>CM070509.1:32479834-37585301 GCA_036346375.1 Guadua angustifolia | reverse complement strand
TGCCATTTTGGTGGCCAGGAGAGGTCCCAGGGTTGCTGGGAGGAAACAGAAACCTTTGCCTCTTCCAGTCGCGGCGCGGGCAAAGAAACGCCTCGGCCTCCGAGATCACCTTCCTTTCTACTCCTTCGGGGGCTAACGTTTTGTACGCACCAAAGACAAGCCGGGCTCGGCTGTCTAGCAAGGCAGGGACGCATGGGCAGAACTAACACGCGTACAGTACAGCGGCAAACACGTGAAAAATGTACCGCCGTCCAAGGATTTATTCTGTGATAAGCCGATCTCTCGTCCGTCGTGAACTCGCAGCGCCGTTATGTAGATAGATGTCAGTAGGGAGCCACCACGTCCGAGGTATAATTACAATTATCAACATAGGCATCTTTTTTTTTATGGACGCATGTGTTGTGTTCTTCAGATCAAGAAAGAGGATTGGAGTAGAGAACAAGAAAGGAAACTAGAGAAATGAGAGGGGAAGTTCTGTATTCTCTTCTTCGATGCCATTACAGACTCCCATCACAATATTTATACCTAGACTCTTTAGACCCTTACAAGTGAGCCTCACAAACACACAACGCAAAACAGAACAACTCTCTCAACCCTTCACATAGCATCACCTCTTGCCTGTCAATTTGCATGCCTGAGAAGCCCACATTGTCGCCGCAGACTCCTGTTCATTATCCGGCACATGACATTAGCCCTTGCAGTCCATGACATTCCCCTCCCGTTGAATTGCGGCCTGCCCCCAAGCCGATGACTGCAAACTATAGCAAGATTTATGGTGTATTTTGCTATGTATCTTCTTATCCGGAAATTGTCATTGCCCTTGGCAGCATTAGATTCATCAGATCCAAATAACCTTCCTCTCTGGACTTTCATCCTATTTGCAGTTTGCCATGTCTGAATAATCACCTCTCCAATGCGCCCCATAGCCTGTGAATCATATGATATGATGCTGATTGCTCCCATGTCATGCAAGATGTCCTCTGCAGCAATTATTTCTGCACGAATTCTAGACTCAGCAATTGCTACATCTTCCGGGATGTTTTTATCAAGGTGGTGACAAACCATCAGCATATCAAGGTGCTCATCTACAGTGTTCAAAGTAAATGGTCGGGTTGGATTTGTTGAAGAGGGCAACACATTTTTCACCCCACATACTTTAATGATGTCTGGAGCATGACCACCATCTGCACCTTCGCTGTGATATGTATGTATGGTCCTATCTGTGAAAGCTGCAATTGTATGCTCCACACAACCCGATTCATTTAAGGTATCTGTGTGGATATTGACCTGGATATCAAAAGCTTCTGCCACAGATAAATAGGTATTTATTGCAGCTGGGGTGCTTCCCCAATCCTCATGCAGCTTCAAACCCATTGCTCCTGCCTTAATGATCTCAGCCAATCCATCAGGTCTTGCAATATTTCCCTTTCCTGTGGTGAATCCCATATTGATTGGAAGCTGATCAGTGGACTGCAACATTAGTTTCATTTGAGATGGTGCAGGGGTGCAAGTTGTGGCACAAGTTCCATGTGCTGGTCCTGTTCCACCTCCCACCAATGTTGTAATGCCGCTTGCAATTGCCTCTTCTGCCAACTGAGGGCATATGAAGTGAACATGTTTATCTATGCCGCCAGCAGTTACAATCATGCCTTGAGAAGCAATTACTTCAGTATTAACCCCCACAATCATGTTGCTATGCACACCGTCCATGACATCAGGGTTTCCAGCCTTCCCAATAGCAATAATAAGTCCACCTTGTATACCAATATCAGCCTTGTATATTCCTGTATAGTCAATCACGACAGCATTTGTTATTACTGTATCCAAGCAGGCAGATTCTGCATACCCTGTGGATTGTCCCATTCCATCTCGTAGAACTTTTCCACCACCAAATATGCACTCATCTCCATACACGGCAAAGTCCCTTTCAATCTCAGCAAAAAGATCAGTATAGCTACTCCATAACTTCAAGCCTTCATGTATAGCTACTCGGTCTTGAGCATTCCTCTTATCAAACTCATCAATGCAGACAACACCACGGTCTGCAAGAACCATGGCACCAACTTCAAGCCTTCTTTCCCCAGTCTCTTGATCAGAAGTAACAGCAGCAGTCAAACCAACACCAGATGGGATACAAAGTTCACCACCACTACCAGCACCACCCAATCCAGCAGTGATACGATACTTTTTATGGAAAGATGTTGAATCCCAACATTTGATCAACCCATCACTGCTTCCAGATTCAGGTACATTATACAAGCGTACAGAACCATCGTCACAAACCAAGGCCAAACGCTGAAATTCATTCACATGAGAAGAAGAGCGTGTCTTGGCAGAATCAGTTTCACCCATCTCCTCAACGTGCTTCTGTACAGCTTCCCGTGATGCAAAGACAGTGTCAACATCTAGACGTCTCCTCTACCATCTTGACCACCTTTCCTTCTCAGGCACTTCATCAAACACTTGGCGTGCACCAGACTGGGATACCTTCACAGAGCTCGGAGATGGATCCGGAGGATGTGGGGGCACGGGTGGCAGATAACTCATCCAAACAGGAAGCCAGAACACCCCATCCTTGGAGTTGAGGGCTGTGGATGCAAACCTTACGAGGAAGTCCCGATCGAATAGCTCAATGGAAATGACCATGGCGTTGGCCAGCTCCTTCTCCACTGCCTTGGCGATCTCGTTCTTCTCCTCGAACACCTCGTCCAGCTCACGTCCGGGCGACGCCACCAGGGCATGAAGTGGCAGCCGGGGCCCAGCACCATGTCGTACCGCCCGCACGTCTCCTCCACCGCCACCGTCGACTGCCCCACGCACGCGCAGCACTGTTATGGGCATCGCATCGTCCACTTCGTGGAGGCCCATATCCTGGAGGCCATCGGCGTGGACTACGTCGACGAGAGCGAGGTCCTCCCCCTTGCCGACGACGCCCACCACATCAACCAGCACAGCTTCCGCGTTCCCTTCGTGTGCGGCTGCCGCGACCTTGGCGAGGCCCTCCGCCGCATTCGCGAGGGCGCCGCCATGACCAACACCAAGGGGCATGGTGGTCTTTTTTTTTAAAAAAAAAAAAGTTTTTCTACTTAACGCTAACTTTCTAGATGAAATAGAGGTGTCTGGATCATATACCTTAAGATGTTTTCATCAGTCACAAATCAGGTCATCAAATCCAACTTACCATATATAGACACACGAATCTTGCACGTTCGAACCACCGCGAACCACGTAAGGCAAGAGCAGTGGCTGCAGCAGCCTACAAGTGACACTCCTTTCAGGCTTGCAATAATTCCTCGAGTTAGGACTTTGGGACATGATGTCGGCCTTATGGTATCTTTAGGCAATTCTTGGAACGTTGCTTACTTTCTTACACTAGCTGGGAATGGAGCAGTAGTAGCAGAGAATAAAGAAAATGGATCACAAAGTCAAGGGCTTTGTAGTGTCACCTGTGGCAGCAAAATGACAACTTGAGAAATTTTATATGCATGTATGTTGTACTTTGGTTAACCAGATGGTCTACTACTAGGATTACCTCTTTGCCGGAATTTACGGCCTGTCGATTTTGCTCTGTAACAAGTGGAGGCTCAAGGAAGGACGGACGAAACAGAGAAATAAACTGACACTGATGTCATCCTCAGTCCTCACACACCTCAGTTGTTCAAGGATCAGTCCAAAATCCGAAGCAACGATCGATTCCTGATACGAAGATACTGTCACACAGGTTGACACTCTGACAGGCATACTTATCACTTTATTAGTTGATGCTGTCTCTGGAGGATCATTGTTTTATCTGAATCATATGAGCAAGGGCAAAGACCTGAGCTGAGATATTGCCATGCATTAATGAGTGATGACACCCTCACACACTTCGACAGGTTGACATGCATGAAGAAGATGGCGTAAACAATTGCACGCATCCACAAACGAGCACAATAGCGCATCACTGTAGAACTGTACCACTCCACTCCATGCTTAGTTTTTGTATTTGTTCTGGGGGCATGAGCTCTCCAATTCGAATTCGAAATCAGCTGAAGCTGCCAAATATTTGAGCAAAGTTTTGGTTACCCAAGGCGCAAGCGGCCCCGGTCGGTACGCGGGTCGCGGGCCAAGTGGCTCTCACGGTACAGATCCTGCGTATCATCCGTACTGCTCGGAACTCGGGAAATAGTCAATTTTCTAGCCATATGTGTATTTGGAATTGCAAAAGTAGCTTTTTTTTACCACTTTCGCAGTTAGGAATTGAATTGTTTTTATAATTATATTTAAGAGGGTGCCAGATGTATAAAAGAAGAGATATGCTTCCACACTTTTCTTTTTATCAATTGCATAAATATTAAGATATAAATGAAAGATAAATGATGATTACTTACTATTCGCTTGCTTTAAGATTTGTACAAGCATTGAAGCACTGAAAGCTTAAAAAAAAGCAATGATTTAGTAACACGGTCGGTCACTGGTTGGAACTAGACGCTCCTAATTAATGGCCCTTGCTTGCAGTGACTACCTATAAGTAATAGTAACCCTGTACTAGCATAGCGTGTTTCTCTCAAATCAAATGGCACGAGCTATAGCCATGGAAAGAAGAGAAGCATGCAGAGGCCGGAAGGCAAAAGCAAAAGGACACTACCCTAATCAGTACTTGTGCGATCGCTAAAGCCGATTTCCTCTCAGAAAATAAGGGAGTTGTAAAGCACTATAGTCTATAGCCAGAGATAGAGAGCAAATCCTTAGTGTGTTTTTTAAAAAAATTTAGCCTTCTCATGTATACATATATAAAAATAACCCCCTCCCTCACAGTGAAAGATGTGACATATCACACTATCCCCTACCGCGTCTATGAAGTGCAGGAGGTAGCCGGCGATGTAGGGAGGGCTGACGAGCCCGGGCAGCCAAGCGCGAGCGATCGAGCATGGGAGCACACGGTGAGTGCGACAGACCTTGCTGCCATGCTCAAGTAGCGCAGAAGTCATTCTCGCGCAGTTCCGGACACGGCAGCTCGTCCTCCTATGCTCACGTGTGCTGCCGCGGCGCCAGTTATCTCCTGTGCTCCCTAGGTATGGCAGAAAACAAGTGTTATCTATCGTGTTTGCCGCAGTAAAAGAAGGATCAATTTTGCAAATACATATGTAGTGAGACTAGGGGCCTATTTGGTAGAGTTTCAGATTCTAACTTCACCTGAGATCTGAAACTTATAGGCTAAAATAAAGTGAATTAAGTTTATATTTTTAGTCTAAAATGTAAACAAGATGATCCATCTAAACATTCTTAATGTACTCACAACTCCAGCTTCATAAATCTGGTGAAGCTAAAATTTTCAGATTCACCAAATTCTCAGAATCTGAAAAAGCTGAATCTCTGCTAAACAGACCCTAGATTTGCCATAAAAGAGGTACCTGAACTGGATAAGTTATGATATCATGATATGAGACAGTGAGCAAACACCGGAGTACACGATGCAGTGCTGCATTACTGCACACATACATAAAGCCGGGACAGAAAGAGGGTTGAGATGCAAACAAAAGGCAGATCATACGGGCATGGTAGGAGTAGGACCCCTCAAGAAAGAGTATAAGCCGATTTATAAACCCCTATGGCACTGCCTTTTGCTGCTATGAAATCATCCTAGGAGCCTAAGACATAACAAGCATCTCTCCAAGCCAAGAACTCGCAGCTCACCAAGCTAACAGGGCAAAAACAATGGTGAGCAGGCAAGGTGAGGATGGAGATGAGGTCCATGGCCAGGTTCTGCAAGAGGAGGATTACATCGACATGGACTTGGACTCAGCTGCTGCCGGAGCAGCGCCGCCTCTGCCGAGGGAGTTCGAGTTCCACTTCCACATGTCGGCGCCGCTGGACCGGTGGGGGGAGCCCCTGGCGTCGCCGGCCGACGAGCTTTTCTACAAGGGGAAGCTCCTGCCACTGCACCTGCCGCGGCGCATCCAGATGGTCGAGGAGCTCCTCGACGGCTGCGTTGCAGCCGGCGTCGGGGGGCGGCTCCTCGCCATAAGCACCGCACCGGCGACGCCGTACGAGTCGTGCAACGCGTCGCCGGCGAACTCGTGCTACGTCAGTGGGGAGCTCAACGTGGAGGAGTACTTCCAAGAATACGCGGCCAGCGTGGCCGACGCCGCGGCAGCTGCCTGCGAGAAGAAGCCGTGGTCCAGGAGGCTCAAGTTCATGAGGCAACTCAACCTCGGCCTCAAGCTCAAGGCCTCGAAAGCTTACCTCAAGACGATATTTGCCGCCAAACCAGGAAACCCAGATGGCAAGAACGTTCTTGGCGCCACTAGAGGAGCAAAAGAGCTCCCCCATGGCCATGGCCACCACAGGGCATGGAGGAACAATCCATTTGGCCAGATCAGAAGCAACAGGTGCATCGCCGCCTCGCAGAGCAGCGGCATGGGCGGCGGCCGTGGTGCACTCCGAGGAGGGAGGCTCAAAGAACGAGAGAACGGGCACAGAAGGTCCTTCTCCAGCGTCATCGTCCGGTACTCGTCGTCGAGCAAGACATTGCCTGCGCCGCCGTCGTCGTCGTCATGCTCGTCGTCATCGAAATCTTCCACCTCCTCGTCGGTTGGGAGCTCGAGCGAGTCCGACGGCGCGGCGCCGGCGCTGCGAAGGAGCAGCAGCGCGAGCTCGGAGGAGGAGAATCCGATCCAGGGGCTGATCGCCTACTGCAAGAAGTCCCAGCAGCTGGCCTCGGTGAGGAAGAGCGCCAGCGACGCCGGGTTTCGGTTCTTGTCATCGGCGGCGTCCAAGATCGCTGCAGAATCCGAGGGTCTTGAGGAGCTGATCGAGAATTGCAGAGGATGGCACTGTGATGAATGAATGAATGTACAATGATGTGATGCATTCTGAAATTTCGCAACACTGAAACTTGTGTTCTTGACCGCCCCGTGTCATGATGCCATTGTTCAAATGAATGGTCTCTGAACTTTTCACCGTAGATTACTTTCAGTATATACTAGCATAATGCCCGTGCTAACGCTACGGCGATATTTGCCAGATATTTTTCCAAACTCCCGCAAGATCTCCAGGAACTGCAGCAATGCATTATTTGCCAGATATTTTTTCTAAGCGGAGCATGAGAGGAAAGAGAAACATGCACTATGAGAGGAAAGAGATAGGAATAGGTACAAATTTTCTACTCGATACATCTGAAAAATATATGAACTGTGGAACTAATTTCATCAATGCAAAGAAATGACGAACCTGACCAAAGAGAATGTCATAAACAGTCACATAAAATAATTCCTCTTGTTTCTGCAAGTGAAAAAGAAAATTGTAAAGAATCTGTACCTTACATTGCCTGTAGGTGTTATACATTGCTGCCGATGAGGCGTGTCTAAAGCTAACAGGTCAACCCAACCCTGATAAAAACAGACTACAGCAAGAAGAAACTTAATTCCATCACAGCATCAGATGCAGTAATACCTTCCATTTGCCGGTTAATACTCCACTTGATGTTAAAACCTCCTTAATAATTGGAAGAACTGATAAAAAGAAACAAAGCAACATGAGAGGAGAAGCTAGCACAGGAAAACACATATGGTTTTATTTCCTGGTCCTCAGCCACCTACATTCGAATGAACTACTATATTGATCAAATTTATTGGGTTCTTTAAGCATTAGCTATTTGTATTACCAGAGTTTATTGAGTATTACTATGTCACACTTTTGAAGCTTAAGTTTTAAGTTAAATGGTTTGCTTCAAAAGAAACATGGAACTCTCCCAACAACAGGGATCAACTCTAGTGGCATTAACGTATTAAATCTTACTTATCTGATAGGCCATGTCTTAGACAAAAAGAATTGCGTGCCAGCCTGTGGAAGGGTCATTAACATGGATTGAAAAAAAATCTATTGCACTGCACGACACAAGGGCACAAACTATGTAAGACATGATGAACCGCAAAACCAATAACTAAATCTACAACTACATTGCAGCGTCAGCTCCCCAAAGTCCTACGATTGCAAATCCTCACTCCAAATAACGCACCAACGACGGCAACCAAGAAAAAACAGCATGACCGGCACTGCATAGAGCAACAGTGAAAAAATTTAGCAGCATGTCACCGCGGAGGCTCCATCGGATACCGTCGTGAGAATGCAGCAACGCAGTTCTACAATGACATTGCAATGGGATAGACCGGATACCCTGCGAGAATGCAGCTACACAGCTCGGCGAGGGCATTCCATCGAACACCTTGCACGCGAGCGCGCAGGGAGGCAGCGGGTGGGAGCTGGCGGCTTACACTTGAGGGTCTGGCAGACGAGAGCGAAGGTGGCGCGCTTGTTGCGAACGGAGGGGGAGTAGACGAGGGACTTGATGGATGCAGCGGCGCGCCTGGAGGCGTCCCCGCGGAGCACGCGTCGGAGCACCGCGGCCAAAATTTGTGCGGGGCGGGGCGGGGTGTGGAGGGGACGGGGGTGTGCGGCGCAGGGGAACAGGAATCGGCGATTTGTGCGCGATTAGATTAGAGGAAGGATGAATGAACCTAATGATTTGGACCATTAGATTTGATGAAGTGGTGTGATAAAACATCTTAGCGCTTTATTTTGAGAAAGGGATATTTTTGGGTGCACATATTAGGGTGGATAGAGAAAAAGTACTCTCTGTGGAGGCAAAAGACTGTGTAAATGACTGTATAGATGTAAAAAAGATTTAACTGGTGAATTATAAAGGGGTATAGATGAGAAGTGAGATTATGTGACTTGTAGAATAATTTCTGTCAAGTAATAATCATGTTAATATGTAAAACTCGACAATTTGACATAGATGTAGAATACCAGTCCGGAGCAGATTCTTTAACTCTTAAAATGCATTGCAAGAGGAATATCTCTGATTAGTACTATACGATGAGTGTGCTAAAGTATAAAATTAGAGGAAAAAACTAAATAAAGTCGCAACTCGTAAGTTAGGGACACAATGTGATGAATGAAGATAATGATGGAACAAATTATTTTTGCCGAGTTGGCATATTGGTTAATGCCTAGATGTGTTTATATATATATATATATGTGGAAATGGCCTACTTATTTACTGGTGTTTAGGGCTATTTGTTTCAGCTTTGGATTCTCAAAAAGCTAATTCTGGATTGTGGTCGTAGAAAAACCGATTCTTCAAAAGCTGAAATCCAAAAGCATATATAAAATGGATTGTGGATTCTAGTGCATATGGGTGGGCTAGATTGTGAAAATTGGATTTTAAAATCGAGCTATTTGTTTCTTTATTCTGCGTTTGGAGTTAGATCTAGAACCGAAAGCTAAAACAAACAAGCCCTTAGTCGTGTCTGCTTCCATTGCTTCAGAAGACCAGAAAATTAATGTAGCGCCAAGGCATGAAGATATAACTGAAGCAAAGATCATGCGCTTTTTACGGAATAATTGAGGAGATGATCACAGATTTAAGTTAGCGAGACATGAAGATATCATGATACAGCCTGACAAGTGACAACAGTATGGTACTATCTCACATCTGTCTTTGAGAAAGATATTATCTCACCTTGTGCAAGAGACTTACACAGCAGGTCTCTTTTACGTACACAATAATAAATATTAGCTGTCTATTCTATTTATCTAACAGCTCAGATTAGTTAAAATCTGGTTATACTTCTTATGGTAATATTGATAGTAGAATTTCTATGCGGAATAGTAGTGTAATTCTTGAGGGGAAATTCTCTCGGATCGATCGATTGTCCGATAGTGGCCATCTTCACCCAAGCATGGACACTTGCCAAATGCGCCGCGGTGTCCAACTTCCAAGGCGTCGCCGGTGGCGGCTCAGGCGTTGCCGGTGTAGCATTCTCTTCCTTCAACCAAGGCCAAGAAAAAAGCCATAACATTCAGAGGGATCAGTTCCAAATGCGGCCAGCGTTAAGGAGCCGCCGTCGTCATTGGGAGGCAGAGCGGCCTGGCACCGTGCCTGCTGGGCGCCTCTTTCTCCCCATTTTTTCATCTGTTTCAATCATTGCATATATTACAGTTTAGCTCTAGCCCGGAGGAGAAGAATGTGGTTGATAGCTTCAATTCCTCGTTGGCCTCCTTGTTTACATCAGGTACATTACATACGCGCTTGTTTGCTCGTCTTTGTGTCTGGACTTAATGAGTTGGCTAGAGCATACACACACTTTAGTATAAAAATCAAACCTTAGAACCTCTATCTGAAATGAGCAACAGGCTTGCGGGATGGAAAGGCAAACTACTTACCAGAGCCGGAAGGGAAACCCTGGTCAAATCCATGCTTACATCTCAACCAATCTATCATATGACGGTCTTTCTACCGCAAAAATGGATGATTCGATGCATTGATAAACTTAGACGGAGTTTCCTTTGGAGTGGGAAGGAACCAGAAAACTATAGTAGAGGTCATTGCTTGATCAAATGGCAGGTAACTTGCCTGCCAAAAACCAAAAGGGACTGGGTATCAAGGATATGGAACGTTTTGCCCGCACTCTTAGACTTCGGTGGCTTTGGTTCAAATGGAAAAACAACGAAAGGGCTTGGTCGAGGCTAGATCTACCTTGTGATGAAATGGATATAACCCTCTTCAACGCTTCCACAGTGGTCACGGTGGGAAACGGTAAACTAGCGGACTTTTGGAGATCAAGCTGGGTACAAGGAAAAGTCCCGAAAAACATTGCTCCGACAATTTTCCAACTGGCAAGAAGAAAGAACATCTCGGTACAACAGGCCTTGACAAACAACTACTGGATCCGATGTTGTACTCCGTTGACATCCCAAAATGAAGTGCGGGAATTTGTGGATCTTCATGAAGCAATTCGAAGAGTCAATAGAGATGAGCAGAGAGATGATCAAATAACCTGGCGCTGGACATCTAATGGGCAATATTCAGCTAAGAGTGCCTACCTCGTGCAATTTGACATTGTTTACAGTAAGATGAAGATTTCACCAATATAAAAGGCCAAAGCTGAACCTAAATGTCGATTTTTTGCATGGACACTGCTTCACAACAAAATTTTAACAGTTGATAACATGCTCAAAAGGGGTTGGCCATACAATGCGATATGCAGCCTTTGCAACACATCACCGAAACAACGAATCACCTCTGTAAAGACTGCTATTTCGCTAGACAAGTTTGGGAGCTTCTACTGAGATGGGGAAAATTGGATCAATGGCAGAATCTGAGTCATGACGGCTACATTTATAGATGGTGGAGAAGACTACGAACCAAATATGACAAGGAGAAGCGACGTGATTTGGATGGTCTGCTAATTTATTTCTGGTGGAATCTGTGGCTAGAGAGAAATCAACATATTTTTCAGGGGAAGAATAGAACAACTGAACAGGTGGCTACATCGATCAAGGACGTGGTGATAGATTATGGTTTTGCATGGCGCACGAAAACTACGAATTAGCGCATTCTAACCTTAGGCACGTCCTCCTATGTACGAGTGGTGTTTAGTGGTGTTAGGGGTGTGTATGGTGATTAGTTTGGCGGGTAACAACGTGTACTGTGTCACCTCTCTTTTTTTTCTATCCTGTGAGGTTTTTTCGGGACCGGTTTTTCCTTATAAAAACTGGGCCATCACTCTTTTACTTAATAAATTTTGTGGTAACTCTCTTACTGCTCTTTAAAAAAAACCTGGCTAGTTCCAAACTTCCGATTCTATCTTTCAGTTATCCATTCTTGTGCTAATCTGAATCTGATACACCTCACATATTATCCTCTTTGTTGTAGTGAACAAGCGTGATGTTGAGCCGTCCAAGTCTGCGTTTGTGTCGTCCGCGACAGCTTTAGAGAAATGGGTTGCATTGGCCGGGTTGGGTGGCCAACTCAAAGTCTTCTAATACCGATGAATTGGCTGACAAAGTGACGACGTACGTACGCGAGTAGATGGATATCATGTTTTCCTTAAGCGCTGGCCTACAATGTGTCGAGGCCAGCGATATATAGATGAATAAAGAGGTCAGCGGTAGGGGAAAATGGAGATCCAAAGTCTATAATACTCTTGAAAAATGTACGATTAAATCTAATTTCTGTTACCCTTATTTACTATTCATATCATCAACTGTAAAATTTCTCTACAATAAGCCCCTGTGTGCACCTGCATTTTCTGACAATTGATACCGTATCATTAATTAATCACTCGATCTTCATCGAAGCTACGATCTTATGTTTAGTAATCACATACATTGCCATGTGCAAAAGAATAAAATACAAGAGCGCATCATCTTGTTTTAAGGACACGCTTAGTTTCAATGGCCGACACATAAAACATACAAGCTAAAAAAGGGCTCAATATCTATTATACCCCGCACATCAGTGTATGTATTAGTTGCCAATACCAGGATCATGTTCATCTTTTAAGCTAAGGATCAACAGAAAAAAAAAAAGAGCGTGGGTTATTGGTTGAGAGGCAAAATTAAATGAGGAGGAGGAAAACAGTGCAATGTGGGGCGAAACAACGGAGGTGCACAACTTTCTGCCCCCATCAATGGCTGTCTAAGTCACCATGGCATGGATCTCCTGATATGCATAGGCAGGCACATGGCAACATGATGCGTAAACAAGCATATCCGATCAATACGGTTCCGCACATTGGATTAGTGCCTTTCTAAATGCTTGACTAGATTTGGGTCATTTTTATTTCATTGTTCATCTTTTCTTCCATTTTTTTTTCTGAAGTTGCGAATTTGATCAAATCCAACTTCAACAATGTGAGCAATGAAATCAATTGTTCAACATAGGCCAATGAGATGACAGAAACAATAAAATAGTGGGCCAAAGCTTTTTGCTAATTAAATGGGTTCAGCTCTTGTATACTACTGGACAACCACACATCACAGATGGTTCAAAACCACATCACAGACGGTTTTGTAAATCGTCTGTATCGAAGTATCAGTAGTGACAATAGGTCATCATAGACGGTTTTTGAACCGTTAGTGAAAATTAACATGATCATCATAGGCGGTTCTAGGTTAGAACCGTCTATGACTATCCAAGTCATGGTAAAATTGGACACTTAGCTAAATTTCGGCTTCCAAGTCATGGTAAAATTGGACACTTAGCTAAATTTCGGCTTCCAAGTCATGGTAAAATTAGACACTTAGCTAAATTTTAGCTAAGAATGGGACCATAGATGTTTCAGTGACATGTAGATTCCTACAAAATGTTAATATGTTCTGCAATCATTGGATATTTTGGTATGAAACAGCAGGCAGGAACTAATAGAATATTAAATAACTTGATATGAAACAGGATAGAGTCAAGTTGATGATATACCCGCTGAGTAGATGGACACGCAACAAATTTAGAAATCGATAACCATTAAGGGCCTTTGATCTTCCTTTTGATGAGAAACATTTCAAGAGCATGTCAACTTGTCAGCGTGAACACATACAACATCAAATTTTCTGAAACAAAATAGATACGAACTCTGATGTATTTAAATGACATAATCAATCTAAAAGCATATTAATTGTAATACTTACATGTCATGTAAATCATTGCCAAAATTCTATTCTATCATTATTTTGATAACTTGAAAGTTACATAGAGTTGCCTGAGTTATTAAAAAAAGAGATTGTAAATGAAAAGACAAACTCATATGGCTAAATTAACTTTAAGGTAGCAGCTAATTAGAAAATTTGATCTTGCAGATAAGAGAGAGTTGATGAGTACTCCTTTGGTACTTGTTAGAGAGTTGATGACTACTTGTTTCCGAGATCAAACTCCACAGAATGAACCCATCATTCCCGCCCTATGTTGAGATTCTCACAGTATCTAGGTCAGTCGAGTGATTGAATCATTCCATGTTCATGTGGAACCAGCTCGATGGTGTTGCACTCCCCCAAGAACCACAGTACGGTGCTAATCGTCTCGCCGCTATCCGCCACCGCGGCGTGCGTCCTAGCGACAGTGGCCACGTAGAGCGGCTGGCCCTTGGCCCACATGCAGATCCTGGTGTCTCTAACAGTGCACGACACGATTCCAAGTACCAGGGGCGGTGCACGTAGGGTGAGTAGGATTCAGCAAAAGGGAAGAGGGAGGAAGATGCTATCGTTTAGTATATTCATATATTTTATTATGCTTATATTGTAATTACATATGAGGAGGAGGAAGGAGAAGCAAATCATGCGACAACCAAAAACCGAATAAGGCCAAGCAACAACCGGTGGAGGTGAGTTCGGGGGCGCCAAACAACAACCAGTGGAGGTGGGGGCGCTCAGGGGATGCCCGGGGAGACAATGGGGAGAGACAAAGACGTGTGGGGCTAGGCTAGGGTTTGGGCCAAGGAAAAGACGACACAAGCGGGTAAATATATATTGATATCTAAATCACAGATGATTTTTGGTTAAAACCGTTTGTGATGTAGCCCTCATCACAGACGGTTTTAGTCAAAAACCGTCTGTAATGAGAGGGCAATATTATAGACGGGTTTTGGCTAAAACCGTCTATGATGTGGCCCTCATTACAGTTGGTTTTAGCCAAAAATCGTCTGTGATGAGGGTGGCAATATCATAGACGGTTTTTGGCAAAACCCGTCTGTGATGGTGATGTTCCCCTTATTACAGACGGTTTTAGCCAAAAAAACTATCTGTGATGACACTTCATCACAAACGGTTTTTAAAAATTATCAGTGATGAGGGCTCTAATATAAATCCTTTTGCAGTAGTGGTATGTTCTACGTAGTATATCTTGTAATTAATTAGCATTTGGTTTTCTACATACTGAACTAAGGGGTTGGCATTGGTAGGTGTCGAGATAAAACAAAGAGATTAGTAGTACAAGGGCACAAGTCTAAAGCATAAAACAAAGACCAGATTCCATATTTATTCATGTTTGGGGGTCATGAAAGCTGCAATGCAACAGACAAGATCAGCTAACCTACAACACAATTGCCTTGATAAAACCAAGTCTGCAAGGCTACAGCTAGGTTTTCTCCCCTTCACTAAGCATCATATGATGGTGAAACTACAACAGAATAATTCAATTACAAATATCAGCACATCAAACTAATGATTTTTCATAAAGAACACTGCTTGTCAGCATTAACTGTCCTAAATCAGATCAAAAGGATCCCACTCAAGGAAAAAAGTATTCCATTCCTTCGCTTTAAGCGGAAATCTCGTAAAGAAATTGTGAATACGAGTAATCCTTGAACCGGAGCTAGCGCATGCCATTGTCAATCAAAGGTAGAGAAAAATTAAAGCCAAAGTCAAGCATATTTAGCCACCAAATTGATGTTGCTGAGCAATGGTGGGCCTGACGGGCATGAAACAAGGATTACTTTGTACCATCCCGGCATCTCCGGCACCCACAATTAGCCAAGGATTTGCATTGTTTAATGAAATATGCGTTGTATCTACCATCCGGTACGTTTAACATGACATAAGCTGCAATTTTGTGCTTCTTTTCCGGCCTACAAGAATTCCACTCTCATGTTTACATCTGCCAATGCTTGAATGAATCCGAGATAAATGAAGTGCACTGGGTGGCAGGAGCCTAACTGGGTAGTGACAGTCACCTAGAGCTTCGCCTTATCAGGATTCAGGATTTCAGGGCCATGGGCTTGGTGCTGACCATTTCAACTCTACAAGATAATGTACTTTTCTTGTTTTACTTGTTGCATGTGAAGAATGATGATAGGGGAGAGTCTAAGATAACATTATCTTTTAATATAAGTTGTATAAATTTTAAAGCAAATAAAATGATAGTATGTATAATGTTCCTAATTTCCTATTCCCAACCGTTGCTGTCTAATCTTAGAGGAAACGCTATGCCGATACGAACAGCAGTTCGAGGCAGAATCCATATTGAGTCGACTGTTAGCAAAAGTCCAAGCATATACTATTTGTTAGAGATAACTCAATATCTCTAACTACCATAGTTTGATGTATGTAATGACTATACGTGCATGTTGCTCTTTCAATGAACGTTGTTTGCCGAATTTTATCTTCCATGTAAAGCATGTCAAAAGTTTATGATATGAGTTCTTCACTGTCTATCCAACACCACAGATGATGTCTTGGCTTATGCCATTTGATGATTGAGTGTTTGTTTCAGGAGGTCGGTTGCACAGACTCGGACTTTACTGGGGTTATAAATCACTGAAGACCCATATTCTTCTTTTGCTTTGTTATAGCTGTGTGTTTGGATTGACTGTTTTAGTCTGTCTCTTGATCTACTGGTAGTTTGCTCAATTTTGCTTCATGAGAAGCATTTGAATAAAACTATTTCAGTCTTTTATATATTTGGTGGTTTTTCGCACTATAAGTGTTTTGCTTGGTTGTTCTGGTCTTCCTTATTCAATTGTCCTTTGGATTTTTAACGTACTTGTATCCATGTGCTTAATTATCCTTTAGGTTTTTTTTAAAACAATTTCGTTATAAATTTTGAGTCAATAGGAGGTTTGTTAGAGATAACTCAATATCTCTAATTATTATATCTTTTGGTTCTATCTAAATAGATTGTTAGTCCAAATTTCCTACAACTAAAACTTTTTGGTTATATAAACTAACTAATGCCCTATACTTGTAATCTTAGAAATATTATAGTAGATTGTTTCCTGTGATTTTTTTTCGTAAACGTTTTTCTATGTTAAATCTTTCACTGTTATTATGCTGTGCATCCATCTCTAACACTGTTTATACTCAGCGTTTGACGGGAAAAGACGCACCCAAGTAACCAATACTTTACATTAGTTTATCTTTCTACTCCGTTGCCCATGGTGTTCATTGTAAGTTGGCTGGTCCCGTGATCCCGTCCTGCAGACGGTTGTGCACTGTGGATCGAGGCCGTGTCATCAGCCACGCCAGTAGACCAACGGTGCAATGCATCGCAATCCTCCGCCAATCCCAGTGCTGAGGCCGACAAGTGCTCCGGACGGCGCCGAAGCTCAATTGGCCCTCTTGACTTTTTTTTTAAAAAAATTTGGTCCCCTTATATATATAATTGCAAAAATAAATATCTTCTCGACCGTGAAAACACAGACAGATAACACGTGTTACTTGTCGCATTTATGTATCGCAAAGGATCTCGAACCTGCGAGACACTGGTTGACCACGGCAATATGCAGATTGCGTACTATGGCAGGCTTGATGCCGCACCACCCAACTCGGCATAAAAGCAGAGCCATTCCTAACATTTCAAAAGCCATAGGATGAAACGAAAATAGAGGCCTTAGGTAGTCCCTAACATTCTTGTAAGTAGCAAGCGACATATAACTTAAAATCTTACATAAAACTCGAGAAATTTACATATAGCTATATAAAATGAACTGTTTTATATAAAATTCATGCATTCTAAATATACTCTAAAGAGTATGAAACTACATAAAAAACTATTTTATGAGATTTTTTTGGTTAGCCAAGACATACAACTAAGCAATCATCAGCCGACACTAAAAGCCCAAAGCACCAACTTTTAACAAAAAATTCTTCATATCCTTCAACTAATAGGGAACTTTCTGTTAGCCACCAAACATAACCAGCTAGTCATCAAAGGCACTAAAAATCCAAAATACTAATCTTGAATCAAATGTTTTCTTCATATACTTGAAACAAGGAATTCGAATATATAAAGAATCACCAATTGTTAAATTCTCTTTCAGCTTAATTAATAGGTAATAAGATACAAACGAGTTGTGTAGAGCTAGCCATCGACCTTGTGATCGAGCATTCGTTCATTTAGTCTATTGTGACGTGCCAATTGCAGGTGTTTCTAAATGGCGAGTTGTCGAGTTAGGCACTTGAACAAATTCTCAGTATTGTTGCTAGTGGTCTAATTCTGCGTTCTTGTTAGTGGCTACCTTGGAAGTTCCCATATCCTTATGTATTTCAGCTTATATATCTAACTATGAGTCTGCACAAGCTACATATGAGGTATATATATTTAGACTGGGACCTTGACTCTCGAGGGCTCTAGGCAATCGCCCTTGCTACCCATGCCACTGGACCGGCCCTGCATAAAAGTGCTGAGCACCCCAAGCACGGCAACGTGGCAGCAGACCGATCCTGTTGCTATGTCCTAACTCAGCAGCGCCTCATGCAGTCCTGCTATGGTCACTCGTCTTCTGCCGCAGGCCTAGCCACCTGCCGTAGTACACGGATATGACTGATGACACGCATCATCCTTTGCGATTAAGGAGTGGGTCTTTTTTTGCAAAAATCTTTGTGTGGGGACTGTATTTGGGGAAAAAAAGAGAAGCAAATTGAACGTGGCTAAAAAAACCTCGGCTTCGTTCCAGACCAGACGCCGTGGCGGCCGCCGCCTGCCAATCCATCCATACGACGGGTGTCGTGCGCCGCGCCCCGGCGCCACCCAACGCACGCGCGCTCTGGACTCCCGGACTCTCCCGCTCCCTCCATTCGGCCGCAACGGCACTGCGTACCGGCGCGGGACGCCTCGCCTTTTGGCACTGAACGGTGCGGCGTGGGCCGCGCGCGGCTGATTTGGACTCCGCAGGGCCGAGGGAAGCGGCCGAGCAGTCGAGAGTTCGCAAGTGGAGGCGGACGGAGCGTATCACTCATGTAACGGTGTAACTTGGGCCTATCGAGCGTTCAGGGCGACTATATGGCGCGTGCGCGGCAGTTAGGCGCGTGTAGACCACACCTCCCTGCCGGGCTGACTCCGGGAGGCCTTTCCTTGGAGCGGCCCATTTTGCGTGGTAGAAGCCGTTTTCCTCAGCCGGCCCGTATCACGACCAGTTCAAACGCGTGCAACTCCCAGGCTCTCTGGCGCTCGATGCTCGGCCCGACATCAGCCCACGAAATTCCAGGTGGCTTTATTTTTTTTTTCAATCCGAAAATTCAAATCATGGTATCTTTTGAACGACCGTCCAATTCACAATGGTTTGAACATCGTGTTTATTATGACGGGATCTTTAAAACTAGATCTCCATTACATATATTTACACTTAGTAAATGATATTATTAGACATATGTTCCAGTATATAAAACAAAATGTTTCCTGCATTACTTCTCGATATTCCATTAGTTCACGGTATGTTCCACTGCTTATATTTTGAATTGTGTAGGGAGAATGAATCAGGTAGATGATGGATGTTTCAATAGGTAAAATAAAATATTCCACATATTTGGTTTTGTTGCTCCAACAGTTCTTTGACGATGTTCCGCACGTAAGCACGTTGAAGTTCTATGTTGTATGCATTTGGTTTCAATGTGTCTGAAGATTTATCGATGATGTTTTAATAGTTTATCGACGATATTCCAACGGTAGAGCAAAATGAATTGACCAAGTACGAGACAAATTAAGGCAATTAGTTGACACAAAAAAAAATAAAACAATAGTAAGAGAAAATGAAAATGAGGGGAAAAAGACCTACTACAACGAGGGGCGACTAGGCGCCGCCGCCGCGGAAATTTACCGCTTGCCGCCCGGCGGCGCCCGCCTCGGCGGCCCACGGCCCTGTGAAGTCCATCCCAAGCATGCAATCGAGAGAATTTTTTCAACCCAAAACTACAAATGATCATGCCTTTTTTTACTTAAGCAAGAAAATTTACCGCTCATGTGAACCATTATATTTGTTACGATGAGATCTTGTTTGCCCCTGTCCGTACTTTACAACATAATTCTAAAAAAAGTGATACATATAAATAGAAATGATCCTAAACCATATAATAAAATACAATTTCTTTCATACACACATCAAGCGGAATATATCTCGGCAAACTAGTAAATAAATCAAATTATAAATAAATATTTTATGTTGAGTCTCGTCCAACATGAATACAAATAAAACATCTTTCAGTTGTATTATATAATATATCTATAATGTAAAAACTTTGTAAACGACATTCTTAATATACTTGCAGTAGACCACCTTCTGCTTGCTCTCCGGTGCCGCCGAATGGAGGCCTATCAGGCGCCTCGCGCACTCCCTGCATCACCAAACAACCGAGAACTAAAGCCTCTGATGAAAGACTACTGAAATGCAGATGCACAATGATGGCTAGTATAATAACCAAATGAAAACTTGTACCAGGTACAAAAAGTGTAAATGATTTTTTTAATAAAAATGTGTAAATGGATACCACCAGAAAGAAAGCGCTAGCATGTGTAATTGGATCACAAGTACTCTTTGTAAACTTTGATGGAGAAAAGATTCGTTCGAAGTGCATTCGTGAAGCTAAATTGAATTCAAAGCTTGCAGATGGACTGCATCTAATTACATTGAACTATTGTGGATGGCACATGCAATCTAATGAAATGGATGACATAGCCAAGACTAATTACATTGAACCAATTACAAGAATTCAAGCTAATTACAAGAACTAAACTATTAGCACAAGGACATTGCATGTAACATAGCGAAGCACGGTGAATGCCAAGAGTGGCAAAATCACACCAACCAATG
This sequence comes from Guadua angustifolia, assembly GCA_036346375.1. Taxonomy (NCBI): domain Eukaryota; kingdom Viridiplantae; phylum Streptophyta; class Magnoliopsida; order Poales; family Poaceae; genus Guadua; species Guadua angustifolia. The sequence continues at coordinate 37,564,959 of CM070509.1, read as the reverse complement.
AATGCAGAGTTGGTCATGTTCAGTGCATAGCAGTTTGAGCATAATGAAACATGAATAGAATACAGATATAACTATGAACAAATTATCCATAATGCCAGGAACATATGAGAACATCATGAATTCAACAGAAACAAGCTTGTAAACAAATAAACTCATGATCTGACCACATATAAGCATAGCATCTAGAATGGACAATAAACAAACTAAACAAACCAGCATAATGCTCATGTTTGATTTAGCAACTTTTGCTCTCAGATTTAAAGACTTGATGGGTTGCTTCAAAGAAGCCCTCCAACACCAAATTTCAGCAATATATCACAGGGTTTATCAATCAGAAGTTAGTGAATCTACTAAGTTCAGCACCGTTTAAGAAAATTCACTCACAAATACTAAATTCTGGATGAAAAGCTATTGAACATCAGATTTGCAATAATTTTGCCTACGATAGTGATGCCAAATCAATGAGAATTGAGTTCCAGATTAGACCAGGATATCAAAATTAATCAAGTCGCATGAAAGGAACTATTCTCAGCATATCACAGCAGCAACAAAGCCCAAGATAAAGTATTGATACAATGATCTAAACAGTGCTGAATTACATAATGAATTCACTAACTAGCAGATCAATATAGCCTCATTAACTTTAATCATCATCGAGCATAAGAGAACAAAAACAGTGCTTCCAGATCAAGAAATACAGCCTCTAGCTCGATGGCTAGTCCCTCAAATTTCTCAATCGGTTCACTGAATCAACACCAACAGAGGGGATCAGAAATTCCTTACACAATACGGATCCGAGCCGACGGCGAGGCAAAGCGCGAAAGGTGTCGCTGTCCCAGAAACCAAATTTCCAGGCTACACACGCAGCCACTGGAAAGTGATTCGGGGATACGATGCCGTCACTCCTACAACGAACAGAGTTGAAGTAGAAGCCCGAGATGCAGAGGAAGCAGCGCAAGCACACAGCGACCACCCTGTGGCCACCGGGTACCAAGTCGATGAAGCCAAACACAGCACCCCCCACCAGGAGCACCACCAACACCGCCACTCGCCGGAAATCGACCGGAGCACAGGCGAAATACCCGAGGCACCAGATGTTCGAAATGAGTAGAGAAAACCAGGAAAAAAAACCAAAGAAAAAGCCTTCCCGACTTGAGAGAGAGGTGCTTCCCTTATAGCCGAGCTGGAGCAACGAGATCCCGCACAAGCCGGAGCTCGATCCACATCTCCCCGGCGCGCACGGAGCCATTTCTCCACTCAAGTCGCCCACACCGCCAGGAGCCAGTCCCAGGCGAGGAAACCCTCGTGAGCTCTCTCTCCAGGCAGCAGGGACTACTCTCTCCTTTTGTTCTCACGTGGTGGGAGTGGGCCGGCCATTTCGGCCCAGGCAAAAGCCCAACAATCCCCACCCTTTTGCCTCAATCGACAATGGTAATGACACCGTGAAATCTCGCTTAATATATCATTGCTCAACATAGGTACCGCAAAGGTTTGAACCAATGTTTAGCTACAAGAAATCCAACCCGACACAGACAGTGGAGGACTACGCCTTGATCCAGAGCCTTGATGTGAGGGCATTCATTCAGATAGCACGCAGTACTAGGCTGCAAAACTGCACCTCTAGCGGGGCAGGACGTTACGGTCATGTCCTTGTATCCATTCATGAGCTCTCTAGAGAGTATACCCTAAACTCTCACGGATCGCGACCCCACGATCAGCTCACATAGGTTCGTTCTTCAAGGGAATCCTGTAGGACAATTCCCTAGCCTTATTATGGCTCCGAACTCATTAAGAGGTTTTCACCTCATCCTGCCTTACAGAGTAAGCACTGCAGCGAATGGGACTTTATTAGGTGTGCTTTACAGTACCACACAGCTTAGTTGTCCCAGAGCCTGATTCATGGGATCGCCACCGGTCAGATGGGTTACCACTGTTGGTTACCACTAGCAGGGTATAAGCCCCATTCCTCTAGACGCTGCTTCGATAGTAGTCCTAGATAGACCCTTTGTAAAAGGATCAGCTAGGTTACTAGCAGACTGAGTGTATTCTACAACAATAACACCTGCCTCCCTTGCATGCCGAATGCACTTAAGTCTCCTCTTAATATGCCTCGAGGACTTCATATTGTCTTTTCTATTCTTAACCTTGACTATGACACCGGTTATCGCAAGATACTAGGACAAATGAATCGGCTTTTCCAAAGACCGGTAGGTCGAAGAAGCTCCTTGAGCCATTCTCGCTCCACACCGCTTGAATCTAGAGCAACTAGTTCACCTCCATGGTTGAGCGTGTAATGACAAATGCTTTTGCGACTTCCATGACACGCCCCACCTCGCTATAGTGAAAACATATCCACTAGTAGCCTTCATCTCATCCGAGTCACCGATCCGCTTAGAATCATCGAATCCTTCTAGGACAAATGGATGGCCAAAGTAATGGATTCCAAGCTTCATGGTACCCTTGAGATACCTAAGTACCCTATGTAGTGCTACCCAGTGATCATCTCCCAGATTAGCCGTGTAACGGCTTAATCTGCATACTACATATGAGATGTTAGGTCTAGTAGCACTACAGAGATACATCAAGGATCCAATTACTTGTGAATACAGAAGTTGATTAACCCCTTCACCAGTGTGCTTGCAAAGCCTCATATTCAGATCATAGGGCGTGGAGGCAGGTTTAGAATCCATATGCCCGAAGCGGGTTAGGATCTTCTCCACATAATGGGACTGCGAAAGCGTGATCCCATTTTGACCCTTAATAAGTTTGATGTTAAGAATAACATCTGCTTCTCCTAGATCCTTCATTTCAAAGTTTGAGGAGAGAAATTCTTTCGTCTCATTGATAACATCTAAGTCGGTTCCAAATAGCAATATGTCATCTACGTAAAGACATGGAATGACACCTCGGCCCCCTCTAAACCGATAATACACGCATCTGTCTGCTTTGTTCACACAAAACCCAACAGATGTCAATGTGTTATCAAATTCCTCATGCCATCGCTGGGGGCTTGTTTAAGACCATACAAAGACTTAATCAGCGACAAACCTTATTCTCTGTCCTTTTACCACAAATCCGTCATCGCCGTGATATATATCTCCTCATCCAGCTCTCCATTAAGAAAAGCGGTCTTTACGCCCATTTGATGGACTAGGAGATTACATGCCGCACCATCGCTATAAGCACACCTGATAGTAGGTAATCCGCCACCGGGAATAGGTATCAAAGTAGTCTTCACCCTCTTCCGAGTGAAACCCTTAGCCACTAAGCGGGCCTTGTACTTTTCAATAGTACCATCAGTCTCCTCTTCTTCTTGAATATCCATTTGCAACCCAACGGGTTTGCATCCACTTGGTAGATCGGTGACTTCCACGCCCGCTAGCGATGATAGAGTCTATCTCGCCATTTAACCGCTTCCCTCCAAAGATTCGCGCATCGGGGATGCGAATGCCTCAGAGAGGGTTCATGGCTCATCATCTACAAGATAAGTGGCAAAATCATCACCAAACGACTTTTCAGTCCTTTGCCTCTTACTCCTCCTCAACTCCAAGTCAGGAGTGGGCTCGGCCACTTCAGGAGGGATAGAGTAGTGCTCACTCGAGCTGTCTGGTGCGATTATCTCATTAGATCTCATAGGAAAGATAGTCTCAAAGAATGTCGCATCACGAGACTCCATAAGGTCATTTACAGCGACTTCGCTCGTCTCGGATTTGACCACTAGAAATCTATACGCTGTGCTGTTAGCAGCATATCCTAGAAAGACACAGTCTACAGTCTTAGGTCCTAGTTTCCTCTTCTTCGGTACGGGCAAGCTGACCTTCGCGAGGCAGCCCCAAGTTCGAAGATGGGACAGATTAGGCTTTCTCCCCTTCCATCCTTCATAAGGAGTTACCTCGCGGTTGCAAGGCACCACCCTATTTAGGACATAGTTAACTATGAGAACTGCCTCCCCCCACCATCGGACCGACATACCTGAACTTTGTAACAAGGAGTTAACCAAGTCACATAGAGTTCGGTTCTTTCGTTCCGCTACCCCATTAGATTGGGGAGAATAGGGAGGTGTGGTTTCATGAATGATACCACTTTCTTCACGTATAGGCTAAATCCTTAGAGATGTATTCACCTCCTCTATCGGACCTTAGCCGCTTTTATTGTCTTTTCTAGTTGGTTTTCCACTTCACTTTTATAGATTTTAAAGAAATCTAGTGCTTCATCCTTACTTTTAAGCAAGTAGACATAACAAAGATCTAGTACTATCATCTATGAAAGTAAAGAAATAGCGCTTGCCACCTTTAGTATATATGCCATTCATCTCACAAAGATCGAATGGACTAGCTCTAGTGGAGAGGTGTCAGCCTTCGAATCGAAGTGAAACGGTTTTCTCGGGTTGCTTAGCTTGCACACACACTTCACACTTAGAACTCTTCTCATAGTTATATTCTGGAATTAAGTTCATTTTGCTCAACCGCACAATAGCCTCAAAATTCAAATGACATAAACGAGAATGCCACACATCATGAATTTTATTACAAACCACATTGTAAATGGAAATGTTATGCTGACACAAGACAGAGAGACTAAACATGCCATCTCTATCATACCCCTTGCCAATAAAGGCACCATACTTGGTCAAGATGACCTTATTAGACTCGAACACTAATCTGACGCCGTCTACACAAGGCGACTCCATCGATCAAGTTACGCCAAGATCGTGGGCACGTCTGACAAAGACGTCGCGAAGAACTAGCGCCTTGCCCGACGTAAGCTTCAGTGCACCGCCAATCCTCAGATTCTGCTGTCTGCCGCACTGCTGCCCATCAAGACGGATCCACAATCTTGACCTCGAAATGAAGTGAAAGAGGTTCTCACAAGAATTATATGACGCGTTGCACCTCAGACGATCCACCAATCAAATGATGAATCACCATAAAGGCTCTAGGTACATACCCATCGCTGGAGCGGAGGGCACCATCGCAACGTCGCCTTACGGCCTTACGGCGCCGCCGACTGGTCTTTGGTCCTTTGCCCTTACGGTCATGGCACCTCCGGCAAGTGTCTGACGATGCCACAAACGAGGCATCAAATCCTCCTTTCTCTTCATGTTCTTTCCCTTTGCGCCACCGTTCGGGGCTTCTTTTTTTCTTTCCACCACCGGCGTTGAAGGTCTTGGTGTCAACCAAGTGAGCTCGACTGGGACGGGAGTGCTTGCCTCCACTAGCACGGGCTCGCTCCTCGACATTTATAGTCACTCAAGTTCGAATCGATCAGCGCCCTTTATGTGTCGACGAGCGGTCACAAAGTCACGCCATGAGGGCGGCAATTTAGCCAAGATCACATTAACTCCGAAAGCTCTCGGCAAGAGATACCATACATGTTCAGTCCCTAACGTGAGTCAAGCTCTGGACTGCTCCATGATAGACCGATTCTCTACCATCTTATAATTCGTAGTTCTCGGCTATAAAGCTCTCATTCCCATTGTCCCCTTCAATGAACTTTTGTTCTAGGTCATCCCACACCTCCTTCGCCGTCTTGTAGTTTGAGTAGATGTCGAAAAGCCTATTTGAGACTACGACCAATAATCGTGCTAGGGCAGCGTGATTCGCTTCCTCCCAGCGCCTATTCTCCTCATCAAAAAGGGGAATAGGGGGCAAGGGAGGACTGCAGATCACCCAGAAGACCTTAAGGTCCATCACCACACCTTAGCACGTGCTCGCCAAATAAAAAGTCGAGCCGTCAAAGATCTCAGGCTTAACTACGTCACTACTACCGGAGGCCATTGCAAAGTTTTGGTTTCTGGAATGTTCAGTGCATAGCAGTTTGAGCATAATGAAACATGAACAGAATACAGATATAACTATGAACAAATTATCCATAATGCCAGGAACATATGAAAACATCATGAATTCAACAGAAACAAGCTTGTAAGCAAATAAACTCATGATCTGACCACATATAAGCATGTCATCTAGAATGGACAATAAACAAACTAAACAAACCAGCATAATGCTCATGTTTGATTTAGCAACTTTTGCTCTCAGATTTAAAGACTTGATGGGTTGCTTCAAAGAAGCCCTTCAACACCAAATTTCAGCAATATATCACAGGGTTTATCAATCAGAAGTTAGTGAATCTACTAAGTTCAACACCGTTTAAGAAAATTGACTCACAAATACTAAATTCTGGATGAAAAGCTATTGAACATCAGATTTGCAATAATTTTGCCTACGATAGTGATGCCAAATCAATGAGAATTGAGTTCCAGATTAGACCAGGATATCAAAATTAATCAAGTCGCATGAAAGGAACTATTCTCAGCATATCACAGCAGCAACAAAGCCCAAGATAAAGTATTGATACAATGATCTAAACAGTGCTGAATTACAGAATGAATTCACTAACTAGCAGATCAATATAGCCTCATTAACTTTAATCATCATCGAGCATAAGAGAACAAAAACAAGGCTTCCAGATCAAGAAATACAAATTTCTAGCTCGATGGCTAGTCCTCAAATTTCTCAATCGGTTCATCGAATCAACACCAACAGAGGGGATCGAAATTCCTTACACAAATACGATCCGAGCCGACAAAGCCGAGGCAAAGCGCGAAAGGTGTCATTGTCTCAGAAACCAAATTTCTGTGCTACACGCAGCCACCGGAAAGTGATTCGGGATACGATGCCGCTACTCCTACAACGAACAGAGTTGAAGTAGAAGCCCGAGATGCAGAGGAAGCAACAAGAAGCACACAATGACCACCCCTGTACACGGGTACCAAGTCGATGAAGCCAAACACAAAGACCCCCACCAGAGCACCACCAACACCGCCACTCACGGAAATCGACCGAGCACAAAGTAAATACCCGAGGCACCAGATGTTCGAAATGAGTAGAGAAAACTAGGAAAAAAAACCAGAGAAAAAGCCTTCCCGACTTGAGAGAGAGGTGCTTCCCTTATAGCCGAGCTGGAGCAACGAGATCCCGACAAGCCGGAGCTCGATCCACATCTCCCGGCAAGACGGAGCCATTTCTCCACCTGTCGCCCACGCCGCCAGAGCCGGGCCCCAAAGCGAGGAAACCTCGTGAGCTCTCTCTAGGTAGCAGGACTACTCTCCTTTTGTTCTCACGTGGTGGGAGTGGGCCGGCCATTTCGGCCCAGGCAAAAGCCCAACAGGTCATCTGCAAATAAATTAACCAATACAGTTACAGACAACATTAACTAAAATTTCATCTGCAAATAGATTACCTTTGGTGCAGCCATTGGATATTCCTCAGGTAAAAGAGTTCAAGCTTAAAAACTCCACCTGACCAATAGAAAAGAGAAACAGTATGAGAATACCGAATGGTTACAAAGTATTTAGATAATTTGTATAAACAAACATGAACATAATATTTTGGTTCTAACATAGAGATACATAATAGTCCAACACATCATGGTTACAAGCACATAATATTTTGGTTCTAACGTAGAAATTGATAAAGAGCTTCTAGTTCTTCTTCTAGTCTTGATACATTCTCTTGAGCCAAGCAATCCTTCCATGATTGGTCTCCATAGACCAAAAGACGGCTCGATATTCAGGTTTGATGAAGAGCTTCGATGCAATGAAATGTTCTTCAATCCCTTCCTCTACTCTAGCTTGAACAGCCAAACGCATGTGTTGTATAATCTCGTTATTATCTTCATCATCTCTCTGCGATGTCGCATAATTTCTACTAGTCCAATGGTTAACTAGTCGCTTCATTTCCCTAACCATAGGGTTCCTCTTGCTCTTTGTTAGGCTAGGACAAATACTACTAGCCTTTTGCTTTGAACGCCCGTTTGCGTCCTTCTCAGCAACCTTAATTGTCCCCTCCAAAATGGCCACATTAACATCATCATCACCATCATATGAACTATTATGTACATTTGTTTCTTCAGCTGGTATGCCAGAGATGACCGCAGACTGAGATGACACATTAGCATTGTGAAACATGATCTCAAGATGGTCTACATGCTCAAGTGTTGCTTTCATGAATTGCAAATACTTCAAATTGGCCTTCGAGAAATAACACAAGTTGTGTAAGCAGAAAGTTATAAGAAAATAAAAACTATAACAACAAAATTAAGTTCCATCCTTTATCATGTCATCCCATCATTCATCATCAGTCTTTATTGTTCCCTTCACAACATTATAACCTAGGCCAGTAGCTACATGCTTCAACTCTTTCCACATTGAGAACTTGGTTTTCAAAGCATCCCAATGTTTTTGAATTGCTTCTTGTCATACAATTTTCCTGTTTTCGCTAGGAATTTATCAGCTAGGTTCTTATACCCCCACTCTATTCAAGTGTCTAGTTGGCCTATTTCCAACCTTAACCTCACTTACAGTTATATCACAAAATGCTTCATTGGCCAATAAATCCCATAATGCACTAGGGTTCTTGACAACTTTCTCCATCTATTGCATAGGTCATATATTACTGTTATTAGAACTATTATTGGAATAATTGTCACCAATTTTTTCCATCCAATGCTCTGTTATTGTAACTACCACAATGGTAGACAAGAATGAGGATATACCTTAGGGTTTTAGAAGGAAGAAATCGGGATCAGAGGTGGTGGGGAAGGAATGTTGTTGCTATGCTGTGCAGGAGGGACCGGTGGGCCTCACGGCGATCGGTGCTGCACTGCAAGGGGCGACGAGCTCGGGTGGAGTCGATCTGGGGATGTGGAAGGTGGAGGCAAGGTCGATGACGTCGATCTGAAGAGGGGGGTTAGCGGCGATGTCGAGTGCTCTGCAACCGGACGGAGGTCAACCGGGTAGGCAATAGGGAGCCAAAGCAGCCAGATTCGGAGGTGGAGGCGGAGGTGAACCAGCCGGATGGGGAGGCGGAGGTGGACCAGCCAGATGGGAAGGCGGAGTTGGAGGTGGATGTTGGGCTGGCGTGGAGACGGGATGCAGAGGTGTCACCACCGGCCTCTGGAGTGCAATCGTCGATCTCTGGAGCGCCGCTGGTCTCTGGAGGATTTGGGAAAGACACGGGAGGAGTGCGGGAGAGCGCGAGGAGGCGGGGAGGGGATGGCTCAGTTGTTTTAAAGAATGGCATTTTGCAAGTTATTTGATACAACTTCTAAGGCTAAATTCATAAGTGTTTTCCACAATAAGCCTAAGAAACAACCGACGGCCAGCTTTTCGTATTGAACCTAGCTTTTAGCTTATCCCTAAAGCAGCTTATAAGCACACCTGTTTGGGGGCTTCTTGGCTATTCATAAGCACAAGCGGCTTTAAGCCCCCCAAACACACCCTTTGGCCCATCTTGCTCTGAGATGTTAACACCCATATGGGTTGAATGATGAATCCATGTGAGACTGAAATCATCAACAAGCGGTTCACTGAGAAACCGATCGATTAGGTTTTCTGCTAAAAACTTGTCATATTCTTTGAATCCACACTGAAACTAAAATTAGTCCTTCAATTATTTACTGCATTGTGCTAGGTGTATCGATGAGGCATCACATGTGTTTGCCCCTCAGGGTTAGGGATCTTGAAGGAATACGAGTAAGCTATACTAGCATGAATTAAAAAATTTATCGCATAAATCAGGATATTAAGTAAATAAGAGATCACAGATCGTTAACACTAGACGTGCAGTGCAACTGAAGGAGAGTTGATGTAGCCCAATTCAATGTAATGTGCGTACTCGAATAGTGATCGATCATCCTCGAGTGGTGGTCAAATGTCACGAATAGTCATCTCGATTAGCGTCGCAGTAGCAGCAACACCTCTATCGAATCCACTCGTTCAGGAAGGAATGTCGTGCGTTAGTGTGTTAGCACCAGCGCGCACGACAAGGCCTAAGCAATGCTATCATGAACTCCCTTTATATATCCCCTCGATGGAACTCTGCATGAGGGGCCTAACCAAGTTGCAAAGCCCACTTGACCCATTAGTGAATGATTCAATCAGAACCAATGTACTCTAACCCGTTATGTGTGTGACCCTATAGGTTTATGCATATTTAAACATGGCCTAGAAACTCCTTCTGGTCCATAAGTCAGCAACAACCTCTAGCAGGGCATAGCGACTCCCAAATATACATAAATATCATATCGGATGAACCTACATAGTGTTCATATACCGATCCCTTCGCCTCACAATACTAGATCAAACTCAAGGCGAGAAACGTGTCATTCTATGATAGCTCGATCCTTCAATCATTCTGTAATAGATTATTTAGTTGTAATTGACTCCTTAATCATAGTCGGCATGGCCATACACTTCCTTAGTCCAACTACATCGAGAGGTCTAGAGATATCTCTCCTGTTATATAGGAGAGGCACATTCCATCTTGATCACTAACATTCCTCCATATATTTCATAGTAAACCCAAAAACTACCTTTATGACTAATCAGTTGGAATAACGTTTGGTAACCCCTAAGTATATTGTTACACACGTAGGAAATAATGATTATCTCAGGTCTAATTAAGGATCCCACATACACTATATATGAGACTAACTGATGACGCTTTAGAATATTACAATTCCCGCAATGTCTCATGATGGGTCACTCCAACATCATGTTCTTCAGCATGTGTTCAAATTATTGATTTGTTATCCCTATATCCATGATCTCTGAAACATGATCACCAATCAATATATGTGCTGACCTATAAATCACAATTGTCCTATATGATGATACAAGGTCAGATATAATTCAGAATAATATCAAAACATGAATAAGAAGTTTCACGAATAAGTCACATGCTTATTGATCGATACAATGATATTTATTCAATGGACAAAATAATTATATTATTCCATAAATATGGATGTGGTACAATCATCTTCATGATTATTCAGCCGATTTTTTATTATTTGAGTGGCTTACCACTTGATGCATTTTTGGTCTCCCTATAATGTGATGTGTGCATAACTGATCAATTATTGATTTAGTGGCAATCACTTCATTTTGCATGTCCACATGCTGGACATTAAATGATTTTCATGCCCTAGTCGTGCTCTGGAAAGCCCGTTATCACCGATGGTGATATTTGGTAAAAACAAAAGCGCATATGCAAGATGAGCAACACGATTTGTCAAATACAGTCACAGAAGTAGTACCGACAGCCTATTTGTATTTTGCTCTATTATATAGGATAATTGGTTTTGAAAGGAAAAGGCGTTTCTTGTTGTTCAGTGAAGCAATCTTTCACTCAGTTGTGAACCATCGTCACTATTTTACTACCATGTATATTGAATTACAGTATGCTTAAAGCCCAACTTCAATACTTGCATAACAGTAAAGTCCGTTCCATACATATTAACACCTCTTGCAATCCGTAAGAGGAATTGACACGACAAGCCTAGTATAGCAGTTGAGTAGTTGACCTTGTAGAACAATTGGAGATCATACAGATAGAAACAAAACGGTCCACCAAGATGATTCAGTTTCTTAATGTGAGTCTTACACCTGCTATATTTTCTTGTCAAATTCTCCGACGTAATTATGATCGTTGGTCTTTTGCAGATACTGGTGATTCGTGCACAGGTAGAACGGATTGACATGGATGAAAGCAACTTTTATAGAAGTTGGACAAAGGGCATCTTCCAGCCTTGCAGGTACAATTCTTGATTTACTTACTGTACGGGTTGTATTCCTACCTCTGAGTTCTGCGCAAATTAGTAATTTTCAAATGAGGGCATTAGCTGTCTTCTTATGGGTTTTGGCTGCAGTCATTGTTTTGAGAAATTAGACTAGTGATTACTGTCACTACCACCCCAAGAACTTATCTGAAACACCCCAAAATTTCAAAATTTTGCTTTATTTATTTATTTGGATTTTATTCGATTTTTGGATTTATTCAAATTTTATTTGGCTTCGTTTTGAATCTTTTTTCTTTTTGGGAAATTTTTTTGTTTTGGCCACCTTCCCTTTTCGGCCATTTCCCATTTCGGCTTCGACCTGTTTTTCCCTCCGCCCCTTGCCCTCACGTCTGTTCTCCTTCTCATGCCCAATTCGCTTCCCTCCAGAGCAGCCTCCTCCGCTTGGCCTCGTGACTGCCCAACCTCCCCCTGCGCGCCCTGTCCAAAGATGCTGGTAATCGCCGCCTCGGCTCCCATGATCCCACACGCCTCGCCGCTCGTGTGCCCGCGCCTCCCGCGCGTCATTTCACCGCCTCACGCCTCCCTACCCCACTTGATCCCGTGTTGCCCCGACGCGTCCCGCCTCCTCAAGACGCTCCGGTGCCCACGCCGCCCGTGGCTTGCCGCTCACAAATCCTGCCCTCTCTCTCCGCTCCTTTGCCGGGTATAAATACCCCTTCTGAGCTCCATTTTCTCTGCAAACCGAGCTAGTAAGCGCCCCATCTTCTTCCCCGCGAGCTCTTCTCCCCGTTTCCCCACTTCTTTCCCTCTTCGGCAACCTACTCCGCCCACACCACGACCTCCTTCCCCGGCCCCGATCAAACTCCGCCGCCACGTCCCTCCGACCCCTCCCCGAGCCCGTTCCCCCCACCCTCGAGTTCACCGCAACCTCCTCTCTCTTTTACGCTATTCCTCCCGAGCTTCCAAGCCTCCATTTGCCAGATCCGCCATCGTCTTTCTCGGCTCCGACCACTTCTCCCGCCGCCGCTCCCCCTCTCGCTGACAACTCGCCCCCACCGGTCGGCGTCCCCCCTCGTCTCGTTGCAGCTCGACCCCATCTGTCGCTGGCAGGCTTACTCGCCTGCCGCCCAGGCCCACCCGCCAACATCGCTTCCCCGGCTCACGCACAAAGCCATGAGTCATCTCGCCACTGGCCAAAGACGGCTGGGCCACTGCTCTGTCTTTGCGTCACATGGGCAAGACGGCGGCCATATACACGCACAAGACCAGGTGTGCCCAAATCCATCCTGGGTTTTCTTTTTCTTTTCGGATTTAAACTCGATTTAAAAATCCAAAATTGTTTTAAAACCCAGAAAAATCCACCAAAAATCCCCAAAAATACATATTCTTGATCAGTTCGAGCCGCTGAGTCCAAAAATGACCTCCGTTCCGCCAAACCAAATCCAGAAAATTCCTGAAATGCCCCTGAACCCTAATCCGGCCATTTTCTCTAATTTCTGTTTCGTTTTTCTTTCTTTGTTTTGTTTTATTCGTTTATTTATTGTTTGCGTTTTCTCGCACTAGATCCGACGTCGAAGCAACCATTGGCATGAATCTCGGAGCAGGAGCAGACGTTGGAGACGTACCTGGAGCAAGAGCCGTTCGAGGCTAGACACGACGTCGACACTTTCTCTTTAGGCGAACTTTCAACTCCGCAAGGCAAGCCACACTCCTTGAACATGTTGAACTTCTGTTACAGTAATATGTATATATTTTTGTATTGCATTATTTTAGTATTTTACGAAACTAGAAAATGTGGTAATTTCGAATGACATGATTAGATACAACCTAAGGATTAACCTGTTGTTATGTCTTAAATTCCTTTGTAACCTTAGGCTAAAAAAAATTGAACCATCGTAGACTAGCAGATGATATAATTTCACCTTTAGTTAAAATTGCTTAAAATCTTCGAGAGATGGCTCTGTTGATTTTCAAAAATTACTACGGTTTAGGGGACCGCGTTGGGCGGACCATGGAAGGTGGATGCCGGCCCAATCCCCAACCAATGACGAGGCCAGGTTGTGGTGTGGCGGTGGTACAGTTGGTACCAATGGGTTGGGGTATGTCATTTGGCCGAGTCTTTGGCATTTAAGGACCGACGTCTTGGGCAAAGAAAATAACTTCAGATCCCGCTCAACCACAAGTTAGGCCGGCCAATCCTATTGAATTGGTCCAACATAGCTCAGTACATTGTACTTCCCTTTGGAATGCCTATAGGAAGTAGCTGCCATTGAGGAGAATGGCCCGCAGAGCGATCGGGGCGGAACGGGAATGGAGAGGCTATTCACCGGTTCACACAACAGTGGGTATCCACAATATTTAGATCGTGTCTCCCACGGCGGCCAGTGGGTTTTGAATATTGCGGATCTTGGATAAGCCTACTGGGTAGGAGCTAAAGAAGGAAGTTCAACGAAATGCTATAAATATCCCGGCCTGGCCGCATGCATTAAAGTTGCATGTTGTTTGCGCATGGCACTAACGGCCGATGATATCTTGTGGGTAAAGCTAAGCACCTCTGCAGAGTGATATCAATGGTATTCGAATACGCCGTGCTTCCGGTTAATGAAGCTGAGTTAATTTATGGTGATTCCTGTAACTACGCCCCTGTAGCTTTTATAATTAAAACATATCGTGAATGTGAACTTTGCAGATAACCCTCATGATATATTGCTATTTATGATTTGTGTTTCAAATGTAAAATGAAAACTAATATTTACAACTGGCATCTACAATACTTAAAACCTGCGCCTACCTTATTTATCCCTGCATGTAATATTCAGAATTTTTCGTGTGGTTTGTTGAGTACGGTTGTGTACTCACCCTTGCTCCTAACCCCCTAGATTTCCAAGAAGATGACGGATTTCAGGAGACCGTAGATGGCAATGTTATTTGGTTTTAAAGGCCTTAGTATATCTGCTCAAGCCTTTCTGTGGATATTCTGTAATGTATTCAGTGTCAGCCGCACCTTTTATAAAACTCTGGCCATTAGGCCCTTAATTTATCTATAAAATATTCGCATTTGTTCTTATATTAAGCAATATACACTTGGTTACCTGCAGCTAAATTTCTGATAGCTACGAGGGTATTTATACGCACTCCTGAAAAGAGCGATCCGTTACATTATCCTTCGGCTTTAAGATTTTTTTTCGAGTGTACATAACTTTATGTCATCAGCACGTTAATTCGATGGCATGCGAATAATAAACGGTAAACATGCTATATATTCAGCTCCTATCACCTGCTTGTAATGGGGGAGTGATTTGCAAGATTTTATTCGGAGTATATTGTGCTCTTTTTACTGGCTGACCATGTACGGTTTAGTTCTTAAATCATGGCCTTTTCTCATCAGCTCCTATTGTAGAATACTGCACCCATGGAACAATGTACAGTTCCCATATTCCCGCAGCCCCGCTGGTCCTTGCTGATTATTTCCGAATGCTAAAGCCTCTTTAAAAGCACATTGCTTGATAACTCTGGTATGTCTTCAGGCGTAGCTTTCAACACCTTGTTGGTTCACATTTTTGTAAAACAAGTTGCTGGTTTGCATTACTGTTTGCCGATTAGACCGTCTAAGGATGGTCATTTTGTTTTCATTACAACGCTAATTAATTTGTCTCATTCCAGACAATGTGTCGATGTGCTAGCTAGCTCTAAAGTAGAAAATTCCTGTAATATTATTGTTAAATGCACCAAGGACCATGGATATGTTTCAGTGTCACTATGAGGTTTTTGGAGCTTCCTCATTCCATCAGATGAGATTACAAATGCCAGTCTCGATCTTCAGACGTTGAAATGGACGAGTTGGCATCAGATCCAGGAACCGTTAAAAATTATTTACCATAGAAAAGTACATAAATACAATCCATTTGTTGTCCATTTTGGCCACTCACATGCATGTCAAATCGTCACACTTTTCAAGCTGCCATGTACGCGTAGACCTGTGATGCATAAAGTTTAAGCAATTGTTAATATAATTAAACCTTACTTCTACCAAATAAAAAAAATTAGGATAGCGCCGTCTCTGACGCCAAAGCAGAGCAACAGTAGATGACCCGCAAGCACGAAGGAGGGGAAAATATAACAACTAAACTTTTGATTCTCCGGCAAGTACTGTGAAATGTCTTTCCCCGATAAACTGGACAAGCACCGAGAAACGGAGGCTGCAGATGTCATCGGCATAGCCGCATAGATTATCTTCCACGTAACATGCCCATTTCACCGGCTCCGTACCTAAATAATCCTCGAAATTTTTCGCTGACCCGGTCCCTTCACTCTTTTTTTTTTTAAAAAAGCATTTTAAAAAAAATAAAAAAATAGCCTCCTTCCCCAATACAGAATGATCAGACATGACACTTGACACCTTCCGCTAGAGCCATGAAAGGCAGCTTGCCGTGCATGCGTGGTGCGGGAGGCAGGCGTGCACCTAGCGCGGAAGCCCGCGAGTTGCCGCGGTCTAGAGGCACGACAACGCACTTGCTGCAAAGTGGGAGCGCAGCATGAGGCGTGCCGTTTAAGGGAGGCGAGGCGTTGTGCGTGGGACAGACAGTTACCATAGACTAGGACCGTAGGATATCGTTTTCCGCGTTACCATATCACGGAAAGTGCCTTCCGTGATACTATAGCGCGAAGAGGACCACTTTTATAAAAAAATTACAAAACAAAATTATTTTTCTTTAAAGAAAACAAGTAAAGGAGAAGACAACATGAGTGTACAGCTCTCATCCGTAAGCCTTGACCATTGGCTAAACCATACAGAGGCTACCAAACCAGGTACATTGCACCATGCATGCAGCCATAGCTACTATAGTGCCACCACCAGATAGCACCTTGATCCGACATATATGCTGGGGGCCTTTTCTCTTGCATGTTTCAGATTCTCGATCACAATTCACAGATACAGGCAGTTATGACTTATGAGTTATTCTGTTCAGTTCTAGACTTGCTTGCTTGTCTTTGCTATTTAGTTAGATTTGTTAGCACATATTTTTCCTAAGATATTTATATTCGAAATTTGTTCAGTGTGACATGTCCCTAAGAGAAGAATTAATTTAACTAGCACTGATTAAAACAACATGTCAGTACGTCATGTCCTTTGAGGAGAGCTTAACCGATGATCATCCATTATCCAAGATACTTTCTTGAGAAGTTGATTTGTTCATAGCTCTGTAGGGTACAGCTATTTCTGTCGTGTTGAGTTTTACTGAATTTACTGAACGAAAAGATTGCACTTCACAAGGTAGTCAATCTGTTTTTCTCTTCAATATTTTAGGCTCATGCTGTGTTCTGTTCTCAATATTTTAGTCCATCTATAGTTGCATCATTTAATCCATCTATAGATACTCCTTTGTTCTATGCGAAGCCTTCCTATTTGTGTACTTGCATGACAATATGATGATAAAAACGACTATGCCTGCTTTTCTTCCCATGATGTGCTCATTTTTTACTTGACTTGGTGTCCATACCGGCTCGCAGGTAGTAAAATAATTATGGAACGATATTTAAAAAGAAAGCTTCCACCGGCAGCAGATAGTGATGATCATGATGGTGGAGCATCAAGTAGAGATGAAGGGGATCTAACATAAATAGCAACACTTCTCTTGCCGTCTGCCATCCGTAGAGAGGTAAATTTAGATGACCTTCCTTATGATCCAAATTGATAGGAAGAGAATATCGGAATACATAGGACCAAAACTACAAGATGAGATCAAAGCGTAAGATATTTGATTAGAGGTCCGTGATAGGCCACAAGATGGTTTCATGTATCCACAAAGAAGCATATCAAACCATTTACGCCTGTTTAATCCGAATGGTTCACCAAATATGATTGGCTTGAGTACAACGAGAAAATCGATAAAGCATTTTGTTTATATTGCTACTTGTTCGTGAGATTGCATTAAAGGTCAAGGTGGAAATGATGCATTTATAATGTAGGTTTTTGTGGATGGAACAAGTCGATCGGCTTCAAACTCATGTTGGTCGGTGTAATAGTTTCCAACGTGGGGCGCTCAAAAGAGCTAACAATTTTGTTGAAACAAGACCAGTCATTGTTGTTGCTTCTCAACAAGCGAGTCAAGTCACTAGAGAGGAGCATCAGATTCGATTGAATATTTCCATTAATGCAACTAGATATTTGTTGCATCAAGGTTTAGCTTTTCGTGGCCACGATGAATCAGAAGGCTCTAATAATAGGGGAAATTTTTTGGAGTTGGGCAATCTCTTCAAAGGGCGGGAGACATTCGATGGTGTTCTCACTATAAAACCCTTAAGAGCATCAACAACTGCTTTCCTTCTATTATTGAAGTGCTCAATATGTCGAAAAGATGGCCCAAATGATGGGAAAAACGGCAAGCCTCGTGTGTCACTGTTAGCTACGCTAGCAAAAACTAGCTGTTGGGACGCTGTCCTCAAGTTTTTTGTCAGCTGGTGCCGTACGTTGATTCCTCTGATCGAGCCGCATGCTACAGTGCTACGTCGATCGCCAACTTGTGATCCACAGTGCATCTGACCGCGGCGCATCATCCTCTTGCGATGGCCGGTGGATATCCACGATAGATAGGATCAGATTGACGATGATATCACGAGTCAGCACTCAGCACCCTTGTCGTGTGAACTGTGAAGGTCGGTGAGAAGTCCATTCGCTTCTTACCTAGCTAGTACATACTGGTACCGTACGAGGGTCTTTTTTCGAGATCCAGATTTTTTTTTAAAAAAAAAGGAATGGTCCGAAACTAGATGTAATTATCTTAAACCACGAGTGTTTTTAACTTGAATTTGCAAAAACGCTAGTTTTTTTCTTCAAAAAAGGCTATGGGAGCACATAAACGTATTTTCAAAATTGTAAAGGGGGCTTTCGCTAAAGAGCCAGGGGACTTGAAAGCAATTTTCTAGATATTCAGAGGGACCTAAACATAATTTTAGAATTTTCGAATAGCCTTTTTGCAAAAGAGCCGGTAGAAGAACCTAAACGCAATTTTAATTTTTTTTGGAGACTTTCTCACAAAAGAGGTGATGTGGAGGGGTCAGCTAAGTCGGAACCCCTCTACCTTTAATATAGGTAGTATTTTTTCAAAAGAGCTAGAGGACTTGAACACCATTTCCTGAATGTTCAGAGGGACCTAAATGTCATTTTAGAATTTTCGAAGAGCATTTTTGCAAAAGAGTCGGTAGAAGGACCTAAACACAATTTTGAAATTTCCGAAGACTTTCCTGTGAAAGAGGTGACATGGAGGGGCAAGCTGAGCTGAAACCCTCCACCTTTAATATATACCTATTATATATTTATGATAGGTAATATTACTTTTTTATTTACTATCTGGGTTCGCTTTTTAATTAGTTTACTAATCGTCCATATGTGCATTCGCGCGAGCTAGTTTTTTAGATAAAGTCATCTGGGACTATAATCTTGGTTTGTATGTCATAGCCACTACAACTTGGTTATGTTAGGAAACCCTTTCTTTTTCTTGATTAATATCAATTTTTATGTTTATAATTAATTAAAATAATAGATCTTATTATGAATCTTAATATCTTTAGAATTTACCATTGTAATTTGTGTACAAATCAAATCTCTAATCACTTTTTAATTTATCCATAATTTGCATATTTTTGGATAATACTTTGGATGGATTTTTTCTTCATTTTTAAGTTGAAACAGTATTAAAATCTATTTTCTATCTCATTTATTGTTATTCTAAATTTTATTTTTGTGGTTTAGTTTTGAATTGTATGTAAATAAAATTTCTATTTTTTATTCTAAATTTTTAATTAATTTAGTTTATACTTGACAAACCCTCACTCCGTCAAAAAATTGCATTATGTATTTTTTTAACGGATTTGATAATAAATATAGGCCATATTTCATAATTCATTAAAAATTAGTGTGTTCAATATCACCTTGGCCTATGTGCCAAGAGAAAATATACCTAACAAATATCTAGTTTTGCTTTATATCCTCTAAACACATGCATTGTATCTTGTTTATTGACAATAATTAAGGGTATTCTAGTTATTTTTAATATAATACTGGTCTCTGTGCCAATAGAAAATATGTTCTACAAACTTGAATAGAGTAAGTACCTATTATTTTGAACTTTTTATCTATAGATCGATGTTACTTTGGAGATTATACAAATCAAATCTCTAATCACCTCTTCAGTTTTTATTCTAAATTTGCATATTTTTTATCGTACTTTAATTGTTGAATTTTTCAGTTTTAGGCTAGAATTTGTATGAAAATTTATATTTTTATTTATTGTTATTCTAAATGATTCCATCCTTTATAGCGCAAAGGATTGCTGAGAGACTAGGTGATCCACGTGTCCCCCAAGCCGATTTTGCAAAAAAACCCTCCATTTTTCTTCGAATTACGGATAGGTCCTTACGGATTACAAATAGGTCCTTCGCGATTTTTTGTGAGGGGAAGATTTTTTTCCTTAATCCCGTTCGGGTCCCTCATGCGCTGTTTTACGAAAAAAACCTCCCGTTAAATTCAAATCACGAACAAGCCCTTTTCTAATTTTTCAGGATAGCGAATAGGTCCAAAAAAATAACAAGCAGGCCCTTGCTCCTTACGTCCAGGTCCTTTCTCCGTTTTCCCCGGAAAAAAATACGTTTTGCTTCTCTCAACGGATTTTTAAGAAACGGAATAAAAAACGATCAAATATCCCGAAATGCGTAAAAAAAACAACCACGGTTTTCTAAAAAAAACACAGATTCGTTGAAGGTTTATAGTAACCCGTAGATTAAACACGGATTCATTGAAGGTTTGTAATAGCCCATGGATTATCACCAGCGGGTCCTACCGACCTATTTTATTTAAAAATTACGGAAATAAAAAATTCGACAAAATTTATCAGACTTTTTCAAAAAAAAACGGACTAGAATTTGCGCGGTGCGGCGTAGCGCGCTATACAACCTAATTTTATTTATAGGGCTCACTTTGAAAAACGTATAAAACATAGACTCTTTGTTTTGATTTAATATTTTCTATTTAATTATTATTCTAAATTTTCATTATTTGTGGATTTACTTTGGAAATCATATAGAATTCAAATTGCTAATTTTTCTTAATTATTTATTCTGAATTTCAGTTAATTTTGATTGTGCTTGATATAGGCTCTTTCTTTTAATCTAAACCATTATATTTTATTCTGGATTTTAGTTAATTTGGCTTATACTTGATATGGTCTGTTTGTTTTAATTTGCTAATTTTTATTTAATTGCTAGTTTAAATTTTATTTATTCATGGATTTACTTTGGAAATCATATGGAAGTCAAATTGCTAATTTTTTTATTTTGAATTTAAATTAATTTAGACTGTACTTGATATGGACTTTTTTTAATCTAAATCGTTAAACTTAGATCTGGTAGATAGATAACTAAATTTTTCTTATTAACGTAGAAGCTTCTTTAGAATTAATGCCTAATTAGTATAGGCATAGGGTATAGATAGGCGTGGCTCTTGTACTCCTGAACTATCTGCAAGACTGCAACTGTGCCTTGACTACTGCACGATGCTAACACTGAAGCTTCCTGTCTCCCAGAAATGTGTGGATGGTTTTGTTTTCGTCTTTCATTTTCTTCGATCGGGAAGAAAATGTTGAGCTGCTTCTGGTTAGGTCTGAATCATTTAGATTTAGTATGGTAAATCTACTGGTGGTGTTTCGACATCATGTTTCAATCCTAGCTCGACCGGCTAAATGATTTCAGAAAGAAAAAAAACGCATGATGCTACCGCTAGGTTCTTGTTTAGTAAAACTTTTTTTGAATATTTTTTATTATTAGCTACCTCCTTTTTTGAATATGGACGTCAGAACGGGACACACGGTGCCAGGGTAGCATAATTTCAAATACGTGAATTTAAGCTAAATATAGGTATATTTTTTTTGAAATTTCAATATTAGGGCATATATTTATATGTAAAAATTCAAACAAAACACATATCTTTAAAAAATATGCTTAAATTCAAAGGTTTTGAATGAGTTTAGATCGCACATGCTTTGCTAATTTATATATAAATCAACACATGCCCACAATCAAACTATCATAAAAAATAAAACTCTAGTTTGAATTTTAGTTCAAATTTTTTGAACTAGTTAGTAAACTAGTTACACGCAACATTCTTAAAACTTAAAAAATTTTACATACAATATATACAGAAAATACCTATTTGAGATCGTAGAGCCCAGCCATCCTGATGCCACAAAATACGTTGCAAGACTTTGATTTCCTATTTTACGGTCGTTCTCAACAGCAAATTCATCCGTGCACCCTCCGAAATGTGACACGAGTCCTTTTCCGTTCTCTCCAACCCTCTCCGAACGTGACACGATTGATCAAGCTGTGCACTCTCTCTGACTAGGTGTGGAAAAAAACTCGAAACTCGTGAGTAAACGAGTACTCGCAAACTCGGCTCGAATTTGTTCCTTAATAAGAGTAGAGTCGAGCCATGATTTGAACTCATTTATATAATGAGTTAAACGAGCCAACTCGTGAGTTTAACGAGTCCTCCAAATCGGCAAGTATAGCTAGCTGTATATGTGCGAGGCGAGGATGATAACACATAACATACCGTATAGTCTCAACAACAATCCTACTCTCAGATGGTAATGTCGAATTTAACGAGCTAACTCACAAGTTTAACGAGTCGAGCCGAGCTTGAGATTTGAGCTCGTTAAGATAACGAGTCGAGTCGAGCTAACTCATTATCTTAACAAGTTCGATCGAAACGAGTTGGCTCGTTATCCACCCCTATCTCTGACCGACAACGGCTTCCATCTGGGTCCCACCAGTTCACCCAAGCACGCATCTCGACGTGCCAGCAGCACCTGCTGCAAAGTGCCACAAGGTCGATCCCATCCGCTGCAAATATCCATCTCTTCTCACTAGGAAAGCGGCATAAACAAAAACCGAAAGTAAAACTTTTTTAAATTGAATGCTTTTTGAGTTAAAATTTTCTAATTTGAAATTGTTTGATTTAATTTTTTTCAAGTTGAAAGTTTCCGATTTGAAAATTTTCAAGTTGAATTTTAAATCGAAACTTTTTAAAACAAAAGGTTTTTGTATCAAAACTTTTCAAACCAAAATATTTTGAATTGAAAGTTTTATGAGTTAAAACTTTTCGATTTGGAACTTTCTGAGTTGAAATTTTTCGATTTAGAACTTTTCGTGGTGTCTTTCCGAGTTGAAACTTTTTTTTAGTTGAAACTCTTCAAGTTGAAACTTTTTGTTTTTAAATTTTTTTGAGTTGAAACTTTCCAGTTAAAATATTCAAAGTTTAAATGCTCTAAATTAAAATTTAGTGTTAGATAGGGAAGAAGGGATGGGAGAAGTGAGTAGAGAAAAGGGAAAGAGAGGTGGTGGGAGAAGATGACACGTAACATCTTAAGAAGTTCACTTTAAATTTATTTGTTTGAGGTTAATTTCAAAATAGTTGTACACCCCTCGATCAATCGTAATATCTAGGTTTTCCGCAAGACATCTCAGCACATGTGGGTCCCGCTAGCTATATATCTTGGTTCCTCTATGCATGGATCCTGGATCTACTTTAATTCGGACAGCGGTTGGCTAAAAATTTATGGGACTTTGATAGTTGGTCACTGCGGCGTCGGCCATGTTATCTATACATGAGGAAACATGTCGGTTATTCTGCGGCTTGGGCAAATGTGGTATATATTGTTGTGGAGCGTGTTTTGTTACGTGGTTTTACTGGCTACAAGTAGTCTATATCCTTAGTAGAGCACATAGCATGTCCTAAAACGTCATTTAATAAGAACTATCATTTCACTATGCTAAGGAAATAGGCCAATTATTATGTAGTATTTAGACCCTGTTTGAAAGAGGCTAAAATTCTAGCTTATCCACAGAGATCTTGGCTAGGAATAAGTCTTTTAAACAAGGTCTTATAGTTAATTAATGACTAATTTTGGCCCCTCAAATAAGCTAAGAGGGCCGGCCAATTTAATTAGTCTTTCAACTCTCAAATGGGACCAAATAGGTTCTTAAGTTAGTGCAACATGGGTGAAAATAATCATCGTACCAAGCTATCATATCACATATGCTGAATCAACACAGGGGAATCCCCGTTGTCTCTTTGTTGCACTAGCAAATATTTTGCAAAGTCAAACAATTCTCTCCTTTCCAATCGATTCTATTTTCGTGTAACGGTGTAAGCCACTTCTCTTACCCTCTCCTGGCCAAGTAGCCTGACTACCCTAACCAATTTTTGGTGTTTTTACCAACACCTTTTATTAGTTTGACACGGTCTTCGAAATATAACTTTAACCACTAATTTTTATTGTAATATATTTATAAAATCTAATAAAATTATAATATTATGAAAGAATTTTTCGAGACAAATCTACATATCTAATTTGGGTGTGTCTAGGAATCACTCGGATGTTTTCTCAAAAAAATCAGCCAACTTTTCGGATGTTGCACGCATTGAAAAAAAATGTTGCACACGTAGGAAAAAAATGTTGCAACGCGTCTGAAATTTGGGAGCCTCTTGCAACATTTTTGTTCAACGCGTTGCAACATTTTTTCTCTACGGATGCAACATTTTTCTCCAACGCGTGCAACATTTTCCTTCGACAACAGTAGAAATGCGGCACAGTAAACAGATGTTGCAAGCGTTGAAAAAAAATGTTGCACGCGTCGGAAAAAAATATTGCAAGAGTTGAACAAAAATGTTGCAAGAGACTCCTAAATTTGGGTGATTTTAGCAAAGAAAACATCCAGATGATGTTTATCAAAACCCATCTAATTTTCATGTTTTCAATTTAAATACTTCAAAAGATATTGATAGTCAAAGTTTTAAAAGTTTGACTACACTTATATGCAAAACGATAACTATTTGTGACCAAAGGAGTAACTGCTAACCCGACGTCAACAATGGTATCTCTGCTGCTTCACCACTGTACATTGTTTATTTTATTTGTCCTTACAATAACAGAATATACAAATCATAATCTAGCGGTCTAGGAAGTGCATAGTTTTTTTTTAAAAAAAATATTTTTATACCTCACTATTTATTTCTAGCTTTGGCCAGTTAGAATATAATTAAGAGAAGCACCCGTTCACTTATCGTCAAGATAAAAAAAAAAGAGAGATGCTTCTATGATTTTTTTTCTTACAATTGCATAAATATTAAAACATAAATGAAGGATAGATAGTGATTATTTACCCCTTCACCTATTTCAAGATTTATACAACGTATATTAAGAGAAAAAACATTAAAGCGCTACTTTAAAAAAAAGTACAGTACAGCCATACGCCAAAACCGGCGAAATTCCGCATAGCTAGTTAGCTTGCGGCTCAAGCTAGTTCGATCGCCCACGCACTCCACTCCAGCCACAGAAAAGAAGGCTAGAGCTGACAGCGAGGTGTGGGCCCGGAAAAATCTCCCCGGCCACCTCTCCGCCAATGGGGAGGTCGCGCCCACGTGGTATCCTCCACGTCCCCCTCCCTCACCTCCCCTATTTCTACCTCCTCGCTGGTGTTCGTTGCACACACAGCTACCGGCCTTCTTCCCCGCTCTAGCCACCTGGCAGCAGCTCAATTTAGAAGCTGTTCTCCACAGCCATTTCTATAGTAAGTCACCATGGGCGACTCCTCATCCTCAGCTTCGTACATCAGAATGGTAGGTGTATCATAATTTCCATTTAACACGTACGCGCGCGTACATCATAGTTTGTATGCATCAGATGATAGGTCTAACTGTTTGTGCTGACATTTCAGGTTCACCATCTGATAGAGAAGTGCATTTGCTTCAACCTAAACGAGGAAGAGTGCATGGATGCCCTGGAGAAGCACGCCAACATCAACCCTGTCATCACTTCCACTGGTACCTAGCTACTGCATGTACTTCAAGCTAGCTAGCGTAAATACACATGTCAGCTTCGATCTGCTATCTAGCTTAATTCGCGCCCAAATTGACTTAATTCTATGCAGATTCAGTTATATATATACGCGCGCTTCTTCCTTCCCTTACAGGAATAATGCAAAAGACTACAAGGCTGATTAATTCCAGCTAGCCAACGTAGTATCAGCGCATAATTAGAAACAAGCTAGCCTAGTCGTTATGTCATTTCATGTGAAATATGTGTGAGATAGAGCACATACATTCTCTTGCCGCCTGCAGTGTGGAAGGAGCTGGAGAAGGAGAACAAGGAGTTCTTCGAGACATACAAGAAGGACCGCGAGGAGCGGAACATCGAGGCGGAGACGATGCGGCGGATCCAGAAGATGTTCTCCGATACGAATGCCTCCAAGAGCTCCGACGATGACAAGGGTTAGTAGGGCACCGCTAGCTATAGGTCTTACATGGGCTCTTCAATTCCATTAGCTTCATCCGTTGAGGGGAATTGCACCTCATAATTAAGACCATATACTGTTAAGGCTATTCTCAGTGGAGAGTTTCATTTCACGGTTTCCAAAATTGCCATGTCATCTAAAGAGATTTGAGTAGATGAATGAAATAAGGGCCACAATGCACAGTTTCATTTCACGGTTTCATATGCTAACCATCGCATTTAATTGTAAGGCACAAGATTGTGCGAAGTTGGATAAAATGAAACTCTATAGCCCCTAGTGCTAGTTTCAACAGGTTTCATAGTCTTGAAAACAGTGTACACCCAATTTCATCCTGATGAAACTCATTCCCTCTCTCTCTTCATAATTATCATACCATGTCATCCAAATTACTGATGTGTCACATCATTTAATGGGAATGAAACCCTCATAAAACCTCCACTGAAAATGGCCTTAATAAAGCACGCATAGCTAGCTACCACACAACACCATGCGTGTAGTACTTGCTATATTATTAGGACAGGCAATCAGGCATGTTTAGTGTATGCATGTATATATGCACATACATAAATGCATGGAAGATGGAACATTCAAGAGGACCTACGGACGGGGCCTAACGACAAAAATTACTATATGACACCCAGATACCTTGTAGCATCTTTATAAAAGCTAGACACATGCATGGTACGTACGTACAAATCTCAAAGCAATTAATTTTTTTCTCCCTCCTAATATATATCATGTATCTTTATTTTAAAAAATGCTATAGATGATTAGACGCTACAAGGCACCCGCATTATGTAACTTTTTTTTTCCAATGCATATGTACAGGTGATGTATCGACCTGTATCTGTAGTTTTAGTTGTGTATGTCATTGCTAGCGAATTCTCTTGTGAGACCTGGCCGTCAGTATGTATGCTCCAGCGATGACGTGTATCCCGATCAGTACGCTAGTAGAGCTACTAATTGGGAATTAATTAAGATGGATGCTGCTTGTCCGGACTGCAGTGTCCTGTTCCGGAGGCCGTTTCACGAGACGGGTGATCGAATTTTGTAGGGTTTCGCGCGAGCTGAGCTGGACGTCTACGGTAATACCTTTCCTCCCCGTATGGAAGCGTACGTACCATTTGGTTGGTAGCGTGAGGGTGACATCCACTGGTCTCGTTCAAGCTAAACTACGTTGCATTAGTAGCAACGCAGGCAGCATGAGGGTTTGTGTACAGGTCGCACTCGACCTCATGATTCATCAGCCATGACAGTGAGACCAAGCTTTTTTTTTTTTTTTGTAAGAGAGGAGAGCGAGAGGTACGAAACAGCAAATGCAGAAGAAAGAAAAGAGAGTGAAACACCGTTCCACACAAACGGCTCTCCGTACCTTTGCTCTTGCCGGCTTGGTGGTTGTCAGGTAGTCCTCTAATCTCCTCACACGGTGGATTTGTTTTGGATTCATCGTTCGATATTTAGAAGCTGTTCTCCACAGCCATTTCTATAGTAAGTCACCATGGGCGACTCCTCATCCTCAGCTTCGTACATCAGAATGGTAGGTGTATCATAATTTCCATTTAACACGTACGCGCGCGTACATCATAGTTTGTATGCATCAGATGATAGGTCTAACTGTTTGTGCTGACATTTCAGGTTCACCATCTGATAGAGAAGTGCATTTGCTTCAACCTAAACGAGGAAGAGTGCATGGATGCCCTGGAGAAGCACGCCAACATCAACCCTGTCATCACTTCCACTGGTACCTAGCTACTGCATGTACTTCAAGCAGCTAGCGTAAATACACATGTCAGCTTCGATCTGCTATCTAGCTTAATTCGCGCCCAAATTGACTTAATTCTATGCAGATTCAGTTATATATATACGCGCGCTTCTTCCTTCCCTTACAGGAATAATGCAAAAGACTACAAGGCTGATTAATTCCAGCTAGCCAACGTAGTATCAGCGCATAATTAGAAACAAGCTAGCCTAGTCGTTATGTCATTTCATGTGAAATATGTGTGAGATAGAGCACATACATTCTCTTGCCGCCTGCAGTGTGGAAGGAGCTGGAGAAGGAGAACAAGGAGTTCTTCGAGACATACAAGAAGGACCGCGAGGAGCGGAACATCGAGGCGGAGACGATGCGGCGGATCCAGAAGATGTTCTCCGATACGAATGCCTCCAAGAGCTCCGACGATGACAAGGGTTAGTAGGGCACCGCTAGCTATAGGTCTTACATGGGCTCTTCAATTCCATTAGCTTCATCCGTTGAGGGAATTGCACCTCATAATTAAGACCATATACTGTTAAGGCTATTCTCGATGGAGAGTTTCATTTCACGGTTTCCAAAATTGCCATGTCATCTAAAGAGATTTGAGTAGATGAATGAAATAAGGGCCACAATGCACAGTTTCATTTCACGGTTTCATATGCTAACCATCGCATTTAATTGTAAGGCACAAGATTGGGCGAAGTTGGATGAAATGAAACTCTATAGCCCCTAGTGCTAGTTTCAACAGGTTTCATAGTCTTGAAAACAGTGTACACCCAATTTCATCCTGATGAAACTCATTCCCTCTCTCTCTTCATAATTATCATGCCATGTCATCCAAATTACTGATGTGTCACATCATTTAATGGGAATGAAACCCTCATAAAACCTCCACTGAAAATGGCCTTAATAAAGCACGCATAGCTAGCTACCACACAACACCATGCGTGTAGTACTTGCTATATTATTAGGACAGGCAATCAGGCATGTTTAGTGTATGCATGTATATATGCACATACATAAATGCATGGAAGATGGAACATTCAAGAGGACCTACGGACGGGGCCTAACGACAAAAATTACTATATGACACCCAGATACCTTGTAGCATCTTTATAAAAGCTAGACACATGCATGGTACGTACGTACAAATCTCAAAGCAATTAATTTTTTTCTCTCCCTCCTAATATATATCATGTATCTTTATTTCAAAAAAATGCTATAGATGATTAGACGCTACAAGGCACCCGTACCATAGAACTTTTTTTTTTCCAGCTGCACATGTACAGGTGATGTATCGACCTGTATCTGTAGTTTTAGTTGTGTATGTCATTGCTAGCGAATTCTCTTGTGAGACCTGGCCGTCAGTATGTATGCTCCAGCGATGACGTGTATCCCGATCAGTACGCTAGTAGAGCTACTAATTGGGAATTAATTAAGATGGATGCTGCTTGTCCGGACTGCAGTGTCCTGTTCCGGAGGCCGTTTCACGAGACGGGTGATCGAATTTTGTAGGGTTTCGCGCGAGCTGAGCTGGACGTCTACGGTAATACCTTTCCTCCCCGTATGGAAGCGTACGTACCATTTGGTTGGTAGCGTGAGGGTGACATCCACTGGTCTCGTTCAAGCTAAACTACGTTGCATTAGTAGCAACGCAGGCAGCATGAGGGTTTGTGTACAGGTCGCACTCGACCTCATGATTCATCAGCCATGACAGTGAGACCAAGCTTCTTTTTTTTTTTTTTTTGTAAGAGAGGAGAGCGAGAGGTACGAAACAGCAAATGCAGAAGAAAGAAAAAGAGAGTGAAACACCGTTCCACACAAACGGCTCTCCGTACCTTTGCTCTTGCCGGCTTGGTGGTTGTCAGGTAGTCCCTCTAATCTCCTCACACGGTGGATTTGTTTTGGATTCATCGTTCGATCGAGTGAACTGTTACAATGTTCTGATGTATCCCGGTTAGGAATGCCACAGCAATTTTGCAGGAGACCGGTATGTCTCGTGAAGTTGATCTCGAATTCCAAACGGGCCTTGACATACTCATTTACGTACCCTATGCGTATGAAGTTCTTGCTTCACCAAGTTGGAGGAAAGAACCGGCATATGTATATATCCCATCCAGGAAGCAAAATGACCTCTACAACTTTCTCTAGGCTCGGAACTTGGAAGATCAGACGTCATCAAGCAGCGCATATATGCCTAAAATTACTACATATATATTGGAGATGCTGTAATAAAATAAGCATAGATTCATACATTGCCCGACTGTGCAGTACCCTCCCGCGTGACAACTTCCAGCCAAAAATGCAGAGCGTTCTCCCAAAGAAAATGCACAACTGAATCACACCCTGCCAGGCCGACAGGTTTGAAATCCAGATTTCTAAAAGCTGTGCTGGCTTCAATAGTTTCAGCTCGGGCTCTCTGAAGTTCCACGAACAGCGCTGGAGTGCAGGCTGCTATGTATCATGGGATCGAGCATGCTCAGGCTGATGGGTGAACTCATAGTCAAGGTGGACAAAGGCCAACTCGATTTCAGGCAGTCACTCGATCCAGCTTCTCCTGCAGGCCGGGCCTCGCCGATACCATGTACCTCTCGCAAGGGCATGTCACATGGCAGAACAATATCCACCTCAACAAATTAATGAGAACCAAATGTGCATGCCGCCACTGTGTCGATGTGCCTGACAGCTTTGTAATGGTTCCAGCATAGGTAGGTAAGCTTCTGAAGAAATTCTGGTGGAGCTGACTGGCAAACCAGGGTGTGGACGTTTTCTAGCACCGTCATCGACCATGTCCTGATTGTATAGATCGCTAGCGGCAAAGTAGAAAAGCAAAAATACCTTTAAAAATAAATATTGTCTTATGTTACAGTTATTTTACAATGCAGGTAAATGCAGGACCAGGACATCATCAAACTCCATTGCATATACTTCTAAAACCAGAAAAGTTGTCTTGTGCAACTAAATCAATAAGCATGCTCAAATGCTGTAGCATGCTTGTTAGTTCTAGTACGCAAGGAAGTAAACAAAGATAGTATATTTATAATTACAATGATAGCACCAACTGGGTCGATCCAGCCTTCGACATAATTAGCAAGAAGTGCGGCCACAAGCCCAATAACGTTAGTGATGACATCAAAAAGGTAATCCTCTGCATAGACCTTCACAATTTCATTGGTGAATGATCGGCAATGTATAACCAGCAGAAGCTTCACCAATGTCACTGAGGGCATAATATCCACAACACACTTTTCCTGCCCATTTGTCAAGCGGAATTCATCTCCCTGGAGCACAACATAATCAATATTAGTAGTATTAGCAACAGAAAAGGATCAAAACAAACCATTGCAACTCCAATATCGATTGTTCATGCATTATACGATTAACCATACACGTGTTTGTTAATTGTGCTATTAGTTCTTTTGGTGTGATCCACAGTTCATTTGGCTACGGTACAAAGCTATAAACAATAAACAGCTAACTATAATGCTGGTACTACCACAAGTCTGCCAAACAGATGGGGAGAAAAAGGCTACAAATTTGCAAACAGAGAGATTGTCCCATCTTTTAAGAAAATCTTCCCTGGTAAAATACATGAAATGGATAGCATTTTCAAAGGTACCCAAAAGTGACACAGGGCGTTCTGATCATAGTTACTGGATTTGCTGTAAATCCCCACGAATTGCAAACTGGATTCGTCGAACCCGAACCGGTTTAGGGTACAGAGTTTGTGTTCGCAATGAAAATTGGAAGAAAAAAAGGCGAACCACAAACCTGAATCCCTTACCACAACTCAGACAAACCACGTTTCTAGTAACTACAGTTCTGATCATATCTCTAGAAACTTTGTACTGAAAAGTACAGTGAGCAAAACTGCACAGATAGGATACCCGAGAAGAGAAGAACTTACATCAGACAATGCAACAATGAGCGCGTGGATTCTAGGATAATTGAAGGCCAAGCGTTGCCATAACAGAAGCAAAAACAAGTATTACCTGCATGACAGATTGTGGTAAAGTCGTCATCAAAAGGTATAGGGAACTAAGGAAGTTAGACAATCATTTATACAGTTACACTACAAAATAAAAAACACCCAAAAGATTAAAATTCGTGAAATCAGATTGAAAATGTAAATTAAGCTATGAGCCCAAATGGTCATATGGTCTTCCATGCTGTAATTATAGTGCTGTTGGAGATTGTTCTGTCTGGAGTTACCAGGATTAGGAATAGCCAAAACTTTGCTAGGGGTGCCAATTTTTGGCATAAGTGAGTGATGTAATTGCCATTTGTAAGTTGCTTGGTTCCCATAAACAGGACAAATTAGCATGATTGAGCCCCAGGGTACAGTCCCCGAGAAAAAAAAGGTTACATATTTGAAATGAGAATGGAAGTGAATTAATTGCTTGCGTTCGTTTTGTACTCAGCTGTGAGTACTTTTCCTTTTAAAATTTTTATTTTTTGAAGCTAATTTACTCTTTTATTGAATTAATATCCACTGATGCATCTTTTCTTGTAAGACTACACAAGAAGGAATAATAAAGAAAAGCAACGTGCAGTGAAAATGCTCGGATCATTCAAAACCAAATTCAAGCAATAGAAGTAATAAACAAACAATCCAAATGATGTCTAATGGGCCATACTTGATTTGGAAACTCACCAAAGTTTGCATGTGCCTTTTACCAATTGGGTACCTGTATGGGTTCGGTGTTTGCATTGAAAATGCGGTAAACCACAAGATAAACCCGGATAACGAGTCAAGTAGAGAATCCAAGGTGGAAGCAATAATAATAAGGGAGCCACTCCTTATGAGGCATAAGCTTTTGCAGCAAAAAGAACCATGTTTGCCATGTTCGACAACCGGATGGCAATGTCCCACCTCGGGCAACTTTCTCATGTTCTTCCTGCAAGTAGGATAAGTAAAGGTAAAAAGGTATTGCTTCATTTTGATAAAGTTATGCAGATTTTATCTGCAAGGAAGTTTTCTTTTTTTCCATGTTACCAAAGATCAAGAATATAGAACAAACATTGGGCATTCCAGGAAGGAAACCATGATCTGTCAGTGTATCCATTTCATTGAAACCTTCTAACATTTCCAATTGATGTTGGTAGTATATATTCTGCCACAACAGCTCGAGGGCCTTGAGCTGTAGATAGAATTAGAAATGGTAGACAAAATCTCCAGGACCAAACAAGACAGTACGTTGTTCAGTGGAACTCCACAACAAAGAACAATATTTGTGGAGCAAATATAAACACAGATGCAAACAAATAAACAAGAAAAACATTCAAAGGACCCAATTTTGTTACGCTTCTTTTGCGTAAGACCCATCTATCTTAAGTTCCTAACAATAATTTCAACAAAAAATTTTGATTAATTTGAACAATGAAGACTTTGAAACTCTGAGCTGATGATTTCCACCTCTATGTGCAAATCTGAGTTTTTTCAATACAATTTCCCAAACTCTCTACAGCACTGAAGACCCAAATAACAGTAAAATGATGCTAGATGTCATATAACTATTCAGCGAAGGGACAAACAATAGACAGGTGAAAACAAAAGATAGAACAAAATGGAGAACAATGCTAAAACTAGCAAATAAATTTAAATCTAAAATGTCAAACAGGGGAGGAGGGAATATAATTCAAACAGTCTTTAAATAACCTTTTAGATTCTTTTACCATTTACAAAAAAGGTAGAAGAATTTCAACGGCAAACAGGTCATAGGATGTGTTTGTCGGAACATGGAGTAGAATATTCATCATGTATCTGTTCGTTTTCCCCGTAAGAGTTCAATTTTCAATAACCGATGGCGTCAACCAATACTGAAGCACACCCATACAATAATAAAGTCACCATCATTTTCAAACAGAATCATGATGCCACAATTTAGTATTACAATATCCATTATAAATACAAACAATAAAAAATCATTCCTCATTTATTTACTCTTCTCGCCCAATCTAACTAGTCTATAGGTTATTTACTTGATAAGACAAATTTTTTAGAGGAAACTTGATGAAATTTTTACTCTCTTGGGACTTGCATGCCTGGAGCCAGTTTTGCTCGGACACCCGTGTTAAATTTTTTTGTTGAATCAGATACCTCGAATCCGAGTTGGATTCCGACACCCGTGTCCAATTCTGAGTAGCACTTCCCGTGTCCAAATTTTTTTGCCGAATCGTGTTAAATTATTTTAACATAATATGGCCCATGTAAATTACAGAATGGTTCTTATAATAAAAAGGTCTAAGTGTGATGGTTGCTAGACTAAAAGATTAAGAATTATGGGGTTTAAAATCCCTCTCCTCTCTCTTCCAAATATTTAGTTGTATACTACTTAGTGTTATTAAGCATAGTGTTACAGGAGGAATTACTTCTAAGCATCAATTTTCATACATGTATTGCTACAATTAGAATAAGTGGTGAATTACTGGCTACATGTATTAAAGCGCTGAGTTACAGTCAAGTTTTAAATACTGAAATTGCTTGTTTTAAATGCTAAAACTCCTTTCTTTAATTGGTAACTCCTTTGAAGTTAATACATGTATTTGGAAACTGCGACTTCTCTTCTTAGCTATAAAAGAAGTCTGTTCCCGTACATCAAAAGCAGAGGAACCTCTCTCTTTGGCTATAAAAGGAAGAGGATCCTTCTGTACTCCTGTACAACAAGTGCATAAGGAAAAGAAAAGCACAGAAAGGAATAGTATACACATCAAAGAAAATAACAGAAACTTCTCTGACCATTGAGAGAAGTACGTATAAAGATTAAGAAGAAAGAGAGGAGAAAATTTATATGCAATGCATTGCTAATATGTCTCAAGGTGGGTTTGTGCTTTTGCACATATAAAGGAAGATTTGTACTGCTGCACATATAAAAGTTGCTATTCGGTTTAATCAAATTGTGCTAAATGATCTTATAGCTTCCGCGTTTATGCTTACAAATCGGACACACAAATCCGAGTCGGATTCCTATTCCTATGTTCGTGTCCAAGTAACATTGTCTGGAGACTTCGAATCCAAGTCAGATTATGACACCCGTATCCGATTTCAAATAGCATTTTCTATGTCCAATTTTATTTTTGCCAAATCGAACAGTTGAATTCGAGTCAGATTCCGACTATTATGTCCATGTCTAAGGAACACTCCTTGGTGCACGATAATCCACAGGCAGAGAGATCGCCTGCAGGCTCTCCATTCCTATACAATTTCCTTCTATTCCTGGTCAAATCGCCATCATCAAAGAGGGCAACACACTAACTATCAAACTCTTTAGTTAAAGGCGAAACAGTTGGACACTAAGTCCAAATCACACCAACCGAGTCACAGACACAGCCATGCACAAGCGTCACCGAATTAGCCATCGACAGAAAAAAGGGAAGGGGGGCGGCACAGGCAGGCAGACAAGATCACAAGACAAACCTAGTACGCCAAGGCAGTCGTGGAGGCCGTGTGGCGGCTTCTCCTGGTAAGCCTTCGATCGGCGAAAGCCATCGAAGTTGAGGCGCCACGGCCGCTCCCACCGCGCACAAGCCGCCCCTTCGTTGACGGCGCCTCCCCGCCGCCGCCATTCCCTCCG
This sequence comes from Guadua angustifolia, assembly GCA_036346375.1. NCBI lineage: Eukaryota > Viridiplantae > Streptophyta > Magnoliopsida > Poales > Poaceae > Guadua > Guadua angustifolia. The sequence continues at coordinate 37,529,697 of CM070509.1, read as the reverse complement.
CTCGCCCAAACCCGATGAAACCACGAAGTAGGCAGCGTACGCAAAGCCATGCCGAGGAGAGGACGGGGGTGGCGCAGAGTCGCAGTTCAGCAGTTGGCAGTTGCGAGCAGGTTTCAAATTTCGTTTTGGGACTGTAGTTTGGGAAGATTTTAAAATTTTAGTTTGAAATCTGACTGAAACTCAAAAATTAAATTTAAAATCCAGAACTTCTGAAGAACCCTAGATCAAAATTTTGGCCGAAATAATCTTTTCAATCACATGTGAAATGATCTCCTAACGAAATTTTAGAGAAGATTTTCAATGTCTGTACGAGATGTTAAACCCTGGTTGCGATTAGGTGTAGAAAAAAAGATTGTTGGTGGGGTTTATTAGCTCAATTCAAAATTGCTTTAATTAGAATAAGTTAATTTCGAATAAAATTAGATTTTGCTCTTGTTCAGCTCGACTAGTCTCATTAACTCGATTATAAAGATATTTCCAAATTATAAATAAATAATATTAAATTAAACTATATCATTTTTAGAAAAAGCTCAATAAGATAAGAAGTAGTCTTCATATATCCACCAATAGATGCAAGGAAGAAATGAAGCTGCCTTTTGTTTCCCCTCATCTTCTGCCGCAGCAGCCGTCATGAGCAAGGAAGGCAGAGTAGCGTTGCCTCCTCGTGCTCCGTGTCATGTAGCACGCCGACGTGGTGCACGGCGTACCGTTGGGCTTGTGATGGACTGGCAAGGCAGTGCCGGATCTGGTGGACTCGGCATGGGGGTTTGATGCGGTGGTGCAGGGGGCAGAGGACACGCGGTGGGCTATGATCTCAAATGGTTTTGATCAAGTGTGGTGCCGTGGTAGGCTTATGGGAGTTTGGACAACCCTGCGCTGCTTCGAGATCACCATGACTAGCCAAAGACGAACCTAGAGGTAGAGGCACCCCAACAATTCAGCTTGGCGTGATTCGGTCACTGCAAATGAGATCCAACGCAGTAGCCAACTAATGACACTTGGATAGTTCAGATTTTCAAAGAGCACTGTTTAGAGATACTGTAGTGTAACATTCCGTTTTTCCATTTCCTTGAGTTTGAATTTCAAAATATGAACCCATGAAATTTTCTCGAATTAATTCCAGCTTAAATTGAATTTTTAAAGTCAGTCCGGATTTAATTTGATTAATCCATACTTCAAATTAATTATTCCTTATTTTTATTGGGCTCCTTGCATTTTATTTGATTTTTCTGAATTTTTGGAGATTTTCCGAGATTTATTTGATATTTATTGGATTTATTTGAGGTTTATTCGGATTATATGAATTTTCTTAATTCAGAAATTCTATTTCCTTCATTTGGGCCGGGACTCCTGTTCATTCCCTTGGCCCGTTACTGTGATTCGGCCCGTCCCAGCTAAACCCTAAACCTCCTTCACTCCTAGCACGATTCACGATCCAAAGGTCGAGATCGTGCCGCCACCCCTAGAATCCAAACCCTAAAGCTTGCTAGCAACCACCGTCCGATGCCGATCCCATGACCGCGATGAGCCACGTCGCCAAACCCAAGCGCCGCCATACAGATCAACCGCCTCGACCAACTTTGATATCCGTGCGATTCTCGCCTCCGAGGGTATTTAAATCTTTAGTCAGCCGCCTCTAGGGTTTGCCACACCCCGCTCATTCGCCCTAAGCCTCGGTGGCTAAGTCGCCTCGACCGAGAGAACTTCCTCGCCGAGTACCACTCTCTTCCGCCTTCCGCCGCCTCTATCTCTCTCACCGGTGAGTCTCCGCCGATTCTTGGCACCTTCGAGTTCATCTCGTCAACCTCTATCGATTCACTAATTCTTCCACTCTCTCCGCCACGGATTCGCGGTTGTAATGTCTTCTTCCTCAAGTCCGGCGTGTTTCATTCGCCGCCGCCGAGCTTTCCTTTAACGTCATCCGTCCGATCGTCTTCCATCGGCGGATCTGCGCCACGCTCTCCGTAAGCCACCGAATCAATCGCCTTCATCGCTGCGTGATGTCGTCCGCGTGTTGCCCCGTGTACGCCACGTAGTCGCCACCTCAGATCTAGTCCCCGCGTGGATGTCCTCGTCAGCGACGCTGTGTCGCCGTGTCCGCCGCGTGTTGACCGCGTGTGCGCCACGTTGTCGCTAATGTCCTGCGTAGCCGCCGTGTAAGCCAGATCGTCGCCACGTAGGCCCTAACTTCCCCGCATGGCGTCCACGTCAGCGCCACGTCAATGCCACGTCATCCAAAAAACCTGAGTATTAGCCATGTTGGCGCCAAGTGGATGCCACGTGTGCCCTAGTGCCCGCGTGTCCAACACGTCACAGCCACGTCATCGCTACCGAGCCAAGGCTTGAGTCACTGACCGGTGGACCCCGCATGTCAGCGGCGCAAAATTCTCGTTAAATCGCTGGAAAATCCGAAAATCCAACCAATAGCGTTGCGACACGTGTCAACCTCAGTTCATTTTCCGATTTTCTCTCTATTTAAACTTCGGAAGCCCCGTTCTCCTCCGTTCGAACTCCGAATTGAACGATTCAAATTTCTAAATTCATATAAAATCAAGATCTATCTGTTGGTGTCATTTTTGTGAATTTTTGAATTTTATTTATTTCTGTTTATTTATTATTTTGCCTCGATTCGCGTGTTTCGCGTGTAGACGACGCACCGGTTGAGCGAGAGGAGCATCCAGCGGTGGTAGCAACAGCGGGAGAGGGTGAAGGCAAGTCTCCCTTGACCATGTTGAACCCAAATTTATGAAATGCTATTTTGCTTTTAAATTATTGCATGCTATTTGAATTATGAATTGTATTTTAACGTCATTTTTTAAATGCTTAGTTAAATGCCAAATTGTTATAACCACATTGATATTCATGTTGACAACCATTGACACCCTAGGAAAACTAATTACTGTAGTTAATGGTAATTAATCTTGCTATGGGAACGGTAGAAAATGCTTAGCCATGCTAAATCACGTCAGATCTTACCAATATGGAAATTCTTTCATTTTGACTCAAAAGTGATTTATGGAAATGGTGGCAATTGGTGTTGCCAGATTGTGAAATGTATGGCAATTGGTGTTGCCGGTATTAATTTGAAATTTAAAAGTGAAAATGATTTAGACCGGGCGGAATTGGTTGAATGGCGGTGCGGATGCACAAAATTTTTGGAATGTGATTGCCGCCTAGTCAATTAAGGACCGGTCATATGTGGACACCATGGGCCATGCTATACAAGACAACCACATGTCTATATGGGTACGACTGCTAAGTAATTTGCATGTATCGTTATTTGACTTCGCCAATGGTCATGCGAGTTTGTCGGGATGACACTTGCAAGGCGCAAGAAATGTGAGAGAGCGAAACCTTAGCGGTGAAGTCGGTAGTGGTATATGCATTGTAAAGGCCTTGTCATGATCTCCTCGCCGCACACCAAAGGAAGTGTGTCAATAGCTTGGCGCAAAGGGTTGATCATGTCGTGTGGGTAAAGTGTACCACTCTGCAGAGTCTTAAAACTACTTGAGTAGCCGTGTTTACGGATAAGGGCAAGCGTGGGCGCTTTCACATAGTAGATTTTTGGTTTTGGTTTTAAATGGAAAATGATGGATTTGGTTTAAAATGAAAAATGTGGTTGGGAATCCGTGAGCGGCTAGAGCTCCCTGAAGTTTTAGTTTGGCGGCTAGAGCCAACCAGGTAGTTGGAACCTGAAAAATTGTTATACTTCAAGTTTAATTATTTATGCTATTTACATTTTTGTTAAATGCTGCTTTATGAAATTATTACTTGTATTTAAATTTCAATTTCGCTTTATGCAAATGAACCATATTATGCCTTCCTTTGTTTAAGCTATGCATTTAGTTACTTGCATTAAGTTTTCGAGACTTGCAGTATGTTGCATACTCACCCTCGCTTTTTATTGCGAATGCTTATTCCATAAAGCGATGATGGGAGAAGTGGCTATCCAAGAGCCTGCGATCCGCCGTACGACATTTGTGGAGAGGACTATGAAGATGATGACGACTCGTTCTTCTAGGGAGCGTACTCCCGGTCGGTTGCTGTGGGCATCTTGATTGGCTCTTTTTGTTCTACTTTTCATTGCTACATTTTTCACTTAAACCGTAAGGCTCCATACTTGTAATAATGTGATGATGTTGTTTACACTCTTTTGCTTATTATTGTTGTTTACTTTATGATATGTACGTATTATCATCATCAGATGTCTGTTGTGTCGCTTATTTGTTCCTAAACTAGCGGTTGAAACACAGGGGGGTTCGGATTTGGTAATCCGGGTCCCCACATGTAGTGAGATACGTAGCATACGCTGTATCGAGTCCAGGAGCATAAAAGATTTGAGCGAACAGCATCAGAGGAAAAAATGTTGGAACTTAATTTAGAAGGTCACCGAAGGTCAGATATTTGGTAACTAATGGTCCTGTAGCCTCGGTAGGAAAAAAAAGCAAAAAATCCACCAGCCATCCCGTGAATCCTGCTCATCTCTTCCCCACAGGCGGCCATGTCTACAAGTCCTCAGCTGGACCTTCTCGCTTTGGCCACAAGCTCTAAATTCCGCATTGAAGCTAAGCACGAGGAGAGAAGGCTAGTGCTCCACCAGGTCATCGTGTGGGCTACACGGCCGCTCACCGTCAACTTGGTTGCCGACGAGCCCTCTTTGATGATGTCGCTCGCCACGCCAAGCGACGGCCTTTAAAGGCAACGCCAGCGGTCTACGAGGCGATGACCGCGGAAGTCGAGCGACGGATGGCAGCGGGTGTCGCGACCATAAAGAACGGATGCATGTTCGGACGACGACGGCGAACGGCGCAGCGACGGAGTAAACGGTCGCCGAGCCACCCGGGAATCCGAGAGGTGAACTAAAGAATCAGTCAATTTTCTGTAAAAGAAAAGGAACCATTGCCATATTTCAGCCAATAAAGTGATGCCACGTGATGGGAGCATGCAGCGGACCACACGGTGGGAATAGGCAAGCTAGCCGTGCCCGAAGGTCACCGGCCAAGTAACCATCAGAATATCACGTCAAACAATTTGGGAAAAGGAATTAGAGGAGCATCTCTTGACATACAGTCTAATGTCGTCATCTTACCAGAAGATAGAGAAAAGAAAGTTCTGAAGTGGAAAAGATGACAATCAATCAATCATAAATCATAATCCCCTGGGGCTCGAAACAAATCAGATAATTGAAGACTGAGTAGATACAAGCAAAATCCATGGTCAGATATCGAATTCAAATTGTATGCACCAGACTAATTGCAAATCCAAGCTAGAGATATTTGATTGAAAAACCTAGAGAAGCGAACCAACCAAATATATTAGCTGAAGGATGCTCCTTCTCAAGTGACAAAGTCATAATGCTTCAAGGCTAGGCGTTGTCATAGGCTCATAGCTCACAGAACTCAAACAACAGAACCAGATAACATCCAGCAAAGTACATCAACACTGGAATTTATAGACAACACTTCTGAGCAACTCATTGAAGCATCCAACAAGCTGCAGAACTCACTTTACACGGTCTCTGAAGACGTCCAGTGACATCTCGGTAGGGTCGGTTGCTTGCAGCTCCACCTGGATGCCATCAAGCTCCCTCTTGAACCTGTCCTTTGAGCTAGCATACAGCATCTTGCTTCTCACCCTTGATGTGTCTGGTGACCTGCAGAAGATAGCCACACAGTTATCGTCACTAGAGATGTTTCCTGAAAGGCTTGGTGCAAGAGATGTTGCTTAAAATTCAAAACATTCATCACAACATGCCAGATTATACATGGGCTCTCCCATCCAGTATATGCAAGTATGGCGCTGTGTCTGGTAAAAGGTTTCAAGACTACCCTTTTTAAGCTCAAAGGCAAGAATGATAATTTATTGTCATATCTAGCCGTAGTGTTCCAAGTTCCAGTTGTGTTTCCCCATGGTTGCAGAAAAAAGGTTCATTATTAGTCATAAGTTTCTAGTATTGCAAATATTGGGAAGCCTTGGCAGGGATGCAAATCAGATATAATCAGATTTCCATGTAATACAATACCCATCACTAGTCACATGGTAAATCAAAAGGGAGGATGATGATTACCATGCAATGAAGAAGATCTTGCTCTTCTGGCAGTTTTCCTCAGTCACAAAATCGAAGTCATAAATTGCATATCTGCACTCATCTGCAGGGAGGCAGGCAGTGAAGTCCTCATAGCTCATTGTGGGCTCGCCAAGCTTATCCACAACAATCTGCTTCTGCTTCTCCTCGATCTTGAAGGTGATGTAGCGGTAGGTCCGCTTAGCCTTCAGCTCTAAGAACCTCAGCTTACAGTCATCATTCACAGCCATGCCCGACACAGCATTAGCCTGGTTAAATTGATTTAGCACTATTAATGAAATCTGCTGTACAACTTCTTCTCTTAAAACTACTAATGATTTGGTCCCAGAGTAAGACCGTACAAAGTTAGATTGATGACAGCAACAATGACCACACTGCACACCTAGTAAATCTAGGGTGCCAAATTAGAAGTTGCAGCTACAAGGAAGCCCTCATTTACAAAATTCTTCGATTGGTATTTTAGTCATTAACTAGAATGCCTTCGTGTACGACAGTTATGATGCTCTCTAATAAAGAGCCAATGAGGTCTTCGGTCCAAAAAATGATAAACTAGAATTCATGCTTGTAGACGCCAACCACCACACTACTACACTACTATAATTTTAGTCCACCTTTTTGCCAGGACAATTTCAGTTCACTGATTACAAAGAAGGCCAAACAAGTTCAGTAAACATCCCACCGAAACAGAGACCACATCGACCAATCCGTCTACTGATACCACTTGTTATACTCTGATACACATACCCATTCTTACGAGCATCAGCCCTCCTCCAAAGCAATTAGGAATCCTACTCCTATTAGGATTAATCTAGCACACCTTTCCAAATCCTATAAGACTAGAGTCACCATATTTAGCAAAGCTCCCAGCGGATTTGATGACTTACACCAGGTGTTGGCAAGGTATTATTCTTTCTCAGAGTTTAACACAGCCTCTGTGTTCCCCTGTAAACATTGCAGTCTTGTGGTAATTGGGTTACCCCTAACACCTACCACCTGAATAACCTCCTAGCCAGTACCGCAACTCAACATCGCAGCCTAGTTCAGATCTAACTAGCATCAATTCCATGCTTGAGCAGATCAGGCAAGTAGAACAGACAGCATCACAGGATGCATTTGCAACTAAACAAAAGGAACACACGAATCAACGCGGCCACCGACGCTAAGACAATACAAGAACCGTTAGAACAAGCTTTGCACGAGAACATTTGGGATGCACATTTAAGACGCTTCCTGCGCGGAACAATCAGATCTAGTACGGCCGCGAAGGAACAGAAAGAGAGATCTACGAGTAGACTGGACAAGCAGTGGGATGAGATGGTGGGGCGGCCGTGAGATCTCACCATGGCATCCTGTGCGGCGGCGAAGAGGCGGGGTGGCGGCGCTAGGGAGGCAGAGGAGGAGCGACGACGGGCGACTTGAGTAAGCGACTGAGCTGGGCTTTCGGCGTGGCTTGAGAATTTTTGGGGTTGGAGGGTGGCCTTTTTTCTTCCTTCCTTCTGATGCCCCACTCCTCCTGCAGCTTAGCGTTGTCCTATCTGTCTATTTGTTTGTCTTAATAGGGTTTTTCCTTTTGCTTTTTTTATTTGTTTGGAGGATTTTTCGGCAAATGCTATATAGTGAATAATCACTATTTAGCTAAAGAGTGAAAATTCGGGGGGAAAAGTACAAAGAGTAAAATTCATATAACCATACCTTCTTTCGCTCTGACAATGAGATCTCCGGTAAAGGTTTACTGGAGTTAGGGTCAGTGTTCACCGGAACCCTTGACCCTAAAGGGAGTGACGGTGGCAGCGAGACGATGATAGCATCGCTCAATGGCGTAGTCAGGGTAAAAGTAGAGGGTGGGCTCAAAAAATAATAAACATATTAAACAGCTTGTGTTGTATTCTCATCGGTTTGAGTGTTACTACTAGTAGTTTATTATTTGAGAAACACTTGTGCAACATTTGCTAGTCAAATTTTTGGAAATCTATAAACAATTTAACACCAATCAATCAAACAAATCGACTATTGTTTCTTTCAACCCATTGACACAATTACAATTGATAAAAAAATCATATATTATAAGAGGGGTTCACATTGTCTATTTGTTGTCATGGTCAGTCCACTCAGCCATTAGACATTTGCTAACTTACGTTGTGCCGCCTTTACAATATGCCCGTTGTCTCTATAGTGGGTTGTCCGTCGCTACACGCCTGCGCCCACGCCAACTCTTCGACATTTACTTGGCATCCTCGCCGTGCCCTCATAATCACCGACTCTCGACGATGTGCATCAAGCACCGCTGAGTTGGTGGGTTGCTACCTCTATCTCTTGATGGTCTCTGCGTGCATCGAGGATTCAATTCCTGTTTTGTAGGAAGCTAGCGAAGTTATAAATTGCAAAATTAGACATTCAACAAACAGTTACTCACCAAGCCACATGGCCCAAAAGGTAGCTCACTGCCTAGTAAAGTTTCTTCTTCCTCTAGACATGCCTGAGTGCATATACATTTGCTGCTACTATGCCAAAAAATAAACGCCGATACTAAAGAGGGTATATAGGATCCGGCGGTCGAAGGGTGGGATCGAGCCCACCTGTTGGTTCATCACTGGTGTCACTCGACACAAGATGGGAGGGAGGACAGTGAGTGGCATGACACGATGACAAAGACAATATTAGGGAAGATAGGGTCGACACAACGACGGGAGGTAGAGGGGGCGGAGCGGCGTGACAATGAGGGTGCCACTGGCTATGGGTGGCGGTGGAGGTGTGTGGAACGACGTCGACGTGTGGAAGGAGGAGCAGCGGTGCTCGCCAAAGAAGAAGAGGGAGCCAAAGAAAGGAGTGCGGAGGCGACCATGGACTAGTAAAAAGATAAGGATGTAGAAAGAGTGAGTGGCTGGTAGAAGATAAAGGTAGAAAAAAGGGAAGGGTGGGAGGTGTTCAATATGCACTCCATAAAGTTTCTTTCTTGCAATGCGTGAAGATGTTTTCGTGTCCTAGGATTTAAGGCATTCCTAATAAAGATACAACAAAATTGTATCCAGTGCGCTTCACATCATCTGGCAACAATATTAGATACAACATCCACAATACATAGAGCCTAAACAATAAATAGCCTCTTCTATCATAATCTTCTCCCACCCTCTTTTCCTCACACATCTCACACCACTGTCAGCCGTACCATTTCCCCACCATTCACCCTAAGCTAGCTCCATCTTGTCGCCGTCCATGCCCTACCTCCACCTGCTACCCCATCTGACGCTTCTCTCTCCCACACCCTAAGCACCACGCTGTCGTCATACTCATCCTCTCTAGCCACCCATCCAACGCCTCTCTCCACCCTAAACACCACATCACTGCCATCTCCCTCTCCTCTGATGCCTTCCTTTGCTTCGGCCATCATCAAATTAGAGCACCGCATCCCCTAACATCCCTGTGTGGCATCAATCTCCCCTTCTACCACCACCCCTGCCATGCAACCATCAGATCTCTCCTTCCTCCACTGCCTCCCCACTCCACCGTCCGCCTCTTCCTAGATCAGGCCAGATTTGCACCGATAGCGCTCAGATCTCACCGGATATGAGATGTCTATGGGCAAGAAGATGGTGGCCAAGACCATGGCAGCGATGGATCATGCGGCTGCCACGACAATGGTGGACTTGCACTGGTCATGATCAACAGTGATGACAACGGGCTTGTTGTAGCCATTATGGTTGGCGACGATGGCGAGTTTATGGTGGCCATGACAGGTGGCGGTGGATGACGTTAGGACTATGTGACCTCAGTTCGGCTAGCATGGTGGCAGCTAGTCCATGGTGATGATCAGACACGGTAGACGTGACCACAGTAGCACGGTTAATGCAATGGGTCCAACAATGTAGCTAGATCAATGTTGTGGAAAATGGCTTGAATGCCCGATTAGCCATCCATTTATTCAATTGACAGTGACCAAACCATTATGATTAGCTGATTCAGAGGTCTGTTAGCGAGAGTGAATGTTTAATCATCCAGATATTCTAGATCATGGACTTTCGATTAATCGAGCAACAAATCTTGTTTAGGTTGTAGTAAATTTGAATTACTTTTACATTTTCACTGATAGAAGACAATATGTCCAATGCACCGTAGGCCTCAGTTGTCGAAGCCTATCGTTGTCTCGGGTAGCTACCCTGCCTACCCACTACCATCAAAGATGATCAAGACCGAACATGGCTGCCAAAGATGCATTTTGAATCAGATCCAACGATGCAGCTGTGCTTGCCACCAAGCCCCTATGTATAACGAAATGGAGCTTGCGCTACTTGTGTTCTGCTTGCTTTATGGGCTAATGGTCAGATATAGTTTCGAATCTCAATATAATTGGAAGAGAATGACGAAGATTGAAGAGAAGACAATAGGATCGGGGAAGAGACAAGGATGGAAATAGGGAAAGTGCAGTGGCCTTCTAATCAAAAGCATTATTTAAATGCTCTCTTCAGTCAAAAATTAATACCGTTTTGGATATATGTAGTCGAACTTTCAAAAAATTAGTTATTAATATCTTTTAAAATATTTAGACTGGATAAATGAAAATTATATATATATATATATATATATATTTGTCTAAAAAATTATTTTCATAATATTATATTTTTATGAAGTGTTATAATTATATTACAATAAAAGTTAGTGGATTGCGACAAAAGAGAGTATTACACTTTCATTTACCTTGAAGCGCAACTACAAATGCTGGGTTTTCACATCATTAAAAGCATATACATGGATTACTTGGTTTTTTTTCGATTGTCTACTAGGCCATCGCTAAAAGTACATTAAAATGTTGTGTTTTCTATGTATTAAATATATCAATAAATTATAAAATACATATAAACTAATGGATTCATACACGCTAGGGGCTGTATTAGGCTGGAGCCCCCTCCAATCGTTGGACCTTAAATACTCTTTTAGCATCGGTGTTTAATTTTTACCATAATGACAGCGAATACATACGCGCTCATGCGTGGCTTGAGGAAGAAGTTTTGATAAGTGGATGAGCTGCTTCATATATCATGTGGCTTGGTGGGTCACTGCTTATCAGAAGGCTAATGTTGCTTGGTGGGTCATTGCTTCATATATCATGTGGCCGAAAAGAATATAGCATAAGCTGTATAATACCTGTTAAACGAGGCTATATCCTATCCTTCTAATAATTTTATTTCATTTTTCGCAACGCTAAGTTAGATATAGTCCTTCTCCCAATACAAGTTTTGGTAATACCTAGTGGTTGCTCAACAAGCCTAAACTATATCTTGCAAGAGATACACCTTTTTTTTCTCTAACTCTTTTATTTTTCCCTCCACCCTAGTCTTAATCTTAGATGGCGCTGAGGACATCATTACTTTTCTAGCCTCATGGCAAACTTTTTTTTGCAATATAATCTTCTTTCGAACGTAATTGCAAAAATAGCCTTATCCCCGACCATAGAAGCACCGAAAGGTAACACTATAGAAGTATTTACCAAGCTCCTAGCTTTGGTGGCTTGCCGAGCTATGGAAGCTTGGTATACTCTCTCATAGTACGGGAGCACATAAGTGATACGTATCACCTTCTAGCACTTCTACGATTAAAATAATGTTATTTTTGAAATTACGTCCAGAAAGAGATTAAATTTGAAGAAAAAAAAAATCAATGAACGCAACACTGAGAGCGTTGGAAACAAGTCAAAACCTAAAAGTTTGTGACTCTTTTTTTGTTTCCCGATATTTGTTTTTACTCACTCCATGATTTATAATTGAACACGACGGGTTGTTGAGTCAAGCACGGTATTCGACGTGTTGGGCTGGGCCAGTCGAAGACTACGTGTCGGTGTTTCGTAAAACCGGCAAGTAAATTTGTAAGTTAAGGGGTCGCGCGTTCTCTCTCCTTGAATGGTTAGACTCAGGGAGCCCAAGATGTATACTGGTTCGGGCTGAATGTCCCTACGTCCAGTTTGTGGTGGTGGTTCTCGGATTTCGCCAAGTGGCGAGGAGGTCACCACGGAGATGAGGTGTCGATCGAAGTAGTGGACCAGCTTCCTCTTCGATCGACACCCCGTCGTGGTTGTGGACGATTTTGCCGAGTGGCGAGGAGGTCACCACGGAGACGGGGTGTCGATCGAAGTAGTGGACCAGCTTCCTCTTCGCAATGAGCACTGCATAGAGCAATTTCTGCACCTGCGGGAACCGAGCCTTGGACTCAGAGAGTACTTCACTGATGAAGTACACTGGCCATTGTACCTTGAGCACATGACCTTCTTCGGCTCGCTCCACAACAAGCGCCGCGCTGACGACCTGGGTCGTAGCAGCAATGTAGAGGAGGAGCGGTTCCTCCGGTGCCAGGGCGACCAGCACCGGAGGTGAGGTCAGGAACGCTTTCAGTCGGCTGAGAGCTTCCTGTGCTTCCTGGGTCCAGCTGAAATGATCGGATTTCTTGAGCAGCTTGTAGAGCGGCATTCCGCGTTCGCCAAGACGAGACACGAAACGGCTCAAGGCCGTAAGGCATCCGGTCAGCTTCTGGACCCCTTTCAGGTTGTCCACCGGGCCCATCTTCATGATCGCAGAGATCTTCTCCCGATTGGCTTCGATGCCACGCTCGGAGATGATGAAGCCGAGTAGCTTTCCCTTGGGGACCCCGAAAACACACTTCTTGGGGTTGAGCTTTATACGAAACCGTCGGAGTTTCGCAAAAGTCTACTCTAAATCGGCGACGAAGTCGTCGGCCTTCTTAGTCTTGACGACAATGTCGTCGACGTATGCCTCGATGTTACGACCGATTTGGTCGTCGAAGCACTTTTCTTTTCCAAATTCCCGTGTAACCTACCCCCTTCGCCTATATAAAAGGCGGCAAGACCCTCAGGGAGGGGGATCGATCAATCGATCAAGCTTACGAACTTTAGCCCTTACGGCTCGAACGCTCCTACAGCTTTGAGCCCTTAGTTCCACCCGAGCTCCTGAGCTCTTCCACTCGGACGAGGCGCATCAGGCCTACCCTTTTGCCCTCGCTTGTAACACTGTGTAATCCACCGCACCCCGAGCAATACAAAACCACCACCATGAACTGGACGTAGGGACATTCAGCCCAAACCAGTATACATCTTGGGCTCCCTGAGTCTAACCATTCAAGGAGAGGAAACACGCGGCCCCTTAACTTACAAATTTACTTATTGGTTTTACGAAACACCGACACTACGCCGTGAAGGAACTATTATATTGAATGTTTGGGCCATTGGGTCAAAGAAAAATCCAAGCCTGACCAAATGAGGTCCAACCCAACCTCAGTCCATACTGAGTCCCAATTCAATTTTCTTGAACTTTTTTGGGAGTAAATTTTATAGGACTACAGATTTTTTTTATAAATTATTAGAAAAGTATATGTTTTAGCTACTATTTTACAAAACTACAGATTTTGAGAGAACTTTCATGATAAAATTATAGGTTTTAAAATTGACCGTTTCTTGTAACAGTTCTGATAGTCTAGGCTACATGGTAGCCACACACGTGAGTGAGACATGAAATGAGGGTATGTGAAAATGCCATGTGGGTCCACACTATCAGATACATTACAACAAATGATCAATTCTAAAATCTGCAGTTTTGTGATACAAATTCACCTAAAATACGTACTTTTATAATACAAGTTCTCTTAAAATCATTATTTTTTGTAAAATATGAGTTAAAACTTATAGTTTTACAATAGCTTGTAAATAAAGCTATAGTTTTGTGAAATTTAATTACTCTGCTCTTTTTTTAAACTAGGCTCGAACCATTTTCACGATTGATATATACTCCTCGCCAAATTTACTAGCTGCTATGTTTCACAGGAGTACACCGGTAATACTTTACACATATTGGAGGGAGAGCAGTATACATGCATACATAATCATTAATCACATGCAAAAATCATCAAATCAAACATGAGTAAGTTTCGATCATGGAACGTATTTTTGCCTGGTTGCGACTTTGCTTTGCTTCCTTACTACAGGGGAGTGTTCACGAGCTACGCACAAAAAGCACCGCGCGCCGATGAGTTTACTTCGCTTCATTCAACAGTCGCTATATTATAAGCTTAAAACGAATCAATTGATCCGTTGATACGGTTGCAACCGTACAGATGTCCCAGCGGCGACATGCGTGTCATTAAATCCAAAGCCGGGCTGTCAAATCAAGATTAACCTCCTGCTGCAGCTGCATGGCCCATCATGTGCGGATGTTCTAGATCGAGATCTGGGGGGTCATTACTCCTACACTCTCCTGGTAGTGCTAATTAGGGTATTTATAACGGTATATGTCAGCTATCTATAAGATTATATCGTGTAGGATTTTAGATGATGTGGAGAGGAGAGAGAAAACTAATGTGTACTATTTAACAGATGGTTTTATAGATAGATCTCTATTTTATGTGTCATTGTGTAGACAGTCTGTTAATTGAATAAGAGACCATTACAGATAATTATATAGATGATTCATTATATGCGTTATTTTTAGTGTTATCTATAGATAATATGAAAATATATTATAAACAGTTACTATTCTATACCACTGTATATGCTCTTATACAGCAAAAAGCCCGAAGAGCACGGGAAAATACTCGCAGTTACGCAATACACATATATACCTGCAGTACAGGTGATACGTACCTACAGTACAGATCCCTGTTCGGTACGAGTGCATTATTGTGCCGTACGGAGAAGGAGAACATGCATCCATGCACGGTTGGATTGGTTATTATACAGACCGCATGGAGGAAGAGAAAGAAACAGCATGTGCTGAACATGCTCGTGTTTCACGAATCAGGGACAGAGCACCAGAGCGTTCAATTTTTTGAGCCCGTGTTGTCTGGGAAACAGTAACTGTGTACGATCTCGACTGTCTTGGGTTTTTACGGCCTCCCGAAGATGGCCACATTCGACACGTGGAGGTACATGGAGAGATCAACCAAAAACGCAGCAACTAAAGACACTTATTAGCAACTTACGAGTCACTCCGGTCATAAAATACTTATCATTTTACACATCAATACGGTCTCTAAATCGTAGCTTTAGTCACTAATTTCTATTATAATATAAATAAACATATAATATTATAAAAATATTTTTTTAAGATAAATCTATGCGTATGATTTTTTATCTATCCAATTTAAATATTTAAAAATATATTGACAGCCAAAACTATATCTATATTTAAAACGATAACTATTTGTAATCGGAGGGAATAGAGTAAAAACAAGTCAGCGACATCGGAATTAACAACATCTCATCTTATTTGCCACTCATACACACGCGATCGAGATCCTGAGCTTCGTAGTAGCCGCTGCGATTACAACAAAGAGAGGTGCTTCAATGCTTTTCTTTTTTACAGTTACACAAATATTAAAGCATGAATAAAGGGTAACGGAGATTACTTACTCTTTCGTCTACTTTAATATTTGTGCAACTTGTATTAGGAGGGAAAGCATTCCCTAATCTTTATTTCCTCTTCCCACCGGGGTTCCCCTTGCTTGCTTGGCCGGGATAGAACCAGCGTTTAGGTTGCGGCTAGGCGCGGAGGTTGGAGCTCCCTCCTTGACTGACGACTGGTACGAACTTGCTGAAAGCACGAGCGTAGAAGCGAAAGAAGAAGCGAGGGGATTGAGCTTCCAAGCGAAAGAACAAGGGAAACAAGCATTGGATTGAACGCACTAGCGCGAAAGCATTGCTCTACAACAAATCCTATAGATGGGGCAGTTAGAAGTTTTTTTTTTCTGTAAAACACAACTGCGATCTCCATAAACATATGATTAAGAGTTTCAGTGCTTCATCTCGTAGAAAAGTCGTACATAACCTCGCATCTTACATGTCATTACCAAAAGCAAACGAAAGAAGCAATGACCTTAATTTATTGGACTTGGTCACTTAACCATAAAAACCAGTACACCACGGCATTTGGCACCATCTAGTAGTAGACTAGTAGTGTAGTTTTGCCGCGAGACTCGAGAGCGCCTAGCACGTATTAGCATCGCACAAAGCGCGTACGTGCGTGCCTTCTATCAAAGCGCCAGTCTTGTAGATGCCGATGTCGTCCTTGATTATCTTCGAGGTCCCTGGAGGCCACGGCCACGGACATCGCCCGCCGGTGGCG
This sequence comes from Guadua angustifolia, assembly GCA_036346375.1. NCBI lineage: Eukaryota > Viridiplantae > Streptophyta > Magnoliopsida > Poales > Poaceae > Guadua > Guadua angustifolia. Next base: position 37,513,494 of record CM070509.1, on the reverse strand, counting down.
CCTGATCTGCCGCCGGCCTCGCCTGCTGCTCGGCCGCGCCGCCGTCCGGCGCGGCCTTCCGGTGCTCGCCGCCGCCGTCAACCGCCGGCACGTCGTCGAGGGCCACGAAGTTCTCCGGGAGCACGAACACGCTCTGCGACGCCCTCCGCTGGTGGCGCCCGGGCCGCTGCGACGACATGCCCGAAGTGTGCAGCTGTGCGGCAGCTTTGGAGTTAGGTGTGAAGTTCTTACAAGAGCACAAGAAGCTCTTAGCTCTTGGGTCACTAGGGCGTCGGTAATGGTGTGGTGTGAGAAGAGAGGGAGGGAGGTCAGGGCTATATATAATTAAGACGGGCCTTGTGCCCGTTTGGACAGTACGTTAAGATCGGGTAAGACAGAAGATGGGAGATGTTTTCATGCTTTTTTTTACGGTTGTATAAATATTAAAATATAAATAAAAGATAGATAATGATTACTTACGTATCCTTTCGTTTATTTTAAGATTTATATAACTTGTATTGATAGAAAAAGTATTAAACCACTGCTCACATAAGAAATCTTTCCCTCAACAAAGAAAGATATATCATTGTCCTGTTTAGGCATCACATGGAACATAGGAATTCCCAAGAAAACTTTGCATAATTTTTTGTTCCATTAGCCTGTTCTAAATAGGGCCTTAGGGCTTATTTGTTTTTACTTTGGATTCTCTAAAAGTTGATTATGGAATATAGTTATAGAGAAGTTGATTCTTCAAAAACTTAAATCTAAGAGATATATGAAGTGAATTGTGGATTCTAGTGTATATGGGTGGACTGGATTATAAGAATCGATTTTTAGAATCAAACTGGTTGTTTTTTATTCTACTTTTAGGGTCAAAATCTAGAATCAAAAGTAAAAAAACAGGCCCTTATTGTTGTTTTCGTGAGATGGAGTGGGAGCGGGAATGGATCAGCGAGCCAAAACTGAGAGGAACCATGAAAAATGTTGTTATATAAGGACCCCATTTGGTTTTAGTGGGATTCATAGCGCTAAATCATATACCTGGAAATAATCATATAGTCCTAGCTAGTCCAAAATTTTGTCAAGAAAGTGTCCACTGAAAGGTTTGCAGTGTATTTACTACTGAAAATGGCGGACAGACAAGCAGAAATTGGGGCGAAATGCCTGCATGCATTATGCATCATGAACTGACAACACTGTTCAATGGCGACGAGGCATGTCACCGTGCGACAACATTTAAGGTGTATTTGGTTGCTTGTACTAAGTGGTATATATATCGGATGGTTTAAGAAAAATGTAATCCATATGTTTGGTTGCTTGAATGGAACCATCCCATCCTGAACGGTGTGATACAAATTTAAAGAACATTCTCTATAGATATTGAACCATTCCATTCATTTAAAATAATAAAACCAAATGGTACAGAACCATCTCCTCCTATTCAACCTCGTACTACCAACCAAACACACAATTAAGATTCGGATCTGTGCGGCAGTGCCTGCATGCATGCGTGCAGCTGGAGCGAGAAATTTTGATGGGAGGCCGTGTACGTACTACTACTTCGTTTAAACCTCAGCTTTATTCTCTATTCACTCGATGCTTCGTCCCCAAGTGGGGAAACGTAGATCCGCTCCATGATCTCAGATTCTCAATGTTCCATCATGAAAGGCATGAATTACATGCAGCTATAACCAAGTAGAGTTCAACCCGCCGAAGAGGGCTACTTAGGGTGCGTTTGGTTGGGTGTACGAGGGTGAATGAGATGGGATGGTACAGGATGGATGGGATGGTCCTGGATGAGATGGTACAGAGAAGGTGTTTGGTTGCCTGAATGGAATGATACAAGATTTTGTTTGGTTGCTTGAATGGAATGGTACATGATGGTATGAGATGATGTTTGGTTGCTTGAATAGAATGGTACAAGATGGTACGAGATGATGTTTGGTTGAAGGGATAAAATTGAATTGAGGAATAAAGTTGGCTTGAGGGAATCTCATGAAATTGGATCGGTTGTCGTCGAGATAAAACCACGTGAATACACGACTAGTATCGTATCTTTGTCGTCGAGACAAAACCACGTATCTCTTGTATGCATATGCATTAGATTTTGCCAATGCGGCTTGCAGAGAGTCGTATTGGCATCGAACACAACAAGATACAAGTTCTTTTTCTACTATTTGGTCAAAACAAAGATAGCTAAATAGGACTAACTCATTGCGAAACTAGTAAAATTGTATTCCAACCATCCTGTTGATATGAAATGCTCAATCGAAAAGAAATGCAGCTCGCAACAATGAATATGAGAAGTTGAGAACTACCAACATATTGTTCTTGTCATCAAGCGTAGAGGCGAAATGGGAACTATAACCAATGTCATCATGCAAAATTGTTCGGGCATTGTACTCAATGTTTTCAACAGTTTGTAAGAACTCAAGGGCCAAGACAAACACCTTCTTGTCAAGAAAATACTGAAACCTAACTACCGAAAACAGAGAAGTTGCTAGGTTTTTCTGAAACACATACTAATACACTAAAGAAGACATTCAATTGTATTGTATCCGAGGCGTGACGCTCCAAGAGAGTCTGTCGAAGTCCTGCTATCATCTTCCTCTACGCTGCATCAAAATCTAGGTATCGCAACACATCATCAGCTGAAAAATTACATTAAAATATTCTAGAAATGATCTGTTTAAAAAACATCTTGCACTCCATATTGTGTTGTGGTGCAACTGCTTACAAGATGCTATGTTGTACTAATGATTTTACAACATGACACAGGATCTAAAAAAGGCATAGACTGAGCAGTTTTGCAACAAGAACATACTCAAAAGAATTGCAGGGAACAAACGTCCCAACCTCTAAAATGGGAGTGTAAGAGAAAGGACTCAAGAACCAATATTGACCAAAGAAAGATTTTGTAGTTAAAATAGAAACTACTAAATTTGCAAATCTTGTAAAGGACTATTGTACAGGCAGATATCCCAAGAAAGAAAATGAGAAATATCTCTGGAATTCTACAAGTAAATAAAATAGTAATCTGGAATCACGCCAAACACTATTTAAATGAAAAGCTGGGATCACGAGAGTTGCATTAAGTAAGCCAGCAACAGCAACAGCATCGCAAATCTGTATTGAAACAACTCTGTTAGATAAACAGCAAACAGGCTACAAAATTAAGGATCCCATTATCGAAGATAAGGAATAAACATGCAACAAAACTAAATATATCATGTTGCTGGAAAATAAGTTCATAACATGTATGGGAAACTATCAAATAAGAATCTAGAGATCTATCAATGTTAGGAGTTCAGACTACTAATGAATCCTTGAAAGCACAGGGTTTTTTCTGATAGACTGTTGAAGAAAAAAATATTTCAGAACCACAAAAGTTTTTCTTATTAGTACATGGAAAAAATAAAGATGGCACTGATCTTTTAGATAAGACTGAATCAATGTACATACCTAACTGTACTGTTTACACAGTAAGAAAATGATCATACAAATTACAGATATGCATTATTGACAATGATCGTGCCACTTACAAAATGTGCTGCTAAAAATGATTGTGCAACGGACCGCCCTTTTCAGGGGGTGCGTATAAATACCTTTGCAGCTACCCAGGATTTTAGCTGCAGGTAACCAAGTGTACATTGCTTGATAAAAGAGCAAATGCGAACATTTTATAGATGAAATAGGGGCCTAACGGCCAAGGTTTTACAAAAGGTGCGGCTGGCACTGAATACATTACAGAACACCCACAGGAAACGCTTGAGCAGATAGATCAAGGCCTCCAAAACCAAATAACTTCGTCATCTACGGTCTTCTGGATCTCGCCAGCTTCAATTGAAATCTAAAGAGGGGATTAGGAGCAAGGGTGAGTACACAACCGTACTCAACAAACCACACGGAAAGTTCTGAATATTACATGCAGGGATAAACAAAGGTAGGCACAGGTTTTAAATATTGTGGATGCAAGTTGGAAACATCACTTTTTATTTTACATTTGAAACACAAATCATAATTAGCAATATATAAATCAGGGGGGTTATCTTACAAAGTTCACCTTCACGACAAGTTTTATTTATAAAAGCTACAGGGGCGCAGTTACAGGAATCACCCTAAATTAACTCAGCTTCATTAACCTGAAGCACGGCGTATTCGAATACCATTGATATTACTCTGCAGAGGTGCTCACTTTACCCACAAGATATCTACTATCGTTAGTGCCACTAGATTAACACGCAACTTTTATGCATGCGTGGACCGAGATTAACATAACCTTTCGTTGAATTTCCCCCCTTTAGCTCCTACCCAGTAGGTCTTTTGGCCCACAGTACCCCAGATCCCACGGGCGGAGACAGATAGGCGCCACAGTTACAATGGACACCTCTTTGTTGTGAGAAGGGTGGGCGCACCATTCCGTTCCACCCCCAACAACGATGCTTTCCCATTCTTCCACGGGGAATGGGGACTCGCCTGTAGGCATTCCAGGGAGAAGTGCAATGTACTGAGCTAAGTTGGACCAAGTCAATGAGATTGGCCGGCCCAACTTGTGGTTGAGCGGGATCTGAAGTTATTTACGTTGCTCGAGACCTTGGTCCTTAAATGCCAAAGACTTAGCCAAATGACATACCACAAATCATTGGTACCAACTGTACCACCACCTTGCCTCAACCCTTGGCCTCGTCATCGGTTGGGGATTGGGTCGACATCCACCTCCCGTGGTCCGCCCAATGCTGTCCCCCGCACCGTAGCAATTTTATAAAAACCAACATCATCCAAGCCATCTCTCGGAGATTTTAAGCATTTGTCTAAAAGTAATAATTGTATGAATTGCTACATCTACGAGGGTTCAATATTTTATATCTTAGGGTTAAAAAGGAATTAAGGCATAACAACAGGTTTAACATTGGGTTGTATCTAATCATGTTATTCGAAACTACCACATTTTCTAGTTTTCTAAAATAACAAAAATAATGCAATACAAGAAATATACATAAGTACTGTAGTGGACTGGGTTCAACATGTTCAAGGAGTGTGGCTTGCCTTGCGAGGTTAAAGGTTCGCCTAACGAGAGATTTGCCGATGTCGTGGTTCGCCCGAATGGCTCTTGTTCTGCGATGACTTCTCGTCTTCGCTCCTACTCCGAGATTCGTGCCAACGGTTGCGTCAACGTCGGATCTAGCGCGAGAAAACGCAAACAATAAATAAACGAATAAATCAAAACAAAGAACAAAGAAAAAGCAATGGAAAGGAAAATCGAGAGAGAAATGGCCGGATCGGAGCTCAGGGGTATTCTGGGAATTTTCTGGACTTGGTATGGCGAAACGGAGATCATTTTTGGACTCAGTGGCTCGAATTGGTCAAGAAAATGTATTTTTGGCATTTTTGGAATTTTGGTGATTTTCGGGAATTTTCTGGGATTTAAAATGAATTTTCGGATTTAAAACGTATGTAAATCCGAAAATGTAAATTGGAAACCGAAATAGAAAATGAAAAAGGAATTCTTTCGCGGGCTGCACAGTGCTTTGCACTTTTGGCCCTTTGCCGCATGTTGTTCACATGGATGAAATGGGCCACTACCAAAGTGACGGCCGGCCGAGATCGTCGTCTTGGCGACACATGACCCAATGAGGCGCGGAGAGACCGACGAGTGGGCCCAGTGCAGTGGAAGAGGGATGGCCGACGGTGGGGGGGTTTGTCGATGGTCAGGGAAGGAAAAAGCAGGGAGCTAAGACATGATGGGGATCAGCCGGAGCTGAGGAAGACAAAGGCGAATTTGGCGTTTTGGCGCTCGGCACTGGAGAAGAAATGGCTGGGGAGGAATAGGAGGGCTAGGGGAACGTGGAGGGCTTACCAGTGAGGGCTCAATGTGAATGAAATCGGTCGGGCGAGCTCGGGTTTTAAAGGGGTGTGGCGGTGGAGAGAGGTGCATGGTGGGAGAGTGTTTGAGTGGTGAAAAGACAGAACGGAGGGGAGGTTTGAATGCGGCGTGGTGTCGACTTTGGTCTTGGCTCTGCAGAGAGACTCGAGCTCCATTGGTTGGAGTCTTTGGGGCACAAAAAACCGGCGTCTTGTGAGGAGAGAGATGTGAGTGAAGATAGCACTCGAGTGGCGAAGAGACAAATCGGAGCGGAGGAGTGGAGGCGGCATGGTGTCGGCGTTTTAGCCTGGGTAGAAGAGGGGCGTAGCTCCACCGGTTGGGCGTCTGGGCGGCGTGGCGAAGCGAGCGTCGGCGGCGAGGAGAGATGAGTGGCAATCAGGCAGCGCGGTGGCGATGGGATGGAACGATGGTGATGGTGACGGGTTGGTCGTGACGGCGCGGCGCTGCAGGGTTGTCGGGTGGCGTCGATTAGGCTTAAGCGGCGAAGGGATTAAGCGATGGCGCTTGGTGAGAAACAGCCTTGAAGGGGAAGACGCCCTGTAACGCAGAGATTGGCTCAAGGAACGGACGAAGCGCGAAGGAAATTTGGCCTTGGCGGCCTTGAGAGAAGATGGGTCATGCGGTTTTTGGGCCGCGAAAAGGAGACGGAACGGGAAAGGCGCCAACGCGAGAGGAAAGCGGGTCCGCCCGAAAAGGTAAGCGGAAAATGGGTTGACTTTCCCGAAAAGGAAAGTTTTTGAATTAAACCGGATAAATTCGAAATAAATTCGGCAAAAATTCAAATAAATTCAAGAAATTCGGACAAAACTAATTTTGAAAATTTTGGGTTATTTCACATAGCGCTAAATCATATACACGAAATAATCATATAGTCCTAGCTAGTCCAAAATTTTGTCAAGAAAGTGTCCACCGAAAGGTTTGCGATGTATTTACTACGAAAATGGCGACGGACAAGCGTAAATTGGGGCGAAATGCTGCATGCATTATGCATCATGAACCGACAACACTGCTCGATGGCGACGAGGCATGTCACCGTCGACAACATTTAAGGTGTATTTGGTTGCTTGTACCAAGTGGTATATATATCGGATGGTTCAAGAAAAATGTAATCCATATGTTTGGTTGCTTGAATAGAACCATTCCATCCTGAACGGTGTGATACAAATTTAAAGAACATTCTCTATAGATGTTGAACCATTCCATTCATTTAAAATAATAAAACCAAATGGTACAGAACCATCTCCTCCTATTCAACCTCGTACTACCAACCAAACACACAATTAAGATTTGGATCATGCGGCGGTTACTGCATGCATGCGTGCGATGGGGTGAAAACGGCCTGTAATTCTCGAGCCGTATCCGTATCCGAAAAGAAAACTATCCAAAACATATGGGTAGTACCGTCTCAAAATAAATGGATAGTATCCGTGCATTGCCGATCGGATGCATGCGGGTATGGGTAGGATACGGATGATGCAATATCGAAGACTACCCGAGATAAACGGTTTGCATGCAGTGCCGATCTTTTGCATTTTCGCACCGATTACCGAACAAGAAGTCAAAGAAGAGGCCCTACCAATAGGCGATAATCCTAACTCCTTCTCCGGTCCCTACTCCCTAACGCGCGCTGGTCACCGACTCTCCGAAACCCTTGCCCGATCCCCATTCCCCAACGCTGGAAAGACAGAGTGAAACCCGGTCCCGGCTAAGATGAGTGGAGGACATGATGATACTGGGAAGCCTTCCTCAGGTATACAGCAGGGACTAGCTACTGCATATTTGCATGAGTCATGATATTTTAAGTTGTAGCATTGGAGGACAGTGGGAGAATGTTGTATCTGGTAGTTCTAAAGCCCAGTAAATTTCTTATTCTACCTATTTCGCGTACTATCCGACAAAATATCCGATACTCATTTTTTACCCGCTCGTTAATACCCGGTACCCGTTGTTTACCCGTTCCGTAAATATCCGTATCCGTACCCGTATCCGTCCTGTATTTTCATTACCCGTACCCATCCCGTATCCGAGAAAAAAATATTAGGGTAGGATATGGGATAACCTACTACCCGCCTGTATCCGATCCGTTTTCACCCCTAGCGTGCAGCTGGAGCGAGAAATTTTGATGGGAGGCCGTGTACGTACTACTACTTCGTTTAAACCTCAGCTTTATTCTCTATTCACTCGATGCTTCGTCCCCAAGTGGGGAAACGTAGATCCGCTCCATGATCTCAGATTCTCAATGTTCCATCATGAAAGGCATGAATTACATGCAGCTATAACCAAGTAGAGTTCAACCCGCCGAAGAGGGCTACTTAATTCATTCCTGTTAATTTGATCAGTACTGACTACTGAATCATACAAGGAACCACGCATATCATATGGACTGCATTTCACGCGCAACTAACGCCTTGTCGAATCTGCATGCGGACTTGAAGAGATCAAATTCCCCGAACAGCACGTCTCAGAACCTTGTGCTCATGAAACGTGCATGCATATACGTTCAATTAATCAACGTGATTGTAAGACAACTAGACAACACTTACCAACTTTAGGCTCCGTTTTGGCCGTAGAGATTTTCCTGGAATATTGTGGGTGTTCAATTTTTCCTGTGAAATTGTTGTAAGTCAAACAGGCCATTAGTACTGTGTTCGCGATCCAGGAGATGGAGGAGACGATGTGGCTGTGCCAAGAGGTGGAGGTAATCAAAGCGAAGAGGGAGCAGAACGGGATAGCACATGGGCTCGCAGTTAGCGAAACGCACATTACAGCGTACGGTGTTTGGGTTACTGGTATTAATTTCTTCTCGTATTCAAAACCTTGCGAACGATAAGGCTATTCCTAGTGCATGGTGTCTTCCTCATTTAATGCTTGCTACATAGGACAGGTTACTGATGTGGCATATGAGTTAAAGAGGAGAGAAGCGATCTTGATATCATCCTGAGATCTCGCTCGGCTCCGTATCCAACACCTTGGTTTTCGGACGACACCGCACTGGGGTCGCTATGGTGTCTTCTCCACGCGTTCACATGATACATTTGATCATAGCATATGCAGCAATTTAATGGACACATGTTGTCTTGGATACTGTAGCATGATACTATGCACTGGAGAGGGTGTTTCATCCGAACAATATCATACTATGTATCCTACGTGGTTGTCTTGGATTTTAGAGTACGACACCGTTCACTGGGAATAGTCCAAGTGTACGTTCCATCTTGTTTAATCACAAAACTCACTTTTCCTAGGGAAAGAAAGTAGTGTATGTTCGCCAAGCTTTCAGCTGAAAACAAACAGTTCGCGCGAGGAGGGGGAATTTTTTTACTCAAAATGGTTTCGACTCGAAGTATTTTTTAATTATTCAAAGTTTTTGGATTAAAAACTTTTCGAACCGAATGTTTTTAATTAAATGTTTTTGGATTGAAACTTTGTAATTTGAATCTTTTCGAGTTGAAACTTTTCAAGTTAAACTTCTTTGATTTGAAAACTTTCAATTTAAAATTTTTTGAGTTGAAAATTTTGATTATAATTTTTTTCGGGTTGAAACCTCTTGTTTAAATGTTTGTGAATTCTGCAGTGAGTTTGCAATATAGTTATATAAAACCTATTAAAGTTAACAATAATTTCAGCCATTGGAGATGGAACATGACAAATTGCTAAATTTCTTTTTTTCTAAAAAAATCCTCACGCATAGTACAAATTATATCATGGAAAGCGACTAAACAGTGATACAGGGTCGCAACAGTGTAGCAACATGTTCATAAGGTTCAAGAAGTTTCATGAAAACATTTGAAAATTTTCAAGCTTCAGTGAGATTTACGTGTTTCCATAAGGTCATGTTTGTTTAGATTACGCATTTTGGTTTATAGTTTAAAGCCGGTTTTTTTTTTACTTAAAATAGCTTAAAAGCCGTCCACTTTTATACTTTATAGAGGTGGGTAATTTCATCATAACATCAATGATATTAGTCTAGAACCAATCCTTAATAAGCAAAAAAAAAAAACCTTCTCCAGTGGCTTTTGTCTTTTAGTTATACGAAGCTTATGGTTTTATAAAAAACCTAGTTAAAAAGCCACCCATTTGTCCATGTTTTAGTTTTTTTGGCTTTTAAGCTAAAAAAGTGAAAATAAATGGGGCCTAAATCTCCATAAGCTTTCACAAAAAATTCAAGCCAAAGTTATAATGATTTTTATATTTTGGAGCTTAAGTTTCAGCAAAGAGTTTAAAGATGTTTTACCAAGTTTCAAGTTTCAACTAAAGTGTTTGAGAGGTTTCACCGAATTTCAACACCTTCTAGTTCCAAAACAATTTCGACTAGTTTTGTATTTTTATCATCATAGACACGTGTGCTCACCACGCATCGCACCTCACCCTTGTAGCCATCATAAGAAGAAAGGGGAGACGACGTCGACAATAGAGGAAGGGGAGGGATAGTGCCAACCATGTCAGACGCCCTCAAGAGAAAAAGAAAAGGCTCAGGTCATAATTAAATTTATTATATTTTTTTATTTCATTTGTCCTTTTACCATTACACATACTGACATACAATCAAATTTGTCTATAATTTTTTTAGATGGTGAGAATAAATACCCAGTGTAATCAATTTGTCTTATAACCTAGATGTCAGATGTTCAAATTCTGGAAACTACTAGTGAAAAATCCAAACAAATTCTGGTTATCTGCCAGAGAGACAAGTGCAACATCGTCATGCTATCGTTGGCATATTTGTCCTTGAATTTACGGGGTTACATTGTAGCGTGTCCTGTACCCCTTTTTTAAGGTTTTTTTTTGCAACCTTAGTTTTGTATACTTGTTCATCTAATTCTCATATTCAGAGCGAAAAGCGGTTGCTTCTAATAACGGAATTGCTTTTCATTATAAAATTATAGTACGAACTATTTTTAGATAAACATATTCATCTAAGTCTCATATAGTCAATATAAATATTTAAAACTATATCAACCTAAGTTAAAAGATAGTTTTATATACATGTTGTAGGAGATCAGTGTTTTTAAAGTGATTGAAACAAGCTTTCAAAAATATATGCAAATAAGCTTGCAAAATGATACGTAGAAATAGGGGTGTTTATTTTTAAACCAAAACAGAATTAATCGATTATTTTGATTTAGTTTTTGTTTTGATATAATTCAGTTTTCGGTGTTAGTTCGGTTTTTCACTTCTAAAAAGCGAAATAACCGAATAACCTACATACAATACCACTTTTATAATGTTTTTTCTAAAATCACTAAACAATTATCATATTGTAACATATTTATACATATATTTGGTATATTCATATATCCTATTATGCTTATACTATGATAACTTATGAATATTGTTAGGATTTATCCCTTCTATGTATTGCGATGTAAGAAGTACTAGATCTAATTTATCTAGTGTTCATTTATATTTCAGTTGATAAAAAAACCGAATTAACTGAACCAAAATATTTCAATTAATTTGGTTTAATTTTTTTATTTTGATCTAATAATTTGATAGATAATTCTTTAAAATCGAATTATTTTAAAACTGAAAAAAATGAATGCCTACTCTACACGCAAACCACAACGAGAATGATTAAAGAAAGAAAGAAAAAAACACGTCCAACTGGCTATGTCCCTCCCAAGTCCCAACTCCACGATCCCGCACCACCTCCAATCTCTGCTCTCATTGGTTGCTCCCCCTCTCCCTCGGATCGCCCAACTCCATCTGACGGCTGACATCCATTGACCCCTTGCCACTAGCGCTCCAGATCGCCGCACCGCCCCCTATTCTCCGTTCTCCACTGTGACTACACACACAGAAAACACAAACGCACACGCCCTTCGCCGAAAGCTCGGGAGCTCGCGATCGGCGATGGAGGTGGGAGCGAAGGTACCGAAGAAGGTCGGCGCGGCGGGGCGCCGCGGCGGCGGCGGCCCGAAGAAGAAGCCCGTCTCCCGCTCCGTGAAGGCCGGCCTCCAGTTCCCCGTCGGCCGCATCGGCCGCTACCTCAAGCAGGGCCGCTACTCCCAGCGCATCGGCACCGGCGCCCCCGTCTACCTCGCCGCCGTCCTCGAATACCTCGCCGCTGAGGTGCACCATGCACACGCACCCCGGCCTTCTCGTTCCCACCCCGAAACCGACCTCACTTGCCTTGTTCCTGATTTTAGGTCCTCGAGCTAGCGGGTAACGCGGCGCGGGACAACAAGAAGAACCGGATCATCCCGCGGCACGTGCTGCTGGCGATTCGCAACGACGAGGAGCTCGGGAAGCTGCTGGCCGGCGTTACCATCGCGCACGGCGGGGTGCTGCCCAACATCAACCCCGTGCTGCTCCCCAAGAAGACCGGCTCTGCCGCCGCCAAGGAGCCCAAGGAGGGCAAGTCGCCCAAGAAGGCCACCACCAAGTCGCCCAAGAAGGCGGCCGCCGCGTAGAACCGGCACGTGCAATGCTGGTGCCCGTCTCTCTCTCTCTCTCTCTCTCTCTGGTCTGAACCGAAATGCTCCTAGTTGTCATCGTCGTCGTTATTGTTGCCTGCTACCGTTGTCGTGGGTCGGTTGTTCGTGCTTAATTTCTTGGCTTTTGCATAGGCGGCAATCAGATTGTGCTGTGTAGGTTAACACTGGTGTAGGGTCGAGGAGTGTGTATGGCCGAGGAGGGTAGCTGTGAATCGTTAGATGGTGTTTGTAATAAGATTGTGGAGATTTGGAAACTAAAGGCCTTCCGTTCTTCGTTTGATTGTCTGGATGCGCTTTTGTTGCATGCTAGTAAGGATTTATTGTGTTTATTTGGTCGCTTCCCGCGTGCTTACTGCTTGGTTAGTTGCATCAAAGCTTTTGCGGTGCAAGGCTTGGGAAATGCCGATGTTTAATCTGTCAATGCTAAAATTTCAAAAGAAAAAAGTTATATTTTGTAATAGAAATTTGTAGACCATGGAGAGGTTGGTGTGACTGAATTATTGTTATGTCAGCTTAATGGATAGGGGCTGCAAACATGATATAGTGGCCATAGTAATTGAATTGAGGTGTTCCTTTTGTTTTCATTTTAGTCAGTTTATCGATCATACTATAGTGGCCTGTTATTTTAGTGTCTCATCTGGTATTTGGTACTGCAGTGTATTTGACGCAACGGTGCAGTTGTGAAACTTGTTAACTGGGTGGCATGGTGGCGTTGGTTTTTACAGTGTTCTAAAAGATGGCCTTCTAGCTCTCCTAGGCGCTAGGTCCACCCTCCCGCGTAGCTTGCATTGCCAATTTATCCCTCCTCTGGTTTGCCACCCGACTAGCGCCCAATGCCTTGGTGAACTCTGAATTTTTGTTCCGTTTTGAAATGTGATTGTTATGTAGATTATGGCAACATAATCATGAATTGCAATGTGAAAATATTGTGTAATTTGTTGCAAAGGCATACAATAAATGGGAAATACAATTATGTTTTTTTTTCCACAACATGCATGGCTTGTTTGTATCTTTTGACATGTAATTAGGTGAGAGGCTTGCAGAGGGTGGGGTGAAGGAGTTGTAGCAATAGGAATTTGTGCATTGAGCGGCGTTGCTTGTAATAAGAAGGATTGTTGAATTTTAGGACTTTCTGCTTGTTATTTTTTTATTGTTTAATGCAATTTTTTTGGAACTTGTGATCATCTTCCTAGTTAACTGTTGTAATGTTACTTGCAATGTGTTCTCATTTAAATTTGGTAATGGTTCAAATGTTATGATGTATGAGTTTGGCACTTTGGTGGTTATATTAATTGTTGGTCACAGTGGAGTTGATTTTGACTAGGATGTTATTTTGTCATCATAAAACGCGAGAATTGTAAAATTAGTTGTCACTATTGAGTCTGGAGATTTTATGTTTAGATATCATACCATTGAAGATTTTATCAATTTGAACCTTTGATGATTTTATGAACATCTTTGGTGGCATGCACCTATTTGGTGGGCTATACTGGAATTTAATCAATCTATCAGTAAGGAGTAAGTCCAACTATCGGGTTCTTGTTTCATGGTTGTACACTTATACTGAACTTCTTGATGTTATTTTATAACTGACTGGGATGGTAAACCGGTAAGGATTTGGGGAAACAGTCGGAAATCCTTTAGTTTTCTCATTTAGATTCGGGAGGAAAAAAAAGAGCTGCTGATTTTGTCATACTTGTAATTTAGTTGGAATTATATTAGCTGCTTGACGACTGACGAGTGACGAGACTTATATTCTGGTGTTCCTGTGAATTTTGTCTTTCTATGGGTTTTATTAATTAAATTTTGGCTATAGAAGCAACGGACATTTCCCATTGATGATGGTTTTGAAAATTTTGAGGGGCTTCGATGTAATGGTGTTTCTAGGTTTTGGAGGCTACTGGATTGTAGATATGCTAGTCATGGACCTAACCATCTACACGGTTTGTAATTTTTATAAAAATATCTAATTCGTAACACATACAATAATACGCTTGAAGATGGCAATTAGATAAGGAAAGCAAAGTTTTCCTTTCATATGGTACTCATTTTATTTACCGTATATCTTTTATGAATAAATAAATAGACTTAAGCAGTGAATGAAAATAATTAAGGAAATTGGACGATCAAGATTTTCTTTTTTTAACAATAAGGTGGGATTTTCTAGTAATTTTTTTAAAGATTAATGTGGGAATTTTTAGTATTTTCTGACTAATGTGAGGGGTTTCTATGAGTTCTAGGAGGGCCTCTAATTAGTATATAAAAAGATGATTCTGTTGCTTTAAGATCCTAGGTCATAATATATAGATGGTGTTCGTTTTGGATTTGAAACTAATGTTTTTTTTTGTCGCAGATCTTTCAAGGAATTTAGTAATTAAGCAATGTTATTTCACTTTTCTTCTCTAGGGTGATTTATTCTGATAAAGTTTCCTTCCATGAATTGCAATTCTGCGATGCTTTTGTCAATATATCATGACGCATTAAACTGGTTGCTAATTTGTTATTGCCAATAGGTTTGCTTTTCTGCGTTATATTGTGATTCGTTTCAATGTTATGTACTACCCTCTTTCGGTGGCGATTAGTCCACTGATTCAGGCGCAGTTTTAATAAAATGATTTCAAGCTCGAATTTTGACCCCTCGGCGGTAGTGAAAAACACGAAAAACCGCTTGAAAACCAAATGGTTTGGAAGTCAAACCAATTTGAAATTTGATCAATCTGACGAGTAGAAATCACGGTTTTTGAGCAAAAACCGTTTGAAAATGCTTGAAAAATATCAAAAACCAAAGACTTGAAACAAGGGGAAAATGTAAAAAATATTGTAAAATTAGTAAAAATCCATTAAAGACCAAAATATAGGAAAATGTAAGAAATATATATAAAAAGTATGGAGAAACATAGAAAAATTCTGGTATAGTCTTTTCTAAATATGAAAAATTCAATATGATTTTTGCTATATTTTAGATAATTGCAAGTTATAAAGTAGATATTTAACAATAATATGTCAACAAATAATCTTTCATTTCAATACTATTCACATATCAATTCAACAATTGCGAAAATAGGCATTCACGTAATGACATATTAATACCATTAACATATTAACACTATTTACATTTCAATACTTTATAGAAATTGCTTATGTAAATAATTTGCAAGAAATTGCTTATGTTAAATTGCATGTTGTACAACAAAATAAGTACAGAATATAACTCGTGGTACGGAGTACAACTTTCATACTAAAGTTTTGATAGTTTATATATGCATATAACGAGAAGTAAGCTTTTTAATATTGGATAACATTAATATATTAAAATATACTATAGCAAGATAATTTCTGTGCATAGAAATATTGCTATTTAATAAATGGTACCATTTTCGAGTGTCATCCATTCCTACTAAATATACTTCAACAAATATTGTTACTAAATATAATTGAACAAATATTAGTACTAAATATCCTTCAACAAATATGGCTACTTGGCGTAATTGAACAAGTATTGCTACTTGACATACTTGAACAAATATTGCTACTTAACATACTATACTTGAATAAACATTGCTACTAAATATAACTGAACAAATATTATTACTAAAATATGTTGAAGTAAATATTGCTACTTGACATACTTAACAAATTTTGCTACTAAAAGTATTTCTAATTTCTTTTTTTGGGATTTTCTAATTTCTACATTATAAATAGCTTAAAAACGTCTCTAAACTTCATTTTTTCAAAAAATATTCATACCAGAGGTCATAAAACAATAATTTTTTTTATTTTTTTGAATTTGAATTTGAACGGTAAATCGAATGATTTTGCTTTTCGTACATGGGCAGTACGGTCAAGAAGAAACTGCAGTTTTGTGAACCCTGAGTGCACAGTAGATTCTGGCAATGGCCTTCTTGGTCCATGCAAATCTGCACTGATCTGAAAAGTGAAGATTGTGCTGTTCTAGTTTGATTTGCCAACAATTTGTCATACGTACGTACTGTGCATAAGTGCAGATTGTGTTCTACTAGTTTTTACCTTGCCAAGAGTCTGTCGATCAAATGAGTACCGTGAGAGGGAAGATTGCGCTCTTGTGGTTTAATTTTGCCAAGATCATGTACATGGTGATCACTGGTGTATTGTTCAAACGGTTTGACTGGTATCAAGTTTCAATAGGCCAGCAGTGTCATTTGCTAGCCATTGCTGCATACGGCATCGCATCAAATGAAAAGATGTAGCATTTTTTTCACGATTTGATTTGAATAAATGCGACACTATATTACCGTATGATTTTCCAAAGGAGAACTTAGGAGTTAGGACACATGAACATTTTCGGAGGTTGTGTGCTGCTGAATGCAAATGACAAGAACCCTGCAATTTACCGGGTGTTCTTTGCACTTGCACGCGAGACCCGAGTGTACCCAGCAGGCGGCGGGCCAGCAGCCACAAGGCCTGAAGACCTAATTGTCCCCACAAGTCATTACCATGAACCTTAATCAAAATATCCAACCATCGAAGGACTAAAGTGCAAAACACAGCCTCGCTTTAGGGCAGCCACTCTTCGAAGCAATCCATCATCGTCCACTCAAGATCCAACGGAAGCGCACCCAATCCGCTCTCGCCCTTTTAACTGCCCAAACAAAACCCTCGCCAGTTCCTCTAGCGCCGTCGCCTTCCTCTTCCTCGCCTCTCCGCCGCCGCAACCCAGCAGTGAGCTTGGCTTCTCCACCGCGCGAGGTACGTCTCTTGCGGATACTTAACCCCCTCTGTTCTCTTTGCTCCCCTGCGTGTAGATCCTTGAGGCTAGGCTCAAAAGATGTCTGTTCCCGGTATGTTGTTCCGCCCGCTGTTCTTGATCAGATCCTTTGTTTTGTTCGCTCTAAATTGCGAGTTTTTTCTTGTTTTGCTTCCGTAGTATGTTGTATGTTATGATATGAAATACTATAGGATCGGTTATTATCGTGGATGAAGATGTCTTAGAATCATGTGTTTAGTGCGATTTTGTAGAGTAGATCTCTTAGTTTCATCCCGTGAATGCTTTCAGTCAGAAACATGTCGCATGACTTCACGATCATAAATTGAAGCAGGAAACGTGTTCCCTTGCGCATCAAATGTACAAACTACCGGGGACTTGTTTGGTCTCTCTGTATCCTTTGCGCCGAATGCTTCCAACAAATCATCGAGGGAATCGTGTCTTGGGTGTTATTTTGGTATTAGGATCTAGAGGTTTTTGAACTTGCGGAAACAAAATGTATTGCTTGGCATTTGATGTTCTTTGTTTGTTTGGCTTGGGACACCTTGAATTTCGAGAGGCGCCTCTTGTAGCGTGTTAGTTTTTGTACTCTGCCACGTTTTGATGGCACACTGCATATATGGGGAAAAACACGATTATTTGGCTTCCTATTTTAGTTGGTTGCCTCATCTTATGTTAGCAATTGCAAGTAGGTGTTCTCTTCTCGTGTTTTGGTGCTAATAAACGCTCTGATGCTTATTTCCTTGCCATTTTCATTTGGTATCCATCTTAAGCTTTTATTTTGTGATCCATGATGATTATATAGGCTTACTGGAATTCCACTTTGCCATTTTGATTTATATGTTGGGTTTACATTTTGTATATCGTAAATTCTCCCCCTTATCTATAACCTGTGCGACATGCTATCTTTCCGTATTAGTTTAACTGCTATTCAAATACTAAGCTTGTCACTCTTTTCTTATGCATTTTATTTTATTGTTACAAACTGGTTGGCATAATTATTTTGTAATGTACGGTGGTTATACAATTGCAAATCTGTTGGTGCATGCCTCTGCAGGTTAGGTAACTATGGTGAGGGTTAGCGTCCTGAATGATGCTCTCAAGAGCATGTACAATGCTGAGAAGCGTGGGAAGAGGCAGGTCATGATCAGGCCCTCTTCAAAGGTTATCATCAAGTTCCTTTTGGTCATGCAGAAGCACGGTTAGTTTTATCTCATTTATGTTGTATCTGCGACTCTTTGAGAGCATGGATTCATGACTGCTGCTCTTTTCTATAGGGTACATTGGTGAGTTTGAGTATGTTGATGATCACAGAGCTGGCAAGATCGTGGTTGAGTTGAACGGCAGGCTGAACAAGTGTGGAGTCATCAGTCCTCGCTTCGATGTTGGTGTCAAGGAGATTGAGGGATGGACGGCTAGGCTGCTTCCATCTCGTCAGGTCAGTTTTTTTACTATACTGCTATATTGTTTATTTCACTGCAAATTTAAGTTAAGATGTGACCTAGGATTTTTTTTGTGGTCATGAACTGTGTGTAAGTATGATGCAAGTTGTTGTCATTATATAATCAACTTTCACCTTTTGATGTGCAGTTTGGTTACATTGTCCTGACAACCTCTGCTGGTATCATGGATCATGAGGAAGCTAGGAGGAAAAACGTCGGTGGCAAAGTTCTAGGCTTTTTCTACTGAATGGGAGCTTAGTGAAAGGATTTCAAATTGGCGTGGTAGGATCTCCCAGGACATCAGAGGTGTCTGTTTTTTGAATGCAAAGCTGCTATGGTTTTGTTATGTTAAGCCGGATTCTTTAAATCCTAATTAATTATGAGATGCACTTTGAAATTTTGAGCCTTTTGTAGCTGTGATGAATTATGCCTTGGAATTGTTCCCTTCGAGATGCTATTTATGTCTTTTTTTTATGTGTTAGTAGCTTGTGTTGTATTGCCGAAGTTCCAAATCATACAGATTGCAGTGATATCTAGTACTTGAGTATGAGGTTTGTTTAGTTCTCATTCTTTTACCATTTGATTGGAGAGGGATCCAGTCGATGGGTTCTCAATGTAAGATGTTTAGCGTAGATGTCATCTAGATTATCATATGGGATTCCTGAATTCCTCTCCAGAAAAATGGAAACGTAGTTGGTAGAAACTGGAAGGGCTTTGCAATCGTAAATTGGAGGTTTTGTTGTAACGTAGCCTATGGCCATCATTTTTGCAATTTGCCATCTTTGTTTGGCTCTGTTGAATGCCCATTTCTAGGCAATTTGCCCACGTTGATTGACTTTGAATCATGCAAATTTCTTGGCAATTGAGTACCATTCGCCAAGTCTCTTGATGCCTCTATTATTGTGTGTGATCTAGATTTCAGAAAAGCAATGGATGCATTAGAGTATTTTGACATAGCATGGTTGGTAAGTGATATTTTAAGAATGTATGATTATCTAGTCTTAGCTAGACACTAACAATGAGCTGTTGTATGAGGCACTTTGGGCTAGTTGGACATGTTATACATGGAGGAATTATTCCATGACCATCCGATTAGCGCAGCTCACTGTTCTAAAAACCGGTAACCAGTACTCTCCCGGTCACCTCACCCTGGAATCAACCTTTACTTGGCCGATTAATCAGGGTACAATGCAGGTTTTTGTACATTGCTTCAAGGCAAAACATGCTTAATACTTACAACAAGTTACCATTGATGTTCTCATGCGGCCCTCTCTCGAGCTACTTTTGCGTGCTGATGGCTGAAGATTTCAAAGCGAGGGTGGCACTGAGGCTGTGTGACCACACAAAGGACCTTGTGGAGTTGTAAGCAAAGCCAACTAGCCAAGGCTGTTCCTTTTTTTCTTCCCTTCACTCCAACAGAATGGCCATGCCAAGAAGATTACCAATTGATTATGTTGATCCTCCACGTGATGGTTGGATGACTGTTCCAAGCAACTAAAGTACGAAACCAAATTTTAGCAAACCTGAAGGGCCAATTCTCCGTCATTACACGGAAAAAGCATTGTGCAACTATCGTTTCTCAACTGTCGGATCAAAAATATCATGTTGGATCCAGACAAGTCACAAGTGGATGGGAAAATCACAGTAAAAAATTACTATGGATACTTTATCAAATCACTACAGCTATCAATTTTGATCTCCGGTTTCCCGATCAAACAGTAAGTAATGGGATAATGGCACCTTATGGTATGCGAATGGCTTTTCCAATGAGCATTCGCTTTTATTGTCACCCACGATTCATGATTTGCTAAACTCAATTTAGACTTAGTTTGAATAGACATTCAATTCTCTGCCCATTCGAAGAGATAGGACCTAGTTCTCGTCCAAGCTCATGGCAAGAAGAGGACACATCTTGTTGGTGTTTCGTATAACCGGCAAGTAAATTTGTAAGTATAAGGGATCGCGCGCCCCCTCTCCTCGAATGGTTAGGCTAACGAAGCCTCGGATGAACACTGGACCGGGCAGAGGAGTCTCAGATTTATACTGGTTCGGACCGAACGTCCCTACTTCCAGTTTGTGGTGGTGGATCTCGTTGCCCAGAGTATGAAAAGTTACACGCGAGGGCCAAGGACATGCCCTTAGCGCTCGTCCGAACGACGAAGCTTGGGAGCCTCGAACGGTCGGTCGAGTCGGGAGAGCAAGCGAGATGGGATGCGGAGGAATGAGCGGGGTTCGCCCCGTTGCCGGGGACCCTGCCTCCCTTTATATAGTTGGAGGGGGCATGTTACACGAAAATTTGGAGAAAAGAGGTAGGGGTATGCTATGCCCTGGAGTCTTGGTCTTCGGTCCTGGTGACTGACGGGTTGCTGTTTACCCATGCCGGGTTGGTAGACACAGTGGATGGTGCTTCATTGGAAAGGCGCGCGCGTGCCTTGTACTTGCTTGTCAGATGCTGACGTCGTCTATGCTGTGCCTTGGCACCGCCTTGGGCTGGAGCACGCTTCTTCACTGTACCTGACGGGGCGAGTGGACGGGTACTTGACTCAGCGGTCCCTTGGCCACCTTGGGGAAGAGCCACCTGTCCCAGCATGGTTGTCGTGTCCATGGGGCAGGTGACCGGCTTGCTGCCGACCGGTGACGTGGCGAGGGCCATCAAGCTGGAGCTCTTTGGGGCTCTGACCCTGGCCTGGTCGGGGCCGAGCGTCCTTGGGGCCCCTTGGGGCTAAGACCGGGCTCCAAGATGGTTTATTCGGTGATCCAGCCAATATTCAATAATAATCCCATCTTGCTGTGGGAACAGAGACTCAGGTAATACCCTCTCCCGCCTTCGGCAGTATCGCTGATTTGGGTTTCGAGCCCAGATGACTGAGAGAAATACGATCATGTATACTTTGCTGTGGGGTACCCCTGGTATGAGTATTCGTCACATCTACATACCGAATGGCCACACGTATACCCAGGTAAACTGACAGCGTGAACCCATGCAGGCTAAGTTTGTGTCTGGCCCACAAACCAGATACTGTAACGACTATTTGGAACTAAAAAGAGAAGGAAACAATGGCACACGGTACAGTATGATTAAGCTCATGTAGCCAGGACTCATGTTTTTTTTGGGTTTTAAAAATGGGGGCATATCCAGTGTAATCAGGCTTTTGGTGCAATTATCGTGCAATCCAACTAAGAAAAGTTTAAAAAAAATTCTGAAAAAAATCATGGATGTACATCTCATCTTACCCCATCTACATATAAAATTTCATGATCAAATTCGTCCTATGCTAGAAGTTACAAAAAAGACAAATTTAGGGTGCATTTGAACTATTCAAGTTTGTCAGAAATTTATCTTTTTTATTACTCTTAACATAGGACGAATTTGATCATGAAATTTTATATATAGATAGGGTAAGATGAGATGTACATCTATGATTTTTTTCAGAATTTTTTGAAACTTTTCTTAGTTGGATTGCACGGTGATTGCACCAAAAGCCTGATTGCACTGGATATGGCCCCTTTAAAAATAGCACTCTCTTCGTCTATAAAAGTAGCGGCAGGTGATATATGTTACAGTCATACTTATACATCATAATAGGTGGCCGATCCCGTCGCACCTCAGACGCAGCTCTAGACCCATCGCGACAGGAAAGGTACAGTTTTTTTCAACTCAACAGCAAACTACTATTATTCAGCACCTCTCCTACCATATTGGGCCAAAAGGTGTTGTAGCTATAGGTCCGAGTATCGCAGGATCACTTAAGTATGTGAAGGAAAAATATCACCTGCTGTTACGGTAGATACAGTTCTACTCCTGCACGTGGACTCCACAGCATGCGAGCCCCACGTCGCAAGAGTAAAACTGCTCTCTGCCGTAACGGCAGAGAATGCACATCCGTATGTGACACATCACACATCACATATAACCTGCATCAATTGTAAAAAAAAAAAGGAGTTATTTAACAACACCCGCTCATGAGACCGACGAATCACACCACCACCATTTAACCCCACCAAAATTTTTTCCCCGTCTTCTCGTCTCGTTCCTCCCCCCCAGATCCACCACCGCCCGCTCCTCGATCCCCCCACTCCTGCCGGTGCGCACCGATCACGCCTCCCTCCCCATCCACCTCGCCGTCTCATGCCGCCATTCCCTTGCTTGATGTTTTCCTGTCTCCGTTTCTTCGCAGGTCGGGGATTGCTGGAGGCGCGCCCGGGTTGGAGGAGGAGTGTGCGAGCGACATGGCTGCGCCGCCGGCGAGGGCTCGGGCCGACTACGACTACCTCATCAAGCTTCTCCTCATCGGGGACAGCGGTTGGTGCCACTAGATCTCTCTGTCTCAAGTCTCCACTTCCACGCGCTGACTGTTGTGCGTGTGTGTAAATGTTCGTGGGATCGCAGTGGGGTTGGGCGTGTACGCGAAGCGGATCTCGCAAAGATTTGTCGTTTGTGTTGGCTGTGGATGTATTTGTATGATCCATCTTCCATTTGGAGTGCGAGGGCGGAGGAAATGTTTGCTTGTTCCGAATAGTTTCTGCTTCTATTGAAAGCATATTATACGTAGAAGCAGCCGTTGCTGGCTTTGGGTGAGTTAATGATTAGTTCACGAGAGCCTAGGCTGCCTTAGTTTCAGATGCAAAATTGGGAGGGTGATCACTGATGAGAAATCGGAGAAGAGATGGATTGCGCGATGCGTGTTGTAGTGAGTTTTTTTTTCCATTTCACGGATGAATATTCCCTTGGGAACTTGTTTGATTGGAAGAGCATTGGAAAACGAAATGGTCCAACCTCTGAAAGCGTGCTTTGAAATTCCTTGCTCTGTAGATTAAGCAGGAAGAGTTGTTTAACAGGTTGAGAGGTAGAGTCGATCCTCCCTGGGTGTTCACATAATTTGCTAGGCCGTGCCGAGAAACACCAAACACAAGCGTTAAGCAATGCTTTTATTTGCCACTCTTGCGATAAGGTAAAGAGTCTAAGAAAGTATGACTTGAAAAAATATGCCAATCTTCAGTTTAGGCCTTAGGGTGCTTTGGAAAATGGTAAAAATGATTCTTTTTGGTGTCATGGTCTGTTCTTCCTTATATAGCGAATAGAAAGGAGTAGCTGTTGGAATTCAGTTGGAGCAAAGGGTGAAACTGATGGCTCAAACACTAAAGATCAATGAATTTTGCTGCAGTTGGAAAATGTGTCACATAAATTTAGCAAATTTTAACAAGAAAATGTGCTTACACTCTTTTCCTGATCAAGCCTAACTAACGGGATCAAGTAGGTGGTTGTTATCATGGCAAGCATTTCCCAGTTCTGCATAACATAATGTCTTGGGTTTTCTATCAAGCATTGATCTTGTCACACAAAAGTGATGGCTCCATTTTTTTTTGTGTTTTATAACTGGGGCCTTCCATTGCTATCATCCAAGGCAAAACCTTTGCAGTACACCAACTCTTGCTCTAGCAGTTACATTGTTGTAAAGTGATATTGGATAGTTCATAGTTACCAAAAATATCTTTATTCCGTTGAATTCATTATTTCTCAGCTAGTAGTATGTTTGGCAGTTAAATGTTGTATTGTGCCTATTGCCTGATAAGAACTCTTCTTTCTCATTTTCCATGTCCAGGTGTTGGCAAGAGTTGCCTCCTCCTACGGTTCTCTGACGGTTCCTTCACTACGAGCTTTATTACCACAATTGGGTAGGTCTTTTTGGTGTTGGTTGTTTTACTTACCCTAATGTCTTCCTGCATCAAATGGGAATTGGGACATTTGTTATGTTCCCCCACACTGATTCCAATACTTGGTTTATGCAGTATTGACTTTAAGATCAGAACAATAGAACTGGATGGGAAGCGTATTAAGCTACAGATTTGGGACACAGCTGGTCAAGAACGTTTCCGGACTATTACCACTGGTATAATGCTTGTTCCATTCTGTAGACTAAAATTCGTTGAAGTGATATGATAACCTTTAAACCATGTAAGGTTCATTTTACCTCAGCATACTACCGGGGAGCCATGGGTATCCTGCTTGTTTATGACGTTACCGATGAGTCATCTTTCAACAGTACTGCCTTCATACCCATATATCCTGTAATAGTTCCATTCTGAACTTTTGCCCATTATTTGACTTTTTGCTTCACTCAACATACAGACATAAGAAATTGGATTCGGAATATCGAGCAACATGCCTCTGATAATGTCAACAAAATTTTGGTTGGCAACAAGGCTGATATGGATGAGAGTAAAAGGGTATGCATCCACGGACTCCTCTCCCACTTTATTGTTTTGGTGTTCTGTAATATTTGGCTGGGCTTACATTGTATTATCGTTTTGAAGTTACTTGTTACATGTTTTTTTTTCCCTTTTCATTTGTTTCTCCAGGCTGTACCTACTGCGAAGGGGCAAGCACTGGCTGATGAATACGGCATCAAGTTTTTCGAAACTGTATGTTGCTTGTCTGAATTGATTGATCTTTTCAGTGACGAAGAGGAAGTTGTTTTAATTTCACCTTGCACTGTGTCTTTCAGAGTGCCAAGACGAACCTTAATGTGGAGCAAGTTTTTTTCTCCATTGCACGCGACATTAAGCAGAGGCTTGCTGAGACCGATTCTAAGCCTGAGGTACAGATAAGTGTACTCAGTTATGTTTCAAACTCCATCTTGTTCAGTGTTCTGACGGACTTAATGTTGCTTTGTAGGACAAGACAATCAAGATTAACAACAAGACGGACCAAGGTGCTGAGGCACCAGCAGCTCAGCGATCTGCTTGCTGCGGCTCCTGAGCGATGGTTTGTCTTCATGATCATTGGATATTTGACATTATTTGTTTCCTGCTTGGCTGTTATAGGAAGAATGTCAAGAAGACAGTTCTGATACAGATCTGCTTGTACCTATATTTGCTTCCATTCTTTGAAGCAATTACTTAATCTTGCTTTTGACGTAGCTATTGCAATTGCTGGGAGCTATTGTACGCTGGAGTTCAATCCGTTGAACCTCTAGCTAGAGTATGTAATGAAATTCCATGCTGTTGGGTTATGTCTTTTGATCAATCAGCGCATGGAATAACGTATTGCTCTGCTGTGAACTGTGATGTTGTTCCTGGTTTCCTGCCCTTGGCTTCTTTTATTCCTTTTATGAGAGC
Organism: Guadua angustifolia; assembly: GCA_036346375.1. Taxonomy (NCBI): domain Eukaryota; kingdom Viridiplantae; phylum Streptophyta; class Magnoliopsida; order Poales; family Poaceae; genus Guadua; species Guadua angustifolia. The sequence goes on along the minus strand of CM070509.1, from coordinate 37,487,892 downwards.
TTATGATTCTGTTTTTGTGATCAGGTTGTGGCCAGGGCAAACATACCGGAATGTTTGTAGCCAGTCGAACCCTGTAGGAGTCAGGGGACCAACAGAGCAGATGAACAAAAGAGACTAATAGAACCGATTAGAAAGACGATTGGTCAACAAAAAAAAAAGATTATCAAGACTAGGGAAATGCACGAAAAACGTATAGCAACCAACTAGCATGCTGAGAGTTGTCGAAAGGAATAAAAAGGGTGGCTCAAAGAGAGCAATCCAACAGTAACGTTTTTTCCACGCTCTGCACCGCGGCGCCGAGCCCAGCGCTCCGGCACTTGGCGCAGTTCGCTGACGGCGTGAGGTTCAAGTCCAAGCAAATCCCGCCGGTGCACTCGTCTCCAGCGTCATCAACCTTCACCGTCGTCGCTGCCCTGGAGCCGTGCGAGTCCGCGTCGGGCGCGGCACGGTGCCGCCGCATATGCCCGCCGAGCGCTTGCCCGACGGCGAACTCGACCCCGCAAATGGGGCACCCGTGCACCCTCGACCTGCCCGCCCCGGCGGGCTCCTCAAGCGGCTGGCGCCCGAGGCAGATCCCAGCGCAGACGTCGCCGAGCGCGCGCGCGCGCGGCCTGTGGCGCTGGTGGCTAGCCCGGTGCCCGCCCAGCGCCTGGAACGTCGGGAACCGCCTGCTGCACGTCTGGCACTCGAACACGCGGGCGCGCGCCGCGCGCACGAACCCCATCTGCCTCGCGCCGTACTTCACGTTGTCGACGCCAACGGCGGCGCGCTGCTGCGGCTGCGAGAGGACCATGAGCACGCTGGCCGTGTCCATGCTGCTCTCCGTCTCCTCGAGCGGCCTACACCTCTTGTTCATTGCTAGCTAGCTGCTATGACCAGACGAAACAATGGTCCAGTTCGAGTGTCCCAGAGGCATGTGGTACACGCGACTATATATAGTGCAACGTACATGAGGGTCCGTTCGACTTCTTCGGTGTTAGGCTCTGTTGAGAAATGTATCGACTTCGGCTTTTCCCTGTAAATCAGAGTTTGTTTTAAATGGTTGATTTTTTTTACATTCGAAAGCTAAAAGCTAGCAGTCTATTTTATTTGGAGAACTTGAAAACCGAAAGCTAATTTGAGATTGCTTTCCATTGCTTCGGTAAGTTGGAGTTCTGACTTTTTCACTAGAGTTGAAGAAAATTATCCTCTCCTATCAAGTATAAAATCCCTCTCTTATCAAGTACAAAATCCCAAACCCTACCTTTCTCATTCTCATTCTTGGCATGCACCCTTCACACTTAAAAGCTAGACTAAAATCTATACTACAAAAATCAAACCTCTTTAGACCAGTCGTGCAGCCTTTCAGCTATACACCAAGCCGAAAGCTACTTTTCAGAAAGGCTAGAAATTCAGCCTTGGTCCGTCAGTACTACTACCAGTGTAATTAAAAGAGTTTCTAGATGTCGGTATACTTTTCCGTATTCTGGTTTGCAAGGATTAATTAGCTTAGTAAGACGGTCACACGTGGCATGAGCCACTGAGCTGCCTTAATCAAAGCTTCAGGAAAGGCAAGTGCTAATGGTGGGTGGGTTGCTGCGACCCAACGTGTGGGCGTCGGCCGCCGTTCAATCGAGCATTCGTTTCTCCAAGTTTTACCGCCGCCGTTCCGCGACGTCTGGAGCGCGCGCGAGAGCTCAGCATTTGTTTCAGTGTTTCACATTTGGGTTGGTGGTTGTCTGGTTGAATCAGCTGGACCTTGAATTCATGCATGTCTCGATCGGCTTCAGCAGCGTCACAAACAAGTTTTACATGAACCGGTTCAGGTTCAACAAAGGTTTAGTCCGCGTCTTTCTGGAGTGGTATTAGTTTGACCAGTTCCAGGACCTTTCATCTTCAGTGTGGCTAGTAGGCCATGAGCAGTAGGTTTCACAGTGTAATTTCTTCGTTCAGGGCAGGAAGATGGTGCCTTTTGGGACTTCGGAGGGCTGCCCATGCTTTAGACTGTCCGATCACATATTTGGTAGTCGAGACTGGAAATACTCGTACTAGAATGGTCAGTACGGAGCAACGAGTTCTTCGATGAAAGAACACGTATGTAGGTATGTACAGCTCAAAGCCTCAGAACTCCGCGACAGCACATCTAGCTGTGAAAACCAGGTCACGTTCAGCAGCTTGGAACGGCTTCATTTCGGGCTTTCGGCCGGCCGGGGTCCAGGCATACCAACTCTTCCCTGGCATATGCAGATGTTTCAACGCACCATACCAACGAGCAGCAGGTCCATCTGCAGCTTGAACGAGGTGTGGCCGGGAAACTGGTTGTACGGCGGCGAGACCAACGTGAAAGTTCGGAGCATATTGGACCCGGTAAAAATCAAACGCAACACACGCCTTAAACGTGGCTTGGCGTTCTGTTCTGAATCCGTGTAAAGTAGTACTAGCAAGTGGCTAATCGCTGGCTACAAATCGCTAGTGTTATCTTCCGATTACGGCTTCAAGAAAGTTTGCCGAGTTTGGTGAGCCATGCCGTGCGTGTGCGGAGAACGCGAACCATTTTGGCAGGCCGGCACCCGCCAGCCACGGAGGCTGCGAAAAGCGCAGCATGTCAGCCAGCAGCTCGGTGTTTTCCTACCATGCGACTTCTGCTTTGTATGTTTGGTCGCTCAGGTTCAGGTAGTCAGGTGGTGTCCGCGGTTTTCTTTCTGGCTGGTGCTGAGTCATCAGTCATCGGCGGAATCCTCACTATAAACTGTTGAAGGTAGCCCTTGCACACTTTTTATTTACGCTCTGGTATATGTAACCTACCACGGTCTTCTATCGTGGTTGGCACTATAGATACCCTCCCGACAAAATTAGATACTGTGGTATGTATCTGCCGAGCTCATCAGGAGGGATGCCATGCTCAACAAGAAGAGGTACTATTGAGTACAGGTAGTACTACGGTAAGTCTTGCTAAGCCTAATGTGCTCGATTGATCGGCTTATACGGTGGTCTCGTCCCACCTACTACGGTGAAAGTTGTTGTCGTGGTTCTGGCTACATGCTGAGGTACAGGGGAGCCGCTGCTTCCTCAATCAGTAGTATAGCCATTTTTTTGTATTTTATTTGAACAAGGTCTAAATTTGAAAAAAAAAGGGTGACCGGACCATAGGTCAAAGCTTAAGGAATTTTTTTATTTAATATTTATTTTTAATCGTTTTTTCAGAACTAAGCGGCGCGGCAAAAAAATTTCGAATCTACCCTCCCTTCGCCCTAGCCAGGGGCGATCGTCCCGTACCCGGGCGATAGCTGCGTAGCCCTAACGGGCGCCTAACGGCCGTGAATGTTCGAACGTTCGCCCGAGTCGCAGTGGACACGCGTAAGACTCTGGGAGGTCTTCGCCGGGCGGGGCGATCGCCCCAAAGTAGGCGACCTACTCATTTTAAATGGCGGACGCGAAAGATCAGGTTCATTTGCACCTACGAAAGAAACCGAGAGCAAATGCATTGCGAGAAAAGGAAGAGGAGAGGAAAAAGAGAGAGGAAAAAAGAGAGGAAAAAGAAGGGAAGAAAAAAAGGGAAAAGAAATATTTGTCGGTTTTGAAGGTAAGTCCGGTAAATTTCTATGTAATATTTTTAAAATTTTAGTATTTTGTAATGTGTAGAAATGTAGTAATTTAGAAATTTAATGTAGTTAGTATTGGATAGTACAAATATTAGGCAATGTTTAGAGATTTAATGTAGTTTTAGAATTATTAGGATTGTAGTATTTAGAAATTTAATTTAGTTAGGATTGGATAGTAGAAATATTAGGCAATGTTTAGAGATTTAATATTTAGTATTTATGTATGTAATATTTTAGAGATTTAATATTTAGTATTTATGTATTTAATATTTTAGAGATTTAATATTTAGTATTTATGGTATGTAATATTTTAGAGATTTAATATTTAGTATTTATGTATTTAATATTTTAGAGATTTAATATTTAGTATTTATGTATGTAATATAGGTAATCGAATTACTTATTTATAGTCAATGACCGTATTACGTTAAAATTAGTATATTTAAAAACATGGTAGGCAATTTACAAATCGAGAGGGTAAAATTTGACGACAATATATTGTGACATTTATATAGCGGTTAGATGGAGAAATGATGTTTTTTCTGGTTCGACGTTGTAGGCGATATGTCGGAGAAATTGTATTTTCAGATATTCTATGGAGATGGGGAGATAGCACATGGGCGAATGGAGTCGATTTGTCGGCATTTTCAAAGAATCATCTGAGGCATATCTAGACCGAGAGATAGGACATCTGAGGGTTTGATGGAGTGGATATTTGGATGTTCGGTTTGGATGCCCAGAGTGTTCTACTGTGGGTTAGAGCGATAGTAAGTCGTGGCGTGACTTTTTTATGGAGAGTGATTCCTATTAACGCGACCTCGGCATGGAGGAGCTATGTTGGAGTGCGCTTTAGGCGGGGTTGGCGCTCATGTTGCTTTGTAGATTGGTACTGTGTACCTCCATCGGTGTCGGAGGTGCGTGATGTCGGGTAGATATTACGGAGGAGGAATACAGATATGCAACAACGCGATGATGAAGGTGGTGGCGGCGGATCGAGGCGAGGAGCGGCCGTGGAGGCGCGGGGTGGCCGACGAGGGGAGGAGGTGGAGCACATAGTTCGATTGATGGAGGAGGAGGACCGTGCGGATGAGGAAGTCCACGATGGCGAACGCTCGGACGAGGAGGACAATACTCTGAGGTGCTGTCCCGGTCGCGTGGACTAAATATAATTTCGAAGACCTGACAATGAATGAAGGGAACAGAGATGCATGGGAGTATCATGAGAACGAGGTCGCGCAGGGGGCCATATATAAAGACAAGGAGGCCGTGATGGATGCGGTGAAGTATTGGTCAATGTCTCTTCGGCGGCAATTCAGGGTAGTGAAGTTCAGCAAAAAAGACTACGACGTGAAGTGCGTAGTTGATTCGTGCCCATGGCGGGTGCATGCATACAAGGGGAAGTGGAGGGACTACTGGAAATGTTCCATAGTGACGGAGCATAACTACCAACTGGAGGAAGCGGAGCAGGAACACCGCAATCTGTCATCCACTTGGGTGGCAAATGTGTTTATGGTCGGATCGTCGACAATCCGCTTTTGCGACCTCGATCCATTATCGAGCCGTGGAGGAGAGGTTTGATACAAGATTAGCTACGGAAAGGCTTGGAGAGCAAAAAGAACGACTTTTGCAAATACGGTTCGGGACATACGAGGCTTCTTACGAGAATATTCCACACTTGCTCAGGGCAATATCAAGTAGGAATCCCGGTACGGTCATCGACCTTGCGGAGTTTCCCGCGGATGGTGCATGCGCGGGTAAGTGGGTCTTGCAGCGGGCCTTCTTCGCCCTCGGCGCATGCATTAATGCCTTAAACAAGATCGTCGCCGGTCATTTGCATGGACGGCACATTCCTCACAGGAAATACAAGGGCGATTCTAATCGCAATCACGGTGGACGCCAACAACCAGGTTCTACCGGTCGCATTGGCCTTCGTGGAGGGGGAAAACACCGAGAGCTGGTACTGGTTTCTTGAAAGAGTCAAGATGGCAGTTGTGCAAGACCGCCCCGATGTATGTGTCATCCATGACCGACATGCAGGGTTGCTGAGGGCGATCGTGGATATGCAACAAGGGTCCGACGTCGTGGGAGCAGCAAAGTGGCAAGACCTGAAGAGTAGGTGGTGCATGAGGCACATGGGTGCCAATTTTTTCCGTCAGTTCAGGAACAAGAAACTTATGAACATGTTCAAGCGGCTGTGCAAACAGAACCAGCGGAGGAAGTTCGAGTCATTTGTGGAGGACGTTGGATGAACTAACCAAGAAGCAATCATCGAATCAAGGGATGGCGCTAGTTAAATCAAGGAACCCTATGGTGTACCACGAGCAAGGAGATGACCCCACAGACCTTGTGTGCGCTCCCGACCGACGCACAAACATCCGGCGTGGGCGGGGCAAGCATAAAGAGTTTCACGCAATTTGGATACGACACGAGCCGTTGGAGAAATGGTCCATTCTCGCATGACGAGGGCGGTTCTGCTATGGAATAATGACAACCAACCCGTGGAGATTTACAACCGGGTAATGAAAGGCGCGAGATGCCTCCGTTGGTGGGCATTGTTGAGGTGTGTTACTAGGCACCCAAAGATATTTCGTTGAGCGGTACCAGGCCTCCGTTGCATGTATGTCGGACAATCGCTTTGTCGTACTTTCGACGGTTGTCTCTACGTACATGGCAAACAAGACACGAAGGCACAGACACATCGCTGACACCGGAGAGTGGCGTGGAACGGAGGTACCACGTGCATCGCGGTGACCGGGTCGAGAGGTGCCCACCGAGAGGACTTCCCATCATGCATACTCGAGCCGCCGATTGCGAGTGCTCCTACCGAAGCCACGCTGCTGCATTTGCCGCGTGCTTTCGCGTGATTGCCGCGCGAGCGAGACACACCATCATGTCGTCCGTACATCTCCCACTACTACTACAAGCAAAGTGTTCTCAACACGTGGCATAACGAGGTGTCTGGTGCGGTCGATGGATCGTTCTGGCGGCCCCCTCCGGGCATCGATGGGTACCGGACATCCGAATGTTGAAGCGAAGGTCGGGCGTCGAAGGACACGGCGTATTAGGAACGATATGGGCGAGTCCGGTAGCGTCGTTATTGTGCATAATGCAATTCTATGTACCGATTATTTGTTGTCCCCGTCAATGTATTTTCGATTCTATGTACCGATTAATTGTTATCCCGTCAATGTATTTTCGATTCTATGTACCGCTTATTTGTTATCCCGTTAATGTAATATTTGAATATGGAACATTGCATTACTTTTCATTTAATTTTTTGTAGTTGCAACGTGTACCATGAATTTGCTTTCTAACCATGAATTTGCTTTGTAACCACGCAGGTACAGGCGACGATGGCGGCGGGCTAGGCGTCTTCTTGGCCTTCTCCCGGTGCTAGACCAAAGACGTGGACTTGACCCACCGGTCTAGGTTGTCCGCGATTGAGGGCGGCGGTGGGGACACTGCGGTCTCGGTGCGAACGAGTTTCTTGGATCGACCAGCTGGGGTTCCACAATGAAGTCGCCGAAGTTTTCGCACTCTTTACTTACCGCTAATGGAATTTTAACGACGCTACACACTATGTGCGAGATTCTGAGCTGCCGGCTTACTTCCGCTCTGCGGATGGTGGAGCGACGATCGTGGAGGGCCCGCCGTCACACGGTTCTCCTGACCGGTCCTGCCGACCGCTCGTGGGCCGGTGGAGACCGGAGACACACGTTCCACTGCCGTGCGGAGAGATGGCTCCCATGCTGCGGGGCGTGTCGTACCTCCTCGGCCTCCCCACGGGTCTTGCGGTTGTGCCGCACGCCCCCTCGATTGGCGTGGCGATTGGAAGCGCTTCGCCCGGTGGACCGACACCCGCGGCCGGCCAGACGTGCCCCACAGGGCGATGATGAAAGCACGGAGTCCGTAGCGTGGTTGCTCCGGTTCACGGTTAGTACCTCGTTCATTGCAACTTAACGGATCGCCGAAATGCCGACAATCTTGGTGGAGGCATGCCCACACTCGCCCAATGAGTCGGCCCACACCGCCCGACGTCACCCAAGATCGTGCCCTCGTGTCCTCCTGCGCGACGCGCGTGTACGGTGGGGTGTGACGCGGGCGATCTTCGTCTCGCGCCTGCCGCGGTGTCGAGGGTGGGGTGACGCGCAGTCCGCGCGGTCTTGTCGACTACTCGAGCTATGACGACATTGAGCGAGGATGCGAGTTTCGGCGTGGACGGTTCATGTCCACCGAGGACCACGGCCACCACCCCAGAGACACCGAGCCGCCGACGTACTCGCGCTACCCCCGAGGAGCGGGCGGGCTAGGAGGGTCGTCCGTCGCCATCGCCACTCACGCATACCGAAAGCGGATCGAGGGCGTCGCCGTGGTCGACTTATTGTGCAGTTGTACTTTTGTAATTTATTTATCTTGACACCATGTTGTCTAACTATCTCGAACTAAGTGCTTGCATTTGCGTAGGTTATGTTTTCTTAGCCATGTTGTTCAACTTATTTTTCGATTTTCGCAACCGTGCGAACAACGTCGCATAGCTCGACAATATATAATTGGCTATTAATAAACGATGAAAAAATAGCCTGCTGTGAAAATGTAAGGAGGCACACTGCCCGAAGGTAAATTTCGCCGAAATGGGGCGATAGCCCTGATATGTCAGGAGGCACACTGCTCGAAGGTAAATTTCGCCCTGAAATGGGGCGATAGCCCTGATATGTCGAGGCACATCGTCCCAAGGTAAATTTCATACTGAAATGGGGCGATAATACTGATATGTCGAGGGAGCACATCTTTGCCGAAGGTAAATTTCGCCCGAAATGGGGCGATAGCCTGATATATCGGGAGGCACATCGCCGAAGGTAAATATCGCCGAAATGGGCGACGCCCATACCCAGCGATATCTACCATTTATAATCTTCGCTCTCGACGCCCCCTCGCATACCCAAAGCGAGAGAACAAGAAAGAACAAGAGAGAAGGAAGGAGAGAGAACAATGTCGTTCTCTGAGTCGCCTCTTGACAGCGAAGTCCTCCGCCCGAATATCCGGATGCCAAGATGGCGTCGGCCTCGATTCTGCGGAGTTGCCCGACCCAAATGCGCGATCGCAACCTACGGCGAAGATGACGCAATCTACCCATGGAGAGACGGCCGCCCGCGCTCACTACTGCTGTGGCCGCACGTACAAGGTAAACCTACTGGCGTCCACACAATACAGGGTAAAACTACCATCTCATGCATCGTTCTTTCTTTCCTCAGCACGAGGCCCGGTGTTGCTTCTTCCAATGGATCGACGGGCCAGAACGACGTGACTACGAATTTCTCAACAAATGCCACGACAACTACCCCGCTTCGCCCGAGAACTTCACCCGTGGGAGAGGCGCGGGATATGTCCTTTTCTAGATCGACCAGAGCTTAGGGCCGGTGTGCAAGGGGCCAACCGATCGGTGAGTTTCATGCGACATACTCATGTTGAACTCACAAAGTAGTAGTTCTAAACCAGTTCATCGCACACGGTGGCCTACCAAGCGAGGGAGCCGCCAGGGCCCCAAGACGCGTCATGGGCCCCCCGGTAGTAAGTTTTTCCGTCCAGCCTATGAGCTAATGAGAGTCACTGCATGGCCTTTCTTTTGGCCCAGCGCAATAAAGCATGACTACATGGCCTTTCTTTTGGCCCAGCGCAATAAAGCATGACTACATGGCCTTTCTTTTGGCCCAGCGCCCCAGCACGCTGCATGCATGCAGGAACGAGCAAAGTCGAAGGAATCAAGGAGGCCGCTTGTGACGCCGTGACACAAGAATCGATCAATCGAACCGTCGCGCCCTAGCCCCCGAGTTCGCGAGTTCCTGAGTCTCGATGCCCTCACGGCTCACGCCCGTCAGTCGCCGCCTCGATTCGATCGCGGTCGAGACTCGCAAGTTTAGAAAGCGCCGTCGCCTTCATGTTCCGCCCTTTCTTCCATCGGTCTCGGCGTCTCCCAGTCCCAGAAAAAAAGAGTAAGAGGTCCTTTCTAAATTTCTAATCTCTATTCGCTATCCCTAATCCTTATTAGTAATTTATTAATTATTAGTATATTCAACTTCATGCAATCACTCAATCACAGCTAGTACATAGAGCTATCTGCATTAAGCAACCAAATTCAGATATTCTTACATTTGCTAGTTTGCTATATCTATCTGCTGCTACCTCTGCATTTATTTTTCTCATCGTGTAGACGACTAGACGTGTAGTGTCTGTATCTGTCTGCTATGTCTTCATCGTGTAGTGTTAGTGTCTGTATCTAATCTCTATTTCCTAATCCTTATCGTGTATATATATATGAGGAGGTGGAAGAGGTCTCCATATAAGTTTTCGCCCTGGGCCCCCAAAATATCAGGACCGGCACTGATCGCACACAGGAGTTCAAAAGGACACTTGCAAACATCAACAAGTCAAAGGAGGAACCTCCTCCAGGGCCACCCGAAAGCCCCAACGTTTGCGTACATGGCCTCGAGGCAGTGGTTGATACCTGCCACGATGATCTAGCGGACCGGAGATTCTACCGGTGCCCCTTGGCCGAGAATGAGCGGTCTTTGGTACTTCAACTGGTGGACCCGAGACGTCATCCCACATCTCGAGCAACTGCATGGGATAACCGGGGAGCAACCCTCTCCGTGGTGCCACTACCGCCCGAAAAGCCGGACCAGAAATGCGTTCACGGTGTTATGCAACCACCAAAGCGGGCATCTTGCATTGATCGCAGGCACGCTTCCGGTTGTCAAGCATAAGCCCAACACACACCTCCTGCACCATATAGTGGAGTGCGAGCCGAACAGAAGGCAGGCGTCTCGCATGTCTCATGCCAACGCCAACACAAAGAGAGGTGCGGAGGGTTCTCCTCTCGAAGAAGAAGGAACAAGGGAAGCGGTGGCCGAGGTCCGCACCACGCAACAAATCCTCGACGCGTTGCGCGGACCATCCGGGAACCCGGGTGGTATTAACATAGGGGACGCCGGGAATCGGGATGACATGCCCATATGGGAGGGCAGAAATCCACATAAACAACAACCAAAATTTAAGTCTTATACACCCGAGACGTACGGCATAGGCCACCCAATGGGCGACAGCTGGGAGAACTGCGGAACCCCATGGAGTTCTTTCATAGTAGGGATTGAGCGGTGTCCGATGACACGTCGCAATATTAGAACGGGTCAGGTAATATGCAGAAAATGTCTTACATCATTCTTGTCTGTACCCAGATAGGCGAACGATCATTTGTTCCACCACGACGAACAGTGCTTTCCTTATTAACCTCGTCACTGTTGTAATGCCCATGTAATATAATATAATCTAATCTATTGCTTATTTTATCATCTGAACTTTCGGTGTATGTGCCCTTATATATGTATTGTTTGAATTTTAAAAAATTCCTCATATATTAAAATCATTTGAAATTTTTATGGTAATATCACTGATTTATCAGGAACCTCCATAAAAAGTTTCAAAATTTTCTGACCTCGTAAAAGTTTTCATGGTTTCGTGGCCGCGAGTGCCTTTTCCGATTTTCGCAACAAAATGCCGAGGCAACGTCCGGCCATCTCGCCCGTACGTAAGTGGTAGCCCGCATTGCGTAGGCCCCCCTTGATTTTTCCCGTATTTTTTTGACCATGTCCGGCCTGTTCCGCGGGGCTACGAAAACCCCTAAGTGGCCACCATTTCCGTGGTTTCGTGGCCGCGAGTGCCTTTTTCGATTTTCGCAACAAAATGTCGGGGCAACGTCCGGCCATCTCGCCCGTACGTAAGTGGTAGCCCACATTGCGTAGGCCGCCCTTGATTTTTCCCGTATTTTTTTGACCGTGTCCGGCCTGTCCCGCGGGGCTACGAAAACCCCTAAGTGGCCACCATTTCCGTGGTTTCGTGGCCGCGAGTGCCTTTTCCGATTTTCGCAACAAAATACCGGGGCAACGTCCGGCCATCTTGCCCGTACGAAAGTCGTAGCTCGCGTTGCGTAGGCCGCCCTTGATTTTTTTCGTATTTTTTTGACCGTGTTCGGCCTATCCCGCGAGGCTACGAAAACACCTAAGTGGCCACGATTTCTGTGGTTTCGTGGCCGCGAATGCCTTTTCCGATTCATTACATGACAATAAGTTTTTTTCTAATTCTTCCCAGTTCAATATAACAATTATTGTACAAACAATTTACAACAAAAAAATTCAAAAAAATTTTCTCAAGATCGATCCCCACCAGGCGTAAAATTACATTTTTTTTATTGTTTTTACTCGCTGTTAGGTTCGGAGATTTGCCGTTACTGTGCCCGCGATCGCCGTCTGACAGGCGATCGTCTCTGGCGGAGGCGACGGAGGGTACTTTTGAAAATTTTGCATGGCGATTAGTTTTGAAAATATGTTTTAAAATAAATATTAAATAAAAAAATTCAAAGCTTAAGTGGCGTAGAAATCGTCAAATATTATCGCAAAATGTGGCCCAACCCGAAAGCAGTTGATCTAGCGCAAATGTTTGGGCCGGATCTGCGAACCTACCCACCACGCAGCGTGGTGGTCTACTAGTGCTATGGACCTGCGGCGTTTCGTTCACCCCGTCTCGATCCTTCGTTGGCCTGCGCAACCGCCGGCGATCCCGTCCGCCGTCTTCCTCCTCGCCCGCCGCGGTGAATCCATCCGCGTTCCAAATGGTAGGTGAAGTTATCTCCTCCTCCTCCCCCGCGTTCCCTCTCGGTTCTACGGCGTGGGCTTGCAATATTGCCGGTTTCTTGATTTGCCCCGATCCGTCGCGTTCGGCTCCGGTCCGGGCTGGCGTCGTGTGACAACTTCGCAAAGATTGTGTTTTTTTGTTATGTCTCCCTTCTCTTTTCTTGCCAGTTTGGGTTGGGACTTGGGAGGCTGTCTTTTTTGTGCTAGTGCAAATTGGGATCCGTTAATGGCGGCCTCTGTCAGTTTGTGCTTCCTTCTTGTTATGGTCCGTTGGTCATAACGATTTAATTTGTGTTCGTGCAGGAATCCTGCCCTTCGGTGAAGAACATCCTGTTGCTGGACTCCGAGGGGAAGCGCGTCGCCGTCAAGTACTACACGGATGATTGGCCCACGCTCTCGGCGAAGCTGGCCTTCGAGAAATCTGTCTTTGCCAAGACCCAGAAAGCAAATGCTGGAACAGAGAGTAATTTCTGCCTTTTCTATTTATAAGGGAGAAGTTGATTTGTATGCGAATATGTGATGATAAGTGTTAGCTTATAGTCGTCCAGTGTGGAGTGATATCTAGCATTGACGTCTTATACAGACAAAATTCTGTCTTTTCCATATATGTTTATGCAAGCTGGTGCTATTGAAGAACGCTGCTTATCAGCTTACTGTGTCTTATATGCTTTCTACACTTGTTGGTTAATTACATAAAGGCAACATATCCTGTGCACACAGGGCTTCTCGTATACACACAACTAATAAAAATCATGAAAAGTTCTAAAAAAAAATTGTAGATGTACTTCATAGATTACTCTACTTATGTATGAAGTTTCAAGATCAAATTCATTATATATCGAGACTTACAAAAAAGTCTCGATATATAATGAATTTGATCTTGAAACTTCATACATAGGTAGAGTAATCTATGAAATACATCTACAATTTTTTTCAGAACTTTTTATGACTTTTATTAGTTGGTGTGTACACGAGAAGCCTGTGTGCACATGATATGTTGCCTTACATAAATGAAATATGTTGATGTGTTCATGGGGCTGTGTATTCTATCCTGATGACAGAGCCATTTCTGATCAATCTTTCTTAGATGTTAATCACGCACCTCTTTTTTTTTCCGATTCGTTGGGTCAGAAACATCAAACATGTCAATTTATGGTTCGAATGCTATGTTAATTTGAAAAGAACACATGCCATTGCAATGTTTAATACCATTATCAGTTGCTTATTGCTTATATTAGAACAGTGATATACTTATCTATATATACCTTTATGTTTTGTCCTCATATCCTTTGGTGCGGCATGTGAAAAGTAATCTAGGACACATTTATTTAACCCTGGCTGAAGTACGGCTTGTACTTTCTTCCATTGTACTCACTGATCTGAAGGTGAGCTTGCACACCTTTGCAATTTACTTGCCTTAGTTTTTTTCTGCTTAAACATCTTAAATATGAGAGGTGGCTGTCTGAAACTTTATGTTGATCTCTTATGTGAAAATTTTACACACTGTTCGTCTAGGTCAAGTCATCTAGTTTTATTTATCTGTTCCCCCCTTTACAGCTGAGATTGTAATGTTTGACGGTCACGTTATTGTGTATAAGTTCATCCAAGACCTTCATTTTTTTGTCACCGGAGGGGATGAGGAGAATGAGCTTATTTTAGCATCAGTTCTTCAGGGATTCTATGATGCTGTTGACCTTCTTCTCAGGTTACGCTCAATCTACTTTAGTACACCCTTTTTCTACTATTGTTTATTTTGTTACATATTGTTAGGTTAATATCTGATTGCATGTGAATATGTTTCCCATCTTGTTGGTTTCAGAAATATCGTTGACAAAAGAACAGCACTCGAAAATCTGGATCTGATACTATTATGCCTTGATGAAATTGTTGATGGAGGGTAAATCCCAATCTTAAGATGTTAACAGTTCTTATTTCTTTTGTTTGTACATCTATGTTTCTTCATTTGTTCTGAAATTACTTGAGCCTGCTCATCTACCCTATTCATGACAACATCGGTCTTCTGGAATGGAACCATGACAACAGAATTCTATTAGCACCTGTACTTCAAAAAATGGTTGCATGTACGGCTTAAGGTTAAGAAACCAGCAAAATTTTGATAAATAAGACAATGGTTTGACCTGCTAAGGTCATGAACAAAAAAAACTTATCATTCCCTTGGTTTATTAATATTTTCGAGTGTCAAAGTGATTCAGCAGGTCTTTGCCAGGCTTAGAGAGATGAGTAATAGCGCATATTGTAGCAACTTGTATTATTTGATTAATTACTCTTTCTTTTATTGAATGATTGCACAGGATTGTCCTTGAAACAGAAGGAAGTGTGATATATGAAAAGGTGTCAGGTCATGGAGTGGAGGGCGGTGCTACATCACTCGCTGAGCAGGTAGGTTGCAGCCATGATCTTTTTCAACTGAATGAAATTGGTTGCTTTAACCGAACTTATGAGTCAATGTTTTCTGCGTGCAGACTATTATTCAAGCCCTAACAACAGCAAGAGAGCACCTGGCCAAATCTCTTCTCATGTGATGTGTTCTGCTTTTGGAGGTGAAGATGGGAGTAGCATCCCATTGCTACGTCTCTAGGATCGATACACTCTTTTCAGTAGCAATGAAAAAAGAGAAAATGACTGATATTCCCAGGTTATTCAGTTTTCGATACACTCTAAATCTATGGATGTGTAGAATGCATATTTTCTCCATTGATATTCCCAGGTTATTCAGTTTTGCATGTGTTCAAAGTTGTGTAAACAAGGTCGTGAATTGGGATTGTTCCAATTTTTATCGGTCCAGTTCTTTGGTTTTGTTGTTTCAACCTCTGCTCTTATGCGATGGAGATGATAAGGCACCTCCTACATCATGAGCTAGATCTACACTGGCTTCGAAACGGTAATGTTTCACCCGGAACCAACATATTAGATTCTGCCAAAATTCGCCTTACAATGCTGCCATTTTTGTCTCCATTGTCCTATGTGAGGGGTATGAAAGCACAGGAAATAACTAGCACTGCCCGTCTTGCGACGTTGCTGCTGATTGTAGCCATGTTCATGGTTGCCTAACACCAGCATCTCGTTCCTTGAACTGCCTTTCCATGTCGATGATAGCCTTGTCATAGGGTCTCATCAGCCAGGAAATAGGGGTGGAAATCGAGCCAATCCTCGTTTTTTCGAGTTTTTTCTGAAATTGACATAGTTTGATTTAATATCATTTTATCTATAATTTGGATATATTTTTAGAATCGAGCCAACGAGCCGAGCCAGAGCAAAATCTATTTTCATTCGAAATTGATTCATTTCAATATTTAACCATGAACGAGTGTAATTGGAACAATTTTGAACCGAGCCAATAAACCCCACCACCGAGTTTTTTTTCCAGCCCTACTAGAGGGCCGCTTGCTTCTCCAACTCTTCCTCAAGAGTTTGTTCCATAAATTTGTTCATGTCGTTCCGTGACCATCACGTTTGTTATCACTTCGCGGACGGTGCATGATCGGTAATATGCATCATACATGCTTGCAACATTTTGCTTCAATTACATCTCTATTTGATTTAGATAAAATTTTCTTAGGATTTTCTGTTTATCTAGTTAGATCTTATTACGGCTATCTCGGCCTACCGTGAAAACTGATGCATAGAACGTCGGCATGGTCTATCATGTGCTACCTTAGCCAGACACCGGCATTTTAACGTGAAGAAATAGCACGGGCAACTCATCGTACAGTGTACAGCACTTCTTACAAATATGTAGTATACTCCGGGCGAAACCAGCCTACTATTATCTTCTATCCAGACGATGACATGACGAGCCGACGACGCTTTGACGGACAAAAACCAATCAGCCGAAGCAAGAGAAAGCGAGTGGAGGAAAACGCGAATCATACACTCTCATTTTAGGTTCGATCACCCGTTCACACACGAGCCTAAGAAAGTTCCGACGTCAGGATGAGCGTTTCGTGAGCTCTGCAAGTGCGAATCCGCGAAGCAAATTTTTTTTTAATGAAAAGGGCAGAAGCTCTGCCATATATTAATGATAGAAAGACAGCAGATACAAAAGACACAGATAGAATCAGTCAAATAACTCATTATTAGGCTACCGAAAGGTTAGAAAGAAAAAGGACTGAAGCAGAACACGACCAAAAGGAGACAAATTAGAGCAAGCCCAACCCACCCTCTATACCTTCCCTATTCTAAATTATAAGAAAATTGGAAAAAAGTGAGCTCCAACCCACCCCCTATTAGGAGCCCCTATTCTAGGGAGGCTCCTCCTTACCCCTATATCTAGGGGCTTTCTCTTTTCCTTATTATTTTCTTCATTTTTTTATTCATTAATTCATAGGTGTATAGTAATAATAATGTTTAGATAAATAATAGGGTTAAGTAATAGGGAGTATGGGTTGGAGACAAATTTGATATAGGGTGTTCTTAATTTTTATACCACCTCTAAATGAATGATTTAAGGAGAAAATATAGGGGTTTAGGTTGGAGTTGCTCTTAGAGCATCTCCAACAGTGCCTAAAATCCATTCCCAAAACCTGATTTTAGGCTTGATTGCAAAAAAAAGTACTCCAACAGTTCCTCTTTCTAGCTCCTCAAATTTTGGCACGCCCAAAAACAGCACCCCGACTCCTCATTTTTGTGCGCTCTGTCCGCGCTCCCAATCAACATTATTTCGCGCCCAGGATGGCCCACCGGACCAATTCAAAGGTGTTTTTGGGAGAAAATATAGGAACTGTTGGAGAACAAGGTATTTTGTAGACCCAAAATTTTTTGGGAAGATCCCAATCTAAAAATATTGGGAGTCTAAATATTAGGAACTGTTGGAGATGCTCTTAGAACAGCTAAAAAGCCATCTACTCGGAGGCGCCACGCGAGCAAGAATTCTAAGACCGGATCACGGCGCCGTGTCACAATTCCTAGCTTCCCATCCCGTACGCTCGCGCACACGCATCTTTGCAAGACGTGAACGGCTCTGCCGCACGAGAGCGCGTCGATCCATTCCATGGTGCGCGCGTCCAGTCGGTGCCGCATATTTCCCGCCGACTTAGCCAGATCGCGTTTGCTACTCTTCTAGCTAAAAACAAGCACATGCTGCCGTGCACCCACCGTGCAACGACGACGGCTTTAAAGCTCGTCAAGGAAACGTTCTTCACGCGATGACGCTGACCAGGGAGCAGCGGGCGGCCGAGCGCAGCGGGATGGAGAGCCTGCCCCGGGCGCACGCCGACGCGCAGCTTACGCTGTATCCGGTGCTGCCTCCGCCGGCCTGGGCCGAGACGGCGGCAGGTTCGGGCAGAGACGTCGGGAGGGTGCGGGCCGAGGGCGCGTTCGAGTGCAGGACGTGCAGCAGGCGGTTCCCGTCGTTCCGGGCGCTCGGCGGGCACCGGACGGGCCACACGCGGCTGCAGGCGCGGCAGCAGCATCACGGCCCGGAGCACGCGGCGGCGGGCAGCAAGCAGGCTCGGGCGCACGTGTGTGCCGTGTGCGGGCTCGAGTTCCCCATGGGGCAGGCGCTCGGCGGGCACATGCGCCGGCATAAGGGCGAGACGCCGGCGCCGGCCGAGGCCCGCGTGGAGCAGCCGGAGATGCTTGACTTGAACTACCCACCGCTGGAGGATCGTGGCGGTGATCAAGGAGTCGAATGTTGCGAATCAGAGCCTCGTCTGCTTAACCTGCTTGTGTAGGTTGATGATTAATTTGGGGTTTGGATCTTATTGAAATTTTGGCATGTGTTAGCCATTCTTTCGTTAATTAATGTACACAAGCTCATCAGTTATTTGTTTGTGTGATTCTCATTTTCCGTGGCAATTGCCATTTGGGTATAGATTGGATAAGTTTATCTTCTGCATGTTTTTCGGTAAAGGAAGCTTTTATTAATCTTAGTAAATTACATCAAGGTGATACAATTAGACTAAGAAGACTCCCGGTCTCTACATAGCTAAGGTGTAGACAGTCAAACACACACACAAAAAAAGACAAAGGAACCGTCGCGGCAAACTACATCACGCAATATTGTCTTCAAGGCTATCCACCATCATAACAACACTTGGACCGCGATAAAAGCTCTCTAATGACAATGCCTCTAAGAAGGACTCGATACGCACACGCACCGCCATTGCCATGATCCAACCAGTGAAGGCCAGACCAAAGGTTTTCATCTCGGAGAGTAAATCCTCAGACTACAAAACAATGCCTTCAACAAGGCCATTGTCAGGCACAACCAACTAAGGTCAGATCTAGAGATTTCTCCCTGAAGTCGAAGTATCGGAGATCCCAGTGTTGCAACCACCCTCATTCCAAGCTAGTGTCACCATACCACTTAATCTTAGCCAATAGCAACGGCCACCTTCTCAAGGCCAGACAAACAATTTTTAGATGTTCGACTTCTACGATGACAGATTTGCGAGCTAGCCAATAGGCACACGATCATCAAGTCCATAGAGTGCATCTAAAAAATGAGTTGTGTCGCTTAAGAAAAGCGAATCCGCGAATCGATGCTAAGATGACATAGGTCAAAAGAAATGTATGAACAACGTTAGTAAGAGATGAAGACGCTGAAGCGAAGAGTAGTCACCTAGATCGCCCATCATCCACAAGTTGCGAAGCCGACCACCACACCAAGTGTTGACAACAACAAGTGAGGATCCAACCAAAACCACCATAAGGCACGCCGACCGGTGGCCTCCCACCAGACCGGTGCATCCCGCTGAAACATTTGGCCTTCCGCACCTCGGCACCTGGCGCCTCACTGAAACCACCGCCGAAAGTCGCCGTGCGCCCGCCGCCGCCGCCGGATCGCCTCCGCCTCCGCGCGCATCTCGCGAGCCGCTGCCGCCTCGAAGTCGCGGCCGGCTCGCCTCCTCCAGGCCTTGAAGCGCGCACCGGCTTGAATCGGTTGGCTTGTGTCGCACCGCCGCCGATGCGGCGCCGCCACCGTCGCTGTTTCGGCTCCACGCGCCGCACTCGAAAACACGGCCGCTGGTCGCCCGCATCTCTGGCGCTTCGCTTAGCGCCGCCAA
Source organism: Guadua angustifolia (assembly GCA_036346375.1). Lineage (NCBI taxonomy): Eukaryota > Viridiplantae > Streptophyta > Magnoliopsida > Poales > Poaceae > Guadua > Guadua angustifolia. The sequence goes on along the minus strand of CM070509.1, from coordinate 37,468,599 downwards.
CCGCGTCGCCAGCTCGCGCTTCGCAGCGCCGATTAACCCGCCGTCGCCCGTCGCCGCTTGCCCACACCGCCGCCTTGCGCCTCGCTCGCCGCCGCCACCTCGCCAACACCGCTGTCCGTCACGAGAGGCTTCGCGCCGTAAACGTACCGCCGCCCCTCGCTCGCGCCGTGACGGCCACGCCTTGACGGCCGACTGCGCCCGCCCGATCGATGGCTTCCAGATGCGGTGCTCTCTTGCTCGTGAATGAGGCGGCGGTCCAGATCGATGGCCTTCTGCATGTAAATGTGAATAATAATTTGGTTGAGTTGATAGTCAGTTTTTTTGGCGGGTTTCACACTTCTCGGCACCCGCACTTGTAAGATGATCGGTAGATAGAGGAAAACATGTACAACTCATACTGCATTACAAATCGGATAGTACCTGTTTTTCTTGGCAACATAAGCACACTACTCGAGCTATAAACACCTTAATCTCTCTCTCTATATATATATATAGACATACAAACAAACAATCGATGATATTCAAGATACTTTCTTCGTTTTAGAGGTATATAAAATCCCATAATAATTCTTACATTAGAAAAGATATTTCTAGAAATTCTATTATTAATCACAAAAAAAAGAAAATATCTATACCGTTCAAACAGTATAGTTTTGCTAGCTCTCCCTCACCCCCTCTCTCTCCTTCTATCTCACTTGCTGGCGGAGCACCACGAGGACAACAATGAAGGTCTGTTGAAGGGAGTGCCACTGCCATCTTTGACGGGTTCACCCCTGACCCCAGTTGTAGAGGGAGACCGGAGAGGTGGTGGGCTAGTGGTGGATGATCCCTAAATTTGTCTTTTTTGTAGTTTCTAGTATATGATGAATTTGATCATGAAATTTTATGTGTAGATGAGGTAAAATGAGATGTATATTCATGATTTTTTTCAGAATTTTCTGAAATTTTTCTTAATTAAATTACACGATAATTATATTAAAATCATGATTACACAGCAGTCGGAGGGTCGGACCCTAAGATACCGGCCTTGTCGGCTTCTCCCGTGCGTCTACTTTTAACGCTTACAAAGAACAAAACCGCAGGCCGCAGACACAGAAAAAACCAATAGCCACTCATTGCCCCCGCGGGCGGCGGCGGCGGCCATGGCTCGTCCTTCGCGGCTCTACCTCCTCTCCTACAACTCCCTCCAATCCCTCGGATGGTAACAAACTAACAACCTCAACCAACAACGATCATGGCACTGCATATCCTCTAGTCATTTCTTTTCACTCTGATTCTTCTCTCGATCTCCTGGATCGTCGTCTTCAGGTTCCTCGCCTTGCTCCTCCTCCTGGCCTGCCTGATCTCCCCTCCCGTCTCCTTCCACGCTGCGTACCCAGTCGCCAGCGATCTCATCTGTGCGTCCCCCCCGCGCCCCGCCCGCGCCGGGTGCGTCCCCCGGCGGCGCGCGGGGGCCCGTCTTCGGTCTCATCTTATTTAAGAGTGGAGTGATACTTTCTCTTTTTTCTTCTTGTTGTCTGCAGGCTTGCTGCAGACCTGTGCGATTCTTGAAACGGTCCATGCCGCCATCGGTGGGACGATGAACTATTGAACCCCTTCCGTCTTTTCTTGGAATTTTTATGGTGATGTTTGGTGCTCTGAATTGACTGAGGATCGTGGCTGTTTGGTTCAGGATTGGTGCCCTCCCCGCCGCTTCTTGCTTTCATGCAATGGGGAGGAAGGACTCACTTCGTTCTCGCCGTTGTGCGGCAAATCCCTCAGGTGAGAAAGATGCTTAGTGTTGGAGCAGAGAGGGCTTATCTTACAATACTAGAATGACTGTAAATTTGGACAATTATGTTGTTGCCACCAAGCCGTAGCTTAGTTGTAAATGCAAGAGCTAAAGCGAAAACAAAATTGCAATGCGACTTAGTGGCAAAAAATGATTTTTTTTGTAAATTTTCCAAGTATTTCTTCACTCTCCTGGAGTTTAGCATGGGCTGATTCTGCTGTGCCAAATGCAGGTTCAGAGCAACCCGTCTGTGTTCATAACGTTTATGGCTTGGAGCATATCTGAGGTAAGGCAGGATGACCTCTCATTTTCTCTTCTTTTTTTATGCTGTGTCTTATTCTCACCAACAACCGCACAATAGCTTTTCGATTATATTAGGATACAAAGTCCTGATATAAAACGTTTGGAAAGCATATTGCAATTTACAACCAGAGTTTGTCTTTGTTTGTCTTAGATTCTTCTTAGGGCCCATATAATCTTTGCCATTTTACTGTTAGGCTAGTTAAAATGTTTGCCATGTTTATGGAGTTAATTTCGTATCACTTGTTGCGGTAATGTCAGTACTGTTAATAGTGTGTTGAACATAAAAGTTTAGTCTGTTAATAATGTTGTCAATGCATTAACCTGTTTATGTTCAGTTGTCAAGAGGATAAGAAGATCTGGTGATTACCTATTGAGGAAAAAGGAAGAGAAATTAGTTCTAATAATTTAGTATCATCTAAGAAAAATCAGTAGTAGAAAAGTGGTCTTTGTACATATATCAAAAAGAAAAACTCTTGAGTATCAAACATTTGTCCATTTATAATCTATTATCTGATTATGGTAGTACGAGAATGTAAAGCATTGCTTAGGAATCTGTATATTGGTTTGATAGTTTGATCTATCTAATTCTTTTCAAGTTCTCCACATGGTATGGTTAGTAATCTCCATCTTTTATTTGAAATTTATTTAGCCATGCTTAATATGTTGTTTTCATGGCGCAGGTTATCCGATACACTTATTATGCTGTGACTACTTTAAAAGTTTGTCCAGCATGGCTGGCTTATCTCAGGTTTCATCCCCTAACAGTCTCAATCTTCACATTTATAGGAAATTCATTTCAGTTCTATTTCTATATGCTAGCTGTCTTACGAGCCATAGCAGTTTGCGATAACATTGAAAACAATTTCACTGGGTAACTTTTTGATTGGCAGAAGACCTCTATCGTTTTGAAAAAACAGCAGATCTTTTTTTTTTCAAACATAACAGCAGAAGATTTTCGTAACTAGAAAATAGAAAACCTACCGTAAAATATGGTTATGTTGAATTGCTTACTTTTTCGTAGGTGTTCAAATCAAACATAATTTCAATAAAGTGTGTCCAATAAGCTAAGGACAGATCATTGAGCAAGAACAGTAGCAGATTACAAGCTCAAACTATTGAAGAGTTGAATAAGTGATTCACCATGTCGGCATGTCCTTTTTTAACAGGAAGTTAATCAAATGTTCTGCAAAGTATATTCCAAATCACTTGTTATAATAGTGCATAACTATGTTCACTTCACATGATATAATAGTGCTTCATTATGATTCCTTTGAGAACAAGTGTATCACTATGTTGTGTACAGTCTACCTAATCTCAAACTGCTACTTCTCGAAGATATATAGCAGTCAAGTACTGTGAGATGTATTATACCCGGTTCATAATTTTCCTGCTCCACTTAATTTTTCAGATTATTGCACTTCAAATCTCAGATTAAACAGCTTTACTTCTTTGCACAGTGCATCATAAATCCTTTGGAAATACTAATCTCACACAACTCCCTGTAGGTACTCTGCTTTTATCCCGTTGTATCCAATCGGGGTAGGACCAGGAGAAAGTAAGCTAAAGAACACTCACGCACCACATTGTTTGCGCCTCCGATTACACTTATCTTAATAATCCATTATTGCATTGTCCTTGCTATCTTTGCTTGTATGCAGTGTGGACTATGTACCAAGCTCTTCCATTTGTGAAGGAGAGGAACCTCTACTCAGGCTTCTTCGCCAAGTTCTCCATGAGCTACCATTCCTTCCTTGTGGTACGTCTAGTCAGAGAAACTGAAACATCTTGCGCTCGTACTGCTTCAATTTGACCACAAGATTCAGCTACCTCTGACATAATGACATGTTTGTGGTGGTGATCTTACAGGCTTTGCTGGTGTGCTATCCATTTCTATGGCTGAAGCTGTACCTGCATGTGTTCAAGCAACGCAAGTCGAAGCTGGGAAAAGTGGACAGGAAGAAACTAGCATGAGAAAGATTTGGTTCAGCTCAGGTGCTATTTTTAAGGCGGACGGAACGTCAGCGGCACAGATCGTCAAGGGTTCTAGGAGCTGATGCAGTTGTGGAGGCTTTGGTGATCTGACGACTGGCAACTTAATACTACTAGTCATGTGTCCGTACGTTGTAACGAAAACTTAATTTATGACAAAAAAATTATTTGCAAAGAGCACTAACAGTGGTAAAGATAGGTAATTAAAGAGCAGTGGCAAAGGTGGGTAATTAAGAGCACTAACAGTGGTAAAGATGGATAATTAAAGAGCAGTGGTAAAGATAGGTAATTTTGATGAAGTTACGTGGGAAGAAACTCTCACTTTATATAGTAGAGACTAGCATATTGGCAATGTATCCTGTCACACAGGCTTTCCGTGTACACACTGTGCACACCAACTAATAAAAGTTATGAAAAATTCTGAAAAAAGGTGTACATGTACTTTATAGATCACTCTACCTATGTATAAAATTGTATGTTCAAATTTATTATATATCAAGAGTTATAAAAAAGAAAAAATTCTGACAAGTTTTAATAATTTAAATTTGTCAGAATTTTCTCTTTTTGTAACTCTCTATATATAATGAATTTGATCTTGAAACTTTATACATAGGTAGAGTAATATATGAAGTACATCTTCAATTTTTTTGAGAATTTTCATAATTTTCGTTAATTAGTGTGCACGGTGTATGCACAGGATACGTTGTCTTGTAACTTGCGATGTTGCGTACAAGAGGTGGTACATTAGATCAGGCCTGGTTAGTACTAAGTACTATTGGGCCCATCACATCACACACAGCACAACAAACCAAACTGTCATGTCCCCTTGCCTGGATAGCATCCGGCGTGAGACCTCAACCTCGAAGGAGAGTGGTATCCGTGGCAGCCGTGAAGTTTTGCTTGGGGCGTGAGATCGTGATCGAGGGAAGAAGAAGACGGGAGGAAGAGGAAAAACTTGGAGAAGGGAAAGTAATTTCTGATTCAATTTCCTTCTGTCCTTTGCTCAGACCTGATTGAAGTTTTTAAGCCTCTTCTTGCATTTTCTGACAGGTGGGTCCACCCAGTCATTACATTACCGCCCCCTTGAAACATTGCTTGTCCCCAAACAATGTCATAGTATCGGATGTTGCCTTCATAAGAACAACTCCCTAATTCCGGGATCCCATGGCACATCAGGCTCAATTTCAAGTTTATCACTCACAGAAACCTCAGTAAGTTTTATTTCCAAATGTTGCTTTTTCTGTGATCCATTGACCTCACTGAAGTAACCAGAAGCTCCATAGTTCTCTTGCATCTTATTATCCAGCCCAGCCAGGTATTGCAAAACAGCCATGCCATCTCGAATATGTGCCTTCCTCAAACCATCTATGACTTCGTCAACTAGCCTCTTTGTTCGCCGATTGAAAACCAGAATATGTGCAGCAGTAGAGCCAGAGTGCAAACCAACATCATATGAGGAAAAATGAGCCCATTCACTAAGCTTAAACATCCACCCATATGAAGCTTGCTTATCCGTTAGAAATCCCCCAGTCATAATCTGATGACCAATTCCCTCATCAAAGCAAAGTGTCATATGTGTCGTATTATTTATTTTATCATATTTACCAAGAACTTCACCGCAAACAGGACAGTTACTGATAAGTGGTTCTTTCTCTTGTTGATTAGCTAGTTGGGCTGCCAGTTCATCCATGTCAACATTGATATTCTCCATGCTGATCTGTTGCCCACATATCACAACTTGCAGTTTCACAAGATCCTTATGGTTTGACAGTTCTTGCCTTGCAATGTATGTTCTGATGCCAGACTGAATGACAACAATCTTCTCATTTGCACCATCGATATAATCCAACCAGGACAAGCTATCTTTCACATTTGGTCCAATTCTTGGTATTGCCACTCCAGCACTTAGCTCCATTGTCTGATCTAATCCAAGAACACCTGATGCATCCCAGGTCTCACAGTATCCGAATAGGTTCTTCAAATTCAGCGAACCTTCTACTGAAAAGGATCTGGCCTCTGTGTTGGCGAAGACCCCGAGGTCGCCGGCAATGCGCCGCCGACCTCGGCGGCGCCAACGAGGACGCACGACGGCGCCACCGGAATTGTCGAGAGCCACGGGGGCGTTGCGTCGAAGGCAATGCGGAGATCGCGCTTCGCTTAGCGCGCCCATCTGGATCTCTAGGCCCTTGCCGTAGCGAGCGATGGACTCGTCCATGCGCCGAGCATGGCGTGAGTGTTGCCGAGCCGCATCCATCCGGAGAAGACGGCGAGTGCCCTCCTCCCCTTGTTTTCCTCAGTGCTGGTCCTCCGAGCCCTCCCCTCAGCGGCGTGACGACGGCGACAGCGCTTCGAGGACGGAATGGCGTCGGCGTGCCTCCGAGGTCGCGATGGATCGCGGCGGCGATGTGCGAGCTCATGGCGAAGCTCGAGCTCGGCGTCCTCCCGTCCGCTTCGAAGCTTCGGCCGTCCGCTTCGGTGAGCTCGAAGCGCGCCAACGCCGCCTCCCCAGAGACCTTGGCGTCGCGCGCTTGAGGAGGAAGGGCCCCAGATCCGGTTCGTCGGCGCGATTCATCCGTCTCGGCCAGCGCTGCCGCCTCCTTGGAAAACAGCGGTGGCGGAAGACGGGGTTGATGTTGCCGTTGGAGTGGTAGGCGGGTCGGCCGGAGGTCATCCTCCAAAACACATCGGCACCGGCTCTGGAGCACGCCCATAGAACCTCGACCGTGGGCGGTGCGAGCCATCGCGAAGAGCTCCGGCTCGGATCGCGCTCTGATCGGCCTCGTCTTGAGTGATGTGTGGGGATCGATGGAGCGGTCGGAGGCGGATAGCGCGATGCATGGCGCACCGATGTCGAGGAGGAGCCGAATAGCGGCGGCGTGGCCCCGACGACATCGTGCATGAGTGGGTCGACCGAGGCGTCGAGGTGGGTGGGGTCGGCCCGGCAGCAAGGAGTTCAGCGACAGAGCCCGCGTCATCGGACTTCGCCGCCGCGCTGAGAAACTCCTCCGGAGACGGCGTCGAGGGCGCGAAGAGCGAGGCTCTGATACCAAATGTCATGTCCCCTTGTCTGGATAGCATCCGGCGTGAGACCTCAACCTCGAAGGAGAGTGGTATCCGTGGCACGCCGTGAAGTTTTTGGGACGTGAGATCAGCGATCAGGAGGAAGAAGAAGACGGGAGGAAGAGGAAAAACTTGGAGAAGGGGAAAGTAATTTCTGATTCAATTTCCTTCTGTCCTTTGCTCAGATCAAATGTCATGTCCCCTTGCCTGGATAGCATCCGGCGTGAGACCTCAACCTCGAAGGAGAGTGGTATCCCGTGGCCGCCGGCGGAAGTTTTGCCGGGACGTGAGATCAGCGATCAGGAGGAAGAAGAAGACGGGAGGAAGAGGAAAAACTTGGAGAAGGGGAAAGTAATTTCTGATTCAATTTCCTTCTGTCCTTTGCTCAGACCTGATTGAAGTTTTTAAGCCTCTTCTTGCATTTTCTGACAGGTGGGTCCACCCAGTCATTACACAAACGCTGCGCGAGGCGCCGGGAATCGCTCACCGCTGGCCACTCTCCCGTCGCTCCGCCGCCATGGGGAAGTTTCGCAAGCTCGGCCGCCACGCCGCCCACCGCGTGTCCATGCTCAGGTCTGACCTGTCTGTCTCTGTCCCTGTCGCTCCACCCGTCTCCCTTTCGTTTCCATTCCTCCCTCGCGCTCTCCGCCTCTCCCTGACCCCTGGCTTCTCTCCGCACCCATCCCAATCCCTCGAAGCAGGACGATGGTGCCGCAGCTGGTGAAGCACGGGCGGATCGATACCACCGTCGCGAAGGTACTCTCCGTGTCTCTTAGTCATTCCGGCATTTCGTCGAACACCTTGCGGTGGGAGTGCAGATTTTCTCCGACAGGAAATTTGCCCTTTTCTTATACGTGTTGCTTCTTGTCGTTTCAAGCGAAGGAGGTGTGCAGCGGAAGGCGGATCAGATGGCGCAGCTCGGCAGAGAGGTAATGCTGAATTCTGACTTGATATATTGGACTGTTTGGTGGCGTCTGATTTGGTTAAGGCTGCTAGACTAGTGAAATGAAACCAGCCGTCTTCCGCTGGTTGGGGGACACTGCTTGATCAAATGGGCAAACACCCCTATCGGCCAAAAAGCAAAGTGAGTCTTGGCATCAAAGATCTGAAACGCTTCGCCAGAGCACTTAGGCTGCGATGGCTATGGCTTAGATGGAAATCCAACGAAAGGGCCTGGACAGGGATGGAGCTGCCTTGCGATAAAACCGATATCGCTCTCTTCCATGCCTCAACGGTGGTGACGGTTGGCAATGGTAAACTCGCAGACTTTTGGAGTTCAAGCTGGGTAGAGGGGCAAGCACTAAAAAACATCGCACCGAGTCTTTTCCGAGTAGCAAGAAGAAAGAACATCTCGGTCCACCGGGCCTTGACAAACAACTATTGGATCCGTTTTTGCAACCCGGCGAACTCAGAGGAAGAAATCAGGGAGTTCGTAGCGCTATATGAAGCAATACGTCGAATCAATAGAGATGCAGAGAGGGAAGATCAGATAACCTGGCGTTGGACATCTGATGGTCAGTACTCAGCAAGGAGCGCATACCTCATACAATTTCACACGGTTTACTGCAAGATGAACATCTGTCCGATTTGGAAGGCGAAGGCTGAACCCAAATGTCGACTCTTCGCATGGACAATGCTACACAACAAAATTTTAACGGCAGATAACATGCTCAAAAGGGGGTGGCCATGTAACGCAATCTGTAGTCTTTGCAACGTGTCACAGGAAACACCAAGCCATCTCTATAAAGATTGTACTTTTGCTAGGGAGGTATGGAGTCTACTCTTACGTTGGGGAAACTTGGAGCGATGCCAAAACCTGAGTCATAATGGTTCCGTGTATAAATGGTGGCGAAGACTCAGAACTCTTTTTGACAAAGAAAGACACCGAGATCTGGATGGCCTCCTCATCTACTTCTGGTGGAATTTATGGCTAGAGAGAAATCAACGCATTTTTGGGGGGATGAAGAGAACGCCAGAGCAGGTGGCCTCTGCGATCAAGGATGCGGTACTCACCCGGGTTTTGCTTTGTCAACACAGATCTCTACTCGATAATCATTGCGAGTGGGTCCGATTCATTGTGTTTTTTCTTCTTCGGTTTTTAGTTTGTTCCGAATGTGAGGATGGTGTAATTGTAAAAGTTGTAAGTCGAGTATGTTTATGAGGTTTTTCTCGGGTCCGATTTTTTCCTTAAAAAACAGGACCCACCCTGCTTTTCCTTTCTTCCCTATTAATATAAATTGCAGCAACTCTCGTGTTGCTCTTTAAAAAAAAAAACAGCCGTCTTGCAAGAATGAGGTATTGAGGTGTGTAGGGCATCTTCTGTCGGGCTGATAACCACACTGCAAGATTTGTAGCAAAGTTCCTATTCATGCTTGATTCTGATATTCACTATAGGTGTGTTTGGTTGCCTGCATGTCTCTAGCCTGGTCCGTACGAGACATGCGGGATGGTGGGAGACAGGCTAGGTGGATGCAGGATGGTTTGTTTGGTTGCTTGCATGTGCTGATCTGGATGAGCTGAGCAGCTGTTTGGTTGGATGCATGAGGGGAGCGGAGGGATGATAGGATGCAAGAGAAGTTTGTTTGGTTGGATGTATGAGAGGGGTAGAAGAATGATAGGATCCCTATTTTTATTGATCCCTATTTCGAATCCGAATAAACGAGATTTGCAGACGCCGTGATTTCCAGTCTTCCAGCGGTCCGCTGCCGTGACTTCACACCAAACAGTCATAAAACATAAGCAAGCAAGGATACAATCACAGTAATACAACTTGTTGAAAATTGTCAACAAATAGTATCTAGTTTTCTAGTTAATACAAATTATCAGAATAAATACAGCAAATGATAAATGACACAACAGAAAAGAAACAGAAGATGTGGTACTGAATTAAGGAGTGAAAGATGAATCAATTGTTGCTGCTGCTGATACATCAACAATGGGCTCCTCAACTGCAAGGAAATGCTATGATCAGAAATAAATCAGTATTGAAGAGACAAGAACAACAGGGAAGAGGCTCACCTGAACAGAAGAAACCATGGTCAACCTCACAATTGCCTCCAAGATCAATGCCCCCAGGAATCTGTTTATCAAACCTGACTCCAACTTTCGAGATCCATTTTCCTCAAAACGAAGCAGCACTTCACCCTGTGAACCATAATCTGGAGCTCTGTGTATTGTATAATTTGGCATAAAACATCAGTAGATAATGCAAATGGTAACACTGAGAGGACATTTGCAAACAAAGGGAGGTTCCAGGTATTGTATAATTTGGCATAAAACATCAGTAGAACTATGGTTTTTGTTCTATTTAATACCTCGATTCCTGTCAGCAGAGTGCGATGTTAAGAAAATGTACACTCTACAGTATGATATTATAGGGCTACAAGCAATAGGTTCCAGGGTTTAGTATTTTGTACTAACAATGTGTAGTATTACTAATTTTAAGCACTATACTGTAGAAATTCATATTCTTTTAAAGAGTGAGAAAATTCACCTTTTGCAGAAATAAACTAACCTGAAAGTACTAGTCAAATCAAGAAGATCAAACATCCACTTATCTAGATCAACATTAATCAGCAACTTAAGAAAGATCAACTACGGTGTAATTACGATCAAGCATAATAGAAACTCATCCAAACAGTATCAAATCTAAAGAACAATCCAATGATACTGTGATATTAAATGGACATACCTGGCATATGATGCATTTTATGTCACCTTCATGACTAGTTGAAGTTGTGGGCACAGAGAGGATTCTCTCTAGACACCCTGACAGTGCATCCTCTGAAAGGCCAGTTACAGAATCATTACCAGTTACAGAATCAGTAAATGTTACAAAAAACTCATGTAATCAAATGCAAGACAGGGAAAATACCAGTTACAGAATCAGTAAATGTTCCAGGAAAGGCTTTCTACCTCATATCCCTTCAGCTAGAAAGTGAATATAAATGCTAAATGCTCTGTAGAACTACGTTTTGTATAAATTAGAGATAAAGGATATAGACAAAAGAGCACATGTCAATAAATTGAAATACAGGAAATACAGGAAATAGAGAAATGAAATACAGGAAATTTCTGTTGCATAAGTTCCATAGAGGTAAAGTTACATACCTGTAAGTCCTGGTGTACATGACCAGAAGCAATTTCTGCTGCATTACATACTGATGTCTAAAGTTCTAAACAGACAAAGGAAAATACAAGCACCACAACCATTTAGCAGGTAAACACATAAGCAAACCATAAACACATAAGCAAACCACAACACATATTTAAGTTTGTTTCTGTTCATTCCAGGTGGCAGTTAAAGTTGAAACTCTCTCTGGATTCACCAACTCAGAATGCAACTGCTAGATATCCATTCAGAATGCAATCCGACAAGATCCAACAGGTACCAAATAGATATCTTCACCTCACATTTATGGAATATTTCATAAATGAATGTAGCAAGACAAAACAAGTAAACATGAATTGATTTCATGCAAACACAAATGAAATAAATTAATCTAAAACTTCTACAACAGGTATGCAGCTTTCCCTAATTCTGTAAACCTAAATGGCCATCTCCACACCACTTTTGTTGAGAATAGTGACTAGTGATCTTCACCATGACAAGAAAATAAGACAAAAAAGGTAGAAGGTGAGCAGGGTGTCTGACAGTAGTGCGTATTAAACTAAACTAACATCAGAATCATGGTAGATACAGAAATGTAAGAACATAAAATGTGAAGAAAAGTGTTAGAACAACCAGATCAGTGTTCTAATCTGAGAAAAATGTTCTAGAACACTAATTTGGTTTTGCCCAGTTTTGGTTTGAGCCAAAACACTGATCTGAGAAAAATGTTAGACATGCTTCTAAACTTACTCTACCAAAATTTCTAAAACCAAAAGATGAGTTCTCAGCCAGATCAGTGTTCTAAAGACAAACCCTAACCAATAATCCAATCCTAAAGACAAACCCTAACCAATCCTAAAGAGAAACCTTAACCAAGAAATCAGATCAAGAATCCAGATCTAAAGGTGTCAGGAGGGAGGTTACTCGCAATGCTTACCGCTGTGGTCGCCGGAGAGCTTGAGAGCGGCCGAGGCGAGCAGAGGGAGGCGATCGGGGGAGGTGAGCGGAGGGAGGCGCCCGGGGCAGGCGACTGGGAGGCCAGCGGAGGGAGGCGAGCGGGGGAGGCTACCGGGGAGGCGAGCGAAGGGAGGCGACCGGGGAGGACGAGAATGCGAGCGGCGAACCCTAGACGCGAGCGGAGCGGAGGGCCTCGAGGTCGAGGGCGTCTGCATCCGACGGGCCAACCACGCTGCAGCCGACGGGCCTGGATGCGAGAGAAGCCGGATTCTTGCGTTTCTTCGGTCCAGAATGTCGGATGCAAGCTGCACGGGCTGGGCCGAGATTTCTCTCACAAACAGTGATCCAAACAGTGGAATTTGTCAATTATACTGCACCCACTCATGCCATACAAGGTAGATGCAAGCAACCAAACATGCCCTATGCTGATCGCAGAAAACAGTGGCATGATTTAGACACTTTGGCATATCCTCAGCAAATCTTCACCTAATAGTGACGTGTAAATCTCTTATTTCCTGTTGTCGGGTCTCCTAGCAACTACGAAGCTTTAGATTGGCGAAGTTTTGACTACGTAAGTAGATTTTCAGTGTTTGCTTTCTTTTCTTTAAGCAAATTGAAAGAATGAGTAAAGCCTTCCCTCTTCAAAAAAGGTATGAGTGAAGCTTCATAGAAACGGACTTCATGGCAAAGTTAGCATGTAATGCAAGTATGTCATCAGTGATCATCATATGTGATAAGATCTCACCAATCCGGTTATCACCCTGTAAGACTGTAAAGATGATGTAAACGCCATGTAGTTTTCAGATACAGGGATTTTTTTTTGTGTACTTAAAAATTGTATCATTCCACATTCCACCAGTGCCCCTTGAGTTAAAATGTTCATGGTTTCATGCCCAGATATATTGCATGCTTAGTTCTATCTCTTAAAGTTCCTACTGCTGAAACTGCAGCTATATTAACATATGAAAATTGTTTTTATTCTATATGGTACACTAGATGCAGCAACATGTGCCTCAGCCTTTGTTCAGGGTGATGATGTTGTGCACAAGCTATTCACAGAGCTCGCCTACCGCTACAAGTAATATTTACCTGTTCATGGGTTTGTTTCGATATTAATTCTGGCTAGCACGTTCAATTGTTCAAAGGAACTTGGTTTCTTCCATCTCTTTCAAGGTCTATCTTATATTCTTATGTACCTTCTTTATATTCTACTTGTGTCTAGAGATTGAGCGGTGGGTATACAAGACTATTGCGAACTAGGATACGAGTTGGTGATGCTGCCCAATGGCGTACGTTGATTATGTTTTTTCTTGTACACCTTAATGGAGCAAATTCATAATTTTATTTTTAGATAATTCTCATTTACTGTTTGTGTTATATATATTTGGGATTTTTTTTTTTGCAAAAACCCACCTGCGAAGTGGTGAGTTTATCCAAAACCTACTTGTATTTCAATGTTTGTTAAAAACCCACCCGTAAGTTCTATGTGGTTATGGTTCCCCCTACCCCAAACAGCCAATTTACTTGTTGAAGCTCCTAGAAGTCAAGAACTATTTACCTGATTGTCTCCCATTGATGGGATCGCGTCCAAGTCTATCTAGACCGCGAGAATCCTCCCACGTGATGGGAACATCGGCGATCACCCATCTCCCATGTCCCTCTATATTCCCACGCTCGGTTTGTGCCCTACTTTGCACTGGCATATCTTCCTTGCTTATAGTCCACAAGACCTCTCTCCTGAGATTATCATGCAAGTCATCTTCAGCGAGTAAATTGTCCATTGAAGGGGAGGGGGGTTGCAACTAGGGTTTCAAAAACCGGCGAAAACCACTCGAAAACTGTGGTTTTCGACCTTACCGCTGCGGTTTGAGATTCAAAACCGCTCGGTAAACCGGTCTAATTAAAAAAATAAAAATTTGAAAAAAAATTGTGTGCGGAAAAACCGCTCGAAAACCGTTGAAAAACCGCAGTTTTCGTTGAAAATCGCTCGAAAACCGTTTTTAATGAACATTCAATTGGTCAGTTGGTTTTCGGTGAAAACCGAGCGGTTTCTTGCGAAAAACCGCGGTTACTCACGAAAAACTGAACAGTTTTCAATTTTTTTCAAAAAAAATTCCAATTTTTTTTATTTCTTAACCCTTTGGTTTTTGACGGTTTTCGAACAGTTTTTGCAGTTTTCGAGCCGATTTTTCAAAAACAGGTTTTTGAAACCCTGGTTGCAACCACATAGAACTTGCGGGTTTTTTCAACCTTCGAGATGTTGGTAGGTTTTTGACAAAAACTACCGCTTGCATGTGGGTTTTGGCAAAAATATTATTTTGCTTTCACATTTAAGTAATGTGTAGCATCCTTCAGTTTTAATTAACTATTTTTCCTAAGAATTTGGTAGTATCAAATTCACCCATTTCTTTCGCTGGGTGGTGCGAGCTGGTTTTCTTTGTGTTTTCTGTTTTTCAATGGAAAATAAGATTCCATTGAGGTCTGAAATTTCCGGTGCATTGTGTTTTTCAATGGAAAATAACATCTATTGCTCATGCCGTACGCAGGTTTGTCAACCGGGAGAATGAACTTCGAGAGGCCAAACCTACGACCCCACAGCCACCCCAGCGGGTCCCTCTTGATCCGTGAAACAAGTCCCGTGCCAGTCAACAGTGGGCAGGACCTAAAGTCAGCCAGAACTCTGGAACAGTAGGCCTATGAGAAATTGAGAATTGACAGCATCGTTTATCTTTATTTTGTGCTTTTGAGGGGGGTTTAAATCTTTAGATACGCTAATGAGGTTATCCATTCTGTAAGAGGCCACAAGCTACAGGATAATTTTGTCAAGGAGCCGTCTCTTATATCAAAACCGTTTCGAAAAACATTAAAATGGCCGGGCACCGAGCAGTTTTTCGTAAAAAACTGCGGTTTTGGATTTTTTTCATTTTTTTTTATTTTTAAACTCTTCGGTTTTTAACAATTTTTTGTGCGTTTTTTGCAATAACCGTATCGTGAATTTCGAATTTTAGTTTTTTAAACCCTGGTCTTGAGAATCCAGAGATGGAGAACCATCCCGTCACATCTCAATGCACGCTGTTTACTAGAATTCAGATGGTTAGAGACTCAGAAAAATTGACCCTGCATTATCATTCGCACACGGGTGTTGGCCCTATTGTTACATGTTATTATGCGTGCTAAGGAAAAGAGGGGAACGAGAAACAGACCGGGGAGAGGCCAGCTTCGTGGTGATAAATGGCACAGCATTGCCGAGCCATTAAAACCTGAGGCTCGAGCTCCTCCAAACCGTGAAGCCGAGCAGCACCAAGACGGGCCGAGGATGGCAAGCAACCTCCCAATTCCCAGAATATGCCGCGCCCGTAGAACACCGGAGCGCGTCGTCTTGGCCAATGCGCAAGGCCTCCGCTTCCGTCTTCCCCCGGCGAGCCGCGGTGCCGCCGCTCTCTTGGCACGCATTCTTGCCTCTGGCCTTGCGCGCGGTTCGTTCGCCTCGGGCGCAGTGTTCTTCTCCCTCGCCGTTCTGCGCGGCCTGCTGGTCGGTGTACGGCCACTATGCCTGCTATTTCAGCGGAGACTGCAGGCGTTATCAGAGGTATGAAAATATGAGTTCAAAAAATTCAAAAAAAAAGGGGTATGAAATTATGCTTGAAGTCCGTGTGGATAGTCACAATCTCTTCAGATAATTACACAGAAGGCATGGTTACTGGTTCGTATATCCTTTTTTGCAATCTGGAAGTCATGTGTGGCTAGCTAATCTAGTTACTGAACTATACTTTTGATGGACATTGACCTGTTGTGTCATTTGGGGAGAATCGGAGAAACCATCCAAAAGATGATATTGAGGAAATTCGTTTGCATGTCATTATCAAGCCCGGCTTCTGTTACATTTGACTAAAGTACACTTGCATGTCACAATAAATGACATTCCAAGGGTGATATCTTGGCATCACCTGAAGTTTGTGATGAATCAAATGTGGCTGCTGCTATTTTGCAGCTCAGAAATATGTGGCTAGTTTGCCTCCACCTTGTTGGATTTTCCTTCTGTTATCCACATGAGCAGATAAGTCCAAGTGGTAGGCTGAGAGGTGTTGTGACACTGCAGGCGATAAAGGTATATAAACATATTTTGGGGCTGAGGTCTGAGGATCGGTTATCTGGGATCACTAAATGGACTGTGTTCTTCTGAGCTCCCACTTGTCATCGCACGCTATTGTTAACGCAAGGTATGATTCTTCCCACTGCTTTCATTGCTGCAAAAAAGGTCTTCGAAAATTACCAACACCTTAGAATTTCATTTCTTTTCTGGAATCCATCAGTTATTCCGATATTCTTTCAGGCTTCAGCAAGGTTCTGGTGGGCTCAACAGTATAGGATTTACAGTTATCAGAAAGGCATGCTTAAAATTAAGATGTTATGCAATTGGTGATGGACTTGGTGGTCCAGGGCATTTGAATGATCCTTTGAAGGAGAACAATAATGGGCCTGTTATGCAAGGATTCAATGGATCTGGTGCTTCCTTTCGAACTGTTGGTGCCAAAATCACTCAGGAAACAGGAGATTTCTTTGTCAGCGATGCTGAGGGTGACCCAGACAAACCTTCTGAGGGTTTCTCCTCAATCGATGAGGCTATAAACGCTTTACATGAAGGAAAGGTAGGTGAAGTAAGACCTTAGAATATCTAGCGCCTTTACTATTCATCTCTGAATTCAGTATCCTTGTGTTTAGCATTTCAATGTGAACTTAGTTTGCTTAAGATAAAATAGTTCCGTTCATGTAATTCCTGGACATGGATCCTGCATGATCAACGCCAAATTGGGTATCTTATCTTGAGCTTCATCTTTTACATGCACAGTGTACTAAGTGATTTAAAAAATTCTGCAAAACTATATCAGTAGCTCCCAGGCAAGCATGGGATTGCACTATTCACTGTATTTTGTAGGATGACTTGGTGAATCCCACTTGCCTAGTCTACAAGGGGAAATCCAAGTTCTACTGTGAGTACATTTACGTAACGGTAAATTCTACCGTTACCCATATAATACATTTCCTTAAGATTTGTGAAATGATCACAAATTTTCAGGAGCAAGTTTTTTTTTTTTAATACAAAATGATAGGCTGAACAAGTGAAATCCTGTTATTCTCACATGTCCTTGTAGCAAGTCTATTTGCTTTCTTCAAAATTCAGGACAGGACCTTGAATGAATAAGTGCATTATTATTGTTTCCATTGCACAGTTGACTTTAGATACAAAGTTAACTATTCATTCTTCTCCAGTTTGTTATTGCTGTAGATGATGAAAACGGTGATAACGTAGGGGATCTTGTCATGGCAGCTACTCTAGTGAACCCAGAGTCGATTGCTTTCATGATCAAGAATGGTTCTGGGATCATCTCAGTGGGCATGAAGGAAGAGGACCTAGCAAGATTGATGATTCCTATGATGTCTCCAATTACAGAAATCGAGGACATTTCAGCTGCTGCTTCGACTGTGACAGTGGTAACAATCTGTTGTTTAATAGCCTTTGTAAACACTACAGATGATCCATAATCAAGACAGATCACTGGATCTTTGGTTGTAACAATAACTTGAAGCATTGTTGTTATCTATGCAGGATGCCAGAGTGGGCATATCAACCGGTGTCTCAGCTGCAGATAGGGCAAAAACCATCCTTACTCTGGCCTCCCTTGATTCTAAGCCCAGTGATCTTAGAAGACCAGGCCATATATTCCCCCAGAAGTACCGAAACGGAGGTGTACTGAAAAGAGCTGGGCACACCGAGGCATCCGTCGATCTTGTCGCGTTGGCTGGTTTGCGCCCTGTATCTGTCCTGTCGACTGTCATCGACCCAAAGGATGGTTCCATGGCAGGCATACCAGTGCTGAAACAGATGGCTTTGGAACATGATATCCCAATTGTTTCGATCGCTGATCTCATCCGGTTAGTATACATTAAGGTGAAGACTTTGTAAACTTATAGCCTGTTTTATTCTGCTTTAAATTGTACTGCTGAAATTACTCTCCAAGATATGGAACAGATACCCGAAGAAATGTCTTTTATGTTAGGATTACTCCCATGTCACGAACGTCCTTTGTGAAAATCTCATCTTGTTCTTTTGCCGTGATTCAGGTATAGAAGGAAAAGGGAGAAGCTGGTGGAACTGATTGCAGTATCTCGTTTGCCCACGAAATGGGGCCTTTTCCGAGCTTACTGCTACCAATCCAAGCTGGATGGAACTGAGCACATTGCCGTTGCGAAGGTAATGGAATTATGTTGTTTTCCCATCTTCTGGGACTTGAAATTGGGGTGGAAAATGCAAGTTCTTTGATGTGTGTCTCTAAATAGCATCGGGTAGGAAACTAGGAATAGGATGGTACATCAGTACATTGTTCGTCCCTACAAATGCGATTTCAATGCCTCAATTTTCGGTTTATCTCCGGCGATCTAATCGTACATGGCCATGTGCAGGGCGACATCGGCGACGGTGAAGACGTCCTCGTGAGAGTCCATTCCGAGTGCCTGACCGGAGACATCCTTGGCTCCGCCCGCTGCGACTGCGGCAACCAGCTGGACCTGGCGATGCAGCTGATCGAGAAGGCCGGCCGCGGCGTTCTCGTCTACCTCCGCGGCCACGAAGGCCGGGGCATCGGACTCGGCCAGAAGCTCCGCGCCTACAACCTGCAGGACGATGGCCACGACACCGTCGAAGCTAACATCGAGCTCGGTCTAGCCGTGGACGCCCGCGAGTACGGCATCGGCGCCCAGGTAGAACAAGATTTTTCACGGTCCATTTCAGATTCTTAAGAACATTGATTTGTTCAGAATCAGACGCAATGTTCTGATCTTGCTATCCATTTCAGATTCCAAGGGACATTGGTGTGTTTATACGGGGCAACGACTGTGGTGCAATCAGTATCCGTCTCATCATGCAATCCAATTAAGAAAAGTTTGAAAAATTCTGAAAAAATCATGGATGTACATCTCATCTTACATCTACATATAAAATTTCATGATCAAATTCGTTCTATGCTAGAAGTTACAAAAAGACAAATTTGAGGTGCATTTGAACTTTTAAGTTTGTCAGAAATTTGTCTTTTTGTAACTTCTAGTATAGGACGAATTTGATCATAAAATTTTATATGTAGATGGGGTAAGATGAGATGTACATCCATGATTTTTTTCAGAATTTTTCAAACTTTTCTTAATGGATTGCATGATGATTGAACGGATACTGATTGCACCACAATCATTGCCTTTATACGGAGTGTTCTGACAGTGATCTTGCCATCCATTTCAGATTCTCAGGGACATCGGCGTGCGCACGATGCGGCTGATGACCAACAACCCGGCCAAGTTCGTCGGGCTCAAGGGCTACGGGCTCGCCGTGGTGGGGAGGGTTCCGGTGATATCCCCCATCACGACGGAGAACCAGAAATATCTCGAGACGAAGCGGACGAAGATGGGTCACGTCTACGGTTCCGACCTCCCCGGCAACATGCCGGAAGAATTCGCCAATCCGGACGAAGACATCCACAGTTAATACCATTACAATCACAGATTCCGTCGGTTTTGTTTCTCATACAAACATTCATCCGAGAATGAGATGTTGCAGAGAATCCGCTCAAATTACAGCAATCTTGGTATAGTAACAGATTTGATAAATGCGTACTACCATTCATTGTTCTTAAGCAGCATCAATTACAAACTAAGCCTTGATCCCTGACAAGGGAGGCAAACAGGCAAGAACACAGAGAAAGAGAGACCTAATCTAAGAGGAGGTGAACTTGGTGACGGCCTTGGTGCCCTCAGAGACGGCGTGCTTAGCGAGCTCGCCGGGGAGGACGAGGCGCACCGAGGTCTGGATCTCGCGGGAGGTGATGGTGGGCTTCTTGTTGTAGCGGGCGAGGCGGGCGGCCTCCTGGGCGAGCTTCTCGAAGATGTCGTTGATGAACGAGTTCATGATGGACATGGCCTTGGAGGAGATGCCAATGTCCGGGTGCACCTGCTTGAGCACCTTGAAGATGTAGATCTTGTACGTCTCCACGCTCTTCTTGGCCTTCTTCCTGCCCTTCTTGTCCGCGCCGCCCTCCTTGGACGCCGGCAGCCGCTTCTCCGCCTTGGGCTTCTTCTCCGCCTTCGGGGCCTTCTCCGCCTTCTCCTCCGCCGGCTTCTTCTCCGCGGGCTTCTTCTCCGCCTTGGGCGCCATCACAGACGAATCGAGAGAGGGTTGGGAAACCCGCGAGGAGACTAGCAGCGGCAAAAGGGGTGCGACAGAGAGAGAAAGTCGTTGCGATGTGATGCGGTGGGTAATCGGGCTGGGGCGTGGGAGAATTTATAGAGGAGTGCGGCGGGGCGTGATTGGTGGAGAGGAGGGGGGCGCGGATCGGTGAGGTGGAGGGATCCCGGACGTCGGACGGATGGGCGGTAAGGATTATAACGCGTGGGGACGTTTGATTGGGTGGAGGGAGGTGGGGTGCGGATCCTCGGACGGTTTTAGGCGGTGAGCAGAAATTTTGGGCGGAGGCGGGGGAGCGTTTGGCGCCTTCTCGATTTTGGCCTCTTGGGTAGGGGTGCAAACGGATCAGATACGGACGGATTTCGTTTATTTCGTATCCTATTTTAAATTTTTTCTCGGATATAGAATCGGATCTGAGACGATTATTTGGATTCGAATCTGAATACGGATTACTTGATCGCGAATACGAGCGAATACGGATCGTTCCGGATACGGTTAGTCTCGATTCTTTAATAGTTAGTCGGATTATACGTGAAAGCGAAACCATATATGTCGCGATATTAAATACACAAAACTTTACTAGAACCTTAGAGACATATAAGTATTTCAAATTCAATAATAGTTGCCTTCCTATATAAGAATAATATGCGACCAAATATAATTCCAATCAACATATGAACTTATATGATGTAGAATGTTTATGTTTATCGGATCAGTTATCGGATATCTATTGCACTCATTTACACTGATATTTTTCGGATATCTCGGATATGCGGGTATGGATCGGATACGGATCGGATACTTCTCTTCCCATATCTTACCCCATATTTTTTTCGGATAGGTAGATTCGAATCCGGATATAACCGGATATCATTTTTTCGGATTCGAATCGGATTTTAAACGAATTCGGTCTTCGGTCGGTCGGGAATTATCCGCTCCGTTTGCACCTCTACTCTTGGGCAATTCGGCTCCGCTTCTGTGGGTCCGGATTGGGGCAAGCTGGGGCCGCGTGTCAGTGATATGCAGCCGTGGACGAAAAATTGCCTTAAAGACCAAAACAATTTTACAAATCCACGTGGATTTTGTGCAAATTATGTGTGAACAAATGGTCTCCGCTTTCAAATATCATACTTTCCTACGTTATTAATCCATACACCGGTCTACTATGGGTAGGGGTACAAATAGAGCGGATAATTCCTGACCGTCCGCCCGCCCAAATATTTGATTAAAAGCTTACGATGAAACCTTTCCAACAGATTTGGCCTCACCTTTAAATTCGTTGTCTACACATCACAATCGTCAAAGAGGTGTTGCACCACTTTTGCCAATTGGGTTTCAACCCCTATAATAGGAAGGTACAGGAGAAACGCCTAGGAGGAGTCTGTGTCCATGTCTATCTCCTGGCCACACCCCTTTTAGATACTTATTTAAGTTAGCCAAACTCCCTCGTAAGACTCAGGTTTTGTTCAAAATCCCGCATCAATACTTCAATTATATTTACAATTTTTAGATTGCTTTTGCTTTGTTCTTGTTCTTTGGTTTTTTGCGGGAACTAATTTTCGTGATTAGTTCAATCGAGCTTTGGTATGGTTGATAACAACTTGGAGTTTGATTCAACGATTGCTTGGCGTCGATCGTATTTCGATCAGTAGCTTGGATCGTGAGGGTTATCTCCGCTAATCAAGAGTTATCCATCTCATCAAAAGATCAAACCTCTATAAGCCTCATCAATATGGAAAACGAGATTTCCTATACTGAAAATTGCTTCATGTTATCCTATTGATAAACAAGTTGATATATCTATCGCCTCTATGCTGCACAATTTCATATGCCTACGCAATGGAGATACGAGATATGTCATGGCCCAATAGTGCTGCAGTGGAGATTGATCCACACCAGATTGTTGATGTTCCAAATGAAAGTTCAAACTCTATTAAGTTGGTTTTGGTGTTAATGACAAATCTAATATTGAGACTAACTCTTTTGATAATCATAATTTTAATTAGTCTAAATTATTAATTAATGACAAATTTGTTTATGAAACTATCTTTTTTGTTGAGCTTAACTCTTATTAGTCTCTTTTGAATGAAAAGATGAAACTATTAAAGTCTTATGAAAAAAATATAAATTCAAAAGGTATGTATCTAATGCAACTGTATTATTTCTAGGTACATTCTTTAGATTCATGATAAAGGGTGAACTCCACCATTATTTTAACCTTAAGATGTGCATTTTGTTTCCGACTCCATGTATACATGAATGCACACGTTTAGGGAGAGTTCATGCTTAATCTTGAAGTTTTAAAGTATTGATCTAATTCATCTTTCTATATTAAGGATCGTTACTTTGAAACAACCCTTTGAGTATATTTAACTTGTGCACTTGTAATATACTAATATTAGTATAGGATAAATTCAAATGCTATCTAAGATTGATCATGTGCATATTGATGTCAGGTTCAATTATTTATATGCACATATTTAATGGAGTTTACTCTATTATTAATGGTATTAAGAGTATTGATCCATTTCCACCACTCCAATATAATTTGAATCATTACTTAGTAACCATCAAAATAAGTATATGAAACTTGTGTAGTTAATATGTACTCAAGTAAATTTAAATGAAATTTAAATTGAGTTCGGTTGTCTTTCAATCAATCAAAGAATGTTTCATCATGTGTTGATGGTGTTTCTTCGTTGGTTAAGGACAAGCGGAAAGTTCTTGAGTATAATGAAGCATTAATTGCATTAAATTACTCAAAACATCTTTAAAATCATTCAAATTGATTAGGGTTGTGCTCAATCGACCGTGAGGGCATCCATTATGTGTTAATGGAGTGCAATTAATGATTGAGGCAACCGTGTTTGTTGGACTAACAATCTTCCATGAGTTGTGAAGTAGATTGAGTCTAAGAAAATGAAGAATTGAGAAGAAATCATCATGTGTTGATGAGCTTCGAGTATGAATCCCGAAGTGAAGTGAAGCTAGAGAAAGTTCATCATGGGTTGATGAACAGGAAGAAAGGACTCGGTTTGGAGAGAATATGATGAAAATAATAAAAACTCCAATTAGATGTGCTAGAGGCAAAGGTATAACTAACTAGGGCTAAGGATATGTTCCTAATTTTTTACCGGCCTCAGTATTTGATGGAAGACCGGGTTGCTAATTAGGTGCCATAATATTAAGAGGGGTTGAGTTATTTAACTTGAGCTTTATCATGTGTTGATAAACTCAATTCGGTTCAATCTAGCTCACTCTCTTATTTGATTTTTGCATGAGTTAAGTATTTGCATGTGTTAAAAATAAGGGAGTTCATGCTTGCTTCTTATTGAATCTTGATTTGGTTTTTGCATAGATTTGTATATGTTGCAAAAGGGGGATAGCTCATGCAAGTTAGTTTAAGTGGTTGTTTGCATAGAGCTAGATATTTGTATGTATTGTAAATAGAAAGCTCATATATCAAACTCTTAGCTTGTGACTTGATCATGTATTGATCATCACAAAGGCTAAGATAGTTTTATGTCTTGTGTTTGCAAAATAAGTTTTTACAAAATATGGTTTAATTGAATCTTATCTTAGAGCATGTAAATAGGGTTTTCAAATGTGTTTGTAAATTAGATTGATCATGGCATGGCTCAAAGATATGATGTTGATTGCTCTTATTTGCAAGATTTATATTTGCAAATGTGTTTTGCAAAATATTAGTGCTTATGCATTTGATATTGGAGCATGTGATTAGAATTTTCAAATGTATTTTGTAAAATTGTTTTGATCATGAGTTGATAATCATATGGTTTAATATTTGATCTTATCGACTCTTTCTAGCTTGTAGTCACGCTTTCGATCAAGTCTATGTGAGGGATTTCGAGAAATCAGATTTTAGATTTGAATGACTATATTAGAGTCTTTGTTTTTGTGTTATTTAAAAATAACTATGGTTGCTTAAATTCTGAAAATGGGTGGATATTGTAGCCCTCATGATAAGTTTCACTTTAGTAGCTGAAACAATGGTAGCACCACCCCTACATGGGTGGTAGCACCGCCCGGGGCGGTACTACCACCCCAGAGATGGTGTGAAAATTCCAGAACAAGTATTTTTAGCCCGAGAAAAAGGCTCGGTGCTACCACCCGAAACCCGATAGCACCAGATTTTTTGAGTATCGGCTAGTTTTTCTAGCCGTTGGCCTAGAGGCCGGTGCTAGCGGCTCTAGTAGGGCGGTAACACCGGGTTTACTATACTTTTTGCTTGTTTTTGCCCCCTAACGACTAGTTTTTTTGGAGGCTATAAAAGGAGCCTTGGGGTTAGCATTTGAGGTTTGCTGGCTCTAGAGAAGGTTTGTGAGAATTGTGTGCATGTGTTGCTTTCTTCTATTTGGTTTTTGAGCTAAGAATGAGCTCTAATTACATGTGTTGCAATTAGGAGAGGATTGGGAGTCTCTTGTGCATGTGTTGCACTTGAGAGAAGCCTTGTGTATGTGTTGCACTCGGTGATCACCATTGTACATGTGTTATACTTGGTGGATCTCAAGGTAGAGGGCTTGACTTATTACTCTTGGCATTTACCGACACCTAGACGGGGTGTGGAGGCATCGTGTATGGTAGCTTTCTCAAGGAGATTGTGAGAAGGCCCGGTAAAGTTGTGAAGGTCGGAGCTCACCTACCCGGAGGGGGGAAAAGCTACCACTAGTAGAATTGAGGTGGGTGCTCAATTCGTGGAGCCAATCTAAAGCGGTTTGGGCTTACCTCAACGTGGATTAGGGGAGACCGATAAGTCTCTGAACACCACGGTAAAACACCGGTGTGTCTCTTTGTGTTTACTTGCAATTCTCTATCTATATTATTGCAATTTACATTCCTAGAATTAAATTGCTTGATTGTCTTTAGAATTGTATATTCTTGAGTAAAAACATAATTAGCTAGTGCACTCAGTGAGTCTAGTTGACTTATGCTTTGATTGTTAAAATGTTAGTTTATCGCTTCCATATCTATTATCATTTAGGTTTTGACATAAGGGTACTTAGACAAGATTTTAACTATTTGTAGAAAAAAAATTTATAGCCGCCTATTCACCCCCCTTTAGTCGGCATCTTCAATCTTACACCAAATGGCGACCACAACTATCACAGTGATATAAAAGCATTTAATTACTCTAGAGAAGCTGGAAATCAAATGTGAGAAAACATAGCACAACGAATGTGAACTCATTATATAGCATGAAAAGCTTAACATATGTACTACAATTATATGACCTGCATGTCCTATTACAGTTGTTGAGCTGGTTATATTAATCTTCTACCAAAATAGATTGTAACATCCAAGGTCAGTACGATGACCCATTAGCGAGCTAGATTAGAGGCTAAATAAAGAATAGGACATCTAGGGAACAAAAGCAAAAAAGATCTAGCGAATAAAAGCATTTCTAATGCATCACAAGAAAAGTTCTAATTCTAATATTTCGTTTGGTAATAGGCGAGCGCGCTTTTCTTCTCGCCAGTAATTTTTTCGAGAGGTCCAAGCCAATGCTTTTTTTCCCTATGGAATTGAGAGTGTAGGAAAGCATTTCATAAGAACCACAACACTACAAGAAACAGGGGAAAATTCGTGGGCCAAAAACCCACGAATTTAGGCAAAAACCCACGAATTTAAGTTAAATTCGTGCGCAAACCGTCGAATTTAGTTCACGAATTTAACTCGACGAAATTAATCAATTAAATTCGTGTGTACCTACAAATTTAAATTAAATTCGTGGGTTACCGTAAAAACCCATCAATTTAACAGTTAAATTCGTGGGCCAACAGAAACCCACGAATTTAAATAAATTCGTGGGCCAACAGAAACCCATGAATTTAACTAAATTCGTGGGCCAACAGAACCCACGAATTTAAATAAATTCGTGGGCCAACATAAACCCACGAATTTAACTAAATTCGTGGGCCAACAGAAACCCACGAATTTAGTTAAATTCGTGGGCAACCAAAAACCCACAAATTTATTTAAATTCGTGGGCAACTAATAACCCACGAATTTAACTGTTAAATTCGTGGGTTTTTATGGGCCCAAGAATTTAACAGACATTTATACAAAAAAATATATAATATCGACAAATAACGTGTATTCATACTCAAAGAATACATGGGCTGAAGGTTATTCATTTTTAGAATCACAAAATAACATGTATTAAAATTTAAATTGAAAAGGAATTATTTTTATAACTATGCAGAGATGTACAGAACTGTTGAGAGCACAGAGGATTAGCGTTAAACACATGTGAATCCAATAGTTGAAGTCCATCTGTGAAATTGTAGAAATATAATTGGAGCTAATCCGTGTTTACTACTATGAATTAAACTACTTAAAAATTATTTAAAAAATCGAGATAGCTTAGCGTGTCCAGTTGAAACCGAATGTTAATGTAAGAAAACTAGATAAAGGATAAATTAGAACATATGAAGTCCATGCAAAAGAATAGGCATGTTTGGGAAGATAGAAGTACATACACAAAAAATTATAACAGTTTTGAGTAATTATACCTCTATAATAGGATAAAATCGAGACAAAGTGCCCATGCCGATTCTTCCCGATTCGCTCTTTTCTAAGTCCATGCTTTTTCTTTCAATACGAACAAATCAACAAACCCCGACATTCAAATTACTTATACAAGTTGAGATGGAACCTAGAACTTTTACCTTGTGAACATCAAATTTCAAAGTGAAAAACCTCCTCCGAGGATTTTTTGTATCAATATAAGCAACGCATATTATTCACAAAGAATCATGTCATCGAGATAGGCACGCCAACCGTTAACTAATATAATATCTTATGGTTCGTGCCAAGTGATCAAAGATAGAATCAAGATGAGATTAATTGAAAGAATAGATAAATCTAAAGGTTTCAGATAGAAACATTTACGAGTAAAAGCAGTTATAGAACTTTCTTGCACCTTTGCAGCAAGTGCATACCATCGTATTTTATCATTCATCAAAGCTATCGGTTGTGTGAACCAAAATGGTTTTGCTTGGCGGAAGAAGCAAAGTGGTACCAAGGTAAACAACTAAAGATACCAAAGCCTTGTTGAATCATGCGACATCCTAATAATATTTGGAATATGCTCATATTCACATGTCCATACTGTTTAAATGTAGTTCAAGAAATACCTAATACCAGCATAAAGAACATATGCTCATACTTGTCCAAGATGAAAAGAAGCGCATGGCATCCAAGCTTGTGTCATATAATCAATTATTATCAAGTAACAGGATGCGATTTGTAGCAATATTTCATTTTTGCTTTAAAATATTCACTGTAAAAAGTTCAAGCAATGTCTAATGTACAATATGCATTGCTAAGTGCTAACCTCTACAGAAGTGCATGCCGTTTATAAGCACGTCCCGAAAATAATGTTCCAAGATGTTAACATGTATTTTATTTCATGATACACTTTGCAAAAGAACATTTACAATGTAACCAAAAAGAAAAATAGCAGCAGCTAAAAATTAACAATGCATTTAACCAAGAGCTTGCCAAGGAAAAAAGGATTATACAAATTAAGCACAAAACATCCTGAGGTTGACCAAAAAATATAGAACGAAAGATTGTGCATCAATTTTGCGCCCTTATCACTTTCGAACTTCTCTGGATTGATTCTTTGATAAATCATCAACAACGCAACTTATTTTCACGACTTACACCTGCATTGAGGCAAGAAATATCTAAATATAATGTTTAAAGAAGCCAAGTATGTGATTCTATGTAGTTCAAACTTAAATTACCAGTTGAGTCCTCAAAAATTGATTAATTCTTTTGTTCCAAAGATCACCAAACACAAGATCTTGCTCCAGTTGTCCAACATCTCAAGACATTGCTCCTTATTATGCTATTGAGTTTTCCGCAATCTGCATAAAATTAAGTAATAGAAATAGAAAATATAACTATTTTCTATATACTTCATATAATAAACAAAATATAACAAATGCAGAGTACGTGTTACTATAATATAACAAATATAACATGGTTCAAAAGCATTTCACTCAATCACAAAATCAATATAATAAGCGGCTTGGAGAAAACAACAAATGAAGAATATATTGAGTTGAAGGGCAGACAAATATATTGAGTTGAAACGTAGACAAAAATTCAGATTTTTTTCGGAACTTCCATTCAAATATTGTGATACAACAACCCTTTTGTCCCAAACATATTGGGGTAGGCTAGGAAAGAAACCCATTCAAATAATGTGATCCCGAAAAAAAATTGATTTTAATCTCAGATGTTTGTTACATATTAGAACTCTACTAGATGAAGCTTTTCTCATGGGTCAAGGAAGAACACGAGGATACAAGATGCAGGGCTAGTGGTACATGCAAGAAAAGAAGTCTCCTTTCCTTCAATTTATCGGCTCTATCCATGTTACTACAAGACCTCTACAAAGAATAATCTATCAAATAAAATACCTCATTCATTGTCTCAAACCGGTGGGAAACCTCAACCGATGCATGAACTGTGCAACCCCGCCCTGTTACGTCAACCAATGCAGCCTCCTTTTTTTTCTTATTTTATCATTTTCGGTTATGTAAACCTTTACATTTCAAGGAAATCTTTTGATTTTCACTTCTGCAGGTCTGCTGAGTGACCTCCAGTCCTCCATTGTTTATGAGCTTTATATTTTGCAAATTGTGAGTTATTTTATTCCAACCTTTTTATGATTTCTGTATTTATGCATTTTTACAGTTTTTTCATTCTATCACTTGTATTATTTTCAATGCGATGTGTGGACATTTTTATCAGTGGCAAAAACAGACTAAATTACAAGTGAGGAGAGACAGTTGACAACTAATCATTTAAAAAAAGAGATAAAGAACCTCACTTGGAATATATAACTAGAGTCAGGAAGAATAACACCGAATGCGCATAAAACACATGTACGCTATATATAAATTGTGCTCGATTTTATTGGGAAAGGCAAACACTTTGGAGACAAAACAGTTTTGCCTCGCCATTTTCAAACAAAAGCTCAAGCACAAGTGCACAACAGACCTATGATGAAATAAAGCTAACCTTGCATAAATGGCCAAGTAGCAAATAAAGACATGTATATCACCAAAATGTATATCACCAAAATGTAACCCAGATGTTTATATACAAGCACGTCTCCGAAAAGTCATCCATTGTCATTGTTTAATAGAAGACAAAGTAAGTAAAAAACAATAAAAGGGCCTCCTTTGAAACATCAACATTTCTCAAATAACTAATACCTGCATATACCGAGGAAAGGAACACACAGTACAGAAGTATAAAACAATCTTGAACTCAAATATCTTTGGAAAGAAGAACTGGAGATGGCATCAGAGGAATAAACCTAACTTTGTTATTAATCTTGTGGAGCTCCAGCTTAATATTTTCCAATAAAGCTTCCTGCACAACATAAATTAGTTAATGTGGTATTCTACAAATAGAACAACATATATAAAGAACAGATCTGTAGCAACAAAATAGGTAGATGCTAGATACTTACTTTCCTCCTGAGTGTCTTCCTTAGCTACGCTCATATTTTCCTCACTCAATTTGACCAAAATTCCACACTTGCGCTATCTCAATGGATTGGCAACCAAAATACAAGACATGCCACATAACACTCAAAATACAAAATTCCATACTCATACTAAGTCACCGAAATGTACAAAATTTCGGCATGACCTCTCTAGTAAATAGGACATCCACTCAGCAGACAAAAAAACATTTGCAGTTATAATATATATATCAATCTCACAAGAAGTCATACACTCAGCAGACAAAAAAACATTTGCAGTCACATTCTAGCAGATCCTTACTGCCGGCGGTATCCATCACAACAAGTCATACACCACAACAAGTCGTACATCACAACAAAATTTCGGTCCATCACAATAAGTCGTTCACAAGGTATCCATCACAACAAGTCATAAAGTCCAACAGTCATACACCAATCGAGCTCACAATGGAATTCATGCCTCGGGGTTGTTGGAGTTGTGGGCGCTACCACCACCGCCGGCGCTGTTCAAGATGTCTTCTATGATGTCGTCGTTAGTACGTGCTGGAGGGCATGACCCAGAAACTTGCAAGTTCAAGATTAATCTTTTAAGCATTCAATAGAAGCAGTGGCAACAATCTATATGAAGGAAAATGATGCACTAGTATTCAATGGTGCTAAAATATACCACCCACAAAATATGTTGAATAAGGACCGTAAAAATTGAGTGCACTATGAAAGAAAGAAAAAGACTTACAACCAAAGCAGTCGTCACAATTTATTGCATCCAATATTGAAAAGAAAACTTAGGTTGAACCAGGAAACGTACAAGGCCATGGACAAGACCTTAAGAACATGCCCTGCGTCCCCATGTTTTGTCAGCTTTCATTACATAGTAGGCCAGCAGAACAATCATCAAAGTCAAGCCAAGAAACTCAACAGTTCATGGCTAATGTGTTGTGAGGTATTTCCAGTCATCAAGGACCATACCATACATAAAACATTACTGATCCTTTCTAGCATACTAACTTTATCTGTCCATCTTTTTATGTGAATTTCACAAGCTCTAATCTTGTAAATAGATATATATCTTCAGACTTCAGCACAACATTCTGGAAATTCTTTATTTTCTTAGAAAACTGATCCAACCTCATGGTTGCACATGGGGGGGGATGCTGAGTTTAACTATATATTGAAATGAAAAAAAAAGAAAAGAAAAATCCTGGGTAAACACACACAGAAATGACACCAAATCTGCTAAATCTACTCGAGCACAGTCTTTTGCATATGTAATGGTTATATCAATTTGCTGTTGAAAATTCTGATGTGCTATGACCTCAACAAATCGCATGTGGAAGCTAATTCGTGAATCGTGACACTTCCTTTCCCAGGAAGAGGAACTTGTGAATCCAGAAAACGAGTGAGCTGCTTCTTGGCTCAACTTTGCCCATGTTAGAACAGGTATGTACTTAGAGAAACTGACACGTAGCTCACTATTACCCATTACTCCATTTAGCACCATCAACAAACAACTAATTAAAATTAGCATATTTTGTATGTGTTCTGAAGCATTTCTCATTGTATGTGCAGGTCCTGGCTATCAAGAAGATCAACATGGTAGATTTGTCATTATCGGAAGAAGATGAGTTATTGGATGTTCTGAAGCATTTCTCATTGTATGAACTCATCTTAGCCTGGTGTCGGGGAATGCACTACTAGTTAGTAAATAAAAAGGTAAAGGTAAATTAAGTAGGGCGGTCCACAACAAGGCTACTGCTACATACAAAACAAGGGTCTACCCATATAACACTGTCTTTGACCGACTGGCCTAGTAGGTAAAAGAGGAGTAAGAATAGCAATGCCTCCAAATAATGTGAGTTCGGTTTGGCTTGGCAGGAGCTTTTCTTGGTTGGCCGGGACGAGAGGATATGCCACCTAAAGCTTCTTTTTGTTGAAGCACATCACCATATAGATGAAAAAGAGTTCCAGTATGTGCTATGCTTTGTAAGTTCTAATAGGTTGGTGGAAGACCCAAACCACAACCAGGCTCATCAACCTCAAGCTACTGAAGCGACGGGTGAAACATGCCCTCAAAATTAAGGTTTCTGCTAGGATTTCCAGTATGTTTGATATTCATACCATCATAAGCACCTAAGCATCAGTGAATAGACAAATACCGTGGTGTCGCCCGAGGTGTCATCTGAGGTGGCTGCAGGACCCACGGTTGAAGTACGTAGGCATTCCTTGGCCCGCATAGGTGGTGGGTACATGTAGAACGGGTTTGGAGGCTGGGAGCCCTGTAAGGCATAGACAGGTACATTATGCGACATATAAATCATTAGTTCAAATTTTGAATAACGAATTGAATCGATCCGTTTTTACCTGTGGTGCCTCTCCTACGAAGGTGGTCAGATCTGTGGAGTGAACATGTAGAAAGGACGAGGAGGCCGGGAGCTCTGTGGATCATAGTTTGTGATATAAAGTATACTGAAATAGAGTTTT
This sequence comes from Guadua angustifolia, assembly GCA_036346375.1. Classification (NCBI taxonomy): domain Eukaryota; kingdom Viridiplantae; phylum Streptophyta; class Magnoliopsida; order Poales; family Poaceae; genus Guadua; species Guadua angustifolia. Next base: position 37,436,168 of record CM070509.1, on the reverse strand, counting down.
TAAAATAAAGAATGCATGACAATTTCATATAACCCGAGGTGCATCTCCTAGGGTGGTGCTCGCATCCCAAGAGGTGATGCTTCTCCTTGTGGTGGTGGTCGCAAATGTGCGGAACGTGATTTTACGAGCTAAGTAAATTAGAGAGTAATGAACTCAAGTATCTTTACAGGGCATAACAGAGGGCTAAACGCCGCACGTTAGGTCCAAGAGATCCAAGAGATTGTGACGATTCTTTGCATATAGATTGTTTGTTAGATTTTAATCACAAATGTACAATTGAGCGATTTGTTTAAAGTTGAGATTGTACCTGCAGATACATTTTCATGTATTCTGAGTCTTCTCGTAATTTGCGAGCTTCCTCTCGCCATTGACGAGCCTCCTCTCGCGCTTGACGAGCGTCCTCCTGCGCTTGTGCTTCCCGTGTGGTCCTCGACGAGCGGCAAGACTCCCGTGAGGAAGTCGAGCCTCGTGGGCGACGATCGCGATCCACAACTCCGTCCCCCATGGCCCACCTACAAACGATATGTACTGAAATGTGACCATGCAACATTTTTGTTATTCGTAGAGCGAAAACAATAAAAATCAGTTTTATTAACGAACCTCCCATGCTTTAGGCCCCCTCCAGCGTGGTACAACGCTTCCACATCGACCGGCGCGGCCCTCCAATCAAACTCCGGCCCATGACGTTGTGTCATTTCTTCTGCATATGACGTCGCAAAAACAAAGATATTGGTGCTCCGGATGTAAATTTGCACAAACATATTGTGTCATTTATACTTACCATCCTCGCAGAGCTTTGGTCGCCGCACAAAGCATCCGGGTTCAGGATCCTCGCCTTGGTGCCCCGGATGTAAACTTCGACAAAAGTGGGAGTACTCCCACTTTCAGCCTCCTACGGTGCAAAGTTAGAAACATAGTGACAAATTCACTAACAATTATAATACCGATACTTACCATGCGTTGCTCTAGGCCAATGTGTCCGTCTGCGTCGTACTTGTGCTTCCCCAATCCACTTCTTCTGTTCCCTCGATTTCGCTTGATTTTCTTGAAAATCCACCGACGCCCCAAGATAAAGACATCCACCTCCAAGCCTCCATGTCCTTCATTATCCAATCGACCGAGCTCGAGATACTCTTGTTCTGTCGGTGTATCCTCCTCGCCTCTGGTCTTCTCATGTTCACCTTCTTCACCCTCTTGTAAAATGGATGATGGCTTGAATCCGTGCATTCTTTGAACGAATCTCCGACAACCTTTTGTGCCGCCCTATTGAAGACGCTTTTGGCCTTCTTCACGGTGTTGTAATCGTCTTCGTTCTCAAGCGGAACCTCTCTGCATAGATTACACATTGTCAAATTGTATTTGCATTTAAAGCAATACTCAAATAGAGTAAATACATAACATAAACTCACCTGAAGCTAGCCCAGATCGCATACGACATGTTTGGTTGTCTTCATTTCCTTCCACGCTCTTCTTCAACGCCCAGTGCTTCGGCCAGTGGTCAGCGAATCTATCCTGCTGACTCAACCATGCCAGGTAGTAGTAGCGACCAAGGGCTCCAACCGCGGCGTTAACCTTTGTAATGTGGCCCGTCCCATCCAACCCTTCTTTCCAAAGCCTACAACAAAATACAAGACAAAGATGCATGAAAACAATAAGTTGTCACTTAGCTCATGCTAAAAGAAAAGACATGAAAGATATAATCATTACTGCTCCCGTAGCTCTATCAACCTCCTATCGGTAGGGTTGCATCTCGAGACGAACCGAGACGCTTTTATTTAAACCTCAAATGCAAATCATTAGGTCATAGACATTACAATGTAAATATGGATATTAAATGCTAATCCAATACTACGCATATACCGATGGTACCAAGAAGTCCGCCCTCTTCAACTAGCTCTAAGGTCGCCGCCAACTCAGCATCTCTTCTTTGCCTCGGCCTCGGCGTCTGCATCTGCCCCACCGCCACCACCCCCAACGACCTCCTCGTCGTCGCCTCGCCAAGTCCTCATCCTCACATCCCACCTGCCTCGTCCCAACCCCCACCCCCTCGTCCTCCTGTGGTCGCTCCCCAGTGTTCTCGTGCTCGCTCATCGGCACCTCTGAGCTGCTCTCCCGCTATCTAATATGCGCACCCAAAGAACATGATACCGCTGCATTGCCGAGTCTGAGCATCGAACCCCGCTCCTCGACCTTTTGGAGGACGACCATTGAACTTGCCTTTAAGCTTGTCAACTTTGATGCTGAACATACTCATCTGCTCAAATTTGACAAGAGTTAGTACACAGTCTACAAATAATTTTCAATAACTTGCAAAAATGAATGAGACAACAATAACTTGTAAAAATAGTTGTTGTTGTCCTTTACTTGGTATCATCAACCACACCATGTTTGATAATTTGACAATTTATTCTTTAGTTACCAATTACTTGCAACAAGATATTGTCAAGGAAATAGAACTCAAATATGACATTCTTCTCAGCATGGCATTGACATGGCAAATACAGATCATGCAGCATAGAGGGGCATTGCCCAACAAATACATTTACTATCTGTCTATCCGGAACTTGACATTTTCTAGATTGACCAACTCATACTAAGCATGTTCTTTTATAAAGAAACACCAGGTTTGAAAATTTGACAATTTATTCTTTAGTTACCAATTACTTGCAACAAGATATTGTCAAGGAAATAGAACTCAAATATGACATTCTTCTCAGCATGGCATTGACATGGCAAATACAGATCATGCACCGTGCTTCTCTTTAAGATCTGAAATGTGCATACCTAGCTTGAGATGATGCAATGGAAGATGTTTCTTGTTGGTTCTGGCCTTTTTCTATGTGTCTACTGATTTCTCCTATTGATCCAAAGCCTGACGCTTCTTGATGCCACTTTCCCGATGTTTTCAGATTGCTTTTCTTGACTTCAACTCGCAAACAACAGAGACGAGTGCATGAACAATTAATGACATAATATGTGAAAAAAGGTTCTAAAACCCAAAAAACACAAAAATATCTTCAGAAAATTAGTGCAAAGGTACAAATTGAAACAAATAAAGGAGAAATTACCATAAGAAAGCGAATAAACTAGTGGCACTCTTAAGAGAAAAGAGACGCTTCTTGTGACCGTGACCAAAATTGCGCTTCCTCATGTACCATTAATTGTAATAGAACATCTGATATCAAACAGGTCATTCCACTTCCACTCATCAAGCACATCTTACAAAATATACATATCAAAAGTCGTCGGCGTCAGAATCTGCTTCTGCGACTCGCATTTCATTGAGACGTGCTTGAAGACGTGCAATCCTTCTCGACTTTTTACGGCGATCCGTGAAGGGCCTGGTTCATCTGTTATTACGTCTGTGGCATCGGTGGGTAATTGATCGAGTCCTGCCCGTCGGAGACAAGGAAAGAATCCCCATAGCTTCTTCTTGATATACATCACCCACATCATCTTCTCGTTGCTTTGCACATCTGAAACATCCCGAGGAGGATATACTTGAGGTTAACTTTAAATACAACCCACCAAGCCTTCAAGCTACGGTGAGGATAGCTTAGGTAGTACACTGCTCAACTTTGATGTGCAAGCACAATGTTATTGATGTGGCCTGAAGCCGCTGAATCGTGCTTCACCTCCACCATCCCAAAGTCATCGACCGTGTGCGTTGTGTGGATCGAACCAATGGCAATCAAAAACACAACCTTCAGTTCTTTGGCACCCCAAAGGTATACTCAATTATGTTTTGTACAACACCGTAGTAGTCTAATATATCACCGCCGAATCGAACGACGTTGTGACTACTCCATTGTTTGAAGTAGCCGCAAGTGGACGGCTAGCTTCTAATTTATTGTTCAAAACGGAACCCGTTCACATCATAGCAACTATAGCTCCTTGCCGTCACATCACCATGTGAGAGCCGCTTGACATCCTCGAGGGCGGAGGCATCACGCATACACTATATAGCAATATGCATCTTTGTTAGTCTAATATTAAGTTACTACAACAATTCATTTTAAAAAATGAATAAATAGTCAAATTACATCTTGTGGAACCATTGCACGAAGCTTGGGCCGCCTTTCAACCCATCACGACGTAGGTTATCCAATTGCTTACTTGTGGGTTGTCGAGTTGACTTCAATTTTCTTTGTCAAACACTCTGCGTCATTTATTCCCGGGTTAAAAGGACACTACATTGAAATGTTGAAAACATAATTGAAAGTCACTTACTCAAAATATTTTTCAACTTCTACCATGTTCTTGAACATGTAAAGCATGGCGAGTTCCACTCCTCATACTCAACATGGTGTGCGATTATGCGACCCAACAGTTGACCCTTGCATTGAAAAAGCTTAAGTTTGCACTGCGGTTCTTCTTCCGCGGCACAGTGCATCGACTCGTAGGGGCACTCACGTTGTGCTTGATCACAAATACTTTGTTGAGAAGTTTGTGATCTCTTTACTTGCATAAGCCTCTGCGATACACCCTCTACCCTTGCCTTGTTGCGCCTTTGTAGCTCTAAGCTTTTTAACTCCCTTTCGACTATACATCCATCCGAATGCGCAGACCTCCAACCATCGCTTCCCAAGGCGGATGCACCGGAGATGTTGCATCACATTCATAAAACCGGTGGGAAAGTTTTTCCATCTTGCATACAAGCAAAGGAATTCCCTTCTAACTAACGCATCAACGTCTTGAGATTTCCTTAGCACATATCTGCCTATAGAAGTAACTGAGCTCGGCTAACATCCTCCATAACTCATTATCAAAATAGCCACGAAACATTACAGAACAAGTCTTTCCATGATAATATGGTAATCATGACTCTTTAGCCCGTTTAGCTTACGGTCTTGACATTCACGACCGTTTTATGTTAGATGCATAGCGATCAGGAAACTTTAGAGTTTTCAACCACCTCAAAATCTGTTTACGGTCTTCTGGCTTCACACAGTATGGAGCTCGTGGCCGGCTCTCATTTCCATTTAAACCAACTTTAACCTCGAGCCACGGCCTAACACAATGATCACCCATGTCTTTCCTAGCACTCACGTTATCCTTTGTTTTGTCGGTTACATCAAACACCATGCTTATGATGCTTTCTGCCACATTGCGCTCTTGGTGCATCAAATCTATGTTATGCGGCAGAATCAAAGCTTTCACGTAAGGCAGCTCCCAAAGAAAAGAAATATGAGTCCAGTTGTGCTCCTTTCCATAGCCAGTGAAACCCACTTCCGTAGAACATTACAGGAACAAGTCTTTCCAGTTGTGCTCCTTTTTTAACTTTCTTTCCTTTTCGAAATGCTTTGGCATCGTTCCTGAAAGGGTGCCTCGCCGGAAGCCACCGTCTATGGCAATCGAAGAATGTGATCTTTTTACCGTGCGTGAGCCTGAATGCATCAGAGTCAGCCATACAAATTGGACAACACAGGCGACCATGAACACACCAGCCGGCCCAAATGCCATATGCCAACAAATCATGGACCGACCACAGGTATGCGGCTCGTAAGGTAAATTCTCTACCAGCAACGCTGTCGTATGCCTTTTCCCCTCGCCACAACTTTTTCAGATCGTCAATTAAGGGCCGCATGAACACATTGAGATCCTTCCCTGGATGCTTAGGACCTGGAATGACAAGAGCAAGGAATATGAACCCCTCTTTCAAGCAAATCTCAGGTGGAAGATTGTATGGCATGATGAAGACCGGCCAACAAGAGTAGGGGCTAGCGCTTGTCCGAAGGTGTGAAACCGTCCGTGGATAAACCAAGACGGACACTCCTAGGTCGCTTGCAAATGCAGGATCGAATCGGTCCAATGCTCGCCATGCCTCGCCATCGACGGATGCACCATCATATCCGGTCTCGGTCCTCACGTTTACCTTCTTTGTGCCACCGCATATGTTTATTGTTGCTTTTGACATGTACAAATTTAAGCCTATCCGTGATCGGCATGTATCGGGTTGTTTAGTCACGACCTTTGTAGTCGGTGATACCCCTTCCTCATCTACCACCTCAACGAATCTACACTTACCGCAATGCATACAATGAGTATCCTTGTCATGATCCTTCCGAACAAAGATGCAATTATTCTCGCACACATCAATCTTCCGTAATTCATCCCGAGGCCGCCATCAACTTTTTCGATTGGTACAAATCCTTTGGCATCTTGTGGTTAGGCGGAAGGACATCATTCATAAGTTCAAGCAAAGCGTTGAAGCATTTGTTCAAAAGTTGAACTTCGACTTCATCGACATAAGCCGTGTAACCGCCGCAGGAGGCGGTCACATTGGTCAAGTCATGCAACCGATCCGAGGCGCCAAGTAGCCTATAGAATTCCTTAACCTCCTCCTTTGTGACCCTCCCCGAGTTAAATTCAATCCCCTACCAAGATCATCCAAAGATCTCTTCCATCCGGTCGTCATCCTCCCCATGGTCCGACTCAATGGCTCGCCTGCGGCCTCTCCATGACGGTGCCACACCAAATAGTTAGGCATGAACCCGTTTTTGCAAATGTGATACTACACTATATCCTTCTTTGTAGTAGTTTGTTATTCTCGCAGAGGGTACATGGGCAATACACATATTCAGCTCCTCCAAATAATGCTTGCTTCAAGAAAGCATCCGTGATCTGCCCCCATTCCCTTGTGTGCCCCCATCACTCCTCCATCCGTCATACATCGCCTTCGATCGTCACCCATTCTCAAAGCTAAACAAATGAAACGATGTCAACGCATTTAATCGTGGCTTAGGTGACAAAGACAACCCTATTAGGAAAGATGTGTTCTAAACCCACCCAAGAATGGAGGTTGCATGATGACACTGTGACGTCTTCTCTGAACCGAACGAAATTTCGGCACATAACCCGTTGTTCTCCAAACGCACGCTGATCTTTGGTGCGTCGGAGAACAACAGGTTATGCGGCCAAATCACGTTCGATCGCCGCACGTCCACAGCCCCATGCAACAACCAACATTCTCGGTACGTCCAAAATACGTTGGACAATTAGAACCGCACACCTCACAAGCAAATGTGAGATCGCCGTTCGAACGGTGACGCCTAGGCTTCTACTTGTTCGACGCAAACCCTAAACTCTAACGTTATATACAACGGCAATGAGAGAATAAAAATATATATACCATATGCGTGAATATAAAATGAGATGAAATAACTTCAAACTAATTAATCATTACGAATTCACCGAAATGTACAAAATTTCGGCATGACCTCTCTAGTAAATAGGACATCCACTCAGCAGACAAAAAAACATTTGCAGTTATAATATATATATCAATCTCTCAAACCAGAAGGAGACATTCTAGCAGATCCTTAGATAAGCATGTCAGTGAATTGTCAAATGGGAACACAAGCGGTGAAGTTTTAGTCGATCTCCTTAATGTGTGAGGCATCTTGTTTGGTTATTGGATTTTGTTTACTTTCATTCTCAAATCAAGATAACATATCGATGTAAACACAATATAATCTTCTCACATACCAATCTTCTCACATACCAATGGACCTTTGATGATAATACATTTGTAAATGAAGGGCTATTAGTCGTTGATTCCTACATGTTCATTCTCAGGGAGTAATTTATGCCGATCTTACCAGTATAGTATTTGCGTTGAGGAACTTCAAGAACACAATATTTTGCAAGTACTTCTTTATATATGCTTTGAAATATTTACAGAGTCATACACTTACACCGTACATCTCTAAATGGTGAAATTAGATGGTTCTTCAAGATCCTTCAAGAGTATTGTATTTATTTCTTTGTGTATGCTTCGAAAATCGTATTCTTTGTATAGGTACCGGATTTTCAGGCCCTGTGCTATGGTTTAGATACTACACTTTCATTGAGATTGCTACCGATGATATGGTATTCGACGTATTAAGAATTACAGATTCAACATGGTGCAATTAGTTAAATTAAAGGGCCTATTCATCACAAACTTACAAAGTAACTAAGATAACACTACTACATACTCACTATCATAGCCTATTACAGTTGAGGAAATAGCACTAACACAACACAAATCCACAATACATCCGTCAATGCAAATTTATCGACACCACAACAGATCCAACATGCAAAGCTAACCAGACAGGCAAAGTGTAGCAATATACGGTTCTTAGAAGCTCGGACTTACGGTTTGAGGTCCTGCGACGATTTGCTTGGACTTTGCATGATCTGCACGATTTGCGGGACTACCGGTGGGGGCTGAGCGCTGGGCGCCGAGGCTGGGTCGCAAAGGCTGGCGACGATCGGCGAAGGCGAGGGCGCCATGACCGATCGGGCGGAATGGCGACCGATCGGCGGCGAATGGGAGGAAATGGCGACCGATCGTGCGCGGATTAATGGCCGAATGGGAAATTTGCTAGCTAGGGCACTGTGCCTTGGCCAAGACTTAAATTGTGGGCAGGAAAGCCCACGAATATAACCATTAAATTGCGCCAAGATAAACAACCCACGAATTTAATTAAATTCGTGGGTCTCTGCATTTGGCCCACAAATTTAATTAAATTCGTGGGTTTTTTGGAAACCGTCGAATTTAAATCTTTAAATTCGTGGGTTTTTTTTGACCCACGAATTTTTCCCTGTTTCTTGTAGTGCAACCTCAATCCTATGAACCAAACAACCTCACAGGAAAAAAATCCTAAGGAATCCAATCCTCCAAAAATCCTTTGAAGACCCCTCAATCCAAAGAGGCCCTAAACCCGGGAAACACCAATGAACGGCTCTAAATAAAACCCATAGGATTCATTCTTTAGGCTCCTAAGCATAAGACAGGGTTCTTATGCAGTTGCTATTGCAACAACAACTTAAGCAGTTGCAATAGCACCACAGGTTACCAGATGGGTAGCTTAGGTCATTCGTGTTGTAGCATTGTTCTTCTTACTGTAGCAAACTAGCACTGTAGCACATGAATCTGGATCGTTGGCTCTAAAAATGGGCAGCTCGGATCTTCTTTGTCCATAGATAGTGCTAACCTAACCCCAAGATTTGTCCATAAATAGTGCCATAGTGGATGTTAGTAGAAGACAGCTAATGATGTGTGATGTAAAGACAAGATCCACGAAGAGGCTTGAAAGAGAGACAATAATGGCAATGGAGGGTCGAATGGCAAGGAAATGGTGGTGTACATGGTCGCAGGAGCTTGTTATTCATGAGGGGTCAATAGAAGCAACAACATTACTTAAAACAATTGTCACAATGGTGAGACACATGGAGGTGGCACAAGGAGAGGAGGGAGAAGCGAGAGTAACACAATCTCATAGATTACTTGGATTGAAGCTAGAAACTGTCTTTTGTGCACCTAGGACAAAAATCAATTTCTCAGTCATCTCATCCAAGATGTTTGTCCCCCTAGCTTCTTATTGCTAAAGACAATCATGACATGCTCGTTTGGCATGGGGAATGATTCACGGTTAAGGTCCTCAACATTTGAGAACATCTACCTATGGCCTCTCCCTTCAAAATTATATCGCCACTAGAGCTACTCGAGCCTATGTGGAATCATGTCATCACGTCCCAAATAGTGAACCTCTACCAACTCCATGCATACTTGAGAGCTTCAAAGGTTTCCTCCTCTCCGACCTTCTCTAAGCACTTTGAAATGGCTCGGATGCACAAAAGGGGAGTGGTGACTTCATATATTTTTTGGTGACTTAATATATTTTTTGAACTATGCCAAATTTAACCAAATTAGAGCAACATAGTAATTACTTCCAACTTACATGCTTAAGTGTTGCTAGTGTGTGGGGTGAATTGCGTATCTTTTTCAAACTAGGCCAAACTTAACCAAATTAGAGCAACCTAGAAACTACTCCCAACTTAAGTGCCTAATGTTTGCTAGTTTGTTTAATCAACTCCAAAACATGCTAGTGAAGTTTTATAACATAAGTTCCAATCATACACAAGTCTAACAATTTATAAATTGAAAGAACAAGAATTTAAATGCGAATACGTAGAAATGATAAGAGACAAGCAAACTTTTTACCAAGATTTTAGAGATTCGGAGATCTCCCTTAATCCACTTTGGAACACTCTCATAAGAGTCTAGCTCCTACTTAAACCCACGTAAGGATCTAAGCGATCAACTTATGGTAGTCCTTCTGTACTCTGGATAGGTGGACTCCAAACCTTCATGTGCATTTCAGTGCGTCGACAAGCTCCTCCTTGGAAGGTTACCAAGAACATACCTCTAAGTCATGAAGGAATCACCTAATTCCAAGAGTAATAAGCCTAAAAAGATCATTTGAACCTAGCAAGGGCAAGCAACTAGAAGTGATGCATAGTAATGCCTAATCTACTCCCAAAATGTCAATTGGAAGCTCTTGACTCTTGAGTGCCTTTAAACTCCTCAATATGAAAGCCATTGCTTTGGAGTCTTAATAGAGTTGACTTGAACACACATTGTCCCCTTATAAAGCTTATCAATGAAAAAACTAGCTGTTTGACACATTTTCTGAAAAGTGACTACAGACCTAGATTACACGCCTCAATTCATTTTTCCTTAGTTCCAACTTTTAGAAAACTAGCTATTATACTAACCTGGATTATACACGTCAACTCGGATAATCCTCATGACCTGGATCATCCATCACTATGAATTCACTCTATGGAATCTCCTTGAAACAATGGGATGGGTCAATGGTACATCTTAACTTGGACATCTGCCACTATGTTTTATTCAAAAAAACTATATGGACCAATGGTATGTCTCAACACGACGCCTTAGGCGGTATCATCCATCTCTCAACTTGTCCAAACATAGCCTCTCTAGATAGATTAAACGTTTTAACCTGGATGACACGTCTCTGTGTAGATGTGTAAAAATCCACAGGCTCCAAAAACACCTTTTCTAGACTAATGGTACACACCAATGGTATGCGTTATCCCAGATTATCCATATCTGTGTGAGTTTCTAGAAACATAGAAAACACCATCTTTGGACAGATGGTCTGCCTCTTTTGATTTTCTAATTTAGCTGAATTTTGATCAAAAGTTCGAGATCATGGCAACCAAAACTTGATTCTTTGCACTCTCTAACTAGAATTGAACTAAAAAGGCATAGTGTACATCACAACTAGTTATCCAACCTAATCAAGCTCAAGCTATTAGTCTTGAACCTTCTAATAGTGCGGCCAATGTAAAAAAGCAAAAACCTATCAACTAAAATGATCCATACTCGACTTATTGGATCATTTCTAACCACAAGGTCCTTCATCTTCATGAAAACCATGCTTTACCATCATTTGCTAATATGGCATATGGGTATCCATAAAAGTCTAAGAACGATCTATATTCATCATTAAGACCTAACTTATCTCAACAACACTCAAATTAAAGTAAGTCTTAATGGTTTGAGTCATTGATCACCAAAACCACATAATGAATTAATACACATTTCCAAGTGCCAAGTGAATTTGGGTTCACAAAATTGAAAATATGTTTTGCAACTTTACTTTGTATTTTCACTTTTCCCAAGGTACTATTAAGATGCCTCTCTTAAATTGAATAAATCTTATGACGGAGGAAGAATAAGTATAGGATCCTGTAGGAGGTGCATACAAAAGTACAACTAGCAAATAGCATAGATGCAAATATATGAGTAAATTACACATGATATCCTAATGTTGTACATAGCTTTCACTTAGGCACTTTTATTTCTTAACTGGCTTGTAGTGAAGTTATGTGAAACAACTCATCAATAACGCCAAACTTTTTCTTCGCAAAAAAAATCGCATTGGCCATTATGTGCAAATTAGTGATCCGCATGGTAATATTGTAGGTGTTTCCATATTTTTTTTTACAGTTGCACAAATATCAAAGTACGAATGATGAGTAGGTGGAGGTTATTTAACCCTTTGCTTGCTTTAGAATTTGTGCAACTTGTATTAAGAGGGAAAGCATTGAAGCATTGTTCGGATATTAATAGTTTAACACTAAAATTTCTGACAATACACATAGACCAAAAAGGGTGATTCTGGACCAAAAAAAACATACAAATGATAGCGTCACGTAGACTAGAACCGGAGACAAGTAGACGATGGTGTGTTACGTGATACTAGCTGCATCACGACATCGCTTTCGATTTTTATAAGCCCTACAAAATTTACATACTATGTTTCATTCCACAATTACCCAGTTTCGCTCACCCCATGTAAACGAGGGGTTTGTTCGGTCTTTGATTTCAGTAATCAGCTTTTTGTTCCCTCCTCTCTTGATAGGGTAAATCAAAACGAATAGCAAGAGGAATCACCTATTCACATCCTCTAGCAGTCCAGCAGTTCTTTTTAACATTCTTCAATTGTACTCCTGAATTACCATATCGCCTTTGTCGATCAAATTTCACGTTTGCAAGGATAGTTCCCAATGGAATCACTTCACCAGCAATTGCGATTGCATTGGTACTTGGCGACAATACCCTACATCGATGACATTTGAAGTCTCCACCACTTGGCGAGTGGGCGACTATATTTATCTGGCTTGGTAACTCGTTTTTTAATCAAATCTAACCGATCTATGAATATATTTGTAAAAATAACTCCTCTCACACCATGAAAGATGCGGTAGGCAACATCTATCCCTTACTATGCCCGGAGAGCACGGGAGCAGGGCATGATCCACCACGGCAGGGCTCCTTCCCCGCTACTCGGGCGTGGTAGGAGACCACCTGCACGTACGCACGTTGCTCACCTGCTGCCCCCACCAGCACACCCACGCCACCCGAGACTGCCTTCCTGCCCACCCACCTGTCTCGCATGCCTGATCGGTTTTCGTGCTCTCCAGATGTGATAGAGGATACATATCGCCTGTCACGCCTTTCGTGGTGGAAGAGGTGACTATTTTTGCAAATGTGTTCATGGGGCTAGATTAACAAAAAAATAGCTACAGGTCTAGATAAGTATGGTGTTCGATGTTGAGCGGCAACAGAAGGGATGAATTTTCTAGCCCGATTGTCTCTTTTTTTCAAATATAACCTCATACTGACCAAAATTGCAAATCTAACCTCCTCTAGTATCCTACCATGCTCCCTTACTACGGGAGGTGGCCTCCTGCACTTGTCGGCCACAACAAGCTACCTTTGGTGCTCGTCGGCCATTGCTCAGCATGTGCCATGCTTGCTCGCTCTCGTGCTCCCGAAATGCGGTAGGCTGGCTTTGACGGTAGAGGAGCACAGGAGCTCGATGCCTATACTTATTATTTATCTTGGAAGGACACTAGATTCACTTCGCGGCAGCATCGGCTGGTGGCCCGGTGGGCTACAGCCGGCCCTCTACCACCGCAGCATGCACACGGGCTCACGGCTAGGGCTGGAAAATTAGCTCGTGGCTCATGGCTCGGCTCGAGCTCGTCCGAGCCTGGCTCGGCTCGCACAGGCTCGTGGCTCGGACCGAGCCCGAGCCGAGCCTGTTTTTTAGGGTCGCAAAAACACCGAGCCGGCTCGGCTCGACCACCGAGCCACCATGAGCCAAACCAGCTCGGCGGCAAATTTAACTAGCACCACCACAGCCCACACGGCTCAAATTTCGAAAAGTCTCTTCCCCTGGCGTGGCGGCCTGGCGATTCCCGATTTCCCGTGACCTCATCTTGGTGTCTTCCCCAAATCCCCATTCCCCCAATCGGCCAAGCCGCCAAGCCAATCCCCAGCTCCCCACTCCCCAGTTCATCCCCTTCCCCACTCGGCCAGGCGCCCAGGCCACTCCGACTCGGTCAATGGGCGACTCCCGCTTCTCCTCTCCTGGCGGCAGCAGGCTTCTTGTGCTTCTTGTGGCGAGGCCAGGCACAAACTGGTGAGCGGTTGGTCCTTAACGTCTTTGAGACATTAACCTTATTACTTGAAGGAAATGATGCATCCAAGGTAATCATTTTGATCTATGTGGTTCATGCAACAACTTTGTCTAATGTGCTAGTAGAAATCTTGGTTTGTCTTGTCTAGGCTGCCTTCAGAATGCTAGTTGGTGTGGGTTATCAAACGTTACAGAGCTTGCTATTGGATTTCTACAAATGGCTGCCAAGTGAGAGACTCTTGCATGCGTTGCTTAACATGCTGGTTGTCTGGTTGATGGGAAGTTTGAGATCAATGAGAAAACAACGATAAAGGCTAGTAACTATTATATCTTTGAACCTATTAACATGATGTTATCATTGCTCGGTTCATTTAATTATTGTGTGATACATTCTTCGATTATTCTCACAATATTTCCTTGATTTATTCATTCAGAATGAAGAACATAAAATTATATACTAATCTAGTAATGCCCTGGCTCGGCGAGCCAACGAGCCGACTCGTGAGCCTACCTCGAGCCGAACCGAGCCGGTTTTTTCGGCTCGTCTCAGTGCCAAGCCGAGCCCGGCTCGGCTCGCCACTACACCGAGCCAGGCTCGGCTCGTTTCCAGCCCTACTCACGGCTCCTCGCTCGTGCGCGCCGAGAAACGGCACACCTGTGGCCTCGACCAGCACGTATCCCGGCGCCCTAACCGCATCGGCCCGTTCCCTCACGCCATCTGCCACGGCCCATCCGTACCACCCGCCAGCACCCGCTGGCTCTGTCCCTCAGAAGTCAGAACACAACGTGCGGGCCGCGAAGTTGCCTACGTTTTCGTGGAAAAACCCGGAAAATCTGTGGATGCGGACGGACGCGCGTCGGGTCGTGGCTCCACCTACTGCGAGGCCAGTGGGAGTGGGAATTAGGACGGACGGGACGGTGGGTCGGTCACACCAGCCGCGCGCACGCCGGTATCGAACCGACGGATCCATCCCGCGCTTCCTCCGTCGCCCACCGATCGATAAGCGCCGCGCCACGCTTGGCTCTGCTCAGCTGCCACCGCTCGATCTCCTTCCTTTTCCTCTCCTTGTCACCCCCTCGTCTCACCTACCCTGGGGCGCGTGATCCGCCGCCGCAATCGCGAAGATCATCGGAGGATGTCCAATTCATCCGCGCCGACATCTGTTTCCCAGGTTCTAACTTCAGCCAGTTCCGGGCTTGGGCTGCACCGTTGACCTGAAATGGGAGTAGACAGCGTCCTGCTGTTACATCTTGCTTAGATTCGGCTCTAGTAGCGTGCCATTCTGCTGGCTGCTGAAGTTCCTGTGGGCTGGAATGACTGAAGTTCTGACTAATTCGAGTGACTGCCATTGTCTCATACAAAGTCACAGTAGAACCTGCTTGATTTATGGGAATGCAAGGATGTAAGAGCATCCAAAACAAGCCGGGTGGTACTGCCTCTCTGTAGATTAGTTACATACATAAAACAACACATACTAGTTAGACACCCAAAATGTATCAGTTGTGCTTTTCTTACCACCTTCATAAATTAAACTGTTTCCAGTTCGTCTAGAGGTTGGTCACGTCATGAATCGAATTACTGTCATGATTGCCGAGGCGTAGCATTTGCTGCCTGCCTCTCAGTCCTGTAGTGCACTCAACTATTGTGTTTCTTCAATTTTGCCTCTCAGAGGACAAGGGATTTAAGTTTTTCTTCAACTGCTGTGGAGAACCATTCTCTATTCCGATGAAAAGATTGAAAGTTTTTTGGTTTTGAAAGTTTCCTTTTCTCTATAGCTAATTCCTCAATTTTACCTGTTCAATGCATACCTTCCGTACTTCTGAAACATCGAGAGTTAATAGTATAAATCGCATGCTTTCCCTTTTTAAAAATCCATTGAGATTAGTTATCATGTACACCCTTGATAACACTGTAACAAACTTTTTAGGGGCTACCTTAACAGTAATTAGAGTGGGTATTCACATACCAAATTCATGTTATTTCAGTTTTTTCAAATAATATTTATTGTATCTAGCAAATAGCACATTAGCACTTACGCAAACTGTTGATGTATCTTGTCTCTCTCCAAAAAGATTCATGTTGTTCCATATCAAAATTATAGTTCATGTCAACGATAAAGGATCACAAAGCGAAGTTGATAGCGCCTTTGATTATGAATCTGAAAGTCATGGGTTCGAATCTAACTGTCATCGTTTTTCGTTCCTTGTCCTTCAGTTTCTTTATTTTTTCGTGTATATCATTCACCAGTCTGTCAGGGACTACACATGTGTTCATGGTTCGCTGGTGGTTTCTTTTTTCGTGTGTATCCATTCTGTCAGCGATTACACTAATATGTTCATGGTTCACCGGGGGTTTTAGATAGTGTTTGGTCCCCAGCTGCCTTCTGGCCTCCAGGACGATGAATGCTGTATTGTTGTTAATGACCCTGTCATTTTCGGTCTGGTTGTCAATGGTTGTCTTTCCCAACCAGGGTTAAAAAAAAAATCGCTTTTCAAACAATTTGTGATTTTCGAAAACCAGTCAAAAATCGGTAGAAATCAAAGAAGTTTGAATTCAAAAATTTTGAATTCAGTGCTCAAACAACGGCAAAAAACGAAAATCGAGCGATTTCACCATATTTTCAAATTTTGAGCAATTTTTTCAATATTTGAGCGATTTTATTCGCTTTTTGGTACACCGAAGGACAATTAGAAAAATCAATAATAATTCAAAAAAAATCCATTTAATATATAAAATACCTAAGAGAAATTTCAATAATTTTTGAAATCATTTAGTGCTTCTGAAAAATCAAAAATAGTAATAAATGAAAAGGAATAGAGACACTATCAGATTTTTAAAAGCATTAAAAGCTTGATCATGCTTTAAAATTTTAATGGTATCATATAGAGTTCCCAAGGATCATGTAGGAAATTTTTTAGAAATATTAGAATTCATTTATTACTCCTAGAAAATCAAAAACAGAAGAGCATATACAAAGACAGTAGAACAGTTAGAATTTTTTAAAATAGACATGTCTAATCATCATCTCAAAATTTTACATAATCATTATAATTTCCTCTGTACCTCACATAAAAATTTTCAGAAATATTAGACTTTATTTATTGTCCCTAGAAAATAAAAAATAGAGAATTATATAAAAAGACAGTAGCATTGTCACAGGTCTGATTATGATCCGAAAATTTTACAACATCATTAGCGGTTTGAATTTTACAACATTCTCAGGACCTCAACACCTTTTGTTATAAAATTTTCAAATTTTTTTAATTTGAACTTGACCAGTTTATTAAGCGGTTTTTATTACTAAGCCGCCTCGATACATATGAAAAGCGTGAATTTCGATAAAAAATCATTGATTTTGTGAACCTGTTCCCAACCCTATGGATACACTCTTTAGATAAAAAATCATCGATTTTGTGAACCTGTTCCCAACCCTATGGATAAACTCTTTAGACGAACCTCATGGATAAATGACAGGTTGCCATACTGTTTTTTGCAAGTGAATGCAATGTTTGCATTCCTTAGCTTGCTGGATAATGATAATGTGTAGTTCGTACGGGAGCTATAAGTTAAGTAGTCTTTATAGGTTAGAACAATCGAGTTAACAAATGGTCTAGATTTCTCAACAGCGTTTTGGAACAATGTTTACTACAGTTTTTGCTATAGTACCAAAACTAGCACTATGTTTCTGAGCAGTATTCTCGAAAGATCTGACTAGCTTTTATCTAATGGTACACATATAACTGCTTAAAGGTTTGTTTGACACAGCTCCAGCTCTACCAAAATCCATAGAGTTGGTGAAGCAGGGTATTTCTAGTTGTATAAATTTATGAAACTGAAGCTGTGATTACATTAAGAGTGTTTAGATGGATCATCTTGTTTACATTTTAAACTAAACATATAAATTTAATTTACTTTATTTCAGCCTATAATCTTTTTCGGACTTGCACCGTAGCTACGTATCGGAGCTGTTCTAGCTGGTTCATGCAGAGATCTTTGTGCTACCCTGGGCAAGGGGCTCCGATGGCTCGCTAACTGATTTCGTTAACCTAATATATGCGGAGGTATTTCCACAATGATAGCTATTTTCCCATAGGTAAAAGGATACCAGCCTTCCGCCAATTGATTTCGGCATGAAATGTCAATTACGGAAGGATATGAAACAAGAAAGAACCCTGTACTACACAGTACACAGTACATAGTAAACCATATTAGGGGGCGACAAAGGATAAAACATATTCATAACTTATCTCTATTACTTTTAATTATGAGTTAGTGGCGGTGGTATGTTCTTCTCTCCGAGTATACCCACAAAACCGTTAT
The DNA here is from genome assembly GCA_036346375.1 of Guadua angustifolia. Lineage (NCBI taxonomy): Eukaryota > Viridiplantae > Streptophyta > Magnoliopsida > Poales > Poaceae > Guadua > Guadua angustifolia. Next base: position 37,418,057 of record CM070509.1, on the reverse strand, counting down.
TGTCCCGATCTTCTATACATTGGCGAACGGAGAAAGTTTTAATTCGGTTGAATATACATGCATACGTGGTCTGTAGCATATCAGACTCTTATCTCAATTAACCGATTCTATTTCCAAATACTGCACGGCCTATTCTTTCTTCATATGCTGCACGCATACAGCTTCTGAGTTACCATGTGCCTTTAAGTTACCAAATGCATCATTTCCATTAAATATTTACTTGTATGTGTACATAAGGTGTGTTCAGTTACTTGCATCACCCTAGCCTATCCCGTGTAAACTATCCAGACTAGTCTTGGTTTGATTGAATTGATACAAGTTGAGTTATTTACTTGCTTGTTTATGCATCTCACACGCTTGTATTAGAGAGAAGCCCGATCTCTGTGTTTCCTCCATCTACAATTGCATCCACTTGGCTTAGATGAAAAAAAACCAAACACGTGTCTAACAAATACAGTTAGATCCACTCATACGATTCAACCAACACATATAGGCAACCAAACACACCCGGCATGCTCCAGATCGCAAACAGATTCCCCGCATCCAAGATGTCAAAACTAGCATTCATTAGACAGACTGATTTGTCTGTTACGATGTTCATTACGAAAAATTATGATTAACTGGCAGCATTCCGAAATATTTCTTAACATTGACACACTATGCCACACAATACAATCGAACTTTTAGAATAGGCACTACTCCCGAGTATCTCGGAGACTAGAGCAACATCACCATTCGAATACACTGAATGGAAAATATACAGGGGAGAAGTAAAATTGCTGGCATCAGGTGGGCATTTGGTGACAGAGGGTGAAATGTATTACACCAGTTGCGGCAATTGTTAACTCTCCCTATGCTGCTCCTCTTTCAGAGCATTTCCTGAGATTTGCGAACAATGCGACTAACCTTTTTCTTGAAGTCATCCCTCCTTTCTCTCCAGTCTTTCTGCATAACAATTCAATGCATAGCTTCAGAAACCAAAGGGAGTTCATAAAATAGACACAAACTATACATTTACAATGATTCACAAAAAATACTAAAAGATTTTCTGACATGGCACAAATCAACTATACATTTACAATGATTCATAAAAAATACTAAAAGATTTTCTGACATGGCACAAATCAGACTGAATGTTGATTAAGACCTCCATAAGCACACAAACGTTTCAAGGCTACCATCGGGAGAAATAGTATGCTAACTCTGTGCCACAACTTAGGTCAACGAGAAAAGGGATACCCATCCACGCTCAATAGGCAATGATGTTGCAAATAATGCAATTTTGTCAAACTACAATAAAACCCTGTTTGGCTCCCAGTAATTGACCCTGGAATCATGGAATTTGAATTTGATTTGAAGAATTGGGTTGTTGGCTGCCACCTAGAATTGGAATCAGTTATTCCAGTACAATTCCGCCCAGCGGACCCCTCCCACTCCAGCAACGGTGACCATGCCCTCGACACCTCCCATGCCACAGCGGCAGCGAACGTTGATGCATCCCCAGCGCTGAAGCTTGCGTAACCACCCTGCACCCGCTGCCGCATTGGTCAAGCGTGTTGTGCTCAACTCTGACGCTAGCCTCGCTGTCCATGTAGGCAACCTACTACTCCCTTGCCTCTTCCTTGTCAGATCTACTCCCTCGCCTCTTCTCCGTAAGCCTCGACAGGTGTACAAGACGAAATCAAACTGTTAGATGGTTGCTTCTTGGTTTTCATGGTTGTGCTTCTCAGATGAAGCTTAGTTTTGATGTTGACCTTTTCATTCATTTGTTTGTTCCTAGTAGCCTTGATCAAGAAAAACTTTCAATTCCAAATGGCACCCAAACACAAAACATGGAATTGAAATTAACTGGAAACAAATTCAAATTCTAGTAAAATTAGAATCCAAGTCAATTTGAATTAACCAGATTCAATTCCAGGGAGCCAAACGGGGTGTAAGAGATTCTGTTCATCAATCAGCAAAACTGAAACTAGCTATTGCAAATAACTGGCCATTTTCAATGTTACATTGCAGACGCAGGAGAATCAAGTTACTTATTTTTTTTTTTTTTGGCTTAGCACACATAGAAGAAAAAAAGTATAGCTAATAAATGATGTGCACTTACAGCCGCTTCAATATTTGCTGGAGACTCATCGTTTGGACTAGAGAGCATTGAAATAATGCTCAAAACTATACTTTCAACCTGCATGTTATGAACAAAAAATAAATTAGTAAAGGCAAGATGCAAGTTGGTGTTCAAATTGCTTGCAGAATAATTCACTAATATTCAGTCTGTTTGACCACTAAATCTTTCAAACTAACGCTTGGTAATGTAAGGACAAGCTACAAGTGAATCTGAGGTTATTTTGGACAAGTTTTGAGTGGAATCACCAATAAAACAATCATATTTCACAATTAGTGCAACTAAAATAAAAACAACTCCAATCTGGATGAACTCAGCTGTTAACCATCTGATATTGATTGGTTTCTGGTCAGCAACCAGCTGTTTTGGAAAGAGCTGGTTTATTATTAGATTTAAATAGCACAGACAATTATAACAACAAAAAAACTGCAAACAGGTTCCCACCACTGAATGGAAACCAGCCTGGAACTGTTTTTCGAATCAATCTCTCTAGGGTGATTATCTAAAAAAAAGAACACTTTGAACTCACTAGTTGCTAGTGACAATCTTGTTGTAAATAAAAGGTAATGGACGTCCACTGACAAAATTCAGATTCAGCATAAAAACAGAGTATTTTCCTCCAGATTCTGACCAGTACAGGTCTACCAGGATGGAGTGTTAACAGATTTCAGACCATAAAAAATATCAGGAAAAAAACCAGCCCTGTAGAAGCACAAGAAGAGAATAAAACAAGGGAGAAACTAATGCTCGGACGTCCGATTTCTGTTTATCCCATCGGACGCCTCTTGCAGCATTTTTTTTCTACGTTTGCAACATTTTCTGTCAACGCGTGAAACGTTTTTTTTCGAACACTTGCAACATCCGTTTACTGTAGCAAATTTTACTGTTTATCGAAGGAAAATGTTGCACGCGTTGTAACAAAATGTTGCATGTGAAGAAAAAAAAATGTTGCAGTGCATTCGAAAATTTCGGACGTCCGAGTACAAGTCATTCCGATAAAACAATTATATGACATGTATAAAAAGCCCTACTGTATGCACTGGTGTCCATCGTTCACTTGCAAGCTCATAACCATTGGGATCTTCACCAGGTGGATGAAGAATAGAAATGCACACACGTCCATCAGGATAGACTGAGAAATTAACATTATAAACATTGTCAGAACACTGACATGATAAACAAAATAATAGACAAATGAATAACAGCTAGCTAGCAGAGAGCTCACCGTTAGGATGCCACATCTCAGAAGTAAATCTTACTGATGGAGGACTGTTGGGATAATTTTGTGGGAAGGTCATTATTGCATTGAAGTAGCCTCCATCACTGCAAAAACAAAACTTCACATTTAATTTCAAGAAACTCCGGAAAAATACAGAAAGATTACAAGTCTAACACATCCATTTCGTCAGCAAATATCTTTAATATGAATTTTCCCAAGTTCATAATAATGAAGAGTTGCAGCTAAGCACAATGTACAATCACTTAGCCAGAGAGGTTACTGCAGAGTGATCAACAGATACAACAAATGGTTAAACAATTTCATGGACCCAACTTTAGGTACACAAAGCAAATCACAATATACAACTTCAAAACTAAAAGCTTGATACAGTATAATTCAAGCCTTCATGGTTAATCCATATGGAATACAAATTATAAATTTTGACTCAGTAATACTTCATTAGCAAAATAAGTAGATTCAAGCATTGTTTACTCAGAGTGTCATACAGTGAATGAAACCTTTCATTCTAGATAATAAAACCCGGGGATATATCCTTAGATGCTGTGATGTTGTTGTGGGCCTCAACGGCCTCGATAACGTTTTCTACCCAAAGAGGAAGCGGGCTCACGCGACGGACCGGGCTACCACCACAGCAGCACCTGCGGCCCAGGTGGTGCAGCCACTGCAGGGGGCATAGTATCATCTTGCGCAGCAAGGATAAGGCAGCAGATTTGATTTTTATCTCCTTAGTTAAGGCAGCATATTAGTTATGATTTTTATCTCCTTAGTTAAGGCAGCAGATTAGTTGTTTCCTTCTCTAGTTATTTTGTTTCCTTCTCTAGTTAGATTGTTTCCTTCTTTAGTTATTTGCTTCTATCTATTGTAAGGCTTCATCTCCTATATACCACAGAAAACTAATGAAAAGGCATGCTTGAATTTGCCACCAAATTGATCTCTTAGGCGGTGCCTTCCGATTAACAAGGAAGGAAGCTCCGATAGCTTCTACCTCCATCGATCGCTGCAACGGCGTCAACGTTAACCACCTCACGGCCAGGTTTAAGGGCCGGCACTCGTCTCTATAACCAAGCACACAACAGATGTGATGTAAATAGCACCCAAACTCACAGACAAGACAGTATAGGTTCCTATTTGGTCTCATTCAAGGAAAAAATCAGCACCATTGACGCAATCTGAATAGGTCAGATAACACAATGTGCTTGCTGAATAGTTGTATATGACTATCAGATAGTTGTATACCCTGCTCCGTATTTTTTCTTTGGGGGGATGGATGACTAGGGAACCTGCTTCTTAAGTGTCCACCACAACTGTCCCCGCGGTTGTCACGATCCACAGCTGGCAATGAGGGCCCGTTGTGCAGCCAACAGGCACTTTTGGATTTTGGAATATAGGTTTGGAACTTTGGATGGTCTGGTGAATCCTAGATGGGCTGGATCCACACTGATTTCTTGTTTTTTTTAAAAAAAAATATAGGTACAAGACTTTTTTTTAGGAATTTCCATTTTCTTTTCCAAAGAAATTATGTGCTCCCTAGTCCTTTAAAAAACTCATTTATCAAACCACAAGATCACGAAAGGCATGTGACTCCAAGATTCAATGCATTGTGACGGGAGGTTGCCAATTTTATAATTTATATCGTAGGTCAGTTGTCACTGTCCTAGTTCAATATTTCATGGCCAAATGATCTAGCAGATTGATAAGAATACACCGAATTACAAATCCGTTAATGTTATCTCAAATATGCATTAGAAATAAGCATTATCAATCCAAAACCACATCTGATCCATGTTAGTTGTATCTGAAGTCTGAATCTGGACAAACCAATATTCCACTGCCTGTTAGCACTACCTCCAAACCTATTTTATTGAAGCAAATTACATCTATGCATTTGCCAGGGGTAGAAAATGAAATCTCCACCGAGAGAAGGGGTCAATGAGACTTAAGTGTAGGTCAAAAATAGCCGTTCTCAGGAGAGCGATGCAGTTAAATACGCACAAACCTCCCCTCCCACTCCCAGAACTTTTGTTGCATCTCCCGAATCAATTTCATGGGTGTTTCAGCAATGCCCTCTTGTGTGTAAGGAGCTCTGCCAGCTAAAATGGCCTCTTTCTCCGTATCAACGACAGACAACAATGAAACAAAATACTTGTCTGCACTTCACTCCCAACTCATTTACTAATGTTGGTATAGCTTATGGGCACACTATTTATCAATTGTAGCACCACAAATACATCAGGCCTTGTGCCTTCCCTCAAGGCCCAGAACTGACCAAGTATAATTCCACAAATCGACACTCAGAAACATGGGTAATGCAAATTCAGTGTGCTGCACAAACGAACCATGTTCACCACAGCTAAATTCAAGGGTAAACATTGCGGATCGACAGCCAAACATGGAATTCCCACAGTTTTCACCACGCAAACTAACCGGAAACGAACGCGACTATGCACACGCACGAGCCAAGCCGTCCATAACTACAAAGCAATCGTGCAGTAATTAGAGGGTAAGAAATGCAACTCACTATAAGGTGTCGGGCGGGCCGATAACGGTGACCTGCCACTCGAATACATTACTGTCGTCGACCAGCCCCGCCGAGAACCCATCGACGGGGTTCTTCGCGAGATCTGCAACAATCCCACAGACACGGAAGCCGAGATCAGGAGCCGATCGCATCGAATCGGGGCAAAAGGAGAGGAGAGCGCAAGGCCGTTTGGATCCATACCTCTGAGCTGCTTCTGGAGCAGGAGGCTCGCCTGGCTTGCGGTCGCCGCCATGAGAAGCAGAGCTCGATCGGATCGGCGCTAGGGTTTTGGCGATGGGGCAGGTTCGCCGCCCTCGGGGCGAGCTTTATTGGTGTAGGAGAGGAGGCTACAGCCTACAGGCTGGACGATTTGTAAGAAGCTTGGGAGGGTTGATTCGATGGGAAAAACTAGCGATGTTTTCCCGGCCAGCGATGCTTTTGTGACGTGATACATCGCGTGCGTTATTTTTTTCGTAGAAATAATTTTATTTTTTACAATATTTTTTTGTAAGAGTTATCGCGAAATACGTGAAATAGTTGAAAGGATACAAACACAATAACGTTTCTTTTCGTATGTATCTGGGATCCTCCCACGAAGGATCCGTGACTGCGCTAAATCGAAAGGTCCTTTTCGTGAAAGATAGCTGGAATGATCCAAACATAACTACGCTCTTTTTTGGGTATTTATTTAGGGTCCTTTCATAAAAGATTCGTAATTTTTCTAAACCAAAAGGTCATTTTCATTAAAAAAAATCACGGGAAGGACCTACACGTAACTAGAAATGTTTTTGCGGTGTAATACGCCACACACGTTGTTTTTTTACAGAAAAAATTTCTTTTTTTGACAGAGTTTTTTTTTACATTGTCGAGAAAACGCGTGAAACAGTTGAAAAAATACAAGCGCAATTACACTCTTTTTTTTACATTTATCTGGAGTCCTCTCACGAAGGATCCGTGACTGCACTAAATTGAAAGATCCTTTCCATAAAAAATAGCTAGAGTGATCTAAACTTAATTACACCCGTTTTTTTTAAAAAAAAAGCTTAGATAGAGAGGCGTGATGTCGCGCCCGGCGAAAAAATTGACCAGAATTTTTTCTGTAAAAAATACAATTTCGTTTTTCTTGGTGGTGTTTTTTTAAAAAACTGACCGCGATTGCGATAAATCGACCGGCGAAAAAAATTGACTTGAATTTTTTCTGCAAAAAATACAATTTTGTTTTTCTCGGCGGTGTTTTTTTAAAAAATTGGTCACGACTATGCAAAATTAAAAGATCCTTTTCGCGAAAAATAGATGGAACGATTTAAACTTAATTACGCTTTTTTTGCCATTTATTTATGGCCCTTTCATGAAAGATATGCGATTTTGCCAAACCAAAAGGGCCTTTTCGTAAAAAAAAATTGCTGAAAGGATCTAAATGTAATTACTAATTTTTATGAGGACATTCACAGAGGGAATGACACGTGGCATTGGTGTTTGCTCAGGAAAATTGCCAACTTTAATATAGATATAATATGATTACACATTTTTTGAGAAACCTACACGTAAAAAAAAAGCTGAGCTCAGCCAGCCGGCCGAGCTGACTCCCGTGCCGAGCCGCGTGACGTGGAGGCCCTCCTAGGCCAGGAAGCTTGCGACCTTTAATATAGGGATGATATGCTCTGCCGTTATTTGCTGACTTGCTGTGCCTTTCTGAAATATGAGCTGTCTATTTTAGTCCATCCGTCCAAGTTCATTACACATATTTCTTCTTTAGCATATATATTATAAATTTATTAAAAATAACTAGATTATCCTTAATTACTATCAATAAACACTATATTCAATACATGTAGGTGGAAAATATAAATTATTATCGCTAAACAATATACTCAATGCATGTATATAGATAATATAAAGTAAAAATGAATATTTATTAGGGGTATAAAGTAAACATCACATAATTTTACATTATAATACGAAATACGTTCTATATTTATAGATAAAATTATTTAAAAAACATTCTTATAAAATTAGACAGATAGAGTACTTTACAAGGCTGCGATGGTCCCCAGCCAATTAGTCCCAATACACCTTAATTTAATACTTTTTTGAATGGAAAGCGGCAGGAGCTCTGCCATATATTAAAGAAGAAAGCAGAGTACAAACAACCGTCTGACAAGGAAAAGCATGAAAAGGAGATCCTCCCAAAACATAAAAAAGGCCCAAAGAGATAAAAGATAAGGGATCGTGTCCTGCAATGCACATATACGGATAGCAACGGAAGAATGCACGGGACCATACGGACGGACTAACTAACACATGAGGATCGAGGCTCTTACTTAGCTAGCATAGAGCCTCAGAGAGGCAATAGGAACCATTGAAGATTTTGGGTCTCCCCTGCTCAAGACATGAAGCACGTCGCCCAATTCCAATCACCTGAAAGTCCGTGAAGAACCTAAATCTGGCAATCGCCATTCTGTAGTGAGCCGTCTCGCCTCGCTGCTCTTATGGTATTGACATCCCAGACAATTCGGCTGAAAACCGTGAGAAAGGGTTGATACACATTAGTGAAGATTCGCGCATTCCTTTCTTTCCACAGATTTCAGAAGGTGTATGTTATGATCCCGTCCATCTGCTTATGTAAGATACCACCAGGCTGAAAGCGAAAAGCCTGCTTGAGGGACGATGAAATTACATCTGACTTGCTCGAATATCTTCCTCCAAACTTGTTTGGCGTATGGACAGGCAAGCAGCAGATGCGTAGCAGATTCTGGATCTGGGCTGCACAAAGGACAGAAAAAGCTATGAGGCCAACCACTCACCACTAACCTGTTCGCCGTGAGCAACTTCTTCGGGATGAGAAGCCATGTAAAAAATTTGCATTTATTTTTCACACAGGCCTTCCAAATACACGTGTAATTATTGTCAAATAGGGCCCCCTTGTACTGTATTAAGTACGCAGACTTTGCTGAATACTGGTGATTGGCCGTCTACTTCCATAGAATGTCATTTGCAGTGTCCAGTTTATGATTAACCTGTTGGTTGGCCTGCCACAACAAAAAATATTCCCAAAGCTATGAAGCCCCTGCTATCCTTCGAAGTGATGTAATCCAGCAGTTATTGGTCAGCTCCTCGTAAACAGATCTATTCCTTCTTCTTACCAACCGGTAGCACTGAGGTGTGATGTCTTTTGGCGCTGCCCCGTTAAGCCATTTGGATTCCCAAAAAGCAGTCGTCTTCCCATCACCAAGCACCATGGAAGTGCTTGCCTGAAAAAGTGACCAATCTGTGTCATCACAAGGAGTGCCCAATCGTACCCAAGGACTTTGTCGATTCTTCCTCTTCCATTGGTGCCACAACCATCGAAACCGTAGCGCCCTACCATATGTGTCAAAATCCTTTAGACCCAGTCCCCCCAAACTTTTCAGTCTGCAAACATTTTTCCAATTCACCAAACAATGGCCTATGCATTGAATTTTCATATTGAAGAAAACCGTTTTACAATCAATGTGAAAATATAGAATTAAATAAGTTGCTCACTTGTTTGTAGACTCGACCGGGCAAACTTTTCCTGTGGTGAAAGAAATCCTTATGTATTCGATTGTTTCAATCAATTGCAAATTGATTATTGAGTAACTCACAAGTTAAAAATCTACATAACATGAATAGGTGGCTGCTCACTTGTTTACAGACTCGGCAGGGGTAGTTTTTTCCCTGAGGTGAAGAATTCCTCTGCACTAGAATTTCTTCACTATTGGTGCCATTGCTTCATCAATTGCAATGGATGTTTTGAGTGGTAGACAAGTTATAATAGATATAAGAGGAACAGATGTTGTAGCATCAGTTGTGCGGTGTTGATGACTCCACCAAGTGCAGCTTACCAGTGAGGTCAGAGGGTGATGGATGATGAAGACAATATCCAAGTTTGGTTTTGGAGGCAAAGGTGGGGCAGAGTGCTATTAGGTTCAAATTAAATTTGGACTAGCCCCATAAAGTTCAACTCAAATTTGTCCCAACCGTCTATTCTATTAGCCTAGACTAAATATCCTAGCTCAACCGCCTGTGATGGAAAGGCTAGAAATGTGTAATCTTCACTAAGCTCAATCCATCATTTACTTACCGGAATTGCTATACAACACTCGACTAAATTTCTTCTGAAATCAATCGTATTTCTAACATCTGTATCGTGCTTTAGGATTTGTGCACTACCCCCCCACTTTCTTCTTCATCTCCGGCAAGGTCGACCATGCGCTAGAGCTACCGATTACCCAATGCCGAATGCCCCATTGTCCGATACCCCTCTTCTTTTCATTATTTTTAAATGATGTGCTAGAGGCGACAATAGGGAAGGAGAAGGATGACACGTGGCGGAGGAAGCCAGTAAGGCGACATGCGGGGGAGGAAGAGGCGATGCGGCGACAATGGATCTACGTGAGGGAGAAAGGCAGTGGGTAGTGGCACTTGCTGGGGTGACAAGATTTAAATTGGGAAGGCGGCCTCAGTGCGCTAGTGTAAGAAAGGCGGACAGTGCCCTTGAGCACTCCACCGAGGAGGTGGAAGGAGACATGCAGGGTGAGTGGCATGTGGCGATGCAAATGAACGCATCAAAACGATAACTGTTTAGGAAGCCATGTCATATCTTGCCTCCTTGCACATGTTTTTTCCCTTCAAATATAGCCCACTTCTGAAATGATTTGCAGATTTAGCCCCTTTCTCAACTGCAATAGGTCCGGTAGACGATATGTGTCACCTGTAGCGCCTGTGGAGCTTTAGCAGGTTGCCTGTGTCTCGATAACCCGGCAGACTGCAACAATAGCGACTAGCCCACCGTAGTAGCAAATCTACCAAGCACTCCTGACACGGCAGGCACCTACTGAGGAATGGCTGCTAGGAAGGTCTTGCCAAGGAGCAGTTGCTGGGTAGGCTGATTTTGGTGAGTAATTAGCTATGGAGATTAGTTAATCGAGTGATTTACTTAAGTGATTAAGTAAGCGTGATTACTTAGTGGATTTGATCGACAATTTCCTACCAAGCTAAAAGTGCTCAACAGTTTTGTTGCTGCGGTGGGCTAGCTACTGCAACCACGATCGACCTAGCTATTGAGGCACAAGCAACTTACCGAGCTCTACGGATGTGACAGGTGACACGTATTATCTACCGCACTTATCACAATTAGGGAGGAGACTAAATCTACAATTGATTTCAGAAGGAACTAAATTTGAAGAAAAATAACATGCTCAAGGACTAAAGAGTTAGGGAGGATGAAGTGGATAGGTATTGCGTGAGAGGATTCTAGTGTTGGATCTCCCTGGCATGTTCAAGAAAAAAATTGATTGATTTCTTTATAGAAGTTAGTTGATCAATACGTAGTCACTCCTTTAGGGTATATACATCGGTACGATATCAACTATCTATATACTTTGCCATGTAAAATTTTTGCTGATATGAGTGAGAAAGAAGGAAAAGAGAGAGCGTAGTTGTCTCTTTGTGAAGAGACAAAACAACATTATATGAGTTATTGTCTATAGTAACACCTTTTCATGCCATAATTAAATGATTGTAGAATCTTATAGAGATAATCTTAAGATGTCATCTATTTTAGAAATTGTTTTTAATTTTATCGTTAGATAATATGAAACAGTATATAGATAGCAGTCATCTCTAGTACTATATGTGCTCTTATTCATTTGCTTTTGTATCCATTCATGAAATCTGGTAAAATCAAGTTTCACCTCTTTCAGTTGTGTAAAAAAAGGACAAAGTTGGTAGGCGAAGCAATAAACTCCAGCTGGAGCGGTAGTGCGTGATTGTTAAGGAGTTGGGCAATTAACTTCCAAACCTTAGAATGGGTGTCTTTTAGACACCATCAACATCTACCTACTAGTTTGTATAAACATGTAACACATGTGCAATAAAAAAGTGATCTCTCTTTTTCTTGAGTTCAATATCACTCTACTTTCAACATGTTATCAGCATTGCTCTAATCCACGAGCACGGCAGCTATTGTGCATGGGCAAACAGAGACTAGCGGCATACAGGAGGATCACCGGCCACATTCCGGACACGGATATGGCAGAGATCTCCAAAAAGGAGTTTGCAGAGCTGGCCTTGGATGCCAGCAATTATCTGACTTGGGCGATGGATCTAAAGATAAATTTGATGGGTCGAGATTTTGGTGCAACCATCACTAAACCTCAACAAAATGACCTGCAAATTTCACAAGCCTCAAAATATGCAGCCCTACATTTTATTCGGCATCACCTCCACTCAGACCTAAAAATTGAGTAATTAATGGAGGAAGATTGTCATGGCCCCAAATTTCAAAATTTATTTCTTGCGGCTAACATTAGCGCCAACCAAATTTTGACCGCATTTGAGATCGACTTCCGCCTTCCGTAAATGTTCTAAATTCGACACTTTAGAATTTCCAACTTAATGAAAGTTAAGAGCTAGAAGTTTCAGTGTGCATGTTAGAAAAATGGAAACTAGAAACTTTCTCCTCAACGTTGTGGGGTTTGAACCAAAATCCAACGCCAAATACTAATTCACAATGTGGCTCAAAAATTGAATCTAAGTGCTGAGCTTTTGGGGACTTGGCCCTTTTAACTCATGCCTAGTAGTAAGGTCAAGTGAGCAAAGAAAACAAATCAGCACATCTCTCATTTCTGATTTTCCTCCCCAAAGCAGCCTCCACGCCTCCTTCTAGCTCTCTCCAGCCTCTCCCCCAAGCTGCACCTCCCTTGCTGCTGTCCCTGGCGTCTCCTCCCTGGAGCTCCATTGGTGGCGCCTCCATCCCTCCAAGGCAGCAGCAGCTCCTCCTCCCAGCCGGCCTCCTTCCCCAAGTGCAGCCCCTCCTCTTCCTCCTCCACTCCATGAGGTAAGGCTCCCTAGGGTTTAGGTTTTGATGGGTTATTTCCTGGTCTTGGGTGCTGCCATGATGTATTGGGGGCTTAGATGAGTGGAGAATCAAAGTTTGAATGGGGAATAATCAATCTAGGGTTTGGAGCAAGTTCTGAATTTTCGAGCAGAATTTTTAGCTACTGTTTCGGGCTGATTTGAGAAAATTCTGAGCATCTCCTGCTAGGTTGGCTGTAGAGAAAGTTGTGGGTAATCAAATTACCTTTCATTTCCAACTGGAATCACCTCATTCCGTTAACCCAGCTGAAAGTTATGTCTAATTTAGTGCATGCTGCTCTGAAAGTGCTGATATTGTGTAGCTGAAACTTGTGGTGTGAATAAGAATTAGTTAGAGGCCGAATTAGAAATAAATTTTGCCTGTGAAGTTTTAGGAAATTTCATGTAGATTGCAAAATGTCATCCTTTACTCAATTCCTTAAGTATAGCCATTTATATGATGAAATTTGTGCATGCTGTTCTGAAACACTGAAATTTCTGAAACTCTGAAACTGTTCTCTGTTCCTGGCCGAACTGGGAATTCCCTGGGCAGAATCTGAGTGATTGGCCAAATCCAGGTTGTAGGTCTATGTCTTGTGGTCGTTTCGAGTATAAGTTTGCTCAATTTGATCAAACGGTTCAAAAGTTATGGCCATTTGTATCAACGCTGCTCTGAAATCAGTTTGTGCTGAAAATTTCAGACTTTGGGGCTAAAGTTCAGAGTTTAATTGCAAGCTTTACTTTTGTAATCTGAATGTTTTGATGCATGGTAGAGTTAGATCACCCTCTTGTGGTCTTTTTCGAGTCCATGAAGTCAATTTTGGATTAGCCAAATAAAAGTTATGCTTGTTTAGATGAATGTGCTTGTTATTTTCAGATTTTGCTATAGAATAGAAGTGGAGTTTAGCAATTATGTTTTCAGTTTTAAATTGAGTTGAATGTTTGCGCTTTTGGAGCTAGCTTGGGTGATAAACAGTTAAGTCACTAGCTATGGAGGTTTCGCTCAAATAGTGTTGAGCAAATTCATAATGTCGCTTGGTTGCTAGTGTGGAAATTAGCATTTGTATTTCGTTTTGTCTTGATGAGTGCTTGCATGATCGTCTTTAATTCTCATTCCATCTCATATGCATTGCATGCATCTCATCCATATGCACTGCTTCGTGTAGAGAACGAAACCATGAGGGTGACGTGGCCGTGGTCGAGGGGACATCGGTGGGCAAGTTGTCGTTGAGGATCCCAAGAAGTCTGCAGCAAGCACCTAAGCATGTTTATCCTTATGTATCGTTATTTTTGAGAATAATGTGATTAATTGAAATGTTAAGTATTGCATTAGGAATTGCCATGTGGGATAGGAATAGATCCTATTTGCTGCACGTACACCCCTTGTATTCGCTCGAATATCTCCTTTTGAGCTAGACTATGGGTATTAATGAGTCTGTGCTTAGAATGCTTAGATGTCGGGGTTGGGCCAAGTGACGGAGGGTTCATCACTTGCGGTTGTTATCATTACACACATACTTCCTTATGTCGACTTAGAATTGGGAAAGGTTTTGGAAAGAAATGAATTGTGGACCCAAGCGGGAGTTGGTTCATTTGGGTACGGAGACTCAAATGTGTAGCCCGTCTGTGTCGATTAAGGACCGATCCGTAAGTGGAATAAGATTGAGCACACCCGGTTGGTCGCATGCTGATTATGGTACGATAAGTCGCTCTTTCTCTCATATGGAATCGATGGACCGTAACTTCCGTGGTTGGGCGTGGTTGAGGCGAGGCTTAGCGACTCTCGGCGCCAAGCCGGGCTTGGGGCCGCTTTCGAGGGGTGCTAGGTTTTCGGACCACGGAGGACGCTCAAATGATTGGGTATGATTGGGAGGGGGTTGACACTAGGCCCTTGTGGTAAGTGTCGTGCGATCAATGCTTCCCTGCAGGGTTAATTAAGCGATTCGAATTGCCGCGCTCTCGGATATGAGCACGCTTGGTCCGAACTTCTTCTGCGTAGTAAACAACTTGAACTTGTGGTTCGCCGTTGGGCTTGAGCTAAATTTCGATATGAGATGACTTGCTTTACATTCTGTTAATTACAATATCATGCTAGAGGTAGGTGCTTTTACGACTGCTAATTATATTGAGAAAAACTTGAGTAGATGACTAAAATTGAAACAAAGTTAAGCATTTCCGCACTTTTAACCTAAGCCTGTTTACCTTGCTACCGAATGCATCTCCTTTGGAGTCGGTCATATATGGACCACGGGTAAGTCTTGCAGTACCTTCAGACTCATGTTGTCGTTGTGATTTTTCAGTGAGGACCCGACGGTTGTGAGTTCTGTCCATATTGCTTCTCGGTGGTCCAAGGACACCGAGTAGAGGCTTAGCGACATCGCTGCGCCCGGGAAGTGTTCAGGGGCAGAACACTTCCGGAGAAGTTGTATTTTGCTAACGTGTTGCGATTGGATTCATTTTTGTTGTATAGATAGCCTTTTAAATTGTGTTTCGTCGTGGTTTAAGTCTCTGTCGATGTCTCGTGGATGGCTTCTAATTGTGATCGTACTGCTGTTGTGGTTGTTGCATTACTTTTGGATATATATATACTGCAACTGTGTTTTCTTGTCTGCTGAGTGGATGTCCATAGGTTCTAGGAGGGTCATGCCGAAATTTTCCAGATTTTGGAGTCTTGGTCAAATTCTTAGTTCTGGTGTGGTTTAGAGTCTTGGAGTTGTTGCTAAGTGTGGTTTGGTGGTTGTCGGGTTTGTCTTTGTGCGGGTGTTTCGCGTGCGTGTTTGGTTGCTTGGTTCGAGTTCGTTGCCCCTTTATGCAAATTGAATTGATATCGCATTGAAACCGGTATCTTGGGCGATCTGGCGAAGTTCGGTCGCATCTACGGGGAATCTGGGACGGTTGTCGAGTTCATCGAATGGGGTGACGTTGTCTCTATTGGGCTTGGGTGTTAGCATCGAAGCGCCACCGGCGATCCGTTGCTAACCTCCAATTCCGATGTGGACAACGGGACATTCGATAACCCGAGGACAGTCTGGGCGGCTCCTCTCAAAGATCCACTTCAATTGTGGAACTCCTTAAAAAAGAGGTATGACCAACAGAGGTCGGTCATATTACTAGAAGCTCAACGAGAATGATTACTTATACGTTTTCAAGACTTTAAGTCCGTGGCAGCATATAATTCAACAATACATAAAATAAATTCCAAGCTGAAATTTTGTGACCATAGAGTTGGTGATACCGAACTAATAGAAAAAATATTATGCACTTTCCATCCTTCTATGCGTATACTTCAACAGCAATATCGCCAAAAGATATATACAAAGTATTCTGAGTTGATTTATACTCTACTTCTAGTAGAGAAATATGATGAAATTCTTATAAAAAATCATCATACTCTCCCTACGGGGGCAATGGTAGTGCCTATAACACATGCTAATACTTAGGGGGCTAGCAGTAGCCATGGGTGTAAGAGGCGCTATAAGAAAAAGAGAAAGTGGCAATCCAATGATATGCAGAAATTCAAAGGCAAAAGATATGGCAAGGAAAAATTTAAGAAGAATTTTTCTAAATGAAAATCAAGCCTTTGCCATAAATGTGGTTGCAAAGGACATTATGCAAAAGAATGTCGCAGTGCTCCACATTTGATTGAGTTATATCAACAATCTGTAGACAAAAGCAAGAGGTCTAAAGAGGGCAATGTTGAAGTTAACTTCATTTCACCAGCAGACAAAGATCTAAAAATAGGATCAGAGGATATTGTTTTGAATGTTGAGCACCATCAGATGCTCCAAGTGAAGGAAGACGACTTCATGAAAACATATGATATGTTGGTTGAATACGCTTCCCAAGATCGGTTTGGAGACACCATATAGTCTCCTAGTTATCCCCTTATATAAATAGTCAGTCATAATTGTTTTACATAATATTGTTGTATATTTTCAGTTAACTAAGTTATGTAGGAGCATGCGTATTATAATTGTATTTTATATAAGTACATATTGTATTTGCAGACATACAATATATGTATATTGATGTACTTGTTCTATATTTGAGTTAATAATCATGCTCTTTATTATAGAATTTGGTGGCACAATCCAATGGAGGACGAAATCTGTCTTATTGACAGTGGTACTACAAATACAATATTAAGGGAAACAAAATATTTCCAGAATTTGACAAAGAAAAGTAAAAATATAATGACTATTGCTAGAAATGATAATCTTATTGTTGGCACTAGAAGAGCCATCATAGTTCTCACTATGAGTACACAATTGACGATTGAAGATGTTATGTTGTATCCTCAATCAAATCATACCCTACTAAGTTTTAAAGATATCTGTTTTATTGGTTTTCATGTAGAAACTACTAGTGAGAGAGACGATGAATGTATTCTCCTCACTAAAGTTGATGGATACGGAAAAAAGTGGTTGAAAAACTTTCTTCATATTCATCCGGATTGTACTACACATACATCAAACCTGAACCACATGTTGCATTCAAAACAATTTTTTAAAATCTTGACAAATTCAAGATTTTGTATGATCGCCTAGGTCATCCTAATATAGGGATGATGAGAAAAATTGTAAATTGTTCTTTTGGCCATAATATTAAAATTTCAAATTTCCCAAAATCAGAGGATTTCATGTGCAATGCTCGTGCTAAAGGGAAATTGATTTTGAGGTCATCATACCTCAAAGTAAAAAATGTGTCACTGAATTTTCTGGACAGAATTCAGGGCGACATCTGTGGACCTATTCAACCCTTAAGTGGGCCGTTTAGATACTTTATAGTTAATAGATGCTTCTACAAGATGGTCTCACTTGTGTTTATTAAGCACACGGAACCGTGCCTTTGCTAGATTAATAGCCGAAATAATTAAGTTAAGAGCCAATTTTCCTAAAAAAAGGAACAAATTCATTAGATTGGATAATGCTGTTGAGTTCTCCTAAGGGCATTTAATGACTATCGTATGGCTCTGGGCATTAATGTAGAGAATTATGTGTTATATGTCTACACACAAACTGGCCTAGCAAAATCTTTGATAAAGAGGGTCAAATTGATTGCTAGACCTCTTTTACAAAATTGTAGGTTGTCAACAAGTTGTTGGGGGTCATGCGGTCTTGCATGTCACAGAACTAATCTAAATAATACCAACTGCATATCATATGGTCTCCCGTTGCAAGTAGTACGTGGAAGTGAACCAAGTATTTCCCATTTGCGAAAATTCGGTTATGCAGTATACGTTACGATTTCATCACCACAGCATACATCAATGGGTCCTCACAAGAGGTTGGGGATCTATGTGAGTTATAATTCTCCATCAATAATAAAATACCTTGAGCCATTAACAGGGATCTATTTACAGCTCGGTACGCTGACTGTATTTTTGATGAGGACAATTTTCCAGCATTAGGGGAGATAAGTACCACAAAGAATATTGAGTAATAGATTAGAATGCCACTAGCATTCAGTTCATAGATCCACGTACTAAAGAATCTGAACTGAAGGTTCAGAGAATAATAAATTTGTAACAAATTGCAAATCTACTATATGCATTTACTGATTACAAGGGTGTTACAAAATTATATATACCCACAATCAATGTACCAAAAAGAGTGAAGGTATCTTAGAAAGCTACTCTTGCCCCTAATGAGAAGAAGAGGGGGAGAATTCTGGATAAAAAGGACTTAGTTCTGCGGAGACGTCTGCAAAAACAGAATTCTTCTAAAGGTAAAGATACAGTACTTGAATCAGTAAAAGAAACTCAAAATGAGGTTGAGAACCATCGAAAGAATGGTAAACCCAGCATCAAAGTGTGCACAAATTTAGATGCTAAAACATCGGAACCCTTAGACTCCATTGTTATGGGAAATCACAAGGAGTTAGAGGATGTAAATGAAGAAATTTCCACAAATTATGTCAATTCGGGAGAATTATATAAAAGGGATACTACAATTGTCGACATACATTTTGCCTCAAAGATTGCCGAGAGCCTTCAACTAGATCCAGAATCAAAGACCATGGCAGAGTGCATGAAGCACTCAGATTGGGTCAAATGGAAAGAAGCAATTGAAGAGAATTGCTCTCGCTTAATAAAAGGGAGGTATTTGGTCCAGTAATACCAACTCCTCCTAAAGGGTTTCTTGTGGGAAACAAATGGGTTTTCGTTCAGAAAAGGAATGAAAATAATGAAGTGGTGAGATACAAAGCGATACTTATAGCCCAAGGGTTCACACAAAGATCTGGCATCGATTACAATAAGACATACTCTCCCGTTATGAGTGGAATAACATTCAAATATCTAATATCTATTGTAGTTAATATGAAAGTATCAAGGCAGTTAATGGATGTAGTAACCGCATATTTGTATGGGTCATTAGATTTAGATATTTGCATGAAAGTCCCTGAAAGGGTTAAAATTCTGAATCCTAATGCAAATCGCAACATGTATAGTGTCAAGTTGAAAAAGTTGCTATATAGATTAAAGCAGTCGGGAAGGATGTGGTAAAACCGACTAAGTGAGTTTCTTTTGAAGAAAGAATACTCTAATAATGATGATTGTCCATGTATGTTTATAAAGAAATCCCAAAAGTAAATTCTGTATCATCTCAGTATATGTTGATGATTTAAATATCATCGGAACCACAAGGGACATAGAAGAGGCAAGTAACCATCTTGTGACGGAATTTAAGATGAAAGATTTGGGTAAGTCCAAATTTTGCTTAGGCTTATAGCTTGAACATGTTCCTGAAGGAACATTTGTGCACCAATCTATATATATCCAGAAGATATTGGGAGAAATTCAATATGGATAAATTGTATCCAACAAAAACACCTGTGGCCGTGAGATCCCTTGATGTGGATAAATATCTGTTCAGACTTAGGGAAGAGGATGTGAGAGGTTCGAAGATGTCGCCTAGAGGGGGGTGAATAGGCGAATAAAAATTTTACAGCAAAATAAAATTTCCCGAGGATATCAGCCTGGAGTGTCCAAGGTTTGATCCGGATACTCCGAAGTATCCGGACTATCCGGGTTGGTCACCTCGAAATGAGATTTTAAATCTCTTCAATTTTTCAACAAACTAATTGAAGACAAGTAGTCTAAACACTATCAGGTACCTGGAGAAGGTATAAATCTAGAACCAAACGCAGAAGGAAAGTAGATCGGGACTCCCAAATGTCCAAGACCACAAACCCTAGCAAAACCAAAAGAACACGAAGACAGTGATTTTTACCCGAAGTTCGAATTCTTGAAGGGAATCCTACGTCTCCGTTGAGGCGGCACCAAGCCGGGGTCTCTTTCAACCCTAATCCTCCCGGTGTTGCACAAATGCACTCGCCGGTTTTCACTCCTTGTCTCTTTCCTTTCGGAGGTGAGATTTGCCTTCACAAACCTACGGGGCTCACCACACCAAGTATTTGAAGGCTCCCGGTGACTCCTTGCCGTCTAGCCCTTCAAACTCCAAGAGTAACAAATACGTCACGAAATTTTCTTGGAGGATGAATCTTGTGCTAAAGAATGAAAGATGCAAGCTCAAGGCACTCTAATCCACTTCTTTCTCCCCAAAGATTCAAATCAAACACTAGATTCAAGAGGAGAAGGAGACTAGGGCTCAAGAAAGTGTGAGAGTGAGAGCTTGAGAGCAAATGGATGCAATAATGGAGCTCACCTCCTGGTAGGTGGGGAGTGAGGGCTTAAATAGGGGCTCCAAAATCCAACCGTTGTGAGAGGGCTGCGCACAACTCGGAGTATCCGGACTTACAAACCGGACACTCCGGATTGGTGAAGAATTAGTTCGTACCGAAGGGGTCAACCCGGAGTGTCCAGACTAAAACCCAGGTGACAAATACTCATACCAGGGATACCCCCAGCAAGCCGGAACACTAAATGGGCCGTCTTAGACCCAGCTCTGCCCGAAGGCCTCGTTGGGTCACGAAGGACCCTCGACCCCGATCAAGCCCACCAAGAGGCAATCCGACCTGGCCTCAGGTCGGGCGCCCAACGAGCTCCGACCTGGCGACCTCCGCCACAGGGTCGAAGATCATCGCCGATCGACCTCAAGCTGGTCACCTGCCCCACGGACACGACAGCCATGCTGGGGCAGGTGGCTCCTTCCCAAGGTTGCCAAGAGGTCGCCAAAGTCAAGCGCCAGTCCCTTCACCCCGTCATGCACAGTGGAGAGACGCGCACCCTCCCGAGGCAACACCAGAGCACAGCGTAACGGCGTCAGCACCTGACAGGCGCACAGCGGGTAGGTGCGCCCCTTCCCAACGGAACGCCGCTCGCTGTGTCTACCAACCCAGGCATGGGATGAACATGAACCTGTCAGTCACTAGGACCGAAGACCAGGACTCCAAGGCATAGAACACCCCCTCCTTTTTTCTCCAAACTCCCGTGTAACCTGCTCCATCCGCCTATATAAAAGGAGGCAGGACCCTCAGGGAAGGGGACAGACGAACACCCAAGCATATACGTGTAGACCAAAGGCACTCACAAGCACAAACGAGCAACGTAACTCTTACTCCCACTCGGATGAGCGCTCAAGGCCAGGTCTTAGCCCTCGCTTGTAACACCACGCAGTCCTCTACGCCCAAATCAATATAGAACCACCACGAATTGGAAGTAGGGACGTTCAGCCCGAACCAGTATACATCTTGGGCTCCCTGAGTCTAACCATTCAAGAAGAGGGAACGCACGGCCCCTTAACTTACAAATTTACTTGCGATATCTGAACACCGACACCGGATACTCGGATCGACCCAGATATACCGGACCGCTTTCACCCGGAGTGTCCGGACTCAACCCAGATATCTGAATCGACCGATACCGGACCGCTTTCACCGAGTGTCCGGACTCAACCCTCGATACTCGGACTCACTTAACCCGAGTGTTGGATTGAACCGGATACTCGGACCGGTGAGTATGACTCTGAGGATGTCAACCCGAAGTGTCCGGACCAAATGTCCGGATACTCCGGCCTGACCCACTCGGCCAGAAGGGTACATTTTAAAGGAAATGCAATGATTTGAGTTCTTTTGCTATGCAATTTTCATCCTTTGAGCACAAGTATATCCTAGAAGCGATTTCCTATCGTATCCCCCTTAATAGAACGGCTATCCTTAGACTCAATAAAATAGAAAAATTACAACATAAGTCTTGATGCCGCCTTCACAAATTTTAAATGCGGTAGGGATCTCCAATCGCTTTCTCATGATGATATGATCTCGATTTCTGCATAGATTCTCACTTAACCATTAGTATTTTCTAATTGTGTTGTCATTAATCACCAAAACTCTTAAGGGGCCTAGATGCACTTTCAGGATGAAGAGATATTGGGATCGAAAGTTCTCTATCTTAGTGCCATCGAAGCACTAATGTATCTTACAAATTGCATCAGGATTGACATTGCATTTACAATCAATCTATTAGCTAGATATAACGCATCACCAACAAAAAGGCATTTGGTGATCTTGGTTTGATGTTTCAAAGGAATCACGACATGGCTTTAGTTAGATACACAGATGCTGGCTATCTGTCTAATCCTCACTGTGCCAAATCACAGACTGAATTTGCTTTCCTTTATGGTGGTGCAGCTATTTCATGGAAGTCTTGTAAACAGACTTTAGTAGCCACTTCCACTAGCATTCTAAAATAATTGTTTTATATGAAGCATTACGTGAATGTGTATGTCTTCACAGAATTATTAACTACATACAAAGGTCATGTGATATTAGTCCATTGGAATCTCCTATCATTATTTATGAAGATAATACTGCATGTGTTACTCAGATGCAAACATGCTATATAAAGAGTAATATAACAAAACATATTGCTCCTAAGTTATTTTATACTCATAAACTTCAAAAGAGTGGTGAGATAAATGTCTTTCAATCGAAGTCAATGAAAATCTAGCCAATTTATTCATTAAGTTCTTACCGACGTCCTCGTTTCAAAGATGTGTCTAGGGGATCGGTACGAGACGGCTTCGTGAGTTGCAAGGTTCACAGGGAGTTAACCCTTAAACTAGAACATGTTGCACTCTTTTCCTTTATGAGTTTTACATAAATGATTTCTTACATAAGGTTTTTAATGAGCCAACATTGAATACGAACTCCTCCTATTTTTCCCATTAGGTTTTAAAGGAGTTTTTAGATGGCATATAATTATGAGAACAAATTTCTCATTATATTTTTCACAGAGTTTTTGGAGGAGTTTATCGAAGCAAATGAAGGCTGTGTTATTCACCCAAGGAAAATGTTAAGGAGTTGGACAATTAACTTTAAACCCTTAGAATGTATGTCTTTTGTTGAATGGGTGTTTTTAGATATTATCAACTTTCACCTATTAGTTTATATAAATATGTAAATAATCCTTTTTTAATTTAATCTCTAATCTCTACTATATAAAGTGAGAGTTTTTTCCCACGTCATTTCAATAAAATTACCACTTCTGCCATTGATCTTTAATTAACCATTTAGGCCTGGATAGAAGACAACTCTTTAATTAACCATTCATACGAAGAGTTCTGCCGCAAGAAACGAAGTGCCCTACAGTTCTGCTTTCATTTACACTGCCAGCTCCATTTACACTGCTTTCATTTACACTGCCGCAAGAAACGAAGAGTTCTACCACGACGGCACACAGCACCATCCAGGCATCCACCTCTTAACGCAGACGCGCGAGGCGAGGCGCAAGAAACTGTCGCGAACTCGCGATTGGGTCGACGAGACGAACCGGTGGCGCCCCGGCCTCGGCCTCGTGGTGGACGTGACGCCACCCGCTCGCCGTTGCTTCTCCCCTCGTTGCATCGCGTCGTCCCCTCGTCCTCCCGAGTGAGCACTTCCCGCTGACGTCTCGACCGCATCGGCGGTCAATGCGTCGGGAGATGAGCGGCGATGAGGAGGAGGAGGAGGTGTTCTCGAGTCGCGGACCGCGTCCTCTCCTCCTCCTGCTCATCCACATCCGCCGGACGACGACGACCACCCTCGACGACGGCCGACGGGCCAGGCGGCCGCTGCGCTGGCGGCGGCGCTTCGACTTGTGGATATCGAGCGGCACTGCGTGCAGAACGGCGCCGAGGTCGCTTCCAGATGATGGAGCTCGCCGGGACCCTCCCGCGCGCTTTGAGATGGGTCGATCGACCTCCTCGACGGGCCCATCCGGCGGCGGCGAAGCTCGCCCATCTCCCGATCCAGATCGAACGGCGCCGTGCCGCCTCGGCCACGGCCGCCTCTCGGGGCGCTTCGCCGGGACGTCGTCCGACTTCGTCCCGAGGCCATGCCGGAAGGAGACGAGGCGGACCCAGTGCCTAATCCAAACCTCGACGATGGCAGCGAGTTCGTGGTGAAGGAGGAGTTCGAGCTCCGTGAGCTCGGCGCGACGGGCGGCGACTAACCATGGAGGAGTTCGACCTCTGCGTCGCTTACGCTCCCCATCGTCCGAGAGCTCATGCGCCGCGAATATTGCAAACTCCGGTTCAAACAACGGTGCATACACCCCATCTCGAGCTCCAGCTCCGACTCCGGAACGGCCGACGCGCTTCAAAGCGGCGCAATAGCTCCGCAATATTCGCAACGTCATTGGCTCCATGGTGATCGGCTCCGCGATCGCCGGCGGCAACGAGAAGGACACATCATCGGAGAAGGGCGGACGCCGGTCGGCTTTCAATGACAGATGATAGCCGAGATAGTGCTTGCGCGTGCACCATGACCCGAGCGCGTTAAGGTGCGACGATGACGGGAAGTCGTACAAGGAGCTCGATGAATGTTATGGTCCCGCTACTCTTGAGTACAATTACAAGGGAATTTTGGAGGATTGAGGAGAAATCGATGGAAGAAGGGAGGAAGAAGACACACGGATAGAGAGAAGAACCGAGGAAGAGGATATCACTTTGCTTCGGTCTCGATACCCTCTTGATCGCTTGCTTCTTCCTTTTATATCTCACGCCATGTGCAACCATTCCGCCCAAATTACGCTATGTATGTGCCGAATTTACTCTTGTGGTCCATGACATTCCCTCCCGTTGAAATGCGGCTTGCCCCTAAGCCGATGCCTGCAACAGGATCCCATGGAAGGTTTTTTTTTTCTCTGATACCAAATGTTATGGTCCTGCTACTACTGAGTACGAATTACAAGGGAATTTTGGAGGATTGAGGAGAAATCAGTGGAAGAAGGGAGGAAGAAGACACACGGATAGAGAGAAGAACTGAGGAAGAGGATATCACTTTGCTTCTAGTCTCGATACCCCTCCTGACTGCTGCTTCTTCCTTTTATATCTCACGCCATGTGCAGCCCAGTCCAGCCCAGCCCACGCTATGTGCAGCCCGGCCTCTTGTGGTCCATGACAGGGCTCTTCATGAACCAGGAGATACAGGCGCACAATGGGTCCATCTGGAGCATCAAGTTTAACCCGGATGGGCGGTACCTTGCGAGTGCTGGGGAGGACTGCGTGATCCATGTCTGGGAAGTGTCGGAATTTGAGAGGAGACGAGAGGGTAATGGGGTGTGCAATCCATTTGTTGCCGTTCTCTGTAATGGTTCGCCGGAGCCGACATTGGCATTGGCGAGTGTCGATGGGAGCCATTGGGATAAGAAGCGTCGGGCAAGGGTCTCCGAGAGTCGAAAATTGGCAAGCTCTGACCGGTTGATGGTGCCAGAGCATGTGTTTGCACTGTCAGAAAAACCGGTCAAAACCTTTGAAGGGCATTCAGAGGATGTGCTTGATCTCTGCTGGTCTAAATCTCAGGTATGCTAATGTTGTTGTTAGTTCTGAAGTCCAAAATTGATGCTTGTTGAGTAAAATGGTGAATTTAACCCCACAACCCAAATTCTGCTATTAATTTAGAAGCACACTACAAATATCTCTACTATATAAAGCAAGAGTTTCTTCTCGCGTCACTTCATCAAAATTACCTACCTTTACTATTATTCTTTAATTACTTACATTTGCCATTGCTCTTTAATTACCTACCTTTGCCACTGTTAGTGCTCTTTGCAAATAAACTTTTTATGATAAATTGAGTTTCAACCATTGTACATTCAGATTGAATAGTATTATTTAGATAAAGTTAGTACTTTTTGCAAATAAATTTTTGTCACAAATTGAATTTTTGTTGCAACGCACGAACACATAACTAATCTCTCCTTTTAACCACGACAGCGTCAGTACGTCACCGCCCAATTCACCCATGACGCTCACAAATTTCATCAAAAATCAGAAAGAAATTCCCTCCAATCCGATCCAATCCAATCACCGCCAATGCAGCGTGCTGGGCCCCACGCTTTCACACACGCATTGTCGCCTCCTGGTGAGCCCGGCCCCACCACATCCACTCGAACCCTCCCGATCCTTCCAGAACCGCCGATCCGACGGCCCAGATCGCTCGCGCCGGAACTTTCTAGACCCGCTACCTCCGTCATAAAACCTCTCCCGTTCCCTCCCCTCATCTCCTCGTTCCAGAAAAAAAATTTCGCAGAGCGACGCGAATCGCTGCAACCTAGATTTCGAGTTCTTTCTCTCTGATTCGTGAGGTTTTCGACCGTCCGAGGCGATGGCGAAGGGGGAGGGGCCGGCGATCGGGATCGACCTGGGGACGACCTACTCGTGCGTCGGCGTGTGGCAGCACGACCGCGTCGAGATCATCGCCAACGACCAGGGGAACCGGACCACGCCATCCTACGTCGCCTTCACCGACACCGAGCGCCTCATCGGCGACGCAGCCAAGAACCAGGTCGCCATGAACCCCACCAACACCGTCTTCGGTACGTGCCTCCTGCTGCTCCAGACTTGATTCTTCATGCGTGGCTGTGGCGGCGATTCGCTGACGATTTACACTAGTTGGTTGTTATGGAAGACGACACCATCATAATAGTGGATTTGTCTAGTTGCATGCTTCCGAATTCCGTAGTTGTTGGTGCTAAGCATGTTAGATCTTCGGGAGTTTGTTCTGCTGTGCGCGAAGTTGTTCTGTTTCTAGTTTCGACACTCGATATGACTAGCAGTAATCATGAGAAAGTCGAATCTATGGTGAAATTTCGTGTTTGACAAGATAAAGGCTGCAGTGCTGTAGTCGTGTGGTCCCCTGTTTCTAAGATTAGTTACTAGTTGGGTACTTGGGCTAGCTTTGTAATCTCTTTCTGAGAGCTGCTTCTATGCATCATCTGTCCAGAAATACGGTAGTGCTTCTGATTTGTCTTGTGGTTGATTTTGCTGTTCGTCGTGGTATATTTTGCGCAGTATTTATGTTTGATTAGATGGATTCTGATGTGCTATTAGATTCTTCTAAGTTTTGCTAGAATTCTATCTGGAAGCTACGTTTGAATGAGTCCTCTCTTTTTTTTTTCCATATGCTGGTTAATTTTGATTGAGAAATTAATTGGTGCTGCCTATCCTTTTTGGAGAGTAATGGAAGGTACCTTAATGAAATCTACCTTTTACTGTTGCTCGTAGTTGAAGCAATCGAGACTCGTCGTATGCTTAGATTTGCCTGAGTACAATCTTGAAATTTTCTGCTTGATTGTAATGGAATGGATTAATGGAACAATCCAGCTCACAGCTGTTGCTCTGTTTCTCAATGCAGATGCTAAGCGGTTGATCGGTAGGAGGTTCTCTGACCCGTCTGTGCAGAGTGACATGAAGCTGTGGCCTTTCAAGGTCGTGCCTGGCCCCGGCGACAAGCCGATGATTGTCGTCCAGTACAAGGGCGAGGAGAAGCAGTTCGCCGCCGAGGAGATCTCCTCCATGGTGCTGATCAAGATGAAGGAGATCGGCGAGGCCTACCTCGGCTCCACCATCAAGAACGCCGTGGTCACCGTCCCCGCCTACTTTAACGACTCCCAGAGGCAGGCCACCAAGGACGCCGGCGTCATTGCCGGCCTCAACGTGATGCGCATCATCAACGAGCCTACAGCCGCCGCCATCGCCTACGGTCTTGACAAGAAGTCTGGCAGCACCGGCGAAAAGAACGTGCTCATTTTCGACCTTGGCGGCGGCACCTTCGATGTCTCGCTCCTCACCATTGAGGAGGGCATCTTTGAGGTGAAGGCCACTGCTGGTGACACTCACCTTGGTGGTGAGGACTTCGACAACCGCATGGTGAACCACTTCGTCCAGGAGTTTAAGCGCAAGCATAAGAAGGACATCAGCGGCAACCCCCGCGCCCTGCGCCGGCTCCGGACAGCCTGCGAGCGCGCCAAGCGCACGCTGTCGTCGACGGCCCAGACCACCATTGAGATCGACTCGCTGTACGAGGGCATCGACTTCTACACGACGATCACCAGGGCTCGTTTCGAGGAGCTCAACATGGATCTTTTCCGCAAGTGCATGGAGCCGGTGGAGAAGTGCCTCCGCGACGCCAAGATGGACAAGAGCAGCGTGCACGACGTCGTGCTCGTCGGTGGCTCCACCCGTATCCCTAAGGTGCAGCAGCTGCTCCAGGACTTCTTCAACGGTAAGGAGCTCTGCAAGAGCATCAACCCCGACGAGGCCGTGGCGTACGGTGCCGCCGTCCAGGCCGCCATCCTGAGCGGCGAGGGCAACGAGAAGGTGCAGGACCTGCTCCTGCTCGACGTCACGCCGCTGTCCCTAGGTCTGGAGACGGCCGGAGGTGTCATGACCGTGCTCATCCCCAGGAATACCACCATCCCCACCAAGAAGGAGCAGGTCTTCTCCACCTATGCCGACAACCAGCCCGGCGTCCTGATCCAGGTGTACGAGGGCGAGCGTGCCAGAACGAAGGACAACAACCTGCTCGGCAAGTTCGAGCTCTCCGGCATACCCCCGGCTCCCCGCGGCGTGCCCCAGATCAACGTCTGCTTCGACATCGACGCCAACGGCATCCTGAACGTCTCCGCGGAGGACAAGACGACGGGGCAGAAGAACAAGATCACCATCACTAACGACAAGGGGCGGCTGAGCAAGGAGGAGATCGAGAAGATGGTGCAGGAGGCGGAGAAGTACAAGTCGGAGGACGAGGAGCACAAGAAGAAGGTGGACGCCAAGAACGCGCTGGAGAACTACGCCTACAACATGAGGAACACCATCAAGGACGAGAAGATCGCCTCCAAGCTCGCGGCGGACGACAAGAAGAAGATCGAGGACGCCATCGACGGCGCCATCAGCTGGCTGGACAGCAACCAGCTCGCGGAGGCCGACGAGTTCGAGGACAAGATGAAGGAGCTGGAGGGCATCTGCAACCCCATCATCGCCAAGATGTACCAGGGCGCCGGCGACGACATGGCCGGAGGCATGGACGAGGATGCGCCCGCGGGTGGCAGCGGCGCAGGCCCCAAGATTGAGGAGGTCGACTAGCTTGTTTGATGGTAGTAGTTCATGGTACTGCGCTACGCTACGTGATGTTTCGGTTGGTGTTTTGCACCACGCCTTTTGCGTACTCTGTCGTGTCGTCGCACTACTACAGAACCAGCTATCACAAGCGGCTCGTAACTCCCTTTACAAGCGGTTTTATAACCGCTTAAGCAATCAGCGTGTGATACCGTCGGGTATGACAAGCGGTTGCTCGAACCGCTGTCTTTGTGGCACCGAAGCGGTTGGGAACGTGTCCAGAAGGCGGTGTAGCCGCCACGTGGGACGCCACAAGCGGTTCGTGTTACAAACCGCTTGGAGAACGATATTCGAAGCGGTTAGTATTACGAACCGCTTGGAGAGCAAGACTCGAAGCGGTTGGACTCACCAACCGGTTGTGGAGAGAGTTTTCGATTATATGCATTATAGAATATGTTCTTACAAGTGTTTTTGTATATCGCTTTTGACCGTGAAATTAAATATGAGTGGAGGAGTTTTTTGCAATTAAATATATATTACATATGCATACTCATACACATGTTCACATGCTAGCTCAAGACACAAAAAACGAACTTAATAGTGTAAAAATGGACAAGTACATACACGCAACCGACGTTTATAAGTTTGAATGATGAAAAAATGATTATCGAACTCATTTGTTGCATGCGCCACTCTTTATGTCCTTGGTCGACGTGGATGTCGTCATCGCTCAGCGGTGTCCAACGCAGAAACCTTACATGGAACTCGCCATTTGGAGATACAACCTCGCTGACAAGGAAGCCGATAAGTTGTTCTTGGAGTCGCGCGACCGGTGAGGCGGAGCACGTTAACGTGCTCATCGATGTTAATGACAATTAATTAAGCGGAAGTATATAAATATCCGATCACATGCAATTAATTAAAATGTAAGTTGTAGCTAACAAATTGACATGCATATACTGAACCTCAAAGATAATGTTCCAAATTGCCGCCATGGATAAAACTTTGAATATAGTGGAACACGAGTAGCCACATAAGTTGTTTCGGTAGTCGGCGCTTAACCTTCACGGGAGAAATTTGAATATCGATGAAGAACCGATATGGCGATGTATATTAATAATAGTTTTTGTAGTACGTGCTGAGTGCTTACTATGACTTCAATTCTTTCTCGAATTCTCCTTTTGCTTCTTCTTAAACTTTGCAAATGTCTTGTTAAGGATGTTAATGAACCATTGGTATTTTTGGACCGGATTCCTTCTTGAGTCATAAACTCGTAATCCTGCTTTGTTGTCAAGCTCGATGACTAGAAGGATCCAAAGGAAACCTATTCGTATATTGCAACATATGGATAAGTAGCTACTCGTACTATCAATGGCTTAAGAAATACAAGAACAAGAGGTTTGTGAGAACACGTACTTGAAGTTGAAGGGCGTATATGTACGGTTTGTAGTGTTGTTTCAACAATGCATGCAAAAGGTATTCCTCAAGTAGCTGTTTTTGCTTGCAGCCAGATGACCAGATTTTCTCGTTGACAATCTACGGGTCGATGAAGCCAACGCTCTGCTTGCCCGCCTTTTACATCGTTGTATCTCCATTCTACATAAGAAGGATAACTAAGTTAATTAGATTTTCAATTTTGTGGTGCGGGAGGAAGCAAACGGTAAACTTAGTAGATCGACACTTACAGACACCGGCCAGACATGAAAGACACGTTGACCTCGTCTCCTTGGTACACATGGTACAAGTCATCGAATTCCACCATAGTTACGTGTTGTTCCATGAAGAAATACTCATCTTGGAAACGGAGGAGGAACATTGTATATCCTTTAGATGCCCTTTCCATGTACCATTCATGCATTTGACGATCTTGGTTGGGAGATCTTTTATATCCTTTGGATCAATTAGCGCTTTCTCAACTCATACTTCCATTTGATTGGTGCCATTATTGGAATATCTGGTCTAATGATTTGAGTCCCGCCTCCTTCAGAATGCCATTCTCCTCAAGTCCTCAAA
Organism: Guadua angustifolia; assembly: GCA_036346375.1. Lineage (NCBI taxonomy): Eukaryota > Viridiplantae > Streptophyta > Magnoliopsida > Poales > Poaceae > Guadua > Guadua angustifolia. The sequence goes on along the minus strand of CM070509.1, from coordinate 37,387,008 downwards.
GATCACGATCTTCCACTTTCTTCTTCTTTCTGCCAAGGAGCCCGTGTATTTTGCAATCGTAGCCTTTCTTATTGTCCTTTGTAGTCGCCATCACAGTAGCGCGCCGTTCGCATGACCGAAAGTGCTTCACGCTTTTTTATCTATTTTAAGCTTGACTCGCTTCTTTGGCGCAGTCGTCGCCACATCCGTCTTTTACGGATGCAACTAGCTCCTCATGATCAGTCATATGGCCTCTTTGGCGGTTGTTTTGACATTCTCTGGTCCGTCGGATGCCGATTTCGTGGGAGGAGGTGCTAGTGTGGGATCTCTCCTTCGACATCGAGCTTCTTCCTCGGGAGATGCCGAGGCGTGGACCGGAGATGTTGGGTGCTTCTTACTTTCAGCGGTGGCGGTGGCGGCGAGTCGGGCTTCTTTGTGGAGCGGAGGTGAAGGAGGCGTGGCTCGACCATCGGGAAGCATTGCGTCAAAGCGACGCCGGAGGAGTCGTGGGTTGTCGATGTGGAGGAGGCGCTTGCTCCTCGAGCCGCTCAAATTGCGGGGCCTCTCTTCTTTGGAGATATAACCTCCACACCATCTGGAAATATGATGTACTTTTTGCGCCATAGGATGAATGTGCCATGGAGGGCTGTCCAAGGTTGGTCACCTCGTCGCCCCGTGAATATCGAGAACGAGATCTTGAAGCCCCCCACCACCTCTTCCACCGTGACCTTGGAGTATCCGGAGGGTATCTGGTTGCAGTGGAATGTCTGGCCCGCCTCCACCGGATAAGCCATGCCGTAAGCCACCTTGAAGGAGAGGTTACGCATATCAATGTGTAAGCTCGCACTGGCGGCGAACCTTGATGCTGTCCACGGATGACGGGCGTCGGGTCGTCACTCTGAGGCCACGGCGGACGCCAAGAATCGCTCTTTGGCGCGGTCGGACTGATCACGGATTCCGGCGCCGCCTGAACATTGGTCGAACGTAGTGCTCCTGGGCGCTCATTGCCGGACACTTTTTGCGTGACTGGTCATCGATGGAAGCCTTCGTAGCTCTAAGCTCTTCCTCCAATCGGCTCACTCTACCTGATCTCTCCTCTTGCTTCGTCCCGACTCGTAAGTGCTTGAGTCTTTGGCAAAGCCGTGCCTCCATGGCACCTTCCGAAACCTCGTGTCCGCCCCGGTGCTCGGGGTTTTGAAGGGCATATGTTAGCTCGTCATTCTCCTGTCCGCCGCCAGGATCTGGACCGAGTCGCTCGATTGCTTCGCAATCCTTTCACCAACTTCTGGATATCGGTGCCATCACCAAGCTACCATCATCGCAAGGCTGCCCGTGACCCAATAACCAATTGCGCATGCGGGCTCCCAATTCTCGCCAGTATAATATCGTCTTCCAAGCTCATCTTCCCGCTTGTCCCATTTCTTTGCAGCCTTGATGTAACCACCGGTCCCGAGATGGTGGTGGTATTTCTTCTTCTGTGCATTCACCTTGTTTTTCTCTCTCGCACCTGTCCTGCATCCGACAGCTTTGTACTCCTCGAAAGCATCCCAATGATCGGCCAGCTTAGGAAATTTATTGAAGTCTGGCCTTTCTCCTTTGTCGATGTACTTGCGGGTGAGGGACGACTTCCACTGCTGAAAGGAAGTTGCCATCTTCTTCAAAGCCCATCTCTTGGCCTTCTGTTCGTATCCTTCTGGAAAAGTGAAATTTTCCTTTATATCATTCCAGAGCAGTTCCTTGGTAGTCTGCGAGGACTTGACCCATTTACGATCTTGATTGGGACGTGATCCCTCACGTGGTAGCCGCAAGCGTTGTTGAAAGGCCCAATTGCTGATTCCGGGGCTAGCAGACTCCCGTCGTTGCCGACTTCGGTTATCACGTACTTTGTCGAAGGCTTTTTGTTAGGTCCTCGATTCATTCCGGACTGGGTGGCCGATGAGGTACCGGGCTGGATACACAAACACATATAATATGAATGATTTTAGAATAATTAAATGTTTACGGTGAATTTATAATGGGTAAGAGTATACCTCGGTACCAGTGTTAACGGCCTCATCGACAATGCGTCGAAGAACATCGTGATTTTCCGCATCAGTGATAACGGCCTCATTGGCTAAGACGCTACCCAGCGCAATGGTCTCGAACAACAGATTTTCCGCTTCATCGTATTCCGGGTCACCACGTCTTGGTGTCGCCATCTAGAGTAGAGCAAATCTCGAGGCTTAGATTATATACGAAGACAAGATTGTTGAGAACAATTCGAGGCTTAGATTATATATGAACTTTCTGCATGCAATCATATACTTACACATTTCACATGATACATATACAATTGACAATTCACATATACTTATACATTTCACATATACTTACACATTTCACATAGACTTACACATTTCACAAGATACATATACAATTGACAATTCACATATACTTATTTGCTGAATAAAAAAATAACGAATCATTCTTATTCCACACTAATAAGGAATGATTCATTAATTTTTATTCAAAGAAATTTTATCGAGTGTACGTCTTCATCGACCAAATTTCAATCTGGAATAAAGGATAGATTGTGATTACGTCCCGTAAGCATAAATAAAGAGGAATGTTAATGAATCACCGATGGAGAGCAGAAAACTAAATCATCGACAACAATTTAGCAACTATTGTAGTAAAAAATATATGAAGTGCTAGTAAAAATATAATAACACATTTCACATATACTTACACATTTCACATATACTTACATATACTTCTAATGCTGACACTAGTAGTCACTTGGCTATTATTTGAGTTGAACCCATTAAGGCCGCACATGGCTACATCTACTTGATTTACTTAACTCACGACATTAAAGAACATTGATATGAAGGAATATGTATTGTGGAGAATGGAATCCAAGTACTAGTCATAGGATTAATCACATGCATCTGCATGGATTAATTTTACTTCCACTGCTACAATGCTACAATGTGACAAAGAGAGATTAATATGTGAGCAGGGAGTACTACTCGGTGGCTCTGCTCTCTCTGCCGACTACTACTCCCTCCCTCCCCTGCACCGACCATAACACATGAACACTAACAGAACAAAAAACCATTTCATAGCCATCCATTCAACACTCCTTGTGGGCACTAATCACAACACTTCATAGCCATCCACTAATCACAAAGACAACATAAACACTCCTTGTGGGCATTTCACCAACACCTTGTGTGCATAAAACAGAGAGAGCAGGGGGCGTTTACGCGTACCTAGGATCTCCGGTCCTCCGGTGGAATGGCGGGCGGCGTCAGCGGTGGCAGAGGAGGTCCTGGCGAGGTGGCGTCGTGCAGGGACTCGGCGGAGGTGGCGGACCGAGAAAATTTGGGTTGTGAGGAAGCGGGGACTTAGAAAATTTGGGGTGTGAGGAAGAGCGGCAAGATGAACTTTATATAGGGCACCCACTTCTACAAGCGGTTGGTAATAACAACCGCTTGTAGAAGTCCTCTACAAGCGGTTAGTATTATCAACCGCTTGTAAAGAGGACTTCTACAAGCGGTTGGTATTACTAACCGCTTGCAGAACGCATGGATGGGCGGGACAGGGAAAGGCCCTATGCAAGCGGTTGGTATTACCAACCGCTTGTAGAGGGGTGCTCTACAAGCGGTTCGTAATACCAACCGCTTGTAAACGTGCTGACCGCGTAATATTAAAAACAATACGGTGCCCACATAGCTCGATAAGATCTCTTCCTCCCCCCTGGCTAGCGCGTGGCGCTTGAGTGTACGGGCTCAACCACCGGTTGAACCCGCTTCGCCCCTTGCCATTCTTTTTTTCTTGGCCTTCTACAAGCGGTTGGTATTACTAACCGCTTGTAGATCGTACTTCTACAAGCGGTTCTTACTACCAACCGCTTGTAGAAGTTGGTAGAGCTTTAAACTCTCTAAGTCCCCGCATGCACTCTCCCACACCTTCAAATTTTCTAAGTCCCAAGCGCCTCCTCTCTGTCGCACGCTCCCTCCTGCTCTCTGTTTTCATGCCCACAAGGTGTTCGGTGAAATGCCCACAAGGAGTTTTGTTGATATATTCATGTTGGAGTAAAGAAAAATATTGTTGATGGTAATTTGTTTCACTCTTTGAAGCAATTAATTCATGTCGACGGCTTCATCAAATGGCGAGACGAAGAGACAACTAGAGGCATTGCGGATGAAGCTATCGTGTCCTCGATCGGAGATCCTGTAAATGTGTTCACCTCCGTACATCCAAGAATCCATCCCGAGTGTTCATGAAGTGTTCAATATGTCGGTAAGTTTTGAAGTTATTCATTTGTTCATATTCCTTGACTTTCACCTTCCGCTCCATTCTTTCTCGCTTGAAGGGCACAAAGATGTCCAGATTAGCGTTAATGATAAAGCCGACCATAGTCTTGAAAATCTTGCAATGCAAATTGCTGCATTACAAGAAGATTTGTCGCCAAGGAGAGTTCACAGATCCCATGACTAGTGTCTATAAGAGGAGAGATGCACATCCTACGCTTCGATGACAACAAGAGTATTAAAAGCTAGAAGAAAGGATGGAAAGAGTAGAGGACATGCTAAAGAAATTAGTTAATATAGCTATCATTGTAATGTTGCTCCTTTTAGTTAATATAGCTATCATTGTAATGTTATAAATTTCACACTGCTTTTGGGGTTTTTGTATGGGAATTTATGAGCTAACTATGCTAAGCTGAATTTCTCTTTTTATGGTAAAATTTACGCAGTCCTTTCATAGAGTGGATATAAATTTTCAGGCTTTGTTCTCATTTTAAAATGTGTACAAATGGTTTTCAAGCTTTGTTTTCATTTTAAAATTTGTATAAATAATTATGTACAAGCAATGTTAAACATCAACATATCAACATGATCATATGGAATAATTTGTATACAAGTAGTACATCTTAAGTCTTCGTCTTTACAATTGTTCCTTCGTTATGATCGTGACGTATGTAAGGAGCATCGACATCATCACCACGCAGGCGCTTATGTCGACATCAATCGTAAAAGGAGGGAGCTCGTCGAATCGACCATACTCTTCCTCGCTCGGTGACGTTCTCAACTCCTACAATCCTTCGCTTGCCTTGGAGAACCACATGTCGCTTTGGCATTACCTTTTGCTTGTCCTTCGCTTCTTAGGTTTGCTTGACATGTCCATTACATAGAAGACACGGATCACATCGTTCGCGAGAACAAACGGTTCGCGCTTATAGCCGACTTCTGTGAGATCCACGGTTGTCATGCCGTGTTTGTCGACCTTCACACCGCTTTGGAGTCACTTGACCCATTGGCACTTAAATAGAGGACCTTCAGAGGTCCATAGTCGAGCTCCCATATTTCTTCTATGAAACCATAATATGTGTCCAACTCCGCCATTGTTGTCTTGGCGTCTATACTGACACCATCACTGCTCGTTGGTGCTCCTGTTATCCCGAATCGTGTAGAATGTGTAACCATTGATCTCATACCCCTTGAATGTCACGATTTCTTGTGATGGTCCCCGAGCCAAGCGCTGCAATAGTTCATCGCTTGACCCTTCCTCAAGGATGTACTTCAGAGCCACCGCCAAAAGAATCCATGTGCTTCGTGGTTATCCAACTCTCTGTCTTCCTGTGAACTCGTGGCGTAGGACACTCTTGTCTTTGAAGGACATAGGGGCGACTATAGTTGATTGCTTCAGAACAGTGAAATGTGCTTGCTTGAATGCAACAAGATCATTGCATGCAACTGATTGCCTTCCTATTGTCCCTTTGCCCCGTAGCCTCCCCTCGTGTCGTGATATGGGGACGCCGATAGGATTTAGATCATTCATGTAATCCACACAAAACTCTATCACCTCCTCCGTCACGTAGCCCTCGGCAATGCAACCTTCCGGACGCGAACGGTTACGGACGTACTTCTTGAGGACACTCATGTACCTCTCGAAAGGGAACATGTTGTGCAGATACACTGGTCCGAGGATACCTATCTCCTTGACAAGGTGAACGGTGAGATGAACCATGATATCAAAGAATGCAGGAGGAAAGATCATCTCGAGGCTAACCAAACTTTGTACCACATCGCCTCCAACTTAGGCGCTTTAGCGGTTCGACAACCTTCTGCGAAATGGCGTTCAGAAGGAACATAGCTTTGTGATTGTCCCCGCACCCACTCGGCAAGATACCTCGGCACTCACCGAGCAATCTGTGTCATCAACACAAGGCGCCATGGGATTTTAGGCCTTGAGTTTGTTCTCTTCGTGTTTACGAGTCTCTTTACATTTGAGGAGTATCCGAAGGACCTTCACACTGCTCAAACACTCAATCATGCTTTTTTCTCTTCTTTGCTTGGAGTGTAGCTCGCAGGATGTAGAAAAAGTTGTTTTGTCCCTTCTTTGTTTTTCGGATGTAGGTCACTCCTCACCTCCATGTCTTCAAGGTCCTTCCGAGCTTGCGGTGTATCTTCGATTTGCCATACATATCTATGTAGCCTAGCGGTGTTCAAGCAAACATTTTTCGTGATGTGCATGAAGTCAAGCGAGTGACGAACCTCCAAATCTTCCCAATACTGGCAGTCCCAAAATATTGATTTCTTCTTCCATGTGGGTGCATGACCATCCTCGTTAAACACAGTATGCTTCCAAGACCCTTCCCAAATACTACTTTCAGATCCTTTATCATAGCAAACACAAGTCGCCCATTACGATCTTTGAGGCTTAACACAATTCTTTCCCAGATTAAATTCTATCGCTTTTCCACCTCAAAGCATGACTGCCAGAAGAAACTGCGGTGGCCCATGTACACACACTTCCGAGAGTTTTTCAGTACATGCAATCCGTTTCATCTATGCACTGGTGCGAGCTTTAAACCCTTTGACAGCTTAGTGGACAGTTATGAGAGCAGCCAATCGTTGATTGTTACAAACAACAATGCACGCAGTTGAAATACTCTCTTTGTACTCATCCCAAACCCGTACACCATCCTCCCACAACTTCACAAGGTCTTCAACCAATGGCTTCGTAGACATCGATGTCGTTTCGAGTTGCCGCCTTCGATCAACAATGGCATCATGATGTACTTCCGCTTCATGCACAACCATGGAGGAATGTTATAGATGCAAAGCGCCACGGGCCAGTGCTATGGATGTTTGCTCAACCGACCGAAAGGATTCATCCCATCGGTGCTCAACCCAAACCTTATGTTTCGACCTCATTTGCAAAGTTCGTAAGCCCGATCTACTTTCCTCCACCGCGAGCCATCTGCAGGTGTCTAAGCATCCCGCCTTCCTTACGCTCTTACGCATGCCAACGCATCATCTTGGCATGACCTTCGTTAGCAAACAGACGCTTCAACCGGGGATCACAGGAAATACCACAATACTTTGGTGAGTTCTCTTCTTCGTGACGATTCCCATCTAATTCACTGGATCGCCACGCTGCACCTTATACCGGATTCTTCGCTGCTGGACAAACCTCCAAATCGGCATACTCATTGCGTCTGAGATACAATCGTTAGGACATGCGTGTATCTTCCGTACTTGCAATCCTAAAGGGCGGAGGACTCGCTTCGCTTCATCGAGATTCGGTAGAGTGTTACCTTCCTAAGCAACTTCTTTACGAGTGATAACAAACCATTGAATGCCTTGTCCGACACACCGCTTGTGGCCTTCCATTGCATGAGTTCTAGTGTAGTCTGCACTTTTTGTGGCCCCGTCCACGCTTTGGGTACAAAGCGCCTGTGGTCCTCTACCATGCTCTGAAACTTCTTGTATTGTCTTTCCTCTGTGAACTCTCCTCTCCATCACGGAGCATCCGATCTAACTCATCATCGCCATACTGCCGATCAGATCTTCCACGGACCCATATTGAGTGGTGTCCCATCTACCGCTGGCTCTATCTTCCTCTTCTTCATCTTCTTTATCATCTTCCGTCGAATCGCCTCTGTTTCTCCATGGTGGGTCCAAAGGTATAGTTTGCAATGAAACCTCTCGTGATCACATGGCTCATAACCATCCATCGCTCGAGTGCTCCTTCTCATTCTTGCGCCTCGCATGGACAACGATGAAGCTTCCTCGAGGCAAAAATGCAACTACCGTGTCGAGAAACTCCTTCATGCCATCTCTCGAACTCTCTTGACCGACGGTCCGCATTGTACATCCATTGCGGTTCATCTACACCAATAAAAATAATAACAACATCTATCACAATATTTAATTAATTAAAGCTAACTATGTCTAATAGTTTTGTATTTTTAATCATTCTCGCATTCTTTTAACTAAAGCCAACTAATTATTTCTAATCCTCGCTGCATTTTTTAAAATAAAACTAACTAATTGTTACATGTTCAGCAAACCTTTTCTATCATCCGCATTTTAATTTTACTAAATAAAAATTATTTTTACCTTTTCCCCACCTTTGTAATTTTTCATCGTTTCACATTTATTGCATTTCATTCCATACACCAAACAATATATCGCCTTAAGAACAAAAAAATAAGCCAACAATGTAAACAATACTAATAATTCCCACAAGAACAAAACATGATTTCTCAACATCCAATGCACAAAAAATATATATATATGGGGAGATGGATGTCAAGAACATATTACTCACCTTAGAAACAATTAATTCCAAGCTAATAACCTCAATTGAAAATTTTGGCAAGACTCCCCCATGAATCGCTATCGCCCACCACTCTGTCTCTGTGCGAGCTCGGGAGGAAGATGGGGTTTAAATCTTATTGGGCGGGGCAGGGTCTCTACAGCGGTTCTACACACGAACCGCTTCGATCTCCACCTATAGAAGCGGTTCAAGTTTTGAACCGCTTCTAGATATCTAGAAGCGGTTCTAGACACGAACCGCTTCTAAAGATGGGACTCAAAAGGGTTCGTGTCAAGAACCGCTTCTAGAGACCCTCCCGCCTGCTGCCTCACTTAACCGCTTGTACGTAGAAGCACAAGCAGATGCACTCTAACCGCTTGTGATAGACCGGTTGTGAAGGCCGGTTCTGTAGTAGTGTCGTGTGATCTGGTAGTTGCTGGGTGATGTTGTGGAAGGGAAAGACTAGCGGTTGTGGTTTGTTGGAACTTACAAGCTAAGTAGCTTTCAATATATGGTGCTTTCCTAGTTAACATGTTCTACTCTGCTTAATATTTTTCATTGTTTTGTCTCCTACATTTTTCTCCTTCGATAACCTCAATTTTAGTGTGCATCTCAGGTACACGCTACTTCAAATTGTTCGATTTCGATGCAAATAGTTGGAATGCTTCAGACGTAAACGTTTGCTTGACTGTAGAAACAGATTTTGTTTGCCTCTGTTTTCTTTCCCGAGAAATGTACTCTATTGAGCTACGGAAATTTCATTTATGAGGATATCGATGGGTTTGTTCGATGTGCGACTGTGTGATCCAACAGGGCCGTGGGCCCGTGGCCATGAGTTGGAAAGGGTAGAGAGGCCGGACCAGGAGGTTATCTGATGACCTCAATGGGATTTGCACTCTGCCTTCTAAGTTCAAAATCTTGCTGAGATTTTTATTTTGGATGTTGATAAAAAAATTATAAAAAAATAAATTGCTTGAGTGATTTTAAAAGAATTTTAGCAAGACTTTGAAAATTTTCACCTTTTTTTACCAAAATTAGGTCCAAATTTCGCCCAAAATTTTTTTATGAAAAATTGTAATGCCTTTTTTTATATATAAAGAATACATGTGAAAATTTTTACAAAAAAATACAAATACAAATTATATAATTCTAACTTGGATTTCGGATTTTAGGCTTAAATTATATTTCGGTCTAAACCCTAAATCTTAGTTTGGATGTGGATTTTAAATGATGTATTTCGGTCATAAATTGTATTTCAACCTAAATTATAAATCCTAACTTAAATTTCAGTCTTAAATTATATATTTCAGTCCTAACTTATATATTTTGCATTCAAATATATAAAAAACATAGATAATGCTTGCACAATTTTTTCTAGCCTCAAGAGACTATTTCATAGATGGTTTAAAATGGTAAAAATTTCTATCAATTCAACTGAATTTTCAGTTTTTCCGTGTTTCATATTCACCAGATTTCAAATTTACTTTTGAATTTCATCTGAATTTTGACCAAAAATGGTTAAAAAAAGGAAATTTAAAACCATGGTGTCTGCCACGGGAGGAGTTCACCCAGAAATCGTCGCCTGATTTTAGAGAATTCGCGGGCGATTCTCTAAAATCTTACACCAGCTCCAACTAGATGGCGAAAAATATACCCCAGAAGGAACAGGGCGAGCGTTCCTCTAAAACCGTATAGATCTCACGAATGACGAAGCAAAGTCACTTCTAACCTTGTTCTATCATTCTATGGAGGGTGGTTGTTAGCTCCAGTTTCGACCCCAACAAATGAGCTTACTGAGCCACTGGCACATTTGGCACCTCTGCCAGTGTATAACGACCGTAAAAATAACCGCGCAAACAAATTATCCAGGAAAAAAGGCGGATATAAGGTGACAAACCATGCATTGAAATTCAGACCAAAACCTCAATAGACAGGTGGTTTAACACAGAACTAACACCATAAAGTTTAACCGGCAGATAGAGTGCCAAGTCTAATAGGTTCTACAGGCAGGAAAAAACTCAAAACACCACAACAAAGACTGCCGTCATGAACTTGAGATACTCTATTTCTTCTTATCGGTGTGAACTCCAGCAGACCTGCATACCACAACAGAAAGTTCAGTTAAAATTTATCATTGTCACAACCACAAAAAAAAAAAGAAGGCAAATATGACTAATGCAAGAACTATATGTAGTTTTAATCACTGAAGTAAGATAAACATGCCAGGATTATTCGCTCTTAATTTATTCACAAAACGTCCAATTGTTTGACATGATAACTACACATTCTGAACTAGCTCATGACAAAGCAAATTAAGATACGCAGAAACAACCGTGAAAACAAAACAGTACATATCACTATCTGGTTGTTATAGAGGTTTAAAGATTCACAGTATAATCAGCACGATCCGTTAATCCCTCATACCCTGTTAATATACGTTTCAGAATATCAAATATTTTATCTTAGTTGGCTCGAATGATTGCTTGCAGGATTTCAGATTTTCCAGTGATCAGCTTACACTTTTACTTTCGATTTATTAAGGAAATGACAAATTAATAGTTCAACACAGGTAATCACAAAAAAATGCTGGGCAACATTTAAAACCAAGCTACATATTTTTAAAGGTAAAACAAACTTGAATGCGTCTGGGGAAAAAACACACACTTGAAAGCAGAGTACAGAATCTGAATAGATGGTACCGAACAATAAAACATTATAGTATGGGTCAGCACAGTTGACTAAAAAAATGCATCCCAAACTAACTGAACCCATATTTTAAAGCACAAGCTCTACTGCAACTGTATACAGGAAAGATACCAGACAGTTTAGAATTGTAAATTAGCAAGGATTGAAATTTACACACCTCATCTTCCTGAGGACATTGGCCATCTCCTCTCTCTTCTTCTTTGCTCTCTTGTGGGTACCAAGCTTTCTCTTCGCCACCTTCAGTGCACGCTTGTCCTTGCCAACTTTGAGAAGCTCAGTGATACGCTTTTCATATGGAGCAAACCCAGCAACCTCCCTGATCAAGTTCCTGACAAAATTCACCCTCTTGGTGCTTTTCTGCAAACCAACATGATAATAAGCAAGAGAAAAAAGAGACTTGCAACCATGGCAGGTAAACCGTGAAAAAGAAGTGAAAAACATACAGGATTAAAACATCAAACCAAATATAATCTAGTGGAATACCTACTTCAAGACCAGTAAAATGACACAGCTTTCTATAACACAAACAGCTAATGAATTTCACATTTCAAAAGGATAATTTAGGCCGGATGCCTCAGAAAGCCAAATTGATAAATCAGAAAATACAACTTGGCACCGAAGATAGCTCAGAATCTTGATGATTTCATATTCCAGACACCATTGAACAAAACCCCCCCAAAACCAAACTTGGAAGTTGGAAGGATATGTAACAATTTTCCCATCACAGAAGGTTGAACAATACATACACTACGTAGCATGAAGTGGATAATCTATTTGCCCACTCGCAGATAACCATATTTCTATATGATGAATATATCAACTACACAAAGACGGCAACGACTGTGGTGCAATCAGCCCTCCCGTGCAATCACCGTGCAATCCAACTAAGAAAAGTTTCGAAAAATTCTGAAAAAAATCATGGATGTACATCTCATCTTACCCCATCTACATATAAAATTTCATAATAAAATTCGTCCTATGCTAGAAGTTACAAAAAAGACAATATAGGACGAATTTGATCATAAAATTTTATATGTAGATGGGGTAAGATGAGATGTACATCCATGATTTTTTTCAGAATTTTTCGAAACTTTTCTTAGTTGGATTGCACGGTGATTGCACGGGAGGGCTGATTGCACCACAGTCGAGCACCACAAAGACAACCTTGACAAACAAAAAAGAATCAAGTGCCTGTATGCATGCCATCTATCTTCCATCTACTGCCTTAGAAATTATCACCGCCATTTGTAGAATATAACATGCAGCTTGTGAACGAATACATTTTGTATGAGGCAGGAAAAAAATACATAGAGAAATCAAGGGTAATACACTTCCATTTGAATGGTGGGACGTTGTTGCATCCGTCCATACTAGCCACAAGCCATGATCTAACGAAGAACACCTCCATGCTCGGCAAACATAACAATGAAAAAAAAACAAGCTTCCACCACATAATCAACAAACAAGCAACCGAACCTAACACACTAAATCCGCACAGATCGACCACAGAAGATACTACCACCGCATCACCAACAGTATGTTGCAGCAATAGCACGTCCCACGGGATCAGACGCTTACCCCCTTGCGGTCGGACGGGCGCGGCGGCAGCTCGCGCTTGGTGACGACGTGACCCTTGTTGATGCCCACGAAGAGCCCCGACTTCGGCTGCGACGGCGCCATGGACGAACCCTTTCCTACGCAATCAAGCAGAAGAAACCCACGTAAGCCGCGGGGAGAGTGTTTCAGATCGGGGTCGGGGGATGCGGCGGCGGCGCCTGGTGGCTCACCTTACCTGGGAGAAGTGAACCGACTGCTACCAAGGGGAAACCCTAGCGGAGGCGAGCGCTTATATAGGCGGCGCGGACGGGCCAATGAAACGGGTAGAAAATGGGCCGGGCTAAGATGGTCTTTACATTATTTTCTTTCCATATTCGTCTTTGTTGGGCTCTTTTTGTGGCAAAAGGTCTAGTGTCTCTAGCCGGTTCGGGGATATCAATTTGGGCTTTTCTTTCTTTATCGGCCCTGTTGACTCATGGACTTGGGTCGTGTGAGATTTGGTTGGGCCAGTGAGTACGAACTGTGTGCTACCGTTCTGAACACTGCAAGAACTAAAAAAGCTTCAATACTATAAACTATAGTATTTATCTATCTATTTATTATAATATTAAAGTAGTTATAAAAAAAACCATGTCGCTCTCAAGGCTAAAAATTTCCATATTAATCAAAATAAAAAAGAAAGATCTACACTATTGATCATGGTGGGTCCAGATTATAACAGTCTAGATTAAAAGAAAGAGTTTTTGTCCTGTACAATTAATACAAGAGTTTGTATCATGTACAATACAAGAATTTATGTTATATGCAATAATAAAATAACTGAAATTTGGAATAAATATAAAATAAAATCAAAATTTTGATTTTCATACAATTAAAAGAAAGAGTCCAAGTACAATAAAAATATTTGAAACAAAAAATAAAAGATAATTAATAATATAATTTTCACACGAACATCAAAATAAAATTAAAATTCAGAATAAAATTTTTCTAAAAAATAGAATAAAAATGAAATATAATTAGTAATCTGATTTCCACATCAAAATAAAAATTAAATTTAAAATATAAATTAGTAGTTGGATATATATACTAATTCCAACATAAAAAACCAAAATCCGAAATGAAAAATAAAAAATAGGAATTTGATTTCTATATGAACATCAAATAAAGAGTTCACGTCAAGTACAATAAAAAAACAAAATTCCTATAAAAATAAATAAAAGTAGCAATTTGATTTCCATACGAACATCAAAATAAAAATAAAATTCAAAACAAAAATTAATTAAAAATTAGTAATTGGATTTATATACGAATACCAACCTAAAACTAAAATTTAGAATAAAAAATCAATTAAAAATTAGTAATTAGACTTGTATACGAATACCAATCTAAAATTAAAATTTAGAATACAAAACAAAATAAAATTAGCAATTTAATTTTCATATGAACACTAAAGTAAAATCCCTAAATAGCTTAAGTTTGAAATAAAAATGAAATAAAAAAAATACCAATTGGATTTGTATTCGATTCCAACATAAACCTATATTAAAAAAATCTATGTCGTGTATGATCCAACAACACACAAAAAAACAACTGAAATTTAAAATAAAAATAAAGTAAAAAGAGAAAACCCAAAGCTAAAGTAGACAAAAGCCCACAATGATGAGTGTTGTGCGTTTGTATTGTTGAAAAAGTCAGTAACAAAAGAAACTTGATAACGGGGAGGCCCTGATAGAAAGGAGAAGAAACTTTGCATTAAAGTCAAGCTAGAGATGATATATATATCCATTGGGTGGCTAGAAACGGGCCATCACTACTGAGGGACATGATATCTCACACACGATGATGGGAAAATTCTTCATATTGTTAGATAACGATAAAGCAAACATGCTAGCATCATAGAAGATGAGAGATCACTACGTTAATGAGAAAGCAATATCGTTGAGTTGGTAAACATCAAATAAGAGAAGTGACCGATATGGGACAAGCGTAAATCAAGCATGAATCAAAACAAGTTACAAAAAACTCAGAGTAGAGATGAAATTACTCTATGAAATAGATTTGGAGCCACTGGTGAGAGTATGATAGGTGTCCCCGGTAGGGATAAACAATACTTGTACATGCATACATTGCATGTTGATGTCGTAACGTTCAGTATTAAATAATAATTGAAGAGAAATAAAAGATAGTTATACGATATAATGTTGTATTAAAAGGTTAGAAGTTGAGAGTGATTGATAAAAAATTAGGCTTACTATTGGCGGTTGAAGCAGAAAAGTTATAAGACGATCAATAAAAGATATAAGATATATGATTGTGTGGGGCAGCCAGTGTGCGAGAAAAATACGTTCAAAGTTGCCCATGATGTATCAATGTATACGTGGGTAATGTACTCTAATACTATATAAAATAATCAGTGTATTATTTAAGATTAAATAGAGTTACATATGTTGCATATATTTTGAAAAAAGTTACTAATGAAGAAAGAACAGAGGTATATAGCTATATGTTCTATGCAAGATGAAGAATCGCTACTTCTAAGAACCCCCAACAACTTTGTATTCTCAATAATTTTCTTCCATCAAAGCTTTTACTTCAATTACATCCATTAAGTTAAATTTTTCTTCAAGTTTCTATTGTCATTTCTAATGTTTATGTTATCTTAAAAATCTAAATAATCTACAAAATACGTTAATATATTATCAAACAGATAAGTTATATTATTTGATACTATATACTGTTAAAAAAATCTAACGCACGCATTCCCGGCTAGTTTTTTAAGAAACCATTGTATTTTCTTAAAATTTTAAGAACCGGTCAGCGGGGTGCGTGCTCGCCGGTGTTGACGCCGATGGAGTGCACCGGTGCCGGAAGTGCGTGCACCTTGATATCACCTTACCACGTGCTAATACTATCCCCAGTTGATCTGAGTAAAGTTGCGCGTGCGAAATTAAACAACACTATCGCATGACACCAAATCACAAAATATACCGACCTGTTCTTTTCCGGGCTTGTGATGCGCAGCGCCGCAGCTATATCACACTATTTTTTATATATTTTTAATTTTATTTATTTTTCATGCCACTGTGCCTGCAAATCCTCTTCTCCTGCCAGCACACGACTTTATGCTTCAAGATTCGCCTCTCAGTTGCTACTGGTTTTTGCTTGGAGGCAGGCAGAACACAGATGCATCGCTAAGCTTATGGTCTAGGTGTGACGGTCTGACACTAATGCAGAGGTACACAGATGGTTGCTCGAGTTGTGAACTATGACCCTTCTGAGGAGTAGCTACGCCAGTACAACTTATAGCACCAACAAGAATATGAATATTTTTCGTCAGCTAAAAACCGACGAAAAAAGAGGGTTTTCCGACGAATACAACTATTTTCGTCGGTTTACCGATAAAACTAACTCAACGAAAATATAGTTTATAAATCATTTTCGTTGGCTAATTCTAGCCGACGAAAACAACAGACCGACGATTGGCTCAATCTTACCACCTTGAATTACTTTCATTTTCTTGTAGTATACAGTGGACAGTTCCACATACGAACGTTAGAACATGCACTATGCTAGAGGTTCCTTTCCGTACTGGGTGAATGGGCAACGATTCAAAGGCAGCGGTACAGTCCTCTATAGGGGAAAAAATGCAGTGCAGTACTGTACACATATGCAACCACATGACTACGGCTACCTGTACAGCTGTACTGGGGTATTAATGAATGACGGCCTCCAACTGAATCGAATGACTTGCGTCAGGAAATTTGGTGTTCGTATTGAGCTGCCGTATGGACGTATGCTTCGACCTAGCAAATCTCATCACGTGACAAGTTCTTGTCTGTAATATTAGTGCCAACGCATAAACCTACGTCCGAATGGTTTCTGTTTGAACCTGTAACACGCGTGTCAGAGCCACATCCTGTACTTCTATACTTCTACACAGGAATAGCACATAAACCTGATGTCACCAACTACTCCTTGATCTGTACTTCTGTAACAAAGGAAATAAACCGATAATTAACCTCATACACATAACTGGACAGTAGTGGTACCAAACAGAATTTCAGCCTCACATCCTGACCTGTGCACCCTTGCTAATGTCAACTGCTCCTCGTTCTGTACTTCTGTAACAAAGGATACACAACGGTAATTAACCTCAATACACATGCTTGGACGGTATTACCAAACGGAACTGTTACTGTTGCATATTCCAACTGCTTAGTAAGATCGAATAACAGTACAGAGAAGTAGCAGCACGACCTCCAACTCCAAAGAACACGAAGCAGGTCCGGTAAATTCGTCACAGAGTACTACTTAGTCACAATTGCTTTAGAATCTGTGATTCTGTGAAGTCTTCTCTAAAAAATGTACTCCATGATACTACCAAATCCAACGATCTCATCGCTGTTGCCACAGCGGCATCGTAGATTCATAGCCACCATGACGAACCACACGTCAAATAAAAAGGCACGGATCAATGCTGAGAAGCAATTTTTTTCCTTCTAAAAAGAGACAAGGAGACAAAAATTAAAGTTGCATAGCTTTTTAAAAATTACACAAGTATTAGAATGTGAATGGAGAACAGATAATGATTATTTACCCCTAGCTTGCTTCAAAATTTGTACAATTTATATCGAGCGGAAATGCGTAAAAGCACCTCACACATAAATCGCTCCATTATTGCCACGGAATTACCAGGAGAAGATCTGTCCCCAAATCATGTGTCAACAGGGTTCGACCTTATCGACCAAATGAATCTATAACAAAATAATCTGTTTCTCAATTTAATTTGAAGCAAAACAGATATCTATCGTCAAATAAAATGGTGACAGAGCTTCCGTTGCCAAATTAAAATGGTGACAGAGACATATTTTTATAATTTTTTAAGATATTTTTTGTAAAATTATTTAAACATGTATTATTTTTTTTTTAAAAAAAAACAGATTGCCGGCATCTGAACCCTGAGCTGCGACTGCTCATCGCCGGATGCCCGAAGCAAAGCACATTTGAGCTGGCACACGACGGAACAATGGCCCGGCATGCCCGGCCGGCCACGAAACCATAGCAAAACTACAAACAAATCTTAGCCACACCACGCGACGCATGGACCCGACGAGGCGAAGACCGCCGAACCAGCTCACCCTGAACCCAAGAAGCATCTTGTTCTCACGGATGTTATTAGGCGAGCAATTATTCAGCCCAGTCGTACTGGTACCTGGGAGACATGCCGGCCAGACCTTTTCAGACGTACTAGCAGGATGATTCAAGGTTCAATTGGATGTGTGTGCGCGTGTGTTTGCCACTCTTGTGGACACATCATCTACTTTTCCCCTTTTGCATACCCGCGTGGCTGCGCTTAGGTACCTTGCCTGAATGAATGCCTCTTCTTCCTCAGTATGCTCACCTGTGTGACGTCCTGTATATATCGATGCCCATGTGATGGAACTTGCAAATGCGGATGGGATCAGGTGCAATAGAGACTAGAGAGTAGAGAGGAGTAACAACAGCTGAGAGCTCTGCACGTTGCACATAACTGATCAAGCAATCCAGATAATAAACCCAACAAAAGAAGTCTCCCACCCCAATGCCACACTCGTAATAATTCAGGCCGGAGTTTTTCTAGATTCCTTCAATGTATTGCTCCGTATTAATTTCTTGTGTTCCAAATTTCCAATGTTCCAAATGGATCTTACAATCTTACCTGAGTCCTGAGATAACATCAGGTCAGAACTAGGGGTGGCTATTTTTTTTAACCGAAACCGAAAAATCGAACTGAACCAAATTAACCAAAAACTCGATTTTTTGTTTTTTTAAATTCAACACCGTTCAGTTTTCAGTTCGTCCGAATCACACTTGGAAAAATTCCCCATTCGACTCGGGCACTCGGCCATTCCCCATTCTCCGTTCGAGCTGGAGATCTCCTCTCTCCCCGCCCCTTGGCCTTCTCCCCACACCCACACCTCACTCTCTAAGGATAACCGACTAGAGGAGGGTGAATAGGAAGTTTCTAAATTTTAACTTTAATTGCACTTAATTAAATTTATAACCAAGAATTTGCAATAGTGAAGGTTTTACTACTGTAATTTCTAGTGATCACAAGTACTCTAGCAAGTTAAAAATAGATAATCAAGAATTCTAATTTCAAGAATACTCAAATTTGCTATAGTTAAAAATTAAGCATAAATATAACAAATTTAAGACACAAGAAAATGGGAGGCACGAATTTTTATCCCGTGGTATCGGAGACTTGCCGATCTCCCCTAATCCACGTTGAGGTGACTTGAACTGAACTCCTTCAAACCGGCTCCATCCGCTTGAGCCTTCCTCAATCACTCGTGGTAGCTCTTCCTCACTCCGGGTAGGCGAGCTCCTTGCCTTCACAATTGATCGAATCTTCTCACAAGCTTCCTTGAGAGGATCACTGATGTCTCACGCCTCCAAGCCGTCTAGGAGGCAGCAACTTCCAAGAGTAACAAGTCTTGACGCTTACTCGAGGTCAAAATTGAGTGTCTAAGGTTCAACACTAAATGCACTACTCAATTTGCTCCTAACTCTCTCAAAGGATGGATTGAATGCACAAAGAGTTTTGAAGACTAGCTAGAACTCAAATATATTCAATAAGATCCAAGAAGCACTCTAAAATGCAGGTGGGGGTATTTATAACTCCCACCAACCAATTCTAACCGTTGGCCAAAAGTTAGCCAAAAACGTCCTGAGAGGCCAGTCATACCGCCCTTAGTGGCCAACGGTCAAAAACGTACATTTAATGCACTGTCAGTGACGGTTGGCCATATGATCGGACCCCTTGCCGGTATGACCGGAGGGTCCCCGATCATACCACCCATCATTGGTGCCAAAATCAACTCTTCTGAAAAAAACACACTAGAGGGAGTCCGGTCATACCGCCTTCCTGAGATGCAAAAACACCTCTTCCTGGAAAAAATAGACCGACTTTAGGCTCGATCATACCGACGCCCCGTATGACCAGAGGGGGCTCGGTCATACCGGCCCCTCAAGCCCAAACACACAATTTTTTATCTTTTACTTTCTCATTTGAATGCATTTTCTACGAATTGTCTATATGCATAAGAATTTGAGCCTCCATACTTTTTATCGACATCAAACACGCGACAATAACCCCTCTTAATAGTACGGTACCTATTCTAGCAATCCAATCTTTTTCTCCAAACACCAAGATCGGCAAAAGCTATAAAAAGGTTCTTAAATTTTATACTTTAGCCATCTTGTCTTGTATTGATTTTCTATTCATCAATCTTATGCTTCCATGTTCGTCAAATTTTGGACCAACCTATTATCAAATACCAGTGTTCAAAAACGTGGAGAAAGGCGGCGTCTAGGCGCTCCGCGGCCAGCCTCCGCCTCGCCTGGGCACGAAATCGTGCCCTAGGCGGAGGGGACGCCTAGGCGGTGATCGGCGGCATTAGGCGGCCGCTCAGGCAGGACTAGGCGGAGCTCAGCGGAGGAAAAGCAGCGCTCGGCGGAGAAAAGGCGGAGCGGTGCTAGGGTGGATAAGAGGGGAAAACCCCCGGGGGGCGGGGGGGAAGGAAGCTAGTTACCAGTCCCGGGCCGAGGGGAGGGGAAGAGGGAAGCTAGGTCGCTGAAGATCGTGCTCCGCTCGTCCGCCGCCGGTGCCCCCGAGATCCTCCCCATCTCCCGCGCCCAGATCCTCCCCGCCTCCCCACCGCTAGCACCCGAGAGCCGAGATCCTCCCGCGCCGCCAGCATCCGAGGGGAAAGGTCGTCCTTCCGCGACGAAGTGGTCAGTGCCCGAGGTCCTCTTCCTCGACTCCTCGCCGAGGTCGTGTTCGCCGACTCCACGCCGAGGCCAAGCTCGTCTTCCCCGACTCCGCTCTGAGCTCGCCTTCGGTCTTCCCCGCCAGTGCGGAGCTCATTCTTTGCACCGGCGCTGGAGCATTCGATCTTTGAGTTTGAGGTGAGGTTTTCTACGCCGTTCGACTTTAGGCAGAGGAAAATATCGGGGACAGGGCGACAGGCACTGAGGCAGAACCGCACAAGCCGACTGGGGGATTAGGATTTAGGATGAATTTGATTAGCAGTAGTAATAACATCTTTAATATATGTTCCTATACGATATGTGAGTTAAACATTGCTCATTTACAGAGTGTCGTCAATGGGATCGGCGGCAACAACTAATGAGAGCACGGCGACTCTTAAGAGGAAGTCGAATGACGTAGGATGGGCTTATGGGGTTCTAATCGATCCATCCAACTTGGATAGAGTGAAGTGCATTTTTTGTGGCCATGTGAGTTCAGGAGGGGTTTATCGTCTTAAGCAACATGTTGGCAGAGTTGGCAATAGTGTTGCTAAATGCAAAGTAGCCTCAGAGGAAGCTCAAGACAAGTGCAAGAAATCTCTTGAAGAAGCAAAATGAAAGAAGAAGCAAAAGGAAGACCGTGAAGATGAAGTTAGAGAAGATGTGAATGTTTCGTCAGTTGAAGGAGAGGAGGACGGTGGAAGCTCGGGACCTAACAAATTAGGCCCTATGGACAGATTTGCATGTCCTATTGATCCTAAAGCAAGCCCAGCTGAAGCCAAGCGGCAACAAAATATTACCGAGGTGCTTTGGAAAGAGAGAACACATCAAGTGTGGCAATATGTTGCTAGATGGGTATATACACATGGTAAATCTTTATATCTTTTACCTTCCATTGATTGCTCATTACTATCTCACTAATCTCTTGTTTGTATTATTTTAATAGGTGTACCATTCAACGCTCTTGACAACGATGAATTCAAACAAATGTGTGAAGCTATTGGTCAATTTGGCCCCGGTTTTTAACCTCCTACCCAATATGACCTTCGGGAGAATTTGTTGAGTGAGGAATTCTTGGGAACCAAGAGTTTCTAAAGGAACGTGAGGATGAAAAGTTAAAGAATGGTTGCTCTATTATGACCGATGCTTGGACGGACATGAAGAGGAGGAGCATAATGAATTTGTGCACACATTGTGGCATGGGAACAAGTTTTTTAAAATCAAAGGAGATGTCGGATGTGTCACACACAAGTGAAGTCATATTCAACATAGTGGATAAAGCAATTGAGAAAGTAGGTCCGGAACATGTTGTGTAAGTAGTGACGGACAATGCTTCTAACAACATGGGAGCAAAGGCATTGTTGCATGCCAAGAGGCCAAATATCTTTTGGAGTTCTTGTGCAACTCACACTATCAACTTGATGCTCCAAGGAATTGGCAACTTGCTAAAGTTCAAGAAGACACTTGAGCAAGCAAAGGCATTCACTATCTTCATCTATTCACACCACAAGACCTTGGCATTGATGAGGCAATTCACAAAGAAGAGAGATATCATAAGGCGGGGGGTGACTAGATTTGCTTCCGCTTTTCTTACTTTGCAAAGTTTGATGGAAAAGAAGGAAGAACTAAAGAAGATGATGGTTGATGGAGAGTGGGAAAACTTGAGTCATGTGAAAACCAAAAAGGGTAAGGATGCAACGGCGACGGCTATAAATAGGTCCTTTTGGAATGGTGTTGCTCTATGCTTGAGGGTTTTTGAACATTTGGTGCAAGTTCTTCGTTTGGTTGATGAGGATGTCAAGCCATCTATGATTTTTCTATATGGAGAACTAATTAAAGCAAAGAAGGAACTCAAGGATGCCTTTGGAAATGTGGAGAAGAACTACAAAGATGTTATAGCCATTGTTGAGAAGAAGATGAAAGGTAGACTTGATTCTCCATTACACTTAAGTGCATACAAGTTGAATCCATACTATAGCTATGTTGATATTGCAATCTTCATGGATCCAAACATTACGGAATCATTAATGTCTTGTGTTGAGACTTTTTATCATGGTGACGATGACAAACAAGATCGGGTTGTAAATCAAGAGTTGATTAAATTTCAAAATGGAGAAGGTCCCTTTGGAAAGAAACTTGCAAGAAGTTGTCAAAACTTCGACTATAATCCGGGTAAACTTGTGCTTAATTCATGCATTTATTTTGCAATGCATGGTAACTTGTTAATCAACTAATATAGATGTACATATACTAAATTGTTCTTGCTTTTCTTATTGATATCATCTTGGTGGAGGCTCTATGGAGGCCAAACACCAGATTTACAAAAGATGGCCTTAAGACTCCTCTCATTGACCTCAAGCTCTTCCGGTTGTGAAAGAAATTGGAGCACTTTTGAATCGGTTAACCTCTACTCTTGAGTCCCAATAATCCAATATTCAATACTCTGAAGTCTCAATTATCAATATTATATAATGTCTCAATCTACTTTGCAATTCGTAGATACATACCAAAAGAAGAAATAGGCTAACCACTATCCGTCTCAATAATCTAGTCTACATACAATTCAATACTAGAATGTTGGCCAAGAAAGAAAGGATCATGACAAAGAAGAACACTGATGTCCTCCTATGTTGTGATGCTACCGAAGCTCAAGGATTTCTATATGAGGGAGGGGATAATCATGCATTGGTTGTTTTTAGAGATGAGGAGGATGAGCAAGAGGTAGTGCCCGGTATACCATGGGAAGTACTTGATGAAGCTATGGGTACGAGTGAACAACTTGAACTTCATAGAAGCGCAAGAGTGAGAGAGCTTCATGATGATGAATTTCAATCCGAAGAAGAGGAGGGCAATGAAGAGGAAGATGTGGATGTTGAGTTTGAGGAGTATGAAGACAAAGTGTTGCCACGAAAGTTCTATCCTTTAGAAGATTGATCATTTCAAGATCATTGGCTCAAACTTTTGTTGAACTTAATTATGTGTTGGACTACGTTTTATGACTTTTTTATATGTAGAACTTAGTTTTGTGACTATATTATGTGTGTGACTATGTTTTGTGACTATATTCTATCTTTTATATATGTCTTTCACTTTCTTATTTCATTGCAGCCTGCCATTTTGTGATTTCCGCCTAGGCGCGCCTAGGCGCGGCCTAGGTGGGCTAAGCGCTAGGCAGTGGGCCTCCACCCGCCTACCGCCTAGCGCTTTTTTGAACCTTGATCAAATTGAAAATGTTAGTCTTTTAAATCGTGACTGTTATCAATTACCAAAATTAAATCAATTTAGGGGCCTACATGCTTTCATCCGCCATATTTCATCGCCTAACGTCTTGCCCGCGGACGGATTGAGCCAAAGATGGCGAAGAAGGTGCTGACGACGATGGATCTGTTGACAAAGAAGTTACAACGATGAGCTACTGGGATCGAGTGTGGAGTGCCGATTGCCGTGGTGATGGAGACGATGAATCCTCCCTGGATCCGAGGTTGGTGGTGACTGGAATCGATGAATCTGAGCTCGATGATGAGGGACCCGACGATGGCGAGCTCGAGTGAGACCAAATGTGGCAAGGAGTGAAGTTGGTGGTGAATAGGGATGGTAACGGGGTCATTCCCCGTCGGGGAGTGCCTCCCCATCCCCGTCCCCGCGACCCAAAATTTTCCGTCCGTCCCCATTCCCGTCTCGGGAGAAAATCCCGTCCCCATCCCGTTAGGATATCGGGGCCCGTCGAGAACCATCCCGTGAAAATTTCACACAAGAGAAGAGCTCTTATAGCCATTTTAACTCTAAAATCATATCAACAGTAAGGAAAAAAAGAATGCATGCATTCATTGAAGATTATCTTTGTCCGCTTATTAAAATGTGAATATGATGGGCTAGAGCATATGTTTGCAATCTAACAACTAAATTGGACTACACTAAATTGGATCTAACCGGTCCTGCGGGAAAAAAAGTCTCCGTCCCGTCCGCCATCCCCAACGAGGAATAATTTCGTTCCATCCCCTGAGGGATGATTTCTTCCATACCCGTCCCTAATAGAGAATTCCACGGGTCGAAACAGGTCCCCATTGCCATCCCTAGTGGTGAAGGAGACCAGGTCGAGCGCTCGGGCTCTAGATCTATGGCCCGCTCAAGAGCCTCATTGACACTATTACCGCCATCAATCTCGGCCTCCATCGTCCCCAAGTGTGTCTGGTCGTCCTCCTCGTCCTACCTGGCCGCCTCCACTGCAAACAAGGACATGAGGTAAGATTCCACCTCAGATCTGAGCCACAACCTAGTGATGCTTGGATTTCTGTTGGATTGTGATGCTTGTAGTTCATGAGATTGAAAATAGTTTGTTTGTGATTGCAAATAGTTTCGGGTAACTGGAAAACTGAACCGAATTTTTTCGTTTAATTCGGTTCGGTTTTTGAATTTGATTCGAGAATTTTGGTAGCTAGTTTTCAAAAACAAAAAAATAAAACCGAACTAATTTAACCGAAAAAAAACTGAATGCCCACCTCAAATCAGAACTTTGGTTCTCAACCTTCTAATCAGAAGTTAGACTTCAGAGTTGATCAAAAAATTGGTTAGATGGCAAATGATGTAACCTTGGGGGACGAGATAATAGCGTATCGAAACAAAAAATTTTATGACCAATTGGCTCTTTTTTTTGCTAGTTTAATTCCTTTCTTGTAAAATTGTAAATCTAGCTCTTCCTTAATAGCAATAGGCACAAACCACATTCCCTAACCATCGCAAGTGGACCTACCATGCTCCTACACCGCAGCAGGTGACATGTGTCATCATCTGATCCTTTTTCTGTCGAGAAAATGGTTAGATTATAATTTTGTTCAGATGAAAGCAAAAGTTGCCGAAAAAAAGAACTAAAGAGCCAAACACTCTAGCATCTTCCTCCTACACGCTAACTATGAAATCATCACTTTTCTAACTTTATCATCTTTTTTTTGCAAATATAGTTAGCACGTATGCATTTATAAATTTGGCCCCTCTCCTACAGCAGAAGACACGCAGGTGACGCCTGTCACCTGCTGCGTCCGGGAGCGTGGAAGATGACCAGTGCAGCGACAGGGTGAGGGATCGAGGGAATAGGCGCTAGAGCGCAGGAGAAGGATGCTACTGAGTTGTGGCAACGTGGCAGGTGGGCTCGAGAATCAGTCCAGTGCATGACACCTCGCTGCCACGATCGGGGAGCACAATAGGATTGGCCATGCGCCTGCACGACAAGAAGGTTGGAGAAAAAGAACTAAATTTTATTTATTCTTGAACAAGTACATAGTTAATATCTCATTAAAAACCTTATACTTAGTGTGGGGTATCCCAGTGTGGAGCGACTAGGTTTCAGTGAGCATATACTCTACGGTTTTTATTTTCTACCTTTTAGCATTTCTGTCGTCTCTCCTTTTTCTGCATGCAAGGACCGCAAAAGGCACCGATCGTAGAACGAACCATAGCATAACGCAATGTCACGACAGAACACCCTACAGCTTGTCATGCCTGCTTCGGGCCCATCAGTTCTGTTTCATATCGTGTTAGGCTAAGCATAGCCTATGCAGTCGTGCCATATCGTCCATCGTACTCGACCACGAGGTACGACACAGTCCTATCAGCCGTGCCGTGCTAGCCCAACCTATGCGTATGTGTGCCGTGTTTTAGTCATGTCATGGCATGCTTATTATGATATGTGTTGGCTCAAAAAAGTCCAACCCATTGTCTAGGTCTAGCCGCCGCAGTCGATCGAGCTCCCTCGGCGCCGATCATCTTTTACATTATTTGAACAAAGTAGGTGATATGTGTTATATGCACCCGGTGATACGGTAAGAATGGGGGGCAAGTTCGAAAAAAAAAAACACCGACAGATAAGCAAAGGCTTCCGATAGCTGCTGGCTAGGGCGGGAAGGAATTCCTGCCGGGCGGTGACGTGGCAAGGCGACAAGAAGCAGACACGCAAGTGCCAGACCAGAGGGCGGGGGGGCGGTCGACGCAGGCAAAAGGCGATCGAATCTAACGGGGGCGCGCTCACGCCTGACGGCCGAGCCCCCACCCCGCCACCGCCAGCTCACTGCCACCCCACCCAATCCCCCTCACCCCCGGTATCCCCACCTCCCTCTCTTCCCCTTAACCGAAGCGGCCGCAGTCTGCAATGTGGTTGTGATTCGGAACAAAAGGAATGGATTGGATTTGGATCTTTACAGGATGGTACCATTATTTCCTTTTTCCAACATGAAGCGACCAGTAAGAGAAAAAAGAAATGCTGCTGCTTTGCAGCTCAATCTTCTTCACCTCTTCAACCCCCTTCCCAGTGTACAGATTCTGACAAAAAAAACCAACGGAAAAAAAAGAGACAAAAGCAAGGCAAAAATTGAGCTCAAGAAGGACGGTAATGGGCTAGCTAACGACCGGATCTCATACCGGAGGTAGCAGCAGCATTGGTAGATACACCAATGCTATACACCACCACCCGATTTTTGTCGCTTTAGCTGCCGACGACGACGCCGTGTAATTCCCATCCCCGCCGCGCAGCGCGGGCGGCGACGACAGCTTTGTCGGTGGAGTCCGCGCGGCGTCGGGCACCTCCGGTGGCGTCGCGGCCGGCGGGGGCGCCGAGGCGGCGACGACGATGGCGGAGTCGCCCCTGCTGAACATCTCCTTGGGGAGGAGCACCTTGGAGACGGCAAACACGGCGACGGGGTTCTGGTCGAACACCGTGCGAGTGATGGTCGCCTGCACGACGCCGGTGTCGATGGCGACGGAGCCGTTGGCGCGGGTGATGTTGAGGGTGAAGCGGCCGGCCTGGCTGAACTCGGTGGCGAGCGTGGGCTGGACGGGGTTCACGATGGACTCGAGCGAGCCGAGGGGGTAGTAGGAGTGGAGCACGTGGAAGCGGAGCACGATGGCCTTGCGGTCGGCGGGGAGGGACTGGAGGCGATCGCCGGCCGCGAGGTCGGCAAAGGCGTCGTCGGTCGGGGCGAACACCGTGATGCCGGCTCCGCGCTCGTCGGCCTCGAACTCGTCCGCCACACCAGAGGCCTCCAGCATGGAGGCGGCCACGTTGAAGGCGCGCGCGTCGGCAAGGACGCGGGTGATGTTGACGGCGAAGGGGGGGCGGGATTCGGACGCCGCGAGGTCGAATCCGGACGGCACGATGAGGCCGTCCACGGCGAGCACGCTCAGGTTGTACGGCACAGCTGTGACGGCGCCGAGCACGGTGGCGGTCGACCCCGGAAACTGCGCCGGCGAGCGGACAACGGCCAGGGAGGACCCGGCGGCGGTGACGTTGATGGCGCCGAGGTCGGCGGGGGCGCGGCCGGTGGTCTGAAACAGCGTGGTGACCAGCTTTCCAGAGGCGGGGAGCCGGCGGAGGTCGGCGGGGGCGAGGTACTCAAGCAAGACATGGTAGCGGAGCACGTCGGCGAGGTCGGCCCCAGACGCGGCCGCGAACGCCGACGGCGACTGCGGGAGGTTGCCGTTCGGGACGGCGAGCAGCGTCAGCGACGACCGCCCGGCGAGCTCCCCGGCCACCTGGCTGGACGCGAGCAGCCGCGCGAAGCCGGCGAGGTCCGGGAACGCCGCGAGCACCGCCGCCACGTCCACCGCAGCCGCGCGCGGCGGGAGCGCCGCGGCGAGCAGCGCGGCCACCACCGCAAGTACGAGGAGTCGGGAGACGGGAGGGATCTGTCCCCGCATCTCGCCGCCACGGGGAGTCGAGCACAGCACTCTACCAGTCTACCGACTCGAGGAGCGGGGAGTGAGGTGGTGAGCTCTAGATGCGGGGGGCGGTGGTGACTGCAGGGTGAGCTCAGCTGAGTCTGAGTGAGCGGTGAGCCTCAGCCCGAGCGGAAGGAATATTTTATTTTTGCCCCCCTTTTTCTCCTAAGAAAAAACCGTTGATTTTTAACACTATACTATATTTAATTTTTTCTGGGTTGAGTGCAAAGTTTTCGTGCTGCTCTGCTCGTTGAGATACGTGCTTGGGGGAAATTAATGGCGCGGGGGTATGGGTGGGTGGCTTGGACTGTAGCGGCAGCGCGGCGAGGAGCAGAGCGACTAGGCTGGCCAAGCAAAAAGTTGTTAATGATGGGTGGGTCCCTGGCAACGCGGGTCCCATTGACAGGTAGGCGTGCTGGTTGGGTCGTTCGTTTTAATCGCTTCTCTGTGGCAGTGTGAGAATGGAATGGTCAATGGTAAGCCTAGCCTAGTGTTGGGTTTGCGCAGGGCTCGATCGGAACAACTCGGCCTGCCGCCGCGGCCACCGTTGGATGACGTAGTGGAATGGAGGAGCTCAGCACATTAACGCACGACACACGAGTACACCACTCTCTCTCTCTCTCTCTCTCTCTCGGCTGTTCCATTTTTTTAGCTATAGAATCTTTTCGTGGGGCTGAGGGGTGATTACCTAACATGCGCAATGCAACTATGCTGGTACTCTCCTAGTCCTGTCACGGATACTTATGTTTTGGATATAGATGTTATTTAACTTTTAAAATTTAGTCCGTTTATATATTTTAAAATATGCAAATTGTATACATATAAATCATATGGTGGATTTGTCTCAAAATTTTTTAATAATATTATAACTTTATTAGGTTTTATAAATATATTGTAATAAAATTAGCGTTTAAAGTTGTATTTGAAGACTGTGCCGATGTCTAAAATAAAATGTATTTGTGACCAGAGAGAGTAATACTCAGGTAGATAAAATGATGGGAATAGAGCAGCTTTATGGCTCTAAATTTATTTGCTTTGCTCTCTTTGAAAGCGGCCAGGAAAGCTAAACAACAGGAGTGATCATCTGTGAGAGTGTGTACAGTAGTAGAGACGACCACCGTTTATATACTTCTCTTTGTCATATAAAGATAAAATTTAAAGACAACTACTATAATAGATAACATTTTAATGTTATCTTTCTAAAATCTTACAATCTTTTAATTATGACATAAAAAATGTTATTATACATAATAACTCCTATAATAGTGTTTTATACTATATATACGGTTGTCTTCACGAAGAGATAGCTATTGTCTTCACCGGAGATAGGTATCCCTAGCGAAGCGTCAGATAGTGTCTTTATACTATCTATATAAAGGTTGTCTTCACACGAGAGAGATAGCTATACTCTCTCTCATCTAATGAATAACATCCGATCAATAAAAACTCGTGGACCCCGCCTTTTGGTTTTCAAGTGATAATCTATATCAATAAAAATTTTACATGATGAAGTATATAGACAACTGATATCTACTATTATATATAAGCTAGTCAGACCATCTCGTGCCTCGTCTTCCTCCCGTCGACGCCAGTACAGGCCTGCAAGGAGGTCACGCGCTCACACCAACATGTCCCAACGAGGTCTCCGTCTCCGCTGGGTGCCCTACGGGGCTCTAGATGGAGCTTGACCATGGCAAGGTTTGGGGCGCCGCCGCTAACCCCATAGGGCTAGAAAAAAACTCGTTAGAGCTTGAATCAAAATTTCTTCAATTACAGTAGTTGGTAGGTTCAAAATTGAAATAAGACAATTTCGAGTGAAAAAAGTTAATGAGGTTCGACTCGATAATAGCTCGTTAGTTCGAATTTGATGTAACCACTTAAATGGTACATAAAATGATTTTACGTCAAACTATATCAATTTTGAAAGAAACTCGATAATATCTCATTAAGCTCGATATCCATACTAACCAAGACATCGTCACCGTCGCCCATTCCTCCCTTGTTCTCAGATCCACGCATCATGGGGGCCAATCGCGGCCTGCGGCGGGATTCAGGCGGAAAGGAGATGGGGATGAGGAGAGAGCTAATGCCCTTATAGGATTGGCTCCAGTTGTTTCTCTGCCAAGTGAAGACGAACCGAGGCACCGATCAGGTGAGAAATGGCAAGAGCACAAAGGCGCGCGTAGTCTTCTGCATCATCCGGATCAGCCTGAAGATTTGAGACGCCATGTCGGGAAGTAGGCCGGAATGCCGGATATGTTTGCTTACATTATTTTCTTCCTGGGTAATTCAGATGGCCTCGAGCAGAGTTTTACATTACCGAACCTAGCTCGGAAATCCCCCTTCCGGCGGTATCAATTTTTTTTTGGTCAAAAATCGGCAAAACTCGAACAAATTACAAAGTCAATTTTTTTTAACTCGGCGGTCAAACAACGATGAAATAAATCGAAAACTGATTGGTTTTACCTAGCTCAGACATCCGACACTGTTCATTTCATCGGACACCTCTTGCAACATTTTTTTTCAACACTTAAAATATTTTTTCGACGCGTGCAACATTTTTTTCAACGCTTGCAACATCCGTTTACTGTCGCAATTCATTGTTTTTCGAAGAAAAAATGTTGCACGTATTGGCCAAAAATGTTACATATGTAGAAAAAAATGTTGCAGTGCGTCCGAAAAATTCAAACGCCCGAACTATAGCAATTCTGTATATATTATTATTATTTAGAAGGCCTCTATTTTAAATCTCGTTCCGGACCTCTGAAATCTCAGGACCGCCACTGCACGCACACGCGTTGCCCCTAGCTCCATGCGACCATGCGCACCCGGGCGAGCAGCTCGTGCACTCGCGCAGCAAGCCAACCGAGCTTCTACTCATTCGCAAACTTATTGAGAGGTGACAAAGCTACATTTGCATTATCTGTTCATGGCTTGTACTGCCATATATATGACTTCAGCATTATGCATCTAAATATATCAAATCATATAGAATAACTTTAAATATAATCTTCTCAATGCATAGTGTCTGGCAAATACCCTACTCAGTAATTTCTTCACTCCTACCTCACCTCCTCTCTCCCCTTTCCTACCAATCCATATTTCTAACTTCTTTGTGTTTCTCAATTAGTTTGTATCTTGTATGAGAAACAACCCTATTCAGTCTATTCCTTAACTCATATTCGACATCAGATCTTATCCTACTTAGCATTCCATAAAAAATGCTTACATCATATTAGGACTTGGGAGTGCCCTGAGAAGATTATTTTAGTGGCAATTTTATATGTGAGAAAATTAGAGATCATATCTTGATTTTTTTTACTTTGCAAAGTACATTGAGCTTCTACAAAACCTTGTCAGGCCGAGTGCAGTATGAAAGTGCACACATTTAGCAGCAGCTAGCACACAAACGACACTACTATAGAAATCGTGTCTTTAATCAGGCCGAGTTGCCCATGCTTCCGGGCATAGTAAGCAACAAAGATTGGTTGCTGTTTTATTATATGCATGCATAGAGTCCAAGTCAAAATCTACCACATTTTGTGGAGATATAAGCGGCGACGCGTAAGAAAAGCGAAAACAACAAACGAAAATAGCGAGTGTTCAAAGTCCTGTGTGAATTGAAACACTAAATGTGTGCACCTTGGGACTGTATGTAAATCCAATCCATTTGCTGGTTCAGAAGTTTCGGATCCAGATCTGTGGAAGTGGTTTATGCTAAATAACGAGTAGTTTGATAATGTATGTTTTCTTCATGTCTCAAGCTGTCCCTGCGCAAACACGGCAAAAGGTTTCTGGTTACATATTATCAAAGGATAGCACACTTCTGAGGTTTTTTTTTTCAAAAGGATACCACACTTTTTTTTAACATAAAAAGAATACCACAATTACAG
This sequence comes from Guadua angustifolia, assembly GCA_036346375.1. Taxonomy (NCBI): domain Eukaryota; kingdom Viridiplantae; phylum Streptophyta; class Magnoliopsida; order Poales; family Poaceae; genus Guadua; species Guadua angustifolia. The sequence goes on along the minus strand of CM070509.1, from coordinate 37,354,780 downwards.
TATCATATGAAGGACACAACAATTTATAATTTCTTCCTTAGCGTGTGTATGGAACGTGTGTGAGCGTGTGAACACGTGTGTGTCGCCTTGTACCAAAAAAAATATATATATAATTTGTTCAGTGACTTCTCACTAATATCAAGTCGATTCATCTTGCTAGATTGTTAAAAAAACACAGAACAATTGAGAACTATTAGGGCAAAATTTGTGTGAAAGCCATCTAGCTCAGGTGGTAGAGCGCAAGGCTCTCAACCTTGTGGTCGTGGGTTCAGTTTCGTATGTTTGTCAATTAAGTTCAGTCCTATGAAAAAATTACCAAGTTAGGCTGCAATTTCAGTAAAATTTCTACAAATTGAGTAAAACCGAATCTCAAATTCCTCTGAAAATTTGCAAATCGCGGAAGTTCAATTTAGTTCATGCGCTGAGTCTGTCAAAGTATTCCTCAAGGTGCCAAGAAATATTCCAGAACTCCTCATTTTCTGCTGCTCGTGCGAAGCAGGCAGCAGCCATTTAATAGAAACAAACAAGAGTAGTTCACATCAGAGACAAATTCCCAGAGAAAAATCTGCAACAAAGTGGAGCAAGTGAGCAATCCATTGCTCCATCAGCAACACGCCGACAATTACCGGTACAAGGACCCAGTTAATCACAGATGGTGCTCCATCTAGTGAAAGCTGCAACGACAAATTGCTACAAGTCGCGAAATTACAAGACGGAACTAACTTGATTCTGCGGCAATGCTGACCGGTTAGTCAACAACCCACAACAATCCGGGTGTCAATATGAACCAGAATCTCCATTGTGGTACAGTACAGCAGTACATTCTAGTGATCATTTGAAGATTCCAGTGGCTGTCTTACATAGGATGTCTTGTATCTGTTTGATGCAATATAAGAAAATAGGGCGAGGGCGTTATTGACATATATAAATTGTACAAGAATGGACTGAAGAATATACCTAAAGAAAGTGAGCAGGAAAATTACCTGTTTTGACGATAGACCTATATTTCCCAAATCTGCAAGCTGCCAAATCAAATTGTGTTAGAAGGTGGCAAATTGTTTTGACGATCAGATTACTATAAATCATCAGGATTATTTCATGGCCTAGAAATATTACAGTTTTGAATGGTCTGGGCGAGTCCTCCCGGAGCTCAAGGATGTAATCTGCTCTCCTTTCACCAATTCCCTAACAAAGAAATGGGAAAATTAGACAGAAAAGAACAGGATGCTATACCAGCTATGGGATTACTGCGAGATGAAAGACCATACTTTCAACTGCTGTAGCTCTTCCCTGCATCCATGGATAAACAAAGTGAATAATTAGAAAGGGTGAAAAATATACCGAATATGTTTGGGGACATAAGTCAATACAAGTACAGAAAGGAAGTCAAGAAAAAAAAACTTGTAGAGTTTAAACTCACTTGTTCGCAACATTTAAGAAGTCAAGATATTGCTGAATGAGAGATTCCTGTGCAAGGCAATCATTTTTATAGATCAATATTGAACTATAACAGATGCTGGTATATGAAATGGGGTGGAAAACCATACAGACCTTCAGGTTAGACCCCAGTGCATTAAATTTATCAAGCGGTGTAGCACCTGGAATCTTCTCAACTATGTTACATGTTCCTATTGGAGTTTTGGGCTCCATTGAAGGGTCGCAATTGCCATGATCAGCCGTCTGCTGCTTGATTGTCACCATGTTTGAAGAAATGGGGGAAAGAGCTTTCCTAAGAGATTCAGACTTGTCTTCTTTGCAAGGGGTTAATGAAGGGAGCACCACTGCATAATATACTATACACCTCAGACTAGCATATGAAGCCACAGGTAAAGTTGCAAAGTTTGCTGTAAGTAAATTGCAAGTAGCTTGCGTATGATTATTGATTAGATCTCTTTTGTATAGTTTGTGTTTCTGATTCTGGGTTTATTGACCTTTGTACATTTTGAAACCTCTCTTCAGTACAGATATGCAATTCTTCTTCATGCTTAAAAACGTACCTTTCTTCATTGCATTTTCTTCATCGTGAGTGCTCACTCTTGGTATGTCCTCAGCTGGAGTACAAACTGTCGAATCAAAAAGCACCCTGTGCAACAGAAGAAAATGAACTGAGAATTCCATATGATTCCGTATGGTCTGTGTAGGATGAATGATTAGAGATACTAACTTCTTGATTTTACCACCGTCTTGATCTGTTGCTTTAGCTCTACCAGAGACCCTGGCTGATGTAGGTTGCTTCATATGGCTCATGGATGAAGGGGTCTTGCTTGCAATTGGGGAGAAAAGCCCATCCATTCTTTGGATGCTCTTTGTTTTCCCCTTCGATTCCAACCATGCTCGCAATTTGGCATCCATGTCAACCTTTACTTTTGGAGTTTCTTGCTTGCTTGCTGAGCACATGTTGTTCACAATGTGGCGTGACCGAGCAGCCAGTGTTACTGTGTGGACGGCCTCCTGGTATTCCACAGGGTTCTGAAACAAAGAAAAAATAATCATCAAGGGTCTATACTCTGTGGGATGAGATGTCTAGAAAAAAGTTGGAGGAAACTCGCCAGGCAAGCTATCATCACAGACTTGCTATTGCCTCCTAATGAATCTTGTAGTATGCGGGTCAATTTACTCTCTCTATAGGGTATTCGTGGCTCATTCCTGTTGAGGGCCGAAATGACATTCGACAACGCAAACAACGACTGATTGATCTTAGCGCTTTCTTGAAGGCGGATCCCCTCATTGCAAGTCCTTCTGTTGTCCTCGTTACCTGGTATGAATAACCAGCACATAATGGTCTTAAACTGGAAGGGTAAAGCTTAAGTATATGCAGTTCGTCCCAAAGAGTCATACCAGCCAAGTCGATGAGGTTAAGCTTCCCTCTGACTACATCGCTACTGACCCTGATAGAAAGAACAGCATGGCTCCTACTTGAAACATCGTTCAGGCCTGTGTGGGCTACTTTCCTCCTTTGCACACCTATAGAGTAGACCTCATGGAATTCCTCCAAAGATCGCACAGGAACCTTCAACCATAAAAAGACAATACTAAGCACAATGCAGAAGCTACATTCCAGCAAACACATTCAAGCATCATCAAACCCCAGCACATTACCCATGCCAAGCCCTTCAGCTGCAAGTTACCATCTTTGTCATTCAAGGCCACGATCTCCCTTGCCTTGGGCTCAAGCAAGTCATAGCACCGCTCCATGTACACCTCATAGTACGAGATCTCCACGGAGCACCATGTGCCGGTGCAGAGCGCCAGGACGGTCGAAACCGCCAAGGGGATGAGCCCCGGCAGATCCTCAGTGCCCTGCGCAGCAACCAGGTTTCAGCAATAGGTTAAGACCCCGCGACAGCGGCATTTCGTCAAGCATGTTGCTGTCAAGGAAAGAATGGGCACCTGCATCGTGTAGGTCTTGCCGCTGCCGGTCGCCCCATAGGCGAAGACCGTTGAGTTGATCCCCTCAAAGAGGCTCGGGATCACGGCGCTGACCTCCTGATCAAATATCTCGGAGACGCGGTCCTCTTGGCCAAAGAAAGCGTCCAGCTTGTAGCACTCGTTCCGGCTGCAGGAATAGATCGTTTTTCTCAAACAAACTAGTAAGACATAGAATTAGCCGTGGACACAACCAAAAAAGTGTTACAGAAAATCCCATGAGGTTGCATTTTTCTGACAGCCATGCCAGAAGGAAAGAGCTGCCGAATTGGGGGGAAATTACAGGATCTGCTTCGATTAGCATAGGAGCAAGTCCACGGATTATTGAGTTGGGTACCTGGTGTACTGGTCCTTGAGCTGGACGGTGACCTCGCTGCCTGGGTGGCTGACGAGGAGGGAGACGCAGGGCGCCGCCTCCGAGCCAGCCTCCGACGGGAGGAACGGGCGCACCCGCAGCACGACGCGCACGGGCTGCGAGGAGGCGGCGGTGGGTGTGGTGCTCGCCATCGGAGAGAGGCTGGCACAGAGCACGGAGCTGGCAGGCGACCGGAGCCCAGAGAGGTGGAGAGCGGATCGGGAGGAGGCGGGGTGTTTGGGCGTCGGACGCTTGGTATCGTGGGACGAGGGGGAAGGAAGATGGCGACCGTTGGGAAGCGGGCGGCGAAGTGGTTCGAATTTGAACTAGGGAGGCGGTGTGCCGGTGTGGTGAGGACTGACGACGCGCGGTGGATTTTGTGCTTTATGTTGCTGCAGCGGTCGCCTGTAGCCTGTTGGCCAAGCAGAAAAGGTGTAAGGAACACGGGGATTTAAAGTAGTTTTTAACATAAGCCAAAAGTCATTTATAAGTAATAAAACCAAAAAGTGAAAGTTAGGCTGAACCTGTTTTTACAGCTTATTGCTGAGGAAATTAACTATTTATTAAATGGCCTCTTATAAAAATTTACAACTACTTTTCAGCTTAGAAAGCCAAAATGTAGCTTTTCAAAAAAGTTACAGGCTCCCCAAACAAACCCTTAGTTTGTTACAAGGTTGGCTCAAATTTAGTTTGTGAAATAAGCGTGTCGTGCCGAGTTGAACCAATCTCCTAGTTTGTTATCTTAACAAACTGAGCTTGAGTTAATTCACGAGTGGCTCGTTAGCATTAAGACTCGATAACTAAATATTCATCGTAATGATTTTTGATGCAAAAGACTTTTAATTAGATAAATATTTAAATTAATATATGTCTATGTAATCATGTTAGGTTGAACTATAATTGTTAGGATTGTTAATATGCTCCTCACTAACTATCTGAAAGTGCATCTAGGCCCCTAATTGTGTTTTGGATGATTAATGACAAACGATTAAGGGACTAATGGCTTATGTGAGTATATGAGCAGATGATAGTCCCAAAAAGGAACGTATCTACGGACAATGACGACCCTCAAAAGAGAAAAAGAAGAACGGCGTCGACTTAGCGTAGAATTTTCATTTGATTAAGTCGATAGAATCGCCGTACTATTAAGAGGGATGGGATGTATGTGCTTTAGAAATGACCTCTGTGCTCAGATGAACATCTTCTACAAAATGAGTTTTGAAAATCACCATGCACGGCACTCACTTTGTGTTTTATTTGTGCTGATATTATCGGAATGTCCGATGTGAATATCGGATAGTCCGATAGTATCGGAACTTCCGGTGTGAGTGTGGTTGCTGGTTTTGGATCTCTCGGGAAAAGTCGGACTGTCCGATAATTGATATCGGAACGTCCGATGTGATCTGAGAATTTTTCTAAGTCTTTGAGCTTGGAACTCTCGGGAATCATCGGATTGTCCGATGTCATATATCGGATAGTCCGATATGGACTTAGAAGAAATTTTGAAAACTTTTTCATTGAAAACTCTCTGGAATTATCGGATTGTCCGATGTCTCATATCGGATAGTCCGATATACACTTAGAAATTTTGAAAGTGACTGAGTTGGTTTGAAAAACCCTCGGATATTATCGGAATGTCCGATATATGTCATCGGATAGTCCGATATGCTTCTTATTCAAAAGAATTTGAATTTTTGAGTGGAGTGGACCTGGAGATTTTCACAGATCGGATAGTCAGATGTGAGTATCGGATAGTCCGATGTGAGGTCTCCTACAGGCGGTAATCGGCTATATTTTGTGTCTTGGCTATAAATTCCCCACCCACTCTCTCATTTACTACCACCTAACCTGTGTGCTGAGCATTTATTTCACTCTTGGTATTCTTTGGCTCCCTCTTGCTCTCTCTTGAGTCCATCTTTGAGAAATTTGTTGAGAGATTAGAGCAAGTGCTTTCTAGTGCTTTGTTGCAAACCGTGAAAGTTCTTTTGAGCACTAGGGTGATTTTCAAGAGGGGATCTACACTCTATTCATTACTCTTGGAGATTGAGGTCTCCTAGACGGCTAGGAGTCACCGGTGAGCTCCCGATCTTCGTGTGGGACACCGTCGGAAGTTTGTGAAGGTTCGATTCCACCTCTGCAAGGAAAGGGATCAAGAAGTGAAACCGGCGAGTGCTTTGTGTAACACCGGGAGGAAAGAGGTCAAGTGAGACCTAGGCTTTGTGCCTCCTCAACGGAGACGTAGGATCTCCTCAAAGATCTGAACTTCGGGAAAAAATCAACCGTGCATTGGATCTTTGGTGTGGTACTCTCTTGTTGCTTAGAGTAGATTTATTTTGAAGTGATTGCTGTATCTTGCTTAATAATATCTTGCCTAGCAATTACTTGTTGATCACATGCTCTAAATTTACCTTCACCTGTGCTAGATCTGTTTTTCATCGCTCTGATCGGATAGTTCGACTGCTCATATCGGATAGTCCGATATCCAAGTCGGATAGTCCGATATTTTCGCTGCAAATTAGGTCTTAAATTTTGTAAATGCCTATTCACCCCCCTCTAGGCGACTTTATCGATCCTTCACTATCTATGTTTTACTTGTATATGAGATAATTAGCTAAGGTTTCATCTATGTAGCCCTCTGTTGCATGTATATGTTAATGTATGGCATGTGCTTATGACGTGGCTTAGCTTAACTCATAACTAATTACTCTAGCTCGTGTGGCTTAGTTTAGCTCAGTTCATCCTAACTGACGTGGCTCGTGAACTGCTCACAAGCAGCTCGAGCTTTTTATCAAGTCGAGTTGAGTTGAATTTTGAACTCATTAACTAATGAACCAAGCCGAGCTACTTTTTTAATGAGCCTGCACGAACCGGGTTGGGCCGAACTAAGCTGGCTCGATAGTCAGCCCTAGTCCTATTTGGAGGGGCTGCTGTTGGGATTAAAAGCTTCTTTTGGCTTGCTAGGTTGAAAAACAACTATAGCTAGCGGTTGTGGCTTTTCTTGAGGTGCCGAATAGGGAGGAGGTGAGCGTGGAGGAGGAGACGACTGATGAGGCGGGCCTCCAAGGCGAGGTGGAGGACCGACCATTGAGGAGGCCGAGCGAGGAGGAGGCAGGCCGAGGCTGAGGCGGGCGATCGAGGAGAAAGCAAAGCGGTGGGAAGGACGAGGCCGATGACCGGGGAGGAGGCAGAGCGGTGGGGAGAACGAGGTTGATGACCAGGGAGGAGGCGGAACGACGGGCAATCGAGGAGGAGGCAGAGCAACAGGCGAATGGGGAGGAGGCGGAGCGTGGGGAGGATGAGACTAGTGACTGGGGAGGAGACCGAGCACGAGGAGGACGAGGCTAGGTGAACGAGCGCTCGAAGCGCCACCAAAGCACCCCTCACTTTGACTTTATGCTAGCTTTGGGGGGAAGTAGCTTGGCAGCCAACCCCCCAAACAGGCTCCTAGTTGCCTCATATTTGTGTTGTCCGTGTGCTCATGTTTGCTTGTGATTCGGTGAAGGATACCATTGACCATTTGATCCTATGGTGCACTAAACTCCAGAGCTTGTATGGAACAAAGCAATTTTTGTAGCATTTGTGTAAATTCTACGAATATACTCTCTGGTCAAATAGCTGTCATTTTGGGTACTGATATAGTCTTCAAAACACAACGTTGATTACTAATTTATGATATAATTAGTAGGGTGACCCACGCATTTGCGCGGCTAGATTTTTTAACGGTTTGCAGTATCAAATGATATAACTTATATACTTAAGAATATATTAACGTATTTTGTAGACTATTTAGATTTTTAAGACATTATAAACATTAGAAATGACAATAGAAGCTTTAAGAAAAATTTAACTTAAGGGATATAACTGAAATAAAAGTTTTGATGGAAGAAAATCGTTTAGAATAATAAGTTGCTGGAGTTCTTAGAAACATATAACTTTTCATCTTGTATAGATCATATAGCTATATATCTGTGTTCTTTCTTTATTAGTAACTCTTTTTTCAAAATATATGCAACACATGCACCTTTATTTAATCTCAAGTAATATGTTGATTACTTCACATAGTATTAGAGTACATTGCTCATACATACACTGATACATCATGGGTGATCTACTTTGAACGTACCTTCCTAGCTCGCACGCTGATTGCCCCGTAGAACAATATGTCTTATATTTCTTATTGATCGCTCCACAACTTTTCTACTTCAATCGCCAATAGCAAACCTAATTTTTTATTGATCCCTCTCAACTGCTACCTTTTTAATGCAATACTCTATTTATAAGTATATTCTATTTCTCTTCAGTTATTAATTAATGCTAGACGTAACGACATCAACATACAATGTATACATGTACTAGTATTGCTTATCTCTACTAGGGACATCCGTCATGCTCTCACCAGTGGCCTCAAGCTTATTCTATAGAGTAGCGCCATCTCTACTCGAGATTTTGCAACTTATTTTGATTCAAATGAATTTATGAATGCATATACTCATGCAAGATATTATGTATGCTTGATTTATACTTGTCTCATATCGGTCACTTCTCTTATTCGATATTTGCCAACTCAACGATGTTGCTTCTTCACTAACACGGGTAGCATGTTTGCTTTAGTCGTTATCTAACAATATGCATAATTTTCTGACCATCTTGTGTGATATCATGTCCCTCAGCAATAATGGAACATTTTAGCTACCCAATAGATGTACATATCCTTAGTAGCTCATTTTTCATGCAAAAGCTTCATCTCCTCTTTATTAGGGCCTCCCCAGTCCCCATCGTCAAGCTTCTTCTACTATTGACTTCTTCAACAATGCAGACGCACACCACTCGTCATCACGGCTTTTGGCTCCTTCGGCTTTGGCATTTCTCTTTTTATTTTATTTTTATCCCAAATTTTAGTTATTTTTTATTGAATTCATGCAGAAATCCAATAGCTAATGTTTCTTTAATTTTTATGCCAGATTTTATTTAGAAATTCATATGGAAATTGAATTGAAATTCTTGTGGAAAATAAATTAGTATTTTTTGTTTGTATTCCAAATTATATTTGTGAGTTGTTGGATCATACATGATATAGATTTTTTAATTTAGTTTTAGGTTGAAATCGTATCCAAATCCAATTGGTATATTTTCTATTTCATTTTTTATTTCACTTTAGAGTTTGTATAGAAATTAAATTGTTAATTTTTTTGTTTTTATTCTAAATTTTAATTTGAGGTTGGTATTCATATGCAAATCTAATTATTAATTTTAATTTTAATTTTATTTTAATGTTAGTATGGAATTTAAATTGCTACTTTTATTTTATTTTTACAGAAATTTTTGTTTTTTATTATATTTGACATTGACTCTTTATTTTGATGCTCGTATGGATATCAAATTCTCATTTTTATTTTTTATTTTGAATTTTAGTTTTTATATTCAATTCATATTCAAATCCAACTACTGATTTTTATTCTAAATTTCAACTTTATTTTGATGTTCTTATGAAAATTAGATTACTAATTATTTTTTATTTTTGTATTCTGAATTTTTTAAATTTTTATTCTGAATTTCAATTTTATTTTGATGTTCGTATGGAAATTAGATTATTAATTATCTTTTATTTTTGTTCTAATTTTTTATTGTATTTGCACTCTTTCTTTTAATCCTAATGAAATCAAATTTCTGATTTTATTTTATTTGTATTCTGAATTTTATTTATTTATATATTGTACATGACATAAACTCTTGTATTGTATATGACACAAACTCTTTCTTTTAATATAGGCCATTATAGTTTGGACCCACCATGATCAATGGTGTAGATCTTTCTTTCTTTTCTCCAATTAATATGGAAATTTCTAGTTTTGAGAGCGAACGTGATGGCTTCTTTTGCTTTTGCTTTAATATTATAATAGATATATTTATAAAATTAAATAAAATTATAATATTATGAAAAGTATTTCTTGAGACAAATCTACACATATGATTTTCATGTATCTCTTGAGACAAATCTACACATATGATATTCATGTATCCGATTTAAATATTTAAAAGATATTGACAATAAAAATTCAAAAGTTTGACAAAGATGTCGATATCTAAAATACAATTATATGTGACTCGATGGAGTAATATTTTTTTTATTCCAAACAGCATCTTATACGAGCACTAGTCATGTGCTCGTACGTTGTAAAGGAAACTGAAATTATGATAAAAAGTTTATTTGCAAAGAGCACTAACAGTGGTAAAGGTGGATATTTAAATAGCAGTGGCAAAGATAAATAATTTTAATGAAGTAACGCGAAAAGAAACTCTTATTTTATATAGTAGAAATTTTGATCATCTGTACTCGGAGAGGATTCGTAGGAGGTATTGTGATGGCCTTTGCTCTCATGATCGCCCAATGAAAGAGGAATTCTTGAGCTTCGTACAAATATTTTATTAAATGTGGTAAATCCAAAATATCATATTTTATTAAATGGCGGAGAAAACGGATTGGGGCACTGACATATCCTTTGCTTCACCCGGGTTGGTCCCACGCCCTCAAAAGTCAGAACTTTAGATCGGCACTTTAGGGTGGACTCGAGCTCGACCCGAGTGGCACGGCCGCTTGCGCCCAAAATGGCATGGCCATTTCGGTCTTAGCCTGATGGGCTCGGTCCAATTACAGCCCAACCTGACTAGCCGCGGAGCGTTTTAAGGATGAGCTAGCTCGACAGAGAGAGACAACTTGGTGCTTATGCTTGTTCTTTCTTCTCACTTATCGGTAGCCTTCCACGTAAAATCCAACCAAAATCTTTTTAAACGAAAAGCGAAAGCAAAAGAGCAAGTCAAAAGCGACCCATAAAGCCTGAAAGGGAGTAATTGATGCCCGTACTCAGTGTCTGCTCATCTGTCATTCATACATTTATTACTTTAATTAAAAACCGAACGCTAAATCTTAAGCCCGCAATTGTCTCAAGACAAGAGAAAAACTCACGTTCACTTGCGAGAGCGTCGTATCAGAGCCCGTTGGTTAACCCGGAGCTGCAAGATGGATAGGGATTGGGTCCAGTCATCGCTCCAGAATGGTTAAAAACATGATAAATAATATTTTGCTATAATAAAATTAACAGTGTTTCTATACAGTAAAAATCCATATAGGGTTTTTGTCTGATCCAGAGCATCCACTTTCGATTGGACGGTCCTTTAGATCATTGTTCTTGTGCAAAACAAATTAGTATTTTTTGTTTGTTTGTATTCTAAATTATATTTGTGAGTTGTTGCATCATACATGACATAGATTTTTTAATTTAGTTTTAGGTTGGAATTGTATCCAAATCTAATTGGTATATTTTCTATTTCATTTTTTATTTAGCTTTAGAGTTAGTATAGAAATTAAATTGTTAATTTTATTCTATTTTTTATCCTAAATTTTAATTTTAGATTGGTATTCATATGCAAATCTAATTATTAATTTTATTTTATTTTTATTTTGATGTTAGTATGGAATTTAAATTGCTACTTTTATTTTATTTTCTTTGAAATTTTGGTTTTTATTATACTTGACATGGACTATTTATTTTGATGTTAGTATGGATATCAAATTCTCATTTTGTATTTTTTATTTTGAATTTCAGATTTTTATATTAATTCATATTCAAATCCAAGCTTGCTAATTTTTATTCTAAATTTCAATTTTATTTTGGCGTTCTTATGGAAATCTGAATTTTAATTTTATTTACATCTCTAAAGGATCCAGAGGCGGATCCAGAAAAATTAATCGTCGAGGTCATCGCCGATATGTGACTTGCTTTTGGATGACTGGTCAGACTGGATGAGCACTGGGGCTAAGGTACAGGCTAATCTGCGTCAGGGTTATCAACAGCATTTAGCGGGATATAAGAGGTTAATATGGGGACGTCGGTGTCACTAGACCCCGAAGGCTCAATTGTAGATCTGTCTCTAAAAGGACCACATCTAATCCCTATCCGATGAGAACGGGAGGCAGAAAAACCTGCTGCACTCAGAAGACAAAAAATAGTAGTAGAACATGCGCTGACCAAACGATGGGAGGGAAGCGGGCGACGCGCCGAAGGCCATACCCGGCACGCGCCCGTGCATCGCCACATGAGCGCATAAATACGTCTCCATCTGCTGTTTTTTCTTCGTTTCCGTCGGAAAAAAAATTCCGTGGAGGAGGTATGCAAATTTAACTCTGTGCATCCTCACTCTAATGAATACCACGTGTTTATCTTACCAATCTCAACCATTCATTTAATTTCTCACTCCTCCCATTAATAACACTCTTGATTTCCCACTCCTCCAATTAATAACATCGTTGGTGGAGTGAGATTGAGATTTAGCTAGATAGACACGTGGCATCTATCAGAATAGAGATGCACATGATTAAATTTGCATATCTTCTTCACAAAATTTATTTCCCTTCCGTCGGTTTGGATCGGGTTGGGTCCCCGGCGGTGACATAATTGGAGGAGCCGTCCCATCCGGGGCACGATTTATCCGTAGCCACTGTGCGTCCAAAATTAGCTGGACATGCCGAGCCATGGCCAGCATACCAATCTTGCTCGACCAGAATGCACTATCAGAAAGTAGAATGCTACCGGTGATCCGAGTCGTCCGATTCTAGCGTGGCAGAGGATCGGCACGTGCTTTGTACACTCTTAATTTAATAGATGTGTCAAGTGATAATTTACGTGGAGTGGAGTACCAACAGTAGCGGAGCCAAAAAATTTTTTATGCCTCGTATCGAAAATAAGTGATTATTACTGTTATCAAAGACTACAGACATTTAGGCCCTGTTTGGAAGCAATGTATTTTCATAGTTTCTAGATAATACCATGGTTTCTAAGAATACTATGGTATTTTATACCATGAGGTGTTTGGTTACCATGCCAAAAGCTATGTATTAAAAAACATGGTTTGATAGATACCATGGTATTTTTGGAGTATTTGAAACTCCACTCCAACCCAAAGTTTTCATGGTTTTGGCTAGCTTCTTGTCTATTTCCACTCAAATACCATGGTTTGTGATATTGCATCCAAACAGTTGGTAGTTCCAAGAAATACTATTGTTTTAAATGAGTTTGGTAAAACCATGGTATTCATGACAAAACAATTGCAAACTATAGTATACTAAAACCATAGTTTTGAAATACATTGCTTCCAAACAGAGCCTTAAGTATAACAAAAGTACAACATAAATCACAATTAAAAATTTGAATTTCATACTTAACATTTTAATAAAATAGATAAAATGTGTCAAAACAATATAGCGTTGTGGAGTGGTAGAAAAGGTAATACCTAATTAACAAAGATTTGGTGCATCTGTGATCGAAAATAAGATGACAATGGCTTTGTCCTCGTCATGTATTTCTATCGGGCAGGAAACGATCACTGAAGACAACAATATAAAAGCATATTGAAATATTTGTTACTACTACGTAAAGTTCAAGTTCATGGTCTCTTGATTCAGTGTGAAAACCGAAGAACAAGATGCATGTCTAAGATCACAGAAAATAAACTACGAACTCATCATAATAGAACCAAGATCAATACAGTATTAACCTTCATATTCTCTGCACACGCTAATACTTTCTTTTCATTTCCTTTCTGCATGGGAGATAATAACTAGAATTTGCCCCTCCAAAGAGATAATAGTGAAATGGAGGTGGCAGCAAAAATGAATATATTCCCAGTCGAATAAGTCAAAATAGTACGCCGCTTATTGTTGAGATCAATATTTTTTTTTAATTCTAGCATCTGATTCCAGATATCAAGCATCTAAGAGAATATGAATGTTTAGGCTTATCTATTGCTAATTTGCTACAACCATAAAAGTGCAAATGTGCAATTATTCGGAGCACATCTACATATGAACAACACTGCAGCACACCAATTATCAGTTATGTGCATTCTTACAATCTTACTCTAGAATAAAATAGCAACCAATCTTACAACCAAGATCAATATTAACCTTCGTATTCTCTGCCGAGGATGGAGGACCAGAGGGCAGAGCGCGGCCGTGGGGGGCTAGGAGCAGCAGTCGGCGGGCGGTGCCAGGGGCAAGAGCGGGCTGAGTAGAGGCTGGCCATGCCGCCTCTCCTGTCGGCGGGATCTGCAGGTGAGCAGCCGTCTCCCGTCGGTCTCAGCGGGATCTTATCTGCGGGCGAGCAGCAGCCAGGGCGGGAGCAGCGGTCGGCTGGTGAGGGTGGTGGTCGATGGGCAGTGCTGAGGGCAGGAGCAGGCCGAGTAGCGACCAGCCGTGCCGCCTCGCCGGTCGGCGGGATCTGCGAGCGAGCAGCCATCGCCCGTCGGTCTCGACGGGATCTGATCTGCTGGCCTGTGGGCGAGCAGTAGCCGGGGCAGGAGCGGCGGTCGGCTGGCGGGGGCGGCGGTCGGTGAACGGGCGGGCGGGAGCGTTGTGAGCTCGGATTAGGCGGAAGCCGCGGAACTGCGGGAGGGCAACAGCGTGAGCGAGCGTTTCTCTGGCCTGGCTGAGAGCCCAAGATCGAGACGCCTGGTGCCCTGGTCAAGCGAGCGCGCCTGGGCCAGACCGGATATGCAGTATTAGGTCTCGGGCCCAAATAGAAAATGAACAGTGTTGTCTAAGGATGCATGAATTTGCTAATAAAGCACACACGTAGTATTACTCGTAGTACTATCTCAGTAGCCAGTGATATTTGCCTGCAAAGACATGGGGAACGGTGATCCAGTGCGGTCTCTAGGTCTGCAACTTAAATAGTTGCGTATGAATCGTTGGATAAAAAACGATATCCTAGATCTTTGAAAATACTGTTTAATGATCTGGATCGTTCATCGTCTTGATCAGATGACTCTGAATACCGGAGATTGCTTAAGTTAGAGCCTCTGTAGTAGCTGCAAGAGAACCCTTTCCATATATACGAGGACATGAGGAGATCTAGGATGCATGCAGATTGCAGCAAGGGGTGCACTGTGCTTTTGCAGCGCACTATGTGAGATGATGAGATGGCTTTTGTTCTTAATGATTTAGCGCTAGTGGGTGGCCCATGCTGCTCAACACTTATATCATGTCACTGAATCGAGTGTCTGCCCAACAAACTTTAAACTCCATCATCATCATGACAACACACCCATTGATCTGTCCTTTTTGGTGTAATACTGTAGTACGTCCCTAATGAAATTCACGATCTGGAGTCTGGAGTCTGGACCTTACCTGTTAACATTTCGGTACTAACCTGTGTCGATGTATCGTTCTGGAGCGTGCCACTTATAATATTACTTTAGATTTATAGTAGTAGAATCAAATATGACATATATTTCAATGTGTTCAATAGATGATATTATAAATTCAACCGGTATAGCCAATATTATCCGGTATTGTAGCTAGTATTATCGATATTGATCAGTATTGAGCGGTATGACCTATATTTATAAGTATCAAACCGGTATGATCCGTATCGAAACCTATACAGAATGCAAGGCTGCTCTTATCCGGTTTAGGTGGCGAAATAGTAAATATCAACTATATGGGTCAATACCTACCCTATGTTACACAAGATACGTAATGAGATATATTATAGAGAGTAACTACTTCCGGGAGTAAAAAAGAAGATAGTCTCACTCTTTAACAGGTAAAAAGAGGGCACATGTTCTTTCTACCAATTACATGATGGCTGCCTCCAACATAAACGGATAATAGCATCCACTTTGTCTTAGATTCTCCAGTGATCACTTTTCGTCTCTGGAGTCTGGATAGCTCCAATATCTAATAACAGAATTTCAGAAAGAACGTACAAATTGCAAGTCCATGACATTTTTTTTGCATTTTGTGAAATAATTAGTGCATGGTCGAAAAAGGACTATGGGAGAACAGAAATTTCCAGAACCTGTACCATACCAGAAGTCCAGAACTATAGCAACAAGTGCTGTACAACGCGACCAGAAAATGTCATAGAATGGATGGCTTCATTGATAGATTATTCAGGGACAAGAGTATACCAAAGTGTAAATCCTTGGGGAAAAAATTGCCTTTAGGAAAACCTATCCTTAATTCCTTGAAAGATTTTGCTCAATAGATCTATACAGCTCCCAGCAGAGTGAGACACCGACACTGAGCAAACCAATTGAACCGAAAAGAATCAGACTCCTTTGCAAATTGCAAGCCAAGAGTACCTGCACTGCAGAAATGGATCACGAGGTTGTCGAAGCCTCTCATCGGGGACGCAGCTCGATCAGTGAGCCACCGCGACCCGGGACTGCAAGGTGATGCTCTTCTGGCTGGGTATGGCGAGCATGGCGGTGTGATCTAAGAAATCCTTGAGGTCCACCACCGCCTGCAGTATCCTCCTGAGGTCATCGGCGCACATGAACCCGGCGGCGCCCAGCCGGCGCACGGCGTAGACGTAGATGGTGAGGCAGCCTTTCCTGAACTTGAACCGCGCCATCTCGCTGCCGGTGAGGCCGCGGATGAGCTTCTTGTTGACGTCGCCGAGCGGGATCATGGCCGGCCAGAGCTGGTCCACGGCGGCCTTCATGCCCTCGGACTCGAACACGAAGAGCACCACCTTGGACTTCTTGGTGCCCAGGCCGAGCGTGAGCGTGTGCCACGCCTGGTGCGCCAGGATGGTGAAGCTGGTGGGCATATAGGTGGTGGTGGACGGGAACGGCAGGCTCTGGCACTCGCTCAGGTACGACGGCGGGATGTCGAGCAGGCGCAACAGCTCCAGCGGCGACGCGCGCCGCACCGTGAACGACTTGACGATGAACTGCCCGCCGAACCGGATGCCCTTCACGTCGGCGCACGGCTTGAAGTGCGCCTCCCCTACGTTCTCCTTCTTCTCCTTCTCCTTGTGCCTGTGCTTCTTCTTCGCCTCTGCCATGGCGTGCTGCTGCCTTCTGCCGCAGCTGGAGTAGTGAGGTGAGCTGTGCTGCTGGGGCGCCCAGGGAAAAAAGGCTGTAATGACGAGTCCCACCACCTCCCTTCCCCTCGCCGTGTCTGCTGGAATGGTACCATAACACAAAGTTGCAGTCAGAGTGAAGGACCATCCACTTCACCACTTGGGCATTAAGGAAGAGCTCGGTAGCTTTATCATTTTTGTAATGTCAGAGAATGCGGAGGCATTGTTGGCGAATTCCCCATCTGTGTCATGTAAAACGAGTTACGATTGCTTTCTCAGCATCCGCGTACACGCACGCGTGCGTGCCTACTTACTTGGTCCTTGTGTATAGTTTCTCTTCCTGTTCCTTTTCGTGTAGCCAGCTAACCAACTAAGATGATGCTCCCGTGTGCCCGCTTAAATGGTACCGCAAGATTATTCATTATAGGTTCTGCTAAAGAACACTGAATAGTTCCAGACCAAATAATGAGACCTTGGTACGCATTTGTGGATCTAACTACATTTTTTTTTCATATACTGTTGTCCTAGATGTTCATGATAATGGATCAATTTCTTGGAGATTAGAAAAGTAAGAGGAATGAAGAAGTTTAATCTGGAGCAGCAAATCAGAGAATTCGAAATTAGAGCTGCACAAAAGATGCTTATAAACATACCGCTTAACAGTTGATCCTGAAAGAAAACAATGTTTCCTGCAGGGGGCGTTGAAGCAACAATTCTCAGAACTCATAAGATCAGGTGAGCCGTTCCTTGAGACTTTGCGCTGTCCAGTCGCAGCAACCGCGAAAGCGAATGGTCTTGAAGGTCTCTGGCCTGTCGGAGACTCTTCAGGTTGACGATCTTGACAAATAAAAGACTATCTGCCACAGATGTCTCTTCCTAGTTCCTACGCATCGAAGTATGGTAAGCTTAAAGGAAAGTCTATTGAAGAATTATTACAACGACGACAGCGCACCAACTAATTGTTAGTCAGACACAATTAGAGCTTACTGAAAATTGATACTACACTGGAAGCTCCCAAATCTCCAACCAATTCTTTCCGTTTGTATCCATGTCTCTTCTTGATATGGTATCATATATATACCTAGGACTTATTTTCATCAGTGGATTGGCATTAGTTCTTGTCGTTTAAGGCAGAACTGTTGACTCTTCAATTCCCCAATGAGGCCAGAATTTTTTATTCAAAAAAGCCTTTGCAAAGCTCACATTAATTGGCTAAGAACATATATCCTTAGCATCGAACTTTGCTGTATCTGGCAGCCAGAAAAAATTTTAACTTCTTGCCAACTCCAACCTGAAGCTCACTTCTTTGAATGCCGCCACCACTTTTTGTTTTGCTGTCGGTTAGGATCACAGTGGAGTACTGCAGTGAGAAGACCTAACTCCCATCTGGTGGTTCATATTAAGCTAAGTACGTCTCAAGTGTACAGCTGGATAATGATTTTCCCAGTGCAACAACCAGTCGTAACATATAAATGCCCTGGTCTAAATCAATCGTCACTGACGTGTAGCTTACTGACATCAATATACCTGAAAGCTCATGATTTGAAAGCCCAACAGCTATGCTCAGCTCAGCTATGGATACCAGAGTAGATGTCAAAATCAGAGCTAACCTGTCTACTAGTAGAATGGAAGAAAGTTGTCGGAATTAAGCCTGAGAGAATTAGCTCACCAACTGAAGAGTTAGAGTCTGTAGGTAGCTGACCTTCTGAATTAGGTACAGCTGGAGCATTATAGAAATGATAATAAGCACCTCGAGGGAGAGGCTGCAGAAAAAGAAGGAAAAAAGGATCATGAACAGCATGTTGAAAAAGGCAGAAAATTTATATGCAAAAAACATCTCTTAAGACAGTTTATTCTGTTCCTTGTAAAAATTCCCTCTGCTCAAAATGTTTTAAATGAAATTCAGCATTCAGAATGATAGAAGAACCCATAACATTTGAAAGCAACTTGGTGAGCGCAAAATGTACACACAACTAAGTCCAAGCAAAAGTCAGTCCAAGAAGAGTTATCTACCAGTTGATTTCGGATGGGGAGCTCACGTGAGTTAGGGCTTCCACGCCCTTTGCCCTCTATGACACGATCTTTCCCTTCTTCACCATTGGTATCTTCAATATCTATACAAGGCTAGCAATTACTTATACAAGCCAACTAGGATACTGTCTAACATCCCTCTTAAACTTATGGTGGATCAACAATACTGAGTTTGGAGAGATAAAAGATATACTGAGCTTTAGTTTGTGTCTTCGTGAAGAAATCTGCCAACTAAAGTTCTAAAGGTGCATACTGAAGAACCACAACATGATCCTGTACCTGTGACCGCATGTAGAAAGCATCGATAGCAATATGCTTGGTGAGCTATGCTTCATTGGATCTCGAGCAATGCTAATAGCACATGTACTGTCAAATAAAAAAGGAATCAGTGTAAAAACAGAAACACCAAAATCCTCAAGTAGCCACTATAGCCAAGTAACATCTGCTGTCAATAGAGTTATAGCTTGCAACTCAGCCTCAACACTCGAACGAAAAATTGTTGTCTACTTCTTAGTCTTCCAAGTAATGAGAGAACCACAATGAAAAACACAATAAGCAGAAAGAAACCGACAATCAGAGTGATCACTAGCCCAGGTAGTATCAGAGTATGCCTAGAGTTGAAAGGAGCTAGAGTGAGAAAAGAAAAGATGGCGAGAGATAGTTCCACGAAGATATTATAAAACACGAAGAAGATAACTATAGTGGAACTGAGTAGAAGCATAAACAAACTGATACAAGATATAAACTAGATATGAAATGTCAGGACAAGTGATACCAAGGTAAACAAGACCCCCAACAAGATGGCAATAGCAAGTAGAATCCTCAAAAGGTTCACTATCAGTAGGTCGAAGGTGAACATTGAGCTCCATGGGAGTCTCAGTTGTGCGCTAATCAGTGAGAGAAGCGTGATCAAGAAGATTCTGGATATACTTCTCTTGAGATAGAAAGAGGTCCATAGGTGTAGAAGAAACCTCAATCCTAATAAAGTAACGAAGATGACCTATATCAGATATGAGAAACTGCTCACTGAGACGTGTCTTCACAAAGACAATATACTAATAATCATCTCCAGTGATGATCATGTTATCAACATATAGAAGGAGAAGAGTCTGACTACGAGATGAAGTGTGAACAAAGAGTGCATGATCATGAGCATTGTAGTGATCACGGAAGAAAAATGCTCAAATCAGACACGAGGGGTTTGCTTGAGCTCATAAAGAGAGTTGTGAAGTCGACAAACTATGTCTTCAGAAATAGAATACCTTGGTGGTGACATAGACCTCCTCAAGTAACTCACCATTAAGAATAGTATTCTTGACATCAAGCTGAGAGATGGATCATTCACGAATAGATGCCACAACAAGAAGAGTGCGAACAGTGATCATGGGAGCTATAGGAGCAAAAGTCTCATCATAATCACAACCATGCTTCTGTTAAAAACCACGTGTCACAAGACGAGCCTTATAACGCTAAAGAGAACCATCAGAGCGGCCTTATAACGCTAAAGAGAACCATCAGAGCGAATCTTAACCTTATAGACCCACTTGCACGTAATGGGACAGACACATAGAGGAAAGGGCACAAGATTTCACATACCAATGCGCTTAAGATCAGCAAGCTCCTCTACTATTGTATGCTGATATTCCTATGAATAACAACATCATGGTAGGAAATCAGCTTGGCAATAACTGCACTAGCAAAGCCAAGGCGCTTAGGAGGCCAAATAGACTGCCGATCACGTAGAGCATACAAGGAGAAGACACTAAAGAAGGTGACTCAGCAAGATAAGATGCCACATCAGAAGAATTCTCAACTCCCGAACGATGAGTGTAGCATAGAAGGTGCATAGTTTCTTGCAGAAATGATAGAGCGCAAGGCAACAAAATCAAATTTTAGCTTAGAAGGCTTAGAAGCGGTCTCTTTCTGAACTAAAGCAAGTGCTTGGCTAAATTCGGGTGGACATGCTGCACAATGTTAACGTGTAAGCACAAAACAGACCCTACATTCATGCAGAGATTCTGGAAGTAAGACTCCATCCACTGAAGGGCATTGAGTCCAATGATGATTGTTCAGAATTGACCTCGAAATGCAGATTGCAATCAAAGCATCTATGAGCATGAAGCGCGACCCTGTAAGACTGTTAGGATTGGACCAACCGAGCAGACAAATTAACGATGAGAAGCAAGCAGACACAAGCCATGAAGTCAACAAATGAGCGCGAAGAAGAATCAACCACAAGCAAGAGACATAATAGTTCGGTATTGTTATATTAGATTCAGAAGGGTGTAAGTTTGCAATACAGCTCATACCTCCGAGCTGCAGACCAAACGGAACAGGAGACCTCATAGGGGAGTTCCCTCGAACACCTGGGCTGCATCGTAAAGGAAAAACCCGATCACTCATGCACGCATGCAAACTTGCTTCTCTTCAGGGTGGCCAGATCC
The DNA here is from genome assembly GCA_036346375.1 of Guadua angustifolia. Lineage (NCBI taxonomy): Eukaryota > Viridiplantae > Streptophyta > Magnoliopsida > Poales > Poaceae > Guadua > Guadua angustifolia. The sequence goes on along the minus strand of CM070509.1, from coordinate 37,333,658 downwards.
CAAATTGTTGCAGTAGAGGAGAAAAGTTCTCATCTTGACACGACTCCGCCTCCGGTTGGCTGACGCAGTCCACTGTATGGCAGCAGCAGAACCGAGCAACAGGTCAAAGAAACTTGGGATTTCCACGAGAATACCAGAGCAGCGGAGCCGGATGGTGTGCAACGCGGCGCGGCGCGGCGCTTGGGCTTGGCGGCCGACGAGATCCCTCACACCGCACCGGCACAGCGCAACTGATCCGTCCATGGACACAGAGACACGGATTCATCCGCTTGGGCTTCGTTTCTTTTGTTCGTTGTGTGCGTGTTTTTTCCCCGATACAACGAGGCACTGAAAGCACATACGAAAGTAGACCCTACTATCACGTCATTGCACATGCCCTAAGTGAATCGAGCATGGCCCAGGAGCGAGGTGAGGATGGGAACTACACCTACGGATAAACATTTTTTTCAAAAATTTGGTCCTTTCTTGCACATAATTATAAAAATAGTTTGATCTCTCGACCGCAGAAGAGCCATAAGTTCACCTTCTGTACTCCTCTCTCACGAAACCCTTTCGGTGATAGGGACATGTCGCTTTCTGACGCTTTCGCGACTATCCTCTACCACGGAGCCTCTTCAGTGGTAGAAACGTGTCACATTCTGACACTTTTACGGTTAGAAGTAGGGCTATTCTTGTAATTATCCTTAGAAAGTAGCTAAATTGATATAAAAATTACACGAAGCTGGAAAAGCCACCGTTTTTCTTTGTCACGTACCCGGCCGGCCCAGAACTGTGGTGCTGCACGGTCAACTGGCCCGCTTGTCGCGGCCGGGGAAAATGCGCTCCGTGTCAGGGACTCAGGGCGTCTGCGGAGTGCCGAAACTCACCGGCAGTTCGGCCCGGACTGCCGCCGCGGGGTTGGGCCGGCCGGCCGGCCGCTTGGAACATGGAGCATCCAGAAAACTGAGCCTAAAATATCTGAAATCAAGTGGGTCTTGCAGCGTGAGTGCTTTGATCTTTTGGAAGCATATGAAGTCTAGGTAGATAAGCGTATTCTGTTCGCGGTTGAATTCGATAGTATCGCTTCGAGAAAATAATATTTTTATTTTCGCAAAACCACTCCTTCTTTGAAAAATAGTCTAGAGGAAAAAGGGAAAAATTATTAGAGATGACAACTTTCTCTGTCGAGTCTAATACTCTGTCGTTATTTGAGTAATAATACATGTTAGCAAAACTATCCACCGGTGAAAAATAGTCTAGAGGAAAAATGGTGAAAAATCTTGATGAACCCGTGTTTTTTGCAGCGAAAATATTTTTCGGGTTTTTGGGTGGCAAAAACAATCTTGATGAACTGTGTTTTTTTTTAGCGAAAACATTTTTTGGTTTTTGGGTGGCGAAAACATTTTTTCGGTTTTTGTTGCGTTTGTTTAAAAAAGCGAATCGGTGGGGCCGCCGATGAATCTATGTTTTTAGCGACGAAAAATTTTTTTGGATTTTTTGGGTGGCAAAAATATTTTCCTAGTTTTTTGGCGAAAACATTTTTCCGGAAAACGAAGAAAGGACTGAACGTAAGAACTACGGACTGTTTGTTAATTTTTGGACACATTAGCTACTGAATAATTAGAAAAGGGCTTGTTCGTGATTTGAAATTAACGGAAGGTTTTTAAGTAAAATGTCGCGCCGAGGACCCAAGCATAAAGAAAAGGAAAATTTTTGTCTCACAAAAAATCACGTAGGACCTATTTGTAATCGGAAGGATCTATCGTAATTTGAAGAAAGCGGAGGACCGATTTACGCAAAACCGGCTTGGAGACGCGTGGGCATCTTTGCTGCTCTTCAATTCTTAGCATATAGGTTCGTGATTTGAAATTAACGGAAGGTTTTTCGTAAAATGTCGCGCCGAGGACCCAAACGCAAAAAAAGGAAAATTTTTGTCTCACAAAAAATCGCGTGAGACCTATTTGTAATTCGGAAGGATCTATACGTAATTTCGAAGAAACGGAGGACCGATTTGCAAAACCGGCTTGGAGGGCACGTGGGCATGCTGCCTGCTCTTCAATTCTTGCGCATATAGGTTAGTAAATGATGATTGCTGCTGCTTGCATTCTTGTGTCATTGTGTGAAAGCCTGCCGGTTGGGTTGAGTTCTCTCTCCAGACCGACGGGACTGAAGGGGACGCGGCGGGCGGCTGGGCCGCCGGATGGGTCCGCGCGCCGTGGAGGAGGTGCGCGGGCTTGTTAGCGCGGGAAGGAGGCCGGCCTTGGCGAGCCAGACGAACTGCTCGAGGAAGTAGTAGAAGCCCTCGCCGCCGTAGGCGAGAAGCACGAGGATGAGCAGCGGCGGTGTAAATCGGAACCAGGTAAGCTCCGATACTATTTGACAGAGTTAGCACGGTAAAATAATTAAAAATAAGATTTAACGTGAAAAAATCATTGCGAAAAAAAAACGGAAAACAATTTCCTCTGTACATAGAGTTGACTTATATAGTCAAAAGAGTTATGTTTGTAGAAAACTTGAACTAACATCCTATTTGAATAGAACCAAAGAGAGATATAGAATGTATAGATATTGAGTCATCTGATACAAAGATGCATTATGTGCGTACGGAAGTAATGTCATGCAACATTTTATTCACCAACAATTAATCACCAAAACATTCCTTCTGCCGATTACAGCGGGAAAACTGGAAAAGGCACTAAACGAAGGTAGGCAAACTGAGCTACGAGGAGCTAGCTGCTGATACAACACACTGATCGATGCTCCCAGTTAGCAATTGAAAAGTGATACACACACACACCAATAGGGTCGAATTAAATCACAACAAAAGCACACGTCATGAATCAATGGTTACACCCTTTATAGCGGGAGCGTTCGGCGAGTGATCAAGGGGCCACGTGCCCTCCAAGCCGTTTTGCGAAAACGCCCTCTATTTTTTGGAAATTACAGATAGGTCCTTCCGAATTACCAATAGGTCCTTCGCGATTTTTTGTGAGACAAAAAAATATTTTTTTTTCTTCGCGTTTGGGTCCCTGGCGCCGTATTTTACAGAAAAACCTCCCGTTAATTATAAATCGCGAACAAGTCCTTTTCTAATTTTTCAGGATAGCGAACAGGTCCAAAAAATTAACAAATAGGTCTCTGGTTCTTACGTTCAGGTCCTTTCTCTGTTTTTCCCGAAAAAATGTTTTCGCCACAAAAAAAACACAGATTCGTCTCTGTTTTTCGGAAAAAATATTTTCGCCACAAAAAAAACGTTTTCGAAAAAAATGTTTTATACAAAAAAACACAAGTTAAATCGAAGGTTTATAGCAACTTATCGATTTGCCGATCCGTTTTTACGGGAAAAATGTTTTCGCCACAAAAACACGCTTTCAGGAAAAATGTTTTCGCCACATAAAAAACAGATTCGTCGAAGGTTTATAGCAACCTATCGATTTGCTTAAGCGGGTCTTAACGTCGTTTTCTACAAAAAGCGGATTCGTCAAGGTTTATAGCGACCCATGGATTCGCCAGCGGGTCCCTACTGACTTCGTTTTTCCGGAAAAATATTTTCGCCACACAAAAACACGCTTTTCCGGAAAAATGTTTTCACCACAAAAAAAACACAGATTCGTCGAAGGTTTATAGCAACTTATCGATTTGCCGATCCGTTTTTCCGGAAAAATATTTTCGCCACAAAAAAAACACGTTTTTCCTGGAAAAAATGTTTTCGCCACAAAAAAAACACGTTTTTCTCGGAAAAAATGTTTTCGCCACAAAAAACACAGTTTAAATCGAAGGTTTATAGTAACCCGTAGATTAAGCGCGTTTGTCGAAGGTTTGTAATAGCCCGTGGATTCGCGGCGAGTTCTACCGACCCATTTTATTTAAAAATTACAGAAATCGAAAATTCGACAAAATTTATCAAATTTTTTCCAAAAAAACCGGACTAGAATTTGCGCGGCGCAGCGTAGCGCGCTGTACAGGCTAGTAAACTGCACGCAGAAGGACACGCTAGCTCGATCGACCGCTCGGTGCTGTCTAGCACTTGGGCAGGTCGCCCGGCGGCGGCAGCAGCTTCTGGTTAGGCAGGCTCCCGTCCAGCACCAGCCACGCCATTTTCAGGCCCCAGCTCATGTGCACCTCCAAGTGACAATGCATGAACCACACACCTGCACAAAGCCATGTATATATGTTTCACATACATAGCAACACTATTTGCGAACGCAACTACGTAAGTGTGTATGTAAATCTTACCTGGATTGTCGGCACGGAAGCGGATGGCAACCCAGCCGCCGGCCGGCACGCCGACGGTGTTGCGCTCGACGGGATCAACGAGGTTGAACTTGGCTGGGTCGTTCATGGGGTCGAAGTTGCCGAACCCTTGCCCGACGACATAGAAGTTGAAGCCGTGCAGGTGCAGCGGGTGGCTCTCGGCGCCAAGGATGCTCGTGTCCTGCAGCACCAGCTCCACTTTGGTGCCATACGGCAGAACCACCACCTTGGTCCCGTTCATGACGTTGGTGTTGTTGGGCGGCGTACCGGTGTGTAGTTGAACGGCATCAGCGGCACGACCGGGAAGTTGGGCGAGTAGACACCCCTCGACATGCCGGAGTAGTGCGACTGCAGCAGCGCTGTCGTGGGGAGCACGAAGGAGACGTTGTTCACGGACGCAGCGAACCGGGATCCGTTCGGGCCCTGGCACGTCCCGTTGACGGCGCACGGGTGCGTGCCAAGCCCGACGGTGAAGAAGAAGCGCCGGTCCACCTCCTGCGGCACGGCCGCCGGGTACTCGGCACTCGCGAGGCTGCGGAGCCTGCTCGAGAAGTTGGCCACGAAGCTCGTGTCGTTGATCTGCGGCAACGTTGGTGCCAGGACCGGGAGGTTCTTGTTGAAGCCTGACGAGGTGGACTCCTCGTACTCGAGGACACCGGCGACGGTGGTGTTGTCGAAGGTCCCCTGCGTCGTGGTGTACGGCCTTGCCAGCATGTAGAAGTTGGCGTTGGGGTAGGTCGGCAGCGTGGTGAGTAGGACGTTGGCGGTCTGGCCCGGAGTGATGATGAGGGTGTCGATGGTGAGGGGCTTGATGTAGCTGGCGTCGACGTCGACGATGGTAAGCGTGTGGTTGGCGACGGCGAAGAAGAGCTCGTCATTGAGGGCAGCGTTGATGAGGCGCAGCATGTACGTCTTGCCGGGCTTCACCTTCAGCCTGAACGTGTCTGCGCTCACGCGAACCAGCAACTTATTAAGTTATTATTACATGGCGTATGTTCGTGTCCCAACGCAGATACGCAACCAATTAAGCAGAGTACGTAGCGGATCAATTAACCTCGGGCCGAGCAGTTGTAGAGAGGCCCAGGGAGCCCGTTAATGGTGTAAGCGTCGGAGATGTTGGGGCCTCCACGGTGCGGCCCGTGCAGTGTGTGAGCCCGGGAGATCTTGTGCGCGTGCCACCCGGCGTGCCGCGATGCCGGTGATGGTGAAGTCGTAGAGCGTAACTCGGCCATTGGATCGGAACCTGCGTGATGTCTGTTGGTTCGCCCACCCGCTCCGCATTGCCGAATCCGTGCTGCTCTCCCACGCCGCCGCGCGCCGCGCCGCGATTAGCCGTTGTATCGTACGTGCAGTACCTATGCGACGGAAAACTTTCTACGGGATGCCATGTACCGTGCACGTACGGCAGAACTCGAAACTTTCTTAGGGGTGCGTATTTCTTGTATATAATTCTATGATTTTTAGGATGATTTCATAATATAATAAATTCAATACGTATATTTAAGATTTGTTAAAAAGTACAATATTACAAATAGTTCTAAAACCTTAAAAACCCTAAGCCACTAAATTATAACTAATTCAAACAACAAATTTAGTCTATTGAAAATGTGATTTTGCAGCGTTTCTTAAAATTTTGGCGGCGCCAGATACGCACATACATCGAGAAAAGATTATATAAGTACCAGTGGATGGTGGCGTTGTAGGGGACGCGGTTGACCACCTTGACGACAACGCGGTCGCCCTCCCTCGCGAAGACCTTGGGGCCGGGGAACTGCCCGTTCACCGTTACGATGCTCTTGGTGCTGCACAGCCGCGTCATGCTCTCCATTTGCACCTGGTAGAAAAAAAACATATTTTCGTTGCGTGCGTGACGATGAATGGTTGCGTCCCTTAACTGCATGATAAAAAGCTACAGGGAGAAACAGGACAGGGGTGTAGCTAGTAGTTGGCACATTTATGCCACGACACAACCAATGCTTCAGCCTATCATGTATTCTTTAGTCCACGTACACGCATGCAACAAGAAGATAGAACGTCGCAGACTCGCAGTCACTACTGGTTCGTTCAATACTTCAATCGCTCTTTGTTGTTGAGCAGCGTCTCTACGCATGTGCTCGTGCGTTAGGCAATTAGATTTGGATCGTGTCTTGTGTTTGTGCGGCAGAAAATTAAATTTGAATTTTAGATCACGACAGGCCGCAGGACATTTTGTGCTTATGCAGTTATATTTTTTTCTTAGTTGGACCAACTTTACCTAAAATTTTGGCTACGCCATTGAAACAAAATGCAAGTCAATAACACTAGCTATATATACACTACTCACGTTGAAGGTGTATTGCCTAGTGGCGCCGTGGACCTGCACGACGGCGAAGAGGACCATGGCCGCGGCGAGGAGAGTGGAAGGGAGAGCAGAGGAGACACACATCTTGTCTTAAGCCGCCTAGCTCTACACTTCTTAAGGTCTTTTGACGAGTGGAGTGTAGAGTAGTGCACGGCTAAATAAGATGAGGTTGGAATGGCGAGGATAGGGCCGCTTGAAGGTACCATATATATAGTGCAGCCTAGCCTTGATTTACTGAACTAATTAATAATGAAGTAAAGATCGACGATGCTCCATCATCTCTTATCGTTTTGGGTAGTATATTTGGCAAGTTTAATTAGGTGCATGCTGTTCACTGGACACTGTTCTTGTTTGGTGATTGGTCTATGCATGCATGGCATGCACGAGAATCGATGACCGCAAGCGATCTGTGTGTTCTTCGCGGCTTCGAGATTCGAGTACCTCACCTATTTTAGCTTTGGAGTGTCGCAACAGTCAGCTCGTCATTACAGTTAGATCTGGGAATTGGGCGGCCTTAGTGGTCGACCGCGATCAAACCGAAAAAAAAATAGGTAAAACGACGACCGAAGCACGAAAAAAAATGGGCGGGCGGCTAGGGTGGGCACTCGGTTTTTGTTTAATCGGTTCGGTTTTTCGGTTTTAAAATAATTCGGTTTTTGCTGAAACAATTTCTTGAATAAAATAAAAAGCGAACCAAATTAACAAAAATATTTGGTTCGGTTATTCGGTTTTCGGTTAATCGAAATATGAATAACACTAGGTAAATTAGATTTAATCATTCTCATATTGCAACACAAAATATGGATAAGTCCACACAATATTCATATGTAATTACAATATAAGCATAATAAAACATATGAATATACTAAACATGTGCATAAATGTATTATTACATGTGAATTGTTTAGTGGTTTTAAGAAAAATATTATAAAAATGGTATTGTACATGGGTTATTGGTTAATCGGTTATTTCGGTTTTGAAAGTGAAAAACCAACCGAAACCAGCAAGAATTATACCAAAACAAAAACGAGCCAAAAATCGAAAGCAAAATAACGAAATAATCGGTTAATTCGGTCGATTCGATTGATAATCGGTTTTAGTTTAAAATGCCCACCCCTAGGGCTGGCACGGCCGAATGGCGTGCGGGCAGACCTAAAACACAGCACGATGGGCCACCCAGCCTGGCCGAATCACGGCCCGAATCTGTAATTTGTATTTTTCAGGGTCTTTTTTGCTCATATGAATTTATACTCTACATGAAAGTTGTAGAGAATTTCGAGACGCATCTTTTTATGTAGACAACTTTTCCATTTGAGCAACGTATGAATTTATAAAAAAATATTTAGTGCACTGTATAGTTTCGGACCGACGCCACATCTCTCGGTAATCTGCATTTTTCAGTGTCTTACTTTGCTCATATGAATTTATATTCTACATGAAAGTTGTAGAGAATTTCGAGACACATCTTTTTCATGTAGACAACTTTTCCATTTGAGCAGCGTATGAATTTATAAAAAATATTTAGTGCGCTGTATAGTTTCGGACCTCGCAACATCTCTCGGTAATCTGCATTTTCAGGGTCTTCCTTTGCTCATATGAATTTATACTCTACATGAAAGTTGTAGAAATTTCGAGACGCATCTTTTTCATGTAGACAACTTTTCCATTTGAGCAACGTATGAACTTATAAAAATATTTAGTGTGCTGTGTTCTCTCCGTGCCGTGTTAAGGCGGCCCGGCCAGCGGCAGCCCGGCGTGCCTTTGGGCCGTGCGGGCCTTGATTTTTGCCGTCCGTGTTGGCCCGGCCTGGCACGAAGAAATGACGAACCGTGCTGGCCCGTTTCATGCGGGCAAAGCACGGCGGGCTCGGGCGTGACCGGCCGGCACACAAGTCCCACCTCTAATTACAGTAAGTTTGCTTTGCTAGCTTGCTTGCAGTATTAAATTAGCTCAACGCCTCAACCCGCCTGCATGCATGCCTTGAATAACAAGTCAACGTCGTCCCGTTTGGTATTCTGACCCGCTTTGCATGCGAGAAACTATTCACTCTATTCATGCGCACATATCACCTTAGTTTTCAAATTTTGTTCTAAATACATATCACTCTATAATTTTGATATCACATTTTACCATTTTTTCTTCTATACCCCTCTCCTTAACTATTTTCAGTGATATTATATTTACTACTACGGATCGACCAGGGTTCAAAATCTCGCCGAGATTTCGACAATTTTGGCTAGGGTCGATATTCTAAATCTCGGTGAGATAAAAAAAATTTAAAATTTTTCTAAAAAATTATATCATAGATGGTTTTGTCTGTGATATGTTCTATAAAAGAACCATCTAATAAAGAACATATCACAAAATAAAGAATTGTTTGTGATACGAGCTTGCCTGTGATAAGCCTCGGGAGACCATTCATAGGTGATTGAAAAGGACGGAAATTTTGGTCAATTTCGTCTGAAATTTCGGTTGAAATTTCGAAAATCTTGGTCCAAAAAACACCATATTGGAATTTTTGCTTTTTAAATTTCATTTGGATTTTATTTGAAATTCTGAAACCTTGCCAAAATTTCGTATTTCGGTCGCCTCTGAGAAATATTCCAAAAATGAAATTTGAAACCTTGCTATAGACTAAAGTAAAACACAACATCCAAATATATAATAAAGAGGAGTAATGCAGTCTTTTGCATATGTGATTTGGTGGAAGCACAAGAAACTAGAATGCCATATATTTAGGAATGGAGAGAGTACTATTAAGTATGGAATAAATTAATTGTTTCCTAAAAAATAGTAAGAGATTTATTGTTTTAATGACGAAAAAAGATTTATTGTTTTTATACAATTATCACGGCTATGTGTTCTATTTTTTGATTTGTTAGATACTTTCGTGTATACATCATTTGTTGCTGTATAAAGCTTATTATACAAAGGAAACATAGTTGTTGGAAAGTTATATTCATTACAAAAAATAGGGAATGGTTGAAGAAATAATGAAGGCGAAATGTGTGAGTGGAAAAGTAGCAAAGTAAGTCCAATGGTGCTTTTTAGCCTTTCGGTTAAGCCATCGAGATTCTCAGAAGTCATAATCATGCATGAAGAGTTGAAGACATAAGAGCTGAAAGATTGATGATGTAGTAGATATAAACAATCACGCTTCGTTCGTTTGAAGGGCTTGAAATTTCCACTTTACTTTATAAAAAAATCCTAGAAATTTTGTTACTAATAAATCAAAAGAAAATGAGAGATCTACATATCAATTATTTTGGTGTGACTAAATTATAACAGCCGGCCGGTGAAGACAAATAATATATTTGTAGCGCTATAGATATTATAGCTGCTATTATTGTGTAATAAATACAACGAATTTTTCAATAGTAGATATTAGAGTTGTGTAAACATATGTATCATATATAGCATCTAAGCAGTGCAATTGTGAGGGTACCTAATTTGGCTAGTTATTTGGAACGCTAAGAAAATCCCATAGATCAATAAAGCCTTCTAGACCTTGGCTCTAATAACATAATAAACAAGTCATTCTGGTATCATCAATAGGTTTGGCTCTTTGTAAGTTGCTTTGTAGTTTCGTGCATGTAACTCCATTTCGATTTTCCCGGTCTTTAGATTAATTAGCTTCCAGACGTACGTAAGCATCTGGTTCTAGCTATAGTCCAATGCATGGCCTTATATAATTAGACACCTGATCATTAATTGAAGTTCTTACAACGGTGTCAACTGTCAAACCTCCTTTTCTGGTAGTACGCTACTTATAATTAATTAATTACGTACGTGCGGTATATCATGCACAATGTACTTGTACACCCATAACAAGTATATACCCTTTTTGCAGCCGAAGCTAGCATGCAAGGCTCCACATGCCCACCGAATCCCACTAACTCTGTGGGCTCAAAGAGATCGCAATAGCAAGCCGGTGTGTATCAGTATCGATCACTGCAGCTAACATTCAGCTACCCAAAAGTCCAAAACACCGACGTATCAATCTATAGGACGACGCGAAATTGATAGGTCAACTCCATCACTGATCTCGCATGCATACACATGTAACACATCGACACAACATTTGCACGTACGTCGTCACAGGCATATATTTCGATCCACGTACGGTTTGCAGGGTCGCCTGAGCCGCCGTCAATTTGTCTCAACCATTAATTATCGATCCTTGGACAGCAAGCGTAAGTGAAGGGAACAAAAAAAGGCCATGTATCGACTTATAGACAGTAAAGTGTCCACGTCGACCACATAAAGCCGGTCTTTTCTTACGTTGAAATCGCTTGCGTTCCACTGTACATGCAGTGGCAACTAACGCATGCATGCATTGGCTAGCTTCTCATGCATGGATGCATGGGATCGAGTGAGTAAAAAGGAACGCGTTGGGATAGCTACTGGCTATATAGTTGTTTGCTTACCTGTGTGCCAAGTCGTCGTGCTCACCCTTTACCTATTCCCAAAGCATGATCCAGCGACGACAATGATGCTCGAACCGATCATGCATGCCCAGCGTTTGATTTTACCAAGTAGTATATGTATATCGTTTTGTCTATCAGTTTCTAGCATACTGGTAGTAGCTGTAGGGGTTGGTGGCTGCGTATTTTAACATCAAATATATTGCCAACATCAATTGTGTCATCGAATTTTCTCACCACCCAACCAAACTGCTGCGCGACAAACTTATACAATATTAATACCAGTTTAATTCATCAAATTTTTTGTGGCTCCCATGCATAAATTAAGATGTTCCATCGAGGATAAAGGTCAACAAATTAGGGTCATAGCAAAGTCCATATATATATATATATATATATATATATATATATATATATATATATATATATATATATATATATATATATATATATATATAGGAAAATGATTCCATCTCTGGATGTATGTACTCCCACCTCTAATATACGTTTAAATGATGTTGTTATACTGGAGCATCTTAGAATTATTAGAGGTGGGAATATGTACTCCCGGGAGTATGGAAAAGGCTTCCTATACACACACACACACACACACACACACATATATATAGGAAGTCTTTTACATATATGCAGATACATACTCACTATACCACTTACTTCTTTATCACTTTCGGTATATTCTAATAATAATTCTAAGATACTCCAATGCAACATGGTTGAAAATTTTTCATTAGAACCATTTATTTTTTTACTACATACTCTTTTCATATGTGAAAGGAATATATAAACAAATATTGCTATAAAGGGTGGACTTTAATGAAATTTTTCGTAAAACTCACTTTAGAGTATCTTATAATTAGTATTAAAGTATATACTCAAACGGATAAAGAGGTATAACAACATCATTTAAATGGTACTGAAGGTGGGAGTACGTACACCCATGAGTATGGAATTATTTTCCTATATATATGTGTGTGTGTATATTGTTATATAAAAATTACACAAGTAGTTTTATCATAAAAGTACTTTAATGTCATTATATTTTTAATAACTTTTTTCTAACATATAATTAGATACAGTAAAGGCCAAATGGGTCATTAGAGATCGTGTCAAGCGGATGTAGTTTGGTGCATGATGTTAATTTATTATTTGGTGTTGAGGTGCGAAGAAAAAAAAGAGAGCATATTTTATTTTAATGTAACATTTATTAGATGACACAATGAGATTGGAATAATTTTCTTTTTCTTTGCCCTTATCTGATAGTAATTTACTGACATTGCCGGATCCTTATTCGGTGTTTTTAGAGCAAGCAGGAAGATGCTTAGTAGCAGGGCCTGTTTGTGGGGAGCTATAGTTTTTTTTAAAAAAAAGTTGCCTTTTGGTTTTATAGATTGAGAGGTAGTTGTAGCTTTTTATAAGAGATTATTTGCCAAACAGTTAATTTCTCTCCATAATAAACTGCAAAGTGAGTCCCACCTTACTTTTGTTTTTTCATAGCTTTTATTCTTTTAACTTATGTTAAAAGCCACTTAAAAGTTACATAGCTATGTTTGCCAACGTATGCAAAAGAAGTGATATGAGCAATTTTCCCAACATTAATTTATGCTAATTATGTTACGCAAGGTAGAATGTAAATTCTGTCTATCATAAATGCTTCACATGAAAACACTCACAAAACGTAGACAATATTTTGTAGACAGAAATCAATCACACACCTACACTTTATTACCGCAACAAACATATATTGCGATACATGCACCCAAGATACAAAAGCAGGCAAGCTTTTGGAGTTACAAGAAACAGTCCTAAGAGTCAAGCCTGCCAAAGAAAATTCCTCTCAATCAAATTAAAGAACTCCATACAAACACAGCTAGCTAGCTGACAAACATGGTCAATCACATGAGAAATCAATTAATCAAAAAACACGCGCGTCACTAGGAAGTAATAGTCACGACGACGTACACTGACGGCAACCCGGCCGATCGAGCAAACGATGCAGCAAATTAAACATCTGATGGATAACAATGTGAAGCGAAGCTATCAATCTTGGCCACTGATCTTGTGTCCTAATTATGTCTAGCATTTCGGGAGATCCAAGGGCGGAGGCGGGAGCTTCTGGTCAGGACGGCTGCCATCCAGTACCAGCCATGCCATTTTCAGGCCCCAGCTCATGTGCACCTCCAAGTGGCAATGCATGAACCATACACCTGCGCATCAATGGCGTAGGAGGAGATTAATTAGTGAGTGCAAACTTGCAAGGTGCATGGTGCGCTATTGCATGGATGGAATTGCAGGGGAAAAGGAAAAAACCAGGGTTGTCGGCACGGAAGCGGATGGCGACCCAGCCGCCGGCGGGCACGCCGACAGTGTTGCGCTCGACGGGGTCGAACAGGTTGAAGGTGGCCGGGTCGCTCATCGGGTTGAAGTTGCCGAACCCTTGCCCAACCACGTAGAAGTTGAAGCCGTGCAGGTGCAGGGGATGGCTCTCGGCTCCGAGGATGCTCGTGTCCTGCATCACCAGCTCCACGGTGGTGCCGTACGGAAGCACCAGCACCTTGGTCCCGTTCATGACGTTGGTGTTGTTCGGCGGTGTGCCGGTGTAGTTGAACGGCTTCAATGGGAAGTACGGGAAGTTGGAGGCGTACACGCCCTTGGACTTTCCGGTAAAGTGCGACTGCAGCAGCGCCGTCGTGGGGAGAACGAAGGAAACGTTGTTGATGGACGCCGCGAACCGGGAGCCGTTCGGGCCCTGGCACGTCCCGTTGACGGCGCATGGGTGCGTGCCGAGCCCGACGGTGAAGAAGAAGCGCCGGTCCACCTCCTGCGGCACGGCCGCCGGGTACTCGGCGCTCGCGAGGCTGCGGAGCTTCGCGGTGAAGTTGGACACGGCGTTCGTGTCGTTGATCTGCGGCAGGGTGGGCGTGAAGATGGGGAGGTTCTTACGAAAGAGGCGGCGCCCGATGGGGCGAGGTCCTCGTGCTCGAGGACTCGGCGGCGGTGGTGTTGTCGAAGGTGCCTGCGTCGTGGTGTCGGCCGCGCCCGGCATGTAGTAGCTTCGCGCGGGGTACTTTGGCTTGGCGGTGAGAACACGTTCTTTGATGCGCCGGCGCGATGATGATGGTGTCGACGATGAAGGGCTTGACGTAGAGCGCGTCGACGTCGACAACGGTGAGCGTGTGGTTGGCGATGGAGAAGAAGAGCTCGTCGTTGAGTGCGGCGTTGATGATCCGGAGCATGTACGTCTTGCCGGGCTTCACCTTCAACTTGAACGTGTCTGCAAGCACCAGTGTCATGGAATCAGGCACGAAGAACTAATGCCTGAGTAGTAGTACTATACTACCAACAAACCTTGAGCCGAGCAGTTGTAGAGAGGCCCAGGGAGGCCATTGATGGTGTAGGCGTCGGAGATGTTGGGTCCCCCACCGGTCTGGAGCGCCTGGCTGATCACCGCCTCCGTGTCGTTCTTCCACCACTCGGCGAAGATGACGGGCGCCTCCTCGTACGGGGCGGGGAAAGGGTACGGCACGCCGGGCGGCGGGAGGATGACGAGCGGGCCGTGCACGGTGGTGCGGAGCCAGGAGATGTGCGCGTGCCACCACAGCGTGCCGCGCTGCCCGATGATCTGGAACCGGTAGACGTAGCTCTGCCCCGGCTGGATCGGGCACTGCGTGATGTACGCCGGCCCGTCCGCCCACCCGCTCTGCAGCTGCCGCACGCCATGCCTGCGCGCACGCTCGCCGGCACGTAAGCTCGCGAGGTTAATTAATTTCCGCATCGAAAAAACGTTTTGCGTACGCGACACATAAGCGAGGCGCGCGCGGCACGTACCAGTGGATGCTCATGTTGTAGGGGGAGTGGTTGACCACCTTGACCTCCACGTGGTCGCCCTCCCTAGCGAACACCGTGGGGCCCGGGTACTGCCCGTTCACCGTCACGATGCTCTTGGCGCTGCACAGCCGCGTCACGCTCGTCATTTGCACCTGCCATTAGATCGTACGTAGCACTTAACCTTAGTTAGTAATCCTCGACATTGGTACGAACACGATCGAGACTGATGCATACACCATGCTGTTGCAGCCACGAATGCACTTACATCAAATTGGTACTGCCTCGTGACAGCTTCAGCTCCCAGTGTGCACAGCATCAGTGCAGCGATGAGGACAGAGCAAGGAAGAAGAGACGAGGAGACGGCCATTGTTCCCTTCCTTTCTTACCTCGCTCGCTCTTTCTCTACTCTTCTTGGACTCTCGTTTGCTAAACGAAGCTCTCTGCTTGTGATGCTAGGCAGGCATTCGAGGTGTCTATATATACTGGAGCTCGATGGAGGAGCTAGCTGCTAGCTAGCTTGCGTTGCATGAGTGGGGCCAAAGCATACGCAAGCCATCAACTTGCAATTCATTTGACCTTTTTTCTGGTGTGCCATGCCATGCTAGCTTCACGATGGTACTTGATTAGCTTGGTCTTACATTGTTTAGCAACTTTTGTTTGGTGTTCGATTGATGAACACGAGGGTCACCTCAACGTCGCAGCTCGCTGCTGCTGCACCGGCCGAGAGGCTGGCCCATATATGCATGCACTCTCTGTAGTTTTGGAGTGTGGCTAAAATCAACCTGCAGGGCGTCTAGCTTTTTTTTAGATAAAAGATTAAAATCCGGCTCTGCAATTGCACCTGCAATGCAGAGCGTCTAGCTACCTTTATATTGACTCTAGTTTAAGATTATTCTTCGTGCCTTAATTATCGCGCACAATCGTCCCCCTGCCGCAAATAACTAAACACAAATAAGTAAGAATGTAGAGGAAAATCCTTTTCCACAATTTTTTGATCGACAGAAGCGCGATTCAGTTTGGACTTTGGAATTTAGATGCCTGTGATTGACGTGAGTACCGCATATCTATTATATAATAAAAACTGATGATAGCCGTTTTACAACTGCTAATAAAAACGATACATATTCTAGAAATTCTCAAAAAAAAGGAAAAACATCTGACCTTCATTCAGTGGAGCCTAATTATGGTTAGTAAACCATGAAAGCAAGATGTTATTACAAAAAAGAAACAAATATGCTAGAAATTCTAAGAAAAACAAAACTTCTGCCATTAATTTGCAAAGAAAAATTATCTAGCCTTTAATTTAGTGGCCCTAAGTATAAAGACATATATTGAATAAGAAGTTTTATATAGTATGCACGGTATTTTTCCTCTCTAAATATAGATTAGAAAAAAAAAAGTCACCAGTAGCCAAGCATGCCTACCTATGTGTGTCAAGACCCACATGTCGTTGAAACAATGAGTAGCATTTCCTGATGTGTCAATCTTTGGGGTAGTATAGTATGAATTATCCTTTAAATCAAGTGGTTGGTAAGGCAGGGGTTGCATGGCCTAGGAACTACAATGGTCTCCAAGGTGCACTTAGAAGTTGAGGTGATCAAATTTCTCTATTTATCTTAAATTCGAATGTTTTTTCTATGAACCTAAGCATACAAAAACTAATTGCAATATTTTTTTTATTACAAAGCGGATGCACACACTTAACACACATCACACTCACAACACACACATATGCGCGCATACTCTACGCACTTTTGAAATTTTTTGGAGACACTCAAGGCCTCACATAGCATGGGCACGCCCTTCTCCACTTTAAGGATAACACCCTACCTAAAAAAGAAGAATGAGATACACGTCAATACGATTGGTCCTAACAAATAGAAGGATAACCGTTTGAGCCAAGTCCTAAATTTTTTCATCAATTGAGATAAAAAAAAATGCATGCACCTCTTATTTTGATGAGGAATTGCTCGGGCAATTCGGCTAGTTAAAAACGTAAATAAAATATGTGTTGAATAAAAAAATATTACTGCTTAATTGACTCCTTTAAAAACTGTGGTTTATTGACAAATGGACGAGAGGTTTTACGAGAATCTTTTCTTGTCTAACCATCAGAAATGTGTTAAATCAACAGTGGTTGAATTCTCGCTTTCAGAGGGAAAAAAAAGGGTGGGACCGCGGCTGCACCTGCTCAAAGTCAGGTCACAACCTTTCTTCATCCAGACCAGGCTTCCTAACCTTACATGCCAAGGGACTGCACAAGCATATCTAAAGGACTTGCAAGATGGAACGTGACCTGGAGGAAGGTGACCTGTTATAGATCCTGGACAGCCTTGCACTGGGCAGAGAACATTCTGAACTGGTATAATTAAACCATGGGACGATTCGTATGCGTTATGGTTAGCGGGTACTCGTCTCCTGTGAATTAAGTTTGGTCGTCTTTTCCTCTTTGAAGCCTCCTCCGAATGCAGAGAAGGATGCCTGAACCAACTCGGTCGCTTAGCTTAGCTGCTTGCGCTGGCCTTCTATCCCCTTTCCTTTTGAAGGAATGTTGTAACATTCAGTTTTTCGAATTTCTTGAATTTGAATTTCAAAATCTAAACCCGTGGAATTTTGCTCAATTTAAATCAGCTTAAATTGGATTTTCAAAAGTCAAAAGAATTTAATTGATTAATTTATAAATCAAATTAATTATTTATTATTTTATTTGGGTTCCTTATATTTTATTTGATTTTCTGTATTTTTGGAGATTTTTAGAATTTATTAGCTATTTATTTGAATTGTTTGATGTTTATTCGGATTTTGTGGAATTTGTTAATCGAAAATCCTAATTAAAACCTTTTCTCCTCCGTGTGGGTAGGCCAATATTCATCATGTGACGTTACTATTCACCTCACCACCGGCCGATTCGCATCCTCGAGCCAACACTAAACCCTAACCCATACGTCTCGGTAGTTGATCGCCGATCCTCGGCTCTAGCGACCACGTCGCCTCGAAATTCCGCCGCCGCCAGTAGCCGGCCGCCCAGACCAATCTCGACTTCCGTGTCGTTTTCCGCACCCTAGGCTACTTAAAACCTTTGTAGCAAGTCGTCTCTAGGGTTCCTCTCACGCGCACCTTTTCCTCTTTCTCTCTTGGCGGAGGCAGCCGTCTGGGAAGCTTGACCTCGCCAAGTTCTCCGCCGTGGCCGAGCCCTTCCGTAGTGTTTTCCTTCCGCTCGGTAAGCCTCCGGTGACACCGGTAGTACTATGAGTTCTCCGTTCCATTCTCTACATTACCTTTGTCTCTTGGCTAAAGCGTCGACTCTCCGCCGTTTAAGTGCAAATCTTCCCCAAGTCCGTGGCGTTCAAGCCGCCACCCAGCCGTCGTGTTCTACTCGTCACTCCCGGTAGCCGTGGCGTCGGATCTGCTACTGCGGTCGGATCTGCGCGTGTTCGATAAGCCTCGTCTCGGCCGCCTAAATCCTTTGCTTAGTCAACCTCACGTGTCCGCGCGTGGCGCCCCAGTATGCCCTAAGCTTCCGTGTGGCGCCGCATCGGCAGTCGATCGATCGCCGTGTCGCGGTGTTGCAACATGCCAGCGCCATGCGTGGCGTAGCGTGCGGCCGCGTGTGCGCCCGCAACATCGCCACGTCGTTCTTGACGCTGTGTATTGCCCGTCACCGCCACGTGCGGCCACATGTCGCCACATCTGCGCGGATCACGCTACACCACACGTGTCGGCCACATCACCACGACCATTGCGGCGGAGTTAGTCGCCACCGTGTACGCCATGTGTTGCCCGAATCCGCGCCACGTGTGCGCCACCTCATCGCCGTTGATCTGCGTGTCGCCACGTCACCGTGCCGTCATCGCCATACGTCGGCATTTTGGTCGCCACAGGATTGCCATGTCACGCCCGTCGCCCGCGAACATCATCCACCTAACACATACGTGGGCGCCTCGTCGACATGATTAGTCACCTACCGTGGACCCGTTACGTGAACTTGGTTCACGTGAACCTAACCGATGACAAGTAGGCCCCACATGTCGATGGCATTCGATTAATTGTTTTTCGGTGTTTTTTCCCGAATTTCCGAACGCAGCCAATCATCGCCTGACACTTGTCACCCTTAATCATTTTTCTGATTTTATCTCCATTTAAACTTTGGAAGGCCGTTCTCCTCCGTTCGAACTCCGATTTGAACGATTCAAATTTCTAAATTCATATAAAATCAAGATCTATCTGTTGGTATCATTTATATGAATTTTTGGATTTTATTTATTTCGGTTTTATTTATTTTGCCTCGTTTTGCGTGTTGCGGCGTGTAGCGGCGTGGCGGTTGAGCAAGAGGGTATCCAGCGGAGGCTACAGCAGCGGGAGAGGGAGAAGGCAAGTCTCCTTGACCATGTTGAACCTAAATTTATGAAATGCTATTTTGTTTTTAAATTATTGCATGCTAATTGAATTATGAATTGTATTTTAATGTCATTTTAAATGCTTAGGTAAATGCCAAATTGTTATAACCACATTGATATTCATGTTGACAACCATTGACACCTTAGGAAAACTAATTACTGTAGTTAATGGTAATTAATCTTGCTATGGGAGCAGTGAAAATGCTTAGCCATGCTTAATCACGTCGGTACCTTACCATTATGGAAATGCTTTCATATTTGATTCAAATTGAATTGTGAAAATATGGCAATTGGTGTTGCCGGTATTAATTTGAAAATAAAAGTGAAAAATGGTTTAGATCGGGGCGGATTGGTTGAATGGCGGGTCTGGAATGCACAAAATTTTTGGAATGTGATTGGCGCCCTAGTCAATTAAGGACGATTAGTGTGTGTTACCATGGGCCATGCTATACAATACAACCACATGTCTATATGGAGTGCGACACGGCTAAGTAATTTGCATGTATCGTTATTTGACTTACGCCCGATGAAATTTCTTTGGTTTTGTCGGAGGCACTTGCAAGGCGCAAGAGGGGCTTGAATTTGGTGGAGTAGCCCTACCAGTGTGGAACCTTAGCGGTGAAGTCGGTGTGAGTATATGCATTATAAAGGCCTTGTCATGATCTCTCTGCCGACACACCAAAGGAAGTGTGTTAATTGCATGCTTAGCGCAAAGGGTTGATCATGTCGTGTGGGTAAAGTGTACCACTCTGCGAGAGTCTTTAAAACTACTTGAGTAGCCGTGCCCACGGATAAGAACAAGCGTGGAGCGTTTTCACATAGTAGATTTTACGGTTTTGGTTTTAAATGGAAAAATGATGATTTGGTTTAAAAGGAAAATGTGGTTGGGAATCCGTGGCGGCTAGAGCTTAGGATATTGGTTTGGCGGCTAGAGCCAACCGGTGGTTGGAACACGGAAAATTGTTATATTTCAATTTTAATTAATTATGCTATTTACATTTTGTTAAATCTTTGCTTTATGAAATTATTACTTGTATTTAAATTTCAATTTAAGCTTTATGCAAATGAACCCTATATGCTTCCTTTGTTTAAGCCTTGCATTTAGTTAATTGCATTATGTTTCCAAGACTTGCAGTATATCGCATACTCACCCTCGCTTTTTTTATTGAAATTGCTTATTCCATAAAGCGAGATGATGGGAGAAGGGGTGAGCAAAGAGCACATGATCCACCGTTCGACATTTGTCTTTGGAGACTTTGAGGAGGAGGGCGACTTCGTTCTTCTAGGGCGCACCCATCGGTTGCTGTGTGGGCACATTGAGTGGCTCGATTTTGTTCTACATTTCATTTGTTACTTTTACACTTAAGCCGTAAGGCTTCATACTTATAATAATGTGATGATGGATGTTTATGTTGTTACACTCTTTTGTTTAATCTGTTATGAACTTTATGATATATACGTATTATCATCATTTGTGTCTTTGTGTGCGCTAAATTGTTCTGGACTAGCGGTTGAAACACTGAGGGGTTCGGATTAGGTAAATCCGGGTCCTCACAGAGGTGGTATCAGAGCCATATCGACTGTAGGTCGCAACCCTAGTTAGAATGGCCGTTAGAATTTCAAAATTTATTTTCTAAATCAAACCAACAAACTGGTAATTAATAGCTTGTCTCTTCTCACCTTATTCTTAGGTTCTTATTTCTTCCCTTTTTCCGAACGTTATTTTGAAATTTAAATTTGATCTTATCCCCTGAAATTTCTTTAAGTTTCGGTCGTTTACAAGAAATTCAATCGAAGAAGATGAGGATCATTATTATCTGCAAGATCGAGGGAAGAGCTGCTAAACGGAATCAAGTTGGCGAAAGAGCGCTCAAGAATAAGTTATTGGTGCCCATGTCGTTCCTTTTCCGAGTAGTGATCGGAGTTTATTAGGTATGTGCATGGGGTGTAGAGCAGATACATCTACTATTCTAATCAGATAGTATTAATCAGTCATTGAATTTCATATATAACTTCTCTTTCATGCCTTCTTTTATTTTTATTTTTTAGTAGCAATGCATACCTACGAGAATTTTCTTCTGAAAGAACATGTAGTGGGAGTCCGGTTGTTTATTAGAACCCCATGTCGAACAATGTAGACTACATACCATGCATAGGTTCCCTGATCAAAAGGCTATTACTTCTCCATCGAATTCCACATAGGTTCTACTACTGAAATATATAGCTTACTCTAAATTAGGGCGAGATTTCCCTTCCGGATAAAGATACTAAACCTTCTGGAGAGAACTTACACAAATTCGTTTCGCTCAAGGTAGCACGTTAAGACGGGATGAGCTCTCTTCTGCGCCGTCTCGTCAGTGGGAATCTTAAAACATAAGAATACAATATTCAACAATGAAACGTCAGAACGTTTGGTGGTGCCTAGACAAGCTCAAAGATCAACCTCGACTAGCTCACTGCATTGATCAACGGGGTAACACAGCAATTGTCGAAAGTCAACTGCATTCCAACACCGGCGTAATTAGACGAGGCCATCAATTTATACAGTTTCTTATGCTGCAACAACAAACAAGAATCTTTCGAATAAGCGCGCAATGTACAGCTGTAAATTTGCACGGAATTACGTTGGCACAACCTCGCCAAGTGAGGGTGATCCATCATCATCAGTCACTTCGGCATTCTTTGCAGGCTCTTGGCTCTTGTTCTCTTCGTCCTGGAATCCTTGCTTGAAGAGGTCGTAGTTTGTTGGCTCGGTTGCCTTGAACGGACGTTCTCCTAATACCCTAACCAGATCGTCCTGGTGGAGGACTTCCTTCTCAAGCAGCAATTCAGCAATTTGGGCTACTTGTTCCTTGTGCTCCTTTATCAGTTCAACAGTTTTTTTATAGGCCTTGCCAACCCAGTCCCTCACCTCATCGTCGATGATGGATGCTGTCTGGTTGCTGTAAGGTTTGGTCATTTCAAAGCCATCGTCCCTCTGAGGGAAGGACAGAAGCCCAACCTTTTCACTGAAACCATATACAGCAACTTGCGCATAGGTCATTTTTGTAACTTTCTCCAGGTCATTCTGCGCACCAGTCGAGATTTTTCCAATCAAAACCTGAAACAAAGCACAAATAGGGCATTTCGGTTAGTCTACTTGTAAAGATACTTCCACTGGTAATATTGTGGGTGATTTGACAGCACATCCATGGAATAAATGGATAATAACAGAAAACAGCACGACATGACTACATGAGGCATTGGCTCAATATAGGGGATATTGATTTTGCAAATGCTGACGTGTTATGCAGTAACAACTAATAACTTTAGGTCTGACATCCTAGTTTTGAAGAAACCTGGGCATAAGGCAACTAGTTTGAATAAAATGGAATGGTGCTCGTGCAAGATAGACTGCCAATATAATATGAGCGGATGGTGGGGGGAAAAACTATGTCAAGGAACTCATGACGATAGTAGTTATAAAACGAATAAACACACAAACATCAATTTGCCTTCTGGATTCATTTTGGCTGTATGTAAATGCAAGTTGCAACCAAGAGTATTACACAACGAAGCATCTTGATTTACCAAGTCAACCGTAGTTTCCCACCAAACTGTACTAACATTGTTCGTATTCACCAATCCATCGTAATTGAAGCGGTGAAAAATTAACCTAGCAAACCATAATTACTGTCTTGTCAAATGCAGCAAGTAAAAATGGCCCTGTAATATTTTTTTAAAGGAAAAATGACATTGTATGCACTCCCCCCACATCCACTTTAATTATTGGATAGTCTAAATCGTACTCCGACCAAATTTATAAGGCATGTTTCTTCTTGCCACATCGACCAAGAAGACATTGAAAATAACTAGATTACCCCTAATTATTATCACTAAACACTATACTCGATGCATGAATGTAGATAATATAAAGTAAAGATGCATATTTATTAAGGGTATAGAAGGAACATCACACTAATATTGTAGTGAAATATGAAATACGCCGTACATTTATCGACAAGACCATTAAAAAAATAAGCCTTATAAAATTGGATGGAGGGAGTAAGAATTTGGAGATGTCCACAAATCTTAGATATTTAACATAAAATTTCAGCCAAAAGAAGACGGCGAAAAAAGCTGTGTACCTCCTCTGAAGCTCGGCCACCTAATGTCATGCATGTCATATCAAAAAGCTGCTCTTTTGTCATCAAAAGATTTTCATTTGGGACATACTGTGCAAAGCCTAAAGCAGCTGTTCCACGGGGAACAATTGTAACTTTTAAAAGAGGTTCTGCATGCTCTAAAAACCATCCAGCAACAGCATGACCAGATTCATGATAAGCAACAGTGCGGCGCTCCAGTTTGCTAATGACCTGCAGTGGATTGACATGCTCAGTGGTCAGAATCAATAAATGAGGGAACATATCACTAATACATGTAGAAATAAATTACACCTACAAAAGAAGACAGACTCCCAAGTTACTTAATTGCAATCCAAGGTGTATTACTGGAATTAGAGATTTGATATGTAATTATTACGAGACAAAACTTAAAAGTAAATAAACAGTGATAGCTAGGGCATTCCCATAGGAAAGTGTACTACAGATTAACAGATAATCCATCTTTGTTCAAACCTGAGACATTTGTGAATTAATATATCAAAAATTCAGGACATTCTTTTGCATGAACTTAACAAGTACTCCCTCCATTTCATTTTTATAAGGCCTATTAGTTTTCCAACTTTTTTTTTGCAAAATGCGCTATAAGGCATTCATGTAGATTCAATGTTGATTTTTTTCTTTTGCCCTTATTTATTTCATTCTCTCCCCTAAACATTCATTTATGACTACGCACACAAACTATCATCTCTCGTATTCCCAAAGCAATTAATGAAGATCCGCTAAAAAAATGGCACTAAATGGAGGTGCTATTGTAATTTTTTTTCCTGGTTTACTTTCTCAATCCTAGAATTTCCATAGTCATTGTGCCCAGTCAAAATAAGCCCTATAAAAAAAGCATTATGTTCGCTCACACGAAAGCATCATACACAATGCCTGAGTAGTGCGTAATAAGTCAGGTAATATCAGTTTTAGTAGGTTGCATGTATCGAGTTTGCAAGAGTAGATTATTAACAAAGTGGCACATGGTCACATTACCTTATTTTTCTTCTCCAAACCACCAATAATCCTATCAATCGCAGACTCAAAATGCTGCATTGTAATCTCAGTTTTCTCGTTTCTTGCAGCAATCAAAGCAGCTTCATTACAAACATTGGCAATGTCAGCTCCAGCAAACCCAGGTGTCAAAGCAGCTAGCCTTTGCGAATAAAATGATGGTTCATTGTCCAGTTTAAGCTTTTTAAGATATATACGGAATATCTGATCACGACCCTTTATATCTGGCTTGTCAATCGTTATCTGGCGATCAAATCTTCCAGGCCTTAGCAAGGCCTTATCCAGAATGTCAGGTCTATTTGTACCAGCAAGAACAACAACACCAGAAGTTGTACCGAATCCATCCATCTCTACAAGCAGCTGGTTCAAAGTACTTTCACGTTCATCATTTGAACCCGAAAAACCTCCACGGCCTCGCGCGCGACCAATTGCATCTATCTCATCAATAAATATAATACTAGGTGCACACTGCCGAGCTTCTTGGAATAAGTTCCGTACCCTGGATGGACCAACACCAACAAACATTTCCATGAAATCTGAACCAGAAATGGACAAGAAGGGCACACCAGACTCTCCTGCTGTAGCTTTAGCAAGTAGAGTCTTTCCTGTTCCAGGAGGACCTACAAGCAGAGCACCTTTGGGTATCTTAGCTCCCAAATCTTCATACTTCTTGGGATTTTTAAGGAAATGCACAAACTCCATTATTTCTTGTTTAGCTTCATCACAACCAGCTACATCCTTAAAAAACACCTGGATCAACAGAAAAGTAGGTATTGTTAGAAAGATGCAACCAAGAACTTTATACAATTTTTGTTTTACCTTAAGGCAACAGAGCTAAAATTATGGGCCTGTTTGGAATGCAGGAATTTCACAGGAAACAATTCCATTCCTGCAGGAATCTAGGAAAATTCTCAAATTCCAAACTGGCTTAAACAATTGGAACTATTAGAGCCCGAGAATTACTTTCTAGTGGATGTAAATATTTTGTTTGCCGGCGTCGAAGTAGTACCAAGTGCAAAAGGAATGTAAAAAGGGAGCGACACAAGAAAACAAGGAACTAACCTTATTTTTTGAATTTTTGTCCATCTTTGTGACCTGTGCTTTTCCAATGTTGAAGCCACTTTGCATCCTTTTCCCCATTAAATATATTAGTCCAACAAGAAAGGCTGTTGGGGCAAATCTCATCACTTCTTGGAACCAATTTACTTCAGCAACGTAAGTTACTGGAACATAATCATGTGGATCTATGCCCAAAGCTTCCTGGGCTTCCTCCAACTTTTCTTCAAAGGAATCAACGCTCCCAATATTGAAGTAATATTTGTATCTGCTGGGAGCATGCTTGTCTGGCATGTCACTTGTGGTAATATGGGTATCACTATTTTGGCTTTGGCTGTTTGGCTGTGGTGAACTCCTGATGTAGACCTTTGCCACTGATTTATTTGAAACAGCAATGCGGTCAACTAACCCAGGTTCTAGTAACTTGTTCTTGAATTCTTGGAAGCTTATCTGCAGAAGTTAGAAGCACAAGGTTTTAATGAACCATTAAACTAAAGAGTATGCACGTCCAAACATTTAAAGGGAACAGACACGATGTCAAATTAATCAATTGCTCAAAAACTACGTGATTCGTATTGAGTTGCATGCACCAACCAGTTCACCCAAAAGCTTAAGCTGATGAGGAAAGGTGGGCAATTCACTTAATACTTCAACACTCCCCATCACGTGCAGGCTCCCTCAGGCCTAGGACGTGGAATAGAAGTGGGCTGCAATTATTATTTTTTAATTGCGTCAACTGGGTCTTGAACTCGAGACCTCTTGGCTCTGATACCATATTAAGTTGCATGCACCAACCAGTTCACCCAAAAACTTAAGCTGATGAGGAAAGGTGGGCAATTCACTTATACTTCAACAATTCCCAAGATTGCATCCACATTCAAAGGCACCAACAGAAAACTACAAGTACAAAGCACATGGTAACAATTCTCCACCCCAGATATTAAGTATATATACCAGCACAAATTAAGCTGTGATAATAACTTCTCATTGGGCCAATAAATCACACAACGGCTCTTCTGCAAAAGCATACCATCTCTATGGAGATCCTTTCTCACTCTTTTATAGCCTTAAGCACTGTGTATTGATCACAATCTGATATCTGCTGTCTGGTGTAGGCATAAGGTTTAACCATATAAGGAGAAAGTGCAGGTATTTTCTCTACCATTTGTCAAGCCCAAGACCTCATGGCAAGAAGTATGGTCTTACTGTCGGCACTGTTTGTATCGATTATCAAATGCTACCCAACTAATCTTAAGAATTTGATTGGAGGTGACAGGGTAAGTGCTGTACAGCTTGTATAATCCTTATGGTGGTGATATAGTTTTCCTCCACTTTTTCTGACATTTTCAAGACATACCAATGATTCAGGTGTTGAACAGAGCAAGCAAATATAGTTTACCATAGTATAGAGTAAAGAGCAACAAAAAAATAGTAAAAATAACACCTTGCATAATTCTTTGCACCAGAGTAAACATAATGAACAATTAAAAACACTCCCATTAATAGTCAATTTGCCAGAAGGGAGTGAAAATTACCTCCTTTTGGTCTGATGCACCAGAAGATAAGGATGAGACCATCAGGCCAACAAACAATAGGGGTGCGAGGAAATTCTGCAGCTGCTTTGCAGCATTCTCCTGGAAATTCCATTGGTCGTCTGTATTGGGATCCTCTGCATATTACAAAATTGCAATTTCATTACACATGAAGTAGTTTGCACTGTCAAGTAAGAGAACTAACTTTCATCATGGTGAAGTCCACAATCCATCATCCAGTTCAAATGTAAAAGCTATTATCCCGTTGTTACATCAATTAACCAAGCAATTTCTGCGCAAGGAAATCACATATCTAGTCGTTTATCTTGTTGCTCAAACACATTCACTAAGTCCATTTGGTACTAGTGCATCAAAAGTTAATTACTAATCGTACTAAATTCACAACATAATCACTAAGCGATGCACATGAAAAAGCGGCAACTTACGCTTAGAATCAGACTTGTTCCCATCCCCTTTCGGTGCCTCCTTCTTCCCGTTGGGGTAGTAATTCTCGTAATCTAAAACCAGAATTAAAAAAAAAAAGACAAAGCTTTTAGTGCCAGGAGCGACCCGAACAGACCAAATATGGCGCACGACACTTACTCTTCTTAGACCCGCCGGAGAAGAGCCGCCGGAACTGTGGGCTCGCAAGGAGGAACCTCCAGTCCGCAGCCTTGCCCGCGGCGGGGCTCCCCAGCGCCGCCGTCAGGTACCCGCGGACGAACCCCAGACTGCCAACCTCCCCGCCATGAACCGGCGGGAGCGGCAGCGTGGGCGGCGGCCGGAGCCCCCCGAGTGAGAAACCCTAAAAAACAGCGAAAAGGTCAGACCTATGCCTCGCCCCACCCACCATCCAGACGCCGCGGTTCCGGGGAGAGAGACTTGCCTGGCGCGCGCGGGAGGAGCGAGCGGACCGGCCGAGAGCGCGGGCGAGTGAGGCGAGGCTCATGGCAGCAGCGCCGGGTGCGTGGGAGGGGAGGCAGCGAGTCGGGATCCGGGCGCCGCTCGCGACGGGGTCGAGATGCGTTTCGAGATTCTTTTTTTTCTTTTGTTGTTCCCTTCGCGTGCGCGACCGTGCCGAGGAGGTCGTCGTCGACGAGGGGGCAAAAACCGAGATACGGCCGCGGTTGCGGGATTCCGGGCTACTCGACTAGACGGCGCTCACGGGATTGGGATGCAGCTTTGGATCGAGTTTGTGAACACGAGCTTTGGATCGATTGGACGGTCCATAGAACACCGCTTAAAGTTACAGTCCATAGGCCCAAGGGATAAACTGCAGTGTAATTATGATTTTAGTGTAAACACTATGCAATCCTATTAAAAAAGTTTTAAAAAATTCTGAAAAAAATCATGAATGTATATCTCAACTTACCCTATCTACATATAAAATTTAATGATCAAATTCATCCTATGCTAGAAGTTACAAAAAAGAAAAATTTAGGGTGCATTTGAACTATTCAAGTTTGTCAGAAATTTATCTTTTTTATTACTCTTAACATAGGATGAATTTGATCATGAAATTTTATATGTAGATAGGGTAAGTTGAGATGTACATCCATAATTTTTTTCAGAATTTTTCAAAACTTTTTTTAGTAAGATTACATAGTGTTTACATCAAAATCATGATTGCACTGCAGTTCCTCCCAACGATGCCCGTCCCTCTCTGTTTCTGAACAAACGAAAGTATGGCCAGTACACTAGGAAAATAATAGGATCTGAAAAGGCATTAATTAATCATTGTTCGCTACTCTTGACTCTCCCAGGATCGATCTTGTTTCCCAAGAAAGGACCGCTAGGCGGTGCTAGCTGCTTGGTTCCATTTTTATGTTCTTAATAGCAAAACGAAGTCAAGCAAGGCTTGGTTGGCAGGAATAGAACGATCCGCTAGGAAGTGAAGACAGCAACGCAGTGACGTCAGGACATGACAAGGTGGCAACCATACTTGCACACTGTCTCATCGGTTTGAAATGCCGGTGAGATTTCACGAAATTTCGGTTAAATCGTGGATTTCGGCCGGGAATGAAATTTAAAATTCCGGCCAGATAAAAAAATTAAAATTATTATAGTAGTTTCGGACATTTGAAATCTCGGTGTTTTTTAAATCAGAATTTGACCTTTTTTTAACCAGGTTTGGCCTACAAACCCTTAAGAAAGTCATCTTCTATGAAAATGAGTTGAAAAACCGAATTTTTGAGATGTTTTATAATTTCAGCAGAAAAACTATCAATTTTCTATAAATTGTATAAACTTGATCATACTCTGAAAATTTTATGATACTATACCTAGCAGTGCAGGATCGTACAGAACAATTTCCTAAATAATTGAACTTCATTTTTTATCTTTAAAAAATAAAAACAGAATAAACATAACTGATACAATAACTTTGTCAGAATTTTATAAATTTGCTTGAGTGTGATCATGATCCAAAATTTTTATGAGAGCTCAAGAGTTTTCTTAGAACCCTTCTACAAAATTTTTTAAAAAATTAAACTTTTTTGTTTGCTCAATCAAATCTATGAAAGCATTGAACTTCATTTGTTATATTTCAAAAATCAAAAACAGAAAGAATATAAATGGTACAATAATTTTGTAAGAATTTTGAAATTCACTGGAATGTGATCATGATTCAAATTTTTATAAGAGCTTAAGCATTGCTGACGAATACTCATACCAGGGGTACCCCACAGCAAAGTATACATCTATCTCAAGATCGTATTTCTCTCAGTCATCTAGGCTCAGAGCCCAGTCTGACGACGATGCAGAGTGCTGGAGAGGGTATTACCAAAGCCTCCGTCCCTCACAGATGGGATTATCCCTAAATATCGGCTGGATCACCGGATGTGCCATTTTGGGCCCATCTCTAGGCCCAAGGGGACACAAAGGATCATTCAGCCTCAATCAGGCCCGCCAGGCACTCAAACCGAACTCTGACGTCAGGCGTCCCAGCTCGACTAGGATATTGGACGGGCGTCCGGCCAGGCAACTGGTCGGGCGATCCCGCGGGCTCCGACCAGGCCCCCGGACAGAGCCTCGGTAAATCTCCGCCACTTGACGGTCGACTCCAAGCCGGTCACCTGTCCCATGGACACGACGTCCATGCTGGGTAGGTGGCTCCTTCCCGAGATGGCGCAGGGGCCGCTAGGTCGAGCGCTCGTCCCATCACCTCGTCAGGCACAGTGGAGGGACGCGCTCCGTCCCAAGGCAAATACAGCACAGGCAACGTCAGCATCTGACAGGCAAACAGAGGGCAGGTGCGCACCTTTCCAACGGAACACTATCAGCTGTGTCTACCAACCCAACATGGGATGAGCAGGAGCCTGTCCGTCATCGGGACCGAAGACCAGGACTCCCGGGCATAGCATACCCCTACACCTTTCTTCCGAATCCCCGTGTAACCTGCCCCCTCCAACTATATAAAGGGAGGCAAGCCCTCTAGGAATGGGGAACTCTTTCATTTCTCATTCTATCTCATTTGCTCTCCCGACCCGATTCGGGCCTTCCGACCCGAGCGAGTGTTCATAGCTCCCGGGCCTCCTCACTCGGACGAGCGCTAAGGGCCTGTCCTTAGCCCTCGCATGTAATCCACCATACTCTGAGCAATGAAATCCACAACCACAAACTGGACGTAGGGACATTCGGCCCGAACCAGTATACATCTTGGACTCCCGAGTCTTACCATTCAAGGAGCGGGGACGCGCGGCCTCTAGACTTACAAATCTACTTACCGGTTATACGAAACACCCACAGTTGGCGCGCCAGGTAGGGGGCTCGCGCGTCATCTTCGTGATCTCCGGATTCCCATCTCCCTCCTTGATGGCTTTCTTCATCAACAACTGGGCGAGGGGTCACACGGCCTTCCGTGCTTCCCCACGCCAGCGGGAGCGTCGCTGCAGCGGCAGTGCTGCCTCGCGAGCCCCCGAGCCGAGGGACCCGGGGGCCAAGGCCGGCTATCGGAGCCTCCGGGAGCCGGTAGAGCGTGCTGCCGTCCAGAACATGCTGCCTTCCGGTTCCCTCAAGCGCCATAGGGGACCTCCGACTCGGCACCTTTCGACTCAGTGACGCCGAGGATCACGCTGTGTCAAACGCCTGCAATATTGAGAAGCTAAGGAGATTCTGTCCCTGACCTTCATCTTTATTCGCGCATTTTCATTAAATCCCTCGGGTTCGAAAGTGTTGCGTGCCGACCACATCCCGGTCATCGCGCACGCAACTCAGGGGCTGTTTGCTTGCATGCTCCTTAAGACGGCGTCCCGACCGGCCATTGGATCCCTTGCGAGCGGTGACCCTCTCAACCCGGTGCTCTGACCTCGCCCAGCGGCCATCTGATTCTTGATAGCGCCTTGTGGAAAAAGGGGGAAGCCCATGCGAGGTGATCCGTGGTCGATCTCGGACGCGTCTTTTGGGCTGCCTGGCCCTTTGCCATTTTTCGCATTTGCCTCAAAGTCTTTGCACTCCGACCTACGCTCTAGCGACCCCCACGGTTCCTAAGGGCTATGGTCGCTCGACGAGTGTACATTACAGAAAGGGAATGCAAAATATCTGGCAAAATCCCCCAAAATCCATGATGTCAAGCATACACATAGTTACACCTCCGAGAAGCAAAAGTTAGACACGACCGCCTGGAGGCTCATCAGAGCTGAGGCGCTTGCCCTGAGGGGGAAGGTAAAGACCATTATTAGAATTACCTGCCTCCTAATAACAGGACTTGCTAAATTAGTAAACTAAGTTCTGAATTATGACCTCCTCTATTCTCGAACTCTTCAGAGCACGTGCTAAGCTAGCCAATCAGCTCTACCGAAAAAAATTCTC
Source organism: Guadua angustifolia (assembly GCA_036346375.1). Lineage (NCBI taxonomy): Eukaryota > Viridiplantae > Streptophyta > Magnoliopsida > Poales > Poaceae > Guadua > Guadua angustifolia. Next base: position 37,301,864 of record CM070509.1, on the reverse strand, counting down.
TGCCCAAGGTGGGAGGCTTTGGCCAAGAAAGGTGCCAAGAAGAGAGGTTGTTGTGGGCATCCACCGGTGTTAAGAACCACCTTATGCCGATACACTTTACGTGGATCCCCTCATTGGACTGACACGGTGAGTTTCCACAACAACTTTCCTTCAATTATACACTATGATCTCTTCATTTGCGGTGAGAAGTTTTGAGGAAATCTTGACTATTTGCGATTCTTGGACTTTCGAGTCTCTACTATGCGACCAAGCTTTGCGAGCATTCATCGACCACCAAGACAGCTTGCAAGGACAATTGACGCAAATGTGTCGGATGCGGAAGGTGTATCTGATGCCTGGAGAAGCCGGGTATTGATTGGGACGAGGTCGGAAGCAACTGAACTAGAAGGTGTGGACTCCTTCAAGAAGAGCTTTGACACCGCTCACAAGCTTGCGGAGAAGGGCAACGCCCTAAAGGCCGTGAATCAGTAGGTGCAAAAATAATTGGAATGGTTTGGTTCCGCAACGTAAGTGAGCGATAATTTGGGTTCACCTTTTTTTGTGTGAGGATTCCCACCAGAGGCGTAATTGGAATACTATCTTACATTCTTCTTTGAAAGTTTTTCTTGTTACGCAATCTGCGGATGCCTGTTGTCAACTTCTATATGCTTCTTATGTTGTCTTCTTGTCTTGCGATCGTATTTGAGAATACTGTGATGCAACACCATGTTGGCCTTCCTCCTGGTTCTATGGGGAAAATAAGTTACATTGCCCTATTTGGTCAAGATCAGTTTTGCGGGTTAGTAGATGCCCCAAATTTCCTGCCGCTACATGCTTCATTTCTTATTCTTTTTGCTTAACTTTATTTGATTCCCTATTGCTATATATGCAGGATCTGATCTTTGGAGTTGGAATTTCAGGGCATCAAAAGCAATTTACTATGCTCCGTAAAGCATTCTCCTTCATTAAGCTTAAACTTATCATGGTTATGCATCTCTGAATAATTGCCATATTTCTTCTCTGCAGACATGGCTGTCACGGTCACCAAGGCTGTTTAAGTCAAAGCTTCTTTCTGCGACATGCCTCTTCTAACAGATGTACATGGTGCTAGCTACTTGGGGCCTCATCCTCCATAAAAGTGATGTTTCTGTCAAGATTTATTTGTTGAATGCACCAACACCATGAAGTGATGTTTCTGTCCCCGCTCACAAATATTCTTTGTATCTCATACTCAATTGGTTTCGCGTGTACTTGACGACTGTTTCCCTCGGTGCTTGGAGGAACATGCACTATTCCCAAAGCATTTGGTTGCTTGAAAACTGTCATTAGTCGAGCACTTTCGAAGGTCTTATAGCCATTCTCGCTCTTGTTTCTTAATCTTTGTTTTTTGTCCAACTGTGGAATTGGCCTTTTACTGACTCAAGTTTCCTTATATAGTATTCCAATTCCGAAGCTGTTGTTTATGTGGGCTGTGGGGAAAGAGGAAATGAGATGGCTGAGGTCCTTATGGACTTCCCACAGTTGACAGTATTCCAATTCCGAAGCTGTTGTGGTGTATTGACTACATTGTTACAGTTTGGAAGAGAGGAGCAGCGGGCGTTCATGTAGTTCACTACTGGAGCAGCCTTCTCCAATTCCACTGCCTCTTCAATTTCAACTTGTTAGATAATCCAGGGTCTAAATTGATTCTGTTCCTTCTTTCTGTTTCCTGAATTTCCTTAGTTGATTAGCTGAATCTCTGATTTCCGTTTCTTTAGTTTTCTTAGTTGGATGATTCTGTTTCTTGAGTTTCCTTAGATGTTTTTTCATACCATGCATTGTGAGCAGATTGTTTCCTTTAAATAAAGGCTCAACACAAGAAAACGCTGCAGCAGTTCAGTGCAGCACCATACGTGAGTGTTCTTTGAGTCTTCCTGTGTTTGATTTCTGAGTTGTATTACTAAATATATTGCCGTAGCGTTAGCACGGGCATTATACTAAATACATCTTTTGCTTATTTGAATTGTATTACTAAATATATTGCCGTAGCGTTAGCACGGGCATTATACTAGTTTTGTCAAGTAGTACACTGCTACTGCTACTTGCCACCAGCACGCCATTACAGCACAAAAGGTGAGCGTCTTCTGCGTCTAAGCGACAAAAATAGCATCGTGGCCAACGGTAAAATCTTGCTGACCTACGTGCGCATGATAGCGCAAAGTGTAGGAATTTTTTTAATAATATATATTTTTTATTTAAATTGCAAAAATATACCTTGAATAAAAAAATTACAAAAATATAAATCTGTCGCCATATGGTTGGGCGACAAGATCGCAAAGCACAGAAAAAGTTGAGTCAGCGCTAATGTGGTCTCTCTATAGCCAAATAAAAGGGAGATAGGTCTCTGTCGCTGAACTATTTGACGACATAAATACGTTGCCATTTCATTTAGCGACATATTTTGTCGCTAAATGGTTTCGACAGATCTTCAAACCAAATAAATTATAAAAATTATTAATTTTTTGGAGGAAATTAAATTTATCAGGAACATTTTTCCACTAATTTCATTCAAAAATTCACTGAAACTTGTGAGCATTAATTATTGAAAGTCAGTATTATTTTGATAGTTGCTAGAACTTGAGAGTTCAAACCAGGGTTCAATAAATTAAGAAAAATTCATATTTGTTAGTGATAATTCATGTAGTATTTTACAAAATTATTATTCAGTTTCTTTTGGTTGATAAAAAATTCAAATTTCGTTGTTCTTCATTCTCTATCGGTGTGCGAAAAGTTTAATTACAAATCATAGTAAAACATTGAATAAAATATGTATATTACAAAGTGCAGTAAGTACAACAACTACAGTAGTGTGACATGTGAACAACACCAAAGATACAGAAGGAGTTCATAAAACTGGGAGACAACATAGGTACATGCCTCTGGTGAAAGACTAAGTCATAAAACAATATATTCTATAGCCATGGTTGTCGGAATAGGGTATGGTCAAATGAACGATAGTTATATATTGGTTCATGATGGGATACTACGTTTGAAAACCTAATAGGGCTTAATGTAATATCATCGTCAAGATTTGGAGGACTCCAAGGACGCAAGGTTCATGGCCTAGGTGTAGAGATGGCAACGGGTATATACCCGGCGGGTATCACCACCCCGTACCCGTGTTAATAAAATTCACCCGCTATAATACCCATACCCGCATGCGGGTACAAAATTTACCGTGCCGTCAGGGTAATCGGGACCCGACGGGTAACCCGTACCTGCATAATGTGTAGCTAATTCAAGTTTTTCGATTTTTTTAACATGTCAACTTGATGATATGTTTCTCATTAATGGTTGATGATTATGTACTTTTGTATCGTGTTGGAGAAATGAAGAAATTTGATGGATACAAGATGAACAAGTTGAACTTAATAACACTCACCTCATCAAGCGAGAAGCGGGTGGATCATACCCACGGGTGAACGGGTACCCCCATACCCGTACCCGTCATACCCGACAAGTGAAGGTTTCCCCCCATTAAGGTACCCATGGGTATGATTATTGGACCAGATTTGTACCCTAATGGAGTAAATACTCATCAGGTTTCGGGTACCCATTGCCATCCCTACCTAGGTGGCATGAAATCATTATCATCGTCATTTATACGGTTAGGAGGTACCCCCTCCTTCAGTGCTGATTAGACATCCTCTTGCATTGTTGCTGAATAGCCTGTTGTAGTAGTGCTTGAACGGCCAGTTCTGATAGTGATTGAACGTCGAGGTCTAGGTGACATGAAATCGTAATCATCGTCGTCCTCGCCATAGTTAGGAGCAAACTCTCTTTCCATAGTTGTTGAATGTTCTCTTGAACTTTCTGCCGCAATAGTGATGGGTGGACCTCTACCCCTCTAGTTAGATTCTCTTCTGCGTCTTTTGCTCGAACGGCATCACACCCCCACCGAAGAGCATATACATCACTATGAATTCTGAGATATCTTTGTTCAACAACTCTTCATCCTCCGGGAATGACTAACACACAAGACGAGAATACGAAGTAGTAAACTTATGGATAATGCTAAAAAGATTAGTACGGGAAACAAATATAAAACAACTAACTTTAATATGCTCTGCATACTGATCGGGCAGCATCAATACCCTATAAGATCTTGTAGAGAAACCTGTAGTAGAAAGGTAGTCGGCTAGTTTGCACACCCTTAAATACCTTTAATGCCACCCTTGCAAGTACGCCTTGAGGTCGTCGGAGGTCACAAGATTCAGCCCAAAGGTTGTCATCTTATGTCTCGATAATGTCAGACGCCACTCTTGTAATTTGGACACCACTTTACTTAGATTCTTCTTCTTGAACGGATCATCCTTCCTATTACGCGTAACCTTTAATGTGTAATAAAGTGCTACGCTGCTCATATTAGGTATCCACGAGAATGCTCTGCTTGAGGATCCAGCCATAGTGAAGTGTGAGTGGGAGCTGTGTATGTGTCCATGTGGTTTAGCCTTTTATAGTCTCCAAGGGGTGATACATGGACTAAATGTTGGAAGGTAAGATTCAAATGTGCAGAGGGATAGTAAAACGCTGGAGTGTGTAGTCAAGTTGGGCTGAAAAGGCAGTCATGGATGCAAAGTCTCAATACTAACAAATATACTGTGCAATAAGTGGTCAATTTAGAGTTAAAAGTAGGTAGTGAGTGGTCACTTCGGATTGTGTAGTGTGTAGTTAATGCGTACTGAGTGTACCGATGGGACTTTATATTGTGCAGTGAGTAGTCACGTCGGATTATATTGTGTGTAGCAAGGGTTCATTTCAGACTAATAAAAGTCTGCAGCGAGTAATCACCTCATCGATATTAAAAGGTGGTCCTGAAGGATTTGCATGACGGTTAGAAAGCAGGATATTAAGAAAGGATATGTAGATATAATGTTTACAGCTGTTGACCATCAAATTAATAACAGCGTTTGGTTAAATCGGTCTGACAAAACTGATGGTAGAGTGTTGTCAAATCGCCCGAAAAAAGTTTAAAACATTGGGTAGAGTGTTGCAACTTGTCACTGTAAAATGTGATGGATGCTTTTTTTATAACTCATCCTGACAAAGCTGCTACTTATGACTTGTGTAATCGGCCTGATAAATCTACACGCCTGTGAGTTGTCTAATCGTCTTGAAAAAGCTGCTGCGATGGGCCAAATGTGCAATTTCATCTTCACAGATGCTATTTTCGAAAATAAAAAACGCAACAGGCTAAAACTATATGGTTATATGGTGATTCTTGCGTTACAGGTATTTTGGTTAAAGGCTTTTAAACTTAACTATTCATACAACGTAGCTCCGGCAACCTTATCATTTAGGGTATTAGAGTTAACAAAATTTATATACTAAGCAAGTTGTAAACAAGATATTTTTTCTACAATATGGTTGTCCATATACTAAAGTCTATTCCTGAACTGATCCCCCAAAATTTGTATATAGACAGGTTATTTTGTGAACACCTGAAAAGGCTTAAATGTTTTAGAATCTGCGCATCTAGTGATCGTTTAGGGCGTTTGCGTTGGCAGGATCCAGGTGCAAAGCAATTTTAAATAGGATCTTTTTCTAGATTATGGTAGTATATATATCAAAAGGTGTTTCTAGTCCTCTACAATTTTTCATTTAAACATGTTATTTTACGGGCTACCAAAAAATATTAAGTGACCATGTAGTTTATATGATTGCGGTCCAGTGTTCTAAGTTTGTGACTGCAGCGTATAATATATTTTAACTATTTTTAAGGCATTAGTATGGGATATTTTAACTATTTTTAACTAATTGTATCTTTGTGCTTAAACACATTCAATATTAAATTTAAATATTTGGGGTTATAGTTTTTATTTTTGCCATATAGTACATACAAGGAAATTTAAACAATTTTGAGTATATTGTAACAAAAATAATACTATTCCATAATCAAATATAATAGTTCATGATCATAAAAACTATATGTCGTATAACATATCTAGAACGGGTTAACTAAATACGTAAGATAAAAGGTACCAACAATAAAAAATATAAGAAACTACCGCCGGCCCCATTTCGGGCCGGCTCCTCACGGCTGGGCAGGCCTCCTGCGAATTTGCCCTTTGCGAGTACGTGAATTGTGTCGGCGTGTGTTGAGCCTTTTGTGGTCTAGTTGGAGGTGTAATGTACTCCGGTTGAGAAGGCTGCGTTAGTGGCAGTGCTCCCTGCAACCGCGATGGTTCAGGCTCATCCGCATCAATGAAGTACCTCGACACGCCACCATCGTCGAGGTCGTAGTTCGCGTGAGCTGGATCATTAGGCTGCCCCTCGTAGTTATCAGGTGCAGGTGAAGCTGTAGACGGGAACCACCGTGCCTATGAGCCTGTAACAAATGAAGAATTATTGAGAGCATTCAAAAATGATTGTAAAACATAGAAAGTGCGATTAACTCACCTCCAGCGTGAGCGGCTAGACCCGATGTCCAAGCTTTCGCCTTCTCGCACCGGGCAACAGTGATTTGTAGTACGGAGGTGTAGCATAGAAAGATGTACCTGCAACACCTGTACCTTCTTTAAGCGGCACGCCATGAACCACATCGAGATGCTAGCGGCATCCCATCAACTCGAGGGCGTATCTCGAGCTCTCCCAAAATCTCACAAAGAAAGAGGTCACCTCCTCTCTGGTCACGTCAACCCCACTTGTTAGATGAGAAAGGAAGCTCCCTAACTCCTCGTAGTATTGTCCTAGCACATCAGTCAAGAAAATACATTATGAATTAGTTAGCACGGTTACCAACTGAATGTACATGAGATCGTAGCTAGGACGCAATGTACCACATTGTGCAGAGCCGAGTCCGTATGGGTAGGATCCGAGTCCCTCACCCTGAGAACATGTCTAGGAGCATTGGAATTGACACGTACCTAGTGTAGATGGGTACAGGCCGCGGTACGTCTGCAGGTCGTACGCCACATCCTGAGAACATGTCTAGGAGCATTGGAATTGACACGTACCGAGTGTAGATGGGTACAGGAAGTGTACCACTATCGGTAGCCGCGGTACGTCTGCAAGTCGTACGCCACATCCTCACATGGACGTCGCCCAGGAATCCTCCCCACTTCTCAACCCATGGCGCCATACGTATGTGCCAAGGGGTGGCCCTATGCACGCCCTTCCTAGTCTGGCTGTGGATAAGAAATAAATATAGCATTATTAGATGGCATTATACGGTAATAATTATAGAACATCGATGCAGAAAACTTACGTGTGGGCAATGTATGGGACCACACGGCTAACCTAGACTGTGAACTCTTGTCGTAGACCGAACTACCTCATCACTTGATGGACAGCGTAGCCCTCAACATGGACGTTGAACAAGAGGAACCGACGTATGCACCAATACGCCACATTTTGTGTGCATAGGGTAGACAACCCACCTGTCACACGTAGCTGCACCTTTGCCTCTGTGTACGGCGTCTAGCGTACATGGTCATCGGTGAGGTGGTCGAACGTAGCGACGAACTGTGGGTAGCCCAGCCGCATCGTCCTGTGTGCCCACCTAAGCTGCAAGGATGATAGAAAAATCAATACAAAACATTACCATTAGTACTCATAAATGTTAAAGCGAAAGATGATAATTCAAATAGCTTCTCCAGTAGTATGATGACATCGTCCACCATGCCTTGTAGACGATGATCCCTCCCCCGCCGTCGGGTTGCCATCTCCTCCTTCATCTTCTTCGTTTTGTGGCTAGCAGTTCTTGAACATATGTCCTATTTGCTTGCATAATGAATATTCTTCACGCGCTTACCAGCTTCAGACTCATCCATGTTAAATCTGATACGCCTTGTTTTCTGACACCCTGCTTTGCATGTTCTTACATCAAAATCAAGAACTCAGAACCTTTCATTGACACTAGGAGTTGTGGTGAAAGAACCGACAACACCATAACCATAAAGCTCCTCATTCTAAGTTGCTATCATCTTTTTTTCTTAAAATATTTAGATAGATATGTATCGGGTCGTATTCCAAATAACGCACATATGGCTATCACATGAGAACATGGCCTATGCCAAAGGTGGGGTTTGTTACACGAGTATTTGCAGTCAGCCTGTAAGATGCACTCTTAGGTGATAACCTTCTAGTTGGTTCCATACCGTCCTTTATCCCTGTATATCACCTCAAAGCGCAGTGTTCGTATACCTACTTTAATAGCTCTATGCTTGGCCGCCTTTTTACTCTTCTCATCTATGTATTTAGTGATCATGGTAGAGTACAATAGCTTCTCATCTCTCATTATTATTTCAGTAGCTTGATGCCTATCCACAAAGTATTTGGTTGTGCCCCGCAAGCACTCCCTCAATAATTCCTAGCAACGGGAGACACCTCATCCCTTTCATTACCTAGTTGTACACCTTCGCCAAGTTAGTCATCATGACACCGTATCTGGCACCATGTGTGTCATGTAACAGTGACTACTTCTCTTTTGGCTCATGCTTTATCCTGTCTGAGAAATATTTGGTTGGCTTTTGCCTTCAACGACGATTCGTCATCTCATCTTTTGTTGGCAGAGGGAACAGAGGCTCCGTCTGCTCCTGTATTTCACTGCTACTAGCCTTGTTCGTCTACTCCTTTTTGTGTTTTCATGTTAGCTCATCAAGATCCTTTCATAGAGTACGGAACTTACTCACTTGGTTCTACTTACATAGTCTCTTAAACATGTTCATCAGTTCCTTGTTCTTGAATTACTTATAGAAGTTCACACCTAAATTCCTCATGCACCATAGGCTCTATAAGTTAGGTCATGGAAATGGCTCCTCTTCCTCTGTTTGCAACTGTTTGATAGTACTAAGCAGACCAGCATGCCTGTCATGCAGCTTACACACATCTTGACGAGTTTTCACCACCCCGATCTTCAAGTTCCGTAGGAATCATAGCCAACTCTCATAGTTCTCGCTTTCTACAAAGGCGAAAGCAACAGGCAGAATTTGGTTATTTCTATCAACGTCCACTGCTGTCATTATTTGCCCATTGTATTTCCCGGTCAAGAATGTACCGTTCACGCACAACAATGGATGACAATAATAGAATGCCTTAATGCAAGCTCCGAATCTGAAGAAAACTCTCTTCAGATGCTTCTTGGTTGGACACTTGCTTAACAGACAGTCTTAATAGTCACAATAAGTGCTAGGATTTCTTTCCAGAATGTAACTAAGTAGTGCGGGCAGATTATGGTATGAATCTTTAAATTTTTCAAACCTCATTTCTAAGGTCTTATGGTTCGCCCTTTATGCCTTTCTGTAGCTAATTGTGTACTGATATTTGACGTAGGAGATTGTCTAAACATAATATATGACTTGAGAACCTATTTGTCATTTAATGAAACCATGACATGTATCCAATATTTTGTTGTGTAAACATGATGGGCTGTTGGTGTATTGGATTGGACCATCTATTATTATTTTTTTGCACTTTAATGCACTTCTTGTCTACTGCCATGTATAGATCATACAAGACATAGCAACCATTTCTTGTTGTTGGGAAATCGGGGTTAGACCCTTTAATAGCTATAACGAGACGACATACATACACTACACTAACTATCCTAAGTTGGTTAGTCTTTCCTTCATACTATTTAGAGCTTCATTAATTATTGGCTTGCAAGCGGCCAAGTTACTCACGTTGAAGCCAAGACTATCTAGCTTTCGGGCGGCCAAGCCACTCACATTAAGGCTAGAACTTTTGTGATTCTGGTTAGCCAAATCACTTAAGTTGAATCACAACGGTAAGCAATAAGTACTATGGAGTACACGACTTATCGCGGGAGACTAACTCTTATACACAAGAGCTCAACTCTTTTATTCACTACTACAAACTTAAATACAACACAACTTCACACTCTTAGTAGCTACCCTAACTCCCACTCTCTAGATACGGGGGACATATCTAGTGCAATCAGAACTTTGGTGCAATCACTGTGCAATCCAACTAAGAAAAGTTTCAAAAAATTCTGAAAAAATCGTGGATGTACATCTCATCTTACCCCATCTACATATAAAATTTCATGATCAAATTCGTCCTATGTTAAGAGTAATAAAAAAGACAAATTTCTGACAAACTTGAATAATTCAAATGCACCCCAAATTTGTCTTTTTTGTAACTTCAAACATAGGACGAATTTGATCATGAAATTTTATATGTAGATGGGGTAAGATGAGATGTATATCCACGATTTTTTTTAGAATTTTTTGAAACTTTTCTTAGTTGGATTGCACGATAATTACATCAAAGTCCTGATTGCACTGGATATGCCCCTAGATATGGCTTTCTTGGCCATCCCTAACACTCACTCATATCATAGAATTGGCCCACCCCATTTACACTAAAAAATTAAAAAGAAAAGTGTAACTCGACTTGTTAGGCCAAAATTTCTTCAGACTCGTTTTTAGGCCCAACACCCGTCGTAAACCTTGGTTTAGGCTATGGTGGGCTTCGCCATCTTTTACTCTGGTCTAGCTAACCAGTGTTGGCTATGACTATGAGGCAGCGGTGGTGCCACTGCCGTGCCATCTGCGACGGGCTCCACGCTGCAGGAGAGGAGGTTCGCAAATCGACGGATTCTCTTCGCGGAGCCGCATCGCATCGTCTTTCCCTTGGCGTCCTTGAATCCCCGAAAGAGCTCGGCGAAGGAGCAACAAGCGCAGATCGATCTCCTTTCCCACCATCCAAAGGACAAACAAGGTGATTCTTTCTCTATTTCTATCCCCTCTCGGGAATAGATTGCCCTTGATGCTTTATTCCTCATGGCGGTTTGCTGGGTCAATTCGAGCGCTTTTAGATGTAATTCATTCGATTGGAGAAACGCCCGATGGGATTGTGCTGCGAGGGAATTTGAGGTTTTCTGGAGCAATGCTGTTCGACGATCTAGTTTGAATTTCAGCCGGAATCTGTGGGCCTGTAGATGGATTCTTGGTTGGGGAGAAGCAGCAGCATCTAGTCTAACCACATCAAGCAGGTTAGGGTAAATTACTTTGTTCTGTGAACCAGTAATTAAGACAGGAATCCCTAATGTACGAAGTACTCCCCAAGGTTACAACATCAATGCATTCTACGAGGGGGTCCCTGATGTTCCTTCCTTATTACACGATATACTTGTAATCTGGTCTTTTTAGGAGATTGAAGTCGGCTTTTGCATTTTTGCCTTGAGAAACAAGGAGAAACATGAGCGCGTATATGTTGGCTGGGAAAGATAAGTGCTTGTATATTGTTTCTGGGAGCCTGGGATTGTGCAATATTGAATGCACAGTTTATACTTGAACATCCTATGTTCGATGGGATCTTCAATCCTTGAACAATTTTCTCTCTAGACAGTCATTTGTTGCAATATCTATCCTATGCTGCAAAGTGTGAACCCTTGAATATCCACCTTTAAATTGGCCTCAAATTTGTGAAACAACTGGTAGTAGTAAGAACAAAAGAAACCAATGAATTTGGAGGAAGTCAAGGAACAGGCTATTTTCTTCTCTTCTTTTAAGTGCTTGTGGTTTGGTGAAGATTAGTTATGTTATGCCGATTCTAATGCTCTTGTTGATCTTTCTTTCAGGGTCCCCTTTTAACAGCAGGATCATGGCAGAGACCATAGATTTAACAGGGGATGGAGGTGTTCTGAAGACGGTGGTCAGGAAACCAAAGGATGATGCTATAGAGCCATCTGATAGCCTTCCCTTGGTTGATGGTACGGCAATTAATATGTTGTGCTCTGAGCAAAACATTGAGATATGTAATTTATGTCTCCTGGTTGATTGGGCATCGCGCAAGCAGTTGCTCTTTTAACTGATTCTAACATTTGTCCATTCAGCTGCGTTGCCCAAGGTTAACTGCAATTTTCACTTTACGTAGTAAAAGTTAACTGCTGAATGTTTCATTTATCATGTTGAACTGTCCGTTAAGTACAAGATTTCGAGTACGATTATCTCCAAACATTTATCTTTCTACTTTATATGCAGTTCATTATGAAGGCACACTTGCTGAAAATGGTGAAGTTTTTGACACCACTCATGAAGACAATTCTATTTTCTCGTTTGAAATTGGGCAGGGAGCTGTCATTAAAGCATGGGATATAGCCTTAAGAACTATGAAGGTACGTAAACGTTCTAATCTCTTGCTCATTGTGAGAATCTCTAAAGCATTTTCTAATATGGTATGGCATATTGGAATATTGAAGGTTGGTGAGGTTGCAAAAATAATATGCAAGCCAGAATATGCGTATGGAACTGCAGGCTCGCCACCAGAGATACCACCCAAGTCAGTTGTGCTCTTTCACACGTCACTGGATTGAAAATTTGAGTTTTATCTGGTCAATAAAGTTACTAATCGAGCAGCTTTATCTTTGCAGTGCAACCCTCGTTTTTGAGGTGGAGTTGGTGGCTTGTAGGCCAAGGAAAGGTTCTAGTCTGGGCAGTGTATCTGATGAGAAAGCCAGACTAGAGTAAGATATTTCCAAATGTAAAATTGTTGGTATATAAATAGCAAGTTCCTAACTATCATGTGAAACAGACCAATTGTACAAGATTTGGAGAACTAGATTAAAAAAAAACATGTACTTTCAGCTATTGTCTAGTCTCAAGTGAGTTCTTGATGACACTATAATCCTCGAGAGTTAGAAGTTGCAGACATAGTATCCACATTATAATCTAGTGTGATATTCTGAGATTACCACTAAAAAGATTGATTGCTTCCCACCTTTTTTTAACTATCAAGCAAGTAAATTTTCTGAAATACATCAATTTGGACAGGGAACTCAAGAAGCAGCGAGAGCTTGCTGCTGCTACCAAAGAGGAAGAGAAAAAGAAGAGGGAGGAAGCGAAGGCCGCTGCGGCGGCTCGTGTGCAAGCCAAACTTGAAGCGAAGAAGGGGAAGGGAAAAGGGAAGGGAAAATAGATTACTGCTTATATTTACTGCTGTCTGTTGTAACCTAGAAAATAATCTACATAAAGCATCAAACTGCAAGATTGCTTATTGGCTACTGTGCTTGGGATGCGGCATGCTTATTTTGTCTGACACTATGGCCGTACTGAAAAAACAAAATAATTATATGCTTATAGCTATGATTGATTTTTACGCAAAACATCAAATGTTCTATCTACTGATTGAGCCCTTAGTAGAAATCACGTTTTTCGTATCTGATAGTTTAAGCACAAATTTATGCCTGAATGTTGAGCTTTGGATTTATGACCTGATGAGTTTAAGCACAAATTTATGCCTGAATGTTGAGCTTTGGATTTATGACCTGATGCTAAAAGATTCTGTACGCAAATCTATACCTGTCTCAAACCATACTGAGAGAGAAATTGCCGACTCCAGCAGCATCTACAGATTTACGTTGAACTGCAGTGCCGTACCCCATTTGAACAGCAAATTATCTAAACGGCACGTACTTGTGCTCGTGATAAACATATGGCTTGCGTGTGTGCGCAGAGAAATTGCATCAACGTATAACAAATGCAACATTTATTTCTGAACAAATGTACTCAAACAATCTTAGCAAATTGCTTTCATGACCTTCCCTGCAATACATGAACACGGTATGGACACTAACTTTACAACAGAGTTGACATGGTTCAAAATTTTGTGTATAAGCACAGTCTACTCCAGATTGTAACCGAGGCAACAGTAATTTTCCTCATAGTATGTGAAGGATAAAAAAAGGACTAGGTTAACATTTTCATCTCCTAATTTAGAATAGATCCCTGGAGGAAAACCTCCTGGAGTTGTGTTCACCTTCTCCTGTATCTTACACTTGCAGAGTTCCAAGACTTGCGTGCTGACCTGCTCCAATCCAAAATGGTTCAGAAAAGGTGCATTTTGGCAGTGGAATGGGAAGCCAAAGCTCCTATCACAGATTAGCAACTACCTATTGTGAATGTAATGCTATCTTGTGTAATTCACATCGGTGGTGTAGATAATGGAATATCATATGATGTACGGAACCGAAGGCCATTGCTTGTATTGTTTGATACTGGGCAGAGCCAGCAGAATATGTTAGGTCCCAGCACCTGTGTATAATAACCAGGAAACATCAGAACAAAAAACAAGTGATGCCTCCCATGGGTAAGCAAGCAGTTGATGTCTTTAAACGAAGGATAGAGGGATTGCCGTTAGCTTTTTTTTGTCAAAGTCAACTGTTTGATTCTTGTTGTTGTGCATTTATATTTGGATACGCGGAACATTTACAGGGAAGGGCACAAAACAGAAGTGTTGAAAATAGTTCTTACTGAAATAAGATTCTCATAGACACCAAGGTCATATGGATGATGATAAAGGTCTCCACCCTTTTCTGCCAACCACATTGCTCTAACTCCTTCATGGTACTGCAACCATTAGTAACAAGCATTGTTAAAACTTCCTATCAACGATAGTGCTGTCTGACATCAAGAGAAATCTGGTGTCACAAACCTCAATTGTAGTTTTATTCTGTAATATGAGGTAAATATGCCAGCCCAAGAGCACTGCCAACGACACAGCTAATGGGCAAAGAATGACCCCACAGATAATCTGTTCAGTTGATAAGTTCTTCAAAATTTGCACGTTTTGAGTTGAAATGGAATTCCTGACAATGGTTCAGATTAACATGCAACATGCTAGTAACTTCAAAAAAAATTCACAGAGTACTTACAATCGATGTTCTAGAAGAATCACTGCCTGAATGTTCATCTTGAGGAACACTATGCATTACGCTCCCTATAATCAGAATCTGAGAGAAACTGAAACTTGTCAGTGCTCTACCCCAGGAAACCAGAGCTGCTAAAGTAAATCAAAGAAACTAAACTACCATAGAATAGAAGCTTGCAATTACAGCATACAACACAAAGACCAAGAATATCTTGTAGTTCTCGTGTCCAACACAGTTATTAATCCAAATACAGTGATGATCCTGCACATAAGAAGTTGATGAAAACATAAAACTAGAAAATAAAGTAGAAGAATGCAATCATATAATTAGTACTAGCCAGAACCATTTTTAGAACACATCTCTTGCAAACACGGCAATGGTGTCCGCGTGGAGGTTTATAGTGGCAACATTTCTGGCAATATCTCAAATCACCACCCTGCAAAAACAGTGCAGATACAATATCTTGTGATAACAAGCTAACGAGAAGTTAATTTTGTCAGCTATCAGCACAGATGTATTCTCCAAAGTAAATTGGCAGACTGGCCCGTGGTTTTTCTCACTTACTTAGGCCTTGTTTGGGTGGCCCATTCCCGGCTGGGATCCCTGTGGATTCCCACCTTACAGGAAACATAATGCACCTGCTAGCCAAAATTCCGGCCCATCCACAAGGATCCCGGCCAGAAATGGGCCACCCAAACAAAGCCTCACAGGAAACATAATGCACCTGCCAACCTCAACTTATTCCCATACTAATGAGCAATAGCCTCCCTTTCATTTCCCCCCATTTTGGTGACAAGGCAACAGCACACTGTAAGGCCAGTTTAATAGGTTAGATTTTTATGGACTTTAAATATATTAACATGCTGATAGTGAATTTTTAGTTTGAAATCACTGAAGGCAAATGAGCAACCTTCTGAAGGAAGAAAGACAAATCACCACTACAACGTAAATTGCTTAAGTCATTTTAGTGGTTAATCTCTTCAAGACTAAGCACAGTCCAAAAATCTTGTGTTGACTACAAAACAACTTAATATTATGGTTGATATGCTTAAATGATCATCATCCCAGCAACAGTAAACACTACTCATACAACCATGATAACACATATATAGACATGCACCGACACAAATGCACAACAAAATGAAGGGAAAACAGAAACTTGGATATACCATGGGAACATACTGAATAGCCATCCTCTCGCAGATTGTTATCTGTTTTATCTTCATTCAACATTACATCCACTTAATGGATAGCAGCGCCAGCTTCTGAATTCAGATTCACCTTGGTTTTCTTATAGCTTAATGGATAACAGTTTGGAACTTACAATAGATCATTTTACCCATGATCTCAAACCCATTCAAAATTCAAAATGTTATCCACACAAGCCCTCAAACTCAAGACTAGATTCACTTATTCGTTGGAAGGTACGAGGGCCAACACTCAGATTTGGATCTAAATTATCTGTGACACAGTCACTCCTCCAACGGTCCCAACTTTGAGCTGAAATCGATAGAATAGAACAATTTACACTCCAAATTATCCAAATCCTACGAACCAAATTGCCTTTAAACCGCGTTTCTACTGTAGATAGGCGCGACAACTAAAGCAAAGCTCCCCCAACTTTGAAGCGAAGAATGGCAGATTTGCAAAAACCGAGCATCATTTTACTCCACAGATCCAAAGCTCCACAGCAGCTAGCAGCTAGCCGAGGCCCGAGAGGGAGCGTGAGGGGGCACGCACCTTGCGCTTGATCTCGTGGACGGGGCTCTCCGCGTCCTCGACGTCGGGCACGAACGCGGGCGGAACGCGGCCCGGGTCCCGGCAGACGGCGACGGCATAGGTGGCTACGCAGGCGGCGGCGAGGGCCGTGAACGCGGCGGCGTTGGCCACCCCGGCCGCCGTGGCGAGGCCCAGCCACCCGGCGATGGCGACGAACACCGTCGTGTAGTAGACGTACCCGATCGCCGCGAGCACCGTGAAGATGGGCAGCGTCAGGTACCCCGGCCGCCCCATCGCGTCGCCTCGGAGCCTCTCGCCTACGCCTAGGGTTCCGACCGGAGGCGGGGGGAAAGCATCCGCGTGCGGGGCAAGCGGTACGGGCGCGGAGGCGGCCGACTCGGCCCGTTCAAGGGAGGCTTCTTTACTCCGCGGAAAGAAGCAGCGGCGAGATGTGGTGAGGTGGGGAAGGAGGAGAGAGACGCAGCAGCCAGTTTGACACTCTGATAGCCTAATCTCAAAATTCTATTTATTTATTTATTTATTTATTTTGTGAGAAATCTCAACTTCAGTTTGGTAGGATTATAATTTTATCAAACAAGTGATGCAACAATTGTACAATGTAGTATTTGCGTTGGGGGGTTTTGCTTTAGTTGCTTGGAGTTTTCACGAGTCGCTGAGTGTGTTTTGGTGTTTCTTTGGGGGATTAATTATCGTGCGTTATGATTGAGAGTATATACAATCGTGGCGTACAAACAATGTCCGTCGAAGATGCTGCATGTGTCGACTTTGCGTGAGGGCAAAACTAGCTAAGGGCCTGTTTTTTTTTTATTCTGGATAATGGTTCTAAAAACTGAATCAAAACAAGCAATCTAATTTTAGAAATTGATTATCATAATTCAGCCTATCCATATACATTAAAATCTACAATCCATTGCGTATGTGCTTTCGTAGATTCTAAGGAATAAAAATATGAGAAAGCCACTGAAAGTTCCAAAGTAACTACGCACCAAATGCCATCTCAAAATCCAGAATCTAGAATCAGCTTCGGTACAGCTACAATCCATAATCAGCTTTTGGATAATCCGCATCAAAAATAAAAAGACCCTAAAAGCCCTCAGAATTACTAATATAGAGGACATCCTCTCGGTTGATGGCATATTATTTCTTCCTTCACTTTCCTTCTTTCTCAAAGGTTGAAACTTGACAGCATCCACTTCATCCCCAATTCTCCTTCATTCTTTTTCATTGAAACTAAAAAAAGTATTTTTCAAATTTTTTCCTAAGTTTTTTCCATAGAAAGTATTTTTAATTATTTTTGAATGTTTTTAAATCAAAAGTTTTTGAAACAAAGTTTTTTGAATTGGAACTTTTTGAGCAGAAAGTTTTTTTAGTATAAAGTTTCCGATCCAAAAATTGTTTTAGTTGAAATGTTTTGAACCAGAAGATTTTTAAAGTCAAAGTTTTGAACAGAAAGTTTTTTGAATCAAAATTTCAATGGAATTCATCTAAAAGTTTTGAATCAAACTTTTTTGTATTAGAGGAGAATGAATGGGCAGGAAATAGGAAGAGAAGGGAGAGTAGTGGGAGGGGCACTATGTGGCAATATCTAGATGTGTCCTCGCTGGAGAATTATTGAGGCTAACCTTAAATTGGCAATACCTAAAATTATTTACTATTTTTTAAAAGGAAAACAGTACGGATCAAATCGATGCTATAATATATTAATATATGAAAAACAAAACAAAATACAAAAACAAAAAAGAGAGAAAAATATGAAACTTAAGCTAGAGTCTCAAGCCATTCTTGTATACAAGGAAAATATTTCTTCTTTGCCCTATAGATAACCGTAGCAAGTTCACTCTTAAATTTCCTCTTCCAAATTTCCATATAGGATCAATCCCTTCGAGCACTTTCCCATTTCCTACCGTAAATCCTTTGCTATTGTGCATCCAGATTTAAGTAGGGTGTGTTTGGTTAGGTGTATGAGGGTGAACCGAATCGTCCCGTAAAAGATTTGGTTGTGTCTGCGTTTGGTTGGCTGAATGGAACCATTTGGTACAAGATGGGATAGGTCAGATTCTTGGAATATTCTAAAAAAAATACTGCACCATACCGTACGGGTAATTTGGCCAAACCAATTGATCCAGGACAGGATCGTTCACTTGCACCATTCCTCAAACTAATCTCATCCCTTCAACCAAACATTATCTCATATCATCCTATATCATTTCATCCAAGCAACCAAACAAAATATTGTATCATTCCATTTAGGTAACCAAACACCTTCCCTATACCATCTTATCCAGGATTATCTCATCTATCCTATACCATCCTATTCCATTCATCCTCGTACACCAAACCAAATGCACCCTACAAAGAACGCAAATGTGTTTGTTTGAGTGTTATAGTAATTATAATACGCATGGCATACAGATAATGAACATAGGGCATTGCTGAGTTTTATAATATGGTAATACTGTTGGGTAAGTAGGGAGTGATCCTTTACTATTTTCCAAAAGAAAAAAAAGATAGTAGCGTCGGTTGAGCTATGCTCGGTAGAATAGAAAAGAGTTCTTCGCATGTTTAAGGGTTTTACACAATTGCCCTCGTCTTATACATGGTGTCTGCGCAGTATTTGCATACACATTTCGTTTCATTATTACTACGCTTAATAATGATGTCTGGTATGCGTACAGGATGGTATATGCACATGTATGACTGAAAATATTAATACGTGAGCTTTTTTTACAGTACACTATATTACCAGGCATCGGCCGGCCAGTCATCCCATCTTCCCATGGCCCGCTTTTCCAGAAGCGCAATGCCGTCGGCGCGGTCGCGGCTCCAAAAGAGCATGACTTATGGATTGAATTTGATACTGTGCTATTTGAATAGCGAGATTCTTGAACCGGTTTAAACAAAAATGGCCGGCTCACGTGCATTTCGTGCGCTCTCACATAGGGATGGCAATTGGATACAAAGCGGTTGGCGGTACAGACAGTGCTCACTCATATCTATACTTGCGAACCAAAATCTCCTCCACAGGTATATCCGTGAAGGGTCACGGGCGAAGAATCTCATCCATACCCGTCGCCCGCGGGTACTCAATACCCACGGATATACCTATTTACCCACCATCATCAACAATCTTTCCAACCAAATAGTACTAGGAGGTAATGAGCTATAGTACTAATGCAATTCTTTTGATGAAATTATGGGTATTAGCTACATTCTATGGATTGAATGATTATCAATCATTCAAAATTTCAAATGTACATGAGAATAAGAATTAAAATAACACAGACAGTCAAATAACACACAGATGCTCAAGTCAACAATTACTAAATAAGGTACCACAAATTAAGGATCAAGGGGTTTGCTAGTCGCCTGTTCTAGCCTATATGTCAATCAAAGGTAGTGAGTAATCGAGCGGAACGGGTACGGGTGAAGCTCCCTCATATTTATACCCGTTTGCCCATCGGGTAAAGTTTGGCCCTCATAAATATGTCCGCGGGTAATAAAAGAGGAACATACCTACCTCTATTAGGCTTTTTATCCGTAGATACACGAATAATTGGAAAAAATTATCATCCCTACTCTCACACGCCGGGCAACCCCATTACCATAGGCGTCGTCCCTCGCCGGCGTCGTCGAGCGCAAGCCTTGAAGCCGGCAACAGCTGCTGATGCACCAGCACGTACGTACGTGGAGTAGCTAGGCTAAGATCCTGTTTGTTTGGACTTTTTTACTGGCTTAAAAGCCAAAAAAAGTAAAGCCTAAACAAAATAGTAGCTTTTTATCTAGGCTTTTCAAAAGCCATAAGTCTCCATATAATTAAAAGCCAAAAGTACTGGAGTGAGACTTTTTTGGCTTATTAATGGTTAGTTTTAGACTAATAACATTAAAGTTAGATAAAATTACACATCTCTATCATGTATAAAAGCTATTAGATTTTAAACTGTTTAAGCTAAAAAGCTGACTTTAAATTATAAACAAAAAAGTCTAAGTCTAAACAAACAAAGCCTAACTAGGGCTGGATAGTCGGCTCTCGGCTGTGCATACTTGCATCAGCATCATGCAAGTGTGCCGTTGTGGTTGTAGTTCATAAGCGCACGCGTTTATCATGGATTCCACTACCACTAGTGCTCCTTTGTGGAAGTGATTGTTTTTATAGACTTTTTACCTTTTTTCAAATCTAGTTCTGTCAGATATTAGAAAAATACTTTCGAAATTCTCTGCGTATCCTATACTAGTCCAGAAAAAACTAGTATACACAGTAAAAATGTTATCACAACATATCCAACGTATTTTATAATCAGAGTTTTCAATAAATATGGCACATAGGCCAAATAAAATATTACACCGGAAGCAGTATAAAATCAGTAGTAGAATCCAATAAATTCGCCACAGGCAATCAACTAGGACAACGGTCTAATTATCTTGGTCCACACTATTGTAGAGATACTCCTCTAAAAAGATAGAGTAAGCAAAGGTGAATAGAAAAGTACTCCGCAAGTCACACAAAAATGCAGTAATAATGTAAGGGACACAAAAGAAGGTTATATGGTTGATTTTAGCGTGAAGTAGCAAGTTTTTCAATATCTTTAATGTTTTTCAAAGGTATATTTTTAAGAAAGATATTCTTTTAACAAATTTTAGCATAGAAATCTCTCCCGGAGTTAATCCAACTTTTCCTATTCAATAGAATCACTTCATCCGAAACTATCTTTTTAAAGTTATTTTTAAAAATATTAAAATATAGTCCATAAAAGACTTGCTCGACATATCCATGACCGCGGACGCGGCTAATTGATATGTTTTACACTCTGTAGGGATTGTACAACTTCACCCACAAGACATGATTATCTCATTTTGCAAACTAAACACTTCTTTTGATGCGTTGGCAAAGAAAATTATGACAAGACCCCTATAAAGTTCCATCCATATAGTCATGCCCACTAAAATTTTACCGCTAGTAGGGTTAAACTGCATAGTCTAAAAGCCCTCTCTTACACCGAGTGGTTGTAACCTTACACCCACTTCCACTTTCAATCTAATGGCATGACTGTCTATGATATGTCGCAATACGGAATAGCCAGATCTATCTCATTCCAAACTTGTGGTAGCACAATAAGGCTTTACATTCAAATAATATATACAGACCAATTCTTAATTGACTAGGCTAACTTTTCACAACCTACATGCCTCATACACCCACTTGCCAACCATTTTCACCCAGTCTAAACCATATTTTTAATTTTGTAACTTTCACAAGTAACATAGAATTTCACATAAAATAATAAAGCCTTTGAATAAAACTTTGTTTAGCTTAAATCCCCCAAAAATCCTAATCTTGGTTCTAAGCATGTCTAAGCATATATCTAATCATTTTGATAATTTATATGTCTTAATGGTTACAACGAAATAAGGTGCTCATCAAGGTGGTTATAATCAATTTAGAGAATAACTATTTATTTAAAAATGGGACTGAAACTATATTGCTAAAATTATGCATGCACTAATTTTAAATTCAAAATATAATTTAAAAATGGGATAAACATGTTCAAAGATGTGTAACTTGCCTTGATCGCAGAGTAGCTGCTCGAGATCGTCGACGTCAAATCGTTCTAACTCTCTGAAAACTATACGCGAAGAACATCCAAAAGTCAAATAAAATCCAAATAAATTTAAATAAAATATTAAACTAACATAAATAGGTAGAGTATAATTTTATATGAAATTAGAAAGAAAAAATGGGGTCAATTGAACTTAAGTTGAAGAAGATCGGATCTTTTGAATCCAAAAATTGACTTCTCGTTGAACTTGGAGAAGAAATGGTTGTCGGTGGTGCTCCAGTGAGAATTTTCATAATATGATTTTAATACCGAGAGGAAACTCCGCTAAAAATTTAAGGCCGAATGGAAGTCGGGAGTGATAGGAAGAGCTCACCGAATGTTCACGGAGTTCGAAAAGAACGACTTATGTAGAAAAATCTAATGGATGGATTGAAACAACTAAAAGGTGAGTATGTGAGGAATGAAGAGAGGAACTGGGTTTAATTTATAGGGCAATCGGACCAGCGTATCGTCAGAAAACGCTCACCGAAGTTATGGTCAGAACAGTAACAACCTCGCTAGAATAAATGAGTTGGAACAGTTGAATTGTAATGCGGGCTAGGTCCTTATGGCACTGTAGCTGACGGGTGGGCTGAAGAAGCGGGTCTAGTTTGATGAACAGTAACAAAAAATAATAAATTTCAAAAGCAATTAATTTTCCACTAAAAATTTAGATTAAATTCAATAAAAAGGCAATTAAATCATCATAAATTCTAGAAAATTAAGAGGCCACATTTTCAACAAATAACGCATGAATAAATATTTTAAATTATATAATATTATTATTTATAATACAATAATTAATTTTTAAATGTTGAAATTTTTTAACTTAGAAAATAATAGAACAACTCCGAAATTCTAGAAAATATCAAAGAAATTGACTAGGGCCTTTTGAACTTACTAAAATTATTTCTACTTTATATTCGAATAATTTTTATTTAAATAATTTATAAAATCCGAAAACTCTTTTAGAAAATAGTAAATATAGTTCAAAAATTTTATAAAATTCACAAAAATCTCGGAGAAATTTTGAACTGAAAATTTTTTCTATTTAAATTACTTTTAAATTTACAAAAATACTAAAAATTGTTTTAAAAATTAAAAAATAATTAAGAAAAATTATTAGAAAATATAGAAAATCGAATTGTTCTCGGAATTCCCCATAAGCTAACAAAATAATATTTTAAAATTTAATAACAAATTTTTATTTTCATAAGCAAAATTAAAGGATGTTATATCACTACTCTGAATCGGCACATCGAAATCGGTTCTTTTTAGCATTAGAATCGGTTCTAGTGGCGTCTGATGTCCTTAGATAGTGATGAGGTGGAGCTATCGAGAATCGGTTTTGACCGATCGTGATAAAACGTCATCGAGAATCGGTTCTTTAAGGAAGTGATTCGATGACCCCTCATCGAGATCGGTTCTTTAAGGAAAGTGATTACGATGACCCCATCGAAATCACTTTTCTTAAAGAACCGATTCGATGAGGGTCATCGAAATCACTTCCTTAAAGAACCGATTCGATGAGGGTCATCGAATCACTTCTCTTAAAGAACCGATTCGATGACCCATTGGGTGTGCCATTTTGCAAATTCTCCAAAAAAGCATGATTAAATTCTCAATACGAATGCACAATATATATCATCACATTCACGAGCGAACACGGGATGCATATATCACATTCACGTAGCGAAGCGCTTTAATTACAACACATATATATCATAGTCGTTCACAATATACAACTCAAACATGGTTGACAATCGAGACATGGACTTCCTCGATACATATCAAATTGACATATATTATTAATATTGTTTTCATATGGACTAGTAGGATGCTTGGGATCTCTAAACTGCCATCCTCGATATAACTTCTAACCGGTACCAATCGCATAAGTGATCTCGTAAATTGTTGAGTGCTTTCTTTGTCTAAACTCTTCGGGGATATTGATCTTACAAAATGAAATAGTATATTAATTTCAGTTTCAAAATTTCTATGTAAAAGGCTAAGTATATTATTATGCACGTACATATACCTTAGGGAAAAGTTGTGAGTTGCCGACCACGATGAGCATGTCTTTGCATGACATAGAAGCATAATGGTCACCGCTTACTGTTGATGGCACTTGTGAAGAGAAAAAAAATTCAGCCCACGAAGATTAGATGTCAAAAATTAATCATATATATGCTAGGCACTTGTACCTTAAATCGCTTATCTTGCGGTGTCTTGCCCTTTTTGTCGTCGTGCGGCCCTCCTTCATCGACATAGTCCGAGAAACCCCTACATACATTGGAGAGCACCATTGAGTCAAAAAAATAAACGTAGTTAAATTCCTCGGATGTGTTAGGTTTCAATAATGCGCTTATACGCAAAGGAGGCTTGATCGCGTATGCCATCGGTCTCTTCTCGTCGAGTTAAATGTGTAGATCGTGTTTTCACTCGGAGCGAGGACGAGTAGAACCCAATGGTTGCTTATTAAATAAAATGTAGTGCAAGGAAATAAGTTCACATACGGTTTTAAGTGCGTACAAGTAATTGAATCGAAAAGTACTACTTACTCCTCGTGGTGCGGCAATACAATGAAGTCCTTCTTCGACTCGACTTTGCAATACCCCCTTGATGTAGCTAGCAACGAACCCGGTTGAAGCCTAGCCATGATCGCGAACACAACCTCGGGTCGACAAACCCAACCGTGTAGATTCGTCACGGCTCGTTGTCTCATTATCCCGCAACTCGTGTTGAATGTGAAAACATAATGCAAAATCCTATAAAAGTCATGGCGCAAGCTATATGGTGTGATACTCACAGCGTCCATGATCGTAAAGTAGAAATATCGGCGGCTTTCATTTGGTACACACGAATAGATCCTCAAAAGCGGCGGGGAATGTTCCATGCTCCTCACGGTGAAAATGTACCATTTTATGCTTCACGTTGAAGTCGACTCGGCGCTCTTCCCCTTCACCTTATCAAGGTACCATCCATGGAGGCGAGTCCACTTGCCTAGATCATTCGGTTAAATGCGATGCAATCGGGGCTTTCCATGCTCGTAGGCCTTATAATCATCTGGTGCACAGGCTGTCTTGGCCGACTCTTCTTCTGGGCCAAAGGTCTCAGAGGTCGGGGCGGTGGGCTTTTCAGATACCTTAAGGGGCGCCTGTGGCCTCTGTCGGCTTTGCCCTCTTGGCGGAAGGAGTCTCGGAGGCCTCTTGTGGTTCTCTGGAGTCTCGGAGGCCTCCTGTGGTTCTCTGGGAGCAGAGAAGCGGGGAGCGCAAGCGCAGGAGCAGGAAGCAGGAGGCAAAGCGGTGTAGCAGAGGCAGGATCGAGCCAGGAGGAGAGGCGGCGGAGGAGGCGGGAGGCGGGATCGGTAGCAGAGGCAGAGGCGGCGCAGGAGGAACCTCTGAAGCCGCATATATTTAACTTCTGCAGAGTAATCTTTGGAATGGTAGAGAAGACGTGGAGGGACTTTTTACCTTGACCAAGACGACACCGTCGTGGGCCACTTGATGAGCGACATGCGTGCTTGCCCGAGAGTGGTGATATCTTCGTTGGGGAAATCGAGCACATGTGATAAGAAGTCTTCGTGGGCGTAGTCCACCGCACCCTCATGTAGCCCTTCCCCACAGTGACCATGCATCGTGTCGGTCTCGTTGCATAGAAATGCAACCCGCGTGCGACCTCGACGGAAATCCATCCTCCGTCATGATGGTGGTGGCAGCACTTGCAGCACACGCAAGAAGTGTACAACGAGGAAAACATTGCGGGAGTTACACTCGTAGCTTTAACTCGGAAAAATTAATTATTACCTTCACCGGGACCGGTCTTATCATTTTGGAACCGCACTGCTAGGTCGGGCACGACTTCTCTATGACAATCGAGGGCATCCGCTCGACTCACGGAAAATCATCGCCATCATCTCGGCCCTCAGCGATCCTCACGTGCCATCATCTCCCTCTTATCTCCTCCTCACGTCGTGTCATCTCCCCCCTCATCTCCTCCTTAATCTCCTCCTCACCGCTCCCTTAGTGTGTCCTTGGCGCTCCTCACGTGCTGCCATGACCTTGATCGGCACTTTCGCAGCGTCATCTTGAAAGTAGAACTTCTTCGTGTGTCCCGCCCTCGGCAAGCACCGCCCCTTATGGTCGGACTTCCGATCGCAGATGACAGGATGTCCTTCGACCCTTAGCTCGGAAGGTCCCTGTTCTTTTCACCGGCTTACCTCTTCTGTAATAAGCGAGTCTGAATTAGATTTGAAATACAACAAGTTGGGTCAATTGTATTGTACTAAGTTAGATGTCTTACGATGGTAGAGACGACTTGGCGATAGCGTTTGCAACTACAAGCTGCCGTCATGGGTTTTCTTTGTCCTCGCTAATACCCGATTCGCGTGCCGCTCCTCGGATATGTGGGAGTAAGGCATCACCGTCCGGA
Source organism: Guadua angustifolia (assembly GCA_036346375.1). Classification (NCBI taxonomy): domain Eukaryota; kingdom Viridiplantae; phylum Streptophyta; class Magnoliopsida; order Poales; family Poaceae; genus Guadua; species Guadua angustifolia. Next base: position 37,275,467 of record CM070509.1, on the reverse strand, counting down.
GTGAGTGCACTCCTCGGCTAATCGCGCCCACTCTGCCTTCTTCCCTCATAGCCTTTGTCACAGAGGTGGTGCGGTGCGTGTTAAGCCTCACGGACAGCGGTGTTCCTCTCTCTCGGTGATCGCCTCGGGCGTACCCTTCATCCTCGTGAACTCCGCCCAAACATCGGGGTCACAAATGGATACCTCTCGAATGGTGTCGGCCTTTCAAAGACGTGTCATCGGCGTGCATAAGGGTCTTGAAGTGCCTCAAGGCCACACCCATCCTCTTCAAAGCGTCTTAGTCTCGCGTTGGATTCATCTTCCTCCTCTATAATCCATTTACTTTTAACCTCGTCCCACAACCGATTCTTACGCTCGTCGTGACTTCCTTTCTCCAATCCTTAATTGTTATGGGCACTATCTCCTCACCAATTGGCCAAGAAATGACCAGATCGCCCCATGTACTTAGGAGGGCCGTCACAGGACCCGTGGCATTGAAGCGGAGAACTGCGGCGTTCTCCTGTAGCCCCTTTGTTTGGTCCTCGGGTCTTGCTCACCTTACTCGGCCCTTTAGTAGTTGGAACCATGCTCGGCCTCAAGAAGACCTTCTACTGTGTCTGCGGACGAGCCGATGCTCTCTAGTTGCGATATTTTGAGTTTTCTTATCTGATAAGGTCATATGTGTGACATGAGAGAAAGCAATTTGAAGCTACTATATGCACTCGACAATAAATCTTGTAAAGGATCAACAGATAATTCATAGCAACACAAGAATAGCAACACAAGAAGGTCAAGTAAGTAAGCGACATAGCAACACAAGAATACTTGCAAGACAATGTGAACAATAGGCTGGTTTTCGATACTTGTAAGAATAGCAACACAAGAAGGTCAAGTTAGTAAGCGACATAATATGCAACATCTGTTGACCAACTAAATACGTACCAACGATAACCCCTAATCTCTAAATAGGTTTGGTCCTAATCCCATTCGAGGATATGTGGTTCGAGCAAGTTCTAAGCCGTTGTACAACCGAGAAAATTTCGTGACATCTCCCGTTCTCCGGATACACGTCTCGACAACAGTCAAGAGGGTGTGTATCCGGAGAACACCGGAAACGCTACGAAATCAACTCGAGTTGTACAACATAGCTCGAGAACTTGCTCGAACCACATATCCTCGAATCTATCAAAAACGTGGACAATTGAGGCGCTTGCTTATGAATATCTTTGAAATGGCATATTCATAATCAAAATACTCTCGAGCGGAGACGTATATTACGCATTTTGAACTCTAACGTAGATCATATTGCAGTAACAATAATAACATATCTGAGTAAAAAATACAAGTCGATAAAAAGCACTATACCCTAGCGGGCGTGGCGCTCAAGTAGTTTTCAAAAATTGAACTTCTTGTAAATCTGAACTTTGCAAATAACCCCATAGTACTATCTCATTATTTGGTTTGTGTTTCAAATGTATCTGAAGCTAGAATTTAACTATTGCATCCACCAGTACTTAATATGTTGTTATTTACTAATCGAGATGGACTCACAGCCAATTTCCATGTTTGTACAGAGCTGACATAAGAGCAAGTTTTTATATATTATTCCATACAACAATATGAGAACATATACATGATTCAAGAATGACCATACTAACATATTTGAGAAGATGAAATAAATTATGTAGACTATGGCATTCATGAAAAGAATCATGTCTACTATGGTAGTATGGAGGAAATAATATGTGATTGCTCTCGATTTTAGGGTTTGGTTTGAAGATTATAAATCTTCAACCTTACTCATGAATGGGCAAGACAATAAATTGAGTGAATAAGGCCTCAAACCCTTACCACCTTAACATGCACAAATGGAATTGATATCAAGATTCCTTTGTTATGTAAAGTCCTCAATTAAATTGAAGCGGTATGTATCCAGATTAATATATAAGTGAGATATACTAATCATGTCAATATAGCTTATTGTAACCTGCCAACATAAGAAGTAACTAACCCAATAGACGGAATCACAGAATGTAGTATCTGCAGTTTATTACTTTTATCAACAAGATCCAGATCAGTAGGCTAATTGAACAAGAAAAGCTCTTTGGAGCATATCTGAAATCGATCAACAAGCTGCTAACCGAATTGATGAATCATAAGCAATAGTCACATATAAGCCAAAACTGAACTGGATTAACAATCTGACTATCAAACAGTGAAATAATCAAAAACTTCTAATGCATCTAAGTCTACCAGTTCAAGGCCTTATTCTCAAAATAAATTGCCAATATCAATTCTACCCTATAATCATCACAGAGGCAATACCAATCTCAACCCCATAGGCAACAGAACAAGAAGAAGAAATGTCGAACCCCAAGGCATAAAAGATTTTCACTTTGTGAACATGTGAACATGCCAATATCAAGGCGAGATTTTTCACTGTGAACATGCCAATATCAAGGCGAGATTTTGCATTCTGAGAATTCGTAGAAATTTTGCGGTGTGGGGCGATGTCGGCGTCGAAGGGGCACCGGGAGTTAGGGGCGGCGTCGGCGTCGGCGACGGGCGGGGAGGCGTCGAAGGGCACCGGGGAGTGGGGGTGGCGTGGAGGCGGGGCGGCCGGCACTCGGGCGGCTAGGGTTAAGCGTGGCGCGCGCGCGAATGGCTATGGTCGCGAGAATGGGCCGTGTTTTAAAGAAAACCGATGATTGATCATTAGTATCACTCTTTTAAGAAAACCGATACTGATGATATATCATTAGTATCACTCTTTTAAGAAAACCGATACTGATTCTTTATAATTAGTATCACTTTTTTAATAAAACCGATACTGATGCTTTGTCATTAGTATCACTTTTTTAATAAAACCGATACTGATGCTTTATCATCACTTTTCTAATAGAACACTGATGTTAGTCATCAGTATCACTTGTTTAATAAAACCGACACTGATGCTTTATCATTACTATCACTTTTTTAATAAAAACCGATACTGATGCTTTATCATCACTTTTCTAATAGAACACTGATGTTAGTCATCAGTATCACTTGTTTAATAAAACCGACACTGATGCTTTATCATTACTATCACTTTTTTAATAAAAACCGATACTGATGCGTTATTATCACTTTTCTAATAGAACACTGATGTTAGTCATCAGTATCACTTGTTTAATAAAACCGATATTGATGCTTGATCATCACTTTTCTAATAGAAACTGATGTTACTCATCAGTATCACTTTTTTTAATAAAACCGACAACGATGTAGTTTATTGCACTATTCCTTTTCGGACATCGCAAGTTCTGAATTTTCAGCATTTCATCAAAGAGAAAAATGCCATAACTTTGTCGTACATTGTTGAAATTATTAGAAATTTTGCGAAACATATTTCAGGATCTTGCAAAACTTTTCATAAAATAATTTTTGGAAAAAGCGACCTCATTCAAGAAATATGCCAAAATTCATTTCGTAGACATGATTTGTGCGTAAAAGCGTAGAAAAGTCAAAACTTTTTCAAATTAATCTGGAATTGTCGCAAATTTCGAAATGAACTTTCGACTATTTACAAGCTTTCCCAAAAGTAATTTTGTCAAATGGAATTTTCTTTCACAACATATGGCACAAAGTCACGGGCATAAAGAGAAATTGCATGCATTTCAATCGAAGACTCCAAACAGCAATTTTACATACATTATAATAGTCCATTTATTTACAATCGCCCTTCATGATGATCTACTCGCATGTAATTGGCTCCATGTGTGTCGTCATCCCGCTAAGACAAGCCCCATCTGCAAATGAAGGTATCTCATCGAATTGGTTATACTCTTCTTCATCTACAACATCTTCAACTCCTACGATCCGTCTCTTGCCATGAAGAACGGCGTGCAACCTCGGATTGGCGGATCGCGCCGCGTAAAAGACTTGAGTTGCTTGCTTCGCAGGACAAGCGGATCATCTTTGTGGCGAGTCTCTGAGATCCACAATAGTAAAGCCTCTCTTGTCGACCTTCACTCCATGTGGAAGTCGTACCCACTTACATCGAACAATGGAACTTGGTATATTCCGTGTCGAGCTCCCAAATTTCTTGATCATCCCATAGTAGGAGTTCATTGCGGTTGGGGAGATTGTTTTGAGTGATGATCATCGAGAAAGCATTTATACTCACACCACTTTGTTTTGGGCGAGACTCTTGGCATCTTGACTTTCGATGTAAAAGGTGTAACCATTAATATCGTACCCTGCCATATCGTACATTAAATCTTGGTCCGTCGACCAACCATTTTACATTCTCACTAAAGGAGACCTCCGCTTTTCTTTGAACCATGTGAGGAATCGATCATTGTGTTCTTGTGCGATGGAAAGCTCATCCATTTGTGGATTCTCTTCCGTAATATCAACTTATCTTTGCTCGATGTATGGGCGAACCTGCGCTATTACGCAAGGCGTGAAATCGCCTTGCAATACATATCAAACCTCGGACTCATTAGTTTGGACCGCGGTTCCTTTACCAAAATCTGCCCTCATGACGAGATCTGAACACCGATTGCTTGTCTTTTACCCGTAGTCCACGCAAAACTCAATAACCTCTTTAGTCCCATAACCTTCAACAATACTACCCTCGAGCTTCAACCGATTCCTCACGTCGACTTTAATATACCCATGTACCTCTCGAGCGGATACATGTAGCGTAGGAAGCGGGTCCACATATCTTAATCTCTCGACAAGGTGAACAACAAGGTGGACCATTCGTCAAAGAACGGCGGTGGGAAATGCATCTCAAGGTGACCTGAGTCGCACCACCTCACTCTGTAAGTTGTCTAGTACATCGGGGTCAATAACTGCGAGGAGATCGCATTGAAGAAATAACACAACTTTGTGATTGCCAACTGACATCCTCTGGGAGAATATTTCGATTACTGGCCAGGAGCATTTGGGTCATCAAGACATGGCGATCATGGGACTTCATGCCCAACAACTTCAAATCATCCATAGACACAAGCTTCTTAATGTTAGCGGAGTAGCGGATGGAACTTAATACTTTGGAGACATTTGCGAGATCTTCTTTCTCCTTCTTGGGCGGTGTAGCATGCGGCGAGGATGTACGGACCTTTTCCATCCTCCTCTATCCTTTGCAAGTCTGGGCTTGATTCCCATGTAGGCCATGTCGCGGCGAGCATTGACACCATCTTTGGTCTTCCCGGTATGTTTAGCGGGATGCCAACCAAGTTATCGCGGACATTCTTCTCAACATGCATGACATCAATACAATGGGACATCTAACTCCTTCTAGTACGGTAAGTCCCGAAATATTGACCTCTTCTTCCAAATGGTCCTAGGGCGAGCAGATTCTGGCTCTTTCCGTCTTGAACATCGATATCCTCTACGTGAATATACTTGGCTTCCACTCAAAGGCTGCGGTGCGAGCGGACTTCCCTCTTCCCATCAAATTTGTCATCCATCTTACGGTGTCGATGACTTGAGGTAGAAACCTCGGTGACCCATATACCGATTTTCTTGGAATTCGGCCCATAGACTCTCGGTCTCCTCTTCACAAATAGGACACGCTTTGGCTCCTTCGTCTTTGTAACACCCAAAATTACCAAGGGCCGGAAATCATTTATGGTGCAAAATACCATAGCAGTAGGGTGAAATGCTCTCTTTATGCGCATCCCACACGGCGACCCCTCATTCCACAATTTTACCAAATCCTCGATCAATGGTGCAAGGTACACATCAATATCATTTCCTTTGTTTGGGTCCCGAGATTAGTAATGACATCATGATATACTTCCGCTTCATGCCTGACCAAGGAGGAGGTTGTAGATACCTATGAATCGGCCATGTGTTTGTGACGCTCTCATGTTACCAAACGGATTCATTAAATCGATTACTCAACCCAAATCTTATGTTCCTTATTTGGCACCAAACTCCTCATGTTTCCAATCGATATTTCTCCATTGAGCGAATCGGCGGGGTGTCTCGACTTGCCATCTTCCTTCGAGACTCGTAATGCCAGCGCAACAATTTTGCCTCTCTCGGATTTGCAAACAACCGCTCGAGACGGGGAATGATGGGCAAGTACCACAATACCTTGGCGGTGCCCTTTAGTGACCTCTTCACCGTCGTTGCCCGGCTCTTCGCTTCTTGTCGTTCGCTTCTCCTTTTGTTTGTCTGGGCACACATAAACTAGACAAGCGTGCAGACTCGATGTGCGTTCACGGTACAAGATGCAATCATTCGGACATGCATGTATCCTTTCTATTTCCATTCCCATGGGACATAGTAGCTTCTTCGCTTCATAAATGCTTGTTGGCAACTCGTTTCCCTCAGGAGCGGATCCGATAGAAGAACTAGTAGTGCATTGAAACTTGTATCGCCCAGCGGTGTTTTGCCTTGATTCGAACAATGCAAGGACCGAACCCAACTTGGTGTATTCCGCTTTGCAACTTTGTGAACAGCGATTTGGCATCGTCTTCTATCAAGCTTTTAAACTTTTCAAACTCTCTTTCCGTGTAATTACCCTCCACATCCCGCAACATTTGCTCCAAATTATCCTCCTCAAACATATCGGTACGCAACTCGTCATCCGGTTCCACCGTATCTTCGTTGCATATCGGAGGGTACTACTGCCTCCCGTGATGGATCCAACATGTGTAATTCCTCACGAAGCCACGTCGAATCGGTGGTCCTCAATTTGAGATGAGTTGTTAAATCTCCTCGATTCGTGCAATCAATGCAAGGACAATATATGAAGTTTACACCTCCTCACCATGTCGTCTTCGCAATTTTTTGAACTCCTTAACACCCTCTGAAATTCAGCACTCACACGGCTTTTACGATACATCCATTCCTCACGGTCCATCTGCAATTAAATTTAGCACAATAAATTAAGGAAAAAGCGGAGCGACAACTAGCTATAGCTATTTTAAATATTGAGACATCATTTCAATTAATATTACCTTTGCAAAATAGTGGACGAGTTCCAAGATATATAAATGTACTCCCGATCGATACCTAGCTTCTTCCCGGTTTAAAACTTCCAATTCCTACATAAGAGACATAAATTTTAACATCAACAATGATATCAAATAATCTAATTATATATAGCTAGTGCGATGAGCTTGCAAATCTTTCTACTACAACTAAACAAAACAAGGGTACCAACGATGACTCCTAATCTCTAAATAGGTTAGGTCCTAATCCCATTCGAGGATATATGGTTAAGACAAGTTCTAAGCCGTTGTACAACTCGAGAGAAAATTTGGCTGACATCTCCCATTGTTCTCCGGATACATGTCTCGACAACAGTCAAGAGGGTGTGTATCAGGAGAACACCGAGAGACGCTATCAAAATCTACTCTGAACTTGTACAACACACTCGAGAACTTGTTCGAACCATATATCCTCGAACTATCCATAAACGTGGACAATTAGAGGCGCCATAAATATGCCCTTTAGTTCAGCATATTTATAAATAAGCACCCTCGAGCAGGAGGCGTGGATTACGCCGCCTAAACTCTAATAACAGATTACCACATGATAGCAATAATAATTCCATATAAGCAGGAGATCGCACTACAAAAATTAAATAGATATGTGCTTGTCAAATAAAGAGTGTGAAATCTGAAAGCACGTACACATTTTGAAGAAAACCGCAAAAGAGGGCAAAAGAGGAATCTCCTCAAGATAGGGTTTCAATTTTGCCTCTTAATACCCACCCATGAAGACTTCAAATTTTCTCACCCAAATATTGCTTCCAACCACACAATATGAGCTATTTTCTCGGGTGGCGGAGAAATCTCCTCTGGAGCAACAACGAGAAGAGTTCGGTCTTGAGTGGTATATATAACCTAGCGAGGCACATCGAATCGATTCTTTTGAAAGCGATAGTGATGTGCACGGCCATCCTTTAGTAATGAGCACGAGTACATCGAGATCGGTTCTTTTCAACAAGCGATAGTGATGTTAGCGGTCATCACTATCACTTTTATAAAAAGAATCCGATAGTGATAACAGTATGCTTGCATCGAATCGATTCTCTCTTAAAAAGTGATAGTGATGTGTGGGTCGTCATTATCGGTTCTTTTCATAGAAGTGATAGTGATGTGCGTCATGCATCACTATCACTTATGAAAAAACCGATAGTGATGACCGTGTCACATCACTATCACTTTTAGTAGAAAACCGATTCGGATGTGTCGATCTTCATCACAATCACTTATAATCTCGAACCGATAGTGATTATTATTAACACCCTCCAAGTTACTTATCACAATCGTTTTTTTCGAAAAACTTAAGAACCGACACAGATACAGTGATAGTGATGTCTCGTTCTGTAGTAGTGTTACAAGTTCATTTTTAAATATAATTACAAATCTAACCATTTTCCACCACAAAATGTTCCTCCCGTACTAGCCTGCCTTCCACACCCGCTGGATGCGACAACAGCTTATCCCACGCTTTCTTGCCGGCTGCCATGCTCGCCCATTCTAGCACTCCTTAGGCACGGTAGACCGATTTCCACACTCTCCGTGTACAGTATGGTTTCGTGGTAAGAGTTTGCGACGCGAAAACAAATCTAGTGAAGTAAGCCTTTCAAAAGGAACTAGGATCTTAATTGTACAAGTGCCTAAGTTTCGTACGTTAATAATGTCACATCGCTTTGTGGTAATTGCACAAATCGAGTTCACAACGCAAAAATTTAGGCCCTATTTGATAGTGCTCCGGATTTCAGCTTCATCTGAAATTTAAAACTTGTAGGCTAAAATAAAGTGAATTAAATTTATATTCTTGGTCTAAAATGTAAATAAGATGATCTATCTAAACACTCTTAATGTACTCACAGCTTCAGCTTCACGAATCTGGTGAAGTTAGAATTTTCAGCTTCACCAGATTCACGAATCTGAAAAAACTGAATCTCTGCCAAACACACCCTTAGGACATGTACAATGGTTGAGATAGCAGCTGTCTCTAATTATTGCCATGTCACCTATAGATAGCACTAGAGACAATCCATACAACGGTCCATCTCTAAAGTTGTCTATAGTGGTATTTAATATTGCAGACAGCTATCGTCTCTAGGTTGTCTCTAAGCAGTTGGTAATTATTATTTTTTTATAATATTACCGTTTTTTGCATACAAGCCATCTTTAGACTATCTATAAGTTGTTGCCAATTCTTAATTTTCGTGCTAAAGTCGTCTCTTGCATGTGAGATGACTCTTGTCTCTTTATTTCTTCTCTTTTATCCACGTAAGCTTAGATCTGATGTGGCATAACTTAGAGATAACTTATAGACTGTTGATGCGTACGGTTGTACATGCTCTTAGTGATAGACCTTTTCAAAAGGCGCTAAGGTCTTAATGGTCGGAGAGGCAACGCGCGCGTAGACTTGTGTTGAAGAACAGATTCGAACCCATATGGCAACATACACTGATTTTGCCTAAAATCAGTTGCTATTTTGGTAAAGGATACACTTGCGTGCCGAGCAGCCGACTGAATAGTTAATACAGTTATGTGCAAAGAACAAACATTCGTCAAACCATAAAGAGTTCGCTCACCTAATAACTACTAGTAATCAATCTAAAATTTATTTTAAATTCCTTGTACTAGGAGAAAAAAGGAATATGAAAGTGCGGAGAGGAAGCAACTTCTGACATTAATTACAATACAATAAATTAGCCTAACATTAGTAAAAAAAATGGAATGAATCATGAACAAAATTGTGCAAAAACTAAACAAAAAAAAAAACTATCATACATGTCTCAAAAAATATAATATATGGAGTAACGTAAATTGCTACAGGCTGTCTTCATTTTACATTTCTTTGCGTACGTAAATACATGCATCGAACTGCGTGAGCAAAGTATGCTTGAGCTACGTGCCTCCCCATCGATCCAGTGATCAGTGCAGCAAGAACCCGAGGATCTCCTTGACCCGGCGCTGCCATGCTGGCTCCGTCGCCGTCGCGGGCTTGGCGTTGACGATGCCGTCGTTGCCCGCGAGCACGCGGTACTTGTCCTTGCGCGTGAGGCTGGTGCACTCGAACCCAAGCGTGGCCGCGAGTATCCTCTGCACGTAGTTGGCGACGTCGACGGGGCTCTTCCCCGCCGCGCACGTCGCTTCGGCCGGGAGCTGGTTCAGGAACGTCACCTCGTAGACCGGCCTCGGGTTCATGAAGAAGAAGATGGGGTCCATGGCCTTCCACCCCCTCGCCGTCGTCGGGTGGAAGAGCCCGACGCGGTAGTTCATCGCCACGGGCACGATCCGGTCGCTGAGCTCGGCGAACAGCGCGGAGAACCTTAGCAGGAAGGGTTCCCGGCACGTCGTGCCCTCGGGGCACACGGCCACGTCGCCCCGCGACAGCTCGGCGCGCATGCGTGCCGCGTCCAAGTCTCGGTCGCGCGTCAGCCGCACCGTCGGGATCGGCGAGAGGATCTCCGAGAGGCGGGAGATGGAGTACGTCACGGCGGCCACGCGGCGGCCGAGAGCGGTCGCGAGGATCACAGGGTCCATGAGAGTTCGGTGCGTGCAGACGAAGAGGACGCCAGATGGCGAGCCGTCCGCGGCGCTGGAGCTGGCGGGGGCAGGGGCGCGGCCGTGCGTGATGACGGCGCCGCCGAAATAGGGAGCGATGCGGGGGGCGATGTGGATGGGGAGGACGATGCCGACGGTGATGCGGACGAAGGCGACGAGCACGCCGAGGGGGAGCCAGAGGAGGATGACCAGGGACATGAGCGGCGTGGGTCGGCACACAAAGCGGCCGTCGTGGAAGATGACCGGCCGAAACGGAGGGCTTTTGTCTTGCCCAGCCACGTCGTCCACGGAGAACGGCGGCTGGAGTTGCTCCTGCATGCAGGTGCATACATATGAATTCAGATGAAAGCTAGCTACTAGTGACATTCTGTATATTTTTTCCCATTCTGATTCTACTCACTTTAGGCAAAACTAAATATTATTTTTAAATATTGACATGATCTTCAAAATACTAATTTAACCAGTAATTTTTATTGCAATATAGTTATAATGTTACGAAAATATTGTTTGAGACGGATGTATACATACAATTTTCACATATTCAATATAAATATTTAAAAAGATAATGATAACTACAGTTTTAAAAGTTTGACTCTATATACTTCAAAATAAAATGTATTTGTGACTTGAGGAAATGAATTCAGCCAAATTAGTGTCGTTTCTGCTTAAAGGATCAGTCTTTTTTAAGTAACAACATATCAATGTTATTTTTTGTATTTCCCCCTGTATTTTGCATGATATGGATAATGGATTTCGTAACAAAGGAAGTCTCACAAATTAATGCGTTGTTACTCTTGTGGCTGTTGGCTCACATGCATAAATGTTTGCAAAATCTGAATAATTAAGGCAATGAGATGTGGCCACGGTTCACCTTTGACCTTATTCCAAGTGGGATATTCCAAGGAACAGTAGCGCGTGGACAAGCACCTCTACTATACATGCATAAATGGTGCAAATTAATTCTGCTAGTGTAGTATAGTCTTCCATTTGAAATTTGGAACTACTAAGAATTAAGTAATCTTGTCCTATCCTAGAAATATTGAAGAAACGCATATATATATACTACCCTTATTATAGTTCGAAGAGTCCCGGGCACGGCAGCGTTTTGAGCCTAGCTGGGCCGCCGGCTCGGCTCAAAATTTTTTTTCGCGTTTTGATCCTTTTGTAAATTACGAATAGGTCATTTGCGATTTTTTATGAGAGGAAAATTTTTTCCTCTAGATCCGCGTTCAGGTCCCTCGTGCGCCATTTTACGAAAAGAACCTCCCGTTAAATTCAAATCGCGAACAAGTCCTTTTCTAATTTTTAAGGATAGCGAACAGGTCCAAAAACGTAACATTCAGGTCCTTGCTATTTACGTCTAGGTCCTTTCTCCGTTTTTCTCGGAAAAAATTGTTTTTGTCACTAGAAATATGTATGCGGCTCTATCTCTAGATTTTTTCCCACCTCGATTTCCCATCTCAATCTCTAATATTTTTTAAAGCATGTATTATTACTCCACGAACGCGTCGATCTCTGATATTTTTTAAAACATGTATTACTACTCCGTGAACACGTAGAGTGTTAAGCTCGATAAAAAAAGGTTGTCATCTCTAATAATTTTTCGCACTTTTCCCTCTAGACTTTTTCCCCACCTCGGTTTTCTAGCTCGGTCTCCAATATTTTTCAAATAATTCGTCGAAAGAGATATTTCTACAACTTTATCTCTCTACTTTTTTCCCCGCTTCGCTCATTATTTCGATGATTTAAAAAATAAAATGCAGCCGAAAAAAGAAATCCCTGAAAAAAATGACACCTTGGCGTGTTCGCCGAGTCTCTAATATTTTTTAAAACATGTCCTTTCTCCATTTTCCCGGAAAAAAAAGTTTTCGTCGCCAGAAATATTTGTGCAGCTCTATCTCTAGGCTTTTTCCCTAGCTCGATTTCCCATCTCGATCTCTGATATTTTTTAAAACATGTATTATTGCTCCGCGAACGCGTCGATCTCTGATATTTTTTAAAACATGTATTATTACTCCGCGAACGCGTAGAGTGCTAAGCTCAACGAAAGAAGGTTGTCATCTCTAATAATTTTTCACCCTTTTCCCTCTAGACTTTTTTCCCGCCGCGGTTTTCCAGCTCGGCCTCCAATATTTTCCAAATAATTTGCCGAGAGAGATATTTCTACAACTCTATCTCTCTATTTTTTCCCCATTTCGACGATTTAAAAAATAAAACACCGCCGGGAAAAAAATAAATTTTTTCTACGGAAAAATAACATGCTTGTGGCGGAGTTACGCCATGAGTTTTAATATTATTAAAACATGTACTATTACTCGGCGAATCGTATGCATGAGTTTTAATATTTTAAAACATGTATTATTACTCGTGAGCGTGTAGAGTATTAAACTCGACAAAAAGAAGGTTGGCATCTCTAATAATTTTTCACCCTTTTCCTCTAGACTTTTTTCCCTTGCGGTTTTCATTTCGGTCTCCATTATTTTCCAAATAATTAAATCGAAAGAGATATTTCTACAACTCTATCTCTCTATTTTCCCTCGTTTCGCTCATTATTTCGACGATTTAAAAAATTAAACTACGCCGAAAAAAACATTTTTTCTTCGAAAAAATGACACGCGCGGCGTGTTACGCCGTGGAAAATTTCTTAGTACTATATATAGCAGGGAGATTTAGAGCGCAGGACCGACGCCATGTCACTGTCTTTGCGAGAGAGTCCTCCGGAAAATTTGAAATCGCGTTTAGGTCATCTGATCGGTTTTTTTAAAAAAAAAGACAAAAAAACCAAAATTATGTTTAGGTCCCTCTGCGATTTACGGCTAGGTCCTCTCGATGGTTTTTAGCAGAATAAACCCAGGAAAAACGAAATTACGTTTAGGTCCCTCTGCGGTTTACGTTCAATTCCTCTCGGTGGTTTGTTTTTTTTTTGTAGAATAGACCCGAAAAAACACAAAAAAATACAGCCACAATTTTCTAAAAAAAACACAGATTCACCGAAAGTTTATAGCAGTCCATAGATTCGTCGACGGGTCCTACCGACCCATTTTAAAAAAACAAACACAAAAACCGAAGTTACGTAAAAAAACCAAAATGACGTCCACGGTTTTCTTCTAAAGAACACAGGTTCGTCGAAGGTTTATAGCAGTATACAGATTCACTGACGATCATACCAACCCATTTTTTAAAAAAACAAACATGAAAATCGAAATTACGCAAAAAAATGATATTTAAACCCCTCCGCAGTTTTCTCAAAAAAAACTCCATAGCTTCAACGACGGCTCCTAGCGGTCTATTTTTTTATATAAAAATAGAAAACCAAAGTTACGCGTTTTTTTAGCAATATCTGTCGGACCAGATTTCGCACCATCGAATTTCCTAAATTTCACACGTCACAGCACCACGTGCCGAAATTTCGTACGACGCAGCTTACCGCGTGACCTAGCTAGTTATAATCAAACAGTATGTCTTTTGGTGACAGAAAGCTAGGGGTTGGCTGGATGAGTTCTGCGTGGTGGAATGCGGGGTGCACGAATGAGAGGTATTGGAAAACACCCACGCACAGATGAAAACACCTTATCTAATAACTCTCTGTTGCCTTGTTGCGCACCTTGCAGAAGGGCAAGAAGGACCGCGCCATCTCCGACCGGCCCAGTCCGAGATCCGGCCGGTCGCTGTCGGCAAACAGCGCGCGGACGCGGTCAGCAACTGCCTCCTCGCCGCCGGCCCTGACGATGCCGGTAGACCGCCTGAGCCGGCTGTACCCGAGCTCGCTCCCGACCACCTCGTGCGCGCCGAGGTGCTCCCTGGCGAACCGCTCCACCATCACCAAGGGCATGCGGGTCACGACGACGCGCTTCCCGCCGCAGGCCCCGAACGCCGCCCACGCCGCCATGTCGACGTCGTCGGCCAAGAACTTTGGCAGCACAGCGCGCGCCACGGCCTCGAGCTCCGCACGCGGCAGCCCGACCGTTGCCACGAACGCCGCCGCGCGCAGCGCCAGGTCCCCGCGCCCCAGCAGCTCCAGCGCCCTTAGCGCCGGCCACAGCGCCAGTAGCGCCGCGAACCGCGGCAGCCCCGACGCCTCGAACGCCACGAGCATGAAGTACGGGAACGTGGCCGCGTCCCGAAGCAGCGCGCCCTCCAACTCCGCCACCACGGAGCACCTCGCTCGCGGCGCCGCCGCCGACGACATGGCCACCAGCATGGATCGCCCTTTACTGAGCTGCACCTAGCGTAAGTACTGGAGACAACGTGAAGTGACCGACGAATTCAAGCAAGAAACCAATCAAGCGATATAGGCGTCGCGGAAGAGGTGGGCAGCGTTTGGCTTGACCGCCGGTGCATGGCGATGGTTCCGGTAAGCGGCCCGCAACCACCGCGTCGCGCGCGCGCGAGCTGCCTGGGAGGTGAGAGTAGCTAGGCGGATGGAGAGGGGTTGCACGCTCGCACTTGCATGCAAAAAGCGCGCAGTCGCGAGGGGTGATGACCTAACTCGCAACAAACCGGATCTAGCTAGGTAGGGGCCGGGTGTTAAGCGATCGTTCAGCCAAGCAGGCAGGCTCTCTCCGTTTCTTTCCCCTCGATTCCTATTTATGCTTGCGTGATTGCGTCGCGCGTGAAGTGAACCGCCCGTGCCCCGTGGTGTGAACTGATGGGATAGCTATATTTTAGCGGCGTGCGGGGATAGGATTTGTGATGACGAGCGAGGTAGACGGCCGGGCTTGAAACTGTGCGCAGGATGCTGTTGACGCGTGTACGAGAACGTTGGTAGCCAGGTTCAAAATCTCAGCGAATTTTTAGGTAGGTTGAGATTCTAAATCTTGGTAAAATAAAAGTTTGAAAATTTCGAAACTGCTACAGTATTTTTGCTAAATTTTGCCGAGTTTTTAGCTTTTTGGACCGAAATTGCTAGAAATTGGTCTGGTTTTGATGTTTTTGGAACCAAATTTCACTTAAAATTTTTATGGAGAATTGTAATGACTTTTGTAAGGAACACATGTGAAATTTTTATAAAAAATACATATACAAATTTACTTTTTGAACTAAAATATAAGAGTGTGTTTGCTTTATATGCATGCAGGCACCAGCTGATTTTCCCGTGCTAAGGAAAAAAACTTGTGGGCTTGGCATCAAGGTATGGTGTACCTTGCCTCTTGCCTCATTACATGGAATTTGTAGTTATCTCTCTTCTTTCTTGATTGTTGTTTATCAGAGATGTAAACCTTTTTGAAGATGTGAAGAAAGAACTCGAAGACCCAAATAGCTGATGGTAACCGGCTAGATGGTTTGTCATCCAGTTATGCTTGTAATCAAGATTTTGACTATGATTGCTTCACCTAAAAGCTCCTAGTTAGGATTGATATCTATCATGTATTTCAGCTTGTGTCAAATTTGATAGTTATAATTGAGCATAATATAAATGTTAATGCTTGTGCAAACAATCACTAGCTTAAATGATTTATTTATATACATCTTTACTTGCTTCACTGTATAACTTTGGGTGGAGTCAGGGAAAAGAGAAACTTAAGGTTGGAAAACTCGATAATCACTCGTTCATTTTACTATTATACATCCTATCATAGATGAGGTATTGCACATTCTTAAATGAATATTGGAAAAAGGTAATACCGTTTGAGGACTAATGAATTTCGTTACCTAGTTCATTGTGCACATCTTAAGCATATTTGTTTGCACTTTACAAATACTTAGTATTTTGCATTTAAACAGATAGGAAATGTAGATAAATACTTGTATGGTTTTTTCATTTTTTTTCCTCAATTTTTTCTAGCCTCGGAAAACTATTTCGCAAGACGTTGAAAATCATAAAAATTTCTTTTTCAAATTTACCAAATTTTAAATTTACTTTTAAAATTTTATCTAGATTTCAACTATCTCAAGATATAATCTAAAACCAAAATTTAAAACCTTATTCCTAGCTAACGTTTACCAACACTGACACGCAGGCTCGGTTTGTCTTCAGTCTTCAATGCTGATGTAGACAGATATAGTTGGTCAATGTAGCTCTTTGTCTAACACATCGCAAACTCCGCGCGGTGTGTGCGGCTGCGGCAGCGTTTTTTTTTCCAAGTTGTTGCTCTTCAATCTTCACTGCCGACATAGACATATAGGTCCTGTTTGGGAGAGCTCCAGCTCCCAACTCCAGTTCAAAGCTGAAACTTATAGGCTAAAATAAAGTGAATTAAGTTTATATTTTTAGTCTAAAATGTAAACAAGATGATCTACCTAAACACTCTTAATGTACTTACAGCTCCAGCTCCACAAATTTACGAGCTAGAAATACTACTGCTCACCAACTCCACAGATTTTGGTGGAGTTGGAAATATCCCAAACACCCCATAATTGGTCACTGTAGCTCTGTTTGTCATGTCAAATGTATCTTGAAAGATCCTCTTACACTGTAGACGACTCGGCTTGTTAGGGCAACTCCAATGGTGCCACTTCAGCTAGCTATAAGAATGCCATCTCAGCATTTTGCTTAGGTGGAAGAGAGAAAATGAGGAGAGAGATATAGACCAGCTACTAATATATAGTCAGGCTATAACTGATTCCAAGGCATTTATTATCTATTACATGTAGGCCAATATTTAATTTTATAGACAATGCTATAGCTAATCCATTAGAGAGGTTATCTATATGCTATCTATAGATGACATGGACATTTTTATAGCTAGTACCATTGGAGATGCCCTTAGTAGCAGTAGTAGCACTCGCCCATACGCTGCTGCATTGCTGATAATGTCAACTTGGAAGCCCGGACGCTGCTACATTGCTGCTCATGTCAACTTGGAAGCCCGTGCTTTCCAAGCCTTTGGCGCATATAAATATATATAGTCCTGTTTTGAATAAATTTGTACAAATAATGTCTTTCTCAACCATAAAAAGGTACAATAGGTAACATGTGCCACTTATCGCTCTCGGAGAGCTCAGTAGCTTTTTGAGGTGCTGCCAAGCATAAGAAGCTAGGTAACAGCTGCTACCGAGCATCGCAAGATAAGTAGAAGCTCCTTCTGAACTGGTGAAGCGTGACAGCGAGGTCAGCCCAGCCTACTGCAGGCACATAAACCTACCGAGCTCCCTGGGTACAGTATATGACACCTGTCACGTTTTTCACAATGGAAGAGAAGACAATTTTTACAATATTATTCGAAACGGATCAGATTTTTTTTTTAAAAAAAAAGAGGAAACTATGAAAGCTCAAACTTCCGTGAGCATGCAACTGAGCAAGAATCAGCACGCACAGAACTGGAGTGATGCATAACCATCACAGCATCACACACAGCAAGAAAAAGCTTTCGTAAGAAGATAAAATGCTCTGCTTTCGATTTGCATTCCCCATTCCACGCTTTGGGTTGACCGCCTCATGGAAACACTCTAGTCTCTGTCTTAGAAGAATATCAGTTGCAAATGCAATTGGTCAGCACAGTCGACACTGTAGGAGAAAGAGTCATTTGTTTGTTCATGACAGATCGCTAGCAGTTAAATGTTCAAATCATACGTTCTATGAACATACGCAAAAGGAGAAAAAAATTGTATGTTGGTCAACACGACAATAATTGTGTAAGGGAGGGTTACATATATGATGTAGTATGCAGCATGTCGGACTAACGGTAAACATTTCGCAGCATCCAGCTCTTCCTGTAAACGAAAAGCACATAGCCCACTTGGCAAATGGGAAGGAATACACACCGCTAAAACGACTTTGTTTTGCCGACTTATCTGAGATCTGAATTATGTTCTTTTCAGCGTCTTCAAATCGGCTGCTCTGATTATAATTTGTTTACATGCCGGCATGCTATCCGTAAAAGAATTCGATAGTTATCTTGTCAGCCTCTTCGTAGCGCTTCATTATTCTGAAAAGCACTCGAATTAACTCTCCGTCGCAGTTTTCCATCGACCTGGATCAACGAGAGAAAACGCAGCTGCCCACGTTGCGCGGGACGTGGCGTGGCATGTGAAAACGGAGACGCGGGCTGCAATCTTCCACATTTTTCCCGGGGTAATTACGCTGATCAGCTGTACGGACGCTTTCAGGGTGTATTCACACTTTGTTTTCCGGGTTTGGAGATATTATTAATTGCTGCCCTGTTGATTAACGGAAGACTTGGATTAGATCGTTTTCTGCAGAGGTTAGTGCAATGCATATTTTCGTAATGTTCTAGAGAATTCTCAAATTAGCAAGAGTAAGAGATTTTTTTTTAGAATGCTCGAGAACAAATAATTAGCCATGCCTCATGGCAAAGTACATAATTATCTAGAGTTAGATTTGTAGGGATACTAGTGCCATGTTTTCGGAATTTTCTATGGGGTCTTTTGAGAAAGGGCAGACAGGAGACTTGAACGCTATTTTTGGAATTTTGGAGGGATCTAAATATATATATATATATATCATGTTGTATCGAAGTATCTTAGAATTATTACTGGAGTATACCGAAAGTGATAAACGAGTATAAAACGTTTATTTAAGTGGTATATTAGAGGTGGGAGTATGTATTTCCGAGAGTACAGAAAAGACGCATATATATAGAGAGAGAGAGAGGGGGGGCGGGTATGTAGCAAAAAATAAGCCCTTGTATTCCCGGAAGTGTGTACTCCCATACCTCCCCACCGTCGATGATTTTGGAGATGCATACAGACTGAATGGGTCGTTTTAATGGATATATCTATTAGTAGGCATGATGCCCTTTTGAACCGTTCAATTTAATAAATTTATTTTTTCGTCCAGGCTGCATGCACAACTAAACGCTTGAAAGAGGGGAACATGCATGCTGTTTGTTGCGTGGCGCGATCAAAATGGGAGTATACTATATACGCATGGTATCCTGTCACTTGAAGTATAATTGAAACAAACTTTTATTTGACTGCCCGGCTAGCTTAAAGGAGTATGTGGTTTGGGAGAGTTTGACAGCATTTATAATTTATTATGTTACTCTGACTGTCTATTTGACATATGTAGTTCTATTAAAAAAAAAGGAGTATATATATTACATGCACATGATAACATGAACCGTGGGAGCATAGGAGTATGTATGTATCATCATTCATCGGTATGTTGTATCAAATTTGAAACTTAATAGAAGCAAACATCTTCTAAGATGAAGAAGTATTCTAAATACATGCTTTCATTTCTCAGCGATGGAGTATCACCATTCTTAAAAGGAAGTATCTCTCATTTTTGATACATGACGAACATGCAATTCAGTATAAATGAACTGAAATGGGGCATTGCCACAAATTGGTCCTTTTATCTGTCCATTTTAGATACTATAAAAAGGGAAGAATGTACAGGTAAGTATTGTCAACCAGTATCACTGTATATGAAAAAGCATCTCTTAATACAACCCAAGCATCGGTGTTCAGTATAAAAAATTCAGAAAAAGGGTGTCACTATGAAAAATAAAGCATCTCTCCCCAGTAAAACCAATTGTTACGGACACAAGTAAAAGATATCATTCAAGGAAATGGAAGAAAATCAACATGTACATGCATCCCAATATGCTAAGTAGAAGTGACACAAGACTTATGAGAAGGATAATGCCGTAGGAAAGAGAAATGTAAAGAGTCCATTCCTCCCAGAAATTTCTTGCAGACTTTTCTACCTAATGTTGTGCGCAGGCTTCAGCTTGAGATTAACAATGTACTATATCCTGACTAAAAAGCGAAGTATTACCATTGCTCCGGAAATTTTTTATTTTATATAAAAGCGCGTTGTATTTACTGAAATATACAACAATCTCGCGTATTTACCAAAATCCCACAGATTTCGCATTCGAAAAGCGAAAGCAGCAATTTCATAATCGAGATTGCGAAATCCTCATATTCGCGTTTTCAAACTGCTAAATCGGCGTATTCGCGTTTTCAAAAAGCAATTCTTGTATTCGCGGTTTCAAAAGCAGCGTCATTGATGTGCCACATCAGTTTCAATGTGAGGATCTGAAATCGGCTTAGCCACGTCGGCGTTACATTTTTCCGTTTTCGGTTTTTCTTTCCGTTTTTCGGTTTTTACGGGAATTATTATAATTTGATGTGTTGCATAAATTTAAAAAGAATATATTTTTTCATGATATAGGAAATTTTATATCGATAATATTTTTATTCGAGAATTTCAATTTTTTTCAGTATTTTTTAATATTGGGCGAGGGTACTTAGATGGAATTTTTGTAAAAATTTACGTAAATATTATGTCGAAAAATTACAGAAATACCGTGCAGATTGCAATTCAAATTGACATACATCTTTGTCTCAATAGTCGCGATTACATCGCAGTTGGAATTGAAACCGTGGAAATCGTGGCCATAAGGGTTTTCGTAGCCATGGTGTGATCAGGATCCATCCAAACAATACGAGAAAATCAAGAGCGACCCACATAGCGCGTGCGTCTACTACGTGTCGGCGAGATAGGCGAGGCGTTGCCCGGCAGAAGTTGCGAAATCGGAAAAGGCAATCGAGGCCATGAAACCATAGAAATCGTGGCCACTTAGGATTTTTATGGCGGTTCTGATAAATCGGTGATATTACTATAAACATTTCAAATGATTTTAAGATGTGAAGAATTTTTAAAATTCAAACAATAGAAGCTATCTTTGATGGACAAAACATTTGTGATGCATTATAACGATGGACAAAAATTTCAAAATTTGATAGTCGACAACAACTCATGTTATGAACACGTAAATTATTTGTTGAACAAATATAAGGGCACATGCAATCAAAGTTCGGATGATAAAATAAGCAGCAGATTAGATTATATTACAAGGGCATTACAACGATGGCGAAATTGCTTGACGAAGTAACTAAGCAAGCTCTGTTGGTCATGGTGGAACAAATGATCATTCCGCCTATCAGGGTACAGCCAGAATGATGCAAGACATTTTCTGCATATTACCTGACCCGTTCTAATATTGCGACCTGTCCTCGGACACTGCTCAATCCCTACTATGAAAGAACTCCATGGGGATCCGCAGTGCTCCCAACTATCGCCGATTGGGTGGCCTATGCCGTACGTCTCGGGTGTGTAAGATTTAAATTTTTGGACTTGTTTATGTGGATTTCTGCCCTCCCATATGGGCATGTCATCCCGATTCCCGGCGTCCCCTATGTTAATACCACCCGGGTTCCCGGATGGTGTGCGCAACGCGTCAAGGATTTGTTGCGTGCTGCGGATCTCGGCCGTTGCTTCCCTTGTCCCTTCTTCTGCGAGAGAGGAACCCTCCTGCACCTCAGTGCGTTGGCGTTAAGCGGAGACATGCGAGACGCTTTGCTGTTTAGGCTCGCACTCTACTATATGGTCCAAGAGGTGTGTGTTGGGCTTATCCTTGGACAACGAAGCGTGCCTGCGATCAATGCATTATGCCCGCTTTGGCCGTTGCATAACGCCGTAAGGCGTACTTTCGAGTCCGGCTTTTACGGGCGGTAGTGGGACCACGGAGAGGGTTGCTCCCCGGTTATCCCATGCAGAAGCATGAGATGTGGGTGAATGCGTCTCCGGGTCCACCGGTTGAAATACCAAAGACCGTTCATCCTCGACCAAGAACGCCCAGTAGAATCTCCGGTCCGCTAGATCACCGTGGCGGTATCAACCATGCCTCCCGGCCATGTACGCAAAACCGTCGGGGCTTTGGGTGGCCCCTGGAGGAGGTTTCTCCTTTGACTTGAGCACATTCGCAAGTGTCCTTTTGAACTCCTGTGTGCGATGAACTGGTTTAGAACTACTAATTTGTGAGTTTAACAAGAGTATGACGCATGAAACTCACCGATTGGTTGGCCCCTTGCACACCGTCCCTGAGCTCTGGTCGATCTAGAAAAGGGACATATCCTGGCGGCCTCTCACCGGGTGAAGTTCTCGGCGAAGCGGGGTAGGCGTCGTGGCGATTGTAGAAATTAAGTGAGTCACGTCGTTCCTACCGTCGATCCATTGGAAGAAGCAACACGGTCCTTGTCTTTGAGAAAAGAAAAAACGATGCATGAGATGGTAGTGTCACCTGTATTGTGTGGACACGATGGGTTTACCTCGTGAGTGCGAACTGCTTGATGAGTGGCTGGCGTAGTCTCTCCATGGGTAGATTGCATCATCTTCGCGGTGAGGTTCTTGATCGCATTTGGGTCGGGCAACTCGTGAGAACAGGCGTCGGCGCCTTGGCATCCGGATATTGGGCGGGATGACTTCTTCTTTGAAGAGCTGCGGTAGAAACGACATTGTGCCCTAATTTGTGTAGATTCGGTGGCGTTTATTCTTGGTTTGGTGTGTTGGATGTCTAGCCCTCGGCCCTCTTTTATAGTGGTGGTGAGGGTTACTCCACAATTCAAAGACTTGTCTAGGCTACGATGTGTCACCCTTCTTGAAAGTGGCCCGACCGAAACCGCGTGTTGTCGTCTCGATCTGGCGGGTGCGGCGTGTTGTCGTCTCGATCCAGCGGGCGCACGTGTTGTCGTCTCGGTCCGAGAAGCGAGGCGCGGCGTGTTGTCGTCTCGATCGAGAAGCGGGCGCATGGCGTGTTGTCGTCTCAATCGATAAAGCTACTAGGTGTGTCACAAAGCTACTAGGCGATGACAGCCCTCGAGCGATTCATGATATTAATGCACGAGTAAATGAGCAAGTTGAGGAAAATATGCGTGCACAAGTGCAATTTCTATCTAGTTACGGTTCCATTTAAAATGATATATCAAGTGCTACTATGGAAGGAGAACATCATCTTTACCATTGTTAGAGATCTATCGTAAAATATGAGAAACAAGAGGGTTGATATTCTATAACCTTTGCTCTATCTGAAGTCGCTATATACTTGTGACCAAATGTGCTCTAGATTTGTGACTCGAAATGAGCCATAAACGAGGCACTTTAAGGATCTAATACATCATGAGATAGCTAATATAGTCCTCGAGATAGTACACCTTCTATCGATTCTGTAAAATAAAGAGAAGAGGTATTAGCAACAACATGACACGGATAAAAGACACTTTTGTCTCAAAGATAAAACTTTTGGGAACAAAAAGCACTAGAAAATAGTGGTCCAGACAACCCATCCTTGAAGAGAACAAAATAAACATGTTTTGAGTCCATTTCTTGTGAATGATTCTGACACCCTATACTTCAAAAGCAGTACTTTCTTTGTTTTCCATTCCATAAAAACCATAAACCAGGAACAGAGTCTAGATCAGTTGGTGGGAGGTGAGGTTGTATACCCCCTACCACCCAGGTTCGAGTCCTCTTCAACTCGATTTGGGTGACTATTTCTTCTTAACTGAATTGATACCTAGTTCCTGAACTCCAATTCTTCCAGCGCTAGCATTTGCTCTTCAACTCGTTGTCTCCCTCAATGCATTTGCTGTGACATGACAGGTTGCAGGATTTGGTGGCATTGCCCACAGAGGGCTCGGTGGGCTTCCTGAGGGAACGGGTATTCGCGCGGAAAGGGGGACACGTGCCCGTCAGAGGTGGATCGGGCGGGGGGCCTGCCTGGGGACGTCCTCGTTCGTGTTGCGGGGGGCCTGGCCACGTCCGCGCGGAAAGGGGGACACGTGCCCGTTAGAGGTGGATCGGGCGGGGGGCCTGCCTGGGGACGTCCTCGTTAGGTGTTGCGGGGCCCGCCACGTCGCGGAAAGGGGACACGTGCCGTTAGAGGTGGATCGGGCGGGGGCTGCTGAGGGGCGTCCTCGTTCGTGTTGCGGGGCCTTGCCCGTCCCGTGGAAAGGGGACACGTGCCCGTCAGAGGTGGTTCGGGCGGGGCCCGCTGCTGGGGCGTCCTCGTTCGTCTTCGCGGGGGCTGGCCCGTCCGTGGAAAGGGGACCGTGCCGTCGAGGTGGTTGGGCGAAGCGGCGAAAAAGCTGTTTCTTTGCCGCGAAGACAAGGTGGGCGTGCCTACAAAGGACTCTCGAGCAGGAGAGGCCAAACACGGCGATGCCTACAAAGGACTCTCGAGCAGGAGGCCAAACCACCACCGTTCCGAGAGGCCTCCCATAATCCTTCCATATATCGAAGAGGTTCCATGGCCTCTCCCTCGAGCTCAAGTGCGCCTGCGAAGAAAAGCACGACGACAGGGCTCCCGTTGATAGAATGCCCGAGATGCAAATCCACAATCTTTGAGGGCATGTCACAAACTGCCCCAGACCAATTCCGATTCTTCTTCAAGTGCACGAAAAACAATGAGGTCAGTTCTCTGTTCCTTTTGAGTTGTTACCATGTGTTCGACTAACCTGCATTCCTTCCGTGAAATCACCGGGCATTTGGTCCCAATGTATTGTACTACGGGCTTGGGAAGAGGAGTATCGAGCATAACTCCACATTCGAGAACCATTATGCCAAGTTATGTACAGGCAAAGCCACATGCTCATGAGCACCTTCCCAAGTCATGTCGAGCAAGTTGCCATACAATCACGTGAATTGGTACAAAGAGATGAAGTAGAGCTGAAGGGATGTAGAGCACGAAGGTGATGTAGACCCTGATTTGTGTCTTCCTTACGATTACCAAAGTGATGACGAGGGTAAACGTTATGATTGGCAGTACTGTGAGGATGAGGGTATCGATATTGATAGTGATGGTTCGGGAAAGTTCTAGTCCTGTTTTAATGTTTAGACTTGTGAACATATTAACATGCTGATGCATGTTGGTAAGACTTCTTAAGATATTGTAATATTGATGGATGTTGCTAAGACTTGTTAAGATATTGTAATGTTGATGGATGTTGCTAAGGCTTGTTAAGATATTGTCCAAATCAAGATACGGTGGTCATTTGTGAGCATTTATAAATGCAGTCAATCCTTCCCGCCTTTTCTTTGTGGCATGTATCATAATCTCAGCTTTAATAGATTTGTTGATTATATGATTCACCGGCCGTGTCTGATGCTTGTCAGCTTATTCATGTAGATCTAGATGTTTGTGACATTGAAAGGATTCGATCTCAAAAAGATAAACATATGAAAGATATTGAAGGCATGGAGGAAGACTTGCAAGCGCTTAAAAAAACACGATGCAATTAGAAGATAGAGAGCAAAAATCATAAGCAAAAGGTTTTATTTTTTATTCACATAATTAGATTTAATTAGTGTCCAGTTGTTTACGGTAATGCTTACCAATCTAGTTTTTTCCATGATAGTGCTTATCTATCTAGTTGTTTACGATAGTGCCTATCTTTTAATTGTCATAATTCGGCAAGGGATTCTTGGCGTGATGAAGTCCCAAAAGAAGAGAGAGAAGAAATACAAAGGCGTGTTGGTATGAGACTTTTTCTGTTCTTTTGCATGTAGTTTTGTTCTTACTTCAATTTGGTTTAAATTGTCTCGAATTTGCTTATTGAAGTTGTTGCTCTCATTGGAGTTACGAGAAAAGAACATGGCTTCCATTGAGCTTTGATACAAAGGTATGCTCTCTGAAATTAGTTACATTTGTAAAATATACTTCTTAGAAGGGATTGTACAAAGCTCCTTGCAGCTACTTCACCAAGAGAAGCATCTCGAGAATGCAACTACATCTCGAAATGCCGCTATGATGAGTACTTGAGAGACAATAAACTCTTGATTGACCTCTTGGATAAAGAAAAAAAAAGAAAAAAAGTTTGAAGAACTCTACCAAAAGGTTGGAGTCCTCTTCAACTCGATTTGGGTGACTATTTCTTCTTAACTAAATTGATACCTAGTTCCTTGGTATCCATCATAAAAAGCCATAAACCAAAGAGAAACTCACCAACAAAGGTAAGCAAAAATCATAAATATCTTCACGAACTCCAATTCTTCGGTAGCTAGCATTTGAGGACTCATTGTCTCCCTCAATGCATTTGTTGTGACACGACAGGTTCGGTTGGTGGCATTGCCCACGAGGGCTCGGTGGGCTTCTGAGGAACGGGTATTCCCTGAACACGTCTTGACAGATCCCACATGTGTCTTGGTGTGGAAACATTTGTTGGAGGTGTCTGGATGATCTGTTTGCCGGGTGAAATGTCAATCTCCATATGGTTATACAACCCAAATGGCACACAATGGCCGGGCTATCAACTGCACCATAACATCATTTGCTCGGGCGAGACTATTGATCACGAACAGATCTGTTTGACAATCATGAGCCATTGCGGGACAGAGTATCAACTTCAACGCATCTGGTTCCGCAACTCGGAAGATATCCGATCGATGGGTTCTCAAGCGCCATCCTAGCGAGTTGAGCGAGCAGAGCAATCTCTCTAACATAACCCTCATTGTCTTGCAAACCCAAATGAGTCCGCGGTTTGGACTCGGCCTCCACCCTAGCATGGTTTGAGAAACCGAAGCTATTTGATCGTTTGGCCTTAGAACTCCCATTTGAAAATCATTATGATCTGACCGCACGAAACGCGTGTTGTCGTTCGATCAAATCGGGATGGAGCGTGTTGTCGTTTCGGTTTGAAAAGTGGGGTGCGGTGTGTTGTCGTCTCGGTCGATAAAGGTAATAGGTGTGTGACAAAGCGGGATAGTAGTTCATGTAGTATATAGGTATGCAATTTGAAACACATCACAGAGCAGATGATGTACCAAAGTTAGGTATTCTTGACTTTTGGACTCGAGATAGCCATTACCGGTGGTCCAAATCAAGATAAGATAGAGGCAAAAATACGCAAGCAAAAGGTCTCATTTTTTGTTTATTCACATAATTAGATTTAATTAGTGTCCAGTTGTCATAATTCCAAAAGGGATTCTTGACGTGATGAAGTCCCAAAAGAAGAGGCGAGAAGAAATCGTCGATTTATCGGGATCGCTTTGGCCTTAAAAGTGAAGAGGGTGTTAGTGTGTAAGGGACCCAATTCAGAGCTTGCTCACCGGAGGTTCAGCGTTTGCGGCGTAGAGTCGGAGGAAGACGACAGGCGTGACACAACGAGTTATCTTGGTTCGAGCCTGGCGGAGTAATAGCTCTCGTCCGGTCTTCTCGGGGCGGAGGAATCCACTAATTGTGCGTACAAAGAGATGATTACAGCTCGAGCCTTGAGTGCTCTGTTTGTGTTTTCCTGGTCTATTGCTCATGAGTCTCCCGTCGAGGTAATGGCTCTACTCAGGTCGCCTTGCGGCGGTGACTCTCGTTATGTGGGTGTACAAAGCAGTGTTTACAGTTCAAAGAAGTGCAGGTGATTCTAGCCTGAGCTACCAGGAGCGCTGTGTTGAGTGCTGTCTTCGTTGTCCTTGAGCTCATGCATCCTTGGTCTTTATATCCCATACAGACGTAATCGGTGGGGAGAACACTGCGGATCGTGGCTCTTAATGCGCCTTGAAATGCGGTTAATGCTTGCTCCGGGCTTGCCAAGCCTCGAGTCATCCCGACCCCGCTCTTCCAAGATGCGCAAGTCAATCGCTAGATCAAGAGATCCTCGGGCGGACGAGGATCAAGCGAGACCCCGCTCGAGCTTCGAGGTCGTCGAGGTCGAGCTTCGAGGCGGGCCGAGCTTGGGCATACTGGCCGAGGTCGGCGCCCAAAAACACCTGTGTCGTGGTCGGGGCCTTAGAGTTGGGGGAATCCGTTCGGCCGCCGCCGCCGGTCAAGGAGTACCCACCCTCGTCGGCTAGCCCCAGGCTCTAGGTGGGAGGAGCCCTCATGACGACCTTGAGCCCAAAATCTGCAAAAATCCCGTAGAGTCTTGTCTCCTTGGTCGAGGCTCGGCGGAGACCGCGAGGCTAGTCTTTTGGCCCGACACTGGCGACCTTGGACTCCTCGATGTTGGTGCGAGTGCAGACGGTTGGAGGCACTGGCGGTGTCTGGTCCCGAACCCTAAATGCGCGTCAAATCGCGTTTGATGCGCCTTTGAGTAGCCATGGCTCGGATTGTTTGCGGTTTATAAACCCAGCGCCGCACTCCGCTCGGGAAAAAGGCTTGACCTTGCGCCATTCGCTTAGCTTTAGTCTTTTCTTCATCGCAGACCTTGAGCCCCGAGCTCAGCGCTCGTTCATCGACAATGCCCGTTGCCGGGATGGGCCCGAGTCAAAGAGGAGGGACCACCTTTGAGTTGGTGCCGCGCGTTCATCGGGCAGACCGCATCCATGCGGGCCTCGGGAGGCTGGTCATGATCGGCGGGTCCGTCAAAGGTGCCGATGACCTAGTTCTTGAGCCGAAGCCTCTCGGCGGCCGATGAAGACGAAGTTGATGACACTGGGGCCGCCGGGTCGGCCCTCCTCGCCAAGGCCTCCTCCGAAGATGGCACCTATGGCGCTCGGCCAGCTGAGATGAGGCCGTCTGGTATGCGCCATGGTCATCCCGACCATGGAGGTCGGAGCGACCACCGACCTTGAGGGTCGACCACGATCCTACCGAGGTCGTAGCGGATGGTCTTCTTAGACCCGGCGAGGTCTCCGTGGGGAAGGGAGCCGAGAATACCCGATCGCGGAGGAGGGCGTCGTGATCACCAAAGCGTTCAAGATCGAGCAAACCAAGGTGGAGGAGAAGAAGAAGGCAGTGCGGGCCACCCCGCCAAGCTCGAGGCCCGAGTTAAGGAGGTCGAGGACAAGTTGGAACGAGCGGCAAAGCGGCGAAGAGTGCCATGGCCCAACTCCAAGGCAAAGCGGCGCCACCGCGCCTCGACTCGGCTCACGAAGCCGCCGACTCG
The DNA here is from genome assembly GCA_036346375.1 of Guadua angustifolia. NCBI lineage: Eukaryota > Viridiplantae > Streptophyta > Magnoliopsida > Poales > Poaceae > Guadua > Guadua angustifolia. Next base: position 37,246,380 of record CM070509.1, on the reverse strand, counting down.
AGGCGAGCTACCGACCTTGAGGGCCAAGTCTGCCGAACGTGAGCGAGAGAAGCTTGCTCGGGATATGGGTCGATCTGTAGACAGGGTTAGCAAAGCACAAGTTGCACATAGAATTTTGTAAGACAAAAAGATTAACAGAACGAAGCTGTCTTTGCCAGAAATGAATTGTGTCTGAGATGAAGTTGTTCTGCCTGTTTAGGACCAAAGTTATGTACTTAGCCTTTCTTCGAGAAAGTATACCCTTGCCCAGCCCCCGTTGGATCCGAGGTCGGCGGCGCGTGCCTCGGGCACAAAACGTAGATACGGACAAGCGACTCGACACGCAAAGTTGAGGACAGATCCGCAAGAGTGACACAAAAGTGAACCCGCGTAGATGGTCACACCCAGTTTATCCTTTCGAGCGGCGAATCGCGACCATGCGCATTGCTCAACAATCAAAGTGGCGAGGCTCTCGGCTCGGGCAGAACGCGAGAGCTAGATTGCGAAGAGGTTAAACTACGTTTAGCTTTTCCTTTGGGGTGAGCGTCAAACTCGCGGCAGCTTAGACTATGAAAGCGAATGCGGCTGCGCGAAGGTCGTGTTCAGTAGAAAAAGGGGTCTCGAGAAAAAAACGGTGCAACACAAGACCGACCTTTGTCTGCAAGGTCGAGAAAACGTCGACCTCGAAATTTACTAAGTACAACTTAATAGAGATCCATAGGGTAAAGCTTAGACCCAAAGATGTTAAGGCCGCCTTTGGGAGAGACTTTTGAGACTCGACCATGACCATGTGTTACTGTTGCTTGGCATCGAATGTGGGCTTGACTCGAACCACAGCGCAGGGGCTTGAGTCTTGAAGAGACTCCGGCTTATGAATAGCTCGACCATTTGGGGTCATTATTAAGCTCGCGACATTGAGGCCAAGACCAAGAGTACTTATGCGCGAGGTCGGACTCACGAAATCTCAAACCCAAATCGACACGAAAATATGAGCGGTAAAAGAATACCAAGACCAACATAATGATTGAATAATGGCTGTATTGAAATTGAGGATAAAGGCGTTACGAGTTTTGAAGTCGGGTCGATATTCCACGAGCTAGAGAGCTCTCGCCATCGAGCGCTAGCCGGTAAGCCCGTCGATCTGCTAAAACAACTCTATAGGCCCTCCCACTATAGGGATAACTTGTTGGTCTTTGGGCGAGCTCACGATCCGCCTCGAGCCAAGTCCCCAACAAGGAGCCGCCTAGGTCGTGCAAGCCGAGACGCATGTCTGCGAAGAGCTCGCAGTGGCGTTGATCGTAGCGATTGCACGACATCTTACTTCTTCTGCGAGGTAAGGTCGAGGACCGTTCGCTTCGAAGTCGATGTGATCGACCAAAGTGACCGGCAGAGCTAAGCGTGACCTCTGGAGGCGGGGCGGCCGGTGCGAACATAAGCGGAAGGGTGAAGACCTGTTGCTTTCGGCCGAAGCGGTGAGTGCGAGCAGGACCATAGGGGCGGTGGGAAGTTCGTCCACCTAGGTCTGGCCGTGTCATTCGAGCTCATTTGATACTCGCTTCTTGATGCCTTGGGCGACTGTCTGTTGGCGCGCTCCTTCGCTCCATTGCTTTCTGCGGACAGACCCGCAAAGCATAGCAAACTTTGGCGCCTATGTCTTGCCAATATTCCCCAACGGTTTGTGGGAAAGCCGAGATGTCGCGCCCCATGTCGAGAAGACCAGCGGCGGGATGGTCTTGAGTACGTGGCGGGTTCGAGCATGGGCTGGCGAGCTTCGATATGGATGATGTCACGAGCATCTGAAGCGCTGATTGGCGATGAGAACCCCCAGGGAAAACCTTACCGACCATCATACTGAAAGAAGAATGTGCTCCACAGAGGCAAGTGGATGTCATTCAAGAAGTACTTACCCTCCTCCGGTGAAGATTGATGGCGGCGCCAAGGTCTTGAGGGCGACGTCTGGAGGAATCGCGTCATCAGACGGCAGCCGAGATGGGACAGAGATCCGTCTTTGGGTTGTCCTTCTGGCGCGTGCTCGAGTTCGAGTCTGGAACCATTTCTCCATTCGCGCACCTCGGCGAGATACTTTTGTCATCGAGTCTCCCGGCATTGGTGGTCTTTGCGGAATCGGTTGACCGTGAGTCGAGTCGCCCTTGGCTACCGGTGACGCCGTAAGCGCCTTGCAAACTCGAAGACCCACGAGGAGAGCTCCATACTCGCCACGTTGTTAGTGCCGAGAATCCAGCGAACAACATACCTTAGCTCGCCCGCGGGTGAGAATAAGGATTCCGGCCCGAAGCCTGAAGGATCTCGGCCGTCGAAGCACATGATCGAGTTTCTCCCCATTGTCGAAGGATTGCTTGGAATGAACCGGTGAGGCGGAAACAAGGTGTGGAGTCATCGGCGGGGAACCGTGCGATGCACGAGCCACACGAGCGGATCCGTCGGGATCGCCATGCCTCTGAGATCTCGATCTGCACCTTGAATGGCGAAGCCATCAGACCCACGGTGGGCGCCCGTTTGTCGGCGATCGGGATCGCTGACCGCAAAAGTGAAGAGGGTGTTAGTGTGTAAGGGACCCAATTGGAGCTTGCTCACCGGAGGTTCGCGTTTGCGGCGTAGAGGTCGGAGGAAGGCGACGAGCGTGACACAACGAGTTATCTTGGTTCGAGCCCCTGGCGGGTAATAGCTCGTCCGGTCTTCTCCGGAGGAGGAATCCACTAATTGTGCGTACAAAGAGATGATTCTGACTCGAGCTTTGAGTGCTCTGTTTGTGTTTTCTGGTCTATTGCTCATGAGTCTCCGTCGAGGTAATGGCTCTACTCGGTGCGCCTTGCGGTGACTCTCGTTATGTGGGTGTACAAAGCGTGTTTACAGATTCAAAGAAGTGCGGTGATTCTAGCTGAGCTACGGGGCTATGTGTTGAGTCTTGTCTTCGTTTTCCTTGAGCTCATGCATCCTTGGTCTTTATATCCCTTACATGCGTAATTGTCGGGAGAAACTGCGGATCGTGGCTCTTAATGCGCCGAAGACAGGTTAAATAACTGCTCCGGGCTTGCCGCGCCTCCGAGTCATCCCCACGACCCGCTCTTCGATGCTTCGCAAGTCAATCGCTAGATCCGAGATCCTCGGGCGGACCGAGGATCAAGCGAGACCCGCTCGAGCTCGAGGTCGTCTTGGTCGAGCTTCAGGCGGACCGAGCTTGGGCATACCGGCCTTTCGAGGTCGGCGCCCAAGGCACACCAGGTGCGTGGTCGGGGCCTTCAGAGTTGGGAATCCGTTCGACCGCCTTCGTACGGTCAAGGAGTACCGGCCCTCGTCAAATACAAAGTCGTGTTGTAATTTCCTTCGGTTTGCTATTTCTCGACCATGCACGACTATGGTGAGTACTTGAGAGACAATAAAGTACTCATTGACCTCTGGGATAAAGGAAAAAAAGAAGAAAAAGTTTGAAGAGCTGTACCAAAAGTACAAGCTTGTAAGTATGCAATCTTCTTGAAGAAACGGCATACTGACGATTGATATATATATTATAACGCAAATAATGTAGAACTGAAATTTAAAGTTATTCACTTTGTTACTATATGGTCATAGGATGATTTCTTGCATTGCGGCAACCTTTGGCGAAGACTTCTACTTTTACTATTGACATATTACGGTCAAAGCGATATTATCATTTAGGGTTTTTACATTAACGTATTTTATTTGATAATTAAGTAGTAATTAAGATATTTTAACATAATTTGGTTGTCCATATATTGAAGTAACTTTCTGGACCAATTCCCTAAAGTTTGTGATTAAGCGAGCTATTATATAAGCCGCCCAAGAGGCTTAAGTGATATGATTCTGTCTTGATGTGATCATTTGGGGTCTTTCTTGATTGGATTAATCATAAATGGAGTTATAATTAACATATTTTTCCAGATTATGGTAGAATATGTATCGAACAATGATCTCGCTATTTTATCATAACTTTATGTTTATATGTGATATTTTACGAATTTGTCGAAAAGGCTTAAGTGACCACATTCTTAGCGCTATTGCGGTCGATTTTCTTTCTTGATTGCGACTACACGAAAGGATAATATATCCATTTTCAAGGGTTATTAGGAATATCCTAAGAGTGTTTTAAAGTTGATTCTGCGATGTTCCTTATTTGTTCAAGGTGTTTTTGTAATGAATAGTGATTTAGGCTAAATATGAACTTAACTCAAAGTTCATCAAACTTATATTATTTTTGCATGGTAAGCTAGGGAATATCATTTCAAGGACATGGAAGTTGGTTTTGTCGAATTTAAGGTCCGTTTGGTAAAATTCTGACTATTTGTTCATTTCTGGGTGCATGTTTCGCGTATGAGCAAATAGGGCAAACTAATGAAGAGTCTAAATATTTTTGTATATTTGTGATCTATGCTATCCCAGAAGTGTAACTAAACTAGTTTCACCACTTGTTGAGCTCATTTCATATATATTTTAACCATTTGAGTCTTCCATGTTATTAAGCTTTTTGCAGAATCAATACTTGGTACAAAATATATTTAAATCTTAATCTTTTCATAGAAATGGGTTCTCTGGGGTTGCAGGGGTATGTTTTATTTATTTCATGGTTTATGGAGCAAGAAACATATAATTGCTTCATATTACCTAAAAATAAAGTCTGACGTCGAGATTACACACAAGACACATTGAATAAACCTTGGTTCAATGAATCGGCTTTACGTCACTTCAATATTTATGAAAATTTTTTTGTACAATGAATTGGAAGTTATCTAGCTACTGTAAACATTTCGAATTAAAATATTGTTTACATATTTTATTAAAATTCTGACAATCTGCTTTGCACAGTTTTCTGATTTGGGATTTTGATTTATCAGACAATCCAAATATTTTTATAAATTTTTGAAAATTTGTTTTTCAATTTTATTTGACCTAAGGATTCCGATGTAAAATTTGTAGCTCAAAATATTGCTGCATTATTTAATAAAAATTCTGAAACTTCGAGTGCTACTTTTCAATTCTCTCTGTTCCTGAATTTTTAAATATTCAAATAATTTATTCATTTCTGAAATTATACTCTAGGTGCATTAATGGCTCCATAAGATAATCTAAAATTCTCAGCTGGAGATAAGTCATCATTATTTTCATTTAATTACGACAATGTTACTCTTTTGAATGAAGCAAAAATCAAGGAAAATCTACAAAATTGAGAAAATACGAGCAAGGCAACTATAATACGACGCACAAAGCATGTTACATTACATTACTTGCGTTGCCTTCTCACGTTGTCCTCCGGGGTGTAAGTGTCGGGAGGATGTGTGTCCCTCCTCCCAGCGACTGGGATGGCCCATATCTGTACCGGAGGCGATGTGTCGATATCCTCTGCTTTGGGGATCTTGTGGGATGGAAGCGAATATTGTCCTCCGCCCCAATGTCCTGGTTATACCAATATGTATCATCTTTGTCAGGTAGGGTGGCCGTCTCAAGCACAGCGTTGCGAGGTCCACAGGACATCGATGCCCACTTGCCCACATGACCACCGAGGAGTTGAGTGAGCAGCGGTGTCTTTGTACATTCCCGGTCGAAATCCTTGCCTCGCTCCAATTAGGGGTGCGTGTGGGATCGGTCGAATGACCATTCCTATTCTGCATGCAGAGGGTTACGAGGTGGGGTGAAAACACGCAATGTTATCCTCGGGGATGCGGATGTAGGGGCCATCGTAGATGAGGCGTCTTCGCTCGTGGATGGGCGTGCGCTCATAGAAGGAAGTCCGCTCGTAGATGGCGTGCGATGCGTGGATGGAGGTGTGCTCGTAGAAGGAATACGCTCGTAGATCTCTGGCGTCGGCCTGCTTGAAGGGTCCATAGTCGGCACATGATGGTCTCGCTGGAAGGTCGACCAAAGGACCCAAGACCACGAGTCTGAAATAAGCGGGCACCCACAGGCGATGGATTGCCTCACGGCTCGGGGGCACTAGTGGTGGTGAGCTGAGTTGCAATTTCTTCAACTTGGGAGAGCGGCTCGGTGATTCTGTGTCTGCAATAGATTTTGTGCGTGTTATATTGGAATGCATCGTTTCACAACTTTGTAATGTGGTACATTCAACAATTTGGGTCTTACCAAGGCGTGGGCAGCCACGAACTCATCCTCTGGATATGGTCGTGCTCGTTGTTCGACATATCCTTGAGTAAGGTCGTAGCGTCGAGGGAGAGTACCACTCAAGGTATCGTGTGTTCCCTCGGATCATATGGGCGGAGGGGCGGCGGCGTTCGCATTGCCGTGTCAACCAGCTAGCCACATAGTCACGGTGCGCATGTGACGGTCGTGACTCCTCCGCCCGCTGCGCTCTTCTGTATTGTAAAAACACGAGAATGGTTAAAATTATTGGTACAACGAGTTCTGGAATTATGGGTAAGGTCGAACATACCGTCTGCGATCCACCGGCGTCGGCGGTGGGCGGGGACTACTGCGTATACCCAAAGCTGTCTGTACCTGCACGCTGGGGAGTAAACCTCAAGCTGCGTGCATGTACAACCACGAAACACTTGGTCATCCATAGTCTTGTTGTCCGCCGTGCAACAACGATATCACGACCTTGAGAGGCTATATGCATTGCTCGGTCATCGCTCCACGGTTCCATGTCACATGCTCTGCGGTGAGTAGGTCTATATCGGCAATGACACGGTAATAGCTCCGCGGTCATCTTGAGGTTCCACCTCAGCAGTGCATGCATCAACGGTAACCCATCGTTGGATGCGTAGCCTCGGGGCGTCGTCGTCGATGACCAATGGGTAGTACCGCCTCGGCCGTAAGGCCTAGAGATTGGGAGGTACTCCCAACTCCACATCTGAAGCAGTGCAAGCACCCGTAATGCCGCCCGTTGGTTTACGTAAACACACGCATCGCACATCCCCTTGTAGGTGGATGCCAACACAGCGAGATCCCGGTATGCTGTTGTTGCCTCCTCGGGGTTATCCGCGAGCTCTGGGCTAACCATATAATGTGAGGAGGATGACATCCTAACGTGTTCGAGAACATTACCGCCCCGGCGGGTAATGCTGAGTAAAGCTCGTAGTCTTAGTAGTACCAACTCGCGTCGCATCGAGGGCAAGCCTCATACTCTGCAAGGCCGTAGCCATGTCTTGGGCCTTTTGTCTCCTTCGATTGTCTTGCCGCCCGAACACCGCAATGACAAGGTCGTTCTGAACAATCGGTGATATTGCCTTCAACAAATGCATAAAATGCGTTCGAACATGACATACCTTTGCGAGATGTAAGGGATCCATTGTTGTCGCGCGGGGCGGGTGGTAACGGCGAATTCGACCTCGATAGGTAGGCGGTGAGCATGGCCCGTCCTTGAGTTATAGCCATCTCTCGAGCGGGAAGTGAAATGTATGGGTCTCGAGCGCCACAGCCGATGAGCCCGGTGACAAGTGCCGTCGGCGGCGGGGATGGGGGTCTGGTGCCGTCCTCCATCTGAGCTCGAATCCATCATTAGGGCAAATGGTAGCGACCACCTTACAGCAAGCGGAGCGATGAAGCGAGGTCCACGGCCTTGATCTGTCTTGGCCGTCGTGTGGCAAGTGGGTCCAAGCGCACAAAAAGCAATATCTCGATGCGATAAATCCGCGATTAAGCGTTTCTTCAAAATTCATTACCAGCGGGATCCTGCCGATATAGCTCGTGATCTATGGGGTGCATCGTATGTCTCAAGGAGTAGCTCGGGGAGAGGAAGGCGGCTCCATCACATGCGTGGAGCAATGTTATATGCACATAATATGACAAGGCAAGGAAAAGCATTTTTACAAAGTACCATAAATGTTCATACATTGAAACAAACAAGTTACGAATACATGGCGTGGCAGCGTTTACAACGTACTAAGGGTTGCGGTTGGGACACCTCCTACGGTCATGCCACGGTTGTTTGCATAACTTGCACTTCCGCGAGGCCGTGCGCGGCATGCGACATCCATGTCACCGTGGATCCTTTCATTGCTAGGCCTCCCGGCTTCGTCGTCGACCGCGGGGTAAGGGTACCATGTTGGCCCATCAATGGTCTTGTAGTTGGTCCCAGCGGTGAAGGAAGACATCTTGGGCCGTCACGTGTTCTTCGATTACTGCGCGGTGTAGTACCACGAAATGAAGCTGCGAGGCATCGTTGCCGCCCATGTCTCGACAGCGGCAAGCGCGTGGGAGCACGGAATATCTTTGAAGCTTAGGCTTATTACAGGTGCAAATAGCGTGTCGGCCCTATCTCGCATTGTTGTGGCGTGTCACGGCGCTAAACCCGATGCATATTTCCGCTTGCACAATACCTCGAATTTGTTCGTAGTAAGGTCGAAAATTCTTGTGCGGTGGAAGTGCGCCTTTGCCCCATTGCTGCGGCAGCTTCTCCACTCTCGGTTAAATGCGCCGTGTCGCACCCCTCGGCGGTCGGACCACGGTCTCGAAGTAATCCAGCGGCGGTAGAATGTCGGCTCAATGATGGAACACGAGGTAGGCCACGAACACCCTTAAGAACATTGTTGAAAGCCTCGCAATGTTCGTGGTCATCATTTGTACACGAGATGTCATTCTCTAGCGTGGCGAGTAGCACAAAAATAATAGAGTACAATCGAGGGCGTACTAAAGCAATGTTTTACCTCGCTCCGTTAGGTATCGTGCGGAGGCGCCCACCTTCCGCTGGTTTCCGTGATCCAGCAGCTAAAGGTTGCGAAAGCACAGTGCGCCTTTGTCGACCTCCAACCATCCGAGAAGCAGATGATCCTCCTGTGTTCCCTCTTCTTCCATCATCTTAGAGTTGACTCATTCAAATGGGCCCATATTGCGTTGAACTTGCGATCTTGATTTTGAAGGCACAAGGACTTGAAGGTCTTCACAAGTGCCTGTTCTTGTACCTTGTGTATGAGTTGGCTCCAAGATGGCGCATGCACCACCTCCTCTGCCGTCGGGCCAACTCAGCGCGGTGGGCGTCTTTGTCGTGCATCACGTCTACAGCGTCTGAAAAGCCCTTATTACGGTCAAGATTACAGACCTGCTCCCTCGTACCCACTACCTTATTCTTGAGACTAAGGAACCACAACCACTATCGTTGTTCTCACTCTCAACGAGGCAAAGGCAAGTGGGGCGATCCTATTATCGGCATCGGCCGCCCGAAATTGTCGATAGTGTCCCACGGAACTTCCCACTTAGAAAGGTGCCATCTACACATATAAGCGGCTGCAATGCACGAAGGCTTGATGCATTGTCCAAAAGACCAAAACAACCGGCGAGATATCGTTGGCCGAGGTGTACGACCGTCTTGGCCGTCTTGGCTCATCGCCCATTACAAAGCTGCGTCCTGGGTTTGTCATTGCAATCTTCGTAACAATCTAGGGGCATAGTTAAAGGACTCTTGAACCCTCGACAGCATCTTCAATGCCTTACGCCGCCCTCAAGCCGTCTTTGTCGTGATGACCATCCAGTTCTTGTGTGAACTTCCTCTATTATTGTACTAGGGGTCATCCTATGTCCTTCTAACGATGGTCACGGGGAGTTGCGCTATGAACCTCGCATCTCTGAGGCGCTCATGTTCCTAATCGACTCCTCCGTGCGCGTATGAGCTTTGTGTCTCATCGATCACAAAGAACTCATCGTGTTTGGGTTTAATACTCGAGCGAAGAAGGGACCGCGAGGTACTTCGTGCACCTAACCTCATAAGCGGTCGGCTCGGACCTCAAAAGCACATGCTCTCGTCTTGTCGTAATGGCATAGTTGTTTAGGAAGTGGATGGCCTCCAACTTGCTCCCAAACCGGTGTCGGTTGGATGTCGCTCTCTTTGGTACCCCCACACGGATAAGGCATTGTAATCCGCTATGAATGCAGTCAAGGTGACCGATCCCACGGAAATACTCTATGGCGGGGCCGCCGGTAAATGCGTCGTCTGCTGCTTCCTCGTCCCGCTTCCCGTCTTCTTCATTCGTCTTTGTCGCGCATCCACCTCGGCCTCGTTACCTTCGACTTAGGGCGCTGACGGTCCTTCCTCCTCTGCTTTGCCTCGTGAGGTACATGCACTTGCAAGCTTCGGGAGGATGGCTACTTGTCCCACCTCACGAGAGTTCTCTCGGGCGAAATGTCGGCGTACCACGCCGACCTCAAAATTCTCCTCTGCTGCCTTAGAACATAGAGATCCCATGCATCATGAGTCATTAACGGAAGAGTGTGTACACCACCGCAGAGTTGTTGAACAAGGCGTGGGCGGACCCCTCTAGGCGAACTTTGTGGGTTCATGGGTCGAGACCAAGCAGAGCGCAACATGTGCTTTAAGGTCCGCCAAATTATTTGGAGTACCTAGCCTTGTCTCTAAGTGCTCACAATTACGCATAAATCACGAGCCTCACAGTGCAAAAGCAATGAGCCGTTCCCGAAATATATTCTAGCAAACATTTCCATCATTTGCAAATTTATATGGTAAATATGAGTACCTAATTGTCTTTAATCCATTAGACAAAACAACTACATAAAAATAAGCCGCTACAACAAAAAATAGATAAATTAATGTAAGCTAATACAACTACAAACAACTACACAAAATTTAGATCGCTAAAACGACTACATAAAATTAAATCGCTACAACAGATAATTACACCTAAAAAATTAAATTTGCACAACTACACAAAATTAATGTAAGCTAATACAACTACAAACAACTACACAAAATTTAGATCGCTAAAACACTACATAAAATTAAATCGCTACAACAAATAATTACACCTAAAAATTTGAGCAGCACAACTACACAAAATTAATGTAAGCTAATACAACTACAAACAACTACACAAAATTTAGATCGCTAAAACAGCTACATAAAATTAAATCGCTACAACAAATAATTACACCTAAAAATTTAGGCACGCACAACTACACAAAATTAATGTAAGCTAATACAACTACAAACAACTACACAAAATTTAGATCGCTAAAACAACTACATAAAACTAAGTAAGCTACAACAAATAAATCAATTAATTAATGTGGCTATTACACCTAAAAAAATTAGGCAGCTAACACAACTACACAAAAATAAATTTCTAAAACAAATTCACTAAATTTATGTAAGCTAAAACAACAACATAAAACTAAGTCACTACAACAAATAGATAAATTAATGTGGCTATTACACCTTTAAAAATTAGGCAGCTAAAACAACTACACAAAAATAGACCGCTAAAACAACTACACAAAAATAGGCCGCTAAAACAACTACACAAAAATAAGTCGCTACAACAACTACAAAAATTAATGTAAGCTAATACATCTAAAAAAATTACCCGACTAGTACAACAACAAATCAATATGTAAGCTAAGCGTAATAGAAACTCTTCTTCTAATCGTAACCTAATTACAACTAATATAAATACCTGTACTGTGGTAGTCGTTTCTTCACGCAAATCAGCTCCTCACCACTCCTACAATTTAAATTGTTCTATCAGTTACGAACCACTCTGTGAATTAAATAAATTTAGCTCGCTAAAACAGCTACATAAAACTAAGTCGCTACAATAAATAAATAAATTAATGTGGCTATTACACCTAAAAAATTAGGCCGCTAAAACAACTACACAAAAATAAGTCGCTAAAACAAGCGCACAAAAATTAGTCGCTATAACAAGCTGCATAAAATTAAGTCGCTACAACAACTACATAAAAATAAGTTAGCTACCTTCTATTTGTTTGAAACTAAGCTGAAAAGTGAAAGGAAAAGCTCTTTATTCCCCATGTTCCGTCATCGACTTATGTTCTTCATGTAGCTTTAGGATGTAGTTATTCTATTGAAATTATGCCAAAATGAGCTTATTGATGTTATACGTGATTACAATCAAGTAGCAACGGATCTTGCCCTTCTCAATGGTGGTCTAGGCCGTCTAACTTCCTGTTTTCTAAGTCGCTAAAACAAAATTTGGGTCGCTAAAACAACTACGTAAACCTAAGTCGCTATAACAAATAAATAAATTAACGTGTCTATTACACCTAAAAAATCACATTTGCTACAACAACTACACAAAAAAGTTTCTAAAACAACTACACAAAAAGTTTCTAAAACAACTACACAAAAATAAGTCCCTACAACAACTACATAAAATTAACTCGCTACAACAACTACATAAAATTAAGTTAAGCTACAACAACTACATAAATTAAAATTAAGCTAATACATAAATTAGCATCTAAAAAATTACCTAGCCAGTACAACATCAAATCAATATGTAAGCTAAGCGTGATATAAATTATTCTTCTAAGCGTAACCTAATTACAACTAATATAAATACATCTTAGTAGTAATGCGCGCAATGCTATACTCCTTTCTTCCATAAATCGGCTCCTCACTACTCCTGCAAATTAACTCGAAAAATGATTAGCATCGCCTGGCTCCTCACCACTCCTCACCTACTAACTCAAAAATCTCTTCACCGTCGGTTCGTCTTGAATGAGCGAAGCAAACCGGAAGAGGCTCGATTTATAGCTCCTCTGCGAGTGCATGTACCGCAAAAGCAAGGCAAATCACCGGGGTCGGGATATGCAATGGTGCGCTTGCTTAGCGCGTGTGAGCTTTACGCATCTTGAGCGAACAAGCCAAATCATTCTCGTGGAGGCATGCAAGCGGCGGGACCGGTAATTGGAAATCGCCGAAAGCAAGCGAACTCGAATTCTCGGCCAATTTCGCGACCTCGAATCACGAAATCGGCGTGGCGTCGGTTCGCATTTTCGGTTCTTGAATACATTATTTTCGCATTTTCAGTTTGCGAATACATTATTTTCGTTTTTGAAAGCGAAATCGCTGATTTCGCGGTTTGAAAAGCGAATCTGAGGATTCGCAATCTCAGTTCTTGAAATTGTTGTTTCGCTTTCGAAATCTGAAATCTGTGGGGATTTTGGTAAATACGTGAGATTGTTGTATATTTCTGTAAATACAACGCTTCTTTTGTATAAAATAAAAAAATTTCCCATTGCTCCAGCTAGTAATTCAAATATTAAAGAAACAGCAATGATGGCTAGTCTGTAAAGCATCCTTACAAGAAAAAAGCTACTATGATGCTCACCGCCAGTCACAAGAATAAAGAAGTACATGTTCATCCTATACATAATTAGATTAATTACAGATCAAAATACCCTTTTTTTTAAATTGCAAATACCCTTTTCAATATATGGGTTAGTAAAGAATTTGGGAGGGGGTGCGAATTGAAAGGTGAAAACCATTCTCAATGAGACACATGCATCAGTCTGAATTCGATATGGAACTGCCAAACGCAAAATTTAAATGCTAAGCATAGTTGCCGAAGTATCTTGTGCAACAAAATAAGTATCTGCTTCTAAATCAAATTAGTATACTTCTTAAAGGTGTATCTGCTTCATGAGAGTTTTATGAAGTAGGTATGCTTCAATCAGCCATGTTTTTCTTTTTGGCAGTTGCACAAATATTAAAGCGTGAATGAAAAGTAGATAGTGATTACTTACCTCTTCGTTTGCTTCAAGATTATGCAACTTATATTAGAAAGGAAAGCATCGAAGCACTGCTCTTACTTAAACTTACTAGTATTTTAAGTAAAGGAGTGCCCAGCATTTATAATTCATTAAACCAGGGGTGAGCATAGTATGATACTCCTATTGCTGTCTGGGACAGTATTAGCATGCTGATCATGACTCTCTGGCATTTCAAGGCCGATTGGGATTGGATCGCATGAACTCCAAACCACCTCTACGGATTGAGGGCGGCCTTGCTGCACCTCCATCTGAAATTCACACAAATAGTGCCGAGCCACAGAATTATTTTGATGCAGATTGCTAATCTACAAGTCGCCGGAGGAGAGATTTATTCGCAGCACCTAAAAATCTTGTTGCGCCGCCGGGGTATACTCTCAAATCTGATCTACACGATTCCGTTGCACTCAAAATACAGGAAATAACATAATTGAGCGTACCTGGGGGTGAGCACAGAGCACAATATGATACTCCTATAAGGGCTGGAAAAATAGCTCATTGAGCTGGCTCGGTGGCTCGTTTCAAAATTGCTCCGATTACATTCATTTTTCTTTTAAAATAAAAATTAGTTGATTTGGAACAAGAGTCAACTTCGGCTCGGCTCGTTAGGCTCGGTTCGAAGTTGGGTCTCAAACAATACAGGAGACTATAATAAATAAGAATAAATTAGTGTCGAAGAAAACTCGAAAAAAAGTTCATTTGGCTCGTTTTCCACACCTTGACCTATTGATGCCCGCGACGGGATTAGCATGACGTGGTTGATGATTCTCCAGTATATCATCGCCGATTGGGATTGCATCACAGATGCTCCAAGCCTTGCTGCGCCCCAGGTACCTAAAAATCTTGTTGCCCCGCCCACAAGATGCTTCATAGAGTGAAGAACCTTGCTGCGCTTCCATCTGAAATTCACACGAAGAATGGTGCGCCACCAAGCTATTCTGATGTGGACTGCCAATCGCCGCCGGAGGATGAATTCACGCGCAGCACGAAAATCGCTTCTTCAGCCGCCCACAAGAACCAACATCGCCGCCGATAAAAACGACGCTAACAACATTATGGCAGAACTATCCTGATATTGCCGATTCGGTCGACATGATTAGATCAAAACGGGTTTCGAATAACCAACCCGTTAGCACACGTTTGTGGTATGTGTACAAAACCGGTAGCGCCTGTTTGTGGGAACCGAGAGTACATACACCTGTTAATATGCTTTTATTTTCCTACTAGATCAATGTCCATGCGTTGCTACGAAAAATAAAATTGGTAACGAAACATAAAGGTCAAGCAATAAAAGAAAATTATGCTATAAGATCAAATATCTATTTCTCTCGATTACAAAAGTTTTTATGATTTCTTCTCCGGTATGAAGTAAAGCCAAAAATATTGTACGTAGCAATATATATTACCAATCTCAAAAATCAATCAATCATTTTTATCCCTTTTTGTAATTTATATTACCAGCTCGCATTCCTCTTCCTCTCACTATGCCCACAGTGCGCGCTCCTCGGCGCCGTTGACCTCGTCTTTCTCGTCGCCTCGCTCGTCCTTGTCATCCACCGCCTTCGTAAGGGCTACACCGAGGCTTCTCCCAAGCACGGCGGCTTCTTCTTTGAAAACCACCGCCATTCGGACCAGCGACGCTCTGGCGGTTCGCTAAAGGCGTCCGCCGTCTTCGCCATGGCGTCTGTCGTTCTCCTTGCGCTCGCGTTCTTTCTCCTGCCGAGCACACCATGGCGCGCTGTGGAGTCCGCCTTCCACGCCGCCCACTTTGTCGTGCATGCCATGGTCATGTGGTCAGTCGCCTCGGAGAAAAGGGCCACCGCTGCCATCCAGCCTTTGCACATCCGCATCTTTTGGATCGCCACCGCCCTCGACGCCGCGCTCTTCTCCGCTTCAGCGGTGATCCGTTGCATCGATGGTTCACTACTCTTCCCAAATGACTCTCTCGCCTTTGCCGGCCTACTCGTCTCCATGCCTCTGGCGTACCTAGCCATCACTGGCTTCACTGGCCATGACGCCGGAGCCTATGAAAGTGAACCAAAAACACCGGCCGAGAGCGCCACGCCGTCGCCACGCGTCGTTCCTCTCTCGCGGCGTTAATTTGGATCAACCCGTTTATCTCAAAGGGTATGCCAATGACTCTCTCTACAAGCGACATCCACCGTGTCGCCGGACAATCGCGCCAAGCATCATACGCTTTGTTCACGTCAAGCGGCGGCGTTGGGGTCACGGCATTCGGTAGGCGTCGCGCTCTGGTTGTCCTTCTGGCCGCAATTACTACTAACCGCGGCGCTTGACCTGCGTCTCGCGGCCATATACGTCGGTCCATCACTTATTGATCAGTTCGTCGAGTTCATTTGCCGTGGTGGCACGACATGGGAGATTTTAAATGAATTTCTTTGATTGATTCTGTGAAAACTGCACAACATATATATAGTACAAAATGAATGATTGGCCGGCTATTAATTACCAACAATAATCAAGGATTTTGCTATAATAATCAGCCATATTTAGAGAGATATGGCTAGCTGTAAATCAGAAAAAAATAGCTATAATGACTTGCCATTATTGGAGATATGACGGGGGTAGGAAGAACGAACCGCTGCCACTAACTGCAAATTTATATTAGTAGAGATATACATACAACATATACGACAGAGTCCAATCACAGTGGTCTTTCTTTCGTATGCCAGAGTAGTGTGGCATGAGTAGAGAAGAGAGAAATAGATAGACACCAAGAAAAATACGAATTGTTATATCAAGTTCATAGTTCGGAATAAAGTGTTATCATATTATGTGGGTGTTTGGCACAGTTTTAGCTCCACTAAAAGCCGTAAAGTTGGTGAAGTAGAATATTTCTAACTTTAAAAATTTATAGAGCTGGAGTTATGAGTACATTAAGAGTGAGGTGGGTCATCTTGTTTACATTTTAGACTAAAAGTATAAACTTAATTTACTTTATTTTAGCCTACAAACTTCAGATCTAAGATGGAGCTGAGATCTGAAGCTTTACCAAACAGGGTGTAAGTGTTGGTATCTCATGCTAAACCGGATACTTCTAGTACGTACTATTTATTAATTATGATTTGACAAGAGCATCTAGGTCTTCTGAATTCATAATGATTTAAGCTTTGATGTGAGTGGCTTGGTCGCTTGGAAAATAAGCAAAGCACTAAGTAGTAAAAATAAAAGACTGACCAACTTAAAATAGTTGATGTAGCGAATTGATAGGTGGGTTTGGTAATATATATGTGAAGGGGAATGCTCACAACTATCTTAAAGTTATCTCTAAAAAAACACCCTTTGACAAGAAGACACCCCTCAGTTTTACAATACTTTTTAGGGAACAATTGCTGTCTCTTCAACCGATATAAATAGGAGGTCAATTTATGTTGTTAAGAATATTAGCAATTAGCATTCACAATCACAGTGGATAATTTTAAATTATTTGAATATGCTCGTGTCGGCGTATTCCACGAACGAGCCCGTGATCTCTGAGGCGGGTTTTGTTAGGTAGGAGGCGTCTTCGTGGTGGCTAATCGAGGGGCGAAACCCTAGAGGACTCCGCGGAGGTTTGGCGCCTCTGAACTAGGAAGAACAAGCGATTTTTACCTGAGTTCGAGGCCCCTTTGTGAGAAGGGTAATAACCTTACGTCTGCTAAATTTCTTATGGGGTGTGTCGAACCGGTCTGAGTTCTCGAGTTACAAGCGCATCCGCTAGCTTTCTCTAGTATTGCTTGATCGTGATCTAGGATCCGATCCCCTTCCCCATGCACCCGAGGGCCCTTATATAGGCCGGGCTAGCAGGGTAGGTACAAGGAGGTCATCATCTTGATCTAAATACATTTAATGCTTCCTCTCGTGTTGTCCGTTCCTCGGCCTCATTAAATGCCTCGCGTGCCCTTGCCCGTCCGCGGATGGGACCCCTGTGTGAGTAGGTGAGGCGTCGGAGGAATGGGCTTGTTGCGAAACCCTTACTCTTGATAAACTGCTATGGCGAACTGCCGTTCGACCGCAGCAGCGGCGGAAGGAGCCTTGAGCAAAGCCACCGTCGCCCACCTTCTTGCCTTGCGGCCGGCGGCGGCGAGGCGTCCTCGCCAATCGCCGCCACCCGCCACGCGGTGGCGCCGCGCGGCAGAACCGGCGCTGGCCGTGGCCGTGATCGCCGCCGTCGCCCGAGCGACCACGTGGGGGGCGCCGGCGGCGGCGTGCTTCGCCCTTTCGCCGGGCGCCACATGGACCGCGCCTTTGGCCGTGGCGTGATCGCCGCCCGATGGCCCGGCCGCCACGTGGGGTGGCGGCCGAAGCGGCGGCGTGCTTCGCCCACCTTTCGCCGGGCGCCCGTGGACCGGCGCTGGCCGTGGAGCGTGATCGCCGCCCGATGGCGGCATACGTGGGCGACACTTTATGCGGTGGAGAGGGTACCCTAGCGTATATCTGTGATGATAGCCGGGCCTGCCCTAGGCCGCGAGCCTCGACTCCTTTTAGAACCTTCACTTAATGCACTTCAATGCTTAGTGCGCTCTTGGCGGGGCCACCACTCATGAGATCTGACCGCCGGTCCCGCGCGTATCTGCGGTTTTCCTTGGGACCAAGCGGCGCATAACTTTGCCCCTTCGTGAGCCGTCGATGTAGAATGCGCATATATAGATGCATCTGTATTGAGCGGTTCCATATACATTTTCTTCGCACTTTGCTTTCTTGTTCCTTCGCCTCTTTTCCCAAAGCTCTTTGTCTTCTTGAGCCACCATGGTGAACTCCATTCCAGCCTCTCTTGTTGGCCTTGCTTGTAGTAAGGCGAATGGGGATAATCGCCGGAAGGCACCTTCGATACCGTCCGGGACCGCCACGCTGTGTGCCTCTCCGACGAGATCGTCTTTTACACAGGCCATGATGGCGGGCCTTCTTCCGCCTTTTTCTGAATTTTTCTCAGTCCTCCATTTCTCTGAAATCCACCATCTTCATCTCACCCCAATTCTATCATCTTCCTCGCCATCTTCGCACACCTCATGAAATGTTCATGGGGGTGATCGAACCTTCCTCTCTTCGCCATTTCTTCATTCTGCGCCACCAGCGACAGCAACGGTAGTGGGGAGTTGCTATTTCCGCCGGGGCGGGATGGCCTCCGCTACATTCCCTTCAAAGACTGAGTCAAGCGGAGGGCATGGCGCGGCGGCCGGCTGTACATCGGGATGGCAATGAATCGGCATACAGGGGTGCCAGCGGGGCCAGCGCCGCCTTCGAAGCTGGAGCTCGCCGGTCGAAGAGCAGCGAGCTCAGCGCAATGGCGGCCCGCGTCGGCGGGTTGCGGAGCCGCCGGTGAGCGGAGGCTGGTAGCAGGACTACGGCCGGAGGATCAGCCCTCTTCGCCCGGCAGCGTCCGACCTTCGTGGCGATACGGGTGACAACGACTGTAGCGCCGTGGCGGGACGTAAGCCCTTGTCTTCTTCTAGTTTCCTTCGCACATGTTTCTCCTGCGGCTTCCTACCAACCGACCGCCATCTTTTTCCCTTTCTTGCGACAGTGAGGGCAACTTTGAGAGCCAAACTGGGCGGTGGCTTGCCGCCGCCGCGATCTTCCGGTCCCAATGACACACCTTTTCGGCGGAGGCTGGCGCTCGCCGACACAGAGCTGCGGAGCGCTGCGGTCGTCGAGCTACTCCGCCGATGGACTCCATGGGACCGGCCGTGATCGCCTCGCCCCCAGTGATCGGGCGTGCACTGCCGCCAGCGATCGGGTCAGCCAGAACAAGCGGCCGTCGCCGCCGACACATGAGCTCGGACCCTAAGAGGGCAGACCCGCGGACAGAAGCCCGCCACCACCAACCGGCGTGGCGGTACCCCTCAAGGGCGGGGCACAGGGCGCCCGCCGCGACTTCACCTCGGCGCCGCCGCCTTCCAGCAAGACCGCTCGGGCCTTCACCGTGGCGCCTTCTCCTCCGGCGCCGACATTGCTGGCGCCGACAACCTGGCGCGGGAGCTCGAACCACCGCTTCGGCGAAGCGGCCTCACGCTCCCGACAATGCGGCTTGAGCAGGCGCCACCAAGCGGCCCCTCGAGCAGCGCCAGGTGCCAACACCCCGCGCCACCGAGACGGCGGAGGCCTCTGCGCGCGCCTCCGCCGCCACGCCGCGAGGCCGAGACATGCACAGCACAGCCGCCGCGAGTTCTTGCCCTCGCGCCGCCACCGCTACGGCCCAGGCGCCGTCGAACTCTTCACCCGAATAAGCGAGATCGCGCGGCACTAGGCACCGTTCTTCCGCCGCCTCGGGCATAGTGCCCAGACAGCCAACAGCTTGCCTCGGTGGCGGCGGCGGAAGCGAAGCGGGAGAAGGCGGCAGGAGCGGGCGCGAGAGAGGCCAAAACGACCGCAATCTGGCGCCGGCGAGCAGGCGGGACACTGGCGGAGAGGGCCGGGCGGCGAAGACCTCGACACTTGATCGCCATTTGCGGCGCAATCTCGCGACCATCTTTGAAGAAGGCGTTCAGCGCACCAAGAGGTGCTGGAACCCTTAGGCGTGGTGAGTCGCCTGGAGGACTCGGCGCTTCAATTCGCCCATCGACCAACCAGAAGCCGCGAGGCGTTCGAGACTCCGCCGCCCTAGCCGCTCGCTCCGCCGGAATGGCGCTTGTCGCGATCATGGCGCAACCTACACGCGGCTTTCTTCGCGCCCGCGCCGCCGCCTTTGATCCCATGGCGGTGGTGGCGGCGTGTCGGGAGACGCGAGCGGCGGCTTTCGAGGCGGAGGCGAGTGCTTGGCTCCGCCGAATCGTGGTTGGAATCTGCGGTGGAGCAACCGGTCATGGGCGTCTCCACCCCCAGGCTGTCGAAGCGCCGACGAAGAACTTCGACTTGGCGAGGGCGAGGAGTGAAAGGCGACTTTCTTCTGTTTCCCCTTTTTTTTGTTGCTTTTGTTGATGAACTGCGTCGAAAAAACCTTGGACAACTTTTGGATGAATGTTAGATGTTTAATCGTTATTCATCGTTTGCTCATTTTGCATGCTTGAATTCACCACATTTGCTTGTTAGGCGGTAGTCATTAAACTTAGCCAAGGCGCTTTTTAGAAACACCTAATTTAGGGTAGCGTTTCTAAGTCACCCAAGTGATTTCATGTGCCATTGTGATCGCGAGCATAGATTATCACGGACCACATAAAATGTAGGTGAAAAATATCCTTAATCGAACAAGGCATAAGACCAGCAAGGCCTTAGCGTCGAGTTTCAGCGAGATTATCGCGAGTTTCAACCTTCCGGAACTTATACCACGATGATCGCTTAAAATATGCTCTGGTAACGCGGCGAAACAACAAGTTCTCGGAAGTGCTCTTAGGCGAAACACTCAGCGGAGCGACCAGTGGTGCTTGAGAGCCAACCCGAGGCGTCTGAGCCGTGTAGGAGTCTTGTCTCTAGCGACACTCGATGACTTGGTCTCATGGGGCGTTAACATAGCACATCTTCTCTTATCATGAGGAGCCGTTGGTTTCCAACATTTGCGATAACCACGCGCATCTTGACCTATCTCGAGGATATGATCGCAAGAAATGGCCAAAGAACGCGTATAAAGCGCTTATCTTATTTCAGTATGCGCGGGATGAGTGACTTGACGCTATTGGCGGAAACCGACGGGCTGGGCGGCGGCTTCGGGAACATCAGGCGGCGACCCAGAAACAATCGCTGACCGACCCCTTCGAGGCCGGGCGACCCGACAAGCCGGGTCTTGGCGAAACCTGACCAGGCTGGCGAGCAGCTCGAACCTTTCGGCGAGCAGCCCCAAGCCAACTGGGCGACCAGCGAAGACGCAGGCCTTCGAGGAAGTAAGCATCATTATGCTTACCTAGCAGCGTCTGAGGCAGCTCTGAGAAGGTGAGTAGGCATCTAGAGAGGTATCGCAAGGTAAGCTTTAAAACATTCTAAGCCCGACATGAAGTGTCTGGCTCATACTGTTTGGATCCTAAGTCCTTGTGAAATACTAAGAATTCGATCCAGTGGCGCCATGTGCTCAAGCGGCGAGTTTCTGAGGGTGGCATTAGGCCGGCGCTCATGGTGGCGACCAGCGGTGCTTGAGGAGCCAACACGAGGCGTCTTGAGCAGCGTCTGAGCACCGTGCCTAGCCCGCCCCACCGCTGAGCTAAGTATACCGAGGCGTCGAGGATCGTCATGGACTCTACAAAGGAATTAGCAAACGCGCGGAACCGCGACATCCATGCGCATATTAGCCACTCAAGGCACAATCGAAGAGGAATAATAATGGCGAAGCAAAGAGTTTTTAAGACGCGACCTTCTTGATCGCTTGACCGCCCGACCAGCCGAGAGGGGCGTACCTCGGTGGTGGAGCAAGCTTCTTGGTACCTAATTCCCTTAAGGGTAGAACTTAGGAGCAGCTCGATGTTGTAGGAGTTAAATCGACTCCTCGCCGTCCTCGATGGCTAACCGTACCGCCGGGCGAGATCTGAGACCACCTTGAAGGGCCCTCCCAGGGGGAGCGGCTTATGTAACCCGCATGCGTCTGGTCTGCGCAAGACCAGGTCACCCACCGGTGTTCTCTCGAGACCGGGTGGCGTGGTACCGCTGAGGCTTTCGCGATAGCAGGCGGCGCAAAGGCGGCCGATCCGCACCTCCTCCGGGAGGTTTACCTCTTCTCGGGAGACCTTCTTGGTCTTCTTCATTGAAAGCGGAGGCAGCGGCGGCGGCGGCGGCTTCGGAGGGGAGAAACGACCTCGGCGCCATACACCAGAAGAAGGTGTCTCGCCGGTTGCCGCGGTGGGCGTGGTGCGGCGACCACAACCGCGCCGGGAGTTCTTCCGTCCATCTTGCACCCGCTTGTGGAGTCGATCAAGCGCCCTTGTCTTGAGGCCCTTGACACCAACAAGATTGGCGCGTTCCGCTGACCATTGCTCATGGGATGGGCCACCGGCGAAACATACCTTGGTGCCCATTTCTTTCTGAGAACTCGAGAAAAGCCGTATTTAAAGCGGGTGCCGTTAGCCGGTGATGATGCGGTTGGCGACTCCAAAGGGTGAAAATCCAGCGCATGAACTTAACGGCGGCGGCCCGTGATGGCCGCCTTGCCTCGGCCCGACCCACTTGGTGAACTTGTCGATGGCGGCGAAGAGGTGGGTGAAGCCCCGTGGCCCGCGAGAGCGGACCGGGATATCTAGCCCCGGACATGAGCGGCCAAGATAGCGGGATGGTTTGCGAGCTTAATTTGGTCGGTGGGTTTACTGGCGAAAAGCCCGACAAGCCGCGCGTCCTCACCGGTAGCAAGCGTCTGGAGGCGGTAGGCCAATAAAATCCTTGGCGAAACGCCTTGCCGACTAAGTCCGTGGGACATATGGCTCCCGCACGCCTCCATGGATATCGAGAGCAATGCTCCCTCTTCCCGAGTGATGCACTTGGTAGAACTCCATTTACGCTCTGGCGATATAGGTCCCCACCTACGAGTATAGCACTTGGCCTTCGTGCAATCTTCTCACCGAGAGGCATCATCGTCGGGGATCACTTGGTCACGCAGAAGGCGGGATAGGGTCCATCCATCGATCTTCTGCCCAAGGGTGGCGACCACTCGGTGCTCGCTGGGTACTCATTGGCCGAGCTTTTCCCCAGGTCTTTGCCTCGGCGACCGCTGTCTTCCCTCCGGACCGGGCCGTGGCGGCCTTCCTTCCTCCTGGATTGGAGGCGTGGCAGCATCGCCTTCCCACTTTGGCCGGAGGCGCGGCACCTTTGCCGTCGTCCCACACGGACCGGGGCATGACAATGACACCATCATCCCCACTGAATTGTGGGCTGCGATGGACCGGTCGCGGTAGTCTTTCCTCGAAGACCGGCCGGAGCAGAGCCCTTGAGGATGCAAGGCTGGGGCGGCCGTCCGCAAAAGGTGATTGTCCGCCGAGGATATGAATATACCCCAAACCTTCAAAATGACACTCCATTCTTGGGACCTCACGAATGCGCCGCCATGGTGGGGTCGGAACATTGGAACTCCTTAGAGCTTGATTAATGACCGATGAGGAATCTCCTTGACTTAGAGCGCCTAATGCCCGGCCAGAAGCGATGCGCGGCCCGCCAATGAACCTTCATACTCGGCAATATTGTTGGTGGCCTTGAATTGAGGCGACCACGTCTTGGAGAGTGTCACCGGTCGGGGAGACGGAACAACTCCAGCCCGCGCCTTCCGGCTGAAAGACCCATCAAGAATAACGTCCAAGGGAAGGCACGGTGCTTCTTCACCGAGTGGCGGGAGTCCACTCGGCAATCCGCCAACTTTTGACTCTTGATGGCGGTCACGGGGCACAAACTTGATGTTAAATTCCCCAGCTCCACCGACCATTTAGCAATTCGCCCCTCTGCTTCCACGGTTATGGAGAATCTCGCGCAAAGGGTAAGTGTGACCACGGTAATTTCCGCCCTTGGAAATAATGCCGTAGCTCCTAAACGCCACTAGGATTGCATACAACATCTTTTGAGCTGCGGATCTGGGGTCTCTGCTTCATGCAATACTTTCTTGATGTAGTAGGCCGCCTCTGAACGCCTTCCTCTCTGCGATCAACACGGCGCTCACCACCTCGGGGTGGCGACAATATCTGAAGCAAAGGCTCACCGTGGCGAAAACCAGGCAAGGGGAGAGGAGAATACCGCTTCAAATCTTCAAATGCCTTCAGCGCCTCGTCCGTCCACTCGAAGTAATTAGTCTTTTTCGGCTTTGAGCAGAGGCAAGCTTTTTCTCTAATCGAGCAATGAACCGCCCTAGGGAGGCCAAAGCGACCGGCCAAACATTGGACTTGCTTGAGTCGTGGGCGGCTTCATGTGCTCGATGGCGATATCTTGTCGATTGGCCTCAATGCCCTGGATACGAAAAACCCAACGACTTCTTGGAGGGCACACGAACACGCATTTTTAGGGTTGAGCTTGGTGATTCATCCGGAGGTTAGCAAAGGTCTCCTCGGTCTTGGATCATTTCTTCACTCTTTTGATTTTCACCACCAAGTCATCAACATAAACTTCAAGGTTCCGCCCTATCTGGGGCGGAAGGTAATATGCATAACATATTTGTAAGTAGAACACGCATTCTTTAAACCAAAAGCCATCCTTACATAACGGTATACACGGTTGGGGTTACAAAAGCGATCTTTTCTTAGTCTTCAAGCGCCATGCTAATCTGGTGGTACCGGAGTATGCATCCAAAAAGCACTGACAATTCACACCGTAGTGGAGTCTCGATGAGGTCGACTCGTGGCGGGGATAAGGATCTTCAGGCGAGGCTTTGTTGAGGTCGGTGAAATCGACACACATCGCCACTTCGTTGGATTTCTTGGCGAGCAGGGGTTGGCAAGCCACTCGGGTGAAGACCTCCTGACTATTCCAGCTCGGCGGCTTCTCTACCTCCTCTCGAATGGCATCCTGCGCTCGGCGCCGCCTCCGGACCTTCTGCGGATCGGGCGCCGCTGGGGCGTTGCCAATCGGTGCTCGATCACCTCCACAGGGACCCGGTCATGTCGGACGGTTGCGAGCGAACACGTCTGCGTTTGGCGGAGGAAGGTGGCGGCGCGTCTTTCTATTGGCGCCGAGGTTGGCGCCAATCTTGGCAGATCTTCGAGTTCGCCCCGCTCAGGCGACCACCTTTACTTCACCGGCGGGCAGGTGAAGCACGGTCGAGCTTTGAGGGCTCCAGGAAGTGGCGTCGGCGCGCCGCGCAAATGGCACCGGCGGATCCCAAGCTTTGCTTGTGTCGGTAGCGAGGCTTGAGACCTATCACGTTGATAACAATGGGGCGGCTGGGCCCGACATCTTCACCACCATGTAAGCGTAGTGGGTAGCCGCCATGAACTTGACCGGTAGCCGACCGACCAAGTAAGGCGTTGTATGGGAGGTCGAAATCTGCGACCTCGAAATCCACCATCTCGGTGCGGTAGTTATCCTTCTCCCCAAAAGTGGCGGGGAGGCAAACTTGACCAAGGGAACAAGCCGCATCTGGGGCCACCGAAGAAGGCGGTCGGTCGCGCAGTCTGGCGGCGATCTGCAGCGCCATGAATGCCGGCGCAGACAAGAGGTTGATGGGCGCCTCAGTCCATCGGCACCGCCCGGTAGTACATTCCGGACCGTGGGTGCTACCACGATCGGGAGATGCCCAGTGAGGGTGCCCTCGGGGTGGTCGCCCGTGAAGGTGATCGTTTGCTCAGACCATTTCGATGTCAGGCCGTCCACGAGCTCGGCGCCGTGGCGCACACCTCCTTTTCGGCCGTTTGTAGCGGCGTTGGAGAAATGGTGGATGAACCACCGTGGATATGCGCCCGCAGTGTGATCCGCTGTCTTTGAAAAGCGATGGGCGGGATCTTCATCTTGATCATCATCGGCGGCGCTCCTTGAGCGCTTCTCCACCATCCGCCCGACGACCCGGCGGTTGTCTGGGTCATGGGTATTGGTTTTATGTATCGGGCGATGGGGCTCGCCCTCCTTTTGATCGCGGCGATCGTTTCTCTGATCGCGGCGGTCATCGCGCCGATCCACAGCGTCGTTCGCCGATCACGGCGGTCGTCGCGCCGCTTCGCGGCGGTCATTACGCCGATCGCGGCGGTTGCGCTCGGGGCGCGGGGTCTTCTTCGTCGTCGCTTCGGCGGCAAAGACTGCTGGGCTCCCGCCTCGCGCTTCGCGCCTTCTTGCCGCCGGCGGGACCTTCGATGTCGGCCTCGTCCTTCTTTAGCCACCCTTGGGGCGGTAGCCCCCTCGCCTCGCGGCCGCAGCGCACTTATGTCGCGAGGAGAAAAGCTTCGGAGGTTGAGTGATGAATGCGGGTGGCCATCTTCTCCTTCATCTTCGCGATCGCGTCGCCCCTCTGAAAGCGATGGCGGTGATTGCTCGGAGATGTGGGGATGGTGTTGCGGCGATGTGATGAACCGCGGATGAAGTCGTGGCGACTCCCCTTTCTTGTTCGAGCGTGGAGGTCATCCTCCACCGGCTTTCTTGAAGAGCCACGAAAATTAGCGACAAAATGTCGCTGGCTGTCCCCACGAGTGCAGCACCCTCGGGGAGGTTCAGCAACGAGGCGGGCGAGAACTTCGTCAAGGCCGTTGGGAGGTAGTTGGCCATGACCTTTTCGGATCCGCCCGTTGCCCGCACCATCGTCGTGTAGATTTGGAGGAACTCCTCCGGGATGGTGGTGCCGTCATATTTCTCTATGGTCGTAGGGCGAAACTTTGTCCGGCCGAGCCCGCATGGCGCGGCCGCCGGAAAAACTGGCACCGACGCCAGTAGAGAGCCAAGCCGCTCATCGAAGCCGGTCAGGGGACGCGCATGGGGCGCGAGGCCGCTCTTCAAGGAGTCGGAGGGACCTCCTCCGGTCTGTGGGCGAGGGCCACGAGGGGACTCTCATTGTCGGCCGCCACACCTTGCCATGGCGGCGCTCTGGTCCGGATGGCGCGGCGAGCGACCGCGAAAGGTCATCACCGCGGCTGGCGGCGCTTTCGTCGAGATGAGGCGAAGGTCCTCACGGTTCCTCGAGGCGGGGCGGGATGGCGCGCGCCGTTCCTTGACCCGGCCCACTGGCGAGGCCCTTCTCGTTAGGCGACTCGAGGCTGAGCGCCTGCATGCGCCTTAAGGCGCCAGGTACCTTCGGTGCTGGTGGCCGAAACCCTACCGCCGGGCGCATCCACGAGGCGAGCAATGCCGCGACCACGCAGTGGCCGGAGAATCCCGCGAACTCCACCGGCGGTGGTCGAAAGAACGCAGGCGTGCAAGTTCTGGCGGGGTGGCGCCTCCATAGCCACCTTGACCGCGCAGGCTGCTCCACCGCTTCGGGAGAAGCGGCGCCGTCTGCGGGCGAGCACGGCGGTTCCTCGGCCGGCGACGGCGGAGGCGCCTTGGTCGTCGCTTCGCCCGCGAGATCTGGTCTTCGCGAATCCGCCATCTTCGATCGTGAGCACGCTACGAACCGCGAACACCGAAGTCCGCGGGGAGTTAGCGGAAAAGCCAACCACTAGCCCCTACGCGCGCGCTGTCGGTGTATTCCACGAACAGAGCCCGTGATCTGAGCCGGGTTTTGTTCGGTAGGGGCGTCTTCGTGGTGCTGCTAATCGGGCGAAAACCTAGAGGACTCCAGCGGAGGTTTGGCGCCTCTGAACTAGGAAGAACAAGTGATTTTTACCCGAGTTCGGCCCCTTTGAGAAGGGTAATAACCTTCGTCTGCTAAATTTCTTATAGGGTTATGTCGAACCGGTCTGAGTTCTCGAGTTACAAGCGCATCCGCTAGCTTTCTCTAGTATTGCTTGGTCGTGATCTAGGATCCGATCCCCTTCCCCATGCACCCGAGGGCCCTTATATAGGCGAGCTAGCAGGGGTAGGTACAAGGAGGGTCATCATCTTGATCTAAATACATTTAATGCTTCCTCTCATGTTGTCCGTTCCTCGGCCTCATTAAATGCCTCTGCGTGCCCTTGCCGGTCGTGGATGGGACCCCCTTGTGACAGTAGGTGAGGCGTCGGAGGAATGGGCTTGTTGCGAAACCCTTACTCTTGATAAGCTGCTATGGCGAGCTGCCGTTCGACCGATGCTGCGGCGGAAGGAGCCGGGCGAAGCCGCCGTCGCCCACCTTCTTGCCTTGCGGCGGCGGCGCGGCGTCCTCGCCAATGCTGCGCCACCGCCCGTGACGATGGCGCCGGCGGCGGCGGGCGTGCTTCGCCCGCGCTTCGCCGGGCGCCCGTGAACCGGCGCTGGCCGGGCGTGATCGCCGCCCGTCGCCCGCGACCCGTGGTGGTGGCGGCGGCGGCGTCTTTCGCCCACCCTTCGCCGGGCGCCCGTGGGCCGACGCTGGCCGTGGGCGTGATCGCCGCCCGATCGGCGGCCGCCACGTGGGGCGGGCGCCGGCGGCGGCGTCTCGCCCACCGCCGCTGGCGCCCGTGGACCGACGCTGGCCGTGGCCGTGATCGCCGCCCGATGGCGGCGCCCACGTGGACCGCACTTTATGCGGTGGAGAGGGTACCCTAGCGTATAATACGCTGACAGCTCGGTTTCAAATTTCAACTATATTGAATGGATCAGTGTGATGTTTATTTAGCACATTCTTTATAACCCTCATTTCTATCTTCATAACAACTTTTGTAGTGTCATGCAAGGATTAAAATCTCGGTGAAATTTCGTGAGATCTCACCGAGATCTTGGATTCCGGTCGGGGATGGAATCTAAAATCCTGGTCGGGTAAAAAAATTTAAATTGTTACAGTAATCTCATAAATTTCAGCGAGATTTCACTAAATTCACTGAAATCTCAGGTTTTTTGACTGGTTGTTGACTTTTTATGGCCACAATTGACTGGATCTGGTCTAATACCCCTTAAGAAAGTCATCTTCCATGAAAATTTATTGAAAATCCAAATTTTTGAGATATTTTAAAATTTTGACAGAAACATTATCAGGTTTTTATAAAATTTTACAAGCTTAATAATGTCGGCGTATTCCACCGGACGGGCCGAGTCTCTGAGACCGAGTTTGGTTCGATGGGAGGCGTCTTGGCGGTAGGCAAACCCTAACGGATGAAAACCCGGGAACTCCCACGAAGGACTCGAGTCTATGAACTAGGATGAAACACAGATTTTGTACCCAGGTTCAGGCCCCCTACCCTCGGGTAATAGCCTTACTTCTTGCTAGATTTCTTATCGTGTGTTTTAAGCAAGTACAGAGTTTTGGAGTTACAAGTTCTTCCTTAGGCTCTACTGCTCGAACTCTTGATTGTCCGTCCCTCCTCCCCATGCACTATGAGGCCCTTATATAGGCCAGGCCATCGGGGGTAGGTAAAAGGGGGGTCATCATCTGATCTTCATACATTTATTACCCCTTCCCGTGCTGTCCCGTTCCTCCAGCCTCATTAAATGCCGACGCATGGCCTCGCTTCGTCCGCCCGTGTATGTGACCCCTTTGTGGCGGGTAGGTGAGGCGTCGAGAAAATGGGCTTATAGCGAAATCCTTGCGGTTGGTAGATCGACACGGCGGGCTGTCGCTTTGCACGATGCGATAGGGAAGGAGACTTCGGTGAAGCCACCCGCACCACCTTTTGCCTTGCGGCGAAGGCGGCGAGCGTCCTCGCCCTGCTCGCCGGAGACCACGTGGTAGGCACTGGCGGTGGGCCTTCGCCCACCCGTCCGCGAGCCGCTAGCGTGGATGGGCGCCCGGCGGCAGGCGTCTCGCCCACCTACTCGCCGGACGCCCGTGGGCGGCACTGGCGGCGGGCGTGCTTTCGCCCGCCCGTCCGCCAAAGCCGCCACGGGTCAGCTTTGTGCGTCGAAGGGTACTAGCGTGAAATCTGTTGACAAATAATGATCTGAAAATTTATAGTACAATCTTTAGTAGTGTAGGATCATATATAAAAAATTTTAAAAAATAATTAAACTCTATTTGTTAACTTTAAAAAAATAAAAAAAAACAGAATGAACATAATTGGGACAGTAAAATTTTTGGAATTTTATAAATTTTCTCGAGTGTGATAACTTTCCAAAATTTTATGAGAGCTTAATAATTACCTTAGTACCATTATCTAAAATTTTGAAAAAATTTAAATCTTTTTTGCCTACTAAAGCAAATCTATGTATTGATCATCAGGCTTTTATCAGGACATAGCACTGTCAGAATTTTTGGATCTTTTTGAAGCTTGATCATCATATGAAAATTTAAGAAACATTAATGATACATCAGGACCATCCACAAGAATTTTCAGTATTTTCTAACATGGTTTGAACTATTTTTTATTTTGTTGAAGTTTGCCGGTAAGGCTTTTATCACGACAGTAGCACTGTTTGAATTTTTAAAAAATTTCTAAATCATTATAATCATCTAAAAATTTTATTAGAATATTAGTTATGCATTTTATTCGAATTTTAAAATTTTCTAACATGTTTTGTTCTATTTTTAATTCGATTCAAACTTGTCGATTAGCGTTTTATCAAAACAGTAGTACTATTTAATTTTTCAAAAATTCATAAAATTTGATAATCATCTGAAATTTTATGAAAACATCAATGATGTGTAATGAACCTCCACAAAAATATTCAAAAATTTTCGACGCCTTTTGTGCTACTTTTCACTCGGTGCAATTTCACCGAAATATCAGCAAATCTCGCAGAGATTTCGGGAATTTTGCTCGAAATTTCATTTTTTCGATAGAAATAAAATCGGATTTATATTTTTATTTTTGAATTTCATCCAAGATTTCCCCGAAATTCTGAGATCTCAGCGAGATTTCAGATTTCGATCATGAGCGAGATTTCATCCGCAAACAAAATTTGAATCCTTGGTGTCATGACTTAAATCAATCTGTAGTTATGTTGTTGTACTGTACCTAAAAAGATTCAGAATGTATTTAACTATATAATACTTTACTAATTCCATTTGATTCCACTGCTGCTATGTGATGTGGAATGTACTTTCTTCGTCCAAATTTATAGAGCGTATATTTTTGAATAATTTTATCTATAAATATATGGCAACATATCCAATAAAAATTCTTTTTACTGTGAAAACTTCGTGAAACCTATGTGTATATATTTTAAAAATTAACAAAAATTACCTTACATAGGAGAGATAAGATTCTATAATCTAGTAAAATTTGAAGAGCAAAATCAATCGCATTTGAAAGATATGAAAAAAGACAAACAACGAGTTGAATTTGTCTTTTCATATCTTTCAAATCGATGAGATTGAGTTTGGTCTTCAAATTTTACAAAATTATAAAGTTCACCTTCCTACGTATGATATTTTTTTGAAATTTTTCAAAACTTATACACGGGTTTCACGGAGTTTTCACTGGATATATTACCTAAATATATGGCGTAATTAGTGTGATGTTCATTTTATATCCTAATAAATATCTAGACTACTTATATTCTTCACAAACATGCATTGATAGTTTTAGAGATTATAGTTAGAGTTAGCCTAATCATTTTAAATATATTTTTAATCTATGCGGTTAAAAATTAAAACTGATAAATTTAGATGGAGAGAGTATTTAGCTGCACATAGGGGTGTTTGGATTATAGGCATTTCATTGAAATATTTTAGAATCTACTTTAAATTTAAACTAAATTTTAAAACCTTTCAAAAAAATTATCACTCACCCCAACAGAGCCTAAAATTTTTACTAACTAGATCAATGCCCGTGCGTTGCTACGAAAAATAAATATAGTAATGAAATATAAAGCTCAAACAACAAAAGAAAATTGTGCTACAAGATCAAACATCTATTTCTCCAAATTACACAAGTTTTTATGGTTTCTCCTCCAACATGAATTCAGGCATTCATAATATTAAAATAATTTTAGAAATGATAATCTTGGTATACGTCTCGAAAGATCTGAAAATAAATGGTTACATTGCAACACGATTTGGATAACATTTTTTATCAACACCTTGTCTACGATGTGAGTATTTCTCTGTAGACAATGTTTTTCATGAGATTCTATTTCTGAGGGTAAGACTGCATCCCAGCCCAGTTAGCACCATATACATATCTAAAAATGCATGTAAGCCACGTACAAGACTTGAAGGGTCAAACAACCACACAAGTGTGCAACTCTGGTTAAAATTAAGTGTTCACTTTGCAATCTTAAATTCTTTACATTAGAATAGAACCGGGTTGAAAATAAGAAGCGTATCTCTCGTTGCCTTCCAGCATCGTATGAATCCCCCAACCCTCGACCCTTCCACGCCATGCCGTCCATTGGATGCCTCGGAGAGTGCCTTGCGCTCGCGCCGCCATAAGCATCTTTGAGCCATTGCCGAGTCCGTCGTGCCACAGGACCCACCACGGATAGGAAGGGCCGGATTCTTCTGCCGCTATCGCAAGAACCACTCCTCGTCATGCGAGTGCTATCCGTTCGCTTCTTGCTCTGGCCCTTCATGCCTTTGCGCCATCGAAGCGGTCGGGAGGAACGAGGAGATCGGGAGAGCGTATGCATGGTATACTCAGATAAGAGATGCTAGGCTTAAAACTATCACGAGCACCCAAAATACTTCTTTCAATGAAATTTAACGTACGTATGCATACATGGTATAGAGATAACTTCTTAATAGATAAGAGAAGCCACGCGTAAAACTACCATTAACCAAGTTCCGTACATCTCACGAGCAACCAAAAAAATTGCAAAAAGATCCGTACATCTCATGGACAAAAGCTTCGTGGGATCATGGACCAAGTCACTGTGTATCAAAGAATGAAAAAAAACAAAGCATAAAAAGATGGTGGTCTACGAGAAATGACGCATGAGCCTTCGGTGGGCCTATGATGCAGTAATTCGTTATATGGGTTGGTGGTAGAGAACAGACCAATCACCATCAACTTAAAATTAAAAGTAGTAGAGATTTCGCTATGATTCCGCTGGTAGGTCCTTTGGCGTGCCTGAAGAAATCGCAAGAAAATCTGTGTCGCTGCCGTGCCGGCTCCTTCCTATCCTACCATCGCTAACGATTTTCATCAAACCGGACACGTCGCCTCTGCAGCTCTCTGCTCCTAGACTCATCTCTCCGCTTAGCGCCTCAACCCGCGCGGCGCCGGCGCGGCTATGAACTCGATCCGGTCGGCTCTCGCGAGGGCGCTCCTCGCCCCCAAGACCCGGCTGTCGCGGGCCCGCCACTACGCAGGTGTCGGCGAGACGCAGTCCGAGAGGGTGGCGGCGGAGATGGTCCGCTACGCCTTCGGCGGCGCGCGGCACCGGAGCTCGTCAGGTTCCCCTCCCTCCCTTAGCTCCGCCCCCGTCGTACCAATGCGCGTTAGGGTTTGAGGTCTCGCTCGCTGGCGTGAGCTGAACTGCTGTTGCTAGTGTGCCAGATGAGGCGATGCGGATACTGGAGCAGGGGGCCTCGAACCTGCAGGGCGGCGGGGAGGGCAGCGCCGAGGCTGTGGGGATGCTCATGCTCGCGATGTCCACGCTGCTCTACCGGAGGTCTGACCTGCTGCACTGCGAATCAATTTTGTGATCCGACGCTTTATTTTGAGCAAATTTAAATCGTTGCCCCATGAACCTGTCTTACGAATTCGTCCTTTAGTTTGGTTCATTTTGGCCTCTGATTTGCACGGCCGGTTACAGCCACTTGTTGTTTAGATTTGTATAGCCGCGGTATTTAGGACGGATTTAGGTATAGCACACATTACGAAACGGAAAGAGGACTTAAGAGTGCATGCGCCTTTCGGTCTGCATACTTGCCGCAAATTGACGCATGAAGATGATACGGACGATAAATATGAACTGAGAATGTCATACATTCTACACATCTTTGGTCTTATCATGTGAACTTGCTTATTATTGGTAGGTATGGTGGAAAGTCACTAGTCCATTTAGCATAATGAGGTTGAGTTGTCAGCAAGAGAACTGACTCCACTGGATCCTTGATTTACCTGTGCTAATTTGATCTTCCCTATTGTGTAGATTTGAGTAAAACTATGTATGTTCCCTATTGAGTAGATTTGAGTAAAATTATGTGTTTTTCTCTGTGCAGTGGAAGACGCCAAGATGCAATGGAAAAGCTCAAAGCAACCCAACAAATTGCTCCTTCTGCAGCTTTCAGAGGTGCTTTTCTAGGTCCTTTTTTTTGTAGCAGCAGTATTGTATATTGGGTGGTGCGGACTGGAATGCTTGTTGTGTAAACTTTCTAAAGCAGAGGGTTTCGAGTCTCACATTTATCTTGTGAATTTAGCAGCCAGAAACACTGAAAGAAAAACTGTAGATATAAATGTTTCATTTGATGATGTGATGGTCCTTTGATTATCTTCGGTTAAAAAAGAAGATATCATCAAGCTATCAACTAAAATGAAAAAGGGAGGGAAACTTTTGCATACCTGAGGAAGTTTGCAAAGAAAAATGATGGAGTTTGGGAGAGGAGGGAGGGTTTACTAATTTGGCTAATGCTCTTGAATGGCATTTCTAATGCGATATCATTAACTTAATTTGCAGTTGCAGCATGGGAAGCGCTAATGGGACTATGCATGGAAGCAGACCAGGTTTGGTCCTACAAGCTCATTTTACTCTTGCATGGCCCTAGGTGAAATTAGTTTCAAGGTTACTTTAAACACAGGATATCTCCTCCTTGGTGTCCCCAAATGATTTGGTTGAACTGTCAATCAAAGATGAAGATAGCAAATGGCCTGATCAGGACCAACTAAAATTTCGGGTTAATGCTATCAAAGGACTTATTACTCATCTAAATGGAGAGACAGAATCAGGTTATTTTTCTTTTTGATGCCCTGAATATCTCTGCTAGATCACAGGGAGTGGATTTTGCCCAAAATGATTTACAGTTGCTCTTTATCAGCCCAGCTTTTTTTAATGGGTGCAAGGACTGCTGTGCTGGAATAGGCAATGACCAAACAGGTATAACTGTGTGAAACAGAATGAACATTTACATTTTTCTTCTGCCATTAGTGCATGCATGGATCTTATTATGTTCTTTCCAGAAAATGCTGCTCTTTCATATGGTGAATATCTTCATTGTACCGGGGATTTTCCTTTGGCAACACAAATGTACAAGAAGCTTCTTGAGGCAGTTCACATGGAAAATATGCCTGGAAATTTTTTAGCAGCTGGAAACATGATTCCCGAGGAGGTTTCTCTTGGGGCCACTTGCTCCTATGGCCAGCTTTTATCTCACTCTGGGTTAGATTTAGAGTCTCTCAACCATCATTATTTGATTGGTCTTGTTATAAATTGACCCCAATATTTGATTGAACTTCAAAACTTAAAAGCATTTGCCTCTAGGACTATGGTTACTTCTTAACCTCTTCCCTTTTATGGGTGTTACGAGTCCCGACTGAAAGCGTTCACCTTTTCCTTTTAATCCAGGAGGTTCGGTGAGGCTGAGGATTGTCTCACAAGAGCACTACAGAAGGCTGAAGAACAATTTGGTCTGGGCATGCTAAGCTTATTAAATGAATATAAGAAAATGTTGGCGTTGAAGTAGTTGACCACAAGTTAATAATCGTATAACCTTTTAATCCATGTAGGTGCAAATCACCCAAAGGTTGGGATTGTATTGACTTGTGTAGCTAGAATGTACAAACTGAAAGCAAAATCAGAAGGTTCTAGTTCAATAATGGTTCAGGAGGTCAGTAAACCTCTCTTCATTCTTATTTAAGTTTTATGTGTCCACCAGATTGAAACTATGACGGTCACACTTCCTTGGTTTTATTTCTTTTTCAAAGTAGTCCCTTCATAGTTTTTATTTCTAACTGTTCTATGGAGGTTGTGCATACACTTTATTCAATCCCGGTGACTCAATACTTGAGCTGTATGCTTATTTAACCAGCCGGTTGATTGCAGGGGCTGTACAGGAAGGCCCTAGAAGTTTTGAAAGCCCCTGCCATTAATTCTGAGGGTAAAACAATAATCTCCCGTGATACAGTTCTTTTGAACCACTTGAGCGATATATTGTTTATTATTTATATTTTGCAGGTACCAGCCAACAGATGGATTGGAGAGATATCGTCTCCCTTGCTAGAGGTTAATACTCTGAAGTTCGGGCCATTACTCTCTCTCTCTCTCTCTCTCTCTCTCGTGTCCAATAAGATCAGTCTATACAACTCTTAAATAACAAGTTATTTGATACAACTGTGATACCATATTGTTTAATCTGTTCTATTGATTGATTGGGCATGTAACTTCGCTATACAACTGTTAAAAAGCAAGTTAATTGATGAAACACCATACAATGGCATATCCTCATGTGGAGCTAACCAAGGGTCGGGCAAAAAGATTTCTAACCCTTTTTATCCTGGGGGAAAAATTCCGGAGATTTGCCAAATAGGACCTTAGCCTTTTCCCTCGATGCTAGAATAATCCGTGGATTTGCTGGGTTCCGCTAAATCTGACTATTATGACAATGTAAACAGCAACTAATCAGAGAGTCAGGATTATTGCTAGCAGTTGGTGCCTATTTGGATATTCCTTATTTGGAGGCTCTTAGGATATTGCTTATTCTTATCGTTGAGGAAATACTGAATTTGTGTCTACACGTCCAACTTGCAGGTGAGTATGCAGAATTGTTGCTTATTCAGTCAAATAGAAAGGCGGAAGGTGAACGAATGAAGGGATGGGCAGAAGATGCCTGGAGGAATCATAGACTAACATTAGCTCAAGTGCTAGAGTATTCAGAACCTTCAAAACCAACAGTTGTTGTTGACACCCGGATCGGCAGGGTCGTGTAGCACCCATCGCAATCTGGTGAAAAGTACGATGCAATAATCTTTAAACGCACGTCTAACGTAATGTATTAAATTATTGCTCTCCTGGACTACCTACGTTTTGCATGTGTTTTTGCCTTTCTGATTTGATGCGTCCTTCAACGGAATTCGGTGCCTGTTCATTTTTTTAAAAAGGAATTCACACGCACAAGTCATCAGCTAACCAAGTAGACAATTTGAGTTGTAGTTGCATATTTCCATCTGCTCATTGACATGAGATCCGGAGCGAGCGAATTATGAATCAAGTCGTGGGTACTATATTGCTACTTGTAAGGGAATCAGTGGATTATATATACAGTCTCCTCTCTTGCTAGGCTGAAGACCTATGGGGTGTTTAGTTTGAGGGATCACCAAAACTAAGGATGGTTTGGTCTATCATGAGACCATTTCATAAATTTGGTGAGGTGACACCGTCCCTCATTTCATATTAACTGTTGAAGTATAAATAAATTGTCATCTTTTCTTCATCAGTTTAAGCTTTTAGATAAACTGGTTAATACATACAACTCAATATGGTACCCCTCTCCGGTTTAGGATTTACAAAATGCTTACACCCCAAGTGGCTATGTTTGCGAATAGTTTAGGACGAAGTAATAAATTGCCTCGATAAGAAGTTCAGGGTCCCGCCGGCGGATCCAGATAGGGAAGAAGCGTTTCTGTCTTGGGACTTGGGAGAGTAGCATCCAGATGTCGGACTTTGCTACACCAGTCGTGTAGCTATATTTGCGAATTTGTTTGAGTACTCTCGAGCGAGTTCTGAACATAAACATGCATATAATAATTACATATCAGACCATGGACAATGGGTAAATAAAATACGTGCTCAATATAGCTGTAAATAATAATTAATACTAGTAGCAGTTTTTGTTAAAGCGACCTGTGTGGTAAAACTCAGTAGCCGGCCCTCGCTCGGTCACTCACACGTCACACCCCCTTCAATCTTATGCTTAATTGGCCATTTTAATCGTTTTGCAATTTAAAATTTGAGTTTATATATGTACCTTCATGTAGCACTAAAACAGCCATGTAGCTCATCTTTTTATGTATGTGTATAGGCTTGAAAACTGAAAACTAAGCCATCGCCAACAATGGCCACTAAAAGGATCAACACGTCACATACACTAACTTCAGTCTAATATATACACACACCAGACGATGTCTGTGTACTTGACCGATTGCATGTAAATCAGCAAATACATAATACAGCACAATGACAAATAAATTGGCAATAAAAAGAACAGAGTAAAGCTAATGATACACGCTATAGATTGCTCCAACCATGAGATCATATGGCAGCAAAAGTGCAATATCACGGCATGATCAGGGCCGGCCCAAAAGGGGGCAGCCGGTGCGACCGTCAGGGCCCCCAATTTAGGATGGCCCCGAAATTGTATCTAACATGAATATAGAAGTATCATTCTCGATAAAACGTCGAGCTACCCGGAAAAAGCAGTTTGATGAAAGTGATTATAATGAAAAGGTTTTATCAGCTGAGAAGTTTTTTGAGGTAAATTACTTTTTTGTTATGGTGGATGTAGCAATTTCTTCATTGAAGAACAGGTTCGAGAATTTTACTACATTTAAGAGTACATTTGGTTTTTTACTTAGCTCAAAAAATTTAAAGTCATTGGATAATATTGAACTAAGAAATTGTTGCACTAAATTTGCAAAAATATTTTCCCATAATACTTCATGTGATATTGAGTTAGATGATTTTTTTTGGAACTAAAAGTGCTACAAATGACTTTATCTATTCACTCACAGTCCGCTATGGAGATTTTTGAGTTTGTTAAGGATTTAAATTGCTATCCAAATGTTTCAATTGTTTATCAAATCTTATTCACTATACCTATGACTGTAGTCTTCGTTGAAAGAAGTTTTTCAAAACTAAAATTATTAAAAATTACTTGAGGTCATCAATGTCACAAGAAATGTTAAATGTTTTGGCAATTTTATGCATTGAGAAGGATAAATTGGACAAAATTGATATTGATACTATTATTGATGACTTTGCATCTAAGAGTGTTAGAAGGAACTTTAACTTGCCCATTTAAATTTGTAGGAATTGGTGAGATTGGATTTTGTCGTAGAATTATGGTAGTAATGGCAATGTGGCGCGGGTGGACTTGAAGGTGCATCTTGGAAGCTAGAGCTCAATTTAGTTGAATAGTACATGAGTTTGATTACGTTTTAACTATCTTTTGGTTGTGACTTGCTCTCTACCAAGTTTATTACATATGAAAGCATTCGATACTTTATTTGCAATAATTATGGTAATCAATAAAAGGACCATTTGATTTAGCTCGCCCTAGACCCCCAAAATCTCTGGAACGATCCTGGGCATGATCACTACATGAGCCGAGGGTGAGTACAGAACAGATGAATGTCGACGAGAGCGAAGAGGTATGGAGCGAATTACTTCAGCACAATGACAGTTGAATGTCCCTCGGCAAGCGACGCTGGGAGGGAGAGGCCCATTTTCAGTCCGAGCTAATAATTTAGATGAAATTAATAAAAATAGATATATGCACATGTGTGTATTCTGCGGGATAACGTATACTTACGCTCCAAAGGTCCTAAACTTTTTTAAAAAATTGTTGGTATGTGTAACAGACACGCATATATGTGTGTGAAGTGTCTGTAGCTTGTACGTGTATTGTGTACCTCCTTGTAAAAAAAAGACAGTTTTATTTGAATCGTCCACCCCTATCACGCTTGCGTCCCAATATTGTAGGGGCCTAGGGGGCCTGCGCCTGTGCCCGGGATGGTGGACATTACAGAGAAGGTAAAATATCGCCATGAAAGATGCATCTTTCTCAAGGAAAAAAAAAGCAAAGGAGCAGCAGAAGAGCGGCACAACGGAAGGATTACCGACTTACAGCTAGAGCCATAAATAAACCGAGCTCGAGCAAGTTTAATATCACCATGATGCATCTTTCTCAAGGAAAAAAAAAAAAGCAAAGGAACAGCAGAAGAGCGGCACAAAGAAGGAATAGTGACTTATAGCTACAGCTGAGCTCGAGCAAGCTTGAGTTGAGGTCTGAGCTTGGATCTAAACTCAAGGTCGGTTTAGTTTAAACTCGAGTAAGCTTAAGCTCGGCTCAAGTAAACTCTGCAACAATCAACAATTCAATATACACTAATTTTTTTAAAAAAACTCAAGTTTGAGCTTGACTTAAGCAAGCTCGATAGGAGTTAATATAAAATAATATATAATAAGCAATTCTTAAATTTATCAAACACGAGCTATTCAAACTCGGCTCATTGAAGGTTACGAGCTTAAGATTAAGCCTAGAGCAAGCCAAATTCGAGCAACTCATAAGCCTCAAAACTTTTTTTGCAACCGCCAAGCAGCCATACTCGACAAGTTCACCAACTAAGCGCTCAAATTAGTCACTTTAATCAATTAATCACCTAATTAATTCACTAATTAAGTGGCTAATTAAATCACTACTTATGTATGGTGCCTTGATACCTGCTTACCGAGCTAGAGTAGCTTGGCAGGTCGTGCTACGCGACAGGTGACATGCTAAGTTCGGAGGTGTCGTTGCCACGATGGAATGTGCTGTCGTGGTATAGGAGCACAACAAGTGATAAATATCGTATATCGCACCTGTCGCGGCCGAGAAGTGAGCTATTTTTTGTAAAATTATTTAAAAAAATAGATTTGCAAAAAAATGTCAACAGGAAAAAATGAAAAAAATCCTAGCACGGGTCGCTGCGTCGATCGGACCAGCGCTTATGGGCGGGCTCGGTTTGGGATTTCACGCCCTTATCTTGGCTCAACCAGGAAGAAGTACATAATTTTTTTCAAAATCTTTAATTTTTTTTAATTAGACTAGTTTACCATTCGAACCAACTCGATGCTGTCTATTATCATGATATTCCAGCGATAATGGTTGATAATGTGAACCCTGGTTACATCCCCGTGTTCTTGTTTCTGGCGTCCGATCGTCTGGTATTAGTAGAGTATGCTTAGATTAATTAACAGCTTCTTGTCATAGTGCAAAACGATCCAAGCAAAATTCGAGCCATGTGAACAACCCGTCTGCAGTTCTACACCAACTCTCTTTTCGTATCATGCAAGGATTTTTTTTAGCCCTGATACGTATTACCATTTCCTGTGTGTACGTTTTGATCACAAAAGAGAGCGACCTTTTTATATACGTGCAGACAAATTTTGTAACTTTGGTTGTTGATATTTTTCGCTGAATATTTAGATTGACCAGATTTAGACATATTACACAATGAATCAATCGCATATAGATATATAGTACAAGTCTACAAGCTTTGCACTGTTCCGTGCGGGTGTAATAGCTACGTGCCGTAACCGGTGTTACAGGCCTTGGCTTTTCTAGGCTCTTTGATATGTTTTTTAGCTGTAAATACAATAGCAAAAATACCCTTCTGTTCTTCGTGTCAGCCATGTCCATATGCCGTAGTAGCACGGCAGACCACGACAAGAGGAAAGCAAGTACGGTAGGAGCTAGGTGCCCAGGACTAGAGCTGAAAAAAAAACTCGTTAGAGTTCGAATCAAAACTTTTTCAATTACAGTAGCTGATAGGGTCAGAATTGAAGTAAGATAATTTCGAGCGAAAAAAGTTAATAAGGCTTGACTCGATAATGGTTCATTAGCTCGAATTTGATGTAACCACTTAAATGATATATAAAATGATTTTACATTAAACTATGTCGATTTCGAAAGAAAACTCGATAATAACTCGTTAAACTCGATATCCACCCCTACAGGGCAGCTCGTCCACTGACTATTGCCATGATATACTGACGTAGGGGTGGCAATTGTACCGCTGGTTTTGCACCCGATCGGGTCGGGTTCGGGTTTTAATTTTTACCCGTGGGTTCTTCGGGTCGGGTATCTGAAATGGGTTCGAGTCGGGTTCGGGTTTTAATTTTCACCAGCAGGTACCCATCGGGTACCTGAAATACCGATATACCCATCGGGTTCCGGGTACCTACCGGATTTGGGGTCGGGTTTCGGGTACCCGTCGGGTTTGACTCGGGTTTTTGGGTTCGGGTTTCTTGTCGGGTTGGATTTTGCAAAACCCACACCTGACCCAACCTATTGCCACCCGTATTACACAAACCCGTCGGGTATCCGTCGGATTTTGGGTACCCGCCGGGTTCGGGTTCGGGTATAGATTTTTACTCGATATGGTATTCGGGTTCAGGTCAGTTTTTTCAATTCGGGTTTCGGATCGGGTCGGATTTTGTAAAATCCACACCCGACCTGACCCATTGCCATCTCTTACTAACGTGGCAGGAAGGCTTTTACTGTTAGATATTATTTTTATAATTGAATTTGTACGAGGTACATTGGAAAAGGAAAGGTACCACAGGGCAAAGAAAAGCTGCGGCTTCCGATCGACGAGGCCGAGGTGGAGAAAAAAAGGCAACTTTTTTTTCTGAGAAGAGGGTGAATTTATTTATCTAATGATTTGTGTTCGGACGTTTGAAATTTTTGAATACACTGCAACAATTTTTTATACACGTGCAATATTTTTTACCAACACGTGCAACATTTTCCTTCGATAAACAGTGAATTTTGCTACAGTAAACGGATATTGCAAGCGTTAAAAAAGGGTTTTGATAAATATCACCTGGATGTTTTGTTGCTAAAAATCATTCAAATCTTAGAACGTTGGATCTTCTCTGAGATTGCTGTGATTGATGAAACAGGGATATCACAACAAAAGAACAGACCAAAACGAGGCCAACCTGAATTGCATATTTTGATATAAGTCACTGATTTAACAGAGATACTTTACAATTCTAAGTTAAAAAAAATGTTATATGCGTTAAAAAAAATGTTACAAGAGACGTTCGATAGAATAAAAAATGTTCGGATGTCCGAACGCTAGTGTCTTCCATTTATTTATTTT
The DNA here is from genome assembly GCA_036346375.1 of Guadua angustifolia. NCBI lineage: Eukaryota > Viridiplantae > Streptophyta > Magnoliopsida > Poales > Poaceae > Guadua > Guadua angustifolia. Next base: position 37,203,781 of record CM070509.1, on the reverse strand, counting down.
CCCCCTTTGAACGGCTCAAAACCGGAGCGACGCCTCCGGCCTCCCCCGGCCGCTCCTCGTACCAGCAGACGCAGCTGAGCGCAACGAGCACCTCCACCACCGCCGCCTCCACCTTCTCCGCGTCCGCCCACCGCAGCGTCTGCAGCGCCCACGCCCGCGTACCGCCCTCGAACCTCCGCTGCCTGTCCATGCTCCGCTCCGCGTGCCATCGCGCAGTGTCGCATGCCATCGGCGCCAGCCACGCCAGAATGCGCCCCGCCGCGCACCTCCACCCCTCGGCCAGCCCCGCGTCCAGCGGCGCCGATCCCGGGTCCCTTTCTCTCCACCACCCGCGCAGCTTTGCCCGCACCGCGGCTCGCAGCCTTGACGGTAGCATAGCGTACATCTCCGCCCGTTCCGCGCGCGCCTCCTCCTGCCGCTCCTCTGCCCCCGTCTCCAGCAGCAACCGCTCCGCCGTGGCTATCACGTTCGCGTACTGCAAGTCCAGCCCCGCGCCTCCCACCGTGGTCGGGGGCGGCTCAAGGAGCTTCATCCATACTGTGCTTGGCGTCTGGTACGGTTGCTGCCACTGAGAGCGTATGATCGGGCACGAGTGACTGCTCATCTCGATACGCAACGGCATGTCTCGACGTTGTATGGGTCCGGACGACGACTTGCCCCGCGCCGCCGGCCTAGGGTGGAGCTGCAGCTTGGAGAGATGGGTGTGGACGGCGTCGGCAGGAGAGAGCGGCTTGGGCAGGTCGGGGACGTAGGCGCCGAAGACGGCGCAGGCTCGGACGAACACAGCGCAGGCAGCACGGGCCATGATTCCCACGGCCTTCTCGTAGCTCTGGCTCCAGAGGGACTCCTCCTTCATGCGCCGCACCCTGGCGCGCTGCGCCTTGAGATCCTGCCGGAATGAGTCGGACCCTGGCGTCTCGGCGGCAGGCGCCGGGATGGGCCCGCTGAGGCGGCCCCACCCACGGAGGGCGAACTTCTGCTTGGCGGCCTCCAGCTCGTCGAGCGCCTCCATCTCGCCGCAGAGCTTGGCCGTGGCTGCCACGAGCCGCTCCATCTTCTTGGCCTCCACCTTGAGCCCCTTGGCCACGAGAGGCTCCAGCCGAGAGTCGGGCGCGCCGGCCTTTAGGCTCGCGTACGGTCCGGCGAAGTCGAGCCCGCACCGCAGGCCGAGCCGCGCGACTGCCGCGGCCGAGGCGTCCAGCAACTCGACAACCTCGGCGCACGCCAACCGGAGGAGGAAGGCCTGATCGGTCGAGGTGAGGTACGCCACGCCGGTCGACCGCATGGCGTCGGACCGTAGCCTAGCCACCTCCTTTTCCGACAGCGACCGGTGCAGCGACAAGAGCTTCGACATGGTGGCCGCCGCCTCGAACGCCAGGATGCCTAGCTCCGCCTGCGGCCCGGCAGGCAGCCGGAGGTCCTCGGCCACCCTCGTCATCTTGGGAACAAGCATGGAGGCATGAAGTTCGTGGAGTATGATAATAAAGAGGAGACGTACGGTGGTGGGAACTGGGAACGCTGAGCTGGGAGGCGGGCGCTAACCAGATTCTCGCAGCATTTGGGTGTTCGATTCGATCGTTTTATAATGGTGTAGTAGCTACAGGGAGGAGTATATATTTTAGAGAAACAGAAGGAGTAAGCAACAACGTTAATCTCACTTTCTTTTGTAGAACATAGCCTTAACGTCCTAACCAACTTGCCTCTGATTGGGACTGAAGTTTGTAAATTCGTGATTTGTTACCACCTGTGGTGCATGTGCCCGTGTGGCACCTGTGTTTGTGTGACTAGAGGCCGGCCACGATTCGAGTAACCGAGTCTCGTTAGTTACGAAGCCTCTGTTAATCAACTGCGCGCACCGAAAGAAAACCATTTATCCCAAGTCCTAACTAAACTGATTTGGATGGGTTACTTTAGAATTGTACTGGCTCGGGGCATTAGTTGGTGGTGAATCCCTTGTCCATTCTAGGAAAGTGAAGTTGTTTAATATTTTGCCATCTTCGTCAAATTCAGAACTACGCTACGTCCACATTTCTTACGACTTCTGCTACATGGCCAAACAGTTTTACTTGTTCAATCGTTTAGTAGTCACTCCGTCTTACTGTTCGGAAAATCGTCGTCGAAAGTTATGTAGATGCAACGCAAATGTCAGCCCGTCATTAAAGCCTATATGAATCAAACGAGTTGAGGATTTCAATTTCCAAGTCTACAGCCTAAGTACTCTACCATTTCACTAGCTATCTCCCGGCTTTTAATTGCTACCCTGTCAATAGTCAATTATCATTATCAATGTAGAATAACTATCCCAGTTGGATAATTTCGTCCATTTTCCGTTTGGTTCAAGGGCAAACGATGGATAGAATATGATCATCCACCTTGGTAAGCATGAAGCCATACAAGTTTTTGTCTGGATAAAGGGATGATAGATGGATAATATGAGCTAAATTTTGTTTCGTTAAAGGGATGAGAATTGGATGGGATGAGAGTTGGATGGTGAATGAGCAAAGAGTTCATATTTGATTTGTGGGATAAAAATTGGATGGCCTCGATCATCCAGTCAATTTGAAGGGATGGTCTCATCTAGTATCTTTGAAGAATATTCTTGAGAGTTGGATACTTTAATCTACCCATCCATCCAACTAAACAGCTGGATGAATGAAAAAATAATAATGTGGCCATCCCTTTGTTCATATGTGAGCTTTACACACCATTGTGTCAGACTTGCTGTTCTTCTCAGAAGTCTCAACTCCCAGGTGTCAAGGAGAAACATTCAGGGTGTGTTCGGTAGGGATTCAACTTCTCTAGATTCGTGAATCTGGTGAAGCTGAAAATTCTAGTTTCACCAGATTCGTGAAGCTGAAGCTATGAATACATTAAGAATGTTTACATGGATCATCTTGTTTACATTTTAGATCAAAAATATAAACTTAATTTATTTTATTTTAGCCTACAAATTTCAGATTTCAGATGAAATTGAAATCTAGAGCTCTACCAAACAGGCCCTCAGTTTCATCACTGCTAGCTCATCTTGTATACAGTCTGCAACTGCAATAGTATGAATATATTGATCTTCTCTTTTTATCAGCATATTCTGGAGTTGAGTTATAAATAATTTCTAAATGATTAATTAATCTCTGAGAGAAACTGCAGTAGCATCTTTTTATGATTAAATAGTTATATTTGCCTTGGATGTTGGAAAATGAAAATCGGTTGATGTTTGAGTTGTTTGGAAGGAGGACTGGAGACAAACGTGTTGACTCCAACTGCTACAGTTGTGTCGGCATTGATAGGATCGACATGCAGCGAACCCAGTAGTTCGATTAATTTCATTGTGAACGTCAACTCCATAGCAAATTTGTACGGCACGCGATATTCTCTTTTCTTTCTTTTTAAATTTAGCCAGGGAATGCGATATTTCTAGGTCTCACGTGATATAGAATATAGAATACGCCTAGAAAAAGATCAAAGAAAGAAAATAGATTACGCCTTATTATATGCTGCTATAGTACTCCCTCCTTGATTTTTGCAAGACCTATTTGGTTTGTATTTTTGTTAATAATTATAAGGCATGCATTGATCTTTAATGTTGCCTTCTCTCTTTTGCCTCTATTTATATTCTTCTCTTTCCCAAGCATTATAAATGACTTACCATACAAACTAATTTCTCTCATAATTCCAAAGACCGTAGTGAAATAGTGCTCATCTAGCTTTTTGGTGTCTTTCTCAATTTAGAGCTTACTTAATCTATGTGCATGCCTAGTCAAAATACGGCCTATAAAAATTAAGGGGCTAGTATTTCTAGTGATGTGAATAAAAGAATTCAGAAATTCCACCTAAAATTAAGTATTACCTCTAGTCACGAAAAAGTGACGGTTTGGATAATGTGAAAAAATAAATGAGTTGAAAATCGGACCTAAAATTAAACACTACACCGAGGGAAAAAAGAGACTTTTTTTAATATTAATACGATATGCCAAGTATGACTTTTGCAACAAATTTGTATTGTCCTAAAAATATAAAAACATAATAGAATCCTAATGTTACAAAAGTTTTTTTTATACATACACTCATATTAATTTCTTACGTGGCCGATCTAAATATTAATATAGATATATTATATCAGTCAAAGTTAAAAATAGTTTGATTGCATGAATTCTATGATATTGTTCTTAAAAAAAAACAGAGGCGTCATTAAGTTCAAGCAAAAGCATTGACAAATGTATTGGACTTAGTTATCACACTAAAAAATTGATTTACCACGAGTAGTCATCGACACTGATGCATTAGGACAAAACCGCGGAAACGAGCATTGAAGATAGACATGAATCACATGTGTGTAAAGTTATAAAAAAACAAGTTATATATAGTTATTCGTGGACGGTTAATGATTATTGTACTCCTTTAGTTTTTTTTTAAAAAAAATTGCCAACGGTATTTTTTTGTGTAATACAATATTTCCCGATGGTAAGGATAGATCGCCGATGGCAAAAATTGACAACAAAGTGATAGCAGACTAAATGATGGGCGCTAGCTTACAAAAGCAGAAAAGCTATTACAAAAGGGTACGTACCATTTGTCGCCAATATATATGCTAATTAATAGCCGTCGAGAAAAGTTAAAAATCTTTTACATAACAAGCTGGTTTAGCAAAAAGGAAATATGTTAAAGCTTATCTCGTACAGATAGGACTATCACAAGCGGTTTGAAACCGTTTTTAGAAGCGGTTTTAGAACCGCTTGTAAGCAACCGTGAGTGATACTCTCGTCAGTATCACAAGCGGTTTTATAACCGCTTGTAGAAGTCACTTTAAAAGACAAATAATATTGTGAGGACTGGGATTCGAACTCATGACCTCCTCACCCCTCCTTGCGACCCACGTCTCACCCATCTAACCAACTCACCCACGCGTGCTCTCTGATAGAGTAGGGCATGCATTCCTTTTATTATTTCGAAAACTGGGCTTCTACAAGCGGTTGGGGACACGAACCCCTTCTAGAGGTTGGGGACATTCGTGTCCCCAACCGCTTCTAGAGCTAGGGCTCTAGAAGGGGTTCGTGCCCCGAACCACTTCTAGAGCTCACGAACCCCTTCTAAAGCTTTAGAAGGGGTTCGGGACACGAACCGCTTCTAGAGCTAAGGCTTTAGAAGGGGTTCGTGTCTAGAACTGCTTCTAGAGACCCTCTTCGGTCCGTTGCCCATGAACCGCTTGTGGTGCAGAGAGCACAAGCGGTACGCAATTAACCGCTTATAATAAGCCGTTTGTGAAGGTCGATTCTGTAGTAGTAGCTCTATGCTAGCTAAAGCTGAAGCTTTCCAAAGGACAGAAGAATTATGGGAATTGTATAGTACTTTTCATTAATTTCGGAGGAGAGCACAAATTAAAACACTACTTATCTGACAATTAACGTATGTCATGCATCAAGGGTTTCTCCATCTGCATATATATCCACATGGTTAATGCGTGGGCTCAATATGGACGGCATACATACATACATACATACATACATACATATATATATATATATATATATATATATATGAAAATGATTCCATACTCCTGGGTGTATGTACTCCCACCTCTAATATACCGTTTAAATGATGTTGTTATACCTCTTTATCCATTTGAGTATACTCTAATACTGATTATAAGATACTCAAAAGTGAGTTTCATGAGAAATTTCATTAAAATCCACTATTTATAACATAATTTGTTTACACATTCCTTATACATATGGAAAAGGGTATGTAACAAAAAAAATAAAGGGTCTGATGAATTTTTTTTAATCATATTGTATTGGAGTATCTTAGAATTATTATTGGAGTATATCAAAAGTGATAAAACAGTATAAAACATTTATTTAAGTGGTATATTAGAGGTGGAAGTATGTACTCCTGGGAGTACGGAAAAGGCTTCATATATATATATATATATAATCATTTTTATCGTGTAAAAACCACACGTAAAAGTTTTGAAAAATTCTCAAAAAAATACCATATGTAGAGGAGATGAGCTTCTACAATCCTGCAAAATTTAAAGATGAAACTCAATCGCTTTTAAAAGGTACAAAAAGGTAAACAGTAAAATAAATAGTACTAAACAGTAAAAATACTATTCAGGCTAAATTTGTCTTACTGTTGACGGATGCAGACGGAAGACCAAATCAACCGACCGACAAGACACCGCTGAGCACGACTTGCAGCGGCAGGCCCGAGTTCTTCTGGCTCGCGCGCGCTCGATGGGCCGGTCGGTCGTACGGCCTGGTCTCCCTCCCCGTGTGGGCCCCCACCAGCCAGCGAGCCTGACGCGACGGGCTGGCCTCGGAGCCAGGCTGGAAAGAGACAAACCGCGGTCAAACCGACGGACACGGCTCACGTTCTCCTTCCTTCCTGCATGCTTTTCTTGTTCCCTCGGACCACTCGAGAAAACTGGCCCGAAGACGGCACCCATGGTGGCGCCGTTTCAATTCGGGCTACGATCTGGGTGCATGTGTATTGCACTGTTGCCAGGTGTTGGTTTGATTTGCTGCAAATTTGAAGGTCACGTGAGAACAACTGTCTAAACTTTATGTTCTTTGAAATATTCATATATATATCTCATCTCTGTAGGTTCGAGTATGCCTGTCCTACTGTTGACCAAGACGTGATCGGCTAAGATGGAAATGAAATCTTCGTTATTTAGATGCTTAATTGTACCTCTACTATACTCTCTCTATATATATTAGTACATTGTTTATGTTTTGCCACGTGTATCTTACCATTAATTGGAAATGAAATCTTCGTTATTTAGATGGTTAATTGTACCTCTACTATACTCTCTCTCTCTATATATATATATATATTAGTACAATGTTTATGTTTTGCCACGTGTTTCTTACCATTAATTGTTTCTTGTTATATATGTTTTTTTGTTGAAGGATTGAGCTAAAGTTTCATGTCAATGATACATTTGTGATGTACTTTTGATATACCGTGACATAGGGTATAAATCGGTGTTAGTTCTAAGATGTTAGCCATTTAAAGTTTTGCATAGGGCCGGCACGATGAAATCCTTGATCCACCGCTGTGTGTTGGGATCCAATGCTGTCGCGGAGTGCGATTGTACGTATTTGTGACGTACGGTTATTCGGCCTGATTGATCACTGATTTAATCATGGTGCTATGGACTAGTAATGCATGAACACCAGCACGTCACATGCATCATGCATGGATTAATTCTGTGTTGATCACGAGTGACGACGCTGATTGGTAGGTCAAATTTGGCGCGAACCGCCAGAGCAAACAGCATGCACACAATGTCTGTCTGGTTAGGTCACTTCCGTCCAAAGCGTTTGAAATTCGGAATGACTTTTACATTTTTTTTACAACACGTACAACATTTTTCTTCAATAAACAGTAGAAATGCGGCACAGTAGACAGATATTACAAGCGTTGCAAAAAAATATTGCACACATCGGAAAAAATGTTGTAAACGTTAAAAAAAATATTGTAAAAGACGTCTAACAGTATGTACATGTTAGCTTCCAGCGACAAGTAATCGGACCAACAACAGGAAGGTGTATATTGATTCAGAGTATTAGCTACAAGTATCACCAAGGAATGGTATGGTATATCTCTGGAAGAAGATACAAGCTTCACCGCCGCCCAGAATATCGCCGCCAAGAACACCCTCACGCCTGTTAGCCTATTCGCCGCCGCCTGAACTCGCCGATCGCCAAGAAGACAATCAGGCCTATCTTCCGCCGCCAACAACCTATCGCCCAAAACTGGCTATTCGCCAACCTCACGCCCTCCTTTTTTTCCCCTCCACAGATGTATACGTATCTCCTTTACTGAGTAATCCACTCGGAACCCACAATGCGTGGATTGGGCTTGTGGGCTCGCTCTGTTCTCCGAACTGGGCCGTTTTGTGTTGAAGAAGTCGTTTTCTTATCTCTTTTATGCGTTGCTATATCGTCTGGCATCTCCTCTTGTTTGCCCTGCTTTGCCGGTATGCTGACATTCTTCCCCCCTTGACGGCCAGCTTGTCCCCAAGCTGGTGCTCCAGGAAAATGTTCCTTCAGCGTGTACTCATCCTCCCATGTAGCCAGGTATTCCGGCCAGCCAGACCAATGCACAAGGAGTTGAGAAATCACTTTTCCGGCGCGACGGCATAACCGACGATCCAATATACGTAAAGGAAATCTCAAATTCTGATCAAGCTCGGGAAGAATGTCACTGACCTGTGAAGGAAGGTGTACGCCTTTGGCTGGTTTAAGGAGAGACACATGAAAGACTGGATGTACTGAGCTGGATGCAGGCAGTTGCAGTTCGTAAGCGACATCAATATTGATCTTGCGGAGAATCGGATAGGGTCCAAAGTAACGAAAGGCCAGCTTGTAGACATAGACTGAATCGCCCATTGAGAAGGTGCGCTCAGAGCGGTTTTTATCCGCCTGTTGTTTCATGCGCTGTAGAGCTCGTTGCCAATGGAACTTCACCAAATCATGCATGTGTTCACGGTCTTTAGTAGCGATCGTGTGCGAGCATGTTCGGGAATCTTCGAATTAATGCACCGGGTACTTGGCTCTATCAGGTTTTGCTTGCTGGCAAATTGAACATGAGGTGACAAACTGATGAACACCTTTCTTCATAGAGGGCCAGGCGAAGAGGTCTTTTATGCGCCCAAATCCTTGCACAAATCGTCTATAGTAGCCAGCCATTCCCAAGAAACTCCGTAGCCAGCCATTCCCAAGAAAATATTGCACACATCGGAAAAAATGTTGTAAACGTTAAAAAAAATATTGTAAAAGACGTCTAACAGTATGTACAGTAATCAAACGTTCCAACCCAAGTTTCTCCTTGAAATTACGCCTCCTGGGCAAAACAGGCGTACTACAGCCGTACAAGAGCAAAGGACCGAATGGTCTGTGCCAAGGGTCGCTGTACGTATGGAGCCAAACGATCGCTCGAACGCCATCATGAGTCCTAAAAGAAATCAGCTTCGTCATCCCAACGCCATTGCTCCTCTCCTTCGCCTTCGTCTCCCTGGCAACCACCACATTTGTCCCTTACCCAGCAACCCGCCGACATCGGCGTGCCGGCTGCCCTCCGTGATGGCATCGCCCCTGGCCGATGGCACCCTCGATCGCCACCTCTTCCCCGCCGGCCGCCCCCGCCGTGGCTGTGGCTGGCCTACAACCGCACAATCTAATCGGTTAACCCTCTTGCCTTGTCACCCTTAGCCCGAGCCGTACACTGCCTACCGGCAAATCTGCGTCGGTACGGTGTCCTTGCTCACCTTTGGTTCTACCATCCACACGATCTAAGCTATAATCGAGGCGATGAGTGAACTCAACACAAGCTAGACCAACTGGTCAAGAAATAATCCTTTCTCACTCCGGCAAGGTATCTTGCGAATGGACCGGATAGTTGCTTCTGTTAAACTTAAACTGCCTCGACCGAGTCTCCAGCGCATTATATATGTGCATGTATGCATCTGCGTGCCTGTTTATTCTCCGCACGTTCTCTTTCCGTCGTGTCTCTTGACATGTACTTATACCCCTCAATGACCCTCAATGAATGAATACATGTGTATGTGTGAGACATACCAAATTGCCAAGTTACATGGTATCAGAGCAATAAGCTCTAGAGACCCCTTTCTTCTTCCTCTGATCCCTCAACACTAGCCGCCATGGGTGAGGGTGACACCTCCAGTCGCCGCATCCTCTGCAACTATTCCAGGCAGCGGCGACGACCTTAGAAGCACCATCTCCTCTCCGCCAGCTGCTGCATATGTTCCTGTTCTTGCTTCGGCTGCCCATACTCCAGCCTCCATTAATTAACATCAAAGTCCTCGACCTCCAGGCCAACAAGCGCTTTCTCATTTTTCAAATAAACTACACCATTCGGCGCACGTCGCGCGCCCTATCCTAGCGTACCTGTTGTCGTGTCTTCAGCGAGCAAGGCAAATAGTTTTTGCTTATAGGAAGGAATACAAACATATATGTAATAAAATTCGTTTCTCCAATGCAGATCGTTAATTCCAGACGGCGTTTCGTTTCCCTAATGCAATTCTGCGTCTATAAGAACAGAGAGGCTTATCAACCGCCTCTATACTTGATCATCAGCAAAAAATATCCCCGCCGACGCCTCCGCCATGAATACTGGCAAATAGTTTTTGTCCGTCGTCAAGAAAATCTTTTGCCATTCGGTCTGCGGTGCTTAGTGTTGTGGTCGCGCAGGGGACGGCTGCCTGAAGCCTTTTGTGACGGCGGAGTCAGGGGTATCGGTGACGTAGCGCACCGACGACGACGAGTGCCTGATCCTGGCGAGCGACGGGCTGTGGGACGTGGTGACCAACGAGATGGCATGCGAGGTCGTCAGGGCGTGCTTCGGCAGCAACGGCCCGCCGTCGCCGCGGGGCTCGCGGGCGAACGGTGTGCTCCTGTCGGCCGATGCGGGGCGCGGCGACGGCGCCGTGGTGAAGTGGGTCGACAAGGCCGAGTCCGACAAGGCGTGCTCCGACGTGGCCTTGCTCCTCGCCAAGCTCGCTCTCGCGCGGCGGAGCGCCGAAAATGTCGGCGTCGTCGTCGTGGATCTCCGCTGGTGCCTGTGATTCTTGGAGCAAGATTACATGCTCTGTCATTGATTCTTCATTTTTTTTTTTCATCTTCCTCTTCGCTTTTACTACTGCGATGTGCATAATTAATGCTTCAATATTTTCTGTCATCTAATATCATAAAAAATTATGGTTATCAATCTAGTGAGTTTATATGACTTCTAGGATTTGTGAACCTAACTAGGTCTAGCACATGCACAACATCAAAACTTGAATAACTCAGCCTTCGGCGACTTTGGACATGGAAGATTATTCCTCATCTCATGTAAAAAAAGAACGAGAAAGCAATTTGCGACATGGAAGGAATGGCTGATTGATTCGTCAGACTGGAGCGACGTGATGTGTCGCAGAAAACGCAGCTCCATCGTAGAATGCAGACTACGCAACCAACGAACGATGGTTGGGTCTTGGGTGTACGAGTCGATCCTTCCGTCTTGTATGCGTTTCTGACAGAACCCAGGTACCGGGCATAACTATGAGAAATTTTAGGGTGAATTATGATAGAAATAATCTTGTAATAGAAAAATTTTAGTTTGAAAAGTTTGTATTACAAAAGTTTAGAATGAGAAGTCCAATTAGGATAAGGAAGTGAAAACCTATTCTGTTTGTAAGGTAATAAAGAGAAAATTGTCTCAAAATTTTTGACATTCTGTTCCAACAAATTATACTGTTAGTATATAAGTGATTAGTTTTATCCGATCTAGCTATTGTTTTGTTTTGTTTTTTTATTTTTAGAGCTCTTTTACAGTACACTATAATAGATATTTTTTTTTAGATAAAGGGATGAAATCCCGGTCTCTGCAAAATACATACGACCAATTTACAAAGTGTTCAGCAAGCAAGCTTATCCCAAAAAAAAGGGAAAACCGATAACTAAACAAATATCAAAGACAAAGTCTATTATTATGTCTCCATCCATTCTTGGCAAAAATTTGTAACGCGACGACCTCCAGAATGCTACTCGCCAACCGGACAGGTTCCCTTGAGTTCTCATGCTGCAACTGTGCCCAAAATCGCAACCAATATGTCCCTCTGAAGATAACTTGCAGACAAGAAGTATATTGTTTGTTTTTAAAGAGTAAATCATTGCGTGTGCACCAAATAGCCCACAAGAGAGCTGCAACCCCCGCAAAAATCAGTCTTTTCTTTATCTTTTCAAAGCCTGATAACCAATGTCCAAACATGTGCGAAATAGATCTTGGTGCAGTTAACCCAGTAGCAATTTGAATAATTCGCCAAATATTTTTGGCATGCTGTCAATCAATGAATAAGTGCTTGATTGTTTCATTGCTGTTGCAAAAACAACACTTATAACTCCCAATCCAAATCCTTTTAGCTAGGTTATTTTTGTTAAGATCACACCTTGCTGAACATACCAAAGGAAAATCTTAATTTTCAAAGGAACCTTTAGTTTCCAAATGAACTTACTCTTGAACGGAGTACCATGATTCATTAAGTAAGTATACATAGACCTTATTGAAAATTGACCATGGCGGTGTAAATCCTGTAAATGTGTCCTTCCATTTATGAGCGGAGTACTAGCGACTTTTGCTACTAGGTAATGCCACGATGACAATTTATCCCCCACAAGAGCACGACGAAAAGTAATATTTGGTGGCATTTGCGTCATAACACTTGCCACTGTGCTATGAGGATAATTGACAATGTTAAATAGACCGGAAAATTGCTCTTTGAGTGGTTTAGAACCCACCCATTTGTCTTCCCAAAACCTAGTTTGTGAACCATCTTGTATGTGAAATGTTCCACAACTTAGGAAAATGTCCCTAACCTTGAGGATCCCTTTCCAGAAATGTGAATCTCGAGGTTTGAGTTGTACATGGGATAAACATTTTGAACTCAGATATTTATTCCTGAGCAAAGACTGCCAGGTACCCTCCTCATTAAGTAGTTTAAATAACCACTTACATAAGAGACATTTATTCTTGATTTCAAGATTGGCTATTCCTAAACCTCTTTGATCTTTGGGACGACACAAAATATCCCATTTAGCAAGGTGAAATTTTCGCTTATCGGAATTCCCTTGCCAAAAGAACCTTGATCGATAAGAATCCAGTCTTTTGCGGACACCCTTTGGGATTTCAAAGAAAGACATCATGAACATAGGAAGGCTACTCAAAACAGAATTTAAAAGAATGAGCCTGCCCCCGTAAGAGAGATGTTTGGACTTCCATGTACTTAGTTTACGTTTGAATCTATCCTCAATAACACTCCAATCTGCATTACAGAGCTTATGAAAGTGCATCGGGATACCTAAGTACCTGAACGGGTAAGATCCTAACCCGCAGCCAAACAAATTAGTATACATTTGTTCATAATGTTTGGCTTCACCAAAGTAAAAAATCTCACTTTTATGAAAATTAATCTTCGACACGATAATTGTTCAAACACACCGAGCAATAACTTCATGTTTTTAGCTTGCTCAATATCGTGATCCATAAATAAGATCGTTATCATCGCATATTGCGAATGGATAAACCATCCTCTATCGATGGGGAATTACCCCTAACTCGACCATCTTCTTTTGATCTCTTAATCAATATAGAAAGCATATCTCGCCACAAGATTAAAAGAATGGGTGACATGGGATCACCTTGCTCGAGTCCTTTTTGGTTTGAAAATAGTGTCCAATGTCATCATTAACTTTGATGCCCACACTACCTCCAGAAACAAACTTTTCGACCCACGAACACCATTGTTGGCAAAATCCCTTCATACGAAGGGTTTGCTGAAGAAAAGACCATTTGACCTTATCATAGGCCTTCTCAAAGTCAATATTTAGAATTACCCCATTGAGCTTCTTAGAGTGCAGTTCATAAATGGTCTCGTGTAATATCACAGCACCCTCCATAATATTCCGACCCGGCATAAAAGCTGTTTGCGAAGGTCGCACCACTTTGCTGGCCACTCCCATAAGTCTATTTGTAGCCACCTTAGTGAATATTTTAAAGCTAACATTTAACAAACATATTGGTCTGTATTGTTGAATCTTTGTTGCCTCGATAACTTTAGGCAATAAAGTAATTATTCCGAAATTGAGACTATACAGAGGTAAGCGATCGTAATAAAAATCCGTGAACAATGCCATAAGATCCCCCTTTATTATGTCCCAGAACACCTGATAAAATTCTGCTGGGTAGCCATCAGGACCAGGCGATTTATTATGTTCCATATGGAATACCGCCTCTTTAACCTCATTTTCGGTAAATGGCGCAACAAGGAATTCATTTTCTTCCTGTGTTACTTGAGGTAAATCTTGATTATGATTTTCCACTAAACTGAAGTTATTTTCCTCTGGTGGTCCAAACAACTTTTTATAATAGTTTGTGATATACGCTTTTAATTCAGCATCACCCACTATTATTCCATCTTCTTGATCCAACTTGAATATATGTTGTTTTCTATGTTTACCATTAGCAACTAAATGGAAATAATGAGTATTATCATCTCCTTCTAAGAGGTGTTTGGTTTTTGCTCTCTCATACCATTTGATTTCTTCTTCCCTTAACAGGTGAACTAGTCGCTCATTTAGGTAATGCTTCAGGTTTAATTCTTGCTCTGATAGGCTCGTACACTCTGCCTTTTTATCTAAGTCATCAATCATTGAAATTAACTTCTTCTTCTCCTTTCTGTTATGGCCAGCTGTATTTTTGGCCCAACCTCTCAAAAATTGACGAAGATGTCTTATCTTATTCTGCCATCGTTCAATTGCATTAGTCCCTCTCGACTCTGATTGCCACTTATCAGCAACCAATTCATAAAAATCTTCTCTAATCAGCCAGGCCCGTTCGAACTTGAATAAAGGCGCCTTTCTATTATGGGTAGACGCCCCAGTGTTCAATAACAATGGTGTATGGTCAGAGGTACTTCTATCTCTAGCGTGTACCCTCGTGAGTGGGAATTTTTGCTCCCATTCAGTAGATACCAAAACCCTATCTAATTTTTCAAAAGTTGGGTTATCCCCACTACTCGCCCAAGTGTAATGACGACCAGACATATTTAACTCTCTGAGACTTAGAGATTGAATAACCATATTAAAAAGATCTGGCCATTTTGTTTCAAAATTGCCCTTATTTTTATCATCAGGGCGACGCATAATATTGAAATCCCCACCAATAATATACGGCAGAGATTCTTTGCTACAAATATGCGCCATCTCTGTTAAAAATGTTTCCTTATATTCTTGTTGTGTCGGACCATATACTGCAATTAAGGCCCATTTGAAACCATCATCTTTATTACGAAGAGTGAACTTCACATAAAAATTCCCTTCGTCGATGGCCCCAATATCATACACCATAAGATCTACCCCGAGGAGCATTCCCCCAGACCGACCATGCGGTGCCATGCAGTGCCATATAAAATCTTTGCCACCACATAATTTTCTAAGAATCTTATCCGGAAACTGATCCCGACCCATTTCCATAAGAGCAATAAAATCTATTTGCTCCTCTTTAACCATGTCCTCCAAATACCCATGTTTAGCCAAGTCTCCAAGACCTCTGCTATTCCAGAAAATCCCTTTCATTTGAGACTTAGTTTTGATGGTGTCTTAGGTCTTTTAGAATCCCCCATATTAATCTTTCTAAGATTGGTTTTTTTTCCTACGGGGCACAGCAGTTAGATCACAACAAATATGATCAATTCCTTCCTCATTCTCATTCTCCTTAAATTCTCCACGAATGTGACTGAGTTCTGTATCCAAAACTTCTTCTTCCTCCTCATCCAGGTTAATCTTAGGTGAGGAGTGCTTACTTTTAGTGATAGAGCTTTTGGCCGACACCCTAAGCCTATCAATTTCTATGTTTTTAATAGAGGTAACAGAAGAAGAAATAGCTGAATTATCTCTACCCATAGAAACACCTAAGTTGGCAATTCGGGAAATAATCGTAGAATCTGAAAACGAAGTAAAGGATAAACAATTACCTGGCTCCAAAGAATTCTTTTTGGCCACTAGCATCTGAGCTTTCTCCATAATATGAGAGTCCCCCATTGCTGCAATCCTTGCACTTCTCTATTCTCCCGCATCTTCGGACCAGACCTTGAATGTAAGTTGATTTCCTCCCACCCAATGATCTTGTCCAATAATCTAAGAGCATTCCCCATAGCCACATTGGAAATATTAGCACGGATACCATTTTTCTTACATAAAGCTTGCAACATTTGACGTGATAATCCTTGAAGATTTAGGCCAACACATTCTTGTTCCTCATGAACAGACAGAGAACGATCACCATCCTGAAACTCTTGCACGGTACAAGCAGGAGAGAGCTGCCCAGGTTCACCATTCACTTCTTCCACTGAGTAGCCAAAGTCATTCACAGTCCTAGCCAATTCGGCATCATGCAGAACCTGCACCGGATCATCACAGAACCTGTCCTGCACATTGTCAGCATGAACAGACCCTGCTGTTGTCGACACCATACCAGCAGCAACAACTTGACCCTTGACCTGCGTAACATTGAGCTTAGCCTCCACCCTCTGATCAACACCCAGTGAAATTTCATTACCATCTGACAAAGTATTAACAGCATGCCCATCCTCCTCCATTGATTGATCCGACTGCACACAACAATGAGAATTGTTAGCAAGCAATCTCACGTCACAATTGTCCACTTGGTCCTCTGGCAGAATCTTGACCCCACCTTCTTGCCCAACCGCCAAAACCATCTGACAAACTGCATCCACCTCTTTGGCCTGAATATTATCACCGGGCACAATTGCTTTGGCAGAAAGACAATTACCAGTGAGGTCTGTCAGAAACTCGGCAGGCAGGTTATGATCGCCGGCAACACTCCTGTTGCCAATTTCATCCGGCAACTTGTCACCAACAACCTCCATGGTCCTGGCCAATTCAGCATCATGCAGAGCACACTGCAACGGATCATCACAGATTTCACTCGGAAAAACACCAGCCACCGAACTAAGTTCAGCCACAACAGCCCGACCCAAATTAGAAACCCCCGTTCCTTCATCAGAGTCAGCAATAACCTTGGCACTAATCTCCTCCAGCAGCCCGTTAACAGCAACATCAATGGCATTCTCAATAAGCTGCATCTCAGTTTCAGTTGGCACAGGTTTAGTTGATATCTTGTGGAGTTGAGAATTAACTGTGAAATTAATAACCATATTAGGATCACCAGCAATACTCTTGACAGAAACATCTTCCAGCATAAGACCACTGTCATGGAATCTGTCCTGCACATTGTCAGCTTGAATAGAACCTGCTGTTGTCGACACAATACCAGCATCAACAACTTGACCCTTTGTAAGGAATCGGATGCCCAAGAGGGGGGGTGAATTGGGCTTCTTCTAATTTTAATCTCTAAACTAATTTTATACTTGTGTCCAAATCTTAATGAAATGCGGAAGCTAGAAAATGATATTTGAACACAAGTTATTATCCTAGATGATGGCAAGTAGGACAAGCACACTAGAACAAGAATTAACTAAATTAAGATATGCAGTTCTAGAGTGACCAGCAAGCAAATTAATTCTAGGAAGGTAAATGCCAACAAATGAATAGCTCAAGATAGACTAGTTGGCTCTCACAAGTCAACACATGACAAAGGCACAACTAGCAGTGAACTCACATCAACAGACAGGGCATACTATGCATAAAGGATAAACACAAAGTGAAGCAATGCATAAGGAGACAAGTAATACCACAAGTGACACAATGATTTTTATCCCGTGGTTCGGAGCCACGCTCCTATTCCACGTTGAGGCAAGTCCTTGCTCCTCACAAAGACCGGCTCCCTCTCGAGCACTTCGTCTCGTCTCCACTCGGGTGACTCTTCCACCACAACGGTGAGGTGAGCCCCCAACCTCTTACAAGCTGCTAGCTCCAAGAGTAGATAGACCTTCCTCGAGCCCCTGCTCTTGTCTTGCTAGCACACTGCACACCCCGGGCCTTCTCACAATCTTCGCTTGAGAAGATCACCGGTACTCAACGCCTTCCACGCCGTCTAGGTGCTGTTAAGCACCAAGAGCAACAAGCCCGAAACTTATTTGATCACACCAGATCAAGCTCAAGAGAGATGCACACAGGACACTCTTGATCACACACTAATCTCACTTAGGATTCTCTTAATCACACTCAAGAGATTAGTGTTCTGGACACTCCTAACACATAGGAGTTCCTCTCACACCTTTAGCTCAAAGATGATGAATGGGTTGCCAAAAGTTAGTTCCCAACAGACTGGAGGGTATAAATACCCAACACACTCAAAACTAGCCGTTGGAACCCAAAACTAGCCGTTGGGAACAGACGAGGAATTTTACATTCGCCACGGACTGAACTTATGCGAAATCCTATGTATGACGGACCAAACTTTTGGTCCGTCACTGCATGTACAGCCTGCACGAAAACGACGATAACTCTCTCGTCTGAACTCGGAATTGGGTGATCTTGGACTCTATAAAAAGCTAAGAACAAGGGCTATCCATCTAGCAAGGTCTCAGCACCCAGATCTCAAAGGATGAGTACAGAATTCACAAGGAATCAGAAGACACCCAAAACCTCACATTTTTAGACACCACTAGCTTCTCTCTTTTACTAAACACTTCTAACACCCCAAGACACCTCACTAGGCTCACTTAGGGGTAAGGAGACTCAATGTGCATCACTCGAGAGCTTTGGAAATGGTCCAATCAATAACAATCCGGACTCCTCTTGATAGTACGGCAACTATCCTGTCAATCCAGTCTTTCCTCCAACACCAAGACCGGTGAAAGACTAGGAAACATTCTTAGTCCTATACTAGTCATACCTTGGCCTTGAGCATCTTTAGGTTCACTTCTAAGCTTCATACTTTTTAATTGATGTGTTGTGCATGATGACCTTCATAATTATCGAAGTCTTCGTCTTATCAACCTTGACTTGATCACCTCATGAGGCTCTTCCGTCCTATCGACTTTGATTCGATCATCCGCCCAATGATCCTCTCATCAAATCGATCTTGACTCGTCCTCAGCTCTTGGTGAATCTTTGTCTAGTTGATCTTGACTTAACAATCAATCCTTTATCACACCTTGGTCATCACACATGCTCTTGGAACCTAATTCTCTTCAAAGCATCTCAAGAAAGGCATTAGTCCCAAAAGCTCAATAGCTTTGCATGGATATATTTGATAGTCATTAAATTTTAAGCTCAACAAGTGTTTGATAATGAAACCCAATATATATGAAACACTTGACATAAGAATGCTCCTACTAAGTGCACCGAGATGTATATGCATTTGATTTATACACTTAGTTAGAATAATACCAAAAGGTATTTAAATTAATTGCAAGGCAAATCAATTTAAATTACTTAATTAATCTCTATCTTCTTAATAATGTGCACATGAATGAATATGAATGAGGAAGATATGTGCATTGAAAAATATTTACAGTTCCAACACCACAGAACATAAAGAATGCCTTCACAACACAGCAGCCAACTTCAAGAATTTTTATAAATTTTTCTGTTACTCAAATAAGAAAGTTGTCAACATGAAAAAGATTCGTCTCGAAGTTCTCTACAACTTTCATGTAGACACTTTATTTTTTCGAGCACGGGAAAGCCTTCAAAAATGCAAAATACGAAACACTGTCCGGAGCCTGTGTATGACGGACCAAATTTTTTTAGTCCGCCATACATGTATGCCGGACCGAATTTTTGGTCCGTCATACATGGGAGTTTTAGTGAGTTTTGTCCGGCTCAAAAGGGAAACTTGCTATTAGATTGAGTGGATGATCCAGTGCATATTCTAAGCACTAAATCCGGTCCGTTCCCCATGAAAGGACTTCCAAAAAAGTGTTAAACATCCAAATCCAAATTGATCACAATCAAATTCAATCACTAAAACACAAGTTATTAAATACCCATCATAAGCTCTCTTAAAATCAAGGTATGAAGATATATTGATCCAATGAATTAAACACACAAAGATACCTGGATCAACATCGAAACAAATATTTAAACCAAATTAGACTCCACGAAGGTTGTGCATGATAGAAACATTCATGGTGAGCTTATATGCACAAATGTGATCAAGCATGGTGAAGTCTATAAACAAGCAACCAAAGGATCACTTAAAGAATAGTCATTACAGATCCAAAGACAAGCAAACCACGTTCATGCCAGACTAAAAAGTTTAGTCCGTCATAGATGGGCAAATAAGAAGTTCAACCAAGAGATTCAAATTGGCGCTGGACTAAAGTATTTTGAATGAGAGATTTGGCGTCGAACTAAGATAAGAGTCAACTTGGGAATCATTAAAGAACTAAATAAGAACATGATCCCAAGAGCAAAATATGAACAATGCGGTAATGTTTATGCCCAAAATGAATATGACATGATATGAATGGCATAAATGCAAAAACTATTAGCATGTGCTTGCATATGACAAATGCACTAATAAATGAGAGTGGAATACCGAGCACATACCTCAAAGTTGCATACTCATTCTTTTCATATATGATTTTCCTTTAAATAAGATGAGACAAAAACAATCTTCACAATGAACATATTAGTCTCATATCAATAAGCATATTAGAGGTTTGTCATTAAGCACTGCTTTAAAATAAACATTGTCAATAACTATGTTTGTCATTAATCACCAAAATCATACAAGGGCTACCTTGAACTTACACCCTTGACCTGTGTAGGCTTGAGCATAGCCTCCACCCTCTGATCAACACCCAGCGAAATTTCCTTACCATCCGACAAAGTATTAACAGCATGCCCATCCTCCTCCATTGATTGATCCGACTGCACACAGCAATAATCATTATTAGCAAGCAATCTCACATCACAATTGTCCACTTGGTCCTCTGGCAAAATCTTAACCCCACCTTCTTGCCCAACCGCCAGAGCCATCTGACAATCTGCATCCACCTCTTTGGCCTGAATATTATCACTATAATAGATATGGACCGTTCATTTCTTTGAATCCAAAGGTTGAGATTAATCTAGATCTAAATGTACTACTATGTGTAGTATGGATAGTATAACCTGTAGAGAGGGTAAAATGGTAAATAACCCAATTAAGATGCGTAAAACTTTGAGCTTTAAGTCAATGCTTTGAACAACAGAGCTCGAGAGAATGGCGTGATCATGTTATAGAAGGCGATTTTCGAATTGATTGTACTCACCGACCTTGGCGAGGCGTCGACTGCGTGATGTTCCCGGCCATGGCGATGGCAGCGATGATGTCAGTGCTCGCCGCAGCTATGGTGTTCGCCGTGGGCGCGTTCACAACGAGGTAGCCGTGCTCGTGGCGGCGGTGAGATCAACGTTGTCAATCCCCACCCCAGCGACCCACCACGCCGACCTGCTCCCGAGGCCTCAAACACGTCGCGCCCACCTTAGTCCCCGACCGCACGATGAGCGCGTCGCAGAGCGGATTTTGGCGCGAGCTCCTGGGAGAGGCCGTAGGAGAATCCACGTTAGCGAACTTCGCAAGAAGAATGAGGCCAGCAAGGCCGAAGCTTCTCGGCCACGAAACAGTCGGCTTCCGGGCGGCTCCGTGGTCGGCGCGACGGGGGCGTGGTCGGCGGCGATGCGGGGCCGAGAGGCAATGGCCGTGATGGTGGTGGTAGCGAAGAAGGCGGGCGGAAGAAGCGAGGCGCGGTGGTAGATAAAACCAAATAAAAATGAAAGGAACGGGAAGACGATGATATCCAGCCCCTTGCAAATCTTCATACTTTAATTACCAAAAGACCATAATACTCTCTCAAACGAACGGTTGGATTTCATTTCTACTACCTCTATATACTATGGTAGTGTACAGTAAAAATTCTCTATTTTTATGGTATACTAAATTTAATATGAGATTAACTAGAATTTATTTATAATCTCTGCAGTAGAGTAGTATTCTACTCTTAATAAAGACAAATTTTACGGTGCCTAATCATATCGCATTCGTCAATCCAACTTAAGCTTAACTAGACAACACTCCTATTGGAATCCAACACATCTAAACTACACAGAAGGTGAACACGCAAGGGCAGAAGGGTTCCATAGGACTGATACACGAGATTCTCCGAATCATGCTCCAATTACAGGCACGTAAGCATATGTAACATAGCAACGGCTGCCACCACATGCAACTCATTCTTTCTTCCCGATGCCGTGAGACATGTTGTAGATCCCTCGACCCTGCGCGTGCACACACCAAACGACAGCACGGCATCATCAGCCCAATGCCCAGCTAAAATCTCGCAAGAAAGAATCACTGAAATCAAGCTTCAGATCAGGAATTAGGAGGAGATGTTTCAGTAGTAGCTTACAATGAGGAACATGCTCGAGGCGGCCAGGGCGAGGGGGATGGCGACGGAGGTGACCACGTCGTAGCGCCCTTTCAGGTATGTCGGCTTGTGGACGCTCTGGAAGTACCTCTGCTTCTCCACGATCTTCTCCCTCGGCCGGAACGGTGGCTCCGGCTCCGACGACAGCGATGACGACATCCTACCACCGGGCAAAATTTGCACCTGTATATACCACTGAGTCACTGACTGGCTGGTTCTCAGTCCCTGCTGTAACTTGACGTACAATAAAGAGGTGTTAGCGTTGCAGCGACATGACAGGAATAGCAGGATGATGATAACTTCTGCACTGTTTTTTTAATCATTTCTGCACTGTAACGCAGGAGACTAATGAGCAGTACCTGAAAATTAATGGAAGCATCGGATGGGATGAACGAGAGTGATCTTTTGGAACCAGCCGCACTTAGCAAGGCAAGCACAGGATGTGCTGCGTGGGAGCATCTTTAATAGGGTACTGAAAGTCCAGCCAGAAACCCCCAGAAAGCACTGAAAAGCAAAACTCCAGTCATATCCAGTCTAACTAGGATTTCCGTCTCAGACGTCGAGCCCACCACGACATTCTCGGCAGTTCGATTGGATTGGATTGGATTAGATCTCACGTCTCCAGAAGCCCAGAACGTTCTGCAATGGGGAAAAAAGTTGGGAACAGAACAGAACAGAACTACAGAGAAAATATGGTATGATGCTTCACGAATCACAAGCAGTTCGTAGCTCCCATTAGGCACAGAAATAGAATCTGGTGCTACACAAGATGACTAAGAGCAATGCGGACCACAAGTTCTGAGACTTTAATTTTGAATTTGATCACAAAATCTGAGGCTCTAAATTTGAATTCGAATGTATCTCCTGTTTTTGTGGGGCTATACGGGACTAAAATCTCAAAACCTCTAGTGCTGAAGGCCCACCGGCTTTGCCCCACTTGGAAGCTTGTCCCAAACGGAAGTTCGACGAGTTTAGTTTCACCGTAGTTGCCTTCACCTCGTCTACTAAGGATACGGTTTCTTGAACGCCCGGCGGTGTCCGGGCTGCTGTTGGTTCAACTTCCATATGTGATTGAAAAGGATTCACAGGCACTGGTTAATCTTTGGAACACCCAACTTAACCATCGGCCTGTATTTGGCCAATCTTGGCCGATGTAAAGAAGCTAAGGAGGAGCTTATTCGACGTTTTAAGTTTGTTTTGCACGTAGAGACAGGCCAAATTTAGCTCACCCATGCGCAAAAGAACGACGAAATTGGGAGCTCTAGCTTCTCAGAATTACAGAACGATGACATTATTTTTCAGTTGGGCGCTAAAGATTCTAGCACCTTTGCCCTACAGGACAAATGGTTTGAGCAATTTTGAATTTCAATTTAATACAAAGATCTAAATAATTTTGATAGAGGATTGGTAGGAGCCACGAGAACACATGGGTCTTCTTGATCACCTGTGGATTGTGACGTCCACTCCCCCACTCGAGGAGATGGTAGACCAGCGCTCAACCAAAGTGCAACAGAGGCAGCCATGAGTCTTCTTGATCACCTGTTGATCCCATCCAGGTAAGTATACGGTCTAAAGTCGTATGTACTAGGTGCCCAATATATAGCCGCCTCCTATGTATCTCTCCGTATCGAGGCGAGGGAAATAAGGGTGTGTTTGGCAGGGATTCAGCTTCTCCAGATTCGCGAATCTGAAAATTTTAGATTCTCCAGATTCGTGAAGCTGAAGCTGTGAGTACATTAAAAGTGTTTAGATAAATCATTTTGTTTACATTTTAGACCAAAAATATAAACTTAATTTCTTTATTTTAACTCTGAGTTTGATTTCGGGAGAATCGAAATTTGGAATTTCTACCAAATGTTTAAGGGTTCAGCTTGAACGTGTTGTTGCTATTCCTTTTAAGCTGAAGCCTGAAGGCACACAGGCTTAGGCCCGGTTGGAAGTTGGGCTTCTCGGCTCAAATGGAAGTTAGATGAGGTTGTTCCACGTACGAGCTAAATTGCTAGCAGGTCGCCGTATTTGCATGCAGTGCCTGTGGGCTGTAGATGTTACTCGGCTGTGTTTCCACTTGATATGGAGGTTGTTGTTAGGGATCAAAAGGGAACAGAAATGATCAGCAAATGGTCGTTCTTTTTTTATTTTCATATTTTTTACTGGTAACAGAAAAAATCGAAAACCGTGGAAATAGATGTGGAAACAGATGCAGAACAAAACGGAGCAAATACAGAAACGAAAATGAAAAATTCTACAAGAAGATAGTACTTGATTATAATATACATGACCACAAAAACAATGTAACTCATTACACCTCTAAGGCGGACACAAGAACAATGTTATATTCACCGGTATAACTAGAAAGTTTTTTTTTCTCAAGTTTGTCAGCTGAAAATTCGTTATTTGTCCCCCAGATCAGACCATCATGTCCTCCATATCATTATCATCGGTATCCACTTGCTTCTCTAACTATAAAGGTGTAACACCATAAATTTGCATATTATTTTTCAATATTCATTTATGATTTTCTGAGATTTATCATGGATTTTTTGGAGTTTATAAATAGCATTTCGTTATATTTAGATTAATTAAATTAATTTATTAAAGAAAAATGAAACAAAAATTATGCTAAAAATAATTTTTCTAGGTTCAAAATATTTTTGAGAAATTTTTTCAGAATTTTTGAACTCTATTTGATATTTTATATAATACCATTTGTATTTTTGAAATTATTTTAGTTCAAAAATAAATGTAAATTCTCCATTCTTCTTTTTGAGCCAAGTGGGCCAAGTTTCCAACGGAATTTTTGATTTTATTTATACAGAATTTCTATTTTTGTTTCCATTGCAATACCGACATTTTTCGTTTTTGTTTCTGAAAAAAGGTTTCCGTTTTTGTTTTTCTTTGGAACAGTCAAAAATTCCATTTTCATTTTTATCCCTAGTTTTAGTAGCCAAGGAACTGTAGACTATACTTGGTTAGGTAAGAAGAGGGAACAACATGGCAAACTTAGGTATATCACGGTGAAATCATCATTTTTCTAGCTCCCGACAAATCTTGTTTTTTAAATTTAGCCTCTTTTTAAATATAATTGTAAAAATAGTCTCTTCTTCAATTGCAAAACTATTAGTAGATGACACGTGTTACCTGTCATAGTACGAGATACTAAGCTACCATAGTTTGATAAGCCACCATGCTACTAAGGTCCTATGGCTCAGTAGGTGCTCCTTCTGAGCACATGTAATATGGTACCATCTTCTAAGGTATGGGAGCATAGCAAGTGACATATGTCATATGCCAGTGTTTCCATCGTTAGAGAAAGAACCATTTTTGCAATTGTATTAAGAAGAATGCTAAATATGAAGAAAAAAATTGTCAGAGGCTAGAAGAGTGCTAACTTCCTGACGATCATATGCTGAAATCAATCTGAGAAGTGTTTCTATACTTTTCCTTTCAATACAAATTGTATAAACCTTAAAGCAAATAAACATGTAAGTAATCACCATCTACTCTTTATTCATACTTTAATATTTGTGTAAATTTAAATAAAAACACAATCACGTCTCAATCTAGTTTCTTCCCTTATTTTATGTAAAGAAGCATCTTGAATTATAGATCGAGTCATCGAGGTATCTACTTGAAGCTTGTTACCTGTTCCAATCATTTAGTTAAGATGGCATCTAGCTTCTTTAAGAAAATGGAATTGTTTTTAGTTGGCCTATAAAATTTTCACATGTGCTTTGTGAATCTGATATACTGTATCAATGCCACGTATAGCTAAACTTTTCTTCTCCATGGTCGTTGCTTTTTTACCCCCTGTGCGTGTGTGTTTTTTTTTTCTTTCAAATTTAACCCTATTTCGAACGTAATTATAAAACTCCATCTCTGACTGTGAAAGTGTCCACGTTCCTCTGCCACAAAAGCCGCTACCGTTAGGGAGCGCAAAAAGTAACACGTGTCACTTTTCGGCGCTTCTGCGATTAAGAATAGAACTAATTTTACAACACTTCTTCCAAAGGCTAAATTAAAAAAAATACATAAGAGGCTTGATTTCTTCTTTTCAATACGTCCAAGCCACACACAAATAAGGCAACAAGTTAGGAAAGTAGTACACCACACCTCGACAATAAACTAAACAATCTACATGACAGGCAAAGTGTGTCTAAGAACAAACACAATCTTGAACACACGCTACTCGAAGAGCACAGTATTGTTCTTCGCAAAGGGCAGCGTCAATGTGATCCTTAACATTTCTTTAAGCAAAAGCACCATCCTAACCCAAACCTATCCTACTGGCTACTGTGCACAGTAAAAACATGGCGGGCGGTAAAGCGGCGAGTAAAGTCATCGGTGGCCATTCAACATGAGAACTTTTCACTTGTCTAGCCAACATTTTTTTTAGAAGTAGCCCGTAGAATTTTTTTTTTTACAAAAATAGTTCTCTGGCAGCAATTGTCTCGTATGGGGAGCCTGGAAATCACAACGGTACAACGTGTGACACATTTTTGTGGAATAGGAGCACGGAAATCCGATTTTTCTCGGACTGGGGTGCGGAATCCGGTGGAGGAGCGCATTTATCGTGGAAGGGGGGCGCGGAAAATCAATTTTCTTTGGGATAGAGGTGTGGAACTTGGTTTTCTACGGAAGGGGTGAATGGTAATTGGATTTCCGCGGAATACAAGGGCATGAAAATTGGTTTTCCATGGAAGGGATGTGCGGTAATCCGATTTTTCATGCACTATGGGTCGGCAAATTCCGTGCTTTCCGTATGTGGCAATTGCTGGTCAGGGGGCTATTTTTATAAAAAAAATCCATGGGACTAATTTTGTAAAAAATATTTTTTAAGAGACTAGAACAGTTAAAAATTCACAACTTGGAGGCTCTCGTTCTTGTTGGAGGACGTGGAAATCGTGACGCTCAATATTCCAAAGCCAGTGTGGATTTTGCTAACAAGCCCATAATCCACCGCCGGGTATACTACGCTACACACTACGCTACGCTACGCTTTTTTTTTTGGGTACAGGACCTCTTCGTAAGTTTCGAGATGCCGAGGGCATTCAAGAAAAATCATCCGGAACCTCTCCGTAAATTTCTCGAACCGCAGGTTCTTTTGAGAACTAATGATGCAGACCTCTTCGTAAATTTCTAGAACCCCGAGAGCTCTCATGTAAATCATCGGAATAGGATCTCTTCGTAAATTCGCGGAACTCTGAGCTCTTGTTTGTAAAAAAGGAAAGGTATGGGGTTCTCGCAAAGAAGACTGACTTGCGGATGGGCTGTGGAGACCGCCAGACCGGCATCCCACCCGCTTTAAGATAGTAAATATGGACCCCCGTAAATAAATATTAGAGAATCAGAATGCAACGTAGGTTCATTGTTTTGTTAAGTGTTTCATCCTTCTTACAGTCATCTCAAAAGCAACGAATGGCACTCTGCAAAGAACGAAAAGAAAACTATGGAGCTAATACTTTTCTTCGAGCACACCAAAATAATAGATTTTCTCTATTTATGGAGGCATGCATCTATTCATGCCATTTCCATAGCATATGAATGTGCTCGGTAAAGTGGTCTTCTGGCTATTCTTTTGGTTAGTAGAATACGAGTCAAATACTTTTTGCAAGTCTTATCACGTTATCATTTCCTGGTATTTTCCTTAAATGCGTATAATGAACAAACTACAAAGAAATTTAACTAAGGTATATCCAAGCGTAATGTTGGTGTAATGCCAAGTTGCCAACCAAGTGATTTGTTGATCTGATAACTGATCTGTATATCGAAGCACATAATGCTAGCGCCAAAGAAGTGATTGTTTAATCTTTTTTTTTTTTGTAAGATTGTGATTCTTTAATCTGATGGGGGAAACATCCTTTTAATTCAAACTGAAACAGATTGGCTTTGAAGGATGTTAGCGTCGTGGAAGTTGTTCTAGCCATCAATTACCGTAAAGAGTACGAATTGATCACTTTTCTATCCTCTTCCTATCTTTTTTATTTAAAAATAATTCCCTTCGAAAGAAATTATAGATCTAGCTCTCTCTCAACTGCAGAAGGCACATTCTGCGTTCCCCCACTGCAGAAGCGTCTCTAGCACTCTGGAGGTGCGGCAGCAAGCTCCACGCTCTCCCTCCACGGCACCCCTTCCTCTCATACTCCTTAGGCACGACAGGTGACTTGTTGTCTTTCGTTGTGGAGGAGAGGGCTAGATTTGTAAATTCTTTTAAAAGGGAACTATTTTTTGAAAAAAAAGAGGATGAAAAGGGTAGGTAGGTGATCAATTATAAAGAGTACTCCTATATGGATCTTTTATCATCTCAATTGGTCGTTTGTGTTTTAGTTTTCATGCTCAGTTTGTTTAGGCTTGAGCTTGGACTTATTTGGCTTCTACACCTCTATAAGCCATAAGCCAAAACAAACAGTATTTTTCTAGTTAGACGGAGAGAAGAAGCTTCTAGCCCAATTTGCACTACGCGAGAGAAGCAAGGAAAACGATGCTTCTCGGGATGGCTGGAGCTTCTAAAAATCCCACTTTCATGGTACCCTTACAACTTAACTATTATTTACGAAAAATTGCCATCCTCATCCAGCTCCAAAGAGTTCTTCCAATCCAGCAGTTTCTTCCAAATTTCAACCAAATAAGCTCAAACTCCAGCCTAAACAAACTTGATACCAAAATCACATGCTCCCAGGAGACAGAGCCCCAAGGGACTGTGGCCCTCTTGCTCTTGCCAGGGATAAGCTTGTGGATGGATCCGGTGAACCCTTTTTTATCCTAAAGAGTGATGTCATATGTGAATACACTTTTGCCGAGCTCATAGAATTTCACAAGACCCATGATGGTGAGGCTACAATCATGATCACCCAGGTAAATCCTTGTCGGTACTTTTCAGGTGAAACCATTTTTATACAAACTGATTGCTCTGTTAATATAGGTGGATGAACCATCGAAGTATGATGTTGTGGTTATGGATGGAGCAGCTGGGATGGTGGAAAGGTTTGTGGAGAAACCACAAATATTTTGTGGGCAACAGGATCAATGCAGGTATTTGCTTGTTGAACCGCCCTCCGTCCTTGACCGCATTGAAATTTCGATTGAGAGGGACGTTTTCCCTCGACTCTCCAATTATGAAATGCTGCTGTATGCCATGGTCCTCTCAGGATTTTGGATGGATATTGGGCAGCCAAGGGACTACATTATCTGCTTGCGACTCTTATCTGGAATCAGTTAGGAATAGATCAGATGCCAGGCTAGCTACTGGGGCGCACGTTGTTCGAAATGTATTGTTGCATTAGACAGCCAAGATCGGAGAAGGGTGCCTGATTGGTCCTGATGTTGCTATTGGACCAGGATGTGTTGTGGAAGATGGTGCGAGGCTCTCCAGATGTATATCCAGGTGCATGAAGAAGCATGGTTGCATTTCGAACTGCATCTTTGGGTGGCACGCTACTGTTGGACGGTGGGCACGGATCGAGAACGTGAGTGAGTGTCTTGGGAGAGGATGTCCATGTAGGTGATGACGTCTACACCAATGGCGGCATCGTTGATCTAGTCGAGCATCCTGCAGCCTGAGATCCTCTTGGTAGCCCTAGAATTGCAGTATATATACGCATATGGCATACGAAAGTGCTTTTGTGAACTATGCTATCTTCTTCTTTTTTACCCTTTATTATTTCTTTCCTGGCGCCAACAAGCTGATGTGTCCTAAAATCTTTAAATTATTGCTCTTCTGTGTAACACTTGCATCTAACCCTGTTGGCGAGTTATTTTTAAGTGTGCTAACAGTGACTTAGATGAATCCAATTTCAAGCTTTGGGATTTGTCCATAAGACAGCCTTCAGGTGTAATAGTGGACACCGCTTCGTTTCTTGTTTTTTTTTTTAATGCAATGGAAGGTTTAGTAGCGTAAGGATTCTGAATAAAGGAATACCTCTGAAATTTGAATAACCATCGTTTATAGTTGTTAGAACACTGGGAAATGCAGCCTCTGTGGTTGCCATCGTTGTGCCGTTCAGTGCTGTAGTTGCCGCGGCAGTGTCCTGCCGTGCAGGGAATTGCGCAGCACTGTACAGAAAACGAGTTCCCTTGATATCGTCTTCTCTTTTACATCTCGGCAATGAAGCCTGTCAGCCTCACCTCTGCGTACGCTGAATGGACCGAATTTTTCATGCAGGTGTATTGCTCAGATGAGTTAGCGGTAGTGGTGTAGTCAACACGGCGCAAACTGTTGGTGAAATTCAGAAACAACTCCATGATCTGAAATTGCTTAACTTCTCGTGGACAGCGTAGCCATCACTTCGTTATAGGTATAAATATAGTTTTTTTTTTAAATATTACGTTTTAAAATAATTTTGCAAAATTAATATGCCGAAATAAAAATACACCTCTACCGCCAATTGAAATTGCGACAGAAGCTTAGTCACCACTCGTCAGGTCTATTTTATCGCAGATTGAATTGGCCGATTTATTATTTTGTTGTGGATTCATTTGGTCAACAAAACTGAAACATCTATCGCCATTTCAAATAACGATGATGTATTTTTGTAATTTTTTTTGGCGTATTAATTTTGTAAAATTATTTTTAAAACGTATTATTTTTAAAAAAAATCTAGAAATATAGGACGAATCCAGATCAGCTCAAGTAGAAATTGCGGTACATATTTGAATGTGCTTGAAACTCTTCAAATTCTCAAAGGACGTTTGCAATCACCGTTAAAGCGTTAAACAGTAGTAATAGTCCAAAGTGAAAGGTTCTATGATATACAACTCAGCTAGAACTTACGAGAGGTCACCAACATCGCGTCATTCCATAACTATCAAAAGATAGATAGAGGTAGAAAGCTGCATCGCTAAGACTATGGTTTTCCCATGAACAATGAACACAAAGATAATGAATGACTAGGCGATTTACGCATCAGCATCTGGGGCAAAGCTCCCATTCAGTAATTTCTAGGGAATGCTCATTCCATGGAGTTAACAAGTTCCCAACATTTCCAATTTTTTGGCCGTGTGCTTTGTTACATATCTGGAATATTATCCTATATAAAAGCTACAAATAAAGGATTACAGAGAAGGATACACTATAAACAAGCTTACGCAAGATTATACACAAAATCAGAACGAAGCCAAGAGCCAAAACATGATAAGAGCTGATGTAGCACTTAGAGACCAAGACAGAAAAGCAAATGCTGTGGCGAGTTCAAATCTCCCACAAGGGAGTTGGGGATATCTTCTGCAGAATAACACGTCCCTTTCAAAAAGAACTATTACACCACCTGCTGAGCATGATGCAGCGAACGACAGAATTGCAGTAACCTGCATTGCACAGATGGATTTCATTGGTGTTGCTGGAAGCACTGAATTACAGAATGTGATTAGATGGATGCCATCCTAGTGAACACAGGGAAAAATATCCACACAATTTGATAGATAACTAATTCAAATAAGACTGTATGTCATGCATAGATCCGATATTTCTTCTATGTCAAATTAGTATGACCATTTGGCTGATACCAGGAAGCATTAAGTGGAAAAAAGAAAGAACATGAATAATTTCATCAATAAGTACAGAAAACCAAACCCCCTTGAAGTTCAAACTTAAATAAATTTAAGTGTGCAACTGCCACGATAAACTCTCCTAAAAAAGAGCAATAATCAGCAAGAGTTCCCAATCTACTGCCACGTTAAAATGTCACCCATGTAAAATGTGTGCTTGCAGCCGTGCATGCATCTTGAAAGGGAGAGGGAGGGAGGAACGAAATGAGAAGATGGCCATTAACATAGTAAAACCGATGTGTGATTGCCTATATTTCCATAGCATTGCAGCAAAAGAAAAGAAGCCTGGAATGATCATTTGATTTGGTTTTATCATGTAGTAAGTTTCATTGCTTGTCAGAAAACAGTATAATGATATATGGGATGTTATAGTCTTATCACAATTAACAAACAATGAAGTAGAGTACATCTCAAAAAAAAAAAAAAAAATCAGAGAAAGCAAGAAATAAAGATAGAGTTCAACGCGAGTTTTATCATTACCCAGTCTCCAACGACAAATAAGCTCACTAGAACGACACTGTTGAGATCCCTTTTGACTTTAAGGGCATATCCATCAAGACATGCAAGTCCCAAGCTCCACAATGCTTGTAGTCCCATTGACGCAATCAAGTAGCTGAAATTTGAAAGCCACAATGAACTCATTACAGGACTCAAAAGGCATCTTTTATTAATACCCTAGTAAACACTAGCAAATAAGCCATGATTGCACTAAAGTTGTTCTCAGATGTAGGAATTGCTAAGATGCACCACGTATCTCACACGACCAACAGGCGACAGCATTCCAAACAAAAGGGGATTTTTGGACAGAATTCACCGATGCAGACGGCATTAAAACCATCATTCCAATCTTCTCATAAGTTGTAATTTACATATTTTCTCATACTACATGCATAACTGGAAGTGTAATGATTAACTTGCTATCTTCTCAATTAACTTCATATCTTATCAAAACTTCTTAGATTATGTAATCAACCATCCCAACGAAAGCATAGTTGCAGAGGAAGGCTAGCATTTCTGCAATTTTACTCACAGAATAACAAAGGCCCTAGTAAATTATCCATCTCTCACTCCACTAAAAGAAAGGCCACTCGTGAATTACTTACAACATATCACGAATTCACAACAAATGATTCAGGGCAAAAATGGTATGCCTCACTGCGCCCCAGCCAAAATTCCCCACCCAAGGCGCCATCTACTACTCGCATTGTTCCATTAGAGTCCAATAGCACTGCACAGATCAACCAGCTTCCACCTAGGGTTCGCAAGAACAAACCCACCCCCAAGAACGCACCCCCCACCCACCCACCAAACCAACAGAACACGAGGCTATGCGACGACGGTACCAGAAGGCGGTGTAGCCGGCGAAGCCGAGCGCGGACGCCATGACGCTGATGGACGCCGCGGCGAAGGCGGCCTGCCCCACCCGTAGCCACAGCCCGCCCCACGTCCCGGGCCTCCCTACCAGCTCCCTCATCTCCGCAGCTCCGCCCCACCTCTCACCTCCCGCCGCCGCCCCCTCAGCAACCACCCCGATCGCCCATGCTCGCGCGGGTGGATTACTACGGCCGTAAATCCGATCGGGTCGGTCGGTTGGGGTAGGTGCGCCGTGCGCGGATGGAGGGAAATCGCGCTTCACCACTGGCTACAGGTGAGGCTCGAGGAGGGGGAGGACTGGAGGAGGGTATTAAGAAAAGCGAGAAGGGGGAAAGCGAGGTGGGAGAATGAATATTGGGCGGACGCGACGCTGGGTGGCGCCACGGCGGCAGAGTTGGTGCGACGTTGACGTGCGCGCGCGCGCGGGTCCGGCCGCGGATGCAACGCCAACGCCGACGCCGCGAAGAAAAGAGAGCGCGGTTGCTTGCTTGCTTGCTTGCGTTCGTGGTTTCTGAATTCTGTTCGATCTGATGGTTGGGGTTAAGCCGAGAAGGTGGGGGTGAGCAATCTCTTGATCACGTTTTTCTACAGGTTTATTAACCGCAGGCCGTACTGCAGACCTTTGTGAAAAAAAAGAGGTGATGGAATTGATGGATTTCAGTAAGAATTACGCATGACCAAAATTTCTATAAACGCAACAAGTGAACAAAATCCGTACAGACTGGGTGGCCTCAGCACCAAAGGAAGCTACAGCCTACAGGTAGAAATCCATGGTACAGTGACGATATCTGGTTTTTAGTTTATGCGCACGGGACGTCACTGCGCATGGTCTACGAGCCCACCCCGCAGCGCTAACAAGAATGGTTGGGAAAGGATTGATGGGCACATGAACGACAACTTGTGAGTTTGATCGGGTGTGAAAACCACCGGATCGAGTGTCATATACTACAGCGTAAGGACATTCTTCCCCGGACCAGTCCGTTCTAAAAATGTAGTATACCAATGACAGCCGTGCTAATAAATTCGCTAGTGGCGGAGTGAGGTGGAATCGTCTCGACTCCCGAGTGGAGTGGAGTGGAAATACCGTACCGCGTCCGTAGTTTGGACGGCGCAAAAGATGTGCGAAATGCGAATATTCGTTGCAGCTCCCCTTCTTCTTTTGCCTTTTTTGCTGCACTGGACACATCAACCGGCCGCAGTGGCGGAGCCAAGGCCCGGCCAGGCCGGGCCCATGCCTGGGCTTGCGTAGGGCACGCCGCGCCGCTGCGCGATGGCCTTCCTGTCTTCCTGACTGGCTCCTACCTGGCTGCCTCTGCTCCGTCCAGGTGAGGTGTGACTGCCGTGGACCATGCCCGGGCTATACAATTGTGCTGGCTCCGCCACTGACCGGCCGGGCTTGCAGTTGCAAAACTACCCGTGCAAGCTGAGACCCGCACTTGGGCAGTTGGGATGGCCATCGTCCTACGATGGAACCTGGGAAGAGAGTCCAGACCGCAAAACCTACAGGAACCCACACTATCATATGCGACCAAGGCTGGCCTTCCTACGACGCTTCACCTGAGGGCCTGGCATCTCTAACGCTGGAACCGCCAAAGCTGAAGGCCCAACGATCCGGGCCGTGCCAAGACGCAGACGCTGACGGCCTGGCCCAACGATCCAGACCCTCGCTGCACAAGCACACATATACATCCTCTTTACATACATGTTTTTATTGTATCTTGCTTCCGTTGGTGTGCTCAAACCGTTTCTCATGTAAGAAATTGCCGACTAGAGCATTGGAGTGCCCTTAGGCTATTCCCAGTGCATGGTAACATACTCATTTAATATATGCCACATAAGCATTTTTGATGATGTGGCAAGAGAGTTAAGAGGGGAGAGAAGAAAGCTGTATCTTGAGGAAGATACCACTTGGGCACGAAATCATAGACATTGAAACTTGAATCATCTAAGTGACCCACAATTCATACTCTCATACACATCTAGCATTTAATTATCTTGTGGGGACTAAGAAATAATCTATAATACCATGCATTGGGATAGTTGTATCTTCTATAATATCATATGACATGGCAGCTTTGGATATTGTGACAAGATACAATGCACTGGGAATAGCCTTAGGGCATATACAAAAGTTGAACCCGACTCAATCTCCTAGGCAGTCCACGTCAGCAAGAGTCAGTTCACACATAAAGGACTGTCTCTTCATTAAATACCTGATAATTAATTTTCTGCATGCGTCTCTTTTACGGTAGGAGACGCTAGGGCCGGCTAGCTCTCCAACAGACGGCTCTAGTGTTGTTATTTTTTGATCCCCGCGCTAAGAGTCGTTGTTTCACGAAACAACGCTGTTTCTCTTTCCTTCCTATCTCTCCCCTCCACGTCAGATTTTCTGTTTATGTGGCAATTTTTAAGATCAGCAATTAATGTCCATTGTACATGCTCTTACTACCAGCGGACGTGGCCCGCGCAGCGAGGGTGCAGATGTGTGCTTGTGCGTGCCACTGACGATCTGCGAGGATACGCTGACGCTCGCAAGGGTTCCTACCTAGGTGTAGGCGGGGCGGCTGGTCAAGGTTCGACGGACGGCCGGCACGGCGGCACCGGTGTAGAGTGATGGGAGACACGGTTTGTGGTTTGGTGCTTCCCCCGTTTCCACTGTGCGGCCGTGCCTCGTCCTCTGGTCCTCCTCGCGAGAGCCTGGGATCCTGTTCCTGTCGCGACGGCTAAGAGGAGCCGTCGTCGACGAGCACTTCTCGGATAAGCTCTGCTCTACTCCCTGGCATGCTGCGCGGTAGAGTGCTGCGTGGATAGCTTTATGCGTTCAGTCCCAGGAAAAAGGTTAATGCAGAGAACCATCGGTCTCAAGTGTAACGTCTCTCCTGCGCCGTACACCTTCCTTCGCCTCTTTGCTACGAAACTTGCCCGAGTTTAAGTCCACTCCTCTCCTAAAATTCGCATCTTTTATGTCAAATTTTTTTTGCATCTTTTCGTTTGAAACCAGGTGAAACGCGTACATCTTTTCGTTTCAAACATGAAGCCTGCACTGTTTTCTGCTTAGAACTTCTTTCTGATGTTTTACTTGATTCTGCTCTAAGAAATTGATGGTCCTTCCCAATGAGAGACCGATGGGCCACCTTGGAAGGCTCTTTCGAAATCAGAAATTTATAGCAGCAGTTTGATTCCTGAAAAAAAACACACACACACAGCGAACGGCCGGCGAGGCGGCGGGCGCAACCCCACGTACTTCTCCTCTGGGGCGAACGGCCCACGGCTAGCTGGTGCCGTCTGCCGTGGTGCGTGAGGCTTGTGCGCGTGCGTAAACAGGTGCCCGTGCCTACCGGCGCGGCACTTGGATGGCAGCATAGCCGTTGGTCGCGCCGCACGAGCAGACCCGCACACCGGCGGTTGGCACCTTTCCCAGTTCGCCTTCTCCTTGCTTCCCCCTCCTCACCGGAGCTCTGCGACGCCAGTATCGAGGCCGCGCGTCCCGGTGGACGGAGGCTGGCCAGAATACCAGGTCCTCCGCCCCGCCCTAGTGTCAGGGCTCCACCTGAAATTCCCGATAAGACGCGAACCGGACTCCAGAATTTCAAACCAGAACAGCCAAAGCACAAGAAAGAACAAGCAAACTAGAGTACTACTTCAACTACGGAAAGATACAAAATGTGCAGAAACTTCCTGCCTCCCATTTCTCCATTCATTGGGTTTTATACCCCGAATCTTACAAAGTTCACCGCAACAGAATTCAGTTTCGGTAATTCAGCTTTTGCAGAGATAAAAACTAAACAAACCGACGAAACATGAAAAGTAATTACTGCGTTACTACTACTTTGCTACTAGATGGCCGTTGGTTCCTTAAGTGAAGTCGCTGGAACGTTAACTTCACCACCGACTACTCCTGTTTGTCTTCCTCCTCGCGCACACCCCGACACCTAGCCGCGTCGATGAGCGGATGTCGGGATTCTTGGCGACAAATGGCTTAAAAAGCCGCCATTTCGGCGTGTCGCGTCGCCACGATACGGCGGTAAGGTTCGGTTACCGTCTTGTTCCGTCTCGATGGTTAACTTCAGCGGGCTCCTTGTGCTGTTCTAAGCATGATTGATAAAGGTGTCTTCTAGAAAAGTGTAGTTCTCGTGATCTTATCAACAATAATGGAGGGGCACACCATGGTGCTGATGTTAGCCTGTCACATATATGCTTATTATTACAGAACAAATACCCCCACCCCCACCTGCTCCACCCCCAAAGCCCCATCGATCCCCACCCCAATCCACACTTATCTTGTTTGTTAGTCTTTCTCTCTGCTTTCTTCTCCAGTCTCACCCGGGTTTTCCTGATCAAAGATGGCTGAATTCTTTGTCCTGAACAATGGTGCAAGGATCCATCAGTTGGCCTCGGCACATGCCAAATAGAACCTGGCGTTGTCGGTGACGCCATCTATGCCGCTGTCAAGGTCTTTTCCCGTTGCTCTCATTATGTCTTGATTTCTTCTTGATGGTTTTGTGAATCTTGGCCATATTGGCATGTGCTAACCCTGAATTACCTATTCACTTCGTCAGGGTAGAATCAACTTTGTGTTATTTGGAGCCTATAGATTCCGTAGAATGAGCTCTATGAGACTATTTTCGTACTAAATGGAAATTTCTGTTGATTTAATTCACTTTATTTTAGCCTATAAGCTTCAAATCTGATGTGGAGCTAGGATCTGGAGTTCTGATAAACAGGGCCTCAGTTACCTCAACTAACCAACTGAATTACCTCTAGAACGGTAGAACTGGCAAATTCAAAGCCAAATTGCTCTTGAATTGTTCATATGCTCCATAATTTTATTTTATTATGTTCTGCAGTCCTAAGATATATCAAACTGCATGTCTGCATCTTTTCTTCTACCCCATTCTAAAATTTTCCTGCTTTTCCAACGCAGGCTGGATATCGGCATATTGATTGTGCTCCAGCATACAGCAATGAGAAAGAGGTAATTAGTAACAATTTGCACCATAGCTTTCTATCACATGATTGTCCCTTCAATCTGCATTCTGCTGCTTTTTTTTTAAAAAAAAAGAAACTAATCAAATATGATTGGTACTCTCAGAAAAAATGTGTAGTGCACATTCAACTACTGCTGCTGCATGATTGTTTGATCCCACATGAATATTACACTGTTCTAAATATTTGGATATTAAGATATTTGAAGTATGCACATAAATGTTAATTATATTTTGTGATTTATATATGCAGACGTTTCTGTGCTAAAATTTAATGTGTCCTTATTTTAAAACAACATTGGAGGAAAGAACCATACAAGTATACTACTGTTATGACATTCAGAATTAGGCATAAGTGATAAGGGGAGCAAACCAGTGAAACTGTGAAAGATCAACGGAACATTGGAGGGAACCTTCTAGAGTTATAATATTGTTCGATTTAATTTGAAAATATACTCTGCCATATTCCTAACTACATTGAAATCGATGCCATTTTTAGGTTGGCATGGCTTTGAAGAAATTATTTGAGGATGGTTTGGTTAAGCGTGAAGATTTGTTTATCACCTCTAAGCTATGGTTAGGCTTCATTTCTCAACCTTAGTTGAATCAACCTATGGAATAGTATCTTATGTAACTTCCAATTTTGTATCATCATAAGTATTCTGAAATTTGCAGGGCTAGTGATCACGCACCTGAAGATGTGCCACAGGCAATCGGCACTACTCTTAAAGATTTGCAGCTTGACTACTTTTTAGATTTGTACCTCGTAAATTCCTATGCTTAATAGTATATCCAGTTATTTGTTTATGTTTTATGTAATGAGATATGCCTGTATTTACTAAATACCAAAAGTTTAAGAGCATATAACCTCCTTTCTTTCCAAAATTCGTTTCCGCGTGACCTGACCCTATTTCTGTCCAGAAGTAATTACTTACAAGAGGTGCAACAGTCATTAGATATTTGTTGCATGCAAAAAGAGAATCACAACAGGACTACCGAATATATTTTCTGTGTCCCCTGGGTCCATCTTGTGTGGTCTTCTCACTACCACTCCTCTCTGCCTCAGGCCGCGCCTCCTAAGTGTTCCTTCTGGTGGAAAGATGTGCTCGGCTTGTTGGATCAGTACAGAGGTATCGCCCAATGCCGTGTGGGTCGTGGAGACACTGTGCTTTTCTGGGACGATATCTGGAATAATCTGCACATCAGTTCAAGCTTTCCGCATCTCACTTCTTTTGCCATCAACAGACATACCAATGTGGCCAACTTTATCCACAATCCGGCTGTTTCTGTCAACTTTCACTTGCCTCTGTCCGATCTGGCCTTCCAGGACCTTCAGGAACTTCACTCCCTGGTCCATGATGTCAACATTCAGAATGATATCCCGGACGTTTGGGAATACATCTGGGATTCCGGTGTTTTCACTCCGGCTAAATTTTACAAAAGGGTCTTTGATCATCTGTCTATCCCGGCGCCGATTGCTTCCATTTGGAAAGCCAAATGTTCAACCAAGATTAAAATTTTTGGTTGGTTGTTATGTGGGGATCGTCTTAACACTAGAAGCCTCCTCAGAAGGAAAAATTGCCCTCTCCCTGATTACAACTGTGTCCTCTGCAACCTTTGCATTGAAGAATCTAGAGATCATCTGTTCTTCCAGTGTCCCTTTGCCACTGTATGTTGGAACGCTCTGCAAATCCAGTGGCCGCAAGTCAGCTCTATCTTCCAAAGACTTGAGGACGTTCAACTGGCTCAACATTTGCCTTTCTTCATGGATTCTTTCTTGCTCTCTTGCTGGGGCATCTGGAGAAGCCGCAACGACAAGATTTTTAGATCTTTGCCTGTAAATTTTTCTTCTTGGAGGTGTTCGGTCCTTGCCGACTTGCGTTTGCAATCTTTCCATCTTCCGGTTGCCATTAGGCCTGCCTTCCTAGCTTGGGGTGCTAGGCTGTCTTAGTCCCCCCTCCCTCCCCTTTTCTTCCTTCTCTTCCCTCCTGTTTGGCTGGCTGCTCGCTAGCCTTGTTTGCTTCTTGTTGCCTTAATAAAGTTTGCCGTCTGGGGCTTCCCCAGTCGTTTAATTTCAAAAAAAAAATATTTTCTGTGTCTTCG
The DNA here is from genome assembly GCA_036346375.1 of Guadua angustifolia. Taxonomy (NCBI): domain Eukaryota; kingdom Viridiplantae; phylum Streptophyta; class Magnoliopsida; order Poales; family Poaceae; genus Guadua; species Guadua angustifolia. Next base: position 37,163,872 of record CM070509.1, on the reverse strand, counting down.
GTTTTGCATAACATGGTGGCTCTTCTTTATCCATGATAATCTGAGTTATAAACTTGTACTTTTATGTTTATCTTACCCTCTGACCAAGTTTTCCGGTACTGAATAATATTTGCAAGACTGTTCTGTATTCGAGAATATATTAAAGAAAATCGCAAAACACAACTCTCATTTGAACAGACTAATGAACTGCCAATCACAAAATAGCTGCTTTAAGTGAATGCCATTGCCAATGGCAGAGCAAGGACTCAGTTTGTGGGGGTCAAATATAGAGTTTTCAGTTCTTGTGGGGTCAGTTCTCCAAAATTCCATGGACTTGTCTGCGAATCCTTATAACTGTTGGGCTTTTTTTTGGGGGGGTGGGGGTAAAAAGCTGTGGACTGTGGTGTCAATTGGTTGTTACCTGAGTTGGTTGTTGAAATGACCTTTTGTTACAGATTTATGGTCCAATCCGTATCAAGAAAGGAATGACAATGAGCCCGGAAAATTTGATCCCGCTTGATATGCCTGCTACATGGGGAGCAATGGAGAAGTTATACGACTCCGGCAAAGCTCGTGCAATTGGCGTGAGTAACTTTTCTTGTAAGAAGCTGGAGGATTTGCTTGCTGTTGCACGTGTGCCTCCAGCAGTAAACCAGGTTGAATGCCATCCGGTTTGGCAGCAAGACAAGCTCCGTAAGCTATGCCAGTCGAGGGGTGTTCATCTTTCTGTAAGCTTGACATATCATTACTGATATTCCAGCATTTATTTCAGTTTTATGTAAGCTCCTACCTTAGTTTGTCGGTAGTCAGTATTGCAGTACTGCCCTAGGTTCTTGTTATAAAATGACACTTGCGTTGTTGCAGGCATTTTCGCCACTAGGTTCACCTGGATCACCTGGGGTCGACGGGGCAAGTGTCCTTAGCAACCCCATTGTCATCTTTGTTGCCGAGCAGTTGCAGAAAACGCCTGCACAGGTCGCCCTACGCTGGGGTCTTCAAATGGGCCAGCTAGAGTGTAGTTCCAAAAAGCGCCAATGAAGCAAGGATTAAAGAGAACTTTGACATATTTGATTGGTCTATTCCTGAAGATTTGATGACAAAGTTCTCTGAAATCAAACAGGCATGTCTCATCTCTCAGCACATCTTTCTTCCGTTGTTGCATGTCCTTGACTTCTTGTCTATGTTTGTTACTTAGGCTATCTTGTAGCCTGACCATATGCGCACGGCAATTTAGAATGCTTCACACCATGCTTTTCTTGGATAAATATACCAGGGAGCGAACAAGGTCTTTTGACCTATGGGCGTGGTGCTCTGATCCTAGCAAGATTCCGAAGGAAGTCTCCCTCACAGTGTTGGAGCCGGACAGGGAGCTACCCCCCACAAACGTCCCCCTTCCTCAAGTGGCACTTCTCCACGATGAACCAACAGATCTTAAACGTGGCCAAGTATTCAACCTCCGCAACCATCTGGAGATAGTGGAAGACCTGTCCTTCCTACGCGGCCGTGGCAGCTTCGGTGGCCTCCCAAACCGCAAGCAACGCCGGGAATTTATTTGGAGCTATGGGACTCCGGATGAAGCTGGGGAGAGAAGAGAAGGGGCGACGCAGGACAGATGCAGAGGAAGGGATCAACATCGCCGCTATGATGACCACGACGACGATGATCACAACCGTGACAACCACCGACGCAGCACTCGAAGGCACCGCAGTCTGTCCAATTGGATGCGTGACTCAGGATGCAGAGGAGGGGCAGAAGACCGTCACAGTTCATCCTGGCGTGGCCCCGGTGGATCAACATCAAGACGCTACAAGAGAGATGCAACACATACTGATTCAAGAAGAGGAACAGATGCTGGTTCAAGAGTCCAAGTGTCCAAAGACAGAGTCCAAGAGCAACAGATGCTGATTCAAGAGTCCAAAAACAAGGGACTAACAAAGAAGTCAGGGCAAGGCAAAGGCATGAAAAAGGTGACCTTCGCTGAACCATTGGTGACGGCGCTAAAGAAACGTCAGGGAGAAGACTCGGTGGACAAACTCAGTTTGGAGAAAAGAGAGAAGGAGCCACCTTCAGCCAGCTGTGCTAGACTGGGACTGCAGGTATGTCAACAAAAGGTTGCACTCAATAATATTCACTGTGCTCTAAATGTTCAAACTGAAGATTCTGTTGTTGATCCAAAATTTGCCTACCATGAGATAAACGAAAATGATCTTCCTAGCTCTCCCGTAGTACACACACTAGTGGTTGTCCCTGCAACACAGCCTCCACAAAATTCAGGGACGGATGTAGCACCTACTGATTGCCGAGTTGAGCCAACCTATGAATGCTTCCTGAAATCTTCCATACAATCTGACACGAAAATATTAGAGTCACCAAAACAACCGAGACTGGGTCACCTGAAAGCCTGGAGTCCAGACCAGCTGTGCAGGATTCCCAAGCAACACAAACCTTACCACCTCAAACAGCAATTCCGGAAATTATAGTTACAAGGGCTGGAATACACTCACCAGAAACTCTAGTACTAGAAGGAGTGCCAAAAACAACTCTGGAGGGATTGACTCTTGTCAATCCAAGCCCAGGGAGGCATGAATACAGTAGCAGACCAGCTGTGCAGGATTCCCAAACATTACAAACCATAGCGCCTCAAATAACAATTCTAGAAAACATGACTACACAGTCCACAATCAATGAAACCACAATGGCTGGAATATACACACCGGAAACCATAACAACAGAAGTAGCACCAACAACATCTGACATACCAGAAATACCAACACTGGTCACACCCCAGACATCACCACAACCTGTGGCCACCAAAGGGGGTCTAGAGGACTTCATACTGGCTGTCTCACACGACCCTCAGACACCTATCATTCAAACTCCCCCATGCATAAATAAACAACTCAACTCCAATTCTGAAAACAGAGGTTCAACTTCCAAAGGATATACCCAAAGAAAAAGCATCAGATTAGCGGCTAAAGCTAAAGCGAGAGCTGGAACTAACAAAGGGGCAATTACTCTAGCTCAGGAATTGCTTGCATCAAAGCTTAAAGACCTTTCTCCACCACACCAACAAAGTCTACAGCATAATGCCCACTCACATGCTGATCTTGTTGAGCAGCTTGCCAGCTATTTCGAGCAGCCGATAAGTAAAGACCAGATGGAGGCAATACTCCAGCTGGTGAACCAGATGAAGTTCAAGCACAAAGGGGGGAAGAAAGCAGACAAAGGGGGGCTGGTTTCAAGGGCGGCCACTCAGCCAGAAGACTGATCGATGGCGGCCACCTGAAGAGGAGGATGTTTTTTACTCATGCATCAAGATGAGACTTCGCAAACTCAAGGCAGCCCAAGAATGCTTAGGGCTGCTCCCTTTAGTTACTATGTTAACTTAGCTCACGTTGTAAGTCAATTAGCTAATCCAGCTGTTGTCGTTTCTGAGTCTGCTGGTGAGCTATGTTGCGATCGGTTCTATGAACCTTGTTTTCTATTTCGATTCTGGATAGCTTCTGGCCTCCTGGTGCCATATGATTTATCGCCTAAAGTGTTAGGTATTCTGGTGCCTTATGACATGGGGCCTTATGTGTTATGTACCCCAACTATTGTTATTTTAAAACAACATTGGAGGAAAGAACCATACAAGTATACTACTGTTATGACATTCAGAATTAGGCATAAGTGATAAGGGAGCAAACCAGTGAAACTGTGAAAGATCAACGGAACATTGGAGGGAACCTTCTAGAGTTATAATATTGTTCGATTTAATTTGAAAATATACTCTGCCATATTCCTAACTACATTGAAATCGATGCCATTTTTAGGTTGGCATGGCTTTGAAGAAATTATTTGAGGATGGTTTGGTTAAGCGTGAAGATTTGTTTATCACCTCTAAGCTATGGTTAGGCTTCATTTCTCAACCTTAGTTGAATCAACCTATGGAATAGTATCTTATGTAACTTCCAATTTTGTATCATCATAAGTATTCTGAAATTTGCAGGGCTAGTGATCACGCACCTGAAGATGTGCCACAGGCAATCGGCACTACTCTTAAAGATTTGCAGCTTGACTACTTAGATTTGTACCTCGTAAATTCCTATGCTTAATAGTATATCCAGTTATTTGTTTATGTTTTATGTAATGAGATATGCCTGTATTTACTAAATACCAAAAGTTTAAGAGCATATAACCTCCTTTCTTTCCAAAATTCGTTTCTGCGTGACCTGACCCTATTTCTGTCCAGTAGTAATTATTTACAAGAGGTGCAACAGTCATTAGATATTTGTTGCATGCAAAAAGAGAATCACAACAGGACTACCGAATATATTTTCTGTGTCTTAGGTTTTGCATAACATGGTGGCTCTTCTTTATCCATGATAATACAAGTTATAAACTTGTACTTATATGTTTATCTTACCCTCTGACCAAGTTTTCCGGTACTGAATAATATTTACAAGACTGTTCTGTATTCGAGAATATATTAAAGAAAATCGCAAAACACAACTCTCATTTGAACAGACTAATGAACTGCCAATCACAAAATAGCTGCTTTAAGTGCATGCCATTGCCAATGGCAGAGCAAGGACTCAGTTTGTGGGGGTCTGTTAAGGCAATATCCTGGTTTCCTAATATAAGAGATTACTAATGCCTTGTATATGCTTTCCTTGTATACCCTTGCCTTGTATAGGCTTTCCTTGTATACCCTTGTATTCATGTATATATTCTGGCCATTGGCCTCATGATCAATACAAGTGCTATTCATAACATGGTATCAGAGCAAAGGATTTAGGGTTTTCCTCACCGGCGTTGCACTTGCGCCTCTTCTTTTCGGCGGCTCTTCTCGTCGCCTCCTTCATCCGATTGGATCGGTTTGATCGACTTAAATCGCTTGTCGCCACTCTGCCGTCCTCCTCGTTCTGACGCCTCACGGTCGCCCAGCGTCGTCGTCTTCGGCGCTCGTCGCGACATCCGCCGCCGTCGGCCTCCGTGACTTCTCCAAGCGCCATTGCTGCGCCGTCTTGCGCTTCTCCCAATCGCGCCCTTCCGGTAGGCGCTTATCTCGGGTCGGCTTCTTGCCGAAGTTCATCTTCGTCGCATCACCGAGCGTGCTTGATCGCCGCGGGACGGACCGTCGCCTCCAGCCCGTCGGTCGGCGCCTCTTGCCGAGTGGCGCCTCGCCGTCCGCCGAAGCCGAAGACCGACGTCTCGGCCCGTCGGGTCGAGGCCTCTCGCTGGGGTGGCGCCTCGCCGTTCAGCCGGGCCGATTGTCGCGGGGCGTCGCCATCCACAAGTCGCTCGTCGCCTCGGGTCTACTCGAGCCGCCTCGGCATTTCATTCCGTTTAGGGTTGGTTAATTTGAGTCCTTTAGTTCGTAAAAAAAAAAAAAAAAAATGGTGTCGTCTTACGGTTCTTGAGAAGCTGTTTACATTCTCATTGCCCGATCCTCTTTGATGGTCTTAATTATCGAGGCGGGCTCTTCATATGCGGCTTCACATGCGTGGTCGGCGTCTGTGGGAGTTTCTTCTGGGTGAGCTATCATGTCCACCTTGTCCTGCTCCCCGCCATGCTTACTCTTCCCAAGGAGGCCGATGATCTTTGCTCGACGAAGGCCTCGATGATTATCTTGTCTTTGTGAGTCTTTTCAAACTCGGTTCTTGCTTACAAGACATGGATTGATGAAGATGCTCGCGCCTCTGCTATTTTGGTTGCTAGCATGGAGGTGCATCTTCTTTGGTGACATTGTTGCTTTGTCTTGGCCAGATTGATGTGGGCGCATCTTCGTGATCGCTATGAGCTTCTTGGTGACTCTCTTTACCTTCTTTGTTGTCGCGGCAGGAAGCGATCGCTTCTGGCGAGGTGATTCTTGTGGATGAGTTCTATCGCGCACTATCTTGATGTGGCGTCGGCTTGATTCTCTAGGACCGGAGGTTTCTTGGGACTTACCGGTGTTGTCGTGTCGGCACTCTCATTTGAGCTTCGCGCATCTCGACTTCTGACCGTCTTGGTGAATTTGAGCGGTCGTGCCCGGTTGCTTGCTCGTCATCCTCGTGTGACTCTGTTGGAGGCTCTTGCTTATTCGTCTTGAGGAGACTTCGTCTTACGTGGTGCTGAGCCTCTGGTATCTCCCTCGGTCTTGGTCGTGCCTCGTTCTACTCCTCCATCATGGCGCCTACTTGATTTCGACTCTTTGGGGTGGAGTCTTCACTTACACATCTTGCAACAAAATGGCCATGTGGAGCGATTACGCTCTGGGAAGAAGAAGGATCTTGCTCGTCAAATGTAGTCCTCCTAAGAACAATGGAGGCTCGGCGTTTCCTCTCAGCAGACTCCTCCTCCATGAGACTTACATTGGTTACGACTCTACTCAGGAAATTCTTATGCTACTGCGTCGCATGGCTGCCTCTACACAGACAGGTTCGGCTGGTTCTGCTACTCAGTCTTCCAGTGAGAGACCACCCTCCTCATCAGGTAACACACCATGGATTCTTGACTCTGGAGCTTCTTTTCATATGACATCTGATCCCACGAGTCTACATTCCATTAGTCCTCTTGTTGCTCCTACCACTTTGTGCGAGGGCCTTGCAGATGGTACTTCTCTTTCTGTTGCGAGGCGAGGCACTCTTTAAATCGTCCTCTTTTCATGTTCCTCTTGTTTCTTATGTTCCTAAAGCCCACCATGCATCATATCTGGCTGGCGACTTCTCGATCATGGTTGTCGGATTATTCTTGATTCGACTCTTGTTGTGTTCGGATAAATGCACGGGGAGTTCTAGTTGGGGCCGCCCTCGCCGCCATGACTCTCGGCGTCTTTGGGAGCTTGGTGGCTTCATCTACCTTCTGCTTGCCTCTGCCGATCTCTCTGTTTCCTCTCTGGGTTCAACATCCGTTGCTTCTTCTCTAGGACTTTTGCTCGATGGCATCACCGTTTGGGCCATCTTTGTGGTTCACGTCTGTCTTCTTTAGTTAAATCGTGGTCTTTTAGGCTCGTAATGCGGTGATGCCTCTTTACATTGTATGGGTTGTAAGCTTGCAGCAGCTACAACTTCCTACCATTCTAGTGAGTCTATCTCACGGCGTCCTTTGATCTTGTTCATTACGATGTTTGGGGTCGGCTCCTTTTATTTCAAAAGGGGTCATAAATATTACATTCTTTTATAGATGATTTTTCTCGCCACACTTGGATATATTTTATGTCCTCTCGTAGTGAGGTTCTCGCCATCTATAAGACCTTTGCCACTATGATTAAGTACTCGGTTTGATTCTCCCATTCGTGTTCTTCGTCTTGACTTCGGCGAGGAGTATTTGTCGAGAGCTCTTCGTGGTTTTCTTGCTACACAAGGCACTCTTTCTCGATTTTCTTGTCACGGTGCTCATGCTCGAGAATGGTGTGGTGGCGCAAGCATCGTCATCTTCTTGAGACAGCTCGTGCTCTTATGCTTGCTTCATTGTTCGCCTCATTTACAAATTGAAATTTGTTTCCACTTGCTACCTACTTGACCAATATCCAACCTTCTTCGCTCTTAAAGGTGGGATTCGATGAAGCGTCTTTGTGGCATGCCTCTGATTATTCCGGACTTCGCCTTTTTGGGTGTGTGTGCTATGTTCTTCTTGCACCTCATGAACGCACTAAAGTTTTGCTTTCGATCTGTTGAGTGTGTTTTTACGGGCTCTGATCTTGAGCACAAGGGATATCGTTGTTGGGATCTGTTGGTCGGCGCATGCGGATCTCACGGGATGTCACTTTTGATGAGTCTCGTCCCTTCCACCCTCGTCCTTCTTCTTCTTCTTCTACATCCCTTGTTGAGTCACTATCTTTCTGACTTTTCACGATACTCGGTTGTCACTTTTCCTCTTTCTGTCGGCGTCTCCTTTATCGCGGTTCCTTCCACCACCACCCTCTCCTCCACCGGTCTCTTAGATATTGTTCCTTCCTATCCTCTATACTACACTCGTCGTCCTCGGTGAGATTCTTCGATGTGCCATCCTTTTCTTCGATGAGCCATCTTCTTGATGCCTCCTCCCGTTCGCTCTTCGTGATCGACAGGTCTATTCGGCCTCTGGCGCCTTGGTTTTGTTGGTCTTTGCTCTGGTGGCCGACTTCTTCCGTGATCTTTGTTATTCATCGAGTGGCGACATGCGATGGCGGAGGAGCTTCTTTGCTCTTGGCCTTAAGCACGTGGGATCTTGTTCCACTTCCTCCACGTGTCCGTCCCATTACATGCAAGTGGGTCTATAAGATTAAAACTTGTTACGATGGTTCTCTTGGCGCTACAAGGCTCGTCTTGTGGCGCGTGGTTTCAGCGAGAACATGGTCGAGATTATGATGAGACTTTTGCACTGTGGCTCACATGACCCTTGTTACGTACTCTACTTCTTTGTGGCCTCTGTCCGTGAGTGGTCCATTTCTCGACTTGATGTCAATAATGCCTTTCTTAATGGTGAGTGCATGAGGAAGTCTATATCAGACCACCAAGGGTATTCTGTTCTGAGGGCATGGTTTGTCGGCCGTCGCTCTCTTTATGGGCTTAAGCAAGCCCTCGTGCTTGGTTTGGCGTTTTTCTTACGTGATCACTGCGGTGGTTTTTACGCAAGTGCTCATGATCCTGCGCTCTTTGTTCACACTTCTTCTCGTGGTCGGACTCTTCTCCTTCTATATGTTGATGATATGATCATTACTGGAGATGATTCTCAGTATATTGCCTTTGTAAAGGCTCGTCTTGGTGAGCAGTTTCTCATGTCCGATCTAGGTCCTCTTCGATACTTTCTTGGGATTGAGGTTTCCTCTACATCTGAGGGTTTCTTTCTCTCTCAAGAGAAGTATATTCAGGATCTTCTTGATCGTGCTTCTCTCACTGATGAGCGTACAGCTGAGACTCCCATGGAGCTCAATGTTCATCTTCGCCCTACTGATGGTGAACCTCTTGAGGATCCTACTCGTTATCGCCATCTTGTTGGGAGTCTTGTTTATCTTGGTGTCACTCGTCCTGACATTTCGTATCTAGTTCATATCTTGAGTCAGTTTGTTTCTGCTCCCACTCAGCTCCACTATAGTCATCTTCTTCGTGTTCTACGATATCTTCGTGGAACTATTTCTCGCCGCCTTTTCTTTCCACGCTCCAGCTCCTTACAGCTCCAGGCATACTCTGATGCTACATGGGCTAGTGATCCCTCTGATCGTCGGTCTCTTTCTGCTTATTGTGTTTTTCTTGGTGGTTCTCTCATTGCTTGGAAGACTAAAAGCGAGCAGCGATTCTCGTTAAGTCTTGAGGTGAGTTGCGGAGCTATGGCTCTTGTGGCAAAGAGATTACTTGGTTCACGGTGGTTACTTGAGGATTTTGGTGTTTTTGTTTCTACAAGCTCCTCTTTTATCGAGATAATGCAGTGCTATTAGCATTGCTCGAGATCCATGAAGCATGAGCTCACAAAGCATATTGGTGTTGATGCTTCTTATATGCGGTCCCAAGTTCAGATCACGTTGTGGCTCTTCATATGTGCCTTGAGCTTGGTGGCGATTTCTTCACGAAGACAGACTAGAGCTCATCATAACTTTTATCTCTCAAACTCGGTGTTGTAGATCCACCATGAGTTTGAGGGGGTGTTAAGGCAATATCTGGTTTCCTAATATAAGAGATTACTAATGCCTTGTATATGCTTTCCTTGTATACCCTTGCCTTGTATAGGCTTTCCTTGTATACCCTTGTATTCATGTATATATTCTGGCCATTGGCCTCATGATCAATACAAGTGCTATTCATAACAAAATATAGAGTTTTCAGTTCTTGTGGGGTCAGTTCTCCAAAATTCCTTGGACTTGTCTGCGAATCCTTATAACTGTTGGGCTTTTTTTTTTGGGGGGTGGGGGTAAAAAGCTGTGGACTGTGGTGTCAATTGGTTGTTACCTGAGTTGGTTGTTGAAATGACCTTTTGTTACAGATTTATGGTCCAATCCGTATCAAGAAAGGAACGACAATGAGCCCGGAAAATTTGATCCCGCTTGATATGCCTGCTACATGGGGAGCAATGGAGAAGTTATACGACTCCGGCAAAGCTCGTTCAATTGGCGTGAGTAACTTTTCTTGTAAGAAGCTGGAGGATTTGCTTGCTGTTGCACGTGTGCCTCCAGCAGTAAACCAGGTTGAATGCCATCCGGTTTGGCAGCAAGACAAGCTCCGTAAGCTATGCCAGTCGAGGGGTGTTCATCTTTCTGTAAGCTTGACATATCATTACTGATATTCCAGCATTTATTTCAGTTTTATGTAAGCTCCTACCTTAGTTTGTCGGTAGTCAGTATTGCACTTTTGCCCTAGGTTCTTGTTATAAAATGACACTTGCGTTGTTGCAGGCATTTTCGCCACTAGGTTCACCTGGATCACCTGGGGTCGACGGGGCAAGTGTCCTTAGCAACCCCATTGTCATCTTTGTTGCCGAGCAGTTGCAGAAAACGCCTGCACAGGTCGCCCTACGCTGGGGTCTTCAAATGGGCCAGAGTGTAGTTCCAAAAAGCGCCAATGAAGCAAGGATTAAAGAGAACTTTGACATATTTGATTGGTCTATTCCTGAAGATTTGATGGCAAAGTTCTCTGAAATCAAACAGGCATGTCTCATCTCTCAACACATCTTTCTTCCGTTGTTGCATGTCCTTGACTTCTTGTCTATGTTTGTTACTTAGGCTATCTTGTAGCCTGACCATATGCGCACGGCAATTTAGAATGCTTCACACCATGCTTTTCTTGGATAAATATACCAATGACAATGGAGAACTCCGGCGCTTACGTTTTAATTCTTGAAATCTGAGGTTTGGTTTGGTTTGGTTTGGTTTGAAACATGCAGGTAAGGCTGCTGAGAGCAGAATTTGCAGTTCACCCGCTAAGCGTTTACAAAACCTTGGAGGATTTTTGGGATGGTGAAATCTAAAGCGTACGAACTTCTCCGGAGTGAATAAAACTGAGCCAGCTAGTGAAGGCACTGCATATCTGCAGTACGTTCATTCGTGTTAAATTAAGATAAACAATTATGCAGATGTTTTCCCCTTTTCTTCTCGTAGGCAGCATATGTCCTCGAACATTGTGATAATGCATGCCGTCGTTCGGAGAAAAATTCTGAAAAGAATTGCCCTGCTGTTCTTGTGTAGTCTTGTTCTTCATGATATTCAAAGACGTCCGGTTCCGAGTACCTAATCCTCTTATGGTGTGCTACAGTGCTAGTGCTGCTATAATGTTGTTGATGTGGGCGTTGGTTGGGTATGGTGCCGAGGGTTGTGCCCTCGCCCTTGATTGGCCAGCCAAGCCTGAGGCCCGGTGGTTTGATTAAAAAAGATACAGTGTCATCCCTTTTTTTCTTTTTTGAACGGAATGGCAGGAGCACTGCCAAATTCATTCAGCCCAGAAGAAAGCTAAAGCAGTCTGTACAGAGAAGAGAACAAGCCTAGTCTGAGCAAATGAACCGCCGGGCCTGACCACCAAAAAAACAAGCTAAGTTTGCATAAACTCAAAACGCTACGTAGTCGGATTAACCACCTGCTGGCCTAATGTTGTTAGCGCAAACCTTCGATTTTGTTGGGGGAAAACATACAACTCTTAAAGGGAGGCCTCGTTCACCTCGCATTTAGCGGGCATGTGGGTATAGATCCAGAGGATGTCTGAAAGGTCTTCTTCCCAAGTACGACGGGACACGGGAGTCTTCCTCATGCCCCTGTGAATGTGCTATGAGAGACTTCCTCGAACCCTCACGGGCGTGCTCTGGGTGGCTCCTCCATACCCTCGCGGGTGTGCTACATAAGACACGTGCCACAGGAGGCTCCCTCGAACCCCCATGGACGTGCTTTTGGAGGCTCCCTCATACTCCTGAGACGCATGTCACGGGAGGTTCCCTCCTACCTCCGCAGGCGCACTCTAGGAGCCTCCCTCATGCCCTCACGGGCGTGCCACGGAGACGGAGGGCTCCCCTATTGCCCCTGCGGGCATGCCGCGGGAGGCTCCCTCCTACCCCTGCGAACTCTTTAGAGGAGGTGCCCGAGGGTCTCCAGTCCTACAAGGGGTCTCACCTCTCCCCCTGACCGCAGAGCGCTTGGCAAGACACCCAGGTCCAAGAGGGCGCCCCCCAGACGTCCATGAAGATCGGTGGGCGTCCTCGAGCCACTTGGGACCAACCGCCGAGTGGGGTCCCCAAGTTCCCTATGAGGCCCCGAAGTCAGAGGCCTACCCCTATGGGATGATGACATGGGATCCACTACCTCCTCCTAGGAATAACCAGGATGTCCCCGCATAAGCTACTGTAGTAGGGGTAGGATGGTACTTTGTGTAACAGGCTGGGCATTTATAAAACTCACTGTAACTCATACCTGTAGGGACTGAACTCTCATGGAATACAAACTACACAACTGGTGTGTTCCCTGGGAGCCCGGACCAAGAAACCCCTCTCTTCTCCCTCGGGGAACACACTGACAGGAGTAGGACGTTTGCTTAGCGATCGAACCTGTATAAACATTTGTGCCTACTCTCTCTCTCTCTCTCTCTCTCTCTCAGCGGCCTGTAAGATCGTGTCTTGTTTCCGAACATACGACAGATTTCGAATATCTTGAGTGATGAGATCGAAGACCGATTGCACATTGTGATACACTTGTTGAAAATTATACCATTTCTTTCCATCCACATATTCCAGAACACGTAGACTAGCACTCCGTCAATCTCTTTTCGTCATTGCTTGGGGAAGCAAGCGTGGATATTTTCCCACCACGTACCGGTATGCGAGTCCAACCTTGGCAAGATTGTGTTCATCTGCAACCACACAAAGATCTTGGCCCAAATTTGCCTTGCAAAGGGCAAAACAGAATCAAATGTGTCGTTGATTCCGGGTTTGATCCACACATTGGGCACATGATGTTGTTGGGCCATCCTCTAATGGCTAGTCTGTCTACTATGAGAATCTTATCTTGAATGAATAACCAAGCAATGAATTTACACATGTTTTCCGCCTTGGTGCCCCATATAGTGATGTAATCGTGATCTGGCATCGCTCCATTGAACTGCACCATGTAAGCTAATTTTGCTGTAAAATCTCCATGTGTTGTCCATTTCCACGTAATGGTGTCCTATATGTGTGGCTGCAGTGTAATACTCTGGACGGCTTGCCAAAGAGTGATGAACTCATCTAGTTGTGTCCTATTTGATATTCTTCTCTGGTGGTTAGTTCATCATGCACACAACTTCTTTGTACGAACCAAGGGGTAGGAATGTGATGCAGGTCTTTTGGGCACTTTCCGTCAAGCCACCTGGAAGTCCAGAATTTAGCGTTGTGATCATTACCAACAGTGATCTTGGTGCTAGCATTGAAGAGATATCTATCAATTTCGTTGCAAGGTAGCTTTGAACCAACCTAAGTGCTTAATCCCTAGCCCCCTAGCTTCTTCAACCTGCAGACCTTAGGCCAGTTTACGAGACAGTTGCCACCTTTACATTCCTGATCTCCCCTCCAAATGAAGTTTCTTCTTAACTTGTCGGGTTTTTTTTATTGTGACTATAAAAGGGATGCCCAGAGAATGTCATCCCTTTTATAGTCATGGTAAACAATACCCACACGAACACCCACTACTGTACCCTGCCTCAAGATGTTAATGGACCCATGTACATGTTAAGTAGTGGCAATGAACAAAGCCTCTCATGACCCCATGTCAAAGACAAGCTGCACTGTTGATACTACGCCGAGCGTAGGATCAGTGGCTTTGGTAGAGAGGCAGTGGCATTGGCCGATGTTGAGGAAGAGGCTAGTGCCATGGGCAACCAACACAGGACAGCAACATCACCCTTTCTCCACGGAGTGTAATGGTGGTGGGTAGAATACGACGATGTCTCAAATCAATTAGTGATGATGAGAAGACGACTGCAAAACCATGACGATCTTCTCTTTCTTCGGTGAAGGAAAATATGGCACCACTAAGGGCGACGCTACCGGGAGAGCAGCCATCACCTATGGTGGCAAAAGTAGCACTGGTGATGGAGCTAATGGTGTTAGCACTACTGCTGGCACCAACGGCGCCACCTGTTCCAAAGGTGATGGTGGTGCCTCATGCAGTCTTGGATTCTTGAGCGGAGCTCAGCGTAAAGGCCCCTCATGTTGAGTTCTTTGGCATCAGAAGCCATAGTGAGTGGCTTTGATACCAAATATTGTGGGCATTAGTTGGGTACAATTCTGAGGACTAAGGGTCGGGCACTTGCCCTTGATCTGTCGGCCATGCCGCTGCCAAGACTCAGGCCTGGTTGAGAAGAGGAAGAGACACTAAGACTTTCTCTGATTATTCTTTACTTGATTAAAAAAGGTACAATATTATCCTTTTACTAGTAGAAAGCCCGTGCGTTGCAACGAAATCCTAAAAACATTGATACATATAAGTAGAAAGGATCTTAAACCATGTAACAAAGTACATTTTCTTTCATATACACATTAAGCGAAGCATATCTCGGTAACATCTCAATCATTCGTGTCAGATCTAACTGATCAGATATGGATAACTTGACTTGACCATTGAGAAATAATGTCTAATAAAAAAAACTAGCTGAAAATAATCTCTAATTCAAAGAAACAAACTAACCGAAGATATGCTCTAAATAAACTAACCAAACCAATCTAATCTGGAAGCAAAAAAATTAATCGCTGGTGAACAGTTCACGTGTACTGTTTCCTGCTACAATACCATGCCTCAAGATGCTGATGGACCCGTGTCCACAACATTTGTGCCTTCAGTTTGTGAGTACGTCTAATTAGAATTCGAGGCATGTTTAAGATAATCTAGCAATTGATTCGATTATCAGGATCCCCTAAGGTGCTGAAGCAACCACACGACGCTACAACACCCTGCAGTCAAATATTCAATTTGCGGTTGATGTATTATATTTATTTTTAAAGCTGCTGTGAAAAAGAGGTTATGAAAAATATAGAAATCTGTTACTCTATGTTGTAAATCAGATTAAAGCTAGATTATGTTTTCCAATGGTTGTCCTGTGATTCTCTCACATATCATATTATATGTTCTTGAGAGCAATAGTATATCGGTTGGCAATTAAACAAGCATCGAAGTATCTAAAAGCGGTTTAACCAAGCCAGATTATCATAATACACGAGTAATACCTTAAGTGGGGACATCAATTTTTCTTAGCTGGCGATGATCTCATCTACTAACATTTTTATTGGCAAATTTGACTACAAGACACTTTAGTTTTGTAGAGTTTGTTTTAGGACACTGAATTTTTTTATTTTGCTGAAACACACTATAATTTTATGGCTCTTTGCTATAAGACACTAGAGGGATTAAAATATCATTTTCGGCTGAGTCAGGAAAGAGAGGGGTTGGTAAAATGTCAATATATCCTGCTTCGTTCTTCTTCCTTCATTGTTCACAAACAAATTAAAACTAGTGTAATGCCCGTGCTAACGCTACGGCGATATTTAGTAATACAATTCAAATAAGAAAAAGGTTGCCTGACACATCCACCTAAAGATTGCCGACTGCTGCAACGTCGACCAGGACCATCCTCACGCCACGCGCGTCATGGCGGAGGACGTGCCTGAGCCGGGACTCGATACGCCTAACCCAGGTCGCATCGTTGATCGGAGCGCTGGTCTCCTCGGTGCGGACGAAAACCAGCCAAGATATAATATGTGTATATCTTCAATAAGACAAGATTCAGTAGGATAGATTATCCCTTTATAAGTAAGGTCGTGAGTACTTGGTGAAGTGTTACTCCTATTTGTCTGAATTACCGATTCATCAACAATGCTACTACAAAGGTTATTGCTTGGGCCTGCATAGTCATCCAAATTGTTGGATATGAGAGGCTTGTTAATATCATCCTCCTGAAAACAAAGAGCGATATCAATTAGATATATAATACCTCCACCTTCCAATGATAAAAATATCACACAATTACATTATATGTGATCCTATGATATTATTTGTATATAGCTAAATTACAGCAGCAAAAAGTTTTCTTATCTTCTCTGAGACAGTTCTGTAATGAAATGAAATGCGATACTTCATGCTCTCAGCAAGAAAATGGAGGTGAACAAAAAAACTACAGTACCACGATTGATGCCTGCCCGTCGACACGACAAACTCTCTCTGCATGTTTTACGATCCTCGTCAGTCAGGCCTCAGGGCTATCCCTCAAGCACAAAGGAACAATACTATGCTTCACTGCTTATAAAGCAACATCTTCCCTTGTTTTAAGATAAACTTGAATATCTCCTCTCCATTTCTCTCTTTTCTTCTTTTGTACACCTCAGGAAAGCTGTCTTTATAGAGGATGCCCAGGATCCCATCAATCCCTCATGTCGAAATAACCTCTAGAGCTAACCACAGCTTCACCTTTTGTCCACTCCAGCAGACGCTAAAACAAAATCAGGAACACCACCTGAAGAGATCAACAATAATTTGATTTCAATTTGATTTAGAAACCACAAACAGATCTTCAAGCTGGGATTCTTCCAGCAAAAAGCTACATAAAAAAATTACACAAGGTGAGATGGAAGCATTGTGTTTGCACATGGCTACTTGAGACAACATGAGACATGAAGTGCATCAGCTCCAAACAGGAATCGCATTTGCATATGGCTACAGAGAACATCCAATGTTTACCAGATCACTACTGATAGTGCCCAAGGATTTGCATATTAAGCAGATCCAGTACACATGTTATTTCATTAGCACTACTAACTTGAACAGGTTCATGAAAACTCAGGTGAAAAATAAATCAAAGCAACAAAGGCTCAGATTTTGAAGCATTTTAAATAAACATTACCATTTGGAATTTTCCTTTGAGCCCAAGCAATGCCAGTTATATCACCTGAGTATATTCAGAAAACATATCATTCCAAGCTCATCTACCAAAGTGGCAAATATCACATCAAGAAAAGATGCAAGTTATAACTCAACATATCTCTCTGCATTGAACAACTTTATCAATTGAAAAGTGGTTGAAATTTTAAAGAGAATACGATCAATCTTCTGAAGATCATACAAAGTTGAGGCCAACTATTCTGCAAGTTTTAGTTATAATAAAAATATAAAATGTTGCAACACGAAGAAGAAAATATTTCACAAACCATACGGTTTTTAAAGCCCTCATACCTTCAAAAGAACCTGAAGAGGATTCACCCTTGTTGGAAAGTAATCCTGCGTGTGGCCAGATTTGCTTTCTTTCCTTTAGCATCAGATTTGGTTTCTTTCCTTTTAGCATTTGCTCGATTTCAGCATGTAAATCAGTAAGGATCATAGCCAGAATCATAGGGGCATTAAATTGCAATAATGGAGATAATCTCCTTCCTAATTTGTAAGTCGTGGGCTATGTTTAAATGAAGGAAAAACCAGAAAAGCTGCACTGCCTCTAGCAGCACCAAAACCTATTGTGTCATTGTGTTCATGCGTGAGTACCTGGGCTAGGCTTAGAGCTTTCAACCCTAACAAACAGGGACATTACACACCTTCATGTGCTTTCTCAGTTGTATCCAAAACTGTAGCAGTTTCTGCACATAACCATTGCAATGTCGATCCACTTGTTGCAGCCAGAACTTTCCCATCAGAAGAGATGCTCATGTGATCATAGTGGCAAACAGAACCTTTTGGATCATGTAGTGGAATTGCCAAAATTCTCAAGGTTTTTGGATCCTCATCAAGGTTATACCTTACTACAAAAGAAACAGAAATCATCGACTCTTGAGAAAAGAGTGGAGAAGCACTATGTTTGGGAACAGAACAGTATAATGACATCAACTTATATAATGGCAGTATCTGTCAAACATAAATTTTCATCAGGACACTTGTATATATATGTTGTGGACATGGGCCAAAGGTTCACATCAATATACATAACTGCAAATTTGCAGTGTTAATAATCAAATGATACAGCATCTAGCTGATAAGGAACAACAACGGGGTTGTTGAGAAGTAACTTGACTTCAGAAAAGACTACATAATCAGGCACGCGACAAATTTGGCCACTACATCTCGGTGTAACTTTACCATACCAGATACCGAGAAATTTTGAATTAAGAATAATGATGTGCAGGGTCCTCTGCAGATGATGATTTTGTCCTGTGAGCTCGCGGCTAAGACATGACATTGTCTACACATTAAGAAAAAAAACCCATGAATAACAGAAACAATTTCCAATTCCAATGGAGTATATAAAATGTAGCAAGTTGTAAACTATATTTGGACCAAAAATCGTACCTGCAACATTAATGGGACTGGGAGTTTCAGCTGATTTGTAAGATATATGACCAATTGGATCGGTTCCTGCCTGATCCTGGACACCTGAAGCAGCTGCAGATGCAACCACATTGTTACTATCATCTGTTCTTGTAAAAGGGAATCCAGGAGGAACCGCTTTTATAATTTGTGAAGGGTCAAGAGAAGTATCTTCAGGTATTTGATCCTTGTTCTGCAGAGAAAGGATGGAATGCAGCAAAGAAGTTTGTTAGAACCTCATTAGCAAGCCTTAATATGTATGTGATAAGTTGTCTTAGTAGTAAGCAATTTTACCTGTTCATTTTCCAGAAAGAACGGAAGTAGATGTTTGCCCATGGCATGATTTTTGCATTTTCTTGGCTCCATTCTGGGCATGAAACCTCATACTTTTCTACTTTCTCTTGTAAAAACCGTATATATTCAATAACCTGAATTAAAATATGTGCCAATATATAAGAAAGATATTTGATGGAGAACAGATTATAACCGAAGCAATTACTGTACTGACTTACCTCCAAGAGAAAGCGATGCTTTGTCTCTTTTGATCATTATCGGCAAAAGCTCTCGAAGTATCTGAAATCTGCAAAATGATTGGAAGTGGAAAATAAGTTCAAATCGATGCTTTCCACCAAAGAAAATTTGGCAGGAAATCATAATCCCAAATTAAGATACATTTAGCGGCACAATACAAGGATTCAATCATTCCAAGTATTCTCAGGCACAGCACATGCTCTCTGAATTCCACTATAGCAGGATGTCCACAGAGTATTCTCTTCATCTGTCCAGTGAGTGACCTCACCACATCTACAGACTACAGGATGACAGCACCTTGTTGTACAAAGATAGCACCGTCATTACTGCATCCTAAATACAACCTATTTCCCAGCTAAATCAAATAGACTTCCAGGTTGCAGATGCATGCTTCCATCCACATTTGTTGAATTAGCAGTGCAAATCCAATTGCATGCAACTAAGCGAGTATCTTAGTCAGATTTTAGCTCACAAAAAGCTACCACTTCCTGAATACCTGTGCTACAAGGATATCACCCACTGGGTGGCTGTTAGCAACGACAGTGTGCTAACACATTTACACTTGACAATGAGGACGAGAGCTTATCGAATCGAAAAACAACACAACAACTTGTTTCTGCATGAGCGGTTGGAGCTAGAGGAACGCACCTATCATTGATCTTGCTGCGCGGCGATGCTCGGTGGCGGAGTGCTTTGGCGGCGTGTTCGGCAGCTGGTCCATACCGGCGCTGCCACTGCAGCTCCGCCCTTCCTTCCACCCTCACCGTGAGCTCTGCAACACAGAATGAAACAAATTTAGCACCAAAATCCCATTAAAAATCGCATCTTTTTGCCACCCGTTCCAAACGGCTCTAAGAACCCACGTGCGGCACCGGTTAGGCAGAACTGAGCTACCTTTCAGCGAGGAGGAAACTTGGCGGCGTGGCGAGGCCGTCTTCATCGTCGAAGCCAGCGCCGCCGCTGGATCTGGAGCCGGCGTCCATGAATCCTCCGACGCCAACACCCTTTCGCTCCTATCCTACTCAGCATGCACCGCATAATAAAACAAACCAAAGATCGAGCATTTGTAACATCTGCTGATGGCAACAATACTACTGGAAAAAGCATTTCTCACAGCCAAATAAGCACTAAAAGTCACAAGGAATCCTAAACATAACAAAAGGATGTCAGCATTTGCCATTTCGCTCAACGACTGCGCCTTCTAACAAGCGAAACCAAACACTTCCTAATCTAATCTCACTTATATTGCTCAAAATCACCACCGCAGAAGCTCATGGCGTAACAAACCAAGCAAAAAGGTAAGTTTTGATCGATTCTAGGTGGCACCAATCCTAACATCGCAATCAAATGAACCGAAACGAAAGGAAAACGCATGATTGATAAGCACCAACCAGTTCCTGCCGAGCACCTCCTCGGCGCGATACCCAGTGGCCTCCTCGAACCCGCGGTTGACGTAGATCATGGGGCAGTCGGGCTCGAGCGCGTCGGTGACCACAAGCCCGCACCGCCCGGAGGCGCGCAGCATCCCTTCAATAGCGAACGTGAAGGTCCCACCGTTCCCGACGCCTCCCCCGCCGACTCCCCTAACCGCCGCCTCCTCCTCCCCGCCGCCGAAGCTGCCCGCGCCGTCCGACTCGCCGTCCCACTCCATGCGCGGCCGAAACCCTAGCTCCGGATCCGGGCTACTCCTAGCGCTGCGCGCGAGCGTGGCGTGGGGATTAGGGTGTGGTGGCTCGGGATTGGATGAGAGGAGGAGAGGAGACGCCCGGGGGGAGGCGACCAGTTGAACGCCCCGTGGTTGGTTCCCCTTCCCTTGTACTGTCATCGTGGGGGAGGCGACGGGACGACGGGGATTTCGCGCCAGGCGACGGGGCGGCAGGGACGGGCCGCCGAGCGACGGTCGACGCGGAGGGGAACAGCTTGCGCGATTAGTGCGGCGGGGTGGGGAGGGAAAGCTTGCGCGATTAGTGCGGGGAGTGGATGATAAAGAAAGTGATTATCTGGGGAGGGTCGGGGATGAACCAATTAATTGGGACCATTAGATTTGATGAAGTGGTCTGAAAAAACATCTGAACGCTTGATTATGAGGAAGAGGGATTTTTGAGTGCACATATTAGGGTGGATAAAGGAAAAGTACTCTCTGTGGAGGCAAAAGACTGTGTGGATGACTGTGTGGATGTAAAAAAATTTTAACTGGTGAATTATAAAGGTGTTTAGATTATATTTGTGGGACCCAATTAACACTAAAAGAAAGGAGAGAGAGAGAGAGACTAATCTTTCTTCTTCCTTCGACAGCAAGCGACCCACGACTCGGCACTATTTCGTGTGCAGCCTGTATGGCCAGAGTACCGTAAAGCAGGGCAGGGCCAAGCCTCACGCCGGTGGGGCAATGTCCCTAGGCCTGGCCCAAGTAGCAGTAGAGTAGAGATTTTTTTATTTAATATTTATTTTAAATCTTTTTTTCAAAACTAGTCAACGGAATTAAAAAATTACAAAAATGCATCCTGCCACCCTAGTACGGAGTGATAGGTGGGCCAACTGACGGCGTGTCACAATAAATTTTGAAAAAGTAACGGCCGAATTTTCAAAATTAAAAAAAAAACCGGTCGCCCGAGTATCGGGCAACAGGTCCCTCAATTTTTGGCATACGCATGCCACTGCTGCACGTGCAAGCGACCTCGAGTCCCCAAGAACCGACTAATCTCGGCTGCTTGGCACATAATTTGCTAAGTCTAGGCTCATTTTTTTTGCTCCCAATTACTGCAAATGCGGTCTGCAGAACCAATGGAGACAGTTCTCACAGAAGAAGTGCACAAAGCATGCAAATCTTATCTGAACAACACAACTAACAAAGCAAAAGCATCGAAGCAGAGTGCTTGTTTCCCTTTTCTTTCTTTTCTGAAGGAAAAGGGGAGCCTTTTTTCTGATGGGGCCTTATGCACGCAAGCCGCAAGAAACATCGAAGCACAACCCTTATTCACGATGGCGCCAGGAGCACCGTACAAGTGTCTCGGCGTCGACGGCATGAGTGTGTCACATCCTGCTCTTCTTCACAGGGCCTATCTCCTTGGCCTTCATCCTCAGCTCATGCTTCTTGATATTTCCCGTCGCCGTTTTCGGTAGCGGCCCGAAGAACACCGACTTTGGCACCCAGTATCCCGGCAGAACCTCATGATGTCGTTCGCTAGCGTCGACTCGTCGGAGCCGTCTGCCCCTTCCTTGAGCGTGACGAACGCGCAAGGAGACTCCCACTGCTCTGTAAGCATTTACTCTGTAAGCATTTTTGCAATATTAAATACAAATATTAAATAAAATAGATGGTGGGCCCTCTCGTCCGATACTCGGACGAGCAGCTATTTTTTTAAAATTTTGAAATTTCGGCCATTACTTTTTCAAATTTTGCCGTGAGGCGCCGTCAGCTGGGCCACCTATCGCCCTAGTATGGAACGATCGCCTCATAGGAGGTATTTTTGCAATTTTTTAATTCCGTTGACTAGTTTAAAAAAAAAGATTTAAAATAAATATTAAATAAAAAAATTCGTAGAGTAGAGCAGTGTAGTCTGATTAAAATAGAGCCTAAGTCTGGTCTAAGTTGTACCTTAGTCCCTAAGGCCTAGCAGAGGCAACATTACCGGGCTGGCTAGGAACGACGCCAGGGCATTTGATTATTTGTCCTGAAGTTGATATGCAATTGGTAAAATACCCAAAGTTGATGTGCCTTTGATTATTTGCCCTATGTGTGTCTATAACAGGTAGGCCCTGGACCCACGGATCATAGACACATAGCAGGGCAAATAATCAAAGGCACATCAACTTTGGACATTTTACTAAATGCACATCAACTTCAAGGCAAATAATCAAATTTCTCATTGTACATGCCACAAGAAAGATATAAAAAACTAATGTCATGTAATAAATACCACAAAATATAAGTGTCTATAATCAATATTGCCTTTCGTTATTACTAGCTGAATATTCGTGCTTTGCTATAGATAAAAATAATGTATCGAGCATTTTAAATTAGTATCATTGGGCTTAGCTTATGCCAGGTTGAAAAAGGTGAAAAATACATTATTCACCACCAATAAAATTTTAAAAGATTAATAGATTATTTTTAGCAATCATCTACCAAATACTAGTCTATACCACTTTATAATTCACCAGTTGATTCTTTTCTACATCCACACAGTCTTCACACAGTCTTTTGCCTCTACAGAGAATACTTTTCCTGTGTCCACCCTAATATGTGCACCCAAAAATCCCCCTTCCTCAAAATCAAGCGCTAAGATGTTTTCTCAGAGCACTTCATCAAATCTGATGGTCCTAATCGTTTGGTTCATCTTCTAATCTAATCTTCTAATAGTCTGTCAGATGACAAATCGCGCAACTGTTCCCCTCCCCCGCCCCGCACAGATCGCGCCGAACCCCCTCCCTTCTCCATTCGTCCCGTCGCAGAACGCCTCCCCTCAATCGCGCCGCCCCGCCTCCCCTCCCCTCCCCTACCCTCCCCGCAGTAATCCCTCCCCGTCGCCCGTCGCCCGTCCCTGCCGCCTTGTCGCCCGTCGCCCGGCGCCCCGTCCCTGCCGCCCCGTCGCCCGGCTCGTAGTAGCGTTGTATGGTCTGGTCCGGTCGAGCTCGAGTCCACAGCTCCCAGTTCCAGGTAGAAACCCTAGCACAAAGCACGACCGCTGAAGCGAAGGGGGAGAAGACGATGACGACGACGACGACGACGGAGCCGCACGAGGCGTCTCGGCGCGAGGGGCGCGACTCGCGCGGGAGGCACCCCCACTCCTCCTCATCCAGGTCGCGGCGGGACGATCCCAGGTACCAACCAATCCACCGCAATCACATCGTTTCCCCGATCTGAATGGATTTAGGTTCGTGCATCCTCTGCTGCCGGCCTCCTCCATCTCGTCACCCCTCCGTCCCCCGCCGCCCCACCCATCGACCCCGACGTAGCTCTTTCGCGGCACAGCTTCGTCGGCTTTACTATACGTGAAGCCCATTTGACGGCCTCCCAACCATCTTCTCATTTAAGTAACCCCGTTTGGGTTTGTGCAGGTGATGCGTGAGAGGGTGCACCTGGCGAGGCCGGACTGGTACGAGAAGCTCTATGCCACGGCCATGGACAAGGGCATGAAGTCGTACGAAGCCGAGGTATATGTTTTGCCCTAATTTTAGTTCCACTGATTTTCCATGCTGAAGCCTGTGACTTGTTAATCGGCTCCAAGAAAGCCCATTATATCTGTGCGTTGCGTTTGTATCAGCAATTGGACAGTTCACTGAACTCACTGCACCCAATTGCACGGTATTTTTTGCCATATGTGACATATATAACTGTTTGGTTACCTATCTGAGTAAGCTGTATTGTCTGCTATTGTTAACTCGTGTTATTGCTTTTACTTATTTGTGTACATGATCACAGTAATTTACATTTCCTTTTATAAAGGGATGATCCTATTTTTTAAAAAAGGAAGTAGCGTTGTGATATTCATGATCTGCTGTGATCTCGCTAGACGTTTCACTTGTAAATCTTGCAGGTTGCACAGTATAAAGCAAAGCTATTTTCCCAATTGACGGCTGCAGGGAAGAACATTTTGGAGCTTGGTGTTGGAGCGGGCCCTAACTTCAGGTACTATGCAAGTGCCGATGGGGTTAGCGTGGTTGGGGTGGATCTAATAAGCAAATGGAGGAGTATGCCAGGGCAGCAGCAATTTCATGCAGGACTTCCACCATCAAACTTCACTTTCAGGAAAGGGTGCGATGCCTTGTGGTTGTGGACTATGCTTTTCTGTTAGTATGAGAACTATGTTTGATGCACAATTCCATTTAAGGTCGACGAGGCGTTGCCAGCAGAGGACAATTCAATGGATGCAGTTATTGGCACGCTGGTGTTGTGTTCTGTAAAGGACACTGATATGGCATTAAGAGGTAATAGTTGTTTATATTTACAATAGTAACTCACTAATTCTTATCTAAGTACAAATGCCCTTTGGTTTCAACATGTGAAGCTTTATGTCATATGAAAACTTCAGATATGTCAATAAGGCAGTACTGAAATAATTCCATGGCAAAATGACTACCAATAAATTTTAAAATATTCATTGTTTTTCCTTAGGAGTAGTGTTTGCATTACTGAATTATGATGTATGGCATTGCATGTCGTATAAATAAAGACTAATGACTACTGAGAATACAAGTTGGCAGCCATTTTTACGCTCCGCATTCCTTGTAGCTGTGTTTTGGTGTTAACTGAAGTCAAACATGTGTCTATCTTTTCTTTCGTTTCACCTTACCTTGTCAAGACATCTCTCATCTATGCTAAGATGAACCACCCCCCCTCCTTTTGTCTTACTTCGACAGCACAATTCGTTCATATTAAATTAAAACCATCATTTTCTAACTAAACAACTTGCGCAGAAATAGTACAGTTGACGGATTGAAAATTATGGCTGTTGGTGATGTCTGTGAGGTCACCATTTATACTCTCTGTTTTGGTACCTGTTGAACTCTGTGTGTTTGGTTTCCATATATGAAGCCTGGGGGTTTGTCTTCTTCTATTTCAAGAAGAAGAAGAAGAATTTATCAGAAGAAGTGTGTTCTCATAGGAAATAGACACTGTTGGTACGGTAATAAGAGGACTGTACTTGTGTTCATTTATTTTGTCAAGGTACATCTAAAAAAATGAAGAGAAAGTTTTACCAATGGGAAGAATGCATTAGTTTGCGAAGTAAAGGTATTTTCTTTTTGTCGGTAATGGATATGTCATATATGTGATCAAGCGATACTGTTTTGCAAGTTTTTGCTTAACACGAACCATCCTTCTCAGGCCCTCCGAAACTAAATCACCCTAACATTGTGAAGTTGAAGGAGGTGACGATGGAAAACCATGAGTTGTTCTTCATTGTTGAAAACATGGTTGGTGATTACTATGTAATTGCGGCACACTGCTATGATCTTGTAGATTTTTTTGTTCCAATTCCTGCTAAAAACTATACTGGCACGAACCTGCTCAATTTTCAGAGTCAAATAGATAATATGCATGGTTTACATATTACATGCATCTCAGTGATAATTTTTAGTGTGTGTGTGCTCGTGGGCATTTATTTTGAACATACATTATGTTAATTTGTGTGTATTCTTCACTAGATGGGTCATCAATACCATTATATGTGCTTAGACTGCCATTTCTTTACTTGTTGGCGAGAGATGAGAGATCCAAGCTTCTTTTATCAGCTAGAGCTTTGAGTTTCTCTAAGCTGCCTATTCTCACATGAAGTTATGTGGTTTTTTATTGCATCTCACGTATTTTTTCCGGAGTGTAATTTATGCGATGTCATGAGAGAGAGCAAGCTTCTTTCTCTGAAGAGGAGATCACGAATTTTATGGTCCAAATCTTGCAAGGTCTTGCATATATGCATAATAATGGATATTTCCATCGTGACACGAAACACGGTACTTTTGATGTACTATATTCTGTTTGAACTTTGAACTATGTTGTCTCTCTAACGATAAAAGCTAATGAACCTTCTTTTTTAGAAAATATTTTGGTGACAAATGGTATTGTTAAAATTGCTGACTTTGGGTTGGCAAGAGAAATATCTTCTAATCCTCCTTACACCGATTATGTTGCCAAGAGATGGTGAGTTGCTGTTTGAAAAATGCTCCTTTTATGTATATGCAGTATGTGGCTAACACACTGACAAAATTATCTTGAAAGGTATCGTGCTCCAGAGGTGCTGCTGCAATCTTCAGTTTACACACCTGCTATTGGTGATGCCCTTTGTCCTTGTCCCTGCCATTTGCTGTTTTATTAACCTACCATTTTCTTGGTCTGTATAGGTGGTTGATTTCCACTACCACATTATGCATAGAAAGGATTTCCTATTATGTTGCAAATCACCATTTAGCTTATCTGTTGCTTGTCATATTTTTGATTCTACCCAAAACCTCATAAATTCCCATCTCAATAAACACAAATGACATCTTCTTATGCTTTTTCATATAAAATTATTTGTTAGATATTTTGTGTGTTTTATATCTACCCTTATGTGCCTCTACTCTTGAATGATATCATCATTAATAGATGTGCTTTCACAGACATGTGGGCTGTTGGTGCAATTTTGGCTGAGCTTTTCACATCGTCCCCACTTTTCCCTGGTGAAAGGTATGTAAAATCTTGATGTTTTGGCCTTTTGGGTACTATAATTCTATTGCTTCTGCAGTTCTCTATATTAGGTATGTATTATCGGTAATTTCTTGTACACATATGCGCATATACACTTGTGCGCTTACCCATGTTTTAGTTAGAACAATCACACTTTTGATTTCTGTAAAGTGAATTTTATTTGTCATGTTAATGATTAGTCACGTTTGGTTTATGGATAATCGCCTTTGAAATTTTGCGGTTTTACTCTCTGAGTTTTAGACTTTTAGTTTCGACTTTGAGATCTGTAAAAGCTGCAATTGTTTTGGAATATTACTCCATCTTGTGATTATTCTCTTCATCCTTGAATTGATAACGAAAATATTCTCTTCAAATATTTAGGATTAATTTATTAGTGCAAGAGGATGTATTATCTAAAGTAGTAGTGTGCTAATCATTACGTGACATATTTTGAGAAAGGTTATCCATTTAGTATTTGAGGTTTTTTTGTTAGCCTATTTGGGAATTTTTTGTAGTATCACCTCTTTTGACCTACGGGTATGCTTGACAGGGCTCTCCGGTTCTCGAATATTTGCTCTTGGTGCTCTGCTCCACATGGATTTATGAGAAACAGCGCTACAAGAATTGCTAACTCATTACTGTAGCCCTGCATGGTGAATGGAATAGGAAAAAAAACTTCTTTATGCTATTAACAATCTCATGTTGGTCTACTTGATGCAGAGAAGGAAAAACACATTCCAGTTGGAAGACTGTCACTTTGTTGTGGTACCAGTTTTGTTTATTCTTCACTGACTTGTCTGCAAACAGTGCAGGTTGTTTGTATTTGGCAAGGGAGTGAGGTTGGAAACTATAGGTACATCTATACATTCAAGATCATATAGCCAATGCCTAAGGTACTATTAATAGGTGAATCCAACATGCTTTGGCACGATGGTTGCAGTCAACATCGTGAAGCCCATCTAGCTCAGGAAAACACATAAGGTTCATCACTAGCTTTCGTTATTGGTTTGAGATATATCTTAATAGAAAGAATTTCCTGTTAGTGGCAGTCACTAATCCTATATAAGTTGAAATAGCATAGCCAGCATAAATTTGCAATGTTGATTCATTGGTTGTTGATTGTAGACTTGTGAGAATTGTATATATATATTTTTATGGATGGCCAAATATTTGATAAAATCTTGTTTCTTCCCAATTTTTCAACCTGCTATCGAATATATTAATTGGCATTGAAGGATGTGAACAATTGCGATGTTACTTTATGCACTTGTTTATGTAATTAACGATATAATAACTCTCTGTATCTTTCTTTTGTGCTTCTATCATAATCACATCTTACTACACTTGATTACCAAAACATATAACACCTTTTGCTTATTTGAATTGTATTACTAAATATCGCCGTAGCGTTAGCACGGGCATTATGCTAGTACAGTTTGGTTTTTAGATTCTCAACCTCTTTGCAGACCTCCTCGCATTGCTTGCCTCGCCTTGGCCCCCTCTCCCCTCTCCGCCTGTCACCCTGTGTAATGTTACAATTTTTTTGAGAGGGCATAATGTTAAATTTAATTTCACTGTAATATTATTGTTTGTTTGCACTCAAATATTTATTTTTTATCTTGCTTCGTCAATAGTCTGCAGCGGCACCCGAGGCCTCTTTCTTAGGGATTAGCGCAATGGAGGTTGTGTTTAGTGGTCCAAAATGTCGAGCAGAGCTATCATGGACGCAAAATAATACGGTTATGATATCTTGTTTGACTATTTCTCAACAGTGTTTGTAGAAAGTGCCAGTAAAACCATCAGAGCCTGAGGCTTTCTCCGCAGGCAGCCGGCGAATTGCCTGAAGTACCTCGTGCTCAATGAATGGTGCGTCAAGTTTATGAATGTCGTGGACAGGAATGTTGAGGCACTGCTAGTTGATTACTTTAGATCGCTTGGATTTTTCCCTCTAAAGACGAGAAGTGCTGTAACAGCACCCTTTCCCTGTCCTCATGTAGGGTGGCAATCCCTTGGGCAGTGTTTAGGGACAGGATGAATTCTTTCGTCGACGGCCGTTTGCACTTATGTGGAAAAAAAGGTGTTTGCATCCCCTTCGTTGAGCAAGTAATACGAGAAACTTGTCTTTTGCGCGCCTTTTTGAGGGTTGCATAGCCAAGTACCCTTAGCTTGAGGGCTTTCTGGAGATTGCGCTCGTCCTGGGTCAGTTCCCTCGAGTCCTGAGCAGTGTCGAACCGAAGGATGAGAACATTTGTGAAGTGGAACTGGAGCTTGGAGTCACTCAAAATTAAGACGCTCTATCGCAGAGAGCCCTTGCAGTGACTCGAAGCTTGCTTACTAGCCGCATCAGAGGGTTTGTGTAGTCCTTAATCGAAAGTTGTGCGGCTGGTTCGGCATGCTAGTTGAGTGCTTAAACCAGAGATGAGATCATGAGATGGCTCGACTGAAAAGCTTAAGTGTGTGTGTGTGGTCTCTCAGAGGGCCATCCAAAGATTGGATGGCTGAGATATTCTCTTGGCGAGGAATCAGTTATTTGTTGTGCTGACGGTCATTTCTTTTGAAAAAATATTCGATCAGATATTCTTTTGCTGTTTGACTATCCTAGGGCTATGCAGTGGCTATAGTAATTGAAGTTGAAGGAATCATTCTTTACCTTGTATAAGACATGCTAGCTATAGCGTGTGTATGCTTTAATGCAGTGTACACCCTTTTCAGCATATCTATTCTGTTGGTCTTAAGGCTAGGCTGCTCAGAGGCGTTAATTACCTGAGTGTGTGGTTAGCTTCGGACAAGAATTCAGCACACGCAAATCAGCTTGTGCACTCTTAGTTTTTTTTTTTTCAAGTTGCTTTCGGTAGGCTTGCCCTGCTGAAAGTTTTGTACCATGTTCCGGCATCTTCTTAATGAAAATTCGCGCATGTCTCTTGCGTGTGTTCTCGGAAAAAAATTTCCTGTTGTTTTTCAAAAAAGAAACGGCAGGAACTCTGCCATGCATTAAAGCAAGGAGACGGGACACAGTAGAAAATTGCCTGCTGTCAATAACTAATTAGTCAGCATCTTTATGTTGTTGTGTATGACTTCCTCTGCTAGTCTTTCTATTTATATATTTACTTTCCTCCGTCAAAAACTATGTATAGATTTGCTTTTGCTATATAAATTGACTTGACCAATCCTTAAAAAAAATGACTTGACCCGGTGTAGCGGGGTGTGCTAGTTTCCTGGCGTGGTTTTGTCATGCTTGTCCTTCTCAGCAGCAGTTGAGCTGCTTGTAGATGGAGCACCAAAACCAAGTGGTGATGATTGGATCAGCTTAGCTATCTGCATCAGGAAATATCAAGTCGCATCAACCTCGTCAGATGCAGCTTGCTCAAAGCTTCTCCTCGGGTGACAAATGAGGCTATCTGAAATGGATTGTGAAAGTTACGAACATTTGGGTTGAAAGTTAAGAACATTTGGGTTCAGGGCTTCAGGTGTCCAGCCAAACGAGCTGGCTGCCTAGCTAAGTTCTTCAGAAGGAGGTGCCTCGTGGTTCTCCTGGGGCACAGCTAGGTGTGGACTCCAGCCCATGGGACCCCACCAAGCTCAACTACCACTCTATGCCATGACCTCCTGTCATTGGCTTTCAGTGTGTCTTCCTCACCTCACAGACTGGGTGAGTCCAAGTCCACTCTTTCTCATTCCACCACCTTAAGAAAAGGTCTTCGCTGGTAGTTTTATTATCGATTGCTATAGCATTAGGCATCTTCAACTTCATCCTGCCAAGCTCCAGCAACTAAGGCCATCTCTTATTCGCACTTTGTCAGCTTAATTTCTTGTCCAGCTCCAAGCAAGTTCAAAGTCTCTGGAGAGCGTAGATGGCTAAGTCCTCTGTCCTCAACACCGGTGCGACTATCCCATCAGTTGGCCTCGGCACATGGCAAATTTCACCTGGTGTTGTTGAAGATGCCATCCGTGCTGCTGCCAAGGTCTTGTCACTCCAAGCTGATGTTTAATCCATATGTGATGGTCTTGTTTTCTTTTGTTTGATTGTTTCTAATTGTTCATTCATTTGCATATAGCAATCCATAATTGCCCAGAAAGTTTACGTACACTCTGAGAGAAAATTTAGTTGCCTTGACTGCTGTATGTTGCTTTTAGTTGCACATGAATCAGTGGCATTAGTGTATTCAAGGGTGTGTTTGTGTGTATTTTAAATAAGGGGTATTCAAGGTTTTGAGCGTTGGGAACATTTTTTTTACGTGAACTTTGCGAACATATATCTTCTGGGATTCTTCTGTTTGGATAATTGAATGTAAATGTTTTCTACTTGTAATGATGCAGGCAGGTTATCGTCATATTGACTGCTCTCCGCAGTATGGTAATCAGAAAGAGGTAATAATTTCAAGTTGCTTTACTTCACAAGATTGCCCCTTAAACATGTATGCTGCTAGTTTGTATTAACCTTTAGTGTCAGCTTATATGAGATGTATTGTTTGGCTGGCGGGTATTTGACTTCTTTGAAGGTTTATCAAACTTTAAGGGCCTGTTTGGATGCGTAGTATTTTTGGAGTTTGGAGGAATACCATGGTTTCTGAAAAACATTATGGTATCAAAAAATTTGAGGTGTTTTAAGACCGAACTCATGGCTCTCGTTGATCTTCGTGTCTATACATGGGCATCTGCGTATTTTTTTTCTTTGCCATGCCCATATCCCAGCCAACGCATCTAGTTACTCTTGAATATTTTATTTTCGTTCATGTGCTTCCATTGCAAGGTATGAACACGGTGTTCTAGCATTTGATGAGATGTGTATCATGTGTTTGTTGTAGTATATAGATCCAAACCTGTATGTATAATGTAATGATCCATATAAAATCTACCTGTAACAAAAATGCACGCCCAAATACGAGTAGCTACCATTTATCTGTATATAGCTTTGATAAATTTTCGTAATAACAGCTGTTTAACCTGAGAGAGTAACTTTTTTAAACAAAATATCGTAGTAATACTGCAACTACCAAACACATCGTGGTTTTTCTTGATACTATGGAAAACTGTGGTATCCATTAACTATGGTCTTTCATGCCTGGTAGTTCTAAGACTCTGGTTTTTCAGATACTGTGGTTTTCAAATATTTTAGCATTCCCTAAAAGTCATCTGAATTCTGAAGTAACTATGTATTTCCGATGCACTGTTTGAGGTTGCTTTCAGTAATAGCTTGATAAATGTTACACCAAAATATAATAAAGTAATATTACACAGATGGTGTCAGAATCTTTGCAATTTAACAGCACAAATTAATTCTCTTCATTGTCAGATCACCGCCCCTCCGGAGCTGAAAGTAAGTCTAGTAAGTTGTTACATCTTTGCAGGTCGGTTTGGCTCTGAAGAAACTATTTGACGAGGCTATAGTTAAGCGTGAAGATTTATTCATCACCTCTAAGCTGTGGTAATTTGTCAACCTCTATCTTTCCAGTTGCTAAAAGCCTGGAATGTTCAGGAAGAATTCATATCATGTCAATTGATTAAAAAAATGTTCGCTTGTTTCAAAAAAAATTATAAAAAATGTTCTGCATTTTTCAGGTGCACCCATCATGCCCCAGAAGACGTGCCAGAGGCGATTGATTCCACGCTTCAGGATCTGCAGCTTGAATACTTAGATCTTTACCTTGTAAATTCCATATCTATCCAGCTTATTGCCTGCTGCTACTCCCTTCTTAATGTAGCCCTCTCAGTTCAGTAGTATCTGCAGTTGCACCAACGGTTGTTATGACAGGCAATCCAAATCCATTATATTGCGACGGTCTTCAATCCGCCCTACAATTTATCACTTCGCAGGTCCACGGTCCAGTTCGTGCCAAGAAAGGAGCTAAACTGAGCGTGGAAAATTACCTCAAGCCTGATATCCCTGCTACATGGGAAGCAATGGAGAGGCTGTATGACTCGGGCAAAGCTCGCGCCATTGGCGTGAGCAATTTTTCCTGCAAGAAACTGGAGGATCTGCTTGCCGTCGCCCGAGTGCCTCCAGCGGTCAACCAGGTGGAGTGCCATCCGGTTTGGCAGCAACACAAGCTCCGTAAGCTTTGCCAGTCAAAGGGCATTCACCTTTCTGTAAGTTTACTGGTTTGTTTTGATTGTCTGTTCACTATTTCTCCCCATTTCTCTTGTTCACCTTGGCAATTATGTTCTGCCGTCTGAATTGCCATTTTCTTGCAGGCATATGCACCCTTAGGTTCACCCGGGTCACCAGGGAACGATGGACCAAACGTCCTTAGCCACCCTATTGTCATCTCTGTTGCCGAGAAGCTGCAGAAAGCTCCTGCTCAAGTCGCTCTTCGCTGGGGTATTCAGATGGGACAGAGCGTACTTCCAAAGAGCGACAACGAAGCGTGGACGAGGGAGAACATTGACATATTTGATTGGCGCATCCCTCAAGACCTGATGTCGAAGTTCTCTGAGATTGAGCAGGCATGGTTACATATTTACTTTTCTTCCAGGAGAGATCTATGGCACATAAATGCGATGGGTCACTAGCTGAAAACTTGGCGCTTAACTTTTATTTGCTTCACCTGAGATTTATATTCTGTTTGCAAAATGCAGGTTAGGCTTTTCAAGTACGAGTTTGTAACTCATCCAACGAGCTTTTACACATCTCTCGAGGATTTATGGGACGGTGAAATCTGAAACCACTAGCATTTTTCTCCAGTCCAGATGCTAGTGACATCGCATCTGAGCAGAAAGTTCTCTCTTGTTAGACCATTTATAGTGTTCGGAGGCTATACAGCCTCTAAGTCGAGGTCTACTGGTGGCACGATTTCTTGCCATGTTTAGCACTTTCAATTGTCTCTAAGGTGGCATCAATAAAAGAATGAGTTAAAAGTAAAAATTATTCATCTGTTGTCTCTGTTCCCTAACCTCTCCTCTGACAAGTAGGCTACTTCTGTTGCAATGTTTGGAGGCAGCTTCCAAACTATCCTCTTTCTTCTTCGATCAATCTACGCTCATTGAGGAGAGGGTTCCATCGAGAGAGAAAAAAAAAAGAGCCAACGAAAAAGATGTGTGGCTGAGGAGAGGAGAGAGAACAAAAATAGACTACACTGTGGATGCTCTGAGATGCTTATAATCAGCAGACAGACACATGCTACCCCGCACGTTGAAATAATGCTCAAGATGTACGCTTTGTACTAGCGTGCCATGGTTGGAGGAGGGTTTACAATATCCATAGTGTCATAGACTATATCGAGATTTTTGAAAATCGAAAAAAAAAGTTGAAAATCGAAGGGTTTCGAAATCAAACTTTTTGATAAAAAATTAAAAAATATCTATTTTCACCGATAATTGCTCAATATGCCTTAATAATTGCTCGATATTCCTCGATAATTGATCGGAACGATTTTGTGAACTTGTATTCTTTGACGGTCGATTTTATGAGCAATTTTCGTGATATTTATATCACATAAATTTTTTTGAATTTAACCGATTTACCGACAACGGCTTGATATGGTCGATAATCGCGATATTCAAGTGATTCTCGATGATAATGCGAACCTGGCTTGGAGGACGGAAAAAATGCTGTAGAAAACGCCTCACAAAGGCTGAAAACCGCGCGGAGCAGCCATGAGGCAAGCGAATGGCACATAAACGTGTGCCGCTTGGACGCGGGCTCGCCGTGTGAGGAGGCGCTGGAACCGAGCGCCGCAGCGCGCGGTGGGCACGGTGGGCAACGAAGGTAGCTGGCTGCACGGTGCATTGCTTGGGTGCGAGCGTGTGGCCGTGCGGGTGAGGGTGTCGGCAGCCGATGTAACGTAACGAGTGGAGTAGGCAGCCGGCGCGCGCGATAGTAGGGGGCAATTGATGGCCGTTCGGGGCGGCAAAGGCTTTGCCCGTTTCCCATGCGTGCGCACATGGCCGTCCACCGAAGCTTGGCTCGTGTGCCGAGCGCACCATGGTGATTGCTGAGAAGAGAACACCCAATCATTCAACTCTTCGAAATTTGTACTTCCAACTCAAGAATTCCAAACCTTCCAGTTTGGATTGCAAACTTTCACTTCGAGAATTCGGCTTTCAGCTATAAACTTCGAGCTTTCAACTAAAAGGCTTTAAAACTTGCAAAAATAAAATAAAATAAGGAAAAGGTTGAATACCATTCGCATGTCATGGCTAGTGAAATGTGCGTGTGCTACCGGAGGCTTCTTAATATTGGTGTGCAGCACTGGGCAAGACTCTGAGGTATGGTACTGCCTGAGGAGCATTGAAGAAGACAGCCAACCTTATTCCAAGATGGTGCGGTACATTGGAGTCAAGAGCAAGCTTAGCGATGGCTGGTGCATTTTTTTTTTTTTTGAAATAACAGCAAGAGAATTGCTGCAGATTATATTAAGAGAAGGGAAAAAGGTGAGTCCTGTTTTTTAAGGAAAAACCGACTTCAAAAAAACCTTACAACCTGGCAGACTACGAGAGGCCTGAGAAAACAACTAGAAACCCAGGAACCCCCACACTCAAAACAGTAATAATTGGAAACTAGACCGCATACTGCAATGATGAAACAAAATCTTGGGTAAGCACGGCGTCCTTGATCGTCATTGCCACCTGCTCCGGTGTTCTCTGAACCCCTTGAAAAATACGTTGGTTTCTTTCAAGCCATAAGTTCCACCAGAAATAGATAAGTAGACCATCCATTTGACGTCGACTCCCTTTGTCCACTAAGGCTCTTAGCCTACGCCACCACCTGTACAGAGAACCATCATAATTCAGGTTTTGGCACCGCTCCAATTTCCCCCATCGAAATGGCTGGTGCATTTTTGGCGTCATGGAACTGCAGTTGCCATGGGATCCTGGTGGTCTTCAACGCATGGAATCAGGTTAGGGACAAGCCGAATTTCAACAGAGGAGGAATGTCACAGTGTCATAGATGTGGACCGCTTCAAGTTATACCTCTGGGGTAGACAGACATATGAGGGCTTGTTTGGTTCGAATGATCTGGTTAGGATGGAGTCATTCAAATTCATATTTGATTGGAGGGATGAGAGATGGATAGGATAAACCAAATTTTTGTTTGATTGAAGGGATAAGAGTTGGATAGTAGATAAGATGAGAGTTCATATTTAGTTGGTGGGATGAGAGTTGGATGGTCTCATCCGATCGATTTCATTAGCTCTATCCATTCAACATCTACAAAGAATATTTCTGTTTCTTGGCTGCCCTCATCCACGGATCCATTAAATCAAACAGTGGAATGAGTGAAAAAATAAATCACTCCATCTCATGCACCCTTTACTCTTGAATCAAATAGACTCTAAGTGGGTTAACCCTTAGCCCACTCGACAGGGAAGGGCACCACTACATAAGATGATAAGAAGAGCAGTAGCAACGCCAAGAGCCCTCAAACTCAAAGAATAGAAACCAGAAGGCGTTCACCTCGACTCACCTCTCCCCATTGTTGTCCCCCAAACTCTCGTTCTCTGATTTCCCAGTCCCCTGCCCTTCCTAGTCCATTGCTTCTTCCTAGTCTTTGTCTCCAATTCTCCCCAGTTTGTATCCCAAATACTTTGTATATATCCAGTGTTGAATTAAAAATAGGCACGTACTACTAGTCGGACGTCCGATTTTTTGTTTTTCTTCGGATGCCCGCGAAACATTTATTTTTCTACGCGTGCAATATTTGTTACCAACGCGTGTAACATTTTTTTGAACGCTTGCAACATCCTTTTACTGTAGCAAATTTCACTGTTTGTCGAAGGAAAATGTTGCACGCGTTGGTAGAAAATGTTGCACATGTAGAAAAAAATGTTGCGGAGTGTTAGGACGTCCGATACCTAGCATTACCGTTAGAAATATCTCTATTGTGCTTGTTGTTGATCCCTGATAACCAAGTGGGATCGTAACACTTAATCC
The DNA here is from genome assembly GCA_036346375.1 of Guadua angustifolia. Classification (NCBI taxonomy): domain Eukaryota; kingdom Viridiplantae; phylum Streptophyta; class Magnoliopsida; order Poales; family Poaceae; genus Guadua; species Guadua angustifolia. The sequence goes on along the minus strand of CM070509.1, from coordinate 37,127,093 downwards.
TGCTGCAACCACATCACTCACCAGCGCCGGGATGTGGTGGAGGGTAATTCTTGGTGGCGGCGGCGGAAGCAGTGACGGCAACACTTGGCGACTGGAAGCAAAATCAGCTGTGGCGTTACCGGATCCAGTGTCGAGCAGGGCTTTGTTGCAAAGTGCATTCGACGGATGATCCGCCGTGTGTGAGAGATCGGACTACGCGGAGGCTCGTCCATTGGAAGCTTAAGTCAGGTGCGTCTTTTATTTAGTAAAACTGCTTGGTACTACTCATAATTTTTCGCATAACTAGGAACCAACTCGGGTTGATGGAGTCATGGAAGGAGTACACTCAACCTTGTAATATCAATCCTAGTGTTTAACTTTACAGTCATGTAAGTGCATCTAAGTGGGAAAGTGCATGTCCATATTCTTTAAGGTTATGGATTTATTCATGGCCTCCATAATTCGTCGTGTGCTTGAAAGCACTCGTATATACGCATCCATGGTGTGCATTTTTTTTTATAAAGGAAGCTTTTATTAATTTCAAAAACATTACATCAAGACGATACAAGTCCTTAAAATTACTTTCGGCCTCTGCTTAACGAAGCACACAGCCCATAAAAAGAAAAGAGAAAAAATGCGAACAACACGCACACTCTAGTGACTATCAATCCGAAGACTAGACCGCCACCCATGCACTTGGGAATAAAAATCCATGGCCACCTGCAGCAATCGGCGAGTAACCTCCACCATAATAATTCGGGACTCCGGCTTCTGTAGTACAACCCAGGTACGTAGCCAATGGGAAGTAACAAAGATAACCTGCAAGGGGGATAAGTTTTTCTTTCTTTCAAAGACTATATCATTCCTGCTAAGCCAAAGAGACCAACAAACGGTAGCAGCTCCTAATAAAGCAACATTTTTAAGATCTTTTTGAAAACAATCAAGCCAACTCCGAAACATATGAGAAACACTCATAGAGCGAATAATGCCAAAAGCTAAATGGAGAAAACCCCAGACCATACGTGCAAAACGGCAGCGAAAGAACAAATGCCTAATTGTCTCCAATTCATGACAAAAACAGCATATTTTACTACCCTGCCAATTACGTTTGGCCAGATTATCTTTAGTGAGAATGACCCCTCTTCGGAGATACCACAGAAACACTTTGATTTTTAATGGAACTTTCAACTTCCAAAGGCGCTTATTAAAATTAGGCACATCACATTTAATCAATGCCAAATAATGAGATCTCACTGAAAATTGTCCAGATTGACACAATCTCCAGCGAAATTCGTCATCCTCCTGCGACAGATTTAAGTTGGCGATACGAGCAAGCAAAACATTCCACGCCACCAACTTAGATCCAATCAAAGACCTTCTCCAGGAGACATTTAGTTGAGGGGTCGAGAAAACATCTGCAATAGTTATGTGTTTCCTCCTTGTAATGCTATATAACCCAGGGTATTGGTCCTTTAAAGGACAGCTTCCTAGCCAAGAATCTTCCCAGAATCTCACCTGTGATCCATTATTGATTTTAAAGGTACCAAAACGGAGAAAATCTCGTTTTACCTGCATCAAACTGGACCAGAAATGCGAGTCTCCTGGTTTCCACTCAACTTGTGCTAAAGATTTAGATACAAGATATTTATTTCTAAGAAGCTGCTGCCAAGTACCATCCGATGTCAAAAGCTTGAACAATCATTTACTCAAAAGAGCAATATTCTTAACCTTTAAATCATGAATCCCAAGACCCCCTTGATCTTTGGGTTGGCATAGAATACTCCATTTGGCAAGACGATATTTTCTTTTGCCCTCATCTCCTTGCCAGAAGAAACGAGAACGAAAATAATCTAGTTTTTTGAGCACACCTTTAGGCATTGCGAAAAAGGACATCATGTACATTGGAAGACTACTTAATACTGAATTTATAAGTGTTAATCTACCTCCAACTGAAAGATGTTTCCCCTTCCAACTACTGAGACGCTTTTCAAATCGCTTCTCTACCCTTTTCCAATCGGAATTCCTCAATTTCTTAAAGTGAATAGGAATTCCTAAATACTTCAGAGGGAAATCCCCTTATTTACAACCGAACAAATCCAAAAACTGGTCTAAGGAATCCTAGGCATCACCGAAGCAAATTAACTCACTTTTATGAAAGTTTATTTTAAGACCTGAAATTTGCTCAAACGCACACAATAATAACTTCATGTTGCGAGCTTTGGCCATATCATTTTCCATAAATAAAATGGTGTCATCGGCATATTGAAGAATAGATAAGCCATCATCCACTAAGTGAGGCACTACTCCCCCGATTTGACCCTGTTCCTTAGCCCTTCTAATCAAAACAGCCAACATATCTACAACAATATTAAACAATAGAGGTGATAAAGGATCACCTTGTCGTAGACATTTTCTAGTTTGGAAATAATGTCCCACTTCATCGTTTACATTAACCGCCACACTACCACCCGACACGAAAGACTTAATCCAAAAAATCCACTTGGATGAGAATCCTTTCATGCGAAGGGTCTGAAACAAAAATGACCATTTAACCTTATCGTAAGCTTTCTCGAAATCGATCTTAAAAATAATCCCACTAAGTTTCTTTCGATGCAACTCATGAATAGTTTCATGCAGTATGACTACCCCTTTTAGGATATTTCGCCCACGCAAGAAAGCCGTTTGAGTTGGACTAACCACCTTTTCTGCAACCATACTCAATCTATTGGTAGCCACCTTGGTAAAAATTTTGAAACTCACATTTAATAGACAAATAGGCCTATATTGCTGAATTACATTTGCTTCCTGAACTTTAGGAAGAAGAGTAATGATTCCAAAATTCAAGCTAAAAAGAGGTAAATCCCCAGCGTGTAACCCCTGGAACCATCCATGATGTGCATATGTGTCTACCTTGTACTCTTATAAAATAGAGAAAAACTAACCTACCCTATACCGTAGAAATAACTAAAGACCATATATATAGATGAAAACCATCCGACCAAATACAGTGGACGGCATCAGATGCACCCACCTCCTCTTCGTTATCTCTTCCTCTTACTGTGCACGTAGCATCGTCTTCACGCATCCCTGCAGCCACCCACCACATCTATCTCTCTATCTTCCTTCACTGCTTCTCATCCAGAGGGCAGTGGCCGGCGTGTAGGAGTAGCGAGCAGCGATGACTAGTGTGCAGGCGTAGCGAGCTGCAACGGGTGAGGGAGCGCAATGGCTACAAGCAATGAGCAAGTCTGATGATGGATGCGAGGGACGCAGTTGTGGAAAGCTCTGGCGGGTTCAACCACAGAAGCGAGGGGTGCAACGGCGATCGTCCTTGACAAAGGTGAGTGCGGCCATGGCTATTGAGCAGTACGAGGCGGCAAGACGAGCAGCCACGGTGTCCTGACCGATGCGGAGTCACGGCGAACTCGGTGGCAGACGGAAAGGCCAATGACCATAGCGTACAGGCGGGCGCAGAGCTGTCATGCGATCGCAATGGAGCGCTTCAGGATTGTTTCTTTTTTCCTCTCTCGCTCTGTTGTTTTTTTTTTTTTGGGAAGAAAACAGTCAAGCTGTTTTAATATTGAGAAGGAAGAGAGAAAAAAAATAAAGTTTTTAACAGTTATACGGCGCAGGATGCTGCACCAAACAAAAGCGGAAGATTACTAGCGAGAGTGAAAATAAGGAAAACAAATGAGCGTTTGCTAAGTAGGGCGGTTTAACAATTTTGTAAGGTGCTTCGCTCCTGCGAACGATCAGGTTAAAGCTTCATCCTTGACCGATTGTAGGATTTCTTCATGAGTCCCATACGACGCACGGAAAACTCTATTATTGCGTTCTTTCCACCAATTCCAACAAGTCAGGATAACTAAGATTTTGGCACCTTTCCGAAGAGCCGATGTACAGTTTAGCCGCCGCAGATTCCATTGCTCAAAATTTGTAGGGTAATCTGATATGTCTGGTCTGTCCGGCTGGAGTGACGGAATGCGAACCCATTGCGCTATGAACGACCACAGCTGTCGAGCTTGGGGGCATTCAACTAGGAGATGGAGAACCGTTTCTAAGTTTCGACAGCACATTGGGCAGAAGTATTGGTTAGGCCATCCTCTAATCTGCAAGCGTTGTGCCGTCCATAGTCGATCCTACTGCGCAAGCCAGATAAAAAACTAAAAACTTAGCTGAAACTTGTTAAAGCTTATTGTAACTTGGAGAAACTTCTCGAAACTCTCTTGCTATGCTAAAACTTGTTGAAACATTTGGAAATTATTGAAACTTCTTGAAGCTCTTTGAATGAAACTTAAGTTCTAAAATCTAAAACTCGTTAAATTTTTTTGGAAACTTCCATGAACACATAGAACGCACTGTAGCAAAAAATTTCAAATGTTTTCATAAAACTTATTTGAAACTTATTGATATACCGTTGCAACGATATACCGTTCCCTAGTCGCCTCATATAAAATAATTTTGATTTTGCTAATTAAAGAGCGTTATCACTAATTATTTGGGGAGAGCGACCTCTTATCATGACATGTGGCGGCTTCTCATTCCTTCTCTTTTCCTTCTGTCATATCTTACCCTCTCATATGCTTGCTCATTGAGAAACATAGTGACATCCCCTTTGTTCCTTTTTCCTCCCCATATTCCTAAGTTTTTGAATAAGAAGAATTTAAAACATTTCAAAAGTTTTTGTGAAAAAAATTAGATTAAAAGTTTTTGAACCGAAAGTTTTTAATTGAAATTTTTTGAATAGAAATTTTTTTAATCGAAAGTTTTCGGTTGAATCAAACTTTTTGAATCGAAAGTTTTTTTATTGAATCCAAAGTATTCGAACCAAAAGATTTTTAATTAAAAGTTTGGTTCAATTGAAAGTTTCGAATCGAATTTTTTATTATTATAGGAGAAGGAAGAGGTGGGAAAGAGAAAGAGAGAGAAGGGGGAGTAAAGGGAGAGACCCAACATGTCTGAATGTGGACACACTCAAATTAGCAATACCTAAATAATTTTATGGATGTATAAATCAATAAGTTAACTCTGAGAACTTATTTGAGAGATCTATTTCTAACTAAAATCTATGTAGCTAAGATCTTGATCATCCACATGAATCCCCACGAGAATACCTTCGGCCCGAGTGTTCAATTTGACCCACGTGCAATCGGACGGTCCAAACGTCCCGAAATGCTAAGGCCATTCTCAGTGAAGGTTTTATGAGGGTTTTATTCCTATTAAATGATGTGACATATCCGTAATTTGGATGACATAGTATGATAATTATGAAGAGAGAGAGGGAATGAATTTCATTAGAATAAAACTGGGTGTACACTGTTTTCAAGACTATGAAACCTGTTGAAACTAGCACTGGAGGCTATAGAGTTTCATTTCATCCAACTTCGTCTTGTGCCTTGCAATTAAATGATGGTTAGCATATGAAAAATGAAGATTGTGGTCCTTGTTTTATTCTTCTACTCAAATCTCTTTTAGATGAATGCAATCTTGAAAACCACGAAAAAACCCTAATAGCCGGGGCGTGCATTAGTTCTAGATGGGAAAAGAAGAGAACCTGGAAAACAAAAAGTCAAAAACCCTCACAAACCCTTGCAGCGATGGCCGTCACCTCCACCCTACGCCGCGTTCCCTGGGCGGCGACCGTGCGCGGCCTTCTCACCATCTGGAGCGGCCGATCCGGCGGCCGCGTCCGTCCTCCCCACCATCGTGCCGCGTCCTCATCTCCCTTCTCTTTCCTCTCCTCTCCGCAGCCGAGCGCCGCCTCCGACGCCCACCTCCTCCGGATCATAAACTTCGAGATATCCTACGCCCAGCAAGACTGCAAGAACCGCGACTGGGTACGAATCCACGTCTTATTAATAGTTTCCCCTTTTTGATAATCTGAGGGAAAACACCATCTGCAACGCCGCCATCTTTGGACGGTGCTGAGATTAGGCGTAGCTAGAAATTGAATAGTCAGAGACGAACAGGGTTTGCCATTTTCTTCCCCGTTTTTGTAGATGATTCGGGGATAGTAGAAGACATCCTCTTTGTTTATCTGAAGATATAATACGTGATTATGTCGCGCCAGGCAAAGGAATTAGGGGAAGGCTTCCCTTTTGAGATCCAAGATAAGGAGGGTACCAACAGGATAACACTCACAAGGAGCGATCAGAAGGAGCAAATTGAGGTGGAAGTGTTCTTGCCGAACCCTGTCGATTCAGCCGTGCAAAATGGCGAACAAGAGGACCAGGCTGAAGATGGCAAAAACCGGAGTCACACTGGTAATGGTGTCCCAAATCAGTACTGTATCCCACTGACAATGAGAATTCGAAAAGGGGTGGCTTCATACTTGGAAATTAGCTGTAGCTCTTACCCTGCGGAACTCATCATCGAGAGTTTGGAATTTGGACCGAGTGATGAATCTGGTGGTTCGTTTAGTGGCGGAACTACTGTCAGGTTAGCATTAAGCCCTTGTTTGCCATGTCTGATGTAGGTTTACTTATCAAGGATTTACATCCTTTTGCAGTAATATTCCCGAGGGCCTTCAGAAGGCTCTGCATTCCTACTTGAGGAGTAGGGGCATCTCAGCAGATTTCACCAACTTCTTACATGCGTACATGATAAACAAAGAGTGCCATGAATACTTGTCTTGGCTGAGAAAACTCAAGGGCGTGATTAAAAGTTGAGTATAGTGGAAATAGAGGTTTTTTCCCTTCAATTTACGCGGGTTGGGCAGGTTTCTTTTGGTCAGTTTTTGAGCCTTTCCGCAGTAGCATTGTGTAACCTGAGTTACGAGTCTTGTGACCAGGGAGGCAAATGCTGCTACAAGATGTAATTCTATTTGAGTTGTAGTTTTACATGATGACATATAACAGTTGATGTGCTGTGCAGCCGCTGCTGCTGTGGGCAGTGGCCATGGGTCGATTTGGTTAACGAGATTATGTGAATCGACGTACTTCAAGATTTCTTCCTTGAACATGTATGCTTTTACTGATACTATATTTGTTGAGCTCCAATCCTAGTGAACAATGTGTGCTACCCTGGCGTTGGACTGGAATGTTAAGAATTGAAAGTGTTTCAGTCCAGAATCATGACTTCCGTTGACAGGACGGATATACGCCTTAAAATAACCAGAAGAAATTCCTACGCACTAAGATGACGAGATCCAAATTTTTTTTAGCTTGAGCAAAGGCAATATCGAGGGTAAGTACATGAAAAACGATTTGGTTGTTTGAAACCATGAGATGTACTGGTACACATATTAAATTCTACATCGGTTAGCTTTACTCCATAAAAATGTGTCCATTCTACTGACCAGCGTGAGCCGACGCAAGCCAAGTATTTGTCACGAAATAGTTATTGTACAGCAAAGTGGTAGAAAGTTCACCGAGTGCAAATTCTGATGGCAAACTCAGTAACTCACTGGAACACACAGTGAAATTCTGTAATCTACAGGAGTCAAAAACCTTGAAAAATCAGACACTTAAAATTCGACAACACGCAAGGTCTATCTAGGGTCAATATGTATGGTGAGTAAAACTAGTCCGCGGGGTCCTCAAATAGATGCTTGCCACAACAGAATGACGGGAAGAAAGAACACATCCAGCTCACCTGCTAAAAGCAAAATAAAATGTATTAAAATGGCTTGCCGCACTTAAATAACGAACTATGTTATTATAGAGTACTCGATAACATGTTATAAAGGTATGGACTGTAGAGAAGAGTGTAATGGAATATAATGGAAGGAGAACTGAGGGATATGCTGTTATACACTAAAAGAAAGGCAGACCTGAGCAACACCAAAAAAGAGAATCTCAGGCAAAAAAGAAAACTTTGATGAACAGTGCCAGGGCAAACTGCAGCGCTGCTGCACTAGCAATCGAAACCATCATATCAGCTCTTTCAGCACACTCCTTTAAGTTTAAAGCGATGAACCAAGATGATGAACCACCAGCAAGAAGTATGACGACCCACCGAAGAAATTCCACAGGGATAAGTAACAGTATCTGAAGCAAAGAAAATAGCAGAGCAATCTGTATTAGACATAAAGGGCACCCTTCACGTGCAAGAACAAAAATGCAAGGCAAAATGCTGACAACCATAATAACGTCATGAATTCTTTACATTGGGAGAATCATTCTTCATACTAGAGATCCAGGAACCATTATATATATTTGCATAAAAGAGAGTGAAAATCCCTAAGAATATAAACAAAGGTAGATATGCATAGCGCTAATGACAACATAAGGATATAGATGAATACTTGGATAGGACTAGAATACTTACAGATGTTGGTATGAAGATAAACAGAGAATAGCCCCACAGACACCAAAACCGAACAAGACTTGGGCGTGATCCAAAATACTGAAACAGGAAAAAGAATGCAGCAGGTACCACAATAGCATAACCGTACATGACTGATGCCGCCCAATTGAAATAGCCAACATCAAAGTTCCATATGTCCAGATCAGTTTTCTTTTGCATCAGATAAGTGGCAAAGTTTCCAAATGCAGCTAGCACGAAGATCAGTGTAGTGGTGATCCATAAAGGCCCATACCTGCAGAAATCAGTATGATTTGTCACACATCGAAAAGTGGACTCCAGGTATCGAAATGATTAAAGTGCAAAAATGTAAAAGATTTACTGTATAATATACCAAAAAATCCAGTTATATAATAACCGGTAATAAGTTAAAGTACAGAACTGGGTGAAAAAGTCCCTTAAAAAACTGGCTTGTCCTGTTCCCTTAAAATCATGCTGCTAGCATAACAAACCCCATCTGTTACAACATATACCTTACCACCATATTTCTGCAAAACTTTTATTTAAACTACCACATTTCCCTATTTAAATGCCCATATCATGCAACTATTACTTTACCACACAATTTTGGCACATTACAACTAACAACAGAGCTCTTAATACGGCCGCAGCATGTGCATCTGCCACAACTTACAATATCACTTGGCATGTTAACAACACACAGTATAATATAACCAATTATTGTATGTTGCCCTTTTTTGTTACAAAATTGTATATTAGATTTGCCTGGAATCATTTATTAGAAATTATAACATCAATACCATAAGGTACTTAAATCCATTTTTTGAGACATGAAGACAGATTGGCAATAGCCTAATAGTTGAAACTTACATGTCAGGATTAGCATCAATCTTCCTGAAAAACCCAACCATTGGATAAACTGAACTGATGAGCCTGTCAATTACAACATCAGTATCAACATTGAAATATGGAGCATAAGATGCAATGTTGAAGTATCCTTTCCAGTTTGTCTGGGTTTCTACATCTCCATCTGCAAAAGTAAAGACAGACCTCAACATGGAGCAACATCAGTAACATGCCATTCTAGATGCAACATTGAGCAAAACCCAATCATTTGACTCACTAATACAACACACTGCCGGGGATCAAAGTTCCAATTAACAAATAACAAGAAGCCATGCCGGTGCTTGCTTCGAATTGGAGATGGTTAGAAGATCATGATTATATTTTTTTTCTGAAGACATAAAAATGTTGTGAGGTAGGCACAGGCAGTAGCATTCATCAAATGCACAAGATTATCATCAGAGTGATCCATGCAAAAGCCATAATACTCAATGACTCATGCAAACAAAAGTTGCTCTTAGCTATCAACTCCATGTAAACGATAAAAATGTATATTGCAAGTATCTACGTATGTAGCTACAAATTTTCAGTAGACATCAGCATTTTTGCACATGCACCTTAAACAAAGCAATCCCAGGCTAATACACTAATGCCATATTCTGGAGGAAAATCATGGGGGAAGCAGTGTCCTTCATTCAGGATATTTCTCATTTACGTGACAGCACCGCCACTCAGTTGAGCACACCAAAATACTTCTTTCTAAATGCTCCCATTTTGAACTCGAAATCTTAAGCATATACACTTGGACATTGGCAGTCAAACACAATAGCATATAAGCGAGAAGAACTCAACAGCACAGCCCACTAGCACCAAAATATATCCACGTCCGTAAATCTGATACATTGCGCATCCATAGCTGGATTCATACAAATATTTCAAACAAACTAACACGGAACTCGCTGATTGTTAAGGAACAGGCCGACTTGTTACCTGGAGGCTGATACCCTCCTCCATTAGCACCAGGAACTGGCGGAAACTGTTGCAAACGCGAGGTGGCAGCTGCATTTCCAACCGAAACCTAATTAATGACAATTACAAAAGCCCCGATCCAGCAACAGCACACACACACACAGAGGAGCCACAACCTTCGGCGGGGCCACCGGGACCGGGCTTCCTCTCTTCAGGAGTCACAGCCTACACAAACCATCAAATCAACAACAACCCTAGCGAAACGAGATACACGAAGCGACTAGGGAAAGGAGGGGATCGGTACCGGGACGGAACCGAGGAGGTGGCTGGTGGGGAGGTTGGCGTAGCCCTCGTCCATGGCCGCCTTCGCGTGGTCCTGGTGTCCCACGTCCGTCGCCTGTCAGCAGCTGCGCATGGCCGCGTCGCCGGAGTCGGGATGGGATCGGAGGATTTTGGTTGGAGTGGGGAGGGGAGGCCGGGGAGAAAGGGGGAAAACTCTGCCGTGGGGAAGTCGTCGTCGTACGTCCTCGTCCAAAGTTTTGCTTGGTAAGGAAGGAGGTCACGAGGCTGGTGCATTGGTCACATATGGGAAGCCCGTTAAGGAACCATTGGCCCAACATTATCGGCCGGCCCAAGCGCCAAAGTCGTTTAAAAAAATATATCTATACTATAATTCACCACTTGAATCTTTCTTACATGCACACAGTCTTTTACCTTCACAGAGAGTACTTTTTCTCTATCCACCCTAATATGTGCACCTAAAAATCTCCCTTCCTCAAAATGAAACGCTAAGATGTTTTATCACGTTACTTCATCAAATCTAATGGTCCAAATCATTAGGTTCATCCCCTCCCATCCCATCCCCGCACTAATTGCGCCAGGTTCATCCCCTCCCTTCCCCGCACTAATCGCGCCAACTGTCCCTCCCCTCCCCTCCCCGCACAAATCGCACAAATTCACCCCTACCCTAGCTGTTCCTCCTCCGCCTGGCGTCATCCTCGTCCTGTCGTCGCCGGGTCTTGGGTCTGCTGCCCCGTCGCCGGGCAGGTGCCCGACACTGCTCATGACCCTTTGCTCCATGCCACTTTTCTCGCCGCTTTCTTGTGCCGCCTTCCTCGTCGGCTACCACTGGTCCGACGCTTTCCGCGCCTCCTCGCCTCCTCTCCTCCTCTCCGCCGCCCTTCGTCGCCGTCTCCCCAACTCCAACCTCTCCTTCGACCTATCCCTAATCCCCACTCCTGCCGCTCCTCCTGCTTCTCCTACACCCGATGCCTCGCCCGCCTTCTTCTGCCGCCGACACCGCCTCCGCCTCTCCTTGCCCTCCCTCCTCCTCCTCGGCATCATCGGCGAGGATGGCGCGATCTTGACGACTTGACGTCGGCGGCGCTAACGACACCGATCTGGCCATCGACGAGGCCGCCAGCAGGCCGCCGGCCGGCAATGGAGCGAGGTTCGATTGGGATGTTCGATGCCCGCCTTGAGAGCATGAGGGAGTATATATCGTGCCTCGACAACATACAGGTTGGTGGTGAGTTGATGGATTTCATCATAGTGCTACATGCTCTGGAAACTGTGAAGACTTTCAGCAGCCGAATTCATTTTTGTGATGCAAAAGGGAGCATTATTGCAGATGATTCCCAAGCACACATTGACATAAAAAATCTATTATTGCAGATAACATACGATTTCTTTCTATTTGTACTTGAGTTATTACATTGAAATCATACATATCATTTTGCACAATATAGAAGAAATTTTTCTTGGTTATAACCATTTCCTTATGTTTATTTCAATGATATTTTAATTATGTAGGTAGTAACTGCAATATGCATAAGCTAACTTTTGATGGCATTGATGTGATGGGTGAACGGTTGGCACAAGAGGTTAGTTTTTTCATTGTGCATCTTGTTTATTTGCTAAGTATTTATGTCTTTTTATGTGCTTTATGTTTTCATTCCCCAAATTGATTTACAAAAACCTAGCAAGGCAAAGTTATTGAAGAAATCAACAAAAGGCCACAGATGAAAAAGATATCTTTTGTTGCGCATTCCGTTGGAGGATTGGTTGCAAGATATGCTATTGGAAGACTTTATAGACCACCTAGACTAACATTGCAAAGTGATCCTCAAAGTTTGAGTGACAATAGCAGAGGCACTATACATGGGCTTGAGGCAGTGAACTTTGTAACTGTTGCATCACCACATCTTGGTTCCAGAGGAAACAAGTAGGTAATTAGTTGCTTAAATTTATCATACATCATTGCATTAAGAAATGTAGAAATCCTACAATAAGAACTAACTGGCTTGAGTGATTTTGATAATATAATAGTTTGGCCTGTGTTTGGTAGAAGCATTTTTGTACTTGTGTTAGATGAATGTTTCAGGCACTTGTACATTTCTTTCAAATAAACCAAGTATGCGCTACTCAGTACTCGGTAGTTTTGATAAGTTTTGTTTCTTTGGTTGTTCTGTAGACAAGGTGACTATACTGTTTGCTCTGTTGTTCTGATGCCAAGATCACCATCTTTGTCGGCAGGAAAAGTTTTTTTCTAGATACTTAAGGCTAGGTTAATTTATGTTCAGTTGGATAATTGGTCGGAACTTACTTTGTTTGATCTGAAACTTGATCTTTGTTTAAATCAATATGCGGTTCCTTTCCTTTTTGGAGTTCTTGTGATCGAAAATTTTTCTTTGCATCATTCACTTCATTTTCTAAAAAACTGCAAGCACCTATTTCTAACCGACAATGATGATGGAAAGCCTCCGTTGTTGCAACGCATGGTGGACGATTGGGGGGACATACAATTCATGTATGCTTTTCTTCACCAATTTCCTTTATGTGCTTGGATTGTGAAGTCTTGTTGTACTTTTCATGATTAGTATTCCTTGCTGTAGGTCTGCTTTGCAAAACATTTATGCGAAGAGTTGCATACTCCAATGTTGGTCATGATCGTATCCTTACTTTACTCCTAAAAAAGGCATGCAATAATAAACATTTTTTAAAAGTTTTTTCATAACGAGTCTTGATTAAGATATTGTCGGTGGAGGACATCATCCATCGGTGAACTCGAACTACCAAAGGTAACCCTTTGTCATTTTATATGTAAATTTTGCTGGTTTGGCATGTAATTCTGAACCTATAGGCTATAGCACTATCTTTTTTCACTTATTTTACCATTTGTAATTTGCTTTTGATTGTATTCTTGCAGTGGGTTGACAAGAGAGAAGAATTCTATCTAACCTATTGGATTGGGAAGGACAGTGAATAAGTAATTGTTGCTGTCAGGCGAATTTCCTTCTTGTTTCACTTTTTTTTACTTTAGTTTTGCCCCTTTTCAAAATTATGCTACCTATTTTTGTTTAATTTGATTGTGATTCTTATGTTGGCTCCAAGCTACCTTGAGCTCAGTTCTTGGAAGTTTCTAGGACTTGAGAGGTCAGATGGAACTCCGCAGCTACCCTTCTCCAGCCTCCAACAAGTACTGCTACAACTTCCACCAGTTGTGAGGTTTCTAGGTATTACTTTGTAAACAAAGTACTGTATTGTGAATTGATATGGAGGATCTCATAGCTCGGCTACATCAGGGAGTGGTTATCAAAGAATATCTCACCACAAAGGTGTCACTTTATTTTTCTGATATAGACTTTTTTATGCTTTATTGTGCATCAAGTAGCTGTGTTTTGTCGTTTTTGTGTGTTAAATGGATATTTGTGTGCTTCATAACTATTCTGTGTATTTTAGACAATTTGCTTGCTACTTATGATTTCTGATGCAGGTCAAAGATTTGGAGGTTGAGTTGGAAGCTACCAAGCAGAAAGGCAGAGAGACATTACAACAAGCTATCTTGGCTGAAAGAGAGAGGATTACCCAGATGCAATGGGGTATGGATGAGCTTCGCAGGAAGTACTCTAAGATGAAGTCAAACCTGAAGATTGAACAAGTCAGTTTTTTCTCTCTGTTTCTGTGGCTTAGTTTTTTTATAACCTTATTATAAGGATTTTCATGTGGAGTCAGAAAACAGCTGCTGGTGGTGAAAAAGAAATATTACTGGAAGAACTAGAAACTAAACAAAAAGAATTTGGGAGCTTGCAACATCATCCCATTTGGGGAACACTACCATGAAACATCATATGGTTTCGCATTTCGCGATTATTTCATGCAACAGGTCATCCCATTTGGGGAACACTACCATGAAACATTATGATTTTTATCTTGATCAACAGAAACAGGAAATATTTGTTATTCTCAATGTGATTCCTTTTGTCGAGCTAGGATGGATATAGATTTCTCTCTCTATATATAACCGACAATGGAAATTTGAACTTATTGCATTATACTATACTTCAGAAGCTTAGAAAAGGGGGTGTGAGTCCTTTTATGCATGTTAACAACTTCAAACCAATCAACCCCTTATCGATTCATTTTATGTTTTCTTAAATTCAAGCATACATTCACTAATAACAATAGCTGAAATTTCATTTTATCAACATTTTCTCCCTCTAATATTTTATTGTACTATTTGTTCCAGAGGATTATTAATAGAGAGAAGCAGCAGTCAGCACATGTAAAGTGATCCCGTGAAAAGATTCTTCATGAATGCAGACTGTTCCATGAGTGTCTACAAGAATTTAGTGCAGAACAAGACAACTTGACTATTGATCCATCATCTTTGCCTGATTCGTAATCTTCAGGCAACATCAGATAAGAGAATACACCTACTTGTTGTTGAGGTGAGTTTTTTTAATCTTCTAGTAGGTTATTGTTATTTATTCCGGTGTGCTGCTTGGCCATACTCCAGCTCTAGATTCTCACAGAGAAGCCAAAGTCATATAGTGGTGCTCCCAACTCTAATTGAGAAGTCGGGGCAATGGAGAAGTAAATGCTGTTATTTTTATAGAAATTAAAAAAATTGTCCTATGAATAAAGGAGAAGTTGGACAAAATATGAATCACAGATTGATTACGAGAACAGAACATAGTTCTACAACCAGGGTTTGGACTCTGTGATGCTAGCTCTATATTTGGAACCACAGCTACCTGCCACTAGCTTCTTCATAGATGCTAGGCAGATTCAAAGCTTGACAAAATAATGGCCTAAATTGCTTTATATTCTTTTTGGGTTCCGTTAGAGTTTGGAGTTTGAGAAACATTGTTTGGCCTTCTAGCATTGATCTGTGTTCCTTATGGCTATAGGGTGTTGATTCTGCAAGGAACAAGGTGTAGAGTTTTGTTCACTCAGGAGAACAATATTCGTGCAAATTGATATTGTTGTAAAATGAGTCAAACATTTAGTGTTTTTTCACAAAAAAAGTTGCCCATTTTATAATACATCTGATTTTAATTGCTTTGGATCACATGCTATCGCTATTAGTTATTGACATTTATTATAACTTACCCAATAAAGTCTTGTTACAATTTTTTTCCCAATAGCAACGCACAGTGCAAAAAAACAGAGCATGTCAAGAACTATTTGCTATTTACCTGTGTTATCAGACGATGAATGGTTTAGTAATCTAATGTTGTGTGCGCTGGTGATAGTCTGAAATTGATCTCCTTGTGATCTTTACCTCTGTGAAGGAATTTTGAATGCATTGGAATCTGTATATGGTATTGATGATTGTTTAATTGCTGCTAATTAAGTGTGTGCATGCTTTTTGCATGCATGCAGTGCTAATTAATTGTGCATGCATGCATGCTGTGCTAACGAAGAGTCAAGAACAACTTGCATGCATGCAATGCTAATTAATTGTGCATGGCCAACGAACCATCTCTTCGCGCGCATGGTCATGCGGAGTAATTAACGCACGGAGTACGAACCATTTCGCGCACATGCAACGAAGCTGAGTACTTAGCATTCTTATTATAGCCCATGTTTTCTAAATTTTATAGGTCAAATATGCGTATTTGAATTGTATTACTAAATATCGCCGTAGCGTTAGCACGGGCATTATGCTAGTATATTATGGTTGCTTTGTTTTGTTTTCCTTTTCGGACTAGCGTGTTGTACGGAATTACAGGCTATAGACACGATTGCATTGCGGGCCACGCTGTCGGGAGTCGGGACACGGCTAGGCTATGCAAGTAATAATTCTTAGGTCATCACTCATCACTGCTACATGGCTACATGTACAGTACCATGGAAGAAGTGTCAAAGTAGTATGGTCCGACATCGTGTGTCGATGTAATAGAAGTATTCGATTGTCTAACATCCTTTATCGTCGATCGTCTCCTCCAATAGCTCATCGTGTTCCTCACACACGCCACGGATCATCCTTGATCAATGCACCAACAGTCGTAGCAGCATCTCTACGGTGTCCACACGTCTAGGGATGGAATGTCGTGTGGTAATGTGCTAGCACCAGTGCACTTAGGAGAGCCTCGGGGGGTGATGGCTAGGGTTTCAATGGGTATTGCGATGTACTCCCAAAAATCCCATACCTCCCCTTGTCGAGTCACGTTAGAAGAACCCACAGAGAGCCTACACTAGCGGCATAAGTACAAAACCCATACGAACAAATTCTATCTAAATTGATTAGTTCCGGCTCATTAAGTGTATGACCCTATGGATTCATATGCACTTGACCATGACTTGGAAACTCCTTTCCAATCAAAAGTCAGTAACGATCCCTAGCAAAGCATAGGTATTCCCGAATACACGTAAAGATTATATTGGACGAATATATATATATTGCTCATGTGTTGATCCCTTTTCCTCATGATATTATAGGTCAAACTTAAGATGAGATGTGCGACATCCTATGAAAACTTGACCATTTACTCGATCTTGTACTGGTTTAGACATTTGCAATGGACTCTTCAACCACATTTGGTATAGCTATGCACATCCCTAATCTATATCGCACCTCAAGTCTGAAGATGTCTCTCTTATTAAAGAAAAGGGCAAATCATATCCTGATCGCTTGTGTTTCTTCACATATTTCATGGTAAACTCGAAAGATACATTTATGACTACACAGTAGTATTTAGCAACCCCTAAGTAAACAATTACATATGTTAAAAATCATAATGATCTCAGGTCTAAAAATCTCACATACACTATGTATGAGATCAATTGATGGTATTTAAGAATATAAAATTCCCACGATGTTTTAAAGTGGGTCAATCCAACATTATGTTCTCCAACATATATCTACATTATTGTTTTGAAATCTCGTATCTATAATCTGTGAAACATGACCATCAACATGTAATAATATAAGATCGAAGATAATTAGAATATCATAACATGAATAAAGAGTTCCATGACAAAGGCACATACTCATTAAAATTCATTTAAAACAAAATAACATATTATTAAATAGTTTATAAACATAAAAACAATAATTTTTATGATTGCCTATAAGACATATCAAAATATATATACACACACTAGTTATGTATCCGTGCGTTGCAACAAAAACTCAATTTACGACAAAAAATTTATTTGCAAAGAGCGTTAACCCTGTCTGGATGATATTGTTCACTCTGAATGTGTAATGGTTGAATGATTAAATCAATTCATCAAAGCATACAAATTAGAAGTAGTCAAGATAGAAATCCTTTTCCATCTTAGTTGTCCGTGCTAAATCCAATGGATCATGTACACTGGAGAGAACGGACGACCGCCACCAACTCCTAATTAAAAGTAGTAGAGATATATGTATATAAAAAAAACAGCGAGTTTTGTTAGTGTGACAAAACAATAGCATGCCAAGATCGATCATGTGGCAGCGTGTATTTGCTACTGTAGAGTTATGGCGTGGACAAAAGAGTCGTATTTAGAATAAAATTGAGGAATGGTTATTAGTAAAATATTTTTAAAAAGGTTATTTAATAAAAAAACTCTAGCTTGAAAGTAAATTCACCCGCGTGCAACGGCACCTCCAGATGCGTCAAAAATCAACGCAGCCCCACGGACCACGGTATTCAGTTCACCTCGGCCCCCTCACTGCTCTCGCTTTCGGCTGCATCCGCACCCTGCCATCGCGATGCCGTCGCCCGCCACGGCCGCGGCACCTGCGGCCGCGAGAGCGCCTCTCCGCCACCGGCCACGCGCACCGCGACGCCTCTCTGCCCCGTCCTGCTCCATCCCCTCTCCCGCGCTCGTCAAGTCCACGCGCCTCACAGGCCACGCCCCGCTGCTCGTCCACAGGCCTAGGCCGTCTCTGGCAGCGGCGAGGGCGGCGAGCCCCGACGCCGCCACCGGCCCACGGTCTCCCGGCTCCGGCGGCCAGATGCTGGTGCGGATCTGGTTCCTCTCGCTGAAGCTGTCTCTGCTTGCCTTTGTTTATCCATTTGCACGTGCGCGCTTAGCTGGCCTCGTGTGTTGTGTGTTGTGTCTGTTTCGCAGGTGTTCGTGCCGCCGCACCCGCTGATAAAGCACTGGGTCTCCGTTCTGCGCAACGAGCAGACGCCCTGCGCCATCTTCAGTGAGTGTGATTCTGAATCACTTATGAGTTGGATAGTAGTGATCTTAAATTTGGAATTGCCAACCATTTGGTGCAAATTAGTTGCTGAAGCAAATTTGTTAAGCCATGGGTTAGAGGGTTGCCACTGGTGAGCTGATAGCTATATAAACAAAGTGCATTTACAGAGCTATAAACTGAGCTAGTTGTGGTAACAAAACTTGAGATAAGATTTCACTGAGCAATCCGTTGTTGTAGAGAGTGCCATGGCGGAGCTTGGTCGGCTGCTCATATACGAAGCCTCTAGAGATTGGCTGGTGAGTGAAAATCTTGCATGACTGAGTGTTATCCGTTAGTCATCTTACATTTGTAAAGCTTAGATGTTGAAATTGGCCTGTGTGAGTGAATCAGTCTCAGGCAAAGTTTTGAAATTGTATGGATATTGATATTTTCCCTGGTAGAATGGTGAAGGCCAGCAATATCTGAAATTCTTAATCATAAGTCTTAATGTTTCCATCGACACTTCTTTTGCCACTTTTTCCACATGTATTTGTTTCAACTACTTTTTTCACATGTATGGAGAATGCATCGTTCCATAAAAAATGTGAAAACTGTAGTCATGTTTACTTTTTGTCAGACACTTCAATGACCATTTGCTATAGGGAGAATGCTGCCATGCTAAATTGTTTTTAACCCTTGCAGCCTACAATCACAGGAGAGATTCAAACGCCTGTAGCTGTTTCTAGTGTTGAATTTATTGATCCAAGGGAGCCTGTTCTGGTAAGTCTATTTGTTTACACTAGATACTGCATACGACATTTGTAGTGTCTATGAATATATTTAGTCTTTCCATTAGCGTGTCTTAACAGGTTGTTCCGATACTGAGAGCTGGCCTTGCTCTAGCTGAAAATGCTCAATCAGTTCTGCCAGCCACCAAGACTTATCACCTTGGTAGGTTGATTAGATTAATTAGAGTCAAATGTTGTTCTTTTTTGAACAGTCAATTAGCTTTTTGTTCACATATTGCTTACATAGGCTGCACGACCAGATTCCAGCAATCCAAGCCAATTTGGTTCACTTCCCTAAAAACCAATGCTGGATATTCTAGATTTGATGCATGAAGCATAGAGTTTGAAATATGCAGAATACTGTCTATATATTCTCTACTTTATCACCAAGCTACACTGCTATTCTGCTTCCAAATTATTTGTTTATGAGTATGAAATAAATTCTTGTAGCAATTAGAATAAAGAAGCCAATCGACGCTATTTACATCCAATATTGTAGTAGTTCTTTGTCAACTACATACCAAAACAAACATGCATCTTGAAAGCTATGCACAATTTATACTTATATGTTTTGTTTCATTGAACATGAAGGCTTACGTAGGGATGAAGAAACACTTCAACCTTCAATGTATCTGAACAAGTATGTTCTAAGTTCCTTCTCTTCTTGCAAACTCTATTTTAAGTTTTTACATGCTGCTTTTGTAATTAGGTCATCCCATGTTTTAGTTCACGCAATCGCTTATGCTTGACACACAGCTCTCGAGCTATTGGACTACTTTTATGAACATTTTATCCTGTAATTGCAAACACATTTCTATATTTGACAATCCAAGTAAATTCCTCTTTGTGGTACATAGTAGGATATGCAAGTATTACAAAACAGAAGTTTCGTTGCTATTTATTTTGTGCTAATCTTGCAAAAGTGACACTACCTTGATAATACCTATCAGTGATTTGTAATAGCAAGTATCATCATGGCTTCTATTAGTTAAGGTCCTTTTCCTTTCCTATTAGGTTGTTTTGCTCTTTCTTCCATCGATGGGAAAGAATTTAAATATCTACGCCAATAGGATTAATCATGTAATTTTTCTTTCTTTCCTTGTCTCTTATTTAATGCAGCTTGCCAGACAAGATTCCAGAGGGGAGCCGTATTCTAGTTGTTGATCCAATGCTGGCTACCGGTAACCTTCTCTCTACCTAAACAATTTATGCCGCCGAGGGTGTTTTTCACTTGCCTGTATTAAAGGAGAAATAAATCATTTGAGTATACCATGCAAATTCAAGACCAAGTGATGAATGTATTCCTAGTTCTCTGTCATACATATGTTGTGCAGTGTCATCTCAACTCCCAAGTAAATCAATGTTAGTGTTAGTCCTCTCGAAGGAAAAAAGCAAAAGAAAAATGGCTCCTGCACCTGAGGAGTGTTATGTAAGGAAACTGCTAGCAACACTTGAGCAATGTGGCGCTAAAGCAATTGTGTTATTTGAGAATTTGAATATGTTTCTTTTTTTAATGGAAGTGAGAAATACAAATTAAAGATTACTAGTTCATCTACGCAGAATGTCATGTCATACTGTAACTTTCAGAAGTACCATGATATACATTTAACTTGTACCTTTAGGTGGGACTATTGTTGCTGCTCTTGATTTGTTGGTTGATCGTGGAGTTACAACCAAGCAGATTAAAGTTGTAAGTTCATGAAAACTTACCTGTATTTTTCTGTTGATTATTCATTCTATCAACCTAACACTTACTGTACTTCTGATGCAGGTATCTGCTGTTGCAGCGTCTCCTGCACTCCAAAAGCTCAGCTCCAAGTTCCCTGGGTAAGACTAGATAAGCCATGTGTGTGTAACTGTGTATAACAAGTTCCTCTTGTTTACTTACTGAATGGCTTTAATTTTTTTCCCCATTCCAGGCTTCACGTATACACCGGAACAATTGATCCTGAAGTAGACGACAAAGGGTATTGTTCGAAACTTCTTACACTTTCTAGTTATTGTGGAATGCGTGCAGCACGTATGCATGCTTATGACATACGGGTGTACAAAGGCAGTTCGTCTGGACCGAGCTTCAGTCGAGTAATGACTTTCTTGCTGATTTGTACGCACAGGTTCATAGTTCCGGGGTTGGGAGATGCTGGCGATAGAAGCTTTGCCACATAATCGCACTACTCAGTTTGACGCAGCAGC
The DNA here is from genome assembly GCA_036346375.1 of Guadua angustifolia. NCBI lineage: Eukaryota > Viridiplantae > Streptophyta > Magnoliopsida > Poales > Poaceae > Guadua > Guadua angustifolia. The sequence continues at coordinate 37,105,652 of CM070509.1, read as the reverse complement.
TGTTCTACTAGGGAGAATCATATATTCTGGAGTTTCCGAGGATCGGAGTACATGAGAGTTAATACCGGTTCCTTCTTGTTTTGTGTTCAGATGTAGAATTGCCTTCTTTCCAGTTGTTTCGTTCCCTCTGATATACTTCCGAGTCTTGTCATACACTTATCATGGACTATAGGACTAGTTCGACGTCTCCTCCCAAAGAACAATTTTTTTTTTCAAAGGATGATGTCTGTCGTTGATATTTCTTTACAGATTTGTGGATGCTCCATGAGCAAAAATTCAGACTAATAAAGCAATGTGATAGCCAATACTATTCTCCAAAGTCCAATCATGTCGTGGACAATGTACTAGTTGTGCTGGAGCAAGCTTAACAGATCATGATGAGTGAATAATGGCAAGGGCAGGTATACTGTATGAATCCTAATCTTATTGCTCCATCTTAACATTCTCAATATCGAGAAAAAAGCTCAACAGAAATTTAGTGGCAAATATATCTAGGATGGTTCGAAGTAGTGATGACACATGAAGCAGGCATTTCATTTCAACAAACGACATACGCTTGTCTTGATCAGAATACTTGTTTACATCCTTTACATGCTGTTCTTTTTCCAATGCTTGGTTAGGGAGAAGTACATCAGAACAATTATTGTGATCTGGAGGGACGTATACCAAGGTGTAGCGTCATCAACTCAGTCAGTCCAGGTCCACCTCCAAAACGAGCAAGTGATCACAAAGTAGTGCAATTGCGTACTTCTTCGTTCATATCTCCACAAACAGCAGGGAAGTTTCAGCACTAGGCACTTTTTCTTATCACATGAACCTGCATAGAAAAGTAAAGAGTGAACAAGCCCCACTTCAACCTACTCATGAGTCGTGACGTGCAATGGGGCAGGGCGCATGCACCAGTTTCCGGTATAGATAAATTGAGGTCCTACATGGAGTCATGAACGCACTTACATGAAACAGGCACAGGGGACCTTATAGCTCACTATAATTCCGCCAAACTGCTCGGAATTCCTCTCTGAATGTATTCAGACGTGCTTTCAGATTAGGTGTTCTGAAGCTGGCATGTAGTATAGTTGCTGCCACCAAAAAAAAAAAGTAATAAGGACAATCCAAGATATATACATATTTTTCAAATTTTAAAAACCCTACATTAGCCCTACCAAGTAGAGCAATTAGAAGTGCCCATAGAACCGTGAGGAGACTGCAGGAGGTCAACCAGAGCATGCAGCTAACTGCAAACATGAAAACTGTTAGTTCCAGTTTTACAAAACTATGGTATGTGAAATAGGATTATATGAAGAAAGCTAAGTGTTCTGCACACCTGCAGAAAACAACAGGACAAACACCCAGCGAGGTCGCCCACAAATATGAATTGATCTCTTCGAGCTTGGTCGACCACGAAGAACAGGGCTGGCAATGTTGTTGACAATAGTATTAACAGCACCCTCAAGTGACCCATGATAAAGTACATAAAGAACATTAGAAATAAAGACCCTCACGTTATTGGTGGTCTCATCTTGGCAGCTAAATGTGGTGAAAATTGTCGGATGGTCTTTGTAACTTTCTCATTGAAAGTGACTGCGAAGCTGAAACATCAAACAAAACAATAGGTTGATTAATCATCCTATCAACCAATTAAGTGCAAGGAAAAGCCAAAAAAGGAATTAATCACTTACTGACAGTATGACACAAATTTATGGGGCCACTTTTAATAATTTGAGAGCTGTGTTACAAATAGACATAAGGGAAAACAACCTACAGGTATTTCATATTTTTAATTCTTTGGAAGTAATGTTAGAATCCTTCATCCCTAACAACAATTTCAGGACAATCATGAGCATCATTTTGGTGTAATTCTGTTGATCTCAATAAGGCGCTGGCATAATCCTACATAATAAGAACTTAAGTGGATCTACAATGGTGTATTCTCACTATCATTCAATGATTTCTGGAAATACTTTGCAGATATATATCTTCACCCTATCGCTGGTGCCATAATACAAGATGCTTGATATGCGGTAGCTTATGACAGAATGAAGAAACATGGGGTTTTACCGTTTTAGAAGGACACGACTGGATAAAGATGTCCTTGAATGTCTAAAAAGAAACTCCTAACACTTCCCTTATGTCACCAATACCGCATCCTGAAGCATTAGAGGTATCAAAGGTCTAATGTTAAGACGACGTAATTTGAGTCATATGCCCTTAAACTTGCATGGATATTTCACTTAACCTTGCAGACTTCCAGAAGTCAACATTTAGGTCTAGATTTACAAAGAGATTCGCTTGGACCCAGCCAATGCAAGTTTAAGGGCCTGTTTGTTTCAACTTTGGATTCTCTAAAAACTGATTCTAGATTGTGGTTGTAGAGAAGCTGATTCTCCAAAAGCTAGAATCCAAAAGCACATATGAAGTGGATTGTGGATTCTAGTGTATATGGGTGGGTTAGATTGTAAGAATCGGATTCTGGAATCAGGCTGTTTGTTTTTTATTCTGCTTTTGGGACCAGAATCCAGAATCAAAAGCTAAAACAAACAGGCCCTAAGAACCTTATGCAATATAGCCACAAGCCACTTATCCAGGTTCAGTGATCTAGGGCTTGTTTGGATTGGTGTGAAAGTTTGCCTTACAAAATTTTGGTTGTGCCCCTGTATTTTGGCTTGCATTTAAATGACAACCAAAGTTGGTTAGCCCCACTGAGCAATTTAACCCTTTGCATAAAGAACCTGAACTACACAGTTTCTGCAGCTTTGCATAATTCTATAGACAAAAAGACAAGGAAGCATATGATAATCGCTACTGAAGCTCTTAGGACAATGTTCTTTATGAAGATTTTTGCACTAATGGTGCTTACCTTTGTTAGTTCAGGGTAAAAGAGTGCTTTTAACATAATTAATTGGAAAGACTCTCAAGAGAAACAAGTTAAAGGCACAAGGCAAGAACGGGCATTAGTTAAGTACTTACATACCTATCATTAAGAAATGCAATGCTGATTCCAGTCATAAAAGCTGCAAGGATAGCAACTGGCTTCCAAAGGAAGCCCATCCCTGCATATGCCAAAGGCAGCATTTCAAAATCAACCAAAAACAGGAGGAAGAGCAAATATTCAAATATTCTTTTGCCTACCAAGTATGAACATGATCAAGATGAAGTAGTTTGTCCTGTAGCTGAGACCAAACAAAAGATGCAAAAGAACTTCAGGAGAGGATAAAATGAAATCACTCAAAAATGCCTATCCATTTTGTACTTTCTGCAGATTCAAGGAAAACAACTCAACCCCATATTTACACCACTTTGCATCTAGAATCTGAGTTCAAAACATCTGAGCTACATAAATAAAAGAAATAATAGACATCTTGCTAATCTCACCGATTAACGGATCCCAGCAAAAAATATCCAATACGATGTCTTCCATGCATGTAAAGCGAAAAAATATGTGATCCAAGTTACCTACTACATGTACACACCAATTAAGCTCTAACATCACGGTACACAATTCAAATGCAAATGCATGCGCACACAATCCACCTCCTAAGCCTATTCACGTCACTGATCAATATTCTAGAGATCTTGATATCATGCATCAGAATCAATAGTAAATGATAGCATGGGAGAACTGAGCTTATCCACAACATTTCAGCAAATCCTAATCTACCATATATTAATATAAGTACACAAACAAGCAGAGGTTAAAAAAAATCTAATCCCTTGGCAAACTCATACCATGCTATCAATTCATCAAAGATTGTAAAAGGAATAGGCACAGCCTAATACACGGGTCTCCTATGCAATTCCTTTAATTGTCGCCGAACTTGCTGGGATTAACAAATACAGTTCCCCTGCAACTGTGCTGTGCGTTGATAACACTACTACTAAGAGCAGAGTAAACTTTTCCTTACTCCTATAATTTTATGACAGACCTATCTGCATTAACCGAAGATTGCAACACAATTTCCTGCAGCTATCAAAAGAGCATCAAGCTCGCACACGGCACACGCATAACCCTACTCTATTCAATCGGGAAAAAACGCCTGATGTTCTGATCCATCACCAATTCACTCAAAACACCCACAAATCCCCGCTGAACCAGACAAACCGGGCCACCCCCGCACAAATCCCCACCAAATCCGCTCAAAATTGACTCGGCCAGGCGAGTCCACGACAAATCGTGGGTGCGCCGCGAGACACGGGTGACGTGGGGCATCGAAATGGTAGAAGCGTTAGGGGAAGGAGGGGGATCGTACTAGTAGAGGTTGCACTTGAGGCGGCTGATCCACTTGGAGTAGGAGCGGGGGACGGTGAAGCGGGAGAAGAACTCTGGGACCGGGCGCGGCGGCGTGGACCAGTCCACCTCCCGCAGCGCGTCCACCAAGTCCTCCGCCGTCACCGCGCTCCAGTCCATCACCGGAGATTCCTCCCCGAGCAGCCTCCGGCCACCGAAACCCTAACGACCAAGCGAGCGGACGTCGCCGTGCGCGAGAGTTTTCTCTCCCTTTGGCTCTCGTGCGTCTGATGTTTCCGAGTGTTTTTTTTTTTCTTTCCTTAATCTTTTTCTTTTTTCAAAAATGGCTTTCCCCCTCACGAAATTGCAAATCAAATTTCTCCTCGACCACGAAACATGTACTATCTTGAGTACAGAAATATAGAAGATACTAAGAAAATTTTTCGTGGCGTAACACGCCGCGTGCGTCATTTTTTGTAGAAATTTTTTTTTTCCGACGGCGTTTTATTTCTTAAGTTGTCGAAATAATGAGTGAAACGACTGAAAGAACACAAATTTTTTCGTGACGTAACACGCCGCGCGTGCCGTTTTTTCGTAGAAAAAAATTCTTTTTCTTTTCGGTGGCGATTTATTTTTTAAATCGTCGAAATAATGAGTGAAACGGGGAAAAATAGAGAGATAGAGCTGTAGAAATATCTCTTTTGACGAATTATTTGGGAAATATTGGAGACCGAGCTGGAAAACCGCGGTGGGGAAAAAGTCTAGAGGGAAAAGGGTGAAAAATTATTAGAGATAACAACATTCTTTCGTGCCGTTTTTTCGTAGAAAAAATTTCTTTTTTTCGGCGGCGTTTTATTTTTTAAATCGTCGAAATAATGAGCAAAACAGCTGAAAGGACACAAAAATTTTCACGATGTAACACGCCGCGCGTGTTGTTTTTTCTAGAAAAAATTTCTTTTTTTTCGACGGCATTTTATTTTTTAAATTGTCGAAATAATGAGCGAAACGGGGAAAAAATAAAGAGCTAGAGTTGTAGAAACATCTCTTTCATTTAATTATTTGGAAAATATTGAGACCGAAATGGAAAACCGTAAGGGGGAAAAAGTCTAGAGGGAAAAGGGCGAAAAACTATTAGAGATGACAATATTCTTTTGTCGAGTCTAACACTCTGCGTGTTCGCCGAGTAATAATACATGTTTAAAAAATTATCAAAGACTTGCGGCGTATGAGCGTGCCGTTTTTTCGTAGAAAAATTTTCTTTTTTTTTCTCGGCGATGTTTTATTTTTTAAACCATCGAAATAATGAGTGAAACGGCTGAAAGGACACAAAATTTTTCGCGGCGTAACACGCCACGCGTGCCTTTTTTCTAGAAAAAATTACTGTTTTTCCCGGCGATGATTTATTTTTTAAATTGTCGAAGTAATGAGCGTAACGGGGAAAAATAGAGAGATAGAGTTGTAGAAATATCTCTTTCGACGAATTATTTGAAAAATATTGGAGTCCGAGCTGGAAAACCGCGGTGGAGAAAAAGTCTAGAGGGAAAATGGTGAAAAACTATTAGAGACGACAACCTTCTTTTGTCGAGTCTAACACTCTACGCATTCACCGAGTAATAATACATGTTTTAAAAAATATCAGATATCGAGATGGGAAATCGAGCTGGGAAAAAAGTCTAGAGATAGAGCTGAATACATATTTCTGGTGATGAAAATATTTTTTCCCGAGAAAAACGGAGAACGGATCTAGACGTAAAAAGCAAGGACCAGAATGTTATATTTTTGGACATGTCCGCTATTCTGAAAAATTAGAAAAGAGCTTGTTCGCGATTTGAATTTAACGGAAGGTTTTTTTTCCGTAAAACGGCGCACGAGGGACCCAAACGCGATTTAAAAAAAATCTTCCCCTCACAAAAAATCACGAATGACTTATTCGTAATATATAGGGACTATCCGTAATTTCAAGAAACGCAAGGGGTTTTTCGCAAAATTGCCAAGGGTGACAGGTGGACAGCCTCTCCTTGCCGGAAGTTTGCAAGGTTTAATTGGGGGTATGATTTACCACAGTTAAGAAGAGATTAAATCTGTAATTTCGTTCAAATCTCTACTACTTCTAATTATGAGTTGGCAGTGTATGTTCGTTCTTCTCTTCCTTTAGTTTACTTTATCATTTAGATCCAGCTTAAACGGAAGAGATACATCTGCATCTGTTGCTAAATCCGTCGAAGCCTCCCACCCACGATCTCCCCGCACCTCTTGCGCATTTTCCTTCTTCCAACTCCCAAACCCCTCTCTCCACCTCCCTCGCGCCTATGCCGCCTAGGGATGGCAATCTTACCCGATTACCCGTGTGCCCGCGGGTAAAAACCCTAATGGAAGTGAGTATGTTCCTCTGTTATTATTCGCGGGTATGTTTATGGGGGCCAAACCCTACCAGACAGGTAAACGGGTATGGATATGGGGGAGCTTCACCCATACCTGTTCCGCCCGATTACCCGCCACCTCCTATTGATATACGGGCTAAAACAGGCGCCTAGTTGGCCTCTCGATCCCTAATTTGTAGTACCTCATTTCAGTAATTGTTGAACTTGACCATCTGTGTATTATTTTAATTCTTATTCTTATGTACATTTGAAATTTTGAATCATTGATAATCATTCTTTAATCCATAGAATGTTGCTAATACCTATAACTTCATCAAAAAGATTGTATTAGTACCATAGCTCATTAGCTTCTAGTACCATTTGGTTGGAAAGATTGTTGATGGTGGCGGGTAAATAGGTATACCCGCGGGTATCGGGTACCTACGGGCGACGGATATGGGCGAGATTTTTCACCTGCGACCCTTCACGGGTATACCCGTGGGGGAGATTTTGATTCGCGGGTATAGGTATGGGCGAGCTCGTACCCGCTGCACCCGATTGCCATCCCTAGTGCCGCCCCTCTACCTCCCGCATCATGCCTCAGCCTCCCCATGCCCCTGCCGCCCCTCCACCTCCTCGCACCCGCATCACTCCACGTCTCCCTCTGATTCACACCATGTCCTCTCATCTCCCCGAGTACCCCTCCACCAATCCCTCTCTCTCACGCATGCGCCTCCACCCGCATGGTGGCTTTGGTGATCTAATCTGTCGTTAACCTGCGCCCTCATCTTCTATTTAAAGATGCGCCGAATCCAAACTCCCCAGCTACGGCGCCACCATATCCAGACATCCTCGGCCATGGCGTAGCCAAATCCGGCCGTCCCAAGCCACGAAGCCATGGAATCCAACCGTCCTCGTCTATGACACTGTTGTTGCTCTATTCTCGTCTTCCACACCGATGGGCTCTTCAAGGCTTTAAGTGGAGTGCCTTAGCATTGATGACAATGAGGTGGTTGGAGACCCGTCAATCTAGGGTTTCGGCGAGTGATGGCTATAGCATCTAGAGGGTATCTCGGTGACTACTACAACGGCGTGCTGCGCTAGCGAGATCCAAATTGAGCTCATAGGAGACGGTCAAGATCTGGTCCAATCCAATCAAATTCTCTGCAATGGCTAGATAATGTCCACTGCCTCCAGTTCTTGCACTTCCATGGCTCCTCAAATAACCTGTTGATTGGTTCTTCTTCTTTTGCTCTAAATTCACGTCCAATTCTTGATGAATTTTTGTGGTTCTAGTGATGATTTTGTGTCACATTGCAGTATTGGTTGTCGTTGAGATCATCGGCCACTTCACCACCACAAGGCAGCGGAGCTATCTATCATCTTGACTTGTCCATCATGGACAAGCACTGATCAAACTTGCCCCGTCATGGATATTGATAGCTTTTCCACAGGTTTGATTCCCCTCCCTTTGCCTTCTTCCTTTTGGTTCTTTCGATGTTAGTGCATTATGCACAATAATATTGCATATGGAGTAATTGTGGATTGTCATTTGCACATGACAATTGGACAAGGTCAGCTATATTTAGGATGCAAATTTCCACTCACAGATGACTATAATTAATAAAAAACAAACTTGTTCTAAATTTGGATTTTCATTCAGATAGAAATTGGTAAAACTTATTTTTGACTGTTCATTTTTTATTCCTGTAAATGGTTAAGTAGTTTACTTAACTTCAGTGTGTTGACATAGGTGAATACCTTGAGGACTTTAGGTGTACAAGTGGTGCAGTAGATGGATGGAGTATTGTTCTCACTTAGAACATAGAGTGAATGGCAAGGTTTCTATTAAGATGAGCATTTTTTAAGAGATATGTATTCATTTGAACCGCCTGTTGTGTTATTCTCATCAGTGCAATGTTTGCATGTTTGGATGGCTCATTATGGTTGATAATTGGTATGTAGTTGCGAAGTAATTTATCTGGTTCTAGATTTATGACCTTTTCGAGTATGATAAATATGTTTTCTTTTCTAGGCAGTCAAATATTTGCACTTTGTATCAATTCCTCATTGCAATGCAACTAGCCATGGTAAAGGAAAGAAAATATTTAACTTTTGCCTTGCATATACACTGTTCCTACTAGCTACTATGGATTTCATTCATAGCTGACAAGGGGAGAGACTCTTAAATATCTGTCTTGCATGTGTTGGTCTGAGCACTGAAGGATATTGCACAAATTGGGGAGCACTAAAATTGTATACAAAACAGTAACAAAAGTCAAGACATGTCAACATAATGTATTGGCACAACTAAAGAAGAGCTTCTGAAGCTACCACTTATCTCTTGAGTGCCTTTGTGACCATAGTTTCAGCTCTCTTAATTTGCATCACCTCAAGCATTGCTAGGTTTTGCTCTCTTAATTTGTATCACATCAAGCATTGCTAGGTTTTCTTAATATCTAGACCATTACTATGGATTGTGGACGACAAGAACCATTGTACGGGGCAAACGACTAAAATGGAATGTGTCAACTATTTTTCTGTTTGATTAATCTTGAACAAAAACAATTATAAATGGTAGTGTTAAATGCCTTCTAACATTAGATCTGATGGTTCGCTATTATATGGCAAGGGGATTTGGGATTTCATTTTCGCCAAGTCCGGCTTGTATTTAAACTTGATAGAAAATTGATGTTAGAATCAGGGTTAATAACAAACATTGATTGACCAAAACAATGGGTAGAATATTACCTTTTTTTAGAAATAAATCTCCTGGCCCTATACAAAAATCAAAAGTAGTAGTCCTACAATCTATCGTGAACAAATATTAATTCATGGCACAGAGACCAAAACATAGGTAACAACAGTCTTAGTCTGAGACCTAAACCACCTTACACACGATGGTAGAGCATGAGCCAAATATAAGGGAGGGCCAGCTTTATGGCTAATCAATAACTACGTTTGAATATATTTTGGTTACAAATATTAACAAAGTGCTACATCTTGAAATTGTAATTCATAGCATTGAAGTATCGAATATTTTGTACAGGCCTGAGTGATAAAATATCATTATAGAGCAATATAATTTTTTTGAATTCTCAAAAAAAAGAAGAAATGAGCCAAGATGCAATGGAACCATGGAGATTAGATTAATGTTCTTCATTATAGGAACTAGAATACAAAGTTTGCTTCCCATTTGCATCCACTACTTTCACAAACAAACCGTACATCACTATCATGCCACATATGACATACCACATGAAATTATAGACATATCATTGTTTTTGTTTGTTTGCTTTAATTCATCTCTTTCACTAAAAATGTTTCTCCTCATGAGTTTTCTTCTTTTTTTGAACGCAGAAATCTCCGATTACACACTGGTTGTTCGATTTAATAAAGTCAAGTTAATTAATGTATTGTGTTCTTGAAGTTAATATAGGAATTGTTAGCTATCACTTTTGATTATTTTTTGCATCTGTATTGCAATTGAATTAAGAAAAAACTAAAAAAACCTAATAAATTTACCTTTTCTTGAGTTTTCATTTTCAATTTTAATGGCTTGCAGAGATATCTAACATGTTATCCCTAGGAAATTGTTGATTCTTAATTCTGGAACTTACTTGATCAACAGGTAATTAATATGGTGGATCCACCATCATTCAAGCTTATTCTTTAGTTAACGTTTGCACTTTTGATTCTTGCTCTACAAAATGTTAGTATTACATAAGTTGTGCAAAACTTTATGGTAATATGTATGGATTTGTTGTTCCTTAAACAAGCCAGCAAACTTGATGATTTTAGTACTACATTGCATCCAATTGTGATTCTCCGTTGCAATGCATGAGCATTTAACTGGTAGAGGACAAACTTTGAGTCAAGCGAAAAAAACTAATCTTCCATGTTTCCTTCGGTCTTGGGGGCTTCAGAGAGTTAGGACTTCGTGTCCGAAGACGATTTGAGTTGAGATGCCTTTGCCGTTTTGTGTGTGCCATGTAAACGCACTGTGTTTTCCTTGGGTTTGGTTTGCATTTTGCCGTGCACTTGGCGGAGTAGGCACGACCGTGTCGTTGTAGTGGGTCGTAGGCTTGTAAAAGCCCAAGTTTTCTATATGATACCAAAGAAGATCTCGCCAAGTGGCAATTGATTATTGTGCTATTTGGTCAACTGCCCACAATGAGGGCCATCTTGTAGCTTTGTAAGGTTGTAGCCTGTAACCACATGCCGTTCACTCCATGTGTCAAATAGCTAAAACTCTTTGTGTACTATCCTATGTGAATGTGTGATCAAAGTATGCCGTTTTTAGCTAGATTCTCTAACAACTTCTCCATAAGAAAAATCATTGGCAATTTCATGGAAGATGGAAAATGCTATGGCCTTTGCCTTAGAAAAGCTAACGTACTAGCATCTTCAAAGCAACACAAATTTTAGAAGCCGAGCATGCGAGAATGGTACTCAAGTCTAGGAGAATGGCTTCAACTTCATCTTCTTCGTAGTCGAAAGTCAAAAGGTAGTAGCCCATTTGTTAGAGATATTCACGGTTCCTCAATATCCAATCTTTTCATATATCAAATCTTCCATACTCAGGCTCTTTATTTTGGCTATATATTATCACCTCCTATGTACATGTACACTGAATGATACAGTGGATTTGTCTTCTGTAGTTTTTTTCTATAAGGATTTTTCCACATTAAATCTTGTGCCTCATTTTTGTGTGCTATTCTAACCCTAACAAGTGGTATCGGAGTGCACCTGGGGATTTTTTATTTGTCGCCGCCGCCGTTCGTCACGCAAAACCCTAGCACGCCGATTCCACTCCCCCGACCACGCACCATTCTCCTTTGGCTCCCTTCGGTTGCTGGTTCGGTGGCTCTATTAAGGCACAACCACGCCTCCCATGGGACCACGCCACCTTGATCTATGTCGGCTACCCCGATCTATGCTGGCAACAACAGCTTTCTCCACTACCCATCACTCCGTCCTCTGTGCGTTAGTCTCTTCCTTTGGAGCTCGGCCTTGGCCACTCCTTCCTCCTGCCACCAAGTGTCGTCCCGAATTGGCACCATCATCCTTATGCTAGATATCCGAGCCACACACTCCATCGAATCATCGCTCCTCCCTTCGGGTCACCGCCTCCGAGTCGTGGCCATCATCGCCTTTGCCAGCATCGATCTTTTGGCAAAGCCAATGCCGGTCGCCGCTTCTTCCTCTGACGTGCCTGAGCGAGTCATCCTCCACTTTGCCTGGCACTAACCATCCCGATTTGTTCAGTCTCCACACCGACCACTACCCAGGATCCGCCGGTCGATGGGCTGCCAATCGTCGCTTTGCCCGTTGAGGCTACTGTTGTTGATCTTGGCTTGCTCTCCCATGAAGAAGAAGGACAGAAAAGGGGTAAGGATAGAGACAGATGAAAAGACAAGGCGCTGATTTCTTGTGGTTAATTCGGTGGTTAAGAAAAAAGAAGGTTAATTCGGTGCTAAAAAAGTCAAATCGACTAAAAAATGGGCCAAAATTTGTTACACACACTCGAATAGTACTAGTAAGTGTTTTTTTTCCTCTTTTTCAGATTTAACCTGCCATATTTTCTGATCTATAATTTTTCTTCATCATATCATCTTCTAAATTTGACATTGAGAAGTTTGATGGCAAGATTAGTTTCTCTATATGGCAAGTCCAAATGAAAGCTGTTCTTACTCAGGTGTGCTTCAAGAAAGCACTACTAGCTAAGCCAGGACAATGACAAATGAGCAATGGGAGGAACTTGGCCAGAAATAATTCCCCATTATACAACTCAGTTTATATACAGATGTTCTGTGTGAAGTTACTAATGAGACTATCTCAACAAAATTGTGGCAGCAATTGGAAGCTTTGTACACGAAGAAAAGTCTTGCCAACAAATTGTGCCTCAAAGAACGTCTGTACACAATTTGCATGGCGAAAGGTACCTCTATACAATCCCATCTTAATGAGTTCAACTCACTCATCATTGATTTTAAGAAATTAGAAGTGAAAATTGATAACGGAGATAAGGCTATTCTGTTGGTTGTCTCTTTGTCTATTACCTTTAAACATTTTAAGGAAATTATGCTTTGTGGCAATCATGATACCTTTAGTTTTGATAATGTTAAATTAAATTTATTGTCCAAGGAGCAATTTGATATTGATTCTCGTTCTGAAGTTAAGGTTTGGGGTTTAATTGTTAGAGGTAGATCTCAACAAAGGCAATTTTCATATATCAAAATCTATATCTAAATTAAGAGACTGTAAATCTAGCAATTTTTGTTGTTATAGCAAGATACTTGGTTATGATATTTTTCATTGTTTCAAGTTAAAAAACAAGATCGAAAGAGACAAAAAAACACAATGTAAAAAACCTGATGAGGCTAGTTTTGTTGAAAATGAATCTCATGGTGAGGTTCTAATCATCACTTCCAATTTGAAGAATTAAACTGCATGGATTATTGATTCAGCTTGCACTTTTCATATATGTCCATTTAAAGGGTGGTTCTCGACTTATGATTCTGTTGGTAGTGATGAAGTTATGATTATTGATGAGTCTCCACTTGAAATTATTGGTATCAGTCATGTTTAAATTAAAACTCATGATGGCATTGTTAAGGCCCTTACAAATGTTCGTCATGTTTCCAAAATGAAGAAATCTTATTTCTTTAGGCACCATAGAATCTTTGGTTTATAAGTATATCGATGAAAATGGTATTGTTAAGATTTCAAAAGGCAACCTTGTTGTTAAGAATGCCATAGAATCAATAGTCTTTATTACTTGTAAAGATCTATAGTTACAAGTTCTACAGTTGTTTCACTATCGCATTGGATTGTCACATCACCAAGCTTTGGCATACGCGCTTGGGTCACATGAGTGAGAAAGGTATGTATCTCTTATGCGAGAAAGGACTTTTACATGACATTGGCAAATTTGATTTATGTGAGCATTATGTTTTTGGCAAATAAAAGATGGTCAATTTTACAGTTTCAACTCATCAGACTAAAGGAATTCTTGATTATATCCATTATGATCTTTGGGGTCGTTCTAGATTTCCTTCAATTGGAGGGTGTGAGTACATGATAACCTTCATTGATGATTTTTTTCTCGTGAAGTTTGGATTTATTTCTTGAAACATAAGTATGAAGCTTTTTTTGTTCCAGAATTGAAAAGTTTTGGTTGAAAATCAAACTAGCGGGAGGATCAAGAAACTTAGAACTGACAATATATTGGAATTTTGCAGTAGTGAGTTTGATCAATATTATACTAATTATTGTATTGTGAGACTTTTAACTGTTCTAGGAAAGCCTCAGCAAAATGATGTGGCAAAGCATATGAATCACACTCTTCTAGAAAAAACCTGTTGCATGCTTTCAAATGCAGGTTTATGGTATAATCATACGTTGTGGGCCGAGACTATTTATGCAGCTTGTTATTTGATTAATTTTAACACACTAAAACTTTCATATTATGGTTTAATTATTTATTTCTGATTTTGTGAAAACTTTCATGAAATTTATGGAATTTTTAAATACTTTTTGCTATTTTTAGATTATAAAATTATTTACTTCAAAAAATAAAATCCAAAAAATTTTAAAAATAATTTTATGAAGTACCAAATGTCTCAAGGTATTTTTGAGAATTATTGTATACTTTTTAACTTCATTTGCTACTTGTTTAAAAAGTTTTTCAATTATTCCAAAAAAAAAAGGGTTTCACTCTATTAGGACCATCTTCCTTGGCCGAACTCAAGATAGAGAACCGACTGATCCTCTCTCTCATATATTGCTTGTATTTGAAGCTTCGAAATCCCATGATTCCTTCACCTATTCTTTCCAAACTTTTGCCAAATTAATCCCTGGACTCTCCTCTTTCAATCCCCGGCCATCTTTCTAAATTTTGGTGCTTGAATTTCGCAGAAATCACTACATTAGCCTGTTTGGCCGCCGTGACTTTCACATTGATTTCCCCCTCTCTAAGCCTCTTCCTCTCCTATAAAAGAGAGCCTCGGGCTTGCCTCTCATCGCACAACCCGTTCCTCCACTCATCCCAAGCCGTAATACCCTAGTTTGCTTAGAATCGTGAAGAAATGGAGCGTGACCTGAATGACAGCAGCCGTGCTTCCTTCTTGCCACCAATGCCTCAAAGGCCCAATCAATGAACTTTTCACGTCACGAGGTGTGCCTCGCCATCCTATCTCTTCTCCTCTCTCAATTTTAGTTTTCTCCCTTCCATGGTGCTGGATTTTGCCGTTTCTTGAACCGGCCACTGCGCCACTGACCGTTGAACCCCCTGGCACCATCGCTAGCATGCCAAGTGCTGGCACCTCTCCCCCTTGCGCTGCCAAGCTGGAGAACTGGCTTTCTGTTCGGCGCCATGAGAAAAGAGAGAAACAAAGGAAAAAGGAAGCAAAAATCATAAAAATTTATAAAAATAAAAATAAAAGAATAAGAAATAAAAATAAAATTTTGAAATAATAACTTGGATTTCTTTAGAAAAATAAATCAAAAACAAGAAAATCCCTTTTTCTCTCTTTTTCTTTGATTAAATCATCCGAAAGCTCGTTCTCCTCCATTCGAATTATGTTATTTCTATAAACTGAACCCAAGATTCCTATCCTCATTCATCACAACCTACTTTTTGATTTTTTTTTTCAAAAAGATCTCTAGATCTTCCTCCACTAGTGTTTCTTTCACAACTTCAGCGAACTTTTGGCGAGCTCTCCCGATCACTCCCAACCTTCGTTGGACTTCAAATTTTTCCTAAAGCTTCCTTAAGGTGTTCTCTAGGACCTCCAAAAATATTTTTCAAAATTTCTCACCAGATCTGCATCGTCAACCATTTCTTGTCCTAGTCCAGCGGAGCTCTAATTTTTGGAATTTCGTCATTTCATGTGAGGTTCATCTTCTCTGTTTCCCTCTTTCTAACTTTGATTAACTCCATTTTTCTTCCTAAATTCATCTAAAATCTTAATTTATTTATTTATTCTATTATTTATATTTTATTTGAATTTTTCCCTTCTTAACATTTAGAGTTCAGAGTGCTGGAACAATATCAGATCAACGACCCAGATCTCCAGCGCTTCATGAAAGGTAAGTTACACCCTTGATCACACTGATGCTAGAATTTTAAATTATATCTTGATTTAAATTATTGCATATTTAATTTTATTAATGTAATTTAAATTCTAGTTTTAAATGTGTAATTACTTCCTAATTGTTATGACCACATTTAATGTTGAAACTCTCGTATCATTGTAATCTTAAGTAAAATTTAACTAGTTGGTACATTATTACAATATTGACTAGTACTATATAGTAAATGGTTTAGACATGCTTAGATCTGAATTTAGGATTTTTTGGGAAATTAAGCCAATAAAAATGTTGTTGTGATAAAACTATTCGGTGGCATTGGTGTGCAATGGAATATCATGAAAACTGAATATAGTTTAAAGTAAAATGAAAATGTGGTCTAGACCGAGCAAGAGTGGTTGTCAGGTAGGTGCAGTGAAGCATGAGAGCTGGGTTTGTAGAAAGTCTCGCTTAGTTAGTTGAAGATCGGTTTGTGTTCCACTAAATGTAAACCCTTACCGTGCTTCCACAAGTCTAGTATAGGACACACCTGGCTATCCATATTGAAACTTACCATAGACAGTCATACCATTAGGGTGAAAGTGGGGTGGATGTAAGACTGCCATCGATGCAAGAGGGGGGCTTCTGACTAGGGTGGTTTAGCCCTTTCAGCGGTGAAACCTTAGCGGGCATGACTATATGGATGCAACTTTATAGGGGCTTTGTCATGATTTTCTCTGCCGCACACTAAAGGAAGTGTGTATTTTGGCAAAAAGAGATGATAATGTCTTATGGGTAAAGTTGTACAATCTTTGTAGAGTATAAAACTAATCAATTAGCCATGTCCACGGTTATGGGCATGCCGAGCAAGCTATTCATGAATTAGACTTTGATTTTCAAAAAGTGTTTACAGAAAATGATTTCAGATGGACTGAATCCATCAAGGAAAAATTGTTTAAAACTCCGGGATGGATCCGGTGTTGAAAATTTAATTAAAGCTCAGTTTTTCTATACCGGTTATGCATTTGAAATTATTTATTGTATTTAAAAATTTACTTTATGCTTAAACCAACTATAATATGCCTTCCTTTGTTATCCTGACATTAATACTACATTTCAAGTGTGACTTGCGAGTACTTTTATGCACTCGCCTTGCATTAATTGTTGTATTTAGAAAAGGAGCACGTCTTCAATGGTGAGGGTCTTGATGACTAGGCTGCTACCCTAGTCTATTGCTTGGGGTAGTTTTTGCTAGGCCTTACAACTTCTTTTGCTTTCCGCTGCTGTATTTTTAGTTGGTCTACAAGACATTTATATTATAAACTCTGATAATTAATTGAATAAAATTTTGTATAATACGTTGTGGTATCAGCTTTGTTTACTATGTATACTAGTTTTTTCTAGACTAGTACAATATACACAGAGAATTTTGAAATTTATTCCCAATGTCCGATATTAATCATTCTCCAAACTCTACTACTAATTTTGAGCTTCCAGAAGAGATTTGATCAGATAAACCAGTTGATTATTCCAATTTGAGAACTTTTAGCTTCCAGAAGAATGATAGTATTTCTAGAGTTGAACTAGTAAGATAGAAAGCCCGTTTAGTGGTAAAAGGTTTTGTTCAAAGGGAAGGTATTGACTTCAATGAAGTTTTTTTCCTTTGTACGCCACTCATCTATTCGGGTTATACTTGCTTTTGTTGTTTCATTTGATTGGGAATTAGAGCAACTTGATGTTAAAACTGTCTTTTCACATGAAAATTTAGAAGAGGAGATTTTATGACACAACCTGAAAGTTTTGCTACTTCTGAAAAAAAGCATTTAGTTTGTCATTTGAAAAAAGTCTCTCTATGGTCTTAAATAAGCTCCTAGGTAGTGGTATAAAAGGTTTGATTCTTTAATGATTGCACAACAATATGCTCGCTATAATTATGATACCGTGTTTGCTTTAAACTATTTCTAAATAGATCTTTTGTTTATTTGCTGCTCTTTGTTAATAATATGCTTATTGCTTTTCACGATAAGTCGTTGATTAATCAGCCGAAGGCTCAACTCAATCATGAATTTAAAATGAAAGATCTTGGTCTAACTCAAAAAAATTTTGGGATGGAAATTCAGCGTGATCGCAAAGCTAGTAAATTATTTCTATCTAAAAAAAACTACATTGAGAAGATTTTTGATAAATTTAATCTCAGTTATTGCAAATTATTTCTACACATTTTACCTCACACTTTAAATTATCTTTAAGTCAATGATCTATTAATGAAGAAGATAAAGATCATATGTCTCGTATTCCTTACTCTAGTGTAGTTGGAAATCTCATGTCTGCTATGATTTGCACTAAACCAAATTTGGCTTATGTAATTAGAGTGGTTAGTAAATTTATACATAATCCTAGCAAAGAGCGTTGGGATGTTGTTAAATGGATTTTTCGTTATTTGAAAGAAACTTCTAATTTTGCCTTGATGTTTGGTAAGAATAAAGTGAAGACAAATAATATTGTTGGTTTTGATGATTCTAATTATGAAGGTGATCTTGATAAAAGAAGGTCAACTTCTATATATATATCTTCTCTTTATGTGGTTCTGCGGTCAATTGAAAAGCATCTTTACAACTTATTGTAGCTCTTTCTACTATTGAAGCAGATTATGTTTCTGTTACTTAAGGTGTGAAGGAAGCTGATTGCGAGGTTTGATTTTTGAATTAACTTGGTATTTCATGTGAAACTATTTCTGTTTATCGTGATAGCCAGTGTGCTATTTGTTTGACAAGAATGATATGTATCATACCAAAACCAAGCGCATTTATATCAAGTACCACTTTATCCGTGATATTATTGTTGAAGGGCAAATTGTTATGGGAAGGATAATACCGATGACAATCCTGCTGACATGCTTATAATGGCAGTTTCAAATACCAAGTCCAAGCATTGCTTGGACTTGGTTGGTATTTATGGTGCTTAATTACCCTTTTGGGTTTTGTAGAGAGAATTTTATTATGGATTTTGAATCAAGGGGAGTTTTATTAGAGATATTTACTGTTCCTTAATATCCACTCTTTCCATATATTAAATCTTCTACACTCGAACTCTTTATTTTGACTATATATTGTCACCCTCTATGTATATGTACATTGAATGATATAGTGGATTTATCTCTCATGGTTTTTTCTTGCAAGATTTTTCACGTTAAATCATGTGTTCTATTTCATGTGCTACTCTATAACCCTAACACCATTTGTACTAGAAAAAACTAAAAATTGAAAGTTGATCTAGAGTAGCTTCCTATGACTTCAGTTGGCTAAGGTTCCGACTTTTTCACTAGAGTTGGAGAAAACTACTTCTTATATCAAGTATAAAATATAAAACCCACATCTCTCATCTTCGTTCCAGAGTATATAATATATCTCTTAAAGCGCAGAGGATTCCGGCTCATTCCCGCCGCCACGTCATCGCTTTCTTGGAAAAGTGTTCTAAAAATGAGAAATTACAAACGGGTCCTTCGACAATAAATTAGAAATCGCGAACGGGTCCTTCGACAGGTTATTTTGCAAAAAAAGTCCCCATAGTTCCAAAATTGACGCGATCACGGTTCTTTCAAATGAGATTTGAAAAAATTTGAAATCGCGAATGATCCTTCCACCGATTATTTTGCGAAAAGAACCCAGTAGTTCGCAAATTGACACGATCACGGGTTCTTTCGGCGGAGATTTGAAAAAATTGAAATCGCGAATGATTCTTCCACCGATTATTTTGCGAAAAGGATCCCGTAGTTCAAGAATTCGACGTGGTCACGGTTCTTTCGGTCCTAAGACTTAAAAATGGGATCACGAAAGGTGTCTTTCAAATTGTTATTTTGCAAAAAAACCGGTTCTTTCGACTCGGAAGATTTAAAAAAATTTAGATCGTAGCTATGTCCTTTCACCGGTTATTTTTTAAAAAAACACGTTGTTCTGCAAATTCAGTTTACAAAAACTCGAACCAAATTTTTTCTCACGTTCAGCGTTTATAGTATTACGTTGCTGATGATTCTCATAAACGCAGCTAACGTCAACGACGCGGCGTAGCG
The DNA here is from genome assembly GCA_036346375.1 of Guadua angustifolia. Lineage (NCBI taxonomy): Eukaryota > Viridiplantae > Streptophyta > Magnoliopsida > Poales > Poaceae > Guadua > Guadua angustifolia. Next base: position 37,085,926 of record CM070509.1, on the reverse strand, counting down.
TACTATTGTACCTAGTTAGATTTAAAAGAAAAAAAAAGCCTCGCGGCTTGCGACCTAAGCCAGGGCATGTACAGTGATATAGACAGCAGTTGTCTATAATATATCTCCACATCATCTATAGACAACACTAAAAATAACTCATACAATGGATCGTCTATATAGTTGTCTGTAATATTCTCTCATCCAAATAACAGACTGTCTATACAATGGTACATAAAATAGAAAACTGTCTATAAGATCGTCTGTTAAATAGTAGACAGCAGCTTTCTCTCTCCTCCTTCTCTCTCCTCCACATCGTCTAAAATCCTAGATAGCATAATCTTATAGACAGCTGACATGTAACATTGTACATGCCCGCCTGCGACTCTCGAGAGACTGAAAGGTCTTGCGACGTGCTGTTGCTGCCATGTGTTTCAACGCGAGAAGTCCTCGCGCTTTACCGAGAAAAGCAAACGCCCCTCCTGCGTGGAAGTGTCAGGGGACATCTGCGTGATGGAGCGCCCGGCGCAGGAAACGGCCTCGTCGGGTTGCACACCGCGGCAGATTCCGACTTGGATCAACCATTTAGAAAGGGGAAAGCGTTTGTCGTGTGCACAGCAAAGCACGGCAGATCCCACGAGCAACTCGTCCAAATTTGTCACGGCAGCGAAACGCAGAGAAGCAATCGCATCACCGTCGATCGAGACAATTCTGCTCACCTGCACCATCAGCCCGGCTCCCAGTTCACCGATACATTGTACTACTTGAAAGATAACGTGTATCCTAGCTATACCAGCTATCTACGCACTGCACGTGAATCGTACGAAAACATGTGAATGGTAACAGCTTGTCACGGTAGCCGAAACAGAGAAGAAAGCGAACCGTTAAAATCCGAGACAATTCGTGATCTAATTCACCGCTGCGTTGTAGTCGCTTAGGTCACGAATAGGTGTTGTTTTAAAGATTGACGTAATCTTTAAAACGTAATATTCACCATTAATTTCTATTATAATATATTTATAAAGTATAATAAAAATTATAATATTACAAAAGGTACTTTTCAAGGTAAATCTATCTATCTATCTATATATATATATGATTGTATCCAATTTAAATATTTAAAAAATACCATCAATCAAAATTTTAAAAGTTGATTACATCTATATCCAATACAACGATTATTTGTGATAGGAACTACTACTTGAAAGATACCGAATATTCGAGCTATCCGATCTATGCAAGCAGTATACATGCATGGTAGGGCTGCGATAGTAGCTGGCAAGCTGCAACGCGGCGTGTTTGTAGCTCACAGTTTTGGGGCCAACTTTTTGACCTATACCTCAAACAGCAGCGCAACCTGGAAGTGTTCTAGTAATCTCCTAGCTCTCCCGTGCAACGCCGCCATTCGTCCGTCCGTATCTTGATGCGCAACACGGCCGAACAAACCACAAGTTCCGCTTCGCTTCACGCGCACCCGCCACGCCCGCGCGGATCAGACGGCCAGCGCTTCGCGGACGAGCCGCCGGTCCACAGACTCTCCACCCTTCCATCCGTCCGATTTCGATAACCACGCGGGGCGCGGGTGGCGGCGGGGGCGCCGAGGATCCCGGGGAGTCGTTGGCAAGCGCGGTTGCGGCGACTAGGCGGCGGGAGGGGGGCAGAGAGAGCACAGCGGATAAGAGAGGGAGAGGAGGAGGAGCGTGTCTAGGAGCTTTGCCTGCTGCCATGGCGACGGCCGACCCGAACCGGAGCTTCATGAAGGACGTGAAGCGCATCATCATCAAGGTGATTAGCTAATTATCTCAGTTTCCGCCGCTGATTGGCCTCGCTAGATCTAAGCATTCTCTGCGACGCGGTTTGCATTGCTATGGTTTTTTTTCCTGTTGTTTTGCAACTGTTTTTGAATCCAATCGTGGCGCGAGTAATTTTGTAGAGTTGACATGCTCGATTCGGGTTCTCTGTTTCATGTTAGATTAGGACGAATGGTGAAGGAGGAGGGCTTAGTTTGGGCTTTCTGTAACCATTTTCTGGAAAAGATTAGGGGAACAGTGATTTCTATCAGATGGAAATGGATGAGGGAAAAATGCAGTGAACAGGGGAAAGATTGTCTTTGAAGGGAATATGCTTCGAAATACATCATATTCGTCCGCTCTCAATGCAGTTCATCTGTAACACATCTTTTGTTCAAATCCCGTGTGCCTTTTCTTGTTCTTTTCTTTTTGGGGAATCGGGGGTAGTTGGAATGATCCAAAGGGTAAGTAGAAGAAACTATGGTGTTTTTTTGGAAGTGTGGGAGAAAGGCGAGCACTTCATGTCCAGTCTCATCTCAAAGCAGCCAACTTTTTGCAAGTGCATCACATCGCCTTTAGGAAACTAGTCAACGACGGAACACAAGAGATAGGGACATAATTTTGATATCAGTATCCATTTGTTTGCGACTAATTCCTTTCTTGCATGACAGGTGGGCACTGCGGTTGTCTCTAGACAGGATGGAAGGTTGGCTTTGGGCAGGGTTGGAGCTCTGTGCGAGCAGGTAACAATTCTGACTTCTGAACTGTCAAACTGTTGTGCTATGTAAATATGTAGTGTTATATCTGTTGGAAGGTGATTAACCAACGAAATGTGGCAATGTAGGTAAAGGAACTGAATTCTCAAGGATACGAGGTGATTATGGTCACCTCGGGTGCTGTTGGTGTGGGGCGACAGCGACTCCGGTACCGGAAGCTTGTCAACAGCAGCTTTGCTGATCTGCAAAAGCCACAGATAGAGCTGGACGGAAAGGCTTGCGCAGCTGTTGGTCAGAGCGGCCTGATGGCTCTTTATGACATGTTGTTTACCCAAGTGTGTTTACTGCTTATTTAGCCTGGCATGAACTTTATTGAAAAAACATAGGTACCTTTTGCATCTGTTTCTAACGTCAAACTTCTCATGTTGCAGCTTGATGTGTCGTCATCTCAACTTCTTGTGACAGATAGCGATTTCGAGAATCCAAAATTCCGGGAGCGACTCTGTGAAACTGTCGAGTCATTATTAGATCTTAAAGTTATACCAATATTTAATGAAAATGATGCCATCAGTACTAGGAAGGCTCCATATGAGGTGTGTTTTGTACCATACATTACCCTGAAAATTTTGAACTATAGTTTTGTATGCTGTTGCTTTGTAGTTGTGATATTGTGCTGATATTTCTACACTTAGAGCTTGATCAGTGTGTACAGAAACAATCATGACTTTCTAATTTCTATAGCAATCTCAGTAGTTTTATCATTTGCATGGTGATGCTCACCAACAATTCTGTTACAGGATTCATCTGGTATATTCTGGGATAATGACAGTTTAGCAGGTCTACTGGCATTGGAACTGAAAGCCGATCTCCTTGTTCTACTTAGTGATGTGGATGGCCTCTACAGTGGGCCACCAAGTGAACCTTCATCAAAGATCATACATACATACATTAAAGAAAAACATCATCGTGAAATTACTTTTGGAGACAAGTCTCGTGTAGGTAGAGGTGGCATGACAGCTAAGGTGCAGGCTGCTGTTTGGGCTTCAACAGGTGGCACACCTGTTGTTATTACAAGGTAAGTCAACATTTGCCTTATTTGCATGATAAATATGACTGCATAGCTTTGCTCATATGTACAACAACTAGAGGTGGGCTCGGCTCGACTTTGGCTAGCCCAGGCATGGCCCATTTGTACTTCGTGTCGTGCCGTCCCAAGTTCGGCCCATTTGTATTATTGCGACGAGAGAAAAAAGAGCCAGATATGCACAAAGCTAAGGCAATGGATACAAATATTGGGGGAAAAAGAAGTAAATTTTATTTATTCTTGAACAGGTACATAGTTACTGCCTCGTTAAAAACCTTACACCTAGTGTAGGGTGCTCCAATGCAGAGTGGCTCGATGAGCGTGCTCGGTGTCAGTGAGCATGTACTCTTTAGTCCCCATTCTTCACTTTTTAGTATCTCCGTTGTCTCTCCTTTCTTCGCACGCGATGACTGCAAAAGACGTCAGCCATAGAGCGAGCCACAACATGACGTAATGTCGTTGCAAAGCACCCTGCCACGTGTTGTGCTTTCTTTGAGCTCGTCGGGCCTGTTTCGTGCCGTGCCGGCCCAAGAATGGCCCATGCTAGCATGCTATGTCATGTCACCCATCATGCCCGACTGCGAGGCCTGGTACGGGCTGGCCCAATACTAGCTCTAACTCCAACACTATCCGTAATATCAAATTTCCTCATCATGTGCATATCGTAATGTGTACCATTTGGTAGTTGGTGATTCTGGTTGGATATTGTGAGTTGTGACTCTACCAGATCCTATTACATTAGTGTACCGCTAATGTTAAAATTGTTAAGGCCTATAGTTTGAACCCCCCACCCCACCCCCACACACACAAAAAGGGAAAAAAGAGGAGTTGCTGTTGAGACTTGCTAGTTGCCATGCACCTTTCATGTTATGGATTTTTTTTTAATAATGCATTTTTTTTCAAAATTTCAAAAATATACCACGGAAAAAAAATTACATAAATATACCCCTGTCGCCTGTTGGTTTGGTGACAGGCCTCTTGTCGCCAAACCAACGGGCGATAGGAGGCCACGTCGTAGATCAGTGCGGAGACGTGGCGCTTTTGGCGCCCGTTGATCGTGCGACATGGCCTCTTATCGCCCGTTGGTTGGGCGACATTTAAATGTCGCCAAACCAATGGGCAATAGGGGTATATTTATGTAAAAAAAATTCCGTGGTATATTTTTGAAATTTTGAAAAAAATGTATTATAAAAAAAAATAATTCAAACTTTACTTGTGATGTTCAATGCTCAAAACATATTCTGGAAATAATTATTGTGAACAAAAGAAGCTTGCTTGTGCATATATGTTTTGTTTAGTGCCTACAAATGCTTCAAACCCAAATAATAAGCTTGTGATAATGGAGGTCACTGATTTCCTTGATAGAACCAAGTAAAGTCCATATTTTGCAAGTTATTTTTATGGCAAAGTAGTCTTAACTTTGTTACTATGCTTGAAGTGGATTTGCGTCTCAGAGCATTGTTAAAGTTCTCCAAGGAGAGAAAATTGGTACTCTCTTTCATAAGAATGCAAGTTTGTGGGAATCAACCAAGGATGTTAGTGCTCGAGAGATGGCTGTTGCTGCAAGAGAATGTTCAAGGCGACTACAGGTATCTTTCTTTGTCAAACCACACTAGATTCTTATGCCTGCATTATGCTCACTGGAAGGTGCATACTATCTTTAATCCACTATTTTTGCTGGTTTTTAATACTAATTCCATATCATATGGACATTTGAAATAGAATTTATCATCAGAGGAGCGCAAGAAGATATTGCTAGATGTTGCGGATGCTTTAGAGGCAAATGAGGATTTAATTAGATCTGAGAATGAAGCTGATGTAGCTGCAGCACAAGATGCTGGATATGAGAAGTCTTTGGTTGCTAGATTGACTCTGAAAAAAGGGAAGGTAGGCCCCATATCCATATATATTTTCTTACATTTTATGACTGCAGTTGGATGGTACTTTCACCGCTTCACGTTTTTATGAACTAATTGTTTTGTTGGATATATGACACGCTTTTTTATATTGTTTCTTGTTTGATTCAGCATATATTTCATCATTTTGTAGATAGCAAGCCTTGCAAAATCCATTCGTACTCTTGCGAATATGGAAGACCCTATTAACCAGACGCTGAAAAGAACAGAGGTGAATGCTTGTATTAAAACTACATTGTGAAACTCTCTGAGAGGAAATATGCCATGGTTTTCCCCCAAAATTCTAAAGTATACATCTATAAGGATTTTAACTGATAGATTATTTTTTTCAGGTTGCTGATGATTTAGTTCTCGAGAAAACATCTTGCCCTTTGGGTGTTCTCTTGATTGTTTTTGAGTCCCGGCCTGATGCCTTGGTCCAGGTATTTTTAGTTGTTAACTCACTCTAGTTAATGTTTTTCTATAATCCATATGCTTTGTGCATGATTTGTACTTAAGCATATTAAGCAAATTGCTTTAAACTTGGATATCATTGCGTAGATTGCGTCTTTAGCGATTCGAAGTGGTAATGGTCTTCTCCTAAAAGGTGGAAAAGAAGCTATGAGATCAAACACAATATTGCATAAGGTATTATCTTTTGCTATATAGTAGCTAACTATTGACTTTACATGCTGTTTTTAGCTTGAGTATCCTAAATATTATTAATTTGTTGTTTTTTTAGGTTATAACCGATGCTATTCCTGATAGTGTTGGTGAAAAACTTATTGGTCTTGTCACAACTAGAGATGAAATTGCAGATTTGCTTAAGGTGAGCATGCAGTACTATTACCAAAATAATGATTCTACCAATTTGCCTAAACTCGTGACACATTGTACAGCTTGACGATGTCATTGATCTTGTCATTCCAAGAGGTAGTAATAAGCTGGTTTCTCAAATCAAGTTGTCAACTAGGATTCCTGTTCTTGGACATGCTGGTAAATTATCTTTGAACAGTATTTTTTGCTGCTATTACAGCTCTTTATATTCAAGTTTATGCTGAATAAGTTTGTTGAATTTCCACCACCTTGCAGATGGTATATGTCATGTATATATTGACAAATTAGCCGACATGGATATGGCAAAACGTATTGTGATGGATGCAAAAATTGATTACCCAGCAGCCTGCAATGCAATGGTATTTGTTGAATTTGTTACCATGTATAGTTTTGGATCCATTTCTTTGTCAGTTTCAAGTTTAAGTGCTTTTTGGAACATTTTTCTCTAAGCAGTAATAACCAAATAACCAACCTTTGCACATCTAGAAACATTTTAAATGCTTTCTATTATCTTATTTCTCTGGTCACGGTTCCTCTGTGGCCCTAAAAAAACATATTTAAATTGCTGTGCCTACCACTGCCCATCCATAGTTCTTACTGTTGTGTTTTGTTGCAAAATTATTATTTCATAGTTGATAATCATATATGCGCATGTCATTTTTGCTTGACTGTTAATGCTTTCTCTTTTGAAGTTTTTAACTTGTGTAATTAAAATTTTCTCTTGATAGTGTAATGTTTATTACCAGAAACCCATCCTTTTAGTCATCATAACAGAGACACCTACAAAACTAGTTAGTTTTTCTTCTAATGTATGTATGATTGATTAATGATTGATTAACCTATTTTGCCTTTATTTTTTGCAGGAGACATTACTTGTGCATAAAGATCTTATGAAGACTCCAGAACTTGATGGCATACTGGTAGCACTCAAAACGGAAGGTTTGGCTTTCACTCTTTATGCACAGAAGTTATATATTCCCTTTATTGATTCTTATAAAGCTTCCACACATTTTGAGAGTCAAACTTTATATATTTTGAATAAGTTAGTCCAACAATACATGTGTTTATTGACACAAAATTGATACTATTAGATTTGTATTTGCCAGTTTTTTCACCTGATCATGGTTATGTAGTTATTACAATATATTGTAAGAAATTAATGGTTAAACTTTAATCCTGAAGAACCTGCCAGGTCAAATGACGCCTCAAAAATCAACTGTGGAAGTAATAGAAATGGCTCCTTGTTGATTGACACACTTTTAAGTGTATTCTGAATGGCTACCCTGGCATTATTTTTATTACATTTGAATGTGTTGTGGAATCAAGTTAGCTATACTGCAGCAGAGAATCCTTACAAATTCTTGTAAAACACTAAAATACTGCAATGACAGAAGCAGCCCAAGTAACATGCGATTGTGTAACCTTTAGCATTGTTGTTAATAGCAGTGTACTTGGACACAGACACGAGAGTCAGAATTTGACTCGAATTTGGGGTGTCCAATTCGGCAATATTTTTTGGACAAGAGAAATGCTACTTGGAATTAGACATGGGTCTCGGAATCCGACTCAGATTCGATGTGTCCAATTCAACAAAAAAATTTGGACAAGGGTGTCTGAATAACACTGGTTAATAGGTGTCTGGATGATCTGTTGTTTGTATCTTGGCAAACGTTTTGGATACGTCATATTCTATTGAGTTACGTTAACCTTTATTCTTCCACTTAAAGCATATATTATGAGGGCTTGTCCAGTGTCCACGTTCATGCAACAGACATAGAAGCTTGTGGATTTTTATGGACATGTTATGATTTCTACTTGCTTTTTAAATAATGTTATATAATAGGAGTTACTATTTATGGTGGGCCTGTTGCACACAAAGTATTGGGGTTCCCAAAAGCAGATTCATTTCGTCATGAGTATAGCTCTATGGCCTGCACAGTTGAATTTGTTGATGATGTACAATCGGCAATTGACCATATACATCGTTATGGAAGGTAGCTAAGAATTATTCCGTTATCTGTCTCCTCTAATCCAATTCTTAAAAACTGAGATTTAGTTTAACTAAATTCTCCATGTTTTGTCTTGTTTGGTCCTCTCTTTTCAGTGCACATACAGATTGTGTTGTCACTACAGATGATAAAGTAGCAGGCACTTTTCTACGTCAAGTTGATAGGTATTTTAAAACAACTTATTTTTTAATTCAATTTTCACTGTTGTACAATTTGTGTAACATAGGCTTTATTTCTGCTATTGCTGTGGAAAAGTTTTACTTTCTTATGATGATTAGGTGTCTAACAAGTGCTTGCTTCTAAAATTTCAACAGTGCTGCTGTATTCCATAATGCAAGTACACGATTCTCTGACGGGGCTCGTTTTGGACTAGGTGCTGAGGTACTTCCAACTCTATATGTTATTTTAGTGAGTGTTTACCTTTCTGTTTTTATCCCTGAACATTTGGAATATTTTGTTTAGGTTGGCATAAGTACAGGGCGTATACATGCCCGTGGACCTGTGGGTGTTGAAGGTCTTTTAACTACACGATGGTATGTGGCTATCGTGCAGTCCTCCCATTATTTGTCCATTCCCATATTTTCTGCTATTGCATAACCCAACCAGCCAAACTTTGGAGATAAATACGATATGGACCATTTCATTTATTCACTGAGCAGGCAAATATGGAATATATTATCTACTGGACACTAAAGGCCTAAAAATTAGTTTTTGATTGTTTATCTATTGTAAGTTGATAGTGATCAGTCAGCTCTAGAATAATGTAAGAATCTGTGCATTTGAATATCTGTATTTTCCAAATTTGACAATCTGGTTACAAATTTAGGGACTGCAAATGTAAATGGCATGCTGATTCGAATGGCCTAGAATAGAGAATCATCTGAAAAAGAAATAATAAATTTATTGCATTCATGTTTTAATCCAATCCACGGGATACTACAACTGCATGCTCAACCTTGTCCTATTGTTGTCAGCTAAAAACTCTAGTGTTTTATAGACTAGTTAGTGGGTTTTGTATTGAAAGGTCACACTGAGCATTCTATATTTTCGTAGATATCCTCTAAATAGTTATGGGAATCTTTGCTAGTTAAAGTAATATTTTGCTGTTATAGCTGAAAATTGCTTTCTACTGCATGTAATATCCAAAAATAGAAAAACACAAGTGCGTTGAAAAAGCAACCACAATGCCATACGTAGCCATGGTCTAGAATCAAGAGCATGTGGTTTATCAAGTCACCATCTAAACCCTTTTTTTAGGAACATTATCATCAAAACTCCCTTAACATGTCATGTTTCAGTCGTACCGCAATCTTATGGGAATTATTAATTTCCTTGTGAGCATTAGAATAAGAAACCATGATCGTCCTGAATACCTTGCATCTCAATCTCATGTATGGTCAATAGAGGACAGTAATGAATAATCATACAACTAAAATAAACCTTTCAATGATTCAATCAAATAAATAGCTTCGTGGATAGCAAAAAAGCTCTACATCAGTATTAATAGCGCCCCGTTGATACAAGATCATTCATTACCTGTTTCCATTACAGGTAATATATAAAAATTTTACTGATTTTTGGATGATCAATATTGATATGTAGGATCTTACGAGGGAGAGGACAAGTGGTGAATGGTGACAAGGATGTCGCATACACCCACAAGAATCTTCCTTTGCAATGAGGTTTGCTTCTAAACTCATTTTCTAAGTTTTTTTTCCCATGTTTACCTGTTCAGTTGACTGATAATTTAATCAACTCAAGTGTCCATTTGCAAATTTGTATAATAAAGCACAGTTACGGATATTTTGTCATATGGTGCTATATGGTTCTATTTCAATTTATTTATATGATAGAGCATGGTGATCCTGATGTTAAGCAACTATTCAGGTCATTGCTTGGCATGATCAGGATTCCGTGAATACCCTGCGAAGTTTGATAGTTTCGTCAGACTACAAGAAGAAGATGGTGAATCTTGTGAAGATTTAGTAGGCGTTGAATCAATTGATTGCATTGCTTGGCCATTGTGTACAAACCGTCTTATTGCGGTGTTTTGGTAGATCATTTTGTATGAGTTTGGAGGCCTCGCTTCTCTAATGTGACAATAAAGCGAAGCAGTGCTAGGAGTAAGAGAGAACTAATGCACCGATACACTAGTTTGCCTGAAACGAGTGATTCAGTAATATGTGATTGCACGGTGTACTGTTGGTTATTTCAACCCTTTTTGTACCATGGCGGCCAGAGACTACCCTGGAAGCAAATCTTTCCCTAAATTTGGAGCCACCTTTTTGTTGCATGCCTTACCCCGGAAGTTAGATATGATTTCACTAAACCACAGCAAATTACATATATTACCATCAATTAAAGTTTATTTTCCTAATTGATATGTTCGTTTATTTGCCGTACTGAGCGTGCCGGGAACTCTGGTTAATAACATCCGAAGCAAGACACGTCTTTCAGCGTTTTCTGGAAACACCGGCCTAATTATCACCTTCATAACTGTAACATTAGGGCTGTCACACGGATTAATCCAATAAGCTATGATCACCAGGAATTAGTATCAGGTGACCCTGGATCATTTTCCACGACACAAGCATAAAAACTGCTACACAATCAGCACCGGAAGTTTCCTTCGGTCGTGTTCTCGGGTCAACTTCGGCGGCACCAGCAAGCTCGATAAATGCATCTTGATGAATGATACCATCATCGATCGATCATGCAACCGGCGGCCAGTGCACGGGGTCCTTGGACGTGTCGAGGGACGTCGGCGGTATCCACTGCCAGAATGCGGCCGGCGGCGGGTAGCTGGTGGTGTACGGGACGAACTTGCCAGCCTGCGCAAACGCCGCTGGGTGGAACGACGGTGCGGCGACGGCCGCGGCGGGGTGCGAGATGAACGGCGTCGGAGCAGCTGCAGCGCTGACGCCCTTGAGCATTTGCTCCAGCCTCTCCCTCTCGGCCTTCAGCCTCGTCTTCTCGTCTCTCAGATCCGACTTCTCAGCCTGCAGCACATTGAACCATACGATCTCTGAGCTTTGCTGACGAATGGCATCCAGGTGAGTCAGCTGGGTGCAATGCGTTGTTACCTTGAGGCTCTTGATAGAGTCCTGGAGTGACTCATTTGATTTCTTGAGCTTCTGAGCCTCAGCACGCAGCTGGCCCAGGAGACGAGCGGCGTCGCTTAGGATGGCGACCTTGTCGGCCTTCGGCTGCTTCCCGGGTTCCATGACGGCGCAGAGCTCATTGAACCTGAGTGTTACATCCCAGGAGATGGATCAAAGCTCGTCAGATTATGGTGTGGCGAATGCTGAACATGTCTACCACTGAAGCAATGGGAGACTGGTATTGGTCAGTTATAGAGCTGAAATTCTGAACTCTGAAACATGCCTTTCGTTGAGCCTGTCTCGCCGGAGCTTCTCGCGGCAAGCCTTGGTGCCAGGTGGCGCGCTCGCCTCCGGCCGGGATCTGGCGATAGGGAAAAAAATGTCAAATTAGGCTCATGGATTCGGGCTCAATAGAATTGGCCCTAAAGTTTGTGAATTGTGATGGCATTTGCATCAGTGATTAGGACGTTTCCAGCAATCGTGCTAACTCTGACCGTTGACTTTATGCTGAAAACCGAGCCGTAAACCATGAATTGGCACAGGGAGAAGATAGGCACGAGTCAAGTATAGTTGCCAAAGTGGAGTCCGACTATGAGACACGTATTGCCAACTTATTTCTTATACTGGAACTTGTCTGCAAGTAATATTGCATCTTTTTTATGCATACTGATGCTGTCTTTCATCTCAAATCAAATCTGAGTACTTGCTAAGTAACAGGGCAGAATAACTCGAGAAGAACTGCAGAAGGCCATACAAACAAGCAATTCCAATACAATCATAATCATGTAACACCTTACACCGTCTCCCTGACGTGTAAACCAGCGAAAGTTAAATCGAAAGAAAGAGAGAGAAGAGACAAATATTACCTTTTCTTGGAGCCAGCGTTGTCCTGGCCACCGTCCTCTCTCCTCGGAACATCAAACCCCAATATCACGCTGCAAAACCATCCAATCCAATCCATCAAACACACCATACAACCAATAGTAGCAAGTACTACAAAAACTACGACCCATCGAGAAACGAACCATCCAAACCTCCACAAAGAAGAGCGGAATCGACGAAGAAGATATTCACCTGTTGACGGCCGGGTCGTCCACCATGTAGATGAAGTCCGACCTCTGGATCTCCTCCTCCACGAGGCCGTAGTCCAGGAGCCACCCGCTCTGCCCCCCGCAGCTCATCGCAGCCAAGAAAACCGCACAAGAACTCGACACCTACGCCTAACCCGAAGCGCAGGAGACCTTTCAGGGGATCGTTCGTGGGGAGGGCACGAGCCGAGGAGGAGGCGAGATCGGGACGCCTTCTTGCTTCCTGGCTGGGAAATGGACGGATGATTGATCGATCAATCAATCAACCGGGCGCCCCTGCCTTTTGGCGCGACTAGAACAACACGCAACTCGGCGTCCTGGGGCCTGGGCTAAGCTTGTGGCGAATAAAAAACGCGGGGACATTAGGTGCGGGCGAAATGGCGGGCCAGTGCGGTTGCTTATGCTACGCCGGATGGTTCCGACGGAATCGCTATTTTAATCCGTCCATATTGGGTGGGTGGGTGCCTTCCTTTCGTCCTTTTCTTTTCTTTTCTTTTCTTTTCTTTAGATTTGATGCTGAAAAGCTAAAAACTAGCTCTATTTATCGGCGACATACTTATTATAGATCTATCTTAGAGCAGTATTTATACAACTCTCAATATGAACTATTTCGATCTAGATTCAACGCACGAGATGAAGTCCAGGAAGGTTTTCCGAAAAAACGTCTAAGTGGTTGGAGAATCTATTCCACTCCCATCTCATGCGTTGAGTCTAGATCGAATGATTCATGTTGAAGTTTATATGGGTAACAACTTAATATAGGTTTATATTAGATATGTTGCCTTACATGCTTAGACTTTTTCTTTAGTTTGAAAGCTAAAAAGCATAAACCTAAATAAATGGGTGACCTTTTATCTAGCAAAAGCTAAAAGTCACTGGATATATGCTTTTTTCACTTATTAAGAATTAGTTTTAAACTAATAACTCTAAAGTTATAGTAAAATTACCAATCTCTACCACATATAAAAGAGAATTGCTTTTATGCTGTAAGACAAATCTAAACAAATAAGGCTAGTCTTTTTTAAAAGACATAAGGCTTCATATAATTAAAAGTCAAATGTCATCAGATATGTATCTTTCAGTTTACTAAGGTTAATTTTAGACCAAAGCCACTGAAGTTAACATAAAACTACCTATCTCTATCACGTATAAAAGCATATTACTTTTAACTGTTTAAACTAAAAAAACTGACTTAAAAGCTATAAACCAAAAAATTATAATACGGATAACATTTAAGCTGTTTAAACTAAAAAATAACTTTAAGCTACCATATATAAAAACAAGCTGCTCTTAAGCTGCTTAAGCTAGAAAAAAAGCTAATTTTAGTCTTCAAGAATAAAATCTAAGCCAAAACATAGTTAACCTTATTCTGCGCTCGTCACTGCGATCTGCTGTTCGGTGGTGCGTGCCTGCCTAATTTTTCTTCGTTTTTTGGTGGGGCTGACGATCATTTGTGGAGTCAAGCGGAGTCACGTCGCCATGTCTTGCGAATCCGCGCGGTGACCCGGCCAGAGGGCTACAGCGACGTGGCTTTGGACGCTTTCGATCCGTCCAAATCGGACGATGGATGCCCACATTGACAACGTGCAACAGTACAATTGCTACCATGTTGAGCACTAGTTTTTGCTTCAAATCGATGGCCGTTCCGAGCTCCCTTTTTGAGTCCTGACCCGCCCTATCCATCCCTAGCGGCCACACTGTGTGTTCAGTGAATTAATTAATCGCTAGCTATATATAGCACCGTTACAGTGATGCTTAGCACAGGAGAAAAATCCAATAACAAATTATTGATCTCAAACAGGGGATTACATGGTATTGTGGATGCTACAGCCGCTTTTCAATTGTACACACACCGCTAATCTTGTTTCGTTCTCGCTCTCGAATAGGGAATGAGCAATGACGCTATGGCTCAGCGGCGATCTTACAAGGGCCTGTGTAAGATCTACAGTATGATTCTTTCAATATTTATGCAACTTTTTTAAAAAAGTACAGAAATACTTCATAAACTTGACAGTCTACTCTTGTTTTTTTTAAGACCAACGCTGTACTCGACCTTGTGTGTCAAACTATATATTTGCTGCGAGCTCTTGTTGAGAGTGCTATTGACTTCCAGTGGCTTTCATTTTTACGTAGACTTAATACTTGTTTTTTTTTAGCTTTTAATTCTAGATTTTGGTTGATCAAAAACAGAATAAAAGACAAACAAGCTGATTCTAGAATTCGATTCTCACAATCTAACTCACCCATATATACTAGAATCCACAGTCCACTTCATATGTGCTTTTGGATTCCAGCTTTTGAAGAATCAGCTTCTCTATGACCACAATCTAAAATCAGTTTTTAGATAATCCAAAGCTGAAACAAAAAAACCCTTAGGGGCTGTTTGGTTGCCTACATGCACAGATATTTACATCCATAGATGCAGAATCTTGCTTTTTTCTTGTGTTTGGTTGCCTGCATTTAGTTTTGAGCCTGACTCTCTGGATGCAAGATTCTCCATGCAACCTTTCTCGAGATACGTAGAAAATGGGCGATATCTCTAGATGCAACGCAAGATGCAATTCGTGTTCTGCGTAAAGGCATCACGACACAATATCAAACCATACATGGGATGTCACGTGGGTACATAAGTTTCTTTTTTTCTTTTTTGTTTATATCTTTTGATTAGCATCTCCGATTACCGAACCGATTTCAAAAATAGATTCCTGATATTTTTTCAAACAAAACTAGACCACACTTGCTATATAAATTTTAAAATACCTACCTACTAAATACTCAACCAAACACCGTCTCTACATCAAGACATCCCAGATCCCATCACTTTACTGAAATGAATGCACAGGCGTTCGTGAGAGAAGGCAATCAAACAGCCCCTTAAACTCTATTCAAACATGGAGTATTTCACTTTGGATAGTTTTTTTTTGCATGAAAGTACAATGCTGTCGTGAAAAAGGAACTGAAAAGAACGCCGAAAGAACTTCGTCAACCTATACAGATCTTTTCCGCATTTCGTTTCTTCACAATTTAGGAGAATCCGATAGTCCCTTGAAGAGTCGAAATATGAAAAGGTTTTGTTCGAACAAGATAGCGAGAGATGCCACTAGGTGAGACCGCGAGATAACACGACGTTTAATATGTGCCATACACGTGCCTCTTGCAAGGTTCGCACGGAGCGTGGCGTCATTCTCACCTTTTCTTTAGACAGAAGCACTCCCATGACGACATTAGAGACTCATCATGACCTAACAAATTGATTCAGTGGTTGTAATGGAGACGCGCATGCTTCAAACCTAAAAATACCCACATGCATGTAGGATCGGTGAAAAAAAAGCTTATTAAGTCTTGAATCAAAATTACTTCAATTATAGCAGTTAGTGAGCTCTAAGTTGAAATAAGTCTATTTCGAGCCAGAAAAAATATTAACAAGGCTCAACTCAACATTGGTTCGTTAGCTCAAATTTGAAATAACCACTTAAATGAAAAATAAAATAATTTTATGTTAAATTATATCAATTTAAAAAAACTCAATAATACCTCATTAAATTTGATAGTCAGCCCTACCTACCTTTCCATCTCGTGAACAAACTGGTTCCATCAAAAGATGCAACAGCTGGCTTAAAATTTGCACAAATCCCGATCCTTCCGTAGGGCGGGCATACATACGTAGCATTTTATTTGGGCTTTAGCCATCGCTTTGTCAAAAGGATTAACTCTAAAATACTATGATTTTGGAACAACATTCATTATATGCTAGTGAAACATAATGTAAATTATCAATGTGATATTCAAGGACGGGTGTTACATTCTCTCTTTTAAGGACTGACGCTCCAGCAACAATATGCTTAGAAACGCCTCTCAATACACATCCTTATATCCAGTGTGAACACATATAACATGCCTGTGTCCACTACAGGCCCACAAGCATCATGTATCATATGCCATGCTCCTATCCCGCATACGCCAATGCAGGAAAGATTGATATGTTGATATCATTTGTAACACCTAGCCTAGTTTAAAATTTGATTAAGACCTTAGCCCACCTAGGACAGGTACATATATATAACATATGTGTAGCACTTCAGTTAGGTTTTTATCATCGCTTCACTCAGAATGATTAATTAACTTAATATATGGTGCTATGATTTAGTTCAACGTACATATTTTACTACTAGAACTCAAAAATAGGTGCAGGGTGTTACAGTGCGTTTATTTTGATACACATCTATCACGTATGAATCATAATTGAAAAATGTGTACTTTTCCGCGAAACTACTAGGAACGCAACACACGCCTTCGAAGAAATGCAATACATAATCTTTTCTTGAAGCCCGTGGCAAGAGCACGCAAGCCGCGAAAGCCTCCAACTGGGATTAACATAATCACTTTGCTTAGCTTCCAGAATCTATTTGTACATGTATAGGCAAGAACGCGCCCGCTCTCCTGCGGTCCTGCGGTCTTGAGCTTTTGGAGGAGGGAAAGGCCAGCCTATGCGGCCAACTTGTGGATGCCTGTGGCTGGGAAATATTAGAGGCTATAGTAATAGTAGTACTCACTCTGGTCACTTTTATAAAGTTTATTTTTTAAATAGTATTATTCATAAATATAAGATTTGTATAAAGATTTAATGAGGCATTTGCTTCTATACCATTATTTATTTTCTCTTAACCATATACATTTATTCATTTCCACACGTATAAAGTATATCTTTTATCTTCTAAGACAATTAAATGGAGGTATTTAAGTCATTTTCTCTCGTACCTCTTTCAATTTCAAGGCAGCCTTAATTTCTATGCAAAGTCAAAATATATCTTATAAAAATATTTATCCAATTGTCCATCATTTTGCAGAGTTAGCTGTGTGTGATGGGTAATAACGGGGAGGCCTATCGTTGTCATTGAATTGTGTGGTGGTGGCCAAATTGGGAGGCTGCCGTCTACCCAAGAACGCCATTGGGTGATGGCCCGTCAAACGATTGAAGAGTCTCCTTCGATGTTCTGTTCCATCCTACATTATCCTAATCGACCTACAATGGTACCCCAAGCCCGCAGGTCTCTACCCAAGGACTGCATCGAAATCCTCTAGTCGTTTTGAAGTTGGAGGTAAAATTTCTCTGGGGAAATTTTGGACACGACTCGCAGCAAAACAAGTTCTTGGCTTTTCTACGGTAGGGAAAGGAAAATACTCCGGAAACATGTCAAAACGACTAGAGGATTTCGTTGCACTCCTCGTGATACGTTTTTGCCACATCAGGGGCACCACCGCTGCACGACGACGCTCTTGGGCCGACCTTGATTACTTACTTCCGCGGGCGCCATAACTCCGGACAGCTTTTACCTTTAAACCACCGATTAGACGACCCAAAGCACGGGCCCGTGGAACCACGCGAGCCACGGCCGAGCCGGCGCCAAGCCGCGGGCCGGCGGGGCTCTGCTCAGGCTGACACGCGGCCGGCCGACGGCGCCAGCTGCAGGCGTGCTCGCCGCGCGGGTGGCTGAAATGCCGGGAGGTCGTTGTTCCGCTGCAAGATTGGCGACCGCAACGGGCGGGCGCGCGGGCGGCGTCACTTCGGCGGGAGCCCAGCGTGTTAGTCGGCCTCGTCGTGTGTTGCGGATCAGACATCAGAGGCTGTAGGATTGGCAGATGGACCGGCTCTTTGTTGGATCGAGAGCTGTTATTACAGTTGGGCCGTAAGCCGTGCGGGCAACGGTTGGGCATCCAAGTCTCTCGTTTTTCTTTGTCCTTTTTAGAGATTGCATTCTTTTAAGGCCTTGTCCTTCTTAAAATAATTTTTTGTTGATGACTATCTGACTGAAAACCAGTTTTCTAACTTTAGTGCTATATATATTTTTTGTGGGGAACTTTAGTGGTATTGATACTAGAACTTAAATTTACGAAACTTTAGCTACCAAAATCTTTTTCAATACTTAGTTTTCATGCGTGCTAAATTATATATACGCAGATTTGTAATGTGCTTTCATAATATTATGATTTTGTTGGGTTGTATTATATTACAGTAGAAATCTTGTTCGATCGAACGGCTAGCAAAATATTGACAGCGCTGAGGCACAATCGATTCGCACCCCCTGGGGTAATGCAGTGCAGCCCATCAATCTGAACGATTTTCTAAACAAAACTGATCTACAGGTACACAGTACACCAAGGATTTGTTTATACTCGTAGACAGGGAGGCTGCCAGTACTGCAAGGATGGCGTGCATGATGCAAAAGCGGGGGTGCCGCTATGCAGACACCAATCCGCCCGGACGCTCACTTGCACTTGCACAGTTGCACTGCAGTTCTGGGTGTGTGTGTGTCACTTGCACCTGCATTTCCCGAGAAAAGCAATTATTCTATGTGAACAGTAGCGCATGTCATTTCCAAGGCGAAAGCACGTTGCGCCGCTGCCATTGTGGGAAGTGGTGGCTGGGGTGTGGTAGCGGCGGGGGCAGGAGGGGGCCACGCCGATTAGACGAACAAAAGCGGAGGGAAGAAAGAGGGAGCATCTCGTTAAAAGTGGCAAATCCAGAGAAGGATCATCAAATCGGCCATATCTTAAAGAGCGGAAAGAACATATGCTTAACGAGAACCCATTACCGAAGATTAGGTTAAGAAAAGGCCATTGGCCTTCGGCTTTGGCTCTTATGCCCATGGCCCATGCATGCACCCTGCCATGCTCCCCATGATTAATGAAAAGAAAAGGGCTGTACTTCTTGGAGAAGGAAGCAAGCAGGCAAAAGTTTTATTACTGCTAGTTGCTGCTACTAGTCACCAACCAATGTACTAGCATGCAGGGTGAAAAAAAAATGTCTACGTACTTGCTGGTGACACATTCAAAGTCTCAGTGAAATTTCGGTCGAGGATGCGGTTCTAAGTCTCAGCCGAATAAAAAATTAAAATGCTACAGTAATTCTAGAAATTTTGACAGGATTCGGTAATTTGGATTTGACTTGGGTCAATACCCCTTAAAAATGCTATCTTCCATGAAAATATTTGAAACTTAATTTTTGGAACGTTTTATAAAAATAGTAGAAACACGGTTACATTTTTATAAAAATATACAGTTTGTAGTGTCATATTTAGCAATTTAGGATTATATATTAATTTTTTTTAAATAATTGAACTTCATTTGTTATCTTTAAAACATCAAAAACAGAATGAATATAAATGAGACAATAATACTGTCAGAATTTTATTTGAGTGTGATCATGATCCAAAATTTTTCTGAAAGTTTAACTATTGCCTGAGAACCCTTATCAAGAAGTTTTAAATATTCTAAACCTTTTTAAATTGCTCAATCAAATTTATGAATATAATGCATGTACTCATCTAAGCTTTTATCAGGATAGTAGCGCTGTCAAATTTTTTTTAAAATTCTCAAGCTTGATGATCATCTGAAACTTTTATGAGAAAATTAGTGATGCTTCAATACCATCCATGGTTATCACGGCGCCCCGGCGAGGCGAGTCGCCTCCAGGGCGCCTGGACGCCTAAGCGAGGATTAGGCGACCAAAAAATTTATTAAATCTCCTCTAACCCCTTATCCGGCCCAGCCTCCCTACCCCTCTTTCTCTCTCGCCGGACCATCCCCTCAGCCCACCTGACCGGCCCAGGCTCCCTTCCCCTCTCTTTCTCGCTGGCCCACCCAGCCGGCCCAGCTTCCCTCCCTCTCTCTCACCGGCCCAGCTGAGACCCAGCGCCCTAGCCTCTTCTCTTTTTCTCCTCCCCAGTCCTTCGCTGTCGCCTTCAGGCTACTCCCTCCGTTTCTCTCCTCCCCAATACAAGGCGACGACGTGGAGGCGGATCCCCTCCTAACCCCACGCCAACCAGATCCGCCTCCACGCCGTCGAAGACTCCATGCTGTCGACATCGAGCCCCCCTTGCCGGATTCCCAGGGCGACGATGGAGGCGATGGAAGTGGTGGCGACGGAGGTGGAGGCGATGGAAGTGGCGGCGATGGAGGTGGAGGCGAGTTAGGCGACAGGATCTTACCAGATGTAGTCGCCGGCAGTGGAGGCGGATGGGCAGAGCTCCTTCGTCATCGTCTCCTCTCCACGCGCTAATCTCCAGGTGAGGCGAGCCCCTTGGCGGTCTGCCCGGATTGGATGCCTAGGCGGCGACGCCGTGATAAGCATGATACCATCCACAAAAAATTTCAAAATTTTCTAACATAGTTTGAACCATTTTTCATTTTGTTGAAAATAACAGATCAGCCTTTTATCAGGACAATAGCACTGTCTGGATTTTTGAAAATTTCTCAAGCTTGATCATCATCCTAAAATGTTATGGGAATATTATTGATACGTCAGGACCATCCACAAAAAATTTCAAATCTTTTAACAAGGTTTGAAACATTTTTCTTTCAGTTGAAATTTGCCGGTTAGCCTTTTATCAGGACAATAGCACTATCAGAAGTTTTAAAAATTCCTCATGATTGATCATTATCTAAAATTTTTATGAGAACATTAGTGATATGTCAGGACCATCTACAAAAATTTTCAAAAAACTTCTAACATTGTTTCGACTATTTTTCACTTGGTTGAATTTTGCCGAGATTTCAGCAATTTTGACATAAATTTTGGAAATTTTGTTTCAAAAATTCTGGGCTACAATTTTACTTTTTGAATTTTGATCAAATGCTGTCCGAAATTTTGAGATTTTGTCCATCTCCAAAATATGAACCGAAAACAAAATTAAGTGGTGATTAATACCACTGCAATGTTTTGCTCCGCTCCTACCTCCCTAGACAAATGAAAAGATACGATGGAATGCTAATTTAAACAGTCAGCTCTTGACAAAATAAATTTTGACAACGAAAGGAACAATGCACCTAAACCACTCGGTCCCGTCGCAAGATACCTTTTCCACCGAAAATTCACCCCATTACCAAACGCGTGTCTGCCCAGGATGCTTAGACCTCAAGCAGCGCTGATAAGAGTTACTACGTGATTTTGATTTGACGAGAGGTGACTCCGGTTTTCACCTCAACAATTACAACAGAAAAGAATGCCTTCGCAGGTCGCACGCAGCCTTTCCCCTCCCAAACACAGTGATTGATGAAGCTCTGAGCTAAACTCCCGTTACCCTTCCATGAGTGGTAATGATAGCCCATAGTCCTACAACCAGCTTCATCCACGAAGGAAAAGGCAGCGCATCATAATTCTTCAGTAGGCATGCAGAATCAGAGCGCAATAATATGGCCATGAACCAATACAGCCTAGAAACGAAAGTTAGCAGCAACAGTACCCTTTTTAAACAAGAACAGTGGTTACTTTCAGGGAGAGGGGTAGCAGTACTCAGTGACGTGCATGGATTCCCTCCACGCAAAAAAGATGCACCACGGCCCCCAAAGCTGTTTATACTAGGGACTCATCAGTCCTCGCCAAAGCGTACATCAAATCAGGTGCTGCGAAACCGAGGGCCATGGATAACCGATCCCAGGTAACATGGCCTTTTACCGTGGGGAAAAGTAAAAAAAAAAAACCACTGAGGTTCATCATGGCGTTTCTCATGTTGTCGCTGCCTCGCTGGCTAATTGGCAGATTGTTTAGTGCATTGATCAAGGCAAAAAGCTAGCGTACAATAGGAACAGCTCAGCCCTAACAGATATGGTTAGGGTGCTGACAAAGCCAACGAAAGGTTAGCAGATGGGCAAATCATGGCTTTGTCCAAACTTTAGGGGGCTACTCCATCTAAGGATGCAAGATCTGGCACAAATTATCTCCCAACCATCCGCTTTCTTAGTTCAATAGAATTACATGGAAAGGCTAACTATAAAAGATGAAAGATAAGTGAGTAGCGATTTGTTCATTGAGTCTCCCAATACAAGTTGCACAAACATTAGAACAAACAAAACAAAGGTTAAGTAATCATCTTTATTCATTCGTACTTAAATATTTGAGTGATGCACTCACACGCTATATCGTGCAGTTTCTTGGCATTTTATGAGTTTTCAGGTTCTATAAGGTTTCACGTTTTGTTAAAAAAAAAGTTTCATTAAGGTTTTAGTGTGCTTCGGAGAAAGTTCCATGCAAATTTCAAAACATTTTACGAGATTTCAATAAAATTGTTTCAAGATTCAACAAGTTTTAACTTTCAAAATGCAAGTTTTTATGATACAAAATCACAATTCGTGCATGTTTCGACGACTCTTTAAGTTTTAATAGCCAAATTTGAGCAGTTTCAAGCAGTCTCTTGATGAAGAGTAAGCAAGAAAGGAATAGTTACAATTGGCATGAAATTTAAATAGAACTTCATGAAACCAAATAAAACTTACATAATTATAATTGAGACATCTTGAAACTTTCATAAAACAATGAAGAGAAAATAAGAGAGGAATCATTACAAATTGAAAGAAAATTTTATGAAACTTGAACAAAACTTCGTGAAATCTAATGAAACTTCACGAAACTTACATGGAACCTAATAAAACTTTCATGAAACTTACATGAAAATTTATGAAACTTGAATCAAATGTTCTAGCAAGTTTCACATTTCAAAAGTAAAATTAAAGCAGGTTTCATCAAGTTCCAACATATTTCACGTTTCAAAAGACAAATTCAAGCTGATTTCACCAAGTTACAATAACAGTTTCACGCAAAATTCAAGTATCTTTCATTCAATTTCAGTACGTTTCGCAAAAGTTACAGCAAGTCTCACGTTTGAATAAGAAACTTCAAACAGGTTTCACAGACATTACAATAAGTTTCACCTTTCAAAAGCAAAATTAAAGCAGGTTTAATACAAGTTTCAAAAAGTTTAATGTTTGAAAAAGCAAAATTCAAGCAGGTTTCACCAAAGTCCGATCAAAATTTCACGTTTCAAAATCAAAATTCTAGTAGCTTTTGGCAAGTTTCAACTTCAAGAAGCAAAATCTAAGCAATTTCCAACGGCTTCCATGTTTCAAAAGCAGAAAACCAAGCATATTTCAGGCAACAAAGAAGACAAAGAGCTCACAAGATTACTTACAGTGGATCGTTGTAGCCTCAAGATCCATTCGATCATCCAACAGCCAAACGCTACCCTGCCGAATGAGACCTGACGAATGAGACGGGACGCTACAGCATTCTCTTGTTTTTCTGTTAATATTTGTACAACATTCAAATATTGATGTATAGAAACACATCCCAAGATGTCTATCTAGACTCTAGTCATATTCTGGAGCTACATTACACGTTGAGGGTTCAGCTGTAGATGACTGTAATAAACACTTCAGCCTGCTGGCCATAAATGGAGCACCCTTTATTTGCCACTGTGGGAGCACTCACATGTGCAAGTCAATGGAATACAGGTTAACACAGCTTAATCTAGGATCAGAACAAACAGGGAACACTACAACAGGTCTTCAAAGGTATAGTCATGCTCTCTACAGCCCACAGTGTCAAATATTGACAGCATTCCTGGATCTACACGAGAGGCACACCAATGCCCCCATTAACCTTTTTCGACATCCTAACTTCTAGTGCAATACATGTGGATCATTCCATCTGCATGCATGCAGAGCCTCGCAATTCATCACCCAACAAAGTCATGGAGCAAATGGCCACCGATCTCCTTTGTGAAATGCCGGTCCTGGCCTCCGAACGAGCCCATCACATAGGCGTCACTCACATCCTCCAGTCCGAAACGGTGGGCAAGGTTGAGCGGGAGCGCGGATGGAAGCGGCTCGGCAATGTAGGCCCGATTGTTCTGGTGAAGGCCAAGGGTGAGTGAGACACCACCACCATTCGCAGCGCCACCGACACCGACGCCTTCAACCTGCTGGGGGTGGGACGGTGCAATGCTGTGTGGCGCAGCCAGACCGTTGTACGCGAAGCTCACCTGTCCTGGGATGTCATGGGGCATGTGGGGGAACTCGTTCTGGATGTGCCGAGAGGATGCAGGGGTGTTTTGGTTCCTTGTCATGCTGCTACTTTGCCCTTGGTGCGAGTTTGAAGGATCGGAGGGCTTCCCGCTGTTGTCCGACGAATGCTGGGTTTGCTGCATGCCGAGCTGATTCTTGTCGAGAGAAGAGTTCTTCTGCAGCTGCCGCATCTCCAGGTTGTGAATTTCTTCCACCATTGGCTTCCAGAGTCTAACCCTTGCATTGATAAACCAGTTTGATACCTGCCCACGCAATGTTTGAGAACGTCAGGCGCGCAATGTTTCGAAGGTTTTACAGTATTTCGACTCGGCAGAAATGTTGCATGGACTGCGAGATAAATTGTTGACAACCATAGCTAGCAGCCAACATGATCTGATCAGTTACATTAACGTAAAAAATTGGAAACCTAAAATGGTTACTTACCTGGTTCCTTGTTAAGCCTGTCTGTTTAGCCAGCATCTGTTTATCACTATCAGTTGGGTACCTGCAAAGTAAGCACCAAACATGAGAATGATGACACATACACAATCGCCAGTGCAGACATAGCAACACATGTAAAGCATGAAAGCAAATTAACAAACTAATTAGCAGATAAAACGCGTTGTACAATACATATAGTTAGGCAGTAAATAATTAATCGAGTATAGCAAACTCGTGTAGTAGCTTGTTCCACCACAACATGAAACCTTCTAACATAAACCATGTGCTAGTTAGTACATTTAGTCAGTTAGGGTCCCGTGACAAAAAATGTCCTTCGTTCCCATAAGGCCTTATTCAGTTTAGAAATTAAGGCACATTAGATTTATGAAGTACAAATTTTTATCTCAACAATTCTCCGGTCAACCCGTTCAACCAACATGCGTTTACAAATTGTAACTATCAATCTGAAGTACTGAGTAAGTGTATTTAATTGTTGGTCATACAGGCCAGGAAAAAAGATGACAGTTGTCAAGAAACAACTGTGTATTGAAATGCAAATGTACAAAGCCGATAACCATGCACCCTACATATATATAACGAAAGTAGCGGCAATTTGCAGCGCAACCTCATTCAAACTGATGTTACCATCGACCAGAAATGACCACCACTAGCAAAAGCAGCAGATATAAAGGCATCGTTGTTAGATTTCGGTAGGTGCCTAAGATGGTTGCAAATAAACCCCACTTTCAAGTTGTTGCACAACAATCTTGAACTAAATATAAAGTGGGACCGGCGTCTATTGATAGTTCATTCATATCAGACAGTACTCAATCAACAAAAAGGATTTAATGTGATGGAAGTTTTCTCTCTCTTTTCCAGAATGCATTTTCTTCTTAAGACTTACGCATGCAACAAAGCAGTGGCTACTGTAAGCCATCGCAAGCTAATATTCAATTTTAATGCAAGCGCAAGAAAAAAAAAAGCTTTCAATAAAGCAAATGATTTTCAGCCATTGGTTTGCTTGCAACTACCTTAGGCATTTATCCCATGTCTCGGATCTATGCATGATTCTCACACTACCAGGAATCATGATGCACAAACAGCATATCATCATGGCATGTCATGTCACAGCTTCCCAATGGATAAACAGCTGCATTAGCCGATTGCATGGATCACTCTTATTATCTTATACCGCAGTAATTTAAAAAAAATTGCAGATACATATTTGGGTTCTTTGTGCCTGTGGATTAACGTCCTAAAAAGATCCAGCTCTCACCAGTTCAGAATTAATTTCAACGGAATAAGATCTGATGATTTCATATACTTACGGGTGCAAGAAGTGCTCAAACAGCCAAGCGCGAAGAACAGACACCGCACGCTCGGGAAGCCCCCTTTGTGGGCGCCAAATGTTGTGAGGTTGGCCAAACGAATTCACATTGTTCCCCCTCAGGAGGGCCGCGCCGCCTCCCATGAGCCCAAAGTTTGCCATGTCTTCCTTGCCAAGGCCATCTTTCGCTGCGACCTTACTCGTGTTGCGCAGCTGGCTCAGTATCATGCTCTTCAAATACTTGAAATGCTTCGACATCGTCCGAAGAGCCATAGAAGCGAATGGGGCGGCATTGCTCAGCCCTGCAACGGTCTCAAACGACGAGATCACAGCTTGGAGCTGCTGGTAGTATTGTTTGTATCGCTTGCAAACCTACAAGGTTGTTTTAGTTGTATTAGAAATTTAGAACACAACATCAATTGGGCCTAAATTTGTCGTTGCAGTCAACTGACTTATCATGTAGATATTACTACACCAAAGCATGCCACTTCCTAGTTAAGGGAACTACCTAGAATGCTATTAAATAACTTTGCTTAACTAAATTAAAACCGGTGGACTATTATCTTTTTGAAATATAGAAACTGTTGCTATATAAACAGAATCTTTCTACAGCTTGCACTGATGCGTATACCACCAGTTTGAAAGCGGACAAACTCTATGAATCTTATCAAGTAGCAACGAATTTTTCTGTGGGATAAAATTAGAGCATCCTGAGGAATTTAATTGTTCAAATTTCATGTACATGAACGACTGTGCTACTCTTTTAAACTCCCGATCAAGCTGATAGTTTTACTAGGGAAATTATAAGGACAGAACTGTTCAACATCAACAGTACAAAACATTGATTTGGGACACATAATAAACAAAGAAAATTATCCAAAAGAACAGATATCATGATCCACAACCATCATCAAATCACAAGCACAAGAAATAAGCTGTGCAGCCACAGTAAACAAATATTCACAACCTGCGTCCATGATGTGACCATGAGGCGTTCGTCAGATTCTTCTCGGCGAAGAAGAAATAATTACGGCATGGAAATAGATTCAAAACATATATTCTTGTTTTTTTTTAAAAAAAAGAGAAACCAAGTAGCAATGTAAGGTTAAGATAAACTCACGTCTTCCATGAGGGAGATCAGCCTAGTCTTCCTCCACTGCTGCTCGGCGCCGCAGACCGTGACAGACTCAGCGGCGGCGCGGTCACTGCCATCCATCTCGTGGTCGACGTCTCCCGCGTCCATCTCGTCCATGTTGAGCAGCCCGTCGTCGGAGCCCCGGTCCACCTGCGCCGGCCGGCCGCCCACGTCGCAGATCTCCTCGAGCAGCTTCTGTGCGGGCCCCAGGAACCGGGACCGCCCGAGCACGGCGGCGTAGCCCGTGAAGGGCCCGTGCGGTCCAGTGGCCCCACCGCTGCTGCCGCCGCCGAGCTGCCTCCGCGGCGGGGGCGGAGGGTTCGAGGACGCCGAGGACAGCGAAAGCGCGAAGTTCTGGCTTGGGATCTGGGCCCCGCCCGGCAGCCCGTGGGCCAAGAGCTGGGCGTGCGCGTGTGCCAGCGTCGGGCTGTGCGGCGAGTATGACGACGACGACGAGGCGTACGAGTAGAACGGCGCCGGGGTTGTCGGCCAGGAGCCGGGCGGGGGTGCGGACTCCGCGTGGTCGGGCGGGAACCGCAGCTTCTCGCGCCGGCTGTACTGCGGCACGTGGTAGAGCTGCCCCGCGGCCTGGCCAAGCAGCAGGTGGTGCTGGTGCTCGGCGCCGCCCCCGTATCCGCCCGCGGCCGAGGACATGGCGTCTGGCCGGCAGCGCGCGCCGGCACGTAGGAACGAACCTACGTGCAGCCTCGGGGCTCGCGCGACGTACGTAGACGCCCTGGAGAGAGTAAGCACGGAGAGAAAGGGAAAGAGAAGGAGAAGGAGGGAAGGGAAGCGCGGCTCCGCACTTTGCGAGCGCCCGGCCGGGACAGGGACACACACAGAGGCTTGCTTAGCAGCTGCCGCTTTGCCCGCGAGCGCCGACCTGATCTGATGTATCTTTGCTTTGCGCTGGCTTTTGTGCGTAGTTCTTGGTGGTGGTGTTCGGCTGTTGAGTTCGGGGCGCCTTTCTTTTCTGCAAAGGTGCGCAGCTGCAGAGGGGGTGAAAAAGAGGAGAGACGGACCACCGGGGGACGGGGGGAGGAAGGACGGGAAATGGTGAGCAGTGAAAGCGAAAGGCAGAAAGGGTGTTGGCGCTGCTCTGAGGAGGTGACCGCCTGAGCGTGTGAGCTGGGGCGTACCACTGTTGGGGCTTCCGGCCTTCGCCGCCGCCCGGGCAAGTTTGCCAGGTTACACTAGCTGCCGAGGGAAATTGGCATTATTTTCGGTCGTTATATATATTAATTTATTAAAGATATTTTTATATCTCTACTGTCGAAAAAGTATAAAATAAATACTACTGAGTCTAATTTATAGGATCGAAAAGAATGAACAGTCTATATTAAATTCACTATACCGTGAAAAACTCTATTTCTAATGATTACACGTGGGTATAAGTTATTCAACGGATCAGTGTAATTTAGGTTTCTTGTATTGTTAGTCTACCCTATATATTTCTTAACATAGACGAATTTGATTTTTAGAATTGCCTCAAGGTTTGTACTGGTATTTAATCCTACAACACTCACCCCTCGCTATATACTCTTTCCACTCCCATCGCTACCTGGGGAATTTTTTTAAAAATAATTTTCTAAAAATAATATACCAAATTAAAATTTTATAAAAATACATATTTGTTCCTAATTTAAATGGTGACAGAAATCTCAGCCTTGTAAACTAAATGAATCCAAACAAAATAATCTGTCGGCCAATATAAATCATGACTAAACAAACCACTGTCACCCTTTAAAATAGCGACATAGCTTCTGTCGTCATGTATTTTTGTAAAATTTTAATTCAGCATATTATTTTTGTAAAATTATTTTTAAAATATATTATTTTAAAAAATATAACCTTTTGTGCGTCTCCTCGCCAACACCAACGAGATATGTGGCGTCCCTTGTCCCTCTACCCAGCCAACATTGCCGATCCCCCGATTGCTACCCCCAGCCACGTTATTGTCATCCAAAACATTAAGAGTCTACTGACAATTGATGATACGTCACTCCATATCACGTATCGTTGTGTTCATCATCTTTGCATCCTGATAACAATGGCAACCTCACCGGAGTGGCTCGCATGAATTTAGGGCAAATCAAAGGGCCAATAAAAAGCATGATATTTTAGAGAGAAAAATAGATGGATATTTCCTAGCAAACTCCTTTCTATGTTAGGATAGACATTTCCCATCGTGGTTACATTAGATACGCCGTTACTAGATCTCCTCACCCTTATTTGGTTTTTCCAAAGAGTAGAGTCCAACAAGCCGTGTAATTAAGGCTATGTTTATCTGGACTTTTTCACCGGTTTGAAAGCCAAAAAAATACAATCTAAACAAATAAGTAGTTTTTTATTTGTACTTTTCATATAACTAAAAGCCAAAAATCACTAGAGAGAAGCTTTTTGACTTATTGATGGTTGGTTTTATACTAATAATACTAAAATTAGGTAAAATAACCCACATCTATCATGTACAAAAACTGTTAGCTTTTAAACTGTTTAAGCAAAAAAAGTTAGCTTTAAGGTATAAACCAAAAGGTCTAACCTAAATAAACAGTGCCAGTGTCATTAATTTGTTGTCTGATTTGTATGTAGCAAACTTAGTTTGTTGAGGTGTCGTAATTATGCTAGTTTTGTGGTTAGTGTTGATATCAAACACTCGATGTTGGTGCTTTCTTTTAAACATCGGGTGGTGTTGCATCAATTTAATACCGTGGTAGTACTATTCTGGTGGAAGGATAACTTGCGTGCATCAAGCGCACCTTGCCGCCCAAGCAATACCTAAGTTAGATTTTCCTTGAGAAAAAAACCACTTAGATTCTATTTCTTTGCTCACCAGGAATAGCCGAAGAATGCAGGAATGCATAGTGATGCTGGTGACAATCATGGTCTAAAATGTCGACGAATTTTTAGAAATTTTGACCGGAACAGGATTAATTAAAAATCTCGGTAAGATAAATAAAAATTAAAAAACTTAAATTACTACAGTAATTTCGAAACAAATTTAGCTCGGTTGGTCTCCGTGCTAGAGTGGACGGTGGGCTAACCTTAGATGCCGGGTTCAAATCCTCAGTGACTCAGTGTAGCTATTTTTTATGGTTGCAAACTAAAAAAAGAAGAACAATGCAAACAATATGCTATGACGGGGCTCGAACCCACAACTGCAAGCGTAACACCTTGACGTCTTACTGACTGTGCTAGCCAATAAGGAATATATACATGTTTCTTTTTCCAATGTTTTCTAGCCTCCGGAGACCATTTGACAAATGTTAAAAATCACCGAAATTCCAGTAGTTTCAGTCAAAATCTCAGAAATAACGATTCAAAAATTACCAGATTTAAATTTTTATTTTTTGAATTTTAATTAGAGTTCGTATGAAATTGTGAAGTTTCATATTAACCTCGGTGACAAAAACAGAAACGTTTGGAGACCTGGTGGATGGGCGGGTCGCGCAAAAATACACAGTGAAAATACATGCGTGGCTTAGCCTCGTCATCAGGATTCACAATTTCTTTACAGAGACAAAAACCGTAACCCCAGCGGTCTAGTCAAACCTGCACGTAAAAACTGCGGTTTTTTATGGAAAACCGTTCTGTTTTTGCGAAAAAAGAGCGGTTTTTGGAGAAAACCACGAAAACCGAGCCAATTGGTAAATGCTAAAAAAAATCCAAAAATGGGAAAATGTCAAAAAAAATGTTGTGAAATTTGTAAAAAAATAGGAAAGGATAAAATTGAGTAAAATGTAATAAATATATAAAGAAGGTATGTGAAAACACGAAAAAAATACAGTATAACCTCTCCTAAATATGTAAAAAATTCGACATGACCTTTGCTATATTTTATAAATTAGATTATTCGAAATTGTAAATTAGGTATTTAGTAATAATATATCAATAAATAATCTTTCATTGCAATACTACAATCACACAAGTAAGGTTTAAAATCCCGCCAAAATTTAGGAAATCTCGGCCGAGATTTCGGATTTCGGTTAGGGACGAGATCTTAAATTCCGATGAAACTAAAAAAAATTAAAATTTTCAAAAATGCACATAACATACGGTTTTTATCAGCATACTTTGCGCTAGGGTACCCTCTCCACCACGGTCAGGAGGGACCATAAGTGCCAAAGCACGACAGGCTGGCGAGCAGGTGGGCGATCATGCCCTAACGCTAGGCAATCGCGTCGCGTGGCATCCTGCCGTGCAGGTGGGCGATCAGGCCCTGACGCGAGGCGATCGCGTCGCGTGGCAGCCTGGCGAACAGGTAGGCGATCAGACCCTGACGCCAGGCGATCGCGTCGCGTGGCAGCCCGGCGAGAAGGTGGGCGATACACCACGCGAACGCGTCGCGTGACAGCCCGGGGAGTAGGTGGGCGATTACGCCAAGCGATCGCGTCGTGTGGCAGCCCGGCGAGCAGGTGGGCGATCAGACCATAACGCTAGGCGATCGCGTCGCATGGCAGCCTGGTGAGCAAGTGGGCGATCAGGCCTTCACTCGGGGCGACCGGGCTACGTGTTCGGCCGATGGAGTTAAAAAGTACTCAGGGGTCCGTTGCTGGTCAGGTGTGAAGACGTACATCGAAGGAATGGGGGAGCTTCGCCTCAAAGTCTTCTCCCCCGACACCCCGTGTCAGAACCATTGAAAGTGTGTGGCTTTGCTGACAGCACGATAGTTTATCCCTCTGTCGTCCTGCACCTAACCCGTTCCATACAAGTCGCTTCTGGGCAGACCGGGCGGAATTGGACGATGGTGCAAAGAATGAGGCCAGAGGATAGGGCTACAGCAATTAATGTAATAAATGAAGTGTAATCAGTGTGATATCATCCTTCTCACATGCCTGAGCCAGCCCGGCTATATAAGGGGGGTTTGGTGCATGGGAGAGGAGACCGGAAGCCGAGAGGAAAAAGAAGGATTTGAACGAAAGAGAGAGAACGTGAAGAGCATTGAGAGAGCTCAAAGAGAATCTGGAGTAGATCGTGTGTTTGTAACCCCCTCAAAACACATTAACAAGAGTAGAAGTAGGACGTAGGACTGTTACCCACATTGGGGGCCCGAACCTGGATATATCGGCATGTTCTTGAATCATTGTCTGCGTGGATCCCTTGCGAGAGCTCATAGGTGTCCTTCCGTGAAGATCTCCTCTATCGAACCTCGGACCCCATCCAGGCATAATAACCACCGACAAAAATCGCCGACAGTTTTAATCAAAAACCGTCTGCGATGAGTCATCATAGATAATTTTTGGCTAAAACCATCTGTGATGTGCATTTACATCACAGAAGATTTTTAATTAAAACCGTCTGTGATGTGAGCATAAGGTATTTTGACCGAATTTTAAGTTATTTGGGCCAAGATTTCGGTGCCTCTAGCCAAGATCTCGGTACTTTTTGCCGAAATCCCGGTCTAAAAAAGCCAGATTTGAAATTTACTTTTTGGATTTCATCCGAAATTCCGAGATCTCGCCGAGATTTCGGATTTCAGTCACCTCCGAGATATGATCCGATAGCGAAATTTGAACCCTTGTACACAAGTGCAAAAATAGGTATTTTCATAACCGCATATCAATACCATTTACATATCAACACCATTTACATTTCAATACCTTATAAAAATTACTTATGTAAATAATTTGGAAAAAATTACTTTTTTAAATTGCACGTTGTACAACAAAATATTACTACAACGAGAAATAAGCATTTTAATATTTGATAATATTAACATAGTAAAATATACCATAGCATGATAATTTACGTGCATATAAATATCGCTACTTGAACAAATAGTACCATTTTTGGTGTCATCCATTGCTACTAAATATACTTCAACAAATATTGTTCTTGAATATAATTGAACAAATATTGTTACTAAATATATTTCAACAAATATTACTACTAAATATACTTCAATAAATAATGCTACTTGACATAAATGAATAAATATTGCTACTTGGCATACTTGAACAAATTTTGCTATTAAATATAATTGAACAAATATTGTTACTAAAAAGTTTGTAAGTAAATATTGCTACTCGACACACTTAAATAAATATTGCTACCTGACATACTTGAACAAATATTGGCACTAAATATAATTGAAAAAATATTGTTACTAAAATATGTTGGAGTAAATATTGCTACTTAACACACTTGAACAAATATTACTATTAGAAATACTTCTAATTTCTTTTCTTGGATTTTCTAGTCTCTACATTTTGAATTGCTCAAAAACGTCTCGAAACTCCATTTTTTAAAAAATATTCACAATAGAGGTCATAAAATAATTAATACTAATTTTAGAAAATTTTTGAAAAAAACTTCTCAAATTTTTTAAATTTTAATTTGAATTTTAGGTAAACCGTTTAATTTCTATTCTCGAATCGGAACGGCCGAAAGAAAAAAAAGAACGGTTTAACAACCCCCAACCCCTGTAATCAGCGCTCCAAGTCGGGATTAGATCGGCAAATCAGAGGTACGGCCGCCATTAACGCAGCCCTAGAAGCGGACCCCCCCATTGGCCGACCCGCGCGCCGTGCAGCGAGCGAACAGGCAAAGCCAATTAAGAATTGTACCCCGCAATTAAACAAACATCCCGGCGGGGCCCCACAACCCCCTCGACGCGACGTAACATTGCACAACTCCGGCCGCACGGCGCTCGCGACGCTGGCATGTGGGCCCGCGTCCCGTCGTCCCTCCGACTCACCGCTACCGAGACTAGTACAGTAGCAGGGGATTGTTACGTAGATTCCCCGGGATACACTCCACGGTCGTCACGTCTACGGGTGTCAGTGAGGGACGACGGAAGACGCTTCAAATCCGCATACGGTGCGGCATCATCCGGGGAATCTACCGCCAGCTACGCGGTTGCTACTGCTACGTACGCTAAATATACGGTATCGCATAATGGATTAGATACGTGCAGGCGTAAGCTAAAGCGAAAGTACTCTACTGCTCCTGAGGTCGGAGGTGACGTGGCTGCTGTTTCCATTTAACATCACATCCATCCTATTCCTATCAATCGAGCGAGAAAGAGACGGGGAGAAAGAGAGAGAGGGGGGTACGAACGAGAGGAGTACTGGTACTGCACTGGATGAAGGAACTAGTCATCCGTGTGTGGGCTTTTGTTGTTACTGTAGGCTTTCCTGTAGTGCCATTGTAGCTGCAGCATCCGTCGATAGCCATGGATAGGGCTTAGCATCCCATCCCATGACTAGCTAGCTATCGCCTATAGCTACTTGGAGTAAAGCAGACGATCGAACCCCTACGGCATCGCCCACAGTGGCCCAACAATGCCGCGGCACGTGGACGGGCGGGGCCGCCGCGACAGAGGAACTGTGCTAGCCGCGCCTGCCATTGTTGGATCTCTTGTGCATGGCGTAAGCTGCTCGGCTCTTCGTCGCTCTGAAGCCGGGCATCATAAGTTCCCCTGTTTCGTGCCTTGGTGGTACTGATAAGCTGAGCCATCTGAGCGTCCCCGCGCGCTGCGGTGGAGTTAACTCACCGCAGCAGCCGAGCTGTACATTTGTGGGGGCGTTTCTGTTCAGTCACCGCTTAAATATTAATTGTACTCTTGAGAATGCATTAGTGGTGACGTCAACAAACTATGACGAAGAATTGATAAACTCAGGTATACTTAAACACCGGGTTTAATTTTGTTTTCGTGGCGTACCAGTCGATTTAATTCTATAATCGTCAAAATTGATAGAAATAACTGTTTTCACAACTAATTTGCTGGTACGGTCGGCTAGATTGATGATAGGTAAAGATCTGTTTTTCCTAAAAAAGTGATACGCAACAAGATCAGTAAAAACAAACCTAGGATAATTGGCGTAATCAAAGATGATCAACAATCGACGATGTGTAACTTTATTAATTAAAAACGAATTACAAAAAAGATATACTAAGTTACAAAATGCTACCCATAATTGATAGAAGAGTAAATACAAGTATACGCAAGTTGATTAGTTGGCTCTGGTCACTTTTCTTCTCACCTCTAGGCCTTTATATAGCATTTAGACTGATCATATTCTTCTTTGATTCTTGTAAACACACAATTCGTATTGGTTTTATCTTTTAAAAGATAAAGACTGTTTGGTTTGAGACCAAATTTGCCAAATCAAACCTTACTAAAAATTAGCATGCCAAAAATTTAGTCACCAAATTGGTAGTCAATATTTGGCCAACAATTGACAAGAAAATGAACTATGGTTGTCAAATTTGGCCAATGAAGAAGATAATCTAGCCAAAATTTGATCAACACTATCAAAATTTGGTAAGACAAACATTAGCAACAATTGAAAGCAAACCAAACAGCCCCAAACTTCTCTTCGAACCGATATCGGCTAAGACATTATCTATATTTAATTTTATCTTTTACTAAATCAGCTACTCCGATCAGATTCTTGTATCAACACTTCAGTAATTAAAACTGACACAGATTCGCAGAACTTGTGCTGATGTGCTTGCGGCAGCCTAGCGTTCTTGTCGTGGTTACCATTACTTTGACGTAACCACTTTGTCCTACTAGCTAAGGCGGGGGCAGACTACGTTCCGACCGGCCGGACGATGATAGTTTTATCGCATTAGCGGCGTAAATGTCTGTCCGTATGTATGCTTGCAAATGCGTGTACGCACTGTGCGGATCGAGCGAGCCATCGAGGGTCTCATCAATTCCGCGCGCCAGTGCCTGCCTTGGCGACCGGTCACGAGACGACGCTGGGGAACGTCGCGCAACGCAGCGCAGCGCTGTGCTGCTGCTGCTGCTGCGTGCTTTTACTGCACGCACACCGTGCGCGCCCTGTGTGCCGCTCGATCGATCACAGGGGTGGCTCCTGTAGCCGGCTGGTAGCAGCTGGTCGCTTTGCTCTCTCTCTCTCTCACCACCGCTGGCCCATGACGCCTGTGTCTTGCGCGGCAGGGGGGAGGAGAGAAGGCTACTGGCGTTCGGACCTCAGCGTATGCAGACACTGGCACGGGGAGCCTGCCACCGGCAGGCACACGTTTGGACGCCCATGGATGGACGCTGCGACGCAATCTTTTGCTTCAATGCATGACAGCACAAAGACGACCGAGATCACAGAAAGGGATGGATGGGAGCAGAAGGCGCCCGAGTTTCGCGACGAGCCCATGACACGAACTCCGAGGCGAGGAGGCCATGAGCCCATGAGGTGCTGCCGTGTCTGCGTCTGCGTTTTGAGTGTGTGCATGGGTGGGTCTCTGCACGACAGGACCCCACATGTGCGCGGTGTACGGGCGTTGGAGGAGGCTTTAATGATCGGTCGATGGCTGGGGCGGGTGAGCCGGAGGGCGGCAGGCATGGCGCGCGGGGCCCAGGTTTCCTCGATGCGTATAGAGTAGTACGTGCGTGACAGGGAGGAGGCAGACTGGAGAAAGCTTTGCTGCTTCGGAAAGTAAAATGTACAGCCCATCGTATGTATCTACAACATATTTCTCTACCATCAATCTTGCTCTGAGATCTGTGCTAGCTTTTGCATTTTTCAGTGTATAGGGTTTGTGCAACGAAGTATTTGTTGTCTACTTTAGGATGGCCTAGAAGGCTGACACGGTGTTACCTAGGGATGGCAACGGGTCGGGTCGGGTGCGGGTTTTATAAAACCCGATCCGAAAAAAAACCCGAATGGCAAAACCCGACCCGAACCCGAACGACGTCTCGGGTAAAATTCTATACCCGAACCCGAACCCGACGGTAATTCAAAATCCGGCAAATGGCAATATATACAATACACACTCAAACAAGCAAATCAAACAATCGAGGTTGGACTACCCGATGAGAAAGAAGCGCAGATCATACATAGTTACATGCAAATAATCAAACAAGAAAACCGACGAGTAACCATTGGGTTTTCTCACGGTTGAGATCGGACATAGATTACGAATAGAATATTAATCCGATCCAAATCCGTATTGTATACATGAACAGGCCGATCCAACTACATACCATCCACGATGGTCCATTCAATCGGTAGTTAACAATACCTCTAGCGATGGCCGATTGTGGGGCGAGGCGATCGCCGACCGGCCGAGAGCAAGGCATTGTGGGCGGAGACCATGCAAGGCACGGAGAGATGGAGATCGGAGAGGAGCCGGAGATCGACGGCAGGCTTAATGGGCGCCGGACAGAGCTGAGATCGGCGGCCACACTGAGACCGACGGAGGGGATCGGCCACAGTGCAGATCGGCGACTCTGGGTGAGGAGGCCCGGAGGGGGACGCCGACGGAGGGGAGACAGGCGATGAGAGGGTGCGACGGCGGCATGAATAGAGTAGGCATGGAGAGACCGAGAGGCAGAGGCCCGTGAGGAGGGGACGGCCGAGGAAGGTCTTGGCGTGCCACAATGAGTATGAAAGCACCGTTCATCTTGAGACAGGAGGAGGTGGAGGATTGGGTCTGCTGCCGTCTGGCGTCATGGGGGAATCTTTGGGATTAGGGTTAGGATTGTTTTGTTTGCCTTTGCCCTTTGCCTCATTTCATTTCTCGGATCGGACTTGGCCCATGTGGAACTTGAGATTTGGCCCAAATACTAGAGGGCTTTGGATACCATGGTGCAGTGGGTGAATTTCTAAATCCGAATCCGACCCGAATCTTCGCGGGTACCCGACCCGAACAACCCGCGAGTACAAAATAGAACCCGAACCCGATCCCGACGGGTGCAGAACCATGGTGCAACCCGCGGTATGATTGCCACCCTAGTGTTACCCCCTCTCAAAAAAAAAAAAAAATCGAAATTTTGAAATCTGAGTTGTGTCATGTGGTATGCAGTACAACCCACGTAGAATGCATGTAAAGAAATTGGCAACATGTAAGTGAAAACCATTTTAACTGTGAAAACTTTATAAAACTTATGTGTATAAGTTTTAAAAAATTCTTAAAAAATTACTATACATAGAGGAGGTGAGGTTCTACAATCTTACAAATTTTGAAGAACAAACTCAATCGCATTTGAAAGATATAAAAATAAGACAAATTCAGCATGAATAGTGATTTTCACTATTTAGCACTATTTATTCTGTTGTTTGTCTTTTTCATATCTTTTAAATGCGATTGATTTTGGTCTTCAAATTTTCTAAGATTGTAGAACCTCACATCCTCTACGTATGGTAATTTTTTGAGAATTTTTTCAAAACTTATACACGTAGGTTTCACTGAGTTTTCACGGTAAAAATGGTTTTTACAGATATGTTGCCAAAGAAATTTTCAATTGTACAATCCTTGTGCGGTACGGACAAATACTAAGCATTTCACAAACACAAAAAGTATACACATACTATACTGACAATACTTACGCTTTGGCATACAAATATGTCATGTATCTGTACTGTAGTCCAAACACAAATATGCATACAACACGGAGTCAGAAATTTCTAAAGGAGGGGCCTAAAAATGAAGTGACCCTAGCTCCATACCATATCGGCGGAGTAAGACCTGGTGCTGGATGTGTAGTGGCAGAGATCCTTCTTTTTTTTCTCCCGATTAATATGAAAAATTTCTAGAATTTAGGATTATTGTGGGATTTTCTTGTCCTTAAAACGAAGAAGATGTCTTGAATATCACCGTTTGTTTTTAGATATATAGATTGAAAGGACCCAACATATATGCGCAACTGTGAAGAAAGAGAAACATTTCCACTCTACTATTTTCTTTTACATACCATCACTTGAACTATACTAGTAGTAAATTAAAACACCAATAAATGTAAAATCATCATGCAATGAATGTTTTCATGGGCCGACCGGGGGGGCCCGGGCCCCATCACGCCCCCCGTTGGCTCCGCCGCTGCATACATACAAGTACACATACTTACACTTTTGCATAACAAATATTAAAAATGCCACATACATTTTAAAAAAATACATACAAACATTTAACATGTACTGCACAGACATTGCACACACGCGAGAATCATACTATACACACAACTTTGTACAATATATGTACGGCCAACGATAAGTACTCTGGCCGGTGGTGAAGACGAGTAATCCGGTGCCTGAGTACTGTGCCTCGCCCTTTCAAGACGGCGGCTAAGACTAGTACTTCGGCCATGGTTTAAAATATCAGTGAGATTTAAAACATCTTGGTTGAAATTTTGAATTTTGATCGAACTAAGATTCTAAATATCGGTGGCATAAAATTTTGAAAATTTTCAAACTGCTATAATAATTCAGCCAATTTCATCAAAATTTTGGTTTTTTTTTGGACCAAGACGATCTCACAGAGATTTCGGCCTTTTGGACCAAGATGATCACAAATTCGTCCATTTTTCATTTTGTTGATCGGATTTCATACCGATTTTTTTAGCGAATTGTAATGCCTTTTATCAGGAATACATGTGAAAAATTTGCAAAAAAAACATATACAAATTATGCAACTCTAGAAAGTAGTGATTTCCAATAATTGCAAACCTAGCATAGCAAGATGAGTTGACTGGTATGATCATCACCTAATTCAGCCTCCAATGCAAAAGATTCATAAAAACATGCCAAATCAAAATCTAACTATGGATACAGAGGGATGTTGGTAATATTAGTTAGGACTTTTGATCAGTCCGGTCTAAAAAGTTGATTTTCTATTTGGAGCAAATCACGTGAAAATATTTCCCATGTGATGATCATTGAGCAAATATAGTTAAGAATGTATTTCAGCGAGATTTTGGGTTTTTTTACTGATATGATCACAAATTTTTGGCTAAAGAGAAGTCAGTAAAGAAGCTTAGATTCTTAACCACTCTGCATGGTAGAAAGACTGACCAATATATACTCAGTCCTACGACATCAATCGTCTTCAGGTTTTATTTCCTCAAAAGCGATAGGAAAGAGTAGATGAAACTAGTGCAACCATCATTATCATCATTAAAAAACCACTGGTCAATGGTCAATGAGAGGGTAACCAATGCTAATACCCTTAATGCCTCAACTGAAGATAAACCTTACAAAAGAAAAAGAACACAAAAAGTATATTGTTGCTGCTACGTGCTATTCAAATACATGCATGACATTAACACGGGTCAATACATCAACAAAAAATGGCAGTGTAATCACAGCACCTAGCTACTACTTGTATTGCGCCCAAGCTCAAGCCTCCCATGGCTCAGGAGATTGATTGATCAATAGCTATAGGGTCTCAACTAATATTTTATATGCAAATACTTAGTATTTTGCATTTAAATAGATA
Source organism: Guadua angustifolia (assembly GCA_036346375.1). NCBI lineage: Eukaryota > Viridiplantae > Streptophyta > Magnoliopsida > Poales > Poaceae > Guadua > Guadua angustifolia. The sequence goes on along the minus strand of CM070509.1, from coordinate 37,045,504 downwards.
GAAAATGTAGATAAATGCTTGTATAATTTTTTTCCTAATTTTTCTAGCCTCGGAGACCATTTCACAGTGGATTGAAAAGGGCTAAACTTTTGGTGATTTCAGCTAAAATTTCGGTTTTGCCTGCCTCAAAAATATTGGATTTAAAATGTGATTTTTGAATTTTAGCTGAATTTTGGAAAAAAATCTGAAATCTTGCCGTAATTTTAGATTTCGGCCGACTTCGAGATGTGGTGTAGTGTCGAGGATGCGCCTAGAGGGGGGCTGAATAGGCGTTTTACAAGATTAATCGCTCTCTAATCCTTTCGCTCTAATACACCCCTAAGTCAAAACCTAATCAAAGATATATACGGAAGCGATAAATAGGTTTTGACAATTTAAAGCCTAAATCAACTAGGCTCACTAGTGCACTATCTAAATTAAGTCTCTACACTAGAATTGCTAAATTGAACAATCAATTAATACTAAGCAATTCTAATACATTCAAGCAATCAATAATATGCACAAGGTAAATACTTGAAAGTAAAGAGACAAGAGACAACCGATGTTTTTCCGTGGTGTTCGGAGACTTGCCGGTCTCCCCTAGTCCACGTTGAGGCTAGCCCACACTTGGACCGGCTCCCGCTCGAGCACCCGCCTCTTTCCACTAGTTGTGGTTTTTCACGCTTGCGCGTAGGCTCAACCCGAACCTTCACAAACTTCGCCGGGGCTTCTCACACCTCGAGAGCTCCCGCGCACGACGCCTACGCCGTCTAGGAGTCGGCAACCTCCAAGAGTAACAAGCCGCTCCTTCGCTTGAACCTCACCGGGCACAACAAATGCGCTCCTCGGTGATCACCAAGTGCAACACATGCACAAGGCCTCACTCAAGTGCAACACATGCACAAGAGCTCACTCAAACCACTCCTAATTGCAACACATGCAATTAGTTTCACTCTTGAGCTCAAGAAGCAAAGAGAGAAGAGCAACACATACACAACCCTCCCACACAGCAACAACACATGCAATAAGTCCCTCAAGGGGACTATTTATACCCCACCAAAGAAAACTAGCTGTTTGGGGGCAAAATCGGGCAGAAAACAGCAGGGCCGGTACTACCGCACTGATAGGGCCGGTAGTACCGCCCAAATCCTCCAACGGTCGGCAACGGACACTTTTGCGGTACTACCGCCCTCTGAGGGTCGGTAGTACCGACTTTGCGGTAGTACCGCCCTCAAGGCCCGGTAGTACCGCTCGGCGCAAATCCGAAAAACAACTCCTCTGAAATAAACCTACCGGCAACTAAAGCCCGGTAGTACCGCGGCTCCGGTACTACCGCCCACATTACCCGGTAGTACCGCCCATTCAGGAGAAACACGATTTCAACTCCAAATCCGATTCTCCGAAAAACAAACTTTATTCCTTGAGCCATAAGGATGATCAACACATGATCATACACACGTGCAAAACATATTTGCACCAATTCAACCCATGCTCAAAGAATTTCAACCAAATTGCAAAAACACATTTCGCAATCAACTCAAAGACTATTTGCAAAACGTATTAAGCAAATCAAACTCGAGTTTATGAGATTAATCCCTCTAGCCATGTGAAGGTCAACACAAGACCCGGTCAACTTGCCAACACCCGTTGCAAGCCCCACTCACATGCTCTCGGAATTCCGGACTCATAAACCTCAGTTTATTCGCACAACGAACTTGCAAATAACACAATAAACACATTTCATGCTTGAGCACTACTCTTTGCAACACATGCAAAAGTCTAGCTCCAAGCAACATTAAATCAAGATGCATGAACTCTCTAATTGCAACACATGCAATTCTCTAGTTCAATGCATCACCAAAACCAATCTTCAACTAAAACCAAATCACACGTATGAGCTCTTTACTCGCAACACATGCAAGCCTCTAGCTCCATACAAAACCACAAACACAAATTCGTGCTTGAGCTCTCTCCTTTTGCAACACATGCAAAACTTAGCTCCAAGCAACCACACGGTTTTAAGAAAGATTGTTTTGCGAACCAAAACATGAAGCGTCAACTAATGCAACACATGCAAAAGTGAACTTCACGCAAAAGCCAACGCACTAGCTTATCCTATTTGCAACACATGCAAATCAAAGCATAATGCGAAAACCAAATACAACCAAGCATAAGTTTAACCCATTCACAACACATGCCAAATGGTTAACCCTCATGCAAAAACCAAATCCAAATGGTTTGAGCTCGAGTGAACGTGGAATGAGATCACCAACACATGATGAAGCTCAAGCTAGGGAACGACCCCTCTTAATAGCACGACGATAAAACCTTAGACACAAAGACTACAAAGTCCTTAGCCTATCTAGTTATACCTTTGCCGCCGCGCACAAGCAATCCCCTTTGGGGTCTTTATGATCTTCACTTGATACTCTCTCGGGATCTCTACTCGACTCCTCTTCGGGATCCACTCTTGACGCCCATCAACTCATGATGCCGTCCTTGTCCCGTTCTCATCATCTCATCCATCTTTGGACCTAACTCAATCACAACTCATAAACATAGTTAGTCCAAGATGCATGGTTGTCTCAATTATCTCTTGCACTCCATTAACACATAATGGATGCCTCTAGATCAATTGAGCACAACCTAAATCAATAGAAACGATTTAAGTGTGTCTTAAGTACAATAATGCAACTCATGCTTTATTATACTTAAGAACTATTCATTTATCCTCAATTAATCACGGAACACCATCAACACATGATGAAGTGTTCGTTAATAATTAATTAAGACAAATGAACTCAATTTAAATTATCATTTAAATTGATATGAGTATATATTAACTACACAAGTTTTCATATACTCATGTTGATGGAAAGTAATGATCCATTATATGTAAATTGTATGGAAATGATCATTACTCTAAATCATCAACTACAGAATACACCCCACATGTATATGTGCATAGATATGATTTACTTGGAGATAATATGCACATATTCAAATTGATCGTATTGGAGCATATCCTATATTTCCACGAGTATACTTATAACTAGGCAATTCAAACATATACTTAAGGATTTAGTTTCTTTGTCTTGATCCTTATATGTGTCAATAACGAATTGATCAATACAAAGAGACTTTCAAGTTAAACTACAAACTCCCCCTAAATATGTGCATCCATGTAATATATGGATTGAGAAACATAATGCACATTTTGTGGTTAATATAATGGGGACATTCATATTTCAACTTGACTCCAAAGTATGCAACGAATATTAGAATGAATATGCAAACATACCTTGGGTTTTCCATTTTTCAATGCGATGAGACTAATCAAAGATATTCTAAATAAACAAGTTAGTCTCGATATAAGATTGTCATTAATAACATTATCGCATTAGGGGATAAACTCAATATTGGATTTGTCATTAACACAAGATTAGATTTGTCATTAACACCAAAACCATAATTAATGAAGGTTGAACTTACATGTGGTCCGAAAATGAAATTTGTAACCTTGCTTCAGCAGGAGTTGTACTCGTGGCAAGAGAGTACATTGTAATATACATGTAAATACAAGTACTCATGTTGACAATGAAGACTATTACTCTTGCCGGCAGCAAAGATGAGTACACTGACGCACAAGTATTGGGCCACCAGAGTACTCGCCTTCACAAGTTAGTGGTGAAGGCGAGTACTTTGGCGGAGGTGTACTCGAGGCAATATAGTACACTAGAGAGAGAGAGAGAACGATCTGTGCCACCGGGGCTAAGGATAAAGATACGAACCAGAGTACTCAACACCGCAAAGTGCACGATTGCCAAAGTGTTACAGAGCTCGGTGTAGGACGGAGTGCAAGCCGATGGTGAAGTTACGACTGAGTGCAGGTTGTTGTTTGTGCAAATGAAGAGAAGAGGAAGGCAATGAGTACTTGAGGTGGTCGTAGCGTAGGAGTATTTGAAGCGGCAAAAGACGAGTACTCTCGACGTTGAGTATTGCCAGCAATGTACTCGAGGCGACGGCAATGGAGTAATATTCCCAACTATGAAGTATTAGCAACAAAGTACTCATGGCAACGGTGATGGAGTTCTAGCTTGAAGTACAAGCAGCAAAGCAGTGTTCAAGAGCTCGCTCGGCGGATTCGTGGCGGTTAGGCACTGCCAAGTGCCAAGGCCGTATTTGCGGCGCAATTGCGGGTCTCAGCGTTTTGGCCCTCGGCGGCCGAGAATTAATATAATTCATATATATTATTGATTTTATTATGAATAAAATTTTTAGTTTTCTTTTCTAGTTATTTGCAAATTGTAAGACATTAAATATCAAAGTAGAATATTAAACTAAAATACTTGAACACATACTACTCAATTAATCAAGTAATAAACTAAGTAGTAAGTACTATGTTAGTGACTTAGTGTACCCTATTTTCAGGGCAACAACGTGAATATTTCAATCATGGTCGTCATGTTATGTAAACAGTAGATCAAAATGGTCTCTCTCATAGTTTTGTGCCAGCCGCTACACCCGCCAAGGACCGCCAAGGCCCACAATTTCGGCCCAGCCGCCAAACAGGCCGCTAAGGGCAGAATTCATTGCGTTTATAGCCGCCAACCGCAATATCGGCCGCAATATCGCCGCTAAGTACCGCAATATCGCAATGCTGGAGTACTCTAGGCATCCAGATCTTGTGACATTAACATTATGCTCTACGTTGGAAGGAACGATGGTATGGTGCTAAATCTGTACTGCAGACGGTAGAAGAATATGACAATGGCCAGAGAGGAAGGAGCTCAGAACCACCCCTGCCACTGGAGGGGAGGAAGAACGTAGTCCTAGTCATCTTCTCTAGATCCAATCGCCCCCGACCATGCTGTTATTAAATCCGACTATCCTTGGCCAAGGCAACATTTGATGTAGACATCCCTGTGCAAGGCGTCGCCAAATTTGACCACACAGTACTACTTGCCTTCCTCACTTGCCGTAGTCTCTTGTCTTTTCTTGCTTGCCATGTTGAGCCAATAGCTCCTTTCCCATATCGGACAAGGGGCCATTGTCACCTTCTCTTTTCCCAGTCATCGGATGATAGTGAAGAAAGAGTAAGTAACCACGATGATGCTGTACCCGTCCACACCGCAACGTCTGTCTCCTCTGCCCACCATGAAAGTGCATCTAGGCCCCTTAATGATTTTGGTGATTAATGACAACAAGATTAAATGACTAATGAGCTTTATAAGCTTTGTGAAACAGATTATCGCATTCATGAGAAAGCTACGAAGCAAAAGGGCACCCTCAAAATAAAGAAGAAAAAGGCATCGTTTAAACTCAAGTGATCGTGTATCTATTTCATTTTTTTATTGAATTTAAGGATTGCCATACTATAAAAGAGGGATATGACGAGAAATAGCTTTAGAATGACTTAATGTGCTCAATGATGAATCTTAGTCACAAAATGAGTCAACATGTCAAGACTTAGGAACATTTTGCTCAAAATAGTTCGGAGTATCCGAATTTTGGTTCAGAATGTCCGAGCTGACCCCCTCTGCAAGTTAAGTCTTTTTGGGTTCGGAATGTCCGAACATGTGTTCGGAGTATCCGAGTGCACCCCCTCGGTTAGGTCAAGTATGTTTGTGTTCGGAGTATCCGAAGATTTTTTGAACTGTCCGAAGAAATGTTCGGACTGTTCGAACCAAGTCGCTCGGTTGCCTGGAACTAACTCTGTTCGGACTATCCGAACATAAGTTCGAACTATCCGAACAGACTCGGGCACAACTCAAAACGGCTAGTTTTTGAGTGGCTATAAAAACCCCAAACTCTCACCTAACAGAACTCAGAGCATTTATTTCACTCATTTGCTGCCATTCCTCACTCCCTCTTGATCTTTTGATTTGTGAATCTAGAGCTCAAGCCTTCGCTCCCTCTTGATCTTTTGATTTGTGAATCTTTGTAGGTTAAGTGAATTTAAAGATTGTGAGATAAAGAGACATTGATTCATCTTGAGCACAAAAATCATTCTCTCGCGGATTTCTCGTCAAATCTATTACTCTTGGAGGTTGAGGACTTCTAGACGGCTAGGAGTTGCCGGTGAGCTCCTAAGATTGGTGTGGGAAGCCGCCGAAAGTTTGTGAAGGTCGAATCCACCTCCGCAAGGAAAGGGTTCAAGGAAGAAGAAGGTGAGTGTTTAGTGCAACACCTAGAGGTTTAGGGTTGAAAGAGAACCCGACTTGGTGCCGCATCAACGGAGACGTAGGATCCCCTCAAGGATCCAAACTTCGGGGAAAAATCTTTGGGTATTTCGTCGTTGTTTCTTGGATTACTTTGTTTTCCCCGTTTGTGGTTTCTTAAGATCTAGGGTTTCATGTTGTGATTTGCTATTGTGAAGAGTTTTGGTGAGTACTCGACGACGAGAGGTATTCTAAGCTCTCAAATTTACTTTGATGCTAGTTACACTCTCTAGATAGTCTAGATCTACTTTCTAGGGTTCTTGAATTCTAACACGTTCGGACTATCCGAAATTTCACTCGGACTATCCGAACCACTCGGACAGTCCGAAGGCAATTTCGGACTATCCGAAGATATTTGTTTCCGCTGCGATTAAATTTTAAGAACGCCTATTCACCCCCTCTAGACGACATCTCGGTCCTTTCACACCATGGTCACCAATTGTCGCTTGTTCTCCATGTTGAGTTACCAGCTCCTTTTCTATCTCTGCCCATGACCATCGTTGACGACTTTTCTCCTAGAACAGATTGGTGGTGAAGAGAGAACGAGTAAGACAGATAGGAGGGAGAGGGATGGTGGAAAGAGCCTCTGGCCATTTTTTTCCGTGAGAGTTGTACTGTAGGTTCCAACTTGCAGGTATGTACCCTATTTTTTTTCCCTGGTATTGGGCTGGGTTGATTTTGGTACATGTTCTTCACACGGACCTTCATACGTCTAAACGATTCAGAGTATGGAAGGGAATGCAACGAGCCGTATAAAATCCTCTCTCTGGCTGCTTGACATGATGTGTGGTACCTTTGGTTTCCGTTTTTCACATGTGCGCGCACCACTACCCTGTGCTACTAGCAGTACATTGCAGCTTCCTATAATTCGTATTGAGTTCCAGTTTTTTGACCTGTTTAAAACGAGGAATTAAATTTGGTAAAAAATAAGGCAGTTATAATTTTATTATAAAATTTCTGCGCATTGTTGTTACATACTTACTGTAAAGGGTAAGGCCTAAATATGCACAGTTGTTTGTAAGCCGCAACAAGTGATAACTGAGAAGAGTGAAAGTACCGAGGCTCAAAAATCATTAAAACAACTCTTCTGACACCTCTGATCCTCTGAGGCCCCTCTTTCTTTTGCCTGGTGTGAGAAACTGCTGTATGTATGTAGATATGGTTGGTTTCTTCTCCCTCGTGAAGACAGAGCTCTCTCTCATGCATGGTTGTCCGGAACTGCAGTGGAAATTAAAGCACAGAGTGATTCCCGTAACTCCAACACGTTACTCCACACAGACAGGGGGACATACTGGGGATAACTGTATTTGACATGCAGCAGGGGGTAGCGTGAAGTACAAGCGCAAGAACTCCTCGTCGTCGTCGATTCGTCGTCACCTTGCAATCACACCGCCGTGATTTGACCCCGTTTTCTTTTGTTCTCGATCTCCCATGCCTGCAGTCCTGCACAAAGAACTTCAAAAGATCGTTCACCGAAAATGATGAGTCGTTTATCCAGGTCGGCAGCTCACAAAACTAGCTTGATACTTGATAGCTTCAGGTATCCATGTACGTGCACGACAGCGGCTACTAATTAAGCTTGCCTTCTCCGGGTTCTCCATGCCATGATCTTCTGTTTGCCCTAGCGCCTTCGCCATCAGAATTTGTAATTTAGGTCCGGTTTTTGGATTTAATGCAAAAAAAGAGAGAAAACTACGGGAAATACTGTTCTGTTTTTTTACGTAACCAGCTGAATTACATTGCGCGCAACTTGATATGATTACACAGTATTTATAATAGAGCTGTATTTATTAATGCTGCTCTAATGCGCATTAAGAATCGTTTTTATAGTTCACTAACCATCTTCTATTTTTTTTTTTTTATCATTTTCATCTAGCTATCCACATAACATCTCATGGTTTTGGATTAGTTGTGATTAGTGTCTATCATATTAAAAGGAGAGATCCATGTGTTCGCAAGAACCAACTCAGAGTCAACTTAGTTCAATTTAGTTAAGATCTACCAAATTTAAAGCTAGATATTTACTTTTTATGAGAATTTTTAGCTTATTTCTTTTTTCTTATTAGCAACTCTAAAGGACATGCCATAAGATTTTAATATATAATAGATTTTCCCTTGCCGACCAGTCATAAGGTCATTATTATTTTTTACTTAACCATAATTCACTACTACAGAAAAGCTAATCACAGACGGTTCGAAAACCTCATCACAGACGGTTTTCTGAACCGTCTGTAAGCAAGTGTCAGTGATGACAAAGAAACATTGCAGACGGTTTTCCAACCGTCTGTAAAAAATAACATCACAAACCGTCTGTGATGATTACTAACCGTCTATGATGATTGGCATATCTCAGGCGGTTTTAAGTCAGAACCGTCTGTGAAGTGTAAAACATCACATATGGTTTCACTTTTGAACCGTCTATGATTATTGTCATATCTTAGACGGTTTTAAATAAGAAACCGTCTGTGATTTGTGCCTATTCACAGACGGTTCTTCGTTAGAACCGTCTGTGATGTTTTTTTCTATTTTATACCGAATTTAATATATTGGCTAGCCTCAGGAATTGCTAGCCATGCCCTCTGAAAGAAAAGACAGTATGTAGTATGACTAGCATATTATTATGACAAATTTAAAAATTGTACTCCAATCACATGTTACACAACATACAGCGCATGCATTTCATGAATTAACTAACCTCACACATTACAACATATGCACAGCGCATCAATCTATTTCAGAAATACAACAAATGTATACTGTCCTGAGTAGCATCTGCAGTACGAATGGCACATTACAACAAATTCACTTCAGAAGGTTTAGAAGTATAAATGACAAATTCACTTCAGAAGGTTTAGAAATTAATATTAATGTCTGGTAAACTCATTAATTGTTGAGCCCTGAGTAGCATTTGCCTATTAGATCTAAGACCTCACGCAGGAAGAAGGCACAGAGCTGTCCTCGAATACTTCGAAGGTCAGCCTGTTCTAATGCAGTTTCAGCGCATTGCCAAGCCTGTCAATGAGAAAAGTAAAGTCTCACGTGTATATAAATTAATAAGTGGAGACATTTGTTGGAAGATTGATAGACCTGCATGGCATTGGTTTGCCTGGAACCAATGAGGAGTGACATGTTGTGGCAAACATAGAATCCACATAGGTCAGTGGCCTTTGGCTGCTAGTGGCACTGCCAAAACAAAATAGTTTAGTTAGTTCCAAAGGTATTATAATGGAGTGTGAAGGATTATTGCATACTATCGGATACTGGAAAGTTAAAAATATGTTTTAGAGTGACCGGACCCTTCTTGTGTGGCCCTCCCGTCATTTTGTAGACACCGAACGACGTGTCGAGAAAATCTCTGATAGGCTTCAAATCGTGGGTGCCGCCCTTTTTAGAATCAAGATAAATGACCCGATTCTGTCTCGGTATAATTACGATTAGAACCCAGCGATACCTACAAAGGTATGTCGTCATGGTCATTGAACCTAACTTCGAGGTAAGATATGTAGTAGAATCAACGAGTATAGCATCTGGACGAAGCACTTACTGCGGGTTGTAGAGTAAAAGTATGAATTTTTTGTCCGAATGAGCCCGCATTACTGTTTGCATATAGTCGTAAACGAATTGTTTATCTTCGTCCATGGTTTGCTGGGACAAAATGTGTGGGTCGATAAAACCCACGGATTCTTTCCTTGTTATTGCTTCGTAGATCATGATTCTACATATACAAAATGAAGGATGATATATATATGACATTTATCGGTGCGTCAGAAATGTAGACGGTGCACTTACATTGACCAGCATCTTATGAGTGAGGCGTCGAGCGCTTTGAGGTTGTACAGATCGAACAAGTCGTTGAAGCCGACCACAAAGACGCCATCTAAAGCCCGGTGTAAGAAATACTCCTCCGAGAAGGTCACGGAGATACTCGTTTGCCGTTCTGCCACCGGCTTGTTGGCTTGTTGCATGCACCATTGTTGCAATCTAAAGCAGGATAATGAAAGTGTCTCGTTGCGGTCAGCCGGTACGAATGGTTGCCCCAGCTCGAATTGCCGCGCCAATAGGGCAATCGGAAAGTCACGGGCTGACGTGGTATATTTCGATTTGCCCTTGTCTTCGCGTGGTCTGCTACCAAGCTTCGTCTTCGCAGGAAATGATTGGACCCTTACCGCAGGAACGGTCTGCGCGGGACGAGACGCTGTAGCCGATTTGGCTGGCTCGTTCCGTGCATGGCATGGCTCCGGTAGTGTTGGTAGCTCCGGCGCATGATGTGGTGCATTTGGGACTGCTTGTACCTTCGGTGCTCCTAGGTGGGCATCGAAGGAGATGTCCTTCTTGAGCCACTGGATGAATGTAAGTTGGACATTTTATTTGTTTCGAATTTCATAGCCATAGCATTATCTTATTTTTAAAGTTTAAGAGGTCTGGTAATAACATCTAATGATCTAATGGTCATGATTTGCAATCATAATTAGTGTCCAACAAATTAAGAGCTACATGTTTTTATTTATTGAAATAATTTCTAGTGTATTTCTCTTTTTTTTTCCGGCAACATCTTAGGGTTTACCATAATATTTAGGCCCACCAAATCACCTATCTCGAGCTTTTATTATACACTAGATTTATGCATTGGAATGCAAAAATAAGCTTTAGGGTGTACAGATTGATTCGTTTCATAGTTCCATAGCTAAGTATCTTTAAAAAATCGTTTTGTAACCAAGGAAAACAAAACAGTCATTTTAAAGATAATGGACAAGGAAAATAATCAGTCATAATCAATGTAATAGTTTTGCAATCCATTAGATTACGATCAAAATTCAGGTGATCCAGACAGTTTTATCATTATTTGGTTATCATTGGATGGTGTTGTCACTGGGCGCTAGAAATTGCCTTGTTTAATCTGGTGAACATGGAGCCCAACATTTTCCCCAATGTTACTAGCTACACATATATTGTCATATTGTCGCGAGCTACATTTAGGTGTCATGACATGCAGCAACAAAAAGCCAGCTTCAATATTCGTCGATCAATTCGGTGCACCACGCACACGCGTGTGCTGGCGCAACAAGAAATGGCAGCACGCACGCGTAATCAATAAACCAGTAGTCGGTTATGGTGTCAAGCTTGAGACGTGTCGAGCATACTTGGCCGCTCGCTGGGCATTAGCTATCGACCCATCAGCGAGTTGCTTCCTTCCGGGCACAGCCGCGTCACGTCATTTGCCTGTTTTCGCCGATAACTACGAGGTGCGCGCATATCGTGGCCCAACCTATCTCTTTCGAATCTAGTTTTTCTGGCGCGTGTATTTTTTAATCTAGCCGTCTATCATGTTTGAGGAGTACGAAAGATGTCTACTATATTCGAAGAGTACGAAAGATGACCAACACTGTGTAGGACAAGCGAGCATGGCTCCTAACTTTAGCTCTCGGGTCCTGCGGAAGCTATCGTGCCACGGTTGGCCATACTGCTTCCACGATCGGTAGTGCTCCCGAGAGTTAGTAGGAGACAAGGATTGTCTATTGCGTTTTTCATGGTAGAAGATTAAATTTGCAAAAACACGTCATGCGCCAGATAGGTGGCCGCGCAGTATGGGTGAAACGCGGCACACGAGTGGACACACAACTCTCCTAGGTTTAAACCAAAAAAAAAACGCAGCCAAATTAAAGATATGTGACATCGGGCAGGGCCTTAGAGCTTGTACAATAGTAGAGACAATTACTGCCTATATACTCCTTCATACCATCTAAAAATAAAAAAATAGCGTTTACAATAGATGATATCTTAATGTTGTCTATATGAGATTCTGCATTCTTTTAAATATGGTATTAAAAGTGTTTATTATATGTGATAACTCATATAATAGTGTTTAATGTTGTCTATATAGTGTTTTTTTTTTTGAAGAGATAGTTATACTCTCTCTTCTATATTAACAAAAAATATTGCATAACAAAATATATATAGACAGGTAGCATCAAAATATTACAAGTGGCCTCGCGTACGTAATCCCTGTCAAGACAGGAACAGATGATTTGCTGATGGATCGACACGGCGCCATCAACTTGCACCCTCTGCGTCCCGCCCGACCGGCTTAATAAGCTAACTGTGCGGCTACGGCGCTGCACACGTACGGCGGCGTCGTGGAGAAGGGACTGTGGTGGAGGCCTACCATGTCGGAACAGACACTGTTGTTCCTTTCGCCGAAAAGGGTTTTGAGAGAAGGAAAAATGGCTGCCACTCCAGGCTAGGGCTCCAATCTATAGAACGACCGGTCCAAGCAACTATGCAGTTGGACATACCTTGGGCAAGCAAAAACATTGGTTATATAAAAGCGATGGTAAATCTTCAATATAATTGGTGCATAATCTTCGCAAAGTTACGGTTAACTAGATAGGGTCGTGTGCTACGCTGCGCTGTGTAAAATTTAGTCGTGCGATGTTGCACCATGTGAAATTTGATCCAACGGTTATTTTTGAAAAAAAAAGTACGACGACGTAAATGGGAATTCATTTTTTTCTCGAGGTTCTTTTCAAAAATGTGCTAACCAAGAGTCATCGGTGAATTTATGGCACCATGGTTTCTCTTTGTGCGACACGAAATTTGGTCCGACAGTTATGTACGGAAAAAAGGTACAGGGCATGAACATATTTTGTTTTCTTTGGGAAATTTTCTTTTTCAATGTGCTTGCGTAATTCCATTTTTTCTATTTTTTAAAAGGTTACTAGGAGTCATTGGCGAATATGTGATTGCTAAGAGCCATCGATGGATCCGTGGAATTTATTTTTGGAGAAAATTGCCAAGGGACCTAGATGTATTTTCGTTTTTTTGGGTAATTTTAGTTTTCTTTTTTTTAAAAAAAAATGGTTGATAGGCATTGGTGAATCTCTGAATTGCTATAAATCATCGGCAAATCTGTAGATTTTTTTAATAAAATCGCACCTAGACGTATTTTCTTTTCTTTTTCGTAATTTTGGTTTTTTTATAAAAATGTTGCTAAAAACCTTTGGCCAATCTATGGACTGTTATAAATAATTGGTAAATCTGTTAGTTTTTTTTTGAGAAAACCGTAGAGCGATCTAAACTTTTTTTCGGGTCCAATGTGCTAAAAGCAGATTTCTTACGTACTACGGTTTTTTTAGGTCTATCTTGTTAAAAACCGTCAGGAGGATCTGAACGTAACCCGCAGAGGGACGTAAATGTAATTTTAGATTTTTTTAGGTCTATTCTATTAAAAACCGATAGACTAAACATAATTTTAAATTTTTTTAAGAACCTTTTCACAAGGAATGTGACGTAGGGTGCTGGTTGAGCGGGGCTCCTCGTGCTATAATATATAGTATACTTTTGCGCCACATTTAATCTCTTTAATCTTACGTACATTGCTTGTGCCACAGAGACAGAGTTGTAGTGCCAGTAGTGGGATGGATTTGCCGTCGGCAGATTGGTAGGGCACGGATCGAGGGAGCTTCTTTCGTTGTCAGCGTCACATCGGGGAGGCAAATCCGATCGCCAGAACGAGGTCGGCGTCAATGGGTGAATGAAACGGACCGGAGCAGGGGTCCGGTGTCGAGTAGAGCTCGTCTAATTAGATGGCGTGTGAGGGCGGGTGGTGAGGGGTGGTGTCACCTGATGTGAGATCAAATCCACCGCGTGTCTGTGCGATTTCGCGTCGCGCCGATGGGGACCCGGACGGCATCGCCGCGATTCACACAACCACACCGCGTGCCCGAAAGAATAACCGCGGACACCGAGCGCACCGTACGTCTGGTGCTCTCTCTCCGCACTACCCCTGATTAGAGAATCGATTGGAATTGCGACAAGCTGCAGCCGGTGGATATTATGGGCTCTTCCTTTGTTACTTGTTAGAGAGTCGTGCATTTCGGATATCTTTGCCTGCGTCAATCATAAAAAATTGTGATTTCCGATGCGATGCCTGGTCTTACGCCCTAACGCGGGCCTAGTAGCATGGTGTGCCGGCGCATCTCTGCGTGGCTGACGAGTGGCGCCTCTGTCCAAAGTGTTGAACGACAGACAATAGGTAAAAGTTACACACGTGCCTTCTGCATAATTCAGAGCTCGGAGGAATTGCGCTACCAATTATGTGGCAACAAGGTAGCGTTTGAAATTATAGAATTGAAACAAAATTCTTGTTTCCCTGACAAAAGAAGACACAATTATTGCAGTCAGGGAACGTAAACCGAAGGGTAGATCAGCAATTGTTGGTCATAAAAGAAGGCCCAGCAAGCTGTTAAGAGCTCAACCTCATAGCCTAACAAAAGCCCATTAGTAGATTCATGAAGCCTAGTAGCTTAGAAAAGTTAACCCAATAGGATTCCAAGAGATGGCCTTCTTTATACATGGCCCATTTCTTATTCACAAGAGCCGAAGCTCAGTTCTCTCATTGTTCTTTTTCCTCAGATTTTTGCAGACCATCCTCTTACTCTTTCTGCGCTACACGTCTACATATTTGTCAGAGTCGTCAACCTTCATGTATTCCATTCGGATTCCAACTTCCATATGATATTTTCCATGAGCATCTACTCAAACGCTATTTTCTGCACCATTCGTATTCTGTTGGGTCAATTTTTCGGTGACAGAATCAATCTTACAATCTACTAATTAAAATTAGTACAAACAGTGAGGATGCCACATCATCACATTTAATCCTTACCGTCTCATCTCCATCCAATAGCCAGAAATGCACCTAGAAAAGGCAGCAAATGTACAACAAAAGGGTCTTATAATTACAATATATGATATATATAATATTTACTCCTAAGACCTTGTTTGGGATTGAGAGATCATGCGGTGGTCTATCCATATTTACGATGAGTGATTAACTACTTTTGAGCCTGTAGTGCTCCGATTTGAGTTTGATATGAGCATACTTTATTATAGGTAATTTGGTTTGAGAGGTCTTAGTCTTGTCCAAAGTAGTTATGATTTTGTCCTAAGTGGTCATAATCTAGTCCAGAGTGGTCATGACTTTGTCTTGAGTGATTGTGGCATCACCATTAAGTGGTCATGACGCTCCTAAAGATGTCGTACTCCTAGATAGGTCGTACTTCTAAAGAGTTTGTAGATTTTGACCTCTAGGGTGGTCATCTCCTATAGTGGTCTAGACCTCTAAGTACCACTTGAAAAGTGGTCGTGACCTCTGTTGGAGTGGTCTAGACCTTTAAGGACCACTTGAGAAGTAGTTGTGACCTCTAATATAGTGACGTTGAGTAATCACAGCCAAGAGTGATTTTGAGTGGTTATAACCAAGAGTAGTCTTTGACTTTGTGAGATCACAGCCAACATTGGCCTTTGGCTTTGAGAGGTCACGGCCTAAGAAGGTCATGACTTGAAGGCTAGCCATGGACTAGAGTGGTCACAGTCTTTTGATCTAAGGTAGAATCTTTTGATGTTTGACTTATCACTGATACTTGTCTGGTTTATGTTACATATTATTCAAGGACAATGTTATGTGATGGTTTAATTGTCTATGTTGATTGCAGGACTCCGATGCTATGTCATGGTGAGGCAGAGACGAGATTGGGACTAGGCTAGGAGAGCTAAGGTCCAGAATAGTTAAGGGATACCGAAATATGATAGAGGTTGAAAAGTGGTAAGCTAGGAAGATAAAAAACCAGAACAGGAAGCATTGGTGATAGACATGACATGACGGGCAATGGCAAAGTAGATCGGGGACTAGGCTTAGGGTGGAGTTATGGTCCGGAACGGTCAAGGAAACCAAAGCCATTATGTTGAAGCACTACTGGATAATCGCATATCACAGACGGTTCACAAACCACATCACAGACAGTTTTGTGAACCGTCTGTATCGAAGTGTCAGTAATGACAATAGGTCATCACAGACGGTTTTTAAACCATTAGTGAAAATCAACATCACAGACGGGTCTATCCTAGAACCGTATGTGATGAGGGCTAATCACAGACGGTTCTAGTTTAGAACCGTCTGTGATGTGGGATCATCACAGACGGTTCTAGTCTAGAACTCATCACAGACGGTTCAAGACTAGAACCGTCTGAGATGAGAGCTCATCACATATTGTTCTAGCCTAAAACTGTCAGTGATCTGCCCTTGTCATACTAGATGATATGCCTCCTAAAACAAAAAGAATACATAAAAACATAGAACTATATATCTTATTATTCAGGATACTATGTAAAGTTGTATAATGTAATGAAAACACTATATTAAGATGTAATAAACAAAATACAATAAAAGATTTTAGTTAACACACTTTAACATATGTGAGAAGCAGATTCGAATAAAAATGAATATCCATCAACTATATACACAACAGTTACGCCATAAGTATTTAGCTAAGTATTCAAATTTACCATAATTTACTATGATTTGGATAACCGAAATTTTACAACGACTTGTACAGCCAAAATTTAGCTAAGTGTCCAATTTTACCATTACTTGAATAGCCCAAATTTAGCCAAGTGTCTAATTTTACCACGGCTTGGGATAGCCCAAATGTAGTAGCTAAATTTGGGCTATCGAAGTTATGGTAAAATTGGACACTTAGCTAAATCTACTACTACTTTAGGAAATGCTAACCATACCCTTTGTTGCTCTACGAAAATACTGCATAACTAATTAACACGTCAAATGTAACAAGTATCCAAGATGATGATCTCCTTTGCGCTCCTTGTCCATGTGGATCTTCTTGGGTGTAATGATCTCGTTCGTTGCCATCCCTTCGCCATGTATACTTGTTGACGGCACCCACGGGGATAAAATTGGATTAGACGAGTACTGAATTGATTAGAGAAATGAGGTGGTTACCCGTATGTGCCCTCGCCAATCTTCTCGAGCTTCTCAAAGCAGCCGATGTGGGCTAGGGTTTAGAGGGGACTTGCGGGAGAAGGGTGCAGTGGGCGCCGATGGGGGTTAGGGTTTAGGAGTAGGGGCTCGCGGGAAGACGCCGATGGGGGCTAGGGTTTAGGGTGACACAAGGAAGGAGGTGAGGGCAACTAGAGGAAGGAGGCAAGGGCTAGCAGGAGGAGGCAAGGGCGGGCGAGCGCAAGGAAAGAGGGCAAGGATGGAAGGACACAAGGGCGGGTGGGCGACACAAGAGGAGGCGAGGGTGCAAGAGGAGACAGAGGGCACAATGAGGCAGAGGGTAGTGCACTGGGATAGGGACAAGAATAAAAGGAACAAGAGACATCACGGATAGTTTTTTGCTAGAATCGTCTGTGATGTGCCTCTCATCATAGATGGTTTTAGTCAAAAACTGTCTGTGATGTGCCTCTCATTACAGACGATTTTAGCCAAAAACCGTATGTGATGATCAAGGGGCATGACAAAGGTTTTAGCCAAAAATTGTTTATGATGATCAAGGGGTCATCACAAATGGTTTTTGGCTAAAACCGTTTATGATGAGGTGAACATCACAGACAGTTTTTGACTAAAACCATCTGTGATGTGCCCGAGACTTAACATAGATGATTTTTATAAAAAAAGTCAGTGATAAGGAGTCTAATATAAGTCCTTTTGTAGTAGTGAAGCAAACAAGGACATGTGGTATGTTAAGTGGTTTGGGTTCGTTTGCAAGTGAGAATGGTTCGGGAGAGTCTGAACGTGTAAGAGATTTGGCGACAAGTCATTGAGACCACATGGAAGGTGACAAAGTATGGAAAATGCTTCAAGTGGATGGATGTAATGCTAATTGGAGTCCTACTCAAGTGAAAGATGATTGTTGGATTAAGTGTTCGCGGGTAGAGTATAGGCTAAGTTAGTGTTAAAGGGTATAGTCAAAACCGTGATGTTTGCTGGGTTTCAGGTTAACCCATGTAAAAATGAGTGAGTTAATCGCAGTACTTGATGAGTTTCTTTATAGGAGAAGGTAGTCATCTAAGAATAGAGATTAGATAGTCATCTAAGAATGGAAATTAACTCAGTTGTACTATAAATGGAGGGCTGGAGAGATGTCTCCACATCTTGGTTGGTACCCTAGCTGATACCTTTAGTTGGAACCAGGCCTTAGAGAAAGATTATTTAGTTTCTTTATGCTCTCTTGAGCTTTGCTCACCTAGAGGTGTGGCTTTGTAACCATCCATCTCTAAGTAATACAAGATTCAAATTCATCTATATTCTGAAATCTATTTCTGTTATTGCATTTTTGTTTGGTTCTTTTATGCAACTCAAGTTGTGCTTCATCTCCTTCTACTTGCCCTGTTTCTACTGGATCTAAGACTCATAAAATGTTGAGGAGTTCATCAAGAACATGTTCCAATCCAACAAGATCCACAAGAATTTATTTTTACTCAAGTTTTTGATATCCCTTCTTTTTGAGTCATTGATCCCTCTTTGGTTTCTTTTTCTCTTGATTTTGTGCTACGAAAAATGAATAATTGATAGATGAATCTTCTGCAGATCATGTCCTAATCATCTATGCAAGCTTTGAACACAATCTTTAAGATTTCTCTCAAGAAACTAGTAAATCTTTTCTTGCTCGTTTCAAGAGTGTGCCAGTCGGCGTATTTCGCCGACAGTTTTCTTCTTGGACGGAGTTCGGGGTTCGATAGAGGGGGTCTTCGTAGCTGGATTGCTTACGGGTTCTCTCGAGGGATCCACACGGACAGAAATTCAAGAACACGCCGATATTACCCAGATTCGGGCTCCCGATGCGGGCAATAGCCTTACGCCCTGCTTGAGCTCTTGTTAATGTGCTTTGAGTGGATTACACCGTTTACTTGATCCTCACTCTCTCTGGATCCTTCCTCCCTCCCCTACACCTATGCACCGGAGCTCCCTTATATAGGTCGGGTTGGCTCGGACAAGTAGGAAGATGACATCACATTCATTACATTTTATTTATTACACCGATCACTGTAGCCTCATCCATTAGCCTCATTCTTTGCGCCACCGCCTGACTCCGCCCGGTCCGCCTGAGAGGCGACTTTCATGCGACGGGTTAGGCACATAACGTCAGAGGGATAGGCTATCGTGCCGTCAGCAGAGCCACACGCATTCAATGGTTCTGACATAGTGTGTCAGTGGAGAAGACTTAGAGACGAAGCTCCCCCACTCCTTCGACGTACGCCTCCATGTCTGGCCGACAGCGGACCCCCGAGTATCTTCTGACTCCGTTGGCCGACCACGTGGCCCGGCCGCCTGTCATCGGGGCCTGCTCGCCAAGCTGCCACGCGGCCCGGTCGTCTGGTGTCGGGGCCTGGTCGCCCGCTTGCTCGCCAAGCTGCCACGCTTCGGCACTTATGGCCCCTCTTGACCGTGGCAGAGAGTAGTGGCGTATTTACCAGGGGGCGTGGGTGGGCTCAAGCGCCACCCGTGCCCCCCCCCAAAGCTAGATAAATTTAGAAAAAACTCATTTACAAATTTAGGGAAGTTTCTTTGGTTTTGAACATGATATGCTTGTCTAGATTCAAGAGATTCATTTGCAAATTTTGAACATGGTATGCTTCTTTGGTTTTCAGAGATTTATTCAGATGATTTCTCATCATATGATCGTATGGTT
The DNA here is from genome assembly GCA_036346375.1 of Guadua angustifolia. Taxonomy (NCBI): domain Eukaryota; kingdom Viridiplantae; phylum Streptophyta; class Magnoliopsida; order Poales; family Poaceae; genus Guadua; species Guadua angustifolia. The sequence goes on along the minus strand of CM070509.1, from coordinate 37,025,814 downwards.
TTAGAAGCACAACTTAACTTATTCATTGATGACTTGAGAAGACAGGAATTTTCGAGTTGTGATGATCTTGCTAGTCTCGTGGTGATGATGGTTGAAGTAAAAAAGCATGTTGTTTATCCATTAGTCTATAGGCTTATTGAATTAGCATTAGTTTTATCTATGGGTACAACTACAGTTGAAAGAGTTTTTCGGCAATGAAGATTATCAAGATAGATTTGCATAATAAGATAAGTGATGACTGGTTAAATGATCTCATGGTATACAACATCGAGCAAAACATATTTTTCAAGATAGACATGGAAGATATTTTGCAACGTTTTCAAAACATAAAAACCCGTAAATATCAACTATCAACTTTTAAGAAGTAATAATTGGTACGTTTTTTCTTTGTAATGTTACATATTTATATTATATGCGACTGTTAGATAAGTGTTGGTATTTTTATATTATATATATCATTCTGTCATGTTCTATGTTCTGAAAAAATACTATATATATATATATATATATATTAGTTTGGAGGTCTTAATTTTAGCCCCTCCTTTCTAAGTTTTTGGATACGCCACTGGCAGAGAGGGTACCCCGGCGTAAAGTACGCCAACAGTGCCTTTAGGGTTCTTGCTTGCTGTGACATGTGAGATATCATCTATAAACTTCTTGATCATCAAATCCCAACGAGCAAGCTCAAGATATAGATTGTGAGTTTGTTCCGGTTTTAGCGCAATCTTTCTTCTATTTGAAAAGTTAGAATTTTGACATCAATCCTTATGATTGAAGATTAGAATAAGTTTATGACATTTATAGGAAGGTGCGCGCAAAGTTTCATAGAATTTGAATCAATCGATCAAAAGTTGGAACGATTCTTGATCTTAAGATTGTGCTGATTTTATTGTTTATCCCGATTTTACTATTTATTCAAGAGTTCTGTTCTTTTATCCAATGCTAGGCTGGGTGAGCCTTTTAGTTGGCTCTTTTAGAAAAGTGGCTTTGGGAGTTTTGCTTTTTTGTCCGGTGCTAGGCTCGGCGAGTCTTTAAGTTAACTTTTTAAAAGTGAGGCTTGAATATTTTTGGAGAGAAAATTTTCTTTTGGCTCCTATTTACTCTTCCCTCTAATCGTCTTTTCGATCCTTCATGGAGGCCTATTCTACATCTATATGGATACTGATCAAGAATAGGCCAATCAAACAAGGGCTAAGCTTTTTCACAATCAAACCTTTTTTTCCTCGTCTAATTTGTGGAATTAATGTATTCTTAAAATTTCCTCGGCAAAGCGCTGGCTCCTACTGGTCTAGTTTTTCCCCCCATAATCGCTGCCTCGCTGATTCGGACCCCCCCAAATCTATATCTACTGGCCGAATTCAAAATTTTAAAAAATTTGATTTTTGCTACAGTAATTTCGGAAATTTCTGCGAAATTCGGGCAAATTTCACCGACATTTCTGGTTTTTAATCCGGATTTTCAAATGTTTTGGCCGGATTTGAACGGAGCGGGTCCAATAACCCTTAACAAAGTCTTGTTACATGAAAATTTGATGAAAAACTAATTTTTTGAGATTTTTTAAAATTGGGGCAGAAACACTGTCAGATTTTTAAAAAAATTTACAAGCCTGATAATCATCTGTAAAAATTATGGTACCATTCCTTGTTGTTTGGGATCATATAAAAAAAATTTCAAAATAATTTAACATCATTTGTTATCTTAAAAAAATCAAAAACAGAATGGACATAATTGGGACAGTAAACTTGTTAGATTTTTCTAAATTTTCTCGTGTGTGATCATCATCTAAAATTTTTATGAAAGATTAAGAACTTCCTGTGTACCATTCTATAAAATTTTCAAAAAATTTCAACTTTCTTGGTTTGCTTAATAAAATCTATCAATGCAGTAAGCACTAAACTTAATTTGTTGTATTATATTTCAAAAATCAATTCATTTGAGCTAAGGATTTATCAGGCAATTCAAATATTTTTATAACTTTTTGAAATTTTGTTTTTCAAATTCATTTGAGCTAAGGATTCTTATGTAAAATTTTCATCTCAAAATATTTCTCCAGAAATTTATAAAAATTCTAACATTCAAAGTACTAGTTTTCAACTCTCTCTATTTTTGAATTTTTAAAAATTCCTCACATGTGATAATCATCTGAAACTTTTAGAGAAATATCATAAGTATGTCAGGAATATTCACAAAAAATTTTAAAATTTTCTAACGCCGTTTGTACTATTTTTCATCCGGTTCAAACTTGCCGATCAACGTTTCATCTACATAGTATCAATGTTTGAATTTTTAAAAATCCCACAGATCTGATAATCATCTGAAATTTTTATGAGAACATCTATAATGTGTCAGGAACCTACAAAAAAAATTTCAAAATTTTTCTACGTCGTTTGCACCAATTTTCAGTCAGTCCAATTTGGGCGAAATTTTGGTAAAAAAAAACCGGATTTGAATTTTAAAATTTGAATTTTGAATGTCCTCCAGCCAAATTTACCGAATTTCAGACGAAATTTCGGATTTCGGCTTGGAACAAATTTTTTCTTCAAACGAAAACTTGAACCACGGTCGAACTACGGATGCGGTGGTCGCCGAAAATCTTGAACCTGACCAACTTGGTTCCGTTTATTCTTCTTTGTTTGAAACCAAGTCTCTTCTTGTTTTTGAACGGAACATGGTTCCAATTCCGATCCTGGCAAGTGACACAGTCTCGTGCCATCTGAAGTTGACCCATGAAAGACGTGCACTGCTGACCACGCCACCGCCAAAATCTCCAGTCTCCCAGCCCACTTGACCAACGAGATAACCCGCCCCGCCCCTCCGCGAAGCCAAGGGACGCCGCCCTGCAAGTGCGGTGCGAGATATTTCAGTTCTCTTCTTTCCTAACGAAATTGTGATTTTAATCTTTTGTCGACCGTGGAAGCATCAACGATATGATATATCGTGGTATGTCGTCAGCACCATACTAACTGTGGCCGCACATGGTACTACAGTGCCCGAGCTCAATAAATACATGTAGCAGTATCTGAACTCGGTATGTAGGTATTTATCAAGGTAGAAGAGTACGATGAGTGACACATATCTGCAAGTGATTTCGTTGTCAAAAGGATGACTAGATGTATAATTTAAGAGGTGTTTCAATGCTTTTCTTTTTAACAATTGCACAATACTTACCCCTTCGCTTGTTTTAAGATTTATGTAACTTGTATTAAAAGGAAAAGAATGAAAACACACCCTTACAATTTTACTTTAGAAAAAGACAAAACGAAAAAAAAAATACAAGAGGGCAAATATATGGAGACTTCCATTGCGAGCGAGTAATCCTGTCCGTCCTCCCATCCGCAACGACCACCGGACACGACCAACTTTTCGGCATGCCTCGGCTCATAGCTTTGCTTATCCTTGGCCACTGGTCAGCGACACCGACTCGTGCACGCATCAACCACCAACTACCGATCAGCTCAGCCGTGAGCCTCCACCTCCGGCACGTCGAACATATCAGGATAACACTGCGGCGCATAAACTAACTTATCCCTAACCCATATCTCCGTAGCTTTATCCATCAGGATCAGCTCTCGCGATACATATCCCAAGTTCCAGGTTCTTCTTCGGAGATTTGATAGTGGGGTCGTGGATCGGAGGCCTTTTCTTTCTCTGAACCCAAATCTCTCTCTCTCTCTCTCTCTCTCTCTCTCGTTCAGGAAACCACCACGCAGAAGGCACGGATGCTAGGGTACAGCCGCTTTGAGCGGCAAATGGATAAAAAGAGAGGGCTGCACGTACAAAAGAGAGGGCTGCACGTACGCGCGCACCATCATCCGGTCGCCGTGGGCTCTACTCTGCTCGGCTACTTGTTTAGGAAAAACGGTGAGAGAGATGAGGATGGACTCGATCGACATGGCTAATTTTTTATTCGTGCGCGAATCTGTGATGCGTGTGCTCTCGGATAGTCGGATGAGATATGTGCTAGACTGCGGGTTTAGAATAGTTCGGTTTCCGTTGCGACCTTAGCAATCTTTTAGACCGGAGCATCGATGCCTGCCGATCGAGGCGTGCGGATACGAATCATTGTGGGAACCGGGGCGGGGTTGAGACAAGGAGATTGAAGGAGAGACGAGGTTGATGATACATAGAGAAGTCAATGGAAATGGATAAATTTTGAGCTTCCTGATAGACTGGACTGATCTCCTTGCTTGTAGATAGCAACTAGGATAGTTTGCGCGGCGTCTACGCTACGTGCGTTATTTTTTTCGTAGAAACAATTTCGTTTGTTTTCATCGGTGTTTTTTTTTAAATCATCGAGGAAACGCGCGAAACGGTTGAAAGAATACGAACGCATTCGCGCTTGCGCTAAATCGAAAAATCCTTTTCGCGGGAAATAACCGGAATGATCCAAACGGCACTGCGTTTTTTTTCGGTATTTATTTAGGGTTCATCGACGATTCGGGACGAGGTCCCCACGAACTACTTGTTGAATGAGGATCAACGTGAGGCCCTTTTTCCGCAAGGGGTATGCGCGTCGAGAGTATGCGAACAAGGAAACGAGGTATCTGGGACAATCGGAAGGCAGAAGGTCGATTTTATTGGTTCGGGCCTCCCACGGTGGAGATAACAACCCTACGTCCCAAAAATTTCACTAGTATGCGAGAGGGTGTTACAAAGCGCTTGCTCGGGGTCCCTAGAGGTCCTAAGGACCTACCAAAGGGCTCAGAGCGTGAGTGTGTGTGTATTACAAGAGGTTCCAACCCTCAATCTATCGTGGGAGGGTATTTATAGGGAATTACAGAGACAAATCATTTATTACAGAGGCGCGCCATCGTGGAGGACGTCTGCAGAGCAAGTGCAGCGCCACCGCCGGGTACCACGCGGCGTGGGCACGGTGGCGTGGACCCGGTCAGCATGGACCGTGGCGGCGCGGATCCCGGCGCGCAATCCTTGAGCCGCCATACATTTAATGCCACGTCGCCTTGTCGAGGACCCCCCGAGCTGCCTTGCTCGGGGCCGGGGTACACGAAGGTCGGTACTGCATGCGGTGCCCGGGCAAGGGTATGGTCGGTTGGAGCCGAGTTTCGATGGTCGTCTTGGCACAGTGTATCCAATCCCCGACAGCTAGCCCCCGAGGCTAAAGGGGGAAGAAGGCCCACCGAGGCCTCCGCCTTGAGCCTCTAGACTTCTAAAAGAGGATTGGGGCCTGCGGTGAACAAGCTACCATGAACCCGGCATCCTTGCTCGGGATGAGGGATCTAGGTAGCGGAAAATGCTACGGCGCCGGGGAACCATGCTTTCATTGAGGATCTGTGGCGAAGAACCGCCGCAAAGATCCGCCGTGGCGCTCGAAGGAAGGGGCTCGCAGCGAGAGGAAAACACGTCGCGCATCCGAGCAACTCGCCCGGGATAAGCGCGCCTGTGAGACCGAAAGCGTGCCAGCGAAAGTTGGGCCGAACAACACCGTGGAGGGAGCGTGAAATTTTGCGAGGGTTCCTTCCCCATGAAGCGTCATGGCGCGGGCACGACAGCTTTTTTTCGGGAACCGCTCTCGCTAGGCCCGCCGGAGACCGAACCGCCACGCTACCGCAATCGATCGCTTTACTCGTCTGCTCGACTTCTTCGCCAAAATTGCATCGGCACGCTTTGAAAAGGCTCGCTTGCTTTTCCTTCATCTTTATCCTCTGCGCAAACCCTCGCCCCAGACTTCGACTTCCAAACTTCCTCTTCATGGGCGGCGCCTGTTGGTGAGTCCTCCCATGGCGCGGTCTATGCAGCAAGATCACGCGGAGAGGCTCGAGTCTGCCGCAGATCATGGATACCGGACCCTTATTCTTGGAGGGTCCGGATGGCGAGGAGCTCGGCGCCCATGCGACGATGAGATAGTCTCGTCATGAGCTCTACACCGCAATGGGCTCCAATGCCCGAGAGCGAGTTCTGGAAGGTGTGCTAAATCAATGCGAGTCTTGCGAGGTCACCCATCCAACCCCAACTCCATCCTTGTCTTGAACATTTTCGCCACCTCTGCGAAGGCTTCGTGGGCGCCCTTCCACGCCGGCCTTTTCTTCCATTTTACAATCTCTTCGCACCGGGGTTCTTCGCTGCCATGCAGGCGCTATACTTTCACCGAGGCCCAATCGCCCATACGAAGTTCCCCTGTTTTCACCCTCAAGGACTCAGTTCTGGTGGGCCGAAAGCATTGGTTCTACTTGAAGCCGCCGGAGGCGCTGCTACTGACCGAGCGGGCGGCGCAAAATACCGAGACGCCGCGCCCGCCAACCGCCCCTGAGGAGGAGCGGATCCTGATGACGATCCATGAGCTCACGACCATGGGGCTCAACGGGCGGGACATCCTCCGCGACTCCCTTGGAAACCGGATATCGCCGCTGAGGCAGAGAGAGCACCCTTTCTTCGAGATCGGCGGGTGGGACGACCTCACCCGCGAAGGAGAATCGGGTAAGCCCCAATGACTTGTGGCGCTTTTGCCCACAGATATCGCTTGAGTCCGCTACCGACCTTCGTACACGCCTTGATGTGACCGAACTTCGATCGGGTCGAGAAGAGGGTCGCCGAGATGTTTGGAACCCCGGGGTAAGGAGCTTCTTCGTGACCGCCAAGTGCCGAGGAACGTGCATGCTCGGAGTGACGGGTAAGCTTCTTGATCGTTAATGCTCGGAAGGGTACCGAGCCACTGAAAGTACTTACGCACGGGAACGACATCCGAGCCGCTCGACGCCGCTCGCCGCCTTTTGGTAGAAAAGACCGCTCGAGCCGGGCGTGGCGAGCTCAAATCAAAGGCGGTAGCAAGGCGTGCGTCCTTCCCGCAGCTAAGGCCAAAAAAGGGAAGGGCAAAAGGTCGGCGCCGCCACCCGTAAGCACCCGGGCATCAAAGAGGCATACCGCACCACGTGGTGACCCCGCGAAGCGACACTTGGAGTATGCCGATCGGATGGAGGTAAGCCGCCTAAGGCTCTGGTTGAAGAATTATAGCTGGCGGTTGGATCGAGCAAATCAAGCGGAGGGGAGATTGATCGAGGGATGGTGCAAAGCAGCAGACGCCTGGCGAGGGAGATCGAGGACGTGAGGGAGCAACGCGACCGAGCTACCAAAGCTCGAGTTCGGATCGCTCGGCGGGGCGCAGCCACAAGCGAGCGAGCCCGAGCAATCGTGGAAGACGGTGGTGGGGTCGACATGGAGGAGGTCGACCCCAAATCGGCGAGATCACCCAAGCCGCCGATGAGAAAGCTCAATCGGTGCTTTCATGGCGGCGAGAACCCGACCACCGGCGCGAGGAGGACTCGGCCAAGGGTAAGTCCGTCCACGTGCTTTGCTTTAGCCTTGTTCTTTTTGTAGCCGACCGAGCTAGCCCCACCTAACTGACGTGGGCGACATAGCTCGTAGGTTTATTCCGGACTGCCGGAAAGTGGCTTACGAGATCATTGACAATGTCATAGCGGCGATATGCTCCGGCGCCGCCGACATTGTGATGGCCGAGGGGGTGGAGGCGGCGGAGAAGTTTGTCGCCGACGACCGAGGCGGGGCGAAGCCCCCGGCCCTCCCGAGCACGGTAGACGTGCGAGAGTTGGTCGAGCTTCAAGATGCGGGCGAAGATTCTGCCCTGGAAGGCTTGAAGCCCCCGAGCGAACAACATGCTCGGGGCGACCTTCCTCTGTCCCCGGGCGAGTGACGTGTCGCGGAGGAGGCAATGAAAGACCTCGAGCAGAGGCTTCGCTTCGGGGAGGAGCGAGGCGCTCCATGGCGATTCCCCCGCTCGGGGGGAAGCTTCGTCGTCCCCGAGCGACCCGCCACTTTTCGGGGACGCTGAGTTCGAGTGTCCCCTCCTGCCGCGGTCCGGGGATATCCAGGCGGCGGCGATTTTCGAGCAATACCGGGTGAACTTGGCGCCTAACGCGTCGAGGTAAGGATGTTTTGCACGCCACGAAGTTTCCTTATTTGGATTTTATGGGGCTTTACTCGGGGTATTTTACGCGCAATTGCTTGAAAAAACCCTGAGCGATTTTGAGGAGGTGCTGATCGTCCCCAACTCCATGAACCGCTTCTATGAAGAAAGCGAAGCTCGCGCTGGGTGGAGGAGAAAGTGGCGAACTTAAGCGAGGAGGTCACCCTACTTGAGCAAAGGCGCCGAGACGGAGCGCAGGCGTCTCCGAGTCCAAGGCGTTTCTCGTGCTCGAGCGGGAGCTTGAGCAGAAAAAGTCGACCTCTACCTGCAGTAAGGAGAACCATTGCCGCCGCCGAAGAGGGTGCTCAAGGCTCGAGCAAGAGTTAGGGCAAGTGAGGCGAGCCGACGCCCAGCGTCGAGAGGGACCCTTGCCCTCGGCCAGGACAAAGCCTGTGGCCTCGGGCAAGAGCTTCAACAATGTAAGGAGCATGCAGGGCCCTAGAGGCCAAGGTGGCCGAAGCTCGAGGGGTCCGCCAAGGCGAAGGAAGAACTTGAGCTGTGAAACGGATCGCCGGCCATCTCGAGAAGGACCTCGCCTAGCCGGGGATAAGGCTCTTAACTTGAGCAAGAACTTGGGTGAAAGGCAGCTGCGCTCAAAGCCTTGAAGCTAAGGTGGCGAATCTGAGCGGCGGCTCGAAACGACCACTGCTTTTGCCGCACCAAGATAAAGAAGAGATCGAGCAACTTCGCGAGGAGGCCAACGGCGGCCGAAGCCCGGGCGGAAGGTGATCGATCTCCGAGCCAAATTGCCGATTATAGATGCGAAGCTTTCCGCTGTGCTCGAGGGGCACTCCCGCCTATAGGGTTGTATACTTTTGCTTGGGAAAACTTTTTGGTGGCGACGCCCCGAATGGGAATTCTTCCTCGATAAGTGTAGTATTCTCAGATCGGTGCCTTTTCCTTCTCCCGCGAAAAGATGACCGCGAGATATACGTAGGTCGGACTCAATGTACTGAGCGACACGGTCTGAAGTGAGTTGTAAAAAGAAATGACTTCAGATCGGAAGGCAATGCTCGACGAGGAGCAACACTTGACGGCGATTAGTGCCTTATCGCCAAAAAGATACTCGAGCTCGGGGAATCGCTTCCATCCATTGCGCCGCTAATAATGCTCGTGTACCAAATTGCGAGCACGAGTTTGTTCGCAGGAGAGGTGAAGGAAAATGCGCGTCCGAATGGCCAAAGCACCGGCCTGTGCGAGTCAACGAGCGTGGGATAGGTCGGTGAAAAGAAAACGAGCTCGCGCGTGGACGCCTAGGACGCGCATCCCTGGTTTGCGGGTGTGGTCGCTTGAAGGGAGGGCGCATGGGCAATAGACGAAATGCGTAGCGACAAATACGTGCGGACCGAGCTAAAACTCGAGGCGACCGAAGGGATGTCCGTTTGCAACTTGTATTGCGCAGCGAATAGCTACTGTGGACCAAGGCCGTCTTATCTAGACCGAAGCCTTTGGTGGTGAGATGAAAAGGCGCCTGTCGGATGAAAGTCTGTATTGCTCAAACGAGGGTCGTGTATTTACAAATAGCGTAAAGGGAACGTGGGTTAAACATAGAACTTGCGCAGCTGGTCGATGTTCCATGCATTGGGGAGCTCGCGGCCGTCCTCCATGGCAAGGCGGACGGCCCCCGGGCGCGTCGCTGACACGACCGTGAATGGTCCTTCCCATTTGGGGGAGAGCTTGTTGGCCTTTGACAAGTCCTGAATTCGGCGTAGGACAAGGTCGCCAACCTGCAAGGCTCGGGGTCGGACTGTCTTGACTGCGTGTTTGCGGAGTGCCTGTTGGTAGAGGGCTGATCGGAGCTGCGCCTTGAGGCGAGATTCTTCGGCGAGATCGAGCTCTAGGCGACGCTCACGACCCTGGTGAACAGTGTCGGCCAAGTGGACTCTTGGGGATCCGAGAACGATTTCGGCGGGCAAGACGGCCTCCGCACCATAGACGAGCTGGAATGGCGTTTCGCCCGTAGCTCGGCTTGTCAGTAGTGCGCCAACACTGCAGGGCTGGAAGGAAGCTCGTCCACCCATGACCCGCTTTTGCGGGAGAGGTCTTTGAAGACCCTTTTTTGATGCCTTGGAGTATTTGGCGCTTGTTCTTTGGTTTTGCGCCATTGCTCTGCTGGTGAGCTACAGAGGCGAAAACAGATGTTGGTTCCTATTTCTTCGCAGAGAAGCTTGAAATAGCTCATTTGGTGAACCGAAAAGCCATTATCCGTGATGAGGCGATTGGGTACCCGAAACGCGTCACTATGTCAGCCGAAAAAATCTCTTGGTCGCTGAGCGAAATGGTTGAAACTGGCTCGGCCTCGATCCACTTAGAGAAAGTGTCGATAGCCACGAGCAAGAATTTACAACCCTTTCGACCACGGGGGAAAGGCCCGAGAATGTCGGCTCCCCAGGTCGAGAATGGCCATGAGAGCGGGATGGTTTGCGGTCGCATGCATTACTGGTGGTGGGACTTACGGGCGTGAACCGCACGCTCGACAAGTCACAACGATTGCCCGAAAGGCCGTCTAGCGCTGATGGCGATGAGTACCCTAGGCGGAATGCCTTGCTCACGAACGTCCGAAAGGATGAGTGGGCTCAGACGCCCTCATGGATGTCCACGAAGGAATTCGCCCTCTGCTCGGGATATGCACTTGGAGAGCACCCTAGGGCGCTTTTGCGGTATAAGGCGCCGCCCACGAGCTTAGACGGATGACCGCCTTTGCGGTAATGAACGCCACTTCTTCCTCGCAATGTCCGTGGGCAAAATATCGGATGAATGGCGCCATCCAATCTGCGCCTTGCTCGAGGAAGGAGACGCGTCAGACGCCTCTTGTGCCTCCTCTTCGTGAGGAATGGAGGGCTTCGCGGATGCTCGGCGCGGCGCCGGCGGGCGGGCATCTGGGGTGGTGCCTCCTCTACAGAGGGAATGGAGGGCTTGTGCGGATACTCAACGAGAGTGCCCCAAGTGGGGCAGAATCGCTGAGGAACCGACCTTGGAAAGTTGGTCGGCAGTGAATTGTCCTCCCAGGGATGTAGAGTACTTGAAATTTCTAAAGTATCGCTCCATCTTCCTCACTTCAACCAAGTAAAGCGCCATTGAGCTATCGAACACCGACTCCTTGTTTACTTGGTTGACGACTAGCCGTGAATCGCCCTTCACGATCGATCCGTTGGACTCGGAAGCGCCTTGCACGCCGCCCGGCGAGAGGCCTTTCGTACCTCGCCGCGTTGTTGGTTGCGCGGCGTGTGTTGGATGACATATTGCGGTCGGTCACGAGGGACACCGACGACTCCGACCAAGGCTCGTTCGGCTTCGGATCCGTCAAGTACATGGTTCAGTGGCCGTCCTAGATTCTTGAGATTCGGTGGCGGGTCAAGCGGGGTTCGCCCATTCCGCCACGAATCGCCAAGATCGGGACTTGATTGCCGTCTTGCAGAGAAGTGTATGTCGAACTCCGTGAGTTCCATGGCCCACTTCGCCGTCCGGCCATCGGGTCTGGGTTTCTTAGGATCTCCCTAAGCGGAAAGCGGTCGGATTTATTTACCTTATGGGCTTGGAAGTAGTGGCGTAGCTTCACGGAAGCCATGAGCGGCAGTACAATAGTTTACGGGCCTCGGTAACGCCCTTTGGCCCGTGCAATACTTGGCCGACGTAGTATCTTTGAATGCCGTGTCCCATCTCGCTCTCTGCCCATCACAGCGCTTCTGCACTGGGGTGTAACTTGCGAGGTAAAGTAGAGCGGCTCCCCGACCTTGGCGTGGCAAGGATTGGCGGGCCGACAGTAATGCTTTAGCTCGTCGATGGGCGGTTAACTTCTTCCGCCCATACGAAGCCCTCATGCTGCGGAGTGCCTTAAAGAAAGGCAAGCCGCCGCCTCGACCGGAAATGAAGCGGCTAAGGGCGCCATACGTCCGGTCAAGGTTTGGACCTCCTTTATGGAGCCCGGCGCATCCTTTCGATAGCCTCGATTTTCTCGGGTTAGCACCGATGCCCGAGGCCCGGCGACATACCCAGTACTTTGCGGCTTTTTACCCCAAAACACACTTCTCGGGATTGAACTTTATTTTATGTGCGAAGATTACAAAAGTTTCCTCAAGGTCGATATATGACCCGAGGGAGCTTACTCTTAACTACGATATCATCTACGTACACCTCCGTGTTTCGCCTATCTAGTCTTGGAAAGTCTTCGCATCAAGCGCCTGAAGGTCGCCCGCGTTCCCGCAACCCGGCGACATGGTGCGTAGGCGAGCGTATCAAGCGGGGTGATGAAGGAGGTCTTTTCTCGCTCCGGGAACAAGCTTAACTGGTGGTAACCTGAATAAGCATCCAAAAACTCATTACACAGGATTCCGCCGTCGCGTCGACCGGTTGATCAATGCGGCGTGATGAAGTTGTCCTTGGCGGTGGGCGTTTAGGCGATGTGGTCGACACACATGCGCCACTTGCCCCCTTCTTTTCACGATGACTGGTTTGCTACCCCTCCGAATGCCCGAAACTTCCCTAACGAAACCGGCCTTGAGGAGTTTGTCGAGTTCGTCCGGATAATCGCACGCTTCTCGGGAAAAGCGCCAAGTTTACGGCGCCGGGTTTTTTGCGGTGAATAGCTAGCTTTGTGCTCAATTACTTCCCTTGGGACCCGGGCATGTCGGACGGTTCCCGAGCGAACACGTCCGCGCCTCCGGAGGAAAGTAATAAGCTCGAGTTCCTATTTGGGGTCTAAGGAAGACCCGGATGGAAGACCTTGGACGGGTCGGCCTCATCGAGAGCGACGCCTTGGTTTCTCCTCCGGGTTGGAGGTAACCTTTGGTCGGGAACGAGCGGCGGCGCTGGGTCGAAGGTATTTGGCAACGGTGACCGACCATGTCGAGCGCCTTTTCATCGCATTCGGGGCATACCTGTGGTTGCCCTTGATGGTAATAGCGCCATTTGGCCCAGAGCCTTGAGCTTTGGTAGGCGTGGTGTGTGGCGGACCATGAACTTGGATAGGGCCGGCACTTGCCAAGGATGGCGTTGTAAGTCGACTTGAAGTCGGCGACCTCGAAATTGATCGGCTCGGTCAGGAAATTGGTGGACCCTGGCGTTCTGAGCAACATGATCTGTCGGGGCTTGACCGGCGTTGCGGGGCGATCTCGAGAACGGGACAACAATGCTCCCGATCTGGGCCGAGAACTCTGCATCTCGTCGGGGCCGGCAGAATATGAGGTCCGAGGCTTCCGCCGCTCTCGAGGACTCGGCCGACCTTAGCGTTCTTGATGGTCGGCTTCGACGGCCGAGGAGCCTCTGAACTGGTCATTCCAAAGGCGCGTCCTCCTTGGAAAAGTGAGGGACACGGACCACCTGAGCTGGCGGACGAGGCGGTTTGCCGTGGTGATGTGGCGCACCTCCGTGCCGCCTCCTTGAGGTCCGCCGGGACTTGTACGCCGAGATCGCCAATATGACGGCGATGTGGTTTCGGGGCTCCTGGAATCCTACGTCGTCGTCCTCCGCTGGGCCCTTACCCTTGCCGTTATCCGCCTGCTGTGGGAGCGTGGGCATGGGACCCTCACCGTCGTAAAACCTTTCCGAGCGTCGCGCCGAGTTGGCGATTCTGGAGGTCGTGACCCGCCGCTTGATGATACGGGCAAAACCGGACGCCCGGAGGGGCGCCCCTTCGTTCGTGCCCGCGGCCGTCTTGGCCTTGGTCGCCGGGGTCTTGGTCATTTGGAGTTCTTCTTCTTCTTTGGCCGAGGAAGAGGAGAAGGGTGCTTGGAATGCAAGATCTGAACAAGCAGAGCAAGACTTAGGCGGACTGTAGCCTTCCTGCCTTAGCCAGCGCCTGCTCTTCTTCTTAGAGTTCTTTATGACCAGGGAGAGGAGGAAGGACACACGGGCTCGAACAGCGCCAGCAGAGTAGGCGCAGCGGGGATCGGCAAAGCGGGGCAAGCAAGCGGGGAGGCTGGAGGAGGCCTCGGCGAGCTCTTGGCCAGGGCCAGCGTGCCGGCAGACGGATGAGTAAACTTATTAGATTTTTCTAAATTTTCTCGTGTGTGATCATCATCTAAAATTTTTATGACAGATTAAGAACTTCCTGTGTACCATTCGATAAAATTTTCAAAAAAATTCAACTTTCTTGGTTTGCTCAATAAAATCTATCAATGCAGTAAGCACTAAACTTAATTTGTTGTATTATATTTCAAAAATCAATTCATTTGAGCTAAGGATTTATCAGGCAATTCAAATATTTTTATAACTTTTTGAAATTTTGTTTTTCAAATTCATTTGAGCTAAGGGTTCTTATGTAAAATTTTCATCTCAAAATATTTCTCCAGGAATTTATAAAAATTCTAACATTCAAAGTACTAGTTTTCAACTCTCTCTATTTTTGAATTTTTAAAAATTCCTCACATGTGATGATCATCTGAAAGTTTTAGAGAAATATCATAAGTATGTCAGGAATTTCCATAAAAAAATTTAAAATTTTCTAACGCCGTTTGTACTATTTTTCATCCGGTTCAAACTTTCCGATCAACGTTTCATCTATATAGTATCAATGTTTGAATTTTTAAAAATCCCACAGATCTGATAATCATCTGAAATTTTTATGAGAACATCTATAATGTGTCAGGAACCTACAAAAAAATTTTCAAAATTTTTCTACGTCGTTTGCACCAATTTTCAGTCAGTCCAATTTGGGCGAAATTTCGGGTAATTTCGGCGAAATTTCGGAAATTTCGGTAAAAAAAACCGGATTTGAATTTTAAAATTTGAATTTTGAATGCCCTCCGGCCGAATTTACCGAATTTCAGACGAAATTTCGGATTTCGGCTTGGAACAAATTTTTTCTTCAAACGAAAACTTGAACCCTGGTCTGAACTACGGTACGGTGGTCGCCGAAAATCTTGAACCTGACCAACTTGGTTCCGTTTATTCTTCTTTGTTTGAAACCAAGTCTCTTCTTGTTTTTGAACGGAACATGGTTCCAATTCCGATCCTGGCAAGTGACACAGTCTCGTGCCATCTGAAGTTGACCCATGAAAGACGTGCACTGCTGACCGCGCCACCGCCAAAATCTCCAGTCTCCCAGCCCACTTGACCAACGAGATAGCCCGCCCCGCCCCTCCGCGAAGCCAAGGGACGCCGCCCTGCAAGTGCGGTGCGAGATATTTCAGTTCTCTTCTTTCCTAACGAAATTGTGATTTTAATCTCTTGTCGACCGTGGAAGCATCAACGATATGATATATCGTGGTATGTCGTCAGCACCATACTAACTGTGGCCGCACATGGTACTATAGTGCCGAGCTCAATAAATACATGTAGCGATGTCTGAACTTCGGTAGGTAGGTATTTATCAAGGTAGAAGAGTGCGATGGTGACATACATATCTGCAAGTGATTTAGTTGTCAAAAGGTGACTAGATTTATAATTTAAGAGTGTTTAATCTTTTCTTTTTAACAATTGCACAATTATTAAAGCATGAATGAAAAGATAGATGGTGATTATTTACCCCTTCGCTTGTTTTAAGATTTATATAACTTGTATTAAAAGGAAAAGAATGAAAACACACTCTTACAATTTTACTTTAGAAAAAGACAAAACGAAAAAAAAATACAAGAGGGCAAATATATGGAGACTTCCATTGCGGGCGAGTAATCCTGTCCGTCCTCCCATCCGCAACGACCACCGGACACGACCAACTTTTCGGCATGCCTCGGCTTATAGCTTTGCTTATCCTTGGCCACTGGTCAGCGACACCGACTCGTGCACGCATCAACCACCAACTACCGATCAGCTCAGCCGTGAGCCTCCACCTCCGGCACGTCGAACGTATCAGGATAACACTGCGGCGCATAAACTAACTTATCCCTAACCCATATCTCCGTAGCTTTATCCATCAGGATCAGCTCTCGCGATACATATCCCAAGTTCCAGGTTCTTCTTCGGAGATTTGATAGTGGGGTCGTGGATCGGAGGCCTTTTCTTTCTCTGAACCCAAATCTCTCTCTCTCTGTCTCTCTCTCTCTCTCTTGTTCAGGAAACCACCACGCAGAAGGCACGGATGCTAGGGTACAGCCGCTTTGAGCGGCAAATGGATAAAGAGAGGGCTGCACGTACGCGCGCACCATCATCCGGTCGCCGTGGGCTCTACTCTGCTCGGCTACTTGTTTAGGAAAAACGGTGAGAGATGAGGATGGACTCGATCGACATGGCTAATTTTTTATTCGTGCGCGAATCTGTCTTTCACGAAGATTCGCGATTTTTCCGAACCGTATGTTCTTCATAAAAACCGTTGAAGAACCTACACGTAATTACGATTTTTTGAGGGACCCACACGGAAAGGAAAAACCGAGCGCAGCCGAAATGGCGTCGCGGCGCTTTTTTCGTGGAAACAATTTCGTTTTTTTTCATTATTTTTTTTAAATCGTCGAGGAAACACGAGAAATAATTAAAAGGACACAAAGCGATCCGATTGCGCTTAGCCGAGCTAAGCCGACGCGGCGGGTTTTTGGTGAAAACAATATCTTTTTTTTCGTCGGTTAATTTTTTTAAATCATCGGGGAAACGCAAGAAATGGTTGAAAGGACACAAGCGCATTCGCAATATCTTTTTTTTCGTCGGTTAATTTTTTTAAATCGTCGGGGAAACACAAGAAACGGTTGAAAGGACACAAGCGCATCTGCATTTGCGCTAAATCGAAAGATCTTTTTCGTGAAAAATAGTCGGAATGATCTAAGCGACACTACCTTTTTTTTGTATATACTACGTTTTTTTATCTATCTAGGATCTTCTCATGAAAGATCCACATTTTTTTTGAACCAGAAGGTCCTCTTCGAAAAAAAACACGAAAAGGACCTATATGTAATTATGGATTTTTTGAGAGGCCTAAAAGCGAAAAAAATTTTAAGCTGAACCGGATGTCCGATTTTTTCGGATGCTGTAATATTTTTTCTACTCGTGAAACATTTTCTTTTTAAGCGTAAAACATTTTTCTTCGATAACAGTAGAAATATTGATCCAGATCGTTGCAACATTTTTGTCCTACGCGTGAAGCATTTTCCTTCGATAACAATAGAAATGTGCGTAGTGAAAAAAATGTTGCACACGTTAAAAAAAAAGTTGCAGATGTTAAAAAAAATATTGTACCGAACGTCCGATGCAACATGTTGAGATTGGACGTTCGAATGCTAGTTCTTCCCTATAAATTTTGTAGGCAAAAAGGGGTAATTCTACAAGAACTCACTTGTGACTCTTCTACCTTCCAACTACGCGCGATTAATTTCCCTGTTTTCCCTTCAGGAGAGTTACGAGCTTTCAATAATCAACGGTGAGGGAAAAAAAATACTTGTGCACAGCCGCAACAAGAAATTGAGAACACGCGATTAATCAATCACTCCGCTCTACATGTATGAATTCAAGCAAAGTGGGCACAAACATGCGCAGCATTATTTGACCCCCTAGGGACAAAACAAAAGGGCGAAAACTCCAAATGAGAAGAAAGCTCATCGTCTTCAATCATTACACCAGCAATCACAGACCTGTCATGCATCTGCCGCTACCACGTACTGACGAGTGCTTGGCAGTCGGTCTCCAAGATGACTTGATAAAACCCGATAAACCCCATGTCCTTGCCATCCTGTCACCATCTTTCCACGCTAGGGCCTCGATTAACCTGTCCCCTTCCTTGCTACAACCCTCATGCTACCACGCCAAACAGCATTCGACGTTGCCCCCACCAACAATTCAAGTATTCAACATCGATATTACTCCTCCTTCCGGTCACAAATAGTTATTATTTTAACATCAATATGATCTTTAAAACGAATCTCGACTATTAATTTTTATTATAATATATTTATAAAACACAGTGAAATTATAATATTATAAAAGTATTTTTTGAGACAAATATAAATATATCATTTTTATATGTCCAATTTAAATATTTAAAAAGATATTAACGATCAAAATTTTAAAAGTTACTATACATATATCTAAAATAATAACTGTTTGTAATTGAAGAGAGTAATTCATTGTTCATGGGAGCTCTCCAAACCCACCTAGGCTAATTTCGAGGAACACTACACACTTTTTTTTCGGCAGCCCCAGAGGGCTGGGTCTGGGTCTCCTCTATGTACTCCATGGTGCAACCCGCTCCTCTCTATACACCAGTTTGTCCGCCGACGACCAAATACACCACATAAACTCAATCTCTCTAATTGAGTTATTGCTAATCGAGAGCACTTTCGATAGTCGCATCTAAAACCGTGGATGGTAGCACAAGTTTTGATACAGAAACTACGATCGGAACATGTATCTCTGTAGTTTGCACTGCAATTATGAGCGCCCGTTCAGAATACAGGAATTTGTTTCTAAGTAGGCCGCCAACCTTATACGGCGGAAAGCAAGCGCACTTTTCCAGTACTGCAACCACTCGGAATCTACGAAACAACGGAGCAGGGACGTTTCGTCCAGCCTTACAGGGAATATATAATAGTATAATTGGCGGTGCCGCGGTGATCAAATTCGTCCTATACTAGAAGTTGAATTAACAAACTTGATCATGAACGTGAACTATTCCTGCTCATGATCAAGTTTGTCTTTTTATTACTCTTAGCACAGGACGAATTTGATCATGAAATTTTATATGTAGATGGGGTAAGCTGATATGTACATCCATGATTTTTTTCAGAATTTTTTGAAACTTTTCTTAGTTGGTGTGCACCAGGTTTTCACCAAATATTTGTGTGCACAGGATACGTTGCCATGGTTATCTGAAATACCTATCAATGTCATCTATAGATATAATTAAAAATAACTTATACAATAAGTTATCTATATAGGCTATAATGACCTTACACAACTGATGAATTGTCTGCATAATCGTCTATACAATGATGTAGACAATGTAAAGTCGTCTATAAGACAGTTTAATAAAATTGATTGGCTGTGTGTATTTCAAGATGTAGAGGTCGAGAGATATAAAAAATACATCGTATAAATTTGAATAGAGAAAATACATAACTTAAACTCACATGCAGCTGACATCACTACTCCAAAACATCACATAGGTGACGCCCTATTTGTGGCGGTTTTTGGAACCGCCACAAAATACATGTATCGCTGGCGGTTCTTATGGAAATTGGCGGAGGACCATTTGTGGCGGTTGCATCAAAAACCGCCACAGATAATACTTAATCAGGACGGTTTTAAATAAAACCGCCATCGATAACTACTGGGACTATTTGTATGGTTGGTAGATGGAACCGCACAGATAATACATTTTCTGTGGCGGGTTGGTTTTAGAACCGCCACTAATAATGCTTTCTATAAATATCCTGTTGCTGTTCTTGTCACCGGTCATCTTCCTCCCGAGAACAAAACTCAAATTTTTTGATTTCAGATTTTGTTTGGCCAAGATCTTGTGCTTCCACTTCCTAGAATTGTTCCAAGGTGTGTAAAATATGTCTCTCTCTTCATTTCTAGTGTAAAATTGCCATTAAAAGGTTTATTCCTAGCTTAATTAAGGTTTAGGTGCAAGGTCTACATTTAGTTTGTTTTTTATTTAGCTAGCAATTTGTAGATGATGAATTTATTACCTTGTCAGATTAGATTAAGTTCTCTACCTTATTTAGATGATGAATTTTTGTCAAGCATATGTCAAATATATGTATTTATTTATTATTGGATATTAATGATAAATAAATTATAGTTAATATGATAGATGGGTGATCATGAAGTATAAAAATTATAGTTAATATTCCGAAGGATATGTATAAAAATTACGTTGCTCTTCCGAAGGATATGTATAAAAATTTATGTATTTACGATTATTGGATATTAATGAAAAATAAATTGTAGTTAATATGATAGATGGGTGATCATGATGTTAATTGCCTTGCATTTTGAGATGAGGAAATTTATTATATTGCTCTTCCGAAGGATATGTATAAAAATTACGTAGTTAATATTTTTCCTTAGTTACCATTAATTTTTTTTGTTAGCGCGTGTATATACATCTTGCTTCATTAGTCGGTATTGTTAGTGAATTTTATGAAGCATATAAACCCAATTTATGTAATTAAGATTGTTGGATGTGAATGATAAATAAATTTTAGTTAATATGGTAGTCGGGTGATCATGAAATTTTGAGGTGAGGAATTTATTATGTTGATCTTCCTGAGGATATATATATATATATATATATATATATATATATAATTTTGGTTACGTATGAGTATATATTAAAATTAATTAATTAAGTTTGCAACATTTACTTAGTATTAATGTTGTCCCGTTAGTGCATATTGTGAATATTCAATAACAATTTATTTAATTAAGATTTGTGGATATTAATAAATTGCTTAAATTAATGAACTGTAGATGGACCGAGATGGATGTAATGATGCGAACTGCTGTACCAAGAATATATCGATTTGTATCTGTTTAAGGGCGTATGAGGAGAACAATTTTGCAAAAAGAAGACGGAGTACATACATCATCCATGCATTGATTGCAAGAATGAGAAGATGTTTTCGAACAAAACCATATCCATTTGCACTTGATCCCGAGGGGTTTTGTACCGCTATATAAGTTGGACAAGGCACGGTGAAGAGGAGATCATACTTGAACGTGATAACGTGACGCATTTACGGAGCCGCAATGTGGCAAATGACATCGCTATGGATCCGATGAGGATAGGTTGGTCGTCGATGACGACATTAACTGCTCAAATGTTGCGCGATGCGTAAGAGAACTACACTAGTCGAGAGAGTTTAATCAATTCACGGGTTTGATAGAGGATTCGGAGAAACCTTTGTTCCCGTTGTAAGGAGGAATACACAAAGTTGCACACGGTGCTCTCGCCATCGAAATTGAAGGCGGCCAATGGTTGGTCCGACAAGAGTTTCACGGCGTTGTTACATCTCTTAGCTGACATATCGCTCAAGGAAACGTGTTGCCTAAAACCACGATCTAGCTAAGAAGGTTGTATGTCCCTTGGGATTGGAAGTAGAAAGAATACATGCTTGTCCAAACGATCAGATACTCTATCGCAAAGACTATGCAGACATTAATGTATGTCCGGTGCAAAGCGCCGCGACACAAGCGTAAGGGCGATGACAAATGGCTTATCGAGGTGAAGAAAGGAGCTCCCGCAAAAGTGGTGTGGTATTTGCCAAGAATACTCGCTTGAAGCATTTATTTGGAAACAAAAAGCACGCCAAATTGATGCGATGGCACTTTCGGAAGACCGTAAGAGGGATGGAAAATCGAGACACCCTACCGATTCTCGCCAAAGGAGAACCATCGATAGACTCTTCAGGAGAACTTCGGAAATGAACCGAGGAATGTAAGGTTTGGCTTGAGTACGGATGGAATGAACTTTTCGGTAACATGAGCAAGATTCATAGCACTTGGCCCGTGACCCTATGTATATACAACCTTCCACCCCGTTTGTGTATGAAGCGAAAGTACATTATGATGTCGCCGCTATCCAAGGGCCGAGACAACTCGGCAACGATATTGATGTATACCTACAACCATTGGTGGAAGATCTTGTGATATTGTGGAACGAAGGTGTATGTGTATGGGACGAGTACAAACGAGAGTACTTCACTCTCACGCGCATTGTTGTTCTCACCATCAATGATTTTCCTGCGCTTGGTAACCTGGGTCCCACCGATTATAAAAGGAGCCAAAGCATGCCCCCAAAGACATGGATGAAACCGCTAGTGTGTGGCTCAACAACTCGAGGAAAATAGTGTACATGCGCCACGGAGGTTCCTTCGCAGAATCATCCGCATCGCAATATGAAGAAACAATTCGACGGACAAAGGAGGACGGTTTAGCTCCAAGGCGCCTTCGTGGGGAAGAGGTGTATGATATGGTTAGGGATCTTAATGTTGTACTTGGAAAGGGAGTATCGGTAATACATCGCGTCCGCATCGAGAAGACCACGTGGAAGAAGAGATCCATCTTTTGGGACTTACCCTACCGAAGGACTTGAAGTTCGACATCGCATCGACGCCATGCATGTAGAGAAGAATGTATGTGACAGTGGTTGGTCTTTTACCAATATTCCTAGCAAAACAAAGGATGGATCAAGGCACGGCGATCTCGAAGACATGAAAATCAGAGCCGAAGCTACATCCTCAAGACATCGGAAAGGCCGGCTTTACCTTCCCCACCTTTGCTACACTTTGAGTAAGAAAGAGAAAATGTAACTCGCAAGTGCTCGCATGGTGTGAAAGTTCCATCCGCATTCGCAAACATCAAGAAACCGTATCGATGAAAGATTTGAAGTTAACTAGCATGAAGTCTCATGATTGTCATGTGATGATGACACAAATGCTCCTCGCTGTAATTAGAGATGTTTTGCACGACAAGGTCCGAGAGGCAATCACGAGGTTGTGTTCTTCTTCAACACGATTTCACGTAAGGTCATCGATCCCATTGGACTTTATGAACTTCAGCCGATGTGGTAAAGACTCGCGCCACCGGAGATGTATTTTCCCCATCATTTTTGATATCATGGTTCATCTCATTGTTCACCTTGTCAATGAGATAAATATTTATGCCCCAGATTCCTCGCGATCGATGTACCCATTTGAAAGGTATATGGGTGTTTCAAGAAATATGTACGTAATCGATCTCGACCTAAGGCTCAATTGTAGAAGGTTATGCAACTAAGGAGGTTATTGAGTTCGTGGTCGATTACATGGAGGAGGTCGAACCGTAGGAGTGCTCAGATCTCGCCATGAGGGTAGGCTAGGTGGGAAAGGTCTAATAGGAAAGAAATCTACAAATTCTTACGATAATATTTTGTTCTTAACAAGCCCATTTCACAAGATTGGCAAAATCACTTGAGGTGTACTCAGATATGGACATACACAAGCGTAAGCTAAGGAGGAAAACCGAGGAAAGTCGAGATTTGGATAACAAAAGAGCAAAATCGCTTTGTTCAATATTGGTTCAGTGGAGCACATGTCCGGTGAAGAAACGAGTGTTACATTGAGGTGGTTGGCAAAAGGGCCTTCTGTGTACAATCACGACATGGCAAGGATATGACATCAATGGATATACATTTTACACGAGAGCTCGTGATAGCAAGAGCACTTACCAAAACAAGGTGTACGATAGATGCTCACGACAACACAAAGAGACGAAGAGCATCTACTACGGGTTCATAGAGGAGATTTGGGAGCCGGACTCAATGATTTTCAAGATCCCTGTTTCGATGTCATTGGGTACGACTCCCGAATGGTGTCAAGGTGGACAAGTACGGCTTTACTATCGTGGACATCGAACATGTCGGATACAGAGACGAACCATTCGATTTCATGCGAATCAAGTAGCACAAGTATTCTACATAATCGAATCCAAGAGATAAGAAGCGCCACGAGTTCTCGCAAGGAAAAAGAAGGATCGTTGGAGTTGAGAATGTCGTGGATGAGGAAGAGTACAACCAGTTTGATGAGTTGCCTTTCGCAGCGATAAAGATCGTGCCCGAGGAAGAAACCACTCAAGAAGTTACCTATCATCGCGATGATCACAACGAAGGCCAAATTGTGAAAGAAAATAATTAGTTATGAGTAATGGCAACATGTCGCCATTTATATGGAGTAATGGAAATGTGATGAAAGAAATGTACATTTCATTTAATTAATAGGAAATAAATATGCATGATTTTGATGAGAAAACTTCAAACTTCAAGTCTCGACTAGGCGATGGTGGAGTCTTGTTCAATTGAATTCGTGTTTCTATGGCTACCGAGGAAATGTAGTAGCTTGAATAATTCTATTTACTCAATTTTTATGTGCTCCAGATATAAACAGCTTAAATGCTTCTAGGACTTATGTTATACATGCTTCATATGTATTAATGTATGGAAGAAAAAAATCATGTATTGTCATATGCAACATGGTTTATTATGATTTCGCAGCTTTTTACGCTTATGCATGCTTCTCGAGTTTATATGATTGTCATCTGTTTATGGCGTGGGAGGGGTATCTGTGGCGGTTAAGAACAATAACCGTCACAGATAACAGATCTGTGTGATTTAACAATAACCGTCACAGATAACGCTTATCCGTGACGCTATTGTTCTAACCGCCACAGATATCGCTTATCCGTGACGGTTATTGTTCTAACCGCCACAGATACCTCTACATATAGCTCACCGCTTATCTCAGAATTTCGCTTCGCCTCCCGTGTTCCTAGCTCCTTGCCGCCGCCACCTGGCGTGCTCTCCACTCCCCGGCTGCCGCTGCCTCGCGACGCTGCCTTTTGCGCCTCAAGACCGCACCGCCTAAATACCAAGACGGGCCACTCAAGGCCACTTACTCTAAGCGAATCGCCGTCCGCTTCCCCACCGGCCGCCCTTCAACGCCTCCCGTGACCGGCGCCTCCCCTTCAACCCTACTCAGTAAGCTACTAAGCCACGTAATCCGTATTGATTATGCGTTTAGGTTTAAAATTTATGTAATCTTGTTGCTATCAGGATCATTATATATATATATATATATATCTCGCTTAGCTTGTTTGAGTATTCGCTATCTCCGATGAAGTGATGATTGATTGACTCAAAATGGGTTGCTTGTCAGGTTTCGATATGTGAAGGTTGGTCGGGTTTCTGATTTTGCTGTCGTCACAGATATGGTACTCAATATTTATGTTTAATTCGTGATTCAAGGCATATTAGAATGAAAAATTGCTTGGTAATTTTGCTTCGTAAATTAATTAGTCGCCACATTCCACTAATGCAATTCATCTTCAGAAAGAGTACCTTTGAATGAAAAAATTGCTTGCCTTTTAGGACTAAGGGAGAAAAATAAACTGCTTGCTCAGTGATCGAGTGAAGCACTACGTGCTAGCGAGGGCGATCTCTTGTTCATCGAGTTTATCATTCAAGAGCGGCGAAGACGAAGCAAAGGCGCAAAGAGTTCATCAGCTTGTACGCCTACCCACCCAAGGATCCTTCCACCCAAACAGGAGAAAGACGAGCTATCACCGTCCTCGAAAACAAAGAGCACCCCTGGTCGAACACGAGGCGTCGGGTCAAGGTTCCATGGAAGATGGGATTCTCGAGCACGAAGACTTATAGGAGTCGGAAAAGAGCTAAAGAAGAGCAGCGCAGCAGAAATGGAAAGTATGAAGGAAAGGGTTCTCGCGAGAATTACAACCCACCATTCATGAACAAGTTCAACGACAAGTACAAGAAGCCTTGAGCCGACGAGGTCGAAAACGCCTCTCCAAATTTACTGTGTCGTCAGCAGTTAGCTTATGGGTCCACGCCAAAGACAAGCGACCTAAACCATTATCCCGTGGATCTACATACATGACCCCACACCCCGTCA
The DNA here is from genome assembly GCA_036346375.1 of Guadua angustifolia. Classification (NCBI taxonomy): domain Eukaryota; kingdom Viridiplantae; phylum Streptophyta; class Magnoliopsida; order Poales; family Poaceae; genus Guadua; species Guadua angustifolia. Next base: position 37,000,566 of record CM070509.1, on the reverse strand, counting down.
CCAACGTGCCCGTGATGAACATCTTTCTACAGTCGCCATAGGTAGCTTATCCGTGCCAACAAGGGGTGTCCGTGCACAATGCCCCGATAGCGCCAGTTATGCAAAGGTCCGTGGACACTAGAGTTGCACGGTTGTCGATATCAAAGCTAGAAAACCCGCCAATGACGAGATAACAACTCGGGAGGTGCCGCCCACTCATTCATCCAAAGGCGCAAGCGTGACATCATCTTGGACCATGCAAGGGCACCTCTCTCGACATCGTTTTGGATCATGCATCGCCAAATTTCTCGCAGAAGTAATCCACAAGATCACCACCAAAGACTGAGAGTGAAATGGTGAAGAAGCAAGATGAGGTAGAAAAGAAATCCATTGAGGGCCCCATAAATATGGCCCCTGTTAGTACTCCAACGCAGAAAACTCTAAACACCGGGTACTTCAAAGGACAAACCTACAACCCATGATCCCAAAAATGGCACATTAGACAGCCAGACGCCTAGATCAGGGAAGCCAGACCGAGTATGATGTCGTCTGTGAAAAAGTAAGGGCAAGGGAAGTCTGATGAACAAGAAAATCAACCAAAATTGAAATTCGAGGTTGGGAAGCCCTTAGTCACCGATTCGCAGCTAAATACCTAACACCCATGATGCAAATGACTACATGCATGGTACATGGAGCGATCCAACCAAGACGACTCTCAAGGTGATCACCGCAGTTGTTCCGTGAGGAACATTTTCACCACGAGGGCTATGGCTACTTCTTAATAGAATTCGATAACATGCACAACTTGTTCTATCATGACGCCTCGACATATGTTTTTGAGATGCCGGACATCGTAAGTGTCTAATATATCAATCTTGGTCTACATTCACGTAATACCGATAAATGTCATGTCTAACTATTTCGTTATATAGATACGAGATTCAAGAACTACGAAGAACCAAGGGCCAAGGGATTCTCTACCGGAACGGTTTGCCAAGAAGAAATCGAGAGAGTACCAAAGGAGGTCGAGGAGTACGCCTATAAAGCTTTGCTTAAACTACAAGATAAGGAGTTTATACTTGTACCATACAATTTTAAGTAAGTTCCTTACTAGCGAAGTTAAATTACTCGTTGGTTTCGTATTTACTCGACGTAACGACTAATGGCTATGGCATCCAGATTCCATCGATTCTCGTAGTAATTCATCCGCATAAGAGCAAGATGTCGATCATGGATCCACCGGATAAACCTAAAGCGCATTATGAAGTGATGACACGCTTAATCAACCAGCGCTCAAAAGATATTGTGAGAAGAGCACGAGACACCGCCATACCGTAAAAACCCTTACAATCCGTACTAAATTTCCCAGACGCACGCAAGGAATATTCTTATATCGTATTTCATAGTAAATAGCTCCTTCGACGACATCTTAGTTCATTCGATTTTCGCAGTTGTCACAAGCGTATAAGGAACAAATCTATGTGGGTACTTGTGTGCCAAGACATGCGGAAATCTTAAGTTGCACAATAAAAGACAATGACGTGGAGGTCACCATATCGACATGACACATCGATTCGCGCCACTCGATTTCTATATACTCTCTAATTTCGTTTTTCATACCTACAATACTAAGTCGCTTCACGTAGGATCTGCTTGCTCAAATCCAAGCCGCTCAGGCTACCGCCTACTTCATCATGAAGGAAATACTCAACAAAAAGGCGTAGTTTTATGACTAAGACAACAACGATCCACTCCTCCATACTCATGTCTCACATCGCGGTCTCCAAGTCTCAAGACCCATAGGCTTCTAGTTTAGAAAACTAGTTTAGGCTTTTGTTACTTCAATTCTATTTCATTACAAAGTGTAAATAACTCTTTGTACCTTTGAAATGGGAGCCCTTCTTTCCTCAATGCCACTTCTCTTGTCAATGGTTCTGCCATCGTAGCATGTATGTTTGTCTTCTTGAGGAACACATGTACACACATGCAGTGGCACTTCTAAATATTTCATGTGTTTGCCTTTACATGGTTATTTTTTCATATAAAGTTATTTCATGTGTTTGTAATAGTATGATAAACTAACTAAGTGAAAAAATTACTTGGTTACTTTGATAAACTAACCAAGTGAAAAAGGCATATTGTTTCTACAACCACTATACTAGACGCCGATGGCGTGGTATGATGATTCTTCTCATATTTCGGACCTTATTAATATCATCCTTCAATTCTCGACATTATTAATATGTATTCTCTTTATTTACAAGGTGGCCATGAACTTGATGGTCGGGAGGGCAGCATGTAACTCAATACTCCTTTTCTCAAGAAGCATGAGGCTCACTGATGCCGGTCATGGTCGGCTTCCATTTTGATTTTGTTCTTTACAATTGACACGACCATTTCATTTTCATGCACATTTTGATGTTATTAAGCCTCTTATGTGCACATGCAATGATTTCAGAACACATGGAGGACATTGTTGGATTGGTCTTCAAATACCTTCTCCTATTAAAAGAAGAAGGAATCAATGAGCGGATCTTTAATGAGGTAATTGTCGTGCACATGGTTTATGTATTGCACATACTTTTTGAGAAAATTATTTGATGGTTTATGGTTCAGATGGCAGCTTTGTTTGCCCTATATATCTATCATTGTCTCTTCATATCTCAAAGACATAAATATACATAGATTGGTTCTTTTCTCAAGTAGTAGTCAAAGTTAACATACATATATTGGTTCTTTTCTAAAGAAGTACAAAGTATGCGATGGTCGACATTAGTAAATTGCTAACCGATGTCGGCAATCATCATCGCTAAGCATAAATAATCTTTCCTCAAATGTAAGGTTTTTTGGCCATTTAAATCTTGTGGTAGTTGGCCTTACCTTCATATCTTAAGACTTGTTATTTTGTCGATAAGTTATGGCACCATATGATCTGCATTTTGCATAAATGAGCATATGAAGCTAAATATTATGCCTTTCTTCTTTGTTTGACGAATACTTCTCTGGTCTCTATAGAATAATCTGGGAGTCTAAAAATTTGAAGGATCTACTAATTCTATTGAGCCCTCGTACAATACATCATATTCTCGCTGAGAATGTCACTTCTTCTATAATACAGTTTGCTTTTTTTTTTCTTTTCAATAATTTCATTTTCTAAATTGTATTTTCTCGGTCTTATTCCACGTGACATACAGTAACAATGTACTTAATTATTCAAATTTATATACATAATCCTCCATACCACGTTGTAATTGATTAACTCTACTACTCTACTTGGCAAAGAATGGATTCAAAAGGCTCCTACATTGTGAGGACCCTTCCCAAATAATCCCATTATTAATCATAAGCATGTTGTAATTATCATTAGCATTAGTCTTAATCATGATCATCAATTAAGCATGAGTATAGGCATTAGTAGCTAATTAACATTAATGCAATGGCATGCATGCATCAAAGATATAGTAATTAGTATTCTCGTGATGCAAAGGAGGTGTTGGCAAGACATGAAGTGTACCGGGCAAAGGCAGAGACGTGGGCAATGCAGGAGTGTTGGCAGTGAGATGGGAGTGCTGGCATTGCATGAGGAGAGGTGTCAGCAGGGTAGTAATGCATGAGATGTGTTGGCAGTTGAAGGAGGGTGCTGGCAGCTGCTTGTGAGTGCTGGCATCTCATGTTGGGATGTGGCAGCAAGAGAGGGAGTGCTGGCAGTGAGATGGTGTGCTGGCATTTGCATGTTGGGAGGTGGCAGCAGGAGAGTGATTTAGTAAAAGAGAGAGAGAGAGAGGCAGTAAAGTTACTTCACTCAGGGGTAAATCACAGATACAACCAAGACTGAGATAAGAGTAGTCTGGAAGGAGTGTCCTGCTTGAGCTATCATGCTATTGTTACAAATGCCAAGACCAACACCCATTTAACCAAAGATTCACTTCTTTTCACCTCCACAACGAAGACAGCCAAGCAGCCCACTTCTTTCCTCATTTTACTTGCAACTTAACTAGCCCACTAGTGTATTCTCGCCCATATCTATCCTCAAACCAAAACACATCCGAACACAACCAGATTCGCCCCTTGTCCATTCCAAATAAGAGCAAGTAAAGGAGGTAATCGAGGATGACCATCCAAAGAGCAAGGAAGGAGTTCGGTCCGAAGCAAGAAAAGGAGCCAAGAGAAGTGTAATCACCAAGAAGCAAAGCAAGAAGAGGAGCTAGAAGGGTCGGCCACCTCTCAAGATCATCTACCTCTTCAAGATCGCTTCAACCCCAACCCTAGCAACCTCAACATCCCAAGACTAAACCAAAGAAGAAGCAAGTAAGTCTAGTCTAGTGTAGTTGCAAAAACCTAGAACTAGTGAGGTAGCAACTAATCCCGAGACCAATAGCTAGAGAAATTAGATGGGTAAGGAACTTAGCTCATGAGGTAAGGGGGTAGTTCTGCGCCACTAATAGAGCTTGAGAATGGGGATTTGGTAGGTGTCTAAAGGAAAAGAAGGATGTGACAGAGTAGAGAGAAGAAAGAAAAGGAGAAAAGAAAGAAGAGAAAAGGGGAAAATGAAGAAATGTTGAAAATGAGCAGATCAAGGCATGCAGGACTATCAACATTGGCATATTTTGCATTAAGACTATTAGCGTTAATCATGAAACCATACATGCATGCATGCGCATAAATATAGATATTAACAACATTAGTGACATTAAGTGATTAAGTAGCTAATTAGTAAATTGGAGCATACATGGCATATAAATAGAAATCATCGTAACAGGAAAGGAGCATATCAATAGTGGACCGCTTGGACACCTAGCTCATACTTAATAAATTGTTGTAGATTAATAAGATTATAAATTTTCAGGACAAGAACAGAACTTGCCCGACAATCAGATCCTGTTTTCGAGCGAGGTCGTACTTCTACTGGATTCTAGGTTTGCTGCAGTTAATATGGTCCTTTTTGTTTCCTATCGTGTTTCACATGCCTAAACCGCTTTCACCGCTCACTCATTGTAAAATATTCATATCGCTATTGTAATTTCATGCATTATGAAATTGTCGGTATTAGACCGCTTTTGAATTGAAACTCAAACACTTAATTGTATATGTTTAAAGGTCTCAGAGGTGGTTGCAATGACAAGATGAGATGGTTAGTGCTGAAATTTCTCAATATTAGTTACTAAGTTACTTTGTCGTTCTCCGAATTGCCTCGTTGCCAACATTGTTAGATTCTACCTTGTATTGTCACTTATACTATTTCATTCAATTCTTCATTTGTTCATATTGTATTGTCGACTTATTGTATGACACTTCTATCAATTTCGCTTCTCGTATAACACTTCTATCAATTCTCTTATATATATTCTCATGAGGGCATGGCTAGCATCGCCGAGGCTAGCCACAAATGCCGCTTTTTATTTTCATGTGTCGGACTATCGCGATTTGCTCGAGCCAAAACCGCCATCGATAGTACTAGTATCGCTTGCCGGTTTTGGTTCGAACCACATCGATATCATGGGTATCGCGATTTGTTCGAGCCACAAACCGTCACAAATAATGTTATCTGTGGCGTTCTAGAACTGCCACCGATAATCCCGGATTATCGCGGTACTAAATATGTGGCGGTTAAAACCGTCATTGATGGCAGTTTCGAACCGCCACAGATGACGTTTTTCAAGGTAGTGCATATACTATTATATAGGGAGATTTGATGATTTGCCCTATTTAAGTTGGCGCAATTGATGATTTGTCCAGTATGCCTCACTCACATATGGTCCAATCATCAATGGCATAAGTAAATGAGAACAGATCATCAATTTTTTCTATTATATATGCATGTACCATTATATAGGACATTGTTCTCCTGCGGCTCTACAGTGGCTATAGGGATTGTAAATTAAGCAGTATCTATAACTTAGGACCGTCGAATCGAGCACACAAATGGCCTGAATCAGCGAAAAATTTGATGAATAGTATTCTGCTACAGTGCCATGAGCATTACACAGTAAAAACCCTATACAGTTTTTCCCGATCTAAACTATCAAATTTGAATTGGAACCGTTTGAGTTACAGTCCGGAGACCTCGCGGTTGCATTATATATGTCCTTGTACGTAGGCACAGATGTAGCCGGAGCAGTGCGCCACGAGGCGAGCCAAGAAGTGTTGATTCCTCACCGGCCGCGCCGCCGCCTATAACAACCACTTCACGTGCCCTATCTTTCTCCCCTTTGGTTCACAAAAAGTTCATACATCTTCTAGAGTTAGGTTCATCTCCTAGTCCGGACACCAAAACCACCACCATGGAGGCGAAGAAGTCGCCGCCGCCCACCCCCGCATCCGCCGGAGACGCGCCGGCAGTGGGGAACGGATACTTCAGCTCCTTCTTCTCCGCGTCGCCTGTGGTATTTGGTCTCCACGCCGTCTTTGTGATCTATTTGTTGTTAGGTTTCGGTTCTTTGGTTTTTAGGGACTGTTTCTACATTTGTGGCGCAAAGGTGCCCCGCCTTTGGTGGTGAACTTGTGATGCGCTTCGATAATTCTGGTGCTTTATTATTTCTAGTCATAATTTGATGGTTTTTCTTCTGGGTTCATCCATGGATTCTTTTGGGGTAATTTTTGTGATTGAGGAGTTCCAGGTTTGTTTAAAATTTTATTTAGGTATCCCTGTGATATCGTTACTTTTGTTTTACCTGAAAGGCAAATGCAAAAGACTCGAAGCAGACGGACTTGTACACGATGCTGAACAAACAGAACTCCAAAGGGCAGAATGGCAGTGCCATCGCAGGTAGTTGTGGGATCTCCTGTCTATTGGACATTGCTATGTAGTTAAGGTTAAATTTGTGATCAGAAGGGTTATTCTAAAGCATTTTTATTTGAAGGGAAACAGTGGGAAAGGATCCAACTTTGTATGTATTAAATTAAAAAGACATGTAATGCACGGCAGAAAAGGCAGCTACTCAACAATATTAGGGAATAGGGAGGTATTTCTTCTTTGATCTATGGATAACCATGGATTATTCCAAAGCTTTAGCTGGATTTAGGTGGAGTGTGTGAACACTCATGTCAAAACCTCGCATTGATCATTTAGGTGGAGTGTGTGAACACTCATGTCAATACCTCGCATTGATCTTTGAAGTAGTATTGCTCCCTGGTTATAGGTTTTTCTACCATGTTGATGAAAATCTTAATTTGGAGACGAATTTGGTCATTGATATGTTATCCAGCAGTTAATTAACTGCGTAAAGTTATTCGCCCTCCAGATGGCAGATGCCAAGGCAGCCCCACTAAAGTTCGTGCGGCATACAAGGATGGAAAACAAGTTTATCCAAACGAGTCGTCAGAATCGCCTTATTTTGGCTCGTCTGTGCATTACGGTGGTCGGGAATTCTACGGCAGCTCGCCACACAAGCAAACCATCGAATCACCAAGAAATGTATGTAGAAATCACTGTTATGGATAAAGCTCCTGGTTGTTTATATCACATGTTTCAATGTTTACTTTGTATGTCCAATCCAGTATGAGGACAATCCGGGTGGCTCCCTGGCTACCAGAGGTGATTGGTGGCAAGGTATAGCATTACTGCATGATTGGATATTATATAAAGAAGATGAAATACATATTTACTGACTATAATCTACTGTCAGGTTCACTTTATTACTAAATAATTTGCCGAGGACTCCTTTTGTGAACAAGGTATACTGCATCAATGTGCTTTATATTTAATCACTTGCTTAATTGTTTGATTTGTCTCAATTTTGTGCCCTTATGCTGTGTACACTATGTCTGCATCATTGGTGTCATGCAATATATTTCATTCCAATTTGAGCAGTGATAGGCTGGCCGCTGGCAGCAGTATCTTATAGTGTACTTAATTAAATTTCCATGTTATGGCCCCCCGTCAGAGGTAACTTGAAATTGTTCTTTCTCTGGTAGAACCAGCTCACAAAAGATTTTCTGCATTTGTTTCAAAATAGTTATAACAGAGAGCAGATTGCTTAGTCTTTTTGATAAGGAACATCAAGTATGTCTTATGTATTTATGTAACATGAGAAATGTGAACTTGGGTAGATGCAATCAACTAAGGTTCATTCAGTTTCGCTGTCTCTGGGGTACTTCACTTAGTCATAGATTCACTGTTGATCATCTTTCCTTTCCCGTACACAAACATTAAGAACTTAAAAAAAATTATCTCTGTTTATGTTTGTGTCCTTGTCGCAGTTCTGGTGTCAATAATTAAGTCCTGAAATCTGCACAATGATTGCAGAATAGTGGTGGTTAGCTCCAGGACAAAAATGGTTAATTGTCAAGTGAAAGTTCAGTTAATCTGCAAATTTCCTCAAGAGCTTGTTATAAGTGGCATTCCATCATATTATCGTATATTTAATACGACGGGAAGTATAGTGTGTTAATCTTTCGAGAACCTCGTTATTATTGTTGCTCCTAAGAACTCCATACATTTGGTATAGTTTGATGTTTTAGCATTTTATCTCGTGTTTAACATGATATGAACCTGTGACACTGATAATGATCATTTCTTAAGCTGTGAACAACCTTTACTTAACACCCGGTTGGCCTTTTACTATTTTGTTAATCCCGAAGGCATTCCTAGAGGCCTCAACGACTCATCTATTTTGTTGGTTTTGACTGAAATACTCGCAACCATAGTTTGTCATATCCTCCATTGCCAGAAAATAGAAACTGATAGTATAGTTGACCATTGTTAAACATCTAATCAGTTTGTGCATATTTTTGCTCTTTTACGCCTGGAGTTGTGATCATAGTTACCGGATTTGCTATAAAACCCCGCGAATCGTGAACCGGATGTGTCAAACTCAAACCGGTTTTGAGTACAGGATTCATGTTCACAATAGAAATTGGAAAAAAAAGTAGTGAACCGCAAACCCGAATCCTGTATCGTGACTTGGACGAATCGCGTTTCTAGAAACTTTGTGAATATTCCAAACCATTAACGAGATATATTAAGCTTACAGTAGCTGATAGGAGCCTAAGCTATTCCGAGTAGCTAACCAGGCTCTGCCCTGTAACTTGCTACGGTCATCCACCTGCAACTCTGTTACTTACAATGCCTTAGCATTGGCTTCTTCATTTATTGACATCTTATTCGTTTGTTTGTGCCAGAAATAAAAGGAGTGGGCCGAGATTGTTTGCTGTAGAGTTGATATGAGCCATCAGGCATAAAAAATCGTAGTGGAACTATATCCATTCCGTCGGTGGAGGCAGTATTTAGATGCATCATCTCACCTTGGCAGATGTAGTCTTTATGTCTCTTCTTCCCCTTTGTTCTGCTGTTTACCTTATTTAGTGGAATGTAATGTACTTGTAGGGCAGCCGGAATTAGGTTCTATAAAAAGTGTCATTTGCTGTGTGTGCTGCGTATCCTTATTCGTGGTGTGTTTTGGAAAGATTTGGATTTGCACATCTGTTTCGGTCCACCATTTCTCTCATAAAAGTAAAAGGATTTTGATAAACATCATCTGGATGTTTTGATGGACGGTTTGATTCAAATTATGAGGCATTGGATCTATTTTGAGATCCGTAAGCCGTGAAGAGGCGTGAAGAGGAGGTGGGATTGTGTTTTGATGGACGGTTTGATACTTTGTTCTAAGAATCTAAAATTTGGATGTTTTAAAAAACAAAACATCCGGATGAAGGCTAGACGCACCAAAAGTAAAATTCGGACTCATTTACAAGGATTCAAGGAGAAGGTTTTCCTGACTCCCAAGTTTGAGCGGTCGGTGTAACCGGTGTTTGCGAGCACCCCCTCGTGCGGCCGGCGGCATCCTCTGGCTGAAGCCTGGATAGTGGAGAATGAGGTGTCTCGCCCCAAGCGGCTGCACCACCGCGCGCCGTGGAGCGCACGGCCGGCTGGCCCGAATCGTTTGTTGTGCGTGCCTAACGTTGGCTGCCGCCGTCCGAGCCCGAGCGGCTGGAGCTAGTGGGCGCTGTCGCTGTGAGTTCGCGCGCGAGAGTGCGTGCGGGGAGGCGCCGCGGCGAGGTGGTACTACTGTGTCTGGACGTGCGGCTCGCGCGCCATGGCACCGCAACGGAGCGCGGGCACGGTGCGTTGCGGCTTGTGCTGTGGCAGGATGGGACGTAGGCCGAGGCCTTCGGATGCTACGGGCGACGGAGTAGAGTGCCCGCCGCTGCCTAGGTGGAGCTGGTTTACCTGCCAACGGGGAGTGTGAGATGGGCTTCCGGGTTCCGGCTATTTAACAAGGCAATATCCGGCAATCTCCGTAAATAGGAATGGATGTACATCTCACGCCTACATATAAAATTTCATGATCAAATTCATCCTATACTAGCGGTTACAAAAAACAAGCAGCAAAATGAATAGTGATGAACAGTAAAAATCACTGTTCATGCGAAATTTGTCTTTTTGTAACTGCTAGTATAAGATGAATTTGATCATGAAATTTTATATGTAGGTGGTAAGTTGAGATGTACATCCATGATTTTTTTCAGAATTTTTTGAAACTTTTTTTAGTTCAGTTGCACGGTGGTTTCACCGGGAGGGGTGATTGCACAGGATATTTTTCCATTTAACAAATCAGGGGACAAGGCTGATCGACGATGGGCAGCGGTCCACGCCTTCCTATGGCCAAACTCTAGTGTGGGACAATTTCTGGTTGTGTACATTCTAGATTTAGATAGATGGTAGTTTTTGATTATTTAAGAATAATCTAAAAAGCTTCTTAAGAAGTTTCTCCTACAATTAGAAGTTGATTTGTACACAAAATCAGAACCTATCATTCATCTGATTCTTGAAGAATTTAGAATCTGCACAATCAGAAACTGTCTTAAATTAGGCCTATATTTGTTATGGGGCTGCTCTTGTGTTTGGTGTAGGGTTCACAATATTGACGAAAAATCGCAAAAATCGACCGTATCAGTCCGGTTTAAAAAACAAAACCGGTCGATAGACCAGTCCAATATAAATAAAAAAATCAAAAAATTTGAAAAAAAATTATCCAAAAGTTTTCTAAAATTAGTATTAATAGCCTTTTGACATCTGCCATAATTTTTTTTTTAAAAAAAATAAATTTTTGAGACGTTTTTGAGTAAAACTGAATATAGATTACTTAAAATTGTAAAATTTAGAACTGAAGGCTGTGTTTTTCTTTGAAAAAATCGTTTGCAAAGCAAGTGAGCCATTATTTTACTACTTGATTATATCTTCTGTGGAACTACTTTGTACTATTTAGTTGGCATTCAAAGCTCAAATGAAAAACAAGCTTTCAGTTGCAATAAGAGAAATTGTTGTTAAAAGGCAATTAGGAGCGTAATGCGTCCGTTATGATGTTATGATTAATCACTACCACAAAAAGGTTTATAGTAGACGCCTCAACATAGACGGTTAAGAAAAATCTTCTGTAATGAGGAACATCGTTGATGGTTCTATAGTGAAACCAACAGTGACATAATTACAGACGATACTCTTTATAAATCGTTAGTTATGTACATTAATATCACAGACGATTGTATTATAAAAGCGTTAGTGATGACTCCTGTAGCTATCATAAACGATTCTAACTACGAACCGTCTATGATATTTGCCCATCGCAGACTGTTCTAACTACGAACTATCTATGATATGAACGGAAACTACTATATAAACATACTGTAGCGCAGACTTTGGCTCCCAAGGCGTTTCATCTCCTCCAAACCCTAGCCCCCTGGCATCCTCCTCCTGGGTGAACTCCTTCCCAGCGACCTCCTCTCCAGCGACCTCTTCCTTGCTACCTCCTCCCTGGCAATCTCCACTTCATGCACGCCCACTCCGTCACCTCACCAACCGTCCCCAAGACCACATTGCCGCCCTCCAAGGTGAGATTGCCTAGCACTTAGTGATCAATCGATTGCACTTAGTGATTGATGGTACTTATCATGAGATGTTAGTTTGTTGCACTGTATTGATTGTTACAGCATTGCACATTATTAGTACCAATGTATTATGGGTCACATATAGAAATTCAATGCTTGTGATGCAATTGTAAAAATTTTGCTAAGATGTTTTATCCAAAATTCTAGAGAAAGATGGCCCCTTTGTTTGAATCTTGTTACCTATTGCAAGTGTAATATGCCTTACATGCTCCAAATGGTGAGCTAATATGCAACTTCCTATTATGTCAGTTCGACGTTAATCTGGTTCACCTTTAGAGTCCAGTTAAGAAATCTAGGCCTATTTGCATTTAAATGCTACACCACAGTGAGAATTATATATGTCTACATAATGAAACTTATCCATTTCATTCTTATCTAAATTACCCACCACTTAGTGTTATGCATTACCATTAGTGTCGATGATTCGGGAACCGGTCCCCCGCCGAGCTTGTTGAATGAGGGATCAACTAGGGCCCCTTTTCCGCGGAGGGTATAACGTTCGAGGGCCTGCCGAGCTAATGGGATGGTCGGATGGTTTGAAATGAGGCAACAAACAAAGGTCTTTTTTATCCTGGTTCGAGCCTCTCACGGGGGAGATAACGACCCTACGTCCAGTAGCTTCACTATTGTCAAAGGATGGATTACAGGGTGCTTGCTCGGGAGCCTCAAGCTCCTCCTCTTCCTCTACTTCTTACAAATGTGTTTAAGTGTATTCTCTCCAGAGGGTTCTCTCCTTTCGTCTCTAGGGTTATCAGGTGACCAGCCCTTAGCTAGGGGGGATGACCTCTCTCTGACCATTACATACAACGGGGTATTTATAGACGATCACAGTCTTACATCATTTATTACAGAATGACATGCCACCACTGTGCCTGGACGTGGGTGTAACTGCTCCCTTGCTTTTTGCCATGCCGTGACGTGGGCGTAGTGGGCTTAAGACGTGGCCGTACAGTCCTTCGAGCCGCCGAGTGATTAATGCCACGTCGTCTTTATGGGCCATGCTCGACCTGTTGATCAAGCCCGAGATCTTCCTTCAGCCTTGGTAGTCTGTCGCGCCTTCCCGAGTAGGTATGCTCGGGGAACAGGTGCACATGCTCGGGGACGAGCTCATTTGAGGTCGGGGCAGACCCATGGGTCGATCTACCCGAAGGCCTTCCTTGGGGACACCATCCAAAGGTAATCATAGCCAGCCGATTGGTCGCCGGGGTACGATGGTCTTCATGGGAGTTACCCAATCCCCGACAATTAGCATCACAGGTTGTAGTTGGATCAGCATCTTCTATATATAAAAAAATAGCAGGCTAAGCTTTCTTTCAGATTTCTCACAAGATATGTATTATCACTAATTAGATGGGCTTCTATTTTTGTTGCATGCATAGTTTAGTGAATTCTATATTACTTTGAGCAGTGCATAGTTTAGTAATATCTATGACGATCTCTTAATACTCTTTTGGTTTGTGACTAATGTTCATGTGATTTGTCATATGCAAGGTTTGTAACATATATATAAGAACGTTGAAATTCTCATTGCCACTATTTTAATCAATCCATTATTCTGATATGTGAGAACATCATTTTGTTTTTGATCTAAATTAATAATTGACAAGATTGAAATATGATTTTGGTAAAATAAACGATATGGAAAAGCTATTAGAAGCTAAAAAAAACTTGAACTGGAGATCAAACAACTAGAGGGCAAGTCTAAGTTAATTAAAAAGATTTATGAGATGAAACAAGAACTAAAAGATATAGATAACAAAGTACAAGATATTGACTCTCTTAACACGGCACTTATCACTAAGGACCGCAAGGCTAATGCAGAGCTGGAAGAAACTAAAGTTGATCTTATAGAGGTAATATAGGTACTATAAAGGTCTGTAGTTAATTTGATATGATTACTAATAATGTACCAAGACACCTTTTTCACAATAACATGATCGTTTTTATAGGGATTAAGAGATATGACTGGAGATCAATCAGTTATTGGTGTCAAACAAATCGGTACTATACTGGAGTTGTGGAACTTCAGAGAGAACCGAGAGCCTCTGTTGCGGAAGCTATGGCATATATGATGGCAGATATAAAAAAACCCTAAGGTTCTCTTGTCTTGAATTATGAAATAATGTAGTTTTTCAATGTATGCTTGTTGATATTTGTAGTATATATCATATTTTTGTTAATGTATTATCATATGAACTATGAAATATTTCGTTGTCATATTTGTTGTATTATACTTGTGGTAAGATCTTCTTGTTTTGAACTATGAAATAATGTTTTTTTCCTATATCTCTTGGCAAAACTTCCATGATTAGTATCTATTGTTTGAAATTTTCTTTTTTTTAAATAGTCCTGCAACGACATTTATAAGACATAACTGGTTATAAATTTTGCAATTGAATATCAAAGCTTCTAGATGTATTGAGGCAACCGTTTGTCTAATGAAGATCAAGGATTTTAAAATATGAACATTTGTAGCATTTTTATCCCCCTTCTTATTCTAATGTTAATAGATTTTAAAACAAAATCTAATCCCATCAATAGTTTGTCCTGAAAGTTGTCATGCTCTATTTTATCTTCAATAAAAATCACTACCGATGCGTGGGCGATTTCCGACATGGATTCGGTAATGTAAACCCTGGTTTGGTGTGCCGGCTTAGATTTCTTGACCAACCATCTCCGTCATTTGCAGACTTGCGGAGCCCTTTGATCATCGAATTAAACACACTCTCCATACTGGTAAGTCCACAAGGCACTGCCAACCATTACAAACTGAGGGCGGCAAACGGCAAAACAAATCGTCCTCCCATGCTACTAACATGCGTTACACCTGATAAAAAAAAACATGCGTTACACGCGACAAGAAATCACACAGACACATGAGGTACAGGATGCAAAGGGAGGCCTCTCCAGGCCTGGATTCACAGCTCCGTGTCCATCGGGACGTCGAACACGGCGCTGTCGACCGTGACCTCCACGCCGCCGTGGTACGCCAACGCTGATACCTTCGCGCCGAGCCCCCTGCCGTGGTGCGACCGCTGGTCGACCAGCAGCGCCCTCCCGATCTTGGACGGGCTGGACAGCTGCGCCGGCGAGAAGCTCGGCGTGGCGTACGGCGTGCCTGAGGTGGGCGCCACCGTGAAGGCCGACGACGGCACCGTGGCCTTTCTCTTGCAAACTATCTTTCCGTCTGCAACACCGACGGGGAGCTGATCTGACTGCTTAATCATCTCATCCACGCAGAGCAGGTCGTCGATCCGCGCGATGATGTTGGAAGCAAGGCTCTCCAGAACCCTTGAGTAGCTCTCAAGGATCGATTTCCCCACATCCTGAAGTAACGTTCAGCGAAACGACTACATGAGCTCACCAAACTTGATTACAAACGCACACGACGCTTAATGGATGGAGACTGCAAATGGATTCACAAACCATGTTGTACTGAATCTTGCTCATGTCCAAGCTCGTCTGCGTCAGGCCGGGGAACCTCTGCTTGAGGGATATCAAGAGGCCCTCGGCGCGCTCGGCGAAGAGATCGCTCTTCTCCGTGTCCACTATCATGTCCTTGACGATGCCCCAGGACGATTTGGTGCCCGCTCGGTTCGTGCCGCTCGCTGATTTCGCGGTGCCCCTCCGGCGCCACACGTAGACGGAGGCCTCGACGCGGTTGGCGATCTCCAGGGCCTGGTACTCCGACGACAGGTTGAGGCAGTCCAGGAGGCGTTCGGGAGAGAACTGATCCGACGTAATGTAGCGGTATATGATGTCGCCGAGTGCGGCACGTCCATTCTGAAAAATCCAACGTTCATTCATGAAAGCAGCATGTCAGAATCAAGAAATGCACATGGCACATTAGCACGTGTGAGAACGAGCAGGACCTTTGGTAAGGAGTCGTGGTACGAGTCGGGGACGTCCATCTCAGCCAACGCGCTGCTGTTGGTGGCCATGGTGGCCTTGAGGATTTGGTTGGCGCAGTCGCGCTTGTGCTCCAGCTTCCTCCTCGTGTTCTCGTGGAGGCCGCCGGGGGGCACGCGGGGCACCGGCAGCCACCACTTCTCGTCGCGGTGGTGCGACGATCTCCTGATGGAGGCGGAGGTGTCGCAGTCCGGCGCGCATATCCCCTGGTCGACGTACCAGAATTCAGGGTCTCTGAAGCTCTCCAGTATTTCCTAGAAGCAGAGGGCTCGTCAGGAGATTTTATTTAGTATTGCTCAGTTTTTCAGAAGAATCAACAAGTTTGTCAAACTCACAAGGAGCATGTGGTCAAGCTTCCGAAGTGCCGGTAGATTGATGTATAGATCGGACCGTGGCCTGCTTGTCATGATCTGAAATTGGGAGCCCATAAGTACCAAGCAGCTAGTACAAATGTTTTGTTTTATTACAGTCAAGGTAATTATTATTTCATAGCTAGCGTAATTACCCACGCAATTGCACAGTAGATATTATGTCTTTGTTATCAAGCTCTCATCCTTAATATCAAAAATACAATTGTTTTTTATACAACTCTAATATCTATATATAATCAATCTACTCAATTATAATTTGGCTCCATTAGAATTAACGGTGTATATTCTTCCCTTTTTCTTTTGACTCATGAGAGAATCTATAGGTTTTTTTTTTTTTCAGTGTTATTGTGGGATTTTCCTACTCTTAAAATGGATGAGGTGGTTCAAATCTCACCCGTTCGGGGTACTAGATTCTACTCTATATATCAGATATATTCTACTCTACAATTAGTAAATCTTTTCACTTAAGTTTGATGTTTAATGCATATCTTGGTGTGTACTATGCAGATGCGACAAGCAGCTGCTAGTAACATTTGAAATTTTTTACTTGTTGTCTGTTATTAAGTTTCCTAAATGGGCGATTGAGGAAATTAACTCCCAAATGGCGCATTTTTTCTGGAATGATAGTGACCGAAAAAGGCATTATCACTTAGCAAATTGGCAATTAATTGCTCAGAAAAAAGAGTATGGTGGCCTGGGTATCCCAGATTTGAGAAATTTAAATCTTTGCTTGCTAGCTTCCTGGATCTCCAGGTATTATTTGAGGAATGGTAATCTTTGGAGACAAATTATTGATAACAAATACCAAACCCAGAATCCTAATCTCTTCTGTTGTTCTACTGATCATGCCTCCCCCTTTTGGAAAGGTGTGATGTGGGCAGCTAAAGCTGCTAAAATGGGGTATAGGTGGAAAATTGGTGATGGTAAAAATGTTAGGTTCTGGGAGGATCAGTGGTTTGGTACATCGAGTTTGGCTATTCAATTCTGGCCGCTTTATGTGATTGTTGTGGAGAAAAACATTACTATTAAGGATGCGTGGGATGGCGAAAATTTGAGGCTTTCCTTTAGAAGGACTGTTTCTCAAAGGCTTTTAAATATGTGGCATGATCTGTTGAGTATCGCTGGGTCCATTGTTTTTAGTGAGGACTGTGATTCTATTATCTGGCAGTTTGATTCTAAAGGGTCGTATACTGTTCAATCTCTATATGCTGTTATTAGTTTTAGGGGGGTTCAACCGGTGTTTGTTCCCGCTGTTTGGAAAATTAATGTTCCTCCCCGTATTCATGTTTTCCTTTGGCTGCTGGCTCATAATAGACTGATGACTAGAGATAATCTTTCTAAAAGGCAGAATGTGGATGATCTTACTTGTTTGTTCTGTACTGAACTTGAATCAATTTCTCACTTATTCTTTAATTGCTGTGTTAGTAAGGCTATTTGGTATGAAGTTGCTGATACTCTGAATTTACAGTTGGGCGATTCCTTTGAAAATGTGGCTCGTTGGTGGATTAGTAGGAAGAAACATGCTGTTGTTAATGTTTGTACTTCTGCCACGCTTTGGACAATTTGGAAACTGCGTAACTCTTTGTGTTTTCAGGGAGAAAGTTGGAAGGAGATTCGAGTGATTTTGAGTCAGATCGCAAGAAGGCTAAGAAACTGGCTGGTTTTGCTAAAAGAAAATCAGAAATGCCAAGTGGAAGGTGTGGCAAGAAATCTGGAGGAAAAGGCTGGAAGAGTGCTGTGTCTCGGCTGGAATCAATGAGAGATCGCAGGAAGGTGAATGTTGCGGGTTCTTCAGGATCTGGGAGAAGTTTGGTTGCCTGTGAATTCAAATGAGTATTTGCTGAGCTGGGCATGGTGATAAAATGCAAGTTTCGGCGCTGCTTCCTGGTTATAAGTTTCCAGATTCTGACGGTTTTATAGTTTTGTTAGAAACTAGAGTGTCTTACTGTTGTTGGTCCGAAAATTGCAAACCTGGCAGTATGGTTGCTGATGATAAGTTGTAATGGAGTTGGGTTATAGTCTGTTGTCTTTGAATTGGAGTTGGGTCATAGCCTTCTGTCATTGAGTATGGTAGTTTTTCTGATCTTAGCTGTTTGTAATAGCTCTGGACATATGATGATTAGTTTCTTAATTGAAACTGGGACATCAGGTTTTGATGTCCTTTTTGCTCTAAAAAAAACATTTGAAATTTTTTGAAATTTGATGAAACGTGCAAAAATGGACAACCAAACGGACGGCCCATTGATGCGGTCTTTACTCTTTGGACCTCAAAAACACCACGCGCCCAGCGTATTAATAAACGGGATTAGGTACCAAACGGCTAAAGCACGAATTTAATGGCTATTTGCAACGGTCCATGTCCAAGTAGTAAAATTCAAATTACGAGCGGTTTTGCGCTCGATTTTTGCTTCATCCGTAGAACGCCAAATTAACTCTGTATTTGCCTATGAACAGCAACACTGATACTAAATTCTAAGTCGCCTTTTTTTTCATAACTGAACTTGTTTCATAAATTCTACGATTAGTCCATGTTATTAAGATCAGTAGATTTTACCATGGCGGCAACTGGTCGACTCATAAGAACTTTCGCTTAAAGAAATATCTACTGAAAATTTTAATTTGACAGGGGAATTATTACTGGCTGTTTATTAGTTCTCGGTTACCTCTAGCCTTGTCCCGTCAGGGAACGGCTGCCATGTCGGCACCAGCTCGACGATGTGGTCGCTCACGCACAGCAGCCAGTCCATCTCTCGCTGCCACATCGCCTTCTTCTCCGGCGGCAGCGGCTCCAGCCTCCACAGCTGCCCAAATACCGTTGCTGCAAGAACGGCATAATTAACCGCAAGAACTTGATTATCCCTATTGTTGTAGTTAATTCTCGTCCAAGAAATTAAGCAATGCACAACATTTAACCAACGAACCACACGCCCAGGTGATCGATCGAGAATCGAGATGCGTCACGTACGTACCGCAGAGGTTGGTGATGGCGTTGGAGATGGCGAGCGCGTTGCAGACGCCCTTGCCGCTCCCGGACATGTCCTCGCCCAGCAGCAGCTTCGAGAACCTCTCCTTCATCATCTCCATCTCTGCAAATCAATTCGAACCATCCGGTGAATGAGAGACCTCACTTACACGTGCCGAAAATAAGGAAGGATTCGCCGTGTGCGTACGTATGTACCTGAGGCTTTGTGCTTTTCGGCGCCCGCGTCTTCGACGGCGCCTTCGCCGCGACGGGGCAGCTTCTCCTTGCCGGCGGGCTCGGCCGCGACGATTTCTTCGGTCACGCAGGTCTTGATGGCGACCTGCTGCCAGTCGTCGGGCGGGCAGTAGGACTCGCTGGAGGGGGCCTCGGAGCTGGCGCTGGAGCTGCTACCGTGGCGGCACTCGTCGTCCGCAGAGTCCGATGCCGTCAGCGCCCTCTCCTCCTCCTGCTCGGCCGCACCGCCTCTCGCCATCCCGGGTCGCCCAGCGCCTCGGACCCTCCTCACACTCGTGCCGGCAACGGTCCGGCTCATCCGCTATTTCTTGGCTTCCGCTGGTTTGACGAGGAGCGCGAGGGCGCGTGGCTACTACGGAGAGGCGGCGCCTGCTGCTGCTGCTACTTCTAGTGCGCGAGCGCGACGAGAGGGGCGTCGCGGGCGTGGCATGGCTGTGTGCTCTCGTGGTCTTTTCCTGTGGGGCAATGCATGAGACGGTACCGAGGCGAGTGAAGGCTTAAAAGAGGCGAGGTGAAGTGAAAGACGAGTGAGTGACCGTTGGGTTTTGAATAGTTTTGGTGGGTTCTTTTCCCAGCAGGACAGTGCAGCAACGGTTAGTGGTAATAACAAAGGCTGCTTAATTGGACACGGCGTGGCAGCTACGCTCGATTGTGCTCTGGTCCGTCTCGCTCTGTTCTCTACGTATCACAGCCTCTCTCTGTCCTCACCGCCTTGCTGTTGTATGCTGTCGACTGGACCTGGGCATCCCGGCATGGACACGATGTACCGTGGGTGTCGTGTTATTACGGTCCAGCCAGCCCACTATAACGTGTTGTGCTGGTCTAACTCACCTTTGGTGAGTCTAGTCACGACTCATTAGCACATCATATTACCTTCATGCCATGTCGATCCATTTGCATTATCGTAAGGAGAGGAAAAAAGTCAAAGATGTACCGAGCAAATGCAATAGACAAAACTATTTGAGGAAAAAACTAAACTCTATTCATTTTTTGTAAAAGCATGTCGAGATAGTGGTTGATATATACTCGTAGATTACATTACAACCTGTTCAATACTTCGGAAGACGAACTAAACACCTTGTCTTTTGGCTTCTTCTACACGCTTGAAGTGTTCGAACTATCTCCTGTTTGTTACATTGTTAAGGCGGTTATTCTTGCTTTATTTCTAATGTCAAACTTTTCATAATATATGTTAAAAATTGTTAAAAAAAAAACTCGTGCTAAAACCGTGTCAAGCCTGCATCATGCTCAACGGCCTGTATAGTACAGTGCCGGTCCAAACATTACCTTTTTGAGGCGTGTCGCGCCGTGTTGTCCATCATATCTAACTACCAGATCTGATACAATCATGATAACTATACCGTGCCAGTTCAATCCGTGTGTATAAAAGTCGTGCCATAGTCTGGCTCGAAAAAAAAAAACACAGCACGATGGTCGAGAGACTCGGCATATGCGGGAAGAGGTCGATAGAAAATGCATGGAAAGGTCGACCCAATTGTGGCTCAACCAGGCTAGATACCTGAGTTTGAAATCATAGAGTTAGACAAAACACAAAAGGGTAGAAAGTTGGAAAACGGATAGTAGGCATCTATCTATATACTAGCGCACAAAAAACGTTAAGGGGAAAAAAGCGCCTACGGTTTGACTCGATAGTCGCGGCAACAGCTCCTTTTGCGGCGCATGAAGTGGCCGCTGTCACCACCCAAGGCAGCCCCACAAAACCGACGTCGATTACTCCCTCGGTCCCTCCTACAGTCCTACTCCTCTGTATTGAAAGGAGAGCACATCAGGATCAGGACACTCGCAGCACCATCAAATCTCTTTCTTTTATCATTATAATATACTACTCTAAAGATGGGTAGCCATGGAAATACTACTTTAAATATTTTTCTTTAGGAAATATTACTGCAAACATATTTAGTTCCACACAACACAATTTTCACTCCTTTTATTTTTTAATCATTTTGCACCATTTAACATGAGTGAAAGAGCACATTTGCCCTCTGAGTCTAACCCAATCAATTGCTCTGCTGATATATGGTAAATGATTCGGCCTGACCGGGTATGACTGTGATCTCTTAACTCGTGAACATGAGGCACCGTTGCAGATAATGCACTATCCCATGACTAATGTAAGTTATCTTGGTGCTGCCTTTACAAGGCCATCCGAGCACAAGATAGAAGATATTCGATAGAAGCAACTAGCAAGCACATGGTCGAAATATACAACGATGGATTGAAATAACCATGTTGAACAATATATACATTTTGAAACATTAGAATTCTAACAATTTAGGACATAACATATACTTAAAAACACATAACCGATTAATATTTTACTAACGTAGGTTCCAGTCAGGAACAATTGTTCTACTAATATACATTCTACTAACCAATTACGTTCTACTAAAGAAGCCGAGGGCATGCTAAATCCCACAAATATACTTAACAAATACATACTCAACATAATAATGCAAGTGCCATACTTCTAAGTGGGGGCAAATATATCTTTATGTGCGGGTTAAAATGCACAAAATAATTTTAAAATGGAGAAAATAGTATAAACGGTATTGTGTGAAGACGGATATGTTTGAAATGGTATTGTCTGAAGACTAATCTTTGGAATGGTATTTTCTGGAGAAAGTGGTATTCCAATGGTTACCAACTTTTGGAGTAGTATAGTATAAATTATTTCTTTTTGTTTACGTCTTTGGAGTTAAACTTCGACTCTCAATTATATACTACAACATTTATAAAAGAGAGGTGCTTCCATGGTTTTTTTTTTGTTAAAGTTGCACAAATATTACAGTATAAATAAGAAGAGTACTACTGCACGCTATACTATTGGAATTGATTCCAACGGTATAGCATGTTTCACAGTCAAGTTTCATCTAGATAGGCTTCATGTTATTTCGTCTAGACAGGATTCATGTTGTTTCACACTTAAGTTTCATCAGGTTTCGTAGCGTACTTATAAGTTTCATATTTTATGCATGTTTCGTCAAATTTCAAAAGAAGTTTCCAACAAATATTCATTCGTGTTTCAGTAAGTATATGCAAATTCCATGTGTATTTCAGAATTTTCAGCAAGTTTCATTCATTTTTCGACAAGTTTCAAAAGAACGTTTGAAAAGTTTCATGTTTCGGCAAGTTTTACATGTTTCTGGAATATTTCAAGTTTCACCAAGGTTCAACTTATGAGTTTCAACCAAAAGTTTCAATAAGTTTCAAACAAGCTTTTCAAGAAATTTCGACGAGCTCACCAGGCTACCAAGCCGCCAAAGACCACCCAATACCGTCTGCTACCGATGCACCCTCTTCTCTAGCTCCTGCCTCGACTACCGTTGCCGCTATGGAGCCGAATGACGTTGCCCGCCGCTGAGTCCGTGCATAAAGATTTCAAGTTTCGAGCTAGTTCCAGAAGATTTCATGTTTCAAGATTTTGGATCAAGTTCAGTAGGCTTCAAGCAAGTTTCAAATTAATCTTTTAAGTTTCATAGCAGTTTCGAAAAAGAACTTTAAGTTTCAATTTGTTTGAAAATCCAACGGTATAGCAATTTTTATGAAAGTTTCAATCATACATTAAGTTTTATGAAAGGTTTCGAGGTCGAGTATCAAGCATGTTTCGTCCATACATCAAGTTTCATGGAAGATTTTGAGTTCAAAGTAACAAGAATGTTTTAACAAGCTTTATTGAAGTTTAAAGTTTTAATGTTGAATTTTTAAGTAGTCTTGAGAAGCATCTCGAACAGCGAAGTAGAACAAGGCAAGGCAAAGAAGATGACAAAAGTGCCGTCCTGCAGCTCGAGGAAGGTTGAGGTGGGGATGCGGATGTCTGGCATGGTGCGAAAGCAGTCGTAGTCGACTAGGTACACCATGCGGCACAACTGAAGCGGTGTAGGGTCGTGGTGGCCACTAGGAAGAGGTAGATAGGGCAGAGGTGCTGAGCTGCAGAAGCATCTCGTTGTAACCAAGCCGTGCGGCGGTGAGGAGTACCACTGTGGCGAAGATGGCGAGGAATCGGTATGTAGCTATGGTGCAATAAGCAAAACAAGTCTAGAACCATGATATGCATGTATGGATGAGCTGTGACCAGGGATCAAAATTTCGTTTTTAAGAAAAAACCGGAGTGGGCCGAAATCCAAAATTTTGGAAAAATTTGGAATTTTCGGATGAAATCCATTCAAAATTCAAAAAGCAAAATTCAAATCCGGTTCATTTGGCACCGAAATTTCCGAAATTTCGTCGAAATTACCTGAAATTTCGCCCAAATTGCATTGACTGAAAATTGGTTCAAACGATGTAGAAAAAATTTTAAATTTTGTTTGTAGGTTCCTGACACATTAGATATTTTCTCATAAAATTTTCAGGTGATTATCAGTTCTGTGGATTTTTAAAAAATTCAAATATTGGTACTGTCCCGATGAAACGTTGATCGGCAAGTTTGAACCGGATGGAAAATGGTACAAACGACATTAGAACATTTTTAAATTTTTTATGGATATTCGTGAAATATTTATGATATTTATGTAAAAATTTGAGATGATGATCAAATGTGAGGAATTTTTAAAAATTCAAACATTGGTACTGTCTTGGTAAAGAGCTGAGCGGCAAGTTTCATCCGAATGAAATTAGAACAAACGAGGTTATAAAATTTTGAAAATTTTTCTGGATGGTCCTAACACATCCATAATATTATAATAAAAGTTTTATATGATGATCACGTGTCATGAATTTTTAAAAATTCTAACAGTGGTACTATCCTGTTAAAAGGCCGATGATCAATAAATAGATTTAATTTACCAATAAAAAAAGGTTTAAATTTTTTTAAAATTTTTAAATAAGGGTGAAAAGGAAATTTTTAATATCTCATAAAAATTTTGAATCATGATCAAGCTCCAGTGAATTTATAAAATTCTTATAAGGCACAGTGCCATTTATGTTCTTTCTCTGTTTGATTTTTGAAATGTAATACAACAAATTAAGTTCAGTGCTTACTACATTGATAGATTTTATTGAGCAAACAAATAAAGCTTAAATTTTTTGAAAATTTTATAGAATGGTACTGAGGAAATTCTAATCTGTCATAAAAATTTTAGATGATTATCACACTCGAGAAAATTTAGAAAAATCTAACAATTTTACTGTCCCAGTTATGTCCATTCTGTTTTTGATTTTTTTAAAGATAACAAATGATGTTAAATTATTTTGAAATTTTTTGTGTATGATCCCAAACTACTAATTATGGTACCATAAATTTTTCATATCATTATAAAGCTTGTAATTTTTTTAAAAAATCTGACAGTGTTTCTGCCTAAATTTTAAAAAATCTCAAAAAATTAGTTTTTCAACAAATTTTCATGGAAGATCACTTTCTAATAGGTTATTGGACCAAATCCGGTGCTCAAACTTCAAAAACCGGATTCAAAACCCAAATTTCGCGAAATTTGAAATTATTAGTAGCATTTTCAATTTTTTTGAATTTTCCCGCTTCTACAATCTGGGGGGTCCAATCCGAAATTTCGATTTAAAATTTGATCCCTAGCTGTGACTACGTATCGAAGTATTTAAATGGTGATGCAGGTGTCCCATCAAAAAAATAGAAAATGGTATACCGTCTTGTAGTATTCGTGATAAATAAAGGGTAAATGGTGAAGGGTAGGCAGTGATTACTTAGCCTTTCACTTGTTTCAAGATTTGTGCAACTTATATAAGGAGTGAAAACATGAAAGCACTACTCTCTATAAAATACTGTAGAATTATAGTATTGTAAAGGTACTTTTTGCAATAAATCTAACAATACCATTTTAATACAACCAATCTAAATATTTAGAAAAATATTATTGATCAAAGATTACAAAAGTAGAGCAAATACTATCTTAAATCATCGGATTTCGCTAGTGGGAGCACTGGTAGTACTGCCGCACTAATAATCATGGACGACTCATTTCTACTGGAAGCAAAATGTTCCCAGGAGATCTCACGGTCCACACTGGCAGGGTTTTTCGGCCGCAAGCAACGGGCCGGAATGATATCCTCGTACGTAGGGCCACACCTCGCCTGTGGCTTAATTCAATACTGTACTATACTACACGCGATCAGCTAGCAAATACTACCTGGCAAGCTTTGATCGATGCGCATGCAGAAGCTTCTCAAGTTGTGCTGTGCCGATGTGCTTGCTTGTGCAAAACAAGATCTGCGTCCACCAATTGGCGTCGTCGAGGAAACAGAGCAGGAGGAAAATTAACGTGATGCAACCGTTCCCTGGTCCAGGCGGCCTGGCACCTCTGATAGTTCGTTTAGTGGATAAAAAATTCCACTTTCACTGAATGCGTTCGAGCGATGCTCGAAAGCACTCGAGCGGGCCTCCGGTATCAAACCCATCAGTCACTCATATGTGGATTTACTATGATTTGATTACTTGACTTTCAACGTTGTTACGGCAGTAGTTATATGGAGTACTACTATCCAGTCCATTCAACCACACCCACACAGAGCATGAAAGCTATCGGATCCGAGAACCATCCAGAGGTTAAAGTCACTGTGAATACGTAAGGTTCTCACGGCTTCCATCTTGTTTTCCTCTAAACAAATTACCTCTAATTAGTTTGCTTCCCCTCCACCTACTAAGAATTATAGCACCGGTCCAATGTCAATAGCCCGTACGTAAGCACATCACAACCCACGAACGGGATCGACGGCTGAGGTACGGACAGGGTGTCGCGGTGTTGCCATTGTCTGACTTATCTGTCACATGAGGTACACTCACCATAAACCACGTCTTGAATGGCCAAACCGTGTTCATGCACCAACATGTCAAACCATAAACAAACAGCTCTGGCCAGTAAAAATGTCAGAGGGATCGCACTTGCTCCATGCGAGAACCCCAACCTAGGGAACGATCTGTGGAATTTTTTTTACTGTTCTAGCCGGTTCTGTGTAATTTTTTTGTAAATACCTGTTGATCAAACGAAAACGTAGAAATGGTCTCTAAACAGTAAATTTCAACGGACGGGGTGTGTGGGAAATTTTTTTTGGCGTTTCCAGTGAACGTGATCCGCGGGATTTTTTAAAAATTTTTTTTGCACATTTCCAGCGGACTGGATCCTCTATTTTTTTTATTATTACAGTGAAAAACATTGCGGTTGCAAAAAAAAAGAAAAAAACCACGGATCTAGTCCACTGGATTTTTTTTTCACCCGTCACACGTAGCAGCGCACAAGTCACACTATTTTTTCTTATTGATCTTATTTATAAATATATAGTGCATTTTAAGTTCAAATGTAAAATTATGATGCTGTTTTCTTATAGCCATAACAAATATCTTGCTTCATTTCATATTCTCTACATACGTGTATTCCCTCTGTTCCTGAATAGATGACATTTTAGGATTTTGTAGTTCAACCAAAGTACATGTACAAATGATCAAATCGTCCTCTTTCGTTACCTTACTTATTGCTTTTGGATAGTGTGTGTTACTGCATTTTACAGTAATAAATAACATTAAGAATAATAAATGGTAGATGTATGCAAAGGGAAAAATAGTTAAAAGTTGTCTCAAAATTGTAAAATGATGTGTATTTAGAAATAAAATTTGATAGCTAGAATGATATTTATTTAGAAACAAATAGAGTATTAAATAAAATGTTTAAAGATAATATAGTTGTTTTCGATATTTCTTTCATCTATGCAACGAGCGAAAATATGAACGTAATCGTAAACTTATACAGAGCGAGTACTTCTAGCTTGGAATCGGACTGATCAGTTTCTGTGGCGTTGGGGGCGGAATGGTCGATCGTAACGGCGTTGGGGAGATCGAGCTGATGGGAATCTTTGGGGTGTTCTTCGTTTGGTCCTTCGGTTCTCGTCTTTTTGCAATGCCGCACATGGGTGTTCCCTGTGCCTGGTGCTGTAATACAGATGTGATAACCCTTGGTTAAGGTTTGTTTGGGACTATAGCTTTTCTGAAAAGCTAATTTTTGATTTTTTAGGCTGAAAAGTGGCTGTAGTTTTTTTTTACAAGAGATCATTTGATAAATAGCTAATTTTCCTTAGCAACACGTTGCAAAAGCAAATCTAGCCTAACTTTCAGTTTTTAACTTTTGCTAGTTATTATGACTTCTAATTTATGTCAAAAGCTACTTAAAAGTTGAGCTATTTTGAGGAGAGCTTACTGGTATGAGCAGAACAAGGCTTTGAGCTGCAAAATCTTGAGTTTAAATGGGATGAGATTTTCTAGCCTGTAGTAATTTAAGCCTGTGCTGATAGTTTAATAGGCCCTTGTCGCCAGGGGCGGAACTAGGGGTGTAGAGTATGCCTTAGCACTTCCAAAAATTTGAAAAACGTCAAAATTTTACTTTTTTAATAGGCTAAATTTGTCTATTGAATTGGTTTCAATTTTGCTGGTTTGGGATTGTTAAGATCTTGTAACTATTTGTATTGTACTTTTAGCAAATTTCAAATATATATATTGGATTTATGATGGTATAAAATTATTGTATAAATCTATAAAATTATACTATGAAACATACATCTCTGTTAAAATTTTTCTAATTCAGCCCGTGCTCGTTGCTATATCTTGAATGGAGAGTTATATAGTACATGCGATGGTTCAAACGATAGCTAAAAAAAAATATGGTATTCCAAATGCAGATTTTTTTAATGGGCAGGTGCCAAGTTGCAATATGGTCATGCCGAGATCTAGAAGTTAGAGCCGGTGAGTACTGAGTAGTAGGGCGACGGGTTCTCAATTCTCATTATTGATTAGTACGTGTACCGGTTAAGAGAAAGGACATTCTTCACTTGGAAGGCTTAGATATAGATCAGATGTACAGGTTTAGGACCTAGTCCTTGTCATTGTTTGGCTAGGTTATCTGCAGACCATGAGATGAGAGGCATGTGTAACCCTCATGTCATGTCTTCTGTGCCCGTTGACCAGCCTCCAATATGTGTGCGGCAGGGAGCCAGGGACACATTACATTAGTACCATGGCCTACGCGCGGCGCACCGGCGCCGCCGGCGGCGGGGGGAGGGGGCTTGTTGCTATGAAATATATCTAAGATCTGACGCTTGCTACTTGGTAGACATATTTTCTATGACGTCTTGTGGTTCAAAAAGTGCTGGAAATCTAGCCTCCATGTGGCATGTGGTATATACATGCATGCATAGCACCTTATTCGTGTTTTCGTCTCTACTTCGTGCTAAGGGTAAACCGGAAAGTAATATGGTTTGGACCAATATGTATTATAATATGAATCAATGTAAATCAGTAATTTATTACTATATGTTGGGGTGTTACATACTCTAATACCATTGGTAACGCACTTTGGCCTAAAATCCACTAAAAGCTCAGCCTCCGGACCTGTTTGGAACTAGAGTTTTCTAAAACCATGGTTTGAAATACCATGGTCTGCAATTGTTTTGACGTAAATACCATGGTTTTACCTAACTCTATTAAAATCATGGTATTTCTTGGAACTACCAGCTGTTTGGTTTCATAGTTTTTTTGACTAGCATACTTATCAAAGTATTGACTGTTTGTTTTCAGGTTGCAACCCCCTTTTCCTCTGACTATGAATGCGAATGAATTAGACCACAAGTCTAATTTATCATTGGTACTAATTCTATCGATAGACCTATCAGAGCTTCAGAACAGTGTGTGCTATTCCAAGTTTTTTCCGATAGATTTAAAGATGTCAATTTACATTTCACAAGTTGTGGCAAACTGAGTTTAGAGGGAAACAAAAAAAATGCCACACGGCAGCTCAGATGACCATCGCCGTTGTTTCACACGAGCTCAAGCTTCATCTCAAGATCATCCATTGATAACTGCATATCTTCCACTTTTTGTTGATTGCTGGGAAAAGATGAAATCCAAGTTTAGAAACAGCAAAAACAAGTCAATCAAATTTGACTAATAACTCATGGAGCCATCAACATGATACATGAAGGTAAAAAGAAACTAACTAGAATAATAACAGGCGGCAATACCTGATTCGGTTTAGAAACAACAAAAACTAACTAGAATAATAACAGGGTCACAACGGAGCTTGCTCGGTGAGAAAACTTTGATCTGGACTGGAGTTTTCAATACTCCAAAAATACCATAGTATTAGCAATACCATGATTTTTTAAACAGAGTTTTTTAAGAGACAATCAAACACCTCATGGTATAAAATACCATAGTATTCTCATATACCATAATATTACTTAGAAACCATAAAAATACTATACTTTCAAACAGGCCCTCCATATGGGATGGGCACGTATGTGTAGGAACTCACTTTGGAAAAGAGGTTTAACCTAGAAGTACTATGATTTAAGCGAACCGATATTATTATATGCTAGTGTAATTTAATACAAGTATGACAATACGTACTAAAGATAAATATGACAATACGTACTAAAGATCAGAGTAACTTAATGTAAACATGCCAATATGCTACTAAAGGTCGGAATGCTACGATCTAAGCTCGTGGTGTGCACTCCTATTTTACATAGACCACAATTAGAGCTGACCGTACAAGCATAACGCATTACAAGAATTCAACTTCGAAAGAAAATGTTTCTGCAGCCATACTTATCCTATTCGCGCCAGAAAAATAAGAACCAGAAAAGGGAGTTGTAGAGTATATGATAGCAAAAGTTTGTTCAATGCCAGTTGCCAAAGTATTCACCAAAAGAAAAGCAGTTCCTCTGTCAAACTACAAATAGCCATATCGCAAAGCATCGTCCGTAAAAACATTAGATAATGAGGAAATAAGGAAACGAGTTCGAATTGTTTTCATAAGGGGTAGTACTGTAGTAGGCTTGGAAATGATTTATGGTCCTGTGGAGTAGGTTTGGGAGGTTGTAGCAAGTAGCTAGCATTCGAACCATGACTTCATTAATACAAATTTTAGACAACTTACTGGGATCAACATCCAAATGTGAAGTTCAGAAATGCAAGTCATGAGTGCCAGACAAACACAGAGACAACCTCATGTGTTCAGCGAAAAAAAAAGAACCTCAGAACATAAAGCAATGCATTGGCATTGCAACTGAGCGTGAACAAAATTGTTAAAAGCGGCTTCATAGGCTTTGTTTAGTATGGTTATAGTTTTTCTAAAAAGTAGTTTTCAGTTGAGTTGTATGGCTAAAGAACCGTACAACTGAATGGCTGGGTTAAAGAAGTTTGGTGTTTAGTAGTTTGGCTTTTAATCTAGCTTTTATGTGTGATGGGTATGAGTCGGAAATGAGAATGAGAGAGGTAGGGTTTATGATTTTATACTTAATAGAAGGGGATAGTTTTCTTTAACTCTAGTGGCAACATCAGCCCAACCCAACAAAACCGTAGTAATCTACCTCATACTAGCTTTCGGCTTTTAGCTTCTCCTAGTATAAATAAGCGGCTGGCTTTTGTCTTTCGGCTACAGAGAAGCCAGTCGTTTAGAACAACTTTTGGCTTCGAGAGGAGAGAAGCTGAAACTGAAGCCATCGCAAGCACTTGTAAAAACGTTTCAGTCTGATGCTTGTACTTTGTACATGCAACTGTTCTGTTTAACTATCACAGCAGAGCTTTTCAGCATGTAAATCCTGCGTGCATAAATTACGGCATGAAGAACATTTCAGTTAACTATAAAAAGGATTTTAAACCAGGAACAACGAGATGACACTCAGACGTAATCTATGGTTTTATCGCAGGTAATTTATGCAACTGTTAAGCTGGAACGTTTAAACATAAGTATAGCGATAGCCAGGGCAGTGTGCAAGTTGCATCTCAAGAAACTTGTGGTGACTAAAAACGAGATACAAATCTTAACTAAGTGATTTTCAGTACACCTTTACACAAGTGCAGAAAGCAGGAACCTTCCTGCTGGTGCTGCACTAGCCTTTGGTTCCTCGCAAAGGGAGAAAGTCATCTGTGACAGTAGTACAATAAACCCGAGTTGTTGCTTCTGATTAAAAGTTAAAACATGTAGAGTCCAAACTCCGAAAGTCAGAATTGTGGTTGTAGCAAAAAGAGCACAGGAGTGAATCAAACTGAATTTATCATCAAACATTATGATCCTCCAGGCCGAGCATGTCATTAGTAAACAGAACATGTCCTCTTCCTACTGCAGTGAGTTTCACGAAGATTACTCATGCAATTCTACAAAGTTTTAAATTCTATTATTAAATAAAACAACATGCAAATAATTGTCACAGCATCAAAGCTACAATAAACTTGATTCATTCATCTAGAACTAAAAGTCATCACTAACAACAACTAGTTAGGAGCTCTCCAGTTCACAATACCACACATATGCATCGTGCCTTCAAATCTGAGGCAGCATATGTTGTTTCCTTTTCGCACAAAGTTTGTCAGAATCCCAAAGAGTCCTTAATCCATCAGACAGCGGCAACGAAGAAAATGTTGTAGGTTATATCCTCAATTATAATCTGCAGCTCACACATGTATAGTTTGAGAAATCAGATCCAAAGCCAAAATAAGAAATTCAAAGTTGGTAGCTATTAATACCCCTAAATTTGAATTTATGTGCGTAGCAGTGATAGGAGAACTAGTTATATGTATCAATTCAGCAACCACCAAGCCTTTTCTCATCAAGACATACTAGCTTTGTCATTATGAAAAATGAAGCATTACAGCACTATGACACAACGGCTGAAAGTACATTGTAAGTAATAGATCATAGCATGCGTTTCAAAAAGTAATAATATCATAACAAGCAGTAATACCTATTGTACATCACATGTGATCCCTATGTGATCGCCCAAGCACCGCGCTACCAGTCCGATTCGAGTTTCTGCAGAAGAGGCAGAGAACCAGGGGTATTCGGAGGAGAAAAAGGGAAAGGACGAAAGGAGGAAGAACTCAGAAGAGAAGAAGGATAGATCATTCCATTTTTCTATTCAATCCTCAATCTGTCGCATTACATGGGTATATATGCCCGAATCGCCTAAACAACCTCCTGACAAGCCAGCCTGTCTCTTACCTTGCGATAGCTACTGAAATTACCGACAATTACTGTTCACCATCATATTTCAAATTACACCATTCGATCAAAAGTAAGACATCACAGCCGTTGATTACAATTCAAACATTTCCACCGTTTCTACCGCCGCCCATCTTCTTCCCGCACACTTGCATCTCCTCGCCCATACTTGCCGCCATGACACCACCCCTGGCCGCAAAATCGGCTTGGCCCCAAGCCGAAGCAGAAGGAAAGCGGTGACGCACCACCGTGAAGTCTTCCCAGGTGGCCATCTCGACTGGAATGTTGGTCCATTTCACCAAAACTTGAGTGATGGGCGCACTTCCTTTCTTGACAAGGTGACGATCCAAGATCTTCTCCGGTTCTATATGCTCCATGTTGAGATCAGCAATGCTTGGAGGATTATGAAAAATAGGAGTAAAATCTGGGACATAAGGTTTCAGTTGTGAAACATGAAAGACAGGATGAATTTGACTTCCCTCTGGTAGCTCAAGCTTATAGGCAGCCTGCCCAATCTTCTCCAGAACACGATAGGGCCCAAAATACTTGAATGCAAGCTTGGGAAACGGATGGTTGACCACAGATGACTGCGCATACGGCTGGAGCTTCAAGTATACTGATTCTCCTAGTTGAAATTGCCGGTCCATACGCTTTTTATCAGCCTGCATCTTAATCCTGTTCTGAGCAACCCGAAGGTGTTGTTTCAAAAGGGCCGTATGAGCAAGCCGTTCCTCCAGAAGCTCCTGCACCGGCTGTGCTGAAATAGACACCGAAGGCAAAAGGGCCCCATAATGTGGTTCACTCCCATATAAAGCTTTGAACGGGGAACAGCCCAGAGATGTGTGATCACACGTATTATACCAGAATTCCGCCATTGCCAACCATTTGCGCCAACGAAGAGGGGAAGAATGCACTGCACAACGCAAATACATTTCGAGACATTGGTTGACCCGCTCGCTTTGGCCGTCCGTTTGGGGGTGGTATGCCGTGCTCAGTTGCAATTTGACATCCATGGCAGTGAAAAGCTCCTTCCAGAACAAGCTGGTAAAAATCTTGTCATGATCGGACACAATCGAACGCGGCATCCCATGAAGCTTCACGACATGTTCCAAGAAAAGGCGAGCCACCTGTGGTGCTGTAAAGGGGTGCTTCAAAGCTATAAAATGGGCGTACTTCGAAAACCGATCGACCACAACCAGGATGGTATTGCATCCTTCAGAGGGGGGCAAACCATCGATAAAATCCATGGTAAGATCCAACCATGCGCCTTCTGGTACCGGCAATGGTTGTAACAACCCAGGTGACCTGCTGTGCTCATGTTTCGCCTGCTGACATATAGAACACTGATTCACCACATTTGTCACATCTCTTTTCAGACCATGCCAGACAAATAACTTCTTCACCCTCTGATAAGTCACCGAAATTCCAGAGTGCCCACCAACCGCACTGTCATGAAAAGCTTTGATGATCTTGGTTTGTAGGGCAGAATTTTCCCCCACCCAAATTCGCCCCTGTTGCTTAATCAATCCATGGTGAAGTTCAAAACCATTCTCGTCCGGACTGCAGACCGATAACGCTGCCAGCTTTTGCTGTGCTTTATCGTCAGTCACGTATGTATTCAGGACCTCTTGGATCCACAGCGGTTGAACCTCCGATACAGCATACAGTTGCATCAATGACCCCACCCGTGAAAGAGCATCTGCCGCTCGATTCAAAATGCCTTTCTTGTACTGAATTTTGAACTGAAGGCCCATGAGTTTGGTCATAGCTTTCCGTTGTAAGTCAGAAGTGAGATGCTGATCACCCAGATAAGACAAGCTACGATGGTCAGTGTTGATCACAAACTCTCCCCTCTGTAAATATGGCCTCCAACGATCCACTGCCATAATAACTGCGAGAAACTCTTTTTCATATATAGAAAGCTTTTGATGATGAGGACTCAACGCCTTACTCAAGAATGCTATGGGATGGTTGTTTTGCATTAACACGGCCCCAATCCCCTTGTCACATGCGTCAGTCTCCACCACAAAGGGTTGGTGGAAATCAGGCAAAGCCAGCACTGGAGTGTTACTCATGGCCTGTTTGAGCTGCTCAAAAGCCAACGATGCTGCATCATCCCAACAGAAAGACTTTCGCTTCAACAGATTAGTCAGTGGACGAGAGATCAATCCATACCCTTGCACAAACTTCCGGTAGTAACCAGTTAGACCAAGAAAGCCACGCAATTCAGTCACATTGGTTGGTTTCGGCCAGTTGATCATAGCTTGAGTTTTTGCCGGGTCTGTCGCTACCCCTTCATGTGAAATAATATGGCCGAGATAAGTGATGCTGCGTTGAGCAAAGTCACATTTAGCTCTCTTCACAAACAACTGATGTTGCTGCAGCCAAGAGAGAACCAATTCCAAATGGTGAATATGATCTTCAAGTGTAGGACTATATATCAGTATGTCATCCATGAAAACCAGGACAAATTTCCGCAAACCAGGGGACAAAATAGAGTTCATGAGGCATTGGAATGTCGCGGGGGCATTTGTTAAACCGAATGGCATCACCCTAAACTCAAAATGGCCATGATGGGTCTTGAAAGCGGTTTTAGGGATGTCCGATTCAATCATACGAATCTGGTGGTAGCCCGATTTCAAGTCCAACTTGGAAAAATATTGCGTGCCTGCTAACTCATCTAGGAGTTCATCCACAATGGGCATTGGAAATTTGTTTTTAACGGTGAGACTATTTAATTTGCGATAATCAACGCAAAATCTCCAACTTCCGTCTTTCTTTTGCACTAGCAAAACTGGTGATGCAAAGGGACTAGTACTCGGCTGAATCAACCCCGTTTGCAGCATATCAGCTACTTGTTTCTCTATCTCATCTTTTTGCATTGGGGAGTAACGGTATGGACGGCAATTCACCGGTCACAGCATCTGGCAACAGAGGAATTGCATGGTCATAAGTGCGAACAGGAGGCAAAGTCACCGGTCGAGAAAAACCTCCGAGAACCGATCAATAACTTGTATGGCGGATGGTATCGGCTCGTTGGCCAATATTTCCACACCTGATTCCCTCCGTGCTATTGCCCATATACCATTCAAACTCTTCCACCGATACCATTGCTTCGGTGACCTCCCATTAGTCTGCTCAGCTAAGCAATAAGATACACCCTGAAGCTTGATAGGATGACCTTCATACATAAATTCCAAGGTCTTTTGCTTCCAGTTGCAAGTCATCGGACTGTATAGCTGAAGCCAATCCATTCCTAACACAGCATCATATGTTCCGAGTGGAATAACACGCATATTAGTATGAAATACCTGCCCTTGAGCCCACCATTCCAACTGTGGAACCTGTTTATCACATGTCAAGGCTTCACCATTAGCTACGAATACTTGAACAGCAGGAATCGGTACCGTGTGACACCTGAGACGTTCCAGAAAGACTGAATTTATGAAGCTGTGAGAACTTCCTGAGTCAATGAGAATGGTCATAATCTGATTATCCACCATAGCTTGTATGCAAATAGTGGCATAATCTTGAGTGCCAGACAATGCATGTATTGATAACCGGTACTGCTCCTGCTCGAAAGCCTTATCTTCCTCCTCGAGAGCATATAACAATTCTTCACTCATATGTCCTGGTTGTTCCTCAGATGCCAATGCATGCAACTGTAAAGGTGGGGCTGCCTTACATTGATGATCCTTGTCAAATTTGTCTCCACATTTGAAACACAAGCCTCGAGCTCTACGATATTCTCGTAGTTGTCGAGCTCGGCTCAGATCCTCTGGACCCACTTTGTTTTGGCCCAGAGCAGGATCCTGCCGAAATGGTCCCCCCAGACGCTGAGTGACTGCTGGTTTTGATATTTTCAACTTGCGCTTGTCACATTTCTCTTCTTGTATGAGTGCGAGTATGAAAGCCTTACGAATTGTCTCAGGCAACTGGAGTTCAACTTCATAACGCACTTCCTCTTTCAGCCCCAAAATAAAATGAGTAACAAAAAATTCTTCCGTGCATGATTTAGTATAAGCCTTCACCTTATACATTGCTTGCTCAAACTGGTTTCTGTACTCCTCAACTGTTCCAGTTTGCTTAATTTGAATAAGATCCCTTATGCATTTCCGAGAGTCATAAGCCCCGAATTCATATTCAACCATGGCCATGAAGTGTTCCCAATTACCCAGAGGATGCTCATCTTGATATGCCTGAAGCCACATTGCGGCATTACCCTCCATGTGCATAGCCGCAGCCGTGGTCCACAAGGATTCATCAATATGATACAACCGAAAGTACTGCATGCAACGATTTTTCCAAATACGAGGTTCTTCCCCAGTAAACACAGGAAATGTTAATTTAGGGATTGGCATTTTCTTATCACCTTGCAGTCCATCGTTTACCTGAGTGAACATTGCATGTTCAGGCTTCAATGTTTCTGGACCAAACTTCACTGCTGATGTAGGACGTTTCCCCAATAGCCCTGCCGTGGTCATGGAAAGTTCTCCTCTCTTCATGTATGACGATTGTTCCGTCGGGGTTGCAGATGTTCCAGTATCACCATCTACCTTTGGAGTAACTTGCCCTCCTGGAGAATCCTTGTTCGCTTGAAGCATGCGCTGGAATTGCTCCAATAATCCAGATATGACAGTGTTATGTTCAGCCACCTGGGCTTGAATAACAGGTATGGTCTCGATCGGCTTAATTTTCTCCACAATGAAGTCCATATGAGCCTTCAGCGACTCCCATCGATTATCCAATTGCTCCCACCTCGCATTCGCCTGATCCGATGTTTCTTCCATGGCGTCCAGTACGAACCTTGTCTGCACAGAAGGTTTTGGGGGCGCCGTGGTGACTCCCTTCGCTTGAACCAACCAGCCTGGAAGGATCGATTGCCGATCACTCCACGATTTCCTCCGATCGCTGGGATTTTACGATTCAAGCGCTTCCTCCCAACGAAGCCGTGCTCAAGGCTTCGATCGCTCAGCAGAGTTAACCAGATGAGGTAACCTAAGTTTTCGCGGAGGTATCCAGGATCGAATGAGCGATCCCAAATCCTCCAACCCTCGTCTGGACTTTACAACTCCGGCTGAAGGAATCGAACTCGGCTCTGATACCAAGTGTGATCGCCCAAGCACCGCGCTACCAATCCGATTCGAGTTTGCGGAAGAAGCGGAAGAACCGAGGGTATTCGGAGGAGAAAAGGGAAAGGACGGAAGGAGGAAGAACTTCGAAGAGAAGAAGGATAGATCATTCCATTTTCTATTCAATCCTCAATCATGCATTACATGGGTATATATGCCCGAATCGCCTAAACAACCTCCTGACAAGCCAGCCTGTCTCTTACCTTGCGATAGCTACTGAAATTACCGACAATTACTGTTCACCGTCATATTTCAAATTACACCATTCGATCAAAAGTAAGACATCACAGCCGTTGATTACAATTCAAACATTTCCACCGTTTCTACCGCCGCCCATCTTCTTCCCGCGCACTTGCATCTCCTCGCCCATACTTGCCGCCATGACACCCTACTCCAGAAATTCTTCCATAAGGCCCTATAAAAGCTCAACAAATTATTAGCAGACAAAATAATGACAGCAGGAAGATCAGATAGTAACAGACAATGAACCTGTGATATAAATTGCTCAGTATCTGTGCGCCTTAGGAAATGGAGTGAGTTCTTGGTTAATGATATGGAATGGTCACCGAGAGATACTTCACCAATGTCCTCCAACACCCGAACCTGGATGTAAGGATCCTTGGGAGGCACCATGTCCTATAAAAATGTAAATCTGGTAAACGTAGTTCATCCCTAAGAAAGTAGATGAAATAGAAAAATACAGTACCACTGTTAAATCTATGTCCATCTCCGATATGTATGACTTAATGCCTGCAGAATGATTCTTGAAGTACTCTTTCTCCGAAAAATGGAGCTTTTCTTGTATTTCATGAGGAAGCACAGGACCAATTTTCCATCTAAAACTCTGAATAACCTCTGCTCGGTTATACCTGGTTGGATACTATTGTTTCAGCCAGCGGGTACACCAAACATCAGGTTTATACGCAATGCAATTAGCATAAAACAGGGAGAAATACATGTAAGCCATGAGGCATCTTTTGTTACGGAGAAGCGAAAGATGGTGGATAGCTGCACCATAGTGGTCCTCATTTCTGGTTGTTTCAATGTCTAAGTTTTGCTCCACCATTTTCCTGTCACAAGAACAGAGCGAATCAGGAGTTAGTAAACTGTGTTACTGATGAAAATAACTAACGACGATCTCGAGTTGATGTAGCCCTGTATTGTTTTGCTGATGAAAGACATTCCGGAAATTGATGAGAACTCGTAAGGCAAAGGTAGATGATCAACATTTGGATTGGATAAAAGTTACCTGATCAAAGACTGAAATTGCGCATTGTGCTCATTGCACTCTCTAACAACCAGATCAAACATGTCGCTCTGCACATTCCATAAGACAGCAAGTTAGGGACGAGCATATTACAACACGAACTAGTATAGCTACCGGTCATATTGTCCAAACAGTATCAGACTATTATATAGTGTTGTTGCAGCCACCTTAGTTTCATTCTAAAGATTTAACCACACTATTAATTTATCATCGCATAAATAATAAATACTTTAACGGGCGATACCATGGAATTTGGGATCATGAGCTTAACAATATAGCTTGCACATGTTAGCTCAAACTATCAAACGGAAATGGCCCGATGCCCCTCGGAGTAAACACACGCTGGCTCACAAATTGAATGTAACTTTGCAAGCTATATAACATTTGCACTACAGGTGCCGGCACATAACACTTCCTATTAAGAAGTAGTAAAAAAGCAGATCAAACAAAATTGAGCCCTAGTACCCAAACATCAAGGAAACTGAAGCACCGGCCACTCAGATTCCGAACGAGAAACTAAGAGCGCGTATGGAGAAGAGAACAAATTACGTTGAAAGGCGCGAGCTGGCCGGCCTCGCAGGAGTCGAGCTCCCTCAGCAGCTGCGACGCGCGCCTCCCATACATCCTCTTCCTCCCCCACGCCCACCTGCCGACGCCGCGCGCGACCTGTTCGACGGAATGGCGCTGCGGGAGAGGGCCGGAGGCTGAGACTGGCAGGGAGACGGTCAGGGAGCGTACGGCGGCAGATCGCGCGCGGCCGCCCGAGGGGCAGCGGTGGGTACTGGCGCGCGGCGCGAGCGGTGGCGGTGGGAGGGGAATTTGGAGTTTGGGAGGCGGGAGCCAGGTGGAGAAGGCGTGGTCTGGTCTGCGTTTGTGCGGGCCGCGGCTTGTGAGATCCAACGGCCAACATCGCTCCCTACCTTGGACGTGTGGTCGGCAGAGATGGGAGCCCTGGGTTACACGCAGCTGTCGATCGCACGGACTGGACGGTCACTTATCGAAAGCCCAGCCCAAATAATAAATTGGGCCGGCTCAGCATGACCGAACCAGAAGTGCTCCAACTAGGCCAACCGTGCATTCCTTCCCCTGAGAAAGCATAGCCAATTTAAACACTGTACAGAAACAAGGCTAATTCTCCGTTTGTTCCCGACTGAGGCTCATAGTTGACTCCCAAATAAGCCCGATACAAGGAATGCACTTCCAAATCACCTAAAACTAGTCATGTGTCCGTGCGTTGTAACGAAAATTTAATTTATGATAAAAATTTATTTGCAAAAAGCACTAACCTTGTCTGAATAATATTATTCAATCTAAATGTACAATGGTTGAAACTTAATTTGCAATAAAAAGTTTATTTGCAAAGAGCACTAATAGTGGCAAAAATGGGTAATTAAAGAGCAGTGGTAAAGGTGGGTAATTAGAGAGTAGTAGCAAAGGTGAGTAATTTTGATGAAGCGGCACGAAAAAAAACTCTTTTTTATATAGTAGAGATCAGATGGGCTAATCCAGACATTACTGTAACAGTATGCTTTGCTCGTCGGAACCGTCAAATCTGGTCTAAATATAAAGTGACTCCCATAATTGAGCACATCGGCATCAAATGTTCACAAACAGACTCGACTAGAAGAATTTGCGAGGGCTGCAAAACGTTACAAACACTGGAGGATCCATACTTCATTCAGAAACAGTAACACCACATAATGTAATGCTATTCCCACGCATGTCGCATCCTAAATCACAAGAGTGGTAGGCTGGCGGCTGCCGGACACTTTCCCTTGACGACTGTCACAGGGGCACGATGCGTTTGACAGCACGTAGTTTGTCACTCTTCCCAGCAGAAACCTGCAGTATATTTCCAGGCAAGAAAGTCGTCAGTAAAATGGGAATAAGCTAAACTGTGACGGTCATATTGTGTATGCATCAAGTTTCGATTTCTGAATGTAACATTTGCATGTTACAGGAATGTAATGGGGTTTACATTACTACTGGAAAATAACATTTGCATGTTATAGGAATGTAGTGGAGTTTACATTGCTACTGGAAAATAACGATGTCACATACTGTTAGTCCCAGCTAACAGAAATCCAGCAGAGAGTTTCGTGGAAGTTATTATCCACTGATCAAATTTAGAAGCTGGCATATCACAGGACTGATGATTTTCATTGTAACATTCAAAAACTAAACATAAACTTGATAAGTCTATGGTGGCTCCGAAAAATAAAATATCAACAATACCTCAAAAGCGTTTTGTTCTACCGAATTCATAATTATTTGCGGGTAACACAAGCATTAAAACCTCCCAAATGTTTGTTCTGACTTCTAGACGATCAATACTATTACTAGGCGTTCAAGCCATCAATGTATTATATAATGTCCTTGTACCAAACATTGCAATTTAAATGCAATCACCAATCAAGAGAGTTTATTGTGACTTCAAATAAGCGGTTTTTGTGTGGAACAATTGGCAGGAGCACTGCCGTTTCCTAATAAGCAGTTTAAATTCAACACAAGCCAACTAGGTACACAGGATGTCATCATCTATGAGTTTTAGCTTCTGTGAGGTTGTACGTTATGCATAGCAACATAAACCACGTATAGGCCCCCTTTTCAGTTCAAGATTACCATCAGTAGCAAAGACAAAAAAAATATAGGATAATTCATACTATACCACTCTAAAGATTGGTATTTCAAAAAATATCACTCGTTGTCTCAATGACATGTGACATCAGGACCCATATGTTATTGAGATAACGAGAGGTATTTCTTGAAATATCAACGAATGGAGTGTATAGTATGAATTGTCTCAAAAAAGATTATTCTTCTTGACACTACAAAAATTGTGGATGGACCACTTCAAATGGATTAACAAAATATTTTTAATTAATGTGAAATAAGATAACATTTATCCTGTTTTAAAAATCATAGTTCTAATCTTTGGATGTGGAGACTCACCTTATTAAGATAACTGTAAAACAAGTTGTCAATATATTCAACTGAAGTCGTAGTCCCAGTTTTTTTTTAAAAAAAAATCAGTTTCTGGTAACACTTCCTTATTCCTGATCTTGAATAGCACAAACATTTTAGTTGTTGAGTCGACTCTATCAACAAGATTTTTATGTTCGAACTGTTATAAGAGCATTTGAATATCGAAGGCAGTTTCACATGACAGCATAAACAATTCGGCAATCACGATGGAGAAGTCTCAATGACAGTGATTATGCCCCGTGCTAATTAATAATTCGTAATGCAAGATTTGATGGTCACCTAAAAACAAGTACAGCTCAATATTCCAATCTCACTGGATGCAATAATGCAATGTACAATTAGATATAAGCATCAACCCAGGTGTGCGTTGTCGTAATGGCATTCCAGCGCAAGGTCATGAGGCATTGTGATTTAAAAACTGTACCACAGAAATTGAGTCAGCATGCAGCTTATCGATTCAACCAATGCCTCGATTTATAACCCTTTTACACCAAGAACTGCTCTGAGCTTAGTTGGCTGAGCTCCAGGTGCCTGTCTCAGCCCGCTGAGGTCACACTGTTAGAGCTCTTGGTTTTTTTTTTTAAATCCCTTTATACCGACACTCCAATGACGCAAAAAATGCCCATCTAAACAAGAATACTAACAACCAAATACGTGCTCTATAATCAAGGAATGCACATTCAATGCTTGACGAGGCATCAAAAGTAGTAGTGGTATACCTGTGGATCAGGGCTAGGCCGCGGCTTCCCATGACGAGCGTGTCGATCTTGAGATCCTCTACCGCATCGCAGAGCTTCTCCCTAGCGGATCGAGTACAGCTTCGGCACCACCGTCAGCTGATCAGAACAGGAACAAATAACAGCTAGTTAGTTAGTTAACTCTTCCTCCATGCTTGATCGGACCAGAGGGCGTGGTCGGCCTACTCCCCGCCATGGTGCAGGACAACGAGGCCCACTCCAGCGCCCTTTTGCTGCTCGCCAAGTAGTAAATCGTAAGGATTCGTATTTGTTTTAGATAAAATTTCGCCGGTGGCCAATTTTGGACGAAATCCATTCAAAATTCAAAAAGAAAAATTCAAATTCGGTTTTTTTATTACCGAAATTTCCAAAATTTCGGCCAAAAATCCGAAATTTCGCCGATTTCAACTGTTCGAAAAATGGTCCAAACGATATCAAAAAATATTGAATTTTTTTTAAGGTTCCTGACACATTAGAGATATTCTCATTAAATTTTCAGGTTATTATCAAGTCTGATGAATTTTTAAAAATTCAAATATTGATAATATCCTGATAAAACGTTGACTTGCAAGTTTAAACCGAATAAAAATTAGAACAAACAAGGTTATAAATTTTTTTTTAAAAAAAATGGATAGTCCTGACATATATATAATATTTTCATAAAATTTTTAGATGATGATCAAATGTCATGAATTTTTCAAAATTCGAAAAGTGTTACTGTCCTGTTAAAAGGTTTATCGGCAAATTTGAACGAAATGAAAAATTATCCAAACCATGTTATAAAATATTGAACATTTTTGTGGATGGTCCTAATATATCATTAATGGTTATATAAAATTTTTAGATGATGACCATTCCTAAATGATTTTTAAAAATTCTAACAGTGCTACGCCTTAATAAAAACCCGATAATCAATACATAGATTTTCTTTAGTAATCAAAAAAGGTTTAAAATTTTTACAAATTTTACAAAAGGTTGATAAGGAAATGCTTAATATCTCATAAAATTTTGAATCATGATCACACTCCAGTGAATTTATAAAATTCTTACAAGACACAATAACATTTATGTTCTTTCTCTGCTTGATTTTTGAAATATAATATAACAAATAAAGTTCAGTGCTTACATAAATTT
Source organism: Guadua angustifolia (assembly GCA_036346375.1). Classification (NCBI taxonomy): domain Eukaryota; kingdom Viridiplantae; phylum Streptophyta; class Magnoliopsida; order Poales; family Poaceae; genus Guadua; species Guadua angustifolia. The sequence continues at coordinate 36,956,975 of CM070509.1, read as the reverse complement.
GATTGAGCAAAAAAAAAGTTAATTTTTTAAAAATTTATTTAATGGTACTAAGGCAATTAGTAATCTCTCATAAAATTTTAGATCATGATCACACTCGAGAAAATTTATAAAATTCGACAAGGTAATTATCTCAATTGTGTTCATTCTATTTTTGATTTTTGAAGATAACAAATGAAATTAAATTATTCTTAAAATTTTATGTATGATCCTATACTTCTCAAGATAGTATCATAAAATTTTCATCTTATTATCAAGCTTGTAAAATTTTATAAAAATCTAGCGAGTTTCTACTAAAATTTTAAAAAGTCTCAAAAAATCATTTTTTAAAATAAATTTTCATAGAAGATCACTTTCTTATGGGTTATTGGACCAAATCCGATCAAATACGGCCCTAAAAGTTCAAATTTCGGTCAAAATTCATAAAAGGTGAATTTTGCCCAAATTTTTTTTTTATCTCGCCAGTAGTTTGGATTTCGTGGAGTCCCGAAATCCAAAATTTCGACGAAAATTCGGTGAATTTCGGCGAAATTTAATTCCTTGGTCTTGGGTTCGAGTCCTAGCCATTGTAATTTTTTTGTATAGTTCCAAACATGCAAAAATTATGAGAATTTTTTGTAGATAGCCGTGAAGTATCAGTAATGTTCCCAAAAAACTTTTAGATCATGATCAAACCTAACGAATTTCCAAAAATTGTGACAGTGCTACTTGACAGTTTTTAAACTTCAGAGCGCGTGCAGTTTGCAATTTTTGATTGAGAAATCAAAATAGGTTTAAAATTTTGAAACTTTTAGACAAGGGTTTTGTGGAAATTCTTAATCTCTCCTAACAGTTTTAGATCACAATCAAATTCAACAAAATTTATAAAATTCTAACACTTTCACTACCTCATTATGCTTATTCTATTTTCTATTTTTTAAAGATAACAAATGAAGTTAAAATATTTTGAATTTTTTTGTATAATCCTATACTTCTTAAGATGATACCATAAATTTTTCATAGTATTATAAAGCATATACAATTGTATAAAAATCCAACAGCTGATTTTGACAAAATTGTAAAACGTTTCAAAAAATCGGTTCTTTTGACAAATTCTCATTGAAGATCACTTTGTTAAGGGTTATTGATGCAATTCTGATCAATTTCGGCCATAAAACCCCAAAATCCGGTCCTAAAACATGAAATTTTGGTGGGATTGGGCAAAATTTCGTCAAAATTACTAAAAATTATTGTAATTGTCAGGGATTGGATAATTTTCATAAAGACCATCGTACCTCGGCAGCCAATCTCCGGCCGACCATACTTACCCTTGGACGGTGTCCCCAAGGAAGGTCCTCAGACAGACTGGCTGATGGGTCTGCCCCGACCATGACCAAGCTCGTCTCCGAGCATGCACCTCAGTTCCTGAGCATACCTGCTCGGGGAAGTGCGACGGTCGACCAGAACTAAGCGAAGACCCCGGACATGATTGGCAGGTTGTGCGCGGCCCACGAAGACGATGTGGCATTAATCACGCGGCAGCTCAAAGGACCATACGGCCACGATCTGAGCCATTACTCCCGCATCGCAGTATGGCGAAAAGTGAGGGCAGCAATTACGCCCACGTCCGGGCACAATAGTGGCATGTCATTTGGTTATAAATGATGTAAGACTGTAATCGTCTATAAATACCCTGCTGTAAGGAGCATTGAGGCCTGGCCCTCTCCTCCCCCCTTTTGTGATTCAGAAGCTGTAAGAATCATCCGATCGCGTCTGTAAGAAGAAGAGAAAAGAGAGAAAGGCGCAACACACCTGCACAAGCATCCTATAAACCATTCCGGTAGTAGTAAAGCCACTGGACGTAGGGCTGTTATCTCCTTCGCGAGAGGCCCGAACCAGGATAAAATCTCATGTCCATTGTCCCCTTTTAAACTTCTGACCATCCAACCTCCTAGCTCGACGGCATCTTCGGACGTCAACACCTTCGCGGGAAAGGGGCCCTGGTTGATCCCTCATTCAACAAGTAAGCTCGGCGGGGGATCCGTTCCCAAAACATCGATATTAATATTTTAAATTTTTTTAACCAACCGAGATTTTAGATCACGTTTTTGGCCGAGATTTTCAAGATTTCAGCGGTTTTTGAACGTGGATCCCGAGTCTCAAGTCCCTGCCCACGTAACTGCCCAGCCCAGGCAACCGCGTCGCGCACAGCGCGATGACGAAGCGCCGACCCTGCAATGTCGTAGGCGAACACGGGACGTGCAAAGATTCTAGTACACGAGGCGACAAACGATGGAGTGCACGCTCCCCACGACGCTACCCGGTGTCCCCACCTGGTGCCAACCAAAAACACCCAGCCGAACTCGATGTGCGCGGTGCAAAACACCGTGCTGCGTGCCCCCTGCCTGGACCAGGCGCGTGGCTCGTTTCCTTCTAGACGCCGACCCAGACCCAAAACTCCTTTTATCTCACACGGCTCACACCAACTCTCACGCTACACCACCACGGCGTGAGAAGAGCAGGTGCCACCACCTCGGAGCGTGATGGCCGTCGACAGGAGCGGGGACGGGGAGCGCAAGATCGGGTAGCGATGGAGTGTGTACTAGAGGCAAAGTTTTAAAAATTTTATTTCACGCGTTCTTAGAATGTCGTCTATTTGAAAGCAAAGAGAATATCTTTAACAACTATTTTGGATAGTAAACATATAATATAGGCACTAGTAGTACTTCCTTCATCCTAGTTTATAGGGCTTATTTTTTAATATTCCAATACAAAATTATTATGATGTTTCCTCTATATCCCTAATAAATATCCATATTTACTTTATATTATTTATTCTTATGCATTGAATATAGTGCTAAGTGATAATAGTTAATAGTAATCTAGTCATTTTCAATATATTTTTAGTCTGTGTGTCATGAAGAAATATACCTTATAAACATGAACATTTGAGTTTTTTGGAACAAGCTAAAAGGAATCAAGATAACCTACTCATTTGAGGTACTTTCATTCGTGCCATCCAACTCAAACCCAATGTTGAAAGTTTTATGAGGTACATTAAGGAAATATTTGAAATACAAAAATTTACGTAAATTTCATAGACAAGCTATAGTAACCCAAAAATAGCCGTGTTCCAAACAGGACAAAGGGTCTAGCACAGTGATCCAAATTGAACACGATCAGCTTCACTAGAAAAATATCTACTGAAACACCCTAAAGAATAATCATACAAAAGAGATCATCAACAGATTAATAGCATATATATTAAAACAATCAATAAGTCTGATCATCATTCTTATTCATTAACTATAATGTCATATAATTGTACAAATTACAATGAAACATGAATATCAAACTACATCAAAAAGAAAAAAATTGCAAGAATATCAGCATGCCCTAACAAACTAAGCTTCTAATTGTCTTTAGCTCAAATCCCTGAAAATGGTTAGTCATCCACAAGTGTAATAAAAGGCAATTAAAGCAAAATTTTAAATAGTTTAAGTTTATCATCAAACCTGAATGAGTTGGTATCGTTCATCGAGATACCAAACTGTACTGAGCCAATCAGCACCTCTTACTAAAGTTTGGGTATCATCATTCAGCATAAACAAACTTATAGTTGCTGGGTAATTGTAGCCAAGCTCGAATAGTGCCCAAAATATTTCATGGTTAAAAGGTAAAGTCTCCCATTATAAAAAAAGATAACTTACCAATGTTAAAAGAGATAGCACAGCTGAGCACACCACACCATTCCCCACTCTTGCAAGCTGGCCATAGCAAGCAAACCAAGAGAGGCCAAAGCAACCATGCCCCAAGTCAAGCCAACCAAGAGTCCAAGAGGAGGAGCAAGCCACCATAAGGAGAAGCAAACTAGGCAACCAAGAGGAAGACCAAGGCCGGCCACATCTCCATCGCTATCACCAGCACCTCGCCAAGTCATCCACATCATAGACCAACCCCATTTAAACCCTCACCATCACAAGGTACATTCAAATAAATGTATTGACCTAGCTTTAAAAACCAGTGCTATAGATAGTAGAAAGAATAGTCAATAGAGGAGTAGAACACTAGTGATCTTAGAGGAGCAGTATCGTAGGGGCGGTGCAGCGTGTGTTCAATAACCTCCGAGTACTCCCCGACATACGGGTAGCTTCAGGTATCGACACCGCATCGACAAAACCTAGGCACTAAAATCATATTCATCATTAATCCTATCGCAGACCTCATTTATGCAATCACACAAACAATCACATCACAAGAATAAGAGCAAACTAGTAAATATTAAGGTAAGGGTATGTCAACCATGGAAGGGGCGGATGGCGGTCAATACCATGGGGCGACACCATGGTCGATGACCAAGACCAAGGGGACGGCACCACAACATAGGCCAAGATCAAGGGACCACGGGGGAGTCGACGATGCCAGGTGGCGGGCCGAGCCATCAGGTGAGAAGGAGGCTTGGGCAAGGAGGTAGCCGTAAACCAGAGTCGATGAGGAAGAGGTAGTCATAGACCATAGTCGGCAAGGAGGCAGCGTGGCCCTACATGGGTGCGAGGGCGAGGGGACCCAATGACAGGGGCCTGACAGTCCAAGGCAACAGAAAGAGGAAGTCAAGCGCAAGTGTGAGCATGCGAGGAGGCCGATGTGGTGGTGGCCAGCCCGATGCAGCATGAGGGGTCGGTCGGTCCGGTGTAATGAGGGTGGAGGAGGCCCAGTGGGGCCAAGGGAAGGAGAAGACCGTGGGAGAGTGTAGCGCTGGCGGGGAGGCCTCGGCAACTGTCACGGCATCGGCGTCAGGTTGGGCCGTTGGTGGCTAGGGACAAAGAGGAAATCGGGAGGGGAATTAGAGATGAGGAGAGAGAGAAATGAGAAGAAACCTGGGAGTGGATAAGGACAGTGGGGTAAAAGAGAAAAGGAGAAAATAAAAAGAATAATAATAATAACTATAAAAAATTATTCAAAGGGGAGAAAAATCTGATCAAAATCAATGTATCATCCACATTAAATATACTTAATTAAAAATTTGATAGATTAATCATTCTAAGTGATCAGGCAATTAAATAAAAGACATTAAATAAAAAATATTTAAATTTTTTTAATAGGCATTATATGTGTATCAAATAGTAAGATGTCGAGAAAGGGTTGGACGCCATAAAATATGCAACAATCTTCTAGCCACCTAACATATGGTATTTTACCATTTCAAGAATTAAACCCAATCCGTCTCGTGATCTTCAGCAGCAACTGTATGAGGATGATTATTTTTACCAAAATCCAGGCAAGCAATCTCTTGATCATATTTAAATGTTTTCAATAAAATATATTTACTTATATGTGATATCATCAATGTATGAGAAATAATTTTTAAGAAAACCATAAATCAGATGTTGTTGTAAAGATGGTTATAATGATAAACTGCTACGACAATACTTAGTTATGGATATATTGAATTGATGATAAACTTCTGAGGCAATATGTGAATTGTTGGTGTGTTAAATTGGTTCATCCAACGAATGGAGCCGGTGACGTATATATGTATGGTGGGTAGAGGGTGCCATGGAGTTTAGCATTATCGGTGGGGCCCTCTACATAAGCTAGCAAGTAAGGATGAATCACTACCCTCAAGCAATGGTTCGTATTTTTGTATCAACCATATTGTGTGAAAATGGTCGAAAAGGTTGCCCTATGATGGTGTTTTGATCTCTATATTTGATATAAGTAGATAACCAAGAGTATGATGCTAGGTATGTCAGGAGTCACAGCGAGGGACATGATTTTGGAATTTAGCTATGGTTGATGATTCTGGAGTGTTGTATTTAAACGCCATGCGATGAGTACTACAATTGTTAGTCGAGTACAACTGGCATGCTGCCAGGGTTGGAGATCTAATACTTGAGTAGTGATAGACGTTCTGGGTTCTCAATTGAGGTTTGATTCAATATAGACAAAGTGGTACAAACTTGCGCAGTGTAAACTTATGAATTTAGGCCTATCTCTGGATCGGAGGCTATAGAAGCTAAGTCTACCTCATATACGAGTGATTGTAGCAATTTCAATAATTAAAATCAGAAACCCATGTTTTTTCTAATAAAACCCTATTTTTCTAAAAATGGATTTGCAAAAAGAGGTACTTTGAGATGGATGATGAAAAAATTCATATGATATATTTTGTTATTAATATTTACTGAGTACTTTTGTACTCATCCTTACTTAACTACATCTTTGCTTAGAAAACTACTTTGAAGACTAGTTGTCTAGGTGGGACAAGGATCCCTATGGATTCGTCAGTGAGGTATGAGTCGAGAATCTCCCGCAGGGTCAGGGTTACAAGGCAGAGGAGGACAACTAGGAGGATTGGGTGGAGTTGTGGACCGTACGGTAGCAATTGTCGATCCATTAGATATTTAGTGTGCATATAAATTGTTTGTCGATGTACTCTATATTATGTATGAAATGGTACTAATAGATTTATTGCCTATGTAGCAATGAATTGTAATAAGTTTCTATTGAAGTCTCTAATTGTTGTTATGCTACAACACTCTTAACTTGGTGTATTAACTGATAAAGTATCAGGTGCGTCCGATATTTTGTTAGATAATATGCCGAGATCAGTATAATTATCTCAAAATAATGGCGGTGTTACTATCGTTACCCGGGTTAATTATACGGGTTGCCACATCTACTACCTCTGTTCCTGAATAGATGACGATTTAGGATTTTGCACTTCAACTAAGGCACATGTAGAAATGACCAAATCGTCTTCTTTATTAGCTCCCTTATTTGTGTTTTAGACTGTGTGCTAGTATATTCCACAATAATAAATAATATTGGGAATAAGGAACGATAAAGGTGTACAAAGATAAAAAGAGTTAAAAGTTGTTTCGAAATTGTAGAAGGACATGTATTTAGAAACAAAATTGAAAGGTAGAATGACATATATTTAAGAACAAAAGGAGCCGTCTGCAAAATCTATAATACCCCAACTTTCTTCCACGTCGACTCCATACACCACCTAATCGGAACCTCCCACAGGCCAGTGGCACACATCGCCCAACCCCTGCCCAACACCGCTAACCAGCCAATTCACCGGCTTGGGTCAACCAAGAGTTACTGTATATACCTAGGCAATGGGTCTTGTCCTTTTTGCTAGCCCTATACACAGCAGCTGAGCACGGCCTAAAGCACGCACAGATGTCTTCATATTGGACTAGCACGGTATGAATGGTGGGCCGTATTAAGCCTAGAAACTCGGTACAATGAACGACATGGCATGATTGACTAGGCTATGCCTAGACCGGCCGGGCACAAAAGCAACTCTTTCGTAAAAATATCTTATCAACAGTCTAACCTATCATCGACTACCTTATCCCAATGTAGCTCAGCCCATCATCAAATACTATCTCTCCTTTATTTTCTCCATCCGACGTAACCGTCATTTTCCCATATCTCTGTCACCCCTCTCTCTTTCCTCTCGTCCTTCTCCACCCCTACTTCCTCCTCACACTGCCACCTTCCCACACCGTCTTCTCCTCACCATCCCTTGCCGCCTCGGTGCCAAATCCAGTGGTCTTTGGTCTTGCAGCCGTTGGACATGGCCTTGCGGCACTGCACCACTAGTTTTGCTGACTTTTCTATGGAAGAAGATAGCGACGACTAGAGAGGAAGAAGATGGCGATAGCGCTAGATCTCAACGATCCTCACCGCCTTGCCGCTGAATCCGATGGTCATTTTCCTTGATAAATACAAAAAAATAATTCTTTTTCCTAAATAATTGTATGTACTGAATCCTCGTCGATAGCCAACACTTACTCCTCGCTCTTGAAACCGTCCATGATGCTAAATCAATAGCAACAGTATGCACGACTCCACACATTCAATAGAACAAGACATAAACCAATCGTATGTGAACCTCACCGAAGACGAGTTGGACCGATACGAGAAAGCATGACGAGGTAACCGTGCCGTGCGGCACACTGTGGGCCAAAGCCCGTTGGGCCACGGCCCAACTCCCACCTCTACGCCCGTACCATCCTGGCGCCGCGTACCATCCTGGCGCCGCTACGCCCATACCATCACGGCCCAACTCCCACCTCTACGCCCGTACCATCCTGGCGCCGCTCCCGTCCCACCGATTGTTCTTTTTTTCGATAAAGGAAGCTATTATTAATCTTAGTAAATTACATCAAGGTGATACAATTATACTAAGAAGACTCTACCTCTACACACACTAGGTGTATACACCAAACACACACACAAAAGAAAAGACAAAGGAACCGCACGGCAAACTACATCACGCAATATTGTCTTCAAGGCTACCACCATCATAGCAACACTTGGACCGCGATAAAAGCTCTCCAATGACAACGCCTCTAAGAAGGACTCGATACGCACACGCACCGCCATTGCCATGATCCAACCAGTGAAGGCTAGACCAAAGGTTTTCACCTCGGAGAGTAAATCCTCAGACTACAAAACAATGCCTTCAACAAGGCCATTGCCAGGCACAACCAATTAAGATCAGACCTAGGGATTTCTCCCTGAAGTCGAAGTACCGGAGATCCTAGTGTTGCAACCACCCTCATTCCGAGCTAGTGCCGCCATACCACTTAATCTTAGCCAATAGCAACGGCCACCTTCTTAAGGCTAGACAAACAATTTTTAGATGTTCGACTCTACGATGACAGATTCGCGATCTAGCCAATAGGCACACGATCATCAAGTCCATAGAGTGCATCTAAAAAATGAGTTGTGGCGCCTAAGAAAAGCTAATCCGCGAATCGATGCTAAGATGACATAGGTCAAAAGAAATGTATGAACAACGCTAGTAAGAGATGAAGACGCTAAAGCGAAGAGTAGTCACTTAGATCGCCCATCATCCACAAGTTGCCGAAGCCAACCACCAGCACCAGTGTTGGCAACAACAAGCGAGGGGATCCAACCTAAACCACCATAAGGCACCGAGGGGCCAAGAATGCCACCACCCGTCAGCCACCTAGCCGCTGCCACCTTGGAAGGACCAGACGCCGACCTCAAGCCGATGCATAGGTGGGCGCCGACCCGGAGCAGCGATCACATCCGGCAAAGAAGGCCCCCACCAAGAACAGCTAAATCCAGGGGCCGAGAGCACGGATCCAGTGAGGAGCACCAAAGATCCGGCCGCCAGGCCACCGGAGCTCCACCCGCCGGAGTGGAGAGCGCAATCACAGAGGGGTTGAGGGGTGGGGGAAGGGAGCCCCCTCCACCAAGCGCCCAGGCCGTTCTGGCCACCACCGGCGGGAGAGGTGGTGTATCTGGCCGCGAGGCGCCAGATCCGGCCCCCGGCAGCATCGGATCCCGAGCCTTGACTCCAATCGGCGGACGCAGTCTCCTCCGTGACGAGCTGAGCGCGGCCCCCTCTCCTTGGCCGCCCCCGTCGCGTGGAGGGGACGCCATGGCACCCTCCCGTCGTCCCCGTGCGGATCTGGGCACTCGAGTCCATGGGGCGTGATTGGCCCCGCCGCCGCCTTCCTCGAAAGCTGTACGGACCTCCCGCGAGTTCGCTTCGGTAGCGACGTGGCAGAGAAAGGGTGGGAAAAAGGTATGACGGTGGCTAGAGCTGGGGCGCCGCCCGAGTCGCCTGCGCGGAGGCGACGCGGGGGCTCCTTTCCCCCTAGCGCCCCACCGATTGTTCTGGCGCCGCGTCGCCGTATTTTAATCACTCCAACCAAACAACGAGCCAAGCCCAAGCCAATCATTCGGCCATCGCGCATTCGCGATTCCGTCCCACCACGCTCTCTCCCTCTCTGTTCTTCCGCTGCTTTCCTTCCTCTTCTCCTCCTCCAGTTCGAGCGGCGAGGAGGGTCATCGCCTAGCCTGATCTTGCTTGGTCCGACGTCCGAGCGAGCTGCTGCCCAAGAACTGTCTAGGAGACAGTTGTGTTCTTGCGGTTGACGATGTCATGTGGCCCCTCTGCTTCATCTCCGACAAGCTGTTCAAGGTGGCAGGAGACGGCGAAAGGGGGCCGGATGCGCCGCCGCCTCCTGACGGGCAGATTCCTCTAGCACGCCGATCTTACTGCGTGGATGTCAGTTCCTCCTCTCTCTATATTTCTCTCGTTAGCACCCGATTATTGCCTCACTGCGCGGTTCTTTATACATATAACAATTGTTGTCTCTCTGTGCCGGTCTGTATGAAACTATCGTTGTCTCACTGTGCGTTTCTCTCGTTATATCAATTTTGTTTGACATTTAGGTTCGTTTGTTGATGATGCTAGGTTCCGCATGTGCAGCAAGCCTTCACCTGGGACTGCGGCCTAGCTTGCGTGCTCATGGTGCTCAGGACACTGGGGATTGATTGCTGCGGCGGCATTGCCGATCTCGAGAAGCTCTGCCGCACCACAAGGTTTCTCTCTACGAGTGGACAATTAGAATCACTGGCTGATCCAGAATTTTCAAAAGGGGTGTTCGGAGTTACAAAAATATTGTTCGACATAAAATATAAAGGTTCATATTACAAAAATACAAGGAACAAAATTTTCTTACTAGAGATAATAAAAAATACAAGGAATAAATTTTTCTTACTACAAATAATACCAGAAATAATTTAGAGATTTGTGAATTGGGGATTTAAAATCTACATGCTTCCTCTTCATTTTTGAATACTCTACATGCTACATTTCAAAAATAACGATTCACCGTTACAAATCAACATGACGCTGATAGGTTTGCGAATTGGAGATTTCATACTAGGGAATCAAGAATGAAATTAACTTGTATGGTTGCCGATGCCAAATGCTCAACTGTTACTTGTTGTTTTAGCACCACTTTTGCCCCTGCTAGTCATTGCTGGCGTCACACTTTCCATCCCTAGCTCATGCTCGCCATGCCCACATGGCTGTCCTGCAACACGTGCTGCTCCCTACCCTGCCGTACACTACAGTCCTGACCAGCCGGCCGTCGCTAGTGTCACACCCTCCATTCCCAAGTCGGTGCTCGCTGCGGCCACAGGGGCCAGAGCTACCCTGTCGCGCGCCGCTCCTTGTGCCACCGCTTGCCCTACAGCCTATGTCCGTTTGCCGGTGCCGGTGCTGCTCGACGCTCGTCCGCTACATTGCTCCTCGCCAGCTTGTACCTACCCCATGGCCATCGTCCGTCATTGCCATCACAGAGAGAGTGAGAGCGTGGGGCGTGCGGAATGGAGACGGAGTTGGGTGTTAGGCTTGAAGAATGTAGGAAGATTGGACTTTGGATGATTAGGCCATGCAAGAAAGATTGGGAGAGGGAGGAGTGGAATGGGTTGAAACAGACTTAGAGGTTGAAATACGTATTTTTGAGCTCACTTACTAATATATACACATAATATACTTATTACATAATAGTTTTTTGTCAAAATTTTTGGGTGTACATTTTCCACATGCTGGATCCGCCCATATTTAGAATTTTATATTTAAGCTTAGCTATTGCGGTAGTGTGTTACTCAGTTACCAATTTAGGTATCATGGGCTCATGGCACAGTTTTTTTAATTAGGTTTGGTTCTGAACATGGTCCATTTAAAAGGCTAGGAACAAAACTGAACATTAACTGTTGGATTGTTGTGGAATATATGGTTTACAAAGGTGGAGTAATCATAAAGACATAATCCTGAAAAATGTGAACCACTGTTAAGTGGTAGGCTGCCAAGCTACCTAGCTACAAATATTACATATGGATTAATAACAATCATCATTCTGTGCTTCAGACTCAAGAAAAATGACTAATGGATCGACCTGGATATCGATAGAAAAGAAAAGGCTAATGATGTATATGTTGTTTCAAAATAACTAGAATGCTTAAAGAACTGGATTGATAATCAGACCTGCGTTTGAAAGATGGAAACCACATTTCAATATTCTGCTGTCATATAGCAGATCATGTGGCTGTTTTGGTTTTATAGGATTTTCTCTTGCTGATGTATGACATGATTATATGAGCTGTACGATTATCGTGACGGACATTATCTTGAATGGACACGTAATTGGTTTTATTGCTGCACAGAAGTTGTTAATAACCTTAGGCATGACAACTCTGAAAATATGCAAAACAGTAGTGGTTATTTCACGATTCCGACCATTCTTCCGTTCTAATAAGGTCGCTCATTCACAATGTTGACATGAATTCATGATTCATGCCGTGAATTAGCTGAACTGATTATTTAAATTTCTATGATTTGAACCTATTGAAAGAATGTTAATAGGCTGATGTACTAATGCTCTTGTTTTTTTTTTTTTTTGGCAGCATCTGGACAGTTGACTTGGCGCATTTGTTACACAAGTTTTCAGTTAGTTTTTCTTTCTTTACTGTGACTCTTGGAGCAAATCCTCAATATTCTGCCGAAACCTTTTATATGGTATGTATTATTACCTACTGCTGGTACAGAATCTTCTAGAGTTTACCATAGTAATGTTTTCAAAATGATCAATGTTGATAGGAGCAACTGCAAGAAGACATTGATCGAGTGGATGAGCTATTTGGAAAAGCTCTTGATACTGGAATCAGTATTCAAGTATGCTCGCAACACCTCACTCCATGAAAATTATCTATCTTATGTACTTCTAACTTTGGTTTTTATGTTTTTGCAATTTATGGTTTTTCTCAGTGCAGATCCATCAGTGCATATGATATTGTTTTTCTACTGTTATCTGGGCACTGCATTGCTATTGCGCTAGTGGACAAAACAAAGCTAAAGTAAGAGGAAATACACCTCCTCTAGTTTTACTTTTACTCAGAAACACCACCTTCTTAAATTTGTCTCTTCGCATTTGGAATCATTAATGGGCACGAGATGTTACATAAGCAATTTATGCAACATAAGTATTCTGGGTGGACAAAAACTTACTCTACTTGTGCTTATAAATGACTAGACCATTTCAGTATTGATTCATGGAATCAACCCAATTTCTGGTGTAACTCGAATGTCCGGCAATCTTTTGATTAATGATCAACGGGTAACTATTGCAACAGTGTCCCAAGTTCTTTTGATTAACTATTAACAGGTGCCTGTTAGCTTATTATTTTTTTGCAATAGAATTGCAATATGTAGTAATAATGATGATTAAGCAGTTGAATAGTGTAAATTTATGGTTGGTACTAGTCCCTCTGTTCCCAAATTTACTTGGGAATGAGGGGGACTGGGGAGTATATGAGAGCAGACTATAGTTTGACCATGGAAATGGTTTAGGATGAATATACTTTTTGTGTGATGATAAAGATTATTTATGTATCCATGTGTGTATGCACATATTTTCTTTTCTGCAAATAAAACAATTTGTTGCTTCATTTACATTTTTGAAGCGCAAAATTCTGGGAAGTCCAACTGAGAGAATAAGTGATCCTACATTATTTGAATGCATCATACGCTATGCAATCATGCTTGGGGTGCAATCAAACTAAAACTCATCGCGAAAAATCTGAAAAAAATTCTAGATGATTTTTAGTTTGATTTCACCATGATTTCACCCCAAGCATGATTGCATAGCATACTTCCCCTTACTTGAAATGGACAATGACTGAATGTAATAATAACTGGATTTTGGGATGCAGTTCCTCTTGGATGAATGATGTACATGAGGTGCAACAGTTCAACGAAGAGTCAGATTACATGGGTGGGTCGTTTTATGCTCCTCTTTTGTAACATTTGTTTTGTCTTTCAAAAAACAGTTATTTCGATATTCTTGTTTTTGGAACAGGAACCAAGTCTACTGTCATGTATTTTTGTGCTCATGGTCTTTGATTGTTTGCTTATTTAGATTACAAACACTACAGTTGCCTCATCTCGTCATGTTGTAGCAATGCAGAACTCCTGCTGATCACATGCAAATCGTGAAATTCTTGCTAATATGTATTTATGCAGCAAAAAAGAAACTAAATTTGTGCTTACCATGTTGTAAATTCACATACCAATATATCATTTCCATATACTTTGCAATTGGAGACTAAAATCTGTTCTTTACCTGATAGAAATATGGAGCTCAAATTTCTATGTTGAGGTCCATTTTGCATTCCTATGCTCTTGCACAACTATGAACATCAAGTGCTTGTAAGGCTTGAAGGCAAGGACAAAAGCACTCCAGAGTCCGGATAGAAGACCGTAAACTTGTTAGCATGGGATGCTGCACACTTGTAGTGCTTACTTTTTGTGGATTTTGACTACCCTAGTACTCATTTTTGAACAGCTCCAGGTTTAATAGGGTATATATTTGATGCCTAACTTGGTCGATACTTGATAGGGTGGCTTTAGTACCTCATCAACAGCATGGAATACAACAAATATTCATTCTGTTTACTGTAACTACAAATTTACTAGTATAGCTCCTGTAAATGTTATTAACCCGGGGAGTAATGCTCCCTTTTGCAGGGCATTATGTTGTAATATGTGGGTATGATGCCGATGCTTGCGAATTTGAGATAAGGGATCCAGCCAGTTCGAGGTACCTAATATTGATCTTGTACTCTGAACTATTCGATGATATGATTTTGCAGCTTTCTTTTCCTTATGATTTTAGCTTTCACATATGGATGTTGGGATGAATCGGTTGTGTGCTTTATAAATCTGGATATTACTTATTTTCTTCTCCATAATTGCATAACTCACATGCCTAGTATGTGAATGATTAATGGGCTCCGTAAAAATAGCTTCATACTTCGCCAGGATACAAAACTACGAGTGGCGAGGATCATTAGCTGTCTTGCAAGTTGCAACAACCAAAAGTTTGTGTAAATTGCGAGGTTCCACCTTCAGCGATGACCTGATACTTAATGGTAGCGTCTGTTTGTATTTGTACATTGGCAAATAGCAGTAGCAAAATTTGAACCAGAGATTTAAGGCTGTACTGTTTCCCACTTGAGCTTTATGTGCATGTTTCCATGTACCTATCTATAAATTACAATTTCCCTCAACTCAGCTATTTGTTGATTCTTTCAGGAAGCGCGAGAGGGTGCCATTGAAGAGCTTAGATGAGGCCCGCAGATCCTTCGGGACCGATGAGGATATTCTCTTGGTAGGAGTTTACTAGGATATGTTATTTAACTTCAGATTTCAGTCCCTTTGTTATGCTCCATGCTTTGCATCTTCCCAATTTCAGTCTGATATAGCTCATGCTTGCATCATTCGAATCTCTTCAGGGAGAACAAGAAAATTATATATACCTGACTTATCACTTTTGAGTTTGCTTTAGCCTTCATCTGAGCATACTGCATGTTTTACGTTCCTGGTTGCAGTTCGCTGCACATGTTAATCCAATCGTTAACCAACTGTGCTCATTTGATGTAGAAGCTCTCCAGCCCAAGGTAAACGTGATTTCAGCACTGACTGGTGGTATTCCATACAATCTATTGCAGGTCTCCTTAACTGGAAAGAACGGAGTGAAGCTCTCGCGTAGGCTTCTGGTCGGCTCCCTGTAAACTGCTCACCAGCCTCCCGGTTCCTTGTGTATATGTTGTACATGTCCCTGTAGTTATGATTGCCATTTGTCATGTATGTAGTGTGAGAACACTCTTACAGCCGATAGGAACAGTATGCTAGTGAAGTTAGCACCCGGTAAGGTTTGTTAGCTCATGGCTCACCACGCTAAAGCTGCAAAGGGCGCAGCCGCAGCAGCAGAAACACTGCTCAGCAAGATGTACTTTTGTGAACAGGCAGTTTGTAAACAGGAAATTGTAACGAGCAAAAGTTACACGATCATAGCTGGACATAGATGTAGCATATGTACAAATATCCTTTGAATAAATTGTGACCTTTTGTATCTTTTCCGAAAATCTTTCTGCTGAAAATCCCACGGCTTCACGCGTGTGTATCGTCCGCCTTTGATCACTGTTCTGTTAGATACCTGAACCATGAACTTTTAGAAGTGCAAGCAGCAGCACTGTAGCAGTGGCGAGCCGCAAATTGCTGTTTGATGTACACTGCAACGCCGGCCGGCGTCGTCGTCGTCGTCTCCTCGGCGGGATCTGAATCTCCCCAATGTGATTTTGAGCTCGCGATGGCCGCGTCACTGTCGTATTCACGTGTGCAGTCTGCTCCGCGGGATCTGAATCGCCGCAGTGTGATTTGAGATCGAGTTGGCCGAGCGGTCGTCAGCGGTAGGTTGCAGGAAGCAGACTCGCACCTGCCGGCCCGCCCCGCCTGCACGTTGCTTTCTAGAGGTTGGATTCGGGGAAAACAGTCACGAACTGGTGATCCGGGAGCCACCCTTCTCATTGTCGATGGTTAGTCGCACCAGTTAGGATCCATTCGTCCAACACGTAGACACACCGTCCTAACTGCTAAGTGCATCCAATCATTTGTCGCTCAGTAGGTACAGTGTTAGCGATTACCTGACTCAACAGAAATACAGAATCAGTTTACCTGTATGTATGCCGGTGTGCTATAGCTATACCTGTATGTATGCCTGTGGCTGTCCGGAAATGCCGATCTGAACTCACATTCCTAGTGGCTAGCTAGTTTACTAGTACTGTACGTGGCAGCTATGTCAAAATCCAAAACCTGATGGCCCATGTCCTAGTGGAGTACTGCCATGATAAGATCATTTTTTACAATGCCCCCAAGGGGGCGTACAGCATTCCAGCGTTCAACTTTTCTGAAGCTTTCATCTCGAGCGTCGATTTCCAATCGGATGGATATGCTTCCCTAAGGTGACACAGTACAATACCTTATGTAGATTAGTGGGTAGTGGCCAGTTCTATTGTACTGGCCTAGCTCATCATTATTTGGATTTAGACCTAGTGGGATCCGTTAATGCTGTGCCTAGGACTCCATCGTCAAGTATGTACGCCGTCCGTTTTGTATGAAATGGCAAGAGCTGAGGACGAACCGCGATGAATGCAAATACTGGTTCTGCAGTAGCAGTGGCCAGTAATGAATTACTCAATCCGTCAAAGTTTATAAGACGTTTATTTTTAATACTCTCATGGATAAATATACGATGTATTTTATAATTTTTCTAGGGGTTATGTGTAAAACGTGTTTAAATGAGGAGGTGGGATTCCACTTAGATCTGAATCATTCAAATTTGATCCAACGTCCTTGATTGCCTACTTTCATGATTTCACCATATGTCTATTTTCACCATATACTTCCTTAATAAATATTCAACTTTACTTTATATTCTCTAATGTATCCCTGAATATAATACTTACGGATAATAATTAAAGATGCACTAGTTATTATTAATAACTTATTAGTCTTTATATTAATAGAAAATATGACTTATAAATTTAGAGAGAAAGAGAGAGTAATCTGATTCTGCTCCATGTTTGAGCAGCTACGAGCCACTGCGCTACTGGCAGAGTACCAGGAGCTAATGAAAAGATCCGGAGATAAGGCTCGGCCCGGTAGACAAGATCTTGCATTCATGGCGGTTGGTGCGGCGAAGAGTGTGACTGTAGTGGTAGTGGTACACATTTGCTGTGACTGACTAGTGATGAGCCGAGTTAGCTTTAATGAGTGGGACGGCACAGCTGAGATAGGCATAATAAATTGAACAGGATCCTAGCCAGATTTGCTTCATGCGAAGGTTATCTGGATTCTGGAGTGGCTGATTTCGTGTGGCCGTTTTTGCTCGGCGTGATATTCAGACGAGACGACGCATTGACGCTACTGCTAGTTGTAGAGCGCATGATGCCAGCCAGGCTGCGTGCTCATGAGTAGCATAGTCTGTAGGGTGTTCTGTTTTCTTGTCACCCCCTACCCTGGTTGTATTCTGTGTCGGGCAATGAAATATTGAATGAACAATGTTCCTTTTGGAGCGATCTGTTTAATTAAATATAAGAAGAAGAAAAATGAAAAACAAAAGGCTTGAGTTCCCACACCCTTATCAAGCTAGTTTGGCTGAATTTGACTTATGAATTTTGCAATGCAAGAACATATAACGTGACTTTTTTTTTCCTCACCTCACTCTCGGATAGGACGGATGTTCGATCCGAACACGTCGCATCCGGCAATGATAGGGTGGCACCCCCGCACGGCCGGTGGCATCAAAATCTCGTGATCTCGGCTCAAAGAACCGACGCACGCTCGCGCGGACGGCAAAAAAGCGGGAGGCGACGTCTTGCAGGCGGCGAAAGAAGTTAACCGGGCGCACGCTTCGCGGATTATATTAGTGGTCGTGGTTGGCGCGGCCGATCGGGGGGCGAGCGATGGCGACCGCAAGGGACGGCGCACCACCAAGCCAGGCAGGCTCGCCGCCATTGGACGCCGGACGTGGGCGTCCGGTGCTACGTACGCTACACATGCGTCCGTGTGTGCGTCGTACCACACGTCCATATCACGTCGCGTCACCGGCAGAAAAGTTCGGCTGGACACGCACCGAATTACCACTTGGAGGAGGAGGAAGGAAGCAGGAGAGAGACGTGGGTTTCTATGGCGCTTAATCTCGACGTTACCTCCTGCAAATATTCTTCACATTGGACTCCTCCTACATGTCCTTTAGCCACCTTTTGCTTTGGAGGATGAGAAGTCGAGAGAGCCTTCGGATTTTGCTTTTCCGGTGTATGATTTTGGGCTCGATTTGTGACCACTAGCTCAAGGTCCAAGTACGCCGTGACTCGGATTGGGGCTCGGACTAGCCGACCTGTCGAAGAATATGGACGGCCTGCTCGAAATCTTCACTCTCTTGTTTGCAGGAGAGCACATCCTGCCTTGAAAGTCGCTGCTTTTCTTGTGCTAGACTGATAGTAACTAAACATAAAAGCTGGTACGGTTCCATCTGATCTGTGGAAGAGATAAGTTACCCTTTCTAAACGATTAGCAACAACTCACTTGGAGACTGGTTAGTAGGGAAACTGGGAGGTACTTTTTTAAGTCACTATCTAAGTAGTTCCAGAAATGTTAAAATATAAATGAAAGATATGTACTAATTATTTATCTTTTTATTTATTTTAAGATTTATACTTGTATCGTGAGGAGATAAATGTCCTTGTTACTTCCAGATTACGTTTTGTACCAAGATTAATCAACAAACAGTTAAGAAAATCGATACTTTGCGCAACCTTTTCGTTACTTTACCCTACTTCTGAAGTGTGATTCAAGTCTCAGGTTTCCACTGATGCGCTGACACGTTCGTTCTGAAGGCGCAGTCCCGCGCGGCGACAGCTAGCAACTGGACGAACCAATCCGTCATGGATCCATGGTCGCCTGAACTTACCTCCTTATCTGTGATGTCACTCGCAGTTCTACTCAACGGTTAACCTATTAGATATTAAAAGTCGATAACTATTAGGAAACGGATAGCCTTCCTGTTGTATGTTGTATATGCCTTAGATAGCTCCTCAAATTGCTAATGTGCTCTCGAGAGCACGGATCCTTCCGTGCTCTCGAGTGCTCTTGCGAAATCCGTGATAAAAATGATTGATCCGAACCATTCATCTTCTTCATCTTGTTGAAATGTAGCTATAGACAAAATTTTGTATTTTTTTGAATTTTTTTACTATTTATTTTGCATTTTCAAAAATCAGCGATCTAATTAGTTTCGGACCATCCAAAAAGCCTGATTTTAGAAAATGCCAAACAAATAGTAAAAAAATTCAAAAAAATATGAAATTTTGTCTATAGCTACATTTCAACAAGATGAAGAAGATGAATGGTTCGGATCAATCATTTTTATCACGGATTTCGCAAAAGCACTCGAGAGCACGGAAGGATCCGTGCTGTCGAGAGCACATTAGCAATTCTCTCTCTCTCTATATATGAAGTGGTCACCCCCTGCAAGGCGTGGTGGCGTTTCCCTATCTTCCTTCATGGTATCAGATTAGATCCTAATTCCGCTTCACGTGTGCCCGACGCCGCCTCCCTCCTCCCGGTGATCGCGCCCTCGACGTCGTGATCACGCCATGTTCATGGACTCGGCCTCTTCGGCCGTGATCGCAGCTGTGACACTCACCACCTCCTCCCCTGCCTCCGGCAGCAGCGTGCTCCCCGAGACCTCCAATACTGTCGTGCCCGTCTTCATCAACCCCTACGCCACCATCGTCGTAAAGTCACACGTCCCCATCGTGCTCAAGATGAAGAACTCCAACTTCAACAAATGGGCATCCTTCTTCCGGGCCATGTGTGGCAAATTTGGCCTTATGGCGCACATCGACGGCACCGCTCCTCCACAGCCGGCCGATCCCCACTAGGAGCAAGCCGACTATTCGGTCCACAGCTGGATGTTTGGCTCTGTCTCCAACGACGTTATTGACCTTGCCATGGAACCAGGTCAAGACGCCCGTGCCCTGTGGGTCGCCATCGAAGATCTCTTCCAGGCCAACAGGAGCCCCGTGCCATTTTCCTCTCCCACCAGTTCCACTCCATGACTCAAGGCGACCTCTCCATCTCCGAGTACTGCCAGCGCATCAAGATCGCCGCCGATTCCCTACGCGACGTTGGCCATGGTGTCACCGAGTCGCAACTCATCCTCAACCTCCTTCGCGGACTTAATCCTCGCTACTCCAACACCGCCGACGACATCGCCAACATGCCGGTGTTCCCATCCTTCGCCAAGGCGCGCCAAATGCTAGTGCTCAAGGAGCTCCGCATGGCGAACGAAGAAAAGGTGGCTACAGACACTGCACTCTTAGCGGCTGGCTCCTCTCCCTCTTGCGACTTGCGTGGCTGCCACCCAATCTCTTTTTCTTTGGCTGCGTCCGGCGCTGGTTCTTCTTCCTCTATGTGCAGCGGCTACAACGTCAAGCGTGGCAATCACCGCGGCGGTGAAAAGAACAGGCAGCAGCCACAGGAACAACATCAAGTTGCCTCGACTCCCGTTGGGCCACGGCCATCCGGCCTGTGGATCTATTTCAACCCCCTGGTCGTCCAGCCTAGCGCGTCGTCCGGGCGTTCCCCGGGTGCCGGCCTGCTCGGCCCGTATTCGCAGGCCCACACGGCCTTTGCGCCTCCACAGGCCTCCCTACCGCTGGCCCAAGGCTGGGATCAGGCTGGCCTCATCGCGGCCCTCAACCAGATGAACGTCCAAGGAAACATCTCGTGGGTTCTTGACACCGGCACCACATCTCACATGTTGTCTACGGATGGTATTCTCTTTTCTCGCCTACCCCCGTCCAATTCCTTTATTACCGTTGGCAATGGTGCCACTGTTCCTGTTACTTCACAAGGTCGTTCCTTCCTTTCTACACCATCGACCAAATTCATTTTGAACAATTAATGTTCTCATTGTCCCTACTATTGTTCAGTAACCTTCTCTTGGTACGCCAATTCACCCATGACCACCTATATTCCATTGAATTTGATCCTTTTGGTTTTTCTATCAAGGACCTCAAGACCCGTCGCGTGATTCTTCATTGCAATAGTGGCGGCGATCTCTACACTTTCCTCGCCATCTCCTCCACTGTCGCCCACGCCAACCTCGCTGCTCCTCCTCGCTTTGGCACCGCCGCCTTGGTCATCCCGGTCCTACCATCCTCACCACTCTCAACAATAATTCTATTATTTCATGTAATAAAGCAACTCGCTCCCCTTGCCATTCTCAGTTAGGCAAACATGTGTGTTTGCCCTTCTCTAGTTCTACTTCGTGCACCTCTCGCACCTTTTGAACTCATTAATTGCGATGTTTGGGTGTCTCCTGTTAGCAGTGTTTCTGGCTATTCATACTATTTAGTACTCCTTGATGATTTTACCCATTTCGCTGGATCGCCCTCTCGACGCAAATCCAAGGTTCACGACCATATTGTTGATTTCACTCACTACGTCCACACTCAGTTTGGCTTGCCACTCAAATGCTTCCAGGTTGACAACGGCGGAGAGTTCGTCAACCGTACCACTACCGCTTTCCTAGCCACTAGTGGCATTCTGTTGCGCCTCTCCCGCCCGCACACCTCGCCACAAAACGGCAAAGCTGAACGCATCCTTCGTACTCTCAACAACTCCGTTCGCACCCTCCTCATACACGCGTCTATGCCACCCACTTATTGGGCTGAAGCTTTAGCCACCTCCACGTACCTATTAAACCGGCGACCGTCGTCCTCAGTCCACAACGCCATTCCCTTCACCCTTCTGCATTGCAAACTCCCTGAGTTCCACCATCTTCGAGTCTTTGGCTGCCTTTGTTATCCCAACCTCACGGCCACCTCCTCACACAAACTTGCACCCTGGTCTGCCGCTTGTGTTTTTCTCGGGTACCCGTCCTCCCACAAGGGATATCGCTGCCTAGACCTCAACACTCATTGCATGATCATCTCGCGTCATGCGGTCTTCGACGAATTTTCTTTTCCCTTTGCGGCTTCTCTTCCCAAGCCGTCACCAACGCTATTTGATTTTCTCCTCGACGAAGAAGTCGCACCGGTGTTCCCCATCGCGCCTCACGAAGCACGCGGCCTCTTCTCGCGAGCGCCCGTCTTTCCGACATTGAGCAATCATGCCCTCCGTCGCAGAGCTCCGGCCCCACCTAGATGTCGAAGCGCCGCTTCCCCTTTGCGTAGTCTGCTGCTACCGACGCCGAGCGACCATCTTCGCCATCGGCTCCCGGCTCAATGCGCCGCCACGCGACACCATGGCTACGGCCGGTGCTCGTTACCACCGACGCCTTCTCCGATTGCCGAGGTCGACCACTCATCTCGCCCCAAAGAAGTCAGGATCCGCCACTCGTGGTTACCTTTACGCCACTGGGCGGCCCCACCCAGCGGCCACGATCGGCCCCTGGTCAGATCACATGACGACTCACCCGTCGGTCAAGATCATCAAGCCGGCCACCCGACTCAACCTCTCAAAGAACACACGCTTCCATCTCTCCACTCGGCGAACTATCGCAATCGCGCCGCCGATACTAATCGGGCGATCGCGATGGTCGATGAGTACCAGTTCGTTGCCAATGCCACTGGCGCCAGACTCGACCTCCGACGCTAATGTCGTGATCGGCAAGTGGATTTTCAAACACAAGTATCACTCTGATGGCACCTTGGCTCGCCATAAGGTGCGTTGGGTTGTCCGCGACTACTCGCAGCAGCACGGCATGGACTACGATGAGACGTTTAGCCCGATCGTCAAACCCTCAACCATCCGGGTCATCCTTAGCATTGCTGCCTCCCACGCTTGGCCTATCCATCAGCTTGACGTGAAGAACGCCTTCCTTCACGGTCATCTTGAGGAAACGGTCTACTGCCAGCAACCATCTGGTTTTGTCAACCCTTCTGCTTCTAACTATGTTTGCCTGTTGGCTGTTGCAGAAATCTTTCTATAGCTTAAAGCAGGCACCTAGGGTACGGTACCAACGCTTTGTGTCGTACATTCGCCGCCTGGGTTTTGTCGCCTCGACGTCCGACAAATATGTCTTCATCTTCAAGGAGGGGCGAGCAGCTCGCCTACCTCCTGTTGTACGTCGACGACATCATCCTCACGGCTTCCTCACCAAGCCTTCTTCACCGCATCACCAAGCTACTCCACTCCGAGTTCGTGATGATTGACCTCGGTGATCTGCACTTCTTCCTCGGCATCTCCGTCAAGCGCTCCTCCAACGGCCTGTTCCTGTCCCAGCGACAGTACGCGCCAGACTACTTTTTCTAGCTCCAGTGCGAAAGCCGAGTACCGAGCGGTTGCCCACGCCGTCGCCGAGTGTTGTTGGTTGTGCCAGCTTCTTCAGGAGCTTCACTCCCCGATTGCTTCCGCGATAGTCGCTCATCGCGACAATGTCAACGCTGTCTACATGTCGACCAACCCGGCCCAACACCATCGCAGAAGCACATCGAGATTGGCATCCACTTCATCCGTGAAAAGGTTGCTCTTGGACAGGTTCGGGTTCTCTATGTTCCTTCCTCGCACTAATTTGCCGACATCATGACTAAAGGCATGCTTGTACAGTTGTTCACTGACTTTAGGTCCAGTCTTTGCGTCCGGAATCCTCCCGATGCGACTACGAGCAGGTATTAGGAAAAGGATAGCCTTCCTGTTGTATATGCCTTAGATAGCTCCTCAAATTGAGGATCTCCTATATCTTGCATGCATATTGGCTATATATATGAAGTGGTCACCCCCCTGCAAGGCGTGGTGGTGTTTCCCTATCTTCCTTCAATAACATGTCTTTTTATAGCTGCTAAGGAAAAGAGAAATATGCTAGAATTATCACACAAGAATAGGGATGGCAATGGGCCCCGATCCCCGTTTCCTCGAGAAAAATTCCTCTATTAGGGGACGGGGACGGGGAAAATGTTATCCCCATCGGGGATCGTGGAGACGGGACGTTCTAACGCTCTCCATCCCCAATCCCATTTCTCGCGTATCACTAATAGGTGGGAGTAAATGATCATTCTCAAAAGAAAAAGAAATATTTGAGGTCATTATTAATAAACATGCTAAATATGAATTACTTTAGTGATTCATTCTTATTTCAATGACACATACACCATTACTCTAGCGATTCATTCATGTAGCATGTGATCTTTTATATAGCATTTTTGGGGATTAGTCCCCAGCGGGGCTCCGCAAACTCGTTAGAGATCGAAGAAGGGGTAATTAAGCCCCGTGTACGGGGACGGGGACGGGAAAGTTTTTCTTATCGGGGATCGGGGATGGGAGGGCGCTCCCCGCGGGGATTTTCCCCGTTGCCATCCCTACATAAGAAAAAAAACATCCGGCCCTTAAATTTGTAAACCCTAATTTTGAAGGCTTATATCTATAGTTGTCTTAGAGATATATTAATTTGAAAAAGATCTAAGAAAACATATAATACTTAATTTCGTGACTCTAATTTTAAAGGCTTGTATTCAATGTTTGGTTTAGAGATATGTTAATTTGAAAAACAAAAAATATGTAGCAGTAAGTTCAATTCAAAGGTTGGTAGTGTAAATTTCAATCATCTCTTTCAAATATAACAAGGAAACATCTCGTGGGTTCTTGACACCGGCACCACATCTCACATGTTGTCTACGGATGGTATTCTCTTTTCTCGCCTACCCCCGTCCAATTCCTTTATTACCGTTGGCAATGGTGCCACTGTTCCTGTTACTTCACAAGGTCGTTCCTTCCTTTCTACACCATCGACCAAATTCATTTTGAACAATTAATGTTCTCATTGTCCCTACTATTGTTCGTAACCTTCTCTTGGTACGTCAATTCACCCATGACCACCTATATTCCATTGAATTTGATCCTTTTGGTTTTTCTATCAAGGACCTCAAGACCCGTCGCGTGATTCTTCATTGCAATAGTGGCGGCGATCTCTACACTTTCCCTGCCATCTCCCCCTCCACCGTCGCCCACGCCAACCTCGTCGTCTCCTCCTCGCTTTGGCACCAGCGCCTTGGTCATCCCGGTCCTACCATCCTCACCACTCTCAACAATAATTCTATTATTTCATGTAATAAAGCAGCTCGCTCCCCTTGCCATTCCTGTTAGTTAGGCAAACATGTGTGTTTGCCCTTCTCTAGTTCTACTTCGTGCACCTCTGCACCTTTTGAACTCATTAATTGCGATGTTTGGGTGTCTCCTGTTAGCAGTGTTTCTGGCTATTCATACTATTTAGTACTCCTTGATGATTTTACCCATTTCTGTTGGACGTTCCCTCTCAGACGCAAATCCAAGGTTCACGACCATATTGTTGATTTCACTCACTACGTCCACACTCAGTTTGGCTTGCCACTCAAATGCTTCCAGGTTGACAACGGCGGAGAGTTCGTCAACCGTACCACTACCGCTTTCCTAGCCACTAGTGGCATTCTGTTGCGCCTCTCCCGCTTTCACTCGCCACAAAACGGCAAAGTGAAACGCATCCTTCATACTCTCAACAACTCCGTTCGCACCCTCCTCATACACGCGTCTATGCCACCCACTTATTGGACTGAAGCTTTAGCCACCTCCACGTACCTATTAAACCGGCGACCGTCGTCCTCAGTCCACAACGCCATTCCCTTCACCCTTCTGCATTGCAAACTCCCTGAGTTCCACCATCTTCGAGTCTTTGGCTGCCTTTGTTATCCCAACCTCACGGCCACCTCCTCACACAAACTTGCACCTCGATCCGCGCTTGTGTTTTCTCGGTGCAGATCCTCCCCCACAAGGGATATCGCTGCCTAGACCTCAACACTCATTGCATGATCATCTCGCGTCATGTGGTCTTCGACGAATTTTCTTTTCCCTTTGCGGCTTCTCTTCCCAAGCCGTCACCAACGTCATTTGATTTTCTCCTCGACGAAGAAGCTGCACCGGTGTTCCCCACCGTGCCTACGGGCTACGGCCCCTCTTCCTGCGGGCGCTCCGTCTTTCCAGACATTGAGCAACCGCGGCCCTCCGTCACAGGAGCTCCGTCCCACCTAGATGTCGAGCGCCTGCTCCCCTTTGCGGTAGCTCCGTTGCCAGCCGACGTCGAGCGACCATCTTCGCCATCGGCTCCCAGTGCTCCAGCGGCGCCCCTCGCCACGCACACCATGGCCCGCGATCGGTGCACGTTACCGACCGACGCTCCTCTCCGATTGCCCGAGGTCGACGGCTCATCTTCGCCCGGCCGGTGTGGATCCGCCACTCGTGGTTACCTTTCTGCCACCTGGGACGGCCCCACCCGCAGCGCCACGATCGGGCCCTGGGCTGCATCACATGACGACTCACCCGTCGGCCGGCATCATCAAGCCGGTCACCCGACTCAACCTCTCAGCAACACACGTTTCCATCTCTCCACTCTCGGCGAACTACCGCAATGCGCTCGCCGATACTAACTAGCGCACTGCGATGGCTGATGAGTACCAGGCTCTGGTTGCCAATGCCACCTGGCGCCTCGTACCCCGACCTCCCGACGCTAATGTCGTGATCGGCAAGTGGATTTTCAAACACAAGTATCACTCTGATGGCACCTTGGCTCGCCATAAGGTGCGTTGGGTTGTCCGCGACTACTCGCAGCAGCACGGCATGGACTACGATGAGACGTTTAGCCCGATCGTCAAACCCTCAACCATCCGGGTCATCCTTAGCATTGCTTTGCCTCCCACGCTTAGCCTATCCATCGACAGCGTGAAGAACGCCTTCCTTCACGGTCATCTTGAGGAAACGGTCTACTGCCAGCAACCATCTGGTTTTGTCAACCCTTCTGCTTCTAACTATGTTTGCCTGTTGGCAGTTGCAGAAATCTTTCTATAGCTTAAAGCAGGCACCTAGGGTACGGTACCAACGCTTTGTGTCGTACATTCGCCGCCTGGGTTTTGTCGCCTCGACGTCCGACAAATATGTCTTCATCTTCAAGGAGGCGGCGGCTTCGCCTACCTCCTGTTGTACGTCGACGACATCATCCTCACGGCTTCCTCACCAAGCCTTCTTCACCGCATCACCAAGCTACTCCACTCCGAGTTCGTGATGATTGACCTCGGTGATCTACACTTCTTCCTCGGCATCTCCGTCAAGCGCTCCTCCAACGGCTGTTCTGTCCCCACGATGACGCGCGAACTACTTTTTCTAGCTCGGTCTGGCCGAAATACCGAGCGGTTGCCCACGCCGTCGCCGAGTGTTGTTGGTTGTGCCAGCTTCTTCAGGAGCTTCACTCCCCGATTGCTTCCGCGATAGTCGTCTACTGCGACAATGTCAACGTCGTCTACATGTCGACCAACCCGGTCCAACACCATCGCAGGAAGCACATCGAGATTGGCATCCACTTCATCCGTGAAAAGGTTGCTCTTGGACAGGTTCGGGTTCTCTATGTTCCTTCCTCGCACCAATTTGCCGACATCATGACTAAAGGCATGCTTATGCGCTTGTTCATCGACTTTAGGTCCGATCTTTGCGTCCGAATCCTCCGATGCGACTCACTGAAAGGTGTATTAGGAAAAGGATAACCTTCCTGTTGTATATGCCTTAGATAGCTCCTCAAATTGAGGATCTCCTATATCTTGCATGCATATTGGCTATATATATGAAGTGGTCACCCCCCTGCAAGGCGTGGTGGTGTTTCCCTATCTTCCTTCAATAACATGTCTTTTTATAGCTGCTAAGGAAAAGAGAAATATGCTAGAATTATCACACAAGAATAGGGATGGCAATGGGCCCCGATCCCCGTTTCCTCGAGAAAAATTCCTCTATTAGGGGACGGGGACGGGGAAAATGTTATCCCCATCGGGGATCGTGGAGACGGGACGTTCTAACGTTCTCCATCCCCCAATCCCATTTCTCGCGTTATCACTAATAGGTGGGAGTAAATGATCATTCTCAAAAGAAAAAGGAATATTTGAGGTCATTATTAATAAACATGCTAAATATGAATTACTTTAGTGATTCATTCTTATTTCAATGACACATGCACCATTACTCTAGCGATTCATTCATGTAGCATGTGATCTTTTATATAGCATTTTTGGGGATTAGTCCAGTGGGCTCATAAACTCGTTAGAGATCGAAGAAGGGGTAATTAAGCCCCGTGTACGGGGACGGGGACGGGAAAGTTTTTCTTATCGGGGATCGGGGATGGGAGGGCGCTCCCCGCAGGGATTTTCCCCGTTGCCATCCCTACATAAGAAAAAAAACATCCGGCCCTTAAATTTGTAAACCCTAATTTTGAAGGCTTATATCTATAGTTGTCTTAGAGATATATTAATTTGAAAAAAGATCTAAGAAAACATATAATACTTAATTTCGTGACTCTAATTTTAAAGGCTTGTATTCAATGTTTGGTTTAGAGATATGTTAATTTGAAAAACAAAAAAATATGTAGCAGTAAGTTCAATTCAAAGGTTGGTAGTGTAAATTTCAATCATCTCTTTCAAATATAACGAGGGAGATCTCAAAATAAAATTGGATAATTAAATCTGAAGTAAAATATCTAAAATTCAAATTTAGATTGTAAAATATAATTTTTGATATTTGAAACTACGTAAATTGTACTATTCTACACCAAACCGAGTAATTGCCCGGACTAGTCGGCTAGCCGAGAATAATTCCTAGCCGGGCCGACGGCGCCATGCTTGTAACACACAGTTGCTTCATTGGCAGCATCTATAGCAATTTAGCGACGTGCTTTCTTATAATATACTAAACACAGTGACCAATTTGCCATTCTTGCATGATTTCCATCCGAAGAAGTAACTTCAATCTGCAATTGTTTCCGCAAAGCATAAGCAACCTTTGTCTTCATCATGCATGTGACTAACAAATTACTCAAAACTTTGTCTTCATTATGCATGTGACCAGTAGTGGAGCCAGAAATTTCTAAAGGAGAGGGTCTAAGAATAAAATGAATCTCTACTGATGATTGATATTCAAAGTTTAATATATATAGTAAGTACAATATATAACACTTGTAACTTGTAAGTATTTAGGGAACGTACAATTTATTATTTCACAAGAGGTGATAGTTGATATTTGTGAGTCCTCATGTTCTGAAAATACTGTAAAATATACGGTTTTTTTTCATGAGCCGACGGAGGAGGGCCACCCCCGCCGCCTGTGCATGTGACTAACAAATTACTCAAAACACACATTAGTTATACGCCGTAATCAGTAATGATCGTTACGCTAGCTGCTGCGTACGTACAAAGACATGATTAAGCATGCATGGGCCGTGCAATTGCTTGGCCTATTTCTACGTCTGTCTCGGTGTGCCGTTGGCCGGGTTCTCAGGTGGGAAACGGGAGGTTCATAACTTTTTTAGAATTATATATAACTTTTTTAATTTGAATTCTCTTCTAAACGTAATCATAAAAATAATCATATCCTCAGTAGCAGAAAAACCAAAAATGTCAAATTCCACGTTCCTTATCACGAAAGCCGCGGTAGCAGTTTCCACAGTAAAGAAGCCTCAAATATGATACATGTCATCTCTCAACACTTCCATCGTCGAAGATAAATTTATTTTTGTAATTATATTCTAATAGAGACAAATTAAAAAAACAAGCATACGGAACTAGAAAAGTCACGGCGTCGAGACAGGAGCTTGCACGGCTCGCAACTTGTAAAGGCAAGGTATCACTGTATATTAGTACGTAAGTCGCCGACGGCATCGGTGTAACTTTGCGGCGGCAGTGCATGTGATTGAGGAGATCGCAAGCATGCAAGTCTCAATGGTTGACATCTTTCATGCCTACGAATGATCAAGACGGCCGGTGGTGGCGTTTGATTGCTAGTTTGACGAGCGGGAGCTAGCGAAACACAACATGCACTAACGGGGAGAATAGACATTTTGTAAGGTTTTACTCCTGGTAGAACTCCGGCTCTTTAATAATCCTCCACCGTCCTTCTAATTTTTTTAGTCTTTTTTTTTCTATTTTGAGGACAGATATATATTGTCTTTTCCGAGGTCACGATCGAATTGATAATTTTGTGACATATAGCAAATCCTATAGGTGCTTCCACGGTTCAGACGTACACAGCCCATAATTTGAATAATCTTGTTTAAAGATATAATACTTTTACGTAAATTTAATGAAGTTTTTTTATTGTGTTTGTATTTATTATCTCTTAAACATATACATTTCTTCATTAATATCTACACAAAATAGTATATCTCGCTTTTCAAGATAATTAAGTATGGTATCTAATTTATTTTCTATTGTACTTTTCTTAATTTTACATAACCGAGAGAGCAGTAGTTTATAGTGTGTTATAGCTTCTACGTGCCCTCCACACTATGAATCACGGCAATTAACACATCAAAATAACTAGGACAATAAGCGCGGCGCACGCCGCGCGCGTGAACAAAAAAACAAATTTATGTTTTTTTCGGAGAAAAAACGGATCACAAAAACAAATTTTGCCGCACGGGTGAACGGAAAACAAAATTGTGTTTTTTTCGGAGAAAAAACGGACCACGGATTTTTTTTTTGGAAAAACAAGGAAAAACGGACCACGAAAACATTTTTTCCGGGAAAAACGGAGCACGAAAACATTTTTTCCGGGAAAAACGGAGAAAGGACTAAGTGCGGCGCACGTCGCGCGCGTGCTTCGGAGAAAAAACGGATCACGAAAACAAATTTTGCCGCACGCGTGAACGAAAAACAAATTTGTGTTTTTTTGGAGAAAAACGGACCACGAATTTTTTTTTTTGGAAAAACGAGGAAAAACGGACCACGAAAATATTTTTTCCGGGAAAACGAGGAAAAACAGAGCACGAAAATATTTTTTCCGGAAGAAACGGAGAAAGGACCTGTACGTAAAGAGCGGGGACCTATTTGTTATATTTTTGGACCCGACCGTTATTCCTAAAAATTAGAAAAGGGCTCGCTCGCGATTCGCATTTAACAAAGCGTATCTTTTAAGTAAAGTAACAAACCGAGGACCCAAACGCAATCCGGAAAAAAAATTTCACCTCACAAAAATCACAAAGGACCATTTTGTAAACCCGCAAGGACCTATCGTGTAATTCGAGAAACGGACGGACTTTTTCGCAAAATCGCAGGCTTGACACGTGGACCACCTCCCCTTGCCGGAACTCTGCAGGCTTTAATAGGGGTATGATTTCATTACGCTGAGGAACTAGCCAACTGTAAGTAACTATCTTGTGTTGCGCTAGTGGGTTGCTGAGGGTGGCAAAGGACCCGTTGAGATATGATTAGACTCTAAGCTCTAATTGTTTAAATATATTTGAACTTTATCTTATTATAGACGAATCCGAATCTATCTCTTTTAGATTTTTATTATAAATATACCATCCTTTTATACTAGAGAATCAATCAAATAGAGAGGAAGTTTTGTCTCTCTATATGGTGTGCATTCCTATATATAATTATTTTTACTACTAGATCAATAAATTGTGTTTATTTTACATTGGGCATCATCGTTTTACAATGCAACCAAGTCGGAGGGCCGGAGAATAGCAAACATTGTTCCTAGCTGACTCGGCAACCAGAATCCGAGTAGAGGCTGGCGGGGCTTCAAAATTTTGAAGCCGGAGCGAGCCCCGCACGTCCCTGCCACGGCTTTCTCCCCGTTGCCACGTGGATCAGGGCCCACATACGAAGCCCATCACAGAAGCAGCGCAGCACTGCCACGTGTAACACGTACTTAGCAGTTGGTTTTTTGAATGCAAGACGCACACAACTTACACACCTCAAACAGACGTCACACACATACACACATGCGTTCTATACGCATGATAAGAAAATTTTGTGGAGGTTCCATGGCCTCCAAAATATGAGTACATGCTATCCCACTTAATACATACACATATGTACCTATTTTTATTACTGGTGAGCACGTGTGTTCAACAAGAATTACGGGGACAGGCTAGGGAGCGACGACACGCTCGAGTCAAATTGAGCTACACTCAATTCTCTTGCGTGTCGGTTTTGATTTCGCATGGTTGTTATACTCTTCTCAGGTCCTAACCCAACGCTTTTTGAAATTTTTGCTTCTTTAGTCCTCTCGTCACCTTGTTTTTTTTTTCAAAAATAGCCTCCTTGCGTTGTTACAAATTTGCCCCCTATTTGAGCGCAGGATACCTAGCATGTAATACATGTCACTTGCTACAGTAAAGCACCTTGGTAGGGAGTGGCCAATGCAACAACCGTCCGGGCCGACCTCGCTGATGCACTCTCAGAGCTCAATAGGAGGTACCACGTCTAGGGACCTCACCAGCACATCGTGTCGCCTTTGTCGTTGCGTGCTCAATGAGCGTATGTGGCTGTTGGGCAACCTTCCACGCTCTAGAGGCTCGGCTGGCATGGATGTGACGTCCCATCTGGTTGTCCTTACCAGAGACATCTCGTCACTGCCTCGCCTGAGTGGATGGTGGCCAACCGTACTACGAGAGTGCAGAAGCACAGTCCTTGTCTCCGGTAGTAGATATTTACGAGACGAGGAAGAAGGCAAAGGAAGAAGATGAGAGGGAAAAATAGGCAAAGGAGATGAAAGAAAGAGAAAATTTAAATCATAATTCAGAGCAATTACTTTCATAATAGTAGAAAATTATGGCTTCGCAAGTTATACAAAAAGTGTTAATCTTTCAGGAAAGGTTGGTTTTTGTTTTGCATTTTATGTAATTAATTTGATGTTAGATTTAACTAGTGTAATGCTTATTTAGGTGGTGCGAAAAAAATAATTATTGTGGTTATATGGCGGTATTTGTATGACTAAAATATTCGTATAATTAGTAGTACACAAAATTAGTGCATTGAAAATGAACTAAAAGCGATATAAGAAATGTATGTATTTAACAGTGTATGCAAAGACAAAATTAATAAAGCGCAAAAATAGTATTGATATGTAAATAACGGTGAGTATAAATTTTATGATTATTAATAGTAAACATTAACAAGGATTAAAAGCCTTTTTGCATTTGGGCCCTCCATGGATAAAAACAAATACTCTACTAGATCAATACCTGTGCGTTGCTACGAAAAATAAAATTGGTAACAAAATATAAAGGTCAAGCAATAAAAGAAAATTATGCTACAAGATCAAACATCTATTTCTCCCGATTACAAAAATTTTTATGGTTTCTTCTCCAGTATGAATTAAAACCAAATATATTGTACGTAGCAATATATATTACCAATCTAAAAACCAATCAATCATTTTTATCCCTTTTTGCAATTTATATTACCTGGCAAAGGACCCGTTGAGATATGATTAGACTCTAAGCTCTAATTATTTAAATATATTTGAACTTTATCTTATTATAGATGAATCGAATCTATCTTTTTTAGATTTTTATTATAAATATAGCACCCTTTTGTACCAGAGAATCAATCAAATAGAGAGGAAGTTTTGTCTCTCTATATCGTGTGCATTCCTATAATTATTTTTACTACTAGATCAATAAATTGTGTTTAATTTACATTGGACATCATCGTTTTACAATGCAACCAAGTCGGAGGGCCGGAGAATAGCAAACATTGTTCCTAGCTGACTCGGCAACCAGCATCCGAGTAGAGGCTGGCGGGCTTCAAATTTTGAAGCCGGAGCGAGCCCCGCACGTCCCTGCCACGGCTTTCTCCCCGTTGCCACGTGGATCAGGGCCCACATACGAAGCCCATCACAGAAGCAGCGCAGCACTGCCACGTGGAGCACGTACTTAGCAGTTGGTTTTTTGAATGCAAGACGCACACAACTTACACACCTCAAACAGACGTCACACACATACACACGTGCGTTCTATACGCATGATAAGAAAATTTTGTGGAGGTTCCATGGCCTCCAAAATATGAGTACATGCTATCCATTTAATAGGTACACATATGTACATATTTTTATTACTGGTGAGCACGTGTGTTCAACAAGAATTACGAGGACAGGCTAGGAAGCGACGACACGCTCAAGTCAAACTGAGCTACACTCAATTCTCTTGCGCGTCCGTTTTGATTTCGCATGGTTGTTGTACTCTTCTCAGGTCCCAACCCAACGCTTTTTGAAATGTTTGCTTCATTAGTCCTCTCGTCACCTTGCTTTTTTTTCAAAAATAGCCTCCTTGCGTTGTTACAAATTTGCCCCCTATTTGAGCGCGGGATACCTAGCATGTAATACATGTCACTTGCTACAGTAAAGCACCTTGTTAGGGAGTGGCCAATGCAACAACCGTCCGGGCCAACCTCGCCGATGCACTCTCGGAGCTCAATAGGAGGTACCACGCCTAGGGACCTCACTAGCACATCGTGTCGCCTTTTGTCGTTGCGTGCTCAGTGAGCGTATGTGGCTGTTGGGCAACCTTCCACGCTCTAGAGGCTCGGCAGGCATGGATGTGACGTCCCATCTGGTCGTTCTTACCAGAGACATCTCGTCACTGCCTCGCCTAAGTGGATGGTGGCCAATCGTACTACGAGAGTGCAGAAACACAGTCCTTGTCTCCAGTAGTAGATATTTACGAGATGAGGAAGAGGGCAAAGGAAGAAGAGAAGAGGGAAAAATAGGCAAAGGAAATGAAAGAAAGAGAAAATTTAAATCATAATTCAGAGCAATTAATTTCAAATTAGTAGAAAATTATGGCTTCGCAAGTTATACAAAAAGTGTTAATCTTTCAGGAAAGGTTGGTTTTTGTTTTGCATTTTATGTAATTAATTTGATGTTAGATTTAACTAGTGTAATGCTTATTTAGGTGGTGCGAAAAAATAATTATTGTGGTTATATGGCGGTATTTGTATGACTAAAATATTAGTATAATTAGTGGTACACAAAATTAGTGCATTGAAAATGAACTAAAACTGATATAAGAAATGTATGTACGAACCGTGTGTATGTAGCAAAATTAGTAAAGTGCAAAAATAGTATTGATATGTAAATAACAGTGAGTATAAATTTTATGATTATTAATAGTAAACATTAACGAGGATTAAAAGCCTTTTTCCATTTGGGCCCTCTATGGATAAAAACAAATACTCTAATAGATCAATGCCCGTGCGTTGCTACGAAAAATAAAATTGGTAATGAAATATAAAGTTCAAGCAATAAAAGGAAATTATGCTACAAGATCAAACATCTATTTCTCCCGATTACAAAAGTTTTTATGGTTTCTTCTCCAGTATGAATTAAAACCAAATATATTGTACATAGCAATATATATTACCAATCTCAAAAATCAATCAATTATTTTTATCCCTTTTTGCAATTTATATTACCAGCTCACGTTCCTCTTCCTCTCGCCATGTCCGCAGCGCGCGCTCCTCAGTGCCATCGACCTCGTCTTCCTCGTCGCCTCGCTCGTCCTCGTCATCCACCGCCGCGAGGGCAACACGGGGTTTCCCCAAGCACGTCTTTGTTGTCGGTCACCGCCATTCCAAACCATCGCCGCTATACGGCCGCTATTAGGGCGTCCGCCATCCTCCTCGCTTATGTTCTTCCTCCGCCGAAAACACGCCATGGCGCTACTGTGAGTCCGCCTTCTTCGCCGCCGCACTTTAGGGATGAAAACGCGCGACGCTAATGGTCAGCGCTTCGCTTCGTCGATAAACGAAATCCTCGGATAAAGGGATAGTGACGAAACGGATGCGAACGGAACGGAACGACATTTAAACGAAGTGGAAAATTCCACAAGAATATAGTACATGATCTATCCACAAGGATATATTGAAACTACCAATATTTAATGGTATTGTAATTACACGTAACATCTTAATAACATTAGTCAATATTGAGCATGATATAAACGAGGACATGTAAACATTGATTACCTTAAAACCACCAACACATTATAGTATAATAGCAAATATAGATAGTTCTGGTGCAAGAGTGAAAATATAATAAATGGCACCGCCAAGTAAATAAAACTAATCGAAACATGAATTTACCCGTGATTCCTATGAAAATATCCATTCTTGATAGAAAAGGTTGGAAGCTCAGATCAAGTGGATTTGGCGTATATTCTCTCTTGACCAAGAGGAGGTCTTCCAAACGCTTCAATGACACTTACAATTAACTACCGTTGAATGTAAATGAAAAACAAGATAGTAAGGCAACCATCAAGATCTTGAAAGCGAAATAATTGTCAAGAAAAACAAAGAAACATCAAACAAAACAAATAGAGGGCAGAGAACACCGCTTACAGCTCACACAAACTAGTGATAAGTGACAACTATTATTTCAGAGTATAGACAAGATTACCGGACATGTAACGTTATTCCCACCAGACAAGTCCCGAAAAGGTGAATACAAATGTGCTCTTCAAATTTAGCCTCAAAGATCGGACTTTATCAATTACAAGTCGAACAACAACGTAGATAGATGTAAGTAGCAAACAACAGAGATCAGAATTTCAATAAGCTAAAAACACTTCAAAGAGCCATCCCGATAAGGTTCACAAGCGTATTGCCCAAGTACATCATCAACTAGAGGTTAAGAACATAACCTTGCTACATAATTTGGTGTTTATCATACAAAAAACGTTGTCCTGATGCAACGGGCAAGACATACCAAATACACATCCTAGGTTTGATAATCAGAACCGACAAAGAAGAAACTACCAAAGACATTTTTTCCCCTCCGCCAGCATTTCCGCAAACAGCTTGGTGTGCACATCTCGAGGGCAAAGCCGTAACACTAACCCAATTAAGCAAATACTCATTCTTGCAATTAGGAACCGCGGTAATGTTTGCCGAGGGTCCCAATCAACGCATTTAACCCAAGAACCCCATGCCCCACATAGGAATATCCACAAACAATCGGCGGCACGCGCTAAGCAACGGCCGATCGGCAAACACAAGAACACGAGATCATGCCCCAAGCCTTGCATTACTCGACAAGTAGTGGCACCGAGTCACTGATAAAGGATGGAGGACTAATAGAATGTTGCTTTGTGAATTGTGATGCGTCCTAGCATTTCATATGATATCGCCACTTCATCTCGAGAATAATACTCACCGGCGGTGGCGTGGTGCAGCCGTGGAGGATCGAGGGGAGCGCCGGCCGCCAGGTGGGCGCAGGTGGCGCGGTGGGGCACCGTCGCAGGGCGCAGGGCTCGCGCAAGCGCAGGCGGCGCGGGGCGCTGGCCGCAGGGCGGCGCGCTGGGGTCGCCGGTCGCCGGCCGCAGGGCGCAGGAGGCGGAGGCGGGCACTCGTGAAGTCGTGAGATCGAGGAGTGAGGATCGACCAACCGAGGAGGCAAATAGGGTTTCAAGTTTGGCGCTAGATGGTCAATGGCTTCCGAAATTCGGCTTGAGTTATTCGAATTTCCGCCTGCTTCGCTTCCATCGAATTAACTCTCCCGGAAA
The DNA here is from genome assembly GCA_036346375.1 of Guadua angustifolia. Lineage (NCBI taxonomy): Eukaryota > Viridiplantae > Streptophyta > Magnoliopsida > Poales > Poaceae > Guadua > Guadua angustifolia. The sequence goes on along the minus strand of CM070509.1, from coordinate 36,919,452 downwards.
AAAATTCCGCTGCTTCGCATCAAAAATTCCGCTTCGCTTCAAAATGAGCTTGCTTCGCTGGTCCGAATTCCGGAAATTTCGCTCCATTTTCACCCCTAGCTATGGCCGTGGTCGACCGCCTCGAAAAGGGCTACCGCCGCCACCACCTTTGCACCTCGCATCTTCGGATCACCATCGCCCTCGGCGCGCGCTCTTCTCCGCTTTGGTAGTCCGTCGTACGACGGTTCGCCGCTCTTCCCGAGATAACCTCTCGACTTTGCTTACTACTTGTTTCCATGCCTCGTGTACCTAGCCATCACTAGCTTCACCGACCATGAAGGTGAGACCATGAAGGTGAACTAGCGCCGAGGGTGCCTCGCCACGTCGTGCATCACCGCGTCGTTCCTCTCTCTCACGACATTCAGCTGGATCAACCTGTTTATCTTCAAGGGGTATGCCAATGACTCTCTCACCACCGACGACGTCCCACCGGTGTCGCCGAACAATCGCGTTTAAACGTCAGACACTTTGTTCACGCCTAATCGCCGCGCTAGGTCACGGCACCGGTGGGCATCACGCTTAATCGTTTTTCCGCCACGCATTACTCTTCGCGGTGACATTCGCTCTGCGCCTCGCGCCATGTACGTCGATTCGTCATTTATTGATCAATTAAATCGAGTTCATTCGCCATGGCACGCACGACATGAGAGATTTTAAATGAATTCTCTTGATTGATTCTATGAAAATTGTACATCATATATAGAGTATAAAAGGAACGATTGACTGACTATTAATTATCAGCAATAATCAGAGATTTTGCTATAATAATTAGCCATATTTAGAGAGATATAACTGGCTGTAAATTAGAAAATAATAATTAGCTATAATGGCCGGGCATTATTGGAGATATGGCCGGGGTTAGGAAGAACGGACCGCTACCACCAACTGCAAATTTATATTAGTAGAGATTAATGGGCATATAAACATTAATAGTCCATAATATAGAATGAAGCACGCGCTTATTCGGACGGTAAAGCCGCCAACTAGTTTAGTCAAAGCGGTCCATAGCATTGTTTCACCTAGTTGTCCCTAAACAGTGAAAAAGCCATCTCGATCAGGGAACTGGTCGATGATAAGCGGTTGTACCTGCACATGTCTCCATACGGATAGTTATGTGACAGATATGCGCAACTGCCTGAGTTATCCCTAGAAAAGATATCGTTTGACATAAAGACACCCTTTGGTTCCACGATGCTTTTTGAGATCAATTGCCGCCTCTTCAACTGATATAAATAGGGAGCTGATCCATGCTATTGAAGGTATTCGCAACCAGAATAAGTAATTGGGATAGGCAATTGTAATTATAATCCTTAAATTCTGTAAATTTGTGTACTCTCTTGAAACGCTTGGCTAATAAAAAAGTAATCCCTATATATCATTTCTATCATCTTGTTTACTAGGATCTTATAATTATATTTTTATAAACTCGATTAAGAGACCTAGATCTTGAACATCGAAAAACATGCATTCAGTTGGTTTAGTGATGTAGAAAATAATATATAAAAATAATTATTTTATATATGTGTTTTGGGTGTTATAATGGTGTTATTATTTCGCGAGTTGAAATGTAAGTACAATCTGTAATACATATGGATGAAGAAAAACACCATGCATCATGTAGTAGCAGTGATTTGTAAAAATAATTGTGCACCACACCTTCTCAATGGCACAATTTATATGTGCTAAATCTACCACCCACATCCGAAACATCTTATAAATACCTCATGCATCACAAACTAACTACTTCATATGTAGCATGACGAATAGATCATGTAGCTCAAGACGTGGCAGGGGAAGACGTAGCTCAAGGGCGTGACTCTTCCATTTGAGGACACACACATCTTCGATCTCTTTAATCACTACCCCCCAATCCCCAATCTTAAACTCAAAACACAAGAATCCTACACTAGTAGAAATCAGCTGCATGACCACACATACCACCCTGAGCATTGGCCACATTACAAGCACAACCTCAACATAGTAGTCCAAATTTGCGACGATCAGTTGAACTCATGACATCATTTTTTCGATACCCTTTATTAATGGTAACTACTTCATTTTAACCTATACTTCTACACATGTATCGTTCATTATCACCTACATTTCTTTGAAAACCGTGGATTACAAATTCATCGAATGGGTGGATCACCGTATCGTATATCTACCCAAGTTAAAATCCATATAGTGCTAATACACCTTTACGAATTGCAAGAGGAGCTCCACATGGATAAAGTCAACAACAACGAGCTATGTAGGTAGAACGACGACCCCCTAGAGACAGAGAAACAATGAGGAGGTGGTCCACCTCGGCAACAATTACCACTCTTGGTGATATTGCGCTAATCCAAGATGCAATTGTGCTTGCCACTACCGTGACAACTAGTCACATCTACACCTCCTCGCTATTGGCTCTTCATGTAGTGCCGTACAGTTTCTCATTTGAGCCTTAGAGGCATGTGCTAAGAATGTTGATTCTATATACACCCATTATAATTTCATTTTCCACCTAATTGTTTTAATTTCAAAATGTGCACATGTATCTTACATATATTTTATATTTATGGTTTGTCTGTGTCGTTATTTGTACCATAGAAGTAGTAAGACGAACATAGCCATTGAACCAAACTCTATACGTGATATAATTCACACATATATTATGAAATGACATGTCCAGCTTTGTCTAGTTTGTTCAAGCAAGAAACACCACTTCACCTCATCACATACATACAACAACTTCCTCGTGGATCATCCAGTCCGCGCATCTAGATACTCGCCGACCGAATGTAATACACGTGTTCGGATATCCCTGTAAGTGGTTTTCGTGTATTTGTATTTCACATTGCATCTTGTTTTCTTCAATATAAATAACATTTTTCCCTCCCTACCCAAGTCGAATAAATTTTAAAAAAACTTGTAGCTACAAAAAGATCTCCTGCCACGCTGCTGCTGCTTGGCAGCATCGCTCTATTGCCACGCTTGCGTAGCTTGGTAGACAGAGCGGCAGCACTGCCACGCTTGTGTTCTACTGTCGGGTTAACTAGGGGCTTTTTTGAAAAATGGCCGACAAGGGGTTTCTTGCAAAAAAATGACGTGCCATGGTCGAGGATGCAAGGAATAGATCTTCAATAACACTAGGAATATTTTCGTGGCGTGATACGCTGCGTGCGTTGTGTTTTTTTAAAAAACAATTTTATTTTTTTCGGTTGTGCTTTTTTAAAATTGTCAAAAAACACGTGAAATGGTTGAAAGGATACAAACACAATTACACTCTTTTTTTGTATTTATCTGGGGTCCTCTCACGAAGGATCCATGACTGCGTTAAATCGAAATGTCCTTTTCGTGAAAAATAGTTGGAATGATCTAAACGTAATTACGGTATTTTTTTGTATTTATTTAAGGTCCTTTCACAAAATATTCGTGATTTTGAAGGATCCTCAATTTTGCTAAACCGAAAGGTCTTTTTCGTAAAAAATAGCTAAAAGGATCGAAACGCAATTGCGCGTTTTTTTTGTATTTATCTGAGTTCCTTTCATGAAGGAACTGTGAATTCGCTAAACTGAAAAGTCATTTTCGTAAAAAACGGATAAAAGGATCTGAACATAATTATGTATTTTTTAGAAGGTTTAACGGAGGGCTGACATGTGGCTTGCCTCTCCGATCAGGAAACTTGCCATCTTTGGTATGATTTCTTTGTCTAGAGGATTCGCTGATCAACTCTCTGAAAATCTGAAAGTATTTTTATTGGGCTGCCGTATATCTCAATTGATGAGGTTGACTTCTTTTTTTTGTGTGTGTTTTTCCGCGGTTCTGTACATTTGCATCTTAAGAATTTCAAAGTACGCGGAATCTTTTATACGAAACTCAGAAGTTGGATGGTCAAGAAACGTTAGATCAAGATTAGTACACCTATTTGGGCAAGTTGATCGAGATACGGGCTTACGTTGAAAATCACTTTTCGAAGTTTTTCTGGTCTTGCATTTAAACTTTTGTTTCAGAGGCAAATAGGGTAGGCAAGCCCTGTAGCAGTACTACGTTTGTAGGAGTACGGGCAATATATTTATCAGTCTACAGCATTTGGAGCCATAAATTGCCTTGGCCAGGGCTACAGGAAATGACATCAACCAGCTCGTGATCCTTAGGTAAAAACATTACCATGCGGTGGTAGACAGTACGTACATGGTACACGCATATGATTAGTTTCATCGACGGAAATTCAATTCTGTTTTCTTGACTTATTTTTCTTGGAACAGTTATATTTTTATTACACGACGTACACGGGCTCATATATATTATAATTTGGGCACTGCTGGTTTTCTCGATCTAATCCGTGATGCCGCCCACGATGTTGTACTACAAAGTGAGATGATGTGCCTTGTTCGTGTACTGATGCTAAGTTATATTCTAGCCCCAAATCGATCACATTTGCGTATAGTTCAACTACTCATCGTGTACAATCCGGTTAGGCATACACAGCATACGCGTTCATGTACCACTGTACCACATTCTGAACAGTACAAACGGGCTAATGAGAGATACGAAGTATAGGTACATACATGGCATTATGGGTGTAGTGCTTAGCAAGTGAAATGACCATCGCGCCCCTGCCCCTGCAGCCGCAAGCAGGGGCCTTCATTTGCGCGGGAAAGCTCCCATGTGCCCCACAAATGGCGGGAAAGCGAGGTACGAGGCGCCAAACCAAGTTTGACCGGGGACAGCTGGAGCTGGCTCTCTGGCTCTGCGACCGTCGCAAAGACGAGCCGCAGTGAGATGCCATCTGCATGGCCATGGCTCATCTGGCGCGGACATAAATAACCAAAAATCGGTCACTCGCAGTAGCCACTTTGCGAGCCATCGTCTGGTTTGATTTGATTTTTCCAACCCGTACATTGTCTCTAGCAGACAAGTAAACAACACACACAACTCGTACGACTACGACTGCGAGCACACCGCACAAATATTAGAGGCAGCAAAGTTCGATACTGTCAGTAAAGCTTCCTTAAAAACGCCGATTTGGTACTACACCGGTAGTACTACGAACATTAGTCTCCGCTAATCTGATGTGATCTACATCTAGACTGTAGCGGCGCTTCATTGTCGGACTTGCGCGCGCGCATGCGGTGTAAGCTGTAAACACTAGCTAGCTAGGTCACGAGGCGGCGACAGTGTGTTCTCTACTTCTCTCTCGATCTCATCCGCACCGCACGCCGATGCGCGGTGGGTGGTTGCTAGATTGCAACCTTTCTGTGCGGCGGCAAGCGGTTCAGAAAGGCTGGCAGGAGCGAAGCCCAGGAGAAGAAATTGCCGTGCATGCCGCGTGCAGTGGCAGCGTGCAGGCCGGCCTGGAGACAAACGCCAAAAACCATCCCACTCCGCTCCATTTTTTTTCTTCTTCAAACTTTCGAGTCTTTGTTTGAGCATTGCTTTTCCTTTCGTTTTCTTTCCTGTCGAGGTTGGAGTATTGCATGTATTGGCAACGCAGAGACAGAGTGGGTGAGTTGATTTGCTGATGTTCTTCTTTTATGAACTGTGCCTGCTTAAATTGCTCTGGCTGCCGAGCCCGAGCACTCCGGGAGTCCGGGGCCCAACTTGCTCGTCGTCACTCGAAACAACGAGGCTGCTTTTTCAAAAAGATACGCCCCGGTCTCACCTGCGCGGCAAAGAGCGAAGAGCATCCAATGCGATGACCATCCGTCCATCCCCCCTTCTCCAAAAAAAAATCTCATAAAAAAAACATATTTCTATACTTTTCTTTTCAAGTAAAAGTTATATAAATTTAAAGTAAATGAAAGGATAAGTAATCACTATATACCTTTCATTCATGTTTTAATATTTTTGTAACTGTAAAAAACGAAAATAATAGAAACACCCCTCAAAAAGAGTACCAATTAGTACTAGGAGTTGAGATATAATCACACACTTAGTTTTGGTGTGCGAATTCCGAAACTAACCCTCAGTGGTTTTAGGTATAAATATAATATCTTATTGTAGATGATAATCAATCTACAATTATTAAAGAAAAATTAGTTGATCTCTGTTATATCAGCGTTCATCTATTGTGATTGTTCTTTGAATATTCTTAATTAGCATTAGGATTGATCTACGTCAATCATACTGTTATTCAACACATTATCAACACGGCTACTCTCTAAGGCCGAATGGTATATCGTCAATCCCCATGTTATTAGATTCATACAATACATTAATTTTTGCTAGCTAGAACCTACATAGTTTTCTTGTTAATTAGGGTTCTAAAGCGTTTAATTTTATATACACGTGAACAGGAAAAATTTGTTGCTCCTGACGCACCACCGAGCACATCGCTTCATTGATGCCGCCTATGCCACCACCTTGCTCCCATTGAGCATCAACAACCGTAGTGCGCCCTGAAGAGCGCTGACCACCATTGGACACAGCTTGACCATGAGCACCGCTCCCTGCCGAGCGCGCGCTGTGCACGTCCACACTGACAGCCTATCCAATCGAGCGCGCGTGGCGTGAACCTCTGTCGGGCGTCGCTCCTAACAAGCTAGTTGCCTGCGTCCGCCATCACCACTAGCTGCTATCCTACTCCAACAGAGCATCACTGTTGCCCGTGTTGTGCACTCGCCAGCAGCCACCACTCAGTCGCTAACTTGCTTGGGTTAGAGAAACCCTAGATCTCGGTGTTCCCGCTTTTTTCGGCTAAATGTGATGGGTGACTTCATCTAGCCTAATACAGTGAGGCCGAATCGGATTTGGCCTATGAACTTCAACGGGTTGCACATCTATTGACAATTTGGCCTGAAAGACCAAATTCTTTCGAGCCGCATCACTTTTGTAGTTTAACTCTTAGGTTTTTACATATTCTTGCAGTGCGGTAAATTTTCTAAAAAAGACTCTAAAGTTTGGTATAATTATAGAAATTTATCGAGATAAAGAAATTTTACATTATGAACCTGAAGTTTCTAGTAATCCAGGAAAATAGTTAAGAAATTATGAAGAATTTAAATTAAATACTGAAAATTGATTTTCTAGGTATATAACCTTCCATAAATTGTTGAAACTTAGACCTACCAACATGGAAGCTTTATATCACTATGTTTACTTTTTTAGGATAATTCCATGTTTATACATATGTTGAATTTATTTTTTTGTTATTTTGGTAATTCTAAAAATTGTTCGATAATCACAAAAAATATAAAAAATGCTGGAAAAATTCTAGATAGTTATCTACTAAATAGATAGATATAAGCCCAGCTTTACTGATTCAAGAACGAGTATGCAATATATTGATTTTACCAACAGCAAAAAATATTTTTGCATGAATATAACAGAGGATAAGCCGAACATCATAAAAAGAGAATCTATCGAGCTTACTTTGAATGGCAGCAATTACTTGATCTATGCAACAGATGCCAAGATTAACTTGACAACTCGATCCTTTGGAGTTGTTGTTACCTAGCTTGAAGTTGGCACCCTTGTTCTCTCTAACGCCACCAAGTTTGCGGCTTTTTGTACTTTCTAAGCCACCATCTTCATACAGATTTAAAGGCCAAGTATTTGACGGAGAAGATCCCATTGACACTATGGAATTTCTTAAAGAAACACTATACCTAGCAAAGATCCACCCTGCTACCGGAAGCACAACACTAATGTAACATTGTACTATTCTAGGACTTCAATACCGCGGCAGCATCTAGTCGTACTCTACTAAGTTTTAAAGGTATCTGTCTAAATGTTTTTCATGGGAAGATAGAAAATGAGAATAGTATAAAGGGAATTGCTAAATTGCACTTGAGTGTTTTTTTGTTTGAGGGCACTCAATTTTTTTGTCTATTAGATATTAGTGTTTTTTTGTTTATGGGAACTTAATTTTTTTTGTCTATTAGATATTGTTTTGTGATCCACGTCGTGTTTTATCATTTTGATTTTGTCAATATTTGACTTTGTGATCCACGTTTTTGTTTGGTGTGTTATTTATAATTTGTTTGGTTCCTTTATTTTTTACAAATTGTCATGTTACTTTTTACATAATTTAATTTGTGTAAAACTAGTGTATAATTGATATAAAATACCATGTAGAGAAAAATAATGTTTTTTACAAATTATCACATCATTTCTACATAATTTAATTTGTGTAAAACTAGTATATAATTGATGTAAAGTAATTACTAAGTATGACTGAGTGTTTTTTTTTGTTTGTGAGTACTTTTTTTTGTTTTGTGTATGGAGTACTTAAATGTGAGGATAAGAGGCAAATTGATTCTATCAATTGGATCAAGATCTGAAGGCTCAAAATTTGAGTGTTTTTTAGCAGAAAAACACTCAGGTGCTCCCTAGACACCCTCTAGTATAAAATACCTACTCATGACTAAGTTTAATGGTTGCAATATACGTGCAGTTGAAAACTTTATTCCTTCTCTTAAGATTGTATTATACGTGTATAAAACATAAAATTTATGTTGCGAAGAAAACAATACTTAAGAACCTATAAATATTTAAGATTTGACATGATCAACTGAGTCATCTTAGGTTAAATATAGTGAGAAAAATTATTAATAATCTTGCTAGTCATGATATAAAAACTACATACTTCCCTAGACTTAAAAGACTTCTTTTCTTATACCTTGTTCTAAAAGGAAGCTCATAACTAGACTATTTTTTCTGTAGTGTGGGAAGAATCATTGAGTTTTCTCGACAGAATTCAATATGATATTTATGGACCTATTGATTCATTGTCAGGCCCTTTCAAATACTTTATGGTATTGATAAATGCTTATACTAGATGGTTCTATATATGACTCTTATCTACGTAGAATTATATTTTTTGCTAAATTAATTATTCTATATTAAATTAAGAGCTTTCTTTCGAGATGAAAGGATCAAATTCATTCAAAGAGACAATATTGGTGAGTTTCTTAAAAGATATTTAATAATTATTGTATGGCTTTGGGTATAGAATTAGAGTATTGAGTAACTAAGGTAGATCAATTAAAAATTAAGCTTGCTGATGGAGGTTGAATTAAAACATAAAATCTTTGTGTAAAATTGATTTATATTTAGAGGAAAATGATATATAACTAGTTAAACGGATATGATAATTTCGGTGCGGTGTCCGCGAGGTACTAGGGCGCGGCGGGGCCCGCCGCGTCGGTTGCCTAGCTCGGCCGCATGACGCGACAAGCGCGCCGTTATTGTAGACGGAGAGGGAGGTGGACGTGTGTAGTGGGAGCCCGCGCGACAGCGACGTGGGGCGGGGCTGTCCGGGCAGATGCGAGAATCTCCGGCGTCGTGCGTCAGCCGTTAGCCCAGCTCGCGAAGATTCACAGGAATCCGAGAGAGACACTTCCGGCTGGGGCCACGCCTGGCGCCACGACCATCCGAGTGACAGGTGGGGCCCAGACGGGAGAGTGACAGGTGGGGGCAGGACGGGATTACTGTTTCTGCCTGCGCCGCTCTTATCCAGATGTTCAAAAATGAGTGGGGTTCTGAATTTCTGATTCGGTAATTATTTGCCTGGATTCTAGGATTTTCTGTTGTTTGAAACTGCGTGTACGTGAATTTGATTACGTTCAGGTCCACAAATTTTAAAAAATTTCAGCCGAACCGCATTCAAAGTCAAGTTATTGCACGAGGTATTCAAACGCTGCAAGTGTACAGAAAAAAAAATAAAAAACACTCCATGTTTTCCGGCTTCACGTTCACCAAGCAGCGTACGGACACTCCTCGGGATGGCCCCACGCACAGGCGCAGAGGCACCGCTTCGTCGGCGTCGAGCTCTCCGCAATGCAGCTAACTCTAAACGGGTCCCCGTGTCCCGAACTTCCCGATTTTCACCGGCCTCCTTGCTCAACTTATAGCGGGTTACCGGGCACAGCTGCCATTGCCGGTCAGGGTCGGGGTCAGGGCAGTGGTTTAGGGCGCAGCTACCGTTGCCACCTGTCGTACTTGCGGATGAGCTGTCACCGGCTATGCTGCGGGTGACTTATTACGACGGGAGACGAGCACCATAGATAATTTATATTGACTGTCAGATCTTTTACAGTGACAACAAAGCTACGTTTACAGCCTCGTTAAAAAACGTGGTAAAGATGAAAAAAACCAGATAAAAGATGGTCTCCCATTTTCTACTTGGTATGTACATGTACCCGACACAACCCATCTCATCCCAAGCCCTTTCACTTTTCCGATCCGTACTATACCTGCCTTTAAAGTGCTCACAGCTTTAGTGCGCTGTAAAATTAAAAACTCCCCTAGCCTACGCAAAAAATCGCGTCCTGATGCAATTCTCGTGACCGTATGACACACCCTCACCCCTTCTTTACTCGCGCCAACATGGCGTATTTAATGATTGAACCTCTCTACTCTACTTGGTCTCTAGTCTGGTACTCGGGAAAGCGGATCAGCAGCCGCTGCCGCGCTGCTCTCCCCTCCGTTAATTTTCACACGAGAAATAGAACCGTGCCTAAACTATCGTGTGCCAATCGGTTTTTCCATGTTTTGACATGGTTTTTCTGTCCCCATTGTTTTGACATGGTTTTTCTCCTAAATCGGTTGAACTGCCATTTAACAACCCGCCGAATTCCCTTGACATGACGCATCACGCACACAAAAATCCGAAAATAGGTGTAAAAAGAATTCGTCCTATTTACTCCATGATAGTAACCGCTATCGCCTGCCAGCGAGCCAAAATTCGCGCAATAAATCGGCGTGGCGTACGGCGAAAAGAAAAAGCAAAACAATTACCCTCAGGGCAGTCTCAACCCATGGTGTCCATGAGTAGTGTCTAGAGGAGAGAGAGAGCAATAAACCAATGCATAGTTTTCCAACCCATGGTTTTCATGAGTAGTGTCTAGAGGAGGGAGAGAGCAATAAAACAATGCATGAGAGCAATAAACCAATACATGCACCACAAATACACTTGGTAAGCGCAGCGAAATGTCCAACCCCGATTTTGCTAGTTTCTTGAGTCTTGGTACCGCGTCGACCCAGTTTCTTGCATGAGACACGGTTTCTTCGTTTTTCCTTCTCTCCCTTTCTTAACTCCTATGCCACATCAGATTTTTGTTTAGTTGGCAGCATAATTAATTCTATAGACACCAGCTAAGGTGGAGGGTTGGGAATGCTCTCAGCTGTCCAAATTTACCAACGTATTTTCTTTTAACATGTAAACCATGATACCAACAGAACTAGATAAAATTATTAGCACTAAATATTATATTTAATACATAAATATAGAGAATATCAGTTAAATATAAATACTGCCTCAGTTCAAATTTATAAAGCTTATATTTAATAGTTTTATCTATAAATATAGGATACATTTCATATTTAATACAAAATTAGTGTGAAACTCTTCATATACTCCTAATAAATATCTATATTTGCCTTATATTTTCTACATGTATATATTAAATATAACATTTAGCGATAATAATTAAAGATAATATAATTATCTTTAATATCTTCTTAATCTATATACTAAAAAATATCTTATAAGCTTGGATGTAAGAAGATCTTAGTACACAGTAAAAAAACTACTCTCTCTATTTTTTTATAAGGTATATTTTAACTATACACAAAAATTAAAATTGCGTTGAAATTGAGAAAGATACGAGAAAAAATGACTTAGATGTCCCCACTTATTTTTTTTGGAAGATGAAAGATATACTTTTCGTGGATGGTAATAAATAAATGTATATGGATGAGAGAAAATAAATAGAAAAATAGAAGAAAAGATCTCATTATATCCATATACAAACCTTACATTTATAAACAAGATCATTCAAAAAAATAGATCTAATAAAATAAAAGTACATACCTATTTATTAAAAACAATAAGCCTATAAATTTGGACTCCCCGTTTCTCTCTCATCGGTCCCTCGCTAGCTTCCCTCTATAATCCCGAGTCCCGACGCACCGAGGGCGAGCAGCTCTTTGACCCGCCGAGCCGTTTTTAACATACATATCCCCGTCGTCCGTCGACATTCCCCTCCCTCTCCTTCTCCGTCCGTCCCACCTCACGCCTCTTTTCGGTGATAAGCCCGCCCAGCCCAGGCTGGGAGTGGTTGCTGCTTGCTACGCTTCGGGCTATTATTACTTCTTCCCGGTCCGGGCGGCAGATTTCCGCGCACCTACCGGCTTGCCATAACACTCGGAGGGAGGCAGAGGTTCCTTGGAGAGTGGAGGAATGGCGACTGAGTGGTCGGACGGCGGCGAGGAGTTCTGGCTGCCGGACGAGTTACTGGACGACCACTTCTTCTCCGAGGAGGAGAAGGCGGCGGTGGCCGCGAGGAGCGAGAGCGACGAGGAGGACTGCGTCGCAGGGCTCTCGCGCCGCCTCGCGGGGCTCCTCGGCGACAACGGGGAGCGCGCCCCTCCTCCCAAGGTTCGTTGGTTTCTTGTTTCTTTCCGTGTTTGGGCAGTTTGGTTCTTTTGGTGCTTGTGCATCTGCGCGATTTTCTGATTGTTTTTGGTTTGTTAGGAGGAGCTCTTGCCGGGGTCGCCGCAGTCTACGCTGTGCGGGCTGCCCAAGTCGGGACAGGAGAGCCCCAGCGGCGTGGGGTCACTGGTGAACTCGCCGCCGTCATCGCCGCTGGAGCAGCAGCCGGCCGACCCGTGGGACCTCCTGTATGAGGCCGCCGGCCAGGTGGCGTGCATGGGGGTGACCAACAGCATCCCAGTGCCGAGCAACCCTTACGGCTTCCTCGGCTACGGTGGCCTCGTGCGTCCGGCGCGCAAGCCTTCCCCGCCGCCGCCCGCGGCAGCACCGGCTTCCAGGGTCCCGGCCGGCGGGTACTACCACCCGTTCGCTCATTTGGCCACGCAGCGCCAGATACAGGCCACTCAGGTGCGTTGTTCTTGCCGAGATTCCTCAGCTGTATGTTTCCTCTCTGTTGCGTTTCTCTTGGCTGATGGCTTTTATTGGGTCCGTTCGTTGGTTGGCAGATTCATCTTCTCAAGCAACAGCAGCTCCTTAAGCAGCAGAGGGAGCGGCAGCTGGCCGTTGCCGCCGCGTGGGGCGCCGCTCCTCTTGACTTGAGTCCGGCGGCGTGGCCTCCGCTGCAGAAGCCGAAGCAGCAGCAGCACGCTCCGGCGCTGCCCGAGTCCGGCATGCGCGCCGTGTTTCTCACCCCGCCCGGTGCCAAGCGCGAGCGCACCGGTACCGGCGTCTTCCTCCCCCGCCCGGTCGGCGCCCCGGCCGAGCCAAAGAAAAAGCCAAGTGCGTCCCTCGTAACACTTGTTTGGCCGTTTCTTTGCCTATGGATTCCTCTCAAGTGGTGTTTCTAGGCTAAATATTCTTCTCGTTTGGTGTTTTGCACGACATGCAGGCTGCTCGACGGTTCTTGTCCCCGCCCGCGTCGTGCAAGCTCTGAATCTTAACCTCGACGACCTCGGTGCACAGCCTCGCTACCCCGGTGGCTTCGTTCTTGATCACGGTAACCGTCTCAAACTGCAGTTACGGCGTTCTGTTAGAAAATGCAAGTTACGCTGAAGCTAATGTGGTGTTCTGTTGGTGCGCAGATGCCTTGATTAGTCGGAGCAACGCCATGCTTGCGAGCCAGAAGCGGCGCGCGGAGGCCACCGTGCCGGTGCCGGCGCAGGCGCTCTGCCACAGATCGTGAGCTCAGTCACCTGCCTCAGCACGGTCGAAGGGAGCCACCAGGATTGCAGCGACATCCTTCTCGTCTGTTCTTGAGTCTTGTTTAATCTAATAATTAAAATTAGTACTAGTACTTTGTGTTAGGTAGTAGTATTAGCAATAGAGTTAGGAGGCAGTAGTAGCATCAGCGTTAGGTTTGTTCATTTTGGATTGGCGATATATTGGTTTTTTTTGGTGGACGGAAAGCGGCGGGAGATGGACGAGCAGAGAAGAAATCCATGTCTCAGTTTGGTGGTTTGGCAGAGTGGTTTCGAAGAAATAATAAGTGGTTCTTTTGGAGATGAGGTAGAGATGTTAGCTGCTAGTATCAAGCTAGAAGATGGTGCGAAGGGACAAGATCAGATGATTTAGATGGGGGTTATCTTGGAGAAGCAAAAATAAGAGAGCCCATTTCTCCCTGTTATCTGCATCCATGTATGGCGTTGCTTGCTTTGGGTGCTTTTCATGAAAGTGCAGCACACACCCAGCTAAGGTTTCTCTCTCTTCCCTCTGTTTCACTGTTTGCAGCCTTTTTTACTTGCAAAAGAAGCTTGCCGTGGGCTCCATGAATAAGGGCGTTCGTTTGTTGTGATAATAACAAAGGATTTATTGATATTTTTCCTGTACTAGCTAGTATTTGGTATTTGAGTTCCCCCTAACTAGTTTTGGTTTGTAGGAGTGTAGTGGGCTACTACTACTAGTTGCTCAGCATCAGCAGCAGCAAAGGCTGGCTGGGTATTATTATTATACTTTGTTCCTCGGAGGTTTTGGAGCCTTAGTTAATACTATATGAATGAATGGTGATATTCTATCGCTAAATGCGGTGTATAATGTCTTAATCAACGCTGTTTTCCTTCATGATTGCGGAGTATACCACATATGAGATGAACAGTTTGTCTGGTGCCTAACCGCCTAAGAATCTGCCCTGGGTGTGGGCCATGGGATCTGCATCTGCCTACACGGCTACACCACAGCATTCCTTGCCTGAAAACGACGCCGCTGGGCGCCTCCAAGCTTGGCTAGCTCAGTCGCGTGATCCAGCGCGGGTATTAGCTGGATTGCTGGAACGGGTGGCTCCGGCGCTGGCCCCATCCCGTGGAGCCCTCTACGCGTTTAATGGCGTCTGAGACCGTATTCGGGCTTGCGGGAGATCTTCTGTCCTGCTTTCATTACATGCAAAATCATCTGCCTCGTTGGACTATCTTCAGCGGTATTCTTTCAGTCTTTAAATCCTTTCGTAGACAGATTTTAAGTACTCTACCGAATTTTCTTCACGGTTCCGGATTTGGAGAGAGAAAGAGATTCTCTCTCTAATTTTTATACAAAACCCTTTGAGGAGGATGTTGCTGAAGATGATAGAAATGAAAGGAATAAATATGATGTAGGGAACGAAGAAAATTGCTAAAGATAGTCTTATGTTCTGCTTTGCATTGCATGCGTCTTTGGCTCGCTGGCCGGGAAATTTTTACTATACTGGCTCTGTACGTTTTTTTTTCAAATCTAGTACACAGAATTCTCTGGCCGGTCAAAGTGCTGGCTTCGTTTTCTTCTCGCGTGGAGTGCACTGCCTTTTGTTTTGTTTTTAACCCTTGCATCGCATCGCATCGCACATCCATCGATCACCGCAAAAGGCGTGTTTCCAAGAGAAAGCGGCGTCCTCGGGTTCTGTCGACGCGAGCCAAAAGTAGCCTCGCCCTCGGGCCTTGTTACGATGATCCTGTCCCTTTTTCGGTAGGGTAAACTGCACGGTAACCCACCCACACATTTTTAACCCCAGCGCTGAGCGGGTGTACTTGAAACGCTAATATGGACCACGATTCACAGGCAACTTTCGCAGTTTGCATCACCCCCGTTCCAGTAGCAGTTCGGCTGGTGTGTTTGGGTGGTAGGCACGACGACGTTATTGTGCTAATTGTGGGTGGTGGTGTGGGCTTCGTGATCGGTCGAAAGGTGCTTGCGCGCAGCTCAAAGACTTGGTCAAATTGGCTCTGCTTTCTGGATGGTGAAAGGAGCAAAAGATGATAAACATCACTTCTCACTGTATGAGATTCATCTGAAATGGTACGAGAATGCGATAGGTTTATCTATGATGATAGAGAGCACGATAGGCTCTTGTCACCGCTTCCTAGTAAAAAAATAAAAGCTAAATTTACGATTTTGTTTGAACATAGACCAAACTTGCAAAAATAAATTAGACCTACATAGCCGAACAAGCCAAAGCTTCTTGAGCTGGTTGGTGCCGGAAGGAGAGTAGTCTGTATCTCCTTGTCGCGTCTTTTGTAATAGGAGGAGCGTTAAATTTGTAAATCTATAAAAAACTAAATCTATAAAAAAAATAAGGTAAAATATACTAGATAAGCAATGATTTTTGGTGTGACGAGGGCCACCACCGACCCGGTCTCGGCTCGTTGTCATGCTTGTTGCGTGGTAGCAGCAGTGCAGCACCGCGTCGTGTGGGCTGGCTGCAACTCAACTCCTCTACTCGTACCGTTTTTAAGTAGTAGTACTAGAGACTAGTACTACTTCATTTCTACTCTTCCCCGCCTTGTAGTCCATCGTACAATCAACTTCCAGCCATCGAGTTGTAAGTTAACATAAGAAAATGTTCGTTTGCTTCGAAATTGCTGGTTCCAAACGGGCTACGCCTACGCGGCCTGTGACGTAACCAGAAGATATTTTTCGACCCAAATGTCAGGCTGAGAGAGTAATCAAGATTATCCGTCCAGTTGCATAGGCGCAATGGCACGGCCGAAACTTATTGGATGCGAACTACTGCATACAAGTAGAGGTAAATTTTGTCGCGACTCGCGAGTCACGTAGGGCCCAATTCTGTTATAGAGCTTCCAGAGTGAATTGACATGAAGCGGTGATGCCCGGTTCAATGTATCCTTCCTTTTTTTTTATGTCGATTCGTGTGACGGGCTTGTGTACGGATGTAGTCAAATTTCTGATATACCAGTGTCACGGACATACATAGTTTGATCTTTGATGAGCAAACTGATGGCCAATTGGGCATGCATTTTTTTTTTGTTCCCGCTAACCTATGCCACATGGCTGGAGCATGGGGCAACCTTCCAATTCCTAATTCGTGGTGATGCTGTCGTCTTGTAAACCTTGCCCCAACTAGCAAAATGCTGACAGAAAATCATAGAGGGCAAGTGGAGGGCTAAGTGTGCCTACTTGCGTTCTTTGTCTCGTTCTCTCAAGATTCTATAACCCCTTAACAAATCATAGGACGGTAGGACCCCCGTTCCGCCCCTGATTGCGCCCAATCGAACGAACTCGTTCGCCTCAGCACGCGCACTTGCGACCGGCCGACGTTTTTGCTGCAAA
This sequence comes from Guadua angustifolia, assembly GCA_036346375.1. Taxonomy (NCBI): domain Eukaryota; kingdom Viridiplantae; phylum Streptophyta; class Magnoliopsida; order Poales; family Poaceae; genus Guadua; species Guadua angustifolia. The sequence continues at coordinate 36,902,459 of CM070509.1, read as the reverse complement.
TTCATTTCAGCGTTGTTCGGCGACGACGACGTTTTCAACATTTTTGTTAGGACGTTGCTCTTGTGCTCGGTGTTGGCGTGTTGTTCACCCACTAAGGCTAAGCTCTCCCATGTCCCGTCTCAACAATCTAACAATAGGATGGTACCGACCGCCGAGGTATTCATGGGAAACGTCGCCTCGACATGCTTGCACACCCGTATCTTGTTCATTTGTCGGCAACCAATTCTCCAGTGCAGCTATACATTAAGTTGAACCTGAAACATCTTCCCCACCGGCGGGGGATCAGTTGCAGTCGTGCAACGGCTGCGTAGACATATCCAGACCCCACTGAACTTTAGGCCGGACAGTCCATGTTAAGCGCAATGATCCAATGGCCGAGGACATGTTACTACATAGCAAAGGAAAAATATTTGCCCAGCAGCTTAACCTATTATAGTAGGAGTGCGCACTACCTGGGCATATGTAAATGTCCTGGTCTCGCCTTGGTCATGGCTGCAGCTGAGAGACAAATGTGTATGAACAGCGTATACGCCGACAGAGTGAAAGGAGGAGGTGGCTCCGAGGGATGTGTCCCTGGATCTGGGTTGGGCATGACAGTTCATCAGTAGCCAGCTGTTTGGGGGTGTTTCGTTTTAGCTGTTGCTAGCTGTTGGACCAGCGAGCGAGTGGGGAGAGTGGCCATGTTTTTCCTCCAAGAGCAGGCCACACCTTGCAGCGCCAAGCCGAGCTGCCGAGGGGACCCGACGGATATAGCAGCAGTGGCGCCGTGAACAGCAACAAAAGAACAGCTATAATCTAGTAAGACAACCACTTAATTAACTCTGCCGCCTTTCACCTGAACCCGTGCAGGGCCCATTGTTACGTTTGGGTGACCGAAAAGAACCACCGGATGGGCGTAGGAGTAATTTTTCTTTTAGGGAATTGTTAATCTGCAAGTGTCATTAAATATTTGGTGAGCATATTCTTTTACTGTGATAAGCGGTAGCATCTCTTTCCTTCCCATTAAAAACTCTCTCGTTGTGGCACTTAGTGTCATTCACCCAAAAATAATTTTTATTTTTCAAAATCTTTTGCCAAGTTTTTGAATAAGAAGTATATTTTAACATTTTTTGAAAGTTTTGTATCGAAACTTTTTCGAACCGGAAGTTCTTTGAATTAAAGGTTTTTCAAACAAAAAATTAAGTTTTCGGTGTTGAAATTTTTATTTAATTTTTTTCTAAGTTCAAATTTTTTAGTTTGAAAATTCTGTGGTAGAGAGGACAGGAGGTGGGAGAAGTTAGTAGGGAAAAAAGTAAGAGTGGATGAAGAAGATAATGTATGATACCCTAGAAATTTAGTTTGAGGCTAACCTCAAGCTAGTATGCGCAACCGAGCACACTCTTTAAGGGGACAGGTATGCGTGCTGAGAGGTTTTTTTAGGCAAAATTAGATTTAGAGATTTGTTCTAAAATCCTAAATTTAAATATTTTTTAAATATTTAAATTGGATATATGAAAATCATATGTGCAGATTTGTCTCGAAAAGTACTTTCATATTATTATAATTTATTGGGTTTTAGAAATATATTATAATAAAAATTATGGTTGAAATTGTATTTTAGAGATCATATCAACATCCAAAATGATAAATATTTATTGGTGGAGAGTATTCTTTATGTCTTCGATATTGATTTCTGCTCCTAGGACAGCTATGCGTCGTAGTAGCTATGTATGTGAAAGATTTGTTAACCTTTTCTCTGGATGGTGATTGACAGGCTGGCCCTATTGGTGGGGTGTAATTCTGTGAGGTCCACCTGCCGGTGATTGTGATGTCAAGCCTGTTGCGATATTCTGTACATGGAGTTTCTCTGTGTTCTTAGTTGGATTGCTGTTGCAGAAAATGGCAAGCCGCGCCGACATTCAGATCTCTCGGCTGTTGAAAGTTGAGACGGTGCATTTTTGCTAGCAAAAATGCGAAATGTCAGCAAAAGAGCTACTGTCGATTCTGGAAGTTGGCTCCTAGCACTAATCAACACTTCCCTGTGAGAATTGCATCAGTATGGATGGATCATGGATGACGGATGCATGGGCTCCAGTAATCTGTCAGGCAGCCTGACGTGCCAATGGAACAACCGTCACCGTTACTTATTAATGAAACTGCCCTCTGCTCGTATATTCTCCTAGCAGGCTAACTGAAATGGATGGCTCGATCCAAAATTCTATTGCCACCCTCAACTAATCTCTCCATTCAATACCGGGGCCCAGAGCTGCTCGATTGAGCTAGCTAGAGTACAACCCACGGAGTCTGCCGTGCCGACGGCACGTCCGGCTTTAAGAAAAATCGCGCGCACGAGAGCAAACGCGCCCCGCATGTCTTGCGTCGGGCGCACACGAGGGAGATCATCGTGAATGCGTCTGCTTCACGCATCGGCTATCTCGATGGGTTCCCTCGGAATGCATGGCACGGCATGCATGAATGGCTCGTCGCCTTGTTAATTGCTGTACGCCAGCGTCCACACTCCACAGGCGATTGATAATTAAAAGCGACGTCGCCATGCACGCTTTTTGTGAGAGTAGTAGTAATGGTGGTGCATCGCTGATTGCCGTGGGAACGTAGGCGGCGAGACGCTATTGTGCGATGGACAGCATTTGTTTAGCGCTTCAGTAAACGGACCGCATGAGCACTTTTCAGCTCGTGAAAAGGAAAGAAGCGGCATCTGGTCTACAAGCCCAAGTCCACCAGAAATTGGCCGCTCTCTCTAGCCTAAATTAAAAGCCCAATCTGTTAATCTGATTGGCAATGTACGAACCGCTGATCTGACTCGGGTGATGTAGAGTGTGCCACTTCAGCTGTTTTTTTTGTAATATTATGTCAGCAAAATTCTATACGAAGAAGAGAGGAGGCGAGAAAAAAGAATTTGTTGTCTCTTATGTCTGATCATAAAAACCATTGCTTTAGAGACAAATTACAAGAGATGTTATGTCTAGCATTATCTATAAGTGAGTTGGTACTGAGAGACGGACAATTATACGCCTAGTAGACATATCACATGAACTCTATTTTAGGCTCTCGTCTCGTGAGTATCAGTTACTATGGACGTGTCCGCCAACCACATCATACCTGCCAAGCCTCTCCAACGCTTGCTGTCTGTTTCTCCATGCATGCGCACATGCACGTACGTACGCTCGTAGCTAGGAACCACTGGTGCCTGAGCGAAAAACCCAAACGGACAGCAAAATCCATCTAGCTAGGAGAGACCGAGACAGTCGATCGGGTCCACCACTCCACTGCACGCGAGCATGTATGCATGCATGCGTGCCCCCTTTTAATTAGGTCACTCCGGCCCGCACGGGCACGGCACGATGGGCCTGCCTGCTCGAATCCGTACGTGCGAGTGCACGGCGGGGCGGCAACGTACGTACGTGCCACAGCCGCCGGACACGGTGCACGGCACGCTCGCTCGGCCGGCCGCGCGCATCGATGACTACTCGACGAGACAGCTAGCTAGCGCGGCGCACGGCTTGACAAGCTGCGCGCGCGCTCGCGATCCTCGAGCACACCCATAACCGGCATGCGTCCGCGTGATAGCGTCCGACGGCTGGCCGAGACACCAGTTAGGCGGTTACAACTTACAGCCGCACCGACGAATCTGGTGACTGGTGCCTCCGCGACCGCGTCACCGACGGCCTCGCAGCTAGTCACCCACCCACCACCCCTGTCGATTGGCACGCGATCGGCAGCCTCCTCTTGCCTCTGTCGCTGTCGTGCGCAGAATCGCAGGCGAAGTTTTGCCACGGATCTCTCAAGCAGGCCCGCCTGTCTTACGATGATTTATCAGTATCAAGGCCTGTCATGGGAAGGCCCGGTTGTTGCATGAGTTGCTTTTCTGTGAACGCGAGTGCGTATTATCTAGTTAGGTCTGTTGCCTAATAAGGTACCGTAATAGTTTTCCGCACTGTTACGTCGACGGCACCTACGGCTCCTTCGTTTTCACGGCCCAGCTGGCCCAAGAATACTCTAACCAAACACCGGGCCTTTTATGCTGCACTCAGACCAATCTGTTTGAGAAAATTATAAACCCCAACAACTGGCTAGTATACTTGCTAACAGTTTCTCTATAAGACACAAGAGCCTATTCTGAAGTGGTAGATAGGGCCAAGTGTTTAGGTCCTAAACAAGAATATAACGCAGCTAAAAACATTTGTTACATAACAACCCCTGTCCACGACAATAGGAACTTTGCATGCCAATCATCACGCCAAAATAACTCATGCAATGTCTTGATTCGGTGAAACCCACCAATGTAGCTCCCATGTATATGTTGGTTCGAGGGTCTGCACACACGATTTCGTCCTTTATAGAGGTGATTTGTATTGTGATCCAGGCCACTTGCTTATTTTTTATGCCAGTGGCAAAATCCACCTATGTAGCCTCACGCAGGTCGAACTGGCACGAAGGGGCCAACGTAGTAATGTTGCCCAAGGATGGGGCTCACCAACGATGTTTTTTGGCCTAGCATGCATTAGGATGTCTCTATCTCCACGGGAGCGTCAAGCCAAGTTAGTGTTGGTCCGGGGGTTGCGCACATGATTTCATTCTTCACGGAGGTGATTCGTGCAGTGATTTTGTTGATTTAGACTAGTGGCTTATTTTTTAAGGCATTAGCGATATCCACCTCCTTAGCGCCGTGTACGTGAATTTGGCATCGTGTGTAGTCATTTTGGGTGCCTAGAGGGCACCACGGATGCTCGTGTTGGTCGAATGGGGCGAAGCGTGACAATGTTTTATGAGGTTGGGGCTTGCTGATATCGCTTTTTTGGCCTTGTGGGCATTGGAATGTTTCTATCTGCATGGGAGCGTTGGGTCAAGCGGTGTCGATTTGGGGAGCCACTCACGCTATTTCGGCATTCATGGAGGTGAATCGTGCGGTGATTATGTGGATCTAGGTTGTTGATTTCTTCATTATGCAAGGGGATAAATCCACCTCTATAGCCCTATATACATGTGTCTGGCATGTACGTGCTGATTTTGGGCACCTAGGAGGCTTGGCACTGGTCAAAGGGCACAAAGAGGACAACACAACAATGTCGCCCTGGTTGGGGCTCACCGACGGCATCTTTTTAGGCCAGTAGTTGTTAGGTTTCTATCTCCAACAGACTATTGGCAAAGCCCGTGTGGTCCATGGGGTGGGGGTGGGGGAGGGGAGGGTGCGTACTCTGCAAGGCAGTAGTGCTGGTCTTGCAGAGCTATCAAACTTGTGAGCGGTAACCTTTTTATAGAGAGGTGATTCTCTGGGTTGGACAAGAGTGATACTACCGTCCCTAGGGGCTATGCTACCAGCCGAGAGGTACACCGACCTATAGGTGGCGGTAGTTATCCTCCAAAGAAGGGTCTCTTGGGGTTATTCAGCGAGAGCGGTAGTACTAGACTTGCATTACTATCGGACTTACAGTACTACTAGCCTCTGGTTAGCGATAGTGTTGGGTTTCCAACAAAATGAAGTTTGGATTTTATTGATTTAATTACATATTATTATGAACAGTGCTATATAATGTGTTTCTTGTTTGTGTTGGTTGCAGAACTTCAGAGCTAGATCATGGTGAGGTGGAGTAGACTAGGACTAGGTTAGGAGAGCTGAGATCCAAAATAGTCAAGAGACGCTAGAAGATGACTAAGGTCAGGAAGTGGTTGTGAACCAAGAAGACAAGAAGCCGAGTATGAAGCACTGGTGATGGATATGACGAGCAACGTCATTGACCAGACTAGGCTCAGGGAAAAGTAGAGGGCTAGAACGGTCAAGGAAGTCGACACAGTCATGGTGAAGCGATCAGGGACACGTAGTGTGCCAAGTGACTCGGGCTCGTTTGCAAGCGAGGATGGTTCGGGGGATTCCGAATGTGTGAAAGGCTTGGTAGCAAGTTGTTGGGGACCACGTGGAAAGTGACGAAGCATGGGCGATGCTTTGTAGAGAAAGAAGACCGGTCTTGGAGCATATTGGTAATTTGCTCAATACCAACGGTTGTGGTGATTTGAAAAACCGCGTCAGTCAGTTTAAGTGGTTTAGGTCACGCCAAAGTGGAGTTGGACACAAATTTGGGTATACGGAGCAAATTTGGTGTCAATATAATGGTTGTTTTGAAAAGTATGCATGTGTAAGTGAAAAACCCGTTAAGAGTTTTGATTTTCAAGTTAGCCCATGTAAATGTGGATGGTATCTACAATTGTGTTAAGGTGTTAGGGTTAGTGTTGCCTCCACTATATAAGGAGATATAGCGGGAGGAAAGGCTCTAAGCCACTAAGCCTAGGATTAGGGTTTCCACAAGACTTTGGTGTCCTTGTGTGCGTGTGTAAGAGCTCCTTAGGAGTTTTGTCCTCCGGTGTGGGACTTTGTGAACTCTCCTCATGATTTGAATGCAAATCATCTCTTTACTTAAATTTTTGCCTCAAGTTTTGATCTTCTTCTTGCTTGGTTCTTTATCTTTTCTTGTGGTTTCTTTGTTATTTGATCGCATACTGCCAAGGATGTATGATTGATAGATGTATTCTTTGTATATCATCTAGCCAAATTTCTTCTTGATCAACCAAGTTTCTCCAAGAAGCCACTTTTTGAGTTGAGAAGGATGTTCTTGAGGTAGATCTTGATCTTGCTTGTTTGAGGTATCATATTTTAGTGTTCTTGCTTGCTGTGACATGTGGGAGGTCATTTAGGATCATCCTCATGCTCCAACATGTGCTTCTTGTGACAATTGCCCTAAGTTGCTGCTGAGGATGATGCTATGACAACTCACCTTAGGAAGCCTTCTATTAGAAATGAAGAACTTGAATAATTTACTTGTAAGGATCTTATCTGCTCATGTGAGGACTGTAAGCAACTAAAACTTGATAATGGTACTTTAAATGTCAAGTGTGCTAAACTTGCTATAGACCTACTAGCTAAATCACAAAAAGCCTGCTTGCGATGTGTTGAGATTGAGGGGGATATGGGTAGAATACATGATGAGCTTATAAAGAAGGTAGAGACCTAGACCACTAGGATTAGAAATACCAATTGCGTTTCCTATGAGGTCCTCAAGATTGAGGCGGCTATGCATAGAGAAAGATATGCACGTGCTGGTCGTTCTTTCTATTCTGGTTCTTCATCTTCCTCTTTCCCATGCTCTTCATTTGCCTATCTCTTCCAGGAGTGTGAGTATCTCACGAGCACTCTTGAGAAGTTTGTTGTAGGCAAGAAGAAATTCAATCTCATTCTAAACTAGTTCAAAATTAATAGATTCAATTAGGGTTTAGAATTTGACTATTTGGAGCATGCTCAGGCACATCCTCATACCATTGTACATGCCTCCAAGAGTACAGAGATTGTAGTTGCTCCTAGATCTAACACCACAGTGTTTCAGTCAATTAGTGTTGTCCATGGGATCACTAACAAGAAGGTAGCCCTTCATGCTACTCTGCATCTGGTATGGCAAAGTATTCATGTACCTTCTATCAAAAGGTTGGATATTTAGTAAAATTTTGCTTCAGACATGCCAAGATTGCATGGTGTGAGCGTGATCATGTTCTTAGGGGTATTTAGGGTCATCCCCAGACTCAATGCTCTTAAGGCACCCACGGCTTCTAGATAGTGTAGAGTTTCTCTTGTTTTTGGATAACCTCTAGGACTTGGTTTTCAGGCTGTTCCTTCTGGTTTTTGTTTTAGAGCTACTTGTGGTCAGTCTTTCTATCGTACTTTTGATATTTCTCACTCTTTCCATCGAGATAGATATCAGTGACGTGAGGTGTTTCCTGGTAGGAGATTTGGGTAGCGTCACATGACAGGAGACTTCCATTTGTTCTTGTGAAATTATGTGCTGAAAAATTGGCTTAAAGATGAAATTGGCATTGAAAAGTAGTTGTAATCATGGCATGTGTGATGTTTATACATGTGCTATGTTAGATGATTACTTAATATATTTGTGATAGCATGATAATGGTTTTGCTTGATGCAATACGCTCGTGTGAGTGGTTGCATGGATTGACTTTGAGTCAAGTCATGGACTTGTGCTTGGATTCGTTTCTTGTTTATTTGTGTGTAGGTGTTGCTTGAGGGCGAACGTGGTCGATGACAGGATTGGAATTAGGTTCATGGAGGAACTGAGGTTCAGGACTAGGTCTAAGGAGGAATCGAGGTCTTGATGGTTAAGGATGTCATGCGGGACGTTCGGGCTAGAGAACGTTGTACATGGAGGTTGGTTAATCACGTGAGTGTGGCATGTGGGCCGTACATGTGCAGAGTTGTATTGGGCTATGTTGGGCCAAGTGGAGTTGTATACAAACTTTTTAGGATTACTCATTATAAATAGGGGAGGTGCCTTCTGTTTATAGAGAGCTGGGTATTAGGGATTATACTCTTTTGTTTGGAGTACTGTAACCAGACTAGACAAAAAGAAATAAAAATCAATTCCTTTAGTCGACCGAGCAACCGAGCGGGCTACAGTAATCCGCTACACTACAGTACATGCTATAGCAAATCGCGATTGCTACAATATTTATTACAGCTAGTTAACCCCTCGCATGGGTTGCATGCATGCATGCAATTGATTGCGGCTGGACCGTTTTGAGTTGGCGCTTGCATCTTTGTTCCCTGGTGGCTGATTACTTAAGTTTCCAGCGGTGGGTTCTTGCGTGACTTCCTGGAGCCGAGGCCTCCTGGTAGCGGCTAGAAAGTCTTCTGCATGTGTTTAGCGTGAAGAGCTTCCGCTCAATCATTCACCCTTTTTGATTGCTATATTAGTATATATCGATCCTACAGTTCTCTTCCTTAGCCTGTGCCTTAGGTGATGAGTTATTCACCTTTGGGGATGCTTCTTCAGGCTACATCATCGTCAAAGGCTGTGTGCGTATTAATGAAAAAAATTCCTAAAGATATTGCCTTGGTTAGTAAGTTGCAATATGATTTTCTTTCAATTTCTTAGCTTATCGATGACAATTTCAGGGCAAGCTAAAAGCGAAATGCTTGTAGAATTCTCGATTCTTCTAGAGGGTTAGTTTGTGATATTTCTAGATTTAGAATAGTCTTTCGTGCTAGTTTTGCTGTCATTTGGTGATTCTCTTTGTTGCTTAGTTGCTTCTGAGTTTCGTGATATCTCCTTCTGGTATAGGAGACTTGGTCACGTTGATTTTGAGCATTCGAATCGAGTTAGCAGCTGTAACACCCCAATTTTTGCTTTTATTGCATTTAAATGGTATTTTGAATTTTTGGGAATTTCTGAATTTATTTGGATTTATTTGGATTTATTTGAAATTATTTGAATTTATTTTGAATTAAGCCATTTAACAAATTAATTAAATAATGGAAAAGTTAAAATAAATTTTTGCTGAAAATATTTTATTTGAGTCACAAATGTCTTAAAATATTTTTGAGAATTTTTCCGAATTTTTCTCGATATTTTTAATGCCCCAAATAAATTATTTGAATTTCGAATTATTTTAAATCGAAAAAGAATTAAAATCGGGATGAATAGTGTTGGGTCGAACATCTTGGCGGCCCTGCTCCGAAAACCCTAGCGCGCCAATAGCGTTAGATCTTCATCCGACGGCTCTCGCCGCGCCACGCCGCCAGCCGAATCCTCGCCGGATTCCTGCGCCGCCGTGTGGGCCTCGGTCTCCGCTTTTCACGGACGCCGAGGGCCTATTTAAGGCGCCACCGCCCGATCTTGGAACCTCACCACGCCGCACCACCAGACCAGACGCCGGAGACGCCACCGCCGCAAGACGACTCGCTGGTCCCGGCTATCCGCCGACTTCGCTTCGCTTGCCGCCGCCGGTGACCTTCCGCCGCCGTTGGTCCTTGAGTCCTTCTCGCTGCCGCTGCGGAGCGCTTATCTTTCACGCCGGAGGAGCACGGAGCGCTGCCGCCACGCCGCCGCTCTCCGCCCGGCCACCAACCATGACACCGCCAACTCGCGAGCTTCCACGACCGTCCGATCTCCAATCGACGACCCGGATTCCGCCACGCCGCCCTTGCACAAGAATCTCATCTTCAAACCTCATCCGTTAGATCTAGATCCTACGGCCGAATCGCACCGCACCATGCATCGTTTCATCGTGGTCACCGACGCTGGGACCCACTCGTCACCAAGATCAGGCGCGCGGAGTCGCCGACCGCCGGACCCACATGTCACCAGACTCGCACTATTCACCCGAGACGCCGACAAAGACGGGCCCACTCGTCACCAAGACGCGATCGCGGCGCAGTGACGCCACCGCCGACGCTATGCCGACGCCACGGTGGGACCCACTTGTCGAGAAATAGCCGATCGTATCGACGTCAAAAGTCCACGTGTCACTCTCTGGTGGCGACACGTCACAGATGACGCAATAATTAATTTTCCGAAAAAGAAAATATTTATTTAATTCGGTTTATTGATTTTAAATATATTTTGAAACTTCAAATGCTTATAACTTTTATGCTTTTAACTCCGATTTGAGTGATTCCAATTTCTATAAATTTGTAAAATTGTGATCTTTCTGTTTATGAATTTTATTTGAATTTTTGAGCACTGTATGTCTACTGTTTATTTATTTTATTGTTTTGTGTTTACGCTATGCGTGAGACGTTGAAGTGCCCGGGGTTTCGAGGAGAGGTTCTCACCCAGAGCAAGCTCAGAGCCGTAATCAAGACTTTTGAAGGCAAGTTGTGTTTGATCATGTTGAACCTATTAGAGAAAATTATTTTGATTTAATTTATTGCATGCTAATTTAGTAAAAATTTGATTGAATGCATTTTGGGATTAGCTAAATGCCTAGTTGTCAGATGCCACCTTGTCGTAAATAATTGTAGGCCATGAATCATTTGTCACCCTAGGTTGTGGATTAATAGTTGACATTATTTAATTGCCAACATGGGTTGAGTAGACCAAGTAGTATGCTTAGCCCCGCCACGTGGACAATTCATGATTTTGGAAGTACCAAAGTAAAATATTGACTTAATGAGATATGGAACTTGTTTTGTGAATGAGACATGTGTTATTGAGTTGATGATGGCACGTGGTGCAATGGTAAAGAACCGGGTGGGAAAATGATTTAGACCGAGGCATGCGGCAAGATTGTTTCGTGGGCCAAGAGTGGCAACTGGCGGTCGAATTTGGTTTTTATTGGTTTTGATATGGAGATCACACTTGGTTAGTCTTGCCTCGGCCAACTAAGGACTTAACCTTGCGAGCATTTGAACTGAAGTCTCTCATACAACCACAAGCTCCGTGAATGGGACGGGCTTAATGAGTAAACCGGGAAATCTATTCTTCTGATCGCCGTGGTGGTGTGAGGCCCGAGAAGCGGAATGAGAACTCACATGGCGCAAGAGGGGGCCCAGGTGTGGTAACCACCCCTCCAAAGGTTGAAACCTTAGCGGCAAGATCGAAGTTTAGATGGAACTTTGGAAAGGCTTCACATTACGTTATTTGCCTTGGTGGTATTTGACCGTATCTTGTGGGTAAAGTGTATAACCTCTCGCAGAGTGTACAACCTATTCAATAGCCGTGTTTCACGGATTGAGCATCGCTTCGGTGATTACGGCCAAGGGTTAGATTTTCATAAAAAATGACTTGTTGATGGAAAATGCTTGGGTTGGTGATGATGAACATGACTTAGGATGGAAAAGTGATTTACGATTGAAATGTTTGTGAAAGCTACTATTCCTACTATCTTTTATCGCTTTGCAATCTATTATCGCTTATCTTGAATGTCAGCATCGCTCATGAACCATAGCCTATCCTTTGTACTAAGCCATGCATGTAGAATATTAGATTTGCATTCAGGCATGACTTGCCGAGTGCTCAAAGTACTCACCCCACAACAACACAACTTCAGCTTGAAGAAGAAGCAACCCCCGCCAGAGGAGGAGTATCGAGGAGCCGATTTAACTAGGAGCGAGCCTGGGCTTGTTCGTGGCAAATTGGTTGGCGCCACGAGTTTATTTATTTCCGCCAGATTTGAATATTTTAATAAGTCTTCGCTCATGAGGCGATCTTTGTAACTTGACCATAAGGTCAATCAACTAGTTTGAGTATTTAATTAAAGTACTTATTATTTCGCTGGATATGTCTCGTGATATGTACCGATGTTGCAACTGTGTGCACTAGCGTGATCCTCGACTAGTGCTGAAACACGAGGGTCCGGATTTGCAAATTCGGTCCCGACAGAGGTGGTATCGAGCCATACCGATCGTAGGATCGCCCTTAGTTAGAATGGTCGAGGAGGATAAAATTATTTTCTAAAGAGTTAAAATGTGCCAAGATGATAATGCAATCTCGACTTACCCATTCTCTCTTCTCACACCCCTTGCTGAATTTATCACGCCTTTGCGTTGTTTTAAAATATGTGAGTTTCACGTGAGTGTCCTTTGGCGTATGAGGATGATCCACTTTTGGTGAGCGATCGAGGGTACGCCATGAGCTTTGGCGATGATGCATTCGCCGAGGATATGACAGCCGATCTACCGGGGACTATCAGAGATCGGGCAGATCGATATTGCTCGATGTCACTATCACGGTTTACGCCGGGATAGGGCGAGGGCGAAGTCGCCCCATCCGCATCACCGCCAGAGGTCATCATTTGACGCCGATCCGTGAGACATCGCGTCTGGGCGATGAGGCGATTGCTCAGATTTACCCTGTGGAGTTGGATGGCACAAGTGTTCCGCCACCACCCACGCAGAGACACTCGCTACAACCGAGAGCCCATCGAGGAGGAGGATGCCACGATCACCCACCGCCGATATGTCATCGCCAAGAGGATGTTATCGACGAGACGGTTCAGAGCCGCAGAGGTCTCGTGATGAATTCACACACTTAGGGCTCATCTGCTGCAGACTTGTGAGTACTTGGCCCACTCTATCCAGAGGATTGGGGAACTGGAGACAATAACAGACGGACCAGAGCCGAGCTGGCCGAGCTACACGACCAGATCCGGAGGAGCCACAAAGCAGAGGCGCAGCCAGAGCCGAGCCGAGCTGGAAGTGAAGCCGAGCTCAGGGAGGTCAAGCCGAGCCAGTGGAGGTTGAGCCGAGCAGGAGGCCCACCACCATGGATCGCTGGGATAGGTTTGTACCGCACCAAAGACACCTGGTGTATCCACCAGAAGTTCCTGGGGGTTGGCTCGAGGAGTGAGCGTTAGGATTAGCAGCTGAGACTCTGAGTTGAGTCGCTGTCTTGGAATAAGAGTCACCCTTAGAGGCGCTTGACTCGAGTGTTAGCTCGACGGTTTTTCATGCTTGTGAGTGATTGGTATGTGTTGCAAGGCCCTTAGGCATTGTGAGCAACCATACCCAAATATTAATAAAGTAATAAAGTTGGATTTTGTGTTACACCTTCGCCCCCGCATAAGTACTCTATTACTTGTCTATTCTTATTTCCTCTCGCTCTAAACTATGGCGCAATCGGCAGATGGTGAACACTGTGGAAATCAAGGAGGAAATGGGAATGGTTCACGCCACCGAAACAACGAGGGTGAAGGATAAGGACCTCAACCGCACCGCCAGCTGATATGCGTAACCTTGGAGCTTTTATTGCTGCATGCACCCGCTTGATGCATGCCATGATGCAGCAGATGCAAAGAAGTCATCGCCAAGCCGCCGCCAAGTTAACCAGTTAACCCAAAGGCAGAGGCCACACTCGAGGTCCGCTGAATTCATGAGGACACGACCGCCTACATTTTTCGGAAATGCCAATCCATTGGAGGCGATGATTGGTGAGGACGATAGAGAGAAAGTTGCACATTACTCAAGCAGAAGGAAATGAGAGGGTACTCTATGCCTCTCATCGCCTTGAAGGAACCGCCACGAATGGTGGGAAAATTATCAGGTTGCTCATGAGCACCCGCAGACATCACCGAGGAGTTCACGGTCGCTTCCGGCGAAGATCATGTGCCCAAGGCATAATGGAGCTGAAAAAGGAAGAGTTTAGGGCATCAAGCAGGCAATCAACCAAAGGTCCGAATATCTCAACAAGTTCACGCAGCCTAGCACGCCACGCACCGAGGACGAGCAACGACAAGGCCAGCAATCCCTGCTTCATGAAAGGATCTGAATTCAGATTGCAGTGGGACTCATAACCCACACCTTTCCGGATTTTCAAGAGCTAGTGAACAAGGCGCCGATATTGGAGGACAAGCGCAAGGAACCGGAGGACAACCGAAGCGCAGGATGGCACAAAGGGAGCACGCCGTGAGCGCAGCTGCTTGAGGGTTGCGCCAAACCAGCTTCTTCATTTCAACCAAGGAATGTGATGTCAACGCCGCCACCAAGACCAAGACCAAGGACAAAATTTTCGTGACACCAAAGACAAGTTGGGAACACACCCACAGAAGCCAAAGATGGTAGTCAAGCGATGTTTCATTTGGTAACGAGCTAGGGCACTTTGCCAATTATTGTCCCAAGAAGGGAGGAGGAGGACACCGCCGCTTCAATCTCGGACTACTCCAACAAAGACACCCGCCAGACTAAGCCGTGGAGCTACGCAACTGAGCCGCCACGCAGATCGTGGTAAGAGGCGAGTCAATCATGTCACCGCTGATGCAAAGGTGTAATACATCGGACGTCAGATCGGGTAAGTTACTTGTCAACTCAAGACTGCAACTGCTTTTATTTGATTCTGGAGCTTCACATTCGTTTATATCCCGGATTTTTGCTGTGAACAATGGGTTGAAAATGGTGAACCTTAGGCATGTATTGCTAGTACAATCCCCAGGATCAGAACTCCGATCTGATGTAGGATGTTCTGGGGTAAAGTTGCTTATAGATGGAACAGAGTTCCTAGCAAACTTAGTGGTGTTAGATACCCAGACCCTAGATGTTATTTTGGGAATGGACTGGTTATCTAAACACAAGGTTGTATTAGACTGTGGACGAAGAGTCATATCAGTCGAGAGTCCTTGTGGGAGGAAAATAGAGTTTCAGCCACCGCTGCTCAGAGGGATGCTTGATGGTCAACAGTGGAAGGCCGCAAAGATAGAAGATGTACCATTTGTCGAGAATACCCTGATGTATTTCCAGAGGATTTACCCGATGCCACCAGATAGGGACATAGAGTTTGTAATCGAGTTAGTACCGAACGTACCCGATAGCTAAGAGACCTTATCGGATGTCAACCGATGAGCTAGTGGAAATGAAGAAGCGAGATTGAGGAGTTAATGGATAAGGGATTTATTAGACCAAGTTCGCCGCCATGGGGAGCACCGTTCTGCTTTGTCAAGAAGAAGGACGGAGTTATCTGATGTGTGTGGATTATCGAGCTTTGAATGAAGTCACTATAAAGAATAAGTATCCGCTACCCAGATCGATGACCTATTTGATCGCTTGAGAGGAGCCGAGTTTTCTCCAAAATTGACCTACGATCGATTATCACCAAATGAAGATTAGATCGGAGGATGTGCCAAGACCGCATTTTCGCCAAGATATGGACATTATGAGTTCACAGCTATGTCTTTTGGTTTGACAAATGCCCTGCATATTTCATGAACATGATGAACAAGGTTTTCATGGAATATCCGGATAAGTTCGTTGTTGTGTTCATAGATGACATTCTAGTTTACTCCAAGACGAGGAAAGAGCATGCGAACATCCGAGGCTAGTTCCGAGAAGTTAAGAGAACAAAGAACTTTTCGCTAAGTTTAGCAAGTGTGATTTTTGGAAGAACAAGGTGGAATTTCTTAGACATGTAGTGACCGCCAAGGAGTCGCAGCTTGATCCAAGTAAGGTGGAAGCAAGAGTTGCATTGGGAGCCACCCAAAACGGTGACTCAAACCGTAGTTTCCTTGGAATGGCCGGTTATTACCGCCGATTTATTGAAGGATTTTCAACGATTGCAGGCCTCTACGCAATTGTTGAAAAAGGAGAAGAAGTTTACATGGACGCCGAATGTGAGCGGAGTTTCCAGAGTTGAAGAAACGATTGACAACAAAGCACCAGTGTTAGTTCTACCGATTTAGGCCGAGCTTTGATATATATTGTGATGCATCGCGCCAAGGACTAGGATGCGTGTTAATGCGAAACGTAAAGGTCGCTGCATATGCATCAAGGCGCTTGAGGCCGCATGAAGAGAACTATCCGACGATGATTTGGAATTAGCACCGTGGTACACGCCTTTGAAGTTATGGCGACACTATTTAATTGGAAAATGATGTGAGGTGTACACCCACCATAAGAGTCTTAAATATATATTTACACAATCGGATCTGAACATGAGACAGAGGAGGTGGTTGGAATTAATTAAGGATTATAACTGGGAATTCATTATCACCCGGAAAGCCAATGTAGTGGCGATGCTTTAAGTCGGAAGAGCCACACAAAGGAACATGTTGCTAGAAGAAAATCAGTCGAGTTATGCAAGGAATTTCGTGTTGAAGATGGAAGTTGTGCCTAAAGGATTTATAGCCGCTTAGAAGTGAAGCCTACTCGAAGATCGATTCGTGAAGGACGAAATGATGATGTCAAGATTCAGAGAATTAAGTCCAAAATGGAGGAAGGCAAGGCGAAGGATTTCAAGTCGATGAGCAAGGCACATTGTGGATCAAGAAGCGCATTTGTGTATCAAGACAAGAAAGAAGTCAAACAATGATTTGGAGGAGGCTCATGATTCCAAGTACTCTATTCATCCGGAAGCGCTAAGATGTATCAAGACCAAGGAAAGATTTTGGTGGCCAAGCATGAAGCGTGAAGTTGCAGAGCATGTTATGCAGCGACATATGCCAAAGAGTCAAAGCAATGCATCGAGGCCAGCAGGGTTGCTACAACCCACTTAAGATACCCGAGTGGAAATGGGAAGAAATCGAATGGATTTCATTACGGTTTACCAAGGACCCGCATAGGTATGATTCTATATGGGTTATAGTGGACCGCTTGACAAAGGTTGCCCATTTCATCCCAAGAAGACTACCTATTCGGGGACCGCTTAGCGATTTGTATATGTCAAGAATTGTATGTTTGCATGGAGTTCAAGAAAATTGTATCGACGAGGTACCCGCTTACCTCAAGATTTTGGGATAAATTGCATGAGGCTTTAGGGACCCGCTTGAACTTCAAGATCGCATATCACCCATGCATGATGGGCAAACGGAAAGAGTTAATCGATACTTGAGGACATGTTGAGGGCATGTGCATTGGCTTATACAACATCGTGGGATAAGTGTTTGCCATATGCCGAAGTTCAGCTATAACAACAACTACCGAGCAAGTTTGCGGATGTCGCCATTTGAAGCGCTATATGGAAGACCCTGTCGAACGCCGTTGAATTGGAATGAGACCGAGAACGCCATATGTTTGGGCCGGATATTCTTCGAGAAGTCAAGAGCAGATAGCCATGATCAAGGAAAGGTTGAAAATTGCACAATCAAGACAGTAAGAGTTATGCCGATAATCGCCGCAGGATTTAAGCTTTGAACTCAAGATTTTGTGTATCTCAGAGTTACACCCACTCAAAGGAGTTAAGAGGTTCCACACTAAAGGGAAGTTAGCACCAAGATATGTTGGTCCATTCAAGATCCTAAGTCGAGAGGTGAAGTAGCGATCGGTTGGAGTTACCGCAGCTTTAGCAGTGTGCATGATGTGTTCCATGTGTCACAACTAAAGAAATGTCTCCGAAAGTGCCGAAGAGCAGATGCCATTAGAATCGAGTCATAGGAGGATTTGACTTATAAAGAGTACCCGGTAAGATCTTGGACACAATGGATCGAAAGCGAGAAATAAATCAACCCGCTTGCAGAGTCGAAAGGAGTAACCATTCCGAGAGCGAAGCAACTCGAGAGCGTGAAGAAGACTCAAGAAGGAATTCTCAACCTATTCCTTGTCGTTACGAATCTCTGGGTCGAGATTCCGTTAAGGGGGAGGTTTGTAACACCCCAATTTTTGCTTTTATTGCATTTAAATGGTATTTTGAATTTTGGGAATTTCTCGAATTTATTTGGATTTATTTGGATTTATTTGAAATTATTTGAATTTATTTTGAATTAAGCCATTTAACAAATTAATTAAATAATGGAAAAGTTAAAATAAATTTTTGCTGAAAATATTTTATTTGAGTCACAAATGTCTTAAAATATTTTTGAGAATTTTTCCGAATTTTTCTCGATATTTTTAATGCCCCAAATAAATTATTTGAATTTCGAATTATTTTAAATCGAAAAAGGATTAAAATCGGATGAATAGTGTTGGGTCGAATCTTGGCGGCCCTCCTCGGAAACCCTAACGCGCCATTGCTCGATTCCATCCGACGGCTCTCGCGCGCCATCGCCGCCTGCCGAATCCTCGTCGGATTCCCGCCGCCGCCGGGCCTTCGGTCTCCGCGCTTTTCACGGACGCCGAGGGCACTATTTAAGGCGCCGCCATGCATCGGAACCTCACCACGCCGCACCACAACAGACCGCGACGCCACGGAGACGCCACCGCCGCCAAGACGACTCGCTGTCCCGGCCATCCGCCAGACTTCGCTCGCGTCGGTTGCCGCCGGTGACCTTCCGCCGCCGCCGTTGGTCCTTGAGTCCTCTCGCTGCCGCGTCGGAGCGCTTATCTCTTCACGCCGGAGGAGCACGGAGCGCTGCCGCCACGCCGCCGCTCCGCCCGGCCACCAAGCCGCCGCGACACCGCCGAACCTCGCGAGCTTCCACGACCGTCCGATCTCCAATCGACGACCGGATTCCGCCACGCCGCCTTTGCACAAGAATCTCATCTTCAAACCTCATCCGTTAGATCTAGATCCTACGGCTCGAATCGCACCGCACCATGCATCGTTCATCGGTCACCGACGCTGGGACCCACTCGTCACCAAGATCAGCGCGTGAGTCGCCGACCGCCGACCCACATGTCACCAGACTGCGCACTATTCACCCGAGACGCCGACAAAGACGGGCCCACTCGTCACCAAGACGCGATCGCAGGTGGACGCCACCGCCGACGCTATGCCGACGCCACGGTGGGACCCACTTGTCGAGAAATAGCCGATCGTACGACGTCAAGAAGTCCACGTGTCACTCTCGGTGGCGACACGTGTCACAGATGACGTAATAATTAATTTTCCAAAAAGAAAATATTTATTTAATTCGGTTTATTGATTTTAAATATATTTTGAAACTTCAAATGCTTATAACTTTTATGCTTTTAACTCCGATTTGAGTGATTCCAATTTCTATAAATTTGTAAAATTATGATCTTTCTGTTTATGAATTTTATTTGAATTTTTGAGCACTGTATGTCTACTGTTTATTTATTTTATTGTTTTGTGTTTACGCATGCTGTGAGACGCTTGAAGTGCCCGAAGGTTTCGAGGAGAGGTTCTGACCTGAGAGCAAGCTCAGAGCCGAAATCAAGACTTTTTGAAGGCAAGTTGTGTTTGATCATGTTGAACCTATTAGAGAAAATTATTTTGATTTAATTTATTGCATGCTAATTTAGTAAAAATTTGATTGAATGCATTTTGGGATTAGCTAAATGCCTAGTTGTTGTATGCCACCTTGTCGTAAATAATTGTAGGCCATGAATCATTTGTCACCCTAGGTTGTGGATTAATAGTTGACATTATTTAATTGCCAACATGGGTTGAGTAGACCAAGTAGTATGCTTAGCCCCGCCACGTGGACAATTCATGATTTTGGAAGTACCAAAGTAAAATATTGACTTAATGAGATATGGAACTTGTTTTGTGAATGAGACATGTGTTATTGAGTTGATGATGGCACGTGGTGCAATGGTAAAGAACCGGTGGGAAAATGATTTAGACCGAGGCATGCGGCAAGATTGTTTCGTGGGCCAAGAGTGGCAATCTGGCGGTCGAATTTGGTTTTTATTGGTTTTGATATGGAGATCACACTTGGTTAGTCTTGCCTCGGTCAACTAAGGACTTAACCTTGCGAGCATTTGAACTGAGTCTCTCATACAACCACAAGCTCCGTGAATGGGACGGGCTTAGGTGAGTAAACCGGGAAATCTATTCTTCTGCATTGTCGTGGTGGTGTGAGGCCCGAGAAGCGGAATGAGAACTCACATGGCGCAAGAGGGGGCCCTGGTGTGGTAACCAGTCCCTCCAAAGTTGAAACCTTAGCGGCAAGATCGAGTTTAGATGGAACTTTGGAAAGGCTTCGTTATGGTTATTTGCCTTGGTGGTATTTGATCAGATCTTGTGGGTAAAGTGTATAACCTCTGCAGAGTGTACAACCTATTCAATAGCCGTGTTCACGGTATTGAGCATCGCTTCGGTGATTACTGGCCAAGGGTTAGATTTTCATAAAAAATGACTTGTTGATGGAAAATGCTTGGGTTGGTGATGATGAACATGACTTAGGATGGAAAAGTGATTTACGATTGAAATGTTTGTGAAAGCTACTATTCCTACTATCTGCTTTTATCGCTTTGCAATCTATTATTTTTTATCTTGAATGTTTATCACTCATGAACCATAGCCTATCCTTTGTACTAAGCCATGCATGTAGAATATTAGATTTGCATTACATGCATGACTTGTCGAGTGCTCAAAGTACTCACCCCACAACAACACAACTTCAGCTTGAAGAAGAAGCAACCCCGCCAGAGGAGGAGTATCGAGGAGCCGATTTAACTAGGAGCGAGCCTACCATCGGTTCTGTGGCAAATTGGTTGGCGCCACGAGTTTATTTATTTCCGCCGATTTGAATATTTTAATAAGTCTTCGCCTCATGAGGCGATTTTGTAACTTGACCATAAGGTCAATCAACTAGTTTGAGTATTTAATTAAAGTACTTATTATTTCGCTGGATATGTCTCGTGATATGTACCGATGTTGCAACTGTGTGCACTAGCGTGATCTCGACTAGTGCTGAAACACGAGGGTCCGGATTTGCAAATTCGGGTCCCGACAGAGGTGGTATCGAGCCATACCGACCGTAGGATCGCCCTTAGTTAGAATGGTCGAGTGAGGATAAAATTATTTTCTAAAGAGTTAAAATGTGCCAAGATGATAATGCAATCTCGACTTACCCATTCTCTCTTCTCACACCCTTGCTGAATTTATCACGCCTTTGCGTTGTTTTAAAATATGTGAGTTTCACGTGAGTGTCCTTTGGCGATGAGGATGATCCACTCTTTTGGTGAGCGCCTTCGAGGGTACGCCATGAGCTTTGGCGTATGATGCATTCTTTGGGAGGATATGACAGCCGATCTACCGGGGACTCAGAGATCGGGCAGATCGATATTGCAGGATGTCACTATCACGGTTTACGCCGGGATAGGGCGAGGCGAAGTCGTCCCATCCGCATCACCGCCAGAGGTCATCATTTGACGCCGGGATCCGGGAGACATCGCGTCTGGCGATGAGGCGATTGCTCGTACCTACCCCTGTGGAGTTGGATGGCACAAGTGTTCCGCCACCACCCACGCAGACACTCGCTACAACCGAGAGCCCATCGAGGAGGAGGATGCCACGATCACCCACCGCGGATATGTCATCGCTCAAGAGGATGTTATCGACGAGACGGTTCAGGAGCTGCAGAGGTCTCGTGATGAATTCACACAGCTTAGGGCTCATCTGTTGCAGACTTGTGAGTACTTGGCCCACTCTATCCAGAGGATTGGGGAACTGGAGACACACAGATGCGGACGAGCCGAGCGATCTTTGAGCTACACGACCCAGATCCGGAGGAGCCACAGCAGGAGGCGCAGCCAGAGCCAGAGCCGGAGCCAGTGGAAGTGAAGCCAGAGCCTGTGGAGGTCAAGCCGGAGCCAGAGGAGGTTGAGCCGGAGCAGGAGGCCCAGCCAGCTGCGGATCGTTGGGATAGGTTTGTACCCGCACCAGCACACCCGCCGGTGTATCCACCAGGAAGTTCCGGTGGGGGTTGGCTCGAGGAGTGAGCGTTAGGATTAGCAGTTGAGACTCCTGAGTTGAGTCGCGTCTTGGAATAAGAGTCACCCTTAGAGGCGTTTGACTCCTGAGTGTTAGCTCGATTTGCTTCTTTCATGCTTGTGAGTGATTGGTATGTGTTGCAAGGCCCTTAGGCATTGTGAGCAACCATACCCAAATATTAATAAAGTAATAAAGTTGGATTTTGTGTTACACCTTCGTCCCCGCATAAGTACTCTATTACTTGTCTATTCTTATTTCCCTCTCGTCTCTAAACTATGGCGCAATCGGCAGATGGTGAACACTCGTGGAAATCAAGGAGGAAATGGGAATGGTTCACGCTCAGCTGGAAACAACGAGGGTGAAGGACAAGGACCTCAACCGGCACCGCCAGTTGATATGCGTAACCTGGAGCTTTTATTGCTGCACGCACCCGCTTGATGCATGCCATGATGCGGCAGAATCAGAAGTTCTCGCCCAAGCCGCCGCCCAAGTTAACCAGTTAACCCAAAGGCAGAGGCCACACTCGAGGTCGCGAATTCATGAGGACACGACCGCCTACATTTTCGGAAATGCCAATCCATTGGAGGCGATGATTGGTGAGGACGATAGAGAGAAAGTTGCACATTACTCGGTGTGAAGAAAATGAGAGGGTACTCTATGCCTCTCATCGCCTTGAAGGAACCGCCACCGAATGGTGGAAAATTATCTTGCACGCTCATGAGCACCCGCAGACATCACCGAGGAGTTCACGGTCGCTTCGGCGAAGATCATGTGCCCAAGGCATAATGGAGCTGAAAAAGGAAGAGTTTAGGGCATCAAGCAGGGCAATCAACCAAGTCCGAATATCTCAACAAGTTCACGCAGACTAGCACGCTCACGCACTGAGGACGAGTAACGGACAAGGCCAGCAAATCCCGCTTTCATGAAAGGATCGATTCAGATTGCAGTGGGACTCATAACCCACACCTTTCCGGATTTTCAAGAGCTAGTGAACAAGGCGCCGATATTGGAGGATAAGCGCAAGGAACCGGAGGACAACCGAAGCGCAGGATGGCACAAACAGGAGCACGTCGAGGAGCGCAGCGCTTGAGGGTTGCGCCAAACCGCTTCTTCAGATTTCAACCAAGGAATGTGATGTCAACGCCGCCACCAAGACCAAGACACAGCGGACAAAATTTTCAGACACCAAAGACAAGTTGGGAACACACCACAGAAGCCAGCATCGGTAGTCGGCGATGTTTCATTTGTAACGAGCTAGGGCACTTTGCCAATTATTGTCCCAAGAAGGAGGAGGAGGACACCATTCGCTTCAATCTCGGACTACTCCAACAAAGACACCCGCGCCAGACCAAGCCGTGGAGCTACGCAATCTGAGCCGCCACGCGATCGCGGTAAGAGGCGAGTCAATCATGTCACCGCTGATGCAAAGCTGAGAACACATCGGACGTCAGATCGGGTAAGTTACTTGTCAACTCAAGACTGCAATAGCTTTTATTTGATTCGGAGCTTCACATTCGCTTATATCCCGGATTTTTGCAGTGAACAATGGGTTGAAAATGGTGAACCTTAGGCATGTATTGCTAGTACAATCCCGTGATCGTAACTCCGATCCGATGTAGGATGTTCGGGGTAAAGTTGCTTATAGATGGAACAGAGTTCCTAGCAAACTTAGTGGTGTTAGATACCTGCACCCTAGATGTTATTTTGGGAATGGATCGTTATCTAAACACAAGGTTGTATTAGACGTGGACGAAGAGTCATATCACGAGAGCCCTTGTGGGAGGAAAATAGAGTTTCAGCCACCGCTGCTCAGAGGGATAGCTTGATGGTCAACAGTGAAGGCCGTCAAAGATAGAAGATGTACCATTGTCGAGAATACCCGATGTATTTCCAGAGGATTTACCCGATGCCACCAGATAGGGACATAGAGTTTGTAATCGAGTTAGTACCGAACAATTTTCGATAGCTAAGAGACCTTATCGGATGTCAACCGATGAGCTAGTGGAAATGAAGAAGCAGATAGAGGAGTTAATGGATAAGGGATTTATTAGACCAAGTTCGCTACCATGGGGAGCACCTGTTACTTTGTCAAGAAGAAGGACGGAGTTATCTGGATGTGTGTGGATTATCGAGCTTTGAATGAAGTCACTATAAAGAATAAGTATCCGCTACCCGGATCGATGACCTATTTGATCAGCTTGAGAGGAGCCGAGTTTTCTCCAAAATTGACCTACGATCGATTATCACCAAATGAAGATTCGATCGGAGGATGTCCAAGAAAAGATTTTCGTCAAGATATGGACATTATGAGTTCACAGCTATGTCTTTCGGTTTGACAAATGCCCTGCATATTTCATGAACATGATGAACAAGGTTTTCATGGAATACCCGGATAAGTTCGTTGTTGTGTTCATAGATGACATTCTAGTTTACTCCAAGACGAGGAGGAGCATGCGAACATCTGAGGCTAGTTACGAGAAGTTAAGAGAACAAAGAACTTTTAGCTAAGTTTAGCAAGTGTGATTTTTGGAAGAACAAGGTAGAATTTCTTAGACATGTGGTGACCGCCAAGGAGTCGCAGCTTGACCCAAGTAAGGTGGAAGCAGTGTTGCATTGGGAGCCACCCAAAACGGTGACTCAAATCCGTAGTTTCCTTGGAATGGCCGGTTATTACCGCCGATTTATTGAAGGATTTTCAACGATTGCGAGGCCTCTTACGCAATTGTTGAAAAAGGAGAAGAAGTTTACATGGACGCGGAGTGTGAGCGGAGTTTCGAGAGTTGAAGAAACGATTGACATCGGCACCAGTGTTAGTTCTACCGGATTTAGGCCAGAGCTTTGATATATACTGTGATGCATCGCGCCAAGGACTAGGATGCGTGTTAATGCAGAACAGAAAGGTCGTTGCGTATGCATCAAGGCGCTTGAGGCCGCATGAAGAGAACTATCCGACGATGATTTGGAATTAGCAAATGTGGTACACGCCTTTGAAGTTATGGCGGCACTATCGATTGGAAACAGATGTGAAGTGTACACTGACCATAAGAGTCTTAAATATATATTTACACAATCGGATCTGAACATGAGGCAGAGAAGGTGGTTGGAATTAATTAAGGATTATAATTTGGGAATTCATTATCACCTAGGGAAAGCCAATGTAGTGGTGATGCTTTAAGTCGGAAGAGCCACACAAAGGAGCATGTTGCTAGAAGCAAACCAGTCGAGTTATGCAAGGAATTTCAGAAGCTGAAGCTGGAAGTTGTGCCTAAAGGATTTATAGCCGCTCTAGAAGTGAAGCCTACTCTGGAAGATCAGATTCGTGAAGGACAGAAAGATGATGCCAAGATTCAGAGAATTAAGTCCAAAATGGAGGAAGGCAATGCGAAGGATTTCAAGCTGGATGAGCAAGGCACATTGTGGATCAAGAAGCGCATTTGCGTACCGCACAAGAAAGAACTGAAACAGCTGATTCTGGAGGAAGCTCATGATTCCAAGTACTCTATTCATCCAGGAAGCGCTAAGATGTATCAAGACCTGAAGGCAAGATTTTGGTGGCCAAGCATGAGGCGTGAAGTTGCAGAGCATGTTGCGTTGTGCGACATAAGCCAAAGAGTCAAAGCAATGCATCAGAGGCCAGCAGGGTTGCTACAGCCACTGAAGATACCCGAGTGGAAATGGGAAGAAATCGGAATGGATTTCATTACCGGTTTACCAAGGACCCGCATAGATATGATTCTATATGGGTTATAGTGGACCGCTTGACAAAGGTTGCCCATTTCATCCCAAGAAAGACTACCTATTCGGGGACCGCTTAGCGAAATTGTATATGTCAAGGATTATATGTTTGCATGGAGTTCAAAGAAAATTGTATCGGACGAGGTACCCGCTTTACCTCAAGATTTTGGGATAAATTGCATGAGGCCCTAGGGACCCGTCTGAACTTCAAGATCGCATATCACCCATGCATGATGGGCAAACGGAGAGAGTTAATCGATACTTGAGGACATGTTGAGGGCATGTGCATTGGCTTATACAACCGTGGGATAAGTGTTTGCCATATCGAAGTTTAGCTATAACAACAACTACCGAGCAAGTTTGCGAGATGTCGCCATTTGAAGCGCTATATGGAAGACCGCTTAACGCCGTTGAATTGGAATGAGACCGAGAACGCCATATGTTGGGGCCGACATTCTTCGAGAAGCCGAAGAGCAGATAGCCATGATCAAGGAAAGGTTGAAAATTGCACAATCAAGACAGAAGAGTTATGCCGATAATCGCCGCAGGGATTTAAGCTTTGAACCTGAAAATTTTGTGTATCTCAGGGTTACACCACTCAAAGGAGTTAAGAGGTTCCACACTAAAGGGAAGTTAGCACCAAGATATGTTGGTCCATTCAAGATCCTAAGTCGAGAGGTGAAGTAGCGATCGGTTGGAGTTACCGCAGCCTTTAGCAGAGTGCATGATGTGTTCCATGTGTCACGATTAAAGAAATGTCTCCGAGTGCCGAAGAGCAGATGCAGATTAGAATCGAGCGAGTCAGAAGGATTTGACTTATAAAGAGTACCCAGTAAAGATCTTGGACACGATGGATCGAGAGACGAGAAATAAATCGACCCGCCTCGCAGAGTCGAAAGGAGTAACCATTCCGAGAGCGAAGCAACTTTGAGGCGTGAAGAAGACTCAAGAAGGAATTTCAACCTATTCCTTAGTCATTACTAATCTCTGGGTCGAGATTCCGTTAAGGGGGAGGTTTGTAACACCCAATTTTTGCTTTTATTGCATTTAAATGGTATTTTGAATTTTTGGGAATTTCTGGAATTTATTTGGATTTATTTGGATTTATTTGAAATTATTTGAATTTATTTCGAATTAAGCCATTTAACAAATTAATTAAATAATGGAAAAGTTAAAATAAATTTTTGCTGAAAATATTTTATTTGAGTCACAAATGTCTTAAAATATTTTTTGAGAATTTTTCCAGAATTTTTCTGATATTTTTAATGCCCCAAATAAATTATTTGAATTTCGGGAATTATTTTTAATCGAAAAAGAATTAAAAATCGGGATGAATAGTGTTGGGCCGAGTACTGTGCGGCCCAAATAATATATGTTTAATGAAAAATTACAGAAATAATATGCCAAAAAATAACAGTTTTACCCACCTGTCGCACATCCAAATTACGACAAACATTATGTCACAATTCTGAATTGCGATAATATCTCTGTCGCAATTTGGAATTGCGACAGAGAGCTGTTGAAATTTGCTCAATTCCGACGACCGCGATTGTTTGGAAAACCTCGATGGTGGACTAAGTGGTTTAGGTCACGCCAAAGTAGAGTTCGACATAAACTCGGGCTCGCGGTGCGGATTTGGCGTCAATGTAATGGCTACTTTGAAAAGCATTCTTTGGTAAGTGAAAAACTCGTTAAGGCTGTTGGATTTCGGGTTAGCCTATGTAAATGTGGATGATATCTACAAGTGTGTCCAGGTGTTAGGGTTAGTGTTGTGAAAGTGCATCTAGGCCCCTCAAAGAGTTTTGGTGATTTATGGCAATACAATTCCATATACTAACGGTGCAAGTGAGATTCTATGCAGTGATCGAGAAGATATCACCGTTGGAAAGCGATTGGAGATCCCCACCATATTCAAAATTTGAAAAAGCGGCATCAAGACCTTAGTCGTAAATCTTTTATTTTATTGAGTCTAAGGATAGCCGCACTATTAAGGGGATCTGACGAAAATCGCTTCTAGGATATGCTTGTGCTCATAGAATGAAAATTGCATCTCGAAATTTATTCAAAACATTGCATTTCCTACCAATGGATACTTCGGCGAGTGGGTCGGTAGAGTATTCGGATATTTAGTCCGGACACTCGGGCTAGGGCCCTCAGTTGCATTCTTCGAAAGTCAGATGTCCGGACATTTAATCCGAGACACTCGGGGTAAATGGTCAGAGTATCCGGACATTTAGTCCGACACTTGAATAATTGTCCAGAGTCTCAGGAGTTAAGTCCGGACACTCGGGTTAACCTTCTCGGTTCAAAGCAAATTCTTCGGTCAGGACACTCCGGACTAAATGTCCTGATAGTCAGGGTTTTGCGACACAAAGTAAACGGTTGGATTTTGGGAGGCCTATTTAAGCCCTCACTCAAAATCCAACCGTTATTCTCATTCATTGCGGACATTAACTCTCAAGCTCTCTCTCATCTCTCTTGAGCCCTAGCCTCTTTCTCCCCTTGAATCCTTACATTGATTTGAATCTTTAGGGAGAAAAGAGGGATCCAAGTGCTTTGAGCTTGCATTCTTGATTCTAGAGCACAAGTTTCATCCTCCAAGTCGATTTAGCGGCGATTTGTTACTCTTGGAGTTTGAAGGGCTCCTAGGCGGCAGGAGTCACCGAGCCTCAAGACTTGGTGTGGAGAGCCCTGGAAGTTTGTGAAGGCAAGCCTCGCCTTGAAAGGAAAGAGCAAGAAAGACCGTGAGTGCTTTGTGCAACACCGGGAGGAAAGAGGTCAAGAGGGACCCGGGCTTTGTGCCTCCTCAACGGAGACGTAGGATTCCCTTCAAGAATCCGAACTTCGGGTAAAAATCATTGTCTCCTTGTTCCTCTTTTACTTGTTCTAGGGTTTGTTGTTCTTGGAACTTCGGGAGCCCCGATCTACTCTATTGTTGTGTCTGTCTCTAGATCTTCACCATCATCAGGTACCTGACACTATTTAAAGCATTTGTATTCATTTAGATTGTTGAAAAATTGCTTGGATTTAAAATCCCCTCTTTGAGCTACTCATTTTAATATCCAAACAATATACCCGGATAGTCGATGTCCTGAGTATCCTGGATAAAATCCCCGGACACTCCGGACTCAGACCCTCGAGTGAATTTAAATTGTTGCAATTTTTTAATCCACCTATTCACCCCCCTCTAGGCGACATCTCCGATCCTTTCAATTGGTATCAGAGCCAAATCTCCGTTGTTTGGCTTAACCGCTAGGAGAATCTAAGATGTCGGATACACAAAAGAATACTGAAGCCCATGACCAAGACAAGGGCACGGGCTCCGGTATTGGGGTTGCTATTCCATTTGATTACACCTCTTTTGGTGTCTCAAGCTCCTCATCTTATGTCTCCGTGCCCTCCGGTCGAACGCCTCATTTCGATGGCACTCACTATGCCGCATGGAAACATAAAATGAAGATGCACTTGAGATCGCTTCACCCTTCTATTTGGAAGATTGTGCAAACATGTTTCAAGCCCGTTGATCCGAACAACCTTACTCCCGTAGAAGATAAAGATCAACATTTCAATGATTTGGCAGTCAATGCTTTGTTCAACGCCTTGAGTGATTCCGAGTTCAACCGAGTCGATGGACTCGAGGAAGCAAAGGCTATTTGGGACAGGCTTATGGTCAGTCATGAAGGAATTTCAAGTGTCCGCGAATCGAAGATAGAGCTCATTATTGGTAAGCTAAGCCATTTCACATTGGAGGAAGGAGAGTCCTACAACAAAATGTTTGACCGCTTAATGGTGCTTGTGAATCAAGCCAAGGGTCTTGGATGCACCGATCTTACTGACAAGGCAGTGGTGAAAATAATTCTTCGTGTGATCACTCCTACCAACCGCAACCTTGTCCAACTAATCCGAGACCGGCCCAACTTCGACACTTTGACCCCTCATGATGTCATCGGCCGGCTCATGATGGACGAGATGATGATAAAGGAAGCCGAAGTTGTTGAAGAACTCAAGTCGGGCAAGAAGAAAGGCATTGCCCTAAAGGCCGTGAAGACCGTGAGAGAGGTTGATGAAAGTGCAAGTGAAGATGATGAGTCAAGTGGCCCTCTAACCAATGAAGACATGGCTTTGCTTGTAAGAAGATTCAACAAATTTCTCAAAAAGAAGGGCTACAAGCCGGGGAGCCACTCCAGAATCAATGGAACAAGTCAAGAGGGCGACACTCAACAAGAAAATGCTATGAATGTGGTGAGCAGGTCATTTCATCGCCAATGTCCTGAGCAACGAGAAGAAAGAAGAAAAGTCTCACAAAAAGGATAAGTACCGGGGCAAGGACAAGGAAAGAAGCAAAAAGTTCAAGCATTACAAGAATAAGGGGCAAGCACACATTGGAGAAGAGTGGGATTCAAACTCCGACTCCGACTCAAGCTCCGACTCCGACGAAGGAGGAATCGCATCCGTCGCCATCGTCGTAACCTCTACTCCGACAACGTCGAAGGGCCTCTTCGACAACTTAAGCGATGACGACGAGAACGCTCCAATGTGCCTTATGGCTAAGGGGCGCAAGGTATCAATCAAAGCTTCATCCTCTTCTATTGTTAATTCTTGCTTGGATGATAGTGATAACGATAGTGACGATGATTGTGTAATCAAGTCGATTAAGGACTTTGACATTCAAAAATTAGATTTACTTTTAAAAGATATTGAGAAATTGGAGGAAACTATTGAGCAAAAAGAGACTACTCTCGAAGCTCAAGAAGACTTGCTTATTCTTGAGAAAGAGAAAAATATTGAGCTAGAGAAGAGTCTAATTAATGAGAGAAGAAAATACGAGGAGTTGGTCGAAAGTTCAAAAATGACCAAATTCAAGTTGACTAGTCTTGAGATCACCAATGCTTCACTTGTAGAGGAACTTGCAAAAGCAAAGGATGCTTGCAAGACTCTTGAAGTGAAGCTTGTTGATCTCTCGAATAGCTCTTTTAACTCCTCAACAGTTGACTCCAATTCCTCATTGCCATCTTCTAGCAATGGATGTGCTAGATGCTATAATATCAATATTGATACTTGTGCCACTAACCTTGAGACTTTGCAAGTACTAGCTCATGAAAATGAGAAGCTCAAGGAATGCTTGAAGATGGACTTCAAAAGTCCTATAAGGCTAGCAAAGGCTTAGAGGAGTACCTCGATAGCGCCAAGGTAACATTATGAAATATGGGCTTGGGTATATTCCGTAAGGCAAAAAGGGCAACATCGTAGTTGCCCCCTTGAACAAGCCCATTCATTTCATTAAAGGCGAAGGAGCTTCTAAATATAAGACTCATTCTACTTTCTTTGCATCGTATGTGCTTAAGAGAACTAACCTTGGTCGTGTAATTGCTTGTCCCATTGGGGGCAAGCCCAAATGTCATTCCAATGTGCGATCTATTTGGGTTCCCAAATCACTTGTTACTAACGTGCGTGGACCGAAACAAGTTTGGGTACCAAAGAGAAAAAACTAAATGTTATTTTGTAGGCCTACATCTCCGGTGGATCAAGTTGGATCTTGGATAGCGGATGTACACATCATATGACCGGAGAAAGGGCAATGTTCGCACATTTGGAAGCCAATGGATCAAATAGTGAAAGCATCATTTTTGGCGATAATGGAAAAGGTGAAGTGGTAGGTTTAGGTAAGATCCTAATTACCAATGATTTCCATATAAATAACGTTTTGCTTGTTGAATCACTAAGCTACAATTTATTGTCCGTTGCTCAATTATGTGAAGCGGCTACAATTGTGTGTTTAGTGATAAGGGTGTGGATGTCGTTAAGAGGATGATGGTTCATGAGTCGTTAAGGGGCGTTTGAAAGGAACTTCTATCTTGTAGATTTCACTACGGATAGAATTAACCTTGAAACGTGTCTTATGGCTAAATCTAGCATGGGTTGGCTATGGCATCGCCGACTTGCCCATGTTGGTATGAGGAACCTCCACAAACTTCTTAAAGGCAACCACATCCTTGGATTAACCAATGTTGTCTTTGAGAAAGACAGGGTATGTAGCGCATGTCAAGCCGGGAGCAAGTAGGAGCATCTCATCCCGCAAAGAACGTGATGACCACCTCAAGGCCATTGGAAATGCTTCACATGGATTTGTTCGGCCCGATTGCCTATATAAGCATTGGAGGAAACAAGTATGGTTTAGTTATTGTTGATGACTTTTCTCGCTTTACGTGGGTGTTTTTCTTGCATGATAAAAGTGAAGCCCAAGGATCTCTCAAGAAGTTCATGAGAAGGGCTCAAAATGAGTTCAAGTGAAGATCAAGAGAATTGAGCGACAACGGCACCGAATTCAAGAATCTGGTGTTGAGGAGTATCTCGATGAAGAAGGCATCAAACACGAGTTCTCGGCTCCTATTCCCTCAGCGAATGGAGTAGCCGAGAGGAAGAATCGAACCCTCATCGAGATGGCGCGACGATGCTTGATTTAATACAAGGTCTCCGACATATTCAGGCGGAGGCCATCAACACCAGCGTGCCACAGCTCCAACCCGCTATATCTTCACAAGATTTTAAAGAAGACTACGTCTGAGCTCCTCACGCAAGAAGCCCAATGTATCCTACTTCCAGTCTTTGGGAGTAAATGCTATATCCTCAACAAGAAAACTAAGTCCTCTAAATTTGCTCCTAAAGTAGATGAAGGTTTCTTACTTGGTTATGGATCAAATGCATATGCATCAGGAAGTTTTCAACAACACCACCGGTGTAGTTGAAATCTCGCGTGATGTGACATTCGATGAAACTAACGGTTCTCAAGTAGAACAAGTCGATTGTGATGTAATTGATAGGGAAGAACCTCCATGCGAAGCAATCAAGAAATTGGCCATTGGGAGGTAAACGGTGGAGCGAGAATGCAATCCGAAGCACCCCAACCCGGAGTGTCAGGGATAATGTCCGAATATCCGGACTAAATCTCCGAGTGTCCGGACTTAACCGGATACTCCGGACTGCAATGCTCAAAATGGTGCTCCCTCCTCATCCATTCAAGCTCAAGATGGCTCGAACCCCTCACAAGATGATGGAAGCCCAATTCAATGCTTAAATGCAACCGTTCCTCATCCAAGAGTGCATCAAAGAGTGCAACGAGATCATCCCGTCGACAACATCCTTGGAGACATCAACAAGGGAGTATCCACTCGATCTCGAGTTGCAAATTTTTGTGAATTTTACTCTTTTGTGTGTTCTCTTGAACCGCTTAAGGTAGAAGAAGCACTCCAAGATCCGGATTGGGTGATGGCCATGCAAGAGGAGTTGAATAACTTCGAACGGAACCAAGTATGGAAGCTTGTCGAAAGGCCCAAGCAAAATGTGATTGGAACTAAATGGGTGTTTCGGAACAAGCAAGATGAGAACGAAATAGTGACGAGAAATAAAGCCCGGTTAGTTGCTCAAGGCTTCACGCAAATCGAAGATTTGGATTTCGATGAAACATATGCTCCTGTAGCTAGGCTTGAATCTATTAGAATATTACTTGCCTTTGCTACTCACCATGATTTTAAGCTGTATCAAATGGACGTGAAAAGCGCCTTCCTGAATGGACCACTCTCCGAAATGGTCTACGTTGAGCAACCACCTAGTTTCGAAGACCCAAATCATCCGGACCACGTCTACTTCTTACACAAGGCTCTCTATGGGCTTAAGCAAGCGCCGAGAGCGTGGTTCGAGTGTCTTCGCGATTTTCTCCTCGAACAAGGTTTTGTAGTCGGAAAGGCCGACCCTACTCTCTTCACTAAACATATTGATAATGATCTATTCGTTTGTCAAATATATGTTGATGACATTATATTTGGATCTACTAACGAACATCTGTGCAAGGAATTTAGTAGGATCATGACCAAAAGGTTCGAGATGTCCATGATGGGCGAGTTAAAGTTCTTCCTCGGATTTCAAGTCAAACAACTCAAGGAAGGAACCTTTATAAGCCAAACGAAGTACATCAAGGACATGCTCAAGAAATTTGGCATGGAGAACGCCAAACCAATCAAGACGCCAATGCAAGCCAACGGGCATCTAGACCTCGACAAAGAAGGTAAACCGGTCATCCAAAAGGTATATCGCTCGATGATCGGTTCTTTACTTTATCTTTGTGCATCTAGGCCCGATATCATGCTTAGTGTGTGCATGTGTGCACGGTTTCAAGCCGCTCCCAAAGAGTGTCATATGGTGGCCGTAAAAAGAATCTTGAGATATTTAGTGCACACTCCTCATTTCGGGCTTTGGTATCCAAAAGGGTCATCTTTTGAATTAGTTGGGTACTCCGATGTAGATTATGCCGGATGTAAAGTGGATAGGAAGAGTACCTCGGGAACGTGTCAATTCTTAGGAAGATCTCTTGTCTCATGGTCCTCTAAGAAACAAAATTCCGTAGCCCTATCCACAGCCGAAGCCGAATACATAGCCGCCGGGAGTTGTTGTGCGCAATTGCTTTGGATGAGGCAAACCCAAAATGACTATGGCCTAACCTATAACCATGTTCCACTCTTGTGTGACAACGAGAGCACCATAAAAATTGCCAACAATCCCGTCCAACATTCCCGTACAAAGCATATCGATATCCGCCATCATTTCTTGAGAGACCATTCCACTAAAGGCGATATCGATATCCATCATGTGAGCACAAACGACCAATTAGCCGATATTTTTACCAAGCCACTTGATGAAAAGAGATTTTGCGATTTGAGAAGTGGGCTAAATATACTTGATTCTCGCAATTTGGCTTGAAAAGTGCTCACCTTTGATTGATGTTTGGAAAATGTCTTAGAAAATTTTATTTTGATCCTTTTCTTTGATCCTTTGTGTGTTGATCGAAATCTTTGATCTTCGGATCAAGCCCAATGCCGTGTGACTATGGTTTGTTTGATTATTTGTTCGCTAGTCACATTGTGCAAAGGATCTCTAGGATCTCTTTTCTCTATGCTTCAAGCCAATTATCTCCTTCATTCCTTGCAAAATCCTTGTTGAATCCCAAGCTATCAACCCGGATAGTCCGGACTAATTGTCCGGATAGTCCGGATAGTCCGGAGTATCCAGACTAATTGTCCGGAGTTTCCAGGTTGTGCGGGCTGCCTATAAAGCCTTGCGAGGGGAGTTTCTTTCTCTCTCTTCCCTCATTTCTCCAAACCGCACGGCTCTCCTTTTGTGCCCTAGCCGCCGCCCTAGGATCTCCTCCGCCTCCGGTGTGTTCCTCTCCCTCCGGAGTCTCCGGATTGTTTCCCCGGGCTTGGGGGAAGAGATCTCCTCGGCATTTCATCTTTTTGGTTGTTCTTCGTTGAGGTAAGCCTTCATTTTGCCCCAAATATTTCTTTGCCCTTTGAAATACCTTGGAATAAGATTGCTTTGCTAGAGCACACTCGTATCCTTGATTTATCCTTAAAATGTGCCTCTAGAATTTGTGGTTTGTTTGCAAATTAGGGTTTTAGGCTGAAATCTGGTATATCCGGACTCTCCGGATATTTTCTCCGGAGTATCCGGGTTAATTGTCCGGACTCTCCGGACATTTTCTCCGAGTATCCGAACTAATTGTCCTGCTCTCCGACTAAATCCTAGATATCCTGGCTATACCCTCGACCCAAAATCATAATTTGCAAAACTTACCTTCTTGCAAACCCTTTTTCATTCCATGTCTTGTTCCCTATCAGATGTCTACTTCCCAGGGAGATTCAGGTGCCGGCAAGCGTCCTGTCGATTCTCCTCCTTCCTCGCCTTTGCCCAGCCCTTCCAAGAGGCACCGGCGCATTGTCAAGAAAATCAGCCAAGGCCGTGCCAATCTCCTTACCGCTCCTCCCGCTGCACCATCTCCTACTCCAGCTCGTGCTCAAGATAATCCCGACGAGCATCCTGCCGACGAGCATCCCGCGGATGCTCATGCGAGGCTTCGAGAGCAAAAGAAGAAGCATCATCAAGCATCTCGTGAAGCCATTGGCCCGCTGGAGAAGTATAAGCCGATATGGAGGTACACTGGGCAGATGATGCCGCTTCGTGTGGTTGACTATCGGGTGGGGTCTGGAAAGGGCAAGGCCATAGTAGCGCAAAGGAACAGGGACCCGTTTGAGTTTCACCAGGATCAATATGTTGACAAGCGGTTCTGGAACAGATTTCACTCTGATTTTTATGAGACAGTCCTTCTTCCCATGGAGCGTCCTGTGATGAAGATGAAAAGGATCGACTGGCTCTACATGTCCGAAGCTCACAATCCGGTATTTGATGAAGTCATCCAAATTTGTGAGCGTCATAAGGTAAAGGATATTATGAGTTTTCTTTACCCTTGGAATGATGAGATCATTATGCAGTTCTATGCCACGCTGTACTTTGACAAGAATCAAGATGCTATTTGGTGGATGACTGATAACCTATGGTATGTGGCCACCAAAAGGACCTTTGCTAGAGTTTTGCATCTGAGGTCAGCTGATGGTGATGCCAAACTGCATGATAAGAAGGTCTTGGCCCCTGAGCAGCTTGAAGACTTATATGACTCGTCTCAGCACTTTGTGGTTGGAACTATCAAGGGTCTCAAGCCTGTGCCTGCTGTTCTTCTCAGGTTACTTCGGTCACTCTTTGGCCCAAGGAAGGGGATGCGTCAGCCATTAGTTCGTATGTTCGGAACTTGCTATTTCATTTGGTTGAGCGCACTCATGACTTTGACGTCATGGATTTCATCTGGGAGGCCATCCGCCACAACTCCTTGAGCAATTCCAGTAGCTGCGGGTACGCACCTTTTATTATGGCTCTCATTGATCATGTCACAGGCCTCGACTTTGTGAAGGATGTGGAGCATTTGTCTTATAAGGTCCGTCCTCAGTCAGCCTCGTCAGCTTCTGCAGCTCCTGTGGAGAAGCGTCCCAGGGGTCATCCTCCTGTGACCCGTTCTTCTGCCCCTCCTCCAGCTCCGGCTCCATCTTCCGCAGCAGCTCCTGTCCCTCCTCCAGGCTCTCCTAGCACCAGCAGAGACATCATCAAGAGGATGCTCAAATACTTGTTTTGCTTGTGCCAAGATGTGTCTGAGCAAGTCAAGGAGACCCGCCGAGAGCTTCGTGAGCATCGCCGTGAGTTCCGTGCCTACCGCCGCCAGCAGGGTGAGGACATTCCCGCCAGCAGTGAGTCCGAGGAGTCAGCTCATGCACCTATAGTGGATTCCGCTACTTAGCACTTTTGGACTTGATATTCTTCGCACCTAAGCGTGCGTCGATGGCGTGGCGATGACAGTGAGGAGGATGATTATGAGCCGTCCGGAGATGAGGAGTGATCTTCCGCCGTCAACTCTCCCTTTTTGGTGTCTTGATGCCAAAGGGGGAGAGTGGAGTTGCTTGATTGATTTGGTTGCCTTAGTTGTTCATTTGCTTATCGTTGAACTTGTGCTAGTTTGTGCTTGTGGTTGTTGAACTGGATGTTGAACTATCTTTTGGTTAATGCTTGTGGTTAATTTGTTAATTTCCCTTCAGTAATGTATTTGCGTGATATCTTGTCATATTACTTGTGCAAATTATCTGCTAAATATCATGTTACATTTCCTTGAAAACAAACATTTAGGGGGAGCTCTCGAAAATTTCTTCCGTAAATATGTGCATTTGATATTCATCTCAAATTTTTCAATGCACATGTTTAGGGGGAGCTTCTCCGTGTATTTGGCTTTCCAAATACTATCTCATTTCAAATTTTATCTAAATCCAATTGTGTTGTCATCAAGTCACCAAAAGGGGGAGATTGAAAGTGCATCTAGGCCCCTCAAAGAGTTTTGGTGATTTATGGCAACACAATTCCTCTATACTGATTGCAAGTGAGATTCTGTCACGGTGATCGAGAAGATATCACCGTTGGAAGCGATTGAGATCCCCACCATATTCAAAATTTCAAAAAGCGACATCAAGACCTTAGTCGTAAATCTTTTATTTTTATTGAGTCTAAGGATAGCCGTACTATTAAGGGGGATACGACGGAAAATCGCTTCTAGGATATGCTTGTGCTCATAGAATGAAAATTGCATCTCAAAATTTATTCAAAACATTGCATTTCCTACCAATGGATACTTCTGGCCGAGTGGGTCAGGCCGGAGTATCCGGATATTTAGTCCAGACACTCCGGGCTAGGGCCCTCGGTTGCATTCTCTGGAAAGTCCGGAGTATCCTCCGGGAGTTAAGTCCGGACACTCCGGGTTAACCTTCTCGGTTCAAAGCAAATTCTTCCAGTCCGGACACTCCGGACAAAATGTCCGGATAGTCCGGGGTTTGCGCAGCACAAGTGTAACGGTTGGATTTTGGGAGGCCTATTTAAGCCCTCACTCAAAATCCAACCGTTGGCTACTTCATTCATTGCAGCATTAACTCTCAAGCTCTCTCTCACTCTCTCTTGAGCCCTAGCCTCTTTCTCCCCCTTGAATCCTTGTGTTGATTTGAATCTTTGGGGAGAAAAGAGGGGATCCAAGTGCTTTGAGCTTGCATTCTTGATTCTAGAGCACAAGTTTCATCCTCCAAGTCGATTTAGCGGCGTATTTGTTACTCTTGGAGTTTGAAGGGCTCCTAGACGGCAAGGAGTCACCGGGAGCCTCCAAGACTTGGTGTGGAGAGCCCCGGAAGTTTGTGAAGGCAAGGCTCGCCTCCGAAAGGAAAGAGGCAAGAAGAAGACCGGCGAGTGCTTTGTGCAACACCGGGAGGAAAGAGGTCAAGAGGGACCCGGGCTTTGTGCCTCCTCAACGGAGACGTAGGATTCCCTTCAAGAAACCGAACTTCGGGTAAAAATCATTGTCTCCTTGTTCCTCTTTTACTTGTTCTAGGGTTTGTTGTTCTTGGAACTTCGGGAGCCCCGATCTACTCTATTGTTGTGTTTGTCTCTGGATCTTCACCATCATCAGGTACCTGACACTATTTAGAGCATTTGTATTCATTTAGATTGTTGAAAAATTGCTTGGATTTAAAATCCCCTCTTTGAGCTACTCAGCCCGGAATATCCGGACAATATACCCCGGATAGTCCGGACTGTTCGGAGTATCCGGATAAAATCCCCGGACACTCCGGACTCAGACCCTCGGGTGAATTTAAATTGTTGCAATTTTTTAATCCGCCTATTCACCCCCCCTCTAGGCGACATCTCCGATCCTTTCATGTTGCCTTCACTATAAAAGGTGATGTAGTGGGAGGAGAGGCTCTAAGGTACTAAGTTTAGGATTAGGGTTTCCACAAGACATTGGTGTTTTTATGTGTCACTGCTACAAAATAGCACATAGGTGACACTCTATTTGTGGTGATTTTTCTAGAACTGTCACAAATAGTATTATTGTAAGGTCGAGGATGCGCCTAGAGGGGGGTGAATAGGCGTTTTAAGAAATTCGATCGCTCACTAAACAATTCGCTCTAATCAACCCCTATGTCAAAACCTAATCAAATATATATGCGGAAGCGATAAATAGGTTTTGACAATTAAAGCCTAAATCAACTAGGCTCTCTAGTGCACTTAACTAAATTATGTCTCTACACAAGAATTGCTATATTGAACAACTAATTAATACTAAGCAATTCTAATTCAAGCAATCAATAATATGCAAAAGATAAATACTTGAATGTAAAGAGACAAGGGACAACCGATGTTTTTTCGTGGTGTTCGGAGACTTGCCGGTCTCCCCTAGTCCACGTTGAGGCAAGCCCGACCACTCGGATGGCTCCGCTCGAGCACCGCCTCTTTCCACTAGTCGTGGTTTTCACGCTCATGGCGTAGGCTCAACCCGAACCTTCACAAACTTGCCGGGGCTTCTCACACCTTGAGAGCTCCTGCGCAAGACGCCTACGCCGTCTAGGAGTCGGCAACCTCCAAGCGTAACAAGCCGCTCCTCGCTTGAACTTCACCGAGCACAACAAATGCGCTCCCGGTGATCACCAAGTGCAACACATGCACAAGGACTCCCTCAAGTGCAACACATGCACAAGAGGCTCTCAAACCACTCACTAATTGCAACACATGCAATTAGCTCACTCTTAAGCTCAAGAGGCAAAGGGAGAAAGAGCAACACATGCAAAACACTCCCACACACACCAACCCCTTGCCCAAGCCCCCAAAGGGGTATTTATAGCCCCACAAGAAAACTAGCCGCTTGGGGGCAAAATGGTAATCAGCATTTTTGGTACTACCGCCCTCTAAGGGCAGTAGTACCGCCTGTGCAGTCTCAACGATCGGCTAACGGACATATTCTCGACTACCGCCTCTCGAGGGCAGGTAGTACCGACTTTCTTGACTACCGCTCCTCCTCGTGAGTAGTGCGGCCTCGATCCACCAGAAAAACAAGCACTCGGAATAAAGCTACGGTGCCTTAGGCCTGTGAGTACCAAGACTAAGCGGTACTACCGCCAACAACTGCTTGTTAGTGCCACACCGAGGAAAACCGATTTCAACTCCAAAATCATTTCTCCAAAATCCAATACTATTCTTCGAGCCATAAGGATGATCAACACATGATCATATACACGTGCAAAACACATTTGCACCAATTCAACCCATGCTCAAGGAATTTCAACCAAATTGCAAAAACACATTTTGCAACCAACTCAAAGACTATTTGCAAAACGTATTAAGCAAATCAAACATGAGTTTATGAGATTAATCCCCCTAGCCATGTGAAGGTCAACACAAGACCCGGTCAACTTGCCAACACCCGTTGCAAGCCCCACTCACATGCTCTCGGAATTCCGGACTCATAAACCTCAGTTTATTCGCACAACGAACTTGCAAACAACAATAAAACCATATTTCATGCTTGAGCACTACTCTTTGCAACACATGCAAAAGTCTAGCTCCAAGCAACATCAAATCAAGATGCATGAACTCTCTAATTGCAACACATGCAATTCTCTAGTCCCATGCAACACCAAATCGACTTCACACCAAAACCACACATCAACTAAACCAAATCACACGTATGAGCTCTTTACTCGCAACACATGCAAGCCTCTAGCTCCATACAAACACACAACATAAAATCATGCTTGAGCTCTCTCCTTTTGCAGCACATGCAAAACTTAGCTCCAAGCAACCACACGGTTTTAGAAAGATTGTTTTTGCGAAACCAACGCATGAAGCTTCAACTAATGCAACACATGCAAAAGTGAACTTCACGCAAAATCCAACGCATAAGTTTAACCCATTCGCAACACATGCCAAATGGTTAACCCTCATGCAAAAACCAAATCAACCACAAGACAACCATTTGGATTTGGTTTGAGCTCGAGTGAACGCGGAATGAGATCACCAACACATGATGAAGCTCAAGCTAGGAGACAACCCCTCTTAATAGCACGACGATAAAAACCTTAGACTCAAAGACTACAAAGTCCTTAGCCTATCTAATTATACCTTCGCCGCCGCGCGCAAGCAATCCCCTTTGGGGTCTTTATGATCATCACGATGATACTTCCCCGGGATCTCTACTCGACTCCTCTTCGGGATCCACTCTTGACGCCCATCAACTCATGATGCCGTCTTTGTCCCGTTCTCATCATCTCATCCATCTTTGGACCTAACTCAATCACAACTCATAAAATAGTTAGTCCAAGATGTATGGTTGTCTCAATTATCTCTTGCACTCCATTAACACATAATGGATGCCTCTAGATCAATTGAGCACAACCTAAATCAATTGAAATGATTTAATTGTGTCTTAAGTACAATAATGCAACTCATGCTTTACTATACTTAAGAACTATTCATTTGTCCTCAATTAATCACGGAGCACCATCAACACATGATGAAGTGTTCGTTAATGATTAATAAGACAAATGAACTCAATTTAAATTATCATTTAAATTGATATGAGTATATATTAACTACACAAGTTTTTATATACTCATGTTGATGGAAAGTAATGATCCATTATATGTAAATTGTATGGAAATGATCGTTACTCTAAATCATCAACTAAAGAATACGCCCCACATGTATATGTGCATAAGTATGATTGACTTGGATATAATATGCACATATTCAATTTGATTGCATTGGAACATATCCTATATTTCCACGAGTATACTTCTAACTAGGCAATTCAAATATATACTCAAGGATTTAGTTTCTTTGTCTTGATCCTTATATGTGTCAATAACGAATCGATCAATACAAAGAGACTTTCAAGTTAAACTACAAACTCCCCCTAAATATGTGCATCCATGTAATGTGTGGATTGGGAAACATGATGCACGTTTGTGGTTAATATAATGGGGACATTCATATTTTAACTTGACTCCAAAGTATGCAACTAATACTAGAATGAATATGCAAACATACCTTGGGTTTTCCATTTTTCAATGCGATGAGACTAATCAAAGATATTCTAAATAAACAAGTTAGTCTCGATATAAGATTTGTCATTAATAACAAAATCACATTAATAGATAATCTCAATATTAGATTTGTCATTAACACCAAAACCATAACTAATGAATGTTGAACTTACAATTATCAGTGGTGGTTTTAAAAAATGGCGAGAAGACTATTTGTGACGATTTTTATTTCGAACCATTACAAATAATGCATTATCAGTGGCGGTTTTTCTTTGGAACTGCCACAAATACATCTATGGTAGTTTTAGCCAAAAACCGCCACTGATAATATAAGTATCTATGGTGGTTTTTGGCTAAAACCGCCACTGATAATGTCAGTATCTGTGATAGTTTTAGCCAAAAACCGCCACCGATAATGTAGTATCTGTGGTGGTTTTTGGTTAAAACCACCACTTATAATATTATTTGTGGCGATTTTAATTTAAAACTGCCACAAATAATAAAAAATAGAAAATTTTAATTATTGCTAATTACCTCTCCTGCCTTCTAATTTGAAAGAATTGAAATTAAATAATATTACATTTGAAATAATTGGAACTAATATTCCATTTGCAATAATTACAAAGAATGATCGAAATAGATTCAAAACTTCAGAGGCCATTTTGAGGCCCTAAACGATATTGTTTTGGAATTTTGTCTCCGCACACACTCCCACAAAACATCAGGATCCGACCATTTGATCTTTCCAACAAGCCACAAAACGCCACAATCGGAGTTACGAGTCAAAAGTTTTGGCCATTTTAACAAACATGCTCGGATTTCATATTTGCAAACTAGAATCGGTGCCTAATAGAATATAATTGGAGAGCTCATCATGTGATGATTCTAAAAAATACAAGAACACAAAAATCGATGGTACGAGTCAAAAGTTATGGTGTTTTTACAAGTTTCATTAATAGTAATGGCACATATATTGCAAGCATCATTAATAGTCAAAAGTATGGAAAATAAATTTGAAAGTTTTAAATTTTGCTAATTATCTCTAATAGTTTGCTAATTTGAAATAATTGGAAATCCGTGTTCAAGTGCTTCACGGGGTTAAGGGGATAAGGGATGCATTATATATCAGATGGATCATACCACCACTAAAGTACTGGATCTTATAAGAACTGACGTTAAGCGTGTTTTGATGAGAGTATTAATAGGATGAGTAACCTCTGTGGAAGTCCACAGAGTAGTGATAGGATGGGTGACCTCTTAGAAAGTCCTTGTGTGGTGTTAAAAACGTCCGGATCCAATCAAAATTTTGAAGTTGAGCATTCTTAGGCGAGAGTAGTATTAGGATAGGTGACCTCCTGAGAAGTCCCCCTTAATTTAGTGTTTTTAAACTGTCAGCTAGCCAAAAATGCTAATGATAATATTATTAGTGGTGGTTCTAGCAAAAACCACCACTGATTCTAGCTAAAAATTGCCACTAACAATATTATCAGTGGCACTATATCGAACCGCCATCGATGGCGATTCTGACCGTCATCGCGCGTTCTTGGGCGAGAATAATATTAGGATATGTGACCTCTTAGGAAGTCCTCCCTAATTTAGTGTTTTTCAACTGCCGGCTAGCCAAAAAATACCAATGATAATATTATCAGCGGCGGTTTTTAAAACTGCCACTAATAATATTATCAGTGGCACTATATCGAACCACCATTGATGGCAGTTATGAACTATCACT
The DNA here is from genome assembly GCA_036346375.1 of Guadua angustifolia. NCBI lineage: Eukaryota > Viridiplantae > Streptophyta > Magnoliopsida > Poales > Poaceae > Guadua > Guadua angustifolia. The sequence continues at coordinate 36,858,885 of CM070509.1, read as the reverse complement.
GATGTGCATTTTTCTAGTAGTGTGTGTAAGTGCTCATTGGAAGCTTTGCCCTTAGGTGAGAGGCTTTGTAAACCATTCTCATGATCTAAATGTAAATCATCTCTTTGCTCAAGTTTTGATCTTCTTCTTGCTTGGCTCTTGATCTTTTCTTGTGGTTGCTTTTTTTACTTGATCTCGTGTTACCAAAGATGTATGATTGATATATGTATCCTCTTGCGATCATTTTCTCAATCATCTGGGCAAGTTTCTTTTTGATCAACCAAATTTCTCCATAAAATCAGTTTTTGAGTTAAGAAGGAAGTTCTTGAAGTATATCTTGATCTTGCTTGTTTGAGAGATCTTTCTTGAGTATTTTTGCTTGATGTGACATGTGCAAGGTCATCTAGTATCATCTTGATCATCAAATCTTCACGAGCAAGCTCAAGGTGAAGTTTTAGATTTTGATCCGGTTTTGGTGCACACTTCGGTTTGAAAAATGTTAGAACTTTGACCATCAATCTTTGCAATTAAAGGTTGGAATGAGTTCTGACACTATTAAAAAGATGCATACAAAGTTTCACGAGTTTTGAATTATTCAATCAAAAGTTACACCATTTTTGGATTTGAACTTGTACTGATTTTACTATTCATACCTTGTTTTATTGTTTATCTAGCACTATCGAGGTACTATAATAGGTGGTACCAATGCACTGTTTATTCTGATACTACCAACCATCTATGAGCGGTAGTACCGCCTGAGAGCTGATTTTCTCTGAAAAATTATTCTTTATTGCATATTTGACCTAGTGAGATTTTGATTGGTTTCTTTAGGGGAAGAATTGTTGTGTGATTATTCACTCCCTTGATAGCCATTTTCGGTCCTTCAAAACAATATTACTAGAATTTTCAAAGTAATGCTTAAAGGAGTGTAATAATTTTACAAACGCATAGTTATATGAAGTAATGGTTAAAGGTGTGTATTAGAAACTATATCAATGGTCTGGCATCTCATCTCGACATTCAGCATTCTCGTCGAAATTGATCGGAGGTCTTCGTCTCACCAAAATCCGAGGCGGAGTTGGTCAACGCGCCAGGCCCCAAGCGGTAGATCGCGATTGGCTCGTCTCGGCGAGTCTGCGAAGGCGGCTGAGACGGCGACGACCTCCATGTTGGACGGGTCGTGCAGATCAAATAATTTCTTCCAATAGGGAGAGAGAGGGGAAGGATCTGGATGAGGTGACGCCATGGCGGTCGTGCTCGTTCCATTCGGATGGCCTTCATTCTGAAATCTGTTTTGGATGAAAGGAGATGCAATTCGCAGGGTGAGTTGGATAGTGCAAGGTATCGTCTTTCTTCTTCAAATTTGGAGAAGATGCATTTGTCGCGTAGATTTTCGACCCCTATTGCCGGAGGCAAATTCCAGTCCTCTTGCAAAGAATGTTGCCTTTGTTCTGAGTCAATCTCGTGAAGTGCAGCCGGGATGTCTTGACGATGCTTTAAGAATCTATTCAAAGTCATAGCGAGCGGTCGCGGCAATTTCGGTGGCGATCGATTTCATAGTCGCAGACTATGGTGGTCAACTTCATCACGCTTTCGTGGAGGTCTTCGTCCCCCAAGATTTCAAGGGCGTGGTCGTGGGCGGTATGGAGTCCGTGCTCGCGTTCAAGATTACTGGGTTGCAATGCATTGGAGGTTGTGGAGAAGCAATTATAGAATTTGCTTTTAATTTTACACTCTCTTTGTCTCTATTATTCAATAATGATATGCGGATGTGATATTTGTAAGAACTCGGCTGTGTGCAATTGCAGAGGCCGGATTTTAATCCTTTATCTAAAAAAAAAAAGAAACTATATCAATGTCTAAAACAACAAGTAAAATAGAACAATTCACGTTAGTTTGGTAAATATGTTATTTACTAATATCAAACCAAAATATTATTTTATTTATAGATACCAAACCAAAGTTCTATTTGATATTGCATTTCTATTACGATATTTACCCAATCGTATTTACCAAATACACGTATGCACCGCCCTAGTTCTTGGGAGGGAGAGATCTAAGTGGTCTTTATAGTATCCTACTTACACCACAGCGACGAAGCACTTAATCAAGACTTGTCAGTGTAATTCTCCGACATAATAAGCGCACCTTGAAACGTGCTGCGGACATTAAGCACACACAACCCCAGGCTAAATACATATATATACTCCAGGTTAACATGGAGTCATGGACGATAGACCGCCGACCACCCGCAGACCTGTTCCAGTTCCACAGTTGTGCAGATTCATGGCAGCCACCGAGCACTCGATCACCGCAGGCCCATAGATGCATGTTACATAAGTAGCTGATCTTGGTGATCAAATGCACATGCATGTACCGAGCAACAAGTACAGAGATGATCAATCCTATGTGTGCAAACAAGTTCTATCATTTGTAGGGCTTTTGAGGAGTTTTATATGAAATAAGTCAATTACTACGTTGAAATCGAAGAAAATTCCCGTGCTACGAGCGGTGGTCCGGTGGTCCAGGGAGTTGAGCCAATACAAAGCTGGTTGCATCCGTCATTCTTTGCAGTTTGCCCTTTGTAAGCGTCTTCACTGAACTGTTCTGTATGCCCAGTACTGTTGACTAAAGTCATTTCTGGTGTAGAGTACTGTATCCACCTTTGCATCACTCCATGTGGCAATATACCGTATTAAAGGCATGTTTGATTGGAAGCTTCATTTTGCCAAATATTTTTTGGTGAAGTGTGGTATGCCATAGTTTAGCCAAGAATTTCTTAGCCTCAAGTGTAGCAAAACTTCACTAAAATATGTATCTATGATATACAGGACATATAGCTAAGAAAATGTGGTACACCATAAATAAAAAAAACAAACAATAGCATAAAAATTAAATTTGTCTAATTTAACTATAGCATATTGTGGCTATGAACCGAAAGCTTCTGAATTGCAAGTTTGTGAAATCATCACTTTTCTAGCATCCGGTATTTTTTTTTGCAAATTTGACCCTCTTTGAACATAATTATAAAAATAGCACCCTCTTCGACTGCGAAAGCACTAGCAAACAACATATGTCACCTTCTGCGCTTTCGTACCTTTGCCACTGTGCTACAAGAACTCGAAACAAGTCTGCCGAGGAACTGAGGTCCCATTCCTGGTAGGGCTGTAAAAAAAAACTCGAGAATCGCGAGCTACTCGAGTTTGGCACGCGAGAGGCTCGGTTCGAGCTCCAAACGAGTCGAACTCGAGTTTGAGCTCGCGAGCTTAACGAGCCGGGTTTGAATAGTTCACGAGTCTACTCGAGTCTGGACCGAACTTCCTCGAGACGAGCTTTCTCGAACCGAGCTTAATCGAACTTGTTACCGAGCCTACCAGAATAACAGAGTTTATTCGAGGTTACCGAACTTAGTCGTGCCGAGCTCGAGCTCGAGCCCTAACTCGAGCTAGACTCGAGCTCGATTCGAGCTTTACCGAGCTCGAGCTTGGAGGGCCAGGTTTGCTCGAGTTCGGCTCGTTCATAGCCGTATTCTTGGTAAGAAATTGTCTCACTAATCACACTTTAATTAATTAACAACTTAATTAATCATGTAATTAATTACATGATCAATCGCTTGATTAACTTAATTAAATCGGAAACCTAATCCTACCAAGGTATCTAACAACAACAAATCCTACCAGGTCCCATGGCTCGTTAGGTCTCCTAATCCCGTATAGCACGGTACCTTCTTCCGTGACAAGGAAGCATGGCAGGCACACACTACGATCGTATTTAGAAAGACACTAGACGTGCGGAAAAAAAATATTATAACATTGGAAAAGCGGTGAATTGATGAATTCGCAGCCGCATGGGTCGCAGCACAAATCTGTTTCCCGGGGCATGTCGTGTAGCATGATCCCGCAGTTGGGTCGGCATCCGCAACAAAGACAGGGTATGTGATCTGGACCTCTGCGACGCTGTGGGGGCCAACCAACTGCCAACTCCACTAGCATGCGGGAGGTTTGCATCTGAATCCTCCGAACTGCAAGGTTAGTTCCTTTTTAAATCAGCTGGCCGGTTTTTAAAAAGATATGACGATGGCAACGTTTTTCTATTGTGGTGTTACGCGAGGATCAGATTACTAGTTTAGTATAAAATATATAGCTACTTTTGAAGGGGCTTGATTTATCAATAAAACTATTCTAAATACATGAAAGAACTCGAAGAGAGACTAAATGACATTTTGATGTGGTTGTAGGCTAAACTTCTTAGAGCATCTCCAAGAGCTTCCTAAAAGCAGGCTTTATTTTAAATTTAGAGACTCTCTATTTTTGGGTCTGCTTTTGAAAGATGTCCAACAATACCCCCTAAATCTCATTTTTATTTTACTTTTTTTCTCCTATTTTGACATATGCGCTATGTATAATCTTCATTTGACACCACTAAAATTCATTCAAAAATATTTGTAATACATAAAACATAAGCTTATTAACATTTACAATTTAAAAACATGATATTTAAAATTTAAATTTAAAATTTTGAAAACATGATAAATAGATAAATAGTAACTCCGAACAATGAATCAAACTACGAAGCGCTGTGAATTGCCCACAAATGCTCAATAAGATCATCACAAAGCCTCTCATGTATTTCCCTGTCTTCAATCTCCTGGTGTATCTTTAAGAACTCATTCAATACTAGTGGGTCACGCCGTTGGTACTCCTCCTCCCTCAGCACCTCCCCACCATCTTGGTCATAATCGTAGTCTCCATCACCATCTCATTCATCCTCAATGATCATGTTGTGCATCGTAACAGCAGCTGTCATTATGTACCATAGAGTGTCCTTATTCCACCATCTAGCAGGACCCCTTACCATGGCAAATCGAGCTTGTAAAACTCCAAATGCTCTCTCTACATCCTTTCTGACAGCTTCTTGAACTTTTGTGAAATGAACTTTCTTGTTGCCACAATGGATTGCTATAGCTCTTCACAAATGTTGCCCATGAAGGGTAGATCCCGTCTGCAAGATAATAACCCATGGTATACTTGTTTCCATTGATCATGTACTCCACAGCTGGTGCAGTACCTGAAGTTAGCCTCTGGAAAAGTGGAGATCTCTGTAGGACATTGATATCATTGAGAGAGCCTGGCAAACCAAAGAACGAATGCCAAATCCACAAATCTTCAGATGCAACAGCTTCAAGGATCATAGTTGGGCCATCGACATGCCCTGAATATTGCCCTTTCCAAGCAGTAAGGCAATTCTTCCACCTCCATGCATACAATCAATGCAACCAAGCATGCCAGAACCCCTTTCTTATTCAACTCCATCAATCTTGCAGTGTCATCAACGGTGGGTGGTCTTAAGTATTGGTCCCCAAACACATGAACCACAGCTCTCACGAAGTGTTGAAATGCCTCAACCATGGTACTCTCTGCAATCCTGACAACTTCATCCATTGAATCAGCCGGCACATCATATGCAAGCATTCGAAATGAGCCAAAACTTTCTCTGCGGTCAAAGCTCCACGAAGGCTCTTTGCATTTTCCTTCAGTCTGAAATAATCATCCTTGGCCTCGACCCCACTCACAATTCGCAAGAAGAGATTTTTTGACATTCTAAATCTTCTCCTAAAAAATTTATCGTTGTACACTTTGGAGGATCTGCGAAATAATCACCACAATGCAAAGTTTCCAAAGATGCATATCCTTGGTACTACCAATCGTAGGGAATAGAACCACGTCGCTTCTTCTTGCTCCTCTCTTGGTCCATGTCCGCTAGCACACCAGCTACAATTATATCCATATCATCGTCTGACTCCTCTTCTTCCTCCCACCACTGATGAAGGAGGTCTTCGTCGTCGAAGTGATCCATATCAACCTTATGAGAATGTGAAAAATCGTATTAAATTAAATTTGAACATAAACAATAATATGTACATACACAATCAATGACAAATATATAACATATATATTGTCCAAAAAAAGTAACATAGTAAACATAGTTCATCCAAAGATAGCAATGATTGTCCAACAGAAATAACATAGTAAACATAGTTCATCCAAAGATAGCAATGATTGTCCAACAAAAATAATATAGTAAACGTAGTTCATCCAAAGATAGCAATGACATAAATATAATATAGATGGCGACACTCATTTCTAATTGCTACCTTCACCATCTACCCCCCCACTACTAGCACTACCATTGAACCCAACACTACTAGCTCCACCAAGAGCAATGACCTTTTGTCTTTGCAATTTGTGCCCTCATTGCCAACACGTAGGACTTCACATCTGGCTCCAAAGTGTTAACATCACAGAACATGATCTTTTGTTCTTGATCCCACATCAACTTGCGCTCCTCAAATAAGAGCTTGCGCTCCTGCATCATCTTCGTTTCTTTCCACCTGTCCTCCTTCAATAGCACTTCTTTCTCCTTAACCAAAACCAACTCTTGTATAGCTTCTTTGTATGTTCCACCATCTCCTCCACTCTTCAACTTCTCCTTTTCTTGCTTCCTTTCCATGGGTCTGTTCTTCTGGCTTGGCTGTGATGAATCTGGAGTTTTACTCTTGCCACTCTCATCTTCTTCATCACCGACTGAATCATTTGGCGCCTCGATCCACGGTCCTTGGCCTCTTGTTGGTACTCTTGGTGGTCTCTAGTGTTAGGAATTTCTGAGAATTCCTGACCTTAAGCCAACAATGGACGAATTGGAAGCCTTTTTTCTTTGGATCCTTGGCTGCGAAGAGTGCACATGCCTCAAGAAGTCGCATGAAAGATTAAGTATTAGTACAAATGCATGGAGCAGTACAAACAATCAATAATGTGCACCACTTACATGCTCCTTGTATGGTATGCCACTTGGATGGCGACGCTTAATCTACTCATAAAAGCCTTGAAACTTTTGACATTCTTTTTGAATAGTACTCCACCGTGCTCGAGAGTTCTCACTCCTATCGACTCAAAGGTCTTGTTGGCATGGAAGTGGGCAGCAATCCTTTTCCAATAAGCTTTTCTGGCTGCTCATTGCCAACAACAGGATCTGTGCTTATGTTCTCCCATGACATGCACAATGGATGTCTTCTGGTGAGTGTAGTTTCTGCCCTTTTTGATTTGTTTCAACCCTTACGAATTAGAATTTTGACCATTTCGATTTGGGAACCAAGAGTCAATAACTCAATATTTGTGTCCTCAAACATCATTTCCACATATGAATCAGGTCCTGTATCCATACCAGACTATACACAACAAATATCAGATGGTAGCGGTTGCGATATCGCTTGGATGGGATAGCAATATTAATAATTGCAAAACCAGCATTAAACTGTTATATCATAACCGAATTATTCCATACATTGACACATAGTGTCCACTAGCTAAGTACGTAAGCAGATATATTCAAGCTCAAACTTTACGAAAGGTAAAAGTTTCGTTGTGTTTTGGAAATGGATCACATCAGCCTTTAGCCACACATTGAAAAATTCCAAAGTCCAAGATACGAGGTCCAATATCTTCACCGCTCAATTCCAAAGTCCCGATAAGAGAAAAATGTAGACAACAAGCAACAAAGAATACTGCTCACTTGAAAACCGGAAAAAGATTCGGCCTCTTCCGAAGTCGGTTGTCCTATGAGCTCCAAAAGTCAGAGGCCTCTTCGATACTTGAACTGTGGCCTTTGCTACTGCACAATGCAGCTTGTTTAAATACAAGATAAGATATACAACAAACACAGATGTAAACAGATTTTTCTTCTTTGCCGACCACCATTGCTCAATACCTCCTTATCTCGCTAGTCGATTACACGATATGGTCCCCGAGCTCTTAGTTTGGTTGTGAGCTCGAAGTTTACTATCGCGCCAAGACTTGACTGAAAGCGAGAACAAAGAAAAGCCAAGCTTCAACCGGCGCCAAAGCGAGAACTTACGATCGACTAGTAACTCTGCGCCTCTATTTTCGGACAACAGAACTACTTCGTCACATCGATTAGCGAATAGATCAAGAGCTATTTCAATCAATTGCCTTGCCTCTTACGAGGCTTTTATTCTCTTTATATAGCAATTTGGATTTACACTTGATTCGGACTCTGTTACATCAAACCGACTCAACTTATGATTATTATCGTGCGTATTCGACACAACTTCGACTTCTACTATCTCTACTCGGACAAAGTCGTGTTTAGCTAAAACAGGATTATGGCTAATAATTTTCTTACGAATTTAGCTTTTTGCAAGCGCATGCCACCAAGCAATTAATCTTGCGGTGTCAAGGCTACTTGATACTCACCAAATTTGCCAAAATTCAATCCTAAATCGATTATCAACTATTTTTCATTCATTACTCTTCTAGGCCTCGCAACATCTGATCGTCGAATTAATTCACAGAAGAGACTACAAAAGGGAAGCTTGATCCTTTCTTGCCCCTAAAAACAGAAGAAACTGGCAATGCAGACGGCAGCAGTATCCTATTTCTTCCTCTTCTTGAGACCGAGCAGTGAGAAGAGGTTACCTGAGAAGCGACGGCGGCGTGGACCGAGCGACGGCGGAGAGGGCCGAGGCGAGCAGGTGTCTCTTCCTCTTCTACAAAGATTGGCCGGTGCGGGCGGCGCGAGGGTGGTGCTGGGCTGAGGCCGCGACGGCGACGTGAGGGCGACACCGGGTGGAGGCTGGGGCCGGCGTTGAAGCGTGGAGGCGGGCCAGCAAGGCGGCTTTGCCAGGCGGGGAAGCGAGAGATTTCCCAAGGCAGCGGCAGGGAAGCGCAAGAGATCTTTCCAGTCTTGTAGCAAAAAACCTAGCGAGAATAGGGTCGTGATCGCGCCCGTGGGGATTGGGGCTCAGGAGGGAAATTTAGGGGGCTCCTAAATTTAGGAGCCGGATTAGGGGCCTTGCTGGACCTGTATTTTTGACTAAACTCCCTATTTTCAGGTTTAGGGACTGGTTTAGGGGCTTTGCTGGAGATGCTTAGTCCATCGGACCTTACGATTTTTTACTATCTAAATTGAGGTGCGCAGTCTAATTTTAACATAGCTACTGTAGCTGTTTTAAGTCTAGAGAACATGAAGAAGTAGTATATTCTAAGTTTCTAACTTACCAAACTAATCAATAAATTTTTTAAAAAAATTGTGTACTATAAACAACCATAAAAGCTGTTTAATTCATATAATATACTCAACAAACACATAAACTGTATATATCACTGGGTGTAGGGGTGGATATCAAGCCAATTCGACTCGATTCGTTAAACTCGTTAAGATAACGAGTCAACTCAACTCGACTCATTTTCTTAACGAGCTGAAAGCTCAACTCAGCTCGACTCGTTAAAAACTCGAGTTGGCTCGAGCTAGCTTGTTAAGCTCATTATGATGTCTCTGACTATCTGCTCATCAAGGTGCTACAAAGCTTCAATATTCAATAGTTTTATAACTGTATGAGCATAGATGCAGCCGAGCCGAGAATTTGAGAATTGTGGATGTGAAATGGGGAAAAAGAATTGGATTTGAAGGTTGGGGCTAGGATTACAGACTTATAGTGTTTTTTTTCCTGACTCGTTAAGCTCGTTAGCTCGCTCGTTTAACTCGTTACCTTAATGAGTTCAAATCCCAACTCGACTCGACTCGTTAAAGAACGAGCTCGAATCAAGTCGAGTCGAGTTTTAACTCGTGAGTTTCAAGTTTTTTTCCATCTCTAATTGGGTGAACGGTTGAACAATATACTTTTCACGCTTTAGGAATTAGGATAACTACATTTTTTAAGCTTATCAAGAACTATTATAGATATATGCTACCATTCTTATAGAATCGCTACACAATCACAGAACAATTAACTTGGATTTGATAAAAAAATTACATATTTTCCCACCTCAAACTTTCCTATAAATACGCTAATAATAAAGGATATCTGTAAAGTGCTGTAACATAATTACAAAATATTATAAAACTTGCATCATGATATGGATACCAAACACTACAACAACTCTCGTTTACTATTTCTAACTGCGTTGCCCAAAAGGTGAGCTAAAAACCTCACAACTATGTATGTTATCAATCGTATTGAAAAGTAATAATCACAAAATATAATATAAATTCCAATAAGATGCAGCTTTCGGGCTGAAAAATTTCGAAGGGAAAAAAAAACCGTAGGTCCTCACGCTCTCTGACTGCATCATGCCAAAAAGGTCGGTTAAAAAACCCACGGCCTTCGTCGCCCCCACCGGGAATCCCACCTTTTTCCATAAATCCCCCTCCTCGTTCCCACCTTTTCCTAACCCGCCCTCGCCTCTCTCGTTCTCTCTCTCTCTCTCGACTCCCTAGTCTAACGCCGCCCGTCGCCGCGTTGCTCCTCAGTGACCGCCTCCGCCGTCAGCGAGACTCCCCTGGGAACTACCTTTGGCCTCTCTCTCCCTCTCCCCACCCGACCGATCGAGGAGCGGAGCCAAATTGGTGAGCCCGTTCCGTCGCCCTGGTTCGCGCCGTTCTCTGCTCCGGGCAAGTGGCGATCTCGCTAGGGGATGCGGCGGACCGAGGCATGATGAGCGGATCGGAGCATGGACGTGATCGCCTCGCCCAGTAGGAGCTGCAGCGGTCGGTGCGGGAGCAGGGGTTTCGCGGGCTGCAGCCATGACGATTTACATAGCGAGGGAGACTTCCAAGGTCTCGTCTCGATTTGATTTGACGTTGCCTTCTAGTACTACTACTACTCTGTGTGTGTGTGTGTGTGTGAGGATTTATAATCCTTTTTGGGTTGTGTAGGTATGGAGGAAGGTGACCACGGAGACGACGGCGGAGCTGTCGCTTCTTCGCGAGAAGTGGCGGCTGCTCCTCGCCGGAATAGTGTTTCAGGTGAGCTCCTCGGTTTATTATCCCAATCTCCCGTCGCGTGCGTGGAATTATTAATTTCGTGCGTGCTCTGTTATTATTAGTGGTGCGCGTTTCATAATTTTAATCCCGTGTTAATACGAGTACTTAACATATCAAATTTACTCCCTTTAGTAACTTTCCCTGCGTTATTTAATTGTTGCTAATATTGCTTTGGGATTTAGAGTTTTTTCTTCTTCTGAATGCTGTGACCAGCCTGTATCAATGATTCGAGGAATCAAGGGTGATTTGTTTGCGATGGCCATGGGTCTGTTTAATCGAACCAGTTTGCTATATGAGACCTTTGATAGTTAGATTTGCAGGTTGTAAGTATTTGTATCAGTGTTTTCTGCTGTAGGTTGGACTGCATTACTTGGGCAGTGTTGTTGATCAGGAGAGAGCGAGAGAGGAGTTTTGGTTTGAAAACTGTTTTGTGCCAGCCACTTATCTCCCCTTTGAAGGAGAAGATGTCTTGGAAACAAATTGCCTTCTAATTTTGAGTTAGTAATAGATTGCTATAACCTGGTACACTTCCAAGTAGTGGTTGCATTGTATGCTCGGCATGAATAATTCATTAGCAAGTAGTATAAGAAAAATGAGCGCGGGTAAGCACTGTTTTAAATGTTTGTTGAGCTAGAGCAACATTGTTACGTGGTATATGTCGTGTTGTAGCGATGGTTGTCGCCTTGTGCATTGATGGATAACTTTTTCCTCCATGGACATTATTGTGTTTGCCTTCCTTTCTGAGACATGTTAAATCTGTCTTCATTGTCTCAATTTTCCAACACCATTATAGATTTATGTTTCTTTAAAAAGTATAGAACATTGGCCTTCACATCGTGCATAGAAAAAATTTCTTTGTTTATGTTGTGAATGTTTCTGTGTCCTTTACTTTGTTCTCGGTGATTGCTTTCTTCATACTTAACTTTAGTGTCATCAAGCTTTGCTGGAGTATGGACAAACGGCATAGGTATCGCAGAATCAGACTCCTATCAAATGACCTGCTTTGAGCATGCTTTAATAGTCTTAACTGTCTAACATCCATGCAAGGATCAAGGGAGACCTCTTTCTCTATTTCAGCTGTCATATTACCTCCCAAAAGGTACTTGGTCAGAAAAGAAAATAACATAACGAACAATAACCTGCCTTTCTTGGCACAACAAACATCATCTAACACTATCAAATTTCACAAAAAACATTCTTCAATGCTATCCATCTCAAGTGCTTTTGGGGTAGTGCAGGCACTCTTCACAGTCTGTAATATGTGTCCTCTGCAATCCATCTACTCACCGGTCCACTTTTGATTCCTACGTTCCTTCCACATTAGTTATTGATGATTCTGGGATAAATCTTCTGTCTCATGAAATATTAAACAGAATATTTCCAGTGTACACTCAAGCTTTGTGATTTATGACTCTTGCTCTTTCACAATTGACAATCCAAGTAAAAATGGTCACATTCTTAGAAGAGCACTCTTCCATTCTATTCGTAGGTCATTACCTTCATAAGCAAATGACATAATTCTCATTGTTTGATATTATTTCTTCCTTTATATCCCACATGTTTTCTTTTTTTTTTATTGGTGTGATGAAAAATTCTTGTTTGTTCTTTTGTTTTTTCTGCATTTTGTTATCTCGGACTACTATTCCTGCTATGTCTGTCAGTTGATTAATGGATTATTTTGGAGTTTCATACAATGATTTTCCCTATAATTAGTATATTCATGGGCTGGCTGCTCGAGGGGTGCATTACTTGCATCGGCCTGGACCGTTGCTCCAGGACCTGGGATTTATGGCACTTCCAGTACGTGAATTACTTATCTTTTTAGTTTATTTCTGTTATGTTGATATAACTTCATTACAGCTGTTTAGTACCTTTGTATTTTTAGGAGCTTGGGCAAGACAAAGGTTATCTTAGTGAGAGCATATTTGCTTCCATCTTCTTCTCCTTTGTTTTGGTAGGTAATTCTTTTACACTAATACTTTTCTCGACTACTATCACCCACCTTATATGCATGTGTATTCTCATGTGTTTGTTGTTTCTGTGTGTTAAGTTAATAGTTCATAACTTTATATAACCTGAAAAAAAGACTATTAGATATAATCTGTTAAGCTTAGCATCTTTAATACCAACAAAACATAAACATTGGGTGCTGTTTTTATGAGAAGGCAATCAATATGCTTCTTGGTCATTTGTTGTTCTTCGTTTCCTTCAGGCATCTATTATGCCTTTCTCCCTTTTTGATACTGCTGCTTATCAAACTGGGTCTTACAACTATCGTGATATTATATTTATGTGCAGTGGACTTTTCATCCTTTTATTTATCATAACAAACGTTTCTACACTGTCCTAATCTGGCGCAGGGTGCTCGCTTTTTTAGCTGTGAGTGCATCCCTCCTAATATTTCATCTATAAAATATCATTGACGCCCTTGGAAGTAATTGAATATTGCTTTTCCAGGCTTCACAGGTTTTAAGGATCATTACATTCTATTCCACCCAGCTTCCAGGTCCAAATTATCACTGTCGTGAGGTAACCTTTTTTTGTTTTAGCCAAAATGTTGCTTGTGCTCTTGCTCTGCGTTATGGCTTGTGAAAACCTGTCATTCAGTCATCTCCAGAGTCATGTATAGCTTTGCCTTTATAGGGCTCAAAAATGGCCACTCTTCCACCACCCAATAATGTACTTGAAGTGCTCCTGATTAACTGTAAGTCTCTTTTGTTGGTTTGACAAATTGTGCAAGGTATTCTGCCTGATCATCCAGAACTTCATATTATTCTTTGCAGTTCCTCATGGAGTGCTTTTTGGTTGCGGCGATCTGATATTTTCTTCGCACATGATTTTTACTCTTGTTTTTGTTCGAACATACAATAAATATGGCTCGAGAAGGTATTGTTGTTTTACCACTTTTTTTTACCTGAACTTTATCAATCTCTGACTGATAACTCCCTGTGCGTATTCTTGATTTGAAATTGAACTGGTGGACCTTGTATTACAGGTTTATTAAGCTCCTTGCCTGGTTCATGGCTATAATTCAGAGTCTTCTTATAATTGCTTCTCGTAAGCACTACACTGTGGATGTCGTTGTTGCTTGGTATGGTAACTTCTGTTTCACCCATCAGTTAATTGACCACTACCTTTCTTTTAACAGTTTTTCTCCTCGCAGGTATACCGTTAATTTAGTTGTATTCTTCGTGGACAGCAAGCTCCCAGGTACTGTCTTTATGTCACACTAGTGATTCGTACGTGCCAATGAGGCTTTCTATGGTAAGCACTTTGTAACAGGCTTTATTGACATTTTCTGCAGAAATGCCGGATCGTACGAACGGATTACCTTTGCTTCCATTGACTAACGGAGAAAAAGATAGCAGGTTGGAGGAGAGAAACGGCAAACTGAAGGATGAGTTCCATAAGTTGTTAAATGGAAACCATGGGGATCCTACTGATCGGGTATGATAGTCTTCACCAATAAAATCTCTTTACTAGTATTTGCGACTTGTTAATAACTATCTATGTGCCAACCCTCTTTATGCTCTCGAATACTTACTTCCATAAGTCATACAGTTTACTGCAGCATTACAACAATGACGCTTGAACTGGATTTGATTAAAACAAATCCTCGTGTAAGGATCTATTAGTTTAGTTACAACAAAACCTCAATCTAGCTTCTGGGCATCTAGTTCTAGGCATGCCGGTACAAACTGTCCTTGTTGTGCCTCACTATTTTGCACTTTCCCTGACGTGTCTTTTTCTGATCACTTCAGCGACAGCGGGCGCAGATGAACGGGAGGCACGACGAAGGCATCAATCACACCAGTCACGGCACGCTCTCCGACGCCACTGCCAATGGTACATGAGCGGCATGCCGGCATCCGCTTTCCGCCGGGGGTTTTTGTCTTCGCGCCCAAGGAGTATCCTCTGGGGCTGAGGAAAACCGCCCGGTCCGTCTGCATCTTGAAGGCATTAAAGATTCCAGCCACAACATACACATGGTCACAGGTGAGCGAACGAGGGCAAGCGCTCTAGTAGTGGTAGACTGCAAAAGAATCAGAATCTCGCGGCATTCCTCGTGTCGCCGTTCCAGTTTTGAATCCTTCATTGCGATGGCCTTTCTCTCAGAACGGCACAGATCTTGATGTACATATCGATCAGCTTAATCTTATGATCCATTCATGCATTCATATCCGTTCCTCACCGGGTGGTGGTTTTGTTTGTTTGGCCTGAAGTATGTGAGTAGCTGTTGCTTGCGGGTGCCAATGGCTTTGCCTGCTTTTTTCCATGCTTGTTGCCTGGGCTGTACGCGCAGCGATGCGTGCGACAGCGGGGTGAACAGCCCAAAGCACGTGCCTGTTGTTACGTCCCGTACACGGCGGCGGCGTATTATGGCGGTATGGGCGCAATGCAGGCGCAGCACATGTGATGTGCAGTACTGTAGTAGTGTAACGGTAAAAGCCGTGCTAAGCGTGCACACAGCAGATTCAGGCCGAGCAGGGGTGCAATCCGCTGGTATTGGCTTCGATATCGATTTTTTCTATACTAAACCATTTTTTTTTTGTTTGATTAGAGTAAGATATGAATAATGTTATATACGAATATAGTGTGGATAATATCAATAGTTTAAAGCGAATAGTGAGTGGAATTGATACGGTACTGAATATTTTTTTTTTGTCGGATATCACATGGAAACAGATACTGTATATAGTACACATATAACAATGATTAAGCGATCATATGAGTTTAACATGCAATATGATTATCGTAATTTAACAAATTATGTTATCATGTAGTACAACAAAATTGCAAAAGTATCAAATATCCCTTTATATTTTGCAAGAAAATATTTTACATAGGCAAGTGGAAGCATCTTCTTGTATGTCAACTTTTGTTAGCGGCATCATCGGATGTTGGGATGGCGGCATGAGGGTGGAGCCGTGGAGGGAGAGCCTAGTTTATATTATTTGGTTAGACCTAATTGAAGATGCTAGAATATGGGTTGTAAATATACAAATCCGAATTGAGTTATCTGGAATTATCCGAGATTATATCAAAATATTCCGATCCGACGAACAATGATCTTTTGAATCTAAAACCGATGCCGAATTCGACAACTATCTAACATGTCTATCCGAATTCAATACAAATAGATCCGGTCGGTCGGCATCTATCCGATATGATTGCACCCCTACCCTTGAGTGCCATCTGGTGTGCGCCATGCAGTTCGGCTGTCCAGGCCACTTGGCGATCAGCGTGTGAGCCCGGCTCACTTCTTGTGTTCTTATCGGTTCGTAGATTACTACTAATTACTTGTATTATTTAAAAAATACTTGTATAATATTTTGCTTATTAATTTCGCAAATATTTGAATAAGTCAATAAAAATCAATAAGGAAATTGATTGTTGTTTCTATTCCATGGGCAGACATCCGTTACAAACTTACAATTGATAAAAGAATCAGAATTCAGAACCTAGAAGAGATGCTCACATCGGTCAGGTCCTTCCTCGTTCGCCATCGCTGCACGCCCTCGCCATCTCCCTGACATCTTCGTAGCGCGCAGTTGGTCACTGCGTCCACAGCGAGGCAGAGCCCCGCGACGTTCGTCGCCTGTCCCGGCTCGCCGCGTCTTCGCCAAGCCGCTGCCGCACCACACCAACTCTGTCTGCGTCTTGCCGTCTAGTGTTCCACCGTTCGAGTGCCGAGTGCGTTAAGGCTAGGGTGGAATCGAGCCGAGCCGAGCCGAGCTTGGCTCGTCACTATTCGAGCCGAGCCGAGCTCGGCTCATTGCCTTTGACGAGCTGAAAACCGGGCTCGGCTCGGGCTCGGTCGAGCCTCGAAGCCGAGCGAGCTTCCATGAGCCGTCGACATGTGGCCCCTCATTGCGTTGCGTCAACCCTAAGCAGTAAGCCCCAGCCCTCAAATCCAGTGGCGGATCTAGGATTTTAAGTTAGGGTATGCCGAGTTAATACTATAATATACAATTCGGTAAAATCCGATAAACAATTCGGTAAACAACTATAAATGTTGTCGAGAAATTCGGTATACGAGTATAAAATAACTAGAAACATGGTAATACAAGTATAAATTACAATATAAATAGTTCGAACATTTTAAGTATGAAATATGCATAAAAGAAGCTTACGCACCTACAATAGTTCAAAGAATACAATATTACTTCTTGTCTAGCATCCGCCTTCTAATAGCCATGAAACTCTTGATTATATCATTTTCATCAATTTGGAAGAAAATATCTCGCTTAATAAACGTTTCCGAAAAAGAGATGCAATGTTTCTAGAAAAGAGATGAAGCAGCAGTAGCCTTCTTTGTTGCATGTTTCCGGAAAAAAAGATGCAATGTCTCCGTTCCTCTTCATAATTCAACAACTCTATAAACAAAAAAGCACTGCATCAACAAGCAACTCTCTAGTCTCTAGCAAAATAGTAATTATATTTGTTTCTGCTCTACAAATCAACTAGCAGTCTTGCACTCAAATCACATGTAGGATCGATATACACTAATATAGCAATCAGAGGGGGGTGAATGATTGCGCAGAAGCTAAAACAAATTTTTATCGATTCTCAAATCACCCCTAAACAAATTATTAAAAACTGTTTCGGTTTCAGGAAAATAGACCGACACATGTTTACTAAAATAGTAATTTCCGAAGATCTAACCGTTGGATTGATGTGAAATTTTAACTGTAGAAACTAGATTCAATTTTGAAACTAACACAACAAGAATCAGCTCAATCGGATATACGGATCTAAAGTTATGACCTTCACAAGCTGACTATATAAAATAATGACGGTATTATGGACTGTATTGGGCCGAATCTATAGGGTATGCCGTGGCCCACCAGGCATACCCTGTAGATCCGCCACTGCTCAAATCCTCAATCGTGCACTGCCTACTGCCTCAAATCCCCCAGCTGTTATTAGAAGACTTAGAAAAATACTATGGTCGCTTAAGAGTTAAGATCTGCTGTCTGTAGATTAGTAATACTGAAATGGTTATCATGCTTATGGAAAACTATATATGACTAGTGTATATATAGTGTGCAACTTTTATGAATTGCATTGTTCTTATAGGAGCACCACTGCACCAATTGTTTTGTATCTTGTTTTATGGACCATTTGAATGGCTAATGTCCGAATGAATTTGCTCTACCAAAGACCACCACTCGATTTGTTCATTAAGGTATCTTGTGATGCTACTTCCATATTATTTCAAAGTTATCAATGTTATTTGTTTCATAACAATGCAATCAATGTTATTTATTTCATAACTTATCCACAGAATTAACGAGCCTATCGAGCCAACGAGCCGAGCCCGAAGCTCGGCTCAGTTCGTTATTGGCGAAACCAAGCGAGCGAGCTCGGGCTCGGCTCGTTGTCACATCGAGCCGAGCCGAGTCTGGCCGAGCTCGAGCCGAGCTGCGAGCCTCGAGCTTAATTTCCAGCCCTAGTTAAGGTAGTAGGCTTTGGTCTCCAGGTCCAAGTAGCAACAGCCCACCAAGGTACACGACCTAGACGCCGGCCACAAGACCTTTCTCAGCTGCCCGAGTGCCTGTGCTGTGCCGCCTCCATGCCTAAAAATCTGCGCCGCTGCTAGGAGTACTAGGGTTTGCCGACCGTAGTTGGGGCTAGAGCCCCAACATTGGCTCTGCCCTGGGGCCAGTGATGGCCAGATGGGCCGCTGGCATGGCACGATTCATCTAACATGCGGCACGGCTCATTTAGGCACGATCCGTTAAAGCACGGTTAGCCAGTAGGTCGTGACATGCTGGCTCACGTACCGAGGCCACGCCTCAAGCACGACCCTAGTGGCTCCTACGCTGTGCCGTGCTGGCACGGGCACTTGTGGGTCGATGGGCCGTACCATGCCGATTCCGGCCTGTTTGGCGTCGAAACATTCAAGATTTTTGGGAATTTTTGGGGGGGGGGGTGGTTAGAAAAATCATAAAATTGTAAAAGTTTGAAAAATGCAGAAAAAATTGGAAAGAATATAGAACAATTAGAAAAACTCAAACGAATGTAGAAAAACTTTTTAAAAATCTATATAAATTAGGAAAAGCTAAAATATAAAATAAAATTCTAAAATGAGACAAATAATTGGAATTATATAATGAACTTTATTAATGTTTGTCTGTCTCGTTAAACCTTTGCCAAGTAAAAAGTCAACATGAGAAAACCTTGGTAAAGAAAAAAGAGTACAATATATAGCTCAGTGATATAGGAAAAAAGTGAAGACTATAATTATTCTTCTTGACTACCTAGATAAAGATTTTTAAACATCACAGCCAGCTCAATATTTTCTGTAGTGTATTGAGCTCGTTGATCAGCTTGTTATCAATATTTCACAGTGAGAAATATTTCCACCATTTCACTTATCAAATTTATTCTTCTCTCCTTGATTAATCTTCCAGATAAACTAGAAGTAGACTCTGAAGAAACTATGGAGATAGAAATTGTTAACACCTCCCATGCTAACATGGAAAGCACCGGATATATTATCCTGTGCTCATGCCACCACTGTAAAATGTTGAAGTCCTCCTCTTACCGCTCTTGGTAATTGATAGTGTTGCTGTTGAGATAGGCAGCTAGCTCCACACCACTTGTTGTTGTGTCCGCACTTGAAGTTATTATACTCAAACTCGTTGATCTCTAGTTGTTGTCTGTCTAGAAACTACAGAAAATCTAGGATAATGAGCAGTCCTAATATAGTTTTCAAATGCTGGTGAGTCATCAAAGTTTAAAGATAGTACTTGAGAAGCGATTAAACAACAAAGAGATTCACAAGCTACATTGGGACTGTAGTCCCAGTAACGTACCATACCGTCAGGGTTGTATTGCAGCTACGTCTGTCTCATAGCTACTCTCACTTTTTCCTACAACTCTTGTCATGTCTTTCCAAATGCCTCGTTCCACCTAAAAACTTTATAGTTAATTTATACTTACAATATTTACAAATAGCATATTTGCTTTAAATACCATTTGATGTCTCGAAAATCTGGTCGAAATCTTCCCAGACTTCCGATATACTGCGTCTTGATCCTTTTGCCCCGGTGCTTACCGACGCAGTATCACTTGTAGAGCCTGAGGATGGTATAAGTACTACAGCTTCTTCAGTTTGATAGGATGCAAGAAGGTTATCGGGTGAAATCCCAAAATCAGAAGGTGGGAAGGCTGGAAAAATACTAGTTCTCCATGAAGAAAACCATGAGAAATAATTACTCTATTATTAATTTCATCTCACTGAAAATAATAAGAACACTAAAAAAATCAAATTACTATTCTTACCTTAATTTCTTGATAGAAGCCAAAAGCCGGATTTCAGATTTTTGGTAAAACTATTTTGAATTTTGCTAAATTATCACAAGAGCAAGAGAATTTCCACAAGAAAATGCAGAGAAGAGATTGCAAATTTGCTACTCGGGAAATGAAGGGGGAGGGGGGTGTGCTACTCTATTTATAGAAAAAAAATTTAGAATTTTTGAGTCTCCAATGTTTACAAACGGCTAGAATTTTCGAAATCCGAATAAACGAACTAAAACAGGTCTAAATGGGCCATGCTGCTCCAACACTATGTGTGTCGTGCTGTGCTGGCACGCCAAGCAGAGACTACAACTTAAGCATGGCTCGTCCTCTTGTACCGTGCCGACACGGTACATTTACAGTTAGGCCGTTTCGTGTCTGGACCGTGCCTATAGCCCCATGAGGCGGGTCGGCTCATGTGGCGCGCCCATCTGGCCATCTCTAATTGGGGCTGAATTTCTCCCATTTTGTGTTGGCAAAACGGTAGTCCAAATTAAATAAAAGTTTATTACTCCCTCCAGTCAGGTCATAGAGAATCACCGTTAGTTTTACAAAAATCAAATGTATTGTTGTAGTACTGTATCAACTGCGATTTTCTTCGCAGCAGCAGAGGATCCATTTGCTAAAACATACAGTACTCTCACCTACTAGAGGTTAGAAATCAAACGCACACGTAGGTACTATCAAGCTGCATTAATCTACACCGGTTCAATTTTTCACTAATTCGTCTGCATTTATAGCTGGGCCTACTTGCTGTGTAGTACTTGAAGAAGAACGATCCGTTGTACGTTCAAGTATCGTGCAATTTATTGCGTGTTCCTGCAACGCAGATAATTGCACGCTCCTGGGAATTCTGCAGTCTCAAAACTCCCATGATCTCATCTCAGCCTTCGCTTGCACTCCCACGATGTGAGAGAGCGCTTAAACATCCCGACCCCTGTATGACCTTACACTGAAGACCAAATCGCTGCTGCTGCTCTGTATGTGGTCAGTTCGTGGTCAAGCATAACTAGCAACCAAACATATAAACAGAAATACAATTCCATGTGCACAGATAGCCTCAAGCATTTCACAACTATTTTTTTTTCCGGCAACACGATTCAGAACTGAGTTGACAATAGATTTCTTGTGCTAAGGACAGCTACCACTGCACCCGTTTCGCAGGATTATAAACACTGGAACAAAGGGTGAGCAGAAAGAAATCTGCACAGGATCACACCAAATCAGCAGGCAAAATGGCAAATGCTTGAGAAGCTAGGAAATGACTACACTAACACAATCCTGTTCTGTAAACCATAGCAGCAACAACCGCGGAACAAGAGATCTTCTACTCTTTGCTTTCACCTTTCACCCAGATCTTGGAACGCGCAGAAAATGCTCACCGGGGTTCCTTTCTTACGGAATCCTGATCTTTATGAAGGGAGAGACATTCACCACATGCAAATTTAACATCATGCCCCACCATATATTTTGTACGACCTCACAACTTTACTTCACCTCAGCCTGTTCTTCAGATTTGCTGAATGTTACACACATGTTTGTAGTAATGGCATTGGAGCTTTTATTGAGGACCATTGCGGTAAAACTCAGCCCGGGACATTGAAGTGGAAAAGCCAAGAGATGACAAAGGCAAAAACCATGCAAGCAAGAAGGAAGTTGAGGAATCGATGCCCTTGCCAAAATCTCTGGGTCTCAGCTGGTGGTGCTTGCACAGCTGCCGTGTTGTTTGATTCATTCCATTGCTCGATGAACTCTGAATCGCCGAAACCTACCACATTGCATGCTGTTGAGCTACAGATTTCACAGATCCTAGGCGAAGAAAAAGTGAAATATTTTAGTTTATCAACATTCGAATTGCAAAAACAAAATCATCTTCGCACTTGAAGTAACATTGGAATCATAGAGGGTCATTTCAATTTTCTTTTTTGGTTACAGCAGAAGGAAATACATAAATTATATCATAAAAAAAAGAGTGTGCCAACCGTAGGAAACCTTAGCCTGACATCAAGTAAGAATTCTAAAAGCAAAATCATTTCAGCTGTGCAAATAACTACGATGGAGGCAATCTTGATAATCAAGGAGGAAAAGGCATAGGCGTGAAACAGATGAATGTTCATATGCATGCATAGATGATATGTGCTTCACTCAGCAAGCCTAGGCATCTTTGCATGATTTGTCATGATGTTTGCAAACGCCAAACAGTAAGAGTAACCAAATTTCCAAAGAGTGCTATGCAAGAATCACTAGTAAACACAGCAACCAGAATTCAGTCTACCCTTCTCAACATAGGAACGACATAGAACATGTGGAAGGGCTCACTATACTATTACACGTCATGGTCTGAAACATTGGAATGAAATAACTATGATGAGTTTTACTGTAGTTGATATCACACGATTAAATAATCTACATTGTAGTTAAATGACTAAATCAACTCTAAACTTTCCAACAAGTATGGAAGAAAGTCAGCTCTAGAAACTAGAACAAAAAGTTTCAAAACAATGAAAATGTTAAATAGCTTCAAATTGCACATCAAGTATAAATGCTTCTTTGAATAACTAGTATGGAAGAAAGTCAGCTCTAAAAACTAGAATAAAAAGTTTTAAAACAATGAAAATGTTGAATAGCTTCATCCTGTGCACATAAAGTATAAATGCTTCTTTGAACAACAGTGACATTGTAGGTATATGGAGGAAAATGTGCTGCTATGTTGCTCACTATATGTAATTCAATATGTTTTACAGCAGGTTTCTTCAACTTATTTTGTTAACGCTAATGTGAATAATAATAACTCACTGCCAATGTTCCAGTTTCCAATTATAATCTCTGGTTCACACTAAGTTGTCACAATATGCTCAAATTGATTCCCAATAGAACACATCTTCGTCTTATCTAAGGTTTATAATTCAGTGAGAACTCCAAGTCTGCAACAGCCCAAACTGCATTAGTTGGGAAATATCCTCATAGCAGTTTGCACAAATCTTTTTACATGATATAACCAAGCTGTGACACCTAAGCCTACTATTAATTAAAAATATGCAACTCTGTTCTGCTTTTAACAAAAGAATATTGTGAACAAAACAAATAGCTATGAGTCTCTTTATACTGCCAAATTACAAGAGAAACAAGCACCAGCCATTAAGTTAACTTATTTTTCCTGGATAGTTTATATTGGGGAAAATTTTGTCCATGCCACTGAAAATATGTGCAATATCGGTTTTGACACTCTCTCTTTGTTCATTTTGGTTTTGTCACTCTTCTGTCAATGCACATCCGTTTTTGCAACTCCATCAAATTTTTCGTCAAGTCAACGTGTTTGACTGTTAAGGAATATACAAAAATATGAAAAAAAATACCACAAAATCAAAGAAAAATAACGACAAAATATAGAAAATTTTAAGGATACCTTCTGAATAGTTTTTTTCCCAAAAAAAAGTGCAGGAAATGTTCTCAAAAAAATTATGGAAAATGTTTCAATCTTCCTCAACTTTAATTTAACATTGCTAAAATTTTCCTGGTGTAAAACTTTGTACAATTTTTTTTTCAAAATGGGTCCCTAAATTTTATGTATTTGTTGGTATTTTCTTTGATTTTTTTTTAAAATTTTGTATGCCTCTAATATTGTTGCATATTTCTTAATGGCCAAACACGTTGGCTTGACGGAAAATTTGATGGAGTGGCAAAAACAAAATGGGTAATGACGGAAGAGTGGCAAAAATGACAAAAACAAAGAGTAGCAAAACTAATATTGCACATATTTTCAGTGGCATGAACAAAATTTTCCCTTCATATTGCTTGGTACCTTCTACATTTTGAACAGTAACAAATCTTTGAGCTAACAAAAGCCATATCTCTCTAGAACAGTCCGCCCTTTATACCCAATTCCTACATTGGAAGCTCTTATCTTCCTTTTCTACTTCAATTTTTTTTTGAAATAAAGGGTTTTCCATTGCTTCGTTAAGGAAAACAGAGTATCTTACATTGGAAGCTCTTATCACTGAGCCTAAGTGCAACACATTATGATTCTTGACTACAATTTCATTGAAACAAACACTTTCATAGTGGAAACAGACACAATCACACCTCCCCTACACCACCAAACAAAAACTCATGTCACATGGACTCACATCAGACCACGTCAATCCATCAAGAAACAAACTTGGTCAGCACAACACTCAAGGAGAGCAAACAGATGATGCAGAGAAGCTGTGAGGAAAGCAGACTGAAAGAACGAATCCTAACTTTATCCTCTCCAATGATCTCAACCTTCCCGATTCCTAAAACCCTACTAGTTAATCCACTACTTTGCCTTTTCCTCCCCATCTGGTCCTTCACCTTTACCCACCTAAAGGAAGAAAGGGGAAAAAAAGCCACCTCATAAAGATTCCTTAACCATGTGTTCATTCACTCAAATGCATTATATTTCAGAAAAGCCTACATCTGAATCAAATCTTGAGTTCTTCACTGTTACACTGAACTGAATACGTAAACCCTGAGAACCTTGCATCGAGTTCATGTGTTATGCCTTATCCAATAAATTTAATTGAAGTGAATTACCAGTTTATTCGAGCTAACGCACTGAGTTGGCACAATGCACCTAGCAATCAAATAATTGAGACTAAGTTGGCAATGAATAGCGAGTTAAACGAGTCGGCACTCACTTGTTGCCTCTAATCTTGAACCAGATATCGGCGCACTGCTTGTGGGCGTAGGACAGGTCGCCCTTGCAGGAGCAGCCGAGTGTGATGCCGACGCCCGACTCGGCCGCCGCGCTCTCGAGGCCGAGGTGGCAAATGCGGCAGTTCTTCTCGGCCTTCTCGGGGTTGGAGTTGATGATCTCGGCCAGCCCGGCCTCCAGGTCGACGTCGTCCAGCGAGCACTCCGACACGCACGACGACTTCCTGCAGTGCTCGCCGGCCTTGCCGCTTCCGTCGCCATCGCAGGAGCTTGCGCGGACGGACGCGCATGGCGAGATGTAGTCCTCGTAGGCGGTGGAGTTGTGGCGCGAGTGAGAGGGCCACGACCTGTCCTCGGCGTCCGAGAAGTACTGGCTGCCCTCGTCGTCGTCGGTGAACTCACCCGCGCGGCCCCGCTCGCCGCGCTCGATGCCTTCGGCCTCAATGGCGATCGTCGATTGCTCGCCGTCGCCCACCATTGCTCCTCCTCCTCAGGTGGACATACCTAGCCCGAGAATAAGCATCAAGAAACGCAACCTAACCAAAATAAAATTTCAAGAAACGCAACAAATCAATTCAGCCATCCCCAAGATCAAATCCCAACTCATCAAGAACAGAAATTTACCAACAAAAGCGCCGCCACTGCACGCCACTCTAAATCCCACCACCAAGAGCCAACCAAAAACGGACAAAATCAAGAACACAGGCAATGCGATCGCGACAAACGATCCAAAGAGGACTGGAACCCCACTAACGCGGCACCAGACGGCCAAAGGGGTGGGGTTCTCGTGAGGTTTCTTGATCCATAACCGCAGGCCACGCAAGAAGACAAGACGAGAGGAGAATAAAAAGAGAACGGATTGCACCGCCACACACAGCCGCACACAGTGAGGGGAAAAGAGGAAGGGGGAGAAAGCAAAAGACGAGTCCTGTGATTGTCGGGAGGAGGAGCCGAGGAGGAGAGAGGAGAGGGTCGGGTTCTCAGCTCATCGTCTCATGGAGAAGAGTGTAGCTCAAGGCTGCTTCCAGTGAATCTGTGGATGACAATGCAGCTGGCAAAGAAACAACAACTCAACAACAAAGAGGCAATTTTTTCTTTCATTTTCTTGAAGGAAAAATCCTATGCCTCTGTCGATCTGTCATATACTCATATAATATCTCTATGTACAAAATAAAAGGTCTATATCTTCTGCTGATTACTTAACAACGTGGTTTTACTTACATATATAATAATGCTTTGCTACTGCGTTAATTACTTGTGAGGTGAAACCTTGGGCCTCATTCGGACCATTGAAATTTTAATTCCAATTTTTTTTAATAATACATTTTCTAAAAGGAATTGCGATATTAATACGCTAAACAGAAAAATTACAAAAATAATTATCCGTCACCAAACGGTACGGCGAAATAGGAGTAGTCGCTAGAGGGCTGGACGAAGATCCTATTTTCACCATACCGTGTGGCGACAACTCTCTAATCACGCTATTAGCGTTGCATCGATAGAGCCGAGGCAGTAGCGTGTGGCACATAGCATTTTTGCCATATGGTGTGGCGAAAATAATTGTCGTCCAACGGTTCAGCTGCAACATATTTTCGTCACACTGTACGATGACGACTAGGCCTCAAAACCAGCCGAGAGAAAAGGAGCAAATTGATTAGGCTATAGAGTACGGAAACAAAATAAATTATAAAAATCATAAAAAATTTTGGAGGAAATTAAATTTATTAGAGGCATTTTTGTACGATTTCATTCGAAAATTCGTTGTAACTTGTGAGCATTAATTGTTAAAAATCAGTGTTATTTTGACGGTTGCTAGAATTTTAGAGTTCAAACCAGGGTTCAATAAATTCAGAAAAATTCATATTTATCAGTGATAATTCATGTAGTATTTTATAAAATTATTTGTTAGTTATTTTCTTGACAAAAAATTCAAATTTCATTGTTCCTTGTTCTCTTTCGGTGTGCGACAATTTCGACGACAAATCATAGTAAAATATTGAATAAAATCCGACATTGATATTAAAAAGTGCAGTAAGTACAATAACTACAACAACATCGCATGTGAACTACAACTAAAATACATATATGCCTTAGCAAATTCATAAAATTGGGATACAACATAGGTACATGCCTTTGGTAAAGGACTAAGCCACAAAACCATACATTCTATAGCCATGGTTGTCAGTATAGGTCGCTACAATAAAAATGGTAATAGTTTGGATACTTGATAGGGCTTAATATAATATCATCGTTAGGATTCAGAGAACTCTAAGGATGCAAGGTTCGTGGCCTAGGTGGTATGAAATTATCATCATCATCATTTGTATGGTTAGGAGCTAGCTCTCTTTCAGTGCTGATTGAAATACCTCTTGCATTGTTAGTTGAACGGCTTGTTATAGTAGTGTTTGAATGGTCTGTTGTGATAGGGCTTGAACGTCGAGGTCTAAATGACATAAAATCGACATCATCATCGCTATTAGTAAAGTTAGGGGCAAGCCCTCCTTCGGTGGTGGTTGAACATGCTCTTGAACTTTCTGCTGCAACAGTATCGAGTGGACCTCTACCCCTCTAGTTAGATCCTCTTGTGTCTTCTGCGCAAACCAGACATCAAGCCCCCGCTGAAGAGTATATACATCGCTACGAATTCTAGGATATCTACATCAAGCCCCCGCTGAAGAGTATATACATCGCTACGAATTCTAGGATATCTTTGTTCAGCAATTCTTTATCCTCGGGGAATGACTAACACATAAGACGAGTATACGAATTAGTGAACTTATGGATAACGCTAAAAAGATTAGTAGCATGAACAAATAGAAAATAACTAACCTTAATATGCTCTACATACTGATTGAACAGCATCAGTACCCTATAAAGTCTCGTAGAGAAGTCTGTAGCAGAAGGATGGTTGGCTAGTTTACACACCCTGAAATACTTTTGATGCCACCCCTGCAAGTACACCTTGAGGTCGTTGGAGGCCACAAGGTTCAGGCCAGAGGTTGTTACATTATGCCTCGATAATGTCGGACTCCACTCTTGTAATTTGGATAGCACTTTACTTAGGTTCTCCTTCTTGAACGGATCTTCCTTTCCATTATGTGTAACCTTCAACGTGTAATGAAGAGCTATGCTGCTCATATCAGGCATCCACGAGAATGCTCTGCTAGAGGATCCAATCATGGTGAAGTGTGAGTGAGAGCTGTGTATGTGTGCTTGTAGTTTGGCCTTTTATAGTCTCGAAGGGGTGGTGTATGGACTAAGTGTTAGAAAGCAAGTTTCAAATGTGGAGACGGACAACAAAACACTAGAGTGTGTAGTCAAGTCAGGTTGAAAAGGCAGTCATGCATGCAAGGTGTCAGTACTGACAAATATACCGTGCAATAAGTGGTCAATTCAGAGTTAAAAATAAGCAGTGAGTGGTCACTTCAGACTATGCAGTGTGCAGTTAGTGCGTACTGAGTGTACTGATGGGACTTTGTAGCGTGTAGTGAGTAGTCACGTCAAACTATATTGTGTGTAGTGAGGGGTCATTTCAGACTGGTAAAAGTCTTCAGCGAGTGTGTGGTAGTGTTATGCTATATTATGTCACGTAGTCTGAAAAGGTTACAAATCGCATCGGTGTCTGGTCTTGTGCTATCACGTCGTTTGAGAAAGTAAATTATATTTTGGAAATAACGAATGAAGTAAAAAGCGATGACATCACAATTAACAGTGTGAAATAGTAAAACATACATCAAGTGAGGAAGTATAAAATATGGATAGGATGACAGCCTAACAATGAGGTACTAACCCTGAGCACCCCTTTTAAGGTGGACCCTGACCCCTACCCCTAGCACGACCTCTCTTTGTCCTACGTGCTGAAGTAGATGCATCGTTCAGAGGTCGTGTGTGAAGCTCCTGGGATGGTCACGCCTGCCCGTAATTTGAAGGGCTGTACCGCTGCACCAGGCGACGCTCGTGGGGAGGCAACGCGTACCCGTAGGAGGTGCCATAGTCCTATTGTGTCAACTGCATTGCTAGAGGGGGCAAGGTTGGATCCAGTAGACAGTTGCACTCATCTCTGTTAATCACAGTGAAATCACCGTGTGCACAGAAATCACGGAACTCACTAGGCCAGGTATGGACAACATGATCCTTCAAATAGAAAGAGGACACGTATTGCGATATGTTCATTCCAATTTGCCCATAAGCAGCTATCACATGTGAGCAAGGAATATGAAGAAATCTTGGCTTGTTTTAGGTGCATTCACACCATCCAGTGGCCTCTTAGCCTAGATTAACCTCATGTGTAATAACCACTGTGTCGGTTCCCAATCCCGCTTTGCACCGCAGAGTCACCTCGAAGCGGTACTCAGTGATTATGAAGCTACGCACTATATGCTACTGAGCTTTCATGGTTCGTTCCTCCATGTAGGTCATCATCCGCCAACAATACGGCGTTTGCAATGTCATGGCATGAAGTACAACCTCCGCATGCCTTTTCTGGAAGTAGGCAATGATGTCGTGCAACATACCTTCTAGGATGGCCACAAGTAGTAGCGTACGGAGGCCTCTGATGACCAAATTGTAAACCTCGGCTATATTCGTTATCATGATACCAAATCTGTTCAACACATCAGTTAGTACAATAATCCTATTTGTTCAACTATCATAAATATGTTAATGTACTATACTAACCTGGCCCCTCCAGTGTCATGGAGCAATACCCACTTCTCTAGAGGTTCCACCTCTATCTAGTACGAGAAATACTTTATGTTTCTTGATGATCGTCTCCTCAGATTAGGAGGATCGAGCTCCCTAAGGGGTGCTAGCCTTTTGAGTGGGCAATCGTTCGGCGTAGGTGGTTGCTTCTTCATCTCTTCGATATGTGCACTAGTGTGCTTATCCAATTCGGTCAATAGCGTGTTGAACTTACGCGCCTGATTCTCCTTGCATAACCTCTTAAATAGATTCATCAGTTTCTTATTCCTAAACTGCTGAAGAAATTTGCTCTCAAATGTCTCATGCACCACCTGTTCTGCAAGTCATGCCATGTGAATAGCTCATCAAGATTCTCCTGTAGAGTCTTAATTGCCGAAAAGATACCTTTTATGACGATCATGAATGTTGCACACTAAAAGGATCGAGTTGACATAGAGAGGGGGTGAATAGGTAACTTTTAAAATTTTAGATTTAAGTACAAGCCTTTATTACTTGTTAAATGAATCCTAAGTAAGTACTCAAATACAGGTGAGTCAAAAAATTCTGCAAATAAGCACGGCTAACACAAGAATAGCAAGAACTAGCACAATAGAGCAAAGTTTGACAGTAGAAAATAAATGAAGAAATGTAAAAGTTGAAAGTAAAAGAGGGGATACAGAGAAGTTTTTCCCGTGGTTTAGAGCCAAACTCATACTTCCACATTAGAGCACTTCCTGTGAAGTATTGCTCCCCCAAGGCTAGTTGATGTAGCCCGGGTCTCCACTAGGGTGACTCTTCCACCACTCCGGTGAGGTGAGTCCTAACCTCTCACAGCAATGGTGGCCTTCCACAAACACTTTTTGACAGGTCACACAAATCACTTCTCCAAGCCATCTAGGAATGCTTAGTTCTAAGAGTAATAGACTATCCACAAGTTATGTCCCTTGGTTCACTAGCACAGCACTAACTAGACTAAACTTGGAGCAAAAACACTTAGGAATTTTGGATTTTGAGTTTTAGAGGTGAAGCATGGTCTCATTGATGGCTTGAGAGCTCTAAGATGCTAAAATATCAAGGAGATCAAAATTCTTACCACGGAATACCCTAGATGAGTTTTTATAGCCATTTGAGCAAGAGCTAGCCGTTACAACTGCCACAGTAGATGTTGGACGTGTCAGACTGTCAAAAATAGGCTAAGCTCAACTGCCCCGGACTTAGCTTGATTAAGCTTCACAAACTGCTCTGTGTACACCGGACCAAAAATACAGATACGAGCATTTGTGCCGGACTAAGCCAGCTAGGTCCGTCGTATATAGGCTTTGGAAAGTGTCGATGTACTTTGCACCGGGGTACCCTCTCCGCCGTAGAAGTAATAGGCCCAAAAAGCGGCCTGGCCCAACTTGGTGCCCTGGAGCCCGCGTGGCCCCATGGCGAGCAGCCAGGCGATCACGCCCTGCTCGCCAGGCAAGCGGCCCACGCGGGCGTCGGCTTATGAGGCGGCCTGGCGAGTGGGCGGGCATCTGGGCCCCCCTCGTCAGGCCACGGAGGCAACCAAAGGAATGAGAGGAAGGCTTCGCCTCGAAGTTTCCCTCCCCTGGCACCTCGTGTCAGGGTCATTAATTATGAAGGGTTCTGCTATCGACACGACGACGGCACATCCCTCTGACACCTCTTACCAAACCCGTCGCAGGAGCATCATATCCCGGGCGGACCGGGCGAAGCCACTCACCGACATTAAATGAGGTTTGAAGGACAAGGCCACGGAGGCGTGCGTAATAAATGAGTCGTGCATCAACTTGGAAGTTGGAATGATGAGTGTAGTTAATGTGTTGTAGATAAGTATGCCATCTCCTTCTCCCCTGCCCGAGCTAACCCGTCTATATAAGGGCGCCTCGATGCATGGGAGAAGGGGGTCGGAAGGAGGAAGAAAGACCGAGAGATAGAGAGATTGAAAGAAGAAGAGAGAAGTCATTGTAATCCCCTTCACATTTCCTCAACAAAGAGCTAGCAGGATGTAGAGCCATTACCCGAGCTGGGGGCCTGAACCTGGGTACATCGCTATGTCCATTAGTCTTTTGGTTCCCGAAATCCATCACGAGAGACATTAGGGTTTCCAGCCACGGAGATGCTCTCTATCGAACCATGCCTTCCGTCTAGGGTGTAGTCAATCTCGCTCGTTGGCGGGATCTTGTCAGGTGGAATACGCCGACAAAAAGAAATTGAGTCTAGCATGAAAATTGATATTTGCACGTTCGCGTCGGACCACATTTGTTTGGTACGCCGTAAAAGGTATATCTGGAAATGCTGGTCCAGTGGACTTTTAGAACACAAGAGGAAAAGATTCGAGAGATACGCATTTGCGCTGGACTAAGAAAAAGGTCTGTCCGGCGTAAACATGAGTTAGCGCCGGACTTGATTTTGTGTCAGCAGAAGACAGTCCAGCGTAAATGGTATACGCTCGGTTTGATTCTTGTACGAGTGGCTTTCAGCACCGGACTAAAAAAGAATGGTCTGATGTAAACTTAGTTTGCACCGAACTATTTTTCAGAGGAGACCAGGTTGATCCAGCGTGAATGGGTTTGAGTGAAGTGAACACCGGACTAAGGAATAGAAGGAATATTATGGGTCCGGCGTGAATGGAAACTATTTGATTGGTGTAGGATTGATTTTGATAGGGAAATTTCTTTGAAATGACCTTGACTCCAATCAATCTAACTAATTCAGCACATGAATCAAGGTTCTAACTTATGCATGATCCCCCTTTATAGTACGGCTAATCTAAAGTTACCCTAACTACTTGGCTTAAATTATTTCCCAAGCCAAAACTAGTAACAAAAGTTCTTAATCTTGACCTTTTTGTTTGATGCCGACTTGGATAACAATCAAGTTTTCCTCATCACCAAGGGGTCATTGACTTGATCATCAACACCAAAACCTCATAATCATATTTAATTAAAAATTAGGGGGCCTAGATGCTTTCACACACGTTGGGTCGATCACCAACTATCCCGAAATTCAGATGTCTGAAATACCATAGCCAGCTATCCCGGTTCTCACCCTTAACAAATGCAAATGCCAATGAAAGTATGTGATTGTTTTCATCAACTGCAATGACCGTTAGAATCCGTCCCTTGTATTTTTCAGTCAAAAATGTACCATTGACACAAAGCAATGGATGACAGTACCTGAATGATGCAATGCAAGGACCCAATGGAAAAAAAGCACGACAAAATGTCGAGATCCCATTACCATCTGCTTCAGTTTCTTTGAAAACGGTATATGTGTCTGGGTTGGTTTGCTTCAAGACATAAAGCACACGCGGTAGGTTGCAATATGAATCCTCATATGTACTAAACCTCTTCTCTAATGCTTTTTGCTTCGCACGCCAGGCCATCGAGTAACTTATCTGGTATTTAAATATTCTTAAGATTGCTTTCTGAATAGACGAACACTCAGTGTCCCGCTTCTTAATGATTTCATTGAACATCACGCTAGCAATTAGAGCCACATTCAATTTGCGGTGTTTCACTAGAATATTTTTTAGTCTGTATGTGTGCTCCTCCACTCGTGATGCAATCCAATATGTCTCGCACTTCAGCTTGTATGCATGAACTCAGAATTCACATCCATCGATTTTGCACTTCACTGTGTACCTATCTGGCCTGGACAAGGCAATCCGGAACTCTCTCTGTAGCGACAGTGCCCACAGCCTCACTGTCAACTTCAATTTAGAATTGTTCGGGAATATTTGATTCAGCCGAATGCCATTGGTACCATACTCCCAACGTGACTCATCGCCCCACAAAACTTCCATATCAGCTTTGTTTTGCCTATTCTATTCATCAGGGATGGGTACCTCCGCTGTCCCAGTATTACCATGCATTTCATCATCATCATCCCCTCCTTCCTCATCTTCGTTGATGCCATTATCAGACTCCAACATTTCAGCTTCCTCTAATATCGCCATACGGTCCACCCACTCCAAATGATCAACAAGTTGCTCGATTTTCTCCTCTTCATTGGCCCAACCTTCTGCGTTTGCTGCATCCCTGTTATCATCCCCCGCTGCTACCTTAACCGGCACCACTGTCTGAACTTGTTCAACTGTACCCAATGTGCTGCTCTCATCCACACCACTAATATCCACCTCTTTTCTAGGGCAAGTCTGCACCAGTATTATACATTCAAGGCGAGATCTCTTGCACCACCTTAACCATTTTTGCCACAAGTATGTTTGACCTACTTTCTTCAACTCCCACATTGCCGGGTCACCCCTACTACACGTGAATAAGATTTGGATGGTAACAGAGTAAACACTTAGATCCAGGAAAAAATATTGGGTCAACCAAAACTTTATATCACCAATGCTAACACTATCGGGGAACGAGTGTTCAACCATGGTGACTGGAAAGCTGCTTAAATCAACACCATTCTGCCTAGTTTTTATTTTACCATCGCCATAATATACTCTAAATTTCACTGGATCCGATATTACTGTGACAACATAGACAAAATAAATTTTTAGATCACCACTAACATGTAATATCGCTAACATAAATTAAACAACGCTAATTAACTATTCCGCTACCAATACTACAATATTATAGTACACATCTAATATCGCTAAATTAAAAGAGAAGTACTAATTAACTAACTCTAACATAAACTACAATATAACTATCCCTCACTAACTAATAAGAATCATGTAAATTCAAATCTTACGTTTAACATTCCTAAATATATCTCTAATATGACTATCTTACTATGTTTTTCTAAACAACTAACAAATAATATTAAAAAGTTGCGATGTACCTTCTTCCTTCTTCTTCCTCCTTCCTTCTCACTCTCTCCTCCTCTCTCCCTCCTCTCTCTCCCGGGCTTCCTCTCCCTCTCTTCCTCTCCCTCTTCTCCTCCTCCCTCTCTCTCTCGGTCGACGCCTGCGACTCTCCCTCCCTCTGTTTCTTCTCGCCTTTTTCTCTTGGCCGGCGCTCGCAACTGAAGCGTTTTGAAGTCTTGTCGTCACCATACCGTTTGGCGAAAATAAGTAGTCGTTGAACTGTTGGATGACAACATGTTGTCGCCACACCGTTTGGCGAAATTGCCATGTGTCTCGCGCTCCTTCGTTGTCTCTGTTGGCGCAACGCTAACTGCGGGATTAAAAAGTTGTCACCGCACGGTATGGCGAAAATAGGGACTTCGTCGAGGCCTCTGGCGATTACTCCTACTTCTCCGTACCGTTTAGTGTCGGAGAATTATTTTTGCAATTTTTCTTTTTCATATATTAATATCGCAATTCCTTTTAGAAAATGTATTATTTTAAAAAAATTCTCCTAATTCTTAAAGAAAATGAACTTTTTTTTGAAATAATTGCAATTTTTTTAAAAAAAAATTATGTGTTCCAAACAAAGCTTCAGAGATTTATTGGTCGACGCACATTACAGAAACTCTAATTGTGTAAAATACTGCCCAAAAATGTCAAAGAATAATGTGGCGTTGGCCTCCTAGATTATCAATGATGCACCAATGTTAGGAGCAAATGTTTGAATATTGGCAATTGTTGTAAGATTAGCTATAATGTCTTGTATTTGTTGATTCGGGGTACTGATTGTACAGTGCGGAGCTAGGGTGGTTTATGTCAGGTCAGACAAGGATGAGACGCATGCTGAAATCATGGAAAAGAAGCTCTGGTGTGGTGTGCATGAGTGAATGGCAAGTCTTCCATGATTTTCATCCGGGAAGAACACTTCATGATTTCAGTGAAGCACACTCTCTTTGTACTCCACTAGCAGACAACTAAATAGATTGACAGCCTTTTCAAAATACTAGATATTTATGTTGATTGTCCATTATCATAAGTTAGTAGATTAATAATGTTGATTCCCAACTGCAACGTACATGTTTTTATTCTTTCTATTTTGCGAAGTCATATAACAAAGCGTGATTTTTAACACATCCGCGCACTTAAGCAACTCACACCCATACCTGTTGATGTCCTGTTTGGAACGAAAATTGTCTTGATTTCTGCTTAATTCCTATGACATTTCTGTAACCTAAACAGAGCTTCAATTTCGCCAAATTAAAGAGTGTTTCATTATCAGGCTTCAGTCGGTGGCTTTTTCCCTTCGAATCAGAACATAGACCTTTTGTATGAAGGCCGTATGAGTTTATTCCTTCCACAGCCACCGGAATAACAGAGCTCGATATGATTTGACGTGATCTATTTTCTCGGCACGCTTGGAATCATGTTTTACTTTTAATTTATTGAAGAAAAAAAAACTCGCATCTTTAACTGCGAGGAAAACTCGGCATCAAGTCTACATTGTATCGAAAAAACAAGATGAGATTCAGCCAGCACTGCAGCACATAGAGCTTGTTTGAACTTAGAAATGTCATTAGCACTTCACAAGAGCTTTATAAGAAACAACAAAAATTCATAAAAAACTCTCGCTCATCAGGTTCTCACGTTCCAAACAGCGCGGTGCATCAATTATGGTGTGTTTGATTGTTTATACCACCCTAGTCTATCCCGTATAAGCCATTCAGGCTAGTTTTGGCCTGCATGAGTGGATACAAGTTGAGTTGTTTGATTGCTTATTTATGTATCTTACGGGTCTGCATTGGAGAGAAATCCAATTTCTGTGTTTCTCCATCCTGCATGGGTGGATGCAATTGTATCCACTTGGCCTGGATAAACAGAAAACCAAATGTGTCTAACAGATACAATTATATCCATTTATACAATTCAGATATCATACAAACAACAAACACACCTTTAATTACTCTCGCCATCCCTATGTTTACCACTAGCATAGATTGCAGTGCGAAATGTTTGTTTTCTATGGAGCGGCTGGGACTTGGATTGCGTCGAGCTGCAGAGCTAGCACAGATCGATGCTCCCCGTCCCTCGTTTGCAAGGTTAGTACCACTGGCACTTAGTACACTACTAGTAGTAGACTACTTAGCAGCCACTCGAACGCTGCCGGTGAACATAAGAAAAGGGGCGGTTTTTTTTGGACGGAAGACGTACGTGGTCAAGTACTACTGTCCTCGCCATCATTTTACTCGGTGGATCATTGTGTTCCCCAAACGCGACATCGATGGATGGATGTGGAAAAGGCAGGCCGCCATGATTCATCATGGAATGCAAATGCAATGCCAATGCGGCATCTTGCTTCGATCGGACGGGCAGGCCATCGGCCGCGTGTGTTAGTATTGAGTGCATGCACCAGCTAGTTTACTTAAAAGTTTAAGTTGATAAAAAAGATAGTCAATTCACTTATTCTTCAACGGTTAGCTTGCCTTGCCGAGTTGATATTTGTCGTGTTTTAATTTCTGAAAAGTAAATTTTTACGTGAATTTACATAAAGTAATTGCCCATGCTCCTGTATAAATCCTAATGAAGTGACGTTTGCTGGTGGTGTGTGTTGTTATCGGGCGAATTGGCTTAGGTAGATCTGGATGTTAATCATAGAAGGAAGAAAAGCAACCAGACAAACTGAGACGGTCTAGCTTTTGTTCATGTGTTTGTAGGGTTCTTGGCTTCTTGCTGTTAAGCATGGCACATTGGTACATGTGTTCTTTGGGTCTTTTGGAAGGCTTTGTTTTGTCAAACTTATTACGGGAAAAAAAAGTTTTGGCAAATGAGCTTTCATGTTCTTAGTACAAGTATCTGTTTATCTAAGGAGTCACTCTAACGGCATCTTTTTGAAAGACTTGAGTTTTTATACCCTTGCGTCCTGTTTAGAACATAGAAATTTTTAAAGATTATATACAAACAAATATTTAGGAATTCATTTGCCATTCTCTAATGCAAATGGACCCTAAGGATGCTCGTGAAAACAGCCAGATCAATTACATGAAAACGGTAAGCACCTGTGCATGCTAGCTAGAAGAACAAAATGTTATAGCAGGAATCTAGGGAAACGACAGAGCCAGTGGCATAGCTAGAATTTTAGGTAAGATTGGTCCAACTAAGAAAGAAAATATAACCGCATAAGCACAAAATGATCTGTGACCTGTCGTGATCCAAAATCCAAATTCAATTTTCTGCCGCACAAGCATAAGGCACGATCTAAATCCAATTGCCGAACGCATAAGCACATGCGTAGAGGCGCTGCTCAACAACGAATAATGATTGAAGTATTGAGCAAACCAGTAATGACTGCGAGTCTGCGACGTTCTATCTTCATGTTGATTGCGTGTACGTGGACTAAAAAATAAACGATGGGCTAAAGCATTAGTTATACCGTAGCACAACTGTACCAACTACTAGCTACGTTCTTGGATAGAGCCTGAAGATGATCGAAATGAAATGTTAACTACTTAACCACCACAAAGCACCACCAACCCTGCTGATATCCTAATTGCAAAGCGCACAATACTTTATGTTTCGTGTTGTCTCCGTTCAGCCATGCATCCACGAGACCATGACCCCCATCTCCATATATAATATAGTCCATGCCATTCTCTAATATCTGCAGCTTCACACACACACACACCCGGCCAGTGACGACAGGCAGGAACATGCATGCAGCTTGCTTACAGATGAAGACTCATCATCTTGGCTGAAACAGCAGTAGAGGTGTGTGAATTATGTCCCACTACAACAACATGCATGATGCTACCCTCTCTTTGAAGCCCTGAGAAAAATCATGGCAGAGGATTAGGTGTCAACCCTCTCACTCTGGCATTAACAAAGAAGCAGGACATGCTGTACTAGTATGATAACATCGATTAGTTTCAACTAGTCTTTCAGCAAGTACTCAACCATTTCTTTCTAACAAAGTGCTTTTGGAGAGGCTTGAGACCTACTCTTCGGTCCTAGCTACCATGCATGTTCAGTTGTTCTACTGAAACCCACACTAGTCAATGCTGAAGGAAGATAGAACAGTACATAATAATTGATGTATTGATTGAGCCTCTGAGGGCATACACACATATCTCTACTACTTCTAATTACGAGTTAGTAGCGATGGTCCGTTCTCCCTTTCCCTCCTCCCGGACATACCCACGAAACCGTCATTTTCTCGATCTTCTATACATTGGCGAACGGAGAAAGTTTTAATTCAGTTGGATATGTATGCATGCGTGATCTGCAGTGTATCATACTCTTATCTTAATCAGCCGATTCTATTTTCAAATACTGCACAGCCGATTCTTTTTCCATATACTGTACGCATACAGCATCTGAGTTATCACGTGCCTTTGAGTTGCCATATACAACCTTTCCATTAAATATTTACTTGCATGTGTAGATAAGATCATATTTTCTTTTTTATCTAATCATGTATGGACTTGATTCCGACCGGTCAGTAGCATGCGCATGGCCATGCATGACGCGACTAGATAAGTTTGTTATCTCAATCTCTACTAATTTTAATTAGGAATTGGTGGTGGTACGTCTATTCTCCACCCTCACCCGACACGTGTGTGCATCCGCGTGGCTGAGTGAAAAGCGAGCAGTGGCCACCCCGGTAGATTGGATTGGATCATCCCGTTGTGGGAGGTTAATGAATATGCATGACTTATTTATTGCTTTTCTTTCTCCCGTTGATCTAGCATTTGAATCGACGGCGATTGCTCCTGATGCTTTTCGGATTGGATTGATTGATTCCCTTTTGAAGGAAGCAGAGCTTTGATTCATAGAGTTGGGTCTCTTCTTACCTCTTTTCCTTTTGTTGCCTTCCTTATTCGAAGATTTCTTAGTCTGGATTTCATAGATATTTTCTCGGTTGTTGAATCTATATAACCCCGTTGCTTCTTGCCTCTCTTGCAGATGTGTTGAGCTTATCCGTTGAGTGGAGGTAATAGGCAACCTTCCTGATCTCGTCGATGTGGCGTAGGGGCAGATCGCCGGTGGTGGGCATCGAAATAGGCTGGTGGCGCTGCTGGAGCTCGCCGCGGTGGATGATGTTAATTGGTTGAGGGATGTGCTTGCGGGGGGAGGCAAGGAGGCAGTGGAGCTGGTTGACAGGGTGAGGCTATAGTATGGCCGGAGTAAGACGTACGAGCCACGCACGCCGCTGATGGTGGCAACCACATACGGATGACACCTACCTCTTCAACGCCTTTGCACCCATAGGGCAGCAGGTGATGCCTCTCTCAGTCAATTGATCGATCTTGAATTATGGCGTTACAAATTTACAATCCCAAGTGATGTGATGTTATTATTTAAGTTTGTGAAATTAAAAATAATTTTAAGTTCGAGTTTATAAACATGTGCTTAAAATTTGTATGCTTCGATGAATTGATTTAAACATTTAACCATGGCATATTCAGAGTGAACATTATTACTCAGATAAGGTTAATGCTCTTTGCAAATAATTTTTTTTATCGCAAATTGAGTTTCCGTTGTAACGTACGGGCACATGGCTATATATGTATATATGTGTATGTATATATGTGTGTATATATAGGGTATATGGTGAACGGAGATCAAGTCAATCTATTAGAGATAAGGAAAGAATTTGATACACATCCTAACTGGTTTTATTCTATCTCTAATAGTCTTGTTACACAATACATATACTCTAAACATCCCTTCGTAATCGGAGCAGGAGCATCGCGGACTCTCAGGTTGGTGTACATGCCGACAAAGATGCTCAAGCTAGAGTAGAACCCAACGGGTAGTAACATGCGAAGAGCCGCTGGTGAAGTTGTCTCCTGTTGCGGTAGTTATTCAAGTAGAATTGCCAACGATGAAGAGTAGCGCCATAGACAAAAAAGTCAAGGGAGTCGCCGTAGACAAAGAAAACATCGATGTTGCTAAGATGTTGATGTAGAGGAAGGATGCGGTAGTTGAGGCAGCATAGGTCAGATACCAGTGTCAAGGGAAATGCAAGAATAACAATAGTGGGAGGACTCAACAATGGTGGCGGTGCACAAATCAGCGTGAGAGAGAGAGGGCCGTTCAACATGTGGTTCTCGAAGTAGACGGGTGATGCACACATGCAACCACAAGAGAGAAGACGACGAACATGAGGCAAATCTATGTTGGCTATTGAGAACAGTAAGGGAAGGAGGCAAAGAGGATTGTTGTGGCGAAGAAAGGCACACTAACGAATGTTGTGCATGGAGAAGAAAATAGGCCGACGATACAGCAACAAGAAAAGCCGATGGTAGGGAGTCAAACATGAATTACACCCTAATATCAGTGAAGAATTTAGGTGGCAGACGCGGGTGGAGTGCAGCCCTACACGATTCTAGTGAGCTCAAAAATGAAATAAAATAATGTAAGTGTGAAAACATAAGAGAGACAAGAAACACAACTGATTTTTTTTACCAAGATCTCAAAGATTTGGTGATCCTCCATACTCCTCATTAGAGCACTTTTGTAAGAGTCTAACTCCGACATGACAACACACAATAATCAACCCATCCACTCGTGGTAGTCGTTATCTACTCTAGATAGGTGAACTCCAAACATTCACAAGCCTTGCATTGTGAAGGTCAATGAGCCAACATTTCTAAGCTGTCTAGGAGAGGCCAATCTCCAATATTAATAAACCCAAAGTGCTCATTTGAACCCACTAATGTCAAACAACTAGTAGCAATACACAACTTAGGGCTAATCTACTCTCTCAAGCACTCAAGATCTTCAATCTAAATTCAAAGTGTCCTTGAACTCCTCAATAGGACAAACACTAAAATGGAGTCGCAAAAGCTCAAACTTGAATCCCATAGGGTTTATTTATAACTCCCCTCATTAGAAACTAGTCATCGACACAGATATTTCTAAAATCTCTTTGAGTCGAATCATCTAACCCACTCAAATTATCTGGCTTAAATGCTTCCAATGGTAAAAAAACATAGCCATTGCATACACTCAGATTGTCCGACCCAAGCTGGATTATCAGACCCACTCAGATTATTCGGGCTAATGCAAATCCTAAAAAAACACCTTCTCTATGAAATTGATTTGGGTCATGCTCTGACCCACTTGGATCATTCGTCTCGCATAGAAACATCTTAGGTCTATTCTCTATCAAATTGAACCTACTGGTAGTCTGTCCCACTTAGATCATTCGGATC
This sequence comes from Guadua angustifolia, assembly GCA_036346375.1. Classification (NCBI taxonomy): domain Eukaryota; kingdom Viridiplantae; phylum Streptophyta; class Magnoliopsida; order Poales; family Poaceae; genus Guadua; species Guadua angustifolia. The sequence continues at coordinate 36,817,374 of CM070509.1, read as the reverse complement.
CGACTCACTTGATTCGACCTACAGTTTGGGTTTTCGGATCATTCAACTCCCATTAAAGGTTCAACACGGTGAAATTGATCTAACCCATGCTCTGGATCACTCGCTCGGATCTATCTGACTTACATCAAAATCAACTAGACATACTCCCTATTGAATTGATTCGACTGACTTAACTTCAAAATTTTGACAAAGTCGAAAATTTCACATATAATCCAAATTTGGTTTTCTCACTTAGATTGTTGGCTTCTTCTGACTAGATATAAGTTAGAGAGACCTAGGGCCTGTTTGGTAGAGCTCTAGATTCCAGCCTCTCCTGAAATCTGAAACTTGTAGGCTAAAATAAAGTGAATTAAGTTTATATTTTTGATCTAAAATGTAAACAAGATGATCTATCTAAACACTCTTAATGTACTTACAGCTCTAGCTTCATGAATCTGGTGAAGCTAAAATTTTCAGCTTCACCAAATTCTCAGAATCTGGAGAAGCTGAATCCCTGCCAAATAGGCCTCTAGTATGAATCACAACTAGCTACCTAATCTCACTAAACTCAAGCTACTAGCCTTAAACCTCTCTTAATAGTACAGCTAAAGCAAAAACAAAATCTATCACTAAAATGATCTAAACTCGACTTATTAGATTATTTTTAATCACAAAATTTTTAATCTTCATGCTTTGCTATCAACTACCAATATGCTAAATTCAAACACTAACTCATTTTAAAATCTTGAAACATAGTTAGTCTTAACAAACAAACATCATTAATCATCGAAACACTTAAATATCTAAAATTAGGGACCTAGATGATTATGGAACCACATCAAAAAGAAAAAAACAAAAAGATCAACAGGTGGTCGTGGCGAGGTCGCTCAAGAGAAGGCTATCCATCATAGCAACTAGGGTTGAAAACGGGTAGGATATTTCCTACCTGATCCGGAACTGGATCTAGTCGAGCCAGATTTGGGACAGGATTTGACTATTCGGCCAGATCCAGGGATCTGGATACTTGAATCTAGATGCAGGATCGAATTCGGAGCAGTCAATATCTAGTAAATATGGGATGGGATTCAGATATCCAAAATTTTCCTATTTGGATATCAGTAAGGCCCAGTCCATTCATTACATATTTTCTATGATAGCCCATTTATATTGAAAATTAGTTAGTTCTATTGATTCTGAAGTAACATATTCTTTCTATCACGTCTATTGGGTTTGATTGACATATAACTTGCTACTATAATCATATACTTGTACGGTTTGATTCAGCATATATTACTCTATATATGCGTGCATTTTAGTATATCTTTATCTGTTTTCAACCCGAATCTGTCACATATATGTCCTGTGTCCATATCTTGAATAATCGAATTCGTATTCGTATCCAGCTAGCCCGTATCCGCTTTTGAATCCATGAAATAAATATAGGTTAAGATACAGGAAGAGCAATACCTACCTGTACTTGATCTGTTTGCACCCCAAGTAGCAATGATAGAACAGAAATTAATAATAAAAGCATGAATGAAGGAAGACATGTCGATGCATGCGGCCATACCTTGAGGGAGATCATAACAAGAGAATCAGTGCACCAAAAGCACAAGATGTGCTGGCATGGTAGGGATTAACCATAAGCGAAGCAACAAAGAAGCACTGAAGGGAGCTAATTAAGGAAGTGGACGATGGCGCTCGGGGCGGCAAAGCCCAGAGGCAATAAAGAGGAGGTCTCCAGGACAGGAAAACAGTACACAAGACAACCATAGGCATGATCGGCAATGGAGAAGAAGCAGATCTATCCGATCTATGAAATGCCCTCGGCCCCAAATCCCCCCCCCCCCTAGCCAAGTTTTCTCCCCCGGCCAGCTCCCTCTTAGGCCACCTATCTGCCATTCATGGAATTTTCATACAATAACAGTTATAAGGCTAGTTTGAAAATGTCACCTTTTAAGGCCCTTTATGGAAGGAAGTGTATAACTCTCCTAAATTGGACAGAGGTAGGAGAAAGGCAACTCTTTAGGCCAAAGCTTGTTCAAGATGCAGAAGCCCATGTAAGAATTATTAGAGAAAACTTAAAGGCTGCCCAGGAACAGCAGAAGAGTTACGCGGACAATAGACGAAAAGATATCAGTTACCAAGTTGGAGATTTCGTCTATCTGAAAGTGACACCATTTAAGCCAGTGCACGATTTTAGATAAAAGGAAAGCTGGCACCTAGATATATTGGACCCTATCAGATCATAAGCAGAGTTGGAGAAGTAGCTTATAAGTTGCAGTTGAGCCCAGAATTGTCTCGAATACATAACATGTTCCACATGTCACAATTGAGGAAATGTCTTCGACACCCAGCAGAACAAATACCTTTGGAATGAATCGATCTGCAGAACGACTTGACTTACCATGAGGAACCAGTTAGGATTGTTGAGATAATTGAATGGGAGCTCAGGAATAAGAATGTCAGAGTCTGTCAAGTACTGTGGAAGAATCACACTTTGGAATAAACCACCTCGGAAAAGGAATCGGAATTGCAGCAAAATTTCCCCAATCTATTCCCCCAGGAGAAGTAAATCTCGGGACAAGATTTATTTTAAGTGGGGTAGGTTGAAATGCCCCCGGCCCAAATTTCCACTGGCCTGCTCCCTCTCCCTCTCCCCGAGCCCCCTCCCTATTCCCCGTGGGTCATTTCCTGGCCCACCCCTTTAGCGCCACCTCGACCCAGCCCACCCCGACCCCTCCCTTCCACCTCCGGCTCAGGCCACCCACGCCGCTTGCCTCCTCCCTTGTCCCCCTCCGTCTCCCCCACCCCTATCGCGCCCTCACCAGCCCCCGCTCCTCTCTCCTCCCCTCCCTGGCTATATAAACCCCGCCTCGCTCCTCGTTTCTGCTCGCCCCAGCGGCGGTGAGCTTCCTCCCCCTCTCTCGCGCTTCTTCTCCCTCTCCCGCATTCTCCCCCACCGCCCCGCTCCCCTTCTTCCTCCGCTATGGCTGAGCGCCGCCGCCTCCCCTCTTCGCCCTCTTGGGTCCCACTGCCAACAACCTTGCGCGGTCCCCACTGTCACCGCTCTCCTCGCCTCGTTGTCACCGCCTCCCTTGAACACGCTTATCGGCTTGTCGGCACGACGGCCATGGGTCGCTTGGGTCGAGCGTGGTGGGCCGCATAGGCCAAAAGGCGTTGCACTATGTGGCCCATTTTCATTTTATTTTCCGATTTTTTGGATTTTTTATTTTCAAATAATCCAAAAAATCATTTTAAAATTTTAGAAAAAAATCCCAAAAAATAACCAAAAAATACATATTTCTAACTAGCTCAAGCCGTTGAGTCCAAAAATGACCTCCGTTTCGCTAAGCCAAGTCCCCAAAATTTCCAAAATCCCTAAAATACCCTTTCGACCTATTTTCCATCCCTCCTCTCCGATTTAATTCCTATTTTCTCTCTTTTTTGGCATTTTTATTTGTTTATTTTACTGTTTTTGTTTCTTAGTGCTAGATCTGATATTGGAGCAAGACAGGAGCAAAGCGGAGAGCAGAGCGATGCTTGGAGCCGCATCAGAGTAAGAGTCGTCCGGAACCAGTCAAGACTTTGGCTTGTACCAGCCAGGAGACCTCTCAACCCTACAAGGCAAGCCACACCCTTGAACATGTTGAGCCCAGTTTTAATGTAATAGTATGTATCTTCTTATTGTATTATTTTCTTGTATTTTAGAAAACTAAAAGGAGATAATTTCGAATAACTTGGTTAGATGAAACCCACCCCTTGTTAAGCTTAACTCCCTTTTAACCTTAGGCTATAATTATTGAACCGCCATAGATTAGTTGTTAATAAATTTTCACTCTAGCCCTTTTATTTAAAATCTCAGAGCAGTGGCTTGGTATGCTATTTCAAAAAAAATTGCCATGGTTAGGGGGACAGTGTTGGGTTGCCCGCGTGAGGTAGATGTCAGTCCGACCCCCGACCGGTGACAAAGCCAAGTTGTTGGTCTGGTGGTTGGTACAATTGGTACCCTGGCTTATGGTATGAAATTGGCTGAGTCTCAGGCACTTAAGGACCGACCCCCTTGGGCTAAGTAAATAACTTCAATCCCCACTCAACCGCAAGTTGGGCTGGTTAGCCCTGTTGACCTATCCCAGCGTAGCTCAGTACCTTGTACTTCCCCTTGGAATACCTATTGGAGGCAGCTACCATTCTCATGAGTAGAATGGATCGCAGAGTGACCGGGGTGGAACGGGAATGGGGAAGCCATTCGACGGTTCTCACAACAGTAGGTATCCACAGGGACCAGATCGCATCTCCAGCCATAGCCAGTGGGTCTTGGAGATTGTGGATTCTCGAAACCTAGTGGGTAGGGGCTAAAGAGGAGAAGTCCAACGAAAGGCTATGATCATCTTGGTCCGGCTGCATGCATTTAAGTTACATGTTAATCGCGTGGTACTGACAGCCATAGATATCTTGTGTGTAAAGTTAAGCAGCTCTGCAGAGTAATCTTGATGGTATTCGAATACGTCGTGTTTCCGGTTAATAAAGCTGAGTTAATCTGGGGTGATTCCCGTAACCGAGCTCAAGTAGTTTTCAAAACAGAACTTGTCGTAAAATTGAACTTTGCAAAAACCCTGTGATATTGTCTGGTATTTGGTTTGTGTTTCAAATGTAATATAAAACTGAAATTTAACTCCTGCATCCACGATATCTTAAAACCTGTGCCGATCCTTGTCATCCCCTGCATATAGTATTCAAAATTTCTTATGTGGTTTGTTGAGTACTTTTGTGTACTCGCCCTTGCCACCTACCCCCCTTAGATTTTCAAGAAGATGGTAACTTCCAAGAGATCGTAGACGGCGACAGTATATGGTTCTAGGTCTTGGTTTATTGCTCGAGCTTTCCTGTGGGAGTTTTGTAATGTATCTGGTGCAGCCGCACCTTTTTTGTAAAACTCTAGCTGTCAGACCTTAATTCTTTATAAAAAAGTTGAATTTCGTTCTTATGTCTGGTAATGAACACTTGGTTACCGATAATTAAAATCCTGAGTAGCTGTTAAAATATTTAAACGTACCCTCTGAAAAGGGCAGTCTGTCACAATCTATTGATAAGAGAAAACCAAAAAGAAACATCTTGCACAACCACTAGGAGATTAGATCATAGAGATTGGATCGTCTCTCTTAGGGTTGACACAAAGTGGAATTTTGGTGGTAGGTATGAACATATGCAAACCCACTCTAATACCGGGAAGGAAGATAGAATAGCGCATAATAATTTATGTATTGCTTGTGTCTCTGAAGGCATGTATACAGAGTACATAGTAATTTAAAGATCATGGAAGTCGATAGAGATAAGAAAGAAATTGAATACAAATCATAATTAATTATACTCTATCTCTATCTCTGATGGTCCTGTTACACAAGCCGTATAACAAAAACTACATACCGTACTACATGGCAAACTACTAACTAGTCCCACAAAAGCACATAGTGAGTGAGCGAGTAAAATGGTGCAAGAATTAGAGATGGTTTGATTGCTGACCTTACTTTACCACAGTTTTCTCAGGCAAATGTTGCGCTTGACGTACCAATATACTTTGTTATAAGTCTTGAGATGTTTGTTTTTGTTACAATGCCTATGCTCAAGTACGGCAAATTAACTTAAATATAACTATTGTTTGCTTAGTTATCACACCCTAATCCCATTGTTTTCGCATGTGTGGTGCATCGAACTGTCGAAGGACCAGTGAACTTGTTCTTCACGACAATTTTGACTAGAAAAATGTGTGGCAAAGGGATCAAAACTCAGTCAAGAATAATAATTTGTAGCGCATCATAGTGTGATAGGGAGACAAAAACAGTAGACAGTAGTGCATCATAGGAAGAATATTGTCGGTTTTCGCCAAAACCGGTCAAACCGGCCAGGACCGCTTGGTACGTAGCTTCAGTTCATCCGATTCACCCCTTAAACCCCTCTTTCAAACTCAACTGATATAAAAAACCTACAATCGCGTCTAGTTTATATCCCACACTTCAAATCTACAAAAGGGAAAGTTTTAAATGTTTTTTAAAAAAAAAACCGGCCATTATGACTGATTTTGACCGATTTCTTCTCGAAAAAAAACCCAATAGACACTCCACACTATGCAAGTGTAGCACATGTAAGCTGGACACTGTTGTAATCCATGGCAGACAGGCAAAGAGATCCCAGAACTGAAATGTCAAAGAAACACAAGTGGCATGATCCATCAATGTAATACACAGTGCACAGAACAGCAGAATTTGCCGAATTATATTGCTCGGGACCGCACGATCTACATATGTTTCAAATCCATGGCTAGGAGCCTATGAGAGGATAAAATAATAAGAAAAAAAAACTCCTGCATCTCCATAAATTTAGACAGCAACCATGGCAGGTTAATTAACAAAAAGGATGAAATGTACCGTCACACTATATTCAGTCTATAATGGCTAGAGATTTGCTAGCACTTGACTTGCAGCACATTAGTGGTGATAGAAATGCGAGTACCTACGTGCAAGCATGCAACAGCACAGTGAATGTAATGCTATTGCTCAAGCATGACAGAATCTTATCGAATACAAAGATGGCTAGGTACTAGTACCACTTATGCATCACAAAATGCAGTAAATAATTGTAAGAGTCGGCAGATCTGCGAATTTAATCACACAGAATAAACGTAAGCAATGGATGTTGGTAAGAGTTGCAGACTTGCAGTACAGGACCATAGATGGTGTGGCAGGCATCACGGAGATCAAACGTGATGTCGTCCGATCCATTGGCTCGCAGTAAGAAATTAACTGCCTCAACATATAATGAAAAGTACGAGTCCTAGCTCGTGTACTACTTGAGTGTTAATGTATCGTGGCAGTAAACAATAGCTCCCATTTATGAATACGATCGATGTCGTAGCAGATCAAACGGGAGTAACATTTCGAAATAAAGAGGCAAGGAGACACTAGAATCGCGAACAGGATTAGGCTGGTTCGTACCTAGATTGCAATAATGCAGGTTACGAAGCAAGGCAGGCATACATTAAATCGACAAGATCAAGCCGGGACCTACGTTAAAACTGTACTGACGGCGCATCCATAGCTTGCAGGAGCCTTGTAGTGGTATATGGAACACATGATTTCTGTAAGTTATCTTCCTCATCGAGGTTGGAACACATGATTTTTTTTAAAAAAAATTAAAGAGCAGATGCCAGATAGTATAATGCACGCAGATTAGGACAAATTTTTGGAGGTCTCAGTGATATTATCTGAATCAAATTTGGTAATATTTGTAGTGGAGAAAGCAGTAGCTTATATTTCCAACACGGCAAGATCTATTTCTATTCAGTGTTGTAACTTAGCTTGTCGTATTCCAGATGTCCTGGAATAAGCAAATGAGCATTCTATGGTACGTATAAAAGCTAAGCTACAGAATGTACGGCTCCAACTGTTTAGTTACTGAATAATGCCGAATGCTTTTCGATATCTATTCAAGGGCAACTATGGGATAGCAATTATATCGAAAGATGAGCAGTTGGATTAGATGAGATGTCAATCAAACACTACACGAGGACAGAAGGCAACCAAGGCGTGAGCTGTTTACTAGCTCCAATTCGATTCAAAGGTACTTTCTATACAGAAGTACTTATAAATCGTAGGCCAGATATTAACTAAACGATGAGACAAAAGGTCAGATAATTTTAATTCTATACCCTTTTCAAATCATTTTGGTTTCTCATTTCGTTCCTCAGATAATAAACTTGACAGCCACGTAATTCAAGCATATGATTCCCTAGAAATCCGATATGGAAAGTACGGTCGGAGGAAAATAGGCAGAGGAAGCTTTCCTGTTTTCATGTAAATGACATCTAAGATGTAACCTGCCATAGTTAGTGATTATATTGATGTTATCCATAGCTCACCTTACAATGCAACTGGGCCTTGACACATTGTTCATCGATTTTGTCCCAACGGCAGGTCCACGCATTGTGATTTACAAAAGTTTGTTCGCTAATTTTTTTTTTTTGAAAACGGCGAAAGCTGTGAAATATATTAGGAGATTGAAAGAGCAGATACAAGGTGCGAAGGCCGCACCCCTAGGGAGGAGGGGGAAAGGAAATAGAGAAAAAAAGATGGAAATTAGGACGAGAGGCAAGAACAGAAAAAAAGAGAAAAAGAGAAAAGAGAAAAGAGAAAAAAAGGCACATTAGCGGTCCATTACAACATAGTCGGAATAAGAGCACCAAGATGCGATGCTCCCGCCAAAGCCCAGGATGCAGCCTCGTCCTTAATTGACTGAAGTTTCTGATCGTGCGTTGCCCAGGACTGACGGAAGGTTCTATTGTTTCGCTCTTTCCACCATTACCAACATGCTAGGATGATGATGGCTTTGAGACCTTTCTTGCAACGGGCGGAGGATTGTATGCACTGCAGGTTCCACAGGTGAAGGTGCACAGCGGATTCCCATCGAGTCGGATTGAGGGATGGCACGCGAACCCATCGTGCGATGGAGGCCCTGGCGGCGGACTTGAGGCGATGAAGGAATAAATGGGAGACTGTTTCCAAACTACGGCAGATATAAGATGAAATATTGATTTGGCCACCGATTTGTAGGTATTTGTCTTGTCCATAGCCGATCTTGCTGAGCCAGCCAAAAGAAAAACTTGGCCCGAAGCGGCGCCCAAGCCAACCAGATTGTGAAGTGGAATGGTTTTAATGTGCTTCTGTTGAACTGGAAATGATATGCAGAGCTAGCTGAATAAACACCATTAGAAGTCGGCTTCCATACGATAGCATCTTCCCTTTGAGGATGGAGAGGCACGGACTGAATGAACACCATTAAAAGTTTGTTCGCTAATAACTATTGTCAAATAATTTCTAAAAGATCATCATCCATTGAGCTGGGTTTTGAACTGCGTGTACTATGTAACAGAACACTAAACTATAAGTAATTTAACATGAATTCCCGGACTATCTAAATATTAGACTAACTCAACATGGATTACATAGTTTTCCCAGGAATTACAAATTGTTACAAAGTAGATAGAAATTTCTATGGCGGCTCTTGTGTATAGATGAGACAAGAATCTAATATGCTCGTGTATTTGAATCTAAATGAGTGGAAAGGGATCCGTAGATGAAGCAAGGGGGAGTCTGCCGTGGACAGGGGGAAGACGGGAGAGTGCGCCTGATCCCAATTGTTTGGAGAAGCGCGGGTGTGAAAGAAGACACAGACGGCCGAGCAAGAGATGAGGGTTAGAGTGAATATGCAGGGTTAAGTCAGAGAACAATTACTAACTTAACCATGTTTACAATATTTCCTCTACGACATCAGTGTCTCCAAGTGATGACAGGTTTCTGATACTATTAACAAGTAAATTTAATTTATCTTCTTCCAACATACTATATTCATCCCTTGGACCAAAAACACTAGCATGACGTTCTGGAATGACTTGTAATAATTCCTATGATGAGATTGACAAGTCGAAATACCAAGCCAAGCCTCCAATTGCAATACGTACAGCAGGACGTTCTGGAGGTACCTGAGACAATGAACGATTTTTTAGAGGAACCTGAGACAATGAACTGAAACAGCGATTTACTTACTTAGTTGGGCTGGCCAACACAGAGTCAATCATTCTCCTGGCCGTAACAGCCCAGGTCCCTGCCCTCCACTCCTCAGGCCTAACCGGCTCAACCTTCCTAGGCCTCACGCCCGGTCGCTACGGCCCATGAGGATGCGTACCGCCCAGCCCACCATGGTCTATGTCTCCGCAATTCAGCACAGCCCAAAACACGGTTAACGCGGACATCGTTGGACTGGGCCAACATGGCATAATGATCAGCCCATTCTATCAAATAATACATCACTCTAGCCCATCAACTACCATAAGAGCACCGTAAGTCCATCCGGTCATTCTGCTCTCACTTAGCCTTTCTCTCCACTCGCCTTCCCTGCTAATCTCCTAGCGGCGTTGGCGGCCAACATCACCCCTCCTCAATGGAGATGAAATCCCTCCATCCTCCCTCTTCAATGACGATAAAATCCTCTGCTGTCCCTCCTCCTTGATGGCAGCGTCCTTGTCACAACGTATTGAATCCTCCACCGCGATAGTAGCGGCCATGGCAAAGGATGGCCACAGCAATGTCAACCCCTAGATGGCTAGATTCATGCAAGGGTAGGTGGCTACGCAGGCCACGAAATGTGGAGGCGACAGCTTGGGCGACAAGCGTGGAGGCGAAGGTGCGGGCAGCGATGTCGACATCCAGATCTATGGACGGCGAGGCGAGGCGGGCGGGTGATGAGGACGCCGCATGCGCGGCGGGAGGACAGTTGGTGCGTGCGGCGAAGTCAAGAGCGACGTCGGTGACATCTATGGCTCTGCATATTCAACAAGATCAAGCTTAGGCCAACACGACATGACGATGACATGTTATGCTATAGGTCGTGTCTGAGCCTCAATGAAAGAGACTTGTGCCGACATGGCATGACGCGACGAGTTAACTGTGCCGAACTAGTATAGGATCGCTAGACGACGTGCATCACGTCTAGCCGGATGCCCATCGCCTGGCGTCCCGCGCTCAAGCCGCGGCATGATCGAGTGTCGTTCCGGCAGAGGCAGGCAACAAGACGTCAGGAAATTGAGGTGGTCACAAACTGCGAGGCACACGGGAAAGTTCCCCCACCTGCCGGAAACTTTTGGATTTTGTACAAAATATGTCCCGTATTTACAGAAATATACAACATTCGTGTGTATTTACAGAAATCTCCACCAATTTCGAGATTTGAGGTAGCGAAACTGCAAATTCGAAAACTGAGATGGCGAAATGCATGGTTTCGAATTTTGAAATATCGAAATTGACGTATTTCGCTAATTAAAAAATCGAAATCGGGTATTTTCAACTCACATGGCGAAATGGACCAATTCGCCACCTCTAACGAGATAGCGAAATTGAACACAAGTTTCGAAGCAGTCGCTTTTGTTTAAGTTTGCGAAGCAGTGTCGGTTTTGTTCAAGTTTGCACAATATAAAAAAGCAATTTGCGAAATTTTGCGAATAAAATATAACACAAATTATGTGAATACTTTTCACATAATTTGTCGAAATAATACTTCTGCAAATTTTATCGCAAACTTGAACAAAACCGACACTGCTTCAAAACTTAAACAAAAGCGACCGTTTCTGGAAACTTCAGATTCAATTTCGCTATCTCAGTTGGAGAAATCAAAGTGGTGAAATTGGTCCAATTTCGCCATGTGAGTTGGAAAATACCCGATTTCGATTTTTCAATTAGCGAAATACGTCAATTTCGATATTTCAAAATTCGAAACCATGCATTTCGCCATCTCACTTTTCAAATTTGCAATTTCGCTACCTCAAATCTCAAAATTGGTGGAGATTTATGTAAATACGCACGAATGTTGTATATTTCTGTAAATACAGAACGTATTTTTGTACAAAATCCAAAAGTTTCCCCACCTGCCCGAACCGGGTCAAGTATCCAAGTCTCAGTTGGGATTAGCTCCCTCTCAGGCCGTGGAGTGGAGTTCAACAGCTGTAACTTGTAACACATGCACCAACCATTGACACGTTTACAGTGCATGAATGCAACGCTTTATTTCATACTAAAAAACAACGGAATGTTCTACGGTACATCCAAGATTTGACAGACTTGTCTCGCAGACAACATCTTTCGCTGATACAGAATAATGATCGAGTAATCAACTTAATTTGCGCGTCTCAGCTGTAACTACTACATAAATCTGGATAGCCACTAGTAGGCTCAGTCATATCTGTGCACCAATTACAGATCCATGTCGTACGTACATACGTTCGCGAGTTCAGTCACATAGGTCCTGGCGCGCCAACCGGAGCCCCGACCGGAGCACCAGCCGGCGACATCCCCGCCATCATACGGCGGTTGCCCACGTTCTTCTGCGCCTCGCACAGCGCCGGCAGCGACATACCTGCATCCATTTAATACCAATCAATCATTCACGCAGACAAGAAAGTCAAAGCTGGCATGCGCAATGTTAATAGTATATCTTCGATCGGTGCATGTTTGCATGATCAGGCGCTGCGACGCACCTTCACCGGCGGCGAGGGTGGCGTAGAGGTCGACGATGTTGGGGCATCCGCCGTAGCAGGCCGGGGAGCACAGCGCCCGCACGAAGCCACGGTCGTCCGCGGCGGCGCTGGCGACGGGGAGGCCGAGCGCGGCGCGGTCGACGCCGCAGGCGCGCACGCAGCCGTCTGTCTCGACCCAGCCGGACAGGGCCCACACCGCCACCGCCGACGTCTGGCACCGGTGCGCCCCCTCGGGCGTGCTCTCCAGCACGCAACGCTTCCCGCCCGACGAGACGGCGAACGCGCACACGTCCGGCGGCAGCTGCTCGCACACCAGGCCATCACCTGCAGCTGCATTTATGCATATGAATAGTTCACACATGCACTATTTAGTACCAGATGAAACGAAATTAACCTAAGCAATCGCAGCCGTGCGCACGCGTACGTACCAAGAGCGGACTGGACAAGGGCGGCGAGGGAGACGAGGAGCGCTAGAGCGACGGCGAAGGAGGAAGCCATTGATGAACACCGAGCTAGCTTACAAGTGGCAACTACGGATCGGTGAGGAGTACTACAGGAGTAGCTTGTTCTTGTGTTGCTACGACTTGGCTTGTGATGGATGAGACGGTGAGGAGGATGAGAGTGCTGTGCGTTTATATACACATCGAGGAAGGCCGTTCGTGGCTGATGAAACGAAGCGGCACGCTACTTGAAGCCGGTGCCCGCCCGGACTCTCGTCTCCTGGCCCTAGCATTCTCAGGTGTCGCACCTTGCCGTGCGGGCCAGGTTCGCCGGGGTGATGTAAATAAATTAGGGGTGATATGATCTCGGCTCACACGTTAGCTAGCACGTACATCGACCGCGCCATGTACAGGCAATTCAATTCGGCAAGAGCAATGAGGCATATTGTGGTTTATGAATTGCATTTTGTCGTCACTTTACCGGTTCGCTGGAGAGGGAGGAGAGAACGAAACAATACAGCAATCAGTTCCTCGCACTGTACGTCATCACCGATTACTTTGATTGGGGTATATCAATACATGCCATGCAAAAGTCGTGGGAAGAATCGGTACGGTGGTTAGCGTGGTAAATTCCAATATTATTTCCCTGTGAACTCGTGGCTACCCGGAGCCACTACCAAACTGCCAAATTGCAGGTAAACTGGGGCAGTTGCTTGTTTTGATCAGCACGTATCCCCATCTCACCACTAAACACAAGCATTGTTACCTATCTTCACATTCCGGTTCAGCATTGTAAAATTTTCACATTCCATTTCAGCTAGGGTTGAAAACGGGTCGGATACAGGTAGATATTACTTTTCCTATATTCTAACCCATATTTTTTCCCCGGATTTGGAACCAGATACTGGCTAGTCGGATACGGATACAAATCCGGGTTATTCGGGATACGGATACGGAACGGATATGTGACGAATTCAGGTCGGAAATAGATAAAGATATACGGATAATGCATGCATATATAGAGTAATATATGTTGAATCAAAGCATATATATACATGACAGCAAGTTATATATTAGCCAAAGCACACATCCTATCCTAAATAAAACATGGAAGTGAAATCTGGACGTTAAAAATAAAATATGTACAACTTCCAAAAGCTCTCAAATTTAGACATTGCCAAAGGAATTTTGATTCTTGAGGTAGTAACTAGCTATGCTAACACTACTATTAGTATTGAAATATTCTAAGAGAAAACCCAAAAAGAGGAGGGATATGGAACTATGGCAGCAAAATTCTTGTCAGTACAACCATTTCAGTAGATATTACATCCCATTGATTCTTATCTAGCCGGGCATCCAAAATTCAAAAGAATTTATGTCTACTTGTACATAGAGGTAAGGCGATCCTATGCTGCTATACCAGCTTTCATGCTAGCTATTGTACAAAAGAATCTACTTCAATCCTTGTACCTCAACAAATGACAAGGCTTTCTGACTTACATATTGTGCGGATAACTTTGCTATTTGGTAGTAATTTGTTACAGATTTGGATTGAACTTCGGTCCATAACAATCAGCAATGAGGAAAACCAATTTCAGAACTGAAACTTAACTTCTGCAAGGAGCAGTTTCACAAACTCTGAACACAAGATACAGCAAGATTCTATCTTGAAACACATATTTTAGCTAATATAAAGAGGTTAACAACTGTGAATCTAGATCTGAATCTATCGTTTTGGAACATATCGTTAATGATTGTCAATCTAATTAATGGAGGGGTTGCAAACCATCAACTAGGTGATTGTGCAAACTGGCAAGCAAATGCATTATTCAATCATGCACCCTTAGGTCTACAAGTAACGGAGGGAGTTGGGGTTAGTGATTTTACATAGAGGCCAGACGTTTGGAGCTGGCATTGAGGTCGACAGCAGCAAGCTCATCGGCGAGGGTAGTGAAGAGATTAGATCGATGCCTCGGATAGGAGGGAGGTAGCAGGGCCGTCTCGGAGGAGGCGCTGGCCAAGAGAGACAGAAGCTGTTCGAGGGGAGGCAAGAGATGTACGAGGGAGACACTGCCGGCTGCCGGGTGAGATGTCGCCGCCCGTCGAAGGGTGGGGGTGAGAGCTGAGACCCTCAGAACAGTAAGGACTCAGGGTTATGAACTGTGCCAACCGGGACTAGAGTCTTGAGGTCGTGAGTACCGAGGAGGGCTAGTGTCTATGGGCTGGGCCAGGTGACCATGACCCATGTCTTATCCGAATATCTGAATGATTCCCGACGTATATTTCCCAGATAATGCGAATCCGATCTGATATCCGGATTCAATTATCCGGATCCAATCCTGAATCTGACCACATATCAAAATTTCATTCCGAATCCAATCCCAACCGAATCCAAATCGGGATCGAGCGGATAAAATCCGACCAGTTTCCACCCATAATTTCAGCAACAAAAAGTTCCTAGCACTTCTCTTTTAGTGCACCAGATCAAGTCTGGTTCTTGCAGCAAAATTCATGGTAATTTTTAAGGTATAGTTAACATATATATCACAAGATAATGCACACCTTCGAATCCGATCCGATATCCGGATTCAATTATCCGGATCCAGTCCCGAATCCGACCGGATATCAAAATTTCATTCCGAATCCGATCCCATCCAAATCTAAATCCGGATCGGGCGGATAAAATCCGACCAGTTTCCACCCCTAATTTCAGCAACGAAAAGTTCCTAGCACTTCTCTTTCAGTGCACCAGATCAAGGCTGGTTCTTGCAGCAAAATTCATGGTAACTTTTAAGGTATAGTTAACACATATATCACAAGATATTGAGAATGAATACATAATCAAGGCATCGAGCAGACAACATGATAGCACAATCTCAAGCGATCACAGCGCAACAGAAGATACATATACAGTGAAAAGCGTATGTGTTAAACCTACAGAAAAAAAGGGGAGCTCATACGAAAAGCAGTCATGAACACTAATTGATCATGGATTCAAATGGGGCATCCAGTGAAATTGCTTTGATTCTCCAATCCACACTGTTCCCTGGCGGTTAAAGCTGAGATGTTGAGGCCTTGAGAGCACTACCTTGCTAGGCTTTGATCACAGGTACCATTAGGGGTGGCAATCGGGCACTATGGGTACGGATAGTACCTACCCATACCCGTACCCACCAGATGAAATCTCATCCGTGGGTATACCCGCGAAGGGTGGTGGGCGATGAACCTCGTCCATACCTGTTGCTCATGGGTAGCCGATACACACGAGCATACCCGTTTACCCGCCATACAAACAGCACCCATGACTCCTTTTCAGCATTGACAGAACAATAAGTTGTTCTAGTGATGCAATGGAGAACTTTAAATTTTAAACAATTCATCTCACCAAGAAAATGAAGTTCAAAGTGATAACTGAATAAAGATTAAGTAAAATTTGAATGTATATGATTTAAAATAAAAACATGCAACCATGCTATGAAGAGATCACCTGCTTCTAGCACACTAGAATTAACCTCCTGAATGATTCGGCACACTTTCACAGTAGCCAGAACAAACACACTTTCACAGTAGCCAGAACAAACAGAGCTTGCTTTTCATCATCAAACTGGTACTTACTGTTTTGTATCAATGCAAATACAGAACATCATTAACTAGTAATGACTAGTAATAACTCTGGTTCTAGATGCTTCTTTTTCATACAAAGATGCCGGCATGCTACTATGCAAATAACCACAGTGACAAGAAAAACAAAGTGATCCTGACACTAAGGGAGGATCCACTGATCCAGCAATGCACTGAAAAAAAATGAACTAGAAAAGGTAATTACCATAAGCATTAAAAATTGTAGAATAGGTTTTAGTAGTTCTGGGCCGCAAGAGGAACTACAATATAGTTACAATTTACCAGCAAGATGTACATCAACAAAAAATAAATAAGTGTTTGCAAATAGTTTTCCTTACTTGTTTTGCTGTTCAGTTTTCACTTAGTTGTTTTGCTGTTTAGTTTTCCTTCCGCTTTCTCCAATTCTTGTGCTACCTGAACATTGGGCAATCCCTAACATCAACATTCTTGGGAAATTGCATTTTAATCACCACTACTATCCACATGGCAAAATGGAAAAGCGGCTTCTCCCATACAAGCTTCTCCCAGAAGCATCAAAAATAAATCTTCAGATCCCACCCACCATCCCCAATTGTGAAGATCTCAGCAGTCAGCACCAATAAATAAATCATCAGATCCCACAACATTTACTTGAATCCCTCTCTAACGCACACCAAACCTCACCACAACGAATCATCAGATCCCACAACATTTACTTGAATCCCTCTCTAACGCACACCAAACCTCACCACAACGAATCATCAGATCCCACAACATTTACTTGAATCCCTCTCTAACGCACACCAAACCTCACCACAACGCTCGCACCACAATTCGACCCGAATTACGCAAGCGAGAGCAACAAATCGCACCAGAACTTGAACTCAGGGAGTCGGCGGACAGAGGTGTGGAACTCGTCAGAGGAGCGGGTGGGGAGCTCGAGCCCCTTGCTGAGGACCTTGGCATCGACGACCTTGGGGTCGACTCGCGGTAGGGTGACTAGAGGAGGCAGGGACGCAGGGCGGCTTGGGATGTAGCGCAACCGGAGGAGGCAGGGCGGCCGGCGATGACGAAGGCGATGCAGGGCGGCTGGATTTGGAGTGGAGATTTCGTGTTGGGGGATGAGATTGAGGCGAATCAGCAAATGCGGCGCTTGGCAGCCAGTCGGGAGTGACTCAGGGTCTCGGTCTCGGCCAGTCGGGAGTCCTAGGGATTTTTTGAGATGCATGTGAGCATGTCCCACATGTCAGTCCATTTTATGGATAAACAGGTATAACAGGTACGGGTATAGCTTACCCATACCCGTACCTGTTTACCCGATGGGCAAAGAATTAGCCCCATTTCTATACCCGCGGGCAAAAAAAAAACCCATACCCGCCTCTATTCGGATATTTACCCGTGGGTATGTGGGTAAACAAGCGCAAATTGCCATCCCTAGGTACCGTACATAATATCTGGGATAATCTAACTATATACAAGCCACTATACATGATAAAATGATATCTGAAACTATTCTATACGATTTCAAAGGAAAAAAGAAAGAAAGAAACCGTCCATACAGGCCATACACATACAACAAATAATCTGATAGTGAGGAACAAAAGCAAACAAGATAACAAGCAGGGAACAATATACAGTTTTACACCAAGTTAAGGACTCAGCAAAATTAGAAAATTACTCTGCGTATGTGCTCCCTAGCTGCTATGCAGTTGTGCTTTCATCAAAGCACAAAAGAAATGCTCTATGGACATAACTGGTATAATCAAATCATGGCAGCAAATCCAACATAAATCATGCCAAACCTCCAATCCAATGGTTCCAGTGGACACTGCCACCAAACCTCATAACATTAAAACATACCGGTGACCGTGCATGAGCATGACCCCTTTGGAATTGTTCCTCCCAGGGAAACGGTTAAGCCAAAACTACACAAGTAACAGAAAAAAAAATACACATCATTACAACGAATAGTATGTCCATGTGAAACCTTTGTCTTCATTTGATCTATACTGGTTGTGGTTAATGCACTTGTCTCATAGTCGTAGAGACTTGCAGAAAGATAACAAAGGAGGCAGGTCATGTTTCATTGCCTTGAGCGTTTTTTACCAATGTGGAACTAAAAGAGTTTACAAATAATAAAAATATGAAACAAAAAAAGGAGCATCTCAGAATATTTCCCCCCAATGTTTTCTTCGCTGGTAACCTTACCTCAAAGTGCAAGGATGAATATAGAGGTAGCACATCACTGATGCCCCCCAGAATAAAAAACATGTCAAAACTTTTGTGCCCACAAGAGGATATATATATATATACATGGCGAAATATTTGGTGAAAACCACCAATTCCATGAAAACTCCATGGAAACCACTTGAAGTTTTGAAAAATTCTTAAAAATTACCATATATAGGGGTGAACCTCTACAATACAAAATTTAAAGATGAAACTCAATTTTTGAAAGATATGAAAAAACAAAGTCAGCATATTCTTTTGCTGACTTTGTCTTTCATGGAATTGGTGGTTTTCACCAAATATTTCAAAAATATATATATATATATATATATGAGAACTGCAGCAAGTTGTATTTTTTTCCTTTCTGAAAATGTACCGCACCGATTGGGGTGTGTACGTGTTTTATTTATCCCCAAAAATTTCAGTTTGGGAAATACAAGCCGATTAAACCAATCTACAGTTTGGAAATCGGAACTTAAAAACCGAAATAAAATCGGTTCATATAGTTGTTTTATAATACGATCTAATGTACTTTCAATGATATTAGTACAACTTATTCATCAACATATGGACCTCAAAAGTACAATTCACCAATGCAAACACTGAAGGAAATGCATGGCCTTTACAGCAGCAGAGTATATTTTTCTGAGAAAAAAAAAGTAAGACTCCTCTTGATCATCGAGACATATGTAAAAGTCCACCCTTTATAGCATAATTTGTTTATATATTCTTTTCACATAAAAGTGTATATAGCAAAAAAATATAGGGCTCCGATGATTTTTTTCAACCATGTCACATTGGAGTATCTTAGAATCATTATTGGAGTATATCGAAAATGATAAAGAAGTATAATACTTTCATTTAAGTGGTATATTGAAGGTGGGAGTATGTACTCCTGAGAGTACGGAAAAGGCTTCCTATATATATATATATATATATATATATATATATATATATATATATAAAGAAGAGAGGAGCGTGCCTGGGATCTCAGTACGTATTGTCCTCTTCAATACTTGAGAAGTTGCAGAAAGATAACGCAGACAATAGTTGCATCATCGATCCAGGACTTCAAGTCACACAAAGCCACAAACAAAAGAACAAACCGACAAAGGAAGAACAATAGAGCATCTCAGACTACATATTCCCCAATGGTTTCTTCACTGGTAACCCTCAAAGTGCAAGGATGAGCAAAGATGGATGTAACATCACCGATGCTCTCGGAAACCAAACAGCAGGTGAACTCTCAAAGCAGCAAACCAATAGACGACTAAACGTACAGATAGGCTAGAGCACGGAGACGGGAACAGCGGATGCAAACCTCGCCGGCCTCGGGTTCCGCGGCCGGCGGCTGCAGGCCTTGCCTGGTGCGAACGGGTCGCTGGTACTTGACGCAAGGGTGGCGGCGCGGGGGCTTTGTAGAGGAGGCGTCCTAACCCTAACGGCGGAGCTGAACTACACGCTGCCATGTGGGAGTACGTGGTGGGCCTGAAGTTAGCTCGGCTTCTACTGGGCCCTTTTTTATTTGGGCTGACGATCCAATAACTAACGATGAGATTTTGTCATATTCACAAACTTATTTTCCTTTTAACAAAGGTTACGATTTACTTTCCTGTAAAAAATATATTTACTGCTTACAAGCTCTTGAAGGTTTAGAAATTGTACACGATGGGAATGATAATCGACCCAAACGCCTTGAATTTATCAATATATCATTCGATGGTTTTTCGTACGGTAGGTTATGCAAAACTCTAGATGCCCATATATCTCCAAAAAATACAAAGAATTATTTCATCCAAAAACGAAGGAAGTGAATTCGAAAATTATGCTGCTCAGCTGTTTCAGAATGAAAGTTCGTTATTCGTTATTCCCAGAACCAGAGAAGTTTCCCAGGAAGATGGATACTCACATGTCACAGCAACCATTTCAACAATATATAAACGAATGACGTGAAAGTTTGACATGTACAGAAGGAAAACAATGGAGTATACAATGGAGAAAACCAAAACCAATCATGTACAGAAGAATAGTGAAATATCACAATTAGGCATCTAACATATTCGTTGTACAGAACCAAGAACCCTCCAAGCTCCAGCTGAGACCAATTGAACCTCCAAAAAAGTTTGAAGAAACCAGACGTGCTATACTAGCCATCGAAGAAAGACTGACAAGACGAAGAATGAAAAAATACAGCGCGAGCTACAAATATTTCAGTTTTTAAGCAAACAATCTGTTGGCATCAAAAGATGTGACGAAGAATCTGTCAGCCCAAATACAAGACAAACACCGGGTTCAAAGGGTTTAAGACGTGCCACCGATTTAATCCTGTAATCTGTAAGATGGTTAGAAAAATATGCTTAAAGCCGACCTAGTATTATAATGGGCAAAGATCTAATCAGCCTAAAAGCCAATCAAATCTAGGGTAATGGTAAGTCTAAACAGTCGATTAGGGTTGAATAGATAGTAGATAGAGGCAGATTTTCCCAAGAAGACAATGTGTAACAAAATCAGAGAAAATCAAACCTAATTGGTGTAATCGATGAAGATCAACAATCGGTGATACATAACTTTATTAATAAAAATCAGATTACATAAAAGATTCTAAGTTACAAGACTATTCCTAGTCTCTTAACCATCTTTTTTATAGCACATTGGCCAATCGTATCCATCTCTAACATGCTGTCCACCATAATCCGTATCGGCCTTTATTCAAATAGAAATATCCAAGTTTGAATCAATATCGGATATAATTCCATCTTCAACTTTTCATTCCTTATCCGATATCAGCCAAAATATCATTGTATCCTTAGCCTGACAGTTTGACCATACTTTACCAAATTCTGGTGAAAACAGGTATAGATGAAATTAGGTGTTTCTGGTTGATATCGGTTGAAAAGAGAAGATAAGTTATAATTAGAAATTGTAGCCGATATGGAGTTCAATATAGAGAGTCTTAGCCGATATCGGTTCGAAGATAAGTTTATCTTTTGGAAGTTGAGACTAATACGAATCGTGTGTTTGTAAAAATTGGAGGAGAATACGATCAGCCTAAGTGTTATATAAGAAGTTCAAAGGCGAGAAGAAAAAGTGCCTAGAGCCAATAAATCAACTTGGCTCTACTTTCATTTACTTTCTGTCAATTATGAGTAGCTTTTGTAACTTACAATCTCCTATATAATTCGTTCTTGATTAATAAAATTGTGCATCGTCAATTGTTGATCATTTTAGATTTACACCAATTATCTCATATTTGTTTCCATACCGATCTTGTTGTGTATCGTCTTTTTCATAGGAAATAGATTTTTCCCTATCATCTAATTAGCTCAAAAAGGTTGTTTAGATTTATATAACCGATTGTACTATCAAATCGGTTGTGAAGACAATTATTTCTATTTATCTTGTCAATTATAGGATCAAATCGACAAGTACGAACCCGGTGTTCACGTGTTTAAACTTCCATTATATTTTTCGGCGCCGAGCTAGCAGGGAAGTGGAAAGAAATCCATAGAGAGCAAACCCTAAGGGCCCCTTGGATCGCGTCGAGCTCTTCCCGCCAATCGGACGACGGGCGGAGGTTACCGCGTGTGGCCGTGAGAAGCCTTTTGGGTGAGGTTGCCGCGCGGAAGTCATAACCGCAGCTTGAGTGGTGACTAGTGAACAGGGTAGCGAAAGTGCGGAGTGGAACGAGACGAGGTAGGAAGACAGCACATTGGTCCAGCCTAGCCCAGCTCGCCATTTCCTGCGAACGCCGCTTCCCTTTCACCTCCGCCTCCGCCGCGATCCCCTACACCGTCGGCCGCCGCGAGGAGTCTTCGGCACCGTCGGCACCGAAGGCTCAAAAGGAATCTGAGGAGGCGGCAGGTATGTAGCTTTACCCGCGTTCTGGTCTTAGGTTCGCGTGATAATCTCTCTCTCCTGGAAAAGATTTACAGGGTGATAGTTTGATGAGCGTTAACTTCTGGAGTGTTACGAGTGTTGTGCTGGAAGTGGACAGAAGAACCGATGAACCCTTCTACGGTGACTTAGGATGAACAAGCACTTGTAAGAAGCGTTTCCCAGGAAGATGGATACTCACATGTCACAGCAACCATTTCAACAATATATAAACGAATGACGTGAAAGTTTGACATGTACAGAAGGAAAACAATGGAGTGTACAATGGAGAACCAATCCTGTACCACAACTTGGATGATCCACGTTTATGGTAATCATGATACAACATCTCATAGTGTGGCGACACAGTAGTGACGAACCCATCATCTTGGGAGGCTTGCATCCCTATTCATGTAGGGTGGGTCTCGGGGGCAAGCTCGCTCACCATCGCGTGGCAGGGTTAAGCATGTACCATTAAGCAAGAGGCGGCTATTATAGTGATCCTGGATGTGCGAGAAGGTCAACCCGGAGGGAAAGGGCTAATAGTTGGGCTTGCTGTCCGTCAAGGGGTGGGAGAAGAATTCCATGAAGATGAGGAAATTGAGTTCAATGAAGATGCCACCCACCAAGTGCGGAAGCGAATCGGTCGCATACAGCAAATGATCGATGAGGATGGCTCAAAGACGCCTTACAAATGCAAAGGGGCGAGGTCGCGCGACGCAAGTGGCAGAATCGTTGAGAAGAGGAAGAAGAACAGTGGAAGTCGGCGTCACCCGTACTGGTTCAACGACTTCAGTTAAAGAACAATCAACTGCTGTGACTCATTATGGGTAAAAGAAAGGGACATCTGACGGTCAAGGATGGCCAACAGTTTTTACCAAAAATACTATAGTCGTAAGTGAGAGAAAAATGGAATCCTAAGAAGTTTCCACATAGGCTAGTGTCTTGTTTAGTTGGTACAGTAAGTAAGTACTTTGATTATTTTGAAAAATATGTAGAGCGAATCAAGAGGTATCATCCATATTTACAGGAAACATACCGAATGAGTTGCTTTATTGGGAGTCACAAAGAGGACATCAGACATGATGTTAGTAGTCACCATCATGTTAGTTTGCAAAACTAGAGGAGAAAGCAGTTACTGCAAAAAGGACCAGTCAATCTGATGGAGGTTTCAGACATAAATCACTTAATGCACATATTCAGGCAACACCTAGAATAGCTAATACTGATGGGAAAGAAGTTCATAAGACAAATCCTTTAGAAGGGAAAGTAAGAACCTATTGGCATTGTAAGGAGCCCTGGCCTCCTGGATATAATATGACCTGTAAGGTGAAGAAAGCCCTCCATGCTTTATTAATGCAAGGGGAAGAGGAAAACCAGTTTGCAGAAGAGAATGAGATTGCAGGGGAGCAGGGTTATGTCATAGCCCTAGGAAGTCCAGAGAACATTGAAAAAGTAAAACAAGGAGATTAGTTAATGTTAATATCTAGTTATGCAGCTAATGGGATGTATGAACCTGCTACTTTTTCTCTAGTCTTACAAATCAGTGGCAAAAAGGCCACAGCCTTGGCGGATAGTGGTAGTTCTGACTCCTTTTATGGACCATGAATTCACTATTAGAAGTGAATGTGTGTTGAAGTATGCAAAACTGAATCGAGTGAAGATAGTTGGTGGAGGTGAGTTGATTACAAATGCAAGAGTGAAACACCTTAAGTATATGGTTCAACATACAACTTTCTAGAATACTTTCAAGCTGTTGAAATTGGGAGTATATGATATAATTCTGGGAGCTGACTAGATTTATGAGCATAGCCCCGTTCAGCTGGATCTCAAGGAGGGCACCCCTAGCTATTCAGAAGGAGGGCAGAACTGTCAGGTTCAATGATTTTACAAAACCTCAATCAGATTGTAGCATAAATGCAGGTTAGCTTCAAAGAATGATTCGGAAGGGGGTAATGGGTTACATCCTACATATGAAGCTGATGGAAGAGGAAACAATGTCGGTTAAAGGGATGGTACCACTCATCATGGAAGAGGTGATTAAACAATATTATGAAGTTTTTACCGACCCTAAAGGACTACCACTAAGGAGGGAATGTGATCACAGCATACATTTGAATCCAAGTGCTGACATTCCTAACCTCAGGCCCTATAGAGTGCCTCACTATCAAAGAGATGCATTAGACGAAATCATTAAGACCCTATTGAAAACTAGAGAGATTCGGCCTAGTGTTAGCTCATACTCATCACCAGTTGTCATAGTGAGGAAAAAAAGATGGAGCATGGAGGATGTGTGTAAACTTTAGACAACTCAATTTTCCAAACCATCAAGAATAAGTTTTCAACGGCCATCATTGAAGACCTGTTAGATGAATTGAATAGAGTGGCTGTGTTCGCTAAATTGGATTTAAGGTCGGGATATCATCAAATCAAAATGAGGGAGGAAGATATCCCAAAAAACTGCCTTTAAGACTCATTCTGGATATTATGAGTATATTATAATGCCATTTGGATTGTCTAATGCACCAGCAACATTCTAGGCTTTGATGAACACTATTTTCGCTGAATATCTCTGGAAATTTGTGATAATCTTCTTTGATGACATTCTTATATATAGTAAAAACTTAGAGGAACACAAAAGGCATTTTAAAACTGTACTTGAAGTACTAAAAAATCAGCTGAGGGTAAAGGAAAGAAAGTGTGTGTTTACCGTACATCAAGTAGAATACTTAGGATATGTGATGAGCCAAGCAAGAGTATCAATTGAAATTTTCAGATGTGCCGAGTTGGCCCGAACCTGATAATCCCACCAAGTTGAGAGGGTTTTTTGGTCTTACCGGCTATTACAGAAGGTTTGTGAAGGGATATGGGCAAGTGTGCATACCATTGTTTCACATGTTGAAGAAAGAAGGCTTTAAGTGGAGGCAAGAGCAAAAGGAAGCCTTTAATCAGCTTAAGCAAATAATGACCACTTGTCCAATTCTAGCCTTGCCAGATTTCACTAAACCTTTCAAGTTAGAGACTAATGCTAGTGAGTCAGGAATTGGTGCTGTTCTCATGTAGTCTAGCAAACCTATTGCTCATTTTAGTAAAGCTTTGAGGGTAAGATCTTCAGCTAAATCCATTTATGATAAAGAAGCTATAGCAATATTGAAGACATTAATGGTGCGTTTGGTTGAGTGTACGAGGGTGAACCGAACCATTCTGTACAGGATTTGGTTCTGTCTTTACGTTTGGTTGGTTGAACGGAACCATTTGGTACAGGATGAGATGGTACAGATTCTTGGAATATTCTAAAAAGATGCTGTATTATCCCGTACGAAAAATTTGGCTGAACCAATCGGTTTAGGACAGGATCGTTCACTCGCACCATCCCTCAAACTAACCTCATCCCTTCAACCAAACATCATCTTGTACCATACTGTATCATTTCATCTAAGCAACCAAACAAAATCTTGTATCATTTCATTCAGACAACCAAATACCTTCCCTGTACCATCTCATCTAGGATCATCCCATCCATCCTGTATCCATCATGTACCATCCTATCCCATTCATCCTGGTACATCCAACCAAACGCACCCTAAAGAAATAGGGGCATTATTTGTTAGGTAGTACAGTTATTATCAAAACGGACCAACAGAGCTTGAAGCTCATTACAACTCAAAAGTTGGTGGTGGGAGTACAACACAAACTCTTATTAAAACTATTAGAGTTCGATTACAAGATAGAATACAAAAGAGGCAAGGATAATTTGGTTGCTGATGCACTATCTAGAAAAAATCACCCTAGGCATGAAGTGAAGTGGTGTGCTGTAGTCACCTATGTATTACCTGAATGGGTTCAAAACATCAAGTCCAGCTATGCACAGGATTCTAAGGCAACTGTAATTCGGGATGAAATTCAAAAGAATCTTCACTCTAGCTCCAAGTACCGAATTGAAGCAGATCTTATCAAATACAAAGGAAGGATTTATGTGGGTGAATTGAGTGAACTTAGAGCTCAGTTGCTACATGCTTTTCACAAGTCAGTGTTTGGTGGTTAGTCTGGGGTAAGAGCAAGTTATCACTGGCTTAAAAAATTTATTTTATTGGCTAGAGATGAGAAGGAATGTAGAATGTTATATGAGGGAATGTCCAATATGCCGGCTTATAAAGTTAGAATATGTTCATATTCTGGGTATGTTGAATCCTTTAGAGGTTCCTAAAATGGCTTGGACCCATATTTCGATGGATTTCATAGAAGACCTTCCCAACTCTAATGGCAAGGAGGTAATCTTGGTTGTGGTTGGATCAATTCATAAAATATGCTCATTTTATAGCGTTGTCTCCTCCTTACATAGTGCAACAAGTAGTTTAGGTCTTCATAGATCATGTCTTCAAGTTACATGGAATGCCTATAGCTATTGTGGCAAATTAGGATAGGGTTTTCACCAGTCGGTTGTTCTAGGAGATATTCGAACTACTCCATGTTTCATTGAGATTTAGCATTGCTTATCACCCCTAAATAGATGGGTAAACCGAGTGGGTTAATCGGTGTTTGGAGACATATCTAAAGAGCATGGTATTCCAAGAGCCAAAAAATGGATGATGTGGTTGACTATGGCTGAATGGTGGTATAATACCTCTTACCACACTTTGTTGAAGATTTCACCTTTTCAAGCTTTATATGGATACCATTCCCCTTAGCTGGCCACCTTGGTCGAGCTGTCTATTCCCTGTAATGTGTCAGAGGAGGCCAGAGTGACAATAGAAGAGAAGGATGCAATGCTGAAGAAACTCAAGGAGAACTTGCAAAGAACACAAAACTGAATTTAGAAGTTTACTAACAAATTGAGAACCGAGAGAAGTTTTGAAGTTGGGGATATGGTGTATCTTATTATGCAACCCTACTGACAAAATGCATTTGGACTGAGAGGGTCACTAAAGCTATGATCAAAATACTATGGTCTTTTCCGGATACTGAACAAGGTGGGTCATGTGGCTTATCGACTCCAACTACCTCTAGAGGATTCCATTCATCTTATATTTCATGTAAGTCAGCTCAAAAAACATATGGGACCCTAAGCAATACCAATTCTTGGATTGTCATTGGTAGATGCAGAAGGAGTGAAAACTGAACCTGTCGCCGTGCTAGATCAAAGAATAGCTCCAAGGAAAGGGATGGTTGTGATCCAATGGCTGGTGCAATGGTTAAACCTGTCTAAGATCGATGCTACCTGGGATGATGCATCATTTATACAAAGCACATTCCCTGGATTTCAGTCTTGAGGACAAGTGCTGTCTCAAAAGAGGGGAATTGTCAGAATCGTTAAGAAGAGGAAGAAGAACAGTGGAACTCGGCATCGCCCATACCAGTTCAACAATTTCAATTAAAGAACGATCAATGGCTATGACTCACGATGGGTAAAAGAAAGGGACATATGATGTCAAAGAGGGCCAACAATTTTTTACCAAAAATACTGTAGTCATCAGTTTTTGTAGTTTTCACCTTTCTCAATTCTTACTGAGTTACATTGTACTTTCAGATTTGAGGACAAATCGTTGTAAGAAAATATCGGGCATAAAGCCCAAGTGATATAAAAATAGAATCCTAAGAAGTTTTTGCATATGCTAGTGACTTGTTTAGATGGTTTAGCCTAGAACCTAGTTTCCCTTCTCTTTCTCGTTGATCAGATTTGAGATTCCTCTCCGTCCCTGGTTCGGATTAAATTGGGCGGGGCCTGACAGCAAGGCAGCGGAGGACGTTCGCGAGCACATCGTCGGGTAACAGTTGCGCCAGGTCCATCTCCCTATAAATTCCTTCCTTGCTTGATGTTCCTTTCCTTGGCAATTGCTTGCAACCTGGCCACAGATGGATCGATCGAGGTCCAAGGCAATGCAACGCTCTGCTCTTATCTGTGCAGCGAAACAAGGGAAGCAATCCCGTCCGAGTTTATTATATCGAATCGGGGGAAATTTGTCTGTGTGACACCGAATTCGTTGGCAATTCACGGATTGATACTCTAATTCGTGTGGTTCGTAAAATTGACACGAATCGGCGAATTCTTTGCTCCAGTGACACTTCCGGCATTTTTCACAGTTTTGGGATTTTTGAAATGATTTTTCCACTGTTAATGCCCGTTTTACCCCTGCTCCTTCCCCCTGTTAACACCTGTCTCCTTCCCGTTTCCTCCCGTGCCTCATTCTCATGCGTCGGGAGCGGCAAGAGGAAGAAGATACTAGGCACCGGAGTCTTCATGGGAGCTCACGGGCGTTAACAGAGGGCACGGGCCAGGGGCAAAATGGTAAACTCACCCGCCAAACAGTGCTAAAAACATTTGGAAAAAAGAAAAAAGCTAGAAAAATGCCGGGAGTGTCACTGGGGCAAAGAATTCGTCGATTCGTGTCATTTTTATGAAGCGCACGAATTGGAGTGTCAATCCGTGAATTGCCAACGAATTCGGTGTCACACAGACAACAATTTCTCTCGAATCGGAGGCGAACGGGGCTGTTGATTCTTGGAGATAAGAGTTGGATCGGATTGGAGGTTTGTATCGGTCGGTGGGCGTGATCCCCTCAAAACATCATAAGGTTAAATTAGTTTGCTTTCCTACATTTTTTAATACTTATATTTAGTTCTTAAACTTTAATTTAATTTTGCCTGAAAGAGAGTACATTTGCACACATCATTAATAACAGAAAATAAAGATTTACCTTTTTCAAGATACATTAAATTCAATATGAATCGTTCATTCTTTACGATCTAATGGATTAGGTTAGCTAGAATTATCTATACTTTCACTGGTAGTAGAGTAGTAAAAATACTCTTAACAAATCAATGATTGGATCTGATTTCTACTACCCACTATCTACACTGTAAAATTTCTCTTTTTTTAAAGGGAATTACTAGCAGCTAAAATTGATGTGAGTATGTGACATAACTATATTACAGAGATTTATCGATCTGAACTAAACTACAGAAGTATTTGTGATTCTATACTGTAGGAGCTTGTTCTACAGCCGACAAATAGAGCACAATACATTATTGTTATGAATCCATCCAGAGGTAAGGGGCCTAACACAACGAACCAGAAACATCTAGAACATGAGGACTGTGTATGGAGTAGCTACAAGCAGCACCTGTGAAGCGTTTTCATTCTAGCTGTTCCTATAATCGATGATTCATTAATCCTTAAAGTAATTCAGAATCGCTTTGCTCATCCCATCTTTCTTTGGATGAACATTTCTTTGAGAATGCACGCACTTCTTGGCCCCATGCCCTCAGCTACATCTGTTGTCAGCCTAAGAAAACAATCAAAATGGCCGGTCTCTTTCAGTTTACTAGGATTCCCTCTATCTGGCAATCTCTGTCGTGTAGAAGTTTCATCTCCATCCATGTTGCAGCTGCTGAAGCTGGCAGTGTTTTTGAAGACTGAATCATTTCCCTTTGAGATAAATCTGTTTTCACTACTTAGTCCTCTGTACCTTTTTGCACAGGCATCCAGGGATAGGATTTGAATAGAAGTATTCCTCTTGCCTAGGACTTTCGCCAGGTAATCTCTCGTATGGACCTCCGAGTCTATTTCCATGATGATTCTTCACTTCACTTTGAAATTCACCCCAAGTTATGGAACCGTCGTCGAGCTTGTCAATGAGCTCCACAAACTTCAGCCTACAGAAAGAACAAGGATTTAGGACCTAGAATCAAGATAAAAAAATCTTGAACTACCATTTCTAAATATGTACCTGTCAGGGTTTATAGTTTTTCGGAATCCTTCAAATCTTCGGTGACCCTGCACTGCTCTGGCCATATTTCCATCATATGTATACACAAAGACATCACTCTGCAGGGCCACGATGTAATCCACAGCAGCCAGTCTGTTTTGGAACAACTCGAGCGGCTCTAATTCATGTACTGTGGCTAGACTGTAGTGTGTATGGATGTTTGGATATTCAGCTTTCAGCGCATCCATGCTATGCGCACCGTATATTTCACCTGCGACAATGTATATCTTTGTAGTGGAAGGATAGCCCATTGCTTTGAGGAATACAGCAGCTTCACGAGGAGTCATGGGACAACCGCCTTGGAGTCGCTTCTCCTCGCTGTTGATTTCCTTCTCTTTCCAGTGCCTCACTTTGAGCCGCATATCTGTCAGCTCCGCTGCCTCATGAAGCGTCAGGTTGTGGTTGCAGCCGGTGAAGGAGAGCATGTCTTTCTCATATCTGTCCAATTCATAAATCAAATGGAAGATTACTGATCTGCAAATAATTTATCTGCAGGAAATGAACGTTTTGAGGTTTTAATCACCTTAAGTGAAGTGCGATATAATGGTCAGATCCATTTCTCAGCCTATCTACTAGGGTGCTGCCGAGCTCTTCTATCTCTTTCCTGTACTGAAGTGCTTTGTAATTCGCACGGCAACGAAGTCGTTGGAGAGAAGGAGCAAGACCGTTGTTAACAATTCGTGAATCTGTATGGGTAAATCTCACTACTTTGAACTTCTTCAGTATTCTTGCAAAATCTCTGTAATAGGAAGCCTGTAAAATAGAGCTAACAATCCATCAGCACACTCACAAACCTGAAGTTCTAAGCTTCTGCAATCTACAATCAGCAACGTCTTCGATTCGTACCCTGGACCAAGAGGTGGGTGCCCTCACATAGGGTTTCACCCTTTTATAAGCTGGTGGGAGGGAATCAACAATTACGATGTCTTCCTTTAATGTTTGCTTGAAGTGCTTAACATCGAATATATCTTTGAAATCACTGTATTCAAGGACTGTCAGTGTACTTGGTGTTTTCGACAGGATGAACATAAGCAGCAAAGATACAAACCTGGGATCGATCCAGAATGACTGATGATCCAGAGTGGGGATTACTAGGGATGCGTTCATAATCTTTGCCACTGCAACCATATCACTTATCTGTAAGGATAATTTCGGAGGAATATGAGTTAGCTGAACGGCATTGCCATTCTGGAGGGTTTACACAGGTATATACATACTCCCATTCTCATCTGGTTTAGCCCACCGTTTGCGTCAACAATTAGATAGCCAACAGTTGCATTGTTAGTCCCTGCAATGAGCACATGAAACATGAGAAGGTTGGCTGGAGTTGGGGCTGGAAGAAAATGAAAAGATAGAGGAGGAAATTACTGCGATGTTTCCTCGGTCGTTCAATGCACTGGCTGTAACCCTCAATATCTGGTTTCATCCATATCTCAGGTATCTGTCGATGTTTTCAAGGAAAGTTCAGTAAAGTCAAGCTGAGCACAGCACGGCATCTGAATGAATGTCTTGCTTTCACAAATGTCTTGCTTTTTACAGAATCAGCACATCAATAAGAGACAAGGAATTGAAAGAGAGCCTCATAACATTTAAAATTAATTTTTTTTTAAAAAAAAGTTATGGCATGGAAGATAGTATCCTTAAGTCAATCAATAAGAGTCAAATTCTAAAAACAAAAAGGGGATAATTTTAGAGAACTTAAGGTCTTTTCATAGAAAAGCGATGCGTAGAAAAGTAATTTTTATCTGCCAAAACTTCTACTGTTAATGCACTAAACCCTTTTATTTTTCTCTTGAAATGCTTCATTTGATAACTATAAGGGAAAGGAATCTCGGCGGCACCAACCCCCATGTCACTCTTGACATTTCATTGTGAGTGACCACTGGCCTTCAATGGTTCAGCAGCGACCATAAAAAGAACAAAAGCGATGTATCTCATATGTAGACAAAGAAATACCGAAGAGAACAAGGAAAACTTTTACATATATTTTTTAAAGAGATAAAGGGGGGCCGCCTTATTTCTGGACTCTGGAACTCAAGTCATATACTCTCTGTTCGATTCCAACGACTCACGCTAACAACAAATACAAGCGTATTCCTTGTCATTATCATCAATCCTTTCATATACACGATCAACGATGATCAAAGATCCAAACACGTCTCCTTTTTCTTTTTATCGATCGAGGGTTTACAACGTTACACCCATCGTCCTTCTGCCATTTATGAAGCAACCGTGCCTTCTCTGTTTGCTGCATTTGGATCATTTGATCAGAAAGCAAAACGCTCCAAGAGCTCAAAGCTATCTCGCCAAATTTGTGTGCATTTCCAAGTCCCATCGTACTCGTCCTGACTGTTCACGTACCATTTAAAATCGTGTATGGCAGAGATCCGAATCCTATCAACAGTGGCTCAGCTCATGATACCCCAAAATGGAAATCAAGGTGTCCAACTAACCAACAAATCCAAAAACACCCAAAAACTCATGTAGATGCATGGTACTACTAATGTTCACCTGCTAATGTTGAACACCTATTTGGAAATTGGTTGTTTCAATTCAGGAATGAATCCAAAAAGTTATTGTTGGTGGAAATTTCAGCATTGTTGTGGATTATTTGAAAAGCGCGTAATGTAGCGTACTTCTGAAATGTTATGCTAGTTAATCCCACAAAACTAATCTTTGACATAACGTAGTGACTCAATATTTGGACTATTTTGCAGATAAACAAGGAAGATAGAAAAGCCATGCTTTGGGGAGGCAAATTGCTGGAACAAGTGGTTTCCGAGGTGCTCAAGGCGCACAGGGGATGGAGACCAACGGTTGCTAGGATTACTATATGAAATAGGAAAAGATGAAGAGGAAAAGAAAGAGTTTTCGTGTCAGTCCAGAAAAAATAGGATAAAGCGATCCCTATTTTGTGTTTATGAATGACACTATAATAGGTCTAGTTCATCTACCTCTACTTTTGGACCGTGCGTTTGATTGGGCATGTTTTGCTTTAGCTGACTGACTTTATAAAGTAGGGTGTAGCAGAGAGCTATGTTTCTATTTTGTTTTTTGCTTTTGCTTTTTTGCAGTGGACTTCTGTGATTTTTGATAATAGAAATCGAAAGGATTTGTTGCCTTTCTATTATTAAAAAAAAAGAGAGCAACTACCCTACGTTATACCGTTGGGAATCACTTCCAACGGTATAGCATGTTTCATTAGGTTCACGGGTAAGTTTCATTGCTAGGTTTCACGGGTAAGTTTCATGATGTTTCACGGATAAGTTTCATGGGTTTCATGAGATTTTCGAGTTTCATAGATAAGTTTCAACCAAAGTTTCATGTTTCACGGGTAAATTTCATCAGAGAGCAGAAGCTATACCGTCCAAACGGTATACCGTTGGTTAGTTTTTCTCAAAAAAAAAAATGCATGGTACAACTGCCCAATTGTTAAATAACTGCGAGTGTGCGTGGTTAATCGTAAAAAAAAAAAGTGCACGCACAGTTAGTTAACTAAATGATCGTTGTAATAAAGGACTTGACCGAGTGATGAACGGCTAGATGCACGTACGTACGCACCGGGGAGTCGGGCGGGCGGCGCATGAGAGCCGTCAAGTTCTCCTCCGTCCACCCCATCACGTCGGGGTCGGCCACCTCCACCCTCTGCACGAGCCTCCCGCTCGCCTCGCCATCGCCGCCAGCACCGGCGCCGCCGCCGCCGCTCCCTCCTCCCCGGTGCGAGCCCAAGAACCCGACGACCGCGACTAGGCCGAGCAGGCACAGGACGGCGCCCCTCATCCAGGCCTGGCCGTCTGCGCCGGCTGCGCCCCACGCGCGCTTCCTCCTCGCCAACAGCAGCGCAGCCCTCGCGCTGCAGGGCGTGACGGCCGCGGCGCCATGCCCGTGCCCGCCCTCATCGTCGTCGCAGCCGAAGGGGTCGACGGCGCCGCCGCAGTCGTCGTGCGCATCGACGCGCTCGATGTCGTTAAGCCTCCTGCGGTGCGGGCCGGGGCCGGAGTGGATGGGGCTCGTGGAGGAGGACGACGACGAGCAGGTGGTTGCCGTGGATGACAACGTCGCGCCCGCGGCCATAGCCCTGCCAGGAAACGGGGGCGTGCGGCCTCGCTTAACCGAACGGTTTTGTTCGGCGGGGCGCCTGAGAATAGGATCCCCGCGGGAGACTAGAAGAGGTGGATGAAGGGGAGAAAAGCCCGGGAAAGAAACAGGACGTGGTGCTTTTGCTCTCGCCCCTCGCCTCCCCTACCTCTTGGCAACCGCCGCCCCGCGCGTGAGCGAGCGAGGAGGTGCATGCGCGCACGTCTCTGCGTTTTGTGCCCGCGTCGCGTCGTATCGTACGCGCGCCTCGGCCTCCCGGGAAGCGTGGGCGAGGAGCACGTACGTACGACGCACCGATCGACCGACCGCGCGGGGTGGGGATCGCCGGATCGATCGTTAAGTTCGCGCACGCCGCGCGCTGGCTTGCTTTTGTACCGTTTTTGGCTGCGGAAATATGAAAAGTCTAGTGGTGGCGTTCCATGCGCGCGTCGACGTCGCCGTGCGTACGTGCGTGACATGTCGCACCGCACGTTCGGCTTCGGATTCGGTAAACCGGTGGTAGGTTACGTAGGACACAGATGTCAAACGGTATACAGAGAGAGCTGAGGTGTAACTGTCAGGAAGGTGTTTATGGTCGTCCGATCGGGTAACAGACGGCTCCGATCAGCCCGAGGGCATCAGGTCAGAAGAGCTAGCTAGCACGGGTTGATCCGATATGGTATAAGCTGGCTTTTGTTTTCCTTTTTGGTAAGATCACTCGGACATGCACCTTTATATATAGCATGCAACTCGCAAGGATGAAAAGGTTTTTTGTTTTATTTTTAAAGAAGTGTAGAAAGTTGACCACCGTGGTTTTTTCACTTATACATACGAATACATCTACATTATGTGGTTTTGTATTTTTAGAAAGTTTACAGGTGATATGCCTCCGTATATATATATATATATATATATATATATAGGAAAATGATTCCATACTCCTGGGTGTATGTACTCCCACCTCTAATATACCGTTTAAATGATGTTGTTATACCTCTTTATCCTTTTGAGTATACTCTAATACTGATTATAAGATACTTCAAAGAGAGTTCCATAAAAAATTTCATTAAAATCCACCATTTATAGCATAATTTGTTTACATATTCCTTATACATATGGAAAAGGGTATGTAGCAAAAAAAATAAAAGGTCTGATGAAATTTTTTTAATCATGTTGTATTAGAATATCTTAGAATTATTATTGGAGTATACCGAAAGCGATAAAGGAGTATAAAACGTTTATTTAAGTGGTATATTAGATGTGGAGTATATATATATATATATATATATATATATATATATATATATATATATATATATATATAGCCTCTTTTCTACTCCCGGGAGTAATTACTCCCTATGCCGTATATATATGAGTATATAAGATCATCTAGGCGGTATGTGCATTTTTTCAGAGGTGGTATGTATATTTTTTGGACATACTCCTTTTTATATGCGTATATGAAGGTATTTGCAAAATACGCTAAAAATCATGGATTCTCTTGCAATTTTTTCATGTGGCTCATATTGGAGTATTTTATAATTAGTGTATGAGTGTACCCAAAGTGATAAAGGAGTATTTCAAGTTCGTTTAGGTAGTATTTCAGAAGTGGGAGTAACTACACCCGGGAGTAAAAGATATTTTTCCTATATATATATATATATGTGTGTGTGTGTGTGTGTGTGTGTACGTCTAGTCCCGATTATTTCCTCTCCCGTTGTCACGATCAGCTGGATACCTACCAGAAATGAAGATGCGTCTACTTCACTTGAGCTGAGCCCAGGTGGAAAAAGAAGAGCTCTAATTTAGGCGTACGACGTGTTTTCGATCGGAAACACCAGAGACAGGACCGAAGGTTCAGACCAGAGTTGGAACGGTTTGGTTTTTGCCGTTCAGGTTATACGACAGGGATGA
Organism: Guadua angustifolia; assembly: GCA_036346375.1. NCBI lineage: Eukaryota > Viridiplantae > Streptophyta > Magnoliopsida > Poales > Poaceae > Guadua > Guadua angustifolia. The sequence continues at coordinate 36,781,414 of CM070509.1, read as the reverse complement.
CCGGATGATGGAAACGCAATTCATTTTGTGGGTTCGTCAAATCGAGCCAGGAGAACCTGCAACAATTTTGACAGTGAACATGGCCTGTCTAAAACGTTGGAATCTCTGTTTGATGCACCAACTGCCTTTCTACTACGCTATATACGTTCAAGTCTGATCAAACAACAATGCTACTGTGAAACACACACACACTAGAGTAATTCTCACTGCACAAATTTGTACTCATTTCACCCTAGGCTCCACATGTTGCATATATGAGGCTCCGGATATATATCAATGTGCTGATCGATATGGTGGAACATGCATAAGTCACATCCAATTAACATCCACATGGAGAGCAAAGCCTTTCTTATGTATGGAGCAAGGTAACCCTTTCATAAATGAGCCACACAATCAAAACACATACATGTTCATCGAACCACATGGGTCCATGAACCTGGAGAAACACGCATACCTCATAAGAAACGTTTCGTCACCTCTTGAGCAAAAGGAAAGGACTACCTAAGTTAGGTGCTGTGCATCGGTACGCATGGACCATTGGTGGGAGCTTAGCTAATTAACACAGCCGCATATTTTCCATCGTTAGCTAGCTTCTAAGTGGAGGTGGTCCTGCTTATGTTTAGTGATGGCACAGTGCAAGCCCGATCTCTAACTGGAGAATGGAGATCGATATTGGTAGGGCCGAGACGAGACTATGCACCGGTCCGTCGTCCCACACGCATTGTTTATGAGATCGTTTAAGCGTTTGCGACTAAATGCAACTAGCTAGCTGCTTGGTTTCTGCTCTTGGAGAAATGCTGACAAAATCGTCCGGATCTTCGTTCGGCTTTCAATGGCCATTTACGTACGACAGTGCTTCGACATAACTACTGTTCAAGAAACATCCAATATTACAAGCAGTACACGAATACGACCCGCCTAGCTACCTTACAGAGGATGTTAGCCATATATATGTTTAATTTAAAGTACTCTGTTCAAGAGAAAAAGCTTCAATGATAGATGCCTAGCATCCAAAAATTGTTAGTTTAGACCTTTTGGAACGTACTGCAAAGAGCCTAGCTGGTTTCCTCCGTATCTCACACAAGCCTGACCCACTCCGCGATACATACACTTCCAAATGGATGCCTAATTAGCTGACCTGAACCTGCCAGGAGGTATTCTCTCTTCTGCCTTCTACGTTCTCCACGCACCGTGCATATCCTTTTTTTTTTTTGAAGAAAAAGGCAGGAGCTCTGCCAAATGCATTAAGTTAGAGGAAATAGATAATGTTTACAAGGACCGACAAGATTAGGAGTTAGATATTCAGCGAAGCCTCGACAGCCAACGAGAGCAGAGCCAACAGAAAAAAACAACTAAAACAACAAATAAACGCTCAAAGCATCTCAAAGGTCACCGCTCATTGCGCACGTCTCGAACGAATCGAATCTGCTACTGTTGCATCGAAATGTAGTTGTTTTGAAAAATCCTATGATTCCTTTCTTTCCAAAGGTTCCATAGCGTGTATGTGACCACCCCATCAAATTCCTTTCTCCTAGATTTGACCACCGAGAGGCGAGAGTTCCTCCACCATGTGGAATTCCCCATGTGAACTTCCGAAGGTTGAGGAGCATTTAAAACTATATGTGTTTGCGCAAGCACCCTCATCCAAACCTGCCTTGCGAAGGGGCACACTAACAACAAGTGTGCGGCCGTCTCTTCTTGACATCCGCATAGGGCGCACGAGATGGAATGGGGCCATCCTCATCGCTAATCTCGTCATTGTGAGGAGCTCATCCCGGATGAAGAGCCAAGCAAAGAACCTACACTTCCCTCGGCGGTGCATGCGATCATCTTATAAGCGTGATCCGGTGGAGCCGATGAACCCGAGCCTTATATGCGAATTTGCGAATACTCCCCTTGGATGTCCATCTCCAAATAATCGATCCTCTGTTTGTGGTTGTAATTGTACTGCCGCATTACGTGCCAAAGGCTACAAAATTCTGCAGATTGTTCCTCATTTGTGATTCTCGCAAAGGCCGGATCAATTCTGTCTCATAGAAAATGTTTAAGCTGTTCTGTTTTTCTTCTCACCGGTTTGTAGCATCTTTGGCGCCAACTCTGCGGAGATTTTCCTTGAAGCCATCTGGATTCCCGAATTCATTGTTTCGCCATTGCCCATCGCGATGGCGGTGCTTGCGTAAATAAGTCATGCGGTCGAGGCCAAGCATGGAAGGCGAACGACCAAGGTTTATTTCTATCTTTCCATGCGTACCACAACCACCGGAGGCGTAGTGCTCGACCAAATCTATCCAGACATTTTGCCCCAAGTCCCCCCATCCATTTAGGCCTACAGATTTTCTTCCAATTTACCAAACAGTGCCCCCCATTGCATTCCTGCTCTCCTTTCCAAAGAAAACTGCGCCTGATTCTATCGATTCTCTTTGTGATCCATCTGCTGAGGGGATATACCGTTAGATGATAAACTGCTAGAGATGTCAATACTGAGTTTATGAGAGTCAAGCGAGCAGCCCTGGACAATAACTTTCCTTTCCATCCTGCAAGTCTGGAGCGGACCTTGTCAATTAGGGGCTGGAGATCATATCTTTTGAGTTTCGTCGGGCGAAGAGGGAGACCTAGGTACCTGCAGGGGAAGGATTTTACAGACACCGGAAAATCTGTAAAATCGCCTCGGACGAAGCGTCACATCGATGGGGTAGACCTCGCTCTTATGGACATTATTGTGAAGACACAGAGCTCCTCCAAAAGAACCCAGAATGTGCCTAAAAGCCTTGAGCTCATCCCTACAAGGGGATGCAAAAATGGCCACGTCGTCCGCATATAAGGAGACACGGGATTTAGCCCAACCGATCGGGATGTCCGAAATAATCCCAACCTCCATGGCCTTAGAGATTAATCTCTGCAAAGGATCCATGGACAGAATGAATAGCATAGGCGATAGCGGATCCCCCTGTCTCAGACCTCTCCTGTGTTGGATTTGGGGGCCTGGTGCACCATTGAGGAGAACTCTGGAAGAGGAGGACGCAAGGATCATAGAAATCCACTCCCGCCACCGCGCACCGAAGCCCAGACGGACGAGGAGATCAATCAAGAACTCCCAACTGACAGAGTCAAATGCCTTGGCGATATCCAGCTTGAGAAAAAGAGACGGGATCCTCCTTCTATGCAATTCTGTGATCAAGTTCTTTGTGTATATAAAATTATCCTGTATTGATCTTTTGCTGACGAACGCACTTTGGCTTTGAGGTACCAACTCCTGCAGCCGAGATGCCAACCTTGTTGCGAGCACCTTAGAGCAGATCTTCCCTGTGCTGTGAATGAGACTGATAGGCCTGAAGTGAGCGATGGCAGACGCATCTTGATCATAACCAGCCATTGTAACCGTGCATATCCTGACTAGCTAGTCATTGTAACTGGCAGTATCCGGCTTGTACATAACCAGCCAGATCAAGCTACTAGATTAAAAAGAGTGGCTGCCTATTCCTCATCAGGACGTCCTTGTCCAACTCCGCCACACGGATGAAGAAAAACCCAGCGATTCTGCGATTGACGCAGCCTAGCTTCTTCCGCCTTCGCGCCACCGTGCAGCTCTCGATCTCGAGTTAGTACATTACATCGATCGATCCCATGTACCAAGTGAGAAAGTAACATCAGCTCTCAGTTAAATAATTAGCACAACAACTTAATTAGTACTACTACTACTATGAGATCGAAATCATGATGCTGTACATGTGTGCATTGGTTGGTTCTGGTTGTCCGGTGAGATTAATAACTAGCTTGTTGGTCCGGATTGATTAGCTCGACGCGTGTAATTAAGCCGAAAGGGGATCGAAGCTATGTCTCGTTACAGATGGCGTGGTTCGTATGGTGCAGGTTCGTTGGGGTTGCCTTGATTGAGGCTTGGTGTAAGAAGCAAAGTACTCCCATCGAGTGAGGCTTGAAAGGTTGCATTAATACCACCATCGACTCATCGCGGCATCAAAAAAAAGTCGGCACGCAGCAATGATCATCGTACCGGATGCTTCGTGCAATGTATGCAGATTTCCTGAGCTGATTACATTGTTTCTCTTGAATCAACAGCTCGGTGCCATACAGGTGTGGATCTACAGGGTATGCTGGGTGGGCCATGGTATACTCTATAGATTCGGCCCAATACAGTTCATATGAAAAAAAAAGTTTGTGACTGTGTAAACACGTAAGACGAAGAAAAACGACGGCTATGTAAACGTGTGAGACGAAGAAGCAGATCGATTGCTTTTCTTCTGGTACGAGCGCACATCAGCGGCCGTAGCCAGCGATTGAAGTGAAGAAAAGGCATGGAGCTACAGTATTTTTCTTGAAGCTACAACACCGCGTTAAAGTATTTTTCGGTGCTACAGTGATCACGAAAATTGCAACAGTGATTCCTATTTTCGTTCTCCGTTCGCATGTCTATTTTGGTTTTAGATTGATTCATTATTTCATCGTGATAATTTTGATTTGATCCATCCAAAACCTTTCTAGGGCATTAAGTGATTGATCTGAAAAGTTTGATTGGTTAATTCTTTGTAGATTTTAATTAATCTCGTAATTAGGGCTTGATTAATTTCTGTCATTATCTTATACAGTTAGCTTGTGAAGGTCATAACTTTAGATCCGTAGATCCGATTGAGCTTATTCTTGTTGGGTTAGCTTCGAAATTGAATTTAGTTTCTAAAGTTAAAATTTCACATCAACCCAACGGTTGAATCTTTGGGAATTACTGTTTTAGTTAACATATATCAGTCTGTTTTTGCTGAAACTGAAGAAGTATATATTGGAGTCATTAATCAAATTAGTCAAGAGCTTAATAATCGGTTTGATGAGGTTAATATGGAGTTGCTTTCTTGTATGTCGGCCTTCAATCCTACCGACTTGTTTGCTTCTTTTGATGCATAGAAGGTGCGTAGACTTGCTAAGTTCTACCCTAATGACATCATCTCAAGTACCAATTTGATAAAGCTTGAGTTGCAACTTGATAACTATATTGATGACATAAGACTAGATGATAGATTCAAAGGTCTAAAGAATCTTGTTGATCTCTTAGTTAAGCTTGTTGAAACAAAGAGGCATATAGTTTATGATTTGCTTTACTTGCTTCTGAAATTGGTATTGTTTCTACCGGTGGCGACGGCAAGTGTTGAGAGGGTATTTTCTACAATGAGTTTAGTCAAAAGTAAGTTCAGAAATAAGATGGGTGATAGTCTTTTGGATGATTGTCTAGTCACGTTTATTAAGCGAGATATTTTCTTCCGAGTTGATGAAAATGATATAATCAAGAGTTTCATGGCTATTAGAAAGCGGAGGCCAGACAAGAAGGATAAGAAGTACTATTGTATTCTTTGAACTATTGTAGGTGCGTAAGCTTCTTTTATACATATTTCATACTTAAAATGTTCGAACTATTTATATTGTAATTTATACTTGTATTATCATGTTTCTAGTTATTTTATACTCGTATACCAAATTTTTCGACAACATTTGTAGTTGTTTACCGAATTGTTCATTGAATTTTACCGAATTATATATTATAGCATTAGCTCTGCGTATCCTAACTTAAAATTCTAGATCCGCCACTAGTGCCACACTTTGCGACACATGATTCCAGCAGGAATTTAGAGAAGCGAATCTCATGATCCATTTCTTACCAAAATCTTGTAAAAATTATGCGTTCCAAATAGGTTACAAGGTATAGCCTTGCATTTTACACCCTTAAGAATTTAAGGCGTGAGTTATCATAAATGGCTAAGCGAAAAACCATTGGGTCCTTTAGTGTAAGGTTAACCTTAAACTCGAAAACCTAAGACGTCCTTCTCGGATACTAGGTGTTATCTTCTCCATCGTCTTCCACCTCCCATTCTTTCCCTCCTTTTCCCTTGTCTCTCCTTCCTCACATCCTCCTAACTAACACCAAAATTTCAAATCAGAAAAAAAATCAACTTCAGATTTGGAAAACCTAAAAACAATATCTAGTGCGGGCATGGAAAGTTGGAAACGCCATAGACCAAACGGAGAACTGGGGATAGATAGTGGGTTGGGTCTGGTCAAAGTATGGGTCACTCTCTGTCGGGCCACAGGTCAATTTCTGGCTAGACGCGCGAGTCGCGTGCGCCGGAATAAAGCAGCACACGACGCGTCGTCTCTAATTCCCCTCCCCAATTAATATCCATACACACTCAGGCCACACCAAAAAGGATCCACTTAGTCGTCGAGTGTGCGATGTGCAGCACGACGCGGTGGGCGGCCAGCCTCTCAAGTCTCAAACAAGATTATCATGCATATGCATGCTGCTCATCAGCAAAAACAAACGGGAGCCTGGCTTTCCTTCCCTTTTCTGAGTACTTTCCGCTCCATCTTGCAGGTTTTCTACGAGCTAATTTGCTTGCACCTTTACAGATTGCAATAGTTTCAGATATATAAAATCTCCATTTCTTGTTGACGACGTGTAATTAACTTCTTGTTCATCTTACCACACTGGCACATGTTGTGTTCATATTGTGTTCATATTGTGTTGTTCATCAGTACAAGTGTACAGATTTTAGTTCATTTTAAACAACTATGCGTGCAGTGTGCCATCAGCGTCTTGTGAGGTAAGATTAAGAGGCAGTACACGTTAAGAATCGTAAACTCAACTATTAATAGTTTCCTATTCCTGTCTTGCGAAATTTTGCAACACTCATTGATAAAACTAGTCAATTTTAACCGAGGGAGAAATTTTTTTTTAGAAAAAGAAAAATAAAGAAAACACTGTAGCTTAATTTCAACAGAGAAAAAAATAAAATACTATCAATGACCAAGTGCCACGTGTCAGTGGCCGGCGCGCCCATCCATACATCAACAACAATATCAGGGGCGGACCCAGCAGGGGATCAGTCAGGGCTGGCGTTCCCCCTACCGCCGTCGGCCCATGGGTACCTCCTGCTGGCACCCTAACCCAGAGAGCGACGAGGAGGCGAGAGCGGTGGCCGGACGAACGGAGGGGGCCCGAGCTACGAGGAGGAGGTGAGAGGGCTGGTTGAGGAGGCCTGAGTTGGCCTTGAGCCCTGAGGGGCAAACGCCTAAGGAGCGACCGACAACCACCTGAGGAGGAGGTTCGAGTAGCAAGGAGAAGGCAAGAGCGGCGGGCGACTGAGGAGGCTTGAACTGGACCAGAGGGGCGAACGCTCGAGACTTGACAGTCGAGCCGAGGAGGAGGAGAAGGAGGCAGAGTCATGACTCCTGAGCATGTCAAGGGTGGTGACCGACCGATAAACCCCGAGCCGGCGAGTGCGGCAACCGGCCAAGGAGCCCTGAGTGCGGCTGGTCGCTGAGGTGACACGCCGTTTGGCAAATGTTGTCTCAACCAAGCCATCTCGGTAGCGCTGCCTTGGGCAAGCCGTCCCGTAGCTCGAAATGCTGCACTCGGCTTTGCTGCGCACCGCATCGTCCTCGACCTGCTACTGCCTCGATGCTGCCCTGGAGCTCGTTGCGCCTGCACCAGCCTTGGCTTGTTGGTGCTTCAGCGCTGCGCCCGCTTGCACCACGCAGCGTTGCCCACGACGCTGCACCGGCCGAGCCGCCTAGGCCTCGCCGGTCTGAGCTCCACCGCCTCTCTTGCCAAGTCGTATTCGGTGAGAGCACCCTCTAAAATTTAATCCTGCTGATTCCGCCACTGAACAGTATAGAGTTATATAGATGAGCTTTTCGACGTCGTCCTCACGTCTAGACAACTATCATTGATGTTAGGACCCTAGAAGGATAATATACACGCGTAGCATTACTGCTGAGTATAAGAATTAATAGCTTTTGTAGCCACCGAATGGAACAATAAAAAGAGAAAAGCCTACAAAGAATTTTGGAGTTGTTTGACGTCAACAGTGTTCTTGATAAGTCCAATAAGTGCGACAAGGAATGATTTGCTTCTCTTCTATCCTTGTGCATGATTAAAGAGGGATAGAGTTTCTATGCAGTTGTAATGAGAACTGCAATTTAAATAGTTAACGGTTATCAACACCATTCGATTGAAACAGTTAGCACTGTTCGATTGAAGCAATCAACGGTTCAGATCGTGGAACAGTACTTAGCTACAGTACTATGAAAGATCTAGATCAACACTTTTTGATCCAATAGTAAATTTACAACTGCTAAAATTGTAATTGAAACTACGCTGGATCTCTTTCCATTAAACGGATGAGCCAAGAGATAGATTAGCCTACTCATGGACAAGTAAATTACTACCTGTCATTTTTTTTAAAAGTTAGCAAATTACTACATGTCATCAGTGTAGTATCAGTGAATATTATTTTGAGGATAAGTATCAGTGAATATTAATTTGTCGATTGATGCTCCAAAACTTCAACGTAATTGCCATTGGAGAAATACATCACGAGTCCTGCTAGGACTTGTGGTGACGTGCCTTTTCTTGGCCCCATTGGATCATGTGCATATACACACGTGTCACTTTGTTACATACGTGTCACTTTGCAGAGTGGTTATGGGGGGCTACCTCCCAACTCCAATCTTCTAATCCGCACCCCGATCACCCATGATTTGCAGGAGGAATGAACTGATTTCGGCATGATTCATTCCACTATGCACCAATCAGTTTCGCATCTGACATAAACAGATTGCAAGTGCAAGATCTACATAGATGATATGAACTAAAAGGTTAAAGGTTTCCTCATCCGTTAAGATTGTTTGCTGTTACGCAAGATGTTACTGAATTTCCCCAACCAATGTGTAACAGGAAGGAAAACATGATGTCAACTTAAAAGCTCAGGACAATATTCATGGCTGAAGACTCATCATCTGCAATTTTTCAAGCTCGGCGAGATCAACTGACAATCTTTTTAGGCCGGCTACTGACAGAAACATGGAGCACGAGAACACTCAGCCCTGGAGCTGAACACTTTCTTTCAGCCTTCAGTTCTCACTAGATGTACTTGTCAGCACATAGGACAGGGACGTGGTCATGCTTAACACTTTTCGGTTAGATAAATTGTTTGGCCGAAAAAAATTATTGAGTCGTATATCATTAGAAAATTAATTAGTTTGTTTTATTTGTTTCCATGTTATCTGCGTCGGTGGTTAGTCTAGTCCGGCTATAAATAGCCATGTACTTCTTCACAATTCGTTATATGATTTTTATAAAATCAATTACTGCTAAAGCCTATCATATTTAGGTCACATACCTTGTTATTCATGTGGATTCCTTTTGAATTTATTAGAAGTGTTCCTACGTCTACTCTTATGTGATCGAGTAAATTGATTCAAGCGTGTGGTTTTACGAATACATTTATCCAGAGGCGGAACTAGGGGCTGCTGGGTATGCCCCGGCATCCCTAAAATTTTGAGAACACAAGTTATCAGGAACAACAAAAACAGAGAACTGGAATAGCCAAGGTTGAAGATGACCAGTAGAATCGGTGGTATCTGGAACCAGTTGACGAATTTACTTAAAAGGAATCAGTGGCTGGGATTAAAGGATACACTTCTGGAGAGAGATCGGACAGTGGAGTGACGTTCACAATAATTACCGACAACATTAAATTAGCAGATTACCTTTTTGTCATTTGTCTTTTCAAAAACTCTAAGACTGTAATTGAGTTATTACGGTGATGTACAACTTTAAGACTGTAATTGAGTTGTTACAGTGATGTAAAACTTTGGGTATAACTCTGGTGAATCGGAAGAAAGGAAGACAATGTGATTCCCAATTCGATAGTGTTCCTTTAGTTTGTTAGAGAGTACTTATCTTCTTTCCCCCTCTCCCTTGTGTCTGCGATTATTCCTTCTAGATTGATCGTGGCTGTAGGATCGGATGTATGGATCTTGAGATATTACCTTCGCAAGATGATGCTTCTGTAGTAGATTAGACTCCGGACGAAAATTGATCTTCAATGTTGAACCGATGAAAAACGTTGATCATGGACGCCGGACCTTCTAATCGCAATACACATGAAAACCAACCGGGAGCAATCTTCACGTCGCCTTCTTTCTCTGCTTCTTTGTCTTGCACGGATGCGGCAGTATGCAAGAAATCGATCTTCTAGTTGCTCCTCCCTTGCATGCAAACCAGGGTCTCCAAGTCTCCAACGCAGGGAATTATCTAGTCGTCTTAATCAATCGCCAAAACCTGCATGCATAGAAACACAAGAAAAAACAACGACGAAGAATCCCAGCGCCAATTTTCTAGTCACCAGGACTTTACCGAGTACTGACGTGCATGCATGCAAACCTTCAAGAGCAATCTTCAAGTCGATCGCTAGAGCCAAACACTAAAACTTCTAGTCGTAATCTTCCAAAGACTCACGCATGCATGCGGCGACCAGCCATCAACGCAGAAAGCCACCGCAATGGACACCAGCGCAGGAGATCTAGTCACCGCCTTCTTGTCGTCCACGCAAGCGCTTCACGATCGCCGCCACCGATCGAGAGCCAAAGAAAGTCACAATACCGCAAGAAGTATTCAAGTCCCCGCTAAGACCAAAGACGTTGGCCACCAACGAACAAAAAAGGCTCTCGCGCAATTCGATTTCGGCCACGGACAAGCAAGAACGATGTCGCATGAAAAAGCGGTACCGCCCAAAAGCATTGATTCATTAATTAGGTTTTCAAGTCCTTTTATACAACTCAAAACCCTAACCTCTTATCTCTAATTAAACACATGTATGCATATCCATTGGCCCAATAACACAAGGCCCAATATATGCATACAACCCAAAATTCACACATGCACGCGACGCCCACCGCCGCACTCACGTGACTAACCACCTCTGTGTACACCGTTCTCTAGCCCGAACGTCCCGCATGACATCCTCGACCACGGGACCTCGATTCCTCCTAAACCTAGTCCCGAACCTCAGCTCCTCCATGAACCTAGTTCCGGTCCCATCATCGACCACGTTCGCCCCCGAGCAACACCTGCACACGAATAAACACCAAACGAATCCAAGCACAAGTCCACGACTCTACTCACGGTCAATCCATGCAACCACTCACACGAGCGCATTGCATCAAGCAAAAACATCTTCCAGAAACAAGTTCATCCCAACTTGATCCACATTAACTTTATTAATTCTTTTTACCACTTATTCGTCACATCAAAATCTCACCAATTGTTCATCACAAATATATCATGTACCATGATCTTACAATCTCCCCTTGATGAATACATTGGCAACACCTCTAAAAAGCATAAAACAAATGTGATGAAAGTAAAGTGTAAAAAGCACAAGTCGGCTCAAAAGCACAAGGTGAAAAGAAACATCATCTCCCTTTTGAAAAGAAAGAAAAAAATCACAATAAAAACTTTTCTCTTCTCCCCCTGAATATATGCTTTACTATTTCTCCCCCTTTGACAATGATTTCATCAAGGAAAACAAATGGGTGCCAAGACAAGAAAAGATGAGCTCACTCGATCACATAACCTTATAGATCACATAATAAGCATAATACATGAACTTAATATAATTTAACAAGTTAGGGAGTGACATGCATCTCAACCTCAATTCAATCAACTATAGCCAAGTACTAAGCAAAATCTCAGTGAGAAAAAGCAAGGCCCAAACATGAAGCAACTAACAACTCAGGGCAAGCAAGTAGTTTCAACTCCAATCTAGTAAACCAATTTAATCTTTATAACAATAAACTGCATGTGGCATGCTTGAAGCATACTTCTTTTATTTTCAATGGATGGCATGCTCGAAGCATACATCTTGAAGCTTTTGCACATTTTGATAATTTCAATAAGCTTCTTTCTTGCAGATTTGAGCATTTTTTTACTTATTCTCTTTTCTTTTATTATAAACATGCAAAGTAATTAAATGGTCTATGAAAGAGTAAAGTTGAAAACACACATGCTTCATAGCCCAAATTTGTCAAGAAGATTCATTATCAAGCTTATAGAAGCAAGATATCACAAGGTATTAGCTATAGACAATCAAACCAAGGACTTCCGCAATGTCACTTTTAGTTCAAGTAAAGCAATTTAGATTATCATATATAAGCTCAATTACATAACATATAAAGAAATATGATAGAGCAAGCTCATCAAGTAAAAGACTTGACATGGAAACTCCCCCTCAAAACAGGCTCATGGGATGCACAACTCCCAACACCAAACGAATCCAAGCACAAGTCCATGACTTGACTCACGGTCAATCCATGCAACCACTCACACGAGCGCATTGCATCAAGCAAAAACATCTTCCAGAAACAAGTTCATCCCAACTTGATCCACATTAACTTTATTAATTCTTTTTACCACTTATTCGTCACATCAAAATCTCACCAATTGTTCATCACAAATATATCATGTACCATGATCTTACAGTGGCAAGCGGCTCGGGCAGGCTGCAGTCGGCGGTGCGGCAAGTGGCAGGTGGCTCGGGCGAGCGGCGGCGCGGCGTGGGCTAGGTGGGCGGTTCGGGCGGGTGGCGTGGGGCCACGGGCTTACCTATTAGAAAATTTTTAGTTTCGCCACTGCATTTATCGTGTTACTTTACATCGGTTCATATGATTGTATGGTGTATATTTGATCCTACGTTCTGCAGATCATCAATCATGATTCATGGCGCGCGATATTCTGCCGTTGGAATGGAGGGCTCATGTCTTGTAGATATGACATATATCTGTGTTCGTTTCTACCTGGCACCTACCATTATCTTTGATATGTCTGTGAGCAACTGATAGCAAGACATTCAATTATCGTGAATACAAGTAGCCTGTGTAATGCCTGATTGAGCCTTGTGATTGCAGTTATGTGTCCTTCTTTCGTCCATGCGACATCATGTAGATTGCACAGGTGTAGTGTCATCTTCAGCTTAAGTGAGCTATTAGAACAGTATAACCTCCACAAATCTTGAGCATGTTCCTCAACCAGTAAACACCATGAAAAATCAGACTTCAAGGTAAAAAGGGCTAAAAATAAAAAGAATTAAGTTTACTTTGTTTCTTCAATTTAACTGCAAAAGAAGCATTCTGAATACTGAGGCATGGATTTTTTTTCCAAATCGGTGTATTTCAGTACAAAACTGCACATTTGGCATTGCACAGCACCTATAGTCCACTGGAAAAAGATGCAACAGTTCTACGACTATGCATAGATAGCCACTATAGGATGGATGCAAAATTTTGCATCGCGAGATAACAATGTTTCTTTTGCGAGATAACAATGTTTCTTTCTTTCCCAATAGCAAGCTCTCAATATCGGCTTTGTAATCTCTGCGCACACACCAGCCACCAATATCCCTGAATGTTTTGTAGATGCTTTCTCAAGATGGATTCCTTGTAATTTCCACAGCTCTTCCGATGCAGGATACGCTAAGATTGAGAGCAACAACAAGGACTGACAAAAACAGATTCAGCAGGTTGTTACCGCATGACATATTTTCAGATAAAGATCTCCTCATAACTCTCCTTTTGATCACAAGACATTTCATGCAAAATTTTTGTTAATTATGGTGATTCATATATAGTCTTTCCGTATTTAAAAAGATGTGCTAGATGAATCCTAATAGGATTAGAATTCCTACTTTCTTTCAAGGTAGTATTCCTACTTTCTTTAGAGAAGGAGTAAGGGAATTATATAAACCCATAGGGTGGTTATAGAGAACCCAAGCAACCAATAAGCACAAACCAAATCATTCAAACAAAGAGGTGTACGAGATAATTAGAGGCTAGATTATTATTTATCACTATATTCTTGTATAGGGTAAGGATCAAAGAGTCCTAAAAGGTTCGAGAGGTTGTGAGAGAGCAATGATCCCTTATACTCTTTTGAGATTGTGTTTAAAGAATTTGCAGCCAGCTTTGCTAAATCTTTCTATTTTTTATGATTGCTTCAATATCGTTATTTTGGTTTTCTATATGAGATTCATCTTATTCATTCTTGAGACCGTACGCTCAAGTCATATCTCACAAAACTTTGAATCAATCCGAGGGTAGCTATGCATAAGAATAGGTGTTAGAGTGTAAAAAGTGTATCAGAGTTAAGGCCAAATTAATCAGATTTGTGAGAAGATTGGTAAAACGTTAGATGGTACAAAATCAAGATTGATGTCGATGATGTAGAATCAAGTAGATAAGTTTGATGGTGGAGCACAATTTCAGCGTATGGTAATGTGTGGTGAAGGATGTATCTGTACACCCGTTGAAGACCGAAAGGTGATGGAGCGGAAGGATATCAATACAATTTGTCTATGTCTCTCGATGAGGTAAAGTACTTTCGTGATCAAGGAGAATTTGTCAAGAAATTACGGAAGGACTTAAAAGAATTTTATATAACAAAGTCACTAACATACTAGTGGGTGCTAAAACAACAACTGTAAGGTTGCGCATGGATGAAGATATACGATTCGTTGACTATCTTAACATCTTCAACAAGCTTACCATACAACTAACTAATATGGATGATAAAATTGAGGAGAACGACAAGGTTGTCATACTGACATCATCTCTACAACCATCTTGGGAGCAATTGGTGATAAATATTCTCGTCGAGAAAAACACTCTCAACTTCAACAAGTCAATTACATATCTATTGGAGGAAGAGTTCTTGAAAAAAAAAGTCATCGTAATCTTCATCCTTAGGTGATTAAGCATTGGCTACCATAGGTGTTGTAAGCAAAAGCAAGAGTTACATAAACAAGAATGCTTATTACGCTCAAAATTCTCAAGTTCCTCATACATGGCATTAATCCAAGACTCATCGATAAAGCGTGACTTACATCTTGGGGTTCAAATGATGCAACAAAAGCGTTATGAGCATATGAGGCATCGATATTGTACATGTTTGAAGTACGCACATTTAACTCACCAATCATCTGTCTCGGAGGATGTCTACGTTGTATGTGCATGGGTGCGAAAACTTACAGAGTTGCCTCATGTACAACACCATGTGAGGATGTTGTAGTTCTTTGGAGGAGTCTCGGAAAGACTTGAGCAAATTTTTCTTCTGTGGCGGTCTGGCCTCGATGGATCGGTCGCCGGCTTGATCGCCATCGTCATCTTCGTCTTCATCATCACTTTCCTCCAAAAGATACTTTCGAAGCGCAAGTCACCGTGTCCACTGAAAAGTCGGGTCTAATCTTGGGACTAGCCTCATCAAAAGTGACTTCACAAGTCTCAATAATTTTGTTAGTCTCTAAATTCAGCACCACGGTAACCACAGTATGAAGAGCATAACCAAGAAAAAGTCCATCGAGCATCTAGATTCAAATTTATCAAGATTTCCATGTTTGAGAATGAAGCACTTGCAACCAAAAACACGCATATGTGAGATGCTAGGAGTATGACCAAATCGAAGTTCATAGGAAGTTTTATATAGCTTTGCTCTCAAGAATACTCTATTTGAAACATAGCAAGCGAGAGATATAGCTTCACCCAATACTTCCTAGGAGTTGAATATTCATCAAGCATAGTCCTAGCCATCTCAACTAATGTGCGATTTTTCCTCTCAACTACACCATTTTGTTGTGGACCCGGGCAGACGAAAATTGATGCTCAATCCCATGTTTAGAACAAAAAGAAGCAAAACAAGTGTTCTTGAATTCTCCTCCATTATCACTCCTGATTACTTTAAGTGCTTCAGGCAATTCCTTGAACAACCTTAATGCAAGCTCTTGAAAAAATTCAAACGCTTCATCTTTGGTAGACATGAAATATACCCAAGAGTACCTAGAGTAATCATCTACAATTACAAGAACATACCACTTACCTCCTGCAGATTGCACTCTAGCGGGTCCAACGGTGTCCATGTGTAGAAGTTGACACGGAGCATTAGTCATAACAATGAGAAATAGGAAAATGTGGTGGTGCAGTCATTTTTCCATGTTGACAGAGAACAAACCAAATCACGTGTTTTATCATACTTCAATTCAGGCAAATCTCTAAGCAAATTTGATTTGCTTATGCGTGAAAGATGATCGAAACCAATATGACCAAGTCTGATGCCAAAAGTTAAATCTTTAGAAACTTGGGAGACAAGACATGTAGTTTCAGATGTTGAACATGAAAAATCACCTTTAAACAGGCGATCAATGCGGTGATGTTGCATACTAGATTTTCAGAAACATCTAATATACGACAAGAGTTTTTCTTAAATCTCACCTCAAGATCTTCATCAAGCAACTGAGAAACTGAGAGCAAATTATACTTGAGCTTACTTACTAAAGCTACATCCTTGAGAATGAAGTTTTCATTGACTCGCACAATTCCTTTTCCAAGAATCCGTCCCTTTGAATTGTCGCCAAAAGTGATGACCTCATCACCTGAACTTTGTGTGAGGGAGGAGAACCATTTTGAATCACCAGTCATATGACGCGAACATCCAGAATCTATGAACCATATGTTCTCCTTCCTCTCTCGCACAACCTACACAAAAGAGAATGTCGAAGTCTCAGTACTGGGGTTAGATAAAAGAAATTTAGGAATCCAGCACTGAGACATACGACTAGCAGAACCAGTAGGCATAAAAGCACGAATTAAATCCGTACCACCTTTACCTTTCGAAATTGGGTGCACCTTTTGATGCGAACGATCCACTTACATGTCCGGCCGATGCATTCGATCGAGAAAGTGGCTTTTGCCACCTAGACTTTCTGAAAAATATGTTAGCTTTGTCATTTTTCGTTTTTCTTGCAAGTCTAAAGCAGAACCCGAACTAAATGACCATCTTTACCTGATAAGAGCAATTGTACTTCACAGTGATGCTTTGTTTTAGAAGATGAAGTAATTGCACTAGTTGTGGACAAATTAGACATAAAACCAAAGTGATTTAAAAATGGTCTTTTTAGGTTCAGGTTTAACCTCAAATTTACCACTTTCAGTTACATTCAACAATGTTGGTGGATGAGATTTAGAATAAGCATGTGCATCAAAGCCTAGTCCTTTATTATGTGTGCTTACTCTGGATGTATCCAAAATCATGTTGAGGTTCTTTTTACCATCAGAAAAACGTTGCAATGAGCTTTGAAGATAAGCAACCTTTTTTGTTAAAGAAACACAATTATCACAAATATTATCAACAATGCCTTTTTGTTTGCGACAATTGGAGCAGGAAGAAACTTCATGTTGAAGCATGTCACATTGCAATTGATCAACTCTACCATAAGCATTTTTCAATTTTAACTCAAGCGAGAACATTTAGAACAAGGCAAATTTGAATCAAGCTTGACATTGGTAGCACACTTAGCATTCTTAAGTTGTTTGAATTTTCTAGAACATAAAGCATTTACCAAAGAACTAGCATATAAGGCAACTTTTATCTTCTTCAAATAGTTCTTGGTAAGAAACAATTCATCAACAACATGAGCATGCATAAGCGGTACCAAAAGTAAAACAAGTTTCAAATTTCTCATTCTTTGCAATTTGATCATCAAGTTTATGAAGAGTAGAAGCATGGACATTCCTTAAGGCAATAACTTCAGATTGTAACACATCACAAGATTTGCAAGAATCATCATCAGGAATTAAACATCTAAGCCTTGCAATTTCAGAATTGGAACTATCAATTTCTAGATCTTTTTCTCTAAGAATCTTCTTAGACTTTTTAAGTTCTGAAGCTAATTTAACCATGGCATACTCAAGCTCATCATAAGAAGGTCTCACCTCATCAAGATCGGAGTCGTTGTCGCTATCCCTTCTAGTCATGAAACACATGCCGGTGAAGTCATCATCGGAATCTCCTTTCTTGTCCTTCTTCTTGTCATGTGGATCATTATCACTCTCAAAGTCTACATCGCTAAGATCACACTCCTCTATGGCGGCTAAGACTTTCTTAGCAACTTTTCGAAAATTGGAGCGCCGAGGGGTAGTGCGTCTTGAGTTGCGTTCTTGTTGGTTCCTTTCTTCCTTCTTCTTCAACTTAGGACAATTTGCTTTAATATGCCCGGAAGGCCACACTCAAAGCAATTGAAGGACCCCAGTTGTGCCTCCGCCTCCTCATCCTCACATTGTTGAGTGCTTTAAAAGCACGTGAGGAGATGAGCACAAGATCTTCTTCAGAAGCATCTCAAACTGTTCATCGAAAAAGAAGCCAATGCAGACAAGGAAACAAAAGATGGTAATCCAGACGAAGTGCTGGGGTTAGCAATAAGTGCATGTGTAGAGGACTTATCATCTCTAGGTGACAAGGAATCCATCTCATAAGTTTTTAGCCTAGAGTAAACATCATCCATGGTCAAAGTATCTAAATCAACAGTTTGATTAATTGCCGTAACAACCATACGCCATTCAGGACCAAGCGATCTCAAAATTTTACTAGCATTATCCTCAACTGAATTATTAACTCCAACACCACGCAAATTGCACAAGATTTTCTCAAATCGAGAGAAAAGATCATCAATTGATTCACCGGTCTCATTACAAAATCGAGAAAAGTCTTTTGGTAAATATTTTTCTGCACTTTCTTAATCTTACTAGAACCTTCATGATAGTCACATAATGTCTTCCAAACTGAATATCGAACGTAAATGAGAAACTCGATCAAATTCTTTTTCAGAAATTCCTTGAAAAATCAAGTTTTTAGCTTTAGCATTCAAATCAACGTCTACTTTATTATCATTAGTAACTATATCAGAACATCATATGCGAGAAACTTTCGCCAAACATCATTACCTTGAGCTTCAATATAGGATTGCATCGACTTTTCCAATAAGAAAAATTTGAATCATTAAGCATAGGAGGACGATTAACATACTTATCGACGCCATACCTTAACCTTACTCGATACCACTTGTAGGATCGGATGTATGGATCTTGAGATATTACCTTCGCAAGATGATGCTTCATAGTAGATTAGACTCCGGACGAAAATTGATCTTCAATGTTGAACCGATGAAAACGTTGATCATGGACGCGGACCTTCTAATCGCAATACACATGAAAACCAATAGGAGCAATCTTCACGTCGCCTTCTTTCTCTGCTTCTTTGTCTTGCACGGATGCGGCAGTATGCAAGAAATCGATCTTCTAGTTGCTCCTCCCTTGCATGCAAACCAGGGTCTCCAAGTCTCCAACGCAGGGAATTATCTAGTTGTCTTAATCAATCGCCAAAACCTGCATGCATAGAAACACAAGAAAAAACAACGACGAAGAACCCCAGCGCCAATTTTCTAGTCACCAGGACTTTACCGAGTACTGACGTGCATGCATGCAAACCTTCAAGAGCAATCTTCAAGTCGATCGCTAGAGCCAAACACTAAAACTTCTAGTCGTAATCTTCCAGCACTCACGCATGCATGCGGCGACCACCATCAACGCAGGAAAGCGGCCGCAATGGACACCAGCGCAGAGATCTAGTCGCCGCCTTCTTGTCGCCCATAAGCGCTTCACGGTCGCCGACCCAGCGATCGAGCCAAAAGAAAGTCACAACCGCCGCAAGAAGTATTCAAGTCCCCGCCGCTAAGACCAAAGACGCTTGAAGCCAACGAACAAAAAGAAGGCTCTCGCTGCAATTCGATTTCCCAGCAGCCGGACAAGCAAGAACAGTCGTCGCATGAAAAACGGCCGCCGCCGCCCAAAAGCATTGATTCATTAATTAGGTTTTCAAGTCCTTTTATACAACTCAAAACCCTAACCTCTTATCTCTAATTAAACATGTATGCATATCCATTGGCCCAATAACACATGGCCCAATATATGCATACAACCCAAAATTCATACATGCACGCGTACGGCCCACCTGCCGCACTCACGTGACTAACCAGCCTCTGTGTACACCGTTCTCTAGCCCGAACGTCCCGCATGACATCCTCGACCACCAGGACCTCGATTCCTCCCTAAACCTAGTCCCGAACCTCAGCTCCTCCACAAACCTAGTTCCGGTCCCATCATCGACCACGTTCGCCCTCGAGCAACACCTGCACACGAATAAACACCAAACGAATCCAAGCACAAGTCCATGACTTGACTCACGGTCAATCCATGCAACCACTCACACGAGCGCATTGCATCAAGCAAAAACATCTTCCAGAAACAAGTTCATCCCAACTTGATCCACATTAACTTTATTAATTCTTTTTACCACTTATTCGTCACATCAAAATCTCACCAATTGTTCATCACAAATATATCATGTACCATGATCTTACAGTGGCAAGCGGCTCGGGCGAGCTGCGGTGGCCATCATGCGGCAAGTGGCGGGTGGCTTCCAGGCGGGCGGCCTTGGCGTGGGCTAGGTGGGCGGTTCGGGCGGGTGGCGTGGGGCCACGGGCTTACCTATTAGAAAATTTTTAGTTTCGCCACTGCATTTATCGTGTTACTTTACATCGGTTCATATGATTGTATGGTGTATATTTGATTCTACGTTCTGCAGATCATCAATCATGATTCATGGCGCGCGATATTCTGCCGTTGGAATGGAGGGCTCATGTCTTGTAGATATGACATATATCTGTGTTCGTTTCTACCGCACCTACCATTATCTTTGATATGTCGTGAGCAATCCGATAGCAAGGCGTTCAATTATCGTGAATACAAGTAGCCTGTAATGCACGATTGAGCCTTGTGATTGCGAGTTATGTGTCCTTCTTTCGTCCATGCGACATCATGTAGATTACCGCAGTGTAGTGTCATCTTGACTTAAGTGAGCTATTAGAACAGTATAACCTCCACAAATCTTGAGCATGTTCCTCAACCAGTAAACACCATGAAAATCAGACTTCAAGGTAAAAAGGGCTAAAAATAAAAAGAATTAAGTTTACTTTGTTTCTTCAATTTAAGCGCAAAAGAAGCATTACGAATCTTGAGGCATGGATTTTTTCCAAATCGGTGTATTTGAAAGACAAAACTACACATTTGGTATTGCACACAGACACAGTAGTCCATTTGGAAAAAGATGCAATGATTCTCACGACTATGCATAGATAGCCACTATAGGATGGATGCAAAATTTTGCATCGCGAGATAACAATGTTTCTTTTGCGAGATAACAATGTTTCTTTCTTTCCCAATAGCAAGCTCTCAATATCGGCTTTGTAATCTCTGCTTTACACACCACCAATATCCTGAATGTTTTGTAGATGCTTTCTCAAGATGGATTCCTTGTAATTTCCTGACTCTTCCGATGCAGGATACGCTAAGATTGAGAGCAACAACAAGGACCGACAAAAAGCAGATTCACGAAGTTGTTACCGCGCATGACATATTTTAGGATAAAGATCTCCTCATAACTCTCCTTTTGATCACAAGACATTTCATGCAAAATTTTTGTTAATTATGGTGATTCATATATAGTCTTTCCGTATTTAAAAGATGTGCTAGATGAATCCTAATAGGATTAGAATTCTACTTTCTTTCAAGGTAGTATTCCTACTTTCTTTAGAGAAGGAGTAAGGAATTATATAAACCCATAGGGTGGTTATAGAGAACCCAAGCAACCAATAAGCACAAACCAAATTATTCAAACAAAGAGGTGTACGAGATAATTAGAGGCTAGATTATTATTTATCACTATATTCTTGTATAGGTAAGGATCAAAGAGTCCTAAAAGGTTCGAGAGGTTGTGAGAGAGCAATGATCCCTTATACTCTTTTGAGATTGTGTTTAAAGAATTTGCAGCCAGCTTTGCTAAATCTTTCTATTTTTTATGATTGCTTCAATATCGTTATTTTGGTTTTCTATATGAGATTCATCTTATTCATTCTTGAGACCGTACGCTCAAGTCATATCTCACAAAACTTTGAATCAATCCGAGGGTAGCTATGCATAAGAATAGGTGTTAGAGTGTAAAAAGTGTATCAGAGTTAAGGCCAAATTAATCAGATTTGTGAGAAGATTGGTAAAACGTTAGATGGTACAAAATCAAGATTGATGTCGATGATGTAGAATCAAGTAGATAAGTTTGATGGTGGAGCAAAATTTCAGCGTATGGTAATGTGTGGTGAAGGATGTATCTGTACACCCGTTGAAGACTGAAAGGTGATGGAGCGGAAGGATATCAATACAATTTGTCTATGTCTCTCCGATGAGGTAAAGTACTCGGTGATCAAGGAGAATTTGCTGAAGAAATTACGGAAGGACTTAAAAGAATTTTATATAACAAAGTCACTAACATACTAGTGGGTGCTAAAACAACAACTGTAAGGTTGCGCATGGATGAAGATATACGATTCGTTGACTATCTTAACATCTTCAACAAGCTTACCATACAACTAACTAATATGGATGATAAAATTGAGGAGAACGACAAGGTTGTCATACTGGCATCATCTCTACAACCATCTTGGGAGCAATTGGTGATAAATATTCTCGTCGAGAAAAACACTCTCAACTTCAACAAGTCAATTACATATCTATTGGAGGAAGAGTTCTTGAAAAAAAAAAGTCATCAGAATCTTCATCCTTAGGTGATTAAGCATTGGCTACCATAGGTGTTGTAAGCAAAAGCAAGAGTTACATAAACAAGAATGGCAAGAGTAAGGGCACACATATAAGTTATCTATGTGATGAGAAATATCATATGATAAATGATTGTCCGAGTTTGAAGCAAATAACGGGTGTATTCTCAATGGTGGTAGAAAAAGATGATTTAAACGTACTTATTGTCAATCAATCAAGTACTTCTCATAAAAAGATATTAGATTCAGGTTCTTACTTCCACATATGTTCGGCACGGGAGATATTTGACAAAGGATGTCTACATCCAGCGTATGAAACTATCCACTTAGTTGATTGCAAGGAGTATACAATTATTAAGGTAGGAATAGTTACATTAAAGATGTATGAAAGAGCACATTACACATTGACAGAAGTTTTGGTATGTTCCTAGCTTAAAGAATAATCTAATATCTGTGAGATCACCTGAACTCGAAGGTTGTGAGGTATCTGTTCAAGTGGAGTCGTGTGAGTTACTTGCAAATGACTGGTAATCATGAAAAGTATCTGAAGCAACAGAGGATACCAATTGATGGATATACCTAAAGGAAGGGCAACTAATGAGAGGTTTGAAAAATCCTAATCAAGAGAAAGAAACGTGCCATCAATGACAGGTAATTAGATCTCAATTGCAGTTATGTGCGGAATTGCAAAGATAGTTGAAAATTTTAGTAGACGCAAAGGCGAATGTGTGAGCTAGTGAAAGAAGGAAGACATGGTGGAACCAACCACAAGGTACCAAGGAGCAGGTGGAGCTCGGGGGCAATAAAAACCTATGGTATATAGGGTTGTAGGAACAAGAGGTATAATTAACCAAACTATACAAAGAAAAAGCTCTCAGATAGAGGGTTCAAAAGGCCAAGCCTGAACACCAACAAGTATATTACAGTAATGTGCATGAGCCCCTGTGGTGGGGGCACTCCTAAAGTTAGGAGGAAAAACAAAAATATAGAGCTAACTTAGAGCGAGTTCTCGGATGAGTATGATGACTTCAACAAACAAGAGTCAAGGTAGACATTGTTAATTATGGCAACTCATATCAAATCTTTTAGAATTTAGAAGTATGTGCTAGATGAATCCTAATAGGATTACAATTCCTACTTTCTTTCAAAAAAGGATCCCTGCTTACTTTGGAGAGGACTAAGGAGGCTTCTATAAACTTATGGGGTGATCTAGAGAACCCAAGCAACTAAGAAACCACAAACTAACTCATCCAAAATAAGAGGTATACAAGAGGATTAAAGGTTAGATTATTCTTTAGCACTAGATTCTTGTATAGGATAAGAATCGAAGGGTTCTAAAAGGTTCGAGAGGTTGTGAGAGATCAATAATTCCTTATACACTTTTGAAGTTGTGCTTAAAAATTTGCAATCAGCTTCACCAAATCTTTCTCTCTCATCATGGTTGTTTCAACATTATTATTTTGGTTCTCTCTACGAGATTCATCTTCTTCATTCTTGAGACCATGCGCTCTCATTTCATATCTCACAAAACTCTGATATGATTCGGAGTGCTGCTACGCATAAAAAGGGGTATCAAAATATAACAATTATCTTTCATGATACCTTTCAAATTCAGTAGGTATTATTAGAATACACACATTCTTTTATACAACACACTGGTATAATGTTAGGTCATACAAATGAAGGCGGTAATTCTCTAGAAATGCAAAGATCTTTGTGTTACTTGGATAAGGAGGAAGAGGTCAAAAATGGCAAGGAGCCTCCCCATTGGGTCCTAACGAGAGGTGGAGGTCCGCGAGGAGGGGCAGCCCAACCTCCGCGATAGGTGGGAAGCAGAGAAAATATGTGCAACTAGGAAGGGGAACGATCACGTTCCATAGGAGCCTAGGTGTAAGTAGCAGTAATGCTTGGCCGACAGCATGGCATGGATAGCAAGCCACTAGTGAGACAACCCAAATCACTGCTGGCCTCCCACTATTGCCGTGGTTGGAGCCCCACTACTACCGTGAAGTGGGATCAGAAGAACGAGATGGGAATGTGGGATAGCTCTTCGAACAAGGGCTCTTTCGTAAAAAAAATCCCTTTGCCTTTTCTCTTTCTAGCTAATCTAGGCCATGGACACTTGATCTAATGGGCTTTAATGATCTAGAACTACGATCGTGCATCATAATCGTGACCATAATCAAGGTTGAATTGATAACAAGAAAAACATAAGAGAGCCCACTTGGAAAAATGCTTGATCTACGTTTTCGATGGGCCTAAATTAGAGCTGTCTATGTGGATCAAATGTTTCCCGGAGGTGATCGTGGATAAAAATCCATGATCAAGATGGTCTGGGCTTTTGTTGTGCATTGAGCTCTCTATGCCACAATGACTCAGTTAGGCATAGCTAGTCTAGCTCGTATGATGTAGGTCCTACCAACAAGTAGACTAGGGAATGGGGCTGGGCTATTTTAGGCCAGCATGCAGCCTGACATGCACAACACAGATGTGTGTGGGCTGGGCCAATGTGATATGACTGATCAGGCTATGATGGTCCTAAAAACTTAGCCCGATGGGTTGCACAACACGACACAAACAACTGGATCATGGTTGGGCTGGCCTGGCACGAAAACAACCCCTTCATCAAAACCATCCTAGTGTACACAACCCAGCCCATCAATCACCAACACATACTATGTCAGCCCAACCCATCATGCACTATAGGAGCACCATATAGCCTATCTGGTCTTCAGTTTCTCCCTTATCCAGTTACCCTCTCAACCCCCCTCTCTTTATCTACCCTCCATTCTAGTCATCTATCAACAATGATGGCATCATCCACCATCGCTCCTCGGTGATAGAGGAGGCAGTGGCACCCCCACCTCACCGTCTCTACCCAAGCAACCTCCTCCGACGCCTTTGTTGCTTGGCCCGCTCCCACCACCTCGCCACCGATATCCACATTCACCTTGCTGAACATCCACCATGGAGGCTCGTGGCCATAGATTTGGAAGTGGAGGTCTCCTCCATGGCCATGGAGCCCCAAGTGGCCATGGATCTGGAGGTGGAGATCTCTTCCATGGCCGTCAGGGACCCAATGGCAACGACACCCATTCATTTTGCGGTGGTATCGTCCATCACTGCTCACCACTTATGCAGCTGTTCCCCTACGCCGCTGTCGCCTCATGCCAGATTTGGAGCTCTCGACAAGCTGAGGGGTGGAGTCTGTGAGAAAGGGGAGGCTGAGTTGTGGGCTTGGTCTATAGCCCACTGGGCCTGTGCCGTGTTGGCCCAACATGGCCCAGTGCCCAGGTCTACTTATAGGTACCAAGCGTTAGAGCAAAAAATCCTAAGCTAGACTCCCTCACATGCAAGTGTGGCAACAGGGTAGTGAATGGATGAGGGGTGGCCCCGCGGCCCCGTATTGATACCTCTCCTGCCCCATCCACGTCGGGAATCCTTGTGGGAACTAACATTATGGTTTTAAAATAATGTTTTACTTGTTAATATGACTTAAGCAATTTCTTTATAAATACTTACATATATTTGCACTATATAGGTTGAAAATCAATATCCTAATGCATAGATTCAACCTTTAGCCCAAATATATAGTAAAAAGATTATACATCCATATTAAAAATATATAATATATATATAAACAAAACAATATTTTTATTCCTAGAGGGTCCCTATGTGGGAGGTTGACCCTCGTCCCCATCCCACTAACCTAATTGGCTATCCCTGTCACCCCCACTCGTAGGTAGTTCCACCTCCGTATGGGGATTATCGCCTCTGAGGAAATTGACATCCCTATTCACATGTGTCCACCTTGATACCCCATTAAGGGTCCATACATTGACCATGCTCCACGAAAACGTAATGAAAACAAAATAAGAATAGTGAAGGGGGAAATGCCAGAATGGCAACTATGGACATGCAAAGCTTTGTACTCTGTTCTTTCCAAGGAAGCGAAAGGGTATGGTGCGAGGTACTAGTGCCATTTGGCATTTGCACAAGTAGAGATCAACACTTCGACGGTATTACCCCATGTTGCCATTGTCTTTCGCTTTTTTTAATGAAAGCAGTGGGGGAAGATCCCTATGGGGTGTGGGTGTGTGTGTGTATAACATTCTACTCCCGGGAGTAGTTACTCCCACCTCTAAAATACCACCTACATGAACTTAAAATACTCATTTATCACTTTAGATACACTTATACACTAATTATAAGATACTCTAATATAAGCCACATGAAAAAACTGCAAGGGAGTCTATAGTTTTTTAGTGTATTTTGCAAATACCTTCATATACGCACATAAAAAGGAGTATGTCCAAAAAATATGCATACCACATCTGAAAAAAGTACATACCACCTAGATAGTCTTATATACTTGTATACTACACGTATATACCCTTCATTTCGCGAAATACTCCCTACGTTGTAAGATACGGCATAGAGAGTAACTACTACCGGGGGTAGAAAAGAAGCTTCCTATATATATAAAATATAATATAATATAAAAAAGAATGGATTATGTATAAGGGTTATGTACAAAGTTTAGAATGAAAAAGGAACACGGCCCAAGCTGGAGAAAGAAGATCAAGATAAACAGTCTAGCCAATCAAATAAGCTTTGTTTATGTTGCTCTTTTACGCGATGCGCATGTAGAGAGAGCTCATTCTTAAAAACCTTTTCTAATTTGATATACTCACAACAATACTCTTAAAAATCTCGTCATTTCTTTGTTTCCAGAATCCCCAAGCTGCAATAATAATAATTTCCATGTAGAAGATAGAGTCAAAGTTGTTATTGGAACTTTCTACCTTTAGAACAATATCCTGTGCATTGTCCCAAAATACTCCAATAATATTCCAGCATGTGGCACTGAAGGAGCAATTGAAGAAAATATGGTTTGATGTCTCTACCCATTGATCTTGACATAGGACACAATTGTGACTGTCCTATAAAGAGTAATGTTTTCTAAGTAACATATTTTTAGCGTTCAATATGTCCAAAAACAATAACCATGCGAACACTTTGAGTTTTATCACACATTTACTTTGCCAAATCCACTTAAAAGGTTTTGGTGCGACCATTATATGAAACGAGTACTTATAGAAATTTTGTGATGTGTATATATCTTTATTGCAAAAGTAGGTCCAAGCATTAGAGCAATTGTTCATTGGCAAGAATTTTTGGATGTCATCAATTAACAAGCCGTACTCCTAAAAGGCATCATTAGAAGGAAGCAAATTGAAGTTGTCTTATTCCTGGGTAATTTATAAATTGTGAAACTGAGCTATCTTTCTTTTTATCAAAAGAATATAGGGCTGGAAATCTGAGGCAATAGATATTGTGATTCCAAATGTCTATCCAAAATAATGTCGATGTCCTTGCTCCCATAGGGACCATGGCAATACTTCTGAAGGAATTGCTATATTTCATAATATCTCTCCACCAAAATGAATCTTGAATTCTTGAATAATGAGGGATTTTACCCCTATAATAGATTGACCAAATCAGATTTACCCATGGTAGGTCATGACTACTATAAAATTTATGGAGATTTTTCAATAAAAGTGCCTCATTCTGAGTTTGTAGTTTAATAACACCATGATCCCCTTTGTTTTTTGGCTGGCAAACATGCTCCCATGTAGTGAGATTATTCCCCCTTTTGTTGAGATTAGAGCCACACCATAAACAATGTCTTCTTGCTCTATCAATGTTGTTGACTATTGTTATTAGAATTCTCAAAGAGCACATGTAATAGGTGGGAAGAGCTAATAAAATAGAGTTAATCATTTGTAATCGACCACCATAAGATAAATAAGAGGCACAACTTGATAATCTTCGTTCAACTCTATCTATTAAAGGTGAAAAAACACTTATTGTAGGTCTTGTAGTGCCCAGAGGTAAACCCAAATAAGTAAAAGGCATGGTTCCAATTTGACACCCAATTTTTTGTGCTAAAACCGATATTCTATCTTCATGAACATTGATTGGAACCAAAAAAGATTTATTATAATTTACCTTCAGACTCGAAGAGGTATAGAAGGAACTTAGAATCGCCTTCAAGCATATGAGCTACCTAGCATTTGCTTCCATAATTATTAGTGTGTCATCAGCATGCTATATAATGGGGAGGTCATTATCCAAGGAAGAAGAGATCGGCATAATAAAAACTCCTCGTTGGTATGCCTTGTTTATTATTGATTGCAAAAAGATTAGCTACCAATACGAATAGCAGGGGTGATAGACGATCACCTTATCGAACTCCTCTCTTGTGTTGGAATTGTCTTCCGAGAACTCCATTTAGTAAAACTTTTGATGTGCCAAAGTTGAGTAAAACCTCAATCCAATTGATCCATCTTTCAGGGAGACCCATATGTTGCATTACTTCAAAGTCTAACTTTAGGATTATAATCTCCTTCTTGGATTGTTGGAATTGGTAAATGTACTCAAAATCCCGTGTAAGGCAATCCTGTGTTTTTTCTCTTTCTGATGAACCCATATTGGTTTTTGTGAACTAGTTGAAGAATTATATTTTATAGCCACTCTACTAATAATTTTGTCAATAGTTTGAGAGAAGAATTGAGCAAGGATATTGGTTTATAATCATTTACACCTTTTAGAGATGGCTTTTTTGGGACTAGAGTAATATGAGAATTATTAATGCTTTGAAGTTGAACTCTATTGTCATAGAAATACTGGCAGAGTCTATAAACATCATACTTAATAATGTGTTAGTATATTTTGTTGAAGAGACCATTAAAACCATCTGGCCTTGGAGCTTTATCAATAGGCATTGTCTTCACTAGTTTATCAATTTCTTCATTAGTAAACCTTTCCGTGAGGGTGTCAAAAACATGGACTAAAGTGATCATCTCATGCAAGTTAAAGAGCATAGTTGGCAAAATAGATGTTCCTTGTAACAAGAGAATAGCCACTTTTTTATTGTGTCCTGTAACAATAGAATCGACAGATGTAACTAACTGAGTGATTGCATTTCTTCTGTAATTTTCAATGGCAAAGGCATGAAAGAATTTTATATTTTAATCCCCAAGTTTCATCCAACGAAGTGTGCACCTCTTTTGTCAATAGCTTTGCTTATAGTGAAGTAAACGAAGAAGATGGTTTTTTAAAATAGATCTAAAATTCCACTCTGGTCTACTTAGATGTTGCTGCTCTTCAAGCCCATCCATAATATTAATCACCATGTTACAATGTGAGATTAGGATAGATAGGTGTGAGATACGCTTACTCCAAACTTTTAGTCCACGTCGTAGTAATTTAAACTTCGCTGAGAGAATCATGTTAGCACTGTTGAGGTGACATGGCCTATTCTAGTAATATGAAACAATGTCAAAGAATCCTAGGTGTTCTGTCTAGTCATTCTCAAAAATGGAAGATTTTAGCCTTTGGGATATATAGTTGTTTGAATAGAGATCACACGTGGAACATGATCAAAGATATTTCTAGTGAGTGATTTGACCATTGTGTTAGGATAAGTTAATGTCCAACTCACTGAAGTAAAGAACCAGTCCAACTACTCAAGAAGAGGTGTTTGTAGCATATCACTCCATGAGTCCATGTGAACGAGCGTCCTTTAAGAGGGAGCTCAATTAGGCCTGGTTTGCTAATAACTCCATTAAATATGAAAATGTCATTCATGTTACCTCCATTCCTGTTGAGATTTTGTGTTGTGCGAATAAAGTTGAAGTCCCTAATAATAAGCCAATTATCATCATTTGAGATTTGCATGTTCTGAAGCCAATTTATGAAAATAGTGCGTTCTTGGCTGTCATATGGCCCATAAACATAGGTTAGAGTCCAAATTTTTTAAGAGTGAATTGAAGTGAATTTTACTGTAAGGTCAAATTGCAAATTGTGAATCATTTGACCAGAGAGAATAGAGCTGTTCCATATAATCAAGATGCCTCCAGAAGCACCATTTGATTGAGAGTAAACAAATTGATCAAACCGCCTTAGGCAAAATTTTCTTATATAAGAGCTATCTAAACTTTCCTTTTTAGTTTCCAGTAAGCAGATGACATTACATGCACTTTCATCTATTGTCTCTCAGAGAGTGCCATTTATCAGCTGAGTTTATTCCTCTGATGTTCCAACAAAGAATATTCCAATTACGATGCATTTGGTTCAGTGATTAATATGAAAACCGAAGGACTATGGCAAAGGTATTGCAAAACATTACCCCATATTACAAAGTAACAACATATAAAATAATCAAATCTGTCATGAGGAAACTGAAATTGAAGAAGGCAAGCTAGTTCTTTTTTACGTAAAATCTAACTAAAAATAACATGATCAAAACTCTTTATTTATGTTGTTCTGATTGGAGACATTAAGTAATCTAACAAAGGGGGGGTCAAAATGACAAATAACCAAAGTTTGCTGCTATTGTTATGAAGGATCAACCAGCAGGAGCTAGGAGTATAATCAAAAGTTTGTAGACTAACACAAACTTACTAAGAATAAATTTAAGTGACAAGGCAAAGGCTTAGGCATCGGTCTTCAACCAACCTTTTGACCATCTACTGTATCTCTGCTTGAACCACTCTATCTTCATACTAGGTCTAAGGGTATGCCATTAAGGCCTCAACTGTTAGCTCTACAGGAGTGACTTTGTAAAAATCTATGCAGATACGTTGTAGCATGTTGATCAAAAGATGAGGTGCAGGCTACTGTTTAGCAGGGGTGGGTGGAGAGTATTGAACACCTTGTGGGATAGCAATTTCTAGCCCTTTGAAAGGAAGCTAGAGCAGTCTTATCCAAATGCTCTAATGAAGCAAGACTGAATAAACCGCCAATAGGTTGAGAGAAAGACTATTCTGGCCTTTGTCTTTTGTACTATAAGTGTTTGGATTGACTATTCCAGCCTTCCTTATTCATTAGTCTTTTGGACTTTTAACATATTTGTATTCATGGTGCTTAATTATCTTTCGTGGTTTTTCAGAAATAATTTCATTATGAATTTTGAGTTAAGAGGAGGTTTGTTAGAGATAACTCAAATATCCCAACAAATATGATTTTATCCATAGTTTGTTAGGAGCCCAATCTTCTACAACTCGGACTCTTTTAGCTATATAAGCCACACTCTTGTACATGTAAATTGGAACCAACGATTTTTCCATGTTAAATCTTGTCTTTCCTTTGTACGTGTGCTATTCATCTAATCCTAACAAGTTAGGGTTAGCACGGCAAAATAACTGAAGACGAGATTTAACGTAGAAAAATTCTTGCTGAAAAAAACCACAGAAAAACAATCCACTATAATAGTTCCAATTTACATGTACAGGGTGTGGCTTATATAGCCAAAAAAGTCCGAGTTGTAGAAGATTGGATTCCTAACAAATTACGGATAAAATCAGATTTGTTAGGATATTTGAGTTATCTCAAACATTAACATCTTGGACTGATCCCTCAAAGCCACCACCATTGGTATTGACTGGATTATCTGCATGAGCTTCTCCATTGGCTTCATCTTTATGGACAAGCAAAAGATCACCATGAGTATTGATACCCCCCGGCGCGCGTGCGGGAAAGCAAAAATTGGACGAGGGTTTCCATTGTTCGAGGGTAGAGGGTCTTCCTCACCAAGATCAGAATCTAGGAAGCCTGTGTAAAGAATGAAGATCGGAACTGTCAAGGTGATGCCATTACCTCCAAACTCAGATCCATATTTAATAGCTATGTCTCGTGGGATTCATTTTTTTGTCAAACACCATAACCTTGACAATGACACTTGCTTTGTTTCTTGTGTTGCGTTGCCAATGCAGAAGAGTGCCAAAGGAACTTACTATATTCTCCACATTGCGGCAGTCCAAAGGATAACCAAGCAGCATGATCCGAAGGATTCTTATGTATATGTTGTTTCGGACATTGATAGTTTCATCATGCTCCGCAAAGAGGACATGATGGTTTGGTCCAAAAACATGATGAGGGCTTCTACCCACCACCAAGTCACACTGAAGAATGCTACCAAACTGAAATAAACCGATGCCAATGGGAGTAGGGAAGATATCAAGAACACGCACCATATGATTCTGCTGAAGGAAAGTCTTGATCGCCTGACAAGCTGCTATATAGTAATCTCTGCTAATGGGAGGAATCATCGTTGCAACGGCAAAATCCTCATGTTGCCTTTTGAACCATAGGAATGCTGACCCAAGAGTGCTGTGGTCGTTCATTGGAGTCCTCAAGCTGAATCCCATGGGGAACAAAGGGATGAGGGTTTACTGCAGGAGTACCAGGATGGCTAGATGAACTCCACGCTTGCCCACTTTCCCGTTCACTGACCACCTTTCAGCTACCAAAAATTCGCATACTTTCTACAAGCAGCAGGTTATTGCCTGAAGATGATCATCGCAAGCTAGAAAATGGAAGGGAGTTAATTTTTATTGTTTGCAGTATTACGTGACAGCCTACCAATGAAGCTCCTACAGTTGAGATAAGAATGAGCCGGGCGCTGCCCGGCTGGTGAGCGAGCGAGGGACTCGCCTCGCCGGCCAGCGTTCGAGCGCAGCTCAACGCTGGCTCGCACGCGCAGGGGCCTCCCCTGTTGCTTCCCCCTCAAAAAAAAAATACAGTTGAGATAAGAATGCCTTTTACTCCTACACAATACCAGTCTATTGAGCAAGGACAGAACGGGCTGGCCCCAAATCCACAACACTTGACTCCTAAAGGCAAAAGGGAACAGATAAATATAGCTAACCCAAGATCTAAATTCTAAAGAGCATACTTCTAGGTAAATTTCAGAGAGTTTATTTAACATGCAAGCTACCACTTCGGTTAAACATCACCGACAGACAGTTCCAATTCAGCTCTCCAGATCTTTATCACATCAGAATAACAACTCCTCCAGCTGTGTGGTGGAGGGTGATTTAAGATTACCTAGTTTCCACTTTGATGTATTCTAACGAGGCTCCTCTTCTGTATGGAGACCATATTTGTTTCCCTGTCATGCGTTTAATAGGTTCCTATGTAAATGGAGAAAATGCCATCCTAATCTTCTTTCATCGACTTTTCAGATTTGCTAGAGCCATGCTCCTCCATGTTGTCTTTGCTGAATGCATCCTTCAAATCTCTCTCTTCTTGGGCTGGCTGAGGGCTGGTCAACGGAGCTATAAATGGCATCAAGCTAAGAGCTAGTGCCGCCTTCAGGTCTTCATCATCTTCCTGTTGGTAAGGCTGCTGACTAGGTACTTCAATTTTGGTGCCAGGAACCGCAACATCTCTCAAGCTACTAGCTATGGTCACCATTAGGTCATGCCTTGCAGTCATCTCCATTTCAGTGTCGCTCACTGCTTCCCGCTGGATTTGGTTGTGTGAATATTTAATGCTCCTGGCTTCACCAGGAGACAGCCACCTTCCAAAATCATTTGAACGAGATGGGCATTCCGTGGGGAAAGTGCCCCTAACTGCATAGATGTTCCAGCCAAATACCCTCGCAATGTCAAGGTAAATTGAGAGGTAGAACTGAGAGAGCTGCTCGGGCACTGGATTTAGACTATTGAAGTTGTACCACTCTCCATTCACGTTCCTAATGCAGAACCAGTGATTCTGGGAGTGGCAAATGAAGGCAGTTTCCAACTGAGGATTGAATTGAGATGCCCCAGCAGCTTGGGAGTACATGGAGATAAGTTGGAGACTCCACACCTCCAGTGCCCTCTCCATAACCTATAATAACAAAGCACTGGTTCAGTAAAACACCGAAACTTGCATAATTATGCTAATTTACATTTTTACTACCAGAATAAAGAATGGAGGCTCTAGCAATTGATTGAAGACATCACCAACAAATTAAACTTATGGAACTTGCACGCCGGAAGGAAGGGAAGCAATAGACTTGCGAATTTCATTCATCAATAAGACAATAACCAGTGCCATCAGTTCTATGCCCTTGCAACCAATTAATTCATCAATGAATACTATAGACTTCCCCCCTACTCTTAAATTATTTCTATTTCAATAATTATGTTTTTTTCTGAACTAAAAAAATGCTACTTATTCCTACATTAATATCTAAAGCACTTTTTTGCATTTACATTCTAGGTCCTTTAGACCTTTCTTGCACATATTGGTTTTGCACCAACTTAAATTTGAATGAAGGAAATAATGTAACATTTCAAATCACCATGAAGTTTGAGCATATCTATTGTTGTTAAGTTTATATACCAATTTGAACGTTTGCAATAGCACTAATAGGTTCAACCAGGTGCCAAAATTTCAACCCAATCCACCTCAGCTTATAGTCCTCACTGAATCCACCTTATTTGTTTTTGACTATGAAGTTGGATACATAGTGAAAGCCCTTCCTAAGGTCAAAACCCAAAGTTCAGTACAAGACAAATTTCATATGACAAAAATTCTCTACCAGCTAAAAGTAGAAACTTTGGTAAATTACGCTTCTACAATCATAATATCATTGTTCAACATCATCGAGTGGGTGTTCCATCATAAATCGAGATAGACAACAACTAATAAGGCGGTCAACTTCAGATCTTTCTCTATACAATGATTTAATTATACGTACATGAAAAACCCTAGCCTGTGAGTTATAACTTCCCAAGTAAAAAAGCTGCGGTAATTACTAGGCAAATTGGATACGATTAAAAATGTGTACCTTTGCTAAAAATAACATACTGATAGCTGCTCCCTACATATCTCAAGAAAAATAAAACATACAATGAGACAAACACACAATAAACTAAGGCTTCTCGCCTACTTCATATATCTCAGAAATAAACAGCATATGAATGCACAGTGCATAGCCACAAATCCGAGAGGTTACTTTTTTTTTTAGATTAATCCGAGAGGTTACTAACTGCATACGAAGGCACAGTGCTTCACCTACTTGTTGCTGATTTTTCTTTTAAAGATCCATGTATGCTTTGTACGTATTGGTTAAAACTGCCATTCAGTTCCTTGGAGAAGTGCTAGATTACTGCACTATATGTTTGGTAATCTGAAATTTATGCAATACATGTGTTAAACATAGAAGTGTATATCTATACATAGAAGTGCATCTTTATACATAGTATGTGCATCTTCTATTCTTGGAGCTGCGTCTCCCAGCCTGGCATGTACCAATGGTCATGCATGTAACATTCCATGTATACATCTTCTATATATATGTGAGTTCATGACCCATTGAGGTCATCCAGCGCCATACAATATCTGACATGGTATCAGAGCCAAGGCTCTTTCGTTGAAACATGTCTATCACATCTTCTTCTTCTTCCTCCTCCACCTCTCCTTCCACCATCTCCAATACAATCTCATCCACAACAGCGACAGCCTTTGCACCAATACCTCTTCATCATGCCGTTACCATTCGGCTCACCAAGAATAACTTCATCATATGGCGCGCCCAGCTCCTCCCCTACCTACGGAGTACGAAGCTTATGGGCTATCTTGATGGATCAATCACTGCCCCAGCCCCGATGATTGCCTCCTCGACTGTTGCCGGTGTCGACCTGGTCCCCAACCCGGCTTATGCCCGTTGGTATGATCAGGATCAACAAGTCCTCAGCGGTCTCCTCTCCTCCATCTCTGAGGAGATTCTTCATGATGTTGTCGCCGCTACAACATCCAAGGAGGCCTGGGACACACTGCAGCGGATGTTCTCCTCTGCCACTCGTGCCCGCACCGTTCAGATTCGTGTGGAGCTTGCCACGACCAAGAAGCGAGATCTCTCTGCTGTCGATTATTTTCGCAAGATCAAAGGGCTGGTCTCCGAGCCGGCCGCCGCCGGTTCTGCCATGAGCGATGATGAGGTGATTGTGTATCTTCTTGCCGGCCTCGGTCTTGAATATGACCCCTTCGTCACCTCGATGACAACCAAGAGTGAACCACTCACGCTTGATGATGTGTTTGCACATCTGATGGCGTTTGAAGCTCGTCAACTTCAACATCAGGCCGTTCTGCAGCTGCATCAGGGATCCTCGGCAAATTATGCTGGTCGTGGTGGTCAGCAGCGGAACCGCGGACGTTGGGATCGTGGCCACGGACGTTCTGCATCTACTCGGGGTGGTACGTCATCTCGTTCTGCTGATGGCCGTGGCGATCGCCGTGGCAATTCTTCTCGCTCCCCATGCCAGATCTGTGGCAAGATGAGCCATACTGCTATACTAGCCTATTCGAACTGAAACATTGTTCAAGTATTAGATCTGGCTCGAGTAGATCTTGAAGCACTGCACTATATGTTTTTATATTCGACAACCTTAGTGATTACTGATTACTAGTGACGGATCCAGATCAAATTTTAGGGGTGCTTACTGGTTTGCCAAATGCCATCCCCCGCATGCCGCTTCGGCGATGCACACCATTGCGTGTCGCTCGTGATGCACACCCCTATAGCTCGAGTTCGCCTCGGCTCGACTCTAGAGCCTTGCTGCAGACACCATCAGAAGCTTGCGCTGTCGCCTCACCTGCCACCTGATGCACGCCCCTAAAACCCGGTGCCCACTACGGGTGTGCCCGCCATCGGCTCGCACGCCCACCCACCGGCTGGGGGTGCTACAAGTACCCACAGTGCCGCCGATAGTAGGGTGTGCGCCTATCTTCTGGGCCCACAGTTGGGTCTAGCCTTATAAACGAGCCGAGCTCGAGTGAGCCAGGCTCGAGTTGAGTTCAAATGAGTTTAAGTTGGGGTCTATGTCTGGACCCATGCTCAAGCTCGGCTAGATCCAAGCTTGAGTTTGGCTCGAGTAAGCCCAATAACGATAAACAATTCAATATACACTATTTTTCAACAATATATTTAAGCTCGAGCTCGGCTTTAGTAAACTCGGCAAGAGTTAACATATAGTAATATTTAACAAGTAATTTGTAAATTTATTAGGCTTGCAAGCTATGCGAGCTCGGCTCGGTGAAGCTCGCGAAGTTAGGATCAAACTCAAGTTCGATTAGTTTGGAGCTCGAACCGAGCTCGAGCAGCTCACGAACCTCAAGCTTTTTTACGGCCCTAGTTGGTTCTGCCCTGCTGATTACCCACGTCAAGCCTTACCCTTCGCTTAGCTACTCATAACTACACCCTAGCTCCATTTCAGCTATAAGCACTCCCTCCCCATGTCCACGACACCTGCAAAAACACTTTTTTTTTTCAACCAAGACGCCACCTTGAATGCTATTTTCCATCAAAAGCAGCACATTGTTACACCACTAACAAATCTACCCCAAACACGCAGCAATCGAGCTGCGAGCTTAAAAACAGAAATGCATCATGCAAAATCACATGAATCCTAATCTAAATGTTAGCCACATCCCGTTATTGCCGACAAGTTCCAATATCATCTCCACAGACACAAGCAAAGCAATACGGGCAAATTTATAGATCAGGAAAATAACTTGCAAGAAATGGGACACAGCCCGGACCAGGACAAGAAATAACCTGGACGCTGAAGTCGCCGTGGTTCGAGACATTATGAGAGCCCTGGTCCTCGGCGAGGAAATCGCCCATGTCCGCGGCGACCGCGCCCTGGAGCATGAGCTGCCGCTCGCGGTCGTCGAGGTCGGCGGCGATCTCGGCGAGGTCGACCTCGGTGAAGAAGGGCCCCTGCAGCACCGCATTCAGGCAGTGAACCCCGCAGAGCCGCCCCTCCTGGGTCTCGTGGTACAGCATCCCCTGGTTGCTCGCCCTCCGCCTCGTCCCCTCCATCCCCTCCTCTCCTCCAAGAACGCCCCAGCGACTCGGTATCTGCGCGTCTCTTTATTGGATCTCCTCGCCTTTGCTGTGCGTGAGGAGACCTGGCCGGCGATGAGGGCGGCTTTATAGGAGGATAGAGGCGGCCTAACCAGGAAGACCCAGTGCGAGGAGACGAGTGGGATTTTCGGGGGAGGAGAATTGATTGAGTGAAATGAATGAGTGAACACTCGGCGGCGCTGGAGTGGAGCTCCTCGCGTCGGGGTAACGGCGAGGTGCTTTCTTCCATTTTTGGCCGGAGCGAGAGGAGGTGGCGGCGGGCGGGCGTTTCATGTTCACCTTGCTTCCTCATTTGTCGAACCGCGAAGGGGCGGACGGGGATAACGAGGAGCGTGAGGATTTGGGACAATTGCACATAGCACCCTATACTTTCACTGGACCGTAAAATTCTTGGTAATTGACACCCGGTAGCATTTTAGCAATTGCATCCCCATCCGTTTAACCATCCAAATCAGCACATTCCTATCCAATACGACACGTCAGCACACTGTGTAAGCAACAAGCCAGCGTGGTAACACGGTAAGATCTGAAGTGATCCATTAGAAAATACATTTCGGCGCTAGGTTAGACTTTGACAAAATAAGGTGCTAAGTGAAATTATCCCTTGAGTTTGAATATAAGTTTAATTTGGAATTCCATATTAACTTAGAGTTTAATTAAAACGAGTTAGACAAATCTGTTTAAATCTGTTTAATATGGTCTTTAAATCGTTTAACAATCTTGTTGGTTATTATTGTATCATTATCTTATATTTAATAGTTGCTTTCTAATATATTTCTAAGTCACACTTTCGATATAATATCTTAGTCCCTCTCTCTCTCGATCTCGATCTCGAAAAGAAAGTCATCGTAAGTTTCGTGGCAACCATTTCTTCTGGAAAACAGGTCATCGTAAGTTTTTTGGTTGAGTAACTCTAAACATGGTGCCCTTAATTCAATTTGTGCTGCAGCTCTCTGGAGTATTTGGAAGTTAAGAAATGACATGATTTTTCGTTTTCAGGATTGGGTAAGTGTGAAAACTATTTGGAGGAAAATTCTAGTTCTGCTAAAGAGTTGGAGTCCTTTGTTCACGGATACGTTGCAGTGCAAGATAACACAGTTCTACAGGAATTTGGAGATTATCATTCAGGCACCATTTCTTCTGGAAAACAGGAACTATGCAGGAAGTGACCATCGATGACCTGATGATGAGGAGGGCAAGCTGGAGCTTATTATGTTGCAAAAGAGGTGTTTTCTGGGGTATTGTTTTGCATGTCTGGGTGCCCAGGTTTTTGTGGTTGCATGTCCGTTGCTCCTGTCGCGTTCCATGTTTGGGAGGAATAGCTGAGTTGATGTTTTTGTTGATTGGAGAGAGTCTGTCTCCGGTAGCTCATATGGTAGTAAGTGCTGGTGTTTGAGTTTTGGGGAAAACTTGTCAGGTTGTGGTGATTGTGGTGAATGTATGGTTACTATATGAACTCTTTCCAGTTTCAATATATGGAACTAGGGCATCTTATCGATGTCCTCTTGATCTAAAAAAAAAGTTTCGTGGCAACCCATTTTCCTTAATTGAGTTACTTGTATCTTGTGAGAACTCTTTTTTACTATGCTTGCGACTCTCATGTCCCCAGTTGAGTTGCTAACTCTTATAAACAAAGTTTTCCAAGGATCTCAAACATTTTTGCCATAAATCTGAGGAAACCTTAGGTCCCTATAGTTAGCACTTAGCGATACAACTAAATTGGCAAGTTTTTCTAAATGATTGCAAGTTTATGACCTCTTATCTTCTGATACAAATTAAGAAGATAAGAGTTATTTATATAGTTTAAAACGGGAATAACTTATAAGTAATGCCACTTTACTAAGTGAGCAAGCATGTCTATAAGTGGGGAGTTACATGTACATGGTTAGAAAGAGCGGCATATTTAATGTACTTGGTAAAAGCTCGTGCAAGATTGAGGTCATACATAAGCAACTCTAGGGCTGTGCGAATATGTGACCCCCTAATGTATATGTCATTTGATTTGCTCTATCATAATGTATAGTGTTTTTTACATGCTTATTTAAAGATAATCCATTGTTCGGTCGCTACAAGCAAACTAGAGTACAAACTTCTATACTCGAGAAAATTTTCAATGATTTTACAAGTACCGAAGAATGTAGGCTCAAAAGGGAAGAAAGTGAGACTATCACCAGCGATTTCCTTCCCGAATCCTTCCCACCCACGACGGAATCCTTCCGATTCTCATCCCTTCCTGAATGCATCTCCAACAAAGATCCTTCCAGATTCCCGTCCCATCCCTTCATCCATATTTTAAGCATATACTTTAACCGCCAAAGTTTGTACCGTATTTTATACGAGAGTGTATTTGACTTATTTATGATGTATTCTGTACATTTTTTGAACGAAAAAAATTAATTTTATAATAAATGAGGTTGCGTAATATAAAAAATATGTAATCTGCATTATTGTTAAAAAAATAGTTCAGGTAAGACTGAGATACATATCTTAATGAAGTTGGTCACCACTAGTAATCATACAACAAACAGTTAGCAACATGCAAATGAAAAGGAGAAAAAGATCTAAGACCGTCAGGGTTTTTGAGGCTGGTCGTTCTGAGTCGAAAAGTGTTTCTGAATCTGGTAACACTTGGCTAATATCAGCCAATGAGAATACCATGTTCAATAGTGAACGGAGCTCTGAATGGATAGATAATTGCTCTGATACACCTCCCAGAAACAATGGTCCTATTTTGTATTGTACTACTGAAAACTCGATGCATTCAACTGATGCCAATACTGGTGAATTTAAGTCTGAGAACAGCTCCCCACTATCCCTTCAATCAATCAAGAGTGAAATTGGAGATGAAGGTACCTTTTAGAAACCTTTTATATTATATGATATGTATCCCTTTTTTTAAAAAAAAAAGTGGATTGAACCCTAAACATATCATGATGCAGGTGACTTACAAGTGGACCACCCAGAGTGCAGAGCACCAGAGAATAATTCAGCAGGCTGGAAAGAAGTAAACGTGGATGAAAGTTGTAATTTAGCACCAGACAGATCTGATGCTTCAGTTGTCAGCTCCCTGGACAATGAACAAAATGAAAAGGCAACTTCTGGAGTTTCCATGCAAGCTGAAGGCGTCAGATGTATCAAATACACATTCAACCGCAGGAAACGCAAGATTGCATCTTTGGACAGCACTCCTCAAGGTGCTGTCCCTGATAATAGCAGCAGTCTGATAACTCATTCTGGAACTACATCTGAAAACTTAACTCATTCTGGAACTACACTAAATCTGAAAACGACATTTTCTTATAGCAAAATCTGAGTACTAAACTAAATCTCAAAGTATTTGCAAGAGTTTACATGCTACAGCTTAAGATCTGATTGGGCACTTGACTAATTGTAAGAACTCTTCAGAGGTAAATCTGACACTTGACTAATTGTAAGAACTTCAGTTTTTGCTCATTACCAACTTCATCTGAAATTAGAGCTAACAGTTATAGCAAAACTGAAACTTAGCTGGTAAGATGTAAAAGAATGTTTTGTTTATTCTTCATCATGCCATCACATGAATATACATAGGCTCCATGTCATCTATCACTAAACAATGTCGCAGGATTGCTAATGAGAATAACTGAAACCCCCCTTAGGCCTGCTATTACAAATAAGATTACTACTAGCTAGGTAGCTACCAAAGCTAGTACTATAAAATTTTAAAGTGCTTTAAAAGATGATGCTTCATCCTTGATGCTACTGAGAATTAAGAAATGTACAATGGCACTGAGAAGGAAAGGAAAGAAAACTGAATATATATGTTCAGGAATATATTGTTCCGACAATTGCCAAACACTGTGCCTTTGCCGGAGAGAAAACAATCTCCTCAAACACAGGCGTATGCAAAACACAGAGGACAAGGAGACCCGATATTTCTTTTTGTGTGGCACACCTTCACCACATTTTCAGACTCTATTTATAACTCAGACATTTTTACAAATCAGGAAACCTATGAACTGGCAATCAGACATTTTCACACTGCATTGGGTTCAGACCAACCGAAAAACTAATAACAGAAGTAAAGCACGCTACAAGAATGTGCTGAATCGAGGTAAATCCAAATTTCCAGCCCATTTCAATGAATCGAGGTACATATATGAAAGTTCATTAACATTGTTCATGCATCAGCTCATCAGCTCAGTGAGTGAAATGTCCTAATCGACAGCTCTACAATAGATTAAATTCATCAGACAAAACTGCAAATTAACTCATACGCAAACTTAATCCCTGAGACTGGCGTGTGACCGTGTGAGCATGTATCATCCCTGAGATTGAGTTGTCATGCTTGTTCAGCTACGAGTAATAATCATGGTGAACTACGACTTTTACTACTGGCCTAGATGATGCTGCTCCCACACTCATATGAAAGCTAAACCAGCTAATCCAACACTCATATGAAATCCACAGATCGGAGCTT
The DNA here is from genome assembly GCA_036346375.1 of Guadua angustifolia. Classification (NCBI taxonomy): domain Eukaryota; kingdom Viridiplantae; phylum Streptophyta; class Magnoliopsida; order Poales; family Poaceae; genus Guadua; species Guadua angustifolia. The sequence goes on along the minus strand of CM070509.1, from coordinate 36,738,915 downwards.
GGGGGAATTTGGGGGAAATTTCTTGCCTCGCGTGGACGCGCCAGGGGCCTCCGTGCACACCGGAGAAGATGCCCAGTTCCTTCCTCAGCAACCACCGCCGCTGCCTGCTTCGCCTTTCGCCGCCCGTTGCCATCGCCGACTTCACAGCCTCACCCCCGGTTCCGCGCCGCTCCGTGACCTCTTCACCCAGCCAGCAGAGCCTCAACCGCTCGTCGAGTGGAAGGAAAGGAGAGAGTCTCCACCGATCGGGATTCTCTCCTTCTCCTTCCGCAGAGACCGGAGGCCGCATGGAAGCGGCCTTCGCGTTCGTCGCCTCCTTTTCCCATCGCGAAGGGACGGGAAACGGGACGGGAAGCCGCTGGTGATAGTCTGAGTCATGAATGCGTGTAAAAATGGTGTAATTCCAGTGTAGTCCATGACAAGTAATGGTTTCTTTGGATTTTAGGATTTCTTCTCCTATGCAGGTCGTTTTGACCATAAAAATGTAGTTGTCAATTTCCTATGGAATGCATTCCTGTGCCCTCAATTCCATAGGAAAATGAACAAGAGCTCAAACTTCATGTTATTTTCCTTTGAGTAGTCGAATGTGGCCTCGTTCGTTTAAGCTTCTGCACATCTAAAAACGGATTGTTTATCGAACGGAAGGATTCTAGACAGTTTCTCCTACAATTAGAAACTTCCCTCTACATAGAATTAGAATCTGACTAGAACCTCATTCTGGTTGATTCTCGCCGGTCCAATTCGGAACCTAAAAGTCGCAGCCAGCTCAGCCCGATTCTCTCACAATCAGAAACAATTTCCCAGTAATTCAGAAGTTGAAACGACCTTGCCCGCATTCCCTTTTATTCTCTCTCTTAAAGAGATGTTTTCTAAAAAATTTCCTATGTTATTTCCTGTTAACCACCCAAACGCATCATTCTAATATCCATGTGTTTTATAGTTCCGTAGGATTCTATAGTATGTAACATTGTATTTCTATTTTTTTTCCTATTCCTGTGTTTTTTACTTATCGTTTTTAAAAAGACCGTTGAAGAGGATGAAATGTCGCGGTACTGTACATACAAAGGCAGCAAAGACACATCAGAGGGATCCTGCAGCTGGTGGTTGGTCGCTAGCTAGCAAGCTTTTGCAGCAGAGGAATTCTGATTTCTGAGGAGAGCGACATACTGACATGGAGACTTGTACTGTTGGATCCACCATCTCACGAGATCGAGAGTTGTCCATCACGCTCGTCGCCATCACCCTCGCCACCAACTCTGATCGCTTTCGCCGTCAAAGTAACACGCCGCCGTCACGTTGACGGCATCGCCATCTGCCCACCCCGCCGGACCGGGCCCCACTGTTAGCGATACAGCCCCGCACGGCAAAACCAGCCTCCCCGAAACCGGCGACTCGACCACCAAGGCACCAACCCAGCATTGGATTGGAATTGGACGACCGAGCGAACCAAGAGGAGAGGAGAGGAGAGAAGCCAAGCCGCCATGGCGACGACCCGGCCGGCGCGCAGCGACCCGCACCCGCCACCGGAGGAGGCGGCGCGGGTGGAGGCTGAGGTGCGCGGCTACTTCGACAGCATCGCCCCGCGGCGCCCGGCCAAGCCGCCACGCAGCGACCCGTCGGACGACGGCGCGGGTGGGGCGGAGTTGGTCGCCGACGCCGCCGGAGGCGAACTGCCGGAGCTCCGCAAGCTACGCGATCTCGAGGCCAAGCCCCAGGTTGACTCTTTGTTCTCTCCAGTTCATGGAATTCGAAATCTTGGTGTTTGCTTGTTGAATCCGTGGATGTAAAGCGTGGTGCTTCGTTGTGTGTAGAAGCTGGTGTTGGACGGAGGGGATATGAACGGGGAGGAGTACGTGGAGACGCAGTACTACGATGGCCTCAACTGCATCGACAAGCAGCATCACACGGTAAGCTTGAGATATTTGTGCGATTGTTTCTATAAGTTTGTAGTCTGCAGATGTGACATACGCTGCTGTCTCTAGGTATTTCATGGCTACTAGGTTTGTCGAGCCTGTAGATGTGATTCATGGTTTAGTGCTAGTTACAATGTTTTGTGTTATTAGGATTCTTCTTGATGGGACGAATTGATCAATATCATCTCGTTGTTAGCTTCAGTTTTTCATCTTAATGGCGTCTAATTGTACATACCTTTTGAATTCTTCGATGAAATCCATTAAATTACAATTTCATCAGAGAAGAAAGTTTGTTCACACAAGAAACCTTCCGAAAACCTTGAACGCTATAGTATTTTCTTTGAAAACCATCAAACTCTGTTAGAATCGGCACGCAACAATAACTACACTGACCAGAGCACTAGAGTATGCTATGCATTTTGTTGGTTTCAGTCTCCAGTGCCATTTCAGCATTCTGGCTGCCAGAGTCGTTAGCAGTTCCTTGATAAACCCATCCCTTAAAGGCGCTATCATTTGTCCAAATGCATCTGAATGTGAGGAGTCTGTTGTTTACATTGAATATAGGTTAATCATTACATCTGAATTCATCTAGGGTCTTAAACCTTGCTTTCCATTTCGTCTTGACAATTAAGAAACAAGATGGTTAGACGATTGCCAAAACCATAGTTACTAGATTCGCGATGATTCGTGGTCTGATTCGGAGTAGGGTAGTGAACCCAAACCAAGAGAGAAGGGAGAGGAGCATGGTGGAAGGGGAGGATGCCGGCACCTTCATCGTGCCATCACTGTCGCCGCTAAAGCGTGGTTGTCTTCACCACTGCAGCACTGCATTGCCGTCGCAGTCGCTGTCTCCATCATGGTCGTTGTTGCCATTGCGGTCATTATTGAGGAGGAGCAGCGAGGCGATGGGATGGGGAGGAGCAAGGAACAAGAAGGCAGGGGACAGAGAGGAATTGGGAGGCGGTGGGGTGGGGGAGCTGTGGGGATGGGTTGGGGAGCTGAGTTGGGTGGCATTAGGGCAGAGGGTGTGGGAGAACTCTAGGCTGCATGGCCTCATCTTCTCTTTTTTTTTTCTTTTATTTAATAGAGCAAAGATCCTCTGTGGCTATGCTCTGTGTTTACAAGACCATAGATCCCTACATTTTGCTTATTATTTTACTATATATTGCTGTATTGCGAACCAAAAATACTAGGTTCACAAAACCCATTTCTGATTTGCGAACCTTAGAGGTATACCCCTTAATGAACCCTACTTCTATGAGGTAGTGTACTGCGAATTGTGAACTCGAATCCCGAACCTGACGAATCGCGAATCTGGTAACTATGGCTAAAACTACCTAATACTGTCAATCTTGTGAAACAATGTTCTCATGGGAAAGTCGGTTATGGCTATACTATGTTTCCCACTTTCCCCACCTGTAACTTATGGTGGTTTGGTTTCATTGATGGCTTCATTTTGTTATTGATTTGGTGGCACACGACAGCACAGCATAATTATGTGCGCCAGAAAATATAGGTGAAGTAGTAGTAAATGGGCACCAATGTTATAAGCTACTCTCGTAAAGCCAGGGGTGGGACTGCAGCATTCTCCAGCAAAACTCAATAGATTATGTGTGTTTTTTGTTCTTCTCATTTTTGCAAAAACATTGTGTCATAATGGTATGTTCAAAGAATTATGAAACCTGGTCAGAACCTATATGAGAAGCTCGAGGGTTTTGTTCCTACATTGGATGGTTGTGATGGGAGCTGGCAAAATTGGTTACTGATGGAAAGAAGAATTTTGAACCCGGTTGGCCAACGGTACTGTCAGCTGGTCTAGTTGGCACATACTTTCTATCAACTATCAACTTGATTGTTCCTCCACACTAGAGTGGCCAACTATAGAAACAAGGGTAGCAATTGTGATGTCTTTTGCAAGGTCAGGCTTGATTTGGGTGTTAATATGTTGTTAGTGGTTTGATATATCTTAAAACTCTCATAGAAAAGTTTGGTAATCAGAAATTTTGTAGCTGGTAGTAGTCTGCACTCCACCGAAGGTTCTTTGATCTAGCAGTTCATTGCATTCTCTGATCCTCGTATGGAAAACAGTAAGATATTCTAGGGCTTGCAAAATGAGCATCTGGTACTTGTTAGGAACTCAAATGTTATGATATCGGGATCTTACATGATAGTTGATATCATTCAGACCAGGGGCACTAATATGTGTGCTTTATCTAGATGGCGTTTCTGTGGACAACGAATTATCCATTCTAATTTCGTCACATTGTGCATTCTGTAACATAACTCCATGGAATGCTTGGCTAATCATTTTGCCTTGCAGACTGGCACGGGCTTTATCAGAGTGGAACGACCTAGCGATAGCTCCTTCAACGTGGCGACGGTTGCCTACTCATCTGACAGCCTCGTCCGTCGCACAAGCAACCCTGCAACAAATGATTGGATACCATCCTCAGAGACGGTACGAACTAACCAACACCAAGTTACATCTTGCCAATCCCTAATCAACCGTGTTGCATTTCCAGGTCATTCCAGTTTCGAACAAGCCTAGCAGGAGTGACTCCTAACCGGGCCCCCCATCTGCTGCGTGAATTGTTGGCCGTGGTTTCGGGATAATAAAGAGCACATGATGCAATCACTTCTGTACATCTGGGGAAGACAGAGAAAGGTAAAAGACCGAGAGCAGCTGCAAAGTTTTAGACGACAAGAATCTTTATTGTAACCTACTGTTCTGCAATTGCACTGTTCAGACTGAACTCCCTCTCTAGCCTGAATGAATGAATGTAAGGGTTGATTGAGCACCAGGTTTGTCGGTCAGTGATCTGAGCTGTATGATATCTTGTGCAAGACGATGGGAAACTGTGTAATGCATCTGGGCAGCGCCCGTCAGCGCTTGCCGCAAGTCCACCCAGGGTTCCAAATTTCGTTTTCGGTTTATATCTCATTCCCCACCAAAACCAAAATTTCAGCAAAATCTCTCTATTTCGGACAAATTCCGGATAAAATTCAAAAAGAAAAATTCAAATCTGGAATTTTTCGATCGAATTTCGGGCGAAATTGCTGAAATTTTAGCAAATTTCAACTGAACAAAAAATACTACAAACAATGATGAAAAATTTTGAAATTTTTTATGGAGGTTCCTGAAACGTCAATGATGTTTCCGTAAAAATTTCAGATGATTATTATGTCTGAGAAATTTTTAAAAATTCAAACATTGCTACTATCTTGATAAAACATCGACCGGCAAATTTGAACCAAATGAAAAATAGTTTGAACCATGTTAGAAAATTTTGAAATTTTTTATATATGGTTATGATACATCACTAATATTCTCATAAAATTTTCAGATAATGATCAAGCTTCATAAATTTTTGAAAATTCGAACAATGCTACTGCCCTGTTAAAAGGTTTACAGGCAATCTTGAATAAAATGAAAAATGATTCAAACCAAGTTAGAAAATTTTAAAATTTTTTGTGGATGGTGTTGATGTAACATTAATATTTCTATAAACTTTTTAGATGATGATCATGCTTTCAAGAATTTTTAAAAATACTGACAGTGCTACGTTCTGATAAAGCCTAATGATCAATACATAGATTTGCTTTAGCAATCAAAATAGGTTTAAAATTTTTGAAACTTTTACAGAAGGGTGATAAGGAAATGCTTAAGATCTCATAAAAATTTTGAAACATGATCACACTCCAGTAAATTTATAAAATTTTTACAAGGCACAGTACCATTTATGTTCTTTCTCTTTTTGATTTTTGAAATATAATATAACAAATGAAGTTTAATGTTTACATAGATTTGACTGACCAAACGAAAAAGTTGAATTTTTTGAAAATTTTATATAATGGTACTGAGGCAATTCTTAATCTCTCATAAAAATTTTAGATCATTATCACACTCGAGAAAATTTATAAAATTCTGACAAAGTTACTGTCCTATTCATTCAGTTTTTCATTTTTTAAAGATAACAAATGAAGTTCAATTATTTTGAAAAATTCTCTATGATCTTACACTACTAAAGATAATACCATAAAATTTGTAGATCATTATCAAGCTTGTACAATTTTATAAAAATCTGACAGTGTTTCTACTAAAAGTTTAAAACATCTCAAATATTTAGTTTTTCAACAAATTTTCATAGAAGATGACTTTCTTTTAGACCAAATTCGGTCAAATCCAGCCCTAAAAGTTCAAAAACCGGCGAAAATCACGAAGCTTCGGCCCAAAATCTAAAATTTTAACGAAAATTTGTCGAAATTTGTATCCACGGTCCCACCAGCGACGGCCTCTCGGTCTGCGCTTTGATAGGAAGTCAATCGCGGAAATCATCTAGCCTTTGTTTTCTTGCAAATTAGCCTTGCTGACATCCGGCCGCGGCATCGGCATTGACGCTGCCGGAAGCAAAAGACGCTGGTCTCACGCTGTCCGGATGCGGAAGCGGCTGCTTCAATCGCGGCGCGCCATGAGTCTACCCGCCTGTTCTGCGCCCGGGCCCGGCCTATGAGAATTAGTTTGCAACTCTGACCAAGCGTCCCTTCCTGGGCCGGAGACGAAGCCAGACCCCGTCTCACCCCACCTGGCCGCCGCTCCTCGGCCGCAAGCAACCGACACGCGCGGTCTCTTCTCGTCCACGCATCCACGGCAGAATCGTTGTATTCCCAGTCGAAACACGAGATTAACGGATGGTTTGCCTCCCGGCCTACGTCGGCGAGTCCGCGCAGGCGGCTGCCATCCTCACCACTCTCCACCAACCCCACCACCGGCACGTCCGTCACCGATTCGCCACCACGCGTCCGCCCCGTCGGCTGCACGGTGGCATCCGCACGGTAATTTCGACGAACACCTCGCCCTCATTTCCAGCCCATTCCAGCGTTACTAGCAAGCAGCCACGGTTGCACTCGGTTTTGCACTAAGGGAAGCAATCAATCTCTGTTTTATTCGATTCTTCGCTCCGCGCGGTGCGCGGAGAGACAAAGAAAAAGTATTGCTAGCACTCGAAATTTTACACAAAAAAGAATCTTTTCAGCTTAGTAAAAAATTTGGTCTCCTGTCGCGTAGGCGTTGTAGAAGACGGTGGCGCTGAAGTACAGCACCGCCGTGAGGGTGAGGAAGGCCTGGAAGGACCCGAGCCACTGCACGAAGTAGCCTGTTCCTATGGTGCTAACTATCGCGGCAACTGTCCCGATGCCGTTCGTCAGTCCTGTTCAAGCAGCAGAAGAGAAGTCAGATACAAGAGCTGGAGAATTTGTTAATGAGATGTGGATCTTGTCTATTAATGCTCAAGTTTGGGAACATACCGTGCAGAGATCCAGCGTATTTAGGAGCAATGTCCTGCTCGAACAATCGAGAAAAACGCATCCGGTCAGATCGGAGTACAGTTATATGGAAGTCGAACTCCAGAAAAAAAAAAATTGGAGTTGAGATGGTATGGTCAGGATATGCAGGAAAAAGAATTACTACCTGTACATTACAGAAGTACCCAGCTTGACTGAAGGAACTCAAGCTCAGGGCGATGGTCATGAGAACTGCAGCAACTGATGGCGTTTGGGCAAATCTTAAGCATAGCAATGACACACCTGGCCCCATAAAACCAATTGACTGCACCATGCAAAGAGAGAAATCAGAATTGTAATGAGTCTTGTGTTTCAGCTTGTGCAAGTTGTCAGTATAAATTCCATGAGCTGTACAAGGCTAATTTCAAGGTGATGCTTTACCTGCATAATTTTCCGAACAAGCGCAATAGAGAAACCAGATTTGATCAGGAAATCTGCAGAAGCTCCTGCAACATAACCGGATAGAGCCATGACTGCCCAAGGTATGGCGCTGAACCATGCTGCTTGTTTTAAATTGACATTATAAACCTGTTGTAGGATGATAGTCAGAAATAAAAGCTTATAGCAGAGTTGTGAGGAAGACCAACTAACAACATACCGTTTTGAAGTACACAGGCATCCATGATAGTAGGACAAAATAGCCCTGCATTATATTTTGAATTTGCAAATGTTAAAATTTAGACACACTATCACCAAATTTCAATTCTGCCGGTCTTTCGATCTTACCCAGTTGTTGACCACGTTAGCCACGATGATGGCCCACATTTCAATCTTTGACAACAATTCTCTTAAGGATGGGAATTTGCTGCCTTGGACTTTTGATCCACTTCTTCCAGCTAGAATTAGTTGCAGCTCAGATTTGCTTATAGTACGGCTGTCAAGAGGGTCGCTTTCTACATTCAACAGCCATACTGAGAGCCACAAGTAACCTAGTGATGCGAAGAAGGTAAATGTTCCAGTCAGGCCTATATGTGACATGATGATTGGTGTTGCTAGGAAGCTTATAACATTTCCAAAATGGAATCCTCCCATGGAAATGCCAACAGCAGTGGCACGTTCTTGTGTGGGGAACCACCTGTTTCATGTTAAAAAATATGAGATTGAAAGCCCAAACTGAAATTGTGTTTGATTGCATTAATATGTAGCAGTTATTTCTTTTTCTACATTTTGTAACAACTAGAATTGGTATCAATAAAAAAGAATGTAGGCTGAAATACCCGAATGTACAGTTATGAAATGAAGAGTACTTCTATGTACAGTACTGTGTGGTTGATCTCAAATCTGTTAAATTACATTGTGGCTTATGCTGCTCCAAGCAGTAGTCCTTAATGTTTCTGCCTACTCCTTTTCAGGTTTCAGAGATTAATGTTGATTGGAGCAAGGCTACTAAATGTCAATGATAAATAAATTCAATGGGTGACTTACTTAGGTAAGAAAGTGCTCATTGTTGGAAATGCGACACCTTCGGCAAGGCCAAAGAGGGCACGTACAGCAAGCAACATGACAGTGGATTGAGAGGCAGCCCATGGAGTGAGGAAAGTGGCCAAGGACCAGAGTGCAGCAGCACCTGCCATCACCTTCTTCCCTCCGTATCGGTCTGCCAAAGCTCCTCCAACCATGGATGAGAAAACATATCCCCATAGAAATGATGACTGCAGAAGTGGTGAGAAGATTTAACCTCAAATCAATCCATTTGGACATCATTAATCATACACGATATGATAGTAGGAGAACAAGTTGTGTTTGTTCTGGCCTAGGCACTCATGCGTATTGACAATTTGATAGTAAGAGAACAAGTTGTGTTTGTTCTGGCCTAGGCACTCATGCGTATTGACAATTTGATAGTAAGAGAATAAGTTGTGCTTGTTCTGGCCTAGGTACTCATGCATATTGGTTGTTACAAAGACTTATTATTTGAATCTCCAACTAGTCAAGTATACATGTTTCATTAGTACATATACTACATCATCATAGACTTTTTTTGTTGTTGAATGACTTCTAGTGTTGTGATGGGACTTAGAGGTAACTACTGATACCATTTTTCTCGTCCCAATCACCAGGTAAAACTAAACTCCATTAGATTGTATGTTTCAGTAGTTCAATTATCAAATTTGAACATTGTCAATACTCGATACCATGAAACATTGGTATTTGATAACATCTCAAGTTGCCAGACCTATCTCCTGTATCGCTCGCTAAGTTTTAGTTTTCTTCGGCGAAATTGACCATTGACACTATATATCTGGATCAAGCAACTACAATCAGAGTTTATTCTATAGAGAAGGTCGCATCATCACTCATGAGTGACAACTAAAGCAAACATCAAGTTCCAATCTCAAAATTATCATGCTCTGTTCTGGTAGTAAGTTGGTAACTTGGTGCTGCACAGTCGCAGTCAGCAGGCACACAGTAAGCGGTAGCCCGTGGACCTCTCACATCATTGCAGCTCTGCGTGCTCCTAAAATGTAATGCTTCCCATCGCGTCTGACGTTGATGCAGCGTTGACTTTGTTAAGCTGTGAACTAAATGGTTTGGGACCTTTTGTTCCTTCAGTGAAATAGCAACAAATTCTTGCTTATGTTCTGAACAAAAGGACCTTTTCTTTGCTTTACTTGCTGCTAATGGTGAGCTGAAAAGATGGCAGGAACTGAACAGGGAAAGAATACGCGAACCACTACTACTCTACTAGTCATTAGATCGTCGGTGCGTACCTGGACGATGCCCAAGAAGGAGCTGGACCAGCCGTACTGCGCGGCGAGCGGCACAACGGCGACGGACATGACGACCCGGTCTGCGTTGCAGAGCATCATCACGGCCGCCACCAGCGCCACCACCTTGGCCCGCTCCGGCACCGCCGACGCCGCCGGCATGCTCGCCACGGCGGCGCCGTGCCGGACCCCCTCCATGCTGGCGCTGCACATGGCGACGACCTGCTGCCCGTCCCTCCTCCCCATCCTCCCACCATCCCCAACCAAACCAACAACACCATCGCCCCTCCCGCTGCTACTGGGAACACCCACATCTTTACAACTGCTAGCACCGGAGGTCAAGGAAGAGGAGGATATCCGCAACCTTCTTGGCTCCAAGCTGGCCGCCCCGACCCTCGCGGATCTGTACCTGAGAGCGCTCACAGCCGGCTTCACGGACACGCATGATCTCACCGACGCCATGGCCGGACAAACAATCAGTTTGCCTCGATCCAATGATCCGCGCGAGGAAGAAGCTGAGCCTGAGGCCGTGAGTCTCCAAGAGCTCAGAGAGGCATGGAGATCGGAGGGCGCCGCGTACAACCGCTCGATCCCATGGCAATGAGAGAGCAAGCGGTATACACGGTTGGTGGTATAAATCAGGCGGGACTCGGGGAAGAGAAGGTGGTGACGACTGACGAGGGTGGTTGGTGGCGGATCAGAGGGGAGGGAGAGAGAGAGAGAGAGCTGGGAGGAGAAAGCGGGGTTGGTTTGTCAGGTCAGGTGCAAGACTAAGCAGTAGAAGTAGAATAGAATTAATTCTACTGACTATAAGTTTGTGCTTGGTACAGCTTCAGTTCTATTAGATTTGTAGGTTTGATGAAGTTAAATATTATTAGCTATATTAGATCCATAGAGCTGGAGCTGTTAGTGCATTAAAAGTGTTTAGATGGATCATTTTATTTATATTTTAAACTAAAAATATAAATTTAATTCACGTTATTTTAGTTTATAAGTTTTAGATTTTACGTAGAGTTAAGATCTAAAACTCTATTAAACAGAGTTAAAGAGTCGTTTGGTGATTTGGTGGTGAAGTGGCGCCGGATTGGTGGGACTTGGAAAGGGTCAAGGATTCCGGTGGCCGTGGGCACCTACCCAACCGAGCCGCCGAGCCAAAGCGCAAAGGCGAGAGGCCTGCGAGTCTGAGACGACGGCTTGAAACGGCCTAGAGACGGAGAGAGACCGCGATCGCACTGCTGGGACGGGAAGATAGACGTCGACCGGCCCATGAAAACGGAAGACTGGACTGCCAGTCGTATGGTGCCCTTTTGGTCCGTCGTCTGCTGGTCTTTCTTGACATTTCTCGGAAGACAGAAGGTAGTGCGCGCGCACCCCATATCGTGTACGACCATCGGCCCTCAGGGCTGGCTGACTTGTATAGCGGAGATCGACTGGAGACAGGCTTAGGTGTGTTTTGCTGGCGTCCTCCGTCCCCAGCCATGTTATTTGTTGGTACTTGGTACCACCGGACATCAGCACTGTGACGCAACTATTAATCGCGAACCAAACAAATTGTAATACTTCTGAGCGTGAAGGCTTCCATGGCTTACGACGAGTGGTGGTTTGATTAGTTTTATATTGTTTATTTAAAGTGAGTTATAGTAGTATATAATGTTTATTGGGTTTAAATGTAACACCTCGAAGTTAACCTTTCTACACGAATGATGATCAAATGATGATGAGTTGGTAAATTTCAACAAGTGTACCCATCGAAAGAATTACGGCACACGGTCAACAAATCGATCACCAGAGTACAGCTCGATATTTTTATAACTAGCAAAAATTTTCAGGCAATTGTGCCATCAGATATTGTAATATATTTTATTTGTTGTATATCTCCAATTCCTTTGAAAGATATGGTTGCATTTGTTATACAACTGTAATAGTTGTAAATATCTATATATGACTAATCTACATATTTATAGTCGAATTTTTTTCTTTTTTCTGATTTAAGGATTGTTGTGAGATTTTCTAGATCTATGAAATTAATGAAGGAAGTACCTTGAATATCATTATTTATTTATAGATATATAGATGTTGTTAACTTGTTATTATGCGTATATCTAGTATATTTTTTCTTGATTTTAAATCTGTTTCTAACCTTGGGTTTTGGAGAATACGGTGTTTCAGTGAGTGCTTTTACGCGAGTAGAAGCTTGATTTGTGTTGGCTTGTTTTCTCGACTGGCTGTGAGTTCATATGATTTATGCATCAGTATGACATATCCAAATGGGATGCCGGATGCACAAACACGTACCACCCGGATCATTCATTTTTTTATTCGAGAAATTGACTTCACCAACCAAGTAAGATTGTCAATATTCCTTTAGCTAAAAAAAAAAAAAGTAAGATTGTCAAAACCGTAAGGTCTTGGGTGTCGACCAACATTAGATCGTGGTTATTTAACCCGCGCTTCAATTTATGTTCCTCATTTCTACATGGCTCTACAACTACAATACGATAAATATCAGGTGGAAACCATCTGTGCAAGGTGTAAACTCCGCGAAAACATGTTTAAAACATTATTATATTTAGAGGTGGTGATATTCTATAACCATACAAAACTTCAGAATCAAACACAATTGCATTCGAAGAATATGTAATTATGAACTTTTTGAAACTTTTACATATGGCTTTATTGAATGGTTCTATATCATGTTTGCCTGATACGAGGATGAAGATGAATAGAGTTTCTGTGCAATCTAAAAGGGCAACAACTTAAATAGTTACCCTCTATGAGCACCGTTTGATCAAAGTAATCAACAGTCTGGATCTTAGAACGGTGCGTGCTGCAATGTCCGGTTTGCTACAGTGTTTCCTGGGAGCACTGCAGGAGATCTAAACCATTATTTTTTTTATTCAACTATTCATACATAATTGTTAAAGTGGCGGTCTTAGCTACGGCTGCATTAGATCTATTTAGATGAAGGCAAGACGACCAAATCAATTGCAATCCGTCTATCTGATTGGTACCAATTGCGTAACTTGGCACTCCAATATCTACAAGCATGTACATATGGCCATGAGTAGTTTTGGGATTGCGTGATTAAAGCACATCACTACCAGATGTGATTGGACCTAACTACAGAAAAGGCCAGAGAACGGCGCAGAGTAACCATGACCCGGCCCACAATACAATACCAGATATGTAGCATCTATATAAATAAATATATAAAACATGGCAAGATTAAATACACCTCATTAACCGAGAGAAAAGGAGAACAATCTACTATGCTTGTTTTGGAGGAGGTAGAAAATAGAAACAAATCCATTTTATCCACCCTCCCTCCCTCCCCAACACACACCAAGTACACACAAAAAAAAATCTTCCCAAAGCAAAAAAAAAAAAAAAAAAAAGAAGAAGAAGAAGAAATTATTCGCTTTACACCCTCAAGCAATCAAAACTGGTGCAAATATGCCCCCGGTTTTGGCTGACGTACGTGGGTTGTGGTTACTTGGTTGATGCGGCATCCGATTTTGATAGTTTGGGTTGTAAAATGATCGGTTTCACATTTGAGGGTTTTTTTTTTCAAGTTTGGAAAGAGTTGAGGGGCAAATGAACTTGTTCCTAACTTTGAAAAAAAACTTACTGCCAATGTATTAAGACCAAGATAAATAAGAAAACACCATCTATTCAATGAAAGACTGAGTTTTACAAATATCTTTGCATATATGATTAGACTTAGAAATAACAGCGAACTACTCAAATCAGTGCTTCAAAACTTGTTGAATTTGCAAAAGGAGAAAGGAGAAGGAAATCTCCGCACAAAAGTGTCTTAAGTCTAGTTTCCCTTCTTTTCCTTATCTCAGGTACGAAAAGAAAGAAATAAAATATAAAATCAATAGTAGAAGTCAACTACTCTATATATCAGGCCCAAAACCAAGCCTAGAGCATCTCCAGCAAGGGCCCCTAAACAGGGCCCTTATTTTGGATTTAGGGACTTCCCCTATTTTTTAGGGCCCTATTTTCAGAGCACACGTCCAAGAATAACCCCTAAATCTCAAATTTCTATTTTACTTTTTCTCCTATTTTGACATATCCACTATGTATAATCTTCATTTGACACCACTAAAATTCAATCAAAAATATTTGTAATACATAAAACATAAGCATATTAACATTTACAATTTAAAAACATGATATTTAAAATTTAAATTTAAAATTTTCAAAACATGATATTTAAAATTTAAATTTAAAATTTTCAAAATTTTCAAAGAAGAGATGCAGATGCAACAGATTGCAACTCATCCAAAGAAAGACACGCCACTGCAGCGAACTAATGCAAGCCATCCTTCACTTAACTCCCTATTTTAAGGTTTAGGGGTTTGGTTTAGGGGCTCCACGAAATTGGGGCTGAGGAGGCAAATTTAGGGGCCTCCTAATTTTAGGGGCTGGATTAGAGATCCTGCTGGACCTGTATTTTTTGCTAAAGTCCCTATTTTAAGGTTTAGGGGCTGGTTTAGGGGCTCTGCTGAAGATGCTTAGAGCAACTCCAACCCAAACCCCTATATTTTCCCCCTAAATCACTCATTTAAGGGTGGTATAAAAATTAGGGGTACTCTATATCAAATTTGTCTCCAACCCATACTCCCTATTACTCACCCCTATTATTTATATAAACATTATTATTACTTTGCACCCATGAATTATTATTTTAAGATGAATAAAAAAATGCCAAAGAAAATAATAGGGGCAAAGAGAAGCTTCCTAGATGTAGGGGTGAGAGAGTACCTCCCTAAAATAGGGGTTAGGTTGGAGTTTATATTTTTCTAAATCTCCTTATAATTTAGGATAGGGAGAGGTTTAGGGGGTGGGTTGGGGTTGCTCTTAGAGAGGGAAGAACATCACCAAAGATCGCCATGTCAAATATTATGAGATAAGATATTCTAACCGTATTCGGTTAGACCCTATCTCTTTGTAGACGAATATGAACTCATACAGCTTTCTCTATATATTGGGCACCCTTTTATAAAAGAGATAATCTAATAAAAAGCGAGAGAGTTTCCTTCCTATATTCTGTATGTGATACATCTGTTAGTCTGTTGTCACTGTGATTGCATCGCTGCATTGATTGATCAAGCATGGATGAATGACTACGTTTTACAACACGTTATCAACACAACGCTCTACCAGGCCGAAGCTCTAGATCAACTAAATTCAACGCTGCTCGAGATTGAACTCGTCAAGGCAAAGAAGTAAGCCGCGCAGCGCTGCTCCGATCCAAGGCCGAACGCGCTGCATGCATAGGTGAGCCGCGTCGGATCGACATGGAGGCAACGGTCGCTGTTGGAGCCTTGGAGGTAGGGGTGGAATCGAGCCGAGCCGAGCCGAGCCGAGCTTGGCTTGGCTCGGCCGAGCTCGTCACTATTCGAGCCGAGCCGAGCTCGGCTCATTGCCTTTGGCGAGCTGAAAACCGGGCTCGGCTCGGGCTCGGTCGAGCCTCGAGCCGGCTCGGCTCGGCTCGCGAGCCGTCTGACATGTGGCCCCTCATTGCGTTAAGTCAACTCTAAGCGAGAAGCCCCACCCTCAAATCCTCAATCGTACCTTTTCTTGCCTCAAATCCCCAAATTGTTATTAGAAGACTCGAAAAAATACTATGATCGCTAAGAGTTAAGACCTGCATGCAGTAGATTAGTAATCTTGAAATGGTTATCATGCTTATGGAAAACTATATATGACTAGTGTATATATAGTGTGCAACTTTTATGAATTGCATTGTTCTTATGGGAGCACCACTTGCACCAATTGTTTTGTATCTTGTTTTATGGACCATTTGAATGGCTAATGTCCGAATGAGTTTGCTCTACTAAAGACCACCACTCGATTTGTTCATTAAGGTATCTTGTGATGCTACTTCCATATTATTTCAAAGTTATCAATGTTATTTGTTTCATAACAATGCCATCAATGTTATTTATTTCATAACTTATCCACAGAATTAACGAGCCTATCGAGCCAACGAGCCGAGCCGAGCGAAGCGAGCTCGAGCTCGCTCGGCTCGTTGTCGCATCGAGCCGAGCCGAGCCGAGCTGAGCCTGACCGAGCTCGAGCCGAGCTGCGAGCCTCCAGCTTAATTTCCAGCCCTACTTGGAGGACTTGTCGCGGATGCTGGCGACGTCCAAGCTGCATGTGTTCGCGTCGCCCCGCGGTATTGCTGCTGGCGAGGGCGAGGTGGTGCTCGTAGGTTCGTGGACGGCCCGACGTCGGGCTGGAGCAGCTTGGCGAGCCCAAAGTCAGCTATCTTGGCCGTGCCAGTTGCGTTCATGAGGATGTTCTGCGGCTTGACGTCGCAGTGGATCACATGGCTGTCCAGCTCGTCATAGAGGTAGTGCAGCCCCCGCGCGACGTCGAGCGCGACGCGGATGGGGTCGGGCCATGCGGGGCAGGAGGTGCCCTTGAAGACGAGGTCAGCGAAGGAGCCGTTGTGCATGAACTCGTGCCTGCTGCCTGCTGGTTCGTGGACGACCCCACCGGGTCCGGGAGCGCCCGCGTGGAGTGCGCCGGCGAGGGCGCATACATGGCTGTGAAGCATTGGCTAGCTAGCACCGGCCCAGTCCAATCATGAGTTCATGACACAACGGGCGTACCAGGTAGAGGAAATTGAGGACCAGGCGCACATCGGCATATGCATGACTGCATCGATTAGTATATGCATCTATTCCTTGCAAGTTGCAACAACAAAAAAAATACGAAGCTCTCCCATGGCATCCATGCTTTCAAAGATTCGATCACAAAACCCTAATTGTTATATAATTTCTTAACACTCCCGTAGACAGATACCAAACCATGCCAACTAGCCAACACTCAACCCAGCCCATAGACCGACATGTCAGCAGTCTGTGCTTCCTTTCCACTCAACCAACCAGCAATAAGCACACAAACTACTTTGTTTTCTCCATGCAAAGCCCAGTCATGGATAAACCTTCCTCGAATGTAGGGATGAAAACGGAATGAAACAGTCGGTAAATGGTCGTTTCGTTTTCGTTTTTACATTTTTTATCGATAACAGAAACGAAATCAGATATTCCGAAAATAGATACGGAAACGGATGCGGAACAGAACAGGGCGGATATGGAAACAAAAGTGGAACATTCCATAAGAACATAGTATATGATCACAATATACATAACCACAAAAACAACGTAACTCATTCGACCTCCAAGACAGACACAAGAACAATGTTATGTTCGCCGATATCATTAGAAAGTTTTTTCTCAAGTTTATCAGTTCAAGGCTCGTTATTTGTCCCTCACATTAGACAATCACATCCTCATCCATATTATTATCATCGACGTCCTCTTGTGCCTCCAACTATAAATGTGTAATAGCCTAATTTTGCATATTATTATTCAATATTCATTTATGATTTTCTAAGATTTATCCTGGATTTTTTGAAGTTTATCAATACCGTTTTGCTATTTTTAGATTTATTAAATTAATTTATTTGTGAAAATAAAACCAAAATTATGCTAGAAATAATTTTTATATGTTCAAAATATTTTAAAGTATTTTTGAGAATTTTCCAAAAATTTGAACTCTATTTGATATTTTTATAAAGCCATTTGCATTTCTTAAATTGTTTTAATTCAAAAATAAATGTAAATTCTCTATTCTCCTTTTTGACTAGGTGGGCCAAGTTTCCAATGGAAATTCTAGTTTTATTTATACAGAATTTCCGTTTCCGACAAAAAAAAATTCGTTTTCGTTTACGTACCGACATTTTTCGTTTCTGTTTTTGAAATAAAACTTCTGCTTCCATTCTTCTTCGGAATAATCGAAAATTCTATTTCTATTTTCATCGCTACTAAAATGCTCACAAGAATAACTGGCCCACAAACCACCTAGCGTTCACGCCTCAGAACACGTCTATAAAAGCACCCCAACAAGCACCACAAGGTTTGTTTCGTCCACTGTCTAGATTTGCATAGATCTAGAGTTGTGATGCAGGTGGCAAGGAAGACGGCACCGACGGCGAGCGGCATGAAGAAGCCCCACAACTATCGGCCGGGGACAGTGGCGCTTCGCGAGATACGCAAGTATCACAGGAGCACGGAACTACTAATCCGCAAACTGCCATTCCAGCATTTGGTTCGTGAGATCGTACGTGCAGGGCTTCAAGAGAGAGATATACGCTTCCAAGGCCACGCTGTGTTAGCTCTGCAGGAGGTACTACTACAGAGAAAGCTTTCTGTTTAAAAAACATCATCATAGATAATTTTTTTGAACTATTTGTAAATATATGTCAATGATAATACAATGCACAACAGATAGTTTCCAAACTGACTTTGAAAATACATATCACAGACATTTTTTTATCTAAACCGTCTGTGATATGTGTTGATCACAGACAGTTTTTAAATAGAATCATCTGCGATATGTTTTTTTCCTATAACTCTTTTACCAAAACTTTTATAATTAGTATCTATTGTTTGAAATTTTCTTCTCTTTAAATACATCCAGGCAACAACTTATCTGATTAGAATAATCTTAAATTTGTAGCACTTTTATCCCCTTTCTTATTGTAATATTGATAGATTCCAAGGCAAAATTTAATTCTATCCACAATCTATCATGAAAGTTGTCATGTTCTGATTTATCTTTCACTTCATCATCATTTCTGAATAAAAATACCATAGTCAGCATATTTTCACTCTAATCTTATACAAGGACCGGACTTTCATCCTTTTCTTATTCTAATATTGATGAATTTCAATACAAAATTCAATTCCATTCACAGTTCGTCATAAAAGTTATCATGTTTTGATTTATCTTCTACTTCATCATCATTCTTGAATAAAAATACCATAGACACGCCATTTTTACCCTCATAGATCCAGCGGCGTAGCGTCGTGCCGGTCGCCACTTGCTACCAAATCCGACAGTCCCCCTACCACACTGCCACTGAATCCAGCGCCCAACATCGCTGCGTGGGACCGCGGACACAGAGGGAACAGTTACAATATGGGTGTGTTTGGTTGTCTGCACCATTCTAGTCTGTTCCGTATAAACCATCCAGACTAGTCTTGGACTGTATAAGTGGATGCAAATTGAGTTGTTTGGTTACTTGTTTATGCATCCCACGGGCCTGTATTAGAGAGAAACCTAATTTTTGTGTTTCCTCTATCTTGCAAGAGTGGGTACAATTGTATCCACCTGACCTAGATGAACAGGAAATCAAACACGTGTCTAACAGATACAGTTGCATCAACTCATACGATTCACATACTCATACAGGCAATCAAACGCACCCTATGTGTTTAAAACGTTCAAGCTAAATGTTGGTTGAATATACGGGAATGAACACAAGTTACTTACAAAAGCTAAACTGCATAGCCTAATGAGTCCATAAGCGAATCAAAGTTAACCTGGATAGCCTAATGAGTCCATAAGCGAATAGAAGTACAATACAACAAAATATTAACGACCATAATCTAATATAGAAGATTGCATCAACAAAAGCACGATACAACAGACAATTTATCGCACCTACCACACAATAATACAAGAATAGGTTTGAGTATACGGAAAAAAAGCAATTAGGATTTGGGTGATTTGATAGAAACCAGACTGTAGCAAGAATTTATGAAAACATTTTACAAAATAGTCTATGGAAATGATGTAGATCTTAAAAAGGCACGTAGTTTCTTAGAAAATTGGTGCAAAACCGAATCTTAAAAAGAGAATCGATTAGCAACTTTACTCCATTTCTTTTTACCTTGGCTTGTCAGTTGTCACGGAATATTTCGGGCTCGAGCTTTTTGGACCTAAGCTTGAAATACTCAGACTACAAGACACATATACGTAAACTTGACAATATTTAAGCAAAGACTTAACAATATTCATGGGCCCTAAGCGGTCGCATCTGCTGCCCATGCCTCTGGGCCGGCCAGCGCCTACGATAGTGAGGAGCGGCACGGAGGCGATGGCACCCGCGTAGCAGATGAGACGACGGCGTTTACGTGCGAAGGGGAGAGGAGAGGCGAATGAGAGCGTCGATGGAATTCGCGAAGTCACGGACACTTCCTTCGAGCACATACGCGAATCTGGCCAGCTGGGATTTCTTGCTGTGCGAATTGGACGGACGGCTTCGGAGTTCGGATGGCGTTCGCGAGAGGGGAACGTAGAAGGCGCCCATAAAATAGCAGTTTCCGACCTCCTAGCAATGCTCGGACAGTCGGACTCAACCCATGTGTCGATGCATCCGACCTCAAGTGGCTCGGCATCAGGAATAGGTAAAGCAGGCCCAAAGTGCCCAACACATACAACTCAGCAACCCGAGAAACACCAGATTTGGTTTTGGAGAGAACCCCCAAAGCCCAATCGGTTTTCCTGAGGAATCAGCATCACATTCGGATTTCCAATCCACAACAGCCGTCTATATATTTAGTCATGTAAGATTTGTACAACATAAAACACCATTAAATGAGTTATTATATATAATAAACACTTTTTCATATCATACTTAAAAACTGTAAAATCTCACAGAGACAACCTTAAGATGTTATCTATTGTAGAAATTATCTTTAGTTTTATTTTTAGATGATATAGAGAAGTATATAGATATAAATCTCTGAGCAGCGGACTCCCTCCCTAAGAAAATGTCGGGGACGGTTTTCCGTTGGTCGTCATTCCATCAAAGATTGGACAAGGAACATGGCCTAATAAGAACTTAAGTTCGAATGATATTGATGTAATTTTATAAATTTATCATATGGTTACATGGAATACGTAGGTTTACTGGTATATAATATGGTAGAGTGTAGAACTATAGTAAATAAGTTATATGCTATAGATTATACCAAATTATATTAGATTAGACACAAAATACCAATGTCATAGATATGTTGATGTATCAATCTACAAATATATGAGTGTTCATCGAGGGGTATGACAGGAAGTAAGGATGAAGGAAGCATTTCCATGATTCCATCGTTATCCCCATATCTCTACTAATATAAATTTGCAGTTGGTGGTAGCGATTCGTTCTTTCTAGCGCCCCGCCATATCTCCAATAATAGCCAGTCATTATAGCTAATTATTCTTTCCTGATTTACAGTCAGCCATATCTTTCTAAATATGGCTGATTATTATAGCAAAATCCCTGATTATTGCTGAAATTAATAGCCGGCCAATCATTCCTTTTGTACTTTACATATGCTGTACAGTTTTCACAGAATCAATCAAGGGAATTCATTCAAGAACTTCCATGTCGTGCCGTCGCGGCGAATGAACTCGACGAACTGATCAATAAATAACAGATCGACGTACATGGCCGCAAGGCGCAGGAAGCCGAGCACCGCGATTAGTAGTAGCTGCGGCCAGAAGGACAATCAGAGCGCGACGTCCACCAGGTGACATGACCCCAGCGCCGGCCAGTTAAACGTGAACAAAGTGTACGACACTTCGGCGCGGTTGCCCGGCGATACCGGTGGGACGTCGGCGGCGGTAAGAGTCATTGGCATACCCTTTAGAGATAAACGGGTTGATCCAGCTGAACGTTGCGAGAGAGAGGAACGACGCGGCGGTGCACGGCGTGGCGGGCACCTCGGCGCTGGTGTTTTCTGGTTCACCTTCATAGGCTTCAGCGTCATGGCCGGTGAAGCCAGTGATGGCTAAGTATGCTAGAAGCATGGAGACGAGTATGCCGGCAAAGGCGAGAGGGTCATCTGGGAAGAGAAGCGAACCGTCGGCGCAGCGGACCACCGCCGAAGGGGAGAAGAGCACGGCGCCAAGGGCGGTGGCGATCCAAAAGACGCAGAGGTGCAAAGGTTGGGTGGCGGCGGTGGCCTCTTTCTCTGAGGCGACTGACCACGCAGCCATGGTGTACGCGACGAAGTGGGCGACGAGGAAGGCGGACTCCACAACACGCCATGGGGTGCTCGACAGGAGGAAGAACGCGAGCGCGAGGAGGACGGCGGACGCCCCGAGCGCGACCGCGTAGCTGCTAGTGGTCCGGAATGGCGGTGGCTTTGGCAGCAGCGCCTCGTGCTCGGGGGAAGCCCACGTGTCGCTCCTGTGAAGGCAGTGGATGACGAAGACGAGCGAGACGACGAGGAAGACGAGGTCGACAGCACCGAGGAGTGTGTGCTGCGGGCATGGTGAGAGAAAGAGGAACGCGAGCTGGTAATATAAATTGCAAAAAGGGGATAAAAATGATTGATTGATTTTTGAGATTGTAATATATATTGGTACGTACAATATATTTGGTTTTAATTTATACTAGAAAAGAAATCATAAAAACTTTTGTAATCGGGAGAAATAGATGTTTGATTTTGTAGCATAATTTTCTTTTATTGCTTGACTTTTATGTTTTGTTACCAATTTTATTTTTCGTAGCAACACACAGGCATTGATCTAGTAAGGTATCAAGGACAAATCTTCTCGTAACTATCCGCTAATAAGGGAATTCTCCATGCTGCTGGAAGTGGGGCGTTGGCATCCCTACTTTCCTATCCTTATAACGCCCCTGCCAATCTTTCCACCAGCTCTTGTACACGCGCCATAAGAAATAATAACTCCATCTTCCTTTCTCCTCTAACTCTCATGCAACCTCCACAAACGTAAGCATATACTCTCTCTGGTTCACAAAAACTTATTAGTTTGAGATACGTGCAGTCAAACTTTTAAAAACTTAGCTATCGATATCTTTTTAAACATTTAGATTTTATGCATGAAAATCATATGTGTAGATTCGTCTCGAAACATACTTTCGTAATATTATAATTTTATTGGATATTTTAAATATATTATAATAGAAATTAGTGGTCAAAGTTAAGTTTTGAGGACCATGTTAATGTCCAAAACAACTTCTTTATGTGACGAGAGGGAGTAATAAACTAGATTTAGGTAGTATCATTTTCTCATCAAAATTAAAGTTAAACTCATTAAGAAGTGAAGTCACCTTTAGATGTAGCTTCTTTGTGTCTACACATCATCGTAAACAGTACCATTTTGTGTCTACACATCATTGTAAACAGTACCATCTGATAAGGAAAATGTAGCAATAGTTGGGGTATCTCATTAAAATGAAAGATCATATGGAGATTTATTCATATTTGTGATGAGTTATTGACAGTGTTTGAGCATATGATGCTCAAATTTGAGTTTGTTTTAATTATATTTTGAATTTGAAGAAATTTTAAGTACTATCAATGTTGGGCGACACTACTGACCTCAGTTAGCGGTAGTGTTGGCCTTGTGGAGCTACTGACCTTGAAGCGGTAGTCTTTTCACAGAAAGGTGTTTCTCTAAGTTTTTGCATAGCGGTTTTACCGGTGTGCTAGGAGCAGTAGTGTCGGGAGAGTAGCACTACTGGCTTAAAGGGTAGTAGTTATGTTTCAGAGAAGGTCTCTATTTAGTTTCAAGGTGATCAACACTACCAGCTACTAGGAAGCGATACTATCGGACTTATAGCACTACCAGCCCATAGTTGGCAATAGTACCGACTTTTCAGTGTTTTGTGGATTGAGCTTTGATGATATAATTGTTAATTGCATATTTTGTGAACAGTGATATGTGATGTGTTTTTTGTTTGTGTTGGTTATAGGACTTCGGTGCTAGGTTATGGTGAGGCAAAGGTGAGACCAAGATTATGCTAGAAGAGCTGAGGTTGAGAACAGTCAAGAGACGTCAGAAGATGATCGAGATTGGGAGGTGGTTGTAAGCTAGGAAGACAATGAGCAGGAGCGTGAAGTACTGGTGATGGATATAGTGGGCAACGACATGGACCAAGACAAGACTCAGGGAGGAGTCGAGGTCCAAAACGGTCAAGAAAGCTGACGCTGCCATGGTGAAACAATCAAGTGACTTAGGCCTGTTTGCAAGCGAGGATGGTTCGGGAGAGTCCGGATGAGTTAGAGGCATGGCGGAAATTCACTAGGGCCACATGAAAAGTGCGAAGTATGGCAATGCTTCGAGAAGAAAGATCGGTCATTAGGGTAAAATGGTCATTTTGCCCAATACCTACGTCTAAGCGGTTTGAAAAACTACGGTGGTGGTCTAAGTGGTTTAGATCAGATCAAAGTGGAGTTGGACGCAAATTTGGACTTACGAAGCGGATTTGGCGTCAATGTAATGGCCACTTTAAAAAACATGCTTATGTAAGTGAAAAATCCGTTAAGAGTGTTGGGTTTCAGATTAGTCCATATAAATATGGATAGTTCATCAAGATCAATACAAACACGCACCACCGCATTTAATCGAGTAGGGACATTCACCAACCAAGATATATCCCGGACCTCCTTTCTCTCTCTCTTGGGGTCTAACCATTCAAGGAGCGGAGACGCCTGCCCTCTAGACTTACAAATTTCACTTGCCGGTTCTCAAACACCGACAGCCATGCTGCTAGTAGGGGCCCTTCATCACCACTGCTCTCCGGATTTCCACTCGGCTTCCTTGATGGATTCTTCGTTAACGATAACGCGCCATACCGGAGCCGAATCCGCTTTGCCTCGACTTCATCACATACGGCGGAGAGCTCAACCTGCTCCCCACGCCTCAGACCAAGCCCCGGTGGTGCTCGCGCCACGCCATCCACGCCCGGCGACCTTCGCTCGAGGCTCGCACTTGACCAGCTCCGGCCGGTGCCGTGTCGGCGCAGCGCCACCGCCTCGGCGGCCGCTTTTTGAGGCGGCGCTTGCCTCGGCGTCTGCCAGAGCAATGACCGCCACGGCCGGTCCCATCCATGAGATCTTGAGGGTTTGACCGATGGCGACTCCTGCCCGACACCTGAGTCACCGAGGAGCCAGACACCGCGAGTGCAATGTGGCGGTGCAAACGATCACCGCCGCGATTTCGCTTAAGTCGAGGATCGCCATCGGCTTCCATGCACGGAGGTGGCCCGCGACTCGACCAGTATGATCATCCCAAAGGTTACCTCGACCAGCCACGCCGACACGGAGCCGGAATCGCGGGCGCAGATCAAGAAGGCACGCGTTGACCACCAGGCGAGTCAACACGAGCCACCGCAGCGCAGCAGGTGCGCGCTGCTGCTGTCAGTACACCAACATTGGGAGAGCCGCTTAGCGCCTATGCTTCCTCTCCGAGCTAAAACTGCGCCATGGCCAGCGATGCCAAGCTCCGCTGCATCCCGAACCTAACGAGCCCGAGGTTGGGCTACCTACCAAGACCTCCGGAGCTGGTAGAGCACGCCGCCGTCAGGCAAGATGTACCGCCCTCGACGCCCCACACTTTGGGTCTCGCTGGGCCGTCACACCAGACTCCGCCGCAACGGAGAAGGTCACCAAGAACCGAGCGCCCCTGTGCCTCCTACACCCGTGCGTCATCGCTTTGGCAAGACTACGATCGCCGCGACACTCTCGACGCTTCGAAGAGCGGCCGACGTCCGCTTCGCCACAGTCGCCGACACGGCCGCCAATAACAAGTTCGACCGAGGCCCAGGTCCTGTGCTTTCACGGAGATCCGCCAGCGGATTTTCCCGCCCGATTTCGGCACCACCAACATCGCCAAGTACACGGGGCGATTTAACCCGCGTCTCGGTTAGAAGATTACCGCTCGCTGTCGGGTCGGGGCCTTTAGTGACCTCTTCATCATTCAAGACCTCCCCCTATCTGGCGGACTCGGCCGAGCTCGCTCGAGTACCGCTCACGACTATCAGAGTCGGGCGACTTGAAGAGCGCTTCGTCGGCAACTTCCGTGGCACGCATAAGCGCCTGGGAACTCCTGACTCGAAGGTCGCAAGCGGCACTGGGAGACGCCTCGACTACATCCGGCGCTTCTCCAAGAAGGTAACGAACTCCCCGACATCGGGCGACGCCGACGCCGTTAGGCGTTTCATATACGCACCACATGCAGGCCTGGTCCACAACCGGGCCCTCAAGCCTAGGACCACCAAGGACTCGCCGACATCGCCATTTCAACCAGCCTCGGGCGAGGAGGCGAGGGTGCCATCTTCAATAAAGCGGCCAGCGAGAACCCGCCCCGAAGCCGACGCGCTCGACCACGCCGACGGCGAAGGCGGAGGGGAAGAAGGCCCGCGAGACCACATTGATTCGCGGCCAGAGCGCCCCGACAAACAAAGCGCGCAGCCCACCGACCACTTCAAAAGCTAATGGATAGCCTGCGTTCAACCACGGTACCCCGTCAGCACAAATACCGGATCATGAAGTCTCGAGACGCTTTCTCCAGAAACCCCAGCTATCATGGGCAAAGGAAAGAAGCGCGACTCGACGCCGAGGCCGGGGAGGACAAAGTTGGCGCCGGTACCGGAACCCGACGGTGCCTTATGATCTTCGCGATGACGAGCTACGCCGACAAACGCCAAGCAGAAGCTTCGCCATCGAGAGGTGCACACGGTGACCCCGTGGTCCCAAAGTACCTTCGCGGTCGGAAACCCCGATCACCTTCGACGGGCGGACCACCCCGATCAAGGCCCCGCACTCCGGAAGGTACCCACTGTCGTCGACCCCATCGAGGATCAAACGCCACCAAAGTCCTCATGGACGGCGGCGCGCCTCAACATCTCAGATGTCGAGACGCCGACGCCTGGCGCCCCCGCCGACCCTACGACCGAGCAAGGCGCCTTCCACGGCGCTATCCCGGGTCATCAAGTTTACCTCCACAAGGCGTGTCGACCGCCTGCATACCTTTTGGAGGACCAAAACTTCGCAGACCGAGATCCTCGTGATTCGAGGTGGTGGGTTCGCGTTCCTACCACGCCATTCTGGGGAGGCCGTACTACGCCAAGTTCATGGCGGTCCCCAACTACACCTACCTGAAGCTGAAGATCCCGGGGCCACGGGGCATCATCACCGTGTCCTCATCCTTCCAGCTTGCTTTCAACTGCGAGCGGCGATTCTAAGAAGCTAGCTCGGCGGTCATCGCTCGCTGAGCCTCGGCCACCGAGGCAGCCCGACTCCATCCTCGCTCCAAAGAAGTCGGGACTGGGTCCTTCGAGTCCGCGGAGGACACGGGGATCGCAATCGATCCCAAGACCCGCCAAGATCAGGCGGTAGGGTCCGCCTCCCGCCAAATAGGAAGGCGCGCTCGCCGACTTCTCCGCAAATCGGGATGTTCGCTCGAAGACCTCCGACATGCCGCATCCTAAGGAGGTCGCCGAGCACACCCTCGAACATCCGACCGGCGCCAGTCGGCCGCCTAACGCCGCGCCAAGCTGACGAGGAAAGCGCAGTTCATAGGGAAAGAAGTAGCCAAGCTTTTGGAGGCGGATTCATAAAAGAGGTACGCCACCCGAGTGGCTCGCCAATCTCGTCCTTGTAAAAAGAAATCGGGCAATGGAGAATGTGTGTTTACTACACAGTTCGAACAAGGCATGTCCTAAGGACCATTTTCCTTGCCTCGATTGACCAAGTCATTGATTCCACCGCTGCGTGCGAGTCGCCTGCCTCCTAGACGCCTACTCGCTACCACCGATTCTCGATGAAAGAGTCCGACCACCGCCACCTCTTTCATCACTCCGCTCGCCTGCTTTGTTACGAACCATGCCCTTCGGTTCAAGAACGCAGCGCGACATACTAACGCCAGATGTACACTGCTTTCAAGACCAGATCGTCAGAATATCGAGGTACGTGGACGACATCGTCAGAAGTCGAAAGGCCAACGACCTCATCACCGACCTAGAAGAGACTTTTGCGAACCTCCGCGGCTCAAGATAAAACTCAACCCCGAGAAGTGTGTTTTCGTCCCTAAGGAAAACTCTCGATTCATCATATCCGAAGCGGCATCGGCTAACCCGTGAAGGTCTCGCGATCATGAAGATGGGGCCATTACGAACCTAAAGGGCGCCCGGTTTAGCAGGTGCCTAGCGCCTTTGAGTTGCTTGTGTCTCGCCTCGGCGAGCGCGGGATGCCGCTCTACAAACTGCTCAGGAGATCCGACCACTTCGCTTGGACGCACGAGGCTCAGGAGGCCCTTGACCGATTGAAGGCCTTCCTGACGTCACCCCCGGTTCTGACGGCGCCGTCGCCGTGTGAACCTTCGCTTTCATATAGCCGCCACGACCCAGGTCGTAAGCGCGGCACTCGTCGTCGAGCGGGCGGAGGAGGGCCATGCCCTCAAAGTGCAGCGGCCAGTCTACTTCATCAGCGAGGTACTCTCGGCATCCAAGGCTCGTTACCCGCAAGTGCAGAAGCTGCTCTACGCGGTGCTAATCGCCAAGAGAAAACTGATCCACTACTTCAGCCAGCACCCCATCTCAGTGGTGACATCTTCGCCGCTAGGCGAGATTACCCGCAACCGTGACGCCGCGGGGAGGATAGCCAAGTGGGCGCTCGAACTTAACGCCCACGACATCTCGTTCGTTCCCAAAACCGCGATCAAGTCCCAAGCCCTTGCCGACTTTCTGCCGAGTGGACCGGCTCAGCGCCACCAAAGACTCAAGACCACAATATTGACAATGTACTTCGATGGGTCCTACACCAAGAACGAGCGGCGCCGAATCGCATTGTCTCCCCACTCGCGCTAGACTCAGACGTTGTCCGACTTCTTCGACGCCACCAACAACGCCGCCGAGCACGGCCCTCGTCAACGGCCTCCGGATCGCCGCCGACCTACAGACGACGGCTTTTACATATACTGG
This sequence comes from Guadua angustifolia, assembly GCA_036346375.1. Classification (NCBI taxonomy): domain Eukaryota; kingdom Viridiplantae; phylum Streptophyta; class Magnoliopsida; order Poales; family Poaceae; genus Guadua; species Guadua angustifolia. Next base: position 36,710,359 of record CM070509.1, on the reverse strand, counting down.
CGACTCCAAGTCGGTGGTCGACCAGTCATGAAGACCTCCGAGCCCCGAGATTCCACGCATGGCAACAGATCGTCGCGAGGTGCGAACTTGAAGAGAAATTCAAGGGTTTCGAGCTCCATCACGCCCACCGACGATACAACAACAGGCCGACCACTCGCCAACATCGCCGCAAGGGACCGGTTCCGCCGAGTCTTGCCCACGACCTTCAACGATCGTCGTCCGAACGGACTGGCGGTCGATCAGCGGTTGCTCGCCACTACCAACCAAAGCGCCGACCGCCTTGGTCATTGCCCCACCAGGTCGAGCCAAGACGTGTTGATGACCGAATCCGACCGAGGAAGCCTTACGCCGACCGCCGACAGATGGGACTCTCTCAAGACCCGACCGAGGCTCGACGCCGCCCGGCGCCAAGAAAGTCTTTTGCCTAGTCGGTGAAGACCTTTACAAGAGGAGTCCCTCCGGTTCTCAGGCGCGCCCTACCCACATCAGAGGCAAGGAGTTGCCGCGCGACATCCATGCCGAATATGCGACACCACGCACTTCCCGCGGTCCTCGTGGGAAAGGCTTTTCGGCAAGGTTTTACCGCCGACCGCCGTGGCCGATGCCGAAAGGTCGTCGCTCGCACCGCGAAGGTGCCAATTCTTCGCTACAGACACACCTCCCGCCAAGCCCTCCAAACGATTCCCATCACATGGCCGCTCGCGATCTGGGACTCGACCTGCCTGCCCTTCAAGAAAGCGCCGGGCTTCACCCACCTCTTTGTCGCAGAGAAAGTTTACCAAGTGGATAGAGGCTAAGCTCGTCGCTACCATCACGTCCGCGCAGTGCCGCTTCTTCCATGATCGCCATCGGCTTGAGTCCCGAACTCCATCATCACCGATAATGGTACGCAGCTCACCGAGGAATTTCGAATTCGCGACGACTTCAACATCCGCGGTCGATCGGGCGCCGCCGCCCACCCGCGAAACCAACGGCGCCGAAGCGGCGAACGCATGATCCTTCAAGGGCCTGCCGCGAATCTTCACCGATCAAGCGCCGGCGGGCGCTGGCCGAAGCCGCCTCCGCCCTTGGAGTCTACGGACTACTCCAACCAGTCAACCGGTTCACACCATTCTTCTTGGTGTTCGCGCCGAGGCTGCCCCGCCGACCGACCGAGTACGGCGCTTTAGGCTTGGTCTTCGACCGAGCCCGGACTCGATTCGCAAGAAGACGCCGCCGACCACCGACGAGGCGCGACATCGCCGCCCTCCGACGGCCAATACCAACAAACGCCGCGGCGTATCGAGTCGCCAGTCCGCGGCAACCTTCAACGTGGGCGACGGTCCTACGCTGTTCAATCTAACGCCGCAAGCACAAGCTTTCGCTTCGTGGAAGGCCCTTCACCGTCGTGGAGGTAATCCGGCCGCACTTACCGACTAAAGATGCCAAGGGCGACATTGTTTCAAACGCCGAACATCGAAAAGCTCGACGGTTCTTCCCTAAACGACCGCCTTTGCTGAACACGATTATCTACCGACCCTCCCGAGCGGCGCGAACCCGCCCGGGGGCTTGCAAATCTACGTAGCCTTGCTACGTAGCGCCCTAGTCGACCGCAAGCCTTCCCCTGAAGAAACCGCTTCGTCCCGACTATCACGGTCTACGTCTCGTGAAAACCCTGGTTTTTCTGACTACGCCGCTAAAGTGATGGTCAGCGACGCGAGCAATCTTCATACGGTAACCCACGGCGAGCGCAAAGGTTTTTTCGCAAGCATCCCACAACCATCGACGCTCAAAGAACAAAACAAATATGAAAAACGCAGACACGAAAACTTCGACATAAGCATATCTATTACAACTGTGCGCGAAGAGGGTGCAAAATCGCAAGACCGCCAAGGCCCGAGATACTCGCCAGACGACAAAGTCCAGCGAACTGGCGGCTACCTAAGGGTCGGGCTAATGAAGGCGTCCTCCCGGCGTTTTCCCGGAGACTCACGGGCGTCGCCTCGCTATCCGAGACCTCCAGTGCGCCTCGCCATCAGCTTCGCCTCCGCCTCCGCTCTCGGCTAAGCTTAGGCAAGCGTTGCCTCGGATATGGGAGACGGTGTCCTCCGGTCGGCGAGTTGCACTGCCGGGCGCAAAGACGCCAACACATACTCGCCGCTAACGCGGCAACCTTCCGCCCTTCGCCAAGCGCGCCTCACAGGCTCGGGCAGTTCTCCAACGCCTCCGCCGGGTGAGGCCGAAGGCATATCGCGCCACGGTGGGACGAATCGCCTGCTGAGCTCCACCCCAGTGGCCTCAGCTCTACCCATGCTTTAAGAAGGCGGCGAGCATGGAGAGGAGGACCTCAGCGTGGCGCCGAAGTCTCGTTCACAGCGCCACCTCCGCCTCGGCTAATTGCCATGCCATTGCCCGCCTGCCCTCTGGCCTGCACCCGCCTCGGCCAGCCACACCGCGCCCTTAGGGCGTGGAAGAGCCCGCCGAGACACTGTGTGCAAGATGGGACTGCATCAACAAGGTCCACTATGCTGCCGCCTTGATCCTCAAGAAAGCCGATTCGACCATTGCGGGCGCTGAGCCACCTCCGACGTTGCTTCCGGGCGGCACATAGGGCTTGGCCGGACCATGAGAAGCAAGGCCAAAAACAACGCCAACCGACACCTCCTAGCAACCCCGCCACGCCCGTATCAACGAAAAGAGCACCTACCCGCGACGGGGGCTCCAGATGAAGAACCTTGGCGACGGTAGGTCTGGGCCCGCTGCTCATGCCGCGGAGGGGCCCTCCGTCTGACGCTTTTGGAGGGTGAGCCTCAGACTCCCCACCACTCGCTTGCAGCCCTCCTCTCGCTCCGCCACCGCTGCATAACACCGACGAGAGCTCCGAGAACGGGCTTGAAGGCAAGGGTCTAAGGCAACATCGGCGTTAGGGCTGAAAGTGGTTTACCACCTCCCACGCCAGATTTATAAGGGCGGATTCACCGAAGCCGCAACCGCCGACGCGCGCTTCATGGGCGTCCTCGCGCGCTACCGCCCGACGCTACGATGCGACGCGATTAAAATCGCGACTTGACATTTAATGCGCCAAAGCGACACGAGTGCGTAGCGCCGCCTCGCCCGGTGATGCGACGCCGGTCTTCCACAGACCTAATTATACGGACATCCTCGAATCCGACCAAAGATTCGCGGTCCGCGACGGCGACGACCAAAGAGATAAGTCACCCGACTCTCCTTCATAATTCTACTGAACGACCAGCGATACGTGCCGACCACACCCAGGTCGCCACGCATCGCCCGGGGGCTCGGGGTAAGCATCGATACAGACCGGCGATCCGACCGATCAAGGCTCCCTAACCAATTTAGCTCGTTCGACCTAAGCGCTTCGACCTACGCCGGCCAGATTCACGGTCTCAAGTAGCGTCAGGAAGGGTAACTCAGACGGCGAGCCATGGGCCACGGTCAAACGCCCCTTCGTTCAAGATGCAATGCGATTCTCGCCGCCAAACGACATCCACATTCATACGGTCGATGATCCGATCGACTGCCCCCTAATGGGTAACCCGTCTGACCAAAGCGCCGCGACTTGACCTGCGCCCGCTACGGTTTCAAGTTGCACCTCGTGGTAGCGAAGTTACCTATACGGCACGAGCCATGGGCGGTCCGAGACGCCCTTTTCCCGACCAAAGCACGAGCAGTGCTCTCGCCCCCACGCCATTCATGTTCATACAGCTGGCGTCCCCGATCCGACTACTGCGGCCCCTAGTGGGTACCCTGCTTGACCCAAACGCCGCGACCCCACGCCACTACCGCTCACGGTCTCAAGTAGCGCTTACGGCAAGGATACCCATACGGGCGAGCCTCAAGTCGGCCGGGCTACTCCTTCCTGCGTAAGGCTTGAATGAACGAATCCGACCTCGGTCTTCCTCTTTAGCTCCCTTCTTGGCGCTCCTCCGTAAAATCAAAAGCGCCTTACGCCCAAGAAACCCTCCTGGTTTCTGTGGTCACAATTTTTGAGCGCAAAGGAAGAGCTTAAAATTCGCAAGCAAGCACAAAACGAAACCGCCTCATTATGCAATCAAGTTCTTTACATTCGCATAAATATCTAACGCTATTCAAAACCCCGTGGAGGACGTTCTGGGATATTCGGTCGGCGATCGCTCGCATAGGGCTCGGCCGAGACCGGCGCCGACCTCCTCGTCGGTCCGATTCCGGAGATCCTGCCGCTAACTTTGGCTGTGTCAAGACCATTGTAGAAGGACATGGCGTTAACGAAGCGAAGTGGCCCCGTGCGCGCTGCTTCACCGACTTTCGACATGTTCCCGCACACGGCTAACTCTTGTCGCGAAAGCAGACTTGCGGTTCAGCGGCCCCGAAAAGCCGGGCGCAGACGGTCCGCCGACCTTCCCTAAGGTCCCTAACTCGGCGATCACCGACTCGCCACCTCCACCTTCCGGTCGCCTCGAGCCGCTTTAGCGCCACGCGCACGCTGCCGCGCTTCTTCCCGCTAAACGCCAGGCCTCCGCGATTCAATCTTTTGCAGCTCAAGATCAAGGCAAAAGTTAGGAACGCGGCCCACCTTCCGAACCAACCCAGACAAAGAACAACCCACGGACGTGGCGCTTTCCATGGCTTGAAGTCTCCCGTGGTCTCCTCATGACTTCACCGCCACGGCACGCCTCGAGGGCGACGCCCCGGGCAAGCATGAGCCTCCTCCCGAAGCCAGGTTGCCGCAAAGATCCGCCGCGGGCGTTCGCGCTATTGGCCTCCGCCAGAGGACTCAAGCTCGATACCCTCGCCTCGTGGACTCACCCAACCGCGCCTTCCGCAGTGGCGGCGTCCTCTCACCCACCATCCGACGAGCCTTCTTCCGCCACTGACCGCCGCTCACACGGCTTCCCGAGCCTCCAAAGACGGAGTCCCGCTGGTCGCGATCCTCCTCCGAGGCGGCCTCCGCCGCGGCAGCGACGGAGGAGTTCGATTTGCCCTCCGAACGCATCAAGACGCTGCACCACCACCGCCGACTTCAGAATCCGCCAAGATCCGGAAACAAGAAAGTTCCGAGCATAACTTACCGCACCACCGGTCGATCCCCCGGCGACCGATCCAACGCCTCCCTGAAGACTTCAAGAAGGAGATTCAGTTCCCGCCGACCGCCCTAACGCGATCCGGGCCATTGGGAACCTCCCGCAGGACTTCCATTCGCAAGCTCGCCCATTATCCAAATGAGAACGATGTCTCACGGAGGGGTCATCGCTCGCCGGATCGGGGTGGTCGGCGATCGAGGAGTTCCGCGGTCGTCCCGGTGGCCCGCCCGACGGCCGGATCCCCATCACTTCCGCCACGGGTCCGCTGCCTCCGCCACCACCGACCGCAAAGACGCCCCCACCGCTTCCATCGGCGACGATGGCAAGACCGGCCTAAAGGTTGTGACTCCGAGCCGCAAGACGCCCGCCGGCGCGAGGATCGGTCCGCCTCCTCGGCCTCGTTGCGGCGGCGAAGCCTCGACGGCCGCCGACATCGTGGGACGCCAATCTCCACGGACGCCCGCAGATCACCACTCAAGACGATCTCCACTGGCGTCGGCGATCATGGGCGCGACCGCCACCGCCCGACGCTTGCCCCGTGCGACCGGCATTTTCGACCTCACGGCTGAGCGCCGGCTGCTGGCCCGGCGGCGCTTCCGCCACCGCTTCACAAGCCTTCCCCGCAAAATCCCTAAAAACGAGGTCTTGAGGGACATTTCAACAAAATCGACATGCACGGTGAGGGGATGGCTAACCACGCCGAGCGGTGCCGAACAACCGCGCCTCTTCGCCGGCCTTCCCGGCGAGGGATGGCCATCACCCTCCTCCAGGCACCCCTGGTGGTGTCCTCGCCGAGACGCCGACGACGACCTCAGATCAACATCCTCCATTGGTCGCCGCCGGCGGCAACAAGTCATACTCTCGATATGACGCCGGACTTCGCTTGTTGCTTGTGGACGACCCCATCCGGCCGAAGAAAGCGCCGCCGACTCGACGCCTCGCCACATGGCGGCCCGCTGCCCGCTTTTTCCTTTCTTTTTCTTTTTCCAGCGCTTTCCGAAGCGACTTCGCAACTCGGCTCGCTGGCGGATCGCCGCTATCTCTCTTTCTCTCGGCAGAAGAACGCCGAAGACGCCCGAGCAGTTCCCCGAAGTGGCGGGAACTCGTCCGAAGCCTAAGGCGGAAATCAAGGTACGCAAGAAGGGATAGGAGAGCTTCCCACTCACCAAGCTCGGAGGGTTTTCCGCCGAGAAAGGTTCGGGACGCCACCCGCCGCCACCGTGGTTTTCAATGTCGACGGCGGCCACCGAGCCTCCACTCCGACGAGGGAGGTCCGAACCTCCATCTCATGGGCCGGACGCCCTCAGACGGAACATCGGGTGGGGCCTGGCCCATGAGGGGTTGCACGCGCCGCCATGAACGCCTCGACGACAACAGACTCGCCAGCCTCGCTTCTTCCGAGCCGCAAGCGCTCAAGAATCACCACCATCTTCCGCTTCCTCTCGTCCGCGGGCGACTTATTCGCACCGCCACGGGCCGCCCCCTCGTGAAGGCCGGAGCGCCGTCCCCGGCGTTCAATGTAAACCACTCAGGTGCCATCCCGCTCAAGTAGGCGTTTCATGTCAAGGTACTCCTAATCGATTGACCGGAGTCGATGGCGGCATCACCGATTAGCGCTAACGACGCTACCTGACTTGCCCTTCAAATTTCTCGCACATGGAAGAAGTACTCCAGAGGGCCCAATGGGGCTCGATCCTCAGAAAGCTCGCGACAACAGGATGAAGATCGCGATAGTACAAAGACTGCTAGTTCGGGATGGTGCACCTCCACCTTGTAGAAGTGGAGAAGCCCGCGACGTATGTATGCAGGGGAGGCCGAACCCGCGCCGAAGAAGGACGCGCCATAACGACCATTGCCGCCGCTCCGAGCTACGTTTCCGCTTCTAAGACTTCCACCGAGCTACCATACGGCAGGCAGAACTGCTTTTCAAAGCCGAGCACCGAAGGCCGAGAATCGCGACTCCGCCACGCCATTCCAAAGGGGCAGGACCGCTGGTGAAGAAAAGGCTAAGACGAAGAATCCTTTCTCGAAGTTCTTTTGATTTCCCTCACTTGCCGCCGCCTTCTTCCTTTCGCAGTCAAGAACAGACAACGCAGGGAACCCGCCCACGGCCCCCTTTTTTCCGCTTATAAAGAACGCAACTGCCGCCAACCGGACGCAAGGCCAACCAAACAGAAGCGCCGCGAACGGAACGGCGCCTTTATTCCGCCTCCCCGACCACAAGACGGTTCAACAAGACGCCGCTTCTAAACTCTTGATCGCCTCGATTTAATCCTGACAGACCGCAAGCAGCGAAAGGGGCATCGCGCAGAGGCGACGCCTCGGCCTCGCCGACTCCAAAGGTCGCCTGCGATCGGGAAGACGGCGAAGAACGCCACGGTCCCGTAAACCACGAAGGTTTATCGACTTATGCTCGTGGCTCGACTCGCGCAGGGCCCCGAAGCGCCTTCGCTTCGACCGACGACGCTGCGCCTCGAAAGCAAAAGAAGAAAAATCGAGCGAGGACGAGGATAAGGCGAAGCCCCTGGGCCCTTGTTGGGTCGGGCGACGACCCAATCGCCTTTGAATCGTGTTCGAGGTCATACGTCACACTCTCCCGCTGAGCCTGCCGACGGTGGCAGGCCACCGCGCGCTTCAGTCGGCGACGACTGGGTCCGACTCGATCGAGTAACGAAGGCTTCATGGGTCGCTTCTGGTTTGACGCGCGACGGATAACGCCCGCCGAAATGGTTTTCCTCGAAACCACCAGGCCCACTCAACCACTCCGCTATCGTACGTCACGAGCACGGCGCTCGAGCTAACGATGGCAACGCTACGTCACCACCCTCCAGTCCCACACCGCGACGGGCGATTGCGGGAAACGCCGCGCCTCGCCGAAATATGGGACTCGACGCTTATCACTTCCTAAGAACGGCCTTTACTATGCGATAAACCCCGACTCAGTCCTCCGACCGCCGGGGCTCGGGGTTTCCATCTGACCGGATGCGCCACACAGACTCCAGACGGTTTGCCGACCCATTCGACGGACGCCAAGAATCGGAAGCCGCCGCCCGACCATATCCATAAGTGTGTCTAGGTGTTAAGATTAGGGTTGTCTCCACTAAATAAGGAGATGTAGTGGGAGGAGAGATTCTAAGTCACTAAGCCTAGGATTAGGGTTTCTATAAGATTTTGGTGTTTTTGTGTGGGTGTGCGAGTGCTCTATAGGAGCTTTGTCCTCAGGTGAGAGGCTTTGTAAGTTGTCCTCGTGATTTGAATGCAAATAATTTCTTTGCTTAAATTTTTGTTTTAAGTTTTGATCTTCTTCTTGCTTAGCTCTTGATCTTTTCTTGTGGTTTCTTTCTTATTTGACTCATACTGTCAAGGATGTATGATTGATGGATGTATTCTCTATAGATCATCTCTCCAATCATCTAGGCACGCTTTTTCTTAATTAACTAAGTTTCTCCAAGAAACCAATTTGTGAGTTGAGAAGAGAGTTCTTGAGGTAGATCTTAATCCTGCTTGTTTGAGGGATCTTTCTGGAGTATTCTTGCTTGTTGAAACACGTGGAAGGTCATCTAGGATCATCTTGATCATCAAACTTCTACGAGTAAGCACAGTTTGAAGATTTGATTTTTGACCCCATTTTAATGCAACTTCTGGTAAACTTGAAAACGTCAGAACTTTGACATCAATCTTTATAATTGAAAGTCAGAATTAGTTCCTGACATTCTTAGAAAGGTGCATACAAAGTTTTACGAGTTTTAAATTATCTAATCAAAAGATACATTAAGTTTTGGATTTGAACTTGTATAGATTTTATTGTTCATATACTTGATGTCACTCTTCATCGATAGTATCGTTCTCACCATGGTGGTAGTGCCGGCCTCTGAGTGAAATCTTCAGAAAATTTATTTTTTTCGTTCTTCTGAGGTCTTAGAAGGTTTTAGTTGGTTTTTTTGAGGGGGGATTAAATTGTGATCATTCACACCTTCCATCCTCCTCTGATCACCATTTTCGATCATTCACAACATAAATTTGGTTTTGTTTGCCTCGTCATAAGGAATACAATAATTTAAATTAGGCGTTTAGATTAAAAGTCCTGCATTGGAACACGTACAAGGCACAAATCCCAGGCCATTCTAGGGATGGCAATTGGACCCGTGGGTTTTGCATCCGATCGGGTTGGGTTCGGATTTTAATTTTTACCCACGGGTTCTTCGGGTCGGGTACCCGAAATGGGTTCGGATTCTAATTTTCACCCGCAGGTATCCATCGGGTACCCGAAATACCGCACATATCCATCAAGTACTCATCGGGTTCCAGGTACCCGCCGGGTTTGAGGTCGGGTTTCGAGTACCTGACGGGTTCGGCTCGGGTTTTTGGGTTCGGGTTTCTTGTTGGGTCGGGTTTTGCAAAACCCACATCTGGCCCAACCTATTGCCACCCATACTACACAAACCCGTCAGATTTCGGGTACCCACCGGGTACGGATTCGGGTATAATTTTTTACCCGATAGGACATTTGAGTTCAGATCAGGTTTTTCAATTTGGGTTTTGAGTCAGGTCGGGTTTTGTAAAACCCGCACCCGACCCGACCCGTTGCCATCCCTAGGCCATCCAGGTGGTAGTATACAGTCCTCACTCCTCACTCACGCTACACATGCACACACATGGTTGCATGTCCATTACACTGGTTAGAAATTTTGCAAAAGCTCTAGAGCCCCAATGAACGCACACACCTACGTGTACTCTGATCAAATAAGACACATTGTGTTGATTATAAGGATTAAACCCAAGTGAATGAGAACACCATCCCCACTCTCACCACCAAACCACTAGTCCGTCCTTAAAATCTCTTTCAATTATCCTCGTTAGTTTTGCCTATGATATTGCTATATCGAAGTCACTAACCCTTGGCTGGCCATTGCCCATTTGGCCATGTACTCTAGAAAAGCCCAAGTAGGATTTTTCTAATAGACTTGCTGAGAGTCCAGTTTGTCACGCATGGTCACATGCTAATTTTATTTTTTTTCAAAAAAATAATTAAAAATAATAATTTTACAAAAAAATAATACACCGAAAAAATTATAAAAATGTAGTCATTTTAATTGGCGATAGATATCTATTTTGTCGCTGAATGAATTGGCCAACAGGTTGTTTTTTCACTAATTCATTTGATCAATAGGATGAGGCTTTTGCCCTCTCGCTAATTCATTTGGCAATAGAAGGCCTATCGCTAATTTATCTGCCAACAAAAGTATATTTTTGTAACAAAAATTCGGGGTATTTTTGGTAAATTTTTTTTATAATATATCATTTAAAAAAATCTGCTAATTTTGCTCACGCTCGAAGGAGCCTGCACAGCTGAGTACTCGACAATAGTTAGGTTCTGGAATCAAATGCTTCTAAATACCTATAATTACACAATTTAGTTGTCACGATTTACTGTTATACATGTCAACTACATCAGAGCATGACTACCCTAAAATGCATTTCTAAGCTCATCAACTACTGCGTCAAGGACAAGTACGCCTTGCGTTACAATGGAGGAAATTGACGTCTACCAGGCATGAGCAAACCGTCGATGCCAGGCCAAAGGTATCCTCTGAAGTCTGAAATGATTTGAAAACCTGTCTCACTGTGATCACTCGTGCATGAATACAACCTTGCGTGGCTTCGAAGGTATTTCTTAGAAGTGTCCTAACATGGAGCCATAACATGAACAATGTTTTCCATTACTCAACTAGCTATGATCAATCTGTCATGTCAATTTTGTATGCATGCATCTTGGCACGAACGGGACAATCTTTCAGACAAGGCAAGTAAACGTTTGGGTGAACAATTTTGTGCTCCCCTTGGATTGTACTACAGTCAACTTTAACCAGGGCAAAGTTGACCCTGCAAATAGTTATTCAACTTTGGGTTCTTTTTTCCATTCTGGTGTCTGGCCATGGTGCAGATCATAGTTAAACAGAAGGGCATCTTCACCAACCTTCGGCTGATGTTTGAAGCTGCACCGTTGGGGTTCATGATAGGGAACACCGACGGGAACAGCAACGACGGCAGTCGCACGGCATGCAATCGGCGCTCGACAAGGTCGTCAACAACGCCGACGAACGGACTCAAGTACAAACAGATGAACCTGCTGTTATCTGTAAGTCCATCTTGTAATGCACATTGACAATGAAAATACTGACGAACTTGGTGGTACACTACAGCAAAGCAATTTTGGCTACGCAGTGATGCGACATAAATCTTCAGGCTCCAAAGTTTCAGAAGAGCATGTGCATTGTCTCCAACGTTGAGGCAGTACCATCATCTTATTGCAGCAGCCTATGGATTCCATGTACTCGGAGTGAAAGACTCAAAACAGTCCAGGGTAATGGATTGCAAAAGAGAAACTGTACAGCCCCTTCCGTGCGAGACAGTCCAGGATAATGGATTTCCGATTCAGTGACCATAGTCCACTCCAGGGTTCTGAGTATGATTGTACAGTCCATGTAGAACACTGGGACCTACATACGTAGTACATTATGCGTGTCTCCGAGCACAAAGAAATCCATGTATGGCCACAGAGTGGCCAACTCTATGTACTTGTCAGTTCAGTTGGCTAACTGTTAAGATGAGTTCATGAGATGGTGTCTCTGATCTCTGAGTATAGATGGCTCCATGAATAGTAGTCGGAGCTACCTCAGAAGCATCAGACACATTTCAGGCTGCAGCAGGAGATGAGATGACAAGCTGCCGTCTGTGAGTCATGCAAAAGAAGAGCAGCGAGCATCAAACAATGGCACGATGCCAGAACGGCAATGCCGTAAGCCTGCATCATCATATACGCTCGTATGTTTTGCCTTCACTGCGGCAGTCAGAGCCATGAATGCGAGAATTAACAGCGGGATCAGAAGCTATGGCTGGGCCTGACCTGCTACTTCACTCTCCATCACGTACATCTGATGCTCAATTAAATCTCATCGTATTCATTCCGCTGTGAGAGATAAACTCACGGTGCCATTGCCCTAAACGAATCACTCACTCGGAAAAAAAAACAAAGAGAATCGTTGGTGTTAATTAACCAGAGTTGATTTAGGAAAACTTGTGCTAGATATTTTGAAAAAAAAAATTACAATCCGGCTGGGCCACGAACAAATCATATTGTAAAAATCCTCAGAATTTTATTTCAGATTTGCTAATTCACAATCACCTGAAATTTCCTTAACTTTCGGTCGATTTTGCTCACCCTTGGATTGATGTGGAGATTAGTGCACCACCCAACCTCCTTTGCTGGTGGCCGCTGTCACTGCCGAATGCCCTCCTTTTTTGTTGTATTAAGGAGATGCGTAGAAGGCACTGTCATCTGGCAACAACAAGGGTTGTAGGAGAAAAGGATAAAGGGTGGGCGGCGCAGAGGAGAGGAAGAAGAGGAGCAGCAACAGTGGATGAGGTCGAAAGGGGAGAAGAGTGGCTCCACCAGTGGGGCAAGGGGAGGCGACTCCGTGGTAGGGACGGAGTAGCGATGGTGAGGGTGGGTGGGTGGGTGGGGATTAGGATTAGGGGAGAGTGGTAGTTTATATATATGCGACAAGGAAGAGGATAGAGATGATTGGATCTAAATCTATTGGCTAGAAAAATTGACTAAAAATTAAGAAAATTTTAAGCAACTAGGCAATAGACAACTATTTTTTATTTTCATTACTAGTAGAGTGCCTGTGCGTTGCAACGGATCCCAAATAGATGATGATACCATAAGTTCAAAACTATTAAAAACAAACTAATGAGAATTTAAAACTTTGAGCAATCATTTATTTGAGAGACATTGCAACACACTGACACACATGCACTCTACTGGTTATTAGTAAAGTTAGAGCTATGCTATGGAATTTTCATATTGAAGGACTGAAAATGATGATCAAAGGGGGGTGTGAGTAATTGCAAAACAACTTTTCCCCCAAAGAAACCAACCAAAACCTCTCCATACCAAAAAGTGCGGAAAGGCGAATTTTTTTTGATAATTTCACCCCAGGACCGACACTACTGCCATGTGAAAACAGTACTATCGCAGTGAACAGTAAAATCAGCGTGATTTCAAAACTAAAATCGGTGTGTCTTTTTTGTCAGTTGATCCAAACCCTATAAAACTTTGCATGCACCTTCCTATGGATGTTAAAAACCTATTACAACTTTCAATCACAAGGATTGACATTAAAGTTTTGACTTTTTTAATTTAGCGAAGTTTGCACCAAAAACGGGTCAAATGGAAAAACTTTGCTTTGAGCTTTCTCGTGGGGTTTTGATGATCAAGATAATCTTAGATGACCTCCCACATATCACAGCAAGTAAGAACACAAAAGAAATCACCCCCATACGCTCAAGAACATAACCTACTAGAAATCTTTCTCTCTCAAGTCAAAAGTCGATTTCTTAAGAATCTTTTCATGAATAAGTGAGAGCTTGCCTAAATGATTGGGATATAATCTTCAAAGGATACATCCATCAATCACTCGTCCTTGACAACACAAGATCAAGAGAAGAAAAAATCAAACAAAAAAGATCAAAAACTCAAGAAGAGGAAAGATCTAAACAATAGGCAAGACTTGAGCATAATTTTTGATTTCATTTCAGATCTGGTTGATTATAAAGCTTCTCACTTGAAGGCAAAGCTCCTAAGGAGCACTCTCTCTTACACACAAGAAAACCAAAATCTTGTGAAAACCCTAAACCTAGAATCTTAAGGCTTCAAGGCTTAAGGTTTCACCTCTCTATATTTTCTTATATAGAGGAAGTAACCCTAACTCTAAAACCTAGGCACTCAAGTGGATGTCATCCATATTTACATATGCTAACCTAATAACCTAACACACATAACGGGTTTTACACTTATACAAGCATGCTTCTCAAAGCAACCTTCTTCGTGATACTCAATTTGCTCAACGAGCCCGAATCTACGTGAATGTCCGCTTTAGCTTGACCTAAACCACTTAGACCACTGCCATGGTTTTTCAAACCATCTCGATCTCTGGTAACAAACAAGTTAACAATTTTTCCACGACCGGCCTTTTCCTCCCATTCGAAGCATCGTCCATATTTCGTCATCCACCATGTGACCCCAATGAATCCCTACCAAGCCTTTCACATGTTCAGACTCCTCGAACCGTCCTCACTTGTAAATAGGTCTAAGTCACTTGGCGTGCTACATGCTCTTGACCGTTTCACCATAACGGCTTTGGCTTTATTGACCGTTCTGGACCTTAACTACTCTTTGACCCTAGTCCTGGTCCATACCATTGTCTGCTATGTCAATCACCAATGTTTCATACTCCAGCTCCTTATCTTCCCGGCTCGCAATCACTTCCCGGCCTCAGTCATCTTCCGGCATTCCTTGACCATTCTGGACCTCATCTCTTCTAACCTAGTCCTGGTCTCCTCCGCCTCACTGTGACCTAGCTCCGAAGTCCTGCAATTACACAGACAAGCAAACATGTTATGTAGCATTGTTCACAACAATATGCAATAAACATTACATAATCGTAATTTCCAGTTCACAAAATCTTGTTCGCGAAAATAACTACCGCCAACTAGGGGCGGTAGTACCGCCTGGTTGGTACTACCGCTCCTCAGGGTCAATAGTACCGTTGGCTAATAATACCGCCATGTGATGGCTGGTAATGCCACTCGGCTGGTACTATCGCCGCCCAAGGCCGGTAGTGCCAATTTCCCTAAGACCTGAAAAACACTCTCCTAGAAAATAACTACCACTCTCTTAGACCCGGTAGCACCACAAGGTCGGCACTGCCGCCCTCCAAGACCAGTAGTGCCATCACCCTGACAAACACTTCAAATTGCTTCAAATTCAAATCTGAATCAAATCAAACTCAAACTTAAGCACAACAAGCTTAAATACAGTCAATTACTCATCACTCATATGAGTAGACCTTCACATGGTCTTTCACATATACATGTGTCCTATGTTCGTGTGAAAAAAATATGTTTGATCATATAAACACTAGTACATCTCAAAAGCTAATATCTTATTTTCACAAGATCCACAGTATAAGAATAAAATACATGTGTATAAGAATAATATCAGGCAGTAGCAATCTGCAGCAAGGCAATCCTTAGCAGGAGGCTTTAGACATAGTGAGAAGCATACATGAGATACAGCCATATATGGATATACCACAAAGCGGTTTACTCAAATAAAAACTAAGACCTACTCAATTTGACTTTCTAAAACAAAGCATCAATCATCCACCTTAGATTATTTTCCAGGAAGTGGCATCATTCCGATAGGAGTGCTAGGCAATCATGAGAAAGCTTTAAAAAGGCAAGAGATGGTAATAGCAAAAGCTGCTGGTCTAGCAAATCACCGGCATAGGGAAGGGAGGTATCCCTCTAGCGCCATTTTGCAGGCCACAACCCCCTCTCCTGCAAAACGCTTGGCTGTGTTGTTGTTGCTTGGGTATATGGAAATCTGAACTGGCACATAATATCCTAATGTTTATTAATTTAAGCCCAAATCATATCCAATTTAAACAGCATAATTTAACTACTGATATCCAATAAGCAGAGCCATACATGTAAAAATGTGTGCGCATCTTCACTACACAGGATTCAGAGCCGCAAACAATGAGATGTGTTATAAATAATACAATTAAAAAAGGGAAAAGGTCAACTTGTTATGCTCATCTAAACAATTCTGTCCAAGATTAGCTCCAAGCCTCACCACAGAAAACACTACTCAACAATTGATACACCAAGATAATGCTTCTAATCTTACATTAAGGGCACACAAAGGCTTGAAAAGTCAATAGCATTGAGCCAAGATACTTTCTAAATTCGATGGCTACATCAACACTTCCTTTCCAATTTTAGATGCGAAATGCAGGATTACTTATGTTAATTACTAATTCAAGTGATTACATGGAAACCATGCCATCTTACCTATGTGGATGACAATGTTGCTGGTTAAACTTAATCTTCTCTAATCCTATCTAGCAACGACTTCCGCTCCCACTTAACCTTTTGTACCCTACAACAGAGTGCTAATACTTTTAGTTTAGCTATGGTGTAATCCAATAGAAGCAACACTTAATCAAGAAGTTGAAGCATAGCATGTTTAATTCATTCCATTAATTGGACACTGAAGGCATGAAAATTTCAAAAAATGGCTTGAAATATAGAGACAAAATCCAAATCAATTACGAAGAATGCACCCTTCTCACCATAGCCTACACAGATAACGAAAAAAAATCAAATGGATCCTAAAATCTAAAAACTTAGTAAAAATTAAACTGAATTTTATTTTAGCAAGAACGAACCTCTAATATAGATTTTCAATAAAAGAAATAAGATTGAAAATATCAGTAAAAGTAGATGCACTATGGTACTATAAGTTGCTATCAACACTGAAAAATTCCCATAATCAGTAATCAAAATATCCAGCTGTTACAAACAAATTGGAAAATGCTACGATAGGTGGTGTAAACCAAAGTGCCAAAACAAATATTAAATCAATAAATCTATAAAATGGAACTCTTAAATATCATCGTTTTGATAAGATACAATCTTTTTTACCTCTGAATCAAATCTTTAAAAAAGCCACCATATGTTGCACAATTAGAGCTTAAGCACATCCCATTGATCAGGCAATCACTCTACAATGCTAAACCCATATATAAATTTTTTGACCTAAAAAGAAACATTACATTTGATAAATATAAATAGACATATCTATGTACAAACATACATAACCTCCTATTTACAATTCTAGTTGTATGATCAAAATCTATATTGAGAAACATTCCACTTCTTCTGTAAAGTGAGAAAACATGCTTGGAGTCAAAAGCAAGCTAGCATGCCTGGTGGAGCTTGACCAAGCATTAGGGTGAGAAAACAGGCCAATATATAAGGGCTTGTAAAAGTATATAGTAATGCCTAACACATTACATTTCGTTTCTAGATTTCTAGTAGCATCGCAATAGCAGCAAAGGAGTCAAGCATTTTCAATCAGATATCATGTCCACGTCCAACACTGAGCATCATTTGGGAGACAATTAATAGGGGTGTTTTCTTGTCATCGCTCATTTCCCTCTCATCGCCACCCCTTAGCATGATTTCTAGATAAAAATACCGAAACACAGAAGCATGGCTATCACATGAGTTCTACATCTACCGGCAATAGAAAACAACCAACTAAGAGCATGTTTGGTAGAGCTTCAGATTCTAACTTCACCTGAGATCTGAAACTTATAGACTAAAATAAAGTGAATTAAGTTTATATTTTTGGTCTAAGTTTATATTTATCTAAACACTCTTAATGTACTCACAACTCCACAGATCTGGTGAAGCTAGGAATATCCAGATCCACCAGATCCACGGATATGTTAGAGCTAGAGCTCTACCAAGCACACCCTAAAATCGACTAAATTCCCGTTACTGCGTCGAAGCAACAAAGCTCTCACCTTCCATCCTAAGCATGGAACTGCATCAAGAGATCCATGGCAGCGCACCACAACCTCTCCATGCCTAGCACTAGTAGTGTGGCCTCCGGAGCCACACAACCGCCGCTCAAGCGGCACCCAAGGGTGCCATGAGGAGGGAACGGGTCGCTCTCGCTGCATGCTCCCCTGCAGGGCGCACACCTGGTGGCCACTCATGCACCTCCCCAGCCGCCTGTTCTGTCCAGTAGCACATACACATGTGTAAGACCAATGTCGGCAACCTCCATACATATAAACATGATGAAAGATGTTTTCTAACTGATATTCCTTTATGCCTGGCCTTGTTCATCTCATAACCTTGTAATGTGCAAATCAAGAATCGGATCCTTTTCGCTGCCTCTCAAATAGAACAACTAATGCACTTGGTAGTTGTAAGTTGTAACGCTTAAAGGCTAGCCTTTAGGGAATATTTCTATGAATTGTACGTCTAAGATAGTGGTTCCTGGCGTTACGAGTGTTGTATTTTGCTGATGGGGTGATTTAGAACCTGCTGTGATAGGTACTTTAGACATCACAATTCACAACAGATAGCCAAATTTCGGTTGGGAGTAGCTCATAATTTCTATCACTAGTTAAGTGAACCTTTGCATATATCACTGCCCCAATAATTCCCTTGTCCATCATTTTACTCAATTTATGGTCAGTGATTACAAAATTACCTTGAGGAAGTGTTATGTGTCTGGATATGATCATCTTCTGTCCATCGTTATATATGCAAAACTCTCGGGTTTTTATCTTCAAACTAACAGGGTTGTTTGATAAATCTAGTCGGCTCCCAAAATGACATCATATCCCTTAAGTTGCAAAACCCTAAAGTCAGAAAGGAATGTTTCTCCTTGGACTAAATACTTACACCCCATGCATTTAGAATCACACTCAAGTTTCATGCCTTTTGCCATAGCTATTGCCACTGGAGTATCATTACAGATCTAGCAATCAGCCTTGATAACTAAAGCTGGTGTGATAAAGGTTGTTGAGTTGCCACTATCCACTAGGGCAATGGAACTAATCTTCCCTATAGTCATTCTCAAAGTGAAAGTACTAGTTCTAGTAATAGTTCCTCATACTACATGAGTGGATATCTGTAACACTTCCTATGTCCCTTCCTTGGGAATTGGGTTCCTAGGAGGAGTACTATATTTAGCTTTTGGATGATCAACAACTTCGTATTCATCATCAATAGTAATCAAGTGGACATGTTTCTGGAATTTGCATAACTTATTGTGGCCGGGTGTCTAAGGTTCCTGGCATTTAAAACACTTGCCTCCTGTGCGTTTGCTATTTCCAGTAGTTGTTGTTTTCTCATAATTTTCCTTCTTAATCACTGCACTTCCACCTTTTGAATTTGAATTCCCTGTCTGACCAACTTTGGTGTTGCTTCCATTGGACCACATCAGGGGTGAAAATGGTACAGGTTAATCCCGACCGATCCGGTACCAAACCCGATTAAAACCGTATCTGGGAAAAAAATCCGTATCCGGCCGGATTCGGATACGATACCGGATAGTTGCTACCGGATACGGGAGCCGTGAAATCCGACCGAATAGCTTTGGTATACGGTAACCGGATACTATCCGACCGGATATCCGAATGCCGAAAATACGTGGCATTCATATTATATATACATATATTGTAGGAAGAAGAAATTGCTAGTGATGATGACTGATGGTACGGCATGTCGAACTTATTATGGTCATATGGATTTATGTAGAAGTATGAAATGTTAATTATATTAAACTTGTGACTTGTCGATTGTCGAATTTGTGTATGAACTTTGTGTATGAATTTGCTAGTGATTGTCGAATTTTGTGTATGAATTTGATACCCTTGTTAAACTTGTGTTGTGTGAGTTGTCAAACTTATGTAATATATATGAATTTATTGCTAGTCGAATGTTTCAACAAGTATGTATCTGTTTGTATTATCCATTTTCGAACCGAATCCGGTATGTATCTCGCTTGACGATCAGTATCCAAACTCCAAATATCCAAATTCGTATCCGTATTCGGTCTTACCGTATCCGATTCCGAATCCGGAAAAAAAATATGGGTTAGGATACGGAAACAGCAATATCCGACCGTATCCGATCCGTTTTCACCCCTAGACCACATAGCTTGCTTCTTATATGGGTTACTACCCTCATAATTCCTAGCATGTGCATAGGCCTCTACTAAGGTCCTAGGATGCAAGGATTTTAATGGTACCTTGATATAGTTTTTCAGTCCAGACAAGAAATAATCCAGGAAGTACCCTTCTGTAAAACTTGGATTGCCCCTCTTCACCAGATGAATCATCCCCTTGAATTGATCAATATACAATTCAATACTCCCACTCTGTGTCAAACCTCTGAAATTTTCAGTCACCTCCACTCTTGTTTCTAAGCAAACCTTTAGTAGATCATATTGCAAAATTGTGACCAAGTCAAAGTTCTTGTATCAATCCTATTGCTACTAATCTATTGATCTGCCCTTCCAGTTAAGTATACTTCAGCTATAGCCACTTTCTGATCTTCTAGAGTCTTGCCCACCTCAAAAAAAATAGCTTTTCTGATCCAGCATTCAGGTTCTCTCCATCAAACTTTGGAAATTCCACCTTAGAATAGAAACCTTGCTAAAATTGCTATTATATTGATTTTGTTCTTCATTATGTGATGTCATCCTTGTGGTTGGCTAGGATAATTAAAGGATGGTATGTAATATGGCACACATGGTGGATTGGATGATGTAAATTACGATGCAAATGATCCGGTGACCATAGAGGGAGGATATATGCTAACCCCAAAGGTGCCCACAGTAGTATTTTCAGCCCTTAATATTGGTGCATAGTGCACTGCTGAGAAGTTGGTATTAGCATGATTAATGCTAAAAGGTATAGGGGTATACCATGGTTGGAATTACCGCCAGGAGTTTCATATACTTGAGCTACAAGTGTTGGTTGTCTTATATCCACTTTTCTCAATTGTTCTCTTCCACCCTCCAGATTAGCTAGATTACTAGTTACCTCACCTTGCTCAATTTTCCCCTATTTGTTGTTCTAAACAGGCCTTGTCTTTCTTCACCTCCTCTAGATTCCAAGCTAGGGTTTAGCTGGTATCATCATCATTGACCTTTCTTCCCTTTGGCATCACGACACCCCCTTTGTTAGCACATATGGAATTTCACAGGGAGAAACCGAAATTCCCCCAAACCCTCTTTGCTAATCTTCCTCAGATCAGAGGCACCTCTCACGGATTTAAGTTTCCTTAGGCTAGCTCCGGAATTTTACAAGGAAACTAGTTCCCCAACCCTCGCCATTGAGGACAACTTCAAAACTACGTTATGGCCAAGGATTTGGCTAGCTTTGATACCACTGTCAGGATCCGAGTAGAAATCCAAAAATAAACATAAAAGATGCAAGAAGAAATTGCAAAGAAGTAAAGGAAATTTCGAGTCGAAGAACTTCTAATCACTGAAATGGGGAAAGTATATGGCAATACACATACCGAGTCTTTTCTTAGTCTCCAAGAGAGGATTTGTTGCTTACATACTATAGCCAACCACTTTACAGCCTTTGACAAAGTTACAACGTTTTAGATGGTAGCAGTGACTGACATAAGCCTAAACGGTGAATAATAAAGACTAGATTCAATTACAACCATTAGACCTCTCCCAAACGTCATCTTCTCGTCTTAGCCACCAGATCTTTAATAAACACCTCATTAATCCTCTCAACCGTGTGATATCACTAATTGGAGGAGTATGAAGCAATCTCAACCGTCCACTGTCTGCAATGTTCTTCCAGCTAAATTTTCTTTATGGCCTGTTTGGCATCGTTGGGGAATGGGAATGGACAGAGGCATTAAGCGAGACTTCAATTCCCAAGGGGGGGCAGGGAATTGAATTCCCTATGTTTAAGTTGTAAACTCCCATTCCCTTCTCCAATTCCCACCAACCAATCAAAGGATTTTATAACTCACCTCTCTCAATTTCCATTCTCTCCCATTAATTCCCTCCAACCAAACGAGCTGTTAGGGTATTCTCTTCAGTACCTGACAACACAGTGGGGCGAGGAGATAGTGAAGGCGGTGACAATACGGGCGGAGTAGGGCTGGGGAAGGATAAGATCGGGTGGTCAGTTTTTTTAGATCCGGTTTTTCGGTACTATGTGTGTGGGGAAAATTGATATAATGCCACTCTCAAGAGTGGTGCGAGCCAAAATGCCACTCTCGACGTTGCCTTTGTTAAAATGCCACTCTTCTCGTGCCCCTCCTCGCCAAAATGCCATTTTCGCATTTTTAAAATGAATTTCGCTTTTACGCAGCTTGTAGCCACGGAAATTACCATCCCGCCTTGAGCTCTTTCTCTTGTATTATTAATATATTCTCATTATTAATTATATTCGCTTCTCGATTTATCGTTATATTTTATTGTTTGAGGGTTATTCAAGCTTTGGACTACGTAAAATTTCGAGATGAAGATTTTTATTTTCACACGTTGTAATTGTTAATTAAAATTTTAATACAATGCGTTTCATTTGATTTTGTTCAGATGTAATTATTTGATGAATGCAATTAATAAAGATTAATTACTTTTGTTTAACAAAGTTTTAACTCGTAATAACATTATCTCGCTTAATAAGATTTGAGGTTGTTTCAATCACTCCATCTGGCCGGCCCTGATCATGTAAGTTTTGTTTAACAAAGTTTTAACACATGAGCTCTGGGGCACGATGGTAATTTCGATGGCTACAATCGCACAAAGCAATGAAATTCATTTTAAAAATGCGAAAATGGCATTTTGGCGAGGAGGCACGAGAAGAATGGCATTTTAACAAAGACAACGCCGAGTGGCAGATTTTTACCGCACCACTCTTGGGAGTGGCATTATATCAATTTTCCCATGTGTGTGAATGGGAGAGGCCTAGGGCACGTTGGGAGGGTGGGAAATCGTCTAACAGGTGCGGGGGTACTAAGATTAGTTTCAAGAACTCTTAGGTTTCTCGTGCACGTCCGGTGATGCATAAGATAATCTCGCATCAACCCAGATCCGACACCCCAGCGATTACTTAAACCGCCTGCCTCATGGGTTCATGGCCACGTCCTCCCCAAATCAGAATCTCCCCATCCTAGATTCCACTGCTCCCGATCGGAACACTACAGCCCCGCGCCCGCGCATTCGAACCAACCGACCAAATCGTAACGAGCACAGACAGCATGGCGCGCCGCGCCGCGCGGCAACCCCATGCCCGAGCTCGGGTGGGCGATTTGGGCTGCCGATGCCGCGCGCGCGCGGCACAACGCGAGGGCGCCATGTTGCATAACGCACGCTACCGCCGATACGGGAGTGGAAACAACCGAACGGTAGCGAACTAGCGATAGCGAGCGGAGAGGAATGGCCCGGGCCGGCACGGCGAGCCCCAGCCGCAGCGAGCACGCCCAGGGACCAACAGAATATGGGGTGCCTTTAACGGTTTCCGAGGCGGTGGCAGCCGCTACTGTCCCTGAAAGGACCGATCGATCAGGTGCAGGCTATACTGGCCGGGGCCGAGAGTGTTAACGTTGCAGCTGCCACCCGCATAGCATGACTACGCCACCACGACGTGTGTCTTTGTCAAAGGAATTCGGCATGGTCCTGGAGTAGTAGTAGGACCCCTCCATGGACTTTGACACCAATGTGACACCATCTGGGACACCGCAATTAGAATTTGCAAGCCTGCTTCGGTGCCTCCGTTCTCTCCCAGTATAGAACATCAATCTGCAGTAAAAACAGCTACACGCCCAGGATGATGGTCGTATCACAGAAGAACAGCTCGAGATAAACCTCGTTCTATCCAACCCCCAAATGAACACAAGGATATAAAAGATTTATGGTTATACCATTGGCCTTAATTAGACCTTAAGCCTTAACTACTGCTGCAAAGGAACAACTCAACCTGCGTGCGGCCGGTTCCCGGGTCTCTCAGTACAGCCGGAGCATGCTGCGGGCGAACGATGGCGACCTCAGCTGCCGGCCGCCTTTGGTGGGTAGCCCAGGGGTGCGCCGGTCGCTGGCGCTGCGCATTGGCGTGAGGTAGAACCGCAGCATGCCGTTGTCGACGTGCCCCGGTGAGTACCGCGCGCTGCGGTTCCGCTCCATCACGCACTCCTCTCGTCGCCGCTTGACAGTGCCGTTGGTGTCCACGTAGCTGCGCCTTGAGCTGCCGAGGCCGCCGCTGTTGCTGCTGAACGAGCTCCGAGCGCTGGCGTTGCTGTTGCACCGCTGCATCCTGGCGTTGTGCCCGCGGACGCGCAGCTCCGGCCACGGCTCCGAGAACGCCCGGTCCGCGACGTCGGACGGGCCGTTCCTGCTGCCGGCGGCTCTGCGGTGTATGAGGCCCCAGAGGCTCCACGCTTTGCGCCACCTCCGAGGCTTCTTGGCGGGGCCCGGGAACGCGGCATCCAGGCTCACGGGGAAGTCTTCGATGAGCGAGTTGGAGCTGAACCGATGGTCGAGCAGGTCTTCAGCGTGGTGGAAGTGGTAGAACTCGGAGCTACCGATTACGGGGGACTCCTTGCCATTGGTAATGGCGGCAGCCGAAGGCGCTGGCTTTGGGTCGGTGACTTCGAAGGACGGCCTCCGCACGGAGCTGGACCGCTCGAGGCTCCGGCGCCTCCGGCTTGACGTGTCCATGTAATAGTCTCGCGTCTGTGCCGAGCCGCCGGGCGTGTTGGCATCGCCGTCGGTCTCGGGCTGTGAGTCGTCCTCCACAGGGATTTGACCGTCGGAGCGCTCCACGATGCCGGCAGGGGAGTCCTCGAGCGCGGAGAGGATGGGCGGTAGGCGGGAGAGCGGCGGGGGCGGGCGGCCAAGGCCAATGCCGGCTCCGGCGCCGAACAGGTAGCCGTCCCACGACGCGCGGGGCTCGTCCCAGGAGAAGCCTACATCGTCGACGGACATGCGACCAGCATCCAGGGAGAATCTTGGGTCGGTGTCGCAGGAACGACGACCTCCGGCGAATTCCGAGCAGGCTTCGCCACGCAAGCGGCTCCGCCGGAGGAATGAAGGCTTGGAGGGCTTCTCCGGCAGCGGCATTGCCGCAGAAGCAGCCTTGCTGCCGGCCGCCTCCTGCTTCTTGAGCTTCTGCTTGCGCCTCCACTTCTGCCACTTCTTGCTGAACACAGAGGCAGCGAGCCAAAAGCTCCCGGCGATTTCCTTCAGGTCCTTGGGTGGCGGCTTCTTGGACTGCGAGGACTCGAGATCTATGTGATCCTTCATGGCCTTAGCCTCCCGCGCCGCATTGGCTTCAGTTTCCATCTCCCCGGAGGTGTTCACCACCAAGATGGGCTCCACCACCGGAGTTATCTCGTCGGACTCCTCAGCCACAACGATCTCCTCCTCCAAAAACACCTCAGGGACGCACAGCTGCGGGGGAGCCAGCGGCGGCGCCTGGACTTCGGCGGCGAGCGCCGCGGCCGCGGCGGAGGACGAGGCCGGGAAGGCGCCAAACGCCGTGCCATCGCGGACGCGCTCGCGGTCATCCTGGTGGAATAGCGCCCAGAGCGTGCTCCGCCCGCGCACATCGCACGACCGCCGCTGCGGCTCGTCTGCGCCGGCGACGGCCGCGGCGAGCACATCACCCCCGCGCCCGCAGGAGAAGGACTTGCAGCGGCGGAGGTCCGGCGGGGCGGCGGTGGAGCTCGACGAGGCCGCCGCGCCGGCGAAAGACCTCGAGAAGAGCGAGCGGATGGCGGAGGTGGATTTGCGGCCCGGAGCGGCGGCCGCGGCAGCGGAGGCCTCAAGGCCGGCGAGGCGCTCGCGGAGGCAGGCGGCGCAGAAGCCCGTGAACGTCTCCCCCGGGTGCAGGTCACAGCTCGTCGACACGGACCGCCTCGGCGGCGGCGGCGGCTCCATCTGCAGCGTCATTGCCTCGCCTCCTCACCAGAAGCAGGCAGCCCCGTCACTTCGCTAGTCGCAGCGCACCATCACATTTCCTGGACACGGTAGGACGCTCGGCTCTGGCTTTGCGCCGTACCAGTAGTATGTAGCAGGAGCTGTGAAGGGCGTGAGTCAGTGGGTGTGACGGATTCGAGGGTTGGTTTTTAGAATGAGGCAGAGGAGAGAGTAAAAGGGTAAAAAATGATGTGAGTGAGAGGTGAAGGGAATCACGGGGCCCCGCCCGTCGTCTCTCTCTCGCTCCCTACGCTTCTTTGCTTTGCTTCCTTTCTTCCTCTGGCCTTCTTGGGGTTTGGGGGTGTTTGCTTTTTTCTCCTTTTCCAAGGGAGGGGATCATCAAACACAACACACACTCTCTCTCTCTCTCTACCTCGCTCTGTAGCTCTCCATGTTCTGTCAAGTTATCGCTCTGATTTGGCCAAGATTGTCCATTCGGGTTTTTTTTTTTTGCTTGATCCATAGGTGATTACCACGGCATAATCTGTTTGCGTGCAAGCAATAAGCATTAATGCTATCTGGACTGAGCAGCAATACAGCGGCTGCAAACATGGAACTATGGAATCTACTGGCTACTTCTGCAAAATCCAAGCTGTAGGGTGGAATCCAATGCGATGACAGTTTATGATCTCATCCCTTGGTTTCGGATTCTGCGTTTTATGTACTCCACGTCAGTAAGTTTTAGGTTAACCTAGCACTATTTCTTTACGTAAAAAAAAAGAAACGGTGGAACTCTACCATGTATTTAATAGGAAATGAAAGGAAACAAGAGAACTAGCGTTTTCATACAGAGAAAGAGCGTTTGGAAACTTTAGAAACCATGACAGGAAATTGTAACATCCAGACTATAGAGTCATGGCCCAACCGAACCGCAACAACAACACAAACGCCTGTAGACGCCCCTTTTGTCGTCATGCCGCATGTAGGCGGCTAACTATGCTTGTGATCTGTGCCCTGCTGAAGACCTACCTGAGTTGCCACCCTCCGATTGGTGACGTCTTGCGATATGTGATAGAAAACTGACTGGGTGGAACTGTATTCGTTTTTGAAGATTCTTGTATTGCTCTCTTTCCAAATATTCCAGAACGAATAAATTAGGGTGCCGTTAATATTCTTGTGTGAGTGTTTAGGCACCTCTTATCGAATGGTTGTCCACCATTGCGCCGCCTGTTCATTTGTCGGTGGGATTAGTGGAGTGAGGCGCATAAGGAAGAAAACCTTCCTCCAAATCTGCTTTGTGAAAGGGCAAAATAGCAGCAGATGTGTCGCTGATTCTGGTTTCGAGCCACAAAGCAGGCACCACCCACAATTTGGCCACCCCTTCGTTGCTGGGAAATTTGATGATTTGCCCCGAAGTTGAGCGGCCTTTGATAATTTACCCAAAGTTGATGAACCTTTAATTATTTGCTCTGAAGTTCATATGTGACTTAAGGATTTACCCTATGAGGGGATTTTTACAAATTGGACTCATTTCCCCCTTAAAAATCAATATGGAATGACTCTTTTGCCATGGATGTGAATGTGTGATCGCTGTCAGCCGGATGGTCCAACCGACTGACCGCGTCCCCATGGCTCAACCACTGGTCTCTAGCCTGCGATTCAGCAGCTCATCCTGGTTTGCGCGCTCTCAGGCTTCCACCGGTGATGTCTCGACGACCAGATTTTCCTACCCTGTAGTGGAAAGTGAGCAGATGAACACTGTCCTAAGTTCAAATGACAATGAGATGAACTACAATGGGATATTCCATGTTGGCGGTGGCGGCGAAGGCTCCTCAGATGGCACCTCGTCTTCTCTACCCTTCTCATGGCAGTAGTTTTCAGTAGCTGTTCTTGCGCTCGTGTTTTCATTGGAGTTGTTCTCTCCTCTCTAGTGATCACCATTGTTTCAGTTCTTTCTGCATTATTCCTTTTTTCTGGCCTTCATTTTAATTACTTTGCAAGCATTCGGGCGAACAATTTCAGAATAAATCAGTTCCTCGAAATCTTTCTGAATTAAGGTGTCAAGTGTCAACTGCAGTATTCAACAATGATTGCACTTCATCTAGCAATATTGTTCATGCTAGATTTACATAGCATTTGAAGATGACGAGGATTAATTGTAACAGCTTCATATCATTATTTAACATGCAGGTTAATCGAATAAATTTGGAGTTCGCAACTCTAATGAACCATCGACTCTGTAAAAAAATCTCATCCGACACCAGGAGATCACACATTTACATCCATGGCAAAAGAGTCATTTCATATTGATTTTTAAGAGGTAAGTGAGTCCAATTTGTAAAAACTCCCTCATAGGGCAAATCCTCAAGTCACATATGAACTTCAGGGCAAATGATCAAAGGTTCATCAACTTTGGATAAATTATCAAAGGCCGCTCAATTTCGGGGTAAATAATCAAATTTCCCCTTGGTTGCTAGCCTGTCCGCAGTGAGGACCCTATTTTGAATGAAAAGCCATGCGAAAAATTTGCATTTGCTTTCCGCATTTGCCTTCCATATAAACCTATAGTTGCTATTGGGTACTGCCCCTCGAAATTGGACCATGTAGGCCGATTTTGCTAAGTACTGTGTAGCCGTCGTCCATTTTCAGAGAATATTGTCCATAGCATCTTGCCTTAATTGCACCTGCCGAATGGCCTGCCAAAGGAGAAAGAACTCATATAACTATGTGGCCTATGAGATCCTCTGAAGTGGTCTAATCCATGCGTCCATATGGAGCTCATCAAAAACTGATTTGGTCGTCATACGTGCTAGGCAAAAAACGTGCGGCGCAATATCCTTTGGCGAAGCTCCGTTAAGCCATGGGATTGTCCAAAACCTAGATGCCTTCCCGTCTCCTAGCAAGATAGAAGTGCTTGCCCAAAAGAGCAATCTATCAATGTTATTGCAAGGCGTGTCCATTCGTACCCTTGGTTTTTGCCTATTTTTCCACTCGTGCCACAACCATCAGAGCCTTTGGCCTGCAAATCCTTTTACAATTTACAAGACAGTGACCAACTGAACAGGTTTCGTCCCCCTCTCTAGACAAAACTTCTTATCCTGTCCAATTTTTTGATTGCCCATTTGGAAAAAGGTAGAACAGAAATATGATAAATTGCTAAAGATGTGAGCACCAAATCCGCCAAGATGAGTGGGGCTGCCTTAGAAAGAAGTTGTCCTTTTCACCCTGCTAGCCTCACAGTTGCTCTGTCTAAGATGGGCTGGACATCTATCCTTTTGATTCTGGTGGGGCATAACGGTAGCCCTAAATACCTGCATGGGAACTCCTGTAATTGAGCCAGGAACCCCTGAAGCACCATTTGTAAATCCATACCCTCGCTCCTAATGGGGTAGATCTGGGACTTCTGAATGTTTGTCTAAAGACCGTCTTTACGTATTCTAGTTAGGCACGAAATTCTCAATGTCGGTAAGTTTTAGGAGGCTAGATAGGATAGGATGGTGTTTTATTGTTTTGGATAAATAGAACGGTTAGCATTTATAGTGATATTCTTTAAATTTGTATCTTATAGATGGAATGGTTCCATTCAAACAACCAAACATTGATCCATCTCATATATATACCACTCTGTACAAGCAACTAAGCGGACTTTAAAGAGCTCATGAAACCAATAGCATGATGGAGAGATGAACATATTGTCCTTACATGTTTACGTCTTGTGAATAAGAGAAATTGTCGGTATGGGTGTTTATTCATAGGGAATAGGTTCACTTTACTCTTCTTAATTTATATTATGAGCATTTACATCCTCAACTACAAAATTGTTCACTTTCCAGCTCCAACTAGCAAAATCAGTGCAACTTACCACTAGAGTTGGTTTTATTTGTAGTCAAGAAGACAAGCCAGCGGTGACGTATTTGAATAAATTCAGCCCAACGGCACTAGATCAGACTCTTATGGCGATGTAGGACAATTTCATCTGACTTGGTCACTGAGCAAGATTCTATCACGGTTTGAAGCCAATGACAATGGAATCAAGTGGATCAGAGGAAGTTGATGGGAGGCAAGATGGAGAGGGTGGATGGGGGTGCATGTGAAATCTATCCCAACCCTTGTCGGTATCGGAGTTAGGGGAGAAGTGGGGAAGGAGAGGAGTCTTGATGCTGCCGCCGGTGGAGCCACCTTAGCACTTGTCACCACGCACCTCCTCATCGCCATCATCACCTCCCTAGACACGCACACCTCCTCCCACGTTCACACCGCTTCCACACTACACACCCGCCACCTAGAAGCAAGGATATGAGATGTGGGGGAGAAGGAGAGAAGAAGAGGAGGAAGAGAAAGAAATGGATTTGACACTTCCTTGGACGCGCACACCTCCTCCAACCTCTATGGCGATGACCTCCTCCCGTGCTCCACATACAAAGATTAGGACCATGGGAATGAGATGTGGGAATAAGAAAGATGGAGAGATGCGAGAGAAGAAAGATATTGACTGTGATACCTAATCAACACAAAACATGGCCACCTGGCCAAAACCAGCAATGAAACTAGCTATGGGGGCAAGTTGCACTGGTTTTGTTAGTTGGGGGTAGAAATTTTTTTAAGTGAACAGTTTTGTAGTTAATGATGTAAATTAGATTTGGGGTATAAGTTAAGGGGGTAAAATGGACTTATTCATATTCATAGTCTTTATGTGGGTCTTATATTTTAAAATATAATTGTAAAAATTGTAAAATTTATTTTTTGAAACGGAGGGCTACCGATCTGAGGTACCATTTGTTACACGAGAAGCTTCATAAGAAACAACTCCTTTCATACATGAATATTTTTTCCCCTGTTCCAAACAGGCTCAAGCATTGAATCAGAAACAAAGTTCATTTAGTTGTAGTAAGAAACGATGTAAATCCCGTGCATGCGCCACCGATGGAGAAATACCACTTCGTGTTTGCACTTGGTAAAACGGGTATACTATTCTTAAGTTGCTTGATTGTTTTGTTAAGTTTATGTCAACATTCTTAGTTTTTTATTAGCTTTGAGATGTGTGTGATTGATTTTAGATTAATCCAATGGTTAAGAAATATGATTTGTACTTAAGAATATTCACTCCGGTCATAAATATTTATCGTTTTGGACATAAGTGCAATCAAGCTTTCAACACTTTGACTAACAATATCCTTTTAAATATTTAAATTACATACATGAAAATCATATGAGTAGATTTGTCTCTAAAAATACTTTTATAATATTATAATTTTTAGGTTTTATAGATATATGATAATAGAAAATACTTTTATAATATTATAATTTTTAGGTTTTATAGATATATTATAATAGAAAATACCTTTATGATATTATAATTTTTAGGTTTTATAGATACATTATAATAAAAATTAGTTGTTAAAGCTATATTTTAGAGACCGTGTCAATATCCAAAACGACAAATAAGTCACGTTAGAATTAGCATATCCTTCGGAAAAACCAGGAAAATCCCCCTATTCAAACACCCTATGCTAAATCGCAAATAAGTGCTTCTAAAGTGGTAACGAAAAATCCAACATACTATCGGTAACGAAAAATCCAACATACTATCCTTCAATTGAAAAATGTTAGTCATTGTAGAGATAAACAAAAAAAGATCATGCAAATTCCATCAATAGAGCTTTTAGAAATTTGGCACATTTAGAATGCAAGAATTTCACATGACACGGTTCAGTTTTTGCCAAAGCGTGAGAACGTTTCCATGTTCCAAATTGACCTTGTGGTTCTTGGTGCTACAGTGCAACCATTGTTTTGATTGTTACACATGGCTTGGACCATGTTGTAAAAAAGCTTTTACGGTAAAAAGCCTTTATAGTATCCTTTTTGTTTTACAAACCACGTCTCCCTTATGCTTGGTTCAAATTTAAGGGCGTGTTTGACTGATAAGTTCATGGCCAAATACAAATTGGTATCATTCCAGTTTCATGCACACCCAACAAGATCTGGCCATTTTTCGTGGATGTCTACCGTCTGGCTTGTTACGAAATTGACGTCCATCTTCAGCATTCTTTTATTGGACGCCCTGACAACATCTGGGAGGGATTGCCGTTTGATTAGTAGATGACCAATAGACTTTGGCTTTTGTCTCCGTTTGGATACTTGGTCGTGCCAACAATTGGCAATTTGGCATGTCGGTTGACATGAACCATTGTATGTCACCATTTCAGAATATTTGGAACTTAGACTTTGTAATCCTTTGACCACTAATACTTTTTTAAATATTAAGTTTGGTTGTATTAAACTGATATTTCCAGATTTATCGTAACAAATACTTTTATAACACTATATTTCCTTAGTATTTTATGAATGTATTAGTATAAATTAACAATCAAAGTTTAACTTTGAAGACCCTAAAAAATTAAGATTGCCAACTATTCTGAAAAAGAGGAGTAAAACAATAGTTAGTAGGTGCTAGGATATATTTTAGTTGCATTTGTTTTAGAACTTGCATTTGAGATGCATTGGATATGTCCTAAGGAATCTTGAAACCAAGCCGGGCTGTAAACATTACGATGATGTTTGCACGCTTGGTAGCTAGCAACCAAGAAATAAAGTGTCAGCCTACGCTATCAAGTTGGAATATTCCCAGACTATGCAAAATGATGGACTGCTTCATTGATCCATTTTCTCTTTTGCCTGTAAGAGAACAGCAAGTACTGTATTACTACATCTATTGCAAACTCCCCTCAGGCCACACCTTTCAACCAATCGCCGGGCAACGACAATCATAAGATGCCCATTCTTGTCTCAAAACTAGTCCATCGCAACTCCAATACCTGTGCTTCTTCATGCCAATAAAAAACACACACGATCTCTATGACAGTTTATTTTACACAATGACATTTGATGAGGTTCACGTCTAGGGTTAGCTATCGAGATAACTCGGCTCGTGCAAGCTCGTTAAAAAAGTAGCTTGATTCGGTATGGCTCGTTAAGCTAACGAGCTCGGCTCGTCTCGATAAAAAGTTCGAGATGCTTGTGAGCATCTCACAAATGAATCGAGTTTCAGTAGATAGTCAGGAGCTAAGCTAAACCATATCACAAGCACATGCTACACATTAACATATACATGCAGCAGGAGGACCACATAAATGAAACTGTAGATAATTATCTATCATACAAGTAAAACATAGGTAATTAGTGAGGAGCCGATTTAACAATCCTAACAATTATAGTCCAACCTGGTATGATTACATAGACATACATTAATTTAAATATTCAACTAATTAAAAGTCTATTGCACTAAAAAATTATTACGGTGAATATTTAGTTACCAATCCTTAATGAGCAGCTCGTGAGTTAGCTTAGACTAGACTTGTTAAGATAAGGAGCTAGGAAATTAACTCAGCTCAGCTCGTTTATTTTACAAACCGAGCTTGTAACAAGCTAAGTTCAACAGCCCTATTCACGTCCAAGTTTTGTTCGGTCTTATTATGAGAGTTATACGTAGTACATGGAGCTTAACTGCTTGCTAGCTTAGGCATACTATGCGATCTACTAATTTACATGTAGCATACTACCACAGAATAATTTTTTTTTAGATAATGGATAAAATCCGGCCTCTGCAAATGCACACAGCCAAGTTCTTACAAATATCACTTTCGTGATCAAAATTGAAAAAGCGACAAAGAGAACATAAAATTAAGAGCAAATTCTATAATTGCTTCGCCATCCGTTCTTGGCAAAAAATTCCAACGCCACAACCTCCAATGCATGGCAAACCCCACGGATGATCTCCCTCTTGTCGTCAGACTGCAATATGGCCCAAAACCGCAGCCAGTATGTCCCTCTGAATGTAGCCTGCATAAAAGAATAATAACGTTTTTTAAAGATTAGATCATTGCGAGTACACCAAATAGCCCATAAAATAGCCGCACTTCCCACAAAAATCAGTCTCTTCACATTCTTCTCCAGGCCACTTAACCAATGACCAATCATATGTGCCAAAGACTTCGGCAATGGTAAACCAGTAGCAACATGCACAATTCGCCAAATACTTTTGGAATGATGGCAATCAAAGAATAAATGTTGGATTGTTTCATTACAATTACAGAAACAACATTTTGGATTCCCATTCCAATTTCGTTTAGCAAGGTTATCCTTTGTTAAAATTATTCCTCGTCGTAAATACCAAAGGAAAATTTTAATCTTTAACGGAAGTTTCAACTTCCAAATGAATTTACCATTAAAAGGAATACTCTGGTTCATCAAATGAGCATACATAGAATGTACAGAGAATTGCCCATGTCTATGTAAACCCCAGTGGAAAGTGTCCGTGCCATCAGTAAGCTGACAATTCGATAATTTAGCAATTAGATTTATCCATGCTGTCAGTTTATCACCGACTAATGATCGCCGGAAAGAAATATTCGGTGGCATCTGAGTCATGACATTTGCCACAGTAATATTTTTATGATGGGCAATATGATACAAGCTTGGAAATTGAGCTTTAAGTGGTTCAGAATCAACCCAAATGTCCTCCCAAAATCTAGTTTGGGAACCATCACGAATCCGAAAAGATCCAATGGCCAAGAAATCTTCCTTGACTTTTAAGAGCCCTTTCCAAAACTGCGAGTCCCCAGACTTAATACGCACTTGGGACAAACATTTTGAACTTAAATATTTATTTTTAAGTAAGTTCTGCCAGAGCCCATCCTCGTTAATCAGTTTGAATAACCATTTACTTAAAAGACATTTATTTTTAGTGTGAAGGTCAATAATACCCAAATTTCACCTTGATCTTTGGGACGACACAATATTTCCCACTTAGCAAGACGATATTTTCGTTTTCGTGATTGCCTTGCCAAAAAACCGAGATCGATAGAAATCCAACCTTTGAATAACACCCTTGGGAATTTCAAAGAAAGACATCATGAACATAGGAAGGCTACTTAACACAGAATTTATAAGCACAAGTCTACCCCCATAAGAGAGATGTTTGGCCTTCCACCGACTTAGTTTTTGTTAAATCTATCTTCAATTACACCCCAATCCGCATTCAAGTTTATGATAGTGCATCGAATACCTAAGTATCTGAACGGTACGATCCAAGCCCACACCAAACAAATTTCAAGATATGCTTGTTCATGATGTCCGCCTCCCAAAGCAAAAAATCTCGCTTTTATGGAAATTAATTTTGAGACCTGATAATTGCTCGAACACACAAAGTAATAGCTTCATGTTTTTAGCTTGGTCTATATCATAATCCATAAACAAAATAGTGTCATCAGCATACTGTAAAATTGATAAACCATCGTCAATAAGATGAGGAATAACACCTCGGATCTGACCATCCTCTTTCGACCTCTTAATCAATATAGCCAACACATCAGCTACAATATTGAATAGGATAGGAGACAAGGGATCCCCATGTCGTAACCCTTTTCTAGTTTGGAAGTAATGTCCAATATCATCATTGACTTTAATCCCCACACTACCCCCAGTAACAAAGTGATCAACCCAGGAGCACCATTGATGACCAAATCCCTTCATACGTAAGGTTTGCTGGAGAAAAGACCACTTGACTTTATCATAAGCTTTTTCAAAATCAAGTTTTAAAATCACCCCATTGAGTTTTTTAGATTGAAGTTCATGAATAGTTTCATGTAAAATCACAACACCTTCCATAATATTGCGCCCTGGCATGAAAGCTGTTTGTGATGGTTGTACAACTTTATTGGCCACTCCCATAATTCTATTAGTAGCCACTTTTGTGAAAATTTTAAAACTCACATTAAGCAAACATATAGGTCTATATTGTTGTATTTTGGTTGCCTCATTAATTTTTGCTAGAAGCGTAATGATTCCAAAGTTAAGACTGTACAGAGGTAGGTGCCCATGATAAAAATCATTGAACAACGCCATAAGATCCCCTCTAATAATATCCCAGAAAACTTGATAAAATTCAGCTAGGAATCCATCAGGACCAGGCGACTTATTGTGTTCCATTTGGAACACAGCTTCTCTAACCTCCTTTTCAGAAAAATGTGCAATAAGAGTATCATTTTCCTCATTTGTAATTTGCCGTGGTAAAAAGTCAAATCGGACTGCTTGCTAGCTTAGGCAGCGCGCACAACCACAGGAGCGGCCGGCCGACCGTGGGAGCGTGCGCACACGTGGCGGGAGCGCGGGCAGGTGAGCTATCACGGCGTTGGTAAGCTTTTGTGCTCTCTAGGCACGGTAGGAGATGGGAAGAAGGTTAAATTTACAAATACGTATGTGAGGGATTTAGATTTGTAAAAAAAAAAGGTTTTTTGGTCTACATAAGTTATGAATTCAGTTCCAAATGGGCCGTACATGTTAGCGCTTGTTTCGGTCGTTGTACTTCTAAGTTTCATCAGCTACTTCCAAGCAATTGTTCTGAACATACGAGAAACTGAAGGGAAGTGCCGGATCCTCTGATTACCGAGGTGCTCGGCAAGCTCTGAACTCTGAACCACGTGAAGTATCTGAAGCTATTTATTCGTTGAATGATGATAAATGTCTTGTGTTACTAGCAGGGTTTCTCAAAGACATGATGCAAATATCAAACGTTCTTTTGGGTTTAGCGCCTCCATTTTATAAAAAATCAGCCGGAGTCACCCAATCACAGGCCTTCTCTGGCATATGGATTTCATGAAAAGAACCGTTCGGAGTTTTTAACAACCTTGCAGAGGATCTCGATAGTGCAATCACACATCTACTTTTGAGCGTTTGAACAAATGTAATTAGTGAAAGCATTACAGGAACCCGGATTTCTGATGGAGTTTTAACCGCCTCCAGGTAATTCTAATTCTACCTAGTCAAAGCAATCTGAAAGCATCACCTTCCCCCGGAAGCTTTTCTTGACAACAGATGTGAACTTTCCCTTTCCAGCTTTCCCTTTTTATCCCCATCTCCTTGTTTCCTTCTCTCTTTCCCATCCCCATTTCCCACTTGCTCAGGGCCCAAAAGTGCAGGGCTAGTCTGGTCATTTCCCCAAGCCTAACAGATACATTAACAAGAGAACAAAAGGGCACTTGGGTGTCACTGTCCCTCCCTCTACTTCAGATTTGTCCTACTTAGGCAAGCATAACCAAGGCCAATTTAAGGCAAAAGATGGCATCTGATCAAAGAACTCCTAGGAGCTTAGCATCTTGATAAATGAGGGCTCTAGGCACATGATGGGAGGCCAAAGTTGTCCCCTTCTCGAGCTTAGGAATGATAATTAATCATGGTACATCCTCTTTTGCTCACCTTTGCTTCCCTAGCTTCCCTTTGATCAGGAACAGTTTTATCTCACATGTGTGATGTGCCTGAATGCATCCAAGTGTATCTAGTTTTGTTTTCTTTAGGGGACTTTCAGGTCTTGGTAATTGAGAAACAAAGTATGAAATGGGCACTGTTACAAACATGTAGAAAGGAATAGAGGGCACACTTAACACTGATCTAGATCAATTCACGTCTAGGGATTTATTTATTGCCATCCTAGATTCTTGTTCAAACCAGTGTTGTGAAAAAGGTATGCACTCGACGGACGGACATGGTACCGCTAAGTGATTAATCACAATATGGCAAATTAATCGGAATTTAATAGATGATCATGCGTACCTATTAATATATTTATTTACATTTAGAATTACTTAGGAATGTTTTAGTTACCCAAAGTTATCATAAAGTACACTTTACAAAACATGTTTTACATTTTATTATTTATACTTCATCCAAAAGATACATACTATGAATACTACGACATAATATTATAAACTAATTTATCGTACTTAGTGAACAAAAATAAGCTACTTTTGTGATTAAATGGGAAAGACGGATGATTAATTGGAAAATGGCCGATTAATCGGATTACATGGTTAATTAATTATTCGACTGCGTTAATTGTACTCCAACTAACCGTCACTGATTAATCCGCCGACTAATCAAAGTAAGCCGTTTTTCAAGATAGTGGTCAATGCTGATACGAACCCAGAATCAAACAGAGCGCTGCTACGCGTAAGAACAATTTTTTTCCTGAGTGTGTGGCAAACACTAACAAACAATAGATGATTCCAATATTTTCCTCAAATTTTGTTTGTTCATACTAACAATGCTACCATACCAAACTGCACAGCATGATGCTTGATGTCACTTTATACAACAGAGATTCGAACAAACTCAACAAACAAATGGGTAGGAGCTTGATTGACGTAATTGTGTCATTTTATTTGTACTGAATCTCTGGGCAAACTAGGTTACCCCTCTTTTGGACAAGCCCAACCAAAGCAAAAGGAGGCTGATCATGAACAGTGCACCCCTTTGATCGGGGAGCACATCGGGATCGATCACATCACGCACAAGCAGCTCACCGTGGCATTTTTGGACGCCACCTTTCCCCTCGCCATTTTTCTGCAAAAGCTCTAGCTCGGCATCAAAGGACGCACAACCAACATGCACAAAAGAAGAGAAGAGAGAAAGATAAAATGCACATGTAAAATGTATAGGAATGAGCGAAAGAACGCCTCGTGATGATTGCCTTAACATGTGGACGGATTCGGCTGTAAATTTGATATCGCATCGCATCGACTGCAAAGTGAAGAAGAAATCTACGTGGTTCAGTTCGCTCGTTTTCTTGGTTCTTGCTCACAGACACAGTAAGCCTTACCAAAGTAAGAGCTCGATTGGTTAGAAAATAGGATTGCCTCTTGCCAGTTGCAACTGTAAAAGCACGCTGCGGCGCTGCTTGTTTGTTGTTTCCCTTCTCTCGTGTTTCTATGCGACTCAGATCCCGATGAGAGAATGTGTGTTGTGAACTTGCGATGGGTAGGGGTATGGTGTATCTGCTTGCATGGCATGTACTACTAACTGCGGAGAGGGGGAGAGAGATAGAGAGAGTGCAGGACCAGCAGGGAGTAAAGGGACATCTCCTAGCCTAGGGCCTGAGCAGTCTCAGTAATTTTGGAGTGTATACATCTGTAAATATCTTGCAAAAGAAAATTGCTGGAGGCTGTTGTCACTGAAACAGAACAATTTTGTGACAGCCCTTTGGCTTGTAGAATTTTGAACTTAAAGTCCGGCTTTCTACTCTTTCTGTTTCTCTATTTCCTAGTTATGTCATATGTGTGGAAGTTACAACACATGATTGCTACATGATTTTAGGTAGACAAGGTGGAGAAGGATTTAGAAAATCAGTGCTGAACTTCATGACTTGATGTGCTAATAAACATCTGCAGAAAATGCTGCAACGCTCTTCTGAACGAAGACCAGAATTTTCTACGAAAATAAGACTGTAGTTGCATGTATCCGACTATACTAATACCTTAGGCGAAAATAAAGAAGTCTGACCATGTGAACATCAAAGAATCTTAATATAACAAACAAATCATAGGACCAATTATGGAACATTAGGGGCTTGCAATGGCATGCAATTTGCTGGGGCTGAAAATAATGGCTCAGGGCAGCATGCCTTGGAGCTCACAAATGAGAAGGCCGGGGATGGCCCAGCAAGAGAGGAAAAAAAACATCTCACTTGTCACAGAGAGAGATTTGTATTTGCATGGGAATCATCAGCTGCTGCTGCATGCCGCTGGGGTTCAAAGGCGCCCAACCAAAGTGGGGTAGAAAGCAAAGAGGAGTGCACCAGCTTTAATCACTTCCCTTTTCCAGCCATGGCACGGGGCAGGCATTCGTGCGTAGCATAGAGCCATAGACGGTGTAGGATGCTGGATAGTGTTTAGTACCTCTGTGATGTAGTACTAGCATGTAGAATATGGATACAGTAGCAGGCAAGAGCAGACTAGGCTAGCAAAGCACAATGGCCAAGAGCAGCGCAGCCAGTTCATCTCAATATCTCCTCTCATCTTTACCCCCTCTCGCATCCGCGCGCCCGGCAGCAGAATGATGGAGGGCATCTCCGGGCGCGCATCTCGATGCGCCTAATCTTTCATGATGATGGTTTACCACGATCAAGATCGCTTTTACGCACCGAATCATGCAGCAAAAACCTTTCCGGATTTTCTTTGCCTAATCATTGCCGCCCGCTTGGATTTCGGGTGCACTGTCTGTCTCTCTGGTATGCATATGCCTCGTATGCTCTTGTACCGAGTTTCAGAGGGAGGTGTATAATCATAGGGAATCATAAACACCAGGGGCAGGCGCTCTGCAGTGGATGCTCAATTCGGTAAGATAAGAGATGTTCGTGCGGCACGCAGAGCGCACAATTGAGAGCGTCTGAGCACGCTTGGGGCTCGAGATCGTGAGTTGGGAATTTTCGGAGCAACGTGCTGGCCGTTGTTTCGCCTTTCCCTTGGAAGCTATCATGAACTACCAAAGGATGCTGAACTGAATGCTTCTTCGGTACTGAACACATTGTGAAGCAAACGATAGAGTGTGCGGCAAGGGCAAACAATTCCTTCCCACAGACGACAAAATGCTTTCCCCTCTTTTCCCCTAGTAATTTCTATCTTTTGCTAGCTATCAGTTTTGCCCCCCGGCCTTGTGTACGCTACTAACTGGGAGACAGTTCATATTCAGGTTACAAGTTTCAACTGATTGGCTTCCCTTGAGAAACAAACACCGCAAATGATTCGACATTCAAGAAAAAGCGCAGATGAATTGGACTGGACATAGGTGAAAGGGCCCCTTCTTCCCCTCAAGGAAGGGTATATACATATCTGCAGGAATCAAACCCATGATCATCACGTGGAGCAGTCCCAGTCCAAAACCCCTTACTGCCAGTGAGTGCCTCAACATGCAGTAAAAACAAAGCGCCGATGCAGGGGAGAATGTCAGGCGGTGACAGTTGACCAGTACTGCACTCTCATGTGTCCGTTCGTTCTCACGTTCTGGGGCCTGGACAGAAAGGGACGGCAGATCAGCAAAAGTCGTTATCATTCTCGTGAGACCGAGTGCAAAACTGCGAACTCTCATTGCCATGGAGTCCATTGGCTAGCTGTACTCTTTGCGGGAACAGCGAGTGCGCACGATGCCCGGCTGGCTGAAAGCAGAGGATCGGGCGCTGCGCTGAGCCACCGGTGGGATGACGCGCCGAGATGGCCGCGGCAACGGCGTGTTGGGACTCGGGAGCGTGCGTTATCGGAACCGCTGGCAAAGTGGCGTCCTAAGTTGTAGGCCTAGCGAGGGCGTGCGGAAGGAAGGTGCAGAAGCCTCCGGTCGAGGGGAGCGGACGGTAGGAAAGAGCCACACCGAGCCGCGGGGGATTCGGTGCAACTTGGGCTGTCAAATTGGCCATCTGGATTTTCGTTTATTGCGTTTGTTGTGTGGGCTGACAGTTTTCCCCACCGCGCCCGCGCGGGCTCACCAGCCGGTGTTCGTGCGGTGACGTATCGAGGCCCTCCGGTGCGGCCCGCGGGCTGGTTGTGGCTTTGGAACGGAAGCACCGAAGGGAATTTTTTTATTTAATATTGATTTTAAATCATTTTTTCAAAACTAATGGACGGAATTTAAAAATTGCAAAAATACACGCCACTGCGGCGACAGGTGCCTGACCTAACGGCGAAACTCGAAAGTTTAACGGCAAAGATAAATTTTTTTTAAAAAAACACCAATCGCCCAAACACGGGCGATAGAGTCTCAGAGTAATCGTTGGTCGCTAGTTATCAGATCATCAGGTACCTATCGCCCAACAGTTGGCGATTGCATTTTTAAAATTTTTTTTTAGTTCTTCCGTTAAACTTTCGAATTTCACCGTTAGGTCAAGCATCTATCGCCCTAGTATGGGGCGACAAGCATGTATTTTTGCAATTTTTAAATTCCGTCGATTAGTTTTGAAAAAAAGATTTAAAATAAATATTAAATAAAAAATCGCACCGAAGGAGGGAGTACCACGTGAACGGCCCGGCCGCCCGCATGAAGTTCATGGTCTTCTTACCTTCGACGTATTGGCGTCGTCAGATACTTTGCATCCGGACCCATGCGCGCTTGGATACAAGTTGTCGTCGCGCCGCTTAGGTGGGCAAATAAACCGAAACCGAAAACCGAAACCGTTAAAACCGAACCGGCCGAAAAACCGAAACCGAATTATTCGGTTGTTGATTGATTAGTTGTATGGAATAACCGAACTTTTTTCTTGTTAATTCGGTTTAACCCTGCTAAACGAACTAACCGGACTACCGTGACATAGGCCGAATCCTTGTTCGATGCGCGACCCAAGTGGTCAGATAGCGAAGCAAGTTAGCGACTTGAGCCCTCAGTCCCTCATATTATTTGATTGTAATATGTTCATTCTGTTGTAGTATTGTTATATGTTGGCTGCTTAGAAAACAACACGCATGTTGGATTTGGATATTTGTTCATTCAATTATACATTCTACTGTTTATTCTATGCGCTAGCTAAGTTCGGTTAATTCGGTTAAAATCGAAACCGAAACCGAACTATCGGTTAACCGAAGTGTCGGTTACCGAAATTTTCAAACATAATTTGGTTTTAGTTTTAGAATAACCGAATTTTCAAATAAATCGAAAACCGAAACCGAATTTTTCGGTTAAACCGAACGCGCAGGTCTAGCGCCGCCCGCGTCAGCAAATCGCGCGGTTCGGCACTTCGTTTTCCCGGCCTTGCCGTTGTTTCGCGTTGCGCCGTTCATCCGGTATCGGACCCGCTGCGGCACGGCCCCGTCATCCGGTGTTCGCGTCGCGCCGTACGGGATGAACAGGTGGTGCTCCAGCAAATGTGTGCGTTACGTCGGCCTGATGGCTTTCAATGAGCCGCAGGTTGCAACAAATCTCGGCCTATGTAGTTTCATACGTCCATGGCCGACGGACTGAAAAGCGTTGCGACCTTAACACAGCCATCGTGGGCTCCCAGTTGTGGACTTACGGACTCATGTTGAAAAATGATGAAAGAGGACCTGGGCCTTTCCCCTCAGGGCCAGGACTTTCTACAAGTCTACAACTAGTCGGAACTCATCTACATTCCTAGACATATCTTGAGCAGTGTTTCAATATTTTTCCTTGTAATACGATTTGTACAGATCTTGAAGTAAGTGAATAGGTAAGTTCCCTCTCTATATAAATTGTATAAATCTTAAAGCAAGCAAATAGATAAGTAATCATTATCTACCATTCATTCGTATTTTAATATTTATACAACTGTCAAAAAAAGAAACATGAAAGCACTTCTCACATATCTTCCACATCATTTTTTTCTTCCAACGGATCTTTCACATCATGTTTTCTTCCGACGGCGCCTTCCCATCATATAATGTGGAGTACGTCGCATTTTCGCCATAACCGGCATCAGATGCTTTCCTTGCGCCATGCTTTGCACCACGCTTTCAATATTCAACATTTCAACCGCAGCGTCACCAATGCTGATGAACCAACCACCGCACGCAAGATTCCCCTTATTTTGTTCTTTCTCCCAAGAAGGAGAGAATTGATCGGTTTTGTCATAATTGTTTTTAGCAAAGTCACTTTTTGAACAACCTAATAAATAAGAGGGGAATCTTCTCTTCCTGTCGAGTTCTTGTCAGCATTTGGTGTACTTTCTTACTGGCAATGGCGTTGCATGTATCCAAAATGCTCATCTGGTTCTATATGAGGTCATTTGATGGAGGTATCAGAGTTCTGAAGGGCTGGGTAAAGAAGGATTGATTTATTTCCTGGCATCCCTTCGTTACCCCAAAGAGCAAACTCTATGCTGTTGGATCTATGCCAAAAGGAGGTGAGAAAAAAAGGTTCCTCCAGAGCTGCATGCCTGCATAGCACATTTGGGTCACTCACTAGTCACTACTACACACACAGTGCGAAAGCAGGCATTGCAAGGACCTATCAATCTGTCATATTGGTCAATAATAAACATATAAATAGACCTAATAATTGTTGGAGTACTACCATTTCACAGCTCAACAGAATCAATTAAACAACTCAAAATTGGAAACGATATTGTGTGTGAAGCTATAGTGACAAACTGACAAGAGTAGGGTCTAGTGGAAAATATAAAAAGGAGGAAACCTGTGACTAGCCCTATTTTCTCCAAGGATGGGCTTTGGTCAAGAGTTTTTATTGGGTTTTGTTCAATATACACGCGGAATTGTAGCCTAGGAGGAAGGCTACATAACGGAGTATAAATTGCAAGGTCATGGGCGTAGGCTTGGATGGATGGGTGATTTGTTTAGGCCGTTTGGAGAAGTGTATGCAAATCCTATGGCTTGACCGTTGATGAGTAGTGTATTTACATGACTCCCTGCGATTCGGCAGTGCTGCTTAGGTCCAATGAGTTCTTAATCATATGATGTGTCGGTAATGATTGGTGTCATAGACTCTTAGTTGTACGCGGCTCTTGCCATTGGCTCTCAACCCCAGTTAGTGCATAGTAAGCCGTACCAATTTAAATTAGTCTAAAGGGAGCATCATTTGAAGCCTGGATCTTCTGCGCCACCAGTTTTGGATCGCCTTTTTGACAGAAGCTGCAACATGCATTTGTTCCTCTCTTTCTTGTCCACTGACATTGATCATTTTACTTTACTGAATATTCCATTTATTCAGTACTAGTAGTTGTTTCCACTCTGTTTTTTCCTTCCTACCAAATTTTGGTTACAAGTGCAAGACAAATC
This sequence comes from Guadua angustifolia, assembly GCA_036346375.1. NCBI lineage: Eukaryota > Viridiplantae > Streptophyta > Magnoliopsida > Poales > Poaceae > Guadua > Guadua angustifolia. The sequence goes on along the minus strand of CM070509.1, from coordinate 36,666,407 downwards.
CAACTTGAAGCTGCGTATGAATGACAAATATAACATCGCAGACCAAAAATTGATTTGTTCATTCACTAGGGCCATGCTCTCTGTAGTCTGTATTGGCCGCAGCAAATCCAAGCGAGCTGTGAACAGCAAACCGATCTGAAAGGTACACGAGTTCTTCTTCCGAGTCGCTCGCTTTAATTATTCCGGCCAGAGTGGCTACGCATTAGCTAGGCCTCAATGGCCACTCGACACCGCATACCACTTCCGGACGAAACAATCAAGGACTCCTTGACATCCGCACGCACTGCACACGCGTACTCACCACGGGCGCGCGAACGCCAAGCCAGTAAACTCTCCCGGTGAAGTTTGGCCTCGAGTCTCCACCGTCCGCTTCGCAGAGAGTGTGAAACGGATTACAGCACGCATGGATACGCAGGAATTTCTCTTGTCAACCGTCATTTGATCCAAGAAGCGTCTCTACTCTAAATCAAACAGGCTGCACAGCTTGCAGTATGTAAAATCCACCGCGACAACGGAACCGTTAGGCACAGAGGGTGTGCGTGAGGCCGAGCGAGGATGGTGGGTGGTAGTTGGTCACGTCCAGACGGGACCGCAACGTGGGGCGGGACAGCAAGGGGATCCAATTCTCTCTGGTTATGTCCCGAAGTCATCTATGTTCTAGCTAACTTTCTTTAAAATATAGTTTTTTTAATGTAATTGCAAAATAGTTATATCTCCAAGCACGGAAACTATAGTAGGCGATACGTGTCATCTGTCGGTGCTTTCGCCATTGGGGATATAGCTATTTTTACAATTACGTTCAAAAAGAAACCATATATATAGAGAGAGAGTTTGATATAGAGGTAGAAAAGAAAAGTGATGATTTTATCATTCCATTGGCACGGGAAAAAAATTCCATCACCGAAGGCCCCCACCAGAAGCTCCAAAACCCCAACAGTGTAAAATAGAACGTAGTAACCCACCCCAGCTGCTACGGCTCACACTAATCCATGTACTAACAGCCTGCTAACCTTTCACGTTTAAAAAGTTTAACCACTCAAAAGCTTACTCCAGTACTACTAGCTACCAAACTACCAAACACAATCGCTAGTAATGGGACTACTACTTTAAATTGCTTTAGCTTCTATCTGTCGTTGGATTCATGTAAATTTGCGACTGCATGTCCCGTTTGGTTAAAGGAGAGAGGGGACTTTGCCCAAAAAAATGACGAGGGTCGGTACAAGAATATGGCGCATGGACGCCTCGGAATGAGTTCAAGAGGAACGACGCTGGAAAGAAGAGAGAGAGAGAGGCAGGTGTGTCGGGCTCAGGAAGGGTTTACGCATGCCATTGCTCAAAAGCGCCACACCGCCACTTGCTTTCGGTTTGGATGGTCCGTAGTAGTTCCGTTTGCTCATGTAGGGTATCGTAGGCTTAATCTGCTGGTTTTGGGATTTGGACCAGCGCGCCACGTCTAGACGTTGAATATGAGACAGGACCATGCTTTCGTGTGACTATTTGGTTGTTAATCATACCCTACATAAAGTTTGCAAAGTTCGAAGTTCGTGGCACCACATCGTTTTGAGCCGAGCCGGCGGCTCGGTTCGAGCCGGTCGGCCGGCTTGGCTCAAAAAAATTTCCGCGCTTTGGTCCTTTTGTAAATTACAAATAGGTTATTCGTAATTTTTTGTGAGAGCAAGAAATTTTTCCGAAAAATCGTATTTGGGTCCCTCGTGCGCTATTTTACGAAAAAAACTCCCGTTAAATTTAAATCACGAACAAACCCTTTTCTAATTTTTCAGGATAGCGGACAGGTCCAAAAACGTAACAATCAGGTCCTTGCTCTTTACGTCTAGGTCCTTTCTCCGTTTTTCCCGGGAAAAAATGTTTTCGTCACTAGAAATATATGTGTAGCTCTAGCTCTAGACTTTTTTCCCATCTCGATCTCTGATATTTTTTTAAACATGTATTATTACTCGGTGAATGCGTAGAGTGTTAGACTCGGCAAAAAAAGTTTGTCATCTCTAATAATTTTTCACCCTTTTTCCTCTAGACTTTTTCCCCGCCGCGGTTTTCCAACTCGGTCTCCAATATTTTCCAAATAGTTCGTCGAAAGAGATATTTCTACAACTCTATCTCTCTATTTTTTCCCTCGTTTCGCTCGTTATTTCGGCGGTTTAAGAAATAAAACGCCGCCGAAAAAAAAAGAAAGTTTTTCTATGAAAAAACGACGCGTGCGGCACATTACGTCGCGAAAATTTTTGTGTTTTTTCAGCCGTTTCGCTCGTTATTTTGACGAAAAAAATGCCTTGTGACAGACGTTACGCCGAAAAAATTTTGTGCTCTTTTCACTAGTTTAAGCTCGTTATTTCAACAGTTTAAGAAATAAAAACATCGCTTAAAAAAGATTTTTCTACAAAAACGACACGCTTGGGTCTCCAATATTTTCCAAATAATTAAATGAAGAGATATTTCTACAACTCTATCTCTATTTTTTCCCGTAACTTTCGGTTTACGCTATTTTCCTGAGTGAGAAATATGTGTACGGTTGTATCTTTATATTTTTTTTGCAGTTCGATCTATAATACTTTTTGAAGCATGTATTATTGACGGTTTAATGTATCGAGTGTTAAATTCGGCAAAAGAAGATCCTTTCTCCGTCTTTCCCGAGAAAATATATACTATGTATTAAAGTTGAGAGGTTACAGGACCTTAGAGAGTGTCCGAGTGCCACCACAAAAAAACCCGATGATTTAGAAGCTATGCCTTTGTCTATTTTCCTATTCCGGTCCATTTTTCCCAAAAAAAAGATGAAAAGATCCTACGAAGATTTAAAAAACCGTCTTGTTCTATTTTCCCAAGAAAAAACCGAAAGACCCCAAGAAATAGAAAATACATCTCGATCTGTTTTTCCTCAAAAAAATGAGAAATCGTTTTCCGCTCACACGTGCGACGTGCGCCGCGTTTATCTTCCTAGTTCTCTCAACGAGACTCTGCTTTCGTTGCAATTGCCGCGGCGGAATTTTGCCGGAAACACAACAATCCAGTCAGAACTTCACTCAACGTGTCTTAACAGGGCACGTAACACTGCGTTATCCATACGCCTGTGTTGAATTAGAGGTGGACGCCCTGCCGATCAGGCTAGTACAGCAAAATTCTATTGGACCACGTGTCTAAATCATGTCATATTGGTATGGTCTGGTCGGTCCACTATGTCATACTGTGCTGCACTATTATGATAAGATAAAAGGAGTTAGAAATGAGCAATAGATACAAATATTAAGAGAGAAAAAACTAAATTTTATTTATTCTTAAGCAGGTATAAAGTGATATTGTAGTGTTTGTGTGAGTACATGATGCTCCTCCGATCCCTACGAAGACTTGTACATTACAAGAAGCTGCTCTCTCTCGCGCGCATTTCTCTCAATCTCTCTCAGCTTTCTCCTTCTCTCTCGTCTGTTTCTCTCAATCTCTCTTATCCGTCTCTTTCATTCTCTTCCACCTGTGCGGCGAGTGCGCTCCAGCGCCATTGCAAGCATGGTGAGTGCGTCGACCGTGTGCCACGGGCTCTGCCGCAGATCGTACCACTAGCCACATGCCCTACCACCGACCACGTGGGCTCACTACAGGAATTCGATGTATTTTCGTCGGCCAAAACCGTAAAATATTTTCCGACAAAAATATCTAGACGAATATAATAATTTAATTTAAATCGCCGTGAATTTAAATTAAATTTATTTTCGTCGGCCTAGACTAGCCGACGATATTACTGTGCCGATGAGCACTTGCCAGCGTACAAGCTGACGTGGCACATTATTTTCGTCAGCTTAGCTAATGAAGCTATTGGTATTTTCATCGGTTTTGTCTGGGCCGACGAAATAATGCTTGTAATGACGTCGGATTGTTTTCGGCCGACGAAAATACCTATAATTGTCGAAAACAAATCGTTTTCCCTGTAGTGGCTGTGCTACGAGCAGAACGGATCATGCAAGTGCCGTGCCGTGCCGTGCCGACATAGCCCATTTCAATGCAGGCATAGCATTAGACCGGGCCAGGCCCTATATGCCACGTGCTGATGAAAAAAAAACCAACGACCACCTCGTTGTTGAACTTTAGCCACCACGAGCGCAAACGTGTTTCTCTACAAGTTGGGTCGAAACTGGTTGGGTAGACATATGTGTATATAATATTACATGGACCCGAGTCCTACTACTGAATACTATCATAATCATACTAATTAATGTCCAATTCTGCTTAAATTCCATTTCTACCAGAACACCACATAAGGCTATTCACAATGGGGATTTCATCAGAGTTTCATAGGCATTTAATGATGTGTCATGTAGGCAAATATGATGACATGGCATTACATTTATGAAGAAAGAGGAGAAACCAGTTTCATCACGGTGAAACGACGTCCGCCCGGTTTCCAACGCCTTGGAAACGCAGCGACACCGCATTGAGGGAGCCGGTTTCATCCTCACGCGAAGATTCTCGATCCCGTGTGGCGCGCTGCCTTCCGCTTTCATTGCCGCCAATCTCTCCCATCTCCTGCCAAGAGTAAAAAGGCGTGTTTAGTCTCCCATCTCCCATCCCCCTCTAAAATCACGCAGTGCAAAAGGTTTTAGTCTGGCGGCGAGGAGGCGCAAGTCCGGCGGCAGGGAGGTGCAAGTCTGGTGGCGGAGGAGGAGCCCATGGCGCGTCGGTTGAAGAAGAGTGCTATTTCTTGTGTCAGTCAAACAAAAGGCCTTTGATCAATCCTGTGAGAAACATATATTTCCTGTTGTTTCTTGTGTCAGTCAAACTTATTCTTTATGAGTTGTCGCCAAGAAAAAACTACAGGTGGTTTTCAACTTTATGTTTATCCAACTTTATGTCAGTCAAACTTATCCATCCCAGAAGCGGAGTATCCAACTTTATGTTTATGAACTTACCATTCTGTTCAGTGACATTGGCTTAGTAGTAATTTGGCTACAAAATCACAAAGCACATTTGATCATAACATCCTGTGATAATTAAATGATGTGGGTAATCTAGGAAACTGTGGAATGAAACCATGCATTGAGAGAGACTATTTCATTCATCACCCTATACAACCAAAGATGACATGGCTTTCTTGAAAATCACCCTATGAAACCTCCCATTGTGAATGGCCTAAGGGCATTCCGAACCCTCCACCTCAGCTGGTGTCTATAGAATTAATTACGCTGCCAACTAAGCAAAAATCTGATGTGGCATAGGAGTTAAGGAAGGGAGAGAAGGAAAAACGAAGAAACCGTGTCTCATGCAAGAAACTAGGTCGACGCGGGTACCAAGACTCAAGAAACTAGCAAAATCGGGTTGGACGCTTTGCGCTTACTAAGTCATGTTTGTGGTGCATGCATTGGTTTATTGCTCTCATGCATTGCTTTATTGCTCTCTCCTCCTCTAGACACTACTCATGGAAACCATGGGTTGGGAAACTATGCATTGGTTTATTGCTTTCTCTCCCCTCTAGACACTACTCATGGACACCATGGGTTGAGACTGCCCTAAAGGCATGGCTACTACACCATTGAAAAGTATGGCTACACTAGCTAGCTACTCTCCCGTGCCGTGGTCCAGCGAGTAGGTATTGTACACGGATTTGTATTCACTACTTGGCACGCTCTTTACGCATCGTATGGGGTATATATATGGAATAGTATAGTGTTAGTAGTATTTTATTGTAGCCCCAATTTGGTGCCTCTGTATTCTCTTCCGTTTTCTCTTTTTGTTACACGGTAGAAAGCACATGACTACAGCGCTTGCACCAGAAGGATTCGGTGTAAAAGACCTCCCCCACATGATATGGCCCTCAGCGTGAGATGCCACTTCGAAGAGATCACTTTTCTGATTTTTTTTTTACAAAAATGTCTTCTAAGAGCATCTCCAATGCAGGTTTAAATCCATTCCCAAACCTGATTTTGGGCTTGATTGAAAAAAAATACTCCAATAGAGCTGCCAAAAACTTCCTCATTTTTGTGCTCTTCCGAAGTGATCACTTCAAAGGTGTTTTGGGAGAAAATATAGGAATCTGATTTTTTTTTTTGAGAAGGTCCCAAAAGAATATTGGAAGTCTAAATATTAAAAAAATTGCCTTCTAAATAGAATTATAAATTTAGTTCCCTTCCTACCATGGAAGGTACTTTTCACACTCTCCTACCACGTAAACGCCTTCTAAGCTCTCCCTCTATGGCATCCGGGCTCCTGCGCACGCCAGCTATGGAAACTCACTCCTGTGCTTGCATGCCGCGGGAGTTCCGCTTCCTACCACACCTCCAAAGCGTGGCAACCACATGCTTCCACGCTCGCTATCTAGTCCCGTGCCTTCCGCCTCCTGCACTAGGGGCAAGATTTGCATATTCTTTTAAAAGGAGATATTTTTGAAGGAAAATGAAAGATAGGAAAGGAGCTAAAAAGTGATCACTTCTGCCACTTTGTTGTTTTTAAACATTTCCCTACGGAGAAAAAGAGATGCACAGGATGGGAAAAGAAGTTAGAATTGCGTATTTGCTTATTCTTAGAACACAAAATTTTCGTAGGAATCAATTCATTTAGTTCATTTACTACAGGAACAAAAAAAATTCTTGCATTCCAAAAAAAGGTTAGAATTGTACATTGGCCATTTTTGGAACACAAAAAAATCAAAGAAATCGGTTCATTTCCTGCACGAATAAGAAGAAATTCCCATGTTCCAAATAGGATCATTGCTGGTAAATTATATGATCATTCTCCACTTGAAGTGTTGAACGGCAGAAAATTGAGCACCAAAGGCCAATATGTGATTGCTGTGTCATGTTTCCTATTTAAATAAAATTTTGTCGTTATAGCTTAAAAAAATGTATTTGAAAGAGTGAGCTAGGTCATTGCCTATGGTGAGCACTTTCTCCCAGCAGCCTATTAAGGTAAGTTGAGCAGTCAAAACCAATAATAGGTTGGCCGATTAACATTACGGTGCGCTTAGCAGAACTCCCAGCTTCAGCTTTTCCATAAGAAGCTGAGGGGCTCTACTAAATAAGAAAAAAATCAACCAGCTTTACATAGAAATCCGAGGAAGTGATTCATGTTTTTTAACTTGCAGCCTGGGAGCTAAAAAAACATGCTCCCCACCTGATTCACAACCTCCCAATTATGAACTTCCTCACCAAGTTCATAACCATTTCTTAGACAGAATCACTTCCATCAAAAATCGATTCCATAGAGAATCAGGAGTTAGAATTGGAGAATTAGGATCTGGAGCTCTGCCAAACAGGCCCTTAATAAGCCTGTGCAATCGGGGGAACTGACAAGTGATCAAGTATGCGCTTGGTTATATGAGTAAAAAGGGAGTGTGCAACCAAGGATTCAAATCTCGTTTTCGCTCTAAATTTTGTCAGCGGTCGGAGAACGAAATCTCGGCGATATCACGCCATTTGAAACAAATTCTAACCGAATTGCAAAATCAGAATATGAATTCCGGATTTTGAAAATGAAATTTCACTGGTTTTTGCTGAGATCTCATGAGATTTGCTAAGATCTCGACAAAATTGAATGGAGCGAAATCTAGTTGAAACGAAGTCAAAAAAATTTAAATTTTTTTTGGAGATTTCTGATACATTGATGATGTTTTCATAAAAATTTGAGAAAATCATGAATCCTGTGGAATTTTTAAAAATTCAAATATTGCTACATATTGTCTTGATAAAATGTTGACTCGCAAGTTTGAACCGAATGAAAAATGAAACAAACCATGTTATAAAATTCTGAATTTTTTGTGCATGGTTTTGATGCATTACTAATATTCTCATAAAATTTTCAGAAAATGATAAAGCTTCATGAATTTTTAAAAATTTAGATATTGTTACTGTGCTGATAAAAGCTTTACCAGCAAACTTCAACCAAATGAAAAATGATACAAATCATGTTAGAAAATTTTGAAGTTTTTTTGAATTGTCCTTATTTATCATAAATATTTCTATAAAATTTTCATCTAATGATCAAGCTTCAAGAAGTTCCAAAAATTCTAACAATGCTACGTCCTGATCACAAAAGCCTAATGATCAATACATAGATTGCTTTAGAAATAAAAAAGATTTAAAATTTTTGAAAATTTTGCATAAGGGTTCTAATGAAATTCTTAAGATCTCAGAAAAATTTTGAATTACGATCACACTCCAGTGAATTTATAAAATTTTTACAAGTGTAGTGTACCATTTATGTTCTTTCTGTTTTTTATTTTTGAAATATAACAAATGAAGTTCAACGCATACATCGATTTGATTGAGCAAAAAAAAGAAGTTTAATTTTTTAAAAAATTTATATAACAGTACTGAGTCAATTATTAAGATCTCATAAAAATTTTGGATCGTGATCACACTCGAGAAAATTTATAAAATTCTGACAAGATTACTGTTCCAATTATGTTCATTCTGTTTTTGATTATTTAAAGATAACAAATGAAGTTCAATTATTTTGAAAATTTTTCTATATGATCCTACATTCTTAGTATGGTACTATAATTTTTTACATCATGATAAAGTATGCATAATTTTATAAAATTCGATAGTATTTCTATAGTTTTTAAAAAATATCTCAAAAATTTGGTTTTTCAACAAATTTCATAGGAGATTACTTTCTTAGAGGTTATTGGACCAAATCCGGTCAAAAAAAGTCAAATTTCAGTAAAAATCCCAAGATCTCGGTGAGATTTGGCGATATTTCAAGATTACTGTAGCAATTTTAAAAAAATTGAATTTGTTTACTCCGGCCAGTATTTTAAAATTCGTCCACGTCCGAAAACCAAGATCTCGCGAAATTTGGGCGAGATTTGGATCCTCGTGTGCAATCATGGAGGCATAGAGTGAGGGGGGAACTTACAATGACATTGTTAGTAGGAGACGCATCAGGTGCAAAACCACCTTTCCAGTTTAAATATCCAATATTTACCTTAAGCTATCTGATCAACAGAGAGCGGCATTATCATTCATTCGATCAGGAGGAGCTCGCTAGCAATGAAAAATTTACTCACAAAAATAATTTACATGTTTACAAAAAGAAAAATATTTGCACTTGTTTTTTCACCATTTCGCAATGGCACTACACTAGAAAACTGCTTCAACAATATCAGGTGGAAACCACTTTTTTAATGAACACTCTGTGTAAAAGTTCTAAAAATTTATCCAAAATTACCTATGTAGCTTAGATGATGTTCTATAACCCTTTAAAGTTTCATGATCAAACTCATTCGTGTTTGCAAGATAAAGTAAAGACAAATTCACTTGCTACTTGTCAGTTTCATACCTTCCAAATTAAGTTTATAACTATTCACTTGCTACTTATCAATTTCATATCTTCCAAATGTGATTAAGTTATATCTTAAAATTTTACATGGTTATAGAATATCTCCACTCCTATATATAGTGATTTTCTTAAGAATTTTTGAAAACTTTACGTGTGGTTTTGTCTGAGCTTAATAAAACCGGTGCAGAATTATCAAGTCTTGACATGATCACCTCACCAAATAGGAGATGATGCAGAGGAACAAAGTCAAAACAGAAGGCATACATCTACAGTACTCAGCCAGAAGAGAGGGAAAAAAATGCGGTAAACATGAGCCCCAAAGACACAACAGGAGAAAAGAAAAGGAAAAAAAACAGCCATGAAAGAGTACTACTCTAGACGAGTCCGGCATTGGGAAAAGCGGCAAGCAACGAGCAATAAAGAAACGCGACGTCGCCTGCACCCACACAGGAAAGGCGCCCGGTTCCTATTATTATTTCTCCAGGCTGGACGAACACCCGCACGCGCGCACGGCCTCGCATACTGAGAGAGACAAACGCAGCTAGATGTGGGCACCAGCCCAGTCTTTTTTTTAGTTGGTCCGTGACACAGCATACACGATGTGGTAAAGAGTTGGTTTGTGATATAGCATACACGATACGGTACTATTACGTTCATGTTGGATTAGCAAAATAGAATGACAGGATAGTGCTAAGTTTCGTTGTCAGACACGATGGACGGTATGATTTTTTTTTGAGTTGGTCCGTGACACAGCATACACGATGTGGTAAATAGTTGGTTTATGGTACATCATACACGATATGGTACTATTACGTTCAGGTTGGATTAGCAAAATAGAATGACAAGATAGTGCTAAGTTTCGTTGTTAGACATGATGGACGGTACGACACAGTACGAAGGTACTGACATGGTATGGTATGGCGGCAATATAGTAGGGGCACGATGTCGTTGCGTATAGAGAAATAGGAGATATTATAAATGGAAATAGGTGGAAACTAGAGAGGGGTGTACCTGCTCGCTGAAGCCAAACATGCAGATCGACCTGACGCCCCGACGTGTGCCAGTGCTCTCCACTGTGCCACTCGCCAAGCGCACCCGCAACACAGAGCCAATGTCTCACAAAGCTCACCCGCGATGTAGCCTGTGCCATTGATGAATAGCGCTCCCTCGACATCACGCGCAAACCAAGCTGATGGCACACCGTGCCGCTTGTCAAGCTCACCTGCACCATCGACGTCAAGCGTACTCACGCCATCAATGGCGAGTGCACTTGCGACACCATGCGCTTGCCGCACACATGTTTGTCATCTCTTACCTTCATGAGGGGCTGAGCTCCACCCCAAACCCCGATGCTAGTACATTGATGCAAGCACTAACAGGTGACTCCGTAGATAGATAGGCATGGTGCTAGCAACATATAGATGTAATCGTGAAAACTGAGGATGGGTGTGAGGTAGCGTACACTATTTGTAAATATTATCAAGCTACATTATCTGTACATACATATTGAAGTTTAGGGGAGGGCGTCTAAACGCAACTTAATTTCAACATCGACGGTTTGGTAACCACATGGATATACAACGCTCATATAGCTAGAGAAAAACTGCATGGTATATAAGTACCAAGGATCTTTCACTTAGAATGGATGAGAGCTCTGGTTTTGAGATAATGATCCAATGAGTTTTTTGCCCACAATGCCAATACGTTGGTAAGAAAACAACTGCATGTGACATATACACAATGTATAAATGTAAACTAGTAAGCTTGAAAGAAAACTTCACGAAAGTAAGTTCTTTCTTTTAGCTTCACAAAAGTAAGTTTTTTGTTCCCTCGGCCGCCCCACGCCATCACTCATCGCCGTTCTCTGCCACCTCGATGCCAGATCTGGCCACCTTCGGATACGGACTTACGGCATCGCGCCACCAGCATCGCCGACCATCGTGAGGAAGAAGATAGCGATGCGGTCAAAGAGGAAGAAGATGGTAGCGCTGCCAGATCTCAACGTTCCTTACCACCTTGGCCTTTGTGTGTCTTTGGCTCCTTTTCTCTTCTCGTGATAGTGTAGATAGGCTGGAGCTAGACCGACACGGTATGAAAGTGACACGACTGTCCAGACCATGGCCACGATGCCCGTGTCTACACACAACAAGCAAGTGCAGAAGAGAGGGAAACACAGCAAGCAAGAACACAGGGGGAAGGGGTTGGAAGAGGAGAAGGCGGCTTTTGTTTGGTTGAGAGGCCACAAACTCCACCACGGCCCAATCACGGAGGCTGTGCTTTCTTTAAGCGCTCCCACGGTGTAGGCCGAATCATCTCTGGCCACCGGCACGGTACCGCGCTGCCTGCATAAATACCACCTCCCCTGCCACTCCCACTCACCGCTTCTCCTCCCCTCCTCCTGCTTGCCCAAGAGCTCGCCTTCCTTTAAGAAAGGCGGAATCTTTGGTCGGTTGTTTCATTGGCTGAGATGATGAAGGAGTCGTGGATGGAGGTGCTGCCGCTGCCGCCGGCGCCCTACTTCGCCGGGCAGGCGGGCGGGTGGTTCTTGCAGGACCGGCGGGACGACGGCGTTGGCGTTGGCGGCGGGGCGTGGACGCTGGATGAGAACAAGGTGTTCGAGGAGGCGCTGGCGCGGGTCCACAGGGACGCGCCGGACCGGTGGGAGCGAGTGGCAGCGATGTTGCCCGGCAAGACGGTGGCCGACGTCATGACGCACTACAACGACCTCGAGAACGACGTCTACTTCATCGAGGCCGGGCTCGTGCCCTTCCCCCACTATGACGGTGGCGGCTCCCCGTCCTCCGGTTTCACCCTTGACTGGGACGGCGGCGACGACGCCGCCAGCCTGGCCTTCAAGCGCTCCTGCTACATGGTCGGCGGCAAGCGCGGGCGAGCCCCGGACCAGGAGCGCAAGAAAGGCGTGCCCTGGACGGAGGAGGAGCACAAGTAAGCCCCAACTAACCCACACAGTCTTGAATCTTGATGGAATTGAAGCAATTGATGGATCCGCGCGTCTTTCTTGGGAGCTGAATTGATGAATTTGTTTCTTGGCTAGGTTGTTTTTGATGGGGCTGAAGAAGTACGGGAGAGGGGACTGGAGGAACATCTCGCGCAACTTCGTCACGAGCCGGACTCCGACGCAGGTGGCCAGCCACGCGCAGAAGTACTTCATCCGTCTCAACTCCGGCGGCAAGGACAAGCGCCGCTCCAGCATCCACGACATCACCACCGTCAACCTCCCCGACGACGACCACAGCAACCCCTCTCCCTCGCCGCCCTCCGTGCTCACCGCCAACTCCACCCACTCCTCCTCCGCCGCCGCCCCGGTCATCTCGGAGCAGTTCGGCGTGCTCGTCGACAGCAAGGCGCCCCCGCCGCTCGGCCGCGGTGGACACCACCACTTCACGCCTCATCCCTACGGCAACGTGAAACTTGAGGCCAGTAATCCTCACGCAGCCGGCTATCACGGCGTCCGCCTCGACGACTCTGTCCTGATGCAGATGCAATGCCAGCTGCAACCTCTCGGTTGACCACGGTTCTTGGAGCAGCAACTCAGCCTACGGAGAAAGCTCTCATCTTTGGGAGTGCACGAGGAGGGAGAAGCACCCCAGCTGTGCGCTGCCTACGTACGTGCTCCTTGATTCCAACCAACAATGGAGTAAAGAAAAAGAAAGGATCATAAAGGTATCAGCACAAGCAAGCAACAGTGGAGATCAAGTATTCCAGAGATAAGAGAGCAAGAACCACAAGAAAAATGGAGTTGGGGGGTGATGGGCATGGCATTTTGGCGTTTCGCCTCGTGTACATAAGACCACGATCACGGTGAAATAATTAATTTTCTATTGCTATTGATTAATCAATCTGCTGTGCTATGGGAGGCTTGAGCTTGGCGTAGGGCTTGTAGCAGCTAGGTGCTTTTGTTACAATTGATGTATCAATAGATCGGTTAATGTCATGCATATATTTGCATACCACCAGTAGTATTAATATACTGTCCGGTGTTTTTTTTTTCTTTTGTAAGGTTTATCTTTAGTTGAGCTATCAAGGGTGTTAGCATTGATTACCCTTTCATTGATCCGTAGTTTATTAATAATGAATTGATGAAGATAATGATGGTTACGCTAGTCTTCATCAACTCTTTTCTATCGCTTTTGAGGGAATAAAACACGAAAAAGATCGACGTCGTAGAGCTAAATATATATTAGTCGGTCTCTCTACAGTAAGTATAATATAGTCCAAGAATCTAAACTTCTCTAGCGGCTTTTCTTTGACCGAAAATTTCGTCTTACAGTTTTCAAGAACGGTACTTGCTAGCCAAAAGGCAGTTTATTAATGACTTCGCCCGTGTCAGAGGTCAGGGCTGGTCTAGAGTAACATATTACATACTCACCACATCTTGTGCCCTCTTCTTCGGTACAGTTCAGTGGCTCCTCTTGGCCAATGGGAGAGGAGCATCGGGACAGCCTATTGATTTGTTTAGCTGAAATGGAGGTTGTACCTTGCAAGTACCCCAGCCGATGCTGACGGAGGAGTGGCTGGCACACAGGCAACAGTAGCATGGAATGAGTTGGAGCCACACTTGTCATACCGTATCCAGGTTATACCGGTTTGTTTTTTTTAGAACTGTATATTTCAACGTTGGTTCATGCCAGTATACTTTCAGATTTAATATAATAATATATATTTATAACTATATAAATGTTTAATTGTATGTATACTAAATTTTACGTCATATATATCCTACAATAATCCTAAATTCTAGAAATTCTCACATTAATCGAAAAAAAGAGAAAGATCTCTACCACTTATTTTGGTGGAACCAGATTATAACGGTGCAGATTAATCATATATAACAAATACAATTGTTTTTCAATTATTGGTAGTAGAGTTGTACACACACACACATATATATAGAGAGAGAGAGAGAGAGTTATGTAACAAATACAATTGTATTTCAATCATTGGAAGTAAAGTTGTACATCAAAGACAATTGTATCATAATACCTAGACGTGCAGTTACGTGAGTAAGTATGCTAGTTACTTTAAATACATAGTAGTACTATCAAATATAATATATAGTTCAATAGACTATATTATCAATTTCACGGTATAATTGGCATTGACCGATATCAAAGCCAGTATGGCCGGTACTGACTGGTATCGATGCGGTATGGTATATAGAACTACTTTATACCAATTTAGAGGCTAAAATAGTGCACACCAATCAGTATTGGTGCAGAATTAATAACTATGGTCAGAGGACCTCCTAGGAGCAAGGCATCATATGCCCTAACCTGCCCTTGTTTTCTCTCCTTCCTTTTTTCCCATCTGAAGCGAGAGCAGCTCGTCCTCCCCTATGGCTGGCCGCAGCCCATAGAAATAAACCAATGAAAGGAATAGCACCACAAAGTGGGTGCACAACTGCACAGTTCGCTGCTGTTGCCAGATTCATTTCGCCCCAACTTGCGCGGACACAACATTCCTGCAGATCCACTCGGAAAGTCCATTAGTGGCTCACATCACACCATCAAGCGTGAGGAATCAAACAGTTTCAGTGGCCAGTTGTTGGACGATGTGCATCTGTGAAAAACAGAAATGCTTCCCGAAGGGAAAGGGAACGGGAAAGGGAAAGAGGGCTCTGATACGATATCGTGCACCAACTTTTCGTTTGATTTGTTCAGCAAGATGAAATCTTGGGAGAATTCTCGGCCTCTTGGCTGTGGTACCTCCTCGACCACCGAGAAAGAGGGAAAAGTAGGGTTTTCATGTTCTATCTATGTTTATTTCTCTGTGAAATAGGAGTCTCCATAATCTACAGAGAAATTTCTACAATTTTATTTTTAAAATTTCCACATTTAGATAGCCGCTTATATACCATTAAAAGAAAGATAGGAATATAGATGGAACCCATGGGAAGAGAGCATGTTCACCCGTGCTGGGGTGTTAATGTAAACAAGACAAGAGTGGATCTACTTGAACAGAATAGGACACTGCTTATTTAGATACGTATCACTCTAAAGTTGCAGGTCTTAAGATACACTGCTATAATTTTTTTTCTTTGAGGAATGCCTCTGATAATATACGAATGTTGGAAATATACCATTATAATATAAAATGTGACCCATGATGCCCCTCTTCCGTCTTCATTCTCTCCCTACCCCCCCCCCTTTCCCCTCGTGTTTTGTATGCAATGGTGGCAGATATAGATCTATGTAGACAGTTGGAGCGAGCTAGTCGGGCGAGGAGGGGACGTTCTATTGTGGTTTTTTGGTTGGCGGTGAGGTTGCTGGCATTGGAGGCTGCTGGGAACGCAAGCACACTAGCGTTGGTGGCCGCGCCGATGGCTGGAAAGGCAAGGAATATCGTGCAAATGCGCGAGGGCTCGGAGTAGGGGAGCGACGATGAGGTGGTGTTCCTAGGGGACTTGTCGATGTCAACGCATTCGCCGGAGATGGCGAAGGCCAAGAGGAGACGACGATAGAGAGGCATTGGGGGCTAGGGTTGGGTTCTCGAGGTGGCGAGGTGGTAGCCAATATGAGGAATGAGGCGGCAACTGACATAAGAGTGGTGGAGGAAGGTGTGGAATAAGAAAGAAAAGAGGGGGGGGGGGGGGCAATTTGGTTCAGTTTGGCGCGTAAGGGCGTATCTTGGAGGTGTATACTTTTAGAGTGGTACTTTTCGCTGGAAAATCTTTGCAGTGAAATATCTTAAAATCTACTATTTTAGAGTGATATGTATCCAAGCAACATCGTTTCAATGGTTGATGTTGTTGCTTCTGAGTCAGCTCTAGCAAAAATACTTAATTTCACTCCTGTCACGTCAAGCATTAGCACTGCCAACTTCCAGTTCGATGCATTGGTCATCTCATGACTTATTTTTGAGGCACCCAATAGGCCAGTTTTAACAGGATGTTTTGTCCGGTCAAGAGGATAGTGGCAAACGAAGAGTTGGTGTTTACAAGTTACACTCCACTCGTGTTAACTATCTATTCATCACATGATGGCCAGCCTCTGAATCTTATGTGGTGGTTGGTGTCCCCTCCATTGAGAACCGTCTGATCTTATTTTAATCTCCTTGCCCTACACCGTTGTCTCTGTCAGTGTGGCAGTATGGCATTATACAAATACTGTGTAGGAGTATATTATTATCATATTGTTAATTATTGGCTCCAGCCTATCTCTGAAGGCCAAGAAACCACAATGGCAACTTGCAAATGTGGGGCTGCAGGTGGGCCCGCGAGGACACACAAGTGGACTGGAGCGAAAGAGATGCATGCAATCCAACCCAAGCAAAGTGGCGCTCCTGTATGCCTTTGCTTTCCCTTTTGCTTTCTTTGCTCTCCTCACTCTTTTGATTCCTTTTCCTCCCTCCCTTGGAATCTGTAGTGTATTATGAAAATACTTTTGAGTTAAATCTATTCATCTATAACCGGAGAGAGTACAATACCTTAATGCACCTTTATGTTCAGATTCTTGAAACTTTGTTTACTGGAGGTGAAGTGAGGTGTATGCCATCTACAACGTGCCAATGCAAGCACATTTTCTTGAAGGTGGTTATATTCTCCACAAACTCATAAGACCATCTTCAACCGTTTTCCAGCATTCCATTCTTTTTCCCACCCCTAAAGGAAATCCCTTCACAGATTCCATTTCCTTCCCCATTCTCTTCCCACATTAGAGCATCTCCAAGAGGAGCTCTAAATAGGTTGCTAATTGTAATTATAGGGCTTTGATGGAAAAAAAGCACTCCAACAGAGGTTGTATTTTGAGAAAAATTATCAAAATAGGTTTAGGACTCGAGCCTCAGAGCTATATTTGGCAACACTCCTCTCCGGCCCCATCCCTATTCGCGCGTCCCTGGAGTTGAGTTTAGGGTCTAATTGCTGAAGTCAATAGTTATCTTGGGCCCTAATTCTTTTAGTTTAGGCCATATTTTGAGGTATAGGACTCCATTTTAAGGCCTGATTGTTGGAGATGCTCTTAAAAATGCTTATTTTATCATTCTCTTCTAACCACCAATCTCTAAACCAGACAAGACAGAATTTTTTTAATAATACATTTTTTATTGAAATTGCAAAAATAAACCTTGGAAAAAAGAAGATAAATTCATATTTGGCAGTACGATAATTCATGTAGTATTTTACTAAATAATTATTCAATGTCTTTTGGTCTTGTACATGGTTCGACAATAATTTCACTCCAATGGTTAGAACAATTATCTTTCAAACAAAACTACCGCAGTGAATCACACAACGCATAAAGGGCATTTTTCTACACGGGCAATTCATGTATCAATAACGCAGTGAATCACACAACGTATAAAGAGCATTTCTCTACAGGGACAATACATTTATCAAGGGATAATCAATCATCAACGCAAGGGAACATTACTTCAGATTTAAAACAGTAAGCGCCTTTGATGCTGTACAACATGCACATCATTCTTAACATAACCCCAAAAGTTATCCGGTCAAACAAAACAACAAAACACACACCAGCAACTTCAACGCGTCAAAACAATCTCATTCCATTTACTCGGGAGCATAAAACCAAAATGAGCGATGCCACTTTGCACTCTAGGGTAAACTTCTGTGGTGGTGACCACGACTGCAGCCGCCTAAACACAGGGGGTTCTCAGAATCTACTAACTAAACTAGCCTTTATTTAGCAAACCAGGTAGTCTGACAACTCCTTAATCTCTTTGTAAATACATGGCACCTCTAACCTGCAAACAGCAATCAGAACCAGGCCTCTTCTTTCTCTAGAGATAAGTACACCCATCTCTGATTAGTTGTCTAAGGTTGTGTATAGCCTCCAGGGGTCTTGGAAATATGTGACCACTGTCACGAGGTACTGATGCCAACATAATTTCCATCAATTGCTCCAGAAATTGCAACCTTGGGCCCAAATCAAATTTCACCCAAAGGGATTGAGAGCTACCTACAGGTGGGTTATGTTACTTTACTATCGCTGTGAAATCAAAGAGCTCCCTTTTCAGCTATAGCTGAGATTTCGATTTGACAAATCTGAGATTGCACTTCAGGGAAGCATTTGACCAATGGACATTTCATTAACATACTTCACAGGATCAACAGCTAACAAAGAAGAATGAGCTGCAAAATCCAGAACTTCACATCTTGCAATATCTGTTTCGATGAGTGTATCTGCAAATAAGTAAATGAATTCATGTATATTTGGTGATATGTTCATATTAATCTTTCAAGACTATTTGTTCGCTACATGTATGTGCTAACCAGACGTTAAAAAAAAATCTAGAGCAGATATGTACAATAGATGGTGCTGAAAACACAAGGATCACTGTAGTCTTATAATTATATGAGCAAGCGCTTGAATATAGGTTGAATAAACTAGAGTAACATAGCGCACCGTCAAAGGACAAAGTTACGACCCCGAACTTGACTTTTGAACCCATACTTGTCTCTGCACACAGAATTTATAGTATTAGAATTTTAGATGAACAACAAATAACAAAGATCATAGGCCCTACAATCAGCCAAGCCAGAGTAAGAAATTATATACTAAAAAGATGTAAGTCCCAGCAGTAATTTTTTCCCTCTGCGTCTGCTCCTCTCTCTTCGGCACTAAGATGTAAGTTGGCTTCTCCTTAGCATTGTCTCGTAAAACATACTTCTAAAGATCACAAAAAAAGCAACAAAATTAATAATTTCATGTCATACTTTATTGTGCAGAACAAACAAAAGGTGGCATTTGTTGTTTTTTTTGGTTTTCACAGGTAATAAGTATCAGGAGAAATTATGGGTCACCAAAACAGAGCTTTTAGCAAATCTATCTGTCAAACAGCTATACTGTCAATCTATTATTATTATTATTATTATTATTTGACTGAAATCTATCTGTTTTCCAGAACAAATCTTACATGTACTGCTATACTGTCGAACAACTTCCAAGGCAATATTGAGAAAGCTTCTGATTAAATCAAAAAACTGCACTTGTGAAGCCTAAAATGGAACCAAATCAACCAATGAAAACAAGCAAGGCCTAAGAGTCTGCTCAATCAGGATGTAGTGTTTAGACTTTAGAATCCATAACAATACCAACATCCCAGACAATCATAAAATTCTAATATACAGAGTGAGAATGTCAGAGTTAACTTTATGTTACAATGATTCTATGAGTTTGATATCTTGAAGCACAAGCTAAAACATCAATAAGTGCTAAGCTAGTGTATATACAAATAGCAAATTCCGACGCTGTAATTGGCAAAGCTTCTAGATGCGAAATACAACAGATCAAGATAGGAGATCCTAACATAGTCGGAGAGCTGCTCATTTTCCCTACCAAGACAAAAGCAAAAACCATTCACTGAGTAGAAAATCACCAGTATTAACCAAATATCACTCGGATTAAATGCAAAACCGATCAACAAATAGTGAAAATCGATGCCGGCGTTGCCTACCATGCACCTTTCGATTTTCAGTAAGGGGAATTGATTATCGAGTGTACCGAGCAATTTTCGAGCTTCCGGGGGCGAGAAGTTGGTCGGTGACGGGCGGATTTGGCCGGTGGCGGGGGCGAGTTGCTCAACCCTAATCCAAATCGAAGAAATACGCTGGGGGAGGAGAGTACCTGCCCACCGTCGATGCCGTTCGCCTCGTCTCCATGGGTCCAGATGAGGGCCTGTGTTCGCCTGATCCCTTCCCCTACCGCACTGCCACTCCCTGGATCCGAGCCGGCACGCGAAGAGCAGGTCGTTGCTACTCCGAGCTGCGCAAGAGGGGGAAAGGAATGGAGAGAGAGTCCGACGAGGGTGGGATTCTCTCTCCTATCTCTTGCTGCGGGCGGCCGAGATGGGACACCGTTGGAGCGCCATTCAGCTTACACAGTCGCTTGCTTTCCCATGGAGACGGGGAAGAGAATCGGGATGGGACACCGTTGCGGGTGGTCTAAGCACCCATCAGAGCGCTTTTGGCACGTTCTACCTTCGACGTGGCAAAAAAACTAACTCTAAACACCTGTCAACTTGGTCCATTGAAGACACCTGTTAAATCCTGTAGGTAGTTTGGAGGATTTACACACCTCATACAGCGCAAGGGTGATAGCTATCACCCTTGATTGCGTTAACGTGTAGTAACGCTTTGCGCGCTGCAGAAGATCTGTGCGACTGTGCCCGGTGAAGGTGTGGAGTGCTGGTCATTCCTAGTGCCGTTGAGTGTCCTTGGCGTTGTCGAGCTGCCATTGGGCGGGAGTTGGAGGAGACCTGCATCCAAACCGGCGTTTTCAACGCCTCTTGTAAATTTATTTTTACAAATCTAGTCTCCTTCCTAATATAATTATAAAAATAATCCTCTCATCTACTACGAAAACACCGATAGATGATATGTGTCACTTGCATCACTCCCGTTCGCACGGGTGCCGCCATCGTGTCCCGTATGAACACCTAACTGGCCGGAAAAAGCTCGTTGAGTGGCTCTGGCTCGCTTCAAAATTGCTCGATTTTAAAGTAAAAATTAGTTGATTTGGAATAAGGGTCAACTTCCGCTCATCAGGTCCAAATAATATAAGAGATTATAAAAAATAAGGAGGAACACCTAACTACCAAGCTATGCTAAATTGGTAGCACTAAATCAAGCCATTTAATTAGGAAAAATCATTAACTAAGTGATTAATTACTTAAAGTGAATAATTAGGCTCTATTTGGCAGAGCTTTAGATCTCAGCTCTACCTCAGATCTGAAGCTTGTAGGCTAAAATAAAGTGAATTAAATTTATATTTTTAGTCTAAAATGTAAATAAGAGGACTCACCTAAACATTCTTAATGTACCGACAATTCTAGCTTTATAAATTTCTGGAGTTAAGAATACCCTACTCCACCAACTCTACAGATTTTGTTGAAGTTGAAGCTGTACTAAACACCCCTTACCTGTCATATACTCGCTGAGGTGTTGTACCTTAGTAGAAATCTTGCTATGATTCATCATCTGCTGCGTATTTCACGATTAGTTTGAAGGCTATTTTTATAAATTTAGTCGGATGAAAGCTATATTTGCGACAGAAAACTTGTAAGGGCGCTAGAAAAAGGGATGGGTTCGCTTGCATTGACACCGCGGCGCTTCCGGGCATCATGTGTCAGCGTCCGTAAAAGACTTTGCACGTAGGAGTATTCAGATTCCTGGGGCTCTGCAAATGGGGACATAATTGAGCAGGGACTATAGAGCCATAGAGGTAGAGGCTGGGCGCAGAGATTCGAGATTCCCCCCTCCTTTCTCGCGTCGGACCACAAAGATTTGCTGCTCCCAATACGGGCAGAACATATCATAATGGGAAAAGGGGAAGCTTCACAGCTCAAAGCAAAGCAGTAGCAGCAGTAGTAAAACAGAAAGACTCTTGTGTCTGCACCACAAAGCAGTAATCAGGTAAGCCCCCATTCATGGGTTACTCTTGGTTCGGACCACTTATCAGATTCGACAAAAATGCATTTGTTCGTACCCACAGCAGTGCTGCAACTTAAAAAGAGAGAGAGAGAGAGAGAAAACCCTCGGAGGCAGAGTGCTTTTAGCGCACAATCATGGGTCCTTTTCCCCATCTAACTCAGCTCAGCACGCCCTTGCATATAAAAGGGCGGCCACTTCGCTTCCTTTTTCCGAAATGAACGGAAGGACGAAGTATCCATGGTTAGATTTGGTAGAAAGAGCTTAGATCAGCCTAAGTAGGTATAGCTAACCCCGCACTAGGAGAAAAAGCTCACGTTTTTGGCGTAGTTGACACTTGACATGCCCACCGGGGAGCTGATCGATGCGCAAGCGGTAAACAAATGCGCTCCAAAACCGACCACTAGCAGCATAATTATTGGAGTACCGGGCAGGTGTAGTTTCCCGGCAGGAGGCCGTGAGTAGTTTACTCCCTCAGTCCCACTACGATCAGAATAGTCCCTCCTCCACCGTACGTGACTGAGCCTCAGCACGAGCCCCTTTATTTCCTTTAATTCTCTTGCTTTATCACTAGACAGCAACAATAACTACTACAAAAGTACATTCTCCAGAAACATGCATGCAAGGATGGCACGGCATGAGTGACATACCGTATGTATAACGCCAAGTTGGTGCACTTGCGCCCAGTTTTATATCGCAGCTGTTCAGTGCAAGCTGCATTCTGCAAAACCAAGGGGGCGGGAGAGTAAACTGCATGGTCAGGATCAGCAGCTTCAGCATCTGCATCCCCTTGGCAGTCTGATGGCAACCGAGCAACAACTGATCACTGAAACGACGTCATGGGTGAGATGAGACGAGATGCCCTGCCCGGGGCATCGTTATCGCCACACAGGTCGGCCGGCCGTCAGTGGCTCCATGTCATACAGCAGCAAGACCAACCAGCCCTGCAAATTAACTGGGAGCATCTGCGTTGCTTCTCTAGTACTGCTACTGGCTCCAACGCTGCATCAAAGGCCGTTCAAATCAACAGGGTCGTTCGAGCAACGCGTAGCCATCACCGTAGGGGACCGACCTCTCCAACTGCAACCATTACAATACGTACCTGTGCCTTTGAATCTAATATAGCGTGATGCGTCGTATGGGTTCCCTTCTCGGTCTCGGTCTGCAGATTAATCCTTCTCTCCAGCTTCTTCTCTGGCGGGAACAGATACCACCGTGCATACCTGTAAATTGTAAAACATGGATGTGTCACATACACTGACGTTTGTGCAAAGGAAAATGGAAGAGGGACCATCCAATTATTTTACGCACCAGTTGAAACTGGGGTGGGGTGTGCTGCACATGTATGCGAGAGAGTGAAGATGGATGCCTCAATAATGGCCACATGCTACCAGATTGAATGGGGAACGCACAGGAGAAAGAAACAATTGGCTCTGATATGCATGCAGGTGCAGAGTACTGACTGCCGAGAGATTGGCAAAGCATCTACCAGTTACAAACTACCATATCCCCAACTCCACCCCCTCCTGCGGGGTGTCTATAATTGTAACCAGGAGAGTTGACGTACTGTAATTCTACGATTTTCCTCCATTTGAAACAGATCTAGATTCCAGTATGAGAGTACAATTCCTTGGTGAGATATCCTGGACATCGTTATCAGTTTTTTTTAGGGAAAACTGCAGAGAAGGCCCCAACAGTATTATTAAAATATAAAATAGAAAAGGTATCTACAGGAAGTGCTAATGGAATTTACAGCCCAAAGGACCTGTTGGAATAGAGGCTGGATCGAATCTGGTATTAGAGATAAAATTGAAAGTTAGAGATGGAGTTAAATTCTAATACGGTTGTAATCTTCACTATAAATAAAAGGTGTGGGATCTAATAGGATATACACAATATTCCACAAATTGCAAGATGGTACCAGAGCCATCACGTGAAACCTTTC
The DNA here is from genome assembly GCA_036346375.1 of Guadua angustifolia. NCBI lineage: Eukaryota > Viridiplantae > Streptophyta > Magnoliopsida > Poales > Poaceae > Guadua > Guadua angustifolia. The sequence continues at coordinate 36,642,774 of CM070509.1, read as the reverse complement.
AATACCCTAACCCAAAAAAAAACTCACCTTGGCCTCATTGAAAAAGAACTCAATCCGACTTGTATGATCTTCTAGCCATCCACTTAATAGATCCACCATGTGGTTATGCTATTTTTAAATTTAAATGCATCGCTTGATCTAGCCTACTTAATTTTTAGTCTCCACTCCACCTAAAATCCGCCACTTGGGGTACGCTTATCCACCTTTCAATACCCTAACCCAAAAAACTCACATTGGGTCCGCCGCCGCCATCCACTTCGATCCACCGCCATGTGGGGTGGTTGGCTCCGTCATTCGTTGCTATTGCTCGTCGCCATAGTCGATTTGTCGTAGCCACCGAGGCCCACGCGAGCAGTCATTGCTGAGAGGAGCGAGGGCAAGGAGCCATGAGAGAAAAGGATAAGGAGAGGAAAGGAGAGAGAAAAGAAAAGGAGAAAAAGAAGAGGAGAAAGAGAAAAGAAAAGGAAAAAAGAGATAATAGTAAAAAAAAGTGTTTCTTTTTGCTGGTTTGTTTTTTTGTGTATCAAAGGTGACACGTGTGTCTTGAGTTGGCATTGATGTTTGAAGGATTGCCATGATCGTGGAGATACACGTGGCATAGGTTTGTGATCTGTATTGCTCCAATTGTTCGGACGAGATGACTCCAGAGGAGATTGAGGCTGCAAGGAAATAGGAGAAGAATGCATCAATGAAGGTGGTCGAAGAGAAGAGGAGGGCGATTGGTAAGTCGACTTCCTCCCTAGTTACAAAGTGATATGACAAGCATATTGCAAGACCTTTTGGTGGCATGTATGATTGGTCCAAGGGCTAGTACATAATCGTCCAAATTGAAACTAAAGCTAATGCCAAATGATGTGAAGTTGGAAGGGAGCAAGAATTATCTGAGTTGGTCTAAAAGGGCTCAGTTAATTCCGAGGACGAAGGGGGTGGAACACTACCTATAAGAGACTTGTATGGAGCATGTAAGACAAGGCAAGCATAGATTGGAGGATGTGGAACACCATTAACTTTGTGGCAGTGGCTTAGTTGATGACTTCGATGTCTCCATCTATTGCTTGGATGGTAGAGACGATGCAGAGTGCAACAAAGATGTGGAAGATGCTTAGTAACATATACTCTGAGATAGGCAATGTGATGATGATGGTAGAGGTTTAGGGCAAGGTGGAGGCCCTAAAATAGGAGAAGACCGTCCGAGAGTATGCTAGTGAATTGCAGCAACTATGGACAAACTTGGACCACTATGATCCACTACAATTGATATGTGTTGGTGATGTTGAGGTTAGCAGATTGTGGCTACAACACGGACGAGTCACACACTTTTTGATGGGTTGAGCACAAAATTTAAAAGTAGAAGATCTGCTATGTTTCACTTGGTGAATTTACCTACTATAGAGGAAGCAATTTAAGCTATGGTGTAGGGGGAAGTTTGACTATGAGTGATGGAAAGCAACAACCCAGTAAATTTTCCTACGTTGTATTTGATGATAGCGAGTGTTACAATTGTGGGGTAAGAGGACACATGAGTCATGTTTGTCCTCTCCCACGGTATGGTGGAGGCCGAGGCGGAGATCGTGGTGATCAAAGTGGAGATTGTGAAGGTCGAGGCAAGGGCAGGGGCAGGGGCAGGGGCAGCCCAGAGCCAATATGACTATGGCAGAAGAAAACATGTCTGTTACTTTGATAGGTGAGTAGGCTATACAGCGGGAAGAATGGTAGAAGGGCAAACATAAGTCTTCTCAAGATTCTACAACAATAGCTACCACCTCCTTTGGCAACATTGACAACTACGCCCACATGGGTGAAGATACTCAGTCACAAGCATTTGCATCCACATATAAGTATCCTCATATTGATTGGATCATAGATTCAGTGGCATCTAAGCATGTCACAGGTTCTCTTAGAGCATTTGTATTCTACATTCCATATACACACTCAAACTGTTCAGATAGCTGATGGGACCACTAAGCTCATTTAAGGACTAGGATCTATAGAGTGCACACCACCCATTGCTTTATCCTCTATCTTGTGTGTCCCATCTTTTCTGGATAATCTTCTTTCAGTTAGTTCCATCATCGATCAATTCAAATGCACAGTCTTATTTGATGATGATTCTTATTTATTCTAGGAGAGGAGAAATGGGAAGAGAATTGGGACTAGAATCAGGCGTAACGAATTATAATATTTTGATCAGGTGGATATAGTATTGGCCATGGCTAGGAGAGGAGTTGAGAAGGTTTTACTACATCATCATTTAGGAAATTCTTTCATTTGAGAGGAGTCAGATATGCCCTGACTTGTTTAATAAAGAAGATAAGAGTAAACTTGTGTGATGCTTGTGAGTTTGGAAAGTATACACGGTCTACTTATAGTAGTATTGTTCTTCGAAGTTGTGAACCTTTTATATTAATACATTCTGATGTTTGGGATCCATGCTCAGTTACCTCTATGAGTGGTTTAAGTAGTTTGTCACATTCATTGATTGTTATAATTGTATAACTTGGATCGATATGATGAAGCACAAGAGTAAGGTCCTTCGATGTTTCTAGGCAACTCAATTTGATGAGAAGGTTCGAATTCTCTAAACAGACAATGGAACTTAGTATGTTAATAAGGAGTTTACAGTATATCTCTTGGAGAATAGGATACTTCATCAAACCACTTGTCTACCCCTCAGAATGGAGTAGTTGAGATGAAGAATTGACAATTGTTGGAGGTAGCACGTTCACTTATGTTTCAGATGAATGTGCCGAAAAGATTCTGGAGTGAGGCGGTAATGACGGTTGCATATCTTATCAATTCCATATTGTCTTGAATACTTGGGATGAAGTCTCCCGCTGAACTTCTTTTGGGTCAGCGAGAGTTCAAGGTTCTCCTTAAGGTATTTGGTTGTGTGCTTTGTATAGGATCACTGGCAAACGGTTGGTAAATTGGATCCTTAGGCTGTGAAGTGTATCTTCATAGGATATTCATCTAGTCAGAAGGGATACAAGTGCTAGAATCCAATGGAAAGAAAATTATTTGTATGGATGTAACTTTTCGGGAGTTCGAGCCATACCACACAAGTAGTGGTGATCTCGGTTAATTCTTAGAGGAATTCTCCATGTCAGGAGGGGGAGTATAAGGAAAGTGGGAGTGATAACTAAGAGGAAGAAATTGTTGTTGTGGGGACAATTTTGTGTCTTTCTCTAAGACTGGATAAAAACTTTGCAAGAGATGTGACAACCCTAGAAGAATTGAAGGTGTATCAGAGAAGATGCTTCCAAAGACAGGGAAGAAACAACTATCATTGTCGGCACATGCACCGTTAGATGAGCAAGTTCTAACAGAGGCAGTAGAGGAACTAGGGAGATGGGGATAAACAACAACTATCGTTAGCACTTGAAAAAGTTTTATCAGAAGAACCACAACCTAAATACTAGTAAGTCCAATTGATTCAGTCCTAGTCCCAAACATCTCCTCAAGTCTCTCTCCAAGTTCTTTGCCTTCCCTTGGGGAAAGTGGTAATGTTCCTTCTGATTCCACTCATTTAGAGTTACTTGCACAATGTAGGGCAATTAGAGCTAATGCTAGAAAGCCTCCGCTGCGACATGGCTTTGAGCATGACATTGCAAATTTCATCACATATTCCAATACCTCTCTTGTATACAAAGCATCCATTGCATCTCTCAAGACAGTGCCTGTTCTGAAGGATTGGTGTGTTGCTAAGCAAGATCCAAAATGGAAAGAAGCCATGAAAGACAAGTTGGTACACTTTAGGAGAACAAGACATGGGATCTTGTCCCACTTCTAGAAGGAAAGTAGTGGGACAAATGGGTCTTTATGGTGAAGCAAACTCCTGAAGGCAAGGTGGAAAGATACAAGGCGAGGTTAGTTGCAAAATTTTATAGTCAGACGTATGGGATAGACTATGATGAGACTTTTGTACCAATAGGGAAGATGAGCACAATAAGAACATTGATTTCTTGTGTTGTTAATTTTGACGTGTATGCTTAAAAAGTATTTATATGCCTTGAAGTAGCCTCCACGAGCATGGTTTGAGAGATTCAAACATGTAGTTTGTGGCATGGGCTACTTCTGGTGCAATGGGGATCGCACGGTATTCTACAAGTATAAAGGATCACATATTACCATACAACAGTCTATATTGATTATATTGTGATAACTAGAGATTTTTTTTGAAAGGATGTGATAACCAGAGATGATAGTGAAGAAATAAAGTGTTTGAGGGAGAAATTAGGAGAAGTTTTTGAGGTGAAGGATTTGGGACATCTTCGATACTTCCTTGGAATTGAGATAGCTTGGTCTCCAAAAGGGATAGTTCTCTCTAAAAGGAAGTATGTTCTTGATCTGTTAGCAAATTATGTTTGCTTGGGTGTCGCCCTATTGCTTCATCTATTGTCAAGAATCACAAACTCTATGCTGAGTCTAGTGATCCAGTTCACAATAGGCCTGTAAACGAGCCGAACTCAAGCAAGTCTAGCTTGCTAGGCTCAGGCTTGGTAAAAAATCGAGCCGAGCTCGAACAAGCTTGATTTGGGGTTCGAGCCTAGAACCAGGCTCGAGCTCGACTCGAGTAAGCTCGGTAATGGTAAACAATTTAAAATGCACTATTTTTCAACAATAAAGAATGTTCGAGCTCGAGCTCAGCTCGAGTAAGCTCATTAGGAGTTAATATATAGTAATATTTAACAAGTATTTTGTAAATTTACTAGGCTCACGAGCTATTTGAGCTCGGCTCAGTGAAGCTCATGAGCTCAGGATTAAGCTCGAGTTCGGCTTGTTTGGGGCTCGAACTGAGCCTAGAGCGAGCCGAGCTCGAGCAACTCGCAAGACTCAAGCTTTTTTACAGCCTTAGTTGATAAGGAGGCTTATCAAAGACTGGTTAGACTCTCATCTATTTGTGCCATACAAGACCTAATATTTTGTATGCAATAAGTCGATATATACATGATCCTAGAACAGAACACATGGAAGCTGTCTTTCAAATTTTGCGATATTTGAAGAATAGCCCTGGGAAAGGGCTTTGGTTCAGGAAGAATCAACACTTAAATGTGAAAGGATATTATGATGTTGATTGTGTGAGCAGCATAGATGATAGGTCTATACCTAGATATTGCATCTTTGTGGAGTAAGAAGCAAGAAGTTGTGGTTTAATCTACTGTAGAGGCAAAATATGTAGCAATGGCATTAAGCTTGAGTGAGATGATCAGGATGAAGGGTCTATTGTTTGAACTTCGGGTGTTGAGGAGTGGTCCCCTAGTATTGCATTGTGATAATAAATCTGCGATCAACATTTCTAACAATCTGATACAACATGATTGTACCAAACATGTTGAAATTGATAGGTTCTTTATTAAGGAGAAGCTAGATGACATAATACTGAAGTTGGAGTATGTCTAGTGAACAGTTGGTTGATTGCTTCACTAAAGGGTTAAGTCCTAGCGAGGGTACTATAATATGTAACAAGATTGGCATGATTGATATTTTTAGCCCATCTTGAAGGGGTGTTGGGATAGAGCCCTGATCAAATCCGGTTAAAATTAGAGATAAAATTGAAAGAGTTAGATTCTAATACGGCTGTAATTTTCGCTATAAATAAATAAATCCAATAGGATACACACAATATCCCACAAATTGCAAGAGGGCCTAAGTCAATATGGAGTGTCTAGTCAACAAAAAATAATAGATTTTAAGTTCTCCACTCTATGCATATGTAGAGTGATTTCCTATTTGAATAATAAAATTTTCCGTCTACCAAAATTTGGACTTGTATCTTCAAAAACCTTCCCAATTCTTTACTTCCAGATGTGCCATGCGGATATAATGAATATTACCATAGAGAAAGGGTGTTGGTAAGCTTCTTTTGCTTGTTTCAACATGTCAAAAATGTTAATAGATGTATTCCAATTGAAACCAAGATCGTTCCAACACTTCTTACTAAAAGGACATGTGAAGAAAAGATGCAACAAATCTTCCTGCAGCCCCTGACGACATCGTTATCAGTTGCTCCAGTGATTTAGAGAAACTAAAATATGACAAATTTTGGAGGAAACAAACCACCATAGCAAGGTAAGAATATCCTATAACTTTTTTCATGTGAGGTGAAGGTGCTCATCTATTGGTTGCTAATAAAAAAATAGCCCCTGAAGTTTGTCAACTCGAGTGGTGTGATAACCCAGGGGGTTATCAGGTTTAATTAAAAATCATAAAGCAGTTAATCAAGCAATAAAAGCAATTAGGAAAAATAATTAAAATGTAAGGATTGAGAATTGCCGTTAGTCTTGCAATGAAGGTATCACTTATCGAGGTACTTGATCTATCTAGAGGCTAGACCGACACCTCTTACTAGACCGGGGTGCATTATTCAGCGTTTAGTAACTTACCTGGTGCGGTTGCTGGTACCGTTAGTAAAAAAGCGAGAAATGACCTCCATGCCCTTCGAACCAATATGGGACAATAAGAACCCAAGGGCAAGATGGTAAATATGCCTACAGTGAAAAGTGAATAAAGGAAGCCAGTGAGGAGCCAATCAAGAGGCCATTTCATAGCTAGCCTCATTCACTCCCCCTTGGCTTCACACAAACCAAGAACCACATCATAGCTAGCTTTCCCATTTCCACCCAAGAACAGCAAGGGCACCAGTACCAACCGAAGCAAGCAAGACAAGCAAGGAGACCAGAAGAGAAGGCCATCAAGAAGAGAAGGCAAGTAAGGAGTCTAGAAGAGAAGGCCATCTAGAAGAGGAGCAAGAAGGAGGTCCAAAAGCTAACCAAAGCCAGAAGAAGACAGTCCGAAGTTTCCTTTGGACAATCCGAATGTGAACTCGGACAGTCCGAAATCCATGCTCACAAACCCTAAACCATTCAATCTAGAAATTAACCAAAAGGAATCTAGAGCTAATCAAAGGAGATCATCCTAGCAAGGACTAGAACAATCTTGACCACAAGGATTTGCAAAGGAAACAAAAAATCGCCGAAACAAGAAATGGTTTAAACCATACCTTAGAGAGCGAAAAAACGGAGGTTCCGAGACGAGTCTAGGGCAAAGATGCGGTGGAGATGAAGCCTTTGCCCTTGGGGAACGTGGGCTAAATATCCTAGACTCTCGCAATTTGGCTTGAGATTTGCACACAATTGGGTGATGAGTGAAAAATGTTTTAGAAAAGCTTAATTCAATTTATTTCTCTCCATTTTCTTGTGTTTATTGGTTCTTGATCTGTGGATAGGGCTATGGAATTTTGTTTCTTGGAGGACCAAGAGACAAGAGATTTTCCTAAAAATTGACAAGTCCCCGAAGTACTCTTCCTATCCACTTTACATCCGGCATAATCCGCATCGGAATAACCAACTAATTCAAATGATGAACCTTTTGGATACCAAAACCCAAAATGAGGAGTGTGTACTAAATATCTCAAGATTCTTTTCACTGCCACTAAGTGGCACTCTTTAGGAGCGGCTTGAAATCTTGCACATATGCACACACTAAGCATGATATTGGGCCTAGATGCACAAAGGTAAAGAAGAGAACCGATCATTGAACGATATACCTTTTGGACGACCGGTTTATCTTCTTTGTCGAGGTCCAGATGTCCGTTGGCTTGCATGAGCGTCTTGATTGGCTTGGCGTTTTCCATCTTGGTTTGGCATATAAAAGTTTCTTCCTTGAGTTGCTTGACTTGAAATCCGAGGAAGAACTTTAATTTGCCCATCATGGACATCTCGAATCTTTTAGTCATTATCTTGCTAAACTCTTTACACAATTGTTCATTAGTAGACCCGAATATAATGTCATCAACATATATTTGACAAACAAATAAGTCATTATCAATGTGCTTAGTAAAGAGAGTAGGGTCGGCCTTTCCGACTACAAAACCTTATTCAAGGAGAAAATCTTGAAGACATTCGAACCATACTCTTGGTGCTTGTTTGAGTCCGTATAAAGCCTTGTGTAGGAAGTAGACATGGTCTGGATATTTGGGGTCTTCAAAGCCAGGTGGTTGCTCGACGTAGACCAACTCAGCGAGTGGCCCATTCAGAAAGGCGTTTTTCACGTCCATTTGATACAACTTAAAATCATGGTGAGTAGCAAAAGCAAGCAATATTCTAATAGACTCAAGCCTAGCTATGGGAGCATATGTTTCATCAAAGTACAAACCTTCAATTTGCGTGAAACCTTGAGCGACCAACCGGGCTTTATTTCTAGTCACTACTCCATGCTCGTCTTGCTTGTTCCGAAATACTTATTTTGTTCCAATCACGTTTTGCTTGGGCCTTTCGATAAGCTTCCAAACTTGATTTCACTCGAAGTTGTTTAGTCCCTCTTGCATAGCCATCACCCAATCCAGATCTTGTAGCGCTTCTTCTATCTTAATAGGCTTAAGAGAAGAAACAAACGAGTAAAATTCACAAAAATTTGCAACTCGAGATCTAGTAGATACTCCCTTGTTAATATCTCCGAGTATGTTATCAACTGGATGATCTCGTTGTATGCTTTGATGGACTCTTGGATGAGGAATAGTTGCATTTGTTCTTTGGATAGGGTCCTCATCATCTTGAGCGGTGTTCGAGCCATCTTGAGCTTGCCTGGATGAAGAAGGAGCATCACCCGGAGCATCCAAAGTTGCATCCGGACTCTTTGGGCTAGTCCGGATACTCTGGGTCTCATCCCGGACATTTTGAGTTGGAGTGCTCGGGATTTCTTCTTGCTCTAGTGGTCTCACTTCCCTAATTGCCAATTTCTTGATTGCTTCGCACGGAGGTTCTTCCTTGTCAATCACAACACGATCAACTTGTTCTACTTGAGAACCGTTAGTTTCGTCAAATGTTACGTCATGCGAGATTTCAACTACACCGGTGTTGTTGTTGAAAACTCGGTATGCATAGGCATTTGACCCATAACCAAGTAAGAAACATTCATCTACTTTGGGAGCAAATTTATAGGACTTAGCTCGCTTGTTGAGGATATAGCATTTGCTTCCAAAGACTCGGAAGTAGGATACATTTGGTTTCTTGCCGGTGAGTAATTCGTACGCCGTCTTTTTCAAGATCTTGTGGAGGTATAGACGGTTGGTACTATGGCACGCGGTGTTGATAGCCTTCGCCCAAAAGATGTCGGAGACCTTGTACTCATCAAGCATCGTGCGCGCCATCTCGATGAGAGTTGGATTCTTTCTCTCGGCCACCCCATTTTGTTGAGAGGAATAGGGGGCCGAGAACTCATGCTTGATGCCCTCCTCATCGAGATATTCCTTCACGCCGGTATTCTTGAATTCGGTGCCACTATCACTTCGAATTTTCTTGATCTTCACTTTGAATTCATTTTGTGCCCTTCTCATGAATTTGTTTAGGGTTCCTTGGGCTTCACTTTTGTCATGCAAGAAAAATATCCAAGTGAAACGAAAAAAATCATCAACAATAACAAGACCATACTTGTTTCCTCCTATGCTTATGTATGTGATCGGGCCGAACAAATCCATATGGAGCATCTCCAAAGGTCTTGAGGTAGTCATCACATTCTTGGCGGGATGAGAAGCTCCAACTTGCTTTCCAGCTTGACAAATGCTACACACTCTATCTTTCTCAAAGACAACATTAGTTAATCCAAAGATGTGATTGCCTTTAATGAGTTTGTGTAGGTTCTTCATACCAACATGAGCAAGTCGGCGATGCCATAACCAACCCATGTTAGATTTAGCCATAAGGCACGTTTTAAGGTTAATTCTATCCGTAGTAAAATCCATGAGATAGAGATTTCCATTCAAACGACCCTTGACGGCTATTGAACCATCAACCCTCTTTATGACATCCACACTTTTATCACTAAACACACAAGTGTAGCCCGTTTCACATAATTGAGCAGCGAACAACAAATTTCAGCTTAGTGATTCAACAAACAAAACATTGTTTAAATGAAAATCGTTTGTGATATGAATCTTACCTAACCCTACCACTTCACCTTTTCCATTGTCGCCAAAAATGATGCTTTCACTATTTGTCCCATTGGCATCCAAGTGTGCGAACATCGCCTTTTCTCCGGTCATATGGTGTGTACATCCGCTATTCAATATCCAACTTGATCCACCAGAGATATAGGCCTACAAAAAGAAATTTAGATTTTGCTTTTTGGTACCCAAACTTGTTTAGGTCCGCGCACGTTAGTGACAAGAGATTTCGGGACCCAAATAGATCGCACATGAGAAGCATTGTTGGGTTTACGCCCGATATGATAAGCAACTACACGACCGAGGTTAGTTCTTTTGAGCACATAAGAGGCAAAGAAGACGGAATAAGCCTTATACTTAGAATTTCCTTCGCTCTTAACAAAGTGAATAGGCTTGTTCAACGGAGCAACCACGATGTGGCTGTTTTTGCCCTTGGGTGGAATATACCCAAGCCCATGCTTCATGAAGTTACCTTGACGATTACCGAGGAACTCCTCTAATCCTTTCCTTGCCTTATAGGACTTTTGAAGTCCATCTTCAAGCATTCCCTTGAGCTTCTCATTTTCATGAGCTAATACTTACAAAGTCTCAAGATTAGTGGCACAAGTATCAATATTAATATTATAGCATCTTGCACATCCATTGCTAGTAGAGGGTAATGAGAAATTTGAGTTACCTGTTGAGGAGATAGGAGTGCTATTCGAGAGATCAACAAGCCTCACTTCAAGAGCCTTGCACGCATCCTTTGCTTTAGTAAGTTCCTCTATGAGTGAAGCATTGGTGATCTCAAGACTAGCTATTTCGGATTTGGTCATTTTGGAATTTTTGACCAACTCCTCATATTTTCTCCTTTCACTTGCTAGATTTTTCTCAAGCTCAAGGTTTCTCTCCTTTTCAAGGATAAGCAAGTCCTCTTGAGCTTCGAGTGTAGCCTCCTTTTGCTCAACGGTTTCCTCCAACTTCTCAATATTTTTTAAAAGTAAATCTAATTTTTGAACATCAAAGTCTTTCATGGACTTGAACACACTATCATCGTCACTAGCAACATCGCTATCATCTAGGCATGAATAAACAATAGAAGAGATTGATTCTTTGTTTGATACCTTGCGCTCTTTGGCCATAAGACACATTGGAGCATCTTCGTCGTCATCGCTCAAGTTGTTGAAGAGGCCCTTCGACGTTGTTGAGGTAGAAGGCACGACGATGGCGACGGAGGCAACTCCTCCTTCGTCGGAGTCGGAGCTTGAATCGGAGTCGGAGTTTGAATCCCATTCCTCTCCAATGTGAGCATGTCCTTTGTGATTGTATTGCTTGAACTTCTTGCTCCTTTCCTTGTCCTTGCCCCGGTATTTGTCCTTCTTGTAAGGTTTGTCTTCTTTCTTCTCTCTTTGTGGGCATTCGGCAATGAAGTGGCCGGGCTCCCCACACTCATAGCACTTTCTTGTTGAGTGCCTTTCTCTTGATTTATTCCATTGGTTTTTGGAGTGGCTCTCCGGCTTGTAGCCCTTCTTCTTGAGAAATTTGTTGAATCTCCTCACGAACAATGTCATATCATCATTGGTCAAGGGACCACTTGACTCTTCATCATCACTAATGCTTTCTTCCACTTCCTGCACAATCTTGACGGCCTTGAAAGCAATACCTTTCTTCTTTCCTGACTTGAGCTCTTCCACCACTTCCGCTTCCTTGATCATCATCTCACCCATCATTTGCCTCCCAATTACATCATAGGGAGTAAGAGTGTCAAAGTTTGGTCTATCACGGATGAGTTGCACTAAATTGCGGTTGGTGGGGGTGATCACTCGAAGGATGATCTTGACGATAGCCTTGTCGGTGAGGTCGGTACATCCAAGACCCTTAGCTTGATTCACCAACACCATCAAGCGGTAGAACATCTTCGTGTATGACTCACCTTCTTCCAAAGTGAATCGTCTTAACTCACCAATAATGAGCTCAATCTTGGACTCACGGACACTTGATATGCCTTCATGAGTGACCATAAGTCTTTCCCAAATAGCCTTGGCATCTTCAAGACCGTCGATTCGGTTGAACTCGGAGTCGCTTAAGACATTAAACAAGGCATTGATGACCAAGTCATTGAAGTATTGTGTCTTCTTTTCTTCGGGAGTGAGCTTGTTTGGATCCATAGCTTTAAAACATGTTTCAACAATCTCCCAAATACATGGGTGAAGTGATCTCAAGTACATCTTCATTTTATGTTTCCATGCGGCATAGCGAGTACCATCGAAGTGAGGTGCTCTACTGGATGACACGGAAACATAAGGTGAAGAGCTTGAGACTCCAAGAGTAGGATATTCATATGGAATCTCAACCCCTTTGCCGGAACCCGTGGCCTTGTCTTGGTCACGGCTTTCGTCAACTTTCTCTATTAGCAACATCTTAAATTCTCCAAGCGGTTAAGCCAAAACTACGAAGATTTAGCTCTGATACCAATTGAAAGAACCGAGATGTCGCCTAGAGGGGGGTGAATAAGCGTTATTAAAATTTAAAAATAAATCGCAGCGAAAACAATCTCTTCAGATAGTCCGAAATTACCTTCGGATTGTCCGAGTGGTTCGGATAGTCCCAATGAAAGTTCGGATAGTCCGAACGCTTCAGAACTCAAAAACCCTAGAAAGTAGATCTAGACTATCTAGGGAGTGTAACTAGCACCAAGAGAGATTTGAGAGCTTAGAATACCTGCAGTGGTTGAGTACTCACCAAAACTCTTCACAAAAGCAAACCACCACTTAAATCCCCAAGATTTCAATCAACCACGAAAAGAGAAAAAGGGGAAATCGAAGAAACAAAGATGAAATACTCAAGGATATTTACCCGAAGTTCGGATCCTTGAGGGGATCCTATGTCTCCGTTGAGGTGGCACCAAGCCAGGGTCTCTTTCAACTCTAATCCTCTAGGTGTTGCACCAAGCACTCACCTTCTTCTTCCTTGAACCCTTTCATTGCGGAGGTGGATCCGACCTTCACAAACTTCCGGCGGCTTCCCACACCAAGCTTGGGAGCTCACCGGCAACTCCTAGCCGTCTAGGAGTCCTCAACCTCCAAAAGTAAAAAGATTTGTCGAAAAATCCGCGAGAAAATGAACTAAGTGCTCAAAATGAATCAAGGTCTCTCTCGATCTCTCAATCTTTCTACTCACCCTCCCTCTAAAGATTCAAGAATCAAAACTCAAATGGGGAGTGAATGCTAGAGCTCAAGAGAGTGAGGAAGCACAATAAATGTTTGAAATGAATGCTCTAATGCTGGTAGGTGGGAGATGGAGGCATTTATAGCCATCCAAAAGCTAGCCATTTTGAGCTCTGCCCGAATCAGTTCGGACAGTCCGAACTTATGTTCGGATAGTCCGAACAGGTGGAGTTCAAAGTAATAGAGTGACTTCGATTCGGATAGTCGAACATTTCTTGAGACAAATCCAAACACTTGGATACTCGGCGTTCGGATAAAAAAAAAATCTTCGGACATTCCGAACCCAAATTGACTAGACCTAACCGAGGGGGTCCACTCGGATACTCCGAAAAATCTTCGGACATTCCGAATGGAAAAAGTCCAGTTCCAACAGAGGAGTTCAGCTCGAACATTCCGAACTAAAATTCGGATACTCCGAATGAAATTCAGCACAAAGGTCCTAAGACTTGACATTTTGACTCTTTTTATGACTATGATCCATCATGGAGCACATAAGGTCATTCTAAAGCTATTTTTCGTCACATCCCTCTTTATAGTACGGCAATCCTTAAACTCAACAAAAAATAAACAAGATACACGATAATTGAGTTTAACCGATGCCTTTTTCTCCTTTGTTTTGAGGGTGACCTTTTGCTTCGAGACCTTCTTATGAACGCGATAATCTGTTCACAAAGCTTACAAAGCTCATTAGTCACTTAATCCTGTTGTCATTAATCACCAAAATCCTAAAGGGGCCTAGATGCACTTTCACCTACTGCGCGGGCGTCCACGAATGACTCTCCTACTCCACGAGCATCTACAGGAGGCGCCCCCATACTCCGCAGGAGCCTATAGGAGGCGCCCCCTACTCCGCGGGAGTCCACGGAAGGCCTCCTACTCCGCAAGGGTCTACGAGTGATTCCCTCCTACTCCGTGGGAGTCCACGGGAGACGCCCTCCTACTCCGCGGGAGCCTACGGGAGGCCTTCTACTCCGTGGACATCTATGAGTGACTTCCTCCTACTCGCGGGAGCCTACAGGAGGCGCCCCCTACTTTGCGGGAGTCCACAGAAGACCTCCTACTCCGTGGATGTCTACAAGTGACTCCCACCTACTCCGCGAGAGTCTACGAGAGGCGTCCCTCTACTCCGCGGGAGTCTACGGGAGACCCCATCCTACCCCTGCGGAGGTGCTACGGGAGTCACCCTCCTACCCCTGCGGGCGTGCTCCAGGAGGTTTCCTCAGATCCCTCACGGGCTCTCTAGAGGATGTATCCTGGGAGTCATCAGTCCCCAAAGGGGTCTCATCGAGCCTCCTGGCTACAGGGCACTTGGCAAGGCTCCTGGTTCAAGAGGGCACCCCCTAAATGCCCATGGAGCTAAGGGTGTGTTTGGTAGAGCTCTAGCTCCACCAGATCCGTAGAGCTAGAGCTGTGAGTACATTAAAAGTGTTTAGATAGATTATTTGTTTACATTTTAGACCAAAAATATAAACTTAATTCACTTTATTTTAGGCTATAAGTTTGGATCTCGAATAAAGTAATCAAGGCCCTAAGTAAGCACTCTCGAGCCACTTGGGACCCATCGCTGAGTGGGGTCCCAAAGTCCCTTATGGGGTCCCGGAGTTAGAGGCCTACTCCTACAAAATGATGACGTGGGATTCACTACCTCCGCCCGGAAATGGCCAAGATGCCCTTGCTTAAGCCACTGTGGTAGGCGTAGGATGGTATTTTATGTAATAGGCTGGGTGCCTATAAAACCTCGTTGTAACCCCTACATGTAACCTAGACTTTCATTGAATACAAAATTGAATAACTGGTGTATCCCTTGAGAGCCTGGACCAAGAGCCCCCCTGCTCCCCTCGGGGAACACATCGACAGGAGTAGGGTGCTTCCTTAAGCGCCGAACCTGTATAAATTCTCGTGTCTACTTTATCTCTTTTGGACGGTGGCCCATAAGATGGCCAACGTCCTCCCTCTCTCTTGTGTTTTGTTCTTAAACATAGGACACACCTTAACAACATACCGTGCAACAAGACATTATTTCACTTTTACATATTCCAATAGTCAATGGGTACAACATATGTAACATTATTTCACGATTCAAATGTATAACCAAATCAGTGATGAGGTTTTGCTAAATCTCCATCACTTCGGAGCATTTTTAACCCATATCCAAAAGGGAATAATGGGTCATAGTTATCATCTCCAGCATTTTTAGGCAATTGTTCAATAGACCTAAACCATGTTACAGGTAATGTGCCCACAAAATCATAATCACCAAAGAGGCAATCAGTAATTCCCATGCCCTCACTTCCAGGTAGCCAGGCAGCAACTAGAGCATCTATCTTCTCCAGAACTTGTGACCCAATATCCAAGGGCCTTCCAGATATAACAATCACTAGGGTAGGGATTTTACTAGCAACATGAGTAATAAGGTCGGAACCATCAAATGGAATACGAAGATCAGTTCTATCTCCCAACCATTCAGCATATGGAACCTCGCCAACCACAACAACTGCATAGGAAAACTCCCCAGTTTCAACTGTAGCTTCTGTTGGGCATTCCTCATATACAACTTCAGTTTCCACTCCCACGGATTCTTGTATGGCCTCCAATATGCTTGTACCTGTTGATTTAGATAGAATAAATAGCTGCTTTTAAAAATAGTATCGTGCAGAGTGCAGACTTAATCTTTTCATTAGATGAAAGTAGATTAAAAAAACTAACTAGAAATAGTGATGCATGGCTTGAAAAGATAAGGAAACTGTGATATTCACATATGAAGGAATAATAGGAGATGAACTCATTTTCCCCACAAGATTCAGTTATGAAAAAACCCACTACACAGTACTTGAATGATCCACTGCAAACATCTTGAACTTGCATTTCGAAGCAACAATTTCACATTTGTATTCATCATTAGGAGATGTATTGATGATAGATAATGCAGTTATGGTTTGATGTGGTGTCTATTGCTCAGTCTATCAATTTGTCTGATGAAGAAGACAGAATGATTTGGGAGTTTCATTCTTCTGGTGTTTATAATGTGCAGTCCCTCTATGTCGTGATTAATTTTAGGGTGGTTATTCCTGTGCATGTTTCTGCAGTTTGGAAGTTACTTGTGCCTCCAAGGTTACATTTCTTTCTGTGGCTGATAATTTGGCTAAGAGACAAATTTTGGATGATAAGACTTGTCTTTTTTGTACTGAGTTGGAAACGGTGAATCATTTACTTTTTTATCGTGTTGTTGCAAAAGTTGTTTGATGTGGTATTTCTCAGATTCTGGCTGTAGGAGCTGATCTTGAATCTGTAGCAAAATGGTGATTTTGCAATAAGAATCATATGGTTTTAAAAATGTGGTGCCTACTGCTGTTATGTGGAGTTTATGGAAAGAAAGGAATGACTCATGCTTTCAACGCAAAAATTGGATTAGTGTGCTGGTTGTATGGAGAAGGATCATACAGATGCTGAGAAAGTGGAGAATTTTCTGCAAGGATACACAAAAGCTAGCAATGGATCATATTATCTGTCTTCTGAAGTCCAACACGAGGGAAGCATTGCAGCTGGAGTGGAGGTAATGCCAACTCATACAAGTACAAGCCTGGCTTGTCAAGTGCAATGAGGTGGACATGCAAGAGAAGGCCATGCTGGAGGAAACTGAAGATCGAGTGAATAATGCAAGGTGGTACTGAAGAAAAAGAAATGGAATGTAATAGGAATATAGGATAGTGAAAGAGTGTGGAAATGTAATGAGATGCCAAGGGTGAAACAAAATGTTGGGAGCCCAAAACTGTTTTGACATTGGTTTCATTAATAAAAGATCGTATTCATCATGGCAGTTGGAAATGGGGTATAACTTATCAATAACTACTTAAAAGGTAGAATTCCCAATGAGAAACAGTTTCTTCAGTACCAATATCATGGTAAAATGTTGCAGGCTACAATCAGTCTATACAGTTCATTGCCCTCTTTTCTTTACAAAAGCAATGTGGCAGATGCAAGAGCATCAACTCACTAATGATGCTAATTAATTAGGACGCAGTATGCACTGCACCTCAAAATATTGACTATTTCTTTGTGTGTTGGGGTGGGGGAGGGGGAGGGGGGAGGCTATCATTTATTTCCCACCCAAGAGATTGGCACCTCAGGATTTGCCACCCATTGTGTTTCTGACATGTTGGTCCTAGGCCACATGTCAGTGAGACAGTGGGGCGGCAAATCCTCAAGAGGACAGTAAAGCTAGTTTTGACAAACGGGCTTTCTTCTCGCTATCTTAACCAAGGACCACTGTCCTACACAATGACACCATATCTTCTGGACTGCACCATGGATTGATAGTGCAAAAAAATGGTGTGAAGTTCATACAACCAACAAATATAGAGTGTTGCAAATCTGAGTTTCTGCTTACCAAGAGTTATTCTTCCACTGTCGCCATGCCAAGCTATCGTCCAACCACCGCACTGATATCCAATATTGTCAGCATGTGTTCCGGCTACAAGTATTCTTTTTACATTTTTGGCCAATGGAAGGAATGGTTCCTTCTGATTCTTGCCATTTTTTAGAAGTACCAAAGACTTCCGGACAGCCTCACGTGCCAGCAGACGATGTTCCTAAAAGGTTAACAAGTTAGCAAATTGTATATGTTTAGTGATTTCCAATGTAAGACAATTCAAACAGAAGAACAAGGAGAATTATTGGCAATTCAAACATGCCTGTTACCTTGCAACCAACTATGTCTAGTAGAGATGGATCTGAAAGTGGATGCTCAAACACTCCAGATATGAACTTAACACGTAGAATCCGCTCAACAGCATCATCAATCCGAGATACTGGTATCTCCCCTTTCTCCACCAAGAACACAAGATCTTCCAAAAACTTCTCAAATCTGTGAGGTATCATAATCTGTAGATTGCTCAGCAAATGCAAAAGAACTGGTAGCTGTAGAATGTATTTCATATAACCTGTTAATAGCTAAATACCATATCCATTCCTGCGTTAACTGATTGTGCAATGCAATAGCGATAATCGGACCCTTGAGGCTGGCAGAGCCTGTCAATACCTTCCCAATCTGACACCACAAAACCCTGAAACAAGAGCTTACACATGTTCACAATTCATAATCACATACTAAGCTTGCAGGAGTATACTAATCAATCACCAGAGGCTCTACTACCTTGAAGCCCAGCTTGCCTTTCAAAACATCCGTCAGCAAGTAGCGGTTCGCATGCAATGGCTCCCCATTCCATTGAGAGTAGGATACCATGACCGTTGCCACTCCTTGAGCGATACAATCAGGGTAAGGCCTCATATGGATCCTTTCCAAATATTCGGGCGAGCAAATGGCATTCCCCTCATTGATCCCCTTGTCTGTGCCACCATCCCCTACGAAATGCTTGGCACAAGCAAGCACATTCTCCCTGCAAACCACATAGACCCATTTCTTTTTCAAAAGAATTGGCAGAACACAGCATGCATTATAGAAGAAAGAAATCTGAGACAAGCTACTGAGATGCACACACACCTCACACACACACACACACGCGCTACACTCGTCTCTGCGAGAAACGCCGAGTTCGAGACTCGAACCGGGTCGGTGAAGCCCTAAGCGCCTCCACGCCATGGGCTAAGGACACATTTGTTTCAACTTTGGATTCTCTAAAAGCTGATTCGGATTGTGGTTGTAGAAGCTGATTCTGGAATCCAAAACACATATGAAGTGGATTGTAGATTCTAGTGTATATGGGTGGTCTGGATTGTGAGAATCAGATTCCAGAATCAGGCTGTTTGTTTCTGATTATGCTTTTAGGGCCAGAATCCAGAATCAGAAGCTAAAACAAACAAGCCCTAAGTCCCAGTCCTCACATAGACCCATTTCAACAAACAGGTTGTGGGCATTAAAAAAAACACACACACTATATCTCTTCACTGAAGTACCTAACCGAAGCGAGGAATGGGTAACCATGAGGGTGGTCTGCCGGCGGCTGGCCCTGCAGGCCAGCAACAATGGTGGTCAACGAGCGCACGACCTCCGGGTCCTCGCTGTAGCTCTCGTAGCATCTCCCCCACCTCGGATCCCTACAAACCTATCCATCATACACCAGGCCAAACGCACATCAAGGAGATCCCAAACAAACACCACCAGCTAATCTGGAAAGTTTTTTGAATTTTACTTACGGCGACGCAGGGCGCGAAGGTCCAGTGGATGCCGGTGGCTCGGACCTCAAGCGCCGTCACCTCGCCAATTTTACGCATGAGCTCCGCGTCCCTGGGAGGTCAACGGCGCACGATTGGTCAAACTAACCAAACACCAGAAGCACAAGTACGGCGATGTGATCAACGGGTGTCACGTCACGTGATTTGGTACCTGGAAGCGCCGATGCCGACGTTGTGGGGGAAGACGGTGGCGCCGAAGACGTTGTTGTGGCCGTGGACAGCGTCGGTGCCGTAGAGGATGGGGATGGCGAGGCGGGAGGAGAGCGCGAGGCGCTGCATGTCGTCGACCATGCGGGCCCAATCCGCTGGGGAGGCGCGTTGGCAGGGGGCGCTGCCGCCGGCGTTAAGGACGCTGCCGGCGCCGAGCTCCGCGAGCGCGCGGGGCGACGCGACGGTTCGCTCGATCTGGGCCATCTGCGCCGCCTTCTCCCGCAGCGTCATGCGGCGCAGCAGGTCGCGCACCCGCGCCTCCACTGGAGCCGACGCGTCCTTGTACAGCGGCGCCTCGCCTTTCGCCGCCATGCGGATGAACACAAAGGAGAGGAGAAGCGCGGATGGACGTGGATTGGAATCGCCAGGGAAACGAGGTGCACTGCCTCGACTCTCAAGTAGAGGGATAGCTCGCGCCACCTGGTGATTACCGTTTCAACTAAGGAGATAAGGAAGTTTTTAAAGAGAAAATATCCTATTCAATCACCCATATGTATGTAAATGTGCAATCAAATGATCTGGAAGATCCAATCTATATATTTTAAATTTCTTTGAAATAAATAATTATGACATTAATACGTGGACTAACAAAATTGCAAGATTAATATATCGTCGCCAAGCGGTTCGATGAAAATACTATTTTCGTCAAATCATTTAACGATTATACGTTAATCCATGATTATTACGCGATTTGAACCGAAATAACAGCGAGCAACCTATTTTCGCTAAATGGTGTGACGAAAATAGGTTTTTGTCAAATGGTATGGCGAAAATACCTATTTTCGCCACACCATTTGGTGAAAATATTAAATTGCTCGTAACTTTTTACTCCAAATTCCAATTTAGGTGATCTTAGACTCTATGTGAAGTTTATCAAGAGGGCTACAATCTTCACCTATTTTCAAGATTTAATCAACCATGGATATTTTTAAATATCAGAAAAACAAAGACTCTAATGTGAAACTTTTTACTCCGAACTCCAATTTAGGTGATCTTGGACTCTATGTGAAGCTTATCAAGAGGGCTACAATCTCCACATTAGAGTCTTTATTTTTCTGATATTTAAAAATATCTATGGTTGATTAAATCTTGAAAATAGGTGGAGATTGTAGCCTCTTGATAAGCTTCACATAGAGATCAACAAAGACAAATATTAGAGTCTTTATTTTTCTGATATTTAAAAATATCCATGGTTGATTAAATCTTGAAAATAGGTGGAGATTGTAAAAAGCTTCACATAGAGTCTAAGATCACCTAAATCGGAGTTTTAAAAAGTTACAAAGTTTTTATGGTGTAAATAAATGGTGGCAAAATAGGTATTTTTGTCACACCATTTAGCGAAAATAGGCTACTCGCTGTTATTTCAGTTCAAATCGCATAATAATCACGGATTAACGTATAATCATCAAATAATTTGGCGAAAATAGTATTTTTGCCGAACCATTTAGTGAAAATAACTAATTCGCCAAACCGTTTGGCGACGGTATATTATTCTTGCAATTTTTTAGTCCACGTATTAATGTCTTAATTATTTAAAAAAAATCAAGGAGATAAACTCCTTTGGGCATTAAATTGGTACACATGGTCACTATCTATAATATACCTCTATATCATCTATAAATATGATTAAAAATAGCTTATATAATGGATTATTTATATAATTGTATGTAATGATCTATCATACAATTAATAGATTGTCTATATAATTGAATATATAATATAAAACCGTATATAAGATTATCTATTAAATAGTAGACATCATCTTTCTCTCTCCTCCACACCATCCAAAATTCTATGTAATATACTCTTATAGGTAGTTGACATGTGTTATTGTACATGTCCTTGGGCTGACACAGTTTTTTAGAGGTGCTTCTGTGTTTTTTTACAGTTACATAAATATTAATGTATAAATGAAAGGTGGATGGTGATTATTTACCCTTCCTTTTGCTTTAAGATTTGTGCAACTTATATTAGGAAGGAAAGCATTGAAGCACAATTCTTTTTTTAAAATCCATTAACATCCTAAACTTTACTTGAACGAGTGCCTGGCACTATGAACTATGAAGCTAGAAATTTGCCACCTAGAACTTTGTAATACGGTTCAAATAACAATCCCACTTTCATAT
Organism: Guadua angustifolia; assembly: GCA_036346375.1. NCBI lineage: Eukaryota > Viridiplantae > Streptophyta > Magnoliopsida > Poales > Poaceae > Guadua > Guadua angustifolia. The sequence continues at coordinate 36,621,100 of CM070509.1, read as the reverse complement.
AATGATATTGCCTATAAGGAATGATGAGTAGACAATTTTGCCATGTAGAATAACATACTAAGAAAGTTTGTGAATGACATATGCAGCCTACAAGAGCTTCTTCCCTAAATCGAAATAGAGAGTAAGGGGCCGATAGCCATGGAAGCATGGTTGGGAGCAGCCCCTGTGGTCCCACATGTTATTGATCTAACTTGGCCAGTGTGTCATCCTTAAAAGTTCAAGCTCTATTAATTTGGTTTCGGTGTTAATAACAAATTTAATATTAAGACTAACCCTTTTGATATTCATAATATTGATTAGTCCCAATTGTTAATTAATAATAAATATTTTTATGAGACTAACTCTTTTGTTAATCTTAACTCTTATTAGTCTCTTTTGGATGAAAAGGATGGAAATACCAAAGTCTCATTTCATTAAAAAAATGAAAATCCCAATGATATGCATCCAATAAAATTCTATTATTTCTAGATGCATTCTTTGGATTCAAGATAAAGGATAAACTTCACCATATTCTCAATCTTAATATGTGCATAATATTTTCAATTCCATATATACATGAATACACACATTTAGGGGGAGTTCATACTTTGCCTTGCTGTTTCTATAGTATTGATCTAATTCATCTTTCTATATTAAGGATCATTACTTTGAAACAATCCCTTGAGTATATTTAACTTGTGTAGTTATAGTATACTCATGGCAATATAGGATAAACTCCAAAGCAATCAAAAATTGAATATATGCATATTGATTCAAGTTCAATTACTTGTATGCACACATTTAATGGAGTTTATTCTATAATTAATGGTCTTAAGAGTATTGATTCATTTCCGTCACTTCATATAAATTGGATCATTACTTTTAGATCCATCGATTTGAGTATATGAAACTTGTGTAGTTAATATATACTCATGTCAATTTAAATTCAATTTAAATTATGTTCGGTTGCCATTCAATCAATATAGAACTAATCATGTGTTGATGGTTCACTTTGTTGATTATAAGGCAATCGAAAGTTCTTGCGTATAATAAAATATTAGTTGCATCAAAATACTTAAGACATCTTTAAATCATTCAAATTAATTAGGGTTGTTCTCAATCGAACATGGAGACATCTATTATGTGTTAATGGAGTGCAATTGGTGATTGAGGTAACCATATTTGTTGGACTAACAATCTTTCATAAGTTGTGAAGTAGGTTAAGTCCAAGAAAATGAAGAATCGAAAAGAAGTTATCATGTGTTGATAAGCTTTAAGGATAAATCCCAAAGTGAAATAAAGCTAGAGAAGATTCATCATGTGTTGATGAATAAGAAGAAATGACCTGGCTTGGAGAGGAGAAGATGAAAATCATAAAAACTCTAAGTGGATGTGCTAGAGTCAAAGGTATAACTAGTTAGGGCTAAGAATGTGTTTTAGTCTTTTAGCGGTCTTAGTGTTTGGATGGGAGACCATGTTGCTAGTATAGGTTGCCGTACTATTAAGAGGGGTCGAGTCGTATATCTTGAGCTTCATCATATGTTGATGAACTCAATCCGGTTCATTCTAGCTTACTCTCTTGTTTGGATTTTGCATGAACTAAGTATTTGCATGTGTTGCAAATAAGGGAGTTCATGCTTGCTTTTTATTGAATCTTAATCAATTTGGTTTTTCGCATAGAGTTATGGATTTGCATGTGTTGCAAAAGGAAGATAGCTTATGTAATTTGGTTTATGTGGTTTTTGTATGGAGCAAAGTTTTGCATGTATTGCAAAAGGTGAGAACTCATGCATCGGTGTTTTAGCTTGTGATTTGATCATGTGTTGATCATCACAAGGCTAAGTAAAGTTTATGCTTTGTGTTTGCAAATGTGTCTTTGTAAAATGTTGATTTGTTATTTGTAAGTGTGTTTTGCAAATAAGTTAGAGGTTATGATTTCGATCTTAGAGTATGTGTTTGGCATTTGCAAATGTGTTTTGCAAAGTGTTGTGATCATGTGTTGATCCTTACATGGCTAGTGGATTGATATCATAAGTTCTTGGTTTATTTGCAAATGTGTTTTACAAATTATTTTGATCATGAATTGATCACCAAATTGCACAAGATTTGATCTTATTGACTCTTTCTATATTATAGTCACGCTCTTGCTCAAGTCTATATGAGGGATTTCGAGAAATCAGATTTTAGACTTGAATGTCTACATTAGAGTCTTTGTTTTTATGATATTTAAAATATTTATGATTGATTAAATCTTGAAAATGGGTACAAATTGTAGCCATCTTGATAGCTTCGCACAGAGTCAAGAATCACCTAAAATGGAGTTCGGATTAAAAATGACCTTTTTAGTTATCGAAACAGTGGTAGCACTGCCCCAGAGGCGGTGTAAAAATTCCAAAGAGGGTGTTTTTGATCCGAAAAATTTAAAATGGCCTGGTGCTACCATCCTAGGTCCGGTAGCACCGATTTTCTATACAACGGCTAGTTTTCTAGCCGTTGGCCTTGAGTCGGTGCTATCGGCCCTAGTAGGGCATGGTAGCACCGGATTTCCTAGGTTTTTGCCCCATTTTGCCATCCAACGCTAGTTTTCTTGGAGAAGTTATAAAAGGAACCTTAGGGCTGGTATTTGGGGCTTGCTGGGTTTGAGGAAGGTTTGTGGGAGTTATGTGTATGTGTTGCTCTCTTTTATTTGGTTTTTGAGTTAAGAGTGAGCCCTAATTACATGTGTTGTATTTAGGAGAGGGTTGAGAGTCTCTTGTGCATGTGTTACACTTGAGAAGAGCATTGTGCATGTGTTGGACTCGGTGATCACTATTGTACATGTGTTGTACTTGGTGGAGCTCAAACTAGAGGGCTTGACTTGTTACTCTTGGTGTTTGCCGACACCTAGACAACATGTGGAGGCGTTGTGCACGGTGACCTTCTCAAAGAGATAATGAGAATGCCCAACAAAGTTGTGAAGGTCAAAGCTCACCTACCCAAAGAGAGAAAGAGCTACCACTAATGGAATCGAGGTAGATGTTCAATTCGTGGAGCTGGTCCAAAGCGATTTGAGTTTGCCTCAACGTGGATTAGGGAGACCGACAAGTCTAAGAATACCACGGTAAAACATCAGTGTGTCTCTTTATATTTGCTTGAAATTCTCTATTTATATTGTTACAATTTACATTTCTAGAATTAAATTGCTTGATTGTCTTTAGGATTGTATATTCTTGAGTAGAGACATAATTAGCTAGTATACTTAGTGAGCCTAGTTGACTTATGCTTTAATTGTCAAAACCTTAGTTTATTGTTTCCGCATATATTATAATTTAGATTTTAACATAAGGGTACTTAGGCGAGATTTTAACTATTTGTAGAAGAAATTTTTATAGCCGCTTATTCACCCCCCTTTAGTTGGCATCCTCGATCTTACAATCATGAATAGCAAAACTGCCTACTCATCACACCACATGAGCAATACTACTATATAAAACCGTGTCAAAATGTTATTTGAACTAGATTACAAACTTTAGAGGTCAAATATGTGGTTTCATAATTTGGGTTATGGATAGACTTTTGACCCAAGTTTGGGTGTTATATGGACTTCTTACTTTTTTAAAGAAAAAAAAAAAATGATACGCTCGGCGCCCCATACCAATGACTCTTATCAGATGCCTCGCTTAGACCCGATCATTGCCACACAAATATACCTTGTTCTTATCCTCTTGTATTGGTAATTCTCTTCAGCTCCCTTGCTCATTGCTTCTTATTGGTGTTCTCCTCCTCCCTCCTTCCTTTCTCTCCTCGCATCTTGTGCACAAGGAAAGCCACGCGCCATGGCTAAAACTCACTTGAAGGTTTTTTGTTTGGTGGAGAGGCTAGAGTTCGTTAAACTTGTCATGGTGGTGGTCAGATCTCTCTGAATTTAGTGAGGTCGAGGCCAAAGGAGCTAAGGTGAGCAGTGCTAACCTTGCCCTTCTAGATGCAAGCCCGCCGATGAGTAGGTGGTTTGTTCCCATCCTCTTTTACGCTTATCTCAAATGTTGACTCTAGGTAAGTTGAGCTGTTATAGCAGCTATTTTCGGATGTTCATTACAAGACATTAAATGTTGTAGATATTTTGATAGTTTCTTTGTTGTTGCAACAAGATTTATTTTTTCTTACAATAGGTCCTTGTATTTGTTGCCACAATAGTCTAAATTTGTTGCACATTTTTTTATGTTAATTTCATGTTTGTTGCATCCAAATGAAAATTTTGTTGTAAGCATAGGAATTAATTATTGCACTTATGAGATTTCTTGTTGATTGGATTGAATTAGTTGTCTCGTCCTCATGTATCTGACCAAACCTACACTTTTCAATCTCTATTCTTACATCCCAGCTCGACCACCTCTGGTGGCTCGTTAGTCTCCGACTTGGAGGTAGCTACCGCCACACCCATGCTCCTCCTACTCTTCCCTCTATCTATTGCTCTCTCTAGATGCATCACAGTGATCGATAACCAAAGGAGCGAGGCGGCTTGTCCTCTTCTGGAGCCTCCTTTTTCCTCCTAGCATGGCCATTGCTGAACGACGGTTTTGGAGGAGCAGAATACGACAGTTGAGATATAGACTATAAGTGATATGATATCCCATAATAAAAAAGAACATACCATGGAAATGTTCCTATTGTACATCCGGGCGCTAACACAATCTTTTTTTCAGAAAAAAGAAAAACACATACATTATGTTTTTAAGAGAGAGAGAGAGCAAGTTTCGTGCAAACACCGCATCACACAGAAATTATTTAGTGCGGAACGTATAAAGTGAAATGTATCTGATATTAAAATTTTAAAATGGAGGAATAATTTATAACGACATGTTTGGATATTTTAAATAACTCTAAGAGCCTGTTTGGATAGTAAGATAAAAATCCACAGCATATTGTTCTGAAAAAAAGTAGCCACTATAGTATTTCTTAAAAAAAATGTGGAGAAAGGTTTGTTGGCAACTATAGGCCGTTGTTTGTGCTGTTTTGTTTTTGCACATAAAGTTTGTTCCAAATGTTTGTTTTAAACAAAAAAAAAAAAAAGAGAAAGTGTCACGATCTTGTTTTGTTCTTTTGTTTCAAAAAACTCGGTCTTGTGTTTTGTTTTATCTGAGCTAGTCACGATGAACAAAATTCACGCAATACAAGGACAAGTACTTGTAAAAATACCCTTTTCCGTACAAGGTATCTTCACCCAACTTTTCTTTTTAAAATAGGTACAAGAAAAATAAACTCACTTTCCAATATCACATGAATTTTATGAGCCATTTGATTAGTTGTAAAAATAGTTCGACTCTTAAGGAAGTCAGTCCTTCGATTCTGCCATTTCGTTGGTTCAGCTTAGAACCACTTGGAAGAACGCTATCTTTTGCAAAACAATTCTCTTTCAACGTGACTCTTATGTTTAACAAGCAATAGATTCTGTTTAACAAACAATAGATACAAAATGTACAGGACAAAAAGGACGGTCCATAGCCTCCAGACATAATTTTCCTTTTTTCCCTTAAAAAGATTATAAATAACATTTTTCTATTTTAATATAGTGGAAAACTATTAAATGGTATGCTGTTTTTTTATCGGAGAAATATCCTGTGCAATCACCCATATGTGTGCAAGCGTGCAATTAAGCGATCTAGAGCACCCAATATATATCCAACGTTAATTGCTTTGTTTTACGTTTAAACCTTCCCACCTCACCCTCCATCTCTTCTCTCCCCGCCTCGAAATTTCTTTGAACACCCTCGCCAGTGGGTGTTGGATATAGATTAGGTCTTTCTAGATCGTTTGATTCTTGCTTTGCATGCATATAGATGATTGCACAGGATATAGCTCTTTTTTTTATCAATGCAACTGTAAAAGACTTGGTCGTCCGATCAATCCAAATTGCCCACACGAACAAACCTCCACCGAATCGTTTGCCTCCACTTTTTTCCATTCCAATCCTTTGCCAACGTCTAGGCCCCACCATCAGTGGCTGTGGTGGTGAGAAACAGGGGTGGCAGCGGTAGCAAGCAGTGGAGGCATGCGAGTGAGATCGACTGCGATGCTATGACGCTGGGGAGCTCCAGTGACAACGATATTGTCTTGTCCCTATCCTCACCATCTCTTGTGAGCTTCTGCAGGCCTCTAGATCCGTGATTCATTTGTTTTTTTTTTCCTAAAACTTGTGAAAATTGCCTGGACTTTGTTGAAAGTTGCTAAATACTTTGAATTTGTTTGTCTGAAACTTACTGTTGGAACTTTAATTCATCTGAAACACCATGAAACTTGCATGAAATTATTGTTCAAACTTGCTCAAAACTTTGAATTTGTTTACGAAACTTACCGTTGAAACTCGTTTGAATCACCATGAAACTTGTGTATAATCTTCGTTAAAACTTGCTCAAAACATTAAATTTGTTTCTAAAACTTGCCACTGAAACTTAAAACTCGTTTGAAACACCATGAAACCTAGATGAACTTTGTTGAAACTTACCATAAACATCGAATTTGTTTCTAAAACTTGCCGTTGAAACTTGAAACTCGTTTGAAACAGCTAGTATAAAACTTGCTTGGAATGTTTTTTTCTTGAAACTTGCCATTCAAACTTGGAAACTTGCTGCACGTAGAGAGGCTGTGGAGGTTCAAGGTGCCTGCGGAAAGGAGACTAGAAGCGTTCATTGGGCGCCATGCAGAAGGTCGCTCGCCGGGTGCGACACTGGAGGAGTACAGGGTGGCCGTGCGAGAGGAAGGCCAAGGAGCTCACCGGGGTGGCCACACGGGAGTGGACTGTCGAGGCGACGTGCAAAAGGTGACCGAACCAGCTGCATGGGAGCAGATCATCGTGGCGATGCGGCGGAGGCCAGAATGGCCGCACAGTCAAGCGAAGAACAACAACGGTGGTTCGTTTGATCGCTTCTGATTGATTGGACGGCTAATTCCTATCCCGTCAGTTGGGTAATCTAACGGGTCACCGTCCCATAGCAGCCCTCTTTAATATAGTAGTCAAGTGGTCTGTACTATAGTGACTAGTTTTAATGAGGATAGGGCTTGATACGAAAATAATATAAGAGGAGTTACTTTCATACTTTTTTTTTACAGTTATATAAATATTAAAGTATGAATGAAGGATAGGCGGTGATTACTTACCACTTCATTTACTTTAAGATTTGTGTAACTTGTATTAGAAGGAAAAACATTGAAGAAAATATAGGCCTTTTGAAGAGCTCAGATCTCATAATATAATTGTTTTTTATAATTTTAGTGGATGATCTATCTAAACACTCTTAATGTATAATTTTAGAAATACTGCTCACCAACTCCACAGATTTTGGTGGAGCTGGAGCTGTCCCAAACACCCCCATAATTGTTTTTGTGGGGTATAATTTTCTTTACAGAAGGCTGCACACTTTTTTCAGTGGGAGTTTTTTCCCCCTCAAGAGCAAAGACAGGATACACTTGCGATAGAGAAATGTTATTTATTTTTTTTACATCTACTGTAGAACAAAACGATGGTGAAACTTAAAACCTCTGAGAAATATGCTAGAAGTTATGTGCTAGCGTGCAAGGAGTGTTGAAAAAAATGCAATGCTCTGAGCCTCCGACACAAGCAAATTGCATCGGTATGGCATATGCACCCTACTTGAGAAAAAAAAAACAAAGCGAGTCCAGATTTTTCCATAGCCGGACAGGAATGAAGATCTATCTATGAATGATCGTCTAACGAAATCATGCCCAAGAACATTTGAGTTTTATTATGTCTAATCCGCAGTTCTTTTACAGGAAATAATGCAAACGGCCAAATTGAGAGAGAGAGAGAGAGAGAGAGAGAGATGCATTACAATGGACATAGGCCGAAATTTGCTATTTGAGCATGCTACACAGATTAAGATTGGAAGACAATGATGTATTTCGTGACTTATATGCCTAGTTTTGGTCTTATTATGCAACGCTCAACAAACAAACATCTGTCATCAAGAGGCACACAAGTCCACAGCAGCATATAGCTTAGCATACTTTGCTTAAAAATGGATCCTTTCTGAGCTCTCAATCATAAGCTCAGCCTTTTCTGTTTGCGAAATTGCGGACGATGCATCATCATTAATGAAAATATACTATTGCAGTTGTAAGTTATAACCACGTGAGATGGATAATTCGATTGGCTCAGTCCTGGATCTCGCTCGCTTACTAATCCCTCATTGATGCTTAGGCACATGGGGTGCTTGTTGCAAGGCACGTACGTCTTAACTTGCGCCAGTAAAGTTAGCAACATGGGCCAACTGGTAGCTAGATGCAGTTGCATTTCTTCCTTCTTTCTCTCCCGTGATTTGCATGGACAAACTTTTTATATTTCTTCTATCTTAGGGGTGTTTGGGACAGCTCTAGCTCCACCAAAACCTGTGGAGCAAGGTATTTCTAACTCCAGAAATTTATAGAGCTGGAACTGTGGGTACATTAAGAGTGTTTAGGTAGATCAACTTGTTTACATTTTAGACTAAAAATATAAACTTAATTCACTTTATTTTAGCCTATAAGTTTCAGATCTGAGCTGAAGCTGGGATCTGAAACTCTCCCAAACAGGGTCTTAGAGTGCAGGAAGACGCCGGCTGCATATGGATCAGTTGCTTCTCCCTTGGAGTTCCTGGTAATGCAGTCACGGGCATCCTTGTCTCGGTGAGGTCGGTCTTGTGAAACATTTTAAATAAACCATTTTTTAAATCATTTGTAAGAATAACCCCTCCCTTTTTTACCAAAATATATCTATGTCGCATGTTGACGACACAACGAGTGCCAAACGCGCTCTCGGAACACAATTCGGTCCCAGTTGCACAACGATCATGTGACTGACTCTAGCATACGTACAATCACGGAACGAATAGACATGACACCGCGTCCCATGGTCGCGACTTCGGAGTGCGATTGGCAGTGTGGATGTGTTGGTCGTGTGATCACCACGCTACTAGCGGCCGTTATAAGGGCTAAAATTCAGCTAAAATGTCATTTTAAATCGGGAAAAAGAGTAAGAGAGGGGAGGAGAGGAAGAGAAGAGATGGGAGGAGAAAGGAAGAGAGGGAATAAAAGGAGGAGGAGGCTACACTCGTGTTTGTCAATATACTCACCTTTTTTACAGTTAGTTTTTGTTGCTCACCTAATGTGTTGGGTATTTTTTAAAAACATATTGGTTAGCAACAATGAACATAGATTAATAGTATAATTAGGTTGGTAGTTGTACTTTGCCATGTTTTAGTGCTAATGTCGCATGTATTTAATTAGAATCTAGTTTTTTAGACTGTAGTGTAAAAATGGTAGATTAGCTTTGTGTGTACATTGATTAGTCAAAAACTCAAGTTGGCTAAGTTCATATTACAGATTTAGATTCCATGTATGTTGTATTCAAAAATTGAATTGAAATTTGCAGTTGCGTTGTATGAGCTGTAAACAAAATAGATTTCAGTAGAATTGGTATGGGGAGTAGATTAATTTTATTTTCTTTAGAATGTACACAACGCCTTTGATTAGCATTCATTTTGAATTCATTTTAGTCCTCTGACAGGTAAGCCAGGTCAACAGTCTATTAGAATTTTTTACGGGCAGGGTGAGGTTCGTGACAGGTCACGTGGGGTTAATCTGAGTAGATTTTTGTACCACCCAAACCCAGATAATCTTGAAAAGGGACCCAGCATTGCATGATATTATTGTGAAATACATGTGGAGCCCTACGATAGAAGTCATCTTTTGGGAGTTCAGGCCCATTGAGCAAACAAGGTCATGGAGGAGCTACTTGTAAGCATGCAGGCGATATAGCTAGAAATTCATGTTGTTAAGCCCATATGAAAGAGTCGATGTACACAACTAGGCCTATGAAGTGGGAGAGAGTAGTGCAAATGTACATGTAGAGATTGAGGTTGGTAGGGCAGAAGATCGTGGTAGAGATGCAATGGTGGCCGAAGATAGCAAAGTTAACCTAGCAGATAGGTGGACGAAGGGGACGACATTGAATGCATCGTGGATGACTTGGAGCAAAAAATACCGCAGGGCTAGGGCCAAATAATTGGTATTGGAAGCGGACGATGTTGAGGATGATGGTTCGAATGATGAAGATGTTCCCAAGACGATGGTGCCTGATGCATGGAATAGATACGATGTATGAGGCCTAGTTGTGAATGATGTGCACGATTAGGCATAGGAGTACCGATAAAATTAGGTGTGTTCACGCCATGTATGCAGATAAGTTAGTTTTGGGATACTATCAAATTATGGGCAATGTCAATGTAGATATTGTTTAAGGTTTTGAAATCAAACAAAGAATAGCGCGTTATGAAGTGTAAGAAAGGTGAATGTCCTTGATATGTTCACGCATACAAGTCAAAGTATGAAATGCATTAGATTGTGTCGAAGGTGCGGGCCTACTCGTGTATTCTGAGTAATGTACTGGCAAAGCATCACAACATCACTTCTTCATTCATTGTAAATGGCATGTACGCAGAGATTGTGGAGAAGAAGGATATGGAAGCAGAATACAGCATAATGCCCATTGAGAAGAGATACAAGTACAAGATCAGTTACGTAAAGGCATAGAGGGCAAAACAGAAGGCAATGAAGAGGAGGTTCAGCACATTTGAGTCCGCCTACGACAATCTCCCTTGTCTACTTGATGTGCTACAACAGAGAAACCTCGAGTCATATATCGTAGTGAAGGATAAGGTTTTAGAGAATTTACCAAGGTACATGGTAATGCAACGGGCATTCTTAGCATTGACAAGGACAACACTAACGAGGAGGATGGTGGGGGTGCAAGTTAAGCAATTGTGGTGCTTCCCTTTCAACTGCTCACTCCTTATTGGTCTTGTGGACTGTTGGTGGTCAAAAACACATATTTTCCACCTACCGTGAGATGAGATGATGCCCACTTTATAGTACGTGTCCATGCTCACTGGGCTACCAATTGATGATGTCACAGTTGTGCTAGAGGAGGTTGAGGACAACTAGCAAGATGAGCTCCTACAAATGTTCTATGGAGTTCTCCCTGTGCCATACTCAGGGGAGCCAGCCTACGAGGTCTTCAGGGACCAACAGAGGCATGGTCTGATGCTCTGGTGGCTAAGTTAGTTCTAGATATGTGCAATACATCTTTCCCATACTTTCAATGTCATCTATTCCGATCTAATGCATAATTCACCTTCCAAATTGAGCGGATGTCACCCAGATGTGAATGACTACCAGGTTGCACGTCGCCTATAGTCGTACATTTTGTGGTTGTTTGGTTGGGTGATGTTCACGAGTACAAACGAAGACAGTGTCGATGCCTGCTTCATCTAGTTTGCTTGGGTGATTGATGATGCTGACGTCAAGGCAGTACCACAATTCAGCTGGGAGTTAGATGTGTTGTGCACTACATATTGTTCCCTTTGAGACAGCTGCATCAGGTCGTAACCATAGTCCCTATTGGTTGGTTGCCCACTACTATTGATCAACTAGTCGTTCGAGCATTTCCATATCGGACGGTCATAGGTGCGTGAAAGGATGTACAGCACCGAGATATACAGTGATGATGACACCGACCACCCGACTATGATTCTCTCTAGTGTCGTAGGTAGGTAAATGCTTATTACAAATGGTTGTGTCGAATATCTAAATATGGGATATGGACGTACGCCATAAACTCAAGATCATACCACATATATCGTTACCAGCATTTGAAAATTCCGGATATCTCAGGCCCAGTCCGATGGAATAAGATATACACAGGAACGGATATCTCCATGCAGAGAAGGATTCGATCATGTTCTCGATAAGAGGAAACCCACTCGAATACACCCGGTAGTTATGGAAGTTTGGATACGATACAGAGATCATAACAGCAAGAGACTCCTCATCGATCATAATTCAGTACTCCAACCCACTATATAAGGGCAAAAGTAGACGTCGTCAAGGAAAGCTCAAGCAGATCCAAAAGCAATTCCCAAGCAATTCTCAAGTCATAGCCATCCGGAGCCAGACGCATGGGAAGATCTCCGAACAGTCCATCCACTAGTCATAGCCTAGCCACCCCCATATTCACTCTTTTCCTTGTAGCTAGGACTATTCATCCAGATCTGTAAGCTGTTCATCGATCTCATACATCATCCACACAGGAGTAGGGTGTTACTCGATCAAGAGGCTCGAACCTGTCTACATCGTGCTCCCTCGATTGTGTGTTTGACTCTGCGCATCTCAAAGGTACCTGAATATAAGTGCGTTGTCGATCACTAACCTTCGACAGGTTGTGCTACCTTATGTTCATTTTCCTTATTTGTTATGTCCTAACTTCCTACTTTCCCCCTTTTAGCCCAGTGGGTCGGTCTGCAAACATCATCCCCTAATTCAACACTGCGACAAAGGGATAATTCTTACACTCAGCATTGCCACAAGCCCTATCAATGGGTTTTTTAGTTAGAAATGACAACACCTTGTCGCCTCCCTTTCACCTTAAGATGACACCACTCCGATCACCCCCTTCTCAAACCGAGGTGACAACACACTAGCACCCACATTTTTGACCAAAATGATCACACCTTGCTCGCAGCATACTCCATATCTCATGTCTGTCGCCCATGTCTGAGAGGGCCTATTAATTTTTCTACGAAGAGAACACACGTACCTCCAAAACAACTCCTCCAATCACAACATGATGGAGAGAACATGTAGCTCAAGAAATAGGAAAGGGACACTATCAGGGACTAGGTTTCAAGTTGTGACCCTTACCTAGACGACATACACATGTACGGACCACTAGACTGTGACCCTACACGCCCTGATTTTTTGCTGACAACCAGGGAGTCCTACACCCCTAGAAAGCCCCTCAGTGATTGTCCTCACATCCTTGAGCCTTGGCCACAATGCAAGTACCAACTCGGCATGGTGGTCTAGGTTACCGACGATGAGGGGAATTCATGACGTCGATTCTTCCGCTGCCCTCTGTTCATGGTAAGTACTTCATTACCTATCTATACTTCTATGCATGTATCACTACATCGCTCGTAATCACATTGTCGTCCTTGTAAACCGCGGATTGTAAGTTCACGAAATAGGTGGATCAACCATATTCAATACCTAACCTAGTTTAAATCCACATCCTCTGAATCAACCTAGAAGAATTATGGAGGAGCTCTAGACCAAGAAGATCAACAACAATGAGCTACAGAGATAGAGGATCAGGGACAGTAACAACAAGGAGGTGGTGCACCTTGGTTGCGACTACCACTTGTACCGTTCTTGTGCTAACCCAAACTGCAATTACACCTACTACTACCATGACAACCAACCATCTCCATGCCACCCAGATGACTACCACTCCGTATGGGTGCCCTATGGTGTTCTATTTTTACTTTAGGGGCGTTCTCCCACAAGCCCGATGAGATCTATAACCGCCATGTCAATCACATTTCAAAAGGTGCGTATGTATCATAGATTCATAGTTCTAGTGAGGTTGGTTGGGTCGTGTGTCTTGTCATAACTGGAAAAATATGCATTCGAACGAACACTACATGCCATGTAGCTCCATATTTTCTTCATGAATTATCTCCAAGAATTGTGTGGGCTTACATTTTTCTAGGTTAGTATGTATTGTTGTTTCATGGTCTAACTATATGCCTAAAACACGCCATTTACTGTAAAATGATAATGTTTTTGACAAAATTGACCATACCATGCCATAGCATGCACTAGCTTTTCTTATTGATTTGACAACTCACACTATATCTTCTCAGTGAATTGACAATACGCACTAGCTTTTCTTAGTGATTTGATAACACGCACCAGCTTTTCTCAATGATTTGATAGCTCGTTTAACTTTCCTATGCCCAAAGATTCATTTTCAAGGACGTGAGTGCACGTCATTTGCCAAAATTTACTGTAGCAACATTAAAGACTAACCGTCTATAAAAATGGGGAACACTCCACCGCAGCCAACACTCCACTCGAGCTAATGTCAAAATAGGGAGAAGGGAGGGAGAAGGGAGGTAGAGGAGGTCACTCCGCCAGGGTTGGGGATATTGGACTATGTAGAGAGGCTTAGAAAGCGAAAATGTGTTAAGAAGGCGAAAACTTACCATGATTCTTCTTACAAGAATGCACATATACTACCAGAGTTTTCACGCTCGTAGTGCGACTATGGTAATCCAAAATGGGTCATTCAATCCACACATGCAAAAACCCAGCTTGGGTGTATTACATGTGCGGGGATTACCGTATAAGTGAATGTGACACGTTGATATTTTACATTGCATCTTGCGTTTTACATATCGCTGACTTCCTTTATGCATAATGGCATTCATCGGAGCAATGCTACTTCTAATAGATTGATGGACTAAAGATGTACGATATGGCATTCATCAGTAAAAATACATGTCGAACTACACAATTGCGCCAAAGAACTACGCCTGTTAAAAACCTTACACCTCGAAAGATAAGGAAAAGACTGAGAGGAGGGAAGACAAGGAGAAGGCGTCGATGGTCCCCAATGCCCCTACTGAATGTGGGCATATTTCGAACTGGGACAAGCCTAAATTAGATCCAAAAGACAAGTATTACGTTATCTATTATGGGAACATCGGAGGAAGGCCAAAGCCCATGCCAGCGGGCTCTCTAAGAGAAAGGCATGATAGACACTGATGCATTGCATGTATGACCACAAGTTTTACTTCTTTTCCATCCCTAGTGTTTTCGCTTCCAAATGGCACACATGTATCTTGGATGTAGCTCGAGTTGCTGGTTCATGTATGTTGTCATTTATATTGTAAGAGTAGTGAGGCAAACATATGCACCCCACCAAACTCTACGCATCACGTAAGTCATACATTCATTATGAAGTGTTATGTCACACTTGAAATGGTTTATTTAATAAAAAAACATCACTCAAATTCTCTTTTTAATAGTTAGCTATTATTTCAACATTACTTACTCATAAAAATATCATGTTGGAGTCCAAATCGAATTATCGATGGTTCGAGCAAATGAAAACAAACCGGATGACATACCTCATACTCAATCCTTAGACTTGACTAAAGGAATCAAAAGGGTTTGCTTTTTTGTGAACGAAGAGCTAACCAAGCAATGCTCTTGTTGAAGTTGCCCGGTAACAAAACTATGTAATTTTATTTCTATATTTTTTTATCTGAGCATTTATTTACATAATTAGAAAAGGTTGTTCTGTATGTTTTTATCCAAATGTTTATTTATATACATATTAATTAAAAAATATTATTTTAAAATAAATTGTTGGTCGCATAGCGACCAGGGTTCATCATGGCCTAGTTGCGCAATTGATTCTTATTGCACAACTGTGGAGGATGCCAACCTAGGCCCAGTCACAATACGGTGGCGCTACTGGCTTCAGTTGCACTTCTGTTTTGTGACTATGGTCTGAATTGCATGATCAAAATGTGACTAAGGCCATTCACACCACCAACATGAGATTGTGGTATATTTTTGTAAAAAATAATATAAGGTTATTCATTTAAAATGGTAAAAATGGATCATTTTAAAAAGGAAGGACTAGAACCTAGACGTACGATGAGAACATTCCCCCATACGCTCCCTCTACTGTTGGATCTCACTTGCAGAAATCAATGTCACCCCTTTGATTGACCTCCCTTAAGCACGACCTCCGTCTACGGCCGTGTGTGGTGACACAAGACAAGCGCGAGCTTTGGTCGAGGTTATGTGCAGTGGCTACCTCACGTGCTGGGGGACGACAAGGGGATTGGTCAGAAGGCAAGAGAAACAGGGAGAAGGAGCTCAATTTTGGTGGGTGCAAGTGGGCTGCTGAGTAGACTGCAATTGTGATATCATGGGGATGTTCGATCTACCAACAAAAAGACGTAGCAAAAAAATGATAGCGAACACAACAAAAATTACAAACTGTGCAGCAAAACTCCATTCGGTGGCAACAACCCATTGCAACAAATTGCAACCCCTAGTGCAACAAAAAAAATTATTAGGTGCAACAAATCAATAAAACAAATGCAATAAAATACCATTTGCTACAACATTTTTGCGTGTAAACATTGCAGCAAAATAAAACATTTCTTGCAACAATTGACAAACGTCGTTGCAACAAATTGAGAGAACACATGCAACAATCTATCGAAGGAAGTGAGAGTATCGGTGAGAAGATGAGCCTAGTTGAGGAGCAGGCAGCATTGGCCTGATGCTAGCCAAGACTTAGCTAGGACGAGACTAGCCCTAGACAACCGCTTCATTGTCGACTGCGCCACTGGTCCTCTACTCATCACCGGTAGACCAAATCGGATAAGGTCAAGGCCAGACAAGTACCGTTGCCTTAGCCTCCTTCCCCTCCATCAAGCACGACACCGATGAGCCCCCCTAATGCGCTGCAAGCTGTGGAGGAGGGAAAACATGAGAATCAGGGGAAGGAGAAAAAGCAAGTCATTTGATGGTTTCAGAGTAAACGAGGAATAGGGTATTGGGAGCTTGTGCTCTACTTTACGTGGAGAGAACAGATTGATAAGATGAGGAAGTGAGTGGAGGAAGGCTCTAGAGAGAAAAGAGACGACTAGGTGGTACATCTGATATATTAGAATGGTGGTTAGTGTTTGGGATGATATGGATGGATAAGGATAATGTCGGGGACTGATAAAATCTCTGACAAGTCAACACACGGTCAACGGGGCCCCTAGCTCGGGGCGATGCAGCGAGGGGCCTCGACCAAGACCTAAACAACGCTGATACCCGCACGACCTCAAGCTCGGGCGGTAGGGGATCCCGTCCCCGCGCAACCTCGACCTTGACCCGAGGGAGTGCGTTTACTCGCGGTTACCAAGACCCGGATGGTGGCGTCAAGGCAGGCGTGGGCGGTATTTAAAGGCGATTCTGACCCACCTTCAATGCGCCGAGCCACTACAGGAATCTCTCCGTCAGATTCTGAGCGTCCGGGAGGATATAAGGTTCCGCAAGGCATGCGCAGGGGGAGGATCAGCACACCAGCAGTAGACTACTAGACACACCAAAGGCGCTCAAGCTCGAGCTGTAAACCACTCCCTGTACTCACGATTAGTGAATTCCCCCACCTTAGGAGAAGACTGGACGTAGAGCTGTTACCCTCGTGGGGGCTCGAACCAGTATAATCTGCTATCTCCTGCTCACTGACGCCTCGCCCCGACCTACGTCCTCACCATTGTTGAGCGAAGCCCTTTCCGGATCCCTCATTCATACCAAACCCGTTCTCACCTTTGCGGTCAGGCGATCCCGATCGTCGACAGATAAGATGAGAGGAGCTGTGCGAGTGAAGCGTCCGGATAGAACACCTCATGTCAGACGCCCAGACCGAAGCATTACCGTTAAAAATTCTCAGTTTACCCGCTTGCTAAGCTAGAAGCGGACACCATTTTAGGCCTTTTTGTTGTGAAATTTTATGATGCATTGTAACGGTAGTAGATAGTAGTAGAAATCAGATTCAGTCGTTGATTTGTTAAGAATATTTCTACTACTCTACTGCCATAGAAAGTATAAATAATTCTAACTAATATGAACCATTAGATTGAAAAAATGAATGGCTCATATTAAATTTAGTGTACAGTAATAAAGCTGTTTTTGTTTGCTGGTCTCTAACCTACTCAAATCACCAAACTGTGGCTTTATGTCATTGCGTACAACTCATCCGTTGTTTAAACCATGAGAAATGCTGTCGCGTTCTTGGCGTAGTGACACCGAGTCCAGGGCAGCTATAGACAGTGTGCTCGACGTTGAAAAGGCATCTCAGAGGACGCCAAGCGTGGGCGTGGCTGAGTCACCTGCTGTTCTTCCTTCCCAGCAACAAAATGCCATCTTTTTTTAGGGATAAAAAATGTCATCTTGTAATTGTCGTTTGTGGCACAGATCCTATTCTCGTATGCATCTCCACTGCTAAATATCTTTTTCTCACTAGAAGGGGGAAAATCATCTCTCTCAGTTTCCGAAAGATTCATCAGTCATTGTTGGCACAGCATCATGCTCAGTATGCATTATGCAAATGCAACTCACAAAGGTTTTCCCTTACAATCTTGGGAGCACTCACTCACAACACAGAACATCTTAAGTAGGCTGCCAAAACCAGGTATTCTTATACCTCCAATGGTACAAATCAGGGAAGCAAGCACAGACTAGTGTCACATACGCACAGTGTTTAGTATACATCTTCCTAGGATTAGATGGTAGTACAGGCGAAAACAGCAAGTGCTTATTCCAGTACATCTCAGCTACCAATAGCTTATTACGGTACATAGCAGCTAGCCATCTAGATCCATACAATAACCACATATCAACATGCTTATTGTCCAAGAAGGATGAGGGGCAAGAACATACCAGAAAGATACAGGCTTAGTGTATTTACAGTCACGCAGGATACAAAGGAACCACATATTGCGGGCAGTCCAACCTCTTCCCAGCAAGGGAGTAGTATGCAAGTACCTGAGCTTGACTATCTGCACAATGTTCCCCATCTTCCATCAGCCGATCTGCGTTCTCGGGGCTGGGAGGTGTAAATTCTATGTTCCAGAAGGGCCTGGCCATGAGCATCAGATCGCGGCCAGTTTGGGAGGCTTTGTAGCCCTCCACCCATACATACCTCAGGGAAGGCATACGTAGTACCGCGAGGGCCAATGCCTGCTCACTGAAGCAACAGCTCCTTAGTTCAAGCTTCCGCAGTTTCACACATCCCGATGCAAAACTGAATAATCCATCATCTGTTTCCCCAACGTTACCCAGGAGCATGTATTGGATAGTTCCACTGTACTGTCCAATATAGCCAAGGCCTACATCGGAAAGCCCCCCTGGTCTCAAGTATAGAGCAAACCTCCGAAGTTTGGTGCAGCCCCTCAGCAGCGCACGGACACCATTGTCAAGTGGCAATTCTGTTATCCTCTCTTCTCTATCAAGTAGGACAAGGCGGAAGTCACAAAGATTTTTGCAGAAAGTCCCAATAGATTCCAGGGCTCCATTTGTGATATCAGACACATACGCAGCGATATATTCCAGTTCACGGCAGCCTACGGCAACAGCCGTCAAGCCTACTTGAGAAACTCCTCCTTGCTCTTCTTGCAAACCTGGATCATCATCCCCTCGCTCAATTCTGAGCCTATGTAGCTTCTTGCATGTGTCTGCAACAACCCCTAATCCTCTATCTCCAATAACATTCCTCACCTGTTGAGCACAGCACATTCACAATGTTAGTTACAATAAAAAGATCACTAACTGAATATCTTAGTAATGCACATGCATCAGAGACATTACCGCAAGAACTAGTAAATTGGGACATTTTGCAATAAGCTGGCAATGATCTTCGGTAGTGAGGAAAGCGAACTGCAAGTCAAGCTTCTTGAGTACTGACGAAAAAGGAAAGATGATAGGCATGTCATTGGTACCCATGTACGTAAGTCCTAATGAGCAGAGTCTTGAAGGAAATTTAAAATTCCCATGCTTGGTGAGCTCCCCTTGCTCACTGAATGCCCCTCCAGCAAATTCTTGCAATGATGTGGCCATGCGGAAAAACCCAATTAAATCTGAAAGGTCACAGTCACTAATCTTCAATGAAATTAATGATTTGCAGTTTTTTGCAAGAAGCTCAAGCTCAGCTGCCGCCACTCTGAGTTCAGTCATGTGGAAGTTCAAGGTGACCAGAACAGGATTGTTGATAGCAAGTTCACGGAGCCAATCAGTGCCGTTATCAGTAATTGAACATTCTTCCAGGAATAAAGTTCTCAGTGATCTGCTTAATTTAGTGCAACATGTTAGTGCAGTGATTTTATCACGATATTACAAGTGTGCTAAAGTATGCCAAACAAAAAGATCATAAAATAAATGAGTGAACTGAAGAGAGACAAATGTAGCTTTTGACTGCATAAATAATCACAATTGATGTGTTCAACATTTTTTTCGATAAAGGGATGACCCTTATTTCCATTATGAGAAACAGGATACAGGTTTAACGTTCTGACAAGAAAGAAATAATGTGTTCAACGTGGAGTAAGAAATGCAAAACAGCTTAGAAAAATACAGAAACAATGAACATATGCCAGTGTCCACATTGTTCTTTGAGCTTCAGTAAGAACATTTTTGCATTTTAGTAACTCAGTTTTTGTATGCAGAACATATCTTCAGTAAGAACATTTTTGCATTTTAGTAACTCAGTTTTTGTATGCAGAACATATCCAACGCTATCTCATCAGAATGATCAAATTAAGCAATGTTAACAACAAACTAAAACTGGATGGGCAATAGCCCACTTGGTTCGGGAGCCGGAGAGCTCCTAGCCGGTTGCGAGTTCAATCCTCCGGATCGACTCGTGGTCCTCACATAAAAAAAATTAGGATGGGTACATACACGCATGTGCGTTCAGTAAGATAGTTAGTTAGAGACCCTAGGACCTCTACAAAATTTCTTGCGTGTGTAGGACGCACACATGCGCGCGCGTGTGGAGTTTGTGTGTGTAAGTGTGTGTTGTGTGCGTCCTTGTACCCTACAAAAAAAAACTAACTTATTTGAAAAAGGAACAAACTGATAGAGACCTAAAAATATGATCAGCCTGACATATTGCCACATGATACTGGCCACGATAGTTCGCTGAAAACAGAAACCATCAACAGCTTGCCTCTAAATTCTGTACAACAGTCGTTCGAATAAAAGACGAGCTAGCTTTGGTCGAGTCCAATTACTACTGCTTTGGCATTTTGTTGCATTGCCCCATGTTCTTGCTAGATTTGGAGGCCTCCTGCAAATTGCTTAGGAAATAAATGCTATGGAATGGACTCTTGTGCATCATGATCAACAAATAAAAGCAGAACATTCAATTTCTGCAGGAAACAAAATTAAGTCAACGAACTGTATCCATAGACCATAGAGATACACTCGCGAGGCCATTTCACCTCTTCTATGCTACGATTGTACAATCTCTCGATCATGCGATGAGAGAATGCCCTACTATGGGCGTCCAGATCCCGAACTACTTTTGGCAAACACCGTCCCGTGTTAGAACAAGATTCTACTTGCAGAAAGGCGATGCATAGCTCGGTGCTATCCACTACACTACTTCGGGACAACAACTAAACAGCAGCTCAATTCTCCACCCAGTCGCTATCTCCCTAACCCCCCAAACCCCAATTCCGGCTTACTTCTCCCACTCCCAGATCAGAACCATGAGGAATCAGCGAATCGACGTATTCCAGTACCTGCAGGAGCGGGCGACGAGGCGGAGGGCGTCGGTGGAGAAGCCGGAGCACTTGTCGAGCTTAAGCTCCTGCAGCATGTGGCCGCGGGAGCGTACGAGCGTTTCGAGGTCGGCGTCGGTAACGACCATGCGCCGCAGGTGGAGCGCCTTGAGGCACTCGAGCGGCGCGGCGAGCTCGGCTATCCACGGCCGCGCGTACGCGCCCCAGTCGTCGGGGATGAGGTCGTACATGGCGGCCCGGGGCTTCCCCTTGAGCGCGAGCGACTCGAGCCGTGGGAACCGCGCGAGCAGGCTCGCCGGGGACGCCGCGTAGCAGAAAGGCACGGTGACGTGCTTCCGCGTGAGCGCGTCGATGCGGTGCCACCGGCGGCACACCAGCGACGCCGCCTCCCGGTCGCGCGGGTCGTCCACGTACCCCATCACCAGGTGCAGCGCCTCCTCAGGGACGCCGCCGCCGAAGCTCAGCGCGCGGCTCAGCCGCTGCGACTCCGGCGCCTCCCCGCCCATCGATCCGACCGGGCGGCGGATCAGGCAACCTGAGATAGCTCCACGCCTACGGCTCCGCGCTGGCTCGCCGGGGATCTGGTCCGGCGAGGGGTGGAGACATGGGATTTCCTTTTTTTCACTACCCCTTTCTGATGGGGTGGTGGCGCAGGAAAGGCGAGAATTATTGGAGGGAGAAGAGTGGAGGAGGACAGGAGGGATGGGGATCGTGGAAGGGCCGTTTACTTCTGCGCGATCCAGCTTGGGATGCCGCGCCACGTCGGCTCAGGTCGGGTTGGGAATTGCTTGGGGCACACAGCCGCGCACACACCGCAGCGGTGGGGCGCCCTGTCGCCGGCCGATCTCTGCTACCCAGGATGACGACGGTGGCTTTGAATGGGCATGCATGCCGGTGTTGGTTGAAGGCCTGAAGCTGCTCATTATCGTCGGCTTATACCTCTCGAGAGTGAAAGTTTATTTAGTAACCGCAGTAACTTGTGACTTTTAGTCTTTGTCTATAGATGATGTAGAGATATATTATAGGCAATTATCGATCTATCTGTACATATGCGTGTTTATTTAGTAACACAACAAAAAGTGTAGGAAGAGAGCCAGGAGGAGAAGAAAACGCAGAATAAGTGCATGCATTGCCTTCAGAATCAGATTGGTTCGATTCCGACTTGGATGTTTCTTTACCTTGGTTTTCTTTCCGAATGGCTATTTGTTTTTTCCTTAACTAAAGGGTCTAAGTGGGAGTCCAACTAGACAATCTTTTTTTAGTTTAGATAGTCTTTGATTTTCAGGTTATAACATTGCATGACACATAATAAACTCGTATATTGGTTTGAATCCGAGTCGCGTGATTCAAGATATCCGAGTCGGGTTGAGTACGTGTGTGTGTGAGTGCAGCCATATAAAAGTCTAGGATCAGCCCATGTAAAAGTTAGACATTTTTGCATTAAGTACAATTATTTGAAAAACACTGTTGCAACCAAAATTTTCTCCGAGTTCTTGTGAAAACAACATAGGATTTCATTATTGTGAGTGGATTTGTATCCTGTGGATCAAATTTGCATGCTAGTCTCTTCTCTCGTTAGTGTGTTGTCGTGGGAAAAAAACTTACCTAGGGTTTGGGCTCGCAACTTCCTCTAGTTTCTAACCGATCCACCTCTCCTCCACTGATCTTTGGATCGACGTGAAGGCTACTGCTTGCTCAAGGATTCCGAAGGTTGAAGGTTACTGCTGTTTGAGAAGAACCAACGCTACGGTTTGTGGTTAATTACTACGCATATACTACATATACTTTTGTTGGTTTTGCCTTCTTGGCGGGATGACATGAAAGATTGCTGCTGGTTTATGCTTGTACCGTGAAAGATCAGGTGAAACACACACGATGGCTATACTAGTTGAACCTTTATCTTCAGTTGCTTGTAATTATGTGTGCGCGCATGTGTTAATTAACACCCCGTGACACAAAATTCACTAATAGTTCAGCCCCATGCGAGATGGGTATACATGAATAGCAGCTGTCTTGGGCTTTGATCCTCACTTCGCCCAAAAATACTAACCCAGAAATACTATGAATTGGAGCAACATGTATTATATACCAGTGTAATTCAATGTAAACTTGTATTGTGATATTAAAGGACGGGGTATTACACAAATATATGTTGAGTGTCATGTACACTATTGCTCCAAGGAAAATGTCATTTACATTTTAACTGCAATAGCCAATTGTTGAGTGTGGCTAGCACTATCGATTCTAAGAAAAACGACATGTAATTGTTTTAAAAGCATCATAGTTTTGGCCTGTTTGGGAGAACTGTTTGCTGAAAAGCTGTTTTTTTTTTTTTTTTGCTCTCTAAGCTGAAAAGTGGTTGTGGCTTTTTATAAGAGACCGTTTAATAAATAGCTACTTTCTCTTAGCAATAAACTGCAAAAGCAGGTCCAACCTAACTTTCAGCTTTTGTTAATTATATATGGCTTTTGGCTTATGCTAAAAACCGTTTAAAAGCTGAGCTGTTTGGGAAGCCTTTATTATACCATGTACTAAAAATATTAGACAATACTCGTTTGTTCAATTTTATTTCTTATGTCTTCATGTGAATAAAATACGTAGGAAATACATCATTTGATTGATATTTACTATTGCATCTAGCTATTATGAGTTAATATATCATGGGCGTCCATTGCCAACTTGTTATTTGTGCTAGCTGATTATTGGGTTGCATGCAGCCAATTCACCCAAAAGGTTAAATTAATGAGGAAAGGCGCACAATGCAATTAACTTATACTGCAACACTCCCCTTAGCTAGTTTACCCAAAAATTTAAGTTAATGAGAAAATAGGTTGCAATTATTTTATAATTACACCAATCGAGTTTTGAACTCAAGGCCTTTTAACTCTGATATTGTATTAAGTTGCATGAACCAGCCAGTTCACCCAAAAGATTAAGCAACTCCCCCTCACGTATGGGTGCTCTTAGGCCTAAGACGTGAAATAGAAGTGGACTACAATTATTTTTCTTTAATTGCACTAACCGGGTCTTGAACTCAAGATCTCTTAACTCTAATACCATATTAAGTTACATGCACTAGCCAGTTCTCCAAAAATCTTAGGTCCTATTTGAAGGGGCTGTGGCTAGGTTGAAAAGTTGCTTTTAGCTTACTGGGCTGAAAAGCAGTTGTAGCTGGCGGTTGTGACTTTTCTTGAAATGTCGTTTGGTAAACTAGATTTTTATAAACTTTTCTTGAGATGCCGAGCGGAGAGGAGACCAAGCGGGGCGGAGGCGAGTTGGGAGGAGGAGACGACTAGGGAGGCGGCGGGTCTCCAAGCGGGGTGGAGGAGACAACCGGGGAGGAGGTGGGTGACCGGGGAGGAGGCCGGGCGACGAGGAGGATAAGGCCGGCGATCGGGGAGGAGGCGGAGCAGCAGGTGACTGGGGAGGAGGTAGAGCGTAGGGAGGATGAGGCCAGCGACTGAAACTGAGGTGGGCGATCGAGGAGGAGGTCAAGCGGCAGGGAGGAGGCTGAGCGCGAGGAGGATGAAGCTGAGTGACCGAGCGCTTGAACCCCCACCACAGCACCTCTCCTCTGGCTTTGGCTTTGTGCTATCTTTTGGGAGGCTACGCTGTAAAGCAACTTGGCAGCCAGTTTGTTTGGGGGAGCTTGTGGTTCAAAGCCGAAGCTAAGCTGAAGCACAACCTCCTAAATAGACTCTTAAGCTAATGAGGAAAGATGAGCAATTTACTTATACTACAACACTAATTGCCTCCATCTTGCTCAGCCCTGCTAGCTAATTGTTTTCATCTTTCTCGGCCCCATCAGACACTTATGGCTACTTCAATGTCGGTGGTGCTCACCACTAGCTTACCGTAGCCACCCCTTGAACTTTCAAATTAGGGGAAATTGCCTTTCAAATTGAAAATTAGCTTTCAAACAAGAAACTTTGAGCTTTCAAAATAGATATTTCAACTTCGAACTAGAAATTTACCAAACTTTCAACTATAACATAAAATTTTCAACAAGAAACAATCATGATGGCATTGAGGTGGTGAGCGTGTCCCGAGCATGTTGTCACCCCAAAGGGGACGAGAGAAAGATCATGGCAAAAAGGTTGTGCGAGACATCAATCGAGTATGCATATTACCCTAAGTAGCATATAGGATCAAGTTCTCTATTTTATGTGATCCAACAACCCACATCAATCTCGTCCAAAAAAAGTTACCTATAGATGTTTATTGAAATACAATCTACTCGATATCAACGAAACATCGAACAAGAAACTCTGCACACCTCGAACATATGGTTACTTCGTAACTAGCACCACTAAACATTCAACCGTACATAACGAAATGCGGCACCTCCGGGTGCACGTAGCAGAGCACAGCAACAACATTGTTCTTTTTCCTTTGTTTTTCTGGCGGCTGGGAAAGCACGTTCGGCGATTGGGTGAGCAAGGGTGCACACAAGCGGCGCCGATGGGACGCACGCATCTAATCTGAGCGCCTTAGTGGGCATCTGGAGATAATCGTATGTCATCAGTGCATATAAAAATGCTTTCCGTTCGCGGGTAATATATACCTTCTTACTCTCGTCTTGACGTAGCGACATTTTCTCGCTCCCCGCCTGCTGCCCTCAGTGCTGCTCTGCTCACACACCACGCACATTCGCACCCAGATACAAACAATATACATGTACTTCTATATCTAAATTACCTCCGAAAGATTTTCTCCATGATGATGCTTCATGCTTGCATGACACACACGCTCGTACGGTACTTGGTTGAGCGTACGATGATGCTAGTGCTATTCCGTCTGGTCACAAAAGAGTAATGTTTTGTTGTACATATAGTTAAACTTTAAAATCTTGAGAGGTATTTTTATGATTTTTTTTTGACAGTTGTATAAATATTAAAGTATGAATGAAAAGTAAACGGTGGTTATTTACTCCTTCATTCACTTCAAGATTTGTACAACCCGTATTGAGAGGAAAATCATTGAAGCACTGCTCTATAATCTTTGGTCATCTAAACCGTTATAAATATTTTGATTAGACATGAAAATGATATGAGTAGATTCATCTCAAAAAATACTTTCATAATATTATAATTTTATCAGTTTTTTTAATATATTACACTATAAGTTCATAATCAAAGTTGTATTTTAGATACTATATCAATATCTAAAACGTCACTCTTTTGTGATGGAAGGATTGTTTTCTTGGTGACCAGAAGCGCCAAACGGACCCTTTGAATCAATAGTAGAACATAACTTGTTAGCCTGTTAGGGCTAGCAAGTGGTATCAGAACTGCAGCCAAAAAGCCGAATGAGAAGCTGGAAGCCGCTTGGAGCAAGAGCCAATGAAACTCAAGAAACGGATTCAATCCGGTTTTGGGATTGAGTTGGAGTCCGATCAGTTAAGAACTTCTCTCAGTGCTTCTCTCGGGTGAGTGGGAATCACGGGCGACCGAAGAGGCACAGGCCGGCTGGACGTCGGGCAGCCGGAGGCTGGGGGCAAGCCGGGCAACCATTAGAAGCGGCAAAGACGGGAGCAGCCGACGGGGGCACGAAGGTCGGGCAAGCGGACGGCTGGTGGATGGAGCGTAGTGCACCAATGCGAAGCTCGAGCGAGAGCAGACAATGCCAGCGGGTGGCTTGGAGGCGATGGAAGGCTGAGTGTGGTGACAGGGCCCCGGAGGCGCCAGCGGAGGCGCCTCGACTGGTGAAGGTGGGCGGCGTGGTGTTTGCGCTTGAAGAGCAGTGGATGCCGGCGCTGTGTGGCACAATGGAGGCCGCGACGGGCGGCCGGAAGGCCAAGCGCGACGGAGGCAGCCGGGGAGACTGCTAGGGTGGTCAAGGTTCGAAGGCACCGGAGTGCGTGGTCGATGTGGATGGGTGCAAAGGCTGACAGCGCTGATGTCAGCGGACGTGCGGAGGAAGGTGGCGTTGGATGGAGATCCAGACGGGATCCATCGAGAGACGCAGCAACCAGACGAGGACACACGCCAGAGAGCTCTTTGGTGGCCAAATTCAGTGAGACGCCGCAGCGGGCAGCGCGATCTGGCGACGTGGGAGTGTGTGGGCGGCTGGGCGCAAAGGACGGATCAAAAAACAGGATTGTGTAATTGCTATCGTGTGGGTGCTGCCCATCAGCCTCCTCTCAGGGCTGCAGCTCTGGCTTCTTCCTGTGTAAGAGCAGCTCCAGCTTCTTGAGATTTTCTCCGACTTTCGGTTTTTGGCTTAGCTGCTCCGGCTTCTCAGCTTCACTTTACGGCTGTGTTCTCCCATGAGAGGACAAGTCCACAAGGCCGGTTGAGTTGAATGTCATGAAAAAAATAAACGGCAGTATACCAAAAGACTTTGAGATTTCTTTTGCAATTTAGATTTTCATGCTTATTATTGGAGGCATTTCACGTGAAATTTAGAATGTCATGTCTATTATTGGCGGGATCTCATGCTTAAATTTAGGCTTTCATGCTTATTATTTTGTGCTTATTATTGACATATTTTCATTACAAATTCAAGCTATCATGTGTATTATTGACGTTATTCATGCACAGTGCAGGTCATTATGCATATTCTTAGAGGTTTTCTTTACCAATTCAGGCCATTGTGCTTATTATCGGCAGCCTCGTGTGAGATTTATCATTGGCAGTTTTCTTCAATGTTTCATTGTCTTTTAATCATTAGAGGATTTATTCGATGTTTCGCAGTCGGTATTTTTGATGTTTCATCGTCTGCTTTGGAGAAAAAAATGTCAGTTGGGGAGACAACTAAATTTGGTTTTTCATCACCATTAATTAGAATTTGGTGTTTCATTACTGTTATTTTGGTGTTTTATTCACCGTTTTGATACATCGACCATTATGAAGTTTTTGATAATGTTAATTTAGAATTTGTCGATACCCTGATGGTAGTATTATACTTTTTAGAGTTTTACTATTGAAGGTTTTGCTCCATTATCAGCTTAGACGAAGGTTTGAAGTGCAAAAGGAGTTTATTTTCTGCATGGATGCTACAATGTTGTTTGTTGTCTTTACTCGATATAAGAGGTCTACTGTAATTTATACTCCATTGGCAAAATGAGAATTTTTCTTCATATAGACATTTTTGCAGGAGCAGTTTCAACCATATTATGGATTTTCATCACGCAGTTTGCCAAATTTTATGTTTCAGATAGAGCATATCAAAAATCTATGTTATGTGTTCTTCGCAATCTATCCAGCATCATAAGTGATGTCATGGCTTATGCCATTTGATGATTGAGTGTTTGTTCCATAAGGTCAATTGTATAGACTCAAATTTTACTGGGGTTATGAATCATTGAAGACCTAAATTTCTTCACCTGCTTTATTGATAACTGTGTGTTTGGATTAATTATTTCAATTTTCTCTCGATCTACTGGCAGATTGCTCAATCTTTCTTTATTAGAAGCGTTTCGATAAGGCTATTCTAGTCTTTGTCTTTTGCACTATAAGTATTTGAATTGACTATTTCAGTCTTCCATATTTAGTAGTCTTTTAAACTTTTAACACACTTATATTCATAGTGCTTAATTACCCTTCAGGGTTTTTCGGAAATAATTTCTTTATATATTTTGAGTTAAGGGGTGGTTTATTAGAGATAACTCTATATCTCGATCTACTATATCTTTTGGTTTTATCTAACTAGTTGTTAGTCTAAATTTTCTACAACTAAGACTCTTTGGATATATAAACCAACACCTTATGCATGTAAACTTTGAACCATTACAATAGATTGTTTTATGTGGTTTTTCTCAATGGTTTTTTGGAATTACTATAGACCGAACGTATGACATGCCAGCCATTCGCTTGGATAGTGTCGATTTCCTCTGGCGCCTCTCACCAACTTTGTCAAGAAAGGGTCACATCGCGGGCGGACCGGGCGAAGCCATGCGTCGGCATTTAATGAGGTTGGAGGAACGGGACTGCACAGGAAGGCGTATTAAATGTGTAAGGATCAGCATGATGACCCCTTTTACCTACTCCGGTGCTTTGGCCTATATAAGGGCCCTCGGGTGCATAGGGAAGAAATTGACCGAAGGATTGAAAAACAAGCAAGAGCATAGCGATAGAGCCCAAGGAAGAACTTGTAATTCCCAAGCTTTGTACTGCACGATAAAAAACACTCTCGATAAGCAATCCAGCGAGAGTAAGGCTATTACCCACGAAGGGGCACGAACACAGGTAAAAATCACAGTGTCACCATAGTTAAATAGCGCCAAAGCTTGCTGCGAGAGTCCTAGGGTTTCCCTCGCTAGGTTTAGCCATTTGAAGACGCCCTCCTTCGAACCAAACCGGAATGCAGTAGATCACGGGCTGTCGAGCGGAATCTGTGCCAAGCGGTAGCGCGCCAGTAGGGGCTAGTAGGCTGGTTTTCCGGCTAACTCCCCGGATTCGGCGTTCGCGATTTGGAAGCAAGCCAGCGTCGGAAAATGGCGGGTTCTCGGCACGGAATGTCGCGAGGTGGCGGCGATCAAAGCGCCTCCGGCCGTCAGCCCGTCGAGCCGTCGTACCCTGCCTCCTCGAGCGGCGCCCTGCTCTCCGAGCGGTGGAAGCGGCCGTCGCGTCGCGGTAGCCATGGAGGCCACCCCCGCCGAACTTGCGCGCTCGTGCCCTTCGGACCACCAGCGGTGGAGTTCGCGGAGACTCTCCGGCCACTCCGTGGCTGCGAAACGTCTTGGCCTCGTGGATCGGCCCAACTCGGGTAGGGCTCCTGGCGATCGAGCCTGCAGCGTACCTTAGGCGCCTAAAGCGCATGCGAGCGCTCTCGGGCCTCGAGCCGCCCAGCGAGGAGCCACGGCGGGCCGGAGTCAAGAAGAAGCGCAGCGCAATCCGGTCCGGTTCCTCGAGGCAGTGGGGACCTCGCTCTCATCTGGCGAGGCAGCCCGGCCTGGCGATGACCTCCTTGATCGCTTGCCGCGCCATCCGGACCAAGGCTGCTGCCATGATGGCGGGTAGCATCTAATGATGAGCCCCCCCATGGCTCTCATCCTCGGGATAAGGAGGAGGTTCCTCCTCAGAGCTCCTTGAAACCCGAGCCTCGCGCTCCCATCTTGCGGTCCCGGGACCGAGACCTCCGTGGCCAGCTCGGCTCCCTCTGGCGTCGGGTGCAGGCCTTCTCCGGCCCGTGCATGTGTGACATGGCAGACGGAGTTCCGCCCGTGACCATAGAAATATGGCGGCACCACCAACTTGAGGAGTTCCTCCAAATTTACAGCGATGGTGCGGGCGGTGGCGGATCTGAAAAGGTCATGGCCAACTACCTCCCAACAGGCTTGCAGGCTCTGCCGCTCTTGGTTCTTGAATCTCCCAGGGTCGATACACTCGTGGGGAAAGTTGTGTGACCTCTTCGTCGCCAACTTCGGGGCTCCTTTCGCGATCCGTGGAGGATGACCTTCACGCTCTGGAGCAAGAGAAGAGTCGCCCGCGACTTCATTGGCGGATTACGCCCTTGCCGCAATACAATCCCCACATCTCCGAGACAATCGGTCGTCATCGCCTTGAGAGGCGTCGCGACCTAAGATGAAGGAAAGATGGCTACCGTACCATCGGCTCCACCTCGAGCTTTTTCCTCGCACATAAGTGTCTTGCAGACATGGCTCAAAGGGCGCGCCCTAGCCCAAAATTAGCCATAGCAAGGATGGTAGGGACCTCGAAGGGTTCCGCCGCTCAAGCAAGCCTGAGCCTTGGCAGAGACAGGCGGTCTTGGCAGCCGCGATGATGAAAAGATCTGCGCCGGCCTTGCCGCCGTGGCCGTGGGATGATCGCCGTGGCCGTGCGAGGAACGTCGGGATCGGCCGATGACCGCCATGATCGCAAGGATGACCGCCCGCGAGCAAAAAGGAGGCGGCCGTGTTGCCTATCCACCGCACCAACACCCGACACGGACAAGCTGTCCGGTCGTGGACAAATAGTGGAAAAAGCGGCTCAAGGCGCGCCGGCGATGATCAAGATGAAAATCCGGCCCGTATCTTCGGCCAGCCGATCCGCGTGATAGCCTACATCCATGGTGGATCCTCCACCTTCCCTCAACGCCGCTTACAAGCGGCGAAGAAGAGGTTTGCGCCCGCGTCGGCTTCGAGGTCGGGTCGGATCTTTGAAGTGGTCGAGCAAGCACTCACCTTGATCGGTGACCATCCGGCGCCAGGCCTGGGATACCTCCGGTGTGGTGTCGCCTTGTTGAATGTGCGGGTTGGTGGGCGGGGAGTTCTATCAACCTCTGTCCTCCTCGGCATTCTTGGCGCTCGAGATCCATGATCGGATCTGCGCCCAGCTCTGCCTTCTTGAGGTAGCCCAGTGGTATGTTTCCCTTGGCGGTCGCCTCCCATCACCTTTGGGGAGGGACAACTACACTGCCAGTGGCTGGTGGATTCGAGTCGCCGACTTGACCTCCCCTAATGCCTGCTTTCGGCCGGGCCGGCGTTGGCCCGATTCATGGCGACCACCCACTCTGGCGTATATGGTGGTGAAGATGCGGGGCCCGCTGGCCCCATTCGTCGAGGTGGACAAGGCCGAGGCTTTTATTTGTTTCAAAAGCGCGCAAGACTGGCGCGGCGCCACTGCGTGGCGCCAGACGCCACTTCTCGGGGAGCCCCTCGGTCGGGACCCGTGCCTCACTGGCTCTGCCGGTGAGGTAAAGGTGGTCGCCACAGTGAGGAGAAACTCCCAGAAGGTCGTCAACATTGGCGCCAACCTCGGCGCCAAATAGGAAAACGCGCTCGTCACCTTCCTCCGGTCCTAATTCCGGCGTGTTACTTGGCAACCGTCCGATATGGTGGGGTCCCGGGGAGGTGATTGAGCACTTAGATTAACGCAGCTCCCAGGCGCGTCGGTCCGTGAAGGTCAGGAGGCAGTAGCGCCGGCGGCGAGATGCCATTCGAGAGGAGGTAGAAAGGCTGGCGGCGAGGGATTGTTAGGGAGGTCTCTCATCTGAGTGGCTTGCCAACCATGCTTGTCAAGAAGTCAGCGGGAAATGGCGCGTGTGTGAAACTTCACCGACCTCAATAAGGCTGCCGAAGGATCCTTACCCTCTGCTGCGAGTCGATCTCATCGTTGACTCCACGGTAGGGTCGAATTGTTGTGCTTCTGGATCGTGCTCGGATACCACCGGATCGGCATAGCACTTGAAGCGAAGAGAAGCTTTTGTAACCCCTACGGTGTATATTGTTATGTAAGAATGGCTTTTGGTTTAAAGAATGCGGTTCAACTTACCGATGTGCCATGCATATCACCTTAGCCCGACTAGGCGTGTCTGAAGTTTATGTTGATGACTTGGTTGTGAAGATTAAGAAGAGCGACGAATTGATCCAAGACACGGAGAAACCTTTGGTAACCTCCGGAAGAATTGTTTGAAGCTCAATCGGGAAAAATCGTGTTCGGTGTGCCCTCCGAAAAATTTTTGGGCTTTTACGGTATCAAGCAGGAACATCGAAGCCAACCGACAAGATATCATCCATCGAGCACATGAAGCGCCAGTAGCAGCTCAAGCAAATCAATGCTTGGCGGTCGCTTTGGCCTCCTGGCGGTTCATTGCGGATTGGGAGAAAAAGCTTGCCCTTGTTTAAGTTGCTAAAGAAGGCGAACCACTTCAAGTGGTGAAGAAGCCGAAGGCGTTTGAAGAATTGAGCGGTACCTAACCACTCCCCGATCTTTGGTTTCCCCGTGGCAGAGAGCCAGATACTCTTGTACATAGCCGCCACCCTGAGGTGGTCGTGTGATCTTGTCCAGAGAGAAGGCATCTAAAGGCGGTATACTACATCGACAGGTGTTACATGAAGCGAGACTTCGGTACCCTTGAGCTCGAGAAGATCTTGTCTGTGATCTGGTGGCGTCGAGGAAGCTCGTCATTACTTCAAGGCGGGGAAATTACAGTGGTCACGGCCTACCCTCTGCGAAATCCTCCTATGAGAGGGGCGAGGGCAATGCAAAATAGGCGGTGGAGCTGGGGAATTCAACCTCAAGTTTGTACCCTTACCGCCATCAAAAGTCGGAAGGTGGCGGAGTTAAATGCCGAATGGACTCCGCCGCTCGGGAAGATGAAGAAGTTCCGCACCTTCTCCTGGACCATGTTCTTGATGGCTCTTCGGTTTGGAAGGCCTTGAAGTGAAGTTGTCTTGGTCTCCCGGCCAGGACACCCTCCATGCGTGGTCGCCCTCGAGTTCAAGGCCACAAACAACATAGCTGAATCTGAGGGCTGTTTGGCGGTTTGTGCATCGCTTGGCGTTGGGCATCCGCGCCTCAAGTCAAGGAGACTCCTGTGGTCATCAATCAGCGAAAAGAATTCCAATGCTCGACCCCACCATGGCGGCGTACTGGCGGAGGTCAGAAGAATGGAGCATCATTTTCAAGGTTTGGGGTATATTCATATCCTCGGCGTGACAATCACCTTGCTGACGAGGCATCGGCTCGCATCCTCAAGGGCTCTGTTCGGTCGGGGTCTTTGAAGAAAGACTACATGACCGAGTCCATCGCGACCCACGATTTAGGTGGGAATGATGGTGTCCTGTCATGACCCCGGTCCGGTGGAGGCGGCGACAAAGGTGTCATGACCTTGGCTCGGTGTGGGGAAGCGGTGCCCTTGCCCGACCTCCGATTCGGGAGAAGCGGCGTGCCGCCTCGGCCCCAGTGCAGGAGGAAGGCAATGGCTGCGGCGGCGTCGAAAAAAGTCTTGACCAATGAGTACCAGGCGAGCAAGTGGTCACCACCCTTAGGCGGGAAGATCGATGGATGGACCCTATCACGGCCTTCTGCGTGACGGTGATCCCGACGATGATGCCTCGGTGAGAAGATTGCCGCGTAAAGCCAAGTGCTATACTCACGGTAGGTGGGGACCTATATCGCTAGAGCGAAGCGGAGTTCTCTTGAAGTGCATCACTCGGGAAGAAGGGCATCACGCTCTCGATATCCATGGGCGTGTCGGGGGAGCCATATGTGCGGCGAACTCTAATCGGCAAAGCGTTCGCCAAGATTTTATTGGCCTACCGCCCTCGAGGATGCTTGCGGTGGTGAGGACATCTGGCTTGTCGGTTCTTCACCGAGCAAACCCACAACCAGCCAAGCTCGCAAACCATCCGCTCTCTTGGCCGTTCGCGGTGCAGAAATTGAGATATCTGAGTCCGTTCAGACCACGGGGCTTCACCCACATCTTTGTCGCTATCGACAAGTTCACCAAGTGGGTGAAGCGAAGCGATCTGACCATCACGGCGTGCCAGCGATTAAATTCATCTTGTGAATTTTCACGCTTTGGAGTCGCTAATCGCATCATCACCGACAGCGGCACCAGTTCACCGGTAGCGGCTTTCACAGGTTCTGCGAAGAAATGGGCACCAAGTCTGTTTTGCCTCGGTGGCCCATCCGCGAACAGCAAACAGCGAAGCAGCATATGGCGGTGTTGAAGGCCTCAAGACAAGAGGCGTTTGATTGGCTTCATAAAAGGCGCGCGATGGATGGAAGACTCCGGCGGTGCTATGGTCGCTCCGTACCACACCTAAGCGAACAGCAGCGAGACGCCTTTCTTCTGTATCTGAGGCGAGGCTATTCTCCCCTCCATTGTCGCTCGGTTCCCGCGCGTCTCGGTGTTCAGCGAAGAAGACCAATAGGATCTTGGCGAAGATGTCAACCTTTTGGAGGAGGTGCGGATCGTCTTTGCTCTCCGCGCCGCCCGCTACTGACAAAGTCTCGGCGGTACCACGCCACGGGTCTCTGAGAGGACAGCGATGGGTGACCTGGTCTTCTTGCGAGTCGAGACGCATCTCGGGTTGAACAAAGCTGTCGCCCGGTGGGAGGGCCCCTTCAAGGTGGTCTCGGTATCTCGGCACGGGGCGGTCCGGTTGGCCACTGAGGACGGCGAGGCCCTGAACTGACGAATTCCTATAACATAGAGTTGTTGCGGAAATTCTATCCTTGAAGGAATTGTAAGTGCCCCTCTGCTCGCCCCGGTCAGCCATGAGGTAAGAATCTCCCTTGGCTGGTTGGCGGCTCTTGGCGGTTAGTAAAGTTGTCGCCTAAAAGGCTTTCAGTTTACTATTCTGTCCTTTACTGTGCCCTTAGCGGCAAGTCTTTTCTGCATGGATGTCGCTGGTTCCATATATCTGCTAATTCCTTGGTGATCTATGGAGTCACACAGTGTCTGCGTCCAGGCAGGGCCAGGCGACGAGGTGGGCTAGATCGATGCTCAAGCGGGCTCGCACACCTCGAGTTGGCTCTCGAAGCACCGTGGTTATCACCTTGAGCATCGTTAGTTTAGTACCCCTCACAGGGCGAAACTTTGACGTCTGACACCATGGATCGATCTCCGGAAAATCGCAAGGACTTAGAAACCGAAGAATGGATCAGAGATCACTCCGTGCGAGAACCTATATCATTCGGGTTTTTCTTCGTATGCCTACTCATTCTGTTAGTAAATGTGCCCAAAGCTTCTTAAGTGGTCGTAGGGAAGCTCGGGGGCTGATCGCCCAAACCTCTTAAGTGAGTCGCCCCAAGCTTCTTGGCAGTCGCCCCAAGCTTCTTCGTGGCCGCCGGGGCGCTTAGGGGCGATCGCTCGATAATGTGAAAAACAAGATAAGTGCTTCATACCGCGCTTCGACCATTTCCTTATGTGTGTCGCTAAGATGGGTCAAGCTACAGCGTGATTGTCCTGGCGCCAAAATTAACGACCTCGTGATTGAAGGAAAATATGCTAAAGCGTGGCGTTTAGCGCGGCAAGTGGCCGGAATGCAAGTTAGGCGTGGTACTCAACACGGCT
Organism: Guadua angustifolia; assembly: GCA_036346375.1. Classification (NCBI taxonomy): domain Eukaryota; kingdom Viridiplantae; phylum Streptophyta; class Magnoliopsida; order Poales; family Poaceae; genus Guadua; species Guadua angustifolia. The sequence goes on along the minus strand of CM070509.1, from coordinate 36,585,185 downwards.
CGTGCGCCTCGGGTTGGCTCTCTGAAGCACCGCTGGTTGTCACCGTCGAGTGCTGCACGGTCTAAATACACTTCGGAAACTTGTTGCCTTGCCGCGCTCGTTCTGGCGTGCTTCAGCGATCATCGAGTGCGAGTTCGAAGAGTTTGAACCAAGTGGCAATCCGCGTAAAAGCCAAGCGCTATGACCAAGTTCGTCTAGTGTTTCTGTCGGATTCAAGGTCGTTTTTGCCCAAGTCCCCTATGACTTGTGTGGTCTTTGCTTATGTTCGCGACAAACATGCATAATCCTTTGGCGAAACTTCGGAGAGCGCCACCTAACCTAAGCATTCTCGAGCATTTCGCTAAGCTAGAAGGCGGCGCTGGCGATTTAGCGAAGCGATCATCGCAATAAGCGAAGCATGCAGGTAATCTTGACTAAGAAATATTCAAAATTATTTGGTGCATGCGAGCAGATGAAGATCAAATAAAGATAAAACAATAAAAAGAGCGCAAAGCGGCCCGACTCATCAGTCGTCATCGCCAAAGTCGAGCTCGTCGTCGTCCTCGCCTTCCGCCGCCCGATGGGGTGGAGCGTCCATGATCGGTTGGTCTACTTGCGTGCCCGACCATGTGTTCGGCCAGCTGCGCACCAGCGCCTCCGCTTTGGCGGCGTCTCCCTCAACGTCGGTTGTCACCACCGCCATGGGATCGAAAAGCGTTGTCGCGGCCCGTATAGATGAGCGAGATGTGGTCGCGGTCATCATCGCAACCTCCGTCCTTCTCTGGCGGAGCAGCGGCGAGGCTTGGGCAGCCCGGAGTGCCTCTGCGGCTGGTTGGTCGCGTGGGCGGCAACTGTATGAGTCCTCGATGGCGTGTTGGCGCCACCCCAAGTTCGAGCACCTCTTGGTGCGTTGGAACGCCTTCTTGAACATGATGGGCGAGTTGCGCCGCGGCAGAAGGACTCGACTCGAGGTCTTGGCCGTCTCGGTCCTCTCGCCGTTCTTCGCCCTCTCTGCCGCTTTGCATGGCGGCGCGTCGATCCTCTCCGCGCCCGATGCCACCTCGCCGTGTCGCCCTCGTCGCTCGCAGCGGCCTTCACCTCTCACCGCGCCCGATGCTGGCGGTCTCGGCTCCATACTGGCGGCCGGCGAGGTGTTGCCAAATCGTCTGAATCGCGGCGGGTGAATTCGGCGTGGCGTGTGGCGGGGAATAGCGGCGTGGGAGGCTTGGGCTTCGGGCGCTTGCCTCGGGGTTGGCCTCGCGGCTCTCCCCGGCGGCGGCCGGGCGCTAAGCGAGGCTTCCTCCATTCGGCGGCGGCGCCCGCCAGGAGGTCTCGAGGCGTCTTTGGCGGCACCCTCAGCGAAACCGGCCATCGAGCGTCGAACCACCATGAAGTGGTGGCACAGGGTCCGTGGCGGAGGTGTCGGCGCCCATGATCCAGCGAAGCGCCGAAGCGGTAACATCGGAGGCAATCGTAAATGGCAAAGGCGCTTGCGTTCGCCCCTTGTGAAAACGCCGCCGCCGGCCCGGTGGCGGCGGGTGAAGTTGTTTAATGGCGGACCCTCTTAGGGTCCGAAGCCGTCAACATCCGAACAATCGATCGCTTGCCGTGGCGTCATTGGTAGGAGCCGTGTCCACGATCACCGGTAGCGCGTAAGTGGCGCCACGACGACCCGTGGAGTCCATTAAGCGGGAACCGCTGACATATTCGAGCGGTCAGCGTCAGAAATCGGCGTGGCCGGGCGGTAGCGGTAGCGGGAAAGATGAAGCGCCTTACGGATAGCGGCATCGGCCGCGAGCCATCTGCCGATGACTATGTCCTCGGGTTTCGCGCTGGCGAAAAAAAATTGGTATCGGTTGGTAGGGAGCCTGAGAAAAGAACATGTCTGTGAAAAAAACTAAGGAAGAATGAAGACTTACGCTGGGCCACGTCGTGTCTTTGTCATCGTCGCCCGAAATCTTGCCATCTTTGGGCGGTGGCGGCGGCGCAGAAGCGATTCTCGGGATCAAAGTCGAGCCACCATCGCTCGATCAATCCGGCGCCCTGATCCGTTGATGCGGTCGCCATGGCAAGGAGTTCCATTGTCTCCTCGGCCGAATTCCGATTCTCGAGAGGCCTCCGCCGCTCGGTGGAACCTCCCAAGCGTCGATCCGCTGTCATCGTTGACTGACGATCAACTGCGCCATGCCTTCCAGTTGGATTTGGGTTTGGAAGGCGATGTAGTGGAGGCCATCCGTCTCGAAGCAAGTGTAACTCCCACTACCTCATTGTCGGTGGAGGTGTGAGAGGAAGAAATAGCGGAAGAGAGGAAGGTTCGGCATTACCCCTATGAACATCTCACAGAGGTATGCGAAGATGGAGAGAAAGATGATGGAGTTGGGGGTAAGATGAAGATGGTGGATCCCGTAGAAATGAAGTACCGTGAGGAAAAAATCAAAAAAGGGCGGGACCAGGCCCGCCATCAGTGCCCAGGTGTGTATGATGATCTCGTTCGAAAGGCACCGTGGCGTGGCGGTCCCGCCGGAAGCGAAAGGTGCCCTCGGCGCTATAGCAGCCATCCTCTTTACTGCGAGAGTATCATGATCGAAGAGGATGAAGGGCTGCGCCATGGAGGCAAAAAGGCAAGGCTTTGGACGAAGAAGGCGAAGGCGAAAATGTAAGGCGCGCAAAGGAAGCGAAGCGCGAACCGCTTGATACAAATGTACCTATATATCTTGGCCTTGCCGACGGTTCACGAAGGACAAGATCGTCGCCGTTGGTCCCAAAGCGAATCGACAGATTCGGAGGGAACCGAGCGATCGTATCCTCATGAGTGGAGGCCCCACCGAGAACGCACCGGCATTTAATGAGGGTTCTAAAAGAGGCTTTGGCGCGTGTTCGAGGCGGGCAGAACTCTTGTCGGCGTACTACTGTGTTGGGTACCCTCTCCGCCGCCTGGCGGTCAACAAGTGGTCGGCATACCTAGCCCACGGCGCCCGGCGGTGGCGGGCACGCCACTTCGCCGGCGGCGATCCACGTGGTGCCGGCGGCAGTGGCGGAGCACGCCTGCTTCGCCCGGCGAAGCGATCGCGTGGCGCCCGGCGGCAGTGGCGAGCACGCCACTTTCGCCCGTGAGCGATCCGCGTGGCGCCCGACGGCGGTGGCGAACACGCCTGGTGAATGGCCCATTTCCCATCCTCACCATTGCTTTGCCGGGGAACCGCGAGACCCATCTCTCTTCTCTCCTCGTCTCCTCATCCTTCCTTACCCGCACGCCCACACCCATCAACCTCGCTCACTCCAGTCTCCCAATCGAATTCGCGTCCCCGAACCAGGATTGGATCGCTTCGTTCGAGCACGACGGCCGCGCGCTGCGATTCTCCGGCATGGAGCCACGAGGGTAGTAGAGGTAAGGATCGGATCACTTTTCATTTTGTTTCTCGTGTCAATTCTGGGCTCGAACCGTGGCATTTGTTGTCATTGGCATGGAGGGCTGTTCAAGGAGCCGAAGCTACACGCTTTTGTTTCGATCGCTTGTCGGGAGCGTTGGAATTGGCAAAATGTTTCGCCGCTTTCAAGCTTATTGTCAAAATGTTGCAACAGTAAAATCTTAATGTTACAATACCATACATAAATGGCTAAGGTGCCCTAATGATTTCTCATTGTTGCAATTAATTTTTAGATTTGTTGCATCCGTGGTTCTCCTTTGTTACAACCTTATGTTTTTGTTTTGGATTTGTTGCATTGGCAAGAATTTTTGTAACCTCAATAACTATTTGTTGCACGCTAGTATTTTTGTTGCACTAAATCGAATGGCAAGAACAATCACTTAAGTGAGATCTTATTGCCAAGGGGTGTCCAATGGGAACCCTCGCTAGTACTTCCCAGCAGTGGAAATTGCAATGTTGTTGTATTCTTTAATTGTTGCAATGAGTTTTGTTGCAGATAGAATGGGATTTTTGCTATATGGATAGCCACTTATTGTTATGTTTGTGCTATGAAATTTGTAGGGCTAAATTATTTTTGTTGCAATTATTGGTTCGATTTGTTGCAAACATTACTAGGAAATGTTGCATCCAACCGTCTGATGGTTTGGCTCTGAGCTGTGGCAACGACTTCTTCTTCATGAGTATGTTGAGTAGAGTGTTTGTTGTTAGGCATCCAATACTATTGAGAGATTGAATTTTTAAAAAATCTTTTCTCAGTGTTGCTTATGTGTTTTTACAATATTGCAGTACCATCATAAATTGTTGTATGTGTCAAAGAAATTTGTTGCACTGTTTTCGGTAGCGTTCGATGGGAACGTTCCCATCAGACATCCAAGCCCTAGCATCACCCGTGGTTTTTCCACGTTAAATTTTATCTCCAGTTATTATATCATGCTTCTAATCCTAACATAACTAAACATGATTACATGGAGCATAAAAGAAGTTCGTGATTGGCAAGTTTGTGCTCTATTTTTGAAATACCGATTTATATGCCTTGATTGATGATAAGCGATTATCTAAAAAGTAAGGTTAGCTAAGGAGTGCTCCCCTGCCCACCCGTGACCCGCCAGGGGCGTCACCACGGTGCCCCGCTAGCGCAAAGGTCAACTCAGGCCCGGTGTCCTCCCAAACTCACCGGGCTGCAGCTCTGCCCCGGCGTCTTCATCATATCATCGGAAAAGCTTCCTTGGTGAGGAAGCATGGAGGGTGAAGGTGGAGATGACGGGGAGGGGTACTGGTGGAGGCAGCTCCTGGGCAGGAGGGGCGAGCGCCTGGCCGGGCTCCCTGCGAGTAAGGACAGGACTCAGGAGGCTAACAAGCCAGAAGTTGCTGGTGATTGTCTGATGGATGACGAGCGAGTAACGACAGGATTCACAGGACTCAAGAGGCTAACAAACATGAAGTTGCTGGTCAAACGGTCTCAGGTGCTTGCAAAAGATCTCAGGTGCACTGCAAGTGATCTCAGGTGCTTGCAATATATAGAGCTTCGCTGAAGGACAAATCTTAAGCTCCACTTCTTCTGAGGCTTCCCCTTCTTGTTTGGTGTCTCTCACAACAGGCACTATCTTGGACGAGGATCCTATGGACATCTTTCAAGAAAGAAAAGATGTTGGTGATTTCCTTGGGCCATCCAAGGATGGGTGGAATCTGGTTGTGAGCAATCGGAAGACTTCTTCGGTTCAATCACGCCCGGCAACTTCAACCAAAGTAACACCCAACACTAAGGCCATGCAGTGCAGCATGCCGTCTTGGTGAAAGGGAAAATGTTTCAAATGTCATGCTTTGGATCATTTGGTCGCGGCATGTCGTGCTACCACTTGTACACTCTACCACAACTTTTCCTTCGTGGAGCCGTTTTGGAAATTTTCACTGTACTAGCATACGTATTTTTATATAAATCTAGCCTTCTCACGCGAGTATTTACAAATTTAGTCACCTCTAATATCACAAAAGAAACGGCACCCGGAGAGTGCGGAAGCCTCGTAAGCTTGCTAGGAGCTCAGCTAACCGCGGGAGCAAGACATGGCCCACCGCGGTAGAACTCCTTCTGTACTACCCAAGCACGGCAGAGCTTCTTTCACTCGTGCCCGCACCTACATCCACTCGTACTTGCGCCTTACCGCACACGCATGTGCCCGCCCGTGCCTTCCCGTACTTGCTGCCACTGCCGGCGCAGTTGCCATGCTCGTCCGTCTTGCCGTTGTGCTAGCCGGCTTTCATGTCCCCTATCATGTCTTCTGTAGTTGGGAAGAAGGATATTTTTACAAATGTTTTTATGGGACTAAACTTACAAAAAAAACGAACTAAAGGGGTAGATAAACGTACTGTTCGCCGTTCTGGTGTTGCAAACGGATCGGATACGGACGGATTTCACTCATTCCGTATCCTATTCCAAATTTTTTCTCGGATATAAAATCGGATACGACAAGGTGCGGATTCGAATACTGAATCGGATTACTTGATCGCGAATACTGAGCGAATACGATCGTTCGGATACGGTTAGTCTCGATTCTGAATAGTTAGTCGGATAATGCGTGAAAGCGAAACCATATATGTCGCGCATATTAAATACACAAAATTTTACTAAAACCTTGGAGACATATAAGTGTTTCAAATTCAATAATAGTTGCCTTCCTATATAAGAATAATATGCGACCAAGTATAATTCCAATCAACATATGAACTTATATGATGTAGAATGTTTATGTTTATCGGATCTGTTATCGGATATCTATTGCACTCATTTACACTGATATTTTTCGGATATCTCGGATATGCGGGTATGGATCGGATATGGATCGGATACTTCTCTTCCCATATCTTACCCCATATTTTTTCGGATAGGCAGATTCGAATCCGGATCGAATCCGGTTATAACCGGATATCATTTTTTTCGGATTCGAATCGGATTTTAAACGAATTCGGTCTTCGGTCGGTCGGGAATTATCCGCTCCGTTTGCAAGATCAGAGATGTCCACTCCCAATACTGCTCTTTTCTAGTGTCTTTCAACGGCAGACAACTGCCCATCTACATACACAATGGATGTGGCGCAGACCATTTGCGACAAGTTCAAGGTGCTATGCGAATCGATTACAGTGAAGTTTCTTTCCAGCAAGGTTGATCGCAATGTTACTGAAGCTGGAATTGGGCAGGCAACTAGCTTCAAGCATGACGCTGCCTCAACAAGGGAGTCCAGATTGTTTGGCAGCATCTTGTGACCCCAACCAGAGTAGGCTTGAGCGCTAGCTATTACCTCACAAGGGAGCCGTTAATGATGACTGGCGCCGACGTACGGTTGGTTAGTCCCTGTCCGACAAGCCGGAAGAGCCAAATCCATTAGGGGATCACAACGTCCAAAGAAAATCTGCAAGGGATCGAATCCAAGAACACAAATTTCCTTGTAGCGCCAAACCTCACGGGTGCCACAGAGCAAGGCAGGAACAAACCATGCTTCAAAGTTGGATGACTTCTCTTTTGAGCTTGCTTTTGCTTCTTATGACGGTTGTGGACTTGTGGTGAGTGTGAAAGGAAAGCTGTTTTTGACCACGCAATGTATGAGGAAGCTCTCTTAGATGATAGTTGCAGGTCATGTGATACGGCAACTGAGCTTGGCCCTTGTGATCCACGCCTCTCCCACTCGAGCGGACCGCGGATTGGAGTTCAGCTGCGCATGCCCAGAAGAAAATAACGAGGTTACTTGTAATACTTGTCGGCGATTCTGATACCAACGGTTAGGGTTAGTATGATACACGAAAACTAGAGATAAGATTTAACGTGAAAAAGTTTTTATAAAAAAAGTCATAGAAAACAATCACTATAATGGTCCAAGAATTACAAGTATAGAGGGTGGTCTATATAGCCAAAGAGTTTGAGTTGTAGATAATTTAGACTAATAATTTATTTAGATAAAACCAAAAAATACGGACAGATATTGAGTTATTTCCGACAATACTCGTACAGGTTCGAGCCTTCCCATATCAAACAACTCTTTAAGCGAGGAGGAGGATTTATCTGCTGAGATTGTTGTGAATGACGAGTTCTTGGGGCAGCTTAACAAAATCTTAAGTCTCACCTGTGAAGGAATTGTCGGAATTACCGCTAGACTCAGTGGCAGAAAAATCAATTGGCCTTTGACACCTCTCAGGTTGGGTCGATGTCCAGCGATACAACATTGTTAATTAGTTTGTTACACGCGGTGGATTCGCAGCCAAAATGCAAGCGCTCACGACTTAAGCCAACATCCCAAGAGTTCACCCCTCGTAGGCGGGCTCGTCTAGCTCTCATATCAAAAGGAAAATTCTCAGTATGTGTTGATGAAGAGTTTGGGCATTATTAGGGAAGATGATGTGGTAGACGAAGACGCAATAGATAGGTTTGTTGCTAGTATTCTAGAAGCAAGCAGGTTAGATTGGTTGGGTAGACTCATAAGTACGTCCTTTATCAGTCGAGGACCTGTGTGTCTTCTTCTGGTAGTAATTAGTTAGGTAGCTTTAGGTGATTTGAGGTCCTCTCTCATAATGAAAATGAATGCAGTTGTCCTGTATTCTTTTCAAAAAATTTAAAAGAAATAAAATGCCAGCGCCCGGAGCATAGCTACAACTGGGAATAAAGGTACGAGTAATGTTTACGCGTTTTCCTTCGTAATACAAGTCGTAAAAAGTAAAGTATAGAAACACCGGATAATAACAGGGTGTCTATCACGTGAAAATGCATCATTTTGTGCTACTCGTCTGTAAATTTTTTCACCTGATGTGTGTATCCTTTGATAATTTATTAAAGCCCTGTTTGACATAGCTCCAAATCCTAACTCCACATCAGATCTGGAGTTTGTAGGCTAAAATAAAGTGAATTAAGTTTATATTTTTAGTCTAAATATAAACAAATGACCCATCTAAACACTCTTAATGTATCCATAGCTCCATCTCCATAAATTTCTGGAGTTAGGAATACTCTACTCCACCAACTCCACAGATTTTGGTGGAACTAAAGCTATGTCAAACACCCTCTAAATTTTGCAATACCGAAAAATGGTATATAAGTTTAAAAAAAATCTCAAAAAAATATCAAAGTCACGAGAGGTGATGCTAGTTATCTCCACAAAGTTTCAATAGCCACCTCAATCTCATCCTAGGGATATGAAAAAAAACTTTGCACATACGAGTGAGTTTGATTTTAAAATTTTGCATGGCTATATATATAACATAATCTCCACTAACTCCGGTAATATTTTATTAATAATTCTAAAATATAATTAGACCTATTTTCACGTCATTTACAACGTTCAGAGCCCCAAGATAACCTGGTATGTTTCTAACAGTACAGGACAGGAGTACTTTACACTGTACCAAAAGTAGAAAACAATGTTATCTGGAACGTGGTGCAGTGGTGTCGCATAAACCTTGACACGTACAACGATACTGCTGCAGGGTGTGGTGCGCCGGAGTCGGATATCACGAAAGCCTATCCAACCCAACAAGGACTTATTTAATATAGCATGTATAATAAGATCATTTTAATTTATTTTTAGTATATTTACATTAGTTTTGTCTCACGTAAAAGAGTAAGAAAAAAAAAGACAGATGAGAGCCGACTCTTATTTAGTAGTAAATATTGCATAGGAGTATAGATAGATTAGTTATGTATAAGAGATAAGAGATAGTTATTGTACAGTATCTAGAGCTAATCTTTAAAGATAGCTATTGTGTAAGCTAGTTTTAGTACTTATTCTATATGATATAAATAAAAGATAGAGTAAATAGCAAACTTGTTATTGTACTCGCTCCTGTACTCCTATTAGGTGCACCTGGACCGCTGGACGACGTAAATGTCAGCGCACGGCAAAATATCGTAAGTGAGAAAAGGATTCGCATAATTCTTTTTTTGGTTAGGATTTCAATCATCAAGCTAATTAGCTAAAGCGTCATTTGACGAGTTCATGGGTCGCCACTCGCCAGTGACCAAACTGAAATCGGACGGCCACTTGCGGCGTGCAAAGCGAACACGGTAGCCGGTAAATTTCTTATTCCATCATAACCGTACTTAACGAGTATTAATATTTTGTAAAGGAACTCTTTTGTTTAGAAGAGGTAAAAAAAGGCTCAGCGCCAAGCAGAAAACGACAATACGAGGAATTTAGTTATAGCTTCGGTTGGTGCCTGTTTGGTTTGTACTTTGAAGCAAATTTGTTATAATTAATTTTAATTGACTATGGTTTATGATATTTTTATGCTAGCAAAATTCAGCATCACAAGTAAAGTCGAGAGTTGGGTCGTGCTATGTCGACACAGCACGAGCCCAATAGGTTTCGGGTCATAGCGTGACATGCTTGCACGGCACGGCCACCTCGTCGTACCGTGTCATGTCGAGCCGACTTATCTCCGTGAGGCCCAGGCGTAGCCCAAAGCACGTCGTGATGTGCCAGCTCAGGCCTTGTCCCATTGCACTGTGGAGTCGTGGACGTCGTCGGTCCATCGCCATGAACGTTACCAAAGACGAGGAGCGAGCACCGACTACATGCGAAGATCCGGTACTCACAGTTATTTGAAGAAAAAAAACTAAATTTTATTTATTCATGGGAAAAAAAGACCATTGGATTCAGTACCAAGGCGGTGAAGATCGTTGAGATCTGGCACAATCAATGTCTTCTTCCTATCTAGTCACTACTGTCTTCTTCCTTGGGACAGTCGGTGAAGCTGGTGGTGCGGTGCCGTAAGGCCATATCCAACAGCGGTATGACCGAAAACCGTTGGATTTGGCACCGAGGCCACGAAGAACGATGAGGAGGCGATGGCGTGGAACGGCGGGGGAGGTGGCAATGCGGGGAGAAAGACAATGAAGGTGCAGAGAGATAGCGACTGTGCTGGATTAGTCATGGGAGGAGACAAAAGGAAGAGAAGTGGTATTTGATGATAAGCATAGTTTTTTTTGAAAGGGTCGCTTTCATGCCAAGCCAACCCAAGCACGGTCCAGTCGGTCATGCCGTACCAAGCCTCCTATTATACCAAGTTTTCAAGTCCGGCATGATCCATCATTTGTGTCATGCCTTGGCCATGCTCAACAACAGTGCCAAAGGGTTAGCCTAAAAAAGGTACAGCCCATTGCCCCAGATTCAATCACAAGTGTAGCAAAGTTTGGTAAAAAAACTAAGTCTATAATACATGGGACAGGAAGCTCAGAAAGTGTGGTGCGATAGTTGCATCAACGGCCAAACAATCGCTTAAAATTATGTAGCACTAAGCTTAGACGTGACATAATTAGCTTTAAACCAAATAGATCCCATCCTCCTTGTATCTCATATTTAGATTTTCCCCCCTCACATGTTACCATACCGTCGTTCCATGATTCCATCGCAGCCTAAGGATCTCTTCGCTCGTTCTCTCGGTGATGCTGTATTTTTTCTCTCATGAGCCGAAGGGTTGATCATATTTGTAGTTCATTTGTCTTTTTCAAAGGTTCCAGATTTTGCATGGTCCAAGTGGTCAGACTATTGGTTTGGTGAACCTGGAGTACGTCAAGCAACTGGCCCATTTTTCTTAATCCTCGAGGAAAATAGGTTAGACAGTCATACTCTCTCTCGCGGTAAAATATTTATGCTCAAGCTACAAATTTATGCAGTTATACTGCTTTTTTTTATTTCCTCAACGCCTCCAATTTATAGAAATGAGTCAATTAGCCGTTTGAATGATCTTTGATGGTATGTCTTATTTCAAAGTAGCCCGATCTAATTGAAGAGTTTTCCTACTTGGAAATCCTCGTGTATTTATCAAAAAGTGCAATTTATAAACCACTATTAACTTTGTAGAAAAAGGACTGCCGCTGTTCGCCAGAAATTTTTTTTTCACAACTATAGGACTAATAAGGCCAACTAGTCGAGGTTGGGTTCGAAATTTTCTTGAAGGTTAGAGCCTCTCTCCACCAGAACAGAGAAATAAAAACAGAGCATCTCTCTTTTTTGAAAGAAAAAAAAAGGCTGCTAAGATGCCGGTGGTACTAGCTGGAGTGATTGACATTTGCCCCATTGCACATTTTCTCTTGCGAGAACCGAGCAGACTAGAAAAACTACACTGCGTACTTGATAGCTGATGATGATACTACTACCATTTTCCCCATTGAGATGTCATTTTCTACTTCGAGAGAACAACACAAACCAGCAAGCTTCACACTTGCCCTGTCAGCCTGTCCTGTCAGCATACGTAGACGTCAACCTCAACCTGAGCGTTGACGCTTCGACAATTGGAGAGGAGGTAAGCCCTACTTGCGACGCTGAGATTATCCATCCATGGCTCACGAGACCGGGACCCATCCAGCCGAGGCCTCGTCCTGTAGACTGCAAACCGCCCGCGCCGGGAACCCAGGCAGCTGCACGCATCGGCGACGACGACCTGATGAGTGACTCACCCCGTCGTCCGCTACTAGTTCCTTGTCATTGGCCGACGATATGCAGAGCTGGACTAGATCGATATTGTTCTCCAGGTTCTCGGCACCTGCATGTGGATGTGGACCTGTGGTCGACTGCCCGGCCGATCCATTGCTCCCGGCCCGGCCGTGACAGGGACGGGGACCGGACCGACGGAGCGGCCGACCTCGGTGCGTGCCCAACTGTCCATCGCTGATCGGTTTCGCGGCTTTCGGGTGCCGGACTGCCGCGTACACATGGTGGGGAATCCCCCGTGCCCTGGGGCGCTCGCAACACTGCAACGTGGTAGGAGGAGGATTTGCGTGGGTAGTACCGTGGAAAACGTCTCTGCTGTTAGTGCTGTATGCTACTGCAATCGTCTCGTTCTTTCTAGAAAGTCGAGATCGTAGACCTCACTGAGAGGGTTAGTTCCGTCATTGCAAATTCTTCCCACCTTTTTTTACCCTGAGAGGGTCTCTTGCGTTTTTGGTGTGCTGCGCGGGCCTATGCAAAGGTCCATCAAGCCATGAACCGTACAGGATATCTGGAGTAGTAACACACTCCCAGTTTGTTCACCCGTGAGGCCGTGAGAGTTGAGAGACCGCTATTTTCTCTAGTGGAAGGGCCAATTGTATAGCTGGACCACATTGCACATTGCATCGTAGGAAAAATGCAAAAATAGAACTGGACGTGGCCTAGCCCAACTTCGCCGTGCCTCCCGCCGCCCACCGGCACTAACTCTCGTAAACTCTCGGCCCGCCTTGGAGTATTCATCAGGTGGCAGCACTCGGCAGCAGGCCTCCAACCCATCGTAGGTTACACAATTATGACTTAACAGATAACTAGTATGTAAGATTGGACCCAAGTTAGCCTCAACTTTTAAGGTTACAGTTTAGCCCAGTTTCAAAAAAAAAAAAGAATATAAGATTATTTCCGCGAGATAAAAAATTTTCAAAAGCGCGTGTACACAAAGGCACGTATAATATTATCTCTCGAGAGTGCCTCAAGATTTGTGCAAAGGATATCGCAATAATTAGAAGATTAGACGGTGCTTTGAATTTTAAAACTTAATCCCGTTTAATTTTTAAAAAAAAATATTTGCATCCATCTCAAGACACATTTAAAGATGATTACAATACATACAAATTTGCTATCACGTGAGTGCACGCACGGATGCTCACTCACAGTAGCTGCTGTGTGTGAGGCCCACGCGTGTGTGGTCTAGCTAGTTTGGTCTCCGTAAACATGTCCGCGGGTAAAAACTCTAATAGAGGTGAGTATATTCCTCTTTCATTACCCGTGAGTATGTTTATGAGGGTCAAACTCTACCCGACAGGCAAATAGGTATGAGTATGGAGGAGTTTCACCCGTACCCGTTTCAGCCGATTACCCGCCACCTTCTATTAACATATGGGCTAGAACAAGCGGTCAGTTGGCCCCTTAATCACCAATTTGTGGTACCTAATTTCAGTAATTATTGAACTTAAGCATCTGTATGTTATTTGTTTGCATATATTATTTTAATTTTTATTCTCATGTATATTTGAAATTTTGAATAATTGATAATCATTCTTCAATCCACAGAATGTAGCTAATACCTATAATTTCTTCAAAATGATTGTATTAGTATCATACCTAATGCCATTTGGTTAGAAAAATTGTTGATAGTGGTGGGTAAACGGGTATATCCGCGGGTATCAGGTACCCGTGGGCGACGGGTGTAGGCGAGATTCTTCACCCGCGACTCTTCATGGATATACCCGTGGAGGAGATTTTGATTCGCGGGTATAAGTATAAGCGAGCACTACCCATACCCACTGTACCCGATTGCCATCCCTAGCCTAGCCGCATCAAAACAAACTATTTGACCATATGAGGTGCTCCCCGCCTACCCCCTTCCTCTTCCCTGTGTGAAACAATCCATGGCCGCATGCCGCTACCATCTTTGAAGCCCACCTCGTTGCCATCGATTGCGCTTGGCGAGGGCGTGTCTCCCCCACCTCTGGCGAACCTATTCCTGTCCCCACCACCCTCAGCACGATGGCTCCTTGTATTCTCAACCATTCTCAAAACCCTAATCATCCCTACCTCTCCTATATCACAAATCGTGTCGCCACTAGAGAGAGCTCGTGCTGTGCGCCACCACCGGGTAGGAAGAGAAGCTCACACAATGCGCTGCCACTCATTGATAAAATCTTGAAAAGAATTGCGGGATGGAGGGGGAAGTTGCTCTCGTATAGTGGTCGGCTAATCCTAATTAAATCTTGTTTAGCTAGTATTTTTATTTACTTGTTATCTTTTTTCAAATTTTCGAAATGGGCTTTGTAGCTGATTAACTCTCATATGGCTAAATGTCTTTGGAATGATTATGAAGGTCACAACAAATTACATCTGGCTAGTTGGCAACTTGTGTGTATGGAAAAGAATTATGGCGGTCTTGGAGTTCCTAATCTTAGGGATCTAAATTTGTGCCTCCTTGCTTCTTGGATCAAAATGTTTTGTGTAAATGAGAGTAAGCTTTGGAAGGACTTTATAAAATATAAATATAATACTGAAAATCCTAACATCTTGGTTTCAAACTCTGATCATTCTTCTGTTTTTTGGAAAGGGATTGTTTGGGCTATGCAGGCTACCAAATTTGGGTATAAGTGGTCTGTTGGGAATAGTAATAAGATTATATTTTGAGAAGATATTTGGTTTGGTAATTCCTGTTTGGCTTTTCAATTTTGGGACCTTTATGCATTAGTCAATGAAAAAGAGTATACGATTGCTGAAATTTGGGATGGTTCTAATGTCAAATGCACGTTTAGGAGGACGTTTTCTGATACTATGATGATTAGATGGTTTGAGTTAGTGAAAGTGGTTAATTCTCTAAGGCTCACTAATGATGATGACGCTTTGGTATGGCAATATAGCAGCAATGGTGTTTATTCTGTCAAGTCTCTTTATGTCATTATAAATTTTAGAGGGGTGCTTCCAGTCTTCATCCCCGCAGTGTGGAGTTTGGTTGTTCCCCCTAAAGTTCATTTTTTCTTGTGGCTCCTCTCTCATAACAAAATAATGACTAAAGACAATTTGTTGAAAAGAGGTTTGGATAAAAGAGTTGATTGTAATCTTTGTGTCAACAGATGCTACTGGGTACCCTCTCCGCCGCAAAAGCAAATCCAACACGGCGGTCAAACATGATGAGACCACGTGGCCTTGGGCGGCGGTGGGCGAAGCACGTCTGCGCCGCCCGGCGGCGATCCACGTGGCACCCGACGGCGGTGGCGAAACACGCCACTTTCGCCGGGCGGCGATCACGTGGCCCCGGCGGCGGGTGGCGAAAGCACGCCTCGCCGGCGAGCGATCCACGTGGCCCCGGCGGCGAGTGGGCAAGACGCTCGCCACCGGGCGGCGGCCCACGTATTCTACGGCGGGCGCGATCCACGTGGCACCCGGCGAGTAGGTGGCGAAACACGCCGCCGGGCGGCGAAGCGACGTGGCCCCGGCGGCAATCCACGTGGCACCGGCGGCGGTGGCGTGGGCGCCTGCCGCCCGCCGCCAAGAAGACAAAAGGTGGTGCGAGGTGGCTTCACCTCGAATGCTCCTTCCCCGCCGTCTGGATTAAGGGCGACAGGACAGCGGTGTCGAACTGTCAAACTGCAAGGATTTGCTACAAGCCCATTCTCCGACGCCTCACCAACTTTGTCAAGAAAGGGTCGATCCGGCGGACCGGCGGCTACATCGTCGGTATTTAATGAGGTTGGAGGAACGGACAAAGACGGGAAGGGGTAATAAATGTATGAAGATAAGCATGATGACCCTCCTTGGTACCTGCCCCGGCTGGCCTGGCCTATATAAGGGCCCTCGGGTGCATGGGGAAAAGGGGGTCGAAGGTTGAAGAACAAGCAAGCAAAGAGTTCCGTAGTAGAGCTTAAGGGAGAACTTGTAACCCAAAGGCTTTGTACTGCACTCCTTCAAAAAAACACTCTTTAAACAATCGAGCAGGAAGTAAGGCTATTACCCAAGGCAAAGGGGGCCTGAACCTGGGTAAAATCTTTGTGTCATCCCTAGTTCATAGGCGCCGGAATCCCTCGTGTGGGAGTCTCTAGGGTTTTCACCCTCTAGGTTTAGCCAGCCGCGAAGACGCCCTCCTTCCGAACCAAACCCGGTCTGTAGACTCCGGGCCTGTCAGGCGGAATACGCCGACACTTTGTGTCGAGCACGAAACTGTTGTTCATATCTTTTTTGAATGTGTTATAGCTAAGAATATATAGTGCTTGATTGGTGAGTTTTTTGACATAGATATTGGCTACAATTATGAGTCTGTGGCACATTTTTGGCTTAGTAATAAGAAAAATGCTGCTCTTAATACCATTTGTGCGGCTGGCCTTTGGTGTTTATGGAATAACAGAAATGACATAATTTTTCGTTTTCAGTGTTGGACAAATGTAAAAACAGTATGGAGAAGGATGATGATAACTCTGAGGGACTGGAGGCCATTATACAAGGAGGAAATGCGGTGCAGGATGGACCAATTTTGCATGCTATTGGAAAACAAAATTCATGCGCCGCTTCCTTTGGCCTTCTAGACAATATTTTCAATGAAGAACAGCTAAAGGAAAAAGTTCTGGATAGGGGAGTTGATCTGGAAATGGCTTCCCGTGTGAGATTTATTGATAAGCTGTTAGAGGGCAATAAGTGATCTAGTATTAGAGCTTATCTGTTGGCTTGGGTGTCTTGTCTGTGTTTTAGTTGTGGTTATCGGTGTCATTCCTGGTATCGTGTTGGGTCTCAGTTTTGATGCTATAGGGAGTTTGAGCAGGTGGCATTGTCAGCAGGTGATTGAGCTCCTGGAGGGTGGCTGGTTTTTGGCGTGGTTGGTTTTGATTGTAGTTTTGAGTTGGGTGTTTGTTTCAGCTATCATTTTCTGTGGTCTGATTGTGTGGATACTGTTTGGTAGAGTTGTGTTTATTTTGGGTGTGTTTTGGATTTTATGTTTGTGTTGAAGTCTGTCTTCGCAGGTCTTTACTGTGGAAGATGAGTATGTTGAGCTGGTTAAAGAATGGTTAAGAAGACAAGGTGGAGGCAGTTGCAAGTTTCTGGTGCTGTTTTTTTCCCAGGCGCTGAGTTTCGGTTTTGGTCTGGCTTGGAGATGTTGTCAGGGAGGTGTTGATTTTTTCTGAGTGGGTGATGAAATCTCTGCTTATGGCGATCAGAATATAATTCTGAGCTTTGAAGTCTGGTTTCTTTTAGTTTAAGAAGTTTTGTTCTGTTGTCAATGGTTAGGCAAAGTTAACGTGTTATATGATCATTGTTTTATCTGGTTGAGAAGGTTATGAAGTGAGTTTGTCTGAGTGCGTGGTTGTTAGTTCTTACATGTGGCTGATGACCTGGTTGTGGGGTGTGTTTGTATGGACATTAACTGTTTCTTACCAGTTTCATGAATGGAACTGAGGCATCTCTTGATGTCCTGTTGATCTAAAACAATGCGCTGCCACCAGAGTACAAGCTCATGCCATCGGAGTACGAGGTGGAGCTCGAACCGCAATGTCTTCTTCAAAGTAAAGTTGAAGGTTGAAAGTTTCTTTTTTTTTAAGTGAAAGCATTCAATTTTTGAGTTGGAAGTGGGTTCGATCGTGTGTTAAAAGTTGCGAATTTTTTAAACTACAATTTTGAAAAAAAAACTAAAAGTAAAAGTTGAAAGGCAAAAGATTTGATTTTTTTATTTTTGAGGGGAAAGACGAGGACGTGGCTCGCTGTGGTTGACGGTGTCAGCCTGCGAGGTTGCCGGTGGGAGTTGACGGTGGTGGTGGCACTTGGCACATTCCGATCTGGGTCGAGCGCAAGCTGTCGAATATGTGCACGCTCGAATCAGCAACTACCATAATATACTAGGGCTATGCATACGGTATAATTAGTATATACGGTTTTTTAAATACGAAAATTGAAATGTGATATCAAACATACCAAATAAAACTTCGGCTCGATACTAGTAAATACTATAATATGTAGGTTTGGTATCAGTAAATACCATATTTACCAAACTACCATGAATTATTCATTTTTACTTGTAGTTTTGGACAACGATACGGTTTCTAATCCGTAACTCTGCTTATTACTCTATCTAATTATATGTTAGTAAAACTTATTTTGCATACATTTGGCTATTACTTTGCCAAATCTAGTGATATTGTTTTCATATGAAATCATACTTTATGCATGTATTTTTTTTATTTTGGTATTCAGATTACTCACGGTTTTTACATGAAAAACAATATAAAAAAAATCATATTTTTACCATACCGCACCGATTACATATACCTGTCAAACCAAGTTGACCAATTTTGTTCGATTTTTTAGTACAATTTTTTTGGTACGGTAAAACTGTGCACTGCCGATATACTCACCTGTGTACATGGAGAAACTATATTCCATGGCCCGATTATTTTGGGCCCATCTTGGCTCAACCATTCATCTAATGATGGCCAAACAAGCTACAAGGCACGGTATGACCCATGTAACGTGGACCACGCCCCGCCAAGGCAAGGCTAGCTAGCAGGGAGTGATGTGTTGGCCCACGTGCCAAGGCCACGGCTCAAGCACGACACTGTGTCTTGCCGACCCGAGTACTAGTGGGTCGATGGGCTGTGCCAGGCCGAGGCTGGCCTATTTGGTGCTAAAAATTCAAAAAAAAAGTTAGAAAATTTGGAAAAGTGTAAAAGTTTGAAAGAATGTAGAAAAATTTGGAAAAAATGTAGAATAGTTTAAAAACTCAAAGGAATGTAGATTTTTTTTAAAAAATGTATGTAAATAAGGAAAAGCTAAAAATATGAAATAAAGTTTTAAAATGAGACAAATAATTATAATTAAATAATGAGCTTTATTAATGTTTGGTTGCCTCATTAAAAACTTTGCCCAGTAAAAACTCAACATGAGAAAGCCTTGACAAAGAAAAAAGAGTACAACCTATAGCTCAATAATATAGGAAAAAAGTGAAGATTATATTTATTCTTCCTGACTATCTAGATAAAGATTTTCAATGTCATTCACCAACTCTACATTTTTTGTAGTATATTGAACCCGTTGATCAACTTATTCTCGATCTTTCATAATGAGAAATATTTTCACCATATCACTTATCAGATTTGTTCTTCTCTCCTCAATTATTTTCCGGATGCAAGAAGCTCCTCGGGTAAAATCCCAAAATCAAAAGGTGGGAAGGATGGAAAATCATGGTTCTCCATGAAGAAAACTGCAAGAAATAATTACGATATTATTAATTTTATCTTATTGAAAATAATAAGAACACTAAAAAATTAAATCACTATTCTTACCTTGATTTCTTAACAGAAGCCGGATTTCAGATTTTTGGCAAGACTATTTTGAATTTTATCAAATTATCACGAAGAGGAAGAGAATTTTCACGAGAGAATACAGGAAAGAGATTTCAAGTTTGCTGATGGAAAAATGAGGGGGGGGTGCTATCCTATTTATAGGAAAAATTTTGGGATTTTTAGGATTTTTTTGGATTTTCCAACTGCTAGAATTTTCGAAATTCAAATAAGCAGACCAAAACGAGCCTAAATAGACCGTATAGTATGTACTAGGCCTTACCGGCTAGGCATTGTGCATGCATGCCATGCCAGCATGACGGTAGGCTACGGCCCAGGCGTGGTCCATTTACAATTGGGTCATGCCCGCAGTACCGTACCGCTGGTTGGCCCAGTTGGCAATGGTTGTTTAACTATCTCAATGATGCATCAGTGTTTTGGTTTGGTCAGATCGGTTTTGCCGCAGGTTTAGACTATTATTATTACTAACTAGGGTTATGCGTTACGCTGTGCTGTGTGAAATTTGATCCGATGTTATTTCTGTAATAAAAAGGTAGGAGGATCTAAATGTAATTTTGTTTTTTGGAGTTTTTTTTCAAAAATGTGCTAGCTAGAGTCATTGGCGAATTTACGGCACCACGGGCCCTTTTTGTGCGATGTAAAATTTTGTCTAACAGTTACATATGAAAAACAGGTACGAGGATCTAAACATAATTTTAGTTTTTCTCAAGGTTTTTTTTCAAAAATGTGCTAGCCAGGAGTCGTGGGTGGATTTGCAAGAGGACCTCGGTGTAATTTCGGTTTTCTCTTTTTTTTAAAAAAAAAACGGGTTGCTAGGAGTCGCGGCAAATTTGCGGAACCACGGGTTCTTTTTTGCGTAATTTCGGTTTTCTCGGTTTTTTTAAATGGGCTGCTAGGAGTCGTCGGTGAATTTGTAGAACCACGTGCTCCTTTTTTTGAAAAAAAACCGTGGAGAGACTTAAATGTAAGCTCGATTTTTTGGATCCGTTTTGTAAGAAAAACTGATGGAGGACACGTCTGCGAATTTGTAGAACTACGTGTCTTTTTTACAAAAGAGCCGGTGGAAGGACCTAAACGCAAATTCTTTTTTTTTTGACAAAACAGGTGAAGGACCAGTCGGCGAATTTACGAACCTATATGTCTTTTTTAGCAAAATAACCAGTGAAAGGATCTAAGCATAATTTTAAAATTTACAGAAAATCTTTTTAGAAAAAAGTAGTGATACCTAAATGGTCTAGGTGAACTTCAATCTCTTCCGCTTTAGTAGATAAGATATTCTTTAACGCTACCCGCCGCCGACCTCACGTCACCTGCCCATCCTGTATCCGGAACCCACAAACGCAACCAGGATTTTTGCGCCTCGGGGCTTGGCTTTGGCCGTGCATTGGGTATGCGCTCTCGGCCGACGCCCTGTCTGGGCGCGCCTTGCTCGCCGTCGCTACCATCCGGCGGCAAAGCAGCATGCGGCGCCATGCCTTTGCGCCCACGACTGACGAGCCAACGGCGCGCACTCGCCTCCCTGCAGCAGGCTGTGGCTGGCGACGCACCACGATGCGCGCGGGGCGCTGGGGGCCATCCACTCTGCGCCGCGCGCGCCCGCTGCAAATCTCAGCCGCGCGGGCGCATTGGCCCGCCCCCGCCCGGGTGCTATCCAATAATATTCGATCCTCCTCCGGCACGGCCAACTCGTGACAGCGACGCCACACCACCGGGGGATTCGAAGGCTTGGCGCGTTGCGGCGGTGCGGTGGGCCACGGGACAAACCGCACGAGGGCCGGTCGATCGATCGTTGGGGTCCTACCTGGTTCCACTCCAGATGCAGAGGCAGGCCCTACCGTTGTTATCTGTGCGGAAATAAAAATTTGGTGTGCTAACGCTCTGTGTTTCGTGATGCGATGCTGATTCTACTCTGTTCAGTGTAATGTTGCTCTAGGTCCGTTTGGGAGCAGCTTTTCCTTTGAGTTGGCTTCGCAAAGAAGATGGCGGCAAAGAGTATTGATTATCGAGAGAGACCTTTAGTTCCCTTTAGAAAAGGGTAAACTGCATGCTTAAGTTTCACGTGCCTTTAACCAGAAACTAAAGCTCCTAAACGTGACCAAAAGCTATCTCTGACCATAACAGTCATCGTAGAACCGTGTCTGCCAATGAATCTCTCGAACGTAAGACGCAGGTTCATGTATATATTGATCAATTCTTCCACGGCAATTTGACAGCTAAATTGTAACTCCCACCTTTTCTCCATTTAATGTAAGAGCGACAGTTGTTTAACTTTAGTCGCAAATTAATCCCTTTCCAAGTTTCTCTGTTTTGTCGCCCGGAAGCACATCAGTCGCAAATTAGTCCCATTCCAAGTTTCTCTATTTTGTCGCCCGGAAGCACATCTCCTTGTCAGATAACTTCGTGAGAATATCGTTGGCTTGGTGCGCTCGCTGAGCAGTCAGCCCGCCTGCGTTCAACGTCGCTCGGCGCGGGTGCGCCTGAGGCGGGTGCGTGGCGCATGAGTGCGTGTGTGGGTGCGTGTGTGTGGAGTGCATGTGCGCGTAGCTCGTCTGGTGTTTTTTCTTCTATACTAAATGTCAAAGCTCCTGACCAATTAAAAAAAAACTTCGTGAGAATATCTGAGAGCCCTGCTCGAAAATGTCCAAAAATAGTGCATGAACAGGAGCGACTAGAAAGGGCATACACTGCAGATGCACGAACCCAACCCTCTCCATGCCTATATAACGTGTCGAGCGTCACGCAATGCCCCACGCCATCTGGTGTGACGCAGAATCACCGAACAAAACTACCACGCCAGATAAAAGCGCGCATATGGCTCCGCCGATCTCTGCCGAAGCCATGGTGGAGGCTGCCCCGGCCGCGTCCCCGGTCGTTTCGCTGAACCAAACGGTTTGCGCGAACGTGCCGGCGCCGGCCGTCACCGTTGTATCAATGCAGACCGTTCGGCCGGACGGCCCGTCGGCGGTTGGGGACCTCAAGCTCTCGGTCTCCGATATGCCCATGCTGTCGTGCCACTACATCCAGAAGGGGCTGTTCTTCCCACCTCCTGGCATGCCGATGGCCTCCCTGGTGTCGTCGCTCGTGTCGTCGCTCGTGTCGTCGCTCTCCCGCGTGCTTGGTGTCTTCCCGGCACTCGCCGGCAGGCTTGTCACGCTCCCTGACGACCGCATAGTCATCCGGTGCGACGACGCGGCCGTCGAGTTCTACCATGCGGTCGCGCCTGCTCTGTCGCTTGAGGACTTAATCGTGCCCAACGCCGACGTACCGACCAGGCTGACGAAAGATTTGTTCCCCATGGACCGCATCGTGAGCTACGATGGCCACCGCCGCCCGCTCACGTCCTTCCAGGTTACCGTGCTCGGTGACGGTGCTGTCTTCATCGGCTTCGTCGCCAACCACGCCGTAGTGGACGGCACCTCCTTTTGGCACTTCTTCAACACGTGGGCTGGTCTCTGCCGCGGCGCGCCTGTCCAGCCTCCGGACTTCCGCCGCAACTTCTTTGGTGACTCCACCGCCGTCCTCCGCTTCCCCGGGGGCGTGGGCCCTGCGGTGACGTTCGACGCCGAGGCGCCCCTCCGCGAGCGAATCCTCCACTTCAGCGCTGCCGCGATTCGGGGGCTGAAGGCAACGGCCAACAACCGGAAAATAACCGGTAACCATACCGAGGTTAACGGCAAGCTCGTGCATGATTCGAAGGTTCAGGGAGACCGCAGAGAGATCTCGTCCTTCCAATCTCTATGCGCGCATATATGGAGGGCCGTGACGCGCTCGCGGCGGTTGCTGGCGGCGGACGCCACGGCGACGTTCCGCATGGCGGTGAACTGCCGGCACCGTCTGCGCCCAGCGATCTCCCGGCTCTACTTCGGCAACGCCATCCAGAGCGTGGCGACGACAGCGACGGTGGCCGAGCTGGCGTCCAACGACCTGCGGTGGGCGGCGGCCAGGCTGCACGCGACCGTGGTGTCGCACGAGGACGGCGCCATCCGGCGTGCCGCGGCGGATTGGGAAGCCGCGCCCCGGTGCTTCCCGCTGGGCAACCCCGACGGTGCGGCGCTCACGATGGGGAGTTCGCCCCGGTTCCCGATGTACGACGGCAACGACTTCGGCTGGGGCCGCGCGCTCGCGGTGCGGAGCGGCCGCGCCAACAAGTTCGACGGCAAGATGTCGGCGTTCCCGGGCCAGGCCGGGGACGGCAGCGTCGACGTCGAGGTGTGCCTCGCCCCGGACACCATGGCTTGCCTCCTCGGCGACGAGGAGTTCTTGCAGTACGTGTCCCATGCACCGTGATGCAGAAACGCATCTGGGATCTGGCCATCCTCCGTGTTGTACCACTACAGTACTAGGGCATGAGATATGACATGGGCGCCTGTGATGCGGCCACTAGACTTGCTGCCGCGCTACCCTTACTGGGTTTGTATGCTTGCAAAAATATCAAGTACTAGTCGGTTACTCGGTGCCAAGATGAGCAGTGACCAGGTAGGTAGGTACTGAGCGACGCTATTGGCGCTCAACAGTGGATTCGAGTCGTACCAAAGGGGTGGCGTGGCGAAGTGCCCAAGTCAGTGTGTTTCTGTTCCTTCTTTCAGGTGCCATGGCAGTTGTGACTTTTGGTTGGAGTTAAGATATCATAAGCGATATCATGGTTATGGACCAGAACGTTTGCTGTGATCTTGAAAGGAAAAAGAAGAAAGGCGTATCACGCAATTATTGTGTTAAACTCTGACGTTTTGTGGAGAGTAGCTTGCGTTTGCAGGGGAGGAGGCCCTGCTGAATGATAAGGAACGATTCTTGTTACTTCTTTTTTTTTGTGGGGGAAGGATAGGAAGGAACAAAATCATTAAACCAACATGGCTTGATGCACCGTTCGAAGTATGGCCCATTGGTCGGTGCTTGCACCCAAACAAACCCAGTACCTCAGTTGGGCTCGGCCCTCCTGACAAAACGATGGCCGTCGTCCCAGTTTCAGGGCCACTGTTGTTGCTACGGTTCTATCTACGTGAATTTTGCTCGAACAAATAGATATCCAATAAAAAAATTCTCTTGCCAATCCTCCGATCCAAACGGACATTTCTAAATGAATCAGTTGTGTGGAACGTTCTCTTGCGAGGGCGTTTTCCACATGCAGAGAAGCTCAGAGTAGGCAATACGCCTGTGTTCCCACCACTAGGAACTAGTATTTGTGTTAAGTAACAAAAGCCAGCCCATAAGTGATATTTCTTTCTAGCTTATACCTTAGTCTGTAAGTTTATAGTACATAACATTTTGGATGATGGGGGAGGCGACAGAGGGATATTGTCTACTATTTAACAAATATTTTATAGATAATTTTATATTGTGTATGCTATTATATGTACAATATATTAATTGTTTGAGAGACTATTACAGATAACTATATAGACAATCTATTGTGCGAATGTCAGATCCCGGAAAAATGCTTCCGAAATCTTCCGTGTAACCTGTACTAGTCCAAGAAAAATTAGTACACACAGCAAAGATAATAACATATCATATCCAACGCATTTTATTAATAATCAGAGTTTACAATAAATATGGCACGCAGGCCAAATAAAAGATTAGAGCGAAAGCAGAACAAAACCAGTAGTAGAACTCAATAGATTCGTCACAGGCAATCAACTAGGGTAGCGGCCTAGTTATCTTAGTCCTCACCATCGTAGAGATACTCCTCTAAAAAGACAGAGTAAGCAAGGATGAGTACAAAAAAACTCCGCAAATCACACAGGAAAATACAGTATTAATGTAGGGGATAAAAAGGAAGGCATAATATGGTTAACTTGAGCATAAAGCAATATTTCAAATATAATAAGTAATTCTCAATGCGTAATTGATATAGTAAAAACTAAGTTATAATTCAATTTTCAACATGGACTCCAACCCGAAGTTTCATTCCAAATTTCTCCATATGGACTCTCTCCACTTATAAATCACTTTTTTGAAACCACTTTTTTAAAACATCAAAATCTAGTCTGTGAAAGACTTGCTCACCATGCCCATGACCGCAGACGCGGCTAATCGATTAGTTTTAACTCTGCAGAGGTTGTACATCTTTACTCACAAGACATGATTATCTTTTTTTTGTCCAAATGCACACTTCTTTTGGTGTGTTGGCAGAGAAAAATCATAACAAGACCCCTATAAAGCTTTATCTCATGTAATTATACTTGCTAAGATTTCACCGTTGGTAGAGTTAAAACCACCCAGTCCAAAAACCCCCTCTTACACCATGTGGCACACTAACCATCCCCAATGACAACTAGTATGAGATGTTACTAAATGGACAGTCAAGTCTATCCCATACCAGACTTGTGGAAGCACGGTTGCGCTTTACATTCAGTAGCTCACAGACCGGTCCTTAGTTGACTAGGCGAGCTTTTTTACAAGCCCAAAAACCACCAATCAACCATTCTCACCCAATCTAAATCCATTTATATATATACATATTTTTATTTTCAAATAACTTCTTAGATCACCACAGCAAAATTTATTTAATCATGTCTTTATTTGACATAAATTCCTAAAATTTTAGTTTTGATTCTATGCAGGTCTAAGCATCCCTAACAGTGTAATCATCATCATAAATCTTGATTACATTCTTGCAGTTACAATGGCTTAATAGAATCGAATTTCAAATGCGGATCCTAATCAGAACAGGATATAACTAATCAATGATTTAAAAACTAGGCTCAAATATGGTCAATGTGTTCAACTTGCCTAGTTCGTAGGGAAGGTACTCTGAATCGGTAGTCGCAAACTCGTCTGAATCTCCGTAATCTATACGTTGAAAAAAGCACAAAAGATCAAATAAATTCAAATTAAATCCAATAAATTTCAAAATCTGCATGAATATAAAATTTAAGATTTTACAAATTGTTAGAAAGAAAAACAGGTCCATTTGAAGTTTAGACGAGCGAAACGGGCTCATGAAAGATTTAAATCACATGGAAAAGGAAAAGGAAAAACTCTGTAGTCTAGTTTTTTTTCCCACTATTGTAGCATTGCTAATATTTATGCGTAACTCAACACAGAGCAAGGGCGACAGGAAAATGGCCAAGGAGGCAAGCCGAGCCTCACCGGCGACGCGGCGGAGCCGACGCTGGTGTCGGCAGACGGAGAGGGTGGCCAGATGGCGACGGATGGTCGGAAAAAATGGGGCTCGATCGGAGTTCATTACCTTGCAAAATCCGATGAAACGAGGATGAAATTGCTCATGAGAAGTGGCAAAATGGATAGAGGGTTAAGTTGCACACCCAATGCTCTCTTTTATAGCCCAAGAGGAGGACCGGAAGAGGTACAAATGAAGTGGGAATGGCGGTTACCGTAAATAGGGATTAGTAGAGATTAAGGGCAAATCATGGGGTTTCGATTGGAGAAATGACCATGGGAATGTGGAGAATGATTAGGGATTTGATTGCATACTTAATTGAGAAGAAATGGTAGAAAAATTATGGAGAAATGGAGATTTATTACAAGCCCTAATGGAGGAGAGAGAGAGAAGCTTGTGCGGGACATAGATGAAGGTTGAAGAAACATATGACATGTGGGCCCCTATTTTCGGATTTATTTAAGCTGGGAGAAAAGTGTGTTTGGTAAAAATAGTAAAAGGACGCTAAAAATCTTATAAAAATTATCAAAAATATGCATGTGATTGTGAGGAAGGGTCCCCTTTGTAGTGATGCACCTTAGTTGCTTATCGCATAACGCATATCCAGCGGTCTACATGGCTATTCGTACCGTCCAGTGGAATGAACATAGGAATCACTTTTCTAGTGACAATTTGGTTATAAATTCGGTCTTTTTCTAAATCTAATTATAAAACTAACCTTATTTCTGACCGTAGGAGCATCAATAAACAACACATATCACCTATAATATTCTCACACCTTAGAAAAAAGTTACGGAGCTTTCGTAGCTCTGCAAAATATTATAGCTACCGAGTTTCCGCAGCTCAATAGCGCCCCCTTCCTAGCTCCTTCGAGGTTTTTCGGTTACCACGCGGAGATCTGCCCTTTTTGGGTGCGACAAGGCGGAGGCGGAGGCGGAGAGGAGGACGTGGCGGCGCGGCACGGATTGTTCGGCACTTCGAGGTTAGCCGTTGGGACTTGGGGTGCTTGTTATCTCGACCGGCTTCGGCGGCGGCGAGACCACGCGTGCAGCGAGCTAACTGCCGAGTGGATTTGGCAAATCGGTGGGCTGTGGCACTATGTGGGCTAGGCCTCTGCGTGCGCCACGCCCCCGCCGGCTTCCAAAGTAGGGCTGTAGTCCGGGTGCGAACTGCAAAGTGGATATGGATCATTGTAGGCTGACGACTTCTCTGGGCTACGTTTGCTCGTGTGGCGTTGGGCTGGTGGAGGTTCTTCTGGCTTGTGGACATGGTAATACCAGGCCAACATGCCGTAGGATGTGGCCTTTTGAGTTTTGAGCCACCTGCCAGGCGCTAGGCGAAATTTCTTGTAAGATTTTCGACTTCGTGAATCGCTGTTTATCGCTATTCGCTAGCACGGGTTGGGTCCAGCTTGGCTGGATTAAACTTGGTGTTCACTGGGGCAACAGTTGCATAGTCCAACAAGTGACGCTTTATTTCTCTGCCTGACAAGCACAATTCCATTTCCACAAAGCGCACGTTGCGCGAGTTATTGATGTCATATGATTTTCTGCGATTTAACTCATGCGGGTTACGAGCCTTAAGATGACTACACTGGCTAAATGTCTGCTAAAAAACGTTTTTGTGTTGTTGTACTCTTGAGTAGTTGTTCAGTCACTCGTACAAGGCACAACTCCTCACAAAAGGCGTGTTGATGTAGCACTGCCCGATCGATCTCCTGCTGAAACAAAAGAACGGTGACGACGACAACGACCGCGACAGCGAGGGCGGCGAACTTCTCGCAGATGCCGCCGCCCCACGGTCGAGCGATCCCGCTGCGGGCACGTGCGAGCTGCAGTGGCCAGACCGCTCGGCCGTCGCTTGGAACGAAGCTAGCGCGCGAGGTGCGGACAGCAGCGAGATGTTACGGGTACGGTGATTATTGATCCGAGCGCGCTGTTGTGCACGTACCTGCGTGAGAGGCGAGTCGCGAACGGTAACTGCGTGCCGTGCTAAATGTGCCTCGGTTGGATAAGGAAAATTGTGGGGTGAGATGGGGAAACGGGACGCGTCGAGAGGGACGGTGCAGGAGGAAGCTGCTGGCGAGAGGATCATCTCTGCTCGGTCGATCGGGGCTCGGGAGGGCAGCGCAGGGTACAACTTATAAGGACGTGTGTCGTCGAATCGCTGGGGCCTGAGTCCTGACGTGTTACTGAAAAGTCGAGGCCACCTGAACGCTAGGCTACCTAGTACCTGCAAAGGATAGAATAGCAATGAATTTTACTTCACTTACCTACTGTCATGATATATGTATGTGTTAGTGATTCTACGCTTTCTTTCTTTATATATTTTGTATAGATTTCAAAACAAATAAAGGTATAAGTAATATTTATGTAACTTTCAATCTTATATTATGTTCCCTTAGGAATTACAAGGATAGGGTGGTGGAAGTACTAGCAAATTGGAATGGCCGGGCCGAGAGTAGCAAAAATCCTTTGCATTACGTGTTAAATATCCGTGTAGCAGGGTGATTTGCCGGTAGCGGGTGTGTAAGTGCACAAGGACTCGATCTATCTTAGACAGTTTGATTACACCCAGCTAACAGTTTAAATTGATTGTTTGGTCGGGATAACAAAAAAGGCCATCTTTATTTTCACCAGTGACCCATCTGTGACGGACCGCCCTTTTCAGGGGGTGCGTATAAATACCTTCGCAGCTACCCAGGAATTTAGCTGCAGGTAACCAAGTGTACATTGCTTGATAAAAGAGCAAATGCGAACATTTTATAGATGAAATAAGGGCCTACCGGCCAAGGTTTTACAAATGGTGCGGCTAGCACTGAATACATTACAGAACACCCACAGGAAAGGCTTGAGCAGATAGATCAAGGCCTCCAAAACAAAATAACATCGTCATCTACGGTCTTCTGGAACTCGCCATCTTCAAAGGAAATCTATGGAGGGGAATTTGGAGCAAGGGTGAGTACACAACCGTACTCAACAAACCACACGGAAATTCTAAATATTACATGTAGGAATAAACAAAGGTAGGCACAGGTTTAAATATTGTGGATGCAAGTTGTGAACATCTGTTTTTATTTTACATTTGAAACACAAATCATAAATAGCAGTATATAAATCAGGGGGGGTTTAACTTGCAAAGTTCACCTTCACGACAGGTTTTAATTATAAAAGCTACAGGGGCGCAGTTACAGGAATCACCCTAAATTAACTCCGCTTCATTAACCTAAGCACGCAGATTCAATACCATTGATATCACTCTGCAGAGGTGCTCGGCTTTACCCACAAGATATCTACTATCGTTAGTGCCACTAGATTAACACGCAACTTTTATGCATGCGGCCGGACCGAGATAAACATAGCATTTCGTTGAACTTCCCCTTTTTAGCTCCTACCCAGTAGGCTTGTTCAAGACCCGTAATATTCAGACCCATCGCCGTCAGGAGACAATTTCGAATATTGTAGATACCTCATCGCTATGCGTGAACCTTGAATGGCGCACCATTCTCGCTCCGCTCCCAATATGCGATCCTTTATCTCGCTACTTCCTATAGGTATTAAAAGGGAAGTACAATGTATCGAGCTATGTTAGGCCAAGTCAACAGGTTGGCCTACCTAACTCGTGGTTGAGCGGAATCTGAAGTTATTTTCTTTGCCCAAGACGTCGGTCCTTGAATGCCAAAGACTTAGCCAAATGACAAACCACAAACCATTGGTACCAACTGTACCACCACCATACCTCAACCATTGACCTCGTCATCGGTTGGGGATTGGGCCGGCATCCACCTTCCGTGGTCCGCCCAATGCTGTCCCCCTCACCGTAGCAATTTATAAAATCACAAAACCAACCGAGCCATCTCTCGGAGATTAAGCATTTGTCTAAAAGTAATAATTGTATGAATTGCTACATTTACGAGGGTTCGATATTTTATAGCCTAAGGTTAAGAAGGAATTAAGGCATAACAATTGGCTTAATATTTGGTTGTATCTAATCACGTCATTCGAAACTATCACATTTTCTAGTTTCCTAAAATAACGGAAATAATGCAATACAAGAAATATATATATAAATACTATAATGGAACTGGGTTCAACATGTTCAAGGAGTGTGGCTTGCCTTGCGTGATCGAGGTTTCGCCTAAAAGAGTTGGTCGATGTCGGGTCTGGCCTTGAACGGCTCCGATTCCAAGTATAGCTCCAACGTCTGCTCCTGCTTCGAGATTCGTGCCAACGGTTGCTCTGACGTCGAATCTAGCGCGAAGAAACGCAGACAAACGATTAAAAATAGAATAAAGAAAAAGCAATGGAAAGGAAAATGCGAGAAAAGGCCGGATTAGGGTTCAGGGGTATTTTGGGAATTTTCTGGATTTGGTATGGTGAAACGGAGATCATTTTTGGACTCAGTGGCTCGAACCGATCAAGAATATGTATTTTTGGCATTTTTTGATTTTTGGGGAATTTTGGGAATTTTCCGGCATTAATAATTGATTTTCGGATTTTTCAATTAAAAAATCCGAAATTGAAATTGAAAGAGTGTACTGTGCACTTGGGCCGCACAGTACCACGAATTTCGGCCCACGGGCGCGAAGACGTATGCGCGCGAGAGGTCGGGCCGGCCCATGGCGCGTTTGAACGTCTGGCAGGCAGGGCCCCTGGTGCAGTGAGTGATGGGGAGCGCTGATGGGCGGGCCCGGCGTGGCAGTGAGAACGCGGCAGCGGGGGCGCGCCAGAGGAGTTCTTCGCCGGAGCCGAAGAAGACGAACGGCGATCCGGCGAACGGGTTCACGGGGAGGCGAAGGAAAAAGAGGGGAAGAGAGAGTAGCTCACGGGGAGTTCGGGGCAGTGGAAAAACGTGGGAGGGAATGGGGCAGAGCGGCCTGGCGACGGAGGTTAACCGGAGACGGAGAAGAAGAGTGTGGAGCGGGCGAACGGCGGCGTGAGGGAGAAAAAGAGAGTGCGGGAAAGCTGTGGGAGCTCTCTGCGAAGCTCGGGGCCAAGAAATGAGGGCTCGGGCTGGGCTATTTATAGCCTGAGCTGGAGTGAAGAGGGGCGGCCGGGAAGGAGAGAGATGCGCGGCGGAGAAGGCACTCAAGTAGCGAAAAGACTCGACTGAGCAGGGGAGCAGGAGCGGGACTGGACGGGCCTTCGGTGCAACGCAGCCAAGGGGCAGGAGCGTTGGCGAATCGGTGAAACGGTGGAGGAGCAGGAATGGCTGGTTGGCGCGGCGGAGAAGACGGGTCAGCACGGGAAAAGCGTTGCGGCGTCAGGCGGCGACAGGACGGAATGGAGATGATAGGACGGGTCGGCCGCGACGGCACGGCGCAGTAGAGAGTCAGAAGTTCTTCCGATTGGGCGAGGCGGCGGCGGCACTGGATTGGGGCAGAGGGCGCGGCGAGTGGACGGGGGCGCAGCGAAGAAGACGGGTTCTGCTTGACGATCGCGCGGAGTGGGTCAATGGCGAAGAAATGGATCGCTAACGCAATGAGTGGGCGCGAGGTAATGACGAAGGGCCGGGCGAAATTCATCTCGGGGAAGAAGAAGAACAGGAAAGAAGAAGCTAGCGCAGGGGAAATGCGGGCTGAGGGCGAGGCGAGTTGGGCCAGAGGGAGAAAACGGATTGGGCCGGAGGGGATTCGGGAAGGGGAGGCGGGAATCCATATAGGGAAAGCGGAAATTCGAGCCATGCCAAAAATGGAAAGGCTCCAAAAATGGGTTAAAGGAATTTGAGAAAATTCGGAAAAAAAATTTCAAATAAATCCGACAAATTTGAATAAATCCATTTTTGAAATTTTCGGGTTGTTTCACCATCGTCGACCCTTTGCCAGTACGTTGAAAAATAGTTTGACACATCATATTCGTCGCTAAGAGCCCTCTCCATATAAACGCGGTGTTTATCGTGCCTGAAACACTTTTCCAACAGTTTTGCTGCACACTTCATTGTCCACCTAAAAGGATTGAAGGAATCAAGTTTGTTCACCGTTCCATTCGAATGGAAATTAATGGAAATGCGAAATTCCTCTACACCGATTGCTTGCTAACCAACTCTCAAGGAAATTGTTTTTGCTGAAGTGAGTAGAGTAGTATTAGATTGTCAGCCTTCTCATGCCGTCGTAAACTTTTCTCAAAATAAATGGGCGTCCTCCCTGCTTAATTTGTGATGAACTAACGATCGAAACTAGGAGTACACTCCACGAGCCAAACCTGTTACTGCTACAAGATAATTTCTCTTGTCAGGAACAAAAATAGACCGCCTCCAGCAAGAAGGGAAGAGCAACTCCGACGTTACTCCTTGTAGTTAGGGATGGCAATTAGGTGCGACGGACACAAGTGGTACTTGTCTATACACATACTCGTCAGCCAAAATCTCCCTACGGGTATACCCGTGAAGGGTGACGGGTGAAGAATCTCGTCCATACCCGTCATCACATGTAGACAAAGGATGCACAAATACTCAAAGTCAACAATTAAAATGAAAATAGTTCATCAGTCATCATATACATCACAAATCACTTATCACGGCATCATCAATTACAAATTGCTAGTATGACGTACCATAAATTAGGGATCTAGGAGCCGACTGGGCGCCTGTTATGACTCACATGTCGATACAAAGTATTTTACTAAAATACTTTCTAACATCGTTTGTACCATTTTTCATCCGGTTCAAACTTGCCGGTCAACGTTTCATCTGGATAGTACTAATGTTTAAATTTTTAAAAATTCCACAGACCTGATAATCATCTAAAAATTTTATGAGAACATCTCTAGTATGTTAGAAACCTTCAAAAAAAATTTCAAATTTTTTTGATATTGTTTGAACTATTTTTTATCAGTGCAATTTTGCCGAAATTTCGGGAATTTCGGCCAAATTTCGGTAGCAAAAAAAACCAGATTTGAATTTTTCTTTTTAAATTTTGAATGGATTTCATCCGAAATGCCGAAATTTTGGATTTCGGCTGTGGGCAAAATTTTATTCAAAACGAAATTTTGTTCCTTGAATTACATGAGGTTCTTCTTAAAGGGGCCGGCATACCATATATTGTGCAAGCAAAAGATTGCCACAGGCACAGCCTGAGCGTGACTGAGACCTAGAACATGTAAACTTCAACAGGGTTCGCTTTGCCAATAAAAACCGGTCAGTTTTTGCGAAAACCCACTTTGCCGAGCCTGTTCGGTATTTCAAACTGAGCGGTAAACCATGGAGCTCAAATGTAAATTTAAAAAATTTAGTAAAAAGTGTTAATTTTTTTAAAAAAATTTGTGTCAGGTTCTGAGGCAATGCTAATGATGCTATAAAATTTTCAGATTATTATCAAACCTGTGTATTTTTAAAAAATTTAATAGTGATACTATCAGAATATATGCTCTTTAGTTTTTTATTTTCTAGGGGCAAAAAATGAAGTCTAATATTTCTTAAACTATTTTTGTGATGTTATAACATAATTACTTTGATGTCATAAAATTTTTAGATGATGATCGATATGTGTATTTTTAAAAATTCTGAAAGTGCTATTATCATTGTATATGCTCTTCTATTTTTTATTTTATATGTGTACTAAATGAAGTCTAATATTTATGAAAATTTTAGTACATAATCCTTTGGCACTAATTATGGTTACATTAAAATTTCAGAATATAATAAATCATTTAAATATTTATAAAAATCTGATAGTGTTTTTGTCCCTTTTCATTATTTACTGTTTTGGATTTTTTAGAAGAAATCAATGATTTCAAAAAAAATTAAATTTCTCTGAGGTGTTTGATAGATTAATTGGGATTTGTTTTTGTAATTTTTCAAATTTTTTTTGCATTTTTTCCAATTTTTCCTTGCATTTTCGCCATTTTTCCTTATGTCATCGATTTTTGAACCAGTTTGACCACCTTATTCGACTTTCGCAAACCAATAGATTTTTACCGAATTTCGATCGAATTTTGTGAAAAACCAGTATCGACCAGATACCACTTTTTGAATGCAAAACGAAAATGTGAATCCCGACTTCTACTCCATCCAATTGATTATAGTAATTCTCCTCAAAGCATCCACCTTCCTCAATCGCCTCTAGTCTGAACTTGACACAGCAAGAGTGAGTACTTTCGGTACTTATCAAGCCATGTGGGAAATGAATTATAGATGCAGGATAAAAAACAGGAGTTGGGTTTTATGGTTACCACTTCCTTAACCGTAGTTGTTAAGTATTAGCGTATAATAACTTGTAGATCAAGCATTTTAAGAATTGGTTTAACGTGGCAGGAACGATTCTAGCAAGTATAATAACTTTCGGTACTTCTGCGTGTTAAGGTCATACCGACAGCTGGCCCGGCGTGGCCCTCGGGCGGGCTGCACCTGGCGGTCTCAATAACCATCTACGGTTGTGAGAAGTTGGGTGATCAGTGACTTGTCACACAGAATTAATTTAATCCATGCATAATTCATTGCTACTTGATGATCAGCCATTTAATTACCAAGTGGGTGGGTGCATAGTGTTTTAACCTATCTAGTGTTTGGTGTGTACTAGTATAACTCCTATCCTTGGTTGACCAAGGATTAATAGGGTATCATCAATTTTAGCAACATTAGTAAACATGGCAATACAAAGTACTCCCTCCGTTTTTCTTTGTTAGGCGCCATTTCTCCTCATGTCTGTTCATAATTATAAGGCGCAGATGGAGTTTGGTTTTGATTTTTCCAGTCCTACCCTTTGCAAAACAAAGTATTTTATTGAAAGTCAATACAAAGTATTTTACTGAAAGTCGTACATCTTAATAACTAGAAAATACTACTCTATTAGGATCGATATAATCAAGGACATATAATGCTGGGATTACTCAACACAAACTCGTGGACTCAACTCACACGAGCAGCTGGATACACGCGC
The DNA here is from genome assembly GCA_036346375.1 of Guadua angustifolia. NCBI lineage: Eukaryota > Viridiplantae > Streptophyta > Magnoliopsida > Poales > Poaceae > Guadua > Guadua angustifolia. The sequence goes on along the minus strand of CM070509.1, from coordinate 36,550,011 downwards.
TCATGGAGAAGATGATCACCGAGAACAGAGACTTGGTGACGCCCAATACTTACGTCATTTTTTCTAATTTGTTATTCACCTTAAATAGCTAAGTACAGGGAATAAATAAACATGCATGTCAAAGCATGCGGCAAATCTTGGACTCCAGACCGCTTCCTACGCAACAAGCAATAAACTCAACGCACTACGACTTGATCGTGCTATAGATGCAGCCAACTCACTCGCAAACTAACCAACAATCCATACCTAAAGGCAACGCGCACTCACTAACTCCCTGCATGCCAACTCAACCGCAACATGCATAAAGCACGAAAGCGGCAGGCTTCCAGGATAACTTGGCTAAAGGAAGGAGATGCAAACACTCGATTCTTCCACCTCAAGGCCAACGGACGTCGTCGAAAAAATTTCATCCAATCCCTCCAGGTTAACCACACCATCGCCACGCTCCACAAAGACAAGGAGCTTGCTCTCTTCCACCATTTCTCGACGTTACTGGAGGTGAAGAGGTCATGCTCCCTTCGTGTCAATTGGCACTGTCTAGATATTCCCAGCCACGGAGTGCTACAGCTGGATGCAGACTTCACTGAAAGTGAGGTCCTCAACGCGATCAGCTGCTTACCTGCTGAGAAGGCACGAGGACCAGATGGCTTCACCGGAACTTTCTCTGACATTCATTGCCGGAGATCATCAAGGAGGATGTCATGGCCATTTTCTATGATATTCACAACCGCCACCAGCATTCTCGAGGCTCAACACCGCTTCCATTGCATTGATTCCTAAGAAGGATGGCTCCTTGCTTTCTTGACTTCCGCCGATCGATCTCATCCACTCAGATCGAAGCTTCTATCCAAAGTGTTGGTTTTGCGCCTGTCCAGCCACTTACATTATCTCATCTCATCCTCGCAGAGTGCTTTCATTACAGGCCGAAGCATCCAGGACAATTTTCTGTTCGTCCAAAATCAGGCCAAGGCGTACCACCGATCGCGCTCTCCGATCCTCATGTTAAAGCCGGACATTCTAAAGCCTTTGATTCTGCCTCGTGGGAGTACCTCCTTGACTGCTATGCGCGCGTGGTTTTGGGAACCGATGGCGGCGATGGCTATCCACCTGTTTGCATCAACAACCTCATCCGTACTCCTCAATGGGGCTCCAGGCCCTCAGATTTTGCATCAGCGTGGACTACGTCCGGGGGATCCGTTATCTCCTTACCTCTTCATCTTGGCCATAGACCCGCTTCACTACATCCTCGAAAAAGCGACGACTGACGGTGTCCTAACCCCGCTCTCTGGATCTGCGAGTTCTTCACGGCTGTCCATGTATGCTGATGATGTCGTAATCTTCCTAAACCCGCTTAGGGAAGAGCGCAAGCGATCGATATTCTTCACGGCCTTCGTCGGGCCTCGGGACTTCAAGTCAACTGCAAAAAACACGATAGCCACAATCCAAAGGCACCATCTCGACATTCAGACCATACTTCAGCCGTTCCCAGGACCAATCTCCGAATTCCCTATTTCTTACCTAGGAATGCCACTTGTACTCGGCCGCCTGCGACGCAACCACCTTCAGCCTATTCAGGACAAAGTTGCCCGTCGGCTTGCCACCTGGCAAGCACAGCATCTCACAATGGGAGGACGCTTGATTCTGGTCAAATCTGTCCTATCTTCGATTCCGATCTACCTATTGACCGCATTGAAGGTGCCAAAGAAATTTATCGCAGACATTGACAAGATTCAAGGAAATTCCTATGGGCGGCAATGCGGCTTTGCATGGAGGAATCAAGGTCCGTTGGACAACCGTCTGCAGACCGCCGAGATATGGAGGCCTTGGTGTCTTGGAACTCGAAAGCCGCGCAAGGGCCCTTCGTCTCCGATGGCTCGCTCAAATATCTGAACCCAGATAGACCGTGGAAAGGGCCGCCAACTCCGTGTGACCGAAATGACCAAAGAACTCTTCATGGTCATCACCAAAGTCATCATTGAAACGGGCAAAGAGCTAGCTTCTGGAATTCCAGATGGTTGCATGGTCAGGCACCATCCCAAATCGCTCCAAGACTTTACAAGCTCTCCAGGAGGAAAAACATATTGGTTGCCGATGCCCTGCACAACAATAATTGGATGCGGCACATTCGGCGGCACCTAACCTCCCAGTTGCTACCACAATTTGTCAATCTATGGGTTAAAGTGAACTCCACGCCGCTCAGTCCGGACAGAGAGGATGGTTTCATATGGACGCAAACCTCACAGGGTGCCTATTCGGCCTCATCGGCATATAACATCCAATTCAGTGGGTGCATTCAGAAGTCGTTTCTGTCAACAATCTGGACTGCATGGGCGCCGTTACGCTCAAAGATTTTTCTGTGGCTAGCAATGCAGAATCGATTATGGACAGCGCAAAGATTGCAACTTAGAGGTTGGCCAAACCAATATTTTTGCCAAATGTGCAATCGGAATCTAGAAACAGTCTTCCACCTCTTTGTTGAATGTGACTAGCTTCGGTTGATATGGTCTTCCATTGCTCAATGGGTCCGCATTCCGGCGCTGCAGCCGGACCAATGGGGGCCATCGGCGTGCCTTGAACAATGGAATCTTCACCGATTAGTCGCCACCCTCTCTGCGAAAGGGTGTTCAAACTCTGATCATCCTGACCTGTTGGGAATGGTGGAAAGAGCGAAACAATAGAGTTTTCCAGAGAAAATGGGCCTCTCAGGACCAAATCCTCCAAACGATCAAAGATGAAGCTGCCACCTGGATCCTAGCAGGAGCAAAGCACCTAACGAGCATTCTACACCGACATCAATAATCTTTATGTGTGCTTTTAGAGTTTTTCTTTAGTGTTTCTATTCCTCTAGCTACTCAGGTTGGGTCCGCGCCCTCTGCGGCCCTCTTATGGTTGTTACCGGCCTCTTCCTCTCATCTCCTGACAATGTATTATCACCGCTTCTTCTAATCTAATATAATCACAGCTTCTGCTGTTTTCAAAAAAAAAAAAAACCGCAACATGCACAGGCTGTACGCAGACTTCAGGTCAAGATTAATATCGTACAGTCTTGCCTTCCGGCCTTCCGGGTTCCACGTAGTTGTGCCATCCTTCTACTCCAACATTTAGTCCTCTTGCTCTGATTCCTTGTCTTTCTCCCGTCTTGAGTTCGGAGCCCTGATTCTTGCATGAGGCGATTTGTGCACAAACACTTCTTTCACGAAGAACCTATCTGCTCACGTGTTCTAGTGCGGAAAATACCTCCGATATAAACCAAATAACCCAAATAATCATGCAAATGCATATCGAGAGGGAATCAGGGAATGGCCTTGTCGGGGAATTACCAGAAAACCTAACGGGTGTCGGTAAATAGGGTTTGATTAGGTTAGTGCTGAATAAACTTGACCAGGGGGATAAAACTACTACATGATTGTGATCAAGGAGATCATAACTGTGCAGGACCAATTCGACTCGTCTGCAAAAACGGTCGGGAAGGCATAAATGGGAGGGTAATCCGGTTAACACGGGTTAGATTCGGCGGCTTGACGACAGCGAAGGCGACGAAGGTCGTTTTATAGCGACGGCCGACACGACGAGCATCACGGGGCCATAGAGGGTTCATTTTGCTAGTTGGTTGATCTTGGGCTGCCTTGGTGTGCGCTGACATCGGTGAGCAGGAGCTCGGGCCAAGGTTTGTTAGTCGTGATCTTCGGTTCTTTCAAAAAAAGGAAAGTGCCGAAAATTAAGGAGGAAGATCCGAATAAATTAATCTAAAATCGCGCTCTGATCGGGAGCAACAAAAGTGTGTTTTTGGTTTCGGTCCCGATAAGCTGCGCCATATAATGACAAGGAAGAGGCCCGCACTCAAGACATTAAGAAAAGACTTGAGCTTCGCCATTTGCCGGACCCCTTCCAATCTAGGGTTTTCTGGCGCTGAGGTTACCAAAGGCCCTCACCTTCACCGAGATCATCTCGGTGCCCCCAATCTCTTCATCGCGCGTTGGTTCAACTCTATCATCGACACTCAAGCACATCACCGACACAACCGAACGCTAATGGTATCTAACGATTTATTTCCGCATTATCATTTTCGGTGATCATGATTTAGGCTAGCTAATGTTATTAATGTTTTAGTTAAAGCCTTAGATCCTAACAAGGTTGTCAATGGCGGCGTCTGTCCGGCGAGGGAAACGACTTGGGGAGCATCAATGAGGCTAGTGGACGCTTCAGGTGCAGTCAGATCAGTTTTGGATGGCACGAGGCAACATGGCACCAAGCGCGACCGCCAAACAGAGGATACGGTACGGTGGCGTTCATGGCGCCGGCGAGGCTGCGGCAGCTTCTCCGGTGAGGTGGATGGCTTGGAAGGCACCAGTAAGGCCAGGCGACGCTCCCAGTGTGCTCAGCTTGGTCTCGTATGGCGCGAGACGGCAGGGCGGCGTGCGCGGCAACGAAACGGAGTAGACGGCGGTTTTCTCCTGCACCAGTGAGGATCCTACGAGGATTCGGCCTGGGAAGAGAGGGATCTGGTTCATCTTGGTGCTAGGGTGCTAGAGGAGACGATGACTTGGGCTCTATGGAGTGGTGTAGAGCTCAAATCTTGGAGAACCGCAGCGGCGGTTGGATGTGGTCGCTGCAATTCATCCGAGCAGCGGCGAGTGGCAGCGTGTTAGAGAAGAAGATGGCGCGGCGTTGAGGCGTCATGCGGCTGGGTGTGCTGCAGCCCGTTGCGTTGGGCAGGCTTGGCCTGATGCGGCTGGCAGGGAAGCAAGGGCAGCTACAGGCCAGAAAGCAACAAAATCTCATCCGGTGGCACGGGAGGAAAGAGCAAATTTTCCAAGTGGCTTTTAAAGGAAAATGGTCACTCTGCGTGCCAAATAAGAAATTTTCTTCTTCTTTTTTGTTTTCAACTTTGGTAAGCACTAGCTTTTACTCCATTTGTTAAGCACTCAACTTGAATTTTGAAGGCCAATCACATGATTAGTCTAGGCCCTGGTGGTTTTATTGTTCTTGGACTTGCTAGAACTTTGCGCCCACTTGCTTATGGGTCTAGAAATTTCGAGACAGGTAATCACATGAATTAGCTGCTGATGACACCTTTTTTTTGGGGGTGGTACATTGCCTATTGCTGCTCTATATTTCTCCCACATGATTCATTTGCAAAAGGCGTCTTTGTTTAATGAACGATTATTATATATTTACATTGTGTTTAAGAAGCTTGATCTCCTAAAAAAAAAAGCTTGATCTGGCTTTAGAGATTCTTCTGTTTAAATTTCGATTTGATAAAGAATAAAGCTAGAGGAATATGGTAAATTGAAATATTTTACACTAAACAATAAAGAAATAACTGTAAAAAGTATACAGCCATCACATTTTGGCGGCTGAATCTTAAAGTGCGACATATCAATATATCCGGAAAGATTTAAGAAAAATGTTAGTAAATCATGCCTACCGACTTGTGCTGTAAAAATTACTATTGCGTTATTGCACATGACACATTTCCGCTTGAGAAAAACCGAATTACCTGTAGTCCAGATAAATAATTAAATATTGGTAAAAATATTACAATTCTTGTAATTGGGAAATTTTAAACACTCTGTTTTTTCCATAAACAATCACATTAATTATAAAATATTTTAAAAAATTATCTGCAAATTCATCGGCACTCTATACATATTGCGATGTGTTGGTGTTGGCGTCTAAACAATGCAAGACAATCGGAATAATAAAGGAAGACTTTCTCTCAAACGGTTGGGGGAATATGTGCCACTGTTTTTATTAATCTCTAAACCTAACCATTACTTTTACTTATGGTTTATACAAATTATTTATACTTTTCAACAAATATTTATAATTTAAGAAAAATTTGTGAAAAATAAGAAAATGCTTATAAACACACTATTTTCGAAGTTGTTGTGTTCATTTGTAAACAATAGATTGCTTGTTGGAGTACAAATGCCGATATGTATGGGATAAAACAATTTGAAGACCTTTTTGTTGTGTTTATAAATTATAATAGGTAAAGGAAGTCTTTACACTACACATTGGCACCACTTGACTGCCTCACGAGCCGCGTGGGCTTTTCTTTTTTCTATTCTAGTCTTCTAAAGTATATTTTTAAAAAATAAACCCCTGCCAAATAAGTTTAAAAAATACCTTCTCAATCATAAAAGATGTGATCTGTCGCACTACAGAAACACAAGTTTTCTTACTGAGCACCCATACCTCGACAAGTTCATCAACATATAGGTTAATCGTATTTTCCGTGGATAGTTTTTGCAAATTTACTCGGTCAGAGCCAGATTTTGTAAAAAAAAAGAAAAAAATAACTTGAGAGGCTTGACCAGTGATGAGGCGACCCTCTGGAAGTCTCGATCCTTAATTAAAGCCCCCAACGCTTTCCCTCCCATCGCTGGCATTTAGCCAGCCTCCCTCCTCCTACGGTTGTGCGCGACAGATTTCCACACCTCCCTCGCGGTGCTGCTATCGGGGCGCAGAGAAGGCCAATACGCCATGGGCTTTGAGATCGCGGCCGTGGCACCATCGCCGGGTGCGCCCTCCTCCGCCTCGTGGTCTCCCTCGACGTCCTCGCGGCCCGCGTTCCTCGGCGGCGGCTGCGCTGGGCTCGCGAGATCCCGGGCACCGGTTAATTGGGGCGTCAGTCTTATGACGCGCCGGCGCGGGGCGGGGCGGCCTGCGAGGTGCGCGCTTAGTGCTAATTCAGATGGTATGGGAGGTGGGGACGCGGAGTTCTTGAGGAGGATAGAGGAGCTCGCTGCGGCGGCGGGGGTGCAGCCGGCGGGGTGCGGGTGGCCGGCCACCGTGGAGAGGAACACCACCAGCATCGGGATGCCGCTGTCGCTGCGGATGCTGAAGCGGAAGCAGCAGCAGCAGGTGGCGCGGCAGTCGCGGTGGGACGAGCGGCTGCTAGGCTCCGCCGGGGAGTCGGTGGGGCGCGCCTTCTCGTCAATGGTGCTCATCGTGCGGGAGCTGCAGAGCTTCGCTCTGCAGCAGATGCGGGCGGCGCTGCTCTGCGACGACCTGCAGGGCGTCCTGGCGCGCGTCCACGACGAGATGCACGCCTCCTTCGTCTGGCTCTTCAAGCACATCTTCGCCGGCACTCCAGCCCTCATGGTCTCCCTCATGCTCCTCCTCGCCAACTTCACCGTCCACTCCATGGGCCACAGCGTCGCCGCCGCCGCCGCCGCTGCTATCCCACCCACTCCGCCCACCGTCTCAAATGTCACGTTGGTCGACACCCAGCACATCGAGCAATCCCACCCGCGGTTCGACGCGTCTTCAGTAAAGACGTCCTCCGTTGGTCGGGCGGCCTCGGCCGGTGGGAACAGCGGCGGTGGCGGCAAGGTTCGGCCCGTCGCGGGCGCCACCGACGATGACCGGTGGAACGAGTCCCTCTATCAGCTGAGCCGCGTCGCGCCACAGCAAGCGGAGCCGCCTGCGGGGACGGGCGCGGAGAAGGTGGTGCCGGACGCCGCGGCCGAGGACGAGCAAGCCATGTGGGAAAGGATGGTCGCGGAAGCTTCAAGCATGCAGGCCAACGCGCGCGCCGAGGAGTTGAGTGACCCGGACGTGCTGGGAAATCTCGTCTCGCCGGTAGAGGCTGAGCTGGAGGCGGAGGACCACGCGGAGCACGCGCGGACGGAGCAGAGGTACGAGCGGGCCGTGTCCGAGGAGCCCAACAACTCGCTCATCCTGGCCAACTTCGCGCAGTTCCTCTACCTCGTGCAGAACGTTCACGATCGGTAGGGCCCCTCGGCTACGCCAACGACCTCATCGACGAATCGACCGCGTGCAGTCACTGTCATTGATGTAGTAACTCTTGTGTTAACCGCAGGGCGGAGCACTACTTCAAGAGGGCGGTGCGCGCGGAGCCGGCGGACGCGGAGGCGCTGAGCCGGTACGCGACGTTCCTGTGGAAGGCGCGGGACGACCTCGCAGCGGCGGAGGAGGCCTACCAGGAGGCCATCGCGGCCGACCCCGGCAACGCACACCACACCGCCGCCTACGCGCATTTCCTCTGGAACACCGGAGGTGAGGACACATGCTACCCCCTCGATTGACTCGCGCACCGGCACGGCGGCACCGCAATGGCCACTGAACAAAAAAAAAAAGGAAAAGGAATAACATTATTCAAGAAGTCAAGTTCTTGCAGCATGCGCGGGGGCGGCCACGCGGCGAGACGCCTAGAGCACGACACCATGGCTAAGCCGTGGGGCGGTTGAGTACGGAGCTGACACGTGATATCTTTCCGTTTACTTTGTTAGGTTGATTACAAGTGTCATGTGTGCATGGGCAGTGGAGTGCTGCTCCTCTCCCGTTCCGGGAAATGAATCCGGCGATTGGAGGCTTGGAGCTTTTGGCCGGAAACAGTGATGATGAACGTGCAGACGCGAGCTCGAATCCCGATGAGCTTGTCGGTTGTCTCCGTGGCTGGCTCGCTCCGGCTGGCCGGGGTGGCATGGATGGCTGTAGAATTGTAGTAGAACGGTGGCAAGGAAGATGGCGAACGAGGTGGTACGGATGGATGTTCTCTGTTGAGTACCTAGTAGTATAGCGTATAGCACAACTTAAGAGTCCTGTAATTATGTAGATGAGTAAAAAGAAATTAGTGAATAAGAAGATACGATAATCTCGGTGCAATCTTCTCGGATCTTGCATATTTGTGCTACTGCTGCTACTAGCCTAGGGATTGAGATCGGCAAACTCGAAACTGTCCCTGTAGAGGGAGTGTATAGGTATCATCCGGATGTTTTTTTGGTTGAAATCACCCAAATCTAGAACCATTGGATTTCGGATCCAAATTCACCGGGCCGTTGGATCAAATCATACGATTGGATATAATCGATACTCCCGAACATCCAAATTCACCGGGCCGTTGGATCAAATCATAGGATCGGATCCAAATTCACCGGGCCGTTGGATCAAATCATAGGATCGGATGTAATCAATACTCCCGAATCTCAACAATGATCCAATGGTTCTAGATTTGGGTGATTTCAACCAAAAAAACATCCGGTTGATGTTTATCAAGTCCCGTTTTAGATTGGCCTGCGGGAGCGAGGTGCAAGTGTGAACGTCGTCGCGGCACAGATCTTGTAGCTAGTATCCATAACGAATTTACATTGTAAAACTATGCTTACTAAAAATGAGGACTTGTATTGCGAAATAGCGGAAGCACTGGATTCTACCATGCATGACGTGGCCCGCGCATTCCATGTTGTGAGCCAATACATGCATCCTACCGGAAGTGGTACTAAATTCGAACGCTACACAAGGAACCAAGTCGCTTCAAGGAATGTAATTTCTGACGAAAGTCATGGACACAAGTTCTTGCAGTGATACAGGTCGACCTTCCAGCAAGTTTCGGTCGATCTCAAATCATCTTGTCAGTCAAAAACTTAAAACTATATATTGAACTGTCTCTGAAAATATGCCAAGTTTAGGAATCTATCATGTTATCACCGTAATTTCTGCGAAGGATATTTACCAGATTTTCACGGGCGCTGCATGCACGCCGCGCGGTCGGTATCACCGGAACAGCTAGCCTTTTTGACCGTGTACGAGGGAGCCCGGTGTTGACAAGAAACCTAACCATCGCCCTCTTCTGCCTGCCTGCTCGCTGGCCAATATTCTTCCCCCGGCTTCAGTTCACGGAAAAGAGTACAAAATGGAACTTGTTACCCTGTGCGATCACGCCCCTCTCCGCGACATGCAGAGTGCATTAATTGTATGATCGGTTACCCTGTCAAGCGCCATTATCCGGCTAATGCACCAAGAAGGAACGTCCAAAACCGGCATGGGAGCAAGCGCGCCTATTCTCCCTGATATATCGCCTGCCCCAACGATTTCTTCGACAGACGAAGCGTTTGGATGGGCTCAGATGGTCAAGACGGCGTACGTGATGATGCGACCTAAGCCATCTATGCACGGGGCCATCACTCGCCGAGCTAGCTACCACCCATGCACGTCGGCACGAGCTTGCAGACGTCGGCACATGCCCTGTGCAGCTGACGGACCAAGCGCGATCTGTACTGCTGTGCCTGAACCTATCCGGGGGATCCCTGTTCTTGATCGTGTAGAGAGTAAGCTGTGATGTGAGCCTGTCTGTGCTGATTGATCCGGTGTGCTCCCTTACCAAACCAAGGTTCATGATCTCGTGTGCTGTCCAAGAGGAAAATTCCATAACGGCTGGCTTGATTAGTGTGTAGCAGAGGGAAGGCGACAAAGGCAAGATGGGCAGATGGGGGGAAAAGGGGTTAGTATACCATAATTCCTTCCGTCCCTGACCGAGGAGGATGGAGATGGGATATGCCCTGACAGCATTGGGGGTCCTTGAATTGTTCACACGGAACTACGGAAGTGTGATATGATATTGCTTAGTTTATGAGTCATCATCGCATGCGCAATTCATGGCCGTACATCCTCATCTGAGTACTGCAGTGGAGCTGATCCCCTGCCGAGTAACTTATAAATACTTTAAATTTGCCATTAGCACTTTGAATACTTACCCCGTGTCCTCGTCAAAAAAGAAAAAGAAGAGAGAATAACCTGAAGTTGGACACCATGTTCCATTGCACATGCGAGTAACCTCTTGTGTTTCTGTTGTGATCAGTGATGCATGATGTATTGGATCTGTGCTAGGTTTTGCCTTTTTCATATATCCACTTTGGACGAACTTGTGGTGCGGCAAGTCCAAAAGATCGTACGTTTGAGTTTAGTAGGAGCTAAGGGTCCTCCAGGACCTTTGGGCCCACACTTCCAGAGCACACAAAGTAAGGTTCGGCTCACACCAAGACCCTGTGGTAATTATCCACCCGTTCACGGTCCACGATCACCTGGACTTAGCCTCTGTTCCACAAGATGTGGCCGATACATTGCTGGTCAAGGCCCATCCCGCCGCGCAGCTAAACCAGCTTCGGCCCGATAACTGAAAACCTAGTTTAATGCCCATCAGATCAGGCCGAAACGTGTTAAAAAGTGGGAGCTGCGCGGCGTCGGCCCGTGCGTGCAACTCTGTTTGGAACTCTGAATGCCATGGGCTCATGCCGTTTGCTAGGCCGCAACTTTGATAAAGCACGGCAGCCGCTCGTGTACTCGGGCTCCTTGGGACAGTTTTTGATTGTATAGATTTTGGATTGTAGTCAGTTGTCTGGAGAAGTGATTATCTAAAGAATTTACTGGCTGGAGAGTCTGGCCGTTCGGCAATCCTGATTGTCTGTGCTGATTGTTGATCAGCGTCAGTGACGGATGAGCGGATGAGGGTGGTGGAGGGGCTTAGGGATGACAGCGGAAGCTCTTGTGCCTGCGATAACTCGTGGGAGGCAGAACTCGTATAATTTGAGTCAGAATCAGGTGGGTGACAGCTTCTGATTCTGTGTACAAATCAGATTCTGATTGTGGGAGAAGCTGTCTAGAATCCCTCCGTTGGGCAGACAATCTGCGATTCTTATAAGTAGAAGATATGCATAAGCTGTCCCGAACGGGACCTCGAATTAGCCTTGGTTCAAGTATGCGCGAGCACGAGGGCCGACTGGTGTGCATATACCCCCGTCGCCCCCCGGTTACTTGGTAACAAGAGATGTAAATATTGGAAAGGAAAATTCATATTTGATCCTCTACTTTCTAGTCGGTGTAATTTAGATCCTCTACATTAAAATCAGATATTTTACTATCTCTACTTTCGATACCAGATCATATAAGGTACTAGCTTAATACAGTAGCTTAACATTTGGACTGTTTTTAGATAAAGGAGGAAGACAGGGAAGCCATGCTTTGTGGGGGCAAATTACTGAAACAAGTGGTTACTGAGGTGCTCAAGGCGTACAGGGAATGGAGACCAACGGTTGTTAGGATTGCTATCTGAAATAGAAAAAGATAGAGAGGAAAAAAAAGAGTTTTTGTGTCAATCCAAAAGTACTATGACAAAGCGATCCTTATTTTGTATTTATGAATGATGCTATAATAGGTTTAGTCCATTTACTTTCTACTTTTGGATCATGCGTTCGTTTTGGGCATAACCATTGTTTTAGCTGACTAACTTTATAAGACATAGAGCAATAGAGAGCTATTTTCTATTTTGTTTTTCCATTTTTGCTTTCCTGTAGTGAACTTCTATGATTTTTGATGATTGAAATCGGGAGGGTTTATTGTCCTTCTATTATTCTAAAAATATATATAAGGTCCTAGCACTAGCGAAAGGTAGTTTTAGCTATGAGTTGGCATCGAACACTACAGGCATTGGTGAGTTAGCTTGGTAAATAAAAACAAGAGGTTTTGATCCGATCTGCTCCACTACCATGTCCTCCTCTTCATCCCCAACGGGCACCACCTTCTCCTGATCCAACAACAGCCAACCATGGTCAGCCCTGCCTCTCCTTTCCTCCCCCTTCTTGTTGAAGCACCTCCTCCTCACCTCTGATGAGCACACCACCACCTCCTTCTCCTCACTCTTGACAAGCACTACCGTCACTGTCCTCACCCACCTTGCCATTGACCCACTCCTCTATACTATCCTACAATTCCAATTGCCATCCACTTCACTATTGACCAAGGCCTCTCCCAAAGCCGGCAGCTCCAACCATGATCCTCACTTTGTGGTTATTCACATACATATCGATCTTGTCGGTCTGCAAGCACCATGGCTTGACAATAGTAAATCCAAGGCTTCCCATGCGCACAAGCAGGATATATCAACTTTGGGCCCCTACTAGCAATGGCGACAAAGGGACACCATGGGCACCAAGGTTGAGCTACTCACTTAGCGTGCTAGGTCGGGTAGGCAAAATTGTCAGTAGAAATGTGAGAGCGAATCGGGAACATGGTGTGATACGGGTGAATGTTGGAGAAGTTCAACGAGGATGTCGGTTAGAGGAGGGGCAACCACTTTAATTTGGGGCTTAGGACCTTTAGGGCCAGCTTTTGGAGTCATTGCTATTCAACCCTGTGTCCGCCCTTGCCTACTTCTCTTACACCGCTAGTAGTAGGTTGCACCAGCTGCATAGCCACGCAATTATTGAGGGGTCAGCAAGCAAGAGGAGGGTGGTAGGAAGATGGTGCACACTAGAGATGGAGAATCCCGCCGACGTCGTATGCTTTGGGGAAGGTAAAGTAAGAGAGAGACGGAGGGGGTTAGCGCTCAATCATTTTATTTTATAGTGTTGCTCACCCAACTGAGCCATGTAAAATCCCATGTGATAACCGAAACCACTTGATTTCTACTTTAGAACTTGTTTGATCTGATATTGAAAGTAGTGGAGGGTAAAATACTTGGTTTTAAAGTAGACGGTTTAAATAGGATAAACTTGAAACTAGAGAGACCTAATATGGACCTTTTCCCAATAAAAAATAAGACCCACACATCAAATATGATGATTGTTTAGAAATTATATTGGAGTTTGACAAATGCACATCAATAGTGAAAAAGTATAATTTTTTATTATTTTAGACACATTGAAATTGGTATTGCTTAATACCAAGTGAAACATATAATTTTCAAAAAGCTAGGAAACGCTATACCTTCGAATTCCATCTCGACGAAATACATCTCAACCGTCCAACCAAACTCAATAGCACGGCATAGCTTACATTGGTTCAATTCAATCCTGAACCATACAATATCTTATCCATCTAGCCCGTGTCAACCTTATCCATTCACTCACACAGGACCATTTTGGTTGCCCTCGCTCTCTCTGTCTCTCTCTCCACGTTTGAGCCAAGCCAGCAACAAACAAGGGGTAGAGGCGAGTGCAGCGGTGTGACCTAAGCGCACAATGAACACATTGGGTAGGGCATCAGCAAGTGCTTGCCTAGTGCATGCGGTGGCATGGCCAGAGTGAATGATATGCATAGTACGTAAAGGCTAGAGCGAATGCAATGCAGAGCTCAAGCACATGGCAAGCACGACAGGCATGGCAAGAGGAGGATGTCTGCGATGGGAACCACGGTATCCAATCATCTTCCTTGTCATTAACAATGGGATCCACTAGATCTCATGACCCCACATCGTCCCGTGGCTCCACTTTGCCACGGTACATGCCACTGGCGACATTGAGATCTAGCTTCATCCCCTTGGGTGAGCAAGGGGAGGAGGTGGTGGTACTGGCGAGTGCCAAGGACAAGGGCGGCGTTTGCAGGTGAGCATGCCAAGGATTTTTTTCTTTTTTTTCTTTTGTTTGGATAAAACTTATAAAAACTTAATGAAACCTGTTAAAATTTGCTAAAATTTCTTGAAACTTTTGGGTTGAAATTTACTAAAACTTCTTGAAACTTTGGGTTAAAATTCGATGAAACCTACTGAAACTTACTAAAACTTTTGTGCTGAAATTTTTTAAAAACTTAAGTCAAAAAAATCTGGAATTTATTGAAACTTGGTCTTGAAACTTTCTCAGAATTTTTATTAGGAAAATTAAATTAAACCATTTATAAGTAAATAATTTAATAGCAACTAGCTAGGATATTCATCTTTATTTTTGAAGGTGAGTTGTCAATTAAGGATACGGGGAACGAATAAACAAGCTATTTTTCATTTTTATTTTCTGATCCTAAGATTGATTAGTACTTTTATTAGAAAAAACACTGAAATAATCTAAAATAAAATTATACTAATACTTAGCCACATAAATTCGAAAGTTGCAACTATTATTTCCAATAATAAAATGGTAACGGTAAATGAATGACTACTTGGTAATCCCTTTGGACTTGTGGCATGGGGACCTACACCTAATCTGGCTCTGGCCAGCAAGTCAGTGAGTGAGAGAAAAAGTGACAAGCATATGGCCCAGATCACCGTTAAAGGACTTGATAGTTGCTGCTAGTTATCAATCCGTGCGTACGGACTAGTAATTAAAATATATATTATTTTATTTTATTTACAGAAATTCAAAAAAGCTACATATATATATACAAATATTTGTTAAGTTTACTTGCTTTATTTTTATTTCATGGTAAAATATTCTACTGGGCATTGAGCCTGCATGCACAGTAATGATTTGCAGCATTTTGACATCAGAGTCCTAATCAAATAGGACGAAACCTTTACAACCACCAATATAAGCAATCTACAAATCTTGTGACTTAAATATGTATGACTATAACATGAAAGTATATTTAAGACAACAAGACAGCAAATATGTACGTTACAAAAATGACTCCTCCCCTGAATTGTTTTGCACGTTGTAGGACATAGCTGTAAACAGATATTTTCGTTGTTAGCTATCATAATATGTTCTAACAATTTCTATAATTTGCAACATTGCAGGAATTGTTTCTCCAATGGCAAAGGCTCTCCCAAGTCCCAACCAACGGACCAAAGAGATCTAGCTTTTTCTAGTGCTCAGCTCAGCTGCCCGCTTTGTTCTGCCGAGCAGGGAATACTCTTGCATGTATGCTTCCTAATTACCTGCACACATAGAACACGACATATGGCATACAAAGCTGTTTCATCCCTTTTTGTTTATAATTAATCAGAATAAACTAACTGAATTGATGAAAGTAAAGTTCCTTCCTCTGCCATCTCGATCAGCACATTAGAGTAAAATTCCTATCAAACTACACGTATTAACTAGATTAGAATCCCACGTGTTGCTACGGGCGACTCCTTAATTTTAAATAGAGAGAAATCCTTTCGAAATGAAAAAAAGTTAAAAAAATATTGTAGCTCAATTTCAAGAGACACGTTAAATTTTTAAAAAAATAAAAAATATTTTTTTTCAAACTTTTTAAAAATGAAACACTAGCTGCACTGTAAAAACTTAGACTGACCTCCCGTACATCTCCAATAATATGAGTTACTAGTTGCTTTACTGGGGCCGCTCATTGTTGCGAGCGGAAGGAAGCAACAAGACAGGCAGGGATTTTAACAAAAACAAAATCTTTTTGAAAACCCCCTCAAAATATACCAATATTCTTTAAAAAATATTTAAAAAATTTAAAAATACACATAGTAGCTTTCATTGTAGAAAACTACAGTGTTACGTCGACGCGTAGCGCTGGTTGGCACTTCCTTCCATACCTAGGCCTGGGCATTCGGTTTTTTCGGTTCGGTTTATAAATACATTGTCCAGTATAGCATATCACACATCAATACTAATTAGTAGATTAAGACTTGAAAAGTTCAAAGCATGTAAAAAGCATCAAGCATGCACTGAATGAACTACCGAAGGCGTCCAGTACTCCAGTTTGGCTTGAATGAACTACTGAGTACTGAAGGCCATGGCAACACGCCATTACGCATTTACGCCAACATTCCTCCAATCCTCCTGACTCCTCCTGGTCCTCCACTCCTCCAGCAGTCCAGGCGTGAGGCGTCCAGACTTACGGTCTCCAGTAAGGGCAGCACAAGTGCACAACTATGACCTGTACATTGTAACTTGTAAGTTTGTAACCCTCCAAAATAAAGGAACTTCTGAAGTATAAACATTAAATAATGATCAGTTGTTGTTTCTGAACTAGCTAAGACCACTAAGCCCATTACAATCATTAGATTTTGTTCATTAGCTAGCACTGTTAAACCTCCTGATTTCCACTTCATTCCAACTATATGATCTCACAACTATAAAATGGACCACGCACAGAATCTAGATAAAATGAGCGCATGCTCATATACTGTTCTTGTAAGACCTTAAAACATCTCAAAACATTAGTATGGATATTCTGCATGGTAAAAGTACAATATGTTATTCTTTCACATCTATGATCTATCGATTAACACTCGAGTTAAATACAAAGAGCTGGTGACTCTGGTTGAGTACTGTATATTTTATAGCGAGAATAAATCCAATGGAGACTGATCAGCCTGTGATTAGTCGTGATTCGTGAATCATGTGCCGTTTACTCCACGGTCACAGACACCAGATGAGATCAGCAATCTGTTACGCAAAGAAGCAATCGGTCCTACCAATCGCCATCGGTCTGTCTACGCAAACATTTCCGAGGGTCCTACCAATCGGCAATCGGTCTGTGTCTACGCAAAGAAGCAACATTGAGATTACGAGCCGCAGAGGGGAGGCGGAGAGAAGGCTTACCGCTGCCGCCGCTGGAAGGGGGTAACGATCGGTGGGGAGCGCGCTGCGATTCGATGGAGCGTTGAAGAGACCGAAAAGCTTGCGGCATCCGCCGTCCGTCAGCGTCACTGCGCAGGAGGTTGGGCCGTCGCCAGACCGTGTGAATTGGGGAACTAGGGTTAGGGTTGGTGGTCGCCACTCGCCCGCTCTTCAGATCTTGGCTGAGGCTCTTGCGATTTGCGAGTTGCGACTGGACTGGCGACCTGGCGTGGCGAGTGGGCCGTGGGCGTGGCGACTTCCGGAGTCCGGACTTCAAGTACATGTGACCACAAACCAGCAAAGAAATCGGTTTTTCGGTAAACCGGTTAATTCGGTTTTTGAAAGAATAAAATCGAACCGCAAACCGAAAACCGAATAGTGTTAAAATAAAAACCGAACCGAAAATCAAAAACCGAAAAACCGAAATTTTCGGTTAATTCGATTCGGTTCGGTTCGGTTTTTCGGTTTCGGTTCAAAAGTGCCCACCCCTATCCATACCTCTCCAAAAATATTGATATCTATAGATATAGATTAGCACTGTGTTACCTTATAAGATGAGTACTTTAGTAACCGTACCCTCAAAGGCATCTATAGATCTAACTCCTCGTCCGCCACATGTGTGCTTTTGTTTTTGTTTTTCCTGCCCTTTGCTGTTCTCTTGCGCTTTTTTTTTCATTTTCAAATGAAATTGTAAATATAGTCTTATTCTTGACTATGAAAGCACCGGCAATCGACACTTATCATTTACCACGCTCCTCTACCGCGGTAGGTTGTTGGCATCGTAGATTTCCTCCTGCTGAGGTGATAGGTATCGTTTGTCGGTTTTTTCAATATCAAAAAGGAGATTATTTATATAATTTTATTTAGGAGGGTGCTAAAAATAAAAAGAAAAGTAGCATGAGGTTAAATAAGCCAAAGCTTCACCTTTCGATAGTGACGGGCTCAGAAAAAAATTATAGGTAGAGCAAGTTTGAAGTATATAGACGTATGTGTATAAATTTGTTGGGCTATACTCTACCTATGGGTCAAATTTATTGGGCTATACAGTATATACACACTTGGGTATAAGAAATCTTGCAAATTGTAGGTGGGGCAGCAACCCAACTTGCCATACTGTTGGGTCCGCTCCTGCCCTTCAACAGTGGTGAACTCAGGAAGAAATTATAGGTAGGGCAAGTTTGAAGTATATACACACCTGGGTACAAATTTGTTAGGCTATGCTCTACCTATAGATCAAATTTATTAAACTATACAGTATATACACACTTAGTTATAAAAAAACAGCAGCCCAACTTACCATTATGTTGAATTTGGCTGCTACATCATGGCAGACTGGCAGTCTTCTGGACTCGGTAAGATTCGCACGCGAGAGGCCAGATAGCGACTCGAGCAAGTGAGTGTGATGTGAGCCTCAGGCCACTGAAGTAATTCGTGGGCAAGGATTTCCTTTCCCTCAGATCCTTAGGCCATATTTAGATAAGTGGTAATTTTTTTGTGAGGTTTGAAATTTTAGTTTAAATTTGAACCATGTCATAAAACATTCCAATAAAATACGCCTAATCTAAAATCCCCTTAATATTTGTTTAACTAGTCATCGACCTATGTGTTTCTATAAATAAGATCTAATCCGCAACGCATGCAATAACACCTTTCTATTTTCAAGTCATTGCATTTTTATTAAGCGCTTGAAGATGGTAAGTAGATAAGAAAAAACAAAACTTTCCTTTCATATGGTAATTCTTTGATTTACCATATATCTCTTATAAATAGATAAATAGATCTAAACTATGAATGAAAATGATTAAGGAGATTGAATGACCAAAATATTCTCTCTTTTTATAATAATATGGGATTTTTTAGTAATTTTTTTAGATTAACGTGGGAATTTCTAGCATTTTCTGATAACGTGAGACTTTTTGGAGGGTCTCCAATTAATATATAAAAAGATAGGGCATCAACATCATGCTCTGGCGTTTTTCTGAGTATGATTTGGCTTTGAATGTGTGGCATTCTAGCTTTAAGGGCCTATGTTTTATATCTTTGTGTTTCCTATTTCTATTGAAACTATTAATTAGTATCGTCGGATGTTAAAAGACATAGTAGCTCTGTTCGTGGTTGATCCCAGCCGTAGATTATAGCAACAAAAGTCACATGGTTAAGATGTCCTTTTTTCAGATTTTTTTTGTAAGATTAATTGGTAGGAGCTCTACCTTTTTATTCAAAAGAGATTGAGAAAAACAGTGGGTCAAATCGTTTTCCAACAAGCTAGTAACGTCAATAAGCATAGAGATGCCAAGTAGGAAGCTTAGAATAGGCAACACTTGATGAGGATTTTTAGACTTTTCATTTTTCTTTGATTAATGTAGGAAATTAAAGCTTCTTCCCATTTTCATCGACTGTTACGTATTAGATTTTGTGTCTCTTTAGTCTTACGTATAAGATAGTTGAGTTAATATGTTGAAACATAGTGACCAAGCATATCTTAATCATGACCGTGAGATAGTTATGTCTATTTGTTTTTGTGCATCTTTAGGTGCATATTAATTAGCAGCAAGCGGAGGAGGTTTAGGTAAAGCCGCAAGGGTGCAAACGGAACAGACAGTTTCTAACCGTCTGTCCGACCAAAAACGTGTCCGACCAAAAACATTTTGATAAAATTTGAAGCAAAAAAACGGATACCCAAGTACTTTTTAAGATTTCGGATTTGAATCCATATAGTTTTTTTTTTCATATAAGATCGAATTCGGCATAGAAGTATCCGTCAGAAACAGAGCTACCTAGCTAGGAATTTCATCGCATAGTATCCAATAAATTTTAGACCTATAAATCATGCCCTAGCGGATCAGTCAAATAGGCAAGCCCATGAGGCCACAGACGTATGAGTAATGACTAGCCTCTCACTTGTCTAAAGTGGGTCGGAGAGAGAAATTGGCCCACAAGGCTTTTCTAGTATTTAAATTAATTCTTTTATTTTTTTAAAATATAATAAATTCAAATAAACAAAGAAAAATAGCAAATGAATTCAAAACAATTCCAAAGAAATTAAGCAAATACGTTTGAACATAAGAAACTTAAATAAAATACTTTTGAATTTAATTCATGTAGTTAAATTTGCCTTTTGAATTTCTAATATAGCCGCATTTTGGGTTTGTAGTACAGTTGATTGATTCTTTTATTTGCGACACATATATATGTGTTCTATTTTTGAACTATATCCGACTAAATTTCCATAACCGAGCTATCAAAATTCGCAACAAAGCTCATATAGACTGAACGGGCAGGGCTAACAACTGGAATGAAAGATGATTTTATTCGCTCTATATTTGACACCGAGACAATCTGCATTCATATTTGTATCCGATATTATCTATATCTGACTCTCTGATTCTATAAAAATATGGAACAAGATACTGAATGAGTGACATTTGTCCATATTGGCTTTGATTGCACTAGCTCATAGATTTAGGGAAAAACACAAGGAGAACTGTGACTTTTTGTCCAGTTCGGTGGGACATCAATCTTTTTTCCTCGAGTTGTCTTCCTTAACTACTGTCCGAATCAAACTCTCATTTACTACACGTTTTTTTTCTCTTCCGTTATTTTCTACTCTTGCATTGGCCGGATTCTTCATCATCGTCAAGATGCAAAAACGTTTTATTTAACTATATCAAAATTAAGTAAACTTAATCAAACCCTTAGGTTATAGAAATCGAAAAAAAATCGATGACTAAGATTTTTCTCTTTTTATTCTATTAATATGGAAATGTTATAGCCCTTTTTTTTCTTTGATTAATATGATAATTTCTTGTCTTTTACATTCTATGATTAACTTCTTTGACCTTTTATGATTAACTTGGTGCTAGGAGCCTCCCATTATTGTAGATACAGACAGATAGATATGCAATAAACTTACTATTGAAGGGGGAAAATGGAAAATATGACCTTCCAAGAGAGTTCGAAGGTCGTTGGCTAAAATGATTATCATCCGTTGGGCGAGAATCAAATCAACGGCCACGGATTATTGAGCAGGCATATAAAAACGCCAACAGCGGCCACGACGAGGAGTCTGCATCCCTAGCTCCTTGATCGTTTCCACACCACTTTGATAACCTTTTCCATTTCCAGGTGACCATGGCGATTCGGACGGGTGAGGAGAGATCGATGTTCCGTGAGAAGGTGGCGAGGGTGAGAACCGCATCGTCGATTAGGAGCGGGGCTAGGTCGCTTTCGCCAATCGAGAAGTTCCTTGCTAGCGCTTTCCCGGGAGATTTGTACTTCTCTGGCCAACAACACGTCGATGGAGCGCATGTTGCCACTCCTGCTCCTGCTCCTATGATTGCTGGTGATCACACTGCCTACCTTGTTGGTGTTAACGGCGTGCCACCGGCTATCGTCCTGACGCAACAAGAAGTTGCAGGATTTGGAGGAGGCAGCGGTCATGCTGGCCACGACGCTGCAATAGGTGGCGATCATGGCTTGATGTTAGATCCCATGGCCATAGGGATTGGGAACGCGGCTGTGGCGGCTGAGATGGCTTCCTACGCTGTCGTCGCCCCCGGCGGCCCCCCGTATGTCGGGAAAGGGCAGTGGACTGCTGATGAGGACAGGTATGCTTGTCCAGTAGAGATTTACAACTAATCATCGAGGAATTCACCGCTTTTCCCGTGCTAATACTGTGACTATTCAAGTTTTTGTTATTTGAGCCGTGATATGTCCCATGCATATATAGTTCATTCCTTTTTACTCTTGTCCGTGAGCTGTGCATGCCATTCTAGAGGGTGCAGTGACAGTTCTTTTTTGCAGAGTGCTGGGTAAGCTTGTAAGGGATCACGGTGACAAGAAATGGTCGGTAATCGCAAAGGAACTCCCCGGCCGGATTGGGAAGCAGTGCCGGGAAAGATGGCAGAATCATCTGCGGCCTGACATCAAGGTCTTTAATTACTCATGCCTTGTCTTTTGGGATTCATTTCGAGATGATATGTATGTTTTTCAAGCAGTTGTTCTATTTCTTGTATGCAATTAAACTGTTCTAATCAATATATGGCTGCATTTAGTGAGTACAGTTATTATTTATTGTATGCAATTAATCTGCTCTAAACATGCAAAGTATGAGCGTTAATTTCTGATGAATCAATATATGGCTGCATTTAGTGAGTACAATTATTTATCAGTTAATAAAGCAATTTCTTTATCAATAATCGAAGCATAAGAATGTTTTTTTTTGGAACACAGGCCACAAAAACTACTTGAGGAAAATAATCAAACTTTTTTCTTTCAAGAATTGTTAACCTCCTGTTTGGAATGATAGAATTTATGAAAAATTTATAGGGAACAATGCAATTTATTTTTTAAAAAAATATGCATTTTTGGAAACGGGTCCTAACTCTAATTAGAAAATTATTATATGCCAGCAATAAATATTAATTATAGAATAAATATGTAGATGATCGAGTATTGGAGTTTATCCTAACATGCTCGTCATTAATTTTTGCCTTTTTTCAAGCATTTATTTTTCTGTCTGGTGCTAAAGGGGGTAAATAGTGCGGTTCATTGCTTCTTACTGGCAGAAGGTAGGGATATTTCCATATTGCCTTATTGCTGTACTATACATATGGAAAACGAACTTACTATTTAATCTTATTCTTTCATATTTGGAGCATGTCAAAATTTTTTTAAGGAAGCTAAAACATTCGAGCCTACTATTCGTATCATTTAGTATAACATAGGTCTTCCAACTAGATCCGTAGTATTTGCTAAATAGTCCACAAAATTTGTTTTCCTCCAGTAATTAATCAGTTTTGGAACATATCTCTAGCCATTTTTTAGATAAAAGTTCTGAGATTCACCATATATGAAAAATGCACCAGTATATTTATAGTAGGAGTACTTAATCAGGGCCAGATCTAGAAAAAAAAGTCATCAGGGTCATTACAAATTCGTAACACTAATTTATAACTTGTAATAAAATAATTATATGCTTATATACTAAAGGAATCATATGTATTGAGCTTGAGAGTGTTAGTGTTACAGCGTTACTTGACCCCAGACCCTGACCCATATATTGTAGATCTACCACTGTACTTAATTACATGATGTTTTGGTTTCATAATGTCGTGCATAATAAATAATGTGATACAAATTAGAATCCACTGAAGATCCTTACTAGAAACTATGAAATATCAACATTGATATACTCTTTTTAATAGATGACCTACATCCCAAATGAAATATCCTTTTGAACTCATCGTTCTTTCACGCGCCAATCATCTACATGCATTGTGTTCTGCAGAAGTCGGCCTGGACTGAGGTGGAGGAGCGGATGCTGGTCGAGTGGCACAAGAGGCTCGGCAACCGGTGGGCTGAGATCGCCAAGCACATGTCTGGCCGGTCAGAGAACTCCATCAAGAACCACTGGAACGCTACCAAGCGCAGCCAGAACGCCAAGCGCCGTAGCAAGAAGAAGGAGGAGGCCATGGCGTCGGGATCCCGCCCAACCATCCTTGAGGACTACATCCGCAGCAAGATGAATGGGGAAGGCACTGGGACTGGCGCCACTGACCCGGTGAACGTAGCTGGGACGTTCAACGGGCAGACGGTCGACCCTTTATCGGCACCGTCGTCGGGCTCCAACTCGCCCGACTCTTCCCAAGTGCAGGCACTGCACAGCAACGTGCCGCCATCGACATCGATGCTGTTGCCACTCCTGGGCCTCAACATCGGCGGCAGCGTCCCTCAGGAAGCTGGGTACAACCCTGGCTTCGTTGACAGGAGCCACTTGCTTGGCTTGCAGGATGATGGCTATGTGCATTACGCGACGCTGCAACCGGCGCCAGGACACGGCTATGTTCATGACCAGGCCGGAGTGTACTGCAACCTGCAGTTTCAGTACCCATTTTCTGTGCACCAGGCTCATGTTTTCACCAACTATCGTTTAGCTGAAGGCCCGAACCAAGTGTATGCAGGTTACTACCAGGAGGTCGGGCCTAGCTACCATGGCAATGGCGGCGGCGGCGGCGCTAGGTTTTCTGAGATGGTCACGGAGCCACACTCCATGCTCACCAATGCGAATGCAGCAGCTTCCCTGAACCTGCGTGCTGGCTTCTGAGTTCGATCGCCACCCCCTCAATTTATCAATCGGCTGTAAACCCATATATGTGGGGATTGATTAGCACCTCAGTTGCATACTTGCATTACTGCAGTTTAGCATCAGCTTTAATTTCCATCTTTCCTATAGACGAAAAACTAAAAATTTCCATCCTTGAACTATAGCTGCTTAGCGTTTGCTTGTACTCCTATTGGAGATCGATCGCTTTAACTCAATAATTTCCATATCCTAGAATTTATTGTTAGTGTTTGCTTCTAATTTGGATGCTTGAGTTTTTTTTAAAAAAAAATCAAGTTTATATTCCCATAGACTTGAATTTCAGATATAGTGTTTGCCTGCGCGACTTAGCATGAATGTTTGAGATTGTTTTGGCTTCGGAGATGAAATGCAGCAGTTTGATGAATTGCAGCCCGTATACGCACGAGCAAAGATGCACAGTAGGAGTTTGTTTAGCCACCAAATGTGTCTGTACGTTGCACCCTTTTAAATTTTACCTGCTAATGCATGCAAATTTCAGCTAACCTCTTTCATGCGTGTGCATGGTAAGTGCTCATTTAGTGGTAATAGTGTTCAACTTCTGAGTGAAGGCAGTTAAGGTGGTATGGGGTCATTTATGTTGAGAAACAAGGCGCGCTGTAACTTCTTTTCCCGAAAATATGGCTCTATTTTGAGTGAATAGTGAATGAAATATACCGCGTGCTTCTCCTCTATTTAACCTTACTAGCTGAATGGCCGCTGTTGCGAAATGGGGAAAAAAAATCCAATTGTGTAGCTATAGAAGCCAATAGATTCCAGGATGGTTCATCACCTCCTCGAGCTTCCACCATCGCGACGCACCTCTTTGGCCAGTTAATAGTGACCGAAGTACGTGCTCATGAAAACAAATTGTGCAAAAGAGGCAGTCAGCACGTTCTCGTTGGGAGGTGGAGAGGAGTGAAGGAAGCATCAACGTACCACCAACTCAATCCTTTTTTAGTAGTAAAGATGTTTCTATTGCTTGATGTATAATCTTGTGGATGCTGTTTTCAGCTCTCAACACACTGATGCTTGAGTCGGCCTATCTAATCAACAGAAGCCGCCCCGCGAGGAGTGTCACGGACCGCCCTTTTTAGGGGGTGCGCATAAATACCCTCGCAGCTACCTAGGAATTTAGCTGCAGGTAACCAAGTGTACATTGCTTGATACAAGAACAAATACGAATATTTTTACAGATGAAATAAGGGCCTAACGGTCAAGGTTTTACAAAAGGTGCGGCTAGCACTGAATACATTACAGAACACCCACAGGAAAGGCTTGAGCAGGTAGATCAAGGCCTTCAAAACCAAATAACATCGTCATCTACGGTCTTCTGGAATTCGCCAGCTTCATTTGAAATCTAAAGAGGGGGTTGGGAGCAAGGATGAGTACACAACCGTACTCAACAAACCACGCGGAAATTCTGAATATTACATGCAGGAATAAACAAAGGTAGGCACAGATTTTAAGTAGTGTGGATGCAAGTTGTAAATATTACTTTTCATTTTACATTTGAAACACAAACCATAAGTAGCAATATAACATGGGGGGTTTATCTGCAAAGTTCACATTCACAACAGTTTTAATTATAAAAGCTACAGGGGCGCAGTTACAGGAATCACCCTAAATTAACTCAGCTTCATTAACCGAAAGCACGGCGTATTCGAATACCATTGATATCACTCTGCAGAGGTGCTCAGCTTTACCCACAAGACATCTACGATCATTAGTGCCACCGGATCAACATGCAACTTTTATGCATACGGCCCGACCGAGATTGACATAACCTTTTATTGAATTTCCCCTCTTTAGCTCCTACCCAGTAGGTGGTGCAAATCCTCAGCCCCCAGGACCCACTGGCCAAAGCGGGAGATGCGATCTGACCAACCGAGGAAACCTACTGTTGTGGAAGCCGCCGAATGGCCTCTTCATTCCGTTCCACCCCAAACCAGAATGCCTCTCATTCCCCATTGCGAGTGGGAGTCCACCTGTAGGCATTCCAAGGGAAAAGACAATATACCGGGCTATGTGAATCAGGCCAACAGAGCTGACCGACCCAACCTGTGGTTGAGCGGGATCTGAAGTTATTTACGTTGCCCAAGACATCGGTCCTTAAATGCCAAAGACTCAGCCAAATGACATACCACAACCCATTGGTACCCTCTGTACCACCACCATATCACAACCTTGGCCTCGTCATCGGTTGGGGGTTGGACCAGCATCCACCTTCCGTAGTCCGCCCAAGCTGTCCCCCACACCGTAGCAATTTTTGAAAATCAACCGAGCCATCTCTCGGAGATTAAGCATTTGTCTAAAAGTAATACTTGTATGAATTGCTACATCTACGAGGGTTCAATATTTTATAGCCTAAGGTTAAAAAGGAATTAGGGCATAACAATAGGTTTAACATTTGGTTGTATCTAATCATGTTATTCGAAACTACCACATTTGCTAGTTTTCTAAAATAACCAAATAATGCAATACAAGAAATATATATATACTATAATGGAACTGGGTTCAACATGTTCAAGGAGTGTGGCTTACCTTGCGGAGTTGAAAGTTCGCCTAAGGAGAAAGTGTTGATGTCGTGTCTGGTCCTAAATGGCTCTTACTCCAGGTGCGGCTCCAATGTCTGCTCCTACTCCGAGATTCGTGCCCACGGTGGCTCTGACGTTGGATCTAGCGCGAGAAAGCGCAAACAATAAATAAACGAATAAAACAAAACAAAGAAAGAAAAACGAAACAGAAATCTGAGAGAAAAAGGCCGGGACGGAGCTCAGGGGTATTTTTGGAATTTTCGGGACTTGGTTTGGCGAAACGGAGATCATTTTTGGACTCAGTGGCTCGAGACGGTCAAGAAAATGTATTTTTAGCTTTTTTGGGGGAATTTTGGGGGATTTTTCTGGAATTTATAAATGATTTTCGGATTTTAAAACGAATTTTAATCCAAAAAGAAATAAAAACCGAAATGGGCTCTGGGCGCACAAGGCTGGCGAGAATTGCCCACGACGAAGCACGCCTTGTAGACAACATCAGGCGCCATCGGGCTGCCCACGCCACTAGTGAGGAGGCCGACAACATGAGGCCTAGCCAAGGCGAGTCTCTTGAGTGGGCTGGCAGGTGGGGACCGGCGCGAGGTGAGCGGGCAGTGTGGTGGCCCGTCTGTGAGAGGAGGGTGCTAACGACCGGGCTCTGCCTACAACCGAGATTTGGCGAGGTGAGCTCAGCCATGGCGAGGAATGGCCGGAGCCGAGAACGATGACCACCGAAACGGCGATTTAGCGCACCGGAGGGGGAACCGAGTGGAGGAGAAGGGAGTGTAGCTCACAGCGAATCTGGTGGCGGGTAAAAATGGCCGGGAGAGAAAGGCAAGGAGGCGGGGCGACGAGAGTGCATCGGAGGGGGAGAAGAAAAGCTTGGCGCGGCGCGGGAATGCTACCGGCGGTGGAATGAGTAAGCGGAAGGAGAGGGAAACCTTGCAGGCTCGGGGCGGCGAAAAACCGAGGCGGAGGGGGCTATTTATAGCGGCGGGGAGGGGAGAGAAAGGTGCGATGCAGAGGAGAGAGGAAGGGGCACGGCTGCGGCGGGCGCGGAGGGAGACCGGGGATCGAGCGTGCGGCGCGGGCGCTGTCAGTGGCGGAGGAGTGAGAGGTAGGGGGAGGCGCTAGGGCGGCGGCGCGTCTTGGCGGCGGCAAGACGCCTGTAGCCGAGGCGAGGCGACGGGGGTCTGCGCTCTGTTGGGCTGAGGTGCGCGCAAGAAGAAGACGGGCCGAGCGGCAGGGAAGCGGGCCGTGTGCAAGGAAAAGGAAGACGGGCCGGACGGGGGAAGAAAGCGGCCGGGCCGGAGAGGAGAGTTGGGCCAAGGTCGAAAATGGCAGTTTCCGGATTTGGTAAGTGCTAGAAATGGAAACCTTACCCAAAATGGAAAGAAACCGAAAGGAGCTCAAAATAAATCCAAATAAATCCGAGAAAAATCAAATAAAATCCAAATAAATAAACTAAAGCAAAATTTTGAAATTTTGGGGGTGTTTCAAGGAGTCGTACCTCTCTCTCCCTTCATCTTTCCACACCATGCACTTCATCAGTAATCTCTCCATTTCTGGGAAACCATGTCCCACGAGACCATGACAATTCGTCGGCCAACACCACGTCGACGGCGCGCATGCTGGTACTCCTGCTCATGCGACCGTTGGCGACGGTAGCAACCTTGTTGGCGTGAACAGCGTGGCGCCAGGCGGAGTCCTGCCCCAGCAAGATGCCGCGGGCTTTGGAGGCGAAGATAGTGACCGCCACGCCGCTGTTGTCTACAATGATCACGACCTGACGGCTGATGCCATGGAGGCAGGGATTGGGAACGCGGCCGCCGCGGCCGAGATGGTGGAGGGCCATGCGTACGCCGCCGAGGGCGTACCCGCTGCATGCGTAAGGAAACTGCAGTGGACTGCTGACGAGGACACGTACGTCCGTACGTCAGGTATTGCTTCGATCTCGATTTTTTGTGGTGCAATTCCTTGCCGTTTCTGTGCCATTTTATTGCGACTCTTCGTTTTATTTTTGTTCTTCAGTAAATATGCCCTGCTGTTAATTTCTTTTATGCACGTTTTATGCATCTGTCTGCTAGATCCTACAGCTTATAGTAACACTATTCGTTTTTGCAGCTAGTGTGCTGCGGAACGCACATACGAAGTGGCAGAAGTACAAGAGGGGATCCATAATTCATAATTGCTAAGGAACTCCCCGGCCGGAATGGGAAGCAGTGCCGATCGAGATACTCCTATTCTGGCATGCAGGATTCGTAGCTTGGAAACAACCCCTCAAGTAATGAGCTCTATCCTACTTAAAATGTGTCTTTTCGTAGAGACACTAGGGGCATAATCTACTGACCTTGTATGAACTTATCACAAATGTTGTTGGCGTGCAGTTAACAACAAAAAGGGATATTTTTTTTATGGAACTTCCATCAAAATGGACAGTTTTTTCTAGTCCATGTATCAAGCTTTAATGGATCAAAATATCCCTATTACAAACCATCAATTATGGAAGCTTAAGGTGTCTTTAAAAATAATTTTTTTTATGGTACCTACATCATGGAATAATTTTGACAAAGGATAGCCTCATAAAAGAAATTGAAATGGTAGTAAGAAATGTTGTTTTTGTAACAATGAGGAAACTATACAACACCTCTTTTGTTATTGTCACTTTGCTCGTTTCGCATAGCGCATCATTCAAATGGTTTCTAATCTATCATCTCCTGGTAGTATGACCAATATGTTTGGGAGCAGGTTATTGGGGCTGGTAAAATATTTAAGGGCTGATCACATTTTGGTTGGGGCGCCGCTTTGTTTTGGTCTATTTGGCTTTGTCGAAACAATGTGATTTTTTTATAAAAAAATCTCTAATCCGTTACAAGTTATCTATGTTTATACAAATTGGTTGCATTCGTGGTCTGTGTTGCAGTTGCATAAGCCCCGGGATGTGGTGTCAGTGGGATGTCGATTGCTAGAGATTGTGGTTAGGGATCTGTTCATCATGCATGGGTGGAGATTTAGTAATAATCTGTGAATGAATTGAGACTTTTTGTTTCATGCCTTCTTCGGCTTGTTGCAACTATTCTACTAAGATGCGTATATCTTTTTTTACTGTAGTTTAGTTACAACTGTGTAATATATGATAGGTTATGCGCATCTCATAGAAAGACCATGAAAAATAATCTTCCATTATCTTAAAAAAATATACATATAAGAGCATCTCCAAAAGTCAGGCCTTAAAATGGAGTCCTATACCTCAAAATAGGATCTAAACTAAAAAAATTAGGACCCAAGATAGCTATTGACTCCAGCAATTAGGCCCTAAACTCAACTACCATTTCATTTTCGTGGCAAAAGTCTTGGCGCCACAGTTCCCTTTTCGTCGTGCCATCCCGCCGCGCCCACCAAGGCCAAGCTGCTCCCAGCGATGGCGTGTTAAATCAGACGCTTGCCCGCCGCTTCGCCCACGCCGCCGCATTCCGTGGCGGCGGAGGGGACGGAACCGCCACGAGGGAGCGGCGTGTCGATCGGGTCCTCGCAAGTGTATATGACCCGGTGGGGGCCCTCGACGGAGGAACGGTGGCTGGAAGAACTGGTCGGACGGTGGGTATCTGGCCGTGCGGTACCGCAGTCGATCTCGTGGAGGAAGCGGCGAAACAAATCGGGCGAAGACGTCGGAGGTGGGGGCGAGGCGATCTGCGGCGGCGGCACACGTAGCACCAAGACTGAGCCCCATCTCCGCCGCCGCGTGCCGCCGTTCCGCCGTCGACATGGCACAATGGCGGCCGCAGTGCGCGAGCTAGCTAGCTAGCTGCCCGCCGTGGCGTCGAACGAGCCGAGGTTGCATGCATGAGACGGGACCGCTTAGTTTGAAACTTACAGTAAGATGATTAACGAATGGAAGAGAGGTTTGATTAAGACAGAGGCTTGAGGATGCCATGCGCGGTTGGTGGATGCCTTCTCCAGGGACGCGTGAATAGGATGAGAATAGGATAGGGCCGGCAGGAGAGTAGTCAAATATAGCAACGGTCCTCCTGAGTCCTAAACTGATTTGCTAAATTTTCTTAAAATACAATCCTTCTTGGAGGTCTTTTTTTCTATCAAAGCCCTATATTTCCAATTAGCAACTCATTTAAGGCTTCTCTTGGAGATGCTCTAAGGTAGTTGCGTGCGTGCGGCTCTAAACCGGATAGAAAGTGGTTTCAGAGTATGCTTATGGGCTCCTAAACTATTACGGCTTATTTAATTGCGTGTTTACAAAAATAAAAGAATACAATCAAAATGCGGTGGATATGGGATACCAACCGATTGGATGATAGAATGGATATTCATTGTACATTAACGAGTTATAATATCCTCTTCAGTACCGGTGGCATGAAATATGTTGGAGGCACTGTATGTGTTCTCTGCATTCGGGCTCTTCGCCGTGTGCCACCTGTGCCTGAAACAGGCCGTCGACCCGGCCGGCAACGAAGTCTCAAGCCCTGTTTGAAAGCAATGTATTTTAAAACTATGGTTTTGACATACTATAGTTTATAATTGTTTTGTTATGAATACCATGATTTTACCAAACTCTTTTAAAACCATAGTATTTCTTGGAATTACCAACTGTTTGGATGCAACATCACAAACCATGGTATTTGAGTAGAAATAAACAAGAAGCTGATCAAAACCATGAAAACTTTGGGTTGGAGTGGAGTTTCAAATACTCCAAAAATACCATAGTATCAACCAAATCATGGTTTTTAATACAGAGTTTTTGGCATAGTAACCAAACACCTCATGGTATAAAATGCCATGGTATTCTTAAAAACTATGGTATTATCTAGAAACTATGAAAATACATTGCTTCCAAACAGAACCTCAGGTGCCAGCTCCACGTAGCCGGCTAGTGCTGCAGCTCTTCGTACAAACGTTGGTGCTACATTTTGGTGATCCTGTAATACACAAAAGCACGGGTCAAAATTTTCACACTTTTTGGACCGTGGGAGTTTTATCCTATGCGGATCGCATATTTTACTGTTCTTACAAAAGTTTGTAGGACATTATTTAGTTAAATCAAAATGTCATGACCCCGTACTGCGGCCTATAGCACCGTACGTAGATGCCCAAGACATGCTACGTGGTTTCTGCGCCATTTCAATTGAACGCAGGAATGTGATTCCTAAGGACTGGAATGAATGTGTACTTGATTTCACTGCTGGTTCGATACAAAATTCAAACGTGCTTTGTAGGCTTAGGTGCTCACTAGTAAGGTGAGGTCATCAGGCCCGACGTAAATGGTTTTTCTTTTCCTCGGACTTGCAGGAAAATATATGTTCCAATCCCGGATTGGTTCTCTCTATATTTTAAGGTGAGTCACATTAAGCCTATCGGTCTTGCTGTTTCTGAAGAGAGGTGTTTTCATACTTTTATTTTTGATAATTGCATAAATATTAAAGTATGAATGAAAGGTAGATGGTAATTACTTACCCATTTGTTGATGGGGGTGTCTAGGTGGGACTCAAGTGTTTTTGTAAGAACGCGGTATTTAAGAATGCACAGTATTCTTTGAACAACTATCAGGGTTCAAAATTAACTTTCACAAAAGTGAAATTTTTTGCTTCGGTAATGCAAAGGATCATGAGGCAACATATTCAGAGTTGTTTGGATGTAAGTTTGGTACTTTTCCGTTTAGATACTTGGGGATTCCAATGCATTATAGGAGGCTAAGAAATTCTGATTGGAGGATGATTGAGGACAGATTCGAGAAAAGATTAACTGGTTGGAAAGGAAAGTTATTATCGGTTGGAGGGAAATTGGTGCTGATTAACTCAGTGTTATCAAGTTTGCCAATATTTATGATGTCCTTTTTTCAGCTTCCTACGGGAGTCCTGAAGAAATTGGATTATTATAGGTCCCGCTTCTTTTGGCAAAACGACCAACATAAGAAGAAATACTGGCTTGCACGTTGGGATCTCCTTTGTCAACCTAAAGATCAAGGCGGTGTTGGGATCCTTAACCTAGGAATCCAAAATATGAGCCTGTTGAGTAAGTGGTTGTTCAAACTGTGTAATGAGCAAGGGATGTGGCAGCAATTACTTCGAAATAAATATTTAAAAGGCAAAACTTTAAGCCAGGTGGAGAAGCAACCAGGTGATTCCTATTTTTGGAGCAGTCTAATGGAGGTCAAACCTCAATTCCTAAGCTTAGGGTCTTATATTTTAAAGGATGGAACCCAAGTCAGGTTTTGGGAAGATACTTGGTTGGGCAATTCTACCTTGAAAGCTCAGTTCCCTTCCTTGTTTAATATTGTTAGGAAGAAACATGCAACGGTGGCTGAAGTCTTTGGGGCACTCCCGCTGAATGTATCTTTTAAGAGATCTTTAATGGGGAATAACCTCAGAGATTGGGGGATTATAGTAGCGCGAATGATGAATGTTAGTTTATTAGGGGGAACTCATAGTTTCAAGTGGCATCTAAATAATAATGGTATCTTCTCTGTCAAATCTATGTACAAATACCTGGTTAACAATGGTATTAAAGTATCACAGGAAATTTGGCTTACGAGGTTACCTTTGAAGATCAAAATTTTCCTGTGGTATATTAAGAAAGGAGTAATATTGACTAAAGATAATTTGATGAAGCGTAACTGGCATGGGGATAAATACTGCAGTTTCTGTAGTTCTCCTGAAACTATTCATCATCTTTTCATCGATTGTTGTTATGCTAAATTCCTTTGGCGAGTTGTATATGTAACTTTGGGTATTCCATCTACTGTATCTATTCATCATTTATTTAATGGGTGGGTGAAGCAGGGAGGGATTTCCCAAGGTTCTGTTTTACTTACAGGTGTAGCCGAAATTTGCTGGGCCTTATGGCTAACTAGAAATGATGCTGTTTTTGACAAGCGCATTCCTAAATCTTTCTTGCAGGTCTTATTCAGAGGAACACATTGGCTTCGAACTTGGGCCAAATTACAGCGGTGTGAAGTCACCCAAGCATGTCTCTTAGAAGTGTGTCGTCGGTTGGAGACTGTGGCTTTGGAGTTATTTACTTCGTTCGGTTGGCATTTTGTGTTTAGGATTGGGTATTTTGCTGGTTGATTTGGTTCGCTTGGTGCTTTTAAATTTGCTTGACATTCTGTAATAAGTTTGGTCTGATTCCCTAAATGGGATGAAGCCAGAATTTTGTATTCCATTATCTAAAAAAAAAGAATGCACAGTATTCAAACTGGTTGGATTCACACCTATACTTTCATCATACGAATCTCAGAACAACAACTAACGGACAAAAAAAGGAGTGCTCCAAACCAAATAAAACACTCAGGTGCTGCTTAGCAAAACCTTTTATTAATTTGTGTAACTTGTATCGAGAGAAAAAAGTATTGAAGCACTGATTGTTTCTAAAAGATAGAAATAAAGAAAAGAAGCCGAACACAAGTACAATGGGCAACGTTGCGCCTGACTAGGCCCATGAGAGATAAAAGCCCGGGCCAATTACTATGAAGTTAACGTATGTACCTTTGGAGCCTCACTGCCTCAAGTCCAAAACGTCCAGAGGCCCAGAACAATACCACAACAATCCAAGGTAAAAAGAAAAGAACAAAAGTAAAGAAACACCACAAGCGGCCACATTCTAGTTTCCCCATGTCGTCAATGAGGAGAGCTGCAACATTTTTCTTTCCCAATAAACACTGTTATGTTCATACTATAAATTTTTTTTTGTAACAAATTTCATAGAACTGAAATCTTATGTGAATTTTTCTACGAAGCCATTTGGATTGTAGGGTTGGATTAAAATTTCTGTAGAAATTCTTCCTTTTATCCATTTTTTAGGATTCTAAATAAGGAAAATCCATAAACACCCCCATAAGCCATCTACTTTTTTCAATTTGCCTCCATATCTAATTATCGTTTATTTTGCCCCCACGAGTTAAGTTGGTGTGCAAATAAATAAAATAATTGAAACAAATGTTACATATAATTAAAACCACAAAAATAGTATGAACATGCGACTTAGGGGATACTAGCAAGAACAACGCGCTACGCCGCGTCACGTAAGACGATGTAGCGTAAAAAATCCGAGGAATTTGGTTGTATTTTCGGTTTTCGTTTTTTAAAAAAAAATGGGTCGGTAGGACCAATCGGCGAATCCATGAGGTGCTATAAACCTTCAAAAAATCTTTTTTTTTTGAGAAAACCGTTGTCAGGACCCGTCGGCGAATCTACGGGCTACTATAAACCTTTGACGAATCTGTATTTTTTTTTGAGAAAACCGCTGTTAGGACCCGTCGGCGAATCTACGGGCTACTATAAACCTTTGACGAATCTGTATTTTTTTTTAGAAACCGTTGTTAGGACCCGTCGGTGAATCTATGGGCTGCTATAAACCTTCGTCAAATTTGTGTTGTTTTAACTGTAGAGAGATATAAATTATTTTTTTCCCAGGGTCCACTCCACTAAAAACCACCGGAATCGCGGAGGGACCTAAACGTAATTTCGATATTTTTTGGGTCTATTTTATTAAAAAACAGTCAAAAGGACCTAAATGTAATTTATAATTTTTCGGAGGGTCTATTCGCGAGGATGGACACGTGGCCCACCTCAATGGACGGGAAATCTCTCCGGTATAAGGATAGTTATTATTTGCAAGCCAAGTTTACTTTCGAGGGACAAAGTAAATGAAAATGAAATATAGGGGTAACTTGAAAAAAACAGATGCTTATGGAAGTGTTTGGATTTTTCCTTCTAAATATTAGCTCAAACATCAAAGTTTCCATTTCCTTTGAGAAGCTCAAGGTAACATCTCTCTTTGTCTCTTCTTCTCTCTAAAGACTAAAATGCATTTCCACACAAGTTTCATGTAATTTTTCCATGGACAATCCAAACTTCTCATTTGACTAATTCCTGTTTTTTAAAATTCCCACATAATTTCACTAGTCATGACATCTGATTTGCGTGTTAGGTACTCTGTTTGGTTCGATGGATCGGGTGGACAAAAGATCATGCGAAAGTCTATCCATGTTTATGATGAGTTATTGATAGTGTTTGAGCATGTGGTGCTCAAGTTTGGATTTGTTTTTTAATTCTATTTTAAATTTGAAGTAATTTAATGTGTTGTCAGTGTTAGCAAAGACTACCACTTTGTAGTGGTCAGTAGTGCAACCTATGATCTGTCGGCCTCAACTGGCGGTAGCTATTTTATAGATAGGTGTTTTCTCTGGGTTTTGCAAGTTACGGTACTACTGTCCATGGGGCGGTAGTATTGGGGGTGCGGTATTACCGGCCTCCAGTTAGCGGTAGTTATATTCCAAAGGGGAATTTCTACCAAGTTTTTGAGAGAGCAGTATTACCGGCTACTTGATGGTGGTAGTACCGGGTTTATCAGGGATTTTTTATTAATCATTTGATGATATAATTAATAATTGCAATTGTGAATAGGACTATGTGATGGTTTATTTGTCTATGTTGGTTGCAGGATTTCTGAGCTAGATCATGGTGAGATAGAGAGGATCGGGACTAGGCTAGGATGCTGAGGTCCAGAACGGTCAAGGGATGCTGAAAGATAACTAAGGCTGGGAAGTGGTTACAAACCGGGAAGACAAGGGGTTAGAGTATGAAGTATTGGTGATGGACATAGTGGGCGACGGTGTGGATTGGGACAAGACTCAGGGAGGAGTCGAGGTCTAGAACGGTCAAGGAAGCCGATATAGTCGTGGTGAAGCGATCAGGGACACATGGCGTGTCAAGTAACTTGGGTCAGTTTGCAAGCGAGGACGGTTTGGTGGAGTCCGGACGCATGAGAGACTTGGCGACAAGTCGTTGGGGGCCACATGGAAAACGATGAAGCATGTGCGATGCTTCGAGGAGAATTGGTAATTTGCTCTATATCGGTAGTTGAGGCTGTTTGAAAAACCGCGGTGGTGGTCTAAGTAGTTTAGGCCACACCAAAGTAGAGTTGGATACAAATTCGGGCTCTCAGAGCGGATTTGACGTCAATGTAATAGCCGCTTTGAAAAGTATGCTTATGTAAGTGAAAACCCAACATTTCCTCCACTAGACAAAGAGATGTTGTGGGAGGAGAGACTCTAAGTCACTATGCCTAGATTAGAAGGATTAGAGTTTTCATTAGATTTTGGTTTTCTTGTGTGGGTGTGTGAGGGCTCCTTAGGAGTTTTGCTCTTATGTGAGAGGTTTTGTAAATATTCCTCATAATCTAGATGCAAATCATCTTTTTGCTCAAGTTTTTACTTCAAGTTTAATCTTCCTTTTGCTTTGCTCTTGATATTTTCTTGTAGCTTCTTTTTTGTTTGATCTCTTGCTGCCAAGAATATATAATTGATAGATGTATCCTTTATAGATTATCTCCTCAATCATCTAGACAAACTTCTTCGTGATCATCCAAGTTTCTCCCAAAAAATCGGCTTTTGAGTTAAGAAGGAAGTTCTTGAAGTAGATATCGATTCTGTTTGTTTGAGAGATCTTTCTTGGATCTTCTTGTTTACTACGATATGTGAGAGGCTCTTTAAGATCATTTTGATCATCAAAACCTCATGAGCAAGTTTAGGGCTAAGTTTTTGTCCTTGAATTTGTTTTTGTGTACTCTTCTTTCAACTAGAAAAAAGTAAGAATTTTGACATCAATCCTTGTGATTGAAGGTTGGAATATATTTCTGACATTCATAGAAAGGTGTTTACAAAGTCTCACAAAGTTTAGATCAACCGATCAAAAGTTACGTGAATTTTTGATCTTAAACTCATGCTAATTTCACTGTTCACCCATGTGTTCACTGTTCAAGGGCACTACCACTGCAATAATCTAGTAGCAACGGAGTTACTATTCATCCCGGTACTATCGGCCCTGTAGCATGGTACTACTGCCCCTGTGCTGATTTTCCAGAAGATCTTTTTCGGCCCATATTTGATCAAGTGAAGTTTTGATTCAATTCTTTAGGGGAAATTTTTTTTGTGATTATTCATCCCCCTCTTATCGTTATTTCCAATCCTTTAGTGGATAAGGATAGCCAAGAAACAGAAATATTCCTCATAGATATTGTGTGAGGTTATGCAACAAAATTGGCCGAAACATACTATCTAACTCTCATCCCACCAACCAAATACGAACTCTCATTCCATCCCACATCCAACTCTCATTCCTACAACCAAACAAAAATTTAACTCTTTCCATCCATCTCTCATCTAAAAGTGGTTCATCCCTACTAGGGTGGATAGTCTATATCCCATCTATTCTTTACCTTTGAACCAAACGGAAAGGTGACACATCCGTCCGTGATCATCTCCGCGGGCTCGGGGGAGAGAGACCCGGCGCATGCACCTTGGTGAGGCCGGATCACACCACCAGACCGCTGCATCTCCATCTCTCCACCGGCACGGCGGCACCATCATTAGGTGTCTGGAAAATGGTACCGAAAGCCTGGAGTCCATAGACTCATTTCGTTTCGGCTGTTTTTTGCTTCCACTTCGGCCTTTGCTGTCGGCCAGTGTCGGCTGGGCCAATGCAGTTTCCAGAAGCGCCCCAAATAGCGTTCAAGCGAGGAAAGCGGTGTCTGCCGGTGCATCGAAAAAAACAGGGTCTGCCATTTTGGTTACGTGGCTTGTGGGCGTGCGAAGCTCCGTCCAGCCAAGGAGGAGGTGAGTGGTGGTTACATATCGAGCGGACCAGTCATAAGTACTCTTCTTCGTATGCGCTGCCACCACAGGGAAAACTTCAAAACTGCACTGGGCATACAGATACAGTGGGGTTGGCATGTTGAACCAAGCGCATGCAGTGATGCGTTGGTCCTGTTTGTTTAGATTTTTTTACCGGTTTAAAAACTAAAAAGTTAAAGCTTAAACAAACGAGTAGCTTTTTATCTAGACTTTTCAAAAACCATAAGCTTCTATATAATTAAAAACAAAAAGCCACTGGAGAGAGACTTTTTTGGCTTATTGATGGTTGGTTTTAGACTAATAATACTAAAGTTAGATAAAATTACCTACCTCTATCACGTACAAAAGCCATTAGCTTTTAAACTGTTTAAGTCAAAAAGCCGACTTTAAACTATAAGTTAAAAAGTCTAAGTGTAAATAAATAAAACCATAGCCTAATCCAGTGCACTGCAGCACTAGCAGCGACATCCCCTCAGGGGCAGCGTACGATGGTGTAGCTGGAGCAGCGAAATTGCAGAAGAACCTACGCACGCGGCACGCCCATCGATCGGCGTTGGCATTGGCTTCGCAAGGTTGGTGTGTGCCGCGGCCGGGAGTGTAGTATATGGTGCCGTGGTGGCATGTTAGCTAGTGCATGCGCCACTGATATACTCTACTCGGTGGTAAGTAGAGTAACTGCGAGTATTCAGTAGTGGCCGGCATGACATGGACTCTTTCCATGAAATGTGCGTTGCCTTGGGTTCGGTCAGGTGGGGAGGAAATCTAGCGAGTCCCAGGACCATTCAGGAAGTGCAAAGTGGAGCATGAGAATATGAGATCGATGTATTGATCTCCTCCTGTCACATCTTTACTAAAATTTCTTGTTATACAATTGATTTAGGTTTGGTAGGCTTGGACTTCGTATGTTACTAATTGACTGCGTCTTTAACCAAGGGCCGCGAGGAACTTCTCACTGACGAAGTTGCGGCCAGGCAATCATGGTCAACATAAAGCAGGGGGGAGGCATGCTATTCATAATTTGCCATCATACTCACAGCGATTAGACTTCTTACGAGTCTAATAGCACCAGGTCAACTATGTTCCAATCTTATCATATGGCATCGTGTATCACTATTCGCCAACACATGTTGGTTGATAATGATACTAACCTGCTTAAGACAAATTATGAGTGTCCTGCTGAGCAGAACAAGAGGGAAAAGCTACCTAGAACCCTAGCTAGTTAATTAGAAGCAGCTAGCTAGCTAGTAGGTTAGTGGAGAGCAATATATCTGCAGCTGCGAACCAATTGATCCATCCACAAAACAAAGTACCAGCTGCAAATTGTCTTAGCAACTGGCTCTGATATACTAATCGGTGATTAGACCCGCCCCCCACAAAGCGTGAGGCCGCTAGCCACTTTCTTCAGGTTTGGCAGCCAAAACCGCCGCTTAATCATTACATATCATTCGATTGGACTTCTCGCACTGCCCAGCACTAAAGTCCTAAGTAATCCAATCTCCCATATAGACCCTTGCCCTGTATAACGACGCGACTAAACTTATTAATCATGCATGCCATGTGCGAACACACACACGGGTGCTCTGCCTTAAGTCTTGCTCCTATCCGATCACCGGCTTGTCCCTACTACCAAACGGTGGAAAATTAGGTCAGATTTGCTATAAGATGTCGAAACCATCCCTTATCTAACTTTCCGTATCTCTCTCTCTCTTAATAAATCTAGCCTTCACGTATGTATCTATAAATTTAACCTCATTTCTCATATGAAAGACATAACAAGCGATACATATCCCCCGCCGTGCTCCGAAAGCACGAAAGCTGGCGAAGCTCGGCTAACCGCGGGAGCAACATGGATGCAACATCGTGTGGAACATCAGAAAGAATGCAATAGCAGGATCTTCCAAAACCAACACAGCACACAACACAAGAGGTTGTCAAGAAAGTGAGAGAAGACATCGAGCGACGCAAAAAAAAAAGCCTTGCACAATCTGTGATGCCTAGTCCACTCCCCTTAAGCTAGTTTGAAATCATCACTTTTCTAGCCTCATGTGTTTTTTTTTTTCAAATTTTGCCTCCTTTCGAACGTAATTATAAAAAATAGTGTCATCCCCGACCGCAGAAGTGTCGAAAGATAGTGTGTTACCTTCCACGCTTCCCTGCCACGGAAGGTCACTAGAGCTCTGGGATCACAGTACCATGCCTTCCACGCTACCTGTTCACGGCATTGGGTCTTCCTCTGCCCAGCCGTAGCAGCGCGTGCTCCTACGCTCCACGCCCTCTTCTCGTGCTCCTTGGGCATGATAGTGCCTACTGCCGCGCTCTTCCGCTCTTGTGCACCCCGCACGTGGCAGTGCTAGCTCTCACACTCCTCGGGTGCAGTATGGGACAGGTGTCGCCTACCGCGCCTTCCGCGGTAGAGAAGATGGCTAAATTTGTAAATGCATTTATGAGGAGGTCAGATTTGCAAAAACAAAGAAAATAGTCTAGAAAAGTAATGACTTCAGCTAGCTCTTCCTCAAGTGTGGCCCCATGCATCTAGCGACGCCTAATCCGCTCGCCTTGAGCTATAGAGCTAGGTTTTCCTTAATGGCATGTATAATAAGGCTACTTTAGCTTACTCTTAGTCTGTACACATCAGCTTTGTTCTATGTAGAAGAGTGAGAAAAGATGAGAGAGAAGAGAGTCGGCTTTTATGCAAGAGCCTGTATAGCACAAGAAACAAGATAGATTAGCTATATAAAAGAGAGAAGAGATAGTTATTGCATAACATGTAAAGACAACCTTTAGAGATAATTATTATATAAGCTTTCTCTATTGTTTAATCTAGATCATGGTACACGAAATTGACGAAAATTGAGCACATCAAGCCGGTTTAGCTTTTAAAACCGCTTGGTAAACAGGTGGAATTCAAATTCAAAAAATTCAGAAAAAATATAAAAAGGTGTTAAAAAATTGATTTTTTTGTGAGGTCCTGAGGCATGATAATAACTCTGTAAAATTTTCAAATTATTATCAGAATTGTGTATTGTTTTAAAATTCTGACAATGATACTGTCAGAATATATGCTCTTTTATTTTTTATTTTCTAGGGGAACTAAATGAGGTATAATATTTCTAAATTTTTTTTGTATGATGTTATAAGGTAATTCTAATGATATTGTAAAATTTTCAAATGATGATCAACCTGTTTATTTATAAAAAATTCTAAAAGTGCTACAGTCATTGTATATGCTCTTCTGCTTTTGATTTTATAGGGGCATTAAATGAAGTCTATTATTTCTAAAAATTTTATTACATGATCCTTGGGAACTAGTTATGATTTGAATAAAATTTTAGAGCATGATCAATCTTGTAAATGTTTATAAAAATCAGACAGTGTCTCTATTCCTCTTCATTAATTATTGTTTTTGATTTTCTAGAAATGCTAAATGATTTCAAAAATTATTAAAATTTCTCTAAGGTGTTTTATAGATTTGGGATATTTTGAATTTGTTAGTTTTTTAAAATTTTTCTTCGGTGTACTAAAAATGAATAAAATTGGTCAAAATCGATGAAAATTGCTCGATTTTCACTTTTCCTCCGTGGTTTTACCATGAAGTTTAAAATTTGTGAATTAAAAATTCTTTATTTTCTACAAATTTTCATAAAAAAATCATTCAAATATCGAATTTTTGATTTTTGTGAACCCTATTCTAGATGACATAAATGAAAAATAGAGTAATTATTGGACTTTGCTATTATACTTTCTCTAAGTGTATCCTTCTCCTTTTCATTAGCCTGTCATTCCTTGCCTCCAGGGTTATTTTTTTTAATCTAAACTCTCCTTTTCTTCTTATAATGAATGACAACTTCTACCACATTTTCTTTTTAAAAAAGTTCGCCCTTGTGAGAAATGCCAAAGAATTCCAAAATAAGGTGAGAGCCAGGGTTCACAAAACCATCGAAAACCGCTTGAAAATCACGGTTTTCGACTATATCGAGCCTGTTCGAGATTCAAAACTGGTTAGTAAACATGTCCAATTAAAAAAATAAAAATAAATCAGAAAAAAATTATGCGACAAAAACTGGTCGATAATCAGTGAAAATCGAGTGAAAATCACTCAAAAATAGCTTTAAGAAACATTCAATTGATCGGTCGAAAATCGACCCGTTTTCGGTGAAAATAGGTCGATTTTTTGAATTATTTTTCAAAAATTTTGATTTATTAACCATTCGGATTTTGGTGATTTTCAAATGATTTTTATTCGATATTTCTGATTTTCGAGTGTTTTTTTAATCGATATTGTGAACACCGGCGAGAGCCATATGAGCTGGCCATTCTTATCACACACAAAACATACGTTTTGGTGATAATGCTACTGAAATCTCATGCAAGGTTTTTTATGGGCAAGAAATGTACAGAGCTGAAAACAAGACTAAGCGTGGACCATGTTTGTTTGATTAAGTTATAGCTTAAAAGCAAAGAAAAATAATCGAAGTCTAAACAAACGGGTGATTTTCAACTTGGCTTTTAAAAAAACTAAGGTACTCATGCAATTTTAAGCCAAAAGTCTTGAAAGGAGTTCTTTTTTCTTTTGGCGGATGAAACAGCATTTTGCCACTAAACTTCAAACAATTTACTCACCAATGTCATCGTATATAAACCAGAAGAGATGTGCTTCTGCGTATTTACTTTTAAAAATACGTAAATATTAAAATTTAAATAAAAGATAAATGATAATTATTTATTATTTTATTTGTTTTAAGATTTGTGCATCTGAGAGGAAAAGCATGGAAGCACTTCTCAAATCAGATTTGTGCAAGTTGTAGTGTGTTCGGATTTGACGTAAATTTTCCTTCATTTTTCTTTTTCTGAATTGTACAAGGCAAATATTGTGATTATTAAGGTCATGATCATTGATTTAGGTAAAAATTAGCACATTTTTTCTTTTTCTGAATTGTACGAGGCAGATATTGTTATTATTAAGGTCATGATCATTAATTAGGTAAAAATTAGCACTAAAAAATCTATAAATTATCACCGATTGTTGTGTGTTCTACCAATTATTATTGTGATTTGACAGTTATTGTTTGAATGATTTGTGTCATTGTTTGTCGTATCTCATGAGGCCACGGTGAACTTCGGTTGTATTGGAATTTCAAATAAACTAGGTGGGAAGCGCTTCTGCTTACCGATTGAATTCGATAGCATGCGCGTTATGACCGTTAGCAAATCCATAAGTTGATATAAACCTTCGATGAATCCGTGTTTTTGGTGGCGAAAACATTGTTTTCGTTTTTTAATCTTGAAAACATTTTTTCGGGTTTTTGTTGCGTTTGCTAAAAAACGGGTCGTTAGGACCCACCGGCGAATCCGCGGGACGAAAATATTGTTTCCGTTTTTTTGGGTGTCGAAAATATTTTTTCCGGTTTTTTTGGTTGCGTTCGCTAAAAAAAATGGGTCGTTAAGACCCACCGGCGAATCCACGGGTAAGTTGCCGACGAATCTACATTTTTTTTAAAAAAACCCGCGGTTACGATCCGTTGGCGACGAAAACATTTTTTCCGGGTTTTTTGGGTGGCGAAAAAATTTTTTCGGGTTTTTCGTGGCGAAAACATTTTTTTCGAAAACGGAGAAAGGACTCGAACGTAAGCGAGGACCGGATGTTATTTTTTGGACCTGTTCGCTATCCCGAAAAATTAGAAAAGGGCTTGTTCGTGATTTGAAACTAACGGGAAGCTTTTAAGTAAAAATACCGGCCGAGGACCTAAACGAAGCAAAAAATATTCTTGTCTCACAAAAAATCGCACAGGGATCTATTCGTAATTTTGGAGAAATGGAAGGGCTTTTTTGAAAAATCGCAAGGTGACAGGTGGCTTCGCCGGTGCTCTCCAATTCTTGCGGGTATAGGCTATGTAATGATGTAGTCTTAACAGTGACCAAATAAGTCGTTAGAATTTGTTGACCTCAAAAACTTGAAGTAGGTTTTTCAGTCATAGTATACCAGACAAACAACTGATTCAGAGCGTGCCAACTGATTTGATCCTGAAATCGGTAAGAAAAAAAATGAAATTCAATCAGAACCGATTTCGTGAGGCAATCGGCTTAGATTTCGATCCACTAAATGCCGATCAAATCGAAGGTAAGGGGTGATTCTAATTAGCTGGTTAAAGCCAATCAGAGGGTAAGGACAGATACCCCAAAAAAAACAATGCGCAACAAGATCAGAGAATCGAACCTAGGAGCGTAATCGACGAAGATATATAATTAGCGATGCACAACTTTATTGATCAAGATCGGATTACAAGAAAAACTAGATTACAGAACTACTCCTAGTCGATAGAAAAAAATAGACAAAAGTAAATGCAGGCTG
This sequence comes from Guadua angustifolia, assembly GCA_036346375.1. Taxonomy (NCBI): domain Eukaryota; kingdom Viridiplantae; phylum Streptophyta; class Magnoliopsida; order Poales; family Poaceae; genus Guadua; species Guadua angustifolia. The sequence continues at coordinate 36,505,328 of CM070509.1, read as the reverse complement.
GTTGATTTGATTTTTGCTGTTGTTCTTTGCCTGCCCACGTCTATCTTTTATATCAATTTGGCCAATTGAGTCTTATTACAACACGTTGCGGAGCCTGATTCGTATCAGCCACTATCCAGATAGTTTTTCCTTAACAATCCCTTCTATTTCCAAATATTTTCCAAACTGTATACTAGTCGAACCCCGTTGACTCTGGACTGTCGATTTTAACCATATCTACCAAATTTTGGTGCAAATATATGCCACCTATTTTTTTGGAGATAACTTGTTATCTACCAAAAATCTTGTTCATCGGCTACTCTAGACTCTTCATCAAGAAACTATTGCATTTATTGCGTCGTAATATTTTGATATGCACATCATGCGTTTTAACCATTCGTGCCCTTCAAAATTCTCTTCCCGCTATTTTGGACTTTTTACCGTGCTATAAATATGCTGCCCCCACTGTCATTTTCACATCTTCATGCTCTCTGGTCCATCTGAAATCAGCTTCCTTTTGCTGTCGCGTTCAGGCTTCTCAATCGGCTTCTCCTCATATCAGCTGAATGGATTCTAGTCAGGTACTCATCCCAATCCCAAACAGTGCCAATCAATATTACCTAGGCCCGGTAAGGAGTTTAGATGCCGATACAGTCATAAACGAAGAAATTTCTAGACTCCTGTTATCGGCTTCTGGTTATAACGTAGAGGATTGGAGCAAGAGTTTCAGAAACTAGCCAACAACGTATAAAGGGTGGAGATCTTGATATATCCGCGTATCGGCCCAAAAAAGAGAGGTGTGAGAAATGATGGGTATAGCAGAGTGTCTTTCCCTTTCTCTAGCCGATCCAGAGGTCAACAAGCCCTTAGTGGCCACGACTTGCTATTTCTGGTCAGAGACATTCAACGCTTTTATGTTCCGGTCACATCGGCCCAACCCTTCTAGATGTGGCCTAGCTATGTTGCCTTAGGCCGGATGGCGAGCAATTATCAGCTTTCAGTGGTAAGCCAAGATATAAGTTGATTCAATCCAAGGGTGAAGAATGAAGCAAATACATCAGCAACAACAAGATGAATGGACTGGTATTGGATGAAGAGCATGTTGCCTTTTTAAATTTATGGTTGGACATATTTTTGTTTTGCGGGGCTTCTCTTGAGCCGACGCAAGTGTATCAGTTGATAGCAGAGCGCTTAGTGAAGGGGCGTTGGCTTGCCCTGGGTAAGATGCTGCTAGGGGCAGTTTACCAGATGATGTACACCATAAGTAGTTGGCTATTTTCAGGCTTTGCCAATTTTGTCATTAGCAACATAGGAGGGCCTTTGTGGCTCATTCAGAATTGGCTATATTGCTTAGCCGATCCTTTGCCTTGGAAGTTGGAACCTGTAGAAGACACAACATTCCCATGCGAAGATACTCCAGAAAATGCAGTTCCTCAGTTTAGAGCCAGCCGATCTCACGATAAAGATATATCATGTGTTCAGAGAATGAGACGAAGATCACCCCTATCGACTTGAAAAAATATTTATCATTTTTCCTGCATTTGGATAGTGCGAATTTTGGCCAGTAGGACTTTCTCAGCTATAGTGGCGTGGTCGACTATCAGTACCCATCTTTTCTTCACTTGGAGGCCACCAGCTCCTTGATGCCTCAGTCGGCTTTGGATTTATATAAAATTTTTAACTCCCCAAGCATACTTCACGTCGGTATTAACACCAGAAATCGAACATTTCAGCCGTCATACGAGTTTTACCACCCTTCAATCTATGCTCGTCAGTTGGGCTTCGGCCAGGTCATTCCAAGCCACCAACTTCTTGATCGGCTTTAGCCTAGAGCCAAAGTATGTAATACTGCTGTGGCAAATATTGTCTTGGAGATAGCCGACGAGCTTTAGATTGAAAACTTACCACATTTTTTCTTGAACTCTCGTCGGGCGGGTCACTTTTTGGCTTGGTGGTCATCTATTGCAGAGGCTCTCATCTGGACAGGACTCAATCAGCTATTTTTAATGCATTTCTTCCTAACTTTTGTGAGCCGACATTAGTCTCTAACAACGATTCAAGTGGGGACGATAGTTCCTCTAGTTACTAACACATGTTCAGTAGATATCACTAGAGAGGTATCGGCCTTTTAAACGATCCCCCCTTTCTTTTTTTACCAAGTGCTGGATACTAATCGATTTGTTCCTTTTTGCAGACAAAGGCTACTGGTCACCCTAGCAAACGGTCCCATCAGTCGACGGACCTCACAGGCTATTCCTTCGGCATCTTGGAAATTCAAAGTCCCTCGTTGTCGGACATTGAAAAACAGCAGCAGCCTAGTAATTATGCTTTGATTGACGTCGACAGTTGCTTTGAGTCTTTATTTACTTCATAACGCTAATCTTTAGCTGATTAATTTCCAGAAAAGAAGAAGACCAAATCTGCTAAGGCTTCCACCAAAAAAGGCTTAAAACCTCAGGAGCACAGCACGGAGAGCTCCCCACATGCACCGGCTACTTGCGGAGTGAGCTATTTTTATCAAACCCTTAAATACAGTGAACACAACCCACGGTCGGCTTAGCTTTATTTGATCCTTTTCAGCCGACTATGTCAGTTCAAGTAGCCAATGTCTTGGCCGACCTCCAAGGTGCCTCTCTGGAAGCACCACTACTGTCTCCTCAACCAACACCATCAGCCCCAGTGATTTCCCCTCTTTCAGCGCCATCCGACCCAGTAAACATGCTGGGCTTCACTTTGGACGAACTGGACAACCCGGAGATCATAGGAACGTACAACTATCCTACTGATATAAGGAAAATCCTTGAAGTCTCTATGGAAGCATCGGCCGCGGTTGCTTCAGCACCGGGCATGCAAGAACGGCTGAACAAGCTCTTCCATCAAGTAATGCAACCTGAAGCCGACCTCCTAAGCAACACGCAGCCCCTCTGAGATGCGATGGCTACTATATAAACCGACCTTCCTCCTGAAGCCATGAGCGCACTATTGAACGTCTGTCACTTAGATGACAAGAAGGTAGAGGTTGAAGTGGCCAGGGCTAGAATTGCTCAAAGGGAAGCACAAGAGGCCGCTCAGTGGATCCTGGACAAGATGGTGGCAAATGCTAAGGCCAGGAAGAAGAAATTTGATGAAGACAGTCTGACCCTTAAATCGAACAAGGTCACCATCCAAAAGCTAGAATCAACCAAGAAACTCTTGGAAGAAGAACTAGCTAATATAAACAAACAACTAGCTGATAGCCAAGCCAAGATTAAAACATTGGGGATACTGTTTAAATGATTGATATCCTAGTTTTATAGGTAGCCGATGTTCGACAAGCTGTCGGCTTAAACCAGGCATCTCATAGTATTCCTAAGCAAAACAATCTTTATAATTCTTGATAATTTTGAACAACTTTTCCTTGTATGCTGCATCTAATTTTGCACTAATAAAAGTAGGCCTTTTCCTATCATCATCCCCTATGTCAACTTCTTGAAGAAGATTGATCAATGTGAATCCTTGGCCTAACTTCTCGTCCTTTTGAATATTCTCGATGGCCTCATAGCTATCTTTTATCTACCGATAGCTTTGCATCCTGTCTTGCAGGGCCCTCATCGCTTGCTTTGACTCCATCGGCGCAAAACTTCACTTGCCCGATCGAATATGCCTGGCTTGACACTGATCAGCATAAACCCTGTTTTATCGATACAAATAAAATCGCAATCGTCCAATATTTTACCCGATATACATTCGGCCTTTTCGTGCAGCCAATTCGTATCTGAATTAGCCATCGCAATGTGAGCCGATGTATCGACTGGGACAACCTCGGCTTTGTCTCCGTTCCATGGGATCAGGACTCAGGAGTTGGTGCATAGTCGACGGGATGCAACAATTCGCATGTATCCAGTCTCTTCCAAGCAACATGCTGTAGTTGCCTTTGGCATCAATAACGAAGAAGGCAGTCGGCAAAGTTTTACTGCCGATAGTCAATTCTGTGACCATGGCACCTTTAGCTTCGATGGGGTTGTGAAGTCATTCAAAACCATATTAGTCTTGATTAAATCTTCATCAGACTTTCCCAACTTCTTGCATGTGGTATACGTCATCAAGTTAACAGTAGCTCCTCCATCAACCAACATTCTAGAGATCAGCTTGCCGTTTATATGCCCTTTTAGATACAACGGCTTTAGATGTCGATGAGCGTCACGTGGCTTCTCAAAGACTGCGTCTTGAGCCCCCAAAACATAGTTGAGCAAAGGTTTCCTTAGCCGATTCAGTTTTAATTTTGAACTCGACTGGCAGTATGACCACCATATTGATGTCTATTGGAGGCGTGTCATCCCGAATCATGGGTGATCCAAGGTCATCGGTTGAATCAGTTTCTTCCTCAAATTGGTCTTTTCTCCTCCATTCCTTCACAATTTTGACCAGCCGAAGCTCTTTAAACACCTAGTCCCTTTGCTTCTCCTGCTCGGCCTCCCTGATTTCCTGGGTCCTTAGCCTTTGAAGGCATCTGTGTTGTGATCGGCTAAAACCCGACGGGCACCACCTTGGACTAGGTTCGATCGGTTTATGGACTTTTTCAGCCATATCTTCTTTTACCGCAGTGCTAGGCTCCACCTGTTCCTTAGCCCGATTTGGCAGAGAAATCCTCTCTTGGATCGGCTTCCTATACCTTTGGCCAGGACGATCCCGTATTGGCCTAGATAGCCTATCCTTGGCCGATTGCCTAGGGCAATCGTCCTGGTGATAGTGCTCCATTGGGCATGAGTATGGTTTCGGCAGTGCTACTCCCCTCTCCTAGCAGAACTGTCAAAAGGGGCACCTCCGATGGGCTCTGACGAATACTTATACCGGGGGTACCCCACAGCAAGGTATACATCTATTCTAAGATCGTCTCTCTCTCAGTCGTACGGACATGGCGGCAAGATTGGCAGCAATGCGGAGTGCTGGAGAGGGTATTACCAAAGTCTCCGTCCCTCACAGATGGGATTATCACTAAATATTGGCTAGAACACCAAATGGTCCGTCTTGGGCCCAGCTCTAGGCCTAGTGGGCCCGAAAAGGACCCTCGGCCTCGTTTAGGCCCGCCATGGGCGGTCCGACCTGGCCTCAGGTCGGACGCCCCCGCAGGCTCCGACCTGGCATCAGGTCGGATCCCAAACGACCTCCAACTCGGCAACCTTCGCCACGTCGCCGGTCGACCTCAAGCAGGTCACCTGCCCCATGGACGCGACAGCCATGCTAGAGCAGGTGGCTCCTTCCCAAGGTGGTCAGGGGGCCACGAAGTCAAGCACCGGTCTCTTCACCCCGTCACGCACAGTGGAGAGACGCGCTCCGTCCCAAGGCGGTACCAGAGCACAAAGATAAGCGACGTCAAGATTTGACAAAGTGACAGAGGCGGTCGCACCTTCCCGACAACGCGCGTGCCAGTGTCTACCAACCCGGCGTGGGATAAACAGGACCTGTCAGTCATCAAGACCGGAGACCGGAACTCCCGGGCGTAGCATGCCCCTACCATTTTTTCTCCAAACTCCCGTGTAACCTGCCCCCTCCGACTATATAAAGGGAGGCAGGGCCCTCAGGGAAGGGCATTCGCATTCGCATTCGCACCCGAGTCCACCATCCGACTTAAGCGAACACATCCGATCTCAAGCAAGCCAAACATACAATGAACGTTCCCGAGCCTCTCCACTCGGACGAACGCTAAGGGCCTGTCCTTAGCTCCCGCTTGTAATCCAGAGTAGTCTACTGCCCCTCGAGCAATACAAAACTACCACCACGAACTGGACGTAGGGATATTCGGCCCGAACCAGTATACATCTTGGACTCCTTTAGTCTAACCATTCAAGTAGAGGAAACGCGCGGCCCCTATACTTACAAATTTACTTGCCGGTTATACAAAACACCGACAGGCTCTCTCCAGATTCTCAGGCCAATACATATTATCTGACCGGCACATGTAGTGTCGTGGTCGATTCGTGGCCGATTGTTTATTTTTTTCATATTTCTCCAATAACTAAGAAAATGTTGGCTTAGGCTTGATGATTGGCTCTCGTGGTGGTGATCTTTCAGCTTTGTACCATCCGCCAACTTGCGGATCTCCCTTTGGCTTGACGGTCCTTAAGTTCATGCCCTCATGATCGGCTTCTATTTGTAGTGAACCGATCGTGATCTTCAAGGTTTCGTCACCGAACTGGATTGGATGTCGATGAGTTGGGCCCGTTTTGGTTCCTCATCATCTACCGGTTCTTTCCCTTTACACGAACACTGAACCATATTGATGGGAAACAGATCCACATCCATCTGCATGGTTGTTTAATCCGTGAATTTCAGTCGACTGTCTTCAATAGCCGACTGGATCTGTTGGCGAAAAATATTGCAATCGTTAGTATTATGAGAGAAAATGATTCCATTTGCAATAACTTCACTTCTTGATCTCGTCAACCGATGGTATGACGTGCTCTTCAGGCAATCATATTATTTTTTCTTGCAAGAGTAAGTTAAAATACGATCGCAATTAGATACATCAAATGCATACTTGACTTCTGACTTGTTTTTAGTTAGTTTAAGCCACGAACAGACCAAAGACTTTTTGGGACTCTTGACCCACTCGGCTATATTTACTTCTACCTCATCGTCTTCAAAGGATTCGCTCGAGCAATAATCAACCATATTGACTCTGACCATGTCTTTTTCCTTGTTATTACCATTCACTCTGGACTTATCCTTGAACCCCTTATTGTCAGGCAATCGGCTTTCTTAAGCCGACACTCGATGACACAGATGGCTTAGGTCGGTGAATTCTTGCCCACCAAACTTCTCTCTAAGTGGGGAATTAATCCTTGGAAAGCTAAATCGACTAGTTGATTATCAGGTAATGTGATGCTAAAATACCGATTTCGAACTTCCCTAAACCTCTTAATGTAGTCAGTTATTGACTCTCCAAATTTCTAGTGGATGGCACTTAGATCTAAAATAGTTCTAGACTACCGGAGAAAAAGTACTCATAGAATTGGCTTTTCAAATCGTTCCACAAATGAACTGAATTTGGGGGTAAACTAGTAAACCAAGTAAAAGTAGCTCATGATAATTATAATGGGAACAATCTAATTTTTAACCCGTCGGACTAAGCAGCTTTGCCACATTGAGTGATAAAGCGTCCGATGTGTTCTAAGGTGGTGACCGAATCATCTCTAGAAATTTTGGCAAAATCAGGAACCTTAAAATTATGTGGATATGACATGCGATCTATATAATCAGGAAACTGCTTTCTATAGCCGATGACTCTACCTTTTGCTGTAGGCTGAATTGATCTCTCAACACGGTAGAAATCTGGTTGGCCCAATTGATATTGTTAGACGACAAGATATTGAGGCCCTGCCAATTATTATAACTGGTGTTCTGCCCCCCGAGTGCAAGCTTGGGCTGCGATTGGATTGAACCGATAGATATTGAGAGAATTGGTCATATCCATCGTTTCTCCTAACCGACGGCTCCGGCAATGGGACGAAGGGTTCTGTATAGGTTACTACCTTATGTGGAACTGGATTCCTAAGTAGGATCGGCTCATGGTGCTGAGTGTATCTATTAGATTCAATCGGTTGTGGAGCCGATTGTGGAAAGGCATGGAATGGAGCTGACACGTTCAGCTTTGCGGCATCAGTATATGCCTGGTAATGAGTGACCCCTCTAGGACGAGGGTTGCTAGGCAATAAAACAGTAGGCTGAGTCGGCATCAACAAAGGGGTTGGAACTGACGGTTTTGCACCATCCACTGTGTTAGTGTTTTGCGCTATCGAATAGACAGGATATGTTGATAGCGTTTGTGGCAGATCTAACAGGATCCCGGACGAAGCCAGCTCTTGAGCAATAGTTTTCACACTATTCACTATCATCGGCTTGAGGGTAGTGACCAAAGTCGATAATTGATTGATTAATGCATGATGTACAGATTGCTCAATCATAGACGATATTTCGGCCTGTGCAGGAACATATTGACTCACTAGGCCACTTGTGATCCCTGCGTCGCCGAGAGGATTCAGCATTGGTAGAGTGGTCTTCCGGGTAACACCACGTCAGGTTTTCTTTTAGCAGCCAAACATCATCTCCTCCAAAGCAGCTTGTCGATTTTCAACTTGCCAAATGAAGACATCTTCTGGTCCCACCGGTGTGCCAAGAGTGTGTTGGCGCTAAAAACTTAAAGTAGGGTTTTCAGTCACAACACACCTGACGAATACCTGGTTAAGAGCGTGTCAACCGATTTGACCCTACAATCGGTAAGGAAAAATATGAAATTCACTCAGAGTCGATTTCATGAGGCAATCGGCTTAGATTTCGATCCGCTAAAGGCCGATTAAATCGAAGGTAAGGAGTGATTCTAATTAGCCGATTAAAGCCAATCAGAGGGTAAGGCAGATACTTCGAAAAAGGTGATGCGCAGTAAGATCAGAGAATTGAACCTAGGAGCGTAATCGATTAAGATCAATAATCGGCGATGTGCAACTTAGTGTAATCGACTAAGATCAATAATCGGCGATGCGCAACTTTATTGATCAAGATCGGATTACAAGAAAAACTAAATTACAGAACTACTCCTAGTCGACAGGAAAAATAGACAAAAGTAAATGCAGGCTGGTTGATTTGATTTTTGTTGTTGTTTTTTGCCTGCCCATGTCTATCTTTTATATCAATTTGGCCGATTGAGTCCTATTACAACACGTTACGGAGTCTGATCTGTATCGGCCTCTATCCAGACGGTTTTTCCTTAACAATCCTTTCTATTTCCAAATATTTTTTGAACCGTATACTGGTCGAATCCCGTTGACTCTGGACTGCCGATTTCAACCGCATTTACAAAATTTTGGTGCAAACAGAATCAAAGGTATTTCAGACATTTTAACAACAAGACAAAGATCAAACACTCCCCCCTCCCCCCTCCCCCCCAAAAAAAAAAAAGCTAGACCGTCGAACTGCCTGTTAGTTTGGTAAGCTGCTTTTTTTTTAAAAAAGGTAACAATAAGCTAATTATTGATAAACCTAAATCCAACAAATAGGGTGTGAAGCTTTCTCTTATTGTAAAACGTGGGTTATATTTGTGTATATTCCTACCAGCAGTACGCATCGCAGGCTAGCTTTAGCTTAACCCTCTCAATGATCTATTTGGTTTGAGACATCACCTCATCCTAGTTTATTATACGATTATCCCGTAAAATTTGGTAGGATGACATATCATTTCTTATTTTATACTAACCTTATGTTTATAAGGGATGAAATGGTGATAGATTAACAAATTCTATTTCTCAAACCAAATAAGTGAGTTAGATTCAGGATTAGAATTAGATAGTCGATACACCATCCCATCCCTCCATCCACAAACAGGCCATTAGCATATCATGGGATATTATTCGCGATCCAGGGATAGTTGCCTATGCCTCCGAGGCTCCGATAGTGGAAGCTATATGCGTAGAAACACAACCATTATATGATGATGCAGGTCGCTTTCCGTCAGGAGGCTGGGGAAAGTGCTATCTAGCTACTGCTGCAGTGCTGCTACATCCGTAGGAACCGATTCCGGAGAAAGGCTGTGAGAAGGTTTCAGTGGAATGTAGGCAGGATCTCAGCCATATCTCTGAGGAAAAACTACTTCAGTTGATTAGGTGTAGCAAAAGCTTACTACTTGATTAGTATAATGTTTCTTGCGTTACATGACATGACTATTCTTCAAATAGAAAATCATAGGAATATTGAGGACATTATCGCTGCAAAGTCTCTTTTTGATGTTGTACCAGCCACATGCCTCGGCATCCGAAAATTCGGAACGCTTTCTTTTGCAAAAAGGAAGAAAAAGGAACAAGTTTTCAGTGCTTTCATCTCATGATATGCCTGAGTAAGACTGCAGTACTAGAGAAGTAGCGAATGCACGCCTTGGTCTCCAATTTCATCCTGCTTTCTCTCTAAAAAAAAACTGTCTTGCTTTTTCTGTTCCCTTTCTCTTTAGTTTAGTAAGAGAAAAAAAACAAAGTACCCGTTTGGGTGAGGTGCTTGAATAAGTTCCCGGTGGTAGAGTTCAGGGGTGCAAATGAATGTGTGGTCTTGGATTGATTACCACCGATGATGCTGGGTGAAAACACCTTAGCTGTTTAAAAAAAATGTCACACTTAAAACGTGGGTTTCTTTTGGAAAATCATGCATGGATTGTCCAAATTCCTGCAAAATTTCTCGGACAGTCGAGGGCGGAGCAAAGATTTAAGGACGAGGGAGGCTAAGCAAGTCATACGGTGTAATTACATTCGATGAGGGGCAAATAGCACTAGCGCACACCAAAATTCCTTAAAATATAGTATATAGGATTAAACCTGGCCCGTCAGGCTCCATCTTCCTCCGCCTCCTTAGTCCTTCTGCATGAAATCGCACTGCGCAATGCAGCCAACTTTGTGCCGTGAGGCCACCTCATGCACCCTTTACGCAGACCCCAGCACCCTCTCCGTCGTCCTTCAAGGCCAATGAACCGAATGGACCACCCGCGGCTCCGATGAACTGTGTTTCATCCTTTGTCTGTCCGAAACTTGTAGAAATACATTAAAACTCGTGGAAACATGGATCCTAAAATCTAAGACTTGGATGAACATGAAACCTGCTGTCCCGTTAGAAGTGCTTTCGACAGGACAGGATACTGCTGGCGAATTGCTGCTCCCTTTCAGTAACAATGCATATGCATAAAGGATATTAGAGGACATATCTTAGCCACATGTCTAATCCGGCATTATTATGATGATGTTCGCCCGTATTTATCCGTCAAATCTATCTACATAGCCTTCCGGAAATTCGAATCAAAAGACAAGTTCGAGCGTGCTTAGTGCTCTCCTCGTGACCAAATTGGAAGCATCACATTCACATTTGGAGCCTTGAGGCCGCCTCGCCATAGTGGACTTGGGTGGCTCGTGTCGTTCAAGGCCTCCAGGGGCGCCCTATGTCATCATAGATTTATAGGTGCTACAAGTAGGGCTTAAATGAGCCGAGTTCAAGCGAGCCTGGCCTTCCAGGCTCGAGCTCGGTAAGGCGCGAATCGAGCTCGAGCCCGAGTAAGCTCGAAAATTCTGGTAAGCTCGGTAGGTTCGGTAACAAGTTCGGTCCAGGCTCGAGGAAACTCGACTTAAGGAAAGTCGGTTTAGACTTGAGAAAGCTCGGTAACAAGTTCGGTCCAGGCTCGAGGAGTCTCGATAACAAGCTCGATCCAGGCTCGCGAACTATTCGAGCTCGGCTCGGTTAAGCTCGCGAGCTCAAGCTCGAATTTGGCTCGTTCGGAGCTCGAGCCGAGCTCGAACCGAGCCTCTCGCCAGCCGAGCTCGAGTAGCTCGTGAGCCTCGAGCTTTTTTTACAGCCCTAGCTACAAGTCACAATAAGGTGCTACAAGTCACAATATTAAGATGATTTGGGTCGAGGTTTCAAATTTCACTTTTGGATCACATCTTGGATATGGTCAAAATTTGAAATTTTGATTGAAATCTGGACGAAATTAAAAATCCGGTAAATTTGAAACCGGAAAAACTAAAATTTCAACGAAATTGGCCAGAAGTTCAATGATTTTCAACCCTTGGGAAATGATCTCTCGAGGCTAGAAAAAATTAGGAAAAATATGAAAAAAAATCATGCAAACATTTATCTACCTTTCTTATCTATTCGAATGCAAAATACTAAGTATTAGCATATAAAATTTCCAAGTTATGGTTTAAGGTTTAGTCTGAAATACAATTTAAGGCGGAAATACATCATGTAAGGCTGAAATCCAAATTAGGGTTTAGGCTAAAATCCAAGTTAGTTTTTAGGGTTTAGGCTGAAATAAAATTTAAGGCTGAAATCTAAGTTATGGTTTAGGGTTACATAATTTATATATGTTTTTTTTTCGAACTTTTCACATGTATTCATCGTAAAAGACATTACAATTATCCACAAAAAAATTGATGTGAAATCTGATCTAAAAACCATACAAACTGCTCCAAGTCATTGAAATCTTGCTGAGATTTAATGAAATTACTGTAGCAACCATAGTTCCCTTTTTTGTGTTGTGATTTGGAATCTTAGCCCTGGTCGAAATCTGAAATTTCATCGAGATTTTGAACCCTGATTTGGGTCATGTTTGCATCATGCATAAAAATGCTCGCTCTGAAAAAATAATGTGCACTTAACTAACTGATGAGCCTATGTGATGCTGTTACACGAGTTCAGGAACATGCCAAACCAAAAGTGAAGTTTAGAGATCTACGCGAGAAAACCAGACAAATTCAAACTACTTTGTTCGAATTATTATGAATTGTTCCAAGGTTAGTACGCCATGCATATGATATGTAGAGTTACAACTTATTTTTGTGAAGATTTTAGTAATTCGTCGCACTTGCTACATCCTTCGATGAGGACAACACGAGTCACGAGGGAAGGGTCAAGAAACTCCGGACATATGGTTGTGTGGGATGCAGATCTATGCAGTCTTTTGGGCCCCAGGTTTGGATGGTCTAAATCGGCTAAAAATACTGTACAAATCTTTTTTTACTGTTTAAAAGTATTGTTTATAATACTGTAACAAAACATTGTTTATTTTATTTTTGCCGATTTGGACCACCTAATGCTCTGATCGGATGGTTCTTACCTACGGGGCTTGTTTAAGTTGCAGTCCCCGTAGAAACTGCACGAGATATGTGTCCGGTTGTGTCGGACACAGATAAGGTGTAAGTTGCTATAGTGACTGCAACTTTGGAAGTAGTAATTGATCTAACAATCCAACAAGAACCAATGTCTAGGATCAGTTGGCCTCATGCTGCCTGTATCCTTATTCTCCGCTGTTTAGTACTTCGAGAAAATGTCACTGCACTTGTTATTCTTCTCTCTTTGATTTTTTTTTTTAGATAATGGATTAAAATCCGGCCTCTGCAAACGCACACAGCCAAGTCCAAGTCCATACAAATCTCACATCCAAAAACAATAAATCAAAAGCGACAAAGAGAATGTAAAATTATGACTGTTAAATTCTCTCTTTGATGGATAATTAAAAACGAATTGAATCACGTAACAAAATTACAGACTGTTATGAGAGAAATAGTTGAGGTTCAATGTACCTCAAACTGAATGTTTGACATCCGTGGGATTTGACAAAAATAGTTGAGGTTCAACTTCCACCTGTCTGGAGCGGGTGTTGTTTTGGTAGGAGTCCCAGGTCTGAGCCTCCCTACTGATGTTGGTGTTTACGCTTTGAGGACGATGTAGCCGTCTTGGTGGTGCATCTCCTATGGATGGTGTCGTGTCGGTAATTCTCTTCCGCTTTAGTGAATCGTTAGAGCTTTGCTTTTAGGTTGAAAAAGAGAAGGTAGCCTTCACAGCTTGGACGTCAGCGGGTCCTCTTTGGGCTTTGGAGAAGACGTGAATATGAGTGCATTGGATTTCGTCAGCTTGGCTGTTCTTTTTAGAAGAAAGAATGTTATGTGATGAATTTATTCTTGCCAGGACACTGAATAATGATATCCAAATCTTCTCTGTATACTTATAGTGCATTAAAGAAAGGGGACGCTGTGAAGATATCCAAATCTTTTCCTATCCGGTGCCTTATCAATTCTTGGCAAAATCTTAATTCCTTTCGCACTATTGGCTAAAGAAGGATAAGATCGCCATTGAAACAGAAATCACATGGATGGACTAGAACAGGGTTTGAAATCTCGTTTTCGCTTGACATCTCGGAGCTGGCTGGAGAGCGAAATCTTGCCGAGATCTCAGAATTTCAGACAAATCTCGAATGAAATACAAAAACAAAAATTCAAATCTGGATTTTTTCTACCGAGAAAACCGAGATCTTGGCCGGTTTTACCGAGATCTCAACCAAATTGCACTGAGCGAAAAATAGCTCAATCGATGTTGAAAAATTTTGAAATCTTTTGTGGAGGTTTTTGACACATGAATGATTTTCCCATAAAAATTTCAAATGATTATCAAATCTGAGGAATTTTTAAAAATTCAAACATTACTACTGTCTTGATAAAACACTGACAGATAAGTTTGAACTGAATGAAAAATAAAACAAACCATGTTAGAAAATTTTCAAACTTTTTGTGCATAGTTATGATGAATCATTAATGTCCCCATAAAATTTTTAAATGATAATAAAGCTTTGTAAATTTTTAAAAATTTAGACAATGCTACTGTCCTGATAAAAGCCTTACTGATGCATCATTAATATTTCTATAAAATTTTCATACGATTATCAAGCTTCAAGAAGTTTAAAAAATTTTTGACAGTGCTAAATCTTGATAAAAACTTGATGATCAATACATATATTTGCTTTAACAATAAAAAGTTTTAAATTTTTTGAAAATTTTGCAAAAGGGTTCTAAGAAAATTCTTAATACCTCATAAAATTTTTGAATTATGATCACACTCCAGTGAATTTATAAAATTCTTAGAAGTGCACTGTACCATTTATATTCTTTTTGTTTTTATTTTTGAAATATAACAAATAAAGTTCAATGCACACATAGATTTGATTGAGCAAACAAAAAAGTTTATTTTTAAAATAAAAATAAAAATAGTACCGAGGTAATTCTTAAGCTATTATAAAAATTTTGGATCATGATCACACTCGAGAAAATTTATAAAATGCTAACAAGGTTACTATCCCTATTATGTTTATTCTATTTTTGATTTTTGAAAGATAACAAATGAAGTTTAATTATTTTGAAAATTTTTCTGTATAATCTACACTTCTTAGAATGGTACCATAAATTTTTCACATCATCATAGAGTATAAAAAATTTTATAAAAATCTAATAGTGTTTCCGTAGTTATTAAAAAATATCTAAAAAAATCGTCTTTTCAACAAATTTTTATAGGAGATGACTTTCTTAAGGATTATTGGATCAAATCCAGTCAAAAAAAAATCAAAAAATGAGATTTCGGAGAGATTCGGCAAAACCTCACTAAGATTTCGGAGATTGTTGTAGCAAATATGAATATTTTTTTACTCCGACCGGCATTTCAAAAATCGTCCACTTCTAGAAATCGAGATCTCACGGTATTACAGTGAGATTTTAAACTTTAGGCTGAAAACAGTTATAACCGTGGAGGAATAAGCAACTGAAAGAGGATCAATAGGATGAAAGGAATAGCAGTGGGAAAGCGAAGGGGGTGTACATAAATAGAGAGGTTAAGGTGAGTGCTATAAGTTCTATTTTGAACAATTTTAGCTTCGTCTTCTTCTCTCTTAAAGTTGAAAGTTGTTTTAAACAGCATTTTTTTTTATCTGGAAGCCAAAAACCAGTAGCCTATTTGTGTTAGAAAAAGTTAAAAACCGAAAGCTGATCTAGAGTAGCTATCTACAGATTCGTTAAGTTAGGGTTTTGACTTTGTTAAAAAATTAGTGTTAAAAAAATTACCCTTTCCTAGTATGTATAAAATTCTAAACTATGTCTCTCTCACTCTCATTCCCAGCACATATCTCTCATACTTAAAAGTTAGACCGTCAAACACGAAACATATTCAGCCCTTCTATTCAATTGTACTGAGGTGGGCTCTGGGCCGGCCATTTTGGGCTGGCATGAGGCACGCTCGCCCCAGCCCGATCCATGGCCTGACACGGTTGTTCGGATTGTGCCGGGTCTGCCAATCGGGCACGATGGGTGGTCTGGACCGGCCGGGTAGTTCGGCCGATGCTTGGGCCGACACGGCCCGAAACAGTCTGTGCGTGCCTACGTTGTATATGTGGGTGAGTAAATCAAAGAGTAAAAGAAGAAAACTCTAGATGGACTAGAGAAAAGGAAGGAAATGCATGCATGTGTTGTATGTGTGGGTGAGTAAATCAAGGAGTAAATGTATAGATGCATACATATGATTGGAAGATACAACCAAATCAAGAAGAATAAACACAATAGGATTTTGTTTCGACCGGAGAAAAAAGAAGTACTGGACAGATAAAGAAAAAAATCAATCCGTGGTCATTTTCTTTCTAGTAATAGTATAAATGGGCCGGATCTAGACTGGCACGGCACGAAACATGCACGAAATGCAAATGGACTATACTTGGACTCACTGAAAGTGAGCCGGGCTAGCCCGGCCCAGCACAGCGAGCACGATGAGCCGTTATGGCCCGGCACAGTTTAGACTCAAAACATGATGAACCCATATCGGATGAGCGGCTTGTCACGCCACCCACCTCGTACAGTCATTTAGCAAAAAAAAAAAAAAAAAAGTTTTTTCACAAAAACTACGGTCATAGCTACCGAAGACCATAAAAGTGCCATTAATGTTCCCCCTCCCATCGCCTCTCGCGCACCCAAATTCTCCCATCAAATCAGAAAGAAAAACACACTCTCCCTCCCACCGCCCCACGTCGGTCCGGGAGGAGGAGAGGAGGCGCGAGGGGAAAGATCCCAGAGGCAGGGCTGCGAGATCTCGTAAAGCGCGCGGCGAAGTAACTGCTGCTCCCTGTGCTCCCTCTCTATCGTGAGCTCTGCAGTTTCGGCTCCGCGCGGCGCAGGCGCAGCCACCGCGAGCGTACGTTTGCCTGTCTGCCCGCTAGAAAGTACGTGCCGCCTTTCGACAGCACAGTAAATTCCGTCGGCTCGTTGTGCAGTTTGCCCGCAGCGCTCCAACGACGCCCCGCTATTCCATTTACTTCCCCTCCTGTGCGACAGGTTGGTGGTGTTATTTATGCTTCCCGGTTTGTTCCCTCTGTTTCATGTAGCCGTCGTGTGTGTCAAGACTTTGGATCTCTTGGTTCCGTTGCGGTGCGTAGAGAGCGAACGAGGGCGCGCGGCTGGAGAACGGAAGTCTGGGGGCAGGATGGTGCCGAGCGAGCAGGCGGAGGAGGCCATCGTTGCGGACGTCCCCAACGGCAAGGAGGAGGAGGAGGTGCGTGCGATGGGTGTCGGGTGGGAGGGCGGCGAGGACCCCGAGCAGCAACCACGGCAGCAGCACGGCAAGTTCAGCGTGACGAGCCTGCTCTGGCACGGAGGATCCGTCTGGGACGCCTGGTTCAGCTGCGCCTCCAACCAGGTACTACGACGCGGCACATCTTCGCCGTGCCATGCATGCACCTCGCTTATACCACGAGACCGAATCGACGCATTATTTCTCCTTTTCTTCTCTGGATTCGCAGGTGGCGCAGGTGCTGCTGACGCTGCCGTACTCGTTCTCGCAGCTGGGGATGCTGTCCGGGGTGCTGCTGCAGGTGTTCTACGGCCTCATGGGAAGCTGGACCGCCTACCTCATCAGCGTCCTCTACGTCGAGTACCGCACCCGCAAGGAGAAGGAAGGAGTCCGCTTCAAGAACCACGTCATTCAGGTAGGTCAGCCGGTGGCGCAGTCTGAAGTTTCTTGCGTGCATCTTCGCAACAGCTTCAGTTTCGTCTGTTTCCGGGTTTCCTGCACGCGGTTCCTGTGTGTCCGTTTGCAAACCTTTTTCTCGGGTGAGGGGTATCGGAATTGGATCCCTCGTGATCATGCTGCGCCATATGATGCTCTGGAATTTCGGGCAGTGAGCAGTGCAGTGTTGCTTGTGCAACGAAAAGGCGCCCAGTTCCTTATCGCTAAAGCAATACTGCGATGCGATCGGCAAGCATCTGTTTGCTCTAATACACTCCTCAAACTGAATAAAATGAAGCTTGAATTTTTATCTTCCCTTTTGCCGTTGACCAGTGGTTCGAAGTTCTGGATGGGCTTCTGGGCCCGTACTGGAAGGCGGCCGGGCTCGCGTTCAACTGCACCTTCTTGCTCTTCGGCTCCGTCATCCAGCTGATCGCCTGCGCAAGGTCCGTCAAATTCTTGGGAGAAAAAAACCATCGTTTCTTCTTTACCTCTGTTATTAGCCCAAATGTTATATGTTGGAGATAAACTAACTCATAGATGGGTTATGGAATTCATTGCAGTAACATATACTACATCAACGACCGGCTGGACAAGAGGACATGGACGTACATATTCGGGGCGTGCTGCGCCACAACGGTGTTCATCCCCTCCTTCCACAACTACCGCATCTGGTCCTTCCTCGGCCTCGGCATGACCACCTACACCGCCTGGTACCTCGCCATCGCCGCTGTCGTTCACGGCCAGGTGAATCCGTGCCCCGTCCATCCTTTTCGGTCATTGATTACCAAGCAATAATCCCTCATTACCACTTGATCTGGTTTGTCAATTGATGGGCTAACAATGATTGTCCGCCCACGTCGGCTCCCCGAAATCGATGTCGCAGGTCGACGGCGTGACACACTCGGGCCCGAGCAAGCTGGTGCTGTACTTCACCGGCGCCACCAACATCCTCTACACTTTCGGCGGCCACGCCGTCACTGTGTGAGTACTGAAAGAACTCTGACTGCATGAACCATAATCCTTACTTATTATTTTATGAACGGTGATCGACAAGTGGGTCCAGTGTCCAAGCCTACTGTACTTATCTAGCTTTTTTTTTTTTTTTTTTGCAAAACCTGTCTTTCCACTATGAATTTGTAAAAATAGCCTCCTCCCCTACCATAAAAGGCGAGGCAGGCAACACCTGTTCCTGCTCATGAATTTGTAAAAATAGCCTCCTCCCCTACCATAAAAGGCGAGGCAGGCAACACCTGTTCCTGCTGCGTCTGGGAAGTGCGGGAGGTGGCCGACGTTGCAGCAGCGTCAAGTCCGTGGAGTTGTTCCATGCTAGGCCCAAGACGGAGCATGTTATGGGAATAGGGACTGCTTTTGGCCGCTTAGGAACAGCAGGGCTTACCCGTGGTCCCCAAGCGCGGGAGCACGTCCTCCCGCAGTCCAGTGCGGACACCGGCTTAGAGGGATAGGTGTTGTTTGCTACATATTCCACGCTGGGAGATCATTTTTGCAAATTTATTCATGAGGAGGTTAGTTTTACCCAGAAAAAAAAAGAAAGAGCAGCAGAGAGCTAGATAAGCACAGTGTTCAAACTTTGGGGGCACATCTATGAACCAGTGTTCGTTGTTATCACCTGCACTTTCAACAGTTGCAGATTTTGCCTAGTGCTGAGGAGGACATGGATAGGTTTGAAAATTTAGTCTGGTTTCTAATTTCTATTCCATCTTTGGTCCCCCTGCTTGTCAATGACATATTAAGATCTTGTAGTTAAACATGTTTGTAGATCAGGGCAACCTGGGCAAGCAGATCCCGAGGAGTAAAAAATTGTTTACGGCTGGTGGAAACCAGCGTGTTGGCTTCTAACCATTCGTTACACAGAAATATGGAGCCTTTAATTTGATGTATTCCCGGGCCTTTTCTGTTGGAAGATTATCCCGCATTCCCCTAATTAAGGTCCTATCATAGCCATTATGCATTTCAATACTCCTAGTGAACAAGCCTTTATTCCCATTGCTCATTCCCTGTGCATAATCTAAGACTACCTGCTATGATGATCTTTGCGTCGCTATGATGGGAGCCAATGCAAGGAATAATTAGCATCAGTACGGTGTTCAAACGCCCAGTTATTAGCGAGCCCTTTCTCTTTAAAATTAGGCTGCATTTCGTAGTGGTAAAAATGTTCTTTCCAGAGGTTATATGATGTGGACTGGTTTCAATCCAGCCAGTGCGGAGTTTACATCAAGTAAATTAATTCCGTCCTACTTGCCCTCGTGTGGAGGTGATAGAATATATATTGGATTGCGACAATTCATTGACCATCATTTGTTCATGTTTCAATTTTATCTTTCAGTAAAAAACTTTTGGTAGTGGAGAGAAAGGAACAATAGCCTACTTTTGGAATTTCAACCCAAATATGTCAATTTGACAGTGCCCTTCTCGATCTCCATTTCTTGCTTGAAGCAATTCAAAGCTGTATTTCTATTGCTATTTTGAGTGATATGACGGTTGCCATTAGAAGGTACTATGATAACATCACTCCAGAGAGTTAGGCGCTTAATTTAATCGGCAGTGGCTTCATTTGGCCGTATTTGTCACCCCCCTCTGTTCACTTGACCGGAGGCGCTTGTGTAGCTGAATGATGTAGTGAATGTCCCAATCTTTCTAAATATTCTGACTAGGAGAAGCACTACTTTTCCTTCCTGCTCGCTTATCATTCAATCAACGTAAAGTTCTTACATTATTTGCACGCTTATGCGGAAAGAACGTCTAGTACGCTAATGCCATGGATTGATGCTTATTTTGTACCAGATCATTTTTCTGATTTTTTTTGGGTATTGAATCAAGTACATGTTGCTTTCACAAAACTGTTCTTGCGCGGCTGGTCTAAAGTTTAAACGTGCAGTATAGCTTAGCACAGAACTACACTCCTAATTGGATAGTAGGATACCGTTGAATGTTGTTCTATTCATGAACAAACTTACTAAGTTTTTTTTTTTTAACGTGACTTGATTGACGTCGTGCGCAGCGAGATCATGCACGCGATGTGGAAGCCGCAGAGTTCAAGTACATCTACCTGCTGGCGACGCTGTACGTGTTCACGCTGACGCTGCCGTCGGCGGCGGCCATGTACTGGGCGTTCGGCGACGCGCTGCTGACGCACTCAAACGCCTTCTCGCTGCTGCCCAGGTCCGGGTGGCGCGACGCGGCGGTGATCATGATGCTGATCCACCAGTTCATCACGTTTGGGTTCGCCTGCACCCCGCTCTACTTCGTGTGGGAGAAGGTGATCGGCATCCTCTGTTTCATGTAGCCGTCGTGTGTGTCAAGACTTTGGATCTCTTGGTTCCGTTGCGGTGCGTAGAGAGCGAACGAGGGCGCGCGGCTGGAGAACGGAAGTCTGGGGGCAGGATGGTGCCGAGCGAGCAGGCGGAGGAGGCCATCGTTGCGGACGTCCCCAACGGCAAGGAGGAGGAGGAGGTGCGTGCGATGGGTGTCGGGTGGGAGGGCGGCGAGGACCCCGAGCAGCAACCACGGCAGCAGCACGGCAAGTTCAGCGTGACGAGCCTGCTCTGGCACGGAGGATCCGTCTGGGACGCCTGGTTCAGCTGCGCCTCCAACCAGGTACTACGACGCGGCACATCTTCGCCGTGCCATGCATGCACCTCGCTTATACCACGAGACCGAATCGACGCATTATTTCTCCTTTTCTTCTCTGGATTCGCAGGTGGCGCAGGTGCTGCTGACGCTGCCGTACTCGTTCTCGCAGCTGGGGATGCTGTCCGGGGTGCTGCTGCAGGTGTTCTACGGCCTCATGGGAAGCTGGACCGCCTACCTCATCAGCGTCCTCTACGTCGAGTACCGCACCCGCAAGGAGAAGGAAGGAGTCCGCTTCAAGAACCACGTCATTCAGGTAGGTCAGCCGGTGGCGCAGTCTGAAGTTTCTTGCGTGCATCTTCGCAACAGCTTCAGTTTCGTCTGTTTCCGGGTTTCCTGCACGCGGTTCCTGTGTGTCCGTTTGCAAACCTTTTTCTCGGGTGAGGGGTATCGGAATTGGATCCCTCGTGATCATGCTGCGCCATATGATGCTCTGGAATTTCGGGCAGTGAGCAGTGCAGTGTTGCTTGTGCAACGAAAAGGCGCCCAGTTCCTTATCGCTAAAGCAATACTGCGATGCGATCGGCAAGCATCTGTTTGCTCTAATACACTCCTCAAACTGAATAAAATGAAGCTTGAATTTTATCTTCCCTTTGCCGTTGACCAGTGGTTCGAAGTTCTGGATGGGCTTCTGGGCCCGTACTGGAAGGCGGCCGGGCTCGCGTTCAACTGCACCTTCTTGCTCTTCGGCTCCGTCATCCAGCTGATCGCCTGCGCAAGGTCCGTCAAATTCTTGGGAGAAAAAAACCATCGTTTCTTCTTTACCTCTGTTATTAGCCCAAATGTTATATGTTGGAGATAAACTAACTCATAGATGGGTTATGGAATTCATTGCAGTAACATATACTACATCAACGACCGGCTGGACAAGAGGACATGGACGTACATATTCGGGGCGTGCTGCGCCACAACGGTGTTCATCCCCTCCTTCCACAACTACCGCATCTGGTCCTTCCTCGGCCTCGGCATGACCACCTACACCGCCTGGTACCTCGCCATCGCCGCTGTCGTTCACGGCCAGGTGAATCCGTGCCCCGTCCATCCTTTTCGGTCATTGATTACCAAGCAATAATCCTCATTACCACTTGATCTGGTTTGTCAATTGATGGGCTAACAATGATTGTCCGCCCACGTCGGCTCCCCGAAATCGATGTCGCAGGTCGACGGCGTGACACACTCGGGCCCGAGCAAGCTGGTGCTGTACTTCACCGGCGCCACCAACATCCTCTACACTTTCGGCGGCCACGCCGTCACTGTGTGAGTACTGAAAGAACTCTGACTGCATGAACCATAATCCTTACTTATTATTTTATGAACGGTGATCGACAAGTGGGTCCAGTGTCCAAGCCTACTGTACTTATCTAGCTTTTTTTTTTTTTTTTTTGCAAAACCTGTCTTTCCACTATGAATTTGTAAAAATAGCCTCCTCCCCTACCATAAAAAGCGCAGGCAGCAACACTGCTCTCGCTCATGAATTTGTAAAATAGCCTCCTCCCTACCATAAAAGGCGAGGCAGGCAACACCTGCTCTCGCTGCGTCTGGGAAGTGCGGAGGTGGCCGGCGCAGCAGCGTCAAGTCCGTGGAGTTGTTCCATGCTAGGCCCAAGACGGAGCATGTTATGGGAATAGGGACTGCTTTTGGCCGCTTAGGAACAGCAGGGCTTACCGTGGTCCCCAAGCTGAGCACGTCCTCCCGATCCAGGCGGACACCGGCTTAGAGGGATAGGTGTTGTTTGCTACATATTCCACGCTGGGAGATCATTTTGCAAATTTATTCATGAGGAGGTTAGTTTTACCCAGAAAAAAAAAGAAAGAGCAGCAGAGAGCTAGATAAGCACAGTGTTCAAACTTTGGGGCACATCTATGAACCAGTGTTCGTTGTTATCACCTGCACTTTCAACAGTTGCAGATTTTGCCTAGTGCTGAGGAGGACATGGATAGGTTTGAAAATTTAGTCTGGTTTCTAATTTCTATTCCATCTTTGGTCCCCCTGCTTGTCAATGACATATTAAGATCTTGTAGTTAAACATGTTTGTAGATCAGGGCAACCTGGGCAAGCAGATCCCGAGGAGTAAAAAATTGTTTACGGCTGGTGGAAACCAGCGTGTTGGCTTCTAACCATTCGTTACACAGAAATATGGAGCCTTTAATTTGATGTATTCCCGGGCCTTTTCTGTTGGAAGATTATCCCGCATTCCCCTAATTAAGGTCCTATCATAGCCATTATGCATTTCAATACTCCTAGTGAACAAGCCTTTATTCCCATTGCTCATTCCCTGTGCATAATCTAAGACTACCTGCTATGATGATCTTTGCGTCGCTATGATGGGAGCCAATGCAAGGAATAATTAGCATCAGTACGGTGTTCAAACGCCCAGTTATTAGCGAGCCCTTTCTCTTTAAAATTAGGCTGCATTTCGTAGTGGTAAAAATGTTCTTTCCAGAGGTTATATGATGTGGACTGGTTTCAATCCAGCCAGTGCGGAGTTTACATCAAGTAAATTAATTCCGTCCTACTTGCCCTCGTGTGGAGGTGATAGAATATATATTGGATTGCGACAATTCATTGACCATCATTTGTTCATGTTTCAATTTTATCTTTCAGTAAAAAACTTTTGGTAGTGGAGAGAAAGGAACAATAGCCTACTTTTGGAATTTCAACCCAAATATGTCAATTTGACAGTGCCCTTCTCGATCTCCATTTCTTGCTTGAAGCAATTCAAAGCTGTATTTCTATTGCTATTTTGAGTGATATGACGGTTGCCATTAGAAGGTACTATGATAACATCACTCCAGAGAGTTAGGCGCTTAATTTAATCGGCAGTGGCTTCATTTGGCCGTATTTGTCACCCCCCTCTGTTCACTTGACCGGAGGCGCTTGTGTAGCTGAATGATGTAGTGAATGTCCCAATCTTTCTAAATATTCTGACTAGGAGAAGCACTACTTTTCCTTCCTGCTCGCTTATCATTCAATCAACGTAAAGTTCTTACATTATTTGCACGCTTATGCGGAAAGAACGTCTAGTACGCTAATGCCATGGATTGATGCTTATTTTGTACCAGATCATTTTTCTGATTTTTTTTGGGTATTGAATCAAGTACATGTTGCTTTCACAAAACTGTTCTTGCGCGGCTGGTCTAAAGTTTAAACGTGCAGTATAGCTTAGCACAGAACTACACTCCTAATTGGATAGTAGGATACCGTTGAATGTTGTTCTATTCATGAACAAACTTACTAAGTTTTTTTTTTTTAACGTGACTTGATTGACGTCGTGCGCAGCGAGATCATGCACGCGATGTGGAAGCCGCAGAAGTTCAAGTACATCTACCTGCTGGCGACGCTGTACGTGTTCACGCTGACGCTGCCGTCGGCGGCGGCCATGTACTGGGCGTTCGGCGACGCGCTGCTGACGCACTCAAACGCCTTCTCGCTGCTGCCCAGGTCCGGGTGGCGCGACGCGGCGGTGATCATGATGCTGATCCACCAGTTCATCACGTTTGGGTTCGCCTGCACCCCGCTCTACTTCGTGTGGGAGAAGGTGATCGGCATGCACGGCACCAAGAGCATCTGCCTGCGCGCGCTCGCGCGGCTCCCCATCGTCGTGCCCATCTGGTTCTTCGCCATCATCTTCCCCTTCTTCGGGCCCATCAACTCCGCCGTCGGCGCGCTCCTCGTCAGCTTCACCGTCTACATCATCCCCGCCCTCGCCCACATACTCACATACCGCTCGGCATCCGCCCGATTGGTAAGTGCCTCCTACTTTAGTATATATACACTCGTGCATGCTATCTAGCTATAGCTCTGCTCATCATGTCAACTAGTAGTCTAGTACTCCTCGCACGCCAATCGTTCAAGTACGAAAAGACCATGCTATCAGCAGTTTCTAGCTAGTCAGCGCCATACACGGCATCACATGCCACATCAAGATTCAAGACCCCCTTTGTGCTAGACCGACACAGTCACACAGTTGTGAGCAGTAGCTGGGTTGGCACGGACTATTGCTAAACACCATGCAGAGATATGCCGGACGGCCGGTTCGTGTTAACTTGTGGCTCGGGTCATGGCCCCCACGTAATCCTGTCCGCCCCTAATTAGGAGCCGTCTCTGGCTAAGAAGTGTCACCTGGTCAGTGCGTTCATACGCGCTGGTCCCTGACGCTCCTGCGCAGATATGGCGCTGATGTTGAGCCATGGCAGCCATGCTGCCACTAGCTAGCTAAGAGAGAAGGCATGCACGCTTCTCATACTGGTGCCACAAGCATGCACAGGGGGGCTGATACCGAGAGTGCACTACTCCCGGTGCTGGTCAGGTGCCCCACCCCAGGCTCGGCATGCTCATCTTTTGGCGCCCCCGACGGCGACTGCGCGGCCACGCGGATCGACGCCGGTCGGGTACGTCTGCTCGATCGATCGGCGGAGATAGGGATCATTACGGCGAGCTATTGGGGCGGCCGGACTGACGGGTGGGATGTTGCTGTCCCTTCTTTCTCCGGCTTTGCCCCGGCCGGGTACCTTATCTCGGCACGACGAAAAGGGCGCGCAATTAGCTCGGTGCGAACGTACGCGCAAAATGTCACGTCGAACAGTCACGCCATATCATCTCGTGCCCTGCTTAGCATGTTTTTTTTGCCCGTTCTTTGGTGCTAACTTTCGGAGGCATTGCAACAGAATGCGGCGGAGAAGCCGCCGAGCTTCCTGCCGAGCTGGAGTGGGATGTTCGTGGTGAACGCGTTCGTGGTGGCGTGGGTGCTGGTGGTCGGGTTCGGGCTCGGCGGGTGGGCCAGCGTATCCAACTTCATCAAGCAGATCGACACGTTCGGGCTCTTCACCAAGTGCTACCAGTGCCCCCCGAAGACGCACGGCCCGCCCCCCGGCGCGCCCCCGGGGCGCCACTAGCAAGCGCCGGTAGCTGACCGTCGCAATGCCGGTCGGGAACAAGGAGCTCTCGGTAAACCGTGCACGACAATTCCCTGTACGTGCTGCTAGTGTCTAGTCGCCTTGTAATATACACCTAGTGTGTCACAGCTAGTAGTCTAGTAGAACTGCTTGTGGGTCACAAACTAGATATGCCGCCCTGGACCGTCCGTTTGCTGCTTGCGTAGATATATCCGCTGGTGCCGTTCTCTTTGTTTGGGTTGTGAACGTGGTTGTAGGTTCTTCATGAGTTCATGTTACATACCATGTGATACAAGTATGACATATGCAACAAGTATTTTCCGCTTGTTGATTCCTCGTGGTAGCTAACGGCAGAACACATGGGCTTTCGTTTGTGGGTTTTGTCTGAAATTGTCATCCTAAATGTAGCCCAAAAATGTTCAAAGAGCTCCATGAAATTGGATTGCTAGTGGCACCAATGTGTATTAAAGAGCCCATGGCCATTCTAAAAGTAGCCCAAAAAAAGATGATACAGATCTTCCGATAATATGATTAAAAAATTGCACTATAGCAAAACACTATTAAACATTCAGATCAAACAATCTTAACCTACGAAAATGGTTTAAGTTGCAATCTCTGTACTGATCCTTAATCTCTATTACATCTAACTAGGAGTTGATGGTGATACATCCGTTCTCCATCACCAACTCACGTCTAAATCGTGAAAAAAACCGCTGACGGAAAAAACCGGACCGACCAACGGAAAAAAAAACCTAAGTCGTTTTTCGCTTTGTTCCTCACGATATGCTCACCTCCCGACTTCTCTATGAACACGACAGCTGCCCCATCTGCGAGTCCAGATGCCTTCCCCGGTGCATCCCCGCTCCTATGTAATCGGGAGAAATAGATGTTTGATCTTGTAGCACAATTTTCTTTTATTGTTTGACCTTTATGTTCCATTATTAATTTTATTTTTCGTAGCAACGCACGGGCATTGAACTAGTACCCTTTAGAGCAAGGCTAATAAGAGAGCCAACTGCAGGCTTTATCTTATTGCCATATCATATACAGCCAACCTAACAGCCCACCCATATAACAGTTAGCTATACATACATACAAAGCCATTAATACTTGGCCCACATTCATCCACTCATTCTCTCACCAAGTTTTTTGGAGCCCGTGCTGCAGCCGGCTATAGATTTGTAGCCCGCTTCTCTCCTCTCTCCTCTCCTCTCTCCTCCAACTCATCATAAATCTGATGTGGCAATCTTTACAGCCTGCTTACCTCACCTTATTATACTTGCTCTTATATCGGCTTTACCTAATGCCCATATAGCTTCTTCTAGGCTATATATAGGTTACTTGAACGGTTAGGATTTTGTGGCCGTCTTTAAATTGAATAATAAATGATGGGGTTTAGGCCGTCAGATCTGAACTTCTTGGCCTAATCAGTTAAACTAGGTTAATGCTAATTAAACCGCTCGATGCCTTTCCCGATCACATCACACGCCCGTCCGGCCGAATCCAGCAGCGAACTACCCCCACCCACTTTGACTCCTAGCCCCCGGCTGCAGGCGCGAGCACCCACCCCGATCCCCAAATCCCCCGGCAGCAGGCGCGATGGCGGCCAGTCTGTGGCGCGCGGTGATGGGTACGGGCGGCTCCTCCTCATCGGCTGGCGGTGGCGACGCAGCGACTGGCGGGGTGGAGTTCTGGCACGGGGCGGAGCGCACGGGGTGGCTGAACAAGCAGGGTGAGTACATCAAGACGTGGCGGCGACGGTGGTTCGTGCTCAAGCAGGGGCGGCTGTTCTGGTTCAAAGATCCCGCCGTGACGCGCGCGTCGATGCCCCGCGGCGTCATCCCCGTGGCCTCCTGCCTCACCGTCAAGGGCGCCGAGGATGTGCTCAACCGCCAGTTCGCCTTCGAGCTCTCCACCCCGACCGAAACCATGTACTTCATCGCCGACTCCGAGAAGGAGAAGGAGGAGTGGATCAATTCCATAGGCCGATCCATCGTCCAGCACTCCCGCTCCGTCACCGACGCCGAGGTCGTCGACTACGACAGCCGCCCCCAGCCCCCGCCGCAGTCCAAGACGAGCGAAGCGAATGATGAGCCGTCAGCGTAAGATTGACGTGACCTCTGTGACTCTCTATAAGCTGCCTCTACTGTATCTACTTAAGTGATTGTGAATTCTTGGCTCCTTTTTTGTTTCTTGTCACTTGATTATATGTATATTGTTGACTGCTATTTGGTAACAAGTATGGTGTTTTGTTGTATAGCCTGTTCTTTGACACCGTGGATTGGTTGCAGCAGCATATTTTTCCAATTGGTTGGTGTTCGCTAGGTTCGGCTGTATGAATTTATTTTGATTGGTCTTTCCGAGTGCTTCACCTCGTAAACTGGGGCCTCAATCTGTAGGGCAAGAATCGGTTTCACTGCTGTCTGTAAATCAGACCAGTAAGAATGTAATTCCATTCCCTCAACATTGGAAAAATTGGAAAGAATTGGGTCAAGCAAATTGAGAGAATTTTGAGTGCTTTAACTTAGCTATGTTGGCATGCCAGGGCAGCTGTTGATCAAACAACCGGAAGCCTTTTGTGCATAGATATGAAAGGTTTTCGCTTGATGGAGGCTAGAAAGGGCTCTTTTACTTCTTTTTTTTTTACTTTGAGAAAAGCATAATATGGAATATATGAGATGGATAGGTAGGTGATTACTAAATTTAGTTCTATTCTAGGTCAAGGGGTTAAGAGCCTTTTTTAGGAAGAGAATTGTTTGGTGCTTACCATGGCATAAGCTTTGTATCAAGAGACAGATAAACAGGGTCTTTTCCCAATAAAATAGCTCCTTTTGGCAAAGCAAATGAATCACAAAATTACGTTATATATGAAAGGTGTACTTCGAGTTTTTTGAAGTTTGTGTCCTAAGAGTTCCTATTCAAATTTATGTGAACAATTCTAATGGAAGTAGTACTAATTATGAAGTTTGAAGTGTGTGCAATGGCATGTTTCTTAGTGCTCAAGTCAAACTACCATATCCTTAATGTTGACATGTGAGGACTGAAGTGGAAGTTTTGCATACTTGGGACTACGTAGTACCGCCGAAATGTCAACGCGTGCTCTGTGTGTACTAATGATCATTCTCCATGATTAGTTATTACAGTAAAGAGAATGGATTCTCTATCCTAGTTAATCATGCTTAAATGACAACTGGTACTACTGATGTCCTTGATAAGATGTAACCAATAAGCATTATTTTTTAGCATTGAACAGACCCTCGTATAACTTTCAGTGGTCTCCTTGTCGTAACTGTTCTCAGATTCAATCTGTTTGTGTCTTTATAAATTGAAATTCCAGTATGGCTTCATTACACCTTGTTATATAGTGGTTTCAGAGTTATAGCTCATGCTGATCTCTTTAATATTTGTTTTGTCATGATTGTACCTGAAATCTCAAGTCTTTCAGACGGGTACTACGACTTGGGTTAGGTATGCCACTTTCTTTTTTATACTCATCTAGACCAATTCAACTACCTTTTGTAGATATTCAGGAACTTTCTGTGGTTTTTGCAACGACCAATTCAACTACCTTTTGTAGATATTCAGGAACTTTCTGTGGTTTTTGCAACAGAGTAAGCTGTTTTTTCTCACGTTTCCAAGGCCCAACCTTTCTGTGTATTATGTTTATACCTTGGTGCTTGTGGAAGACAAGAAGAATTGTTACTCTATTGAATCCTAACGGCAAGACAGTGTTGTCGTGCTGAAAAATGGTCATTGATATAGGGTGTTTGCTCTGATATGCAAAGTAAAAAATACTATGGTATGTGTGGTTCTTTGGAAGTCTGGTGTCTTGAACATATTGAGGTTCTAGTTTTAAAGAGAATTTAAACTGATTGAATCCACACCTAGAGTTCAAATAAAAAAAAGTTAATATGAACTGGAGCTTTATTTGTTGATGATGAACAATGTCCGACGTAAATGGTACTGTCAACCCTGAACATGAAGCTCCATTAAGACCCTGTTTGTTTATGTCTAGACTTTTTGACTTATAGCTTGAAGCTAGCCTTTTGGTTTAAGTTGTTTAAAAGTAGTCCGTTTTTATACGTGATAGATATGGATAATTTTACTCCCAACCTTAGTGGTTTTGGTCTAAAACCAACCTCCAATGAGCCAAAAGAGCACCCATTCGGTGGCTTTTGACATTTAGTTATACAGAGACTTATTGCTTTTAAAAAAGCCTGGTTAAAAAGACCACTTATTTGGTTAGGCTTTGGCTTTTTGGCTTTGAAGCTAGAGGAAAAGCGCGAACAAACGCCTAAACAATATGCACCATAGCGCTTGTAATTTAAAACTGTAGTCATGTGCATTGGTTAGTTTTACCTATGCATGCTGAATATTGGAATTTTGAATGTTTAACGCTTGGTTTCCATCGAATGTCTTCTGAAGCAGCACATGAGCATGTAATTTTAATTTGCTAGATGTTCTGAAGTTCTTCCTTAACGTTAGTAGTAGTGTATCTTCTCTCACAAATTCAGTGCTCTATGCTGGGCATGAAACGAACGTCTGCTATCTGCATGAACACCGTACTGACGATTCTCGTATATAGTTTTCGTCAATCGAAGCAGTCGATTTTCGTTTTTTTCGTGTGCCTACCTCTATTATGTGCCATTTCCCCATTTCATCCACAGACGCTGCTGCCGCTGGATGCTTATGCACGAATCCAGTTCTGTTTGCATACACTCACTTCCATTTGCCCTTCGAAAGTTGGAATAAACCTGCTTGTCTCCGTAAAACAATATAGGACGCATTTTTTTAAGTAGTCTTGTCCACAAATATAAAAGGCATTTTACATTATAATACAAAATTAGTGTGATGTTCCCTCTATATCTCTAATAAATATCTAGTTTACTTTATATACATGCAATAAATATACTACTTAGATATAATAATTAGGAATAATTTAATCATGTTACATATTTTTTGGCTCACGTAGTAAGAGAAAATATGCTTTATTTTTTTAAAAAATTGATCAGGAACTTTAGCATTCACTTAAAAAAAAGAGAACAACCGCGCGTGCATTAACCAAGCCAATGCTCCGCCCGCTGAAAATATGCTTTATAAAATTAGTCGGAAGAGGTAGATCGCAATGTCCAATTCGGCAGTTTGGGCCCTGTGCCGAAACAAAGGCCGGCCTGCCGTCGCAGAACCCGGTACAGTATCGCTGAGTCAAGCCAGTGGCTGGCGCCGCGAGATACGCGAGGTGACGTACCGGCAGGAGCGGAACTCTCCCGAACACCGAAACGCCCTCCTGCCGACGCGCGAGATCCAACGGGGGAGAGGCGAGACGAGACGAGGGCCCGCCCCCGCACCGCACCGCACCTGTCCCCTCCTCCGTCGTCGTTGCCGTCTGCTGCCAACTCGCCATCCTCCCCTCCCAATACGGTACAGCTAAACCCACGAAACCCCCGTGCGGCCGTGCGTCACAGCCGAAAGCCACCAACAGGAACCCGACCAAGCAGACGTCGCCACCTGCTGATTCGCCATCCACTGCCACACCTCGTCGCCACCTCGCCTCGCTAAGCAGCTCCATCTGCTGTAGGGGCGAGACGAAATCCCCGTCCATGGAACCCGCGGCGGCGGCTGCCGCGCGCGGCGGGTCTCTCATGCGAGTCCAGGTGGCCGCGCTCGCTTACAACAGTGCGCGGGGGCCGAGGCGCGTCGTGGGCGCTGGCCTCGCCGCGCCCGGCCGACGGAGGGTGCTCGTCGCCTCGTTCCAGCAGCCCCTCGAGCCGCTCTCGCCCCCGCAGGAGGGCGACGTAGAGCTAGCGCCCGAGGTAATTAAGTTGCATCAAATCGAAATCGGGCGCGCGCGCATGTGGTGTGTTTATTTTGGTGCACTTGTGATGGAGAGACCGATGTTTTGGGTACGATTTTTACTGCAGGCTGATGAGGAGGTCCATGGGGATGTGGTGACTTCCGATGAAATCTCGTCTCCCCCTGGTGGTGAGTGTTGGCTCTACATTTTCATTGAATTTGGACATTTTAATGAATTTTCTGTCAGAAAATTCCAACAGCGTGTTTCTCCCGTGAGTTCGTCATGCTGCAAAATAGAAACGGTGAAAGCTTATCTTTGTATCTGTTGTTTCCAGTTCTTGGGAAGACAGTGCGTGTCAGATTTGTGTTAAAAAAACAGTGCACGTTCGGCCAGAGCTTCCATCTTGTCGCCGACGACCCGGCGCTTGGCCTCTGGGATCCGTCAAACGCGGTTGCTTTGGATTGGTCGGAAGGCCACGATTGGACTGTAGAGAAAGTGAGCCTCGGGTTATGCACATTATTTGATGTTATGCTCTCTTCTTGAGCGATTTCGTCACCTCATTTTCTGTTTTGGCCAGGATTTGCCAGCCAACAAGTTGATTGAGTTCAAGTTCTTGCTGCAAGATACCTCGGGAAATCAACATTGGCAGAATGGGCCTAATAGAAGCCTACAGACAGGTGACACCACAAACACTTTAGTCGTCTACGAAGATTGGGATGATGTGAAGAATCAGAAAATAGCAGAGGACAGAGATGTGTCCGTCAGGATGGAGGATGTGATTGTTCCGGATGACAGTGAAAGCAGAAAGAGTGTTGTTTCAGCAGATAAGCTCCAAGTGGATGATGATAATCAAGAGGTTAAAGAAGATGAATCAAGTGTAGGTGTTGATGACGAGAAATCAACTGCTGGCATGAACGCTTCTGTTCAAGGGGAATCGTTGAAGGCACATGAAGCTAACCAACCAGAGGTAATGGTTTCCTAATGAGAAACATCACCTGCTTCATGTGGCAAGCTAAACTCTGTTTACTACCGAAATTCCTGAGGCTTTCCATATATCTATCAACTGTTCTGCTGCAAATAAGGAGTTCAGTATAACTTATATGCTTAGTGTTTGAAATAACACCTACTGGCCTATTTTTATCTCGTTAGTCACACTATTTTCTTGCACAGATAGTTTGATTAGCTCTGGTAGGGAGTGATGACGCAACATGCAAATGGCTGAGTTGAATTATAGATGACAGTTATTAAAAATTATACACTATTTTAGTCACTTTTATTGGAACACCATAGGTTTTCTGGTTCAATTATGAAAGAATGTATTTGGTAAGAACTACCAATGGGAAATGAATTTTCAAGCATTAGATCACTCATTTCATTAGAAGGTGGAAGGACATGGGTGTTTTTTTTTATTAAAGGGTCTGACCCCTATTTCCATTAATAGAAACTTAGCTGCATCATAACAATCTTCAGGTCTAGAGGAGGAGGAGGAGGAGTTTGTAAGCAACATTACAACAATCAGCAAGCCACACACAGTACAGACAAGCTAAACGTGAACCCTAAACTACCTAACGATTTTGACAGCACCTATTAGGCCTAAAAGTAAACTGAAGACTGAGCAGACATAACGATCAATTCTTCTTCTTTCCTTCACGAGTTCTGTTTCTTCTTTCTCTCACTCCCGGCTTCAGTGATCATCCAAACAGTCTTCTTTTTCATGGGGCCCATCTTTTCCTTGCTCCAAAAATCTCCACGGCCATCTTCCAGATTGCTTTAGCGCCCTAAGCGAGACGATCCTGCTCGGCTCCCTTCTACATTTCAGCTGAAGAATTAATCCAGTCACAAATTGAACAGATCACAGAAATCGTGTCTGCTGGCCACTTCCTTCGAAAGCAAGCCATACTGCGAGTTTTCCGGATGCTCCACAGAATGGCAGCTATCCCAACAATCACCATTTTCCTATCCCTCCTACCAAATCTGTCAACCAGTTGCCAACCAACTGTTATATATCATCAGGGGGGCTTGACAAACTGAAGTTACAGCTATCTATGTTCCAAATAAATCAGGCAAGGGGACAGAGCAGGAATAGGTGGTTGGTACTTTCATCACCCCCACAAAATACACATCGTCCCTTTTCCATCCTCTGTGAGGGAGATTGCCTTTGGTAAGTATACTATTTTTCATTACTAACTGGAGAAAAACCTTCAATCTTAGAGGCAATTTGACATCCTGAATAAATTTAAAAGGATAGAATATATCTCTCACTCTCAACATCTGATAGAAAGATTTCACAGAGAAAACTCTCTTGGAATTTTACTTCCAGCCTAATATGTCGTTTTCCTCTGACAGATGCACATGTCTGCATTTTGTCATGACTGATTCCAGAGGGCTGAAGTTTCTCCAGAGTCCTCCTGAATCTAATACAACCAAAACCTTCTTCAAATACCTTAGCCACTGTAATGTGTTTTGTGAAGGTCAACTTGTAAACTCTAGCATATCTTAGAGCAAGGGGAGAGGTGCCCAACCACGTGTCCTCCCAGAACCTGGTCTTTGCACCATTTCCCAACTCTCTATTGCAGGAAGCCAAGAAAAGAGTTTAACATCCATTAAACCTCCAAAGAGCATATTCATCAATTTTAGCATCAGCTTGAAAAATAGTTGTACGCAGATATTTCTTTCTCAACAAATCCTGCCATTGTTCCTCGTCATTTTCCAATCTCCACAGCCATTTACCTAGCAAGGCTGTGTTCATAGATTTCAGATCAATGACCCCCAACCCTCCCTGATCCTTAGGTATACACACCACTGGCCAACTAACCAGATGGTATTTATGTCTATTTTGATTAGAGAACCAAAGGAATCTGGACCTGGACATATCCAATGTCTTCCTCACAGTACTGGTAATTTGTAAAAGACATCATATATGAAGGTAGGTACATTGCTCAATGCAGAGTTGATAAGAATCAGTCTACCCCCTATCATTAACAGTTTACCTTGCCAACAACTTGTTCTCAAATTTGTTTTCAATGTTTTCCCAATCTTTCTTTCTAAATTTCTTTTTATCAACAGGGATACCTAAGTATTTCAAAGGTAAATGACCAGATTTGTAAGTAAAAATTTCCTCATACAGTTGAAGTTTTTGCCCAGCTTCCCCCATACAAAATATTTCACTTTTATGAAAATTGATTTTCAGAACAGAAAGCTGCTCAAAGAGACAAAGGGTAAATTTCAAGTTCTTGGCACTCTCAAATTCATCTTGCAGGAGGAAAATGGTATTATCAGCATATTGTAAAGTAGCTAATCTACCTCCACAAGAAGAGGCACCAAGCTCTTAATTAAACCTTGTTTTTGAGCATTTCTGATTAGCAAAGCCAGAACATCAGCAACTAAGTCAAGTAGGAGAGGAGACAGTGGGTCCCCTTGCCTAAGTCCCTTGAAAGTCTTAAAATAAGGACCTATCTTATCATTAACTTTAATACTAACATTTCCACCTTTGACTACCTTGATAGTCCAGTCACCATTTGTGAGGGAATCATTTCACTTGTAAGGTTTTGAGCAAGAAAGGCCATTTGACTCTTGTCATATGGAAGGACATGGGTGTACAGTGGAACAATTCAGGGATTTTCTGAAAAATGTTGGTGGCTTTTAGTTTTATTGTATAGTGTGAGCTGCATAGATCTCATCCATTGATCATTCTTAATAGTTCATATTATCCTACTTTAAGGCTAGTTGTCATTTGATACATTCCACCTATTACCATACTCATACGATGCTTTTCCCCCATGAATCAGTTAATGCTGGATGGATTGAAAATTCAATATGAGCTTCATGAAAAATTAGAAGACACAGCAGCACAGAACGGCAGTGTCGGAACATGCGCTTATGACGATCATGCTGAAGGAACCAGTGATGATAGTATCTCGTCCGAGGATGGTGTTCCGGTAGTAGAGAATGGGTGGACCGGTGCTTTTGAACACGAGTTGCTTTGGGGTTGGAAGGCCTTGCAGCAGGTGCTCATGAACCTGGGCTTCAAAATGGATGCAACATGATTAGCAGTCATATACACATCACATGGCAGTCTGGATGGTATGCTGTTCCTTTCAAGTGTGTAATAGAAAAAACTATTAGGTGCTGGTACTGTTGCTGCATTCTATTGTGTGTACATGGTTTCCTTTTCCCAAGAAATGCTGTTTCTTTTGAGATTGGAACCAGTTGTCAGTATGCTATCATTAGTTTGTTGTCTGTCAGTGGAAGCAGCCCCGTTTCAACTCAATGAAGATGGCATCCTCTGTAGCTGTAAGGGACGTATATATTTGTCGTGAGAATAATGTTTTTGAGAAAACTGTACAAGAACCGTGTGAAAATTTTCTCCGCTGCTCTGTTCAATTGCAATGTAATCTAGAGCTTCGAGACAGGTTTCACAAGTAACTCTACCTATCAGTCTGACGCATGTCTGCATCGTAATGTTAAGACACCCATGGAGGATTAAGCTAGGCTGAATGGCTGATGGTCATGCTGCTTATAAAGGAATTAGTCAATTAACACAGCTTTTTATTTGCAAAACGTCTGCACAATCAGCACAGGTGTTCCATCTAATTATCCAACTCGAGTTCACATGTCATGGTATATATGATACATCAATCGGAAGGGAATCCCGATGAAAAGGTTTATCCATCCAAAAGGAATTCCCAGAAACCATTCACCTTGGAGGCTTCAAGTTCTACTCTCTCTCTCTCTTTCTTTTTTTAACGCCCTGCTTTTGAAAATCTGCCTTTTCCGGTGCGACGCCTATTGTACTCCCAAAGATGCTTGAAAGTGACGGGTAAGGAGGTTGAAGGAGATGAGCAGATAAAAAAGGGAAAATAAAAACGCGTAGGCAGCGTCGTTTGCCAACCTTCTTGATTTTTTTTACTTGTTCATATATGTGAGATCATTCTTGAACCCATTTGGTAGGCGCGATATTAGTGTATCCGGTCTCAGTTGTGCTACTATTTAGGGTGCGTTTGGCAGAGCTTCCACCTTCAGTTCCCTCATGAGAAGCTGAGGAGTTTTACCAACAAAAAAAAAATCAACCAGCTTCACATAAGAATTCGAGGAAGTGATTCATGTTTTTTGACTTGCAGTCTAGGAGCTAAAAAAACTTGCTCCCCACCTGATTCACAACTTCCCAGTTATGAACCCCTCCACCAAGTTTATACCTATTTCTCAGACATGAATCACTTCCACTAGAGAATCAATTTCATAGAAAATCAGAAACTGAAGCTGGACAATCAGGATCTAGAACTCTGCCAAACAAACCCCTAATATAAGCAACCCAGCAC
Organism: Guadua angustifolia; assembly: GCA_036346375.1. Classification (NCBI taxonomy): domain Eukaryota; kingdom Viridiplantae; phylum Streptophyta; class Magnoliopsida; order Poales; family Poaceae; genus Guadua; species Guadua angustifolia. The sequence continues at coordinate 36,468,372 of CM070509.1, read as the reverse complement.
CATGGAATAATTCTCTACATCCAGCTCATCAAAGATTGGAGCTCTGCACTTGCATGACTTTTTTGCAAGTGTAGGACGGCCAATTGGCCACTACCTCATATATAAACAAGTTTAGGTTCCACATTCCATATGTGAACAATGCACAAGAATTTTCACATGCAATGCACTAGCAATGCTAGCACACTTCAAAACAAACAGATTGGTAAGGTGCAGTCGTGCAAGTGCTAGTATTGGACTAACCCCTGTCCATCGCCGATTGGCCTCCTAGGCAAGTTTAAGACCGGGTTGATAGGTGAACATGGAAACACCCCACCACCCGATGGCCGACGGCGCCAGCAGTAGCGGCGCCGGCGCCGGAGGACGCGGCGGCGTCGGCGAGTCGGTGGTGATCTACGACGGGCGGTGCCGCACAACCTGCGGATACTGCCGATCCACCGGCCCCACGAGCATCTCCCACGGTACCATCCCGGAAATCTTCCGATGAAAAAAAGAAAAGGATTTGCTCTACTTCGACCTGGATCGGGTCTTGTTGTGTGTGGAATTGCTCGTCGGTTCTGATGAGTCGAATCGACGCGTCGTCTTAGATCGCCCCGAAATTTTAAGAATTTTAGGCTCAGATATTGTTGTTAAGGGCAGTACCAAATTACGATGTTTTTTAGTTTGGGCTGTGTAGAGTCGTCGATCTTTCAGTTTATACTGCCATACTGGTAAGAAAATGGCTTTTGTTTGCCAACTGCAGGGTGTGCAGATAGTCTATGAGTGCTGATCGTTACTTTTCTTACCTACATAAGTACTTCTGCTTGCGGTACTTGAACAGCCATCCAATTCTGTCTCACTGAAATGAAATGGAAAATAGGCCATTAACGTGCTGACTGTTAACTGTTAATCGCAGGATGAAATCAAATATATCATATATATTGTTCATCGTGCTATCAACCATAACCAACTTTCACCTTTACATTAGATAGTTCATTGTTTCTTTTTCCTTTGTTGTTACTTGTTTTCTTCTTCGTGTTTGATCAAGCATTTGTGTACTTGTCTAGACAAGCCTTTATCACATCATTTACTGTGCTACCTTCTTATGCTATCAACAGGTATGTGGGCTAACAGTCTGAAAGCTGATGACTATCAAGGTATGAAGATAATGTTTAATTCAAAATAGGTGTTTGATATGGTTACACAAATACTATCCTACCTCTAGTAGGGTGACTTAAGTGTGAGCATATTTGTCATTCTCAGGAGGTGATAGTGGATCCCGCGTCATCGCTCCCTAGGGGCAGGCCCCTGACTCTGGGGTCCCGAGGCTTGGGCCCTTCTTCGGAGGCCGACCTTGCTGGGACCATGGGACTTGGCAGCCCCACTTGTTAGTTGATCCAAAGCGAGACGAGAGTGCTCATCCATCTCCATGGGCACCTAGGGGGACACCCTAGTGGGCCGGGCGTTGAGCCATATGCTTGTAGACGGGAATGAGACGAAACACCCTTGAGGGGAGGGCACTTTACCAAGTGCTTGGTAGGTTAGGGCAATCTGCCATGTGCCCTTCTCCGGGGTAGGATGTGAAGTGCAATAGGGGGCCACGGGTTCCCTAGGGGTAGGCCTTTGACTTTGGGGTCCCACAAGGTCCTGAGGCTTGGGCCCTCCTTGGGGGGCCGACCTTGCAGGGACCACAGGATTTGGCAGCCTCATTCATTAGTCGATCCCAAGCGAGATGAGAGTGGCCATCCATCTCCATGGGCGCCTAGGGGGGCGCCCTAGTGAACTGGGCGTACAGCCATATGCCTCGATAGACAGGAATGAGGCAAAGCGCCGTAGAAGGAAGGGCACTTCACCTGGCTCTCGGAAGGTTAGGGCACTCCGCCATGTGCCCTTCTTCGTGTAAGAAGTGAAGTGCCCTAGGGGGCCAAAGTACTTGGCGACTCCACTCATCAATTGATACTCGAGCGAGGTGGGGGTGCCCCTCTTATCTCATTGGGCGCTTCCCTCATAGACCGGGAGTTGACCCTCACGCCCTATGGACGCAAATGAGGCAAAGTGTCCTGGAGGGCTAGGCACTGCACCACGTACCCTCTATAGAGGGCTGATGGAGTATGATGGGATCTCCCCCAACACACCACACCACGTCCCCTCTGCAGAGGGCCGGTGGAGTATGATGGAATCTCCCCCAACACCCCGCATTACGCACCCTATTTAGAGGGCCGGTGTAGTATGATGGCATTTCCTCAAAACAAGGTTCAAGAGTCATCTGATGAATAAGCAAGTTCTCTACATGTATGTGTGTGGGAGGAGGCAGGATGAACACATGTTCTGTGATGAGCTTCTGTTTTGTGCTTGTATCACTGTATAGGATCCAAAAATGCAACAGCCTGCATCACAACATTCACCCAGTAGAAGGCAAATGAATTTAGTAAACTGTAATGATACATAACGGAATACTACATTCATTTTCGACTAGCAATTCACCTATTGGAAAAGACAAATATATCCTAACCACGATATTAAAAACAACAGCTTTTAACATAAAACCAGATGTGTCCTTATCGCCTTATTGCAGCAATTTTCAACTTGGAAAAAACATATAGCACAAAACAAGTGTATTCAGAATAAGGATCATTTGCTGAAGTATGAATTTAACTGTGGGCTTTATAGAAAGGAGGGTGAAAGTGAGAAGTGGAATAAGCTGACTTATTGGTGTGATAATACAACCTTATTAGTTCAGACTTCTCCTGTACAATATCCACTCTCTGTTTTGGGGGCCCCCTTGCTAGGGGGAGTGGGGGGCCTTTGATGGCATTCCTTTGACCATGATGGGAAAATTTTGGCTTCTTTTCACAGCTCTTCTTGATCGTGGGTGGAGGAGATGTGACTGTTTTCTTTACAAACCTGAGATGGAACGAACATGCTGTCCCTCATATACAATACGCTTGAAGGCAAATGATTTCATTTGTTCCAAAGAGCAAGGCCGTGTACTTAAAAAGATGCAAAGGTACATGTTTTGTTCTGTATACCGCACACTCACCAATATTTGTATATATGTCCCACGATCTATGTGAAGTTTATAATATCTATATTTTCTAGTTACTTCAGTTATCAAACTGTCCGGTGTTGTGTCTTCACCCTATACATGTGCAGGTACCTTGACGGTGAGCTTGATCCACATGTTGGAAGTCCACAGCGTAAGACTAGCACTACAAAACGTTCGCTCAATGAACCTACGAATTCACAAATTTCAAAAGTATCCAAGGTATCAGCACATGAATATCAAGCAGCTACATGTCCAAGTTTGTCCAAAGAAGATGAGCATATCAATTGCCTGTCAAGCAAAGTCAATGAGGCAATAAATATGTACTTCCAAGGTGGAATATTAGGTTCTGATGTTCAACTCCCTAAAGCTGTTGTGAAGACCGTTAAAACTCAAGTAAAAAAGAAAGTACGAGAAGCAGCACAAGAAAAGAAAGTAGGGGAAGCAGTGCAAGATTTGTTGTACACATGTAGTATAAGTTTCCAAATAGTTGCAGCAATTAGACGTGCATTGCCTAAAGAAAAGGGTGCTGATCAGAATGAAGTATTAGCAGATCTTTCTACAAATTCTATTGCAGAAAAGCTGGCCATGACAATGGAACTTCATGGAGAAATAGCTAGTTTTGCAGTAAAAGCTTGTAATGGCCATCTGAACTTTTATTCAGCCACCAATCAGGCGATGCGGAACCACAGTATTGATGTATCTACACAAGCTCCATATAAGTCTAGTAGCTCAAAACAAAGGTCTGTGAGCAAAAGTGATGCAAGACATCCTCAAAAAAGAAGAAAGCTGGAAATTAGGACGAGAAGATCACATTTTGATCCAGAGGAGTTTGCTTTGTATCAAAGATATCAGACAAAAGTGCATAAGGAGAAGACAGTTACAGAAAGCTCATACAGAGGATTTCTTGTAGATACACCAATCGTGTTTGTACCCCCACAGAGTGGTGATAATAAAGTTCCACCATGTGGGTTTGGTTCTTTTCATCAGCAGTACAGAATTGATGGAAAACTTGTGGCAGTTGGTGTAGTTGATATCCTTCCTAAATGTTTGTCAAGCAAGTATTTGTTCTGGGATCCTGACCTTGCTTTCTTATCTCTTGGAAAGTATACAGCTCTAAAGGAGATAGAGTGGGTCAAGACAGCACAGGAGCGCTGCCTCAGCCTTCAGTACTACTATCTTGGTTATTATATACATTCCTGCAATAAGATGAGATACAAAGCTTCATATCGACCATCAGAACTTCTCTGTCCAGTCCGCTATGAGTAAGTTGTTTTCCTCTTATTTCGCAACATGCATTCTTTTCTAATGCAAATGCAATAATAACCTAAGTTTATAGGGAAGGTATACAGGATGCACGCTAAATTGTATCCTGTGTATGCTGGAGTCATTGATAGTTGAAAAATGGGTAGGATATATCTCCTTTCAAGAAGCCTACAATTAATCTTTTCAAAGTAGTAATTTGCTTGAGACTGCTGTCATTATTTACTGTTGACAGTTGAAATACATGTCATCTGTCATCTTCCCTGAGCATAAGTTAATGAAAAAGTTTATGTTTCCTACCCAACTATTCAAACCGCAGACTTTCATGCAAAATGTAAGGCAAGGTGTTTTGACTGTTTCTTTTGTTTGCTCATCAAAGTAAAACTTTCTAGCACTTCAATGCTATGCTAAAATGTTGGAGGAATACATAACGGGAGGTGCTTCTATGCATCCCTATTTGAAAGTTACACAAGTATTAAAGGATGAATGAAAGGTAGATGTTTGTTACTAACCCATTTGCTTGTCTCAATATCGATGCAACTTGTATTGGGAGGGTGATGCAGAGTAGCACTACTGATAATTATTTGGGCCTTGTTTCTCCTGCTAATTTTCCATAATTCTCTAATATTTAACTCTTGACCTTGCAGGTGGGTCCGCTATGATGTAGCTAAACCTTTACTAGATAAGAGTTTGTATTCTGTTCTGTCTGATTTCGCCAGAATGCAAGATGAAGTGCCTCAAGTACAGATTTGTGGTCCTTCTGATGAATCTTGTGGAAAAAATGACAGTTGTGATTCTCCCATTGATAAGGATGATGAAGATTTGGACTATGATGAATCGGACATGATTGTTGATCAAGAGATGGTTCATTCAGAATTCAAAGCTGATGCAATCGAGGATTGTTCCAACATAAATGATATTGAAAATGTCATCATGGACCTTAATACTTCTCGAGTAAAATATAAGGTATGTACAAAAATTTGAGCTCCAAGTTTTTAGATGATCAAAGTTCTAGCCTGTCGATGCACCGAAATAGGGTCGTATAATCAGGCAGGCATTAATTTTACCTTTCTTGTACATTAGGAAATTGCCAACTTTTTCTGTTATTAAAATCATCAAGTCTTTTGTATGGAACATGTATCATTAGGAAATTGCCAACTTTTTCTGTTATTAAAATCATCAAGTCTTTTGTATGGAACATGTATCAGAAGCTCTCTTTTCTGGTTACCTAATTTAACAACCATTTATGCTGCATAAAGATTAAAATAGTATAATTGACGTGCAGGAAATTTTATTTCTTTGCTTTGGTTGTGATACATATACGATCTGTGAAGTTTGTTCTTTGAGTTCGTTGATGCTCTACATTGGTCCTGTTGTCCCTTTCAGGAACTTCAGCGAGTCTTTGGACCAATTGAGAGGAAACACCTAGATGAGCTAGAAAGGCAATTGAGTAGATACGTCAAAGTTGTGGGAAAGGAGCTATCTGATCGTATGGTTTATTCCCTTACTTGGCCGGCGATTATGTCCGAGGGACCAATGCAACTATTTAAAGGTCAAAATGAAAATTAAACTCTATTTTTGCATGTTTATGCTCATCGATTTGCTGTATGAACTCGAAGAGCTCAGAATGGAGGCTTGCATGATACATTGTCCTGCCGATTCTCTTGTTGTTGTCATTGAAGTCTTTCTTGTGAATGCCATGGGTTACTTTAGCCGATCAATTTCCAGAAAAGAAAAAGACCAAATCTGCTGAGGCTTCCACCAAAAAAGGCTTAAAACCTCAGGAGCACAGCGCGGAGAGCTCCCCACATGCATCGGCTATTGGCGGAGTAAGCTACTTTTGTCAAACCCTTAAATATAGTGAACACAACCCACGGTCGTCTTAGCTTTATTTGATCCTTTTTCAGCCGACCGTGTCAGTTTAAGTAGCCAATGTCTTGGCCGACCTCCAAGGTGCCTCTTTGGAAGCACCACTACTATCTCCTCAACCAACGCTATCAGCCCTAATGATCTCCCCTCTTTCGGCATTGTCTGACCTAGTAAACTGTTGGGCTTCACTTTGGACGAACTGGATGACTCAGAGATCATAGCAATGAACGACTATCCTGCTGATATAAGGAAAATCCTTGAAGTCTCCATGGAAGCATCGCCTGTGGTTGCTTTAGCACCGGGCATGCAAGAACGGCTGAATAAGCTCTTCCATCAAGTAATGCAACCTGGAGTCGACCTTGTAAGCAACACGCAACCCCTTCGAGATGCGATGGCTGCAGAGAAGCCGACCTTTCTCCTGAAGCCATAAGCGCACTCCTAAATGTCTATCACTTAGATGACAAGAAGGCATAGGTTGAAGCGGCCAGGGCTAGAATTGCTCAGGGGGAAGCATAAGAGGTCGATCAGTGGATCTGGACAAGATGGTGGCAAATGCTAAGGCCAGGAAGAATAAATTTGATGAAGACCTCTAGCCCTTAAATCGAACAAGGCCAGCATCCAAAAGCTAGAATCGGCCAAGAAACTCCTGGAAGAAGAACTAGCTAATATAAACAAACAACTAGCTGATGGCCAAGCCAAGATTAAAACGTCGGGGATACTGTTTAAACGGCTGATATCCTAGTTTTATAGGTAGCCGATGTTCGACAAGTTGTTGGCTTAAACCAAGCATCTTATAGTATTCCTAAGCAAAACAATCTTTATAATTCTTGAGAATTTTGATCAACTTTTCCTTGTATGTTGCATCTAATTTCGCATTAATAAAATTAGGCTTTTTCCTATCATCATCTCCTATGTGACTTCTTCAAGAAGATCAATCGATGTGAATCCTTGGCCTAACTTCTCGTCCTCTTGAATATCCTCGATGGCCTCATAGCTATCTGTTATCTGCCGATGGCTTTGCATCCTGTCTTGCAGGGCCCTCATCGCTTTCTTTGACTCCATCGGCGCGAAACTTCATTTGCCTGATCGAATGTTCCTAGCTTGATACTGATCGGCATAAACCCTGTTTTACCGATGCAAATAAAATTACAATCGTCCAATATTTTACCCGATATACATTCGGCCTCTTCGTGCGGCCAATTCGTATCAGAACTAGCCATCGTAATGTGAGACGATGTATCGGCTGGGACGATCTCGGCTTCATCGCCATTCCACTGGACGAGGAGTTGGTGTATAGTCGACGGGATGCAACAATTCGCATGTATCCAGTCTCGTCCAAGCAACACGCTGTAGTTACAATAACGAAGAAGGCAATCGGCAAAGTTTTGTTATTGATAGTCAATTCCATGACCATGACGCCTTTAGCTTCGGTTGGGTCACCTGTGAAGTTATTCAAAACCATATTAGTCTTGATTAAATCTTCATCGGACTTTCCCAACTTCTTGCTGGTGGTATACGACATCAAGTTAATGGTAGCTCCTCCATCCACCAGCATTCTAGAGATCGGTTTGCCGTTTATATGCCCTTTCAGATACAACGGCTTTAGATGCCGATGAACATCACGTGTCTTCTCAAAGACTACGTCTTGAGCCCCTAAACACAGCTGATCAAATGTTTCCTTAGCCGATTTAGTTTTAATTTTGAACTCGGCTGGTAGTATGAACACCATATTGATGTCTATTGAGGCGTGTCATCCTAAATCATGGGTGATTCCAAGTCATCAATCGAATCAATTTCTTTCTCAACTTGGTGTTTTCTCCTCCACTCCTTCGCAATTTTGACCGGCCAAAGCTCTTTAAACACCTAGTCCCTTTGCTTCTCCCGCTCAACCTCCTTGATTTCCTAGGTACTTGGCCTTTGAAGCCATCTGCATTGTGATCAGCTAAGACCTGATGGGCACCACCTTGGTCTGGGTTCGATCGTCTTATGGACTTTTGAAAGTTCAAGCTCCATTAATTTGGTTTTGGTGTTAATGACAAATCTAATATTGAGACTAACTCTTTTAATAATCATAATATTGATTAGTCTTAATTGTTAATTAATGATAAATCTTTTTATGAGACTAACTCTTTTGTTGAACTTAACTCTCATTAGTCTCTTTTGGATGAAAAAGATGGAAATATCAAAGGTATGCATTCGAGCTCATATTATATATCTTGTTGCATTTCTTGGATATAATTTTCATGATCATATTGATAAATCTAAACATTAGACTAACTCTTTTATTGAGTATATTTTTGATTAGTCTCATCTCATTGAAAAATGGAAAACCCAAGGTATGCACTCGTATTCATTTTATGATATCTTATTGCATACTTAGGACTCAAGTTAAAGAACGAACTCTTACATTACTTATAAATTAAAAGAAGTGCATTATGTTTCCAACTTCATCCATATTACATGAATGCACATATCTAGGGGGAGTTCACAATTTAACTTAATGTTTCAATAGTATTGATCCATGTCCTCCTGCCAAACAACATATAGGATTAAGACTTTGAAACAGTCCATTGAGTATATGAAACTTGTGTAGTTAATATATACTCATGACAATTTAAATTCAATTTAAATTGTGTTCGGTTGCCATTAAATCAACAAAGAACTAATCATGAGTTGATGGTTCACTTTGTTAATCCTAGAGCAATCGAAAGCTCTTGAGTATAATGAAGCATTAGTTGCATTAGTTTACTCAAGACACAATTAATCTTTCAATCAATTGTCTTTGGGTTGTGCTCAATCAATCTCGGGAGCATCCATTATGTGTTAATGGAGTGCAATTGATGATTGAGGCAATCGTGTTTGTTGGACTAACGATCTTCTATGAGTTGTGAAGTAGGTTGAGTCCAAGACGATAAAGAATCGGGAACAAGTCATCATGTGTTGATGAGCTTCAAAAGAAGATTCCAAAATGAAGAGAAGGGTTAGAGAAGGTTCATCATGTGTTGATGAACAAGAAGAAGAAGAAGAAGATTCGATCTTGGAGAGAAGATGATTGGAAATCATAAAAGCTCCAAATGGATCATTAAAAGCAAAGGTATAACTAGTTAGGGCTAAGAATGTTTTTCCTAGTCTCTTACCGGTCTCGGTGTTTGGATGGGAGACCGGATTGCTAGTTAGGTGTCGTACTATTAAGAGGGGTTGAGTCTTTTAGCTTGAGCTTCATCATATGTTGATGAACTCAATCCGGTTCACTCTAGCTCACTCTCTTGTTTGGATTTTACATGAGCTAAGTATTTGCATGTGTTACAAATAAGGGAGCTCATGCTTGCTTCTTATTGAATCTTAATTGATTTGGTTTTTGCATGGAGCTAAGTTTTGCATGTGTTGCAAAAGGTGAGAGCTCATGCATTGGTGTTTTAGCTTGCAACTTGATCATGTGTTGATCATCACAAAAGCTAAGTAAAATTTATGTTTTGTGTTTGCAAAATGTGTTTTTGCAAAATGTTGATTTGTTATTTACAAATGTGGTTTGCAAATAAGCTAGAGGTTACGGGTTTCAATCCTAAAGCATGTGTTGGCATTTGCAAATGTGTTTTGCAAAGTGTCGGGATCATGTGTTGATCCTTACATGGCTAGAGGATTGATCTTATAGCTTTTGGGTTATTTGCAAATGGGTTATGCAAAATATTGGTGTTCATTTGATCTTAGAGTATGTGATTAGAATTTGCAAATATGTTTTGCAAGAATTGTTTTGATCATGAGTTGATCATCTCATGGCTCAAGAGTTGATCTTATTGACTCTTGCTAGCTTGTAGTCATGCCCTTCATCAAGTCTATGTGAGGGATTTCGAAAAATCAGATTTTAGACTTGAATGACTACATCAGAGTTTGGTTTTGGTGATATTTAAAAATATCTATGGTTACTTAAATCTTGAAAATGGGTGGAGATTGTAGCCCTCGTGATAAGCTTCGCATAGAATTAAAGATCACCTAAATCGGAGTTCGGAGTAAAAAGTTATGAGCATTTTACTGACTGAGACAGAGGTAGCACCGCCCCTACATGAGCGGTAGCACCGCCCGGGGCGGTAGTACCTGCCCAGAGGCGGTGTAAAAATTCCAGAGGGGTGTTTTTTGGTTGAAATGGCCGGTGCTACCGGTCCTAGATGGGCGGTAGCACCGGGGTACTGTAGCAACGGCTAGTTTTTGATGTTTTCAATGCACGAATGTGACCGTTGGCCTAAAGGCCGGTGCTACCGGCCCTAGTAGGGCGGTAGCACCGGGTTGACTGCGTTTTTGTCCCATTTCGCCCTCCAACGGCTAGTTTTCTTTGGGAGGGCTATGAAAGGAGTCTTGGGGCTGACATTTGAGAGTTGTTGGAGCATTTGGGTGTTTGTAGAGCTTGTGTGCTTGTGTTGCCCTCTTCTATTTGTCTCTTGAGCTAAGAGTGAGCCCTAATTGCATATGTTGCAATTAGGAAGTGGATTGAGAGCCTCTTGTGCATTGTTGCACTTGAGGGAGCCATTGTGCATGTGTTGCACTTGGTGATCACTGGAGTGCATGTGTTGCACTAGGTGAAGTTCAAGCGGGAAAGCTTGGTTTGTTACTCTTGGTGTTTGCCGACACCTAGACGGCGTGGAGGCGTCGTGCGCGGTGAGCTTCTCGATGAAGGTTGTGAGAAGCCCTAGCAAGTTGTGAAGGTCGGTGCTCGCCTACCCGGAGCGGGAAAGAGCAACCACTAGTGGATTTGAGGCGGGAGCTCAATTCGTGGAGCCAGTCCAATTCGTTTGGGCTTGCCTCAACGTGGATTAGGGGAGACCGGCAAGTCTCCGAACACCATGGTAAAAAGTATTGTGTCTCTTGTCTCATTTACATTCAAGCATTTACATTATTGCTATATTATTGATTACTTAATTGAGATAGAATTGCTTAGTTTAACTTGCTTGTTCAATCTAACAATAATTGTGTAGAGACCAAATTTAGTTAGTGCACTAGTGAGCCTAGTTGATTTAGGCCTTAATTGTCAAAACCTAGTTTATCACTTCCGCATTATCTTTGATTAGGTTTTGACATAGGGATTGATTAGAGCGAGTTATTTTAGAAAGCGATTAATTTTGTAAAACGCCTATTCACCCCCCTCTAGACGCATCCTCGATCTTACAAGTGGTATCAGAGCTTGGTCTCTCATTTATTAGACTTAACCGTCTAGAGAGTAAGGATGGCGACTAGTGATTTAGTGCCCTACACCGATTCACATATTTTTGATGGCTCTAATTATGCCTCATAGAAATGCTTTATGATTTCTCATTTTAAATCCATGAGCTCCAAATATGGTGGATCGTAGATGTGGGCTTCTCTCTTCCATTAAATGAATTTGCTCCAACTAAAGGAGAAGAGAAATGCCTACATCTCGACGCTCAAGCTACTAACGTTTTATTTAGTGTTGTGAGCGTAGATGTATTTAATAAAATATGCAACCTCAAGAGCGCTCACGAAATGTGGACAAAGCTTCAAGAATTATATGACGTGTCCACATCCCCTAGTGAGGGTTGCATAGAAGAATGGGTGTCGGGAGATGAAACTTCAAGTTCTATCTCAATTGATGAAGAACCGACAACACCATCAACCTCAACTTCTACCTCAAGCAATGATGAGCATTTAATTCCATCTCCACCATCGCGTTGCTTTATGGCCAAAGGTAAAATTAAGGTAAATGATGATAACGATGATGACCCCTCTTACGATGATTTGATGAATTTACTAGAGGAGCTTAATGAGTATATTGGGAAGGAGAAAGCAAAATATAAAATTTTAAAGTTTGAGCATGACTCACTTCAAAATGATTATAATGTGCTTAAAGAAAATCATGAATCCCTCCTTCTTAAGGAAATCATTAAGCCTAGAATGGACATAGGAATTCAATGTGATTTAATAGATGAGATGCCATGCTTAAATAATAATTCTTGCATTTCATCTAAAATAGAAATGTCCACCTCATGTGAGGATTTAATTGACATGCCTTGTTGCTCTAATAAAATTGCTTCAAGTACCTCTATATGCTTAGAGACTAATCTTGTAGAGGAGAATAAAGAGCTCAAGGAACAAGTCACTAAATTGAAAAGTGACTTAGAGAAGTGCTATAAAGGAAAGGCCACCCTCGGCGACATTCTAAGCAAGCAACGCCTTCTTAAGATAAGAGAGGGATTGGCTACATCTCTAAGAAGAAGGTGAATAGCAAGACAAGCCACAACGCAAGACATACAAAGAACATCAAGTGTCTTGGATGTCATGAGAAGGGTCACTACGCCTCGGTGTGCCCAAACCAAGAAGATGTTAGGCCAAGGACATCAATAAAGAGGCAAACCGGTAAGGAGCACAACAAGAAGGTTAAGAGAGGACCAAATAGCGTCAAGTGCTTCAATTGCCGTAAAATGGGGCATTTCGGTAAGGATTGTCCCTTAGGTACTACTCATAAGCCTATTCTTTATAATGATTATTATTTGCTTAGGAAGGATAAAAATGGTAATGTGTTTGCTAAGTTTGTCGATTCTTCTAAGTCTATGCATAATAGTAACAATCATTTGCTTAGAAGAAATAATTCTAGAAATGTGTTTGCTTAAAATGCTAGATTTCCTAAGACTATGAAAAATCATGTTGATTATATGCTTAGGAAAAATACCTATAGCAAAACATTTGCTAGAAATGCTAGATCCTCTAAGCGTCCTCAATATAATGATTATTATGTGCTTAGAAAGGATCAAACTAGGAATGGATTTGCTAAGAATGCTAAAACTCCTAAGCCTCCTCAATTCAATGCCAATAAATCGCTTATAAGTAATAACAATCGCAAATCCATTGCTAGTCATGTTAGTTCACCTAAGACTATTAATGTTAGGGCCATTTGGGTTCCTAAATCTATTGTGACTAACATTGTCGGACCCAACAAAGATTGGGTACCAAAAACTGTCTAAAAGGATTTTTAGGAAATATGAGATGGATTGGACGTTTGGCTTTTTCAAAAGGAAAGAGGACTTCATCAATTGCAAAATGGAGCCAAGCATAAAGACGATCGCTTCCAATCACGAGCCAATGCCATCTCGGGTAACAAGTATTTAAATTGATAGTTTTAGCTTATAGCCTTGTGTAGGTTATAGTGCATTATCATAAAAATCAATTTAAATTGCTTGTTCATGTTCTTGCTCATGCTTCTTAATTGAACTTATTGCAATCTTGAGCAAGTTGGGTAGTGGCACATTAAGAGGGAGTGCTAAATCATAATCATGTATATCACATCCTTATGTGTGTCCATATTTATATAAGTGCTAATATATTTTTAAAATCAAATCATTTAGCCAAAAGTGAAAAATCTTTGTAACTATTACTAATCTTGTGAAAAACTAGTTGAAAAATGTATACAAATGCTTTCAAAATGTTTTCCAATAGTTTTGGCTTTACAAAAACTAATTTCAAAAGAAAATAAGTTTTTAGCCCAAAAACTAGTTACTAGTATCTTGTTTTGATTCTAAATTTATAATTTTCATAGAATAAATTGTAAAATGATTTTGAATATAGCTCCAAAACGAAAAACATAGAATTGGTCATTCTTAACAATTCTCGTATTCAAAAGATTTCCAAAAGACCAATCTATCAAAAGTTATTTGATTTTGAAACTCACCTTAAAACTATACTCGACTTATATTAATCATATTCTAGCACTTTGTGAGTTTCACCTCTTGGACCGGATTCTTAGCCATATCTTGGTTCAAAATGGTATTTCAAACTCATACATACCAATTCCAATCAAATATCTTCTTATTTGCTTCATTTGATACTTTTTGGAATGATTTGAAAATCATATGCATTCATATTCTTCATATGAGCCTCTTTGATCAAAAGTCAAAATTGTTGTTTAAAAGGTCCATATTTATGAAAATCTTTATAAAAGTTCTTAAATATGTATTTCAAATATTTTGCAATGCTTTCGGAGTAAAAATTCCTATGTTAGAAACAAAATAGCAAATTTGGCCTCAATTAGATCTTATATGATCTTGTTTTTGAATTAAATGAAATATTTTCATAAGTTAGAATCTATTGAGTTTTTGGAAAAGTGGTCAATACAAAACTCGTAGAGTTGGTCATTTCAAGTATTTTATTAGTTCGAAGTTTTTCAAAACGACCAACCGTTCAAAAGTTATAGCTATTTGAATTTGGCCAAAATTCTTCATTTGACCCAAAAATAACCCATTCTTGCATATTGTGGGTTTTGCTATTTGAGTTGGATTTCTTTACATTTCTTGGCTTGAAATAGTATTTCTAACTCATTCAAAGCTATGAAAGTTCAAATCTCCATGAAATCCAAGTTATATTGTATTTTGAGCTTTCGATACAAATTCAACTTGTCTTTATACCTACAAAGCGCAATCTACCATATCTTTTGAAAGAAAATTTCTTTTGAGGAAATTGTTTTTGAGAAACTTTCTAATTAGTCCAAAGTTCATTTCTGGAAAGTTTAAAATTATTTGGACTTTATTTGAAAAAGTTTTGACTTTTCTCCTCTTTGAGTAAAAATCATGCTTACAAAGCAAAATTTAACATATCTTTTGATTGGAGACTCCTTTTTGGAAAATTCTTGTTGGAAAAGTTTCTTAGGAGTCTAAAGTATATTTCTGCACAATTTAAAATAATTTCAGCTTTATTTGAAAAAGTTATGGGCTTTTTCTCTCTTTGATCAAATGCTGAAAATTCAGACTTTTGCATGATTTTGAGCTGATTTGTGATTTTTGTATCTCCAAATTAGAGCATAATTTGAGGGGATCACCTTTGTAAGAATTGATCCTCAATAGTTAGTCTACTATTTAAAATTTTATCAAATTTTTTAGACATCATATGAGCAGTTTTTCAGCTATCTTTTGAAGCCTAAATGAAATGTCAAAAACTGAAAATCTGAAATTCTAGTTCTTTGAAATCTTTGTGGTTTTCATGTCTTGAAATTGGTTTCAAGTTGGTAGAACCTTTCAAAACAAAACTTGAGGATGTTTAAATGTATTAGCTCCATGATTTACCTTATGATCCTTTTGGAGCTTGTCTAATCGAGTTTTGTATGTTTGAAAGAGAGATTCTTTTCGATTATGTTACAATATCAAGTTGATTTTAAATTGACATATAGTGTTGGTTTTTGAGAAAATGAGCTTATTTTTTAAAAAATATCAATATTGTTTTTTTTAAAATTGGTATCTTTATGCAAAATGATTTTTTTACAAGTGGTATCTCATTTAAATAGTATCATTTAAAAAAAATCTTTACTTGTGGTATCAAAAAAAAATGAGCATTTCAAGTAGTATCACTTTAAAATTGATATTTACATGCTTTATATTTTCCTCAAGTGGTAATATAAGTAATGCTTCTTTAAAAACATTTTACAAGTGGTTACATGAAAATTCGAAGCTCATTTCTTTGTTTTCTTTGTTTAAGTACTATTAGACTCTTAAGAACTCTTTTTGTGAGTTATTTGCAAATTGAAAAGCCAATAACATGAGGAGCATATTTGAATGTGCTTCAAATATCTTTCTCATGCTTAACTCAAAATATGGCCATATTTCCATTGGTTTACTCTTTTAGGCCATATAAAGAAGTTTGCGGAATTCTTGAATCTCATTGAAAATTCTTATTATTTACAAGTGGTATTTGATTTAAGAATTCTTGTGAACTTAAATAGGTCACATATATTCATTTCAATCTTGTTATGACCTCATTTCAAAGAATTTCTTGCTAAACTCTCTCTTCTTCAAAGTGATATCTCCTTACCAAGCTCTTCACTTTAAAAGTCTCCTTTTTGGATTCATTTTCCATTTTTGGTGTTTAATGCCAAAAGGGGGAGAATTTGTGGGAGCTTAATACCTCATTTGGTTAAAGGGGAGTTTGTGGGAGATTAAATTTGGTTAAAGTAGAAAATTATTTGTCTAAGAATCTCTCATATGCATTCTCAATTGTTAATGCTTATATTGCTCAAAGACATGATTATAAGTTCAAATAGTTTAAATTATCTTAATATGATGATTTTCATACAAATGTGTTATTAAGCTCGGATTTGTCATTAATCACCAAAAAGGGGGAGATTGAAAGTTCAAGCTCCATTAATTTGGTTTTGGTGTTAATGACAAATCTAATATTGAGACTAACTCTTTTAATAATCATAATATTGATTAGTCTTAATTGTTAATTAATGATAAATCTTTTTATGAGACTAACTCTTTTGTTGAACTTAACTCTCATTAGTCTCTTTTGGATGAAAAAGATGGAAATATCAAAGGTATGCATTCGAGCTCATATTATATATCTTGTTGCATTTCTTGGATATAATTTTCATGATCATATTGATAAATCTAAACATGAGACTAACTCTTTTATTGAGTATATTTTTGATTAGTTTCATCTCATTGAAAAATGGAAAATCCAAGGTATGCACTCGTATTCATTTTATGATATCTTATTGCATACTTAGGACTCAAGTTAAAGAATGAACTCTTACATTACTTATACATTAAAAGAAGTGCATTATGTTTCCAACTTCATCCATATTACATGAATGCACATATCTAGGGGGAGTTCACAATTTAACTTAATGTTTCAATAGTATTGATCCATGTCCTCCTGCCAAACAACATATAGGATTAAGATTTTGAAACAGTCCATTGAGTATATGAAACTTGTGTAGTTAATATATACTCATGACAATTTAAATTCAATTTAAATTGTGTTCGGTTGCCATTAAATCAACAAAGAACTAATCATGAGTTGATGGTTCACTTTGTTAATCCTAGAGCAATCGAAAGCTCTTGAGTATAATGAAGCATTAGTTGCATTAGTTTACTCAAGACACAATTAATCTTTCAATCAATTGTCTTTGGGTTGTGCTCAATCAATCTCGGGAGCATCCATTATGTGTTAATGGAGTGCAATTGATGATTGAGGCAACCGTGTTTGTTGGACTAACGATCTTCCATGAGTTGTGAAGTAGGTTGAGTCCAAGACGATAAAGAATTGGGAACAAGTCATCATGTGTTGATGAGCTTCAAAAGAAGATCCCAAAATGAAGAGAAGGGTTTGTAACATCCCAATTTTTGAATTTTTAATGATTAAATATTATTTTGTTGCAATTTATAATTCTTGTGAATTTTCTGGATTTATTGGATTTTCTGAGATTTATTTAAATCATTTCGAATTAGTATATATGGCTTTTGTTAAGAAATATTCATAAAAAGGAAATTTAAAATAAAGTCTGCCCAAAAATATTTTATTTGAGTCTAGAAGGTCTCAAAGTATTTCCGTAGATTTATTTTTCTTTCTCTGAGATTGAACGGAATTAGGAGTAGGCTTGGCCGATTCAAGCATTGCGTAACCGAATTGAACTCATGCGCTGGCGCTGAAATCGGCAAGGACCGAAGTCTTTCCAGGTGGGAGAAGTAATGAGCGTAGCCGATTCAAATTCGGCGCCAGGCATTGAAGCCATCGAGGACTCGGATGTCCATCCGCGCGGGAAAAAGGACGGCTGGGCCGTTGAGCAGCGCGTGGCCGTATGCGGTGAGGACACGGAGTCCGGTCGCGTGAAGAGCTCCTTCCCGCTTTCTCCAGGCCGTAGACGGCGTGGACTCTGGCACCGTTGCCGAACGCGTCAAGGTTTCGGAGTATTTCTCCGTGCGGGATGAGGACGCCTGGGGCTATTAAAGCAGCGCGTGGACGTCGCCAGAGAACGTACCACCAAAAACTCTGAACGTCTCAAGCTAGTCGACCGTCGTTCGTGGAATCTCGCGAGGAATAGCAGGCGTCGCCAGAAGATTTCCGCGTGTGCGCTGTCGAGTTGTCGCCGAAGTCGTCATCTTCGTCTCCGGTGAAGTCAAGT
Source organism: Guadua angustifolia (assembly GCA_036346375.1). Taxonomy (NCBI): domain Eukaryota; kingdom Viridiplantae; phylum Streptophyta; class Magnoliopsida; order Poales; family Poaceae; genus Guadua; species Guadua angustifolia. The sequence continues at coordinate 36,450,325 of CM070509.1, read as the reverse complement.
CGCCGTCGCTTCATCGCCGATCGGGAGCTTCGTCAGCCGTCGGATCATAATCAAGTGCACGGAATTCGGCCACGTCACTTCGAATCGGTAAGCATCTTAGATTAAATAGCAACCGTTGGATCTAGATCGGACGGTTGATATTGAGTCACGTAGTAGACTTACCCATAACCGTTAGATTGAGTTCATCAGTCTAGATTTCGCCACGTTTTGTCCGTACAAGACGGGGCGGGAAAATTCGGATTTTCTTTATAAAAATAATTCGGAAAGATTTAGAATCTCTAATTCCAGAGTTTAGTCTATTTTCACAAATTCTAAATGTTATAAACTTTTGCATATGAACTTCGATTTGGGTGATTCAAGTTCCGAAACATTTGTAAAATTGAGATCTTTCCAATGGTGGATTTTATTTGAATTTTTCAAGTTCATTTGCTATTTGGTTTTGGTGTTTATTTGCTATTCTTCTCGATTCGCGTAGACGTTGAGTTGAGCGAGGTTTCGAAGGAGGAATTAACAACTCAAGGACAATCTTCGGAGCAATACCAGGAGCTTAAGCAAGGCAAGTTGTGCTTTGATCATGTTGCACCCATGAATTAGATTGCATGCTATTTTGATTTACCTTATCACATGTTATTTGATGTGTATAAATGATTTCAACCTAAATTTGGGACTAGCTATCGTACCCTTTGAATTACACCCTACCTTGCTAGTTGTACGCCATGATCCACTTGTCACCCTAGGATGGTTAATTATAGTTGGTTAATAGAAAATCAACATGGGTGGTTAGACCGAATTGGAGATGCTTAGCCATGCCACGTCATCACATGCTCATGAAATATTGCTTATTAATTTTGACTAATGGAATATGGAACTATGATGATAAATTGTGGGCCGTGTGTGGTTGCACAAAGAGATTGAGTTGTTGTGACAGCGGAGTCACGCAACGATGTTGATTTGTGAAAAGCACGTGGTGTTTGGTAATTAGCTGGGGAGGAAAAATGATTTAGATTGGGGCAAGTGGCAAGATTGTTTATGGTGGGCCAAGACTGGCAATTGGGCGGTCGCATTTGGTTTTTGGTGGGCCAAGAGTGGTAATTGGGTGGTCGCATTTGGTTTTTGGTGGGCCAAGAGTGGCAATTGGGCGGTCGTATTTGGTTTTATGACATGTTGTTGTGATGAACTTTTGGTTGGTCTTGCCTCGGTCAACTAAGGGTTTAGACTTTTTGAAAATTTGGGATAGATGGCAGGTTGACATGGAAAATTGAATCTTGACTTAGGACTGGAAACTTGGTTTACTTGAGAAATACTGAATCTATCTATTCTTGTTATTTGTTTTATTGTCATTTCAATCTATATCTTGTACTTGTTTATAAATCTTTGTAGTTGCAAATAACCATTGTTAGCCTTTCCTTTGGAATAAGCTCGCATATAGCTATGATAGGATTGCATTCATGCACAATTTGTTGAGTACGTGTTGGTGTACTCACCCTTGCCTACAAACATCATCGGTATTGAAGAAGGAGTACCATGGAGAGACGAATGTTTAGGGTGCGAGTCTTGTCGATTACTGTGGTATACCGAGGGTTACCTACGTCTTCATTCCGCAGTTCAATTGGTTGTTCAGCCTTGTGAGGCATTGTTAAGTAAGTTGACCATAAGGTCATACAACCGTAATATTTAATATATTATGTCTTTTATCTTATATCGTTGTGTATGATTGTGATATTCACTAATGTTGAGCCTGTGTGCACTAGCGTGATCCTGGACTAGTGCAGTATACACAGAGGGTCCGGATTTGCATATTCGGGTCCCTACAGGGTTAGAGAAGGTTCATCATGTGTTGATGAACAAGAAGAAGAAGATTCGATCTTAGAGAGAAGATGATTGGAAATCATAAAAACTCCAAATGGATCGTTAAAAGCAAAGGTATAACTAGTTAGGGCTAAGAATGTTTTTCCTAGTCTCTTACCGGTCTCGGTGTTTGGATGGGAGACCGGATTGCTAGTTAGGTGTCGTACTATTAAGAGGGGTTGAGTCTTTTAGCTTGAGCTTCATCATATGTTGATGAACTCAATCCGGTTCACTCTAGCTCACTCTCTTGTTTGGATTTTACATGAGCTAAGTATTTGCATATGTTACAAATAAGGGAGCTCATGCTTGCTTCTTATTGAATCTTAATTGATTTGGTTTTTGCATGGAGCTAAGTTTTGCATGTGTTGCAAAAGGTGAGAGCTCATGCATTGGTGTTTTAGCTTGCGACTTGATCATGTGTTGATCATCACAAAAGTTAAGTAAAGTTTATGTTTTGTGTTTGCAAAATGTGTTTTTGCAAAATGTTGATTTGTTATTTACAAATGTGGTTTGCAAAAAAGCTAGAGGTTACGGGTTTCAATCCTAAAGCATGTGTTGGCATTTGCAAATGTGTTTTGCAAAGTGTCGGTATCATGTGTTGATCCTTACATGGCTAGAGGATTGATCTTATAGCTTTTGGGTTATTTGCAAATGGGTTATGCAAAATATTGGTGTTCATTTGATCTTAGAGTATGTGATTAGAATTTGCAAATATGTTTTGCAAGAATTGTTTTGATCATGAGTTGATCATCTCATGGCTCAAGAGTTGATCTTATTGACTCTTGCTAGCTTGTAGTCATGCCCTTCATCAAGTCTATGTGAGGGATTTCGAAAAATCAGATTTTAGACTTGAATGACTACATCAGAGTTTGGTTTTGGTGATATTTAAAAATATCTATGGTTGCTTAAATCTTGAAAATGGGTGGAGATTGTAGCCCTCGTGATAAGCTTCGCATAGAATCAAAGATCACCTAAATCGTGATAAGCAACGAATTTTTGATGAGAGTGAAAATTCATCGTCGCTTGAGGCGGAAGTTGGGGTTGATGGAGATGCCGGTTCTTCACTTGATGTTGACGATGAAGAATCATCAACCGACATAGCTTCCTCAATGCAATCCTCGATTTGGGATGTGGACACGTCATATAAATCTTGAAGCTTTGTCCACATTTCATGGCGCCGAGAGGTTGCAAATGAGATTAAATATTTCTCGCTCACAACACTAAATAAAACGTTAGTTGCTTGAGCGTCGAGATGTAGACATTTCTCCTCTCCTTTAGTTGGAGCAATATTATTAGTGGAGAAGAAATGCCGACATCTACGATCCACCAAATTTGTGGGCTCGTGGATTTAAAATGATTAATCATAAATATTTTCCATTGAGCATAATTTGATTCATTTAGCATGAGTGGATCGTGTGAGTGCACTAGACCACTAGGCGCCATCCGTTTTACTCTCTAGACGGTTAAGCCTAAAATGAGAGTGACCGTGGCTCTGATACCACTTGTAGGGTCGAGGATGCGCCTAGAGGGGGGTGAATAGGCGTTTTATGAAATTCGATCGCTCACTAAACAATTCGTTATAATCAACCCCTATGTCAAAACCTAATCAAAAATATATGCGGAAGCGATAAATAGGTTTTGACAATTAAAACCTAAATCAACTAGGCTCACTATGTGCACTAACTAAATTATGTCTCTACACTAGAATTGCTAATTCGATCAATCAATTAATGCTAAGCAATTCTAATTACAATCAAGCAATTGAACAATATACAACAATTGTAAATACTTGAAAGTAAAAGAGACAACCGATATTTTTCCGTGGTGTTCGGAGACTTGCCGGTCTCCCCTAGTACACGTTGAGGCAAGCCCACACTTGGACCGGCTCCCGCTCGAGCACCCGCCTCTTTCCACTAGTCGTGGTTTTTCACGCTTGCGTAGGCTCAACCGAACCTTCACAAACTTGCCGGGCTTCTCACACCTCGAGAGCTCCACGCCGACGCCTCGCCTGTCTAGGAGTCAAGAACCTCCAAGAGTAACAAGCCGCTCCTCGCTTGAACTTCACCGAGCACAACGGATGCACTCCCGGTGATCACCAAGTGCAACACATGCACAAGGCCTCACTCAAGTGCAACACATGCACAAGAGGCTCTCAAACCACTTCCTAATTGCAACACATGCAATTAGTCTCACTCTTAAGCTCAAGAAGCAAAGGGAGAAGAGCAACACATGCACACAACTCCCACACACAGCAACAACACTGCCCCAACACCCCCAAGGCCTCCTTTTATAGCCACCATGCCAAAACTAGCCGTTGGGGGCATTAGGCAAAAACAAAACCCGTATTCTGCCTCATAGGGCAGTAGTACCGGCCGTAGCCTCAACGGTCGGCTAACGGCTACAATCCCGGTACTACCGCCCTCTGAGGCGCGGTAGTACCGCCTCCCACTAAGCGGTAGTGCCGGCCTTGCCAGCCAGAAAATCATGCGATCGCCAAAAAGCTACAAGCAACCAAAAGCGGTAGTACCGCCTTAACGGTACTACCACCATACCTCGGTAGTGCTTGGCCTCAGGAGAAAATCCAGATTTAACTCGAAAAACATTTCTCCGAAAACCGAAACCCATTCTTTGAGCCTCTAGATGATCAACACATGATCAAACACACGTGCAAAACACATTTGCACCAACTTAGCTCATGCTCAAAGAATTTCAACCAAATTGCAAAACGCATTTCGCAATCAACTCAAAATCTATTTGCAAAACGATTAAGCAAATCAAACCCGAGTTTATGAGATTAATCCCCTAGCCATGTGAAGGTCAACACGAGACCCAGTCAACTTGCCAACACCGTTGCAAGCCCTATTCACATGCTCTCGAATTCGGACTCATAAATCTCGGTTTATTCGCTGTGAACTTGCAAACAACACAATAAACACATTTCATGCTTGAGCACTACTCTTTGCAACACATGCAAAAGTCTAGCTCCAAGCAACACCAAATCAAGATGCATGAACTCTCTAATTGCAACACATGCAATTCTCTAGTTCAATGCAACACCAAATTGACTTCACACCAAAACCAAACATCAACTAAACCAAATCACACGTATGAGCTCTTTACTCGCAACACTTGCAAGCCTCTAGCTCCATACAACCACACAACATAAAATCATGCTTGAGCTCTCTCCTTTTGCAACACATGCAAAACTTAGCTCCAAGCAACCACACGGTTTTATAAAGATTTGTTTTGCGAACAAAGCATGAAGCTTCAACTAATGCAACACATGCAAAAGTGAACTTCACGCAAAAGCCAACGCATTAGCTTATCCTATTTGCAACACATGCAAATCAAAGCATTATGCGAAAACCAAATGCAACCAAGCATAAGTTTAACACATTTGCAACACATGCCAAATGGTTAACCCATATGCAAAAACCAAATCAAGATATGATTTGAGCTCGAGTGAACGCGGAATGAGATCACCAACACATGATGAAGCTCAAGCTAGGAGACAACCCCTCTTAATAGCACGGCGATAAAAACCTTAGACTCAAAGACTACAAAAGTCCTTAGCCTATCTAATTATACCTTCCGTGCGCATCAAGCAATCCCCTTTGGGGTCTTTATGATCTTCACTTATTTTCTCCCTCGGGATCATCACTCGACTCCTCTTCTTAACTTCGGGATCCATTCTTGACGCCCATCAACTCATGATGCCGTCCTTGTCCCGTTCTCCTCATTCATCCATCTTTGGACCTAACTCAATCACAACTCATAAAATAGTTAGTCCAAGATGCATGGTTGTCTCAATTATCTCTTGCACTCCATTAACACATAATGGATGCCTCTAGATCAATTGAGCACAACCTAAATCAATTGAAATGATTGTAAATGTGTCTTCAGTATAATAATGCAACACATGCTTCATTATACTTAAGAGCTATTCATTTGTCCTTAATTAATCAAGGAACACGATCAACACATGATGAAATGTTCTTTAATGATTAACAAGACAAATGAACTCAATTTAAATTATCATTTAAATTGATATGAGTATATATTAACTACACAAGTTTTCATATACTCATGTTGATGAAAAGTAATGATCCATTATATGTAAATTGTATGGAAATGATCATTACCCTAAGTCATCAACTATAGAATAAACTCCACATGTATATGTGCATAAGTATGATTGACTTGGATATAATATGCACATATTCAATTTGATTGTATTGGAGCATATCCTATATTTTCACGAGTATACTTATAACTAGGCAATTCAAATATATACTCAAGGATTTAGTTTCTTTGTCTTGATCCTTATGTGTGTCAATAAGAATTAGATCAATGCAAAGAGACTTTCAAGTTAAACTACAAACTCCCCCTAAGTGTGTGCATCCATGTAATATATGGATTGGGAAACATGATGCACATTTTGTGGTTAATATAACGGGGACATTTATACTTTAACTCGACTCCAAGGTATGCAATAAATACAAAGAATGGATACGCACACATACCTTGGGTTTTCCATTTTTCAAAGCGATGAGACTAATCAAAGATATTCTAGATAAACAAGTTAGTCTCGATATAAGATTTGTCATTAATAACAAAATCACATTAATGGATAATCTCAATATTAGATTTGTCATTAACACCAAAACCATAACTAATGAAGGTTGAACTTACAGGGGTACTGTAGCAACGGCTAGTTTTTGATGTTTTCAATGCACAAATGTGACCGTTGGCCTAAAGGCCGGTGCTACCGGCCCTAGTAGGGCGGTAGCACCGGGTTGACTGCGTTTTTGCCCCATTTCGCCCTCCAACGGCTAGTTTTCTTTGGGGGGGGCTATAGAAGGAGTCTTGGGGCTGACATTTGAGAGTTGCTGGAGCATTTGGGCGTTTGTAGAGCTTGTGTGCTTGTGTTGCCCTCTTCTATTTGTCTCTTGAGCTAAGAGTGAGCCCTAATTGCATGTGTTGCAATTAGGAAGTGGATTGAGAGCCTCTTGTGCATTGTTGCACTTGAGGGAGCCATTGTGCATATGTTGCACTTGGTGATCACCGGAGTGCATGTGTTGCACTAGGTGAAGTTCAAGCGGGAAGGCTTGGTTTGTTACTCTTGGTGTTTGCCGACACCTAGACGGCGTAGAGGCGTCGTGCGTGGTGAGCTTCTCGATGAAGGTTGTGAGAAGCCCCGGTAAGTTGTGAAGGTCGGTGCTCGCCTACCCGGAGCGGGAAAGAGCAACCACTAGTGGATTTGAGGCGGGAGCTCAATTCGTGGAGCCGGTCCAATTCGTTTGGGCTTGCCTCAACGTGGATTAGGGGAGACCGGCAAGTCTCCGAACACCACGGTAAAAAGTATCGTGTCTCTTGTCTCATTTACATTCAGGCATTTACATTATTGCTATATTATTGATTACTTAATTAAGATAGAATTGCTTAGTTTAACTTGCTTGTTCAATCTAACAATAATTGTGTAGAGACCAAATTTAGTTAGTGCACTAGTGAGCCTAGTTGATTTAGGCCTTAATTGTCAAAACCTAGTTTATCACTTCCGTATTATCTTTGATTAGGTTTTGACATAGGGGTTGATTAGAGCGAGTTATTTTAGAAAGCGATTAATTTTGTAAAACGCCTATTCACCCCTCCCCCCCTCTAGGCGCATCCTCGATCTTACAACTTTTCCAAATCTGATCTTCTTTTCAGTGGCGCTAGGCTCCACTGCCCTTAGCTTTGATTTGGCAGAGAAATCCTCTCCTGGATCGGTTTCCTATACCTTTGGCCAGGACGATCCCATATTGGCCCAGATAGCCTGTCCTTGGCCAATTGCCTAGGCTAATCGTTCCGGGGATAGTGCTCCATTGGGCATGAGTATGGTGTCGACAACGCTACTCCCCTCTCCCAGCAGAATTGCCAAAAGGGGCACCTCCGATGGGCTCTCTCCAAATTCTCAGACCAATATAGATTATCTGGCCGGCACGGGTAGTGTCGTGGCCGATTGTTCATTTTCTCATATTTCTCTAATAATAGAGAAAATGTTGGCTTAGACCTGATGATCGGTTCTCGTGGTGGTAAAACTACTTTTTTATGTTTTATATTAGTTCTGGAAATTAATAAAATGTTGATCAAACTTAATAACTTCCTTTCCTGAAACCTTGTACTGGTCTCGGTGAAGAAAATGACCAAATTACGTAATCAATCTCTATCTAGGCCCTTAGATCCTATGCAACTATCCAACCTTTTAGGGAAAAGATGAAAGTTATCCTTAACAACAAAAACTAACTTGGATTCTAGTGATTTCAAGGTCTCTGAACGCTTAATTGCATCTGTAACAACAGAGAAACAAATGACGAGGCAATAGCATGCGAAGATGTGAAGCCAAGATTATACCATGCACTTTTCAATCAGTTTCCACAAGTACGGATTGCAGCAATAATGTTACTCTCATCATTAATCGAACGGCACATCTATACTTAGTTTACGTGCCGCTACCTTCTGGAGACGACGAGACTCCCCTGTTGCATCCTTTTTCTTGATGATGCTGCCAGCCGCTCGCTAATTTCTTCTTCTCGTGCGCTGTCTCCTCGCGCTCCTCTTTTTTCCCCTTTTCTGTTGCGCCGCCACCGCTCCTGAAATTCTTCGGGATTTCTTCTTTCCTCTAGCGTTGCGCCTTCCTAAAACCAGGAGTACCCCTCCTATTTATTCTCAACAAACCCTAACTTCTTATCTCTAATCAAAGGCTCCGACTAGGGGTGGAATCGAGCCGAGCCAAGCCGAACTCGCTCGGCTCGGCTCGATCGAGCTCGGCTCGGCTCGGCCCGAGCTTCGTCGGTTCTGAGCCAAGCCGAGCTCGGCTCATTATCTTTGTCGAACTGAAAACCGGACTCGGCTCGGGCTCGATCGAGCCTCGAGCCGAGCCGAGCCGGCTCGTGAGCCGCCTGGCATGTGGGCCCGCCTCATTACGTCAACTCTCAAGTATGTTCATTGTATGTTCCTTGTTCAATATGACTGTATGAATACCAAGCCGATTGAATGTCTGTAGGTTGTGGCTAATTTTGTATTAAAATTAAGCCTCATATAACTTGGATAATCGATTAATGATTAGTGATTAGTGAAAGTGATTCGAATATCTGAATTTTCTGAGAGCCTAACGAGCTAACGAGCCGCTCATGAGCCGGCTCGGGCTCGGCTCATTGTAGCACCGAGCCAGATGGTAGGCTCGGGCTCGGCTCGTTGATGCATTGAGCCGAGCCGAGCCGTACCGAGCCGAGCCGAGCCCGAGCCGAGCCGCGAGCCTCGAGCTATTTTTCCACCCCTAGCTCCGACTGCTGTGCAATCAGGGTAAATTTGTCTTTTTTGTAACTTCTAACATAGGACGAATTTGATCATGAAATTTTATATGTAGATGGGGTAAGATAAGATGTACATCCATGATTTTTTTTCAGAATTTTTTGAAACTTTTGTTAGTTGGAGTGCACGGTGATTGCACGGGAGCCCTAATTGCACAGCAGTCGGAGCCCTAATCAAATACATACATGCATATTCACCTGGCCCAATTACACATAGCCCAATATATGCACGCAGCTCAAAACTCACACAAGCACGCGTATGGCTCACCTGCCGTTCTCACGTGACTCACTCGCCTGCATGGCCCACTGGTCGCCACACTACGTCGTCCATCTGCGTAGACCTCTACGCATCCCGACTCGCTGCACCACCCGTGACTTTCGCGTGCTGCGCCTCCTGCACCTGCGATTTCACGTGCCACCTGCACCTCTGCGACCTCGCGTGCTGCGCCTGCACCATTCGAGGACATATCTTAGCCACATGTCTAATCCGGCATTATTATGATGATGTTCGCCCGTATTTATCCGTCAAATCTATCTACATAGCCTTCCGGAAATTCGAATCTAAAGACAAGTTCGAGCGTGCTTAGTGCTCTCCTCGTGACCAAATCGGAAGCATCACATTCACATCTGGTGTTGGTCAAACCTAAGTACTTCTGGAGAAAGAAGGGTTTCGATGCCCTTAAATCGGTGCCAACAGCCGACAGGCCGCCCCTTAAAGAATCGCCAGAGCCCCAGTTCGCCGACCTGTTAAAGCGTCGTGCCAGGGGCAGATGTTTCAGATGTCTTGCGCCGGATCACTTCGTTGCATCCTGTCGCTTTCCTTTGCGATGTCTCCTCTGCGGCCAGGCCGGGCATAAGGCTCGCTGGTGCCGATCTCTAGGCAAGTCTGCTGCTTCCAGGCTTCCTCCGCCTGCTGCCGCCAAGTCTGTTTGCTCCTTCTCCTCCATGCACAGGCCTGGAGACCCGGACGGCAGACCGGAGATGGCCAATCACCATCTGAATATCGTCGCAGGCATTGCGGGAAGAGAAAGGGAGTTCACCTCTTCGGCGGTGCTGGTTCACTCTCTCGGAGACCAGGAAACTTCAATCCGTCAGATTCAGCGGCTCTTGGCTGACAGGTTCCAAGTAACCCCTAAACTTCAGTTCTTTCTCTGGCTTATCTCTTATAATAAAATCATGATTAAAGATAACCTGGTAAAAAGAGGTATAGATAAAGGTTCTTGCTGTAGCTTTTGTGATGACTCAGAATCTGTTGTCCATCTATTCTTTGATTGTGTGGTTGCTAGAAATATCTGGAACTTGATTGGTAATTCGTTTAATCTGTTCATTGGTTACAATTATGAATCTGTTGCTCGTTTCTGGATTAGTAATAATAAAAACGCCGTTTTAAACACAATCTGTGCTGCTGCTATATGGAGTATTTGGAATACTCGGAATGACTTGATTTTTCGTTGTCAGTGTTGGATAAGTGTCAAAACAATATGAAGGAAAATGCTCACTGCTTTGAAAGACTGGAGGCCGGTATACAAGGAGAACATGAGGCCCAGGATGGATCAGTTTTGCGAGGAGTCGAGGGTAAAGCTTCGGGCGCCGCTTTCTGTGATGTCTGGAGTATCTTCTCACAGGGGCGCATCCAGTGATGAGAGCCCAGGATGGTGACAGGAAGTTTTGAAGTTGTGGATGTCACCCTTGTTGATTGGCCCCCTGATGGTGTTCATTTGTAAATTTTTGTGCTCCTGTTGGGGTGATACCTGTGTTTGGGTCTGTTCTTTTCGTTTAGTGTTATATGGTCTGGAATGTTTTGTCCTGGAGGTTCCAAGTAACCAGAGATGAGCTCAACGTCTCTTTAGCCGCTCCGAGAAGCTACTTTGTCCGCTGTGATTCTAATCACCTCTGGAAACAGCATGTTGGCCATTCCAAGGTTCCTGCAGGAAGGGGTCGAGCTAAAGATCATGCCATGGACTCGTCAAGCTCAGGCGGTGGCAGCTCAAGCAAGATTCAGAATTCGGCTGTGCATCGAAGGAGTGCCGCGTCATGCGTGGTCTTCTCAGGGGATTGCTCCCTTGTTGATCGATGCCGGGATCGTTGATGAAGACCTAGACCAGCCGTTAAACGACAATGAGACGGCTTGTGTGTGTGTTTGGATGTGGGCTCGGGATGCAGCGGCTATTCCGAAAGCTGCTATGTTGTTCATCCGTGAGGAGGCCAGGGCAGAGCCCCCCTTTATTGAATTCCCGGAGCTCGATCGGCATCGAAGGGCCAGCATGGCCAAGATCTCCTCCTAGAATGCTTGCTTACAAGATCCTGTTGCACCTCGACCAGGTTCTTGATTTCGCTCCTCCAGACCAGTTCTCGCCAACAGGGGCCACGTACAGCCCGGGGCATAGCGACGTCAGTGGGGAACCCTCCGAGGTCTCCTCCCAGCAGGACTAGCCCAAAAGGTACAGCTACAAATGGAAACTCGGGGCGGTTGACGGGACTCCTTGGCGGCAGCCGCAGCTCTGTCACCGCCAGCCCAACAGGTCCAGGCAAAGATCACCTCCAGGAGATGAAGGTAGGCGCCGCCGCCCATCCGGTTGCGATGTGCCACCCCGCGGGGGCAGTTGCATCAGCTTGGGCATCTCGCCTCTCGCAGGTCGGAATATGTCAGTTGAGGAAGGGACGGCTACGGTGGCCGAGCTCGTCGGTGCATCTTATCGGCGTTTCAGCCTCAGTCTGAGCTTCTCGGCATGCACCGTGCCTCTCCCAGGTCTGGCGGTCAGGACGTGCTCGGCGACCCCATTCCGGTGTCTCGGCAGGGCGACGCAATGCGGGAGGAGCTTCCAGCTTTGTTGCCTTCCATTCCCGACGTCGAAGCCGGAATGCATTTGTTCGCACACGACCTCAACAGGTAAAGCGTCCAGATTTACCTCAACAGGTAAAACGGCCTGCTGCCCATATACTAGCTCATATGGAGTCACTTTTGTAGCACCATGCTTTGATATCCTGTGCGCCCATAAAGCTTCTGATAATATCTCATGCCATCTCTTAGGGCTTTCCTCTATCTTCTTCTTTATGAGTTTAATCAGAATCTTATTAGTAGACTCAGCCTGACCATTCGCTTGAGCGTAGTAAGGTGAAGAATTGAGCAGCTTAATTCTATAGGATTCGGCAAATTCTCTCACTTGAGATGAAATAAAAGATGAGCCCTGATCCATAGTCAATGTTTGATCCGTAGTCAATGTGTGTTGTAAGCCAAAGTCCGGTAAGGGGGTTCGAAACAGGCAAATTCTTTCCCAACCAAATTAGGCGCGCTAACAGTGGGTTCATTGTTAAAGACAGGAACCATCTGCCCACTAGCTTGTGCCGTTTGATTCCCAAAGTTAGTTCCACCAGGCGTGCCATATAAGGTCTGACTTGGTATGCCTCTCGCTGATGGATTAATTGGAACCCGTGAAATACTCACAGAGGCGCCCCCCAGGGCCTCCTGGTTTATCCTATTGTTATCCATGATTTTATTCACATGTTCTAGCAGTATTCTATTATTCTCATTCATCATGTACTGAAATTGCTCAACTGAAAGGTTTGAAGATGTCGATGGAACCACAGTTGAAGCATCAGGTGGAGTAGAAGAAGGTTTACTTACAGAGGGCATTACCTTAAGATCAATCGGCGGCAGCGCGAATAACTCCTTCTGCACAACGCCATGCCGATTCTTACCGAAGCATGAAGCAACCCTCTTTTTCAAAGCATCTTCATGTTCCTTGATGTACTTCTCCACCACTTGGCGGTGATCCTCCGGAAGATCGTCGAAAGAAGCTTCAACGATATTGTTGAGGTCGACATCAGTAAGGGATCCTTGGGTTCCCTTGGCCTTGTTGCTGTCGCCAGACATACCAGACGACCGATCCTGTCGTCCCCAGCGGAGTCGCCAAAAGTGTGTTCGCACACGAACACGTCACCGTGTGCCTTCGAGAGCGAGCGCGATGCGCGGGACACGCTGTCGAAGGAGGCTGACCGAGGAGCGCGATCCGCAAGACACCTCGGCAGCGCGCTTGAACCTGAAGGCGCTGTGCTCCCGGGAAGACCCCTGCCAAGGAGACAACGCAACAGGGTGTTCTAGACGGCTTGACCGCTCCAGAACATGCAAATCACCATGCAGGCGAAGAACAATGAAGAAAATAAAATGTATATTAGATTGGATGTTTGTCTCTGTATGTTGATTGATACATGCGTTCACAATATATATCAGCAGGTCTTCTCGTATAAGCATACGACTTTAACTTGTATTGCAAACCGACTAAACTTCCTATTCTTATTCAGCCCATATGATTTTATCGAACCCATAACTGATTCGGCCAAATCAATGAAATTAGGAAGGTCTTAATTTCCCAGGCTAAAAAATACGTGTGTATGTCATGCTTCTCCTGGGCCTGCTATATTTGAATTTGTTCCGTGCAATACATGTCTTCTTTCCCTGCATGCAAACTTCTTCTCTCAGCCTTCCTTTACTTCTTCACGCGAGCTTGTATTTGCATGATCTGGTGAATTCTTCCTGCACCATCTTTATTTTCACGTGCCGTTCGCATGCATACATATTCAAACTATCAGTCCCTGTTTCACCGTCTAAGACCTTTCTCTGATGAAAACCAATCAATTCGGCCAGATTAATTACTAATCATCGCTTCAACAGCCGAACCAACTGCTAAACGCTCATAATAATATCAAACACCATCCCAAGCCCAGATTATTCTAAAGATGCTAATTTTAAGTGCTAACAGCATTCCAGTGAAGCGGGAGTGGAAGTGCACTCTCTTCGCTCATCTTTCCCTGCATCGGCAGAGCTGGCTCCGGGCCAGGGCCGCTCCGTCCCCTCCGACCTCGATGTTTCGGGTTTCCTGCCGCGCGACAACACTCTGGCGTATTACTCCGAAGCGGACAGGCTTGACCCAATGGCTGAGGAAGCCTGCAGATCCACAGCTCTCGTTCCATTCGTCCCAGATGACCAACAGGGCATGCAGGCTTCCCAGGAGGGGGCCGAGGTTCTTAACCTCGTTTCTTTCTGCAGATCCCTTAAGTCTGCCCTGCCACTGCCGATCCTGCATGAACAGCCGCAGAGCCCTCCAGTTAAAAAATTGACCACGCGCCAAAAGGAGAGGCTTAGCGCTCGCCTCGCGACTAAGAAGAATGCCACAATGTCCTCCATGCAAAAGGCGCAGCTGCGGATTGCTGAAAAATTGGGCCTCCTCCACTCCAGCAATACAGACGACGTCAGCATGTTGGAAACCTACAAGCGAATGTTTGACAAGCAGCTATCAGATGAGGTGCTTCAGGCCCTTGCCGACCTAGCTGGTGTGGATCGCAGCAAGGATCTGCTGCAAGCCACTGGAGCATCTTCATGGGAGGTCTCACCTTCATAGCAGCACCCTTGTGCAATTATGGACTTCTGCCAAGGACTGCTTCAAGCTCCGGGGAGGTTGCTCTTGCCTGTTTTGCTTGGCACGTCGGAATTCCTTGTCAATTCATGTCGCGGCAGGATTGCAGGTTACTAAGTTGGAATGCCCGGGGTTGTAACTCCTCGGCGAAGAAAGCTGTCATCAAGCAGCTGATCCAGGACACGAGCAAACATAGTGTGCTTGCAAGAGACAAAGCTACAGGTCATGGAGGATTCTCTCATAGCAGAAATGTTGGGATCCAGGTTTTCACATAATCACTGTTGTCTTCCTGCTCAGGGCACGTGGGGAGGCATTCTTTTAGCGGCTTCCGATGATTTCTTCCTCATTCAGGACGTTCATGCAGGGACCTACTCCATTTCAGCAACCATCGTAATGAAGGACGATGGAGCCAAATGGTCTTGTATAGCGGTCTACGGACCTCAATCCGATCAACACAAAGCGGAATTCCTGCAAGTGATCCAATCCCTTAAGGGTCAAATGCGAAATGAGTGGCTCATCCTAGGAGATTTCAACATGATATATCAGGCGGCGGACAAGAGCAACTCCAACCTCAACAGAACAAGTATGGCGGCATTCAAAATGGCCCTAGATAACGCTCAACTCAAGGAGATTGGGCTTAATGGCAGGAAATTCACCTGGTCCAATGGGAGGGAAAATTCGACCTTAACAAGGATTGATAGGTTTTTTGCTTCGACGGACTGGGATGCCTTTTTCCCGGATTGTCATTTGCAGGCCTTATCATCCTTGGTGTCGGATCACTGCCCCCTGTTGCTTCAGGGAGCCGTCACGCAGCGCAGATTCTCAGGTTTCAGGTTTGAGTCCTTCTGGACTAGAATGCCAGGGTTCCTCCAGGTGGTCCTCTCAGCATGGAGCAGGCCTATTTCTTCCCAGGACGCCCTGCTTAGGCTTCATATAAAGCTAGCGAGAACGGCGAAGGCACTTAGGGCATGGAGCAAGCACCAGGTGGGGGATCTCCGCATGCAGTTCGCCATCGTTCAAGAGCTTATCTTTCGCTTTGATAAGGCAGAAGAAGGAAGAAGGCTGTCAGATGCAGAAAGAGGACTGCGTTCGAGGCTGAGAGTTAGGCTGCTTGGCATAGCGGCAGTGCAGAGAGTGCGTCTCCGTCAGCGTTCTCGGATGACCTTCATTAAGGAAGGCGATGCAAATACCAAGTTCTTCCATATTAAAGTTAATGCGCGCAGGCGAAAGAACTATATCCAAAGCATCCAATCTGACGCAGGTTTGCTGCATAATCACTAGGATAAGCAACATGAACTCTTCATCCACTTCAAAAACCAGTTGGGAAGAAGGGTGCAGAGACAGCATTCCCTAAACTGGGATGGATTGCAGTTGCAGTCCGCAGATCTTGAGGTGCTAGAACAACCTTTCCAGCCTCAAGAAGTCAAGGATGTCATTTTTTCTCTCCCTCAGGAAAAGGCTCCAGGCCCAGATGGTTTCATTGGAAAATTTTACAGGACTTGCTGGACGATCATACAGGATGACCTAATAGCAGCCTTCCAGCAACTGTATGATCATCGTGGGCAGCACTTTCACCTCCTAAATTCGGCGCACATAGCGCTTCTTCCCAAGAGGAGGGATGCCACCACAGTTTCATATTACAGACCAATCAGCCTCATCCACAGCGTGGCTAAGATTTTTACAAAGCTCTTAGCTAACAGATTGGCAACAATGCTTCCGCATATGGTGTCCATCAGTAAGTCTACCTTCATCAAAAAGAGATCAATACAGGATAACTTCATATATGTAGGATAACTTCATATATGTCAGTAGTCTTACCAAAGAATTGCACAGGCAAAGGAAAGCTTCTCTTCTTATCAAGTTGGACATATCCAGGGCGTTTGACTCAGTTAGTTGGGACTACCTAATAGAGCTATTGTAGAAACTAGGCTTCGTCAACGGTGGAGGGATTGGATATCTCTAATCCTAATATCTTCCTCCTCCAAGATCATTCTTAATGGATCACCAGGAGATATCTTGCGGCACAGACGAGGGCTTCGGCAGGGAGACCCGCTGTCCCCAATGCTATTCATTCTGGCCATTGACCCCTTGTTTCACATCATGGCTAAAGCGGCATCAGTTCACATGCTAGCTTCTTTACTAGTCAGCTCGGCAGGCAGGCGAGTTCCTTTATATGCTGATGATGTGGCCATCATTGCCAATCCAACCTCACATGAATTGAATGTCATCGTAGCTATTTTAAGGATTTTTGGAGAAGTGACTGGCTTACAAACAAACATGCTCAAGTCGGAAATCTTCCCCATCAGATGTTAGGGCATAGATTTGACAAGCATTCTTCGCAGGTTCCCTGCTCAGCTAAAGGCTTTCCCGTGCAAATACCTTGGGTTACCGCTGCGTCCCTCCAAGCTTCAGAAGGCAGACATCCAGCATATTTTAGACAGGGCAGCCGCAAGATTAGCGGGTTGGAAGGGAAGGATCCTTTCCAGGGCAGCTCGACTCATTCTAGCAGATTCAGTCCTTACTGCTCTCGCCATATATCATCTGTCTGTCCTGCCTTTCCCTACTTGGGCAGTCAAGAGACTGGACAGGATCAGAAGGAATTTTATCTAGAGGGGTGATGCTCCCTGCATAGGTGGTCACTGTTTGGTGAACTGGAAAAAGGTATGCAGACCAAAAGTCCTAGGGGGCCTTGGCATCAAAGACCTTGAGAGGTTTGGCTGGGCACTGCGGCTCCGTTGGTTGTGGCAACAATGGAAAATCCATAGAAACCCGGGGGATCGAATGGGGGCACTGTGCGATCATGTAGATCAATCGCTTTTCCAAGCGAGCACTATCATTCAGCTAGGAGATGGAAAGATAGCCAGGTTCTGGTCTTCTTACTGGCTCAATGGCCGCTCTCCAAAAGACATTGCACCCAACTGCTATCTCATAGTGCGGAGAAGGACGAAATCGGTTTATGAAGAGCTAACAAATGACGCTTGGATCAACTCGCTTAGGAGGATCACATCTGCTTTACAGCTCCATGAGTTCTTCTTATTATGGCAGGCCATTCAGCAGGTCAACCTGCTCATCAACACAGAGGATGACATAATCTGGAAATGGACATCAGATGAGCATTACTCCGCAAGGTCGGCGTACCAGATTCAGTTCCAGGGGTCGATGCCAGACAACAACTACAGTCGAATTTGGAAGGCAAACGCGGAAAACAAATGTAGATTCTTTGCTTGGTTATTCCTACAAGACAGGTTGCTCACAGTGGATAGATTGGCTGCGAGGGGCTGGCCCCATTCTCTCTATTGTCCTCTTTGTGGCTCACAATCTGAGACGGCGACGATCTCTTCCTTAGGTGCCCTTTCGCAAACCGTGTGGTCGGGGTTTTCTCCCATATCTGACTATCTTCTCCCATTCCACTCATAGGCATTTCGATATCGCATTGGTGGCATCTCCTCCCACGGAAAGTGATTAACACTTCCAGAAAGCAGTGGGCGGGATCCTCATTTATACCCTTTGGAATCAGGGAAGGAAAGGAATCACGAGAACTTTCGACAACATACATCGACCCGCCAACACGCTTTTGCCCGTATTGTTCAAGATGTTCAGGATGAAGGAGGGCTCATCGAGCGGCGCCTCGGTAACCTAGGTGACGAGGATCGAGGCGGTTCACAAGCGCAAGATGAGGAAAGGTTTTCACAACGATCGGCGCGCCAGATCAAGAGCAAGGTGCAAACAAATGACAGGACGATCTATAGAAGTGCAAACCAAGCCAATGGTCTTTCAACCAAATCTCATATCAGCAGTTTTTCAACGGAAGGGCTCCTTGTACGAGGTCTCTGGTCTCGACATTGATCGCTGCGTTAAGGCCCGCGCATAGGAGGTTCCCGTCCTTTATTTTGGTCCTCATCGCAGTGGGCGGGTCTTTTTAACCCTGGGTCGGGATGCTGGCTCACCAGTTCCCAAGTTCTGTCTAGCTTTTTATGGTTATTCCAGTCTTCTGTCTCCTTCTTTCATGATGCTGCAATTTTCCCATGCTGTTACACTCTTATTCCATTTTTAATGCATGGCAGAGCTCCTGCCGTTTTTTTCAAAAAAAAAACATTCACATTTGGAGCCTTGAGGCCACCTCGCCATATTGGGACTTGGGTGGCTCGTGTCGTTCAAGGCCTCCAGGGCGCCCTATGTCATATTTACTATATAATAGCCAAGGCTTCCACGTTAGTTTTTTTGCCGAAAAACCCCCTGGTAAATCTGGAAATTGCGTTAGGTCCTTCCGCTTGCCTGTAAGCTTCCTCTTGCGTTCATCATTGCGATGCACAGTAGCGGCTCTGGATTAGCGCGCCTATGTTTCGTGAGGAAAATTGATATAATGCCACTCCCAAGAGTGGTGCGAGCCAAATACCACTCTCGATGTTGCCTTTGTTAAAATGCCACTCTTCTCGTGCCCTCCTCGCCAAAATACCATTTTCGATTTTAGAAATGAATTTAAGCTTTTACATGCGATTCGACCACTAGAAATGACCATCTTGCCCCGAGCTAAATGCCTTTACTCCTTCTCGCCATCTTTTAAAATTAATTAAAATAAACAAACATTATTCTAAATCTTGTTGTAAAATAACTATTCTCTGCCATCTTTTAGTATACTATTTTTTTACTTCTCGCAATGTATGGCAATATTACTACATATTCAAACCTTAAAACCATTCCTTAAAGAAATTTTTTGTTTCTGTAGTAGATGACTTTAGACAATGACAATAATTTTTATGTGATCCGAGTAGTAAATTGTTAATTTTTCTTTTGTCTTTATGCTCTACTTGATTTTATAAATCACGTCATTATTTGGTTGGATATCTTGTAACATACCCCATTTAATCAATGTAAAGACATTTAGCTCGGGGCACTGCGGTCATTTCCGTGGCTAGAGATGCCAGAAAAGCGAAATTCATTTCAGAAAATCGAAAATGGCATTTTGGCGAGGAGGGACACGAGAAGAGTGGCATTTTAACAAAGGCAACGTCGAGAGTGTCATTTTGGCTCGCACCACTCTTGGGAGTGGTGTTATATCAATTTTCCCGTTTCGCGAGGTCTCGCCCTCGCTTGGTCTCTATTTCTTCGTTCCTCTTTTCGTTTTCGCTACTTCGTGGACTCCGCACCCCCCCATCGTCAGCTTCTGCGTCGGCTTCCACATCGGTTTGGCCCTCTTCTCGGTCTGAGCTCCCTCGGTTCGCCCGGCCGTCGCCTCACTCGCCTTCGCCGCCTCCCCGCGTCCACTTCTACCTCGGTTCGCCCGGTCATCGTCTCCCTCAATCCATCCCATCTCCTCCGGGAGCCCCGCCGCTTCCCTGCATTCGCGGCGTGTCGCGCCCGAGGCGGAGCTGCATCCGCCGCCCGTGCAGCTGGGAAGGGTCACCGACGAGGGGCTCCATTAGTACGACAGGTCCAAGCCCAACAGGTACATAGAAACTCTATCTTTTCTTTCGTGATCACTGCTCTGATGCTTCGATTCTGGGATGTGGTTGTCCGGTTATTAGCTTCTACCTCAATTCGCCCGGTCATCATCTCCCTCGATCCATCCCATCTCCTCCGGGAGCCCCGCCGCTTCCCCGCATCCGCAGCCGGTCGCGCTCGAGTATGAATAATAATCAGTACTACCGGTGGCGGGGCGGCGGAACATGCTAGTGACGAGCGCGCTGCCGTACATCAACAACGTGCCGCACCTCGGCAACATCATCGGCTGCGTGCTCATGTGACGACTGATGATGGCGAGGCATCTGGACAGCGCGCAGGCAGGGTGGGAAATAGCGGTAAATGATGAATCGGTTAAAATGTAAGCAATGGTTGAGATGTAATCCTTAGCGTCTGTTTGGCGATAGATGAAAGAGTCTAGCAAATGAGTATTGTCAGTAATTTCTGTAGCTGTCATCGTAATGTTACAGCCTGGCTTGTCAGGGAGAAAGCGAACTGCGTTAAAATGCTGGTAATACGACAAAGTGAAATCAGATTGGAAAATGGAATGAAATCTTCCTTTCCCAAGTTCCTCCTCTCGTTCCAATTCTCTTCTCTGAATTCTCTATCCCTTGCTGCTCTGTTGCATTAGTTCAGAAATGTGATCGCCAATTGTGCGCAGCTATCACACTTGGTATCAGAGCCTGGTTCCGATCATTCAGGCGGGGTTGTAAAATTTTTTTCCAGACAAAGGTTGGAGAACTTTGGGATTGAGCAATCGATCCTGAGCATTTCCACAAAACCTTCGGGTCCTGCGTCTGGTTAACCCGGCTTGTTTGCGTCGAAGGGCGATCGCGTTGGAGAGGAGACTTTGTCTGGACCGTAAAATCCTAGCGATCGGAAGTTTCTGGGCGCGCTTTGCCTCAGAATTTTCTTTGCCTGGTTGGTTCAGCAGTTAATTCATCACGGCGCCGCAGAAACCCTCCGGGCAGACGTAGTTGGTGTTGAAGGCCATGGGAGACGTGGCTGCATAGGCGGAGGCGAGATGGGAACAGATGGATGATCGTTGGGAGTCAATGAAGGCTCATCTGGAGATCATAGTTGAGAAGATCAAACCCGTGGACTCTATCCCTGCTTTGCAAGCTCAGGTTTCGGAGCATAATACGGTACTCGTGGGTTTGATGGAACAATTCCAGACGATGTGCCAGACGATGAATCTGATTTCACTTTGTCGTATTACCAGCGTTTTAACGCAGTTCGCTTTCTCCCTGACAAGCCAGGCTGTAACATTACGATGACAGCTACAGAAATTACCGACAATACTCATTTGCTAGACTCTTTCATCTATCGCCAAACAGACGCTAAGGATTACATCTCAACCATTGCTTACATTTTAACCGATTCATCATTTACCGCTATTTCCCGCCCTGCCTGCGCGCTGTCTAGACGCCTCGCCGTCATCAGTCGTCACAACTCAGCGCCAACGCCTTCGCGCGCTACTGCTGCCTGCAGGGCCACAACTTGTTGTACGTCTGCGGCACCGACGAGTATGGCACCGCCACCGAGACCAAGGCCATGGAGGAGGGCTGCTCCCTGCAGGGGATCTGCGACAAGTATGCACACAACCGATGATCTCTCTCCTCTCTTGATTCGGCTGTTCGTGGTATTGGGCTTTTGGTTTGGCTGCATTTTGGGCAAATTTTGTGCGGTCGAGGAGCGGATTTGGTAAATTTTGTTCGAAACGGTGCGTTGTGGACAATTTTTGTTGATATGGGTTTTGTGTGATTTAGTAGGGGTTTTAGTTTCGTCTTAGATTTGAATTTCTGCAAATTGAGGCGGGGATTTGGTAAATTTGCTTTTGGAGCTGCTGTTGAATTTGGTTTTGAGCATGCACAAACAAGTCCCAATTTAGATTTGTTCGTAGAGTCTGTAGAGATCGAGTTAGGTCTTTGTCTGAAGTAGTTTATAAGTACTAACCTCGAGTCTAAGCATTTTGTTCAACAAAATTGCCTCGAGGGTAAAAATGAGGAGAACATCTGTGTTGTAAAGCTTCGAAAGTTCATCTCCGCACTAATGATATAGGTATCATGCTATCCACAAGGTGTATGAGTGGTTCGACATCAACCGACCACTTTGGTCGGACGTCTTCTCCGCAATAGACGGAGGTGCATAGCGATCTTCCACAAGCTATTGGAGAATAAGCGGCTTTTAGAGAACACAATGCAACAGAGTTGTTGTGGCGGGAAGCAATTTTCTTTCCATTTCTCTGTTTTTTTGTTATCACAAGTCCATTTCTGTCTTTGTCTTTCTTAACACTTATAAGGTGTTGCTCTATTTATCTCTGCGGCTCTCTGCGATTCATGCCGAGGCTCTTGGTCGATAGGCTTGTGGAGGCTCTTGCCCTACGGAGGATGCAACTATGACTTTGCAAGGGTGATCGATGTGAAAAATGTGGAAAATTGCTCAATTCAACTGAGTTGATTGATCCCAAGTGCAAGGCAGGTGCTTTTGTGTGCTTGTCATCTCACAGCATACCAATCTTGCATTTCTTTCTTGTGTTGAGTTCTAACCATTTTTCAGGTTTGTGGGAGTATACCGTGTATTCGTGACACCGATCATTTGTTCTTAGAGCTCCCCCTGTTGAAGGAGAAACTGGATAAGTACATCGAATGCTTAGCTAAAGCCTCGCTGCATTACCATGGATCTGAAATGGGGCGTCCCTGTGCCGCATGAGAAGTACAAGGATAAGGTTTGTCATTTGTGCATGCATTGATGAATAGGAAAAATCTGAACGGTGTCATCTTCAAGTTTGTATTGATGACTGTCCATTCTGATGAATGGGTTCAGGTATTCTGCGTTTGGTTCAGGTATTCTGAATAATGATATCCAAATCTTCTCTGTATACTTGTAGTGCATTAAAGAAAGGGGAAGCTGTGAAGATATCCAAATCTTTTCCTATCTGGTGCCTTATCAATTCTTGGCAAAATCTTAATTCCTTTCACACTATTGGCTAAAGAAGGATTAGATTGCCATTGAAACAGAAATCACATGGATGGACTAGAACAGGGTTTAAAATCTCATTTTTGCTTGACATCTCGGAGCTGGCTAGAGAGCGAAATCTTGCCGAGATCTCGGACTTTCAGACAAATCCCGAATGAAATACAAAAACAAAAATTCAAATCCGGATTTTTTCTACCGAGAAAACTGAGATCTCGACCGGTTTTACCGATATCTCGGCGTGATTTGTCGAGATCTCGACCAAATTACACTGAGCGAAAAATAGCTCAAACGACGTTGAAAAATTTTGAAATCTTTTGTGGAGGTTTCTGACACATGAATGATGTTCCCATAAAAATTTCAAATGATTATCAAATCTAATAAATTTTTAAAAATTTAAATATTGCTACTGTCCTGATAAAACACTGACCGATAAGTTTGAACTGAATGAAAAATAAAACAAACCACGTTAGAAAATTTTCAAACTTTTTGTGCATAGTTATGATGAATCATTAATGTCTCCATAAAATTTTTAAATGATGATAAAGCTTCATGAATCTTTAAAAATTTGGACAATACTACTGTCCTGATAAAAGCCTTACCGGCAAACTTGAACCAAATGAAAAATGGTACAAACCAAGTTAGAAAATTTTTAAATTTTTTATGGATGTTCCCGATGTATTATTAATGTTTCTATAAAATTTTCATATGATTATAAAGCTTCAAGAAGTTTCAAAATTCTGACAGTACTACATCCTGATAAAAACCTGATGATCAATACATATATTTGCTTTAGCAATAAAAAAGTTTTAAAATTTTTAAAATTTTTGCAAAAGGGTTCTAAGGAAATTATTAATACCTCATAAAAATTTTGAATTATGATCACACTCCAGTGAATTTATAAAATTCTTACAAGTTCACTGCACCATTTATATTCTTTACTGCTTTTTATTTTTGAAATATAACAAATGAAGTTCAATGCATACATAGATTTGATTGAGCAAAGCAAAAAAGTTTATTTTAAAAATTATAAAATAGTACTGAGGTAATTCTTAAGCTATTATAAAAATTTTGGATCACGATCAGAAAATTTATAAAATGCTAATAAGGTTACTATCCCAATTATGTTTATTCTATTTTTGATTTTGGAAAGATAACAGATGAAGTTTAATTATTTTGAAAATTTTTCTATATAAACCTACACTTCTTAGAATGGTACCATAAATTTTTCACATCATCATAAAGTATAAAAAAATTTATAAAAATCTAATAGTGTTTCCGCAGTTATTAAAAAATATCTCAAAAAATCAGTTTTTCAACAAATTTTCATAGGAGATGACTTTCTTAAGGGTTATTGGATCAAATCTGGTTAAAAAAAATCAAAAAATGAGATTTCGGTGAGATTTGGTGAAACCTCACTGAGATTTTTGAAATTATTGTAGCAATTTTGAATATTTTTTTACTCCGACTGGCATTTCAAAAATCGTCCACTTCCAGAAAATGAGATCTCGCGGTATTTCGACGAGATTTTAAACTTTGGGCTGGAAACAGTTATAACCGTAAAGGGATAAGCAACTGAAAGAGGATCAATAGGACGAAAGCAATAGCAGTAGGAAAAGCGAAGGGGGTGTATATAAACAGAGGTTAAGGTGAGCGCTATAAGTTCTATTTTGAACAATTTCAGCTTCGGCTTCTTCTCTCTGAAAGTTGAAAGTTGTTTTAAACAGCTATTTTTTTTATCTGGAAGCCAAAAACCAGTAGCCCATTTGTACCAGAAAAAGTTAAAAGCCGAAAGCTGGTCTAGAGTAGTATTCTACGGCTTCGATAGGTTAGGGTTTTGACTTTGTTATTAGTGTTAAAGAAAATTACCCTTTCCTAGCATGTATAAAATTCCAAACTATGTCTCTCTCACTCTCATTCCCAGCACATATCCCTCGTACCTAAAGTTAGACGGTTAAACACAAAATATATTCAACCCTTTTATTCAATCATACTAAGGTGGGCATTGGGCCGGGCCATTTTAGGCCGGCACGAGGCACGCCTGCCCAACTTTGATTATGGCCCAAAGACGTTTGTCCGGATTGTCTTTGGGCACTAATCAGACAATAGGCGTCCCGGTCCGAAACAGTCCGTGCGTGCCTACGTTGTATGTGTGGGTGAGCAAATCAAGGAGTAAAAAAAGATAACTCTGGATGGACTAGAGAAAAAGAAGAGAATGCATGTATGTGTTGTATGTGTGGTAATTTGTAAATTCTTCTTTCCTTCACGAGTTCTGTTTCTTCTTTCTCTCACTCCCAGCTTCATTGATCATCCAAGCAGTCTTCTTTTTCATGGGGCTCATCTTTTCCTTCCTCCAAAAATCTCCATGGCCATCTTCCAGATTGCTTTAGCGCCTTGAGTGAGATGACCCTGCTCGGCTCCCTTCTACATTTCAGCTGAAAAATTAATCCAGTCACAAATTGAACAGATCACAGAAATCGTGTCTGCTGGTCATTTCCTTCGAAAGCAAGCCATACTGCGAGCTTTCCGGATGCTCCACTGAATGGCAGCTATCCCAACAATCACCATTTTCCTATCCCTCCTACCAAATCTGTCAACCAGTTGCCAACCAACTGTTATATATCAGCAGGGGGGCTTGACAAACTGAAGTTACAGCTATCTATGTTCCAAATAAATTGCAAGGGGACAGAGCAGGAATAGGTGGTTGGTACTTTCATCACCCCCACAAAATACACATCGTCCCCTTTCCATCCTCTGTGAGGGAGATTGCCTTTGGTAAGTATGCTATTTTTCATTACTAACTGGAGAAAAACCTTCAATCTTAGAGGCAATTTGACATCCTGAATAAATTTAAAAGGATAGAATATATCTCTCACTCTCAACATCTGATAGAAAGATTTCACAAAGAAAACTCTCTTGGAATTTTACTTCCAGCCTAATCTGTTGTTTTCCTCTGACAGATGCACATCTCTGCATTTTGTCATGACTAATTCCAGAGGGCTGAAGTTTCTCCAAACAGAGTCCTCCTGAATCTAATACAACCAAAACCTTCTTCAAATACCTTAGCCACTGTAATGTGTTTTGTGAATGTCAAGTTGTAAACTCTAGCATATCTTAGAGCAAGGGGAGAGGTGCCCAACCACGTGTCCTCCCAGAACCTGGTCTTTGCACCATTTCCCAACTCTATATTGCAGCAAGCCAAGAAAAGTGGTTTAACATCCATTAAACCTCCAAAGAGCATATTCATCAATTTTAGCATCAGCTTGAAAAATAGTTGTACGCAGATATTTCTTTCTCAACAAATCCTGCCATTGTTCGTCATCATTTTCCAATCTCCACAGCCATTTACCGAGCAAGGCTGTGTTCATAGATTTCAGATCAATGATCCCCAACCCTCCCTGATCCTTAGGTATACACACCACTGGCCAACTAACCAGATGGTATTTATGTCTATTTTGATTAGAGAACCAAAGGAATCTGGACCTGGACATATCCAATGTCTTCCTCACAGTACTGGTAATTTGTAAAAGACATCATATATGAAGGTACATTGCTCAATGTAGAGTTGATAAGAATCAGTCTACCCCCTATTATTAACAGTTTACCTTGCAACAACTTGTTCTCAAATTTGTTTTCAATGTTTTCCCAAACTTTCTTTCTAAATTTCTTTTTATCAACAGGGATACCTAAGTATTTCAAAGGTAAATGACCAGATTTGTATGTAAAAATTTCCTCATACAGTTGAAGTTTTTGCCCAGCTTCCCCCATACAAAATATTTCACTTTTATGAAAATTGATTTTCAGAACAGAAAGCTGCTCAAAGAGGCAAAGGGTAAATTTCAAGTTCTTGGCACTCTCAAATTCATCTTGCAGGAGGAAAATGGTATTGTCAGCATATTGTAAAATAGCTAATCTACCCTCCACAAGAAGAGGCACCAAGCTCTTAATTAAACCTTGTTTTTGAACATTTCTGATTAGCAAAGCCAGAACATCAGCAACTAAGTCAAGTAGGAGAGGAGACAGTGGGTCCCCTTGCCTAAGTCCCTTGAAAGTCTTAAAATAAGGACTTATCTTATCATTAACTTTAATACTAACATTTCCACCTTTGACTACCTTGATAGTCCAGTCACCATTTATCAGGGAATCATTTCACTTGTAAGGTTTTGAGCAAGAAAGGCCATTTGACTCTTGTCATATGGAAGGACATGGGTGTACAGTGGAACAATTCAGGGATTTTCTGAAAAATGTTGGTGGCTTTTAGTTTTATTGTATAGTGTGAGCTGCATAGATCTCATCCATTGATCATTCTTAATAGTTCATATTGTCCTACTTTAAGGCTAGTTGTCATTTGATACATTCCACCTATTACCATACTCATACGATGCTTTTCCCCCATGAATCAGTTAATGCTGGATGGATTGAAAATTCAATATGAGCTTCATGAAAAATTAGAAGACACAGCAGCACAGAACGACAGTGTCGGAACATGCGCTAATGACGATCATGCTGAAGGTGTTAAGATAAACTTCAGTCAAGTCTGTTGATAAATCTGTTATGATCAGAGTTGTTGTTTAGATTGAGTTGTTATCCAATTCTTGTTGTAACAGAATTGTATTTGAATTGTGTCTGTAACCAATGCCTATAAATACAAGAGGCAAACTCCTTTCTTGGTGTGCCGAAAACACCTTTCATCCAATCTACTAGCTCTTTGTTTTTCATGGTATCAGAGCCATGACGATGTCTGCAAGTAGCTCTCTTCTGCTCGGATCTGCGGCAGCTGGCGTTATGTCCACATCAACTGGGATAATGCCACAGCCATCTACTCTGCCCTTTGCTCAATTGATCACAATCAAACTCAGGCGTGAGAATTACCTTCTATGGAAGGCTTAGATGCTTCCCTGTATTATGAGCTACAATCTCATGGGATATGTTGATGGATCCAAGAAGGCACCATCACGATTCGTCACCATCCCTGCCTCAGTCGAAGAAGCTGAAGCACAAGTTCTGCCAAATCCGGCATTTGCAATGTGGCAGTGGCAGCAGCAAGACCAAGTTGTTGTCAGTGGCCTGTTATCATCTCTGTCAGAAGATGTTCTTGGTAATGTTCTGCTCCATAGCACGGCAGCAGAAATTTGGGGTGAACTTGAATGAATGTTCGCCACTCATTCACGCGCCAAGACTGTTCAAGTTCGCATACAGCTTGCCAACTTCAAGCGCAATGACATGCCTGTCATTGATTATTTTCATAAGATCAAGAGTCTGGCTGATACTCTTTCTGCTACAGGAAATCCTCTCAGCGAGGAGGATATCGTCTCCTATATCCTCGCCGGCCTTGGGCCACGCTATGAAGCTCTCGTAGCATCTATATATGTTCGACCAGATCAGATATCTCTTGGTGATCTATATGGATATCTCATGAGCTATGAGGCTTTGCTTGATCAAAATGCATCGACGGGACTGCAACAGCAGTTCTCATCATCTGCAAATCAAGTCTCTCGCGGTGGTGGCAACTACCAATCAGGCAGTGGACGTGGACGCGGCAAAGGCAATGGCCGTGGCTAAGGACGCAGAGGCTATCGCGGACCAAATCAAGGACGCGACGGCAATGGACAACAACAATACCGCAACAACAACAACAACTCAGGGCAAAGCCGACCACAAGTTCCCATTTGCCAAATCTGCTCCAAGCGAGGGCACGATGCTCTCAACTGTTGGAATCGATATTCTGATGATTTTCCACCAGACTCCAGCAACTCCCAGGCGTATCAGGTTGACACCAACTAGTACATGGACTCAGGCGCAACAGATAATATCACCGCCGATCTGAACAAGCTGACAACCAGGGACCGCTACAATGGCAGTGAACAAGTCCATGTCGCTAATGGAACAGGTTTGCCTATCTCATGCATTGGTCATACATCTATTCCTGGTGCATTTGGTCCTTTGAAACTCAAAAATGTCCTGCATGTTCCCAATATTCAAAAGAACCTTGTGTCTATTCGAAAACTAACCATTGATAATGATGCCTTTGTTGAATTTCATCCAAACTCTTTTCTTGTCAAGGATCAAATCATGTAGAAGGTTCTGCATCAAGGACCATGTAAGGGAGGTCTTTATCCCCTTACAAGCCTGGCGTCCACAACATCCCTACGAAGTCTTCTTTCAATCGTCAAGGCTGACCCGGAGCTATGGCATCGGAGGCTCGGCCATCCGTCATCATCTGTTTTGTCATCCATTTTGGCCTCCCTTAAACTCTTTCCACTAAATAGAGAAACACATGTATGTGATGCGTGCCAGCAAGCAAAAGCTCATAAGCTACCATACAAATCATCTTCCCGAATCTCTACAGCTCCATTAGAATTAGTTCACTCGGATGTCTGGGGCCCTAATATATCATCTGTAAATGGACATAAATATTATGCTCTTTACTATATCATCTGTACATGGACATAAATATTATGCTCTTTTTATTGATGATTTCAGTAGCTTTACTTGGCTTTACCTTCTTAAACACAAATCGGATGTGGAGTATGCTTTTCTTTAGTTTCAACAACTTGTCGAAAAACTCCTGAACGCCAAAATCAAATCTGTTCAAACAGATGGTGGTGGAGAATACATCAAGCTTCGTCCCTATTTTGATTCTACCGGCATTTCGCATAGAGTTTCATGTCCTCATACTAGCCAACAGAATGGTGTTGCAGAAAAGAAGCACCGCCATTTGGTAGAAACAGGACTTGCTCTGCTGGCTCAATCTTCAGTTCCTCTTCGTTTCTGGGACGATGCCTTCTTATCCGCATGCTATCTCATTAATAGAATGCCAAGTAAAGTGATTCAAAATCAAACTCCTATTGTTCAGCTCCTCAAGAAACCACTGGACTACTCCTTAATTAAATTTTTTGGCTGTGCATGTTGGCCAAATTTGCGTCCATATAATACTCGAAAGATTGAGTTTCGATCCAACCAGTGCATTTTCTTGGGTTACAGTGGCAAGCACAAGGGGTATAAATGCTTAAATATGTCCACTGGGCGCATATATATCTCTCAAGATGTGATCTTTGATGAGAAGTTATTTCCCTTTGCCACTGTTTCTCAAAAGACTGCACTTGAACCTTCTTCTATGACCAATGTTCCAGTCATAATGTCTTCGACTCCACCTCCTGCATCCTCTTTGTTTGAACCAGGAATAGATAGTGATCATGCACTGGGGAGCAATCCTATTGTCTTACCGACTAACACTACTACTGTTGATTGATAGAAGGAATGTCTCACAAGATTGATACGATGCATGAGAAAAGGATCAGTACAAATAGTCGAGAGGCATTTACAGAAGCAATCAGCCTGGGATTGCATGCGTGCATGAAAAGGAAAATACTAATCCTAGGCACTTGCTAAAGATAGACTCAATCCTATATATGGCACCTGGTCAACAGCGTGCGTAATCTCCTGGGCAAAAATCCCGGCTAATCACCATCGTCTAACACCCCCCCTTAGTCTAAGCGTCGGTTATGCTGACATGGAGACTGGACCGAAACTCCTGAAACACCGAGGAGGGTAAACCTTTGGTGAAAATGTCAGGAAATTGTGAGGTGGTCGGGACATGAAGAACACGGACATCACCAATGGCAACTCGCTCACGAACGAAGTGGAGATCAATCTCGACATGCTTCGTGCGTTGATGTTGGACAGGATTGCTCGAGAGGTAGACAACACTCACATTGTCGCAATAGACAAGAGTACTCTTGGTCAAGGGACAATGAAAGTTCCTGCAGAAGCTGGCGCAGCCAGCAGGCCTCGGTGACTCCATTGGCCACACCACAGACTCGGCCTCGGCACTTTCGAGCGAGGCGTGTTCGCCGCCGACGACCAAGAGACAAGGTTGGCACCAAGGAAAACCACATAGCCCGAGGTGGACTTATGAGTATCCGGGCACCCTGCCCAGTCCGCGTCGGTGTAGACCACAAGCTCAGAGATTGAGGAACACCGAAGAAGAAGACCAAGATCAAGAGTACCTTGAAGGTAGCGCAAGATGCGCTTGACCGCTGTCAGATGAGGCTCCCGAGGATCATGCATGTGAAGGCACACCTGCTGAACTGCATAGGCGATGTCCGGTCGAGTGAATGTCAGATACTGCAGAGCACCGGTGAGGCTGCGGTAGTGTGTCAGATCACTGACAGGAGGACCAGAAGTAGCAGATAACTTCGCCTGGTGTCCACAGGTGTAGAGCACACAGCTTGCAGTTGATCATGGCGGCATGCTCGAGAATGTCAAGAGCATACTGACGCTGTGTCAAGAACAAGCCAGCAGGACGCTGCTGAACAGAGATGCCCTAGAAATGGTGAAGCTCACCCAAATCCTTCATAGAAAATTCCCGCTGCAAGGCTGAGATAGTGCGACACAAGAGCTCCGTGCTTGATGCTGTGAGAACAATGTCATCCACATACAAGCACAGTATCTGATCTCGAGCCGCAGCGATAAATGAAGAGTGAAGTATCTGACTTGGCTTCAACAAAACCAAGAGAAAGCAAATAGGTGGCGAAGCGGTTGTACCAGGCACGGGGCGCCTGCTTGAGTCCATACAAAGACTTATTGAGGCGACAAACCATGTCCGGGCGAGCAGGATCGACAAAACCTGTGGGCTGGCTGCAGTAAACTATCTCAGTTAGAGTGCCATGAAGAAAAGCATTCTTGACATCCAGTTGATGAACCGGCCAGTCCTGAGATAGAGCCAGAGAGAGGACTGTGCGAATAGTAGTAGGTTTTACCACAGGGCTGAAGGTCTCATCGTAATCCACAGCTGGGCATTGTGTAAAACCTCGAAGGACCCAGCGCGCCTTGTAACGGTCGAGAGAGCCATCTGCTTTGAACTTGTGGCGAAAGATCCACTTGCCGGTGACAATGTTGGAGCCAGGTGGGCGCGGAACAAGATCCCAGGTATTGTTGGACAATAATGCGGTGTACTCTTCTTCCATGGCCCGACGCCAGTGAGGATCAGCAAGGGCGCTGCGATACGTCTTTGGGATGGGGGAGAGAGGTTCGTCGTGAACAGAACAGGCTGACGGAACCCAAGCTTTCCTTGCGTGGTCATGGAATGCTGATTGACCACGGGAGGAATAACAACGGCCCTCGACGGAGGATGTGGTGGGCCGACCGGACCTGGCGTGTGGACTGGAACTCGCACAGGCGGGGTCCGAGGGGAGTGCACAGGACCGTGCACCACCTGGCGGGTGTAGACGCTGCCGCCGGGCAAGCGAATGGCCGTCGTGGCACGGCGTGGCGTGGCGCCGGAGCAGCGCTGCAGCGTGGCGCGGAGGTCGGCGTGGCGATGGCACCGCGTGGCTCGCACAGCGCGATGGTCTGGTGCGCGTGCACGGGTGACGGTGCAGCGCGTGCTTGAGCGCGCACGGTGCTTGGCGACGGGCCGCTGCGTGGCTCGGCGCGGTGTCGGGCGACGGGCGCGCGTGTGGCTTCAGCGCGGCGCAACGCTGGCAACAGCGTGCGTGGCGCAACACTGGTGCTTGTGGCAACGCGGCGCGAGCAACGGGCCACTCTTGGCGCGTCTTGTGACGACGGGCAGCGTGGCGTGGACGAAGATCCTGCATAAGGAAGACGTGTTCTGATGGGATGGACCATGGGCTCCATTTCAAACAAAAAAAATCAAGTTCATTAGTGGCAGACTGCGTTTTAGAGAATGGGAAGCAGGTCTCATCGAACACGACGTGGCGGGAGATCAAGACACGATTGGATGAGAGATCGAGACACTGGTAACCTTTGTGGTTCGAGGAGTAGCCAAGGAAAACACAAAGGGTGGAGCGGGGGGCGAGCTTATGAGGAACAGTGGCTGAGAGGTTAGGGTAGCAAGCATAGCCGAAAATGTGAAGATGCTCATAGGAGGGCGTAGTGCCAAAAAGAGCGAAGAATGGGGTGACAAGTTTGAGGGTTTTGGTTGGGAGACAGTTTAGCAGATAGGTGGCGGTGTGGAGGCCCTCGACCCAGTAGCGTGCAGGCAAAGACGCTTGAAAAAGCAAAGAACGTATAATATTGTTGATGGAACGAATCATACGCTCGGCCTTGCCGTTATGTGGGGATGTGTAAGGGCACGACATCCGCAAGAGGACGCCGTGGGTGAGGAAGAAAGACCATGCCGAAGAGTTGTCGAACTCGCGGCCATTGTCACACTGAATGGTTTTGATTGTGCAACCAAACTGGGTGGTCACATAAGAGAAAATTAGCCAAAGTGGAGTAAGTGTCGGACTTCACACGCAAGGGAAAAGTCCAAAGGAAGTGCGAGCAATCATCAAGAATGACTAAGTAATACTTGTAACCGGACACGCTCGCAATGGGGGAGGTCCACAGATCACAGTGAATTAAGTCAAAATTCTTGAGAGCACGAGACGATGAATTATGGAAAGGCAAACGAATGTGGCGGCCAAGTTGGCATGCATGACAAATAGAAGCATCAAGGCTTTTATTACAAGAGATGACCGATGTACTAGTGAGTTTTGATAGAGCATCGTGCCCAGGATGGCCGAGGCGGCGGTGCCAGGTGGAGGCAGGGACAGCGGCAATCATGGGGCATGATGAAGGGGATGACGCCGGTAGACGTAGGGAGTAGATAGGCCCAGAGCTATTGGACCTGACGATCACGTTCCTGGAACGGAGATCCTTCACAGAGAGGCCAAATGGGTCAAACTCAATGGAACAATTATTGTCAGTGGTAAACTGGTGAACAGATATGAGATTCTTAATAATATCAGGAGCAACAAGAATATTATTAAGATAAAGGGGGCCAGGAAGAACAATATGACTAGTTGACGTGACAGGGAGAACGAACCCATTGCCAACAATGATAGATGAAGGATAAGCGGAATTAGGAGGACGGAACAAAGAGATGTTACTGATGTCAGGCATCATATGGTTGGAGGCGCCGGAATCCACTACCCAATCGGTGACGGCGGGGGGATTGAGCGTCATGGTGTTGAAGGAGTTAGCCAACGACTGCTGATCCCAAGAGCCGACCACGGCATCTAGGGGGACGACGCAGCAGGCTAAGGTGTCTGCGGCACGTGGGAGGCGAGCGAGTAGGGCAAGGCGGTCACGGGGCAGCCGTGAAGGGCGCACCACCAAAATGGCTGCTATTGGCGGTGAAAGGCGCGCAGCCGCCTCCCTCGTCTTCTTCTTTGCCGCTTTATTCTTTTTCTTTGGCGCCAGAGTAGGCCCCAGCCACATGGTGATGGAGCCCGTCCACGGGTTGTAGAAGGACGGCCAGGGTGTGCCACCGTTGGCGTTCCTGTTGCCGCCCTTGCCGTTGGTGCAGCGTCGACGATGATTAGAGCTGCTGGTGCCAGTGGGAGGGCCCCCGCCAGAGGGGCGGTTGGACCCGTCGGTCGTGGAGGACGGCATGGCACCCCCTGGGAGCGGAGCAGCAGCAGTGGAGAGCCCCGTGATCAAGGAAGCGAGCAGCGCCGTGGATGAAGAAGACGAGGCCTCCTCAGCCATGGTGAGTTCCTTGAGCAGGAGGTCATTGCGGACCTCCTGGAATGTCGGGAACGGCTTGGAATGCTTGAGGAAAACCTTCATGTGATCGTACCGCTTGTTGAGGCCACGAATGATGTTGAGGACGAGGGTACGATCGTGGACAACCTCGCCAAGGTCGCTGAGGGCGTCAGCCATGCCGTTCATCTTGCGGCAATAGTCGTTGATGGAAAGATCGCCCTAGACAAAAGCGTGAAACTCGGCATCAAGATGAAGCGCACGAGTCTCACGGTTGCCAAGGAACTGCTGCTCGATGGTGAGCCATGCGTGCCGTGCCGTGCTGCCACGCACACGGACGGTCTCCTGGAGCTCGACGATGATGGTGCCGAAGAGCCAGGACAGGACCACGCTGTCCATCCGCTTCCATGAGGGGACGGCGATGTGAGCGGCGTCGGAGAGGACGTGGTCGTCGAGGGAGTAGCGCTCGAGGGTGAGGAGGATGAGTTCGCGCGCATCGGGAGTAGTGGGCGGAGAGGGGATCCAGAACTACCGGTACAAGGGATCGGATGTTCTGGACGCCCGCGGCCTAGGCGTGAAGGTTGGCAATGGCGGCGGCCTCGTAGATGGTGTGATTGTCGGCATTGTCATCGAGGTTGTGATCGTCGTCGTCCTTGGGGGGCGCAGCCAGCTTTTCAGCAGCTGCAGCCTCACGCTCCAGGGCTTCGACGGCGATCCGTTCCCTCGCCAGGGCCTCAGCGGTGACACGTCTGCGAGCATGCGCGCGGTTGCGGCCTTCCGCAAAGAACGGCGGCGGCGGCGGCCTGGTCGCATGTTCCCGCTCCGGCGTCGGCGGCCTCCTTCTCACGAGCGATGCGCTTCGGCGTCGTACCCGGCAATGCAATGGGGAAGTTAGAAGCGGCAAAGATGGCGCTAGACGTGAGGGGCGACGGCGGCGGCCTGGGTTAAGCGGAAGCGAAAGTCACGGGATCGTGACTGTCTCTGGATACCATGATAGAAGGAATGTCTCACAAGATTGATATGTTGCATGAGAAAAGGATCGGTACAAATAGCCGAGAGGCATTTACAGAAGCAATCATCCTGGGATTGCATGCGTGCATGAAAAGGAAAATACTAATCCTAGGCACTTGCTAAAGATAGACTCAATCCTATATATGGCACCTGGTCAACAGCGTGCGTAATCTCCTGGGCAAGAATCCCGGCTAATCACCATCGTCTAACATTGATCTTGCCGATTCTGTAGGTAATCAACCTAAGGTTCAACCGGACTTAATAGTTGCCATTATCTCCGGCTGCTCCAGAAGATGTGTCTGCAGAACCTGATGCTTTACCTCAGACTGGTTTACCTACTCCAGTTCCTCGCGTTCGCACAAGACTGAGTCATGGCATTAGCACACCGAAGAAGTTCACTAATGGAACAATCAGGTATCCATTGAACAAGCGAGCCTTCCTAGCATCTATCACCGAATGTCCTGTAGCACCTATGTCACATAAAGAAGCTGTCAAATTCCCTGAATGGCGAGCTGTAATGGATGCAGAATATGATGCTTTGATGCAAAATACTACTGGCGCCTTCTTCCTCGGCAAGACCATCACAATGTAGTTGGTTGTCGCTGGATTTTCAAGGTGAAGCATAAAGCGGATGGGACTATTGATCGGTATAAAGCCAGATTGGTTGCCAAGGGCTTTACACAGTGGGAGGGTATTGATTATGGAGATACATTCAGCCCTGTGGTAAAGCCCACAACAGTTCATCTAGTGTTGTCACTGGCAATATCTCGTGGCTGGCATCTTCGGCAAATTGATATTCAAAACGCTTTTCTCCATGGTGATCTTACTGAGGACGTTTTCATGGAACAATCGCCAGGGTATGAGAGTTCTCGGCATCCAGATTATATATGTAAGCTTGACAAAGCCCTGTATGGCCTCAAGCAGGTGCCACGAGTGTGGAATGCTAAACTGAGTAAGAAACTTCTATCATTGGGTTTTCGGTCCTCACAATCTGACTCGTCACTCTTTATATTGCATCTGCCATCAGTGTCAATATACATGCTAGTATATGTTGACGACATAATCATTGCAAGTTCTAATGTCAAAGCTTCAGATCAACTACTTCATCAGTTGTCCAGTGAATTTGCTGTAAAAGATCTCGGGCAATTGCATTACTTCCTGGGAATTGAAGCTACACATTGTCTTGATGGAGTAGTGCTTTCACAAGGGAAATATGTTCAAGATCTGCTACATCGAACAAATATGCAGCTAAGTAAACTAGCAGATACTCTGATTAAAATACTGAAAAACTGTCAAAAAGGGATGGCAAGGCTCTTAGTACTCAAGATACATTTCTGTACAGAAGCATAGTTGGGGCACTGCAATACTTGACTCTAACTCGTCTAGATATTTCCTTCTCGGTGAACAAGGTTTGTCAATTCCTCCACTATCCGATTGACGTTCATTGGATGGCAGTTAAGCGTATTCTTCGCTACTTGAAAGGAACATGTTACACTGGACTGAAAATCAGGCGCTCCTCTTCACAAGACCTCAGTGCCTTTTCCGACGCCAATTGGGCAGGATGCCCTGACAATCGGCGCTCGACTGGAGGATTTGCAGTGTTCTGCGGAACTAACTTAGTGTCATGGAGCTCTCGGAAGCAATTGACTGTTTCGCGGTCAAGCACGGAGGCAGAGTACAAAGTTGTCGCAAACGCTGCGGCCGAACTAGTGTGGCTGGAGTCATTGCTGCAAGAACTCAAGGTTCCATTATGTCAACCACCGAAACTATGGTGTGATAATATAGGCGCAACATATATGACAGCAAATCCTGTGTTTCACGCTCGAACGAAACACATTGATATTGATTTTCATTTCGTGCGAGAACGAGTCGCTCAACAACAGCTCAAAATTCAATTCATCTCTTCGGCAGATCAAGTTGCAGATATCTTCACCAAGTCTCTTCCTCGTCATTTGTTTCAGAAGTTTTTCAATGATCTCAATCTAACGGGCTGAGATCGAGGGGGCATGTTAAGATAAACTTCAGTCAAGTCTGTTGATAAATCTGTTATGATCAGAGTTGTTGTTTAGATTGAGTTGTTATCCAATTCTTGTTGTAACAGAATTGTATCTGTAACCAATGCCTATAAATACAAGAGGCAAACTCCTTTCTTGATGTGCCGAAAACACCTTTCATCCAACCTACTAGCTCTTTGTTTTTCAGAAGGAACCAGTGATGATAGTATCTCGGCCGAGGATGGTGTTCCGGTAGAGAATGGGTGGACCGGTGCTTTTGAACACGAGTTGCTTTGGGGTTGGAAGGCCTTGCAGCAGATGCTCATGAACCTGGGCTTCAAATGGATGCAACATGATTAGCAGTCATATACACATCACATGGCAGTCTGGATGGTATGCTGTTCCTTTCAAGTGTGTAATAGAAAAAACTATTAGGTGCTGGTACTGTTGCTGCATTCTATTGTGTGTACATGCTTTCCTTTTCCCAAGAAATGCTGTTTCTTTAGAGATTGGAACCAGTTGTCAGTATGCTATCATTAGTTTGTTGTCTGTCAGTGGAAGCAGCCCCGTTTCAACTCAATGAAGATGGCATCCTCTGTAGCTGTAAGGGACGTATATATTTGTCGTGAGAATAATGTTTTTGAGAAAATTGTACAAGAACCGTGTGAAAATTTTCTCCGCTGCTCTGTTCAATTGCAATGTAATCTAGAGCTTCGAGACAGGTTTCACAAGTAACTCTACCTATCAGTCTGACGCATGTCTGTATCGTAATGTTAAGACACCCATGGAAGATTAAGCTAGGCTGAATGGCTGATGGTCATGCTGCTTATAAAGGAATTAGTCAATTAACACAGCTTTTTATTTGCAAAACGTCTGCACAATCAGCACAGGTGTTCCATCTAATTATCCAACTCGAGTTCACATGTCATGGTATATATGATACATCAATCGGAAGGGAATCCCGATGAAAAGGTTTATCCATCCAAAAGGAAATCCCAGAAACCATTCACCTTGGAGGCATCAAGTTCTACTCTCTCTCTCTCTCTCTCTCTCTCTCTCTCTCTTAACGCCCTGCTTTGGAAAATCTGCCTTTTCCGGTGCGACGCCTATTGTACTCCCAAAGATGCTTGAAAGTGACGAGTAAGGAGGTTGAAGGAGATGGGCAGATAAAAAAGGGAAAATAAAAACGCGTAGGCAGCATCGTTTACCAACCTTCTTGATTTTTATTTTTTTTACTTGTTCATATATGTGAGATCATTCTTGAACCCATTTGGTAGGCGCGATATTAGTGTATCCGGTCTCAGTTGTGCTACTGTCTAGTGTAAGCAACCCAGCACCATGGAATAATTCTCTACATCCAACTCATCAAAGATTGGAGCTCCGCACTTGCATGACTTTTTTGCAAGTGTAGGACGGCCGTTTGGCCACTATCTCATATATAAACAAGTTTAGGTTCAACATTCCATATGTGAACAATGCACAAGAATTTTCACATGCAATGCATTAGCAATGCTAGCACACTTTAAAACAGATTGGTAAGGTGCAGTCGTGCAAGTGCTAGTATTGGACTAACCCCTGTCCATCGCCGATTGGCCTCCTAGGCAAGTTTAAGACCGGGATGATAGGTGAACATGGGAAACATTTGGTGACGTGGCATGCACCCCAAGTATGTACATACTTAAAGCTTCCACTTGAAGATTCTCTTGTAAATTAAAATCTTGCTTTGCCTCCCCTGGATGGTGATGCCGTCCTGGCAATTGAAAACATTGTAAAACAGCACTGCATTTCTTGAAATAAAAGATGGAAAAGGAAAGGAAAAGAAGAAGAATTTGTATTGGTTTTGGAAGACTTTTGGTTTTGGCACTCCTACAAAGCTCTCCTAAAACCTAGAGAAGCCCGGAAGGGGAAGAAACTTCATATTTACAGCTCTAACCCCAACCAGATCCGGGGACCTAACCAATTAGCCCAACCGCGTCGCCGAGCCCCCTAAACCCAAGCCCATCCATCATCCGGCGCGGCGACGAAACACCCCACCGCCCGATGGCCGACGGCGCCAGCAGCAGCGCCGCCGGAGGACGCGGCGGCGGCGGCGGCGAGTCGGTGGTGATCGACTACGGCCGGCGCCGCACACCCTGCGGCTACTGCCGATCCACCGGCCCCACGAGCATCTCCCACGGTACCATCCCGAAAATCTTCCGATGAAAAAAAGAAAAAGGATTTTTTTCTACTTCGACCTGGATCGGGTCTTGTTGTGTGTGGAATTGCTCGTCGGTTCTGATGAGTCGAATCGACGCGTCGTCCTAGATCGCCCCGAAATTTCAAGAATTTTAGTCTTAGATATTGTTGTTAAGGGCAGTACCAAATTACGATGATTTTTAGTTGGGGTTGTGTAGAGTCGTCGATCTTTCAGTTTATACTGGTAAGAAAATGGCTTTTGTTTGCCAACTGCAGGGTGTCTATGATTGCTGATCGTTACTTTTCTTACCTACATAAGTACTTCTGCTTGCGGTACTTGAACAGCCATCCAATTCTGTCTCTCTGAAATGAATTGGAAAATAGGACATTAACGTGCTGACCGTTAACTCTTAATCGCAGGATGAATATCAAATATATCATATATATTGTTCATCGTGCTATCAACCATAACCAACTTTCACCTTTACATTAGATAGTTCATCGTTTCTTTTTCCTTTGTTGTTACTTGTTTTCTTCTTCGTGTTTGATCAAGCATTTGTGTACTTGTCTAGACAAACCTTTATCACATCATTTATTGCTACCTTCTTATGCTATCAACAGGTATGTGGGCTAACAGTCTGAAAGCTGATGACTATCAAGGTATGAAGATAATGTTTAATTCAAAATTTTGCCTTTTGTATGCAACCTGGAAAGATTTTTTCAATTGCATTTCCAGCAGAATTAGATGATACAGGGATATGGATTTTGGAGACCGGATGTTTGGTATGTTTGTGCACATAGTTTGGCGTAATAATATGAGAATATCTTATATAATTCTCATGTTTAAAAGCTGTTTTACCATATTTATAAATGACCAAACAATACATGTGTACTTACTAAAATTGTTCAGATGACTGATTAGCTATAAGCATGGGGAAATCTTATGGTCATATCTTTACAGTATCATTCTGTCCTGGCATTGCAGGACGTGAAAGAAATGGTGAAAGGTAGTGACGTAGTTTAGTGGTGGCCAAAAAGCTTGGGAAGCTCAAAATAATAGTGAGACACCTGTCTCTATCGTGGTTTCTTCTCCTAATGTAGAGTGTTCTTAGATGGCCTCCTTGTTGAGGAACTATGCGTCTGCTGGATGGGGGAAGGGACTATTTGTGATGTCTGAATGGATATCTGAACAAAGCTACTTTTCTTGGATGAACTCAAGGAAGTAGAACTATGTCAGATTTATTTTGGGTGATTTATAAAATTTGAGTTGGGGGTGACCGACAGCGCATAGACCTAAGTATGGATCCAAGGATAGCTCTGTAGATACTGTAGTTGAGA
Organism: Guadua angustifolia; assembly: GCA_036346375.1. Lineage (NCBI taxonomy): Eukaryota > Viridiplantae > Streptophyta > Magnoliopsida > Poales > Poaceae > Guadua > Guadua angustifolia. The sequence goes on along the minus strand of CM070509.1, from coordinate 36,409,267 downwards.
TTTGGTTTGGTTCAAGTGTGCATGTTCACGACGATTTGAACATTTAGCAACACTAAGTTCTGCATGTTTTGTTTTTGTACATCTAATCTATCAATGGCTGTCCATAACCGCAACAAAGGGTGTGCTTCAGAAGCCACTAGGTAGAAGGTTTCATATGTTGGAAAAAAAGGACATGAGAGGCAGACATCGGCCGTCCAACAGGCTGATGTTCGCGTGAGTAATGGAGGCACGGTCATTTATAAAGGTTCGGACACTAATGCAGGCGCCTTACTCTTGTCGTTGTGCTCCCGGGCTCGGGGTAGGGGGGGTGTCTCCTTGTCCGGGAGTGACTCCGAGGGCACACCATTTTGTGTGTATGTTTTGTATTTCATTAGAGTTCTTCTTACAAGTGAGGGTTACAATGAGCTTTTATAGGTGTTTGATATGGTTACACAAATACTATCCTACCTCTAGTAGGGTGACTTAAGTGTGGGCATATTTGTCATTCTCAGGAGGTGATAGTGGATCCCGCGTCATCGCTCCCTAGGGGCAGGCCCCTGACTCCGGGGTCCCGAGGCTTGGGCCCTTCTTCGGGGGCCGACCTTGCTGGGACCATGGGACTTGGCAACCCCACTTGTTAGTCGATCCAAAGCGAGACGAGAGTGCTCATCCATCTCCATGGGCACCTAGGGGGACACCCTAGTGGGCCGGGCGTTGAGCCATATGCTTGTAGACGGGAATGAGACGAAACACCCTTGAGGGAAGGGCACTTTACCAAGTGCTTGGTAGGTTAGGGCAATCTGCCATGTGCCCTTCTCCGGGGTAGGATGTGAGGTGCCATAGGGGGCCATGGGTTCCCTAGGGATAGGCCTTTGACTTCGGGGTCCCACAAGGTCCTGAGGCTTGGGCCCTCCTTGGGGGGCCGACCTTGCAGGGACCACAGGATTTGGCAGCCCCATTCATTAGTCAATGCCAAGCGAGATGAGAGTGGCCATCCATCTCCATGGTGCCTAGGGGGGCGCCCTAGTGAACCGGGCGTTCAGCCATATGCCTTGGTAGACAGGAATGAGGCAAGGCGCCCTAGAAGGAAAGGCACTTCACCTGGCTCTCGGAAGGTTAGGGCACTCCACCATGTGCCCTTCTTCGTGTAAGAAGTGAAGTGCCCTAGGGGGCCAAAGTACTTGGCGACTCCACTCATCAATTGATACTAAGCGAGATGGGGGTGCCCCTCTTATCTCATTGGGCGCTTACGGGGGTGCCCTCACAGACCGGGAGTTGACCCTCACACCCTATGGACGCAAACGAGGCAAAGTGTCCTAGAGGGCTAGGCACCGCACCACGTACCCTCTATAGAGGGCTGGTGGAGTATGATGGGATCTCCCCCAACACACCGCACTATGTACCGTCGTACCCTCTGCAGAGGGCCGATTGAGTATGGTGGAATCTCCCCCAACAGCCCGCATTATGTACCCTATTTAGAGGGCTGGTGTAGTATGATGGGATTTCCTCAAAACAAGGTTCAAGAGTCATTTGATGAATAAGCAAGTTCTCTACATGTATGTGTGTGGGAGGAGGCAGGATGAACACATGTTCTGTGATGAGCTTCTGTTTTGTGCTTGTAGCACTGTACAGGATCCAAAAATGCAACAGCCTGCATCACAACATTCACCCAGTAGAAGGCAAATGAATTTAGTAAACTGTAATGATACATAACGGAATACTACATTCATTTTTGACTAGCAATTCACCTATTGGAAAAGACAAATATATCCTAACCACGATATTAAAAACAACAGCTTTTAACATAAAACCAGATGTGTCCTTATCGCCTTATTGCAGCAATTTGCAACTGGGAAAAAACGTATACCACGAAACAAGTGTATTCAGAATAAGGATCATTTGCTGAAGTATGAATTTAACTGTGGGCTTTATAGAAAGGAGGGTGAAAGTGAGAAGTGGAATAAGCTGACTTATTGGTGTAATAATACAACCTCATTAGTTCAGACTTCTCCTGTACACTATCCACCATCTCTTTTTGGGGGCCCCCTGGCCAGGGGGAGTGGGTCCTTTGATGGCATTCCTTTGACCATGATGGGAAAATTTTGGCTTCTTTTCACAGCTCTTCTTGATCGTGGGTGGAGGAGATCTGGCTGTTTTCTTTACAAACCTGAGATGGAACGAACATGCTGTCCCTCATATACAATACGCTTGAAGGCAGATGATTTCATTTGTTCCAAAGAGCAAGGCCGTGTACTTAAAAAGATGCAAAGGTACATGTTTTGTTCTGTATACCGCCCACTCACCAATTTTTGTATATATGTCCCACGATCTATGTGAAGTTTATAATATCTATATTTTCTAGTTACTTCAGTTATCAAACTGTCTGGTGTTGTGTCTTCACCCTATACATGTGCAGGTACCTTGAGGGTGAGCTTGATCCACATGTTGGAAGTCCACAGGGTAAGACTAGCACTACTAAACGTTCACTCAATGAACCTATGAATTCACAAATTTCAAAAGTATCCAAGGTATCAGCACATGAATATCAAGCAGCCACATGTCCAAGTTTGTCCAAAGAAGATGAGCATATCAATTGCCTGTCAAGCAAAGTCAATGAGGCAATAGATATGTACTTCCAAGGTGGAATATTAGGTTCTGATGTTCAACTCCCTAAAGCTGTTGTGAAGACCGTTAAAACTCAAGTAAAAAAGAAAGTAGGGGAAGCAGTGCAAGATTTGTTGTACACATGTAGTATAAGTTTCCAAATAGTTGCAGCAATTAGACGTGCATTGCCTAAAGAAAAGGGTGCTGATCAGAATGAAGTATTAGCAGATCTTTCTCCAAATTCTATTGCAGAAAAGCTGGCCATGACAATAGAACTTCATGGAGAAATAGCTAGTTTTGCAGTAAAAGCTTGTAATGGCCATCTGAACTTTTATTCAGCCACCAATCAGGCGATGCAGAACCACAGTATTGATGTATCGACACAAGGTCCAGCTAAGTCTAGTAGCTCAAAACAAAGCTCCGTGAGCAAAAGTGATGCAAGACATCCTCAAAAAAGAAGAAAGCTGGAAATTAGGACGAGAAGATCACATTTTGATCCAGAGGAGTTTGCTTTGTATCAAAGATATCAGACAAAAGTGCATAAGGAGAAGATAGTTACAGAAAGCTCATACAGGAGATTTCTTGTAGATACACCAATCGTGTTTGTACCCCCCCAGAGTGGTGATAATACAGTTCCACCATGTGGGTTTGGTTCATTTCATCAGCAGTACAGAATTGATGGAAAACTTGTGGCAGTTGGTGTAGTTGATATCCTTCCTAAATGTTTGTCAAGCAAGTATTTGTTCTGGGATCCTGACCTTGCTTTCTTATCTCTTGGAAAGTATACAGCTTTAAAGGAGATAGAGTGGGTCAAGACAGCACAGGAGCGCTGCCTCAGCCTTCAGTACTACTATCTTGGTTATTATATACATTCCTGCAATAAGATGAGATACAAAGCTTCATATCGACCATCAGAACTTCTCTGTCCAGTCCGCTATGAGTAAGTTGTTTTTCCTCTTATTTCGCAACATGCATCCTTTTCTAATGCAAATGCAATAATACCTTAAGTTTATAGGGAAGGTATACAGGATGCACACTAAATTGTATCATGTGTATGCTGGAGTCATTGATAGTTGAAAAATGGGTAGGATATATCTCCTTTCAAGAAGCCTACAATTAATCGTTTCAAGGTAGTAATTTGCTTGAGACTGCTGTCATTATTGACTGTTGACAGTTCAAGTACATGTCATCTTCCCTGAGCATATGTTAATGAAAAAGTTTATGTTTCCTACCCAATTATTCAAACCGCAGACTTTCATGCAAAATGTAAGGCAAGGTGTTTTGACTGTTTCTTTTGTTTGCTCATCAAAGTAAAACTTTCTAGCACTTCAATGCTATGCTAAAATGTTGGAGGAATACATAACGGGAGGTGCTTCTATGCATCCCTATTTGAAAGTTACACAAGTATTAAAGGATGAATGAAAGGTAGATGTTTGTTACTAACCCATTTGCTTGTCTCAATATCGATGCAACTTGTATTGGGAGGGTGATGCAGAGTAGCACTACTGATAATTATTTGGGCCTTGTTTCTCCTGCTAATTTGTCCATAATTCTCTAATATTTAACTCTTGACCTTGCAGGTGGGTCCGCTATGATGTAGCTAAACCTTTACTAGATAAGAGTTTGTATTCTGTTCTGTCTGATTTCGCCAGAATGCAAGATGAAGTGCCTCAAGTACAGATTTGTGGTCCTTCTGATGAATCTTGTGGAAAAAATGACAGTTGTGATTCTCCCATTGATAAGGATGATGAAGATTTGGACTATGATGAATCGGACATGATTGTTGATCAAGAGATGGTTCATTCAGAATTCAAAGCTGATGCAATCGAGGATTGTTCCAACATAAATGATATTGAAAATGTCATCATGGACCTTAATACTTCTCGAGTAAAATATAAGGTATGTACAAAAATTTGAGCTCCGAGTTTTTAGATGATCAAAGTTCTAGCCTGTCGATGCACTGAAATAGGGTCGTATAATCAGGCAGGCATTAATTTTACCTTTCTAGTACATTAGGAAATTGCCAGCTTTTTCTGTTATTAAAATCATCAAGTCTTTTGTATGGAACATGTATCAGAAGCTCTCTTTTCTGTTTACCTAATTTAACAACCATTTATGCTGCATAAAGATTAAAATAGCATAATTGACGTGCAGGAAATTTTATTTCTTTGCTCTGGTTGTGATATATATACGATCTGTGAAGTTTGTTCTTCGAGTTCGTTGATGCTCTACATTGGTCCTGTTGTCCCTTTCAGGAACTTCAGCGAGTCTTTGGACCAATTGAGAGGAAACACCTAGATGAGCTAGAAAGGCAATTGAGTAGATACGTCAAAGTTGTAGGAAAGGAGCTATCTGATCGTATGGTTTATTCCCTTACTTGACCGGCGACTATGTCCGAGGGAGCAATGCAACTGTTTAAAGGTCAAAATGAAAATTAAACTCTATTTTTGCATGTTTATGCTCATCGATTTGCTGTATAAACCCGAAGAGCTCAGAATGGAGGCTTGCATGATACATTGTCCTGCCGATTCTTTTGTTGTTGTCATTGAAGTCTTTCTTCTGAATGCCATGGGTTACTGTTTCAAGAGTAAAGTGCGCCACACCACCAAGTAATTTGATTTCTACATATGATTCTAGGCTATCCGAATAGCACATGTTGAAATCGTAGAATTAAAGGTGCTTAATGAAAAAAGAAGTATATGATTTATACAATGTCCAAATGCAATATACGTGGGGGCACCCTGATCGTCCAGTGTCTCGCATGCCTGCAGCTGTATACGATTTCAGTTGCAGATAGAATGATACATTTCACAAATTTTGGTAAGAAAAATATTTTATATAGCAACGGAAATATGGCATGTCGGCCATTTTTACATAAGGCTTGTCATGGCAAGAACCACCGATAAAACTTCCACGGGCAAGCCTGAGCTTAGACGCAGCCCTAACTGTATGACCTCAAGATTGTCGCCCTCCTTGTTCATCACAATCAATAAATGATTAGGTAGTATGTTTGTACTTAGCAAGCCACAAATGCTGTAAAGGTGTATGCTTATAGATACATCTAGTATGCAGGGAATTCAACGGGATCAACGCTGTAGGTAAGAGTTAATAATAAGTTAGTCTTTAGTAGAACAATAGAAGTAAGTTTATATAGTTTGTTAGGGTAGATGTACGGTATAATAACTGGAGACAAAGATTTAACATGGAAAAACCTTTACAGAAAACAATCACAGGTAACAATTTAGTATAATGTTTCACAATAATAGGAAGAGCCGACATCGAAGAATCAAAAAGCAACGTCGCTATGAACGCTTGGCTGCCACAAACCAGTTATCCCTGTGGTAGCTTTTCTGACACCTCTAGCTTCAAACTCCGAAGGTCTAAAGGATTGATAGGCCATGCTTTCACGGTTTATATTCGTACTGGAAATCAGAATGAAACAAGCTTTTACCCTTTTGTTCCACACGAGATTTTTGTTCTCGTTGAGCTCATCTTAGAACACCTGCGTTATCTTTTAACAGATGTGCCGCTCCAGCCAAACTCCTCACTTGACAATGTCTTCCGCTCGGATTGGCCTGGCCGGGTTGGGAAAGGAGGGGCAAGGGCCTGCTTCCGGCTAACGGAATAAGTAAAATAACGTTAAAAGATGAAATTAACTTCGTTTGTGCGTGTGCTTGCTAGATCCTAAACCCTAACATAGTTGTAAAACCGTTTTGAAAAGTTGGAATTAACTTCGTTTTGACACGAGATTACTGACCATCACGGGTGCTAGATTATCATTTGAGAAAAAATTACTTATGCTTCAAAGTTGGAAGCACCTAAAAACATAGTGCCATTAACGGAAACACGATGTATTCGAGTACTTTACACAGTTTGCCCATCTTTACCTGTGAGATACCTGCAACTTGGCCTAGTTGGGATAACAAGACTACAATTTGCTCATATAATTCAACTCTTGCTCATTCTTAATATACCCACAGCTCCAGCTCTATAAATTCTTAGAGTTAGAAATAGTCTACTCTATTAATTCCTTGGAGCTATGCCAAATACCCCCTTTATACACAGACTTCCATCTTACACCATAACTCACGAAGCCGATCACCAGGCTGACATGTTTGGAGAGCTGTATTTTTTTTTCAAAAACTGTTTTAAAGTTTTCTAAGTTAAAAAATAGTTGTAGCTTTTAATAAGAGGCTATTCGATAAACAGCTAATTTTTCTCAGTAATAAACTGCAAAATAAGGTCCTGCCTAACTTTCAGCTTTAGAATTTTGTTAGTTATACGTGACTTCTAGTTTATGCCAAAATCTATTTAAAAGCTAGCTGTTTTGGGGGAACTAGCTGTCTTGCGTATGGTTGACTTATTTGATCAGTATGCTAATTAAGTTCGATGAGTTGATCCTGCAATTACGTATTAACTATGTTTTTTTTACTTGGCATAAGGTTCTAGTTCTCATACGTTTCATGTGAGACCACCAATGACAAGCCGACACGTGCACTGTCATGAACAAAACATGACCTCACGCCAGGACACTCTAGAATAGATGTGCTCACGTGCACACAACCATCTTCCACAAGCCAAACCGTCGCCGTTAGCTTAATCTTTTCCAAAAACATATCAACAAGTGACATCTCATGCTTCTACAGTATTAATAACCTACCATCAGGGCAGTGGCGGATCCACCATTAGGGCAGGCTGGGGTGCCAGCCCCACCTCCGATCGGCTGAACCCCTCTCCTCCCAGTATCTCCAACGCTATAGCGGCAAATCGGTAGGTTTAGGAACTGACAACTAGAAGTAAGATGTAAAAAAAAAGTAAAAAAATAATACTACTAGGCAAATGGGCCATCAAAATTTGTCACGGACTCCCTTACTCTCATGGAGTTTCACCTAGTACAGTACTCGGCATCCTTTACTGTAGCGCAACACCAGGAGTCCGAGAGACGAACAATGTTGGTGTCGTCTCGCAGGCGGTAGAACGACGTACGGACAATTGCGGGCGGCAAATGCACGGGCAGGTGTGACCACGCGGCGGGGCAAAATGCGCATCGCCAGAGGAGCACCGGGCAGAACGCACATCACCAGCCGGAGCGCTAGGCGGAATATGCATTGTCGGGAGCTGAGCGGAACACACATTACTAGAGGAGAGGAATCGGCCGCTCAGAGCCCGTCTAGCCGGCGGCACGCATCTCTAAAGCCCAAAGAGGAACCGAGGCGCGCTCCGTCCAGCCGGTGGCCGAACTGTAAGTTCAACCATCATTAGTTATGGTTTTGGTGTTAATGACAAATCTAATCTTGTGTTAATGACAAATCCAATATTATGTTTATCCCCTAATGCGATTTTATTATTAATGACAAATCTTATATCGAGACTAACTTGTTTATTTAGAATATCTTTGATTAGTCTCATCGCATTAAAAACCCAAGGTATGTTTGCATATTCATTCTAGTATTAGTTGCATACTTTGGAGTCAAGTTAAAGTATGAATGTCCCCATTATATTAACCACAAACGTGCATTATGTTTCCCAATCCATATATTACATGGATGCACATATTTAGGGGGAGTTTGTAGTTTAACTTGAAAGTCTCTTTGTATTGATCAATTCGTTATTGACACATATAAGGATCAAGACCAAGAAACTAAATCTTTGAGTATATATTCGAATTGCCTAGTTATAAGTATACTCATGGTAATATAGGATATACTCCAATACGATCAATTTGAATATGTGCATATTATCTCCAAGTCAATCATATTTATGCACATATACATGTGGGGTGTATTCTATAGTTGATAATCTAGAGTAATGATCATTTCCATACAATTTACATATAATGGATCATTACTTTTCATCAACATGAGTATATGAAAACTTGTGTAGTTAATATATACTCATATCAATTTAAATGATAATTTAAATTGAGTTCATTTGTCTTAATTAATTATTAAAGAACACTTCATCATGTGTTGATGGTGTTCCGTGATTAATTGAGGACAAATGAATAGTTCTTAAGTATAATAAAGCATGAGTTGCATTATTGTACTTAAGGCACAATTAAATCATTCAAATTAATTTAGGTTGTGCTCAATTGATCTAAAGGCATCCATTATGTGTTAATGGAGTGCAAGAGATAATTGAGACAACCGTGCATCTTGGACTAACCATTTGTATGAGTTGTGATTGAGTTAGGTCCAAAGATGGATGAGATGATGAGAACGGGACAAGGACGGCATCATGAGTTGATGGGCGTCAAGAGAAGATCCCGAAGTCGAAGAAGAGGAGTCGAGTGATGATCCCGGGGGAGCATATGAAGTGAAGATCATAAAGACCCCAAAGGGGATTGCTTGCGTGCGGCGGCGAAGGTATAATTAGATAGGCTAAGGACTTTGTAGTCTTTGAGTCTAAGGTTTTTATCGCCGTGCTATTAAGAGGGGTCGTTCCCTAGCTTGAACTTCATCATGTGTTGGTGATCTCATTCCGCGTTCACTCAAAGCTCAAATCTTATTTGATTTGGTTTTTGCATATGAGTTAACCATTTGGCATGTGTTGCAAATGTGTTAAGCCTATGCTTGGTTGTTTTGCATTATGCTCTGATTTGCATGTGTTGCAAAGATGAAAGAGTATATGCATTTGGTTTTCGCATTATGCTTTGATTCGCATGTGTTGCAAAGAGGATAAGCTAATGCGTTGGCTTTTGCGTGGAGTTCACTTTTGCATGTGTTGCATTAGTTGAAGCTTCACGTTTTGGTTCGCAAAACTATCTTTATAAAACCCGTGTAGTTGCTTGGAGCTAAGTTTTGCATGTGTTGCAAAAGGAGAGAGCTCAAGCACGAATTTGTGTTTGTGTGTTTATATGGAGCTAAAGGCTTGCATGTGTTGCGAGTAAAGAGCTCATACGTGTGATTTGGTTTAGTTGAAGTTTGGTTTTGGTGTTGCATGGAACTAGAGAATTGCATGTGTTGCAATTAGAGAGTTCATGCACCTTGATTTGATATTGCTTGGAGCTAGACTTTTGCATGTGTTGCAAAGAGTAGTGCTCAAGCATGAAATTGTGTTTATTGAGTTATTTGCAAGTTCGTTGTGCGAATAAACTGAGGTTTATGAGTCCGGAATCCCGAGAGCATGTGAGTAGGGCTTGCAACGGGTGTTGGCAAGTTGACTGGGTCTTGTGTTGACCTTCACATGGCTAGGGGGATTAATCTCATAAACTCGAGTTTGATTTGCTTAATACGTTTTGCAAATAGATCTTGAGTTGATTGCGAAATGTGTTTTTGCAATTTGGTTGAGATTCTTTGAGCATGAGCTAAGTTGGTGCAAATGTGTTTTGCATAAGTATATGATCATGTGTTGATCATCTGGTAGCTCAAAGAATAGTATTTGGTTTTTGGAGAAATGATTTTAGTGTGAAAAATCTTGTCTTCTCTGTGGTCGGTGCTCTGGGTGGTGGTAGCCCTGCTACTGGTGGGTGGTAGCACCGCCTCTGGCGGTGTGAAATTTCGGAGGGGTGTTCTTGTGCCTCGGGGTCGGTGCTACTGCCATGGTGGTCGATGCTACTGGGAGGAGCGGTTGCACGGCCGGACCCCGTGTGATTTTTCCAGAGGGTGTGTTTTTGTGGTTTGTTGTGGTCCTGCTGCTGCGTGGCGTAGCACCGCTCCTAGTTGGTCGGTGCTACCGAATTTCCTGGTAACGGCTAGTTTTGTAGCCATTGGCCCATAGGCCGGTGCTACCGGTTCTAGTAGGGCGGTAGCACCGGGTTTCCTGGAGTTTTGCCCATCTCGCCCCCAACGGCTAGTTTTGGCTTGGAGGCTATAAAAGGAGGCCTTGGGGTGTTGGGGTAGGTTGTTGGAGTTATTGTGAGTGTGTGGGGGTTGTGTGCATGTGTTGCCCTTCTCCCTTTGCTTCTTGAGCTTAAGAGTGAGGCTAATTGCATGTGTTGCAATTAGTGAGTGGTTTGAGAGGCTCTTGTGCATGTGTTGCACTTGAGTGAGGTCCTTGTGCATGTGTTGCACTTGGTGATCACCGGGAGCGCATGAGTTGTGCTCGGTGAGGTTCAAGCGAAGGAGCGGCTTATTACTCTTGGAGTTTGCCGACTCCTAGACGGCGTAGGCGTCGTGCGCGGGAGCTCTCGAGGTGTGAGAAGCCCCGCAAGTTTGTGAAGGTTCGGGTTGAGCCTCTGCGGCGTGAAAAATCACGACTAGTGGAAAGAGGCGGGTGCTCGAGCGGGAGCCGGTCCAAGTGTGGGCTAGCCTCAACGTGGACCAGGGGAGACCGGCAAGTCTCCGAACACCACGGAAAAATATCGTTTGCCTCTTGTCTCTTTTACTTTCAAGTATTTACATTTATTGTATATTGTTCAATTACTTGATAGTATCTAGAATTGCTTAGTATTAATTAGTTGTTCAATATAGCAATTCTTGTGTAGAGACATAATTTAGTTAAGTGCACTAGTGAGCCTAGTTGATTTAGGCTTTAATTGTCAAAACCTATTTATCGCTTCCGCATATATCTTTGATTAGGTTTTGACTTAGGGGTGTATTAGAGCGATCGATTTTAGTGAGCGATTAATTTTGTAAAACGCCTATTCACCCCCCCTCTAGGCGCATCCTCGACCCTACACGAACGCGCATCGCCAGAACCCAGATAGGAACCGAGACAATCGACAAGGAGGAGTGACTGAGGACAAGGAGCCTCTCAGCTTTATATTGATCGCTAGGACGATCACACCAAAGTTAGACTAATTCACTAGCGCCATTGATTGCTTTGCTCGGTATAAAAAAATTGTCCCAAGCCCCAATGCAATGCTTCATACTTGAATACCTTTTGTTGTGATAACTGATGTCTGATTTTTGTATTCTATTGTCCCAAGTCTATATTCTATTGACTGATTGATATTTTTGTTTTTCTGATTTAATATGTATGAATTTTGAATTTGGTTGGCAATAAATCGGTAGATATAACATTGGTACGCTTATGTTGAGTTCGAACTTCGACGTAGAAGCCCCACTTATATTTTTATTCTGGATTCGTCACTGCATCTGGGTTTTGTTGAGATGGGATTGTCATAATAATCAAGAAGGGTTTTTACCAATAGTATCATACGTCATAACTATCATCCAATTTATTTAAAATATATAGTTTATACAAAATTATCCATGCATTCCTATTAACTACGAAAAGAACATGACTTAGCTTTTAAATGGTTCAACATGATCAAAAGAACATGACTTAGCTCTTGCTCGATGTAGTCCATCTATAGGGATGATGCTCTTCACCTTGTACTAGGTCTATCATCAAGTCAAGGTCGTCGCACCAATCGTCGAGTCTTTTGTCTTGAAAACCTTGTTTCTGGTCACCACCGTCTAGGGCGAGGCGCGTCCAAAGTTCTGGTACAAATCTTCGAGCTCTTTGTCACCTAGGGTAAGTATAATAATAAAATCAGTTACTTACTTTAATTTATTTTTTATCATATTATCTAGAGTAGACACTAAAGTTAGTTTATATGATACGTATCTCTAAAAGTTGGCTTTAGATATTATGTATTAACTATCTCTTCTCTCTTATATATAACTAATTTATCTATACTTCCGTACAATGCTTACTACTAAATTAGAGCTAATTCTATACTTTCTTCTCTTTTCTCACTCTTTCATATAGGATAAATCTGATATAAACATATTAAAAATAAGCTTAAATAGTCTTATTATATATACCCCTATAACCTGGTCATCTTCTCCTAGAGCGAAGCGAATCAGAGTCATGTTCTACCATAAAGGCAATAAAATCTAAATAAAACCTCAAAGACCTATTCCGACAAAGCGAGTTAACAATAATATGAAAATAAGAAATGAGGAAGATGCGTAGCATCGGGATCAAAATAAGAATTCGTGTGATGTGACACGAATACTAAGAAAAAGCTGGGAATAGTGAAGATGTTTGATTTTAGCATGCGGGAGGAGTTTTGATTAGGGCATGTAAGTGCTGACGGTAGCTCTCTATAATACTGTGTCACGTTACTATAGACAACATTAAAGATAGCTTGTACAATAGATCATCTTTTTACTTAATTTTCATCTTTGTAGACTACTTGTGTCGTTTTAGTTTTTAAGTTTAATTAGGATACATGAGTAAAAAAAATGAATATGAATGAAACAGACAATAATGATAATTTGTATGAAATAATAATTGGGACACATTAATATAGAATTGAAATTGTCGAGAACTAGTGTATAAAGTGAAATGATAGTTCGCATATATTAATATGGCATAAACATTTTTCTTGTTCCCATAGAATATACTTAAATAAATCTCTTTTCAGTTAGATTTGTTGGCTGACCACGAATAGCATAATTTCTTTGTAACACATTCACGTAGCAAATGTTAGAACCATTATTGGCTGTAGAACAAAAGATGTCTCTGCGTTCTGGTTCAAATCCAAAGGAACGGTGACTATTTTGCGTCCATCTTCATCAATCATGTTAAGAAGAATAACGCGCTAATATAAGTTTTTGACGGCACATGGCTAACAAACTTGGATCTACCGTCTATTGACCGAGGTTAGTAGCGCTTCTAGGGACTCGCACTAGATGAAGTTGTAGCGGTTGCGTGGCTTCGCCCTTGACGTCACGGCGTACGTCAGCAGGCAGGATTTGTGGCGGCGACACCGTGTATGCTCAGTGTGTCGCAACGCGACGCATGAGCGTGCGGCAAGAGCAGGCGAGCATATGCCGCGGCCGCATGGCACTGGCGGGCTGCAACGCGGGCGAGGTGCACGGTGGCGAGCTCGTTAGCGCGACAGCAAGGGGTTGTAGCCAGTGACGTAGCTAGCGTTTTAGATAAAGTTAGTTCAACAAAAAAAATATAACCGTATAAATATAAAATATCCTGTGGCTTGTCGTGATCCAAAATCCAAATTCACTTTTCTGTCGCACAAATACAAAACATGATTCAAATCCAATTGCCTGACGCACAAGCACATACGTAGAGGCGCTACTTAATAACGAAGAATGATTGAAGTATTGAACAAACCAGTAGTGACTACGAGTATGTGACGTTCTATCTTCCTGCTGACTGCGTGTACATGGGCTAAAAAATACACGATGGACTGGAGCATTGATTGTGCTGTGGCACAACTGTGCCAACTACTAGCTACGCCCCTGGCCGCAGCGTGTGGGTGCAGCGACGAGCAGCGGGGCAGCAGTGATGTCGACGACACCTTCCTGGTGAGGCATGTGCGGCGGGCGTAGGCGGCTTCTTGGTGGGCGCAAGCGACATGAACATGACCTTGGTGCATTGGGGCAACGGTAGGGATGGAGATGGCCATGGGAAATCGTCTCACGGCATGTAAAACGGTATAGACAGTAGTTATCTAGAATATACTCTATATTATCTATACACAATACTAAAAATAATTTATACAATAGATCGTCTATATAATTGTCTATAATGATCTCTTATCTAATTAACAGGCTGTCTATACAATGGCACATAAAATAGAAAGATGTCTATAAGATCGTCTGTTAAATAGTAGACAACAGTTTTCTCTTTCCTCCACATCACCTAAAATCCTACATGACATAATCTTACAGATAGCTGACATTAGGGGTGGAAAAAAACTCAAAACTCGCAAGTTTAATGAGTACTCGGAAACTCGATTCGATTTGCCTTGATCTCGTTCCTTAACGAATCGGGCTAAATTTTGAACTCATTAAGATAGCAAGTTAAATGAGCGGGCTAACGAGTTTAATGAGCGAGCTAACGAGTCTAACGAGTTAAAAGAAAAATCACTGTAACCTCTTGACTAGCCGACTGTTCTGCAGTTCCCCAAAGAAAAAAAAACCTAATCCTCTCCGCTCGGCTTGGCGGGTCGTCCGAATATCTTTATTTTACCGCCTCTTCCAAGTTTTAGTATGATGTTTTAATGATCTCATATCATTCAAGCAAGATGAATGTTACGTTTGTTTTACTGATTGAAATAGATGCCAGCTGTATCTTACCGTGCTTTGAATATCTATAGCCTATTGCTATGTGATACAGGCTATACGGAATTTGCTTGCCTTGCTTGTCGGACCGTTCCAAAGATTTTGGGGGCCCAGGGCGAGATAAATCAAATGACCCTTTTATTGACTATTATAATTATTGCAGATAAAATATCGAATGCTTTTATCTGTAATAAACTTGGTAGAGAATAAGTCACAATCAAAAGATAGTTTAAACATAATCAAACTCATGTACTATTCAACTAAATTGAGCTCTAGCCTCCAAGATGCACCTTCAAGTCCACCCGCGCCACATTGCCATCACTATCATAATGTTGCGACAAAAACCAATCTCACACCAACTCCTACAAATTTAAATGGGCAAGTTAAAGTTCCTTCTAACACTTTTAGATGCAAAGTCATCAATAATAGTATCAATATCAATTTCATCCAATTTATCCTTCTCAATGCATAAAATTGCCAAACCATTTAACCTTTCTTGTGACATTGATGACCTCAAGTAATTTTTTAATAATTTTAGCTTTGAAAAACTTCTTTCAATGAGGCTACAAATCATAGGTATGGTGAATAAGATTCGATAAGCAATTGAAACATTTGGATAGCAATCTAAATTCTTAACAAACTCAAAAATCTCCATAGCGGACTGTGAGTAAGCAGATAAAATCATTTGTAGCACTTTTAGTTCAAAAAATCATCTAACTCAATATCACATGAACTATTATGGGAAAATGTTCTTTGCAAATTTAGTGCAACAATTTCTTAGTTCAATATTATCCAATGACTTTAAATTTTTTGAGCTAAGTAAAAAACCAAATATACTCTTAAATGTAGTAAAATCCTTGAACTTATTCTTCAATGAAGAAATTGCTACATATACCATAACAAGAAAATAATTTATCTCAAAAGACTTCTCAGCTGATAAAACCTCTTCATTATAATCACTTTTATCAAACTGCTTTTTCCAGGTAGCTCGACGTTTTATCAGGAATGATGCTTCTACATTCATGTTAGATGTAATTTGGGGGCCCTCTTAAATTGGGGGCCTCTGGCGGTCGCACCAGCTACCCTCCCCTTTGGGCCGGCCCTGCTTGCCTAGCCAACATTGCTAACGAGTTAAATGAGTAAACTCGGGTTTTTAACGAGTCAAGTTCAGCTTTCAGCTCATAAAAAAAAAGAGTTAAATCGAGCTGAGGAAACAAGTTTATTGAGTCGAGTCGAACTAAGATAGCTTGATATCCACCCCTACCATTGTACATGCCTTTAAACGGGACAAGTCCGGGATCGCTTGGTTGGCAAATAGTTGACTGACGGGTTGGGCTAGTATGGGCTAGGGCCAGTGATTGGACTGGCTGTAGACAGAGGCGTCAGGCCGAAAACGATTGGACCGAAGTCAAAAGAAATGGATCTGGTGAGTACATGGGCTGGGTCGACAGTAGCTTGGTCGGCCCGATCGAGGTGTTTCGGGGATTTAGGAACCCACAGGACTTTTGAGCAAAACTTCTAGAAGCAAAATAAATCAAGAAAAGCAAGTAAAATCGGGTAACGCCAAATACACTCAAGAAAAAGGGGAAAATTTCATGGGGTGGTTTTTGGAGTTTTCTGTTTTAAAAAGTCGCCAAAATTTGGGCCGTTACAATATACCAGTACTACTTTACGTTTTAATCTACGTACGGTGCCCTGTGGGATTTACATTGGGAAATATTTTTAAACGAGGGATCTGGTTTCGACGAAAGCAAAAACAACTGGATGCTTGGTAAGACTGAACAATAAACAAGTAGTACGAGTCACAACTTGTTGACGAGTGAGGACTGAGCTACGTCAAAGTTGGCTTTGGCTAGCTTCTGCTGCCGAGCCGCGTTCGAACTCCGGTTCTAACTCGAATGCTCACCAAAATAATAGAAATAAGGAAATACACGCATACATCTTATATAAGACAGACATACTAAGAAAGTCGTAGAGGCTTTAATTAATTATCTAACGTGTGTAAAGAATACATATGCAAAGGCGAAGCCAGCCTAGGCCCAAAGCCTCAGGCTGGTCTATAGGTTATTGAGCCAAATTTTGATTTTTTTTAACTAATTTTCAAACCCATTTGCATAGGTTTTTTTGCTAGGTCTTGGGCTCTCGGCTCCACCTCTATATGTATGTGTGTGTGATAATGTGAGTGCGGTGTACTTGCGTTATGTACTCCCTCCGTTTGCATTTGTAGGGCGTATAGATTTTTTAGGGTTGTTCCCTTTTATAGAGCGTACGAAGGTAATTTGCTTTTATATCCTGACTATAATTATATGTCTCTTTGTTTTCTTCGCATGTATGGAGTTATGCAATTAATGCTAACGCAGCATGCATTTCAAGAAACGGAGTGACGTCATGCATGGGTGCTAGAAACGTCGTCCATCTGCGCATGCATGAGTATTAGCGGCATTAATTAGAGGTAAACAGGACAAACTAATGTATTAATGATGTTTTATTGGTCTTTGCGAAAAATCTATACGTCCTGTAAATGCAAACGGAGGGAGTATATTTTTTTTTAAAAAAAAGTCACGACATGTTCCAAACTTGCATGCAGGGTGCCGCAACTTTCACAGGCACAAATTTTCAGACAAATTTTCAGGTATTTCAGTGGGACAGCGGGTTTCGCGATGTTTCCTTCCGACGGCAGGGCCGTGCCGTCGCGCGGGCGTGCAGCGATGCAGATAAAAAGGGTAAGCCACCGCCGCTTCGCGCCCCAGTTAGGACGTGCAGCGTGTTATGCTGCCGATGCCGCTTCTCCAGCATTAATCGCATGCTGAACAGGGCCCGGCCATGGGTCATGGCTAATTTGGCTACCCGCCGAATTCTTGATCACTGTGCAAATTAAATTTCTAAAGGTAAGTATAATAGTAATGAAGTCATCTAGAGTATGTACAATAGTTATCTCTAAAAGTTGACTCTAAATGTTGTGTATTAACTATCTCTTCTCTTTTATACATAACTAATCTACCTATACTCTCGTGTAATGTTTACTACTAGATAAGAACCAACTCTCTTCTCTCTCCTTTTTTCCCACTCTTTTATATAGAAAAAATTTGACGTGAACATATTAAGAATAAACTAAGATAATTTTATTGTACATACCTAAAACGTGCAGTTTCTCTGGCACACAAGCCCAATTAGCTGCATGATTCTTCGCTAAGAAAAAAAATAGGCTGCACGGTTGAGATCAGACGGTCGCTTCCACAGAGGCCGGGTGCCTCAGTGCATGGCTCTAGATTAGAAGGTTGGTAGGGAGCCACACTGTGCAGTACGCACGCAGGTGGGTAGGGCGCAACACCAGTCACCAGTGTGCCGGCGATTTTTATCGTATGAACATCTCTGTTTCACTGGAGTATTACGAACGTAAAACGTGCATGATTTCTTGGTGCTCTTCTGGATACGACTAGTCTCTCTCTCCTCCATTATCCATACAACACGTGTTACACCAAATGCTCGGCCAGTTACTGACACCTCTCCTGCACGGTCCATCTTTCCGAAATTACTGCCCCGGGGGGGCAAAGATGCTTGCTTTCCTCAGCGATTTCTCACCGTTCACCGGCACTCGGCTCAGCGCCGACGACACGCCCATGAGCCATAACCAGACCTGTCGACCTTACCACGCTTCCAGGCCCACATGGCTGGCCCCGTATTGACACGCCAAAACTGCCTTGGCAGCAGCCCAGCACAGCGTTAGGACTTGGGAGTGACTGCCCATGGCAGCCCATGGCAGGCATGGCCATCAATAGAAAGAGATGAAAAGACGATGCCGCTTTATTCCGACTTCGGAGTTGGTGAGGAGACAGTCGAATCGAGAGAGAAAGACAAGATTGCAAAGGAATGAAAAGATAACGCAGGGCACAAACCTCCAGAAGCGGTGGCTGACTCGGGAAAGGGAGACTTGTGTCGTCCCGTTGTGACCGGCTTTGGGAGCGGCGACGACGCGCCGACGACAGAGGGGCTCGCGAGGCTACGTGACTGACGTGCGGAACCCATGTCAAGTTGGTCCCGCGCGTCGGGGGAACGGTGCGGGCAGGCCGCTTCCGGACCGTGCGGCGCGCGGGCAACGGCGGCTAACGGAGGCCCCGGAAGGCCGCTATCGTGGCGCGCTCAGGGCGGCAACTGCCAACGTTCCGGCCCCGCGGTCCTTGGGGTCCACTTGCGGCTTTCGATCGTGTGTTCTCATGTGTTGCCACGGTGGTTGGAGTGGGAAACGCAAATGTTGGATTGTCTTTGGAAAAAATTCATATCATACATTAATTTTGCTCAAAAATTCATTCAGAGTGTTTTCTGATATCGTGTCTGCGTGTGTGTTTTTTGTATCGATTGTCTTGTTCTATCTGTCACAAGGATATTTATAGGCGAATGGAACAACTACGGCCGAATAACGCGCCATTGTCGCGCCCGAACATGCCCGTAGTGGCACCCTTGATTTTCGCCATACTATGTCGTGGACACGATGGACCCAGATCGTGGTGAAGTGGGTTCGAACCGTAGCATAATTTCCGCCACGTCGTCGTTGTGGGCCGAGCACGACCTCCTATCATGCCTGGGATTTTTCCCCTTAATCCCGACCGACCGCTGCGTACCTCCGAGCATAGGTGCTTAGGGATTTGCGCCTTACGCTCGGGAACGAGCTAGGGCATGGTCGAGACAGACCTTGTGAAGATTCTCCTTGGGGATACCATGCAAGGGTATGTATGATCGGCCGAATGTCGGCTGTCGGGGTATAATGGTCTTTACGAAAATTATCTAATCCCCGACAGTTTCCATATACCACCTCAGTGCATTAATAGTTAGATGTTTAGGGGGTTTTATAGGTGAGTATCTAACACTTTAGTACAAAAAGGCTCAAATAATTAGCAATCAGTGAACAGGGTTGGACCTTAAGAAAGATGTAACCCACATCACACGTCTAGCCTCAGACATCTGCAAATATACCAGACTCATGGCCTTTTGTGAAGCAAGGTAGGTTAAGACAGCTAACAGAGACTCCTCACTAAACCCAGGTAGGTCCATGACTTCATTGTACAACTCAGGATGCGCCTCTCCATGCACAGTCTCCTTTATAGCGGTAGCCATCTTATGGACTGCATCAGACATCATGGTTAGCAGCATTGATTCATCCTCGGTCACAAATAGAAGTCCTCTTCCCTTTTCCAATTGTGCTTGAGTTTTCCTTGCCACCTCCCTCAGAAGAACCAATAGTAGGAGCAGTAGTAGCACCAGAAGTAACACCATCATGCCAATCCATACCATCAACAACAGCATCAGAAGTAACACCATCCCTGTACCCTGTCCACTACCAAAGATTGTGGCCATCTCAACATAGTTCTCTATGTGCACATTGAGAAAGTCAACATCCTTAGGGTGATCCTAAATAATGGTTAGAAAGTTGTCAATTGTTAGTATAAGAAAACAATAGGATTCATTTGTCAACAGGTTAATATAGGAAAAAACCTTGATATGTCCCTTGTAGTGCTCATCATCAAGGACTATCATGTTAAGGTTCTCATCTCAAAGAGCACCACTAAGCTCCCTGAACTTGCTAACTTCTAACCACCCAGGGATACAAATTTCACCCAAATTTGTCAAATTTTTACTGAAATTTAGGATTTTGGCCACCACGAAATCCAAACTACCAGCCAGATAAAAAAATTTGAAAGTGTTGCAGTAACCACCGAAATTTCATTTTTTCAGCAAAATTTTGGGATTTTTGGCCGGTTTTCAAACTTTTAGGGCCAGATTTGACCAAATTTAGTCCAACAACCCTTAAGAAAGTCATCTTCCATGAAAATTTGTTGAAAAACTGAATTTTTGAGACATTTTAAAATTTAGGTAGAAATACCATTAGCTTTAATAAAATTATGTAAGCTTGATAATGATCTAAAACATTTATGGTATAATATTTAGTAGCGTAGGATCATGAAAAAAAATTTCAAAATAATTTAACTTCATTTGTTATCTTTAAAAAATCAAACATAGAATGAACATAATTGGGACAGTAACCTTGTCAGAATTTTATAAATTTTCTTGAGTGTGATCATGATCTAAAAGTTTCATGAGAAGGTAAGAATTACCTTAGTACCATTATAGAAAATTTTCAAAAAAATTTAAATTTTTTTGTTTACTCAATCAAATCTATGTATGCATTGAACTTCATTTGTTATATTAAATTTTGAAAATCAAAAAAAGAAAGAACATAAATGGTATTGTACCTTATAAGAAATTTATAAATTCACTCGAGTGTGATCATGATTTAAAATTTTTATGATATCTTAAAATTTTCATTACCACACTTCTGTAAATTTTTAAAAATTTTAAACCTTTTTAATTTCTAAAGCAAATCTATGTATTGATTATTGGTCTTTTATCAGGATGTAGCATTATCAAAATTTTCAAAAATTATTTAAGCATGATCACCATCTAAAACTTTTATATAACCATTAATGCTACATTAATACTATCTATAAAAATTTTCAAATTTTATAACATGGTTTGAACAATTTTTTATTTCATTCAATTTTGCGGGTAAGGCTTTTAACAGGACAGTAGCACTGTTCAAAATTTTAAAAATTCATACATATTGAACATCATATAAAAATTTTATGAGAATATTATGGATGTGTAAGGACCATCCACAAAATTTCAAAAATTTAATAACCTTATTTGTTCTAATTTTCATTCGGTTCAAACTTGCTGGTCAGCGTTTTATCAGGACAGTAGCAATATTTGAATTTTTAAAAATTTCTCATATTTAATAATCATCTTAAATTTTTATTTAAATATAACCAATATGTCAGTACTCTCCATAAAAAATTTCAAATTTTTTTATAATCGTTTGACCTGCTTTTTAGCTGGTGTAAAATGGCCAAAATTTCGAGAAATTTTGTCGAAATTCGGATTTCTTCTGTTGTAAACGGATCGGATTAGAATTTTTATTTTTGGATTTTGACTGAAATTTATCCAAAATATCAAAATTTCTCCAAAATTTTGGATTTCAGCCATACCCAGTATTTTTCTCCAAACGAAATTTGAATCCTTGCACCCACCTAGCATGCCACTTGCATAGGTGGTTGTACACCTGGCTGCCAGAAACCTCAATACCAATGTATTCGGTTATGGCCCTAGAAC
The DNA here is from genome assembly GCA_036346375.1 of Guadua angustifolia. NCBI lineage: Eukaryota > Viridiplantae > Streptophyta > Magnoliopsida > Poales > Poaceae > Guadua > Guadua angustifolia. Next base: position 36,387,539 of record CM070509.1, on the reverse strand, counting down.
TTGATTAAGATGGATTTCTTTGAAGCCTTTGGTAGTCTTAATCCCTTGCCCGATGATCTCGATCAATTAAAGAAGCAGGAAACTTGACATATGGCTAGTCCAGCGCAATGCTTGCCTACCTCCTACGTCATCACCTAAGTCAACCATCCTCCTAATGCATAAATAAGAGCAAGTAGGGGTGAAAACGGGTCATATATCTCCCGTCCGATCTGAGATCGGATTTTACTATCTGATCGGATCCAAGACTGGATCCGGATACTTGAATCCGGATTCAGGATCAGATTTGGAACATCCAATATCCGGTAAATACGGGACAGGATCCGGATATTCGGATTTTTCCTATTCGGATATTCAGATTTTTCCTATTCAGATATTGGATCAGATATTTGGATTTTTTTTCTATTTGGACATCAGCAAGGCCTAGCCCATTTTTATCATATTTTTCTATGTCAGTCCATTTATATTAACAATTAGTTGGTTCTATTGATCCTTAAATAGCATGTTCTTTCTATGACGTTTGTTGAGTTTGATTGATATATAATTTTTTACTATAGTCAAGTACTCGTATGGTTTTAATTCAATATATATTACTCTATATATGCATGCATTATCCCTATATCTTTATCCGTTTCCGATCCGAATCCGTCACATATCCGTCCCATATCCATATTCCGAATAACCCGAATCCGTATTCGGCTAGCCCATATCTGGTTCTGAATCTGAGAAAAAATATGTGTTAGGATACGGGAAGAGCAATATCTGCCCGTATCTGACCTGTTTTCACCCCTAAGAGCAAGTATACGTTAGGCAAGTATAAGTCATCCAAGTCAGTCAAGTATAAGTCACTTAAGTCAACCAAGGCAACCAAGTATAAATAAGTCAGAGAATATAGAAGTCAAATAAGTCATGAAAAAAAAAAGATTGTAGAAATTTGATCATCATTGCAAGCAACCATTAGTCTCAGCTCAGGATGCATAATTCACATATTTATGATGCAAAACTAATGTAACACCATCATAGCAAACATAACATCATACATCACATATAGAAGGACCCCCTATTCTGCCACATAAGATTAGCCCAGTTACACCTCTTTTGAGACCATGTTCCATTATCTTGTGTAAGGTCATTGTGGGCATCCACCTCAACAGAGTTTGGAATCCATGTAGACTCTTGTCGGCGTACTTTATGCCAGGGTACCCTCTTCGCCGCAGACAAGTAAGACCACGTGCATACTCGCATGCGGTGGGTGATCGAGCCCTTTCGCCGGGCGACCGCCACGCGTGGCGGCTTTGGTGAGTAAGCGGCGATCGAGCCCGCTTCATGGGGCGGGCGATCGAGCCTCACTCGCAAGGCGGCTAGCCCACGTGATAGCCTGGAGAGCAGGCGGGCGATCAGGCCCCACTCGTCGGGCGGCCGGCCCACGTGGCGGCCTGGCGAGCAGGCGGGCGATCAAGCCCCACTCGCTAGGCCATGCGGGCGACCAAAAGGATGAGAAGGAGGCTTTGCCTCGAAGTCTCCTTCCCCTGACACACTGTGTCAGAGCCATTGATTGCGAAGAGTTCTGCTGATGACACAACGGCGCCCCATCCCTCTGACGCCTCACACCTAACCCATCACAGGAAAGTCACATCCTCGGCGGACCGGACGAAGCCATACAGCAGCACGAAGAATGAGGCTTGGGGGGTAGGACTACAGTGATGGGTGTAATAAATGAATCGTAGATCAGTATGATGTCACCTTCTCACCTGCCCGAGCCAACCCAATCTATATAAGGGAGCTCTGGTGCATAGAGGAAAGGGGACGGACGAAAAAACGAAGGGAACTGACGAAAAAACAAGCAGAAAACCTGAGGGAAAAGCATTGTAACTGGCTTAATATACATCAACAAAGATCTAGCAGGATGTAGGGCTGTTACCCACACTAGGGGCCTGAACCTGGGTACATTGGTGTGTTCTTTGATCTGTTGGCCCCCAGATCCCTCGCGGGAGAGCCATTAGGGTGTCCGACCACGAAGACGCTCTCTACCGAACCTTATTCTCCATCCTGGGAGAAATCTTGTCCGGCGAAATACGCCAACAGGGATGCGCCAGGTAGGGGGCTAGCGGTTGGTTCACCCAGCCATCTCTCCGACGGATCTCAGTCTTCTGTCTGGAAGGACCGCGCATCTAATGATGGCGGGTTTGCACTCACAGCAAAAAGAGGCGGCGGAGGCTAGCGATGCCCAGGACACGTCCCGGCACTCCCGCTGGACAAGGGATCGTCTCACGTCGCCCCTGCAGGGAGGCGGTGGTGCCCCCTGGCAGTGGCGGGACATCCGGTTCGGTGACGGTTGACCATGGAGGTGGCCACTCTGGCCCAGAACCTGCATGCAGTCCGTCTCCTCCTGGACCACCCTCCGGTGGAACTCGCAGGAGACACCCCGGCCACGCCGTGGCTTCGGGACATTGCTGGCCTCGTAGACGCGGCCCAAGTCTATGTGGGGATGCCCGACCGGTCAGGTACCGTCGGTACTCCTCGATCAAGGGTGCGTGCTGACCGCACTCAAGCTTCCAACCGCCCGAGCGGGAAGCGCTCTGGCCAGGAGGGCTAGAGCAAAGGAAAGGGCGTACAAGACACGGGTCCCGGTTCCGCGGGGAGCCGTGAGGACCTGAGGGTTCATCTAGAGAAGCATCACCGACGGCGTGGTGATGATTTGCGTAATCACCTGCAGCGCCATCGCGCCTAGGGGCAAGGCCGCAACAGGCGAATGGCTCCTAGGGATAAAAGCTCCTCCCATGATTCTCGCCTTCGGAGCGAGGAGGTCCACTCCTCCTATTCTTTGGGGAGTCGAGATCCGCACTCCCCGGCACGGTCTCCGGGCCGGGGTTCAGGTGGACGGCATGACTCCCCCTACGGTGTTGGGTGCTAGGCGTTTTCCTGACGGCTACGCCGTGTGGCGTGGCCCGAAAGGTTTGATAGCATCTAAGCCCCCTCAATTTTTATCATGTTTTATCAAATAGTTTTAGTGTTGATGATCGAGTTAATAATTCCTCACACTATGAAGAGCATATGCTGAAATCATGGATGGAGCTAGTTGGACAAACAAGATTAAGGTACTTTATTACTAGTTTATGATTTGGGAGATGATACAAGTCAAATAGCTAGGTTTATTCAAGCTGCTGAAAAAGATCCAACCACTTCGAGTGGATTGAGGAGGCCCAACGAGCGTTTGAAGACTTGAAGCAGTACCTCTCCTCCCCGCAAGTGCTGGTTGCCCCCAGGCCTGGTGAACCATTACTCCTGTATATCGCCGCTACCCCTGTGGTGGTGAGCGCGGTACTGGTGGCGTAGAGGGAGGGCGTCCAGAAGCCGGTCTACTACGTCAGCAAGGTGCTACACGAGGCGGAGACCAGGTACCCACAAGCACAGAAGATGATGTACACTGTCCTAACGGCGTCCAGGAAGCTGCGACACTACTTCCAGGGGCGAGAGATCACGGTGATCACTGCCTACCCTCTGCGAGAGATCCTCCACAACTAGGAAGTTGAAGGTCGTGTCGCCAAGTGGTCGGTGGAACTAAGGGAATTATGTCTCAAGTTTGTACCCCGCACCACCATCAAAAGCCAGAAGCATTGATCGTGGGATTCTTGCAAGCACATGGGTCCCATCAATTGCCCTAATGCAATCCTAATGAGATAGAAAATAGTTTGATTTGTTGCTGCAATTAAGTTTCCAAATTTTGGGTGTTAAGTAAATTTAAGGTTAAGTCATTTTACCTTGAACTAAGGGTACCACCTTCTACTATTAAGGATTTTAGGGTGCACGCCATTTGAGGGTGGCCGGATCATCTCGTTGCGCAATTCGCCAATAGCATACAAAATCTCATGAAAGTATCGACTGATGGTTTCTATTGACCTCCTGAAGATAGGCTGTAGAGCTCTAAACTTATGGTTGTGGCCAACAACTAGGAGAAAAATAGCGACTTATTCCTCAACATAGCAATGAATGGTGTCTCGCAACATTTGCCTTTCACGAAACAAACTACATAGCTGGAAAAAAGGAGGTCTCCTCATCCTAACCTGCTCCAAATAATGGGCGTCATCTGAATGGTATATCCATCTTAGGTTGGATTGCCTAGTTATATCCCTTTCTACTATATGACCATAGGTGATGCATGGGCTACGTTCCCTAGCTCTTCATAGGATGCAAAGCATGTAGGCACACATGACAGCCACTAGACCAGCACTTCTAATGATTAGCATGACGTTGACGCGCCAATTCATCCATCTATGTACAGAACACAATGCCAAAGTATCAGTAACAGTAATATATGATGGTGTTGTCACTAGCTTAATGCATTCACATTTATAAAATATGCACCCAAATACATGTATGCTCTGGCTCACATAAATTAACCATGCAAGTGTAGCATCATGTTCCTCCAGTGGCATACTATCATCGACCAATAGAATCAATGCTCAGATAAATTAACCATGCCAAGTGTACCATCATGTTCTCCGAATTAAATAAATAGTATCAGATGAAGTGCACATGAAAATAGAATAGGCAAAATGAACAATACAGAGGTTGGCAAAGATAGGCAGTTGTAGTTAAACATAAGAATGATTGACCATTATATGTTGAAATATTCAAGCAAGTGCATGAATTTATTTATTTATTAATTGAGGGTAAGTGCATGGAAATTGAATACACAATTCATCACAGGTTGCATATCGGTAAGTAAAATGAATGCTTAACATCAATTGCAACTATACAGGATAGTTTCAGTCGGATTGAACAGGAAATAGATAAAGCAATTGATATCATCTAATACATTCTTCAAACTTCCTTGCACATGTCAAGCAATTAATATCATCTAATAGAATAAAACTAATCAAGCATTTTTATAAGGGTTCGATCAAATAATACCAGAGCTGCACACAGGAAAAGACACAAGATTTCAAACTTCAGACTTCCTTGCACAAGTCAAGAAAAAAGCAAATGTTCGCCATTAGAATTTGCATACGAGATATATAACATAAGTGCAGAATAAACTGAGATATACACTAGGAAAAAAAGAAAACATCACGCAACAATTGACGCTCCATACTTTTCAAGAAAGAAAAGGTATGTGCTAAGGGTTTGATTTGTTTCTTGGTAAGATAATATTATGCTAAAATATGGGGCTCACAAACCAGTGCTTGGAGACTACAATCATGATGGGAATGCATTAGTATGGGCAGTATATGTTTATGAAGACATGAAAGGACTAGATTTTTTTCCCAGAGAAGTTGTGTGAAGGTGATATTAATAAACATCACTAGCTTATTTACTCCTATAATTTGTGCCTCTTGTCCATATTCAAATGTTGAATATATGTCAGTGGCTCAGAGCAATAAAGTTTTGCTGAATATTGTACTGTTGGCTTCTTGTACTGTCTCTACATTTAATGCTTGTTTGGCTCTGGGTTAAAATTGCTATGTTATGTTATCCTAACCCAGCTAGGTTAGCTTAACCCAATTTCGTGTTTGACAGCAAACATAGTTAGCCTAAAGTACTATTTGGCTTGATTAGGTGGTTTCTCTGGGTTAACAGTTGAAAAATCCAAGAGGGTTAATTATGGTGGGTTAGGTTATTTGCCTTTTTGGTGGATCAGCTTAATCTTGGGTTAGGATGGTTGAAAGGCATTGGCCAGGTTAAATTAAACCTTCCTCTTAATCTTGATCTTAAGGATCTTTGTACAATCATGGAGTTGCTGACATGTGATTTACTTGTGCTAAGAAAATAGTAAATAAAAATAAAAACATCTAGCCTTTAATTTGGTGACCTAATTTTAAAGGCTTAGATTATATATGTGGTTTTATATAAACTAATTTGATATACATAAAAAATCGATGGCATATGATTTACAACTGCTACGGTCCAATTTGATATAAATAAAAAATTGATAATTGCAATAAGTTTTGTTTACTAAAAGCATAGTCCAATATACATGTGAACATTCATAAATAAAAATAAAGAAAGACATGACAAGTACCTCACTATGACAAGATCTACACTTCAATGATTCGCCAACAAACAGCTAACCATATGCCAAAAGAGACTCGCAAGATAAAAAACATTGATTAGTGCATCATATAACATATGAAATATCTTCACATTGGAATATTGAATTAGTGCATCACACACCATTACTGTGCTAATTACGCTTAGTACGAGGCAAACTTTTTTTCGACTCTTCATGTTATGGAACTATCGCATAATGGTAACATCATCAAGTGATTTAAATATCTCCTGCTCGGTGTAGCAAACCATTAAGTAATTGAACCAATAATCATTAATCTTGTTGCGTAATTTCTGGAATTTCACAAATACCATGTAGTCTTACAATAAAATAGTAATTTCAACAGTCAAAACAATAATGCATTATAAACCATAGACTGTAGTCTTATTTAGTTATTCTTGTACCTTTAGTTGGTCCAGGTTTCAAATTTTGTTTTTGGTTGACATCTCAAAGGTGGGTGAAAACTGATATTTTGGCAAAATCTTAGAATTTTGGATAAAATCTGGTCAAAATAAAAAATTGAAATCCAAAATTTTTGAACTAAAATTCGACCAAAATTGCCGAAATTTCTTCGAGAAATGCTAAAATCTCGATGAAATTAAATCAAGCAAAAAATGGTTGAAACAATGGTAAGATTTTTTGTAGATGGTCCTAACTCATCACTAATATTTTCATAAAAAATTCAAATGAAGATCAAGCCTAAGAAATTTTTTAAAAATTCTGATAGTGCTATTGTCCTGCTAAAAGGTTGTCCAACAAAATTTCAACCCAACGCAAAAATGATGCAAAACATGTTAGAACAATTTAAATTTTTTTTGAATAGTCCTAATGTATTAATAATATTCCTATAAAAATTTTATATGATGATCAACCCTGAGGAATTTTAAAAAATTATGACAATGCTACCAAAGGCTGACTAACAAATTTCAACTAAATGAAAAATGGTTCAAATAATATTATAAGTTTTTTAAAAAATTTTGGATGGTCTTGAAGCATTACTAATGTTTTTATAAAATTTTCATATGATGATCAAGCCTGAGGAATTTTAAAAAATTATGACAGTGCTACTATTCTAATAAAAGCCTGATGATCAATAGATAGATTTGATTGAGCAACCAAAGAAGAATTAGAATTTTTGAAACTTTTATAGAAGGGTTCTAAGAAAATGCTTAAGATCTCATAAAAATTTTGGATCATGATCACACTACAGTGAATTGATAAAATTCTTACAATTGTAATATACCATTTGTGTTCCACTGTTCCTTGTGTTTTTTATTTTTGAAGGATAACCAATGAAGTTTAATGCATACATAGATTTGACTGAGCAAGCAAAAAAGTTTAAAATTTTTGAAAATTTTATAGAATAGTTCTAAGGTAATGTTTAAGATCTCATAAAAATTTTGGATTAGGATCACACTCGAGAAATTTATAAAATTTTGATAAAATTACTATTTTAGTTATGTTTATTCTATTTTTGACTTTTTAAAGATAACAAATGAAGTTCCATTCTTTTAATTTTTTTGAATGATTCTACTCTACTAAATATAGTAACATAAAATTTTCAAAGAATGGTTAAGTTTGTACAATTTTGTAAAAATCTGATAGTGTTTTTGCTGAAATTATAAAACATATCAAAATTTTGGTTTTTCAACAAATTTTCATGGACAATGACTTTCTCGAGGGTTATTGGGCCAAATCCAGTCAAACAACCCTAGATTTCGGTGAAATTTGGCGAAATCTCACTAAAGTTTTCAAAAATACTGTAGCAATTTAATTTTTTTAATCTGGTTGTGATTTTGTATCCTGTCCTCGGCTGAAATGCGAGATCTCATTGATATCTCGTGAAGTTTCACTGAGATTTCATTCCATGGGTTGGTCCCCTCTTGTTCTCCGAGCTCCTACCTCAGTTCTTCCAGACTTCGACCATGAGAGAGGAGAGACTGAGCCCCTATCTTCTTCACTCTCTCTTGTGCTCACTCCTCAGAGGTAGTTGGCCACGCCTCCATCCCAAGCCAAAGCCTCAATCCTCCATCGCTCCCCCACCGAGCAGCCAAGCCTTGCTCCACCGCCTTCGCCTGGTCCACCTCTAGTCCACCGAGGAGACCCTCCAACCTTGCTCTAAGACTGAGTCCCAACTGCTGCCATATAGGCTGCTACGGCAATGCTGCTCCTCTCCGTCAATGGCCTGACGCGGCCTAGCCCTCGCTGCACGCCGCTGCTTCTGCACTTCGTCTCCACCCGTGCTCATGACACGGCACCCACCGTCCGCCTGTAGGTCCATCCACGGCTCCATGCCATAGAGCTTGCTCCACCAACAGATGCCCCTAGCCAGTCACCCGCATAGGTAGGGGATTGGGTTTGGGGGAGACTAACTGGAAGAGGTTGGTAGGGGCTTGGGGATTTGGGGGATTGGGGATTTTTAAGGATTTCATGTCTTGAATGAACTTATTTGTGGGTTTTGACATTTGGCCCGCCAGTTTGCTTTGGCATGGTTTTTGGTGTGCGACGGCTCACTCGTAATGTTGATCGCTTGCCCGGGAGGAGACTAGGATCGGCAGTTCAGTGGTGGCACGGCAGTGCCCAGACTCGCCAGAGGGTTTATTGTACATCGCCTGTGAGCCCGGGTAGGCACTTGCCCTTCCTGAGAGCTACCTCTGCCACTGCTTGGGAGAGCGGCGGGCCTTCTCAATAGCATAGTTAGTCGCAGCAGTGCACAGCATGAAGAGAAGAAGCACGCTATTAAGGGTCTGTTTGAGGGGGCTGTAGCTTTTTTGAAAAGTTGTTATTTGGCTTTTTAAGTTGAAAAACAGTTGTACCTTTTTATAAGAGACCATTTAATAAACAACTAAATTTTCTCAGCAATAAACTGCAAAAACAAGTCCCATCCAGCTTTCAGCTTTTGGTTTTTGTTAGTTATATGCGGCTTCTAACTTATGCCAAAAACCGCTTAAAAGCTAAGCTATTTGAGAGATTTGCTGGTTTTTTAGAAGCTGTAGCTGGCTTAAAACTTCCAAACAAGGCCTAAGGTTAGATTGGGCAAGAGGAAAAAACACAAAGTACTATCTTTTTCTAGCCCCCTCGTCTTGTTTTTGGCAAATCTAGCATCTCTGTGAACGTATTTGCACATTTGCCTCTTCTTACCGCGGAAAGCTAGCGGGCCGCAGCAGCGAGCAAGCGAGCACGGGACTAGCCATGTAACATCCTAACCCAAATTTCGCTCAATGCCAAGCCCACCTATAAGGCGGACCCATGCACGCATAGCATTCCGTTTACACTTTTGTTCTCACTTCGTGTAAAATAGTTATCCTGGATGTGCTATGTTTAGACTCATCAGACATTATATACTACTATAAGTAACGTGGGACTAATCCCACCACCGTTCCACATAGGCCTTCACAGTAACAAGCCGGAGTATTACACTCATCTGCTTAAAGGCTGACACCCTTAGCAGTACACCGTATACGTGGCAGATACCTAGAACCAACCATCAGTATAAGGTCATGCATCTAGTGCCGACGTATATGCCATACCGTATGGTCACTCTGGGTCCACACATGCACCATGCGTTATATGTCTACACCTCTGTCCCATATACGCTTATACAGCGAAGGTTGATACTCTGATATCATTTGTAATACTCTGGCCTAAACTTTGCTCAATACCTAGCCTACATATAGCGTAGACCCACGTATACATATCACCCAGCTTATATTTTCATACTTTTTCGTGTAAAAGCGTTAATCCAAAGATATTATGTTTAGACCCCGTAGATATTATATACCATATAACTCAATTTTATATAAGTAATATGAAATTAATCCTACCACTGTTTTACGTAGACCTTTATATTAATAGACCAAAGTATTACAAGCCACTTTTCGTGCTCGGGCAATTCGGGAGAGCATAGGAGATAGCTTTTACAGCAAAGGAGGGCGAAAAATAGCGCTTTCATCATTGAAAATGAGACCAGATCGCACAACGCTGTAGGCTTTCTTCCCTTCTCCCTATATTCAATGTCGCGCGACGACGCTCGAGAGTCGAGAGAAGGACGTGAAGATGTGAAGTCACTAATAGTAATAGTGCACATGGGGTATTCTCTTCATCCAATTGTTCAGATGTTCCTGCGCGGGGATCGGACGGCCCGAAGTCGTGTCCGCGCGTAGCTAGCTCACAGACGTTCTTGTTTTAGCGAATTCTTTTTCTAAATAAAGGCTATAATTTTTATTATAATTTTTATATGCTTCTTTTATTCAAATTTAGAAGATATATTTTTTCTTAACTCATCGACTAAATATATTAAAAATAACTGTATTATCTCTAATTATTATCATTAAACACTATACTTAATATATGTTTGTAGAGAATACGAAGTAAAAATAGATAGTATTTATTAGAGGAACTCGCTAAATTATCACACTAATTTTATATTAAGATATAAAACACGCTAGTAAGTGAAAATAGTATAAATATGGAGTGTACGAGGTTCTGTTTGATCGGACTTGCCGTTGCGCTCATGGCGCGCCGGGGAAGTCCGCTTCAGCATGAGAGATGAAAGTAAGCCTTGGGCTTACGCAAGGCTGGGCTCTGCGCCCAGCTAAGGGATCACAGAAGGAGAGTCACCCTTCTTTCCCCTCCTCTCCCCCCATTTTCTCCATAGACGCAGTGAAATCACAGATCAAGCTAAACGCTGGCCGTTCATGGAGTAATCTTCCTTACCCTGCCTTGTGCTCGCCAGTATTTAGCCTTGATTTTTTCTGTGTTGCGAACCAGGGTGGCTTCGTGAAGTACAGCAATCTGTAAGTTCTTGGCCTGCTGCTTCCCCGAATCCTTTCTTCTTCGTTTGTTCTGGAGTTCTTTGTCTTTTTTGTTTTGGTCTGCCTTTTTTTTATGAAAGGCGCTTCCGTGTTGATCGCCTTTTTTAATATATTTGAGCAGAATCTAGAGGTTGTACTTTTGGTTTGCCAGACTCAGTTCATTACACAATTCTTCCTTTTTTTCAAGGATTAGCCATCCTTTCTTCCCTTAGAGATTGTGGCAAAGCAAATGCAGTTCTGTTAGCTCATTCACGTGGGTAATGGACGAAAAAAAATCTGAAAATATCAACAAGTACTGAACGTTGCTGTTTTTCTTTTTAAGTTCAGGCATGCTTTTATGTTCATCATGGCGGCTTATGTTTCCCCTCAGCGATGAGAGCAGGCGATGGTCGAGGTTTTAACCAAAAGAGGTTATTTTTCCCCATTTCTTGATGACCTGCAATTCTACATTTACTGGCAACAAGCATCTGGAGGGGAACTTATCTACCTGCCTTTTGTTGTGCGTGGTTTTGCAATCCTTTGTTGATCCCTCCTTTACCTGTGTTTTGCTGTCCAAATAACACGTTCCTATTTAGAATCCTGTACGATTCGAGTATCAATTACAATGGAATTGACCGGACTTTGTAAATCATTTTTTTTCCTTTTCTTTTTCAGGGGTTTGGGGAGTTTTTTCATCCCATTTTCTTTTTCTTTCTTGGTGTTATTTTTTTTTTGTCTTATTTGATCTTCTTCTTTGTGCAGGTTGTGGAAGAAGCAAGGATGGACCCCTCAGAGCTCAACCTGCAGGCAAATCCTGCTGAGAACCAGGATAATTGGACCCCCGGCATGTCGGTGGGGAGGGGCACTCCAAACATCCTTGGCAACAGGCCGCAGTTCCTGGGCGTCGGGGCGCCCAACATGGGCTGGCAAAATCTTGCTGGTACAGCCATAGCAGGTGGTAGCAGCCCGATCACCCGGTCAGCCGTGTTCTCAGGATGCTCCACATCGATGCCGAATGCCATGCATGAGTCCACTCCACAAGCCGCCGGGTCATTTTCCATGAGCCGCGCTACTGAACAACATGCTGTCCCCTCCATCCGGCCATCCTGTAACCTGCCTGCAGGATGCACACAGGTGCCGATAAGTATCTTGGTATTCCATAGGCGGCTGACGGGAAGGGAGTCGAGCTCGCAGCTGCCACTAACCCATTCTTTTATGCCAGCTCCTGCCCTGCCCGGTGTTTCAGAGGGTGAGCGTTTCTTGCTGCTTTTCCTCTCGAGGTGTTATGTTAGTTTCGTCAAAGCTTTGTAGCTGAATCGTCGTACATTATGAATAGACTGGCTGCCTTTTCTGTTTTTACTCTACAGATTCTGAAAATGGAGCTTCTACTCAGCTTGCTCAAAGTGATTTCTTGTCACTTGGAAGAGAGTCAAACATTGTTGCAAGTGATATGGCAATGAATCCTTTGGCACTAGCCACTCCAGATAAACTCAATACGGAACATTCACCTACACGTTTTCAGGCAAATGGTTTAGATGGTGAAGTATCAAAAACTGGGATTCAAGGAGAAGATAGCCAACAATCAGCAGCAACAGAAGTTATCCGTGACAGCCACAGTAAGTTAGAATTGGCTATCCCTGCAAACACTGAGGAAACACAAGGTCAACACCCTGAAGAATCGGCTGGACTGCTTGCAGAAGGCTCAACTGATGGCAACATGCATAAGTACCAGCAGACACAAAAAAGGCCAAAGACACAAATCAATCAGAGTCATCACACAGATTTGTCAACACCAGCTGTATTCAAGGAAAGAACACTAACTCAGATAGAGATGCAGATTTCAGGTGCTGAAAAAATTGAAACATTCAACAATGAGAAGGCGACCCCAGCACGAAAAGTGAAGCCTCGGAGGAAAAAGCATAGACCAAAGGTAATCCGTGAGGACAAGCCAGCCAAGAAGCAAAACCCTGCAGTTACAACGCCAGAAGTAAAGACTCCAAGTCAGAAAGCCAAGAGAAGTTATGTCGGGAAGAAGAGAAACCTCAGCTCTCTGGAGAAGTGCTCAGGACCTGTTAGCAACCAATCAATATCCGGAGGAACAAAAAATGCTGCTAGAAGCAGATCTACATCAGTTCGAAGAAGATTGCAATTCGAACTCGAGGAACAAGGAGTTCAGGGAGACCAATCATCAACGGGAAACTCATGGTACCACAACCAGGCGAAACTTGTTCATGCTAAAAGTTCTTTGTGTTCAGTGGCTAAATCAGCCCTGCAGATTGGAAATGGACTGCAACTAGACATGGAAAATTCACCAGGAGGATTAGCTTTTGGCATGAGTCGCAAACTGAACAAACTGTTAGATGAGTACATACATTTGCCAGAGGTCACGCCAAATCCTACACCTGCAACTTCTGGAAGTTTTAGCAGGGAATTGTCAAGAAAACAAGATAATGTGGGAAGCGCTCATGATCCTGATGCCACAAGAATGTCTGGATTGTGTATTGAAGGAAGGAGGGAGGTGACCGTAATGGAAGGGAACAACGACTTGGAGATGAACTACTCTAACATAGATGGTTTTGAGATGTATTGCTCTGCTAAGTCCTTATCTGAAATAGAATCCACAAAAAGTCAGACGAGTAAGGTGTCGAAAGTGGAGAAACAGAATCATACACAACATAATGACAGTGAGTCCTCCCTAACTGGCACACGAGACTCTATTATCTTGAGAACTGCTGCTGAGATGCTAGCATTTTGCCAAGCTGGTGGGATAAAAAAGAAGCGATCCATCCGGATCCGCAGGAATTCCTTTGTTCCTATTATGGATATCGAGAGCAATACTTCACAAGCATCATCAAGATTGCCAGAGTCATGCATGGAGGCCCTGTATGAAAGTTCCAGCATTAAATTTATGACCAAGAAACGTTCACAAAAGGCACGACTTCATTCTCCCAGTTCCATTCAACCAAATATGGATCAGAAAAACAGTTTTTTATCTGGAAGCCTTTTTTGTGGTGGATCTAATGGATCAAAAGGGTCAGAGGGGAATTTCCGACAAACTTTACCTCATGCTCCAGATTTTAAAAGTATCAACCTTGATATTTATTGCGAATTACCAGAAAGAAGTTCAGCAAATACATCAACTGTACCATATATGGATTACCTTCAAGGAGTTGCATCAAAGCTGAAATTTCTTGATTTGAACTCCGAGCAGGTGCATAGAACTGAGATGCATTCGTCTCTGACCACATCCGCTGTTGTTCCTTTTGGAGGAACAGGTGGTCTGTCAAATACTCTTGTCCCATATGGTGGTGGGGTGGTCTTTCCATACGAGAGGCCATTGCATTTAGTCAAGAAGCATCGCCCTCGAGCTAAGGTTAACTTGGATTTTGAGACAACAAGAGTTTGGAACCTTTTGATGGGGAAAGCAGCTGACCCTGTAGATGGGACTGATGTTGAGAAAGAGAGGTGGTGGCAACAAGAAAGAGAAGTTTTTCAAGGCCGTGCTAATTCATTTATAGCACGCATGCGATTAGTTCAAGGTACTTTTAGTGCAGGTGTAAATTCTTTTTAAACGTCCATAATACGCTGAATTCAGATTTCCTTGAATATTCTTTATTCCCCTTTCTACTATTGTTCTTTATTCCCCTTTCTACTGTTGACACCCTTATCTCAAGAGCATGCCAGCCAAAGAGAATTGGAGGATATAACCTTTGAAACGTTGTCAAATTACCCATTATTTGACAACCTAGTTTCAAAAAAGCTCTACAGGCGGTGAGGCACTAATAATTTTAGAGCTTGAAAGAGAAGAAATTACCTAACATATGTTATGATGAAGTAACTCCATTGTTCAATCTGGAGGAAGTTGCGATGTTAAAGAGATCATCTTAGCAAGTGATTAACCGCTCAAAACTATAGTTCTCTATTTTACTAACTTGATAGGTAGCATTCAAAGTTTACAGTTTGAGAAGCAACCTTGTAGACTCATCGTATCGTGTTCTAGGTATGACCATTACAGTATACAGGAAAGAGAAGTGCGTGAATACAAATTGTTACTATTTTAAAATATTGAGTTTCCATGAATCCATGGTTGACATTTGTAGCTATATTTTTATAATCACTTGTTTATCAGGCGACAGGCACTTTTCTCCTTGGAAAGGATCAATAGTTGACTCCGTAGTAGGGGTTTTCCTTACTCAGAATGTAGCTGATCATCTTTCAAGGTATGATATTCAGAATCAGAGTGATTCTAACGATACTCTCAATTCTTTAAAATAAAATAACGAATTGATCTTATGTACATACTCTCTTTATGACTACTATTGATGGAATGCAGCTCTGCCTATATGGCCCTTGCTGCAAGTTTTCCTCCATGGTCAGTCGGTAGCAGTTGTAAAGATGATATTACCACTCAAGACAATGAAGAAATCATTAGCATGAGTGCAGTAGGAAACAAAAGCATGTTTGACTTTTTTGGTAATGGTGCAAGACCAGATATAGGAGTGAATTTTGAGGAGCTGTCAATTACCTATGAGAAGATTCACGTGGAAACGAAAGACAATGCTAGTGCTTATGAGTTGACCAAAGATGAAAGTTATTCTCTTTATTCCAAAGCATCAAATGGAAGTTTTTTCAACCACCAAGGGACAGAAATAGACCAGAAGGCACAACAATTTCCAGATTTTTCCTCAGTAGAATTAACAGCATCTACGAAAAGTCCACAAGAGATACAGTTCCAGGAGATGTCATCTTATCAAAGTGTTATAACTTCAGAAACTATTCTTCAATCAAGATTACCTTTGAGTTCTGGGATAGATTATGCACCTAGAAATTTTGTTGGTAGCGTTGGTATTGCAGCTTCTCAGCAGCTTGGAAGCAGTTTTGATGGTGGAAATTCATTAGCAGGAAATGATGCCACAACCAATGAAATTGAATGCCAAAGAATCAAAATGGCAGCAGTAAATGATGATGGTGTAGGTAAACATGGGATGCCTTCTAGTTCCATGATGTATCCATTTATCTCAACAATTGATCATCAACAACAAGATGTGAGAAATGAACCATTTGTGACTGCTACATCTCCCAACAGTTCTTCAGGTTCTGCATCACCACACTTGAAAAATGGCACAATTGAGAAGAAGATTTCTCTTTTCATGCCATTCGATACTCATGCAGTAGAGAGGAATGGTAATAAGATTGTTGACACAACTCTTAACACTCCAAAAACAGGCGCAGAGCTTCCAGGTCAGCAAGCATATCTTTCTTCTGTCACTTTAATTGACATGCAATGTTTGTCTGTTAATTGCTTGACAAAAAATTGATGCCCATGCAGTTAAGTTACACTACGACAAAAGTACTAGTTTTGAAGCATCAGTCTTGCAGGAGCATGAATCTCACCCTGCCACTGGTGGAATGATAGCAGAAACAGCAAGCAAAGCAGATGAATCTACTTTAAAATCTGGTTTTCCTTCCTATAATGGAGTGCCAGATACAGCAGCACAAGCATCAAAGCCAAAAAAAATAAGAACCACAAGTAAAAGGAATGCAGAGAATTTTGACTGGGACAAATTGCGAAGGCAGGCTTGTGATAACAGCCACATGAAAGAAAGAATTTTTGAAAGAAGAGACTCCGTTGATTGGGAAGCAGTAAGGCGTGCAGACGTACAAATAATTTCTCATGCCATTCGGGAACGAGGAATGAATAATGTTTTGGCAGAGCGAATCCAGGTACTAATTGAATAGTTACTAGGATGCTAGGTTTTATATGCACTGCTTGATGTTTTGTTGTAAGTTAAAATATTACCTTTCTCAGTAGGTTGTATTAACCTTGCAGTTGAATAGTTACTAGGATTTACTAGGTTTATATGCACTGCTTGATGTTTTGTTGAAATATAAACATTTGTTTTCCTCAGAAGACTTTGGAAGATTTTCATTAACCTTAGGGAAATTTTCTTCTGTAGCACCGAGAAATCTCATGGTCACTCTTAATTGTTTTTGCTCACATCAATTGATGTTTTCACAGAATTTCCTAAATCGTTTGGTCAGAGATCATGGGAGCATTGATCTTGAGTGGTTAAGGGATATTCCTCCAGATTCAGCAAAGTAAGATACTCTGTATTTACACATCTCATTACCTTGCTGATGACATTTTATAGTGCTCACAATGCAATTCAAATATTACAAAAGTGATATGTCCAAACCAGATAGAGTCTATTTTAGGAAGAAGAAGACCCAAGTCCAGAAGGAGTTCGGCCAGGATCAGGAGGCCATAACTTCTGGCTAGGGCCGGCTGCTGGTTATACTCAATATATCTAATAATTTACCTTTCCATGTTTTAGCAATTTCTATGTTTAGTAGTTTCCATGTTTAGGTCTTTGGTTGAGTATAAATAAAGAAATAGAGGGAAGAACAGGGCACGTTTTGTTGCCGCAAGAAAAGCTTCAGGCACGCCATCGAAATCCGGTCGGTGGCTCCGTATAGCCTTATCAAAATAGGGCGCCGACGACTCCCGGAGGCGCCCTCCACTTCTCAATCGGGCCTTAGACCAGGAACTAGGGCATTTGCACGTGACATCCATATCAATTGGTATCAGAGCGGATCGGTTCCGTGCCCATGGCTTTGATGGAAGAACGTCTGGGAGCTTTGGAGGTGGCGGTTGCAAGGGTGGAGACGACAATGCAGGGGATTCAGGCCACCGTTGATGAGTTGGGAAGGACCGTCGCGGATTTCATCAAGGCGGCAGGGAAGCAGCAAGCTCCTTTGACTGGGAATTCAGCGACCGGTATTGATGAGGAGAACCGATCATGCGCCATTCCATTTGGGCGTCAGGAGCTGAGGAGGATGATGGCGAAGCGTGAAAGGCGGCGGCGATGGGTGCTGCATGCTCCGCGATATGAATTGCCGCTATTTGATGGGACGGAAGATCCCTCGCGTGGTTGAGGCGGTCTGAACGTTTTGGCGTTGCATGAAGTGCGAAGGAGGAATGGGTGGAGATGGCAGGAATGCATTTGCGGGGAGAAGCTCAGGAGGTCTTGGATAATTGGGAGCAGGAGGAGGAACACATCACATGGGGTGAGTTCCAAGAGACTTTCTTACAGAGATTCACGCGCCATTCGACCGCCGGTCCACTCGGTGATTTGGCAAATTTGAAGCAAGGCGCCAGTCGGCTGGATGATTATGCAAGGGAGTTTCAACGGCTACTCGCGTGGACGCCGCAGATGTCGAAGGGGAATCAGATCGAATTGTTCACCGCTGGTTTATCTCCCACCTTATCAGCTGATGTGCGATGAGATCGTCCACGTGACTTAGCCGATGCAATTGGGTTGGCTCGGGAGGCGGAGAGAAGGGAGGATATATGGCTCGCCAAGGCTACGCAGGTGGTGCAAGGATTGCGGCATCGCCCGGGAATTGGCCGCAATTCATCTGGCAAGAAGGCGATGCAGGGGATCATGGGCGAAGGCAGCGCGGCCTCTGGGCTGGCGCGGCAAAGATCCAATGGAGGGTGGGTCAACGCTTCGTTGTCTTGGCGCCGCAGAACAACGGCCAAGGCGGAGGACAAGCGGGATCTTCATCAACCCAGGCATCGGCGGTGGCATCTACAGCCGCCGCGTCGCCGTATCGCCGGCGTCTCAGTCCAGAGGAGATGGCGGAACGAAGAGAGAAGGGGTTGTGCTACAATTGTGATGAGATCTATGCATGAGGTCACCGATGTAAGCGGCTATTTCACTTGGAGGTCATGGATGAGGAAGAGTCTGAGGAGGAGTTGGTCGAGATGGAGCCTGCTCCCTCTGTGATGGCAGTGTGAGGTCCCAAAGCCGGCGCTACTATGCAGGTTCAATTGATTGTGGATGGAGTGCTCTTGAATGGCCTAGTGGATAGTGGAAGTACCCATAATTTTTTGAGTAGCCATGCAGTACAACAAAGGGGATGATCTGAGACTACTGGCGGGCAGCAGTCGATGGCAAATGGGGCCTATTTGCCCTGTTTGGGAAGGATTCCAGAGGTTCGTTTTACGATTGATCAGCATGGCTTCGGAGCTCCATTCCTTGTCATACCGCTAGACGGGTTTGATGTTATTCTAGGGGTCCAATGGCTGCAAACTTTGGGAAATATACAATGGAACTTTGATTCTTTGAAGATGCAATTTGGAATGGAGGTAAGGAGGTGAGCTTACAGGGAAGCAAAAGGGGCAGGGCGCATCTTCTAGCTACTGAATTCAGGGATAATGATGTAGAAGAGTTGTTGGCAATTTTTGATGATTTATTTCAAGAACCCCAGGGGCTGCCACCTTCCCGCCAGTGTGATCATCGCATCTGTTTGAAGGAGGGAACGGATCTGGTGGTGGTCAGGCCGTATAGATACCCCTATCGACAAAAGGATGAAATTGAGAAACAGTGTGCGGAGATGTTGGCTCATGGCCTTATTCGTCCCAGTCGATCACCCTTTTCTTCTCTGGTGCTCCTAGTAAAGAAGGAAGATGGGTCGTGGCATTTTTGTGTTGACTACAGGGCACTTAATGACAAAACAATCAAGGACAAGTTTCCTATCCCGGTGGTGGAAGAACTTTTGGATGAATTGCATGGCGCCAAATATTTCACTAAGCTGGACCTTCGGTCGGCGTATCATCAGGTTCGAATGAATGAGGAAGATATTGAGAAAACAACATTTCGTATGCACCATGGTCATTTTGAGTCCTTGGTCATGGCCTTTGGGTTATGCAATGCTCCTTCGACCTTCCAGGCTCTTATGAATGAGGTCTTGGCAGAATATCTCAGGAAGTTCGTACTCGTTTTCTTTGATGACATTTTGATTTACAGTGCTACTAGAGAGGAGCATCTTCTTCATCTTCGTTTGGTTCTTGAAAAGCTTCGTCAACATCAGCTGTATTTGAAGCGTTCTAAATGTGCTTTTGTGCAAAGAACTGTGGGGTACCTTGGCCATGTTATCTCGGGCAATGGTGTGGAGGCCGATCCAAACAAGGTCCAAGATATAGTCTTGTTGGTGACCCCAACAACGATAGCTGCGGTCTTGCATTTTTTGGGTTTAGCTGGGTATTACCGTCGTTTTATTCGCCACTATGCAATGGTGGCGGAACCCCTTACCAATCTCCTTCGTCGCCAAGGGTTTTGCTGGTCTTCTGAAGCTGACCGTGCCTTCAACTAGTTAAAGGAAGCACTGCTGTCCGCCCTTGTTCTTCGTCTTCCAGATTTTAATATCCCCTTTGTGGTGGAGTGTGATTCCTCCAGCGTGGGGGTTGGAGCTGTATTGCAGCAAGAAGGTCATCCGGTTGCATATTATAGTCGTCGTTTGGCGGATCGACATGCTAAATTAGCAGCTTATGAGCGAGAACTCATTGGACTATCTAAATCCATTCGTCATTGGCGGCCATATTTGTGGGGGACGATCCTTCATTGTTCGTACAGATCATGCCAGTTTAAAGTACTTGTTGGAACAAGCCTTAGTCACGCCGCCTCAGCAACATTGGGTAAGCAAGCTAATGGGCTTCGATTTTTCTGTTGAATATAAACCTGGACGAACCAATGCCGCTACCGATGCCTTGTCACGTTTACATGATCTTGCGGCCACTTGTGCCACTATCTCGGCCCCTACTACCTCTCTTTGGGCACAGTGGGAAGAGGAGCTTCGCTAACATCCAGAGGTTCAGCGGCACTGCTCTAAGATAGCAGAAACAGTGTTGCCTACATCTTGTGACCCGCAGGAAGCTGTGTCGACTGTGGCTAATTCTTCAAGGGAGGATGGTGCAGCTAACTTGTGGACGACGTGTTTGGGGCTTGTGTATCGGGCAGGCCGACTTTTTGTGCCTGCCGATTCGGCGCTCCGTGAACGAGTGGTGGCTGCTTTTCATGATCTCACTCACGAGGGTGTTCATAAAACCTTGCATCGAGTAAAACAACAATTTTATTGGGCAGGGCAGCGGGGTTTCGTGGAACATTTTGTGGCCAAATGTTAGGTATGTCAGCAACATAAGGCTAGTGCATTGTCTCCTACAGGCCTAATGCAACCTCTTACTATTCCCCATCATATTTGGGCAGACGTGTCTATGGATTTTGTGGTCGGATTGCCCAAGTCTCAAGGGAAGACAGCTCTACTGGTGGTCGTGGATCGATTATCCAAGTATGCACACTTCGTTGCTCTTAAGCGGCCTACAACAGCTCCTGTGGTGGCTAATGTATTCTTTGACCAGATTGTTCGACTTCATGGGGTTCCGGAAACAATTGTGTCGGATCGTGATCCGGTGTTTACTAGTGCCTTTTGGCAAAGTCTGTTGACTAGGAGTGGCACATGGCTTCTTACGTCGTCTTCTTATCATCCTCAAATCGACGGCCAAACTGAGGTGGTCAATCGTACTATTGAGATGTATCTTCGTTGTTTGGCTGCTGAGCATCCTAAGGCTTGGGTTCAATGGCTCCCGTGGGCGGAATTCTGTTACAACACTTCTTTTTTTTGATAAAGGAAGATCTTTATTAATTTCAAGAAACTTACATCGAGACAATACAAGCCCTTGAAATTTCTTCCTACTCTCTTAATTAAGCACACGGCCAAACCGAAATAAAAGTAAAACGCACACACTAGTGACTATCAATCCTAAGACTAGACCGCCACCCATGCTTGGGAATAAAAGTCCTTGGCCACTCGAACCAATCCATGAGCGACCTCCACCAAAGTAGGTCGCACCTCCACCTTGTGCAACACACCCGTCGGATCCAATGGGTAGTAGCAAAATAACTCGCAAAGGAGACGAAAAGATTTTCTTTTGAAATACAATATCATTTCGCTAACCAAATAGCCCAAGTCTGCACCAAGAAGAAGGCGAAGTTTCTACTATTCTTATCGAAACCATCAAGCCAACTTCCAAACATATTAGCTACATTAGTTGGACTAGAAACACCAAAAGCCAAGAAAATGAAGAACTGGACCATTAAATGCGTAAACGACGGTCGAAAAACAAATGATTAATTGACTCGATTTGGTACAAAAACAACATGTTCTACTCCTTGCCAATTCCGCTTTGCTAAATTATCTTTGGTAAGAATCACTCCACTCAAAGGTACCAAAGGAACACCTTAATTCTTAATGGAACCTTAAGCTTCCATAATCTTTTATTTAAATTTGGCCTTTGGGCGTTTAATCAAGGCATGATAATGAGATTTTCTGAGAGAATTGACCATTTTGGCACAAGTTCGATGAGAATTCATCATCATTCTGCGTCGATTAATGTTAGCGATTAAGTGGTGCTAGCTCCTGCCACGCTACTAACTTAGGCCCAATCGGCGACCTTCTCCGAAATGTTTGGTTGCGGAGATGATAAAACTTGACAATGGTTACATCCTCTTTTGAACTATACTATACAACCCGGTATTGTTCTTTAAGAGGCGATTTCAAGCAGACATCCTCCCGAACCTCACTGCGATCCATTATTAATTTTGAAGGTACCAGCGAAGGAAATCTTGCTTGACCTTCATTAAAATTTGGACGAAATGTGAGTCTCTGGTTTCCACTCAACTTGCCCTAATGATTTGGACCCTAAATATTTATTTGAAGCATCTGTTGCGGTACCTCGATGTTAAAAGTTTAAATAGCCATTTACTCAAAAGAGCAATATTCTTATCGTAAATCATGAATCCCCAAACCTCCTTGGTCTTTAGGTGACATAAGGTGTTCCACCTAGCAAGGCGATATTTTTCTTATGCTCATCCCTTGCCAAGAAAACCGCGATCTAAAAAATCCAATTTTTAAGAACACCTTTAGAAATCCCAAAAAGACATCATATACATTGGCGGGCTACTTAGAACTGAATTAATCATAGTCGATCTACCTCCCACCGGCAGATTTTTTCCTTTCCAACTACTAAGCCGCTTCTCCAAGCGTTCTGAACCAATTCGATCGGTTGTGTAACTTTCGAAAGTGGATAGGAATACCAAGGTATTTGAGCGGAGAGTTCCATGTTTACAACCAAACAATTCCTTATCTTGTTCTAAAGAACCTTGCGCCTCGCCAAAGCAGAATAACTCACTTTTGTGGAAATTAATTTTGAGACTGAAGCTTGTTCAAAAGCACAAAGCAATAACTTCATATTGCGCTTTTTCAAGATCATCTTCCATCAAAAGAATGGTATCATCTGCGTATTGAAGGATAGATAAACCATCATCAATCAAATGAGGCACTATCCCACCCACCTGACCCTGTTCCTTAGCCCTACTAATCAAGATTGACAACATGTCCGCAACAATATTGAACAATATGGGCGATAACGGATCACCCAGACGAAGCCCTTCTTTGTTTGAAAGAAACTACCAATCTCCCCATTTACATTTACCGCCACACTACCTCCGAAATAAAAAGCGATACCCAAGATATCCACTTAGGTGAGAAACCTTTCATTCGTAAGGCTTGTAGCGAAAAAGGCCACTTAACTTTATCATAAGCCTTCTCAAATCGATTTTAAATATGACTCCACTTAGCTTTTTTCGATGTAACTCATGCGAGTTTCATGCAATCTGACGACCCCCTCAAGGATATTTCGACCTCGCATGAAAATTTGTTTGGGTTGGGTTTACAACTTTATTCGCAACCAAATTTAATCTATTTGTTGCAACTTTCGTGAATATTTTAAAACTCACATTCGGAAGACAAATAGGCTGAATTGTTTGAATAATATTAGCCTCATTAACTTTTGGCACTAGTGTGATGACACCAAAGTTCAGACTAAAGAGAGGAATATCCCCAACATGTAAATCGTGAAACATTGAAAGAAAATCCCCTTTGATAACTTCCCAGAATTTTTTATAGAATTCAATAGGGAAGCCATCAGGACCAGGAGCCTTGTTATTTTCCATCTGAAAAATAGCATTTTTAACTTCGCTCTCAGAGAATTGTGCCGTTAACAGTTCATTTTCTATCTGCGAAACTCTCCTAATATCATGAACTACTTCCTCATCTAGACTCACCAGATTCTCCTCAGGTTCACCAAATAATTCTTTGTAGAACTTGGTTATATAACTTTTTAGGTTAGCTTTGTCCTTCGATTTTCCCATTGTCATGATCAAGCGAGAAAATCTTTTTCTTCCTATGTTTGCCATTGGCAATCAAATGAAAAGAATCTGTATTATTGTCTCCTAATTGGACATATTTCACTTTAGCCCGCCGAAATATTTGATTTCTTCTTCCGGAGAAGATGGCAAGATTCTCCCGAGCCTGAGCAGACATTCTCGCTCGACCCGATCAAATCCTACCCTCGTGCTATGTCCAAACCATCGATAATCGACAAGAGATTGGATTTCTTTTGTTTGTATTCTCCATTAGAATGAGACGCCCATCCACGGAGAAACCTTCGCAAAGCACCCAGTTTGCGGTTCCATCATTGACGAAATTCTTCCTCTCACGAGTTTATTCCAGATTTCGACTACCTTATCATAAAAATCCTCTCTTTCAAACCAAAGCAACTCAAACCGGAAAGGTCTAGAGTTCCCGAAAAAAAGCGATGTCTGGGTATCTAGCGAGAATAGGGTATGATCCGAGATACCTCATCCCAAAGCTCGAACAGAGACAAGTGGAATTTAAACTCCCATTCGGTGAACACAAGCACCCTATCTAATTTTTCATACGTCCGAATAGGTAAGGAGTTTGCCCAAGTGAATTGACGCCTAACTAGATCAATCTCCTTAGATCAAAGTTATCAATCACGATATTAAATAAGAAAGGCCAATGCTCATTGAACCTATCATTATTTTTCTCCTTACTAAAACGCATTATGTTGAAATCTCCCCAATCGGTATTGGAAGATAATTAAGTTGGCGGTGTTCAACAAGTTCCGCTAGAAAAATTTGGTTTGAAGTCTTCTGGGCTGGCCCATAAGCGCCATAAGGATCCATTTGAATTTATCCGACCTATTGCTTAGATGGAATTTAATAAAAATTCCCGTCAACAATCGATAATAGATCAAATGATTACGCTTAATACCTAGAAGTATACCACCCGACCTCCTCTAGGAGGTAAACAATGCCAAGCGAAATCCACACCTCCGTAAAGTCGTGTTAAATTCATTTTGACATATCTTGTTTTCCGTTTCCATTATAGCTAAAAAATCTAAATTGTTTTCTTTGACGACTTCATGATATAACGAAATTTAGCCAAGTCTGAAAGACCTCTGCTATTACAACACTTCTTATCACTCCGCTTTGAGAATGACTCCTTTTGAACTTGTGTATGGACGACCACCTCCTCCTTTGGTACCTTATTCCCAGGGAATGGCATCCATTGATGCGGTGGATTGTCAGTAAGTGGATCGGGATGCTCTTCTCCAACGTGCACGCCACCATCTCTTGGTTGCTCAAAATAGGATGAAGCAACAACATGATAGTAACCGTAGGGAAGTTATTTTCCCTGTTGGTTCCTGGGTTTGGTTGAAGCTTCAACATCATCGACAGCTTACTCTTCGGAGCTCTTCGCAACATAAGCTGTCACCTCGTTACTTTGGTCCTTATCAAGTGATTGCTCGTATTGGCGAGGTGGCCTATCGTCTCGCTCTTCCATTGACAGCCCAAATCCATAATGTTTTTCATGTGTCCCTGCTAAAGGCTTATAAAGGTTCTCCTCTTGAAGAAGCTCCATCCCTACCTGATGATGTTTCATTCCCCTCAGTTGGGGATGCTCAACTAGTCCCTTATCAGCTTTTGGCTCAATGTTTTGTGAAGGGATATCAACAGTTTCTGGTGCATTGGGCTGGCCAACAATTGGAGGAGGCTACTTGGGTAGATGCTGTCGAATTTAAGCACTCTTACCCTGATTTCAAGCTTGAGGACAAGCTTGCTGTTGAGGGAGGGAGTATTGATATGTCCAAACCAGACAGAGTCTATTTTAGGAAGAAGAAGACCCAAGTCCAGAAGGAGTTCGGCCAGATCGAGGCCATAACTTCGGCTAGGGCATTCTTGGTTATACTCAATATATCTAATAATTTACCTTTCCATGTTTTAGCAATTTCTATGTTTAGTAGTTTCCATGTTTAGGTCTTTGGGTTGAGTATAAATAAAGAAACAGAGGGAAGAACAGGGCACGCTTTGTTGCCGCAAGAAAAGCTTCAGGCGCGCCGTCGAAATCCGGTCGGTGGCTCCATATAGCCTTATCAAAATAGGGCGCCGACGACTCCCGGAGGTGCCCTCCGCTTCTCAATCGGGCCTTAGACCAGGAACTAGGGCATTTGCACGTGAGCATCCATATCAAAAAGTGTTTGAACCGATTAAATGGAGCAAGAGGTGCAACAGGTTGAAGTTTGCAATTAATATCCAAAACTGAACACTATGCGCTAATGTAGAAGTTCTATGAAAGGGACAATTGTATTGCACAAAAAGTTGTAATGTGTGATGCAATCGACTAAAGTGGTGAATGACTTCTTTAGGAAAACACACATTTCTACTAGCCCCGTGCTGTTCACAAATTAGAAGTGTTTCTATTAAGAACGAGTTCGATTTATTTTCAGGGATTACCTGCTCAGTATACGTGGACTGGGACTCAAAAGTGTCGAGTGTGTTCGTCTTCTGACATTGCATCATCTTGCCTTCCCAGTAAGATGCTGTTGTAGTTTTAATTCACCTGCAGTCAAATTTAATATTTACACAACAATGCTTTGGCCACTCAGGTTGACACCAATGTTGGCCGCATATGTGTAAGACTGGGATGGGTGCCCATTCAACCCCTTCCTGAATCTCTACAGTTGCATCTCCTTGAGCTGTAAGCATGCTGCATCGTCTAACATTTATTTCATTATGTATTTTGAGCTAAAATTTGGTTCAATTTATTTATTTTTCCTTGTTAAAGATATCCTGTCTTGGAGACTATACAAAAGTACCTTTGGCCTCGTCTGTGTAAACTTGATCAACAAACACTGTGAGTTATAAGTTATAACAATATCTGCTTAAATTTGTTCACGTTTTTATTGTGTTTTGTAAATTGTAGGTTCCCTCTTCCATGAAATTTGCAATCTTTTAGATTATGAATAAATAAGGACAATTAGAACAATTATCAGAATTATCATAATTTTCACAGGTACGAGCTACATTACCAGATGATTACTTTTGGAAAGGTACTTTATTAGCATCTACCAATGAGTTTGTTCTCTTCTGGAACCAGTAAAGATTTGTTCCCATACCCAATGCAGGTGTTTTGTACCAAAAACAAGCCAAATTGCAATGCATGCCCGATGAGGAGTGAATGCAAGCATTTTGCAAGTGCCTTTGCAAGGTATAGTCACATTTGCTGTACTCCTTCAGAAATAGTGGCTTATGTTTGATGAGCAGAAAACAAGTCTTATGGAACAATAAGGAGACTTTAAAAACCATTTGCACCAATTGCCCTGCATAATTGATATGTGTATAGTGTGCAAAAAGAAACCAAATGATGGATAACACCTTACTTTGGTTGGTTGAGAGACATATTGAGCTCAACTAAAAACAAGATAACCTGCTGACTAAGGGAGCAAAGGGAGTGGTTCTGAATAGGAAAAAGAAGCAAGGAGAATCACTAGTGCTATTCCTCAGAACCAGATTGATACTGCTTCACTTGGAGCTGTGAACCGGATGGTTCTATTAGTTGTGATACTCAGACACATCTTTTTTTCTTTGGCGCAACTGAAACATACCTGGCACTTCGCTTGGTCTTATCTAGGAGCTTTAATTTTGTATATTTCTTCATTTATCAATTTCTATTTTTCTTCTGTATTCCTTTTTCTTTTCTCATTGCTTTTTCAATGAAGTGCGAGGCTTGCACTTCCTGCTCCTCAGGAGAAAAGCTTGGTGAAGTCTAGCAATCAATTTGATTTCCAGAATGGCAGCATGCCCACTCCCAATTCAACTCCTCTGCCTTGGCTTGAGGGGTGTGTCCATGCGGGGGATCTTCTTGCTAACAACTCAGAGCCAATAATAGAGGAGCCAGCAAGTCCAAGAGAGGAAGAATGTCCGGAAACTTTGGAAAATGATATTGAAGATTTTGTTGAAGATACTGGTGAAATCCCAACAATAAAGCTAAACATGGAAGCTTTTGCGCACAACTTGGAAAATTGTATTAAAGAAAGCAATAAAGACCTTCAATCTGATGATATAGCAAAAGCATTGGTTGCTATTAGCACTGAAGCAGCTTCAATTCCTGTACCTAAACTAAAGAACGTGCATAGGCTTCGGACAGAACACTATGTGTAAGTGGAAAACTAATTTTGTTTTGGATTAAACATGCAACACTTTACACTTACAGTATGGCTATTGTTTTCCCCATGTAAATATTGTTATTCATCCAGAAAATGTTTAGTTCTTTAATTGCCATTGCTGAAGTTAGATTCTGCTTGCAGTTACGAACTCCCAGATTCACATCCTCTCGTACAACAGGTGAGATATTGCCATCTTTGTTTTAAGCTTGTCAAAACATCCTTCCTGATTTAGAAATGATTAACAGCTAGGACTTGACCAACGGGAACCTGATGACCCAAGTCCTTACCTATTGACAATATGGATGCCAGGTAAGCTTATTTTCTTTGAGAATGGATGACTGCCCATCTAAGTTGGTTTTCACTGAACATTGTGGCTATTGTGCAGATGAAATAAAGGAAATGAACAAACCACCAAAATCATGTTGTCAATCTCAAATGGAAGGTGGCTTATGCAATAACGAGATGTGTCAGTATTGTATGCCTGAGCGAGAAAACCAATCTAGATATGTCAGAGGCACAATTCTGGTAAAGCAATCAACATTACCTGGCAACCATGAATACTGATTAGAGATGATGGTTTAGGTGCATCAAATGCCTAGTTTCATAGACACACAGTTTGGTTCAGGGTAAAACTAGCACCCTAGAAGGCTGGAGCTAAATCCCTGAATTAAGACTTAGTAATGAAAAATAAATGCTTGTAAACTGGCGATCAAATACATATCTGTTCTTTTATGTAATTTGTATTTATTGCATGAAAATAATATATAATCTCGCTCTAAAGAAGAAGAGCAGCATATATTATGGGTTTTTGGGTAAACCAGGCATACAAAAATTACTGTTAATACCGATAGTTTCAAGTAATATAAATAATTCATTGTTGGTCTGCGAAATTGCATGCACTTATCCACTCATGATAAGTTACTGGAACATGAACAGGTTCCTTGTCGAACGGCTATGAGGGGTAGTTTCCCACTTAATGGCACTTATTTTCAAGTTAACGAGGTATGTCATGTTTTTTATAAAGTTGTAATGTGAACACCTTTCCTTCGTCCGCAAGAAGAATAGGGTATATAGAAGAGCTGCTAGTAGTGGTCGTCCTCTCTCTACATATTTAGGCTTTTGTGAACTTGTTCATGCAGGTATTTGCTGACCACAAATCGAGCCACAATCCCATACATGTTGCAAGGGCACATTTATGGAACTTGCAAAGGCGTATGGTCTACTTTGGGACTTCAGTGCCTACCATATTCAAAGGTTCTCACCAACATACGCAAACAATTTAAAGAAATCTTATCTGCAGTAGTACCAACAACATTTATTTTCGTTCTGTAGGTCTAACAACTGAAGAAATACAGCACTGCTTCTGGAGAGGTATGAAAATACATTTTCATTTGCTGTGTCAATTCGTGCTATTCTGAGGAAAAATCTTGTTGTCTCTTCTCATAAAATATCAAACAATTTTCAGAATGCACATACCATGATATAACCAGTATTTTATACCATGGAAAATCTGAGGACAGTTTATGTAATTGTTTCTAGTAATACAACATTTACCTGATTGTTTGGAGGTGTCCACTCAGTATTCATGAAAACTTTTAGTGATGGTTATATCAATGACCTTGGAGCAAGTCCATGCTTTAAGATAACCTGAGAATAGTGACGACATCTCGGAATGTAAAATAAGTTAGGACTGAAGAACTACTAGATCATCAAATACGAATGGAGCAGTGAACTAATGAAAAACGGTAGAGAGATGGATTCCCTTATTCAGAAATTATCTTTCCAAACGCACAATGGTCATGGAGCAAAGCAATTTATTGGCTACAACCTAACAATGATGTTCAATACAATGTGAACCAAACACAATCTGTTGCTTATAATGTCATCCCCTATACTTATGCTGATGAACGAGGACTGGAGACACATATTCTTCAGTTCACATGCCCTTTCAGCCAGAGCTGCTGGAGTGTGATAGCAATTCAGTGTAACCATACAGATAATATCTTTGGTATGCTTCATGGGGCCAAAGACACTACTACTATAATAAAACCCTTCTTTTCTGAGTTAATAATATTAGGATGTTAGTATTTGGCTACAAACGAATGTTTGTATTTTTGAATGAGTACTTCGGCTGCTTCCAAACCGGTTTAGGTGGAAAAGGATGTTTTTAAGCATGGTTTAGATCTTCTTAGAGGGTTCTTATTTCCCAGTTTCTAGGCCGATTTCTCTTTTCTCCTTTCCTCCTTCCTCCTTTCTTTGTACGTACAGTAAGGTTGTCCACTACTGCACCCCCCCCCCCTAAATCCACCCCGCAAAGGTTTTTTTTAATTAAAAAAATGTAAACCTTCGCTGTTTATTTCGGAGTTTCCTTGACAAGGACTAAAATACAATGCAGGGTTTGTCTGTGTGCGAGGATTTGACATGGAAACTAGGGCTCCAAGGCCTCTATGCCCCCATCTGCACCTTGCAGCAAGCAAATTGCCCAAATCCCGTAAAACGGCAGCTACTGACCAAAGAGACTGATTCAGCGAAGACATATCAATTTCATAAATATTATGTCGAAGGTGACAGCATTAGCTCTCGATCTGCGCATGGGTCATATTAGTTCCTGCCGGACGACAGCCATTCTTCTAGGAAATAAAGCACGAAGTAGGAAACTGTTAATTACAAGATGTGGGAGCTAATTGAGCACGAAAAACACTAAATATTTCATATGCACCAGATCGTGTGAATTATCATCTAGCTGTTTATTTGAGTGTAGAATGTAATTGTATTTTTTTCTATGAGAATCTATATCTTATTCACCTTTCATTTGGTTTATCCATTGTACTTGTGTTAGCTTGCAAAGAGACCTTGTTTATGTACCGGTATCTTCTTGTATTATATATCATTGGTTTTTCGTACATGGCTTAGCTTGCCAAAAGGCCTTGTCAGTACAGGTATCTTCTTTTAGTGTATAATTAGTTGGTTTTTCATAACTGGCAGTTTCTCGGCATCTGGGGAGGTATAGACTGTCATATTAACAGGGTTTGCCGCAAGCAGAGCTTGTCGGAGTGACAGATTAGTGCCATAGTATTTCTTGTATTTACGCTTGTTTACTGCTTGATTGTATGCCGAGTATATGAATGGCACTGGTTCTTCTCGCCTCCATCTTTGTCATGTCGAAATTAAATATAATGGAACAATCGACGACGTTGCATGCACTTTTTACTGTAGTGACCTGCATAATTAGTCTAAGTAACGTCAGTTATACTGTTATTATTCTGAGATAGTCACACAAATCTTGGCGTATACTAGCTAATCAAAATATCGAAAGCACTCGATGTTTTATCAGTTAGTACTTAGTACACTGTGTGAGTGTTACAGTAAAACAATAATCAGAGACTGATTGAAATTATATATAAACCAAGCCACGCAGGGTTATATGTCTATTATATAGATAATACATCTAATCTCTGTACAACAAAAGTACGTAACATAGATACTATTACACCAAAAAAACTGACGAAGCCGATGCACGCCTACTCAAGCCTTCTATTCTTCCTGATAGAATTCTACTGCCTTGTCCACCCAACCGTCTGCTTGAACACTGAAGCCAAACTCTAGAACAAGGGGATTTAGTAAGAGTGAGTACAAGAGTACTCAGCAAGCATTAATAATGAATGCAAATACGAATTTTCCTCTCAAGTCTAGCCATTTTCTTATCTTCCGTCAAAATCTATTTTTACAGAAATTAGGATTTTGGTTTTCTTTAAAGGTTGGATATTTTAAATATGAAAACAGCTACTACATTCGCATATAAGACAAACTTAGCTTCCGTAGTTTCCAATTCAGGAGACAGGTTTGAATTCAAGATTTAACTCTGCGTAGATTCGTATCATTTTTAGTTATAGCGACCCCATCCTGTGAGACGCTAGAACGTTTATCACCAACATTAGATCTCCAACCCTAGTAGCCGATGAGTAGTGGTGCCCTCGACTGTTCCCCACCTACCCTCAGTATACCAGCTGTACCATGCTACCGTAGTAGCACTGATACTCCCCTAGGTTTTAAATATAGCGCCTGATCAACCGTAGCTAATTTCTGTGTCCTTCACTGGGACTCTCGCCATACCAAGTTTCACACTCCTAGTTATCTATATAAGCACCAATGTGGAGATCATATGTCTTCATAGTGACAACATTTTCTTATCGATTTCACTCATTATGGTTGATACTAGAATACGGCTCATTGCTTGAGTGCAGTTGGTTGACCTTATATTATAGTCTATGTAGAGAACCCTCCCGGCCATTATCCTTCTCATCGATTCTCTCTACCCACTATAAATATTTCTAATAAAGTCCGCAACTCTATTCGTGGACACTAAACTCCAACTCAACCATTTTCAAAACCACATCACAAATTCATCAATTCATTCTTTCTCAAAATCACATCCCATTTCCACCGTTCACCTCCAATTCAACACTTCAATTTAAAAGTAAATTTTTGATGCAGTGATGATATAATTACTATAAAAAAGCATTGAAAATCATTTAATAAGAAATGATCAAAAAATCTTGCTTGGAATAAAAGCGAAAGGATCGTCCTTGCCCGTATACTGGATCTGGTTGGCTGGGATGCTCAGGTCGAATCCTAAAAGCATACAACATTAACTAAGGCAATTAAGGTGAATAAATTATTCTGACGTCCAACCAACTTTTGATCTGCCGTTCAATTTTATTTGGGCACCATTTACCTAATACAAGTTATTGGTTTTTACGCGATCCACAATTTGATTACAGAAATCAACACGGTTCGCAGTACGAATCGTTTTTCTACCCTTTTTCCCCTCACTTCTCTCTCTTCTTTTCTCACTTATTAAGAAGTTTCCATTTATCCGAAAAGAACAACATTATATATGGTATAGCTACCAAACTTGTCAATTTTGCAGTAGGCGAAAGCCATGACGACAACATCACGCTGTGTTATGATAACGGCCGGCAATGGTGGTGGCGCTAGATATGTCAGCAAATTAAGATTGCTCGGGAAGCAAGCGAGCAATACTTGCTATCATGAAACAGCTCTATTGCCGTATAAGCTACTCCTTCGTTTTATAAGGGATTTGCTAAAAGTCCGTCGTCTGTTTTTTTTCTTTGATTTCAGCCACTTTTCTATCCATCCGATGTGCATTTAGATAGGTTATTTGATTCATTTATTTTCTATTAGGGTTTACCAATCCTATTTTTCTTTGTCTAGCTTAGAAAAAATATTTTTTATTTTTCTCTATGATTCATTTATTTTTCTATTAAGGTTCACCAATCCTATTTTTCTTTGTCTAGCTTAGAAAAATTACTCTTTATTTTACTCTACATAAAAAGTGGCATGTATTGAGAGAGAAAAAAA
The DNA here is from genome assembly GCA_036346375.1 of Guadua angustifolia. Taxonomy (NCBI): domain Eukaryota; kingdom Viridiplantae; phylum Streptophyta; class Magnoliopsida; order Poales; family Poaceae; genus Guadua; species Guadua angustifolia. The sequence goes on along the minus strand of CM070509.1, from coordinate 36,354,106 downwards.
GATCTAAGTAGCAGGGGACACGCAACGACAAATGCATTCCACAACCATCAGTTCTCGGCACCGTCCTTCATCCACTTCGGTCTCCTTGTGCATCGTCGACAGTTGCAGCAGTAGCATCTTGTACACACCAGTCGCCTACTACAATGGGCCGGTGCCAACCTCGTCACCGTTACTCCAGATGCTGATCTTAGGCTACATGTTGCTGACTGCGCCTGCGTTGATGCGCACTATCTCTTGGTATACCGTCGTTCATCAGGAGGAATGAGAAATATGGGTTTTGTTCCTATGGTCCAAAATTTGACTGATTTGTCAAAAAGAAATCAGTCGAATGTTAAGCAGACATTCCTATTTTTAAATAGTCTTGTTCATAAACATTGGGCATTTTTTTATGTTATTAGTGTTATATTTCCTTTATACCCCTAATAAATATCTAAATTTACTTGATATTCGCTAATCGCATGCATTGAATATAATGCTTAGACATAATAACTAGGGGTAGTCTAGTTATTTTCAAAATCTTTATAGTCTATGTGCCAAAAAAATATATCCTATAAATTTAGATGGAGGTAGTTATGATAAACAAAACCAGAGCCAGGAAAAAAAGCAATTCCTGCCACGATGGATGCGTTTTGTCAAGCAGCAACGACAAAGGAGACTCGAGACATGGCCAGATGGGGGCACTCAGATTAGTTTCTTTGCCAGTCAATGTGAAAAGCTCCATTTATAGGATAATTGTGTTATGTCTTGGCAAATTGGCACAAGAGAAGAATATTTCAAACGCCAACACTGCTTATAAGCAAAAAAACTTGTTCTTGGATTGCGATACTACATGATATACATCATTATCAAACCGTAGGCAAAATTGATGAGCCAAATAGCATCTCACTGAAGACTATCCTGGGATCCTAAGCATGCATAACTTCAAGACTCCACTTGTTAGAAGGTGTAATCACCACCATACCGGAAGAGCATGCTTGCATCTCCAGAAGGCACTCCCCTTAAATCAATGCCAGACCTTGGAATTTCGGGGATGAAAGAAGCGTTCCCTATTGTGAAGTCTGACACCGGGATGCTACACCCACCAGCAGTAGGCATTGACAATAACATAGAGCTACGAGGATCGTAGTATGGATTCTTCAGTGACAGAGTTGACATGATATAATTAGCAGGGTTGCTTGAAAAGCTGGTATGCCCGCTTGTTGCTGTCAAACTGAACCTTGAACGATAGCCATCAGTTAAACACACCTCGTTTTGGGGAAACGAGTCTGTTGGCAACCGAAACAAACCAGCAGGCCCAACTGGTACTTTCGCATCATCCCGTGGTAAATTGATCCCGCTAAGGTAGTTTCCTGATGCCGGCAGTGCCAATATTTCCTGGCTGAGCTGTCGTGATCTGCAGTGTGGAAGTTCTGTGACATTGATTGGCGAATCATCGTTTGTGTAGCGATCCTCAGGTGCTGGAAGTGCCAACATGTCCTGGCTGGGTGGACTTGGCATGCTCAGCTTTTCTCTGAGGGACATCTTGGCACGTTGAAGGGCCTCTAGAACACCTCCTATATCATCAGTTGACAGTTGATACTGCTGTGTGTCCATCTGACTATTAGTATGGTTATGAAAGCATGACGAGCTCCATTCAGATACTTTGCTTTTAGAGGTATCACTTAATGGACTCTCAACTGATGGTGTATTTATGTAGTGCCCGGAAGAGTGAGCATTTGCATGGTAGCTTGAACCACTGTCTGAATTTTCATCTCCTTGACCTTTATTTTGCCCTGCATTGGGATCATAGCTTCCTTGCGGTGAAGGAGCTGATCTTCCAAAATTATTCCAACCTCCTTTGTTAATTTCAGTATAACTTTTATTTACCAACTCATCCTTACTAACCTGCAATTCACTATCGATTGAAGCAAGTGTTGTAGTAGCCTGCCCAAAATCATGCTCAGACTCAACAACTTTGCACTGCTCAGTAGCACTTTCTTCTGGTGTATTTTGGGGCAATTCAGAGACAGAACCATTCAACAAACATTCACCAGGACCGCTGATGCCAAAGGTTTGTTTATCGCTTGACCTTGTTGCCTCTTTACAAACTATTCCTCTGTCCAAAATCTGAGAAGCTTTGTCCCTCTGCTCACAAGTATTTTCAATCTGACTTAACTTATTGTCTGAGTGAACATCATCCTGGAAGATGGAAGCGCAGTGCATGTCAAACAAGGAAATCTTTAGCTCGGTATAAAAAGAAATTGAAAGAAAAGTTTGGTTTACATTGACAGCAAATATTTCATGTTAAAAGTAAATTAATCATTCCATACCAGATCAGCAGGAAAGTTTCACAAAAGGACAACACAGTAAAATGCACTGTACTATTTCAATAAACAAATCGATATGATGAACAAGTCCATATAAAATGCTTAAACCAACCACCAAAATCCATCTTAAAGTTCTTAAACAGATCCGATATTTCTATGAAACTGCAGTAAAATGCAACGTTAATCTTTGAACATGGCATAATGTGTATACTTGTGAGAAGTACAGGTACTGGCAGGACAGCACATACCGCAGTTGAATCGCTGCTCTCGTTGAATTTCTTCTCCCACTCCCTCTGAGCATTTTCTTCTGCCTCATACCGCCCAACCAGCTCAGCCTGCTTCTCGAGCACCCTCTCCATCTCCCCATCCTGCTCATACTCCATGGCATACCTACCGCCATCCTCAACTCTTCCATCACCACAAGAACCCTGTCCATCCTGGCTCACCTCACCATCCAAATCATGCTGCTCGTCGGTGCAAACAGTACAATCTGATCTCTCCTGATCCTCCTCCGGACTCCCCAGGACATTGTGCTTGCCCTCCTCGCCTTCAGTCTGCAATCTGTCAAAACAGTACAAGTACATCATGTCAGATGACCAATGCACATCTACAGATAAACAATTATATTTCAGCAATGTTCACTGCCTGGACCTCATCAGCTCCTTCCTCTTGATCTTCCGGCACGACTGCCCCGGCTGGTACTTGGGCGATGAATCCGCGGACAGCAGGTAAAAGTAGCTCCTCCCATTGCTAAGGCTATGCCTCGGCCTGAGCTGTCTGCCCTTCTGCTGCGGCTGCCGCCTCTCCGAGTCGTAGCCCGCAGCGCGGCCCTTCCACGACAGCCCCCCGGCCAGCTCCGACCCCGACAGCGCATCCTCCGCCTCCCCGCGGGCCTTGCTGCCGCCAGTGTCGTCGTCGTCGTCGGAACCGGAATCTGCGGCGTCGGAGAATCGACCAAAGCCCTGGGACTCGAGGATGGAGAGCACCTCCGCGGCTGCCCGCTCCGCCTTGCGCCGATGGGTCGTCACCGTCCGGAGCTGCTCCTCCAGCTCCGCAACCTTCAGCAACAGGCTCCGCCGTGAGTCAGACAGCAACGTGAAGCTAAGAAACAACCAAAAAATGCGCGCGGGAGAGGAGAGCGGTGGGAGGTAGCGCACCCGCTTGGCGAGCTGGTCGGCGCGCTCCTTGGCGGCGCGGGAGACGGAGCGCTCGGAGAGGAGGCGTGCGCGGAGGAAGTCGATGGTCATGGCCGTGGTCGCGTCAGCCGCCATCTCGAACCCACACGCGGAACCTGGCGGGGCTTCCTCTCCGCTCTCAGCGCGGCATCCCCTCCAGAGTCCAGACACTGCCCACCGCAATACCAGCAGCTGCCGTCTCCACCCTCCGCGTGGTCCGGTCCACGGCTCCCAAGCGATGCGTTGCGATTCCGCGACCCGGACGCTCTCGCTATCCGTGCGACCGACCCTACCGGCACGCGACGGGTTCTTACTTGTTGGCTTTGGGCAGCGCGGGGCACGGTGGCGGTGGGCACCGGCTGCGACGTGGTGTGTGGGCGCCCCTCGCACACGGTCACGTGACGACAGTGCTTTCTTTGTCCCTGCTCCCGTGTTACGCCACTCGCGCGTCCCTCCGTGACACACCGGGCGCGTGGCCATAACGTCAGTACTCGGTAGTAATAAACCACCGCCGGTGTGTGTCGGGTTGGAGCTTCGGCCGCCCCGGCCGGTGTCTACCTCCGTTACCACAGTTTGGTGCTTCACCCACACCGACGTTGGTGTCTGTCAGGTTGGTGCTTCAACACCCCGTCCGGTATTTTGGTTACCACAGGTCTGTTCTTCGCCCATGGCACCGTTCCAGACATGGGCCGGAATGTTAGTGCCGATGTTCGCGTGTCATAAATGTCCGGCAATTTACATTTATGCTATCGTACATGGGATGGGACACCCAGTAGCGCGGTCGCTTCGAATCGTTCGTTCTGCCGCACTACTGAGGACAGCTGCTACATCTACCAGCCTATGACAGCCTATTCCTATTTCTACATCTCATATGTAGTAAGTAATACTAGTTTTTGCACGAAGTGAACGAAATTTTGATAGTGCCATGCCACGCACATGTGGTACCGAACCAGGTAGTATTGTTGTTCAGTAAAGCCGATCTGTAACAGATGCGTCTTTAGTGGATCGAGAATATTTATGACTTCCAATTACAAAGACTTCCAATTACAAAGACTTCAATTGGCTTGATTAGTCAAGGTCATCTCGTCATGCACAAAAGCTAGAGATCATAGCCGGCGTTTTAAAAACCGCCGTTTTCGACGTACCGCTCTTGTTACAGTAGCAAAACCACTCAGTTTACCGTAGAACTCAAATTTAAATTTAAAAAATATGAAAAATTTTAAAAAATTTATCTACAAATTTCCTAAAATTAGTATTAATTTCTTTATGACTTCTAGTGTGATTTTTTTTAAAAAAAACAAAGTTTGGATATGTTTTTGAGCCATTCAAAATCTAGAAAATAGAAAAAAGCCAAAAAAAAAAAGGAATTAGAAGTATTTTTAGTAGCAATATTTGTTCAAGTATGTCAAGTAGCAATATTTACTTCAACATATTTCAGTAACAATATTTGCTCAATTATATTTAGTAGCAATATTTATTCCAAGATGTCAAGTAGCAATATTTACTTAAACATATTTTAGTAACAATATTTGTTCAATTATATTTAGTAACAATATTCAAGTATGTCAGGTAGCAATATTTGTTGAAGTATGTCAAGTAGCAATATTTATTCAATTATGTCAAGTAGCAATATTTGTTGAAGTATATTTAGTAGCAATATTTGTTGAAGTATATTTAGTACCAATATTTTTTCAATTATATTTAGTAGCAATATTTGTTGAAGTGTATTTAGTAGCAATGGATGGCACCCGAAAATGGTACTATTTATTCAAATAGTGATATTTGTATGCACAGAAATTATCTTTCTATGGTATATTTTAATATGTTAATGTTATCCGATATTGAAAATCTTACTTCTCGTTGTATGTATGCATGAATTACCAAAACTTTAGCATGGAAGTTGTACTCTATATCACTAGTTATATTATGTACTTATTTTGTTGTACGACGTGCAATTTGACACTAGCAATTTCTAGCAAATTATTTACACAAACAATTTATGTAAGGTACTGAAATATATTTAGTGTTGATATGTGAATAGTATTAGTATGTCATTATGTGAATGCCTATTTTTGTACTTGTTGGATTGACATGTGAGTAGTATTGAAATGAAAGATTATTTGTTAATATATTATTACTAAATGTCTACTTTACAACTTGCAATTGTCTAAAATATAGCAAATGTCATGTCGATTTTTTTCATATTTAGGAAAGATCATGCCGGAATTTTTTTCGTATTTCTCCATGTTTTTTTATATATTTCTTACGTTTTCCTTTTTTTTTTGCCTTTAATGGATTTTTACAAATTTTACAATATTTTTTGTAATTTTTCGCTTTTTTATATTCCCCCTATTTTTCCAACTGTCTTCGGTTTCTCGCGGTTTTCACCAAAAACCGCTCAGTTTTCATACATTTTCGAGCGGTTTTCGCTCACCGGTTTGACAAGATTTCAAAATAGTTTGACTTTCCATACCGTTCGGTTTTCGAGCAGCTTTTCATGGTTTTCGCTATGACTGGGGTGTCAAACTTCGCTCACGATACGGTTTTGTTAACCCTAGTCGTAACATCTGTATACCATAGCGTTCAATATTCTTCCTTCTTGAAGCTGTTCGGACCACGGTATCTAATTGTGCCTGCGTTGAAATTGCCTCGTATCAAGGTTTGTATAGCAGCTCCGCATGGCTCGGATCGGATGGCTCGCTGTGAAGTATGAATGTCGGCACTGAGATGGAAATTAATCCTCGATACATACCACATATCAACAAACACCGATGACCCAACATATGAAACATAACTGATACAGTAGTAAAAACTGCTCTTGTATTAGTAATAGCGATTAGCGAGGTACAATAATCCATCATGGAAGACCTGGCTAATATTTATCGAGGCAGTTGTGAACCTCCATTGTGGGAAAACCGAGCCATACACACGAGTCTACAATACATTGCACGAATCACCTGATTATATGGTGCTTGTTTTACCTGAGATCAAATATAACTAAACTTCTCGAGCGATTAGTCTCAGATTATTTTGCACCACGCGATGGCAACTTCAATCACCGCTCGCGCATCCCCTGCATCCACAATGGACACATTCTATCACCTTTTCTTCCCTGAGGTGCTTGGGGACCCTGCAGACACAAGTGGTTGCAAAGTTGTGGTCTCGTGTTTGTATGCATCGGAGGTAGCAAAGGCGCTCATAACCCGGCTGCAAAGGACTCAAGAAAAAGGTAGGAGTGAGCAGTCAGAATACTGATTTACACAATTCAAATGTTATGGTAAGTAACCCTAGCCTAGCGACTTGGAAGATATCTGGTGGCTACAAAAAGAAAAACAGATGTTGAACACAACCGAAATTAGTGAATCATTATAGAGTACACTTTACACTAACAAAAAGTCCACATGAAAAACTAAATATTCAGTCAATTTCTACAAATGCATATGTTAGGAGCAGGGGAACCTTTCCTTTGAGTTTGACTTTTGAGTGCATTCATAAATTAACAAGTAATCCTCACCAAAAATAAGAAATGCTCACATTGCAATCTATAATGACCCTTCTTCTTTCAGAGAGAGAAAGGCTAATCCTTTTCTACCAACATTGATTTTATACGGTCATAGTGTGTAAAAAAGGTGAATCTGGAATGGAATTGCTCTTGATATGTTTTCACTTGATCATGGGGGTAAGGATGGCCTGAATAAGTTCATAATGCTTATAATCTACGAGAACTGGAACATAATTGAACACAAAAGTTCCAAGACATACCGAAGTGGAGAAAAGCATGCCACCACAGTTGGTAGAAACCATCAAAGCAAAGCATGCATATAAATGATCAAGATTACCAACCTTTTTCCACATAGCAATCAGATTTTTGTCTGCATAACCTTGGTCCAAGCAAAATTCATATAACTCTTTTGATATCTCCTTCCTTCGATAGTAAAGATCATATATGTAGCGGCTCTTTTGATGAGAAATACGGAAGATTGGCCAGAGAGCTTCACACTTCCTCTTCCCATAATGCGGATCATTCTCAGCTGCATAAGAAAATCACATTACTACCATCCTATGGTTGGAAATATCAACATCTGAAAAAAAAACACAAGTGATTACAGATTACACATATTTGTACACCTTCTCTCATTTTAGCTTCCAAATCACGGAGAGTTGGTTCAATAAGCTCCCATCCTTTAGGATATTTGGCACGGCTTGCCTTTATCTTAGGCATGTTGTCCCATGGAAATATGCTTATTACAACACAAACTTGCGAGGAACATAGAACATAGGTCAGATCCAAAATGCTTATTAGGTAAATTAGGTTGTTTTCCATCTACGTCTTGTAAACACAAGAACAAGTGGAGCAATGTTGTGCTAGAAAAATTCTCTGAAAGATGACCAACACATTTTTTTTATTTTTTTAAAAGGATTATCCTGGATTCCATTATCAAGAAATGGAATATTTACAACTGTCTTTGCAGAAGTACCACAAAACTATGCTTTGCCTTCTCCACCCATGCTGCACCAAGCAGCGATTCACAAGTCAAACAAAAGGCACTCTTCAACAACTAAGTTTTAGACTAACAAGTAGAAAGAAGACACTAAAAAAGATAAAAATAAAGTGGCAAGCATCCACAGTGCTATGTTTAACAGAAACATCACACAAGAGGATAAACTGCAAGTATCTGTTAATTTTCTTCATCTGGCCGATCCATCAGCAGCACCCTCCCCCCACCAGCTTGCCTCTGCATTTCTTCAGTTCTGTCATCATGCAACCTGAGAGCCTCAGTTTGAAGAACTTCAGCGCCATGTGTCACATCTTCCTTGACTTCCTCTTTTTGCATACCTGCCCAGAATTTGAGAAAGACGCAAGCATAACAGATGATCTCAGCAGGAGATCTAATCAATTTCTTTTCAAAACAGTCTCTGTTCCAGTGTTCCTCAGTTTCCATATCACCCAAACAATTGCCACCAAACCAAGTATGTGCACACCCCTCCGCCGCCGGCTCCACTGCATCAGCCGCCATTGCTCTACGTCGCTGCTCCCGCCGCTGCTGCAGCAGCCGCCACTCGTTGGGGGTACCTCCTCCACCTTCTCGTCGTCTACCTCCGCCGCGTCCTCGTCAGCCAACGTTGACGACCGGCGGGACCTCGTGTGGTTGCTCGACGCTTTTGGTAGCACCACAATTGACCTGGTGGACTGCGCCTACCGCGAGGCAAGCGGCGACCCCTTTCTCACCACTAGCATCTTGAGCTCCTCCCAGGAACCGTAGCCTCCGTAGCCCCCTCCACCACCGGATCTCTCGCCACGCACGGGACCTGGTAGGAGGAAGGCCGCTCATAGGCCAAAGAAGGTTGTCATGCCGCGACTAGCATGGTTACGGATGTGCTTGCCAAGGGCACGCGGCCTGAGTGCGATCAGTGCATGGAAGGTCAAGGATGGGGTAAAAGTGAGCAATGCCTGGAAGGGTAGAGATGGTGGATGTGGTGACCACAAATATAATGTTGAAGAGGCCGAACAGTTCCTATGCTCCATGCTTGGGGATAATTCGGAGCTCAGCATGGGTGTGGTCAGAGACGTGCTCGGTGAGCCTTTTATCACTTGCTGCCCTGGTTTTCATTCATAAGTGTTGGTCGCCTAATCCTCACCTTGGAATCCAAGCGCTCGGCTGGCACCTCGCCTCACCTTGTCGCCTTGACAACCATGCTTAGGTTTATCTTCATTTTCACCCAAAGCAACAGTTATTAAAGTATCTCTCATAATATTTAAGTCCTATTGCATATCCTCATTCAACCATCTCCTGAAAGACATAAACCAGCATTTGGTTGGCGATGAAGAGTCAAATTTTGCTCATTAGATATCGAGTAAAGATTAGGAAATTTCTTCTTAAGAGAAGAAGTACCACACCAACAATCATTCCAAAAATCTGTTATATTGAGTAAAGATCAGGAAATTTCCTCTTAAGAGAAGAAGTACCACACCAACAATCATTCCAAAAATCTGTTTTCTTTCCATTCCCAACTTTCATACTTCTACCTTCCAAGTAAATTTCCATTACTTTGAGCAAATCGGCCCAACAAGAGGAATCAGATTGTTTATGTTTGATGTGTGAAATGCATTGATCACCAAGATACTTACATCTCACAACATCTTGCCACAAACCTGTTTCGTTCTCTAATTTCCAACCATTTACAGAGTAAACTAATAGTCTTGAATTCCCAAACCTCCTTTTTGTTTAGGCCTGCAGACTTTCCCCCATTTCACAAGATGATATTTCCTTTTAATACTACCCCCTTGCCATAAGAAAGTTCTTCTTGCTTAGTCCATTCTATATAACACAGTTTTTGGAAGTCAGAATGATGCTAAGGCTAGAATTGATAAGTATAGTCCTGCCACCAAGGGACAGGGACACCCCCCCCCCCCTCCCAACCTACTAACCTTTTCATAAGCCTTTCTTCCAGTTTTGCCCAGTCAATAACATGTAGCCTAGACCAACTTACACGAACCCCCAAATATCGCAAAGGCCATTCACCAATCTGTCAATTAAACATATCTGCATACCGAGTATCCGTTTCAGCATCCCCAGTAATAGTTAAAACTTCACTTTTTTGAAAGTTATTTTTTAGTCCTGCCATTGCCTCATAAGAGTAAAGCAAAAGTTTCAAATTTACAGCCTTAGAGACATTGTCTTCTAATAACAAAATTGCATCATCTGCATATTGTAAGATGGATACTCCCTTAGGAATTAAATGTGGTGCCAAACCACAAATTAAATCATTTTCTTGAGCATTGTGTATCATTTTGGCAAAACTATCAGCAACCAGATCAAAAAGAAAAGGTGACAAAGGATCACCTTGATATACACCTTTGTAGCTCTGAAAATATGGAACCACCTTGTTATTACCTTTCACGCTCAAAGTCCCTTTTTGGACAACCATTTTTATCCAACCACATCACTTTTCACAGAAACCTCTCATTTAAAGGCAAGCAAGGAGGAAATCCCAGATAGCTAAGCCTTTTCAAAATCTAGTTTCAGCACTACCCCTTTATTTTTTGACCTCCTAGTTTCACAAATGATTTCATGCAAAGTCATCAGTCCATCCATAATATTTTTCTGTCTTATAAAAGCATTTTGGCAGGGTAAATGAGTTCATTCATAAAACGCTCGTCTTGTAGTCAACACTTTTGTTATGATCTTAAAGCAAACATTCAGCAAACCAATTGGTCAAAATTGGGGCATTTTATCAGCCTCTTTTGTTTTAGGCAACAAGGTAATTATACCATAATTCAGTCTATATATATCCAACTTACGCTCATATAGATCATAGAAAAGATTCATCGCTTCTTTTCTCGGAGAAGAAACAATGATGGTATCTGAGGAATAAGCATCGGCAGTGTTATCAAGGCGTCGCCTAGGCATCCAGTCGCCGATAGCCGCCCGCTGTGGCTTGTTGCCTTGCCGGGCTGAGAGAAGCTGAGGTGCTCGACGGTGGTAAGGAGATGAACCAACTCACCAGTCGCTTCTCCGCCAGATCTGGATCTAAAATCACCGGCCATCGACTTGCTGGCGCTAGATCCGGGCTCACCCACACTGGATCCACGTCACCTCCAGCCGAGCTTCACCGCCACCTCTGCTCCATCACCGATGCCGGTTGCAAGATCGAGGTGAGGTCAAGATGGGGGAGGCGACGGGAAAGCTCAATGGGGGAGACGGGGGAGGCGATGGGGGATCTCGATGGGGGAGACAGGGGAGGTGATGGGGGAGCTCGATGGGGGAGATGGGGGAAGCGACGTGGGAGCTCCATGGGGGAGGCAATGGTCAATGGAGGAGCTCGATGGGGGAGCGCGATGGGGCAACAGGGGAAGAGCTCAAGGGGGGAGCGCGATGGACGCAATAATGAGGCGACGAGGGAGCTCTGTAGTGCTAGAAGTATAGCAATAGTGGTGACATATGTTATATATGCTATATATGTATTAGTCACCTAATCCTCCCCTAGGTGCCCGACTAGGCACCTAGGCGTCCAGGCGCCCCGGAGGAGACTCGCCTCGTCGGGGCACCGTAATAACCATGAGCATCAGCTAACTTTGTGCTAGCAGCTGCAATAAGATAGAGGATGCACGCGTTATCTCGAATGATAGGGGATAAAGTGTTTGTAGGTGGCTTTTCAAGTTCGCTGTCAAATCCCAGGGATCAACGCTGGACAGGTGGTGGAAACTACCAAGCTAGAGTACAGTAGGGACAGAGGAAATTTCCGGTGGAGCGGTGAAATGCATTGAGATCAGAAAGAACACTAATGGCGAAAGCACTCTACTAGGTCGACACTGACACTGAGAGACGAAAGCTAGGGGAGCAAATAGGATTAGAGGCCTCAATAGTCCTAGCCATAAACGATGGATACTAGGTGTTGTGCGACTCAACCCGTGCATTGCTGTAGCTAACGCGTTAAGTATCCTGCCTAGGAGTACGTTTGTAAGAATGAAACTCAAAAGTAATTGATAGGGGCCCACACAAGCGGTGGAACATGTAGTTTAATTATATCCCAGCAAGTTTGATAAAACTCAATTGGAAAGGAAAACAATCAGGCCCAGGAGATTTGGTTTTTTTTTCATATAAAAAATAGCAACTTTGATTTCTTCGTTGAAAATTTTACAAAATTCCTCATCATCATTTACAGACATTTTCTCACTAGAAGATCAAATACTAGGATCAAGTTGAAATAGATTTCCATCTGCTGGGCCAAAAAGTCCTTTGTAATATTCAGTGGCATGTTGTAATAAATTTTCATCTCCTTCAATTATTTCCTGATCATTTTTCAAGTAGAAAATTGAAAATGATCAACACATAACTGAATATTCGCACTATACATATGACACTGCTACTGTGCCAAAAAATTAGTAGATTGTTATCAGGCATATCATATTATCATCTAAAAGCACACCATTTACATCCAAAACATCGCACAGGTCATCTCCCGGCCAAGTGCTAGAAAGCACAAGCAGACTGCACTAGAGAGCCTAGTAGGGCAATAGTCGATTGATAATGCACGTTAATTGCTAATCAACACTCATCCAGCATTACAGATTTGGATTTCTGGCCTACTCACCTAGAGAAATCGTCTTTAGTGACATGAGCGACCAAATCCCTAGGTAGATTGGCCAAAAAAGTACTTCCTAAAGAGCAGCCACTTCCTCAAGTACAGGAAAGCAAGGCAATAACGAAATACTTAGGGACAAATTTAACAACCTCTAGAATTGAAAAGATTGAGAGAGATCTAGAGTTTGCGTTGCGCAAAACAATAACTGCATTAGCGGACCAGAGGGACGAACCTTGTCGAGTAGCGGGCGGAGGATTGGGGCACGGAGCGTCGGCAGGAGATGGTCGGGTTGGCGGCGGCTGCTCACCGGAGCTCTGGCTCCACTCGCCACTTCTGGGAGAAGGATGAGCGGGCGAGCGAACAAGAGGGGGGAGAGAGAGACAGAGCTGGGTAAATCTGGGTGGACCGCGAATCCGCGACCCAATACAGTCAGCACGAAGGCGTCTATCAGATATGAGCTTTCCGAAGAGGAGACGAGTCCAGTTCGTTCGTGATATTATTTAATGGTGGGCTTCTTAGACTGAAACCGAAAATCTGAAGCGAACCGAATAAATTAATCGGTTATTTTTATTTTTTAGTTTTTAATTTATTTTTCATTTTTTATTTTGATATTATTCATTTTTTGTGTATAGTTCGCTTGTTTGCTTTCGAAAAACGAAAATACCAAATATGGAATAGGCAATTCGTCTATTCCCCAAATCTCGATCCCCACCAAATCGCTATTCGCCATCCTTAAATTCCCAATCCCCACCGATTTGCCATTCGCATTCTCCACCTATCCTACCTCCCAGCCCCTCCCCTCCTCTACCCGCCTCACCAGTCACCATCCCATCTTCGATGATCTCCACCACCCCACCAGTGGTAGCTTTCAGCAACAAGTATACACAGAGTGAGATAGGAGTCGAGGCCAGCAGGCGAGAGAAGAGGCCATGGGACAGTAGTCACTGATCTACGCGTTCGTGGCCTGTGGTACAGTGGTGATGGCAGAGTACACTGAGTTCACGAGCAACTTCACCGTCATCGCTACTCAGTGCCTCCGAAAGCTCCCCGCTAGCAACAAGTTCACCTACAACCGCAACGATCACACCTTCAACTCCTTGTCGAGAATGGATTTAGTGAGTGCCCCCCTTCCCTCTTGATCAAATTGATCCCCTCCTCCGCTCGCTCGATTGGGTGCTGGCTTTGCACCGATTTGCCTGGATCTGCTCCTTTGTGTGTTATAGATCTCATGGCTTATCTGGATCTGCTCATCTGTGTGTTGTAGATCTCTTTAGGTTCACCTCAAATAATTGGATTCACGGCTTGCGCCGACTCTAATTTGAGTTGTGTTGTGCAATTTGTTGTTAGCAAGAGGTAGCTGTGTTGGCTTCGATTCGAATTGAGATATGTCTGGGAGGGAGATGAGCTGTGGAAGTGTTTATTCAGTTAACCGCAAAACCGAATTAACTGAATTGAGTTTTTTTTTTGGCTATATCAGTTTGGTTTTTGATTTTGGTCCAAGAAATTTGGTAGCCAATTTCTAAAAACCGAATTATTTTTAAACTGAATTAACTGAATCGATCTAGTTGAAAAAACCAAATGCCCACCCCTGCGTAGTATAACTAGTAAGCTATAGTAGAGTGGGAGTTGTAATTCTATCATGGCTCACGAGGCAACCGTTCCATAGCATTACAGCAACAACTAGAAAATTGTTCGCGCCGAAATACGGCGCGCGTGTCATTTTTTCATAGATTTTTTTTTCGGCGATGTTCTATTTTTTAAATCGGCGAAATAATGAGCGGAACGGCCAAAAGAATACAAAATATTTCCCAACAGAAGATGTCACAGCGTCTTAGTTTTTTGTTGAAATTTTGCGTTTTATTTTTTAAATCGTCGAAATAATGAGCGAAACGGATGAAAGGACAAAAAATTTCATGGCGTGTTCGCCACGTATCATTTTTCAGTAGAAAAATTCCTTTTTTCGGCGATGTTTTTTTAAATCGTCGAAATGGGGAAAAAATAGAGAGATAGAGTTGTACAAATATCTCCTTCGACGAATTATTTGGAAAACATTGGAGGCCGAACTGGAAAACCACGGTGGGGGAAAAGTCTAGAGGGAAAAGGGTGAAAAATTATTAGAGATGACAACCTTCTTTTGTCGAGGTCAACACTCTACGCGTTCGCGGAGTAACAATACATGTTTTAAAAAATATTAGAGATCGACGCGTTAGAGTAATAATACATGTTTTAAAAATATCGAGATCGAGATGGGAAATTGAAATGGGAAAAAGTCTAGACATAGAGTTTGCACAAATATTTACGGCAACGCGTTTTTTCCGAGAAAGCGGAGAAAGGACATGTTTTAAAAATATTAGAGACTCATGGCGTAACACGTCGCGTGTCGTTTTTAATATGGATTTCTTTTTTTGGCGGCCTTTTATTTTTTAAATTGTCGAAATAATGAGATGGGAAATCGAGGTGGGGAAAAAGTCTAGAGACAGAGCTGCATACGTATTTCTAGTGACAAAAACATTTTTTTCGGGAAAAACGGAGAAAGGACCTAGACGTAAAGAGTAAGGACACGAATGTTACGTTTTGGACTGTCGCTATCTGAAAAAATTAGAAAAGGGCTTGTTCGCGATTTAAATCTAACGGGAGGTTCTTTTTCAGAATTGGCGATGAGGGACTGAACGCGAATTTAGAGGAAAAATCTTCCTCTCAAAAATCACGAAGGACACATTCAGTAATTTACAAAAGGACTAAATCGCGAAAAAAAGTTTTGAGCCGAGCCACGGCGTGGCTCGGCCGGCGGCATGCACTCGGCTCAAATCAACGACAGCAGCGGAACTCTTCAACAAATATGAGGGGTAGTATGCAATTGCTCTGTGTAAATCAACACGAGGATACGATGACGAAAGCATTGAGATTTTTTTTATAAAAAGTAATAAGTTTATTTTGTATCCCTTAACTTTTCAAAAAGTACATTTAACATCCTCAACTATAAAAATAGATATTTAGCGCTACAAATATATAAAAAATAGGCCAATTTACACCCTAAGACCTAGTGTTTATTCATATTTCGGTTAACCAAAAACAGAATTAACCGAACCGAAATATTTCGGTTAATTCGGTTCGGTTTATTTATTTTGGTTCGAGAAATTCGTTTGCCAGTTTCCAAAAATCGAATTATTTCAAAACCGAAAAAAAACCGAACCGATCAAACCGCAAAAACCGAATGCTGAAAGCATCTAGGCTCCAAACCGGTTGGGTTTTGGTAATTAATGACAAATTGTGAGAAAGGTCTAACGCTCTTCAATGAGATGTATTTGATACAGGAAAAGGCATATGATTGAAGAAGTAGTGAAGAAATGCATGTGATTGAAGAAAAGGAAAATAGATGCTCGACTTCAAAGGTATAAATGTACTCTAGGAAGTTTTCGTAGTTTTTACCGATCTCGGATGTTCGAAGGAAAAGATCGGATTTTTAGTTTTAGTGCCGTACTATTAAGAGGGGCTTTTGATGCTATGTTTAAGGTTGAAAAGGTGTTCAAGGCTCAAAAATCATATTGGTTAGGCACTTGCACAACTTAATCCTCAAAAGAATCTTTTCAGCATGCACAAAGTTACCTTGGCCGGTCAGACCGGGGCTTGGGCGGTGCGACCGGTGCCACCGCGCCCCCTCCGGCTTGATTTTTCCAGAGAAGTGCAAAATGGGGCTTCCGTTGGGCGGTGCGACCGGGCCTCCGTCGGTCGGACCGGACGGCCGGTGCAACCGCACCTCAGCCGGCACGTTTTTCACAGAGAGTAAGTCTTCGGTGTCTCCGGCTGAATTCATGGGCGGTGCGACCGGTGGCAGTACGGTCGGACCGGAGGGACGATCGGACCGGCCGCTGACCGGTCGGACCATTGTTGTCAACGATCCTTGCTCACGCATTTATTACCTTTATTCGACCGTTGGTAGTGAGGTCGGTCGGACCGAGGGTCGGTCGGACCGGCCTTTTCGGCCGAAATACAGTAAAAATTTCAAACGGCTAGTTTTGGTTGGTGAGGGCTATAAATACCCCCTTGCTGCAGTGTGAGGGGCTCTTCTTGACCTCATTGAATACTCTTGAGTTATTGCAAGTCTTCTAAACACTTGGAGCACTAGTTTCACACATTTGAGAGGTTTAGAAGCAAAGTGAGTGTGCATTTAATTGATTGAGCCTTAGACACTCAAGTTCAACCTCAAGCAAGCGTCGAAGCTTATTACTCTTGGAGGTTGCCGCCTCCTAGACGGCTTGGAGGCGATCGGGATTGGTGATCTTCTCAACGAAGGTTGTGAGAAGGCCCAATCGTTGTGAAGGCGCGAAGCTCGCCTACCCGGAGCGGGGAAGAGCTATCATTAGTGATCGGGGAAGGCTCAAGCAAGTGGAGCCGGCTTGAAGTGTTTCAAGTCACCTCAACGTGGAGTAGGGAGACCGGCAAGTCTCGAGACCACGGGATAAAATTCACGAGTTCATCTTGTGTGGTTTGCGTTGTTTCTACAATTGTTTCATTACTAGCACTTGATCACCATTGAAATTGTTTGATTACTAGCACTTGTTTTATTACTAGCACTTTGATCATCATAGTGATTTACTTGCTCATCCATTAAAGTAGCTCAAGTAGAAGAACTAGTTTGTGATCATTACTATTGCTAAGTATTAAAGTTGCTAGATTTGTCAATTGTGCCTAGAAATAACCAAACGTAAAATTGAGCTTAGAAAATTTTAAAAACCTCCTATTCACCCCCCCTCTAGTCGGTATCCTTGATCCTACAAGTGGTATCAGAGCTTGGTCTCTCTATTTCGGCTTTACCGCCTAGAGAGCAAGGATGGCCAACGAGGGTATGTCAATTGGAAAAGCTCCTTTCTTTGATGGTACAAATTATTCTTATTGGAAAATTCGTATGACGGTTTATCTAAAAGCTATGAGTCCTAGTATATGGAGAATTGTCAATGAAGGTTATGTTGTGACCACCGGTGCCGCTTTAAATGAGGAACAAAATGAAAGATTTATCCATTTAAATGCTCAAGCTATGAATGCTATCTTTGGTGCCTTAAATGCGGATGAATTTAATCGTGTAAGTAATTTAGAAACCGCACATGAAATTTGGAATACTCTCTCGGAAATTCATGAAGGAACATCCACCGTTAAGGAAGCAAAATTACATATGCTTAGAGTTAAATATGAAAGTTTCATTATGTTGCCTCATGAGAGTATTAATGAAATGTACTCTAGATTAAATAATATCGTTAACGAGCTCAAGGGTCTTGGTACGACCTTGAGTGATGTTAATATTGTCAGAAAGATGCTTAGGGCCCTTCCGGAGAAATATGAGACATTGGTTACTTTATTCCTCAACTTGCCGGAATTGCCAAGGATGATGCCAACCGGACTTCTCGGCAATCTCATCACAAATGAGCTATACAAGAAAGACAAGGAAGAATTGTTAGAACAAAGCTCATCAAAGAAGAAAAACATCGCCTTCAAGGCAAAGGCGGAGTCAAGTGATGAGGACTCCGAAGATGAGGACACCGAGGAGGAAATGGCACTCCTAGTGAGAAGGATGAAGAAATTTATGAGAAGGCGATCGAGCTTTAGCGGTCCGCAAAGGTACAAGAAAGGACAAAATTCTAACACTAACCATTATGCTAATATTCGGTGTTATGAATGTGATGAAAAGGGACATATCGCCTCGCATTGCCCCAAGAAGAAGGATGACAAAGACAAATCACCCAAGAAGAAGAAATTCTTTCAAGGCAAGAAGAAGCTATTCAAGAAATTCCAAAAGGACGGCAAGGGTGAAGCTCACATTGGGGAGTGGGATTCCGAAGAAGAATATTCGGACTCCGATTCATCCGAAGACGAAGCACCTTCAAAGAAGAAGGGACTCGCCGGTATTGCTATCAAAGAGGTTTCGTCGCCCTTCGTCACCCCTTTATGCCTTATGGCTAGAGGAGAAACTAAGGTAAATTCTAACGAAATAGATGAACCGTCATATGATGAATTAATGGATATGCTCGAGGATTTAAATGAATACCTTGGCAAAGAAAAATCAAAATTTAAGGTTTTGAGAAAAGAATTTCTTTCTCTCAAAAATTCTTATGAGGAGCTAAAGGAAGCTCATGAGGTTCTCCTTGCCAAGAATCATTCAAAGTCCTCAAATGACATTGGAATTGAATGCAATATTGTTGATGATGTGTCTAAATTAGAAATCAACTCATGCTATGTTGAAAAATCAAATATAGCTACTTCATGTGATGATTTAATTGATATATCATGCTCTAGTGCTAGCTCATGTCATGAAAATTTAATTGTTGAAAATAATGAACTTAAGAAGCAAGTAAATAAACTAAATCAAAGTCTAGATAGATGCTTTAAGGGTAAGGACACCTTAAATAAAATTTTGAGTAGTCAAAGATGCTCCTATAATAAAGAAGGGTTAGGATATGTCCCTAAAAAGAACAAGAAAATAAATAACAAGGCTCCGCGTTTTGTTAAATCAAATGGTAAATTTTGTTATAAATGCCATGAAATAGGACATCTAGCGAACGATTGTAACTTGAGTAAAGCATCTAAGAATAATGTTCATGACTCTTGCTATGTACTCAAGAAAGATAAGAATGGTAAAACTTTTGCTAAATTTGTTGGAACTCCAATATTTGGCCAAAGAAAGAAAGCCATTTGGGTTCCCAAAACCTTGGTTACTAACCTCCAAGGACCCAAACAAATTTGGGTACCTAAAAAGGCTTGATTTTCTTTTGTAGGTAAACTACAAGACCGGTGGACGGCATTGGGTGTTGGATAGCGGATGTACTCAACACATGACCGGAGACCGGAAAATGTTCACCGCTTTTGATTCGGGAAATGGACAACATGACAAGATCACATTTGGAGATAATAGCAAAGGAAAGGTATTGGGCTTAGGTAAAATTGCCATATCAAATGACCTTTCCATCTCTAATGTATCTTTAGTTGAAACTTTAAATTTTAACTTGCTATCCGTTGCTCAAATTTGTGATCTTGATCTTGTTTGCACTTTCTCTAAGAGTGGTGTTGTCATTACTAAAGAAAATGATAATTCGTTAGTATTTAAAGGATTTAGATTTGGAAATTTGTATTTAGTTGATTTCACTTCAAATGACTCATGTCTTCAAACTTGCTTAATGGCAAAAACATCTTTAGGATGGTTATGGCATAGAAGACTAGCTCATGTTGGAATGATTCAACTTAAAAAGTTATTTAAAAATGATTTAGTTGTGGGCTTGAAAGATGTGAAGTTTGAGAAAAATCGACTTTGTAGTGCTTGTCAAGCCGGTAAGCAAGTCGCTAGTTCTCATCCGTCAAAAAGTATCATGTCCACATCTAGACCATTAGAGCTCTTACATATGGATTTGTTTGGCCCGACAACCTATAAGAGCATTGGAGGTAATTCTTATTGTTTAGTTGTTGTTGATGATTATTCTAGATATACTTGGGTTTTCTTTTTAGATGACAAATCCGAAACCTCAAATATTTTCAAAAGGTTTGCAAAAAGGGCTCAAAATGAATTTGATTTTATAATAAAGAAAATTCGTAGTGATAATGGTTCCGAGTTCAAAAACACAAGAATTGAAGATTATTGTGATGAACTTGGAATAAAGCACGAGCTTTCCGCAACCTACACTCCGGAACAAAATGGAGTTGTGGAACGGAAAAATCGAACACTAATTGAAATGGCAAGAACAATGCTTGACGAATATGGTACGTCCGATAGTTTTTGGGCGGAAGCCATCAATACCGCTTGCCATGCTACAAATAGACTTTATTTGCACCGTCTTTTGAAAAAGACTTCTTATGAGCTTCTTGTTGGTAGAAGGCCGAACATCTCTTATTTTCGAGTTTTTGGTTGCAAGTGTTATATTTTGAAAAAGGGTGTTCGGCTCTCGAAATTTCAAAGTCGGTGCGACGAAGGTTTCTTGCTTGGTTACTCTTCTAATAGTAAAGCTTATCGAGTTTTTAATAAAAACAAAGGATTTGTTGAAGAAACTTGTGATGTTGAATTCGATGAGACTAATGGCTCTCAAGAAGAGCAAGAAAACTTGGATGATGTAGGTGAAGAAGGACTAAGAGAAGCTATGAAGAATATGACACTTGGAGATGTGAAGCCGGAAGTTGATAAGCATGATCAACCTTCATCCACTCAAGCCGAACCTTCAACTTCCGCAACGCCAAGTCGAATTCAAACCATCGACGAAGATGACAAGAACAATGATCAACAAGTTCAATCTCTACCTCAACGAATTCATCACGGTCTCTCCAAGGATCACCCAATAGACCAAATATTGGGTGACGTGAGTAAGGGTGTTCAAACTCGATCCCGTGTCGCTTCTTTTTGTGAGCATTATTCTTTTGTATCGTCAATTGAACCTACTCATGTAGATGAAGCATTAGTTGATCCGGATTGGGTAAACGCCATGCATGAAGAATTAAATAATTTTGCTCGTAATGATGTTGGACTTTAGTAGAGAGACCTAAAGAACATAACGTAATTGGCACAAAATGGGTCTTTCGAAATAAACAAGATGAGAATGGTATTGTAGTTAGAAATAAAGCTAGATTAGTGGTGCAAGGTTTCACTCAAGTTGAAGGATTAGATTTCGGTGAAACTTTTGCACCCGTAGCTAGGTTAGAAGCTATTAGAATCTTGCTCGCATTTGCATCAAGTTTTGACATCAAATTATTTCAAATGGACGTAAAGAGTGCATTTTTAAATGGACAAATATCCGAATTGGTATTTGTAGAACAACCTCCCGGTTTTGAAAATTCCAAATACCCTAATCATGTGTATAAACTCTCTAAGGCGCTATATGGACTCAAACAAGCTCCTAGAGCATGGTATGAGCGACTTAGAGATTTTCTACTCTCAAAGGGTTTCAAAATTGGGAAGGTTGATACAACGCTCTTTACAAAAATAATTGATGATGATTTCTTTGTATGTCAAATATATGTTGATGATATCATTTTCGGTTCTACTAACGAAGATTTTTGCAAAGAGTTTGGTGATATGATGTCTAGGGAGTTTGAAATGTCGATGATCGGGGAGTTGAGCTTCTTCCTTGGACTTCAAATCAAGCAACTCAAGAATGGGACGTTCGTGAGTCAAACCAAGTACACGAAGGATCTTCTCAAAAGATTTGGGATGGAGGACGCAAAGCCGATCAAGACTCCAATGGCATCAAACGGGCATCTCGACTTAAACGAGGGAGGTAAACCGGTAGATTTAAAACTTTATAGATCTATGATTGGTAGTTTGCTTTACCTTACTGCATCTAGGCCCGATATTATGTTTAGTGTTTGCATGTGTGCTTGTTTTCAAGCTTCTCCAAAAGAATGCCATTTAGTTGCCGTAAAGAGAATTCTAAGATATTTAAAATATTCCTCAAACATAGGGTTATGGTATCCTAAAGGTGCAAAATTTGATTTAATTGGATATTCGGATTCGGATTATGCGGGTTGCAAAGTGGATAGAAAAAGCACCTCCGGGAGTTGTCAATTGCTAGGTAGATCCCTAGTTTCATGGTTCTCCAAGAAACAAAATTCCGTAGCTTTATCCACCGCCGAAGCCGAATACATATCCGCCGGTAGTTGTTGTGCACAATTATTGTGGATGAGGCAAACTCTAATGGATTATGGAATTAATTTTAAAAGGATGCCTCTCTTATGTGATAATGAAAGTGCGGTCAAAATAGCAAATAATCATGTCCAACACTCAAGAACCAAACATATAGATATTCGCCATCACTTCTTGAGAGATCATGTTGGCAAGGGTGATATTGAAATCAGTCATATAAGAACTGAAAATCAATTAGCGGATATACTCACTAAACCCTTAGATGAGGCTAGATTTTGCAAATTGAGGAATGAGTTAAATGTCATTGATATCTCTAATGTGGCCTAAATATATTTCTTTTGGTTGTAAATTGGATTCTATTTGGTTATCATTCTTTTCAAGTGCGTCTCACATCAAGGGGGAGTAATATGCAACACATGTATATATCACATCCCCTAAATGTGAAAAATTGAAGATTGTGCTATAAATATCTTAAAAGATGAAACTAGACCTTATAAGTAAAATTATTTGAAAAATATTCTATTTTAGCTTTATAAAGAGAAATGTTTCTCAAAATCTTCATTTACAATCTACTATTACATAAATCCTATCTTTTGGAATTTATATCATAGTATATCCTCTCTATGTTTATAATGAAACAAAACTTTCATTTTTCAAAAGTTTGATAAACTCAAAACACCGATCTATATTGATCTACTAAAAGCACAATTGAGTTTTGCCCATAGATCTAGAACGCCATATTTCTAGCTTCTTATGAGGTATTCCAACTCGAACAAGCCAATCATCGAAATTTCTCTTGTTGCTTGGTTTTTTGAATTGTAGTGCTAAATAAGGATATTTGTTTAAAAATATACCTAAAAGAGCATCTACAACTCATTTTTGGCTTTTGGTTGGCTGATTAGCCTGTCAGGTGCGGTGCAACCTAGTGGGGTGCGGTCGCACTGACCGGCCGGTCGGACCGGCCGCTGGGCGGTCGGACCGGTCGTGTGCTGTCTTGACCGGTTCGGTTGCACCGAAGGAATCCCAGGCGCCCTCTCTCTCCTCTCTTATTTCCTGCGCCTCTCTCCCCTCTCTCTCTTCTCATTTCTTCTTCCTCCCGTGCGCCTCCATCTCATTCTCCCCTTTCCCTCTCTCTCTCCCAAAAAGGGGCACCCTCTTGGATCTCCTTCCCCAAGGATTTTCTTCCAAATTTCTCATTATCATCTTGATCCTCTCCCTCAAGGTAATCCTCGTTCATCTTTTCCCTCTCAATTTTGGTTTCTTTCATGCCCTAGGGTTCATGTTTTCTTGTTTTAGGGTTTGTGCATAATGTGGCAATTTGTGGCAAATCAAATCAATAAAAATTGCAAAAATGAGTAGTCCAATGATACTAGATACCATTTTGTGACTTTTATTGGTTCGATGTACCGATTCCGTCAAGATTTTGCAAAATCCGAATAGGGCTACTACATGGCCGGTCACACCGCCCCTCCTGTCCGATCACCGCCTTTGGCCGTCTACACGGGCATGATCTTGATCTGACCGACCCGACAAAGATAGCCTTTGCAAATTTTGTTGTTTCAAATTGCCACAAGATGCATAAAAATCCCACTTTAGGGCATGTATTCCTTGATCCTATTCCTTGACACTCATTCCTTGTCAATTCTAGTAACCATGCCAAGGACCAAGAATCTTCCTCCTCGTGGTGGCGGTGTTGTTCGGAAATCAACAAAAGGAAGTGCAGTTCAGCGCGCAGCTGACAGCGATAGTGAGGACACACAAACAAGAATTGCAAGGGATAAAAAGATCAGACAGAAAATTCAAGAAGAACTTGGTGGAAGTTCTCGGGCTAGAAAGGAAAAGGCAAAGGCAGTTGCATCTGAATCAAGCGAGGAAGATGACAGTATGGATGTAGATTTCGAAGAAGGAAATGAAAGTGAAAATGAAGAATCTGAACACAATGAAGAAAGCTTTACTGATTTTCAACCCAACATGGATCTAAAGAAGATAAAAGCAGAAAAATACTTCTCTCTTCGACTTGCAAATCAGTATTTGCTCCCTCGCAGTGCAACCTTGGATAAGTTCAGAACCATCTTTCAGCAGAAGGTCTATCATGAAATCTATCTTACCAAGGAGTTTGCCGATCAAAAATGGGTGAGTTGGGAGCATGTGAGAAATGTGCCATTGTTTGTCGGAGTACCTGAACTTTTCACTGGAGCTAACCTTGCCAGTTTTGTGAGCTTGAAGTGCGATTTCAATGAAGATATGATCAAACAGTTTTATGCCACTGTCCACATTTCTGATGATTATGACGAAATTATGTGGATGACTGAAGCTACCGTATACACAATGTCAAAAGAAGAAATTGAGCAAGCTTGGGGGATCTATCACAGTGGTATGCCGAAGATTCACAATGAGGATACTCTTTCCCTTGCTCATCAGTTCAGATTCTATGATCCTACAGCTCGAGTCAGAAAGCCTGGTAAAATGTCTCATCTCCTTCCTTCTGCGAGTCTCATTAATAAAATTGTTCGTGTCACTATTCACCCTAAGAGTGGAAACTTCGATGAGATCCGAGGCTACGCTTGGAATATTATGGATAAAATAATGAAGAAGGAAAGATTTGATGTTGTGGATTTCATTCTTAGAGAAATCAAATCTTCTGCTGGTGATCGAGGCAAGACAATTTACTTTGCGCCCTATATTATGTTGCTTATCAAGAGGGTGACTGGATATCGTGGTGGGTGTGGAATGGCTCACAAGCCTTACAAGCCTCGTGATGTCCATACCACGATTCGAGAGGGTCGATCATCATCACAAAGGCGGCCCTAAGTTGGTGAAAAACGGCGGCGGAAGGCAGAATGCAGACCTCGGGCTCATCCTTCTCTGGACAAAATTTTGAGAATTTTGAGTTCCTTCACAATGCAATGATGAGCGGTTTTGCAAATTTGAACACTTCTATGATGGAGAACTTTGCTAGAGTTGATGCATATCAGGCTCAAACCCATCAGGCTATTGAGGAGGCTCGCGGTCGCTTGGACTCCATTGATTCTTCTATTGGCGAGCTCCGTTCTTCCTTTGACGAGTACCGTCGTTATGGCTCTCACTATCGTCGTACTCCTCCGCCTCCACCGCCTCCTTCGTCGTGAAGTAACCCTTTTTGGCACTTGATGCCAAAGGGGGAGAGAAGTTGAAGAAAGAAGTCTAGAAGAAAGAAGTCTAGCCGCGAAGAAAGAAGTCTAGCCGCCGAGGATTAGCTTAAATATATTTATATATTTATTCTGTTGTAAGCTAATAAACCTCGTTTATTTTGGTTGTTATCTCTCGTCGTCTTTTGCTTGGTGTTGGATAAAGTTCTTGAATTGAACACGTTTGGATGTATGGATGTTAGTTAAATATTCACTTTGTTATTATATTGCATTTCTCTCATATTCACTGGATTTTATGGATATTATTGCTCTATCCTTGGTGCCATTATTCTAAAGGAAGCTCTGTCAGAATTTTTAATGAAGTCACTTGTGCATTCTCTAAAACTTCTTACTGTATGCACAATTCTAGGGGGAGCTTTCTCAATTATGCAATGTTGCTCTAAACTTTTAACCTACTTCCGTTCTTTGTGTTGTCATCAATTACCAAAAAGGGGGAGATTGAAAGCATCTAGGCCCCAAACCGGTTGGGTTTTGGTAATTAATGACAAATTGTGAGAAAGGTCTAACGCTCTTCAATGAGATGTGTTTGATACAGGAAAAGGCATATGATTGAAGAAGTAGTGAAGAAATGCATGTGATTGAAGAAAAGGAAAATAGATGCTCGACTTCAAAGGTATAAATGTACTCTAGGAAGTTTTCAGTAGTTTTTACCGATCTCGGATGTTCGAAGGAAAAGATCGGATTTTTAGTTTTAGTGCCGTACTATTAAGAGGGGCTTTTGATGCTATGTTTAAGGTTGAAAAGGTGTTCAAGGCTCAAAAATCATATTGGTTAGGCACTTGCACAACTTAATCCTCAAAAGAATCTTTTCAGCATGCACAAAGTTACCTTGGCCGGTCGGGCCAAGGGCTTGGCGGTGTGACCGTTGACCGGTGTGCAACCGCCCCCTCCGCTTGATTTTTCGAGAGAAGTGCAAAATGGGGCTTCATTGGGCGGTCTGGCCAAGACCTCCGTCGGTCGGACCGGACGGCAGGTGCAACCGCACCTCGGTAAACACGTTTTTCACAGAGTAAGTCTTGGTGTCTCATTTGAATTCATGGCGGGTCTGACCGGTGGCGATCTGGTCGGACCGGAGGGACGATCGGACCGGCCGCTGACCGGTCGGACCATTTGTTGTCCAACGATCCTTCGCTCACGCATTTATTGCCTTGTTCGACCGTTGGTAGTGAGGTCGGTCGGACCGGCTGGTCGGTCGGACCGGCCTTTTCGGCCAAATTGATAAAAATTTCAAACGGCTAGTTTTGGTTGGTGAGGGCTATAAATACCCCCTTGCTGTAGTGTGAGGGGCTCTTCTTGACCTCATTGAATACTCTTGAGTTATTGCAAGTCTTCTGAACACTTGGAGCACTAGTTTCACACATTTGAGAGGTTTAGAAGCAAAGTGAGTGTGCATTTAATTGATTGAGCCTTAGACACTCAAGTTCAACCTCAAGCAAGCGTCGAAACTTATTACTCTTGGAGGTTGCCGCCTCCTAGACGGCTTGGAGGCGATCGGGATTGGTGATCTTCTCAACAAAGGTTGTGAGAAGGCCCAATCGTTGTGAAGGCGCGAAGCTCGCCTACCCGGAGCGGGGAAGAGCTATCATTAGTGATCGGGGAAGGCTCAAGCAAGTGGAGCCGGCTTGAAGTGTTTCAAGTCACCTCAACGTGGAGTAGGGGAGACCGGCAAGTCTCCGAGACCACGGGATAAAATTCACGAGTTCATCTTGTGTGGTTTGCGTTGTTTCTACAATTGTTTCATTACTAGCACTTGATCACCATTGAAATTGTTTGATTACTAGCACTTGTTTTATTACTAGCACTTTGATCATCATAGTGATTTACTTGCTCATCCATTAAAGTAGCTCAAGTAGAAGAACTAGTTTGTGATCATTACTATTGCTAAGTATTAAAGTTGCTAGATTTGTCAATTGTGCCTAGAAATAACCAAACGTAAAATTGAGCTTAGAAAATTTTAAAAACCTCCTATTCACCCCCCCTCTAGTCGGTATCCTTGATCCTACAAATGCCCACCCCTACCTTCAACAAAACAACTCGCCAAACTGGCTTAGGGTGTAAATTGACCCATTTTGTAAGTTTGGGTGCAAAATACCCAGTTTTATAATTAAGGATATTAAAAGGATTTTTTGAAAAATTTAGGGGTATAACATAGACTTATTGCTAAAATTTACACCAAAACTTCAATTAAGTTCCCTTAAGATGTATTTTGGCTATAAGTTTTTTTTTGTAATTTTAAATATGTATGTTAATAGCACACAAACATCCCAAAGATAATCTAAATCATAGTAACATTGACTTAATTATAGGGATGGCAATTAGCCCGCGGGTTCGGGTACCCGTGGGTTTTGCACCCGATCGGGTCGGGTTCGGATTCTAATTTTTACCCGCAGATTCTTCGGGTCGATTCGGGTTTTAATTTTAACCCGCAGATACCCATCGAGTACCCGAAATACCGCACATACTCATCGGGTACCCATGGATGCCCGCCGGGTTTGGGGTCGGGTTTCGGGTACCCGCCGAGTTCGGCTCGGGTTTTTTTGTTCGGGTTTCTTGTCGGGTCGGGTTTTGCAAAACCCACACCCGACCTGACCTATTGCCACCCGTACTATACAAACACATCGGGTACCTGTCGGATTTCGGGTACCTGCCAGGTTCGAGTATTTGAGTTCGGGTCGAGTTTTCCAATTCGGGTTTTCTGTTGAGTCGGGTTTTGTAAAACCCACACTCGACCCGATCCGTTGCCATCTCTACTTAATTAGGAAAAAATTCAAATGACTAACATGAAAAAAACAATACAATACATACATAACATGCAGCAATTCTAACCATGCAAATGCACGGACTATCTTACTAGTTTATCTTATCAAAGCAAAGGAAAAAAGAAGCCACCATGTTTACTCTCAAGGGTCAAAAATTACCAGTTAATGGAAGGAAAAAGAGAAAGATCTACACCATTAATCATGGTAGATTCAGACTATAACGGTCTAGATAAAAAGAAAGAGTCTATGCTAAGAACAAAAAATAACTGAAAATTCAAAAAACAAATTTATAAATTGATTTCCATACAAATTCCTAAGAAAATCACAAAAACAAAATAACTAAGAACAAAAAATAACATTTGTATTTGTATATGAATTTCAACAAAAAATTACTGATATTCAAAATAAAATATAAAATAAAATTAATAATTTTATTTTCGTACAAATTTCTAAGAAAAATACATAAACAAATATAATTTGGAATAGAAAATATAAATTGGATTTGTAGATGAATCCCAACAAAAAAACTAAAGTTCTAAATAAAAAATAAAAAATAGCAATTTAATTTCTATATGAATTCATAAGTAAAATACAAAAGTAAATGTAAATTTGAACAAAAAGTAAAAAAATTAGGAACTGGATTTGTATACTAATTCTAACAAAAATAACAACAAATTAGAATAAAAAAGAAAATTTATAATTTGATTCCCATTCATAATCCAATGTAAAATTCTGAATAACAAAATTTAGAATAAATTCAATAAAATTAGAAATTTTATTTGGGTACCAATTCCTAAGTAAAACCACTAAATATATATAATCTAGAATGAAAATATAAATAGGAATTGATTTTATACAAATTCCAATAAAAATTATGAAATTTAGAAAAAAAATAAAAATGTAAATTATGAATTTGATCTCCATCTGAATCCCTAAGTAAAATCGCTAAATAAATATAATTCACAATAAAAGTTAAACAGAACTAGGAATTAGATTTGTACAAGAATCCCATTGAAATAGTAATGGAATACAAAAATAAAATAAAATTAGAATGTTATTTTCATACAAATTCCTAAATAAAAACCATAAATAAATATAATTTGAATAAAAATGAACAAAAATTGAAATTGGATCTGTATCGATTTTTTTATAAAAAATAACTAAAATTCGAAAAAAAAAGAAAATTTTCAATTTGATCACCATACGATTTCCAAAGTAAAATATCTAAATAATTTTTTTTTGAATAAATTGAATAAAATTAACAATTTGATTTGTATACAAACTCCAATAAAAATAACTAAAAATTTGAATAAAATAAAAGTAATAATGTGGACAATACGAATGGTGTTGGACAAGTCCACAAAAGAGTACAATAGCATTGATATATCCTATAGGAAGATATGGATCGACGGGGAAGCGAAGGGCCAAGATGACGGTGACGGTGATGAGCACAACGTCATGCTGCTCACTTTAGCTGTTTGACGAGCACAATGTAGTGCTACTCGCCGAAGCCGTTGGGGAGAAAGGTCAGAAGCCTTCATAATTTTTTTGTAACAGTTCCTGTTCCTGTTTGTAAGAGTAATAAAAAAACAAACTTGATCATGAACAGAAACAGTTCTTGTTTATGATTAACTTTGTTTTTTTTTTGTAACTTCTAGCACAGGATGAATTTGATCATTAAATTTTATATGTAGATGGGGTAAGCTGAGATGTACATCCATGATTTTTTTCAGAATTTTTTGAAACTTTTGTTAGTTGGGTTGCACCAAGGTTGCACCGAAACTTTATTTACACAGGATATGTTCCCATGTTGAATTGACCAATATCGAAGAAAAGAAACGACTGACACAGGAGAAGAGGAAATAGAGTATTTGTAACATCATGCATATGTATAGGCTCGAGAAATCTTGGAGTAGAAATAGAACGGTTGTAGAAAATAGGCTCGAGGCCACTAGAGAGTGTGTGGTAGGTGTCCCTGGCAGGGATTGACGCCAGTTGCATGCATAGAAGCACGAGCGTACAGAAGCTCAGGAGCAAAGATCTCGAAGTAGAAATGGTGTGGCTGTAGAAAATAGGCTCAAGGCCATCGAAGAGAGTGTGGTAGGTGTCTCCTGTAGGGATCAATGATGATTTCATGTTTATGTGTGTTGATGTCGTAACGGTTAGTATTAAGCAATAATTGGAGAGAAGTACAACATAACAATGAGGTAGAGTATTGCATTGAAAGGGATAGCAACTAAGCGGGATTGATCAAGAATTGGACTTGTTGTCAAAGGTTGAAGAAGAAAAGTTGTGGCAGCGAGAACAGATAGAAGACACAGCTCAATGGGGCAACCGCATGTGAAAGAAGATAAGTTCAAGATAGGTCGTTGATAGTGTATCGTTGTATATGTGAGCAAGTGACTATAATATCGTGTAAACTATAAGATAATTTGCCACATACATAGTCAATGTATTGTTTGAGATTAAATAGAGATACATATATGTGCATATATTTTAAGAAAGAATAACTAATGGAGGAAGAATAAGGGTATCAAGCTATATGATCCATCTATGATGGAGAGCGGTTACGTTTCTAAGAACCATACCAACTTATTATGGTCAATTATTGATGCAGACACATACAAAGCTGAATATTTTTATGTTAAATATATTATTTGATTGGAAGGAATTATTGTGCCGCATTAAATATTGCCAAGTAAATCTTCTCTTTCGTCACTTTTCCTTCCTGCATGAGAATTGTATACTACCTCATACCGGCTGTTTACTCGTTGTTAGGTATAGGAGCCACATGTGCCACACTGCTACTACGGTCTGAGGAAACTGTGCTATAGTGCCTAGTGGAACTAGCGATGGGTCGCACGTGCGCTATAGGCCGGACTTAAAGCCAGCTTTTAGTATAAGTTAAAAGCTACATATGATCAGTAAAAACTAAAAATTAAAAACTAGACGGGACTTACTTTTGCAACTTATTACTGAGAAAAATTAAATATTTATCAAAAAACCCCTTATAAAAAACTATGACTGTTTTTCAACTCTGAAGTCCAAAAAAACAAGTTTTTAAAAAAGCTACAACTTCTCCGAACATATCTACAGTGCCATGTAGAACAGGAGTGCTATAGTGAGCTGTGGGCTTGTGGAACAGGAGCCGAGTGGAATAGTAAAAAGAAAAATCGGTTAGCTCTCTAGAGGAGGAAAAAATGAAGATGGATTTTCGAGAGAAGTCTAAGGGAATTTTAGCTTCACCAGATTTATGAAGTTGGAGCTGTGAGTATATTAAGAGTGTTTAAATGGATCATCTTGTTTATATTTTAGACTAAAAATATAAACTTAATTCACTTTATTTTAGCCTATAAGTTTCAGATCTCAGGTGAAACTGGAATCTAGAGCTCTACCAAACAGACCCTAAAACCCTGTTTGGAATAGCTTCCCAACTAGCTACGACTTCGTGGAAGTTAGAAGCCATCCCAAACAGTAAGCATTTCAATATGGCTTTTGGAAAAGCCAAAAGCCTCTCATAACTAGAGAGCTAAAAGCCTACAGCTACCCTGGATTAGCTTCCCGTGGCTTTTGTGGGTTGGAATTAGATTTTTGCCCTTGAAAGTTGGAGTTATTTATCCATCTATACCAGGTAGGGTTCACAAAACCGAATTTAAAAAACCGGCTCGAAATTCGCAGTACGGTTATCACAAAACCGCTCAAAAACCGTCAAAAACCAAAGGGTTTGAAAATAAAAAAAAATTGAATTTTTTTTGAAAAAAAATCAAAAACCACGATTTTTCACGAAAAACTGCTCGGTTTTCACTGAAAACCGACCCGACCATTTGAATGTTCTTCGAAAACGGTTTTGAACGGTTTTTGACGAAAACCGCTCACATAAATTTTTTCAAAATTTTTAATTTTTTTTTGTAACTAGAACAGTTTATCGAGCGGTTTTGCATTTCGAACCAAAACGGTAAGGTCGGTTTTCGCGGTTTTCGACGAAATTGTGAACCATGATACCAGGTATAAATATTGCAACCCCTCCTCTCCCCACCCCATTCGATCCCTATTGCCCAGCTTTTCCCTATTGTGCAGCATAATAAGTTAATAACAACAAAAAAATCAGCTGGGTTTCCCTCGTCCATAAAAAACCGAAATATCTTATTCTGGAGATACCTGTTGAAACTCAATTTGTGCAGATTAACATTAAAATCTCAAGATCCGTGTGGCACTCGCATACTCACATATCAAGATACTAGCAATATACATTGTCTCAAGCAAAATAGAACAAACATTGGGACTCTACACGGCCCACATATTGCAGATACTGTCATAGCAGACGATAAAAACGACACTAAGTTGAATAGGTTGACAGCGATCCTTAGTCGAACAAACTGAAACCCATATCCTGCAGCAAGTTCAACAAAAATATCAATTGGCAAAATAATAGTAACTTACTGAAAATAGCAAATTCATGAAATAACTTGCATGGGAGTGAACAATAATACAAAAATTATAAAACTGTCGAGTGTTAATGCAAGTCTTCATAGAATCACAGATACGCAACCCTCCAAGTACGCTGTTATACTAGGCAATCAGTGAACGATAGTGCGGTAGAAAATAGTAATTGATGTCCTAACTCAAAGATGGCGCTTGCAATGACACAGAAGAACCATGGAACGAAGTATTGGGGGTCGGTGGATGAAACGAATATCTACAATTGGCACACTGGATAATCCCGCTAGAGGAACTTATGGGAGAATTAAATGAATGAGTGGAACCATTGCTAGGTGGAAAATACTTACGTCATCAGATTCTTCCTTCTCTTCAACTTTCTCCTCCTTCTTGGCCTCTTCAGCAGGTGCTGCACCACCGCCACCAGCAGCAGCCGGAGCTGCCACAGCGATTGCACCGCCACCTGAAGGCACAGAGGCAAACTTCTCCCTTCCAGCTGCAATCACTTCTGTTATGTCCTTATCTTTAAGTTCAGCAAGCAGGAACTCCAACCTGTCTTCATCAGCTTCAGCCCCAACTGTAAAGAAAATCAAAGCAGTTGCTGAAGCAAATGACAGACAGAATCATACAACTACATTACCTCACACAAATTCCCACAACCATAAGCATTTTTCTCTAGCTGTCTTTGACATTATAAACATAAACAATCACTACATCACCAAAAAAGAGTTGTGACCATACTTAGAATTAGCATAAGTACTTTAAATCTTGTAAAATTTAGAAAATGAAATGGCCCTTTATGTTACACCCAGCAAAACATTGGAGCGCAGCGGATAAGCCAAACCATAAGATATACTGCAAATTAGGCCTAGTCAGAAGAAGCTGAACTAACAGCACTTATAACCAACATAGCAGAAATACCTGATTCCAGGATGTTTTTAATGTCATCAGCAGTTGGTGAAGTGTTCCCACCCAGAACAGCAAGCAGGTAGGCAGCGATCACCTTCATTGTGAAAACTGAGAAACGCCTAAAACAAACATTTTTACAGATAAATCACAGCATCAGCTCAGGATATGCTAAACATGGAGGAAAAATATATGCATAAGGCGGGAAAGAAAGTGACGGCAACATATGAAAGCACCAATAGAAATCGAATTTTTTAAAATGTTTTTTTTAAATAATAGGTCGAAAAGAAAAATTACAAAAATATACCTCTCTCGCCAAATAAATTAACGACAGGCCTTCTATTGCCAAAATAAATTAGCGACATAAGCCTCAGTTGTCGACCAAATTAATCCATGACAACAATTTGTTGTCCAATTCAATCGGCGACAAACGAACATCTATCGCCAAATAAAATGGCAATAGAAGATAAATTGCCATTTCATTTGGTGATAGAAGGTCTATCGCAATTTCATTTGACGACAGAGGTATACTTTTGTGAAAATAAATTGGGGTATTATTTTTTGTAATTTTTTAAAAATGTATTATTTAAAAAAACCAATATAAATAACTAATAGGCCATCCTTTCCCTCAAGAATTTGAGATAAATAAATCAAGGGACTCAATTTGATGCAATTATGCAACAAATCCATTTCAATTAGGCATGTAAAGGCAGCCAGTAGGCATGTCTTACTTCCCCGTGCATCTAATTTCGAGACTTCCAAGGCCCAGGTTTCTTCCTTAGAGAAACTAAGATTAAATTTGCGAGCTCGCATGCCATTTCACATACATTCTACTTTCACCCTTGGAACTAAGGTGGACTAAATCGAAATTACGGGCTGCCACTGAGCTTAGAAATGGGAAAATCGGACTTGTTATGGAATGCCTACGGATGCCAACATGCTAAAGATATACCCTGGAAACGATTAAGCAACCTATAGGGTACAAATCTACCAGAAATAATCAAGAATGCTAATTTTCTTGGCATCCTAGAAAAAATTCCCCCCAACAAAGAGATGTAAATACTTGCAGAACTACAAAGATTTTCAACTTGTTAGAAGACCGTTGCACTAGGACCCTAGTCTAATCAATATAAGACTGCAAATTGACAAGGAGCAAGAGGCGGAAGGTTGGGATCGGAGCAAGCGTACCACGAAGCTGAACAGGAGAAGCGGATGATGCGAGGCCCGCGGCGGCGGAGAGGGGTCCTGCGTGCCTAGGGTTTTAGACGGACTGAGCCGAAACATTTCGCTTATCTATATAGCCAATCGGAACGGCCAGGATGGAAGTCCTCCGAAGGAAGCCAGATCCAGATCGTTCGATTCCGATCAGACGCTACAGAATAAGTGGAGAACGTCCTCCGAAGTCCGAACGGAGGCCCACATGCCACAAACTCACCGCATAAGGGAGAGAAGCACAGAGCCCAGAGCCGACAAAAGCCCACTGGGCTTCAATTCCTGCCGTCTTATGTGTGATGTACATCTCCGACATGTATGATGCACACTGTACACAGAGGCACATCCGCCTTCATTTTATTCTTATGTCTGCGTGATAATACTTCTTGGAATTTAATCACAGAGACACCACATTAGTTCCACGTAGTAACGTAGCAGTAGAAGTTTTGTTGGGACACGTAGTATTAGAATTACAGGATAACCTACCTAGATTTTCGTTTGAACGTCTAATAGCAAAATGTGCATGCCACACCGTATTACAGCCAAGCTCTAACTGTGCTACAACCTACAAGTCATGAAGAAAATTGACATGAAAGCGAACAATGAAACAAGCAGCATTGTACGGCGCTACAAAAACCATGGTACGCTAGTAGCAATCGAGTAATCTCGACGACGTAGATATCCTCTGTTTACCCATCGGACAGCCTCGGATAGCCAGGCATCTCCGGCGCGGCGTCCACGGCTGCCGGCTAGGGAGTAGGGAGTAGGGACTAGGCTCGTAGGTAGACCCAGGCGAGGGATTGGGAACATAGAGGAAGCTAGGCCCAGAAAGTGGTGGCCCATCTTCGGCCTCGAAACATTTACAGGTTGAGAGTAATGAGCCTATGTATGGCTGACAGCCTGCTTCACACTTACAAGTTACATGCGACCTCTTCTTTTCTTTCGAAAGTTACAAATAACTCATGTTGGTATGTATCTTTACGTCCCATTCGCTACATCCCACCCTTTTTTTGGCAAAACAAATCCGACTCAATCATACTTCACCTGCCATGTAAACAAGCTTTTGCTTTAAAGAGTAATGGCTCACGGTTTGACAACCTTAGCAAGACGGAACAAAAGCACGTGCCTGAGATTGAAAGCATAACCATGATCGCATAACGGGGCAAATGTTCTCCCCAGGGTGCAGTACAGAATGCACGTTGCCTAAATCCTAATTAAACCCGACGTGCAAGCCAAGAGAGAGAGAGAGAGGTTGCCACGCTCAACCCACCATCAATTCGACGTAATCATTTGCCGCCGTAGTGCCCAACCCAACCTCCGCTCCATTCCATTCCTCGCCACCCAATAGGCAAAATGGCAAATCCGTCGTCGTATAATACTCCTACTAGTCGCTAGATTTCCCCCGTCCCCACTCGTCCGTTACTTGGGCAAGGCCTAGGCTCGGTTGATCGGTTCCCCGTCCACGTCATCTGTTCCACTGTATAAAATCTCGATGAGAGCTCGCGAAATCTTCACGAGATTTTGGTTTCTAGCGGATGGCGAGATACAAAGCTTGGCCGAAGGTATTTCAAACATGGTCCAATGCTTGGTTCGCTTGGTAAGTCGTCCGTACTAGCAGAGCGAGGTCGGGGGATTGAACCCTAGCTTCGCCAATTTTTTTCCATGTTGCGATTTAACGTTCTTTTTTTTTTACCGTTCGCCCTCCGTCGCCCCTTCTCACCGAGCTAGCCGTTGTGCTATCCCCATTCTTTGCGCCAAGCTCCCCCTCGCGCCGTCCCCATTCTCCACGCCAGATCCTCACCGAGCTCCTCTTCGCCTCGCGCCAGATCCATCCTCGCCGAGCTCCCCCTCACCAGATCCGTCCTTGTTGAACTCCCCCTTGCCATATCCGTCCTCGCCGAGCTCGGTGCGATGGAGACGATGGTGACTACGCTGGCACCGAAGCTGCCAGCAGAGGAGGAGATGGCGTTCATCCGGGACATCACCGTCGCTACGGAGGCCCACTCTAGGGAGAGCGACACCTTCTTCCTCATCACCAATAGGTTCGTCGCCGCTGGCTGCCACCTCCACGCCAAGCACCACGTTCGCATCCTCTGTCCAGAAGTTGAAACTTTTACGAGATTTCACCATTATTTGCCGAAATTTCGTGTTTCCCTCCGAAATCGCGGAAATCTCATTTATAAAAGGATCGGATTTGAATTTTGCCTTTTAAATTTTGTTTAGATTTTATCCGAAATTTCGCCGTCCCAAAGGTAACGATATTTGAATGGAAAATGGAATTTGAAACCTTCTGATCGCGCGGAACGAACGAACGACCAAAAAGAGATCACGCTTCCCGCCAAATCGCGTCGTTTTGCTTCCTCCATTGTGGCGAAGCGGGCGCCAGATTGGCCTTTTAATTTCCGCCGCGCACGTGCGTCCTCCGTCTGCGTCTAGGCGGCCATTAGCGCACATGGGCTATTGGTTGTGAGGGTGTGTGCATGCATGCAGTGCACGCCGACTCGGGCGACGGACGGGGACAACCCACCGCGCGCGGTAGGTGGCTGGACGGCCGATCACTCCTCCCTAGCTACCGAATTTCCGGTTCTGATTTGTGGAATGGGTGCGAGTGATGGATGGGACTCACCTGAGCGCGCCGTTCATTTCGCGGTGCCATCGTGTCGGAGAAATCTGCGCTTGTTAGTCTATCACGTGGCACCAGCACTCTGAAAAGGATTATTTCTGGCATGCGGCAAATCCATCGAGCTGGGAAGTGATGACTTTTCTAATCTCTTATCCCGTTTGTTTCTTAAATCTAGTCACCTTTCGATTGAAATTGCAAATATAGTCCTCTCTAACAAACTTCTGCGCTCCCCAGGAGGTGACCTCCCATGCTTGCTGACCACAAAAGGCCGGCTCCCTGCACCCCCCACCTCTCGTGCCACCAGCCATATGCCGTGCTTGCCCGCTCTCGCGCTCCCGGGGCAAGATAGGTCAGTTTCCGCGATAGGGAAGCGTGGCAGCACAATGAAAGGGCTAGATTTTCAATTCCATTCAGGTGAGGGCTAGATTTGAAAAAAAGAGTTAGGGGCTAGAAAAGTCATCATTTCTCGAGCTAGGGTTCAAAAGCTAAGCATTGATTTTTTTAGAGCATCCGTGTGTTCGAATCGGATAAGCCCACTAGCAGCTGGCAACTCACTCCTCAACTGCAACTAGCACACATCCTTAAACCTTATCCTTCTGTTGCTGGCTTGCCGCACAAGAGCATCTCGTCACAAACCATTCTTCAACCTTTACTGCTCTCTCTCTCTCTCTCTCTCTCTCTCTCTCTCTCTCTCTCGTTTCAGCCAAGCCGCTTCCACCACCGATGAGCTACTCCACTCCTGCCTCAACCCCAGCATCCCAAGCTTCACTGCTGGTCGCTGCGTCAGTTGCGCTCAACGAGGCCATCCACCACAACGGGAGCTTGTGCAAAGGGCCCCTCGTGAGAAGCAACTAGAGCTTGCTAGATCTGACGAGACCTAGGGTTTGAGGAGGTAGGGAAGTCAATGATGAGTGAATGGCAAGTGTTGCGGCGGTGTTGTGGGGTGGAGAAGAGGCACTAGGTCACCTACATCCCGATGAAGCGGTGGTGGCAATGGGTGGAGTGATGACGAGGCGGTGGTGTGGGCCGGCCATCTCCTTTCTCCTCTCATGAGCTCAGATCTGGTGTGGTTGTGTGTATGTATTTCTCAAACATGCCACATCCTCCTCTGACAAGCACGGCTACTCGCCTCTGTCCACACACGACCTCTTCCATCTCATCCTGGTAGGCTTTGCATGCATTTTCTCAAAATGTCACAATATTTTTTTCTCCTTTGTTGTAGAAAATGATTTGGCTTGCTGTAACATGTCTTGTTGGATTTTGTAGCAAATATGATTTTATTGCTAAGGGTTGTTGAATTTGTTGCTCCAGAGTAAAATTTTGTTGCAATATGTTGTTGGTTTTGTTGTGCTAATTTGTTGACATAGATTTATTCGACTAAACCAGTTTTTGTTACACATATAGCTTCTCATTGTTGTGACCACCAAAAATTTGTTGCACTAGTCGCCACAAAATTTATAGGTTCTCTAATTTTTTGAGGATATTATACCTTTTTTTTGTATTTTGTTGCACATATTGATTACAATTATTGCACGTATTGTCTAGTGATCTTGCGCTGACGCTTACGATATGAAGGCTTCTCATCATACGTTTGACGCCTAGTCGTTCCCTTCTTTTATCATGTCAATTTTTTCTTGTGTAAAGTTTACGTAACCACACTTCCTTGAGTAAAATAATCATAAAACTACATTTGTAAGCAATAATTTTATAGAACCATACTGATCTTTACCTAACATTTCGCAAAACTACACGGTCCTATAAGCCTATCACATTTCCGTTTGTTAGTATGAATAGGCTTGTGAGGCTAACAAATGGGCCTGGCTCTTTGGATATAACGGTAATGCTTGAAAGGGTGATTTTGTGAAATATTATATAAAGAGAATTAAGTGTGGTTCTTTGAAATTGTTGCTTAAAAAAGTGTGGTTTTGTGGTAGTCTTACTAAAGATAGTTTGTTTTTGTGAAAGTTACTCAAATTTCTTTGGGGGGTGTGGATGAAAGCTAGAATGAGTGTGAAAGAACAAGAAATGTTGACGGCTCCGCTAGGAACACAAAAATTGTTTCAAATTACTGAAACAATTGAATTGTTTTATAGAGATACGTTCTAAGCAAGCCTTAATTAAGTGACTTTTAGCAGATAATGACCACATATTTTTTTTGGTAAGTGAAACATCTCCTCAACAAAAATAGGTGAACATCATCAATCTGAATTTTGATCTGCGCAAGATTATCCAATAGAGTCAATCAAGGTTATGATTTGAAAAGAGTTCAAACAAGGGTTATCTCGTAGGATTTATGACGACACCTCATCACATTTAGTAGACCTATAATAGACCCTTTTCAACCCCATGACATCTGTAGAAGAAATCAATCATATCTTTGCATGACCACGTGTCATGATTTAAAAAGGGTCCAAACGAGTATAGAGGTGAGAATGTCTCGTAGGATTTTTTTCTAGAGCGAACCGTAGCGGCAGTCTGTATTTTCTAACCGCATATTTTATACGATTTTCTCTCTTTTATCTTTGGAATTCAACATTTCAAATCTAAAGCCTTCCTCAATCATGGCAAGTAGGGATGAACGGATATCCGAATTTCTGAACAAATTCGATATTTTTAAATAGATATATAATGATTTTGGTTTTCATTTTTAACACTTTAGCAAGCTCATTATAAAAATAAGATTATAAAATTAGATTAAAAAATTACGCATTATTTGCTTCCCATAAATAAAAGGTGAAAAATATCCGAATCCGTATCCGATTGATATCCGAATTTTGTTTCTATCATTTAAATAAATATATAATGAATTTGAGGTTCATTTTTATGAATTTGAATAAGCTCAACACCACAAACAAGAATATGAATTGGATAGAAAATTCTATATCCTATTTGTTTCCATTGAAGAACAAAGACAAAAAATTGATATCCGAATTACTATCCGTTTTCATCCCTAATGGCAAGTAGGAAAAATAATGCAGCGATTAAAAAAAAATATCTCTTTAGTTTTATTACCAGCCAACACTGGTCAAATGGCAGTAGTATTTTATCACTGGTGCATGAGTGCGAGCGACTGCGGCCCACTAGCCACTAGCAGTCACTAGCAATAAAAGATTTTTACAGGCAATAGCATGACACATGCTTAAATTTTCTAGGCCAGTGCAGAACACTGACACTTTCTGTATCACGCAATTTTCAGAGCAAGCCTGCACTACTTATACTCCAAAGCGGTTGCTATGCTCACTATCGATCTCTCATTTCAGTTGTCCATTTTACCACAACTGATAAGTGGCCCGGAGCACATAGGGCTGAAGTGTCGATTTTTTAAAACAATACAATTTTTTTATTCAAATTGCAAAATAATAAAAAAATTTGTAAAACTATACTTCTATCGCCATATGGTTAGACAACAATAACGTAAAATGCAGAAAAAGCTGAGCCAGCGCTGATGTGACCTCTCTGTCACCAAATAAGAGGGTGACAGGTCTCTGTCGCCAAACTATTTGGCGACAGGAACCTGTCGTCATTTCAATTGATGACAGTGAGCTCCTCACGCCAAACAGTAACCGTTTTACGGTCTCTGTCGCCAATTGATTTAGCGACGGTCGATTTTGCAGCGGGAGGCTTCTGTCGCTATTTCATTTGGCGACAGAAAGGCTGACTGTTTTTTCATCTACGTGGCGTCGACGTGGTTGTTTCTCGTCAATTCAAATGGCGACACAACACTTTGTTGCCATATCATACGACGATATTTCCCTCTCGTCGTTTCAAACGGCGACAGAGGTATAGTTTTGTAATATTTTTCAATCGTAGTATGTTTTTGTAATTTGAATAAAAATATATTATTTTAAAAAATTCCTGAAGTGTCAGCCAGGCAGTTTGTAGTAGTGCGAATCTTGTAGAGAGCATGCACTGTGTGTTTAGCTATTAATGACCTTTTGATCTTTTGTATTTGCTTATGTGAGTCGTGAGATGGCATCTCGCACTTTCACATACCTGTAGCTTTGTCCGTTATAGCATCATTCGGCACATACAATGTTGCAGAGTCATGGTCGTTAAATAAATAAAAAAAATCCGTTCTCAAGGAAATTAAAGAAAACTCTCGCAGATCTTTGAAAGATTCTCTCTTTCTGAAAGCTAATTAGAGAGAGATTTTTTTATACTGAGCTCATCATTCAGATGAACCGTGCTGTCGACCAACCGGCTGCTCGACGGAGATTGCTGCTCTGCTTTGAAAGAAGCGTCAAATGGATATCCTCCACATCGTTCGATCGAGCGTATGTTCGATTGCTTTCTCTGAGCTTGATTAGTTTCTTCAGCCTTCAAGGCAGGTACATGAAAAATTCTGAACCAAAAACTGCATCTGCATGCCGCTGGTATGAAATGCACCGTAATTTGAAAAAAAAAATCGTGCAATCAATTAACACTTATATGCAGAAGAGGCACACCTTTTGCTACGTGTTCATCAAAACTCTTTTTTCTTTTTCACGTAGCAACACTACACACTATACACGAATGAGAAATCGGGACTTTTGTGATTTCTAATAATAGAAATCAGGAGGTTTGTTGCCCTTATATTATTCTAAATACCAGTAGATTTACTCTCAAAATGAAAGAGGTATTTTAGATATCACCGGTTGTTTATATATATATATACACACACACATGAAAAGAGAACAAATTAGAGTAAGACGAGCGCAAGGAAGGACAGAGGTTACAATCACAGGAGACGTGCTGGCGACGCAACAATTCCGGACGCATGTACCACTCGCATAATGGTTTTCGGATCAAATATCTCTGGAAAGGCACCCACTGACACCCAGTTTTTGAGCATGAGTTCAGTGGCCAACCGAGCCTGGAAGCAGGAACCAACCGATGCCTCGCAACAGGACAGATGTATATGAATGTGGTACCAAACACATGATGATTCCTTCTCTCGTCGTTGCTTCCCCTGCTAAAGAAAAAACGTGCGCCCCCCCACCTCACCTGTACGAAAACGAAGCTGCGGGGCATAAACGAATTCATAGACAATTGCAGCACATGGCCATCTCATGGCAGCTACTAGTTGGCAAGGGTTCGGAAGAATGCTCTCGTACAAGGTACTTGAAAGGTAGGATCCAACAGTGGCAGTCCCACGAGGCCCCGAGCACATGTGCATTGTTCCCCTCCGAGTCATGCTCGTTTTACTTGATGACGAAACGGCGCGTCCTGTTTTCACAGAAATATTGCACTCACTCTCCTGTACTGCAAAGAGCCGTCATTTGATGCACTCCGCTGTTTTACACTGCTTCAAAAGCATGCTCATGGGTCGTCCCATACAATGGTTAGATTTCAGCCGAATCTAGAGCAGACTTCCTTTACATGGATTATCATCTGTTTGATCATTTCTCGTGCTCCTATGAGAGCAGGTCTCCTGTATGTTGACGGAACGTTCTGTACGGCGAGATCGTATTCTCCCTGTATTGAAGAGAGTTATCATCTGACACACACCTCTGTTTATATGCTGACACGCACGGGAAGCCATATGCTTAATGAGCGTGCTCTTCGCTCGTCCCGTCCCAACTGTGCACTAGTCACTAGTCTGATTTCGATGGTATCGAACAAGTCACATTTTTCTAATTCAATGGCCGACCACCTTGCAATAATTGATGTCGTCCATATAAAAAAGGTCACGCGGAAGAACATTTAGGTGTGCATTCTGTAACTTAGAATCTGCATTTTTCTTTTCAAGAATGGCATCAGAGGTACGAATTCTGCTTTGAAGTTGGAAAGAATTACACCATACATTCACACACACATGCTGACATGCACAAGCTTTAGTGGCGGCTACTCGCTTTATCCAAGCAGAAAAGAAGGGTCGTTTAGCCTAATCCGCTCAATTATGATCCAAGAACACAGCGCACTCACCAAACTGAGTCAGCGTCTTGATCGAGTAACTCATAGATTACAGCAACTTTGCATGTGCATGATCTAATGTTCGGTTTCAAAGCAAAAAAGAAAACGAATAGATCGCGCGCGGTGACGCGACATTTGATTAACTTATCTTTGGCGGGCAGTGCCCGCTCACACGCGCTCGCCGGCGCACTCTGACCGGTACGCCCCCGGCGAACGTGGCGGTGAGCCCGGGGGCGAACTTGGGCCGGTGCGAACTCCGGC
This sequence comes from Guadua angustifolia, assembly GCA_036346375.1. Taxonomy (NCBI): domain Eukaryota; kingdom Viridiplantae; phylum Streptophyta; class Magnoliopsida; order Poales; family Poaceae; genus Guadua; species Guadua angustifolia. Next base: position 36,310,647 of record CM070509.1, on the reverse strand, counting down.
CCACCGCCTCGATGTCGAAGCTCTGGACGACGGCAGCGATGACGGCCTTCATCTCCATGAGGGCGAGATCCTTGCCGATGCAGACACGCACGCCGCCTTGGAAGACCGGGTAGCGGTACGGGCTCTTCGGCACGAACCGGCCGTTGCGGAGCCACCGCTCCGGCCGGAACTCGGCGCAGTCGGGGCCCCAGACGGAATCCATCCTGCCCATGGCGTACGCGTGGTAGGTCACCCGGGTGCCCTTTGCGACGAACGTGCCGTCCGGGAGTGTGTCCTCGCCGGCGGCGAATTTGGAATCGAATTGCACCGGCGGGAACAGCCGCATGCACTCGTACAGAGCCGCGTGCACGTAGTGCATGTCCTTGAGCTTGTCGGAAGTGGCGACCGTGGGGTGGTCTTCTCTGCCTCCGGTGACGCGAAAGACTTCGTCCCGGATTGCGGCAGCGACCTGGGGGTAGTCAGAGAGGAGCAAAAAAAAGGCGGTGAGAGCCGAGGCGACAGTGTCGCGTCCTGCTAGCATGAAGCTCACGACGATGTCGCGGAGGTACTTGTCGTCGTTGATGGAACCCATGAAGCGAGACAGGAGGTCGTCGCCCGAGGCTGCGGTGCCGAGCTTGCGGCGTTGCCGGATGACCTCGGCGGCAAGAGCGTCGACGAGGCCGATCGCGTCGCGGAGCTCCCGCTCCTCCCCGATGTTCAGTAACCGCTTCAGCTTCCAGAACACATGCATGGGTGCTGTGGCGCGCCGTGCCGAGAGCATCGACGCTGTGTCGAAAGCGTCTGCGAACGCCGACATCGGCAGCGACAGCTCTAGGCAGCCGGGGTCGAGGCCGAACGAGATCTTGCATATGCAGTCGAAAGCGAAACGTCGGAACACGTCCTGCAGGTCGAGCAGCCTCTCACTAACGTCGCTTGAAGCAGAGTGGAGCAGAGGAATGAGGCGGCACCGCAGCTCGGAGGCCACGACGTTCGTCGCGAAGGCGCGAAGCGCGGGGGAGGCAAGCTCAGCCGCTGCGAGCTTGCGCTGGAAGAGCCAGGCGTCGCCGTCGACGTTGAATATGCCGCGGCCGAGGAAGTCGGCGAGGATGGCGGAGAAGGGGGCGCCCTTGGGGTAGTTGTCGAAGCGGCCGCGCAGCATGTGGTGGACGGTGGCGGGGTTGGCGGTGAGCACGTTGCCGAGCACGTGCACGTGCACGGTCCGCCCCGGCGCGCGGCGCAGCAGGTGCGCGTACCAGTCGCAGAGGTTGTCGAACTCGCCCGCCCACGACGCCGTCACGTACGACTCGCACACAGCGCACGCGCACCACCACGGCGGCCGCAGCCGCAGCGAGGCCAGGAGGGCAGCGAGGACCACCGTGCACGCGGCCGAGAAGAAGAAGACGGCGGCCACCTGCAGCTGCAGGGAGCTCGCCAGGGCGTGAACGGCAACGTGTAACGTGGTTGCATCCGCGCCCATGACGAAGAATAGTGGGTTTTTCTCTCGCTCTTTTTGGCGCGCGTGCGCCTGAGGTGTGCTTTACGTGTGCGTCTGAGTGTGTGCCTGCGAGTTTGGGTTGTGCCATTCTCGGTGCACACCGTTTTATACAGGGTATCAAACTTTTAGCTGTCAAAAATTTGTACGAAGAGGTGCAACCAGCGGGGTACGTGACTGTGTACCCTTGGTTTTGACCTCTTGCTTGCTGTTAACCTTGGCTTTATGTAGGGCCGGAAAAAAAGTTCGTTGAGCTGACTCGGTGGCTCGTTTCAAAATTGCTCCGATTACATTTATTTTTCTTTTAAAATAAAAATTAGTTGATTTGGAACAAGGGTCAACTTCGGCTCGGCTCGTTAGGCTCGGCTCGTTAAGCTCGGTTCGAAGTTGGGTCTCAAACAATACAGGAGACTATAATAAATAAGAATAAATTAGTGTCGAAGAAATATCGGAAAAAAATTCATCTGACTCGTTTTCCACCCCTAGCTTTATGCACATCTGCTCTTCCTCTTTATTTTCCTTTCTTTAGTCCATTTAGTTAATTGTTCTAGTTCTTCTTTTTCTTATTGGCATTCTTTTCAAATGAATTTGTTGTTTTGCCCTAGGGGTGATTGGGGCTTGGGCTGCGCCGGCACATGCTTAGGGTACGTTTGATGTATTAAGACGAATTACCACGTCCGATTTATAGTGTTAAGAAAGGTTTTTAAGTTATTTGAAGTTGCAAGAGTAGGGAGAATCAGAGATGTACATTTAAGGAGTGAATAAATTCTGTTTTGGTTTGAATTTTTTGGTGCATCATAAAAAAACATTTGTTGCATAAACCTACTTCCCCATATGCATGGCCATACAGGAGAACCAATTTGGCACTTCATTAAAATAAACATATGTTTGCCCATAAGGCGGGGAGTTTGCTTGACTATGCATGCTTTTTTAGAGGACAGTAAAAAAGGAACTATTGCTCCTATAAAGATATGAAAGCAATTTACGAATCACAATATTTTTTTTATTATTTGGGTTATCTGTGAATTTTCAATATCCTTATACAATATTTTTCATTTGAGTTCTTACACTCAATCCATTCTTTGATTTACGTCACAATGCTACGCCGTTAGTCGAATAGCTAGTAACTCAACAAAAAGGTAGAACATGAAAAAGTTTAAGATGTTTTTGTCAAAAAAAGATTTCAAAACATCACTGGCACAGAAATTCTTCTTTGATTACAATGTCCAAGTAATTTACACCTCTAGTTTGGTCTGTAATGCTAACCATATCATGTTAACAAGTTACGAGAACCTGCGAGGATAACTAATTACAAATTTACAATATATCTTCCTTTAAGTTTGTTAGACATGTGCAAAGAGAGTAAGGGCTTATTTGGTAGAGCTCCAGATCCCTGTTTCACCTGAGATCTAAAACTTGTAGGCTAAAATAAAGTGAATTAATTTTATATTTTTGGTCTAAAATGTAAACAAGATGATCCATCTAAACACTTTTAATGTACTCACAGTTTCAGCTCCACGGATCTGGTGGAGCTAAGAATATCCAGCTCCACCAAATCCACGGATCTAGTGGAACTGGAGTTCTATCGAACATACCCTAAGGGTCATAGATTTCATAAAAGTAATGAAGGATGTGAATTATGAATCACAATTACTTATCTTTTAGTTTCAATCTTATTATTAAATTAATTGATCCCTGCCTTTTTCTACTTAGGTAGTTGCAACACCAAAAGCAATGGTCAGCATTGTCCTAAGCTTACTTTCGCTGTATCTATCTAAAGTCATGCCATAAGTTGAAAAGGTTTCTCTTGGAAATCGGGGTGACCATAATACCCACTGTGATGATGATGATAACATGTTATACCAACTATCTTAAGTTTATTAGCTTTTTCTACAACTTAGTGTTTAACTTAACTTTCGAGCGACTAAGCCGCTCACGTTAAAGCTAAAACCATTGTGATTTTGGATAACTGTGCCATTTACATCAAATCACAACTAACAATAGCATTACTGGGAAACACACTTGTACAAAAGAAGGATAACTCAACTCTTTATTCACTACTAAACAACATGATACAACTAAGATACTAATAAATCTTTTGTGGCTACCCTACCTGCGTTATCTTCTTATGCCACTATGTAAGACATGATATGCTAATGACACATGCTGCTCATATGGTGGCTCATGCGGTGGAAAGAACCCCTATTTTTAGTTGTACATAACCGTTGGATTGGTGCCAAGTGGCAACCATCCAAGCATACACACTATAAACATATCTATCTCTGGATTTCTCTTATCAAATATCTAAGCCCTATATAATTCTATACTTGATCACGAAGCATGGCTCAATTATTTTGCTCTAGATCATTACTACAAACTATCTAACTTATGCATTATGTTTGAACATTCTAGAACACTTGTGAAGTGTGTATTGCTATATTCAATATTCCCTCTCAATTCACACTTCTTCATGTGTCGATGTTGGTATTGGATCTTATGCGCTTTGCCATTCTGGCTTTTCTTAGGTTGGTTGCCCTTCAACAAGTCCTTTCCATTCTTTACTAATTTGCACTGACACATAGCTTACTTTTCTCCTTCATTCTTCTCAAAACTTGGACCTAAGTGTAAGATCATGCGTACCTTACATGTCACCTAGATTCCTTGTAAATTTTTCTTCTCCATATTCATCGGCATATTCTTGTTGTTAGCCAATGCTCTATCTATGACCTCATTATTCTTGTGAGGCTCCTTATCTTGAGAAATATATGCTCTTTCTCCACCAACATAGTATTTATCTTATCGTCGGTGAAAGCTTTCTAATCTTCATCACTATCATATGCAAACCTCAGTAGAGAAGCCACCTTTTGCACCCCACTCTTCCTTTCTAGATTCCTTTATAGTCACGTCACTGGTCGATGGATGCTCACACTCTATTAGATCTTCAACAAAGTAAACATCTTTAGTTGCAGTTTAGGCATCCACTCTTTTTTACGGATGCATCATTCCAAGATATCTTGCAGTAGCCACGTTTCCTTCTAAGCGCTTCCATGGACTCCTACAGCCTTTTGCAAGATGCCTAGCCAATTAAAGTACTCATCTCACTTTCTTCTTCTCTTTCTTCTTGAGCCCCCTCTGAATAGCCAAGCTCCTTTGGGCAACACCTTCCTCCTCTTGTCTACTCCACCTCTCCTTGGCCTCTAAGTGGTCTCTTCATTTTTCCTTCACTTCTCATGGCCTTCTTCCTACTAAGGAAGAACGCTTTCTCATCATTCTCTTCTTTTAAGGTAACTCTACCTATCTCCTTGGTTAATGCCTACTAATAAGGTGACAAGATGCTTATTCACCAATACTCTTACCACGGCCATAAACCCACTATATTTGGGACTTAGGCCATTTACGATCATTTTCTCACTAACCTTCTCCTTATGTCAAGCAAGGATATGTCACAATAACTGACTACTACTCGAGTGCGTTGTGAGATACATGTGAGCTTATTTTCTAGGAGTTGGAGTGATACCCTATTCTTCTTAGAGAACAACTTCTCCAATGCCACCCAAGTATCCTTCGGTGTTTTCCTGTCTTGGGTGTGCTCTATTAGGTCATCCTCAACACAAACATAGCCTTGCCTGCCTTGATGCATAACTTTTGAAAGGCCTCTGCATTCTTCTTCGGTGGAGGAGTCTAATGAGCCTAACTAGCTATCTTTACAATTTCAGATTGTGATCTCAATAAAATGTCAGTACCACACAGAACAATGTAAGTGCCCAGTGTTTATTGAATACTAGATTCACCAATGTAAGTGTGCATCACTTACCACAACCTCCTCCCACTCCTAAATGTCTCGGGCCGCCTCCACTCCTGACTGTCTCGTGCTGCCTGCTTTGATACAGAATTGGGGTGGTCCTAATGCCCACTATGATGAGGACCTACGCTGCTACGCACACGCTACACCAACTATTATAAGTTGGTTAGCCCTTTACTTCTTACTACTTAGTGTTTTACATAGTTTCCAGACAACTAAGCCACTTATATTAAAGTCAATACCGTTGTAATTCCGAGCGACTGAGCCACTCACGTCAAATCACAACTAACAACACTAAGTTCTTTGAAGTAAGCAGCTTACCAGGAGAACATGAAAACACAATATAAATGACAACTCTTTATTTGTCGCTACACAACTAGATACTAACAATTCTTTTGTGACTTCCCCCCTCTCTCTCTTATCTACTTATGCCACCACCTAAGGCATGATATCCTATTGGATCATGGTAGCTCGTATGGTGGCTCGGGGTGGGAGGCACTCCTATTTATTCTTGTGCATGACCATTGGATTGGTGTTAAGTGGCAACCATCCAAGCATATACACTACAAATATCTCTTCTTATAATTCTTTTATCAAATAACTAAGCCCTAGAAATTTCTATATTTGACCATGAAGTATGGCTAAATTATTTTGTTCTAGATCATTCCTACAAACTATCTTGCTCATGCTTTACGTGGGAATGTTTTGAAACACTTGTGAAGTGTGCATTGCTATATTCAATAGTTTCAGAGTCGTTATACTCCCTCTGTCCAAAAATATGAGGCGTATTTTAACTTTGCACAAGGATTAAGGTTGTGTTGAAATTGAGAAAAGTATGAGAGAAAATGACTTAGATGCTCCCACTTAATTGTCTTGGAAGATGATAGATAGTACTTTGTGTGGGTGGTAATGAATAATTGCATATGATTGAGAGAGAATAAATAGGGGTAAAGAAGGGAAATTCTCATTAAATCTACGTATAAGTCTTATATTTATGGAGAAGACTATTTAAAAAATAAGTCTTATAAATTTAGATGGAGGAAGTACTTGCTTCTTTCGTAATTATTATTTCTGATCTGTCTTCAGAATTTAGGCATGTTCTACATTTGGAAGTCACTCAGTATAACGGTGTGAGACAGATTCCTAACCTTTATATTTCAAACAGTCATGCACAAAAGTCAAAATGCATGATATCTTTCCCACCAATCATGTAATCCTATGATTCAACAACAGTCTGACATCCACCAATCGTGTGTGAGTTTGAGACCAAGCTGGCGGTAATCCTTTAAGGCCCATTTGAAACACAAGTCCCATCAGGAACTTCGTAGGAAACTCCTACATCGAGTGTTGTGGGACTAGCTAATCTCCCACGTACGTAACACATCCAAGCTTTGCTATTCTCAAAACCTGCACCAACTAGAGTTTCAATTCTGATCATGATGTACATATCAGCTTACATCTACATATAAATTTCATGATCAAATTCGTCCTGTGCTAAGAGTAATAAAAGACAAACTTGATCATGAACAGAATAGTTCCTATTCATGATCAAGTTTGTTTTTTTTGTAACTTCTAGTATAGGATGAATTTGATCATGAAATTTTATATGTAGATGGGGTAAGCCGATATGTACATCCATGATTTTTTTCAGAATTTTTTGAAACTTTTCTTAGTTGGTGTGCACCAGGTTTTCACCAAATATTTGTGTGCACAGGATACGTTGCCTCTCAAGAAACCACGATGAATTTCCTAACCATACAATCTAGTAATACGCGGGCAAATGATTCAGTATAGTACACCAAACATTCCTATAAGCGGAGGCCAAATGGACGTCCAAAACTAATATAGTCAACGGACAACTTAGATCACAGGATAGACATTTAAGTAATAAAATACCACGCGTGACATTCCCTACGCTCCTCTGCAGGGACGGAGCCAGGGGGGGCTAGTGTGGGCCATGGCCCCCCATGCAAAAATTTTTTAATTACCCCCCTCTATCTTCCAGCTCAATGCATGATGTTGCTACTACAAAAGAACTAATTCAAAAGTTAAGGGATAATGGTTGGACTAAACTCTTAAGTAATGTTGTTGCATTTTGCAATAAGCATGAGATTTCATTCTCGATATGAGCGGTTTCTATGCTAACTTTATTCGATCACGTGAGCGGGATGAGACTTGGTTCAACATCACTATCAATATGATATTTTTACGATTCTTTGTTGACCGGCTGACTCTGAGGAGTTAAATAGCGATTCGGTGAACAAGCAAGCGAGTTACTTATTCTTTGTAGCTTTTTGGATCCAAGGAACTCATATAGGTCATTCAACATTGACAATGTTTGTTTGTTAGCTACAAAGTTTTATCCTTTAGATTTTCGAGCAGAAAGGATTAACTTGAGGCGTCAATTGCAACATTATGAGCTTGATGTGCTACTGAAATCGGAGTTCCAAGACTTATCAAATATTGCCGATCTTTGCCAAAAACTTGTAGAGACGGAAAAATCTAAAGATTATAATTTGATAGATAGGTAATCTTTATTTACTTGTGTTTAAACTATAATTGTCCTCAACACTTTTATTTTCTATATATTAATCCCATCGTCTCTAATTTGCAGGTTAATTCGACTTGTCCTTACTTTGCCTGTTTCAACTGCAACAACAGAACGTGCTTTTTCTGCCATGAAACTTGTCAAGACAAGACTTCGAAATAAAATGGAAGATGGATTTCTAAAAGATTGCTTGATAGTCTATATTGAGAGGGATATGGCTCTAGAGTTTAAAACCAAAGCACTTATAGATAATTTCATTGCAAAGAAGCGTCGACGAGTACGGTTTAACTAAACTCTTGCAGGTGTGTTACTTTCCCTAATTCCTCTAATTACATATGATTATGGATGATTTCAATGTAATACATGGCTAAATTATCCTTTACATATATTGATTTCAATAGATTAGTTTTTCTATTGGCCCCCTGCGAAAAAAATTCCTGGCTCCGTCCCTGCTCCTCTGGACAGGAAACTTCCTGTTGCATGATCCCTGTCCGTGACAACGTGATACTCGTGCTGAAAGGACGATCGAATCAAAGCTGCCCGCAGTACTCAGTAAAGTTGCAGTCAGCAAGTACGCGGACGTAACACCACCGGCATGAAAAAGGCCGAGGGCCAATCGCAGGCCATCACCGAGGCAGGGAAGGGGCGAGACCACACAAAGGCTGCCACCCTGTCTTTTCTAGCCCCGGCCTGATCCCCGGCAGCGCCAGGGCCGGTCGACATGCCGGGGGGCGCCGTCCCCCGCCGAGGCCCATGCGGCGCAGGCATCACACGTTCCGCGCACGACGCGGCTTTGCTCGGCGCCAACACCACCACCACCCCACACCCACCCCCGGCGTACATTCATACGTGACCGCGCCCGCGATTCCGCGTGGTCCATGGCCTTGGCGCTCGCACCGCACAAAACGTTAAGAGATGGAAGGGGAGAAATCAGGGAGGGCAAAAGCGCGCGCCTACGCATCAACCAGCCGCACTAACGCGGTAACGCTATCATTCATGAGCCCCCGGGGACCGGCAGCGGGCGCGCGCGATACGTCGATCGTTTTGTGCGCGCGCGACGGGCCGAATTGGCCCGGCCGGGCTGACGGGTCAACTTCGCGTCATCGATCGGAGGTATGATTCGGTGCGCTGTGCTTGTGCAGGCATCGGGTTTGGCTAGGCTACAACTCTACGGGTGTCAGTTGGACAGTGCCGTGGTACTGTGCGGATAAGGATGCATGATCGGGAAGGGGGAAAAAAATCCGCGGCACGTGCGGGAAAACGAGGGGGGGCCTGTTTACGTGTCGAGCGAGCAACGGAGCGTGCTCGCCATACTTCTTCATTTTGAACCACGTGATGTTTTTCTTCAGCACTGGCCACAAAGAGGAGGGGAAATTGCAGAAGCAGCGCCGTTTGTCTGCTTGCAAAAGTAGCGAAAGGTGCTGTTTGTCTAGACTTAGCTTTTTTTTATATATAGATTAAAGTTAACTTTTTAGTTTAAACAGCTTAAAAACTAACAGTTTTTGTACGCGATAGAGGTGGATAATTTTACCTAATTTTAGTGTTATTATTCTAAAATTAACCATCAATAAGTCAAAAAAGTCTCTCCAGTGGTTTTTGACTTTTAGTTATATAGAGACTTATGGCTTTTAAAAAGTCCAAATAAAAGCTACTCGTTTAGTTAGGCTGTAGCTTTTTTATTTTTAAACCGATGAAAAAACCCAAACAAACAGGACCAAAGACTATTACTATATCCTAAAGGAACATGCTACAAAATAAGAACCAGTCTTGAAATAGTCTTCAAATATAGAACTATCACCGCATATGCTAGGCATCACAACCTATTTTGAATACATAAATTTCACAGAAAATTTTTAGAAAATAGTATAATTTCGATGTACCCTTATGCGGGAAATTGGCACCAAATACAGACCGTGGGCCAGCTTCTACTTTCTACCATGGGGCATGCCTGGTTAGTTTTTGCAAAACCATGAGTCTGGGTGCTATTTTGCAATTTTCTTTTGGCTGAGTTATTAACTTATTATGTTCTTTTCTTCCGGTGACGAGAGCCAACTTATCCCAGCCCCACCTGCAGGTGCCTACAGACACTATGATTGAGCGTGTGATGTGGAGTAGGATCTGGAACACTCCTTTTTTTCATTTCTCTTGGCATTTGCCCCTAGGATTTGTACTACTGATAAGTATGGGGAGATGAATGTCCTCTTTATTTTCCCCCTCTCGAATCATTTCCTAGACAAAGAGATTCCGAAGTCTTTTCGTGGAGAGAGAGAGAGAGAGAGGCCTGACGCCTGCGAAATTGCTGAAGCAGCAACCACGCACCCCGACCATTGCTGTCTGCTCAATATGAGCGAAATATCTGCTCCTAAAGTTCCAGGGCTTTTCCCTGTATTGATTGGTTCTGGTTAAATGGAGGATTTATGTTCCCCTAAGTAGAACCTAATCCCTAATTAGCATTGTTCCAAATGAAGCCATCCTATTAATGTGCCTTCACCGAGAGCCTTTCTGTCTTTCAAGGGCCAAAGCTATCAACTTAAAGAGTTATTTCAAAATTTCTGTATGATCGATAGCTAGGAGAAGTTGACTGGTGCATTTGTTTTGGAGTAAATTTTATAAACTTTCCTACATGTTTTAGTTTCTATTTCACAAAACTACAAGTTTTATGAGAACTTATATCAGAAAACAACATGTTTTAGAATTGATTATTTCTTGTAACGGTTCTGACAGTGTGGACCCATATGATAGCCTCACATGCGAGTGAAATGGGAAATGAGAGCACGTAAGACTGTCGTGTAGGTCTATACTGTCAAACCTGTTACAATTGACTCTCAATTCTAAAACTTATAGTTTTATGACATAAGTTTTCCTAGAAATATATGGTTTTGTAAAATAGAAGCAAAAACCTATAGTTTTTTGATGGTATGTATAAAAAACTTATAGTTTTGTGTGACTTACTCTTTGTTTTATTATATGGCACAACATCTTTGGATAAAAAACTACTAGCTTGATTTTTATGATTTTTTTCGGATCTTGAGTTATATAAGTAGAGTTAGCTTCTTGTTACGTGGAGAACCTTTTTAAGGTAGCCCTATATGATGACTCAAACCTACGAGCTTTGTTTAAAACTACTAGCAAGTAGTCATAACCATATGAAGACTGAACTATTTCATGGTCTTATTTGTATTAAAAATAATAACTTATCTGCTGGGTTTTTGATCCGAATTTGCTTTTGGACTTTAGGAATGTCTTTAGCTATATTTCGGTATAGCCCGTTTAGACTCGAGTCACTTCATCTATCTATAAATATCTCTTGTAAGTTGTATGAAGGATGTGTGTCTCATTGTAAACCCTAGAATTTGTACTTAATTCCACAAGATTAGTTCAAATCAAGATGCATGATGGCATTATTAGAATCTTGACAGATGTAAAGCACATTTCATATATGACAAGGAATCTCATTTCTTTGAGTACTCTTGACTCTAAAGGGTATAAGTATTCCGGTGGTAATAGAATTTTAAAGGTATCAAAAGGTTTTCTTATTGTTATGAAAGGATATTTGAAATCTGCTAATTTATATCGTCTACAAGGCACTACAATTACAGGTGATCTTTTGTTACTTCACATTCATTACCTGATATTATTAATCTTTGGCACAATCATTTTGGGCATATGAGTGAACAGGGTTTGGAAGTATTGAGTAAGAGAGGGCTTCTTGATGGATACAATAGTGAAAAATTATATTTCTGTGAGCATTGCATATTTGGTAAGCATAGAAGGTGAAATTCGACACTTCTGTTCATACTACGGAAGGTATTCTTGATTATGTGCATTATGATTTATAGGGGCCATCTCGTAAGACTTCTTTTGGAGGTGCTCGTTATATGTTAATAATTATTGACGATTATTCTATAAAATTTTGACCTTATTTCTTGAAGCATAAATTAGAAGCATTTTCAGCATTCAAAGAGTGGAAGGTTATGATTAAAAGGTAAACCGAAAAGAAGGTAAAGAAAATTCGCACTGATAATGGGATAGAATTCTGTTATGATAAATTTAATTCATACTGCAAGTCTGAAGGTATTGTGCAGCACTACATTGTTCCTCATACTCCACAACAAAATGGTGTAGCTGAGTATATGAACAGAACTATCATCTCAAAGGCTTGTTGTATGTTGTCTAATGTTGATTTGCATGGGCGTTTTTGGGTTGAAGCTGCTTCCACTGCTTGCTATCTTATTAATCGGTCACTCTCCATTGTTATTGATAAGAAAACTCCAACTGAGGTATGAACTGATTCTCTAGTTGATTATTCACAATTGAGAATTTTTGGTTGTACTGCTTGTGCTCACGTTGATAATGGTAAATTGGAGCCTAGAGCTATTAAGTGCATCTTTTTTGGTTATAAATCTGTTGTTAAAGGCTATAAATTGTGGAAACCTGTGAAATCATATGTTGAAAAATTGGCTTAATGGTGAAATTGGCATTGCAAAATGGTTGTGATCATGGCATGTGTGGTGTTCGTGCATATGATGTTTCAAATGATTATTTGATATGCTTGTGATAGCATGATAATAATTTTGCTTAATGCAATGCGTTCGTGTGAGTGGTTGCATAGATTGACTTTGAGTTAAGTCGTGGACTTGTGCTTAGATTTGTTTCTTGTTTACTCATGTACAGGTATTGCTCGAGGGCGAACGTGGTCGATGACGGGACCGGAACTAGGATCATAGAGGAATTGAGGTTCGGGACTAGATTCAGGGAGGAATCGAGGTCTTGGTGATCAAGAATGTCATGCGGGACGTTTGGGCTAGATAACAGTGCACATGAAAGCTGGTTAGTCACGTGAGTATGGCATGTGGGCTGTACACGCGTGCAAAAGTTGTATTCGGCCATATTGGGCCAAGTGGAGTTGTATACAAACTCTTTCCATGTTGGGCGTGGAGTAGACATGGGAATTGGGCCGGGCCTTAGTGGGCCAGCACGACCCGGCACGAAAAAAATGGGCCGAAGCACGACCCGGCACGAAAAAAAATGGGCCAGGCTAGCACGGCCCGAATGGCGTGCCGGGTCGGGCCTAAAAACCTGGCACGATGGGCCACCCGGCACGGCCCGAATCACGGCCCAAATCTGTAATTTAAATTTTTCAGTGTCTTCCTTTGCTCATATGAATTTATACTCTACATGAAAGTTGTAGAGAATTTCGAGACACATCTTTTTCATGTAGACAACTTTTCCATTTGAGCAACGTATGAATTTATAAAAAAAATATTTAGTGCGCTATGTAATTTCGAACCGACGCCACATCTCTCGGTAATCTGCATTTTTCAGTGTCTTCCTTTGCTCATATGAATTTATATTCTACATGAAAGTTGTAGAGAATTTCGAGACGCATCTTTTCCATGTAGACAACTTTTCCATTTGAGCAACGTATGAATTTATAAAAAAATATTTAGTGTGCTGCGTTCTCTCCATTGCGTGTTCGGGCCGACTGGCCCGACAAAGAGTCAGCGTGCCTTTGGGCCGTGCGGGCCTTGATTTTTGCCGTCCGTGCTGGCCCGGCCCGGCACGAAGAAATGATCGGACCGTGCTGGCCCGTTTCACGTAGGCCCGAAGCACGACGGGCTCGGGCCGTGCCGGCCCGGCACGGCCCGAGTCCCACCTCTAGCGTGGAGTTGCATTCGAACTTTTTAGGATTGCTTATTATAAATAAAAGGAGATGTCTCCTCTTTATGTGGAGCTAGGCATTATAGTTTATACTCTTTAATTTGTTTATAGTACTGTTAGACAAAAATAAATAGAAATCTTTCTTGCGTCTCCTGCGTTCGGCGACTAGAAGTGCTGGACGATTTTTTCTTGCGCCAGGCCAGAGAGTTTTTGTTTTTCTTGCCTTCATAGCGGGGCGGCGGCGCATGCATGCAAAGTTAAGGAGCCAGCCGACTCGAAGATCAGATCGCTCCTGGCGCGGCGACCGGTTGTTTTTTTTTTCTGGCGGCGCATGCATGGTGTCTGGAATCTTGCGGCCAGAGAGTTTCTTATTGCGCCTGGAGGGTTTTGTTTCTTGCTCGATGCATGCATGCATCATTACGACTAGATAATTCTTGTGTGCGGCTGCCGGCTGCATGCATGACTTCTAGTTGCTGGTGTTTGGTTTTCTAGTGCAAGTTCCTTGGCGACTAGATTGTTTCGTTTCCTGCACCGAGAGCTTCCTGTGACGTGATTTCTTTCCGGCGCTTGTGACGTGATTTCTTTCCAGCGACGGAATTTTTCTTGTGAACAAATCTCAGCGATAAAGATCAAGATTTGCAAGTTGATGCGTTGGTAATCTCGTTCTTTTCGTTTTTGTTCTTCGTTTACATGCCTGTTTTATTTTAAAATTGATTTATAGTTTTATCATAATAATTTTGATTTGATCCATTCAAAATCTGTCTAGGGCAACAAGTGATTGATCTAAAAAGTTTGATTGGTTAATTTCTCATAAATCCTGTTTAATCTCGCAATTAGGATTTGATTAGTTTTCGTCATTATTGATACAATCATATTGCGAAGGTAATATCTTTAGATTCGTAGATCCGATCAAGCTGATTCTTATTATGTTAATTTTAAAATTGAATCTAGTTTGTACAATTAAAATTTCACATCAATCCAACGGTGGGATCTTCAGAAATTACTGTTTTAATGCACTATATCATACTGTTTTTGTCAAATCCGAATCAAGCAATTCGAGTCCAAATTGGAGTATTTCAAAAATCATCAAAAAATTAATTTTAGCTTCTGCGCAATCATTCACCCCCTGATTACTAGTTTAATATATATCGATCCTACAAATCCTCAAACACAAAAAGTTGTTATTAGTAAGAATGTTATTTTTAATAAATCTGTTATGTTAAATGACAAATTGGATACAAATGTTTCTATTGATAAACAACAGAAAACTAGTGACAGGTGGAGCACCTTATTGATTCAAAATATACACCAGAAAATAGTAGTACTGATGTTCAGAATGCACCTATTATTGATGATTCACATATTGTTGAGCATTCTTCTCCAGTTGTGCAGCCTCCACTGTATTCTATTGCTACTGATAGACCTAGGAGGTCCATTAATGCACATAAAAGATTCATTGAAGAATGTGATATTGCATATTATGCTTTAAGTGTTGCAGAAGAAATTGAAAATAATGCAGAATCTTCTAATTATGTTGAGGCTATTACTTCTACTGATTGCAGAAATTAGATGACTGCTATGTAAGATGAGATGGAGTCACTTGAAAAGAATAGTACTAGAGATTTAATAAAATTGCCTAAAGATAAGAAGACTGTCCGTTGTAAATGGATTTTCAAAAGAAAGGAAAGTATTTCTTCTACTGATCCAACAAGGTATAAAGCAAGATTGGTTGTTAAAGGATATAGCCAGATTCTAGGTATTGATTTCAATGATATATTTTCTTCTATTGTGAAACACAGTTCTATTCTCACTCTACTCAGTGTTGTTACCATGCATGACTATGAACTTAAGCACTTAGATGTTAAAACTGCATTCTTGCATAGAGTGCTAGAGGAAGATATTTATATAGACCAACCTAAAGGATTTGTTATTCCTGAAAAAGAACACCTTGTTTGTAGATTAAAAAAAATCTTTTTATGGCCTGAAACAATCCTCTAGACAATGGTACAAGAAATTTGACTCATTTATGCTCTCTCATATTTTTAAGCAGTCTAATTATGATAACTGTGTTTACTCGAAGATTGTTAATGGTTCAGTTATATATTTGCTTCTTTATGTTGATGATGTGTTAATTGCTGCAATAGATAAACCAGAAATAGCTAAACTGAAGGCACAATTGAGTAAAGAATTTGAGATGAAGGATTTAGATGCAACAAAAAAAATTCTTGGTATAGAAATTATTAGAACAAGGAAATCTGGTAAATTATACCTTAGTCAACAAGGTTATATTGAAAAGATCATTCATCGTTTTAATATGCATGATGCAAAACCAGTGAGTTCCTTTAGCTGCACATTTTAGATTATCTTCACCTTTATGTCCAGAGTTAGATGATGATGTTGAGTACATATCTAGAGTTTCACATTCCAGTGCAGTTGGTTCTCTTATGTATGCCATAGTTTGTTCTCGTCCTGATTTATCTCATGCACTAAGTGTTGTCAGTAGATACATGGCTAATCCTGGCAAAGAGTATTGGAAAGCTGTTCAGTGGATTTTCAGATATTTGTGTGGTACTTCTAATGCTTGTTTGCAGTTTGAGAAATTTGGAGATAGGCTTATTAGTTATGTTGATTCTAACTATACTAGTGATTTAGATAAGAGGAAATCTCTCACAGGTTATATTTTCATTATTGGTGGTTGTGCTGTCAGTAGGGGTGAAAACGGGCCGGATACGGGCGGATATTGCTCTTCTCGTATCCTAACCCATATTTTTTCCCAGATTCAGAACTGGATACGGGCTAGCCGGATACGGATACGGATTCGGGTTATTCGAGATACGGATATGGGACGGCTATGTGACGGATTCGGGTTAGAAACGGATAAAGATATACGGATAATGCACGCATATATAGAGTAATATATATTAAATTTAAATCATATGTGTACATGACTATAGTAACAAATTATATATTAATCAAATTCAACAAATGTCGTAGAAAGAATGTGCTACTTAAGAATCAATAGAACCAACTAATTGTTAATGTAAATGGGCTGACATGGAAAAAAATATGGTGAAAATGGACTGGGCCTTGCTGATATCCGAATATCCGATCCGAATATCCAACTCGAATATCCAATCCGATATCCGAATAGGAAAAATCCGGATATCCGAATAGAAAAAATCCGAATATCCAGATTCCGTCTCGTATTTACCAAATATTGGATGCTCCGGATCCGATCCCGAATCCGGATTCAAGTATCCGGATCTAGTCCCGGATCCGACCGGATAGTAAAATCCGGTCCCGAATCGGGTGGGAGATATCCGACCCGTTTTCAACCCTAGCTGTCAGTTGGAAAGCAAGCTTGCAGACTGCTGGTGCACTTTCAACTACTGAAGTTGAATATATGGCTATTTCTGAAATATGTAAAGAAGCTACTTGGTTAAGAGGTTTATACACTAAGTTCAGCGGGGTTACTTTTTGTGTTACTTTATTTTGTGACAGTCAAAGTGCTATTTGCCTCACAAAGGATCAAATGTATCATGAAAAAACAAAGCACATTGATGTAAGGTATCATTACATTCGAGATGTTATTGCTCAAGGTGATATCAAATATCCAAGATAAGTACCCATGATAATTCCGCTGACATGATGATAAAGTCAATTCCTGTCATTAAGTTTGAGCTATGTTCAAACTTAGTTGGAGTTACAGCTTAAGTTCTAGAGACTTTTGGCTCCGGTGATATTTATTATTGAAGGGAGTTCAGTGATGATTCTTTTGCTACAGGAGGGAATTCGTCTTGAGTTTGTTGGGTTTTTGATCCGAATTTGCTTTTGGGCTTTAGGGATGCCTTTAACCCGTATTTCGGTATAGCCCGTTTAGACTCGAGTTGGTTTATCCATCTATAAATACCTCTTGTATACTGCATGGAGGATGTGTGCCTCATTGTAAACCCTAGAATTTGTATTCAATTCTATAAGATAGTGATATTGCCGGTTGGCGTTTATGGTTTTTTTAAAGAGTTTTTCACGTAAAAATCTACATCTCATGATCTTATTTTTCTGTGATTGATTGTTTAACATTGTCATCTACAGTCAAAATGTTCCTTTTGTTAACGGAGAACACCTAGGGGCGTGTTGCCGTGTCCCTTCCGATCTCTGTTTGCAGTACTATGACAACCTAATTCCCAATCGAACAAGTGCTACACTTAAATTAGGAGCACGACCGAATATCAGCCCGCGATATCTAGTTCAGCACACTGTGAGCGTGACACAAGCTACAAGCAATGGAGTTGGCAAAGAAAGGACGGAAGCACTTAAAACGAAAGAAAGAACATGACGCATGATGAATCACATCTCTCCCTGGAGAAAAAAAAGGACGAACAATCGGTATCCAGGAAAAAAAGAAAGTTAAATGCTCCCTTCTGATGGGGAGTAGAGTAGGAACGGTGGTTTAACTGATTACTCGTGTTTAACTGATTACTCGTGTATCTATGATTAAAAGTTTTAATAGAGATGAATATACTTTTCTTTTGTTAGCCGTGGATATATTTATAGGGGCAAACTTTGCCTAACGATCAAATAGGTATAGGTATAAAGGAGTTTCACCCATGCCCATTTTACTTGATTACTCGTCACCTTCTACTGATATATGGGCCAGCGCCGGCCCTGGAGGGGGGGCGAGAGGGGCCGCCGCTCCGGGCCCCTCAAACTATAGGGCCCCACCTCTGTACATGTACTAGTATTAGTATATTGTATATATAACAGTATATACTGTAATATTGTAATATGTACTTCTTGTTTTACCTGTTGCTTGATATGAATAATTTTTTTGGATACACTTTGAGTGTTTATTGGTAACACTTATATATATGGGAAGAACTAGCGCTCGGACATCCGACATTGTTCATTTCATCGGACACCTCTTGCAATATTTTTTTTCAACACTTGAAACATTTTTTTCCGACACGTGCAATATTTTTTTCAACGCTTGCAACATCCGTTTACTGTGCCGCAATTCACTGTTTGTCGAAGAAAAATATTGCACGTATTGGCAAAAAATGTTACATACGTAGAAAAAAATGTTGCAGTGTGTCTGAAAAATTCAGACATCCGAACTGTAGTAATTCCGTATATATTATTATTATTATTAATTAGAAGGGCCCCTATTTTAAATCTCGTTCCGGGCCCTTGAAATCTCAGGACCGCCACTGATATGGGCCATAACAGGAGCTCAAATGGTCCCCCAATCCCTAATTTGTGGTACCTCATATTAGCAATTTATGATTGGTGAATGCTGTGATTGGCGATTTGTGATGTGTGTGATGATTGATAAATTATTTTCATTTTAATTATTGAACTTGAGTATGTATGATGACTGATGAACTATTTCTATTTTAATTGTTGAATTTGAACATCGTTCTTTGTTTGCATGTATTATTTTAATTCTTATTTCCATGTGTATTTAAAATTTTGAATGATTAATAATTACTAGAAAGTTTTCGCGGTGTGATACAGGTAATGCGTTATTTTTCATGAAACAATTACATTTTTTTTAGCGTGTTTTTCCTAAAATCATCGAGAAAACACGTAAAATGGTTGAAAGGATACAAACACAATTACACATTTTTTTGCATCTATGTGGGGTTCTCTCCTGAAGGATCTGCGATTGCACTAAATCGAAAGATCCTTTTCGCGAAAAATAGCCAGAATGATCCAAACGTAATTACTTTTTTTGTATTTATTTAGGGCCCTTCCACGAAAGATCCGCATTTTTTTGAACTAGAAGGTCCTTTTCGTAAAAAATCATGCGAAGGACCTACACATAATCACGTATTTTTTGGGGTATTTATTTCGGGTCCTTTCACGAAAGATCCGCAATTTTTCTAAACCAGAAAATCCTTTTCGTAAAAAACCACGGGAAGGACCTACACGTAATTACACATTCTTATATAGACCTATACGTGAAAAAAATACGAGCCGGCCCGCACGCGGCTCGCTCGGCGACGTGGCACCGCTCTCAAGGCGTGAAACTTGCAAGGTTTAATAAAGGTATTATTCTTCGATCCACATATTATAGCCGATTCCCACAATTTTATCAAAATGATTATGTCAGTGCCATAGCTCATTAGCATCTAGTACCTTTTAGTTGGAAGGATTGTTGATAGTGGTGGGTAAACGGGTATACCCACAGGTGTCAGATACCCTCAAGGCAACAGGTATTACGAGATTCTTCACATGCCACCCTTTCCAGATATATTGTGAGGAAGATTTTGACTGATAGACATAAGAATAGACCAGCATTACTCGTGCCGGCTGCACTCGACTTGTATGCCTAATGGAGAACAATCAAGTGGATGCTGTTCTACCACTCAATCGCGACAAGTCATCCTTTTGCTATCAGACATTGCTATCTTGACACGGCCGTATTCATTGACGGATTGGATTTGCACACATGATGTGCTGGCTCCTCCACCCCTGTCTGCTGGCTGGAACAAAAGATGCATTTTTTTCTCCGTCCTCTTTGGCTAACGAGTAACGACCGATCGGTTCGTTATTGCCACAAAAACCGCCAATCGAAGATGAGCTCATAGCCTCCTACGTATGCTAAATATCTGTTTAGTAGAGTTTTAGATGTTAGTTTTATTTGAGATCTGAAACTTGTAGGTTAAAATAAAATAAATTAAGTTTATATTTTTTGTCTAAAATATAAACAAGATGATCCATTTAAACACACTTGGAGCTGTTTGGTTGTCGTCTCGTACGAGCCTGCACCGTCTTAGCCTGGCTCTGGGAAACGATCATGGAGCTCGTATCCCACGAGCCTGGCTGCGAGTGCTTTGTGCATCGTGCGGGTATAGCATTCGCACCGCGCGCAGACAACCAAACAGCCATCTTGCATACGTGGGTGCAAGCTCACGCGATACAACGAGCAACCAAACGCTGGTTCCCTGGCTCCCACGAGTCTAGCCGCGTGGAACCAGGCAAACAAACAGCCCCTTAATATACTCACGACTCCAGCTTCACGGATCTGATAGAGTTAAAGTTCTACTAAACACAACCTAAATACCACTGAACGCATATTATATCAATATACCACTGAATGCAAAGAGGCATGGACAACATCTAGTACTAGGTAAGCTGAACATTATGTCAATCCAGCAACCAAAATGGACAGTTTTGGACTAACATTGCTGTGTCAAGGCAGATGCTGAAGATCAGCAGTGTCTTCTACATCGCACCGGCTGATATTTGACGTGGACCGTGTTGCACCCTGCTGGAAATTAAAGGAGATACTATTTACTAGCTGTTTGGCTTATGATTCCAGTCACTTAGTCAAGACAAACTTAAATGGAGAAGGTAGTGCCATGTTGCCAATCTTCCCCACATGGTGGGGGTCCTGAAGTTGTCACAAGACGGCCCGGTTAAGGTAAACTATGCTTTCATCCTTTTTTAGCTGTATGCAATCGACGTCAAACAAATTAAAAATGACTGTAAAGAAGCTCTAGCTATATGAGACTTGAACTATGGTAGTTTTGGTTGCTATGCTATTTGATCTGATCTCATAATTCTACACTCAGGACGTCATTGCATATATAAGCAACCGAATTTTCTTTTAAAGGCATAAGAAACCGATGCATGTCAGTTCAGCCTTCCTATGTAGGCACACAGTGATGTGTAGTAACGGCTAGGTTACCATCTGCGTGCAGTAGATTCTTTAATCCTGACGCAATGAAGCTTTCATCGTGTTACATCAGTAAGAGACATGCCGCAGCTGCAACCAGTAGATAAATCAGAAATGTGTTCCAACCCTGTCCACGGAATACCACAACTAGGCTAGCTTGCAACTAGCTAGGACATCAATCTATTCCAAGAAGCAACGAAACCGTGGGCTGCTTCGTGATTGGCGTATCGAGTCGAGGCTCTGAAAATTACAGGCGTTGTTTTCCCCTTAGCTAGCAGCTAGTGCCACTCATTGCTATCTGAAAGCAGCACAGTTTGCGCCACATTCAGATACAGTCTTTTCCTTGGTGCAACTCGCTGTGTACGCGTATTCGATTCAGATACGGCTCATGAAATCACTGAGACCGGAAAAGCAGTGACTTTGCGCCAAAATCAGATGGCAAATATATTGGCATCTGACATGAACCGCAACAACAACACACGGGTGAGCGCGATGGATCCTGTGTGGCCCCGGCCGTGGACAAGAGCCACTGCAGTTTGACAAGGAAGCAAATGATTTCGCAGAGACTTCTGAACAGAAGAAGAAGACAGCGAAATAAGGATCTCACCGGCCTAGCCAGCTAGCCCTCAAGAACAGACAGCGCCCGTGCGCGCAGATACGATACTACAAAGCCCCCAGGTTAGTTTGAACCGTTCAAGATGAACAGCGAAACAGTGCCCGGAATCAACAGCAGCAGAAGAAAAAAATTTAACGAGATTGCTTGGATCGTTTCCTATCCTTGTATAGCGTCGTCTTGCGCGGCATCAATCGCGCGACTGATTTCTCGCTGTTGCGCAGAAGGTGACGCCTCGCTGTTTGTCTCAGACATGGATTGGTCCATTTGGTGAGAGGTGACGGTACGGCGCACTGTGGGCGCTGGGCCTGCGATCCATTCGGTTGACCGCGGAACAGTAGGGTGCTCGGCTGCCTCCGGCCGTACTTTTGCCATTGCTGCAACGATCCGTCGTCTAACGACGAGGCTGTTGCGTTGTCGTACGGAGAGTGGCTGGGCATGTGATATGATCCGGCTAGCCGATGGGAACGAGCTAATTCTGAGCACAGGTTTTAGCTGAGACATCAATTGTTTCGGGCCGGCGTGTCTCTGTGCCTTGCGGTTTCAGAACATCCTAATTGGCGATTTGTCACGAGGGAGAAGCACTGTTGGAAAAGGCAGATGGCATCAAACGTCCTACCACAAATAAGCTTGAGTTTTTTTTTTTTTTTTTGCGAGGAGGATCTTATATATGTCGTTAACCATTTCCAATAAGTTAACGTACATATGTAGCAAACTTACGAAAATTACACAATAGAGAACTTGCAATGAACTCGAAGTTCACTTCCACATGATAGAGGATGATACATTACACTTACATAGGAAAAGAGGGTTTTGGTTCATGCGTGTGGTAGAGCTCTTGCCATCCGTAAAAAAAAGCCCTATAGAAGTAAACGGTACTTTACCTTCATTTACTAAATTCGTTCCCGCGAAGTTGAAACTATGGCAAATAAGAGAGGGTTTGGAGCGAGGAATTCTAGATGATTTGTTCTGTTTCCTATAGAGTTCATGATCAAAAGTAGCTACCAGGGTTATTCGCTTTCAAACGGTTGGTGGTGATGGGAAAAAAAATCCTTTGGTTGTTGAAGAAATGATTAACATACATAAACCTCCAAAAGTTCAGACTATAGTAGTGATTTGATCTACATAATGGACATTGCCGGTATTATATCTCTACTACTTCTAATTAAGAGTTGCTGATGACCGTTCGTTCTCCTCGAGAGTACCTGATCGGTTGGATCTGGCACGAACGGCTGAGATGGAGAGGCATTTTCGTTCTGTTCCAGTGTTCCACGAGTCGCACTGATGTCCCTTGCTCGCTCGTCGCTTCCTCCTTCGATTCGAACTCTCTCACCTCTATCCACAAAACCAAACCCACACAAGAGGAAAAAACTCACTGCGCCACGGCCAAATCTATGTTTGCTTCGCTCGTCCATGGACGACCCGTCCCTTCTGGATGTGCAGCCAAAACAGCCTGCTGCCGTCGCCAACAAGCTCCCCGCTGCACCGCTGACGCCGAAGCACGAGGAGGTGGCGGAGATAGGGGAGAGGATGGAGGATGAGTATGTGAGAGACCCCCATGACTCGTTGCTCTCGACGATGCAGTGCCAGGAGGCCAGTGATGACAAGGGGTCTGAGGAGGGGTGGTGCCCACCCAAGGCGTGGATAGGACCTGACCACGACGATGACGGCTAGGGCGCCCTCAAGGTGTACGAGAACGAGGTGGATGACGAGGAGTACTACGATGATTTGGAGGAGGAGAGGAGGTGAGCGAGGGTTTCGAGGAGGAGTGCAATGGCCAGGTGTTTACTATTCGTTGTGTTTGCAGATAAGTAATACTTATATGTATATAAAATTTGTAAAGTATTTTGTAATGTGATGGTCTTCAGATTGTGAAATTAAAGATAATCTTAAGCACAAGTTTGTAAATAGGTGTTTGAAATTTGTATGCTTCTAAGAATTGATTTAAACATTCAACCATTGAACATTCAGAGTGAACAATATCATTTAGACATAGCTAGTGCTCATTGCAAATAAATTTTTTTATCGTAGATTGAATTTCTGTTGCAACGTGATGGTCTTCAGATTGTGAAATTACAGATAATTTTAAGCACGAGTTTGTAAATAGGTGTTTGAAATTTGTATGCTTCCAGGAATTGATTTAAACATTCAACCATTGAATATTCAGAGTGAACAATATCATTCAGACATAGCTAGTGCTCATTGCAAATAAAATTTTTTTTATCGTAAATTGAATTTCTGTTGCAACGCATAGGCATATGCCTATAAAGCTTACATGTGGCTAGCGTCTCAACCTCAAACGCACCTTGCCCTATCTCTTCCTACAAAGGACCACCCAAATTCCGTGAACTATAACATTAGGAAAACACTGCATGTCCAACAGGACAAGAGAAAAAATAAAATAAAAAAGACTTGGGCAAATCCACATAGCGCGGTGCTGAATTGGCTTAACCTTGATGATTCTTGAATTTCTAGCCTGCTGGGCTTAGCCCGCCCATCTTCACAAGTGAGTAAGGGCCTGAGATGGTGAGGCCCACTAAGAATAGCCCACGAAAACTGAAGCATGCGTAGGACAGTGGAATTTTTTTATTTAATATTTATTTTACATCTTTTTTTCAAAACTAAACCTCCTATCGCCGCAGTATG
The DNA here is from genome assembly GCA_036346375.1 of Guadua angustifolia. NCBI lineage: Eukaryota > Viridiplantae > Streptophyta > Magnoliopsida > Poales > Poaceae > Guadua > Guadua angustifolia. Next base: position 36,286,225 of record CM070509.1, on the reverse strand, counting down.
GGACGATCGCCCCATACTAAGGCGACAGGTGGCTCGCCTCACGGCGCCTAACGGCGAAATTTGAAATATGACGACCGATTTTTAAAAAAATTTAAAAAAATATCCAGTCGCCCGATGCAGGGGCGATAGGGCTCACCATTTGTTTTATTTAATATTTGTTTTAATTTTTTTGTTGATATAATCCCCAAACTAATTGAATTTATTTGTTGGGAATATAATTAAATTCTAATTTTTTTTTACTATTGGTTATTCAAACATTTAATGGAAACGTCTAGGAAGGGTTTACAATGCTGTTCAAACATTTAATCGGACGCCTATCTCAACGGCGATTCACGGCAGAATTTTGAAATCTGACGGCGAAAATTTCAAATTAAAAAAAATAGCCGGTCACCCGACTGGCCATCTGCTTGTTTCGTATGGCGTGTCATACAAACATCTATTTTTTGACTGCCAATTTACTTGTGAAAATGTTAGGAGGCACACTGCCCGAAGGTAAATATCACCCTGATATAGGGCGATCGCCTCATAACCAGGCGATATCTACCCTTTATAACCTTTGTTCTCGCTCGTGGCCTCACAAAGCCAGCAGCGAAAGAAGAAGAAAGAAAAAAAGAGAGAAGGGAAGGAGAGGAAGGAAAAAATAAGTAGAGGATCAATCCAAAATGTCGAGGCGTGCAAGTGAAAAAGGAAAGGTGAAGGCGAAGGCGAAGGAAGAGGTAGGCGCTTCGGCGTGGCTGCGCAACATCGCGTACCAGGACCTCTTCGTACCTTTCGGGGTTGTCCCACCGATGTGTCTGTGCGGAGATCCTTGTAGGCTCGTCCGCTCTTGGGATATTCCAACTTGGAAGAGGAGGTATTGGAAGTGTCGCAACTACGAATTTGACCTGCCGGAGAAGAGCCTGAAGAATCGCCAGCTGGTAACAATCATACGTGTTTCGTAATATTTGTACATGAAACTTTGCTAATTTATTTTTCATGCAGTCGTCACCGCCGCTGTGTGAATTTGAGCAGTGGTTTGATATGGAGATCGATCCCGAAGACCAAAGGTTCCTTGATCAAAGCATCCGAGACGAGGAGTTCAGACGGCAGCTTGAAGCGCAGCGTGACGCGGCACGCGAGGAGGCACGTCGAAAGAAAGTGGAGGAGAAGGAGGCCGAGAGAGAGAGGAAACGAGAGAGGGTACGTCGTGCCAGAGAAGCCCTACCGGAGGCATGGACCAAAGGGAAGTGGTCTCGATCCACTCAGTAGACGTGAAGTTATAACCATTATTTTCTTGTTCGTGATGCGCACCCTAATTTTATGTCGTAACGAAGAGTGTGGTCTACTTTATTTTTCTCGCAGTAACTTCTGATCTGAGAAATCGTGGCCATTTAGTGGTTTTCCTAGCCACACGGGACCCACCGGATATGGCCCAAAAATTACAAAAAAAATCATGTGCAATCTACGCAATGTGGGCTAGCACTTATCTATGGGCGACCTAGTCGGGCGTTGCCCCGGCACGAAGTTGCAAAAATCGGAAAAGGCACCCGCGGCTACAAAACCGCGAAAATCGTGGCCACTTAGGGCTTTTCCTAGCCTCGCGGAGCCCATCGGATAAGGCCCAAAAATTACAAAAAAATCACGAGTGATCCACGCAACGTGGGCTAGCATTTATCTATAGGCGACCTGGCCGGACGTTACCACGTCACGAAGTTGCGAAAATCGAAAAAGGCACTCGCGGCCATGAAACTGCGAAAATCGTGGCCACTTAGGGGTTTTCCTAGCCTCGCGGGGCCCAACGGATACGGCCCAAAAATTACAAAAAAAATCACGAGTGATCTACGCAACGTGGGCTAGCACTTATCTATGGGCAGCCTGGCCGGGCATTACCCCGGCACGAAGTTGCAAAAATCAGAAAAGGCACTCGCGGCTACGAAACCGCGAAAATCATGGCCACTTAGGGGTTTTCCTAGCCTCGCGGGGCCCACCAGATACGGCACAAAAATTACAAAAAAAATCACGAGTGATCTACGCAATGTGGGCTAGCACTTATCTATGGGCGACCTAGCCGGGCGTTACCCCGGCACGAAGTTGCGAAAATCGGAAAAGGCACTCACGACCACGAAACCACGAAAATCGTGGCCACTTAGGGGTTTTCCTAGCCTCGCGGAGCCCACCGGATACGGCCCAAAAATTATGAAAAAAATCACGAGTGATCTACGCAACGTGGGCTAGCACTTATCTATGGGCGACCTAGTCGGGCGTTGCTCCAGCACGAAGTTACGAAAATCAGAAAAGGCACTCACGTTACTAATTGAGAAAGAGCTAAAAAAATGCAAACACTGAGTTCAAAGAGTTATACAACATGGTGCTGAAGAAAAAGAAATTACAAAAGTACAGCTGTACAACAACTCAGTCACGACCACGCCTCCTGATCTGGTCGGTGGGGTACGTGAGTGGCTACGGTGGACGGGCGGCCCTCCTAAGCTGGCTCTGCGGCGCAGGGGTAGTGTAGTCTGTTGGCGACTCAGGTGTGCCCTGGTGCGGTGCTCCCAGGAGCTGAGAGGGCCCGAGGTACTCGGTGGACAGGTACTGCCCCACGTCGAACGCTCGCTCCTCCTCGATGTCGTCGTAGTCCGCGTCGCCGAGAGCACCCTGGGGGCCTGCTGGGGCGTGAAATGAAGACTGGCCCTCATCACCCCAGTATCGCCACTGCGGCTATGCAGGAGTACACGAGGGCTCGTAGTGGCTGACATCGGGCCATGGGGGACGGCTGCCTCGGGGAGGTGCTGGCACGGCTCCACTAGGAGGGGGAGGTGCTGGCCCATGGGGACGTGGCGCGCTGCGCTCGACGATGTCTCCGCTCCCCCTGGTAGGTGGCCAGGTGACGTATCCACCTCACCGTGGCACGGATCCGATCATAAGATGTGTGGTGCTCATCGACGGTGATCCAGATGCCCGCGTCAAGGCGCGTCAATATGGATGTAGCCTCCGCCTCAACCTCCCCTAGAATATGTCCCTGCATGTAATGCCAGGTTGATATGAGGTAATTTACATAAAAAAGACATACGTATAGAGGTTCGATTGTGGCACTTACCGCGTAGTTGTCCCTCTGGGACATCTGTGAAGGGTACGTGTCCGACACCGATGCCTGAGCTGCGACATACGGTGCTGGTGTGTACCCCACCGTGAGCCGAGTCCATGGCCTTGAACCACTCCATGTCTTTGCTTTCAGACATGGCATGGTCATCTGGCGGGTATCGGTGACCGTGTCCGTCTCCGCGTCATCCCACTGCACCATGCGATGCATGAACGGAGTACCTGATGCAGACCCCCCTGGTTCATCCTGCAATGCAAAAATAGCAATTTACATACAACATGCATTCCGCGGGGATGCTAAGCAGTGTGCTTAGTAGACGTACCTATGCGCGCCACGTGAGACAACATGAGCAGGCGACAGGGGGAAAGTCTGGAAGAGGCCGAATTACCGCAGCACTCGGTGCGGCGAGTACTCCTCGACACACAGGTCGAAGACGAGGACCCTACGGGTGAGCCAGACCCGATGGTCCCGCCAGCAAAGCTCGGAGAGCCCATGAGGTGCTCGGACCTGGACGTCATACGCGCTGTACGGCGTCCATCGTACGTCCTCGTTTTGGAGCCTATCGAACTCCCGAACGAACTCGGGGTACGACCTCCTGACCTGAAGGTGGGCGTACAACCGCTGCGGAAATAAAAACTAGTGCATGTTATGAAAGTGTCAAAGTGGGGGATAAGATACAAGGTGGCATACCTGTCGCTGAACCCAGTAAAGCCCCATAATGGGCCAGTCGATCTGGTGCTGGTGGTATAGGCCTGTGAGTACGGCGTCGGGTCAACAACAGGCCTACCGACGGGGAAGCACTCCTAGGACCACAACTGCAGTAGTAGGACGCAATCCGTCAAGATCACGTTCTGCAACCCCTGAGAGATAGCGTCACAAAGACCTCTGTACGTACACGCGAGCACGGCAGAGCCCCACGACCACTGCACCATCTGTTTACAACAAGAAAGTTAGACATATCCTGTCATAAGAGATTTTAACGGAATGTGTTACCTGCTCCGCCGGGGTGTCGGCGATCGACCGGGCGAACTTGATCATGTGCCGGTCCACCGTGTCCCCATACGAGGACGGGAACATGTACCAACCGAACAACAGTAGTAGGTACGCCTCCAGGTGGCGTGCCAGGTCCTCCTCGTCGGTGTCCGGGTGGAGAAGCTCAGCCTGCAGCATTTGGTACAATATTGCTAGCAGCTCAGCGCGTATCTATTAAATTACAATGAAGAAGGTATTAACCGTGAACTGGAGCAGTCACGCCTTCGTTGGTCCATGCCACTCACCCAGCTTGAGGGGCACGTACGGGAAGGCCTCGGGGTGTCGCTGCACCTAGAGGAACCGCGTCTCTATCTGCGCATGCCACGTCACGACGAAGTCGTGCGGCATAACTGGAGGACCCGCACAGGAGAGTCCTAGGAGGTAAGACACGTCCTGTAGCGTCGGAGCCATCTCTCCGCAGGGCAGGTGGAACGTGTGCGTCTCCGGTCTCCACCGGTCCACGAGTGCGATCAGCAGGGGCCGGTCGTACCCGAACTGTGGGACGTGCGTGCCCTCGACCGCGGCGTTCACCTGCTCCACCATCCTGCAGAATGGAAGTAAACCGGCCGCTCGTAACCTGCACGTAATGTGTAGCGTCGTTAAAATTCCATTAACAGGTAAGTACATGTACATAAAAGAGTAGAAAAAATTGGCAGCTTACTGTAGAACCCAGCGTGGGTCGATGCGAAGCAACTCGTTTAGCACCCTAGACCGTAGTGTCGTCAGCTGTCGGCCCTGAACTGCGGACAACCTAGACCGGTGGGTCGAATCCACGGTCTCGTCTAGCAGCTCAGGGCAAGCGTCAGCAGCACGCTCAACTCCCGCCATTGTCGCCTGTGCCTGCATGGTTACAAAGCAAATAAATGGTTAGAAAGCACATAAAATAAACTGGACAATAACTAAATGTACGAAGCAGATGAAACAAACTGGACAACAAGTAAATGTACAAGGCAAATAAAACAAACTGGACAATAAGTAAATGTTACACTTTACAATTACCAAAAATTAAATGGAAAGTAATGAAATGTTGCACATTCAAATATATGTTCGATCGCGCACATAGAATAAAAAAATTACATGACGGGGACAACAATAACTGGTACATATTCAAGAACGTGAAGACACAATTACGACGAATACAACACGTTACAACAAATACATTTACACATACACGAGATAAAATTACATTATTCACAATTATGACGCGCTTCCGACTCGTCCATATCGTTCCTAATACGCCGTGTCCTTCGACGCCCGACCTTCTGCTTCAACATTCGGATGTCCGGCACCCATCGATGCCCTGGAGGGGGGCTGCCGTGAATGATCCATCGACTCGGTACCCGTATACCTCGTTATGCCACGTGTTGAGAACACTTTGCTTGTAGTAGTAGTGGGAGATGTACGGACAACATGATTGGTGTTTCTCGGCGGCAGCGGCAATCACGTGGGAGCACGGCAAGTCACGATGGCGTGGCCTGGCGAGAGCACTTTCAGCACGGCGGCTCGGAGTATGCACAGATGGGAAGTCCTCTCCCGGTGGGCACCTCTGCGACCCCGGTCACCGTAGTGCACGTGGTACCTCCATTCCACGCCACTCTCCGGTGTCAAGCGATGTGTCTGTGCCTTCCGTGTCTTGTTGGCCATGTACGTAGAGACAACTGTTGAGTAGGACAGCCGATTGCCCGACATACATGCAGCGGAGCCCTTGTATCGCTCAATGAAATATCTTTGGGTGCCTAGCAACACACCCTCAACAATGCCCACCAATAGAAGGCATCTCGCACCTTTCATTACCCAGTTGTAAATCTCCGCCAGGTTGGTTGTCATTATTCCATAACGAGAACCGCCCTCGTCATGCAGAAGGGACCATTTCTCCAACGGCTCGTGTCGTATCTAGTCCATGAAACTCTTTATGCTTGTCCCCGGCCTACGCCGAATGTTTGGTGCGTCGGTCGGGAGCGCACACAAGGCTGTGAGGTCATCTCTTTGCTCGTGGTAGACCATAGGGTTTCTTGATGAACTAGCGCCATCCCTTGGATTCAGTGATTGCTTCTTGGTTAGTTCATCCAACGTCCTCTACAGCGTGTCGAACTTCCTCTGCTGGTTCTGTTTGCACAGCCGCTTGAACATGTTAATAAGCTCCTTGTCCCTGAACTGACAAAAAAAATTAGCACCCATGTGCCTTATGCACCACATGCTCTTCAGGTCTGGCCACTTTGCTGCTCCCACGACGTCGGACCCTTGTTACATATCCACGATCGCCCTCAGCAACCCTGCATGTCGGTCATGGATGACACATACATCAGGACGATCCTGAACAACTGCCATCTTGACTCTTTCAAGAAACCAGTACCAGCTCTCCGTGTTTCCCCCCTCCACAAAGGCCAATACGACCGGTAGAACCTGGTTGTTGGCGTCCACTGCGATTGCAGTTAGAATCTGGCCCTTGTATTTCCCTGTGAGGAATGTGCCATCCATGCAAATGACCGGGCGACAGTGTCGGAACGCATTTATGCATGCTCCGAGGGCGAAGAAGGCCCGCTGCAAGACCCACTTACCCGCACACAAACCATCCGCGGGAAACTCCGCAAGGTCGATGACCGTACCGGGATTCCTACATGATATGTGGAATATTCTCGTAGGAAGCCTCGTACGTCCCGAACCGTATTTGCAAAGCTGTCCTTTTTGCTCTCCATGCCTTTCCGTAGCTAATCTTGTACTGAAACCTCTCCTCCACGGCTCTGATAATAGATCGAGGCTGCAGGTGCGGATTGTCCACGATCTAACCATAAAACACGTTTACCACCCAAGTGGATGATAGATTGCGGTGTTCCTGGTCCGCATTCCTCCAGTTCGCAGTTATGCTCCATCACTATAGAACATTTCTAGTAGTCCGTCTATTTCCCCTTGTATGCATGCACCCGCCATGGGCACGAATCAACTACGCACTTCACGTCGTAGTCTTTTTTGCTGGACTTCAATACCCTAAATTTCCGCCGAAGAGACATTGACCAGTACTTCACCGCATCCATTACAGCCTCCTTGTCTTTATATATGGTCCCTGCGTGACCTCGTTCTCATGATACTCCCATGCACCTCGGTTCCCTTCATTCATTGTTAGGTCTTCGAAATTATAATTAGTCCACGCACCAGGGACAGGCACCTCAGGAGTATTGTCCTCCTCGTCCGAGTGTTCGCCATCAGGGACTTCCTCATCTGCATGGTCCTCCTCCTCCATCAAGTCAACTATGTGCTCCACCTCCACCCCTCATCGGTCACCCCCCCCGCGCCTCCACGACTATCTCCTCACCCCCCATCCCCTCGCCATCGCCAACCTCGTGTCCCCCTTCTCTGGGGTCCTCCCACCTTCATCATCGCATTCTTGCATATCTGTCTTCCCCTCCTTCGTAATATCTACCCCGACATCACGAACCTCCGACACCAATGGAGGTACCTGGTACCACTCTACCAGCAACATGAACGGCCAGCCCCGCTCTACGACATACCCACCATAGCTCCTCCATGACGACGTTGCGTTAATAGAAATCAACTCTCCATAAAAACAGTGTTGCGCACGGCTTACTACTGCTCTAACCCATAGCCGAACACTCTGGGCATCCAAATTGAACATCCGAAACATCCACTCCAACAAACCCCTGTATGTCCTATCTCTCGGCCTAGATATGCCCCGTATGACTGTTGAAAATGCTGACAAATCCACTCCATCCGGCCCCTATGCTATCTCCCTATCTCCATAAAATATTTGAAAATACAATTTCTCCAACATGCTGCATAAAACGTCGGGCCGAAAAATTCATCAGTTCTCCATCTAACCGCATCATGCATTACCATATAAATGTTACATTATATTGTCAATTTTTTTCTCTACTAATTTCTAACGGTACCTGACATTTCTAAATTTTTTTTACTCTACTAATTTCTAACGTAGCACGGTGCCTGACGATATGTTGCTAGCTTACCATGTTTTTAAATACTACTCTAAAATACAATATATAAAACGTATGGTGATCATACTAAGAAATCCGACTATAATCTATAAATAAGTCATTCCACTACTCATTTTTTCATTACGAAATTACTACTATATATTATTAATTTGTTCTAATCTTAAAAACTGCATATGTATATGATATATCATACTTCTTTTAATTTTTACATCGCAATTTTCGAAACATTACCCGTGCAACATATGGCTAACCTACCATGTTTCATCGTAATATTAAATTTCTACCACATTATATTTCTAAATATTGCCTAATAAATTATTTGCATAACAAAATTTCTACTACCCAATCCTACTACATTAAATTTCTAAATATTGCCTAATATTTCTACTACATTGAATCTCAACATTTCTAAATACTACATACTATACAATCCTAATATTTCTAAATACTAAATACTACATTAAATTTCTAAATATTGCTTAATAGAAACTACCACATTAAATTTCTACATTTCTAAATATTACACAATCCTAAAATTTCTAAATATTACATATAAAATTTTCGGACTTACCTCCATAAAAACGACGAATACTTTTTTTCCTCTCTTTTCTTCCTCTCTTTTTTTGCTCTCCCTTTTTTCCTCTCTCTCTTTTCCTCTCCTTCCTCTTCTCTCCTCTTCTTTCTCGCAGTGCTCAGTGCTCTCGCTCGCTCGGCCGGCAAATGAGCATAGTGCTTAGTTTTCACGATTTATAAGGAACCTGTCGCCCCTGGTTCGGGTGATCGCCCCTGGCCCGGGCGACAAGTGCCACGTGGCGTTCGGATGGACGAGCGACCGTTAGATGGCCGTTACCAGGGCCACCTGTCGCCCCAGTATGGGGTGACAGGCAGGTATTTTTGCAATTTTTTTCCCGTCGATTAGTTTTGAAAAAAAGATTTAAAATAAATATTAAATAAAAAAAATTCTAGGACAGTGCACACAAGCCCTTTTCGAAGGCGAAAACCGGAGAGTACTAGTTGAACGTTTGGCGACCCTGAAGGCGTAAAATAGCAATCGGCTTCACTGGCTTCCCATTCCTCGCCATCCGCCTGCAAGGCCGTGGCCCATGGGATCCACCCGAACCTCCGCCACCGGCCGGCTGCCGCATTTGCCATGACCTCGTCGTGCCACATTTGCCCATGGAGATCACTAACATATTGATAATGTTGTCATAAAAATTTCAGATAATTATGAATCTTGTAAAATTTTAAAAATTCAAACATGATTACTGTTTTAATAAAACACTGACCGACAATTTTGAACCGAATGAAAAATAGGACAAACCGCGTTAGAAATATTTGTAATTTTTTGTGTATGATTCTATCATATCAGTAATCTTTTTGTAAAATTTTCAGATGATGATGAAGCTGGAGGGATTTTTAAAAATTCAGACAGCGGTGATGTCCGGATGGAAAATGGTTGAAAGTATGTTAGAAATTTTTGAAATTTTAATTGGATAATTGTGATACATTATTAACTTTGGCATAAAATTTTTAGATCATTACCAGTCCGTAAAGTTAGAAATTTCGGTAGCATTTTGACTGAAATTCGGATTTAGAGAGTTACAATTGCAGACAATCGATGTATATTTGCATGACAATTAATAGGCATGAAATAAAATCGATACATATGACAATTTATCCCATATTTGCATGATAATAAAATCAATATGTATTTGCATCACATACATATGAGTAGTAGTACGCTTGTGGTACAAACTCCACCTCCGCGTTGTCAACAATGACTTCGTGATGCCTCCTCTCATGTTGTTGCTTGTATTCTTCCCAGGTCATGTCCCGCGATAGCCAGGCAGATTTCCAATGTTCTTAATGAAACATTCAGCCGCTATAATTCTCGGACTGGTAAAGGTACCTGAAATTGACAGATGAGTCCGTGCGTACGGATCGACGTATGGATCAGTGTAGTCAAACGGGTAAGAGATGCTAGATCTGTCATAACTCTGTCTGTAACCGTCCCCACCCTGATCCCCTCCACATGACATTAAACCGTACCCACTATGTTTAGTTGGAAGACTAAAATGGTTCGAAGACTGGCTGCTACACCATGAACCTGCGTCATCTTGTGGCTGTGCTGTCTGTCGCCCACCCTCACCACTCGATACACCTTTCCCCTTACTACGGGTCTGCCTATGTGAGCCCCTCCTCAAGGGGCTAACCTCCTGTTATGATCCTGGCGGCGATTGTGGCTGTGAACGAAGACGCATAGTGTACCGGCTAATTTCTATCTCATCATCGCTGGGAGAGTCTATCTTTGTCGTTGAGCTCGTAGAGTTTACAATTTTTCATTGTCCAACCAAAATAGAGTCAATTTTTTTGAAAATTTTATAAAAGGGTTATGAGGAAATTCTTAAGCTCTCCTAAAAATTTTAGGTCATGATGAAACTGGAAAAAATTTATAAAATTCTAACATGGTTACTACCTCATTTATGATCATTTTATTTTTGATTTTTTAAATATAACAAATCAACTCAAAATATTTTGAATTTTTTTTGTATGGTCCTACACTTATTAAGATAGTACCATAAATTTTTCATAGCATTAAAATTCTTTTACCATTTTATAAAAATCTAATATTTTTTTTGCTAAAATTTTAAAATGTCTAAAAAATGGTTTTTCGCAAAAATTCAAATTTCGGGTTTAAAACCCGAGATACCAGCCGAAGAGGGCAAGATCTCGCCGAAATAAACGAGATCACTGTAGCACTTTGAATTTTGTGAATTTTCAAATTCGGCCGGCAGGAAATATTTCGTCTGGGTCTAAAGGGCGAGATCTCAGCGAGATACCGCAAAATCTTGCCGAGATTTCAAACCCTTGGCATATATTGGTTATGCGCCTTTTAAGGTGAATGCTATATTATGCACTGTTGACCTGTTCAGTGTAGATGTTTTAATCTGTATGCGTATATTATCCATATATCTTTATTTGTTCCCGATCCGAATCCGTCACATATCCGTATGCTAAATAACCTAGATCCGTATATGTATCCGGCTAGCTCATATCCGATTCTGAATCAGGAAAAAAATATACGTCAAAATACAGGAAGAGTAATATCTACCCGTATCCAACCCGTTTTCACTGGCATATATTGGTTATGTGCCTTTTAGGGTGAATGCTATATTATGCACTGTTGACCTGTTCAGTGTAGATGTTTTAATCTGTATGCGTATATTATCCATATATCTTTATTTGTTCCCGATCCGAATCCGTCACATATCCGTATGCTAAATAACCTAGATCCGTATATGTATCCGGCTAGCTCATATCCGATTCTGAATCAGGAAAAAAATATACATCAAAATACAGGAAGAGTAATATCTACCCGTATCCAACCCGTTTTCACTGACATATATTGGTTATGCGCCTTTTAGGGTGAATGCTATATTATACACTGTTGACCTGTTCAGTGTAGATGTTTTAATCTGTATGTGTGTATTATCCATATATTTTTATCTGTTTCCGATTCGAATCTGTTACATATCCGTATGCTAAATAACCTAGATCCGTATCTGGCTATCTTATATCCGGTTCTGAATTAGAAAAAAAAATAGATCAAAATACAGAAAGAGTAATATCTACCCATATCTAATTTATTTTCACCCATAATATAGAAAGAATAATATCAACTCATATCCGACCCGTATTCAGCTCTAAAGCAGTGCATAGGAAGACGCAATGTCATAGGCCATGTGCTCTCGCTAGCCCACACCCATCCATAGGAAGACGCAATCCACTGGAGACATGACACAGACATTTGGGAATTTCAGCTCCGCCTCCTGCGATGGCCTCGTCTTGCCGTCTCCCCTATCCATCGACTCCCCCCTCTACTTGCCAACCTTGGCCTCCTCCGGTAGAGCTTGCCCGGTGTCAGCCTCCTCCTGCAGGTTGCCTACTCCATCGATGGAGCTTGCCCACTGAGTCCATCCTCCTGTCGATTCCCCTCTCCGCTCGTCGACCTCACCCTTTGTTGGCAAATCTTGCCTGGGGTCGGCCTCCTCTCGCCGGCTGGCCCTTTGCCGACCGACCTCGCCCACCAATGCCTCCCTCCGCCCCTTGCCAGCGCCCGTGCTGGATCTAGTTCATTGGTGTTCATGTGTTTTCATCAGTGTTCACGTTTGCTGATCAGTGTGTATGCGTGAACTACAAATTTTACTAGCTGACAAACTTTTCATATTGAGAGTTCAATGTTCATATTTCGATTCAATGAACCATTTTTCATTTACTTCCTCCTGGATCAGTGTTCATGAGTATGATTTGTTCAAATCTATCGACTAGCGCTATTGCCTGGTGTCTCAATTTGGATATTTATATCCAACTGATTTGCGGTAAATTGTTGATGTTTGATTATTTTCAATTGTGGATTGGGTGTACTGCTTTTGACATGCTTCTCATTTACTTGTGTTTGAGCCGAGAGATCACTTGCTTGTGTCATCGTCCTGCAGAGCAATTACTTGGGTTTTTAGTTGTGTTGATACCAAGTGAAATTAGTAGATCAATTTACCTAAGGCTAAGCGAAATTAGAAAGTTCAAAACATTCTCACATGTGAACTTGGAAATAGTCTTCAATCCGCATCACACAAATCGTTATTTGACTCAGGAGCATTTCAGATATTTTCCAATCCAAGATAGCTAGCCAGGCTTTTAAACATCAAACATTTTTAGCTCAGCCATTGCAATCTAGCCAAAAGCTACTTTTCAGAAAGGATACAATCATAGCAAACAGGAAAAAGCTTTGTCAAATTTGGCTAGATACTCAGCTGAAACATTCACTTATTATTAGATCCATGATGGTACTTTTCAAAGATGATTATTAAACACAGTTACCACCAGGTCCACCAAAGTAGACATGCAGGCCACCACTGTCCTCACCATATCCATCAACGGAGTAGCAGTTTGGATTACTACTATGAACAATGGTCTTGTAGACGTTCGGAGAGACGAGCTGGTTGTTTTCATTTACAACTTGAACATCCCTAACAAATGCAGCTTTTCCAAATCCCTCTGATGCATAATGTCCACTTCCCATTTGTGGCAAGTCTGACTAAACATACCAATAGTCACCAAATTCATATAAGCTATTGAGGAGTAGGCACTTCCATTCCTCTCATCAACCCATCTATAGCACTCATAGCTATAGCTCTAACTCTATTATTTCCATTTTAGCCGATCTTAGTATTGGTGTTTTTTAATGGATTGTCATTTCATGTATTGCTCCTCATCCAATTTTGATCTTTTCTCGACTGGTACTAGAAATGTTAGAAATAGTAAATGTTTTATGATTTTCTGAGATTTTTTTGAATTTCTAGCATTTTATAAATGATTTTTGCTATTTTCAAATTTAAATAAATAATTTATTTAAGAAAATTAAATCCCAAATTAGGTTGGAAATACTTTTATTAAGTCCAAAATGTCTCAAGGCATTTTTGAGAATTTTTTCCAATTTTTAAACTTTAATTGCTATCTTTCCAAAAAGCTTTTTCATTAATCGCAAAAAAGAAAAAGAAATTCCCTCACTGACAGGTGGGACCAAACCCCATCTATCAAGTTCATCTGCTACCTCCAGAGAGCTACCTGCTTCTCTCTGTCTCTCTCTCATCCATTGATGCATTTTGGAGTTTCAAAATCCCAAGTTTTTTTTTGGTATTGTCCTTCCATTTTTGCGCCAAATCAGTCCCTAGACCTTCATCTTCCATCCCAGTCCAATTTTCTCCAAATCCTGCACCCAATTTTGTGTTTTTCATGTTCGGCCACTGAGGCACCCGCACCTCTTTCCTTCCCTTCAAACCTCCTTGAGCCTATTTAAGGTGAGCACCATGCTCCTTTTCCTTCACATAATCCATTCCTCTTCTCGCTTCACCCATGTGCCCTAGTTTGCTCAGAACGCGAATCCAAAGATCACCATCCCAGACATCGGCCGACGCACCCCCATGATGTTCCCAGTGCCTCAGAGCTCCATTTACCGAGCTGTCCACATCATGAGGTGAGTCTCGCCGTCCTCTCTCTTCCCCCTCCCACAATTTTGGTTTCCCCTCGCGTTGCGCCGAATTTCACCGTTCCTTGCTGTCGGCTGCCATGCCTTTAACACTGCACGCTGCTACTACTGCTCCGACGAGCTCACCGTGTTGGCAACGACCTCACGAGCACCCCTGCATCCCCTTATGTTGCTCTTTGTGCAGCCGCGAGCACACGTGAAGAAGAAGAGAAAACCAAAATAAGAAAAGGAAAAAAGAAAAAGAAATAAGAAAGAAAAAATCTAAAAAATTCAAAATTCGATGCTTAAGTCATAACTCCATTTTCCTTTAGAAAAATAATTCTAAAATTCAGAAAAATCCTTTCTCTCCCAATTTCCTTGATATAAATCTTCCGAGCGTCCGTTAGAACTTCGATCAACTCCATCTTTCTTCGTGAATTCATATAAAATCTTAAATTATTTATTTATGCTAGTTTTGTAATTTATTTAAATTTATTTGGATTTTATTTGAATTTGGTTCTTTTGATGTATAGATCTCGGAGAGTCAGAAGAGTTCCCCGCCAAGGATTTCAAGCATCAACCCTTCGAGTAAGACAAGTTATACCTTTGATCATGTTGATCCCAAAATTTAAATTTATATTTTGATTTAAATTATTGCATGCATAATTTTATCACTATAATTTAAATCTCGGGTTTAAATGAATAGTTACTCCTATTTGTTATAACCCCAATTGACTTTGAAATATTTATATCTTGTCACTCTAAAGCAAAATATCACTAATTGATACAATAATAGTATTAACTAATGCTATATAGTAAATGATTAGACATTCTAAGACTTGAATTTAGGACTTTTTGGGAATTTGTTCCAAACAAAGATTTCTATTGAAATAAAAATTTTCCTTGGCATTGATGTGCTATGGAAAAAATGTGAAAAGTGATATTGTTCAAAGTAAAATAAAAATGTGAATTAGACTGGGTGAGAATTGGTTGCTAGACATACCATGGATAGTTGTGCCATTACGTTGAATATGGAGTTGGTTTAGACTACCTCACGATGCAAGAGGGGGCTTCTGACTATGTTGGTTTAGCTCTTTCAGTGATGTAACCTTAGAGGGCCTGATTACATGGATGGAACATTATTGGAACCTTGTTATGGTTTTCTCTACTGCACACAAAAGGAGGTGTGTTCTGACAAAATGAGACGATCATGTATTGTAGGTAAAATTGTACAACCTCTGCGAAGTGTAAAACTAATTGATTAGTTGCGCCCGTGGTCATAAGCATGCCGAGCAAGCCGTTCACAGATTAGACTTTGATTTTCAAAAAGTGTTCATAGAAGATGATTTCAGATGGAATGAATTCATCAGGGGAAAAGTGGGCGAAACTCCGGGAAAGATCCTGTGTTGAAAGCTGATTTAAAACTCAATTTTACTATATCAATTATGCTTTAAAAATTACTTATTATACTTTAAATGTTACTTTATGCTCAAACTAACCATATTATGCCTTCATTTGCTATCCTTCATTATTACTGCGTTTCATGTGTGACTTGCGAGTAATTTATGTACTCACCTTGTTATATCTGTTGTTTTTAGAGGATGAGCACATCATCAGAGGCCGTTGCACCAGTCGATTGCCAATGGCAGATTTGTTGGGTCCTACTACTTTTTTATTTTCACCGCTATATTTTTGGTTGGCATGTGAACCATAAATATTATAAAATTCTGATAATTACAAGAATTTTTTTTTTGAAATAAACGGCAGGAGCTCTGCCCATTCATTAAGGAGAAAAGAGAAAAGTACATGAAAACATAAGATACATAAGATGTACAACCTGAGGTAGACACTGAAAGCAAAGATAAAATAGAGGGCTCCCCACATGGACTCCTAGGGGCCGAGAACAAAGCGCCCCAGAAATAGGGAGTAGGCCAACACCGCCTCTGAGATTAAGGCGATGGCTCCCCTATTTCATCTGATAAAGCTAGCTGCTCTCTATTCCCTGTTGCGACCTCGGAAGAGTAGTGGTCACCCAGTTAGTAACATCCTGAGTGATGCAGTAGAACACTGACTGCGCGGAGCTGTATTCATTTTTGAAAATCCTTGCATTCCTCTCTTTCCATATATTACAAAAGGAATATATTATAGTATCAGCTTTATTTGCTATGTAGACTAGCTTTTCATGGACTAATACAATATACATATAGGGTTTGAAGGTGTTACTCCCAGGTTCAGCAGAGGTGGTATCAAAGCCATATTAACTGTAGGAGTGTCCTTAGTTAGAATGGTTTAACCTTAAGGACTTATTTTAAAATAACAAGTTTTTGAAGGAAAAAATCTACTCTCATCGTCCTCCATCTTGCTCTTACCTTTATCATTATTTAAAAATGGTTGAATCTAAATCTTTCCTATTTTCAAATGATAAAAAGTCAACGTTGGCATTGAGCAGAGCGATGGATGGACATGTGTTCTTCGAAGTCTACTACAATCTTCACCACGAAGGAATGGAGGCACGATAGGTACCCCGAAGGCGTCACGATCAGGACTTAGGAGATACCCTAATTAAGGTCTAGATCAAACTATCCATTTTAGTAGATGATGTTGTGAGCTATCCTATTTCTCTTTTATTAGCAGCCACAATGAATAATTTATCATAATAAAATAAAGTTGGAGTTTATTCATTGGAATGTGCAATCTTTACCCCCCTTGTTCTAAATCTTTCTCTTTCCAACCAAATTTTTATCCCCCTTGTTCTCTAAATTTTGCATGTAGTACATTTTTCAAATTTTGAATTTTTTTGGATGTCGATTTTAACTAGTTTACTAGCTAGTTCAAACAAGTTTGAACTGAAATTCAAACTAGAGTTGCCTTTTTTATGGTAGTTTGATTGTAGGTATGCGCTAATTTTGCCTGATTATATATATACATCAGCAAAGCATGTGAAATAAATTCATTCAAAATATTTGGATCTGAGTATATTTTTTCAAAGGTATGCATTTCATTTGAATTTTATAGATGGGTATATACCCTAAAAATGAAATTTTTGAAAAACACACCCGAATTTGCATATTCAAAATCATGGCGTCCTATATATGCATATATGTATGTTTGTATTCTTTACTACTTTTATTTTAAAAAGGTAGTGTTGTGGTTCATTTGCCACTCCCTCTCCTCAGAAAAAAGGTCACATCGACATGTGGGTTTTGCCTCTCTTGCGATTCGTTTGCCTTCGTCATCTGTAGTGTGATTTTCATCAAGTCAATCTTTGCCTGTGGCCAAAACCAACGCCGATGTTGTGTCTTCTCTGCCTACAATGGAATGGCATGTTGGATCTAATACCACACCGCCATACCGTCTCACTTGTCTATGGCGAGTGTGTCAACGCGTTACCGTATGCCTTGTTCACCGCTATCGTTCGATGGGCATAACATGGGATGGGCACCATGCCGTCATCGCCACTGACTTCGGGTCATGATGGGACGAGCGCGTGATGCCACGCCTTCACCAAACCTCGCCACCACCACTACCATGTTGTTGTGACAGGAGGAACGTCATGTCATCATCAGACCTCGCTGCCACCGTCATTAGGGACGATGGAATGGGAGGGCCATCAGCCTCACTTCCACCGCTGCTTCGAGGAGGATGGCGAGCTAGGGAGAGCCACGCTACACTCGAGCTCGCTCTTGAGCTCACCATCACCGCTGCTTATGTCGTCGATGTTGGGATCAAGGCAGGATTTCGCTACTTGCCACTGTTGTTGCGCTCGCCTTCATGAGTGTCGCACTCCACCACCTTTTATGTTGGTTTGTATGATTAGGTTATCTCTTGCATAAGAGATTGCATATTCTCTTTCCTTACCTTCTCTCTCCTTCACATAGGATTTTGTTGACGTGATATAGTTAAGAAACAGCTAAAGTGGTACTATTGGAGATGCTCTAATACAGTAAGGTCTATATTTTTTTGTTTCATATTCCCTCTGCTCACGTGATGCTTGTCTCAAAGTATCTTTCAGTGTGTACCATGTGAAAATGCACTAAATGTTAGAAATGCCATGAAAATCGGTCTAGGGGTTTCAAAAATTTCTAAAAAAAAAGTTACTAGAGTTAGGGGAGGTGATGCTATACAACTCCACACAATTTCAATAGCAAACACTACCTATTTGAGAGACGAAAAATACGATTTTTTTTCTTTGCTTCTCCTATTTTCATAATTCATATATGAATTTGAATTGCACAAGATTAAAAGATTATATTTGTGTCAATTTAGCTTAGTCCTTCGAGCCTACACTTAATTTTTATTTTGACTTCGCCACTGATCATACCCCTTTTGCCTTTCTTCATTGGATCAAACTCGATCAGGTCACCCGTGTTTGCATCGAACTAGACCAGATTACAAGTTTACGACATGGAGTGGGTTCCCCTGCAGTCCCGTGGTAGTCCCCCACGGACTGTCCAATCAAAAAACGACGCTCCGAATCTTCCCAAAATACTATACTGATTTTTTTAGTGTGCATAACACTGTAGCACCAAACTGTTCACTGATCCAGAATGCCTAATGCCTCAATCAGACGGTCCTCACCTATGGGGAGTGGTTAAGTTGTAGTCCCATAGGATTGCAGATGAACCCTCTCTGACACGACACATCTTTGTTCCTTGACCTAGCAAGAACTTCTCCAGCCTCAACTTCAACTAGATGTGCAATGGGTCCGCGCGTTGCTACGAGCGGAAGGAATCGCCGACATAGGCAGAGATTCGAACCAAGGAAGGAAATCTTTTTTGGGAACAGCTCTAGGAAAAAAGGAAACAAATTGTCATAATTTTAAAAAATCACAAAAGCTCGACCATGATCCAGTTTTTTTATGGTAGTTTAGACATGCTATTAGGACCCTTCTCACAAATTTTAAAGAATTTACAAATTTAGTAGCTTAACTAAATCAATGAAGCTGCTTTAAGTGCATTAGTAGCACTGTTGGAATTTTTAAAAACCATGAAAGTTTGATCATGATCCGAAATTTTTATGGGAGTGTCGGCATGCTCCCAGTATCCTCCCCAAAAATCTTAAAGAAATAGCAAATTCAGTAGCTCAATTAAATCAGTAAAGATGCTTTAAATGTAGTAGTAGCATTGCCAGATTATTTTTAAAATCACACGAGACTGTTCATGATCCAAATTTTTTATGGTAGATTAGATATGCTCTGAAGATCATTTCAAAAAAGTTTCAAAAATTTACAGCATGGTTTAATAGCCCACAGGTTGGATGTAAGTTTAATTTAATTTAGCATTTCTTTTTCCTTTCTGAAATTCGAGTCCCTTTTTTGCGGATACACTTTGTACCGAGTGTTTCCTTGCTATAAGATCATTTGCTCCTTTGTTTTGTGTGTGTGGGTGGGGGGGGGGGTTGACGAATTTAGCACTGATGTGTGGGATTCCATTGGCAGGAATAGCAATTGGAATTAAGATGCCCAAATGCGCGGGCCACCCTGCTAGTTAAACTAGTACTTTACCTGTTTGTGAAGATTACTCTGTTTCGTTGCTAATATTTAGAGGCATTGGTATGTTCTTGTGGTATAAATTGTTGGGCTCATGTAGTATCGACAAGTTTTGAATACCATAATATTAAAATTGCTTAGTTTTTGTTTTGAACAGAATCACCAGCCAAATAATGGTCTGACCATTCAATTGAGATTAAACCATTGACCTACCCATTTTAGCTTCAGTCACAGGACAGAGCACAAAGCTTCTATAGCTATGCTTTCTGTAGAGTTTTACAACGAGCAATGTGTATGTAGTATTCTGGGAGCAAGAAGATTTTGATATCATAAATTGCCTAACAAGCAAATAACACAGCATGCTCACAATTTTACATGCACTGAAGCCTGTGAACTACTCATAAATAAATGTTCTCTTACATAGGTGGTTTCATTTTCCATTATCGTGATCAAAGCTAGTTATATTTTCCCTACATTTTCATGGTGTTGCTAATTTGGTAGTACTTCAATAAACCAGCTGTGATGGTTTTCAACCTCTTAGTCCAAAAGCTCCTTCTGATTTTTTTGCCAAGTATTTGCTGGATTGATATAGAGAAAAAGGAAATGCTGCCAAATCCAAATTGCTTTTGTGATTGAGATAATAAAAGTTTCTGATAACATGAACAGATGAATTGAATAACAATGTATACTCTGCAGACCTTCTGTTGCCAAATTGATTCTGATTTTTTTTTTGCCAATTCTATCCGATACCAAAGAGGCGCTTAAATTGACAACCAACACCCCCCCCCCGGCGCGGCGGCCACACCCTCTCTGGCTCTGGCTCTCTCTCTCTCTCTCCTCTCTAACAGATTTTTTTAGATAAAGGAAGAACTTTATTAATTTCAAGAAGCTTACATCGAGACAATACAAGTCCTTGAAATTACTTCCGGCCTCTGCTTAATTAAGCACACGGCCAAACAAGAATTAAAAAGTAAAACGCACACACTAGTGACAAGCAATCCTAAGACTAGACCGCCACCCATGTGCCCGGGCATAAAGTCCTTAGCTACTCGGACCAAACCATGAGCGACCTCCAAAAAAATAGGTCGCGCCTCCACCTTGTGTAACACACCCACGTCTGAGCCCGTGGGAAATAGCAAAAATAACCTGCAAAGGAGAAGAAAAGATTTTCTTTTGAAATACTATATCATTTCTGCTTAACCAAATAGTCCAACATGTAGCTGCAGCACCAAGAAGAGCGAAGTTTCTACTATTGTTATCGAAACCCTCAAGCCAACTTCCAAACATATTAGCTACATTCATTGGATTAGAAACACCAAATGCCAAAAATATGAAGAACCAAACCATTCGAGCAAAACGACAGTCAAAAAACAAATGCGTAATTGTCTCAGATTTGGAACAAAAGCAACATGTTCTACTCCCTTGCCAATTCCGCTTTGCTAAATTATCTTTGGTGAGAATCACTCCACTCCTAAGGTACCAAAGGAACACCTTGATTTTTAATGGAACTTTAATTTTCCATAATCTTTTATTTAAATTTGGCACCTGCCGTTTAACCAAAGCATGATAATGGGATTTCACCGAGAATTGACCATTTTGGCGCAAATTCCAGTAGAACTCATCATCATCCTGCGAGAGATTAATGTTAGCGATTCGTGCTGCGAGCTCCTGCCACGCCACTAACTTAGGTCCAATCAACGACCTTCTCCAGAAATGTTGGTTGTGAAGATGATAGAACTTGACAATGGTTGCATTCTTCCTTCTAACTATACTATACAATCCGGATATTGATCTTTAAGAGTGCTATTTCCAAGCCAAGCATCCTCCCGAAACCTCACCGCGATCCATTATTAATTTTGAAGGTACCAAAGTGAAGGAATTCTTGCTTGACCTTCATTAAGTTGGACCAAAATTGTGAATCTCTGGTTTGCACTCAACTTGCCCTATTGACTTGGACCCTAAATATTTATTCCAAGCATCTGCCATGTTCCTTCCGATGTTAAGAGCTTAAATGACCATTTACTTAAAAGAGCAATATTCTTAATATGCAAATCGTGAATCCTAAACCCCTTGATCTTTGGGTTGACATAAAATGTTCCACCTAGCAGACGATATTTTTTCTTATGTTCGTCTCCTTGCCAAGAAACCGCGATCTAAAAAATCCATCTTTTAAGGACACCTTTGGAATCCCAAAAAGACATCATATACATTGGCGGTGCTTAGAACTGAATTAATCATAGTCAGTCTACCTCCTACCGACAGATTTTTTCCCTTCCAACTACTAAGCCGCTTCTCCAAACGTTCTGAACAAGATGCCAGTCGGATTTGTGTAACTTCCGAAAGTGAATAGGAATACCCAGGTATTTAAGCGGAAGAGATCCATGCTTGCAACCAAACAATTCCGTATACTGTTCGACAAATCCTTGGGCCTCTCCAAAGCAGAATAACTCACTTTTGTGGAAATTAATTTTGAGACCTGAAGCTTGCTCAAAAGCACATAGCAATAACTTCATGTTGCGCGCTTTTTCAAGGTCATCTTCCATCAAAAGAATGGTATCATCTCTAACAGATGTCGACATCTTCCTGATGTTTCCTTTCTTGACTATCCAAAACTAGAATCACTTCCTGTTGAATTATCCTCACTTGGAAGTCGTTGATATTGGGATGCTGCTTCTGTGCTTGTTGTAATTGTTTCAGTGTCAGAAGAACGCTCACTTCATATATTACAAGCAATTAAATTTATCTGGTTTCTGCAACATGAGTGACATATCTACAAATGGATCTAGAAGGATTTGGACAATCTTACTTCGATGAGTAGATGATCAATCCAATGGCCACAACTGAGAATGCTGGATAGTACAGCCAGCTTATTTGTAGGTTGCACCGAAAATATGTGGACATGTATATAGTGCAATATATTATAATTTGGTGCAAGTATGGGTCAGAATTTTTCGCCTGTTGGCGCTAGAATAAAACTCTAATGGCGACTGCCCACATGTCAGATGTTAGGAGTGAAAGATTGAACAATGTTGCTCCACTCATCTGCAAGAGCTATGGTCATCAGAAAAAGGCTAAAGTACTATTGGACTGTAAAATGACAATGAAAGGGCCTTCTGGCTGATACTTCCGAATGAGCTAATATTGTCCAAATAGTAATTTTTATGCTTACTTTATGCAAATAGCTCATAACTAGTTGAGGGGACCTAAATTTCTTTTGCTCACTACTTGTGGAACTTATTTCCTGCCTGACATGTAGGAGAAACTTAACCTTAAGGACGAAAGGAGTAATAGTGCTGAACACTAAAGATGCTACTGCAAATCCTGCGAAGAGACCTATCTGGAAATAGAGAATAAAAAAACACAAAGCAGGAGTAAGTTTTGTAATCTGCCTACCATTTTTGGAGACCAATTGACTGCTTCCAGACTCTTCCTTTCAAATATAAATCTAAGGTTTGGGTTAAAAGGTAACATGAATATTTGCTCCAGAAGCGTATATACCGAAAGATTTTTTGTTCCAGCAAAATTCTTTAATAGTTTAACTATATACTACTGATCTATGAATCACTGATCTTTCACGAAGGTGCTATATTAGTATTGGATACTTATCGGATACCCTGATCCTCCGCGATCATCCCTGATCATGGATCGATTAGGATCGGTGAAATTTAGCATAAAAGAATAATTAAACGAGAGGTGCTTCCATGCTTTTCCTTTTGATAGTTGCATAAATATTAAAGGATGAATGAATGGTAGATGGTGATTATTTATCCCTTCACTTGCTTCAAGATTTGTGCAACTTGTATTGGGAGGGAAAGCATTGAAGTACTGCTCGAACTTATTTATTCATGGAAAAGGTTACTAAGAACTAAATTTATTTCCTTCATAGGCAGTTTCTTATTTTTCAAATATCTTGATTGATGCTATTCTGATTCCCACGGAGCACCTCGATGATGATTTTCTGTGGAGACATGGCGATTCTCGAAGGAGGTTTAGTAAGTTAAAAGCTCATGTTTTTTGCGAGGAAAAAGCTCCTGTTGATCCCTTTGTTGCCAAGTATTTAGTGTAGTGATTCTTAGAAAATATGTTCTGATGCCCCTTTTAATCCAAATTGTTATTTTGGCTTGAAATAATAACAGTTATGAATATACATGAAGCGCACAAGATTTTATACTCTGCAGATTTTATGTACACACACACACTAACAGATGTGAACTTCTTCGTGCTGTTTCCTTTCTTGGCTGTTAAAATTAGAACCACTTCCTGTTGAATTATCCTCACTTGGAAGTTGTTGATATTGGGCTGCTGCTTCTGTACTTGAAATTGTTTCATTGTCTGAAGAACTCTCACTGCATATATTACAAGCAATTAAATCTGTTAGGTTACTGCGACATGAGTGACGTATCTGCAAATGGATCCAGAAAGATTTTAACAAACTTACTGCAATGAGTAGATGATCAATCCCATGGCGACAACTGCAAATGCTAGATAGTACAGCCAGTTTATCTGTGCGTTGTAACTAAATCATGAGAGCATATAGTACAACATATTATAATCTGGTGCAAGTATGGGTAAGAAATTTTCACCTTTTGATGATAGAATAATACTCGAATGGCGACTGCCCACATGTCAGATGTTAGGAGTGAAAGGTTGAACAATGTTGCTCCACTCATCTGCAAGAGCTATGGTCATCAGCACAAAGCTAAAAATTCTTGGACTGTGAAATGAAAATGAAAGGTCCTTTCAGCTGAAACTTCCTAATGAGCTAATGCTATCCAAAGAGAATTATCCTTAGGAGGTATTAAAATTTACATTAAGACAGTAACGTACCAAAAGTTGGTACCTCCACCCATTAAATTTTTTGTGCCTCTTGGTACTAGCTAAATGTAAATTTTAGTACATCCTAAGGATGGTAACATGTCTTTTATCCAAATAATATCTTTTATGTTAGTTTATTCAAATAGTTCATAGCCACTTGATGTGACCTTTCTTTTGTTTCCTACATGTGGAACTTATTTCCTGCCTTACGTGTTGGGGAAATTTAACCTTAAGGACAAAAGGAGTAACGGTGTAGAACATAAAGATTGCCACTGCAAACCCTGCAAACAGACTTATCTGAAAAATAAAGAATAAAAAAACAAACAGGAGTGAGTTTTCTGTCAAACAATTCAAACAAGTGTATTGCAGATGAAAGAGTTTAACCACAAACTGTAGTACGATACCATTGTTGGAGACCAGGCAACTGCTTCTAGGCTCTTCCTTTCGAATATAAATCTAAGGTTTTGTCGGATTAAAGGTAACATGAATATTTGCTCCAGAAAAGTAATATCAAGAGATTTTTTATCCAGCAAAACTGTGGTGATAGTTTAACTATGCAAGAAGAAGAATAAATCTATAAATGTCATTGTCAATGGATCATGCCAGTTTGCTCTACTGGTCTGTAATTAGTAATGAATTATGAAGAGGATACATCTGAATTGTACTGACTAACAACCCAAAGAGTCCAAGCATTGCGACAACTTCAACTTGATCTTTCTTCTTGACACAGTATTCCTACACATTCGAGGATGCTGATTGGTTATTAGAAATATGAGAAAATATTGCCGATAGCAGCAGGATATATAATGCATCACTAACCTCCCCAACATTGCTAAATGCAAAACAAATTGTCCCGGCAATAACAAGGGTATCCCCCAGAAGTGGTATTTTACTCGGATCTGCATAAAATTAAGCTTTTTGTAAGCTGTTAATATTTATCTTTACTTTGCTATGGAAACTGTGTGTGTGTTTCATAAAGTTCAGTTCTGATTTGAGCACATTCACAACTGTTCTATTGCTATCTTATCTACTACTAAAATTCATATCTAGGATTATTCTACTATCATGGTTTGTTTTTTAAAGGAGGCAGTAGGAGAGAGCCCTACTGTCAAGAACTTCATCCTGTGTATCTGAAATTCTTACTTCCTATCCTAGGTCTGTCTTTGAGATTCTGTAATTGGCATTCTAATTTAATCGTCATGGTGGTTTTAGTAGTTACCTACTTACCTTGCTCATCTGGAGATTTTGCATCTGAAAGGAGCACAAGAGCAAGCCCTGCCACACAGGTCCCTGCCCCCACAAATTGCCAGAAAGAATATCTTGTGCCTAGTGCATACCAGGTGAGTATGATGACCCAAACAACAGTCCAACAGTCCAACAACGTCACGCTGGTGATATATGAGTATTGGTACGCCTTGACAACTGCAAAATAAGTTTCAGGATAACATCATGTTTGGTTGTTTATCATCAGAAGCAAGAAGCACCCAACAGGATTGCATTGATGGTATGGATTTCCATTGCAAAATGTGTTGTCTGTACTCACCAAGATAGTTCCCCTGGACATCAATGAAGGCCAGGGCTAGGTACCAATACCAGGGTATCTGCAAGACAAAAATACCCAGAACAGTGAGCTGTGAATCACAACAGCTTCCAGAGTTTATTTTTATGCAGCTGTGCTCACTTGCAGCTTCTGCCGTCGACGCAAGACGATTGGTACATAAACTAAGGTCAACAACAGGTATGCGAAGAAAGATTGTGTGAGTGGTGCATCAACTCCTGCACAAATATATTCATGGGAATGAAATGAAATTTGCATCTGTGAAGATAAGAGTCATCCGGTGCTTTATCAAATAGATAATTTTGTGTGTCTGGATTAGCCCAATGAGAAAAATTAGAAAATTGAGTACCAAGATTAGCAATCAAGGAGGAGGCGAAGCTGGAGACGGCCATGGAGAAGGCGACGAGCTGGCCGAGGAGGAGCACGAGCAGCAGGCCCCATACGTCCTTCCTCTTGATCTCCATGAACCTGAGCATGGTTCACGCAAGCCTCAGATCGGATTAGATGCAGAGGCAAGATTTATACGCTTGCGAAAGAGGAAGCTGTAGCAGAAGAATGGAAGGTAGACTGGCAGATGGGCCTCGTGCAATAAACTAAGCAACGGTCGAGTAGTTGAGTGCAGCAGCATGTGACCTCCGTTTTGCTCTATGCTGTCTTGCGTCTGAATCTTGTCATTACCTAAGCAGATTGACCTATTTGCAGTACAATATACAGCCTGTGCCTCACGATCTGGGAAAATTTATTGAAAAGCTTCATCATGGCCCATGATTCAGTAGGTCATAGATTTATTTTTTATACTTCTTGCAACTGTTGGAAAGGAGTCTAACGGAGCAATCATTGCAGGCCATGTAGTTCTACTCGGTGCAATTGGTGATCCTGGCACCTTCAGAAATGGAAACGTTTGACTTGAAGGGTGGGTGGGATGGACAAGGAGTAGATCTGATGCAGGTATAGTTACTGGTGTCGATTATAGGCATGCTGGTACAGTTATAGATCATACTAGAGATAAAGAAATCATCTTTAAATGGAGTAACTTCATATCCACTTGAATGACACATCTGTCTTGGGGCCTGGAAAATAAATTTGTTAGTTCAAACTCCACGATAATACTTTGACTGAGGGACGTAATGAAGATCACAGCAATAGATTTCTTTAAGTATAATACTTTGCAGACCTTGGTTTCTTCTAATCGTGTATACGTAATACTAGGTAGAAAAGCGCGCTACGCTGCGCCGGTTGAATTTCGATAGCATGCGCTCGGAAAAATAAACTTCTTTTATTTTCGCAAAACCACCAACCGGTTAAAAATAGTCCAGGGGAAAAAGGGGGAAAAATTATCAGACATTTTTTTGGTTTTTTTTGTTGCGTTTGTTAAAAAAAATAGGTCGTTAGGACCCACCGGCGAATCCGCGGGACGAAAACATTGTTTCCATTTTTTTGGGTGTCGAAAATATTTTTTCTGGGTTTTTTTGTTGCGTTTGCTAAAAAAAATGGGTCGTTAGGACCCACCGTCGAATCCACGGGACGCTATAAATCATGACGAATCTACATTTTTAAAAAACCATGATTCACGATCCGTTAGTAAATACATAAGTTGCTATAATATCTTTTTCCGGTTTTGGGTGGCGAAAAATTTTTTCTACATGTGGATAATATGTATGTCAGATGGGCACTAATCAGATTTAGACACAAACTTTCTATGAACACTGAACACGCAACGTTTTTTTTATGAGCATCAGCTGCTAATTTGATGCTTGTGGTACCATGATATGATGGATGACGGAAATACCTGAAGCACTCGGAGGAACCGCTCCCGGTAGAATGGCAGGTGCCTAACTGCAACTGGTGGCACAGTTAACCTTTTTTTAGTGCCGATCACCATTTTAAGCCAACCTGGTTTGCGGTCTGAACAACCACCATTATGCTATTTGGAAGAACATATGGGATCAAATCGGTATTGTTAGTTAGGGCGATGTTCTGGACAGGAAATGAACAAGGAGCAATAACACACACAAATGTGTAGTTAGCTGTCTCTGTTGTACATTTACTCTCCTCTGGTTCTCATCCGGCTGGATGTACCTGGTATCGTACTAATTGCACAGTGAGTCTGTCACGGGCTCCCCAATTTTTTTCTTCAAATTCATGATGTGTTACCATGAGTCAATGTCGTATGTTAATTATGCAAAGTAAACATTTCTCATGCTCACAAAAATAAACTGCAACTGCATGAGACTATTAAGTTGATATTTGTTGTTGTAAGAGGGACAATGAGAGTAAGAATTTTTAGTTTCCTTAATGAAATTGAGGAACTCCCTTTTATCTATCTATCTATCTCGTTAATGCAAAGTCAAAAGAAACTATCATGTTCGCTCTCAAGGGTTAAAAATTACCATATTAATTTCAGTAAAAAGAGAAATATCTACACCATCAATTCCTAATGAGTTCAGATCATAACGGTTCATATTACAATATTATGAAAGAAAAAAAATATACGAGGTGCTTCTATACTTTTCTTTTTTAAAGTTGCATACATATTAAAGCACGAAAGAAGGGTAATCTAGTCATTTTTAATATCATCTTGGACTATGTGCCAAGAAGAAATATACCTTATAAGCTTGGATGGAGTACATGTTAATTTTATTTTTTGTCTACAACCGCTTCTTGAATAATATGCTTAAGATGACACTGCTTTCATGCAAACACTGACTAATTTCCCGCAGACGTTACAACATACCAACCGTAAATTCTTTGCTATCTCTTCTGACTCAGCGTGGTGCGCAATTTTCACTAGTTTAATACATGAATGCTTTGCTTTAATACGACTCTCTCCTAAGTCCTAACTCTCTCTTCCTCTCACTGGGAGAGTATATCAACACGCAGAATGACAGCATGCAACCAGGGTTAACAGGGTGGGGGGCAACCAGAGTAGGACTTAACTGGTGATGCGCTTGTTGGACTTCAAGCAACATCCCTGATTTGTAGGAGTTATTGCCCAACATCCCTGATTTGTAGGAGTTATTGCCCAGATAAAGACGAGTTGCTTAACATTTCCAACATGAAACCAGAGAAGATAGAGGGGATGTTTGTGAATTGTCAAGGTAGGGAGAAATTGAGGGAACAGTTCTTGTTGCCCTGATTGATAAGCCTTTTTTTTTTACTGTTTTGAGGTAGCGAACGCTCGACGTGTCGTCTTCCTCTACAACGCAATTTCTTTTTTGTTCGAAAGAGGAGGTGAGAGCTCTGCAAATGCATCAAGAAGGAAAGCAAAAGTTGCCATGTAAATTTTTTATCTCCAGCTTTAGTGTGTGGGCCTGTCGCCCACTTTAGGCCTCGCATTTGCTAGGCCCATTCCTTTCAAGGTCCATCCTCTGGCCCACGAACTCTTAGTTGGTTCGACTATTTGAGGATCTTTCTTTCGCTCAAAAAGAAAAGATTTCTGTAAGTAGTACTGGAAGAATAATTTTAACAGTACGAATTTACATTAATGGGAGTATACTGGTGAGGTTCAAGGGCAGATTATGAAATTTTTTATGACCATTTACAATGTGTTTCGAAGAGGATATTGAATGCACCAAAAGTTAGGATGCGGTAGCTGCGTTATCTTACCTCACCTCCTCTAGGGCGTACGTACATCTATTGCTTGGTTTCTCAACGACTCGGATGTGACAGAATCAGGGTTCCAAGTAGCGAGCGTATCCCCCTGAGCAAATACATTGATCAGCAAAGTCCCTCTCAGTCATGCTGCCCTGCAGTTGAATTGTTGTTGCCGACAAAAGAGTTCCCTGGAACATGTTCCTTCAGTGTTCAGAATTCAGGCGAAACAGAGTGCACTCTGTCCGCTAAATGAGCAACCCTACTGCGAAATTCACGTGACAGCTGATCTCCTGCGTTGAACCTCCGAACTATGAAACATCAGTACATTCAGAGACCACGTCGCATTCTCTGAAGATCTTGCAGGAAACAAGACTTGGTGCCCTACCGATTCCCAAAACCAGCACTGCCTGCCTACATGCAACAGAGGTCGTAGCTTGTTTTGTCCCATGCAGAACTGCAAGATTCGAGTCAAACGGTTAGCCAGGCTATCACATTCGTATCAGATCTGCACTGCGCTGCAGAACTGACGGTCCAATTCTCCGGTCAAGGCTTAGCCCGTTACACTGTACGCACACCAGAGCAAGAAATGTGAAATGTCGACGCCCACAGGTCAACATTAAAGCGCGCGGTAGTAGTAAGCTGCGGCGAAAATGTTGAACATGGAAAACGAACGCAGAGAACAGCACGTAGGTCAGTCGAGCCGTTACATACTGCGAGCGGCGAGCCTGTGTGAGATCAGATGACATGGATCGCCCGTCTCCCTTGCAGCAGAACACGTGTGCGTGAGTGCGACTGCCAAATTAGTGGTCACGAGCAAATAATAAAAAGGCGCGACACACGTGTACACCTGCTAAGCCATATTAAAATTGACGGTGGACTCCAAATACTAAGCTAATTTGATACAAACATAATATTTAACTCTTATGCAATTTAAATTCATACGTGAATAGAAGGGAAGCAAAGAAAGAGAGAGGGATAGGTACCTCAAAAATGAGGGAAATTTAACTATTTGCCATCGTTACGAGTGGCCACTCCTCAAACGCCCCTTTTAGAATGTCCATTACACATTTGCCACCGAATTTTGAAAGATGCTACATTTTTGCCACTTTGACCGACGTGGCATGCCACGCCCCCTCGCCACCGTGGATGCTGCGAGGAAAAGGGAGGAAAAGACCGTCTTGCCCTCCATTTAACTTGCTCAAAACCGTTCATGGACAAAGTCATTCCCCATTTGGTCTCTCCCTCCCTATCTCTTGCCGCCGGTCGCTGGTGAGCGCGCCGCCACCTGCTGCCGCCGGTATACTTGCGTCCCTCGTCACCCGCCATGGCGCATTTGGGAGATCCGCCAAGTATGGCGTCGGGGCAAAGCTCGCGGCAAAGGTTGGGGCACCTGTTTGGAGAGGAGACTGGTTTCCCTCTGATCCAATGCCCAGAGTGCAAAATGGCGAGGGTGATTGAGCTGCGGGTGAAGAAGGAGAATGCAAACTCAGGTCGTGTCTTCATCAAGTGCCCTAGGAATGTGGAAGGGGTAAGTTTTGGGCATCTTTGGTTCGGTTTTGGGATGTAGGGTTTGAAAGTCATTTGATTTGCTCCATGGTTAGTTGGCGTGAAGATGCAAGTACTACAGATGGCGGAGGAAGTACTTGAGGAACCGATCAAGGACAAGTCGATCGTGATGCTCCTTGATGATCCGGAGGAGGAGGAAGGTGGAGAGGTGAATTCCAACAATGTTGGTAGCCAAATGCAAAGCAAAGATGGAAGCAAAGTTTAACAAGTTGCTTAAGACAATGCGCTTGTTGGTTGTATTGATTGTAGCACTTGTTGCGCTTGGGGTGTTGCATCCTGTAAGTGATGTTCTTTATGTGGGTGTGAGTTAGAGTGGGTGTATGAATCATGTTGAATGAATGTTGAACAATGATCTTTTCTTTGATGTTTGTGAGCTCAGATTTATATTTGCCTCCCGTATAGATGAAATTCTCTGATTAGAATGGCCATCTAGAGAGCTTCTGCAGGTAGATGTTGGAGAGTGTGTTCCAATAGCATTGTTTGGTTTCTGGGGCAAATTTATGCCTTGCAATACATCACTGTTGGCTGGTACACGAAATTTTGATATGCTGGGTATCTGCTTCACATAAGCTGCAGAACACATAGTTGTTGATCACATGAACAATTGTCAGATCAATACCATAGGATGTATATGAAGCGAGATATATTTGCACAATGTACATTCGCCATAAAAATGTTTAACAATAGGGTGAACCGGATGAAGAAAGCATAAGCAAACACTATTAAGATCAACCATTCTCTTAGAAACCTCTAATTTAATTTATCATGAATCGGGTACAAAAGACATTGTTGTTGATCACATGAACAATTGTCAGATGGTTCCACAACCTCATTATGTTCAGATGCAAATATATGTCACAGCCTCAGAGAAGCAGCATCGAAGGTGCCATGTTGGCATTTATAAGCAGGACCAGAGAAAGTAACGAAGTAATCAACAAACAAGGGCAATCAACTGAGGTAGGCAAAGAAGGCATAAAATGCAACCACCAGAAGGAAGAAAATAGACTTGATAATATCACAAAGTTGAGAATAGCGTAACACATAGTTGTTCAAGCAAAATATTGTCGGGACATATAGCATTCTTGTCGGTGTAGCTAACATTGTTCGGCCATGCATACATAAATATGTTACAAAACAGACATTCCATAGTCCGAGACACATCAAGCATTCTTGTCGTGTAGCCTTCATCCCTTCTTCTTCTTCTTGGTACACGACTTCTTCCCCGCATGGTGTAATCCTCCTCAAGAAATTGTGGTAGGGAAGTCGGAGCTAATGCAAGGATTCATCCATAGGTCGATCTGCCTTCACCGGTGTAGTATTGAAATGAAGCTTCTGGAACCTCGGAGGGCAACAAGTTAGGGATATTGTTCAAGATATGTAGATAGCATAATGAAGCTTACCTTCTTATGGTTGGCCCCGAACTTGCTTCTGCTTCCATTGCTGCCACAGATGCTTGTGCTTCTGCTTCCATTGCAGCTGCTTCAGCATCCTGAGCCGCTTCCCTTGCCTTCGTAGCTGCCTCCCTAGCAACTTGTGCTCTTGTTCTTGGAGTAGGTAGTACATGTTCGTGATCCTGGCTGTTTTTCTTCCTTCCTAGTGTGCTTTTGCTCTTCCTGTTCCTCTTCCTGCAAAGAACAATACACAAAGTAAAGTAACAGCCAAGTGGAAGGAACAACATATGTTTCACTATGGTTTCATACCTCTTTTTGGTACCAGTTAGTGGGCACTTCCAGCTTCCCCTCCTGTGACCATTTTCACCACAGCCATCACACTTGACTTGCCTTGTAGGCTTTCCTGACCTCTCAAGGACAGAAGGGATCCTGTTCTTTCTCTGTCTCCCCACAGCTCTCTTCTTGGCTATTGGTGGTTCCAACTTGAAACCCTTGTCAACTTCTCGCCATCAGGACTGTCAGCTGATGTTAGGCCATCCCCTATCATAGGTCTGCCCTAAGCTTTGCCACAGAGAATGCCTTGTCCACAAAGGGTTCAAAGTGAGGTTGCCTTTCAAGAGTGATAATGACCAATGCATGTGAGCATGGTTTGCTCAGAACACTGCCATTCTCTGCAAGTACACTGTCTATCTTTCAGGTACACCACATGCCTTCTCACTTCTTGATCTTTGTATATCTCAGTCACCTCAGCCTGCTCTGGCGACCCCTTAGTAACTTTGAGGTTTTTCAGCCCCTTCGATGCTGCCCCAAGCTGATGGATGATAGCTGGAAGAATGACACCATCTAGTGCCCTTGATATCCTTCTCCTTTTCTCAAACAACACCACACCCTTCTCTCTAATGGCATCCACCATGCAATGTAATGGCAGATCTTTGAGGTCTTTGATCCATGCATTCCAACACTCAAAGAAGATTATTGTTGATGTACTCGACTTCACCTCAAGATTGAACTTGGATCTTGCCCACAACAACTTGTGGTTTTCATCCACCATTGTTGTACACTTGGACCGGCCGCAGCACTTTGTCCATGAAGTATTTGTACTTGCTAGTGAGTAGGCCCTTGTCACTGGCCACATGTTTGCATCAAGACTTCTCCTGTGAACCTTTTTTTCATATTTTCCATCAAATGCCCAAACACTCCTTTGTTCTCGCCCATGGAAACACTTACTTGACAAATGCTTCAAGTCCTTTACATGCATCGATGCACACAACAAATTTGGAACAACTCCTATAGCTCTACCAAGTTGTTCCATGAACCAAATCCAATCTTCTTTAGTCTCAGACGGAAAGAATCCAAAGGCCAATGGAAACATCCAATTGTGGCCATCTAAAGCTAAGGCTGCAGGCATCTGACCATTCCATAAGCCATTTATGGCCATCTAAAGCTAAGGCTGCAGGCATCTGACCATTCCATAAGCCATTTAATGCTGTTGAGTCTATACTGATGTAAGGCCTGCAGCCACCTAAGAAGCCCTCAATGCTACCCTCAAATGCACAGAAAAACCTTCTAAAATGTACCTTATCACCAACTGTGACAGTGTCAATCTCCACAACAAGCATTGCAGTGCTCTCAATCATACCTCTTCTTTGAATCTATACAACCAATCAAATGAATCATCCCAGCTGCCAAAAAGTTTGTCTGCTGCCCTTTGTCTACCATACCACACAGTCTGATAGTTTACCTCTATTTTGTACTTGTCCTTCAACGCAGACTGGACTGCAGCAGCTCCCATGTTTGCCTTCTTCTCGAAAGCAAAGGATTGCCCTGTCAAGAACCCATGCTTGTGAGGACATTGTGCCTACCACTCGCTTCTTGAAGCACAATTATGCACATCATCATTATTTGGACCTGCAAAAACACACAGGTCAGTACAATAAGATGACAAATAGCAATTATATGTAGTGGTACATACCCTCACACTATTATCAGCCTGTGTCCTAGCTCTAATAATCCAGGGACAACCATTTGCCTTGCAGTAAGACTTCTAACTCCGCTTCTTGTCGATTTTTCACCCCAAGTTCAAACTCATGCACAATTGCATGTTGCCCTTAACCGCTAATCTGAAGTCATTCATGCAAGGATACATGGTTCCAACTGACATTTCTGGGTTGTCCCTGTCCCAATCCAACATTGGCTCTGACTGCGCTTTGTCATCTACCTCCAATGCTGCATCGCTCATATCTTCCTGAATGTTAGCAGGGATCACTGGAATAGGCATCTCTTCTTCAGCTCTCTGCTTTGCTCTCTCATCAGCTGCCTTGAACCCCATTGCCTCAAACACTCTCTCCTCATCAACCAATACAGTAGCTTCACCATCTTCTTCTTCCTGAGGTAGAATGGTTAAGCTACTCCAATCAACTACATAGTCTGCCTGCTCACTTGCTTCAGGCAGTTGTGTAGATGTACTGCTGTCACCTGCATTTCCAACACCTGGATCAGGAGTTACTTGTGCTCTAACTTCATTGTTGGTCACCCCAGATGTGGCTTTAGAGCCAGCTGAACTCTGCACTTTTTTGTAGTCTTCCTTCTCTACTACTTCAACTACTAGACTTGCCACTCTCTCAACTAATCTGTCCTTAATCATCTCCTCAAAGTGTTCATTCGTTCTAAGTTTCCATTCGGCTGCGCTGTCAGTGTCCACAGCCCACACAGCAAGAGTTTGACTATGTGCCCATATTATCTTGCTGGCCATATCATCCAAGAATTTATCCAGATTATAACCATTATTAATATCAAACCACAGATCATGCTTCTGGTCAGCCATTTCTACCATACCATACTCCAGATTTGCTTTATATTTAGCACAAGAAACAACTAGTCTAAACGTATTGCCAGGATCAATCCTGACAATAAGA
Source organism: Guadua angustifolia (assembly GCA_036346375.1). NCBI lineage: Eukaryota > Viridiplantae > Streptophyta > Magnoliopsida > Poales > Poaceae > Guadua > Guadua angustifolia. The sequence goes on along the minus strand of CM070509.1, from coordinate 36,250,794 downwards.
TACATGAAAATAGAAACATTCGGAGTTAGAATAAACCAACTCCAACAGAACTACGCTCACGGGACAAACGACGAACTTACCAAGGCGGACAATCACCACCCTCGCCCATTCTTGGCCAAATCAAACTCTGAGCATATGCTTCAATCACTCACTCCTACTAAACACAAAAGATAGAACCCAATCAGACAAACCTTCTTCCCCTCTTCCATTCCAACCAAAACCTAACAAACGCGAATCCATGCCTCAACCGTCTATTTGGGAGGGACGAGTGATCCTAACAAACAAGTGGGAAATTACCTTGATCCGTCGCGGGCGATGCTCCAGGTCCCCGATGCTTCTGGTCGTCGGCCGTCGCCCGCCGCCTCTAGGGTTCCAGGTTCCAGCGCCGGTCGGGTGCGAGTAATAGGGAGAGTAATATCCCTACGGGAAGGGGGCAGCACGGTCTTTTCCTCCCCTTTTCCTCGCAGCATCCACGGTGGCGAGGGGGCGTGGCATGCCACGTCGGCCAAAGTGGCAAAAATGTAGCATCTTTCAAAATTCGGTGGCAAATGTGTAATGGACATTCTAAAAGGGGCGTTTGAGGAGTGGCCACTCGTAACGATGGCAAATAGTTAAATTTCCCCAAAAATGAAAAGCGTATCTCCTTTGGCTCCTAGCCTTCCCCTCATGGCCTCTGCTCCTAGCCTCCCCCAATACCCCAGTCTCCAATGCCAGCTCAGCAGCTCTGCTCTTGGCCTCCCCCACCCCAGCTTAGCTCCCCCCAATCTAGGGGTGTAAATGGGTCAGATAATACCCGACTCGTATCCATACCCGGATGCAATATTACCCTAATGGAAAACTATTTTACACTACCCGCCGGCAGTGCAGTGCAGGTAGTACCCGGGTAAGTTAGGTTCGGGTTCGGGTAGGGTACGGGATCGGTAATACCCGGCGGGTACGGGTCGGGTACGGGTACCCGGATAATTTTCACAATTCGGGTACCCAGCGGGTACTACTAATTCCTAAATTTTAACGAAATTGCATTGATCCAAAAATAGATCAAACGATGTCAAAAAATTTTGAATTTTTTTTTAAGGTTCCTGACACATCAAATATGTTCTCATTAAATTTTCAAGTGATTATCAAATCTGAAAAATTTTAAAAATTCAAACATTGCTACTATCCTGATAAAACGCTGACCGGCAAGTTTGAACCGAATGAAAATTAGAACAAACGAGGTTATAAAATTTTGAAATTTTTTGTGGATGGTCCTGACATATCTATAATATTGTAATAAATTTTTCAGATGATGATAAAATGTCATGAAGTTTTAAAAATTCGAACAGTACTACTGTCCTGTTAAAAGGCTTATCGGCAAATTTGAATGAAATGAAAAATTATCCAAACTGTTACAAAATTTTTAAAATTTTATATAGTGATACTGATGAAATTAGTAATCTCTCATAAAAATTTGAGATCATGATCACACATAAAAAAATTTATAAATTCTGACAAGGTAAATGTCTCAATTATATTCTACTTGCTATCAACCTAAACAAGAGGAGCACATGACCTGGTTTCCTAGACTACAGATGCTTGTGATTTCACGTTGTTCAAAACTATTGTCATTACCTCCTATTCCTTTGGGATTGCCCCAAGTTCCTCTCCTCCAATTCAACTATGTGTTGAACTATGTATGTGAATTTCACTTTATGTATTGGACTTTGTATTATGTGATGTACCAGTGTGATAGTTGGATTGTTTTCATCGCATGTTTCGATTCTAGGTATTTCGTGCACTACCCGATGAAGTACCCGTTGTCTGTATTATACCCGTCCGCACACTACCCGGAACCCGATTTCTACCCGTCCGTAGAAAATGCTACCCGTTACTCGTACCCTACCCGATTTTTACTACCCGTACCCGGAGAAAAAATATTAGGGTAAGATATAAGATGACCTACTATCCGTCCGAACCCGACCCGTTTACACCCCTACCCCAATCCCCTCCCCTCTCCTTCCCTTTGGACTCCGGCCCATTGACCGCCCAAGATCTCCCCTCTCCTCCCCTCCGGCTTGCCTCCTGCTTCTACTCACCATTGCGCCTCCTAACGCCTTGTATATGGCTAAGTATAATACAATAATACAAATAAGAAATTAGAAATGAACTAATTAAGATTTAAATAATACAATATATTATATACCAAGTATATGGCTACGTATTAACTAAAAGATTTTGGTTAGTTTCTTTGGAACAAAAATTATTTTAGGATCATTCACCTCCATCTAATCGTCATTTTAGTCCTTCAAGCCCTGCGTGACAATGGATGTAATAAGTTTTCATTTTAGTCTTTAATTATTGTTATGCTGTAAGCCTGTAACACTCAGAATGATGTGTATTAACTGATAAAATAACATGAAATCCTATTGTTTTGTTAGCTAATATGTTAAGATTAATATAATTATCTCATAATTACGATGATGCTATTGACGTTATACTGGATTAATTATGTGAGCCGCTTAGGTAGGTCATGCGTTTAGCGCAGAGAAGACTAGAATACACACGGCGTCCACTCTCGGTGATCCGTGTGACATGTGACTGTTGTGCAGTAAACAACATGCAGTTTCGTCAAACCATTCGGTTCCAGTTCGTTGCAGCCGCGGCGTGCATTGTTTATGCCGTTTACACTAGATAGGCTCGGAGATTGGTGGTCGATTTAATCAGGTTCGTGGTGTGTGTGACGCAAGATTAATCAAAGGCCAAGCGTGCAACGTTAATTATTCTAAACTAGACTCTGTCGCGTCTGCACGCAGGACGTGGCCGCGTGCGTCTCGTCAAATTATTTGAGAGCCGCACGACGCACTTTCGCAAGAAATTCCCAGTTGTGATGTTGTTTATGGCTCGATGACGCTAGCTAGCTTTTGATGTATGCAAGCCATTAGTTGTTGTTGTTTTCCGTCTCGGCCATGTACTTGGCGTTCTCACTCGTCGACGAACGGCGGAGTTTATTTATTTAATCTGCGTACGTACGTATATCGGACCGGCCGGGACTACTTAGCACGCTTGACGTGATGGCACAAAACGGTAGCTGATTGTTGCGTGCGAAAGCTACAAAAGACAATGTCAGAGATAAGTCAAAATATGCCAACAAATCTGATTTGATCCTAGTTTGTTTAGAGTTTAATTTGCAATAACTTGGACTGTAGATGTAAACATTAAATCATTACAGTTATTTTTTTCTCGCAAGCAAATTTTTAGGTTAAAACTTGTTTCTAATTTTTATCATGCTTCTAATCCTAACAAATGGTATCGGAGCTCTATCTCTAACAATCGTGCCTCTCCTATTTTCGGGAGATTTCCTGCGCTCCCGTTCGTTCGAGTCGAGGCTCGGCTCAAAAAAAATCGCGTTTAGGTCCCTTCAAAAATTCGTAATTACGTATAGGTCCTTCCAATATTTTTTTACGAAGAGGACCTTTTGGTTCAGAAAAATCGCGGATTTTTCGTGAGAGGACCCTAAATAGATACAGAAAAAAAACGTAGTGACGTTTGGATCATTCCGACTATTTTTCACGAAAAGGACCTTTCGATTTAATGCAATCGCGGATACACTTGTGTCCTTTCAACCGTTTCTCACGTTTCCTCCACAATTTTTAAAAAAATCACCGGCGGAAAAAACGAAATTGTTTCCGTGAAAAAAAGCGCGACCAGCCGGCTCGACTCGTTTTTTCCTTTTCACGTGTGGGTCCTTCGAAACATGTGTAATTACGTGTAGATCCTTCCCGCGGTTTTTTACGAAGAGGATCTTCTGTTTCAGAAAAATCGTGAATATTTCATTAAAGGACCCTAAATAAATACCGAAAAAAATGTTGTGGCGTTTGGATCATTCCGGCTATTTTCCACGAAAAGGACCTTTCGATTTAGCGCAATCGCGGTCTCGCGGATGTATTTATATTCTTTCAACCGTTTGGTGCATTTTCTAGACGATTTTTTAAAAAAACACCGCCCAAAAAAACAAATTTATTTCTTCGAAAAAACAACGCACGCGGCGTGTTACACCGCGAAAATATTCCTAGTTGATATTAGAGCACTAGGGTTTTGATCCAAGTCACTACACTCGGGAGGAGACAACTCTCAGAGACGGCACCCACATGGCAACATTGCACGCCTAATGGGAGTTTCAATCTACCTTCATCACACGTCACCGACGACCTCCTTGGCTTCCGCATCGGCCTCCGCGCCAGCTACTCCGACCACCGTGCCAGCTTCCCTGCGGCCACCTCTACTTTCGGCTGCACCTCCTGTCGCTCGTCACAATCGTCAACCTTGGGCATCGGCCCATTGAGCCCCGCCTTTGCCCGCGGCCAGCCCCGCCATTGTCGCCCGCTGGGCTTCCTCCGATCCGCCTCGCCTCAGCGTGCATTCCTCCGTGTAACATCCGTGGCCGCCCAGTGGCGGAGCCAGGATTCTTCATCGGGCCAAAAACTGAGTAGCAATAACTAACGCCAAAACATATCCACATCGAGGTACAATAAAAACACTACACAAATACACAATTAAAGATAAATTTGAATTTCATGCTTAACATTTCAATAAAATAGATAAGATATGTCAAAATAATATAACGTAGTGGAGTGGTAGAAAACTTAATACCTAATTAAGGAATGTTTGGTGCATCAGAAACTATCATATTTTCATCAACAATAGAACAAGAACTTGAACCTGTAAAAGAGAAAATTGCACATGTAAAGCACAAAACTACGGAGATAACTATTAAGACAAATTGTATTAGAAGAATGTAACATACCACTAGCACGAAGACTACGAGGTAGCTGTTGCTTACGAGATCTCATACTTTGAAAACGTTATAAAATCTTGTTATCTTCAATGCTTGCAAATACATCTCGCTTAATGTAGCATACCATACTATCATTCATCCATTTATCATTCATCATATTACGCAACTCTGTTTTGATAATGTTCATAACTAAGAAAGCTCTCTCTACTTGTTGACGATTCGGGAACCGGTTCCCTGCCGAGCTTACTTGTTGAATGAGGGATCAACCAGGGCCCCTTTTCCGCAAAGGGTATAGCGTCCGAGGGCCTGCCGAGCTAGGAGGGATGGTCGGATGGTTCGAAATGAGACAACAGACAAGAGCTTTTTTATCCTGGTTCGGGCCTCTCACGGGGGAGATAACGACCCTACGTCTAGTGGCTTCACTACTGTAAAAGGATGGACTACAGGGTGCTTGCTCGGGAGCGTCAAGCTCCTCTTCTTCCTCTACTTCTTACAGATGTGTTTAAGTGTTTGCTTTCTTCTTTACAGTGTCTTCTCTCGAGGGTCATCAGGTGGCCAGATGCTAGATCGGTCGATCTCTCTGAACGTTACATACAACAGGGTATTTATATACGATTACAATCATACAATATTTATTACAGAATGACATGCCACTACTGTGCCCGGACGTGGGTGTAACTGCTCCTTTGCTTTTTGCCATACCGCGACGTGGGCGTAGTGGGCTTAGAACGTGGCCGTACGGTCCTTCGAGCCGTCGAGTGATTAAAGCCACGTCGTCTTCGTGGACCGTGCCCGACCTGCCGGTCATGCCCGAGGTCTTCCCTCAGCCTTAGTCGTCAATCGCACTCTTCCGAGCAGGCATGCTCGGGAAACAGGGGCACATGCTCGGGGACGAGCTTGGTCGAGGTCAGGGCAGGCCTGTAGGTCGATCTACCCGAAGGTCTTCCTTGGAGACACCGTCCAAAGGTAAGCATGGTCGGCGGAAGATTGATTACCGGGGTATGATGGTCCTTATGGGAATTACCCAATCCCCGACACTACTGTTGTGGTTGCAATGGACAAAATCAAGGCCAATTCAATGAGGCGATATACCAATGGAAAAAATGTGTGTCTATCGGTCTGAACCATCTTCACAGCAAGATTACCAAAGTCATTACAATTTAAAAAATCTGGATCAACTCTCACATCAGCAATAAATATCTCAAATTGGTCCTTAAGTACAATACAATCATATTAGGAGAAGTCGACGGTATACATCTTAGCTAGTTCAATTAGCTTGTCTTCATCAAAGTTGGCAAAAGAATTCTTTGAATCAAGACAAGCAATACATCTCAATAACTGAGTAAATCTTTCAGCAAAGCGATTGTTTAACTCGACAATAATTTGATCAAGCACCACATTAAATATTTCATTATTGAAATGATGGTAGTAAGTTACCAATTGGCTGCCACGACCTCTCGAGCGGCCCCTAGCTGTTATTGTATCCGACATGTTTGGCACAATAATGTTATGTTGCAGACAAAATGTGTTTACCTTTTGAAAGAGCTCATCGCAACCATACTGCCTTATGTCATTAATTTTTTGCAATGTAGCCCCAACCAATCCTATAGCATGAACAATGTTCTGATCTTTCTTTTGCAAGCAATGTGACAGATCATTAGTTTTGCCCAATATTTTGATCATAAGATGCAATATAAGCACAAACTCAAAGCTTTCCATTTATTGCAACAAACCTGAAGCTGTGTTTTTTGTGTTGTATTTGTTGCATCATCACATACATTCTCTAATACCTCAAGAACTGCATCCCACATCAGGAGAAGACGACATAAGGTTTTGTGATGTGAACCCTATCAAGTATTCCCAGATCTTGCAAGATTAGTTTCTTGGTTTTTCCCTCTTCCTGTAAAAATTTCACCGCTTTCCAATCTACTTACAAAATTATCATGGTGTTGTTGGGCCAATTGATCATGTCTCTTACAAAAAGCATTAACAGTTGACAATCAAAGTGGCGTAGTTAAAGAAATCCAAGACAGAAGAACAACACTTGACAACGAAAACAACCACTAATTGCAGTTGATGAGCAAAGCAATGTATATAAAATGCATATGGAATTTCATCCAATACCAGTCTTTGTAGCCTGTGGAATTCCCCTCTTATATTTGATGCGCCATCATATCCTTGCCCTCACAATCTATGAATAGATAAATCATGACGAACAAACATAGCATCCAAAGCTACCTTCAACGAAGCTGATGTCGTGTCATTAACATGTTGAATCCCAAGAAATCTCTCAATCACCTGCCCTTGGTTGTTCACATACCTACATAGAGAAAGAAGCGTAGTTTTTAATAAGAGCAAGAAGAGTAGTTAAAAAGCTATCCAAAAATTCCAAATAGCATATACTAACCTCAAAATCACAGCCATTTGTTCCTTGATAGATGCATCTCGAGACTCATCAACAAGAACGGCAAATTGTCTATCCCCAATATCATCCACAATGGCTTTAGTGGTCTCTTCTGCACAAGCTTTGTACAACTGCTTCTGTATTTCTGGCGAAGTCATTAAATGGTTCCCAGGAGCACTATCTAACATTTTTGCAGTATTTTTATCCTTCTCTTTATACCATTGCAGCATCTCTAAAAAGTTTCCTCTATTGTTTGATCTAGAAGACTTATCATGCCCACGAAAAGCTAGAGCTTGCAATAGAAGAAATCTTACAACACCTAAAATAATAGTAATACGACCCAAATATTCTTCCTCCTTCTTCTTGCTTGTATCAGTCCACACACTGACACAAGTGTGACACTCTGCCTCTGATTTTTAAAATCCTCACAACATTTTCTAGCTTTATTATGAACACTGTCGATTTTACCAACATGTTCATCAAAAGATTTAATTGCATTCTTTCAATAAGTAAACCTTGCCTTTGTATATGAATCAGTACCAAAGTTTTTAGGTTTCCATTGCTTAAATAGAAAATAATAAAAACAAAAGGCAGCATCTTTAGCAACACTATATTATAACCAATCATGCCTTTTGTACTACTCTTCTTGAAAGCTTCTTTTGTGATTTCCTATAAATTTCCGTGAAAACTTGTGACCTTTCGGCTGACATGGTCCTCGTAGCAAATACTCCCTTCTAGCAGCATTCCTAATATCCACATGGAATTCCTCAATTGGTTTCCGAAGCCCAAGATCGGCAACAATATCTTCCAAATTAAGCACAACACGAGAATTATTTTGTTGGGTATTACTAGCTGCGGTTCCTATTGTTTCCAGAGGGGATTGGTTGGACTGTGATTGTGCTGAAAAATAAGATGACAATGGCTTCGACCTCTTCATCATCTATTTTATTACATGAAATTGAGTTCAATCAATTAATCATGAAATAACGAAAACTATCCTTTTCAGTTTTTCATACAATAACAACTAACAAATAGCAATCCCTTTCAGTTTTTTGTACAGGAACAACTAACAAATAGAAAGTAATATCGGAGCAATACAATCAATAATCATTCAACTGAATTATCAACCATCATTCTATTTCTATGATTCAATCAAGGCATCAAGATCATAAGATCAACTAATCAAGTAATCAACTACTGAATACTGATCACGCAGTACAAGATTACCATTTACTAGTCACCAGAGATCATTAGATCAACTACCAGTCACTCACTCACCAATCAAGATCATTAGATCAAATAAACTACCACTCTACCAGTGACTCACCAGTGGCAGTCAGCAAACAGCAATCACAGAGATAGAGGGCTGGGCAGGGGCGACGACGCGCAATGGCCCGTGGCTGGAGTCGGGAGAGGCGACGATCCGATGGGCGGCCAAAGGAGTGGCGGTGGCGGCCCCGCGCCAGACAGGTGAACGGAGGCCGAGCAATGAAAGCGACCAGCGTGGGAGCGGTAGCGCTGTCGCGACGTTTCCTCGGCTCGGGTGCATGCGGCGAGAGGCCGAGAACGGTAGTCGACGGCGACGCCTTCGCTCGGAGCCGGTGGGTGGCAAGGAGTGGCGGGTAGGTGGCCAAGGCGCTCCGGGATGTGGGAGCCGGGGCACTGGGCCGTCAGGCGGGACGCAGGAGGCCAGAGCTAGGAGCGCCAAGCGCATCGGGTCGGCAGTTCGCCTAGCGGCTGGTGGTCAGGAAGATTGGGCGTCTGGGCGAGGTCGTGAGCGACGCGAGGAGATTGGGCGAGGTCGGCAGGTCGTGAGGGTTAGCTCTTAGTTAAGGGGTGAGGGCTACATTATTTTTGCTGGGCCTCGGGCCCAAGCCCCAATGGCCCGAGGCCCAGCTCCGCCCCTATGCCCGCCCATCTCTGCACCACACCTTAGCCAATCGTGCCTTCAATCGCCATCGTTCGCCTTGACGAAGTCTCAACTCTATTGCCTCGGCTAACCGCCACGCGGGCTGTCTACCATGCCGCCGCCTCCGGTTCTGCCTTGTGGCCTTCGAGCCACCCGCCGCCTCATAGGTTCCCATCGCCCGCATAGTCTCCAACAATGGCTGCCATCTGCACCGATTTGCCCCCTTCTGGCTTCCGCCAGCCAGTTGCCCTCTGGCCGTTAGTGTCATTGCCCGTCGTCATCCAGTTGGCACCACCTGCCAGCTCGCCCAGCCGATCGGCCTCCCACCGCCTGCCTAAGAGCTTCATCAAAGAGAGCAACCAAATCAGTTCTTGTCACAGCCAGACCTCAAACAAATCTCATAGGTGGATTTAAATCCTATCGGCTCTTGCTTCGAAGCTTCTCCAGCTTCAACTTCGGTTTTTTTGGCTTCAACTCCAACTTCTCGACTCCACCTTCTTGTTTTCAGATTTAGTTTTTGATTTTCGTTAGATTTTTCTACGCGCACCCGAAACATACCAACAATGTACCAAAAATTGCTATGCGCACCCGAACCGTACCAGAAGTGTTTTTAGAATCTACCGTATATTTTTTATATGTAATTTTTCTCTTTCATTTCATCTACTAAATTTGACATTAAGAATGTCGATGTCAAGATCAATTTTTCTATATAGTAGATTCAAGTGAAAGCCGTTCTTACACATATGGGCATGAGGAAAGCATTGCTATTTACCCTGACGATTGTTTCAGTGCCAAACATGGGATTTCATTGCAATGCAAATTTAGACTTTTATATCTATTATTGGTGGGATCTAATACGCAAATTCAAGTTTTCATGCTTATTATTGGCGGTATTTCGTGCACAATTCCTATTATTGGTGGATTTTTATGCGCAATTTCAGGCTTTTATGCTTATTGGCATATTTCACCGTTGAAAATTAAGGTTTTATGCATATTATTGATGGATTTCATTACAATTCATGTGGGATTTATCATTGATGATTTCTTGGCGATTTCTTCAATATTTTATTGTCGGTTTCTTTGACGTTTCATCATCTAATTTGGAGAAAAAATAATACCAGTTGAGGAGACACACTGTTATTTTACCTTTTCATCACCGTTAATTTGGTGTTTATTCATTGTTTGAATATGTTGCAATTGGGATCCCTTACGTGAACCATTATGGCGGTTTTGGCAACGTAATTCTCACAAATTTGTTAACACTCTGTTGGTAGCATTATACTCTTCGGAGTTTTACTAGTGAAGGTTTTGATTCAATGTCAGCTTGAGGTGAAGGTTTAAAGTGCAACAAAAAGTTTGTTTTCTGCGTGGATACTAAAATGTTGTTTTGTTGTCTTTGTTTGATATGAGGGGTCTACTGTAATTTGTATTTCATTGACAACACAAGAATTTTCTTCATCTTGATATTTTTGCAGGAACAATTTTGACCATATTATGGATTTTCAATAGGCAGTTTGATATACGTGATGACTATACGTGCAAGTTGCTCTTTCAATGAGCTTTGTTTGCTTAATTTTATGTTCTAGGTGGAGCACTGGAGCATGTCAAAATTCTATATTATGAGTTTTTCGCTATCTATCGCCACAGGTGATAACTAGGCTTATGTTGTTTAATGATTGAGTATTTTTTTCAAGAAGGTCATTTGCATAGACTCTAACTTTACTAGAGTTATGAATTATTGAAGATCTAGATTTTTTATCTGTTTTGTTGGTAGTTGTGTTTTTGGATCGATCATTCTAATCTTTCTCTCGACTTACTAGTGATTTGCTTAATCTTGCTTCGTAATAAGCATTCGGATAAAACTATTCCAATCTTTATCTTTTGCACTACAAGTGTCTCGATTGACTATTTCGGTCTTCTTTGTTCGGTAGTCCTTTGGACTTTTAACACACTTGTATTTATGGTGCTTAATTACCTTTCAGGGTTTTTCGAAAATAATTTCATTATGGATTTTTAGTTAAAGGGAAGTTTTTGTTAAAGATAAATCAAATATCCCAATAAATCTGATTTTATCTGTAGTTTATTAGAAGTCCAATCTTCAATAACTCGAACTTTTTAATCATACCCCTATACATGTAAGTATTGAACCATTACAATGAATTATTTCCTATAATATTTTCATGTTAAATCTTGTATTTAGTTTTTACCGTGACAACGAAACGTACTTGCTGCTCGCCGTCCGTGAACCTGCATCTAGACGGAGACGAACAAAGAGGTATATAGGGCTAAGGTTCGATGATTCTGTTCTTTGAATTGGGGGAGAAATAGATGGAATCTGATCACCTCGGGAACGGCTTCCACATTCCAGTGGGCAGTTCCTAGAAGGTCTGTGGAAAAGGTTAGGTCGTTCGTTTTCTTGGATTATTTAGGGTCTATTTATTTCAGTTTTAGATTTTATAAAAACTGATTTTAAATTATAGTTATAGAGAAACTGATTCTTCAAAAGTTAGAATCCAAAAGCACATATAAAGTAGATCGTGAATTCTAATATATATAGGTGAACTAAATTATTAGAATCAGATTCTAGAATTAAACTGTTTGTTTTTTATTCTATTTTTAAGGTCAAAATCTAGAATCAAAAGCTAAAACAAACGTACCCTTAGTTTTTGCTTCTCCTGCCAATCAATCAAATGTGTGAGCACGGCGCAAGAAGATCTGTACGGTCGTTGCTCCCGGCTCGATCGGTGACTTGCCTTGTCCCCCTTTCTTTCCTTGATCTCTAATTATTCTACGAAAAGGCTGAGCTTATCTATCTGATAATCATCTCCATCTCCCTCTATATCTGCATTTTTTTATATGAGAGCATACTGACGTACGTACCTGCATATATAACCCCTTGGGTCTTTCGTGGTGTGTAAATTACTGGCTTGTGATCGTTCTCGGCCAAATTAAATGGTCTGAATGGGAAACGGACGTCGGCCGTGCCGTGCCGCGCCGCGCCGCTCCGGCCGGCCGACAAACGCAGGTGGCGCGATGGCAACACGCACAAATTCCCCACGATTAGCGCAAAACCGCAGGCATATGATGTGTTATCGAGTATCGACAGGTCTCTCGCCCTCATCTCATGCATCTCCCCCGCCCGGCCGGCCCACGGCTGCCGCCTTTTTGACATTCCTCTCCGCTGCGTCTCCTAAAGCGTTCAAACTCCTCGCAATTCCTCCACTTTGCTTTATTACCTCTTCTCTCTCCTTGCGGGCAACTTGCATACACCTTGTTTGCTCACGTAGGCCGCGTATTACAGACGGCAGCAACGGCGCGCACACAGTACGTCGGCCGATCGATCGAGGCCGGAGTCTGATCAGCCCGTGAAGCGTGGAACATATATAGATGTGCTCCGGTGACCTTAACTCTGAGGAATTTTCGCCGTAACGCTGTCTGTACATCAGTACATGCTGACATGCACCGTGTCCATGCGTGCAGGACGAACGTAATTACATGCACAAACGGAACATGTGCGTATAACGTACGTATAGGACGTACTACTATACCAATGCAAATTTTATCATGAGCCGGAGACCTTGTATATATGCACCTCAACGCGTTGTATGTGTGTGTACAACTGTATATAGCAAGCGCCTCTCTGTCAGAAAAAATAGAGAATGGGCTACATCAATCATTCAAACAAATGGGTTATTACCTTTATTTAACCTATTTACACAGTTCTAATTTATAAAAAAAACATAAATTAGAAGAGAGGGAAGAGGCTATTTTTGTAGATTCATTTGGGGCTAGTTTTGTAAAAAAAAAATTGAGATAAAGGGGCTAGTATGTATGTATGTATTTATGTACATAAAAACGGTTCCATACTCCTGAGAGTACATACACCCTTCTTGCATATATCACTTAAACAAAAAAATTATACTTCTTTATCCTTTTGAGCATACTCTAATAATGATTGATATAAAATACTCCAAAGTGAGTTCTACGAAAAATTTCATCAAAGTTCACTTTTTATAGCATAATTTGTGTATATACTCATTTTACATATGAAAAAATATATAGCAAAAATAAAGAGCTCCAATGAAATTTGTTCAACTATATCGCATTGGAATATCTTAGAATTATTATTAAAGAGTACCGAAAGTGTAAAAAAGTATAACACATTCATTTAAGTGGTATATTGGAGATGGGAGTATGTGCTCCTAAGAGTATGGAAAAGACTTTGTGTGTGTGTGTAATAGCGGTGAAATGGGGCACACCATGATTTCAGAGGCACAAATTCTAGCCAAATTTGTGTATATTTTTCAAGAATTTTAATTTTAGGATATATACTCATCTATACTATTCAAATGAAATATATACCTTTGAAAAAATATATATACTCGAATTCAAAGATTTTGAATGAATTTAGATCACATGCTTTACTGATTTCTATATAAAATCAGCATATGCCTATAATCAAACTATTATCAAAAAAAGAAAACTCTAGTTTAAATTTCATTTCAATCTTGTTTGAACTAGTTAGTAAACTAATTAAACTCAACATCGTAAAAAGTCCAAAAATTTCACATGTAACACATAGAAGAAATACATATTTTAGATCATGATACCAAGACATCACGGTGTTAGTTTCCGGGTAATTTCTCTCTCTCTCTTAGGGACAGACCTAAATTTTTGGCACGTTACGGTAACATTTTCACCTGGCCAAGCGCACTTACATATGTTATCTTCTTGAGTCTTGGTCTGACTTTATTTTCCTTTTTGGCTTTTTACCATCCCACTTAGATCGACGCACCACGTCAAGGCTGGAATGGATCAAGGTGTGATCTGGTTCTTAGTCCAAGGAGCCCCAAAGTTGGACTTGGTCGAAACATGCATGCCAGCACTACTACCCCGCCTACAAAAGACTTTTGTGGGAAAAAGCATGCCATTCTGCTCGAGTAACTAATTTTCCCTGCAGAGCGCAGACCGAATGCATATTTTTTCCCACTGTGAATAGTCCCCTGTGCGGGCACTTTCCTTACCTAGCTAGCTGATTGTACAGTGCAGTCCTTGTGTAAACTATCCTTTATTGATATGTACTTAATTATGTCTATTCCACGAGCGTGCAATGCATTAGTCGTTTTCTTGACTTCCAGAAGTTCCAACCCGGCCATGTGTCACTAATTTACATACTCACGAATGGAGATATACAAGCGTGCGCCCACAGGAAGGGAAGAAAAGTAATTTATTCGCACTTTCTTTCTTTCTTTCTTTCTTTCTTTATATATATAAAGCCGAAATAATTTTAAATACACGAATTTAAGCCATATACGAGTATATTTTTTAAAAAAATCAGTTTTAAGGTATATACCCATCTATAACAATTCAAATGAAACACATACCTTCGAAAAAAATATACTCGAATTCAAAGATTTTGAACGAGTGTGGATCACATGCTTTGTTGATTTATATATAAAATCAGCACATATCTACAACCAAACTATCATCAAAAAGGGAAATTCTAGTTTGAATTTCACTTCAAACTTATTTGAACTAGTTAGTAAACTGCTTAAAGTCAGCATCCTAAAAATTTCAAAAAACTTTGCATAAAAATACATAGAGAATATCTTTTTTAGATCATAGTGCCCAGACACTATGGTGCCCTAGGTAATTATACTATACTATATATAGAGAGAGAAGTAACATAACACAACTTGATAAAAAATATAGTAATTCATATCGTTTTTACGACCGATCTAAATATTTATGTGTATTTTTATGGTCCAAGTTTTATAAATTTGACTATACAAATTATAAAGTAGCATCTACTTATTCGTGAAAAGACGGATATATACATTCCCTCGAGCTAGTAGTTAACTCTAGAGCTCTCCTACTAATTAACCTGAACAAATCAAACCTACTCCGACCTGCAGTCTATTCAGATTTTGTTCACATATATTTGTAAGGGTATGAAAGTATCCTAATAGCTCAGTTTGTGGAATAGTTAATGACTTGATAAAATCGATCGACAGTCTATAGGTATGGTCAGTGCACCTCATAGGTATGCCGTACAATAATATAGTTTTATTTATTTATTTTTTATTTCCTAGGGTTTGATGTAACGACTGGTCCACGTGGACACATCAGTGGGTTAAACTCTTGGAACTGTCAAGTCAGTGCACTAAATAATTAAGGAAAACAACACGTATATATGGACTAAAGACCGTATATGTATATATCAAACCTATTACAGACGGAAGAATTGCAACGTGAGGAGGCCATCCACCTGTCATTTGGCGATTTTACGAAAAAGTCCCTCCGCTTCTTCAAAATTACGGACAGGTCCTTCGCGATTTTTTGTGAGACGAAAATATTTTTTTTCTTTGCGTTTGGGTCCCTGGCACGGTATTTTACGGAAAAGCCTCCCGTTAAGTTCAAATCGCGGACAAGCCCTTTTCTAATTTTTCAGGATAGCGAACAGGTCCAAAAAAAATAACAAACAGATCCCTGCTTCTTACGTTCAGGTCCTTTCTCCGTTTTTCCCGGAAAAAACGTTTTCGTCACCGAAAAAACCCGGAAAAATATTTTCGCCACCCAAAAAACCCGGAAAAAATATTTTCGCCACAAAAAAAACACAAATTCATCGAAGGTTTATAGCAACTTATGGATTTGCCAACGGGTCATAACTGCGGTTTTTTTTAAAAATGTATTATTACTCGCGTAGAGTGTTAGGCTCGACAAAAGAAGTTTGCTGTCTCTAATAATTTTTCGTCCTTTTTCATCTAGACTATTTTTAACCGGTGGGTGGTTTTGCGAAAATAAATAAAAAAATACATATTATTACTCGGTGAACGCGTAGAGTATTAGGCTCGACATAAGAAGGTTGACATCTCTAATAGTTTTTCGCCCTTTTTCCTCTAGATTATTTTTCGCCGGTGGGTGGTTTTGCGAACGTGTATTATTACTCGGTGAACGCGTAGAGTATTAGGCATGACAAAAGAAGGTTGTCATCTCTAATAGTTTTTCGCTCTTTTTCCTCACATTGGCGTACGGGTCATTTGCCTTTATTTTTCCGTTTTTAAAAAAAATCCGTAGTTTTTTTATTCACGGTTGTGTTCTCCGTTTTTCCCGGAAAAAAAAGTTTTCGTCACCGGAGATATCTGTGCAGCTCTATCTCTAGACTTTTTCCCCAACTCGATTTTTCATCTCGATCTCTGATATTTTTTTATATATGTATTATTACTCGGTGAGCGCGTAGAGTATTAGGCTCCACAAAAGAAGGTTGTCATTTTTAATGATTTTTTGTCCTTTTTCCTCTAGACTATTTTTCACCGGTGGGTGGTTTTGCGACTATTTTTCACCGGTGGGTGGTTTTACGAACATGTATTATTACTCGGTGAGCGCGTAGAGTATTAGGCTCGACAAAAGAAGGTTGTCATTTCTAATAATTTTTCGCCCTTTTTCCTTTAGATAATTTTTGGCACGTTTTTTCTAAAAAAAACAGAAAAGCCGGGATTATACAGTTTTCCCCATAAATATCAAGCGATCAAAATTTCGCGTGACGCAGCAAACAAATTACATACGCCGCGGCGTAGCGCGGGTCATTATCTAGTACTATATATTAAAGTGGTGAGGATTGGAGCCTCCTCGTTGGTGCCATGTCACCAGCCTCACGGAGAGGCCATTCGAAAAATTAGAAATTGCATTTAGGTCTTTTTGATGGTTTTTTAATAAATAGACTAAAAAAATATCAAAATTACGTTTAGATCCCTCCGCGGTTTACATTTAGGTCATCTTGTTGGTTTTTAGCGAAACGTACCCTAGAAAAAAAATAGATTACTTAAGGTCTCTCTACAGTTTACGTTTGGCTCTTGTCAACGGTTTTTGGAGAAGCGGACTTAAAAACAAAATTACGTCTTGACAAAAAAAACACAGATTCGTCGAAGATTTATAAAAGCGAAAACCAAGAATATATAAAAGAAAGTCAGCCGCGGTTTTCTAAAAAAACACAGATTTGTCGAAGGTTTATAGCAGCCCATGGATTTGCCGATGGGTCATAACCGCGGTTTTTTCAAAAAAAAAACACACAGATTCGTCGAAAATTTATAGCAGCCCATAGATTCACCGACGGGTCCTAACGACCCATTTTTTTTAAAAAAATACGAAAACCGAAAATACGACCAAATTTCCTAAAATACATAAAAAAACAGTCACGGTTTTTTTTAAAAAAAACACAGATTCGTCGAAGGTTTATAACAACCCATAGATTTATCGACGGGTCCTAACCATGATTTTCTAAAAAAAAAAACACAGATTCGTCGAAGATTTGTAGCAGCCCATAGATTCGTCGGCGGGTCCTAACGACTTATTTTTAAAAAAAACGAAAACCGAAAATACGACCAAAATTCTCGAATTTTACACATTGTATCGTCATGTGCGACGCAGTGTAGTGCGTTATTCTAGCTAGTTAATTATAAGCTGTATGGGAATGTATGATATCCATGCAGCAACAAAGAAGACAAACACAAATGAATGTTGCAAATAACACCAATGAATGATGAACCCATCAAATGTTAATATATAACTAATCAATCGATCTCCTTAATCCCATAAAATTTAAGTCATGCCTGCATGATAAATTGATACATAGCTGCCAATCGAAATATTAGCCTGTGAAGCTGACAAATTTTCTCCCTTGCAAATTACTAAGCCACAGAGAACTAACCTATCTAGTAACCTTACACCATTCTCTGCAACTCCACTCCTTCAGAAGAAAATTCAACTACTTCACAGCCAAGCTTCTCCACGGCAATCTCCATGATATTATTGTCTACGTACGTACGTCCAAGTAATACGTATGTACGTGTCCTTTCTGTTACAACGTAACTCTATATATATACGTGTGTCTATGCAAGGGTGCAAGTATGCAACTAATGATCAAGAATTAACCCTGTCATGCACGGGCGGCGGCACCATGGCACTGGTCGAAGCGTATGATGCGCTCATTGGGCGGCGGCGGCGCCACGGCGGGCGCCTCGGAGGGGACGACGGGGAAGTGGCCGCCGCCGAAGGAGCGGACGTGGTCGTTGAGGGAGCGTTTGTGCTTGAAGTCGGAGCCGCACGCGCAGAACCAGCGCTTGCCGCAGTTCTTCTCGTGCGTGCGCCAGTCGCCCTTAACGGCGAATGGCTTGCCGCAGCGGCGGCAGCCGAAGGGCTTGGCGCCGTGCTTGCGCTTGTAGTGCGTCTGCAGAGTGCGGAAGTCCTTGAGCGGCCGCGCGCGCGGGTGGGCGACGTTGTTCCGGCACCCCGCCGCGCAGCAGTAGCACGGCAGCTTCAGCAACGCCATCGTCGTCGCCTGCGTGCCCTTGAGCGACTCCGGGCCCTTCCGGTACTCGCGGCCGTGGCCCCACATGTGCATCTGCAGCAGCAACATCGATCGTGTACACACATAATTAAGGGCTGAATTGTGATTGTAGAAAAGTTGATTCTTTAAAAACTAGAATCCAAAAGCATATATAAAATGGATTGTGAATTCTAGTATATATGGATGGGCTAGATTGTAAGAATCGATTACTAGAATCAAATTGTTTATTTTGTATTCAGTTTATTTTGTACAGAATCAAAAACAAAAACAAACAGACCTAATAAGTCGCTATATTATGTACGTTGGGATAGATGGCAATGCAATAATGTAACTATGCAATTAGCTAGATGTGAAAGTAAACAAGGAATATGTTCTTGGCGTTTCGAGCGCATGCTTGGCCTTTTATCTTTCGTCATCATCTTGGAGACTGGAGAGGAAAGATGTGTGAATTGAACTAGCTACCAAGTGGCTGTAGTCATTGTAGTTTTCTTTTCTTTTCCTGTATTTGATTCCTCACAGGTACATATGAAAATACTTGCTACGTACGTTATTCTTCGGCAAACATGAACATGGATGAGACCGATTTTAGATACCAGCAAAAGGAGTATAAAGCACTGTCGATGTATATCAAGCATGCTATGTGCATGTTTCATGATGCTTAATGCAAGTTCTATTCAGTTTAGGACGAATTTTCTTTTGTACGTACAAGCACTAGCTTGGCCTCTCGTGTTTTTCAATCTAGCTAGGCCCATGAAAAAAAAGAGACGCGTGTTACTCTTAGCAATTGATATCACCATATATGCATGTACTTCACTTGTTTAAGCTCAAAGTGATGTGTTCTTGGAAAAAAAAATAGTTGATTGAGATCAAACTGCGTCTGGGGTAATTTAGATTCAAAATCATGTGGTTGCGTCAATCTGAGTTATGGGTATTAATTAATCGAATAATATATGGTTAAATCAAGTCAAGTAGCACGCAAACTTGAAAGCATCCGCAAAAATTTAAAACAAAAGACGAACTCTTAACACAGCTCGATTCGCAACCAAAATAAAACAGGATGGGATATTGATGAATCACCTGCATGTTGTTGTATCTATTGAAGGTCTTGCTGCAGACATGGCAGACGAACTGCACCGGACCGACGAGTATCTGCGCCGGCGTCGGGATCCAATACGGCAGGTCGCGGCAGCCGTTGCTTCTCTCCTCCGCTCCCACACACACGTAGTTTGATCCCTCCACTGAATCCACCATCTCACTCTGTATTTGCTCTTCTGCTTCCACCTTACACCTCTCATGCTGCCTTGGCTTCTCCTCCATCTCCTCGTCGTCGTCCTCCTCCTCATCATCCGTGGGAGCCTCTTCAGAGCTATAGCCGCCGCTTGCAGGCAAGGCGATGTTTAAATCAACACTGGCCTCTTCTGTAATATTGCTCACGTCTTCTTTGATAGGGTTCTGCTCACCATCAGGAGCCATCTCCTCCCCACCTCCGAGCCTGCCAAGAAGTGGCAAGCACATCGGAGTTTTTCGTTCTTGGCCTCCCCCTCTTCGACCTTCACCGAGTGCTTGGTGATCCTTCAACGGCGTCGAGAGGGACGACGACGTCGACGACGAGGATGACGGCGACGGCGGTGACCGCGGCTTGAGCCACTCGAAGAACTGCACGCCGAAACCCGCACCCTCCATTGTGCAAGCCCTCAACACCATAGATCAGTTGGAACCCTCTATATGTATGTAGAATTGAAGCGCGGACTGCTTTATATCTGGGAGGTTTTGTGGTGTGGCCAAGGAGGAGGAGAGGAGAGGAGAGGGGTCGTCTATGTCAAGGCGTGCGTGGCACGCCCGGGAAGAAAATGCGGGGAGCGCGCGAGAGGTCGAGAGGCTTGGTTGACGTTGGTGTTGCTCTCCTTATATGACGCCCTTTTGCGCGTGTGGTGCGCCCCTATGGATGGAGGAGTTTGGAAGGCTGTGCCGTCGCGCGCTAGTTTCAGTGCATGAGATAAGCAGGCCATGCAAGCAGCTGGGGACTGCACGCGTGTGAATGGGCGAGCTGCATAATCCGGGCGCCTGCTAGTGATGCCTAGAGCATGATTGCTAGGTTCGGAATGTGGTGCCTGCCTAATGTGTACCACACCGCAGCCGCCGTCTCCGGGATGATCGCCGAGAGTACAGATTGAGCTGCAAGCAGTAGGGGTGCGCATAATTTAACCGAAACCGAAAAATTAAACCGAACCGAACCGAATTAACCAAAAAATTCGGTTCTTTCGGTATGCGGTGCTCGGTTCGATTTTTTGCTACTGTTCGGTTTTCATACTCCAGTA
This sequence comes from Guadua angustifolia, assembly GCA_036346375.1. Classification (NCBI taxonomy): domain Eukaryota; kingdom Viridiplantae; phylum Streptophyta; class Magnoliopsida; order Poales; family Poaceae; genus Guadua; species Guadua angustifolia. The sequence continues at coordinate 36,230,043 of CM070509.1, read as the reverse complement.
ACCGAACAACCGAATAGACCGAATAGGCATCGCAACGGACGCCGACTAGCGAGTAGCGAAGCGACTAATTCACCTGTTCGGTTCCGCAATTCGGCAGTCCCGTGACTCCCTCCGTCCCTCGGTCCCTCCCGCCCCCAATTCCCCATTTTCCTCCCAACCCTAGCCCTAGGTCACCACCTCACCGGCTCACCGCTCGGCGCTCAGTCTCCGTCGCCCGCACCTTCGACCTTGCCGCTCTCCGTGTCCTGCCGCGCTGCTGCCTTCCCTCGAGGGTCAGCCATGTCACCTCCTCAATCGCCCCGCATCCGCAACGCCGCCCGCTTACCCAACGACGACGGCCACGTCCTCCTCCTCCGTCGCCTCCCACTCACCTCCACCTCCCTCCTCCGCCGCGGTGGCGCGCCATGAGAAGCTGGCCCGTGAGTTCAATGCTCGCGGCTTTGTGCAGTTCCCCAACCTCGCCAGGATGTCGTGCCCCGCCGCGAGGAAGCGCAGAGAGAAGAAGGGAAGAGACGGCGACAACAGCAAGTGTAATAAGGAAAATGTGTACATGGTTGAGGTGCTAGGGGAGGGAGGGGAGGACGGCGACGAATGGAAGGGATTGATCGGGAGAAGGGCTTCAGGAGGAGAGCGTGGAGAGGGGGCCCCACTCGGCTGCTTCTGCTGGATGAGAGCTACGCCAAGAGGAGGATCGACGAGCTCCCGGAGGTCATCAAGGTGGTGATTTCTGGTGCCTTTCATAGTAGCACTTATTGAATATAGAAAGGTGGCTTAGGGAGAGTTTTGTGGTTGAGTATTTTTTGGAGATAGAATTATGATTGAATGAAGATTGGGTGTGTGTGTGTGGTGGTAAAGTATTCAGCAATTTGCCTGATATTGACAACAACAATCTAGATCAGTCATTGCTGCTTGAAATACTCTTTTCAAGACCAATTATGGAAGAACACACTTCTAGCATCTTTGAAATTGAAGCAGAATACTCTAGCATCTTTGAAATACTCATTCAGGTTGTGCAGCTTGTGCTATTGTTCAGATTGTGCTATTGAGTCAATATATTCCGCACAAGGTTGTGCTATTGTTCAGTTAAAGAATCTGGTGGTATTGAGTATTGACTCATTCAGGTTGTTCGGTTAACCGAAAAAACGAATTAGATCGGTTCGGTCGGTTCGGTTTTTATGAAATTTCGGTTTCGATTCGGTTCACAAAACTCAAAAACCAAAATTTTAAAAAACAAAAAACCAAACTATAAAGACCGAATTAATCGAATACCCAGGCCTATGCAGCTAGGCCTCTTGCCGCAGGGGGAGCCGTACTAGGTTCTTTCTTGGAAATATAGTGGGAGTCAATTCGAGTACGACAGGAATGAAAAAACGTGTACCAACTACCGATGTTCGGCTTGGAATAGGTAAAGTTAATCTCACTTTATACGTACTGTAGATGATTATTTTTTTGATTGCTAGAGTACATGTACAACAGTTATGTGCCTTTCGGGCAAGGTACGTAGATTGTTGGATATCTCTATGCTGCCTCTACACACTTGTACTGTATATATACTGTGCACTAAATTAATACGTAGTCCATGACTCCGAATTGGAGACATCAGCTATTGGCCTCCCCGCGTATCTTCCTTAATTCGTATATATGCGTACACGTTTTTGGCACGTGTTACATGCAGCTATTTGTTTAGCTTGCAGGACACTAACCATAAACATAGTGACCCAATGGCGGGGCCAGGAATTTGGAAGACCGAGGCAAACTTCAAGTTGAGATTGAGGGGCAAACCTGGCAGGCTGGCCGCTCACCGCGACACGCCTCCTTGCCCCTCGCTTCGCCCGTTCATGGTTGACAACAGCTGCCTCCCTCGCCCTCGGTTCGGTCCTCGCCGCCTCGGTGATTTGGATGGCGGCGTCGGCTGCTCTGGACTCTGGTGGCTAGGCGACAGGGGAAGAATGGGGAGTCATTAGGGTTAATTACTTGGGCCAATGTTTGTGGGCCTTAATTAGAACCTGCCCATGCGAGCATACGCCTGAATCAGCTGTTCAATTATTCCCACTAACCACATTTGAGTGTGTCATCTGTGTGTATTTTCCACTTTGATTATCCGGGATTCCAACCCAAGGACTTATATGCTTTAAGATTACTACACTAGCCCTCATCCGAGAGAGAGAGAGAGAGAGAGAGAGAGAGAGAGATTTAGCTTGTAGCACACTATGATTGCGGACATTGAGCCCTTGACTATGCTTATCCCTGCAGATTGCGAGTCCTACGTGTACCGATCTTTTTTAATAATACATGTTCTAAAAGGAATTGCGATATTAATATGCAAAATAGAAAAATTACAAAAATAATTCCCCATCACTAAACAGTACGTCGAAATAGAAGTAGTCACCAGTGAGCTGGACGAAGATCCTATTGTCGCCATACGGTATGACGATAATTTCTTAATCCCACGGTTAGCATTGCATCGACAGAGCCAAAGCAGCAGCACACGACATATGGCATTGTCACTGTACGGTGTGGCGACAATAGGTTGTCGTTCAATGGTTCGGCGGCAATCTATTGTGATCGTCAGACCGTATGGCGACAACTAGGCTTCAAAATGCTTTGCTTGCGGGCGCCAACAGAGAGAAAAAGAGCGAGAAGAAACAGAGGGGGGAGTGAGCGGGCGCCAGCCGAGAGAGGAGGAGGAGAGGGAGAGGAAGAGAGGGAGAGAGAGAGAGGAGGAAGAGAGGAAGAGGAAGCCCAGGAGAGAGATGAGGAAGAGAGGGAGAGGGAAGGAGGAAGAAAGAAGAGGAAGAAGAACGAAGAAGGTAACATCACAACTTTTTAATATTACTTGTTAGTTGTTTAGAAAAACATAATAGAATAGTCATATTAGAGAGATGTTTTGAAATATTAGACGTAAGATTTGAATTTACATGATTTTTATTAGTTAGTGAGGGTTAGTAATATTGTAGTTTATGTTAGAGTTAGTTTAACTAGTGCTTCTCTTTTTATGTTGGTGATATTACATATGCATAGAGAGGCCACATCAGCGTTGACTCGGTTATTTCTGCGTTTTGCACTATTATCGTCCAACCATATGGCAACAAAGGTATAGTTTGTAAGTTTTTTAGATCAAGATATTTTTTTACAATTTGAATAAAAAATGTATTATTTCAAAATAAAATTAGCTTCTCTCGGCCAGTGCCCGCAAGAGAAGGGGTACGTTGTGAAGCCGACACACCGCGACTGATTGTTACCGAACCATTGGATGACATCCTATTATCGCCACACCGTATAGCGACAATGGCATGCGTTACGTGCTGCTGCCTCGGCTCTATGGGTGCAACGTTAACCGCAGGATTAAGGAGTTGTCGCCATACGGTATGACGATAATAGGGTCTTCGTCCAGCCCGCTGGCGACTACTCCTATTTCGCCGTACCGTTTGGCGACGGGGTATTATTTTTGCAATTTTTCTATTTCGTGTATTAATGTCGTAGTTCCTTTTAATAAATATATTATTCAAAAAAGAGTCTACATATACCAGTGCCACTAAAATTGGCATCGAGGCTGATCGAAAATTTCATGACGATTGAATTTGAACTGTTTTTCCCATGAAAAGGTGTAAAACTAATATTCAAAGTCATCGGTCGTCACTCACACCTCAGGTGCCACTTTAACCGCTTTAGAATGAGCCACCGGGGTGTAGAGCTATATAATAGACGTCGTCAAAAAAAAAAAGATATAACCCATACGTCCTCCACGCCACAAAACAGTCAGCTCGATTGACATATATGCATGCGTGTATGAGAAGAAGTGTAGTACTAGTTTAGCGTGTGCATGTAAAAGGTTTAGAAACTAGTAGTACTGAATCTATCTAGAAGTGAGGCGCTCTAACTTGGTGAGCTAGCAACATATGGTTGGGCTGCCTCTCCGCTTGAAGTGGAGGTCGCAATACCGTGTGGAGCGAGCAGTATATGCTCGGACGACCAATTGAACGGAAAGCCAGCCAGCCGGCGATCGAGAGAGCAATTGTCAAACACGAGTCCAGAATGCGTGCGTGGTGTGGTGACTATTGGGCTGGCATTTTTATTCCGAGAGACCTGACTAATTCGGTAGAGTTCTAGCTTCATCAAATCCGTGAATCTGGTGGAGTTAGGTATTTCTAGTTCCACCAGATCCGTAAAACTAAAGTTTTGAGTACACTAAAGGTCTGTTTGGTAGGGTTTCAGATCCTAATTTTACTTGAGATCTGAAATTTGTAGGTTAAAATAAAGTGAATCAAGTTTATATTTTTGTTCTAAAATGTAAAAAAAGATGATTCATCTAAACACTCTTAATGTACTCACAGCTTCAACTCCACGGATCTGATGGAGCTAGGATTATCCAGCTCCACTAGATCTACGAATCTAGCGGAGCTGGAGCTCTACCAAACATACCCTAAAAGTATTTAAATAGATCATTTTGTTTACATTTTAGACAAAAATATAAATTTAATTTACTTTATTTTAACTTATAAATTTTAGATTTTCGGTGAGGTTAAGGCCTAAAACTGTATCAAACAGACCCTCGTAGCAGTAGGTTACATCGAACGTATCAAACACGTACGATGAGAGTCGACGGACCGACCGATCCCGCATGCATTGACGACGGCACAGTTGGGGCTCGTACCTCGCTCGTACGCGCGTAATTAATATGGCCGTCCATACGTACGTTTACCGACAGCCGCTGTGGCACCCACGCTGCACTTGGTGATGATCTATTCTACGGTCGCCATGAGCCAATGCACCGTGCGCGCGTACGTTTCCTAGCGCCATTTGCCCGGTTAGGGCATAATCCCAACGGTGCCACGTTAGCCGTTAGTTAGCTGTGCCACGTATGATTGTGCAAATCTAGATGAGAGAAGGGGGAGACAATGCATACTCGATACACGAGCCGTCGTTTCTGCGAAGACAGCCTCGATCTTCGCATGAACCAAGGCAAAGCAGACGACAAAATAACATGTTAGAGAGGAGCCGTACGCTCACAACGCGGTTTATGGGCCTGGCCACGAACTTGGTGATAATGGCTACTGGGACGACGAAGAAGTGGATGAGACCACCACGGTGGCGGTGGCTGCTGGACGATGACGATGCATTGCTGGTGAACAGTAGATCTAGCTGAATCCAAGGAAATCTAAACTCCAGTGATTTGAATCTGATCATATCTAGAAGCGGTGGCGTGGATTCACCCGACAAAGAAGGATGCTAAGGCAGAAAAGGAAACAGACACAACATGGGAGGCATAGAGGTTACGGTTAGGGAGGAGGCTAGCAATAGAGAGTGGTAATAATGACAAAGGTAAAGTGGAGATCGGTGAGGGAAATAGCGGTAAGGGGCGGTGGTGGAGGGGGAGGCCGTGAGGGAGGTGAAGAGCACCGGTGTAGGGGTAGATTGAGGTGCTCAAGTTTGTTGTGTGGTTGGCTGAAATGAAGGGGATGGGATGAGGAAGGAGGGCAGGGTGGGTTGGATTAAATTATTTGTTGATAGGCAAGTCCAATGAAGTAAAAAATTATAAAACTTGGCGAGGTGGAGTGTGTGTCATTATTGTTAGAAACAATTTATTGAAGATGTCTCTAATATTTATCTCTAGGTGATAGAGAGATAACGTGAAAAATTAAAGAGGCAACATAGTCATACATACCCTTAGTCCGCCCACCCAGTAGGATGACAATTGATCACCACCACGTATGCACACGTAGCAGACATTCTAACATGGCGAATTTGTGTGGGAAAACACACGGGTGGTAGGGAGTGGCCGAGTGGAGGTGTGGACTGTCAAACGGTGGTTGCCTGGTAGGGAAGCACGGTGCCGCGCAAGTGGGGAGACCAGGAGAGGAGAGGGGTCGGGCGTACCAAAATGACCACCGTTTTCCTGCACTGCTCACGAGGACTACGAGATGTCATGTGCGGGCGACGCGGGGCGTGATTTGCACAGCAGTGCGGGCGCGGCAGCCCGGAAGAGGGGTCGCGTTGGCCGGGCGGGCCCTTGTCGAGTGAGTTAGGTTGGTCGAGTGGAATTTCAGATTGCTTATGGTTGGCGTCATCTCGGGCCGCGCACTACGTTGAGGTATACGTAGTTGGGCCGTATCAATGGGGCGGCCGAAAGGCTGTTTGGACCGTGGACTTTTGAGCTGGGCAACCGAGCAAGATCTGGAAGCGAATTGATGTGGGCGACGGGAAGTGAAGGAGTGTGTCATGGAGTTTCTGGTCGGGCGACAAATCTTCGGTTTCTTCTATTTTCGATGCTATGCATGAAAACGGTAAGGTGTGTTCTGTGCCATGCCTTTGCCCATCCATCTTATTTGGGTTACACTGTGAAGGTGTAGCTGTGCAGATGCATTCGAAGATCTGAAGACCGAGTTCTTGGTGGTCACTTCCCATCAGGGGTAGCGTGCTATAAAGTACGGCCGCACTTGTTTGCCGGCGTCGACACGTTGCCAAGCTGGCATACACGGGAAAGGGGCCAGATAATGTTGGTGTCCTTCCAAGAAAGCCGCAGTTCATTTCCAAGATACAACCATTTCTGGGATATTTTTGTCCTGGCCCTAATGCAAGTTATAAAGTCATGAATTGGATATGGTTCATGTCCCTCGGTTGTTTGGCATGCCCAGATTGTTTAATTCCCTCCCTATTTGTCAAATGGAATTGGCTACCCATACCAATGCAGCCCGTCCACGTCTCACCTGCTCTCGCTTTTCTTTATCTATGCTTTACACCAAATTTTGCAAAGCGCCTAACCCTTCATTCAATTCAAGAGCCATTGGAACAATAAAGTGAGCCATCCCAATTTCTTCCGTTGGCCTACCAACTTGATGTTCTCTTTTCCCAGTGATGTTCCTTTGTCAATATCTTAATAATAGAACATTACAATCTCTCTCTCCCCTCACTGTTGGCAGAATTTGTACCCTCCTGGAGAAGCTTCAAAGGCCGGAAAATTGATTTTGCTGAGATTGATGAATAACCTGAAATTCGGTTCCTGTAGGGCTGACATTCTCTGCCACGATGAAGTTCCTGTGAAAGAATGTACACCGAAAGTGAGATGCGATGTGATATTGACAAATGATTCAATGAGTTACATGTGCACTATCGTAGAGGAGAATTGAGTCTTACTCGCGAGGACGGGAAACCCAAAGGGAGCTGAGAGCACGGAGACGGCGGTTATACTCTCCAATGGAGAGGAAACACCGCGCTGTTTGTCGAGTTGTCAGAATCCGCCTCATGTGATGCAAGGTTTGCTGTCTCAGATTATCTGCCTGAACTTGAAAAGTCATGCGGCAAATGATATATTAGGTAAAGTAACTCAAGGTTCCAAATCTCCGCAAAATTCCGGTAAATCTCGATGAAATTTCGGATTTCGGTCGGGACCGAGATTCCAAATCTCAGCGGAATTAAAAAAATTTGAAATAAGGGGTTGATACAGTAATTTAAGTAAATTTCATCGATATCTCGGATTTTTAGACCGGTTTTCATATTTTTCAGACTGGATTTCGCATAAAATTTTTTATAGACAACTGTAATGCCATTTATGAGGAATACATATGTAAAGTTTGCAAAAAAATACATACACAAATTATGTAAATCTAATCTAAACTCTAACTTGGATTTCAGCCTTAAATGATGCATTTTGGCTTAAACCCTAACTTGGATTTCGGTCTTAAATGGTGTATTTCGGCCTAAATTTCGAAATCCTAACTTGGATTTCAGCCTTAAATGATGTATTTCGGCTCAAATTCTAAACCCTAACTTGAAAATTTTATATGCAAATACTTAGTATTTAGTATTCAAATAGATAGAAAATATAGATACATGCTTTCACGATTTTTTCATATTTTTTCTAGCCTCGAGAAACCATTTCATAGGGGGTTGAAAACCAATGAAATTTCGGTTTAGGGTTCCTCAAAAATACCGGATTTGAAATTTGGTTTTTGAATTTCGTCCGGATTTTGGCCGAAATTCTAAAATCTCACTAAAATTTTGGATTTCGGCCACCCCGAAATGAGGTATGAAAACGAAATTTGAAACCTCGAACTAGCTATCCATATGATAATAGGCAGTCAAGTAGACAAGAAATGCAACAGTAGCACTATCTACATATCACACTGGGGAAGTGCAGAATGCAATAATTGGCAGCTGCAGCATCTGATGACAAGAAAAGTTCCAAAGGCAATGTTCCTGTTTGAGACATGGACTAGTTGAAACAACCTGAAAGATTCCTGCTGTTGCATATTTTAAATTGCTAATGTGATGTCATTTTCTACTAGAGTTAATCAATCCTAACTGCATGCAATCTTAATATAGTATAAAAATATCTAAGTAGTTTCATGATTTTTTTTATTTGGGTGGCTAAATTGCTCCAATTGTTAACACAAGAAAAACATTACCTACGCCACCAAAGTTTATCCACAAACCACATTCTCGAAGGAAAAAATAGGAAGGGGGGTTTGCAATTGAAGTCTCAGTCTCCTTTTATTCAAAGGGAGAGAGAAGAGAATCTAGTGAAAAGACCGTTTAATTTGTACTCCTTCGATGGAGCAGCATGATCCTACTTTAATTTAAGGCATCTCTGAGTCATCTCCAAGTGCTGAAGTTTAGGTTGTTTGTGTCCTTTCCTTGACTACAATTGATGGATTGATGAACCCTTGCAAAGTTTGCAAGAAATGGAACATCATGTATGGCATCCAAAGTATTGTTTTGATGTGCTTGTGTATCTGTTGAACTGCCAGCAAACATAGTGGGACTGTGGGAGGATAAACAAGACATGGCCAGAAATAGTAGTACACACAGAACAATTTCTACAGGAAGCCAAGAAGGTGACCGTCATATTCCGACATTGACTTTATATAGAAAGTGATATGTGTTGAAATCTACGAGTACAAATATGTTTTATGTGATAAGAAAGAACCTTACTTCTCCTGGACCCGGCCAATTTCTCAAAGAAAACACCAAGTAATTGGTACTACAAACATCAGCTTGTCATTGCTTATAACAGACTAATTATGCATGCCGTAAAGTGCTAATGATGTTTATCTGCGTGTTTTAGTCGGTCACTGAAACAAAGTTGGCCATGCTAAAGCTTAGGTCATTAGATACCTTTCAATTATCCAGAAAAGTAAGAACATTCTGTAGGATATTTCAAAAAGACAATTCTGTAGGACCAGCATTTCGATAATTTATAATAAATAGTGGAAATAGAACTTAATGTTATATATATTTGCCCATAATTAATTTTTAGCTTCAAGTACTGTAGTTTTTATCTAATTAATCATCGTTCGGCACATCAAAGCAGTGTGTTTCTCTTTCTATGTTCAGAAAAGGATCAATCATTTTTTTCTCTCATGTAGGACTACTCCCACAGCAAGAGTAGTAGGAAATGGAGCTTTGCAGATACAGAAACCAGATAAACCAAAAGAAAATTCCAGACGTTGAGCCAATCAACCTGAAGGTTTGAACCACCCAGAAACTAAAACCAAGCACTACTAATTTCAGTTCAATAATGCTACAACTAATTTCAGGGTTTTTTGGTAGGATGCACGAACCACAAAGAGGAGGAAATGCTGACCTCACGATAAAAGCTCTCAAGGTTGTCGAGCCTATCAAGTGATATGGCCATGAGACCGGTGTAGTTGGCAACATCTGCACCGTCGTTGAGAGGACCAGCGCCCACTGCATCGGCCAGTGACTGGTGCAGCTGCTGAAGCCCCTGCGCGAGCGCCTCCTCGGCCTGCTCCGACGATTGCTGCAGGTTACACATCCCCAGCAGCTGCTGCTCCGTCAGTGGATCAAGCTGAGGTATCAGCATCTGATAAGAAGCCAGCCAACAGACATACTTAGCATTTAACATTGCCTTAATAATCGTGCAGGGGTTGGCAAAAAAGTATGGTGTCTTCATGCTGCCGGACCTTGAGAACTTCTGAAGGTCGGAACCCGCCCATCCAGAGGAAGCACCGCTCAGCCGCTGTTGCCCAAACGCCAGTCATCAGGTGGAACACGTCCAACCTTGCGAGCACGGCCCTCAGGTGGAACAGCTCATCGTAGTGCCGCATGCATTCTTCAACTATGGCGCCAAGGTTTCCGTCGAGGAGTTGGGCCTGCAGCGCGCCCTGGAGCTCTGTTAGGTACTTGCTGTCGTCATCTAACCATCGGGCGTACTCCATGTCGAACGTCACGGCGCCTGTAATAAAAGATCACCTAGTTCCTCAACCTGACACAGTTAAAGTTGTGAAGCTTGCACCACTGTACTGAATGAGATGGTTACCGTAACTCGTATCTCCGGGCGCACTGCATCCTCCAGGAAACAGGCCCTGAAACAATTTAGGTCTTATAACGTACGGCAATACTATGTAAATAATACTAGATGTTCTTATCTTGTGAGGCTTCTAGACAATTGGAACCTGTGAGCGTGCTCTCTGAAGCTCTTGATCGATTTGCTGAAGCCTAATCCGGCTTGTCTCTAACTGCTGCACATAAGCCTGCAAAAAACGTTTTTGTTTGTCAGGCACGATTTAAGAAAATCTTAGAGTTTTTATTTTGCACCTTTTTTCTCAATCTGCTCTTTCTTGCAGCTTCTCTGTTCTGGGCCAATCGCCTTTCGGTCTAAGAATTAGAACAGTAAAAGTAAGAGTATGGTACAAATGCATGGCCATGCAAGCAATAAATCGACACCAAATGTAATCACACCTTGGCATCTAGCAACTTGCCATCTTTTCTTGTGGATACATGCTTCCTCTGCACCACAGCACACCAAAAAGGTAGACTTAGAACAGTGTGCAATGCTAGTTATACAGTAACATATATTCGACACGAAGAAAGTAAGTTTATTGGAGCTAAATGCCCTGTTCGGTGTTACTACTGTCCTTTCCACTAGCATCTGCTTACCTGTTTCTCTCTCCATTCCACTGTAACTATTTCTAACAGCTCAGCGCCAGGACCTATTGGAATTTGGAGGAGAGTACGCTACTATTGAGGTAGTTTTTCTTTCCAAGGTACAGTTCAGGGAGGTTATCATGTTGCTTCTATCCATCACAAGGAGAGACAGGAACCATTTGAGTGCCCCCAATCATCATTTGGTGTCCTTTTCAGCCTTGGACCAGTCTTGACCATAGATATTACTCCCTCCATATCACTATTAGATGTCGTTTTAAGCAGCAAAACACATACCAAGACGTTATTAATTAGAGGGTGTATGGACGTGTTTGCCCATATTAAATAAAAGCCTGAAAGCATAAAAGTCTGTAGTGGCCTTTGGGTGTGGTGGTAAGAGGTTTTGCTCATTAATAATGGATCTCAAGTTCGAAACCTGGGCAATGCATTTTTTCCCAAGCTGGCAAAGTCTACGTTTCCAGCTTGCTTTTGGCGCCTAGGAATACATAACCGAAGCAATAAATTACTCTACCAGCTAGCGTGTGTTAATTGGAGGGTAAAATGGGCTAAAGAGCACATAAAAAGCTTAAACGACATCTAATAGTGATCCTTTTTCAAAACACTCCAGCGACATCTAATAGTGATATGGAGGGAGTATTTACTGACCAATGCTCTAAATAGCTAGTACAAATATACAGCTTTTTTTTAACTACCAATGTTTCACTATATTAGCTACAAGCGTTATAGCCAGCAATAACCCCGCTATATACCAGAGCCATCCTACATAGGTGCCCACGGCCAAAAATATTACATATATTTTGAAATTCAACATTACTAGAAGGTTTAAATGCATCTCTTAGAAGCTTGAACTATGACAAAACCTACTAAATGACGTCATCTCATCCTTTTTCAATAATCCAGCATTCATATTTCTTAGTGATTAAATACCTATTATTAAGAACATTATGATATAGTTATCAAATATGATCTTTGACATGTATTAGTATGTTTGTTAATTCTGGACTTGACTCGTATTCTTATTATAAAAATATTAATACCTTTTAAAATATCATAGTTTTATGATTTATTTAGAAGTGACTTATATTATATACATATTCAATTTGTTTTAATTTCAACGCTGAAAACGTGATGAACAATAACTTCTACGATAGCTAGCTGTTATAGGTTTGTTTGGGGACCTTGCGACTAAGCATCGAAAATCGTGATTTAATACTTTGTTGTCGCCCCATTCGTTCTAGAAACTAACCTCTCTATTCAAAGACATGCGTGTCTGGAACTGAAAGCATGAGCTCAAAACCTCAACCAAATTTACGCTTCTAAAAGTAAGTTGTTTTAGAATGACTCCCTACAGAAACATAAGCTTTGCTTTGCATCGAAAGGCTTAACCAAGAACTTCTCCAAAAACTTAATCCATGAATAGTTGAAGACGACAAAACATAGTATCAACGTGTCACTACTACCTTGTCTTGGCCTCCAACGTGTTGCTGAAAGCTTGGTGCAGTAGCTGCTGCTGCTCCAAGTCCTTGCTTGTAGTTGTAATCATCAATGGTCACCATCAACACCTCCTGTTGCTGCCCAGAGTCGGCCCTCATGCTCACTGGGGACACCAACTCGGCCTGTGGCATAGTGTTCTGAGCTGAGCTCGAGTCAGTGGTGCTCCCTGCTGACTGCGAGTTTCCCTGTGAAGCAATTAATCAAAGAAACAAGAGGAGCAGGCAGAGGAAGGCAGCGAGCAGTTAATTAACCAAGAACAACTTTTTTCTGTTCTGTTCAGCAAAAAAACTGTAGGAGACTGTAAATGATCAAGGGAAGCAGTGCTTACACTGTATGGCTGCTGTAGATGACTCATTGTCCATGAAGGGAAGATCTCCAGTGTGGGGGGCCTAGCTGCTAGATATCCTGCTGCTGCATACATACAAATACAAATGGAATTAAAGGCCCTGTCAATCGCTCTCTCCCCAAGAGGTTGCAGACATGTAGACAAAGAAAGAAGACAGAGGTGAGATGTGGGTAGCTGTGGGATCACACCATTTATGCTGCCTCCCAATTACATGTGTTCAGGGCTCATGACTGTGTTCGGCAAGGCACAAACCAAGCCTATCTATGTGGTGCTGTGGGGGAGGGAAGCAAAGAAAGAAGCCTTTCTCGTAGGTGGTTAAGGTTTGGAGAAGGAGAGAGGTGTAGAGAGAAAGCAGTCTTACACTTTGTGTGGGCATCACTTTTGATCATGCCAGGATCAACATCAGCACTGGTGCCATGGATAAGGGCCTCCTCCAACTCACCAAAGCAAGCAGCAGCTGCAGGTTGCAACTCCCTGGACCAAGCAGTAGTGCACAGAGTTCAGCACCAGTGGTAAGTGGTAACCATATGCAATATATGACAAAGCAGATAAAAACTAAAATTTTCAAGAATGTAAAGGCAATGACTGAGTTTTGAGGGTTAGAGGTGGACAGATAAGGATGAGAGCCAAAAAGATGGAGGATGGTAAGCAAATCACTTACAGGATCCAGGCCTTAGGCATTAAGAAACTATTTGGTCTGTGGGAAGAGGTGTAATCCAATGAGAGCAAGGTTGGATATATATAGCAGGAGAGTTGGTTATAAAGATAGTTAAAAAGAGGTGAGGGAAACTATATTTAAAGCAACTGCGGGACTTGAAAACAAGTAGTTGCAAAAGAACTTTAGCTGTGTTGTGTCTTTGCATGTACTAGTAGTTGAAAGAGAAATAGCAGAGAGAAAGACTAGAGAGCGAAGCAGCAGTACAAGAAGTTGGCAGATGGTGCAGCAGGAGCATGGCCTTGGATTCCATGTACAAGTGCTTGGCTAAGTGGTACGGCTCTATCATGATCACTTGCCATCCCCCAAGAACTCTCTTCACCGTGCGCCATGACGATGAGTAGAGCTCTACTGCAAGGGACTAGTGACTAGTGTGTTAGGTTCACATATGCATGTACCATGTATTCAAGATTCCAATTATGCTATATTGAAGAGGGGACTAGAGAAGAGAAAAGATTTCAGATTTCTAGTCCCTTGCTAACGTTTTTTTTTCATATATAGCTTCTATCCAAAATCATTTGCAGATATAGTCCCTCACAAGTCACACCCCGCGCTTATGGAGCTCAGCAAGTCAATTGGTGCGACAAGATTAGCTCCCCTTCCTCAAACCCACTAATTAATCACTAATTTAATTGGCTTTAATACCTGGCTGCCGATTCCTACTGAGCAGCTTGTTTTTTTTTTGAAACGCAAACCACAGGGAAGCCCCCGCAGGAATATATTAAACAGGCAAGAAAAGAAAGGATACACAGCCGGTGAGGAACCGGCCAAAGGGAAGAAAATTACACTAACCTAAGTACCCAAGCAAAGAAATCATCACGGAGGTTAACAGGCAATCTAAAAGATTGGAAACGAAACTCGGAAATACACCAAGCCTTCCAAGCAAAGAAGCTAGGGGGAATGGACCTAAAGATTTTGTCATTCCGCTGCTTCCAAAGGCCCCAGGAAGCAATCAAGAAAGCTTCCATGATGAAAATCTGATGATCATTGCTGGATAATCTGACGAAGATGTCATCGCTGGGGGGCCAAGATATTTGGAGGGCGTTCCAACAGCGTCTACTGAAGCGGCAATCAAAAAAAAGATGATCACGAGATTCTTCAATGCCGTCATTACAAAGGACACAACAATAATCCTCGGACGCAACAGGGCAATTCTTTCTGCGAAGCAATTGTCTGGTGTTGAGGCGGTTCAAGCAAAGCAACCAAGCAAAGACTTTGAGCTTGGAGGCGCATTTAGCTTTCCAGATGGATACAATCGGAGTCGGGACCTGCACTTGACTGAAAACCATCTTGTAGAAAGCGCTTGTTGCCAGATTCCTTGCTGAGCTCTTATGGGGCGGTAGGTGACACGACCTTTCAAGGTTAATAAGGGACTAGTTTCATAAATTTGAATGAAAGAGAGTTAAATTTACCAAAAACAAATTTTAAAGGCTAGAAAAACAACAACTTTAAAAGAAAAGGCATATATAAAATACCGGATAGGATTCTTGTGCAGTCTCTACAGGAACTGCCTAAGACCGTTCGATCGAGAGAATAAATGGTCCAGATTGCCCAACAGTTTTTTCAAGCAGTGTTTGATGTAGTGTCAAAACCAGCACAGTGTTTTTGAATAGTATTCTCAAAAGATCTGAACCGTCGTTTTTTGATCCAATAATCCGCGTACAACTGCTTAAGTTACCGACGTTATAGTTACTAACGACTGCATTGAATCTCTTTGCATAGATACCACCATATGATAGGGTGTTCCTCCTTTGTTGTCTGACTTCTCTCGCACTGGCAAATCGAATCCCCTTGGAGTTTCATCCACCACTGTACCGCAAAGAAGATCTTGTGTCCTTTTGAACATGCCCTACGAGCCTGTCAGCCCTGTCTCTCTTTTCAGTTTTCACAGACTGGAGAGAGACGAGAAGAGAAATAGGGAGAGATGTGGTGGGCCTTTCTCTGTCAAGATTTCTGTCTCCTTCTCTACCGCTTGTAACCACCTTTCATCTCTCATTGGCTGCCCTCTGGCCTCGCCTCTGAAACGGCAAGTACTCAGCAAAAGGATCATTGAAGAGAGAGATGGAAGAAGGGGGACACACAAGACTTCTTTTTCTATGAACAAAATAAGGAGCTTGAGGAGGTGTTCTACGCGTCCATGAATCATGATGCATCCACCTTTCTATTCAAAATTGCAAATGCTTACGAGTATATTTTGGGGGCAGGAAACGGGGATTGCTAGCTTGAGATTTTCCTTGACTTCCAGCTCATAGGTCGGCATCACTGCCTTGTCATGCACCAAATACTAAAAGCATTTTCCCTCGAATAAAAATTTAGTTTTAGGCTTTTAGAATTGCCTTGTTTCTCCCTGTTTGGAAATGCTATGGATCACTACCGGTTACTAGATGGAGATGCATGCTAATTTGCACGCCTGACAAACCATGAGGATTTTTTTTTGTAAAAGGCATGCTCTGGGTCCAGATGCAATTCTCTGGAACCGTGAGGCTTTTTGGAAAAAAAAAAGGTCCAAACTGTACGCGAATGCATGAAACCATAGGGTTTTCGTGCAAAAGAGCCAATAGAGGATCTAAACGTAATTTTCGGAGCCATGCACATTTCTATGGAACCACGAGGGGTATTTTTGGCAAAAGAGCCGACGAAGGATCCCAACATAATATTGGATTTTTTTGAGGGACTTCTCCGGAAACCGGGCTGATGTGGCGCTCCTGGGGCGGCAAATCCAAAATCTGTGAAGTTGGTGGAGCGAGTCGCAGCTTTAGATAAGGAATAGATATCTTGAGAATATATAAACTAATTCACTTTATTTTAGCGACCAAGTTGCCTCTTAATTAACTTAATAGTGCTTAACCCTTCGGTTAAAGTAGGAGAAAGAAAGTGTGGTGCGGTGAAGTGAAGGTGCATTTTTACTCACTGGAAAGCTCCTGAGGTCTGCTGCCTGCGCAGATTTGCTGAATCCTTTGGCTAGAATACAGATAGGCCAGTAGAGATCGTTTATTACGAGCTCATAGCTTCCCCCTCTGACCCTTTGTATTGCAGTCTAATGCGCTGGTAAAAGAGAGAGAATGCTTGCAAAGAAAACACATATTTAGCAACAGAAACCTTGAAGCACAAACATGAAGAGAAATAACAAATTCATGGCACAATCCTGAGCTATTAACTTTATACTATCCACATACATAATATGTTCTTTAATCTAGAATCGTGAACATCAAGTCTAAGGAAGGACACATGAGCCACAGTCAATTTCTGTGGATATTGCAGAATATTCTGGACACAAATTCAACGTAAAAGGTTGTATATTTTAATACCCATGTTCCATGAACTACGAGCCAGTCATTTCTAGTACACATATGCAGTACTAGGAAATTTTCCGCGGAGTTGTCGTTTTTTCGAAGAAAAAAATGTTTTTTTGGTGGCGTTTAATTTTTTAAATCGTCGAAATAATGAGCGAAAACGGGAAAATAGAGAGATAGAGTTGTAGAAATATCTCTTTAAATCAATTATTTGGAAAATATTGGAGGCCGAATGAAAACATGGCGGGGAAAAATCTAGAGGAAAAGGGTGAAAATTATTAGAGATGACAACCTTCTTTTGTCAAGCTTAACACTCTACGCGTTAAGGAGTAATAATACATGTTTTAAAAATATTAGAGATCGACGCGTTCAAGAGTAATAATACATGTTTTAAAAAATATCAGAGATCGAGCTGGGAAATCGAGCTGGGAAAAAAGTTTAGAGATAGAGCTGCACAAATATTTCTGGCGACGAAAACTTTTTTTTTCCGGGAAAACGGAGAAAGCACATGTTTTAAAAAATATTAGAGACTCGCGGCGTAACACGCCGCCCGTGTCGTCGTAGGGTTTTTTTTTTTGCGGCGTTTTATTTTTTAAATCGTCGAAATAATGAGCGAAACGGGGGAAAAAGTAGAGAGATAGAGCTGTAGAAATATCTCTTTCGACAAATTATTTAGAAAATATTGGAAACCGAGCTAGAAAACCGAGGTGGGGAAAAAGTCTACAGGGAAAAGGGCGAAAAATTATTAGAGGTGACAACATTCTTTTGTCGAGCTTAACACTCTACGCGTTCACGGAGTAATAATACATGTTTTAAAAAATATCAGAGACCGACGCGTTCGTGGAGAGATCGACATGGGAAATCGAGCTGGGAAAAAAGTCTAGAGATAGAGCTGCACAAATATTTCTGGCGACGAAAACTTTTTTTTCCGGAAAAACGGAGAAAGCACATGTTTTAAAAAATATTCGTGTCGTTTTTTCGTAAGGATTTTTTTTCGGCGGCATTTTATTTTTTAAATCGTCAAAATAATGAGCGAAACAGAGAAAAAAGTGGAGAGATAGAGCTGTAGAAATATCTCTTTCGACGAATTATTTGGAAAATATTGGAGACCGAGCTAGAAAACCGAGGTGGGGAAAAAGTCTAGAGGGAAAAGGGTGAAAAATTATTAGAGATGACAATCTTCTTTTGTCGAGCTTAACACTCTACGCGTTTGCAGAGTAATAATACATGTTTTAAAAAATATCAGAGACCGACGCGTTCGTGGAGTAACAATACATGCTTTAAAAAATATTAGATATCGAGATGGGAAATCGAGGTGGGAAAAAAGTCTAGAGATAGAGCTGCACATATATTTCTAGTGACAAAAACATTTTTTCCCCGAGAAAAACGGAGAAAGGATCTGGACGTAAAGAGCAAGGATCTGAATGTTACGTTTTTGGACCTGTCCGCTATCCTTAAAAATTAGAAAAGGGCTTGTTTGCGATTTGAATTTAACGGGAAGTTCTTTTCGTAAAATGACGCACGAGGGACCCGAACGCAAATTTAGAGGAAAAAATCTTCCTCTCACAAAAAATCGCGAAGGACCTATTCGTAATTTACAAAAGGACCAAATCGTGAAAAAATGTTTTGAGCCGAGCGCGGCTCAAATCATTGTGAGGCCGGCCATTCTTCAGGCTTTAGTAAGGGCATTATTTTAAAAAAAAACAGCGTATGCAGTGTAAACCTTTTTCAGAAACTTCTGTAAAACTTCACAGGCTCTAAAGAAAATTACAACAAAAAGTTCTCACAGGCATACCTAACAAAGTGGATGTGTATATCTGTGCGCAGGCACAAGTGATCAAACCTTGCATCTAAACCATTTTTCTTCAGAAGAAGATGGTGGATATTCCAGAAATGGAACTGCATTTCGGTCTGTAGATCATGGGCCAATGCAGACATCTCTGATAGATCAACATAATGGCAGCTGGAGTGTGAGCATTGAGCCAGGCAACTGAGTTGGAAAGCAGACAGTCCTCACCATTATCACAGGGTTCAGATTTCAGAACTGCAAGATGCATGTCATCAAGTATGTAAAACAAGAAAGGTAAAGAGGTTAATCATACAGAACAAAAATTAAGAAGAAATAAATTTGTAGAATTACAACTACTTTTAACTTGTTTATATTGATTTTCTTATTTCAGTAACATTTTTTCTTTACAAGGATATTGATAAAGGGTAAAGCGAAATGAAGCCACGGCTACATAAGAGTCATCCTATTCCGATCGTGGTCTCTTCCCTGGGGCCAGTGTAGTGTTTCCCCTTCAGGGTTGGTGTATTCTTTTCTTGAAAATGACAGAGTTCCTACCCTTGTTTTTTTTTTTTTTTAAAAGTGAGTCATTGTAATGAGTTTACAAGTTGAACTAAGGACAAATTGATGGTTTGTTTTTCATGTTGTTAAATAATTTGAACCCATACATCCACATAGAAGTCCTATATAAGCTGAAGCCACAGGAACCTAGGAGAGTTCTCAACAACAGAAGAAAAAAGCTGCTCGGAGGTGACTTTTAGGGCCTTGTAACTTATAATCTGTAGATAAATATAAGAAACCTTATTGGAGAAGCCCAGCTAGGCCTATTGGGCTCTTAAATTGTGTAATGTGATTTTACTATCTCAACAAAATTTGCTGCATGAAGAATGAAGATATGACAAAATAAAATTAGTTAAGGATCTCGAACAACACTGAGGGTGTGTTTGGCAGGGATTCAGCTTCTCCAGATTTATGAATCTAGTGAAACTGAAAATTTTAGCTTCACCGATTCGTGAAGCTGAAGTTGTGAGTACATTAAGAGTGTTTAGATAGATCATCTTGTTTACATTTTAGACCAAAAATATAAACTTAATTTACTTTATTTTAGCCTATAAGCTTCAGATTTCAGGTGAAACTAAAATCTAGAGCTCTACCAAACAGGCCCTGATTCTCTCTAGCAAACAGAACTACACAAGTAATTGTGGAACCGGAAGGAAAAACAACTCTGGAGACTGTTACTATTCTGTACATGGTTTATGGTTAAAACGTGGAACAGTACAACCCTAGCGAACAGGAAGATCGACCTTAACAAAACTGAAAGCTAATGAAAAAAAAGAGCCGATTTGCCTGCACGATATAGCTTGAAGAATCAGTTCATTGACGAAGTATTGCAGAAACTACACTATAATGAAACAGGTCATGCTAAAATGTGAAGTCCGAAAACGAGAAACTTTACCATATAACACAACTTCAACTAAACTAGGATAGAGTTTATTCTGGGCTCTTCAAAACGAGGTGAAGCTTCTTTGAGATATCGACAACTTATAATCATTCCAAGGCTCCAAGCACCCATGGTCCAAAGTGCTAGTCCAGCCCAGTTCTAGAACTGCCACATTCTCAAGTGGAGAAGAATCATTGGATCCTTGCAGTCTTTGGTGAAAAATTTAAATTTCTTCTCGATTTCTTTAACAAAAGATGTCTTAGAAGAAATGAAACATCAATGATTTATGAGCGCGCAATGTCATCAGCGTCATCAAATGGCATTCTAAATTTCGGTTATCTGGATTACATACATAGAACTTTCGCCAGATTATTGTAAAAAATTGCTCACAACCACTGCATCTAGACTCCAAACAATCTGTATTCTCACCAAATGTCCAACGGTGTAACATTAGCATCAACGGTCATGTGATGCTATATAATATATTTTCCAATGAGGTCCAACAAATCAAGATTCAAAGCGTTCCAGTGTAGGACCTCAATATTATCCACGTCGAGTATGATCTTATTCTCACCTAGCAATTTTGTAAACTGCTCCAGGTAGGGCTTGTCAGCTCCGATGTTGACTGTGAATCCAAAGTGGCGATCTCAAGGGCATCGAGCACCAAAAATTATATATCTTCGGGCAAGCGACAACCAAGGGTCAAATCCAACGGTGAAATGCTCACACGCCTTAGGGAAAGGGATTGATCAGAGGATGAATCAGTTCAACACCGGTGATCCTGGTACAAATCCAACACCTCCGGCTTCTGCCTCCTGGCACACTGCTGAGGCCACCATCACAGGATGTGCAGCACCGAGTTGTCAGAGGATTGCCGATGACTTCAACAGTCAACTGACAGGTGTTCCATAGTACGCATTTATGCAATTCTGCATCCTCCGAAATGAATAAACCAATTTAGTCGACCACAGAATCATCTGCATAGAAAAGAAAGGATCCGATTAATCATGCTCTGCTTCACATGGAGCAACACAAATTCAAAGCCTTATCAAATCCATGCGGGTTGTTAACGCCCAAGAATTCACAAAACACGCCTATGATTCCAGATTTGAATAAGCCCTTAAGAATCACGTTCAACAAGAAGATTTTAAAAGAAACATACATTACAACGTTCAACGAGACAAGCAATAACAGTGCGATTTCCACGGAAGAAAATTGATTATATGCCACTCCAAAGATGAGCCTTTGTCCAAATGCCACTCTGGTCCTAGATCACTTTAAAATGCCCCTCGAAAGGAGGCCTTCTCGCCCACGATGCCATTCCGGCCATTTTGCTGCAGACAAAATCACTTATTTCCCATTTTGCCCCTCAGTGATTATAAAGCAATAATTTAAACTGAGATCAAAATTAAATATTTTTGCATATCTGAGTTTCTCATGGTTTCAGAAGCACATAAAAATTTATTTTATGATTTTAGGAATTATATTTTTTATATGTACAATAATGTCCATAATAGTGTATTTATCTCATATTTAATTTTAATAATTAAATTTCGTTTGACTGAAGGGCAAAATAGGAATAAGTGGCTGGAATGGCATCGTGAGCGAGAAGGCCTCCTTTTAAGGGGTATTTTAAAGTGATCCAGAACCAAAGTGGTATTTGGACAAGAACTCATCTTTATGGTGGCCTATAATTAATTTTCTCTTTCCACGGTAATAAAAGGCCCAACGGAGAATTTCCACGCTTCAGCGACATTTTGGTCATCCGTTCATGGATAAGCCGGGCTCATCTACTAGCCCAACATTCCGAATTCGGCCTAAATACTCCGACATTAAACAGTGGAAACGCCGCAGAAAACAAAAGTGGGAGAAAATCCTCGCTGGATGAGAAACTCCGATAACTAGGATGAACTGTGCACGATGCCACGTCGGCGAAAAAATCCGACCTAAATTTTTCTGAAAAAATAACTGACGAAAGGACTTGTTCGTGATTTGTAGAAATATCTCTTTCGACGAATTATTTGGAAAATATTGGAAACCGAGCTAGAAAACCGAGGTGGAAAAATAGTCTAGAGGAAAAAGGGTGAAAAACTATTAGAGACGACAACCTTTTTCTGTTGAATCTAACATTCTACGCATCCACCGAGTAATAATACATGTTTTAAAAAATATCAGAGATCGAGATGGAAAATCGAGCCGGGAAAAAATTCTAGAGACAGAGCCGCACATATATCTCTGGTGACGAAAATATTTTTTCCGGGAAAAACGGAGAAAGGACCTAGACGTAAATAGCAAGGACCTGTTTGTTATGTTTTTGGACATGTCCGATATCCTGAAAAATTAGAAAAGCCGAGGTGGAAAAATAGTCTAGAGGAAAAAGGGTGAAAAACTATTAGAGACGACAACCTTCTTCTGTCGAATCTAACATTCTACGCATCCACCGAGTAATAATACATGTTTTAAAAAATATCAGAGATCGAGACGGAAAATCGAGCTGGGAAAAAATTCTAGAGACAGAGCCGCACATATATCTCTGGTGACGAAAATATTTTTTCTGGGAAAAACGGAGAAAGGACCTAGACGTAAATAGTAAAGACCTGTTTGTTATGTTTGTGGACGCTATCCTGAAAAATTAGAAAAGGGCCTGTTCGCGATTTGAATTTAACGGAAGCTTTTTCCGTAAAATAGCGCGCGAGGGACCTAAACGCGATGAAAAAAATTATCTTCCCCTCACAAAAAATCGTGAATGACCTATTCGTAATTTACAGAGACCTATCTGTAATTTGAAGGAACGGAGGGGTTTTTTCGCAAAAATTGCAAAAGGACAGGTGGCCTACTGGATGATCGGCAATTCCAGGGGCTGTTAATGGGTGGATATAAGCAGTACAGCGATCCAGTTTCGACTGCGGCAGTGTCGACGTACAAAAAGCACAAAAAATCACCCGAAAAATGCTAGGAACTGCATCTTCCTTCCCGGTGACGGAACGCGATCGGGGGTAGTGGGGTAGAAGGCGGAGTTGATTCGGATGCCGCTCAGGGCCTCAGGGGGAATAGCCAACAAGCGGACTCGAGCTCACCATCCGGCCATCTGACTCGAAGTACTCTCTTTACCACAGATGCTTAGTTTTTAATTAGTAGGATGTCTTTGCGTTACAATAAAATCATAAAAAGGTCATACATATAAGTAGAAAAGCTTTTAAGTCATACAATAAAGTACAATTTTTTTTATACACACATCAAACGGAGCATATCTCAGCAAGCTAATAAATAAATCAGATTATAAATAAATGTTTTATATTGAGTCTCTCCAACATGAATACAAATAAAACATATTTCAATTGTATTATAAGATACCTATAATGTAAGAACTTTGTAGACGATATTTTTGGTAAATGTCTTATCTGAATTGAAGCGTCCATCTTTTGCAGCACAACAAATATTTTAAGATTGTTCGTAGAAATAACTTATGAGAGTGCGATGTAGAGTTGTCCATGAGAAAACCAGATCAGGGAGATAGAGATATACATTTACGATAATTTGGTCATGTGCCTTGCAAATGATCACAACGATTTGTTTCTTTAAAATCCTTAAAAATATCAATCAAGCACATTTGGCTATACAGATTTAGGTTCCCCATGAAAAAAAGAAGGATAATCCACATGGCGGTTATTACTTTGATGATGACTTTAAGCTTTATTAGTTTTTTTTGCAAAAAATCACTTTGAGAAATGTATTATTAACTATCAACCAAAGTAATATATGTATTTTAGGAGGACAATTAACTTCAAACTTCTCGAATAATGACATTCCTAACACTAAATATATACAAACCATTGGAAATGAGTTTCGAGACAGATTAATTTTCAACCCCATTTAGCTCTACTGATTTAGCAATTCTCACAATCTCATATCACACATACATAAGCCTCTCCTCTACAAAAGATATATGAGACAAATTAAAATCTTCATGATAAACATAACTTCCATGGATAGAACCATGTGTAGAATTATTTTTCATTATTTGTCATGTATAGAATGATATGGGCTAGCAAATTTTAGAATTGATCTAAAATGTATTATAAACATCGTAGAAATCGAAAATCTGACCTTGCAGGTGGGGAACAAGATTTTATCATCGTGCTAGTTCCTCCTAAAAATACTTTGCCTACCGTTGTAGACTCACCTTCAACCACACCAACCAAAGATCTAAATAATACGAACCTAAGAGGACAAGAAATGCTGAGCCGATAGAACAACAAAAAACAACCGATTTTCATGCAGAACACATCAGCTTAAGCTTAATTGGGCTTTTTAGTTGATGTGAAGCATACCTAGTGGTGGTTGTTCTGATCTATTGAAATATTCTCTAGGTATATACACAATGCAGGAGGAAAGAAAATCCATAGATATTTCAGTAATAAAAAATGGCAGTGTGCTTAGAACTCTTTATATTAACAATGATGTTATATTAATCCTACAACATAATTATATTGCCATATACTGAATAAATATAGAAGGTCTTGCCATAGGAAAGAAAAGTGAAAAGATGTAGATAATTGGATTGAACGTTAGTAATACATCACCAGCTCAACCCACCATTCATGTTTCCTTTTCAATAGGTAATGTGGACTTCAATTAATGAGAAATTTATCTAACTTTTATACATTTTCATTGTAAGAAAATTGTAACGCTGAAAGAATGTTCTTCGTCAAACCAATTGTAGTCTGCTTCCTACATTTACTTTGTGCTTTCTAATAACTAATCATGTAATTATGTAAATATAACATGGAAGCCATATTCCCCCTAATAAACAATAATAAAGTTCAGTTCATATAGACTGCAGTACTATGACAATCATTTCATAGTTTTCATCTAGATATTAACGCAATCAGCTAGTAAACAATAAAGTAATGGTTCCTATGAATGGTAATTTCTAGCATCCTAAATTGATCACATTTTCGACTTATTGGCTACCAAATCATAGAAGAAAGCAGATAAAAAATATAGAATGGTAAATTAGTTAAAAATAATAAGCATAGACTCACCACAGGAGAAAAGGAGGAAGCAAATGTAACTAATTTTTCATCTAACAAATCACTGAAAGCAAACCCACTCCTAACTGAACATCCATCCTCACACGAACTGCCAACTACTTCCATCATGGTCATCACTACAGAGAGCCAATCCATGCAAGGGAAGGGGACGAAAGAAGGGAAGGCTCCTCTTTTGCCACACCACAATGCTGGTGTGCTCCTCTTGTTGCAACGCTAATGCTCCTCTTCCCCATGAGCAAGGCATAGTTTCTAATTCAGACTCTACTCTCTAGCAAGGGTCGCCGTCGCCTCCTCCATTGTGTCCGGCTCTGACCTTGAGAAGTACCTAGTCTTGTAGGCTAACCTCGGAGGTGGGGGAGGTCGTCGACGAGCGGGGAGGCAAGCACGGCTGCAACCTCCTTTGCTACGCTTCTTCACCGCTCCACATCTGAGCTTCGCTGGTAGCCGTTGCACAGATAGGATTTGGGACTCAGTTGTGAGCGTTTGCACCTCCCACTTGCCTCCACGCCGATGCCGATCCTTCTTCTCACAGCTCGTAAAGGGCGATGTTGGGGGTGGTAGTGGAGACGGAGAATCGGGAGTGGGAGGTGGCAAGATTTGAGAGGGAGAGTTGAGCATGCTGGATTGAGGGAGGGGGAGGTGGTACAATGTCGAGGTGGTTTGAGATAGAAGACATCATTGTTGGAGCGGTTCAGGCCGTGTAAGCCCGTGCGAAGATGAGAGAAAAGGGTGGGATGATCAAGTTAAATCCCTTTCAATCTCAGTCGTTCATGCCAGATCCAACAGATCAGATGTTCTAGAGGAAAACGGATAACCGCCACCAACTTCTAATTAGAAATAATAGAGATATAGCGGAGAAAAATGCACACGCACTCGGGCGTGGCTAGGTGGTGGGCTCCTGGACCATATGGTTTGGTGACCACTGTTTGTTACAATTTATAACTTCGCATGTTGCTTGTAAAGTTGGACTTGAATCCTAGACGCACGCAGAGATCATATATAGAGAGAGAAGAGGTGGCTCACACCTCTCCTTCGCAAATATATGGCAGCCCACCGAGTCGAGGGCACTTGACATACATTGTGGGGAGTCGACAATTCCGAAGGCACGATGAAACACCCCAAAATTTCAAAACTTTTGCTTTAGTTATTTATTTGAGTGTTATTCGAATTTTCCGATCTTATTTGAATCTTATTCGGTTTGTCTTTGTCTCTTTCCCTTTTTGGGAAAAATTTTCCCTTTTGGCCACCTCCCGCATCCGGAAGCCAGTCACTTTTTGGCCTTTGACCCAATTCCTCCCATTGAATTCTTTCCTTGTGAGCTAGATCTTTTTCACACAAACGCGCCTGGCCGGTTTTTCCTTTGTTTTCCGCGCCAAATCCCGCGGGCCCAATTTTTCCCCAACCGGTTTTGTTTCTTCCCCGGCCTGCCATCTTTTTCCTCCTGCCCGATTCGTTTTCGCGCGGCCCAACCCTTTCTCCCACAGCCAAATTTTCCCGGCCTGCTATTTCTTTTCCCGCCGGGCCAATTTGCTTTTCCCCTCCGGCTTGTCCGTTTTTCCTCGGTCCATTCGTTTTTCCTTTCGGCTGCGTCCGAATTCTCGCTGACCTGCTCCTTCGCCTGTAGCGTCTTCATTAACTAATGCCCGCACTGTTCTTCTTCCTCGCTCACCCCTTCGACCGGTCCCCTTCTCGCGTCGGTGTTGCGCCCGGTCCAAGCCATCCTTCACCGTCCCGTCGTCCTGCGCCGCGAATACCGCACCTACTCCCGTCCGCTCTGTCGTCAGCCCAGCCCGCGCCCTCCTTCTCCCTCCTCCCTTTCTTCTTCCTTCGGCTTCGCTTGGCCCGGACCGAAGCCGGCTGCCTCCGTGCGCTCGTCCCATCGTCCTCCCCTGCCTGCTCCGTCTCGTCGCGTCGCGCACCTGCTCCCATCCCGTCGCCCCACGCCAGCGTTGCCCTTTTCTTCCCTCAGCCCGGTCCGAAGCCGTTCCTCGTCGCCATTTTTTCTTGATCGTCGCGCTTCTCACTCCGCTGAAGCGCCTTGTTCGTCGCCCATTACTCCCCACGATTCCCGCGCATGCTCCGTCGCCTCCACCCCAGCTCACCCGTGACGATCGCCGTCCTTCAGTTGAATTTTCGCCACTCTCTCTCCTTCCCGCCTCAATTTTCTTGACGTGTCGCTTTATAAATCGCCGTGCATCCTCGCCGCTTTGTCGCGTCGCCAATGCTCCACCGCATGAACTCCACGCCTGCTTCGATCATTTCGTCGCTCGCCCATGCCGTCCTTGCCGCTTGAAATCGCCAAGTCACCCTTTCTCTCTCCTCCACAGACTGCTCCCTCTCATGTGGTGGTCTATAAATACCCCCCGCAGCCATTTCCACTGCTCCGCCCGCAAAGCTCCCTCAATCTTCCCGTTTACCCATTCCTCTTCCGTAGCTTCTCCTGCATGCCTTGACTCTCTTCCCGGCTACGGTGCCACAATTCGCCCGCCATTTCATTGTCTCTCACCAAATTCCGCCACCACCGAAGTTCGCAGTAGGCTTCTCCACCTCCTCGCCACTTCTTTTTCTCCTCATGTCATGCATTCATAAGATCGCTGGTCGTCTTCTCCCATTGCAAGCAAAAATCCCTCATTGCTCTGTTTTTCCTCCTCGGTCTCGTGACAATCCGGTCCCACCTCCCGGTAGCTCTCCGTGTGTCATTGCTTGGCAGGTGGGTCCGCTTCGTCAGCGCCTTATCCTCGCCATCGCCGCCATGAGACCCCACCTTGCCAAGGTGCAGACTCTCTCCCTGCCATTGGTCCCCTCAGTCGGCCTCTCTTCCCTCGATGTCATGCCACGCCGAACCGCCACAAGATATCTCCCCTCATCGACGCCTGGGCCCTTTGTCGGCCTCGATGCCGCCTTGGGCTGCCCATTCTTTTTTCACAAGATGCATCTGCGTTGCGGGCGAATTCAGATATTGTCGGCCCATACCTGACAAGTTCCTTTTAATTTATTTTCGGGTTTTAGTTTATTTAAAATCCGAAAATTCGTTTTTAATTCCAGAAATTTCTCCATAAAAATCCCCAAAAATCCCAAAAATTCCCGAAAATCCAAAAATAGCCAAAAATATATATTCTTGACCAGTTCGATCCACTGAGTCCAAAAATGATCTCCGTTTCGCCATATCAATTCCAGAAAATTCCAAAAATACCCCCGAGACCTGTTCCGGCCATTTTTTCTCTCGTTCCTTTTTCCGTTTTTTGTTTTCTTTTATTATTTATTCGTTTAGTTATTGGTTTCGCTTTTTCGCGCTAGATCCGATGTCGGAGCGAATCCCAGAGCAGGAGCAGACGTTGGAACTGTGCAAGGAGCCGGAGCAGCTCAAGTCCAGACTCGACGTCGACTACGTCTCGCTAGGCGAACCCTCAACTCCGCAAGGCAAGCCACACTCCTTGATCATGTTGAATCCCATTTTCCATATATTTACTGTATATTTAGACGTAGTTATTTGCACTTGCTTGTAAATAGAGTAGCAATTTAAAAAGGGCAAATTTGGAATGACATGATTAGTTAAAACCCACCCCCTTGATTAAAACCATGTTGATTACGCCATAATCATTTGTCAAACCTAGATTATCATGAAATGAACCACGTAGGATAGTTAAAACTATAATCTTTACTTTTATTTAATTACTCAAAAACCCTGAATATCGATTTGGGGCTTATTTTAAAACTGCTACGGTTGGGGGATGCACTGGGGGGACCACGGAAGGTGGTTGCGGCCCAGCCCCCAACTGATGACCAGGCCCAAGGTGTTGTGTGTTGGGTCGATGGACTGCATCGTGTTGTTGTGTGTGTTGAAATGGTCTTGGCATTTAAGGATCAACCCTTGAGCAAAGTAAATAACTTAGTCCTCTCTCAACCACAAGTTGGGCGGTCGACTCATTGACTGATCCAACGAGTCTTGAGATATTGTTTTTCCCCTTGGAATGCCTACAGGTGGTATCGCGTGGGTTTGGGGCGTGGAACGGAATGGCGCGGCCATGGCCGATTCTCATAACGGTAGGTGTTCTCGGTCGGCCGGTCATCGCGTTACGATTGGCCGTGGGCATTCTGGGGACTGGGGAACTAAAGCTTAAACCTACTGGGTAGGAGCTAAAGAGGGGAAATTCAATGAAAGGTTATGTTAATCTCGGTCGGGCCGCACGCATAAAAGTTGCGTGTTAATCCGGTGGCATTAATGGCCGTTGATTATCTTGTGGGTAAAGTTGAGTAGCTCTGCAGAGTGAACCAAATGGTATTTGAATACGCGTGCTTACGGTTAATGAAACTGGGTTAATTTCGGGTGATTCCGGTAACTGAGCTTGATTAGTTTTAATTAAAACTTGATTATCGTGTCGATTTTGTTAATAACTCTGTGGTGTGCATCATATCAATGATGCTGATTATGATTTGTGTTTCAAATGTAATATATGTATAAATTAAGTTCTAGGACATGCATCCACCAAATAGTTAAACTTAGTGCCAATTTCTTGAAATCTCCTTGCATGTAATATTCAGATAATCCGTGTGGTTTGTTGAGTACGGTTGTGTACTCACCCTTGCTCCTAAACTCCCCCTTTTAGAATTTCAAGAAGACGATGGATTTCGGAAGACCGTAGATGGTGATAATATTTGGTTTTGAAGGCTTTGGTCTAGCTGCTCGAGCCTTTCCTGTGGATCTTTTGTAATGTATTCGGTGCTGATCGCACCTCTTGTAAAACTCTGGCCGTTAGGTCCATAATTTATCTATAAAATGTTCGCTTTTGCTATTTTAGCAGGCAATGTACACTTGGTTACCTACAGCTGAATTCCTGGGTAGCTGTACAGGTATTTATACGCACCCCCTGAAAAGGGCGGTCCGTTACACACGACGAGAGTGTTGAGTGGATATCGGGAAGTCGACGAGGGCACGGGCATGCGGCGACGGGCATCTCACTATGACGACGGTGAACAGGCAGAGAAGACGGCGCAACGTGAGTTTGCGAGTGTGACCAGTTGAGTGGGCTAAACAATGCTGTGAACAGGATGATTGAGAACTCCATGAAGGGGGTGGAATTTTGGATTGTGAATACTGATTTTCAGGCTATACGGATGTCACCCATTGATCCGGAAAACAAGTTACAGATTGGCCAGGAACTGACACGAGGTCTCGGTGCTGGTGGGAACAAGGAAATCGGCATGAATGCAGCCGCCTAGGAAAGCCAGGAGTTGGTAGAACAGGCAGCCTCTGGTATTGATATGGCTTTTGTGACGGTAAGCCCATGCTGCTCACGCAAATTGTGCTCTTTTCTGTTGCTTAATTGATGTAGGATGACATACTTGCATTTATTATAGATTTAGCACATCTGGGATATGTTAGGTTATAACTTAGAATTCCATATACCTAGATACATCATTTCTGTTCTTTGATTGAAAGGAGTACAATATGCTTGAGTTTGAACCTTTAATATCAATTTGCAGGCTGGAATGGGTGGGGGGACAGACACTGGTGGGGCGCCCCTTATAGCAGGGATTGCAAAGTCCATGGGTATATTAACTGTCGAAATTGTGACAACCCCATTTTCATTTTAGGGAAGAAGGCGGGCACTTCAGGCACAAGAAGGAATTGCATCCTTGAGAAGCAATGTCGATACACTGATAGTAATCATGAATGACAAGTTACTGACTGCTGTTTCTCCAAATACTCCTGTGATAGAAGAATTCTATTTGGCAGATGATATTCCTCGGCAAGGTGTTCGTGGAATCTCAGATATCATCACTGTGAGAGAATATACTAGACCTTGTGTTAGCTATTTTCCATTTGTCGAGAATGATTTGGAAGAAGTGGTGTGTGTGATGTCATTAAAAAAATCACAGTTTGGTTTACAGTTTACACAATCTTGCAACTATGGGTTAACAAACCCTCTGAGTCTTGAATTATTTGATATACATCGGTGTTCTAAATAAAGGCTGCTAAGGTCTTGTAAACAGCCGTTAAAATGTTAAAGCTGGCCTGTCCGTTACATTTATTTAAATTTCAAGGTTGGTCCGATATATCATGCCGTTTATACAGATTATGGCATTAACGATTACTAGGCCTGTTTTATGGTTCATATAAAGCCTGGTCACATTCACATCATGGGTAAGAAGATGACTAATGGCACAACATGAGCATCTTATATGAAGTGTTTGGCAAAAAGAAGTATAGAACATTGTCAAATATCTTTTCTTTATGTCACCACGGTGAACAATTATTAAGAGCTTGGTAGTTCTATTATATATTCAGGAAAGAAGATGAATAAATACTTATTTTCTTACTGCAAATATATGTATATATTTCGCTAAATTTTAAATATTAAACCTGTTTACAGGGCTGCTTAGTGGGGTGACCATTCGTTAATTGTTTATTGTTATTTAGAAAATTGATATACATTATGCTATAGTGGTGACCTTTTTCCTTCTCGAACATCATGTTGTGGGTTCCAATTTTTTTTGGTGACTGTTTCCTTCTTTCTTGATGCACACATGGCGTATATGTGCTTTAGCGCAAGTCAACATATCTACACTCTTCTAAATATATCCAAAAACCACAATATTATTATCTTAATTTTGATCATTATCCCTATGAAGTTACCTGCAACAAAATAAAATTATAATGCCATTGTTGATTAATGCACTTAGTTCCTTGATTCCTTCTAGCAATCCTTTTTGCACAACATTCACTGGTTGTCTGATTGTCATGCCATTTGCAATGCCACCGTTGATGACATTTAGAATCGAAGGATAGCAGTAGCTCCTCAACCTCGGTAGCACTGCGTGATCTATCTTCAAACAGGTTTTAGTCCATGATAGGTACATTGTGCCATAGGGTTCTCGAGGATGGGTCAGGTCAAGGGTTTTGCCATCAACTGGCATTTTATTTTCTTGTTTTAAAGAATTCAACATGTATTTGAACCAAATGTTGTGTCACATTTCTGACACTCTTTTTAAATGCATGGCAGAGCTCCTGCTGTTTCCCTTCCAAAAAAAAGTTTAATCATTTTTAGCCTATGTCTTTCTCAATATATGTGAATATATGATTTATGCAGCTAAACAGGTGTTTGACTGCTATCGCCTTTTGCTTGCAGGTTCCAGGTTTGGTGAACGTTGACTTTGCTGATGTTCGATTAGTAATGTCGAATGCAGGTTCATCCGTGATGGGCATTGGAAGTTTGGAACAGCAACAGGTTAAACTTCACAAAACTGTATTTGTTTGGCATCAAATAACTACATGCGTATTCATACATCCCTGCATTCATATAATGTTTGTTACGAAATTCCCAAGCATATTGTGCTATTAAAACAAGTGTAGTTTGAATCTCTTGCGTTATTATTGCATTTTCTTGATTTTATTCGTTGAAAATTATTTAACCAACCACAAGTTCCACTTTTATTATTTATATGACACTTCCAAAGGTGTATTAGACCTTGTCAGATTTCTGCGGAGTCTTATACAGATATCATGTTGCCGTGTTTGCAGGTAAGACACAAGCCAGAGATGCTCAGCTTAATGCCATACAGTTTCCTCTACTTGATACTGGTATTGAAAGAGCAACGGGAGTTGTACGGAATATCACTGGCGGGAATGATCTAACCTTGACAGAGGTATCGTATACATAATCTTTAGTTAGATAGAGCTGTTTGTACAAGTTATTCGTGTTAGTTTAGAATTAGATCATGAGAAACATAACAAGCAAGGGCTAAGCAAATGCACTTGTACCGGCTAACTACAGCAGCTAACTTAGAAGGCCACATTTTCAAATTAGGCGACTATCTAAATGGAGGAACATCACTAAATTAGTAAGTTGTCAGATGACTTATATTAATTTCATTTGAACTGAACCCCGCTGGTCATCTTTTTGTTTAGGTGAATGCAGCAGCTGAAGTAATATATGATCTTGTTGATCCAAGTGCAAATCTGATTTTTGGCTCTGCTGTAGACCCATCATATACTGGTCAGGTAAGTAAACAAATCATATTGTTTTTTCCTCGTGGTCAACATGATTTTGAACATCACAACTTCTTTCTCACCCAGATAAAAATAACTAGTACTTTGGTAATGTGAGCCATGTTTTAAATCAAAAGGTCACTGAATCCACACTGGTAAATATATATGGCATGGCACACGTCAATAACATGACTTCTCCGTTCAGGTGAGCATAACTTTGATTGCGACTGGATTCAAACGCCAGGAGGAAGGTAAAGGCCGATCGGTGCAGCTACATCCTCTTGCATCGTTTGCCTAGTCTCTGCTCATTTCTGCTCTGTATTCTAATGCAAGTTCTGCATGCTCAGGCTGGAGGTGATGCCAAGTTACCAACCATGGTCACAATAGTTGGTTTTCTTCGTCTTCCCCGGAGGAAGGTCCAGAGTTTCAGATTCGGGAGTTCGTACAGAGGAAAGGGCGTTCAGGGTTTCCCAGAGGCTGAATACTCCAGTAGTTTAGCTCATCACTTTTCTTTCTCATGGGTCTTATCATTTCTTGTAGGTTGTAGCCTCCTATTGCTCAAGTTCCTTACTTTTTGTTCTCTTTTGTTCTAAGCTTAATTTAGGTGATAGCATTAGAGCCGATCTGAACCGTGTCTTATCAGTGTGTAACCCTCTTTTTTCTCAGCAGTCTACTGAAATGGACCAGTATTTGAGATCTTAGTTCTAACGTATATTGAGCATCATCCTTGTCTTATGACATTCAAATGAAATCAGGTGGAAAATTTAAGCAACAGAGAGCAAATTATTAGTTGCCCAGTGTTGCACACTTGCACTATCCCCTTCATTTTCATTTGTTCCCATCAGGGTTAACAAAACCAGCGAAAACAACTTAAAAACCGCGGTTTTCAATCTTACCGCTCCGGTTTGAGATCTAAAACCACTCGGTAAACCGTTCTAATTAAAAAAAAAGTTAAAATTTAAACATTTTGAAAAAAATTATGTGTGCAGTTTTTCGTGAAAATCGCGGTTTTCAAACCGCTCAAAAACCATTTTCGAAGAACATTCAATTGGTCCGGTTGGTTTTTCATGAAAACCGAGCGGTTTTTCGTGAAAAAACAGCGGTTTTCGATTTTTTTATTATTTTTTAAATTTTTTGATTTTTTAACCCTTCAGTTTCTGACGGTTTTTCGAGCGGTTTTTGCAAAACCGTACCGCAAAAACCGTTGCGTTTTTTTAATTTTGGTTTTGTTAACCCTGGCTCCTATTCCATGCTGCAACTAGCCAACTACGCGCACACATAACACGTACTCAGGGCCGTACCTGAGATTGAAGACCCTGTGCTAAATCAGAATTAGGCTCTATACCTAAGAAAATCCGATTACGAAAAAAATCATTGAAAACTGTAATATAATTTTCTCTAAGAATTAATATTGCAATATATGAAAAGTAAACAAGAAACCAACATTATTTTGATGTCCTCGATATTGGTCAAATTTCCTTGTAAATGAAGTGATAGCTTGATCAACAATGGGAAAAATAAACTAATGAACCCTAAGTGACTCCTGTGCAGATTGTGAAGCAATCGACACATCTCTCATCGAAACGGTTCTTTCTTCGAATTTCACGCTTTCTATAAAATGTTGAATCAATATCCATCTCAATTACAATCTCTTTTGCTATTTCCAGTTCATTAAAAGAAAACCAGTGTTCTCTGTATCCATTGAAAAAGAAAGTCAGCCCCTGCACTTTTTCAATAGAAACATGAATAAGCATACCAAAGCATACCATTTGATTGTAAGTTCTTGCTAACCAAATTTACTGTAGATAGAATTTCATACTAAATGCCTATTGCTATTAAAAAATTGAAAATCACCAAGGTCATTATTCGCTGAAGATTTAGCTTCACTATTCATTTTTTTTTATCATTATCACTATCAATCAGTACTTAGAGTAAAGCTTCGTATTTACAGGAAGAACAATAAGAGACTTTCTTAACTCCCTCCCACCTAAATTGTCTGCTGACTAATACTAGTAATCAAGGGTCAGATAAAAGTTAGGGGCCCCTAATTTTTGGGGTCCTGTGCAGTTGGGCAGCCTTCACCCCGCACCTGCTTGAAGTACGGGCCTGCACGTACTCCCTCTTTTTTTTTTACTTGTCCCAGTGTACAGTTTTATAGGCAATCAATAACATTTACTATTTGGATGGTGTTGTGAGTGAAAATGAAACGATTTTGTCCCCAGTGCAAGTTCCAGATCGTTTCATTCGCGTTGGAAACAGTAACCGACAGGTTTCATCTTCATGAAACTCTTTTTCTCTCTCTTCTCAATTAGCTTGCCAGGTTATCAGTTTTGCTGATGTGTCATAGTATTTAATAAGAATGAAACCCATTTGAAACCCTCACTGGGAATGGTCTTAAGACTATGCGAATTTAATCTTCAGCCAATAATTATTTTCTAAATTTTTAGATTAATCCTATTAAAATAATATTGTTAAATTTATCTTAAGAAATACTTTCACAACATCATACTCTCTCCGTTTTTTTATAAGGTATATTTTGACTTTGCACAAGGATTAAGGTTGCGTTGAAATTGAGAAAGATACGAGAAAAAATGACTTAGATGCCCACACTTAATT
Source organism: Guadua angustifolia (assembly GCA_036346375.1). Lineage (NCBI taxonomy): Eukaryota > Viridiplantae > Streptophyta > Magnoliopsida > Poales > Poaceae > Guadua > Guadua angustifolia. The sequence goes on along the minus strand of CM070509.1, from coordinate 36,194,403 downwards.
GTCTTGGAAGATAAAAGATATACTTTGTGTGAGTGGTAATGAATAAATGCATATAGATAGGAGAAAATAAATAGGAGTATAGAAGAAAAGGTCTCGTTAAATCTACATACAAATCTTACATTTATAAACAAGATCATTTAAAAAATAGACCTTATAAAAAAATAGAGAGAGCACCTCGGTGGTATTTTATAAATGTACTAGTGTAAAATTAACTATCAAAGTTTAACCATGAATACCGTGAAAATTCAACAGTGCCAAATGTATACTATACTAGTTCAATGCCCGTGCGTTGCTACGAAAAATAAAATTGGTAACGAAACATAAAAGTCAAGCAATAAAAGAAAATTGTGCTACAAGACCAAACATCTATTTCTCCCGATTAAAAGTTTGCATAATCCAATGAAGCATGCACCTTATTAGCTTATGCATAGTTAATCAGATAAAGTCTGAAAGCTATAAACACTCCGACAGATCTGATCATCTCAGACATGGGGTCATCGACAAGCTCATGCAGTGCAACGCAGGCATGGTGATGGCAGGCGGTGGGTGTGTGCAGGCACTCACGTGGCAACGCAACACAATGTGATCTTGTGCAACGTCGATGTCTCATGATCTACATAAGCCTTGAAAACGTAAGTCTAAAAATGATATCTATGGAACAATGAACTCCTATCTGCTTTGTTGGAACAAACGTAAGTGCTTGCTGGGAATCACATCTACTAATCTAGAGATATCTATGGAACAATGAACTCCTATCTGCTGCACCGTTCTGAGCACAAGAGAGCTGCCTCATTGCTTTCATCCTATATTGCTGGTTAACCTACCACTAATAAATAATGACAGTCAAGGCTATTTGGCTGAAAATAACGATAGCAACAGCCGCTTAACCGAAACCAATTAGGAACAGAATGGCGCACTCAGGTGCTGTTATTTCTTGCTATCGGCTAAGTTATTTCTATTCCTATAACAAACTAATCATTAGCTTTTTCTTTAGAACAAACTTTGTTGGTACAGGTTGATCCACACAACCAAAAATAGCTGAAGACACTGTAGGAGATTTATTATCTATATGGCACTGATGCAGGAATAAAGCGAAGATGCATAGACTACAGTGAGTAGTTAAACCTTTGTTCTAATTTTTCGGTCACCAAGATCAATTCCGCATTAGCTGATCAATGCATCAGCGCTATATACCATGCTGACTTAAGTCACAGGAATAAAATTGAACTATGTAACAGGGTAACGATAACAATATAGAAACAAAATACCTTAACGTATATACCAACAATGTCCACTTTTTCTACAACGAAATGCGAGTTCTGTAAGATAGATGGGCAAACGAAAAAGCTGCATATAATAGGAAGAAGATATAACAGAAGCAAAAATAGAATGCGGCATTGTTGGAACAAACGTGCTGCAGAGGAGAAGCATAACAAAAGCCTATAAAGAAAGAAGCTTTTTGGTTCCAAAAAGTATACCTGGACAAGAATATGGTTGGGCAGTTAGTAAAGGAAAGCAGAAACCGATAATAAGCATCCATCATATGGCCAGACCAAATTGTAACAGAAAGGCTTGCTGATGATACAGATGCTAAAGAGAAGCAAGCACCTGTTGGTACACTATACAGATGCTAAAGAGAAGCAAGCAGTCAACAATCAGAATCTCCTGGGTTTTTCCATTTTCATTTGCATTTGGCGTCAGAGCTACTTCAGAAAGTTTTGGATTGCATGGGATTTCTGTATCATTTCCTTCTTTGTTTTCACTAATCTTGGAAACTTCAGGTAAAGCTGTAACATCCATAGAAGCATTATCTGAGATATTTGCGGCCACATCATGATTATAGGATGACCCCTGTAAATCTAAGGACAACGGAGGAACACAACCACATTAGATTATTTTATATCAAAAGTCCTAGTTAGGAATTCACCAAGTTCTGCCATACCTTTTGTTTTGTGGGTGGATTAGTATGCGCCCCTGTAACTCCTTTCTTGCAAGAAGAAGGTGAGTTGCATTTGGAATTGCTTTCTTGGGCACTCTACAAAAGAGTTGATCTATCAGCATTCTTCACTTGAGATGATCGTTGTGTGCAAGGAAATACTCTTTTGGAATCAACAATCCGAACAAATGAAATAGAGCAACGATCACCTGTGCCATCCTGCTTCATAGAAACAGTTCTAGATGTTCTTCTGTGATCTGATTTTTCACCTTATCCAAGCACTTTATGCAATCCCATCGTCGAAACTTTGATACCGAAAACAGGCATGAACAGTTACATCGTTCATCAGTTTTAACGACAAAAGAATATGTTTTCGCAAGCAAAATGGTATCTACAAAAGTATAATACTGAGGCTAAGTAGAAAGATGGGGATAACGCGATGCAACAGAGCAAATAGAGGGTAAATATCATATAGGGACAGTGAACACAATGATTTTCAAACAGATCGAATTGTGGTATTGTACAACCTTAATTTGTAAGCTGGAGACCAAATGTACCAACCTCTCTTGAAAGCACTGGAAGATATCTCTAACAGCATGAATCTCATGCGACTATTTTTCCTCAACAGATGTAACACACTGCTTTGGAGATGAAAGAATAAATAAAGTAAATAAGAAGTGTCCAAAATAAGCGTAGAATAAACAATAAGCCAAAATTAACAGTTGGAAGGAGAATGAGAAAACCAGTGTTACCGATTGATATCAGAATATTATTCTCTGTTCTTAGATATCTATAGCACCAATCCATATGAGGTGACTTTGGATGTTGATATGTACCAACAACATCAAAATCTGATTCTATAGCACAAAAACCTTTGATGGGGTGTAGTCTTTGCCTGCTTTAGTGATAATCCCCAACAGGAAATGTTTTGAAGATAATATATGGTCCAAGCTGTTCAAGCAAATTTCAATTTCTATTTTGAGGCTTCAAACTCCTCTTAAAGCAGGCATACTCAACAGAGAGAAGTGATAAAGCGTAGGTTGAATAAGTTGCCTCTGTATGCCCAAAAAGCAACTTCCTCACCTATCTAATGAAGAAAATCTCTATAGGTCTCCTTTGCTCATGCTTCTGACCAAAAGATCAACCAATTGCATTACCTTTGACCATATGCCATCGGCACCAACCAAAAGATCACCCTCGAATTTTCACCCATCCTCCAATATGGCAGTAACCTGCACTCGTACAGTGAGTGGTACAAAATTAGAATTTTCCTAACATTTCGAGCCAGTTCTCTACTGAGATGGTCACTAAAAGACAACTGATCATTCACCTTGATGCCATCATCAATAAAATTAACAACGTGGCTATCATTCAATATAGCATCATCGCCAACCGCATGAGCAAGAATCTGCTGCAGTGTCATGCGGCTAATGACCCTTGTGACTGGGAGCCCTCGCTGAGTTGTAGCAGTAAACGTATCAAATCTGATGTACCTGAATACCAACTTGGCACAGTCAAATGGATGCCTCTGGCCAATGGAATCCCATCTTAAAGCTAACCAACAAGCAGGCGATAGCAACCAAATGATACCAAGAGGTAGCTCAATATAAATTTTGGTACATCTCAACGATAGTAAAAAGTCTCCTACGATTAATTACTCTTGTAAGCTGTAATCAATATGCTATGATCTACTATAGCATGTGAGCATAAACGACTACCAATCAGCTTGGTGTAACTGAAAACATTGCACAACACGAATTCTCCCTGCAGTAAATTTCACAAGAATGAGCCAAAAAATCCAATATTTTTATGCTTAAAACATAAGACAAACAAACTAACTAATAGCTCCTTTCCGCCACGATGAGAGAATGCAGGAGTTGGTGGCTTCGATGAATCAAGCAAGAGTCTGCAGGAGCATATCCTTGGAAGACCTGCTATCAGCATCCATGGCCAAAACGCTCTGGACCAGACGACAACTGGAGCTTGTCAGCACAATAATTTGTTGTTCATTCTTGTCTTCAGCTGTGCACCCTGCTCCCTCCAGTCTCTCTTCCTGCCAACCATCAACTAAATCATGAGCAAACCGCAAGCAAGCATCCACCAACCCTCATGAACATGTACACACGCAAATGCAAATGCAAATGCACACACCCTCAGGTTAGCACGCAAAACACAAATTGCACAGGAACACTCATAGGCCCAAACAGAGAGAGGAGCCCGCCTCACCTTGAGGAAATCTGTGAGAGACCGCCCTCGCCCACCAGCATATGCACGATCAACCTGAAAGCGACCTCCTTCCGCTCCAGCGCCTCGACCTCCTCCTCCTCGAACCTCAGCATCACCTCCCCGACCCCTCCATTCTCCTCGCACACCGCGTCCTCCCACTTCCTGTTGGCCTTCCTCGGGGCTTCATCAGAGTCCGGAAACTCGAGAAGCCGAGCGACGACGAGCGCGGCATCTGCTAGAAGGAGCGGCAGGGGGCTTGCGGCCGCGGCGGAGAGGAAGGCGCGAGCGAGCGGCACGGATGGGGGATGCCGGCCCAACGGAGAGGAGGGGGAGCAGCCAGGTCATGGGCCGCCGCTGCAGCAGATCAGGAGGAGGAGGCGCAGACGTTGGAGTAGCCGATGTAGGTCATCCCCGCCGCGCGCCAGAAGGGCACCGCCGCCGGCATCGTCGCCTCCGCTTCCTTCACTTCCTCTGCTCGCGCCGCCGCCGCCGCCGATGGAGATGGGGAGAGGTGCAGCCGTACAGGTGAGAGAGAGAGTCTGGTTCATACCGAGGGGATTGATGTGCGGGGGGGTGGGGGTTGCAGATCGAGATGGGCGAGGCGGGGATTGCGGCGGGATTGGGCGCGGGGGGAGATGGGGAAATCCCCAGATCGGGGTAGCTCCGCGCGGGGGGAGATGGGGAAATTCGGAGTAGCGGACGGGAGCCGAGGGATCAAGCGCAGCTGGGCGGCGGACGAGGCCCGAGGGGGGCGGAGAGGGCTGGCGCGGGGGGGGCGCGTTGAGGAGCGGCGGTGCGGGCGGGGGTGGAGCGGGAGCGGGGGCGTGCGGGTTTGTGTCGGCCGCGCGTTAGGGTTTGGGGGGGGGGACGGCGCATCGTTGAGGCGGCCCGCGGCCGCGCGTTAGGGCTGGGGAGTGGGCCCACGCGTTAGGGCTGGGGAGTGGAGAAAAATGCACCACCGCCACCAACTGTCAATTAAAGAATAGTAAAGATATTAAAGGGCTAAGGATTGCCGGCTCCTCAGCCTGGCCATGTGTCAGCGCTCGTGGAGAGGCCCTTCAAAAAATTAAAAATTGCGTTTAAGTCTTTTCGGTGGTTTTTTAATAAAATAAACCAAAAAAATATCAGAATTACATTTATGTTCCTCTGCGGTTTATGTTTAGGTCCTTCTCGTGGTTTTTTGCGGAACGGATCCCCCAAAAATATATTACTTTAGTTCCCTCTACGGTTTACGTTTGGCTCCTCTCAGCGGTTTTTAGAGAAGCGGACTCAAAAATAAAGATATGTCTCGACAAAAAAACACAGATTCATCAAAAGGTTTATAGCAGTCCACGGATTCGCCGACGGGTCTTAGCGACTTTTTTTCAAAAAAAAAGAAAACCGAAAATACATAAAAAAAGGCAGCCACGCTTTTCTAAAAAACACGGATTCGTCAAGGGTTTATAACAACCCATAGATTCGTCGATGGATCCTAACGATCTATTTTTTTTAAAAAAAAAACAAAAAACCAAAGTACGACCAGATTTCCTGAATTACGTTAAAAAAACAGCCACGATTTTTTAAAAAAACACATATTCGTCGAAGGTTTATAGTAGCCCATAGATTCACCGGCAGATCCTAATCGCGGTTTTCTAAAAAAAACACAGATTCGTCGAAGATTTATAGCAGCCCATAAATTCGTTGTTGGATCTTAACGACCCATTTTTTTAAAAAAAAACGAAAATCGAAAATACGATCAATTTTTCTGAATTTTACATGTTATATCGTTGTGCACGACGCGGCGTAACGCGTTAGTCTGACTAGTATTCCTAAAAGGAGGTAGTAGATAAATTTAATTGAGCATGCACACAATTAATTGACGATACAAAGCCTGAAAACACAATTTCAAACTATCGTGGGGACTCATCTACAAAGTAGTCTGAACCACCAAAGACGAAAGAGGAAAGGGAAGGAACACAACGGAAACTAGTCCAGATCAAGGAAGCCACCAACCGAAAAATTTTCCCCCTCCAAAACAACGTATTTTCCCCTCGCGCTCGAGCACGTGCGTTGTTCGTTGTCGTCTTCTTCCCTTTTGCGGATTTGAATCTGCTCGGGCGATTGGCGCCGCGGATCGGATCCCGCTCGATGGCGGAGGGCTTCGGGCGGTGGGAGTCGGATCCGCTTTTCCCTGCCGCCGAGTGCGTGCAGGACTCCGCCGACAGGTTCGTCGGGCTTTTGCTCGTCCCTCTTCTCTCTCGATCTGTTGCCTACTAGAATTTTGCTCCTAGTTTGGTTTTGGAATCTCGCGAGATTTGTTGCGCATTGTGGAGAACTCGGTGCGTGTTTCACGTGAATATGTGGTGCCAGTTCTGGAGCTCGGGAATCTTTCGGTGTAGTTTCTTGTGTTGGTGTAAATTCTGTGCGGATTGGCATTTGCGACAAAGAAGCTAGGCCCGAAGTTTTAGGTTAATGTCGGAGACCGCTTCGTCGCCCAAAGTCTCGTGGCTGTCTTCGATGAGAAATTCTGGGAAAATTGCAGTTTGGTTGCGTAAAAGGTGGTGATTTCGGCATTCACTCCATCGCGATTGACTGGGACGATTTTTTTGGGGAAAAATGGTGTCGTCTCATTCTTTGAGGCACTCCTTGAGGCCATGAATCTACTCTTTCTGTGGATACCGGTGCAAGTGCTTAGCATAATTCTAGCAGGTTGCTGTAGCTTATATCCAGCTAAATAGTATCATTTCAAAATTAGGTTTTGGTGCGAGTTCCGTATTCGAACGTAGCTTACGTTATAGAAAAACTAGCTTTGAACTTTGCTACTGTGTTACAAACAAACTATCAGCCCCCTCATGGCTACAGAAGTTGAATAATGTTTTTTTATTGTTAACAATCGGTCAAATTAGGAGTTGAAAACTTTGTGATATGTAAACCTAAATCAAATTAGGAATTGAGAACCTTAAGTTGCATAAATTCACACCCGATTGTGAATGATTTTTTTTTAAAAAAAAACTTAGACTAGTTAAAGATTACGGATAAAAATTATTGAGCATATGAACTGATCAAATCAAATTAGTATAAAAAATTATGTGTCTTAAATCTTAATCATTGTAGAGATTGAAATTAAGCTGTATTAGTCTGAATCAGGTAAGAAATATAAACCTTAAACGCCTGGATCCTAGATTTTTTTTAAAAAAAAAAAGCTTTAAGTTGTATCAATAATCAGTGTTATTAAGTCGTCGCCTAGGCGTCCAGTCGCCGGAGGAAGACCGCGATGGCCAGTCGCCGAAAGATCTACCGCGGCCTCGCGTATCTCCAGCCACACCGCCATCGCCTCCTGCTGCCGTCACTGCAATATTCGGCGTTCCCACCTCGGTCGAGACCAGATCCGGCGGTCATGGCGTCGGGGACAACTGGATCAGGCATCTCCATGTCGTCGCCACCCCCGCCGTCCCCGATCTGGCTACCACTTTGTGCAGGCTCTAGCCCGTCGCCTCCATCGCCTCCGCCCTCTAGCCCGCCACGCCTTTGTCCAGGCTCCTTCACCTCTGCCCGTCACTTGGAATCTGTTGTCTGCCCGAGGGAGGAGAGGAATGAGGAGTGAGGAACAGAGAGTATTGGCATGTAGATGAGCAGGGACGCCTCCTCCCGACTGAATGTATTGGCATGGAGATGAGCAGGGACGCCTCCTCCCGACTGAATGTATTGGCATGGAGATGAGTAGGGACGCCTCCTCCTGACTGAATGTATTGGCATTGAGATGAGCAGGGGCGCAGGGCACTCTGTCCGATGGGAGAGTATTGGAGTGAGGAACAGAGAGTATTGGACTTGAGCTTGCTTTTCTCTTCTCTCATTCTTTATTGCCATGGAGATGAACTGATGGATTATTGCCAGTCTATTACAGTGCTGGCTGCATGCATGGCAACTTGCACCAGAGCAGGTGGGATCTTTTGTGAATGGATTTATATCTTTTATGTATACAATTTTAAGATCCTCTATATGGTTGTAGACAACAACTCAAATGTGCTATGTATTTTGTTTGGTCGCCTAATTGGAGCCTAGGCGTCCAAGTGCCCCGGAGGCGTCTCACCTCGCCGGAGCGCCGTGATAACCATGCCAATAATCTATACGAGCTTTCAATGTACACAAAGGCATTTATCACTCAGCTAGGCCATCAAAAGTTGTTTTTTAATGGGATTAGGCTTTATCCCTCCACGATGTTGCAGGCAGGTCATAAATTTTTATATGAAACCTTTTTTTCCGTGAGAAAATAAAGGAATGATGATGCTTATCTAGTAACCAATTTATCTCCACATGCTACAGTCCAAATCTAAGCACTTCTTTCTATATATACTTTTTGTGCACTGTTGTGCAAATACTGTGTATTACACCAGTCTGAAGACATTAATAGTTAAAGGTGGCTTCTTTTTCTCTCAATTAACACGGTAAATTCTAGGAATTTTCTTTTTTATTATTAATCTAAGAATTTCTATGTTTTTTTTTTCTTTCTGGTTAATGTGAGAGCAGCTGGTGATCCTACAATTGGTACATATAAATATGCCCCTTGTATGGTAGGAAGTTATATCAGGAATATAAGTGCAGAAATGCACCATGTTGTTTAGCCATCAAATCATAATATCTGAAAATTAGTAGTTTTATCATAGTAAACTATTGTTTATTGAATGCTGCCTCAAAATTATATTGTGTTTAAGCTTGCACGGTATTAAGAGGCCTTAATACTGCAAAGAATGTGTGTTGCCAAGCTTGCTGAATGTACTCATAGGATGTAATTTTGGTTTGGTGTACAGGATGGAGGGTGTCTACCGCTTGCTCTTGCACGAAAGGAAACTTATACAGGATGATACATCAGATGCAAAGATTCATGCACTGATACAGTATGAGAGAGATGTGGTTACTGCTCTCGGAACAACCAAGTGGCAGGTTCAAACAATCAAGCTTTCCTAGTATCCATGTTTTTGGGTTATCTGTTTGCTTCTGTATTTTTTTTCCTAAGGCCTTCATTCTCCTGACACTGGCAGTTGGAGCAATTTGAGAGGGAGTTGAATGCAGCTGCATTCTCTGATAAGTCAAATTCAAGGGACAATGCAGTTTTCAAATTTAGGCAATTCATTCGAGCTATAGCAGAGCAAATTTCTCGGGTACAAGAAAGTTTGGAGAGTCTTAGGACAGATTTCAATAGAACTCCGAAATATTCATACTCCAGTGAACAGGATGAAGATGGGTTGGTGTCATTTTTTCCTGGTAGCAACAACAATGATACTCATGTATATTATTCCACTGATACAGATGAAATTATTGAGCTTAAGCTCAACAATGCTCCTACAGTGAAAGACTTCCATCCTGCCCAAGAACATACAGCATGTGAACTCAGATATTCAGGAAAAGATTTGGAAGGAGCAGCCAAACTCCAATGTTCATGTGGAGAGAGTGCATGCGAAGGGGATCATAACAGTTGCAGTATGTGTAGTTTGGATGCTGATGATTCCGTTGATAGGAGCCATCGTTACAAGAGCAAACTGAGCAAGCAGTACCGTAGTTTTATGAAAAAGTTGTGGTTTACGAAGAGAGGCCGTGAGAGCATTACAAAGAGGAGGAAAGATGGAGAAGCGATGGATAGCATGAGAAATGGAAATATATTACCTCCGTTCAATTTAGCTACATCTGGAAGGGTATGTTACAATGTGCTTTATTTTCTGATTGTTTACATGTTGCAATCTAGGCACTATTTCAGCTGATAGTTCTTTAGTTGTTTGAAAATCTTGCTGTCTATTAATTTCCCCTGTAATGACCTTCTATTGTTACTTTCCTGCAGGCTATGCATTTCTGGCCTGAGCTTGTCAAGAGGAGATTAAGTAGATCTGAATGTTCTACGCATTACAGTCATCCTCAAGTTTGTTTAGTAACAGCACTACTAATTGCACTTGTCCTTGGTGAGTTTCTTTGTGCCATGCTGCCATGGTTCATCTTTTAAGTCTGATGATTGACCATACCCCTTTGGAACAAACAGATAATTAGTTCAAGTAAGCAGTAAGCACACTGTGTTTGACAATGGGCAGTTTGAATACCTGAAAAATAGGAATGGAATTTGTGGCTTTTGTAGTTTATGTATTCTGTTAGTATTTTCGTTGTATCCATTATGTTCCGTCACAAATACGTTGCATTGATCACAATAACTGACTTGGAGACTGGAGAGTAGCAACTTTTCAATATCTTTGTCATTCACTTTTCATATGTTTTTTGCTGCTTTATTTGAATTAAGACAACACAGAAGATCAGCTGATATTATTTGAATTAAGACAATACGGAAGATCAGCCCAAACCATCCATGAGATTTTGTCTATGATGTTTAGCTACTTGTTACTAGTTTGTTACTGATCACGTATATTATGCCTTGGATGATATTTATATAAGTTGATGACAGAAGTTCATTACCAGCCTCAAACCAGGATAATATTTTTCATAAGATGTATCGGTCTTCACTTCTTCATCTGAGATTATTTTACACATGGTGCAGGCTTGCTGGTTTTGCACGTCAGATGACTGCAATCCGTAACCAGTTTTGGTTCCAATTATGTACGTACCAATCACCATGTTGCACTGTACCAATCAATCTGTGTCATAGTTCCTTATGAGGAAGGGTCCATATGCTTTGAATCACCCAGATCGTACGCTTTAGATTGCCGTGCGATGCAGACGCAGGTTTTCTGACGTTTTTGTGCAGTTGATAGCTGTGGTTGCTCGTCAGTAGCTTGTCCCTGCATCGATGTATGCTGTGATTTTTCTGCTAATCCACATTTTTGGTTCAAGACTGCCACGTGATATCGTTGGATTTGTTCATGTGGCACTGGCATAATCAACAGAGATGGCTAAACTTGTGACTCCTGTTAATATATTCTTGCGAAAGGAAGGTGCACTTGTATCGAACTGATTCATTGTATTGTAAGTCTGTAACTGCCCCTACCTGGTCATTGAAGTTTGCTTGCTTAACTCGGATCAGAATATCAGATGCATTGTACATGGATGTGCCTTCCGGTTTGCATTTGTTTGCTGCCTGCGCTGTATTCCTCTGCCTTTTCACGACCGTGAAATCTTCGTTACCGTACAGGCCGGCCTACAGCGATAAGCAAAAAAACGATGCAAGTCATGTACCTGCTAACTTGCTAAACGAACGCATTCGAACTATCTTTGTAAGCATTTACATCTACTTATGAATATGAACTATCCAAAGTACTCCATTATTGAATCCAAAAAATTGTGACCTTAGAAAGGTAGATGACATCATGTCACTGACACACAATCGAATATGAATTATCCAAAGTATTCGATTATTGAATGCAATAAATTGTGAATGTGATTTAGAGTTTGTGGCAATCCGAATAACAAAATCTTCTCTTTCTGAATTCACGTCCGAATCAGGTGTAAAAATGTACATGTGAATATGGCTTTGTTTTGCTCATTCGATTATAGAATTATTTCTTTTTTTACAGGAGAATTCAATAGAATTACTCACCATTTTTTTTGTTCCAGTACCACTAATAATTAGATGCAAGTATTCAATTTAGTATCAAATATTAAAATTTAAGCTTAATTTAACATGTCACAATAGTTTGCTGTGTTCCACGGTGAGTATTATATAAGGCTATTATTATCGAGCTGACGTGCGAAACTACCAATTTATGTGGATGTCCGGATCCGGCCAGACTCAAACTCAACTCGTATCCAGCACACGTAAAATTCATATTGAAATCGGAGCTTATTCGAATCTGATTTAAAATATATGGATGCGATTACGGTTTCAACCGCCATCCTCCAACTCGGATTCAATCTGGTTACCTCTGTAACCGGCACGAGGGGGTCCCCGGTGTTGCAGCAGCAGCAGCAGGGGCTGTGGGCCCACTGCCCCTGCCTATCAATGGCGAATCCATCACTATCCTAGCTCTGGATAATTTTTCTTTCAAATCTAGTTGTTTCCGAACATAGGTGCAAAATAGTTTTCTCCCTAATTAGAGAAGCTCCGCAAGGTGACGCCTCTTACTTGCCACGCTTCTGTACCAAGACAAAATGTACCGTACAACATGGGCTTGGAAGGAGCACCTACCGAGTATTGCTACCTCGGTAGCATTGATGACCCGATTTACTTAAGCAAACACCATCAATTAAGTGACTAATTAACTGCTTAATCAAGTAATTAATTAATTAATTAAAGTGAATAACTAATGTCACAGTTTCTTACCAAGCCATGTGGCCTCGGTAGGAACTTGCCGCGGTCCTTTAGCGTAGTAGGTGAGGCTCTTCTATGATTAAGAAGGTAGCTATTTTTACAATATATTACTTACCGATTTTTTCACGATTGAATGGGAAGCTATATTTTTTAGATACATTTAGAAAGAAAGCTAAATTTGCAATAGGAAGGGGAAAAAGCGCGTCAAAGTACTGTAAGGCTGTGTTTGGTATAGCTTTAGTTCCACTAGATCTGTGGATCTGGTGGAGTTAGGTATTTTTAGCTCCACTAGATCTATGGATCTGGTGGAGCTATGTATTTTTAGCTCCATCAAATATATGGAGTTGAAGCTGTGGATATATTAAGGCTCTGTTTGTTTGAGCTTTTTCACCAGCTTAAAAGCCAAAAAGGTAAAATTTAAACAAACGAGTAGCTTTTTATCTGGACTTTTTAAAAACCATAAACCTCCATATAACTAAAAGCCAAAAGTCACAGGAGAGAGGCTTTTTTGGCTTATTGATGGTTGGTTTTAGACTAATAATACTAAAGTTAGATAAAATTATCCATCTCTATCACGTACAAAAGTCATTAGCTTTTAAGCTGTTTAAACTAAAAAGTTAGCTTTAAGTTATAAGCCAAAAAATCTAAGTCTAAACAAATAGAGCCTAAGAGTGTTTAAATAGGTCATCTTATTTCCATTTTAGATAAAAATATAAACTTAATTTACTTTATTTTAACTTATAAATTTTAGATCTTAGAGCGGAAATCTAAAACTCTCGCAAACACGCTTAAAACTGACGACTTCGCCAACGGCGGCCTCTGAGCCCTACCAAGGGCCGCGCCGTGCAGCACAGCCAAGCAGCCGCCCCCTAATCTGATCTAAGCCTCCATCACGCCGTAATAAACTAAACAAATCGTCTCATCAGCTCGTCTCGGCCAGAAAAAAAAATAAAACGGCACGCTCCACGGCGGCCTTTCGCCCGAGCAGCCAGCCGCGGCGAGGCGACCCACGGCCCAATTGGAGGAAGAGGCGTCGCGGCCAGGGCAGGGCCAGTTGGAGTCGGCAAGCAAAGCGAAAAGCTCCCCTATAATAGGCCGCCGTGCGTGCGTGTGCTGCGCCCATCTCAGTGTCTCCCACCTCGCGATCCAACTTCGCCTGGAAATCGGCGTGCGCCGCCGCGCCCCACCGCCCCCCGATCCAGGCTCGTCGGGAAGGAAAAGGAGGAGGTACGTATGCGTCGATCTACCACCTTCCTCGCCTCCTTGATCACGCGCGCGCATCCCGCTCGTTCCATCGGTCGCGGCGAGATAAATTTGTAGCCGCAGATCGCAGCCTTGTCTCGCTTGCTTCGATGTGGCGTGCTCGTCCCCGGTGTCTGCGTCATGGCGAGTCCTTGCGCTTGCGGATCGACCTGTTCGGTAGATTCGCCGTACTAACAAGCTTTTGTAGAAAGCTTGATCAATTTAGGAACTTCTCTGACGAGGATAATGCCCAGTTTGTTAGAATAACGACACGCAAAACATACGAAGAAGATCAGAAGAACTTCACTATTTTCTGGAGAATTATAAAATGCTAGAAACCAAGTGCACTAAGCGGCTTATAAGAAGGAAATATATAGATGGTGGTGACCTGAGTCAATAACTGATCCAAGCCTACCGGTGACGGGCTTTCGTTACGCTCCGGCAGAAGTTGGTCTTATCTCTGAATTTGGATCACCAATTTAACACAGTTTTGTGGTTGTAGCTCTAAAGTTTGAAATAGTGTACATTGGGGCAAATGATTTCAAGTTGGTTTACAGGGAAGTTGAACGGGATTACAGTTAACAAGCTGATTGTAATTGCAAGATGCTATAATTGTTGTTCTTGTTTAGCTTTACCAAATGTCATCTGCATGCATCTGTAATCTAATTCGTGTCTCTTTTACCAGGATCAGCAAGATGTCAACTGCCACTGCTCCGAGGGCGTGTCTCCCTAAATCTGGGGCTATTTGCCGGGCCATTGCTCCGCCGATCAAGAACCCTTCCTTCATCGGTTACAAGAAGCTAACATCAAACGTGTCAGGCTTAAGGATCTCCAACAAGTTCAGGGTGTCCGCGACGGCCGTGCACAAGGTGAAGCTCGTAGGCCCGGACGGGACAGAGCACGAGTTTGATGCCCCTGAAGACACATACATTCTTGAGGCCGCTGAAGATGCCGGGGTGGAGCTGCCATTCTCGTGCCGTGCCGGATCGTGCTCCACATGCGCGGGTAAGATGTCAACCGGAGAAGTTGATCAGTCGGAAGGTTCGTTCCTTGATGAGAGTCAGATGGCTGATGGATATCTCCTGACGTGCATTTCGTATCCCAAGGCGGATTGCGTTATTCACACCCACAAGGAGGAAGAACTCTACTAGCTGGTTCACATATGCTTCTGTGGCACATTTGTTGAAGTCTCAGCGTACATTCATTGTTTGGTTAGTTATTGTTATCTAGAGATCGGCATCTCTTTCTGGCCATCAGTTCGGTCTTTTGATTTGACCATGGCATATGAGTTGTGACAATAATTGCTGTAATATGGTTTAGCAATTCAAACTGCATTTGTTCAAATTGCAGTAATTCCATCCAAGGCACGTTATGGAAGTTATGAAATCATGTTATACTTGCGGGCCGCTTCTAGTTGTAACTTTTGTGGCTTGTCTGTTTACATACTGTTTTGCTAGATGAATGTGGCACCTGAAGTTGGGAAATCAGAACACTTTGCATGGCTGATAGTTTGCTTCCTGCAAGTCTGAATGCTGTTAGTTGTGATCTTCAGTCATAACAGGAAATGACGAAAATTAAGGAAGAAGATCCGTGATTAGGGGCTAGGCCCACCTCTAGCGCGCTCTGATCGGGAGCCTTTTAAAATTGTTGGTTTTGGTCCCGATAACCGTCACCATATAAGATAGGAAGAGGCCAGCGCACAAGAGATTAAGAGAAAAATCTTGAGCTTTGTCATCTCCCGCACATCCCTTCCGATCTAGGGTTTTCTGGCGCACCGGTTACCGAAGGCCCTCACCTTCACCGAGATCATCTCGGTGCTCCCTTCAGTTTCTTCATCGCACATTGGTGTCATTCTCCTTCCTCACATGATTCGTAGCATTCATCTTCACCGGCTTACCGGTTTCTACCCCAATGCTCATTCACACCGACAAGAATTGATGGCTTCACCTTCATCACCGGGTGAGTTCATCTAAAGTTTATTTCCGCATTATGTGATCATGTTTTAGGCTAGTTATTCAAGATGTTAATGTTAAATTTAGCCCTTAATGTCTAACAAATGCTGCATCTTAGAAACTGAAACTAGAGATGGTATAACATTTTCGGTCCTTTGCTTTTCTTGTTGTTTTCAGTTTTCAGAAGGCAGCTTTAGAACTTGAGATGCATCTTATGTTTGCAGGACATTGATTTGCATATGGTCTGCCCTCTGCATCATTTCATCGTTCCTTAGCTTAGCGATCCTCACTAGCTAGGTGTATGTTGAACTGTTTATCTAACACGGTGATTGAGGCTAAACTGACTGTACGCACTGGATTCGATTTGTTCAGTTACCGCTGAACATAAGAAAGCAACTGAAGCAAAGTCAAATTTCACTCTTGTGTAGTTCTAGTCAACGTAGCACATGCTCCTTTCAAGCAAGGATAGCTCTGTAGCGTCCGTTTTTGTTAAACATCAAGTGAATCAGGACTCAGGAGTCGTAGCTCAAATCGGACAATGCCACTATACAACAGTTGAAGTTTTAACTTCCATTATGTTGACCGTTGAACATGCATCTGTTGCTTTCAACAGCTAACCTTAGATGTGTTCATCTACTTTTGAACAGAAGAAGATAAGTTCTGCCTCAGGCAAGGGAGGAAAATATCGAGAAAAGAGTAGAATCGCCTGGTTTTTGTTTGGTGATAAGACACAATGACGATCAATCTTTCTTTCGAGATCATATGAACAGGCTTTCATTCTCAAGATCTCCATATGATGTGACACGCTGGCGTGGCGTATTTAACTTTTGGCCAGCGACCGCTACCGGCCGCGTGCTGTGTGCCGCCGGGCCAACAAGGCTGTAGTTGACGACTTGACGTGTACACTGCACAGCAGCAGCAGTTTTTCACCGTTCCATTTCCGTTACTTAGGGTGTATTTGATTGGTGGGATGAGATAATTCTATATCATTTGATTCTATTATTTTAGATGGATAGAATAGTTCAGCATCTATAGGGAATTTTTTTCAAATTTGTATCACACCATTCAGAATGGGATGGTTTCATATAAACAATCAAACATATAAATAATATTTTTCTTAAACTATATCATACATATACTATTTGGTACAAGAACCAAACACACCCTTACACGCCCTTTGTGCTGAAAAATCTCATTGTATCCCCCGTACGTCTTTACTGAAGAAAGGCGTAGGGCACAAAATTAATCCCTCTGTTAAACATCAAACGAACCAGGGTACGTATACCGGCAACTCTGTTTTCTTCAGCTCCGTAAGTCACGAAAGCGAGAGGTAAACATATACTCTCGTATTTGTCGTATAGACTGTGTGGTAGTCGTATTTATGGGCGCGACGGTAGTGGGTGGCCATCTCGGAGAGGGATGGTTTTTGCCCGTCTGTCCCGATTTGGACTACGGAAGGTGGGCGGCAGACATCGTACTGCTTCCTCTGTCCATATCCGTTGGTTATTTTTCTTGGTAGTAGATTAAGGACGCAGTATTGAAAATGATTATACTATCTTTTATTATTATCTCGAAGTATTATATTCGATGCATACATGTAGATAATATAAATTAAATCTAGATATTTATTAATACTATAAAGAAAACATTGCACTAATTTATAGTGAAACATGAAGTATGCCATATATTTTATAGATAAAATCATTAAAAATACGTTATATAAATTTAGACCAGAGTAAATTTCATAAAACTACATGTTTCTTGTACAAACTATTATAAAACTATATATTTTAACTTCTATTTTATAAAGCTACAGATTTTAAAAGAACTTATCTCACAAAACTATAGGTTTCTTGTACAAATTATCAGAAAACTATAGATTTTAGGAGAAATTATTTCACAAAATTACAGGTTTTAGAATCAATCATTTCTTATAACTTGTCTGACATCTAGGCCCACATAATAGCCTCACACATTAGTGAAACGGGAAATGAGGGCATGTAAGACCGCCATGTGAGCTCACACTGTCAAACCTGTTACAAGAAACGCCAATTCTAAAGCTAGTTTTGTTAAACAAGTTCTTCTAAAACCTGTAATTTTGTGATACAAGTTCTCCTAAAATTTACAATTTTGTGAAATAAAAGCTAAAATCTGTAGTTTCCTGATAATTTGTGCAAAAAATTATGTAGTTTTGTGAAGCAAGTTCTTCTAAAATCTATAGTTTTGCAAAATAAAAACTAAAATCTATAATTTTATGATAGTTTGTATAATAAACTCATAGTTTTATAAAATTTACTCTTTAGACAAGGAAGTAAGCTCCATAACCGGCCGCTGCAGCTAGCCAACTACTATAAAGAACAGAGAATGGTAGGCGAGCCGGCCGGCCACGACAAGAGAGAAACGCACCAGTTAATGCAGACGTAACTGCCGCCCTTCCGCTTCGCCCTGAACTGAAGGGGCGAGAGAGAGAGAGAGAGAGAAGACGGGAAGGAGAGAGGCGACACGGGACGAGGCGCGAATGGAGCTCTGCGCCAGCTTCTCCTCCTCTCTTCTGCTCTGCCTCCTGCTCTCGCTCCTCCTCACAGGTAGGTAGATAGAGAGCTCCGATCCTTCCGTTTCTTTCTTTCTTTCTTTCGTGCATATGTGCATGCATAGTAGCCAGTTTTTACAGTTGCAGCAAAACGTACGTCCTTAGTTAGCTGGTCCTTGGACATGTACATCCTTCGTCTTCCAGTTGCTCGAGATTTGCGTGTGTCAATTTTGGGTCATCTGATTGGTTCATCAACAAACTGCATGCGCCGAAACAGAATTAGCTTTTCGTGTTCTTTGTTTCTTCTTCATCTCATTTCAGTTGGGAGAACCAACGAAGAAAGGTAGTAATTAAGGAGTAAGGGTTTTGAGTAGACCTGTAAATTGGGCGGTGTGCCGGCACGGCTCAAGCCCATCGTGCTTCGGGCCGCTTCAGGACGGCCCAGCACAGCACAACCATATCATTGGACCGGGTCGGGCTGGTCCGAAATGGTTTTTTCCTGACCCGGCCCGGCACTAAAGTCCGTTGGGCCATCATCGGGCCGTGCCGGCCCAAGCATGGCTCAGGTCTACTCCAGATCGATTGAAGCAGTCGCACTTGCCCCTCTCTCTCTCTGTCCCATCACTATCTGGTCATAAGCTAATTAGACAACTACTTTTAGCCAGTAATATAGGCGCCAGATGTGGCTAGTAATTAGTAGCGGGAGTATATAATTGGGGATATCCAATTAGTTGGGCCGTCGTCGGGCCGTGTCGGGTGGCCCACCGTGCTGCGATTTAAGGCCCAGCCCATAATGCTTTGGGCCGTGTCGTGCTTTGGGCTATCAATTTCGTACCGTACTCGGGCTAGCCCGTTTGAGCTCAACCCAATTTACAGGTCTAGTTTTGAGTGCAGTTTCCATAGGGGCATTTATGCGAAATTTTTTGGAAATTTGGGCATGGAGAAATGAGGTCATACTATCATGTAAACAGCTGTTAGGGTGTGTTTAGTTGCCTACATGATGTTTGAATCGCATGAGTGAATACAACTGTATCTGTTAGACACGTGTTTGGTTTCCTGTTCATTCAGCTATATAGACACAATTGCACCCGCTCATGCATGATGGAGGAAACACAAATTGAACTTCTCTCCAATGCAGACCCGTGAGATGTATAAACAAGCAACCAAATAACTCAATTTGTATTCACTCATGCAGACCAAAATTAGCCTGGATAACTCATACGAAATAGGCTAGGATGACGCAGTGTTCTAACTATTATGAGGTCGTTTTCCTTGATTAATTAAGTATATTTCAGTCGGCTAGTCCGACGTGTCTTTGACAGGGAAAACAATAAATTTCCCACATCATCCTGTCAGGCTGCCAGCCCTTGTTGAAACCATGCATAATTGATTTGACATTTGTTTGATATTTTCCTCTGGTTCCGTGTATCATTTGGTACTATTTGCTGCGCATTTGTTTGTCGAAAACGACCCCCTACCCAAGAGCATTGCATGCCAAGTTTATGTGATAGGGAAACTCATTTAATTCCTCTAATTTTAACTTTCATCTTTAGATATTTCAAATCTGCTGCTAATTATCAGAGCTCGCAATGATTTAAACAGCACATTCAAGACCTTGTCTGCAAGTTTCGTTTCTGGCCATGATCCACGTAGTTAGACTGGAAATATGAACTTAAATTTCGATCTATCTATGGATAAGCCAAGATTGTGGCCTAGGCAAATAAGATCGAAAAGTTTTTCTTATCCGGATAGAAAAAATTACTGTACCATTATTCAAGTTAAATTTCCCTTTCACATTTTAGCCCTTCTGAATCTACGTATTTTTCACCTTCTCTTTGGAACGTCTCGCCCCGACGCCGACAGCAGCCAATGACGTTGTGTCGGCGGCGACGGAGCCACTCAAGTTCGGCATCAACTATGGCCAGATAGCGAACAACCTCCCGCACCCGACGAAGGTGTCCGGCCTCCTCCAGTCGCTTAACGTCAACAGGGTCAAGCTCTACGACGCCGACCCGGCCGTACTCACGGCCTTCGCCGGCACGGGCGTCGAGTTCATCGTCAGCAACGAGGACCTCGGCAACATGTCCGACGCCCGCAAGGCCCGCTCATGGGTGGCGCAGCACGTGCAGCCCTTCCTTCCGGCCACCCGTATCACCTGCGCCATCGTCGGCAACGAGGTGCTCTCCGGAAAGGACACGGTCGCCATGCAGAACCTCCTCCCCGCCATGCAGGCCGTACACCAGGCGCTGGTCGACCTCGGCCTCGCAGGCAAGGTCAGCGTCTCGACGGCGCACTCCGTCAACATACTCTCCAGCAGCTACCCGCCGTCGGCCGGCGCGTTCCGGGAGGACCTCGGGCAGTACATACAGCCGTTGCTCAACTTCCACTCTGAGGTCGGCTCGCCGTTCCTGATCAACGCGTACCCGTTCTTCGCCTACAAGGCAAGCCCCGGGAGCGTGCCGCTGCCGTACGTGCTGTTCGAGCCCAACCCCGGCGTGCGCGACCCCAACACCAACCTCACCTACGATAACATGCTCTACGCCCAGATCGACGCCGTGTACGCGGCCATGAAGGCCATGGGGCACACCGACATCAGCGTGAGGATATCCGAGACAGGGTGGCCGTCCAAGGGAGACACCGACGAGGTTGGCGCCACCGTACAGAACGCCGCTGCGTACAACGGGAACCTCATGAAGAGGATCGCGGCGGGCCAGGGGACGCCGCTCAAGCCGGACGTGCCCGTCGACGTGTTCGTGTTTGCGCTGTTCAACGAGGACATGAAGCCCGGGCCGGCGTCGGAAAGGAACTATGGGCTGTTTTACCCCAACGGCACGCCGGTGTACAATCTCGGGTTCGACGGGGCTTCGCTCAGCCCGCCGACGACGACGTCATCGTTTTCCTCTTCTTCCAAGCCCACTGTAAGTAACAAAGTTCTGAGATTTATGTCTGAATGAAAATTTCAAAAGGTTCTCTCTTTCTCTGCTCATTGGTATCAAAAGGCAGCTTTACACAAAACCTACCACTACCAGGATGCGAAGCTAAAGTGCAACAACTTTGAGCTCTTGACCAGAGCTATACAATTATACATCACCATGACCAATGCTTTGATGTTGCTTGAAGTAATAAAATTGGTTAAAAGAAAAGGAGATTGTCAAATAACACCTCCCTGACTAGAAGGCTAGAAGCTAACCCTTCTTTCGCTCTCGTTCACCCTTGCAGATTACATTTCCGGTGGGGGTGGTGGTCCTACTCGCCACATTTTTCCTATAACCATCCTCCGCCAGTATATATTGCACGAATGATTTGGGATTGTTTCTTGACCGATAGTTCTGTTTGTGCTTTACATGGCACACGAGAGCCGGTATTTTATTCTGACTTAGAGGTAAGCTTATCTCGATCATATTCCTGTTCAGCTGTACTTCTTACTATTTTTTTATGAGGACATATCTTTAAAACCATTCTTGGTACAATTATCATTTTATCTGTTTATATTCTATAACTAACAACAACAACAAAGTATTTTGTCCCAAAACCTAATCAAAATCTCTTAGTTGTCATTCATGAAAAGGATATATATCCTTTTTTTTTACGTTGGCTTGCATTTATAAGCCATAATGTTAGGTGATCGGTCTATCCTATCTCAGCGGCAACATATGTTTGGCCGTTTTCGTTTCTGGTGCTCCATTTGGACGATGTCTTCTAGTAGCGTATTCCCGAGGGGAGGTAGACGGGTGGTTGACCGATCGGTTGTGATTCTTGCTCTGGCCATTTCTTGATCTATCATCTATAAACCGACCAACCAACCAACCACAGATAACCGTCTAAGCTAGCTTGCGTCATCTACAAGAATCGAATAAGCGTTGGCACAAAAGAAGACGTTTGGGGGAGAGAGGATGCTCGCGGCTCTAAATCTAATGTCTACTTTTCAGTTTTCAGAAACCATTGTTCTCTTGGGTACTGTGAAGTCAACATTTTTTTAGTCTTTTTTTTTTGCAAAACTAACCATGTGCAAAAGCAATTGTAAAAATAGCACTCTCTCCGACGTGAAAATGCTGGTAGATAACACGTATCACTTGTCAAGTTTGTGTACCGCATTAGGAGATGCCAAGCTAGACCAACGCGATAGTAACCTGCCACACTCAGTACCGCGGTAGGTCCTACTACCCTACCTGCACTACCACCCTACCAAGCCACCCTTCCGTGCAGGCCACCCTACCGAGTAGAAGCAGTTGCTACTGCCTTACTGCTGCGCACGTAGTGCTCGACACTTCTTGCCATGGTACACAGGCGTGACAGGTGATACATGTCACCTGTCGGCGTTTCCGTTGTTGAGGAGGAGATTATTTTTATAATTACGTTCGTATTGGGGTTAGTTTTGCAACAAGAAAAAAAATATGCGAAGGGGCTAGAAAAAGCTAAGGTTTTGCTGTTGATCGAGCACTCACTGTTACGTTAACCCTAATGCGCAGGGTGTTTTCTGAGAGCTCCAAACTTAACTAATTCCTCAGAAGTATCTGATTCAGCTGTCGGAATTCTGAAAGTATTTACACAAGTGAGGGGATTGTATATATCTAGACTTTTATCTCCTACTTTTGTAGTGAGATCGAGCATATGCACCATTATTGTGGTAGAAAGCTGGGAGGTTTTCTTTCTACGATAAGAATGTTTAGGCAAAACTCTTTACTGTTCTTTGATCATCTAGTTGCTAGTTTCCATTTTATTGGTGCCACATGGACTAGTGTGTTATTCCAGAGGTGACAAAAGCTGGCAAAAGCTAGACTCATAAACGATAGTGGTTTCATTCATTGTGCACTACAAATTGGCCAAAATATGATCAAACAAGATCTTGTGCCTCTTTGTTTTGTGTATGTTAACTCAATTGCGTTGCTATTCCTTGTAAGGTTCAGTCTATTGCCATGACAATTGTAACTCCTAATATCGATCTAATTGCTCCTTTCTTTTCTAATGCAGGATGCATGTATGGTTTCTTTTATTGTTGAAACGGACATTTATATTGTAATAGTACGATAGAGGAGAAGCTCGATGCATCACAAGCTAGCATGCCCATGCCATGTACTTGTTCTTGCCAGGCAAGCCGCTATAGAAGTTTGAAAGCATGAGATCAATTGCAACAGAAGTTTGTAGCTACATGGGGGCAAATTTCCGGGCTCATAGTGTGGTTGTTTGTTTTGTTTTTCCAAATTTATATTGAGTTTTTGTTGTAGAACCAGTCTGTTCAAATGTTCTTTATACTCAGTTATAGGCTTATAGCTTGGTGGTGTTGATGATACAATCAAGAGCCTTGAATTGATCACTCGTGTCTAGTGTTTGCTCAAATCACCATCTAGACAGAAAGGCCAGAACTAGCACGAAGCAACATCCAGCTGCCGAATTCCCTACTGCTATCATTATAAACATCTAGCTGCAGAACTAACGTTTTCGTCTAAAAAAGAAAGAAAGAAAGAAAGAAAGAAGCAGTATCTAATAAAAAAATCTGGTTAATGGAGGCCTTGGCCGGCCGGAGAGCTCGTGAATCGCGATTATATGTCGTCGTCCACTCGTCGGATGGGAAAGGGAAACTCATGTCGCCGGCTTGCCGTGCATATGTGGGGGCAAAATAGAGCGGACGAGCCGCGTGCGCGATGCGGCCGTCCGGGCGTTGGAGACCTGGGGCATCCAGGACGAGCCGATGGCAACCGATGAAGCTCGAGCGCGAACTGCGAAGGCCATGTGGGAGAGTGGCCGAGCAGGGCAAGGCCATGAAGCCCGAGGCCAAAGCGTAACGGAAAGCAGGGATCCGAGATCACCACTTTTCTAGTCTCATACTAATTTTTTTAGTGATCTTATTGCGAATGTAATTACTAACAATAGCTTTATTTGCAACCGCAGCAATGCGAGAAAGCCGCACTCCCACACAACTAGAGCACCTACGAAGCTCTGAAAGTGCGGCAAGTCACTGAAGCTGCTGTGCTCCAGTGGGTACGGGAGAGTAGAAGATAACACGTGCCACCTTTCGATGTTTCTGTAATCAGAAATGATGCTATTTTTATAATTATATTTGCAAAGAAGTTAGATTTGAAAAAAAAAACACTCACAGAGAAAAAAAATAAAAAAGTGACGATTTCTGGGGATTGCGGGAGGGACAAGGACCTGGCAACGTGGCGTGGGCTTTTGGCATAGTGGGCTATCAAGTCATTAGTCGTACGTGGCAATGCGGCTGCCCGATGCGGCGAAACGGAGAGCCCTTGCATTGCACCCCCCTAGCCAGGCCAAGCCCAGCCTAGACGGTGGTCGTTGTATGTTGGGCTGCTGCCCATAAAGCAGTGAATGCATGTTCGACTTTACCGGTTTTGCAGATGCGTATTTGAGGATGCTTTACCGGGCCGGAACTGTGGTTGAGAAACCAAAATCTAGAATTTTTTTATTTAATATTTTTTAAAATCTTTTTTGCAAAACTAATCGGCCGAACAAAAAATTTGAAAAATACCCTCCTTCGCCTTCAAGCAGGCGATCGCGTCTTTGGGCGATCATCGCTTTGCCCTAACGGTCGACCGAGCAGCCGCTCCGACCCGTTCTGCATACGATTACCGCGTCTTGGGTGGTCGTCGAACCGTCGCCCATGGTGGGCGATCGGCGCCATTTAAAACGACCTCATGAATAATGTGCTCATTTCGAATGAGAGAGCACGGATAAGCATGATGACTTGGTAGCGAGGAGAAAGGAGAAAGGAAGAAAAGAGGAGAGGAGAAGGAAGGAAGAAAAGAAAGGAGAGGAAAAGAGAAAGGAAAAAAGGAGAAAAAAAAGTTGATTCTTCGATTTGCGGTAAGTTTGAAAATTTTGTATGTAATATTTAGAAATTTAATATAGTATTTAGTATTGTTTAGTATTTAGAAATTGTAGTACTTAGTTTATGTTTAGAAATTAATGTAGTATGTAGTGTTTAGAAATATTAGGATTGTATAGTATTTAGACATATTGAGATTCCATGTAATAGAAATATTAGTCAATATTTAGAAATGTAATGTGGTAGAAATTTAATATTATTAATTTAACATGGTAGGTTAGCCATATGTTACGTGAGCAATGTTTCAAAATTGCAACGTAGAAACTAAAGGAAGTATGATATATCATGTATATATACAGTTTTTAAGATTAGGACAAACGAATAATATATAGTAGTAATTCCGTAATGGAAAAATTGGTAGTCGAATTAGTTATTTATATTCAATCACCGTGCTACACTAGAAATTAGTAGAGTAAAAAAAGTTGGAAATGTCAGCCACCGTTACAAATCAGTAGAGTAAAATTTGACAATATAATGTAACATTTATGTAGGCAGCATGTCGGAGAAATTGTATTTTCAAATATTCTATGGAGATGGGGAGATAGCACAGTAGGATGGAGTCGATTTGTCGGCATTTTCAACAGTCATACGGGGCATATCTAGGCCGAGAGATAGGACATACAGGGGTTTGTTGGAGTGGATCCTTCGGATGTTTAGTTTGGATACCCAGTGTTAATTTGCGGGTTAGAAGCGATAGTAAGCGTCTTGTGAGACTTTTTATGGGGAGTGGTTCCTATTAACGCGACATCGGCATGAAGGAGCTATGTTGGGTCTGTTGTAGAGTGGGGTTTGTTGCTCATGTTGCTAGTAGATTGGTACAGTACCTCCATCGGTGTCGGAGGTTCGTGATGTCGGGGTAGATATTACGGAGGAGGGATGACAGATATGCAACAATGCGATGATGAAGGTGGCGAGACCCGGAGACGGGGACACGAGGTTAGCGATGGCGGCAGGATCGGGGCGAGGAGGCACCGTGGAGGCGCGGGGGGTGGCCGACGAGGGGGAGGAGGTGGAACACATAGTTGACTTGATAGAGGAGGAGGACCATACGGATAAGGAAGTCCCCGATGGCGAACGCTCGGACGAGGAGGACAATACTCCTGAGGTGCCTGTCCCCGGTGCGTGGACTAATTATAATTTCGAAGACCTAATAATGAATGAAGGAAACAGAGATGCATGGGAGTATCATGAGAACGAGGTCGTGCAGGGGGCCATATATAAAGACAAGGAGGCTGTGATGGATGCGGTGAAGTACTGGTCAATGTCTCTTCGGCGGCAATTCAAGGTAGTGAAGTCCAGCAAAAAAGACTACGACGTGAGGTGCGTAGTTGACTCGTGCCCATGGCGGGTGCATGCATACAAGGGGAAGTGGAGGGACTACTGGAAATGTTCCATAGTGACGAGCATAATCGCTAATCGGAGGAAGCGGAGCAGAGCACCGCAATCTGTCGTCCACTTGGGTGGCAAATGTGTTTTATGGTCAGATCGTGGACAATCCGCACATGCAGCCTCGATCCATTATCAGAGCAGTGGAGGAGAGGTTTCAGTACAAGATTAGCTACGGAAAGGCATGGAGAGCAAAAAGAACAGCTTTGCAAATACGGTTCGGGACATACGAGGCTTCATACGAGAATATTCCACACTTGCTCAGGGCAATATCAAGTAGGAATCCCGGTACGGTCATCGACCTTGCGGAGTTTCCCGCGGATGGTGCGTGCGTGGGCAAGTAGGTCTTGCAGCGGGCCTTCTTCGCCCTCGGCGCATGCATAAATGTCTTCCGACACTGTCGCCCGGTCATTTGCATGGATGGCACATTCCTCACAGGGAAATACAAGGGCCAGATTCTAACGCAATCGCGGTGGACGCCAACAACGGAGTTCTACCTCCGCGCATTGGCCTTCGTGGAGGGGAAAACACGGAGAGCGGTGCCTCGACATTGACGCCGGTGTGTTGTCAAGTCCGCTGAAAAGGCTCGAGGTCTGCAGATCGTTGTCAAATCGGCCTGAGAAACCGTGGGACACGGTGCTAGGACGGAGGCTTACGTGCTTCGTGTTTGCTCTCCGAGTGCCCCTAAGGCCTATATAAGAAGGGACAATGTGTTCTAAGAAGCACAGGAGAAGAGGAACAACCAAGGTGAGGAAGTCTCTAAGGTATATCTGTTCATTTTAGATCAGGATCAAGGCAAAATGCCGAGGCGTGCAAGTTCAAAGGGAAAGAGCAAAGCAAAAGAAGAGGGAGGCTCTTCGACCTTGCCGCGCACAGCGTACCAGGATCTCTTCCTACCAACTGGGGTTGTTGCACCGATGTGTTTGTGCGGAGATCGTTGCAGACTTGTCCGCTCATACGAGCTTCCAACTTGGAAGAGGCGGTATTGTCGACGATCGGGATCGCCAACCGCAAGAAGTGAGATGGGGGGTTAGTGAGATACGGGACCCGAGCTGCGCTTTGCTCAAACGGAGGAACGGAGGAGATGCGACGTTGGTCGGAGCAAGACGACAACGAGCGTGAGGCCGAGATTTATACTGGTTCGAGCCCCTGTGGAGGTAAAAGCTCTACTCCAGTCGCCTTGCGGCAGTATTCTTAGCTATTTCTGAGTACAGGGATGTGTTTACAACTCAAGTTCAACAATGGCTACCTCTAAGCTCGAGCTACGGCGTGTTGTGTGTTGTCTTCGTGTCCCCCGAGGGACCTAGCATCCTTGGTCTTATACCTCCTCTGCACGCAACCGATGGGAGAGATTCCCGGGAAGTGGCCTTCATGCACGTTGTGGGCTGGCAGTAACGGCCCCGGACTTGTTGCACGCTCCTGCTTCTTCCCCGCGACCCGCGCTTTGGCAACCGCCGGTCAAATGCATGATCCGTAATCCAAGGGTGGACTACGGCTTCGAACGAGAGCCGACCCGAGCTCGAGGTCGTCTTGTGGGCCGTCTTTCGGGTCAGCGTGCTCTAGGTCGGCGTCCCTCGGCATACGCTCGTGTCGTGGTCGAGGCCTCCGAGCTTGGGAGGTTCGTTGATCGTCTTGTTGGCGGTCAAGGGCCTTGACCCTCGTCGGTATTGAAAGTGCCGCAACTACGATTCGACCACGGAGAAGGCCCGGAGCTTCGCCTTATGGTAATAATCATACGTGTTTCCTAATATTTCTACATTGAACTTTCCTAATTTACATTTCATGCGGTCGCCCGCCATCGTGGTGAATTTATGCGGTGGTACGACGAGGAGATCGACCGGAGGACCAAAGGCTCCTTGATGAAGAGTTCCTAACCGGAGTTCGAGGCGGCTCCAAGAGGATCGTGACGCGGCACGCGAGGAGGCACGTCGGAAGGAAGCGGAGGAGAAGGAGGCCGAGAGAGAAAGGAAACGAGAGAGGGCACGTCGTGCCAGAGAAGCCCCACCGGAGGCATGGGACAAGGGGAAGTGGCCTCGATGCACTCAGTAGACGTCTCGTTGTTCGTTGTTCGTAATACTCCTCCAGTTTTATTGTTCTTCATGCACTATGTAGGCTCTTACTACTTTTGTTGTTCATGCTGCTCCTCCCGTTTGAAGTCGTAAAAAAGAGATTGACCTACCTTATTATCCGCAAAAAATTCTGAGCTCAAATTCCCCATTTCTGCAAACTCCCCTCGCACCCCATCAACATTATCACGTACGGTGTTCGCGAGTGCCTTTTCCGATTTTCGCAACTTCCTGCCGGGGCAACGTCTGGCTATCTCGCCCATACGTAAGTGGTAGCCCGCGTTGCGTGAGTCAATGTTGATTTTCTTGTATTTTTGGGCGATCCGGCCTGTCCCGCGGGCCTACGAAAATCCTTAAGTGGCCACGATTTCTGTGGTTTCATGGCCGCGAGTGCCTTTTCCGATTTTCGCAACTTCCTGTCGGGGCAACGTCTGGCTATCTCGCCCATACGTAAGTGGTAGCCCGCGTTGCATAGATCGTTGTTGATTTTTCTCGTATTTTTTGGGCCACATCCGGCCTGTCCCGCGGGCCTACGAAAACCCTTAAGTGGCCACAATTTCTGTGGTTTCGTGGCGCGAGTGCCTTTTTCCGATTTTCGCAACTTCTGCGGGCAACGCGTCGACTATCTCGCCCATCGTAAGTGGTAGCCAGCGTTGCGTGGGTCGCTGTTGATTTTTCTCGTATTTTTGGGCGCGATCCGGCCTGTCTGTGACGCCTCACGAAAACCCTTAAGTGGCCACAATTTCTGTGGTTTCATGGCCGCGAGTGCCTTTTCCGATTTTCGCAACTTCCTGCCGGGGCAACGTCTAGCTATCTCGCCCATACGTAACTGGTAGCCCGTGTTGCGTAGATCGCCCGTGATTTTTCTCGTATTTTTTTGGCCATATTCGGCGGACCTTACGAGGCTACGAAAATCCCTAAGTGGGATGCGTATCACTAACAAAGCAAAACAATTTTTCCGGTTCAATACAACAAGAAGTTTTTTTGGTAATTCTTCCCGGTTCAATGCAATAATTATTGTACAAACAATTTACAACAAAAATTGCAAAAAAAATGCTACAGTAACCGATCGCCCCAGCCTAGGGCAATCGGTATATTTTTTAATTTTTTTTCCAACTCCTGTCGTTAGATTTCGAATTGCGCTGTTTGCCAGGCCGCCTATCGCCTCATGAGGGCAATCGCCTTCACCGGGCGACGGAGGTAGTTTTCAAATTTTTTTATTCGGACGATTAGTTTTGCAAAAAAGATTTAAAATAAATATTTAATAAAAAATTCCCAAAATCTATACCCGTAAAACCAACCAGTGAGATTCAAGTTACCTCATCCCTTTTAAGAGTAAAAAATCCACAATAACCCTAAAAAATCCTACAAATTCTCTCATTAATCATGAGAAAAAAGAGAAGGATTGTACCGTTTAGGGTGTATTTGGTAGAGCTCCAGGTGGGTATTCCTAACTCCATCAGATCCGTAGAGCTGGAGCTGTGACTACATTAAAAATGTTTAGAAGGATCATTTTGTTTACATTTTAGACAAAAATATAAACTTAATTTACTTTATTTTAGCCTACAAGTTTCAGATCTCAGTTGAAGCTAAGATCTAAAACTCTACCAAATAGACCCTTATTTTAGTGCATCCAAATTATAAAAGTGAGATTGATCATATAGGATATTAGAGTTGTATAATAAATACGATCGCACTTGATCGTACTTTTATTAATAGGGATTAGAGTTGTAAACAAAGACATGGTGTCTAGCCGTGTAATTGCGTTGATAAAAAATAGAGATGGGCATCGTGCCAAGCTGGGCTAGTTTGATACGGGCCTATCATACTTTGTACCTGAATCGTGCCTACTGTGTTGTACCATGCTGGCTCAGCTCGCCTTTGATGAGCTCAGGCACGGCCTATTTACACTTCATGCTTACTTCATACCATGCGAGCCTAAGTCTGGCTCATTTACACTATTGCGATAAGAGAAAAATGAGTCGAAGGTGCATGAAGCTAAGACAATTAACACAAATATTAAAAAAAAGAAGTAAATTTTATTTATTCTTAAACAGGTATAGAATTATTGTCTCATTAAAAGCCTTACACCCAGTGTAAGGTACCCAGTGCAGAGCAGCTGGGTCCACGTGCTCGGTGTCAGTGAACATATACTCTCTAGTCTCTATTCTTCACCTTTTAGCATCTCCGTTGTCTCTTCTTCCTGTGCATGTGAGGATCGAAAAAGACATCGGCTGTTGTCGGCGTATTCCACCTGACAGGCCGAGTCTGAGATCGGGTTTTGTTCTAGGGGGTGCTTTCGATGGTAGCTAACCCTAGCAGAGGGAAACCCCAGTACCTCTCACACTAACGAATTCTGGTGTCCACGAACTTGATGAACACACCGATTTTTACCCAGGTTCGGGCCCCCTTGTCAAAGGGTAACAGCCTTACGTCCTGCTTGATCTTGGATTGTGTATTGCGAACTCCGTTACAGAGCTTGAGGATGAACAGCTCTCCTGTTGAGCCTTTTCTTTTTTTCTCCCCCCTCTCTATACTCTAGAGTACCTTTATATACATGGGCTTACACAGGTCAGATAGAGAAGGGGTCGTCATCATGCTTATCTTACATGCATTTATTACGCCTCTATCGCATTTGTCCGTTCCTTCAACCCTAATCAATGCGGCAAGATGCCTTCACCGTTCTTCCGGGAAGTGACCCCTCTGCGACGGGTAGGTGTGAGGCGTCAGAGGAACGGGCTTGTAGCAGAATTCCTTGAATCGACGTGCTTAGCACAAGAAAGTTCGCTCGACACTCACGACGGAAAGGAGACTTCGAGGTGAAGCTATCGTGTCCCACCTTTTTGCATGGCGGCGGAAAAAGCAAGGCGTGCTTTCGCCACCGCCGCCAAAGCCACCACGCGGGTTGGCGCCGGCAGCAGGCATGATCGCCGCTTGCCGCTTCAGCGCCACGTGGACCGGCACCGCAAGGCGGCGTGCTTCGCTCCGCCGCCAGTCGCCACGCGGGCTTTGGCGCCGGGCGGCGGTGACCGTCTGCCGCCGCCACCGCGCCACGTGGGATCGGCACCGGTGGGCGGCGTGCTTCGCCACCGCCGCCAAAGCCGCCACGTGGCCGGGCGTCGGCGAAGCGGCGTGACCGCCATCGCCGCTTTCGCCCGTAGCGCCATGTGGACTGACGTCCAACAGACGGGGTGTAAACACCCATCCGCTTGCTAGACTGCCACGTAGGCCACGTACGTTTTTGTGCGGCGAAGAGGGTACCCTGGCGTATAGTACGTCGATAGCTGTAGGGCGAGCTACAATATGCCACAATGTCGCGGCAGAGCACCCTGTCGTGTGTTGTGTCTGCTTTGGGCCTATTAGGCCTATTTTGTGCCATACTTGGCGTATCGGCGTATTTTGACAGACCTCGACCAACAGCAGACGGTATCTCCCAAGGATGAAGATTAAGATTCGGTAGAGGGCGTCTTCATGGTTGGAAACTCTAATGACTCTCATACGGAGGATTCAGGGGATCAACAGATCAAAGAACACAGTGATATACCTAGGTTCAGGCCCCCTATCCGGGTAATAGCCCTACGTCCTACTAGATCTTTGTTGATGTATATTGAGCTGGCTACAATGCTCTTCCTTCTTCTCTTTTTTCGCTAAGTTTTTTCAACTCTTCCTCGGATCCCCTTCCCCATGCAACAGAGTTCCCTTATATAGAGTGGGCTGGCTCGGGCAGGTAGGAAGGTGACATCATACTGATCTACGACTTATTAATTACACCCATCACTGTAGACCCGTTCCTCAAGTTTCATTTAATGTCGTTGTATGGTTTCGTTCAGTCCACCCGGGATGTGATGTTCCTGCGACGGGTTTGGTGTGAGGTGTCAGAGGGATGGGCTGTCGTCGTGTCGATAGTAGGACTCCTCGCAATTAATGGCTCTGACGTGGCAGGTCGAGCTCGACCTGGCGTGTCGGGGAAGGAGACTTCAAGGAGAAGCCTTCTTCTTATTCTTTTAGTCGCCTGTGGTGGCTCAGTGAGTGTGACCAGCGCCCACCACAAGCACCAAGCCGCCACGGGCCGACACCGGGCAGACTGATCGCTCACTGCTTTCGCCAGCCGCCACGAAGCCGACGCCCGTGGCAGACTGATCGCCACTTGCTCGCCAAAGCCGCCACGGGGCGACGCCGACGAAAGGGCCTAATCGCCCACCTGCCCGCCAGGCCGCCACGTGGGCTACTCGTCGGGCGAGTGGGGCCTGATCGCCCACTAACTCACCAGGCTGTCACGTGGTCTTACTTATCTGCGGCGGAGAGGGTACCCTGGCGTAAAGTACGCCAACACCGGCCCAAGCATAACCCATACTGACGTGTCATACCGTGTCGCCTATCATGTCCGACCACGAAGCCCGACACGGTTCTTGTCATTTGTGTCGTGCCACGGGTCAGTTCAATGCCTAGATCTAGTAAAAATAAGGGATAAAATATACTTTTTCTAATTTTAAACTATGTAAGCTAATGTAAAGTTGGAGGTGTGATGTACATCTAAATTGGCCGCGGACACGATGAATTTTAGGGTACATTGGTGAAGGAATTTTTGCGAAGGCATTGTTAATTTGACCTGTACTAGTGCGTTGTGCACGTGTGAACATAAGCGTATGTTTGTTTACTTGATTTCTGTCGACCTCCTCCGTCTTTCCTTGACAATCTACAAACAGTTCCTTCCTAAACTACCCGGGTGACGTATTTTAAACGCCGCACGACCGTCAGATGACACAGGTACGGCCCAGATCAACCTCTGACCATTGTAGAATCGCAGAAATCCATCTCCGTGTGCGCAGCGCGACCGAGAGTCAGGCCCCAAGTGCGCGTACGCCCCTCTCCCCTCCGCCCCGCCGTCCCCCACCAGGCCGAACCCATGGCAGTGCGCGCGACGGTCTCCCGCTTCCCCGTGACGCCTGAGGCGCTGGAGGCCTGCAGCATCCAGTGGGGCATCTCCGTGACGCCCTTCGCCGCCGCCGACGAGCGCGGACAGCCGCCGACCACCGGCGCCGGCGGCGACCGCGTCCCGCGCTGCGAGCGCTGCTGGGCCTACTTCAACACCCACTGCGACGTGGAGCGCTGGGGCTGGGCCTGCGCGCTCTGCGGCACCCTCAACGGCTTCGATGACGACGCCCTCCGCCGCCTCCAGCGCCCCGACGCGTGCCCCGAGCTCAACTCCTCCTTCGTCGATCTCGAGATCCCAGGTCGTACTATTTGCGGTTTCCTCACTCTGTGTGTCTCTTGGGAGCCTTGTGAGTCCGAATTGGTTTCTCGTCAGCTTTGGTGGTAGAAGTGTGACCCCCTGGATTGGGTTTGTGCAGTGGATGGGGCGGAAGGTACAGGAGACGGCGTGCACGCGCAGCCTGTGTATGTGGCGGCGGTGGATCTCGCATGTAAGTGGAACTCTGTTGCTTAATGCATCCTGATCATGGAATAACAACCCCACCCCCCCTGTAGACTTGTAGTGGTGGGAGGGAGGTTAATTGTGGCTGTGAATGATAGGATTTTGCCAAGCAACCCAACTAGACGAGAAGCATAGAAAAAGATAAGAAAATAATGAATGAATGTAGCTCAATTTTGTACTTTATGTGATAAGAGTTGCATGTACGAGTCTCGATGCTCAGCGTGGACTGATCAAAATTTCAGCTGGATCATAGAATAGTCTATGGATAACAATCTTGTGCTATGCTTTATAGGATCATTTCTGGGAATTGATTATTGCCTTCTCTGAATGGCTTCAGGTTCTGAAGAGTTCCTGGAACTCATCAAGAGTGCGCTTCTGGCAGCCCTGGAAGGTTAGTATTTTGAACATTTGGAACTTTGTGATTTCGGGGTTGCTTCAACAACTTTGTGTTGTCAGCGAGTTCAGTTTCAATTGTTCCTCAATTGGGTTTTCTCCTTGCAACAGCTCTGATTCCAGGTTCCCTGTTTGGGCTTATGACATTCAGCCACAAGATTGGGTTGTATGATGTACAAGGTCCCATTCCAGTTGTGAAAAATGTTTTCATTCCTCCAGACTTAGAAGAAGATGGGCTGCCCGTTGCCCTGGAAGATGCCATGCCCCTACATTCTTTTTTGGCCCCTGTATGTTATGAAACTATAGGAAGTGTTATTTCAACTTGGTTTAGTCAATATGAACATATCATGTAATGATAAGATAATTTATGAGCAGGTTGACACATGCAAGGATCGAATTGCTGCTGCCCTGGAGACACTGCGACCTACATCTTCGTGGGAGAGAGGTGCTGCTTCTGGGCAGGAAGTGGATACTGTTTTGCTTGGTGGCCGAGGTTTGGGTACAGCCATGTCTGCTCTAATTGACTACCTAAGTTCGGAGTACGGGACTACTTTTGCTTTGGGTGGGTTAACATATTTCTCTTTCTGAAATTTTCTTGAAATGAGTTTTGTCAATTAGGTAATTACTTTCCGAAGATGTGTATGTTGCAGAAACTTTTGTACTTACTCTTTTGGTGCCTAACTAGCACTGGTTTTCTTGTTAACAGCTAGGGTATTTGCTTTTCTGTCTGGTGCTCCGGATTATGGAGAAGGTCAACTAGACACCAGGAGATATGGTGAGCAATATGCTAGCAAAGGGGAAGACGCTGATCTTGCATTGCTCCCTGAACAGACACCTTTCTATAGAGATCTAGTAAGCCTCAGTTAAATCTTGGAGAGAAAAAAGGTTAACTTTTGCTTGACTGTGCCTGTCCTATATCAACCTTATTGAAAATTTGAAACAGGCAGCTGTTGCTGTTCAAGCAGGAGTATGTGTAGACATATTTGCTGTAACTGATGAATACACCGATTTGGCTTCGTTGAAGTTTTTAAGTATTGAAAGTGGTGGCTCGTTATTTCTGTATGCAAATACGGATGATTCAACACTTCCCCAGGACATGTGAGTTTGATCTTATAATTGTTCTATGTATTTTATATTTTATTCTTTGGAATGTTCTATGTATTTTATATTTTATTCTTCAAATTCCAACTGCCCAGTTTCCTGATAAATGTTACCTTGCCTTTTCCTCTTAATAGATACCGCTTGTTGAGTCGACCCTATGCTTTTGGTTGTGTTCTAAGGCTGAGAACATCTTCAGATTTTGAACCTGGCCATTCTGTAAGCAGTTAAGCTATTGTGTTCACATGAACTATTTTGTACTGTCTAGCCAATTTCTAATGCATCCGTCCTTTTTGCCTTTTTGCAGTATGGACATTTCTTCTCTGATCCTCAATATGAAAATGTGCAACATATCATATGCTGTGATTCATTTGCTACCTATGCATATGACTTTGACTTTGCCCATCCTGATGGCTTCTCCAGGTATTTTATTTTATCTTCACCCTTTGACTGATTCAATTGTTGCTGAATAATGAATACGTGAAATTGGAATCCATGTGTGTGTATGCACTGTTCAGATCATCTGATATGCCTACTCCTATGGGTGAAAAATTCTGATATGTAAAAGTTCTTGCAAAGTTAAATTTCTTCAGCACAGTTCTTACTGTTTAGGTTTCTGTGGGGAATAAATTCCCAAAATCAAACTTTTTTCCTGCAGATATTTTTCTAGTTTGGTCAAGGTAGCAGTATAAAGAAGCAAAATTATTTTTCTAGTTTATAACCATCATGGTATCTCATTGTTCAAACATTGTCATTTCGGCCGTATAAAATGCAGTGAAATGCGAAACATTATAATCACATGGAATAGTGACTAACATGCAAAGGGGCAAATAATTTTCCTTACATGATAGTCTAGAGAGTATAGAAGAGAGCTTGTGTTTTTTTAATATAATTCAACTTTACTATATGAAGAAACCTTGTTCCTGCTGGATCATGTTAATCTAATGAAGATCTGTGATACTTGTCACCAGAGGTCAGATAGTGTGATTTACATTATTTACAGGCACACAGAACCTGCTGTTATACAAATCGCTTTTCAGTACAGTGTTGTTGAACCTGTCAAGGAGGCATCAGGGAATGAAGCACAATCATCTGCAAGGTACAAAGCATCTGAGTATTCATTTTTCAAGACATTTCTTTGTAACTTTTTAAGTTTTAGCTAGCTTTTGCATGCCTTACCTCTTGTGATATCAACCTTTCTGTTTTATCTGAACTAATACTTGTTCTTACAACAATGGAGCAGTTAGTAGTGCATAACAAGAGTCATGCTAACATCTCTTCCTTTGTAATCTTTTTTTCCTGTTGTGCCTGTAGCTAAGTGACACATGTACTTTTGGAAATGACCATTTTTTTTCTCTTGTAATGTTACATCTCCACAGCTACAAGTTTTGTCTAAAGAGATGGTTGAGAATAAGGACATTGCAGTATCGACCAGCCAAGAATATCAATGAAATCTATGACAGTGTTGATCCAGAAGTTGTCCTACATATCCTTGTTCATAAGGTAACCATATTCAGTTTCGTTTAAATCATGCACATAGTTTCCTTTGGAGATGTTCAGCAGGTTGAAATAGGAAAAATCATCATAAATAAAGATTGGAGGTGATTAGTTGCAAGAAACTTGGATAGGATTAGAAATGATGTGAGCTCAGGATCATTGAATTAATTCGGTATAGATTTCGACTGGTAAAGATTCTGTAAGGAAAGTTCTTCTGAGCTGATCGGATTTGTAAGGAACATCTCCAGGAAGATGCTACATTTTCTTTACAATTAAGTCAATTAATTGATTACCCGAGGTGTTTGTTTATTTGTTATATTTTCCACCTTTTGGTTAATTCACACCTAAGGAAAATACTGTCATATTTTTTTCTCATTTAATGCTGAGGTGCACACATTTACTATTTTTTTATCCTCCTAACTTAATTCTACTCTGGAACACTGTCATCAGGTTATTTTAGTTTCATTGGATAAAGGGGTTAGAGAAGGCAGGCATTTGGTGTATGATTGGCTGGCTATCCTTACAGCTCGGTATAATGAGGTGTTAAGATCTGATGCACGAACTCCAGAATCGCACATTGACATTGAGTTCTTACAATTCCCACCGCTGCAAATGCTACCCCAGCTTGTGTTTGCATTGTTGAGGAGCCCTCTTCTTCGCTTGCATGAAGAAGGCATCCACCCAGATTACAGGATATATTTGCAATGCCTTTTCAGGTGCATAATTGTCTTAAAATGTTACAATGTGGTTTACAAAGTCGCTTGTAGGATTTCTTGTACCTGGAGCAAATATTATCTGAAAAAATGTACAATTATTTTGATGTTTATTCGTGGTTCTGTGGTATAAATGTCTTAAAAAAATTCCATGCAGTTAGAGTTGCTCACTCTGAGAATAAAATTTAATATAGTTGTTGCTGCAGTTATTTTTTGTGCTTTATTGTGATTTGATGTGAATTAATTTTGTCACTTCGGAGTTTATAAATCTCCTCTGGACTGTTCTTGCAGCGCACTGGAGCCATCTTCTCTAGCGAAAGCTATATATCCGGTTTTGGTTTCATATTCCTCACCTGACAAGCAAGCATTCCCACGGCACACTTTGAGCCGTGCTGCTCTAATCATGAGTGAGAGCCCAATATTTCTTCTGGATGCATTTACCAACCTTATTGTTTACTACTCATCGACTGCTGATCCGTCACTTCCCTTTCCTCCTCCACATGACTGTAAGTAAATCCTTTTAATGTTTGTTGGGCATGCCTTTTTTTTTTGGCTAACTAAACATACATGCAGGTCTTTTAAGAACAATGATTAATGCGTTGAAGAAGGACAGGTGTATAACACCAAAACTTACATTTATCCATGGAGGACAAGATGATTCAACTTTGTTTGAGAACTTTCTTATTGAAGAGCAAGATGTTGATGGCTCAGGGTTTACAGCTGGTAAAGGGTTTGTATCCTTCCGTGAGAGTATAAGGAATGAAGCAGCAGATATCCTCAAGGAAGAAAGTGGCAGCTAGTTTCAGAGTCCAGACCAAATACCTTCTGGTTCCAAAGGATGCTGTAGCTTGTGTCAGCAGATGTTATTTTAACCTTTGCCAGTTTGCATAGTAGATTACTGTAGCATGATCAGCTGAAATGGAGAGAGATATAGCCATGGAGTAATAAAGATGGGAGGTCAAATTTCAATCTTACTAGTAGTTGCTTATGTCAATAGCTCAATGTTGTAGGGATGATTGGTGACATAAACTTTTCATTCTTGCATTTTTCGTATATCTGATCTGGTTATTTTTCACACCTATTTTGTTAGCAAAGACATTGATGCAAAAGGTAACACATGAGTTTTACAGTAATACAATACACCGCTGGGACTCGCCAAGGATTGGATCTGATCTCCCAGTAGTGTGAGTGAATGTAATTTCTGGGTCAAGTCAGATTCAGATGGATGCCAGTGCTGTGAATCCTTCATTCCTTCTCATAAATGGATTTGTGCTGAACACACTTCTGCTACACTCCACGATACTGTTACAAATATTCATAATCTAGAAGGTAATGTAGAGCGGGGCGGCTTTGCAACTGATCCATATGCAATGCTGCAAACATTCTTGCTTTATATTCTGTTTTGATATGTTACATCTGCAGAAAGCAGAGTTTACCCGCAGCTTGGAACAGCAAAAAATGCAGCTAGGGGAAGGCGAAAAGCGGGAGGGTGGCCCTCCCAGTGGTTAAGACCATCTCCAACCGATTCCCAAGGTTTCATTCCTTCCCACCTCAAGGAATCCTTCCCATTCCCTTCCTTCCCAAAGAATGCACTCCAACAGATTCTCTTCCCCTTTCCCTTCCCTTCCCAGAAATACCTAACTTCTCCTCATCCTCTCATCCAACCCAGCAATTCTATATATTGAGGGTTGCATTCATCGAGTTAGTCACCCACAACTCATTGCCAACTTCAAAATGAGTGAGTCAATTCTTCCTCAAGTGATGAACTGTACTTTCTTCGATGATGAGGACATCCTTCTCTTCGCAATCGCAGAGGAGGAGATGGAAGCGAGGTACGAACCGTCGGCGGATCGGTTCGGGACATGCGGTGATCAACCGAGATCACGTTGAAGGGCGGCTCGGCTTTATGGTGATTACTTCGCTTCTTCCCGTGTACGGCCACGCATTTTTCAAAGAAGGTAACAAACCGAAGAGTTGCAAGATAGATGAATGATGTACTTGTAAGGTTTCATTGTGTCTAAGTCGTTCAAGATCTGCGAGTTTTGGATGAGCCGGTCCTATTTTTGCGCATAACGAATCTTTGTCGAAGGACACGACGTTTGGTTCCAAAGAAAGAAGGGATCGGGCGGAAGCTTGGTTTGCATCCTCTTCGAAAGTAATAATGACTCTCCGTCAACTAGCGTCACGGTGTTCTGGCCGACGCCGTGGACGAGTACCTCCGTGATGGGGAAAGCACGGCCCTTGTAGCTCTCAAGAAGTTCGTGAAGGCGATGGTCGAGGTTTTCGGGAGGAGTACCTCCGATCTCCTAACGCGGAAGACATTGCTAGACTCCTTCTTTGTTGGTGAGCACGGGGTTTCCACAGGATGCTTGGTAGCATCGATTGCATGCATTGGACTGGAAGAACTGTCCAAAGCATGGCAAGGGCATTCATCGGGCATACTCGCAAGCCTTCCATAGTCCTCGGCGGTTGCTTCATCGACTTGTGGATTTGGCATGCTTTTTTCGGTATGCCGTGAAGTATGAACGATATTAATGTGTTACACCGTTCTAACATATTTTCTAGGAAAATGATGGTACAAT
Organism: Guadua angustifolia; assembly: GCA_036346375.1. Lineage (NCBI taxonomy): Eukaryota > Viridiplantae > Streptophyta > Magnoliopsida > Poales > Poaceae > Guadua > Guadua angustifolia. The sequence goes on along the minus strand of CM070509.1, from coordinate 36,154,283 downwards.
TTCAATGCAAACTACATCGTCAACGGCACTGCATTTATTATGGGGTACTACCTCGATGGCATTTACCCCGAGTGGGTACCTTTGTTAAAGCGATTTCAATGCCGATGGGAAACAAGATGATCCACTTCGCGCAGATGCAGTCCGCCGCAAGGAAGGATGTCGAGAGAGCATTTGGAGTGCTCCAGGGTAGGTTTGCCATTGTCAGGGGCCCCGGGCGATGTTGGCACCAGAGTACGTTAAGGCCTATAATGACTGCATGCATCATTTTGCATAACATGATCGTGGAGGATGAGAGGAATGAGCCACCACAGAAATGAACTTCGACTATATGGGAACTCCGTCGTTCTGGACGCCACTCAATCGGGTCGGTCTTGCAATCAGATACAAGCAACTCAAAGGCGGAGGGATCGCCATCTTCACCATCGGTTGCAGCGGATCTGGTCGAACACCTTTGGTCACGGCAAGGGGGGATAATGCAAGTGTAAGCTATGTTTCCTTGTGAGAGTGTTATGTATCAATGTAAGGTTCAATAAATAAGTGAACTTGGCTGTACGTGAAATGAAATGGAAAGCTCAAAACAGGATAACCGACAATGCAGACATTACAAATCCGGTAAGTCTGCAATAAAACTAGATAGTTCAAATATTAACACAACAATACACAATAGTAGAGGCCCTCCCTCAAACTAGATAGTTCACACATGAACACAACAAACCAACAAACTAGATAGTTCACACAATAAAACTAGGTAGTTCAAACATTAACACAACATTATACAATAGTAGAGGGACGACAACTCCAACTAGATATTTCAAACGGGGCTGACAGAAGGCAACAATTACTTGTTCATTCCACGACGACTCGTCATAATCTCAATCTGTCGACTCTCGTAGTACTCGCGAAGCAATCCAGTACAAGAGTTCGAGTCGATATTCATAATCCTTTCATTCTCCGCTTTCTCTAACATGGCCAATTTTTTCTTCTGTATTTCTAGCATAGTAGCCACCTTTTCCTTCTGTATTTCTACCAGAGCAGCTCTAGACTCATTCATCTTGTTGAATTGCTCGGAGTACGCACCCACAGATGACATGCTAGACGTACCAGCACGCTTCCTCACGGCCTTTGCAGCGTCCCGGCCTTGTGGCCTTTCCATCTCATCAGAGGATGCTTGCGAGGACTGCTCGATACGAATGTCATTGGACCCTTCATGCGTCCCACCATGTCGTCCCGTCTTTTGCTTCTTGTGGGACAAGTGCGAAGACCACTTCGGATGATCCGCAAGTAGTACCCAACAATGGTGGAACGCGAATGGCTTGCCCTCAATGTCCTGGTACATCGTACCGGCATGGGCCATCTGCAAAATGAGAAGACAATTACAAAATGACTACAAGTGCTGACTACAGACAGGGACAATTACTTACCCTATCACGCTCGGTGCTCCCACTCTAATGTAGACCGTCGGTCTGATTGATATACCCAGCATATTTGCTAACACACTCATTTATCAATGACCAGCGGTTAACCAATGCTTTCTTCGATCTTGCCTTCATGTCTTCCTTGCTATAGGTTGTGTAATAATCAGCAATTCTGGTCCAATACGTGTCCGATGATTGGTCCTTCCCAACAATGGGGTCTAGGCTCACATTCAACCAAGCCGAGACTAGAACTTCATCCTCCTCTTGTGATCCATTTGGTCCTCTCGGTTTTGGAGCTGTTTTGGTCCCTTCTTCACGTCGTGGACCGACTCGGGCAAAGATGAGTCGTGCCCATGGTCGGAGCTGCTGAAGGAGATAACCCGTGCACCACAAAGATCCAAGTCATCCTCAGTAGGTAGTTCGAGTAGAAAGGGTCCATGTCGTCCTCCCCGATCATTGAAACCACACACACGTTTGTTATTACGTAATCATGGCAAAGCAATGTGGGAACAATATGATTCAAAGATGCAATGTACATCACATTGATTAAAATTACGGCAAGGATTACAAGTTCATAGCTAGATGGTCCAAAATACAATAAAGCTCACTTAGCACTTCAAAGCCACATGGTCGAAATTAAAGCATACAATAGACATGTAGATCTAAACAAGGTGGCCCGAACGATCGGACTCGATTTCCCAATCGCTAAGTAGAGAATCCGTGGAGTAGTCGCTCAGCGAGGAGTCGTTCGAGCTGTTGTAGTCCGCAGGCACTAAGTCGTCCGGATCGACGCCCTCGGCAGATGCAAGGTGAGCGAGCACACTCAGAGAAGGTGGAGTGGTGAACTCAACCGTGTCCAACGACATCTTCTCCAAGCTGTCGGCTATGAACTCGACCAAGAAGTCTTATTTGTTAATGTCGTGGGCCCAAGGCTCATCACTTGGAAGGAAGTTGTCCCGAGCGAAGGCCCCGAGCTGCTTTCGGCTCTCTCCTCCAGCAGATCTCGCAACCTGGAGAGGACGCATCGAAGGGTCTCCGAGTCCATCTAAAACAGCACGTAAGCACAAACAGCAATATAAAGGTAGCATATCGCTCAGTACTGGAAACAAAAATGTGTAAGCTTTTCTGAAAATGCTAACAGAAGACATAGCAGCAGCCAATCGCTCAGTACTCCTGGTCAAGTTCGAATTGGCTCCTTCATTTCACCGGTGCATCAGATAGGAAACAACATTCAAGTGGCACGCTTAGCACATTTCTATGATATGGCAATACCAGTATGTTGTCTGATATTGCAATACCGATTACCACATTTCTGTCATATAGCATATTTCTCTGATATAGCACATTTCTGTGAAATAAGGTCAGTAGTAATGCTAACCTATGAAAGAAACCAGAAATTCAGTCATTATCCCTAACTGTGTAATGATCAGTTCGCACAAACCATAAAAAGATGTACTCTGTATTCTGCTGCCATTGCGCTAATAGTAAGCAATTAAACGATATAGAGCATTATGGCTTCCAAGTCATTTAAAATATCAGTAATAATAATTACTGAATCATCAACATTTTGATGAAGAACCACACAGGAGCATGCCCTTATCTGTGCCTGCCGAACTAGACTCTACTAAAACATAATCTATGCCCATTTCTTGGCCGTCCTACTCATAAATTCTTCAACCGGGATTTACTTCTTCAGTGTGGCATACAAGTTGCAGCCAGGATATCAAACATCAGACATCACAGAATAACTGATTTTCAGAAATATGACATAGATATCAAACATCAGACAGGAGGAAATATGACACAGATATCAAACATGCTAGTTCAATTGAAGAAGTGTAATTGTTTCTGCTGTTTATCAGCCAACTTCAGGTTTTCAATACAAGCCATGGTAGGTTTTCAATACAAGCCATGACCTAAGATGATCCAGATAACTCTGTATGGATGCCATGGTAGGTTTTCAATACAAACTAATCTGGTATGCAGCAATAACGAATTTGTGCCTATACATAATTTGATTCCAATTAACTAAGTAATGTACATTAGTAGGACTTCGTATCAGTAATTGCAACCTATTTGACATGCTAGTTGAACTGCAGAAGTACTGAATAGCAAAGCATTCGGTTTTTGTCGAAAACAGGCAAGCATGGTGTCTTCTGTTCATGCCGTGATTACGCAAAATTTTTCACTAGTACCCATATAATCCAATCACTCCACCAAGTACACAATAGCCTAATGGACACATTGAAATCAAGAAATCTCCTTCCACTGGTAAGAATCGGTCCTGAACTGGCTGGAAACAGCTGCACTAATTGCAAATAGAGCTCATTCAATCAATCTTCTACACAATCCGGACAGCATCACCGAACGCAACTATCACCAATTTTCCCGATCTATGTTCTGGACTGCCGTCCAAGTTCTCCCCCATCCAAGTTTTCCCCCGAATTTCACCACATCCACGTTTTCCCCGAATTTCAGATCGACGACACTCGGTTCAATCGAAGATCCCACAACCAAATCCATTGCAAATCGGCAAATATGGTGGTCCTCGATGCGTACCTCAAGGTGTCGATTTCCGTCTGCTCGTCCTCCTCTCCGGCCGGTGAGGCGGACCACCTTCGCTCCTTGCCCGCGACGCCCTTGCCGACCGCCGATCGTCTGCCGCCATGCAAGCTCGGCGATTGACGCCCACAAGAACGGACGGCGTGAGGAATGGGGAGCGCAACCCTCGGGGGAGGGATCCTCTCTCCTGTCCCAGCTCGCGAGCGGCGCGGGAGGGAATCGGTTGGAGGAGCTGGGAACGCTCTCTCTCCGGCGCTTTCCCATGCGGAAGGGAATGGGATGACGAGAGGGACTCGGTTGGAGATGGTCTAATACGGTGGAGCTTCAGCGCCGGATTCCGGTGATGTCTCAGCTCAGCGCTTCTTTTTGATGAGGAATGCTGCAGCAACGGTGACTGCAACCCTTCCAGCAACCATCAGCATGGACACGAGATCACTCCCGACGCTCGGTTTCCCTGGCTCATCCGCGTTGCTCTCCTTTCAGAAACAAAATGTCATCTCAAGAATTCAGCACACACAAAGAGCAGGAATCATGTGGTAATCATCTCTAAGAATTTTAGCAATTATGTTTGGAAAGGGATCAAATTTGCAAAACAAAAAAAAAGGAAAAAGAAAAAGGAAAAAATTTACACAAGGTTAGAAAAGTGTTGACCACGTGAGGCGTAGGATCGATGCGTGGAAAGGTGAATACTTGATGTCGGTGCAGATGCGGGAGGTGTATCGTATTGGGACCAGGTTTTGAAATTTCATTTTCGGTTTCACATTTCGGAGATGGGCAACATCCAAAATTTCGGTGAAAAAATCTCAAAATTTTGGATGAAATACGGTCAAAAATTCAAAAAAATAAATTTGAAATCTGGATTTTTTAAATGAATTTTCTGAAATTTTGGCCAAAATTATGAAAATCTCGACAAAATTTAACCTAGTGAAAAGTGGTTGAAACTATGTTAGAAAATTTTGAAAATTTTTGTGGATAGTCTTGAAACATCACTAATATTATAATAAAAATTTCAGATGATAATCAACCTCGAGGAATTTTTAAAATTCTAACAGTACTATTGTCTTGATAAAATGTTGACCGACAAATTTCAACTGAATGAAAAATGCTTTAAACCATGTTAGAAAATTTTAATTTTTTGTGGATGGTCCTAACTAATCAATAATATTCCCATAAAATATCAAATGACAACCAAGCCTAAGGAATTTTCAAAAATTTAAACAGTGCTACTGTCTTAATAAAAAGCTAACTAGCAAATTTCAACCGAATGAAAAATGGTAGAAAACATGGTATAAAATTTTGAAATTTTTTTTGATGGTCCTGAAGCATCAATAATGTTTTTATAAAATTTTCAGATGATGATTAAGTCTAAGAAATTTAAAAAATTATACAATGCTACTGTTCTTATAAAAGCCTGGAAGAATACATATATTGCTTCCATAAATTTGATTGAGCATCCAAAAAAGTTTGGAATTTTTCAAACTTTTAGAGAAGGGTTCTAAGGCAATTCTTAAACTCTCATAAAAATTTTGGATCATGATCACACTAGAGGGAATTTATAAAATTTTGACAAGATTATTTATTCATTTACATTCCTTACTATTTTATTTTTTAAATATGCCAAATAAAATTTAAGTATTTTCAAAAAAATTTTGTATGATCCTAAACTGCTAAATATGGTTTCATAAATTTTTCAGAGTATGATTAATCTTGTATATTTTTAAAAATCTAAAGTGTTTCTGTTATTTTTATAAAACGTCTCAAAATTTTAGTTTTGTTTCAAATATTTTTGTAGAAGGTGACATTCTTAAGGGGTATTGACCCAAATTCAATCCAAAAATGTCAAAATCCAGTCAAAATTCTAGAGATTTTGGTGAAATTTTGCAAAAACTCTCTAAAATTTATGAAAATAGTGTAGCAATTTGATTTTTTTCCAATTTTTTTATTTAGTTGGGATTTGAAATCTCGCCCCCTCGATCAAAATTTCGTCAGCATTTTGAACCTTGATTGGGAGACGGAAGATGCAGCCGGTGGAAAGGCGAATACTTGATGCCGTTAATTACTCTAATGGCTTCGTTGTGCGTGCGTGGCACCGGCGGCGCGGAAAATTTGTTCACTTACATGTGCATGAAGCTGACGAGGTAAGTCATTAGTATTTGCCTACTGATCGTGTACACTGGCGTATAGCTAGGCTTTTCATTTTCCATTTAAATTTGAACTATTTTTGGACGTCAATATATGTTGACGACGAACGGTGATGACTTGTGAGATGAGGTACATCGTCACGTCAATAAATAGTACTCCACTAGTAGAGATTACGAAAACCTCTATTGAATGCGTAAGTAGTACCTAACGAGTGGAAGCACCGGGTATATCTGTTAGGATGGTGGTCGACGTCGTCGAGGATCAGTCACACAAGCGAAAAGTGATGTAATCTCGACAGCCTCTCTGATACGGGATTCGTTCGATCTTCGCATCGAATGATTTGAGTATTCACATACTCTCTTCGAAAATGCTAGCTGATCCTCCGTTGCTAGATGTAATAGGTTTATAACTCTTTGATTCGCTAGTCACACACTTCTTAAACTTCATATACACCGAGTGAAGTATATTGATATCCTAATTCTAAGTGGAAAGGTAGAACGATCTTTAGAAAAGTTATCTAGTTCCCTCTCTTTACATGCATGCAACAAGAATAACAAGCGAAGAATTCTTAATAGTTGTAAGTAGCTATGTTATTAACATGGTATATCTCTTTTACAATAGAATAGATATGAATATAAAGGAACAATTCACGACACTGTAGGCATGTAGCTCCGTTCCATGGCATTTGCAACGCCCACGGCTCAGCACGGTAGCATCTCCTGTAGCGTGCTCCTGTAGCACCATGATTCGGCCCTGTAGCGGTCTCGTGATCGGCCCATGTGGCGATAGGCCAAGCCCAGTAGTCCATACGGCCTGGAGGGTTTGGGCAGCCAGCATGGCCCAACCCATGTGATATCTCGTTCGTTATCTTTTGTCAGTATTTCTTTGTCTTCTTGGTCTTCAAAACACACCTTTACTTAAGTCTTATATAGATTATTAGATTAAATATATAATTGTATACAGTTAAATAAAAAGTAGCTTCAGGTCTTCAAATATAAACAATAAAGATCCAATCAAATTACAGTTTACTGATAATATTTAATACTGTTTAATAATTCTTTTTAGTTAAATAATATATTTAACTAAAACGCGTTGAGTACGTACGTGTCTGTATCACTCTCTTTATTAATAAGTTGTCCATAGACACGGTGTGTTCAATAAACAAAATGGGACTAAACTGTGCTAAGGCCATCTTGCAATGTTTGGAATAAACCGGTTTGAAGCTTGGTTTGCGGAATAAACCGGTTTGAAGCAGAGGTACGAAGGGGATGGGAAAGGGAGTCGGAGGGAGGAAGGGGATATATTGTAGAATTTTTTAAATCACATTTTTTTTAAAAAAATATAGATATAATATGGCATGAAACTTTTTTTTCAGAAATACCTTACTAACACCATTTGAAATGATAGCATTACCTTTGTCACCATTTCAAACGACAAGACAGGCACTGTCACTAACAATAATATTGGGATGCTAAAAGCCTCATGTGCTCGGTCAAAATGACTGTGTTTTTTCACATATACCAGTGAGAGAAAGAAAGTGAGAGGTGGAGAAGAAGGGAAAAAAAGGGGGGAAAGAGGAGGGAGAAAGGGAGAGGAGGAAGAAGAGAGGGAGGAAGAAGTTATTGGCAACGTGGCATTTATAATTTTTGCTTCTATCAATTACGTTTCAAAAATATGAGTTAGCGATCAGATTAATTGCATTTATAAGTAATTAGCTGTATAGAGTAGCAATAGTTATGCAAATATTTAGATATTTTTAGATTTATAGTAGTATTTGTATGGCGTTGGATGGATCGGATTGGACATGAGAAGATATGAAAAGTATGTAGGGTAGTATGTAGTTGACAAATTAAATTTATGTATGTTTGCAACACTCATTTCATTTAGTGTAGGTAGGCATGATGGCATTACGTTATGCACGTAATAACAATTTAATGAAATACTCGACATGTATGTATGAACAAGTAAAATTTAAAATACATGAACCCTCTGTGGAGGCAGCAAGGAAGGCAACATCTGCCACAGGGGAGTCCCCAGTGTGGCCATTTATACCGTAGAATTGGTAAGACCAACATCAACACCGATCTAAACTGTATGCATCATGTACTCCCCACTTTTACTATGAAATGATATACCATCCTTTGTTCCGTTCCTTACAACATTGAACATTGTATCAAATTATTATGGCCACAATGAATTTCACTATTCGATGACAAAACTGCTTGTAATTTTTTTGAATTTCCCATTATCATTTCGGCGGAGTACAAGACAAAAAAATTATGATGTGCATCTATACGAATAAATCCTTAGTCCCGTACACATTTCCTTGCCAATTACAACTTTTAAAAAAAGAAATTACCTCTCTATAGTCATTTAAAACGGCGACAATGCCTCTATCGCTTTTTCAAATGGCGTCCATTGGGTATTTCTAAAAAAATATTTCACGGTATATTATTTCGTAACTTTTTAAAAAATAATATTGAAAAAATTCATGTATTATGTTGCTATGCATTTCTTTTCTTTTTTATCTTTGGTGTGGGTTCCATTTAAGAGAAATGAGATCCAATACGGTCTCAACATGGGATCGAAACTTATGTAATTGCACATAGATCGTTGGGATCTAAAAGCGATAGTTTAGATTTTTTGGGGGAACACTTTTCAAAATCAATTTAGCAAAACACGGTGGCAGTGCATTGTTGGACAATCCATGTTGTTATTTGGTTCATTTGGATGGCGCTGAGAACCGAACACTGCTTAATTTTTAGTTCCCATGATGATTGCAGAGAACACTGTCCCATTTGAAAGGAGAGCTGGTTCAATAACATGGAGCAAAATACACTAGCTTTTCAATCAACTAACGTGGCACAGTATTAGACCTATGTTGATTCAGTACACTAAGATACTCTAACTGTCCTCGTGGGTTAAATTTCCTAATGGGCCAGTTTCAATCTTGTGGGTTGAATCCCCTAACAAGCCAATTCCAATCTTAGAATTGACCGTTTGAAAATGCTTCATATCCCTTATGATTGAATTTATGGTACAACTATCTACACGACAAAGTTTATGCTCTCGCTCCATTGATCGTATGCTTTGAACAAATCTAGTGTGCAATTTGCAATTCTTAATAGATAAGGTCCTCTTCATAATTTTTGCAAATCTAAGGGCTTAAATTGCAAAATTTCTAGGGTTCAATCGGATCCCATTGTATCAGCCTACTCTTTGGCCCATTAGGCCTTATGACCTATTAGTTTGTGTGGGGTGTGAGGCCCACACGACCTATTCCGCCAGGCAAGGGTTAACAAACCCTAGCTAGCCATCAATCAACCAAGCGACTCACGTGCTCTATGTGTGAGATAGAGACGGTGGTGACCTACAGTCCCAGTGGTGAAGCGATGGAGACGATGGGGTCGGGCGGCATGGCACGTCCCTCCTGGCCCATCATCCCTCCTCAAAATAAAGGCAACGACAGCAACAGGGCTAAGCGGTTGCTAAGGGTGGCTCTCCGCCAGTGGATCTAGAAATATTTCAATGGAGGTGCACACTTCACATGCACAGTTTTATAAACTTTTATAATAGTTTTATAACATCATAAATGCAATATATAAGTTTGAAATTTTCCAATAACACAATACAAATAGTTTCAATAAGATCTTGCATGAATAAAAAAACTAATCCTCTTATAAGATCTTGCACATAGTCTAAATAGTTCATATTTACTGACTAAAGAATCGATTCACACATATTTTTTCAATTTTGGGGGTGCTAGTATCCGGTGCATACCGACAACCCAGCTAGTTTTGCCCTAGGAATTTTTTAATAATATATTTTAAAATAATTTTACAAATATAATATACCAAACTAAAATTTTACGATATACGAGGTATGAGAGCGTAGGTTCAAATCCCACAACTATTTTAAATAATTTTACAATACTATGCCGAACCAGAGCCTAAGAGCATATTTGGTCATTGCTTAACCTTGTCAGAACTAACCTTAGTTATCTGAGACTTGCCATACTTTTTATAACAATAAAATTCAACGTTACAAGTGTGGCAAATTCAGGCAAAAGATTGAGTCTATGATAAGTGCATCATAGGGCTAAAAAAGTGTAGCAAGCCACAATTATGACAGCAAACCAAACACACGTCTTAGAAGATATGACGTGTCTAATGTTAGATGTGGCAACCTTAGGTTGCAAGCCAAACAGACTCTATATCTGGGGCTATGGGTGAAAACAGGTCGGATAGGGGCAGATATTGCTCTTTTGTATCCTAACCTATATATTTTTGGATTTGAAATCAGATACGGGCTAGATGAATGCATGATACAAATTCGGGTTATTTGGGAAATGGACATAGGACGAAATCATGACAGATTCGGGTCAAATACGGATAAAGATATACGGAGTGCATATATAAAGTAATATATGTTGAATCAAACCATATGAGTACATGATCCAAATAGCAAGTTACTCCCTCCAGTCATAAATAGTTGTCATTGTGGATATAGATGTAGCCAAACTTTCAAAACTTTGATTATCAATATTGTCGGTGTTTCGTAAAACCGGTAAGTAAATTTGTAAGTCTAGGGGCCGTGCGTCCCCGCTCCTTGAATGGTTAGACTCGGGAGTCCAAGATGTATACTGATTCGGGCCGAATATCCCTACTTCCAGTTCATGGTGGTGGATCTCATTGCTCAGAGTATGGTGGATTACATGCGAGGGCTAAGGACAAGCCCTTAGTGCTCGTCCGAGTGAGGAAGCCCGGGAGCTATGAACGCTCACTCGGGTCGGGAGAGCAAATGAGGTAGAATGCAAAAAGTGAGAGAGCTCGTCCCCTTTCCCAGAGGACCCTACCTCCCTTTATATAGACGGAGGGGGGTTACACGGAATTTGGAGAAAAGAGGTAGGGTATGTTACGCCCGGAGTCCGATCTTTGGTCTTGGTGGATCGATGATTCTGTTCATCCCATCTTGGGTCGGAGACACACGGTGATAGCGCCCGCTGGAAAGGTGCGACTGCCCTCTTCTACTTTGTCGAGATCTTGGCGTTACTGTAGATTCTCGGTGTTGCCTTGGGACGGAGCGTGTCCTTCCACTGTGCCTGACGAGGTGAAGGGACGGGCGCTTGACCTAGCGGCCCCTGTGCCATCTTTGGAAGGAGCCACATGCCCAGCATGGACGTCATGTCCACGGGGCAGGTGACCAGCTTGGAGTCGATCGTCAAGTGGCGGAGATTTACCGAGGCTCTGTCCGGAGGCCTGGTCGGAACCTATGGGAATGCCCGAATCGGTAGCTTGGTCGGAGCGCCCCTAGCGGGCCTGATTGAGGCCGAGTGATCCTTCGTGTCCCCTTGGGCCTAGAGATGGGCCCAAGATGGTTCGTCTGGCGATCCAGCCGATATTTAGAAATAATCCCATCTGTGAGGGTCGGAGGCTTTGGTAATATCCCTTCTAGCACTCTGTATTGCCGTCAGGCTGGACTCTGAGTCCAGATGACTGAGAGAAATACGATCTTGAAATAAATGTATACTTTGCTGTGGGGTACCCCTGGTATGAGTATTCATCAAATATTATTTTAAATATTTAAATTGGATACATAAAAATCATACATGTATATTTGTCTCGAAAAGTATCTCTACTAATATAAATTTGCAGTTGGTGGCAGCGGTCCGTTCTTCCTAGCCCATCCCCCCGTCATATCTCCAATAATGGCAAGTCATTATAGCTAATTATTCTTTCCTGATTCAGACAGTAAGCCATATCTCTCTAAATATAGCTGATTATTATAGCAAAATCCCTGATTATTGCCGGTAATTAATAGCTGGCCAATCATTCCTTTTGTACTTTATATATATTGTACAATTTTCACAGAATCAATCAAGAGAATTCATTCAAGATCTCCCATGTCGTGCCATCGCGGCGAATTAACTCAATGAACTGATCAATAAGTGACGGACCGACGTACATAGCCGTGAGGCGCAGGAGACCGAGCGCCGCGGTCAATAGTAACTGCGGCCAGAAGAACAGTCAGAGCGCAAGCCCACGGGTGGCGTGACCCCAGCGCTGGCCAGTTGGACGTGAACAAAGCGTACGACGCTTCGGCGCGGTTGCCCGGTGACACCGGTGGGACGTTGTCAACGGTGAGAGAGTCATTAGCATACCCTTTGGAAATAAATGGGTTGATCCAGCTGAACATCGTGAGAGAGAGGAATGACGAGGCGGCGCATGGTGTGGCGGGCGCCTCGGCGCTGGTGTTTTCTAGTTCACTGTTATGGGCTCCAGCGTCATGGCCAGTGAAGCCAGTGATGACTAGGTACGCTAGAGGCATGGAGACGAGTAGGCCGGCAAAGGCGAGAGGGTCATCTGGGAAGAGCAGCGAACCATCGACACAACGGACCACCGCTGAAGCGGAGAAGAGCGTGGCGCTGAGGGTGGTGGCGATCCAAAAGACGCGAAGGTGCAAAGACTGGGTGGCGGCGGTGGCCCCTTTCTCCGAGGTGACTGACCACGCGGCTATGGCGTACGCGACGAAGTGGGCGACGAGGAAGGCGGACTCTACAGCGCGGCATGGCGTGCTTGGCAAGAGAAAGAATGCGAGCGCGAGGAGAATAGCGGATGCCGCGGCGAAGACGGCGAACGCCTCGAGCGCGACCGTATAGCGGCCAGTGGTCTGGAATGGCGGTGGCTTCGGCAGCAGCGCCTTGTGCCCGGGGAAGCCCCCATGTCGCCCCTGCGATGGCGGTAGATGACGAGGACGAGCGAGGTGACGAGGAAAACGAGGTCGACGGCACCGAGGAGCACGCGCTGCGGGCATGGCGAGAGGAAGAGGAACGCTAGCTGGTAATATAAATTGCAAAAAGGGATAAAAATGATTGATTGATTTTTGAGATTGGTAATGTATATTGCTACGTACAATATATTTAGTTTTAATTCATACCGGAGAAGAAATCATAAAAGCTTTTGTAATCGGGAGAAATAGATGTTTGATCTTGTAGCACAATTTTCTTTTATTGCTTGACCTTTATGTTTCGTTACCAATTTTATTTTTCGTAGCAACGCACGGGCATTGATCTAGTACTTTCATAATATTATAATTTAATTTGATTTTATAAATATATTATAATAGAAATTAGTGGTTAAAAGTGTGTTTTGGAGGCCGTGTAGATGTCCAAAATGGCAAATATTTGTGAACAAAGGGAGTATATATCAACCAAACCCAGTAAACATTATAGAAAGAATATTACTTGAAGATCAATAGAACCAACTAATTGTCAAGATAAATAGATTGTCATAGAAAATATGTAACAAGTGGGTTGAGCCTTGCTAGATGTCCTAATTGAAAAAAAACTGATTCGAATTGAAAAAATCCGACGTCGTAATTGAAAAAAAATCTGATATCCATATCCCGTACTGTATTTACCGGATATTGACTGCTCCAAAACTAATCCCGAATCTGAATTCAAGTATATGGATCCTGTCCTAGATACAACTGAATAATCAAATCTCTTCCCAAATGTGATCGTGATCCAGATGGGAAATTGCTGACCTCTTTTCACCCCAAGTGGCGGCCTTAGACCCAAAGATCCAAATCTCATTGAAATTTCATGAGATCTCGGTTTTCAGATGTAGATAAATTTTGAAATGCGGTCGGAGTAAAAAAAACAAAAATATTTAATTACTATAGTAATCTCAGAAATCTTGGCAAGATCTCACCATTTTTGACCAAAATTTGACTTTTTGATCGAATTTGGTCCAATAACCCTTAAGAAAGTCATCTCCTATGAAAATTTGATAAAAACCTAATTTTTAAGATATTTTTTAAAAACTGCAGAAATACTATCAGATTTTTATAAAATTTTACATATTTTATCATGATGTGAAAATTTTATAATACCATTCCATGAAGTGTGTAATAATAGATAAAAATTTTCAAAATAATTTAACTTCATTTGTTATCTTTAAAAAATCAAAAATAGAATGAACATAATTGGATCAAGTAACCTTGTCAGAATTTTACAAATTTTCTCAAGTTTGATAATGATCCAAAATTTTTATGAGAGCTTAAGAATTGACTCATTACTATTATATAAAATTCTTTAAAAAAATTAAATTTTTTTATTTGCTCAATCAAATCTATGTATGCATTGAACTTCATTTGATATATTTCAAAATCAAAAACAGAAAGAACATAAATGGTACACTGTACTTGTAAGAATTTTATAAATTCACTGGAGTGTGATCATGATTCAAAATTTTTATGAGATCTCAAAAATAGAAAGAACATTTTTTGGTTGCTAAAGAAAATCTATATATTGATCATCAAACTTTTATGAGGACATAGCATTGTCAGATTTTTTGGAACCTCTCAAAGCTTTATCATCATATGAAAATTTTATATAAATATTATGTTATATCAGGACCATCCAAATGTTTTTTGAAATTTTATAACAGGGTTTGTAGTATTTTTCATTTAGTAGAAATTATCCGGTAAAACTTTTATCAGGATAGTAGCACTTTCTGAATTTTTAAAAATTCATGAAACTTTATCATCATCCAAAATTTTTATGGTAACATTAATGATGCTTCATAACCATGCACAAAAAATTTTAATATTTTATAATGTGGTTTGTTTCATTTTTCATTCGGTTCAAACTTGTTAGTCAGTGTTTTATCAGGACAGTAGCAATGTTTGAATTTTAAAAAATCAATAGTTTTGATAATCATCTAGAATTTTTATGAGAATATCACTGATTGTTAGAAACCTCAAAAAAATTTAAAATTTTTCAACGTCATTTGAGCCATTTTTCGTTCGGTGCAATTTTGCCGAGATCTCTGTAAATCTTGCCGAAATCTCGACAAAACCGACTGAAATTTCGGTTTTAAAATCCGGAATTCAAATTTTATTTTCACAATTCATCTAGAATTTATTTGAATAGCAAGATCTCGCTAAGGTTTTGTTTTCCGGCCACGATGATATTTAGAACCAATCCGCCAAACTGTCGTCAGATGTAAATTCTGTCATCTGTTAAATACAACACGAAAAATCTAACAAGTGCTCGAGTGCAATCGCACTTCCCTATTTCTTCTGATCATCCGTAGACCTCAATGGCCCAGAGCCAGAGGTGTCTTGTTCTGTTCTGTTAATCAGAAGCATGCTGACAAGGGGCTGCAGGGACAGAGTTCATGAGAAGTGTTGGCTTGCGCTTCCTCGAATTTTTTGGGCCCGTTATGTCTTCTCCGAACCATTCGATGCTGCTATTTGCTAAAAGCTTTGATGAAGCCTGCTCAAGCCCGGCCCATGTACGGACTGGGCCCTATGGATGACGGATTTGGGCATCGTATGTCCAACAGGCAGGTTGCAAGTAGAGGACCTTCTTGCGTGATACAGAGCAGAGTACTTCTGCAGTGACTAATGACCTCTAAATCTCAAGAAAAAAAAAGACCAGTGGCCTCTAATCGAGACCAGGGTTAGGATGCTGAATAGTTAATATTGATGCTTTAATCGGTGACACCTCGCTAGAGTAAGGAAGTAATATTGGGAAAGAATCTTGAAAGGAAAAAAGATTGGGTAGTGAGGCTAAAATAGAATCTATATAACTTATTATTCTCGAGCGGTACGGTCGTGCATCCATCAGGCGGCGCTTGGGCACTGTAGATTTTTTTTAAAAAATTAAGTTCTATTTTTTTACTTTTTTTCAAAAAAAGAAATCTACAGTATTTTTTTGAAGAAAAATAAGTCAACTTTTTATTATTTTGAAAGATTTTCTCTCTATTAAAATTAACGGACCATCTGCGGCAACACGTGGGATTATAACTAGTCTCAGAAAGACAGAAGGGTAGGAACAGGGAGGTTTGACATATGTCCACCGGACACTCATCCCCTTGACGCACTAAACTGCCAGTTGTTCCCAAGGTTACAAGTTTCGCCAATATTTTGGAAATCTTGGCCAAAATTTTGGCTTTCAGCCAGGTTCGAGATTCTAAATCTTGGCGGGATAAAAACTGAAAATTTTCAAATTGCTACAGTGTTTTCAGGATTTTTGGTGAGATTTCGGGGTTTTTTTTACCAAGATGATCGCAAATTCAATGGTTTTCATATTTGTAGAACTAGATTTAGCACCATTTTTTTGACCAATTGTAATGTCTTTTCTGAGGCATATATGTGAAACTTTTGCAAAGAAATACATATACAAATTGTGCAAATATGTTAACTAACCCTAAACCCTAACTTGAACCTAACCATAAATTCTAACCCTAAACCCTAACTTAAATTATGCAAATATGTTAACTACAATTTTTGGGATGGATTGGATACGTTGAAATGTTTGTGGTTTTGGGATTTTTCGGTAAGATTTTGGATTTTTTAACCGAGATGATCACAAATTCGACCAAAATTTATAACATGTTAGCCAATTATTGGAGATGATGAGTGAAGATAAAGTAACTCCCTTATATTATAACTTGATTTGTTGATTGTGAACTATAGTAGGTTGATATCAGATCTTGTTGTTCTTATTGTGTCCGCTACATGTGGTTGAATTGCCTTTGCTTGCATTGAGCAACCAGTGTGTACTCTTTTACTTTGTTTCCTGTCATCTCTGTCGTATTATTACTTATATAAGATATCTTAAATAGAATAGCGTGCTACGTCACGTCGCGCAAATCTCACTCTGAGTTTTTTGTTGCAAAAATGATAGAATGACCTAAATGTAATTTAAAATATTTCAAGCTTAAAGAAATAACCGGACCTAAATGTAATTTTAAATCTTTCGGGTTTAGAGAACCGGCGTCCGAATTGAATTTGCAGAACTATAGAGTCTTTTTTGCAAAATAATGGGTCGAATGACTTGACGAATACTTACGCCAGGGGTGCCCCACAGCAAGGCTTCATTCTGTTAATTTGACGATACAAATGAAGATATCAGTGGGCTGCTCGAGCCCAACCAGAGCAGGGTCCTTCAAGAGGCGGGGGACCCTCGGTTTCGGTCCGGCCCACGGGCTCCGACCACATCGCAGGTCGGAGCCACCACCAGGCTCCGACCTACAGCCCGGTCGGATCCGACCAGTTCGGCCGCAGCCTATGGTCGGGCCTTGCCGTGTCTCGACCAAGGATCTGGCCGGAAGCCCAAATGGGTCCCCCAGGCGGAGTCCCCGATCGACTCCGACCTAGGACCCTCGCCTTCCCGCCGGCGGATCCTAGGCCGCGCACCTGCCTCGCCAGACTCACCTGTCTCACTAGGGGCAGGTGGCATCGTCCCGAGGCGGCCCGAGGGATTGGCAAAGTCAAGCAAAATCCCATCGCCGGTCATGCACGTGAGGGAGGCGCGCGCCCTCGAGGCAATCTCGAAGCCAACCACTTGCGCGACATCAAGACTGACAAAGGCAGACAATGCAGATCGCCGCCGTTTCCCAAGGCGGGACGCCAAAACCAACCCCATGTGCCTACCGCCCGTGATGGCAAGGATTATCAGCAGACAAAGGTCGAGCCCAAGACCAGACTTCAAGATCAACACTCTGCACCTAGGCGTGGGGCTCAACTCCGGTCGTAGCATCGCCTCTTGTCTTTTCATCTCTCCTTAGGCGCCAGTAACCCCCCTCCATATGTATATAAAGGGGGGGTCTCTGAGAGGGGGATCGGGGCCATTCCAAGTCACCCAACTGTAGAGAGTCCACTCCAACTTCGAGGGGCCGGCATGTCGGACCCCTCTGAGTAAATCAGAATCTTCCATGCCACGGCGCCTCCCAAAGAATACAACGCCACCACTCGAACTGGACGTAGGGACATTCAGCCCGAACCAGTATAAACTTTGGACCCCCGTAGTCTAACCATTCGAGGAACGGGAAGCACGTGGCCCCTAGACTTACAAATCTACTCGCCGGTTTACGAAACACCGACATGACCTGTTCGCAATTTCGGATTTTCTAGAGTTTTTTTTTGTTTTTTGCAAAAAACATACCTTATAGCTTGAGAGGTCTCCAAATCTTTCCAGCATAAGGTATATATTATTATGTGTGTTTTACGATTAATGTGTCTAAAGCTACAACTCCAAAATACATTGTAGGCGATTACAGGTTATTTACTTGCAGGATCTATAATTGGTTCTGGAGGTTTTAGCTTTGTCAGTGAAATGGTACAAGTAAGGTGCTTTCACCTTTCGTTGGTTGCTTTTCTTAACGCACATAAGTATCATTGTTAAATGAAATATGCATGCGCTTTTGCTCAGTCATTTCACTGCTTCAGCAGACAGCTAGATCATGCATTCATACTTGTTTGAATGTTTGGTGACTTACTGACTTGGTCTATGCAATTATTTTAAGCACATAAAAAAGAAATACTTTTTACTTGCTTCTGCATGTATGTTTTCATACCCTATCAAGCCTTTGGAACATTTTATTTCTTTGCTATTAATCATTAGAGATTACTCTTATTATTAGATTGGTTTGTAAATAAAGAAGCTCGTGGAAGTTTAGATTATATTTCATCTAAAGCCTGGCATAGTATCCTGAAACTTTTTCGTGGTTAAAGTCATAACAGGTCAGTATGTGGTACTTGGGACGTGCTTGTACACTGTGTGTGAAATAGTTAATTTTATGACTAGTAAAGTTCAAATAATCAACCGTGATATCATTAACTATTGCCGAATTTGAAAATTTTCAAATTGTGGTGTATTTCGTGAGATTTCAGGTTTTTAGACTAAAATGATCGTATATTCGACCGGTTTTTATGTTTATAGGACCAAATTTAGTACCAATTTTATTTATGACGAATTGTAATACCTTTTCTGAGGAATGCATACATGTTGAATTTTCTTTTCTTACCTTTTTCATATATCGTGCCGCCGATAAATCATTTTATTCCTACAAAAATGCATTAGCCCCATTAATATAGGTAGGTATAGAAGACAAGTCAAATCTATTCCTCAAACTTCTCTTGTAGCATACTGCAAAAGCAAGAAAGCAGGAGAGAGATGAGAGCTCGCCACACAATCTGAGGCGGCAAATGCCTCATTGCCGTATACATAGCGATTAGACCATGTTTGGATCCTTGGGTTAATTGATATCCAAACAGTTCTAGGTTAATTTTAGATGGGCTAATTATTAGCTGGCTAACAATTAGCTCTAGCCTTTAGCCAACTAATAATTATTTTTAGCCCATCCAAATATAGCCTTACTAGAATGCTTGGCAAGGAAACAAACAACCGAGATTACATGCTGATTTATAGGACCACAAGAAAAGGAAACATCCTATGGAGATTGATTCTGTTTCATACAACAGAACAGTGCATTCAAATAAATGGGAAATGTAGATAAATGCTTATATGATTTTTTATATTTTTTTATAATTTTTTCTAGCCTCGGGAGACCATTTTACAAGGGTTAAAAATGGTCAAAAATTTCAGTAATTTTGGTTTTGCTGGCTTCCAAAATACTGGATTTAAAATTTAATTTTTAAATTTCGACAAAAATTCTGAAATATTATCGAAATTTCAAATTTTAACCGCCGCTAAAATACGGTATAAGAACGAGAGAACGAGATTTGACACCTTGCTTATTCCTGGTTGATGCAGCGAGGCCCAGAACAGCCATTGGGCATCACAGGATCTGCACAACAAGTGAACAAACCAGCAACGTTTCCTAGAGGACCCAAAAAAAACGGAAAAGGAATGAAAAACGAGAACAAAAGGAGAAAGAAATTAAAGAGAAGACCAGCAAGTGTCTACGGGTACATCCTCATGTTTCGTCCCAATGAAAGCTACTGTTCAACTAATAGTAACTACAGGTCAGATGTGCTTTTTTTTTAATTATTTTCTTAACTTTGGTAGAGTGGCCTTCCTTTTGAGCATGCTAATGGCCTGTACAGAGGGATATAGTTTTTTTTAAGTTGTTTTTTGGTTTTTTTAAACTGATAAACGGTTATAGTTTTTTTTATAAAAGAATATTTAATAAATAGCTAATTCCACTCATCAATAATATGAAATAGCAGGTTCAACCTACCTTTCAATTTTTGTTAGGTATATATGGATTTTAATTTATATCAAAAACCACTTAAAAACTAAGCTATTTGAGAAGACTTATCTGAATCTAAATAAATCGTGTTAACCAAATGCACCTCTCTTTTTTTTTCCTTTCTGAAAAACCAATGTGATGGTTCCGTACAAAACAAGAAAAAAAAAAGATCGCAGGCCGGGTCGTGGACATGGTCGTTACTCCACCCAATATTTTACTCACTCAACAGCACTAACAGCGGCAGCACGGCTGGAGACCCCGACCGCACGCGTCCACGGCACGTAGCACAACCACCCACAAAGCAAAAACGCTTCAACTAAACTCCCTTCTTCCTCCGGCGCGCGCAGAGAAAGATATTCATTAGATATTTTGCTATGGCAGTTCATTTATCTTAACATCTTAACAATTGGCTAGTCCTATTAATTCTCAAGTGGTATATTCTTTCTATAATATCTATTGAGTTGATTGATAATAACTTTTATTATAATCGTGTACTTATATGGTTTAATTCAGCAAATATTATTCTGTATATGCGTATATTATCTCGTATATCTTTATTCATTTTCGATTCAAATATGTCATGTATTTATCTTGTGTTTGTATCTCAAATAACTCTGGTTTATATCTACATCAGACTAGCTTGTATAAAATAAATGTAAGTTAGAATTAAAAAAAAACAATATCCACTGTATCTGACCCCTTTTTCGGCCTAAGTGCGCGTGCGCCTCCGGAGTTGGTGAGCTGCGCTGCGCGGCAGGGCGACGTCGCAGTCCAGGGTGAGCTGTTGCCTGCTAATTGCTAGTAATCATATCATTCAATAGTTTGTATTAGTACAGGGGCATAGTAGCAGGACAGGGCAAAGGTTACCTTTTCGTGACTGGGTCGCGGCGTCCGCCGTGGAGATCGCTAGCTGTCTCGCCGTGGAAGCCGAGTGGGAGAAGGGAGCAGCCGAGCAGGACAGGCACAGCAGTCGTCGCGGCCCTCCGTGTCCAGGCCCGCGACAGCGACGCTCAAGATCCGCGATCCACAGAATCGATCGATTACTGTACAGGAGAGTTGATTCTATACTTTTTTTTCTCTAAACTATATAAACTAGCAGATTTATCTACAGATACTATGATATAATTGTCTTTGATATATTACTCTACTTCTAATAATTGAAATACAATTGTATTTATTATATAACTCTATTTATATATGATTAATCTACATCGTTATAATCTGGTCCTACCAAAAGAAGTGAAGATCCTTTTTCTACTTCCAATGATTGAAATATAATTATATTTGTTATATATGATTAATCTGCACGGTTGTAATCTGGCTCCACCAAAATAAGTGGTTGAGATCATTATCTTTCTCTTTCGATTATGTATTTGTAAATTTTGGTCTCCTACCTTATCGTGAAAGATGTGGCAAGTGATACATGTCCCCAGCTACGTCCAGAGAGTGCGAAAAGTCACCGGTGTCATGTGAGCTTGATTGACCACAGCAGGGATCCTTCATCGTTACCCGAGCGCAGTAGCGATGTTGTGTGCGTTGTCGCAGGTCCTCCCACACTTTCCTAGCATGGCAACACCTCCTCCCATGGTCGCTCGCCCCAAGGTGTCAGTGACCTTCCGCTCTCCATATGTGTAGGAGGGAACAGGTATCGCTTGCCATTCCTTTTGTGGTAGGAGAGAGTGCTAAATTTATAAATGCATATGCGAAAATACCAAGATTTACGAAAAATAGGGACCTAGATAAGCAATGAAACCCACGATGATAAAAGCATCTAAAATGCACAAATTAACTGATAAGTGCAGGACGTCTAATATGTACCGTATATTTGTATGTATCAGTCTGGTCGCTTTCTTCTAAATCCGTTGGATTTTGAAGTCTTTGCATATCCTTGTATGCATTTACGTGGCACACGAGTTTTGTTGCTCGATCTACAAGAAGGTTTATGAACAAAAACGACGCACTTGAATAGTTCACGTCTACTTCAGAGCTGACCAGCTGGCCAAAAGTTACAGGAAACAAAAGGGGAAGACCGAACGGCCTAACGGGGAAGGAGAGCCGTGCAGCTCAATGCGGAAACTGGTACTGGTCCGTAATACGGCTGCTGGAAATTGGAAGACGGCAATGTGATGCATCCACGTACTTTGATTGGACTAGGATCGTATCTGACTTGTTAAAAACTGGAAAAGGAAGAACGCGTGGACCTTCTTCAGCTCGGAGTTCCATTTCCATCGATATGTTGGACAGAGACCGTATTACGGGTTTCGTCCGGTAAACGAGCTGGCGGTTCAGGATTTTTTGGGTTGACACCCTCGGACTTACGGCACCGCAACTGCTTCAGCAAACCAAAACTATTACACCGCTTTGGTAGGGTAATTTGTCCTAAAACTAACCCCCATCTCTTACTTCTAACAAAGTAAACTGTTTGTCGCACTTCCAATAATATACCCTTGAAAACTGTTAGTCCTTTTCTTTTGTTCTTTAACTAGCACTAGATCATTACGAGTGAGTAGCACGTGTCTTACGTAGTAGCGCAGGGTACAAAGTAGCACGTCTAACAAGATTTTGTTTCTGTCAAAGTTATGTCAAAATTAAATCGAGAAATATGGTGCTATGGTTTGCCTAATTGCCTCTACCGTAAGAAAAAAGAACTTATCCTATTTCTTTCTCAAGAATAAGAAAAACTATACTAGTTGAGAAGAATTTAATTCGGAACATGAGTATTTGACCATATACATAACATATGTCAACGGTTACTGTTTCTCCCAAAGAATTTGTCAAATATTATAGCAGTTCCCCACGTTCTGAAAGTTCAGATTATTGGTCTCACTTCCCAATTTCTCCGTCCACCTCTCCATTGGGCGCTAGCCATTGGAAACAACTACTTGAAATTTAATTTCCAAGGTCCCGCGGTCAATACGCTGGATGATCCCCTGTGGTCTCTTTCGATGGTTAGTTCGTGACACGCTCTTCACTGTTATGTTATGCAAGATCTTGTTTGGACTTCAGATCATATTCTTTATAGTAGTATGGAATATGGATATCATTGAAGAGGTCAACAAATAAGCTACTCACTCCGTTTGAAAAATAAGGCACATAGTTTGAATGTTTTGAAAACTAAGGCACATAGTATGAGTGTTTTTGTTGAGAAATATAAAGTTTTATATATACTAGTCGGTAACCCGTGTATCCACACGGGTTAGCTTTTTAGATAAAGTCACTTGGATCTGCTAATTTGGATTGTACTTGATAGCCATTATAATCTTGGTCTGTTAAATGGACGCTAAATCTTTTTCTTTTCTTTATTAATATGAAATTTTTTCATAGTTCATAATTAGTATACTTAATAGATTATATTATGAATTTTAATAATTTTATAATTTAGCATTGTAATTCATATACAAATCAAAATTTTAAGCATCCTTTAATTTATTCCTAATTGTATACTTCTCAATTGTACTTTTGGTAGATTTTTTCAATTTATGCTAGAATTCATATAAAAATCCATATTCTATTTTTATTTATTATTACTCAAAATTTTATTTTTAGGTTTACTCCCAAATTACAATGGAAATAAAATTGCTAATTTTTTATTTCAAATTTTATTTAATTTGGCTTGTATTTGATATAGACTCGATGCGTTAAAAAAGTATATGATGTATTTTTAATGATCTTGTGCATACATATACATTGTATTTTATATTCTAATACAAAATTAGTGTGGTCTCCCCTCTATACCACTAGTAAATATCTAACTTTTCTTTATATCCTCTACATACATGTATTGAATATAGCATAACTAGTATGGATAATAATTAGGGATTGTGCAATATCATTGAATGATCATTTGCAATATCATCTTAGTCTATGTGTGAAGAGAAAATACACTCTATAAACTTAGACAAAGTCAATAATTATTATTCCAACTTTGCGTAACTTTTATTGTACCTGGGGCGGATTTTTTAAGTTTTAAGCTGAAATTCATATGAAAATTTATATTTTTTATTTATTACTATTCTGAATTTTTTAGGGTTTATTTTAGAGTTTGCATGAAAATCAAATTATTTATTTTATTTTATTTTTATTCCAAATTTTACTTAATTGGCCTTGTACTTGAGATAGACTCATTGTTTTAATTTGTTGATTTTTAATTATTATTCTAAATTTTGGCTATTTATCTTGTTCTTAGTGCCAAGAGAACCCTATAAAGTTGAACGGATTGAATAATTATTATTCAAAGTTTGCATATTTTTTCATACGTAGGGTAGATTTTTTTAGTTTTAGGTTAGAATTCATATGAAAATTTATATTTTTATTTATTAATATTTTGAATTTATTTTTAGAGTTTACTTTGGAATTTGTACAAAAATCTAATTGATTATTTTATTTTATTTTTATTCTAAATTTTACTTAATTTGGCTTGTATTTGAGATAGACTCATTATTTTAATTTGCTAATTTTGTTTAATTATTATTTCAAATTTTTATATTTATGTATTTACCTTGGAAATCGCATGGAAGTCATATTGTTAATTTTTCTTTTTTTTGAATTTTAGTTCACTCAATTTGGCTTGTACTTAAGATAGACTCATCGTTTTAATTTTTCTAAATTTATTTACTTATTATTTTGAATTTTATTTATTTATAGATTTACTTTACTAATAGTATAGAAGTTAGTTTGCTAATTTTCTTAATTTTTTATTCTGAATTTTTCTTAATTTATACTATACTTGATATGGACTCTTTAGTTTAATCTAAA
The DNA here is from genome assembly GCA_036346375.1 of Guadua angustifolia. Lineage (NCBI taxonomy): Eukaryota > Viridiplantae > Streptophyta > Magnoliopsida > Poales > Poaceae > Guadua > Guadua angustifolia. The sequence continues at coordinate 36,129,403 of CM070509.1, read as the reverse complement.
CCGTTATAACTCGGGTCCAACAAATAGATGAACAAATCTTTCTGATTAACGTGGGAGTTTCCTTAGAGTGCCTAATTAGTATAGGTATAGATTTAATAAGATGTTTACAATTATATCCTTATTTATTCTTTCTTGTTCATTCATTCATTATCACTCATACACAAAATATTTTCTCATCTTATCAAGACAATTATGTAGGGTATCTAGATCATTTTATCTTATACATTTATCATTTTTATCTGCACCTTATTTTTTGTGCTGAATTCCAGTACTAGGTTGTCTGTTATGACAGATTTTTTTAATCCGGCAACCTTGGACCGGTGCCTCAATCCGACAGCTGTGGGTGGCGAAATGATCTGCAAGCCCCATGCGACAGCAGGGCAGCGGCCACCAGTGACAGGTGAAACTCGGTACTAGCCCTAGACCCTACTTGCAGTTACTGCTCCACTGATTATTGTTGGCACAGTATTGGGGAGACTGTCTCGGTTTAATTAGATTAGTAGTTAGTACTAGCATGCTTGGTTCACATATATCCTGGAACTGTTTTCATTTTTTCTTACAAGGACACAACGCGGGCCCACACACACCACATGTACATATATGTGCGTGCGTCCTACGCATACAGGGAAATTTGAGCAGTACTTCAATATTTTTTTTCAATACAAGTTGTACAAATCTTCAAACAAGCGAAAGAGTAGGTAATCCTCGTATACTATTCATTCATACTTTAATATTTATACAACTGTCAAAAAAAAAGTATAAAAGCACCTCTCGGGAAATTTTGTAGAGTTCCCGAGCCTCTGACTAACTAACTTACTGAAACACACGTGTAAATGTACCCTGAAGAGACGAGAAGCACAAGATTCGATCCTAACGATCAAACCCAGGCTAGAGGCTTGAGCAACATCAAACCCTCCCACTGAGCCAAAGCTCAGGACTCTTGAACTATTTTACATTGACATGAATCGTATGACTCGTATGCCTCGTATTGGCTCAAGTCCACTTGCAGTCTTATACAGGGTTCTCTGCTTTGATGTCATGCCACACGCCTTGAAGCAAGGCACTGCGTCTGCTGAGCATACCAACCAAATAATACCTGAGAACTTTGCTATGTCCACTGCTCTATTCAGTACAGGAAAAACTTAATGTCGAAAAATTAACGAGCAGTGGTGTCATGATCGGCGAAGACACCCGGCCGAGTAAGTTCGTCAAAACCAACCTTGTTCAAGAGAAATTATTCGGGGGAAGGATAAGACTGACCCAGTCGTCCTCCCCGGCCACCACCATCCACAGAACACACAGCAGTAGCGCACCGTGCGTGCGACCCCCACTCTCGGTTTTTACTCCCACCACCAGGACCTGAGAAATTTCTCCCCGACTAAGGCGCGTACCGAGATCACCATGTCAATCAACGACCCCCCTCGATCACGTCCCTATATAACCTCACGCGCCGCGCACGTACCATACATGCGTTCTCACTCTGTTCGAGCTCGACGACGAGGCTAGCTGCGAGCGAGTTGATTGACGGGCGCCGGCCATGGAAGAGCTGCCCCCGGGGTACCGCTTCTACCCAACGGAGGAGGAGCTGGTGTGCTTCTACCTCCGCCACAAGCTCGACGGCCGCCGCGGCGGCGACATCGAGCGCGTCATCCCCGTCGCCGACGTCTGCTCCCTCGATCCATGGCAGCTCCCAGGCACGTACACTTTACAGGCCAAACATATGTCGTAATTAGTAGTAACATGCTGCCGTCGATCGAATGCATTGCCATTAACGGTTAAATGATTGCGTACGTTCAGAGGTGCACCGGGGAGCGTGCGCCGGGGACGGGGAGCCGTGGTTCTACTTCTGCCCGCGGCAGGAGCGGGAGGCGCGCGGCGGGCGGCCGAGCCGCACGACGCCGTCGGGGTACTGGAAGGCGGCGGGCACGCCAGGGTGGGTCTACTCGGCCGACGGCCGCCCCATCGGGACCAAGAAGACCATGGTGTTCTACCGCGGCCGCGCGCCGGCCGGGACCAAGACCACGTGGAAGATGAACGAGTACAGGGCTCTCGAGGACGACGACGTCGACGCAGCGGCCGCTCACGCCGCTGCCTCGGTACCAAACCCATCCCTTCAGGTAACGATGTTCCTTAATTTTCAGCAGCTGATTGACACTGTAGTTATGTTTGGATCCATTGGCATTAACAGTTAACTGCTAAAATTAACTGAAATAGATTCAAACAGTCTAGCTAATAGCTTAGCTAATAGTTAGCTAACAACCTAGATAATAGTTATCTCATTAGCTGGTTCTTCCGTGCTAAGTTTAGCTAATGGATGGTAAAAAGACCAATTTGCCTTCGACTCTTCCACCGTAAGCCCCTTTCCGTCACACTCAGCTAATTAATGCAAGGGTACAATGGATATTGCACCCACAACTAAATTTTCAACCACCTATTAGTTAATAGATCTAAATAGTCCCTAGCTAATAATTAGTCAACTAACTATTAGAGTTAATGATGCAAATAGACCCTGTACAAGAATAAAAAAATTAAGCACAAGTTGCCTTATCAGCTATCACTAGTTGCTTTTATGCAGTGGCAATGGTGAATGGTGATCGTATGCTGATGTGAAAGCCTATGCTATAGGCATACACACAGCACAGACATACTGTAGTCACACGAGTCCTGAGGGTAACTGCTACTTGCAATAACTTTGACGTCCATTTTTTGTGCACGCTTGCTTGTAGACGAGAGGTGAGTTCAGCTTGTGCCGGCTGTACACCAGGTCCGGGTGCCCGCGGCAGTTCGACCGACGGCCGTGCGCTGCCGCTGCTGGCGGTGGCAGCGAGAACCCGGCGCCGTCGTCGTCCGTGGCGGCTGCGTCGTTGGCGAATGAGGACGTTGAGGTGGAAAGGGATCGAAAGAGGAAAAGGTGTGCACCAAACGACGGCGGCGATCGCTCCGTGCAGCAGCAGCTGACTCCGGGAGATCGAGGTACCGATGACGAGTTCGTCGAGTACAACATGACCGGCTGGCCAGAATTTTTAGACTGGATTTGATATTGGTATTCAATTCCATGGCCGATCATGCGAAGAAAAACTCCATGTTTGGTCGATATATATGTTTTTTACGGATTGTACGTTTTTTAATCATTTTGTACTGCCAAATAAAATTTGAGCAGGAAGTGCAAGGTTAATTTCAGGAGATATATATCTAGAGTCTAGACGGTGCAGCTCACAAACACAATTTTGTACCGAAATGAAAAACTGAGACTTCAGATAAACTAATTAATTCTAGGATTTGTTGAATTTTTCCTTGATAGAATAATGCAGTTTGTAAAAAAAAAATCGGTGGCACGATGCGATTTGTTTAAACCAGAGAGAGAAATAAGAATGCAATTTGTGCTTTGGCCATGCATGCAACTATTTTCTACGATCGTCCGGTCCCTAGTGGTTGCAGCGATCGTGACATCTTAATTTGGCCTGTTGCTTCGGACCAAACGTGCAATGACGCAAATCGCTGGACATCAATTCTCACATTGACTATCCGTTGAACTTCGCTCGATGGTGCTCGCAAACATATTCCCGTCCATTTCACCCTACGATGGCATGTTGTCATAAATAGGTAGATAAATTCATCGCAACAGTTCCTCTAAAAAAAACATCGCAACATTTCAATTTGCCACAGCCTAATGCGACGTGACATGCCTTAGAGTGGACACTATTTCGTAGCACAAATGTTTTTTTTATAATCGTAGATTAGGGACTAGCTCGCAAGACTCGGGTTTTTCGGCTCTTGTGGATGGGCTGCTAGGCTGGGCTCGGCTGGGCTGGCGGTTAGATTCTCCGCTTTTGGGCCGTACGTGCGTGCTCGTGCCGCACATGCAACAGCCGAACTGCGTCGCAACTCCCAAGCAGATCTAAAAGCAGTGACCACTGGATTCTGATCAATCAGGACGCTTAGGGCATCCGCAATGGTTAAAAATAATTGCTCTCTATAGTAAGATTTATGTCATCTATATACCATACTATAGTAAATCTTTGCAATGGTGAATCTATATAGATGTCTATAGCTATTTTTAATTAATAGAGTGCTCTCTCTCTTTCTTCATTTAATTAATAGACAATCTACAGGTCTATGATAGCAGCGCTCTCTCTCTCTTCATTTAATTGCTTGCCACATAGAATAGATGCTGATATGAACTTCTTATAGATAGCTGACTAGACACTATTATGAATGCCCTTAGCCATAGTTGAGAGTTTCAGACACCTATCCAGATGCCAGAGTCACTGAGTCAAGGAATCAGATTCCTATCGACCAGGCTAGATTATGCCCAATGCTCAATCTGCATTTCCACACCCGAAGTCATCTCCTCGATCGATCTAGATGAAAGGATAAGCGTCGTCCGTCGATAAAAAGAATGACGAGAAAGCTTCACGTCCGGTCATCCACATTGACGACCGATATGGTCCCAGCCAGGAAAAGATTATTGTAGTAGCCTCTACAGTGTTTTTCTTCAAAACTAGCCTTTATATGATAAATTTTTCAAAAATAATCTTTTCTTCTATCACAAAAGAATCGGTAAGTAACATGTATCATCTAATATAATCTAAAAATACAGAAAAACATGATTAGGGTAATTACGTAGTTCAGCGCAGCTGGCTCGCGCGCATAGGGAGCGCAGCCAGATGCGTGTGGCCGAGCTCCTGCTTAGCACGGATGTGACGTGAACCTATTTGGCTGTACCTGGTAGCATGGTACTATGGTAGCTCTCAAGAGTGGTACTGCGTACGCATACATTTCGGGTGTATTTGGTTGGATGTACGAGGATGAATGAGATGGGATAGTACAGGATGGATGGGATAATTCTTGATGAGATGATATAAGGAAGGTATTTGGTTGCTTAAATGGAATGATACATGATTTTGTTTTGTTACTGGATGGAATGATACATGTGGTACGAGATGATGTTTGGTTGAAGCGATGAAATTGGATTGAGGAATGGTGTGAGTGAATGATCCGGTCCTGAACCGATTGGTTCTACCAAATTGTCCGTACGGGATGATGCAACATCTTTTTAGAATATTCTAAGAATCTGTACCATCTCATTCTGTATCAAATGGTTCCGTTCAGCCAACCAAACGCAGAGACAGAACCAGATCCTGTACGGAACGGTTTAGTTCACCCTCGTACATCCAACCAAATGCACCCTTCCACGCCACAGACAAGGGTAGCGCAGGCTACGTGCAGGCGTGGAGCGAGTGCGTGGTTTTGCGCTGCCTGGGGCCCTGGGCGCGGAGCTTGGTGAGCCTGGCCACCAAGTAGTTGCCCTAACCATGTCTTTCCGCGTTTGTAAACTATAGCAGATGACATATGTCATCTGTCAGATCTTTCGCAGTAGAGGAAGGAGCTATTTTTAGAAAATTTATCGCATAGGAGCTAGTTTTGGAAGAAAAAAAATGCGAGAGTGGCTGCTACAGTAAACTCTTCTCCAACTAGGGACGAAGATAGAAGATAGACTTAAAAGGACTAAGCTAGATTAAGACAAACCTAGCGGAATAATTAACTATTTGCCACTATTACGGAGTGCCACTTAATGCTACAGTGATATGAGTCACTGACAGGCTATAGTGATATGAGTCACAGAGTGGCAAATCTCTTGCCACTCACCTCATAAAAAGTGGCAAATAGTTAAGAGCCCCAAACCTAGCAAACATAGTATTGTACAATTTAAATCATCTCACATCAAATAAAAAAGAGACCTCACAGTCACCAGCAGTGGCGCAGCCATGCAGCCCACCCAGTGCAGCGGTGTCTGCATTCAACACTCCTCAGCTTCTCCGTTATTGCAAATCTACAAACAAGTAAGTATAAATGTGTAATATAATTATATTTCTGTTTACTAACTGTAGATTATAATATAAATAATTAAGGCTTAAAAATGTGTAAATTATAACTGTATATTTATAATATATATTTTAATATATACAAGCACAACAGTCAGCACTAAGCAATCCAAATCCAGTCCCACCAATCGCTTGGCTCGATCCACCTCACCTCAACTCCTCCACCTCCTCATCTTCTCCTGCTGACCTCACCTCGGCACTTGGCTCCCCCACTGACGGCACCCAGCGGCCCGCCCTAACCCCTGGGTGGCGGCGGCTAGCCCCTTGGAGCCCTAGGCCCCTCTCGATCGGTTGGCCTCTTGACTCAGTGGTGGTGCCCCTCCCTTCCCCCACCTTCTATGCTTGTCTACTTGGCCGCGTCATGCTACCGCCCGGCACAACATGGCGCACACCTTTCCCCCTCAAACCGAAATTATAATTTCCAGTGAGCATATTTTCGCCAGATGGTGTGCATTTTTGCCACACCATTTGGCGTCCATATTCGCCACACCATCTGGCGAAAATAGGTTGATCCAGGTAATTTCGGTTTGAATCGCTTCCTAATTACGGATTAACGCATTTTCGCCGAATGATTTGGGGAAAATAGTATTTTCGCCGAACTAATTGGCGAAAATACTAATTTCGCCGAACTAATTGGCGAAAATACTAATTTCGCCAAACGGTTTGACTACGATGTATTATTCTTACAATTTATTAAATCCATGTATTAATGTCGCAATTTCTTGAAAAATATATATATTATTGAAAAAAATTCTTGTTTTGCAGCTCGCCCAATGACCAATGCCGTCCATAGAGGCAGCCGAGGGCCGAGGCCACCGAAGATACTGGGGATGGGTATCAATGCCGATGAAAGACTCAAGCCTGACGAAGCTTCTCGTTGGATGGGTCTCTCCCCCAGCTAGACGGACGCCCGCTAGGTTCCCTGCTCGTAGGGTGTGAGGGAGCACACACGCTAGTTATTCTGTTGGGGTCGATAAAGCTGGAGACGAACCTGATCGACCTGATAAGTAAAACGGGGGGCCTGCATGTACAGGATCTAGTACCGTCAGTTGACCTCAATATCTGAGCTTCTACGGCTAAACAGATATGATATTTGGCGTGCATGTGGCGCCTGCAGTGTGGACAGATCATGAGGGAGCATAATTCGTACATGGATCCTCGATAACATGTTGTTCAGATGAGGATGAAGACCTGATCGGCAAAGGGAAAGCTGCCTGGATGGGCCTCCTGGCCTGGCCTACAGGATTTGGTACCGTGAATCCTCGATATCTAGCCTTCTTTTGGCTGAGCAAATCTGATCTCCGTGGGGTGATTCTTGCATACATGTGGCGTATGCAACGTGGATGGGTCATGACGGCGCGTGGAAACGTACATGTGGATTATTATATTCCAAAGAAATTAAGCAAGCGATTGCAAGTTTGCAACTTCATCAGCATTAGGGTGTGTTTGGATTAGGGGTCACTACTAGAAAATCTCAATCACATATGGTTTTGTGAACTATCGATATCAATGTATCATAATATAAAGGCACATTATAGACAAGATGTGTAGGTCGTTATAGATGGCTCCAAACTAGAACTGTCTGTGATGACAAATGCAACATAAACGCTTCTATGCGCCCAGCATTGTCTAACAATCTTTGCATCAGGTGATAGCTTTAATATCTTAATTTACCTGTTTGCAGTCTATCTGTCAGATATAGACCAGTTCTCTTAGGCATTTCTTATTACTAACTCTCTCTATTTGTAAGACACTATAGCATTTCTGCAGGTCTAATCAAAGCAGGAACCTCTTTAATTTTCATGAACTATGTTATTTATATGTATTTTGTGAGGTTGAGGTGTATTTCATACATGTCCTTCAGAAGTTCTCAGTACTAACAATAATAAATTTAATTTTAAGAAACAAAGTATACAAATGCAAGTTCAGATAGCCTAATCTGCTTTACAAAATAGCCAACAGTGTTGTTATCTGCATAAGTTAAGAAATGGGTGTGCCCATCAGCATCTCGCGCATGTTGCTTCAGATGATTCATTAACCTTGTCCCATAGCCTTTAACTTGCTCATCAGCTGTAATTGCACAGAATGCTATTTCTCCAAACTTCTGGCTACAATTTTCAAAAGCAGAATCAGGGCACTAGCTTATGCTTCAGACTCAGGACACTAACGTATGCAGTAGAAAAGGAACATCATTGACATGGTGCACAACATAACATAATAGAAACAAATCAGTTGCCAGAGAAACAAAAGTAAACATATCTCTATCCTGCAATGTAACCTGGCAACTGCTTTGAGATCATTGAACAATAGAATTGTATGAGACAAGCTCATCATTACAAGTCAATATTACCTACGATATATAGAATTAATAGTTGTCGGCTGACATTTACTTTTAATTGTTAAGAACTAGCAAATCTTTAAACAGAAAAAGTAGCACATACAAAATTTGATGAATTGACCATGCAAGTGCAAACACAAATGTGTAATATCATCGTAAGAAATGCTAGCGCTGAACAGCCGAAGTGGCAACATTACCTTGAATAAGGGCAGTAAGTAATGCCTCCTACAACAATATTATTCCTGATAACCATCATTGACTTGGTGAGTTCTGCAAAACAAACTAGCTACCCTGTATAAGTACCATTCAAGAGATTTAATAATCTTATAAGTACCTTCTGAAAAATAGGCATGTTGACTATATCTAATTTATAAAACATAGGCACATTACATTGGGCATTGCCTATCTATAACGAGACAGACAATATACTCTTTGGGCACATTAGAAAACTGCCGAGCGAAGATATTCTTCAAACATTCCTGACAATTGACAAGTAAACTCATTTTCTTGAGGGAAAAAAGGAATGGTTTAATACCTTAACGTAGATTTGAGTTATTCTTAACCAAAATTAAATAATGTGCCACACAGTAGCTATGTTTAAGAAAAGACCACATGGTATATGAAGCTACAAGATATATTCAAACAAAATATCACAATCCTCTTACCACTACCATAAAATATGTAAAGGCACCAAGGCAACTTAATACCGGCTAGTTGAGAATAAATTGAAGATCCATTACAATGCAGAAATAACTAACCTGATTGTGTGTTAATGTACCGGTCTTGTCACTACAATTTGTTGCAGTAGAACCCATCGTTTCACAAGCTGAAAGTCTTCGCACCTGAAATTTGACATGCGTAGAACCATCTGACAACCAAAGGAATACAACATAAACAAACTAAGAGAAAATATGTACCAGGTCTTAGTCTGCCATCATTTTTCGCATGGAATAAGCCAGACTAACAAAATAAAACAGGTTAAGAAATTAAAATAAACAAAATATGAACGAAAATATCGAATTATATCAACTCACGTTAGTGTTACAGCCAGTGGTAGCCCCTTAGGTACAGCAACAACAACAATAGTCACCTAGATTGTACTTTGCAATATTAGATTGAGATAAAAAAAGGGAGGGGGTTGTTCAGATACACCAAACATTAAATCATTACATATTGAAAATAGCACATGAACAAGTTCAGTATAAAGTGTGTGTGGCATATCAATAAACAACACTGATCATGGAAAATAATGACACTTAAGCTAAACCAAATTAGCAAGACAAGCATATTGCACTTAACGAATGGACAGGTATTTAGATTTGTGTGTAATTGAAGTTCGCTGAGCCTGACATGCAGTTTTAGTGTCTCCCAGTATATTAAAACGAGAACATAACATGCAGGTAAGAACAGAAATCTCGAAGGGTGCTGAAATTTGGTTGGGAAGTATCAATTGTACCTTCGAGTGAGCATCAGCCTTCTCCCTGTCAGTGAAGACACCGGTGGACTCCGAAACATACTCAGCACCAGCCTCTGTCCATGATCAGAACCTGTGTTTAGCTCCCAAACTCAGTCCTGCCCTGCATGCCCACGCACATCAGCTTATCATCCTCCGGTTGTCCAGTCAAAGTTTGTATGTAATTTTTTTTCTTGAAAAAAGTTTGTAAGCATAGTCCTGATCTCACAGTTGCTCTTGTAGTTTTTTTAGAGAAAGATGGTCGGAGCTCTACCGTTTAATTAACTAAGGAGAGAACAAAACACCGTTCGTCTGAGCTGTTCCGAAGCACCAGCTTGGTTAGTTCAAATCACACTAATCCTACCGAAGCACCATCTCAGTTAGTTCAAGTCACAAAAGAGAACAAAAGGAGCAAATTCTCGAGTGATCTAAGCATGCATCCATGTGGGAAATTGGACAGAATCACACACGGGCTAGCCAAGAATTGGGCGGAACAGGGGTAGTTACCAAGAAACACCTAGATCTCCAGGACAGGAGCAACAGTAGGACGAGTACAACTAAGGAGACTACGACGAGTAGGGCGGTGGAGGAGGAGGACCCTGCTCCTCTGGTGGATTCTCCCGAGCCCTTGGCAGAGGAAGCGCACGCAGAGTGAGAAGGGAGACCGGGAGGGACGGCACCCTCGGTAGCAGTGGAGCTGAACGACGCCCTCGGTGGCGGTGGAGCTGGTGTTAGCATGCGCATGTGGGCAGAGGCGACGACAGGGGAGGCGAAGCCAGCGTGGCACGATCGAAGGTCGTGGGATGAGGCTGGCGCAGGCGGAGGCGGAGGCGGAGGGCGGCGCGGACCGAGGCGGAATTGTGGGATAGGGGGGAAATGAAATGGGTTTCCGACTCACAGACAGTTTTTTTTTAAAAAAAAATCGTTTGTGATATTTATCTAGATTGCAGACCGTTTTTTACGATAACAGTACCTATCACATATAGTTTTTAGTTAAAATCGTTTGTGATATAGATTTACCATAAACGGTTCTCTTAAAACCGTATATGATTATAATTAATACAGACGGTTTTTGAAAATCATTTATGATAAGAAGTCTAATATAGTTTTTTTATAGTAATGGGTATCTCATTAGACTATTTTAGAATCTAATTCAAATTTAAATTAAATCATAAAATCTCTTAAAAAATTACTACTCATTCAACTCTGGCGCTGATTGGGGGCACACTGGCGCACACGCATTCCCTCGTAGTCACATGCCCAAACGCCCCAAGCGGATGAGCTAAACTAGTGCGACGCATCACGCGTGCACATGGTCGTGCCGTGAATCAAGATCAAAAGATCAGACTTAAAGAAAGAACAAAAAGAAGTCTGCACACGAAAGAAAAGGGAATTAACAAAAGTGTCTAGCTTTCTTGGGTCCTAGCGGTATGGCTGATGAGCGTGGCGTGGCATGTTACAAAATGGAAAACGACAAGAAATAAAAAGGTGCTAAAAACAATATAATGGGCTATGATCTTATCCGGGCGTCGCGTTGGCCAACAAGGCCGCCGGCCGCCGGCTGGGGTCCGATGGAATAGGGGCTCGCCGCTCGCGTCAGCGGAATCCAAACGAGGGCGGTGTGTGCTGCAAATATTTGTATTTGATATCTAGAATTAGAATGTTCTCGTGGAAAACCAAGCAGGCAGCCCCATGATTAAAAGAGGGAAAAAGAGGAAGAGAAAAGATCCGGCTCAAATACACATGCTGATTAGCTCTACTTTTAGTATAGTAACATCAACTTGGTCCTATATACAATAAGACGATCTCAGCTTATTTTTAGTATAGTCATATCAGTTTTGTCCTATATAAAAGAGTGAGAAAAGAAAGCCGATTCTTATTTAGTACTAAGCGTTGCACAAAAGTATAGGTAGACTAGTTATATACAAAAGAGAAGAGATAATTATTGCACAGCATCTAGAGCCAATCTTTAGAGATAACTAGTCATGTACCCGTGCGTTGCAACAGAAACTCTATTTACGACAAAAAAAAATTATTTGCAAAGAGCACTAACTTTAGTTATGTTTCAATGGTAGGAAAGGTTTGTTCCTCCGAAAAGATTTGAGAGAAAGAGCTGAGCGCGTGGGATCGAGGAAGGAGGAGGTGGTGCGTGGTCAAAATGGTTTGAGACAAAGACAACGTGACTGGAGCGGTTGGGGCTGCGTGAGCGCGTGAGAAGACGAGAGGAAGAGGTGAGATTGTCAGGTTAAATCCCCTTCCATCTTAGTTGTTCACGTCAGATCCAACGGATCAGATACTCCAGAGAAAAACGGATGACTGTCACCAACTCCTAATTAGAAGTAGCAGAGACTATTGTACAAGCTAGTTTTAGTATTTACTTTACATAACATGAATGAGAGATGGAGTAAGACCCTGTTTGACAGAGTTTTAGATCTCTGCTCCACTCAGATCTGGAGCTTGTAATCTAAAATAAAGTGAATTAAATTTATATTTTTAATTAAAATATAAACAAGATGATCCACCAAAACACTCTTTTAATGTACCCATAGCTCGAACTCCATAAAAATCTAGAGCTAATAATACCCTGCTCCATTAATTCTATAGATTTTAGTAGAGTTGGAGCTGTACCAAACACCTCTTAAATAGTAGGCTTTGTTATTATACCAACTCTAACAATGCCTTTAGGAACAACAAGTGGCAATGTTTAAAAATAGTCACTGGATGCAAATCTGACAAGCTACCATGGTTCTCGATCTCCCTTTTTCGGAGAATAAATCCCTCGTATTTCCAATTATTTAATTATGTATCTTGTGATGCCGATCCATGTGAAATATCAAATCAATCTGAACATTACATTGAAGCCACTTTTAACGCCTGGGCCGTATATCTTTTCAAGAAAATCCAGCTCTGCAATAGTATCATTCGCGTTAGCGAAGAAGCGATGGCGGGGGTCCTGAGTAGTTGACAAATCGCTGCGGCTTAGCCCTAGGGTTCATCAAATCGCTGCCCGGGAGGAGGCGACTCCCGGGCGGTACCCGCACCCGCCGGCCGTTCCCGCAGGCGCTTCATCTTCCGCGATCGCCGCCGATTCGCGACGCTCCGCGGATCATCGCGTATGATCTCTCCGGATCGGCCGTCCTCCTCCGTCGTACTGCGCTCGGCCGTTGCCGTCCCTCGCCGCCCAACCGCTCGCTTCCAACGCTTCGTCATCCGCATCGCCCGGTCTTCATCGTCGCGCCTTGTACTTGATTTTTCGTCGCGACGCTTCATCGGCCACGGGTTTAGATCTCCCGCTCTTCGGCTGCTTGTCTCGCTGCTCCATCGCGCCGGGCTTGGTGACGGGATCCCACCGAGCCGCATCCTTCTAGATCGTCGCAGATCCTCGCGCATGCTTCATGGCTCGGGATCCGGTGCTGCCGGGCTGGCGGGGGCCGGATCTGGCGCCTCGCGGCCAGATGCACCACCTCTCCCGCCGGTGGTGGCCGCACGGCCTGGGCGCTTGGTGGAGGGTGCCTTATGGTGGTTTAGGTTGGATCCCCTCACTTGTTGTTGCCAACACTGGAGCTGGTGGCTGGCTTCGGCAACTTGTGGATGATGGGCGATCTAGGTGACTACTCTTCGCTTCAGCGTCTTTATCTCTTACTAACGTTGTTCATATATTTCTTTTGACCTATGTCATCTTAGCATCGATTCGCGGATTCGCTTTTCTTAGACGACACAACTCATTTTTTAGATGCACTCTATGGACTTGATGATCGTGTGCCTATTGGTTAGCTCGCGAATCTGTCATCGTAGAGTCGAACATCTAAAAATTGTTTGTCTGGCCTTGAGAAGGTGGCCGTTGCTATTGGCTAAGATTAAGTGGTATGGTGGCACTAGCTTGAAATGAGGGTGGTTGCAACGCCGATCTCCGGTATTTGACTTCGAGGAGAAATCCCTAGGTCTGATCTTAGTTGGTTGTGCCTGGCAATGTCCTTGTTGAAGGCATTGTTTTGTAGTCTGAGGATTTACTCTCTGAGGTGAAAACCTTTGGTCTGACCTTCACTGGTTGGATCATGGCAATAGCGGTGCGTGTGCGTATCGAGTCCTTCTTGGAGGCGTTGTCATTGGAGAGCTTTTATCGCGGTCCAAGTGTTGCTATGATGGTGGATAGCTTTGAAGACAATATTGCGTGATGTAGTTTACCGCGACGATTTCTTTGTCTTTTCTTGTGTGTGTGTGTGTGTGTTTGGCTGTGTACACCCTAACTGTGTAGAGGCCGGGAGTCTTTTTAGTATAATTGTATCACCTTGATGTAATTTACTAAGATTAATAAAAGCTTTCTTTATCGAAAAAAAAGCGAAGAAGCGATGTCTTATATTGAAGGCTACAGTGCTTGCTAAGATGATTAAATTAAGCGGTGAATTGTTTCTCATTGTCATAAAGATCATTCGAACTGAAAATATCATTGATATGTCACTGATATAGAATCCCAAGATGTACTTATCAGCCTCACATACGATAGTATTTTTCTAATTATATATCTTTACGACGTCGGAGTCGTTACGAACTTATAACACTAACTTCTACCTTATAATAAGAGGATGATACGCTTATATACTAAAGAAACTAGATGTATTAGACCGAAGTATGTCGGTATCGTTTGATCACAACTTGTACACTGTAGATCCAATCCTGATTAGCAACCTAATTTCTCTTAGATTAATCTTGCGTGAGTCCGGGTACCGATGCTAATACATGGATTTAAGCCCCAAACCCACAGCCGCAAGCCCACAACTCAACATTTTGCTTTGTTTTCCAAGATCCATATATAAGACCCTAACTCCGCCAATGACTTGTCTACAGCGTAGGTATAACAAAATTCCTCGAAACAAAAAGAGATGTATACGAGTTTTTCTCTCTCTTCAAAGTAGCATATCCATCACCGTATCTTTTGCTAAGCGTCCGAACGGCCTCTCCTTTCAGTTGCGTGGGGCCACGAGCAGATATGATCATACGATCCGCTCACCCTCAGAGCATCTTCAGCAAACTCTCTACTTTGCTCGCCATCTGCTTTTTTTAGTGAACCAGTCTTTTTTTGCTCTCCAACATACTCGCTACTTTAGTCACTAAATTTAGAAAGCAGAGAGAGACTCGCTACATTTAGCGATTCTCTCTCCGCTTGCTATCCAGCCAGGCACGAGAGGAGAGAGGACTTCGCGCTTTTGCTCAGAGACTTCGTTCCTCTGCTTGCTATCCGGCACGGCCCAACTGCTCGGCTTCGTTTGTGCGACTACGGGGACCGGCCAGTCCTCGCGAGGCTTCTTCCCCCACAACCCCCCCGGGTGACACTTCTTCCCCCGGTGCGGCTTCCTCTCCTCGACGCTCGCTTGCACAAAAGCCCGGAAGGTGATATCTCTTCTCTCCAAAATCCTTTCTTAGGGTTTTCTTTGTGTGATATTGGGTGGTTCAAATTTGGTATAATCTAGGGTTTGGGGCTGGACGATTGTTTAATTTGGTAGGAGAATTGATTGGTTTAGGTGTTTGGAGTTGGGGGATGGTGTGGTTTGGTGGTTGAATTGGTGGTATTGGGGTGGATTGAGTTCTTGTCGTCGTTGTGCATGGTCGTAGTGTGCGATGGCGCAGGGCAGGCGGCGGTACGCCATTGCGGCGACGGATGAGGATTTAGTGTGTGCGACATTGGCCTGGTGGCCGCCGGACAAGTGCGACTACAACATCTGCAGTTGGCGCCGCACCTCCCTATTCAACCGCAGGACAAGGTTGAGAATGCAAGGTTATTCATCTTAATTACTAGTATCAGCTTTATACTCGTTTACCCGCCACCATCAATAATCTTTCGAACTAAATGGTACTAGAAGCTAATGAGCTACTGTACTAATACAATCTTTTTGATGAAGTTATGGGTATTAGCAACATTCTTTGGATTAAAGAATGATTATCAATGACTTAAAATTTCAAATATACATAATAATAAGAATTAAAATAATACATGCAGACAAATAATACACAGATAGTCAAGTTTAACCATTACTGAAATGAGATACCATAAATTGGGGATCAGAGGGCCAAATGGGTGCTTGATCTAGTCCGTATGTCAATAGGAGGTGGCGGGTAATCGGGCGGAATGGGTACGGGTGAAGCTCCCCCATACCCATACTTGTTTACCCGTCGGGTAGAGTTTGGCCCCCATAAACATACCCGCGGGTAATAAAAGAGGAACATACCCACCTCTATTAGGGTTTTTACTCGCGGGCACATGGGTAATCGGATAAGATTGCCATCTCTAGCCGCAAGCCCACAACTCAACATTTTGCTTTGTTTTCCAAGATCCATATATGAGACCCTAACTCCGCCAATGACTTGTCTACAGCGTAGGTATAACAAAATTCCTCGAAACAAAAAGAGAAGTATACGAGTTTTTTTTCTCTCTTCAAAGTAGCATATCCATCACCGTATCTTTTGCTAAGCGTCCGAATGGCCTCTCCTTTCAGTTGCGGTGGGGCCACGAGCAGATACATCATATGATCTGCTCACCCTCAGAGCATCTTCAGCATACTCCCTACTTCGCTCGCCATCTACTTTTTTAGCGAACCAATCTTTTTTCATTCTCTAATAGACTCGCTACTTCAGTCGCTAAATTTAGCGAGCAGAGAGAGACTCACTACATTTGGCAATTCTCTCTCCGCTCACTATCCGGCCAGGCGCGAGAGGAGAGAGGACTTCGCGCGTCCGCTCGGAGACTTCGTTCCTCCGCTTGCTATCCGGCACGGCCCAATTGCTTGGCTTCGTTCGTGCGACTACGGGGACCGGCCAGTCCTCGCGAGGCTTCTTCCCACACACCCCAATGGGCGACACTTCTTCCTCCATCGTGGCTTCCTCTCCCCGACGCTCGCCTGCACAAAAGCCCGGAAGGTGAGATCTCTTCTCTCCAAAATCCTTTCTTAGGTTTTTCTTTGTGTGATATTGGGTGGTTCGAATTCGGTATAATCTAGGGTTTGGGGCTGGGCGATTGTTTAATTTGGTAGGGGAATTGATTGGTTTGGGTATTTGGAGTTGGGGGATGGTGTGGTTTGGTGGTTGAATTGGTGGAATTGGGGTGGATTGAGTTCTTGTCGTCGTTGTGCATGGTCGCGGTGGCTGATGGCGCGAGGCAGGCGGCGGTGGCCACCGTGGAGGGGCGGTATGCCATTGCGGCGACGGATGAGGATTTAGTGTGCGCGACACTGGTCTAGTGGCCGCCAAACAAGTGCGACTATGGCACCTGCAGCTGGTGCCGCACCTCCCTATTCAATCGCAAGACAAGGTTGAGAGTGCAAGGTTATTCATCTTAATTACTAGTATCGGCTTTATGTAGTTGACATTTGATTTGTTTATTTCTTATTAAGGAAAATGTGAAGACAAAACATCCTCAGTTGATCTATGAATCAAAGATTTATAGGATTTTGCAAGGAGGAAGTATGGAAGCTCTACACCCTACATAGTTTTATAGGAGTGTGTGATAAAACAATTGTGTTTTGACTATTTTTATTCTTTTAGCAGGAATCCCAAATGTTAGATAGTTTGGTGTAGAAGGAGACTACAATGTCTTGGTTATGGATTTGATAGGGCCAAGCTTGGAGGACCTATTTAATTTTTGCAGCGGAAAAATATCTCTTAAGATTGTACTTATGCTCACTGATCAGATGTTATGCGTATTCCCAAGCTATTCCTTACTGAATCCCTAAGACATTCATTTTTTTAATATAGCAAGGAATTAACTCATAAACCTATCTCTGAATCACTATGCCTGAGTTAATTTGTGTGTGTGTGTGTTTATCAGCATAAGATATATGGTCTATATAGGCAGCACTATACCCGATTAAGTCATTTTGATAGACATATCTCAATCCATACTGGATTGTGAGTGGGAATGATAATTATAATAATGCTGCCAGGCCACATCACTTAATGTTTTCTATTGCTTTCTCAGTTTCTTGAAGATATCATCTTTAGCGTGTGTACCAGTTCATGATTTTTTAATATTATAACTACCACTATTTTGTGCTTCAATTTCTTTTCATCCTTCCTTGGCAAGGTCTGAAAGCAGGAACAAAGAAGTAAAAGTATGAGAAAATCAGTGAGAAAAAAAAGTTGCCACATCAATTGAGGTACGTCCTTGTAGAAAAAAGTTGGCACTCTACCCTGTAGAACTGGTGTGGGAAAATTAGTTAAAGTGACTGACTCAGATTGATTTGGTGTGGGAGCATTGTGTGCTAAATGTTTTGCTTAGTTTGAAATTATGTTAGGATCTTTTCTGCAGTTTTTGCCATAAGTATGCCAGACAAGGTTAAAAACCACAAGCGCTAAATGTTTTGCGAATGATGTATGAACGATTATATGTCCAGTTAAGCATTACTTATGATGTATGAACTAATTTGTTGGAACCTTTTGTGCTACTGAACCATACTATGTTAGAATGTATGTATGCACTATTTCAAATTTAAATTTCTTGTATTCAAATATAACTGTTTGAATTTGCCTGTAACAACGTGGTCATCATAACAAATTTTAAATTTTAAATTCCCACATTCAAATATGGCCATTTGAATTTACTGGTAAAAAATGGTTGCTATTATGACAGTTATATAGAATATGATTAGAATATAGGAAAGAGAAAATAGAGAGTGTGATATGGAGAGTGCTGTTGGAAAGGGAGAAGATATGGAAAGGTATTTTTTGGAGAGTTCCCTAAATATAACTTTTAGAGAGTGAGATTTGGAGAGTATTGTTAGAGGTGCTCTCACCAAGTCGTCAGCAAAGTGGTATGGGCAGGCAAGGTTGGAATCCCGAAGCTAATACTTTTGGGTATTCTCATATTTTTTTCTAACCAGTCATGTACTAATGTAATTATAAAAATAATCCTTTTTCACACAGGGAAACTCCAATATGTAATATGTGTCACATATCACGTTTGTGTACCGCAGCAGGGGTGCGGAGGCATGGCATGCAAGATGCCAGGCACCTCGTGCGCGACAGTAGGGGTGCCGCAATGGGGTGGTAGTAGGTCCTGCCATGGTGCCCAAGCACGACAAATTACCGCTGCCCTCCCGTAGCTTAGATGCATCTATCGTGGTACACAAGTGTGACATGTCACCTGCCGACACTTTCGCTATAGGAAAGAGAACTATTTTTTGTAATTATGTTCATACGATATTGTGAGATCATGTGATGAAAAATTGGTTGAATGGTGAAATTGGCATTGTAAAGTGATTTTGGTTATGGCATGTGTGGTGCTTGTGCATGTGCTATGGTGATATGCTTATTATGCTGGTGATAGCATGATGGACTTTGTTTGATGCAATGCACTCATGTGAGTGGTTGCATGGACTGTTTTTTGAGGCAAGTCGTGGACTTGTGCTCAAAATGATCGTTTGTTTATGCTGGTGATAGAATAATGGTTTTGCTTGATGCAATGCACTCATGTGAGTGGTTGCATGGATTGATGTTGAGTTAAGTCGTGGACTTGTGCTCGGATGTGTTTGTTAATTCATGTGCAGGTGTTACTCGAGGGCGAACGTGGTCGATGACGGGACCGGAACTAGGTTCATGGAGGAACTGAGGTTCGGGACTAGGTTCAGGGAGGAATCGAGGTCTTAGTGGTCGAGGATGTCATACGGGACGTTCGGGCTAGAAAACATGCACATGAAGGCTGGTTAGTCACGTATGTGTAGCAGGTGGGCTGTTCATGCATGCAAGGGTTTGTTTTTGGCCATGTTGGGCCAAGTAGAGATAGATACGAACTCTTTCCATGTTGGAAGTGGAGTTGTATTCAATCTCGTTATGTTTGCTCTGTATAAATAGGGAGAGGTGTCCCCTGTTTATTTGAGAGAGCCAGGTTTTAGGGTTTGTACTCTTGTGTTGGAGTACTTTAGACAATGAAATAAAAAATCAATCTTCCAGAAAGATACTTCATGTCTGGCGGCTGTGCATTGTGAAGAGATGTTCTTCTGGTTCTAGGGTTTAAGTTCTGATCATGCATGCATGCATCACGTCAACTAGAAGATAGATGATGATCTGGACATGATCTTGCTTTTGGTGATTAGAAGATTGATCCGTGGCAACTGAAGTCCTCTCTGGTGTTTTGTCCGTCGCAACAGTCACGAAGTTCATCACGGAGTTCGGTTCCTTGCAAAGGTATTATCTTGCGAAGGTAATATCTTTTGATCCGTAGATCCGATCGGAGTGATTCTTGTTGGGTTTGATTTGTAGTTGAATCTAGTTTCTACAGTTAAAATTTTACTTCAATCCAACAGTTAGATCTTTGATAATTCATGGTCACCCAGATTGCTACCCTGGTCGCCCAGCTGTTAGATCGCTAATTGATTTAGTCATCTTGCGAAAGTCATAACTTTAGATCCGTAGATCCGATCGACCTGATTATTTTTTTGTTTACTTTGGAATTGAGTCTAGTTTATACAGTTAAAAGTTTACATCAATCTAATGGTTAGATCTTCTATAATTTGTAGTCGTCCAGATTGATGTCCTGCTCGCCCAACTGCTCGCGTGGTCGCCCGAATTCAGTCATTTTGCGAAGGACATAACTTTAGATCCGTACATCCGATTGACCTGATTCTTTTTTTGTGTTAGCTGTGGAATTATGTCTAGTTTCTTCAATTAAAATTTTACGTTAATCCAACAGCTGGATCTTCAGGAATTTCTATTTTAGTGGACATATATCGGTCTGCTCGCCCAGACTGTGCGCGTGGTCGCCCAACTGTTGACGTGATCGCCCAACCTACTCGCCCAAGTGCCAAACTGGTCGCCCAAGTGCTCTACTGGTTGCACAAGTGCCCAAACTGCTCGCCCAAGTGCTAAACTGGTCGCCCAAGTGCTCTACTAGTCGTCCAAGTGCCCAAACTGGTCACCCAAGTGATCTACTGGTCGCCCAGACTGGTCTATTTGTTTCCCAACTACATAAACTGATTTTCAAGCAATTTGAGTTTCAATTGGGGTGTTTGAAAAGTTTAAAATTTTGATTTTAGCTTCCGCGCAATCATTCACCCCCCCTCTGATTGCTACATTAGTATATTTCGATCCTACATATATATACACACACACACATATACATACAAATATACACACACATATATATATACACGCTATTCTATAGCTGCGTGTAAAATAACCCATTCTACTCTTAGGCTATTTAACTCAATCAGACTGAGCCTTTAAACAAACCAACTAATTAATATGTTGCATCACTTAAAACATGTACACGATAGCCCAAAATAAGTAATTAATGCATCGCATCATCTGAACCGCTAGTAAGTTACGTTCCTAGTTTGTATATTCTTTGTTTTAGCCATAACTTTTTTGACAGCTTTAATTTATAAAAGGTTTTCACCATTAGCTTGCTGACGATGAGGGCAATATAATGATATAAGTCTCACTATTAAACGTCTTGTGTATCGATAGTAAAATCTATCTATACCAATAATAAAATTTGTATTTCCAGATAGTAAAATCTAATTTATGCAGTGAGACTTATATCAGTGTGTTGCTCTCGTCATCAGTAAACTACTGGTTGAAAAACTATTGGTGAATCAGGGCTATCAATAAAAAGTTAAGGCTAAAATAATAAAGAACATATTCTAGTTGAAATAAGAAAACATGTTACTAATTATGTTGCTTGACCGACTAGCAAGTGTGTTTATTTGTTTTTACATTAATCTATATTTTTTATTTTAATCATAATTTTTTATTAACAGCTCCGATTTATAAACGGTTTTCATCAATAGCTTACTGACAATGAGAGTAACACATTGATATAAGTGTCACCAAATAAATCAGATTTTACTACCTATAAATATAGATTTTACTATCAGTATAGATAGATTTTACTATAGATACACATGACGTTTATTAGCAAAACTTATATCATTATGTTGTTCTTATTATCAGTAAGCTAATGGTAAAAATATGTTATGAATCGGAGTTATCAATAAAAAGTTATGGCTAAAACAAAGAAACTAGATTCATGTACAAACTAAGAACATAACTTGTCAGCGGTTTAGATGATGCGATGTATTAATCATCATCTCTGTATGAAATCTATGCGAGGGATGAAGGGCTTCTCAAGAACACCACGTTAAATTGCATCTCAAATATTTTACTATCAAATGAACATCAATTTACCACTGATATGTATAACTTTTACTACTGTACATACTCTATAGGCTGTTGAACCCTTTGTATGATAGTAAAATATATATAGACAATAAATTAGAGTGCATTTGGTTCTAACTTTAGAGTAAATTCATCACATGGCTACAATACACCACTGTAAGGTTCGGTAGTAAAATATAAATACGTAACACATAAATTAAAGTACATTTAACAATAAAATTTGATAAGTACGTTAGATTCCTTCGGCCACAGCCATATGTTAGGGCTGTTAGGCTCCTTCAGTTACGGCCACTGTGATTCCGGTGAATCTTCATCTTTTCTTCTACAAAAACTAAAATACTACTAGCTTAAACCGGCAGCAGCAGCCACAATGAAATGGATGCATGCTATTTCTTGCACACACACTAATATGTTGCAGCTAGCTAACAAGGAGAGGTCAGATGGGTGGATGGATGGAGCCTGCATGTACATATTTATGTGGCATATGCGGATTGTTGTCCAAGTTAGGCAAGGAAGCCGAGCTTCTCGATATTCTTCTTAGCCAGCTGGATCAAGCCTTGCCTATCATAAGATTTTATTACCGTATATAGGCAGCTGAATCCTCTGGTATGATAGTAATATCTATATATACCGATAGTAAATTCTGATTCATGCAGTGTTTATTGGCGAGATTTATATCGTTATGTTGCTCTTGTTTGCAGTAAGTTACTAGTGAAAACCATTCATAAATCAAAACTATCAATAAAAAGTTATGAGCAAATTAAAGAAAAAAAAACATATTTCAATACAAACTAGAAAAAATATTTACTAGTTGGTTTGACTACGTAGGCTTATGTAACAATCCTCCTCTTTGGTACAGAATACCAAGAAGGATGATTTATGTGTATACCATACTAGTTCCATGATCAGTGACTAGTACGCATATTTACAATATTGGAAGCATGACCATACTCAATATATTTATCACTTATATTGGTGGAAAGCTATTTGTGCGGTAAAATCTTATAGTTCGGAGTATGTTGCAGAAGAAGAAGCCGGTTGTGCATGGGACTTACACATAGTGTAGGAGGATATTATTGATCGGATCGGATTAAAGACCGAACGTAGTGCACATTATATCCACAAGTGTTGGTATGGGACAGTCTTAACCTATTAAATTACTTAGAACTAGTTTTGCATATTGGAAGGCTAGAGTAGTATGGACTTTCAATGATTGATTGCTCAAAGGGGCACCCACATCGAGGTGTTAAGGATAATGTTTGCTGATACAACAGTGTAACCAAACTATGGGGAGAAGTGGAATATTGGGGTGTATAACCATTTGTCGTACAATGACTGTGTTATGGGGAGAAATGGGATAATGAGGTGTATAACTATGACTAGGTAATGAATGGTTATGTTATGATCTCCTTGCTGGCACACTAAAGAAAGTGTATTATTGGCCAAGCAAAAGGGGATGATCATTTTTCTGGGTAAAGCTGTATACCCCTGTAGAGTGTAAATCTTTTCAAAAAGCTGTTCCTACAATCAAGGGACACTTGGTGCATCTGCACTAGTTAGATTGTTATTATTTTTAAAAAACCTTGGTTTCATCTATTATGCCTTGTGTTGGCAAAAAATGGTGTTGTGCTATGTGATGGCAGGGATTGGATGTCTCGATACTCACGTCGTGGAAAACTGTGAGTTGTTACTTTATGCTTTACTTACCTATTATTTTAATATCAGTCAAACTTGTTTTTACAAATTCCGATTCACAAATTACAACTTGATTTACAAATCAAATTTCGCTTTATGGAAATTAACCTAGAAGCCTCCTTTGACAAAAGCCTGTATTACTGCATTTTGTAAATACCACTTTAAGTCTTATTAAGTACAAAAGTACTCACCCTTACTTATTTGTTGGTTTAAATGAAGATAGCAAACTTTCAGACAACGCATACCTTGACGCAGGATACGGAGATTATATTAATGAGTTTTTCTAGGGTTTATACCTATTAGTTGCCTAATGGTTGATGAGCATACTACAAGATTTTTGCTTCTTTCTGTTGCAACATACTCCGAATTGTAAGATTTTACCGTACAAATAGCTTCCGCTAATATAAATGATAAATATGGTGTCCGTGTATGTGCTAGTAGTTGCCCGGATGGACTCCCCTCCGCTCCTGTCCCCCTACCCCTCGCCCCAGCCCCTCTCCACCCATAGATCCGAACCAAATCTAAGTCACCCCACAACAAATCACCCAAATCACCCACAGATCCAGCCTCCCCGCAGGACGATCCCCCATCTCCAGGGCAGAAATCGACCCAAAAACTGTATGAAGATCAAGGCCCGAAGGTATCAAGTGAGGAAGAAGGCGTGGTGGCTTCGGCGCCTCGACCAGTGTCGTCAAGCGCCTGGGGTGCAGATCCGGGTCTGCCGGACAAAGATATGGCTTCGGGCTCAGAGCACATCAAGATCCGCGACCAACCAATGTCACCCATGAGCTCTGATCTTGAAGGAGTTAAGGCGCTTGGGCAGAACTCGACTGCAAAGGAAAAGAAGTATGGGCAGATCAGCACCCAAACAGAGCACAGTGTCGGCATGGAGGGCCGCAGCAAAGGGCATCATTCATGGCCAGTAGCCGAAGGAAAGAATCTGAAATCTAGAATCCTAGCCTTTCAAAAAGAGAAATGGCTGCAAGAAGAAGACAGTGGGCTTCGACAATCGAGTAACTGCGGGCACAAGGGACAACAGGCAGAAATTCATTGGTCTTCCGGCAAATTCCGAACCACATTGAAGGAGGCAAACCGCAAACACACATTGCGTTTGCAAAATAGGGATACATTGATGTCCGGTGTACCAAATGAGGATGCAGATGGATGGACTAGGGCCAAACCTCAGCATTGGTGGCGGAAAAGACAGGTTCATTCATCGTCTGGAGGCAACCCGAAACAACCGATCCATCAATCCAGTGGCTCTACTTACTTCAAGCAGAAGTTGAAAGGCAAGTGCTTTAACTGTTTTTCTCCAGATCATATAGCCGGTTTCTGTGGAGCTCCAGTAAAGTGTTGGCGATGCCTCCGTTCTGGACACAAGGCATTTCAATGCACGGGCAGAGGGGCTATCATCCACAACACTATTTCAGAAGGCCTGAAGCTAGCAACCCAAGCGCAGTTCCACCACTCCAATACACACACCTCCAACACCAGATCATACCGAGATGTTGTTCGGGAGGGGAGCTTCATGGCAGCAAGGTACCCCGGCGACCCTAGGGGCAGGCCCGCTAGGGCCTACTGCGCAATCTCTGCTACTGGAGCTATCAAATGACGACGTGATGAGCTCATCGATCGGGCGGTTGTGTGCTGGTTCGATGGGAATAGCCACGATGTTGAGTCTTTCACAGTGGGTGATATGATTCGAGACCGCTTCAACCTAGGCCACGGTGACTTCCAGCTACTCAAACACTTCCCCGAGCAGTTCCTGGTTATCTTCTCCGAGCCAACGGTCAGGAGGAGGGTGGTGAACGCTGCAGTGGTGCCGTACCGGGGCCGTGAATTCAACTTTGCAGCCTGGTCCAAGCAGCGCTACGCAGCAAATGTCAACTTCAAATTCCACGTCAAGGTCCGGGTTGAAGGTGTCCCTGTGCACTGCTAGAGCGAAGATGTGGCGGCAAGGGCTCTAGGGAAGAGCTGCGCCATACATTACGTGCAGGAGAGCACTAGGCGTAGAGAGCGTACAAGATCCTTCGACCTCTGGGCATGGTGTTCAGACCCTTCTGATATTCCGAAGGAGGTCACCTTGACGATCATTGAACTAGATAGAGAGCTGCCACCCACCAACATCCCACTCCCTCAGGCGAAAATCCATCATGACGAGCCAACTGATCTCAAGCGTGGACAAGTATTCAACCTCCGTAATCATTTGGAGATAGTTGAAGACCTCTCCTTCCTCCGGGGGTGCGGTAGCTTCGGCGGTCTCCCAAACCGCAAGCAACGTCGTGAGTTCGTCTGGTCCTACGGGACCCTAAATGAAGTGGGGAGAGACGTGACCAGGCTGACCAAGACAGGGGAAGAGACATTGGCCGCCATCACCGCTACGATGACCACGACGACGAAGACGGCAATCAGGACGATCGCCACCGCATAACACGCAAGCATCGAAGCATGTCCAGTTGGGTCCGTGATTCAAGATGCCAGGGGGGAGTTGAAGACTGCCATAGTGCTTCTTGGCGTGGCCTCGCTGGCTCATCTTTGCGACATTACCGGCAACACCTACCGGAGACACCGCTGGTGCGGCTGTTTGAACAAGACCAGCTGGCTATCAAAGATGCCTAAGCAGGAGAAGGACAAGAAGAGGGTTAGCTTCGTCGACCCACCTGCAGCTGCACAAAACAAGTTCCATAAGGGATTCGGGGAGGATCACACCAGCCCGGACAACTTCGTCACGGGATGGACCTCCAACAGGTGTGCACAACTGGGGTGGCAGGTAAGTCCAAATAGAGTTCCATTCAATAGATCTAAGCTAATAAAAATGCTACTCCGAAGACCATGTTCCTTGTCTGAAAACTGGGCTCTATCTGAAAAACCCATCGCATGAGCCAAACAAGTCAGTAAGCCCAAATAGAGTCCCATTACTTACCTCTCAGCTAGTCCAGAATGCTACTCATCAAGACCCTGTGCTAGGTCCGAAAACTGGGGTTTGTCCAAAAAATCCATCGCAGGAGCAAAATGTGTCTGAAATTACTAATAGAGTCCCAATCCTTAGCTCGCAGATTGCCCAGAATGGTATACCTGAGGACTCTGTGCTATGTCCGAAAACTGGGGCTTGTCCAAAAAACCCATTGCATGAGCAACAAGAATCTGAATTTACTAGCTCTCCTGAACAATGCCCCACGCTTGGTCACCTATCACCTGAACTGGGTGATATAGCTCCCAATGCTCAGCTCGAGATAACTAAGGAAACTGAACATCCACTCCACATTCAATTCGGTCTTATAGCTCCCAGTTCCCAGCCAGAGCCAACTAAGGAATGGCGATCAGACCTCACCCGGCTATTTGGGCATGAATCACAAACTTGGGTGAATTTAGCACCACAGCATGCATCACAAAAAAATCTAGCACCACAAATCATAGCAACAGAGCCTCTAGCACTAGAAGTTTGCACACCGCCAAACAAAACATCAGAAGCCCTACCCCAAACAACACCAGAAACAATGGCGCGACAACCTTCACCAAAAGCTCTGGGACCACATGCTGGATATACTCTGGCACCAGGGACTTTACAAGAACATGTACCAAAACACCCACCAGAAGCACTAGCAGAAAAGTCAGCACTACAAGCTACACTGCCGGATTCTACATCGACAACACAACAGAATTTTACAACTACATCACAACAATCTTAGGTTACAGACAACACAATAACAAGCAACCAATTGGGACTAGAAGAATTTATAATTGTTGTTTCACACAACCCAGAAACCCCTATCATTCAAACACCTCCATGCCTCAACCTACAACCCTCCAATGCTGAAAACCAAAGTGCAATTGCTAAATCCTTTACCCAAAGAAAAAGCTCAAGAATAGCAGCAAAAGCCAAAGCAAGACTAGGGGGCGGCAAGGGAACAATTCAGTTAGCTCAAGATCTGCTAGCTTCAAAACTCAAAGACCTGTCTCCACTAGCACAACAACACCATTTAAACGATGTTCACTCACAGGATGATCTTTTTCAGCAGCTAGCTAGCCACTTCGAAAAGCCACTGAGTAAGGAGAAGGTCGAAGCGATACTAGAATTGGTGAACCAGGGCATGACGAAGCACAAAAGCATCAAGAAATTGAACAAAGTGAAGCTGGTCACACGGGCTGGGAGTCGTCCCAGAGCCTGAGCAGAGGAGAACCCCCAGCGACAGGATATGCATTTTCTTCTCATGTTGCAAAATGAGTTGTCGCAAAATCCTGGTAGTCCGGCAGTAGATTGGGATGATCTGTCTTCTGGCGATTTTCTCTTACCACATGCCCCGTGTGTCGCTGTACAACTTATTGGTGTTGAATTATTATGGGCCACCTGGCCATTGTACCGTAGGTCTAGTTGTATTAACCTGATGGGGCTCTATCCGGCCAGAAGGCCTTTGTACCGAAGAACTACATTCCGTAATTGCCTGGGTTTCAGACCCAGCAATGTTGTGCTATAGGCTCTATGTTATCTATCCTCTATGTGCCAAGTGCAATTTAAAGTAGAGATAGCTGTTGATTATGCCATCAAATTGTACTATTCTCTCTTGGAATGTTAGAGGTTTAAATAACCCAGCAAAAAGAGAAAGCACCAAGCAACTCATTCTGTCATCTGGTGCTATGATTGTATACCTTCAGGAGACAAAAATTGCCAATTGGACTACAGGCTTGCTAAATGAAACATTGGGAGCGAGACTAGCTAACCAGACTGCCTATATACCTTCCACTGGGGCCTCCGGTGGAATCCTGCTGGCGGCTTCGGATGATCTTTATGATCTTCAAAACCCTAGAACCACTCCAAATACTATAACTGCAACTTTAACCTCACACTGTGATGCTTCAGCTTGGGACATCACCGGAGTCTACGGACCGCAATCAGATGAGGACAAGCGAAATTTTCTCAATGAGTTAGAAGCATTGCGCGGAACGGTGCTGGCCAGCTGGCTGATCTTAGGGGACTTTAACCTCATCAGACAAGCGAGTGAGAAGAACAGAGGCTCGACAAATAGAAGAATGATGCAACGTTTCAATCACATCATTAATAGGCTGCAACTTTTGGAGCTAGATCTACATGGCCGACGATTCACATGGACAAATGAACAAGAACAACCCACAATGACAAGAATTGACCGATTCTTGGCAACAACGGAATGGCACGAGTGCTATCCAAATGCGGACCTGAGCGCAATGGAAACTATGACATCGGATCACTGCTCCCTACTCATGCAAGCAAACGCGACCTTCGAATACTTTAGAGGCTTCCGTTTTGAGGCTTGCTGGGCCTCGATGCCGGGATTCCAGGAGACGGTGGCTCAATCCTGGACACAGCCGGTTCACACATCGGATTCCATGCTAAGGTTTCGTGTCAAAATGAACAGAACAGCTAAGGCGCTAAAGAGTTGGAGGAGAAAAACGTTTGCGAACATAGCACTTCAAACGGCTCTGATACAAGTAACGCTCACGATTCTTGAATGCTCACAAAAAAGACGTTTGTTATCTCAAAGCGAACTTGATCTGCGGAAATATCTCAAAGACAGGCTACTCGGCCTCACAGCAATACAGAAATCCAAAGCGAGACAACATTCCAGAATAACAAAAATCAGATTGGGTGACTCCAACACACGTTTTTTCCACCTGATCGCTAGCTCAAGGAGGCGAAGAAATCTGATCCGCGTTCTACAAAGAGAAGACAGACTAATGTTTGGGCTACAGGATAAACTAAATAAAGCTTACCAATATTTCAAAAAGGTATTGGGCGAACACGGGGTTAGGAACAAAGCTCTCAGTTGGGACTTCTTGGGTTACACTGCGAGGGACCTCAGCGATCTAGAGACCCATATCACTAAAAATGAAGTGACTAGTACCATACAGGAACTACCGTCTCAAAAAGCACTAGGACTGGATGGATTTATTGGGCTATTCTACAAAACATGTCTCCACATCATCAAAACCGATCTGGTGGAAGCAATTAGGGATTTCCTGAATCTCCGTCATGAAAAGCTGCACAAGCTAAATGAAGCACACATTGTCCTCCTCCCAAAAATAGAGAATGCGGATAGATTGGAATGTTTCAGGCCAATCAGCCTTATAAATAGCTTCATGAAAATCATCACCAAAATCCTGGCAAACCGGCTTGCGCCGAAGCTAGATGAATTGGTATCAGTCTCACAGAACGCTTTCATAAAGAAGAGATGCATCCATGATAACTTCTTATATGTCCAAAGAGTAATCCGCCAACTACACACAGACAGAACGCCGGCCCTATCCATCAAGCTGGATATTTCAAAAGCTTTCGATTCGCTAAACTGGACTTATCTCCTTGAGGTACTTCAGGCTTTAGGCTTTGGTCGTATCTGGCGAGAATGGGTAGCTGCAATTCTTCGGACCTCATCTTCACAGATCTTGATCAACGGCCAACCGACGGTCACAATAAGACATGCGCGCGGGGTTCAACAGGGAGATCTTTTATCTCCCCTTCTCTTCAGCCTGGCAATTGACCCCCTACAAAAGATGCTCGAGTTAGCAGCGAATAGCGGGATCCTCAAACCGGTCCTACCCGCAACTGCTAGACTGAGATGTTCACTCTACGCAGATGACGCTGGAATATTTTTAAATGCAGATAGAGAAGAGCTCACAGCCCTTAGCCGAATACTGGATATTTTTGGAAGGTGCTCAGGCCTAAAGATCAACATCACCAAAACATAAATTTACCCTATCAGATGCCAAGATGACCTCTTACAAGAATTGTTGAATGTTTTTCCCGGGAAACTATCATCCTTCCCAGGGAAGTACCTCGGCCTACCATTACACTTTAGGCAGTTGAGAAAGATTGAAATTCAACCATTGATTGATAAAATAAGCAATAGACTTTGCAGGTTGGAAAGGGAAACTCCTTTCCACGGCCGGAAGAGAGACCCTTGTTAAGTCGGTGTTAACATCTCAACCAATATACCATATGATGGTCTTCCCAGCACAAAAGTGGCTAATTCGATGCATCGATAAACTTAGACGTAGCTTTCTCTGGAGAGGAAAAGAGCCGGCAAATTGTAGTGGCGGACACTGCTTGATCAAATGGATGGTCACCTGTCTACCTAAAAGCAAAGGGGGACTTGGTATCAAAGACCTGGAACGCTTCGCCAGAGCGCTTAGACTTTGTTGGCTATGATTTAGATGGAAAAACAACGAGCAGGCCTGGACGGGTTTGGATCTGCCATGCGACAAAACTGATATTGCTCTCTTCAATGCTTCAATGGTTGTCACGGTTGGAAACGGTAAACTTGCGGATTTTTTGAGATCAAGTTGAATTGAAGGGAAAGCACCAATCCACATTGCACCGAGCCTTTTCCAGATAGCGAGAAGAAAGAACATCTCTGTCCACCGAGCCCTAGAAAACAATTACTAGATCCGTTTCTGCACACCGGTGAACTCAGAAAAAGAAATCAGGGAGTTTGTAGTGCTCTTCGAGGCAATACGACAAATCAATAGAGATGAAAAGAGGGAAGATCAAATAACCTGGCGTTGGACGGCTGATGGATAATACACAACAAAGAGTGCATACATGGTGCAATTCCAAAATGTTTATTGTAAGATGAAGCTTTGCCCGATATGGAAGGCGAAAGCTGAACCTAAATGTCGATTCTTTGCATGGACGTTGATTCACAATAAAATTTTAACAGCAGATAACCTGCTCAAGAAGGGGTGGCTATGTAATGCCACCTGCAGTCTTTGCAACGCGTCGCCGGAAACACCAAATCATCTATGCAAAGATTGCTCTTTCGCTAGGCAGGTATGGAGTCTTCTCTTACGATGGGGGAAATTGAGGGTGTTAGAACCTGAACCACAGCGGATCAATATACAAGTGGTAGAGAGGGATGAGAACCCAATTTGATAAAGCAAGGAGACGGGATTTTGACGATCTTCTCATTTATTTTTGGTGGAACCTTTGGCTAGAGAGAAACCAACGAATTTTTCAAGGGATCGTTAGAACGCCAGGGCAAGTGGCCACAACGATCAAGGATGCGGTGCTCACCCGTGTTTTTGCTTCGTCATCATGGCTTGCGGAATAGCCCAATGTTTTTGGCACCTGCTTTAAGTTGTCCTTTTTCTTCCTTGGTTTTTTATCTTTGTGACTGTTTTTTCTAGTGGTAAGTTGTCGTCATCTACGTTGGAGTGGTGTATTGGTGCTAATTGTTAGTGGTAATTGTTTGTGAGGTTTTTTCACGGGTCCGGTTTTTCCCTTAAAAAACAGGACCCACAAACTGCTTTCCCTCTTCTTAATAAAATTCGTAGCAATTCTCTTGCTGCTCTTTCAAAAAAAATGATAAATATATTGAGTATAGTCGTGCTACCAATATTGTAAATATATGTGCTAGCCATAGATCACAAGACTAGTACGGTATAAATATAGAGCATACTTCTTGTATTCTATATAAAAAGGACTCGTTACAGCTTAGTCAACATGCGGCGTACGTGGCTGATTTGCATGCGTTTTTCTAACCAAAACACAAAATAACTAATCTACATATAAGGCTATTTCCAGTGCATTGTATCTTGTCACAATATCCAAAACTGCCATGTCATATGATATTATAGAAGATACAACTATCCCAATGCATGGTATCATGGATTATTTCTTAGTCCCCACAAGATAATTAAATGCTAGATGTGTATGAGAGTATGAATTGTGGGCCACTTAGATGATTCAAGTTTCAATGTCTATGATTTCGTACCCAAGTGATATCTTTCTCAAGATATCTGATCTTCTCTCCCTCTTAACTCTCTTTGCCACATCATCAAAAATCTTTTATGGCGTCGTTAAATAAGTATATTACCATATCTTGGAATAGCCTAAGCACATACTCCATTAGCGTTTTCGTATGTGTGTATGCGCTCCCGTGTGTATACATACAGAGACATAGATAGACACGCGCTCGCGCGAGAAGCGCTAGAAAAACGGTGGTTCTGGAAGTAAAGTGGATTCGGCGGAATCCGAATCGGCCGTTTCTATCTCCCCATGCTCTGCTCTGGTACCACGGCGGCACTGCGTGCCTTTCCGCACTGCTCATTTGGCTGCGGCCAGTGCCGCGTCACAGGTCGGCGCCACCCGAATCCGTCCAAAAGAGGGTTAACCACGTGGCGCCTACTAGACCCGCACAGCGGCAAAGGAGTCCTTCCTATCGGATCTTTCTCTTCCCTCCATGTATCTGCTCTCTTCGTTTTCTCTCCTGAGTCCATCGCCGCCACAAAAGCCAAGGACAAACAATTCAATCCCCTCGCCAACATGGCAAACCTTTCATTTTCACTCTGTGGCATTCTAGAACATGGTAAGATATGGTAAGATATAGATAATAGATTCTAGAGTAACCAGTGGAACGAAAATGTGAAGCCGATTTGCCGTTTTACGCTTAGATCATGTTAAACTTTTCGTTCGTTGTCCCTTTTGAACCCCTTCACACATGTACGCACGAAGGGACTAGGTCTAAGTGCGCCGTAATTCACGGATCGCCAATGCGAATGACGCCAATGTCTCCCATACATTCACTTGCTTCGTCTCTCTAGAGTGGGTTTCAAACTCCCGTGCCATGGTGCATCATTAGTCCACAACTAGAATCATCGTCTTTAAGCTAACAAGTTAATTTACGTTATCCTGCACTCCAACTTTTACAGCAGCGCAAGCGAATTCACACACTTGTGGATACGACAAGCGACTGATGAGCTGAACTCTCAGTTGCACCTGCACTGAGAAAGACCTGTTTAGTACTCCTATTTAGAAATATAAGATGTATTTTGATTTTACATGAGGATTAAGGTTATGGTCAAATTAAAAATTTTATAAAAGAAAATGAATTAGATTCCCCACTTAATTGTCTTAAAAGATAAGAGATAATACCTTTGTGTGGATAGTAATGAATAAATACATATAGTTGGAGAAGAGAATAAATAGAGGTATAGTAAAAAACCTAATTAAATCTACATAGAAATCTTAAAATTATAAAACAAAACTATTTAAACTATATGCTTTATATTTCTAAACTATATGCTTTGATAGAGTTAGACTTCGGTTTGCTTCATAGCACACATATGGAAAGATTCTTTCTTATTATCCAGGTCCTACATAACATTGAATCAAAAAAAGTGTAGCAAAATTTATTTTTCTTGTCAAAGTGTAGCTTTAATTTTAATAACCCAACCTTATGCTAGTTTTGTAAAAAAAAGCTATAACTAGATATAACAATCTTAGTATATCAACTATAAAGCATCAAAGAATGGGGAAAGGGGGCTAAGACGATAAACATAAGCACAGAAAAAGCTCGTGCCAAATTCTCCAACTGGGATGACGGCCGGCTCGGGCCCACACAGGCATGACCGAAACGCTCTTGTGGGCTACGCACGCTTGGAGGCCCTACCGATTCGTGGACCCGTCTCCTGCCACCCAGCGTGCCGCCGAGCGGCTGAGGTGATATGAACCTGACTGAGAAACAAAGACCTCAGGTCGCGCTACCGTTTTCGTGGTGTACCACTCGCGGCTAAAGTGACAGCAGCTCACCTCTTCTAGTACCTCAGACATACGCACACGGCGCACCCGTAAAGTATGTTTCGACTTCCTCGTCATGTCTAGAGGTGGGTGGGAGTTGGGTCCGACTTTTTTTAACTGTCCGTACATAGTATAATAGGCACGGCACGGTCGAAGCACGTATGTATGTGAGTTAGGTTTTACAATCGAGCATGATAAATAGCACCGTACGATATGTCTATATGGACCATGTTTGGGCTAGTATGGCACAAAACAAGGTCGATAGACCTGAAACAGGCACACACGTGGCTGTGTTCCCTCTCGCGACACCGCGTTATGTGTGTCCTTGTATACTAGAAAGAGAAGACAATGGATATACCAAAAGGTGGAGAATGGAAACTACAGAATACATGCTTATCGACACCGAGGGCACACACCAAGACGATGCTCCGCCATGTTGTTCGTTGAGTGTGCCTGTGACACCGTGCATAGTCGTCTTCCCACTTATCTCACGCGGCCATCAACGCTATCACATCAACCGTACGTTGACTTGGAATGCTTGAACGATCTCAACATTGAGGAGTAACTAATATGTATGCATATAGTTATGGTAATTTTTCTATATCAGGGGAATCCAACTATAGGATATAAGGTTTTTAACTATAATTATATCCAATGAATAAATAAAAATTAGTTCTTTTTCCTCTAAATAATTATGTACCGGATCCTCGCCGACAGTCGGCGTTTGCTCCTCGTTTTTTATGCCGTTAATAGAGATGGACCGATGACGATGGTGTCTACGACTTCATAAGTCTAACGGAACAAAATCAAGGCCGGTACAGCACAGCGGCGGTATGGTAGTAGCATGGCGTGCTTTGGATTGTGCCTAGACCTTGCTAGAGACGAGTTAGGCAGGCACGATACAACCCAATTCCCACCACTAATCATGTCCGTGCCGAGCGCTCGACATATACGTTGAATGGTGCCAGACGTAGCGTCGAGTAACCCAATTAATTCTGACTTGGTTCTTTTTCTCTGTTAGGAACTCTTATTCCCTAGCATGTATATATACCCTGTAGTCACAGGGTTAGATGTGTCGAATGATTTCATATATGTAATTTCTCATCGAATGGTGGTCGAATTTTGCTTTTCGTATGTTTGTGGTTTTTCTCGTAGGATTTTTCTCGTTGCTTTGCCTTTCAAGCTGCGGTCAGAAGAGTCCTCCCACCAAAGTCAATAGTGACACAAGACAAAGTCCATACTACATTCCACTTTCCTTTGATTCCCCAGTCCGCAAAAAGGAGGAAAGTGAACAAGGCAACCACACACACACACACTACTACACCTTTACTATTCGATCTATTATGTAATCCGCGAATTATTCCTCTTCTAATCTAATCCATCGATTAATTTAGCTACACTTAATCACCATGGAGGCGGCACGGTACGCGCGCGTGTACTCACTCCGGTGCCACGCCACGGCTCACACGCCCAAAACGTGTGCGCGCGCGGGGCACACACAGGATCATACGCCGTCCAGCCGCCCCACTCCGAATCCTTCTGTATATAAGGCACTCATCGCCTCGATCCAAGCAAGCAAAGGCAACTTGCGAAGAGCGGCCTTCGCGGGAACGGTAGGTTGCTACGCCCGCCTCTCCATCGAGTGACTAACGCGCGAGCATGGCTTTCTACCGCGGCGTGGGTGGGCCGTCGTCGTCGTGGGCGGCGGCGCCGCCTCCGAGCAGCAGGCCGTGGAGCAAGGAGGAGGACAAGGTGTTCGAGAGCGCGTTGGTGGCGTTCCCGGAGCAGGTGCAGAACCGGTGGGCGCACGTGGCCGCGCGGCTGCCGGGGCGCACGGCGCAGGAGGCCTGGGAGCACTACCAGGCGCTCGTGGCCGACGTCGACCTCATCGAGCGCGGCATGGTCGAGGCCCCTGACTCCTGGGACGACGAAGCCGCCTCCGGAGGACGAGGCCGCGGCCGCGGCGGGGGCGGAGGCGCCGACGAGCGCCGCCGCGGCGTGCCCTGGACCGAGGAGGAACACAGGTACGTGCGCGATCCCATGACGCCGTCAAAATCTCAAGACCCTTTATTTCCTTGTCCCTTTCCCCTGTTATTCTACGTGCGTCCGTCGAGGTCCTAGTCCTAGATACTTCCCCGGATCTTTCCACGTAGGATTACTCCACTGGGCCACTCTTGCCCTTCTCACCGACACGCGGGCCCCGGATTCCCCGTAGCCGCGCGGTGCCCTACCTGCGAGTACACGCTCCTGTCCTGTACACCGGATGGATGACCAACTTCCTTCTTCTCGTTTACGTGTTCGTGCAGGCTGTTCCTTGAAGGGCTGGAGAAGTACGGCCGCGGCGACTGGCGGAACATCTCTCGGTGGTCGGTGAAGACGCGGACGCCGACGCAGGTGGCGAGCCACGCGCAGAAGTACTTCATCCGCCAGGCCAACGTCGCCAGCCGCGGCGACAGCAAGCGCAAGAGCATCCACGACATCACCGCCCCGTGATGGGTGGAGATCGAGGACATGCAACAAGATCCGGTCTAATCCAAGCCTAGCTGCATTCACCCCCTACACCTAGCTTCTACCTCGACAGGAAAGAAGAAAACAAAACCGTCTCCGTCTGTCTCTGTAGAGACGTAGGCTAAAGCTAGCTTGGTTGGAATCTGTGATCAAGAACTAAAATGTTACTGTAAGATCGAATAACGCTGTCAATGTGGGGGTGGGGGACGTGTCAAAAAGAAACAGAGCCTGGAAGGATTTTAGCAGTCCAGCTCATGGTATTTAGAGACAATGGTAAACTAGTATTGATGATCATGGCTTGGTTTTTCAGATCCCATTGTCATCTTATCAATACATCTATCCTAGTGGCAAGTGTCTTTTTAATGACATTGTTGGTTCTTTCTGTTGTGTTGGCAGGTTTTCGTTGCGATGGCACCAAAAAGCGGCTTGCAAATGTCACTCGTTACGTAGCGTCGCTCCTGTGTATCCGAGAAATGTACATGTATACAAACATATGTTGAATAGTTTAGCTGTGTGCATATCTCACAATGTAGAGGTCGGAGAAGTTCATCTTTCGTTATCTTAAAAAAAATCTAGCTGTCGTCGTTGAGAAATTCTGGGACAGCACCATCGCATCCCTACATAGGGTGGAAAAAACAAGCACATGGTAGACTAAGACATGCTAGCCAATTTAGGGCCTGTTTGGTAGAGCTCTAGATTTCAGATTCACCTGAAATCTGAAACTTATAGGCTAAAATAAAGTGAATTAAGTTTATATTTTTAGTCTAAAATATAAACAAGATGATCCATCTAAACACTCTTAATGTACTCACAGCTCTAGCTTCATGAATGTGGTGAATCCCTGCCAAACAGGTCTTTAGCCTAAATCGGCACGGAAATACAAACCGGCGAGTTGTTGATAGCAAGATAATTTAGATAAAAATTGATCCTGAATGATAGTCGATACGAAGCAATATCGAACAGAAATAACTCTTAGATAGATATAATTCGATCAATAAACGTTCACGTCAATGCAAAGCAATATCGACCATTATCGAATTATAAAGGGTAGATGGATCTACTAGCTACAACTAGAGACTACGTGGGTGTTTGGCATAGCTCTAACTCCACTAAAATATATGGAGTTGATGGAGCAGGCACTCCTAACTCTAGAAATTTATAAAGCTAGAGTTGTAGATACATTAAGAGTGTTTATATGGGCCATCTTGTTTGCATTTTACACTAAAAATATAAACCTACTTCACTTTATTTTAACCTATAAGCTCCAGTTCTAAGGTAGAGCTGGGATTTGAAGCTCTGCCAAACAGAACCACAACTAATATACAGAAAAAGTATAGTAATATAAAAGGTAATTATGGATGATTGAGAATAATTTCTACGTGTAACGTCTAGATCTTATTTAGATCCGCAGCTTCGCATACTTCCTCCTTTCCCTTTCACGTCAAGAAGTCCTCACGCCGTCTTCACGCGTACAGGAGATTTGTCACCAAGTTCCAATTTCCTTGTACCCAACATACTCGGCATCTGATTTCGATTTTCATTGCATACGACGGCATGTAGTGGTTGATGCACTCCAAACCACTTAAACCCTGTTTGTTTAGATTTAAAACTTCTTTTTATAATTTAAAGATACCTTTTAGACTTAAACAGTTTAAAAAATAATCGGCTTTTATACGTGAAAGATATAAATAATTTTACCTTAACTTCTGTGACATTAATTTAAGATCAACCCTCGGCAAGCTAAAAAAATGCACCTCTTTCGTTGCTTTTGGCTTTTAATCATATAGAGGCATATGACTTCTAAAAAAATCCAAATAAAAAGCCACTATTTATTTAGACTTTATCTTTTTAGCTTTTAGGTTGATAAAAAAGCTCAAACAAATTTGTGCATGATCAAGTCTGACTTTATGCAGATATGAGATACTTTTGCTTTCTGAGTTTATTTTTCCCTTCGTAGGCCCACATGCAGCAAAGCCAAAAATTAACTTAAGGTCCGTTCGATAGGGCTCCAGCTCCAGCTTCTTTCAAATTCTGCTGACTCCTTTTGATTCTGATTTTTTGAGGAATCAGGAGCAGTTTGTGAAAGTGTTTTGTTAGCTGATTGGCTCCAGATTTTTTAAAAAGAGGGATTTCAGGAGAGAGGGAAGAGAGGGGATTCGGGAGATATGGAAGAGAGGGGAGCCATACCTTGGCGACGCTTGTCGTGGGCCCGATGGTGACGTTTCGAGACGGGGATGGCTTGACATGGCTTGACGGTGCTCAAGGCGGGGACGGTGGCGCAGGCGACACAAGTGGGCTTGAGGCGGGGACGGCTTGGTGGCACTCGAGGCGAGGCGGGCGCGAGCGTCACGGGGATGTCTGATTCTCCGCAGGAGCAGGCGGAAGGCCGCTCCGCCTCGCTAGCTAGGCAAGAATGAGCTTCGACTCCCGTCTGATTTGGATTTTTGTACTATAGGAGTGAAGAGTGTACGGTAGAGCTCTAACTCCACCAAACGAGAATTTGAGAGCCGAAGCTCAACCAAAGGACCCTTAGTCGCATGGGCCATGGGCTGGAACCTTCACGTGTGTACTGGAGATGACTGACTTGTTTTACCGTTGCACCTTCTTTGTATTGTTAGAATTTGGCCTGATCTCCATACGGCAAATGGCCAAGGTAAATCGGCTTCTTGCTTCCATTTAGCGTAATGCCCACGCATGGAAGTAAAGAATATAATCGATGTAACATGAACTAGTGCAGCCAATGCTTAGTACTTATCCATTTCCTTTCTTCTCAGTCTTGTATCTTCTCCATCGATCCAAACTCAGAACTAGACAAATAACATATCAATGCAATAAACTCGCCGAGATCTCTAATAGGTGCCTTCAATGTCAATTCATCTGTGATTATTTCGCCTTCTATTGTTTATGTCTCAGAGCCCACCTGTTACCTTAAAATTGCCAGATTTAGGTGGCAATACTGACCTTATGGAACTAGACTACACAAGCTTGAAAGACACGTAGTTAAAAAGCTGCAAACAATTCCCTTGTCAAATTAACGCCCGAGACCAACATCCTAATTTGGCGCACTCTCACTAGTGTCCAAGCTGTCATCACCTTGGTGTCATCTAATTAGCCAAAGGTACAAGGTTACGCAGCTGCTTTTTTGGCATTTTTCGTGATGGAAACAATGTTACTAGTGTGGACGTGTAGTTTGGATCAGTCCGGATGTTTTTGCTAAGTTTTGATGTCTAGATCGATGCTCTGTACCTTACAATCTTATCCAGGAAATGAAGAGCGCTGCTCATAGTTTGGACAATCTATCAGTTGATCGTTTTTTGTTCGTTTCTCCAAATCTAAGCTAACTTGCTGGGTACGTACGTAGGAGAAGTGAGGATTAGGGATTGATGTAAAACAAGCACAACGTTGGGGGTTAAAACCTAACGAGATTCTCCTAAGTAGGCGCCGCGCCATAGTTGCCCGGCCCGCATAGTGAGAAAAGAAACCCTATTTCTTACAGATATGCAGACAGTCCAAAAGACTTTCCGTCGTCAACCCTGCACCGTAAGATCCGACAAATAGCTCAATGGCAATGACATAAAGCGTGCATCGATCTACCCCGGATGTTTGTTTGCCATACAAGTTCGGTGCTCGTCGTCAGCAACTTTTAAGGATCGCAACTACACATGGCGAGATGGCATTTTGCATGTTTGCGAGGTGTCCATTAGGTGTCTAGCGGGGTAACGTTGTGTCGGTGTCTATCTTCGTAAACTGATAATCCTTTAACGTCTATTTAGGCACGTGTAAAAAGACCACCTAAATTTACTGTTGGTTTATACATACTAGTTTTATCGTATGCGAAAGAGTAAGAAAAGAGAAGAAAGAAGATAACCGGCTCTTATTTAGTAGTTAGCATCGCATGGAAAAATAGTTACTATCGCTAGCTAAAAGCCGGTGTTGGAGACATCACGAGCGACTATTAGTGTTGAAGTTAATGTTTTGTCAATAGTCACAAAAGATAAAGTTAGTGTTGAATGATCAAATTAAATGCTTTAGTATTTCTAAAGATAACCTTTAAAGATAGTTATTATACAAACTGACTTTGTTGCTTACTCTAGATGATATAGATAAGTGATCTATCATCTTTGATATAATTATGCTAGGCATTTTCGGATGAATAAGGCCATAGGCATGTTCACTCCTATAATTGTTCACGAGGTTTCCATTAGGGTAAACAATACCGATTTAAAAAAAATCGTTCAAAAATAAAAAATATCGAGCTGAAAATCATTAGAAACCGAAGGGTTAAGAATTCAAAATTTTAAAAAAAGTAAAAAAAAAAAATCAAAAACCGGTCGGTTTTGACCGAAATCGACCAGCTAATTGGTGGGTGCTGACCACTGTGGTATTACCACACGATTTTGACTAAAACCGACTGATTTTCATCGAAAATCAGTCGGTTTTAACCGAAAATCGATCGGTTTTATGTTGCATAATTTTTTTTAATTTTTTTAATTAGAATGGTTTCCCGACCAATTTTAAATGTCGAACCAACTTGATAAGGTCAAGTGGTTTTCGATGATTTTGTGAACCCTGGTTTCCGCTACATGTCTACAGATGCAATATTGCCTCAGCGTGTATCTTCGTAAACTTAACGTAATGACTTGTGCCCGGATATCCGAAATTTTCGGATGCATTACAACATTTTTTTCCTACACGTGCAACATTTCTTACCAACGCGTGCAACATTTTCCTTCGACAAACAGTAAAAATTGCTACAGTAAACAGATGTTGCAAGCGTTTAAAAAAATATTACACACAGAGGAAAAAAATGTTGCACGCAGAGGAAAAAAATGTTGCAAGAGGCGTCTGATGGAATAAACAATAATTAATCAGACGTCTGAGTGCTAGTTTCACCCTAAACTTAAATGCTTTTAACGTTTACATATATCTACCTTCTTTGATGTAGTCACTTCGAGCCCTTCTTATGAATAAGACAATAGACGTGTCGGCGCCCATGCTGTTTTGAAGGAAAAAGAAAGGAAAACCTGCAGGAAAGGCAATGTTGTGTGGAAGAAAAACGTGCCCTACACGACCAACCTTGTTGGCAACTGAAACAAGCAAAGTGGATTGCTTGATCACTCGAAAATGAGCGGAAGAAACCTTCCTTCTGTTAGATTACAGTGGAGGGTGTATACCCATTCACACCATATGCAGATATGTCGTGCGTCTTATTGAAACATGTGTCAAGTCTCTTGCGACGAATCTAGAGTTTATCCTAGTACTTCAATGAGCTAGCATAAGTACGTACTTTCCTATTTTTCTCTGAAAGCAAACACCAGCGTCGAATCTGGGTTTTGCACCTGGGTAGCTACGCCAATTGCACGACGGCAACCATAGCCATTATTTTTTTTTTGAGTGGCACTACTGTACATGATACCGTTGGAATTCACAGTTAAGTTTTACCATATAGGTTTTATATTGTTGCATCTAAATAGATTTTATATTATTTCGTAGTTAAGTTTTGTCAGGTTTCGTAGTGTATTTATAAGTTTCATAACGTTTTAGTTTCGTCAAACATAATTTGATAGATATGTTTTATGTGAAATGTGAAATATGTCTGTGAAACGTCATGAAAACTTTAATATGAACATTATGAAACTTGGTAGAACTAATTTGTGAAA
The DNA here is from genome assembly GCA_036346375.1 of Guadua angustifolia. Classification (NCBI taxonomy): domain Eukaryota; kingdom Viridiplantae; phylum Streptophyta; class Magnoliopsida; order Poales; family Poaceae; genus Guadua; species Guadua angustifolia. The sequence continues at coordinate 36,087,150 of CM070509.1, read as the reverse complement.
AGTTCATTTGTACATCAGCAAGATTCATATCTTATGCATATTTCGTCAAATTTCAAAAGAAGTTTCCAACAAATATTCATCCGTGTTTCGGTAAGTTTATGCAAATTCCATGTGTATTTCAGAAATTTCAGTAAGTTTCATTCATGTTTCGATGAGTTTTAGTAAATTCCATGCGTGTTATGGCAAGTTTCAAGAGAACGTTTGAAAAGTTTTATGTTTTGGTAAGTTTCACGTTATTTTAGAATATTTCAAGTTTCACCAAGTTTCAGCCCATGAATTTTAATAATTTTCAACCAAAAGTTTCAATAAGTTTCGAACAACTTTTTCAAAAAGTTCTGATAAACTCACAGGCTATGATGGTCTACCACGCCACCGAAGACCACACAATACCGCTACCGATACACCCTCTTCTCTAGTTCCTACCTCAGCTACCGTTGCTGCCATAGAGCCGAATGATGTTGCCCACCGCCAAGTCCGTGCATAAAGGTTTCAAGTTTCAAGCAAATTCCAAAAGATTTCATGTTTCAAGATTTTGGATCAAGTTTCAGAAGCAAATTTTAAATTAATCTTTAAGTTTCATAGTAGTTTTAAAAAAGAACTTCAAATTTCAATATGTGTAAAAATCCAACGGTATAGCAAGTTTCATGAAAGTTTCAACCATACATCAATTTTTATGGAAGGTTTTGAGGTTGAGTATCAAGCATGTTTCAACCATACACTAAGGTTCATAGAAGGTTTCGAGTTCAAAGTATCAAGTATGTTTCAACAAGCTTTATTAAAGTTTGAAGTTTTAATGTTGAATTTTTAAGGAAGTTTCACAAAGTTTCGGAAAAAAATTAAAAAGTTTCATGTAACTTGATTCTAGTACGCGTGTTTAGTGTAGCATAGAGCATTACAATGACAGTGATCTGACCATACTGAGCTGAGCTATGACACAATGGAGTTTGACAAGCCTGCCGAGTATACGATACCTGCCCGACAGCCTCTAAGTGCAAGTGGCGAGCATACTAGTAATCGTGCAAACGTTCCCTAGTATTTCTGAAAACTTAAACATGAAACCTACCGAAACATTGTCATAAAACTATAAAAAACCTGATGAAATTATAAACTTAGATGTGAAACTATACGATGAAACTTCATGAAACATATTAATGCAACATCGTAGAACTTAGCACCGAATCTTCCTGAAAATTCATGAAACCGGATGAACTTAACGAAACATTAATTTAGCTTATAGAATTGAACTGGAACAGGCAAGCAACAATGGAGATGATGAGAACACTAGAAATTAAAGATGATCTGCAAAAGCCTAAGTTAAGTTTGTTCTACTTATTCCACACATATTGTTTTACTAAATGTCAAGATCAAAGTCAAACTTATTTCACACATATTGTCTCATTAAATGTCAAGATCAAACTAATGAAGTGAAACACATGCAAGCGTCGGCCATACTATAAGACACTGGACTAGATTTACTAGCTAATGACAAGAGCATATCGTCGAACACGGCACAGATCAAGGAGTGGATAGAGCTGCAGAAGCGGGTGCGCATCTACAAACTGGACTCGCTGCCGCGGTTCCTGTTGGTGTTCGCCAGTCGGATCGCGACTGTGGACCACCGGTGGAACCAGCACGGCTTAGGCGGGGACAACTACTACGGTCTCTGCCACAGGCTACATGTCGACGCGGTTAGCCTGCTGCACTGGAGTAGCAAGGGAAGCCCTAGGACCGGCTCGACGCCGGGCGGCTGTGCCCTCTCGACGCGGTCTGGACCAAGTACGACATGCTACGGTTGGCCTGCAGGATCGAGAGCTCGTTATCCTGATTTTTTTTGTTGGTTTAGAAACATGTCTTCGATCTTTTGTTGCTTTAGATGTTGATGGATTCTTTTCCGTTGATTTCCGTTCATACGGTATAACGTACATTAGTTTTTTCTGTTTTTTTTCGAGACAGAGGAGGCAACCATAGGCAACTGAGAGCGTAGCTCTACAGCGGAATATCACCCACTCGGGAATGCCTGTTCGGACCAAATGAGCTCTCTGTAAATCTAGGCTGCCTACAACTCCGGGCCCACTCACCAATAGCATCCCAGACGGGTCGTGTTCTTCTTCGTACTGCTTTTTGCACCATCGACAACAAAAGGCCCCTGATGGCTATGATCAATCATAACGATGGCCCAGCCCGGTCCGTTCAACTTCTATTTAGCAAGAGGCTGCCTGTTCGTACGGCACGGCAAAAGCTTCATTGTATGTATCTCTAAATCTTTTATTTTGGAGAAATCGCTCCACTTGAAATTGTTCATGGAATGTGCTCTGAATTGAATGGGAACCGGAAGTTTTGCGACGAGACGTTGATCGCATGTCAGCGCCGGCATGGGCACATAGGACGGCCGAATCGAGATCGCCAAACTTTGCTTACACTGAGATGGTCGACCGCGCTGCCGCGGTCGCGGGAGCACGCGGGCGACGCGCGTGCTATACGTCGACTTAGTACTAGTAGATCGAGCACCTCCCGGTCCATGCATGTCTCGCCGCCGGATGTGGGGCGTGACGGTGCTTGGTACGGCACACGGTCGACGCTGCCGACCCCACATACCTTCGATGCGCAGTATTCGGAAGTCGGAACGCCGTGAACAGTGTCGACATCAGAAGAGTAGCTTTTTTTTTCTTTTCCTTTTTTGAGAGGACATTGGAAGATTAGCTAGGCTGCAGATTGGACCTCGTTTGAAACCCATCAAATCAGCGGAGGTAGATTTCTTTTTTCCACAAAAGCTAGTTCGGATCTGGTACCCTCACGGCCTCGCCATAGTTTTTCTCTTCGAATTTGATCCTTTTCGGTTGATCTGGCCCTCTCTCGACTGTAGCTAGGGTGGCCATTTGGTTTATTTCGATTAAATCGGTTCGGTTTAGTCGGTTTAAAAATGTTTCAGTTTTTAGAAATTAGCAACCAAAATTTTTTATTTAAATTCGATAACCGAACCGAATTAATAAAAAAATCGGTTAGATTATTTCGATTTTTCGGTAAACCAAAATTTGTTCTAGCCTAATTAAGATTATATCACTGGACTCATCAACGCTTCTCCTCATTCAGGATCCAAACTCAAGAGTGTGTTTGGTTGTTTATATCAAGTGGTACATGTATGAGATGGTTTAAGAAAAAAATCATCTATATGTTTAGTAGCTTGAATGGAATCATCCCGTCCTGGATGATATATACAAATTTGAGGAATATTCTCTATAGATATACTGAACCATTCCATTCACTAAAAATAATAAAACCAAATGATACAGAACCACCCCATCCTATTCATCCTCATCTCACCAACCAAACACACTTAGCATGTTGATCAGATAATCAATCCAAATGCATCATAATCTAACCAAAGTGCTCTTTATCCGAGGATTTATGGAAACCAACCAAGCTACCCCAGAAGGGTCATCAATTGAGGCTTTAAATTACCCGACTCAAAATCTAAAATTTCTCTTCTAGATTGAGTTAGCATCCCGGAAACAAGATCCTAAACATCTAAATAAGATAAGCCTTAAGAACCACGTTTAGCATCAGAACCAGAAAAACCAGCAGCGGTAAGAATCAAAAGGACTATGGCAACAGAGTACTCACTTCTCACTTTGCTATCCTCCTGCTCCATGGAGCCCTCGGATCAGATCCAAGAACCCTAGGCTCCGCAGCAAGGGGAGTTCTGCAGCGAAGAAGCTCCGCGGGGTCAGGGCGAGGAGGTCATAGGAGGCGGCCTACGGGCGACGCACGGCGCTGCCACGATAGTAGCAGCTCGAGGAGGAGGTGGCATGGGGAGTGCTGTGGCGAAGTAGCTTTGCGGGGGCTGGAGCAAGGAGGTTGAAGGAGGCGTCCTCGATGCAATAGGTGGTGCCGCCACGCTGGGCAACAGCAGCAGCTCAAGGAGGAGGCGGTAGGGCGAGAGCTGCAGTGAAGCAGCTTTGTGGGGGCCAGGGAGAGGAGGTTAGAGGGCCGGGGCAAGGAGGTTGGAGGAAGGCTCTACTGTTGCTTGGCCCGTGAGGAATCGATTCAAATGGCGGAAATAGGGGATTCGGTCAGCTAGTTGGTGATTGGATCTAGCTTGATGTCCTCAGTAATTTCAGTTTTGGTATAATCGGTTTGTGGGAACATGAAACCGAATTGAAACCCGTAAACCGAATAATCTTGAAATAACAATTGAACAAAAAACCAAAAATCGAAAAAACAGAAATAATTGGTTAATTCAGTTCGGTTCAATTTTTCGATTTATATATGCCCACCCCTAACTGCAGGTGCAGCGGCAGATGGCATCTAACTCTTGCTGCAGTTCAGTACCATAGAAGGTTCGTGGCAGAGCAGCAATAAAACGGTAGCGTAGTAACTCGAATGGACCTATCGCGGCAGGACCTCTTGCTAAACTACCGCATTGCAACAGATCACCTACTACGCAGCAAGTCGTCATGCCACTCAGTGAGGCCACCCTCCCGTGCTGATGCCTGTTATCGTAGCGACACCAATCTACTATGGTACTATATGGCAGCAAAAAAATACAAATTTGTACGCTCAAGGGATCAATTTCGCAATAAAAATACGCTGGAGTTATAAACGCCGACGCTTCTTTAACTACACGTCTACACCCAGGTCCAATAGAACAGATTACGGAGGATTGCACACACTTTACAGACCGTCCAATCTCGGCAGCATGTCGGTGGGCGAATCATAGCGCGCGCACCCACACCCACTCATGCGACACACTAGTCCTCTCTCTTGCTTGTACAGCGGAGTGCCGCCAGCTTCCGCAACCGTATGCCCGGCCGTATGGCAGTTTATTCCTTTGCGTGCCTCCGATGGTGCAGAAACGCAAATGCGATGAGGGGGTGACCCACGAGTCACGACTGTACCGCACACCTCCCGCCTGGCCGGGCTAGCTAGCTCTCCCATGCATGACACAGCATCAAGTTGATCGTCTCCTCCGAATTAAGATTCTGGCCAGACATAAAGACCGGCACATGGCGTCGTCGCGTGGCGAAGCCAAAATACCAGCTGCTACTATCTCGCAAGCTTATTCATGCGCCCTCATTAACTAGGAGCATCACAAGACCGTGTACGTAACATGTGGGAGTGAGTATTCGCTCCTGCCCGGGCGGCTTGTGACAACCAAGTCAGTGCCATTTAGGAGCTTGTACACTCCCCTTTTGGCCTCAGTGAAAGTAACATCTCTTTTTTTTCCCTTCCAGGTGTGGTGGTGGTACGACTGGTATTAGACCGATTTTGTTTAGAATGTTACTACCTAACGCTATATCGTTGGAAGTGCTACCAACGATATATCAAAGTTTTATACAGCGTCAACAAGTTTCAATAGAACTTTCGAAAAAGTTTTATGCTTCAATGAGTTTCACATATTTTTAGAAGTTTCTAAAAAATTCCAAGCCAAAATTTCCACGAGTATCAGGTTTTAGAACACAAGTTACACTAAATTTCAACTAATGAGTATACAATATGCTTCAGCTAGCAAGTTTCAACACAAAATTTCAAGAAGTTTCATCAGGAAAAAAAAGCACAAAAAAGAGCAAAAAAATTCCTGATATGTTCACCTGTGGCCACCGTCCCACTTTGCCACTCGTCAGCACCATTGCCTCCTCCCTTACCCAAGGGGTGAAACCAAAGCTCGAAGTTGTTCGTGACATGCACGATGGTGAAATTGAGCCACGAGATGGCGTGGGCAGAGTTGGTGTTGTATTGCTCTGTGGTCCAGATGAGGAGGTAGCTAAGGGTCATATCGGCTCGATTCGATCGCCTACTGCGCATGCTTGTTGCTCGATGCTGCAATGGAAGAAGGGCAAGAGCTTGGCTGTGATAGGGACCTCTACATCCACAGAGAAGGCATCATGGAGGCCTTTGAGGGGGACGCTGACGCTGATGAACCCATGCTCATCTTCTATATCTGACATCTCCCTCATGGACACATCGTCAAATAGCTTTGAGCCTATGCTTGTTTCACATTGGTGACACGACGTCAAATTGAACGGCACCTTGACGGCGCCGTACTCATAAGGTGGAGTGGCGAGACGTTGGACATCTCACGTGCATTGTGTACGCTCCCATCGGCTATTGCTTGTCCATGCCCATGCTCACCTATGCCACACGGGATCTGCACACGCTCACCCTTGCCGCGCCAAACAAAACCTATTTATGCTTGCTATTGCCACCGTGGCGAGAAGGATCGATGGTGTTGAAAAGATGGTGGAGAATAGGGACCGAGGAGAGAGCTGGAAGGGACCGAAAGAGATGCTGATAACGATGGCTAAAGGGGATAGTTGATCTGATGTGTTACATCGATACACGTAGATGATACATGTTTATTTCGTTGAAAAGTAAAGACATGCTGTAGCATTTTCAAACTTTTCCGATTTATTTATGGCATGTTCACCAGGTGGGCAGATTTGAATCCGATTATCACGCGGTATCCTTGCGGCTGCGCGAGGTGTCAGGGCTCGGCACTGCTACTTACTAGCTAGGCGATTGTGGGGCGCGCAGCAATTAACCGTACGTACGAAGGCGCTGCTGGTGCTGGTGCTGGTGGCGCATGTAAGTTGCAAAATCCAAATTCCAATCGCGGCGTGGTCCCGATTCTCCCGAATTCGACAACAAACGGCCCGTACGGTCGAGCGAGTCAGCAGAAAGTCAATTCCGCCCGGATGCAATCGAATTCTTTCCGTTGCACGCAACCGCACCAACTTAGTTCGGCCAACGCTTGCCATGGCAAATTGGCAATAAAGTATTTCTGCACGATCTTACGGCAGATCGACTTTCGAGGTTACTGCTAGTGTTTTGCTGATACCTTCAGGGCCTGACAGTTGAGACTTGAGAGGTGGTTTCTGCGCAGTCCTGTCAAAAAATTGTCCGACGGATATAGAATCTGTATGCAAGATCTGTGTGGTTCTCTGGACGGAGACCATTTAGTTACATGTTCTAGAATTAATGCGTCAAATTCTAAACCATGAAACTTGTCTTGATTAATCGGACCTCAATATGCATGCAGTCGTGCTTGGAGATATTTTTAATTATCTCCTTGGGCTGCTCTCTTATATATGCCGTAAGTTCTCAAACGCTCAAGAGGGGAAACCCCAACTTTATTATTGAAACCAGATAACAAGTACCAATTCAGAAAGGGTGTACATACTAGGCAAAACAAAGTGAGGATTTAGACAAGTCCGAAGCATATACGAACACCAAATATCTTCTTTTCAAATAAAAAAAAAAGAGAAAGAGAATCTGCCATATTGCACCCATGAGTGTGTGGCCAACCAAACAGCTAGCCTCGGACTGGGTCGTACTCCGGAGTGTAAGTACATCGGGTCCCAGGTATCAGCTACAGCTCTTCGTACGGGCAAACGCCCTGTCGCGCGCGGTACATGTGTGATCGGAGGCGGAGGCTAAGCTTTGCTGAAGCAGGCAGCGCAACCGCGCAACACACAGCTGTTATAGTCTCGTGCTGTGACTAGCTGTATGCTCGTCCTGGTATCCTCGAATGTATAAGCAATCACAATGCCGCTGTGGAACGTTGTTTTATCATGTCGAGTTTTAGAAAAAGCCCAAGGAGGGGGTGAGGGTGACCTAACAGCAAGCTTAGCTGGATCGTATCTTTCATTTAAATCAACAGTAAAGTCCATTTACTCAAATGCTGTTTCAAAGTTCGTTCGTTTAATTATTTCGCCTGCTGTTGTTCAATCAACAGTCAAGTTCATTATTTCGCCTGCTATTGTTTAATCAACAGTAAAGTCCATTCGTTCAACATCAAAAGCTTTTAACCGGTTTCGACGTGCGATTGGAAAGTTCAGGTGCTAGATAACCGGTTTCACGGTTTGAGGTGTCGAACGGACTTTTGAGTAAAGTTCACGGTGTTATAAGGACTTTTCTTCTACAAAATTAGCTTAGTGTGTTAAACGAATATGATTGAAAAGTTTAAGGTGCTAGATAACCGGTTTCAAAGTTTGAGGTGTTGGATGGACTTTTGAGCAAAGTTTAGGAGTACGCTGCACTCACCTCTTCTCCGATGATAGGCGATGAGGGGTTAGGATTTATCGGCGTTAGGTAAGAGTTTATCGTAACCTCGGTATAAATAGAGGCAGAGGACGCGGCCTAGTGGTGGTGGCGAGGTGGCAGTGACACCACCGATTGGAGGGAGGTGGGCGATGAGCGGCACGATGACGAGGAGGACTAAATGTTAGGTAGAGCGGGGCTAGGACTGTGATATCGTGGAAGAAAGGGTGGCACGGCGAGTTGGTAAGGTTGTCGATGGCCATGAGTGGTGGCAGTAGGGGTGGCGATGGAGACATGCAGAGCGCACCGAGGAGAAAGAAGAAGTCAAATGCAGGAGCAAGGCAGGAGCTCCCATAGAGATGTAAGCGTTGTGTAGACCACCCCAATTGTTAGGAGTAAACCTAAAAAAAGTATGTTTTTTATTTATCTTTTTAAGACTTAGGTCTCTAGATAAATCTTATGAATAAAAATGGTTGCAGGTTTATGTTCAAATATTATAAAAGGAGGGAGAAATAATTACTTTTATTAGCCAAGTGGCTTAACAGAGTACAAATATTACATAGTTTTTGAGTCATTAACCGATGCCCTTAATGGTGCAAAGGCCTCCCTATTTAATTATATAGAACAAAGGGATGACAGTTTATGCTTCAAAAGAGTATCCTCTAGCCGAAAGGTATCTTCTTGTCAAAAGGGTGTATCTTTGCTAGAGTAACTTTCAATTAGTTATTTGAATCTGTCAAAAAAAATTGTCCACACGTTATTTCTATGCGAAAGCAACTGCTTATCCCGACCAGTTTAACCTAGTCGGAGCAACCGAATCACTGGTCGAGACGGACCAATGTAAATTAATAGAATACACGTCAACAAACTGGTCGGAGCCGCAACCAGCCACAAACGGATTGTGGGCTTTGTTGGTTGAATCCATAACCAAATAATTGATCATTGGATTTGTTCTTCTTTACAAACTTTTTTTCAATATAGACTTGAAATAGAGTATGGTCTTTTAATTCTCTCCATTGTTTTCAGAAAGATACAAGTATATAAGGGAGTACTAGCAGTACTTTAGGTGATTTGCCGAAAGATAATTGCGCATACACTGAAGCACCTAAAGTTGCATAAACCCATTCTTGCATTTTCTTTCCTTCTATTTGTTTCATTTTCTGAAAGCCGTGTATTCTTCAAAAGTACATATAGCTAGGATTACTTCCTAGGAAATATCTAATATCTAATATCTAATCTATTAAAGCCGGAAGATTTGAGGCTCATTCGGCCGGGCCACGTCACCCGGATTTTCGCAGCCGTTCGATCTCGGAGACGAGGCGATCTGGCCGTCTGTCGTCGCGTCTCCCTCGCACGCGCTCGCGCATTTATGCCCGCCTCGCCTCAATCCTCCGCTCCCTCCAAACCCTAGCTGCCCCAACGCCATCTGCTCGCGCCCCCTCGGCATGGGTGGCCGTAGCGGCGGTCGTATCCCCCACATTCACGACCTCGGCGGTGCCGCGTCGTCCTCCTCCCCCACACGACTCGGCCGCGTCGGCGACCTCAACCGGTGACCTCCATCCCGGCGTACACGACACGAGCATCGTTGTCCTCCCCGCCGTGGGACGAGCTCGGCTGGCGCGCAAGTCATCATCTTCTCCGCGCTGCGACCTCGTCCTCATCTTCTAACCGGACCACATTATTAGCTTGAAGGTCTGGTTCCTCATTTTTTCTGGTTCGTGCCTCGGCGCTTATCGCCTCTTCCTCATTTTTTCTGGTTTGTGCTCTCCGCAACCCCCGGCCGCCCGATGCTCTGTGAACTTCCGGCCAGCGCGATGCCCCCAGTTCTTATCCGTGGCCAGACCCGTGCGATCCTCTGCCTTCACCTCACCTCCTCCGCTTGTTGCCCCGCTCCGCTCCGCGTGTCCGCCTAGCCACGGCGGCCTGCCTCCGGAGATCAAAAAGAGGTGATTAAAAATGTTGCTTCCTTGGACCTGTTCAGTGTGATGTCTTTTGTTTCCCTAATTTCTGAGTTCTTGGCGGTGTTATTGAGGTGAAATTTCGGTTATTTTTCCAAACGGTATTCTTGCAGACCTGAGTAGCTCGGATCCACTTGTCTGTAGGATCTCCATCTTCACCGGGTCTCCAAATTTTGCTTTTTCGCAGGTCTGCTACTGTTGGCTCCAGTTGTCGACAGTTGAACCTTGACCGATTGATTGCTTTCATGCCTGCCATAGTTTTTGAGGAGGTTAGGTTTTGCTGAGCCGTAATTATGTTTCGCATCAGGCTATTGCTTGCCGCTGACTAATTCATTGCTCTCTTTTGCTAGCATCCAAGAACTACCAGTATTGTGATGGATAGTGCGACTTGATGGCTTTGTTGGTGACTCTATTCTTGAAGAGATACTTGGTTGGTGCTAGCTATATATTGGTGCTTTGTTTGATTACAAGATCATTTGTTTTCCTTTTTCATAAGGACGGAAGCATCATCATTTCAAGCTAGAAGTGCAGGAATGCGGGGCCAACATCGACCCCAAGAATGGGCAATCAAGAGAAATCGAAGGCCAGTAGTAAGGGCTACAAGAACAAATGCTATCGATGTATCGGGAAGAAGGTTGTTGAGACTCGCTTCAACAAATTGCTTCTTGAGGTAGCACTTAACGAACTTGTATTCAAGATTTTATTGTTATAATCCATGCACTTACCGTGATAGCTAATGTTTTGATCACATGCGACTTGTTTTCTCGAGAAGATTTGATAGAAGCTAAGGCGATAAGCAATCTGATTTTTACACTTGCTATATTAAAAGAAATGCATATGTAGAGTTCTAGACTCCTTAAGAGTTAAATGATTGCGGTGCTCAAAGCGTAAGTGGTCGACACCCGATTGTTGCATTCATTTGTGTTGTTATGTTAACTTGTTTTCATATAAGGAACTCAAAAGAAATGGCTGTTGTGGTTGTTAATGAATGTAACCCGCAGTATTACAGTTCATCGCTGATCATGCCATATTGTCTACATTTTTCTTGGTTCCATAATTTAGCACTCTTTCAATGTAGATGACCTAAAATTTTGTTATTAGTCTTCCTTACCAATATAGCTTAATCCTACTTGTTCGGCAAGTTGGGACTTGACAGAGAATAGATGATGTTTCTTTAGAAAATACGCTTCACTTGATTTACCTCATGATCGATTGACTTATGGATCGGTATTACATTCTGATGCAATCTGATTGGAGATAAGCTTAGTGATATCTATGACTATGTTGCACCATGTTTTCCTCCTAGATGCGTTGATGATTACAACCAATAATACTTATCTCAGGCTGTTTGTTACGTATACACACAAATTAATAAGTCAGTATGCTATAACAAAGAGACATATGTTGTGCGCTCATATAATTTACTATCTTGTATGTCCTCCTAATTGAGAATATGGGGATGCTTCAAAATATGTGTTGTATTCTAGCTTTTCAATACATCGACTCATATGTATTAATTATATAAAATATTCATGGCTAGGTTCTTCGTTACTCATTGATCATTTTGGCATGTCATCAACTACTAATATTACGAGATGGGGCTATCCTATCCCTATTCGAACTTACGGTTTGTAGAAAGATTCCTAGTATTGTTTCGTATCTTTCATCGACTTCTTCAAGTTTTATGTTTCTTATTTCTATCTGAGATATGAACTTTCCCACTCACGATGAAACCTATATCTTGAAAAATTCATTCAGATGCTAAGATCTTTCGATGATAGAGCAAATGACATTCAAAATATAAACATCCTAAAGGTATGTGATTTTAAATGTATTTTTAATTCTACTATATTTATTCCTGTAAGTTCAACACTTTGTCAGTATATTGTTTCTTTGGTTCATGTATATCACCTCTCTGGTTTTCTCTCTTACATCATTGTAGGTAACAAGTTGGGTTGTGCAATATCAAGAAAATCTTATTATTGACCTTGCTGTGGACGAGTCTCTTGCACAAGTTTGTTCTCAAAGTGGTGCATTGGATCCCCTCATGAATATGTACATAGAACATATGCAAGCAACAACTAAGGTACTTTTTTTATCTGTTGAATTCAAATTGAATTTAATCATGATTATTCATGTATTGCGACTCGTTTATACGTAGAAATGAGTGCAGTAACATTTTGGAAGTGACAAAACACAACCACCAAAGAGTCAGAGGATGGAAAACTATATACACACAGGCCGTAAATTTATTGAGAATATTGTGAGCAAGTGCAAATAGTTGAGACAATATCACGGATGTCATGCTATATCGTATTGCTCTTGCGCTTATTGAGATATTTCCATAATTGCCCTTCAAGATGATTTTAGTCTTACGGTTTGTTGTGCTTTGCTTTGTGCGATTTGAACTAAATTTACGGAATATGCGGTTCAATCTTCTTCTTTGTTTCCTTTATAGGTCATGCTTGATTTTCAAGCGGATGACGAGAAAAGACTTGAGGGCGACCGATGTTGGTTTGGAATCTCTGTGTGCATTGGTATGTGGCTTTCTCCAATTTAGAACCGCATGTGAATACATGCTACTATTAGTTTCTTATTGTTTGGTCCTGATATTGGTTGAGCAAATTAACAACAACTTTGTTGCTATCGACTTTCGTTGGAGCTAAGTAGCGACACATTGGAAGCACTTCCACGAAACTATCTTTGAGCAGTGCAAATGAGTCATTAAGCTTGCTTCTCCTTAAATTCCATTTGTTCAACCATCTTCTAACTTCTCGGGGATGGCTTTATGTGCTTTCAACCACCTCATTCATTCTCGGTGTTTTTTACGGAAATACTAGCCAATATCCACGATATCAAAGCAAGGGTTCAATTCCTAGCGAGAATCGGTCTCCTTGACAAGGATCGAAGATGAAAACCCTCGAATTTTTTAATTCAAAATCCGAATTTTGGGCGCAGTGGAGAGTAGATCATCTGTATTTGTCATATGGGTGTACCTAATTTGAAGCGTGTAAATCTAGAGGCATGCTCTTGAGCGGTCTAGAGAATAAATCTGGAGACATCATTGCACCTTGTGCTCATCTTCCTTGCTACAAGGCTTCAAAGCTACTCCTTGGTATTTTTCACGAAATTCATCTAGGTCCTTATCTCCCTTGGAAGGAGCTTATTATTGTTCCATAGGAAGGAACTTATTCTTGTTGGCTTTTACATCTTCATTTCGTGAAAGAATCTAAAATTAAGGCTATAAAGCATTTTGAGAGATGATGATCATGCAAGGTTGTTTCTTTGTTTTACTTTTTTCGTAGTCTTGATTGTTCGAAAGAAACATTTTGCTCGAGAGATGAGGAGGAGGCTACGATCATTTGTGAATCTCTTGACTTGTTTATTTATTACCGTCTTATGCGCTTTTTTCCCTAACAACATTTTGCCTATGAAACACATAAAAAAATCTAACTAGCTTTTTTTTGAATGGACCCTTCAAACCTCTTACATTTTCTTACGGTTCTTTTCTTGATCCTAAAATCACGTGAAATACTTTGGAAATTACATCCGACTAAGTTTCACCGATTTCCTTTAGCCATTATTACCTCTTGTTTTCCCATGAATAGCGCAAAAAATCATGGCGCTTTTTGTTGTTTGAGCTTACCATTTTGACTGTCTAATGGAGCTGCACATCTTTGCGTATTTCAGAGTCTAGATCTTTCCAGGATTAATCAAATCATTCGATGTAACCTTGAACCACGAGGTCAGAGGTTTCTCAGTCTCAGCTAGAGAAACACTCAACATTACCAGCCTGTCGTGTGCATCTTTAGTTAGTACTCTTAGTTTTTTATTGGCGATGAATTAGTACTCTTAGTTATATGGTTTGCTTTCCAAGCATAAGCTTCTCGGTCGTGGTATCGAAATTTTAGCTACCGGAGTGAATCCATTATGTGGTTTCGATTCTTCATGTGGAGGTGCCAATTTAAGTCTGTGTAGTGCGGTTTTGAGCGAGAACACCCTATCACGATGCTCTAAAATTGAGCTTTTTCATGGTTGAGGACATATAGATCCTTCTGCGAGCAAGTAATACTATCAACGCCTTAGATTAGGTGATGTTTTGAGTAATACTATTATGGAAAACAAGACACAAGCGGAGTTAATTGAAATACTAGCAAAGAATTTTGTTGTTGTAGCTTTGACAATTTTGAGTGCCATTCTGTCATAGTATTAGAGAGTCAGATTGATTATTAGTAGTGTAGAATTAAGTTTTCCTTGCACATACTTTGTAAAGATTAAAATCAAAAGTGCTTTTTGTTTAAAAAACTTTGGGGTCATCCTTTTGGTTCTTGGGTGAGTGTTAACCTCCGTTCTCACCACTCTTGTTTAATAGTTGCGAGAATGATGGTTTCTTGATGATACTTTGAGGGCACCTCTGAATTGTGATGCTCCAAGGCGAAGCAGGTGAATGGGTAGAGTTCTTCCATCTAGATCCCTCCAATGGTAATTGGATTGGTGTTTCTCTCCTCCCAATTTTAGGTATGATATTGGAAAATTTACATTTAGACAAATTGATTGCCACATGAGTCAATCCAATCAGGTATATTCAGGTGTATCTCAAATGTTAGCCATAAGGTTTGATTCTTTGTTTCTTGTTTGAAATTGTCAGTTTTGCAATCTATCAGCCTAAAAGTGTGATCCAGTATCCCGGTGCTATGTGTAGCACCTATCAAGGTTGGTGATTCATTGTTCGATTAATTGAACTTGGTATAATTCATTGTCGAGATTAGGTCTTTGTGATATGATTGCTCGATTAGTGTTCTTTTTTCTAATCTTCATTGCGTTACCAAATTGCAAGATTAAAAATGATGGCTATAATCTAGAAATGGGCGCTTGAGTTGATCAACGAGAGGCGATTATCATTTGCACTATTTTCTAGAGGCCTCTTGAAGGTAAGATAATACTATGTTTTCTCAACTTATCTCGCATAATAGCAACTTCAATGTAATTCTAAAAATGCATTTACGCATTTGTCTCGAGTCTAAAAATTCTTACTTCCATAGCGGTGAAGTGATTTACATCTCAAACAAGCCGCATTCACGAACCCAAATGCACGTGTGCAAGCGTTTGGTGCAAGGGAGATCTTGAATGAACAAAGCGCCTATCAATACAAGTTTGAGTAATTTGTTCTCTGTGTGCCATTTGCTACTTAGGACCTTTAGGATGATCATTCGGAATCTAGAGTATAGGTATGAATTCAATGTTGTGCTAATTATTTCTTTGCTCAAATACTTAGCTACAATGTAGATGTAGTCTTCTTTGGAATTTTTGTAGTGCTAATCCAAATAGGCTAGGTAGACACAGTATAAGAATAATCTGAAAAAACTTTTTTCGTAGTGCTAATCCAAACAAACTAGATATTTTTTCTTGGTTGTCGAAAATTTTTGTTACTTTATTTGTTTGCCATATTCTCATACCCAGTAATACGTTTAGCGATTTGTTTAAAATGTAGCCCTTAGCTAAGCAACTTACCAACCGAATCGTCTTATTCATTGATTAATTTTTTAATGCTAATGATCCATTTATGGCACTATGCTTTAAGCTTTACCAAAACCCAATCGGTAGACGTAGCTAGCAATTCTACTAGTTGCACATATCGTGCAGATTTTTGGATTTCAACTAAGAGGAGTACTTCGCGCCAGCCTTTTTTTTATTAAAAAATTGTACTTTGCGCTAGCTTAGTATAAATTGCAATCCGAAATACTAAATTTGAAACTCTCTCTATATATTATACTAGTTTAGGATTACGCTGGTGCACATAGTAGTAATATAGATAAAATACTATTCCATATAACGAATTAACTACATGAGGGCTTGGAAAGGCTATTGTACTTGAATAAAGATAAATATGAGGTGTACTCCAACAAATGAAGAATAGGATATGGCAGAATTACTATACAAGTGTTGCACTGATATTTTCTGGTATTCAATATCCAACTGCAAACCTATTTTGATGGAACTTTAATTTTGTGAGATTAACATTGCACTTGCAGAATGGTGTGAAAAGTGTTGATGTTACTGTACCTTCTAGTACCGACGCTATAAAAACCAAATATAACAAGTATTAGGACAAGTGCAACATAACTCTTGTTGTGGCATGCTTTCTTAATCCTAGATACAGAAAAAGTCTGGTGGAATAATACCCACAATATAGATGGAAGAGTTCCCGTAAGGAGGGCTTGCCCACCTGTCACCCTTGGCAATTTTGCGGAAAAATCCCTGCGTTTCTTGAAATTACAGATAGGTCCCTATAGATTACAAATAAGTCCTTCACGATTTTTTATGAGGGGAAGATTTTTTTCCGTTTCTCGCGTTTGGGTCCCTCGCTCGCCATTTTACGGAAAAAACCTTCCGTTAAATTCAAATCGTGGACAAGCCCTTTTCTAATTTTTCAGGATAGCAGACAGGTCCAAAAACGTAACAATTAGGTCCTTGCTCCTTACGTCTAAGTCCTTTCTCCGTTTTTCGCGGGGAAAAATTGTTTTCGTTAACAGAAATATATGTGTAGACTTTTTTCCCATCTCGATTTTCCATCTCCATCTTTGATATTTTTTAAATCATGTATTATTACTCGGTGAACGCGTAGAGTGTTAGACTCGACAAAAGAATGTTGTCGTTTCTAATACTTTTCAACCTTTTCCTCTAGACTTTTTTCCCACGCGGTTTTCCACCTCGGTCTCAATATTTTTCAAATAATTAAATCGAAAGAGATATTTCTACAACTCTATCTCTCTATTTTTCCCTGTTTCACTCATTATTTCGACGATTTAAAAATAAAACGCTGGAAAAAAAAATGTATCTGGTAAAATGACACGCGTGGCGTGTTACGCCGCGAAAAGTTTTGTATCCTTTCAGTAGTTTAGCTCATTATTTCGACGATTTAAAAAATAAAACACCGCCGAGAAAAAGAAAAATTTTCTCTGAAAAAAGCGACACTATTATGCTGCGAGTCTCGAGATTTTTTAAACATGTATTATTACTCGTGAACGGTAGAGTGTTAGACTCGACAAAAGAATGTTGTCATTTCTAATAGTTTTTCGCCCTTTTCCTCTAGACTTTTTCCCACAGCGGTTTAACATTTCGGTCTCCAATATCTCTCGATAATTAAATGAAAGAGATATTTCTACAACTCTATCTCTATTTTTTCCCGTTCGCTCATTATTTCAACGATTAAAAACTAAAACACCGTCGAAAAAAAAAATCTCTGGCAAATCGGATTTTGCAAGGTGTGTACGCGATAAATTCTAGTATTTTACAAGGAGGATTTATTACGGGAGGGTTGCTCATGAAATTAATGGCTCACATGAAGCTTCAAAGTATAATCCCAAAGGTTTTTTCTACCATTTGGTGATGCCGACTTGGGTCTTTGTGATATTGAATAGTTCTTGTATGAGGATGCAGTTTTGACAACATATGGTAATATAAATAAATTCGAGGTATACATAAAAGAAAAAATATTTCGGTAGGCTGATCCTAATGGTAAGGATGCATAGTTTGACATATTGTCATAGTGGAACACATATCAAGAGATTTTTCCTGTTCTCTCACGACTAGTTCATGATGAGTTAGCTATTCAAGTATCAACTGCTGTTTCAAAGTCGGCTTTTAATGCTGGTGAACTTGTTATTGATCCATTTCATAGTCGACTAGAACCCGGGGTGGTTGAACCTCTAATTTGTACCAACGACTGGATAATTTTATATAGAAGAGGTAATAATAAGTCATTTAGTTTATAGTAGTAGCTTCATGTCATTTTTATATTTTAGGTTCTAACGAGAAGATAGTATCACATGTTGAGGAGTTCACTGATAAGGATTTTGGTTTTTACTGATGAGAACAAAACCCCGAATGGCCAATAACAGAAATTAAAATAGTGGCTAACAATACCATTTGGTACGACCAGGGTTCACAAAATTGGCGAAAACCGTTCAAAAACCGTAGTTTTCGACCTTACTGCTCCGGTTCGAGATCCAAAACCGCTCGGTAAACCGGTCTAATTAAAAAAATAAAATTTTGAAAAAATTTATGTGTCTGAAACCGTCGAAAAATCACGGTTTTCGTTAAAAACTGCTCAAAAACCATTTTTAAAGAACATTCAATTGGTCGGATCAATTTTCGGTGAAAACCAAGCGGTTTTTCGTGAAAAACCGTGGTTTTGTTTTCAATTTATTTGAATTTTTTATTTCTTAACCCTTTGATTTCTAACAGTTTTCAAGCAGTTTTTGTACCACGAATTGAACCGGCTTTTTATTTTCGGTTTTTAAAACCCTGGGAGGATGCCACAAGGTAGGGTTCACAGAATCGACAAAAATCACTTGGAAATCATGAAAACTAGCAATAATAGCGCGCTACGCTGCGCCATTCTGTAGACGAATCCGTGTTTTTTTAAAAACCGTGGTTGTTTTTTTTACGCATTTCAGGATATTTGATCGTTTTTTTGTTTTTTTGTGTTTGCTAAAAAAATAGGTCGTTAGGACCCGTCGACGAATCTATGGGTCGCTATAAATCTCTGGACGAATCTACGTTTTTTTTAAAAAAAACCCCGCGGTTATGACCCGTTGGCAAATCCATAAGTTGCTATAAACCTTTGACGAATCTGTGTTTTGTTTGTCGATGCGTGTTTATTTTAGGAAGTTGCGGTCGAATCTGTGTTTTTTTGTTTTTTTAAAAGAAAAGTGCGGCCTTTTTTTTATGTATTTCCTTTTTTAAAAGGCTGCTCGGACCCGTGGATGAATCCACGAATCGCTATAAACCTTCGACGAATCTGGTTTTTTGGTAAAAAAAAAGGGTCGTTAGGATCCACCGGCGAATCTATGGGTCGCTATAAATCTATGGACGAATCTACGTTTTTTTTAAAAAACCCGCGATTATGACCCGTTGGCAAATACATAAGGCGCTATAAACCTTCGACGAATCTGTGTTTTTTTTATCGGCGCGTGTTTTTTTTAGGAAATTACGATCGAATCTGTGTTTTTTTTAAAAGGAAAGTGCAGCCATTTTTTTATGTATTTCCTTTTTTCAAAGGCTGCTCGGACCCGCGGACGAATCTACGAATAACTATAAACCTTCGACGAATCTGTTTTTTGGTCGGCACATTTTTTTTGTTTTTTGATTCTGTTTCTTAAAAATTAGAAAAGCGATGAAAACATTTTTCCCAGGAAAAACGGAGAAAGGACCTAGACGTAAGGAGCAAGGGCTTTTTTGTTATTTTTTTTGGACCTGTTCGTTATTCTGAAAAATTAGAAAAGGGCTTGCTCGCGATTTGAATTTAACGGGAGGGTTTTTCCGTAAAACGGTGCGGCAGGGACCTAAACGCGATGAACGGGAAAAAATTTTCCCCTCACAAAAAATCGCGAAGGACCTATCCATAATTTGCGAGGACCTATCGTAATTTGAAGAAAGCGGAGGGCTTTTTTCGCAAATGTCGCAAAATGATAAATGGCATTTGAGAGCTCGCCAATTCTTTGCGCTTATAAAGGATGGAATCATTAAGTGTATCTAGCCGGTTTGATATCTGAAACTGCTCAATAAACTGATGGAGTTCAAATTCAGATTCAAAAAATTGAGAAATTAAAAAAATAAAAAATGTTAAAAATTTATGAATTTTTTTGAAGCTCTGAGGCAATGCTAATGATGCTGTAAAATTTTCATATCATTATTAGATATGTGTATTTTTTAAAATTCTAACAGTGCTACTGCCTTTTTATATACTGTTCTATTTTTGGTTTTCTAGGGGTAATAAATGAAATCTAATATTTTTGAAAATATTTGTGTGAGGTTCAGAGTCAATTCTAATGATTTTATAAAATTTTTATATGATGATCAGACCTGCGTATTTTTTTTAATATTCTAACAGTGCTACTGTGTTTTTGTAAATGCTCTTCTATTTTTTATTTTTAGGGCAATAAATGATATCTAATATTTCTTAAAATTTTACTACATGATTTTGGGAACTCTGTATGAAACCATTAAAATTTTAGAGTATGATCAAGCATGTATTTTTTTAAAATAAAAATCTGAGAGTAGAGTGTCTCTATTCCTTTTCATTAATTGTAGTTTTTGATTTTTCAAAAGCACTAAATAATTTCAAAATTTGATGAAATTTCCTTGAGAATGTTTTATATATTAATTGAGATTTTTAAATTTTTAGAATTATTTATTTTCCTTCGGTTTACCAAAAATCAAATAAAATCGCTCAAAAATTGAATATCGGTGAAAATCGCTTGAAAATTGATGAAATCTCTTGATTTTCATTTTTCTATTTGACCGCCAAATTAAAAAAATGAATCAAAACTTCTTCAATTTCTACTGATTTCAACCGGTTTTTGCCAATTTTCGAAAATAAAAAATCGTTCAAAAATCAATTTTATGATTTTTTTGGAACCCTGATGCCACCTACACTTGGTTTGCGTGGCTGGGGTAGTTAAGTAGAAATATTCGCTAATTATCTAGCCTTGTGTACATCTTATTTGCAAATCTAGGCCCACATGTATTTGTAAATTTGGTTCTCCCCATCACTAGAAGGTGCGGCATGTGACACATGTCTTCTGCCGTGCTTGGGAAGCATACCGTGAGATATTCATATGAGACGATAAATATTTTAAGTAGCATATCAAAATGCATGTATGCTTACTGCTTATATATATACACATATATATACTAAGACCCCTTCGTTTCAGTTTCTGCACAACTTCTGCTTTAAAAAGCAAATTATCTATCGAATCTGGAGGATTCGGGCGATTTTCTCCCATAATCGTCGCTTACATATAATTAGAATCCGGCTGAAATCTGATTCTCGCTGATTCTTACTGATTCTCGGCAGTCCGGTCCGGAACCTAGATGTCGTAGTTGGCATGATTCGATTCTCCCATAATCAGAAGCAGTTTCTCCCATAATCCAGAAGCTGAAACGAACTGGGCTTAATTCTCAATATAGTCAATAAAATTGAAATACATACTAACTCTCAATATAGTCGATTAATTTTTCTCGCAAGGACATTTGTTGTTATTTTTGTTTTGGTGAGGCTTTTCTTCTCAGGAATATTTGTTGCAGTAAAAACAGGAAGTCACGAATATGTTCGTGCTTAGGCCCTGTTTGGCGAGCTTCAGATCTCAGCTCTACCTCAGATCTAGAGTTTGTAGGCTAAAATAAAGTGAATTAAATTTATATTTTTAGTCTAAAATGTGAACAAGATGACCCACCTAAACACTCTTAATGTGCTCACAGCTCCAGCTCTATAAATTTCTGGAGTTAGAAATACCCTGCTTCACCAACTCCACGGATTTTGGTAGAGCTAGAGCTGTGCTAGTGTCAACTCGAGGGCTCCACGGGGGCGGATTTCTGGGTGACACATAGGTCGTGGCTCGGGGCACATGGATGGGCCGATTGGCACGAACCGAGGAGATGAGCGGCGTGGGCAACGAAGACCCGCATGCAAATACGAAAAACTATATATATAGGACGCCGAAATGGGGCACCATGGAGCTTGGGCACCATGATTTCAAATGCACGAATTCAAGCTAAATTCGGGTATATTTTTTGAAACTTTCAGTTTTAAGGTATATATCCATCTATAATAATTCAAATGATACACATACCTTAGAAAAAATATACTCAAATTCAAAGATCTGAATGAATTTAGATGACATGTGTCTGTGTACTTTGCACCGGGGTACCCTCTCCACGATAGAAGTAATTGGCCCAAGGAGTGGCCTGGCCCAGCAAGCCCACGCGGCCCCCTGGCGAGCAGCCTAGCGGTCACGCTTGCTCATGGGCGGCGGCCCACGGCACCGGTGGGCGGCCGGGCGACCACGCCGCCACGGGCGAGAAGCCCACGAGCCTCGGGCGGCGACTGGCGATCACGCCTTGCTGCGCCAGTGAGCGCCCACGTGGCACCTGGCGGCAGTGGGGCGACCACGCCGCCTACCGAAGCGAGAACCCACATAGCCTGGCGGCGACTGGCGACCACGCCGCCGGTGGGCGAGAAGCCCATATAGCTCGGCGGCGACTGGCGGTCACGCTGCTTTCGTGGGCGAAGCGCCCACGTGGCACCTTGGCGGCGTGCGGCGCGACACGCCGCCGGGCGAAGCCCACGAGCCCTTGGCGAAGCGACTGGCGATCACGCCGCTGCGGGCGAAGCGACCACGTGACACCTGGCGGGCGGCGGCGACCACGCTACCCGGTAAGCGGCGAGCGCCCACGTGGCACCTGGCGGCGGCCGGCGACCACGCCGCCAGCGAAGCGCCGGCCGTGGCACCTGGCGGCGGCGGCGACACGCCGCCCGCTAGGGCGAGCGCCCACGGGCCTCGGCGGCAAATGGCGGTCACGCCCTACTCGCCGGACGAGCGGCCACGTGGCCTATGAAACGACCGATGAGTGGGCGGTCATCTGGGCCCCTCTTGTCAGGCCACGAAGGCAACCAAAGGAATGAAGGGAAAGCTTGCCTCAAAGTTTCCCTCCCCTAGCACCTCGTGTCAGGGTCATTAATTGTAAAGGATTCAGCTTTCGACATAACGACGGCTCACCCCTCTCCTCTTACCAACCCGTCGCAGGAGCGACCTGTTCCAGGCGGACCGGGCGAGGCCTCTCATCGACATTAAATGAGGTTCGAAGGACAAGGCCAGGGAGGCGCATGTAATAAATGAGTCGTGGGTCGACGTGGAAGTTGGAATGATGGGTGTAATTAATATGTTGTAGAAAAGTATTGTGCCACCTTCTCGCCTGTCTATATAAGGGCACCTTGGTGCATGGAGAAAGACCCCCCCGGTCCGGCAAGTGAACCAACTGCATAGAGAACAGGTAGCCATTGTAAACACTTCCACACTTTCTCAACGAAGAACAAGCAGGACGTAGGGCTATTACCCAAGCTGGGGGCCCGAACCTGGGTAAATCACTGTGTCCACTGGTTCGCCAATTCTCGAGTCCATCGTTGAGAGATATTAGGGTTTCCAGCCATGAAGATGCCCCTCTACCGAACCAAATCTTCCGTCTAAGGTGTAGCCTACTCTGTTTATTGACGGGATCTTGTTAGGCGAAATACGCCGACAACATGCTTTGCTGATTTATATATAAAATCAGCACATACTTACAATAAAACTATCACAAAAAAGGTAACTTTAGTTTGAATTTCAGTTCAAACTTGTTTGAACTAGTTATGCTCAACATCCTAAAAGTTTCAAAAAATTTCGCATGAAAATACATAGGGAAAGTACCTGTTTTGGATCATACACTACACCATCCCACACTTTTGCCAACACATGGTACAGTCGGCAAAAGACACCTTCCTCGACACAAAAGCGTAAAGAAGCGTTTAGCCGACAAGACATGAACGATGCATGTAGAAGCGATCGGCTTAGGCTTTGCCAACAGTTCCAATCTTTGCCGACAGTACAAGCTTTGCCGATAGATGAAATCTTTGCCGACAAGTAAAGTGTTGGCAAAGATCTAAGTTTTGCCGACAGTTCCAATCTTTGCCGACACTTTACTTGTCAGCAAAAGTGCCAGCATGCATGACATACAAATTAAATATGCAATATATATACAGAACCAATTCCACATTGAATTGACATACACACTTGTAACCAATTCCACATTGAACCAATTCCAAATTAAATATGCAATATATATACAAATTGAATTGACATACACACTTGTACATGCAAATAGTGCCACTCACATATATAACCATATACATACACATGTCACAGTTCAAATAGTTAAGTTGCACATCACATAAGTTAAGTTGATACACAATCACCATATACATACACAATCACAGCACACATGACATACAGGGTTTGATAAACATAGACCCATCATTGACAAAATTCCAGGCAACCTGAGCAAGTGCATTTTGAGCAACCTTGAATTTCCTTATTGCTTCAACCAAGGGCTTGTAAGGATGGTACACATTCAGGTCAAAACCAAGTGTTGTAAGTACAATTCGCTCCCCAAGTAAAATGAGTTCTTTTTGTTGATCATATACTTCCTGCACAAGACAATAATAGACAATTTGTTCAGTATTAGTAAACTGTCCAAGTTCATACAGCAGCTCTCGATTGTTTTCACAAACACCAGCCGAAAATGGAAGCATCCAATGGAACTATTTCATGGCCGCCTTCATTTTGTTAGCATTTTTTTACAAGGTATATCAGCATCACAAATAGTTAAGACATCGACATTTGTAGAATTGGCACGTCGTGATCAACAAAACCGGGACAAAAGTGGATCTCGGAAGACATGCATATACATCACGAAGTGGACACATGCATACACATCAATAATTAATTTAATCATAGCTAGCCCAAAGATAATGCATTCATTCACAAAGAAAGCACTTTGGATCTACATAAAAGCTATCGGGTTATATTTTGTTTACATGTAATTAAAACACTTGCTATATGAATCAAATAGGGATGAGGTCATTACCATATAAAAAAATTACTTACTAAGTGGAAATCTCATTTTCCATTGCATCAGCTAAATTAGAGAATGACAAACTCAAAGGATACAAATCCTAGGATAAATTGCTTGAAAAATAGGAAAATAATAAAAAAGATGTTGAGTGCTAATTGTCAAATATATAGCTAATAAACTTCAGCAGATGCATTGACACAGTCAAAACAATTTAAAAGACTGTCATAAAGTGGAAAAAATATCCGTTTCTGTGACCATAAGCAGATAGCATGAAAGCAGGTCAAGAACCCAATGGGACTGAACTATGGTGTAAATTTAAACCGATACCACCAAATAGCAACATGCAACAAAAGAATAATTCAGTTCAATCCATTACCCTCTCGCTTGATTCTCGACCAAATAAACAGGTCCTTTTCTCGACAAAGAAGAAGATCCTTTTATGGATAATCTCATAAGAAACCAAGATGACATCCTTCAAAGGCCTAGGTGTTTCTTCAACTTTTCCAGCCAAGAACATGCAAACAGTGGCGATAGTCTGTATGGATATTAGATTCAGAATTCATGTGCTATTTCTTAAAAAAGATAAGCATAGCTGCATAGGACAAAACTTTAGAGTAAATTTAGACCTTGCTATCAAAAGTTTGCGTAATACAAGAAGCATCCAATGTCTTGCATGAGTGCAAATAGGGAAAAAGATAAGGATAAAAATTGATTTTGTTGATCAAATGGTATAGAGCACTAAAAGATTATGTCAAGACATCTAATTTAATGACATTAAGTCACTTTAACTGCTACTGGTGTTCAAAAGATTTGAATATCCGATTACCAACATCAGTCTATGAAATGTGATAGTTGCTCGGAAACAGGTACAAAAATTGGATGAAAATTGGTGTTGGTCTTTGTTAAGAGTTAAGACATAAATGACATCAACAAACAAAAATTTCATTCTCGAGCAAACACTCAAACAAGATGCTACTAGTACTTATCGTTCTTGTTCTTGGAAGCCTTCCTCGATCAAGTAAAAGAAAGCGATTCTCAAACAATTAACATCAATACAATGGAACAGGCAACAGCTGCAAAGATTTTCACTGCACTACTTTTCCTCCCTGCATAAATCAATCAAGAGAGGTGATCTCGCCAATTTTCATCCAATTCAAAGTGTACAAGCAAGAATGGCGTAAATAAAATGCAAACTCGAAAGGCACATAGTCGCCATATGGCACCGACACCGTCGAAAATATGGTGAGCCCATAAGCAAGCTTTAGTACGAGCAATCAAAGCATTTTTTCTTTGTCTCCAAATCATCTACTATCTATAGAACAAAATTTCATTGCACCTTAAGAACAATTAACAAAACTACTTTGCTGAAATGGTATCATGAATGACAATGAGACCTAAATTTTAATAAGTCCAAACACTTTCAAGTCCCAAACAAGACTATTACTTTGCAAATGCAGGAGTACATTCTTGATTAGCGCTTTATTCTATATACTCTTTAGCGGTATGAATAGAGGAAGAGAAAAGGTCATAAATAAGTTGGCAACAATGAGAGCCTTGTTTTTAAACAAAACCAATTTGGTTTAGATACTGTGCTCAATCATACTAATCAATTCGAAGCATCGAATTTTAAAGTGTGGATTGCTAATCCGGTGAGGAGTAGTTTGGACAGAGGCTACCAATCAGTCGATTCAATTTACTAGAAAAATAGAAACATAAACCATGGATTCCCCAAGCCCCCAACAAGCGTATAGTGGGATCTAATAATATCTAGCGAGTAATATGATGATGCGACAAAACAAATACATGCACCGTGTGTTCTATCTCATGGCCATGGCAAGATAACAAAAGGTATGACATCATAAAAGGAGTGCAATGGAAGATTCAATTTCATTAGGAGTAGCTCGAGTCCCGCTTCGTTGGAAGATCCCATACTTACGGAGACATGTACTCATGCGAATACGCCAATACAATGAATGATGTGGTCTTTAGTGCCCATTTGCTCACTTATCTTCCAAAATCTCATATCGGTGCCCTACTCCTTTATATAGATGTGTGCGAGACATTTAAAGAAATAAAATGACCAAATTGAACCTCAACGTGAAGAAAATTAACTTGAACGACAAAAAATAAGCGATTTCAAACCTCAAGACCACCGACAACATTTAGCCTTCCAACATCACCTCCAGTTAAATATGGTACAAATTAAATATGCAATATATACGTAACCAATTCCATATTATCCACCATTGAATTGACATACACACTTTACATGCAAATGGTGCCACACATATATAACCATATACACCATTAAACACTACCAGTTATTCTTCCACGAATTTAATTAGTAAAATTTTGCAATTACCATAAACCGATTTTTTAGCGACTTAATGCATAATTGGTTTGGACGATGAGTGATATATATGGTTCATCGCGAATTATGATCGATATATATCCCGATGGTCAACGGACAACGTGATAACTCAAGGACAGATTGGCTTATGAAAGGAGCAGAGAACAACATGCATACACATGACACGGCTAAATGTTTACATGGTGATGTTTGTATGAACAGCGATTGAGATTCTGCTTTTTCTCGATCCATCATGAGGTATATATATGTACTTGCACCCTAATGCATTCTACAAAGTTTGTTAACATATATAAATGATAAAAAATTATGTATACATATATAAATGAGAAGAAAATTATGTATATAGTGCTTAATTTATCAATTGAATTCATTAAAAGTATTGAAAACTATATTGCACCTTCCACGAATGTGGATAGATTTTGATTTGTGCTCGTTACGCCTTCTTTTCTACAAACAAACAATGACATAAGCAAGATGAAGTTACTAATTAGAAATAATTTCTCACCACTCATATTTACTCTCTTGTAATGAGAGCAATGCAAATACCAGAGCTACAAGTATTCCCTTGTCATTTAGCATATATACAATGTTGATGTAATTAAATCCCATATGCTTGTATTAAGTCCAGACTGGAATGGACATGAATATACCTCATGAACTCTAGAATATCGAAATTGGCTAGTCAATCACCTTAATAGCCCATTTGGCGATATTTACAAATCGAAAATTCTTTACATTTTTATTTCTTAGATAGCACATAAGATCACGAAAGACGATAGAAACAAGAAAAAGACTTACCTTTGCTTGGTATGCCTTATGGAATCAGTAAACTGAAAGAACAAGAACTCAACATTAGAAGTTTTAACGCTTCGGGGTTTTCAATAGTGATTTTAAATATTCATTCAAAGTACACAATTTCAAATGTTCAGTTGTCCATGCCGAGGAGGTCAAACAATTTGACAAAATCCGACATGCACCATGCAAGCATATGTCTATCTCAGAAGATATTTGACCCAAGATGGTAGTTGCACAGTAGGGTTTGTAGTTGAAGAGTGAGAATGTGACAAAGAATAATGAATAGAAGATAAGGTGATGCATCCGTGACAAGTAATGGATAAGGTGATGCATTACTTTTACAAACATTTCACTAGTAGAAGAACAGCACCCATAGTCATCGCAAGCTTGGTCATCAGAGAAAACGAAAACGTATTTTAGAGAGAGAGAGAGAGAGTAGGCAGATGAAGAGCCTTGAGGCCACACCAGATGGACGGAGCGGAGGCACGAGGCGATGGGGCTCGACGCTGGGATGCACGGTCGGCGCGGATGCGGGTCGGTAAAGATCTTGCAGACGCCGTCGCCGGGGCTTCGACGCCGGATGGACGGCGGCGTGGATGAGGCGGTGAAGATGCTTTCGCCTGGCCACGGGTGAAGATGTGCTTAGCGTAGCGGTGGGGGCAAGACGAGGCGACAAGCACCGGGCGGCGGGGGCAAGACGAATGACAATAGGCCGGGCGGCTGGGCTTGATGCGTTTCGACCAGCGCAGGGCGGGCGGCGCCGGTGGCTGCGAATTGGGGAATTTTCTTTTCTAGGTTTTATGTGGGCGGGAGCGCTGGGCGGTATTGGTGAACGATCGAGTCCGTCGCAAGAGGATAAGGCCGCTGGCGGCCGAAACTTTACTCTCCCGCTGTCATTTGTGGCCGACGCTACCAATCTTTTCGCTAGCTTCAATTTCGTACACACCCATTCGCCGACTTATCAGCAATAGTGCAGCTAGGCTACGCCGACAGATGAGCTGTGACCTATTTTTTGCCGACACATTATTAGTCAAAATAAAAATGCCGACACATAACACGTTGCTCTATTATACAATTGCCGATAGATGAGGTGACAGTAAAAGGTCTGATTATTGCCCACAGATTATATGTCGCCAATACTAGCCTTTTGCCAACAGTTCACAAAGTGGCCAAAAGTGTGCCATGGTGTAGTGATAGTGCCTGCACACGTTGGTTACACTGTGACAAAAAAGTTTCAAAAATTTCGCATGAATATTATATATATATATATATATATATATATATATATATATATATATATATGTATGTATGTATGTATGTATGTATAGACACACACACACACATCCAATGCAATGCTTCCCATCCCATCCAGAGAATCCCCTGCGTTCTAATAATCTTAAGAGCATCTTCAATAATATCACTTTAGTTGTCTCTTAGTTACACTGTGGTTACACTGTGACAGTAAAATCTTATGTGGAGTACAGAGGATGTGAGGAAAAGAGAACGTGTTGTCTCTTATATAAGAGACAACCTGATCATACAAATAAACGCAAATAGTGATAGAGTATGAGGATAAATTATGATAAAAACAATATAAAATAATTAGATGAATGATTTTAGAGAAGAACTATCGGAGATGTTAGTTCTAATACTGTCTTTAGGTGAGTTGGAATTCTTAGAGACAAACTGTTGTACATGCCCTAATGCCCTATAAATTCCTCTCAATCTCATTCTCATCCGGAGACAACAACAAAAACCTCCTCTCTGTCCTGTAGTCTTCTTCAAACATGAATTTGATAATTGTCAATTTGTTATGGGTCGCCTAATGTATTACTGTTTTTTTCCTAATCATCCAAATTTCGAATAACCACTCATTCCTATCATTTTGTATTCCATTATCACATACTTGTCAATGGTATGAACTTTATAGGCTTTGTAGTTAGTCTTTGTCTTTGTTTTCATTTTGAGTTTCTTTTCACTATTTTTTGTGTCAATCGATATATTTTTTTATGTAGGATGAGAGAATGACTGCGGTTGATATCAACTAAGACATGGTCATGGAAATGAGTTGCTACTGGATGGTGGCCGCCGCTAGACAAGTTTTTTTGTACCGCCAATGAGACGCTACTTACTTAGTACTTACTACTTCCTGTCATGATGTTCTGTCATTGTGTCCTATATTATGATCTTGTGATGTAATGAACTAGTTGTGTACTTGGCTATGGGCTATGGCTAGTTGAATTTTGGAATATGCAACGGTTTAAGCTGTTAGGGTTATAACATGCTATAATGCTACTTGCTAGTTACTAGTGGCTTAACTAGCTCCGTCATATGCTTGCTTAACTAGTCCCTGTCATGGGGTGATGTAGTTAAATCTACTTGTTAATTTACTAATGTAGCTGCATTTTGAACATATAGTATGGTTAATTGATTATAATATATGCGACATATATAGTTTCTGTTTTCACGTATTATCCAACTAAATATTCGTGACCGAAACTAACTATATTTAGAGCAACATGTATTTGCTCCATATTTGTAACTAAGATAATTCACATTCGTATTTATATCTGGCACAATCTATATCCGACTCCGATTTTGAGAATAAATTTAAAATATAATACGAAATAAGCAAAATCTGTCGATATCCGCTCCGAGTGCACCCGTGAAGGGCCTGATCGACAGGAAGGGAAGCAACACGAGTTTAAATGCTGCTGTTCATGGCAATAAAGAAAACCAGCACCTCCACCTCAACGCAGCGCCCTCCGCGTTATATAACGCAAACGGGAGCTGCATCACCACCCCACAAATACCCAGGCAGGCACAAGGGCTACACTTCAGTTCCGGCCGGTCTTCATTCCGGTAGCACCTACCAGTACATGCACGCGAGTGCCCGGCCGCCTCTTAGCTCCAGCTAGCTTCACCGCTCCACTACCACCCCAGCCACGCACGCTAGCTACATATATACCCCTAGTGTGTGTACGACTGATCTATCGATCGACGATCGACAGATTGTATATATCGCGACGCTTCAAGTCCAAGTAGGTAAGTAATGTGCATCAATATATGCAACGTTGATTGACTGAGATTACATGAACTATTGAACTTACATCGACCGGTCGATCATGGGTACGTAGCTAGCTGTTGCTATTGTTCTGTGTTTTGGTGACACGAGCTGGCTGGTGTTGTGCAGCGGTGAGCAGCTGAGTGCGGGAGCTAACTTGAAGATGAGCAGGAACAACGGCAAGGGGCCGAAGCTGGAGATGCGGCTGAACCTGTCGCGGTCGCGCGGGGGCGGTGGGGGCCCGTCGACGGCGCCGGGTGGCAGCAGCTCGCCGAGGAGGCTGTCGTCGTCGTCGTCGTCCACGGCGTCTCCGCCGAGCTCGTGCGTGTCGTCGGAGGGGAGCCCGGAGGCCGGCGGCGGCGGCCCCCCGATGGTCCTGGCGGGGTGCCCCCGGTGCATGATGTACGTGATGCTGTCGCGGGAGGACCCCAAGTGCCCCAAGTGCCACAGCACCGTGCTGCTCGACTTCAACGACGGCGCCGGCAAGAGCAAGGGCAAGCGCGGCTGATCTGACCTGTCCTGTGTCATGACGCCGGCCGGAGAGGAGCTGCACTGGCATGGCTAGCCGTGCATGTCATGACGACGATCTGATCGTGCAAGAAACTAAGCTGCTACTAGCTACTATCTCTTCTGTTAATCCTGTGCGTGTCCGTGCTCATGTGTGAGTTGATCGAAAAGGAATTATTGCGTAGACCCGTTCTTTCATGGACTAGGAGGCGTAAGCTAGCTAGCTACAGCCACGCGCGTGTGTCGGACATTGGGGTGCCAATGGAACGGGTCTAGGCAATAATTTCGCGTCTCTTCTCTATCTGTGAGGTGTAGTGTGCGTAGTGTGTATGTTCTAATGAAAGTGATGTGTTTGTACGGGGCAGTACTACTGCTAAGGATTAAGATTTTGTCTTGGAGATTTTATAGAACGTAATGCTCTTGTCTGGCGTCCTTTGGCGCTCGGGTACAGCTTGACGCGCGCGGCGTAAATATGCTGCAGTGAGGTGCGGAAAAGCGGTGGGTGCAAATGCATTTCATACCGACGGACGTCGAGCGAGCTATCACCTAGGCAGCTCATCGTTAATTAACTCGCGCACATGAACACTGCGCGCATCGATCGAACTCTACATATAAATACGTGCCTACACCGGCATAAAAAGCTAGAACTTCTGAATGCTCCATATATAGTCCATATATGCATACTAGTCCATATCAATTTTCAGACAAAACAAACGCATGCAGAGAACACACAAAGATCACGAAATAGGAATCGAAAGTTCAGACAACTTTTCTGCAAGAGAAGTTTGCGTGTTGTTTGGTTCGGATATCGAAAGACCATGCCATGCATGAGGCAGCGTTTCTTTGGACAAGCTAGGAAACCAAGGCAAGGCAGCCAGGCATGGGGAGGTCGATCGAAGATAGGAAGATGCTGGGTGGTTAGGGTCATTCAAAGGGGTGACTATTGCGGATTAACTCGCTTTTAAACCAAATAAATGCACGAGTAATTGGAGACAGTTGAGGGCAATAAGAAGGGGGAATTGTGTCAGGGTGATGAAACCACAGTTCATGCCAACCTTGTCGCTTCAATGCATTGTTGCAAAGGAGGAATTGAAGCACACTGCTTCGATGGCCAGCCACTAAATGCCCTCATATTCCACTGTAGTCGCACCTCTGCTGCACACAGAATTAAGGCACACTCCCTCCTCCTTGTAAGAAAGAGCTAGCTACTGGTACATGTCAACAGCTGCCTACAAGCAGCAGTGCAACAGCTGCCTACATGCAACAGCAGCAACAAGATTATAAAAATCACTACTAGTATATATGATGCATATCAAATTAAATAAAGGCAGTTGATCTTGCCCAGGGAGCAACGTTGGAAACATCACTTCATCGCTGCTCTCTTGTCTGAGAGGACCAGTCGAACAGTGATCCGGAGAAGCCATTGGGCTCAGGTGATGTTCATGCAGTTGCATGATGCATCGCATGGTTTTTCTCAGACTATATATCTATCAAGCTAGCTAGCTACTTTTGGGCAGATGAGGCAGAGATTTTATGGTTGCATTCAACTGATGATGGCCACTCGGCCAGTGCAGTGTGTCAACTGCATGCATGCAGAACATGCACCACATCACATTCTTGTGTGTGCATGGCCATGCAGCTGTGTAGTAGTAAACCGCAACAATAACATCCATCCTTGTGAAGCAAATTAAACCGAGAAAGGGTTGCAATGCAATCAAACTCGACCAACCACTCACCTTTAAATCCCTCCTCCTAAAAGATCAGCTCGTAACCTCACCGCAATTAAAGGCCATATAGTTCCTAGAGAGAAGATACATAATAATAAGTGCTCATGAATATGAGTTGTTGCTTGGCCAGGGTTACAGCTCAGTAGGAGCTGTTCTTTCCATACATTGAGCCATCTACGGCAAATACGTGTCAAGTGTTCAGATCGGATGCTAATTGAGTACTCCACTTGATGCTCAATGCATCTGTCCATCGATCTAGGAGTTCTCCTGCATCATGCATGGAGATTAGCAAACTGCAATCACGCATAGATGCACTTTGGTCCCGAATGAAGTCAGCTAACACGGGTGAGAAGGACCGATCGGTCGTGTAATAATGGCCGGATAAATCCACAGCATGGATATACTATCATGGTATGAGGAATTAATTAAGGGCTGAGCAGAAATTAAGCAGTGTGGGTGCGATCACAACTCAGCGGAACTGTCGTAGTTGATACGCTAGTGTCAACAGCTTGCAAATTTGTTGCGCAAATCGTATATTTATTACGAGATCAATGGTCCATACGTGCCACTTATTTGACATATTCCATCTGCTAGCTAGCTACCTGCTACTACAATTGGAATACGTACTCGAGGGATCGTCCACTGCTCATCACCTCCACTGTTAATGTTGTATAAAGCAAGGCAGATCCTTGTACACGAACAGAGAATCTGGAAGCTATTCATGTGCTTTATTTGGTAGCGATAGCTTCTGGAAGATTAGATGCGAGGAATAATGATATAATCAAGAATTATCCCTATGAACCGACCATTTGCTATTATGGGCACTGAATAGTTAGCAATAGTTTTTCTGAAGATTAATCAAAGATGAGGTTAAATAGAATCATTCATGAGACATGATCGTCACTTAAATTATTTGGTGAGGTTAATTTTGGTTTTGGCGTACAAATACGGAGTGCGTACTCGCGAGCATGGTAAAACATCTCTTGTACCAGCTAGTTAGTGCGAATTACCAGAGCAACTGGGCGAGCAATGGGGACGGACAAAGGCTCTGAGCTTGCTGAAATGCCAGATGACTTTGAAGGGTTTGCATTTCAGAAAGTTCTTGTGATCAGCATAAGAGTGCGATGATTCCGTATACAGACTGCCGTATTCTCGGTCAAAGAAATCCCTTGTATATATGGCCGTAACAGAGGTCTTGTATTCTTCATCCTCGAGCCTCCGGACACCGGGCAGCAGTACATGTACGCACCACCGGCGTCTCAACGGCAGCGTCACATATAATCCAGCAGACACGAGAAATACCTTTGGGACAGGGACAATGCCGCAGGCTGGGCTATAAAGACATGCAGAAAACAGGGCCGAGAAATCCACCCAATGAGCGGCCCCGTCTATCGCCCCTGTCACCGCGACATCAATGGAGAAAGAAAGAATCTCACGGTCAGACCACGATACGGGAGCCGCAGGCGCACGTACGAATGGCCATCGGCTGCGCGGCCATTGATGGGAAGGCCCGTAGAAGTGCGGAGCCTCTGGGCTCTCTCTCTCTCTCTCTCTCTCTGTCGGAGCAATGCCGTCGCGCGCCGTCCGTCGACGCGCGCGGCGACCGGGGCACGGCGCCGTGCCGTCCATCGGGGGGGCGGGGGACGTCTTCGGCAGCCCGTACGGGCGTGCGCGCCGCGCTTGAATTCTACGAGCAGAGCGAACCAGACGGGCGCACAGAAAGGACGAATTGGCTCACGTCCTCACCTATCGGATTTACGGGCCGGGCCGCGCCGCTTGACTTCGATTTCGGAATAGACAGGCCTAGTGATTTTACAGGGCAGCCCAAGTTGATGTTTACGACGTAGTGGGAGGCAGATGTTCTGTAATAGGTGGTTGGGCCGGAAGGTCTCCGCGGTCCATGGGCAGAGGGCGCATCAAGAGGCTTCTGATCCACACAGCGATTCCCGAAACGATCGAGGCAAGCGCACTTGTGGAGTCCACGCACACGCACACGCTTGCATGCAGTGGACGCCAAATGTACCTGCTGTGAGTGTGTGAACTGTGAAGTGCACCTAGCTAGGCGTAGCTGAGCACGAGTGCACGAGCTAGCGTCGCATGTCACTATGTCAGTACCACGTACGCTTCTGGATGCTACGTCGTTGTAGCTGTGACGTGCCTAGGCTTTAGCTGAGAAAGATGACACGTTGACGTCGGCCCGGGTGAAGGATGGGCCTGACTGGACGATGTGGGATGGACCACCCAGCCCATTATGAACTTCACCTCTATTCGCTGCACTGCCCGTGTTTTTGTCACCTGAAGCTGGTAGCCTGCTATCGTCCGTGAGGGCTTGTGCTTTTCAAGCCAAAATCTAACGTAAATTTGTCAGCAAGATTGTAGTCTACCTGCCAAGAGCCTGATCAATATCGCAGTTCCTATCAAGCGCCTGATAAGTGCTAGTTGGCAAAAGCAAAACCGGAGAATCTATCGCAGACCTTGTGAATGGATTCCGGTAATGGGAATCTCATGGCTCACTATCTCTCGAAGCAGAGCCTGATCAACTACGGATCAACCGTACGGAATTGCTCGGTGTGAAAGAGGGCAATTCACTTGTACTTCAATACTCTCCTTCATGTGCAGCTCTTTTAGGCCTAGGACGTGGAATAGAAGTGGGCTGCAATTATTTTTTTAAAATTGCGCCAACCGGGTCTTGAACTCGAGACCTCTTGACTCTGATACCATATTGAGTTACATGCACCAGTCAATTTATCTAAAAACTTAAGTTAATGAGAAAAGAAGGACAACTCACTTATAATTCAACACGCCCGGTGCTTGTCTCGCGCTCCGGCCTCGGCTCCTCGTAGGACACGCTTGCCCGCGGGGTCCCGATTGTAAGCGCGGGTCGTCCGTGCCGCATGATTGTGTCCCTGCCCAGCTCAAATCGGCGCGGTGCAATGCATTTGCATCATTTTCTGAATCTGGCATACACCCAGGCTTGAAGCAGAACGATTGCACAAATGTTAGTATATTGGCCAAAACTCAAAGCAAGTTTGAAGCTGCAACTCTGTTTCAATAATGGGGCAACGACCACGCACATCTACCTCACTTCATGTTGTGAAAAAAGAAATTCTGCAGAACCTAAAGGACGCTGCGCATATGTCGTATGACATTGGTAACAGTCAACACGAGGGAGAGGAAGACTGAGGAACACATGATGATCCATGCTTCGTAGGCTGCACCACCCTATGGTCAGATATTCAGACGAGGGGGCAAAAGCTTCAGGTTACAGGGTACTACTCCTATATAAACAAGCATTTCTTCTCATATTTCACACCATGCAGGTGCAGAGCACTGCACGATGTGCAGAACAGTGCTGCAAGCCACATCTGTACCCCTGCACCCCGCGCAGCTCGTGCTTCCATATCTTTTGGATTGCCTTTCAGGCCAATGGCGACAGTAGCTACCCGGCTGCTCTTCTTTTTCTTTTCTTTCTTTGCGCTTGCACCTTCTGTACTAACTTGTCTGAAGCCCAAAGGTGAAAAAGGGAAAAACAGCAGGTAAATTTCATTGTTCAAGTGTTCTTACTGCCAGCGTTGTTCAAGTATTCTCGCAATCTTGCTGTAATTTCTTTTCCCTGTACTGTACTTCTGATGCTGAAGAGAGACAAGGTAATCATGATGGGGATGCCGGCCGGGTGCATTGCATAGAGACCGGGGAGATGTAGATGATAAAGACGTTGGTGATATATATATATATCGAGTATGGAAATGGAATGG
The DNA here is from genome assembly GCA_036346375.1 of Guadua angustifolia. Taxonomy (NCBI): domain Eukaryota; kingdom Viridiplantae; phylum Streptophyta; class Magnoliopsida; order Poales; family Poaceae; genus Guadua; species Guadua angustifolia. The sequence goes on along the minus strand of CM070509.1, from coordinate 36,050,482 downwards.
TACCAAAAAAGCCTGACCGGTTGCTGTTCCTCTGATGGCGATGTGCAAACACAAGACAAGGATGGTCTCCCTGTGAACTGTGATGATCATTTGGGTGGATCTGCCGCTTGCTAGACACGGTAGACAAGGAGAAATTTTTACTATTATATATCATTATATCGCCAAGATTTGGTTTCGTTACTTTCTATTTGTTTTTGTGTTCTGTCTGCTGCTGCTACCACCACAGTACATCATCCAAGATATACATGGCCATATATCATATATGTAAACTGGGAGGAAAAAAATTGAAGTCGATAATTTGAGGCCATGCAAAACTCTGAAAGCTACGACTGTTACACACACAGCTCTCCTGCAAAACTTTTTAAGTCCAGATGTAAAAAGCGCGAACGCTTTGCACTGCTCTACTACCAGGCTACCCACACATGCATGCGCCACTAGGACCAGATCAGATCGATCAAAGACTTGCTTTCTCGCGAGTAACCGAGGCGAGCTGCGGCCGGCAGAGTGCATGCAACACAGTGCGATACTACAGGCGGATACGTACGACCTGTTCGGTCCTCATGGTAAATAGTCGCTGAGCCGATGAGCAACGCGTTGGGCGCGTCCAAAGATGGCAGCTTACGCCCCACAGTGAAGCGGAGCTGTCCATCTTTTTTTTTTCCTGGGTCACGGTGCCGATGCGAGCCTACTCATCCATCGACTTTTGGATTCTAAAATTTCAGAGCACAGATCACATGATCTGACCGCCATCGGTCCATCTCTTTCCAGCTAGGTTGCTGCAGGTGTTTATACACACATATGATCTCTCCCCGTCACTCTCTTTCCTACATGGTTACAACGAGAACGTGAATCCTCTTTGTAACTTGGCATGAGTACACCGTTACGTGTATCCATTTGCATGTTGCATCTTCGACGTGGTGCATATCAACGACGGATGCAGGATTTTCAGAATAGGAGTTGGAGTTAAAAAAATATTGTTCGATCTAAAATATAAAGATTTCTAAATAGCAAAAACACAAAGTACAAATTATTTTTACTAGAGACAACAAATAATTTTTACTAGAGACAACACATGAAATAATTTAGAGATTCGAGGATTGAGTATTTAAAATCTATACCCTTCCTCTTCATTTTTAATGTTCTCATGCTATATTTCAAAACTCACGATTCACAGTTACAAATTAACATAACACTGATGGATTTGCGAATTGAGGATTTCTGATTAGAGAATCAAGAATAAAATTTACCTGCGTGGTTGCCGCTGCATAATACTCACCTAATGTCGATTGTTTTAGCACCATTTCTTATACTGCTAGGTGTTGCCGTCCTAACCCGCCGGTCGCCGCGCCCACAGGGTTGCCCTGCAACACATCGCATCATGCTCTTTGCTTCGCCGGAGCTGGTGTCACACCCTCTATTTCCAAATCGGTGCTCGCTACGGCCATAGGAGCTAGAGCTACCTTGTGCACTTGGTGTTTGTTCGTTGCCTTGCTCTCTACCAGCACGTTCCTACCTAGTGGCCTTCGTCCGTCGTTGCCGAGCTATCACCTGTCGTCTGCACCGCCGTGTGGAATGGAGAGGGCGAGAGAGTTGGGTGTTGGTCTTGAAAAAAGGAGGAAGATTGGATCTTGAACGTTTGGGTAGTGTAAGGAAGATTATGAGAGAGTGTACGTAGGTGGGATGGATTGAAATAGACTTTGAGATTGAAATAAGTATTTTTAAACACATTTACTAAGTATATACACTTAATTTACTTATTAAATGCTAGATTGTTTTGTCTATTTTTTGATGTATAACTGCACATCCTTGTCCATACGTGGAGCCGCCAACGGTGCATGTATGTATCGTGCTACGAAGTTGCTAGTGTTATTTGCTCCATATATACGTTGGCCTCGCGAGATCTAGGCCCTGCACTATTAATCATGCATGCAAATTGCAATGTACTGTTCTCTCCTTAATCATGCATGCAATGTACTGTTCTGTCATCGCTTTCCCTTGCAAATAGACGTCACGGTGCTCGCCGTGATTCGCTCGAGAGGCAGATCGACGTACGTCCTTAGCACCATGCTGTCGAGCTCTCATTGTTGCAGCTGCACAGGCAGGCAAGGCAACACTTGCACTTCGGTTGCATAGAAATGAGCTTCGTGCATGTAACACCATGGCCCTACGCTGGTCGGGCAGGATCAGTGGCGTAGCTAGAATTTTAGTCATGGGTGGTCCAACTTAACTTTTTTTAACAATATAAGTGCAGCATACCAACATTTAAATAAAAAAATACCAAACACAATATAATCAAATAAAAAGCTTTAACAACCATCGCACGTACAGGAGTTGGCTGAGGAAGCCCTACGATTTTTTTCTCTACAGAAAAATACCTAAAGACTAATGGGCTGAGTCAGGGTGGTCCGTGGCGCACCGGAACCACCCTGTAGCTCCGCCCTTGGGCAGGACTACAGCTAGGCTCAGCTTTTGGAGGAGGCTTGTTGTTCTCTTAGTTATGTAATGTAAACTGCTCATGTAATTTGACATTCGTGTGGTAGATGCTCGATGATATATGGCATATGTATCTTCATGTGCAGTTTTGATTACAATTAAGAAGTAGCTAGGTTATGTGAAAACAACCATGCATGTATACAAGTTTGAGGAATTAGCCATCAACCACAGGCTACGTTATTTCAAGAATATCATTATTATTAAGAATTTCTTTCAGATTAGTTCTGAATGGAAATAAAATTTGTAGTAAAATTTTAGTATGGAATTTCTCACATCCATTTATAGTACTCAACCTTTTTCTGATTTTATATATCTGATACGCACACTGTGGTTGCCAAAAATTTTACAATTTTTAATTACAAATTTATAGGGATGGCAAAAATACCCGTGGGTCCGGGTACCCGCGGGTACCCGACCCGACGGATCCGGGTCCAGGTCCAAATTTGGATCCACAGGTATATTATTTCAGGTCCGGGTCCGGTTCCGGGTCTGAATCTCATTTTGGACCCGTGGGTACCCAGACCCAGACCCGTTACTAGAGAAGGTGAGGTAAGGTGAGCTCAAATAGATTAGTACGCACCCTTGTCACAAGTCACACCATAGCTCAATGGAAGGAACCCTATGATTGAATCAAGAGGTCTTGCGTTCAAACCCCATTCTAGCTCTTTTTTTTTTCATTTTATTTGAATACCTCATGCATACACATCTTAAGTCATGGTAACAGGTCCGGGCATCCATCGGGTCCAGGTCCGAGTTTAGACCCGTGACTGACTTCGGGTCCGGGTCCAAACTTCAGGTCTCGAATCTGGGTCCACGGAGGCTGGACCCGGACCCGTTGCCATCCCTACAAATTTGCATGATAGGACATCACAATTGGTTTGGAATTCTTAATTTTTATTTACGAATTTGTATATGAATGCACATTTGGATACCACAATTTTTCATGGAATTCATAATCCCAAATTTATATACATTTGGATGCTATTTTTTATAATATTTGAATTTATATATTTGGATAATAGCAACATATTAGGTGCAACCTACCTTTAATGTGCAATAGGTGCAAGTGCAGTGCAACACCTAGTTGGTTGGGACACCAGAACCAATATATATAAACTTTTTTTAAGAAAAATACAGATGATATAGTATACAGAGTGTCGTAGCTTCGTTTAAAATTTAACTTCAAAACTCATAGTGTGTTAGAAGAAAAAAAAAGATAAAATTGCGATAAATAGTAGCATTTGACTTCTTTTTCCTATCCCTTCGATTTATCGTCAGTCATACTTATTTATGTTACTCTTAACACAGAATAATTTTGAACTTACAATTTTATTTTTTTGTGAGAGAAATTTTATACTCCCACTAGTCATACGAGTGACGTTTTTGATGTCGATATGGTCTCCAAAACACCAATAATTTTAAATGTAGTATATCCATAAAACCTAATAAAATTGTAATGTTATATCTTCACCAGGTTAATTATATTTTATGGATGGGTTAGATAGTGATACTTTTACATTGCTATTCAAATTTATATTTATTAAAAATATTATTAACCCATGCAATGTGTGTGTGTGGGCTAATGTGTCAAATAATATTTTTAGAGCTTATGTGCCATGATTTTAAAATTTGAAACCATAGGCCATATCAATTTCGATACAATTAGTTGAAATATACTTCTAGTAGTTATATATATATATATACACAATTCTCTATAGTACACTAATAGGATCAGTTGACTTTATATATATCCTTGCCCCAAGAATAGAAGAGGATCTATTCATATTGCCAACATATTCCAAGAGGCCAGCATGGACATGTATTTTATTTTTTGAAACCAGACTGGAGGTCAGTCTCCACACAAATTGGATTTTCTTTTTAAACCGGACTGGAGGTCAGCATGCATACGGAATGAATTTTTGTATTTGGATTTCATCTTTTAAATGATGGGTGCTAGGATTCTTGGATGTGCAGAACTTTTAGTTTTCGTCAACTTCTCATATATCCTTGGATACATCCATCCAATACTATGTATACATTTCAATTTTTTAGTGGGAATTTGTAGGTATTTTTCTATTTTGGTTATGTGGAATTTTCTAGTAAAGATTATATCATTCACCAACGCAATAATATAGAGAGAAGATAAATTCAGACAGGGGGAGACGTGGTAACATAGTAATCCGTACGAATTCTTTAATACACCTTGTCCTTGAGCATTGTGTAATTAATAAGTATTCTCTAATGACTCTGTACTTTAATACTCTGCTGGCTGAGTGCATGACAGAATCGGAATACACAAATCTAACTGTGTGACTTACATGACAAGGATGAGGACTTGGGTAGACTATATCCATAATTTGCATACAGCTGTCGTTCTTAATTTTATTGCACGAGTTGTAATTTAAGCCATATATGTTTTCCTTTTTTGATTGATGTCAGAATTTATAGCCTTGTTTTCTTTTTCTTTGGTTAATGTGGAAATTTCTAGTCTTTTACATATCTTGTAGGTTATTTAGAATTTTTAAGACATCACAAACATTAGAAATGATAACTAGAAGCTTGAAGGAAAATGCAACTTAAGAAATGTAATTAAAGTTTGAGCTTTGATGGAAGAAAATGATTGAACATACTAAATTGTTGGGGTTCTCAGAAACGAAGATTCTCTCTATCATACATGGATCATGTAGCTCTATGCTTCTATTATTCATCAATTAGTTACCCTTTTCCAAACTATATGTCATGCACATCTACCACTCTTTATTTTTCAAAGCAATAATCTGATTATGTGTGCAACATATTGTCTTATTAGTTTGTATGGTATTAAGAGTGCCTTGCTAGCACAAAAACAGATACACTATATGTGGCATACCTTGAATTTATATTCCCTCACACGTCAATTGCCCTATTGAGCCATGTGTCTTCTTTGTCTTCTCGTCGCTACAACTTTTCTGCTTCAACCTCCAACAACATGTCTAATTCTTAATCAACCCCTTTTAGTTGTACCCCTTCCAATACACTCTGCTATAGAGATATCTTTTACTTCTTTTCAATTATTGATAATGTTGACTGTTGCAACATCAAACATGCATACATATGAAACCATCACCGATCCCTACCTGGACACCTATCATGCTCTCTTTGGTGGCCATGAACCTATTCCCTACAGATGCTCTGAGCTCTTTGCTCATTTGCTTTTGTATGCCCGTGTTTTCGTTCATACAAATGCATGATATTTTTCATTCTTGATGTCCTTTTCTCCCGTATCGATCACTCCACTTCTTCAATGTTGGCCAACTAATGCTTCTGGCTTCCTCACTAACCACAGTGACCTCCCATCTTCAACGTTGGCCAACTCAATGCTTTTGGCTTCCTCACTAACCATAGTGACCACCCATCTTCACTGATACTGGCATATACAATTTAGTTGTTGCCTAATGATGTGGAGAAACCTCTTGCCATCATCAGTGATGCTACCTATTAGCACCATATTATCCATAGCTCATCTTCAATAAAAAGTTTCAAAACCTATCTTCTAAAGTTCCTTCATCATCGAGCTTATTTGGCCACTAACTTCTTCAACATTATCGATGCTCACCACTCGTCGTCATGGCCCTTAGCTCCTTTGACTCCGGCCTTCCTCTTCAGTAACTTCGGCGACACTACCCTTGTTGGACGGCTAAGGTGAGCAGCACAACATTGCCCTCATCTCCCTCATAGTGCCTCGGCACTTCACTTTTCGGTGGAAGTCTTCGTGTTAGACAAATGTACCACATTGCACTATTTTGTGGTCACATTTGACACTATTAGTACTATCCTCGTTATAATTTTTATTTTTAAATAAAATCCCAATTGTTTTTTATGGAGTTCGTATACAAAATCAAATTACTAATTTTATTTAATTTATTCAAAATTTTAGTTCTTTAGGATGTTACTTGAAATTTGTGTGAAAATCATGGTGCAAATTTTCTTTTATTTTTTATGCAATTTGAGTTATTTTTGTTGAAATTTGTATATAAATCCAATTGCTAATTTTTTAAAATAAATTATTCTAAATTATAGATAATTAGGATTTTACCTTGGAATAATTAACAAAATTAAATTTATGATTTTATTTTATTTTCTACCTCTAACTATATGTAATCTATTTTGAATTTAAATTATTTAACGATTAACTATGGAATAGAATGGAAATAAAATTACAAAGTTTCCTTGTTTTTTCTATTTTCTATTTCAACTATTTTTGTTGAAATTCATATACAAATAAAACTTCTATTTTTAAAATTTTTATTATGATTTGTAGTTATTTGGGGATTTTACTTGAATTGTATTGAAATCAATTTGCTATAATTTATATTATTTGATATTCCAAATTTGGTCCTAGGTTGCAATTTGTGTACAAATTCAACCATTAATTTTTTTTCTGCATTTCAATTTTACATTAAAGTTTATGTGGAAATCAAATTATTTATTTACATTATTTTTATTCCAAATTTTGGTAATGTTTTATTGTAATTGACATGGACTTTTTCTTCTAATCTATATAAAATTCTAATTTTGTTTTATTTTGATTCTAAATTTTATTTTTGGTTAAAATTTATATACAAATCCAATTACTAATTTATATTTAATTTTTATTCTAAATTTCCATTTTACTTTGAGGTTACGTGAATTTCATTTTTACATTAAAATTCATATAAAAATTAAATTGCTTATTTTATTTTTTATTCTAAAATTTAGTTATGTTTAATCTAATTTACATGGACTCTTTCTTTTAATCTATATAAAATAGATAATTTTATTTTATTTTTATTCGAAATTTTAGTTTTTTTACTTGCTGCAAATGAGCTAAGGGGCAATTCCAATTTAAAAAGCTAGGCTGAGCTGGATTTGAACTAGGAAAGACATATCGTCAACGAATTTATAGTTTGTCCCTATCTGTGACCTCATCATATACGAAGAGATTCATAGGAAGGAGCGAGGTGAGACCAAAAGCGACAATAGTAAGATCTCCAACACCAAATTTTCTTCCTATAACTGAGGAGAATGTGCTCTTTCCTCAATTCAAATTCGTATACAAATTCAACTACTAATTTCTATTTAATTTTTATTTTGAATTTCTCTTTTACTTTAAACTTTGTATGGAACTCAAATTGCTATTTTTTATTCCAAATTTCATTTATTTTTTGGTATTTGATATAGCCTTTTTCTTTTGATCTAAGCGGTTACGACTTGGGTCTGTCATATTGACGGCTAGATCTTTTTTATTTTCCTTGATTAACATGGGAATTTCTAGCCATTGAGAGCAAACGTGGTGGCTCTGTTTGCTACTGCTTTAATTAAGGTTAGAATCCGTATACAAATCCAACTACTAATTTCTATTTAATTTTTGTTTTGAACTTCTATTTTTCTTTGATGTTCTGCGAATTTTAGCTTTACTTTAAAGTTCATATGAAAATCAAATTGCTTATTTTATTTTTTATTCCAAAATTTAGTTATGGTTTATCGTAATTGACATGGGCATTTTCTTTTAATCTATATAAAATAGCCACCACTACAGATAAGGCTATTACAGACGGTTCGAAAACATCATCACAGATTATTTTTTGAACCATCTGTAACCATATATCAATAATACTACAATACATATCATAGACGATTTCCGAACCGACTGTGAAAACACATATCTCAGACATTTTTGAACTAGAACCGTCTGTGATATGTGTTGATCACAGACGATTTTTAAATAGACTCATATGTGATATGAGTGTATCATATACATTTTTTAAATAGAACTGTCTATGATATGTTTTCCCCTAACTCTCTTGGTATAACTTCCATAATTAATATCTATTGTTTGAAATTTTATTCTCCTTAGATATTTCTAACCAGTTATAGATTTTTGTAATTAAATATCAAAACATTCTAGATGTATGAAAGCAACAACTTATTTGATGAGGGTGGTCTTAAAATATAAACATATGTAGCACTTTCATCCCCTTTCTTATTCCAGTGTTGATGGATTCCAAGACAAAATCTAATTCCATTCATAGTTCATCTTAGAAGTTGTCATGCTCTGATTTATCTTTCACTTCATCATCCCGAATGAGAATACCATAGGCGATCTATTTTTACTGTGGCCTTGTCTAGCAACAGGACTAGAGTGATCATGTTCATATCCAAGACCCAAGTGAAAGTAAGTTGCATATGGTATTCTCATTCGGGGATGGAGATGAAGTGGAGGAGGTAACCGGGGAGGAGTTCGCCTAGGAGGAGGATGCCGAGTGGCTAGGGTTTGGGAGAGACGAAATGCCTTAAGAGCCAAGGTCTACGCTACCAACCTTTATCGGTATGTTTACATAGTGGTCTCAGTTCATATCACAGACAGTTCATTGTTAGAAACATCTGTGATAGCTATAGGAGTCATCACTAATGGTTTTATACTAAAACCATCTGTGATATTGATATATATCGCTGACGGTTTATGAAGAGTAATATCTATGATTATATCACTGACGGTTTCAATATGGAATTGCCAATGATATTCCTTATTACAGACAGTTGAGGAGTCTAATATAAGCCTTTCTGTAGTAGTGAGATAATTTTGTTGTATTTTTATTCCAAATCTGACTTTTAGGTTAGAATTCGTATACAAATATAACTATAAATTTATATTTAATTTTATTTCAAATTTTAGTTTACTTTGAAGTTCATATGGAAATCAATTTGCTATTTTTTTATTTTTTATTCTGAATTCGATTATTTTTTTGGTATTTGACATGTACTCTTTCTTTTTATCTAAGCTGTTATAATTTGGATCCGTTATATGTATGGCTAGATCTTTTTTCCTTTTTTCTTCGATTAACATAAGAATTTTTAGCCATTGAGAGCGAACGTGGTGGCTCGTTTTGACTCTTCTTTAATAATATAATATAATATAATATAATATAATATAATATAATATAATATAATAGATAGATAGATAGCCTAATAGGATCTAATTAGTATATACATAGATAGATCAGTACCACCATGTGAGAGCTAATAATGCAAAAATGGAGTGTGGATGTTCCAAGGGACAGTGACCTATGCAAGGAGGCATGATTGGAAAGTTGGGGCTAATAGGAAATTTCGAGCTCACAGGGAGTACATGAAATCTCTAAGACAATGCAAGCATAAGAGGAAGTGAGCACATTTCTAGCTTCTTTTACTTTGTTTTTTTTAAATCTAGCCCTCTTCCTCACCGTAGAAGACACGACAGATGGTGAGGAGCATAGGAGTAGCACCGCACGAGTGGCTGCCTACCGCAAATGGCAAGTGAGGGAGTGGCGGCCTGCCATGGGAAGCACGCTTTGTGGTGGGGAGAGGGTCTTGATTTGTAATTCCACTCGGAAGAGATTAGATTTGCAAAACATGAGATAAGATAGGCTAGAAAAGTGTTCACTTCACATCAGAGACACAATTTTGCAATTCCTTAATTTGCCAACATCATGATCTAAATGGATGAAGAAGTGCACAACATCGATGCAACAATTGTTGAAACATGCAAGCAGATCCACATCTCCAATCAGTGTGCATATCAGTGAAGAAACAGAAGTATATATAAATACTTGCATGGCACCATGGCAGTGCATAGCCAAAAGTGAAGGAACCTCCACAAAAAAATAAAAAAAGAAAGAAAGAGTCTACGTGAGTGTTCCTTGCTTGGATGGCATTATGCGCTTCACTTTGATCCACGAATTCTTTTGTCATCATCATCTCAACAAATATTTGCTATACGTCTTCATCAATGAACCCATTCTTAGAGAAGGGAGTCCTATCCTTTTTGACGTATTATGTGATGAGCGTTCTCTTGAAATTCTTCCACGCCCTTCGTGCCATTAGTAGAGTATACCGCCGTACTAGGCGCATAGAGTCTTTAGGGATCTCGAACGATGTAAAAATTTATGTCAGTAGGTTGTTGGCTCCTCATCAATCAGCGACTTCTAGGCTAGACGAGTGATAGGGACTGTTCTCATTCAACTATCCCACAAAATGTTCGGAATGTTGTCGTTGCCTTCCTCGATTCGGTAGGGCCCCATCCTACGGATTGATTGTCGTGATATATCGATCCATGGGCCTTTTATTTGCTCCATTTGGGGATGTCATATTCTTTTTAACAAGACTGTGTTAGGTATTCAAAGATCAGGCCAGTTGGTAAATCAACAATTCTCATTGTAAGCAGAGGAAAGTAAATTAGATCTTGATTTAAGAGAGTTAAATTTTATATGGGATCAGGTTAGAGAGTTGTCATATGAACATCAATCTCGTAGTCAATGAAGCATCAAATTAATACTTTCTAGCATTAACAGAAAGTAACCATCCAGTTAAAAGCCAAGATTACTTCTGAAATTGTCTAATACAATTTTTAGAGACCCTAATTACATCATTAAACATTCAAAAGGTAACAAACAGTGAGAATGATTCAAAGAACCAATTAAGAACAGCTATTCTATGTATCATCCTCCATTCATATTCAATAATGATTTTACAGGTTGGTGTCATAAGAGCAAGGCAGAAATCAAATCAAGAATAACTCATGTAGAAATATTTGTTGTTCTAGTCATACTTAATATCTTCTCAGTACATATATGAGAATTCTGTAGTTGAGCTTTTGTTAAGACTCTGAATGGCATGCTTTAGCATTAGTATTTCTCCTAACCACTTTACATATACTGTCGACAATTGGGGTACGGGTCCCCCGCCGAGCTTACTTGTTGAATGAGGGATCAACCAGAGCCCCTTTTCCGCGAAGAGTATAACGTCTGAGGGCCTACCGAGCTAAGGAGGGATGGTCGGATCGTCGCCAAGGAGGCAGCAGACAAGAGCCTTTTTTGTCCTGGTTCGGGCCTCTCGCAGAGGAGATAACAGCCCTACGTCCAATGGTTTCGCTAATATCCAAGAGTGAATTACAGGGTGCTTCTCGCGGGCGTTGAGCCTCTCTCTCTGCTCACCACTCCTTACAGGTGTGTTCGAGTGCTTTCTCTCTTCGTTACAGTGTCTTCTCTCAAGGGCCTCTAGGTGGCCAGAGCTCCCCCCAGAACGTTACATACAACGGGGTATTTATAGATAATTACAGTCTTACATCATTTATTACAGAATGACATGCCACTACTGTGCCCGGACGTGGGTGTAGTGGGCTTAGGACGTGGCCGTACGGTCCTTCAAGCCGCCGAGTGATTAATGCCACGTCGCCTTCGTGGACCGTGCCCGACCTGCTGGCCATGCCCGAGGTCATTCGTCATACTTGGTCGTCAGTCGCACTCTTCTGAGCAAGCATGCTCGGGGAACAAGGGCTCATGCTCTGCGACGAGCTTAGTCAAGGCTGGGGTAGGCCCGTGGGTCGATCTACCCAAGGGTCTTCCTTGGGGATATCGTCCAAGGGTAAGCATGGTCAGCCGAAAATTGGTTGTCGGGGTACGACGGTCCTTATGGGAATTACCCAATCCCTGACATATACCATGTATCATAAAACTAGGATATGGGATTCTTGATGTATTGACAAACAATCAGACTCACAACTTGGAGGTTAGAACAACAAAAAATAGTTTTCTCAACACATTATGCAACATGACTGTGATTCGGATAATACAATTTAACCAAGCAAGTTATTATATTGATGACTGTGGTTCAAATAACAATAAATGTACATACCAAGGGGGCTAATATACAATGCAGTTTGCAGATATACTACAACACAAGAGATATTTCTAGAATTATAAAAAATGCAAAATAGGAAGGAAATTACATGTTCACATAAAAAATGTTTCTATCTATTACAAACAAATGAGATAAATGGACATCACTTAGATATAACATGGGGGCAAAGTACATAGAACGATAGAAGCCAATTGCCTCTACATGTAATGTCTAGCTCTACAAAGAATCATTTTCGTCGCCCTGAGTGTGTTGCCTATACTCTAATTTGAAAGTAGCAGAACTAATAAAACTAATAAAGTAGCCCCCAGTTCCTATCAAGTACTCCATGGCTAAGAAGTATAGCCAGTATGGTCCTATGCAAAATATGTTAGTAAACAATAATGTTTTCGATTCCAATCCAATTCAAGATATGTTCAAATACAAGCTTCCCCTGGTTGATATACAATAAAGGATGGATACTTTGTAAGGATCTGCCATTTTCTAAACACAACGGAGTCATGTTCAAGCCCAAACAACTGAAGAGCAATACTCTCGTAAAATTTGAAGACAAGTTTAGCAAAAGATTCCAAGATTCAACACAACATAGGGAAGAACAAGTCCCTGTAGCTCAGCACATCGCCCTAATTCATTACAATTCGCAAATAGGAACTAATCCAATGCCCTAAATCAATAGCAAGAGCAACAATCATCAATGTAGAAATGATGAAAAAAATTCTAATGAAGTGGACTAACTGGGGGAGGAGACAACGATGGACATGGGGGAGTTGGGGACTTAGGGGAGGATGCAGTGCCAGATCGGGGGAGGTGGCAAAGTCAAACGACACAGGAAGGAGGCAGCTTCGAAGGTGGCAAAGCCGATGGGCGGGGAGGAGGAGGCGGATCTGGAGATGGTTAAGACAACAGAGCGTGGACGAGGAGGGGAGGAGGTGGTGCAGGGTTAGCGCACGAGGAGGCCACTGCAAGAGGAGGTCACCGGGGGCTAGGGTTAGGGTGATTCAAGGGGCAGAGGCTAGGTTGTCTGTGGTTATATATAAGGGACCTTTATTAGAGACAATTTTAGTATAGAACCATCTCTGATGTGAACATGTGAAAAGCAAATCTTGTTTGAAGATATGTCTTATTTCACAGCTGGTTCTCAACTGTAATATGCTTTCTAGTCAATTACATTAACCCATGAGCTAGTTACGTAAATCAACACAATTATGTTTGTTTCAGACGGAGTGGTTGTGACCACTTGAGACCTATAAGGGAGTGTGTAAGTTCAAGCTCCATTAATTAGGTTTTGGTGTTAATGACAAATCTAGTATTGAGATTATCCATTAATGTGATTTTGGTGTTAATGACAAATCTAATATTGAGACTAACACTTTTAATAATCATAATATTGATTAGTCTCAATTGTTAATAAATGACAAATCTTTTTATGAGACTAACTCTTTTATTGAGTATATCTTTGATTAGTCTCATCGCATTGAAAAATGGAAAACCCAAGGTATGCACTCGTATTCATTTTATAATATCTTAATGCATATTTTAAATTCAAGTTAAAGAATGAACTCTACCATTATTTAGACTTCAAGATGTGCATAATATTTTCAATTCCATATATACATGAATGCACACATTTAGGGTGAGTTCATACTTTACCTCGATGTTTCAATAGTATTGATCTAATTCATCTTTCTATATCAGGATCATTACTTTGAAACAACCTTTTGAGTATATATAACTTGTGTAGTTGTAGTATACTCAGGTTAATATAGGATAAACTCAAATGCTATCTAAGATTAATTATGTGCATATTGATTTCAAGTTCAATTATTTATATGCACATACCTAATGGAGTTTATTCTATAGTTGATGGTTTAAAATGTATTGATCCCTTTCCACCACATCACATAATATTTGGATTATTACATTACATCAAATTGAGTATATGAAACTTGTGTAGTTAATATACTCATATCAATTTAAATGTAATTTAAATTGTGTTCGGTTGCCATTAAATCAATAAAGAACTAATCATGAGTTGATGGTTCACTTTGTTGATCCTAGGGCAATCGAAAGTTCTTGAGTATAATGAAGCATTAGTTGCATCAAAATACTCAAGATATCATTTAATCATTCAAATTGATTTGGGTTGTGCTCAATTAATCTTGGAGGCATCCATTATGTGTTAATAGAGTGCAAGTGATGATTGAGACAACCTTGTTTGTTGGACTAACCTTTTTCATGAGTTGTGAAGTAGGTTGAGTCCGAGAAGAGAAAGAATCGGGAACGAAAAGTCATCATATGTTGATGAACAACAAGAAGAAGAAGATTTGATCATGGAAAGAAGATGATTGGAAATCATAAAAACTCTAAATGGATCGCTAGAAGCAAAGGTATAACTAGCTAGGGCTAAGGATGTTTTCTAGTCTTTTATCGGTCTCGGTGTTTGGATGGGAGACCGGGTTGCTAGTTAGGTGCCGTACTATTAAGAGGGGTCGAGTCTTATAGCTTGAGTTTCATCAGGTGTTGATGAACTCAATCCAGTTCACTCTAGCTCACTCTCTTTGTTTGGATTTTGCATGAGCTAAGTATTTGCATGTGTTGCAAATAAGGGAGCTCATGCTTACTTCTTATTGAATCTTAATCGATTTGGTTTTTGCATGGAGCTAAGTTTTGCATGTGTTACAAAAGGTGAGAGCTCATGCATCGGTGTTTTAGCTTGTGACTTGATCATGTGTTGATCATCACAAAGGCTAAGTAAAGTTTATATTTTGTGTTTGCAAATGTGGTTTGTAAATAAGCTAGAGGTTATGGGTTTCAATCCTAGAGTATGTGTTGGCATTTGCAAATTTGTTTTGCAAAGTGTCGGGATCATGGGTTGATCCTTACATGGCTAGAGGATTGATCTTATAGCTTTTCGGGTTATTTGTAAATGTGTTTTGCAAAAGTTATTTTGATCATGAGTTGATCGTCATGGCTCAATATTTGATGTTAGTTGATCATGAGTTGATCGTCATGGCTCAATATTTGATGTTAGTGACTCTTTCTAGCTTGTAGTCATGCCCTTGATCAAGTCTATATGAGAGATTTCGAAAAATCATATTTTAGACTTGAATGACTACATTAGAGTTTGGTTTTGGTGATATTTAAAAATATCTATGGTTGCTTAAATCTTGAAAATAGGTGGAGATTGTAGCCCTCATGATAAGCTTCACATAGAATCAAATATCACCTAAATCGGAGTTCGGAGTAAAAAGTTATGGCCGTTTTAGTGACTGGTACAGTGGTATGTCCGGACCACTTGCGGTCGCGACCGGATCCCCATCGGTGCGACCGGGCTCCCTCCGGTGCGATTTTTCCAGCAAGTGTGTTTTCGCCCAAATTGAGGGCGGTGCGACCGGAGGACCTCCGGTCATACCGGGTGAGCGGTATGACCGGACTCTATCCGGTCACACCGGCCATGTAACGATCGATTTTTCGACTGCTGTTCTGTGAGGGCTTGGCGGACCGACTGAACCGGTCGGACCGGACTCCTCGAGATTTTTCCTGTTTTGCCCCCAAACGGCTAGTTTTCTTTGGTGGGATATAAATAGACCCCATGGGGGGCTTGGGCAACTAGTTGCTGGCTTGGTTGAGTATTTGGGAGAGGTGTTTCATGTGTTGTACACTCTCATTTTGATTCTTGAGCAAAAGAGTGAGTCTAATTGCATGTGTTGCAATTAGGAGTAGATTGAGTGACCTCTTGTGCATGTGTTGCACTTGAGAGAGGCCTTGTGCATGTGTTGCACTTGGTGATCACCGGGAGCGTATGTATTGTGCTCGGTGAAGTTCAAGTGAAGGATTCGGCTTGTTACTCTTGGAGGTTGCCGATTCCTAGACGGTGTAGAGCGTCGTGCTCGGGAGCCCTCAAGGTTGTGAGACGCCCCAGCGAAGTTTGTGAAGGTTTGGGTTGAACCTACGCGAAAGCGTGAAAAACCACATCTAGTGGAATCGAGGCGGGTGCTCATTGCGGAGCCGGTCCAAGGGTTTGGGCTAGCCTCAACGTGATTAGGGAGACCGCAAGTCTCCTAACACCACGGAAAAATATCGGTTGCCTTTGTCTCTTTTATCTTCAAGCATTTACTTTATTATATATTAATCAATTGCTTGATTGTGTTAGAATTGCTTAGTATTAATTGTTTGTTCAATTTAGCAATTCTTGGATATAGACATAATTTAGTTAGTACACTAGTGAGCCTAGTTGATTTAGGCATTAATTTTCAAAACCTAGTTTATTGCTTCCGCATTATCTTTGATTAGGTTTTGACATAGGGGTTGATTATAGCGCATCGTTTTAGAAAGCGATTAATTTTATAAACGCCTATTCACCCCCCTCTAAGCGCATCCTCGATCTTTCAGAGTGGTCGTGACCTCTTGGGGAGTGGTTATGACCACTTATGTATTATGGTTTTATGAACCATGAACAATCAACTCAAAACCAATATCATTGCTTTTGTTAGGAAAAACAAGCCTGCCATGCTATTATAATATTGAAATATGAATATATGATATACATTTAGATCTACTTTTATACATAAAGACATGACAAATAAATATGACAACTACATCATAACTACACTTGCACGTGTGTAGTTAGCTTCCTCAGGTTGTTCTTCCTCTATCGTTATGCCATTTTCAATAGAAGGCAACTTATTGAATTGATTGTATCTTTCTCATCTATTACATTATCAACTTCGTCAATCCTCCTTTTCCCCTAAAGAACTACATGATTTTCTCTAAAGAACTATATGGTGCTTCTTGTTGGACGGATCGTTTATATATAAGACTTGAATAATTTGGTTAGTGAATATAAATAGTTCGTCTTGGTATCCGGCATGTTTGAGGTCACATTAATGACGTCGTACTTATCAACCTTCACCCGCTAGAGATTGAACCAATGGCACCGAAATAGTGTATATTAAAAAGTACGTAGTCGAACTTTCAAATCCCCTCTTTGAATCCATAGTAGGAGCTCATCGTCAACCCTGCGATATTGAACGCATCTATGCGGACACCATTGTTCTGGTTTGTGCTCTTTATATCCTGATCTCTCGTGTAAAATATGTACCCATTTATGTTATATACTTTCTATATCACAACTGTAAAAGTTGGCCCTTTTGCCAATCATGTCAGCGTGTTATCTGATGAACTCCCAGTGATAAGTCGCTCTATCAACCATTTGTTGAATTGAAGGTTATGCTATCTCGTGATCCAAGATTCCTGTCATGCCAGATTCTCTTGCCTTAGCCAGTGCTTGTGGTTGACGATATACGGGGATAGTACGGCCACGTGTTGCTTTTCTTCCAATAGTCCTGATACCCTAGAGCCTCCCCTCATGGCGAGATCGAGGCACAACTATCGGTTTGACTTAAACCATGTAATCGACATAGAACTCGATGACCTCTTTGGTCGCATAACTTTTGACAATGCTACTCTCTAGCCAAGATCGATTCCGTACATAGGACTTGAGAATTCACATGTACCTCTCGAGCAGGTACACCCAACATAAGAACACGGGCTTGCACATCTTTGTCACTCTCACAAGATGAACAATGAGATGGACTATTATATCGAAAAACGACAGAGGGAAATACATCTTAAGATTACATAGAGTCATCACCACCTCGGCCTGTAGAGAATCTAATTCTTCGGGATCGATGATCTTCTGAGCAATTGTATTAAAGAAATAACACAGCCTCGTGATTGTCTCCCGGATCTTAATCGGCAAAATATTTCTAAGTGCGACAGAGAGCTTCTGTGTCATCAGCATACAACAATTATAAGATTTCATGTTGGTTAATTTCATATCGTTCATCGAAACAAATCTTTTCATGTTGGAGGAGTAACAGGACAAAACTTTTACACCAGGCAAGTATTGGCACAGTTCAGTTCTCTCGGCCTTAGATACAGTGTAACAAGTAGGTTCGCAGTACGCACGGCCTTTATCGGTATCTTTCAGTGCTAACTCAAGTCTTATGCCCATATCAACCAAGTCAAAACGTGTGTTAGTGTTATCCATTGTTTTGCCCTTAATGTTCAATAAGAGACTAATCAAGCTATCACAGACATTCTTCTCTACGTGCATGACATCGATGCAGCGATGAACTTCTAGTTGCTCCCAGTAAGATAAGTCTCAAAATATTGATCTTTTCTTCCATATACTCTTCTCATAGGTCCTTGATTTACGTCCCTTTCTATACGTAACCTCCAAATTCTTAACCATGACATAAATATCTCTTCTGTTTAAAGGCCTCTCCCAAATCTGGAAAAAATATCCGATAGAGAGCCTAAATCTAAAAAATATCCGAACAGGCTTCCCAAATCCGATCCAATCGCGACCTCGAGCAGTAAGTATGCATTCCGATTGCACCCCTACAACCAGGGTTCAAAAAACCGAATTTAAAAAACCGGCTCGAAATTCGCGGTGCGGTTTTCGCTAAAACCGCTCGAAAAACCGCCGAAACCGCTAAAACCGAAGGTTTAAAAATCAAAAACATTTGAAAAAAATTTGAAAAAATTGAAAACCGTTCGGTTTTCAACGAAAACCGCGGTTTTTAAACCGCTCGGTTTTCTCGAAAAACCACTCGGTTTTTGACGAAAACCGACCCGGCCATTTGAATATTCTTCGAAAACGGTTTTGAGCGGTTTTTGACGAAAAACCGCGGTTTTTGGCGAAAAACCGCGGTTTTTCACGAAAAACCGCTCACATAAATTTTTTCAAATTTTTTAAATTTTTAAATTTTCTTTTTTAATTAGAACGGTTTACCGAGCGGTTTTGAGTTTCGAACCGTCGCGATAAAGTCGGTTTTCACAGTTTTCGAGCGGTTTTCGATGAAATTGTGAACACTGCCTATGACCAACGACCAGCCAGAAAGTCCTTCAATTCTTCCATTCGCATTGTGCATCCCCGTACATCCCTTACACTTGTTGGCTTTTGTAAATTAAAGGCAGCAGGTTCTTCGGATCCCTCCATCGCCATGTATCAACGACTCCCGTCAACTAAGATCACACGATTTCGTTCTTCGTACTTGCATGGCGGTAATTGTTTTCTTGCAAATTTTATATATGTATGTCTCTCCTTTTCTTTTAGATTTTAGTGGAATTTCTAACCTTCTACGTGCTTAAATATTCTTACGGACGAACATTGGGCATGTTTGATAGAGCTCTAGATTCCAGTTTCACTTGAAATCTGAAACTTGTAGGCTAAAATAAAATAAATTAAGTTTATATTTTTGGTCTAAAATGTAAATAAGATGATCTATTTAAACACTTTTAATGTACTCACAGCTTCAACTTCACGAATCTGGTGAAGCTAAATTTTCAACTTCACCAGATTTATGAATCTAAAAAAGCTAAATTCCTACCAAATACACCATTAAAATTGCTCTAAGCCTCTAAGTATGTACCCTCCGCATAAGCCTCTAAGCTTGAGGCCGGCTCATCGCTACTGCCCATTGATGCAAAGTTCCCCAGTGCTTAAGGTTGGCCGCAAGATTTCCATGTAAACCTTGTGGTCTTTTTCTTCACACACCATGGATGCTATCAGTGAAACGAAATAATGATAGGGCAATTACCAGGCTAAAAAAAGTTATGAGTGTTAACGTGGCGGCTAAAAAAACTTCTAGGGGTTTTGAAAACTTGAACTTGAAGCGGCATCCAGGCCCCAGGGTTTTATGCAAATTGCCCTAGCATAAGGTAATTCACAGAACTGAGTAGCCACAAAAAATCCCCCTTGTCCTCTCCTCTGGTCTTCCACTTCTTCCCTCCCACAAGTCCCTTCAAAAACTGAACTAGAACAAGCCTTCTACTCCCAAATAAACTCTCAGTTTCAAAGACACGGACACACACACACACAAACATCTTCTACTACTCCTCCATCCACCTCTCCTGCTGCTGCTGCATCCTCCTGCACATCACATCAACTGCCACGCCAATGGTGAGGAAGCAACCGTTGAGCTCCCTCTTCTACACCGTCAACTCGGCCAAAGACACCCCGCCGTCATCTCCCCCTCCGACGGCCACCCCACCGGCATGGATGTGGCCTTCTTGCAAGAACCCAAGAACGCGTTCCTTCCGCTCACCGTCCTTGGCGGCCGCGGCCGCGGCAGCGAAGACCATCGCGTCCCTCTTCCTCGATTCCGCCGAGTCCTCCTTCACCAACTCGTCCGCGCGCATGCACCACGACTGCGCCTCGGACAGCCTCTCCACCGAGTCCGAGGCCTCTGCGGTGGCCGAAGACATGGCCGACGCCATCGTCCGTGGTATCCGGTCCGACCGCCTCCTCTTCGAGCCCCGGGCGCCCTCCAGCTCGATCCTCGAGAAGAAGCCTCCGGCGCGCGCGCGCGCCACCGACGGCGAAGAGGCTGCAGTGTCGTTCGGCGGCGGCGTGCCGGTGGCCTTCCAGTCGGCGGACCCGTACCGGGACTTCCGGGTATCGATGGAGGAGATGGTGGCCGCGCACGGCGTGGGCGACTGGGACTGGCTGGAGGAGATGCTGGGGTGGTACCTCCGCGCCAACGGCAAGGACACTCACGCCTCCATCGTCGCCGCGTTCGTCGACCTTGTCGTCTCCATGGCCGCCTCCGCCTCAGCCTGCGCCTCCTGCTCCTCCCGCCACTCCTTCTTCACGCTTGCCGGGAGCGAGCTGGAGAGCAGTAGCGCCGGCGGCCATGTCTCTTTCGGTTTGAGGTAGATCAAATTAGTTTCAGGCTAGCCCTCGCTTCGCTGTTCTCTGTGCTACTGCGTGTGCTATGGCCTACGTGTGTGTCGATTAATTCTGTCATGTAAAATGTAGTAGCTCCAGATTTATCAATTCCAGATTCAATCAATCAACTAGCCCCTGGTTAATTCATCGATCATGCATGCCTAGTTTAATTGGTCCATGAGCCGCACATGATTCGTACTACAGGCTCTGTGTCCAAGATACCTAGTGAAACTAAAGTGTAACTGCTAGCTAACTACCGGTACAACATGCAGACGCAACAGCTAACAATGACAACGATGTGACCAACGTAACACAGTAGTTCACAGCAAATGTGACGCCCAGCGAGAATACGCACATCACGCGAATGCACAACCACCGCACAGTGAACAGGTTTGGACCTGATCGGCGGGCGAGATCTGGAGGCCGTTTTTGAGGCCTGCACGTACGTACGCACAGACATGCATGGCACCCGTCCGCGCGGCCAAACGGCGACCGTGCGCTTGCAATACATGTGAGACGAACAGCGAACGACGTCTTATCGGCACCGGTTTGGCCGCCTGGTCATGGTCCCCGGCATGCACGTGCGGTCGAGATCGATATCTCGGAATGGGACAGGGTTCAGTGCAGTTGAACGAGGACGGCATGATAAGCGCTCCCTATTCAATTGTCCGATAAAAAAGCAAGATTCCGATTTTTCCAAGTATTATAACAAAGCACTGTTCACATTTTTACTGTATTGAGTGACTACGGCTCACGTTTTTTTAGCGTTCTTGACCGTTGATTAAGAGAATCGGACGACTCAGTCGAATGTCCCTATTCAAGCTGTGTACCGGAACTCTCCCGCGGAATGAATTTAGTAGGCACAAGCAGAAGGTAGGCGTCGACGTTGATATGACAATGGAATCGCAGCCCCAGCGGCATCCGCTAGCACTAATAGCTCGGCCGTACTTATTTGTAATAAGTGATCTATACTTACTCTTATTATCGCATCTTTTCCAACAAGGTATAGAGTATTAGGGTCCACCAGACATGCCCTACAATAGCGTTCTGTTCTGTGTTGTAATCATGCGTTTCTTGTGCACCTAGGCGTGCAGTCCTTTTCTTTGAACATATATATTCTATTTATTTTTTATATGAGTAAATTTTACAAAACTAACTATGATTATCGAAGCTATCATAAAACCACACTTTTAAGGACATGTGTTATAAAACCACACTTATTTTGGCCTATCGTTTCATTAAACTATACTTTTGTCGAATCTAAGGATTGACATCTCAGGCCTACTGGTTACCAAATCAGAACTCACAACAATGGCAAAGGATAATAGGTTAATTGACCATTAGAAAGTTCAAGCTGGTTGTTGACAATTTTCGCAAATAAGAAATGAAATTCCTTCGAGTCCATGGCAAAATGACTGTTTTGTGGTAAATCGTCCATCACAAGTTCATCTATGCCAGAGAGGAGTCGTGAGGACGTGGGTTGGACTGATCGGGCCAACGATGTTAAGCCCATTGGTTCAACTAAAGTGCAGTTTTGTGAAATGGTTGATCAAAGTAAGTGTGGTTTTGTGGTACACATTTTTAAAAGTGCTACTATCATACAAAGAGTCATTTGTGATGCATCTTCTCATAAGGTTTTGCCATTTACAAGAAATCTGCCCGCGAAGGCATTGGAAAAATTGCACTGAAACTTTCGTAGAGGTTAGTTTTAAGCAACCATCTGTGCTAATCGTAGATTGCCCATACCCTATGATGAATCAATTTATCAACAATGGTTTCTTTCAAAGGAGCAATCTGTGATATTACACAGAGGGTTGTGAAAATAAACCATATATGAAAGTAAACTTATCACGAACAGTTTTATGTTGAAACAACAATGTAATAATTTAAGTAAATGTAAATTGGGAATTATATCGGTTGCTACTAGAACTTTATATATTCTTTCTCTCCCTTGTTGCATCTTCATTTTCTTCTCAAACATCGCATCCACTACCGTTTGGGAGGATTCTGGAAGAGACCGTAGGTGATCGAACCTTCTTTTTCCTCGTCATCTCGTTGCTTTGGTTTATTTGCTTCTCTTCTTCACTTTATGTTTTAGTCATTCGTCTTTTTTTATGATCCACTGGTATGCTTCACCCTTTGTATAATAGCGGGATTTGCAGTTTTTTTGCACCAGCTATACCTTAGTGGAAGATTTGCTTATTTGGTCATAAAATCTATATACATTTTGTCAAAATATATGTAATACACTGTGAACTCTATTATTTTTGTTTTATTGTAACTATGTTATCATATTGTTGTAGTACATTGTAACTATCATGTTATGTTGGAATGCACATAACCGAAAATGATTTTATTTTATGACTTTCTTAATAATCTATGCAATATGTTCAATTATGTTGTTTTTTAAGTTCATTCATGTTGTCATGTATCAAATTAACTTTGTTAGTACTAACTATTTTTGAAATATATTTAACAGATAGTAGGATCGTCGTCTAATGAATTTGTAGTTATGCTATCGAGTTGCACCACCCAAATACTAAATACCTAGTATGGTCCAGTGGATAATATGATTTTACTAACTGTGGATGATGGGGATTTTGATAGGATGCTCTTAGCCTCCCACGTTATGCATGCAAAGAACCAAGAAGGCCCATTCAACCTCTCTGTGCATTATGATGGCAAGATTTCTGTCTCCTTGAAGGATTCATCTATTGTAAAGGATCTGGATGATTATCATGAGAGGCCTACATGTGGAGATGTCACATTCAAACATATCCATCAAATGCTATCTTTTTAAGAGTGTAAGTAGCCTACACTCTCTAGTTCTATTAAGCCACAACCATCTGTTGCTAAGTTTCAAAAAAAAAGACAGGGTGTGTGAATAATTTTGTTTACTATGAAATATATTGTATTGTGTGTTGTTAATTGTGATTAGTTAATTTTATATACATCTTATTAATTGTCTCTTGTTGATTCACATGTGTTTTGCTAACTGTATTGTGTTGTTGTACATGTTTTTCAACTGTGAAATATTCTTGTCTTGTGTTATATATGTACAGATGGCATGACTAGTGTGATTTATAGGGCTAGCCATAAAATTAAAAAAACTATATCAAAAAATATTGCATATCACAAATGACTATTACCAAAATAACTAACCATAAGTGCACTATCACGGACAAGTCCTTTATCACAAACATTTATGATGATCAAATATCACAGACGGTTGTTGTCTTCTAACTGTCTATAATAACAAGCAAACGGCTATGTCCATTTAAATTCTCGCCTGATCGATTCAGATACTCATACTTAGTGTTTCTCTATCCAAATATAGGGTTTCTTCTCTACATTGTTGTCATCCTCTTTGCGTTGTTGTCACCTCCATCACCTACGTTGTCTCAATCGTCAACATGTCGTCGCCGTCACCATCACTGTCCTGTCCTCTCTCATTATCGTTGTCCTCTCTGCGTTACTGTCGTCCACATTGCCTACGCCATTGCTCTTGTCACCACGTCGTCACTATCCCCATCCTCTCCACAACGCTCTGTTGACCTCAGCACCACGCTGTCGCCATCATCTCCACACCGCATTGTCGCCTTCCGCTGCTACTGTCGAATATATAAATACGGGATATGGACACACACAAAAAACTTAGAGACCATAATGTATACAGTCAAGCAAGCATCTAGAAGCTTTAGATATCACGGGTCTAGTTCTATGAGATAAGATATACTGAGGAGGTATCTTTATGCAGGAAAGGACTCGATCGTGTTTTTGTTACAAGAAAACCAACTCAAGTACGCCTAATATCTAAGAAAGTTTGGATATTCTATAAAGATCTCGTGACGATAGACTCCTCATCGGCTGCAATCTGATATCCCAAACCGACTACAACTCAACCTGAAATAAGGCTACCCCCACTATATAAGGATGAGGGTAGGAATCCAAGGAAGCAAGGAATTCTCATACTACAAACCATCTAGAGCTAGACAAGTGAGAAGACTTTTTGAGTAGAGCATCCAAGAGCCAACGAGCTGTGCTTCGTCAAATCCTTAGCCATAGACAAGCCACCCCCAAGTTCAATCTCCATTGTAACTAGAGCTAGGCATCCTGCTTTGTACTCTATTCACCGATTCCATACATGATCCATACAAGAGTAGGGTATTAGTCCATCCGAATGTCTATATCATGTGCCCTTGATTTCATGCCTGATTTTGTTAAATTCGAAGGTGCCCGAAGTTATAAGTTTATTGTCGATTTCTAACCTTCGACAGCTACTTCTCAGGTACTACCGTCAACTTAAAACTTTATTGCTTCAGTTAAGAGGTAGATTACAATACTAAGGGCATGTTTGGTAGAGCTCCAGATTTCAGCTTCACCTGAAATCTGAAACTTGTAGACTAAAATAAAGTGAATTAAGTTTATATTTTTGGTCTAAAATGTAAACAATATGATCTATCTAAGCACTCTTAATGTACTCACAACTTTAGCTTCACGAATCTGATGAAGCTAAACTTTTTAACTTCACCAGATTCATGAATTTGAAGAAGCTGAATCCACCACTACAGAACACCACATCACTACCGGTTCCAAATCAAGCGCCATCACGGGTATTGGAACCGGTATGTAATCGGCGATGATAATCGAATATCACCGCGGTTGTGGAACCGGCAGTGATAGTATAAATCCAAAAATCACTTGATAAAATCAAAAAATATATTTATTTGCACCTGAACTAACCTGTATTCATTATTACGCACGATCGCGATTTTTTGATAGTATAAGTCACAAGTATAAGTCACAAGTCACGCGATTTTTTGATAGTATAAGTCACAAGTATAAAATCAAAAAATATATTTATTTGATAGTATAAGTCACAAGTCACGCGATTTTTGCGCGAAATACGCGCGCGTGCGGTTGCTAGGATTCGAACTTGTGACCTACAGCTTCGCGTAAACACTCCTTACCACCTCACCTAACACACACTTCTCAACTAGTATAAGATATATGTTCCTTTTATCCCTTCACATCCGAAAGTTTCAACTATTATTTGGGCATTCATATGACTTCAAATAAAAAAGTTGTCAACTACAAAGTTGTAGATCTCATCGAGAGCTACAATTTTCATATAAATTTTATCTTCATCCGACTCCATATGCAAAAGTTATGATTTTTTTAAAAAATAGTATCATTGCCGGTTCGATTCCGAACCGGCAGTAATACTATTATCACCGACAGTTCGTATTTCGAACGGGCTAATATTTTCAAAAAATCATAACTTTTACATACGGAGTCGGATGGAGACAAAACTTATATGAAAATTGTAGCTCTCGATGAGATCTACAACTTTGTAGTTGACAACTTTTTTATTTGAAGTCATTTAGATGTCCAAATAATCGTTGGCAACTTTTATCTCTACATATTCAAACGTTTCAACGATTATCTAGACATCTAAATTACTTCAAATAAAAAAGTTGTCAACTACAAAATTGTAGATCTCATCAAGAGCTACAATTTTGATATAAATTTTGTCTCCATCCGACTTCGTATGTAAAAGTTATGATTTTTTCAAAAAATAGTATTATTGCGGTTCGATTCGAACGAACTATTATCACCGCCGGTATTGAGAACTATATATCACTGCCGGTTCTTGTTGAGAACCGGCAGTGATATATAGTCTCACCGATAGTTTATATTCGAACAGGCTAATATTTTTAAAAATCATAACTTTTACATACGATCGGATGGAGACAAAACTTATATGAAAATTGTAGCTCTCGATGAGATCTACAACTTTGTAGTTGACAACTTTTTATTTGAAGTCATTTAAATATCGTCAAATAATCGTCAAATGACTTCAAATAAAAAGTTATCAACTACAAAGTTGTAGATCTCATCAAGAGCTACAATTTTCATATAAGTTTTGTCTCCATCCGACTCCG
Source organism: Guadua angustifolia (assembly GCA_036346375.1). Lineage (NCBI taxonomy): Eukaryota > Viridiplantae > Streptophyta > Magnoliopsida > Poales > Poaceae > Guadua > Guadua angustifolia. The sequence goes on along the minus strand of CM070509.1, from coordinate 36,023,614 downwards.
TTTGTAAAAGTTATGATTTTTTCAAAAATATTATCACTTTGTCGGTTCGATTCGAACCCAAGCGGTGATAATTATCATTCCGGTTCTTGTTGAGAACCGCAGTGATATATCTTATCACTGCCGGTTTTAAAAAGAACCGCAATAATAGTATCATTGCCGGTTTAGCTTTTGAACCGGCAGTAAAAGTGTTATCACTGCCGGTTCTAGCCGAACCGGCAGTGATAGACCGGCAAGAATGAGGGTTTTTGTAGTAGTGATCCCTGCCAAACACACCCTAACAATAGAAATTTGGTGGTTATGAGACCAAGGACTAGGATTATAAATTCCCTACCTTTTCTTTTCCCTTGAGGATCTTGCAAAAGTTCGAAGAGAGCTCGTCACTTTCTTCGTGCTTGATGTAATTTGAGCTGGGGTGAGTTCAGTGCCTAGAATAGTCCATAAATTGTATAGCGAACTATGTGTATTATTCAACCGTGAATTAGTAAAGTGCATGTAAATTTATTTAAATTATGAATTTATGTCATTTATTTTGTTTAAATGTGTGCTATTTGTACAAATGTCAACTGTGAATTATGTACGTGTCTTATGTGTGATTGAATATGTGTTTGTGTATTATCTCAGCTGTGAATTGTGTATTTTATATTTGTTTCAATGTGTGTTATGTGTCTATATTGAGGGCATGGATAGCGCGATTACTAGGCTAGTCATAAAACTGAAATTATGTAGAAAAATGCATATAATAGACCGTCTGTTATTTATCCTTATCACAAATGGTTCGTAATTAAAACCGTCTATTATTTATATATGGTTTCTTATGTACTAATTATCTGTGATGTGTAATTATCACAGACAGTTCCTAAACTATATATGATGACTATTGATCATGGTTGATTCTTTTTTCGCAGATGGTTAAAAAATTGTCTGTGTTGGCTGTTTTTAAGCATATGTGATTTTTTTTATGTGTGGCAGAGTGCGATTTTGTGATAGTTTTGACAATCAATATGTAGTTTTGTAAAATTTACTATCCTTATGTAGAACTGAGAATGCAAGTTACCGGTGTTCGGTCACCTCTGTTTTCTAAAAAAGTGTTTGATTACTTGGTTAGTCTTGTTCTATATGGGTGTTGTTAGAATGGCTTAGCTTGTTAATGAACAGGAGAGATTCGTAGATAAACAGACAGATAAACAAATGCTAGCATATTTGATCGCCCCTTTTGAAAAGTAGCTCTTTTTACCAAAAAAAATTAAAAATAGTTCCTTCTGTGCTACAATACCGTAGGACGTGCCTCCTATGATACCGTAGCGCGGAGTGCTATAGTCATGGTACTGTATCGTGAAAATTCGAGTTCAGGCGTGGAAGGAACATGTGTCACCCCTGGTCCTTCCGCAGTGGAGAATGGGTCATTTTTGTAATATTTTTGAAAAGGATCTACTTTTGCAAAAAAAAAAACAGTTCCTGGAAAAACTGCCAAGTGGAATATGGTAGTAATCTACTGGGTTTTGCATTTAGGAGTATTGTAGTACGGATAAGGATCCAAATCTCGCCGAAATTTTGTGAGATCTCGGTTTTTGAACATGGACGAATTTTGAAATACTGATCGGAGTAAAAAAAATTCATAAAATTTAAATTACTACAGTAATCTCGGAAATTCCGGTGAGATCTCACCATTTTTGACCAAAATTTGACCCTTTTTTTACCTTATTTGGTCCAATAGCCCTTAAGAAAGTCATTTCCTATGAAAATTTGACAAAAAACCAAAATTTTGAGATTTTTTTAAAAATTACAGAAACATTGTTATATTTTTATAAAATTATGCATGCTTTATCATGATGTGAAAATTTTATGGTACCATCCTAGGAAGTGTAGGATAATATTAAAAAATTAACTTCATTTGTTATCTTCAAAAAATCAAAAAATAGAATGAACATAATTGGGACAGTAACCTTGTCAAAATTTTATAAAATTTTTCGAGTTTGATAATGATCCAAAATTTTTATAAAAACTTAATAATTGACTCAGTACAATTTTATAAAATTTTAAAAAAAATCAACTTTTTTGTTTGCCAAATCAAATCTATGTATACATTGAATTTCATTTGTTATATTTCAAAAATAAAAAACGGAAAGAACATAAATGGTACACTGCACTTGTAAGAATTTTATAAATTCACTGGAGTGTTAATCATTATTCAAAATTTTCATGAGATATTAAGCATTTCCTTAGAACCCTTCTGCAAAATTTTAAATATTTTTTTATTGCTAAAGCAAATTTATGTATTGATCATGAGGCTTTTATAAGAATGTAGTACTATCAGAATTTTTGAAACTTCTTGAAGCTTGATCATCACATGAAAATTTTATAAAAATATTTATGATATATTAGGACTATCCACAAAACTTTTCAAAATTTTCTAACTTGGTTTGTACCATTTTTCATTTGGTTGAAGTTTACTGGTAAAGCTTTTATCAGGATAGTAGCATTTTCTGAATTTTTGAAAATTCATAAAGCTTGATCATTATTTGAAAATTTTATGAGAATATTAGTGATGCTTCATAACCATGCACAAAAAAATTCAAAATTTTATAATGTGGTTTGTCTTATTTTTCATTCAGTTCAAACTTGCCAAATCGGCTTTTATCGGAGACAAAGAAGAATGTTTGAATTTTTAAAAATTCCACATATTTGATATATCATCTGAAATTTTTATGGGAACATAATTTATGTGTTAGAAACCTCTAAAAAATTTAAATTTTTTGACATCGTTTGAGTCATTTTTCGCTCAGTGCAATTTTGCCGAGATCTCGGTAAATCTCGCCGAGATTTCGGTTTTAAAATTCGAAATTTAAATTTTGTTTTTACAATTCATCCAGAATTTGTTTGAAATAGTGAGATTCTACCGAGATTTCGTTCTCCGACTACTGACGATATTTAGAACGAAACCGAGATTTTAATCCTTGAGTACGGAAGACGCAGCTGGCCAATTCATTTAAGGCACAGTACCTACGGCCTATGCCACGTTCATGGGAGGTATACGTTGCAAACAGCCAAACCCCGTTTCCCGCAGCGATTCATCCTTTCAGGTGTACTGGCACTGTTCCACGCGACGCTCTTTTAACGTCCCGTGCTCCAGTGTCCAGTCCCTCGTGGACGGGAGCAACTGCATGTCTGCTCCACCCGGAGCTGTAGCCGGCCCACCGTGCGGCAGCTGTGCCGTTTTGTCCGAGCCCCTTCAAAACACTTTCGAGGGCTTTTTGTTCATTTGGATGGGCAGTACCACTTCTTCTGTAAAAGAATCTTTTGGCCATGGTCCCTGCCTCCAATCCATGGCGCCCGGCTCCTCCCGTTAGCCTAGTTCCCGCACTGGACCCATTTGTGGGCCCGCGTGTCATTGGCTGAGCAGGGACAGTACGAGGCTGTTTGTACAGTACGTACGCACCTTACGCATTTAGTTGTAACCAAAAATATCAGGAGTAACCGAGGTAATTGTAGTGTACCACCATATGTATATTCCACAGGTAATCTAGGTATCGGACGTCCTAACACTCCGCAACATTTTTTTTTACGCGTGCAATATTTTCTACCAACGCGTGAAACATTTTCCTTCGATAAACAGTGAAATTTGCTACAGAAAAGAGATGTTGCAAGCGTTCAAAAAAAATGTTACACGCGCTGGTAACAAATGTTGCACGCGTAGAAAAAAAATATTTCGCGGACGTCCGAAGAAAAACAAAAAATCGAACGTCCGACTGGTAGTACATGCCATATTCCATAGGGCGTTTCTGGCTTCTGCTGTTACCACAGAAAGGGTTTCTTAATTCACAAACTCTAAAGCATTCTACCAACGGTCACCCTCAAATAGGCCGCCAAGATTTCCGTTTATTTACAGGGCTGGTTTGTTACTTCCTTCCTCCTGTCACAAATATTTTATCATTTTGTACATCGATATGATCTTTAGAATACAACTTTTACCACTAATTTCTATTATAATATATTTATTAAATCCAAAATATTATAATATTATGAAAACATTTTTAAAAACAGGTCTACATAAATGATTTTTATATATCTAATTTAAATATTTAAAAATATATTAACGGAGAAAGTTTTGGAGGTTTCATTTCACTTATATATCAAAACGACAGCTACGACTAGAGCAGAGCAAGTAGTAAGTAGGGTGAAAGTCCTCGCGCGGTTAGGAGTACCGTCCTGCAGGTGAGAGGCAAATTAATTGGCGACCAATCAATTAAGTGAATAATAATGTACGCGACCCCAGAACGGCCACGGTGTCCATCAGCAAGGCGACCGGCATACGTACGGGCGCGGCACGTTGCTGCTACGTTCTCCTGTGCTTTTGCCCTGAAATACAGGGATGCGCGCGGCAACGGACCGGCCGGCACGGGGAACGTGCGCATCCCGTTCGGCTTCGTAGCAGAGAGCCAGAGAGGGCACTGGAGCGGCTCGCTCGCCGCGGTGGTTTGGTCCAGGCTCTGCTTTTGTTAGCTTGCGATGCCCTTTAGAGGCGGAGCTAGATCTCGAGCTATCAGAATCTAGGCCTGAGATCTAGCCTAAATGTTAGTAGGAAAATATTAATATGTATCTGCAGTTCTTTACAAACCCTAGCTACTCGTCAGCCTCCATCCTCTACTCCACATGCCAGAGACCATCTCATGCGACGCACCGTTGCCACTTTCGGCATCCGGAGACCGACATCCCACCCTCAGCCTCCGACCGCCATCTGCCCATCGCCTCTTCGTGGCCTGGCCCATGCCATCGAGTCTTCCCACCCGCCGCCTCCTCCTGTCGCCTCTCCGCAGCTCGGCTTGTGGCCTCGTGCCATTGAGTCCAAGTAGGAGCTGCCTCCCGCCATCGGATAGTGCAGAACTGCAGATCAATGTGAGTAGTGTTGAGCGCCTGCAGCTTGTTGTTGTTTGGAACCTGGATCATAACTTTTCCAAATCTAATCGCTAGATCACGGATGTTACTTGTTGGTGCTGTAGCAGTTTTATGGTTGATCTGGAAAGCTAGAAACCAGGCCTGTTTCCATAACATCTTCCTAATTAATCCATCTCCATGGTAAACTAAATAGAAAAAACTAGGTCATCTCCATGTAAACTAAAAATTGACAAGAAAAATGAAAGTCTGTGTGTGACAAATTATTAATTGTTCTACTTTGTGTATAACTTAATCGGAATAATGTGTCTCTAGTATCTTCTGTACATTGGAATCCTTCTGGTTCTGGATAAGATGAGCCTAGTATTTTTCAATTTTAGTAACTGGGAGCGGTATAATTGACTATATTTTTAATTATGGACATTATTGAGTTGTTTTTTAAGGTTTCAAGCTGATTTTGTTGTTCACATATTGCCTATTAATCACATATTTTATATGCAGTGGCTAAGCATTTGGTGGCGAAGTCCCATGAATTAGCTCTTGCTTATGACACTTCCTTGACGTAGCTTTAGCTCCCGTTGGTTCTTCAGGAATTTGTTAACTATGGTATTTTGTGTGAGTTTTGTGTGGTCTTTCATTTGAATGTAACCTAATTCCGGATTAACCTTTTGTTTTTGTTATATCTCAATGTCCGTAGTCTAAAACATTAGCAATAGTCACATATTTCTGGCCCGAGGCTTATCTAAATCCTGGCTCCGCCACTGCTGCCCTTGGCCTCTTGGTGGTGCAGCTTTATAAAAACCGATCGGAGGATCTAAACGTAATTTTAAATTTTCTAGAGGACCTTCTCGCGAACTTGCTGACGTGGTGCCCTTCTCAACCCGTCATTTCATTTTTTTTTTTTGCATAATTTTGATTTTATTTTTTTTAAAAAATAAGTCGCTAGGACTCGTTGATGAATCGACAAGTTACTATAAACCATTGGTGAATTGTGTTTTTTGTTTTTGGGAGAACGAACATTTTTTTGTTTTTTTTAAATGGGTCACTAGGACCCGTCGGTGAATGTGTGAACAGCTATAAACTATCAGCGAATCTGTGGGTTTTTTCAGGAGAAAACCACAAAGGGATCTAAACATAATTATGTTTTTCTTCGGGTCCAATATGCAATTTTGTTTTTTCGGGTCCATTTTGATAAAAACCATCAGGAGGACCTGAACGTAAACCACAGAAGGATCTAAATGTAATTTTGTTTTTTTGGGTCCTTTCTGTTAAAAACCGACTGGAGGACCTAAATGTAATTCTGAATTTTCTAGAGAACCTTCTCACGAACTCGCTGACACGGCGCCCTTTTTAGGCTGACCGCGGAGGAACCTAAATGCAATTCTGTTTTTCTGGATTATTTCTGTTAAAAACAATCAGAGGATCTAAACGTAATTTTGAATTTTCTAGGGAACTTCCTACGAACTCGCTGACGTGATATGCATTGGCGCCGCGCAGTGTGTTGCATTAATTTGTTGCCAGTCGCGCGAGCTCGTAAGTACGATGTTGTTGTTTGCTCCGGCCTCGGGTTGTAAAGCTCAGCTCGCACGTGTACAGGACTGAGTACTACTCTCGTGAGTAATTAAGCGATCGAGAGCAGTGTCTTCTAAGAAAGCAGCTTAGCTAGCCTGGCAAATTTAAGCAAAGGACGGGTAAACAAGATCTTAAATCCTTTATAGCATGTAAGGGGTGAATATGATGCAAATATGCGATACGTCATACATGCAGCGACAGCTTTCGGATACGTACGTGGGCGAGCCAGCGCGACATGCTTCGATTCCAAATGTTAAGTTGCATTCATGCGTACATCGTGTGTTGGGATAGAGCTTAGATCGAAACTGATTTAAGATTAGAGATAGATTCTAATGTAGTTGTTGTCTTCTCTATAAATAAAGGGTGTGGTATTTAATAGAATGCACAAAAAATTTTCGCAAAACACTGCTTAGTATAAAAGCCATACCTTCAAATCAACCCCGATCTACGTCATCGCTGCTGCCACTCTGCGCCGCCGCTTGGGCCGCTCAGCGCCGATGTTGTTGTTCCTGATCCGTGTCGTCGTTGTAGCTTTGAGTATAACATTGTAAATTTCATCTAACATTCACATATAATACCCCAAATATAGATGGAAGACTTCCCGGGAGATGAGGCTATCCACCTGTCACTTTTGCGATTTTGCAAAAAAACCTCTGCGTTTCTTGAAATTACGGATAGGTCCCTATCAATTACGAACAGGTCCTTCGCGATTTTTTGTGAGGGGAAGTTTTTTCCCATTTCTCGCATTTGGGTCCCTCGCTCGCCATTTTACAGGAAAACCCTTCCGTTAAATTCAAATTGCGGAGAAATCCTTTTCTAATTTTTCAGGATAGCGGATAGGTCCAAAAACGTAACAATCAGGTCCTTGCTCCTTACGTTTAGGTCCTTTCTCCGTTTTTTGCGGAAAAATTGTTTTCGTCAACAGAAAGATGTGTGTAGACTTTTTTCCCATCTCGATTTTCCATCTCCATCTCTGATATTTTTAAAATCATGTATTATTACTCGGTGAACGCGTAGAGTGTTAGACTCGACAAAAGAATGTTGTCGTTTCTAATACTTTTTCAACCTTTTCCCTCTAGACTTTTTCCTCACCGCGGTTTTCCACCTTGGCCTCCAATATTTTCGAAATAATTCGTCGAAAGAGATATTTCTACAACTCTATCTCTCTATTTTTCCCCCGTTTTGCTCATTATTTCAACGATTTAAAAAAATTAAACGCCGCCGGAAAAAAAATGTAATTTTTTCTACGGGAAAGAGGCGCGCGTGGCGTATTACGCCGCGAAAAATTTTATATCCTTTCAGCTGTTTCACTTATTATTTCGATGATGTAAAAAATAGAGTGCCGCCGAGAACAAAAGAAAATTTTTCACTGAAAACGACACGCCAAGCGCATGCCGCGAAGTTTCGAGATTTTTTAAACATGTGTTATTACTCGTGAACGCGTAGAGTGTTAGACTCGACAAAAAGAATGTTGTTATCTCTAATAGTTTTTCGCCCTTTTCCCTCTAGACTTTTTCCCCACCGCGGTTTTCCAGCTCGGTCTCCAATATTTCCCAGATAATTCGTCGAAAGAGGTATTTCTACAGCTCTATCTCTCTATTTTCCCCCGTTTCACTCGTTATTTCGACAATTTAAAAAATAAATCACCGCAGAAAAGAAAAAGAAATTTTTCTACGAAAAAACGGCACGCACGTCGTGTTACGCCACGAAATATTTTGTGTTCTTTCAGCCATTTCGCTCATTATTTTGACGATTAAAAAACTAAACCGGCGTCAGAAAAAAAAATCTACGAAAAACTGGACCGCGCGGCGTATTACGCCGCGAAAAATTTTCTAGTCTCTCCTACATATAAAACATTCGTTACATTTTTAGAGACAGCTCATGTTCTAAAGGATTGGCGGGTTACTAAAAAGATAATAAATAGAAGTATGCTACGAAAGAGGAGCTTGGTGTACTTCAGAAAAATTTGGTGTACTTCAGAAGAATAGGATGTGGGATGCACCTGGAAGAACACTACATCCTAAGGCTGGTTTTGGATGACATAAACGCCACATCATCAATTTTGTCAAGTCATCAACCACACGGTAAGTCTAACCCCACGTGTATACTCCCTCTCCCTTATGTCCTTCCTCTCTTACTCGCTTTCTCCTTCACATATCTCCCAACTCCAGCTACCACCAGGGAGGATAGGTTGGTTTGTCAGCTTGCTGGTGCTACACCGCCGCCTCAAAATCGTCACTTTCTTCTTCGTAGCTCTTCACTGCCCCACTACCATCTGCTCCACCACATACCTTCATTGCAAGGTCTTCTTTTCTTTAGAGAGATGGAGCTAGTGTGGTGCCTAGTAGGGGTGAAAATGGATTGGATATGGATGGATAATAGCTCTACCATATTTGTTTTCATTTTTTCTCGGATGCGAATACGGATACGGATGGTCCAGATACGAATACAAATATGGATAATGTTAAATACATATACGGATTGAATACCAATCGGATATGGTTATGAATATTTATTGGAATATGATAACTCCATAGATTGTACAAAAAATCAACAAAAACACATAACTAGTTGGTTTGATCAAGATATTATTGAAAATTGAACAAATATAAGCATATTCATTCACTTAGACAATAGTTAGATACCATATCACAAACAAAATTACGTAAGACTTAGTTCATCATACACTGAAGATTAGTTCATCGTACACGTAGATCAAAACACAAAATAAAGGTAATACTTGCTTAGAGATACAAATGGAAGGAAACACATAACACACTAAAAGTTTAATAATACTTAGATACCATGTCTCTATACAATGTATATAACACTAACATATAATAACCCAAGATTTGTATTCTTTGTTGAATTATGTCTAAAATAATAAATTATGTATTTATGAGTTTTAATGCATTTTAGCTACTTATTTAAAATATTTTTCTATTAAGAACAATAGTATTTGAATTTTAAATAAAAATTAAAATCTAATAAAATATTGAAAATAATTTTTTAAAAAAGATAGATTGTTTTTAGAACTTTCTCAAAAAAATTATAATTTTTGGAGTTAGTTTGCTAATTTTAATAATTAAAACTTTATTTGTGGATTAATTAAATTAGAAAACGATTTTGAAATTAAGAAACCTTTTTATGTTAAAAGAGTAGTCTTGGCCCAGCTCACATGCATATCCGAATATCCGACTAATCAATATCCAAATTATCCGAATCCGAAGGATAATGAGCTGCCAAATCTATATTTGTATGACTGTATCCAACAAAAAAATCCGTATTCACATTTGATCCGATACTATTCGACAAATTTCCAATCAGATATAATCCGTATCCGAAAAATATTCGGATCGGTAGAGATGCCATGCAACTAACGTGTACATCGACGGTGTCACGACACTCAGCAACCAAGACCTTACCAGTCGGCAGACATCGTGGAGCTAACCTCTGCCCTGGCCGATGGATGGAACACGTGAGTCGTCATCGAGACCCCAGACGTTTTGCATGGTTTCTTTCTCCTCAGGCCGCCCCATCGCCATGAGCGCCCTTATTACCACTGTCGATGCATGAGAGGGCACTACGCTGGCATGCTCCTGGACGAGGGCTCAGCGGCGGCCTATGTTGGCCAGAACATCAGATTCTGTATTGTGCTGGTCTAAGATAAACTACAGAAACTTGATCAGGGAAAACTCAACGTAGAACAGAGAAGCAACTCAACAAAGTAGTTTTAAGAGAAAAGAACAGGACACAACAATTTGCGATGCACCAAAACTGCATGCATCCTTCTCTGGTTTTATTCACCTTTTTATATATATGCTGATTACAGATTGTTCAGATAACAAAAAAAAACTACCAAATCGTATCTAGAACAGACTCAACTAACAAAACAAAACTGACTCTGTATCCTATCCGACAACGACTTATTTCCGAACTAACTAACAACCGTCTCTGAAGACACTAGCAACCGTACGTCTCTGATGACACTAGCAACCGTCTCTGAAAACCATCGCAAACATTAACACATATGCTTGATCATTCAAACTAAACCTTATGACAAGATTAATAGGTAACAGCCTATGCCATCTGCTTCGAGGCTTTGTTGAAACTCTGTCGTCAGGGAGACGAAACCTCATGGTGGTCAACACGCGGAGGCAGGATGTGGTGGTGATGCTAGGGGCGGCGAGGCTAGGGACAAGGGGGATGGCGCTGGTGCACCACGGTGACGAGAGGCGTCGAGGCACGATGGTCCTGGCGGCATCCATGGTGACCAGGACGAGGGTCTTTTGGCTTGTGGACCTACCAAACAACAAGAGTAGGAGGAAGAAGATGAGGAGGAAAGGAGAGGGACTTTTGTCACTAAATTTTTTCACATGTTTAGAACAAACTGAATTCCAAGGTATTATAATGTTGGAATTTCCTGATTTTGATTTTTCTGGTGTCATCACAAACTCACTGAGTAGGCTTTGGTTCAACCATTTTATATGGATTTAGGTAGATGCTTTAATTCTATTTCGTTGTCTTGTTTTGGGAACAGGTTTTCATCAAGCAGCACCTCACAGCTGTGGTTATCGATTCACATTTCTCAGCTGAAGGTTCTTATCTATTCTTGTAACTTATTCCATTTTTCTGTTTTCTATTTTCTATTTCTCAGCTGAAGGTTCTTATCTATTTTGCTTTAATTAGTAGTTTTGGTGCACCTTTCGACATTATTGGTGGTATTATTCTGAGAACTAAAGTTAAAGCAACATAACTGAAGGTTCATGGGAGATCTTAGAAGGCCATGAGAGAAAGCCATGAATATCTGAATTAAGATCTCCCATGACTAAAGTTAAGGAGATCTTAGAAGGCCATGAGAGTTGGTGTTTGACTGAGTTTCGGATGGAGCCACATATATTTAAGGCCACTGCTCATTATTTGAGAAGAGAGAATTTGTTAAGGGACACAAGGGGTGTTGCCATTGAGGAGCAGCTAGGGATGTTCATGTATATGATGTCCCACAATGCTAGCAATCAAGATCTTCAAAAGGCATTTCAGCATAGTGTACAAAGAGATAGTCTACAACCTTTTTGCTTTTCTATGGATTCTTTGCCTTTAACTCATGTATGTTTTGGGCAGTGTCAATGTTACTGCTGGAGTGAAGGAAGGATTGCATGATGATCACAGCAATGAATATTGTTTTTGGTATCTTCTATGTTGGCTGCAGATCCATTGTTGGATGGAAATATGTAAGATTGGGGGAAATGCAATGTCTAGTTGACTACTGTCATCCATTTCTATTTTCTTCTAAAACCATTCTGAAATGTAATAATTACAAGTGTCCAGCTTATGTGCGATGATGACAACTACACAAGTTGCAAAACTTGGTATTAGGTCCGTAGCCTAGTGGACGAGAAACACCGCCATGTCACTAAAAATCACTCACAAAACCAACTTAAGACGTGATTTGCTTTTGTTTTGTCAATTCAGGAATGACGTCTGAACGGTATGGACATGAGAGACGAAAATTAGATGTTGAAGACTTAAGTAACCAGAGATGGACTTTTTCCAATATAAAAATGCTATACAGTCCAAATGAAACCTTAAGGCATGTATAATATAAAATGCTATATAGTCCAAATGAAACCTTAGGGCATGTATAATATAAGATGCTTATACAAGTGTGCTTAATGAGAGAGATAATATAGCTATGTCATCAAGCAATCATGTAAAAGTTATTTCCTCCAATGCAATCATTTCTTTTGTAGGTACTTAGATGGTTGCACTGTTTTATTTATTAGATATAGTTATATACATAAGCACAGGTGCCTACTAGGGTGTAAACGAGATGGATAATTTTCGCCTTATATGACCGTATCCAAGAAAATCATGCATGGGAATACCATTTTTTAGTCTTAACTTGTATCCTATATTATCCATATCTGTACCCGTGAAATATAGATTAGGATATAGAAAGAGCAATATCTACTTTGTATCTATATTTGGTAGGACATCCGGAAGATATACAACAAATCAAAGAAATGTTTATCCGATAAAGCATCAATACCTTTAATATCCTCCTTTGGTTTTATTGTCATTGACTAATTTTTAATATAAATTTACATTTAATTATGTTCATGTTATTAAGTAGGATAAATGATTTTCTAATAGGTACTACAATTTGACACTTTCATTGCTAAAGTTACATCTTTTCTTTTTATGCGTAGGATCCGTCAAATTATGATCCGTGACCGATTCGAATCCGGTATGCACCCACCTTGTGCTCGTATCACAAAAAATCCGTATCCAATTCAGAGTCTGGGGGTAAGAATATGGGTTATGATATGGAAGAGCAATATCTAACTTTTACCCGACTTGTTTTCATTCTTAGTGCCTAATTAATAATGGATACTACAAAATAAGCACTTTATCTATCATATGTGGTAAGAAAAGTGAGTATTTATTTGCAATTTATCATGTGTTAAGAAAAATTATTATTTGCTAAGCATCTCTTTAAGCACCCGTATTCTTAGTGCTCTTAATTCCCTTAGAAGTACACTAGAACAATTAGGGGGTCAAGCTAGGCCGCTGAAAACATCTAAGTGCATTCAAGCCGTTGCCGAAGCCTACCCCAACAAGCTACATTGGATAAACCGTCTTGTGGTGGGCTAACCTATTTTCAACTAGATCCAAATTACAAGAGTAAGCAGGGTTTACAATACCGATTTGAATTCGAAAATTGAAAAGAGGTCGGCAACAATTTTCGTTGAAAATCGCTAGAAATCGAACGGTTTTGAAGTCAAACGTTTTGAATTCGGCAGTCAAAAAAATTGAAAATCGATCGGTTTTCACTGAAAATCGACCGACCAAACAAAATTTTCCGATAGCCGATTTTTAGCGATTTTCACCGATTTTTGACCGGTTCAAGTTGCATAAAATTTCCTGATTTTTCTTGAATTGGATCAGTTTATCGAACGGGAAAGTTCATCGAGCCGGCTCGATATAATCGAAAATCACAATTTTCGTCAATTTTTGAAACTCTGAGAGTAAGACAGCCATGCATAGCTCAAAATTCCAAGCTTAGTCGAACTTATCTTGCCCATATTCGAAACGTTCGATTGGGAAGACAGAAAATGGTGGATGGCCAAATCGACTCAAATTAAAAGAAAAATGTATGTATTACCCTTCTCAAATATTACAACACTGTTACGGATATGTGCGTGCGTGTAGTGTAGTGTACGGGCGTCTACGTCTACCTTGTAATTGAGAAAAACTGCGGAAACGTTGGTAGCCAACGAATAGCGAGCGGACAAGCGCTGCTACCCTCGAGGTGCGTGAGGGCAGACGGGCTAATGCGGCCGATGAGTGCAGGAAGTGCTTCCGTGGTAAAGGAGCACGGAATGTGTCTTTGGCGTTGGGAAAGGAGCTATATTTATAATTTCATTTGGAAGTGAGCTAAACTTGTAAAAAAAATAACATGAGAGAAGGGGCTAAAATAGTGATCAATTCGTAGCCAACATGGCAACACCTCTGTTAAAACAACCATTTTCTAGTTTGAAAAATGTTGTGTTGCACAAGTTTAAAGTTACGAGACGCCCAGAAGTAAGAAAAGAAAATGTCAAATATACATATGCAACGCAAAATGCACGCTGCTACCCAAAATATGAGGACCTAGTAACACAGGGTTTTTATCTAAATCATGTAGGAATCAATCAATTTCCTACGAAATTTCTACATTCTAAACGGGTCTTACATAAAGGCAGATCAAGCTAGTCTTAGGAGGAACTATCGTTGATCCATCACAAGAGTGCAGCTTAGTTTTTTCTTCCTCCCCAACCAAGCAAGATCGATGGGTGTCATGGGCTCATATCAGTGGTACCTAGCACTGCGGCAGAGACTAGCACCTGGACATAGCAAGCCCCTCTCTTTACAATCTACCAGGTACAATACCAACCAAACTGAAAAATCGAAAATAGGTCGACTGTAATTTTCATCATTTTCGTTCGAAAATCGTTACAAATTGAATGGTTTAGAAATCAAATTTTTTGAATTCAGTGGTAATAAAAAATAAAAAATGATCCATTTTCACTAGAAATCGGCCGACCAAGTGAAATTGTTCGACAACCGATTTTTTAGTGATTTCATAAAAAATCGTGCGAATTTCAACAATTTTCGACAAGTTTACATCGTATAAAAAATTTTAATTTTTTTATTTTTAAAATCAGATCAATTTACTAATCGACATAGTCTATAGAGCCGATTCAATTCGGCTGAAAATCACAATTTTTAAGTGATTTTCATCGACTAGACGGGCCACCACGCGCTGACGCCATAAGCAAGCAAACAAACACAAGGCAGCAAACCAAGCCTTTTCTAACTTTGATTGTTGTTACTGCTACTCTATTCACAGTGTCGCACGACAGATCGACCGTGAGTATAACATTGTTTCGCACTTTCACACGAAGAGCTACCACAGAGCCGACATGTGCCCCAGGTTGATAGGCCCACGTCACCTTAGGACATGTACAGTGAGATCATCCGGCCTCTTATGGCAGTTTCAACCCTTCACCTCAGCTGGTGTCCATAGAATTAATTACGCTGCCAACTAAGCAAAAATCTGATATGGCATAGGAATTAAGAAAGTGAGAGAAGAAAAAACAAAGAAACCGTGTCTCATGCAAGAAACTGGGTCGGTGCGGGCACCAAGACGCAAGAAACGAGCAAAATCGGAGTTGGACGTTTCTACGCGCTGATCAAGCTGTGTTTGTGGTGCATGCATTGGTTTATTGCTCTCTCTCTCTCTCCTCTAGACACTGCTCATGAAAACCATGGGTTGGGACTGCCCTTATTAGTTTGTACATATTAATTTTATCTTATATGACTGAGTGAGAAAAGAAAAAAAAGAAATGAGCTAGCTATTATACAAGAGCTAGTATAACACGAAAAACAAGATAGATTAGTTATATAAAAAAAGAGATAACATCTAGAGACAATTTTTAGAGATTATTATTATACAAACCGGCTTTAGGACACTCTCAATATATGATTTCTATAGACATATCTAAAAACATCAACATCATCAATAAATAGCACTAAATACTACTCCTCTAACCCTTTGTATCTTAGTACTCATACGTAGAGTACACCAAATAAATATCATACAATACATAAATATAACCCTCCTCTTTCCGATACATGTTTTTATTGCATCTTCCTTTAGTTTGTGTGTTCAAACTGCTTCTCATGCAAGAAATAATTTCTATCTCTCCCATTTTTAGTCTTCTTTCCAAGCAAGCATTACTTCTATATAGCATATTGAAGAAACTACTAACATAGGTGTATTGGCAATGCTTTTATTGCTTACTCTAGCTAACATGGATAATACATCCACTAAGAGCAGTTCCAACAGGTTCCCCAACTCATTCCCTAACCTAAAATTTGATAAAGCAACTACACTGTGTAAGCTCCAATAGGTTCCCTAACCCATGCCCTATTTTTGAGGATAGAAGAGATGTTCCCAAAATTACAAGATTCTCTCTCTCTTCCCCATCTGATTCCCCATCGGCGCAGAGCAACAGCCACAACGCTCCCACGTCCACAAGGACCGGCGAGAAGAAGGCAAGGAAGTGCAGGACTCCGAGCAGTAGTTATGGAATCGTTAGGGTTCTAAAGTGCGCAAATCTCATCGCTCGCTCGCGCAACTCGAAAATGTTTCCGCCGCCGCCTCTGCGAAATCTTGCGAGAGACAACTCGATCGGGATCTGGATGGGGTAGACAAGGAAGAGAAGAGGAGGTATGGCCATGGACGCCACCAAGTTGATGACATCAGGCACCGTGGCCCTCATCCTGGCCAACCCGTTGTTAGATTCTGCCGCTGACTTGACAAAGATCGTTGTCTAGGTCGTCTACCTCAAGCCCATCGGCATCCGCTTCACGTGAGCTCTCTCTCTCTCACTCTCTCTCTGTGTGTGTGTGGATATAATCCTCTTTGCTCTCTGTGTAAACAGTTAGCTTGCCTCACATCGCTCGTTTAGTCTTCCTTGCCATTTTGTGCTACAAATCGACAGATCTGTTCTTTGCGTGATTCTTTTGGGTGGTTAGTGAGTTTGACGATCTATTGTTGGCTTTTTGCCTTGCAATTTCCTATTGAGCGATGGGAAGGCGAAGATAAAGGTGATGCTACCCACTCACTTCGCACGCGGAGGTCCATTGCAGCAACCTCCAAAACCTCGGCCTAGTACGCATCCTCGACTACAATCGGATAAGTAGGTCCCTGGATTAACTAGTAATCCTGCTACTTGGAACTTCTGGAGCGTATGCTGGATTTGATGCCACAGAACCCACTTCATGAAATGGAGGTAAAGCACTAGCAGTCCAACAAATAAGACAGGTCTAGTGTAATTGTGTGGATTGGTGATATGAATTTGCTCAATTTGTGTACAGGGCACCCAGATCCAGGTCACCATGTTCAATGAGGGTGCGAAGAAGTTTTATCTGATATTTGAGCCAAGGAAGGTCTATTACATCTGCAAAGGATTGCTTAGAATTGCCAATAAGCAATTCAAGACAGTCCAGAATGACTATGAGATGACCCTGAATGAGAATGCTGTTGTCGAAGAGGGTGAGGTGGAAACTTTTATTCCACAGGTGCAATACAACTTCGTCAAACTTGATTAGTTAGAACCATATGTTAATGGCAGGGGAGCTAGTGGGTAAGTCAGTTATATTAATTCAGTGAGCTATCTTTGTTTCCCTATGCTAGATATAGTGTAATATTTTACTCTACGTTCCATGTTTATTTCTATAGATATTATCGGCATTGTTTATAGTGTATTGCCTACTCTAAGTGTTAGGAGAAAGATTGACAATGAGACAATTCCGAAGCGAGACATTGTTGTAGCAAATGACTGTAAGCATCATTTAGCCTGTTAAGGCAGTGCATTTAGCAATTCCTAAACTAGTGCTTTCTTTTGTTCAGAACTTCCAAGCAAAGGATTATGTCATTCTAGATTGTGTTTCACTCTCAATTTAGCGCAAGTAATGATAATTGAAAATGATTTCAGACTTATATCTATGTTTCTTGCCTTGTAGGATGGTTTGCGAATAAAGTGGAGATCAAAAGGATTAAAGATCTATTGCCAACTCAGAAGGTGCCCTTGTTATGAAGAGTGCTCTGTTGAAATGTCTACTTCTAGTCATATAGATGTTTGCTACCAAAGTCTATAGAAATTTGTTTTTATTATTCACATAACTTGTATGGATGCTTGGGTATGCACTCTTGAATATTTTGTTCAGTACTATTTAATTATTACAGATGTTTTGGATGTACTCTTGAATTGTCTCTACAATTTGTTAAATGTGGATTATTTATATTATTGGTTACTCATCTTGCTTCTGTACTAGGTATAGCCCAAAAAAATATATCCGTTACAATATAGCCAATACGATGGTTGTTAGAATAAATTTTAGATTTTAAATTTCTGTAATTAAAAATAGCCATTCGAATTTTTCTCGATAAAAAATAAACTTACTTATATAGCGGTTATGAAATTTCATTATAATATAAGAGAATGAAAATAGAGAGTGAGATTTAAATAATACTGTTAGGGCAGTCCTAACCCTCCACCTCAGCTGGTGTCCATAGAATTAATTACGTTGCGAACTAAGCAAAAAATCTGACGTGGCATAGGAATTAAGGAAGGAGAGAAGGAAAAACAAAGAAATCGTATTTCATGCAAAAACTGGTTCAGCGCGAGCATCAAGACGCAAGAAACAAGCAAAATCGGGGTTGGACGTTTCTACACGCTGATTAGGGTGTATTTGTGGTGTATGCATTGATTTATTGCCCTCTCTTTTAGACACTGCTCATAAAAACTATGGGTTAAAGAACTTTGCATTGGTTTATTATTCTCTCTTTTTTAAATACTGTTTATAAAAACCGGAGGTTAGAACTGTCCTTAGAGAAAGAAGCGATATGAGAGAAGAATCTTTTGGAAGAATTCTGTGTACGAAGATATAGGAACCAGATTTAAGTAACGGCAACGCTGTCGAAGGTGGTCGTACTAGCACCATCTTAGCTTTGTTACGGTAGTCTATCTTAGCTTTGTTTGATTCACACAACACGCGCTCCCAAAACGCTCAGGGCTTTAAGAACAAACGTACGTACGTGCCATCACATCACATGCCCGTGTGCACGCCCGGACTAGGATGGCAATGGGGACCGTTCTAGCAACTATCCCTCATGAAATTCTCGATCCCGGCGACCAGCTAGTTTTGCAGCTGAACGCGTGTATTTAGCCCCTTACATTTTGTTTATTTTAACTCTTTCCAAGAAATCGTCATAAGATGAAGAAAGAAGCCTCATGAGAAAAAACGAAAATTATTCCTCCGCCGGGATGGGGGATGGGGACGATTCAAGTTTTTTTATTTATGTGGGGACCCTTGGGGATCCAAATTTAGTTTAGTCCAATTTAGTTATTAGATTGCAAACATATTCTCTAGCCCATCATATTCACATTTTCATAAATGGGACAACATAATCTTCAATGAATGCATGCATTCTTTTTTTTCCTTGTCTATTGATATGATTTTAGAGTTAAAATGGCTATGGTAAGCTCTTCTCTTGTGTGAAATTTTCATAATGGGTCTCGAAAAGGATAGGCGAACGAAAAGATGGGGAGTATAGATAAGATAGGTGGTGGTGGGGATGCATGGGATTTTCCCCGAGGCACCATGAGGAGGGGAGAAGAAATCGCGAAGGCGGTGGTGGAGGAGGACGATGACGGGGGCGACTTGGGCTTGCCGCGGCCCGCCAGCGCCAGCGCTCGCGCCGGCGTGGACAAGAGCGAGCCGAAAGCAGCCTAGGCTTGCGGCGATTGCGTACCGATGTCCACCACCACCGGCTGCCGCGGCAGCCGAAGCTGCCGGCGCCACGCCGACGACAAGTACTACCTGACAACAACGGCATGGCTGGTGGTTTGCTTACAAGTGAGTTCTAGGAGAGGTGGAACGCGAGGTGGTACTATATATCAGCGAGGCTTGTGAGGCGCGCAACGGAGACGAGAAAGGGATAGTGTGAAGAGAGTGCGGCTGCTAGGCTATCGTATGAACCATGGTGGTGCAGTAAAATGTATCGATCGTTCAGGCTTTGCGCAGGCATGTAGCCGACCATCGATGGTTGGTGACTTGGTGTGATTTGACGCGTCGAGGAGAAAGTTTTACGGTGGTAAATCCTAGCCGGCCGAGCAGAGGCATCGGCGAAACAGGAGTGGTACGTAAGGCGAAAGCCTGCTTTAAGTTGACATTATCATCGATGAGCGAATAAGGCAATACCGAGTAGTACTAGAGGTAAAAAACGAACTTTAAACGGTTTTAAAAAATTTCTTCATATTTTCATATTTTTACCGAGAACGAAACGAAATCGAAACTCCTAAACGAATACGGAAACCGGATAGTGACGGAAACGAATCAAAACTAACAGAGCGGATACGGAAACGGAAATGGAAAATTTCACAAGAATGTAGTACATGATCTATGCAAAGTTACAAAGAACATCTTAATAACATTAGCCAACTTTAAACGAGCATAGTATGTACAATAGATATAATACAACTTTGAGCGAGCATAGTAGTACATCAATTCCTACACCATACTGGGAGATCATGAAAGAGACATAGATATAATACAATTTACAGCACCAAAAAAATCCTCTCTCGCAGCAAAGAGGGGCAAATGGCTTGTTGTCATGCAGATTGCAGGAATGTAATCATACCAAACTACCAAAATTAAACAGTTAAACTACCAACTGGATTGCCGACTATTCGAACTGACAAAGGGTTTTGGATAGAAGTAGTGAAGTGTCAGCAAACCATATTGAAAGCTCCATCTTGAATTGAGCGACTACTCAAATCTCCCCTATGTGATACAGTCAAGCATAATAATTGGCTTATATACCACCAATTTCAGAACTAATTCGGTGCGTAAAGGCACTAACAATCCAGGAGCATTCCCATAGCTACCATTTTCTAAAATCTAAACATCCAACTATCCAAACCATTTTTGCAAAATACAACTAGTTCAAGATTGCAACTTTCAAGTTTGGAAAGAACAAAGAAACGGACAAACGCTCACCCGCATAGAGTCGGATGGCGTCGATCCGTTGGATCTCCCGCACGAGCGCCGGCAGCTCCACACTCCGCGCCACCTCTTCCCCCTCATCCTTGGCATCAACATCTCCGCCTACCAACGAGAAATCCGTTCAAACCCGAGCGTAATCACAACAAGGAGCAATGAATCCATAACCAAGCAAAAGAGCGGTGACAAAACCCTAGGGTTCAGAAAAAGAACCTCCGGAACGGATGCGGCGGAGGTCCCACCGCGCCACCGGAGCGCCGCCACCAAGAGGAGGAGGCGGATGGGGGCGCGGGCGCGGGGCGGCGCTATCTTAGGCGACTAGGGTTTGGTATTTGGTTGGAGATCGGACTCGTGGAGACGCTTCGAGACTTGATCACTTGGACTTGGAGACGGCTAGGGCTTCCGCAGTGAATTGGACCGCTAGGAATTGGCCAAGTTTCGGGCATTTCGAAATTCGACATCGCTTATCTGAAATTTCCGTTCTGCTTTCGCTTTCCGCTTGAATCGACTCTCCCGCTTCGCTTCAAAAAAATTCCGCTTCGATTCCGCATCAAAAAATCCGCTTCGCTTCCGAAAATGAACTTCCGCTTCCGCTTATCATCATGCGGTCGGAAAATTTCCGTTCCGTTTTCACCCCTAGTACTAGCACCATGGAATATCTAGCAACTAGCTGCTTCCTCAGGGTCCGCGTTACAATATTCTCGATCCCGGCGACCAGCTAGCTTCGCAGCTGAACGCGTGTATTTAGCCCCTTACTTTTTTTTTTATTTTAACTCTTTCCAAATGAATTGGTAACTGAGCCATTCTTCTCAATCGCAGTATGCGATTTCTCTGACGCATATCTCGCCAGCTTAAAATGACACGGTTAAGTCTACCTCCGTGGTTATGGTAGAGTAACGACGATCTGCTTCTGTTCCTACGTTAAAGAAGATAGCTAGATTTATAATTTAGTTAAAAAAAATCAAAGATGAAAAGGACAGGGCGAAACGGGCGAAAGCATCATTTGCAGCTATGCGCCTACGTCAATGGAGTATAGATAAGATAGGTGGTGGTGGGGATGCATGGACGGTGCATGAGGTCACTCAGGTCAGAGCCCGAGGCACGGCGAGGGAGGGGAGAAGAGGCCGCCACGCGGGGCCCAGAGGTCGGCGAACGCGTGGAGGATGAGCGGGTGGTGGCGCGGCGAGTTGAGCGACAGGAACCGGTGGAGCAGCGCGTTGAGGTCCTCCCACGCGTATATCTCCTTCTCCACCACCATCGCCACCATGGACTCCCGGAAGTCCTCGTACGGCGCCACCGACTCCACGGCAACCGCCGCCGCCGCCGCCTCCTCCCGCGCCATGATCTCGGCCGCCTGCTCCCTTCTCCTCCTCCTCTGCTGCCTCCTCCTCTCACGCCTCGCCTCCTCCTCGTCCTCGTAGAGGGTGTTGGTGGTGTAGCTCGCGGGGCCCCACGAGTCCACGGACGAGACCGTGGTGGCGCCCTGCGGTACTAGAGGTGAAGGCGGTGGTGGAGGAGGACGACGACGCGTGGGACGACTTGGGCTTGCCGCAGCCGCCGCGCCCGCGGGACGTCAGCGTGGACAAGAGCGAGCCGAGCAGCCTAGGCTTGCGGCAGTTGCAGCCGATGTCCACCACCACCGGCGGCTGCCGCGGCAGCACGAAGCTGCCGACGCTACGCCGACGACAAGTACTACCTGACAACAACGGCATGGCTGGTGGTTTGCTTACAAGTGAGTTCTAGGAGAGGTGGAACGCGAGGTGGTACTATATATCAGCGAGGCTTGTGAGGCGCGCAACGGAGAAGAGAAAGGGATAGTGTGAAGAGAGTGCCACGATCACAGTGAGCAGCTAGCGAGAGAAAAAGGTCGGGATTGTAGTATCTATACCTATGGCTGCTAGGCTATCGTATGAACCATGGTGGTGCAGTAAAATGTATCGATCGTTCAGGCTTTGCGCAGGCATGTAGCCGACCATCGATGGTTGGTGACTTGGTGTGATTTGACGCGTCGAGGGAGAAAGTTTTACGGTGGTAAATCCTAGCCGGCCGAGCAGACGCATCGGCGGAAACAGGAGTGGTACGTGTAAGGCGAAAGCCTGCTTTAAGTTGACTAGCTCAGCATCCGCGAGTGAATAAGAGCAATAAAGTCAGCTGGTAAAATAACTACCTTTAAAAATTATTTTAAAAAAATACTTACTTCATCTTTATAACTATTGATAAAACACTAACTTTAAAAATAACAGTCGCTCACACTAACTCCAACATCGGCTTTTAACTGACGATAGCATTTATTTTTCCATACGATATTAGCTACTAAATAAGATAGCATCTGATTAAGTGAAGAAGACGTTAGTCAGCTCACCATATCCTAGTTCCTCAATAGGCATTGGTTCAAATGATAGATCCTATGTAAGCTCAACCCTACCAATCATGACATTATTCACCTTAAGATTAGAGTAATCAATAATCATATCATATTAGACCAACAATAGGTCCATGGCCGTCAACACAACCTTGACGCTATTGCCGGCCAACTACTAGCACACGTTTAACCCCATCCCTTTGTTCCCTCAGTTATCGCAGCAATCCTATAAATGGCAATTAGTAGTACATACTATTTAGCCACCATAACTTCAGATTATATAGCACCAGAGTTGAAAGACCATTGAAGCCGGGAGCGTGGACCACAAGCTCTAACAATAAGATGGAGATGGCTTGCTCACATATGGATAGATATTAAATTATCGACCAGTATAAATAAACAAAGCTCCATACTTTTCAACAGGATACTCTTCAACTTAGGGATAATATATATATATATGAAAAATATTTTTACCCTCGGGTGTAGTTACTCCCATCTCTGAAATACTATCTAAACGAACTTGAATTACTCCAATGTAAGCCACATGAAAAAATTACAAGGGAATTCATGATTTTTAGCATATTTTGTAAATACCTTCATATACGCACATAAAAAGGAATATGTCTAAAAAATATACATACCACCTCTGAAAAAATGTACATACCACCTAAATGATCTTATATACTTGTATACTACGCGTACATACCTTCCATCACACGAGATACCTCATACGTTGTGAGATACGGCATAAGAAGTAATTACTCCTAGGAGTAGAAAGAGGCTTCCTATCTTTCAAGTGAGTTGGTCTGATAAAACATGTCATGGGTAACTAAATCCGGCTAAGAACTTGCTGGAGAAGAACAACCTATAGCAACTTAATCTAGAAAAAACTAACAAATGTTACTTTTGAAAATCAGTGGGCCTTGTCCACTCAACACGGGAAAAACATCGAAGAAGGCAGAGGAACCAGTAGCGGACATCTCCATGGTGGCTAGGATTCATGTGGAAAAACTCTTGCCAGTTAGGCTTTATTTAGATGAGTGATAATTTCTTAGAAGGTTTTAATATTTAGTTCAAATTTAAGTTAGATCTTAGAACATTTTAATAGAATACGCTAAATCAAATACTTGCAATCCTCTGCCGTAACAGCATCATACCGCGGAGGATGCGCTTCCAATCCAAACGCCCTAGAAATTATTGTCCCCTTCACCACCAAAGCAGCTAAGCTCAATTAGGCCCAAGCCTAAGTGTCGCCCGTTTAAGCGGCCAGACTTTGCCGGTTTCCCACGGCTCCTCCAGTGAGCACAGTGGGCTAGGTCTAATTTCAGCTATGCCTGGGCCTTGGGCCTTGGGCCGGACGCTCACGCTTTAACGTGGCACACCATACGAATGCAGAAAGCCAGAAAAATGAGCTAATGCCTATATGCTGACGCACTTGCTTGCAGGGACGGTATCAAGATGATATCTGATTGGAATGCTGAATTGTTGATCATGTGATAGTGGAGACGGATTCGTTGAATCTCGTCAATCTTTGGCATCCAAGAGGTTAGCACCAGTCTGAGATAACGACCATCCTCGTGGAAATACAAGAGCCTTTTATTCTCTTTGTTGATGTTCATTCCAACTAGTTTCTGTGTACTTGGTCGACCAGGTACCCGTTGCATTGTCTGCAGCATTAGTGTGATTCGCATTATTAATGAAGATAATTGCTTTTGTTCTAAAATTAAAAAAAGCCAGAAAAATGAACAAGGCATCTGCGGCGTGCAGTCATGCACCTCGAGCTAAAACCCAGACTAGTCATATAAAAACAGTGCGAATTCTCCGTTAAAAAAAACTAGATCAATGCCCGTGCGTTGCTACGAAAAATAAAATTAGTAACGAAACATAAAGATCAAGCAATAAAAGAAAATTGTGCTACAAGATCAAATATCTATTTCTGCCAATTACAAAAGTTTTTATGGTTTTTTCTTCGGTATGAATTAAAATCAAATATATTATACGTAGAAATATATATTACCAATCTAAAAAACCAATCAATCATTTTTATCTCTTTTTACAATTTATATTACCAGATCGCGTTCCTCTTCCTCTCGCCATGCCCGCAGCGCACGTTGTGGAGTCCGCCTTCCTCGCCGCCCACTTCGTCACGCATGCCATGGCCGTATGGTCAGTCGCCTCAGAGAAAGAGACCACCGCCGCCACCCAGCCTTTGCACCTTCGCGTCTTTTGGATCGCCACCGCCCTCGGTGCCGTGCTCTTCTTCGCTTCGACGGTGGTTCGATGCGCCGACGGTTCGCTACTCTTCCCAGATGACCCTCTCGCCTTTGCCAGCCTACTCGTCTCTATGTCTCTGGCGTACTTAGTCATCACTGGCTTCACCAGCCATGATGCCGGAGCCCATGAAGGTGAACCAGAAAACACCAGCGCCGAGGCGCCCTCCACGCCATGCGCCGCCGCTGCGTTCCTCTCTCTCGACGCTCGAGATGGATCAACCCGTTTATCTCAAGAGGTATGCCAATGACTCTCACCGCCGACGACGCCCCACCCCAGATTACCGCAACCGCACCGGCGTCGTGCGCTTTGTTCACGCCCAATCGGCCCGCGGCCGAGGTCACGGCACCTGTGGGCGCTGGCGCTCTGGCCGCCCTTCCGATCAGAAGCATTACTCGACCACGGCGCTTGGCCTCCTGCACCTCACGGCCATATACGTCGGTTCGTCACTTATTAATTAGTTCGTCGAGTTCATTCGCAGGCTATTAGTTCATTCGTCGAGTTCACGACATAGGAGATCTTGAATGAATACAAAAGAAATGATTGGCCGGCTATTAATTGTCAGCAATAATCAGAGATTTTGCTATAATAATCAGTCATATTTAGAGAGATATGGCTGGCTGTAAATCAGGAAAGAATAATTAGCTATAATGACCTGTCATTATTGGAGATATGATCGGAAGAGCTATGAAGAACAACGAATCGCTGCCACCAACTGCTAATTTATATATTAGTATAGAAACTCTGCAAATAGACTTATTGCTCATGCGGATTTCGTCAGAGCAAAAAGCGGCACGCGAGGCGCAGATGCCAAATCCTACGTCTTAGCTCTGCATTGTTCGCGGGAAATTACCCTGCACCATAGGCCACATACCAACTGCCAAGCATCCACGGCTAAGTGGCAATACCTTTGACATACAGCCGACAATCGTTGGTGATTTGCAACTGAACAGCGAGAGGGAACGCTGTAGCAAGTAAACAGTAAAAATATCTGTCTGGGAACAATTTAGGCACAATCAGAATTCAGCGATTCAGCTTTTTAGGTGGCACTGGAGATTAGTGAAAGGAAAACTTCACTATTTCAACTTTCAAGTGTATGAGGATGCATTCTGGGTTGTCGTTGTTACAAACTTACAGTACAACTCGAGCCGCTTGCAAACTAGATCATATGTGCAGCTTGAGCAAGTACTATACTGCCTGAAGATGAAAGCAATTAGCATGTGAGGGCATTTTACCAGAAAAGGCAAATTTATTTCTGTTTACAAGTCTTGGCTTTGTACAACATGCACCACAAAGAATGGTTGAATCAAAAATCAAAACCGGGCAAGAAAGACCACACGTTGCTATCAAATCAAGCGATGTCGAGTAACTCAGAGCACACAAGTGGAAGCAAACAAAAAGCCTCAAGGTAACAAGCACTCACATCGATGTGCGACCTGCTTCCTCGTTCATCATCCCTTTAAAACTTCTCGCCAACCAGATAGCGGTTTCTCGTGGGGAGACCTTATCCTTCCCAAACGGCTTCAGAACAATGGCAAGTTCCTCCAGCCTGTTGCTGTCCAGTAGGTCTGCAGAAAGCTCCAGGAGCCCTTCGAGGGCCTCAGCTCGCTGCCTAAATGACGTGACATCTAGTGTTTCCTTAGCAGGACTTGCCTCTTCCTTCACTCCATTGTTGGCCTCAGACGTGTAAGGTTTCACGTCCATGACAGTAGATACTTTTACTGCATCTGAGCTGGTTGGTATCTGACCGGCAGTATTAGCTTCTGGAACATGCGATATGGAAATAACTGAGGATAGTCCAGAAGGCACTGTGCTTGGTGAGCATAAGCTGCTTCTTACATCCAGATTTTCTCCTACCACATTCAGAAGATTGCTGACATCCATCTTCCGAGTTTCAACTTGAACACTTTCTGATAATGGCCACTCATCGCTAACATGGAAATCACTGTGTCCAATATTATGTATGGCATCATCAACCAGCGGATTAAAATGAGGAACTGTTTGTTTCTTCAATGGCTGAATATAATTGGGCCCATTCTCCAACAGTGTGAATTTTGTGGTTGAAACAAAAGAAGCAATGTCTGGTATCGATGAAAGAAGTTCTTGGACAGTAAATTTATCCTCGCCACTTTGTAATGTGACAGCAGTCTGCCCATGCTTCCTGGATTGCACATCATCCTTGCAAACAAACTCCTGCTCAAAACTTGGAATGGATATCTCCAAAGCAGAGCTCAGGCTTGAATCATCATTACTAGCTACACTCTTCTGCAAAATGTTGGTGTTGATTTCTGAAAATGGTATGGCTGTCAGGTCATCCTCTTCTGTGCCAGCATCAGGCGCAGAGTTTGTGCACCATGAAATCAAGCAGGCTGGTGAATTAGGTTCAGATAGTTGAGACTGGTTGATCTTTTCAACAAAACCAATTATAGAACTTGAGCCAGCACTGACGTCTTCCTTGGTTGCTACAGTACAAAACTCCCGAGGAGCAGATTCTGCATGTGGATTGTCTAGTTTGATGTTCAGTCCTTCTGAAGGATTTTTAGATATTCTTACAGTATGTGGAAGATCACTGAGAATACTATCTGGGCAATGGGCAGGATGGAATGGAGTTTTCTCACCCTCTGTAATGACATTCGTATGAGACCGTTTCGTTGCAGTGACTTGGACGCTTGGAGTCTCTACTTGTTTCTGAGGGCTAGACCATCTAGTGGTACTAGGGGGCGTCTTGATCTTAGGCTTTCCTGCAGCTGAAGAACCATTTTCTATTATCTGTTTGGCAGGTTCAGGAGTTAATGGCCCAGCAGTTTTGATCTTTGGACGGTGTTCAACAATAGGTGACTGCAAGAACAGTACCAAGAGAAAGTAATGAGCAATAAAAACAAATTAGAATTTGCACAATAAAAAACCAGGCTCATACCAGTTGCTTCAAGGGTGACGATGCTTGAACTGGATTCACACGTCCATTGTTGATATTGGCCAATCCATTAGATGAAATGTCACGATACTTTGAACTGTATGAAACGTCACTGTTAGGCCTTGAAATCTCCGATGATTGCTCCACTCGATTCTTATTGCTGACTGCAGAAGTCAGCTTTACACCACTAGCTCTTGCAGGAGAATCGCTTTCTCTAAGCCTGCTCTCCTCTCTAAGAGTTGTCATTATCTTCTCAATGATTTTTGGTTGCTTACTCTCACCTCTGGGATGCTGATGTACGGATTTAGACGAATATTGTCTTTTCAGTTCAACACGTGAAATGTCCTTGTTGCCTCTGAGATCTTCTGGTGCTGCACACTTTTCATCTGAGTCAACTCGATCTGCATCTTGAATGCTTCCAATATCAACAGCCTTGCTATCAGTACTTGCAGCTCCACCTGATGTGCTTCTGTCACTTGATTGCGTACTGTCTATATCACTACCAGAAATGCTACTGCTTTGGCTCTCAGACATGCTTCTCTGACCGCCCCGTGAAGTGGACAATGGTTTTTCTGGCATCCGCATGGGGTTTGCAGCATCAAAAAGAGCACGATATTGATTAACATAAGGATGCAGATATGGATTCTTCAGAATCTCAGATGCCTGTTCACATGACATGACATATTTTTTCAGAACCCAGATGGAACAGACAAAGCTATTATATAGAAGGTTTCAAGCTTCATATAGCTTACAGTAGGTCGATGCTCAGGACTCTTCCTCAACATGCTTTTGATAAGGGTTTTCCTGTATCCAACAGCAAAAAAATATACCATTTGAGTTGCATATTCTTTATGAAGCTCTTATAACATCATAAGTCGGAAAAAGGAAATAAACTTTTAACCAGTTACCAACTTGCCGGTATTACTATATATGCTACCAAAGCATTACTTGGTTCTCAAGAATAAGAATAAGATGATGATTTACAGTACAAACCACATGATGGAAATGATAGAAAAGACCACGTTTAAACATAAAAAGAAAAATAAATATCCAGCTTCCATACAACCTACTATATGAAGACATGTCACATACATAGAAGGAGAGTAGCAGGCAGGCAAGGGACCAATGGAAGACCTATTTATCTTACTTATCAATCCAGCCATATCCTGCAAGCATTGCTGATCAATAAGTCCACTTGTTTTTTAACAGCAATTACAAAGAGTAGCATCACTAAATAACACGCAAGAATCCCAACAATTCAGATTTTCTGTTGACAAAGTTTAAATAAATCTAGTGGTGCACAGATTTTTTTTTTGGTCAAATTATTTTGGATGCCTTGATATATTCCAATTTTTTATGCTATATGTAAAGAAATGGTTAGCTTGGTTGAATTATAATCATCCATTAGCCAACCATTTTTTACAGAAGAAAACATAATTTCACAATTGAGATAGATATTACTTGTAAGTTCGCACGAATAATTCGAAAATCAGTTATGCTCAAACACTATAAAATATGTATAGCTCTGTTTAAGTCGATAATTGTTTACACCATTATGAACTGATAGATTGATTTGACTTCCATTCTACTCGACTTGGCCAATTACCAATAGTAGTTAGTTTGTTTTCGGAACTCGGGCCAAAGCTCTTTTGAGCATTGTCTTAAAGAGACCATACCTTTACATACCAATAAACTTACAAATTAAGTTAAATTATGTGTCACTGCTTGTATTATAAATTACAGTACCTGTCAAAAAATATGCCCTAAAGAGAATATAGAGGTTAGACCACAAAGTTAGTCGGGATTTGGGCTACTTCTGCCAAACTATTGCAGATTATTCAATACGTTAACCAAGAAAAACTATAAAAGAGCATGAACCTTTCTGGATAATATGTAACATAGAAATGTTCAACTCATAATCCACCCAGGAAAGCTACTCCTAGATAATCATAGTGAAGAAAGAAATAAGATCTGATAAGAGCTCACAAAAGCCTTGAAAGCAGGTCGATGAGCTGCCATTTCATACATACAGCATCCTATACAAGATACATAAAAATTAAATTAAATACGTGGTTATCATCTATAAATATTACAAAGAGACATGAGTCAGAAAATAAATATATTACCAAGAGACCAGATGTCTGACTTGAATCCATAGGGAATATCTGCAAGCAGCTCTGGACACATGTAGTTTGGTGTTCCAACGACCTAAAGAAAGCATGATGCTGTCAGTATTCAGTAACAGTTTGAGCACAGAAAAATAATTATTTCCTTTTCTTTTCCACAATTCGGATGAATGTAAGTGTCTATATGGTTTGTGGTATAAGGGAAGAGTATAAATGGTGTGAGGGAGATATGCATGACAAACAGCATGGTTAGTGTCTCTAGTGATATACCATATGAGGGATAAATAGCTCAATAAATGTAATGTTCTCACAATGGGAAAGGCTAAGGTAATGCAGAATTTTTACAAAGAGATCAATGGGAGGAAATAGCGAAAAAGAACATACGGAAGAAGTTAAATCATCCTCCTTTAAAGTCTTAGCTAGGCCAAAATCTCCTGCATGCAAACCAATGAATCGTGAAATGATAGAATGTAGAAGATGCTGATGTAGTATGAAACAGCAGACAGCTCCAGACTTGCAGTACTGTATTTGTTATCAGGAACTAACCAAGGCGTATATCTTTATCTTTGGTGAGAAATATGTTGGAGCACTGCAATTATGAGGAACAATTGTCAATGATACTATCGTATAAACAATTGACAATGATACTATCCATTGTCACTTACCTTCAGATCACGATGCAAGACGTAGTTCGAGTGCAAGTAGTCAACAGCCAATACCAATTGAGCAAACCATGTCAGCAATTTCTGAGAATCAAACAGTAAGTAATATGAGCTCAATGTTGAATGCTTTTTTCATTCATTCAGACAAACGAAAGAGACAAGTCTTTCATACCTCCTCTGGAAAGTAAGTACCATTTGATTTCTTCATCAACTCATCCCTGTGGTAAAAGAGCAAAGTGAGGCAAATACAATCTAAAAAATAGCAGCGAGAAAACTAAACTCCAAAGTCCCAAATCACACTCACATATCTCCACCTTCACAATAGCCCGTGACAATGCAGACATAGCAACCCTGCAAAACTCAGCTTGTCAACTAAACAAGTACAGACCGAACAAGCAATGTACAAGTTCCTAAACGACAAACCTTTTCAACCCAAGCCTCTTTGAATTCAACAATGTAAGGGTGTTGCAGCCGAGCAATCAGAGCCATCTGCAATTTGCTTTCCTCTTGATAAATTCCTCAAATTAACACCAGCGAATCAACAAACAAATCCTAAGGATTCCACACTGCTACTAACCTCTTGATGAGCGGACTTGCGACAGCGCTCCGTCTGCCTCGCAAGCCGGATTTTCTTCAACACATACCTGCCATCGAGACACAAGCATATGGTCATCAACATAAACGGGAGAAAATAAACACTACACCTTCACGGAAGGGAACTGGAGTATGTCTTACTTCTTCTTCTCAATCTTGTGATTCACAAGGATGGCGGCGCCGAAGGCGCCACGGCCAATCTGCTCCATGATCTCGTACTGATCCATCCGGGACTCCATGCGTTCCCAATCCGTAGCAAAAACAACCACAGCTAAATTCACAGCAGCAACTCGCCTCCAAATACCCAGACGAATCACATTTCTCCTGTCCAACTGCAGCTCAAACGCCTCCCCATCCTAGCCCTAGGCAAGTCCTGCAAAAAGCATCCAGACACCTGCATGAGCCAAACTGCTTTAATCAAAGCGTACCCGCGTCACGTGCCATCCGATCAAGTCCACAACATGTAGTACCACTACCTTTAATTAGAAAGGAGGGACACTACTGCACAGGGGAAGTGTTTAAACACGGGAATCGATGAACTACAAGTTACGAACTAGTCAACGGTGATGCATCAGAGAGCATCAGTTATCCAAAACGCTAGCACCAAATTTACAGATTTAGCGACTGCGTCGCGCACTTGCTCCCACCAACCGCAACCCGGCCGAGACAGGGGGCCTTACCGCGGGGGTCGCCACCCGCATTGGCCAGCGGCCGGGAGCACCGTCCTCGGCGGCGGCGCTTTCCCTCCGTTTCCGGCAGAAACCGGCGATGTCGGCGGCGACGGTTCGGGGCCGCGGCGAGATTTCCCGCCTCGCCGGAGCCTCTGCCCGCTCGCGCGTGTCGACCTCTCGCAGCTTCCGCTACTCCCTACTGGCCTCGTTGGCCGCTTCGGGCTCTGGGTTTGATTTGGTTTTGGCTTCTTTTTTTTTTTTGGAAGTTTTGGTGCGGCGTAACGGTGGTGGTGTAGGCGACGGAGTTTGCTCGGCGGCTTATATATGGGGGCATGGCCGCAACAGCGGCGCGGTAGTCATGGGGTGGGGGCTAAATTGCTAAAAGCAAATTGGGGGGTGCTAAAGCGAGGGGGACGACGGATTGACAGGTCTCTGACTTTGAGCGTGCTGTGGCTTCCACTAATTACAAAATTACTGTCCTAAAAGTTGGTAACTTGGTTTTACAAACCCATATAGTACTTCATTAGTGATGAAAAATCCATATGAATTCATAAAAAGTGTAGCATTTCGATTGGACATGTGAATCAAAATAACAAAGTGTCAATAAAATTTTTAAAAAAGTTACCTAGGATGAGTACTAGGTGTGGGTAAACCTTAAAATTGTATTACATGAGCTTCCGAAATGTAGCCATATAATCAGTGTGGGGAGCATTTACGTTTAGTGGCAAGGCTTGAGCTCAAAATGAGAGAGAGAGAGAGAGAGAGAGAGAGACAACACTCGATTATATATGAATTAGCCTATTTAGGTGGAACATTTGAAGATTAATTAATAAAATATCCTAAATACTAGTATGAATTGCGTACTAGCTCACTGAAGGGTCCAAGGCTTGGCCCTGATGAAGCTTCGCCGGTGGCTGTGTTCCTCCCGTCTCCCCAAATAGACGCAATCGCCGCTAATTTTCCCTACCTATAGCAATTGTATCCCACATTACAATGCACGAAAATCTTCCTCATGTGAGTATGTAACCATTGGCTCAAATGCGAGTTCTCTCTCATTTTATGTAGTTCTAAATCTAAATTTTGCTTTACAAAATCTGAATTCTTTTGGATATTTAGCATTATGCAAGAGAAACTTATATCTGCGGTATAGTATTCAGTCTTCCTAACATAACCAGATGCAAATAAAAAAGGCATTTTTTTAGGTAAAATGTTGCAGTTGTTGAGTGATCACATCATTTGGTGCTGGATAAAAAATGGTTAAGTTGCACGAATTACTAAAGCAAAGCTAGTATCTGTGTCCACCCAATGATGCTGATGCATTACGGGCCTGTTTGGTTGGTTGCCTAACTTGGCCATACCTAAGGTTAGATAGGTGTGGTAAGCCACATTTTGTGGCGTTCAAATTCATGACCACACTTGTGGCAAGATTGTGGTAAAATTTTGAGTCTATGACACATGGGTCCAATGGCTAAGAAAGTGTGGCAAGCTAAAATTGTAGTATGAACCAAACACATACCAAAGAATTGTGGCATGCCTAATATTAGTTGTGGTAACCTTAGGCTACCAACCAAACAGGCCCTACGTCTTCCAGCTTGCTCTACTATTTTCTTTTTTAAATCATTCGGTTTGATTTTGTATATTTGCATGGTGGAGCATCATTCTAGTATATTTGTCCAATTTTTTTAATACTTTTTCATAATGATTTTATTGTCCAAATTGAGGAGTTGCTACATGTCAAATTATAGGGGTGGTTGATACGTACTGGATTTGAGTCTTCAACTTCTTTTTATCGAACATTAAGTCTTTGGCCCATTTATCTCCCATGTTCTAAGTACTCTCAACTGTATGGAAGGCTGGTTTAAAACCTTAATGTATTCTAGTGTCCTAAATGAGAGGAGAAGGTATCACCTCACAGATACCTAAAATGAATACACCTACTTGAGCCTAATCTGTAAGGTCGCAGTTCACGAGAAAGGGCATTCTCTAGAAAGCTCATGAGAAGATTAGGAGCATGACCATTAAACGCTCCGTTGAGGTGAAGTTCTTTGGCGACCTAGTATCGCTTAAGATTTCAGTGAAATCTAACCACACAAAGCTGTGAATTCAAGACTTAGTCCATTCATTAGTCAGGAGGATGGATCTCGTTATTCTAGGTGAAAGTTCAATCCGTATGGGACTTACAAAAACGCCGATATATTAAACGAAGATTCAAAGACAGTGATCAAACTTTTGAGTCTTTGTCTGCTTCGGCATTGGTGGGGGATTGTTAGAAATGAGGCCCAAGTGGCCCATTTATCTCTAATGCCAAAGCTACAAAAATTAATACCATATTGCTAGTTAAGAGAGGAGAAAGCCAATTTAAAAGGGAGAGCTCCCACCATGCCTTGTAATGAGGCATATGGAGGGTGTGGAGCATGGCTAAAGTCACACGCACGCTGCTGCTGCAGATTTCGCTGATTATCACAGATTTTCGCGTGTTTTCCCGCGTGAGCCGTCTCGTAGATTACATTCCCGCACGTTTAAATCCTTTTAAATTTTCGGTTTCGCTCCATGATGGCGTCGGCTTTCTAATAAACTGTCATTTCAATTACCTGCGATTACTAGCATATAATGGTCTTTACGGTCAATTTATTGACCGCATCGTGCAAGGCTATAAAATCTGAGACGTCCGCGAAGGGGCTTTTGTCACTAGCACTTGCGTTCATCCATTGAGATCGTATTGCGTGTTCGTCGGTTGCGCTTGTTCTTCATCGACCTTCCTCTCGGCGTGCACCGCGAGGCAAGGAGAGCGGATCTCGAACCGTTGCAGCTGTGAGAACCTGCACGGGCGGCAATAAGGTTCACAAGCAATCATATCGCGACCGCCGAGCTCGCATCTTGCTTTTGGACTATCCACGACGCCGACTACTTCCTCTACGTCGGTCGCTATCTCTACCGCTTCTTTTCCTTCCACAAGCCCTCGTAAAATTGTTTTTCCTCTTGTTAAATGCATGCGTCTTGACGATGCTCGATCTATTTTTCAGAAATATGT
This sequence comes from Guadua angustifolia, assembly GCA_036346375.1. Lineage (NCBI taxonomy): Eukaryota > Viridiplantae > Streptophyta > Magnoliopsida > Poales > Poaceae > Guadua > Guadua angustifolia. The sequence continues at coordinate 35,988,406 of CM070509.1, read as the reverse complement.
AGTGTCTTTTGTCTAGCCTGCTGTATTTAATCATTTTGGAAATTAGCTTAATATTCAAATCTACAATTAAAATAATACCTAGATTTCCAACATTTAGCCCCCAGCTATCTAATTCTTCTGTTAGAAAAAATATATACTTAATTTTGTTTGTTTTGTCATCTTCATCAACTTGGTTGATGCGATCTCATGCATGACAGATTAGGAGATGTAAATTTTATGGCATGAATCCGGTTGCATTCGTTATAAATATTTGCGGTATACATGACGAATTGATGTCTGAGCCAAGGCAGAAACCATGATGCATTGCATCAGATATTGGCATATATGGCACGTGCATAAAATAAACAACTGGTTAAATTATTGCTCACATGCATACCTCAACTTGCCCGCTTTTTTATTAGTTCAGATTTGGCTGGTTCATTTCGTTGCATAGCACTAGCAGCTTCTTAATTAAGGTCAGTGAGATAGTCTAGGCTGTCTAGCTCACTTCAGTAGGATTTTTTTATTTTCAACAATGAGGTTCAGTTGCTATGTTCGCTGTGATGCTTCGTTAGAATCTAGTTAGTTATATGAATATTCACTAAATTCTAGCAAAATATTACTATTATGGCCCAAAATGAGATTTCAAATCATCGTTACATTGAAAAATAGGAAGCCTTGTCCTTTATGGCTTCCCAGCATATTTTTATTGCGGAATTGGCTTTCAAACACACATATTTACACTTTTGATCTCTAAATGTCTCCTGCTACGATATGTTACCGCAACATGTTGGTGTCATCACGATAATAGGCACGAGTGTGGAAGGATGTCCTAATAGAGGGACAGGATGATCGACCTATTGCAGTTGGCCTCGCCGTGATCTGGTAGCGATGCAGGTCACCTATTGCGATAGGCCCATCCAAACTGTCACGCTACCATTTGTTGTTGTGCTGCTATGAATCTCTCGCTTGTTGCTGCCGCTACAATCGAGAGGGGACCAAATCTATAAAAATGAATAGAAAAAGGCAAAATCCAGAAGGAAGAAAAAAAAACCGATGACGAGAGGACCAAGCCCGAACGGGCTTCCAAAAATAGCAAATAAAAGTGTTTTTCAAAAGCCACAGCAATACCAACCGAGCCTAACCTGATAAATTACGGGTAACAGGACTGCAGTACTGCGGTATTGACTGACCAACACAACCTACGAAAGAAGGAGGTTCTCGGTTACGGTAATTAAGAACTTCGGGGCGGTAATTAAATCCCAAAGCAAGAGTAGCGTGAGGCGCTCTGAAGAGTGCACCGTCCCAACTTGCAGCATCATAACAGCAGCAACAGAAATAAATATACCAGCACTGGTTCATCAACACCACATCCGTCATAAACCGCTGTTGCTTGCGCTGCGCCAACGGGAGGTGGGCCACTGTGCTTAACAGGACCCACTCGCCGTTATTATTGCTAGAAACCCAGGTGGCTACAGCAACATACGCCGTGGATGAGCCATCGCTATGGCCTGTGAGTGTGAAGCACTCAAGATGTCGGTCAAAGTTTAAACCGGCCGGACAAGCGAGAGCTCTGCCTATTTTGATTTTTTTTTTCTAATTCTTTAGAATAGTTCACGCTGGAAACTAATTCTACGACTTACTATTTTTCTCAGTGTTATGTCGGTACTAAAAGGGCTGGCAGTGAGTTTTAGACCATCTAGACGTCGTGACATGAGAAATTATGTGCCATATCTACTCTTTTTCCCAATGCCGGCCCATCTGACGTTGATATGTTCATCCTTAGCACCGTTTGGGCTGACAATGAGGAAAACTGATCATTCTTAAAATTAGTTTTTAGCAAAGTGTTATTTTTGAAAATAGAATAAAAACTCAGAATGTGCAAATATACTGCAAGCAATCGAGCTGACAAGGAAATAAGAAAAGCGCACAGAAAACCCACAGCTACATGTGACGTTTTTTTTTGTTGGTTCCTCGTGCAGTTTGAGGCGAGCTCCGAGGCTGGGCAGGGTTGGCTTCACTCGCCAAAACCAAAGCGTTGACCTGTCGGTCTGCCTGTCAGACTGTGCAGATCACAACAGGTAACGGTGTGCCGGTGATTCTTCATGCTCCCTCCTGCTTGTTTGTATTGCTCATGCAGTACTAGATGCCTAGATGGAGTACTAATGGATGTCATTAAGGCAACAACGACTGCAATCGATGTAAGCACCCGAGTTCCAAACGAGCCTAAACTGTTAGTATCGCTTGACACAATTGTCATGGCCCCAGGGAAACCCAAGGTATTGGAGTCATTACATGTTTTGGTTCTTCAGACATTGTCATTGCTAAAACTACTACTGCAATAAACTTTGTCGTGGTGCGTGTACTTAGCAATGTGATCCTATAATTACAGTTGCAAACAAATGGCATGTCAACCTTTTTTTCTTCTCTTTCTCTACTAAGTTGATGAGCAGTATCTGAAATGAGAAGCTGTACCAAACCCAAATAAGGCAGTTGCTCCATTTGCGTCAGGGGACAAGCGAGGCGACTACACCTTTGCGCTGTTGCGATTCGAGACTTCAGAATAGTATCATAACTCTTAAGAAACCGAACCAGAGAAAGACGGCGCAACCACCGGAGGACACCGAGGGAATGCTACAAATGGGAGCTGGCCAGAGAGGCTAAGGCCTACTGATTAGAGAGAAAGGTTAAGACTTGATTTTCTCTTAGCGAAAGGTGTTTAGCGAGGGTGACGGTTTTCGATGGGAGCGTGTGAGGTGAGGCCTCTCGAGTGTCGGAGGAGAGAGGATTGTGATTTGTGAAAAATTATTGGCGCAAAAGCGAGAGGCGAGGTGAACCCTGTTTGGGGCGGCCGACGGGGACGTCTTTCTTTGCCTTGGCCAAGTGATTCTATATTTGTTCTTTTGATAAGTTTATCCATGATACTATGCATTATTCTTCTAATACAGTTTGTATAAATTTTCAAGCAAATGAAAGGTAAGTAATCGCTATCCACCTTTCATTTATAATTTAATATTCATGCAAGCGAAAGGTGCATGCTCATGGTGATAACAAAAGATGATTCAGGTATACTTGTTGTCAACCATTCAAATACTTCTCATGGATAGATATTAAATTCAAATTTTTGCTTCCATATATGTTCGACGAGAGAGATATTTAACAAAGGACCTATATGCCTGACATATGGAACTATTCACTTAGTTGATTGCAAAGAGTATGCAATTACTAAGGTGGGTATCGTTACATTGGATATGTATAATGAAGTACGTCACATATTGACAGGAGTTCAATATGTTCCCGTTCTAAAGAAGAATCTAATATATATGAGGTGGCCTGAACTCGAAAGTTGTGAGGTATAACTTTAAGGTGGAGTCACACAAGTTACTTGCAAATGGCAGGTAATCATGAAAAGTATCTGGAGCAATGGAGAATATCGATTGATGGGTAAACCTAAAAAAAGGGCAACCAATTGAAGGTCTAAAAAAATTTGATTAGGAGAAGGAAAACGTGTTGTCAATAATAGGTATTTAGATCTCAATTGCAGTTTATGTGCGGAACTATACGGACAGTTGCCAAATCTAGTAGATCAAAGATGAACATGCAAGCTGTTGGAAGAAAGAAGACGTGGCAGAACCAGCAACACAGTATCAACGAGCAAGTGGAGCTTGAAAGCAGTAAAAATCTATGGCATAGAGGGTTGTAGAAATAGAATGTGTGGTTAATCAAACTACACAAAAAAGGGAATCTTACGTGGAAGGTTCGAGAGGCTAAGCCTGAATACCAACATACACATTGCAGTAATATGCATAAGCCAGTAATGTGCATGAGCCCCTATGATGGAGGCACTCCTAAAGATAGGAGAAAAAATAAATAAATGTGGAGCCAACTTGAAGCGAGCTTTTGGAGGAGTATGATGACTTCAATGGATAAGAGTAAAGGTAGAAATTATTAAATATGGTGACTCCTATATAATTTTAAAGAATTTTGAAATATGTACTAGATGAATCCTAACAGGATTAGGATTTCTATTTTCTTTCGGAGTAAAATTCCTATTTGCTTTGAAGGAGAACTAAGTGGGCTATATAAACACATAAAATGGTGATAGATAACTCAAGCAACCAAGAAGCCACAAATCAACTCATCTAAAGCAAGAGGTGCACGAAAGGGTTAGAGATTAAGTTATTCTTTAATACTAGATTCTTGTATAAGGCAAGAATCCGATGGTCCTAAAAAGTTTAAGCGATTGTGAGAGAGCAACAATCTCTTGTACTCTTTTGAGGCTGTACTTAAAAAATTTGTGATCGACTCCGCTAAATCTTTTCCTCTCATTGTGGTTGCTTTAACATCGTTATTTTGGTTCTCTCTACAAGATTCATCATCTTCATTTTCGAGACCATGTATGCTCTTCCTATATCTCATAAAACTCTGATTCGATCTTGGGGGTACTACAGTGTAATAATTGGTATCCAGGAAATCATGAAAATCAATTTTTCCGATGGGTGGATGTCGGCGTATTTCGCCGGACAGGATTTCTCCTAGGACGTAGAATAAGGTTCGGTAGAGGGCGTCTTCACGGTCGGACACCCTAATGACTCTCCCTCGAGGGACCCCGGGGATCAACAGATCAAAAAACACACCAATGTACCCAGGTTCGGGCCTCCAGTGTGGGTAACAGCTCTATGTCCTGCTAGATCTTTGTTGATGTATATTGAGCAGGTTACAATGCTTTTCTCTCAGGTTTTTCTACTCATTTTTTGCTCTTTCTTTTTCCCTTTCGTTCTTTCTCAGTTCGTTCTCTCGATCCCCCTCTTCCATGCACCAGAGCTCCCTTATATAGACTGGACTGGCTCAGGCAGGTGAGAAGGTGACATCATACTGATCTACGATTCATTTATTACACCCATCACTGTAGTCCTGTCCCCCAAGCCTCATTTAATGTCGTTGTATGGCTTTGCCCGGTCCGTCCAGGACGTGACTTTCCTGCGACGGGTTAGGTGTGAGGCGTCAGAGGGATGGGCTGTCGTCGTGTCGATAGCAGAACTCTTCGCAATCAATGGGTCTGACACATCGTGTCAGGGGAAGGAGATTTCGAGGTGAAGCCTCCTTCTCATCCTTTTGGTCGCCCGCGTGGCCTGGCTAGTGGGGCCTGATCGCCCGCCTGCTCTCCAGGCCGCCATGTGGGTCGGCGCCCGGTGAGAGGGGCCTGATCACCCACCTGCTCGCCAGGCCGCCACGTGGGCCGGTCATCCGGCGAGTGGGGCCTGATCACCCGCATGCTCGCCAGGCCGCCACGTGGTCTTATTTGTCTGCAGCGGAGAGGGTACCCTGGCGTAAAGTACGCCGACAGTGGATAAAACACATTGGAGGGGGACAAGAGTTCACTTGGCATCAGTCTGCCCCTAGGGCGAGGTCAGGAGGATTGTTAGTTGGAGTTAATACTAGTAACTTGGATATTGTGAGTATTAAGGGGGATTTTTTTGGTTAAATTCCATGTAAAGAACAAATGTGATGGTTTTCAATGGGCAATGGGGCAGCCCAACCCCAGTTCAATGAGTGTTTTCTCACTGAGCTGGTAAGCTTGTTCTAAAGAGTCCTTACCTATTTTGACGGGTGGTGATTTTAATATCACCAGAAGAAAAGAAGAGAAGAACAATGATAAATTTGATACATGATGGGCTTTCCTTATCAATGCAGCTATTGAGACCCTCTAGCTAAGAGAGTTACCTCTTAATAGGAGATTGTTTATTTGGCAAATTATCCCAATGTGCAAGTTTAGGCCCTGGAGAGAGCATTGTTTGACCATATCCCTTCCCTTAATCAAGGAAGAAATATGAGACTTTTACTAGTTGCTTTTGAACTTTTTCTGGGTTAAAGATAAATTTCTACAAAAGTGTGAGGACCCTCCCCCTAATCCCCTCTATCATCCATACATCATTAAGCACAATCATATCATTAGCATCATCATTAGTATCAAGCATTCATTAGGAAGTAGTAAGAATAAACATTCATTACTTAGTCCATTACATAAGCATAAGCATGCATGTGCATTCCTGGAAGCATGAAGCTCAGATTGGTAAAGTGGTAACTCAGTAAAGGAGGTAAATATGCACGGTAAAATGGTAAGAAAGGAAAGCAGTAAAAGTAAGAGAGTAAAAGTGAAGAAGTGAAATGGTAAAAGTAGAAATTCCAGGCAGACACAAGTCTCCGGAGATTCATCTCCCTAGCACATCGTTGCCTTCAAGACACCTTAACCAAAGAAGGCTAGCTCACATATGCAATGCATTTTCCCACCTTTGGAACCAAGCTAGTACTTGTCAAGATGCATTTAAGACACCCGACAAAAGTAAGAGCCAAGTCAGCCCTCTTCATGCCATAGCCGAACCAGTAGGAAGCATTCTCCATTGCCTTTCTACTCATTTAGCAATAGGGAAAGAACCAAATCACACAAGAGCTCATCTCAATTTAGCCAAAGGCAGCTACAAGCAAAACCCTTTTTCCAGCCTCACCCAGCATCCATAGCCGACCATCCCAGGGAGCAAGAAGGGGAGCACAACCATACCAAGAGCAAGGGAAGAGGTGCAGCCAGTCAAGGAGCCAGGAGAAGGAGATCTTCATCCTCTACCTCAACTCAACCGGCCAACACCAGAGAAAGAGGCAAAGTCAACTCGACCCTTGCATTCACCAAGCATCAGAGAGTAGCTTGTGCGGTAAAACCCACAAGAAAGGGAACCTTTTCCATTGCCATCTCACAAGAGATCATCACCTCCCAGCCGAAAGCAACAAAGCAAGTGTAGCCACAAGCTCAACTCTTTTCCAGCCGATCCACAAGAAGTCAGCATGGAGGTGAAGCCGGCCAGGAGGAAGAAGATCAGGGGACCAGGAGGAGGAGCCGTAACCTCAAGTCAGAGATCGGCCCTCAACCTATACCTCAACCTGATCTTCACTTCTTCAACTCAAAAACCAAGCCAGCTAGGACCCAAGTAAGTGCTCTACTGTCGGAAAGTAGTAATAGAATGAGAATAGCAGTAGAGCTAGAGAAAAGAAGATGGTCTCAGAATGTTCATTCATCATCGACTTGGGTCTCAGTGAGGAGAACTCCGGTAGCTCGCAAGGAAGCGTCCTAGCAAGCTAGTATCGTCATCCTCACCACCCAACCTAGAGCTCAAACCCATTTTCATCATAGACCTTTACTTGAATCTTACCTCAAATTCACAAGAACCAACAGATCCAAACTCTAGCAGCCACAAAAATCAAAAGGGAAGTAAAACTGCAGCAGAGAGGAGGGAAGAACTCAGCCAGTAGGCACATGAGGGAGAAATAGCAGTAGGCGCCAGGGAAGAAGAGAGGAGGCGCCAGCTCCATTCGATACAGGAGAGAGGGAGTAGCAATCGCCAGGGAAGAGGGGAGACCGACCAAGATGCAGAGCCGAATGGCTCAAATTTCAAATAGCAACCAAGTAACTAGCAAGATCTTGAGCATTAGTAGTAGTAGCAAGACATCCAAATGGCCAAGCAACCAAAACTAGCAAAGAAGGGAGTAACCATGAGGTAGAAAAGTAATACTCAAGAGACTAAGTAGCACTTTTCGGCACTAATAATAGTAGCCACCAAATGAATAAAAAACGACTAGATCCTCTCCAGTCATATGGCCAAGTGAGGCAGTCAGCCATTTTCCAACCATGTTAAGAATAAAAGAGCAGTGGAATTGGATACATACCTGCACACATGCATCATTAACATTAGTATTTGCATTAGACATATAAAGAATGTGCAAATAGAAAATAGTGCATGCATATAAATAAACGAATGTCAAAATTTGGAAAATAATAAAACTGCTAGTTGAGAATGTTGGATATTGCGAATCATACTTAGTAAAAGTTCCATAGATTAATTTAGTATAATTTTCAGGACCTGAACAGAACACTCAAATCGACCCAAGCCTATTTTCGAGCAAGGCCGAACCTCCAAGTTCTATTCCAGGCAAGCGCATTCTATTGATCATATTTCTGTAAATGTTTTTACTGCTTTCTGATTAAAATTCCATCACTGCATTAAAATATATATTTTAGAATAAAAGTATAAATGAAAGGGTGTGAGTTGTAAGAATGGATAATTGGTAGAGGTTGGAAATGGATGGATGAAACGGGTTGATGGGGATGAGTTTGGCTGATAAATGGAATGGTAATATGATGTCGGTATAAATTCTGGCTCATCCAACGAATGGAGCCGTGAGAGTGTGTTAATATTGGTGGGTAGAGGATGCCGATGAGAAGGGTGCTCGCCGGTGGGGTCCTCTACAATAGGCTAGCATATAAGATAATAACAATCTAATATTGAGTAATGGGCTGTAATTTGGTGCCAACCACAATGTGTGAAATCGGTCAGAAAAGGTTGTTCTAGGATGGTATTAGTTACTCCACAATGGGTAAGGTTGTATGTCGTGCTGGGAAATGCCGGTATGACCTAGGGGGACGGATTGAGAAATGTGGTTTGGGGCGGTATATTTGAAGCTTGGTGGAGTCTTCTTTGGTGGTTGGTCGAGTACAAAGCTGTCTGGGAGGTGGGCTAAGCCAGAGTGGTTGAGGTCCATACTCAGTGCAGTGTGGAGGACTAATACCGGAATAGAATAAACGTTCTAGGGCATCTCTTGTGGGTGTCATTGTGGGTAAAGTGGCACAGACCTGCGCAGGGTAAAATCTTGAATTCAAGCCAGTCTTCAGGATTGGAGACTACAGAGGGCATGCTCACTATTAGTAAGGTCTTTTATAAATATAAAACTTGCCAACCTTTAAAACAAAAGTTTAGTTCTCTAAAGGAATAATTTGGGTGGAGAAGTGTTGTAGTAGGGATGGATAGGGAATTGGGGCATTATGGAGAAGGGCATCTACTGCATTCATTATTATTATTGCTTCTTTGAGTACTTAGTACTCACTCTTAACTCCCCCTTGCTTAGAAGGGGAGTCCTATGGACAATCCTCTGAGGCGGGGTGGAGGTTTATGTCTTGAGCAGATTTTCGAGAGTTAAGGGGTTATAAGATTTATTACGGCTGTATTAGAACCCATGTAAGCTAAGGTATGAAGATAGCCTGCGTGGCTAATAGAATGAAATAAAGCTTTCATTTATGTCTCTCTAATTATTGTTCTCACGCAATACTCAGATACGAGTGTAGTAACTAATAAAGTATCGGAATGTCCGATGCTTTGCTAGTTACTGTGCTGAGGTCCGTATAATTAACTCTGGGTGACAGTGTTACCAGGGGTTAATTATGCGGGTCGCCACAAAAAGTGAGTTGTTTCTCTTTGGTAAGGCTTACCAAGACCATTATGCTCAGATTTTTTGTTGTGCTGTTGGTCATATGCCTTTCAAATATTTGGGGATTCCCATCCATTACAAACAGCTCAGAAAATTTGACTGGCTAGATGTGGAAGAACGTTATGAAAAATGACTTGCTGCTGGCAAGGGCAATGGCTTTCTGTTGGAGGCCAAGTGATGCTAATTAATTCCTCTTTGAATAGTCTTCCCTTATACATGTTCTCCTTTTTTAGGCACCTAAAGTAGTATTGAAAAAGATTGACTTTTATAGATCCAGATTCTTATGGCAAAATTATGAGGGAATAAGAAATACCATTTAGTGAAGTGGAAAACAGTCTGCCTTCCTAGAGACCAGGGGGGTTTAGGAATTTTGGATCTTGAAAAAAATGAACTATAGTCTTCTAGGTAAATGGAATTTCAGATTACACAATGAGGATGGCATTTGGCAACATTTACGTGGGAATAAATATCTGAAATCCAAAACTCTTTCTCAAATCGAGAGTAAAATTGGGTACTCTTAGTTTTGGAGGTCTTCTAAAAGTCATAGCCTCAAAGTAAGGTCTTCTTATCTTGCTCTATGAAAGTTGGTAATGGTGAACAAATAAGATTTTTGGGAGAATCCTTGGCTTTATAATATAACTTTTGCTCATCAATACCCTTCTTTGTATAATGTGGTCAGAAGCAAACATGTGACCGTTGCTTCTGTTTTTGATCATGGCTTGGAGAGTGTTTCTTTCAGAAGGACACTCATTAATGATAATTTGAATGCCTGGGACCATCACCTTTTAAGATGTTCCAATAATAATCTTTCTAAAAATGACGATGTGTTAATTTGGAAACACAACAAAAAAAAGGGTATTTCACAGTTCAATCTATGTATGCTTGTTTGATCTACTGTGACATACCCTTCCAACATAAGGTAATATGGTGGTTCAATCTACCTCTGAAGATTAAATTTTTTTTGTGGTATTTGGCTAAAAAGGTGATTCTGGCCAAAGACAATCTTTGCAAAAGAAATTGGAAGAAAAAAGATAGATGGTGCTGTTTTAGTTCTGGTTTTGAATCAATTCAGCACTTGTTCTTTCACTGTCCCATAGCTAGATATGTTTGGCAAATTGTTTCCTTCTCCTTTGCATATCCCCCCACCCCCCAGGAATGTTGATCCGATGCTTGATACATGGTTGGACGGCTTTGGTGATAAAATGAAAATGTGATGTGGTAGGTGCAACTGCTTTGTGCTGGGTTGTCTGGAAAACAAGGAATTCAACTTGTTTTGACAGGAAATGGCCAACTCATCCTAACCAAGTTGTGTTTTTCATGCGCCATTGGATTCGACTGTGATCTCTTTTTCAGAAACAGGACAGGCGAGATTTGCTGATGATGGGCTTGGACAAGATGCTGCGGGTGGCTTCGGCTATCTCCGGGACGCATGCTGGATGGAGCAACCTGGCGGGTCCACTTTGCCATTGGAATGAAAGAGGAGGCGATCAACGTCTTGCTTTCAGCATTGATCCAGGATAGCAAGATAGACTGTTTAGGGTCTAAATCTATTTCCCGTTACGGTTCTGGTTTCCTTGTTTTCATTTTCGTCTGTAATACTTAGGGTTTATTTATTTTTACTTTGAATTCTCTTGAAACTGATTTTGGATTGTGATCGTAGAGAAGATGATTCTCTAAAAACTGGAATCCAAAAGTACATATGAAGTGGATTATGGATTCTAGTGTATATGGATGTGCTGGATTGTGATAATCGAAATCTAGAATCAAACTGTTTGTTTTTTATTATACTTGTAGGGCTAGAATATAGAATCAAAAGCAAAAACAAACTTAAACTCTGCTGTGGTGGAACCGAGGTTGTCTGCTTTTCATAAGCGCAGAGGCCGCGGATGTATAATTCTATCTCGAGTATCACAGCAAAAAAAACTTTTCAATTATGTTGCATCTTCTACGTTGAGTTGTTGTGACTAGTTGCGAGTTGGGACAAGAGCTGTGCAAAACCCAACTCCTCGTAGATACGGGTCACAGGAGCATTTCAGCCGTGTGCCCCAGGAGGCACACACACAAGCGAACCTGACGCGAACCTCGCAACAGAAATTAATTGGCAAAGCAAAGTCTGGATCGGCGAATGGTGGAATCCACGTGCCACCGCGTTGGCCACGAAGAGGATGCCAACGTCCAGGGGAGCAACAGCACGTTGCGTGCATATGAGCATGACGCATTCCTCCAGCCAGATCGCAGCGGCTAGCTGAGATCAATTGGGAGCAAATCAGTCCTAGTATTTCGTTGGCACAGTTGCTACCATCTTTATATTTGAACCGTTCAATTTTCGTTTCGCAGTAACCAGTTAATTATGAACGAGAACTGATGTGAAAATTAAGAAGCTATGAGAAAAGAACAAGGCGTTAAATTAGATCGCTCCAAATTGATCTAGTTTCAGGTTTCCTTGACATCTACTATATGTCTATACCCATCCTTCAACTGGTCAAACTTACGAAGGAGCCAACTCATGTCCACGCATGAAGCTCAAGTAGTCTTATTCTAGACGAAGCAAAACTGCCATGGAAGCTGCTCCCTTCACGTACTCAAACGTTAGTTGCACTTCTGTTGCTGAGGATTATGCAACAGAAGAGGTATCTTGCTGTTACAGCCTTCCAGTGTTAGTGTGAGTCCGAAGTTACAGTGTGATGTTGGTGAGAGAGCGCCGGAGAGAGAGATTACAGTGCGACGTCTCCTCCGAAAGAAGAAAAAATGCTACAAACTGACGAACTTGGTTCTCTATCGGCAGTTAGTTCTATTGATCTTCTGGCAAGTTAATCCATCAAAAAGTATGACGTGAAATGCTTGAGTCGACGGTGCTGAAACTGAGAGATGCAAAGAGATTCCGTATTGGCATTTACTGCAAATGCTGCAGCTAGCCAGCAACAGGGTAGGGTGTTGTACTGTTGTATTGTCTCGTCTCCCCATTTCATCAGGAAAAAAAGAAAATGGAACAGAAGAAGCAGAAAACTGAGCCCACATGCCAGTGTCTACACGAAACAAGATTCATTAGGCCCATTCGTACCAACATTCACATTTATGCCAATTGAGCCCATGCTGGCCAGAGGCGTAGGCACTCGTGGGCTGGAGCCCACCCCGTCTCCGCCAGTCTACTAGCTTATCAATTAATAAAAGACTTCTGCGTGTAGGTACGTAACACAGAAAATAAAGACTACATACTTATATTACATATAATTTAAATTTTAACTATTTTATAATATATTAATAATCATAGTAGTTGATTTTAGATTTAAGCTCTCCAACTTCTTCCTTTCGAACAAGGCGTTGAGACTTTGAGACGCGACGCGTGTGCGAAAGCTGCGACTCTGTGCCCGGAATCGGACGCAAGCCTTCGTCAAGACGTCGAAACATCACGAACCACCACCAAGAAACCCCCGGTGCCGATGGACTCCTCCTCCTCCTCCTCCTCCTCCTCCTCCTCCTCGGCGGCAGCGGCGGCGGTGGGCGCGCCTCCGCTGGGGGTGAAGCTGGCGGTGTTCTGGCACGAGGGCATGCTGGCCCACGACGCCGGCCGCGGAGTGTTCGACTCGGGCCGCGACCCGGGCTTCCTCGACGTTCTCGACCAGCACCCGGAGAACGCGGACCGCGTCCGCAACATGGTCTCCATCCTCCGCCGCGGGCCCATCGCGCCCTTCCTCTCCTGGCACTCCGGCCGCCCCGCACACGCCACCGAGCTCCTTTCCTTCCACTCCCCCGGTCAGCCCGCAAATCTCCTCACAGATCCTCAAACCAAAAGCTCTTATTGGCTTTCCCATCTCATTCTTGATCTCGTATAGATTGCCTGGTCTTGTGATTGATACTTGCCCGTGGTGTTTGCATTACAAAAGATTACTGTGTAATTAGTAATTAATCGCTAAATCTTATTGTGGTTGGCAGAATATATAGAGAGCTCGTGCAAGCGAATGCCAGTGGAGCCAAGAAGCTCTGTGAAGGCACTTTCTTGAACCCTGGCTCATGGGGTGCTGCTCTTCTGGCGGCTGGAACAACCTTATCTGCGATAAAGCATATACTAGATGGGCATGGGAAGATTGCCTACGCGTTGGTCCGTCCCCCTGGCCATCACGCGCAGCCCGACCGCGCCGATGGTTACTGCTTTCTGAACAATGCCGGTCTTGCAGTGCAGCTTGCTTTGGATTCTGGGCGAACAAAGGTTGCCGTTGTTGATATTGATGTGCACTATGGGAATGGCACTGCAGAGGGCTTCTACCGCACAGATAGCGTGTTGACAATCTCTCTCCACATGAAGCATGGTTCATGGGGTCCGTCCCATCCACAGAGTGGCTCGGTTGATGAGATTGGTGAAGGCAGGGGGCTTGGGTACAATCTCAACATACCTTTGCCTAATGGAAGTGGGGATGTGGGGTACGAATATGCAATGAATGAATTGGTTGTTCCGGCGATAGAAAAGTTTCAGCCTCAGCTTTTGGTTTTTGTCGTCGGCCAAGATTCTAGTGCGGTGAGTTGAGTTTGTGTAGTATGTTTAATTGTTTTACTTAGTACATTAGATGCTGCACTCTTTAAACTTGCTGAAATTCTGCGCAATTGCACAACCTAGTAATTGTTATATTACTGAACTTGCCGAATGCAAGTGTTTTGCTACGGATAAAAATAATATTACCCACGTTAAGCTATTATCACTGAACTTAGCTTGCATCATGTTCTCAGCTCTAAATGCCCGGTCCATACCATGCCTCCGCTGTGGAGCTTAGCTTACACCACATCCTTGGCTTCGCCACAGTTGTTGGCATGGCACCTCTACTGTACAGGGGAGAGGTTGTTGGAATAAATATTACATTTTAGTAGTTAATCTGTTTGTTATGGGGTAATTTTTTTTGTTAGAGATTTTTAGGGATGAAAAAGGGATTTGAGGAGAGATGGGTGAAGGTTGGGAAGATGAAGAACACATTATTCACCAACACTAGGTTCTTTTAAAGAACTAAAGATAAACAATACAATGAGCATCATACAGTGTTAGAATGTACAAACATTATAATGTGGGGAAAATAAATAAATATGTATAGGAAAAATATATTCTACTCCCGGGAGTAATTACTCCCACATCTAATATACCACCTAAATGAACTTGAAATACTCTTTTATCACTTTGGGTACACTCATGTACTAATTATAAGATACTCTAATATAAACTACATGAAAAAATTGCAAAGGAGCTCACGCTTTTTAGTGTATTTTACAAATACCTTCGTATATGCACATAAAAAGGAGTATGTCTAAAAGAACGTACATATCACCTCTGAAAAATGTACATACCACCTAGATAGTCTTATATACTCGTATACTATATGTGCGTACACTCCGTTACACGAGACATTTCATACGTTGTGAGATACGGCATAGGGAGTAACTACTATGTGTGTGTGTGCAAATAAGGATGACAAACAATTTGGGATTTTCTTACTGTTAACTTAAGATAGTCTAGTTCTAATACAGTGAAACAAAGGTTAAATACCAAAAGTAAAATAGTGGTTGGGAAATAATGAGAGGAACAAATATAAGATAAACTGGAACTATTGTACCTTGAATTGAAGTGATGCTATCTGGGTAATAATCTTCAGCCTAACTAATGTTTTGTGTAGAAAGCTCAAAGAGAAAACTATGCATTTTAATTTCTACATAAGGTACTATATCAATGGAGATGCTTAGTATGTGCAGACTAAATAACTCATTTGAAAGCAATAAAAGGAACAACTGCGGTCTATATCAGGGTTTTGGAAACCGGAAGATAGTAGTGGTGTAAAAGATTTTGTGTGTAAGCTTTTATACTTTATATGGTGGCTCTTAACCAAATCAAACTCTATGCGGAAAGGTTTCTACGATAGTCCGGCTCTCAGTTTTGCTAGATTCTAGTATGCTCTGAAGCATTACATTAGGGCCCGCTATAATCATTATGTTGGGGTTATGATAAGGAACATCTTGAATCACATGTTGCCCCATTGGATGAGACCTAGCCAATTTCACCTTTTCTTGTTGCCCTTTGTCTACCAGAACACTACACCACCGTAGGTGGTGGTACTTGCAGATGTCCTAACAACAACTTCTCCAAATGGCATAATAATGATACTTTTAGCAGCGTTCAATTTTAACTTTATGAGACTCTCTTAGACAGATATACTAACTAATTATGTATTGTCTGCATGCAGTTCGATCCCAATGGAAGGCAGTGCTTGACCATGGATGGTTATAGGAAAATTGGAAAGATAATGAGGAGCATGGCTAATCGACATAGCAATGGGCAAATTTTGATTGTCCAGGAAGGTGGTTACCACATCAGTTATTCAGCATATTGTCTGCATGCAACACTAGAAGGTGTCCTAGATCTGCAAGCCCCACTGTTAGATGACCCAGTCGCGTATTATCCCGAGGATGAGAAATACACTATGAAAGTTGTTGACAGCATGAAGAAGTGCCTGAAAGAATCTATTTCTTTCTTGAAGGACATTTAGAAATGCGTTACATATTTTAGATGCTGTGGTGATAAAATTCAACTTCAAATCATGGCATGCTCTACATTCACTGGCTTCTATTGAACTGTTAAGATTTTATCCATTGAAGCAACTTAAAAATGCGTGCACCATTGAAGATCCAATGGTGGCCAATCCCGACCTGTATCTCGTCGTATTGTACATGTAGTATCATGTCGTATTGTACATGCATAGGCTTCTCTGAACCCTTGATTCTCAAGCATGACGTACTAAATATCACATATCAGTGTTCTTTCACCTTGGTACGCCATCTTAAGTTGTACATGCTGCCGGTGTTGCGTTTCAGCTTGTCGGTATCTCTGGCACAATCATTTTTTTACCTATATGCCTAAGCATATATCTGTTGCAAAAGCTTGTGATGCTATCAAGAAATACCGGGAAGAATCAGTTCCTTTCTGAAAGGGATCCCTTTGGTAGGAGGCTAGGATTGGTGGGTAACTTCTTCCTTTCATCGTATCATATTCTACCTGCGTATGCTTTTCCTGCGTCATCTCTGATGATGATTTCACAACAATCAATACTCCCCCCCACGTTGTCATGTGTCAACATCCCGCGCGCGTTTTTAGCCTACTTCTTTTCGTGCTACGGCGTGTGATTGCTGTATAATCTTTACTTGGAAATTACGGTGAGCCGTGCTTGGCAGATAATCATTATCTACTTTTCATACATACTTTAATACATACTTAACTTTTAACAGTGATGTACAAAAGTAGCTCCCTTACATGTATGTTTTGTACAGAATTCCGATGTTGTTATATGAGATGTGAGTGCAAACTGGCTGTGATACAGAAATAATACCTTCTATTAAAGCTTGCAAGGTTCCGGCTCAATGAGGCTATCCACCTGTCACTTTGCCCATTTTGCGAAAAACCCTCTGTGTTTCTCGAAATTACGGATAGGTCCCTGCAAATTACGAATAGGTCCTTCGCGATTTTTTGAGAGGGCAAGATTTCCTTTTCCGAATCGCGTTTGGGTCCCTCGTGTGCCGTTTTGCGGAAAAAACCTCCCGTTAAATTCAAATCGCGAACAAGCCCTTTTCTAATTTTTCAGGATAGCGGACAGGTCCAAAAACGTAACATTTAGGTCCTTACTCTTTATGTTTAGGTCCTTTCTCCGTTTTTCTCGGAAAAAAAGTTTTCGTCACCAGAAAAATTTGTTCAGCTCTATCTCTATACTTTTTCCCTCCGTTCTTTCCGGAAAAAATATTTCCGTGCTCCGTTTTCCTCGTTTTTCCCGAAAAAAATGTTTTCGTGGTCCGTTTTTCCAAAAAAAAAAACGTGGTCCGTTTTTTCTCCGAGAAAAACACAAATTTGTTTTTCGTTCACGCGCGACGTCTTGGCTTGTAACAATCCTTTCTCCATTTTTCCGAAAAAATGTTTTCGTGCTCCGTTTTCGGGAAAAAAATGTTTTCGTGCTCGTTTTTCCTCGCTTTTCCAAAAAAAATTTCGTGGTCCGTTTTTCTCGAGAAAACACAAATTTGTTTTTCGTTCACGTATGCAACAAAATTTGTTTAGTGATCCGTTTTCTCGAAAAAATATAAATTTGTTTTCGTTTAGCTGCGGCGTCGCGCGCTTATTGTTCTAGTGCATAATATGCACGCGCTAGTGTGGGTTTCGCTGAATCGCTAGCTGCTCGTACTCTGCTCATACGCAGGAGCATACCGAAGGATTGGTTCTTATTGTTCTAGTGCATAATATGCACGCGCTAGTGTGGGTTTCGCTGAATCGCTAGCTGCTCGTACTCTGCTCATACGCAGGAGCATACCGAAGGATTGGTTCTTATCGTTCTAGTGCATAATATGCATAATATGCACGCGCTAGTGTGGGTTTCGCTGAATCGCTAGCTGCTCGTACTCTGCTCATACGCAGGAGCATACCGAAGGATTGGTTCTGTGTAGATAGGCTAAAAACGAAGTTGTCTACTCAACTTCGGCTCCCGAAAACGAACGCGCTTCCGCCGCCGCTCCTGCCGACAGCGCTTTGCTAGCGACCGACAACCAAAACTGCTCAATTTCTCTTATGAAGAAGCCTTCGCCCAAGCCCCCCAAATTTACCCAAATCAGGGCGATCTTTCGTTAGAAAAAACATTGGAGCGAAATTCGTGTGTATTATTATTATTATTATCATCGGAAGGTGCTTCTATATTTCACCTCACCTTCTACCCAAATTAGGGCGATCTTTCGTTAGAAAAAACATTAGAGCGAAATTCGTATGTATTGTTATTATTATTATCATCGGAAGGTGCTTCTATGCTTCACCTCACCTCCTGAGAGTTTCGTATAAACTATGGTCCTATTTGGTAGAGCTTCATATCTCAGCTTCACCTGAGATCTAAAACTTGTAGGCTAAAATAAAGTGAATTTAGTTTATTTTTTTGTCTAAAATGTAAACAAGATGATACATCTAAACCTTCTTAATGTACTCACAGTTCCAGCTCCACGAATCTGATGAAACTAGAAATACCCAACTCCACCAGATTTATAGATCTAGTGGAGCTAGAGCCCTACCAAACACACCCTATATATGTTTAAGTCATGTGTTGTTTTTTTTCTTTTGAAACCTATGTTTCACTCCTGTGTTATGTTTGTTATCGATAGTATTTGTTAGTAGACGTGAAATTTCTACTCCGTTAACCCATAATTTCTCGATGTAATAATGTCTTTTGAAATATGAGTTTCAAAAAGAGGTCTTAAAGGAAGCTACTCGATCTCTATAAAAAAAATAGGATGCACTTTTGAATGGTTTTGTCATCAAATATAAAGCGTTGTTCATGTTTTAATGTAAAAATAACGTGATGTTCTCTTCATACCCTAATAAATAAGCATCCAACATAACGCTTAGAGATAATTTAGTCAATTTAATTTCTCCTCGGTGAACATGCTAAAATGAAATATGGCCTATACATTTAGAGTGAGGAAGCAATAATAATTTTTTTTTTAAAAAGATTTGAGCAGTGCTATACTGTATTTTCTCCCAGCACAAGTTATATAAATCTTAAAATAAATAAAGTAATAAATAATTACTATTTACCTTTCTTTGGTATTCCGATATTTATACGACGGTAGAAAAGAAAAAGAACTCCCAAAAGACTTTCACGCGGTGTCGTAGCAAAATGAGATCATCGTCCCGTCAATCTTACGGCTATCCGCTCCCCCGTTCTCGTGCTTTACTCCAAAGTTTCCAAACCGCAAGAAACCTTTTCGACTTCCGTCCCTTTCCTTCCTCCTCCTGACCTCCCCTCCGCCTCCTCGCCATCGGAAACCCCACCGATTGCATTCGATTCGCCTCCCGTCGCCATGGGTCTCCTCTCGAACAGGTCTTCTTGCTGTTGTTGTTTCTCTGGACCCCCCTACTGTATTGTTTCTCGAATCATCGCATTCAATTTGTTCGGCAGCGCTGTTGTGCGTTTTTTAAAATTTTAATTTGGAGATCTTCTTTTCATTGTTTTGGGTAGGATTGGGAGGGAGAGCCTCAAGGCGGGGGATCATATCTACTCGTGGAGGGCCGCGTGGATCTACTCGCATCATGGTGCGGAATCTAGTCTTTTCCTGATTTTCTTCCTCCGAAAACTTTAAGATGTGATCGCTTCCATGTTGGTTTTGGTTTTGATGGTTGTTAGGTTTTGGGGCCAATAAATGAATATAGAAAACGAGGGATTTGTCGATCCAATGTTATGTGTGACGAGTTCTTAGAGAAAGCTCCTCTCTTTGCGGTTGTTGTGAAATATTGTGACCATGATACCTGGGTTAGGTGACACAAGCCACAATATCTGGGATTTTGTGCAACGACGACCCCAAAAGCTAGGGTTTTATGAAATTTACTCTCTTTTTTTTTAGTCAGCGAGGGGTAAAGTTCTTAGAGAAAGTTAATCCAGTCCATCCCTGCAAAATTCAAATAATCCTAATTTGGAAATTTAGGTTTTTTATAGGATTTAGGAGATTCACTTTATTGGCATGCACATGTGTTCAGAATGAGATTTTTCGTAACTGTTTATTGCTTTGATTGGCTGGATAATAGATAGTTGTTATGAGCCACCTTGATTTGGATGGGTAAAGGATCAAAGCATGATATTGCTTGCCGCGCGTCATGTAAACTGTGCTGTGGAATTAGATGGAAGCATATGTTTACTCAGTATATAAGCCATCAACTTGTTGTCAATGTTTTCTTCAAAGAATATCAGTGGTTGGGATTAACTATTTGGAAAGTGAGTCACTTACCTTGGAAATTGAGTGACATAGTTGCAAGAACAGATGATAGATCTTGCTGTAGTGGCAATTTTGTGGTTACTTTATAGGAAATGGTTAGGGTATTTAGTTGGAGGTGCTATATTGCTGTAGTTTTGTGCAGATATAACCGTATGTTTATTGCAGGAATCTATGTGGGTGATGGTAAGGTGATCCATTTTACTAGAGGAAGGGACCAGGAGGTCGGAACAGGAACTGTCATTGATCTTCTTCTTGTGAGTTCTGGCCCTAATAGAAGCAACATGCCATGCTCCGTATGCAACAACCAGGCAACTGCCACCACCACAGACACAAACGGTGTGGTATCCTCTTGCCTCAACTGCTTCCTGGCAGGGGGCGCCCTCTACCGTTTCGAGTATGCTGTAAACCCAGCGCTTTTCCTTGGTAAAGCGCGAGGAGGGACGTGCACGCTTGCCACCTCTGACCCCGACGGGTTAGTTGTCCACCGTGCCAACCACTTGCTCAGCAATGGTTTCAGGTGCTACAACCTGTTCAAGAACAACTGCGAGGACTTTGCGATATACTGCAAGACTGGCCTGCTTGTGGCAGAGCAAGGTGTTGTTGGGCAGAGCGGGCAGACCATCTCCATCATCGGTGGCCCTCTTGCTGCAGTGCTTTCTACCCCATTCCGCCTAGTGACCACGAATGTATATGGAATGGCAGTGATGGCTGTCGTGGTGTACTGTGCCAGCAGGTATGCAGCTGACATTGGAAACCGGCGGGATGTGCTGAAAGTGGAAGTTGAGGACCTGACGGCTGGGCTGGCGAGCGGCAGGATTCGTGCGGTGGAGAACATCAGTCAGCTGGCAGCTCCGACAGAAGCCACCCAAGTTCCGGCCGTGACCGTGACCGCGCCCACTGCTGCTTAGAATGCAGCATTGCTCCTGTGACATCTGGAGATGTATGCATCACTTCAGAGTCCAGACCTACTTCGCCACTACTAATGTATGGATAGCTGAATTCGTTGTTCAAAATCTGCTTAAACTGTGTCAATAGTGAAGTTGCCATGCAGCAATAACTGTATGAAGAATGCTGTATCTGCTATCATGTCTGGCTTGTCCAATGGTGTTTGAAGATTGAAGAGTGGTGTGTGGCTTGTTCGGATTTGAACTCAAAAAGATTGTCGCTATTTTCTATTTTCTGGCATCAGTTTCACTACGTGGGGGGACGTTTGCACATAAGCAGAAAAATCAACTGAACCGCTTCGGCTTCTACAACACAAGAGGTGCGGCTGCTACAAAAACTGAAATCTGTGTTCATACACCATACACCAAAGAACTGAAACTTTTCGTTCACAAAGACGTAACCGCCTTTCTTTCTCAATGTCCTGTGTAAAATTTGCGCAGCTGCTAGTGCCTATTTTTATCATCTATAAACCAGAAATTAAGAGCGTGTTTGGAACTCAGGATCGCAGGAAACATGTAGAAATACTATGTTTCAGTGTGTCCAAACGACTTGAAAGCCTTGAAGTGTGTGTTTAGTTGTTTACATGGCGAGAGGAACTTGGTACGGCAGGATAGGTGTTCTTGATACTAGCGCTTTTTCAGAGGTGGGCACTCGCTCGGGCTTGTGTGGGCTAACCCAAGGCACGACGGACACGGCTCACCCCAAAATCCGGCCTGGCATGAAGTGAGAGGCCGTGCCGTATTGACACGGCATTGTAGCTCGGGCCATGCCGAGCTCGAGAATCGGGCACGATGGGCAGCCCGGCACGGCACGGAGGTGGCACGTTTGGGCACGACTGTACAGGGCCTGGCGCGGCTCGACGGCTCTGTCGCAGGCCACGGCAAGGGCACACCGACTCGCAGCAGGGAGAGGAGCGGAGCGAGGGGTTACCTGCCAAGGTCGCGACACCGTTGCTCGCCAAGGTCAATGACGCCATTGCTCGCCGAGGATGCCGACGCCATTTGCCCACTGAGGCTGCCAGTCGCTCACTTGCCGAGGCCGCCGCTTGCCCACCGAGGTCGCTGCCCGCCGTGCTGTCTCGGCTCCCATGGCGCCTCACCACGTCGCCTCGGGCTCTTTGCTCCACGCCTCGCCACATTGTCTCGGGCTCTCGGCTGCCCCATCACCTCGGCTCGGCTCCCGCGCTGTGATGCCTCAGCCCTCTGCTCCACCTCGCTTGTGTGGGGGAGGCAAATGGCGGTGATGGGAGAGGCGAGGAGGCTGCGACGGCAGGGGAGGCAAGGAGGCCGCCGCGCCATCCCGCGCCCGCTGTGGCCGCCGTGGAGAGAGGTGAGGGGCGTAGAGATGCTTGCGGCCGTGAAATGGAGGTGGAAGAGGAGGGGCGGTGGGCGCGAGGAGGGGATCGAAGCGTCGGGGAAGGAGGGGAGCGGTCACTGGGAGAGAGGGCAGGCCAGCGGCCAGCGAGGAGGGGAGTGGGCGCGGTTAGGGAGGCAAGGTGGCGGGTAACAAGGAGGGAGGGGCGATCGAGGGGAGGGAGGCGGAGCTAGGCTGGGTGGCAGGGAGCGGGGAATCGAGGGGGCAGGCAGGGGAAGCGAGGGGTCGAGCGGGGATGCACCGCATAGGGCCAAGGGGAACCAGAGAGAGTGCGGGAGAGGAAAAAAAGGAAGGGAGAGAGGAGGGAAGAGGGGGGAAAGAGAGGGAAGGAGAAAAAAAGGAAAAAGGGAGAAAAAGAAAAGATTAAAAAAATTCAATTCGAGTGAATAAATTTTTTCCTTTTTTTTAAACAAATGAAACTCATTAATTTGGTTTTATCGAGAATTGGATTAAATCTGTTATATTGACAAATTTAGGTACCAATTTTGCAATTTGTTATTCAAAGGTGGTCATCTATATTCTCTCTAAGATCCTGGTCCAATAACTACTTCTTAAGGAAATGAAAAATGAGAAAATAAAATAAAATCGTAAAATTCAATTAATTAAGTAAAATTATGAATGCTTAAATATTTTGGATATTTGAGGGCATGCTTGCTTGTGCATTGGAAGGGAAGAAGAATATTGCACCACCGACTCTCTATGTCACTCTCCCCCCTCTGACTCTCTGTCACACTCTTTAACTCGGGGCCATATCCTGTGTAATTACCCATATATGTGCAAGCATGCAATCAAGTAATCTTGAGCACCCAATCTATATCCAACGCTGTCTGCTGGCAGGGGTGTTCAGCAAATTCAGGAGCAGGGAGAGAAGAGATGGAGGGTGAGGTGGGAGGGTTTAAACATAAAAACAGCAGCCAGCGTTGGATATAGATTGGGTGCTCCAGATCGTTTGATTGCACGCTTGCACACATATGGGTGATTGCACAGGATATTTCTTCCTTTAACTCACTCGATCTCACTCTCTCAGTCCCTCTCTTCCTCCGACTCTCTATGTTACTCTCTCCCTCCGACTCTCTGTGTCACTCTCTCTCCCTCCGGCTCTCTGTGTCACTCTTTCTGGCTCACTCTCACTCAGTCCCTCTCTCCCTTCGACTCTTTGGCTCAATCTCACTCTCTCAGTCCCTCTCTCCCTTCGACTCTCTATGTCATTCTCTCCCTCCGACTCTCTGTGTCACTCTCTCAGTCCATCTCTCTCCCTCTGACTCTCTATGTCACTCTCTCAGTCCCTCTCTCCCCCTCTCCTCGGTCGGCATCACACTTAACTCTCTCAGTCCATCTCTCTCTCTTGTCATGGTAGTATTTTCTTTGTCTTTCTTGCTAGTTGTATTGCGTTATCACCCACGTCGTGGTAGCCTCTCATTTGCCTTTCTCGCCTCGCAACTGCACTCTGCCTCCCCCGACACCACACTCCTCGCCTCTGCCATCCTCTCGTCCTCCCTCCCCATCAACCCTATCGACCACCACAGATGCCTCACCCTTTCAATCCAACTCCGGTGACTCCATCGACTGATATTCCTTTCCTCTCGTTAGAATAGTGCAAATGGATCGGATCTAGGCTGACACGGCACGAAGCAGGCACGAAACACAAATAGGCTGTGTTTGGGCTCGCCAAAGACGAGCCGGGCCGGCACGGTAGACTCAACGAGCCATCACAACCCAGTACGATTCAAACACAAAACACGATAGGCCCGGTGCGGCACTACGCCAACTTATTCTCTCCATCGGATCGAAGCCCATGTGCATGCAGCCTCGAGTACCAGAATTGATCGATTACGATTACCGCAGCCACTTGTTCAGTCGGGTTATATAAGGAGTAGTAGATGCTAATTTCTACAGATTTGGTGGCGATGACGTACAGTTCTATCTCCTTTTTTTAAGATGGAGTAGAGTTCTATCTTTTACATACTCTGTATATGAATATTTGATCGACAAGGTGAATGAACGAACTATGAACAATTGAACAGACGGTTCCGAAAAGGAAAATCCGCTGTTAAATATACCCAATAAAATATCAAACTTTATTACATTAATTTTCTTCTATCTCACATGTATACCCTTGATTCCTTCATGTGCATTATCTCACTGTGTCGAAGACATATATATCTATATAAATTACCTCTGAACAGGATCAAAAGGAGGAAAAATAAGAACATAAAACAATCACATGAACAGCGGCAGCAAATCAACGACAGGAGAGGAGTTTAAATTAATTAAGGCCGGCAGAGAGCAGCCTCCAGTCCTTAACAGCCCAACGCGCTGCTCCAAACATCGTCGCCGCCGGTGACGCCGTCGTGCTGGAGGCTCATGGCGTCCTCGGGAAGCGAATCGAACGGCTCATACTTGGCCTCTTGATCCCACGTCGAGGGCAGGATCAAGTCGCCACCGTCCGTTGGCAACCCCAGTGAGTCGTAGCAGCTCTGGTCCACGCTGAAGTTGAGCTCTCCAAGCGAGTGTGCGCTCGCGTCAGGGCACTGCAACATGCTTGCACCGGCCTCTGTGCTCGCCGGTCCGCACAGCTCGCCGAACCCGTCGTGGCTCGGACCGGACCGGACAGGCGGCTGCGCGCTCGAGCTCATGTCGCTTGACCCACTCAAGGTGTCGACCGATTCCGGCACGACGGCGCACTGCTCGACCAGAGGCTGATGATTCAAGAACTTGGCGTACAGCAATGCCAGGTCAATCGTCGAGCCATCGGCCGCGGCGGGCTTCTCGGGCGACGCCGGCTGGCCTAGGTCGGCCTGGTTGCCAACCATGCCTTCCAGGAGCAGGTCGGGCCGGACCGGACCGTGGAACCGGTGAGAGAACGCTGCACTACGGGTCGCCGCGACCGTGTCGACCATGGACCGCGCCGACTTGGCCCGCCGGTTCTTGCGGCACCCGCCGCCGACGGGCACGTTCCGGAGGGATCCGCCTTTGGTCCAGTACCGGCGGCAGCCCTTGCAGAAGTACCGAGGCTGACTGAGGCTGTAGTTGTTGTAGTAGCAGAACTTGGTGTTGGGCGAGTCGCACCGGGGGCAGTTAGGCGCCATCTCGACGTTCGGCCGGTACCGCCGGTGGTCGACGAGCACCGCCCGCCGTCCGGCCGCCGCGTATGTCAGCATGTTCTCACAGTGAGAAGACAGCATCTGTGGCGGCGATGGAAGTCGAAGCGGAGGAGGAGATCGATCAACAAGGAGACCTGAACGAATGCAAGAACACCGGTGATGTGACAGGATTTGGGAGCTTGCAGATGTGAGAGCTTCATTTGCGGGAGGAGGGTAGGTGTATATATATGTGGGGGAGCTAAGCCAAGCCAGGCCTGCCAGGGTGAGAGGTTTTCTTCGGTTGGTGATGGTGCATCAGTGCATGTGCATGTGAGTTTGTGTTAATTAGTAGTACATAGATGTGGCTAAGTTGTTGCTAGACAGGCTAGACTTGAGAGGCTGTGTGACTCGATGACATGATCTGTGGTTTGGTTATAGAGAACAAAAAAAGGGCAAATCAAGAGGTACCATCTCCAACAACCAAGTGCTCGTGCAGTCTCTTTAGTGAATACAGTAGTGTTGATATCGCATAATGGCGCCATAACAACCACAGTGCGATTCATTAATTGGAATGTAGAAAATTTTTCATGTTCAAAGAAAGCCTGAGCTGGAGTGTTAATTAGCACTAAGATAGGCGTTAGGTCACGATCACAAAGGTTTAATATCTCGCGACTTTGGGGGAAGCAAAAGCGTACCATGTTTCGGCCATAGATCTTGTCAAGATACAGATATCAGACACTCGTATATATGCGGGTAGATACACGCGGTGTGCGTGCGTGCCTACATGATCTCGCCTGTGTGATAGCGTGAGCGTCAGAGGGAGTGTACTCTGTTCCTCTTCCTCCAAAGCGGAAGCAGGTAACGCCGCCGTGGTGGGCACGTACTGCTCGATCGTCGGCAGCCAGGTAGCCAGGTAGGGCATCGGGTGACCCGGGCTATATCCTCCCTTCGATCACAAATAATTATCGTTAATTATCGACATTAGCATGATCCTTCAAATACAAATTTGACTAATAAATTTTATTATAATATATTTATTAAATTCAATAAAAGTATAATATTATGAAAGTACTTTTCAAAATAAACTTACACATATAATTTTTATGTATCTAATTTAAAAACTAAAATTAATTAAAATTTCAAAAGTTTGATGAAACGTACATCAAAAACAAGTAGGAGTACTATTCGTCGCCGAAGGAGTACCTACGTGAACCGGATTGGTGGAGAGCGCCCGCGAGATGCTGCTGCCTCGGGATCGCGCCTACGCATTTTTTGGCCGTTTTGCTCTGGTTCGTTCGTTCGTTTGGAACTTGGGAATCGATGGCACGGGAAACAATACGGAGCGTGGTGCTGGTGCATGACCCCTGCACGGTTAAGCATTGGGATTCACGGCTGTTAGCCAGCCTGCTTCCCTCGTGGATCGGCCATCGTCTCAATCCAACACTCCTGCATGGCTCCATCGCTCCAGCCCTATGTGATTAACGGCTTCTTGTCGCATTAATTGCATGGTGCTAGACCTAGCTATATATGAGTAACCCTGCTACTCTTTCAACTTCCATGGTAGAAGTCAGATTAGGCTGTGTTTATTTAGGCTTGAGTTTGATATATCTTATTTGACTTCTAGATCTCTATAAGTCATAAGCCAAAACAAACAGTATTTTTCCAGCCAGTCGGAGAGAAAAAAGCTCTAACCAAATTTGCACTACTGTGAGAAAGCGAAAACGATGCTTCTACCTACTTGAAACTCGAAAATCCTATTTCCCAGACTGCTTACAACTTAACTATTATTTACGAAAAATTAAGTCCTCATCCAGGTTTAGCGTCGCCAAATAGTTTAACTCCAAAGTGGCGAACCTCCCAAGACTAGCCTAAACAAACAGCATGGACAGAATTACCGGTGTGCATGCCAAGATCGATCGATCAATCATAAGGCTAGCTGGTTCATGCCGTACGGCCGGGCCCAGCCACCAAGCGACGGGGCCTCTCACAGAGGACATGCCGACCTGCTGCACAGTGCTGCAGATGACCCACCCATCAAACAACACAGGGCACCGAAGCGGAGGCCAAGTACGCGTACGGCAGCTCCAGCCCCGCAACCAACCAGACCGCGCGCGACGACGACGACTCGTCCTGCGTTCGCCATGCACATTGCCAACAAGCTGGACCGGTCCATACAATCACGGCCCTACGTACGTACGTCGCCCAGGCTAATCAATAGCCGTGTCCCAACCCGGCACGGCCCGGCGCGCCCGCCGGGCCGAGCGGTTGGCGCGCGTCCCTGCCGCGCGCGCGGCGTACGTTGTCCATCGACCGCGCGTGCGACCGTGCGACTCGCGAGTCGTGGCACGTTTGCGAGTTAATTACTGGACGCCCGGCGTCTTGTAGGCTTGTATATATCCCCGGTGAAATGCGTACGTTTTGGATCGATGGCGACGGTACGGTCCCGGCTCGCCGAAAGATCGACGTGCCATGCGTGGATACATTGAATTCGGGGAGGGCGAGCGATGGCAATGGAAAGCCACGCCTCACATGGGCAGCGCTGCGTCGGACAGTCCTGGACCATGCAACCGGCCGCGCAGTTCAGGTAAACCAACGACCACCGAGCTGTTTGACTTGGCCGTGCGTTCATGTGTTTTCGGATCGATGATCGAATGGAGATGAGGGAACAGCGACCTTCCGGAAGAACGCTAGGGCTGTGATCTCCATCGGTTCAATTAGCTTTCTTCTTGTTTCTTTGCGGAGATTCTAGAGTTCTGTAAGAGGCAAATTGATTCATTTGTCTTGTCTCTTTTGGTTCAAATGTCAACCAATTTTGTTTTAGCCACAACATGTTTTGGCAGAACCAGCAGATCGGTTGGCACAATTGTGCAAAATAGCATTATTGTCTTCTTATCGAAGAGAGATTGTTGTACCGTCCTAGTCTATGCAATGTTTCTGCAATTCTGCTTCAGTACCGTTCGGTCATAAGTACATGAATTAACCATCCCAAATCGGTCAATAATAAGTTCCATTGTTTGATCGAGATTGTTGGATCTAGCATCTGCACGACCGACCTCTCCTTGCCATGATCCGGGGCGCATCAACGTCTGCCCTACTGTGCGATTGTGTTGCTCAATTGCACCACTGAAATGCGAGTACGTACTGATCAGCCAGCCACCACTGCTCCTCATGTGATCCAACCGTTTGCGATGTGGTCCCGGGGGTCGGTCCGTGCCAACGGTGGGCCCGCTTGGGGCTCTAATTCGCTGCCGCAACCACGTGCATAGTGGGCTTGCTGGATGCGGGTGGGCCTTCACTGTTCGGGTTTGTGGGCCTCCACTTGTTTCATCAATTTACTGCCATGTTGCAGCAAAAGTTTTCTCTTCCTTCCTTTTTTTTTTCTTGTCCCTGTTCTAGAAGGACTGTCCCTTCTTGTTTGTAAGCTGCAACGGTACGGGACCGGCAAGAGTAGTCAGGAGATTACATAGGTGATATACCTATTTCATGGCAAAATTGTAGCAGAACTACTTATGTTTCTCAGTTTTCGTACATTCCGTATGGTTAAGTTCGATCGATGTTTTTATTATCATTAGAGATAATTCATATTATACCACTCCAAAGAGTGCCAACTACTGAAATACCGCTACAAAGATTTTTCTTTACAAAATACCACTAGAGAGTTTTGGATTTACACAATGTCGTTCCTTTCTTTTCCCTCATTTTAATTTATTTTAGACTTTTGGCCCACACAAAAAGACACATTTGCCCCTTTGGCTTCGCTATTGCTCATGACTTGGTATAGAAATCTCTCCGTGTAGTGTTAGTGGTCGGCCTTCCCATCTCCATGCCTCCTTTCTTACTTTTCTTATAAGCCCTTGACTATGCAAATCTAAAGGATAGGGGGCTGTTCACCTTTGCTTTTGAAACTTAGCTATAATGAAAAAAGAAAGAAAAACTTGAGACTTTAGTAAAGACACGCACGAATACTGAAACCACGAAAACCAAGATCAAGTCTACCTTTCACGAGACCTAGGGGCCTTGGTTGAGAATGACTAGCGACTAGGCGGCTTTAAGCAACCTTCACATTTCCTGCTGAGATCCCAAATCTCCAAGTGGACCCTCTTGGGCATCCACGACCTTGGCTTTTTAGAGAATTCCGCTCCTGTGTCATAGGACTTGTAGCTCGGCAGTCCACCGGGTAACTCCCTTGTCAAGATTCATGGCTGGTTGAGAGTGGTAGCATCTTGAGGGTATCTACATCTTAGGGCATGCAGTCGCGAGTTTCGAGCATTTGTCGAGATAAGAAGGTTATGGTGTCATTTTCTGTTTTATTTGGTACTTTAGCCCAAAACCAACACCTACTGATCAGGTACTAGTAGTTGTAGTCTACTTTGCGCTTAGCTTAGTAAGCTAGCTTGGTAAGCTAAGCAAGCCTGGTTCTCCGGGCACTATGGTAGGACGTGGATCGATCATGACGAGAATGGACTTCTCCGTCATGTAATGGTTTAGAAGAGTCACGGTCCAGTTCCCCGCCGGGCTTTTTCCCTTCTCGACTAGACGAAGGAGATATTCATTCCATTCAGGCAGGTGAGGAAGGGCGGCGTCGGCTTGACCCTGTCTTCTCTCTTGGTCGGGTCGGAGGCTAAGTTTCTCATTCAGTGGTGAGGTGTTCATAGAAAGCAAGGCCTCGTCCAACGAGTGGCGGATTTGGTTTGGATGGGGTCTCGCTTGGACGCTGGGGAGATCCATAGATCTGGATAGAGTCTTTCTCGCTCAGTAAAGAAGAGTACGCGCACTGCATAACAGGTCCAACCCAACTAGATCAAACCTAACAGTTTCTCTTCTTTCCATCGTGCTAAGCCAAGTTAGAGTTTCTAGCTACACAACGTTTCACAATGAGGGCAATAGTACTCGTTTTGAGACTAAAGATTTTGAGTGGGACGTTGACTCACACGGACAAACGATTGCAAAGCTAATTAACGATTTGGTGACTAAGACTATTTGGGGAAAAGCTTAGGAGGCTATTTTTTGGTACTATAACAAGGTTTTGCAAGAGAATCGAAAGATTGAATATTGTATTGACTTGGTAAAGGCCTTTCAGATGTAAAGGTGAACCGGAAGATTGAAAATTGTATTGACTTGCTAGAGGCCTTTTAGAAAATTGTATTAAGTTTGGAATCAAAGCAAAATTTGAGAAAACATGGAAGCAAGAAGGAAGGCAAAATAAAAGAAAGCGGTTAAATTAGCAACTAGTTCTAGAAAGGGATGAATGGATAAACCTGCATGGTCAAGCTGAACCAGGCATGTGGTTCACCCAAGGGATAATAAAAAATTAGGAAAATGCAAAAAAGGTATTGAATTGGTATTGTGTGAATTCAAAACTCTTTGGAGTGGTATTCTCTAAAGAAAAATATTTGGAGTGGTATTTCAGTAATGGTACTCTTTGGAATGGTATATTATAAATTATCCCTTATGATTATTATAGGATATATGGTGAAAAATGTAGCTGAAAGTTGGTTCTCGAAACTTTAATATTGTGTTCTTGCTCCTTCAACTTCATTAGTCCGATTTACTTACTAGTTTTCCTTTTTCAACTTTAATTTTGGCTCATTTTGTGTTTAGTTATTTATCCACCCAATAGCATCATCATCTTTAAGTTTAAACCACCGGCATGCACACAAAACCTAAGCTCCTGGTCCCTCGCCAGCCACTTCCCCCTCCTCTCCTCACTGGTGTTATTGCCATCGTTGAGTAGGCGAGGGATCCGTTGTTTTTCAATAGTAATTTTTATTTCTTTAAATTTTTCTGTTTTTTCCGTAGATCAAGTTATTCTAGCCTTTTCCTTCAGCAAGTTATATATCGGATTTCTATTACCCATGATTAGTTATGTTGTACCAACCCACCTGGACGATGATAGTGACACATACACTAACACCGGGCCAAGTTGGTTTTAAATTAATCCCCTCTGATTTTCTTCCAATGGACAGCCTTACTATCGAAACGTATGTCCTACACATTCATGGAGATTCTTAACAATCTACTTCCCACTTCTGTGGTCATTGACAATCGTGTTGACGTTGCAAGATTCAAAGTTTTGGCGAGAAAGATAAAGAAGTTCAACACGTTCATCGACTTAAGGACTCAATGGTAACAAGATATTCGGCGGATATCTTCAATGTTGAGTATTTATGTACTTTATCCTTACATTATTAATATAACTAAGAATATGTTTCTAAAAAAATGTTTTTAGGTCACTATTGTGGAATCCAAAAGTATCTTTTTCTTACATCAAGAATTAACCAGGGAAGAAGCTCCATATCCTGCAGTCGAGTACGCAATTCCAATGTTTCGTCGATACTGTCATGTCGTAGATCCAATCGTGCCATTGGGCAGAGGCCAGGGGAGTCATTTCATGAACAAAGATTGGTCGAGAGTGGTACGGATACAATTATCATAGATCTGATTAGTGCGATAGATTGCTTCTACATCTTCCCCTAAACCTAAGGCGCTTGGGGAGGATGGCCAGCGTAGGCCGTTGCCGTACGTAAAGTCCTGCAATCGTAGCGCCCCGCGTGTCACCGTTCGTGTCGTCCATGCAAGCACGGGAGAATTCTCATGGTCAACCGGTCCTTGGGCTGTGTGGGCCGGTCACTACACTTCTTTGTGGCCGGTTCTTAGTTGGTTGGGTGCGTTGGGGAGCTTCCTAGCCGTAGGCAAATGAATGGCAGAGTTCTCTTGAGGCGTGAATACATTAGAACCTAAGGCCACCTCGACTCGAGGAGCCCACATTGTTGTCTTCGTCCCCACTCCTCTATCTCTACCCCCTTGCTGGTGCCGTTGGTGAACTGCCCTCGTGCTTGCCTCCTCCGCTTAAGCCATCGCTTGCTCCACTTCGACGACGAGCCATCCGTCCCTGGCAAGGGGTTGTGGCAGTTGGTGATGGTGGCACCGGCAGGGGAAAGGACGCGAGCGAGACAACCACAGTCCTTCTCCTGGTCTCCTTCCCTTTCATCCCAAACAACGTTGGCTCCCCCG
Organism: Guadua angustifolia; assembly: GCA_036346375.1. Lineage (NCBI taxonomy): Eukaryota > Viridiplantae > Streptophyta > Magnoliopsida > Poales > Poaceae > Guadua > Guadua angustifolia. The sequence goes on along the minus strand of CM070509.1, from coordinate 35,955,935 downwards.
TCGTCATTCCATCTGCAATGACACCGTCACCCCACTTTCCTCTCCTCTCCAGTACTTCACCGTTGTTCCCCTCACTCTACTCCAGTACTGCTTGCATATTCCTCATCAGTTCCTTGCAAGGCGGGAGCCTAACGGCGGCAATACAAAGGCGAGTAGGCTCTGACAAGGACAATGGAGATTGTTATAGTACTATATACAACAAGATGGCCTTATTTTCCATGTTACTTTCCCTGGCTATCTTTACATTTCTTTGGTTCCAAGATTTTTGCACACACCCAACATGGTGACTTCGCCTATGTCTTCACATTGTCGGTATGTTGGTTTGACCAATCTGTATTCCGTTATTCACTGGAATGACAGTCGAAAACTGTGATCTTCGTGAATGAATGATATCTATGTTTATTGGTCTGCCATTAGCATGAGTTCAACGTTTATGTAGCAGGCTGTGTGATATATTTCATGTGCTATGTCAGCTGCTTATTTTCATAGTCATTGTATCAATGGTGTAAAAACTTGCAACCATAACCTTTTTTTGTTAGCCTTTATACATGGGAAAATATATGGTGAAAGTAGACATATGGTAAAATTATAAAAGTAAGCAAATATAGGCATTGGATCTAATTTGAATGGTCCGATCTAGGTGGAATCCTACCTCCTCCACTTAATGTATGGAATTTCATAATTTTTCTAGGGGATTATGTGTTTAAGCGAGGAGGTAGGATTCCACCCAGATCTGGATCGTTTAAGTTCAATTCAATGTTCATATTTATCTACTTTCATGATTTCACCATATGTCTACTTTCATCATATACTTCTCCTTTATATGTATCATGTAGGAGATGCATAATTTCAGTGGATGCTGCCGGTTTAGTAATGTAGGATTGCGTAATGGCTTACTGGGAGGTGCATAATTTCTATGTATGTTGTCGTTTAGTTTACGTGATATTGCCTACTAGAGAATGCACATAATATCTGTGGATGCCGCCGTTTTGGTTTATGTAAGATTGCCTAATGGAGTGTGCCTTGTGATTTATTCATCCAAAAATCTACGACCTTTTCAAGCGCCATGCAAAAATATTAAATATTGTTTATGCAAACCAAATGCTTTAGCTGGTAATTGTGAACATCCATTGCTCATGATTATGATTCAAACGACGCCGCCTACCTCCCTATTCCACACTGAGCTACAGAGGCGCAGCGTAGCACACCTCCTGTGCCCATTATCCATGCTGGGCTTGACATAAAAACCATAATAAACAAATTTAAAAACAATCAGACCCACCAAACAATGGGCTACAATTTATGATCCTGACGTACGCTTGCTTGTTCTTGATCATCAACTATACAATCAGCGGTATATGGTATACTATATATGCATGTTCCCCCATTTACAAAATCCCATGCAGTTAATCACCCTGACATCCTCATCAACGCAGGCGCAGTGAAGCACGCCGTGCACCCAAGTTGCTACTACTCCTCTAGTAATAAATAGCTGTTGTTTAGGACATTGACACAATCCCTAAAACTCAACTTTGACTAATAAATTTTATTGTAATATATTTCAAATTTTCATAAAATTATAATGTTATAAAAGTACACTTTGAGACGAATCTACACATAAAATTTTCATGCATCCAATCTAAATATTTAAAAATACATCGATAGCTAAAATTTTAAAAGTTTGACTGCACATATCAGACCCAAACCGATAAGAATTTGTGAACCAGAGGAAGTATCTAGCATGCATGTCAAATTTCCAGACCTACGTACTTACCGCAGAGATCAAGTAATAGTCAAGCACTAAATTTGTAATATGGGTACACAACCCATTAAATTGTTGCAAAGACGTTGACGCGTGTTTTTTGTACTAGGAGTTTTGGATATATCGACGCACTCCCTATTACACACTTTGGCACTAATTTTCTAATTATTTGCTATTACAATTACAAAAATAATGATATGTAAGTATTTTTCGTGACAAAATATACTAATATCATTTTAATTCATGTGACAAATCAAAATATTTTTGTGTATATTACTGGTCAAAGTTTTAAAAGTTCAATTGCACATATTATAAAGTGACATCTAAAAAAGAACAAAGGGAGTATTAAAAAGGATACACTACTACACATGCCCACATTACAAGCTGTGCATTGATATCGTCCTTTGTTTTACTCTTAATATTCAGTAAGAGACCAATCAAGCTATTAGAGACATTCTTCTCTATGTGCATCACGTCGATACAGTACTGAACTTCTAGGTGCTCCCTATAAGGTAGGTCCTAAAATATTGATCTCTTCTTTCATATACTCTTCTCACGGGTCCTCGATTTACGTCCCTTTCCTAGCGCAACATCCAAGTCTGTAACCATATCATAAACGTCTGTCCCGCTTAAAGGCTTTGGAGCTAAAGTGTCTTAAGTTGTGTCGTCGAATTGTTTCTTCATCTTGCGGTATGGGTGATTCCCCCGAAGGAACCTACGGTGACGCATGTACATGATTTTATGCGAGTAATTCAGCCACACACTCTCAGTATCATCCAAGCAACGAATACATGCTTTGGCTCCTTTTGTACTCTGCCCCGACAGGTTAGCAAGGGCAGGATAATCATTTATGGTGCAGAACAACAGGCAGCACAAAGTGAAGTGCTCTCGTTTGTGAGCATCCTATACCTGCACCCCAGGAGCCCACAATATGTTCAGATCTATCACCAATGGTGCTAGATACACATCAATATCGTTTCCAGGTTGTTTTGGGCCTTGAATGAGTATAGAAATCAATATGTACTTCGCTCCATTGACAACCAAGGAGAAAGGTTGTACACACAGATAGTCACAGGCCAAGTGCTATGACGATTGCTCATGTTACTGAAAGGATTCATTTCATCCGTACTCAATTCGAACCTTATATTCTTCGGATCCGTTGCAAATTCTTCAAATCTCCTATCGATGTTTCTCCATTACGTGGAATCAGCAGGGTGGCTAATCATTCCATCATTCTTACGCTCATCTGAGTGCCACCGAAGCAATTTTGCCTCTTTTGGGTTCGCAAATAAACGCTTCAAATAGGGAATTATAGGCAGATACCATACCACCTTAGCGGAGGTCCTTTCTTCACCTCTATGCCCTTGTCGTCATCGTCCGATCTATCTTTACGCTCGTACCGGGATGCGTTGCACACCAGACATACATGCAAGTTTGTGTACTCTTTGCGGTAGAGGATATAGTCATTCGGACATGTATGTATTCTTTCTACTTCCATTCCCAAGAGACAAAGAATCTTTTTGGTTTTGACGTGGTTGTCGGCAACTCATTTCCCTCTGGAAGCATATCCATTAACAGACTTAACAACGTCGTGAAACTTTTGTCGGACCAACCGTTGCTTGCCTTTAATTTCAGCAGTTTCAACATAACGACAATCTTGTGTATTTGGACTTGCACTCCGAGAACAAGGTTTCTCTGAATCGTCCATCAAGCCCCAGAATTTTATGTACTCCCGCTCATCACGGTTTCCTTCTACATCCCCTAGCATCTGATCCAGATTGTTATGTGAAACCTATCCTTATCGAAAGTACAGTCGATATCATCTGGAGTATCATTGACTTCGTTGACGATATCCAGAGTATTGTTGACTTCGTCGACGATGGTAGTACTAGTTGGTCCCTACGTAATCTGCTCTTCACCGTGACTGGTCCAACATGTATACCCCTTTTGAAACCCCGTAGAATCAAGTGTGCTTCGATCTACACTGGGTTTTGAAACATCATCAGATTCTCGCAGTTAATGCATGGACAAGGCATAAATTTCACCCTCTTTTCAACATATCTTCCTATGCAGCTCTTCTAAAAGCGGAGACACCATTAATATATTCGGTGCTCGCACGGTTCTCAATGTACATCCAGCTTCGGTCCATCTACACTACATACATAACAATAGATATTAAATGATGAATTAAGTACTCTAGGAGTGCTAATGCGCACATATACTATATATAGGCTACATTTTAACTTGCCGATTAACTTATATAGCTCTTAACATAAAAAAGAATGAATGAATATGTAAATATATGCATGTAACCTATATATTCAGTGTAATACAATTAGAACCAATTACTAATTTAGATAAAAAGAATAAATGGATCTGCATAAAGCTATAGTAAATGTATCTACTTTACATCACAGAGAATAAATGTATCTACAACAAGTTAGATCTACAAATTAACCAGCTTCATTATCCTCTTTACCAAGTTAGATTTTAAATATAATGCAAATTTGAACCAATTACTACTTTACATCACAGAGAACAAATGTATCTACACTAACCTAGATCTAGAAATTAACCAATTTAATTTCCCTCTTTACCAAGGTAGAACTTAAATATAATGCAAATTTGAACCAATTACTACTTTACATCACATAAAACAAATGGATCTACACCAAACTAGATATAGAATCTAGCTTCATTTCCCTCTTTACCAAGCTAGGTCTACAATATAACGTAAATTTATAGCAATTAATAATCTTAGATGACCTAGAGCACGAGGATCTATAATTACACCTCCAAATCTAGGGTCTCTTTCACCAGAACGTATCTTAATCGTAGCTACCTGAAAAATATCTAGGAAACTTTAAAAATACAGAGAGATCGAGATCCTCTGTTCTTATATATTTAGCAGAATTGATCATCACAGACGGTTTTATCCACAAATTGTTACAATAAAACCGTCTGTGATTATATCATCATAGACGGTTTTATCCACAAACTGTCTGTAATGTTCCCAAAGCCTTTCATCTTCCCAAAACAGACGCAGTGTTTCGAGTTGATGTTTCATGTTTCGAGAGAATTAAACCATCTATTCAAATTCCACTTTGAAGACCGTGTTCCAAGCGTTTCGTTTCCCTAATGCAAATCGTTAATTGCATTTCCGCGACAATATACTCGATCGATCGATAGCATTTCATATCCCCTTCTCTGATGCCACCATGAGCAACAAAAAAGACATCCCCTCCTCTGTTGGCTCTGTCGCTCGGTCTCTAACGACGGCTTTGCCACCGCCACCGCCTTCGCCTCTAGTACCGCCGACTAACCCTCTATCATCGCCACCGTCTTCGCCTTCGAGACTCCTGCGGCAATGGCTGTGGTGCCATGTCGGCGCCATATCAATGAATTTGCTGACCAGTTCATCGCTCGCCGCCTCGGGTAGTACCACTCCCTCCGCCTTAAGCGTCATCTTCGGGCAGAAGCATCCGCCGCCAACATCCTCCTCCGACGACTCCGACGACGATAGCAACGACTCGTCGGAGGGCTATCGTGACAGCTGGGAGCTAGAGGATGACCCAGACAGAGCCGGTTCGAGCGAGGATACCGACAGTTGCAACGACGACTCCGACAACTACGACTCCGGCGACAACGAGGACCAGATCGACTAAGTAGTATTTCCCAGCAGTCTTTCCCATCCAGAACTTTTGGAGTGAAATTTGTGTGTGTGTGTGTATACGGTTTATGGATGAAACCGTCTGTGATGATCCAACATCACAGACAGTTTCAGCCACAAACCGTCTGTGATGTGCTCGAAACATATCACAGACGGTTTTCATAAAAAAAATTAGTAACGACGTGTCTAATATAACCCCTTTTGTACTAGTGATAGGATGTACAAAAGTAAAAAAAAAAGAAAAGAGCTGGGACACGTCCCCGTTACAAGGAGAGAAAAAAAAAACTATTACAAATGCATGCATAAAGGCTTTCAAGAAATAATAACCCCTCCTAAATCCTGAAGAAACGCCGCTCGGCGGTTATGATTCGAATCGAATACGAGCGGAATCGATCTGATATCGAATAATTTTTGTCTGATAATGCGCGAAAACAGATATCGTGATAAAGCACATATATATTACCGATTAACCAACCGTATGAGTTTAACATGCAAGAAGATTATCACAGTCTAACAAATTATTTTATCGAGCATTCCAACAAAGTTGTAAAATACATTAAATTTGAACGGTACACAATGATAAATTTTAAACATAGAATGATACATAGATAATATCATTATAAATACCATAGTCTCATCTTATAAAACAAACGGTAACAAAATGCATGACGATTTAACATTAATAAAAAATATTATTTTACTATTTTATACTACTACGAAATGAACTTTAGGCTATAATTTGATTTGCTCCATCGATCGAGAATTCCCAAAGCCAAAATAAATAGGCCACATTGGACTAAGGAACAATGGCTTGAGCTTCCACAACATCTTTACGAGTGGGAACGAAGAACCCAAACCAAAAACAAATTGTCTTTGGATTTGATTGAAGTCCTGGATCAATGCTTGTCTCGCTTGCTTCTAGAAGACTTCATGGGCGCAAGTTGCAAGAACTACTCCTCCACGAGTTCATCGGGGCGGGCGAGCATCGATGTAGCCGGAGCTTGGTGAGAGGCGTGGACCGCGCTTCTACCGGTAGGTGGGAGAGCAAAGACGACCGCGACGGCGTCAAAGTCTGGGCCGGCATGGAGGAAGGCGGAGCTGGCGCGGCAAGGCCACGACAGAGGAGGTGGCCGGACACGGGAGTTAGCCCGAGGCCGATCTTAGGTCGCCAAGTCATTGCTTACTGGACGCAGAAGCGGATGGCACGGATCTGGCGTCCGGATGGTCGATCGGTGGGAGCGGAGGCCTAGCAAAGGTGCTTCGGTGCGGAGGAGGAGGAGGTGGCGCGCATAGGATGTCCGACGGTCGGCAGCGTGACGGCGCGATCTTGGCGCCAGATGGCCGACAGTTGGTGGCAGAGGCCCGAATTTGGACATTTTGAGATGTTCGCCCGTGGCTTGGCTATCCAAACCGATTCGAATCCGAGAACTATCGGCTCGGCTAAAAATTCGATTGATTACGCTTTGGTCCTTTTATAAATTACGGATAGGTCCTTCGCGATTTTCTATGAGAGGAAGATTTTTTCCCCTAACATCGCATTCGGGTCCCTCGTGCGCCATTTTACGGAAAGAACCTCTTGTTAATTTCAAATCGCAAACAAGTCCTTTTCTAATTTTTTAGGATAGCGAACAGGTCTAAAAACGTAACATTCAGATTCTTGCTCCTTACGTCTAGGTCCTTTCTCCGTTTTTCCAAGAAAAAATGTTTTCCCTCTAGAAATATGTGTGCGCTCTATCTCTAGACTTTTTTCCCACCTCGATATCCCATCTCGATCTCTGATATTTTTTAAAACATGTATCATTACTTGGTGAACGCGTAGAGTGTTAGACTTGGCAAAAGAAGGTTGTCGTCTCTAATAATTTTTCGCCCTTTTTCCTCTAGACTTTTTCCCCGCCGCGGTTCTCCATCTCGGTCTCCAATATTTTCCAAATAATTAGTCAAAAGAGATATTTCTACAGCTCTATCTCTCTATTTTTTCCCCTTAATTTTGTGTTCTTTCAAAGTTCGCTCATTATTTCGACGATTTCAAAAGCGCCAAAAAAAAAATTCCTCTGACGACAAAGCGGCGGTGTTCTGTAGAGAAAAAAATTGTGTCCTTTCAAATGTTTAGCAAAAAAAAATTTCTTCTAAAAAAGGCATTGTGGACGTATTCTGACGCAAAAAATTTTGTGCTCTTTCGGTAGTTCCGCTCATTATTTGACGATTTAAAAATAAAACGCCATACCGAAAAAAAAAATTTTTTCTGAAAAACAACACGCACAGGCGTGTTACGCCGTGAAAAAATATGTTCTTTCAAAGTTTAGCTCATTATTTCGACGATTTAAAAATAAAACACCATCGGAATTTTTTTAATTTTTCACCCTTTTCCTCTAGACTTTTTCCTTGCGATTCTCCATTTCGGTCTCAATATTTTCCAAATAATTAAATCGAAAGAGATATTTCTACAGCTCTATCTCTCTATTTTTTCTCCGTTCGCGTGGCGTGTTACGCCGTGAAAAATTTTGTGTTCTTTCAGCCGTTCCGCTCATTATTTCAACGATTTAAAAAATAAAATACCGCTGAAAACAAAAGAAATTTTTTCTCTGAAAAACAAGCAGCGTCGTGTTATGCCGCGAAAAAAATGTGTCCTTTCAGTAGCTTACTCATTATTTCGATGATTTAAAAATAAAACGCCAAAAAAAAAATTTTTTTCTGGCGAAAAGCGGCACAAGGCGTGTTACGTCATGAAAAATTTTGTGTTCTTTCAGCCGTTCCGCTCATTATTTCGACAATTTTAAAAATAAAACGCCACCGAAAAAAAAATCTATGAAAAACGGCACGCGCGGCGTATTACGCCGTGAAAAAATTTGTGTTCTTTCAGCCGTTTCGCTCGTTATTTCGACGATTTAAAAAATAAAATACCGCCGAAAAAAAAGAAAATTTTTCTATGAAAAATAACGCGCGCGGCGTGTTACGCCGAGAAGAATTTTCTAGTAAGTCAGATTGATATTAGCTTTTGAGAATTCATATTATTAAGAACAAATATCCTATGAGCGTCCGTGAGGAGGCCAGGAGGGCAACTCATCACGTATGCACACTACCCGGCCAGCTCCCAACCTATCGCACACCCGGCTGCGCTACCTCCCCTTCGTCTTCCCCATCACACCCGCCCGAAAAAGGAAAACGAAGCACACTCGGCTGCATGCGCCACCGTACCTCCCCTTTCGTCTTTCAACTGGGATTCAAAAAGTTTTCAGTTGGATCAAAAAACTTTCAATTGGATTAAAAAAACATTCGACCCCCATTTCGATGAAAACTTTCAACTCAATCCAAAGACTTTATATTGGTTTCGAATTAAAACCTTCAATTCGATTCGCATCTTTCAACTAGATCAGACAAATTTCAAAGCGGATGAAGAACTTTCAACTCGATTTGGCAGCTTTCAACTCCTAACAAAATCAACTTTGAATTACTCCATTCGGACTTTCACATGGCAAATTCACACACTTTCACTCCCAGGTGCACGAGGTCGCTGGTGGTGATCCCTCGCCCACACGGCTTGGCCTCTCACGGGCAACGGCACACGCTAGAAGGGGAAGGAGAACCCTGAGGTGGTGGTGGGGTGGTGAGGAGATTACGGTGAAGGGGAAGGAGAACTCGAGGAAGGGGATGGGAATGATCTATGGGGTCCAGGTGAGGAAGATCGTGGGTGACTACTCGTTCCTTTGTATGGGTGAGATCTAAACGAAGAAGAAATTAACTCATGGATACCTCCTCGATCGCATGCGAACATCAAGAGTCAACGGCTTAGAAGTGATGAGGGCGCGATTCCCATGGATCAGAAGGGTGCCCGGCCGGGCTCCCCAAGTCACGGGCATCCATGTTTAAGCTAAATTCCATGTCCTGGTATCATTGTATATATGTGTGACGGTAGGATATTAGTACACACAAGGTATCGTCAAACACGATAGGTAACCTTGTTTCCACATTCCTAGCTAATAACATCCTTGAACGAAATCTCGCCATTCTTGGATTTGAATAATATCCTTGAACGATAGTATTGGGATATTCTTACAACATCAATTATTAGCAAATCATACACGAAATGCCGTTGATCACTGTTATCCCCCTCCACACGCAACACAACTTAATTAATCTGTCCAAGAAACAAATGCAACCAGCTGAGGGCCCAGCCCAGAACTAGCTAGCCAAGCTTAATTAGCCGAACACCATCATCAAGACTAGCTAATATATACTACTCATCTTCCATTTATAGTTAAAGCAGGAATCAAGCTAGTGAGCATAACAATACCAGCTTCTACTGCAGAGCGATGGCGCCAAGGCCACCAGCTAGGGCGCGCAGGCTCACATTGATTGTCTGGCGCGCCTGGGGCCGGCCGGACGCGCTGCGAACGTTCGAGCGATCGCTTAACCAGCACGCCTCTGCTGATGCTGCCGCGCGCGCATAAATGACATGAACAACCGCGGCAGAGGCCAACCAATCAGCGCGCCGAGGAGGAAACTGGCCCGGCAGCCAAGGACAGGTTTGCGCGGTGGGAGAATTGATCGATCGATCGCGCAAGCCATGCATGCGTTGGACTGTTGCCGACGCAGTACGCTGTACGTGCACACGCGCCCATTCATCGGAAGACACGTATGATCTATGTGAGGCGATGCTCAGATTAGCCACACATTGTTTCTCCGAAGAGTTGTAGTGGGAGATTTTCAGATTAGGCTAAAATAAAGTGAATTAAGTTTATATTTTTAGTTTAAAATTAAACAAGATGTTCTACCTAAACACTTTTAATGTCTTTCATAGCAAAATTTATAAATTTCGATAGAAATCTTATCATATAGATTTTGATGGGTATTGTAATTATCAAAACACCCTATATAGCACCTGTTATATTTAAATATAGTATTTTCGCGTTAACACTTTTACACGACGTGATTACAAAAGTGTAAGCCCTTTGGTATGTATAGGTCTGTCCCTATAGTAGACTAAGACATTGAGTAAAATTTGGACTAAAGTGTTACAGATGATAACATCAACCTTCGTTACACAAATCGTAAATAAAAATATACTTACAGTGAGCTAGGACACTAAACGAAATTTAGACCGTGTTATATAAACAACACCGTGGACACGAGTCACACGACAAGCCACTGTACGTGCTGCATTCATGCGCTCGTACTGATCGAACGAGCCAACAGCTGGTGAACTCGAGCCGAATTGGCTAGACTCTGCATGCGTGTACGTAGATGTGTAGTCCGTGAGAAAGCGATCGACGGTGATCTGAATCTGATCTGTCCACTAGCTATGCGTTGAAGCAACAGAATAAGGTATCTTTGGGGGTGCCGATTCGACGACCTTGCATGGGTCTGAAGATGTTGGCGTCAGCTGCAGTGTTCTAGGTGCGTGCAGTTGGAGACCTGACGGATAGACCGTGGACGCCAATCACCAGACAGTTTTATTCGATGGATAGATCACACATGGCTTGTCGTCGAGCAAAAAGAGGTTCCTAGTACGGTCAATATTATTTTGTCGAATTTGCACGATGTGATAGTTTTCGTAAAAAAAAAATCAAAGGAGTTTTGCAAGAAATTTGTGCATCCTGTCAAATTGGTGAAGAATTCTCACGCTTCCAAATTAACACGACCTACATCCTTGAGGTTCAGCAATAATGCCAACAAGAAATCAACAGTGAAGCCATCTAACATGTAGTTAGTGTACGCTTAGACAAACGTACGTACCATACCAATTGGACTAGCCACCGTCCACCGGTTGATGATCCAAAACTATCGTTAATACATTACAAGGTATTAAAGGTTCAAGCTACTATTATATGATTCGAAATTCTAACAAGAAGGTACGGATGCTACTACATCTGGGAAGATGAACATCGCAAACCATGCAAACAAGGAAAAAAAACGGTTTCCTCCCGTTTCACGACGACATAAATGCAAATGCAATTCGATGCACGTCACACCAATGAATTTCCGGGTCACATCCCAGACAACGACGTGACCTAGATCTTATGAGGCCTCTTCCTTGAGAAGCAATCAAGCCTGGCAGACAACGCCCTTACAGATCATCTATCAACGGACAATCCTGTAATAACGACCATGTAATTATTACAAAAATTATTAAACACAGAGTTGACGATGGCTTCCGCATGATCGAGACTCGCGCGGCAGTACGTTCGCGCGACATTGTTTCGTCACGCACACCACCCAGCTTGCGAGGAGCGTGCTAGCTAGTTTAGCCGATACGATCGAGGACCATCAGTCCATCGCCGTGCTGTGCATGTAGCGCGCGCGAATAATGCACGAGCGGTCAGCGAATCGGCGGCCGCCATGTGCTCGGGCGAGCGCTCGTCGGCGCGGTTGGTGGGGAGGCGCGCGGCCCGGCCGGGCGGGGGCCACGGGTTGGTGGCGCGCGGTCGCAGGGGGGGTACCGCTGCCGGATGGTGAGGCCGCCGGTGCATCAACGCGCCCACATGGATGGACTCGCCTCGCACGCATGCAGCCGCGTCCCGCGCGCGTCCTTGGGCACGCGATGGTAACACTACTGGCGCCACTCCTCGTGTCCCCAAGTAACCAAACGAAATTCATGTCCTCACGCTTATGACGAGCTATCCAACGTATACATTTGCAAGCAGATGTGGATAACCAAATCGTATGAAAATAGATACAGTATGGAGAGTACTCAGCCAAACGGCGTACTGGATCCAAATCTAGGGGTCCATCCCGGACCACGACTACACAAACATTTGGAAAGCGAGTGTGGAAGGGATATGTAAGTTCTTTACTTGGATGTTCATCCAAGACAATATTCTTACTGCGGATAAACTGGCAGCTAAGGGGTGGCCACATTCTGTGCTTTGCACACTATGTGCAACAACACCTGAAACGGCTTGTCATTTGCTTCTACTCTGTCTCTTTGTTCAACAAGTTTGGCGGGAGGTTTTTCGTTCCATGCAGATTAGTCACCCGCCTCCTCAAACTTCCACAATTCTCCACACCGTTACACATAATATCATTCATCCACACATAATAATATCATTTCACAGATTATTACCAAACATCTCAAGATTACAAATCACGAGGGTCACGAGGGTCATTTGAGTTGTGGCCGCTACCTGCGGAGCCAAATAGGTTTTGCACGAATTGAGATGGCCTCTCGGAATCCTAAAGATAAAAATTCACGATTAGTCAAAAAATTGTGCGAAGTAACAAAACTAACCAAGAATATGACAAGTGACAAACGAACATGCTCTCCAGTGTCATTGGTCGTGGCGGCGCAAGCTTGTAAACCTCGGCAGATTTGTCCCCGATCCCTACGATACAGTAGACCAAATTTAGCTACATTAAAGTGTGGATAGAATATACTAAGTTTAGCTAGATTGACCATATATACTCTTGGGATTTTCTTTTCATATGTAGTATTGTATTTCGATTTCTATGAATTGAAAATGTAGAATCATGTCATGTTGATAGTGCAATTCAAACATAAGTATTGTATTTCGATTTCTATGAATTGAAAACTTGAAGGAATCACTTGGACTTACAATTTTTAGGTGCCATGTAGAATATACTAAGTATATAGCTAGATTGACCATATATCGCTAGAAAAGACCAAGTTTAGCTAACTCCGAGCCGCAGGAGAAGGTGCCGGAGGATACATCCCCCATTGTATGGTGGTATACGCCATGGTGGAAAGACAATGGTCTCTGCCTCTGTCATTGAACATTGCCTATAAATGCAATGTGTCATTTCATATATTGTTGCATGCTCGGAATGCTAACTGTTGAGGGCTCAGACTTACTTGAATAGCCACCGCTCATTGTGCCATGTAATCGAGCATAGTATGCCTCCTGCGACCTTTGATGTTCATCCTCAGCCTTTAGCTCCTCAAGCAGACCTAGCAACCTCTACCTCCCGCCTGAGGGCGACGGCTACTAACCCCAGAGCTCTGCAAGAAGACCCTCTCGAGCTCGCAACTCCTCGAGTCAATCACTCCGGTGAACATGGAGTACCTTCAAAATACGTAAACACAAAGGCTTTAGAACTTCAATTTATTGTTGGCATTAACAAAGTTTGAGAAACTATGACATTTTACCGTCCATGGCCCTTTCCGCCTCCCAGTAGCATGCACGCCACGCCATCAATAGGTTCCTTCCGCCAATCGTAGCCTTCACCATGACGCCGACCATTTCTCGCCCATAGCTCTCCTGCAGTGTGTTTAACCATAAAACTTAGAGCTCGAAGTTGATGAGAACTCAATGAAAAGTGTGGATAACTCACCACGATCCGAGGCCACCCGAGTGCACAAATGCTCCGGGTGTGATGGGTCTCGCCCTTATGACCTCGCACATAAACTTCGATGTCACTTGGTCAACACCATTTTGAGCCTCCCGTAGCTAGGGGTTAGTGGCATACATATACTTGTGAATATGTTCTTGCAAATATTTGGTACGACCAAGCCTTACCATGCGCTTAGCCATACGGATGTGTCCATCACCGCCATACGTATGGCCTCCGCCTTTCACCTCAGCCTCTCGTGCTTCCTTGACTTCGCGATCCATTCAGAGAAGCCCATCACGACAAAGAGCCCTAAGCATCTGGACGATCTTCCATCCATGGAAGTGTGACTCGCACACATGTGTTAATACATCAAAACAATATTAACATCACAACCTAATGACCATGAACCCTAATATGCTTTACTCGCCCATACCGTGTTCTTCTCAAGTAAGTTTCCGGTCGATTAAACTTGCCCTGCTCGACGCCTCTATGCCCTTCAAGTACATATTTGTTGCTTGAATCCGCATTGGAGAATGCATCCCCGACTACCTTCTTTGCATTGGCATGGAACACATTAGTCGCGGGCCCAATTCGGCAGATCACCAAACGGTAACGTTTCTCAATGTCAAATTTAAGAATTGTTATTACAAAATTATAGAACTCAACAAAACCATCATACATCATGGAACGATACAGAAACCGGCTTAACTAGAATACATACAACAAGATAATAATATTGGAGTAAAATGTCATAGCTTTGAATGTTTTTAGCTTAATTGTAGTGCTATCTTCGGTGGTGAGATTTGGTTATTAGTTTTCATGTGAAAAGGAGGCCGGAGAAGTAAGCTATTGGAAAATAAATCTAGTAGCAAAATAATGTAGCAAAGAAGCATATTGTCATAAATAATCGTTTTTCTATTATTTCAAGGGTCAAATATCAAACTAAAAGAACATACATAAGCACACAATCTTCCCCGCCATCACCAAAGTATCCTCTCCCTAACTTTTCGGATACCAAGATTCCAATCTGCGCAATGCAAACAGATTTTCGGTCAGGTAAGCAAGCAAAGCTTTGCATGCATGGACATGATAGTATGCCAAAATTGCCAAGGTCGAAAAGCAAAGTGACAACCGAAATACAAGAGTAACAAGATTTTCTTTAGTTCAAGTGAAGTGGGTGCATAAAGAAGTGCTCACACTTTTCACTTTAAAGATCCCACGATAATAAATACAAGAGGAAGGTTTGTTGTTCAACTGCATTTCTAACAATTTCAAGTGAATCATCCGAAAAATAGGATGAGATTTAAAACACTAGAACAACATCCTATGAACTGCTCACCCAAATGAGATAAAAATGTGTCATAGTTCATCTTTAAAATGCTTGTCGCTACCATCACCGGTCCTCTTCTAAAATGTGTCATAGTCTAGTCCTCTCTAAACCATCAACTATCAAGTTTAACTAATAGTTATTCAAATTGATGCTTCACCACCGTAGATGGCATCCCTTTAAATTTTTCTCAAGTCTGATATTAGGCCAGAAGAGGAAGACCAATTGACCAACAGATAAATGGCAATTCTCTTTCAGTGTTCTCTTTTGTGAATGGTAGTTCAATAAACATAAATAACATACTCCTAGTCCAATAGACAACTACTTGCAAGATCTAGTTGCAAAATGAAGAAACAAGTACTTGTTGCATTGCATGTAATAAAGCAATGGAAGCAACACAAACTAAATTTCATCATTAAAATTATAACTTACATCGTTGATCAAACTCCAAATCTACCAAATAGCAGAAGCATACACAACAAAATAATCAATAATATCATTTATCGAGGTACAAAAACCATATGAGCTGCAAGAACCACAATATATATAAACTCGATTAAGAGAATCTTACCCTGTAAGTCATTCCACATCGCTCCTCGAGCATTTACATGGTTCACATCAGAGATAGCTTGTAATGCTTCCAACTTGTGGCAGAATGCGCCACCACTCGGTAATCACCATTCCTAGTAGTGCAAACGATGAGGTTACCCAAGACGGCGTTAACTCGCCTATGGTGTCCTCTCGCCGTCGAACCCGTGTCATCCCATGAGCTGCAAGAAACACAAACTCTATAGATCTAGTTCTAAAGTAAACAACATAAAACAAACATAAATAAATGTTCTCACCTATCGCCAACCGGTCGATCACAACCTTGTCCTCCTCATGGCACGGCACCGGAGGAGGGGCGACAAGATGGCTCCTCCTTGTCCGCCTCACTCCACGCTACAACCTTCACCTCATCCTCCCGGTCCTCCTCATCCTCCTCATCCTCCCCGGTGCTCCTCATCCACCGTGCTCCTCATCCACCGGGTCCTCCTCATCCTCCCGGGTCCTCCTCATCCTCCCGGTGCTCCTCGTCCTCGCCGCCGCAGATCCTGATCTACACCGCCACTTCTTCCTCCGACACGTGTGTCATCCTCGCGAAATTATATGAGATAAGTACATATGAAATGCTAGGTACATATAAGAGATTATTAGATATGAAATGCTAGGTACCTCGGTTCTTTGAAGTGCGATCGGTCGTCCTCGCAATTCCGCAAGACGTGTCTCAACAAGTCTCGGCGTTTTGGCTTCTGAACTCTCGCTCAAAAGAGACTCGCTGCGCCACGCTCTGTAGCATCTTGCTCGCAACATCGAGGAAGCCCTTCGCCGCTTGCTTGACCTTGCGTGACATCCTTGATGGATGGTGGCACGCAATCGAGGGTTCTCTTGGCAGCAGCGGTGGAAAGAAGTAGATGGAATTGTTCTGTACGTCTTTTTGGAACTTCTGAAAAGAAAGAAACAAAATGATCTTTAATACTTCTTTCCGTTCATCGACTCAGGTGTCTAATACTGTTGCTCAGGACGTCGGCAACCGCAAAAGTGCTTTTGCTTACAGTGCATTGTTCTCTTGAGGCATCACGATTGCCTGGTTCTTGTAAAACTTTGTTGGCCCGTTGTCAGCTACTTTCCAGCCTCTTCTCCTACACTTGCCCCTGCCTTCCTTTCCTCTGGCTAATTTTCATGAAGACTATGTAATTTATTTGTTGTACTACTTTCTTTCCTCTCTTAATATACGACAGAGCTCGTGTCTTCCATTTAAAAAAAATTCATGTCGTGACTGACGTGATGGGTGGGGTGGGGTGGGGGGGTGGGGATGGGGATTCGTTGTACATGCTCATTGCTCTAGGCACTTGCTGGTCCTGAGTCTAGGCGGACGACAGTTGGGAAGCTTTGTCGTGCTCGCGTCGCGTGACAACTCTGCCGAGGTAATGTGGTAATTCGGGCCCGTAAGCCCAATGATTTTGCTGTATTCGTTGGCAGCAGGACACATCCAACCAAGACGTGTGGTGAGGAAGGGGCGGCCCACGGTGCGACGCATGGCTCAGGCTGGGCCGTATTGATCGGAAGACCTAGGTTTTGCTGCGACGTTGGCCTAGATGGAAACACAAGCCTGGTTCAATCCTGATGCCCCGGCGGATCAATTAACACACACAGTAGTGAGAAACGCTTCGAAATTACAAGATGCTTCATTGCATAAGATCAAGAAATTACTTGAACCAAAATAAACTTGCTTAGACCAAAAACTACCATAAGATCAAGAAAGCTCCATGGGGCTGATTCGCTTATACAGATCTCCGTAGTATGGACGGCTACGAACAGGCCCTTCGGTAGCGATTTGCATGCCATTGCGCCGGTACCCACGCCAGGCTTGGTCCCCGTTGGTCCTATGGAACTCATCGGCGTCCCGTGCGTACGGGTGGTACAGCTGAACGGGGAAGTGCCCACGAGGCATGCAGCTCCCTGTACTGATGCCTATCGTTGGGTAGTTCTTGCGCTGGAGCCGGAATCTGCCGGCCACCGTACGAATCCTCCTTGCCCCGTGGTTCAGAGAACTGCCTGAAAGAGGAATAGCCCCGTTGCACTGGGAATTTTGGCGTTGCGTAGCCATGAGGCTCATCACCATGATATTTACCCTGCGGCCCTCCGTTACCGTGATACACCGCCGCCTTTGATCATGACCGTGATACCCTTGCCGCCTTTGCGACCGCCGCGGCCGGTTCTTCCGAGGCCCTTCCTGGACGCACATCACCGGTGCATGATTTGATTGGTTTCGCTTTCGCCTGCTCCTTTGGTGGTGACGCCGGTAAGCGGTGCGGTGCGGTGCGGCGGCTCCCTCTGTAGGATGATCCAGCATCCCCATCGTAGTTGCCACGGTAATTATTGGAGGTGCACGGGCACGGATGGCGGCTTGCGCCGTGACCTGTGACAAGACGTCGTGTCGCTTGTCCACTTGCGTGGAATCGCCATGCCGAAGTCTCCGATCGATGACGATCGCACCTGAAAAGTTGAAGGAAGCGGCTTCGTCGCGCTATTAGGCCAGGACGTCCTCAGCGATGTTCTCTTGCTATGACGACTCGGATAAACTGGAGTGCCATGAATGTCCATGAGAAGACGGACGCGCCGGCGCTGTGGCGCCGCCAAGGCTGTACGGCTGCGAGGTGAGCGGAGCCACCTCGGCGTGGTATGCAGGAGAACAACCCCGTGTCATCTTCTCCGGGGTGTGAGCTAGCCTGTGCGTACGCCCGCTATCGAACTGATACGACGTATGCGGCAGCAAGTCGACGTCATCCAGAGAAGACAAAGGGCCCTCGAGGTCTAACACCGGCGATGACGGAGACAACGAAGCCCGCGGCAGGGTTCACGTGCCGTCGAGGCATCGACCGTGCCGTCATCGTCTGGAGGAGGCGGCGATGGTTCACGCGCCGTCGGGGCATCGACCGTGCGTTCATCGTCCGGAGGAGGCGGCGAGCGTTCACGCGCCATCAAGGCATCGCTCGTGCCATCATCATCCTAAGGAAACGGCGAGGTTCACGCGCCATCAAGGCATCGTCCGTGCCACCATCGTCCACAGGCGGCAGGTCCTTAAGATCGAAATCGAAGGGAGGCCGAGGATTACGGGCTCCATCTTGCTTCCCTTTCGCGGCAACGGCAACGAAGGAACACAATGCAGCTCTATACCCGGTGAAACACCCAAAATTACAGGTGTCTCAGTAGGGGTGGGGATTTTTAAATCGAAACCGAATTACCGAACCGAACTGAATTAACCGATTATTTCGGTTTTTATCGGTTTTCGGTTCGGTTTTTATTTTAGTATAATTTAGTTTTCGGTTTGTTTTTTACTTTTAAAAACCGAAATAACCGAATAACCTATGTACAATACCACTTTTATAATATTTTTCATAAAGTCACTAAACAATTCTTATGTTATAATACATTTATGCATATGTTTAGTATATTCATATGTTCTATTATACTTATAATGACATATGAATATTATGTGATTTTATCTATAATCTTTGTTGCAATATGAGAAGGACTAAATCTAATCTACCTAGTGTTATTCATATTCCAGTTAACCGAATTAACCGAACCAAAATATTTCGGTTAATTCGGTTTGATTTTTTTATTTTTGTCCAAGAAATTCAGTTCCTAGTTTTCAAAAATCGAATTATTTTAAAATCGAAAAAACCGAACTGATTAAACCGAAAAAAACCGAATGCCCACCCGTAGCGGTCAGGCAGTGGCGTACACAAGATTAAAATAGAGGAGGTGTTCATAAGAGGAAGCTAATATAAGAAAATTATAACAAAATGCATACAATTCAAAATACTTAACGCGATCTAAATTCACATGTAAATAAATAAGAGCCAAATGTAAATTATATGGTGTCATTTTATTGTTTTTAATATTTACTACTCAACCAATAATGGAAATTAAAAAAAATCCAAAAACTTACCTTACAGCTCCTCACCTCACATGCTCACAACCAATAATGAAATTTTTAAAAAATCCAAAAACTTACCTTACAGCTCCTCACCTCACATGCTCACGACCAGTCGCCCCTTTGTAAGATCGAGAATGCCGACTAGAGGAGGGGTGAATAGGCGGCTATAAAAGTTTTTTCTACGATTAATTAAAACTTTGCCTAAGAACCCCTATGACAAAACCTTAACAACAAATAATGCAGAAGCGATAAACTAAGATTTTAACAATTAAAACCTAAGTCAACTGGCCTCACTAAGTACACTAGCTAATTATATCTCTAACCATAAATTATAATCCTAAAGACAAGCAAATAATTTAATTTTAGGAATATAAATTGCAACAATATAAATAAGAAATTGCAAGCATACACAAGGAGATACAATATTTTTTACCGTGGTATTCGGAGACTTGCCAGTCTTCCCTAATCCACATTGAGACAAACCCAAACCACCTTAGACCGGCTTCACGAATTGAACACCCGCCTCGATTCCACTAACAGTAGCTCTTTCCCCTCTGGATAGGTGAGCTCCGACCTTCGTAACTTTATCGGGCCTTCTCACAATCTCCTTAAGAAGATCACCGTGCATAAAGCCTCCATACGCCATCTAAGTATCGGCAAACACAAAGAGGAACAAATCAAGTTCTCTAGCTTGAGCTCCACCAAATACAACACATTTATAATGGTGATCACTGAGTGCAACACATGCACAAGGCTTCCCTCAAATGCAACACATACACAAAGAGGCTTTCAATTCTCTCTTAATTACAACACATGCAATTGGAGCTCACTCTTAGCTCAAAAACCAAATTAGAGAGTGAAACACGAGCATAACTCAACCACAAAGAGTAATAAACTCTCTAAAACCACAGCAAGCCCAAATATTAGCCCCCAAGGTTCTTTTTATAGCCACCACAAGAAAAACTAGCCGTTGAGGGGTAAAATAGGCAAAAATACACAGGAAACCCAGTCATACCGCCCTAAGGCCAATATGCTAGCCTTCAATCCAACGGCTAGAAAAAACTAACCGTTAATAAGAAAATCCGGTCATATCGGTTTGGTTCAATCATACCGGGCTTATTTTCAATTTTTTAGGCTAAAATATCTCTTCTCTGAAAAAAAAACACACCGAGGTGACCCCGGTCATACCACCGCTACAGCCACTAAAATGCTCATAACCTTTTGATTCAAATTCTGATTTAGATGATTTTGAACTCTATGCGAAGTTTATCAAGAGTGATACAATCTTCACTCATTTTCAAGATTTAAGTAATCATATATATTTTTAAATATTATAAAAATAAAGACTCTAATGTAGTCATTCAAGTCTAAAATCTAATTTCTCGAAAACCCTCGGATTGACTTGATCAAGAACGTGACTACAAGCTAGAATGAGTCAATAAGATCAAATATTGAGCCATGTGATGATCAACTCATGATCAAAATAATTTTGCAAAATACATTTACAAATTATAATCATATATTCCAATATCAAATGCATGAGCACAAATATTTTGCAAAACATATTTGCAAATTTAAACCTTGCAACCAAGTGCAATTAAGATCATATCTTTGAGCTATGTGATGATCAACACATGATCAAACCAATTTGCAAACACATTTGCAACTCTATTCATATGCTTCAAGATAAGATTCAATCAAACTATATTTTGCAAAAGCTCATTTTACAAACACAAAATATAAACCAATCTTAGCCTTTGTGATGATCAATATATGTTCAAGTCACGAGTTAAGACCCTGATGCATGAGCTCTCTATTTGCAATATATGCAAATATCTAGCTCTATGCAAACAACCACTTATACCAACTTGTATAAGATATCTCCCTTTTGCAACACATGCAAATCTATAATTATATGCAAAAACTAAATCAAGATTCAATAAGAAACAAGCATGAGCATCCTTATTTGCAACACATGCAAATATTTTGCTCGTGCAAAAATTAAATAAGAGAGTGAGCTAGAGTGAACTGAATTGAGTTCATCAACACATGATGAAGCGCAAGCTAAATGACTCAACTCCTCTTAATAGTATGACACCTAACTAACAACCTGGTCTCCTATCCAAACATCGAGACCGATAAAAAATTAGGAACACATCTTTAGCCCTAGCTAGTTATACCTTTGCCTCTAGCACAACCACTTGGAGCTTTTATGATTTTCATCATCTTCTCTCCAAGCCGGATCCTTTCTTCTTATTCATCAACACATGATGAATCTTCTTTAACTTCACTTCAAGATTCCTCCTTGAAGCTCATCAACACATAATAACTTTTTCTTCTCGATTATTCATTTTCTTGGACTCAACCTACTTCACAACTCATAGAAGATTGTTAGTCCAACAAATACAGTGTCTCAATCATCAATTGCACTCCATTACACACATAATGGATGCCCTCACGATCGATTGAGTACAACCCTAATCAATTTGAATGATTTAAAGGTGTCTTGAGTATTTTGATGCAACTAATACTTCATTATACTCAAGAACTTTTCGCTTATCCTTAATCAATGAAGAAACACCATCAACACATGATGAAACGTTCTTTGGTTGATTGAAAGACAACCGAACTCAATTTAAATTTTATTTAAATTAACATGAGTATATAATAACTACATAAGTTTTATATACTCATTTTGATGGTTACTAGGTAATGATCCAAATTATGTTGGAGTGGTAGAAAAGGATCAATACTCTTAATACTATCAACAATAGAATAAAGTCTATTAAATATGTACATATAAATAATTGAACTTGGAATCAATATGCACATAATCAATCTTAGATGGCATTTGAGTTTATCCTATATTAGCATGAGTACACTACAACTACACAAGATATATATACTCAAAGGATTATTTTAAAGTCTTGATCCTATATGTTGTTTGGTAAGAGGACATGGATTCATACTATTGAAATATTAAGTTAAATTGTGAACTTCCTATAGATATGTGAATTCATATAATATGGATGAAGTTGGAACCATAATACACATCTTTTAATGTATAAGCAACGGAAGAGTTCATCATTTAACTTGAGTCCTAAGTATGTAATAAGATATCATAAAATGAATATGATTGCATACCTTGGGTATTTTCATCTTTTTCATCCAAAAGAGACTAATAACTGTTAAGCTCAATAAAAGAGTTAGTCTCATAAAAGGATTTGTTATTAATTAACAATTGAGACTAATCAATATTATGATTATAAAAAGAGTTAGTCTCAATATTAGATTTATCATTAACATCAAAACTAAATTAATAGAGCTTGAACTTTCACCCTCCTCTGGCCTCTGCCCCCATATCCAACACCCCTACTCAGCTTCCTCCTTCGATGCCTAGCTTAGCTCCTCTTGCCCCTCCGTCATCACCTGAGGAGAAGCAGCCTGATGGGGTGTTGAAGATGAGCTGCAGCTTTTGGGTCATCGTCGACTAGGGATGAAAACGGAACGGAAACGGTCGGTAAATGGTCACTCCGTTTCCGTTTCCATATCTTTTATCGGTAACGGAAACGAAATCGGAAACCCCGGAAACGGATACGGAAACGGATGTGGAACGAAACGGAACGGATACGGAAACGAAAGTAGAAAATTCCACAAGAACATAGTACATGATTATAATATACATGACAACAAAAATAATGTAACTCATTCCACTTCTAAGGCAAACGCAAGAACAATGTTATGTTCACCTCTATCATTAGGAAGTTTTTTTTTCAAGTTTGTCAGCTGAAAACTCGCTATTTGTCCTTCAAATCAGGCCATCATATTCTCCTCCGTATCATTATCATCGACATTCTCTTACTCCTCTAACTATAAAGGTTTAACACTCTATAATCTGCATATCATTGTTCAATGTTCATTTTCTGCACCCTTGCAGTATGGCAGAATGTACGAATCTGTTGATGCAAATTCCATACATTGTTTACTACAAGAAAACAAATCAAAGTTACAAAGAACACGAGAACAAGCCATATTAGAACTAATCCACCCATGGATTAGCCAAACCCCACCGGTACAGTGAAACAATTGAAGAACCTACAGACTGCCAACCTCCATTAGCTGCATAGTTTGTGACAGTGAATGCCACTGCCTGAGCCCAATGCTTTAGCCCAGCCTTCACTTCTTTTGGATCATCACCTACCGGAGCCAAAATTGATCATCAAATAGCAGTAGGTCGTTTATATAAGAAATCCATCACAAAGGGAACCAAATCTAAAGATTAAATGAACAATCCATGTTCAGCCGCAGCGCGCCGACATACAGTCGCAACGCGGTCGCGGGGTCGCGATCACCGGCGCCGCCGCCACCCATGTGGCTGCACATCAGGGTGTTGTGGTCGAAGGCCTCCGGTTCGTTGAGCGCCGTGAAGATGGATGCCGCGTACTCCATGCCGCTGGACCACTCCACGAGCGCGCACACCGCGGAGAGCGGTCGAGGCCGAGCTTGATGTGTCGTGCGTGCGCCTCCCTGGCCTTGTCCAGGCTCCACGCCGGTCCATGGTGCAGCATGGCGCCTGCTCCCTCGGCCTGGCCTGCTCCAGCGCCTGGTGGTTCTTGGCGTGGTGACCTGGTGCTGCGCCTGGGAGAGCACTAAACCTCCCACCATGCTACTACCATCGGTGTGCGGCATAGCGTAGCCAACGAAGCGAAACTACCATCCCAGAACTACAACGAGTGGCTACATGGAGCGAGGACGAGGGGGCGCCGCCGCCGCAGCCGTCGGGGACCTCGAGGAGTGACTCCAAACTCAAGTGTGTGTGATAGGGTTGCCCGGTTGGGCTTGCTGGCTTGGGCCTTAGGTAGTGGGCCAATTTGGTCGGAATTACCGTTTTTGCTTATACGGAATTTCCGTTCCGTTTTCGTTTCCGTCGGAACTGGTTCTCCTGTTTCCGTTTTCGTTTCCGACAAAAAGTTTCCGTTTTCGTTTCCGTACCGACATTTACCGATTCCGTTTCCGTTTTTCTCCGGAACGGTCGGAAACTTTCCGTTCCATTTTCACCCCTATCGTCGACCACCCCTCACTAGGGGTGGGCATTAGGCTTTTTGGTTTTTTTATTCGATTTATTCGGTTTAAAATATTTTGGTTTTTGGAAATTAGCTATCAAAAATTTCGGTTCAAATTAAAAAAATCGAACTGAATTAGCCAAAAAAAATTGGTTCAATTATTTCAATTTTTCGATAAACCAAAATTCATAGTCAGCTACCTTATAGCGAAATTCATAGTCATGTAGCGAAGTTCACAGTCCTTATAGTGAAGTCAGTTTCTATCAAAAGTCAAATTCATGCATTTTTTGAATGCTTGTGGAACACTATGAGTCTACGACCAATTTGAAGAAAAGCAACCAACCTTCTTGAGCTCCTTCTAGATCTAGGATTAATGGAGGGTGGTTGGCTGGCTGCTTCTCCGCCAATGACTTGGCCGAAGCACCGCTTGAGGCATCGACAGAGCCTTCCTCCCCTTCCTTGCTCTCTCCCATGGCGGACGCCTCGGCCTCTACTGTGTTATCAATTACACCTTCAGAGCCATATGAGCTCAGGCGTGCTGAACTAAGCTGTCGCCTCATGTAGCTGCACGTGCTTCTGTCCAGAAGAGTGGTTGTCGGCAACCGCAGTGGCGTGAGCATCTCTCGGCAGTCCTCCGCCCCTATCAGCAGTGCGCCGGCCCACCTGCGACAGCCGTAACCATCATGTGGCAGAGCATCTATGACAGTCGAGTCATGGCCTTGAGATCCGCACTTCCACCCCGTCCTTTGCCACTAGCAGCAGCATCGGCTTCTCCCTCCCCTCCTACTCCTCCCCCCTCGCCTTTCTCTGAAGGAGACGAGGGCTTCACTGCCATTTTCTCTGCCTCCATCGTAGTGGTCGTAGCATGGTAGCATCAGCGGTAGTGTAAGCCACCTCCTCCTCCTCCGGGGACATGGGCACTTGGCCGACTAGGGCCGCGGTGGCAGTTAACAGCTTGGCCAGTGTCACTGGTTCACGAATCGTGACCTTGAGCTAGGTTTGGAACGGGGAACATGGAAATGTGGAATTGAATGGGGATTGGGGATGGTGATTTGGACTGAAAATTATTTGGAATGGTTATTCAGGGTATTCGGTTTGTTCGAAATACAGAATTACAAAACCGAACCGAAACCCGAATAGTGTCAAAATAAAAATTGAATCAATAACTAAAAACCGAAAAACCAAAATTTTTGGTTATTTCGGTTTGGTTCAGTTTTTTATTTCCATTAAAAAATGACCACCCCTACCCCTCGTCGAGTCATTAGGTTCGCCCTGTCCTGTGGTTGGCAAGCCGTTTGTGTTAGTGATATGCCCTAGAGGCGATCATGTGAGATGATTGTATCATACGTCTATGTTCATGTACTTATCAGTTCCATGAATAAATGTCACTCCTTTGTTTATTGAGTATGACTTAATTGTGAAACACATTGGTTATATGATATTATTATAAACGATCCCTGGTCACATATCATTATATATGTGGGACAATAGTGATCTGACCAGCACATGTATTGATTAATGGTAATGTTTCACATACCATAGATATGGAGATATCAAATCAATAATGTGGGCACATGTTAGAGAACATGGGGTTGGATAGACCCGCTCCGAGACAACGATGAGATTGTTATATTTGAAGTGCCATCGAGTGTAGTCTCGAGTGGTATACCTATCGATCCTTTGACACGAGATTCTTATTGATTCTCGGCATGTGTAATGTATACTTTGGGGCTATCAAACGCTTCTCCGTAGCAGGGGAGTTATAAAGGTAGCTTACGAGTATGCCATGAAACATGACGTGAGATATAAGAGATCAAGATGGAATTTGCCCCTCCTTGATAACGGGAGAGATATCTCTGGGCCCCTCGGTGTGGATGGATAAGGAAAAGTGCATGGCCATGCCAAAGTGATTAAAGTGTTAATCACGAATTATATCCATTACATTGACGAGTGAATGGGTCGAGCTATCACAAGGATGGCACGCATCTTGCCTTGAGCTTGACTGGTATCGCGTGGCAAAAGGATTGGTATAAGAGTATATCAAGGTTCAGCCGATACGATCATTCTGTGCATTCGGGGGACAACATGTCCTGCTAGGAACCACTGTTGTCTGATGGTCTGGAAAAGAGGTTTCCAGGGCCATGGCCGTTTGCGCATGAACCTAACGGGTCACACACTTAACGGGTTGGATCATGTCTGATGGATTGGATCCATTAGTGGGTTTACACGGATTTGGATCCTCTGGCGTCTTAATGAATTTCTACTGTAGAAGATCCATTAGTGTGAGTCCTAGTGGGCTTTTATCGTAGAAGGTCCGTTAGTGCACTCTATATAAAGGCGTGGGGTGTGCGTGAGAGGCTCTCCCCACCAAAAACCCTAGCCGTCGCTGCATCCCACCGCCCCTAAACCCTAGCCGCACGCGTGGGTGCTAGCACACCAGCGCGCGGTGATCCTACCCTGGACGTGTGGATACCGTAGAGGCGCCGTTGCATCTGCCTCGACGCTGTTTGGCGAGAACGTCTACTTCCTCTACAGCGTTACGTGCGCGATCGCGAGGAGGAGACGATCAACTCCGGCATCTACTACTGTACTTTGGAGTACGCGGGGACGCTTCACCCACTCTTCTTCCGCTGCTAACGTGCTCCAAGGGTAATGATCCATGATCCACTACTCGCATGTATCCTGGTTGAATGCGTAGAAAATTTTGTTTTCGACTAGCGTAGCCTACGCGTTTGCCTACAGTTTGAGGGGCCTCTCTGACGTCGAGCACAACCTGAGCATCGCCCCTCTCCTTGCTTATGCGTCGCACCGAGTGCCGCCTACCCCTCGGCCCTTGCCTCTCCCGATTGTCGCGGTGAGTTGTCGTTGCCTCTTTCAGATATGTGGATTTGGGATTTGTGGAATGGGGATTGAGGAATTGGGATTAGAGGATTGGATTGGGACCGTTGGGTACTTGGGTTCACTAAGTCTAGTAACCTGGCTTCAACCAGCGTAGACCGGAGGACGCACTAGGGTCGGTGACTTAGTGGGCCACCTCTTCTTCTTGTTCTTCTTCATCCTTCTACCTCAAGTCATCTCCGTGGCTCCCTGATTCTTGCACGCCGATACTCTGTCGTGTTCTGACCGAAAACAAGCCATGGTGCTAGAGAGGGGGCGGTACGCTAGCCCCCTCACGCACCCCATGTGTGTCGGCCACTATACGTAGGTTTAGACTTATAAGTCACGTGGAGTGGTACATATCACATCTCTGTAAACTTACGTTACATAGAATTTTGTATGATACGGAGGATAGAGAGAGAGAGAAATATTATCTACTATTTAACAGACGATCTTATAGATAGCTTTATATTGTGTGTAATATTTTATAGACAATCTATTAATTGTATGAGATATCATTACAGACAAATATGTAAATAATCTCTTATATGTATTATCTTTAGTTCTGATTTTAAATGACATAAAATATATTACAGACAATCATCGTTACATGGCTTCTTTTTGTCCGTGGGATGGAAGACGAATCGGACGATTCGGAACAGAAGAACAGATCGTATCGGTGCTGCACTCTGACGGTCTGACACAGAGTGGTCACCAGATCAACTCGGATTTGAAATATACTCCTCAAAACCGCCGTCAACACGCTTGACGAATGTTTGACTGAGTTCCCGAATCGACAAATCGGTTTCAGCTCAAATCAAGTGCTCAGCTGCGTTGAAGTCGTGTACAACTTGATAGTGCCGCAAAAAACCCGTGATCTGGAGGGCATCATGTGGAAACGCACGACCAATAGTCTCCTGTCATCCAATCATGCATGATTTATCTTCGCCGGGTTGTCTATGGCAGCCGATCAGTATAACATCATGCAATAAGCCTCCTATCTTCACACTAGATTTCTTTGATTTGGACTGTTAATTGATTGTAGCCAAGAAACACCCCATAAAGCATCTAAAATAAGCAACAAGACCGATTCAGAAGGGAACAAGAGGTAGCCATCTACTCCAGTACAAACTACAATCACATGCGTAAATAATACTATTTTGTCGCCATTTTGACTTCCTTCCTGCATATCCAACCAGGGCGGTGCCAAAGTTCGGTACGTATGTGCGATCAAATTCTTCTTGTTACTCGAGTTTTCACAGCGATTTCTCCAATGGAAGAAGCATATTTGCAAGCAGATCAACGATCCCCTACATTGCACTACGCTTAGTACTCCCCCAAATCGTGATGTTTTCCGGCCATTATCACAAGGGGTTAACTCGATAAATTACATGCTAAGTACAAGGCGAGGTCGTCGCTAGCTTCAGTAAGGCATGACATGGATGGTGCGGCTGTCGTAGGCGGCGGCCAATCCCTTCCTTTCCTGCTCCAGCCTCACCGCTCTCAGCAGCTCGCCGGCCATCCGCGACGTCGTCGGAGAGCAGTCCCCCTGCATCACCACAAGCAGCTTCCCCACCGCCTCCGGCGCGGCTGCTACTGCTTCCCGCATCCTCCGCTCCCCGCCGCCTGCGCAGCAGGACAGCCACAGCACCGCCACGGCGGCCTCGCGTCCCGCTGGCCCGACCCGTATCATCCTCCCCATCACGGCTGCCGCCACCTCCGCCGCGTCGGCGGCGATGGCTGCTTTACCGTCGCTGCAACGGGCGGCCTCTACCAATAGCCCCAGCGCAGACTCAGCCGCGGCCGTGGGCGCGGCTGCGACGGCCAGCGCGAGCGCGGGGACGGCGCCGGCCCGAACCATCGACGCGCGGGCGGGCCGCCCGCGTACCTGCACAGCTGCGGCCATGCACCGGATAGCCGCTGGCGACGCGGCGTCCTTGAGGATCCTCACCAGATCCTGGAATATCTCCGACCTGTCGGCGATGGCGGTCTTGGCGTCGGCGTCCGGCACGGGCGATGTCAGGATTGCCTCAAGAACCACGACGCCGTTGGCCCCCGTGGCGAGCAGAGTCGTCACAACGCGGCTCAGATCGCCGCCCACGAGAGCGGCGATAAGGCCTTCCTTGGCCTCTTCAGCAACCCCGTCGGCGGACAAGATGGCGGACAAGGCCTCCACAGCCATCTTGACCCTTCCGCGCTTCTCCGTGCCGTCCCCAGTGAGGTAAGGGACAAGCTCCGGCGCCACGGTGGCCAGGATCCTCACAGCGTCGACGCGCGCCCCGGCGCCTGCCCCGCCCTTCGCAAAGGAGAGGAGGGCAGGCACGGCGGAATCAAGATCAGCGGCAACGGCAGCCGCGACGGAGGCCTGCTTCCCTTTCTCCGGCGCGATCTTGGCGGCCAGCGACCGCACGGCCTTCTCCGCTGCGGCGGGCTCCCCATCCGCCGCGGCGAGCTGCGAGAGTACCTCCTCCGGCGACGGCGACGGCGGCAGCGTGGCGGCGTGCAGCTGGATGAGGCGGCGCAGGAGCAGGTTGGGGACCAGGTCGGTGGACGCCAGAGGCAGCCGCGTGGCCGGGCACGTGCGGTGGCCGGAGTCGAGCCACCGCTGTATGGACGCCCGGTCGTACGTGGCGCCGGTGGGGAGGCTCACCGGCGACCGCATCACCTCCAGAGAGATCGGGCACCGGAACGCGGCCGGCGTCGGCGGCGTCGCGGCCATCACGAGTGGGTCCGGCGGCCGGATCCGCCGCCTCGCCTGCTGTCCTGCGACGGCCGCTTCCATGGCGATTGGCGAGGGATGAGGAGCCGTTGGGGACGGGGAAGTGGGATTGGGGGCCTTAAGAATGGTGGGGGTGATGTCAGCTAGTCAACGGTCAAAGTCAAGTGGGTGGTGGTGGTGGTGTTGACGTTTTCTTTTGATAAGGTTGGGGTAGGGCTGGGTTCGTGCTCGTGCCATGACGAATAGAACAAGCGTGGAGGATACAAGGACGGGGAAGAAGATGCCAGTGTACTCCATTTTTCTTTTTCTTTTCTTTTGCGGCCCCCTACCCCCTTCGCCGCGCTTTGCTTCAGTCGAACAGATACGGTACAATAATAATAATAATACCTAATACCTATACTAAAGTCCGGTGGTTTCACGCGGTCTATTTGAGCTAAGCCGCGTGTGGCCAGTTCGGCTGTTTTGTTTTTTTAGATCTCTTAAAAAATTATGTAATGACGTGTAGATCTTTTTCGTAGTTTTTTAAGAAAATGACTTTTCGGTTTAGAAAAATCGTAAGTCTTTTGTGAGAGGACTCTAAATAAATACTGAAAAAAACGTGATTACATTTGGATCATTCCAGCTATTTTTCGCGAGAAGGACTTCTCGATTTAGCGCAAACGCGGATCCTTTGTGAGAAGGCCCCAGATAGATAAAAAACGTGGTTGCATTTATATTCTTTCAACTGTTTCACATGTTTTCTCTAAAAAAAACACCCGCCGAAAATAAAATAAAATTATTTCTGTGAAAAAAACAACGCAGACAAACTATCCTAGTTTTTTCAAAGAGTAACGCAATACGCCATTAATAAGGGGCGTTTAGTTTAATGCTTAGCTTTGGCACGTCTGTGGGTGTAATATCAATTGTTGCTTTGGCACGTCTGTGGGTGTAATATCAATTGTTTAAGTTTGGCCACAATTAAGACCAAAGTGCGACTAGCACATGGTGTATGACAGACAATCATCTCGACGGGAGAGGGCTGATACTCTGATCGAATGTGCTCGCACATCCTCTTGTGCATGAAAGCGTGGAAGCTCATTGTCGTCCGTGCGCACAATGCACCATCATCTTTCTCCTCCGTGCACGGGACCGTCGCCATCCACAAGTGTTGCGGTTATATTCTAAATAGTAGAAAGAGAGTTTGGGGGTTCAAAATATGTTCTGGTTTACTATGCTGAGACAAGGGCTATTTATAGCCGTCTTATATGGTTTTCCATGTATTTCCCATTAGGCCGTCGGTAGTCATGACTACTCTATGGGATACAAAGGTATTTATCTGTTCTCTGTCTAAGTGTCATCAGCTGGTGGTCCTAGCTAGTGACTTTGGTCTTGTCTCAGTGTCTGGCCATGGTTCTCCGTGGATTGGGGACTTGAAGTGCCTAGGTGTCATTGGATTGGGATCGGATGACAGTCTTGAAGGACGGATAGGATTTAACGATAGATGTGCCCACACCAATGAGCACAAGACCTGTCAACATCCTCCTTTGCACGCCAAGGAGCCAGTCGTCCTCTTCTCCTCTAGTCCAAAAGTTTCAGAACCTGAAACAAATCAAAGTTTTAGATTTAAAAAAGAAGTTGAAACATATCAAAGTTGCATTTTACAAAGAAGTTTCCAACACTATAGCATCTTATCAAGTTTGAGACAGGTTTTAAGTTCGCCTAGAATTCACCCATGTTTCATAGAGTTTAAGTCAAGTTTCACATAGTTTCAAATCTAAAACTCTAATTTGAAAACTAAAACATTAAGCTTCAACCGTGAGTTTCATGTTTGAAAAGTAAAGCAACAAGTTTCAACCGAGTTTCACACAATAAACTTCAAGTTTCAAAGAGTTTCGAAACTGAAACTAAAATTTGAAAACTGAAACATCAAGCTACAAACATGAGTTTCATGTTTGAGAAGTAAAACAACAAATTTTAGAAAGGTTTCATAGTTTCACAAAGTAAACTTCAAGGAGTTTCAAAAAACTGAAACTTGAAATTGAAAGCTGAAACATGAAGCTACAAACGTAAGTTCCATGTTTCAAAAGTAAAACAAAAAACAAAAAAACAAATTTCAGAAGGGTTTTGATAAGGATTCCAAAAATAAACTTCAAGTTTTAGAGAGTTTCAAAACTGAAACATCGAGCTACAAACGTGAGTTTATTGTTTGAGAAGTAAAACAACAAGTTTTAGGATGGTTTCGATAGACTTAACAAGTTGCGCTTTAAGTTTCAAGGAGTTTGAACAATGTTTCAAAATTTTGGGTAAGTTTCACTAGAGGCTCAGGCAAGATTCACAAGGTACCAGACAAGTTACCGTTTTTTCTTTCTCAAAATAAGGTTCAATCAAATTTCAAAGAAATTAGTAAAAATTTTGAAGAACCAAAGTATTACCGCTGGGGAGCCACCAGGGAGCTCACCAATAGCGAGGATGTCGATGGGCTGCATGCTCCCACGCTCGCTCGCCAGACCACTGCAAGTCTGCAACCGTGAGCGTTCCTACGCGCTGCTGAGCGTCTCATAGCCATCACTCCTGCTCGTGGCGCTCCCCATAGCATGCGCTTGCCAAGCAGCCATTCTGGTGCACCGCCGAGCTCCCCTAGAGCCCTACGCTTGCAGTCGCTTGCCACTACTGCAGACAAGCGCTGATGCTGCTCAGCTACCAAGCTCATCAGCATTCTTATGGTAGCCAGATGACGAGGAAGCACGGATGGAGTCGAGAGAAGTGATGAGTGGAATCGAGAAGTTTCTCATGCGGTTTGTACGAATTAAACGGTCTCGACTCATCATCGATTTCATCCAACGATATACCTCCTGTTAGTTCTCCTGTTAATACAAACCAAACCTTCTTAACATCGTGGGTCATCTGTCGCAGGCTCGGACTTCTGATTAAGTTGTCTAGCTTGTGGTGATCAATTTGTGCGCTACAGGAAGGTAAAAGACACTTTTTTAGATCCGCATTTTGCCTAATTTTTGGTGTGGAAAAATTGGCTACAAACCAAATACTACTAAACATCAAGTACTTTTGTTTACCAAAACTTATTCAATGTGCTGGATACGAATGTTTGCATTGAAATTATTGCATACTACTAACATCAGGTAATGGTGAGTATGTGGTGGAACGTGGTGCACAACGGAGGAAGGAGAACGCGGAATAAACAAAATAAGGTAATACCTAATTTTTTTATTCAGAAGCAATTGAAAATGCGCTTTTAGAAATTAGTATATGTAGCTTATACAATCCAATATTGCTGTTGACATGATAAAAAAAATCCACAAATAGCCCTTCTAACTTGTTTTGGTAAGAAACAAACTATGAGCTTAACTAGGTAGCTAGAGGTGACACTAGTTGGACTACCAAACAGTTGGTATACTTCATTTTTTTAAATTCCTACGCAATTATCAGAAATCCAATAATTTTAGTTTTGCTAGAGCATTAATCCCTTTTTAAAAGTTCTGGTACGTCTGTGAGCGATATTTTAATGAAAGCTGATTCATTAGTGGATTCGGTGTACAATACGAAAATTTAGGCCTTAATTAGGGGCCAATGAACTAATTCCATTAAAGTTCTAAAAGAAATGCTCGTACATGTAAAATCCCTGAAAATATTTTGAGTGAGCAAAGAAAAGGTAGGTCAAACTTTCAGAAAGATAAGAATCTACTTTAGAGGGAAACAAATCTTTTATAAAAGGCTGAGATAGAGATACCGAGATCGAAACTATGGGCAAAAGGCCCAGAGGAAACACTGCTTGTCACAGGAGATATCAAAACAGCGCGACATTTTCGTCTCTTAACACGTACTTTGCAGTTCAAAGATGCATGCATGCAAAAGCTATGAACCAAAGCCAAGCACGCTTTGCGCCATCCTTTCTAGCCTGAACTGAATTTTCCATTTTGTTCCATCTTGGAGGTGTGCACATCAGTTAGTATCCGGGGCTCAGGCGCTTTGCCGCCGGCCACAAAACGCTGGAAATGTGACCACTTCTTTCCCGAAAGCGCACGCAGAAGAATCCCACAAAGCCGTCATGATTGATCAGACGAGAGAACGCAGGAAAGTGAAACAAAGGAGCGAGGGCACATATCCTCTCACCGGCAAGGCGACCTCATCATCCGACGGAGTCCTAACGAACTGCGATCCTTCTTCCTTTGGCTGACAGAAAAGGGGAGGGAGATGTCAACAACGATCGAGCGACACTAAAAATGCTTCACGAGGCTCATTGACCGGCTTGAAGTAAACATTTCGGCGATGTTTATGGCTTCGGATACCTTGTTTAGGGCGCAAAATTGGATCCAGGGAATCCGCCTTTTGACGAAACTTCGCGTCAGGAAGAAAAAGGTGGAGTCACGGAATAAGGGGGAAAAGGAAATATGCTTCCGTGTGTTGAAACGCTGCTCCTGTGTCCTGATCTTGTTCTCCCTGAATAAGAACCAAGATGTGTAATCACTTTTCTTGACTGTTTTGCAGTAACTTTGGTTACTAGGTACATTATTTTGTTTCCAATTTACTATGTGCATTCTCCACCGTTGGCTCACGTTGTGATTTGTGCACACGTCACTAATCCTCGCTCCATCCTCTACCTCCCCTACTGCCCACACTTCTATGTTGTAGCCTCCATCCATCGGTGTCGCTGCCATCTACCCTAGTGATACTACTTGTGCCCACAGCACTCATTACGTTGTAATCATTCACATATGTAGTGCAACACTTCCATGACAAATGTCTAATGCAAAAGAGAAATTGAGTGCTGAAGTGCAAAAGGCAAAGTGAGACGTCCGATCTAGGATGAAGGGCCAAGATCTAGGCGGGTGGGAGATCCCAATCCACTCATGTGCTTTTGCACTTAAGCCCCGTATTTGATCCCTTTCCTCTCTCTCTCCTTTCCAATCCAACACCGCCACCACGATCCCATTGCGTCACTTGTCTGCATAGCCACGCCTCTGCATCCCTTCGTCATATCCTCTTCTCCTCCTCCCGCTTGCCTACACTGCCCAACCCCTTGTGCAAGGAGCTCCCTCATGGACCTTAGTGATGGTGTTGGATTGAAACTAGAGAGGGGGGAGAGAAGGTGATTTTATGAGTTTTTGTTTATAAAAATATGCTAAAGCATAGGGTGATAAATGCAAAAGTGTATAAGTAATTTTTTTTTTTGTCTCTGACCCATCAGATCTCGGCCTTGCGTCTCAGATCAAACATCCCACATTGTATTTTGCACTTTAACACCTAATTTCTCTTTTGCACTGGATATGTTACCCGCTTCCATTAGTTCCTTAGTTTACACTGGCCAGCTACCACTATCTTACGCCTACGCCTCAACCACAAGTGAACATCCCATGTTGTCTTTTGCACTTTAACACCCAATTCCTCTTTTGCATATGTTACCCACTTCCATTGGTTTCTTGTTTTCACTGGCCAGCTACCACCATCTTATACCTACGCTTGAGCAACAAGTGCTCTCCTACTGACAATGATGCCACCATCTCCATTGTCATCACCCCTAGCCTCCAACTAACACCCGCAAACTACATGTGTGGCCAGTGTGGCTAGTGGCACCATCATCGCCACCATCAGGGGTAACATTGCCTTTTGAATCTATAGGAAATAGTAACAAAAACCCTAAAAGTCAATCTAAGTATAAATGATTATATATGGTTTTTGCTATGAAGGTATTATATAAATATGTATGCATTAGCTAGTTTATTTGTCCCCTCATAAAGACTCTTAAAGAGTTGTGTTGTAGTGCATATTTTTTTTAATCAAGTACTAGTACAAATTTTGTTCGTAACGTGGATTAGGATGTGTCCCACTATCCAAGTCTGTTTATGATTTGGTTTGTTCAATACTTTTTTTATTCTTATAGCTATAGGTTATGGGTATAAATTTCTAAGTAGTCTTGAGGTTTGTAAAGATGAGAAAGAAAGGGAGTAAGAAAACAAAAAAATATATTGTATCGTAGTTAGTTATATCGCGCGTGTGTCTTGATGCGTCAAAATACTTGTGCTTGATTATTTTGCCGTCACCACTCTGACGTGTGTGTTCATCATTCAATGGTCAAAACCAACAATTGGTATCAAAGTGAAATTGTTGTTGAGGTACACATTATACACAATGTGTGGTGTATGTGCGTGTGTGTATTCAGGTCATTATGTTAGTGTCTCATATGTGCATGAGTACATGTGAATGTGTGTTCAAGTGCTCACGTGTGTAAAAATCTCGTCTGAGTCTCCGTGCCATCGAAGTTGTATCACAAATGGGGAGAATCGGTGCAAATTCCTTCAGAGATGCCGTGTGTATCAAAAGAGATCATACTGCATGAGAAGATCAAAAGGAAGCCACTTTGCATGCAAGAGAAGTCCAGGACGATGAGAAGATGTGTTCGCCATCCTAAGTGGTGTTTAGGAAATGAGTCAGGGGCGTTGAGGAGATATGTTCGCTATCCTAACTTATGTCCGTCGAAGATGAGTTTGGGACATTGAGGAGATGTGTTCGTTGTCTTGTGTCAAGTCCATTGAATTTGAGTATGGGACGTTGAAGAGATGTGTTCACCGTCCTAATTCAAATTTATTGAAGAGATGTCCGAGACGTTGAGGAGATGTGTTCGCTATCTTGTGTCGAGTAAAAGTTGGATAAGTCATAGTTGAGATCAACAGTCTCAACAAATTATAGTTATATTAGAAATTAGATATATATGATGTTACAAGATTAAGAGGGTGAATGTTAGAGTTAATCTTGATAGAGAAATCGAACCGAGTAGGACAAGGAGAGAGTGTTTCTTATTTAGTTTGTTGAATCCTATTTTAATTATTAGAACTATAACTTATGGATATAAATTTCTAGCTAGTCCTGAGGTTTGTAAAGATGAGAAAGCAAGCGAGTAAGAAAACAAGAAAATGTATTAGCTGTATCACATCATTAAAATACTTATAATCATGAGTTCTTATGCTATCCTGATCAAAACCAACTACGCATGGCAGCTAATGCTTCTACGGTAGAAGTATGGGTCGTTTTTACAGTTGTATTCACACAAAGGCCATATACTACCTTTATTATATCTCATAGGATTGCTTAAGGAGGCCGATGCCACGTCGTCTTGTGTGCGGAAAGGCCCTCGGTTATTTCCCATTTTGCGCTTTGCCCTTCGCTTTGTGCTTTCATCTCCTCGCTAAAACTCGCAGCGACAAACTTTGTGCTTCCATCTTCTCAAGAAACTTGCGATCAACCAGAACGGCCACGTTGCCGTGTGGGCTTATGAGCATCGCCTCCACAAATGTGCGCGTACCACGCCGTCGTCCCGCCTCCGCTCTTCGAGATCAACGCCGCTGCGTCCTGCGAGGCCTGCCGCCCTTTATTATATCTCATAGGATTGTAAGGAGGCCGATGCCACGCCGCTTGTGTGGAAAGGCCCCGGTTATTTCCCATTTTGCGCTTGCCCTTCGCTTTGTGCTTTCATCTCCTCGCTAAAACTCGCAGTGACAAACTTTGTGCTTCCATCTTCTCAAGAAACTTGCAACAACCAGAACGCCACGCTGTCGCAGGGCTTCGTGAGCATCGCCTCCACAAATGCGCGCGGCGCCACGCGCCGCCGCTCCGTCTTCTCGAGATCGAGTTTACACTGGCCAGCTACCACTATCTTACGCCTACGCCTCAACCACAAGTGAACATCCCATGTTGTCTTTTGCACTTTAACACCCAATTCCTCTTTTGCACTGCATATGTTACCCACTTCCATTGGTTTCTTGTTTTCACTGGCCAGCTACCACCATCTTATACCTACGCTTGAGCAACAAGTGCTCTCCTACTGACAATGATGCCACCATCTCCATTGTCATCACCCCTAGCCTCCAACTAACACCCACAAACTACATGCGTGACCAGTGGCACTATCATCGCCACCATCAGGGGTAACATTGCCTTTTGAATCTATAGGAAATAGTAACAAAAACCCTAAAAGTCAATCTAAGTATAAATGATTATATATGGTTTTTGCTATGAAGGTATTATATAAATATGTATGAATTGGCTAGTTTATTTGTCCCCTCATAAAGACTCTTAAAGAGTTGTGTTGTAGTGCATACATTTTTTTTAATCAAGTACTAGTACAAATTTTGTTCGTAATATGAATTAGGATGTGTCCCACTATCCGAGTCTGTTTATGATTTGGTTTGTTCAATACTTTTTTCTATTCTTATAGCTATATGTTATGGGTATAAATTTCTAAGTAGTCATGAGGTTTGTAAAGATGAGAAAGAAAGGGAGTAAGAAAACAAAAAAAATATATGTTAGTTATATCGCGCCGTCAAAATACTTGTGCTTGATTATTTTGCCGTCGTACGTGTGTGTTGGTCTGGGTCAAAACCAACAATTGGTATCAAAGTGAAATTGTTGTTGAGGTACACATTATACACAATGTGTGGTGTATGTGCGTGTGTGTATTCAAGTCATTTTGTTAGTGTCTCATATGTGCATGAGTACATGTGAATGTGTATTCAAGTGCTCGCGTGTGTAAAAATCTCGTCTGAGTCTTTGTGCGATCGAAGTTGTGTACAAATGGGAAGAATCGGTGCGAGTTCCTTCAGAGATGCCGTGTGTATCAAAAGAGATCATACTGCATGAGAAGATCAAAAGGAAGCCACTTTGCATGCAAGAGAAGTCCAGGACGATGAGAAGATGTGTTCGCCATCCTAAGTGGTGTTTGTGGGAAATGAGTCTGGGACGTTGAGGAGATATGTTCGCTATCCTAACTTATGTCCGTCGAAGATGAGTTTGGGACATTGAGGAGATGTGTTCGTTGTCTTGTGTCAAGTCCATTGAATTTGAGTATGGGACGTTGAAGAGATGTGTTCACCGTCCTCATTCAAATTTATTGAAGAGATGTCCGAGACGTTGAGGAGATGTGTTCGCTATCTTGTGTCGAGTAAAAGTTGGATAAGTCATAGTTGAGATCAACAGTCTCAACAAATTATAGTTATATTAGAAATTAGATATATATGATGTTACAAGATTAAGAGGGTGAATGTTAGAGTTAATCTTGATAGAGAAATCGAACCAGAGTAGGACAAGGAGAGAGTGTTTCTTATTTAGTTTGTTGAATCCTATTTTAATTATTAGAACTATAACTTATGGATATAAATTTCTAGCTAGTCTGAGGTTTGTAAAGATGAGAAAGCAAGCGAGTAAGAAAACAAGAAAATGTATTAGCTGTATCACACCATCAAAATACTTATGATCATGAGTTCTTATGCTATCCGAATCAAAACCAACTACGCATGGCAGCTAATGCTTCTACGGTAGAAGTATGGGTCTTTTTTACAGTTGTATTCACACAAAGGCCATATACTACCTTTATTATATCTCATAGGATTGCCGGAAGGAGGCCGATGCCACGTCGTCTTGTGTGCGGAAAGGCCCCTGGTTATTTCCCATTTTGCGTTTGCCCTTCGCTTTGTGCTTTCATCTCCTCGCTAAAACTCGCAGGCGACAAACTTTGTGCTTCCATCTTCTCAGTAAAACTTGCAGTCAACCAGGAACGGCCACGTTGCCGTGTGGGCTTCATGAGCATCGCCTCCACAAATGTGCGTGCGCCACGCGTCGTCCCGCTCCGTCTTCTGAGATCAACGCCGCTGCGTCCCTGCGGAGGCCCGTCGCCCCCTTTATTATATCTCATAGGATTGCCGGAAGGAGGCCGATGCCACGTCGGCTTGTGTGTGGAAAGGCCCCTGGTTATTTCCCATTTTGCGTTTGCCCTTCGCTTTGTGCTTTCATCTCCTCGCTAAAACTCGCAGGTGACAAACTTTGTGCTTCCATCTTCTCAGTAAAACTTGCAGTCAACCAGGAACGGCCACGTTGCCGTGTGGGCTTCGTGAGCATCGCCTCCACAAATGCGCGGCGGCGCCACGCCGCCCCGCTCCGTCTTCGAGATCGGCGCCGCTGCATCCTGCGAGGCCGTCGCCTCTTCGCTCTGCAGCGCGCGCCGCGAAAAAAATCTGCGCGCTGCTTTTTGCAGCTTGCGCAGCGGCGCGCGCCTCCGGTTCCTCTTCTGCGCTCCATTCCTGGGAAAGCCCATCGGCCTCTTCATTGTGCGGGGCTGCGAAATCGGCTGCGTCACGCGCTCTTCTTAGCCTTCGATAGCGCCGTAAGTTTCTCTAGTGCGTCGTTGTTCTTCGTTCGATTAGCTTTGTGTCCCCGTACTGATTATTTGCTTTTTCCCCTTTTTCTCCGGTGAATTCCGGTTGTCCTCGACAGATTCGCCCAACAGGTTGTCTTCTTACATTTACAAACAGATTTCACCAGCTCACCAAGATGTGTCTGCAATCAGGCTTATCTAGCTTTGACCACTAATGCATGTATATATAAAGTATGTAGATTCCTCATATATCTGATTACTCATCATTTGAGTACATTTACTAATTGTATACATTTTACCTGCCAGAAGCATGAACTAACAGCTGCAATTTTCCTTGTATGCATAGATAAACAGTGAAAAACATTACCATTTTAGACTTAATATCGTGTATGCGGCTGGTATTTTTTATGCTTAATAACAAATGATGTGATCTCTTATCCTATTATGGTCTATAATATCTTATCCAGTTCATTCATTGTCATGTCCGTCCTTATTCAGGATCTCCCAGGTGCACTTGATGATCTTGCCATAGTGAATCATTTGAACTTCACAAGATTTAAGAATCGCCAATGGACAATTTTAAAACATCGCCATAAAAGCAAAGGACTTTTTAAGGCTTACACCGGTGAGTTCTGCGAATTTTTCCTTCTTACATCCTTGCATCTCTTGACAAATCAGCCCGTTGCTACCAAGTAGCAAAGACTTGTATTATGCCGCACAAGGAGCCGGCTTATCACGTTGTGATTATTCGTTGTCTGCATCTCGATTGTTCGAGAGATCTCTCGAATTTTAATTATTCATTGTTATGTTCGTAGATATGCCATAAGTTTGAGAGGTTCAAGAAATATCCGTCTCAAATAAAAATTGTCGTCTTCCACGGAGGTGTTCACATAAGAAAACATAAGGATATATTGAAGAATGAATGCCCTCATATTTTGGTTGGCACACCTGGAAGGATTCTAGCTCTAGCCAGAGATAAGGATATTTCCTTCAAGAATGTGAGGCATTCCATCCTCGATGAGCGTGACAAGATGCTCGAGTCACTCGATAATTTACTATCCCCTGTTAGCCTATTTGTCATTTGATTTATTTCTATTCCTCCTATCCTCTTGTTTTCTCTCCACCAGATCCCTTAGTGACAAGTAT
Source organism: Guadua angustifolia (assembly GCA_036346375.1). Lineage (NCBI taxonomy): Eukaryota > Viridiplantae > Streptophyta > Magnoliopsida > Poales > Poaceae > Guadua > Guadua angustifolia. Next base: position 35,914,461 of record CM070509.1, on the reverse strand, counting down.
GTATTATGTGCGGAGGGATGTTCAGAGATCTTCAAAATGACACCTCATGATAAGCGTGTCATGATGTTTTCAGCAACACTCAACAAGGAGATCCGTCGGGTTTGCAAGAAATTCATGCAAGGCGTAATATCCTCCAAATTTATCTCATTTACATTGCATCTTACTTAAGTTTCTCCTATCCTCCAGTGGTAATCATGTGACGGTCGTCGCACTAATGTTATTACAGCCAATACTTGATGAGCTAGAAGAAGTTCTCGAGCAACACGACTTGCGAGTTTCAAAGATATGCTTTCGCTCTTCTTGCAGATTGCCTAAAGCATGAACAACTCTCATTTCCAGGTTAAATCTCACGAGACACATACTCAATATTGGCATGCATTTATCACTTCACTGCTCGCTATTGCATTTCTACTTTATTACTTGTTAAATCTCATGATGATATATGCTCTTTACTGCCTTAGGTATCTCATTATGATGTTGTTCATCTGCGTATCCACATTGATCTCTTTCATGGATAAGGTATTTATAATTTTGCTTCCTGAGTATGAAAAATATTGATATTGACAACCTTTGCAAGCTTTGCTGTTTATGTACCTTTTCATGCATCATGGAGTGTTTTTCCTGTTTAATATATGTACATGGATTTTACTTGCTAATTTGTAATCATGTATAGTAAAATATATTTCAATCTGTTTCTATGATGCACCTTTGAGTATTTGTTTTCTTCTAAAAATGTGTTGGTGCTAGGCATGTAAAGTTATATGATGGGTGTTAAGAGCACTTTATGTGTTAGGTGCTAGGTCCTTTCCGCGGTTTTTTACGAAAAGAACCTTTCAGTTTAGAAAAATCACAAATCTTTCGTGAGAGGGCCTAAATAAATACCAGAAAAAATGTTTTCCAAAAATTATTTTTAACACAACGTTTTCTGTTTTCCTTTAGAAAGGGAACAAAAAATATTATTATCTGTTTTTCTCTCGAAAATTCTCTGAGATTACGAGATAGCCTAATTTTTTTCCCTAGACGGCTTCCCCGTGCTTCTTTCGTTTGTTTTTTGGTGCACCTTTATTTACAGAGAGACACTCAAGTGTTTACGTAAACCCTACTTAAACTTTCAAAGATAATTTTAGCACATCATTTTATACAATGAGAAACCTTTATTTCTGAGAGACTTGTTTCGTAAACCCTCTGAAACTTTCAAAGATAATTTTAGCACATCATTTTATCTGATGAAAACTTCAATTTTGAGACCCTTGAGCTTTCATTTAATTTATGTTCTGACTAAGAAGCACCCAATTGTTCTGACCGAATTTTTCTGAGACTCTTCCAAAGATTTATTTTTAACACGTCATTTTTTCAAGCATTTACTCAAAACTTTTTCAAATTACATATTTATCTATTTTCCCCTATTAGTCTCCCAAAATGCATGTGATTTTTTTACTTGTCTTGCAGCGGTCGGCACGGCGTGGCGCGACGTGTCTAATTTATTAAAAGAACATGTCAACGGGTAAAAGAGCCGAGGCTTCCGGGAAAGGAGTCTGTGTGCTGGAGTGAATTTAGCCCCGAGGCTTCAGCAAAGGAGCGTCTGTGGTCGAGTGAAGCCGATCCCTCTCTACCGTCCGAATGTAAAACGAAAGCATTATAGCAATACAATATCACCACTTACAGCTAGAGTCAACATCAACATGCATTACGACATTAGTCAAACATGGCTGCTAAAGAAAAACTAGTATCCTAGGATTATTACCAAGCTTAATAAAGCAACTACTAGCTCAGATCCGCGACTTTTTTCCCTTGACTTCGTGGCTAAGCGGCTAGCTAAACGCCAAAGGCTCTGTTTACAGGGAGTTAAAGTCAGTTTTAATTTTTGAAAAGACAGTAAATCTCTCTAAGGTCCTGTTTATTTAGATTTAAATTTTTTTGGTTTATAGTTTAAAGTTAGCCTTTTAATTTAAACAACTTAAAAGCTAATTACTTTTGTACATGATAGAGGTGAATAATTTTATCTAACTTTAGTGTTATTAGTCTAAAATCAACCATCAATAAGCCACAAAAATCTCTCTTTAGTGCTTTTTGGCTTTTATTTATATGGAGACTTATGGTTTTTGAAAAACCCAGATAAAAAGCTAATTGTTTGTTTAGCCTGTAGCTTTTTGGTTTTTAAGCTGATGAAAAAACTCAAACAAACAGGGTCTAAATAGTTTAGCTTTTAAACTTTTTTTTGATATAAACCAAAAACCATATATAACTAACAAAAACCAAAAACTAAAAGCTGGATTGTACCTACTTTTACAGCTTATTATTAAGAAAAATTAATTATGTATTAAATAGTTTTTTATAAAAACTATAAAAATTTTTAACTCAAAAAACAAAAAAAAAAGTTTTTCAGAAAACCTACGGCCACTCATCCTTCGGTTTTGTGCCACACGCAACTCACATCTGCGTCCTCCCGCGAAAACCCAAGAAAAAAAGGATACCAACAAGCAGTTGCTCAGCAACGCATTCGTCCCTGTGCCGCCAATTCGTCGAACACCTTGTCTGCCTCAGCCATGCCGCCGGCGCCGTCCTGCGCGGTGCGGCAGCTGGAGGACGTGGTCATGGCGAGGCTCCGCGCCTGCGCCAACTTCCGGGGCCTCCTCCGCGTCCACGCCCACGTCGTGCGGCTGTCCCTCTCCCAGAGCAGCTACGTCGTCACCCAGATCGTCCACCTCTGCAACGCCCACGGCCGAGCCGCCCACGCCGCGCGGGTGTTCGCCCAGGTGCGCGAACCCAACCTACACCTCCACAACGCCATGATCAAGGCCTACGCCCAGAACCACCTGCACCGCGACGCGGTCGCAATCTACATTCGCATGCTCAGGTGTCCCCCATTCCCCTCGAATGGCTTCGCCGGCGGCGACCGGTTTACGTACCCGTTCCTGCTCAAGGCTTGCGGAGGCCTGATCTCGCTCGAAATGGGCATGCAGGTGCACGCGCACGTGGTGAGGTCCGGGTGCGAATCCAATGCCATCGTGCAGAACTCCCTAATCGAGATGTACACGCGCGGCGGCGACTTGGTGCTCGCGCGTCAGGTGTTTGATGGAATGCGGGAGAGGGATTTGGTATCTTGGAACACGCTTATATCGGCGCATGCTAGACTTGGCCAGATGAAGAGAGCAAGAGCTCTGTTCAACTCCATGCCTGATAAGACGGTGGTTTCCTGGACTGCACTGGTGTCCGGGTACACGGCGATCGGGGACTTCTCAAGTGCCGTCGAGGTGTTCCGGTTGATGCAAATGGACGGCTTTGAACCGGACGACGTGAGCATCGTCGCGGTGTTGCCGGCGTGCGCCCAATTGGGAGCCCTGGAGCTAGGCAGGTGGATATACGCCTACTGCAACAAGCACCAAATGCTGCGCAAGACATACATATGCAATGCGCTGATGGAAATGTTCGCGAAGTGCGGGTGCATTGACCAAGCACTGCAGCTGTTCAACGGCACGGCCGATAAGGACGTCATCTCTTGGAGCACGATGGTTGGTGGCCTCGCGGCTCACGGGAGAGCGCACGAGGCTGTCAGATTGTTCGCGGAGATGGAAAGGGAGGGACAGGTGAGGCCTAATGGCATCACGTTCGTGGGGCTCCTGTCAGCGTGCTCGCATGCCGGGCTCACGGACGAAGGGCTGTGCTACTTCGAGCGCATGAAGGACGTCTACGGCGTCGAACCCGGCGTCGAGCACTACGGCTGCGTCGTCGACCTCCTCGGCCGGTCAGGGCAAATCCGACGGGCGCTAGACTTGATACGTGACATGCCAGTCCCTGCCGACGCGAAGATATGGGGCTCGTTGCTCAGCGCGTGTCGCAGCCACGGCGATGTCGACACGGCCGTGTTGGCCGCCGAGCGGCTCGTCGAGCTGGAGCCGGACGACGTGGGCAACCTCGTCATGCTGGCCAACGTGTACGCCGCGGCGAGGCGGTGGGCCGACGTGGCGAGCGCGAGGAAGGCCATAAGGAGAAGGAGCATGAGGAAGACGCCGGGGTGCAGCCTGATCGAGGTGGACAACGTGGTGCGGGAGTTCGTCGCCGGGGAGGACCTGAGGCCTGAATTCGGAGGCCTTGCTGGTGTTCTGGAAATCCTTGCCTCCCAACTTGTAGACGACGACGACGACGACGTAGATTTCATAGATTCAGATTGTACGATTGGTGCAAATATGTTTGCAAGCGAGTGATGACCATTATGCATGCGATGTGTGTGGTGAGAGCGAAAAGAAAGCTGGTTAATTCAGACGAACCATTTGGTGCTTGTGATTGTGAGTTGTGGCTTCTTTGCTTTGGTAACTCTCTTAATCCGGAAAGCTGCATTTGGAGTGTTCAGAAATCAGAACACAACACCTGAAGCACTTCTCCGGTTCTCCCATCGCGAGAAACAAAATGGAAATCGATCGGTAGAGCCGTATAATGGCGGCTCTATAAAAGTGGGGCCGAAAATTTTGCAAGCTGGAGATGTGACGGCCCATATTGTTCATTGCCTGGGCTTACATGGTTGTAACACGACTACAGTATGGTCCTGGCTACATGTTCCAACAGGAGTACAAATCCTTTAAAAAAACGCGAAAATGATCTAGTATGTCTGGCCGTAGCATATACAATTCGTACTTATCTCTCGCAAAAAAATATATGTTGTAGTACTATATAGGCCAAACCAGCTGAGACCGCTCTAATTAGTGGCATGCAAGTCACGAAGACGCTCATCTGATTTAGTTCGTGCAGGGCAAATCTGCTTAACGCGTAATCGTGTTAAATCGTGTATGTGCCGAACTGAATCGGTCAACCTCCTTAACGCGTCGTTTCCCCAGCTATAGGACAAATCTGCTGCGTGTACTATAAGTCTAGAACTAGTTTGGTCCAGACGAATAAGGTTCGCGTGCTTTTCAAGAGGAATACAACTTGAACGGTTCTCATTTATCGAGATAGTTGGACACGTGAGACACCTGGACAAACACGATCCGGTTGCACGGAGGCAACCAAATGGACAGAATGATCATGCGCTCGATCGGGCATTGCAAAGGACACGATCACGACTGGCAGGCATTTCATGTCGTGTGGAAGACCTTAATGCCTGCAGCAATAGTTAGCAAAGTAAACATTGGTCTAGTGCGTTTCAACTTCTAAATTATATATTCTAAATTGTAGAAGAAACTATTTTTAATTGTAGGAGAATCAAACTAAACCGGCTACGATTTGTAGGTTTCGGATTAGGCCGGTAAGAATCAGTAAGAATCAGCGAGAATCAGATTCCAGTCAGATTCTGATTCTATGTAGAGAGCAGCTTTTGATTGTGGGAGAAGCTGTTCAAAATCCACCCCATTCAGCAAACAATCCGTTTTTTAGAGCAGAAATTGTCTAGAAGCTGAAACGAACGGAGCCAAAGTTTTTTTAAAAAAAATAAAAGCAAATGAAATCCCACTGACCTTTTTCTTTTCATTCCGTGGGAGAAGCTGTTCAAAATCCACTCCGTTTGATAAATAATCCGTTTTTTAGAGCAGAAATTGTCTAGAAGCTGAAATGAACGGACCCAAAGTTTTTAAAAAATAAAAGCAAATGAAATCCCACCGACCTTTTTCTTTTCATTCCGTGCTGCAAAAAGTGCAAAATCTACGTTTAATCTGTCTTCTACATGTACACATGAGACTCAATGATCAGAGAGAGATCTCGCGAGCCCACACGGAGCAGATCGAAATGTACTGGGCAGGAATGCAGGATCATGTGACCCCAGTGAACTTATATACACCATCCATAGTAGCATAATATATATAGAAAAGGTTACTCTATAAACTTAAATAAGATTAAAGTGTGATGACCTCAATAACCTCAACAACTTATTTTTCTGAACGACCCCACCACTCTGCCATTTAGCGATTAGAAGGTATAACTGTTGTCACTGCCTGCATATGCTCAACTGGTGAAGCTATTATCACAAAACTCCATTTAATTCCTTGGTCCTAGGGTCTCTTTAATTTGGAATGTACTAGTCATGTGCCTGTGCGTTGCAACAAAAACTCAATTTGTGACAAAAATTTATTTGCAAAACGCACTAACCTTATCTGAGTAATCTTGTTCAATCTGAATGTACAATGGTTGAAACTCAATTTGCGATAAAAAAATTTATTGCAAAGAGCACTAACAGTGGCAAATATGGGTAATTAAAGAGCAGTAACAAAAATGGGTAATTAAAGAGCAGTAACAAAGGTAGATAATTTGATGAAGTAACGCGGGAAAAAAACTCTTACTTTATATAGTAGAGATGAATTCCACATAAAATATCGTGGCTCTCCTAGGAGCTCAAGCATTAAAAAATCCCTGCACTCTAAATAAAAGACCTTAAGTAATTGCAAAGATTTAATTTGATAGGAGTACTTGAGATGATCGTTCTAATTTGATGGTCGATTTAATTCGGCTGGGCACTCTCCTAGTTTCAACAAGGACATTTGTAATTAACAGCGAACATTCTACGTGCATGTGTGCATGTCTAACATCCTTTTCCAGCTTTTATCATCGAATATAAATTAAATGCAAGTAGACTAAGAGATATACATAACCGAGAATATACGATTGATATGGTCCAACCGGATACCAATGGTTACTATTGGTGCGCTCTTCGCTGTTCCGCAACGCCACTGGCAGACACTGACGCGTAAGCAAGCTTTTAAATCACGATTTTCGTGACAAAGATCTAAAATAACTATTGCTACCTAGGAAGTTATCATTCACCATATTTTAAATACTAAAAGTTAAAAAATTGTATTTATATATATAATAAGTCACATCAAATAAATCATTTAAAACATGGTACTTTAAAAGATACTAATATTTTTTAATAAAAATATGAACCTTTTTAACAAACATACTATTATATGTCCAAAATATCATAAATAGTAATTATATCATAATGTTTTAAAAATAAGTACTTAATCATTAAGAAATATGAATGTTGAATTATCGAAAAAAGGCAAGACGATGTTTTTTACTATATTTTCTCATAGTTTAATTAGGCTTATAAAAAATTTATGTAGGTCTTTTAGTAATATTGAATTTCAAAATAGACTCAATATTTTAACCCACACTATAGGGAAAAACAGTAATTTAAATGTACCAAAACCGTCCACTATAGAGTTAAAACCGTCCACCATAAGTAGGGTCGACAATGGCCGTCCACCATAAGCCGAAAGTAGGTGGTCGAACCATAATATTAAATTGACCAGGCGGGCAGTCCACCCTATTAGGGTCGACAGCCAAATGGAGGTCCCACCATAATAATGCTAAGGTCGACGGCCAAAAGTAGCTATCACTCTAGACTAGGGTGGACTGACCCTAACTAACATTATTAGGGTGGGCGGCCTTTTCCACGTGGCCGTCGACCCTAATGCCTTAGGGTGGACGGCCTTTTCACGTGGCCGTCGACCATAACATTAAGGTGGGCGACCACAGAGCCGACCCTAATGTCGGCATTAAAAAAAAATAGTCGTCCGATTGGTGTATGCCTTCATGTAATGCTAAAATTAAGCGAATGCGGTAACCATAATCGATAGCATAAATTGTTACGACTCAAAAAAGCCCAAAATGTGTAATGCAAGTATAAAAACAATGATCTCATCAACACTCGACGAGCACCAAAAATCAGTCATGTTAACTTTTGTAGCACACTTTTCATGTTACAAAATAACTCATTAAATTTTAAAAGCATTCTACCAGCACATATAAGTCAAAGTTGGAATGCTCAAACATTTGACAATGGTTCTATTGTGGACATATGGTTATCACGTATATTGTCTACTATAGTGTTCATGGCATCGGAAACATGCGACTTAGTTTCTGACAAAAATACCAAGGACTACCAGGACTAAGTGCCAACATCATCTAATGAGCTATGAGGCAAACTACAATACCTCGAGTTAGGATTTTCAGCACAAATTACATATATGTGATGCATGAAATGATCTAGTTGACAGACATACCACAACAGCAACCAAGGAGACCATACTTAGGGGCGTAAAATGCAGTGAGAATCATGTGAAATATTATCCCGAAACAAATAAGCACAATAAAAATACGAGAATATTGAGTGGATTGGAAGAAGAGACCCTGTGATAATGTTGCCGATCAACATCTTCATCGGCCATCTTCCGCAATTCTAACAACCACCAACTATATCAAAATTATGGCGAAAATTGGCAAAGAACAATATTGTTAATTCAGTAATGCACTTACCACCAATAAAACCATACATATTACGATTGGCTTTAAGCATCGAGCTCAACTCGTCTTTTGTCAAAGCATTTGGTGAGTTCCACCATACTTGCTGAATATAGCATCAAATTTTGATGGATCAAACCTATTCAGAGTAGGTAAAACTAGTTAGAAATTTCATTAATGAAATGATAATCGTGATCTTCCTCAAGGAAAAAAGTGGGAATTAGATGCTTATAAATGCATTATTCATACATACCTTCCTTCCAGTATCATACGTTTGAGAATCACTCCCATGCTTACCCTTATGAATGTTCTTTATATGGATTGAGAGCAGAGGGAAGGCATCCATCCCTGCATTTCAAAATTTTTTAAAAATGAATTCATAGGTGTCCCTCGCAAGTCGCAAGCAAACACACACACACACACACACTTGTGGGCCTTGTGGCAACATATCATGTCCAAGCTAAAGCAACGAAGGTCTATTGTTTACTCTGAAAGAAGTTCCTGCTTTCTAGAGAGCCTAGAGATATCTCTTCTCACTTACAAAAGAAAGTAAAATGACATTCAGACAAAAACTACAAGGCTTAAAGATGACTCACGGTATCTTGACTTGAGGTGATCTAGTCATGCAGTCCAGACTCCAGACTAACAGTATAGTCCAGAAATAAGATAAGGACAAGGCCAAAACTTTACCGGTTGAGTAGGATAACTGAGGAAGAGGTTGATGAGTATGGAGCCAAAGAAGGATGCAGGATACCCACACCCTATTGCTCGCAGGCCTGAAAAACACAAGGAGGTGCAAAAAAAAGCTCTTAATACAGCTGCAGACGCAAGCATTCATTGGACATAATATTTCTGCTTTGCAAGGCAACTCTAATCTCATCATTATCAGCTGGAGCAAGACAATTTATAAAGATACCACATGCATTAATAGGTAAACATACAATAGTTAAAAATGGTAACTTTTAGAAGAGACTACCTGTAGTTATTTACAGAGTACGTGAAATAGTTCAACCCTGACAATAACAATACTACGATAGGACAAACTGACGACTAATAGCATTGTCAAAAGGGAAAAGGCTAACAGCCAGAAACACAAAACACTATGTGGAGCCTATAGTATTCTATATGGATGCCCATTCATGATAAATCATACATATATAGTCGACAAGCACGGGTTTCCTACTCAATTCCTGAAATTAGCTTGAGAGAAATGGCATCAAATTACCTTTTGAGATGTTCTCGTGTCACATCAGTAGCCAAAGCTTTTCTCTTTACTGTAAAACATCAAAGCATATGTAAAAAATTAGTACAACCACCGTAATAACTACAAATAAGAACTCCTTTGCATCTGCCGTTCCCATTTCGTGAAGAAAACACTGTATGATCCCACATAACAATACAGAAGCTTGAAAACAAAAAACTAACAGCACCATGTTAACATAAAAGGAAAAAAACTACGCCAAAATTAAGGTTCTGTATCGAACTGTATCCATACACGTGGTGCACTATTGAATTTACAAAATGTTTTACAAAATAGCTAGTCTATATCGAACTGTATCCGTGCATGTGGAACCAAATAAGCAACCACGTGTATGGAATAAACATCACTTCAATTCTCTAAGCCCACTATCCCTATATGGAATCAACACTCCAAGTTCATGTCCGTCCGAAAAATATGGTAAATAGCAATTCCTACACCACATAATTTCTATGCAGTTCAAATACCTAATCCAGAAATTATGATTTCATGCCTCTTTAGAAAATTTGAATCATGATAATGAATATATGAATTTGACATTAAAATTTCAAAGCCTTTTGTGTTTTTACCTCGGGGTGGCGGCGGCAGCGGGGGAGGCGGTTACTACTGGCCAGGCGCTCGGCGGGCGGGCGGTTGCTAGGTCGACGCAGAGCCTCGGGCAAAGCGGGAGGCGATGGCTAACTGGGAGGCGGCCCTCGGGCGGTGAGGCGGCGCCGGCGCGGAGGCGGCTGGCCACCACGGAAGGCGTCACGGGCGAGGGCGGTGGAGCCGGGCGACGGCGGATCTTTGGCCGTGCAGTTCCCTCAGGCGGCGAGGCGACGGCCAACGGAGGCGGCGGCCCTCGGCGGGGAGGCGACGACCGAGGCGGAGGCGGTGGACCACCGTGGAGCGGCCGCCCGAGCGGAGGGCGGCGGCGTCGAGATTCGACGCGAGAAATCGATCTGTGACCAATTTCGGCCAGGGCAGAATGGGGATCGATTGAGTCGGGCTAGGAAAAGGTAGGCTAGTTATGGTCGACGGCCAAAAAGTGCCGTCCACCCTAGTTATGGTCGACGTCACGAGGCTGTCCACCCTAATTAATTAAGATCTACGGTCAAAAAATCTCGTCCACCCTAATTTCCTTTGCCACTGCCAATTGGGCCCGGTAGCGACCATTGGGTGGACGGTCAAATTTTGGCGGTTGACCATAAATTATGGTGAGCGACTATACTTTAGGTCGTCGACCCTAATGCCCCACGGCACCCCAATTCCAACATGGGCGATTTGCGCGCTTTTTCCGCTTAGGGTCGAGAGCTATTTTTCTATTTGTCGACCTTAATCTAGTTTTGGTGGACGAGTTATTTTGGCCGTCTACCATATATTTGGCCGTGGAAAATAAGTACTTTTCCTGTAGTGCCATGGGTACCTATGTAGGATAGCAGGACAATCGCTAGCTACAACCTACATCAAATAGCGGAGTTATTGTTAACTATAACGCTTATAGCTAATATAATAGAACATTTACACGTAGTTTCGCATTTAGGGTATAAATATGCTATAGCGTAACTCAGGGGCGGATCCAGGAAAATTGGTCGCTGGGGTCATCGCCGACATGCGGCGACCGGCGGAGAGGTGAGTGCATTGGGCTTGGGGTCTAGACTAATTTGCCGCCGGGGTCACTAACAATATTTAGCGGGAGGTATAAGAAGCTAATACGGGAGCGTCGGTGTCATTGGACCCCGGCCCCACCATAGTAGATCCGCCCCTGGCGTAACTATAATACGCTATAGTTAGCTTTTTAGAGCTCTGTATGTCAATGCACGAGTGTGGTTACCGGCAAGGTTTGAATTTCATTTCGGATCACATCTCGGGGAGACTGAATCCCAAAATTTCGATAAGATTTTAGAATTTTAGACAAAATTCAAAAGATAAATTTGAAGCCCAAAAACAAAATTTTGGCCAAATCACCAAAATTTCGGCGAAATTAACCTAAAATTTGGCCACCTGTGAAAACAATATATAAATAAGGTCATTATTTATCACTGGTACTTATGGTCTTATCTAGCTTAGTCGGTAGGAGTGCAAGCCTGCAAGGCTCTAACTCTTGCTCGTGGGTTCGAGACCCATGGTTGGTTTTTCTCCCATTAAAATTGGTATTTTTGTTGTCCCATAGTGTGGTAGAGAAGAAAATGGTGACAAAAAGGTTTAGAATCAGGACCTCACGGAATTTAACCCTCTGCATTACCAACTGAGCTAAAGTGGATTTCTAAGCTTGTTGTAAAATTTTCACATGTATTCCTCAGAAAAGGCAATATAATTCGCCGCTAAAAATTAGTGTGAAATCTGGTAAAAAACTGATGTCTCACCAAAATTCACCGAAATTACTCTAGTAATTTAAAATTTTTCTAATTTCTTTTATTCCGCTTAGATTTAGAATCTTGGCTACCGCCAAAATCTAAAATCTCGGCGAGATTTTAGACCTTGGCCACCGGGGGCATGTAATCTTAGCTGACATAGCTCGGGAGTCTGGGAATAAACAAGCTTGCTACTAGCTACTTGATCGAGTACGTACGAACAAGGAAGCATTCGCTTCAGGCCTACAGCTTACATGTCTGGAAAGCGGTAAGTACTAAGTAGTCAGTATCTATTTGTTCTTCGTCAACCCCCAATCATGCCATAACGAATCATCGTTAGAACCGTAGCCGGTGATACAAGACCAGTCTCGTGGCAATACGGCATACTTCTGTAAGTTCTTTTTTACCAGCCTAAATAACCATGCATACGAACAATCTAGGATCTGACGCTTCCCTTGAGCATCTTAAATAGTCAAGCCTTAAAATAGAGTCCTATATCTCAAAATAGGGCCTAAACTAAAAAATTAGGACCCAAGATAGCTATTGACTCCAGCAATTAGATCCTAAATCTCCAATCCTTCATTAGGGCCAGAGAGGAGAGTTGTTAAATATAGCAACAGGGCTCTGAGTCATAAACCTATTTTGATAATTTTTCTCAAAATACAACCTCTGTTGGAGTGCTTTTTTTCCATCAAAGCCCTATAATTACAATTAGCAACCTATTTAAGGCTCCTCTTGGAGATGCTTAGCTAGAGAATTTGGAGTGTATCATTGCAGCAATAACTAACAAACCCAAGAACCAAGTCTGGTGAAACCAATTGTTTCAAAAAAAAAATCTACACAAGTAAGAAATGGAATGCAAGTCTTTCCCCCCTAAATAATCCGATCTCTCCGCTACCTTTATTTGTGAGAGGATGCTACCGAAATATGGGTCACGTATGCATGGCCTCCAACACAGCCCGGCCCACTATGGCCCACAGACCGAACAAAGAGCCGGAGGGACAGGGACCAGGGAACTCCAGGTACTGACACGTCAGACGCCACGTGGAGTGACGTGGCCGTGACGAGCCAGTCACCAGTTGACAACTCACCGCCGCTTTGGCCGCTTCCCGGCCACGTGCAATCCTCCGGTGCGCCTACGGGTCGCAGTTAGTGGCGGCTCCCGGGAACCCAACCCAAATTGCTGTTCTTTAGGTGGCAAATGACGGACCGATTAGGTGCGGCTCGCGAGGTTGACCTTTGCGAGTTGGTGTAAGCACCTGTCCTTGTTTGTTGGGCGCATTCGAATATGGGGACAAATGGGGTTAAGATTTAGCAACGGAAACTCTAGTATAAGCACGCTGCTTTTTTGGACATGCTTGCTTTTTTCTCATACGTGCCTAGCTTAGTGACATTCGTTTGACATTACTTGTTTTTAATTTGCTAAGCAAATTGTAGGCTTATTATAGCCTAACCGGTTAATCACCCCAATTTCTGGTGAAGGAGACCACGTTCAATTTTCTAACACCTGAAAATTAAATTGTGAGTTTTAAGTCTAGTGCCACAGGTGTTTTTTTTTAAAAAAAAATCAATTGTGCGTCATCAATTTGTTTTCCAATTATTAGATGGTGTGTGTAACCGTGTATTCCTCCATCTCCTTCAGCCTCACATAATCGCATACTCTCGTGTTGCTGCACCTTGACTCCTTTCCTTTCCTTTTATGCCCCTGACGTGCGTCTTATCTTCCCTACACCAGGCGTTAAGACCATCAAAGCATTAAGACCATCGTTAATTAGCCGACTAATTAAACCAGGCGTACAAAGATTATCCCGGCCCCTACCACAGTATTACCATATGTATATTGATATATATCCCACATCGTAAACTCGTACTCCTGTCACGTTCTATATATGTTTATCCTCACCGTTCCCGGCACAACTCTCGCTCCCACGTGGCCACCCTCCTCTCCCTACACACAACACTTCTCGGCGTCCCACTCGATCCATCATGGAAGCGCGGCTGCACTACTCGAGGCCACTTCTCCTGGCGCCAAAGGCGAGCCCGTCGTCCGCACCTGCTGCGGCGCCCGGTGTTCCTGCCGACGCCGAGCGCGCCTTCACCTGGCTGGACACCAATGCCATCATCGTGCTTGCCCTCCTCATCTGTGGCCTCGTCGCCGCGATCGCGCTCCACGTCGTGCTCCAGTGCGCGCTCCGCGTCGCGCGTCGCGTGTGCTACGGCGCTGGCGACGTCCTGCAGGAGCCGCCGCGTGCGCGAGGAGGCCGCGCGGGGCAGGCGGCGCGGCACGGCGGCGGCGGGAGGAAGGGGCGGGGGAAGCTGGTCCGGCTCTCCCGTGCCTGGCGTACACGGCGTCGGCGGGGCTCGAGCTGGCAGGGTCGTCGCGGTCGGAGTGCGCCATATGCCTCGCGGAGTTCGCGCGCGGGGAGCAGGTGCGCGTGCTGCCGCGCTGCAACCACGGGTTCCACGTCCGCTGCATCGACCGGTGGCTCGCGGCGCGGCCGACGTGCCCCACGTGCAGGCAGGCGCCGTTCTCCGACCCCGAGCACGTCCTGCCGGACCATGCGGGGGCCGGCCGTTGTGCCGGTGGTGCGGGTGATGGTAGATGATGGCGTAAGCCTCCTCCGTGTGGTGGAGCTTTAGCGTGCGCTGTTAATAGATTTGTACAGTAGTACCGTGTTATAGCAAATAGGCAGTTTATTTTCGAAGGCGTTGCACTTAGCTGGGATACCTTTATTCTTTTGCATGTTGGTGTACTGTACCTCGATGGTAAGAAGCCGACGAACGTGAGCAAGCTGCCGCTGTTCTGTGTACTGCCAATTCCCAATATATTGCTATAATCGATTATATCAAGATTTTTTAAAATCAGAAAAAATCGATCCAAAACCGGTAGAGAATCGAAGGATTTTGCGAACTTTATTCTTTAACAGCCGATTTTGCGAGCGATTTTCGTTCCATATTTATCGAAAATTGAGCGATATTCACCGATTATCGTGATATTTATGTCATATAATTTTTTTTCTTCGAATTTTTGAATTTTTTAAAATTTAACCAGTTTACCAACCGATATTATATACCGATATTATATACTGTACCGGCCCAATAAAGTCGATAATCACGATATTCGATCGATTATTGACGATATTACAAACTCTGGTACACTGCCAGTCTATGGCAAGGTCTGTTCAAGGATACATCTTAAACGTTCTTCTTTTGTAGTCCTTAATCAGCTTATGTACTTGCATGAACAATGATGTCAAAAAAGAGAACTCATGGACACCTGTTCTCCTTTCGTTGTTCTTAACCCGTGAACTTGATTGAACCATGATACCAGGAAAACTAGCACGATTCCAAGAAACCTAGCACGAACTGTGATATAGGGGGTGTTTGGGACAGCTCTAATTCTATTAAAATCTATGGAGTTGGTGGAGTAGGATATTTCTAACTCTAGAAATTTATGGAACTGTAGTTGTGGATACATTAAGACTGTTTAGATAGATCATCTTGTTACATTTTAGACTAAAAATATAAAATCAATTCACTCTATTTTAGTCAATAAGTTTCAGATATGAACGGAAACTGGGATTTTCCCAAACAGGACCATAAATGAACTCTGGAAGTAAGATCTGACCCTTCACTTCGAGACGAAGATTGGAATGTTGTTGCGGGCCTTGCCGCGCAACGTATGATTCGTCATATATGAGCTATCGCGCAATGGGCAGACACATAAGAAAGGAGAAACAGCAAATTCTTTTTTTTTAGTTTGAATGGAGAAGCAGCAGCCATGACCAAGGCCTATCAATAATCAACCCAACAACATTCTACTCCAACACTACGCGCCTGCAAATCTGCAGAGCCCGTAATACGGACAAGGCTGGGCCAACCAATTTATAACTTCGTTCCGGAGCGCGTGCAAATCTCCGGCTGCGGACAATGCAACCTGCATAGTGCAGCTCAGTCCTAAACTGGCCTGATAGAGCCCAACACAAGTACATCCGAGCCGGGAATTTTTTTAATTTAATATTTACTTTAAATCTTTTTTTCAAAACTAATCAACGGATTTTTTTTTCAAAAATAGACACCCGTTGCCCGGATATGGGGCGATCGCCCTATATTCGGACGATAGAGACCTGAATGTAAAATTTTTTACTCATATTCAGACGTTAGTCACGTTAGGGATCTTGTCGACGATCGGGATCGCCTGACCGCAAAAGTGAAAATGGGGTTAGTGTGAATGGGGGACCTAGAAAGAGCTGCGCTCAACGATGGATCAGACGTAGGTCGGGGCGGGGCGTCAACGAGCGAGAGATGGATTGTCTTGATTCGAGCCCAAATGAGGTAATAGCTTCTCGGTCTTCTCCGAGCGGAGGAATTTACTAGTCGTGAGTACAGAGAGTGGATTACAGCTCGGGCTTGAGCGTTCGGGTTATGTCTGCTGCTCTATTGCTAGTGCGCTGATATCGTGTCTTCTGCCGTTCTACTTTAGGGGATTTTATACCCCTCCCAGCCGTTACAGAAACGGCCAAGAGAGATTCCCGGGGGTAGTGCATGGCGTGCAATGAAGACGTGCTGCAACCGTCCCGGATCTGGCGCCCACGTCTGTAAGTTCAACCTTCATTAGTTATGGTTTTGGTGTTAATGACAAATCTATTATTGAGTTCATCCCCTAATGCGATATTGTTATTAATGACAAATCTTATATCGAGACTAACATGTCTGTTTAGAATATCTTTGTTTAGTCTCATCGCATTGAAAAATGGAAAACCCAAGGTATGTTTGCATATTCATCTTAATATTAGTTGCATACTTTGGAGTCAAGTTAAAGTATGAATATCCAGTTATATTAACCACAAAATGTGTATCATGTTTCCCAATCCATATATTACATGGATGCACATATTTAGGGGGAGTTCACACTCTAACTTGAAGAATCAATTTAAATGATAATTTAAATTGAGTTCATTTGTCGTGTTAATCATTAGAGAACACTTCATCATGTGTTGATGGTGTTTCTTGATTAATCAAGGACAAATGAATAGTTCTTAAGTATAATAAAGCATGAGTTGCATTATTGTACTTAAGACATACTTAAATCATTTCAATTGATTTAGGTTGTGCTCAATTGATCTAAAGGCATCCATTATGTGTTAATGGAGTGCAAGAGGTAATTGAGACAACCATGCATCTTGGACTAACAAGTTTCATGAGTTATGTTTGAGTTAGGTCCAAAGATGAATGAGGTGATGAAAACGGGACAAGGACGGCATCATGAGTTGATGGGCGTCAAGAGTGGATCCCGAAGTGGAGTCGAGTGGATATCCCGGGGGAGCTTAAGTGAAGATCATAAAGACCCCAAAGGGGATTGCTTATGCGCGGCGGCGAAGGTATAATTAGATAGGCTAAGGACTTTATAGTCTTTGAGTCTAAAGTTTTAATCGTAGTACTATTAAGAGGGGTTGCCTCTTTCGCTGAGTTTCATCATGTGTTGGTGATCTCAATCGCGTTCACTCAAAGCTCAAATCTTAGTTTGATTTGGTTTTGCATAAGAATTAACCATTTGGCATGTGTTGCAAATCGTTAAGTCTGTGTTATTGCTTTTTGCATTATGCTCGATTTGCATGTGTTGCAAAGATGAAAGAGTATATGCATTTGGTTTTCGCATTATGCTTTGATTTGCATGTGTTGCAAATAGGATAAGCTAATGTGTTGGCTTTTACGTGGAGTTCACTTTTGCATGTGTTGCATTAGTTGAAGCTTCGCTTTTGGTTCATAAAACAAATCTTTATAAAACCTTGGTGTTGCTTGGAGCTAAGTTTTGCATGTGTTGCAAAAGGAGAGAGCTCAAGCATGATTTAGTGTTTGTGTGGTTGTATGAGGCTAGAGGCTTGCATGTGTTGCAAGTAGAGAGCTCATACGGTTGATTTGGTTTAGTTCTTGAGTTGGCTTTTGGTGAAATGTGTTTTCGCCATTTGGAGTTAGTTAATTGGGCAAATGTGTTTTGCAGATGAACGTTGGAATTATGTGTTTCGATCCTAGAGCATGTGTTGGCATTTGCAAATGTGTTTTGCAAAGTGTCGGGGTCATGTGTTGATCCTTACATGGCTAGAGGATTGATCGCATAAGTTCGGTGTTGATTTGCGAAATGTGTTTTTCGCAATTCGGTTGAATTCTTTGAGCATGAGCTAAATTGGTGCAAATGTGTTTTGCACGTGTGTATGATCATGTGTTGATCATTTATTGGCTCAAGGAATGGTTTCTAGTTTGTCGGAAATGATTTTGCGCGAAAATCCATAGGGGTGGTGCGACCAATCGTCATGTGGTGCGACCAACCGTCATGTGGTGCGACCAACCATAGGGGTGGTGCGACCAATTGTCGTGTGGTGCGACCAATTGTCGTGTGGTGTGACCAACCGTTGTGTGGTGCAACCGGCCATGGAGAGGTGCAACCGACCTTAGGGTTTCAGTGTGTATTTTCCAGAGCGCTGTTTTCGGTTTTGTGCGGGCGGTGTGACCGGCCCTGGTGCGGTCACACCGGGCGTGCGGTCGGACCGGGCTTCGGCCGGCGTGATTTTTCCAAAGTGGCGCTGCATTGTGTGTGGCGGGCGGTCGGCCGTGGCGGTGCAACCGGCCGCACCCCGTATGTTTTTTCGGTAGAGTTGATTTTCGGTGTTTTGCTTGATTTGTGAAGGCGGACGGACCGCCGGTCGGTTGGACCGCCGTCCGGCTGACCGGGTGCAAGCGGTGACCGGCCATTATGTAATCGTTTTTCCGCCAGTTGGCATGTGAGGCGGCCGGACGCCGAGGTCTTACGGACCGAAAATCTTGATTCTGCCCATTTCACCCCCACGGCTAGTTTTCTTTTGTGGGCTATAAAAGGGACCTTGGGGGGCAAGGGCGAAGTCTTTGTGTCATTGTGAAGGAGTTGGCTCTTGTGTGAGTATTTGGGAGATGTGTTGCATGTGTTGCACACTCTCAATTGGTTCTTGAGCTAAAGAGTGAACTAATTGCATGTGTTGCAATTAGGAGTGGGTTTGAGAGGCTCTTGTGCATGTGTTGCACTTGGTGATCACCGAGGAGCGCATTCGTTGTGCCCGGTGAGGTTCAAGCGAAGGAGCGGCTTATTGCTCTTGGAGGTTGCCGACTCCTAGACGGCATAGGCGTCGTCTTGGAGAGCTCGAGGTGTGAAAGCCCGGCAAGTTTGTGAAGGTTCGGGTTGAGCCTCACGCATAGCGTGAAAAACCACGACTAGTGGAAAGAGGCGGTGCTCGGCGGGAGCCAGTCCGAGTGGTCGGGCTTGCCTCAGCGTGGACTAGGGAGACCGCAAGTCTCCGAACACCACGGAAAAATATCGGTTGTCTCTTGTCTCATTTATATTCAAGCACTTTAATTATTGTATATTGATCAATTGCTTGAATGCATTAGAATTGCTTAGTGTAATTTGTTTATTCAATATAGCAATTCTTGTTTAGAGACATAAATTAGTTAGTGCACTAGTGAGCCTAGTTGATTTAGGCTTTAATTGTCAAAACCTAGTTTAACGCTTCCGCATATATCTTTTATTAGGTTTTGACTTAGGGGTTGATTAGGGCGATTGATTTTAGTAAGCGAATCGAATTTCGTAAAACGCCTATTCACCCCCCTCTAGGCGCATCCTCGACCCTACAAGTGGTATCAGAGCCACGGTCACTCTCATTTTAGGCTTAACCGTCTAGAGAGTAAAAAGGATGGCGTCTAGCGGACTAGTGCACTCACACGATCCACATATGCTTAATGGCTCAAATTATGCTTCATGAAAATTAGTTATGATTTCGCATTTTAAATCCATGAGCCCACAAATATGGTGGATCGTAGATGTCGGCATTTCTTCTCCAATTAATGATATTGCTCCAACTAAAGGAGAGGAGAAATGTCTACATCTCGACGCTCAAGCTACTAACGCTTTTATTTAGCGTTGTGGCGTAGAGATATTCAATCTCATTTGCAATCTCAAGAGCTCATGATATGTGGATCAAGCTTCAAGACTTATTTGAGTCATCCACATCTATTGAGGATTGCAATGAGGAGGAAGTGTCGGTTGATGATCATTCAACGTCTACATCAATTGATGAACCGACAACTCCGTCAACCTCAACCTCCGCCTCAAGCGACGACGATTTCTCAATTCCATCAAAAATTCGTTGCTTCATGGCTAAAGGTAAAAATGAGGTAAATAATGATGAAAATGATGATGAGCCCTCTTATGATGATTTGATGGATATGTTAGAGGAGCTCAATAATTATCTTGGGAAGGAGAAAACAAAGTATAAGGTTTTAAAGCTTGAACATGAATCACTTCAAAGTGATTATAATATGCTTAAAGAAAATCATGAATCCCTCCTTCTCAAAGAAATTTATAAGTCAAAGGTGGATATAGGAATATCATGTAACCTAATTGATGAAATGCCTTATTCAAATGTCAACTCTAATATTTCATCAAAAATTGATATGTCCACCTCATGCAATGATTTAATTGATATGCCTTGTTGCTCTAATAAAATTGCTTCTAGTTCCTCTATGTCTTTAGATGCTAATCTTGTAGAGGAAAACAAAGAGCTCAAGACCCAAGTCATTAAATTGGAAGATGACTTGAAGAGGTGCGTTAAGGGAAAAGCCCTCCTCGACGAAATCTTGAATAAGCCAAGGGCGCCTCAAGACAAGCGTGGACTCGGCTACAACTCCAAGAGGGAGAATAGCAAGACAAGACACAACGCACGACACTCGAAGACCATCAAGTGTTTTGCTTGCAACAAGAAGGGCCACTTCGCCTCCATGTGCCCTAATCAAGTGGATAACAAAGCCACAACACCGACCATGAGGCAAACCGGCAAGGAGCAAGTCAAATCGGTCAAGAGAGGGCCAAATAGCGTGACATGCTTCAATTGCCGGGAAAAGGGACATTTCGGTAAGGATTGTCCCAAAGGTACTACCCCTAAGCCCATTCTCATAAATGATAATTATTTGCTTAGGAAGGACAAGAATGGCAATGTGTTTGCCAAACTTGTCAAGTCCCCTATGCCCGCTAAAAATGATATTCATTTGCATAGGAAGAGTATTTCTAGAAATGTAATTGCTCAAAATAATAGACTTCCTAAGAATAAGAAAATTCATGATGATCATATGCTTAGAAGAGATCAAACTAGAAATAATTTTGCAAAGTATCATTGCCCTCCGAAGCCATTTCATAAAAATGCAAATCATTTGCCTAGGAGGGATAATTATTGCAATTCTATTTCTAGTCATGTTAGTCAATTCAAAAATGTTAAAATTAGGACCATTTGGGTTCCTAAATTCATTGTGACTAACATTGTCGGACCCAACAAGGATTGGGTACCAAAAACCGCCTAAAAGATTTTTAGGCAATATTGAGATGGATTGGACGCTTGCACATCAAGAGGAGAAGGATTACATTTGTCTACAAGTGGTGTCAAGCATGAAGAAAATCAAGTTCATCATGAGCCAATGCCATCTCGGTAACAAGTATTTAAATTGATTACTATTTAGCTTCTAACCTTGTGTAGGTTTAGATGCATTAGTATAAATGAAAATCAATTTAGATTACTTGTTGTAAGAACTTGCTCTCGCCTCTTACCTATTCTCTTATTGCAAATCTTGAGCAAGTTAAGAAGTGGCAAATTTAGGGGGAGTGTTAATTCATATTCATGTGTATCACATCCCTACGTGTGCCCATATTGATATAAGTGTATATATATTTTCAAAATCAACCATTTAGCCAAAAATCAAAATTTTGTATACTATTACTAATCTTGTGAAAAACTAGTTGAAAAATGTATACAAATTTTTTTGAAATGTTTTTCAAAGGTTTTGGCTTCACAAAAATCTATTTTGAAAAGAAAATGAGTTTTAACTCCAAAAACTAGTTACTAGTATCTTGTTTTGACTCTAAATTTATAATTTTCATAGAATTAAATGTAAAAAGATTTTGAAGGTAATTCCAAAATGAAAATCCTAGAGTTGGTCATTCTTAACAACTCTTGTGTTCAAAAGATTTTCAAACGACCAACTCATCAAAAGGTATTTGATTTTGAAACTCGCCGAAAAACTATACTTGACCCATAGCGGTCATATTATTGCACTTAGTGAGTTTCTCTTTTTGGATCAATTCTTGTGTAGAATTGTGATTCAAAATGGTATTTTAAACTCATACACAAAATTCAAATCTCTACATCTTACCCCATACTCAATTTGAATTCTTGTGTTATTTGAATTTGACCTTGATTTCAATTGCTTCTTCAAAATGGACTAATTAGGTCAAAAGTCAAAAATCATATTTAAAAGGCTCAAATTTATGAAAAGCTTTGTAAAAGTATTCTATTATGTATTCCAAAGGTTTTACAAGCTTTCAAAATGAAAATACTATGTTGAAATCGAATTTGGCTCAAAAACGATTTGATTTAATCCAAAATAGTCTATGTTAGCAATATGCTCAAATCGTGGCACTCAAGTTGGATTTCATTATAAATCTTGGCTAGAAACTTTCTTGATACATCAATCTAAACCATGAAAATCAAAATTGCATGAAATCCAAATTGAATTGCATTTTGAGGCTTTTCGTGAAAATCAATTTCCTTTTATGCCTCAAAGCGCAAACTGCCATATCTTTTGAAATAAAATTGATTTTGAGAAAATTATTTTTGCAAAACCTTTTAATTAGTCCAAAGTTCATCTCTGCAAAATTTCAAATTTTTTGGACTTCACTTGAATCATTTTCGCCAAAATTTGCAAAAAGTCGGGTTTTCAGCCTGTCAGGTGCGGTTGGACCGCCCTAAGTGCGGTTGGACCGGCCCATGGGGCGGTTGGACCGGCCCCCAACCGGTCGGACCGGCCATGGCACAGGCACCTCTGAATTTTCAGATTTTTCAGAGTTCTCTTTTGGGATAATTTTTTATTGGTAATTCCTTTTTCAAAAATTCTTTTTGGAAAAGTTTCTTGTGATCCCAAAGTTCATTTTAGCAAAATTTCAAAAGTTTTACAATTTATTTGATCATGTTTTCAAGTGGTATCAGTTATAAGCACTTTAATTGATCTGAAGAGTGATTTTCACTTGATCTTTTGAAAAGACAAAACTTATGCAATTCCAATGCAAATAACTCCATAATTCACTTGTTGAACATCTCGAGGAGTTTATTCATGTCAAGTTTTGGGTACTTAATTGCTTCCAAGTGATATCATGTCTTTGATTTGCTCTGATACTCATATTTATGATTTTATTGATCTATCTTGAGTTTTTGATACCCGTGAATATATTGCTCTGAGAATATTGCTCTGATACTCATCGATGTTATCGATAATTCTTTCAAGTGGTATCAAGTCTTTGTGATTTGATTCTAAGTGGTATCAATTGAGCATTTATTCATCCATATGTTTACAAGTGGTATAATTGAGATTCTTTTCTCCAAGTGATATCATGGTTCTCATTATTCATTTCTTCTAGTGATATCCTTGATTATATGGATTCCTTTTTTAAGTGGTATCATTGAATTCAATTATTTCCTACAAGTGGTATTTCATTGCCTCTTTGTAGTATCTTTTCGATACCCACATTTCGATTAAGAATTTTTCCTCGCAAGCTAACATTGTAAGTTCAACCGCTTACGAATTCTCTGTGTGAGATTCTTTATGTGTTGAAATACATAAAAGAGGAAAATCTCTAGTTGAGCATTGTTTTTCAACTAAAATTTGAAAATACTCCTTTCTTTTGGATCTTCTTACAAAACCCTTGAGATTAGTTTTACAAGTGGTGTCTAATTTCTCAAGTGGTAATTCTTTTGAGTTCCTCGTTTATCCGATTAGGCAAATTATTGGATTCTTCAAAAGAATCATGTTGATAATTCGCAAAGCCTAATAAAATGAGGAGTGAGTTATTTGAATTATTCATTTGAAACTCATTCAAATATTTCAAATAAACCGTGTGATACCCTTCCTTCGTTGTCTTTCATGCATATCTTTACAAGTGGTATCCATAATTGCAAGTGCTTATTCTTCCTTCAAAGTGGTATCCAAAATCCCGAATATGGTCTCTTTTCGAGTTTTTCTTCTTTTGGTATCAGGCCATATTTCAAATAAAACGAGTTTTCATTTGGGATTTCATTGCCTATCTTTTTCATTTGGCTTAAGTTCTTCAAATTCCACTCCAAGGTCATAAGTATGCATTCTAATTCTTATATGACCTTCATTAAAAAGAAATGGTTAAATGCTAAAAGGGAGAATAATTAAATAAAAGGGAGAATGTTTTCAAAGTTAAATGCCAAAAGGGAGATAATGATAAATCTTATTAATGATAAATGTTTAAATGCTAAACAGGGGGAAGAATGTATTTCAAGTTAATCTTTTAGTTTTTCCATTTTTGGTGCTTAATGCCAAAAGGGGGAGAATTAGGAAGCTTAATGTCATTTGGTTTAAAAAGTAAGCTTACTATGATTAAGGGGGAGAATTAATATGCATATGTGTTCAATTAGCTTAAATTCTCTCAACATGTTAGTTTTAACCCATATGTGCTCATTAAGCTTGGATTTATCATTAATCACCAAAAAGGGGGAGATTGTAAGTTCAACCTTCATTAGTTATGGTTTTGGTGTTAATGACAAATCTATTATTGAGTTCATCCCCTAATGCGATATTGTTATTAATGACAAATCTTATATCGAGACTAACATGTCTGTTTAGAATATCTTTGTTTAGTCTCATCGCATTGAAAAATGGAAAACCCAAGATATGTTTGCATATTCATCTTAATATTAGTTGCATACTTTGGAGTCAAGTTAAAGTATGAATATCCCCGTTATATTAACCACAAAATGTGTATCATGTTTCCCAATCCATATATTACATGGATGCACATATTTAGGGGGAGTTCACACTCTAACTTGAAGAATCAATTTAAATGATAATTTAAATTGAGTTCATTTGTCGTGTTAATCATTAGAGAACACTTCATCATGTGTTGATGGTGTTTCTTGATTAATCAAGGACAAATGAATAGTTCTTAAGTATAATAAAGCATGAGTTGCATTATTGTACTTAAGACATACTTAAATCATTTCAATTGATTTAGGTTGTGCTCAATTGATCTATGAAAGGACAGGGGATGTCGCCTAGAGGGGGGGTGAATAGGCGAATTATAAATTTAAACTAAATTGCAGCGGAATACAGAACCTTCGGAATGTCCGAATAATACTCCGGACTGTCCGAATAGTTCGGATAGTCCGAGATTGTATTCGGATATTTCGAACTGATTCGGATAATCCGAAAATCTATTCGGATATTCCGAATCCTCCAGAGCACATAGCTCGCAAATGATATCTAGGCTATTTGGGGAATATTAAACACACCAAATTAAATTAGTTAGCCTAGAATACTTGAGGCAAATAAATATCTAGCCGAAAACTCACTAGAAAAGTAGATCGGGCAATTTCAAGATTCAAAATCAAATATTAAAGCAAGAGTAAGAATCAAACTTGGAGACGAAGATTTTTCACCCGAAGTTCGGATCCTTGAGGGGATCCTACGTCTCCGTTGAGGCGGCTCGGTCACACTTGAGCCGGGGTCTCTTTCAACCCTTTTCCTCCGGTGTTGCACTTGCACTCGCCATGGCCCGATCACACAAGACACGGGGTCTCTTTCAACCCGCTAGCCAGCCTGTGTTGCACCTTGCACTCATGGCTTCACTTCTTGATTCCTTCCCATGAGGGCGGAATCGAACCTTCACAAACTTCCTACGGCCAACCACACGAAGAACCGGTGGCTCGAGGGTGACCTCCTAGCCGTCTAGGAGTCCTCAACCTCAAGAGTAACAAATACTCTCGAAGAACTCACAAAGAGATGCCTCAAGTGCTCAACACACTAATCTCACCCAATCTCTCACCCAAACCCTTCTCTCAAAGGGGATCACTAAGATCTAAGGGTAGAGGGGCTTTGTGGGGCTCAAGATCACCAAGAACACTCCCCAACAACTCACCAAAACATCCCCCACTCTTCTCTAACGGCTACCCATAAAGGGTGGGCTTTTATAGCCAACTCAAAAAACTAGCCGTTTGAACTCAATCCCGAGTCACTTGGACGGTCAAACTCAAGTTCGGATAGTCCGAACAGAGACAGATACAGGCACTGAGCCACATGGTTCGGACATTCCGAACACTCCTTCGGACACTCCGAACACACAGTCCGGACACTCCGAACACACAGTCCGGACACTCCGAACATATCAGCACACGCCCAACCGAGAGGGTCAGCTCGGATACTCCGAACTCCAGTTCGGACATTCCGAACATGCCACCAAGGCAAACCCTAAAGGGCACAACTTTTGCTCCCGGACTCGGAACTTAACAAAGCTGGACTCTTTGGAAAGCTAACCACTAAGGCTACTCAACCAACACGGTCTCACTACTCAAATCACAACAGATAAGAGCTGGACTCACAAAGAATCCATAGAGACCGCAAACCTGGCTCTCCAACTTACACCAACTCTTTTCCTCACCCCAACCAACCTACACTTAGGCACTCATGGGTGACTTGGGAAACTCTCACAACCTTAGACAACTTGAGCACTCGAGACTTGTCTAAGTTCATTCAACGACAAAGATCCCTCTTAATAGTACGGCAATCCTTAGACTCAAATTCAAACGAGAAATCTAAGTCTACACTAAGCTTACTTGCCGTCTTCATCGGATGCTCGGTGCATGATGACCTTCCACAAGGATTGATGACTCCTTCGTCTTGTCAACCTCGACGCGATCCACCTCATGAGACCTTCGTCCTCTTCGACCTTGACCTCGATCGTCACCCGCACAATCCTCCCGTCAAGTCGACTCGACTTGGTCCTCAACTCTTGGTGACACCGCCGTTTGTTGACCTCGACTCGCTTGTCATCCTTCAAACCACCTTGGTCATCATACACGCACTTTGGGACCTAATCTTATCAAAGCACTCAAGACACATATTAGTCCCACAAGCTCAAGAGATATGAGTTGAATTGATATTGATAGTTTGTATGATTATAAATATAAAGCACAACAAGTGTTCATGTAAATAAGCATGACATAGCTAGGAACACTTGACATATGAAGCATTCTCTACTAAGTGCAACATGATGAATATGTAATTGATCTATATGCACTAGAGAGATAATTGCCAATATGATGAGTCAATTAAATCATGGCAAGGATCACAGTCTTTATTTAAATGAAGCACATGATAGAATATACACGAATTGTACATGTGCAAATAATACTTGGAACAAGAGTAAATATGTGATCCAACTCTAGATTAAACTTCACTAAGAGAATTGCATGAGAAGATATACAACTAAAACATGCATGCACCAAGTCAATCTATAGCAATATGAAGTTTAACTCTAGTTAATACATACATACCAAAAACAAAGCACATAATGAACTCAAATAAACATATATGCACAAATAAATATGACATGAACCAATGTGCATATATACAATCAATATACTACTTGGAGTTCACTATGCATTTGCACAAAAGGAATGCAATAACAAATATGGAAGGGATACTGAGATTGCATACCTTATCTTTGCTTAACCATTCACTTGATTTTCCTATAAATAGATGAGACTAATACTCAACTTGGCAATGAACATGTTAGTCTCATAGCAATATAATCATATTAGAGGTTTGTCATTTGTTAAGCACTAAGTTAAGCATTTACACAATTACATAGATTGTCATTATATCGTTTGTCATTAATCACCAAAATAACATAAGTGCCTAGATGCACTTTCAATCTCCCCTTTTGGTGATTTATGACAAACCTATTATCAATTGCATCAAATGACAATATTAAGATATTTAGCATTAAAACAAGTATGAAGAAACAATAAGAGATCATACTTACAAATTATCCCTTTTGTCAATCGATTAGGGACAATTGATAAATCCATAAATTCTCCCCTTTGTCATTAATCCCAAAAGGTGCTTAATAGATCCTTATTGTTCATTCAATAAAGTCTATTCTCCCCTTGATCGCACACTCAATAAAAGGATTAGGGAGAACAAAATAAAAATAAGGAGCTAGTAATAGGACAATAATATTAAGCTCCCCCTAAATCTAGGCTAGATATGATACCAATTATATCCAAGATTTAGGTAATAGATGTTTCTAATTATACCAATTTAAAGTAGTCATGATTCACAGGATATAAGTGATGCTTAAACATGACTCATGAATATGATTTCACATGGAGAAGATTTATTCTTTAAACATCAAGATCATATAGCAAATTTATATAATTTAAGCACATGCTCATGATCAAATTAAATTCTAACAATCAAGATCATATAAAGAAGATTACACAAGAAGAATTGCTTATATGATCACAAGATGTATACAAGATCATGAATTAAAATTGTATAAGTAAGATGCACTTTCATGATCAAGAACTTCATAACCTTATCAAGGGCATACCTCTTTGCAATGTGTCACCCATATGTACCTTTTAATTCTTGATAATGCCAAATGCAAGTTAGATGACACTTCAAAACAATTAGGATTAGAGGATACCTCTCGAAGATACCAATTAATGATACCAATTGAAAGATACAACACCATTTAGAATGACAAGATTTAGCATAATGGTGTGCAAAGACATTATTGAATATGGTCAAAAAGAAACACATTCCTTTGTCGATTCTTGTCCACCGCATGTTCGAATTTGTCATGATCACCGCGCCCGGCCTTAGATCCCTCGGACTATGGAGCTTCTCTCCATTTCCTTCATCCTACCGTCGAAGATGACCCCTTTTCCAATACCTTGAACATCAATAGACAAGCACACGATTTTCGAGAACAAATATCTCTCAACTTGACCCAAGTTAGGTTGATAATGTCTAAGTACAACATGCATGATATAGATGATAAACATGACAATACTATTTGCACGCAATTTAAGAGGTTCAAGATATCAATTGAAGATTTCATTATACCAATTTACAATGAAAATATTTGAAACTCATTCAAATTTAATCTTGACACCCACTTGTAAGAGAGACAATGAGTAAAACACGTTCAAACTCACTCTTGAACTTACAAGGGACATTTTCTCTATTCCATAATAAACTCTGAGTTATGCAAGAGAGGAAACATTTTGAGGCTAAGATACAATTAAATCCAATTTCCAAAAGAGCTTAGCCAAAAGATGCACCTTCATTGGAATGAAAACTTAAATAGATATGCTCCACTTTGAAACTTCGAGCAATGAATAAGTTCACTTAGTTTTCATCTTGAAAGGCTTGCCAAGATTCCAATTTAAAACTCTCAAACTCTCAAACTCTCAAAAGATGCAAATAGCAGCACAAAATCGATTATAGCTTTTAAACCATCGCTCAAATGCAAAAATCATCAACGTGGAAAAGATCCGTCTCGAAATTCTCTTCGAGGGCTGTGAAGACCGAAAATTCATTTGAGCAAAGAAAAATCTCAAACAAAGCAGTCAAATGACTTTCTACTCTACAAATGGTGTTTTATGGCAAGCAAAGAGGCTTTTACCCAAAGAGGGTAGCCACAAGAGTCACCAATTGAAAGGAACAACAATAAATTGAGTTACCTTAGTTTTCATCACAAGGAAATACTCAAATTATCTTAAGGTAGGCAAGATTTCAAAAAGCAATGTGCTGAAAAATTCAGTTTTGACATTCCATTTAAGCTTTTTGACAGGTTGAAAGAAGGTTCAAACAAGGTTCATAAATTCTGAAAAAATTATACAATGAAGTCCAATTATAGAGAATCAAAACATGTCATAAGACTTTCCTCTGATTATGAACCCATTTGGAGAAACAAAAATCACAAAACAACCCCATAATCAGCCTAAACCTCGGAATGTCCGAGCTTTACCTCGAGTGTCCGAAAGCAGACCCTCTGTTGGTACTGAAAAATTTTCATTCGAATGTCCGAAGAAATATTCGGAGTATCCGAGATATACTTCGGACTGTCCGAACGCATTTTCGGACTGTCCGAGCTCCAACTGAGCATTTTGAAATTGGGTCAAATCTTGATCAAATGAACTCCAATAGCCATAAGATTTTGGAAAAATATTCCATGGACATCCAAGAGACTTCTCCAAAAAGAATTTCTCAAATATCACCCTCCAATCAACAATAAGCCATTAAGAGCATTGGAGGTTTAGTTTTGACACTAAGTCAAATAAAATCAACAATCTCGCAAATGAGTTCAAATAAATTTGAGAATTTCCAGATATGAACTCCATATGTGAGAGAAGGTTTTCCAACAAAAATTTTCAATAAATCAATTTTATTTTGAGAGATATGGTGAAAGATGTATTTGAATCACATAAAGAATTAAGATTTTCACCAAATCCTCAAAATGGAACCAAATGAGTTTTGAATGTAAATGTGCACTTATATGGCTTCATATGAGTTAGAGAGATGTTTATAAGCCTATTAGCATAATCAAATCCATTCAATTCTCAAAATCCAACTTTATGCAAGAAGGCGAGGAAGGAATGACCTCAGAGGTTAAATCACCGAGATACCTAGTTCGGATAGTCCGAACTTTAGTTCGAGATACTCGAGCGAACGGCCTGACATCCGGACAAAAACTCGGACAATCCAATCGCCTTCTCGACAAAGGCAAGAAACAAAGCATTTTGGTGAACTTCAAAGAAGACATTTTGCAATAAACCTTGGTAAAATTCATGAAACCAATATGAAATGCTCCAAATGATCAAGATAAACATCAAACACACCATTTAGAGTAATTTCAAAGTAAAGAAGGCATTCGGGTTCTTAAAGAGATGAATTTGGCAATAAAACCTTTAAGTTTCAAGAAATTCTCTAGTTTTGCCAAAATGAGCTTAAGTGGGTATTTAATCTTTCCATAAGCTTATATGAGTTGCAAATACCCTTGTGAGTCAACTCATAACATGAAACTTGACTCATTTGGCAAAACTCACTTAAGTGCTATAATATGACCATTATGGGTCAAATGTAGTTTTTCGGTGAGTTTCAAAATCAAATAACTTTTGCTAGGTTGGTCTTTTAAAAAAACTTTTCAACACAAGAATTGCTAAGAATGACCAACTCTAGGTTTTTCATTTTGGAATTACTTTCAAAATCATTTTACATATAATTTTATGAAAATCATAAGTTTAAATCCAAAACAAGATACTAGTAACTAGATTTTGGGCTAAAAACTTATTTTCTTTTGAAATTAGTTTTTGCAAAGCCAAAACCTTTGAAAAACATTTCAAAAGTATTTGTATACATTTTGCAACTAGTTTTTCACAAGAATACTAATAGTATACAAAATTTTGACTTTTGGCTAAATGGTTTGATTTTGAAAATATATATTAGCACTTATATAAATATGGGCACGTGTAGGGATGTAATATACATGGATATGAATTAACACTCCCCCTTAATGTGCCACTATCCCAAACTTGCTCAAGATTGCAATCAAAACAACTAATAAGTAGAGCAAGTATATAACAAGCAATCTAAATTGATTTTCATGAATAATGCAACATAACCTACACAAGGCTATAAGCTATAAGAATCAATTTAAATACTTGTTACCCGAGATGGCATTGGCTCAAGATTGAAGTGATCATCCTCATGCTTGGCTCCATTTTGCAAAAGATTAAGTCATCTTCCCTTTTGAAGAAGCCAAACGTCCAATCCATCTCATATTACCTAAAAATTTTTTAGGCGGTTTTTGGTACCCAATCCTTGTTGGGTCCAACAATGTTAGTCACAATAGATTTAGGAACCCAAATGGCCCTAATTTGGATATTATTGAATTGACTAACACAATTAGAAATAGGTTTGCAATAATTATTCCTCCTAGGCAAATGATTGGCATTTTTATGAAAAGGCTTAGGAGGGAAATGATATTTTGTAAAACTATTTCTAGTTTGATCTCTTCTAAGCATATGATTATTAAAATTATGCATTGGCTTAGAGGATCTAGCATTTCTAGTAAATGTTTTGCTATTTTTATTTTTCCTAAGCACATGATCAACATAATTTTGCATAGTCTTAGGAAATCTAGCATTATGAGCAAACACATTTCTAGATTTATTTCTCCTAAGCAAATAATTGTCATTATTATCGTAGACTTAGAAGAATTGACAATTTTGGCAAACATATTACCATTTTTGTCTTTTCTAAGCAAATGATGATCATTGACAATAATAGGCTTAGGAGTGTTACCTTTGGGACAATCCTTACCGATATGCCCCTTTTCCCGACAATGATAGCAAGTAGGCTTGGAGCGTCTCTTCTTCTTGACTTGCTTTTTGTCGGTTTGCCTCATTGTTGATGGTTGTGGCTTGATCTCCACTTTGTTAGGGCACCACGAGGCGAAGTGGCCTTTCTTGTTGCATCCGGCACACAATCGTCTTCATTCTTGCATTGTGCTTCTTCTTGCTCTTCTCCCTCTTGGAATTGTAGCCGAGTCCTCGCTTATCTTGAGGCGCCCTTGGCTTGCTCAAGATCTCGTCGAGGATGGCTTTTCCCTTTACGCACCTTTTCAAGTCATTTCCCAATCTAATGACTTGGGCCTTGAGCTCATTGTTTTCCTCTGCAAGGTTAGTCTCAACAAGCATAGAGGAAGTAGTAGCAATAGAATTTGAGCAACAAGGTAAATAATCGCTAGAGATAGACATGCTATTATTAGATGAATTGCATGAAGTAGAATTGGAATTTAAGCATGGCGATTCATCTACTGAATCACATTGGATGGCAACATCCACTCTAGACTTAATGGTTTCCTTGTGAAGGAGAAGTTCATGATTTTCTTTTAAATCATTGTAAGAATTTTGAAGTGAGGTATGTTCCTTCGTCAAATTGTTGAATTTCTTCTTCTCCTTCCCAAGATGCTTAGTTAGCTCCTCTAGCATATATACAAGTTCATCATAGGAGAGCTCATCATCATCATCGCCACTTACCTCATTCTTACCTTTCGCCATGAAGCAACGGATTTGTGATGGAAGTGAATCTTCATCGTCACTTGAGGCGGAGGTTGAGGTCGATGGAGATCTTGGTTCTTCATCGCTTGAGCTTGAGGTGGAGCTTGTGGTTTCATCTCCCGACATCTCTTCCTTAATGCAATCCTCAATTGAAGACGTGGATGGTTCAAATAGTTCTTGAAGCTTTATCCACATCTCATGAGCGCTCTTGAGTTCGCATATGCTATCAAAAATTTCATCGCTCACAACCCAAAATAATATGTTAGTAGCTTGAGCGTCGAGATGTAGGCATTTCGTCTCTCCTTCAGTTGGATCAACTTCGTTCAATGGAGACGAAAAGCCAACATCTACAATCCACCATATTTGGGGGCTCATGGATTTAAAATAAGAAATCATACTTAATTTCCAATGAGCATAATTTAAGCCATCTAGCACAGGTAGATAATGTGATTCCTCTAATCCTCTAGTCGACATCCTTTACTCTCTAGACGGTTAAGTCTAATAAAATGAGAGACCTTGCTCGATACCAATTGAAAGGGCGAGGATGTCGCTTTAGAGGGGTGAATAAGCGAATTATAAATTTAAACTAAATTGCAATGAATCTGAGAACCTTCGAATGTCCGAATAATACTCGATTGTCCGAATAGTTCGGATAGTCCGAGATTGTATTCGGATATTCGAACTGATTCGGATAATCCAAAATCTATTCGGATATTCCGAATCCTCCAGAGCACATAGCTCGCAAATGATATCTAGGCTATTTGGGGAATATTAAACACACCAAATTAAATTAGTTAGCCTAGAATACTTGAGGCAAATAAATATCTGGCAAAAACTCACTAGAAAAATAGATCGGGCAATTTCAAGATTCAAAATCAAATATTAAAGCAAGAGTAAGAATCAAACTTGGAGCGAAGATTTTTCACCGAGTTCGGATCCTTGAGGATCCTCGTCTCCGTTGAGGCGGCTCGGTCACACTTGAGCCGGGTCTCTTTCAACCCTTTTCCTCCGGTGTTGCACTTGCACTCATGGCGGCCCGGTCACACAAGACACGGGGTCTCTTTCAACCCGCTTAGCCGCCTGTTGCACCTTGCACTCGCCGGCTTCACTTCTTGATTCCTTCCCTTGCGGAGGCGGAATCGAACCTTCACAAACTTCCTACGGCCAACCACACGAAGAACCGGTGGCTCGTAGGTGACCTCCTAGCCGTCTAGGAGTCCTCAACCTCCAAGAGTAACAAATACTCTCGAAGAACTCACAAAGAGATGCCTCAAGTGCTCAACACACTAATCTCACCCAATCTCTCACCCAAACCCTTCTCTCAAAGGGGATCACTAAGATCTAAGGGTAGAGGGGCTTTGTGGGGCTCAAGATCACCAAGAACACTCCCCAACAACTCACCAAAACATCCCCCACTCTTCTCTAACGGCTACCCATAAAGGGTGGGCTTTTATAGCCAACTCAAAAAACTAGCCGTTTGAACTCAATCCCGAGTCACTTGGACGGTCAACTCAAGTTCGGATAGTCCTAACAGAGACAGACATGAGCACCGAGCCACATGGTTCGGACATTCAACACTCCTTCTGACACTCAACACACACAGTCAGGACACTCCAACATATCAGACACGCCTAACCGAGAGGTCACTGGATACTCAACTCCAGTTCGGACATTCCTAACATGCCACCAAGGCAAACCCTAAAGGGCACAACTTTTGCTCCGGACTCGGAACTTAACAAAGCTGGACTCTTTGGAAAGCTAACCACTAAGGCTACTCAACCAACACGGTCTCACTACTCAAATCACAACAGATAAGAGCTGGACTCACAAAGAATCCATAGAGACCGCAAACTGGCTCTCCAACTTACACCAACTCTTTTCCTCACCCCAACCAACCTACACTTAGGCACTCATGGGTGACTTGGGAAACTCTCACAACCTTAGACAACTTGAGCACTCGAGACTTGTCTAAGTTCATTCAACGACAGACATCCTCTTAATAGTACGGCAATCCTTAGACTCAAATTCAAACGAAATCTAAGTCTACACTAAGCTTACTTGCCGTCTTCATCGGATGCTCGGTGCATGATGACCTTCCACAAGGATTGATGACTCCTTCGTCTTGTCAACCTCGACGCGATCCACCTCATGAGACCTTCGTCCTCTTCGACCTTGACCTCGATCGTCACCCGGACAATCCTCCAGTCAAGTCGACTCTGACTGGTCCTCAACTCTTGGTGACACCGCCGTCTTGTTGACCTCGACTCGCTTGTCATCCTTCAAACCACCTTGGTCATCATACACGCAGCTTTGGGACCTAATCTTATCAAAGCACTCAGCACACATATTAGTCCCACAAGCTCAAGAGATATGAGTTGAATTGATATTGATAGTTTGTATGATTATAAATATAAAGCACAACAAGTGTTCATGTAAATAAGCATGACATAGCTAGGAACACTTGACATATGAAGCATTCTCTACTAAGTGCAACATGATGAATATGTAATTGATCTATATGCACTAGAGAGATAATTGCCAATATGATGAGTCAATTAAATCATGGCAAGGATCACAGTCTTTATTTAAATGAAGCACATGATAGAATATACACGAATTGTACATGTGCAAATAATACTTGGAACAAGAGTAAATATGTGATCCAACTCTAGATTAAACTTCACTAAGAGAATTGCATGAGAAGATATACAACTAAAACATGCATGCACCAAGTCAATCTATAGCAATATGAAGTTTAACTCTAGTTAATACATACATACCAAAAACAAAGCACATAATGAACTCAAATAAACATATATGCACAAATAAATATGACATGAACCAATGTGCATATATACAATCAATATACTACTTGGAGTTCACTATGCATTTGCACAAAAG
Organism: Guadua angustifolia; assembly: GCA_036346375.1. Classification (NCBI taxonomy): domain Eukaryota; kingdom Viridiplantae; phylum Streptophyta; class Magnoliopsida; order Poales; family Poaceae; genus Guadua; species Guadua angustifolia. The sequence continues at coordinate 35,878,735 of CM070509.1, read as the reverse complement.
GAATGCAATAACAAATATGGAAGGGATACGAGATTGCATACCTTATCTTTGCTTAACCATTCACTTGATTTTCCTATAAATAGATGAGACTAATACTCAACTTGGCAATGAACATGTTAGTCTCATAGCAATATAATCATATTAGAGGTTTGTCATTTGTTAAGCACTAAGTTAAGCATTTACACAATTACATAGATTGTCATTATATGCGTTTGTCATTAATCACCAAAATAACATAAGTGCCTAGATGCACTTTCAATCTAAAGGCATCCATTATGTGTTAATGGAGTGCAAGAGGTAATTGAGACAACCATGCATCTTGGACAAACAAGTTTCATGAGTTATGTTTGAGTTAGGTCCAAAGATGAATGAGGTGATGAAAACGGGACAAAGACGGCATCATGAGTTGATGGGCGTCAAGAGTGGATCCCGAAGTGGAGTCGAGTGGATATCCCGGGGGAGCTTAAGTGAAGATCATAAAGACCCCAAAGGGGATTGCTTATGCGCGGCGGCGAAGGTATAATTAGATAGACTAAGGACTTTATAGTCTTTGAGTCTAAGGTTTTAATCGCCGTACTATTAAGGGGGGTTGCCTCTTTCGCTTGAGTTTCATCATGTGTTGGTGATCTCAATCCGCGTTCACTCAAAGCTCAAATCTTAGTTTGATTTGGTTTTTGCATAAGAATGAACCATTTGGCATGTGTTGCAAATGCGTTAAGTCTGTGCTTGGCTGTTTTGCATTATGCTCTGATTTGCATGTGTTGCAAAGATGAAAGAGTATATGCATTTGGTTTTCGCATTATGCTTTGATTTGCATGTGTTGCAAATAGGATAAGCTAATGTGTTGGCTTTTACGTGGAGTTCACTTTTGCATGTGTTGCATTAGTTGAAGCTTCGCGTTTTGGTTCGCAAAACAAATCTTTATAAAACCTTGGTGTTGCTTGGAGCTAAGTTTTGCATGTATTGCAAAAGGAGAGAGCTCAAGCATGATTTAGTGTTTGTGTGGTTGTATGAGGCTAGAGGCTTGCATGTGTTGCAAGTAGAGAGCTCATACTGGTTGATTTGGTTTAGTTCTTGAGTTGGCTTTTGGTGAAATGTGTTTTCGCCATTTGGAGTTAGTTAATTGGCGCAAATGTGTTTTGCGAGATGAGCGTTGGAATTATGTGTTTCGATCCTAGAGCATGTGTTGGCATTTGCAAATGTGTTTTGCAAAGTGTCGGGTCATGTGTTGATCCTTACATGGCTAGAGGAATTGATCGCTAAGTTCGGTGTTGATTTGCGAAATGTGTTTTTCGCAATTCGGTTGAATTCTTTGAGCATGAGCTAAATTGGTGCAAATGTGTTTTGCACGTGTGTATGATCATGTGTTGATCATTTATTGGCTCAAGGAATGGTTTCTAGTTTGTCGAAAATGATTTTGCGCGAAAATCCATAGGGGTGGTGCGACCAATCGTCGTGTGGTGCGACCAACCGTCGTGTGGTGCGACCAATTGTCGTGTGGTGTGACCAACCGTTGTGTGGTGCAACCGGCCATGGAGAGGTGCAACCGACCTTAGGGTTTCGATGTGTATTTTCAGAGCTATTTTCGGTTTTGTGCGGGCGGTGTGGCCGCCTGATGCGGTCACACCGGCGTCGGTCGGACCGGCCGGCCGCGTGATTTTTCCAGTCGTGGCGCTGCTGTGTGTGCATGGCGGTGCGGCCGCGGCCGTGATCGATCGACCGGCCGTGGCAACCGCCGCACCCGTATTTTTTTCGATAGAGTTGATTTTCGGTGTTTTGCTGATTTGTGAAAGCGGTCGGACCGCCTGGTCAGTTGGACCGGCCGTCCGGTTGACCGGGGTGCAAGCGGGTTCGATCCGGCCGTCGGATCGGGCCGAGGTCTTGGCCGGACCGGAAAATCTTGATTCTGCCCATTTCGACCCCCAGCTAGTTTTCTTTTGTGGGCTATAAAGGGGACCTTGGGGGCAAGGCAGGGTCTTGTGTCATTGTGAAGGGAGTTGGCTCTTGTGTGAGTATTTGGGAGAGGTGTTGCATGTGTTGCACACTCTCAATTGGTTCTTGAGCTAAAGAGTGAACTAATTGCATGTGTTGCAATTAGGAGTGGGTTTGAGAGGCTCTTGTGCATGTGTTGCACTTGGGTGAGGTCCTTGTGCATGTGTTGCACTTGGTGATCACCGAGGAGCGCATTCGTTGTGCCCGGTGAGATTCAAGCGAAGGAGCGGCTTATTGCTCTTGGAGGTTGCCGACTCCTAGACGGCATAGGCGTCGTGCGCGGGAGCTCTCGAGGTGTGAGAAGCCCCAGCAAGTTTGTGAAGGTTCGGGTTGAGCCTACGCGCAAGCGTGAAAAACCACGACTAGTGGAAAGAGGCGGGTGCTCGAGCGGGAGCCGGTCCGAGTGGTCGGGCTTGCCTCAACGTGGACTAGGGGAGACCGGCAAGTCTCCGAACACCACGGAAAAATATCGGTTGTCTCTTGTCTCATTTATATTCAAGCACTTTAATTATTGTATATTGATCAATTGCTTGAATGCATTAGAATTGCTTAGTGTAATTTGTTTATTCAATATAGCAATTCTTGTTTAGAGACATAAATTAGTTAGTGCACTAGTGAGCCTAGTTGATTTAGGCTTTAATTGTCAAAACCTAGTTTAACGCTTCCGCATATATCTTTTATTAGGTTTTGACTTAGGGGTTGATTAGGGCGATTGATTTTAGTAAGCGAATCGAATTTCGTAAAACGCCTATTCACCCCCCCTCTAGGCGCATCCTCGACCCTACAACGTCCGCCTTAACTCCGGGATCTTCGGTCTTGATAACCGCCGAGTAAACGCATGCCCCCGAGCTAAGGTCGAGGTCGTGCGGGGACGAAACCCCCCACTGCCTAAGCTCGAGGTCGTGCGGGAATCAGCGTCGCTTAGATCGTGGTCGAGGCCCCTTGCTGCATCGTCCTGAGCTGAGGACCCTGTTGACCGTGCGTTGACCTTGTCAGAAGTTTCTCAGTCCCCGACAGACCTGAATGTAAAAAACACCGTAAAAAATCTTACATTCAGGTACCTATCGCCCTACATTCAGGTTCTTAACGTGACTAACGTCTGAATATGGATAAAAAAAATTTACATTTAGGTCCCTATCGCCCGATGATCGCCTCATATCCGGGCGACGGGTACCTATTTTTGCAAAAAAAATTCCCGTTCATTAGTTTTGAAAAAAAAATTTAAAATATATATTAAATAAAAAAATTCTCCGAGCCGGTTCCTAATGGTCCAGAATCGGAAAAGGAAGGCCACTGTGCCGTGCGAAAGCTCTCCGGAGAAAGTGCGTCGGCGGACAACGTCAGCCGCGAGCGACGGCCAGGGATGCACGGCCGGCGGCGCCGGTCCAAAGCTACGGTGCGGCCCTACAACGGTCGAAGTTCCCGCTGGCGCCGACGTGGACGTGCCGTGCCGTGCCGCTTTCGGCACCGAAAGTTTCTCGGGACGGACCGGCCAGACCCTTTCAGGCCCTTTTCTTCTGCTGCCCCCGGTTTATTACCGGCCAGAGACGAGTCCCGTACGTATCATCAAGCTACGATGTTTAGCTCCGACGTGTCCACCCACGAGGCCACGACGACACATGCGAAGCCCATCAGCCGTCGGCAGGATCGTTGCGTGGCCGCTGCTTTTCCGCACAGGACCTTCTCTCGTGGCTAAATTACCCTTGCACTCAAAAAAAAATTGCACAATCTTATCAGGTCTCTGCAAAGAACATCGAGATTCGAGCAGATGTTTTATCTGGGAAAATCTGCTTCTTTTTTGTTCAAAATTTGACCAAACAGAGTTTTCAAATTCACAGCACCAAAAAGAGCATGGCAGGTGATAGTTACATGATTTTGAAAGGGGTTTTAAAAAAGGAAGATAGGTATCTCAGCGGCGACGCCAAGAAATTTTGAAAGCCTAATCAAACCTGATTGCTTTCAAGAAATTGCTTAGGGAAGATTTGGTTTACATGATGAATAATTGCGGTAAAATTGCTTTGAAGTTTCACTGCTCGTATCAAGAGGTGCAATCAGATCGGACATTTTTTGACCGACCAACTGACTGATCGGAAGTGTTCGGATCGAATTCGGATAGTTATATCGGATAATGGTTAGATTCAGTATCAAATATTTTTTTCGAATTCGAGATATCATGGTCCGTCGGATCAGAATATTCTAAGATAACTTTTGAACACTTTGAAAAATGTAATTCGGATATCTAGATCATGTGGCTCGGCCTAATAGCAATTGTGGCCTATTACTTTGGCGAGGCAGAGATCAAGTCACAGCTACATGGTCACTCTGGTGCGTGTGTATACGAATGAGATGACGTATAAGACAATTTTTTTATGCGGTATCTATTTCGCGCGATATCCGATAAAAATTATCAGGTACTGATATTATTCACGTCGTATTCGTATCCAGAACTATTTGTATCCGACTCTGAATCCAATAAAAATATAATTTAGGATATAAAAACGATATCCAACCAAATTCGAGCTGATTGCACATCTACTCGTAGTTGACGAGCCTATGCAGTCGTTAACTCGGGAGGTGTCTTTGCCCCTGGCCCACATGGATCATGGCTTTCAAAAGTAATTTATACTATATAAAGTAAGAGTTTCTTCCCGCGTCACTTCATCAAAATTACCCACATTTGGCACCGCTCTTTAATTACTCACATTTGCTACTGCTCCTTTTTTTTTTTGAATTTTGGCCAGGAGCTTTGGCATTTCGGTATAGAAGAAGAAGCAGCGAGCTACTGCACGCACACCACACCCACACACGCACTCCACACACACACGCCACGCACTAACGCCACGCTGCACTCCGTCCGAACGACGTCGAGCAGCAGGCAAGCACGCCGCTCGAGAACAAGCGAGCTAAGCTGGGCTATCGCACTACGCGCTCTTCGCTCTTTAATTACCATTTTTGTCAATGTTAATGTTCTTTACAAATAAATTTTTTATCGTAAATTAAATTTCCATTGTAACGCATAAGACATAGCTAGTATGCATGGAAATGACACAATTCCATGCTTGGTAGTAGACTACGAGGGATTGGCCCCAAGAGTCACGCAGGGCGGCATTCGGCCGTTTTCTACGGGCGGCGTACCTTTTCTTTAGACGGACGCGTATAAACCACCACCCTCCAGGCCTCCACTCCGTCCGTTCGCCCATTTCCTTCGTCTCGCTTTCCAGGCTCCAGCAGTCCAGCTTGCATCACTCGCCGAGCTCTCCAGACTCCAGAGGTCGAAGCGATCACCGGCTCACCGCACCTCGTTATCAGGTGAGATTCCCCACCCCCTGGCCCTCAAGCTGTTTGATCTGAAAAAGAGAAACTGCTAAATTCTACTTGCCCCCCGGATCGATCGTTTCCCTAGCATCTGGCTGGCGCCGATCGGTGAAATTTTTCATGGTTTCCGCGTATGCTTTTTTTTTTCTGTATTGCCGAATTTCGAGCTTGATTTGCTATGTTCGTGATCCTTTGCACAGCAAAGAAGCCTGCTGGTTTTTTTATAGACGTTATGTGTGTATGTGCTGTCTGATTATGTCCTTGTTATATTATATCTGATTTGCTTCGGCGATCGGCTATTTGCCTGCAGTGAGCCCCGGAGGGGGTGATCTCCAGCGCTTGTTGTTGCAGTTTTTAGAGTTACTGTAATGAATATACATACGTGCATCAGCAGCAAGGCCAAACTGTGTAGACACAATCGTTTATCTGTTTCCTTAACAGAACTCTCTCTATGTGTGAGCTGTGGCTGTGATGGTATATGATCTATTTTACAAAACTGGACTGCTTCAAGAGCAGAAGTTTGTCTGACTCTGCATTATCACTTTGGTACTTTAGCTGCTGCCAACTTTTGTGAGTGGTATGTTCCATGTTTGTTTGCCCATTCGTGTTGCTAACAAATCTATTGAATGCTTAGGAGCTAGGATAGTTAGTATGAATAATACTATGTTCTTCACCATGTTAATTGATGTTTGAAAATTGGATATGATCTTTCAAACATTGATGCTTGGATTATTTAAACTTTTCTTCTCTAATCAAATGCCATTCGTCAATGGACTAATCCGCCGCATGACACTTGTCTTTGTAACTGCAGTCTTTATATTTAGATTTTCAAGCATTTTGCACCGATTATATTATTGGCTTACTTGCCCTTGCACAGAAACTTCTGTGACACTTTAACCTACAACTAGCTGCTAGCTACTAATGTAAAACCACTGTAGATTTTGTTACAGAACACCTGAGGAATGGCTGACGAGGATATTCAACCTATTGTGTGCGACAACGGCACTGGAATGGTTAAGGTTGTTGTCCTGCACAGAATCGTTTCAGCAAATCAAGGATGCTCTTCTTAACTAACTGATTACCTTCTTGATGTTAAACAGGCGGGTTTTGCCGGCGACGACGCACCAAGGGCTGTCTTCCCTAGCATTGTGGGCAGACCACGCCATACCGGGGTCATGGTTGGGATGGGCCAAAAGGATGCCTATGTGGGTGATGAAGCTCAATCAAAGAGAGGTATCCTGACATTGAAGTACCCAATTGAACATGGCATTGTCAACAACTGGGATGACATGGAGAAAATATGGCATCACACCTTCTACAACGAGCTCCGTGTTGCACCTGAAGACCATCCTGTATTGCTGACTGAGGCCCCTCTCAACCCCAAGGCCAACAGAGAGAAGATGACCCAGATCATGTTTGAGACCTTCGATTGCCCAGCAATGTATGTTGCAATCCAGGCCGTTCTATCATTACTAGTTAGAATCGCGCGCGAATGCCGCGCCGCGAGGGGAAAATCCGGTATGAGTTTTTTCAGAATCGAATTTATTGCTGCTGAGTCCGGTATGAGTTTTTTGCAAATCGAACTTGTGAAACTGCAGTTTTTTTTTCAAAATAACTGGCGGAGAAGGGACCGGATGCATTTTTCTATGTTCGCAAAACCACCCACTGGGCAAAAATAGTCTAGAGGAAAAAGGGCGAAAAATTATTCGAGACGTCAATCTTCTTTTATCGAGCCTAACACTATCTGCTGTTCACCGAGTAATAACACGTTTTAAAAATATCGAGATCGAGATAGAAAATCGAGTTGGGGAAAAAGTCTAGACATAGAATTTTGCACATTTCTCTCTGTGCGAAAAAAATTTTCCGAGGAAAACGTTTTTTTTTCGGCGAAAATATTTTTTCCGGTTTTTTTGGGTGGCGAAAATATTTTTCCCGGGTCTTTTGGATGGCGAAAACATTTTTTCCGTTTTTTTTGGGCCGCGAAAACATTTTTTCCGTTTTTTTTGGGCGGCGAAAACATTTTTTCCGTTTTTTTTGGGCGGCGAAAACATTTTTTCCGGGGTTTTTCGGTGGCGAAAACATTTTTTCCGGGAAAAACGGAGAAAGGACCTGAACGTAAGAAGCAGGGACCTATTTGTTATTTTTTTGGACCTGTTCGCTATCCTGAAAAATTAGAAAAGGGCTTGTTCGCGATTTGAAACTAACGGGAGGCTTGAACGTAAAATGCCGTGGGCCAGGGACCTAAACGCGAAGGAAGAAAAATGTCTTTGTCTCTCAGGAAATTACACAGGGACCTATCCGCAATTTCGAACAAGCGGAAGGGTTTTTTTGCAAAAACTACCAGATGACACGTGGGCACGGCCGTTGCTCGGCAATCCCAGCGCTCCTTATATGGAGTATATACGCCAGCGGTCGAACAACTGGTATGCCTGTTACCTTTGGAAGAGTTCGTACATCGTACTAATGTTCATTGGGTAGGGGCAGTAATAGCTTCTCCTGTTTTGTTCAGGTATTGTGCTCGACTCTGGTGATGGTGTGAGCCACACTGTTCCAATATATGAGGGATACACACTTCCTCATGCTATCCTTCGTTTGGACCTTGCTGGCCGTGACCTCACTGACCATCTAATGAAAATCCTCACAGAGAGAGGGTACTCCCTCACAACAACCGCTGAGCGGGAAATTGTCAGGGACATAAAGGAGAAACTCGCTTACGTTGCCCTTGATTATGAGCAGGAGCTGGAAACTGCTAAGAGCAGCTCCTCTGTTGAGAAGAGCTATGAGATGCCTGATGGCCAGGTTATCACCATTGGATCGGAAAGGTTCAGGTGCCCTGAGGTGCTGTTCCAGCCATCTCTTGTTGGTATGGAGTCTCCTGGTATACATGAAGCTACATACAATTCTATCATGAAGTGCGATGTCGATATTAGGAAAGATTTGTACAGTAATATTGTCCTCAGTGGAGGATCTACCATGTTTCCTGGAATTGCTGATCGTATGAGCAAGGATATCACGGCCCTTGCTCCTAGCAGTATGAAGGTTAAAGTGGTTGCGCCACCTGAAAGGAAATATAGTGTCTGGATTGGTGGTTCTATTTTGGCATCTCTCAGCACTTTCCAGCAGGTAGTTTTTTTCCTCAACTTTGGAAATTGCAAATGTTACTCCTGCGGTCTTTGCTCAGCAATTTTTATACCGGTCTCCACGGTACTTGTTTTGTCAGCTGTTATTAAGGTATTTGGGGTCAGAATCCTTTATCCGTAGTCCCCAATCAGTTCGCACTAGCAGAGGGATACGCACTGTCCATTTCAGATAACTCAATCTGAATATACGTTAGTGCATATTTTAGGAAATTTGCTAATAATCTTGCAGTTGTACTTGTGCAGCAAAAATGGTCAAGTACTCTTCTAGGACTTCATGTAAATTGCTTTATGTCCTAATTTTATCAGAAGAAAAAGAAGTATCTTCCGGGAGGTATTGGGATTTGGAACTAAATACCACTAAGATTGCTTGTGCGTAGGCAAAAACAGGAAGTGGAATAGCCATTGCGATAATGTTGAATTTTTTGTGCATTTCTGTTTCTTATGTTTTTTCCTTGTATTTTGAAGTATAGTTCTTCCACATATATCTCGAATCAACCCTGATAATGATTTGTTTGTTTGGCAGATGTGGATCTCCAAGGGAGAGTATGACGAATCCGGTCCCAGCATAGTCCACATGAAGTGCTTCTGAGCTTATGGGAAGTTTGCAGCTGTACTTTTGATTGCTGAAATATGCTTGTTGAGATATGTTTACAAGAGAGTTGCTTTTCAAAATTATATAGTAGTTTCTAGTTTGTATTTGGTTGTTGAGATATGCTTTTCGCGTTGGACATGGTTGAGTCATGGCTCTTCAAGACGTTTGAGAGTCTGCTGTTGCCTTGAAGCAAGCAAGCAACAGAAAGGGTACAGTTGTACAATGCAGTCAAATGATATATACCTACCGGTAGTCGAGCGGCCCGGGTCATAAAATCGGCTTGTTCTTTTAGGACAATGACATTGCCTCAGTGTTTTCACTGCTGTATGAAATAATGAAATGGAATATACTTATATATATATGCCTGGTGGCTATAAATGAATACATGTGTTCTATTCTCTAGCTGGGCGATGCTGGCGTACATATACAACCTGAGCACACGAAATTTTAACCGGTTTACGTGAGAATTCAAGTGTTTTTAAGTTCAAAAAACGAGAATTTGGTTTCTGTTGAACCTTTTTTCTTCTAAATTTAAAACAGGAGAATTTCAACCGATTTTATTTGAAACTCGTGCATTCAAATGGGCCTAAAGAGTCAGATTTTACCATTCGGCCATAAGCCTAAAATTTCCGAAGCAGACAAGAATACATCCCGGGCCCTGAAGCCCACATAACTACAGGCTAACCAACCAACCCAAGAGAGGCCCACAGCCCACGCTCCACGGTGGTCGCGTCGCACAGCACACAATTGCAACCAATCAGAACGCAGGAAGCCCCACGCCACGGATCGCCCCCCATGATCCGCGTGCCTCCCTCAGAACCGAATCCCCACCGTCCATCCGCCGCGAATCCAACGCTCCAAACCCCACCATCCCTCCCAAAAACAAACCCACCTTCCCTCTCAGAAACAAACCCGCCTACAAAATTTCCCCAATCTCCCGCCCACCCGCCGCCTATTTAAATCCCCCGCTCCCCTGCCATCTCTCCTCACACAAATTCTCCCCAATTCCCAATCCCCCAAGAGCTCGCGATCTCCACTCTCTCGTAGCAAACCCTAGCCTTTGTCCCATTACGATGGCCCGCACGAAGCAGACGGCGAGGAAGTCGACCGGCGGCAAGGCGCCGCGGAAGCAGCTGGCAACGAAGGCGGCGCGCAAGTCGGCCCCGGCGACCGGCGGTGTGAAGAAGCCCCACCGCTTCCGCCCGGGCACCGTCGCGCTCCGGGAGATTCGCAAGTACCAGAAGAGCACGGAGCTGCTGATCCGGAAGCTCCCGTTCCAGCGCCTCGTGAGGGAGATCGCGCAGGACTTCAAGACCGACCTCCGCTTCCAGAGCTCCGCCGTCTCCGCGCTGCAGGAGGCCGCCGAGGCCTACCTCGTTGGACTCTTCGAGGACACCAACCTCTGCGCCATCCACGCCAAGCGCGTCACCATCATGCCCAAGGACATCCAGCTTGCCCGCCGTATCCGTGGGGAGAGGGCATAGAGTGCTTCCTGCTTCGTGCTGCCTGATCTGGAGGGAGTGTAGAGATGTTTGGGGGTTTCTTCTTTGCCTGTGTTGCGTGTTGGCGTGTGGTAGTGTAGTAGAAGTTACTCTTCGTGCTACGGTGGCTGTGCTACCTTCTTATTATCATCAGCCATGGGAAAACTGGTTATCTGATCTTCAATCTGTGCTTTTCGATACCTGTGTTGTGTTCGTGAGCCTGTACTGGTCAACGAATGGAGGTTGTATTTCTGTATAATCAGATATCGTTCGAAAATTGCCTGGCATTTTCAGCCTAAATCGTTGGTATTATCTCCTAAAACTCTCCGTTCTGTACAACTAATTTTAGCTATTTGCGTGTTTGGGTTTCTCTGAATCTGAACCCTGCTTATGTGTCGTATAACGACAGTACTTAGCGGGATTCTCAACTTCAGGATGTCTTCTTGATGTTGTTTTGCACCATTTCATTTTGTTATTTATCACAACGTTCAGTTTCTTCAGTGTACCTTGTTCACAATTAAATGGCAAGGAGAAAATAACCGAACAAGCCCAATTGATAATATGTTGCGTTCCAATAAACACCGCCCTTTGTATTTGTAGATTATATACTAGTTAGGGCATCCACCTTGTAGTGTACCGGTATCAGCACTAGGAAATGCCATATCACACGTTAGTTTTATTTTTCAATCCAGCTCTCTTCTGGATGGTACCTACTACTAAACAAAATATGATCACTTTTTATCCTACTCAACTCTTCCTCCCTTTTTCACATACATGCTGAGCCCTAGTTTTTTTTTTTGCTTGTTTGCTGTTGGAGCAAAACCTGAAACACCACACTGGAGGTGTCCTTGGTAGCATTTAGCAAAGGTGCGTGTTTGTCACCTACTCAATTGGCTTGGTTCTAGCGAACCGCAGTTTTGTTTGCTTTTGCTCCAATCTTTGAGATTCCGTTTTCCTCGCTTGACCAATTAAACTAGGTTGAGTTGCGCGCGTTGCTGCGTCGCGAGGGAAAAATTTGGTTGTTTTTTTAGAAAACTGCGCTACGGGACCTAAACGCCATCTCGATTTTTTTCGGGTCTATTCAAAAAAAAATTCGACGAAAGGACTTAAACGCGATTTTCAATTCAGCTATAAACCGCGTGTAGGGACCTAAACGTAATTTCAAAATTTTTCGGGTCTATTTTACTTAAAAAAACTTCCGAAAGGACCTAAATGCAATTTTTAATTTTCCCGAAAGGACCTAAACACGAATTCCAGATTTTTTAGGGGCCTTGCCGGAGGGGGCGACACGTGGATGCTTTGGTTGAGCGGCAATCTTTGTGGCTATTATATAGAGTATATGCAAGACCACGACTTTTTCTCGATAGGAGCTGGTGTCTGTTTAAATATTTAAGGGTTTGTTTGAATCCATTAGCTCTAATAGTTAGCTGGATGGGGCTGATTGGATCTATTAGTTAATAGTTGGTTGGAAATTTGGTTGTAAGTGCAAATGTCCATGGTACCTTTGCATTAATTAGTCGAGCGTGAGGAAAAGGGGCCAAGGGTAAATTGGTCTTTTGACCATCCATTAGCTGAAATTAGTAGGGGAGAACCAACTAATGAGATAACTATTAGTTGGATTGTTGGCTAACTATTAGTTGGGGTGTTTAGATCTATTTCAGCTAATTTTAGTAGCTGACTGTTAGTGCTAATGGATCCAAACATGGCCTAAACATCTAGCCAATAATTGCGCAATTGTGCGGTTTGGTGTAGTATAGTGTACCTTTATGCAATTCCAGATTTGAAATTCTATATTTTGCTATATAAATTTGAATTTAGGATATTGATTCTATATTTGATTAGCAAATTTTATTTTGAGATCTCTCTTCTAATGTGTGAAAGAGAGGACTGAGAGGTGGGTACATCGAGGAAATTTACTCTTAATATTTAAATTAAAGCAGTGCTACCTATCTTTTTAAAATTAATATATCTCTAAACCAACTTTTAAATCTAAACCTTCAAAATTAGGATCTACCAAATCAAGGGCTAGATGATTTTAGACCTTTTTCAAATTAATATTTCTCTAAGATAACTATCAAATCTTAAGTCTTTAAAATTAGAGTGCACCTTATTTAAGGATCATATGTTTTTCTTTTTTGTGAGATTTTCTAGCGTATCTATCCTTTTTCTAAGTAACCGTAAAAGACCTGTCATCGATTTTTTTAATATAGAATAGAATGTCAGCAAGCCTTCGATAATACTAATCCTCATGCCCGGTCAAGTGAAAGTTACTTTCCTAAATAACGTCAGCACTGAATATGTTATTCTCTGAAGTTTCCATCGCTGGTTCGCTGTACTCGCCATTTGGCTATATTACTCTTTGAGCAGATCTGTGTGTGATATCTTCACTTGGATGTAACGACCGTCCCCCTCGTCTTTTTTTTCTATACACGCCATGAGTGGAGAAGAAAGCCCTAATTTAAGTTTTAGATTCACCTGACTAATAGGTCGATAAATGATAGTAATTATAGCTGCATCTTGTAGCGTGTACGGAGCCATCCAAACCGATCTCAAAAGAAAGAAAGAAAGAAAACCACCCAAACTATATGTAGTAGACCTGTACAGTGCTCTTTTATTCTTTCTGAAAGTTCATTGTGAAGTGCTAATTAAAATGCTTTTTTCCTTGAACGTTTTGTGTATTTTATGGGAAATTTGACTGTGATTTGTTCTAAAATTTGTTAGTCTTTGTATGGCTGATGAGTGATGGCTACTTAGCAGCCAGCAGGTGTTGCATCATGTGTGGTTGATGAGCGATGACTACTAGTAATCTAGTACCAAGCAAACAGGCTATGACATCAGTGGTAACTGGTAAGTACTGCCGTTGCGTTTCTTCTTTCCTCAAGTCATCTGGAGTATTCGCGCGTGTCATTTTTTTCATAGAATATTTTTTCCGGTAACATTTTATTTTTTAAATCGTCGAAATAATGATCGAAACGGTTGAAAGAACATAATTTTTTTTTCACGGTGTAACACGCCGCGCGTGTCGTTTTTCGTAGAAAAAATTTCTTTTTTTTTCGGTGGCGTTTTATTTTTTAAATCGTCGAAATAATGAGCGGAACGGCTGAAAGAACACAAAATTTTTCGTGGCGTAACACGCCGTGCGTGCCGTTTTTTCGTAGAATTTTTTTTGCGGCGGCGTTTTATTTTTTAAATCGTCGAAATAATGAGCGAAACGGCTAAAAGGACAAATTTTTTTTGTCGTTTTTTGTAGAAAAAATTTCTTTTTTTCGGTGGCGTTTTATTTTTTAAATTGTCGAAATAATGAGCGGAACGGCTCAAAGAACACAAAATTTTTCGCGGCATAACACGCCGCGCGAATGGGGAAAAATAGAAAGATAGAGCTGTAGAAATATCTCTTTCGATGAATTATTTGGAAAATATTGGAGACCGAGCTAGAAAACCGCGGCGGGGAAAAAGTTTAGAGGAAAAAGGGTGCAAAATTATTAGATGCGACAACCTTTTTTTGCCGAGTTTGACACTCTACGCGTTCACTGAGTAATAATACATGTTTAAAAAAATATTAGAGATCGAGATGGGAAATCGAGATTGGAAAAAGTCTAGAGATAGAGCCGCACACATATTTCTAGTGACGAAAACATTTTTTCCTGGGAAAAACGGAGAAAGGACCTAGATGTAAGAAGCAAGGACCTGAATGTTACGTTTTTGGACCTGTCCGCTATCCTGAAAAATTAGAAAAGGGCTTGTTCGCGATTTGAATTTAACAGGAGTTTCTTTCCGTAAAACGGCGCAAGAGGGACCCGAACGCGATTTTGTTGGAAAATATCTTCCTCTCATAAAAAATCGCGAAGAGCCTATTCGTAATTTATAAAAGGACTAAAACGCAAAAAAAAATTTGAGCCGAGCCGGCCGGCCGGCTCGGCTCAAATCTTTGTGCTGGCCGGAACTTTGCAGGATTTAGGAGGGGTATTATACTAGATACGTACGACGGCAACACTGTGTGAGGGTGATTTTAGGGACATTTTGTTTTAAGAAGGTATGGTCCTCTGAACATAATTATCTTAAAATATGAGGGTTTTTTTTTGTCAAAAGAGCTCGAAAAGGAGCTTGATTTGAACCTGCAGAACCACAAGTTATTGGCAAAACATTTGGCACAAGGTTCTAAACACATTTTCAGAATTTTCGAAGGTGCCTTATGCGAAAGAGTCAGGTGAGTGTGTGTAGATGTTTACCCATAAATATTGAAGAGAGAAGAAGATAAATAAGGGTAAAAAATGGAGAAAATGTAATTAAAATCACTTGTAGGCCTTATATTTAAAAAAATAAAAAATATGTGCCATACATTTTTAAACAGAGGGTGGCTATAATATACGAAGCATAGCCTCAAATAAAAAGAAATGAAATTTTAATTTAAAACTTAATTCTGGCCTTATTTTAAATAATATGTTTTTATTTAAAGAAATGAAATTATAATTTAAATCTTAATTCTGGCCTTATTTTAAGCAAATTTCTCAAGTTTTTTGCTATTTAAAGAATATGTTTTTATTGGTCAAAATGAGGTATCTAAAATTTAAATTTCAAAATTAAATGAGCAGGAGAAAATTTAATTAAATCCTAAATAACCCCATATTATCTCCAAAAAGTTTTAGGAAAATTTTAAATCATTTTATGCCTCTGGGAAATTTAAATGCATTAGTAGCATTGTATGGATCTTTAAAAATTTAAAACATTTGATAATTATCTATAACTTTTATTGTAGCTTAGGAATTCTCTCAGGACTCTTCTCACAATGTTTTAGAAATTTACAATATGATTTCGTAGCTGGAAAATAAAAAATAGCGAAATTTAAATGTATTAGTAGCATTGTTAGAATATTTTTAAAAAATTTTAAAAGTTTTTTCATTATTTGGAATTTTTATGGTAGCTTAGGAATACTCTCAGAACACTTATAAAAAAGTTTGAAAATTTTCAATATGATTTAATAGTTGGTAAATGAAAAATAGTGAAGTTTAAATCCATCAATAGTATTGTTAGAATTTTTAAAATATAAAAAGTTTGATAATGATCTAAATTTTTTATTGTACCTTAGAAATATTCTCAGGACCCTTATAGAAAAGTTTAAAAAATTTCCAAGGTGATTTAATAGTTGGGAAATTAAAAATATTGAAATTAAAATGCATTAGTAGCATTGTCAGAATTTTTTAAAATAGAAAACATTTTTCCATGATTTGAAATTTTTATGGTAGTCTATGCATGATGTCAGGACCCTTCTCAAAAAGTTTCAAAAATTTCCAAGATGATTTAGTAGCTGTGAAATAAAAAACAGCAAAATTTGAATGTCTTAGTAGTATTGTCAGATTTTTTTAAAAAAATTGAACAAGTTTTATCATAATTTAAAATTTTTATGGTAGCTTAGGAATGCACTCTGGACCCTTCTCAAAAAGTTTCAAAAATTTGCAAGATGATTTAGTAGCTCAAATAAATCTTAAAAAAATCATCTCGACCAGAAATAGAACACGGGACCTCACGCTCGGCACATCTGTGTAAGTTGCAAGCACCTCGCGCCTCCGCCTTGCGTTGCGTGCGTTGCGCTCACACTCCAGTCACCAGTTTGACTATCTGCGGTAGCTGGCGTCGCTTGCACCCGTCCGTCTCCCTCGTACCACAGGACAAGGCCTCCCAACCGCCACTCGTCCGCCGCTCCCTTTGTTGGGCTCCCACTTCCCAGCCTCATTCGCGCGCGGGTGATGTGAGCAGGGTTTGATCGAGAGAGAGGGAGAGGAGCTGACCGATCGGCGGATCGAGATGGACCACGCGGCGGAGGCGCAGCGGACGGACCTGATGACGATCACGCGGTACGTGCTCAACGAGCAGGGCCGCCACCCGGAGTCCCGCGGCGACTTCACCATCCTCCTATCCCACATCGTCCTCGGCTGCAAGTTCGTCGCCTCCGCCGTCAACAAGGCCGGCCTCGCCAAGCTGGTCGGCCTCGCCGGCGAGACCAACGTCCAGGCAAGCGCCGCGCCCCACCTCCCTTCACGCACATCTTTACCGTTTTATGTGCAGAAACATGTGTACTGCGGATTGCCCTCTGAGTCTCTGACAGCAGGGCTCACTGGCCAGATGAGAAATACTAACACGTCCATTAGAAGAGAAGATCGATCTTACCCCGACCATCCATCTCCAGCATCTCTATGCTCTATTCTCTTGATTGTTCTTTTTCTTTTGTACGATCCAAGTGGTGGCCTTAATTTTCTTACTTTGCTTAATTTTTGTGCGCGTTCACATGTAAGAGCTGCAGGGGGAGGAGCAGAAGAAGCTGGATGTGCTGTCCAACGAAGTCTTCGTCAAGGCGCTCGTCAGCAGCGGCCGCACTGTAATGCACTCACCTAGAGATTAGGGGGTCATATGATTCGCCCATAAAGAATTGGTTTGGGGCATATATACACACACACACTTCAATTCTGAACTTATACAGTGACTTGCTTTTCTGTGCAGTGTGTTCTCGTGTCTGAAGAGAACGAGAAGGCCATTTTCGTTGATCCTCCGCTCCGCGGAAAGTATGTGAATTTGGGCAGCTTATGTTCTTCTCAGTTGCCTGTTGCATGACTTATTTTTTTCGA
Source organism: Guadua angustifolia (assembly GCA_036346375.1). Taxonomy (NCBI): domain Eukaryota; kingdom Viridiplantae; phylum Streptophyta; class Magnoliopsida; order Poales; family Poaceae; genus Guadua; species Guadua angustifolia. Next base: position 35,861,595 of record CM070509.1, on the reverse strand, counting down.
CAAACATGTTGTAGTGTGTCCTATGAGTTACATAAAGTCAGTGTTGTTTTGTCTTAATAAGAAACTGAATGGGTTCCCTACTTCCCTTTCTGTTCAGGTACTGCGTTTGTTTCGATCCACTGGATGGTTCCTCTAATATCGACTGCGGTGTCTCCATTGGAACGGTATGTATTATTGTGATTTTCAGTTCTGATCATCTTTGATTCAATGAGGAAAAAGTGCGCCATAAAGACCTATAAAAGCATAAAAATGGACTAATTTGTATCTGTATACCACTTTAAAAGAAACCAGTGGTGGTCACCCTTCCCCTCGTCCTCATCCTCATGTGAAAAATATCTCGCCCCATTCCTTCTTTTGCATCCCTTATCCGATACGCCCTCAACAAAATCACCAACCGATATGCTACCTTGTCCTTATCTCAACAAACTTAATCTTATCTCTACTAATAAAAAACACCTTAACAAACTCAGCTCAACTCAACAGAACTCAACCAACATCACTAGGAAGCAGCTTGTCGCCCGCATCTTCTTCTTCCTAAAGGATGCCATCGCCCGCATGGCCACGTTAAGATTATCACCAACGCCTCCCGGTGTAGGCCACCCTTCTCATCCTTCAGTCCCTCGACGTCCACATCTAGCATGTTGTCTACACGTGCATGGGCTCGCCCAAATAGGATAGGTGCATGATGCCACGTCGCCACCAAACCTCACTGCCACCGCTGCCATGTCGTTGTGACAGAGTGCCGTGCCATCGTCATTGGGGACGATGGGACGGAAGAGCTAACAGCCTCGCTGCCGCCACCGTCTTTGAGGAGGACGATAGACTGTGGAGGGCCATGCCGCATTCAAGCTCGCCCTTGAGCTACATGGGGTGGCACACTTGCCGGGAAAGAACCATGGAGGGCGATCGGGGATGAGCGGACTCGGTGGCGGCGCGGTTCTAGAAGGACGAATCTGATGAAGATGTGGTTGCGATACACTGGATCCGGCCATCGACAAGGAGGGGGATGCTGGATTCGATGTTGACGTCGTCGGGTAAGAAGCATAGAGAATGGTTAGATGCGGCAGTGCCATCGCCGAGGAAAAACCACGAAGGGCGACCAGGGATGGTGGATGTGGTGGATGTGGAGGCCAAAGCTGAGGAAAACTCCAAATCCGCCCTTTGCTAGCCATCTCCTGTCGTGTCGTTGTAGATCCAGCCGTTGTTGTTCGCCTGCTGTGTTGTCACGCTACCACCCCTCGCCGACCGTCACTGATACTGGTCACCTCGCTGCCATCGGTGGAGGAGAGAGAGAGAGAGGGAGGGAGAGGAGAGCAAAAGGGGAGAGTGACAGGAGTGAGAAAGGGGATTAGATTTTTATTGTACGGGTTGTACAGATGGGACCATACATGTATTATGTCGGTAGGCATACTGTATTTGAGTTTCGTACTCCAACCAAGCAATTTACATAAGAAAAGCATGAAGGTTGGGCTGTTTGTGTGTGTTTTTCAAGTGTGTGCTTTGCATGCGCTTGAGAGCCACGAAAATTTCAGCCAGCTAAATTTTCTCAGAGAATGAAACTTTAATTTTATTATTCCCGAGAGTTACTATGTTGAAAATTCTGATGGAAACAAGTGGTCATTGGGATGGTTTTATTTTCACATTACTGTACAAGCCAAGAAAAAAAGTGCATATATAGCAATTTTAAACTTCGTCATAGATTGTTTCTTTGAATTTTGTTTCACTTTTGTTTGCATGGTAATCTATAAAAGTGTGTGGGCCTTTACCTGTATGCATAACAGATTCAAGGCGCTACAATCATCTACATGCTTCACACTATGAGTGTGCAGAAACATAGAAATTTTTGTACAAAGTTTAATTTTTCGCAATGGGTATTTGTTTTTTATTTTAGTTTTGCATTCAGCATATGAAGAAAAAATCACTACAAATTGTTTTAGAACATGCGATACAATAATTCTTTTTCATCGGTAGCAACACATGGGCACTTAACTAGTGCTAAAAAAAAGAGTCCATGCTTACACATAACAAATAGACTGTCAGCTCATCTAGTTTCAACTACAAGAGATTATTTTTAGTAACTAATGCAGTGAAATCTCTTAATGATATTATATGTTTTGTTCTTTTTCTGTTCTATAGATCTTTGGGATTTACATGATTAAAGGTAAGGACAATGTGACTTTGGACGATGTACTGCAACCTGGAACAAACATGCTTGCTGCTGGCTACTGCATGTACGGGAGTTCATGCACGGTAATTATGTCGCCTAAATCCATTTCCACTTCAAATATCTCACTCCTACCCGTCTTCCTAAATTGACTGATGTTCTGATTTATGACAGCTTGTGTTGAGCACTGGAAATGGAGTAAATGGTTTCACCCTTGATCCTTCCCTTGGGGAGTTCATACTGACTCATCCAAATATCAAGGTTTATGACCCAACAATGTAGTTATTATTATTATTGTTTTGTTGATTGATATTTGGTTAAAACAATACTTGTTTTATGCTTCTTTCTTGTGCAGATTCCGAAGAAAGGGAAGATCTACTCAGTCAATGAAGGAAATGCCAAAAACTGGGATGCACCTACAGCCAAGTATGTAGGTTTTTACTATGTAGGTGTTTACAAAATATTAGAACTTCTTAATAAGATAAACTGAATCTTCCTGCCAACGTTGCAGCTTTGTGGAGAAATGCAAATTTCCCCATGATGGTTCGTCACCTAAATCTTTAAGATACATTGGAAGGTGAGTCAGTCTTTCAGTCGATTATCATCTGACAGAGAAGCGACACAATCATCTCCAATTGAGGCAAAGCATAAGAATAGAGAATTTTTACTGTGCACTATGCCCACAGTTATTTGAATCTGATTGCCTTTGTTTTAGTGAACTTAATGACTGTGTTATGTTGTTCTGCTCCTTCTGGATGGTCTACAGTATGGTTGCTGATGTCCACCGTACCTTGCTATATGGAGGGATATTTTTGTACCCTGCGGACAAGAAGAGCCCAAACGGAAAACTCCGGTGTGCCGATGCTAACAATCTCTCTCTCTCTCTCATGTTACCTCTAAAGTCCAAACTGCTTATGGATTTACATTCCTGAAGTTGTTGACATGTGCTATGGCAGTGTTCTGTATGAAGTTTTCCCCATGTCATTCCTGATGGAGCAAGCTGGAGGCCAGGCTTTCACAGGCAAACAAAGGGTGCGGTGGATTTCAATTCTTCTTGGCAACAACATGTTCAGACTAAAAATCTTGATACTATGCCACACTATCTTATTCTCATAGCTAAGGATTGAAAAACGAGAAAAATACCAGACCCTGGTCGGTACCGGTTACCTACCCGTGGTGGTAGCCGGTAGAAAGGTTTTCTATTGGACGGTTTCAATTATAAATTTTAAATTCAAAATTTGAATTTGGCCAGTTACCGTCCGGTTATCAGCCAAAATTACTACTCATCAGTTCAAATTCAAATTTATAAATTGAAACCATTTTGGACCGGTATTTTTTTTACCAGACCAGGCTGGTATGGCCGGTAACCAGCCAGTTGCCGCCGATATTTCTATCCTTGCTCGTAGCACATTTTAACGTACATGTGCAATTTAACAAAATTACAGCATCTTAACTTCGCATGTTCTTACCAATCGTTGGCGTGCCATAACTGAAAAGTTATTGATACAATTGCATTGCAGGCTCTTGAACTTTTGCCCACTTACATTCATCAGAGATCTCCAATATTCCTCGGGAGCTACGATGATGTGGAGGAGATCAAATTATTGTACGCTTCTGAATCAAACGCCGCCTGATCTGAGTGGTTGAAGACACATAAATCATCCTCCGCATTGCGGCAGGATTGATCAGATGTTTATTTTCTGTTCTCGGCCTTAATGTAAAAAATCAGTCTACAGACTCTGTACAACAACTTCATAAATAATCAAGACCTACGTTTCTTACAAAGTTTTACCGACCCATATTACATACTCTCATGATTCCTTGCAAAATCTGATCTAGAATTTTGTAGGGAGGTACATACAAAGACATATTACTTATGTTATAGTTGTTGGTTTGCAAAATCCAATTTAATAAATTTCAGCGGTACAAAGAAAATTCTGCACAATGGTAGACAGGGATGTGAGTGTTTAACCTTGAAAACATGTCAGAAACGGCATCAGGAATTGGGAACCCGCTTGCTGCTTCAAACCTGTTCTCAACTTGTTTTTGAGTTTTTATATTACCAGTCGCATCATGTCGATGTTTTTGGGTCAATCTACCTGTTTCTCAAGAATCTGGCACGACAAGCAGTGTAGAAATAAAATTTCCAATCTCCCAGAACCTTTGTACTATTGATCATGTGCAATACTGTTAGAATGTCATAATTCATGAGTCTTGTGATTTGCCAAATTATATATCTTAGTGTTGCACTGCATCAGAGTGAAGATGTCAACGAAAGTCCACAACCAATTCTTTGGCTTATTGTACATCAAGGTGATCTCCTCGCAGTTAGTACATGATTACATTGTTGCTCAACAGATAGAAGATTTTCAATCAGCTATTGTGCAGACATCAGGCAAGAACAACCAAATACCAAAATAACACAGATTACCATATTATTTGTTTGTTCCAGTAATAACTGTAAAGAGGAGTACAAGAACCAAACCACAACGTCTTGGAGACAAATTTCCACATAGAAATTCAGATTAATACATCAATCGGAAAAGATGGCTAATACAGGCTAATGCAAAAAAGAATGCAGAAATACAGACTCGTGTAACTTGGCTGTTCATCATATCTTGAATGTTCTGATGGAATGTTCTTTGCTTTATATCATAGAAGGCCGGGTGAAGGAAAAATGGGACACGCTCTACTGACGCAAGCTCTGCAGAATGTATTGCGCATACAGGTCCCTGCAAAGAGATAAAGCAATTTATGTCAATACGAATCTACCCCCTTCAGTCTCCAATTTTATAACACTATTCATATCATCCTCCAAAATGATCAGAATTCAGAACTTACATGGAGTACTGGATGGCATCACGAGCAGCAGTGGCGGGCAAGAAATCATTGACAGCCACCTCCTTGTTCTCGTTCTTCTTATCTGAAAGATTTGATCAACAGCCACATAATTGAAGCAAATATACTATTTTTTTTAAAGGAGAAATTATATGAACTGAGACAGCAGGCGTACAGTCTTCAAAGAAACGCCGGATCTCCTGAAGACGATGCGGAGAAAGTTCGCTGAGATTATTGTAATGGCGGTACTCAGGATCATCGGCACAGACGGCAATGATCTTGTCATCTTTCTCTCCCTGTTCCAAAAGATGCAGTGGACTGTATGTAAGGTTGATCCTGATAATAGCATAAGGCAAAATTTGACTTCTACAGAGATGAAAGGATCGATTTGCCTACCTGATCTATCATAGGCATGAGACCGATGGCCCTGGCTCGGAGGAAGGAGCCGGGAAGAACTGGTTCCTGGTTACATATAACATGCATTTGTTGATTGTTAGAAAATACAGTACAGAACTATGAGCTTTGTAGAGAGTTACGTCAATCCTGCTGGAAGTATCAGTTCACCTGCATGAGGACCAGGACATCCATGGGGTCGTTGTCTTCGCAAAGGGTTCGCGGAATGAAGCCGTAATTGTGAGGGTAGACCACAGAGGAGTACAGAATTCGATCGACCTGGCAAGGTTTCAGCGTACGGGGAATATATCACACGGATCTTAGATTATGTTATCTGTTCTAAACGATCATGCAAGAAGAGAAAGTTTCAGAGAGCAGCAAATGCGCTGGTGTGGATGAGTCACTGCAGACCTTGATGAGTCCTGTTTTCTTGTCGAGCTCGTACTTCACCTTGCTCCCCTTGGTGATCTCCACTACCTGTTGTACGGATCCAATGCAACGAGTTGCTTCAGAATTCAGATGCCAAAGTGAAAGCCAACCATGAAAATTGCAAGATATATCTCATTCATGCAAGTTTAATTTTGCGTCTGCCATCGGTCATTGGCGTTAAGAGAAGGAGATACTAACAACGTTGAAGACGGCCGGAGCTTCAGGACCTGCATTATGAACAAGTTGTCCCCCATTAGCGCTGCAAGTCTGCAACTCGAACGGCTTTGGATCTGAACTCTATCTGAGCTACAAAGTTCCGCGAGGACTACTCACCGATCTCAAGATCGTGCCAGGGGTGGGCGGCGACGGACCTCCTCGACAGCGACGAGAGGATCCTCTCGTTCAGCCGCGGCGCCGGCGGCTTCTGCTCCTCGGCGGCGTGCCCATTGGCTCCGTTCTCCTGGCTCATTTCGCTCTATCAGAAGCAAAAAGAATTCGATTCCCACTGCGCTGCGTATCCGCGTGCGCGTTGCTCGATCGGTGGGCGCTGGACGACCGCAACGCTCTCGGCGCGGTGTGCATATATAGGAAGCGAGGCGGGGGAGCGCCCGGTTGGTGGTGGGGGGAGCGCGCGCTTGACCGGAGGCGTAGGCGGCATGCACGCGCGCATCTGGAACTGGCATGCGGTGACGGTGCGGTGCTGCGCCGCGCCGCGCCGGGGCGGAAGTGGGAAGCTTCCTCGCGTCGCGCCGCACGTTGGCTGTGCCCGAGTTTCGAGCTGGTCGTGTCCCACCCCCCGGGAAAGGTGGCGCGGCCCGCGGGGACGCGTCCAGTCCGGACTCCAAACCGACAGGGGTCCCTTCGGTCGCCGCTCTCGTTCGGATCGTCGATCCAGGGTATGTACAATAAAATCACACCAGCAATAATAGCGCGCTACGCTGCACCGTTCTGTAGAGTCGATAGGACCCGTTAGTAAATCTATGAGGTCGTATTTTCGATTTTCATATTTATTTTTAAAAAATAGGTAGTTAGCTATAAATCTTCAATGAATCTATATTTTTTTTAGAAAACCGCAGTTACAATCCGTCGGCGAATCACTGGGCTGATATAAATCCGCGACGAACCTATGTTTTTTTTCATTGTAGATGGGAAAAAAGTAATCTAATTTTTTTTAGGATCCGTTTCGCTAAAAAACAACCGGAGGCGAATCCATGGGTCGCTATAAACCTTCGACGAATCTGTTTTTTTTAACTGTAGAGGGGCATAAAGTATTTTTATGTTTTTTTCACTGTAGATGGGGAAAAAGTAATCTAATTTTTTTCAGGATCCGTTTCGCAAAAAAACTACCGGAGGCAAATCCATGGGTCGCTATAAACCTTCGACGAATCTGGTTTTTTTAACTTTAGAGGGGCATAAAGTATTTTTTTTTTCGGGGTCCGATTCGCTAAAAAGCATCAGGAGGACCTAAATGTAAACCGCGAGGGACCTAAATGTAATTTTTAAAAAAAATTCGGGTCTATTTCATTAAAAAAACCGTCGAAAGGACCTAAACGCGATTTTCATTTTTTTTTCGGGACCTAAATCGATTTCGATTTTCGGAGGGGGCCTCACCAGGCCGACACGTGGCTCACACAGGGAGGCCGCAATCCCACCCGGTTTAATATATAGTATACATTAGTCTACTCTCAGTATATTTATATCAGTATTATCCTATGTAGAAGAGTAAGAAAAAAAGAAGGGTGTTGACTCTTATTTAGTAGTAAGCATTGTACGGAAGTATAAATAAATTAGTTATATACAAGAGAGAAGAGATAATTAATGCACAATATCTAAAGCTAACTTTTAGAGACAGCTATTATATAAACTGGTTTTAGTGCTTACTCTAGATGACATGATAGGAGATAGAGTAAGTAGCTGGCTTTATTATTGTACTTGCCCTTAAGGTACGTTAATAGAAAGCAACTACTCCATCCGTTCTAAAATATAGGGCGTATTAGAATTCAATAAAATCTTTTGAAGTAAACTTTGACCATTAATTTCTGTTATAATATATTATGAATTGTAAATTAAACATGCATATAATTTGACTAATTCGTGGTCAAAATTTATGTAATTTGACTTTTCTGAATTTTAATATGCCCTATATTTTGGAACGGAGGGAGTATCTATAATATATCTTTATATCGTTTATAGACAACACTATAAACAATTCATACATTAGATTGTTAATGGTCTCTTATTCAATTAACAAACCGTCTATACAATAGTACACAAAATATAAAACTGTTTATAAGGATGTCTATTAAATACTAGACATCAGTTTTTTCTCTCATCTATATCACTTAAAATCTATATCACTTAAAATCTTACGTAACATCTCTTATAAATAACTGATTGTGAACCATTATACATACCCTTCAAACTCAAACAACACGGAAACTGGCAACAACGCGGAAACTCAAACGTGCAAGAAACTGGCGAAATGCAGAATGCTACTCCGCGATCGCGTCGTGACTTTCTTTGATTTTTGAATCTCGTGCGCTCTTGCTCTTGCATATAGATACAGTGTGCGTGGATGGGATCAAAGAGGTGAAGGCATCTATCTGCTAACGCTTACTTTGCCAATCATGCTCTGAAAATGGTGAAGTCCAGACAGAATTATCTATCACTGCTCAGAGTTTTTTAATACCAGTTGGGCTAAAGAAATGGTACTCCTCTGTTTCTAATAAATAGACTTATTCTAGTTTTTTTTGCACTTTATTACATATCTTTATTATATCTTTAAATGGTTTCTTTCTCTAGTTCGTGGTAGTAAATAATATTCAAAATAGGTAAATAAAAGAGGTATGGAAAGAAAAAATTATTAAAAAGGTCATGTCAAAATTATAGAACGACATGTATATAGAAAAATATCAAAAGCCATAATGGTATGTATTCAGAAATGGAGCATTTGCCATCTGCACTGTTTAAAGCTTTTGAGGTCACGATGGGGGCATTTTGCTCCAAAAAAGAAGGTAATGGGGGAGGAAAAGAGGTCGTGATGCGCATGTCAATCAGCGTGGCGCACGTTGTGGCAACGCCTGCCGATTGGGGTTCGTGGATTTAAATTTCTGCCCCAAACACCGACAAGCGCTCGGAGGTGTGGTTTCGAGGTAGCCCCCATTGCTAGCAAACGAGTAGAGTAAAATCTCGGGGTTCCGAGGCAACATGACAAGGATCAGGATCAGATTAATCGGTGTCAGCTTTGGGGAATTTCGCCGAGTTGAAAGTTGTAACCCATCAAACTCTGGTCTGTCTGGTTACCTGCTTCACATTGCAAAGTGAGAACCATTCTCGGACAGTCCACTCAGCCTTTGCCGCACTGCTTGTGAATTTGTGATCTGTGAACGCACAGTAATTGTCGATATCAGATGTCACTCAAAGGTGTTGAAAATGGATGGTTCATTCAAGTACGGAGAAACTGGTACCAGAGTCAAACCAATTTATACAAATAATTGTTTAGTACAGTTTTCTGTATTCATGGCTAAGCCTATGACATGCCCCAGAATCCAGTAATACTCTATAAAGAGTATTCCTTTTGTCCAAATTTATAAGTCTTATTCATAAATATAAGACTTGTATGTATATTTAATGAGGTCTTTTCTTCTATACCTCATCACCCACACAAAGTATGCTTATCTTTCAAGACAATTAAGTGAGGATATCTAAGTCATTTCTTTTGTACTTTTCTTAATCTCAACATAAGCTTAATCCTTGTGCAAAGTCAAATACGTCTTATATTTTTGGATGAAGGCGGTATCCTACCGCTTGTAAAAGACATATATGGCAGAAAGTTTCAATAAACAAGTTCAGAACCCTGTTGTGGAAAGAAAATTATTGGTGTTATGGTTGTCCAATCTAACACAAATGTCACCCTCACAATGTGAGCAGTTAAGATAATTAATAAACACATGAAACATTTCCACGGTACTATGCAAACATGAATCGGTTCTTTAGCAGATCACTGTAATGGTGCAGTTCGCAAAAAGCATGTGATGATTTTACGGGCATGTGCCAAACACTCACTCCAAAGGGTCTCTACCAGGCTTAACAACAGTGGCGTATCCAGAAACTTAGAAAGGAGGGGGCTAAAATTAAGACCTCTAAACTAATATATATAATATATTAATATACATAGTATTTTTTCAGAACATAGAACATGACATAATGATATATATAATATAAAAATACCAATACTTATCTAACAGTCGCATATAATATAAATACGTAACATTATAAAGAAAAATAATGTACCGATCATTGCTTCTTAAGAGTTGATAGTTGATATTTACGGGTTTTTATGTTTTGAAAACGTTACAAAATATATTCCATGTCTATCTTGGAAAATATGTCTCGTTCGATGTAGTATACCATGAGATCATTTAACCATCATCACTTATTTTATTACATAAATTTGTCTTGATAATCTTCATTGCGAAAAGCCCTTTCAACTTGTACCCACAGTAAAACTAATACTAATTCAATAAGCCTATAGACTAATGGATAAACAACATGCTTTTTTGCTTCAACCATCATCACCGCGAGACTAGCAAGATCATCACAATTTGAAATTTTTTCTCTTCTCAAGTCATCAATGAATAAGTCAAGTTGTGCTTCCAAAACCACACGATCATATGATGAGAAATCATCTGAATAAATCTCTGAAAGCCAAAGAAGCCTACCATGTTCAAAATTTGCAAATAAATCCTTGGGTCTAGACAAGTAATGCATCTCAAAAACTCTATCGAAAATTCTTGAAACGATTGTTTAACTCGGTAGCTTCTCTAAATTTGTAGCAATTTTCCTTAAATTTATCTAACTTAGGGGAGGAGGGTGGGGCTCACCTTAGCCTTAGCATACGCCTTCGCTTAACAATATGAATATCGGAAAAATCGCTCGAAAATCAAAATTTAAAAATCAGCAATATCGAGTTGAAAATGGATAAAAAATCGTTAAAAACCGAAGAGTTTGAAAATCAATTTTTTGAACCAAAAATAATAATAAAAATCGACCGACCAATCGATTTTTCTTTGCAACTGATTTTTGAGCGATTTTCACCGATTTTCGATTGGTTTACGTCTCATAAATATTTTCAATTTTTTTGAATTAGACCGGTTTACCGACCAGTTTCTAATGTTGAACCTGCTAAGTTGAAAAACACAATTTTCGGCAATTTTTTAACCCTGGGCCCTACACATGTTTAACGCGAGTTGACAGTATGAAGAAACTGACACAAGCATATAGTTGAAAGTTTTAGGAACAAGAAAATACTTATACGAACAATCTCCTCATCGTCAATTTCAACAGTAGTCACTATCTCTTCTACATCTCCAAGTATCATATTGAGATGCTGATCATACACCTGGATCAAAGGAAGAAGAAAGGCAACTTAAAAACCAGAATCTCAGTAGTCACTTTGATTGAAAAATCTAGAGTCACATGTCAAAATTTCCAAACTGATGCATCCTATATATAGACTACAACCCAGGGGTGCAGCTTCATACAACCCATACAAGTATAACATTGTAACTCACGATGAATCAACAAAATGATCATATGGGTATATACGATCTGCAAAGATACGAAGAACATAATTGGTAACTTAAGGATAATGTCCAAATTAAGAAATGCTCTGTCAAGCAACCTGAAGTCTTTTATTGAAATGTTGAGATGACTTTGCTATTATGATCCTACATATTGCTATGCAACGCAAATCTACATCGCAAGAACTCTCACTCTACTAACCAAGAAAGCTTTCAAAACAATATGTTAAAACTTTATCTGAAGCGATTATTCTTTCATGGATACAATGATAGCTTGTGTTGCATTAAAAGAGAACAGATGTAATCAAAGCGTGCACCGTTCCAGTGAACGAGGGTAGCCGAAGGCAAACTCTATTCGCATGTATATCCAATAGAAGAGAAAGCAAAACAAATTTCCGATAAGGCTCTATAAAAATAAAATTACAGCCTAGAACAACTCGTTTCTAGACAGCTTAGACAGGAAGATTATGACGAAGGGAAAGAGCATAAGCGACTGAAAGGAGCCCGGATTTCAAAATTCAAAACTCCCTCCCATCGACGTTCTCTCGCGATGGAATGAGCGCGGCGTGGGGGAGGTCGTGGATTCTCTCCTGCGCCGCGTCACGCTTGGTACCTTCCATGGCAGAGATCACGAGTTCGTCTCCGGTGTCGCTCGCGGATGCGGTGATCCCGGCCGGCTTGAAGGGAATTATTGTTCTTCAAGAATGTCTAGATTGGCGATCCGATCGTGCAAAGCTGCAAATTGTGGCGACTTCGCCGAGGAAGCGGCGCTTGAAGGACGAGGGTTCGGCTCCAAGGGTAACGATGAAAAATGCCAAAGGATGCGAGGTATTATCTCTAGCTCCTTGAAGTCTCAATGCATGATCTTCTCGCCCATGTATCTGGCCGCCCGATCGCAATGAAGCAGATCGGTGGCGGGTGAATCTATCTCTCTTTTGTGAGGCGTCGGCCGCCGTTACTAACGATGGCGGTGGAGGCGGTGGCTCCATGTTGGGCGGGTTGTGCGGATCGGGCAAGATCGGTTGGTTTCTTCCAATTGGGGAGAGGAAGGATCGGATGAGGCGACGCCATGGCGGTCGTGCTCATTCTAGTCCTCTTGCGCAATCTTGGCTTTGTTCTGAGTCCAATCTCGTGATGTGCAACCGGATGTGCGAGGATATTGGGCGACGATGCTTTAGAATCAATTTAAAGCGATCATGGCGGGCGAACGGCAATTTCTTTGGTGGCGATCGATTTAATGGTCGCAGCTATGGTGGTCTTCGTCCCCTAAGATTTCAAGTTGGTGGTCATGGACGATATGGAGTCCGTGATCGCGTTCAAGATTTTGAGGGGCGCAATGATTCAAATAGCCGCGGTGTTCTTGGTGGTGGCGTCGAATGTTGGAAATCCAGGTGCGGATTGTGGCGCCGAAATGTTGGAAATCGAGTGCCGGATTGCTTACGCGAGAAGATTTCGATGATGTTTTCGCTAAGCAATTCAATGAAAAGGGGAGACTCTGCGATCGGTAGTAGCAATCAAGACTTCTCTTTTTTTTCTTTTTTGTTTTGTTTAAGGGCTGTGTGCTTCTTGTTAAGCAGAGACCGGGAGAAATTTTAATGACTTGTATCATCTTGATGTAATGTTTTTGAAATTAATAAAATCTTCCTTCATCTAAAAAAGAACAACTCGTTTCTTTATATATTAATAGCTACTACGACGAATGACCAAGCCCAACCCATGTACAGTAAAGGCCACAGAAAAAAAAAAATCTCCTCCACGCATAGACAACGAAGGTTGCCAGATCACCAGCACTCCTAGCAGGAATTGACGAAGAAAGACGAGTAACCGTACATTGAGGTTGCCGCGGAGCTCGCTCTCGGAGCGGAGCATGTGTCAGGCCTCGTTGACGACTGACGAGAAGGTGAAGAAGAACAGGACTACAGGAGAAGTCGGCGTAACGGTTCAGCGACTTCAAGCAAAGGAGAATCAGTGGCTGGGAAGCAGGATGGATTAGAAGATGGGACATCGGACGGCTGAGGATAGGCAACAGTTTTTACTGACGATACTGTAGTAGTTAACTTTTGTCATTTTTTTACACTTTTACAGTTCGGACAGAGTCATTTTGCTTTTCACTTTTGATCTCAAATCGCTGTAAGAGAACTCTGAGTATAAAACCCAGGAATGGAAAAATGGAATCAAGAATGTATTCCGCATGTACTAGTCTCTGGTTTTGTTAGTTTAATGTAGAACTCTAGTTTTTTTCTTGGTTTTCTTCCATCTGGTTGTGTTTTCTGCCGATTCCTTTTCGGTTTTGGTTTGGATCCTGACAGCATGACGTACATGCGCTCGTTGAGGTTGAGCTGTACCGGATCCGCCGGCTCCTTCACCGCCATATCCTCCTCTGCCGCCATGGCCACCGCCGCCTGCTCCTCCCTTCCCCGTCTCGCGCCCCTACCAAAAGCCTAAACCCTAGCACCTGAATTGAGTTCACAAGTCGGCTTTAGCTTCGCTGTATTTTCTTTCCGTCGGGTCGGATCCGTACAGTAGAACGTCGTATACCTGACAGTAAATTTCAAAAGAAAATATAGGCTTTCTATATTTTTGTACAATGGAAAACTAATTTTAGCTTATATTTTATAAATTACATATTTTAGGAAAATTTGTATCATACAACTAAATATTTTTTAATTGATCATTTCTTATAATTTGTCTGACAGGGTGGAACCACATGACAGCCTCGTACACAAGTGAAATGAGAAATGGAGGCACGTGAGGCTCCATATGGGTGCACAATGTCAGACCTGTTATAAGAAACGATTAATTCTAAAATATATAGTTTTGTTACATAAATTCTTCTAGAATATGTAGTTTTATAAAATATAGGCTAAACATATAGTTTTCTAATAATTTGTAAAATGACCCCGTAATTTGTGAAATTTACTCTAAATTCGATTTCATTTTGGTTATTTTTACAAGTCTTTAATTGGGCCAAATTAGAATGCAATTTTTTTGGCCCTTATTGTTTTTGAATGACTAGTAATCGAATGTTCGATGGGAAACTTCCTATCGTACGTGTCGGCGCAACATCACTAGACAATTGTAATCAGTATGTACAACAAAATGTAAAAAGAAGTGCAATGTCCTCAAAAACATCAGGGAAACTATAAAATTTGTGGCAAATAGTGCAACAAATTTGTGTCGAGCACAACAATGAGAAGCTATGTGTGTAACAAAAACTGGCTTGAGTTGAAACAAATCTAGGTGGATAAATTGGTGCAACAAAACTAACAATATATTGCAACAAAAAATTACTCTAAAACAACAAATTCAACAACCCTTAGCAACAAAATCCTATTTGCTACAAAATTTAGCAAGACGCGTTGCAGCAAACCAAATCACTTTCACAACCATGGAGAAAAGTTATTACAACATTTTAAGAAAATGCATACAAAACCCACTAAATCAACCCCCAATATTTTTGGGGAGGGTGCGGCAGCATTCAAAAATAACCACTTACTAGTGCCAACATTTTAGATGGACTCGGAGTAGTAGGAGGAGAAGGCCAGCCCACACACCACCTTGTCGACTACCGGATCTAGCGGCGCTGACACCACATCCTCGTCGCTCCCGACCATTACTGTGCCACTGCTCAATTAGCTGTCTATGAGGGAATCACAATTTGTCAGGGGATGATGAGTGAGCGTGGCACCGATATATATAGATGGAAGTAGGGAGGCGTTGCTTCGGTGGCGGCTCCCGGAAGGAGAAGTCTGGCCGTCAGTGAGCCATCAAATCGAGTAAGAACATGAAAAGTGGTGGAGGCAGATGGCCAAAAACAAACATGGACTTGTTTGGAGCTTGACGGTGATGGTAGTTCAGTCGGAGCTTGTTGGGCAGATAGATTCGAGGAGGGAGTTGGGAGGAAGAATGGGTGGTTGCGGCCTACAGGGATGTGGTCGAGTGGATAATGCATGGGGACGGGAACGTTAAGGGAGGAGGAGCATCTGAGAAGATGACTGTCCGAGATGTTTCGCCGGCAACCTATCTACCATCGTCAGCAAACGTGATTCAAAACCGGGTGGTGAGACGAACACATACACGATAATTATCGTCAATTAGTCATAAGGTACAGATCTGACATATGACTGTAAGGATTACCGTTATTGTTTTGTGTGGACTGGTCCTCAGTTCGTAATTTGGACCATCCGTAGTTGTTGGTTGCTCTATCTATATAACTGCTCTGCAACACGCTGTATACCGCATACATGTCTAAATTTAGTTTCTTCTACTTCGCTCTTTCCTCTATATTTATGTTCTTTTTCGTTTTCGTTTTGCAATATGTTCATAGATTTTTCCTTTTTATCGAGTTACTTTTTTAGAGGTTTTTATCAGCTTACTGTGGGACAGAACAATATACTAGCTCAAATATTGTAGCTTTTATGATGCAGCTGGGCTGGGCTGAGGCATTGGTATGAACCATGAGATTAATAGTAAAAAAGAATGGTGAATCTTGCCAAACTGGCCAACAACGACCAGTTCATATACGATCAAACTCGTTCCTTGTAAGTGCCAAAGCTTTGCCAAGCTGCAATAAGCCGGTGATCGGTGAGTCCGCTATCCTTTAGACCATCACTAGACTCGCTGCTTATAAGAACGTGCGATGTCCGGTGATCCGTGCTGAGATGTGCCTGAAATCCGTTCCTCTCCGACTCAAATGTGTCCTGAAACCCATCGCAATTGCAGCGACGGCTCCGAAGAAAACACCTTACAAGTTTATTCCCCGCATCATTCCTTGCACCTCTTCGTCGTCGTTCTTGCCCGTGACCTGCAGTAAGGACCAGAGGATGATGGGGAACCGGTCGTGCTCGGAGGCGAAGGCGAAGGCGCGAGACGGCGACGCTCGTCCGGCCGAGCGGCAGACGGCGCCGGCGAAGGAAGACAGGGAAGGCGCCGAGCAAGGACGAAGCGCGGGGGCTAGCCGTGCCGTCGTGCGGCGTAGCACGGCGTACGAGGTGTTCGAGGGCGTTTACCTCTGCCTCTACGTCCTCTGCTGGAGGCTGCGCGAGCTCGTCGTCGTAAACGTCCAGGATGCTCTCGACAAGCTCCGCAGAAATGCTCTCGAGAAATTTCGCAAGAAACGCTGATACTCCACTCCAGTACATCTAGGTTCCTCGAATGAATTACTCGTGTGCATCCACTGATTTTTTTGAAGGGGAAGGGCGGAATTTCTGCCGTTCAATTCCAGGTTCGTCGTTCAGTTGGTGTTATATGGAGTAGTTTGATACTTCAGAACTTTCTCGTGTAAATGCATAGAAATGCATGCTGTTTTACTGCATTCAGAGCTGGCTGTGGTCGGCAGGACGCAGGAGCTAGCATGTATTTCAGTTTACATTTGACGTATGCATGGATGAATGAAACGAGAAGTGTGGTAGTGGTACCGTGACGTACTTTCGGATTTGGCCCATAATTCTTCACGTGGAGTAGGCGTTGCTTTGCTAAGTCCAAGTCTGAAGAGATACTACAATAGATGTATAAATAGATCGACAAATATACTTTTTTTATTCCTGAAAGAGATTGACAAACTCCTCTTCGGAGGTTGGTGCATCATTTTTTGAAAGTTACATAAATATTAAAGTATGAATAAAGTATATATATCGATTACTTATTTCGTCACGTGTTTCAAGATTTATTCGATTTGTATTGAGTAAAGAAACACAGGATCACTATTCATCGGTCCCAACTCTCTGCCACGCGACTTCTTAGCAGCAAAAGCTCTTTGATATTCGAATCCGAACTCAGTAAGCACGGATGCATCAAGGAGAATATCAACCGACGATGCTAGATCAAAAGACGTATATCAGCAAAAACAGAAAGAAACAACAAGGGAGGGAAAACTTTAGACGAAGGTAGAGTAGTAACCTCAGAGCAAACCGAAAATCAGATGCACATGGTTTGGTAGTATAACCAAATTACCAAACTATATTTTCCAAAGAGATCCCGGAACTTTTGTGACACCCACTAATCCACGCTGCAAATCCCCAATACGCGTTCCATCAGATACTATCACTACAGTTAATTACATCTATTCTGATGATTTTAGTCATAACCATATCATCTCACGCGCGTCACTTTTACCAAGCTCACACGCGCGCAACAGAAAGATCTTTGTTCATACCGAAGCTTTTGCCAGGCTGCACTAACCGGCCATCCATTTCGCGTCAGCAGAGCGATGCTTCTTGTAAAACGTCACCTTCGTACGTCTGGCACGTAGTACATTACTCCCTCCGTTTAGCACGTAGTACATTACTCCCTCCGTTTAATTTTACTGGTCGTGGAACCACGGCTAGCAATTTCTATAAATAGATCTAATCCATATATAACATATACAATAATATCTTTTCGTCTTCTTTTCTATTTTCAAGTCATTGCTCTTTTATTAAACGCTTGAAGACGATTAGTAGATAAGTAAAGCAAAGCTTTCTTTCTATATGATACTCCTTTGAGTTACTATATATTTCTTATGAATAGATAAATATAGATCTAAGATGTGGATGAAGATGATGAAGGAGATTGGACGGCTAAGATTTTCTCTTTTTTAGAATAATGTGGGATTTTCTAGCAATTTTTATTTTTTTAAATTAACGTGGGAATTTATAGTATTTTATGATTAACATGGGGGCTTCTAGGAGGGCTTAGATAGACCAAAAGAATATTAAAATGACCAGATAATACCTAATTATTATCGTTAAGTTCTATGTTCAATGCATGCATATAGAGAATATAAAGTAAAAGCGGATATCTATTAGGGGTACAGAGAAAACATCGCGTTAATTTTACATTATAATATGAAATATGTATTATATTTATGTATAAAATTATTTAAAAAGTAAGCCTTATAAATTTATAGGGAGAGTACATTTCTAAGTTCCTCAGCCGAATCATCTCTTTCGATCTTGTCTTGTAAACTTGCTGGTTGCGTTGGAAGAGTCGGAAAAAATGGGGAGGCTGCAGCAGCCGAAGCCGAAGGTCTTGGCGACGACGACTCCCGCCCGGCCGAGCATGAGCCAGCCGAGGCGGCGAGGAGAGAACAAAGACGTGGAGGCGCCGGCGTGTTGAAGTATAAGTTAATTGCCCACCTTTCCTCATCAGCTTAAGTTTTTGGTTGAACTGGCTGGTGCATGCAGTTCAATATGGTATCAGAGCCAAGAAGTCTCGAGTTCAAGACCCGATTGGCGCAATTTAAAAAAAATAATTGCAGCCCACTTCTATTCCACGTCCTAGGCCTGAGGGAGTCTGCACGTGAGGAGGAGTGTTGAAGTATAAGTGAATTGCCCACCTTTCCTCATCAGCTTAAGCTTTTGGATGAACAGGCTGGTGCATGCAGCTCAATACGGCGATGGCACAAATGCATTCATGACCATTGCGATACTTCAAACACAGAAGCATTTCTTGTATGCGTAAGTATACTATTTTTGGCGCGTGGATGTCATTTGGATCACTTTTTTTTTAGTTTTGAATAAGGTATTATACAGGTGAACGAAATATATACTATATATTAAAGAGCTGAGGATTGGCGAGCTCTCCGCGCGTCCGTACCGTCTCGCACAGGGACTTCGTTTTTCTCGCGTTGATTCGAGGACCGACGGTTGATAATGCGCCATCGATTAGCGCTTTGTTCGTTATGTCGCGCTGCCGTGTCGCCAGAGGCCCATTGTTTGCGCCGATTAGGAGACCAACAATTGATGATCGTCATCGTTTGCGCCTACTTTCGTTTAGTGTGCTTCTCGATCATTTATGCCTATTGCGCTCCGTGCCAGGTTCTATCCACCGTTCATCGGCCTCGCGCCCTCGCCCGATTCCTATCCCGGTGTGCCTTGTTACAGACTCCTCCGCGTTTTCCTTCTCCGTGTGTATCGCCCCGGCGCTGCTAAAGGCGCAGTTCCCCTCATCTGTTTCCTCGCCTCCTTTCGGTTGGTTTCTCGTTGTTTCCCCGTTCGCTGCCGATCGTGCCCTTAACTACTTTCATCCACCGGTCAGTGCTCCTGATTCCAGATCGAGTTGGATGATCGAATCAACCTTAGCGCATGGGTTGTGTCCAGTCTTTCCTGCTTATTAGCACTCCTGATTCCGGATCGAGTTGGATGATCGAATCAGCCTTAGCGCATGGGTTGTGTGCGATCTTTCACCTTATTAGCGCTTATAGGCGAGAATCTGCGATGGGAAATAGCCTTTCACCTTATTAGCGCTTAATCCTCGCTTCTATTTTCGCGTGTTGGGACTTAGATTATAGATTGCGTTGTCTTCGATCTTTAATGACTCCGCGCATTTTTTTTGCGGCTCGTTGTTTCTCTGCTTTTTTTGCCGCTGGTTTGAGCGATTCCGACTCATGTTGTTGATCCGCGCATTTTTTTGCCGCTCGCTTGTTTCTCGCTTTTTTGCCACTTGGTTTGGGCGATTCCGCTCGTGTTGTTGATCTGGCGCTTTGTGTTGTTGGTTTGAGCCATTCACATGGATGGATAGTCACATCGATCTTAGCTCATCGTTGCATCGGTCCGGTGATTATTAGATTAGAGCTTAAGCCGGGATGGAGAATGGACAATGGGGAACAGCAATAGGAAATAATCTGAGCTAGAATGGTGCTTGATTTTTGTGCATTGGGTTTTAGATTGTTCCCCATTCGGCGTGGATTGTTTAGAAGGAACAAGGTGGGAGTTCTTGTGCGATTAGGTATCTACTTAGAAATTGATTAGCTATCTCTTTTACGTATCCGGCATTTGCGACCATGACTCTGAGACTCAACGAGGTCTATTCCTTTTGATGAGGTGCTTAGCTTTAGATTGCGATTGCTTTAACAGGTAGCTTTATCTGATAATTTCTTAGTTCATTCCATATTTTTTTCACTTGCAGACCCTCTATTGCAACATTGGGAATCCTTAATCGCTTGATCAGCTACCAGTTACATTCTTCAGGGAGGTATGTAGTTAAGGTAAGCAGATTTTATCTTTTGGTTTCTTAGACATTTATATGGTATATTGCATTGCAGGTTCTTGCACTTTGTGATCATCCATCCTGCTTGGGAAGAGAGGAAGCCAAGTCATTGTTAAGGTCAATATCAACATCTTATGATTCATCATCATGAGAACAAATTTACAGAGAACTGACACTATCGGGTATAAAATCAACTTGAAAAATTCCAACAGAAAATCTGATTTGTTTCTTGGGAACATATTTCACCTTTTTCCTTCTCTTAGAACCAATTTGAGTTTGAGCTTGAAAGTTTTGTACAATAGTGAAACATATTCATATTCAGGACCAAACCTGATTTTTTTTGGTAGAATTTTTCAAGTTAGTTTGATTCTCCAATCATTAGCATGATATCACCTAGCAAAGAGTCAGATATATCCCCCAAAATTTAGCCGAAATGTCCCTTGATGTTATTTCCGATTGAAAAAAATGATCTTTCCTATTTGATGTTTGCTTGTTTACAAGGTTTCCACCTTTTAATTTTTTTTTTCTAAAAAAAACTTCCTAGAATAATTCCCTGTCTTACTGAAATGAGAAATTCTCGTGTATATCTGATGCCTTGTTGCAGTGCTGATGCTATTTCTCGGGCAAAGCAGATTCTTGGCTTGATTCCAAGAAGAGCAACAGGAGCATACAGCCACAGACAAGTAAGCATCTACGAGACCGTGATACATTTTCTTGCTCTGTGAAATTTATGCCATGTGAAATTTGGTTGCTCTGTGAAATTTGTACCTGGTTGTGGCTGTATACATTTTCTTGCTTTGTATACATTTAGATGCGATACATTTTCTTTCTCTGTGAAATTTCACACGACATCTGAACCTTTGTGGGAGTTATAACAGTAGTGTCACACATTAAGACTGCACTGTGAAGGGTACTCCTAAACCAATTCGAATATTCAGATCACGGATGGCGGTATTTTTACGTGCAAGTATATAAAATTTGTCTGAGTTATAGGAACAAGCTGTTTTTGTGCACGATATCAATTGCACATATGGTCAACCTCTTGTTTCCACACAATGTATTACTATAGTGAATTACATTCTTGTGTTCTTGCGTATTCACACTTTGTGTTTTTACTAATAGCCAAAAGAGATCACATTGTGGGGCGCATGCGGCCAGTTTGATGCCGATGGTGTCCAAACTGAATCACTTGAGACCGGTTTGTGTTGCTCTTGGTTGGGTGATAGTTAAGCTACACAATGGTATATACTGTTCAGTGCTTTCGTTTTTATTCTTTGCCCGATCTTGTGCTCATGTCCAACTGCCCCTGGTTATTACTTTCATTTGTTCTTTCGTATGTACTTCATCACATTTATTAGAAAAAATTGCTACCGAAACTTGCAGACCAGTTGTCGCTTCAAGGAAGTATTGTTTGTAAGTGGTATACAAATGCAGCTCTTCCAATAGTTGCTGCTCTACAGACTAGGTTTGATATTTCCCCTTCCTTAAAAACTACCTGTGTTGTTTATAGACTTCCCTTCCTGCAGTGTTGATTGCCTTCCTATATGGCTTCCTTATTACATTGAACTCCTGACGTACTCACATTGTGTGCACACCGTTTCTACTGCTACATTCTTTTCATTTTAGAATACCAAGACTGTATCATATCCATATCTAATATTGCGAGCCTCGCTCTTGTGTCCGTATTCATTAGCCTCACTCCATTTTTCTACTGTCAATCTTCTTATTGTATGATCCAGTTTTTCTGCTCTGCCGCATGCAATTAAATGGACCGGTCAGCTCCCTACTCAAAGCCAAAACATTACGGTTACAGTGCCCGAGATATGCGATCTTAACCCGCACGATGTACTGGTAACACCTCTTCCTATGATTAGCAGTTCCTGGCACCATTTTACACTTATTTCTCATATATTACATTCGTTCTTAATAAAATATGAGTTAAAAACTGTAGGGAAATACTTATAGCATTACCATCGCTATCAAAAACCTAGCTCTGGAGCAGCCATGGTGGTATCTGGCGTGTTCTACTTGCAAGAGAGCTGCTGCTCGTGAGAAGGACACTTATAGGTGCGTAAAATGCGGCGTGTATTCTTGATCCAAGGTGTGTTTCTTTTCGCTTTTCCGTCTCATTGCTTGTCGATGTACTTCTGAATATTCCAGGTACACGTCGTGTTTCAAATTGTTATACTAAACAAATATTATAGATTAACACAACCTTTTTTGTTGATAGATACCGAGTCACAGTGCATGGTATCGACCCACACGCCATCAGCAATCCAGATGCAAAGACAGTAGAATTCATCTTCTTTGCTGAAATTGCACAAGAGCTTATTGGTTGCCTGGTAACGCCTCTTGTTGCCATTACTGATGGTCGCTGGGACTTTATCCCTCCCGAGATAGAAAATATTTTTGGAAAGGTCGACACCGAGAATCTACGTGCGCGTCGAGCTCTAGCGTATGAAAATATCGTGTCGGGTTGATTCGATATTAGCCCTCTTGCCTACCATACCATCCACTTCTAGCGGTCTTGTTGGGATACAAGACGACTTCTTTCTTCACGATACCGACATTATAAAAGATACAACTTCGGCTCGATGTACCATCCACCGTTATTGTTCCCACGAATTCGTTCTTTGGCCCATCAAGCGCTCATGAACCTATCATTACATAGCTTACCTCTTATGGCGGCGCCGCCTCTGCGGCATCTCCTCACGGATCCACTCGAGACACCCTCAACTATTCAGGTCTATTCCGGGAACTTCCTCCGGGTTCTTAATCACGATGATGGTTGCCTCTCTGTATATACTATTGCTTTCAAAGGTTTTGTTTTTCCCATCTCTTATTAACGCCTATGTTCCTCCAATTTCTATATAGAGTTCTAAAAATTCTTGTTCGTGCACACACGTCTGTACGATATGATGTTCTATATATCTTATAACTGTGTATTCTCTTTTAGCTCCTCATGTATCCAATCCTAAATAACGTTGGTTTACCCAAATAGAAAGCATTAGTTAGGTAGTTCGTTGGTCTGGTGACTGCGAAAACAATGATGAAACACTATGTGTCTCTTCTGTACATCTCTGTCTTTGGTCGGTTAACAAAGAAAACCGATGAAGCCTCATCTGTATTTATTTGTATACCTACTGATCTTTGCCTCATTGTCATAACAGGAAAGTGGATTGGCTCACGCTGTTATCCATGAGGAAACACCGCCATCGTCACAGGTTTACTTCATTAATCATTCTATGATTAGCTCTTTACAATCCATAACTTTAGAACAGACAATCTCTGATTATGTTTCTTCTTTGTAACTAGGCACTTGTGGAGCTAGACTCTAAGCTTAAGCGTCCATTGCAAGCTACTACCGATGACTTGTCTATTCTTGAAAGCAGCACAAGGTTATATTTTTATATGTTTTCACGTTTTCGCTTTACTTTGTACCGCCTATACTGTAATGCTAATAACCTGTTTTCACTGTCTCTAGCACAATTGAGCATATGGAAGGAAAACAACCGGTAAAAGGAGGTTGTTTCCATGCTGGAACCGATTAAAACAAATAAGGTATATCCTATATATTGTTATCCTCACGGTTAACATTCTTGACCTCTGTCAATTTCAATAATACCTTACCAAAATACCTAGCTTTGCAGAGATGCGAATCACCGGGATGCTACCCACAATTGATTACATTGTTAATTAACAAAAGTGGTCTCATGGTTCCTGTCATATCTGCGCCATTACTATGCTCACAAGGCGGCCATCTAATCTTAGTAGTATTTTGCTATATTCGGACTTACAAATACCAATCTATATCTTTGGGTTTGTTTTGGTCAATGTCTGGTGTGATGTTGTGCCCATCGGCAAATCTGACAACTCATAGTCCTCTCTTTTGGTCATTTATCGTTGGTCTCTGCTTTAGGCTTCTCCTATGTATCTTCGTCTTTATTAATCTCCTTTGTTAGACTACTATATAATTTGCTTTCGTTGTTCTATCCTGTTTAATAAAATAGAATTGTTATATCTATTGTGTTTTCTATCTGTTCATTCTATTTTGGCCCGTATGATGATACTTCTCACCCGTATATCGGTGCTTCTCCTTGGTCTCACATACATTGTTTCTTTGTCTTCTCCATACTATGAGCGATTCTGACTCCACTACTTTAAATGATATGTCTATACCGATAAATCATCTTAAATGTAGCGGCGGCGTGGCGCTATCTAGGCTAGTAGAGATTATTTTGGACCAAATGTCTCTGCACCAGAAATGTCGGCCATTTTCTATTTGGGGCCCGTTTTGACTTTTTTCTATGGTGGGTCTGCTTTGTTTGGACCGTGGCGTAGGCCGAGTTGGATCATAGTCGTCCGAGTTCTCATGCTAATGCTAAGAGCATCTCCAGCAAGGGCCTCTATTTTGGATTTAAGGACTCCTCCTATTTTTTGGAGCCCTGTTTTCAGAGCACAAGTCTAGCAACATTCTCTAAATCTCAGCCCCTATTTTACTTTTTCTCCTATTTTGACATATCCGCTATGTATAATCTTCATTTGACACCACTAAAATTCAATCAAAAATATTTGTAATACATAAAACATAAGCATATTAACATTTACAATTTAAAAACATGATATTTAAAATTTAAATTTAAAAATTTCAAAATATGATATTTAAAATTTAAATTTAAATTTTTCAAAATTTTCAGCAGTAGATGCAGATGCAACAGTTGCAACTCATCCAGCAAAGACACGCTCAGCTGTAGCGAACTAATGCAAGCCATCCTTCACTTAACTCCCTATTTTAAGGTTTAGGAGCTGGTTTAGGGGCTCCCTGGGAATTGGGGCTGAGGAGGCAAATTTAGGGGCCTCCTAATTTTAGGGGCTGAATTAGGGGCCCTGTTGGATCTGTAATTTTTACTAAACTCTCTATTTTAAGGTTTAGAGGCTCTGCTAGAGATGCTCTAAGGAATGAGTCCATTTTACCATTTTACATCTCCAAACATTATAAAAATTCTATTTAACATTCTCAACTATAAAATTTATTTAACACTCTAAACTTAAAAAACTAGACCAACTTACCTTTGTGGTGGTTTTGGATGATGGTTTTGCCAATGGGGATTTTAACTCAAGGTGATTTTTGCCATGTTGACAGCTATGTCATTAGGTTTTGCCAACGACAATCCCAATAAGAGGAGGGATGATAACCAGAAGATGAAAGATAATAGCGACAGAAGGTGAGGAGTAAGAAAAAGTTTAACGATGTAGATGTCAACATCCTTTGAGTTGGATCCTTATAAGCAAAATCCAATGATATCGTCATCAATATTGCAAAAAAACACCTTAAGTGGGATCTATGTCATCAAAACCACCCTCTAAAACCATCATAGATAACCGATTTTATAAGTTTAAAGTGTTAAATAACCAATTTTATAGTTGAGGGTGTTAAATGGATTTTTGTAAAGTCTAGAGATGTAAAATAGACTTATTCAAAATGCTAATTGCTTTTCTTTTTCGCAAAAAAAATCCTGCCTCTTTCTTTTTTACGTCAAAAAAAGACGACTCTCTTTGCATCTCCTACTTTCGGTGATGCAATTGCTGTGTTTGTTTTATTTGCTTCATAGATTGACGTTTGGTTTGGAGAATAGAATGGAACTATTCTTTGTTGATGTGCCGTATTGTCTTATGCTGCCTAAACGTATTGAATGGGAAGCGGATTGGCCAAGCACACGTGTCGATTTTGGGCATTTGTGCTATTATGATGTTATAAGAAATGTCATGGTTGTCGTGTATGCACCGTCATGCACCACTGCAAATTTACAGGTACAAATTCTTCCGGGGAAATAAGGTGTGCAACTGTGTCAGGTGCGATATGCACACGCTTCAATTTAAAATGGGTGCATGCAAGTTTGATCTCAACTTCTGTCACAGAAGAAATTCGATAATTTGAGTTGTGACCTTGACGATAAGAGGCTAACCACGATCCAAGAACGCGATTAGCAACCTCGTAATCGCTAAACCACTCCTCGATTAGTTATCAACCGTGTCAAAACACCACTAACTTGTTTACGAAGAACAGCTCAAGCAAATCCACTGGAAGAGAAAGAGCAACAGCAGAAGAGCTTGCTAAACAGCGAATGATTCAATTGAGACTTCAAGTTTGCGGTAAAGAGCCTTTACAATAGCAATAGCTAAATCCAAAATTAAAGTTTAAAACTAAAAGTTAGGGTCGGCTACAAAATATATAGTGAGTGTGGGCATAGCCCTAAATGACTCAATTGTGACTTCGGAAAGGACTCAGTTTTGGACTCATAGTATTTTCCTTGCTGCATCTGGTATGTTTAGAATTTGTGATTGGCTGTGCATACATTGGATGGGGGTACGAAATAACATTTCAAACGAGTCCTTGTTTGCTTTATTTAGATTCCGTTTGTGAAAGTTATGGCCTTTTTACCAAGACATGTCCTCTGTTTTGGGTTGAAAATCCCATCCGAATCCTCCTCTGATTTATGTTTGAAATTGGCTCCGAACCTTCCTCTACTTTCTATTCGAAATTAGCCGAAACTTCTTAAAATTTCTAATGATTTATTAACCTTCATTAATTGCTTGTAAGTCTTCCCTTCTTCCCATGTTAATTCTAGCACTTGGTATGTCCTTTGTGGCGTTAAAACCGTTATTGTCCAGCAGCTACTTTCTTCCAAGCCTGTACATGTTATAATCAACAAAGAACAACTCTTAGATAGCAACGGGGGATTTGAAAATATGCCACAACATATTCTCAGTAATAACATAGTTAATTTGGTTAAAGAAAGAGGTCATCTACTGACCTAACCGCCATGAGTGTGTGCAAGTTGTTGACTATTGCATCACGATGAAAGTGGGATTGCTCACGGCCAACCCACAAATGCCCGCACGACCCGTAAAACGTTTTGTGGGCTAATGTTCCGTTGGCCCATCGTGTTTATGGGTGTAGTGGGTTGCCAACCAAATATAGAATTGCAGACACCTCATTCAATGGCAAGCCTTCTGGACACATGCTAAGCATCCAAATCAATCAGCGCCCGTGTATGATGCACATGCAAGTGTTTTGGACACATCCTAGGCATTTAAACAGTAGATTAACTGATTGGTTGGACATGCACACACCTCATCATAAAAATTCGTTAACCTAAATATTTGTTTTTCGTTAACCGTAAATATGCGATGATTGCTAACCTAAATATTCGTTGATTGGTTGGACTTGCACGCACATCACCATAAATGCTACCACAATTTTACCATACGGGTTGAAGGGGAATTTGACAAGGATGGGGATTAGGATAAGACGGGCTAGTGCAGGCTATGCGGGCATCCATTTAAGTTAGAAGTTGGCTCAAGGGTGACCACTTACCGTTTATTATGGGGCAGATTTGGTGGGCTAGCAGAAGTCCCATGTCCATTTACACCCTTACCGTTGCAATAGTTTTAGATTTGGAGTTTCTGAAATTGGTGCAGTAGTTTGTTTAGGAATGTCCTCGTCAGGATGTACATTGCATGCATACGCAGTTCGTGTCTGCTATTGATCTCTATTTTATCTAAGTTTGTCAAATATAGAATAATTTCGCTAGACCATATATTCCAAATTGAAACTTTACGTAAATTTCGTAGGAAATAGAGTAATTCCTTTGGAGTCCAAAGTCCAAACTGAACCTTCGTGGCAGAAAAGCTGTGTAATCAAAGATTTTCTATGCAAACTTCATGCATAGTGGCTGACGGGTGGCCCTAGCTTGTAGGTTGCGCCCTGAGCTACCGTGCAAACTTAATTGCGCAATTACTCGGTGCTGAGGTCATTGGAAATTACTAAGGGTATGTATAGTAAAGCTATCTCAACTTATTTTTAGCATGTCTATGTTAATTTTGTTCTATGTGAAAGAATGGGAAAAGAGGAGAGAGAAGAGAACTAGCTCTGATTTAGTAGTAAGCATTGCACGTGAGTATAAATAGATTAGTTATATGTAAATGAGAAGATATAGTTAATGTATGGCATTTAGAGCTAACTTTTAGAGATAACTATTGTACAAACTGGCTTACTCTAGATGACATAGATAGAAGATAGAGTAAGCAGATAACTTTGTTATTGTACTTGCCCTAATCTGAAGGCGCTCTTATCTCTTTTTGAGATAAATAGCATCACTTTTTTCTTTTTAAAGTCTCTCTCCTAATGATAAGTGGCGGTATTTTCTTTCTTCTCTCACTTACCTTCCCTCTGTCGGTGTGACACGTGGCCTCATCCCCTTCATCCTCGTTTCCTCCATTCTCTTTTCCTCAAAATCAAATTAGTTTTTTAATTTGAAATTTTCTCCTAAATTTTTGAAAACAAGTATTTTTAATCAGTTTCAACAGTTTTTTAATTAAAAGTTTTTATAATTGAAACCTTTTAATTTGAATTTTTTGATTTAAATTATTTCAAGTTGAATTTTTTAATTGAAACTTTCTATTTAAAATTTTCAAAATTTATTTTTTTAGAGAGGAAGGAAAAGAGGCGGAGAAGTAAGTAAGGAGGAGGGAAGGGGAAATGTGGAGGCCAATAGAGAAGATGGTATATGTCATCCAAAAAAATAATATTAAGTTTGTTAGTTTTAGGTATCTTCAAACTATTCATACCTAAGGTAGAGTCGAAGACAAAATTCTGACTTTTTCCTATGAGTTGGTTTCATCGTTGTTCCTTAATTGTCAGGGTCTATCCCGTGACCAACAAACGTTTCCAAAGACGTTACGCCACTGTAAATAAATCTTACCACGAGTCAGCAAAATATATGCGTCAGCAGTGGACTCGACAAACTAAACCGAAAGTGATACGCGCAACATATCTTCTCGCACGCGCGATTAAATTTGGATGTTGAGCGCGAGCCCCTCCGGCTGCGAAAGGGCATTACAGCTAAAATTCTTGATGACTAGGGGTCACTTTAGTTGGTAAACTAAGGTTATCACGTTTTATTAAAGTTTTTTTCCCAAACTTATCTAAATTTAGATCATAAAAATTAAAACCACACTTTAACTAGTAAAATAAATTTTACCACACTTTTTTAGTCAATAATTCGTAAGATCTGGATGACAAGAAAAAAATCTTACTATAGATATAGCTATAAACTAAACGGACATCTCACTTAATTAAACTTGACTAATTTAACGTACGGCAAAATTTAACTATAAACTAAACATCCCCTGTACTACAGCAACGAGCCAACGATTGACACGCACACTCTCCATGTGTCACCGAGAAAGTAGATCCTTGTAGAACTATCTGGGGGAAGCCGTGCATATTCCATCAGCACTCTGGTTCTTCAACAGTATTAGCTACAGCTCCTTTGGACGGTGCGATTGGCCTCACGTGCCGGGGATCGATCCTTTGATTGCATACCACGTTTGGTTGGAAAAAGTATCGCTATTTTTTGCAAGCGACACGTACGGAGGACATCGATCGCTGCCGGCCCGAAATCAACGGTTACAGTCAAGCCTTGAAGACGATTCAATGCCCCCACCAGAAGATCGGATCGACGAAGCCCATCATGTACTGTATCGGGAGGTAATTGTATGCTACATTATTATTTTAAAAATTACACAAACATTAAAACATAAATAAAATGTGAATATTGATTGAGTAATTACCCTTTGATTACTATAAACTTTGTGTAAAGGTGGATATTGATTAATTGTGCCTTTGATTACTTTAAATTTTGTGTAATTTACATTGGAGGAGAGAATGTATAGAAGCAATAGTCTTATCTATCAGTTATCACCCGTGCAAGCGATAATGGCGACCGCGAGAGCTCCGCCTTAGTCCTCACGAAAACTGGACCAGACTGGAGGCCAACGGCAGCAACTTCCAGACACTGAGCTCCTATATAATTGATGGCGCCATTCAGGCTAAATAAATCCCATAGAGACATCAGACATGACCGAGCTCAGTACCAAACCTTTTTTTGTTGTTGTTGGGTTAACCTAGTATTCTGTAGAGCCTGTCAGATGAGGTGCAACTTATCATACTTCTCAGGGAGGTCGAAACTCTTTTTTTTAGGGCCTTTTATCGAGCGTTCCATGTTGATTAATTTAGATAATGCCCAAGAGAATGGTCTAACTCGGGAAGTTTACCCTTCAATTTACAGAGCAGAATAATCCCTTTCATAGTAGTAGGGAGACGGACATGAGCACGTCGAATCTTGGGGTACGTCATACGTGATACGCTTCTTGGAACAAGCTCGAAGCGTTGAACCGCACGAGCTCGAGGGAGATTGCGCGGAGCCAAACAGATTTATCAGAATTGAACTTTTCCGCTGACGCATCAAGATGTGGTCATCCATTAGGGATGCTTTTGTTCACTAGATATTGCCCTGTACTTTTGTTTAGTCTCTAATACAGCTCTCTAATCGGTCATAGTATTGACCTAGATGGTTTTTAGTCTAATTCTGGTAGCTCCAGACTCCAGAGGTCCAGTCATGTTAAGGGATGAAAAGAACTTGACAATAGTTACTTAAGTAGACATTAATATCGCAAGCCATGAGTACAATATACCAGGCATGTCATGTGTAACATAGGTTAAGATCTTCGTGATATATATTGAGCCCACATTCGTCGTGCTATATCATCTGGCTTTTGATTTCCAGCTTCTCTAGAGTAATTAATTGCTTGTATATCATCAATAATCATGATAGTTGTGGTCTCCATTCGGCACATCAATGATCTATTCTGGATCAATCTCCACATTATGATTACTAGGCGGCTAGGCCAGGACATATCTTCATTATGTAGACGTATAAAATTGTGCAGAACACAACAAGCGACAGATATGTCAATTTGTTTATGAACTGGATAATGTGAAGCAACTCTCGGTACAGGAAATCTCATTTTCAATATACCAATAATTCTCTCAATATTATTTCTAAGTTATGCATGACGAAGGTTGAATAATTCATTGTAATCTCGCGGCTTTTTACGAGCTCTTCTTTATTCTTGTAAATGACACATAATACCACA
Source organism: Guadua angustifolia (assembly GCA_036346375.1). NCBI lineage: Eukaryota > Viridiplantae > Streptophyta > Magnoliopsida > Poales > Poaceae > Guadua > Guadua angustifolia. The sequence continues at coordinate 35,830,221 of CM070509.1, read as the reverse complement.
ATATAGAGCATGAAATTGTGGTGTATTTGTGTAGCCAACATCTACAAGATAAAATTTACTTGGAGGTACTTCAAAACTGAAGCAACCTAAAGTTTTATCATTGCAAATTAGATCATTAGCACAAATTAAGCACCCACATAATTAAATTGCTCAACAAATTAATTCTCAACTTTACTAATTATCAAAATGTACTACAATTACATGATTACGGTGTACATTAAATAATAAAGTTACATCAAAAGAAAATTACAAAAAAGCTTTAAATTCCTAAATTCTACGACTTCTCTTCATCTTGATCTTGAATTTTTCCCCTAAAAAATAGACACACATATATCTAATCATAAGGCAAGAAATATAGAAAATTATGATTTTAGGGTTTGCAGTTAGACCCGTATACAAGGGTATCTCTATGAGATATATACCAGATTCGTCCGGGGCCAAATCAGCACCTCTCGTTACCTAGGGTTCATCATCCAGCAGTTTACAACCAGATCCGTCCGAGGTCAAACCAGCACCTCTCGTTACCTAGGAGTCATTATCTGGCAGTTTACAAACCTATAGTTGTTGGGTAACCGTAGCATTGCAAGAATAGCATCCAAGGATAGCATATGATAAAAAGATAAAATATGCATAGTAAAAAGTTGATCTCCCCACAATAGGGTGAGGGTAAAACCTCCCCAAGCTCTTCACTCCCCCAAGTGACCCAACCCTTCCCAAGGTTAAAATTGAAGCCAACCCAAGGCCAGCCGAAGCCAGGCATCATTTCTCACAAGCCAACCAAGCCATCTACTCCAAGCACATACACAAACAAGCCAAAGCCATGAGGAAGGAGCAAGCACCAGGGAGCTCCACCCCAAGCAATGCCACCACCAGAGGCAAGCTCCAGGAGGCAAGTGTAAGTTCAACCTTCATTAGTTATGGTTTTAGTGTTAATAACAAATCTAATTTTATGTTAATGACAAATCCAATATTGAGTTCATCCCCTAATGCGATATTGTTCTTAATGACATATCTTATATCGAGACTAACATGTTTGTTTAGAATATCCTTGTTTAGTCTCATCGCATTGAAAAATGGAAAACCCAAGGTATGTTTGCATATTCATCTTAATATTAATTGCATACTTTGGATTCAAGTTAAAGTATGAACATTCCCATTGAAATAACCACAAAATGTGCATCATGTTTCCCAATCCATATATTACATGGATGCACATATTTAGGGGAGTTCACACTCTAACGAAGAGTCAATTTAAATGATAATTTAAATTGAGTTCATTTAATCGTGATAATCATTAGAGAACACTTCATCATGTGTTGATGGTGTTTCTTGATTAATCAAGGACAAATGAATAGTTCTTAAGTATAATAAAGCATGAGTTGCATTATTGTACTTAAGGCGTATAAATCATTTCAATTGATTTAGGTTGTGCTCAATTGATCTAAAGGCATCCATTATGTGTTAATGGAGTGCAAGAGATAATTGAGACAACCATGCATCTTGGACTAACAAGTTTCATGAGTTATGTTTGAGTTAGGTCCAAAGATGGATGAGAACGGGACTTGGACGGCATCATGAGTTGATGGGCGTCAAGGATGGATCCCGAAGAGGAGAAGAGTGATAATCCCGGGGGAGCTTAAGTGAAGATCATAAAGACCCCAAAGGGGATTGCTTACGCGGCGGCGAAGGTATAACTAGATAGGCTAAGGACCTTTGTAGTCTTTGAGTCTAGTTCTTTTATCGCCGTACTATTAAGAGGGGTCGTTCCCTTTGCTTGAGCTTCATCATGTGTTGATGATCTCAATCCGCGTTCACTCAAAGCTCAAATCTTATTTGATTTGGTTTTTGCATAAGAGTTAACCATTTGGCATGTGTTGCGAATGTGTTAAGACTTATGCTTGGTTGTTTCGGTTTATGCTCTGATTTGCATGTGTTGCAAAAAGGAAGAGCGTATGCATTTGGTTTTCGCATGATGCTTTGATTTGCATGTGTTGCAAATAGGATAAGCTAATGCGTTGGCTTTTGTGTGAAGTTCACTTTTGCATGTGTTGCATTAGTTGAAGCTTCATGCTTTGGTTCGAAAACAATCTTTCTAAAACTTGTGTGTTTGTATGGAGCTAGAGGCTTGCATGTGTTGCGAGTAAAGAGCTCATACTTGAGATTTGGTTTTGGTGTTAGTTCGATTTGGTGTTGCATTGAACTAGAGAATTGCATGTGTTGCAATTAGAGAGTTCATGCATCTTGATTTGATGTTGCTTGGAGCTAGACTTTTGCATGTGTTGCAAAGAGTAGTGCTCAAGCATGAAATGGTTTAATGTGTTATTTGCAAGTTCGTTGTGCGAATAAAGCTGAGGTTTATGAGTCAGGAATCCCGAGAGCATGTGAGTGGGGCTTGCAGCGGATGTTGGCAAGTTGATTGGGTCTTGTGTTGACCTTCACATGGCTAGGGGATTAATCTCATAAACTTCGAGTTTGATTTGTATCGTTTTGCAAATAGATTTTGAATTGTCGTGAAATGTGTTTTCGTGAATTTGGTCGAGTTCTTTGAGCATGGGCTAAAGTGGTGCAAATATGTTTTGCACGGGTGTTTGATCATGTGTTGACACCTAGAAGCTCAAAGAATTGCATTTGGATCTTCGGAGAAAAGTTTGTGAAAAATCCATCCATATTGTGGTGCAACCAACCCTCAGGCGGTCCAACCAACCATGGTGTGGCTAACCCTAATTGTGGTGTGACCAATGGTTGGGTGGTGCAACCAATTGTCATGCGGTCCAACCAATTGTCGTGTGGTCCAACCAATTGTCATGCGGTCCAACCAATTGTCATGTGGTCCAACCAATCGTCATGTGGTGCAACCGGCCATGGAGAGGTGCAACCGACTTTAGGGTTTCAGTGTGTATTCTCCAGAACGGCTGGGTTTTCGGTTTTTGCCGGGCGGTTGGACCGCTAGAGGGCCGGTCGGACCGGGCCTTGGGGCGGTCGGACCGGGCTTCGGCCGGCTGGCCGGCGCGTCGAATCTGTAGCGTGCGTCTGGCTGCTTTGCATGGGCGGTCGGCCGGATCTGGTCGGTGCGGCCGGATCGCCGGTCAACCGGACGCCACGCGATGCGTATTTTCGAAGAGTGTGATTTTGATTGCTTTGCTCGTTTTGGTTGGCGGTGCGGCCGGATGGCGGCGGTGTGGCCGCCCTCCTTTGTCTGACCGGGAGGAGTGCGGTCGCGGCCAACCTCGCAGCGGTCGGTTTTCCGGCCGTTGATGCTGTGAACCGGTCGGACCGGGTGAGGTCCCATCCGGCCGGATTTTGGCCGTTTTACGGATTCTTGCCCCAGCGGCTAGTTTTCAAGTGGGGGCTATAAATACCCCTTGGGGGTTGGGGCTTGAGTGTTGTTCTTTGTGTTTTGGCGTTGTGGGAGTGAAGTGCATGTGTTGCTCTTCCCATTTGGTTCTTGAGCTAAGAGTGAGGCTAATTGCATTTGTTGCAATTAGGAAGTGGTTTGGGTACCTCTTGTGCATGTGTTGCACTTGAGGAGGCCTTGTGCATGTGTTGCACTTGGTGATCACCGAGGCGCATTTGTTGTGCCGGTGAGGTTCAAGCGGAGGCGGCTTGTTACTCGTGGAGGTTCTTGACTCTAGGCAGCGTGGGCGTCGTCTTGCGGGAGCTCTCGAGGTGTGAAAGCCCGGCAAGTTTGTGAAGGTTCGGGTTGAGCCTACTGCGGCGTGAAAAACCACGACTAGTGGAAAGAGGCGGTGCTCGGCGGGAGCCGGTCAGAGTGGTCGGGCTAGCCTCAATGTGGACTAGGGAGGCAAGCAAGTCTCCGAACACCACGGAAAAATATCGGTTGTCTCTTGTCTCATTTATATTCAAGCATTTTAATTATTGTATATTGATCAATTGCTTGAATGCATTAGAATTGCTTAGTGTAATTTGTTTATTCAATATAGCAATTCTTGTTTAGAGACATAAATTAGTTAGTGCACTAGTGAGCCTAGTTGATTTAGGCTTTAATTGTCAAAACCTAGTTTATCGCTTCCGCATATATAAATTGATTAGGTTTTGACATAGGGGTGTATTAGAGCGAATTGAATTAGTGAGCTATCGATTTTTATAAACGCCTATTCACCCCCCCTCTAGGCGCATCCTCGACCCTACAGCAAGCCACCACAAGCCCCAAACCAAGCACAACCAGAAGCAAGACCACTAGGAAGCAAGCACCAAGAGGCCAAGCCCCAAGCAAACCACCAGGAGGCCAAGCCCTAAGCAAGCACAAGCACAAGCACAACCACAACCAGGAACAAAAAAGAGCCACCACCAGCACATTCACCTCCACAACTCTGCACTCCTTTCGTCGCCCACATTATAGATAACCCCCCACATTCATAGCCATAGAGAGCGCACGCGCGCGCGCACACATATATGTATATGTATACATATGTATGTGTGTGTGTATTGATACATATATATACGGAAGCGCTAATCTGCGCTTATGCGCATATTAGTTATTCTTCACTTTAGTCGGAGAAGCACATGGAAAACATCCCACGTACGCCTACGTGACACGTGTTGACTAATCCAATTACCTACATAGCTAGAGCACTTAGTAAATGTGTTTCTAGTTTCTATATGAATCTATTTTTTTTCTTTTTTTAGCCATAACTTTTTATTGGCACCTCTGATTCACTAACGATTTTTACTAGAAGCTCACTGCTAATGAGAGCAACATGTTAATATAAGTCTCGCCAATGTAACGTCGCATGAACCATTTGGCATGATGGTAAAAGCTAGGTATACTGATAGTAAAATCTATGTATACGGATAGTAAAATCTGATTTACTAATGAGACTTATATCATTATATTACTCTCGTCGTTAATAAGCAAGTGGTAAAAACCGTTTGTGAATCAAACCTGTCAATAAAAAGTTATAGATAAATAAAAATAATAGATTCTAGTTCAAATAAGAAAACACATTACTAGCTTAGCGCTGCATGATCGATTAATACATGTGTTTCTTGTTTGTACATTAATCTGTTTATTCTTTGTTTTGACCATAATTTTTTATTAACACCTCCGATTTGCAAACGGTTTTCACTAGTAGTTTACCGATGACAAGAGCAACATATTGATATAAGTCTTGCCAATAAAACACCGCACAAACCCTTTGGTCTGATAGTAAAATAAATGTATACCGATAGTAAAATCAATATATACGGATAATAAAATATGTGTTTACTAACGTTACTTATATCATTATGTTGCTCTCGTTGTCAGTAAGCAAGTGGTAAAAATCATTCGTGAATCGGAGTTATCAATAAAAAGTTATGGCTAAATCAAAGAAGAACATATTCATCTTCAAATAAGGAAGCATGTTCACATGACTGACTAGTAAATATGTTTCTTGTTTGTACATGAATCTGTTTATTCTTTGTTTTAGTTATAACTTTTTATTGATAGCTTCAATTCGTGAATAGTTTTCACTAGTAGCTTACTAACAACAAGAGCAACATTTTGATATAAATCTCAAATACGAATTATATTTTACTATCCACATACATAAATTTTACGATCAGTATATATAGTGTGTGTTTGGTACAGCTCTAGCTCCACCAGATCCGCAGAGCTGGAGCTGTTGATACATTAAGAGTGTTTAACTGGGTCATCTTGTTTACATTTTAGATTAAAAATATAAACTTAATTCACTTTATTTTAGCCTATAAGTTTCAGATCTCAAGTGGAGCTGGGATCTGGAGCTCTACCAAACAGGGCCATAGTTTTTACTATCTTGCTAAAAGAATGAGCATCCTATGCGGTAGTAAACTCTTATGATACATTTGATAAATTTATAGTAAAATCTCATTTACATGGTGTTTATTAGCGATATTTATACCATTTTGTTCCTCTTATCATCAGTAAGGTATTAGTGAAAACCTTTTGTGAATCGGAGTTACCAATAAAAAGTTATGGCTAAGGCCCTGTTTGGGAGAGTTCGGCTCGGCTCGGCTCGAATCGATACTTATAGGCTAAAATAAAGTAAATTAAGTTTATATTTTTAGTCTAAAATGTAAACAAAATGATCTACCTAAACAACATTAATGTACTCACGACTCGACTCCATAAATTTACGGAGCTAGAAATACCTGCTCCACCAACTCCTGATTTTGGTGGAGTTGGAGCTGTCCCAAACACCCCCTAAAACAAAGAAAAATCATATTTATATACAAATTAGTTAACTAGTTGGTTGGGCTATGTAACTGGCGCAGTCCATTGCGCTGATTAGTGCGTTGCATGTCTTGGTTAGACTGAGTTAAATGTCCCAAGCATACAATAGGATTCTACATGCAGATACAGAATAGCGTTTATATATAGAGAGAGCAATGCCAGTAGCAAAAACAATATAGTAGCTAAAGATTGTAAGAGTTTGTAATCTTAGTAGAGACCACCGTAGAGGCAATGTTACGCGTGCTAGGGAACCACCGCACTCCCCGGTGTACAAGAGGCTCCTTGGTGCTGTCACAACACCGCCAAATCCACGATAATGCCCAATAGCATCATTAACCCAAAATGATATACACATGTTCCTCATACACATCCTCAAGCACATAAACAAAGATCACAATATAAATAATGTAAAGAAAAATTTATAAGGGGAGGGGAGAAATAGGGGGCTTGTTACCCTAAACCCTAGAGGCTGGGAGGCGTTGGCCGTCTGGAACCCCATGGAAGTGGCCTAGGAGAAGAAGAAGGGGGGAGGGGGCGATAGCCAACGCAAGCGGCCATGAAGGCTAAGCAACGTGGGTCGGGGGCGAGGCCCACGGCCCAATCAAGGGCAAGCGCGTGGAGCCTAGGTGGGGTGGCCCAAAGCCGAAAGCCAGGTGGGCGCAAGACCTAGGCGATGTAGGGCCCAGGTGGGGAGCAGGCGAAGGAGGAGCGGGAGCTGACGTAGTGGCACCAGGTGAGGCCATGTGGGGGCGGGCCAGCGCGGCCTTGGCAACGCGCGGGGGCGGCTAGGGGGATAAAGAGAGGCCGGAGGAGAGGTAGCGGGAGGCCGGTGGCCAACGTCGGCAAAGGATAGGAGGAGGAGCCAATTTGGGGCAATGGGGAAAAGGGGGAGAGGGAGAGAGATAAAGGGAGAGGATGAGGCCAGCGAGAGAAAAGAGAAGGGAAAGAAAAGAAGAGAAAAGAAAAAAAGAAGAAAAAAGATAAAAATGTGATCTACATCCTTGTACCAACCAAATTTTAAAAATGATGCTTAAAAACTAGTAAATATAATAAACAAGCTGTCAAGCTTTAAATAAATACATCAAATTTAAAACAACTAAAAATTTCAAATAAGACATTATATGTAAACCAAATAATAAAATTTAATACGCGTTTGCACACCATAAAATATGCAAAAATTTAATAACCACTTGAGATGTTGTAGTTTGGCAATTTTAGGAATAAATCCAAATCAGACTGGCGATATGCAATAGCCATTGAGTGAGGACGATTATATGTACCAAAATTCAAGTAAGCATTCCTTGACTACATTTGAATAATTTTAAACAAATTTATTTGGTTATACGCGATATCATTAATGTATGGGAAAATTCTTTTAAGAAAAATCTTAAATCAACCTTTGTTGGAAAGATGGTTATTGTGACTATTGTGGCAATTATTGATTATGGAAATGTGAAATGTGGATGACTGTTGAGGCAATGTTCAAATTATGAAAATATTGAAATGGGCCATCCGATTAATGGAATCGGTGTCGTATATATGTGAGGTGGGTAGAGGGTGTCATGGAATTGTGCATTGCCGGAGGGGCCCTCCATATAGGCTATGATATAAAAATAAACCACTACACTCGAGCAATGAGTCGTATAATTCATATTAACTATAGTGTGTAGAAATAATCATAAAAGGTTATCGTATGATGGTGATATGATCTCCACATAGGGTATGAATAAATAACTAGGAGTGTGAAACTAGATAAGTCGAGAGTCCCAGTGAAGAATAAAAAATCAGCTATAGTTGACCTGGAGCTATATTTAAATGCCTTGAGATGAGTACTATCGTGGTTAGTCAGAATACAGTACTACCGTTGTTAGTCGGTATACAAATATTAGCTGCGAGTCGGTGAGACAGCCTAGGGAAGATGTCCACGGTATGAGTTAGTAGAGTTAGAGATCTAATACCTGAATAATGCTAAACATTTCAGATTCTCAACTAAGTTTGGGTTTACCATGGTAAAGTGGTACAAACCTGCGTAGGGTAAAATCATGAATTCATACCTATCTCCTGGATTAGAGGCTACAGAAGCCAAGTTTGCCTCATATATGAATGCTAGTAGCAATTTCATAAATTAAAACATGAATCAAACATTTTCATAATAAAACCATATTTTCCTAAAATGGATTTGAGAGAGAGATGGATATGTGATGAATGATTGAAAAATTCATATGATGCATTTTTGTTATTAATGCTTGCTGAGTACTTTGTATTCACTCTTGCTAAATTTTTCTTTACTTAGAGAATTGCTCCGGCGGTCAAATGTTTGGTTTGGGATACAGACCCCAATGGATTCATCTACGAGGTATGATGTGAGCAGCACCTGCAAGATCAGAATTACCAGGAGGGTTAGTGTGTTGGGTAGACTGTGCATCGGCTTTGTTAGTCTTTAAAGTAATTAGTACTTTTATATTATATTTTTATTGTACTTGGATCGTATGTATAATTATGCTGGACTTGTAGCCCTGCATGGCAATAGAACGTAATAAGTTTTTATTTTAGTCTCTAATTATTGTTTTTGCTGCAACACTATGAACACAATGTATTAAGTGATAAAATGTTGGGTGCGCTCAATATTTTGTTAGCTAATATACCGATATCAGTATAATTAACTCAGCGTAACGGCGGTGTTATTATCGTTACCTTAGACTAATTATACGAGTCGCCACAAAAACCATGGTTTATTGCATCCGATCCCTCCTAGCTAGCCAGCATGCACATGCACAAACTTCAAATCATAGTCACAGGCAATCATAACATTTTAGGATAGTGTGTTTGCTTTCTATTCCGGTATGGTTCTTGCTGTTCTAATGGAAGAAATCCTACACAAATCAAAAGGGGTAAAATTGTTGTCTGCTCAAGATTTGAACTTGCTGGAATTAAAAGAGTCGGGGCATGTGATCATACTTCAAAAAAGGGGTAAAATTGTAGACGCATCTGAGCTGTGTAGACGCATCTGAGCTGTGTAATTGCATCAAGCACTGCTCCAAAATGTCGACTTATTTTTTGTCCGCTATGCTGAAACCAATCTTGAAAAGTTTCATTAGTTGCATTCTTGGGTAATGCATGCAAGAATATGGCGACTTGCTCTTCTACTGAGACATCTCTTTTATCAGCAAGGAGCTTTTTCTCACGTAATTAACTTACGAACGAAAGCTTGAAAAATGCCAGCCTCCATACAGAAGTGCCTTCTGCATAGGTTCTCATGCCCCTATTAAAATTTCATTTACACGATAAGTCCCCGAAAGTTTTGAAGTATGTATAGATCTACTGGAGGATGGCTATGATGAATTTCCTCCTTCTAAAGTAGAAAGAACAAAAAGAATGAACTCATCCTCATTTTCTAGATCTATGACGGTAGCTTGGATCCATGACAATATGCAAGCAATAACAAACAAGCCAAAAAGGTTGCTGAAAATTCATCGGATGGAACCGACAACACATCGCGAGATTTCATAGTAAGAAATCAATGATGCATCTTGACTGCATAAGACAATAACTTAACATGCAGAAACCAAATAAGCTTTGAGAAGGATTCAGCCAGCACTAGCAGTCGAGCAAACGATGGAGCTAAGTGCAACAAGCAAGAGAAGGAGATGCAGCAAGCTGAGGCCTGAGGGCCATACATGTGTGTGTGAATGCGTGACGGCTATGGAGACACTCCAAGCTAAGGCTAGTTTTCAAAGCACAAACTTAAAAAAAGAAGGTATTTTATGTTCTAGAGTTCTAGGTGCAATCAAACACTATACTGAGCAACCTCGAACAAAAAAAGAAGAAAAAAAACTATACTAAGCAAATTCCTATGGATTTCATGCCTGTAGAATTCATGCAGTACAAGACACTGTAATCCTACAATTTTTCTATTACTACGTTATAGAAATCCTGTGAATCAAAGAGAAACCAGACCATCTTACTAGGTACTCAGTATATGACACGGGCTGTGTGATTCCCTCGTCTGTGTGAAACACTGCTATGTCTTTTCTAAGCTACTCTGAATATCGGATAGCATAACGACCTCTGTATAGCCACATGGATATAGTTGCTGTGCAGTTCACATGAGTTGCTGTGCAGTTCACGTGAGGATGGTAAGTTAGCAATTCCTAGTTCTTAGCATCGTCCAAGAATCAATAAACGGACTAGATCGTCCAACAATATGTTGCAACAAACGGTCAAAAGATCTAGACCGCCGCTTTTTAATCTAATCGTACACGCATAACTGCTTAAGTTGCAATCCCGAATGCATTAGATCCCTTTCTATAGCCACGTTTAGACTAGTCCAGTCTAATTTACTCCCTCTGATCGTAAATAGCTATCATTTTAGATATAAGTGCAATTAAACTTTCAAAACTTGACTACGATATCTTTTTAAATATTTAAATTAGATGCATGAAAGTCATATACGTAAATTTATCTCAAAAACTAATTTTATAATATTATAATTTTATTAGATTTTATAAATATATTATAACAGAAATTAGCGATCAAAGTCGTATTTTAGAGATAGTACCCATATCTAAAATAACAATCATTTGTGACACAAGTGAGTACAATGTATTATCGTATCCCTGTAGGTATTGAGTTGCATCTGGCAAATAAATTCACCCAAAAGCTTAAGGCGATGAGGAAAGGTGAGCAATTCACTTATCTTCAACACTCTCCTCACGTCAGAGCTCCTTAGGCTGGGGCGTGGAATAAAATGGTTATAATTTTTTTAATTATGTCAATCGGTCTTGAACTCGAGATCTCTTGGCTCGATCTGTATTGAGTTCATCTGGCAAAATTCACAAAGGTTTAACGCGATAAGAAAAGATGAACAATTTACTTATACTTCCAACAGTAGGTCAGCGACGTTAACGTGCGGCCGCTAGCTCCAGAAAACCCTGGCACGGCCAGGGGGGAGGGGTAAAGAAGCCAAAGCCGACCCGCTTTTCCTGGCGCGGGCGCCGGGGCGAGGCAAAGGGCGCTCAGCTCGCGCCGGCAGAAGCAGGAGAGCAGCTGCCGCTTGACGCCGTCACGCACGTCGGCCCGCCGGTCCGCTCTCCACAGTCGGAACGGAACGGAACGGAACAAGGTCAACTACCGCCCGTGGACCAGAGCGGATGATAAACAAACGCCTCGTGTCCCTCCTTTCCCCTCCTCCACTGCTCCTCTCTCGTTTTCCCCCTCCCTCTCTTCTCACCCACCTCCTCCTCGCGTGGCCAAAGAAACAGAAAAGGAAGAAGCTTGGGGAAGGAGCTGGATCCCGCACCTCGATTTGGCTTCTTGAGGCCCGGGTAGAGGCGGAGGAGGCTCCGGATCGGGACTCGCGCTCTCGCTAACGTGAGTTTTCCCGGGGCGGGGGTGTTTCGGTTCGATTTGGAGCTCTTTGGCCTTGATTTGGTTGATGCGTTGGTTTGGGCGTTTGGCGAGTAGGAGTACGGACTACGGAGGGAAAGGCGTGTTTTTTCGGGGCCTTTTCTGTCCGGATCAGGAGGTTTTGTGTCCGGATATGGTAGTAATTGCGTGATCTTTTGGAAAAATTTTGGCGAAAATCATCGAGTTTTTAGAGCATTTTTTTCTGTCCTTGTCGGTTAAATTGGTGCGTGTGAAGAGCCTGCTGTGTTGTCCTACTCCTACGTCTTTGGCTTGACTACTCCTGTTGCTGCTTCCGTTTCAAACCTTGTAGATCTTGTGTATGTATCCGGCTTTTCTAAGCTATATTTAGCCTGTCGATTTGTTGCTACATATGTTTCTCAAAGATCCCTCTTTCCCTATCCTATCCTTGCTCAATCAGGAGAAAAAGGGTGTCTTCTCGATCTTTTGACCATGAAACGCCTTATTAGTTCTTTCCAGCATTTGTATTGCTATACGAGGGCAGAGATTTCTTCCTCGAAATGTTGCAACATGCCACCAGAGCGTTTGATATGTGATTTGACGGCGCCAAAAAAGGTTTCGGTCTTCTCTCGCAGCTGCACTCCAGAGCTCGATGGATATGCGGTTTAGTTAGTCTCAGAGACTCGTCTTTTCTCTTGAGCTCTTCTCAAAGGGGGCCGATTTACTCGTGGCGAGCTATACATGGATTCGACCTATTGTTCGTACGTAGTAGCATATGTATTTTGCTGGGTCTAATCCATGCTTAAGATTCACACGCTTTCTCACAAGATTCTGTTCTTCTCGCAGGTACAGATTGATGATTGCTTCTGTGTATGGCACACACCCAAAGCAGTAATCATCTCTGTCTTGGCGTGATCTGCAATCACTGTTCCATAAGTGGAACAGATTGAAAGAAAGGTTGTCCGTGACCTTCGAGGATATATTGGCAGGATAAGCTTCGAGTTTCTTGGTTCGCCCTAGCTAGCGCAGATGTCGTTTCGCGGCATAGTTCGTGATGTTAGGGACGGTTTCGGTAGCCTGTCGAGGCGGAGCTTCGAGGTGACCCTCGCAGGCCTCTCTGGGCTCACCGGGCATCACAGGGGGAAGTCCCAGAGCACGGTGCACGAGCTCCGTGACGCGGATCTCATAATCCAGGAGTCTCGTTGGGCTAGCCTCCCTCCCGAGCTCCTCCGCGACGTGATCCGGAGGCTGGAGGCTAGCGAGAGCACCTGGCCGTCGCGTAAGCATGTCGTTTCCTGTGCTGCCGTCTGCAGGGCGTGGAGGGAGATGTGCAAGGAGATTGTGCTGAGCCCAGAGTTTTGTGGGAAGCTTACCTTCCCAGTATCTCTGAAGCAGGTAAACTTCCACATCCTGTAATGAAAGCAAACCTTGAACCGAATGCTGTTAAGAAATATATTTTGTACCTACTGATGGCAACTTCTGAGCGTGGTAGATGCCTTGCTTATTCGCATCTTTCTTCTGTCAATGTCATTTGCTTGTTATTTTGACAGCCTGGCCCTCGAGATGGAATGATCCAATGTTTCATAAAGCGAGATAAATCAAAGTCTACTTATCATCTCTGCTTGTGCCTGAGCCCCGGTACGTGCTAGCCTTCCAGAACTGTGTTAACATCATCACAAGAGCTTATCTTTTGGTGAATATCTGCTAGCATCAAGTCTCCATTTGGTCCTTGATTTTGCTTGTGTGCTCTTACATATTTCTTCTGTTACGAAATTGTACAGTTTTCTTGTCTCTCAAATGTTTTCTTGTTATGGAATGATTAAACAACTGGAGCGTTTGATTTCACCTGAATGAATAAGTTGTCTCATTGCTCTTCCCTTGAATCAGCGGTACTTGTGGAGAATGGCAAGTTCCTCTTATCTGCTAAAAGGAACCGCAAAACAACATGCACGGAGTATGTTATTTCACTGGATGCTGACAACATCTCAAGATCAAGCAGCACCTATATTGGAAAACTGAGGTAATTATTATGCATTTGGACAGTAAACCTTTTCTCTTGGCCTTATTTATCAATGGTACAAGCCAACCTTGTTTCTTGTCTTTTTCAGGTCAAACTTCCTCGGCACAAAATTCATAATCTATGACACACAGCCCCCTTACAATGGGGCTGTAGTTCCTCCTGTTGGACGGAGCAGCCGGAGATTCAACTCCAAGAAAGTCTCTCCTAAGGTGCCATCTGGTAGTTACAACATAGCTCAGGTGACGTATGAGCTGAATGTTCTTGGCACCAGGGGTCCTAGGCGGATGCATTGTATCATGCACTCCATACCTGCCTCCTCGGTTGAGCCTGGTGGCATAGTCCCTGGACAGCCTGAGCAGATTGTGCCCCGAGCTTTAGAGGAGTCTTTCCGCAGCACAACCTCCTTCTCCAAGTCCTCCATCATGGATCGGTCCATGGATTTCAGTAGTTCCCGTGATTTCAGTAGTGCCCGCTTTTCTGACATCGCGGGAGGCACCATAAACTGTGATGGAGATGGACAGAATAAGGAGAGGCCACTAGTGCTCCGCAACAAGGCCCCAAGATGGCACGAACAGCTGCAGTGCTGGTGCCTTAACTTCCGTGGTCGCGTGACCATTGCCTCCGTGAAGAATTTCCAGTTGATTGCTGCGTCAAGCAGCCAGCCTTCCGCTGGGGCTCCAACTCCATCGCAACCTGCTCCATCAGAGCAGGACAAGATTATTCTACAGTTTGGTAAGGTAGCGACAGATATGTTCACAATGGACTACCGCTACCCCCTCTCAGCATTCCAGGCATTTGCTATCTGTTTGAGTAGCTTTGACACGAAATTGGCCTGTGAATAAATGGACAATGAGTGTCACTGCAGGCAGAGCTAAAAATGCAACGGAGACCAAAGGAGAGATGCGTGTTGCCCTAGGATTTTAGATCATGTTTGCGTTTTGTTGTCACCTTGGTTGTAATTCTGCTTGTTTGTAGCCTGGAACTGGACTTGTTAGCATGTTTCACCAGCTCGCACCACAATAGGTTTCCTTTCAAACTGAGTTTCACGCATTGTGCCATTGTGTAATGTACATGCGGTTCCGGACTTAACGCGAAAGGTTCCATTCATGATTTTTTTTTTTGAGTATCGCTTGGATACCGCGGTTTGATACAGAACAAAAAAAAAAAAAAAAGAGAAAAAAAGGGGGCCAGTGCCCTCTTGTTCTGTGCCTGAGTGGTTACTGTTCTTTTACAATTGTTGTGCATGTGTGCTTGCATAATTGCATTATTCTATGAGATGAGAATCATACTAGTACTGGAGCATTATTCTATGAGATGAGAATCATACTAGTACTGGACTTGTCTCACATGATGAGCCTTCCTAGTTCTTGCCCTTCTATATGGTTGATCGCAGCCATTATGTATCATAATTGCATCATTTACAAATGTCCCCTTGCTTGGCGCGTTAAACACAGTGGTTTTGTCTAATAGGAGAATCATTGCACATGTACCTGCTTCTTTTTATCTCCTGAATAAAGTAAGTAGAGCGTTTCAATTCGTTTAGGTTGAGAGCCCTTTTCAGTGGGGAGGAAGGGGATACATTTCTGTAGTGACAACAATTAGTAGTACAGCTAGGAGAAGGAATAAAGTTGTAAAAGAAAGTGTGCATCTGGAGCTGGACCCATGATGAGTGTGACTAGGGGTGGGCACAATTTAACCGAAACGAAAAACGAACGAACGAACGAATCAATTAACGAAAAATTCGGTTTTTGAGTTTCGGTTTCGATTGATTTTTCGTTACTATTCGATGTTAGGTTTTGGTTCGGTTTTAGTGTCTGAAACCGATTAACCGAACAAACCGATTAACTTGCGAGGCAAGAAAAAAATACATAGTCGATGCCTCGTGGTCCCGATTCATCCTCCTCATTTGGTCCTTACTTTACTCATTCGGAGGCTTCCGGCTTTCCCAATTCATCCCCACCCAATCCCATTCGATTCATCCTCCTCAATCCTCATTCGGTCCTTAACTCCCTACTGTTCGAAAGGCTCTCGCCTCTCGGCCTCTCCGATTCATCCCCACCCGATCCCGTTTGATTTGGCTCCGATCTCGGCCGATTCGATTTGGCGGGCTCGCGATCTCTCGGCGTTCGCCTCAATCCTCCACGCTCCGTGGCAGCCTCTCTACCCTCAGTGACTCGCCGTTCTACCCTCCTCGGTCTTGGTTGCCGGCGTCGTCCCCAAGCACCACCACGTCGGCCAGTCCCCAAGCGATCCAAGCACCACCACGCCGAGCGCCGACCCCATGGCCTCCTCACTCACGAGTCCTAACCACTCATGGTTGTGCTTCCTCGAGTCCGTGGGGTGAGGTAAAAGGCAAACTACAAGTCGCTCCTCATAATTAACTTTCAGATCTGAGTTGTTGTGTTTTGTTTGTTGTGGTAAACAAGGTATGGTTTTAGTAAGGAACTCAGTAGGTGAGGTAAAAGTGAACCGTGATCATGATTCATGGAGTCATTGAGACTTGAGAGACTATCCTAGAGCAATACATTATAAATGTATGAGTCTATGTATGGTGTATGATGTGATTTTGTGTTGATGAATGAGAGTGAAATTGAGATTTTGATCGCAGTTTGCATCCTCTCGAGTTTTAGTTTTTGACAATGTGTATGATTGTTGATTGTTCTCTCACGATCGCTTTAGCACCGAAGCGAATCGAAGCTTGCTCGCTTTAGGCTTTTTCGGTTAAAAAGCAGATTAAAGAACCGATTTGGTTCGGTTAATTGATTGATTCTTAAATAGGTTTGATTCGGTTTTGAGAGTCTGAAACCGAAAATTTTAAAACGAAATAACCGAAGAAAAAACCGATTAACAGAATGCCTGAGCCTAAGTGTGGTGGATGAGAGGAATGTTTTTCTGGGAGCATAGCTTCAATATTTTTCTTCCTAATACAAGTTACATAAAACTTAAGCAAGTAAAGGGGTAAGTAATCATCATCTATTTTTTAATATTTGTGCAACTGTAAAAAGGAAAAACACGGAAGCACCTCTCTTTTAACTGTGGGATGCTTTAAAAAATCAAAAAAAAAAAAAAATACTAAAAATCCTAATTTTTTCCTATAAATAGGGTAGCAGCCCATCTCATTTTCCACCAGCAAACTTGCAATCTCTTCTCTGCATTCTCTTGTGAAAATTCTCTTACTCTTGGTGATAATTTGGCAAAATTCAAAATAGTTTTGCCAAAATTCCAAAAATCTAAAATCCGACTTCCAGCTTCTGTCAAGAAATCAAGGTAAGAATAGTGATTTAATTTTTCATTGTTCTTCTTATTTTAAATGAGATTAAAGTACTAATAGCATAATTATTTCTTGCAATTTTCTTTATGGAGCATCGGGATTTTGCGTCCATCTCAGCTTCTGATTTCGGGATTTTACTAGAGGAACTTCTTGCATCCTATCAAGCTAAAGAAGTGGCAATACCTATAACATCCTCAAGCTCTACAAGTGCTACTACGTCGGCAAACACCAAGCAATAAGATCAAGGCACATTACATCAGGAGTTTGGGAAGATTTTGAGCAGATTTTCGAGACATCAGATGACATTGAGCAGGCATGCTATTTGTAAATATTGTAAACACAAATTAACTGCAAAATCTTCAGGTGGAAGAGGGCACATGAACATACATGCTAAGAGCTGTAGGAGAAAAGCAAGGGTAGCTTTTAGATAGACACAAGCTGCAGTACAACCCCGACGGTATGGTACGGTACGTCACTAGAACTACAATCTCGAGGTAGCTCGTGAATCTCATTATCATTTAATTACTTCTCAAGATCTACCTTTAAATTTTTTTTAGTCACCAACATTTGAAAACTATATTAGACCGCTCATAATCCTAAGTTTTCTATAGTTTCTTGATAGACAATAACTAGAGATCTATTAAATACTATAATAATTATCGTAGTAAGCTAAAAGAGCTCTTTAATATATTTACCTTTTCTGTGTCTTTGACATCAGGCATATGAAGTGGTAGAGCTAAAGAGGATTACTTTAGTGTAGTTGCTCATTATGTAAACAATGACTAGCAACTAGAGAAAAGAATTATAGGATTCAAATTAATTGATATAGTACATACTGGTGAGAATATAGCTGATTGCATTGTAAAAGCTGTGAAAGATTTTAAACTCATAGATAAATTTTTTGCAATAACAATAGATAATACTGCAGCAAATGCTTCTGCAATGACCATTTTTACTCCGCTTTTTAATTCGTACGCTGAATCTTTCTTATTATATCAGTGTTGTGCTTGCCATATTATTAATTTTATAGTTAAATCTAGTTTGAAAAGATTAGACCAGTACCTTGAATCTTTT
The DNA here is from genome assembly GCA_036346375.1 of Guadua angustifolia. Classification (NCBI taxonomy): domain Eukaryota; kingdom Viridiplantae; phylum Streptophyta; class Magnoliopsida; order Poales; family Poaceae; genus Guadua; species Guadua angustifolia. Next base: position 35,812,278 of record CM070509.1, on the reverse strand, counting down.
TGCACTGCAATATCTTTCTTAAATAATTCTAATAAATGAGTAGCAATATGTAAGATTTATTGTATTGCAATGGAGGTATGTCCATGTAAGTCTGATTTGGATATGCCTGTTAAATGGAACTTTACTTACTTGATGCTTAAGTCACTCATACCCTATAAGAACACATTTTTTGTTTTTACTAACACGCACTATCATAGCAGGATGATCAACCGCTACTCACAGAGCAATATTGGTATGTTGTTGAATACTTGATGTCATCTTTGGAATTTTTTATGATTCCACTATTGCTTTATCTGAAGTTTATTACTCAATCTTTCCTTTAATTATGCATCATATTCTAGAAATTGCTACCCACTTAAGGAACCACGAAAGCGATAATATTTTGTGTGAATTTGTTTATGCTATGAAAACTAAAATTTTGAAATATTGGAAAGAAATTCCTATATTTTATGCATTTGCATTTATTTTAGATCCTAGAGCTAAAGTTTGAGGGTTTGCTAATGTTCTTTCACTTCTAAGTGATGTGGTGGGTAATGATTATTCTAGTTATTTTTCAAATGTCCGTGTTAACTTATATCAAGTTTATGCTAAGTATGATTAGAAGTTCGTTGGAGTTCGCATGTAGCGATCTCCACCAGTAGCCACAACAGCTACAAAGAAAACTACGTGGGAGGAAGATATGGAGTGTAGATGGCTCTACCTCAAAGAGTTCGACCACAACAACGTCAAATACAAACACAACAACAAGTGGAGGAGAGCTAGCTACCTATCTAAACACCGACACTGTCAACTACTAAGAGCAGCAAGAGGAGGACTTCAGTATTTTTGTAGTGATGGCACGAACACAAAATAACATATTCGGTGCTTTCTATATTAGCATGGGATGTGTTAACAATTCCTGTCTCTATGGTTTCTTCAGAGTTTGCTTTTAGTCTATCCGGAAGAATAATCGAGGAGAGGAGAACAAATCTGATAAGTGAGGCAGTGAAAATACTTCTCACTATGAAAGATTAGGACAAGCTGATCAATGAGCTTAGCACACTACAGAAAAATATTGAGTTGGCGGTGATGTTTGAAAATATTTATCTAGATAGTCAGGAAGGATAATTGTAATCTTCATTTTTTTCCTGTATCACTAAGCTATAGGCTACACTCTTTTTTCTTTATCAAGGTTTTCTCATGTTAAGTTTTTACTTGGGAAAGTTTTAATGAGGCAACCAAATATTAATACAACTCATTATTTAATTTCAATTATTTGCCTCCTTTCAAAAATTTATTTCATATTTTTTGCTTTTCTGATTTACATATATTTTAAAAAGTTTTTCTACATTCTTTTCAGTTTTTATAATTATTCTATATTTTTCCAATTTTTTTGTATTTTTTAAAATCTTTACGATTTTCCCATTTCCAATATTTTTAAAAAAATTTCAAATTTTTGAATTTTCTTTGAGGCCAAATGGGCACTCATCTTGACACTGACATGGCTTTGGCGACCACTCGGACCGTGCTTAGGCCATGACCTCACCCCGTGGCCGTGTCGTGGCAGGCCAGGCCGTCCATTTGGGCACCACTATATACGATTGAGCTAGAGTGCACATAACTAGCTCACTTATAAGGCAGATCCACACATGTTTACACTTTCGTCCTTAATTCGTGTAAAAGGGTTAACCACTCACCCCTTAAGGGCTAATGTTCTCGTCACATTGTGTACACGGCGGATATGAAGAACTACATTGGCCTAAATTTCGCTCAATGTCAGCCCATCTATGGAGCAGACCTGCGCATGCAATGCTTACCCTTGTCCCACACATGTTACAACGAAGATTGATGCTCTAATACTATCGGTAACATCTTAACGTAAATTTTCACTCAATGTCCAACTCACCTATGAGATGGATTCTTACATGCATAGAACTCTGCTTACACTTTCGTTCTCGTTTAATATAAAAGGTTAACTCAAAGATATTATATTTAAATTTAACCGATATTATATACAATTACATCTTACTTTATATAAATAATATAAGATTAATCTAACCGGTACTCCACACGAGCCTTCACATTATATTACGGGCACCATACTACTTTAGCTTGCTTGGAAGGCACGAGTAAAAGAAACAATTGAATATATGGTGCATAGTAATCATTCTGAGGGCAGCAGCAAGTTCTCGTGGCTCCCTGTACGGTGACAGTGTGTGCAGAACTGTCAGTCTGTCACATTATCTTGCTGATGATGTGTGCACCTTAGGCAGGGCGAGTGGTCTCGTCACTAGATGGCAAATGGCAATCAAATCAGGGATTAAGGACATGTCAGGGCTGTAAAACGGTTAGAAAAGTTAAGTTATAGCATAAGGACCTGTTTAGTAGAGTTTAATTTCTTTATTATGATTCTCTGTTGAAACTGAAGTGATTCTCTCTAGAGAAGTTTTTTGATAATCGCTAAAGAATGATTCTCTAAGTGATTCCATATGATAAACTCTATGGGCCCGACTCTTTGTTGGGAGTGAATCAACAAAGCGGCTTTTTGAATTTATCCTATGGATCATTTAGAGAATCACTTTCAATGACAGAATCACTTCTCTCGATTATCGACTTCTAATTGGTATGAATCTGACTTCTTGATTCGAGAATCTGGTAAAATTGAAAATTTTAGTTTCATCAGATTCATAAAGTTAGAACTGTGAGCACATTAAGAGTGTTTAGATAGATCATCTTGTTTACATTTTAGACTAAAAATATAAACTTAATTCACTTTATTTTAGCCTATAAGTTTCAGATTTTAGGTGAAATTGGAATTTAGAGTTCTACCAAATAGGCCCTAAGTACTTCTAAAAACTGTTGCTACTAGAGAGAAGTTTTTTAACTGGTACTTGACCACCTCCCACCTCGGTTGCTCTGCCTTCTCGATCTCCGCTACCCCACCTCGCCGTCTTCACATCATCTCCTTACTCAGACGTCACTGTACTTTGCTATGTTGTCACATCCTCGCTCGGTTGCCCCTAAAAGTTACAGCTGCAACAACCAGTTTGTCAAACAGCATAACAAGAAAAGCCATAGTTATCAGCTACAGTTGTTTTACAGCCCAGCAAATCAAAAGCAACTTTTTAACCTAGCCATAACTCTTCCAAACAAGACCCAAGACTTTGACTGTGAGCATTACGCGCAGCTTATTCCATCTTGATGAAGCTTTATATGCTGTCCACTGTTGCAACTTGCAAGTTGCAACTCGCCAAGTCGTCCTTAGGACAGAGGTCGATTGCATTTGCAGATCGGGAAAAGATCGAAAAGAATCTCCCTTCAATTGGGGCGAAGGCTTAGATGCAAGCATCACTTCCCTGTAATTCAGGTGGAGGAATTTCGATCGTGCGCTCTGCTTTTTGATCGAATCGTGGACAGCATGATGGAACGACGCGCTGGAATCCCACTACTACAAGAGCAGGTATGGATTCTCCATAGTACGAATAATGATGGTATAATCCATTTCGGCTTGCTTGAATGGAGAAATCCGGTTCTCCATTTCTACATTAGGAGCTTTGCTGGAGATGCTCTTAGCACATTGGTAGCTTGCATTGCGATCTAAAAGGATACCTGTGTATTTTGGAAGAGGGCAGGAGTTCTTCTTACACCTTCAAGTTTGGTACAGTGTGTAACCTTGCTAAATAGCCCGATCGGGAAATGTGAGAAGTGACACGGCAAAGACAATAGAAGATAAAGACGAACAACGGAATTAGTCGACCACACATATCCCATAGTGGAACTGACGGTGAGAAATCTGAATATTTTCTCAACATTTTTAGTCCAGCGATGCATAAAAATCCGCTGGTTAAAGAACAGAAATTAGTTTCAGCGACCACTTGTCAATCCAACGTAAACTCCAGAGCCTTTTTTGGTTCATGAGTCTGTCGCCTGCCTGCATTCGGTTAGGATGGCGCGGCCGAGCGGCACCTTCTCGGCGCGGCGGTCGCAGCGCGCCGGCGGGGCTGGCCGACGCGGCCTACCGCGGAACCGGTGAGATCGGTGTAGACCGGTGGAGGCGAGTCAGCGAAGGCGGCCGCATGGGACGCGACGATCGAGCGTGCGGGCTGCGTGCGTGTTGAGAGGCGCCCGCCTGGTCAATTCGGTCGGCAAAAAGGGCCGCCCAAGTAGCAGCCGAGATGGGTCGACACGGCCGCCCATGGAAGGCCGGCGGCCCGGTTGTCGTTTCGGGCCTGGCACCACCGATCCTCGATCCACACCGTCCCGATGCGCTGCTCCCGTACGCCGCTTGGACGGCGAGCTGATGCGCGCCGCGTGCCGTTTTCCGTCCTAGGACGTCGCGCCCTCGAGGTCTCGAAGAAGGAACCGGAGTAATGGCGCCACAGGGAGGGAGAGACCGAGAGAGAGGTTGAGCGAGCGCCCGGGTGATGTGCCTCCGGGTCGGAGAAACCCTAACCCTCGTGCTCTCCGGTGCTCCGCCGGCCGCGGGGAGGGCTCCGATCCGTCCGCCGGCCTTGTTCCTCCGCTTCGATGGGAGGTTCTCCACTCCCTCTCCCGTCGCCTATGCTCGATTTTTTTTTCGACTCATTCGATTTTGCAGTGGTTTGATACTTTGATCCGATCTCGGTATAGATTAGCTCTGTTGGTTTGTTTGCTGCATATGTGCTATACTATAATATTTTCGCTTGTTGCTTGGATTTGCTTTTGGCCCGATGATGATTACGATGAGGCCCTGGTGGATGGATAGCTAGATAGATGTGCTCGGATGTGAGCTCCAATGTGGTCGTCCTTTGCATTTTGCAAGGTTGGAGCTCCTGAAATGGGCAGTGCAGCGTTGGCTTCTCTGTTCTGGGCGCTGAAGCATGCTTGGGAAGTTGGGATCGGATGAACTGTCTCGCCGACAGGTGGGCCCGCCCATGCCGTAGGTCCATCCTCTCTGCTTCTGCTGTGCATTTCTTCCTCCTTTCTTCTTCCTCTTCCTCCTCCCCTCCCGCTTGCCACTAGGTCTGTAAAAAAAAGCTAGAGGCTCCCAAGTTGCTCGAGCTCGAATAGCTTGCGAGCCTCGGCAGATTTACGGACCACTTGTTAAATTTTACTGTATCTTAACTCTTACCGAGCTTACTTAATCCGAGTTTGAGCTTGAGCTTCATGTTGAATTGTTGATTATTACCGATCTTACTCGAGCTTGGGCTGAGTCAAGCTTAAGCCCAGGTCTAGGCTCGGACCTCAACTCAGGCTCGCTTGAGCTCGGCTCGAGCTTGGGAGGCTAGCCTAGCTCGAGCTCATTTCATTTACAACCCTACTTGTCACCGCTGCTGCTGGAGCGGTCATGGTGGTGGTGGTGTCCTCATCATATAAATGTACCGACATGCTCTAGTGCCAGCTTTGAAGTCCGCTGCATTGGCCTATGATGAAATACAGTGGTACACATTGTGTGGGTGTTCGGATGCGCACTCGGAATGGGATTGGGATATGGGATGGGATATAAACAAAGTTTTGAAATCTGTGGTCCATTTGGTAATACAGACTTTTGGCTATTTTGTGGTTGTTTTGGTTGTATTGACTTGGTGCGATATTGTGGTGTAATACCCAATGATGGATGCATGTGGCAGAGATGGTTCCAAGGTTTCCTATGGAGCCTTCATGCTCCAATTCTCTTTTTTCATCACCTTGGCAGCTTTGCAATCGCCAACACCAGTGTTATAAAAAATGGTATGCGCCTGATTTATCATGGCCGTGGATAGAGGCATATAGGGATTGATCATGGATTCAAAACCACTCACATCCTGCCTCATGCCTACTGGTTCTACTATACATCTACTACTATAGCTGTATGTCACTTTTGGGTGCTAGAATATCTCATTCGTGTGCACATTCTATTGGATTTTGATGGATGAATTTGATAACCAACTCTTGCGCCATCTGTGAATGCCATTTGTATTAGATCTGAGGGTGTAGGATCACGTTCTTGCAGACAAAGCAAGTCCATTTGATGACCATTTTTGGTGCATTTATATTATTTATTCATTTTGTTGTCCTTACTAATGTATCATCTATTGGATGGATCAAGGCTTAAGAGCCTCTTATAGTTGGGTTCTCGATGAAGAGCAGGCTTTTCATTTGTCATTCTCGAATATAAGTTGGTCCTTCTGTTGTAAGAAGCTACATGCTAGACATTTTGTGCTTACATGTTTTTTTTTTTTCTTTTTGTTTTCCCTTCCACTTTGTTATCAGATTCCTTTTTTTTTCCTATGTTGCTCTTCAAAATTTTATGTTACACTATAAGTCTATAACATCCATTTTAAGCTATCCCAATATCGGGAGTTGTGGCTGCACCACATTTCTAGTTTGACTAAATGGTGACAGTTCATTTTCTGTTGGATGGTGGATAGTAGGTTATTAGTACTGCCTTCTAGGAATGCAGGAGTTTCATGAGAAAATTTTGAGTACTGCTCAGTTTTACAAACAAATTAAAGACCATCTCTTGTGCCATCAATGAATGCTACATCTATGAGACCTGTGGGGGCATAACGTTTCCTTTTCGTACTTAATACAAGTTACTTGTAAACTTTTCATTGATATATTTATTTCAGTTTCATCTTCCTGGTTTGGCCCTGTTGGTTTGATGGGAGGTTCTTCATTGGCATACCTACTTTCTTGTTTGGATTTTGTGTCTGATCATGCTATATTTGCTCTGTTAATTTTTCTATTGTGTTCCTAGTTCCCTTTTTTTTTGTTGCTTGGATTTGCTTGGATGCAGTATTTGAGGCTCTTGTTTCACTTGCTGGCCCTCTGCAGGTGGAAATCTTCTGCTTTTGACCTGATGATGATCATGTGAGACCATGATTGTAAATTAAATCAGCTTGCATTTGAGCTCAAGTGGTCAACCCTTTGCTAGGTTGGAGCTTTTGAAGTGGCCGCTGCATTGCTGGTTTCTCACACTGAAGCATTTTTTGTTGTTGTTTTTTTTTTTTGGTTGGGGGGGAGGGGGTTTGACACCCTACTCCCCTTCTTATCATTATGCAAATTTGTGACATTGGAGGGCCATATGTACATGAATTCTCCTACATCCTTGGCTATGTGGATTAGGAGCCCCCTAAGTTTGCCCTCTATGTGGTTTGCTTTTGGTACATTGTTTATGGCTTGTGTTGCCAAGTTCCCCGTGATGTCCAAACTCCTGATACCGGTGATATACCCCAGATTGTGGTGATGTTGTTTCTGAATGCTGTGTCAGTGTTACCATTTTTTTTATTTAATGCCCGATGATGAAACTTGAATATGTGGAGATGGTGCGGGATTCCCTTCGGAACGGTAATGCTCCTCTTGATTCTCTGTCGCGATTTTCACAGTTTCACTTCCCTAGTCCCTTCCTTTACTACTGCTGCTGCTAATCCCCTCCTCTCTAGTCTATTGCTGCTACAGTTGGTGGTGATTGGTTTTACAGATAATGGAGATCATATCTTGCGCCATCAATGATGTAGTATCTATTGACTATTTCATCTGAGGGTATAATATTTCTCCATTAGATGAGCTGTGAGTCTCCTTTATTCGGGATCTTGGAGAAGAGCAGCTGTTTATGGAATATATCTTTCTCGTATGGAGTTGATACCTTTTGTCATAAGATGCAACATGCTGGACGTTTTATGATTTGACTTCTTACTATACGGCTTGTTCCCGCTCTTGTTTGGTTATTACATTTTTGTTGTTTCTGCTTGTTGCGATTTGGTTTTGTTTCCTTTAAATGATCACAATTATGGAGATTATGGAGCTGTGTTTTCATTTAGTTTCTATTTTTACTTAGTTATGACTTATGATTTCATCTTGGATGGTGGATGGATGTTACTAATGCAGTTTTGTGTTCTAGAATGTGTTACCCAATGATGAAAACTCAATATGCATAGATGGCACATGATCCCTATTCCCCCCCTCCCTCCCTCCCTCCCTCTTTGTTGCGCACACATGCTGCGTGTCATGTAACTTTAACAGCAGCAGCAGCCAATTGTGATCTTTCTTTTCAGCACTGCTCAGTTTTGCAGATAATTTCAAGAGCATCCCTTGTGCCATCATTGAATGCTGCATCTATGAGATCTGAGGGCATAAAAATTTCGTTCACACTTAGACAAGTTCATTTATGTAATTTTCATTGATGTGTTATTATTTTTTATTTTCTGTTTCATTTTTCTCATTGTTATGTTTGACGTCTTTGAGTAGCCAAAGTGTGTCTTGAATCAGGGTCATCGGGGAAATGCAGGTTATTCACACATTTTCTCAAAGGAAAAGTGCTATCCACTTATTTTAGGCATTCTAGATAGTTTGACAAACAACTTGTTTGCTTTCTCTCTTAAGCCCCTTTATGCACTCAAATTCTGAAAACTGCCTTTTTGGTTCTCCTTTAATGTTTTCTTCTGAATAATCTTTTACGAGCTCTTTTTTTTCTCACCGTTTCTCCTAGTTGAACTTCCCCTTTTCAAGGGCATCTAGTCACTTGAGAGATATGTTTCTCCACCTTCACGAGGCATCTATGCAGAATATTTCAGCCTCCAAATGCTGGTAATGCCAAAAAGGTTCTCCAGCCTTGCTGGCCAGTTACATAGTGTTTTTTGTTCTAACTTCTGATTATCATCGATGCCTTTGATGTAATTATTCAAATTTAATTTTATCTTGTATATAAAGCTAACAGTTTTTATTTGAATTTGATTATTGTTACATTTTGAATTGGATTATTGTATTTCCGTACCGTGTTCCTTCTGACTTTCAGTTGTTGCTTTAATTTGGTTCTTTCCTGTGCCAATTTGGGCACAAAAATAACACCTTATGCTGCAGAATAGCAGGAATTCCCCCCTTTTTTATTTATTTCCAATCAAAACTTGGTACAATCACAGACTTGTGGCTGCTTGTCTCTTGTTTCAGTAATTGGTAATTTGGTATAATATTTGACTGATTGGATGGCACTTCTCTAGCACAGCATGTGCCATTTGATTGCAAGATAGAGAAGAATCCTCCTCGCAAGCCATTGTCCATCCAAATTCTTCGACCAAAAGTCAGTTTCATAATCTGGTGATATGGTGAGCATCGTGCAGTTGTTCACTCAACCCAATACATCCATTATGATTATTTCTGGGCCAATGATCATAATGAGAACCTTTGTGATCATCATCAGATCCTTTCTTCTCCTTTCTCAGGTTCGGCTTCATTGTAATCTCCCTGTCATTATCATCATCAGATCCTTATCCCAGGTACAAGCTTCAATGCAAGCATTAAAAAAGCGCCCTTTTGCGTGTGCAAGACGGGGGATCATATATTGTTACATAAAACATTAAGAACTGTAGCTTGTCATTAAAAATTGTCTTAGTTTGTTGAACAATATTTTTTTGTGGTTCACCTAAATACCTAATACCTGTGCTGGTGCTGTATTTGTAAGTGTTGTGATTTGGCTTTTTTGCTTTTTCTAACGAAAAACTGTGATTAAACTCCATATGCAGAGATGGCGCTTGGCTTCCTAGGGAGTGATACATGCTCTCTATGCCCCCCTCCTCTCTCTGTCTCTGTACACGTGCAGCAGCTAGCCACCTCTTGCTTGCCCATCTTTCTCCCGATGTTATTCGGCTTTACATCTCTTTACTCAGTATTTGAGACACTTGCACCATCGATGGTCGCTGTATATACGAGATTTGAGGGCATTCCTTTTCTTTCCTTGTGCATGTTTACCGGCTCATTTGAGTTCTTCATTTCTATATTTTTGTTTCTGGTTTCACGTACACATGTGGTGGAGTAGCAGGATCTTCTTGAATTAGGCTCTCCATCCAGACCATGTATTTCATATGTTCTCCTCAAAGGATGGTATGCTCTGCAAAGGGTGCCAGCAAGCCAGATATTTCTTGAGTGGGGTTTTGTTGCCTGTTGGTTTTCTTGCACACACCAGGTTCCTTTTTTAGGAGCTTGAATTCTGAACGTTTTGGTTAATGTTTACTGTTGATGATTATTTAATAACAGGAAATGTAACCTGACAGTGCCAGAGATTTCCTGAATTTTGCAAAACAAGTCATCTACTTAGCATTGGCTTGTGTTTTTTAATTATTAACATGGTTTTTCAGTATTGCTTTGGCTTTGTTTCGAGGAGTGCAGTCATGCATCCGTTTCTTCTCTTATTGTAGCTTCTGTCAATGATTATTATTTTTTATTTGTGACAGTCTTGTTTGCTAGCATTGTAAGCTAACGTCATACGGCCTTCAAACACATTTTAGCTAAAAATAAGCTAACATTGTATTTATGTACTGTTCATCATTGGTAACGATCCTTCCCCACACTCATATGGCTACTGGATCCTAAGCATCCTGTTTACAGATTGGGTTATTGCAGAATCGGAATGGTTGTTAATGTAGTTTTCCTATGTTTCTAGCAGTTTCATATATTCACAAGGAAGCAGTTTGGTTCACCTATATTAACAGTTCCTATTTAAGCATTTGGTTCACCTATGTTCACAATTCCTATTTAAGCATTTTGGTTCACCTATCTAGTATATTAATATTAATATTAACTATATTAAAGCTGAAGAGATTGGCGAGCAGCCGGCCGTGCCACGTCGTTCGGGATTTCTTAGCCGTCCGTGCATTGCGTCGGTGGCGATCCGGCCGTCCACATGCCCATGAGTACTCTTGGTTTTTTCCCACCTAAGCGCATCTGTAGGTAGCACCCAATACTTAACTTCTAAGCGAAGGATCGGCCAACATGAAAGTATTAAACCTGATACCTAACATTGTCTCCTTCTTGACCGTATAATCTGCTTTAACATCTTTATTTGAACCTTTTCCATCTTTCCTTCAATATATTCTATCCTTTTCATTTCATTTTAAGAGTATTGTTTCTCCTCTGTTTTTCACCACTTGTGCTAAAAGGGGTGAAACATTTACTGCATTAAAAAGGAATAATCGGATGATGGGATTGCTATCGTTTTCTGCAACAGAATTCTTCATGACGAAACTTTTTAGAAGGAAAGATGCCTTGGACCTTTATTTTTTCTAGATATTTAGCCTTCCTCCCTGAGCTCCCTTGTTATGTTTAAAAGTAACATACGATGAGTAGCATAGCATATTATTTGCTCTTTATTTTTATCTCATTAATATGTACCATCTGAGCAGTGGCTAATGACCATGTGGTCATCACGAAAAGACCTTTGAGCATGTTCTGTACCATGTCAGTGTTATGTTCAAAAGTTAAATATCATGCTTGTCAAATGTAATGCAGACGACGTCTTGCTGAAGACCGCTAAGGAAAGTAAGGCGCTTCTGTTCTGTCAATGACACGCAGAAGTCGCATTACTGACGAAGTGCATTATGAAGCTTTGAAGCTCAAGTGATCCACTTCACATTGAAGTGTTTTTTCCTCCACTCCAAAAAACCATCTGACTTATCCATTACACTATGCGAAAACACTGTCATGAGGCATATTGGTACTAGTCCACTTAACTCATTTATTTTATTTGATAACATTTCTTTAGTTTGGGAGGAAAACATGCTAGATTGCAGGCTATTAATATGTGTGAGAAGCTTAGAAGGCAGAAAATGGGCCCGTGCTCTAAATTCTAGTGCAGTGTTTCATGCTTATTGTCATTCAAAAATGCAAAACAACGTGTACATGTAGGTACATACACTAACTTAACCCTAAAAAATACTAACATCAGTGCAAGAGTATTCAATTTTTAGAAGATGGGATGGTGATTTGAATTTTGAAGTTTGCATTAATCTTGAGGTACATTTGACGGTGGACATTGGTGCAAGATTACTCAATTATTAGATGGGATGGTGATTTGAATTTTGAAAGTTTGCATTAATCTTAAGGTACATTTGACGGTGGTGATAGTGCATGTCCTTATATATACACGTGGAAAAACCACATTCTTGCTAATCTTTCTGGAAGATTAGTAATGGGAGTACTCGCGTGTCTGCTATTTGTACCTGCGGTGTTTCGATTAGGGGTGTAAACGGGTCGGATACGGACGGATATTGCTCTTCCCGTATCCTAACCCATATTTTTTCGGATTCGGAACCGGATCTGAAGCTAGCGGATCGGATCTGGATCGGATAATCGAGATCTGATTCGGATCGGATATATGCGGATTCGGATCGGAAGCGGATAATTCGGGAGCGGATAATGCGCGCATACATAAAGTAATATATGTTATGTTGAATCAAACCACACAAATACATGACAGTAGTAGCAAGATATGAGATATCTCAAACAAAGCCATAAGACTAATAAACATTCACAACACTCAACAATATGCATTAGTGAATTACAAGATCCATTCTTCATATATAAGCCACAATACCAAAGTAATCAAATGCAAATAGACACTTCTCAAGTCTCAACAGCATCAATCTAGTCGATGCAAAGTGCCTATTTCAGAGTTCGTCATGTTATCACACTTAGCTTTCATTATTGTCAAGCGGATAATTGGCATTCACGTCTACAAATCTAGTTGAGAGAGCATTAGAAACTACAGGAGACTATTACTGCGCACAAGCTTCATCGAGACAGCTACTTGAAATGGCATCCACCTTCATACGAGCAGTGATGAGAAGGATCATATACATACACGCAAACAATGAAGAGTTTGGTAAAGTTATACTTGCAAGTTGTAACCAAACAAATTGGCAATGTGCTGAAATGATATGCAATCCGAATTACAAACAAGCTGTCTAGCATTGCTCTATGCATACTGACTTTGACTTAAGAAGATGAATTTCATGCGGGGAATGAAGACAAAGATGGGAAGATATGCATACTCTAGAATCACACAAAAAGACAAAGATGGGAAGATATGCATACTCTAGAATCACACAAAGAGATATTTTGATTGATGAACAAATGGTTCATTAGAGAACATTCAATGAGACAGATGATGCAAAAGTAACATAGTGATAAAACAATACCCTTAATCAAACCTACATATATGGTTGTTAATGAAAAGGACTTATGTAAACATCCACATACTTTCTTGCGTGAAAAAGGAGCTTAAAAGGACTACAAGTGTTACATCGAAGCCTTCATATCTATCTAAAGGTTAGTCAACATTAGCAATTTCTTACCTCAAGAATATCTAGTACCAAAATTTACCTAGACTCCTCAATCCTCATCATTAGCAATTTCTTCTTCATCCTACAATTTTGTTATACTAAAGCTGTAAATAAACATACAAGTTACAAGCAAATACTAGCGAAGAAATAAAGAGTGCCACCTTTGCCATACCACAATCACCGTGATTCGCAAGAAGGGTTTCCACAACCTCAAAATCATTGATTATAGATGCAACCTTGTTACAGAATCTGAAAATTTTAAAGAAATATACATCGATAAATAATAGACTTTCTTACACCATTATATTATGGACCGAAAGCGATATAATCTATCACCTTTTCTAGATGCTTTTACCCAATCCTTGAGTACAGATCAATGCCTCTACAATCTCGGGTTCTAGCGGTCATGAAATGGATCAACGACCACGACCACCGATTGACAGCGATTCGAAGCAACGATTGACACTTGCATGGCCAACACATCACGGCGACTTGTGCAAGAATTGGATATACATCTTGCTGATTTTTCCACCATGATAAAATATCAAATTTACGATTGGATTTAGCAAGCCTTAGTGGTGGTTACGCCATGTATTTATCAAGTCATTTGCATCACCTCGATCGATCTCATGTGTATCATATAAGAAGTTGTCAAGTTCATCATTTCCTTCTTCCATAATGTCATCTTTTGGTTGGAAGTGACACTAGGTGCGATAGTACTCTTTGAGTAAGAAGAAGCATAAGCATCATATAATTGCTTGACAACCTTAGTAAACTCTTCAAGTTCAATTTCATACAATACTTGGCCGTAAAACTTCTTCATGTAAAATTCTATACACTTTCTCTTTCTCCTAGGGTCAAGAAAGCAAGCCACGAAGAATAATATTTGACTTCTTCGGTACTTTTCAAATTTAGCATACATAGATAATGCCATCTTACTAATAGTGGTATCATCGCTAGAACACCACTCGAGATCAAAAGCTTTATGTCACAAAAACTTGGATAAAATAGATTTCTTTGTTGGATATAAAGTACCGAGAATAGCTCATTAACATCATTGAATTTCTTTAAGCACTTACAAAGTGTCAATGCCTTTTCCCATTCATCAATTGATGGAGTTGTATTCTCATACTTACGACGTTCCATGCACAAAAGTCGCTCAAAAGCTTTCCTATAATATAAAGCATCCCATAACATGTGATAAGTGGAATTCCACCTTGTGGCAACATCTAACGAGATACCCCTCTTTGTATCTAAGCGACATTGAGATGCACATTTAGAAACTCCTCCCAATGTAATGGAGAACCCTTCTACAATTTCTGAATAATCGAATATGATGAAGCTGCGAGATGCAATTTCTTGCAACCCATCTCTAGCAACAAGATTTAATATGTGACAACCACATCTCGCATGGAAGAACATCCCATCACATATTAGGGGACTCTGTGTTTTCGATTCAGCAATTACATCTTTAACACACACTTCATTTCTTGATGCATTATCAAAGTTAGAAAATAGTTTCTTCTCAATATACCATCTCATAATGCTACCGATAAATGATTCAGATAACTTTGCACCCGTGTCTTGAGCCTCCTACATGCATAAAATTGATAATTCTTTTACGAATGCACCAATTATCATCGATCCAATGAACAATGACACACATATATCCTTTGTTTTGATTTGATGTCCACATATCCATAGTTGTGCTAAAGCGACCTTTGAGCAGTTTTAAAATATTCAAGCAATTTGTTCTTTTCCTCTACAAAGATATCCATTAGTTCCTTTCTAATAGTGTTACGACTCTTGATTGGAAAGTTGGGGCGCAGAGATTTGATGAACTCAACAAAATATTCATGCTCAGCGATATTGAAAGGGTACTCATGCATGATTATTGCCATATAAAATTTTCTCAAGGCGGCTTCTTGGTCATACTGTAAGGCTCAACCTCACTTGTACCATCCTCATGATTCTTTTCTATTTTGATTTCTTTGTTGGCACGGCTTCAAACTATGTTTGTTCCTCAAATGGTTCGGAAGACCTTTGTGCCATTGGCACTCTCGCATCTAGTTGTGTAAACACAACGCTTGCATTTAGCCCATTGTTGAATAACCTTCTTTCCTTCCTCCATAGATGTCCTTTGAATACTTGGTGAAGTACTCCCAGACCAGTGATGTGGTCTTCTTTTGTTTCTTTGCTTGAGGCTCATCATCGGCTCTTCAACATGCACAATGGCGGCGGGAGTTGTATCTCTGTGCTACTAGGCCCACTACCCAGTTGGGACAGTTTGACTTGGCATTGTGGATGATACACTTGCACTTATACTTGCACTTGTACTAGATCAGATGCCATGTTCTCCTAGTGTAGACAAAGTAACAAACCATTGGGAATATACATACGAGATACTTGAATTAGCATGCAGAGATATTTAAGGAATATACATACAAATACATTATACATGTGGATCAAAGAGAACGAACCATCCTATGGCATATCAATATGATAGTACTATAGATGTGGCTTAAATTCTGTTCCTAAACAAATGTGAACCACAACATAAGCATACAAATGGATGGATTCAGAGTAGACATAAACAACACGGAAGCTCTCCTTTATGGCTTAGATTGAGTAGACATTATGGCATAATGCACATGTTTCCTCTTGAATACTTCCAAATGATTTTTCAACTGCGTTGCTTAAACCCGAGTCACAAGATGCTACTTGGAGCAACAATACATGTGATGAATCATGGTGATCTATTATGTTGTTTGTACATGACGTATCTCAATGGAGATTGGTAATGGAGGAGTTTGGCAAACCACTCATTCCAACTTTAAATGCATATTTTTACATCTGCATACGGAACTAAAGAATGGACAAGCTGAACAACAATTTCCCAATTTGACCTGAGGGATATCCGTCGGTTTGGTGGTTTCCTCCTAATCACGACAACAACGACGATGTCAATACTATCGGTGCCTCCCAACATATGCAATACTTACAAGTATCAAATGCAAGGTATTTGGAGCACGGAGGGAGCAATCACCGGTCCACCGGTGCACAGGCTGGAGGGCGGCGGTGGCGAGTGGCGCTGAGTGCCGCCTGAACCCGGAGGAAGCGGCGACTGCGCCGGCCGGCCGCCTGAGACCAGAGGATGGAGCCGCCATGCATGGATTCTGGATGGAGCCGCCTAGAACCGAGAGGATGGAGCCGCCGCTTGACCGAGAAGGATGGAGCCGCCTTCTGCCGCCGGTCTGGATGGAGCCGCCGCCGCGATCTGGGCGGCCGCCACCGCACCGATCTGAGGACGGGAGAGACTCGGGGCCCAGGCGGAGTCACGGAGGAATGAGAATGAGAATGAGTAAAGCCGGTTAGGGTTTGAGTCATTAGGGACTTGAGGAGTTCAGTTGAGGACTTGGCGCGTCCGTAGCGTTGGGTACTGGTTGGCTTGACCAATTAAACAATTAAATCGCCCGTCTGGCCCAAACTAACCGGATATCCGGATAGGAATAATATCAGATATCCGGATCCGTCCCGATTTTTCGGATATTAGGCATCCCGAATCCGATCCGGATCCGAATTTAAATATCCGGATCCGTCCGTATCCGGCCGGATATTTAAATTCCGTCCGGATCCGGTCCCGGATCCGGTCGGTCGGCGGGAAAAAACCCGACCGTTACACCTAGTTTTGATTAACAAGATTATCTGGAAGTAATGCTCAACACTCAGCAGACATGACACCTTAATTCTGTTTTTGTCACATTCTGTATCTTTGGACTCGTGCTCTGGCGGTGGGCATTATTTCACCAAAAGCTGAAAAGCAAGGCGATCGAATTAGCTTGAAAAAATTAGGTTTTTATTTTTTCAGTTGTCGGTTCGGTTTTTATTTTGTCGCTATTCGGTTAATAGTTTTTGGTTCGGTTTGTCGAGTTGGGGAACCGAATAAGCCGAATACCGATTAGGCACTTACACCAGGTTAACAAATTCCCCAAGTGACTCCTAAGTCCCAACCCATGCAGCAACCTTAGATCGAGCCATTCAGCCTTCTCCATTCGCACCACGCCTCCTCTTGGCTCCCTCGGCGTCGCCTGCTCTCCTTCCTAGCTCCCTCGAGCTCTCCTGAGTCTTGACGGTCGATGCCCGACGACTCCTATCGGTTCCCTCGGCGCCTCTTCCCCTGGCCTTCTCCCTCGGCGCATCCTCCCTCGATGCGGCGAGCATTAGCAAGATCGAAGTTGGAGATGTCCTTAAAGCCAAGTGTAAACATTGCAGTTGTAAGCTTCGCTATGATCTAAAAACTAATGGTATATCCTCTTTAAACTCTCACTTGAGAACCTGCAAGCGTAATCCTAATAAGAACACAGACACTACGCAAGGTACTTTGCAAGTAGAAGCAAATCAGGGGGAAAGTAGTCATTGTGCCATTTCCACATAGAAGTTTAATCTTGAAGCACTTAGGGAGTCTTTTATTGAAATGATAATTACAGATGAGCTTCCTATTACATTCTCTGAACGCGGAGGCTTTAAAAAGTTCATGTCTAATGCTTGTCCATGTTTCTCTGTGCCTTCTAGAAGAACAACTACTAGAGACTGTGTTCGCACTTATAATAACGAGAAAGCTTTAAAAATATTTTTTTAAAAATCCTTTAACAATAATTTTTAAAGAATTCTTGTTAAAGAGTTTTCCTCACAACTGACATGTGGACTTCGAGCACACAACAAAACTACATATGTGTGACAACATATTTCATTGATAGTGATTGAATGCTACATAAGAAGATCATTGGTTTTTTCTTGGTTAAGGGCCATAAGGTGGAGGATATTGGGAAATCCTTATAGAGATATTTGATGGAATGTGGTATAGCAAAAGTTTTCATAGTAACTGTTGACAATGCTAGCTATAATGATAGTGCTCTAAATTAAATGAGAAAGATACTGAATAATTCTAACAATGTTATTGCCAAAGGAAAGTATCTTCACATGAGATGTACTACACATATTATTATTTTCCTATATATATATATAGAGAGAGAGAGAGGCAACGACTGCTGTGCAATCAAGGCTCTCGTGCAATCACCGTGCAATCCAACTAAGAAAAGTTTCAAAAAATTCTGAAAAAAATCATGGATGTACATCTCATCTTACCCAATCTACATATAAAATTTCATGATCAAATTCATCCTATGCTAGAAGTTACAAAAAGACAAATTTGAGTGAAATTTTATATGTAGATTGGGTAAGATGAGATGTACATCCATGAAGAAACTTTGAATTTTCTGAATTACACGCTGCTGATTACTTGACTGACATATTGCATATATATATATATACATATATATATATATATACATATACATATACATATATATATATATATATAAGCATGCATAAGTGGATCACTTCAAATTTCATAAATATATATTATTTACTCCAGAAGTAATTACTCCCTATCTTGTATCTCACAATGTAGAGTATCTACGCCCTATATTCACACATTTTCTCAAAGGAAAAGTGCTATCCACTTATTTTAGGCATTCTAGATAGTTTGACAAACAACTTGTTTGCTTTCTCTCTTAAGCCCCTTTATGCACTCAAATTCTGAAAACTGCCTTTTGGTTCTCCTTTAATGTTTTCTTCTGAATAATCTTTTCGAGCTCTTTTTTTTCTCACCGTTTCTCCTAGTTGAACTTCCCTTTTCAAGGGCATCTAGTCACTTGAGAGATATGTTTCTCCACCTTCACGAGGCATCTATGCAGAATATTTCAGCCTCCAAATGCTGGTAATGCCAAAAAGGTTCTCCAGCCTTGCTGGCCAGTTACATAGTGTTTTTTGTTCTAACTTCTGATTATCATCGATGCCTTTGATGTAATTATTCAAATTTAATTTTATCTTGTATATAAAGCTAACAGTTTTTATTTGAATTTGATTATTGTTACATTTTGAATTGGATTATTGTATTTCCGTACTGTGTTCCTTCTGACTTTCAGTTGTTGCTTTAATTTGGTTCTTTCCTGTGCCAATTTGGGCACAAAAATAACACCTTATGCTGCAGAATAGCAGGAATTCCCGCCCTTTTATTTATTTCCCTCAAAACTTGGTACAATCACAGACTTGTGGCTGCTTGAGTCTCTTGTTTCAGTAATTGGTAATTTGGTATAATATTTGACTGATTGGATGGCACTTCTCTAGCACAACATGTGCCATTTGATTGCAAGATAGAGAAGAATCCTCCTCGCAAGCCATTGTCCATCCAGATTCTTCGACCAAAAGTCAGTTTCATAATCTGGTGATATGGTGAGCATCGTGCAGTTGTTCACTCAACCCAATACATCCATTATGATTATTTCTGGGCCAATGATCATAATGAGAACCTTTGTGATCATCATCAGATCCTTTCTTCTCCTTTCTCAGGTTCGGCTTCATTGTAATCTCCTGTCATTATCATCATCAGATCCTTATCCCAGGTACAAGCTTCAATGCAAGCATTAAAAAGCGCCTTTTATGTGTGCAAGACGGGGATCATATATTGTTACATAAAACATTAAGAACTGTAGCTTGTCATTAAAAATTGTCTTAGTTTGTTGAACAATATTTTTTGTGGTTCACCTAAATACCTAATACCTGTGCTGGTGCTGTATTTGTAAGTGTTGTGATTTGGCTTTTTGCTTTTTCTAACGAAAAACTGTGATTAAACTCCATATGCAGAGATGGCGCTTGGCTTCCTAGGGAGTGATACATGCTCTCTATGCCCCCTCCTCTCTCTGTCTCTGTACGTGCAGCAGCTAGCCACCTCTTGCTTGCCCATCTTTCTCCCGATGTTATTCGGCTTTACATCTCTTTACTCAGTATTTGAGACACTTGCACCATCGATGGTCGCTGTATATACGAGATTTGAGGGCATTCCTTTTCTTTCCTTGTGCATGTTTACCGGCTCATTTGAGTTTTTCATTTCTATATTTTTGTTTCTGGTTTCACGTACACATGTGGTGGAGTAGCAGGATCTTCTTGAATTAGGCTCTCCATCCAGACCATGTATTTCATATGTTCTCCTCAAAGGATGGTATGCTCTGCAAAGAGGTGCCAGCAAGCCAGATATTTCTTGAGTGGGGTTTTGTTGCCTGTTGGTTTTTCTTGCACACACCAGGTTCCTTTTTTTAGGAGCTTGAATTCTGAACGTTTTGGTTAATGTTTACTGTTGATGATTATTTAATAACAGGAAATGTAACCTGACAGTGCCAGAGATTTCCTGAATTTTGCAAAACAAGTCATCTACTTAGCATTGGCTTGTGTCTTTTAATTATTAACATGGTTTTTCAGTATTGCTTTGGCTTTGTTTCGAGGAGTGCAGTCATGCATCCGTTTCTCCTCTTATTGTAGCTTCTGTCAATGATTATTATTTTTTATTTGTGACAGTCTTGTTTGCTAGCATTGTAAGCTAACATCATACGGCCTTCAAACACATTTTAGCTAAAAATAAGCTAACATTGTATTTATGTACTGTTCATCATTGGTAACGATCCTTCCCCACACTCATATGGCTACTGGAAGCATCCTGTTTACAGATTGGGTTATTGCAGAATAGGAATGGTTGTTAATGTAGTTTTCCTATGTTTCTAGCAGTTTCATATATTCACAAGGAAGCAGTCTGGTTCACCTATATTAACAGTTCCTATTTAAGCATTTGGTTCACCTATGTTCACAATTCCTATTTAAGCATTTTGGTTCACCTATCTAGTATATTAACTATATTAAAGCTGGAGAGATTGGCGAGCAGCCGGCCGTGCCACGTCGTTCGGGATTTCTTAGCCGTCCGTGCATTGCGTCGGTGGCGATCCGGCCGTCCACATGCCCATGAGTACTCTTGGTTTTTTTCCCCACCTAAGCGCATCTGTAGGTAGCACCCAATACTTAACTTCTAAGCGAAGGATCGGCCAACATGAAAGTATTAAACCTGATACCTAACATTGTCTCCTTCTTGACCGTATAATCTGCTTTAACATCTTTATTTGAACCTTTTCCATCTTTCCTTCAATATATTCTATCCTTTTCATTTCATTTTAAGAGTATTGTTTCTCCTCTGTTTTTCACCACTTGTGCTAAAAGGGGTGAAACATTTACTGCATTAAAAAGGAATAATCGGATGATGGGATTGCTATCGTTTTCTGCAACAGAATTCTTCATGACGAAACTTTTTAGAAGGAAAGATGCCTTGGACCTTTATTTTTCTAGATATTTAGCCTTCCTCCTGAGCTCCCTTGTTATGTTTAAAAGTAACATACGATGAGTAGCATAGCATATTATTTGCTCTTTATTTTTATCTCATTAATATGTACCATCTGAGCAGTGGCTAATGACCATGTGGTCATCACGAAAAGACCTTTGAGCATGTTCTGTACCATGTCAGTGTTATGTTCAAAAGTTAAATATCATGCTTGTCAAATGTAATGCAGACGACGTCTTGCTGAAGACCGCGAAGGAAAGTAAGGCGCTTCTGTTCTGTCAATGACACGCAGAAGTCGCATTACTGACGAAGTGCATTATGAAGCTTTGAAGCTCAAGTGATCCGCTTCACATTGAAGTGTTTTTTCCTCCACTCCTAAAAACCATCTGACTTATCCATTACACTATGCGAAAACACTGTCATGAGGCATATTTAGTCCTAGTCCACTTAACTCATTTATTTTATTTGATAACATTTCTTTAGTTTGGGAGGAAAACATGCTAGATTGCAGGCTATTAATATGTGTGAGAAGCTTAGAAGGCAGAAAATGGGCCCGTGCTCTAAATTCTAGTGCAGTGTTTCATGCTTATTGTCATTCAAAAATGCAACATGTAGGTACATACACTACCTTAACCCTAAAAAATACTAACATCAGTGCAAGAGTATTCAATTTTTAGAAGATGGGATGGTGATTTGAATTTTGAAGTTTGCATTAATCTTGAGGTACATTTGACGGTGGACATTAGTGCAAGAGTACTCAATTATTAGAAGATGGGATGGTGATTTGAATTTTGAAAGTTTGCATTAATCTTGAGGTACATTTGACGGTGGTGATAGTGCATGTCCTTATATATACACGTGGAAAAACCACATTCTTGCTAATCTTTCTGGAAGATTAGTAATGGGAGTACTCGCGTGTCTGCTATTTGTACCTGCGGTGTTTCGATTAACAAGATTATCTGGAAGTAATGCTCAACACTCAACAGACATGACACCTTAATTCCTGTTTTTGTCCTGTTCCTGTATCTTTGGACTCGTGCTCTAGCCGGGGGTGGGCATTATTTCACCAAAACTGAAAAATCGAGCTGAATCGAATTAACCGAAAAATTTAGTTTTTTTTTTAATTTTCGGTTGCCAGTTCGGTTTTTATTTTGTCACTATTCGGTTAATAGTTTTCGGTTCGGTTTGTCGAGTTGAGGAACCGAATAAGCCAAATACCGATTAGGCACTTACACCAGGTTAACAAATTCCCTAAGTGACTCCTAAGTCCCAACCCATGTAGCAATCTTAGATCGAGCCATTCAGCATTCTCCCTTCGCACCACGCTCCCGGCTCCGGAGGCTGAGGCTCCTCCCTCGAGCTCCCCAACAATCGACACCTCCTCTTGGCTCCCTCGGCGTCGCCTGCCCTCCTCCCTAGCTCCCTTGAGCTCTTCTGAGTCTCGACGGTCGATGCCCGACGACTCCTGTCGGTTCCCTCGGCGCCTCTTCCCCCGGCATTCTCCCTCGGCGCATCCTCCCTCGACGCGGCGAGCTTTAGCAAGATCGAAATTGGAGATGTCCTTAAGGAAGTGTAAACATTGCAGTTGTAAGCTTCGCTATGATCTAAAAACTAATGGTATATCCTCTTTAAACTCTCACTTGAGAACCTGCAAGCGTAATCTTAATAAGAACACAGACACTACGCAAGGTACTTTGCAAGTAGAAGCAAATCAGGGGGAGAGTAGTCATTGTGCCATTTCCACATGGAAGTTTAATCCTGAAGCATTTAGGGAGTCTTTTATTGAAATGATAATTACAGATGAGCTTCCTTTTACATCTAATGCTTGTCCATGTTTCTCTGTGCTTCTCGAAGAACAACTACTAGAAACTGTGTTCGCACTTATAATAATGAGAAAGCTTTAAAAATAATTTTTAAAAATCCTTTAACAATAATTTTTAAAGGATTCTTGTTAAAGAGTTTTCCTCACAATTGACATGTGGATTTCGAGCACACAACAAAACTACATGTGTGTGACAACATATTTCATTGATAGTGATTGGATGCTACATAAGAAGATCGTTGGTTTTTTCTTGGTTAAGGGGAGGATATTGGGAAATCCTTATAGAGATGTTTGATGGAATGGGGTATAGAAAAAGTTTTTACAGTAACTGTTGACAATGCCAGCTATAATGACAGTGCTCTAAATTAAATGAGAAAGATATTGAATAATTCTAACAGTAGCATTGCCAAAGGAAAATATCTTCACATGAGATGTGCTACACATATTATTATCTTGATAGTTTTTGATGGCCTAAAAGAAGCGTCAATTTTAGTTCAGCGTGTTCGTGCTGCGATTAATTTATTAAGAATTCATCATCTAGATTAGCAAATTTTAGGAGAGGTGTTGAATTGGCAAATATGGATAGTAAAGCATTCTTATCGCTAGATTTTTGTACTAGATGGAACTCGACATAATTTATGCTGAGTGCTGCAATAATTTATAAGGATGCATTTGAGAGGTACAGCAAGGAAGACCCGTACTATGCAATAGAGTTATGTGGTGAGAAAGGTCCTGGAATTCATGAAAGCGGAGATTGGGAGAATGCAAAGAGTATAGTCGAGTTTCTTGGCCACTTCTATAAGCTCACTCTTCGTGTTTCTGCCACACACATGTAACATCTAACATTTGTTTCGTGAGATTGCTGATGTTTTGCATTTGTTGCGACAATGGTGTTATAGTTACGATGATATGTGCAAAGAAATAGGTCAAAGAATGCTAGAGAAATACTACAAATATTGGGGACATAAGGAGAAATTGAACATGGTCATTTTGTTTACTATAGCACTAGATCCAAGATACAAGCTACCTAATTACACAAATATAGCTACTTTGGAGATGTTTGATGAGCAAGAAGGAAATGAGGTTTGGAATAATGTGAATGATTCTTTTCCTTCTTTGTTCAATGAGTATAGAAAACTATATGCTCCAAGTGATAAGACACCACAATCTAATGATTCGCAAGAACCTCCAGAAAGAAGCACTAGGCTAATGAAGTCTCTAATTAATGAAAAGACGAGGATGAGCAATAGTGGAATTGGCACCAGCAAGTCTGAACTTGAGAAATACCTTGATGAAGAGAATGAAGAAAGTAACAATGATTTTGATATTCTTAAAGAGTGGAAGTGCAATTCTTCTAGATTCCCAATATTGTCTCACTTGGCTCATGATGTGTTAGCAGTTTCTATGTCAACAGTTGCATCTGAGTCGGCTTTCAGCACAAAGGGACGTGTCCTTGATGACTTCAGGAGCTCACTTACGCCTTTTATAGTCCAATCTCTAGTTTGCACACAGGATTGGTTAGGACGATCCTTTCTTGTCAATATTGAAGGAGATCATATGGATTTGGCCAAAATTGAGGAAGGTAAATAGACAAATTACTTTACTAATTGACACTTTTAATTGTATCTTTCTTGTTCATCATGAAAATTGACTGTTGACTGATTTTGTTCTATTTCAGCTATAATTGCAGAAGATGTTGCCAATTTGTCCAAGGCAAAGTCTAATTTTGAGTTCATCACCAAATCTAGTGAGACTAGGTTCTAAATCTAGGTGAGATTTAGGATAATGTATACTCTATAAAACCATAGCCTGCTCTGAAATTTGATAAAGATTAAATGGAAGTGTTAATGAAAACCATAGCTTGCTGTTTTTAGTGTCTGACAACTTAAGTAATCTTTTGTTCTATTGTTTGTAACTCTGTATTTTCATAATCAGCAATTGACTACTGAAAAAAAGAGATTAATTACAATCTTAAGGTTAGTATGTCAATCGTATGGCCTCCATAATGCATTTGGGTATAATTACAGTCTTGAGTCACACAGATATAAGCTGGAAGTCTTGAGTCTTTAACAGTGAACGTGCTTACTCTCCTCCAATTATTGATAGTACTGGTTGTTGTCGGTGCATCCAAGTCGTCTAATACATCCAAGGCTGTGCGTTTCAGAGTTCAGTCTTGACATATTCTACCTAGCACTCCTTCCTCCCATCACAAATAGTTATCATGTTAAATATATGCACATTCAAATTTTTATGTATTTTTGGGGATTTTTCTGAATTTAATTGCTATTTATTTGAATTATTTGAAGCTTAACTAAATTTTCTGGAATTACTTTAATTCCTAAATCCTTTTTCCTCCGTGTGGGCCGAAACCCTATCCATTCTTCCGGCCCAACACTATTCCTCCGGCCCACCTGGCTCTCCCGCCCGTAACCCTATCTCCCACGGAATCCCCGCCGTTGATCTTTCATCCCACGATGGCGAGAATTGCGCATCATTCAACAATGAACCCGAACCCTAGTCTTCTTTGATTTCCGCCGTTAATCCTCCATCCAATGGCCATCCGTGCGCCACGTCGACCGAACCTGTCATGCATGCCAGGTGCGACCGTACGCGCGACCAACCTTGCTTTCGCGCTTTCCGCATCCCTAGGCTACTTAAGGTCCACCAGAGCCGCCGCCTAGGTTTTCCTCTCCGCGCCGCTCATTTTCCCCTACTCCACGCCTCCCGAGATGCAGCCGTGTGTTCCCTAGCCCTTGCCGAAGTTGCTCCACCGCGCGAGAGACTTCCGCCGCCCATATCGTCTACTCCGGTGAGTCTCCGTCGCTCTTTGTGGTACCGCCGAGTTCATCTCTTCATGCTCTACCAGAATCACTAACTCTTCTGTCCGATTCGTCACTCCTTCTCGATTTTGCATCTCGTCTTCTCCAGCTCCGGGCGTTAGCACCGCCACCTCGCCGTCGAGTGCTTCACCGATTCCTAGCCGTCCAATCAGTCTTCAACGGCCAGATCTACTCCACGTCTCCTTCGGTAAGTCCTGAGGCAGCCAACTGCCTCGTCACCTCATATTTGCGCCGTGTTATAGCCATGTGACCGCCACGACACGCCACGTGTTCGCCACATTAGCACCACATCTGCGCCATGTCGCTACCACCCTCTTACGTGTCTGCCACGCACGCCTTAGCGCCCATGTGTGCTCCACCTCACCGCCACGTCGCCGCCACGTAGACTTTATTGTATACGTGTACGCCTCGTCTCTGCCATGTGTCGCTGCGTCATCACCTTATAGTCTCGTGTCTGCCATGTGGCGCTACGTCGTCGCCAGGTCAGCGCCACGTCATCGACACGTCAGCGACACATCGCCCTAACACCTCGTGGGCGCCTCGTCGGCATGATTAGTCACGCATGCGCGTGAGCTCTTCGTGAACTTGGTTCACGTAGACCTAGCTGATGACAAGTAGACCCCACATGTCAGTGGCATTCAATTAATTGTTTTTCTGGTGATTTTTCCCGAATTTCCGAACGCAGCCAATCATCGCCCGACACGTGTCAGCCTTTTTCATTTTTTCGATTTTCTCTCCCGAGAAACTTCGGAAGGCCCGTTCTCCTCCGTTCGAACTCCGATTTGAACGATTCAAATTTCTAAATTCATATAAAATCAAGATCTATCTGTTGGTATCATTTTTATGAATTTTTGGATTTTATTCATTTCTGTTTTGTTTATTTTTGCCTCGTTTTGCGTGTTTCGCGTGTAGACGGCGTAGCGGTTGAGCAAGAGGAGCATCCAGCGGAGGTAGCAGCAGCGGTAGAGGTTGAAGGCAAGTCTCCCTTGACCATATTGAACCCAAGTTTATGAAATGCTATTTTGTTTTAAAGTATTGCATGCTCATTAATTTGCGTACCTTACTTTAATGTCATTTTAATGCTTAGTTAAAATTCTAACTTTGCTATGCCCCATTGGTATTAATCTTGCCAACCATTGACACCCTAGGAAAACTAATTACTGTAATTAATGGTAAACATTTTTATGGGAACGGTAGAAAATTCTTAACCATGCTTGATCACGTCGGTACCTTACCATTATGGAAATGATTTCATTCTTGATTCAAAATGAATTGTGAAATTATGGCAATTGGTGTTGCCGGTATTAATTTGAAATTAAAAGTGAAAAATGATTTAGACCAGTATGGATTTGTTGAATGGCGGTGCGGGATGCACAAAATTTTGGAATGTGATTGTCCGCCTAGTCAATTAAGGACCGGTTGTGTGTTACCATGGGCCATGCTATACTGATGCAACCACATGTCTATATGGATGCGACACGGCTAAGTAATTTGCATGTATCGTTATTTGACTTCGCCATTTGGATGTGCGGTTTCTTTGGATGGTACTTGCAAGGCGCAAGAGGGCTTCTGATCTTGGGTGGGATGCCCTAACAATGTGAAACCTTAGCGCGGAGTCGATAGCAGTATATGCATTGTAAAAGGCCTTGTCATGATCTCCTCGCCGCACACCAAAGGAAGTGTGTCAATAGCTTGGCGAAGGGGTTGATCATGTCATGTGGGTAAAGTGTACCACTCTGCAGAGTCTTAAAAACTACTTGAGTAGCCGTGCCCACGGACAAGGGCAAGCGTGGAACGTTTTCAAATAGTAGATTTTCTGGTTTTTGGTTTTAAATGGAAAAATGATGGTTTAAAATGAAAATGTGGTTGGGAATCCGCGAGCGGCTGGAGCTCCCGGATATTAATTTGGCGGTTGGAGCCAACCAGGTAGTTGGAACCTAGAAAATTGTTATACTTCAAATTTAATCATTTATGCTAATTACATTTTGTTAAATGCTGCTTTATGAAATTATTACTTGTATTTAGATTTTAATTTCGCTTTATGCAAATGAACCCTATATGCCATCCTTTGTTTAAGCCTTGCATTTAGTATTTGCATTAAGTTTAGAGACTTCTTGAGTATGTTGCATACTCACCCTCGCTTTATTATGGGTCGCTTATTCCATAAAGCGATGAAGAGATCGAGTGGCATTTCACCGTTCGACATCCGTGGTGAAGACTATGATGAGGAGGATGACTCGATCTTCTAGGGGCGTGCAGTCGGTTGCTGTGGGCACACCGATTGGCTCTTTTTGTTCTACATTTTCGCTGCTACATTTTCACTTAAGTCGTAAGGCTCCATACTTGTAATAATGTGATGATGGATGTTTATGTTGTTACACTCTTTTACTTATTACTGTTATTTACTTTTGATATGACTGTGTTATCATCCTTTGTCTGTTGTGTGTGCTAGCTGTTCCTGGACTAGCACGGTGGAAACATAGAGGGGTTCGGATTTGGTTAATCCGGGTCCCTACAACTAGCAATAGACCAGTAGACACAACCAGAATGCTCAAGCCCGAGCTGTAATCCACTCTCTGTACTCACAACTAGTGAATTCCTCCGCCTCAGGAGAAGACTGGAGTAGGGCTATTACCCTCGTGGGGGCTCGAACCAGTATAATCCGCTGTCTCTTGCTCGTTGACGCCTCACCCCGACCTACGTCTGATCCATCGTTGAGCGCAGCTCTTTCTGAGTCCCCCATTCACACTAACCTCATTTTCACATTTGCGGTCAGGCGATTCCGATTGTCGACAATATATATATATTTTGTGTGTGCGCGTGCGCAGGTGGATCACTTCAAATTTCATAAATATATATTATTTACTCCCTATGTTGTATCTCACAACGTAGAGAGTATCTCGCTCAACGGAGGGTATGTACGTGTAGTATACGAGTATATAAAACTAGCTAAGTGGTATTTACATTTTTTCAGAGGTGGTATCTATATTTTTTTTAGACATACTCCTTTTTATGTTCATACTTCCTTGTAATTTTTTTATGTGGTTCACATTGTAATATCTTATAATTAGTATATGAGTATACCCAAAATGATAAATAAGTATTTCAAGTTCGTTTATGTAGTATTTGAATATGTGTGTGTGTGTGTGCGCACGCGCGCGTTGTGCAGGTGGATCACTTGAAATTTCAAATGGACATATTTTAAAGAGAGAATAGAATTCACCCCTACTAAGGGCCTGTTTGGTAGAGCTCCAGATCTCAGTTTCATCTGAGATCTGAAACTTGTAGGCTAAAATAAAGTGAATTAAATTTATATTTTGGTCTAAAATGTAAACAAGATGATCCATCTAAACACTATTAATGTACTCATAGCTTTAGCTCCACGGATCTGATGAAGCTGGAGCCCTATCAAACACACCCTAACACTGTTTTGCCTTTTCTGTTCTGTGCTTCCAGATGCATGTGTACATCTGCCTACGTGCATGCTTTCCTCTTTGTATTTTTTTCGGATTCAAAGCTTCCTCTACTTAACAATTCTCTCAAATGTTAGAAGCTTGCATTTCTTCATTCCTGCATACCATCTTCATCTTTGTGCTGATCTACCAATTGCCATCTTTTCTAACAACATGGTATATCACAGGTATAGCCTTCTTCATAACTCACATATCAACCTTAATGATTTGAGTGATCTCTTCGAAGTTCCACAGGTAAACTAAAACATGTTTCTTATCCTCTTAACATCCTTCAGCTGTCACACAATTTCTTTGTTTGTATTTGTATTTCAGTTCATGTCGAGGAGACGAGGAAGACGAGGAGCAAGATGTCGAGGAAGCTTCACCAACTTTAAATTTCTTTTAGTCATGCAACCTGTTTTGTATCAGTTGGACCTGGATGTCTCAAATTCTAAAATCATTGAAGTTTAGTTTGTTTGGAACAAAGTTTGTAGAATAAGGTTTAAATTTGAACTCTGTAAGTCTGCAGTAGTGCCTAAAATAGTGTAACTTTGTCGTGCTTTTTTTTTCATATGCTGTTTATTGATCTAAACCATTGAAGTTTATTGATCTAAATCACTTTTTGTTTGTGCCTAAATTATTAAAGGTTATTGATCTGAAATCTGAATGCTGGTAATTTATTCGGTTAATTAAAAAACTGAACCGGATTTTTTTGGTTAATTCGGTTCAATTTTCGACTATGAAGCAATAATTTCGGTTTCTATGTTCCAAAAACCAAAAATTTTCTAAACTGAAAAAACTGAACCGACTAAAAAAACCGAATGCCCACCTCTAGCTCTAGCACTAACTGGTGGACCATGTTATACAGGAACCGTACGAGACGCTGAGAATTCAACACGAAGTTTTGGATCAGACCTGTACAAATGTCTTTGTAATGAGACATTTTAGTCTACTTTTCATGTAAACCTGCTTATTCTTGTTTGTACATACATACTACCAGTCACATGGACAAGAAAAATAAATAACAGATCCACAGATCAATTCTGAATGGCGCGCCTTCTTGATCACGCCCAGCCTCTTCTCTACACTTTCTGATATCAATTAAGCTTTCAAGCCACCTAAAAAGATTTCACTGTTTCTACATCGCCGCCAGCGACGACTAGGGAACACAGAAAACGAAAGCAGAAACTCTATTAACCGCAAGAGTAACAACAGAGTCTCGATCGAAAGCAGAAACTCTATTAACTGCAAGAGTAACAACAGAGCTTCGATTACTTCTACCATTCCATTGAATTGGTTCTTCTAAGATCTTGTGACGGTTTTTTCCTTATGATAACTGCAATGGCTTGTTCCTTGACCTGCATAAACAAATAGAACTTCTGAGAAATGAAGCAAAAAACAACTACAATCTTTGAATATACTGAGTAGTAACCTACCACTGTAGTGCTAATAATCAGTAGATTTAGTAACGAAATAAAAAAATATGAAAAAAATCACTTGACAGTGTGAACATGGAGAATAAACTGTTGACTACGTATGTTCAAATTTGTTATTTGAAAACCTTAATGTGCAGTAATTGCAAGAGCTGCAAAAGTTATATATTGGATTTAATGGAAGCTTGCTATTCTTCAGGTACAAGATGTGATATCAATTTTGTTTTTCTTATCTACTCGGGCACATGAACCGTTCAGAAAAGCACTCTTCACCCCCAATGATAGTGACAAGATAAAATGATAACATATATTATGATGCTTTGACTTGACAAGCGGTGTTGTTGTGCAAAATAGTTGTCAGAATTGCAGGCTGGAACAATTTTTTAAATAACAAAATTATATGCATGTATATATCTTGATGGCGTATGGAGAACAGACATAGGAAATAAGCAAACCCAAACGTGTTACATACGTTGTTCAGATAACAATCAATACTGTCAAAATCTGACTATTAATCTAGCAAACACCTATAACCATGTTAGGCACCCTAAGAAAAAGGAAAATTTCGGTTTTTGCCACTGGTCATTTTATAGTTTTGGTTTTTGCCGTTGCTTTTTGCCTAATTGGTTCTATGCCACTAGAATCATAAACTTCTTTGGATTTTGCCACTATTAAGTTACTTTTTTAACAAAATTCCAGGATTGCCCATCCCCTTACTTTTCAAGATTATCTCTATATTGTGATCCAGCAAGGCAGTCCCTAATCCCGTCGCATTAAAGTAAAATCTCTACAGCAGAGGCGGCATGACCTGAGGCTGAGGTCCTCCTTGATGGCATTTGATTGAAAATTCAACATATTTGGAAGGACAAAAGAGCCCTTTCACTCAGTCAATGGGCATTGACCTTGTCGGAATGGCATTTTCCAACGGAATTTTTTTAACCCAATGGCATAGTATCAATTATACGAAAAGCAGTGCAAAATAACAAGTGGCAAAAAACGAATTTCACTAAGAAAAATATGCTCTTTAAGTGGGCACAAAAACAAGGAAGAAGCCTAAACACTTTTTGCAACAAATGCTTTCAAATGATGAACCAAGAACTATTGTGCTTTGCACAAAAAAATACCCGTTGTTTCTCACTAAAATCATGGGGAACCATTTCATGAGTTCAGATACAAAAACACATGTATAACTTAATTAAATGTCTCTACTAGAATGAAATCTTCAAACAAATAATTATGACATTGTACTCCATACATAGTATGGCAAGTTACTAAGTCTAAACATCTGTATAAGCAATTTCATTAGCCAACAAAACGTACCTCCTTAAGTCTCTTTTGGTTTTGCACCTCCTGCAAAACATCAATGGTGAAATATCATCAATTGAGTGGAAGGCCATATAGCCAAAGGTTAAGAAACAAGAACATATTGACAGCCAAGTGCATGCAAAAACTGCAGGCTGTTTTAAAAGTTCAGGCAACTTGTTCAAAAACGAACTTTTCCACATAACTTCACAGGTCATCCTGGTGATGACGCACCAAGGAACAAAGAGGTCAAACTATGATATGGGGTCACAACATAATAGAAATGCAACAGACCAATTTTCTCATATGTCACCCAGCAGATGACAATACTGACAAATGCATTACATACTCTGACTAGACTTGGTTCTCCGGTGGCCACATGTTTTCACTAAACAATTCTTAATGCTACAAAAAAGAAAAGAAACCAGCCGAAAGTCTCTGAATGCAATGATAACAAAAATCATCCTTCTATCTCGCACTTCATATCCTAAATTCTGTGCAAAAACCTATAAACCAGCTTATTGTACTTGCTCATGTGAAAGCATTAGCGTATTTAGTACTGTATTATAAATACAGTTTCTATTCCTTTTGGAATGATGATGGATCCGACATTGAACCTACATGCACTACAAACATTAGCTGGTGCATACCACCGATCAAGGTGCCCAAGAATTTTTTGTTTTGAACATGACAGCAGCCTGAAGTGCACAAAATTTTACCGTTGCCTATATTTTTCTCCCCAACTCTTTTAGATGTGCCCTCGTGCTCTATTGAAACAGTAGAATGGGATCACTAGTTGTCTAACAAACTGTTCTGACAGCAAACTATGGAAAATAAACATAAGTTGCCGCAGCATGCATACTTCATCGCAGCATTTCACAACTTCGCCTCCAAACTCAGGCAGAACCAAGAATCGTACCTGTTCTCTTAACAGCCGTGCATGTTCCTCCTCGAGCTGTGTGACCTGCGCCTCCAGCTCTGCGATATACGCCTACATGGGAAACCAAACGAAAGCATCAAATTTCCCACTCAATTGTGCAGCGCAAACAAGTCAAAGCCTGCAGCCCTGCACAATGCATCAAATTCTCCACACCGAGACATTTCATCC
This sequence comes from Guadua angustifolia, assembly GCA_036346375.1. Lineage (NCBI taxonomy): Eukaryota > Viridiplantae > Streptophyta > Magnoliopsida > Poales > Poaceae > Guadua > Guadua angustifolia. The sequence continues at coordinate 35,779,048 of CM070509.1, read as the reverse complement.
AACCTGCTTCCTCTCCCTGGACCTCGCCGCGGACTCGCGGTTCTTGATCATACGCTTCTGCCGCTGCATCGCAGCACGATCCATCGGATCTACCAGCGCCCGCTTGCTCCCCCTCCCGCCGGCGCCTCGTCCTCCTCCCGTCGCGCCCTCGGTCCCATCAGGAAACCCCACCACCATCTTCCCCTCCACCCCCGTAACCCTAGCGTCGTCCTCCCTCGCCAGGAAATCCTCCAGCGTCATCTCGGCCTTGCCACCCCCGCCTCCAGCACCACCGCCGGCGGGGTCGGGAGGGGGAGCGGGAGCGGATAGCCCTCCGGCCGCGGAGATCTCCTTCCACACCTCATCCGCCGTCCGCCGGGCGGGGACCTCCGGCGCGGGGGAGGGCTCCGCCGGGGCGTCGCCGGCGCCCGGCGGGGGCGCCTCGCCGTATATGTTGCGAAGGATGTCGTCCATGTTCATGGATCCGATGCCGCTCCCGCTCCTGAACCGCGCGAGATTGGAGGAGGCGGGCGGCTGCGGCTGGGACGACGACGCCATCACCCGCGACGACGCCATGCGCCTGCGGCCCCCGCTCCTCCGGCCAGGTCACCACCCAGCGGCTGGCGCGGCTCTCTCCCTCCCTCTATCTCTCTCTTCTCTTCCCTGGCTGTTGAGCTGCTGCTGTTTTATCGTTTTGCTGGCTTGTTTTCTTTTGGGCTCGCGGAGTTCGGAAGGTTTCGGGGGAAGGCAGCGGTTGGAAGGGAAAGCTTCTCGAGACGAGACGAGACCGGGGAAAACGAAACGAACGAAGTCGAAGCGGCCGTTGGGTTCTGAGACGGCGACTGTCGTGTCTTGGGAGGATCCGTCCCGTCCGTTGTGCTTTCGTTTCAGCCTGCGCAGCGCATGCAGCGCGCGGTGAAAATTGCCATCCGCCCGCGTGAGATTTCTGTAAGGCTATCATTGGCGCAGCCGCGACCGTGTGAGTTTGCGGTGGTCGACGGACGGCTTCGGTGGTGCTGATTGATCGAGTTGGGTTTCCCTCCGGGACGTCTGATTCGATCGGGCGGCTCCCTTGGAAATCATTGCAATCTTGCTTTCGGATTGCCAAACGTGCACGCTCAGGTTTGGTGCTATCGTGAATCAGATCGATGGCAGTGCCCTCTTTGCCTATCGAACCGCCTTGATTAAACTTAGTGGTGCCTCACCACCACGACAACGAACATTCTGAGAGGACCACAGGGACCGCATAAGATAGTGCATGGCAGAGGATTGTTGATTACAAAAATTGCCTCCAATCAACCAAGTCGTCGGGTGCAAGGGCGGCAATTTCACATGGGCTAAATCCACCGTACGTAGCAGCTGCGGGGACACCGGTGATTTGCACTTCAATGCTCCACGTTAGCATATCTGTCCAGGAAACTAGTTCTACGTAGCCGTAACTTCAAACCTACTTCATACCTACTCCGAGTCTTAGGGCTAAGTTTTACCAGTCCTATAGCCTCCAACCGATTTACTTAGTGTACATAGAAAACTCTCAGCTATACCCATAGGCAAGCCTAAAGGTAAGAGTGACCTAGAAATTGAAATCATCACTATTCCAACCCTCCTGATATACTTCATAGTAAGGACCCTCATCCTAAAGATCTAGATTCTCTACTGAATTTTAAATATGCAAGCGTGAGTACTTACGTACTCAACAAGCCGCGTGATGATGCCATTAACTAAATAAAACAACACACATTCAAGTTCGAATGAATGATCACATGGATAGGCAAGAACTATGTCATTCGATCTTGGCAAAAGTTTTGTAGTCTTCATATGCTTTGGGCAAGAGCAACCACAACCCAGTTCACAAGAAACTCACCACTAGCATCCATTCTTGGTCTTGGTGTTTACCATTTTCACAGAGCCATCATAACCAACTAGTATTTGCATATATCATATGAAACAAGTGTGTTATGACTCTAACTACGATGATGTAAAATCTACCCAAAATCAAATCCCTAAGCCCTAAACCAGGCTTATCCTACCTAATGCATTCCCTTTTAGCATTCGTGTGATTCTAAGGAACAGCCATATTTCTCAGTACCCTTCTTTCAATAAATCACACACATACATGTGTGTACACACACATACATATATGCATGGTCAATATATATATACATATACATATAGATTTAACCAAATCAAAATACATTGACACATCCATATGATTAAAGCATCTAATTTAACAACACCATTCCATAATATCAAAACCAGTCGTTCCGGCCCATTCATAATGTACCAAGAGAAGAGACAAGTTCATAAATCTCTGTACAAAATTTACATACATTAGTATATACATTTTGAGCCACAAATCCAAACCTCATACAAAACATTTGTACTCAAATCATCCAAGTGATAAGGGCGGATCAAAAAACTTCATTTCAAGTAACATACAACGAAAACAATTTACATTCAGTTCTCAACAGATTATAAAGGAATACACTTGACGAATACCCGTACCAAGGGTACCCCACAGCAAAGTATACATCTATTTCAAGATCGTTTTTCTCTCAGTCATACGAATATGGCGACGAGATTGGCCGCGATGCAGAGTGCTGGAGGGGGTATTACCAAAGACCCCGTCTCTCACAGATGGGATTATCACTGAACACTGGTCGGAGCTCCCAATGGGCCGTCCGGGGCCCGGCTCTGAGCAATGGCTTCGTCGAGCCACGACTGTGCCCCTCCGGAATGGTCCGACCTGGCCTCAGGTCGGACACTCCCGCGGGCTCCGACTTGGCCTCGGGTCGGACGCCGCATAGCTCAGACACAGCCACGCGGTCAGGCGCGCCATCGAACTCGCTCTGCGACCCTGGCCATGTCATCAATCGGCCTCAAGTTGGTCACTTGCCCTGTGGACACGACGCCCACGCGGGGGCAGGTGACTCCTCCCCAAGGCGGTCAAAGAGGCCACAAAGTCAAGCGCCGGTCTCTTCACCCCGTCGTGCGCAGTAGAGGGACGCGCTCCGTCCCAAGGCGACGTCCGAATGCAACGTGAGCAACGTCAGCATCTGACAAGAGGACGGAGGGCAGGTGCGCGTCTTCCCAATGTAGCACTGTCCGTTGTGTCTACCAACCCGGCATAGGATGAACAGGAACCAGTCAGGCGCCAGGACCGAAGACCGGGACTCCCGGGAGTAGCGTACCCCTACCTTTTTTCTCCAAAACTCCCGTGTAACCTGCTCCCTCCGCCTATATAAGGAGGGGCAGGGCCCTCAGGGAGGGAGAGGGAGGATCCATTCGATACAACTCAAGCCGACCAACCCGACTCAGTGTCCGGTCTAGGCAAGCACCCCCGAGTCCCTTCACTCGGATGAGCGCTCGGGGCCTGTCCCGAGTTTCTCACTTGTAATCCCACGAGCAATACAATCTACCACCACAAACTGGACGTAGGGATGTTCGGTCCGAACCAGTATAAATCTTGGACTCCCTTCGTCTAACCATTCAAGGAGAGGGAACGCGCGGCCCCCTACACCTACAAATTTACTTGCCGGGTATACGAAACACCGACAGTTGGCGCGCCAGGTAGGGGGCTCCGCGCATCATCGTCGTTACCTCTGGGTTCCCGCCTGCTTCCTTGATGGTTTTCTTCCCCGGTGGCGGCGCGTCCGCGTCGAGGGGTTGGGTCCGCCTCGGCTTCCTTGACTTCGTCGCCACTTCGGCGGGTGAGCTCATGCCCATCCCCGCCACCTTCCAGGCCCAGGCTCCCGCTAGGAGCCTGGACTTCTTCGCCGACGCCCTTGGCGATGTTCGGCTTGGGGCCCCTGTGTGGACCCCGACGCCGGAACCCACTCAGCACCAGGGCTTGCGCCGGCGGCAACCTCGTCCCCCGTAGGCTCGCGGCTCGTATCGAAGGCTGGCTACGCGCCAGCCTCCATCCACGAACTGCTGGGGGCGTTGTGCTCATACATGCCTGGCGCACGCCCGCGTGCCAGGACCAACGACAGCCGGCCGAGGCGTCCGACGATCTTCCGTTTCTTCCCCTACGCCAGGCAAAATGTCGCCGCAGCAGTGATGCCGCTTCGCGGCATCCCCGAGCCCGAAGCCCCGAAGGCCAAGGTCAAGCACCAAAACCTCCGGGGGGACTGGTGAAGTGTGCGGCCATGCAGCGCATGCAAGGCTCCGCTTCCCATTGCTCGGGGGGCTTCCTCAAGCTGTCCGGGCCGTCGCGCGGGACCAGTGAGGTCCGACGATGATGGCGCTGCTCTTCGAGCGAACCTAGGCCTCGTGCGCTCCGGCGCGCCGGCGCCTGGGCAACAGTCGTGACGTCCGCGACACCCTCGAGGACCTTGGGTACCAGACGACGCATTCCAACGGGTCTTGCACCCGGAGCGGTGCTGGGGTCATCCTTGTTTTCCCACCTGGGAACGAGCTCCTGCATGTCATCCGACCGCCCTCCGACGTAACCTACAATGTCGCTAAGTACGAAGTGCTCGTCAGCGGTCTCCGGATCGCTGCCGACCTTGGCGCGCGCCGACTCCATGTACATGATGACTCCAAATTGGTCGTCGACTGGGACGTGAAGGCCTTGGAGTCTCGTAACGACCGCATGGTAGCATCCTGCCGCGCCAGGGATTGGTCCCGCCAGGGACCTACGTCTCCGACCTCCACAAGCCTTCATTCGACCGAATTGCGGTAGGCTGCCGTCGACACCTGCGGATCGCGCGCTCCGACTACCGCCTGATCGGACCTTGGACCTTCCGGTCAGACTCTGGCGCGTCGGTTGCCGACTCTGACCGGAGGAGGCCCTTCATCGACCGGTTGACCGGCGGATTGTTCCTCGCCGACTCTGCTAAGGCCGGCGCCCCAACCGACCGTCAGATCCCTCGCGGGTGGTAACCCTTTCGACCCAAGTGCTACGGTCTACGCCCCGGCGGCGGTGGTTGCGAAGTAGTGCTTTGTGAGAGAAGGGAGTACCCATACGGGGCGATCTACGGTCGATTCGGGACACATCTTTGGGCTGCAAAGTCTTTTGACATTTTTGCATTTTTCCTTGAAGTGTTAGCGCTCTGACCCACGCTCTAAGAACCCCGGTGGTTCCTGAGGGCTACGGCCGTTCGATGAGTGCTTATCATAAAAAGGGGAATGCAAATATCGAGCAAAGTTCCCAAAATACACAGATGCCCATGTATTACACCGTCGAGAAGCAAAAGTTAGACGCGCGCGCCTGGAGGCTCATCCAGCGAGGTCGTCATCATCCTCAGAGCTGTCGCTGCTCACGACGACCGCACCAAGCCCCACCACCATCTCCGCCACGGCCGCACCTTTCGCCCGCACTGTCTGCAGACGCCGACCGGTGATGGTCGTGACCAGTCGAAGGTGGCATCGCGGGCCTGCGCAGAAGAGTTAACACGTACTCGCCACGTCGACGGCGGTTCCCCACCTAAGAACGGAGCGCTCGCCGGGCGGTAGGTCGGCAGGCGTTAGCCGCCGAGAGGCGAAGCGATCAGAGCTCAAGACGCTCCAACGGCTCCTGCAGTTCCACCCCCAGCGGCCTTAAGCTCCTGGCCATGCTTTCGAAGACCGGGCCGAGCACGTTCATGAGGTCATCGCGCGTGGTACAGCATTCCTGATGCATCCGGGCCACCTCTTCTTCGGCGGCCTCTGCCCGAAGCCGTTGCGCCAGCACCTCGTCACGCGTTTTGGCGAGTTCTTCCCCGGCGGCATCGGCTAGGACCCGCTGCACCTCCGCCTCCTCACGCATTTTGGAGAGCTCCTCCTCCGTGGCTCGGACCCAAGCCTGCTGCCATGACGCCTCCGCCTCCTGGGCGGTGGTCGCTGCGGTTTGAAGGCGCAGGGAGGCGTCCATCCGCGCCACCAGGGACACGGTCCGGGCCCTCGACGGACCCCCCGAGGCGCTTGGGGGAACGTTGGAGGCGGCTCGATGGTGTCGCCTCCCCACCGGCAGCCCGAGGCCTTGCCGGCGGTATCTGCCCGAACGAAAGGCTCTTGGACGAAGAAGCAAAAAGCCCAACGTTAGCGAGGGAGAATCAAAGCCGTCTCGGCACCAAGCAAAGGAGCTTACCCCGCGGGGGGAGTTCCTGATGCGGAAGACCATCGAGGGCAGAATAATTCTGCCCCCCGTCGCGGCACCGGAGGACCCGGCGTCGGTACGAGACCTCTTGGCGTTGGGACCCGGCGGCCCCATTGCTACTTCCCGATCACCGGCCCTCCGGTCATCGCCGCCGCTCGCCATCCGGAGTTTGGAAAGAGCGCAGAAAGGCCGAGGGGCAAGAGCAAGTAACCAGACGTGGTCGCCCTCGCAGCCCCTACCACATTTATCAGTGGTGGGGTGGAGCGGTCTACGCGGGCGCCGCGTCGGGACGAGCGCCGCACGCGCAATAACTTCTCGCCCTGCGAGCAAGACGTGTCCCCTCCACTCCTGCCACTGCGCATTAAAATCCCACGACGCATTAAAATGCGACGGGACGACAGGGGGCGGAAGGACATCGCTTCGGGCCAAGCACCGCGCGACTCTCCGGTTTCGGCTCCCGGGCCGGAACGACCGCACCGACAATAACGAAGCAAGGCCTGGGCGGGCCACGCTCGCCCCGAGGTGGCGGAAGGCCCATCGGCTCAGCCGCCCTGGCGGTGGGCTAAGCGGTGGGCCCAGCAGCCACGACCTCCTGATGCGCAGAATAAAAGTTAAGGCAACTCTATCCCTAAAAACTTTTGCTGTTCCCGCACAAATCTTTTAGCCCTCCGAGTTCAAGCGCTACGTGGCAACCACAGCTTGGAACCCACGTACCGCTCGGGGGCTACAGGCTCGCACACTCACATGGGTCGGTGACCCGGCTGGCTACTCGGTTCTCCCCAACGGTGGCCCTCTCGACCCAAGCACTATGGCCTACGCCCCAGTGGCTACGGTTGCGAAGTGGTGCCTTGCGGAAGAAGGAAGCGCCCATGTGGTGCGATCCATGGCCGGTCGGGAACACTCCTTTCCTGTGCCGAGCACCAGTGAACGTTTCGTTCCTTAGGTCCCTGCGTTCTCTCTGAGCATTTCCCAAAAGTGTTAACATACCGACCAACGCACATACAACCCCCGTGGTTTTCTAAGGCATGGTCGGCAAATGTTTATCACCCCTGGAAAATGCGAAAAACAAAGTTGGACCTACGAAACGGCCTAACCAGCCAAAACGTTAATCAAACTTCAGTCCTTTACATGGCAAAGTTACGGCACTACAAAAATATCTAACTTTCTTCTCGCTCCCGATGGAGGATGCTCCGTGGCGATATCCGGCCGGCGATTACTACGGCATACGGATCGACCTAGGTGCTAAACTCAGCGACCTCCTCGTCCGTTCGGCCCGCGGCAACCCCACCACTGACGGTCGCAAGGTCAATGCTGTCGTAGTGGGAGATGACAAATACAAGCGCCGAGGCAGCTCCAAAATCAACTCCCTCGCTCACCGAACGCTTGTACCCTGCGTGGCGGTTCCAAACACCCGGCTGAGGACCTCCTGGCCGGCCTGCTCAAGGGCCGTCAGTTGGGCGGTCCGCTCGGACAGGTCCTGTTCCGCTGATCCCTTCTCCGTGAAGGCCACTTCTCGCGACGCGACTGCCACGTCACGTTCCTCCGCCGCCAACTTCCGCGCCTTCACGGCGTCATCAAAATTCTTTCGCAGCTCTGCGGATCGAAGCAACGTCAAGAGCATCCCCAGTGGTCTGTGATCACGAAAACTGAACCGGGATTGGGTCGCTTACCAGCCGTGGAGGCCGCTAGGCGCTGGAGATCCTCCTCGGCCTTAGCCTGGGCCTCCCGTTCACGCGTGGCATCTCCCCTCGCAGAGTCCAACTCTGCCCGGGCGCGTGGTTGCGCTCACCCTGGAGGTGGGCCATCTCTGACTGCGCGGCCTCTTTTGCGGCAACGACAGCGTCCTTGGCGCTGTTGGCTGCCGCCAGGAGAGACTCAAGCTTTTCGCGGGCCTCTGCCGCCTCTGCCCGCTCGCACACCAAGGCCTCCCAAGCGTCGCGCAACTCGGAGTAAAGTCGGTCGTCCTCCTCTTTGGCTTTAGTCCTCCGACCATGCAGGATTTGGAGGAACCCCGACTTTTCCCCCGATCGGAGCTTCAGCTCCTGCAGGGTGCAAGCACTCTGTCAAGCCCACCGGCCATTAAAGCTATTCGAAAGATGAGGCTGGCGCACGGTTTTGGCTTACCTCGCCGATCGGAAGGGACTCGGAAAGGGTACTCAATGCCTCCTCGGTGGAGTTGAGGACCAGAGCCAGATCCCTCCGGATCTGGCTCATCTGGATCTCGGATCGCCGCAAACCCCTCTGGAAGGACTCCCATGAGCCGGCCTCTGCCGCGTCGTCCAATACGAACGTCAGCCTGCCGGTCGGGCCACCACCTGGCCAGCTCACCATAGGCAAGGCGTCCAGTTCCGGGAGAGCGTCGCCGCCTCCTCCTCTTTGCCTTGACCGCCCTCGGCGTCTGGCCCACTTTCTCTGGCAGGTCCCTGGGCGGCAACGGCAGGGTCGCCACCGGCGTTGGGACCACGCCAGCCGGCGGGTCCGGCGATGGCGGCAGGAGCCCTCCTTCGCCCTCTCCAGCCTCCGATCGGGGCCCCGATCCGCCACGGGGCACCAGGGCCTCCTTGCGCCCCGGCTCCTTTCGAGCCGCCTCCTCCTGCGCTGGTCCCAGTTCTACCGGCGACGGCGGCTCGGGCGTCATCTCGACCGCTGCCGGCAGCAGGGATAGCACCGGTCCTCGCCGGGCCGCCGTATCTCCAACGTGGGCCACCGTCCCACGGTGGAACTCCAACCGCATCTTCTTCTCCGGCTCCCCCGGCGGAGACGAGTCACCCCTCCGTTTTCCCGAGGGCGTCTCCATCAGGGACGCCTCCGCTTGGGGCGCATCAGCGGCGGCCCTCGCACCTGTGTCCTCATCTGGGCCGCGGATGGATGGCGGCCCAAAGCCGAACCCGCGGTATGGGTCGCTGATGCGATCGTCGTTGTTGCTCGAGGATGATCCCGGATCAACCGTGTCGGCAATGGACGATTCGGAAACTTCCTCGCCTTGCGCGGTCCTCACCGCGCGCTCCTTCCTCTTCTTCCTCCTCTTCTCTTCCATCCGCTTCTTGCGGGCGGACTCCCGCAGTTCAGACGCCTCGCGGGCCTTAGCCCTCTGCTCCTTCTCCCCGGCAGCAGCGCCCGAGAGGTCATCTTGCCCAACCCCTGGGCAGCGCGAGGGCGCTGGTCATGCAATGTACTAAGGGTTGAAGAGGAAGGAAGAAAGAGGGGAAGAACATCGCTCAACCTACCAAGGTCGGGGGATTCTCCGCCGAAAAAGGCTCGGGGTGGCCGCCCACCGCCACGGTGGCACTTTCGACCAGCACCGCGGCCACCCTGGCCTCGAGCTCTGACCCGACGAGCTCCGCCTCCATCATCCTCACGGGATCGGACGCCCCCCTGTACTGGAACATGGGGCGCACCCTCTCCATAAGAGACTGAATGCGCATCCTCATAAATGCGCGCGCGACAACATCGCCGGTCAAGCCCCGCTCCTTCTGGGCCTCGATCTGCTCGACGATCAACGCCACCTTGTTCTTGTCCTTTTGATCGGGGCCCCAACCCCACTCAGGCTTCGCTTCGGGGAGCCGACCGGAAAAGGCTGGGGCACTGCCTTCCGGGTTCCGGATGTAGAACCACTCGGAGTGCCACCCCCGGTTCGACGTCAGCAGCTTCAGGTCAATGTACTCCGTCGAGCGGCCTGGGCGCAGCTGCAGGGCGGCGCCCCCCATGGACGCCGTCGCGCCCGCCGCCTTGTCCTTCCACAGCCGGGCGTAAAAGAAGTACCTCCACAGCCCCCAGTGAGGCTCGATCCCTAGGAACGCCTAACACAGCGTCATAAAGGCTGCGATGTGGAGCACGTCGTTAGGTTTGAGGTGGTGCACCTCCACCCCGTAGAAATGCAGCATCCCGTGGACGAAGGGATGGAGCGGGAGTCTGAACCCGCGCTCGTAGAACGAGGTCGACACGACGATCTCCCCATCCTCCGGCGCTGGTTCCGCGGCCGCCGTCGGCACTCTCCATTGCGAGGCATCCTGCGGGGGGAGGAACCCCTTCCTCTCCAAGCCTTGCGCTTGGCTGGGCTGAGCGGTGCACTCCGGCCACGACATCTTCCGAGATGAAGGCGGCGAAAAGATCGAAGGAGGTGAAAGACGATGGACGCTCTGTCTCTTTTTTTCCTCTTTTCGCAGGCAAGAAGACGAGGAGAAGGGGAAGGCAAACGCGAAGGGTTCGCCCGAGCGCCCCCCACACCGATTTTATAGGCGCCAAACAGGCACCAGCCGAAACAGGCGACAGCCGAACGCGCACCCGACCGGGCGGACGCCAGTCAAGACCTTGTCTCGGAGGAAGCGTCGCCCGTCCATTCAGACCGCCACGCCGCCCCGCTGGTGAGACGTATCGCTCCCAGTCATCTCGCTTCGCATTTAATTCTGGCACGCACATTAAATGCTAATAGGAGGCGCTAGGGCATCGCTCTGGGCGAGACGCCCCGCAGCCTCTCGATCTCCGCCTCCGGGCCGGGCCGATTGGGCCAAAACAGGTATGAAAAGTCCACCGGGCCGCAACAGTCTCGAGGTGGCGAGAAAGCTCTACGGCTTGCGCTTGGACCCGATCCGGCGCCGCGGGTTCCAAAGCCCTAATCCACCGAGTGGATTCGGGATCGCCCGGCACAAAATCGAGTGAGGGGCGAGGACAAGGCGAGCCCCCAGCAGGCCTCTAGTTGAGTTGGCGGACGACTCAATCGCCTTAACTCTAGTTGAGTTGGGAGCGGAGCAACAACATGGCTTACCGGTGTTGAGGATGCAAAGTTGGAAGCGAAGCAACAGCGTGGCTTATTGGTGTTAAGGACAAAGATGGAGCGAGGAGAAGGTGCTATTGGCTTCATATGTGGCGATGGAGATGCAGTGGAAGGAAGACATAGGGTAGAAGTGAAGGTTTTCACTGTCCTCTTCTATTTTGATTACGGGTGACGGAGTTCTCGACGAGGACGACACAATGCAACAGCGTTGGACGCATGTAGCTGCGCTCGAATGGCAAGGATGAAGCGATGATGAGGGCTCATGTAACACCATGACCCAAATTTCACTCAAAGCACAGTCCTCCGTGGGGCAGGTCATCCATGTATAGCACCATGCTTATACTTTCATCCTTGCTCTCGTGTAAAAGGGTTAACCCGAAGGTGCTAAGTTTAGACTAAACGGCATTATATACTATTTCAACTCACTTTAGGCAGGCAATGTGGGACTAATCCCACCACTACTCCACATGGGCCTTCACATTAACGGGCCGATATATTACACTCACCCCCTTAAGGGTTTACGCCCTCGGCAATACACCTCATACGTGGCAGATACCCAGAACCACCCCTTAGTACACATTCGTGTGTACAGGGTCGGCGCATATACCATGCCGTGTGTCCACTCTGGATCTACATGAGTCATGCACCATATGATCACGGCCTTGTTCTACACATGCCCATGTAGTGAAGTTTGATGCTTTGATACCATTTATAACACCCTAGTTCAAATTTCGCTCAAAGCCAAACCCACTGCGAGGCAGATCCATGCATATATAGTACCTGGCTTACACTCACGTTCTCGTTTCGTATAAAAGGGTTAACTCGAAGGTACTAAATTTGGACACAACATGCATTATATATTACTATAACTTTCTTTAGACAAATAATGTGGGACTAATCCCACCAATGCTCCGCATGAACCACATGGGCCTTCACATTATCGACCCAGAGTATTACAACCCATTTGCAGGACGTTGCCGCCACGATGACGATGACGCAGGAGTGCACTAGCGCGTGGCAGGGTGTGCTATCAAGCGAGCATAGCTGAGTGGCGCGAGCGTTGGCGAACAGGAGAGGTGGTGGCGAGTGGAACCCTGAGTGAGAGGGAGGAGGCGGCTTGGCAGCTGGGTGCGAAGGCAAAGAGGAGGCGGTTAGGCAGAGGTGCAGTGCTAAGGAGAAAAGGCCGGGCGAAAAAAATGAAGTGAGCTTCCCAATGAAGCTTTCAAGGAAAAAGGAATTTTTTTAGTTGGCCAAAAATTGATTTTGAGCTAAAAAAATGCATGTAGCTCAGAAAAATATGGGCCGATTTTGTGAACTTAGAATATTTCCTACAACGACCATGGTACCTCGGTAGCCAGCCGACCGCCGACCATGCACGCCCTTGGACGGTGCCCCCTACAGAGACCCTCGGGGAGGTCGACCCTCACACCTGCCCCGACCTCAGTCAGGCTCGAGCATGATTGCTCAGGAGAGCGCGACCGGCGACCCGGGCCCGGAGGAAAAGGCCTCGAGCCTCACCAAGAAGCCGGGCACACTCCGCAAAGGCGGCGTGGCGTTAATCACCCGACGACTCGACGTGGCATTAATCGCTTGGCGGCTAGAAGGACAATGCTGCCACGACCTGCGCCACCCTACGCCCTCGTAGCGGTATGGCAAAAAGCGAAGAACAGTGTCACCCACGTCCGGAAAATAGTAGAACACCCCCTGTAATAAATGCTTTGTCGCCTGCATTCCCCTATAAATACCTCCCCGTGCAAAGGAGGAGGTGGGGGGTTCATTCTTACGTCTCATCTCCACTTGTACGCAGTACTTGTAATCCATTTTCACAAATCAGTGCAACCACTGGACGTAGGGCTATTATCTCTCCCGCGAGAGGCCTGAACCAGGTAAAAAAAGAGATCCCTTGCTCGTTGTGACTGCTTTGGTTACCTCAATCTGTAGCTCGGTAGGACCTCGGACGCTATACTCCCCACGAAAAAGGGGCCTTAGGTTGATCCCTCATTCAACAAGTAAGCTCGGCGGGGGACCGGTTCCCGAATCGTCGACAGGACCTTTCGGTTTAGCGTAATCGCGGATCCTTCGTGAGAGGGCCCTAGGTAAATGCAAAAAAATGAGCGTGATTATGTTATATCCTTTCAACCGTTTCATACGTTTTCTCAATGATTTTTTTTAAAAATACCGCTGGAAAAAACGAAATTGTTTCTGCAAAAAAAATGCATGCGGTGTATTACGCCGTGAAAACATTCCTAGTAGATACTAGTTAGCCATCAAAAGAAGAGGAGAGTGAGCACGATGCAGGCGGGGCCGAGTTGGGGGAGGACGCCCACCAAGTCGTCTAGCCTTCCATTCAAGAGTAGGCCCACAGAGATGTAGAGCCTTCGGAAAGGGATCATGTGCAGCTATAAGGGGACATAACTTAAGTAGTCTACAGTTGTTTGGTCTATTCGATCGAGGCAACAAACAATTCGGATCATCCAACAGTGTTCGGAAACAATGTTTGTTATAGCATTCTCGAAAGATCTGGATAGTCGATTTTTGATCCAACGGTCCATGCGCAACTGCTTAAGTTATAGTCCCAACGAAGCCTAGCATTCAAAAGTGGTTTTTCAGAAGCCTAGCATTCAAAAGTCCCGTTGAAATATTGCACTCTTGTTTTTCAGATGCAATTTTCTAGTGGTTTTGCTACTTCTAATTTGCCTGATTTTTGCTGAATCTAGGTAGGTCGATTTTCCTAGCCTCTGGATTAGCTTTGGTGTGACGGATTGTGATTTTAACCCAATGGTTCAAAATTGTGACTTTAAAAAGAAAAACCACTCAACCTTATACATGATGTATAATAGTATTGACTTGTTATCTTTTAAGCCCAATAAACTGGCTTATGACTGAAAGAGATAAACCAGCTAAACCATTCGGTGAAGAATACTCGATAACTGTAGCATTGCACTTTTACCCTCCGATAGATCGTAAGAAGTGGGAAAATAAGCACCATATCAATCCACTGATCGATCCCATGCAAAAGAGAACGTGTAGCTAAACAATCGCAGAGTTCATATATAGCTAGTTGAGTTTTTGGCAGTCTATTAACCTTCCTCTTCAAAGTGTATTAGTATTAGTGTCAGATTCTCTCGATTGTTGTCAACGAATCTGGCTATAGCTTTGTATGCTTGCTCCTCTTCTTCAATACATGACAGCGGTTCAACCGGTTCTTTTCGAAAAAAATAGTAGTTGAGTTTTAACATGTTTACCTAAGGGCTTTCGTTACAAGATTTTTTCTTTGATACGCCCGCATACGATGGACAAGGGTGCGCATAATAATATATTATATTTTTTCGATAATGGAAGATTATTATATCTTCCGGCTTTGCATAACATATTACATGAATTCAGTAAAAGATATACGAATTTCTCCGCAAGCAGAAATCATTTATAATCTATCGATTTGCTTCTAGAATTTCGTCGATGATTTTCTTCAGTGCCCGTCCATCAGAAACAAGTGCATTGTGTCCGACCTTAGCAAATTTGACGGACTTGAAGCGTTCCTTCTGGCCCGGCTGCTCACCTATTTTCTCCTCAAATGCGAGCATGCTGATCAAATTGGCCGTACCATCGCCGTCACCGTACACAACTTCCGGTGGCACATCGAAGTCATGCTCCCAGTACACCAGCTGCTCTGCGGTCGGAACGCCCACCCCATTGATGTACGTCAGTGGCACCATCGGCGCCTGAAAATACCTCATCTTCGGGAGCTCTCGCCTCCTAAAAGGCGCGACGCCGTCGGCGAAACCGACGGCAGTAAGCAGCTCTGCGATGTCGTACGCCGAGTAATTCTTGTGCTTGGTGATCACCAGTGGCCTGCGCCCAAAGACTTGCGGGGACGGCAAGGTCACAATGGCACTCTCACAGCTCCTCCATAGCGATCGCGTGGACACTACGGTGGCCTTCGTTAGAAAAAGCAAGCCTGGCCCTGAGGCAATGGCTTTGATCGCCCCGACTGAGCCCCCAGACCATGCCGCGCCGACCATGATGAGGTGCTTGATGAACTTGTTTCGCCACGGCAACGGCGTGTTCCTGACGAACTCGAGGGCGACCATCCCACCAAAGCTGTGCCCAAAGAGGATGACCGGCCTGTCTCCGTTCTTCTTGCTTGCGTTCTCGACGAGCCCCATGAGCCGTTGAAAGTAGCGAGAGTAAACTTTGGATGGCTGGCCAGGCAACGGGGGGCCGCGCCGTAGGTCGTAAGGAGCCCCGAATAGGGTCTCTCCGTCACGGTATCCAGCTCCTTCTAGTGCAGATCTGAATGCTGTCAGGCAATTTTCCCTGCGAATGTTGCGTGGGTCGATCAGCTACAGTACTCACACCTTCAGAAATATAAGTCATATAATTTAAGACTTCTATGTATATTTAATGAGGTTTTTTCACTATATCCTTATTTATTCTCTCATATTTATTTATTACCATCCACACAAGTGTGTATATATATATATATATTTACCGTAGGCAACATATCTTGTGCACACAAACTAATAAAAGTTATGAAAATTTTGAAAAAATTGTAGATGGACTTCATAGATTACTCTACCTATGTATAAAATTGTAGGTTCAAATTCATTATATATCAAGAGTTACAAAAAAGAGAAAATTCTGACAAGTTTAAACTTTATATCAAGAGTTTAAACTTGTCAGAATTTTCATAACTCTTGATATATAGAATAATCTAAACTTCATACATAGGTAGAGTAATCTATGAAGTACATCTACAATTTTTTTCAGAATTTTTTATGATTTTTTTAGTTAGTGTGCACGGTGTGTACACGAGAAGCCTGTGTGCACGGGATATGTTGCCTTCACGGTAATCTTAACCATTGTACAAAGTCAAAATACGTATCACATGAATGGCTAGAGTAGTATAAATTTGAAACTTGCAAGAATTTTTATAAAAATGAAATTAACCAGATACATCATCTACAGTTAATCTCTATAGGGCTGTTTGGTTGCCTTCTCTCGCGAGCCTGGCCCGTTCAACTCACCAGGCTGATGGGATACGGGATGCACTGATGCAGAGACGGTGTTTGGTTGAGTATTTAGTAGGTAGGTATTTTAAAATTTAAATATTTTAAAATTTATGTAGCAAGTGTGGTCTAGTTTTGTTTGAAAAAATATCAGGAACCCATTTTTGAAATCGGTTCGGTAATCGAAGATGCTAATCAAAAGATATAAAGAAAAAAGAAAAAAAGGAAACTTATGTACCCACGTGGCACCCCATGCATGGTTTGATATTGTGGTGACGGTGGCATTCTTGAACACGAGGTACATCATGCGTTGCATCAGAGATCGCCCATTTTTACGTGAATCTTGCATCCAGGAGAGTCGAGCTCAAAACTAAATCTGAGCAACCAAATCTGAAAAAAAGTAAGATTCTGCATCTATGGATGCAAATCTCTGTGCATGCAGACAACCAAACAGCCCCTATATATCTAGCTAGGTGCCATGCCATGTAATATGTATAGCTAGCTAGCTATATATACTTTTAATTTTCTACATACGGTGATGAGGGTTCTTGGAGGTGAACCCGTGGGCGGACCCGAAGTTGGGGACGCGCGTCTCCACGCCGGGCGCGTCGCGGTAGTCGCCGAGGACGGCGTCGAACACGAGCCGCATCTGCTCCTCGAAGCACCCCACGTCGTCACCGTCCAGCGCGTACGTGACGTTCGTCCACAGCCCGAACCACCCCTTCCCCTTCATCCGGCCGCAGCGCGGCGCGGACGGCGCGTAGGCATCCGTGAGCCTCGCTTCCACGTCGGGGCAGGTTAGACCGGGAAATAGCACGACCGGGTGGAGGCCGCCCGCGTCGGAGCTGGTGCTAGCAGCCGGCCAGTGGGTCGCCGAGAAGTACACTCGGAGGGACGGCGCCACGGCGGAAGCAGGAGCAGCAGCAGGGGCAGCAACCGAAGGAGTGGAGTGTACATGGTTTGATCCAGCGCAAAGTCCTCTCATGCGTACCGATGTTGCATGATACAAGTCTTTATATACTACTTGTACATTGATCATGGTACATCATATCCTGTGCTAACCTCCCCCTTCCACTTCGTAAAAAAAATAATAAATAACTGAAAAGAACATCTGCTAACAAAACAAATTCCTCCTAAGAAAATCCAAAACCGAAAAAAATCCGATCCGACGGAGTCTAATAACTACGGGAATTTCAAGATTACACCTAAACCTGACCCGAGAGAGTCTAATAACTACGAAAATTACATCCTCCATAAAGAAGCCCACCATTCAGATATTCAGTCAAGAAATATGCTACCACGTGTGGAACCTTGTCAATCTCTGTGGCCTGGAAAAATAATTTGAAGTCTACAAAACCGCACAAACACATCATCATTAGTATTTGCCAGCAGCGTGTGTGGCCCAAAATATGACTGGTGTTACCTATCTTATTCAATTGTTATCATCCCACGTGGATGTTGATGGAGCTGTGCTACACGCGTGATCCACAAGCTTTTCCATATTTATGGTGCTACGCATGCGCACGGCTAAGCATGGATACTACCAAATCCCATCCAACAACAGTCAAGATCCCACGTGATGACCAGTATATTATACTACTATTAGCCATGTGTCTGTGCCATACATCGAAAACTCAATTTGTGATAAAAATTTATTTGCAAAGAATACTAATTAACCTTATCTAAACAATAATGTTCACTCTGAATATATAATAGTTAAATGTTTAAATCAATTCATCGAAGCATACAAATTCCAAGCACCTGTTTACAAACTTGAGCTTAAAATTATTTTTAATTTCACAAACTTAAATAATAACATCATAGCACTTGGGATTGTAAATTTGTAACGCCATAATTTGAGATCGATCGATCGACCGAAAGATGCATCACCTTCTACCCCTTGAGCGTAAAGGCATTGAAGAGGTAGGCATCATCCATATGTGCACTACTACAGAACAGGTCATCACTGCCGGCTCATCCACGCCATTACTGCCTGTTATGGGAGCCGGCAGTGATACTCGGGATTATCACTGCCGGTTCATTGTACAACCGGCAGTGATATTCGACTATCTCTGCCGGTTCACACCAGAACTCGGCAGTGATATATGTATATCTTTGCCGGCTCATACCAAGAACCGATAGTGATATATGTATATCACTGCCGGTTCCTGGACGAACCGGCAGTGAGAAGCCGTGCAATTCTGAAAAAATTTGTAGATGTACTTCATAGATTAGTCTACCTATGTATAAAATTGTAGGTTCAAATTCAATACATATCAGGACTTACAAAAAAGAGAAAATTCTGACAAGTTTCAACTCTTGCTCCCATGTAGCCAGCATCCCCCTGGGAGCAATTATCATCGGACTACACAGTGGGAAAAGCTCAAGGTAAAATTGAACAAATGTGATTGCAAGTCGGGTCTTCCCTGTCCTTGGGGCATGAGAAATCACACAGCCACCTAAACATCGGTGTTCACAGTGTGCTTCAGCTGTTCAATTGAAATATCCCCTGCCAACTTTGTCCGTATGAACTCAAATCCTTCTTGCTCGTGCGGGAACTCAAATCCACATGTTCCCGCGGCTCCTCTCTATTCTACTCAGCCGGGGAAGGCGTCGGTCAGGGCTATTATATAAATTCCTTATCACTACCGACTCTGCGCAGAACCGGCAGTGATAAGGTCAAAGCACATGGGAAAATTCGGATGCGTGGGAAAATACATATCACTGCCAGTTATAAATGGAACAGCAGTGATATGTATATAACCGGCAGTGATATGTCACTACCGATTTTGGGTATAAACCGACAGTGATAGTATTATCACTGCCGGTTGGTTATATAAACCGGCAGTGATACTATGCCCTTCCATTTCCCGACGCCAACCGTCGCGCTTCCCCATTCCTTTGCCAACTGTTGCGCGTCCCCATTTCGGCAACTGTTGCGCTTCCATATTCCGCCTCTATATAATGCCCATCACTTCTTTCTCTTCATGATTCTTTCGATCCACCACTGTTGCAAGAATGCCCCCCCAAAAAGCGGGCACATACTGGGCAAAACCCCACTCCACCGCCAAAGAAGGAGGAGGAAGAGGAGGCAGAGAAGGAGGAGGAAGAGGAGGGCAACGACGACGACGACAACAGCGGCGGCGAGGTCCTGCGGCCTTGGGGCAAGACCAACTCCGCCACCGAATCGGATTCGGAGGAGGAGAAGCACTGCCGCAACTGCAATCGGTCATTCGGCGGCAGCTCCGACGACGAGGAGGAGAGAGGATGATGACAACTTTTGGATGTATGGTTTCACATCATTTTGGGTTTCAAACGGTTAATAGCCGTTGGCCCGTTATATTTTGTATATATAATTAGGACTAAATATGTAATTATGGACAGTATAACTAATTATGTTTTGTAAATGTTCTATGTTTTAACTAATACATATCACGCAAATTACAAATTTTGTAAATATTCTGTGCGAGATAAATTCCAAATGTTTAATATGTTCTGTGCGAGATAAATTACAATGTTTGATATGTTATGTATCTTAACTAATTACGGGGAATAGTAATATCATTGCCGGTTCTGGAGTAAAATCGGTAGTGAAAATGGACTTATCACTGCCGGTTGATAGACGAACCGGCAATGATAAATCACTACCGGTTTTTTATATAAACCGGCAGTGATATCTTCTTATCACTGCCGGTTCTCTCTAAAACCGGCAATGATATTGCCTCCATTCGTGCAGGAAAATTATACTATTTTTATCACCGCCGGTAGAAGTTAGAACCGATAGTGATAATATTATCACTATCGATTGAATTTAGAACCGGCAGTGATATTATTATCACTGCTGGCTCGGGCCTACCCACTAGTGATGGGGGGTCGCGGATGAGGCAGTCTGTAGTAGTGGTGGCTGCCACCATCAGCGACGTGCATGGCTTGTACGCCTTGCTCTGGCCATACCATAGCCCCACCTCATCAAACAGCTCCCCCACCTCCTCGCCTCCTCCCGCGAGTTCCTCCCTCAACCTATCAACATCATCCACCACAAGCGAGCTCTAGCAGCACCACCATTCTATCTTGCCGCCCACCACCGGTGACCTGCCTCTGCGCCGCATCGACGAGATCAGGAAGGTCTCCCATTACCTCCGCTCAATGGATAAACTCAACACATCTGCAGGAGAGATAAGAAGCAGTGGGTTATATAGATTCAGCAACCAAGAAGATATCTATGGAATCCAGAATAAGAAATCGAGAATAAGGAATGCAACAAAAAACGAGGTGAGAAGAGACCCAACTCTATGAATCGGAGCTTTGCTTCCTTCGGAAAGGAATCAATCAATCCAATCCAAAAAGCATTAGGAGCAATCACCGTCGATTCGAATACTAGATCAATGGGAGAAAGGAAAGTAATAAATGAATCATGCATATTCATTTACCTCCCACGACGGGATGATCCAATCCAATCTACCAGGGTGGCCACTGCCCTGTTCCCACTCAACCACGCGAGTGCGCACACGTGTCGGGGTGAGGGTGGAGAACGAACGTACCACCACCAACTCCTAATTAGAATTAGTAGAGATTACGTAACGAGGGTGAGAAGCCTTCACTTATGTAGCTCTATTTTTTTCAAATCTAGCCTCTTCTAAGTTTGTATTTGCAAATTTGATTCTCTCCTCCACCGCGGAAGGTGTGGTAGGTGATACCTGTCCTCTGTCGCATTCGGAGAGCACGGAAGATGGCCGGCGCCGTAGCTGGTGAGGGACCATGGGAGCGACGTTGGAGCACGAAAGGAGCGGCTGCAATGTGGCAGTTGGGACTCTAGAAGCGCAGTAGAGCATGCCACCTTGCTATGGCGCCTGGGTAGCATGGAAGGGATCCAGTCATGGTAGGCATGTGCCTACTACCACGGTCGGCTGAGCTCCTTGAGCGCGGCAGTGTACAGGTGTTGCATGCTACGCCTTCCGCTCTGGGGGAGAGAGCCAAATTTGCAAATGCATACATAGAGAGGCTAGATTTAAAATAATGTACAAGGATAGATAAACAAAGAATTCCATCAGAGATTCAGTTACATCTCTGGCCTCAATCATTTCATTTTTCCAATTTTAGCTAAGATTTTTTTGGTGCTAGGCATATGCGTGGTTAGACCTAGGCATTGGACCATACCAAGCTGGCACGGCACGCCCATGATTGACCATGGGCCAGGATTGTGCCATGGTGGTCAATCCCTACTAGCTCGCCGTGTCATGCTGACCTAGTCCGCTTTGCCTCTAGTGAACCTAGGCATGACCCTATGGCATGCAAGGACCCCTCTCGGGTCATGCTGGCTCAAGCATGACACTTTCATATTGTGGAAGTGAACAGAGAGTGCTCACCTGGGCTATGGGGCATCAGGCATGTAGGCACTGTCATCATTTTTGTCACCATCGCCATGGTCACACTGTCATTGCCGTGCCAACCATGTATCTGGGGATGACCAGATCTGGTGGTGCCACATCCGGGGATGGCTAGATTTGGCGGCACCGGAGAGACGATGGAGGTAGTTGGGGACATGGTGTGTTTGGCTCGAGCTGACACTGTCTTCGACTAGGTCCATGGCCGGAGCAAAGAGAGAGTGAGGGGGAGGGATGGTGGTGGTGATTGGGTTGAATGAAGGGAAAGAGAGGGAGTGAGAGGGCATGGGATGGTGATGATGGGGCAGGATGGTGGCAACGATGAGGGGAGTGTTCAGTGTAGGGAGGGAGAGCCAGGGGCATAGGATGTCAATGGCAGGCCAGTATGGTGGTGGTGGCTGGTTCGATGGAGGGAGATGAAGATGTCGAAGACGATGAAGAGTGAGGAGGACTGAGGAGGACCATGGAGATGAGGGGAGGGGCGTGAGTGATCGAAGGGGGGTGGGGGACTGGGGTCTGGGCCCTAGGATGTGGATGGGTTGGGGTCAGGTCTTAGGGAGGGAGGGCAGGGGGTGGGCCTGGGCTAGGTGGATACCTTGGAGCACTGGCTGACTGGAGCAAGGCTAGTGTCGGTGTTTCGTATACCGGCAAGTAAATTTGTAAGTCAAGGGGCCGCGCGCTCCCTCTCCTTGATGGTTGACTCAAGAAGCTCGGGATGTATACTGGTTCGGACCGAATGTCCCTACGTCCAGTTTGTGGTGGTGGTTCTTATTGCTCGGGATGTGATGAACTACAAGGTGTTACAAGCGAGGGCTAAGAACAGGCTCTTAGCGCTCGTCCGAGTAAGGAAACTCGGGTCGGGAGTGTGGATCGATTCGTATGGCGTCGAACAATCCCCCCCTCTCCTGAAGGCCCTTCCTCTCCTTATATAGTCAGAGGAGGCAGGTTACACCGGAGTGTGGATGAAAAGGTAGGGGTAGGCTACGCCTGGGAGTCCCGGTCTTCGATCATGATGATTGACGGGCTCCTGCTCATCCACGCCTGGGTTGGTAGACTGTGGCGCGCGTTACGTCGGGAAGGCGCTTTACTGCCCCTACGCTGTCGAGTCTTGGCGTTGCTACTTCAGACTTACGGTGTTGCCTCGGGGCGGGGCCGCCGTCTCTCTCACGTACTGGCGGGCGAAGGACGGCGCTTGACTTAGCTGCCCCCGCGCCAACTTGGGAAGGAGCCACCTGCTCCAGCATGGCCGTCGTGTCCATGGGGCGAATGACTAGGTTGGCGCCGACTGATGACGTGGCGAAATCGCTGGTCGAACTCATTGGGCTCGACTCGAGGTCGGTCGAACTGTGGGGCGCCGACCCAATGACGGTCGGGGCCACAGGCGCCCGATTGGCGACAGTCGAGTGCCCTTGGTGGGCTTGATCGAGGCCGAGGATCCTTCGTGCCCCCTTGGGCCAGAAGCTGGGCCCAAGATGGCTCGTTTGGCGTTCCAGCTAATATTTAGGGATAATCCCATCCGTGAGGGACGGAGATTTTGGTGGTACCCCCTTCAGCACTCCGTATTGCCGCCAATCCGGGCTCCGGGCCCAGATGATTGAGAGAAGTACGATCTTGAAATAGATGTATACCTTGCTGTGGGGTACCCCTGGTATAAGTATTCGTCAGTAGCCCCCAGGGCCATCCTGAAACACGCGCATTCCCGGATGGACCCTTCGTCTTTGGCGGCGCCCACGGATGAGGAGGCCTTCCTCGCGGAACTGTGGGGTGACTGCCTTGGCTGGCCGATCCCGATCGACTTGGTTGTCCGGTCTCGGCCAAGTGCATCTGGCCTTGCCGTGGGTGTAGCCCCAAGCGTGTCGGAGAACCGTAGGGAGGTTACCGGTTGAAAAATATTAATTTGGGCGAATCGGACGGACCTGGTCGATTACGAGCCCCCGAGCGGATTGGAAGGCTACTTTAGTGGCGAGCCCGGCCAAACTTGGTCGGTCCGGTCCCCGACTGGT
The DNA here is from genome assembly GCA_036346375.1 of Guadua angustifolia. Classification (NCBI taxonomy): domain Eukaryota; kingdom Viridiplantae; phylum Streptophyta; class Magnoliopsida; order Poales; family Poaceae; genus Guadua; species Guadua angustifolia. Next base: position 35,755,820 of record CM070509.1, on the reverse strand, counting down.
CTTGTGGCCCTTGCCGACCACGTCTTCCCCGAGCCCCGAGTAGCTCGGAGAGCTGGTCGAGGTTACCTAACAGATGAGCCAAGCCCGACTCGGGCGGAGGCCCTAACTGCGGTGCCGCTCCGGTCGGGGCCAGGCGCCCGGATGCCTTGTGCAAAATTCGATGTGCGGCCCGATTTTACGTCATAACTGAACACTGGCCGTGGTCGGTAGGGATGCCCGGATGTCTCAACGAGATTCGGTTCCCGAATGCCGATTTCGTCGTGGCTGGACACGGCCGTGAGTCGATAAGGATGGCGAGATGTCTCGGCGAATCACAGTTCCCGAATGCCGATTTCGTCGTGGCTGGACAGCGGCCGTGGTCGGTAGGGATGCCCAGATCGGTCGGTTCCCGAATACTGTTTTGTCGTAGCTAAACGCGTAGTTAGCGAGGATCTTGTGAGATGTCTCGGAATTCTGGTTCCGAATGCAGTTTCGTCGTATGCTGTCTGCGACATAGTCGGCGGATGCCCGAATCTCAATGGTCCCGGTTCGAATGCGATTTCGTCGTGGCAGATCTTGGCCGTGGTCGGCGAGATCGCAGATGTCTGTGGTCTGGTTCGAATGCAGTTCGTCGTATTTGGGCCGGTCGTGGTGGCGAGGATGCGGATCTCAGCAGAATCCCGGTTCCCGAATGCCGTTCTTCGTCGGCCGGAGCAGCGTTAAGCGAGCTGGTTTTATACATGACTAAGCGTGTTAGTAAGTCGGCGTGGGCGACCGAGCGCTTGAGGCGCAGTTAAGTGTCTGGCTGTTTTCGTCGTAGCTAAACGCGTTGGTTGGTTTCTGTTGGAGCTAAGCGAAGGCGTCCGTCTGATCCTCGTCTGGCGAGACATCTAGGAGGAGTAGCATTGTCGGTCCCGCAATCGCCCGTCCGCGGTGTGGGACTGGAGGGTGAGCTAATCGTGTTTACCATCGTCGGTAGAACACGTGCTCGTGGAGCTACTAACGGGTTATCGAGTGGGCCAGAGGATCCCGGTCGGATCCTAAGCGGATAATCCCCGCCGTCGGGTCATCCGGCCAGGGTGACCCATAAAAACCTTTCTTTACTCGTCTGTGTCGGACCCGAGCCGTCCAACAGCCGGGCCTTGGCATGCTGCTACCGCCGAGGGCTCAGCGGAGAGTGTGAAGTATGGTCTCGAATACGAAGTTAAGGCGATTGGGTCGTCCCGCCAACAAGTAGAGACCCACCAAGGGTTACGCCTTCCTCGTCCCTCACTCAATTATGCGTCCAAGCGGCCACGAATCCACTTGGTGGATCCGGCCTTTGGAACCTCAGTTTAAAGATTGAATCACGCTATTCGAGCCCTTCTACGCCACCTTGAGGTCTGTAACGACCTCGTGGACTTTTCGCATACATTGCGTACCCGATTGATTCGGCCTTGTGGCGGGGAGATCGAGAGGTCATGAGGCGCCCGCCGAGCGATACCCTGGCGTCTCCTGCTAGCATTTAATGCGCATGCGGGAATTAAATGCGAGCGAAATGATTGGGTCCGCGCGCCTCACCGGCGTTAGGCGTCTTAGGTCCGAAGCGGGATGGGCGACGCTTCGATCGAAGCGATGCCCGCTTGACTAGTGTCCGCTCGGTCGAGGCGAGTTGTGGCTGGCGCTTGTTTCGGGCGGTGCTCGTTCTACGCTTATAAATTTGTGATCCGGCGCTTAGGGCACGCTTCCCGCTGCTGTCGTACCGCTTCGCCTTAACTGCTTCGCCTTGCGCCTTCGGCCGAGACGAGAGAAAGAAACAAAAGGGGTCGGAAGAGAGTTGCTTACATTTTTCTCCTCCCGACCTTCCATTGCTCGCATATCGAAGATGTCATGGTTAGAGTGCACCGCCCAAATGCCTTGCCAAGGCACCGGAGACCAAAGGGTTCCTCCTCACGAAGGATGTTTTCATGATGGAGAGTCTTGCATTGGGTAGCGAGCTGCGCCCGAAGGATGGAGAGATCATCGTGCGGCCTATTTTTTATGAGCGTGGTCGGACTCCGCTCCATTCCTCCGCCTCGTGGAACGTCAGCATTTCTCTGAGGTGGAAGTGCACCACCTTAATCCCTAACGGCGTGCTCCATATAGCGACCTTCATGACGCTGCAGAAGCATTTCTGAGGATCGAACCTCATTAAGTATTGGAAGTACTACTTCCACGCCGATTAATGGAAGGACAAGGCGGCGCCACAGCCGTCCATGGAAGTGCAATACTCCAGCCTTCGCTTCCACCGCTATCGGAGTACATCGACTGAAATTTGCCGTCGTCCGAACCGGTGGCTTTCTGATTGGTTCTACGCTCGAACCCGAATGGCGGGCCACCGCTTTCCTCAGCCACCTCCGGAGTCGAGGGAGAGTGGAACCGGAGCCCGATAAAGGGAGAAGAAGAAAGCGCTGCTGATCGTTGAGCGGATCAAGGCCCAGAAGGCACGGGGCTTGACCGGCTATGACGTTGTGCGCGCATTTATGAGGATGCGCGTGCAACCCCTCACGGAGAGAGCGCACCCGATGTTCTTGTTGAAGGGCGTTCAATTTCACGAGAGATGGCGAGGCCGAGCTTGCCGTCATGCGGTTAGGGCGGGTGGCCTCGTCACGGAGTGGCAAGCAGCATGGGCGGTGGCGGCCACCAGGCCGTTCTTAGCGCAGAACTCCCGAACTTGGTAAGCCAGCGATTCTCCGCCTTCTCCTCCTTTTTTCCTTTTGTCATGAACGCCTGGCGACCCGGCGTCTTCGTGCCGCCAGGGCTAAGCCAGGATGGTGTCGGCATTCTTGGCCAGGGAGAAGCAGAGGGCCGAGGCACGCGAGGTGGCTGCCTGAAGAATCGACAAGAAGCTGAAGGAGGAGAAAGACGAAGGAGAAAGAAAGAAAGAAGCGAGGAGGAGGCCTCACGTCGTGCACACAAGACTGCCGATCCGGTCGTCCTCGGCGAGCAGTGGTGGCGCCCTCGCAGACCGTCTGACAGCGTGGCTCGCGCCACCGGTCGTTAGTGGCCCAGTCGAGGTCGAGGGTGCTGGCACCGCTGATGTTGGAGGTCTCAGTGAGGCGCCTCAAGGAGGTGTCGCGGGAAGCGGAAGGCGGCTTGCCTCCGCTAGGGAGGTCGGTCAAGAAGATGCAGCTTGCGATTCCCTCGCTTCGATGGTGGATTGCTCGGAAGCGGTGGTGTCACGAGGACCGACGCCGGCTACGCTGAAAGACCAGTGCTGGGGCGCCTAGGCTCCATGTCGCCCGGCCGTGAATTGGGACAACCTCAGGAGAAGGGGGCCCCAGAGAAAATGGGGTGCGAAGAAGATCTGGCGCCCCTTGGCGTGGTCGAGTGTCCTGTCGGAGGTCGAAGGAGAGCAAAAGAGTTCCGCCACCACCGCCAGGAACTCGCGCCGGTGGCGCAATCTGGCGCCTAACGACCCTTTACCGTCGTCGCGAGGCTTTCACCGGAGAGGGCGACCCAGATGCCGGAGGCGGTTGACGCCGAGCCGCAGGTGGAGGCGGCTCATATCCTTCTGCGAACCAAGGAGCCTCGGCTCAGGCTAACTCGCGGGTACGACCCAACCGCCGTGGCCGCAGATTCAGGCTTTGGGCGTCGAGGCAAAGGCCGAGTCATGGGGGACCTTCCAAGAAGGTGCGCGGCGAGTGGAGGCTCATGTGAGCGAGATTCTGGAAGGTCTGGCTCTCACCCCTTGCCTCGGCTTAACGGCTACGTGAAAGTCATCTTCGAGGTAACCCGCTCGACGCCCGGAGTAAGCGGCCGACCAACCTTTAGCTCCGAGTCGATTTGCTTTTAGCGGCGGCATGCTAAGCGGAGTGCTCGCCCTCGCACTGCTTGAAGGTTCAATCGGGGAAAAGTCGAGGTTCCACGTCTGCGCATGAGCGAGGATGGCCACCATGAGGAGAGGACGCACTGCTCTGCGCTCTGAGTCATGTGAGGCTCGAGAAGCCTCCGTGTCGCGAGCGGGCGAGCAGTATAGGGCCAAGAGCTGCTCGAGAAGTGTCGGATTACCGAGTCACTGAGAGACGCAGGATATTCGAGCTTGAGTCTTTTTGTGTGCGCCAACACGGATCTTTCTTGCGTCGCCCTTGAGGTGTGCGCCTACCAGAGCGAAGTCGCGACCAAGCTCGGGCGAGTCGAGACTCACTAGGAAGAGACATGCGCCTTCGAGCAGGAGGCCCAGGCTAAGTCTGTGGAGGATCTCCATCGTCTGAGGCCTCCATGGTATGGTAAGCAAACCAACCCTAGCTTCGGTTCTCGCGTGATCGCGGACATAAGGACCTTCTTTTGACATTAGCCCGATCTGTAGTCTTTGCCGAAGGATCTCAATGGCAGCCTTGAGGCCGCAGTTAGCGGTGGAGGAGCGTGGCCTTGGCCTATGAAGTGTATACGACGCGAAGGAGGCCGGCGGAGAAAGACTGCCTTCAGCGGACCAGCCGGTGGCGACCCGCCGGGCCGGCGAAGAGATCCGCGATCGAGTGCTCGGTGTAACATTCCATTTTTCCATTTTCCAAATTTGAAATTCAAAATCTGAACCCCTGAAAATTTTCTCGAAATTAATCTAGCTTCAATTGAATTTTCAAAAGTCAAAAAGGATTTAATTTAAATGAAGTATAACTCAAATTAATTATTTATTATTTTATTTGGGTTCCTTGTGCTTCATTTGATTTTTCTGTATTTTTGGTAATTTTTCCGAATTTATTTGCTATTTGTTTGAATTATTTGAAGTTTATTTGAATTTCTGATATTTTAATTAATTCAAAAATGTATTTAAAACCCTAAATCATTTTAGGGCTGATTTTCTTGTTCCTCTTCCTTGGCCCGTCACTATTCACTCCTACCAACCCACCACTTAACCAACCCTAAACCTAGATCGACTCAGTAGTCGTCATCGAATCGACAGTCACGATCGGTATACCACCAACGATAAAAACCTAACCTAATACCGGTTTGATGTAGCCGTCGATTCGATCAATGGACATCAACAGCCATGTTACGTCGCCGCTGTGCCATGTACAAGAAACCCTAGCGTGACCATCTTTGGCCAGTACTGCCATATCCCGCATCCCCGGGCTATTTAAGCGTGCATACTTTCTCAAGATTCCCTCTCCGCGCCTCGGTTGCCCTACTTCCGTGGCCGAGATCGCCAAGTACTCCCTAGCCCTCGCCAAGTTCTCCACGCGTGGCGAGTCGCGTCGCCGCCGATTCTCACGCCCGTCGGTGAGACTCGTGACCACGGTTGTATCCATGAGTTCCCGTTCCTTGATCTACCTGTTCGCTTTGTCTCGTGGCTAATCCGTCGCCCGTTCGCCGATTCGCATGTACGTCGTTCTCGTCTCCGTGGGCTTGCTTGCCGTTTTACTCGCCGTCGTGTTCTCTACACGGTCGGACCCGTTCGTCGGCCGTCTCGTCGGATCGCCACATCTCCCGTAGATTCGCGCATAGCAACGCAACCCACTTCTCTTGGCGTGGCGCCATATGCGAGCGAGATATCGCCACGTCGTCGCCCGACCATCCGTAGTTGCCTGTCTTGCTGCGGTGTCCGCCACCTCGGCGCCACCTCGCCACTAGAATCTATCGCCGTCCTCGTCGGCATCTGGGCCATCGCCATGTCACCATGTCGCCCGAAGTCATCCGCCACTGGCATCACGTGTTAGCCATCTCACCGCCATAATCGTGTGTCGCCGTTTTGCGCCATGTGTGTGCCCGCGTCGACCCTACACGCCACATGGTTGCCATGTACCGCCCACATGGTGCATACATCACGACCCGTACGCCGCACCGTTTCGCAGTGGTTGCCAAGTCGGCGCCACGCGTGCAAGCCATGTCACCGCCATGTATGCACCACGTCAAAACCGAAACCGTAGTGTAATGCGCCATGTACACGGCACATGGTCGCCACATCACGACCACGTCGCGCACGATTTCACCGTGGTTGCCAAGTCGGCGCCACGTGCAAGCCATGTCACCGCCATGTATGCACCACGTCAAAACGAACAGCGGGTGTGCGCCATGTACCTGGGCGTGGCGCCACGTCGTGCCACGTGGGCCCTAGTTGCAAAGTGTTCGCCCGCGTCGCCGTCGCCGCCATGAACACGTGCGCCATGAGCGAGTCTATGACTCATGGGGCCCGCATGTCGGCGGCGTGAATTAACTCATATAATCGCTGATAAATCCGAAAATCCGAAAATTCCAGCGAATCGCGTAGCGACTGCGTGTCACCTTTAGCCTTTTTTTCCTGATTTTTCTCTCCATTTAAACTTGAAAGCCCGTTCTACTCCGTTCGAACTCCGATTTGAGCGATTCAAATTTCTAAATTCATATAAAATCAAGATTCATCTGTTGGTATCATTTTTATGAATTTTTGAATTTATTTATTTCTGTGTATTTATTGTTTTGTCTCGTTTTGCGTGCTCGCGTGTAGGCAGCCGCGCGGTTGGCGAGAGGAGCATCCAAGCGGAGGTAACAACAGCGGAGGGGTGAAGGCAAGTCTCCTTGACCATGTTGAACCCAAATTTATGAAATGCTATTTTGTTTTTAAATTATTGCATGCTATTTGAATGATGAATTGTATTTTAATGTTATTTTTAAATGCTAGTTAAATGCCAAATTGTTATAACCACATCGATATTCATGTTGACAACCATTGACACCTTAGGAAAACTGATTCTTGTAGTTAATGGTAATTAATCTTGCTATGGGAGCGGTGAAAATGCTTAGCCATGCTTAATCACGTCGGTACCTTACCATTATGGAAATGCTTTCATCTTTGACTCAAATGGAATTATGAAAAATATGGCAATTGGTGTTGCGGTATTAATTTAGATTAAAAGTGAAAAATGATTTAAACCAAGGCGGATTGGTTGAATGGCGGGTGCGGAATGCACAAAATTTTGGAATGTGATTGTTACGCCCTAGTCAATTAAGGACCGATTCGTGTGTTACCTTGGGCCATGCTATCTGATGCAACCACATGTCTATATGGAGTACGACTGGCTAAGTAATTTGCATGTATCGTTATTTGACTTCGCCGATGGGGCATGCGAGTTTGTCGAGTGACACTTGCAAGCGCAAGAAATTGTGAGAGCGAAACCTTAGCGGGTGAAGTCGATGGCGTATATGCATTGTAAAAGGCCTTGTCATGATCTCCTGCCGACACACCAAAGGAAGTGTGTTAATTGCATGGCGCAAGGGAGTTGATCATGTCGTGTGGGTAAGAAAGTGTACCATTTCTGCAGTCTTAAAAACTACTTGAGTAGCCGTGCCTACGGATAAGGGCAACAGCGTGGGCAGCTTTCACATAGTAGATTTACGGTTTTGGTTTTAAATGGAAAAAGGATGATTTGGTTTAAAAATGAAAATGTGGTTGGGAATCATGACTAGAGCTCGGGTTTTAATTTGGCGGCTAGAGCCAACCAGTGAGATTGGAACCTAGAAAATTGATATACTTCAAAGTTATTTAATTATGTTATTTACATTTTGGTAAATCTTTGCTTTAAGAAATTATTACTTGTATTTCCTTTAAATTTCGCTTTATGCAAATGAGCCATGTTATGCCTTCCTTTGTTTAAGCCTTGCATTTAGTTAATTGCATTATGTTTCCAAGACTTGCGAGTATGTTGCATACTCACCCTCGCTTTTATTCTTGTGCTTATTCCATAAAGATGAGGAGATTGGATTCACATCTGTGGTGAAGATCTTGGAGAGGAGGAAGACCAGGACTACTAGGGAGCATACTGATCGGTTGCTGTGGGCATCTTGGTTGGCTTCGTTTTTTGTTCTACATTTTATTTGCTCGTTTTCCACTTAGCCGTAAGGCTCCATACTTTAATAATAAGGTGATGATGTTGTTTACACTCTTTTTGCTTAATATTGTTATTTACTTTTGATATATACGTGTTATCATCCTTTGTCTTGTTGTGCGCTAAATTGTTCTACAGACTAAGCGGTTGAAACACGGAAGGGTCGGATTTGGTTAATCCGGGTCTCCACACTGGGACGCCAGCAGCATGAGTCCGAGCTTCGCTTCATCGCTGTGGCCAGCGTCTTTGGGCACGTCGGCGTTCCGGTGGCGAAGGACCGAGCTTCGGAGCTTGTTATTGGCTGGTTTCACCATCTCCCACTATGACGGCATCAACCTCGCCATTGTTAGCAGTGGGGTTGCCGCGAATCGTAGCAACGAAGAGGTCGAAGGGTTCGAGAACGAATTAAACCCGCCAGCGGCGATTGCCAGCCAGAATATCGCCGCAGAGCATCCTCCACCGGCAGCAGGAAGAAAGTTAGATGTTTTGATTTTTGTAATGAAATAACTCATCTTTGTAATGAACTGAAGTTTGTTTTAGTGCTTTGGCCGGTCGGGCCATTCCATAGGTCCAATTCTATTCTTCACACTTCCCAGAGGTGATGAATATTCGATGACCATAGCTTTTAGAAACCACAGGGATTGTTTTAAGCGTAGGTCGGCATGTTAACACCTTTGGGGAGAGCTCAAAAAGGACAGGGACCTAAGGAAGGAAAAGTTCGCTCGCACTTGCCACGGAAAGGAGTGTTCCCGACCAGCTATGGGTCGCACCGCATGGGTACTTCCTTCTACATCAAAGCACTACCTTCGAAACCATAGCCACCGGGGCATAGGCCGTAGCGCTTGGGTTGAGAGGGTTACCAGCAGGGGAGCCGAATGGCTAATCGGGTCACCGATCCGTGTAAGCGTGTGAATCTGTAGCCCCTGAGTGGTGCGTGGGTACCAAGCTGTGGTAACCACGCAGCGCTTGAAAGGCTCTGGAGGAACGAAAATCTGCGGAGCGAGAAAAGATCGAGAAAGAATCGCCTTAACTCTTTTATTCGCGAGGCATTGATTTTAATCACGAGTGGGAGGCGTGGGCGGAGACCGCGATCCGTCGTGCGGTCTGATGTGGAGTTATCGCGGCGGCGTGGCGCGCCGCTTTTAATGCGGGGTGGGAGGCGGCGCTTCGCCGTCGACCGCTCACCTTACTCATCTGACGAAGTGCGGAGAAGCGGCCACGCTTAGCCATTTTCTTAGCCTTCCTGCCTCTCTTCGCCCATACGCAAAAGAAGGAGAGAGCGGGAAGCGTGATGTCGATAACGGCGGGGGCGGCGATCGGAGCCGGCAGCGAGCGGCGGCGGATCCCGAGGTTGGACCCCAGAGGTCCCTTGCCCATTGGGCCGTCCATGTCTTGCGAAGAGGAGGGCTTATATTGCCCTCGTCGATCTTCTGCATCAGAGATCCTCTTTCGGAGTGAGTCTCTTTGCTTGGTGTCGGGATGGCTTTGATTTTGTCTCGCTGACACCGAACTTTTTATTCTTCATTCCAGCGCTTTTGGTTGAGGTCGGGCGGTAGCATTGCTGCCATGTGGCCGTGCTATAGTGGAGGCGGACACCGCTGGAGCCGCCCCCGTCGCTCTCCCGAGCGCCCTAGGGGGCGACTCGGGGACAGGGGCCTGGACCGCGTCCATGGTGACGCGGTTGGAGGCCTCCCTAAGCCTCCAAGCTGCAGCGGCCGCCGCCCAAGGGGTGGAGGTGTCGCGGCAGCGGGCTCGGGTTCGAGCCACGGAGGAAGAACTCATCAAAATCTTGAGAGGCGGCGGCCTTGGCTTGGCCAGGCCGAGGAGGAGTTGGCCAAGATGCACGAGGAGCGCTCGACCCTGCGCGACGACCTCATGAACGTGCTCGGGCCGGTCTTCGAGAGTATGGCCAGGAGCTTAAAACCGCTGGGGGTGAAACTGCAGGAGCCGTTGGAGCGTACTGAGTTGCATTACGCCTTCGGCCTCTCCCGGGCGGCCAACGCTCTGGCCGACCTGCCCCGCGCCTTGGCGTTCCGCCCATGGCGAGAATCGCCGTCGGCGTGGCGAATGCGTCTGGCCTCTGCGCCCGGCCCGCAGCGCCTCCTTTGATCCGATGGTGGTATCGCCCGAAGTCGGCGGCCTTGAAGCTGCGTGAGCAGTGCGGCGGCGGCGGAGAAAATGGCGAGGAGCTTTGTGAGGTCGTCGTAAGTGGCAGCAGCTCGGCGGCAGCAGCGACTTCACCGGATGAGCCTCCAGGCGCCCGCGTCCAACTTTTGCTCCTGGGTGGTGTAATGTGTGTGCGTTTTATGTTGTGAATTTTGGGAACCTTGCCTGATATTTTTGCACTTTTCTTCCGTGATGAACGCTCGCCGAACGACCATACCCCTTAGGAACCACTGAGGTTAATAGAGCGTAGGTCAGAGCGCCAACACTTTTAGGAAAATGCGAAAATGGCAAGGGACCTGGGAGCCCGAAGGCACGTTCCGGATCGACCACGGATCGCTTCGCACGGGCACTTCCCTTTCTCACAAAGTACTACTTCGCAACCATAGCCGCTAAGGCGTAGGCCGTAGCACTTGGGTCAAAGGGGTTACCTCTCGCGAAGGACCCGATGGTTGGTCAGGGTACCGACTTTAGCAAGCGTGCAAGCACTCAACCCCCGAGTCGCGTGCGAGGACCGGAATGCGGTCGGCGTGCAGCGCTTTCGAACCCGGGGGACTTAATGAAAACACGCAGATAAATATGAAGTTCAGGGACAAAATCTCCTTAACTTCTCAATATTCCCGGCGTTGGATACAGCGTGATCATCGGCGCCTTCGAGTCGAAAAGATGTCGGGTGGGAGGACCCCCATGGCGGCGAAGGGCCCTTCCCAGGGAGAGGACGGCTCGTGCCTGCCACGCTAGACTGAATCTGGCACAGGACCAGGTTGCCAATTGCTGAAGGACCGACCCAGGTCGTGGCCCGACCCAGAAGACGCCACGTCCGACTGTCCAGCAGTCGGAGCGACCGCATCCAGGGTCGGTCGGCTGCTCGGTTGACAAGTCCAGTCAGACTGAAGGCTGAAGGAGGTCGGAGACGGGGATCCCTGGCGGGACCGGTCCCCGTCCCTGGGCAGTACACTACCATGCAGGCGTCACGGGCTCGAAGGCCTCCACGACCTGGTCGACGATAAGCTTGGAGTCACCATGTAGAATCGGCGCGCGCGCACCGAGGTCGGCAGCGATGGAGCGTGCGAGGCCTGGGGTCGCCCGAGGAGCGGCGTCGTCGCCGGTGGACCTCGCTGGTCCCGCGTGGCGGCATGGCTCAGGTGGCTCAAGGAAACCCCCTGATCGATGGAAGCCGGAGGCTTCTTGCGTGCCGATTAACCGCACACTCCACCAGCCCCCAGAGGTTCTGGCTCTCGACCTTGGCCTCGGGTCTTGGGCTTGGGGATGCAGCGAGAGCGGCTTGTCTTCTTCTTGGCGACATTTTAACTAGCGAGGAAAACGAGACCGTCAAATCCTCCGGTCGATTGGCTGGACTGGCGTCTTGTCTGTAGCGCCCGAACTCAGCGTAAGGGCTCGGGTGGTCTTGCCCAGTCGGCACAGAGCTTGTCCAGTATGTGGGTGTGGAAAAATAGCTCGAGGCTCATGGCTCGGCTCGAGCTCGGCTCGACTTCTGCGGCTGGCTCGGCTCGGTGCATCAGCAATGGCCAGAGCCGTCTCTCGTCTGCTCAGTGCTACAATGGCCGAGCCGAGCCCAGCTCATGGCGGCTCGTTAGGCTTCAGTAAAATTGAGATATTGAATCACTTTCACTAATCGGTAATCATTAATTGATTATCCAAATTACATGAGGCTTAATTTTAATACAAAATTAGCCACATCCCAGAACATTCAATCGACAGCATTCATACAGTCATATTGAACAAAAACATACAATGAACATACTTGAGAGTTGGCGCAATGAGGGGCCCATATGCGAGGCGGCTCACTCCTGGCGGCTCGGCTCGGCTCGAGCTCGGCCAGAGCCCGAGCCGAGCCAGTTTTGACTCGACAAAGACAATGGGCAGGCTCGGCTCGGCTCATAGCAGCCCAGGCTCGGTCGGCCGAGCCAAGCTCGGCTCGGCTGGGCTCGATTCCACCTATCGGTGGGCCTTGAACCTCAAGCTGCGCGCCTTGGCGCTTGGACTCCTAGCGGAGGTCGGGACTGAGAAATGGCGGGGCGAGCACGAGCTCTCCGCCGAGTGGCGATGAAGTCGAGGGCGAAGCGAATCCGGCTCCGAACGCGAGCATGCGTCGTCGATGAAAAAGCCATCAAGAGATGGTTAGGAGTCGAGCGAAGATGATGGCGTGAAGCCCCTACTGCGCGCCAGCTATCGGTGTTTAGTATCTGAAACAAGTAAATTAAGTCAAGGGCAGCGCTCCCTCTCCTTGATGGTTGACTCGGGAAGCCGGGATGTATCTTGGCTCGGGCGAATGTCCCTACGTCCGGTTGTGGTGGTGGTTCTTATTGCTCGGGATGTGATGAACTACAAGGTGTTACAAGCGAGGGCTAAACGAGCTCTTAGCGCTTCGTCCGAGTAAGAAACTTCGGTCGGGAGTGTGGATCGATTCGTATGGCGTCGAACAATCCCCCCTCTCATGAAGGCCCTGCCTCTCCTTACATAGTCGGAGGAGGCAGGTTACACCGGAGTGTGGAAGAAAAGGTAGGGGTAGGCTACGCCCGGGAGTCCCGGTCTTCGGTCATGATGACTGACGGGCTCCTGCTCATCCACGCCTGGGTTGGTAGACACAACGGGCGGCGTTCTATCAGGAAGGTGCGCACCTACCCCTGCCTTTGTCAGTCTTTGGCGTTGCTACTTTATATACAGTGTTGCCTCGGGGCGAGGCGTGTCTCTCTACTGTGCCTTGCGGGGCGAAGGGACAAGCGCTTGACTTAGCTGCCCCCGCGCCACCTTGGGAAGGAGCCACCTGCTTCAGCATGGCCGTCGTGTCCATGGGGCAAATGACTAGGTCGGTGTCGACTGATAACGTGGCGAAGTCAGCGAGTCGAACTCGTTGGGGCTCGACCGAGGTCGGTCGAACTGTGGGGTATGAGACCGGTGACGGTCGGGGAGCCATGAGCGCTTCGATTAGCGGCGGTCGAGTGCCCTTGGTGGGCTTGATCGAGGCCGAGGATCCTTCGTGCCCCCTTGGGCCAGAAGCTGGGCCAAGATGGCTCGTTTGGCGTTCCAGCTAATATTTAGGGATAATCCCATCCGTGAGGGACGGAGATTTTGGTGGTACCCCTTGACCTCCGTATTACCGTAATCAAGACTCCGGACGAGATAGTGAGAGAATCGATCTTGAAATACATGTATACTTTGCTGTGGGGTACCCCTGGTATAAGTATTCGTCAGCTGGGTTGTGTACTCATGACTCACGTTGGGTGTTGACTGTTGAGAGCTGAAGGCCAGAGTGAGAGTGAGAAAAGTAAAGATGTATATTTTATAAATTGTAACAAACAGTGGACACAATTATTTGGAGGAAAGAAGTATATTTTATTAATTCTTGAATAGGTATAAAGTTAATATTTCAATAAAAAATCTTACTCTCTAGTGTAGAATACTTTCGACAAACAAAAGAGTATAGTAACTATATACATATACATAGAGTAGTCGAGGTTGAGATGGTCAAGGTCGGCTAACACCTCAATGATCTTCGGATCCTCAGTCTGATGTGTTATTCTCTCATCTACCCACTCTTAGTCTTTGAGATATGTGATTGCCTCAACTATCTCAGGAGTAAGAGACGATCTCCTTGGTTCAAGTATTCTCCATACCGAACTGAAAGTAGCTTCTGATGAGTAGTTGGTATCGAAACCACAAGTACATCTCTTGCAAATTACGAGAACACACGATAAATACATTAGTGGTTTTTCCACCACAAGAGTAGGTTGAGTTCATTACCATCCAGGAGGTCAAGTTTAGCCTCTGCAAAATACGTGTCGATATAGTGGTTGATCTCTACTCTTAGATTCCATTATGACTTGGTTGGCGCGTTGGAAGACGAACTAAACTTATTGCCTTTTAGCTTCTTCCACACACTTTAAGCGTTGAAAACGTTTCGTGGTTGTTGCATTGTTGAGGCAGTTAATCTTGCTTTACTTCTACTTCTAAATTTGTCATAATATTTGTCAAAACACTATAAAAAAACTCATTATGATTATGAGTATAGACTTCAGAAAAATCAAGATCAAATGCATCACCGATTCTCTCGAATGCTCCCTGCAAATTAGATAATTTTCTCAGAGGATCCAAAATTACACCAAAACAATATAGATGTGCAATAGCTGTAATTTTTTTAATTTTTCTCTATTGGTTGAAGAATCGGCCGTATTGGTTGAAGAATTGGTTGTAAAATAGTATTACCTCTGTTTCTTTGAAAGAATTAGCAAAAGTCCAAATACCACTTGATGACTAAGCAAGAAGTTGGTAATACACACCAGATGAAAGATTGGTTACATTGTAAAAAACTTTAAAAATCACAAAACCAGCAACTTCCCAAACCACATCATTAACCAACTGCATACTAGAATTGCGATTGACAAAGACAATGATGATGTGCTCGTAGTTCTTGCACCGTTTCAACATAGTATATGTAGAGTTTCATCTAACCTTCATGTCAAGGTTGAATATTCTTGGCCTCTTATTATTGGTCTTACAGTACTCCCCGAACTAAGCGTATCTTATAGTCGAAGCTATAACAAATTGGATAGCATCATATATTTTGTCCAATCTAGGTTTTATTACATTCAAACCTACCTACACAATGAGATTAATGATGTGGTAATATGCATCTCTGGTGCAATATGAATATAAGTCTCCATGTACGGTGACAAATGCTCTATAGCTGTTGTGTTAGCTAATGCATTGTCAATAGTTATGGCAATAATTCTACTTTCTATTTTAAATTCACCAATAACCTCAAGTACACATGCAGCAATAGCCTTTGTGGTGTGTGCCTTGTCGATGAGGCTAAACTCTATTATTTTTTTGTTTAGGGTGTTGTCATCGTCAAGTAATGTGTGATAACAATAAGATAAGTTGCCCTTTGGTGGAATGAAATCCATACCTCTGAGGTTAAAGCAAGGAAAAATTAACTCTCGTGAAGTTCTCTTTCAAGCTTGCTAGTTTACGTTTGTACATAGCGTATATATCACGTGCAGTTATTCTTCTACTGATGTGTTATTATTGTGGGCAAAAACTATATAAGATCATTCTTTCAAAACTAGATCTCTCACCTATTCTATGTTGAAGATTCTTGGTTGTCATATACCATGCAATTTTCTCTCTAACTATATCAGTATCGTATATCTATGTGCTTACCGAACCGTTGATGTTGAAGTTAAGCTGGGTGACTGTGTGCCCTTCCCAGGCCTACATCTGGCTGATATCTTCCTAAAGCATATCTCTGTGTATCACTTGAGATGACTTGTTTCTCCACCACAGATAGATAATTTGGCTCACGCTTTCCCTCAATTTTGATGATTCTATCCAAATGTTGTCAACACTATGCCCATTGACTAGTGGAGCCTCTGGCAATTACTTGTACCGATATAACGACATCGGGGTTCGGCGTGGAGCTCGGCCCCTTGGGAATGTAAGAGGCATCCTTGATGCTCTCTGTACCGTCTATTTGACGGTTATCTATGCTATAGTCTTCCATGCCTAGGAAAGTTGATGAGCATCGATATCTTGATCCTAGGGATGAGGGCTTGTTGTGTGAAAGCGTGTTCTCCTGCTCCCTTCGACATTTTCTTATCATGTATTTTGGTCTTTAGAGACTACTAACAAAGCAAAGGAGAAGGGTAAGGAGGAGATTGTATCTGAAGAAACAAGAAGAGGGTTTCATATCAATGGATTAGGAGAATGTTACCATTTGCCCATTGTTTAAAGGATCGGCATTGCACCGTTTGCCCATTGCTCTTGACTTTATTTCTTTCATTAGTCATGTCATTTTCAGCGTCAATTCATGTGCCTATTACTCCTCTCTCTCTATCTCTCAATGACTCAACCTTACCATATCTTTGTCTAGCCATCTCTCTCTTCTTGTCGCCTCTCCCTCATTCCCTCGCCACCTCCACCATCTTAGCCTCTCCCTCTCCCCTCTGCTTCTTGGCCCTATCTACGCCTCCCATTTCCTCCACCCTTCCCTTTCGCCTCATCTCTTGCCTCCCTCTTCTCCTATCCACCTCATTCTTGCCTCCCGGCCATCTCCTAGGGATAGCAGGTCAGGCCTACCTCGGGTCCGGCCTCTGTGGACCCGAACCGAGACCCAAATTGAACCAGACCCAGGACCCGAAATCAGTCATGGGTCCAAACTCGGACCAGACCCGGACGAGCAGGTACCAGACCCATTATGCGAGCCAGAGCAAGTTTTGGAATTTGGATAGCCTTTTTCAATTTTGCCGCCTCGTTTGGTCGGGCTCGGGCCAAGCGCCAAGCCAATTTTGACCCCATAAAACCACGAGATCGCGTTCGGCGTTCCCATCTAGTCTAGGCTAGCGGTGGCCCTCCTTTGTAACACTGCTTCCACCAGCCCGGCCGCTCTCGCCGGCGTCACGGTACTAATGTTCTCGTTGCTCACGTGCCGTGGGTGACTAATGTTCTCATTGCTATCTTCGGATGGAGTAGCGGCGGGCGAGGCTAGCCCTCAATTCTCCGACAAATCGGCCCATTTACAACGGTTATGAGTCATCGTGACTCATGAGGCATCATGCAGCGTGCTCGTGCGGCGGGAGCGAGAGTCCGCCTGACGAGCGCGATCAACAAGCGGAGTCGCCGCAGTTCGGCTCTCGGCGGTTGGCACATATTCGGCCCATGCCACATCACCCACAAGTGAGAATGTAGCAGTGCAGGTGCAGGTACCCACGGGTCCAAAATGAGACCAGGACCGGACCGGACCGGACAAAAATAATATACCGTGGGTCCAAATTTGGACCCAGACCCGGACCCATCGGGTCGGGTACCTACGGGTACCCGGACCCACGGGTATTTTTGCCATCCCTACCATCTCCCTTTGCTCGCATCTTCGCCTTCTCTACCACCTCTCTCCTCTCCTCCCCACCTCTCCCCTACCTCCAAATCGTGTCTTTGGCGTTGTGACCATCCACATCATGACATCGATGCCCACAAATCAGCGGTGTGCGGCCTGCAACAAGTCAAGGCATTGCTAGCACAGTCCGCATTGCAAGCGCGGGCTGTGTCATGGCCCAGTTAGCCGAGCAGCATGGCGCTAGTGGCACTCTCCACCTCATCTTCCCATTTTGTGCCTTGCCACTATGCCCCGCCACATGCCAACGTGCTATGTGCTGCTTGAGTGCTATGTCGTGCTGTTAGTCCATATAGCGTCTTGTGCCTATCCAAGCATGATCCTTGAGGTGTGCTTGTGTTAGTGCCATCCACGTGCTGGCTGCTGCCGAACTAGCATAACCCTAACGATTGTGCCGTGCTAGCCTAGCCCATTTACATGCATCCTAGGATGTGTCTTTGGCTATGCCATGCTGCTGTGTCACGGATCACCCTAGAAATCCCGACCCGATACTCAAATTTACACACGGCTCACCATGGGAAGCTGTCTAATCCATCGCTTGACTTGGAAAAAAGAGTTTGTCATTGTTTCTTTTCTCTCTTGACTACTTGGGCATCAATTATCGAGGATCCATCGTAAGACACCTTTCGGTAATGGATATTCCAAAAGAGGCATGGTAGCGACTTGGTTGGTCCTCACCTCCTCAATTGGCAATGAGGGTGTGGGAGAAGCTAGCAGATGCGATATCCAAAATCTGTTAGTTCCCCTTTGAAAGCATATAGGCCCCCAAAAGGATCTCAGGGTTTTGGTAATTAATGACAACCATGCTTAAGAGACTAACATGTGTGTTGAGTATGTTGAAACAGGTTAGTCTCAAGGATTTGGGATCATGGAAGCATGGAAATTGGGAAAAAGAAGATCAAAATATAAATCAAGTGAAGGTAAGAACTCTAAGGATATTTTTCTAGTTATTTTACCGATCTTGGAGTTTGAAGAAAAGATCGGATTATTAGAAATAAGGTCGTACTATTAAGAGGAGTTTCGATGTTATCTTGATGTCGTTTTAGTGTCTAAAGGCTCAAATTGATCGATTACACTCATACACAAGTATATAGGAATCTATCAACATATGCTTTGAAAAATCTGAAAAGAAAGCCTCTGGATCTAGGCAGGGCGGTGCTACCGCCCATGGTAGCCCGGTGCTACCGGGGTGGCGGTAGCACCGACCCTTAGGTCGGTGTGTAAAAACCAGAGTCTCTCCTTTTTGGGAACCAGGCAGGGCAATGCTACCGCCCATGGTAGGTGACGGTTTACATGCAATGCAAAATGATTTGGAGGGTAGCGTCGTCGAGCATGCCCTTCTGACCTTTGCCCCGATCTTCAGAGTTGTAGAAGAATCTTGGCGAAGTCGCGGAGGCGGCGATTAGCGGAAGCGTGTGGCGGTCCGGCGAGGCGGTGGCTCGATCGTGAAAGAGATGGAGGCGGCCGGACCAAAGCGGTCGACTGAGTTGGCGACCACAGGAAGGTCGGCGGGTTATCTGCTAACCGTTTGCTTTCGAGCCGTCTGAGGGCACAAGTCTGCTTTCGCGGAAAGGTTGGCTCGTGTCTTGCGAACCGTCGAGAAGTCGGTGAAAACGAGTGCTGCCTAGGGGCCACTTCTGTTGGTTAACACCATGTCCTTCTAGCGGTATTAACACGGACAATGTTAGCGATGGGATTGCGGGAACGAGGACCGGCGAGGAGGTCCATAACCCCGCAGGTGAGCCCCATGCTCGGGTGATCGCTGATCGGATATCGCCGCAGAGCGTCCTCCACGGGGATTATGAATAATGTTAGACATTACCTTTTAAAGATGTAAAAAACTTTAACATGTAATGAATCGGGGTTCGCCTTTGTGTTCGTTTGCGAGTTTGAGTTGTTCCTTCGCGTTGGAAGCCGTATACAGAAACCGCCGGGGTTTTTGAGCGTGGCGTGTTCGACTTTCGAGGAGGCGAAGGAAGTGCTAACGAACCGAGGTCAAAAAGCGTTTATTAGTGCTTCATCTTGAGGATGAGTGGCTCCGTGACTCGTGGTTAGCCCGTCTTGGTGTAGCCCTTACATAAGCGCTACTTGGCAATGGTAGCGTTGGGCGTGGTAGGTCGTAGGGCTTAGGTCGGACGGATTATCCGCCGCAGGGAGCCAAGTGGTCGGTCGGCCCACTGCCGTATGAGTATGAGCGACGTTAGAGAACAAAATTCACGTTTCATGCGGGGAGGCGGCTCCGTGACTTGTGGCTCGGCCGTCTGGTAGCCCTACTATAGCCTTCTTGGCACCGTGGCCATTGGGGCGCAGGTCGTGGCGCTTAGGTCGACGGATTACTGCGAGGCAGTGTGGTCGGTCGGTCCGCCGCCCGTATGAGTGTGAATAAAGTTATACATGCCCCGGTAATTGGCGGCGACGGTAGTGGTCGGTAGCGTATTCTGATCGCCGAGATAATCGTAAAAGGCAGAGATTCGAGACTTATCTCTTTTGGTCGATGGTCGGCGGCTCGGCGGTGCTGGCCTGAACCGAGGTTGTCCGTATCTTAAACTCTGCTTGAAGATCGAAGGTCGCGCGCGCTTGATCTGGCGGCGCCCTCTGCGCCCGTGTAAACCGCGCATTTAATGCGGTGGGATTTTAATGCATGTCGCGTCGCTGCGTCGGGCGAGAACCCAGCGAACCGCTGCGAGCGGCAGCGGTTTCGGTGGGTGAACTTCGCCCTTATAAATCTGGTCTTTGGGAAGCGGTAATTCACACGGCCCTAACGTCGTGTTGCCTTGCCTTCTTCATCTTCCAAGTCCATTCGAAGGAACTTCGCGGGTGCTATGGCGGCGGTGATGACGAAGGTCGACAGCGGAGTTCGCGGAGGAGCGCGGTGGTTCGCCCTCAAGAAACCTCGGACGGAGGGGCTCCTCGGCAGCGGCGGCGGGCTTGACTGCCCTCGTCGAGATTCTATCTGGAGCCCAGCAGGGTAGGTACTCTTCTGGTTGTCTTGGGCGTGGTAGGGTTGCCAAGTTGGCGTTCGTTTTCGGTTTTAACTTCATGGTCTGGCCAAGCCCAGTGGCGCCGTAAGCAGCGCCCGCGAAGCGGCTCCAGCCTGAGCAGGCGAAGTGCTGCTTTCGAGGGGCCAGGCGAAGTATGGTAAACCTTATTGATGCGATCGCATCTTGAAACTGGTGTCCCAGTGGGGCCTCCGCTGCCCTCGAGGCAGTGGCGGCGGCTGCAGGCACTGACTCGAGCCGCCCAAGACGGCGGCGGCTCGGCGCGCGTCTTTGAAGCCGCGGCGGAGATAGCCCAGCGACGAGGACTTCGACTCCGCGCGGGGTTCTCCTTTCCATGCTCATACCCTTCTGAAAGCATGGGGAGGAGCTGAAGACCAGGAGGCGGGCTCGGCAGGCAGTGAGCCCAGGTGGCGCGATCGCTCCAGGCTCACCCGGGCGGCCGAGGCATTGGAGGACCTGCCTCAGGCTCTCCGGGAACGCTCCGCTCGGGAGGGGCGGAGGGTCGCCGCCCTGGCGGCGGAGTCGCGTCTGGCGTGCTCCGCCCGGCGGTCTGGCTCCTTGGCCTTGACCACCGTTTCCCACATCCGGTGGCGGCCCAGTGCTTGGGCAGTCTTGAGGCGTGAGTCTGATGGCGGGCGGCACACTGAGGTCTTAGACAGCAGACCGATCTGGCGGAGTCTCCGGGGAAAGCGGCAGGGGCAGCGCCTTCTTTGGCCCGACCCTAGGGGCGTCGCTTCGCCCTGAACTTCGCCGTCTGACGAGCATCTTAAACCTGGGCGGCTCCTTCGCCTTCATTGTCCGACTGCCGTTTGCAGATTTTTGCGCTCTTTTACGCTTTAGGATCGACATAAGTTGTATCTTAGTCTTATGTTCCTTTTCTTATGTCGACACCGTGCCTTTGGTGAATCGTATCTTATCCTTGAAGCCTCATCGCTTAATGTTTTTCTTTATTTGTACTCACTGTCTTGAAACGCGGTCATTACTAACGCTGCGAGAACTCCTTTGCCAATCGTTAGGTGGATTGCTCGCATGGGGCCACTCATGCATGAGCCACTACTTTAGTGGTCGTAGTCAAGAAAAAGCTGGGAGTTTTCACAAGACTTAGACCGTAGTGGTCGGCCGAAGTGGGTCCTTCAGCGAGGAGGACCTTGGGTCGACTTGGGCACCACATAGCGAGGTTCGTGGGGTAAAGCTCCGGCGGGTTCGCGCCGCTCGGGCTCGTCAGTGATAAGGCGTCCGGCCAAGAAATTAGTTCGAGGAAAAGCGCTGAGCTTTCGATGTTCAAGCGTTGAAACAACGTTCTTTGTCGGCGTCCCTTAGTCGATAGGTCTTGGGCGGATCACCTCCTAGCAGTGAAGGGCCTTCCCGCGGGGAAAGCTTGTGCACATAGCGTTGGGTGAACTTGGCGTGAGACCGGTCGCCCTCGTTGAAGGCTCGACCATGGATCTGGCGACTCGATAAGCAAATGGCGTTCTTGATATCTGGCGGCCGGAGGAACAACAACGTCGCGTGCCTCGTCTAGCTGGTCGGCGGCGTCTTCTTTGTGGTCGAGCCCCGAGCACAGTCGAAGGTTTGTAGCCTCGGGCGCCGTATTCGGTCGGTGGGCGGGGCGCCCGGCGCCGAACACGGGAAGAACGGCGTGAACCCGGTCGGCCGGTCGGAGTGGTCGCGAGCTCAAAGGGCGGAGGTAGCTCGGCATGCCCATCCGTGACTTCTTCAATCGGTTGAAGATTGGCGGCAGAGCCCTGCGAGGATCATGCCGTTCGCCCTCTCGGCTGGCCGTTAGTGCTGCGGGTGGGCTACGGACGCCCGATCGATCACGGATGTTGAAGTCGTCGCGAGATCGAGAAATTCTTTCCCGTAAAGCTGCGTCTTTAGTTAGCCGGTGATGATGGAGTTCGGGACCCCAAATCGGTAGATGATGTCGCGGAAGAAGTTGGCGCTTCTTGACGTACGTAGCGCGGCAGCCGCCTCTATCCATAGTGAACTTGTCCGCTGCGACAAAGAGGTCGTGAAGCCCCTGGCGCCTTTTGAAAGGTCGGCGGTCGAGTCCCGGACATGACGGCCATGTGATGGGGATCGTCTGGAGGGCTTGGGCTGGTAGGTGCGTTTGTCGGGCAAAAATTGGCACCGCCATAAGTCACGAACAATTTGCTTTCGGCGTCGGCCACAGCGGTTGTATAAAACCTTGAAAAGCCTTACCCACGAGGGACCGTGGTGCGCGTGGTGACCACCCGCCGTGGATGTTGGCGACAACTCCTTGCCTTGGTCGGTCGGGATGCACTTTGGAGGACCCTTGAGGACTCTTCTTGTAGAGGTCTTCGTCGACCGGGACAAAGACTTTGCTCGCCCGGCGGCGCCAAGACCTCGGTCGGATGCGGAGGAGGTCCCATTCGTCAGGCGATCGACGTAGGGCTTCCTCCAATCTGATTCGGCCGTGAGCGCGTCCCGACTTAAGTCGGATCGTGCTATACCCGGTTGATTGGTGGTCGGCCCGGCCGCTCGCTCGGCCGGTGGGTCCAGTCGGATGGACGGTTGGTGAAGGTCGTGGGCAAAGATCCCGGTCGAAACCGGTCCCTTACTGGCGAGGTTGGCGAGGTAGTCGGCCTCGCCGTTATTACGTCGGTAGCTGTGGTGGAGCTCGAACCCCTTGAACTTCTCTTCAAGTTTTCGCGCCAGCGGCGGTATGCCGCCATCATGGATCTCGGGGTTCGAGGCCTTCATGACTGATCGACCACCGGCTTGGAGTCACCGTATCGTGAGGCGAAGTCGTCTGGCAGGTCGGCGGCGTCCGGGGCAGATTGATGAGGGCCGTGCTCGGCGGCGTTGTTAAATAGCGTCGAAGAAGCGGGCGGACGGCATATTGGACTTTGTTGCGGCGAAGCGATAGCGATTCGGCACCGGCCCCATTCTTCGTGTAGGATCCGTCGAAGTACATCGTCCGATGCTCGGGATCTTCAAGCATCGGAGGGGCACAGAGCCGGTCCACTCTGCTTGAAGTCTACAAGGGCTTGGGACTTGATCGTTGTCTTGAGACGAAGCGAAATGTCGTGGCCGTTGAGCTCGAGTGCCCTTGGCTATCCTCCCGGCGTCGTGGTTGCGGATGATCTCGCCCGGCGAAGATATTCTGACGAGCGGGGTGTTGGCGAAGTAGTGGATCGGTTTTCTCTTGGCGATTAAACCGCGTGGGTAACCGCACTGCGGATAACGAGCTTTGGACTCGAGTACTTCGCGATGAAGTAGGCCGTCATTGCACCTTGAAGCGCGGCCTTCTTCCGGCACCGCTTCGGCGGCGAGTGCCGCTCACGACTGGGTCGTGGCGGCAATGTAGAAGGCGAGCTCACATAGTCTTTGGCCTTGATCGGGATCGGGGTGACGTCAGGAAGGACTTTAGTCGGTCAAGGGCTTCCTGAGCTTCCGGCGTCCAACTGAAGTGGTCGGATCTTCTCGGCTGACTTATAAGCGGCATCCGCTTCGCCGAGCGAATCTGGCAGCGGCTCAAAGCTGCAAGGCAACCCGTCGACTTTTGGGCGCCTTTTAGGTCGGCGATGGGGCCCATCTTCATGATCGCGAGATCTTCACGGGTTAGCCGATGCTGCGCTCGGATATCATAAAGCGAAGCTTCCTTAGGGACCCGAAACGCATTTTTCGGGTTAAGTTTTATCTTGGCGTCGGAGGTTCGTAAAAGTTTCTTGAGTCGGCGACGAGGTCGCCGCCTTCGATTTGGCGACGATGTCGTCCGTGAATTTCTCGATGTTCTGGCGATCGGTCGCCGAAGCAGTGTACATGCACGTTGATATGTAGCACTGCGTTCTTGGACCAAGGGGCATCGTCACGTAACAAAAGCAGCGAAGGGTGATAAAAGAAGTCGCGGTGGTCGGACTCTTTCATCGGGATCTGGTGGTAACGAGTAGGCGTCGAGGAAGGCGATTCACACGGCGATGGAATCAACGACTGGTCGATCCGGGGCAAGGAAAATGGTCCTTAGGACCGCCTTATTGAACCGTGTAATCAACACATCCTCCATTGCGGTTTCTTCTTTACAAACGGGGTTGGCAAGCCACTCGGGGTGGCGTACCTCTTTATGAACCTGCTTCCAAAAGTTTGGCTACTTCCTCCCGATGAACTGCGCTTTCTTCGTCAAGCTTGGCCTTGGCGTTAGGCGGCCGACCTTGCGCCGGTCGGATATTGAGGTGTGCTCGGTGACCTCCTTGGGATGCGGCATGTCGGAGGTCTTCCATGCGAACATCCGGTTCGCCGGAGAAGTCGGCAAACACGCTTTCCTATTGGCGGGAGGCGGACCCTACGAGCGGTCTTGGCGGGTGCTCGGGGTCGGCCGTGACCCTCTTCGTGTCCTCGGCGGACTCGAAGGATCCGGGCCCGACTTCTGGGGCGAGGGCGGACCGGAGGCCTCGCCCGGTAGTTATCGAGCTCGGCGGGGCGCGATGACCGCCGAAGCCAACTTCGCAAGCTTACGCTCGCGATTGAAGGCAAGCTGAAAAAGCGAGGCCACGTAATGATGCCCGTGTACAGGAATCTTCGACTTCGGTAGGTATAGTTGGGGATCGCCATGAACTTAGCGTAACACGGCCTCCCGAGTTGCGTGGTAGGAGCCGCGAACCCCGACCTCGAAAGTGAGGGTTTGGTCACGGAAGTTCTCGGATGCGCCAAAGGTGGCCAGGCGGTCGACTGCCCAGGGGGTAAACCTGCGGCACAGGATGACACCGTGGAAAGGTGCCTTGCTCGGTCGCGGTCGGCGCGGCACTCGAGGCGTCGAGCATCTCGGCATACATGATGTTGAGGCCGCTACCGCCGATCCATGAGCACCTTCGTGGCGCTTTGACCCCACGATGGGATCGACGGCAGTGGGTACCTCCGGGTCGCGGGATGTGGTCGGGGTGGTCCGTCCGATCAAAGGTGGCCGGTGATTCCGACCACCGGAGTGCCGGGACGCGAAGTCACCGTATGTACCTCATGATGAGCAAGCTTTTGCCACCGTTTGTCGGCGTAACACTCGGTCCACCGAAGATCATGAGGCATCCGTCAGACTCAGGAACCCATCGTTTGCCTTCTCCTCCCGACCTCGTGGCGGGTCGCTTCTTTCCTTTACCCGGCTGCGAGGTTTCGGAGGCGCCTCGGAGACTTCGATCCGTACTTGTGTAGCCAGGTACTCGTGATCGGACACGGCTCTCCATCAATTTTTGAAGTGGTGGGCGCCCGTCGCGCCTCTTTGCTGTCAAGGCGGTCGTGGCGGCCGTTTAATCTCGCGGACTGCTTTCCCTTCGCCTTCACTTGTCGGGCGGTCGGAGGCGGGGGGTGCTCGGGCGGACTCTCGCTTAGCCTTCCCTTATCGAAGATGGCCCCGGCCTCCTCGCCGGGCGTGGTTGAGTGGCGATGTCGGCGGCTCCTTGGTAGTCTGGGTTTAGCGCAACCCGGCTTGTGAACAAAGGCCACGTAGTCTTGTAAATGAAAGCCCCTCTGACGTCGGCGTCGGCGATGTCGGGGAGTTCATTACTTGTTGGGAGAAGCGGCGGATGTAGTCGGGCGTTTCTCTGGCTCTTGCTGCGACTTTGAGGTCCCAGAGTTCGAGCGCTTGTAAGTGCCACAAATTCCCGACAAAGCGTTCTTCAAATCGGCCCGATTCCTAATAGTCGTGAGCGGTACTCGAGCGGCTCGGTTGAGTCCGCCGGAGTAAATGGGAAGTCTTGAATGATAATGAGATCATTAGTAGCTCATGCGTCAACAATGGCCGGTAATCTTCAAACCAAACAGGGTTCGTGGCCCGTGTATTTAGCTATATTATGGCGCCCGGAATCGGGGGAAATCATGCGACAGTTTCCGGGAAATCTGAGTCCGGGCCTTCCGGGCTCGGGCTGCGATAAATGGCGCCATTGCTGTCGCGACTGCGAACAGGCCCCGCCGGCCGACCTCTTCTGGCGTCGAGGTGTCGCGATAGTCGTGGCGTTGCGAGGCAATGCCTGTCGCCAAGGTGTAGGAGGCTGGGGCGCTCAGCGGCGGTGCGGCTTTCACCGGCTTCGTGGCGGCGGCTTTAGCGGACCAAGGGGACCTCGGTGACTAGCGCCCGGTAGGTACATATTGTCTGCGGCGTGCTCTATCGGCTCGGAGGTCTTTGGTGGCGGCCACAACCTCGAGCTCGTTCGGCTCGGGGGCCAGCGAACAACATTGCGGCCATGGCGAAGTTTTAACTAGGAAGGGAAAACAGGCGGCGATCGGTTCTTCGCCCGGTTATCGTGTACTGGCGTCTTGCCTGCCTTGTACGCCGCCGGCGCCGATGGCGGCGTGAGTTAACAGCCTGGCAGTCGACCCTCGCCTTGCCAAGTCTGGCGCAGCGCAACTCCGATTCAGCTCTGGAAGCTTCGTCATGGTGGATCTGAGAGACCCATCTTTGGCGTCTTACGCCCGCCTCGGCGCCAGACGCCGGTGGCGGGCTTCTTCGAAATGGCGGCGGTGATTAGCTCGTCGACCACGTTGCATTCGTGGGAATCACGGTCCGCCGATGCTTGCTCCGTGTCGGGCTGAGTCGATGTCGAAAGAACTCTCGATATTCGTGGAAGGAGGTCGGCGGCGTGGCCGCCATCACCACAAACGCGATCATGAGAAAAGGTGGTAGCGTCGCTGCCGCGGACATCGCACACCCAGCGGCGGTGGTGTCTTGCGTGGCGCCGGCCGTAAAAAGGCAACAGAGGTCCTCAAGTCGAAGGTGGTCGGCGTGGGCAGCGAGGTCGAGGCGCCCGTGGGGGCAGCCACGAGGAAGCGGCGGGGCGAGCTTGAGCTCTCCGTGTGGTGACAACAATCGAAGGCACCAGCAGTTCGGCTCCGGTAGCAGCGTCGCCGTCGATAGTGGAAGCCATCTAGGAGACAAATGGAATCCGGAGATCTTGATGGCGCGAGCCCCTACTGGCGTGCCAGCCGGTGTTTGAGAACGGCAAGTAAATTTGTAGGTTTAGAGACTCTGGCGCTCCGCTCCTTGAATGGTTAGACCAAAGAGAGGAGGTCCGGGGTTTATCTTGGTTGGTGAGCGTCCCTACTCCGATCCGTGTGGTGGTGGGATATTATTCACTCGGTGTATCCGTCATGTTACAAGCGAGGCGAGTGAGCTCGGGCTCGGGCGCCCGTGTACAAGGGTTACTCGAGAATGACTACGAGGGTGACTCGGGGTCTTTGCGTTTGTTGCCTAGATCGTCCCCGCTCGAAGACCCGCCTCCTTATATAGCTTTGGGAGGGTGGTGGCGCGGAGGTTACAGGAGTGTCTTAAAAAGGAAAAAATGGATGGGACTCCCCGCCTTGGAGTCGGTCTTTTGCCTTGGTGTCGATCGCTAGGCGGCCTTGACGGGTGGTTGTCGTCTGCGTTGGGTTGGTGAAGCGGTAGGGTGTGGCTCGGTCCGTCCCTCCGGAAGCAGCCTTTTGCCCTCTGTATTTGTGTCGAGTCTTGGCAGAGGTGTCGACCTTGAGGCTTGGCTTAGGAAGGCGTAGTGTCCGTCCGGCTCGATTGTGACAGTCGCTGCGTCGGCCGATCTAAGCGACGATGAAATTTGGTTCCGATGATCGGCGTCTGCTTTTCGGTGAAGACGAATCGAGCTCGTTAGGGGCGGCCAATCGGTCCGACTCGTTGGTTGGGTCAACCTGGTCGTCGTTCTTTGTAGGCCGTGAGGCGTCGGTCCGTGGCGCTGGTCGGACCGTTCTCTGGGGCTTGGCTTGGAGGTCGTGGGCCTCCATGCTGGGCTTTTTGTTTGAGGCCGAGGCGCGGTGGTGGCCCATATGCCTCTCCTGGGCCGCTAGGGATACCAATCCCCTGGATATTCGTCAAGTTCATTGCCATCTAGGAGGTCAAGCTTAGCCTCCGCAAAATACGTGTCGAGATAGTGGTTGATCTCTACTCTTAGATTCCATTATGACTTGGTTGGTGCGTTGGAAGACGAACTAAACTTATTGCCTTTTAGCTTCTTCCACACACTTTAAGCGTTGAAAACGTTTCATGGTTGTTGCATTATTGAGGCAGTTAATCTTGCTTTACTTCTACTTCTAAATTTTTCATAATATTTGTCAAAACACTATAAAAAAACTAATTATGATTATGAGTATAGACTTCAGAAAAATCAAGATCAAATGCATCACCGATTCTCTCGAATGCTCCCTGCAAATTAGATAATTTTCTCAGAGGATCCAAAATTATACCAAAACAATATAGATGCGCAATAGCTGTAATTTTTAAAATTTTCTCTATTGGTTGAAGAATCGGCCGTATTGGTTGAAGAATTGGTTGTAAAATAGTATTACCTCTATTTTCTTTGAAAGAATTAGCAAAAGCCCAAATACTACTTGATGACTAAGCAAGAAGTTGGTAGTACACACCGGATGAAAGATTGGTTACATTGTAAAAACTTTAAAAAACACAAAACCAGCAACTTCCCAATCCACATCATTAACCAACTGCATACTAGAATTGCGATTGACAAAGACAATGATGATGTGCTCGTAGTTCTTGCACCGTTTCAACATAGTATACATAGAGTTTCATCTAACCTTCATGCCAAGGTTGGATATTCTTGGCCTCTTATTATTGGTCTTACAGTACTCCCCGAACTAAGCGTATCTTATAGTCGAAGCTATAACAAATTGGATAGCATCATATATTTTGTCCAATCTAGGTTTTATTACATTCAAACCTACCTACACAATGAGATTAATGATGTGGTAATATGCATCTCAGTGCGATATGAATATAAGTCTCCATGTGCGGTGACAAATGCTCTATAGTTGTTGTGTTAGGCGATGCATTGTTAATAGTTATGGCAATAATTCTACTTTCTATTTTAAATTCACCAATAACCTCAAGTACACATGCAATAATAGCCTTTGTGGTGTGTGCCTCATCGATGAGCCTAAACCCTATTATTCTTTTGTTTAGGGTGTTGTCATCGTCAAGTAATGTGTGACAACAATAAGATAAGTTGCCCTTTGGTGGAATGAAATCCATACCTCTGAGGTCAAAGCAAGGAAAAATTAACTCTCGTGAAGTTCTCTTTCAAGCTTGCTAGTTTACGTTTGTACATAGCGTATATATCACGTGCAGTTATTCTTCTACTGATGTGTTATTGTGGGCAAAAACTATATAAGATCATTCTTTCAAAACTAGATCTCTCACCTATTCTATGTTGAAGATTCTTGGTTGTTATATACCGTGCAATTTTCTCTCTAACTATATCAATATCGTATATCCATGTGCTTACTGAACCGTTGATGTTGAATTTAAGCTGGGTGTCCGTGTGCCCTTCCCAGGCCTACATCTGGCTGATATCTTCCTAAAACATATCTCTGTGTATCACTTGAGATGACTTGTTTCTCCACCACATATAGATAATTTGGCTCACACTTGCCCTCAATTTTGATGATTCTATCCAAATGTTGTCAACACTATGCCCATTGACTAGTGGAGCCTCTGGTAACTACTTGTACTGATATAACGACATCGGGGTTTGGCGTGGAGCTCGGCCCCTTGGGAATGTAAGAGGCATCCTTGATGCTCTCTGTACCGTCTATTTGACGGTTATCTATGCTATAGTCTTCCATGCCTAGGAAAGTTGATGAGCATCGATATCTTGATCCTAGGGATGAGGGCTTGTTGTGTGAAAGCGTGTTCTCCTGCTCCCCTTCCTGACATTTTCTTATCATGTATTTTGGTCTTTAGAGACTACTAACAAAGCAAAGGGAGAAGGGTAAGGAGGAGATTGTATGCAGAAGAAACAAGAAGAGAGGGTTTCATATCAATGGATTAGGAGAATGTTACCATTTGCCCATTGTTTAAAGGATCGGCATTGCCTGTCGTTTGCCCATTGCTCTTCGACTTTATTTCTTTCATTCGTCATGTCATTTTCAGCGTCAATTCATGTGCCTATTACTCCCTCTCTCTCTATCTCTCAATGACTCAACCTTACCATATCTTTGTCTCGCCATCTCTCTCTTGCTGATCGCCTCTCCCTCATTCCCTCGCCACCTCCACCATCTTCGCCTCTCCCTCTCCCCCTCTGCTTCTTGGCCCTATCTACCGCCTCCCATTTCCTCCACCCTTCCCTTTCCGCCTCATCTGCTGCCTCCCTCTTCTCCCTATCCACCTCATTGCTGCCTCCCCAGCCATCTCCTAGGGATGGCAACGGGTCCGGGTACCTCCGGGTCCAGCCTCTGTGGACCCGAACCCGAGACCCGAAATTCAGACCCAGACCCGGACCCGAAATCAGTCATGGGTCCAAACTCGGACCAGAACCGGACGATGGATACGGACCCGAGCAGGTACCGGACCCGATGTGCGAGACGGAGCAAGTTTTGGAATTTGGATAGCCTTTTTTCAATTTTTGCCGCCTCGTTTCGGTCGGGCTCGGGCCAAGGCGCCAAGCCAATTTTGACCCCACGCCGCAAACACAGAGATCCGCGTTCGGCGTTCCCATCTAGTCTAGGCTGAGCAGTGGCCCTCCTTTTGTAACCTGCTTCCACCGACCCAGCCGCTCTCGCCAGCGATACGGTACTAATGTTCTCGCTGCTACTGTGCTTCGTGGGTGACTAATGTTCTCGCTGCTATCTCCGGATGGGTAACTGGCCAGGCCGAGGCTAGCCCTCCAATTCTCCAGCAAGTCGGCCCATTTACAACGCTGGTTATGAGTCATCGTGACTCATGAGGCATCATGGCGCGTGCTCGTCTTGAAGGAGGGGAGCGAGAGTCAGTATGACGAAACGCGATCAACAAGCGGGTCGCCGCGGTTCGGCTCTCTGGCGGTTGGCACATGTTCTGACCCATGCCACATCAGCCCACAAGTGAGAATGTAGCAGGTGCAGGTGCAGGTACCCACGGTCCAAAATGAGACCAGACCGGACGAACCGGACCGGACGAAATAATATACCAGTGGGTCCAAATTTGGACCCAGACCCGGACCCATCGGGTCGGGTACCCACGGGTACCTGGACCCACGGGTATTTTTGCCATCCCTACCATCTCCCGCCTGCTCCGCATCTTCGCCTTCTCTACCACCTCTCTCTTCCTCTCCCTCCCCACCTCTCCCCCTACCTCCAAATCTGTGTGCTGGCGTTGTGACCATCCACATCATGACATCGATGCCCACAAATCAGCGGTGTGCGGCCTGCAACAAGTCAAGGCATTGCTAGCACAGTCCGCGTTGCAAGCGCGGGCTGTGTCATGGCCCAGTTAGCCGAGCAGCATGGCGCTAGTGGCACTCTCCACCTCATCTTCCCATTTTGTGCCTTGCCACTATGCCCCGCCACATGCCAACGTGCTATGTGCCTGCCGTGCTATGTCGTGCCTGTTAGTCCATATAGCGTGCCGTGCCTATCCAAGCATGATCCTTCGAGGTGTGCCGTGCCGTGCCATCCACCGTGCCTGGCTGCTGCCAGGCCTAGCATGGCCCTAACGATTGTGCCGTGCTAGCCTAGCCCATTTACATGCATCCTAGGCTGTGTCTTTGGCTATGCCATGCCTGCTGTGTCACGGATCACCCTAGAAATCCCGACCCGATACCCAAATTTACACACGGCTCACCATGGGAACTGTCTAATCCCATCGCTTGACTTCGGAAAAGAAGAGTTTGTCATTGTTTCTTTTCTCTCTTGACTACTTGGGCATCCAATTATCAGGATCCATCGTAAGACCTGCTCGGTAATGGATATTCCAAAAAGGCATGGGCGCAGCTTGGTTGGTCCTCACCTCCTCAATTGGCAATGAGGGTGTGGGAGAAGCTAGCAGATTGCAGTATC
This sequence comes from Guadua angustifolia, assembly GCA_036346375.1. Classification (NCBI taxonomy): domain Eukaryota; kingdom Viridiplantae; phylum Streptophyta; class Magnoliopsida; order Poales; family Poaceae; genus Guadua; species Guadua angustifolia. The sequence continues at coordinate 35,724,168 of CM070509.1, read as the reverse complement.
CAAAATCTGTTAGTTCCCACTGAAAGCATATAGGCCCCCAAAAGGATCTCAGGGTTTTGGTAATTAATGACAACCATGCTTAAGAGACTAACATGTGTGTTGAGTATGTTGAAACAGGTTAGTCTCAAGGATTTGGGATCATGGAAGCATGGAAATTGGGAAAAAGAAGATCAAAATATAAATCAAGTGAAGGTAAGAACTCTAAGGATATTTTTCTAGTTATTTTACCGATCTTGGAGTTTGAAGAAAAGATCGGATTATTAGAAATAAGGTCGTACTATTAAGAGGAGTTTCGATGTTATCTTGATGTCGTTTTAGTGTCTAAAGGCTCAAATTGATCGATTACACTCATACACAAGTATATAGGAATCTATCAACATATGCTTTGAAAAATCTGAAAAAGCCTCTGGATCTAGGCGGTGGTGCTACATATGGTAGCCCGGTGCTACCGGGGTGGCGGTAGCACCGACCCTTAGGTCGGTGTGTAAAAACCAGAGTCTCTCCATTTTGGGAACCAGGCAGGGCAATGCTACCGCCCATGGTAGGTGACGGTAGCACCGGCCCTCCTTGGTGTAAAAATTCGAGCACACATTTGTTTTAGTTCGAGGCGGTATGGTACTACATACATGGTAGCCCGTGCTACCAAGGTGGCGGTAACACCGGCCCTCACTTGGTGTAATAATTTCAGGCGTGTCCTCTTGAGCGAAAAAAGAAAAATGGAAGCTTGGTGCTACTGGTCCTAGTTAGGCGGTAGCCGGACCTCTGTAAGCAGCTTCTGTCGAGTATTAATTGCTCGGCGCTCCTCGGGGTTGAACCCCCGTGCTACCGGCCCCACATGGGCGGTAGCACCGGAAATCCTGATTTGGTCGGGATTTTGTGCTTCAAGGGCTAGTTTTGGTGGATGGGGTTATAAATACCCCTCCACCTACCATCTACATCACTCTTGGGCACTATTGAACACACTTGAGCTCTTGCAAAAGGTTCCTCCTCTTCCTAGTGCATTCAATTCACATTAAGTGCAAGTGAAGAGAGAAAATTGAGTGTTGCATTTAGAGTGAGCCTTTGGACACTCAATTTGACTTCGAGCAAGCGTCAAACTTGTTACTCTTGGAGGTTGCCGCCTCCTAGACGGCTTGGAGGCATGTGGATTAGGAGATCTTCACAAAGAAGCTTGTGTGAAGGCCCGATCGTTGTGAAGGCAAGGAGCTCGCCTACCCGGAGTGGGGAAGAGCTACCACGAGTGATCGAGGAAGGTTCAAGCAAGTGGAGCCGGCTTGAAGAAGTTCAAGCCACCTCAACGTGGAGTAGGGGAGACCGGCAAGTCTCCGAGACCACGGGATAAAAATTCACGTGTTCTTCAATTGTGGTTTGCATTGTTCATTCTCTTGTGTCAATTCTAGCTAATTGATTATCTTGGTGAAATATTAGTTTAGCTATTGAAGTACTTGAGTTTAGGAAATTATTTGGTACTAACTAGAATTGCTAGATATTAAAAGTGCTAAAATTGCAATTCGTGCTTAGTAATCTCTAAACTTAAATTTTAGTATTGAAAATTTAAAAACCTCCTATTTACCCCCCCTCTAGTCGGTATCCTTGATCCTACACTCACAACATGGCAAGTCAACCGACCATTTGCTGAGTTAGAAAATTTTCAATGGAGATGTACATTTCACATATATGATTCTATAGTGTTGTATATTGGTTTTGCAATATCATAAATCCAACACATATATTTGAAATTTCTAAAAATATCATACAAATATTTCTAAGGTCTTACAAATCCTAAACCACTAACATCGAAATCAATTCAATCAACAAATATGGTCCATTGAAGAGGTGATGTCCTAATATTTTCAAATTTTTTGGAGGTGTCGGTGCATATTCGCACCTCACCTAGATCCACCCTTGCCACCAACACCTGTTGGTAAATAAAGTTCCAACTGAAATTTCAAATCCAGTTGTCAAAATCGTCTTGCCTTTTCATTTGTTCGTATTGAAAGTCTTCATGGTGGAATTTAAATATTTTCCAGATCATTGTTGGAAGTTTGAAAAGCTTAAAGGGATAGGGAGCTGGTCGCTACAAAGGACATATATGATGCGAAAGACTCTTAATCGACAAAGAAGCTCTGGTTACTAACAACTGTTTAGGCTTGCAGTTGAAATGGATACGGACGGATATCACTCAATCAATATCCTCTTTTGGACTCTTTTTGTTGAGTTGAAGTTGGACACAGATAGAATCAAAATACCCAGTTATCCATTCCGAACTCGCTTTGAAAGTCTTTAGTCGTTCTATCAAATGGAAGTTATCCGCTCTATTTGCATCTCTATACAGGAGATAGGACATTGGACGATAAGGAGAAGTAGAGCGAATACGAACGAATGTCATTTGTTATATCCTATTTTGTATTTTCTCTATTAATATAAATTTGCAGTTGGTGGTAGCGGTCCGTTCTTTTTAGCCCCCCGCCATATCTCAAATAATGGCCGATCATTATAGCTAATTATTATTTCTTGATTTACAGTCAGCCATATCTCTCTAAATATGGTTGATTATTATAGCAAAATCCTGATTATTGTTGGTAATTAATAATACGCCAATTATTCCTTTTGTACTCTATATATCTTTGTCTGAGTTTTTACGAGAATCAATCAAGGAAATCATTCAAGATCTCCCATGTCGTGTGCTTGTGTGAATGAACTCAACGAATGATCAATAAGTAATGAGCGGCGTACATAGCCCACAGGCGCAGGAGGCCGGCGTCATGATCGATAATGCTAATGACTAGAAGGACAACCTTGAGCGCAGCATACGGTGCCGTAACGGCAATGGCCGGCTAGTTGGATTTGAACAAAGCGTCTGGCAGCTTTATGCACGATTACCGGCGACACCGGTGAGATGTCGTCGGCGGTGAGAGAGTCATTGGCGTACCCTAATTTCCATGTGGCCTTCAAACCTTGAGCATTAAATAAAAGTAGCATTCCTTAACACATGGGCATTCCACCAACTTTTTGACGCCATCTCCAATTTGGGAGCATATTTTGGCAGATTATAATGTTTGCCGAGTTCCAATGAAAGGTGAGTGCTGATGAAAAATATTTTGGAGGGAGGGAGTGCTGTGATGAAAATGAAAGATGCATCAATTCGAACCTTTTTTGTAACTTAAGCATTTGATGTTCTTCCAAATTTTCCATGTTTAGAACCCTTGTAAGAGGGTTTGAAAGTGAACATTTTGATGTTGTATTATAGGTTGAAAGTTTGCCAGCTCGTTGCTTCTCAAGTTCTACTATGTGCGATTTCTCTTTGTTGCCTACTAGCATCTAGTAATGTCCTTTTTGTAGAGCATTGTTTAGATGTTCATTTCATTAGAACGTTAAACTATGTACCAATATCCTTGAGAGATTCAATAATTCAGCCTATATCAACATTTTTTCTTAGGTTGCTCCGTTGCTGTTCTACTTCTTTCACATGATATGATGTATCGCGTACTGATTCTGATGACTTGCTTTTGTTTTTGTAGTCTGAAGTGTTTGCTGTTGCTTTTGCTGTACTAGCTGCTGGTGCTATAATTCTCACACTGAATGTGCTGCTTCTGGTACTCTCTCTCCCTCACCCTCTCTCTCCCTCTCCTCTCTCTGTGTTGTGTGGTGTGCACACGTTCTCTCATGCGCTTCATTGTGTATGCACACAGTGCCTGCACGCACCAGCTGATATTTGGTTTATCTATTTTTGTTTTGCAATGGACAATGTTTAATTGCAGGGTGGACACATCATCTTCTTTCAAAGCCTGAGTCTTCTTGGGTACTGCATGTTCCCTTTGGATGTTGGAGCTCTGGTTTGCATGGTGAAGAATAATGTCATACTAAAGATTGTTGTGGTTGCTGTAACATTGGCATGGAGCTCCTGGGCCGCATATCCATTGATGAGCTCTGCTGTTAACCCAAGGAGAAAGGCCTTGGCACTTTATCCTGTCTTCCTCATGTATATTTCTGTTGGGTTCCTCATAATCGCAATAGACTAAGGGTGGGAGGATTGATACGGTACTATCAGAATTCCTGAGATTTTCTCGTTGGACCATCAGAATGCATACAGGTTTTAATTAACAGTGTTTTTGTAGTTGTCGCTGACTGCTTCGATATTTTTCTCTTTATATAAGCAAAAGTTGCAAGGCTGAGCGTAGTAAAAAAATGATAGATGTTGTATAGGTACCCTCCTGTTTAGCATCCATGCGTATAGATATATAATTTGTAGACTGGTGAACGTATTTTGGTTCATCGTATTGTTGGCAAATGTGTGTGCCGTGTTCTAGTTCTACCAACTCTGCCCTGCTGCCAGGGTTCTGTTACTTTGTATATCGATTTTCAGTTAGCTTAGCTATTACCTGATCACAGTTCACAAACTAGAGTACATGCAAAACTGCTTCCTGGAAGTTATCACTAATGTATCTGGATCATTGCGTATTGGGTCAAGTCTGGTAAGTCCGATTCTTGCTGATATCACAGTGACAAAACATCCTCGCAAATCATCACGAACTAAAATTGGAATTGGGTCGATTATTTGTTACATGTTAGTTGCTTCAATATTTCTAGTCTAGTGTCTGTATAGGTCACTATGATGCCTGGGCGTTATGATCTAAAAATAATATTTCCTTTATGCAGGGGCGAACCCAGGAAGAAATTATAGGTGGGGCAGGTTTAAAGTAGTATTAAAACGCCAAAAAGAATGCAATGTACGTAACAACAATAGTACTATTAAAGAAACATACATAAAGAAACAATTCAGTTTTAAGTTAGATTCAGTTCTAAGCAAAAAGCACGAACTTCTAACTTCAAATGCTAATCCATATTCAACAAATGCTTTCATCGGGAGTTAAGGGCGATAGGACTTACCGACTTACAAGCTGCTCAACTAGTCGAATCTGACGCATGTCGCATTTCGCGACCTCAGCGAATGGGCTCGTCTCGTCGGCCTCGACATCGACCGTCGAGGCGATGGCACCACCGTCCACTCCATCGGGAAGGCGGAAGCGCAAGAGATCGGAGCTGTGTTGTGAAACATGTGCCAAATCTTGGCTGCAGCGTGACGGACAAAAAGCAAGTGCCGCGTTTCTTGCTTAGTGCAACGTTCAACTTCAAATATGTTGGGTATATACATATCATATATACAACATACCTTGACCTTATAAATTGTAGGTGGGGCAGCGGTAAAGCCGCTACAATTGGGTCATCTGCCTTTATGTATTTGCATACGAAATTTTTGAAATTTTTATGTTGCTTGAGTTTAATCGGTTTACTAACTAGTTCAAACAAGTTCGGATTGAAATTCAAACTAGAGTTAGTTTGGTTGCGGATATGTGTTGATTTTATATATAAATTAGCAAAGCATGTGATCCAAACTCGTTTAAAATATTTGAATTCGAGTATATTTTTTCAAAGGTGTGTGTTTCATTTGAATTGTTATAGATGGGTATATACACTAAAACTGAATTTTTTGAAAAATATACTCAAATATGGTTTGGATTCACGCACTTAAAATCATAGTGCCTATTTTAGCATCATTATATATATATATATATAGAGAGAGAGATATAATAATGTATCGAGACACGGATCTTTCGTGCTCTCGATGAGTTCTTGAAATCCGTGACAAAAATGTTCAAACCGAACCGTTCATCGATGAGCAGTTCGGTTTAACATTTTATCACGGTTCAAACTTCTAAACTACATTAGCATTTCTCTCTCTATATATATATAGGAAAAATGATTCCATATTCTTGGGTGTACGTACTCCCACCTCCAATATACCATTTAAATGATGTTGTTATACTTCTTTGTCATTTTGATTATACTCTATTACTGATTATAAGATACTCCAAAGTGAGTTCCACGAAAAAATTCATTAAAGTCCACCCTTTATAGCATAATTTGTTTATATGTTCATTTTACATATGGAAAAGAATATATAGCAAAAAAAAAGAGACTTTGATGAGTATCTTAGAATTTTATTAGAGTATGCAATAATATATATATATATACACACACACATACATATATGTATATATGTATATATATATATGTATATATGTATATGTATATATGTATATATATAGAGAGAGGAAGCTTTTTCAGTACTACGCCTTTATCACTTCGGTATACTCTAATAATAATTCTAAGATACTCCAATACAACATGATTAAAAAAATTTCATCAGACCCTTTTTTTTTTTTGCTACATACCCTTTTCCATATGTATAAGAAATATGCAAACAAATTATGCTATAAAGGGTGGAATTTAATGAAATTTTTCATGGAACTCATTTTGGAGTATATTATAATCAATATTAGAGTATACTTAAAAGGATAAAGAGGTATAACAACATCATTTAAACGGTATATTAGAGGTAAGAGTACATACATCCGAAGTATGGAATCATATATATATATATATATATAGGAAGCCTTTTACGTACTCTGAGATACATACTCTCACCTCTAATATACCACTTGAATGAAAATGTTATACTTTTTTATCAATTTGGGTATACTCAATAATAATTTTATGATACTCTAATGTGACATGATTGCAAAAAATCATCGAAGCCCTTTATTTTTTGCTATATACCCTTTACATATGTGAAAGGAATATATAAATAAATTATACTATAAAGAGTGGACTTGATGAAATTTTTCGTGAAACTCACTTTGGAGTATCTTACAATCGATATTAGAGTATATTCAATTGGATAAAGAGGTATAATAATATCATTTAAGTGGTATATTAAAAAGTGAGAGTACGTACTCCCAAGTATGGAACCATATATATATATATATATATATGTGTGTGTGTGCGTGTGTGAAAATGATTCCATACTACCAAGAGTATGTACTCCCCATGCTGAGTACACTTGGTTTTGAACACGTTTTGTTTTTAGCAGCACGTGCGACTAGATAAGCGGAGTTTAACAAAACCATTAATTGGTCCCACTAGGTTAGGGAGTATGATGGTCACTAATGGATGTATCCACTTATTCATTCCTCCTTTCACTATGCATCCACGTTCTCTCATGCGCTTCATTGTGTATGCACACAGTGCCTGCACGCACCAGCTGATATTTGGTTTATCTATTTTTGTTTTGCAATGGACAATGTTTAATTGCAGGGTGGACACATCATCTTCTTTCAAAGCCTGAGTCTTCTTGGGTACTGCATGTTCCCTTTGGATGTTGGAGCTCTGGTTTGCATGGTGAAGAATAATGTCATACTAAAGATTGTTGTGGTTGCTGTAACATTGGCATGGAGCTCCTGGGCCGCATATCCATTGATGAGCTCTGCTGTTAACCCAAGGAGAAAGGCCTTGGCACTTTATCCTGTCTTCCTCATGTATATTTCTGTTGGGTTCCTCGTAATCGCAATAGACTAAGGGTGGGAGGATTGATACGGTACTATCAGAATTCCTGAGATTTTCTCGTTGGACCATCAGAATGCATACAGGTTTTAATTAACAGTGTTTTTGTAGTTGTGGCTGACTGCTTCGATATTTTTCTCTTTATATAAGCAAAAGTTGCAAGGCTGAGCGTAGTAAAAAAATGATAGATGTTGTATAGGTACCCTCCTGTTTAGCATCCATGCGTATAGATAATTTGTAGACTGGTGAACGTATTTTGGTTCATCGTATTGTTGGCAAATGTGTGTGCCGTGTTCTAGTTCTACCAACTCTGCCCTGCTGCCAGGGTTCTGTTACTTTGTATATCGATTTTCAGTTAGCTTAGCTATTACCTGATCACAGTTCACAAACTAGAGTACATGCAAAACTGCTTCCTGGAAGCTATCACTAATGTATCTGGATCATTGCGTATTGGGTCAAGTCTGGTAAGTCCGATTCTTGCTGATATCACAGTGACAACAACCTCGCAAATCATCACGAGCAAAAATTGTAATTGGGTCGATTATTTGTTACATATTAGTTGCTTCAATATTTCTAGTCTAGCGTGTGTGTGTGTAGGGCACTATGATGTATGACCCAAAAAGGATATTTCCTCTATGTATTTGCATGCGAAATTTTTTGAAGTTTTTATGTTGTTGAGTTTAATCAATTTACTAACTAGTTCAAACAAATTTGGTTTGAAATTCAAACTAGAGTTTTCCTTTTTGATGATAGTTTGGTTGTAGATATGTGTTGATTTTATATATAAATCAGTAAAACATATGATCCAAACTCATTTAAAATATTTGAATTTGAGTATATTTTTTCAAAGGTGCGTGTTTCATTTAAATTGTTATAGATGGGTATATACACTAAAACTGAAATTTTTGAAAAATATACTCAAATATGGTTTGAATTCACACATTTAAAATCATGATGCTCTATTTTAGCGTCATATACATACACACACATACATACATAATGCAATTACCTGGGACACCATAGTGTATGGGCACCGTGATCCAAAACGGGTACTTTTTCTATGTATTTTCATGCGAAAATTTTTGAAACCTTTAGGATGTTGAGTTTAACCAGTTTACTAACTAGTTCAAACAAGTTTAAACTAAAATTCAAACTAGAGTTTCCTTTTTTGTGATAGTTTGATTGTAGGTATGTTCTGATTTTATATATAAATCAACAAAGCATGTGATCTAAATTTGTTCAAATCTTTGAATTTGAGTATATTTTTTCTAACGTATGTGTTTTATTTGAATTATTATAGATGGATATATACCTTAAAACTGAAAGTTTTGAAAAATATACCCGAATTTGGCTTGAATTCATGCATTTGAAATTATGGTGCCCAGGCTTCATGCATGGTACCCCATTTCGGCGTCCTACATTTTTATACACACATATATATACATATACACACACATATATATACACACATATACATATATACACACACATATACATATATACACATACACATATGTATATGTACAGAGAGACTGCTTTTCAAACGTAAAGAATCAGAATTTTTTACCGTACAGTATAAATTTGTTTTCTTTACGAAAATAGCCTCCGTTTGATGGCCTGGCACATTGCAGCGGCAAATTGGCCAAATACCACGCCCTCCTAGTGCTGGAATAGCCGGCACTGTGTGCGGCTCATATATTTGTCAAAAATCATTTGACAACAATGGTTAGTAGCTCTGTTGGCAGAGCATTTGTGTTTCGTGTGTCAGGGCGCGAGTTTGATTCCTATTTAAAATGTTTCTTGCCTTTTTTTAGCTACTAAATCATGTCAAAATTTTTTGAAACTTTTTGGAAAGTGTCCTGTAAGTATGCCCAACCTATCATAAAAATTCCAGATCATGAACAAAATTTGTGCAAATTTTAGAAATTTTAGAACTTGCTGTCAAATGATTTTTGACAAATATAGGAGCGACACACAATGCCGGCAATTCCAGCGCTAGGAGGGCACGACATTCGGCCAATTTAGCAGACCAGTCGCAGCGGTCAGTGGGCCCAGCAAAATACAACGGTCGGGGGCATATGGAAAAGAGATTCTAGCGGTTCCATACCACTCCAATGTGCCAGGCTACAAAAATTTTGCCATGCATCACGCGCATTCACTCCGCTGATGATAACACATGTTATGCCCGTATCATTCTGCACTTGTACGACGTTTGTTACACTACTACAGCGAGACTTATATCAGACGTATGATGAAAAACCGTCTGTGATATAGAACATCATAAACGGTTATGTACTCAAACCGTCAGTGTAGATATCACAGACGGTTTTATATTACAGCCGTCTGTGATGTAAGAAATATCACAGATGGTTTCTAAATATAACCGTCTGTGATGGCTATGAAGACTCATTACGCATTTGGTTTCTAAATAAAACCGTCAGGAAATCATAGACGGTTATATAACACAACCGCCTGTAATATCTGATAGTCATTATGCATCGCTATATTTAGAAACCGTCTGTGATATTTCTTACATTACGCATTTACCGTAATATAAAACCGTCGTGATATCTCACGATAAACAGAGCCTCCACCACTTCGCTTATTGATAATTACCTCTCCGCCTTCTAATTTGAAAGAATTGAAATTAAATAATATTATATTTGAAACAATTGGAACTAATATTCCATTTGCAATAATTAAAAAGAACGGCCGAAACAGATTTAAAACTTCGGAGGCCGTTTTGAGGCCCTAAACAACATTTTTTTGGAATTCCGTCGCCGCGCACGCACTCGCACAAACCAGCAAAATCTGACCATCTGATTTGAAATTTAGGTACTACTTTTCGTTATCTTTCAAACGAGCCAAAGAATGCCCGATCGGAGTTACGAGTCAAAAGTTATGATCATTTTAACAAAAGTGCTCGGATTTCTTATTTGCAAACTAGAATCGGTGCCCAAAAGAATATAATCGGAGAGCTCATCATGTGATGATTCCGGAATGCTCAAGAATACCAAAATCGAACGTACGAATCAAAAGTTATGGTGTTTTTACAAGTTCTGTGAATAGTAATGGCACATATATTGTAAGCATCATTAATAGTCAAAAGTATGGAAAATAAATTTGAAAGCTTTAAATTTTGCTAATTTCCTCCATAGTTTGCTAATTTGAAATAATTGGAAATCGATGTTCGGGTGCTTCACAGGGTTAAAAGAAGGAGGGAGGCATAATATGTCAGATGTTATCATACCACCACTAAAATACTGGATGTTATAAGAACTCTGAAGTTAAACGTGCTTAGACGAGAGTAGTAATAGGATGGGTGACCTCCTGGGAAGACCACACATGTGGTGTTAAAAACGTTTGGGAAGACCACACGAGTAGTAATTAGGCGAGAGTAGTATTCCTAGGTATTAGGATGGGTGACATCCTAGGAAATCTCTTCTAATTTAGTGTTTTTAAATTACCAGCTAGAACAGTGTGTGATAAGTTCTTATCACACTTATCACACACTGTTCTAGTCTAGAACCGTCTGTGATAAGAGCCACTGACGGTTCAAAAACCGTCTATGATGACCTATTGTCATCACTGACACTTTGATACAAATGGTTTAATGTGTTTTGTGAACCGTCTGTGATGTAGTGTTAGGGGCTATTTCTATAATTTATGCCAAATGAAGGCTACTTTTTTTAAAAAAATTACACGGCTAGTATATATAGTAACGTCTTCGAAGAATCACTCCGTTTTATCCCTAATACATAGTTTATAGTTTATACACGTCGACGCGTCAAACTGGACAGATGCACACTATTCTCGATTAAGTGTATATAAATCTCCAAATTTTTAATGTATTGTAAGCTGAGACCAGTTCCTTCGCCGTCGATCAGTACCGACTAAATCTCTTCGTTCTAGTTCTATGCATTCCATCACGCCTCCGTCTAAGCCAAGTCAACACGCATGATTATCAATTCGTCATTGCACACGACTTTCAAATAGAACAGCGCACACATCAGTACATCACCATCACACAAAACTAGCTAGTAATCCTCCTATCACAAATAGATGCCATGTCGGACATCGATACGCGCGGTCTCTAAAACTTAACCTTAATCATTAAGTTTCATTATAATATATTTTAAAATCTAATAAAATTATAATATTATAAAAGTACGTTCTGAGACGAATCTATGTATATGATTTTCATACATCCAATATAAATATTTTAAAAGATATTAATAGCTAAAATTTAAAAGTTTGGCTGCAAGTCTGCAACCAACAAGTTTTTGTGCAAGAGAGTAGTTTCTCCGTGTGCCACTCACTCAGGTAGTCGGGTCACCGCGGAAACGAATAGGATAATAATTAACGCTGCTGCACATGACGCAGTCCGTAAAATTTGTGAAGTTGTTAGGGCACGCCGGCCTCTCAACACCATTGTACCTACGGGGTAGGCTTGTGTTAGCGTACAGTCGGCACTACTTGATTTTGGACGGAGTCAAGTTTCAAATATGTGTGCATATATAACCAAATTCAGGTATATAATATTTCAAAATTTCAGTTTAGAGTATATACCTATACGTAATAATTCAAATGAAACACATACTTTTGAAAAAATATAGTAAAATTCAAATGTTTTGAATGAATTTAGATCGGCATGCTTTGGTGATAAATATAATTAGCATAGACCTACAATCAAACTAACATAAAAAGGTAACTTTAATTTGAATTTCACTTCAAACTTGTAAACTCAATGTAAAAAAAATCAAATTTTTTCGCACACGTATGATACATAGAGGAAATAACCATTTATTCAGGTAGCATGGTGTCCCAATTAATTATATGTATAATATATATAATTAAGGATCCTAAACTTGGCCGAAAACAAATACAAGAGTACAAGCAAAGCTAAACTGGGCGCAGGTCTCCTTCCTGCCGCCTTCCATGTCTTTCCTTGGCACCTCATCCGTTCTCTCCCTTCCAATACGCGGTCGGTCGTCTCCTATATTTAAGCATGCACGCCTTCCACAGCTATCCAGCCTCGGGCTATTATTTCTTACCACCGGACTACTCCTCATCTCCTGGCTCGATCGTATGTTCATGTTCTTGGAGAAGTTGGATGCCATGGGCGAGGTGGACGCGCCGACCGCGACGACGCAGCTCGACATGGAGATGGAGGCGGCGGAGCAGCTCATCCAGCTGAGCGGTTCCGATGGCGACGACGGTGGAGGTGAGTCGGAGAGCAGGAGCGAGGACAGCGTCAAGCACTGCAAGGCCGCGGCCGGCAAGGAGAAAGATAAAGATGTGGCCGTGGAGAGTTGCAGAAAGATGGATGAAAGATTTGGTGCGGAGAAGGGTAACGCCGACGACGAAGTCGTCATCGGCGGAGACGCGAGGAGGAGGCCAAGGTTCCGGTCGCTGGCGGCGATATACAGGGAGACAAGAAGGCTGAGCGACGGGAGCCGCGGAGCGGATCAGGAGGGCAAGAGGAAGATCGAATCCGACGAGAGCGAGGGATGGAGCGGCCGACGAGGTGATCCCCGTGGCGGAGCGCAAGGGAAGAAGAGCGGTAGAGCCGAAAAACTAGTCAGGATCGATGCGTGGATCTAGAAATTGCTAGATAGCAATGTGCATCAGCGCATGCATGCCATGCGTGTGGAAGTGTTCGATGAGATTTTGTGTACATTTTTTTTTCTAAAAAAATAAAATTGCGTATGATGGATATGTACAAATTGCAATTTTTCGTATTCGTGCATGCCGTCCAATAATCATGAATAAAATGCATATATAGCCCATCTATTCGTGGAGTGATACCAACAATCCGCACGTCGATCAATCAAACAATAGACGTGATCTCCTTCAAATGACGTGTATGTATGCGCGTACGTGTTAATTACAAAGTGATCGAAGACACCACACGGGAGGCCCACATGGTAGTCGGAGCATACGCTCGCCAGACGACGTACGTGACGTGCGCGCCGGGCTAATGTGTTCACGCGTATACGATGACGTGGAAAGGTTTGCCAATGTTGCTGTTACACAAGGCCGGTACGTGCTCGCGTGCAGGCACCGCGCCTATAACGTCGACGAGACGCCGGACTCTACAACGACATCGATCCGTCGATCCAACTTGACGTGCATGTCCAGAGGCCAAGGTTGCCGGCTGCCGCGTCCACGTCGCCGGATTAAGCTACTGTGCTGCCAAAGCGGCGGCGCCTTCATATCTCACCGGTGCGAGTCACTGATTTCTATGCCGCCGAGGCCCTCGTGTCCACTGCTAATTAAGGCCGCGCGCTGTCAAGGCCGCCATGTTTCAACATGGAGCTATCACGTTTGATATCCATTTAACCTAATGTGCATACATGCAATGACGGCATGCACGCTCACATGCATGGATATATATAATCATCTCTAAAACAAGGGCTGACATATTTGGCATTTGTGTAATTTGCGTCCCCAACGTTTCAAAGGGCTTCGCAAGATGCATGGAGACGTACGCGCGAAGCCGTCAGTACCATTAGCGCACGTACGGGACAATGTTATGGCCGTGTCGTCGGAGTCATGACTCAAGATTAGTCTTAATTCATGTGAAGACGTCGAGCGGCCCTAATAACTTGCACGCGCGCGCTTGGTTTGATGAGGAGGTCGATTGGGAGAAGAACGGCGGGCACGTACGTCTACCACGCGAGAGAGACGCCAGGTCGAAGGCTTCCACTAATCACAAGGAAGACGAAACCGAGGAGGAAAGAATAGATCCTTGATGAAGAAACACGTACGGGATGTACGGGATGTTCAGTCACGACTTGGACATAATAAAAGCACGTAATATTCTCTTTCTTTCTTTTTCAATTACAAACATGCATGCACTACATTACATTAGACGCATACACATGTGAGTACAGCTATATATACCTAGCAGTCTAGCTAGCACACATCAATGTTTTTTATTATTATTATTTTGGAACAGACCAGGTCATCACATTATTAAATATTCAAAGTTGAGTTACAAGCATTCGTGATATAGTTCCGGTACACTTAGCCTGTAATTAAACTTCAAGCATTTGAACCCTCTCTTAATGAATTGGCAGCGTTCCTGCGTTTGTTTAAAATATATATACAGAAATTTTGGTCGGGAGCTTTGGCATTTACTAAAGAGAAAAATAACAACCGAGCTCCATATACACCACAAACACTTGCGCGTTGAGCAAGCTCGAATGTGGGCGGGCATGGACGCGTTAAGTAAAACTTGTTTCATAAAACTACAAATTTTAGAATTGGTCATTTTTTATAACGGGTCTCACAGCATTTCTTGTTTCACTCACACGTGAGGCTGTTATGTGGGCCCATACTATCAGACTCGTTACAAGAAATGATTAATTCTAAAACATGTAGTTTTATTATACAAGTTCTCTTAAAATCAGTAGTTTTGTGAAATAGAAGCTACAATATGTAATTTTCTGATAATTTGCACAAGAAACCTATAACTTTGTGAAACAAGTTCTTCTAAAATTTATAGTTTTGTGAAATGGAAGCTAAAATTTGTAGTTTTATGATAGTTTGTACAAAAAACCTGTAGTTTTGTGAAATTTACTCAAAAAATTTGGCTCCCTTCCAAATGAAATTGCAAATATAGTCCCGTTTCCAACCGCGGAAGCACCGGAAGGTGACATGTGTCACATTCTACCCTTCCCTACCGCAGAATGTCAGTACCACGCCTCCCTCACTCCCAAACCACAACAGCATACCTCCTGCGCTCGTCGGCTGCAGCAGCATGCCTCCTCCAGCGCTCCTTGGGCACGACACCGCCTGCTCCTACTCTTGCTCCCCTCTGCTGTGCTTACTGGCTCCTGTGCTCCTTGGGCGATATAGCTCCATCTTCCGCACTTCTCGGGCAAACAAAGGATAGGTGTCGCCTGCAGCGCCTTTCATGATAGGAAAGAGGGTAATCTGTAAATGTATTCGCGGTGGTGTGGTTAGATTCGCAAAAAAAAAAAAAAAAGAGGCTAGGGAGCTAGAAAGGTGATCAATTCAGATTTGAGCATGCGGGTTGCACACGGCAGTAACACATGCAATTCCAGGTCAACCGAGCTTTTTGAACAACACCACGTTAGTAGATGCTTTTCATAGGTGACTCCATTGACCTTTTCATTTCCAACACCTTTGATAAGCAAGATGACGACATCCATAACTGGAACAACACCACCATTTTAACACGGCTTTAACCATAACAATAAAATTAGAAGAACATCCTAACAGATGACACCTAATCTCTCTTAACCCAACAGAAATCTAATATGTCGCTGTAAATGGAGAGGATTGGAATAGGACTAAGGGCATGTTAGAACCCTGGCCTTGCCTTGATCCTGGGCTAGGCAAGGATAGCCTACCTGGTAAGGGTGGGCAAGGAATCAACATTTCGTTTGGTTCCCCGTCCTGCCATCCTCGTCACCTCCTTTCTCCTTCGAGCTCCCCTGCCGCCGTCGAAGTCGTCCGTGTTGTGCCGAGCTTCCAGATTCGTCACCGCCACACTCGCCAAGGTCATCCATACCAAGCCCGTTGAGCCTTGAGCCCGTGTTGAGAAGGAAGGGAGACAAACATGACTACATGAGAGAAGAATGAACGCGACTAGAAATGAAGAACGAGAGAGGCAGCGAGCAAGCGAACCTTGCATGCGTAGGAAAGCCAACTTGGCTAGCTTGAGTCGGCAAGGGTTTCCTTGCTTGGGTGAACGAGTTTGCCTGGCAAAGTAAGTTTTTTTCCCTTGCTATCAGACCTAAAACTCGATCAAAAAGGTGAGGAGGGACTGCTGAGGGATCCAAACAGCCCCCAAATGCTCACAACCCCCGAGATCATGTACTATACAAGTGCTTAGAGAGATACTTAGCAATGAAAAACTAATTTTTCTTGCCTGCACATAGAATAGATAAGATGCTTAAGTAAGCACCGTCGCTTAGTACTTGCTTATGTATATAACTATATCTAATTAATATATTATATAACATTTAAGAACCTACAAAAGAGATGTTTGTATTTTAGGAAATAATTTTTACATAGTTACTAAATGATATAGCTATATTCTCTCTTTAAGCACTCGTTTATCTAACACAAGGTTCAAAATCCCAGCGAAATTTCAGAAATTTTGGTTGAGATTTCGGATTTCAGTCGGGGTGAGATTACAAACCCGCGGAATTAAAAAAATAAAAAAAATCAAATTACTATAGTGATTTTGAAAATTTCAGTAAACTTTTAGGTATTTTGACCGGATTTAGGATAATACCTCTTAAGAATGTCATCTACTATAAATTTTTTTAAAAAATCAACCTTTTGAGATATTTTATAAAAATAATAGAAGCACTGTTATTTTTTTGTAAAAATGTATAAGCTTGATCATACTCTAAAAATTTAAGGTACCATATTTAGTAGTCTAAGATCATACATAAAAATTTCCAAAAGAATTGAACTTCATTTATTATCTTTGAAAAATCAAAAACCAAATGAACATAAGTGAGATAGTAACATTGTCATAATTTTATAAATGGGCTTGAATGTGATTATGATCCAAACTTTCTATGAGAGCTTAAGAATTGCCTGCGAACCCTTCTTGAAAATTTTAAAAATTATAAACTTATTTTGGTTACTCAATCAAATCTATAGAAGCAATATATGTACTCAGTCTTTATCAAGACAGTAACACTTTCAGAATTTTTGTAAATTCTTCAGGCTTGATCATCGTCTAAAAATTTTATGAGAATATTTGTTATGTGTCAGGACCATCCAAAAAATCTATAGAAGTAATACATGTACTTAGCCTTTATCAAGACAGTAACACTTTCAAATTTTTTGTAAATTCTTCAGGCTTGATCATCGTCTAAAAATTTTACGAGAACATTAGTTATGTGTCAGGACCATCCATTTTTTTTTTCAAAATCTTCTAACATGGTTTGAACTATTTTTTATTCGGTTGAAATTGCTAATATTTTGGCAATTTCAGTTGAAATCTCGGAAACCCCATTCCAAATATTCTGGATTTGAATTTTGCTTTTTGAATTTCACCTGAATTTTGATCGCTTTTGAGATATTATTCAAAAACGAAATTGAAACCTTGATCTAACATGCCCCATGCGACGTCTGTTGTCCAAACTAGTGTGCCTCCCATGTTCGTAGTCTGCTTTTGATTATATAGCTATATTATCTCTAAGCACTCGTGTGTAAGAGTAAGTACAATAACAAAGCTCACTACTTACTCCACTCGTATCCATATCATCAAGAGTAAACAATAAAGTGGCTTGTATAATAACTATCAGCAATAAAGTTGGTTTGTACAATAATTATCTTTAAATGCATGTTGTCTCTAGAGAAACATTAAAGCATTTAATTTGGGCATTTATCAATAATTTCATCTTTCTGATTATTGGCAAAACATTAACTTTAATATTAACAGTCGTTCATGCTGGCTCTAACATCGTCTTTTAGCCGATGATAGCACCTATTTTCTTGTGCAATATTGGTTATTAAATAAAAGGAAGTTCTCTTCTCACTCTTTCATGCAGAATAAAACTAATGTGTATATACTAATAGTAAGTTGAGATAGTTTTATTATGCTAGCGATATGTATAATGGTATGAGTCAGCTGTTTGTAAGACTATACCACGTAAGATTTTAGATGATATGGAAGAAAGAGAAAACTGCATGTATTATTTAACAAACGGTCTTATAGATAATTTTTTATTTTATGTGCCATTATATATATAGATAATCTGTTAATTAGATAAAACATCATTATAGACAACTATATAAATATTTGTTATATAAATTATTTTTAATACTATTTATAAATGATATATAGATATTACAGTCAGCCACCGTCTATCCGTATCTAATGTGCCCTATGCGGCGGCTGTTGCCCGAACCGGCGTGACGCTAAACAAGGGTCGCCTGCCTCAGGATAGGGATGCGTTGCTTAACCTTTTCCGGGCGAATCCAAAATAGAACCCCCCAGGCCACTCCCGTCTCCTACCCCGCCTCCCTATTTCTTCTCCCCTCCCTCTCTCTCACAGCCGCGGGCAAAACCCTAGATCTCCGTCCCGCTAAAACCCTCAAGGAAGGTAATGTTTCTTGTCCCAAGATTGGAACTTTGGCTCTAGATCTCTCCTCGATTTGCTTCTTTCCGCTTATTTGATTAATTCGGCTGCTTTATGTAGGGAATTCCGCGGTGATTAGTGCCCGCTGCCTGTGGTTCAGTGCGGGAGGATGGCGGAGCCGTCGAAGGTGATACACATCCGGAACGTCGGGCACGAGATCGCCGAGGTGAGAAGTTGTGGTGAAAGATGGAAATCTTGAATCTTTTCTTTTTCGATTTTGTGATTTGTCTGGGATGATTTATTTATTTTTATCGAATGGCTTGATTTCCAGTAGAAAGATTTGAGCTTTTCTGGCTATTCACTCACCGTATTGTTGTTGATGCAGGCTGATCTGCTTCAGCTGTTGCAGCCGTTCGGGACGGTCTCCAAGATCGTCATGCTGCGTGCCAAGAATCAGGTGGGTTCTTTTCTTCGTTGTTGACCGGTGTGTTTTTTAGCCATTAAGCAGCTGTAGTGTTGATATTGTTGTGTTATTGATATTGTTGTGTTATGGTCGTTTTTGTGGTGCAGGCTCTTCTCCAGATGCATGACATGCATGCTTCCGTGAGCGCGCTGCAATACTACAATACTGTCCAACCTAGCGTAAGGTAATGTATTTCTTGGCTGTGATGAGTTTTGGATGCAAGGGGCTCCAGAAAATTAGAGATTTTTATTTAGGTTTTGCAATGCTATTTGCTACATAGTTATGGCTCATTCTGGATAATGCATGATTAATGAGATTTATGAACACCGAGAAGGTTTGGGCTTTGCATTGTGCTTTCTTTATATTCAGTGTGCTTATGTGTTACATTCTTGTTTTCCTAAAAGATAACCGTACTTCTTTCATTGACTTTTGATATCCCATTTGGTATGCGATTACTCCTTTCTGCATGCGTGCTCAACTTTTTATGTCATTGTAGGGGAAGGAATGTATACATGCAATTCTCATCCCACCAAGAACTGACCACTGACCAGAGCTCTCATGGACGGAATTCTGATCAGGTATGCACACATAATTCAGCTATGTGCACATAATCCAGCTAATGTTAAGTCTTATCCACTCTGAATTTCAGAATTTATAAGCTTTCCAAAGTGATTGGAACTTGCCAATACCATTCTTGTGCTATGAATTCTGCATACGAATTATTGTATCTTAGTGGTTGCTTTTCATAGAGTTCCTTATTTAACAATTAGTTGCATGATAAGCACAACTCATATTTAGTTTTGGTGGCAGTAGAAAGTTGACTTAATAAAAAATCGGTGACCTTAAGTTATCGAACACTTCCAACTACTTCCAACTTTTTACTTGTTTGTGGCTGTTAAACATTGCACAAGGCTTGACTCGATTTGGACAATGATGATTTAGTTTTCCTGCTCTTCTAGGGGATGATCCTTTTGCCTCTGTAGAGTTAGTCAATGAGCTCTCCAATTCCCTCCAGTTGCAGCACCAAATTTTAGTTCTGATAAAATTATGTTTGATTATTCATGGTGTGACATGTTACTATATTGGTGAAAGGTGCCTAAAAGTTGGAAATATGACAGTGGTATTATGCTAAAACCGCAAAGTTGAATACCTGTTTCACCATTAAATGTAAAAATCTAGGCGTTATTACACAAAAATGTTAAATCATAACAGGAAGTACAGTTAGCTATATTCGATTTCTTCCCATCAGTTCTTTTAGATAGCTGAGTTAAATTGCATATTTTATCTACTGTCTTATTTTTCCAACTAGATATGCACATTCCTCTCTATTTATTCTTTTCTTTCTCTCTCCTCTCTCCTGTCTTGGCGCTCGTATGCTACTGGACTTCAGGAGTCAGAACCCAACCGAATCCTCTTAGTTACTATTCACCACATGATCTATCCTATAACAGTGGAGGTTCTACATCAAGTTTTCAAAGCTTATGGATATGTGGAGAAGATTGTCACATTTCAGAAGTCTGCTGGTCAGATTCCCCCCACACCTCTCTCTTCACACACGCACGCATGCACAAGCAGGCACCCATGCACGCACGCACATATTGGTATGCATATTCTGATTCACTTTCCAGATTGCACGTGAATGGTAAGGTTTTTTGTTTATCAACTTAATATTTCTAATATGCGTAGCACTAGGAAACCCTGGATACAAAATAGTAAGTGTACACCAACTGTTGTAGCAACAATATGTGTGGTACATAGCAATTGATTACATTAGATGCAGCATTACATAGCAATACATGAGATTGCTAGTCCAAAAATGCATTTGCTAATAATTTTTAGCAACAAGATAACTAAATTATAGCAGCATATGTGTTATCACAGAGAGACAGATTTATACCTGTCATCCAATTGCTGCAAATTTTATGTGCTGCTTGTACAGAAAAAGTGGATAGAAGCTTGCTATTTTGTCCCTGGGATATAGCCTAGTGCTTCTGTTGTGTATTTTCTGCTCTTTTCAGTTACTGGTACATATTTGTTTTGTACTGGGGATAAACAGAATTTTGGCATCTTCATTGTTTGAAAAAGAAGATTCTTTACATTCTGCTTGTTTGATGCAGGTTTTCAAGCCCTCATCCAGTATCAGTCACGCCAAGAAGCTGTGGAAGCATTTGGTGCTTTGCATGTAATATTTATGGTTCCATTAATGCCCTTAAGTATACAACTATTTATGATATGCTTTATTCTTACAAAAAAATTCCAGGGAAGGAATATATATGATGGTTGCTGCCAGCTAGACATTCAATATTCAAAGTATGATCTGTGACTAATTTTAGTTGAAATTCGTTTTTCTCGTTTGCTATTTCTGAATTTCTTCTTTTTTTTCCCTTGAATATCCAGCCTTAGCGAACTACAAGTCCATTACAATAATGATCGGTCTAGGTAAAATTGACTTCTCATCCCTACAAGGCTACAACTGATATTGTTGGACAATGTGTGCATGTCAGTGCCTTTTACAGAGCTGTAATGTCTCATGATGTTAGCATTTAACTTCAGTTAACTTGATGTTTCTTCATCTTCATATGAAAGTTGCCGCTGGTAATTCCTTTCCTTTTTTGCCCAGGGATTTCACAAATCCTTCATTGCCTACAGAACAACGTCCAAGGTCCTCTCAGGTTGAGTGATTTTCTATCTTGTCATCTTTACTTGTTGCATGGACCAATTAACTCTGAAGCTAAATAATTTATTTTTTATTTTAAAATTATTGGAACAGCAAGGTTATCCTGACCCTAGTGGTCTCTATGCCTTCCAACAACCTGGAGGTAGCACGCTTCACCTTGGTTTGAATTAATCATTCATTGTTGATCATTGTAGAAGTGTGTGATTTAGTTTCCTTTTTGGTCTACAGATTCATATGCGCAGGTTGGTGTCTTGGCTGTCTTTGGATGGTGTATGGTGTTATTTTGCTCTGTTCTGCAATTTGCAGAAAATGATTAGATGGATATACATTTTTGCTGCTTCATTTGCATCATATCTAAATATCCCCACGAGTTCTCATACAAAAGCATTTGCATTTGATGCATACCAGATGGGAAGAGCTGCAATGATTGCAGCTGCATTTGGTGGAACTTTACCTCCCGGAGTGACTGGTACAAATGAACGGTGCACACTAATAGTCAGCAATTTGAACACTGATGTAAGTCTTCACCTGTTTTGAACCTTGTAAGGCTTGTTTCTTACCTTAATCTTATTACCACTTAGCTTAAGCTAGTGCAAAGCATTTGGTTCTGTTGTGCTTAAATTTCTAAGCTTAAGCCCTCTTCAAGGGACAAGGGTTAATGATTGCTTTGATCCTTGATGTTTCAAAAGGGCCAAAGAGGTTGCTAAAACTTTGGGCCAAAGAAGAACATAATCCCAGTTGTATACATCCTGCCCTGCTGGACAGGATCCTATTTAGCTAACGGGTTTTCTTGAGCAGTTAGCGTGGATGAAAAAGTTTTGTTTCCCCATGCAACCTAGAGTTCCATTGCTTGTTACCACTAGGCCAAAGTAGAAGAGTCAAGGATGATCTAGACGACCAAATCAGTGCCAATTGCAACTGCTAGTGATCTAGGTGACCAACCAACTGAATCCAAATCCAAGCTCATCTCTTACGTTCAGTAATCAATACACACTACCCAGATGGCGAGTGCTTTGCGGACTCCTTCACCTTCTCAGATCAGCTGGCTTTGCATGACACGGTGGGGGATACATTGGTGAGATGCTCTCTCTTCTACTTGGTCTAGTCGCCACAAGTTATGGATCTTTAGAGCGCATGTGCAAGAGAGACTTTTCACCACGCTGGTTATGTAAAGAAAACCTTGTTGTTTGAATAGGGTTCGAGTCAGCAGGTCTAACTGAGATGACAAATAGGATGGCCCAAATTTGAAACATCAAAGATCTCTGTCCTTTTTGGAACGTTAGGGACGAAACCAACCCTTGAGCGAAACTTCAGGGGGCAAAGCTCATTAGCCCCCTCTTCAAATAGTAGTTTATACTAGTGGATGCCAACTAGTGGATGCCAACTTATAGGGAGCTTTTC
Organism: Guadua angustifolia; assembly: GCA_036346375.1. Lineage (NCBI taxonomy): Eukaryota > Viridiplantae > Streptophyta > Magnoliopsida > Poales > Poaceae > Guadua > Guadua angustifolia. The sequence goes on along the minus strand of CM070509.1, from coordinate 35,701,148 downwards.
TTAAGTTTTTATGCAGAGGTTATAGGCTTAAAACCTTAGCATCTTCAATTGTTCACTCTTTTGTGCAGAAAATCAATGAGGATAAGCTTTTCAATCTCTTTTCTTTGTATGGAAACATAGTACGAATCAAGATACTTCGCAACAAACCAGATCATGCCCTTGTTGAAATGGCTGATGGGTTTCAGGCCGAGCTAGCTGTGCATTATCTAAAGGTACGTCATTTTTGCTGATATCTTTGTTCTTGATTGCATTATTTAAGTACATAATATGATTTATGCCCTAATTGTTTGCATGTACCATTGCTTATTACATTTGGGATGCCAATTTTTCACAGGGGGCAATGCTATTTGCGAAGAAACTGGAGGTCAACTACTCAAAATACCCCAATATAACACCTGCCCCTGACGCACATGACTACTCAAATTCAAGCCTTAACCGGTTTAATAGCAATGTGGTCAAGAACTACCGACATTGCTGCTCTCCAACCAAGATGATCCACATTTCTGCCCTTCCACAAGACATCTCTGAGGACACAATCCTTGCGCATGTGGCTGAACACGGTTCTGTCGTCAACACAAAGCTGTTTGAGGTGAATGGCAAGAGGCAGGCTCTCGTCTTGTTTGACACTGAAGAGGAGGCAACCGAGGCCCTTGTATCAAAACATGCCAGCTCACTGGAGGGAAACACAATCCGAATTTCATTCTCTCAGATGCAGAGTATATAGAAACTCCTCCGGGGACAGCTATTCAGCTAATCATCCCTTGGGAGTCGCGACCTTTATTTAGGAAGCACTGAACTTAAATGTGAATTCTGTGCTCTGTTCTCCCAGCTGATGCTTTGTGCTGTACCACCCCGTGACCCAAGGATCTTGACACGGGGGCTTTGCACCAGATGGTTTCACTCTTCATTTCCTTTCCAATTTTTTATTTTAGGTAACCAGAGGATTCTACTTCTGGATGTTGTGCTATTCTGTGTTAAGAGAGCACCGTCCCACCAAAATCATGCCTGTTCTGGGAAAGAAAAACACTGTCGGGTTGTTTGATTCCAACTTTTCCTGCAGATAAAAAAGACTTTATGTTTGCTTGCGATTTAGTAAGTTCTTTGTTTGGTATACCAAAACTGGGGAAAAGGTGTTCCATGTTCAGGAGTGTCCTGCTTTTGACAAACAATGTGATGGCATCAAAAGAAAAACACACCCTGTTTGAGTTGCATTGTAATTGATCTAACATGACCAAGAAGATTGCTCACATAGTTATATATACACGCATAATACTATCGAGCACAGTATTGGTATACATTTGATTGTCAACACTAGCAAACCGCCCTATAAGCGGTGCAGGATGGTTGTCAACACTCAAGACCCACATTCGAATCTCGTCTGCAAGCAATGTTGTTTCTTGCAGTTTCTAATCTAGAAATTGCACATCAGATGTAGTGCCATTCGCAGATCCTGCTTCTCTTCGGCAACTGTTGGCGACAACAACAAAGGCTACATGCCAATATCAGTGTACATCCAAAAGAACTACAAGGACTTAAATGCCACATATTAGAGATTTATTAGTAATTGGCCCTTATAATAAATATGAATTTTGAATCCTGGCCAGGAATCAGATGCAAATGAACTAAAAAAACTGGTACACGCAGCACTTATAATAAATATGAATTTTGAATCCTGGCCAGGAATCAGATGCAAATGAACTAAAAAAACTGGTACACGCAGCAAGCGGCCGGGAACAGATTTCCAAGCCCTGCTTGCAGCTGCATATTACTTCCTCCATTCAGAAATATAAGACGTATTTTGATTTTACACAAGGATTAAAGTTGCGGTGAAATTGAGAAAGGTACGCGAGAAAATGATTTAGATAACCCACTTAATTTGTTCAGGAAGACAATAAATAATACTTTGTGTGGGTGATAATGAATAAATGCATATGGTTGGACGGTAACAAATAGGTCCGTATAGTAGGAAAAGTCTCAATAAATTTACATGCAAGCCTTATATTTCATTTCTAAACAAGACCATTCAAAATATAGGACTTTATTTCTGAATGAAGGGAGAATACCTGATATACCAAGCCTCATGCAGTCATCATTCTGTTTAAACGGGTGCTCTGACTCTTACGAGGTGTTGGTCCTAGTAATGCAATCACATGTGGCATGGTCATTCCTCCAGAAACAATTATTTCTGTAGAAAGCATAATAACAGAAGCATAAGATTAAACTTAATAGCAAAAGCAGAAGACTAGAAAAATAAGGTGATATAGGAAAAATGTTGTTACAAGCACCAACAAACTGAATGGCAGAGAAAGACCACGGGAACTCCAAGTCGACAGTGAGTTCATATTAGCTTGGTAAAAATGCAAAAATAAATCTAACATACGGAGGATAACAATTAACAGAACATCCGAGTAACTTAACAAGAGCAGCAGGTAATATTTCGAAATGCAAATAGAATTTACTTCACATCTCAAACCCAGAGCATTAAAAAGCAATTGCTATTAGGAGAGATCAAATCTTTCTTCGTTTATTTTTAGGCAGTAATAGTACAACGTATAGACCATCTTAAAGCAAGACTGAAATAACCAACCTATCCCTTCTCGAATGGACAAATTGGGCCTCATAATTTCCTCAGATTTCACCAAAAATATGTCACCAATATATAGATGATTGGTTGGCACATAGACACTGCATAGTTCTTCATCACCTTTTTCAGTCTGCAATGCAATGATATATGATCACCTCAAGACTTAAGAACAAATAAATAAAGTACATCATTAAAGCGTTAAACACAGACGATTCAATGGCATGTAGATATAGGCATCACATAGTTCATCGTCTCTGTCAGTGTGAAGTCTGAAGTTCTGAACAAAACAATACATAAAAAGAAAGGACCAAATAATCAATATGGTCTCTGTAATATCCAGACCAATGATAGCAGTTGTTAATGTAATTTGATAAATGAAAATTTGTATCATTTTGTGACGTTGAGACCTAAAGTTCCACAATTTGGTACGATTTTTGATCGACTTGGTGTATCTACTTTAATCCTTGTTAGACCTTTGCATAAGCTTAGACGCATATACTCTTGAGATAAAGCCAAGAAACAAATCTATTATCAGGCTTGGCTCTATTGTGTAAGCCATAATTGTCATGGCGGTCTAGCTAGGCGCAGCGAGTCCGGAGCACTAGGACACCTAGGCGGTGATTAGACGATGAATACATGGCTACAGAAGATCCTTTATCAATAGCATAAAAGAAATAAAAAGAGAGGGGATGAGACCATGAGCTGGATGAGGCCCAGTGCAGCCCAAATAGATGAGCTGATCCAGAGCATTTAGCTTAGGGGCTACACTATCCAGCAACCGCACGATATACTCCCTCTCGTGCTAAACCTAGCGAGCCGGGCCCTTTTGCACCACCGCTCGCTCGCCTCCCTTTTGCACCGCCGCCCCCAAAGCCACCCACTCGCCGACCTTGCTCATCGCCTCCCATGATTGCTCGATCCAATGGCTCCCACCAAGAAGACCATCCTCTCCTACTGCCCCACCTCGTCGCCACAATGGAGATGATGACATCAAGAGAGGTGGCGGAATCCTTCACTTCTGCCATGTGCCTCTCCCTTCTCTATCTGTTTTGGGTTCGTAGGCCCCTCCAGTTGAGGCAAGCTGTCCCGACATCCCCCTCTGGCACCGTGACGACTAGGCATTGCCTAGGCAACGCCGTGACTACTATGGTATAAACAACCCCGCCCCAGAAAGCTCTAGGCTAAAGTTTTAGCGCTTATACGATAAATCATGTAAAACATTTGTAAGGCTTATTTCATAAGCAAACTTGCTAGCTTATAAGCTAAAAGTCCAATAAGCCTGCTAATGAGATCAGTCTTTACCTAAGCCAGGTACATAAGACCCAATATTTAATTATTATTGGCTAATATTTACATCCTTGGGATCTAAAATAGTTTTGACGTAAAAAATTACAGCTAACGGATGTCACTTTCCTGAAAGTGGAATTATTCCAGTAATGAGGTAACGTGAAAAGAGCACGCAAAATATGATCAATCAAACAAAAATGTACAAAAAGCTTCTTGAAAGCATACTAATAGGAAACTTATCTAGAATCAGAAATCCAAGTATCACCATGTGCTGGCTGAAGCAAGCCATAGCATGCGATATGTATAAACAAGTACCTGAAGAACCATAGTCGACGTTATGAATCCAAATGCATATTCACCAACACGGGGATGGCTAACTATTGCTACTTCTTTAAACGCTGTTGTATTTTGATCTGTCAAATGAAAATTTTAGTAAAAGAAAAAATTTTCTGGTTGAACAAAAGGAATTCCAACATAGTTGAAATATAAAGATAAAATAAAAATAGAAAAGAGATGTTTCCAATTAAACCATAGATGTCCACTTCATACTTCTAGTATTAGATTTAAGCTTTAAAACAATCAATCAACTTGCCGAAACCGATGAAAACTCAAAATGTAGTGGATAGAAACACTTATGTGGTCTTCTACAAATTAAAGCAAACACAAAATGGATCATCCTAAAAACTTCATAAGCTCAAGTGGATTCTGAAAAAGAACTCATGACCTTCAAATCATGGTCAACTCTTTATAAAGTACTGTATTTATAAAGTTTTACCTGATTTGGAATTTATCAGTTTTAGAGATAGAAGTCTTGCAAAGCATGAAGGAGAATTTTTAAGAAAAGAAATAATACAGATGTTAAATATTCTGGAGCGTGTAAAATTGTTGTGTGCATGAATTACCTGGTGAAACAGCAGTGCTAACTTGCTTTGATGCAGAATATATGTGCCTTACAAATGGCATTTTCTTTATAAACCATTCTCCAACCCAGAAGACAGTTGAACCCACCCATGAAGACACAAAAATTCCAACAAGAAGTATAAATATCAGGGAAGTCAAAAACCCAAGGCCTGAAATAATGTCATTAGTCGTAAACAAAATATACATTGAAGAAAAAGAACTTTTAGTAATCTGCATTGAACAAATCATTAATTTTTGCCAATATAGTAGAGCAACAAAAAACTTATATGTTATATTGTTATAGAAGGATTTTGTTGCACCATGTACTCAATGACATCAAATACACGTAAAGAACTTTGTAGGCCACTTATGCCCTATACAACTATATGACATAGAACAAGTAAATATACATGTTAGCGCATCTCTAACACAACAAATTTACCAATAACTAGCAAGTGATCAGATAGAAGCATTTGTGCAATAATTACCAAATATGTCGAATCCAAGTTTTGCATAGAGTGGACTGAAGAAACCATCAACAAATTGAATAAACCACCATGTGATGAAGAACGTGACAGCAATGGGGAAAAGAACTACGCTGCAAAATGCAAACAAAAAGAGGGAGCACACAAATAGGACATTAAGCCTGAGTAATTCATAGCTCTTGCAACATATCTGAATTAGTTCTTGCGAAACATACCATCCAATCATAAATTTTCTGGACACCCAGCTTTGAAGAACAGCAAAGCATGCCTATTGAAGTGTACCAGGTTTAGTATGAAATAAGTGCTTTGAAACAATCTAAGAACATACACGCAGAGAGGTATAATTCATTGGGTGAAGTGAGAAAAAAAAAAAGAAAATAATATAACAATATTGGTCCAAGATTGTCTAATTTGCTCAAGTGAATTTATCACTTTAGTATCTAAATGATGTCAATGTAATTAAAGGTTTACACCCTTCGTTGATTTTTATAAGGTGCCGTTTAACTTGGCATGGTCTCCAATGTTGAACTTTGACCACTTGTATTCGGGTACCTTCGAGATGTGCAGAGTCAAACACACACAATCGGGGGAGTGCGTGTAGACAGGTTCGGATCTCTTGGTCGAGTAATACCCTACTCCTGTGTGGCTAATGTATGAGATCGATGAACATATTACAGATCGGAAAGATTAGCTCTAGTTACAAGGAGAAGATGAATATGGGGGTGGCTAGGCTATGGCTATTGGATGTCTCGCTCGGAGATCTTCCTGCGCATCTAGCTCTGGATGGCTATTGCTTGAGAGTTATCTGAGATGTGGTTGTCTTTGACGACGTCTACTCTTGCCCTTATATAGTAGGTTGAAGTACCGAATCGTGGTCAATGAGGAGTCTGTTGCCGTTATGATCTTCGTATCGCATTTGAACTTTCATAACTGCCGGGCGTATTCGAGTAGCTTTCCTCGTATCGGGAATACGATCGAATCCTGCATTACGCGGGGATATCCCTTCCTCCATATATTTTATCCCGTCGAACTGGGCTTGAAATATCTGGAGTTCCCAAAAACTGACAAAGATATATGTGGTATGATTTTTGACTTTATAGCGTACATCCATATCCCATATTTGGATATTCGACAGTCTCCAATGTTGAACTTTGACCACTAATTTCTTTAACTACAAAATCATGTCCATATGAAACTACTTTTAAATACAAATCTAATTGCACCACTTTTGTGAGACTAAACCTATGTATTGTTGGACTAATTCTTGGGAAAAAATACAAAGTTTGAAACTCAAAATGCATGGGTGCCTTATTAAAATCAACGGAGGAAGTACTAAATAATCCTTTGAGGGGGGGAAAAGATCAAACTGCAAAAATAGTTAAACCAATATAAATGCCCAATGGGATTTGCTGTGGAAGTTTTTGTGTTGATCTAATGAGTTTGAGATTCCAGAGACCAACACTCAACGGCAGTTAATTAATCCTGGTTGTCAAATTCCTACTGCTATATGCATATTCCGTAAAAACTGTAGGGCCAGTGCTTATATGCATTACCTATTTATGACAAAGAAACACACTTACTGCATGTTCAAAAGCCAGATTAGACCAAACTGATGTGGATATGATACATTGATACAGCAGTGTTATTGAAAGTCAATTCGACATCTAACATGGGTCAAGACCTAAAATTTAAGTTGATGCGCAGGAGAATCTTATGAAGAATCGGGCACAAACTTTCCTCTAGGATAAGTAAAACCCCTCATTTAAATTCCAGTGTCTAATTTACAAATCAAAATATGCTACTATGTTAGAATCTGCAGTTCTGCACATACATCATTAACTGGAAGTTGTTTCGATGGCATTTTCGCTTGAACCCATAAAGCACAACATGTTGTGCATCGGTGCGCACGAACTGGAAGTCCTATCGCTTCATCATTTGCATCCAAGTTTCCAATAGCATCGATACTCTCATGTTCTCAAATTGCTACTGCCTGCGGGCTGCAGCTTTACGGAAATAAACGGTAAATCCGACAAAGCGCCCCCACACGTTCGCATTACGGACTTCTAAGAACCAATGCAATGCAATCAGAAAAAACGTTAATTAGGCCGTAAAACGCGAGGCCAGGTCAAGTCAACCATCCAAACCGGAAGCCGGGGGATCAAAAGGCGGCAGCACAGGCGCAACCAGATCCGAGAAATCGTAAGGGTTTAAGCCCAGCCCGTACGTCGGTAGTAACAGGGTTGGAAAAGTACGTATCATCGATCCGGACCTTGCGGGTGGAGGTGACCGGCGAGCTGGGCCGCGGCGACGACTTGACTGGGTCCTCGGGGTCAACGGCCTCCGGCGCATGGCTGAGAGGCACGGGCGCGTACTCCTTCTCCTCCAGCATTGTCGCGGCCGTGGACCTTCCCGAAACCTCCGGAAGCTTCTCGCGGCGGGCGAAGTGGGTGTGTTGGGTGGGAACACGAAAGCGAGGTACCACGCTGGGTAGTGGCGGCGGCGGCAGCAAAAGTGCGCAGTTGGTGGCGGAGTTCGGAAGGAGAAACAACGCCGTGCGAAGTGACCGAACTGCAGCCCCCGCCCCCACCCCGGGCGGTCCGAGCCTTTGTGGGGCACACATGTCACTGGCATGAAGGGAAGCGCGTGGGACCCGAGCGTTAGGGGTGGTGTTACGTGGGCGGGAGGGAAGGGAAGGGAGGAGGCGTAGCGGGCGGCGGGTCAGGTCACGTCCAGTCCAGTCCAGGGCTCCAGGCCAGGTCGAACCGTCGAAGCCGTCGCACGGTCGGTGCCGTGCTCGGTCCGGCCGTGGTTTTATCCACCGCGCGCCGGCTGGGAGTGGGAGGCGGCTTCGAGAAGAGGCTGCGATGGATAGACCGGGGGCACGCTGATTCGTGTTCGGTACACGTTGACTTGGACAAAGGTCAGACCAAGTCGACGTCTGGGCATCTGGCACTGTTTGCTTTGGCCCGCTTTGCTTGGGTATACGCCTTGCCAAGATAGCTTGACTGGGCCGATTTTAGGTTAGATCAATGCACAAATCAAACTGATACACTGTGCGGACACCGTCTGTTTCATGGAGCGTTGTCAATGAGACTACACAGATATGGGGATTTTTACGGGTTTGAATGCTATGGTAAACTTCTACTTCTGTCGGTGTGTCTCTTGAGCGAAGAGTTGAGGGTATCTTTTTATCCGATCATCTACAAAGATACTAGTTTGCATGTGACTTGTATTTAACGAGAGTTCGAGTTACGAGTAATGATTACAACGAGTTCTTATACGCACTAGGCTTATATACAAAGACTATCCCACCCTCAGCAGGTTGACTTAAGTGTGAGCATCGTTATTATTCCGAGGGAGTGGCAGTGCATCCCACGTTATTGCTTCCTTAGGGTGGATCTCTGACTCTGGGGTCCCATGGAGGCCCCAAGGTTGACCCAGGTTACACTTTGATACCTCTTCTTTATAAGCAACAGCCTTTGGATACGATTAGAGTTTTACAAGATAAGCCATGTGCGTACATGGTCTTAAAAATGAAGCTGATAAACCTCGTAGAGTGAACCAAAATAACAACGTTAAAGCAACCACGATGAGAGAAAAAAGATTCAGTGAAGCCAACCATAAATTTTTTAAGCACAACATCAAAATAGTACAATGGATTGTTACTCTCTCACCACTTCTTAAACCTTTTAGGACCTTTAAATCTTTGTTGTATACAAGAATATAGTATAAAGAATAACCTAGTATCTAATTCTTTCGTGCACCTCTTGGTTTGGATGAGTTGACTTGTGGCTTCTTGGTTGCGTGGGTTCTCTATGACCACTCCTAAATTTATATATCATTCCTAGTTCTCCTTCAAAGCAAATAGAAATCTTACTTCTATTCGGATTACGAATATCCTATTAGGATTCATTTAGCACATCTTTTTTAAATCCTAAATGGCTATATATGTCGCCATATTTAATAGCCGATGACCGACCTCGCAAGGATCACAGGACTAAAGGGTCCCACTCATTGGTCGATATCAAGCGAGACGAGGCACCCCTCTATCGTCCTGACCCACCTATTCTTATCCCATACCCAAACTAACATCAAACATGCACACCCATTGCTCTCAACTCCCAAGTCTCATCCATCCCCTTCCTCTATTGCTGCTCTGCAATTGCCTCCATTGATCCTCCTCCCCTTTATTTGCTCATCGTGGCTGGGAGCTTGACACCAGAGCCATGGTCTTCCTCTCTTTTTCTCTCTTCCCCTATCTTAACCAACAAAGAGAGGTCAGCATGGCGGCATACAGGGCAACAACCAACGGAGTTGAATTGGCTAATGGATGAGAGAATGAGTAGGGAAGGGTGAGAATTGCGAATAGATCTGGAGCGAGGAGGGCCGATTCGACGTGGTGGCGAGGAGGCACCGAAATGGCAACGAACCCATTAGATCTATGCCCCAACAACAATGCATTAGGCCTCTTTAGCTTTCTCTTTTGCTCATAGGGGTGGGCAATCGGTTTTTTCGGTTCTTTCGGTTCAGTTTTTTCGGTTTTAAAAAATTTCGGTTTTTGGATTTGCAAAACCGAACCGAAACCGAAATAGTGTAAAAACCGAACCGAATTAACCGAACTGAATCGGTTCGGTTAATTCGTTTTCGTAAACCAATTACATCGCAACAGCCAATAATTAAAGCTCGAATCGCCAAACTGGCGGCGATCGAGATTCGGGGCTTGAGCATTCGATTTCGTGGCTTCAGCGCTCTTTGCATACACAAGAATATCAATACAAGATACTTCATACTTAACCCATTTGCATGCACAAGATGACAAGAATACAAGATATTTCATACTTATATACATAGTTTACATACAAATATACAATTCGCTTCTGTTATTCTTCCCTGCACTGCTTCTCCGAACGGAGCGAACCACAAATCTTACGAAGAACCCACGGCTTTGTACCGAACGCTACATGCTAGTAAGTTTAATTGCATGCACATACACGACACGATTTACAACTCTTACCAATAATACTTCATGATTTAACTGTGAAGTTAACACCGATCTCACGATCGATTCCGCCTAGTTGATGCCAAGAAACTCGCTCATAAAGAGCAGATCACAAAACCCTCCTGCTCCTCCCTGCATGTGCATCTGGTCCGCCGTCTCGTCGAACCCCCAGCAGATGCCGCCGTCGCCGAGCCGTCGGGAGGAAGGGAGGCGCCGCTGAAGGCGCGTCGCCGCCGGAGGAGGAAGGCGCCAGCGCCCTGCGTTGCCAGCCGGCCACGGGAGGACGGAACCGCCATGATCTACGTGGTCGCGCTGGGAAATAGGGGAATTGGGGATTTGGGGTCTGGGGAAGGGGAACAACCGAACTAGGGTTAGGGTCTTGGCCACCAGTTGGGCTTTTGCCGTTTTGCGATTTGCAAATGGGGCCGGGTTGGCCGGTTGGCAAGTGTGGCGACTGGCGAGTAGCCGGCTTCAAGCCCAGCAGAGAAATCGGTTTTTCGGTAAACCGGTTTTTTCGGTTTTTGAAAGAAGAAAACCGAACCGTAAACCGAAAACTGAATAGTACTGAAATAAAAACCGAACCGCAAACCGAAAACCGAAAAAACCGAAAATTTCGGTTTATTCGGTTCGGTTCGGTTCGGTTCGGTTTTTCGGTTTTCGGTTAAAAGTGCCCACCCCTATTTGCTCACCCGCCTCTCTCTTTTGGTAAGCTTGTTGCAAGTATTTCTTCGAATTATTGCTACACCCTTTCTCTGAAGTCACAAGAAGTGTTTCTTGTTGTTGCAATGTGAATTATTATGTTGTTTATTCCAATTTTGTTGCAAGTCCCCCGTTGAATATATATTTTTTAAATATTGCAATGGTTGTAACACCGTAGACTTGTTTAGTTCTAAACTTTGTAGTTTTTCAAAGCACATCTCCACGTTAATTTCATCTAGAGACTGAGACTTTTTTTAATCTTTTTTTTAAGAGCGAACACCATTTTTGTTGCAGATGTTGAATTGATTTGTTACATTTGTAGTCCAAGAAGTGCTTCCCTTGGTATTCTACTAAGCAAATTCTTTTCCGTGATGTTCCACGAAACTACATTCTTTCGCTATGGCATTTTTCTGGGTTTTTTTTCTTCCAAATTTACCCGGTTGAGGTCTATATATTTTGAAGTCTCCAATTTCTATTTATTCAGCGAAAGTTAAAATAAAAGTTATTGCTCACTTGCTTTTCCATTTCATTCCCACTAAAAACGTGATTAGATGATCACATGATCAATATCAACAAAGTAAAAGAACCATTATAAATTTACAATGCCATGGTGCACCCTTCTTGGGTTTCCTGCATGCATGAATGTTGGACAACACCATATCATCCCAGTTACAATAAATCTTTTCTTAGAGAAAGAAAAACAACTACTGATTCTCGAAAAAAAACTACTGAGGACGACGAGGTGGCGGTGGATATTGGCTCGAGCCAGACCAAGAACTCGTAGTCGCCGGATAAGTCCACACACTTGCCGGCCAGGTCCACTGCGCCGCCTCGCCGTGCTCTGCACCCGCGCCGTAACCCGAAGAAGGGGAAGCAGAGGACGGCACGGAGGCCACAGTAACAGAGGAAGCGGGAAAAGAGTAGGACCCCGAAGAACTACTTATGGCGCCAGCGTCGCCGCTGCCATAGTACATAGGAAAACCGCCATGGCTGCCGCCGCCACCTCCCCCAGGCAGAAGCATCTGGTGCCGCAAGTAGTCCGAGACTGCGCTTGCCGGGTACGCCATCGAAGCCATTGTTTGAGAGGCGACCGGCGCCGCGCTCGCGGTGGCGGAGGCGGCTGGTCTAGTGATACGCGCGTCCTCGGGGAAGTTGAGCTTGGCGCGGCTGCCGCGGAACCGTAGCGCTGCCTCGTCATAGGCGCGCGCCGCGGCCTCAGCGGTCTCGAACGTGCCGAGCCAGACGCGGGCGGCCTTGTGCGGATCCCGGATCTCCGCCGCCCACTTGCCCCACGGCCTCTGCCGCACGCCGCGGTACCTCCGGCCAGCAGGCTCGCCACCACCGCCGCCCTGGTCCGCGGCCACCTCGGCTGTGTACGCGGGCGAGCGCTCGTCCATGGTCGCGCCCTGCGCGTCCGAGCTATGCCCTTCCCCTGCAGAAGACGAGCAAGGTGATAAGCGCGAAGCACTAGTTAGCACGTCACATTTAACTTCTCCATCGATCGTTTCGCGCTACACTACACAGGTACGTACGCATTTTTGCTCCCATGTGTTAAAGAAGTGTCTATCTCTACCGGCCAGCTGCAAGCACGTATACACTAGCCTGTAGCAATTTACATTTCGTTCCTACCGTACGTACTGTCATGGCAAAGTTGGTATTTAATTTTGTTGTGTTGCACCAGTGCAGCAAACACGTCTAGTGGATTAGTTTGGTCGGAGTTGGAATCCTTGGAAGAGTTGTCTGCAGCAGCAAAACTTGAAATTTTTTTTAATATGGATACACGTTTCGTATACATGGCACCATAGTCTTGTATAATAGTTTTATAATATCATAAATTTAACCTATGTATTTAAAATTTGCTAAAAGTATAATACGAATAGTTCTAAGGTTCACCAAAATTTATAGAGTTGGTGGAGTAGAGTATTCTTAACTCCAGAAATTTATAGAGTCGGAGATACATTAAGGGTGTGTTTGGCAGGGATTCAGTTTCTCCAGATTCGTGAATCTGGTGAAGCTGAAAATTCTAACTTCACCAGATTCGTGAAGCTGAAGTTGTGAGTACATTAAAAGTGCTTAGATAGATCATCTTATTTACATTTTAAACCAAAAATATAAACTTAATTCATTTTATTTTAGCCTAGCTACAAGTTTCAGATTTCAGGTGAAGTCGAAATCTGTAGCTCTACCAAACAGGCCTTAAATGTATTTAGATGGGTCATCTTGTTTACATTTTAGCCTAAAAATATAAACTTAATTCACTTTATTTTAGCTTATAAACTCTAGATCTAAAGTGAAACTAGGAACTGAAGCTCAGTTAAATAGACGATATCAACATTTTCGAGAACACGCCACTATGTTGACACCAACCTTTAAATCCTGCATGGCTAACACATGCTAAACACTAAATAACATTAAGATCGAAAAGAGACTTCACCGAAAGAAAAATTCGAAAAGGTAAGTGTTACGTTTGAACGCGTGACGCAGAGCTGTTTAGTTTAACCTGTGTCCTTCAAACGTTCTCAAAAATAAAAAATACTAGTCCTCACCTGCTGCGAACTCCGGTGTCGGCGCGCCAGAATAGCTCCCCTGCGCATGCACGTAGCCGTGGGCCATCACCAGATCCTCCCGGGCGGTCCACTGCCCGCCGCAGCCGGACGACGAGACAGGCCACGCCGACGCCCCCGGCGCCCACCGGTCGTCGTCGCCAGCCACGACCCTCGTCAGGGCCGACACCATCGTGGACATCTCCTGAGCCTGGTACTCCCCGGACAGCACCGAACTGCCGGCCGCCGCCGCGGCCTCGACCTCTCCATCGTCGTCCTCATCCCTCGCCGCCCGGCCTTCGCCGCCGCCGCCCCGACGTCGGTCCGCCATCTGGTACCACGCTCGAGCGACTGTCGCCAATACCGCCGCTTGCATGCAGCAACTGTAGCACGTACGTACGTGCAGAGATCGACCTGGCTAATCTTTCGCACTCTGAAATCCGAATAGGTTGGATCGATCGAGTGGCTAGTTCAAAACTTGAAAGCACTGTCTCCGATCCATTCTTTGCACAAGGTAGACTTACAGCTGTATATATAGTTATATATACAAAAGAGCAGATGACTCGATATGGGCAAAGACATGTGGTTTTGCTAAATTAACAGAAGGGAGAGAGAAACCATGGGATGTGCGACGACGCTAGCTAGGCGCCGCCACAAAAAGGTAGGGTTCATTTTTGGAACGAGTCACGCTCTGACCGCTGCTTGAATGGGCTATAGGGATTAGACACCTGCTTGGCTGCTTAAGTGATGCTCTGTCAAGAAACTGAATCAAATTAGTGGCTTAATTAAGTAGGTAATCAGGCCGCACGTGGATTGTAATCAAGCATGTACTCTAGCCGCATGTGGATTATAACCTGGCTGTTTACCTGTTCTAATGCATTATTATTTTGAGCAAGTCAAAAAACATGCATGCATGGATCCTTGCCCAAGTTCTGCATCCTGGATCCAAAATGTGCTAATTTGCATTTTTGCCGACATGGGTAAAATCACTGTGTCTGTTATTACCTCCCTTCTCAAATAGAGATATCATTCTAGAACACATACAATGAACAAAGGACAAAAAAGATAATTAGAGGTGGTGAATAGGAGCCAAATAAAATTTTCCCTCTAAAAATCAAACCACCAAGAGAACAAATCAAATGAATGTACACTTTAACTAAGTGGTCAGATGAACAGTACCTTCGATCAGGAGATCGGATAAACAAAGAAAATTGCACTGGTTGGATGAGTAGTAAAACAACAAACTGGTCACATAAATAGTGTTCGAATAAATAGTAAAAACTATACTGGTTGGATGAACAGTAACTATGAACTGATCAACAACACTCGTTGAATGAACAATGTTCGGGTGAATAGTAAATCAACACGATCTTAAAAATAAAAATCGATGTAATTTTTTATCGACTGATCCAAAATACATGAAATTTTATGTGCATCTTCCTTTGGATGTCAAGAATCTATTCTAACCTTCAATCACAATGATTTAAGCCAAAATTCTGACCTTTTACCGGTTTAATGAATGTTGCACCAAAACTGGGCTAAACACAAAAACTTCACCCGTAGCTTGCTCGTGAGGAATTAATAATCAAAATGATCTTAGATGCCCTCCCATATATCACAGCAAGTAAGAACACCCTTCAAAAAATAAGAACATGATCTACAGGGATCTTTTTTCTACCAAGTACAAAAATTAGTTTCTTACAAAAACTAAAAAGAAGATGTTGTAGATTGTCTAAATAATTAAAGTATGATCTATAAAAGATTCATCCAGCAATCTTTCATCATTGACACAAGATCCAAAAGCACTTAAAAGAAGGGAAGGCAAAATCAAAGTGCAATAAGCGAAAATGCAAGAAGTAAAAGAAATTTTAAAATAGAGAAAAAAAATTAATCTTTCAGTACTTTGAGAATAAGGTTTACAAAGCCATACTAACAGGTGGACAGAGCTCACATGAGCACAAGGAAAACAAAAAATTCTCTCTAAAATACTTAGGGGTGAGGTATCCTTTTACCCCTCTATTTATTCCTAACCCGAGCAATTTCCACCATTAGATGATTTGCTTCTCACATAAGGAACCTTATTAAAGACTGGGATTAACTCACTCAACCATACATGGGCTGACTCGAAACCAACAATATAACGGGTTTTGACATACACCTCTCAGGGCACCACTAACTTAACCAATACTTCACCCGCGAACCTACGATCCGACAATCCTACTTCGCTTGAATAGGGTTTAAGTTAGTATCTGCACTATCCACTTGTTTTCTCGGCTTGCAGCTACTCCCTGATCTCAGTCATTTTTACTGACACCTTGATCGTCTAGGCCTCAGCTCTCCCAGCCTAGTCTCAATCTCTCCGCCTCATCAGACCTGCTCCCGAAGTCCTGCAACCATCATAGACAAAGAAAACGCATCATATAGCAATATCTAACAACATATGTAATCAAATTAGCACATAGTTAGAATGATATATAATTTGTCTAGACTAGTTTACGATCTTTTTGAACCAGTTCACAAACTGTCCCGATCAGTTTACAAACTGTTCAAATTAAACTTAAATTTGTGCACTACAAGTTCAGATACAGTCAATTACTCATCACAAATATAGATAGATCTTCACATAGTCATTTAGTGAAACTTTTAAAATCTTGATTATTGATATAGACATGACATGTGTTAACTTTCATTGACGTAAAATAAATAAAAAAATAGAGTTTTTACCCTCATTTGCAGGTTCTATAAGCTACCACTAAATGGTTGCACCCTTTATAGCGCAAGGAAATGCCGAAAGACCGGCATGCCACGTGTCACCCAAGCCAGTTTTGCAAAAAAGCCCCTTCATTTCTTCGAATTACGGATAGGTCTTTACGGATTACGAATAGGTCCTTCGCGATTTTTTGTGAGACGAAGATAATTTTTTTCCATCGCGTTTGGGTCACTGGCGCGGTATTTTACGGAAAAACCTCCCGTTAAGTTCAAATCGCAAACAAGCCATTTTCTAATTTTTCAGGATAGCAATCAGGTCAAAAAAAATAACAAACATGCCCCTGCTTCTTACGTCTAAGTCCTTTCTCCGTTTTTCCCGGAAAAAAATGTTTTTGTCACAAAAAAAACCCGAAAAAAATGTTTTCGTCACCAGAAAAACACAGATTCGTCGAAGATTTATAGCAACTTATGGATTTGCCAACGGATCATAACCGCGGGTTTTTTTAAAAAAAACGTAGATTCGTCCAAAGATTTATAGTGACCCATAGATTCGCCGGCGGGTCCTAACGACCCATTTTTTTTAACAAACACAAAAAACCAAAAAAACAAAAAAAAACCAGATTCGTCGAAGGTTTATAGCGGTTCGTGGATTCGCCCACTGGTCCGAGTAGCCTTTTAAAAAAGGAAATACATAAAAAACGGCCGCACTTTTCTTTTAAAAAAACAAAAAAACACAGATTCAACTGCAATTTTCTAAATAAAACACGCATCGACAAAAAAAACACGGATTCATCGAAGGTTTATAACAATTTGTGTATTTGCCAACGGGTCATAACCGTGAGTTTTTTTTAAAAAAAAGTAGATTCGTCCAAAGATTTATAGCGACCCGTAGATTCGCTGGCGGATCCTAACGACCCATTTTTTTTAACAAACACAAAAAACTAAAAAAAACATAAATTCAACCGTAATTTTCTAAATAAAACACGCATCGACAAAAAAAACACGGATTCGTCGAAGGTTTATAACAACTTATGGATTTGCCAACGGGTCATAACCGCGGGGTTTTTTTTAAAAAAACGTAGATTCGTCCAAAAATTTATAGCGACCCATAGATTCGCCAGCCGGTCCTAACGACCTATTTTTTTAACAAACACAAAAAACAAAAAAACGATCAAATATCCCGAAACGCGTAAAAAAATAACTACGGTTTTCTAAAAAAAATACAGATTCGTCGAAGGTTTATAGTAACCCGTAGATTAAACGCGGATTCATCGAAGGTTTGTAATATCCTATGGATTCGCCAGCGAGTCCTACCGACCCATTTTATTTAAAAATTATGGAAATCGAAAATTCGACAAATTTTATCAGACGACGGGTTGTAACCGCGGTTTTCTAAAGAAAAACGTAGATTCGTTGAAGGTTTATAGCTAACGACCTATTTTTTAAAACAAATATGAAAACCGAAAATACGACCCCATACATTTACCAACGGGTCCTATCGACTCTACAGAACGGCGCAGCGTAGCGCACTATTATTGCTAGTTACTCGTAAAGCTTGTACCCCTTGTTGCCACCGCATTCTCTCCATTTCGCATGGAAATATTCTCCGACGTGTTCGAATTCGACTTCCTTCCTCCTTGAGTTGATGCGGTCCTCCTTGAGTTGATGCGCTGTTCAAATGACCGGAATGCATCATGCATGGTAAGACCAGATGTCTTGGACGGCGACTTGACGTTTTCACATCGACATGGGATGATCCAAGCAGTCTTTCTTTAGCTGTAATCATGCATGAGTAGTAGACTAGTAGCAGTGCATTAGGTGGTATTTGGTTGGGTAGATGAGAGTAGATGTGATATAGTTATTCAGTTTTTAAAATTTTTTTTAAAAATGCTAGATAGAGTCATCCAAAAAAAAGACCGGATAAGCTCATCCAGTTTGTTACATGAAGAGGTGTACTCGGTTAAATTCAAATTTCACCGAAGTGTACTCGGTTAAATTCAATTTTCGGTCAAATTTTGTCTAAAAATTTAAATTTTATTCAAATAATCATATTTCGGTCAAATTTTATCTAAAAATTCAAATTTTGTTTGAAAACTCGAATTTCAATCAAATTTTGTCCGAAAAATCAAATTTCAGTCAAATTTTGTCTAAAAATTTAAATTTTGTCAAAATTTTCAAATCAAAATTTGAAACCTTGATTACAACTAGCCTATCCATCCAACCAAATAAAAAATTATCTCATCCTATCTATTTTCATCCATCCAACCAAACAAAAGCTTGGCACAACTTTACCCATCCAGCCAAACAGCCACCTGAATGGCTTCATCCTATTTAGGCTGGATGGTCATATCCTATTCAACCTCATCCAAACAACCAAACGTACCCTTAATATATATAAACTTTGTTAGAGTATCACAATGTATAGCGGTATAGCAAATTCTACCAGGTCTCAAAACTAGGTTGGTCAATTTTTGACTCTATGGCCAACTTGGAGGCACCTTGGATGATTGATACAGAACTAAGTTGGTGAACTACGGAATTTTTACTGTTGTAGTCTGTTTTTTTTTAAGTTAGCCCTGTCAATTTTTTTTAGATTTGGCTACCTGCCCACGCAAACCGCGCCAGGGAGACGCTACATAAGCAAAGCAGCGGACTGGAGGCGCTGCAATGCCCCCAGTCCGACACGTGGTGGCAAAAAACAAAAAAAAAGGCTACAACATGCAGCGGACTGGGAGCACTACATGCTACAGCCTGGTGAATGCTACAGTGTTTTTTGATTTTTTTTTGCTATAAGGAGGCTAATTATGAAAAAACGCATTTTAATTTTATCAGATTTTATAAATGCATTACAAATAGAAAAAATATACGACAATTAATTCTAAAAAAATAATTCTGCGAGTAGTTCTGAAAAAATCATACGTCGGCTAGTTCTAAAATGCATGTGTCCTATCACAAATATTTTGAGGGCCCATATTCTATGAAGGGACAAAATATAACATAATATATTTGAGGAACCATATGTTACAGACCCAATCACCGTTAATAATTATGCAGATAAAATTACCGTCAATAATTCTACGAGCCATTAGGCAATATTTTTTATTAGTTTTATTATTGCCAAAAAAATATTAATGCCATAAATAATATTTTATAGGAAATATTTTTTATTAGTTTTATTATTGCCTAAAAAATATTAATGTCGTTAATAATATTGCCTTAAAAAAATATTGCCTGAGTTCCTGCAGAATTATTGACGATAATTCGATCTGCATAATTATTAACGGTGATTGGGTCTGTAAAATATAGTTCCTCAAATATATTGTGTTATATTGTGCCCCTCTGTAGAATATGCGCCCTCAAAACATTTGTGGTAGAACCTGTGCTTTTCAGAACTAGCCGATATATGATTTTTTTTTAGAACTACTCGCAAAATTATTTTTTTCTGAACTAACTGTCGTATATTTTTTCTATTTGTAATGCATTTATAAAAACCGATAAAATTAAAATGCATTTTTTTTCATAATTAGCCTCCTCATATAAAAAAAATTCAAAAAACATTGTAGCATGCAGCGCTCCCAATCTGCTATATGCTGCAACCCTTTTTTTGTTTTTCGCTTTTTTTTGTTTTTTGCCACTATGTGTCGGATTGAGGGCATTGTAGCGCCTCTAGTCCACTGCTTTGCTTGTGGAGCGCTTCCTCAGCGCGGTTTGCACGGACCTTAGGGTTAAATCTAAAAAAATTCTGACGATGCTAATTTTTTTAAAAATAACTGGCTACAACAGTAAAAACGTCATTGAACTTCCTACTCACGCATGCAGATGGCCTGGGAATGGTGGTGTGCAATGTTACATCAGAAGCACATGAAGCATAACCAATGTATACCTTATATTAAAGAAGAGGATTGTGGACCAACCAAGGACGTCATGTCAGTATCCTTGCAAGGAGGTCCTCCGAAGAATTCTAAATTACATTTAGATCCTTCCATCAGTTTCTAACATAATGGACTAGAAAAAAACCGAAATAGCATCTAGGTCCTTCAGCAGTTTACGTTTAGATCATCCTACCGGTTTTTTGCAGGATGAATCCAAAAAAATTGAAATTACGTTTAGATCCTAAGAAATCTGTTTTTAACGGAATGGACAAAAAAGAAAATAAATTTAGGTCTCTCCACAGTTTTCTACAAAAAAATCCCACATGTTCGCCGATGGCTTATAGCAATTCACAGATTCACTGACAGTTTTAGAAACTCGTTTTTTTTAAAAAAAAATAGCAGAATGGACATCGAAAAGTGAAAATACGTTTAGGTTACTCCGCGTTTTCTTAAAAAAAATCCCACAGGTTCGCCGATAGCTTATAGTAATCCATAGATTCGCTGACAACTCCTAGCAACCCATTTTTTAAAAAACAAAGAAAACCAAAATTACATACAAAAAACAAAATTATATTTAGGTCCCTCCGTGGTTTTCTCCCAAAAACAAATTTCACAGATTCGTCGACAACTCCTAACAATCCTTTTAAAAAAACATAAGAAAACCGAAATTACGCAGGCACATTTTTTTAAAATCTCCCAGAAAAAACAAAAATATGTTCATGTCCTCGTATCTTTTTCCGTAGGTAACCATCGAACTAAGTTTCGCACCGCACAAAGAGGACCCGTGGTGCCACAAATCTGCTGATGACTCAGGCTAACATATTTTTGAAAAAACGCTCGAGAAAAAACAAATATATGTTTACGTCCTCATACCCCTTTTGTCACAAATATTTATCGGACCAAACTTTGCATGGCGCGGCGTTGAGCGACCCAAATTTTGCACTGTGCAGCATAGCGCATGACCCTGGCTACTTGTTTTTCAAAAATAGTCGTTGGATCAAATTTTGCACGGCACAGCATCGCGCAACCAAATTTCACATAACGCAGCGTAGCGCGTGACCTGGCTAGTTAACTATGGATAAGCATGCAATTCCGAGTTAGTAACTGAACAGTTGCTGTCTGCAGCGAAACAAAGCAACTTGCTAATTTAGTTTGGAAGAACTAGTGACTAATTAACGGAGTATATACCTTGCTTTGATCGTTTAATTAATCGCCAAACATGGTTGCAGAAAATACTACTCCCTCTAGTCATATAAGAAGTTCTACTTTTTAGATTTTTAGAGTCAACAAGATCCCATTTTGACCCCTAAATTTTATCATCATAATTTTTTAAATGGTTACACCCATTATACCGCAAGGAAATGGAGAGAAACGAGAGCGCCACCTGTCACCGCGCCGTTTTGCGAAAACCCCCCTTCGTTTCTTCAAAATTACGTATAGGTCCTTCGTGATTTTTTGTGAGATGAGAATAAATTTTTTCTTCGCGTTTAGGTCCTCGCCCGGTAATTTACTAAAAGCCTCCGTTAAGTCCAAATCGCGAACAAGCCCTTTTCTAATTTTTCAGATAGCGAACAGTCCAAAAGATAACAAACAAGTCCTCGCTTACGTTCGTGTCCTTTCGCCGTTTTTCCGGAAAAATTGTTTTCGCCACGAAAAACCCGAAAAAATGTTTTCGTCACCCAAAAACGGAAAAATATTTTCGTCACAAAAAAAGATTCATCGAAGGTTTATGGCAGCTTATGGATTTGCCAACGGGTCGTAATCATGGGTTTTTTTTAAAATGTAGATTCGTCTCACAGATTTATAGTGACCATGGATTCGCGGTGGGTCCTAACGACCCATTTTTTTTAACAAACGCAACAAAAAACCGAAAAAATGTTTTCAAAGACAAAAAACGAAAACAATGTTTTTGTCACAAAAAACACGGATTCATCGAAGGTTTATATCGACTTATGGATTTGCCAACGGTCATAATCATGGTCTTTTTAAAAAAATATAGGTTCGTCGAAGATTTATAGCGACCGTGGATTCAACGGCGTCCTAACGACCCTTTTTTAACAAACGCAAGCGGGGCGCCACATCGTCACCGCTGCCGCTTTTGAAAACCCCTTCGTTTCTTCAAAATTACGATAGGTCCTTCGCGATTTTTGTGAGATGAGAATAAATTTTTTCTTCGCGTTTAGGTCCTGGCCCTAATTTACTTTAAAAGCCTCCGTTAAGTCCAAATCGCGAACAAGCCCTTTTCTAATTTTTTTCAGATAGCGAACAGTCCAAAAGATAACAAACAAGTCCTCGCTTCTTACGTTCGAGTCCTTTCGCCGCTTTTTCCGGAAAAATTGTTTTCGCCACGAAAAAACCCAAAAAATGTTTTCGTCACCCAAAAAACGAAAAAAATATTTTCGTCACAAAAAAGATTCATCGAAGGTTTATGGCGGCTTATGGATTTGCTAACGGTCGTATCATGGGGTTTTTAAAAATGTAGATTCGTCCAGATTTATAGTGACCATGGATTCGCGGTGGGTCCTAACGACCCATTTTTAAAACAAACGCAACAAAAAAACCCGAAAAAAATATTTTCAGCACCAAAAAAAACGAAAACAATGTTTTCGTCCCGCGGATTCGCCGGTGGGTCTTAACGACCCATTTTTTTTAACAAACGCAACAAAAAAAACCGAAAAAATGTTTTCAGCACAAAAAAAAAACGAAAACAATGTTTTTGTCACCAAAAAAACACGGATTCATCGAAGGTTTATATCAGCTTATGGATTTGCCAACGGGTCATAACCGCGGGTCTTTTTTTAAAAAAATATAGGTTCGTCTGAAGATTTATAGCGACCCGTGGATTCAACGGCGCGTCCTAACGACCCTTTTTTTTTAACAAACGCAACAAAAAAAAACTCGGAAAAATTGTTTTTGTCACCCAAAAAACCTGAGAAACATGTTTTGGTCACAAAAAAACACAGATTCATCGAAGATTTTTCGCCCTTTTTCCTCTAGGCTATTTTTCACCGGTAGGTGGTTTTGCAAACATGTATTATTACTCAGTGAACACGTAGAGTATTAGGCTCGACAAAAGAAGGTTGTCATCTCTGATAATTTTTCCCCTTTTCCCTCTGGACTATTTTTGACCTGTTGGTGGTTTTGCGAAAATAAAAAAAGTTTATTTTTCCGAGCGCATGCTATGGAAATTCAACCGGCGCAGCGTAGCGCGCCTTTCTACCTAGTAGTTATAAAGGTGTGATGTTACGAAGTATTTTTAAGATAAATTTACTCATATTATTTTTGCATATCCAAACTACATATTTTAAATATATATCTATTATATATTAAAAGCTCATAAGAGTTGCCGAGAAAAAAGAGAAATATATTAGAAATTATCGTAAAAAACATCTAGCCATTAATCTAGTTTTTAATAAAACCTGAAACGGTTTAACTCCGCTAGGATTACTCTGCTGGTTAACCTCATGTACTCTGCCAAATCGGCTCTGTTTCTGAATCTTCCCCGTTGCTTGTACTGTAGCGTAGTAGATGGTGGTCGGTGGTGGACTACTGGACTAGCGCTAGCGTACCGCTGCTCTATATTATATAGAGCTGTATTAAGGCACATTCGGTACAGCTTCTAATTATATAGATTTTAGATTGTAGTCAGCTGTTTGAAGAATCTGTTGGCTAAAGAATCTGATCGTTTGACAATCCTAATTATCTGTGTTAATTGTTGATTGGCGTCGACAAGTGGACGAGGGTGGAAGAGGGGTCTCAGGCCAGCGGTGACTTGTAGGGAGGCAGAACCCGCAGAATCTAAGTCAAAATCTGTCGAATCGGGTGAGTGACAGCTTCTGATTTTATATACAAATCAGCTTTTGATTGTAGGAGAAGCTGTCCAGAATCCTCCGTTTCGACAGACAATCCACTTTTCTTTTAAGCAGAAGTTGTACAGAAGTTATTCCGAACGAGGCCTAACTAGATTGAATAATAGCACTGCCTCCGTTCTTTTCTTACTTGTCATTTTGAATATCGATACGGTCTCTAATACTACGCATCTTTGATCATAACTTTTTCTAATTATATGTTAGTAAAAAATATTAAAAATATAATGACATGAAAGCATTTTTTTTACGGCAAATCTTGTGATATCATTTTCTAAATCCAATTACTTTTGTTGCATATTAGTGGCCAAAGTTTAAAAATATTGATAGCACCTTCTATAAAACGACATGTAAAAACAACGGAATGAGTAGCATGATTAGCACCTCGATAGAATAGTGGAGAATTGCTAAAGGCAGCGAGCGTGCCTAATCTCAGATCTGACATTCAGGTTGACCAACAGCAGACATCCCATATCACACAAAAACTCATGTCAAATCACACTAAAGTAAACAAAAGCATATTTTTAGTCTTAATTTACGATTAAACAAGTAAACCGCAGAATTTTGGTTGCGACGACTCTGAACTTGCCTAACCATCACGACGCCATGTATGTACTTCTGAGCTTCTAGATACACATGAAATGACGCAAAAGTACATGGGGAATGGGAAGTGTGAGGAGGAGGTCAAGTTTCTTTGCTCGAGGAGGCCTGTATCTGAATGCGAGTCAACCTCTTTTCGTCAAACGGTTTGAAGTTCCTGGTTTGCCTGATCAATCGATTTGTACGGCGCAAGTTGAAAACTTCGGGTCATGGAGAAAACCGCAGAACTTGTCTTCAAAAGACGCTGCAGAGTTTGGCCGCGTTACGGACATTTGATCCCAGGACATGATAAACCGACAAACGTGAGCCAGATGATTTACTCTATTTGACCAGTACAAGCTTTAACCATCTTATTAAATTTTTAAAGAAAATGATATCTGCTATGTGTCTAACGGTGTCAAACAACATATCGCCTTCAACGAATTTATTGATTTAGGTTAGACTTCACACTACATACAACCTTTACAGTATTCTTAACTTAATTAACGAGGCTTTGTGGATGTTTGTGGTAGTACTGTTGTTTACCGTTCAAACGTGGAGAACCATAATTCTAATTCAGTCAGAACTTTGGGCCCTAAAAAATGAAGAAAGACGCAAAGCTTGTCTCCACAAAACAAAGCAAAGGATTGGCCAAACACATGGCAAAGTGAGAACCTTTTCATCTGGGGCACGATGAAAATGCCAGACAAGCAGATGGCTTGTTATTGTTCATTATGATTAGTTTGTCAAATGCATTTGGGAGTTGAAACTTTTGAAGCCATAGTTCAGACATCGCAATTGGTGTGTTTTTAGCACCGACAAAAATCAAACCAAAAGCTTGATTTACATTCCTTTTTTGACATTGCCACTCCATGCTTGTCCTATAAGCGAGCACGTGTTATCCCTCACAGAAGTGTATAGATACAGCAGGACTATTTTGTGATGGACCGTCCTTTTCAGGGGGTGCGTATAAATACCTTTGCAGCTACCCAGGAATTTAGCTGCAGGTAACCAAGTGTACATTGCTTGATAAAAGAGCAAATGCGAATATTTTATAGATGAAATAAGGGCCTAACGGCCAAGGTTTTACAAAAGGTACGGCTGGCACTGAATACATTACAGAACACCCACAGGAAAGGCTTGAGCAGATAGATCAAGACCTTCAAAACCAAATAACGTCATCATCTACGGTCTTCTGGAGATCGCCAGCTTCATTTGAAATCTAAAGAGGGGGTTGGGAGCAAGGGTGAGTACACAACCGTACTCAACAAACCACACGGAATTCTGAATATTATATGCGGGAATAAACAAAGGTAGGCACAGGTTTAAGTGTTGTGGATGCAAGTTGTAAATATCACTTTTCATTTTACATTTGAAACACAAACCATTAATAGCAATAAATATATATCAGGGGGGATCATTTGCAAAGTTCACATCCTCGACAGGTTTTAATTGAAAAGCTACAGGGGCACAGTTACAGGAATCACCCTAATTTAACTTAGCTTTATTAACCGGAAGCACGGCGTATTCGAATACCATTGATATCACTTTGCAGAGATGCTCAGCTTTACCCACAAGACATCTACGGTCATTAGTGCCACTAGATTAACATGCAACTTTTATGCATGCGGCCCGACCGAGATAATCATAACATTTCGTTGAACTTCCCCTTTTTAGCTCCTACCCAGTAGGCTGTTCAAGATCCGCAATATTCAAGACCCACGGTCCATCGGCAATCTGAGTATTGTGGATACCCACTGTTGTGAGAACCGAATGGCCGCACCATTCCCGTTCCACCCCGGTCACCTAACGACTCTTCCGCCCCCCAAAATCGGGAGCCATTCCTATAAGTATTCAAAAGGGAAATACAATGTATTGAGCTATGTTGGACCATGTCAATGAGATTGGCCGGCCCAACTTGTGGTTGAGCGGAATCTGAAGTTATTTTCTTTGCCCAAGACGTCGGTTCTTAAATGCCAAAGACTTAGCCAAATGACATACCACAAACCATTGGTACCAACTGTACCACCACTATATCACAACCTTGGCCTCGTCATTGGTTGGGGATTGGGCCGGCATCCACCTCCCGTGGTCCGCCCAATGCTGTCCCCCACACCGTAGCAATTTTATAAAATCACAAAACCAACCAAGCCATCTCTCGGAGTTTTTAAGCATTTGTCTAAAAGTAATAATTGTATGAATCGCTACATCTACGAAGGTTCAATATTTTATATCCTAGGGTTAAAAAGGAATTAGGGCATAACAATAGGTTCAACATTTGGTTGTATCTAATCATGTTATTCGAAACTACCACATTTGCTAGTTTTCTAAAATAACAAAAATAATGCAGTACAAGAAATACATATATATATATATATATATATACACTATAATGGAACTGGGTTCAACATGTTCAAGGAGTGTGGCTTGCCTTGCGAGGTTAGAGGTTTGCCTAATGAGAGGGGTTGATGTCGTGTCTGGCTTCAAACGGCTTCTGCTCCTGCGACGGCTCCGTGTACTGCTCCTGCTCCGAGATTCGTGCCGATGGTTGCTTCGATGTTGAATCTAGCGCGAGAAAACGCAACCCATAAATAAACGAATAAATAAGAACAAAGAAAGAAAATCGAAAAAAGAATCAGAGAGAAAATGGTCGGAGCAGGGGTCAAGGGCATTTTGGGAATTTTCTGGACTTGGTATGGCGAAACGGAGATCGTTTTTGGACTCAGCGGCTCGAAACGGACAAAAAAATGTATTTTTGGTATTTTTGGATTTTTGGGAATTTTTTGGGGAATTTTCTGGAATTTTATTTGTATTTTTCGGCTTTTAAATAAATCAAAAACCGAAAGGAAAATAAAAGGATGCACTGTGCAATGGGCGGCACAGTGATCTCAAGTCGGCTGCTTCAGCTACATGGGCGGGCGAAGCCCATCCGCCTAATGCCGAGGCGTCATGGTGACAAAGCGCGGGTTCACTGTCACCACAAAGCGGCGCAGCGAGCCAGCGCAATAAAGGGCGGCCGACGGGTGGGACTCACAAGCGAAGGAGGCGAGGGAGCGCATCACGTGGGACCCGACACCATAGAGACGGAGGCGGAGGCGCGAGCCCGGCGAGAAACGACCGGACGTGGGGAAGAAGGTGGCGAAGCGGGCGAAGCACGGTTCGGGAGCACGAAAGAGGTAGGGGGAATTAAAGAGGAGGTTGTAGCGGACCCGGGGAGGGGGAGAATTGGGGAAGAGAGAAAGGGGAGCGGCCGGTTGGCAGTGAAGACCGGAGGTGGGGAAGAAGCGTCGATCGAGGTGACAGCGGCTTCAAGGGAGGAAATAAGTTGTAGAGGAGAACGAGGAGAGTGCGGTGGGGGAGATGGGGTGCTCACCAGCTTGGTTCGGGAAGGAAATGGAGCTCGGCTTGAGCTTTTATAGCGCATGGTGGCGAGGAGAGAGAGAGGGGAACACTGCGGCCATGGACGCGGAGGGCAAGCAAGGCGGCGTCTGGCGCGGCGCACAAGTGTGTCAACGCAGCGTGAGGAGAAAAGGAGGTAGGGCGGCGCTAGGGCGGCGATGGGCGCGAGTGACCGGGGGCGGAGGCGAGGGGTGCGGGTCTTGCGCGAGGTAGATGAAGGGGGGAGGGCGCTGACGAGTGGGTCCGTGGCGCGAGGGGTGGCGGAGAAGCTGGTCGGGAAAATTTTCAGCCGAAGGGGAATTTCACCAAGGGAAGGAAAGAAAACGGCCTGACGAAGGAATTTTGGGCTGAAGGAAAAAGGGTTGGCCAAAATAGGTAAGGCCGAAAAGGGAAAGCTCTCAAAAAGGACAAGGATTCCCAAAAGGGAAAGGAACTCAAAAAGAGCTCAAACATAAATCAAATAAATCTGGAAAAATCCGAATAAAATCTAAATAAATAAATAGGACAAAATTTTGAAATTTTTGGGTTGTTTCATATTCGCTGTGGTTTTAAACTTTATTTCGTTTTGGGCGAATTCGAATCTATCTCTAATAGTTTTTACTATAAATATGGCATCCCATTCTACAAGAGAATTAATTTAATAAAAAGAGGAGTTTTGCCTCCCTATATCGTGTGTGTGCTCCAGTAATTGCTTTTGCTACTTGATTGGTGTATTTTGTTGAATTTTTTTAAAATGATATTATTTTTTTAGAAATTGCGACATTAATACGCGGATTAAAAAAATTGCAAAAATAATACATCTTCGCCAAACTGTTTGATGAAAATAATATTTTCGCCAAACCATTCGGCGAAAATACTATTTTCGCCAAACGGTTTGACGAAAATAGGTTAATCCGGCATTAATACTCGTTTTGAACCTTAATAACCGAGATTAGCATATTTTCGCCAAATGGTGTGGCTATTTTCGCCAAACCATTTGGCGAAAATAGTAAAATACCTGTAACTTTTTACTCCAAATTTCGATTTAGGTGATCTTGGACTCTATGCGAAGCCCTCTTCATAAGTTTCGCATAGATCACCTAAATCAGAATTCGGAGTAAAAAATTACGGGTATTTTACTATTTTCGTCAAATGGTTTGGCGAAAATAGCTAATGCGGCATTAATACTCGTTTTGAACTGTAATGACCGTGATCAGCCTATTTTCGCCAAACGGTTTGGCGAAGATGTATTATTTTTGCAAATTTTTTAATCCGCGTATTAATATCGTAATTTCTAAAAAAATAATATTATTTAAAAAAACCGTATTTTGTTTGATCTACGGCGGTCGTCATTGTTTTATAACATTTTATCAGCACGAAGCTTCTTAAGGTTGATTAAGATTGTCTGCCCATTAATCTGCGCTACATCGAATTTTGACTGGCATCAAGCGATTAATCTACTTTAAACCATACGTAAGTTTGAAGAACGTAAGTAAATCGCCCTTAAGCAGTCCTCTAATCCCATTAGATTAATTTTCCTTAATTTCCTAGATTACCGGCTTAATCTACTTTAGAAATTAGGGCTTTTGAGTAGCTACTGTTCATCATAGTATTAAAAAAATTAAGTCGGCGCCTGCTACGCTACGCCGCCACCTATCTTTGACTCCGATTGGCTTGCAGCCTGGGCCATATGCATGCCCCATGGCAGCCGCGCTCGAGCGCCACACCCAACCGTGCCTGCTATCGGCCCGTGGCCGTGCACTGTGCCATGCTCGATGCGTGCTCACGGCGATCACGCTGGCTGCCCTGCATACCAAGCCGCGCCGGCCCGAAGTCGTGCGCCCTACAGCACGCTGCTAGCAGCCGCCCGTGCGCCGACGCTACTGCCCACCGCCGCTCGTCCAGCGAACCACAGCCAGCTGCCTCCCTCGGCTGCGCCCGTGCTCTCCATGACGATCTGCCGCCGCCCATATGCGTTGCGCTCTGATGCAAGCACATAAGATATGTCGGACATCGCACAAAGGAAATTTACTGAGCTCGCTCAAAATAGCAGTAATTACCTTATATGGGCAATTGATACTAAGATTAACTTGACAGCTCGATCTCTTGTAACCGCTATCAAGTGTGTAGCACTGCACTTCCTTAAGCTAATACCCTTGCTCTTCCTGAAGCCGTCAAGTGTGTGGTACTGTACTTCCTGAGGCACCATCTCTATCCAGACTTGAAGATCGAATATTTGATGTAGAAGAACACATCGGCACTATTGAATTCTCTAAAGGATACTAAAACCAACAAAGATCCATTCTGCTATCAGAAGCACAGCACAAATAGACTCTCTAATGCTTTCATGACTATAAAACCATAGCATCATACAACTTCACCATGCACAAACTTATCTCCAAACTATGTTTTTGTAACTAGAAACTTATAGATGTTGAGATGATAGACGTCAAGACACAATGCACCTTCCACCCTAACGTCAAGATATTTCTTCACTTTTCTAGTCGATGTTGCATATTTGTTAAGAGTCTCCTTATCGGTTTAGCTTCAATTCCTGAATGAACATTGATTTATGCTCCTGTTGACCGATTATCATTTAAAGTTAAATAAATTGTTATTTTCTAGGATATTTGATTCATTTATTATGCTATGTTTATTCTATATTTGCAATATGTTTCTAATGAAACAATTGTTTGATTATTCAATTAATCCTTTAATATAGAACAAATTATAAAACTAAAAGTTTATGATGTGATAAAAAATATAATTAAAAACCTAGAAATATTTAAGATATGGCAAGATCGGCTGAGTTATCTTAGGTATAAAAACTACTTTCTTAGACCTAAAGTCTTCTTATGTCTTGCTTGTACTAAAGGGAAGCTCATAATTATACTCTCTTATCTAAAAGTTAGAGAAGAATCATCAAATTTTCTGGAGATAATCCAAGCAGGTATTTGTGAACCTATCCAGCCCTTGTCGAGCCCCTTCAGATACTTTACGGTACTGATAGATGCTTCCACTAGATGGTACCGCATATGTCTCTTATCTATTCGAAATCACACTTTTGCTAAATTAATTGTCTAAATTATTAGATTAATAACATCCTTTTTAGAAAAAATGATCAAGTCTATTCGAATGGACAATACTAGTGAGTTTACCTCAAAGGCATTTAAGAATTATTGTATGGCTCTGGGCATTAATGTAGAACATTCAGTACCTGATATCTACACACAAAATGGCCTTGAAGAGTCATTAATCAAAAGAGTAAAACTTAATGCTCAGCCACCCTTGCACAATTATAGATTACCCACCAGCTGTTGGGCCACGTAGTGTTGTACACTGTTGTATTAATTCAACTTAGACCAACTTCATATCATGAAATTCTGCTTTGCAGATAGTGCATGGGAAAGAATCAAGTATTTCTTATATATGAAAAATTGATTGTATTGTATACGTGCCAATCTCACCATCACAATGTACAACCATGGGCACTTATTGGAAGTTGTGGATCTATATAGGTTATGAATCTACATCAATTTTTAAAAACCTAGAGCCTATGATAGGGAATCAGATACTGACGACGATCTGTTGATTGTATTTTTTATGAGGATAACTTTTTGGCATTAGGGGAAGAAAAGTACCACACTATAGAAGTCAGAAAACAGATTGGAATGGCACTGTCATTCAGTCTTTAGACCCGCACACTAAAGAATCTAAACTTGAAGCTCAAAGGATAACAAATCTGTAAAAAAATAGCTAATAATTTCCCAGATGGCTTCACTGATCATAAGGGAGTAAGAGCATCTCCAGCAAAGCCCCTAAACCAGCCCCTAAACCTTAAAATAGGGAGTTTAGTAAAAAAATACAGATCCAGCAGGGCCCCTAATTCAGCCCCTAAAATTAGGAGGCCCCTAAATTTGCCTCCTCAGCCCCAATTCCTAGGGAGCCCCTAAACCTTAAAATAAGGAGTTCTTAAAGATACACCAGGAGATTGAAGACAGGGAAATACATGAGAGCCTTCGAGATAATCTTATTGAGCATTTGTGGGCAATTCACAGCGCTTCGTAGTTTGATTCATTGTTCGGAGTTTCTATTTATCTATTTATCATGTTTTGAAAATTTTAAATTTAAATTTTAAATATCATGTTTTTAAATTGTAAATGTTAATATGCTTATGTTTTATGTATTACAAATATTTTTGATTGAATTTTAGTGGTGTCAAATGAAGATTATACATAGCGGATATGTCAAAATAGGAGAAAAAGTAAAATAGAGGCTGAGATTTAGAGGATGTTGCTGGACTTGTGCTCTGAAAACAGAGCCCCAAAAAATAGGGAGAGTCCCTAAATCCAAAATAGGGGCCCTTGCTGGAGATGCTCTAACAAGATCTCATATACCTGCAATAAACACACTTGAAAGAGTGAAAATACCATAGAAGGGTATTGAATCAACTCTTACCCCTCATGACAAGAAAAAGGGGAGGCTTTCAGGTGTGTGGGGCTCAATTCCACGGAGATGTCCGTAAAAATAGAGAACCGAACAATAAGAGCACTACCCAAGATAGTAGACACTCAACCTGATGTTAAGAAAATCTCTGAAGTGAGACATCTTGAAAATAGTAACCGCGTCTATGAAATGAGCTATCCAAAACATGATAACCCATCAAATATTTATGCACACAATTTGACGCTAGGAATTCAGAACACCAAACCCATCATTGTGAAAATCATAAGGAACAAGAAGAAATTAATAAAGAGATTTCCACCAATTATATGGATTCAAGATAATTGTATAAAAGAAAGACTACAATTATTGACATATACTTTACCTTAAAAATTGCTAAAACAGTTGAGTTGGATCCAAAACTAAAGTGCATAACAGAGTGACAGAAGCACTTAGATTGGGTCAAATAGAAATAAACAATTTAGACAGAATTGTTCTCACTTAATAAAAAGAAAGTATGTGGTCCTTTTGACCAAATACCTCTTAAAATGTTTTCTGTAGGATCAAAATAGGTTTTCATCTAGAAGATAAATAAAAATAATCAGGTAGTGAGATATAAAGTGAGTGCTATAGCTCAAGAGTTTACACAGAGAATCGGCATCGATTGCAATAAAACTTACTCTACCGTAATGAGTGAAATAATGTTCCGATACTTGATATCAATGCTAGCTAGCTTAATAAAACTTACTCTACCGTAATGAGTGAAATAATGTTCCGATACTTGATATCAATGGTAGCTAGCTTAAACTTATCAATACAGTTGATGGATGTAGTGGCCGCATATTTATATGGGTCACTGGATAAGGAAATTTATACGAGAGTCCCTGAAAGAGTCAAAATTTTGGATCCTAATAAAGGAAATCTCAACATGTATAACGTCAAATAGTAGAGATCGCTAAATAAATTAAAATAGTTGGGGAGAATATGGTACAACCGCTTAGTGAAGTCCTACTAAAGAAGGGATACTCCAATAATGATGATTGTCCCTATGCGTGTAAAGAAATTCCAAAATGAATTTTGTATTGTCCTAGTCTATGTTGATGATCTGAATATCATCGGAACATAGTTGAGACAAAAAAAAGCAAGTTCTTACCTTATGACAGAGTTTGAGATAAAAGATTCGGGTAAAACCAAATATCGCTTAGGCCTACAACTAGAGTATTTCTTACAAAGCATTTTTCTATACCAGTCTACCTATACTAAGAAGCTATTGGAAAAATTCAATATAGATAAATCTCGTCTTTTGAAGGTCCCATGGTAGTAAGATCACTTGAAGTAGATAAAAACCCTTTTAGACTAAGGATGAAAATTGAGAAAGTCTTAGTACCTAAGAGTCCCATACTTAAAGCACCATTGGAGCACTTATATATCTTGTGAATTGCACAAGGCCTGGACTTGCATTTGTAGTAAATTTGCTAGCTAGACACAGCGCATCTCCAACTAGAAGACATTGGGCTGATATCAAGACTTTGGTCAGATACCTTTAACGTACTCAAGATCTTGGCTTGTTTTGCAGGAAGGATCAAGACTTGACCATAATAGGATGCACGAATACTAGCTATCTATCTGATCTCCATAGGGCAAAATCTCAGACTGGGTTTGTGTTTCTCTAAGGTGGTATAACCGTTTCTTGATAGCCTTTTAAACAGACCTTGGTAGCTACTTCTATCAACCTCTTCAAGATTATAGCATTATATAAAGCCTTATATGTGTGTGTTTGCCTAAGGCATGTGATTAACCATATCTAGAAATCATGTAGCATTAACACCTTAGACACCCCCACAATTATCTATGAATATAATGTTGTTTGTGTTGTATAAATACAAATGGGTTATGTAAAGAGCAATATCACAAAGCATATTGCCCCTAAACTTTTCTATTCTTATGAACTCTAGAAGAATAATGAGGTAAAGATCCTGCAAACTAAATCATATAAAAATCTAACATATAACTAAATCATATAAAAATCTAACATATTTGTTTACTAAATCTTTGCCAACATCTAGTTTACAAAGATATATTTATGGCATTAGAATGAAATGACTTAGAGATATGGAGAGTTCAAAGGGAAGTAAATCTCTAAATTATGACCCTTAGTGTGATCCTAAATATACTACTTTAATCCAAAATATATAAGTTGCACTCTTTCTTTCTTGGTGAGTTTTTCTAAAATTTTCTCACATAAAGGTTTTTAATAGGGCAGCTAATGTAATACAATGTACGAGTGTAATGTATTCTTTTCTCCAATCATTTTTTCTCATTGGTTTTTGGGAGTTTTTAATGAGACGTATGTATTACGTAGTATTCACCTAAGGGGAAGCGTTCAGATATAGCAGGCCTCTTCGTCATGGTTGGTCAAATATATTTGGAGTCTAATGATAGTTTAATCTAGATGCGGCCAATTCAATGGGATTACTGAGTTTTAGTTTTCATCTGTGGTCGTGACTCGTGACATGGCAGCTAATGAATGAATGAATGAAAGCCATTGTCTCAAACTAGCAACCAAATGAAGGTCAACTTAGACAGCAGCTAGCGCCGCCATTGGTACATATCCCGGGCACATTCAAATATTCAACGCCGACGTGTTGATCAAACCACATCCGCTAGAATTCATGGATATATAGATAACTACATCGCTCTGTTCGATGCGTATGTGAAACAAGAACAAATCTGACGCTCCAACAAGACAAGTCTTCCGGTCAAATGGTAGTCACCTTGCTTTTATTTTTCTTTCCTTTGCTGCTGGTGTTTTCTGGAAGCTCAAGACTTATTATTGAAGAATCCTATAGTGTCTTTGCAACTTGAAAATTTATAAACTTTGACACGTGGACCAGACAGAATTTATGCGAATGGACGGTGGATGCCTGGACGGAACAAGTAGTACATGCTGTGAATCTTTGTCACTAAAAAAGGTCCCTCAATTCCGAATAGACGCTGTTTTAGGATTTTACGCTTCAATCAAGTTACACGTAGCAATGACCAAATCATCTTCATTCATTAGCTCACTTATTGCTCTTAGATGGTATGTGTACTCTAATCTACAGTAATAAATAACATTAGGAATAAAAAATGATAAGGGTATGCAAAGGGAAAAACAGTTAAAAGTTGTCTTGAAATTGCAGAATGATATGTATTTAGAAACAAAATTTGAAAACTAGAATGACATGTATTCAGGAACGGAAGGAGTAGCTTTCATGGAATGATCAGTACCAAAAGTTCAGTCAGGATCAGGACAAGAAAAACACATGAAGAAAGGTGGACAAGCAATTTAAAATATGTATGAAACTCAGTGTTCTAAATAACTAGCTATAACTTTTTTAGACACAAACGCAAAGTTACAAGTTAATGTTTCGCTATATTAGCTACCAACGCTATAGCTAACAATAACTCCGCTATATGTTATAGCTTGTAACTAGATTGCTTCATTATTCTATATAGGTATTGACAGGCCTATTTTGAAATCTAACATTACTAGAAAGTTCAAATGCATCTCTTATAAGCCTAAACTATCACAAAATCTAGTAAAAGACCTCATCTCGTCCTTTTTCAATAATCTAGCATTCATATTTCTTAGTTGTTCAGTACTTGTTGTTAATAACATTATGATATAATTAACAATTATGGTCTTTAACATGTATTAGCATGTTTGTTGATTTTAGACTTGACTCATATTCTTATTATAAAAGATATTAGTACCTTCTAAAGTACTATGGTTTAATGATTTATTTGGAGGTGATTTATATTATATAAATTTTAAATTTTTTAATACTAAAAATGCGTCGAATGATTGCTAGCGATAGCTGTCATAACTTTTTTAGGACCTTACTATGAAAATCGTGATTTAAAATGTTGATGAAACCCTTTCCCAACACAAGATTCTTACAGTCGGAATGAGTAGGAAAGATTTCACAGTTGGGGACCTGAGGTTTTCATGAGAAAGTGCCCATAATAGTGAGGTAATAACATTTTTAGCCCCAAGCTGTAGGATAAAGTCTGTAAGGAGTACAATCTTTTACATGAAAAATACATTCATATGATCAGTAAAAAAGTTATAAGAGATGATTGAAAGAAAGCCTTAAAGGTAGCAATGCAAAGAACAAATCCATATGGATGAGTGCAAACATTTGAATAACCAAAACTCAAGATCAAAGCAATAGACATACCATCCGATGACTGTTTAGTGGACCTTGCCTAGGCGGTTTAAAAAGATCTGCAAGTCTGCAAGTGGGGGTCACTCTCACAGCAAATTACGACTGGTGCACAGATGATTGAAAGGACTGATTTCCCATATCCTTTGAGTTGCACATGTACTAGTTGAAACAGTTTTTGCAAAAGACAAGCATTCTTACTCGTCCCAAATCCCAATGCTCTGCTATGAAGAATGAACCTTGGCATTGTGACCTGTGAGGTCTTCTGATTTGTCATTGTCAGGCTTCATGCTCTGGTCATCCAGTAAAAGTTCTTTGCAGCAATCAGAGCCCAGAAACCAACTGAAGATATTCTCATCCTTGAGTTCGGTTTCCACTAAAAACAAAGGAGCTATCAACATTCAAAGAGTCAATTCTAGAAACAAACAGATTTTTGTTATGCTAGCAAACAAACAGATGATGACAGCGCGTTATCGGATGCTTTGACGTACTAGAATGACGATGTCAGAATTCAACTCACTGGCATCTCGAGGTTTTGGGGACCTAATGGATCATAAATCCAATAGCATTGTCGATAAATTTGACATCCTTACTCCTCAGAAGAATTAAGGGGTAAGATCATCATGAAAGCTAATTGAGATGCACACGAGAGACATTCTCATAGAAGAGCTGCAGAGGAATTACAGGTGGATGAGAATCCTGCGTTAGTAATCTACACAAAGAATCATGAAGACATTGTCAAATGAGACTGCCGCAAGCACACAACATACAACCCCAGTCGTATCAAAATACCAATTACAGCAGTCAAAGTCAAAATGCATGACGGGCATTTTTCTTCCTTGCTTCTCTGGGTGTGTGTCGTCATCAGATAGATGGTCTCACAATCCAAATTGTTGACACATGTTCTGAGTTCACAAATAATTAACTAGAGAGTTTCTGTTTGAGAAAGAGATGCAACCTCAGTGACCGAAGCACTTCTTCCAATTACATCTGATGACATGTCCCAATTTCCACTTCTCTGATCCCAGCTGGAGTGTCGTACCCGTACCTCACTTCCCACAGCAGGAAACTGTGACTCCGAACCTATCACAAGTTTGGCATTGGCCATGCTATCCATCACACTGCAGTCCTGATTTCCCATTTCAGCATCAACATCCTCATAATTGCGCCGCTGAGAGATCTTCAAGAGATCACTACCAATCTCAAGATCATCTTCTACTTTGGCCCGAGGACCACCAGCTGCTTCCTCTTCCACCTGCCAACCAAAGTTGACTACGGGAACCCGGACTTCTTCTTGAACATAGGCTCGAAATTTGTGTTTAGAAGGTTTCGTCTTACTGCAGAAAACTTCTAGGAAATTATTCAGACATCCTTGATCATACACATTAGGCCTGCTATCAGATCTGTATCGAAAATTCTCGTACGTGGTCTGCAAAACTAAAGCATCATATCAGAATTATGCACTTCGAATTTAATAAGTTTTGGGCGGAAATGAGGCCTCAATCTTATGGCATTAAGTCATTCTTATTCAGGACACAGGAAACTGCATCTTTGTACCTTTCCATCATATACAATTATTATTCAGTGTCTGCTGTTAAGACTAAAATTTGCCCAGATGATAAAATTACACTTATTACACATGCTAGTAACCAACCATAGTAAAGTCCTTTTACACTTCCCTGATATTTCACTAACTTTGCAAGTTGTGACAATGTGACCCAATCAGTTGCCAATTACATCACATAATATTTACACAAACAGATAGGGAGATGCCTTGGTAGCTATTCTCAAATTGAGAGGTTTTAATCATGGTTTGTGGTAAGTCAATAAAGAATAAACAGTCTACCTAAATAAGACCTAGGATGCAAAAAAAATTGTTAGATAAGCTCATAAGGCTATAACGATTTTTGCATTTCCCTAAAAAACGATCTTTGCATTTCCAATAGAAGCAATAGGAAACAATAGCCGCCCTGAAAACTTGCTGAGCATAGAACATAAATTAACTCACTTTTACTCCTGCGGTTGCATAAACATCAAAAGCCTATTAATTATATTAGCAATTTAGCATGCTAAAACACTTGTGGCTAACACTCTATTTAACACACAACCAGACAAACCTTGCATTCATGGATCAAAACAAGTTACTAGCAAAGAGTGATTTTGTATCAGCAAGCTAACCTGATTAGTGCTAATGAGATACAAATGAAATCCAGTGAGTCCACCAACAAACCATAGAGCAATGAAACAATATATCATAAGCACCAAAGAAGCTGGAGAGTGTTTGAAAGCCTCCCATACTGTATGATAATCCTCGTCCATAAGAAATTTGATGGATAATGCCGACATTGCAAATACATAAATGCAAAGAAGAGTCGAGGAGGAAACAAATAGGAAAAAGTATCTGTAATTGCTCTGCACAATGTAAAAGTGAAACAATAAAGACACAATAAAGATCAGAAGACAAACCGGTAAGAAACAGACTGAATCAAAATTTCCTTCAGATTGGAAGAAGCCATCCTTAAAACAGTTACAGTAAGAAAGATATTCTGAGTACCTCTCGGTTTCATATATGTTTCTCAATTAGCAAAGCGGTTGTTCAAACAGTAGATTCTTGTGACATGAAGGGGATCTGAGCAGGACTACAGAATAAAAGTAATGGCTATGCACAGCAGGACTACAGAATAAAAAGTAATGGTTTCTTGCCAGTGCATAACCTACAAAAACTCTCGTAGCGCACTAATATAATGTGTGATTCCTAAAATGCACTGCCAGTTACGCACATGGCTTAAATTGGTCAGGATGGAATAAGGCCAAATTCCAGTGAATTGAAGCACAGCCGTGGGCATATTTTGAGCATATAAAAGTTGAAACAGAAACATGTCCCCCTAGTGGTGTTAAGTTTTGTAATGAAGAACAGCTCCATGCTTAATTAACGGAAGAATAGAAAAAATAATCAGTGTAGTCCGGCAAGAAATGTCAGGTTAGATCATTAATAATTCCAATCACATTAGCAAAGCAATTTTTGCACAACTGACCAAGCACGAAAGGTCTAAAGAGGGCAGAAACTTTATCAGAAGTAGAGCAATACTTTCTGCAGTTCTTTGTTTCCCTGAGGTATAACTTTTAGTCTTTTACCTCTGTTAACAAGAAGATAACTAGTGTTCCCTAAGGTATAACTTTTAGTCTTTTACCTCTGTTAACAAGAAGATAACTAGTGTTCTTGAATAAGTAAACACCAAGAATCATGTTAATCATGTCATGTTGTGCTGCCTCGGTTAACAATCACCAATTTAATAATTGTGCTTGATCAAATGGGCTTGTGCGATGGTCAAAACCCAAACAGACCCTATCTGACACAACTCATATGAAGTTATTCCTCCCTCACTCTGGCCCTTTGAAAGCATGATTGCGCAACTTCAAACCATTTGAAATTGCACTCAGTTCGCTTCTTACTTTGCTGTGTTAAGGAATACACGTGCTGCACCCTAAATTATTTGGAATTCCTTTAACCAGCAGGCAGGCTTCTAGAACCCGTATAACAATATTAAGCAAATGAGCTCACAAGCAATAGCCAGAGAAAGACGTTTCTTACAAGGGTCAAATTTGAACCCAGCCACTACATAAATCATGTCTTGGTATGTTAGTCATCCAAGGTGTCAAGGCATATCCATTGGGAATTAATAGGTTCAAGGTCTTGTTGAGTTTGTTAAAGCATTAAGCTATTTTTCATGAAAATTGTGCTAGCTTTCAGCAGACCAAGAAGATATTGTACCCGTCCAATGCATTGTCCAACCCAGGGGCAATGATGATCAAAGCGTTCCACGCAGTTGTTGCATATTGAACAGTGCGAACAACGAGGAGGCCGGAAAATCATGCAGGTGTCGCAATACTTCACTTTCACAAGCATCCCATTCACCATTACTTCCTTTACTCGGGAGAATTGCAGCCTGCCGGGTGTTTCGCCGGTTAATGGATTGCCATACGCAAACTCTTCCTCTGGTGGATGCGATGCGCGAGGTACGATCCCAGGATCCTGAGCTGAGGTAATCAAGAGCAACAGAAGGACCTACAATGTACACAAAGAAACCAGCATTCCATGCTCAGCTCAGCTGAGTGCCCCAAATGCTCACTGATTAGTGATTACTACCAGCAGGAATCAGTACAATGCACTCACATAGATCATAAGCACTATCGCTACCGCAGGAATTGCGTATCCCGCATTGTACGTGGAGAACTGATGGCGGAGGTGTCGCGCGACGAACAAGCAGAAGACCAGAACCGGGACCGCAATGAGCGAAACCGAGACGAGCAGGGACTTGGCGTCGGGGCCGAATACCAACCTACCACCAAAGAAGAATTTCTGCAGATAGCGAGCAGCCAACCATGTCAGAATGCAGCAACACCGCACATTGCATTTTTTTTTCACACCCGCAGCACACAACGACGCAGCCAAAGCATCCCAAGCAATCTACTGCTCATGCCTGAAAGCTTCAAGAAGAGCAAAACACATGCAGGCTCCAAGGCTACCAAAAGAAGCGCAAGAAGTAGAATTCCCCAAGAAAGAAGTGAATACAAACCGCACCAATCGTTAAACCCAAGATTCCCGGCTCAAGAAGTGGAGGCGCAAGTAAGAGGAACACAAAGGTAGGTGAGGGAAACGGGTAGGATCTTTACATTATTCCCTTTCCAAGCTTCGTAAACTCGCCGCGGCTGCGCCATGGGTGGCAAAGGATCCGGCTGCGGTCAGCACGGCGGCCTCATCCGAGCGCCTCCCAGATCGGCGGCTAGCACAGCACGAAGAACTCGACACGCGCACGCGGAAAGGGAGATTTGAAACAGGTGGAACGCGAGGAATTGAGAAGGGAGAAGAGGCGAGGCCAAGCACCGAAAGCTGCTTGCTTGCGTCGCCTTGCCTTTGTGCGTGGGCTGAGTTGTAAAACGAGTGTCTTTTTTTTTCTTCCTTCGAATGGAAAAATTAGCGGGATTGGATAAACATCAATCGGATGTTTTTTTTGTTGAAATCACTCAAATCTAGAACCATTGGATCATTGTTGAGATTCAGGAGTATCGATTACATCCGATCCTATGATTTGATCCAACGGCCCGGTGAATTTGGATATTAGATCCAACGACTCACATCCGATCTTATGATTTGATCCAACGGCCCGGTGAATTTGGATGTTAGATCCAACGACCCGGTGAATTTAAATGTTAGTTAAGACAAAAATATCCGGATGATACCTATACACTCCCAAAATTTGCAGGAGATACGACACAAGCTGCCAAAGGAAGTGAAGAAGAGAGAGAGGTGCCCTTCTTGCAGATGACACCTTGGGCTTTGCAGAAATAACTCATGAGTGTCAGGGGATACCATGCCTTTGTGCTGTGGCAAATAACTTCATGATTTTACATCACACAAAAGAAAACTCATCTATGTGCAGCGCAAAACTTTTAGGAATTATTTTTAATTGTTCATAATGTATATTTGGATGCCTGTGTAGCGCATACTTGATTATCGCTACACAACAGAAAACATATGGGTTAATAGTATCGACTATTAAGCTATGTTTCTTGAAAATTTGATACTATACGTCATCTTTTGATACTATTATGTATAATACACTTGAATATCTGTTGCTGAGTGATTCTAACTTGCATCACCTATCGGTGGAAGGGTGTATGTTTCAACTTGCAAGCCTTAATAACTATAAAATGTAGCTAGGAGCTCTCATTTCATCTCATATATTGGCGTGTACTTTCGTCTTTAAAATATCTCCTTTTTTAAAGATCAGAACATACATACTGAAATCCATAAATGTGCAAGGGGTTATGTGCAAAGAAAGCCAGCACAGCGAAAAAGCAAAAAAAAAGCAGGGACTCCCTAGTCCCTACACCGGGTCTACAATCGAAGTTGCCAGGTCAGTGCAGGGCCCAGAGATGGTCAAACAGCCGGCCAGTGTTCGGGTTGCACAGTGGACCGGGCCCAGCCAGCGAAGGGGCTCCTGCTGGGAGCATTTCGGTGGGGCCAGGGGACAGACACAAGAAGAAACCTACGAGCCTGGCGTACTTTCCTCCGTCAGCCTACTCAAAGACACCCATGGTTTGCTCGGGAGATGGCGACACGACACTGTAGTATAAATCGTGTTAGATCGATAACTTAAGATATGAGGAAGAAGCTAAAGTATAAAGGTCACTGACTTGTAGATCATGAGTGTCATAGATGTATCCAGCAGCATGGATATCACTCTCGTCATCGACACCTTAGAGAAACGGGTAAAAAGGGAGAGAGAGATATCTGAGAGAAATTGAGAAACGATATAAGAAGATGCTCTCTCTCATCCATCTCTTTCAATATATCTCAGCTTTTTTTTCTCTTACCCGTCTCTTTCAATCTCTCCCTCTCTCGCATGTCTCTCTCATGCTCTCTCGCTTGTCTCTATCACTCTCTTTCTCGCTCATTGCTCTATCTCTCGTCCGTGTTTAGCATATCCCATCGCTCTGTGTAACTGTTTAAGAATAAATAAATTTAGATTTTTTCCATAATATTTGTGTTCGCTAACTCAACTTCATACGCCTTCGACTACTTTCCTTTCATCACAATAGTAAAAATAGGTCGTGTTTGGACAACACGGCATAAAGTAGGCACGAAACGTAAATGGGTCGTGTCTGGGCTCGCCAAAAATGAGCCGAGCCAACACGACACAGCAGGCACGATAAATCATCACGATCCAGTATACTTTAGATACGAAGCACGATAGACCCCGGATCAACGCCCACCTCTAGTCCAGCAGTGCCCGTGTGCGTTCGCCAATCCATTCACCAAAGCACTGGTATAACAACAATCATATTGTTTTCCCAGCCAGAACTGACTTCTTTCTCTCTCTCTCTCTCTTTCCTTATACTACTATGTACTCACCAAAACCGTAATCGTGTACTAATAATGGGTTGAAGAAAACTGACACAAAACATATTTTTAACTCCCTGATTTAGAAACCAGCAACTCCCAGTAATAGCAGGTGAGACCGTGAGAGCATGGACAAAGAAATTTTGTTCATCATGGACCGGCGTTATGCCATCTAGCAGGGCGGAGCTACCTCCATAAAGGGTTAGCGACTGTCTAGACTCACCGACGACGCTTTAGTGTAGTAGTTTAGTTGCTGTCAGTCTTTCACCTTCAGTCAAGATTGGCAACTACTCGGCATCAACAGTAACATGTAGTGAAACTCCGATGCAGTCCAGCCTCAACATAAAAGCCATATCTTCTTGAGCAAGTTCTTGACTATGCTTAGACTTATCTAGACTCCAAAATTTTTTTTTGGCTCCCACTGTCATCTCGTACCAATTTGGAATGTGGGAGAAAGGAGAGCAAATATTGATTAATATAA
The DNA here is from genome assembly GCA_036346375.1 of Guadua angustifolia. Classification (NCBI taxonomy): domain Eukaryota; kingdom Viridiplantae; phylum Streptophyta; class Magnoliopsida; order Poales; family Poaceae; genus Guadua; species Guadua angustifolia. Next base: position 35,657,211 of record CM070509.1, on the reverse strand, counting down.
AAAAAATAGAGGAAATCCGGAGGCTTTGGAATCCTATGAAAAAGCTCATTTTCAGTTGTCAACTAGGGAAGGACAATCAACTTGCTACACAATCTGGGGAGAGAAGACACAATCTCTTGGATGGAACCCAGAGAAACTTTGCTCAATTGGTACTACCAACGCTTTACCCGATCAACAACATACAACTCTTCCTGCATTTTTTTACAAGGTTAGTGGTTATTTCTGCTTTTTTTGCTTCCAGTGCGCCCAAATAGATCAACATTACAGCCTTGGTTTGTTTCTGTGGCATTCAACTAGAATGCCAGTTCATTCTAGTGCTCTTTCTATCTATATATATATCCTGCATTTTTCTGCGCTCTTCGAAGGTGTAGTCCGTGAAATCAGATTTGTTAGGGCTCTGATACCACTTGTTAGGGATAGATACAAGGCAAATAACAAAGACAAAAATTTAACGTGGAAAAACTCTTGTGGAAAATAATCCACTGTGATGCTTCAAAGATTACAAGCATATGGAGTTGGCTTATATAGTCAAAGAGTTCTAATTGTAGATAACTTGGACTAACAATCTATTTGGATAGAACCAAAATATACGATATATTGAGATATTGAGTTATCTCCAACAGACCTCCCTTTAACTCAAAATCTAAGTTGTTTCCAGAAAACTATAAGATAATTAAGCATATGAATACAAGTGCGTTTAAAGTCTAAAGGACTATTGAACAGGGAAGATTGGAACAGTCAAGCTAAACACTTGTAGTGCGAAAAACCTCAATGGGTATGAAAGATTGGAACAGTTTTATCCAAACGCTTCTTACGAAGCAAGATTGAGTAAGCCACCAGTAGGTCGAGAGAAAGACTGGAACAGTCAATTTAAACGCACAGCTGACAACAAAACAAACGAAGAAACCTAGATCTTTAACAATTCATAACCCAGAAAAGTCTAAGTGTGCAACTGACATCCTGAATCAAATACTCAATCATCAAATAGTATAAGCCAAGACATCATCTGAGATATTGGATAAATAGTGAAGAACTCATAATATGGACTTCTGAAATGTTCCATCTGGAACATAAAATTCAGTAAACTGCCTACTAAAAACCCATAATATGGTTGAAACTGCTCCTGTAAAAATACCAAGATGAAGAAAAACTGTTGTGTGGTCAATGGAGTATAAATTTTAGTAGACCCTCATATCGAGCAAAGACAACAAAAAAACGTTGTAGTATCCACGCAGAAACAAACTCTTCTTACACTTCAATATTTCATCTGAAATTGATATTGGAGCAAATCCTTCAATAGAAATATCCAAAGAGTATAATGCTACCATCAAGGTGTCGTTGAATTTCAAATGAACGTTACCAAAACCTCCATAATGGTCGACGTATTCAAACGATGAATAAAACACCAAAATAATGATGATAAAATATCGAATTCCAATTAATGGTGATAAAACACCAAAATCAATTATCCACTCAACTAATATTTTTTAATTCTCTAAATAGATGAAACATCAAATAAATTGACATGATAAATCCCGTATAAATGCTGCCAATAATAAATATAATGGCCAAAATTGAAAAAAAAAACATCTAGAATATGCATAACATGCGCCAATGATTAATATATGATCCTGAAATTCATGCCCATATATTTAAGAAGAATACCAAATGCCTTCACGTGTGCTTATTACTTGGCCGTGACTCCTTTTGAGCCGAAGAAGCAGATTAAATTCCGATTGAGGAATTTGTGAAGTCCGGTCAAAGCAAGGCAGGCTTCCTTGCGGCCAGTGTCACAGCCTCACAGGAGCAGCAGAGGGGAAAACCCAATTAAAGCGTCTCCTCACCAGGGATCAAAATTTCGTTTTTGGGAAAAAACCAGGGTGGGCCGAAATCCGAAATTTCAGCGAAATTTGGAAATTTCGGATGAAATCCATTCAAAATTCAAAAAGCAAAATTCAAATCCGGTTCATTTGACACCTAAATTTCCGAAATTTCGCCGAAATTACCCGAAATTTCGCCCAAATTGCATTGACTGAAAATTGGTTCAAACGATGTCGAAAAATTTTGATTTTTTTTGTAGGTTCCTGAAACATTAGAGATGTACTCATAAAATTTTCAGGTGATTATCAGTTCTGTGGATTTTTAAAAAATTCAAACATTGGTACTGTCCCGATAAAACGTTGATCAGCAAGTTTGAACCGGATGAAAAATAGTACAAACAACGTTAGAACATTTTGAAATTTTTTATGGAGATTCCTGACATATTTATGATATTTCTGTAAAAATTTTAGATGATGATCAAATGTGAGGAATTTTTAAAAATTCAAACATTGGTACTGTCTTGGTAAAGCGCTGAGCGGCAAGTTTCATCCGAATGAAAATTAGAACAAACGAGTTTATAAAATTTTGAAATTTTTTTGGATGGTCCTGACACATCCGTAATATTCTCATAAAATTTTCATATGATGATCAAGTGTCATGAGTTTTTAAAAATTCGAACAGTGGTACTATCCTGTTAAAAGGCCGATGATCAATACATAGATTTAATTTACCAATAAAAAAGGTTTAATTTTTTTAAAAATTTTACATAAGGGTGACAAGGAAATGGTTAATATCTCATAAAAATTTTGAATCATGATCATGCTCCAATGAATTTATAAAATTCTTATAAGGCACAATGCCATTTATGTTCTTTCTCTGTTTGATTTTTGAAATATAATACAACAAATTAAGTTCAGTGCTTACTACATTGATAGATTTTATTGATCAAACAAATAAAGCTTAAATTTTTTGAAAATTTTATAACATAGTACTGAGGAAATTATTAATCTGTCATAAAATTTTTAGATGATGATCACTCTCAAGAAAATTTAGAAAAATCTAACAAGTTTACTGTCCCAATTATGTCCATTCTATTTTTGATTTTTTAAAGATAACAAATGATGTTAAATTATTTTGAAATTTTTTTATATGATCCCAAACTACTAATGATGGTACCATAAATTTTTTATATCATTATCAAGCTTGTAAATTTTTTTAAAAATCTAAAAATATTTCTGCCCAAATTTTAAAAAAACTCAAAAAATTAGTTTTTCAACAAATTTTTATGGAAGATCACTTTCTAATAGGTTATTGGACCAAATCCGGTGCTCAAACTACAAAAACAGGATTCAAAACCCGAAATTTTGGCGCCGAAATTTCCGAAATTATTGTAGGATTTCAATTTTTTTTAAAATTTTTGAATTTGCCCGGCTTCTACAATCTCGGGAGGTCCGAAATCTGAAACTTCGCCAAATTTCGACGAAAATTTGATCCCTGCTCCTCACAGGCGCAGCACCAAGAAAACAGGAGAAGCTCTGAAACCGAAGGCCCCAACCGAAGCCAATGGAATACCGAGAGATTTTGAAATTTGACACCCTTTAAAAACAAATTTTTCAATATTTGACACCCTGGCCCACTGTCATTGACTCAGATGTACCCACATGTCATACACAGAGCTCGAAAGGTATGCGAATTGGGTGTCAAATATCGAAATACCCCATGGAATACCAAAGTGAGTTATGAGATCCTTTTGTCCGATCTAAAAAGACACAAATCAAGCTTGGGTCTGGTGACTGGGGCGTGGTACCGGAGATGGCGTCGAGGGCCAGTGGCGGGGACGGCAACGGCCAATAGAGAGACAAGCCAGCGAGCCGACAATGGGGAGAGCCAAGCAAAGGCAGGAGTTCGGCGTTGGGAAGGAGTCAAAAACTGGTTGGGTGGGGCCGGGCGCGCGCGCGGCCGAGGTGCAAGCCTCCGTCACGAATCGAGGCGGCCGAGTAGAAGTTGAGGCGGGGCGTTGATGGCGAGCGCTAACCGGCAACAAGCGGCGCGAAGATGGTGAACGCCGCCACATGGCGTGGTCGTGGCGTGAAGGCCGAGGGCGCGGCGCTACGCCTGGCAGAGATGGCATCGATGCGGACATGAGCGCGGCGCGAAGGACGGCACCGGCGGCTGCGACGACGATCGAAACCCGCCGACTGCCGGTGTGAGGCCTGCTTGGGAGTTGTTTTTGATTTGCTAGGCAGTAGAGAGTTGTACTGGCGGTGTGATTTTCCTTATTATCTTGTTTGGTAAAGGCCGGTGGCAAGTCATAGTGAAAAGCTCTTCTCCAAATTTCTTGACTTTTGAAGTTCTTCTGCTGTGGCTTAGCTTCCCAACTGTTTTGCAGCCATGCTGTTTAGGAGAGCTTTGGGTCCAAAACTAAAATAAAACTAAAGCACAGCTCCCTAAAGAGGCTCTTAGTCATAAAACAAACCCACATTCTGCTCAAGGACAGCACATTTTTTATCTGATTGGTGACGAAGTGGGAAGGTGGACCATTGTAATACGTTGCTGTCATTAAGGTTTTCAGAACAAGCAAACCCACTATAGGACATATAAATAAAAGATTAGCAATAAAGGTAAAGCAATTGGGAGTACAAAGCGCTAACCTCCTGTTGCTGCTTAACTACGATGGCATTAGAAGGACGGCAGGAGTTAGCTGGAATATGGGTTGGATAACATCAATGCCAAGCTGCTTGTTTTCGTGGTCCAGACTCCAGACTGGTACAGGATGATGAGATAGATGGGTCAACCCAGTAGACCAAAACAAAGGCAAGATGTCAGCACAAGGAAGAATTAAGGCAAGTACCATGTTCTGTTCATTAGTGCGAATAACGAATTAGTCGCAAACTCGCATCTAATGAATTATTATAGGGTTAATTAGATATATGTCACTGTAGGAATCGGTTATTCGAGATTTGCCATCGTTCCTTTCGTATTTCTAGATTTGCCATTACGAAACCGTACTTATTCGAAATATGCCACCGCTCGCGACACGTGTCCCTTCTAGTCAAACTGAGCGCATGACTCAGCCCATTCGGACGATTTTGCCCCTCCGTCTATTTTTATTTTATATTTAATTTAAGGCTAAAATGGTATTAATATTTTATGAAAATTTTTATCAAGATCTGAAATAGTATTATTAATCTTATATAAAGTTTTAAAAATTTTATCTTTTATATTTAAATTTTAAAAATTCTGACATTGCTATTTTCAACTTTATTTTTCTATTTTTGAATTTCCAAAAGTTTCAAATGTAAATTTTAATTTTTATATTTTTACCAGAGGTAGATGAGGATCTCGGGTCACCAAGGTAAAAATCTTAGCTTCAGATCTTTTGGAGATTTCTACAAAATTGACAAGACTTTGATGCGGAGGGCAAAATCGTCCAATTGCGCTTCGATTTGACCGAAAGGACACGTGTCGCGAAGCGGTGGCATATTTCGAATAAACACGGTTTCGTAATGGCAAATTTAGAAATACGAAAGGAATGATGGCAAATCTCGAATAACCGATTCCTGCAGTGGCATATATCTAATTAACGTATTATTATAACATCCCGACATAGCCAGATGCCAGATGGTAAGGGAGTGAATAGCGAACCTGAAGAATTGACATATGCTTGGAGCAAACGCCTTTAGTCTGTGTCTTTCCTTCTCTATCCCATCTTTGAGATCAACAATGCCTGCAAAGTTTTTAAAAAACATCATTGTCGTAGATATGAGAACAACTGCACTTGTCAATCATATGACAAACGAGTGATACAGAGTTTGCGCGTGCACAGGTTGCAGAATATATGACATACAGTACATTTACAGATAGAATACAATACTAGAATAATCTGTCGAAAACTAGGGCATGCATGATGTAGGTTTTTCACTCAGGATGTAAGTGTTGTAGGCTCAAACTAACTATTTCAAAATATCTTCATCTGAAATTTTGAATGCAACAAGGTGGTGGAAAATCTAGCCGCTGATCCCCCTCTATTAAATGGCAAGTGGTACAACTCACTGCACTGCTTCCTTATCTTTTTAATTCCTCAACAAGGGAATCCAGGCATCCAGCATCGAAAACATAAGATTCTGCTCTGTGAGGAATCTTGTCCATTTCAGTCAGTGTTTGCTTGATACACGAAAAGCAGCAATCCATCAAACTAAAACTGCAAGGTGCTTCAGCAGCACCCATCCAAATGCACATCTACCTTGGATTTTCCAGATCTCCGTTGATGCTGAAGCAATGGTCTGGCTCACTGCCGCGAACTCTTTCACCAAAGAAATGGTGTCTTCCTGTCCAATTTCGATCCTGAATTGTACCTTTGTATCGTTTGTCGTGTGATATGGATAACAATATGACAAAGAAGAATGTGTGTACTGAAGATCAGATCTAACCTTCTTAAGGAATCTGAATGCACCCAGTAAATTGCCTGGAATATTTTCGTTGAGTGAGCGTCAACTATACGGATTTGTATTCTTTTTCTTTTTGAATAGAAGGGGCTGCAAGCAATAACTCTGCTATAAATTATCCGTGAACATACCGTAGAGGCCTAGACACAAAAGGATCACCTTAGAACTCCATGTTATCAAAGAGCCAATGTTTCAGAAAGCCACAGTGAACCAACTTCACTTGGTGACTGGTAGATATTTTGAAGGACTATTTTGTAACTATATCAAATGCAGGAGTACAACAAACATGTGTTCTCAAGTGTGCAAACAGAGGTATATGAAAAGGGCAAACTTCTGTGACAGGTAATAGTCAATGTCAATCGTCAAGTTGTCAAGGTTGTTTTCAGCTCCTCAAGGATGCAAAGCTCTTTGAAGTTTGAGCTATATTCTCATAAAATACATAGTACAATGCCAGGTAAATTATGCGTGAGCGCATAAAATGTCTCAAAAGATCTTCCTTTCAGGTCGGACTTAGCTGCTTGCAAATTTCGATACACATTTTTGGAATGAATTAGGCAGTGTAGTGAAAAAGAAGCTGCAGATGGACCTTCTCAGTTAGTGTCTTCGTGGTAGTGAAGCAAGTACAAGCATGACGGAGAGAAAAATCACATAAAGAACTGCATCACTATTCACCAGCGAAGCAACCAGAGACCAGACTAAGGGGATGTTGTTACTTTTCTAGCCCTCTAATATGTTTTGTGTAAATCTGGTCTCTTTTTAAATGCAATTATAAAAAGCTCTATCTCTGATCTCATAAACGCCGGCAGATAACACATGTCATTTTCTATGCTCTCACACCGTGGAAGGAGCTACCAAGCTCTCATAATTCGGCAAGCCGCTATAACTACCGAGCTATAGGAGATCGGTATCTCCTTCCATAGAGTGAGAGTATAGTAGGTAACACGTATCGTCTGTTAGCGTTTTCATGATCAGAGATGATGCTATTTTTGCAATTGAATTTGAAGAGAGGCAGATTTTTTTTTAAAAGTTCGTCACGAGACTAAAAATCCGATGATTCTAGGTAAGGACGAATCCAAGGGCACGCTTAGGGCATGTACAATAGTGCATGTCAACTGTCTGTAAGACTATACTACGTAGGATTTAGGGCATGTACAATAGTGCATGTCAACTGTCTATAAGACTATACTACGTAGGATTTAGGGCATGTACAATAGTGCATGTCAATTGTCTGTAAGACTATACTACGTAGGATTTTAAGTGATATGGAGGAGAGAGAAAACTGATGTCTACTATTTAACAAACGGTCTTATAGACAACTTTCTATTTTGTGTGCCATTGTATACATAGTCTGTTAATTGGATAAGAGACCATTACAGACAACTATATAGACGATCTATTGTATGAGTTATTTTTAATACTGTTTATATATGATATGAAGATATATTACATATAGCTATCATCTATACCACTATATATACTCTTACGAGGGCTCGAGCCCACCAACCGCCTGCACCCACCCTTCCCCTACAGAGTGCTGAAGTGTGAATTGGAAGCGCACATTTATTCTCCATTGCTTTGATGTATATAAGGGCATGTACAACGGCATTTATTAGGTCGTCTATTAGCTGCCAGATCACCGCCAGGATCCTACGTGGACGGAAGTAAATGAGGAGGGAGAACGAAGTCGTCGTCTCGCGAGACGACAGCGTCGACTTGTGCTCCCAGATTTCGTCGCCGGCAAAGATCCTGTTGTACGGGGCGTTGCGAGTTGTCGACGAGGGTGGATTGATCTAGTGCGGCGCGGGAGGAGCCTACGATGATAGGTAATTTTGGCGCCATTATTTTCCACTGCGCGCCGATTTCTTTCCTCAACCCGCACGCTATTCTCCAAATACCGTCTCACGATTTTCCCCTCCCGTCATTCTCTAAACTCCTCTCCCGATGGATCCGGCGGCGGCGCAGGGAAGGAATGGCGCGGTGGTACGAGAGTACGAATGTTAGAATACATCAAAGAGATAAGTAACGCAGGATCGGCTGTTAGCCAAATATATCATGCGTTAGTGCTCTGGGAGAATAGGCCACGTAGATCCATGTGTGCATGTATACGTGCTAATCCTGTCTGACAGCAAGCGGAAGATGCCGGTACCGTTTTTTAGCTTCTTACTGGTTGTAATTGTAACCAGCGCAGAACAAACCCAAGCCAGAATGACCGGCAGCATGAATATGTGCATATTTAGTTCACGAATGGATACAAGAAACCTATCGAAAACTAATTGGCTTTTGCCCGTAACATGAATCTGTGCATATTTTGTTCACGAATGGATAGAAGAAATCCAAACTTGTATTTCAAGAAAAACTAGTTATGCACCTGTGCATTGCAACGGAAACTTAATTTGTGATAAAAAATTTATTTGCAAAGAGTGCTAATCTTATCTGAATAATAATGTTCACTCTGAATGTGCAATGGTTAAATGTTTAAATCAATTCATCGAAGCATACAAATTCCAAGCACCTGTTTATAAACTCAAGCTTAAAATTATTTTTAATTTTACAAACTTAAATAATAACATCAAAACACTTGGATTGTAAATTTGTAATGCTATAATTTGAGATCGATCGATCGAAAGAGCCATCACCTGCTGCCCCATGGGGGCAAAGACGTTGAAGAGGTAGGCGTCATCCATATGTGGCTGTCATCATCAGCGGCATGCATGGTTTGTACGCCTTGCTCCGGTCATACCATAGCCCCACCATATCAACCAGCTCCACCGCCTCCTCGCCACCCCCCGCGAGCGCCTCCCACAACTTATTGATATCATCCACCGCGAGGAGCTACAGCAGCGCCACCAACCTATCTTACCGCCACCACCAGCGACCCGCCCCTGCACCGCATTGACGAAATTAGGAAGGTCGCTCATTACCTCCGCTCAACGGATAAGCTCAACACATCTGCAGGAGAGGTAAGAAACGGTGGGTTATATAGATTCAGCAACCGAGAAGATATCTATAGAATCCAAATTAAGAAATCGTCGAATAAGGAAAGCAGCAAAAGGAAAAGAGACAAGAAGAGGCCCAACTCCATGAATCGAAACTCTGCTTCCTTCGAAAGGGAATCAATTAATCCAATCCGAAAAATACTAAGAGCAATCATTGCCGATTCGAATGCCAGATCAATGGAAGAAAAGAAAGCAATGAATGAGTCATGCATATTCATTTACCTCCCGCGACGGGATGATTCAATCCAATCTACTGAGATGGCCACTGCCCGCTTTCCACTCAGCCACGTGGGTGCGCACACGTATCGGAGTGAGGGTGGAGAACGGACGTACCACCATCAACTCCTAATTAGAATTAGTAACAATAGAGATAATAAATTTATCTAGTCGCGTCATGCATGGCCGTGCACATGCTACTGGCCGGCTAGAATCAAATCCATATGTGATTAGATAAAAAGAAAAGATGATCTTATCTACACATGCAAGTAAATATTTAATAGAAATGATGCATATGACAACTGAAAGACACATAGTAACTCAGAAGCTGTATGCATGCAGTATATAGAAAAAGAATAGACCATGTAGTATTTGGAAATAGAATTAGCTAATTGAGATAAAAGTTTGATACGCCGCAGATCATGCATACATACATATCCAAACTGAATTAAAACTTTCTCCGTTCGCTAATGTATAGAAGATCAGGATAATGACGGTTTCGTGGGTATGCCTGGGAGGGAGGGGGAGAGAACAGACCACCGTCACCAACTCGTAATTAAAAGTAGTAGAGATACCTGGTCTGATGACCAGTTTATGACCAAGTATTTGTGTTCAACAAGACTATTACACCGGGGCGGATCTAGGGGTGTTGGGTGTGCTCCGTCACCCCTAAAAATGTGAAAAACGCTACAAGATCATCTCTTTAATAGGCCAAAATTTTTATTGAATTGATTCTGATTTTGGTGGTTTAGAGTTTTAAGAGCAAATTTTAAATACATGCGTTGAATTTATGATGTTACAAAATTATTGTACAAGACCATAAAGTTGTAGACGTGAAGTATGCACCTCTACAGAAAGTTTTCTAGTTCCGCCACTATTATTACAAATACTACGTTTACAACAAAGAAGAAAAATGAGAAACTCATTTGAAATGGGAATAAACCTGTGATAGCTATGACTAACCCACTGATTCTACAGTCTAATCAATCCCGGATAACACAATCCTGGCCAAGACGAAACTTACGCTGATTGCCAGTATAGAAAGTTGTCTGATATCCATCTCGGGATCATCTTGCAAATAAAGTAACAAGCAATAAAAGAAAACAAAGATAAAGAAAATTCTTGCCTGAACATGAGGCTGAATTTCAGCATCTTGATAATTCTCTGGTGCTTTTATTAAGTTTAGTGTGATAGCAAATTCGCAAAGCTTTGTTCGCCATTCCCCATTTGCACCTACACACGGCACTTAACTCACAATGATCAGCCATCTGTCTTCTAATAAGGTCATAAATTATCTTCTATCAAAAGTTAACTGCACAAAACATCCCTAAGAAACCCCCAACTAATAAAATCTCTCAAGAATAGATGGGCAGTAGGACCTGGGCTATTTTGTATGCTCCTAACCTGAACCAGGGAAAGTGTATCGACTTCATTAAGGTCACGGTAGATCAGACAAAGTTGTAAGAGAGCTTACAGATTGAAAATGTTTGTAAGAAACTAAGGTAAGAACTCAAGTACTCACCCTCTAGACAAAATGTAGTTCAAGCAATAATATCCTATTTGATAGCATAGTCAAGCCACGGTTACCATGTAAAGACTAATGCAAGTGCCTGTCAAGGCTAATTGAGGATTTTGACATCCTTGGATAGCTGAATGTAGCATAGGACTACCAGAGTTGATTTTCATCCAGCATTTACAAAATAGTTGCCTTTATAGGCAAAAGTATATAACAAATGCATATTACCTTTTTGACGAACAAATGGATAGTGCTACTTCTTGAAATGTTTCTGTTTATTGTTTGACAAGTTTATCGACTTCAAAGTATATAGATTTCATTTAAGAATTAAGATGCAACTATAATTAGTTGCACAAAACTGTTAGCCCAGACTTTTTTTTTGGCGTAAAGACAGAACTGATGAATGTTGTTTGCATATAAATTCTAAACAGTCAGAAGGATAATTTTGAAGTGAATTACTCCCTCCATTGATTTTTATAAAGTGTTTTGACTCGGTGCGGCCTTTAAACTTGAATTTAGACCGTTAATTTCTTTTATAACAAAATCATAATTATAGGAATGTGAATGGTATCACTTTTGCGTCATATAATCTATATATTGTTGGACTAATTGTTGATCAAAGTTTACAAACTTAAAATCTTAAAATACGTGGACACCATATAAAAATCAACAAGGAGTATTAAATTGTGACGCCGGACAGAAGTGCTTTGGGAAAATAAGTTTTGAAGCTTATGAGTACTACTACTACTACTACATTTGATCACCAGCATGTATGCTTGTGTAAAACTGCAGACTGCGGTAGACATACTATCTACCTATGCGAATCGATAATCCCACTCCTAACCTTTTACGAGTGGAAGGCTCACTTAAACAAATGCTTATGAGTTCGGAGTAAGCCTAGAGCCAGGAAACATGCTGCTTTGATGAGATCCTTATTCCTAATCCGCCTTTTATTTTTTTAAATTTTTTTTAAACACCAAGGCACCAAGCACTGCAGATGCAGCTAGCACAGCAACGCAATCTCACCTTCCCACAAATAGCGCACGAATACGTGATGCCCCATCCTTGAGCCTTGGGGTCCTCGCCGTCATCATCGGAAGCATCATCTGCAGCAACCATGGCTAATGGATTCTTCACCTCCCACGTTGCATATCTTCATCCACCCAATCTGATGTCGAAGCCATCGCATCCCACTCCCGATTGTCCTCCGCCTTTAGCTTGGCATTCAGGCGATGTGCCCTCTTCACTACGATTTTACCCATTTCACCGATCGAACTCGCGAATTCTGCACTGGAGCAACTGGAAACCAGCTTCTAAATATAGGTCGTTTAAGGCCATGTAAACGGCCAATGAAACGATACAGGTCCCCTCTGTGATGGAACTAAAAAATTTCATGCGAACTTACACCTCACACGTATACCTATAGTCTTATATAATAGTTTTGCAACATTATAAATCTAACACATATATTTAAAATTTACCAACAGTATTTTTTTTTAGATGAAGGAAGGTTTTATTAATTTCAAGAACATTACATCAAGATGATACAAGTCCTTAAAATTTCTCCCGGCGTCTGCTTAACAAAAAGATACAAATAGCTCTAAGATGTTACAAATCGTAAACCACAAAAAATCTTAATCAATTCGATCAAACAATTTGATCCATCGAAGAGGTGATGTCCTGACATTTGGAGGTGCCGATGCATACCCTATACCCAACCTAGATTTACCCCTAGGTCATCTACCTGTTACTTTTATGGATATTTCAAGGTTTGCCTATTTCGTTAATGTTTAATAGGCTCATTTTATCGGTCTATTTATTTAAGTAAAGTTGCAATATTATTCTAGATATAGAACATTATGACATATATGGGATGAATGCTAGCTTTGCTTTTTTTTGCCACATGAGGTGTTCATTCATTCAATTATTATTCTTCAGTTACATTTATATCCTGTCATCTTTTTTCTACATGTCACCATTGTGGAGAAATATTGATTACTGGTAGTTCTATTCTATATTGATGAGAGAAGATGAATTCGATACTTATTTTGTTACTGCAAACATATATATTTTTCTGAATTTTAAATAGTAAAATCGTTTATAATCTTTTCTCTACTATATAAAGTGAGAGTTTCTTCCCACATCACTTCATCAAAATTACTCACTTTTGCCACTGCTCTTTAATTACCCACTTTTGCCCGCGTCACTTCATCAAAATTACCCACATTTGCCACTGCGCTTTAATTACCCACCTTTGCCTGCGTCACTTCATCAAAATTGAGTTTCCGTTGCAACGCACGGGCATATAACTAGTATACTATATAAAGTGAGAGTTTCTTCCCACGTCACTTCATCAAAATTACCCACATTTGCCACTGCTCTTTAATTACCCACCTTTGTCACTGTTAATGCTCTTAATTACCCACTCCTGCCATTGCTCTTTAATTACCCACATTTACCACTTTTAGTGCTCTTTGCAAATAATCTTTTTATCGCAAATTGAATTTTCGTTACAACGCACGTGCACATGACTAATGTTGCTTAATGTCTAAAAAATAGTGATTGTTTGTTTATCATGTACCGTTATTTATAGCATTGCGGGAAACAGCTCGCAATTTTGGTTTGGCTTTGCTCCTCCGTTGGCTCCTCCTCTAGGGCATGGCGCCTCTCCCTCCTCGGCGCCGCAAGGCATCATCTTCCCCTCCCCCCTCTCCTTCGGGGCCTTCTTCCGACTCCGGCAGCGACTTCGACCTCCACCTCCACTATCCTGAAGACAACTTCTACTCCACGAGGAGCGGCGCCGACGACCAGGATTCCTCCTCCGTAACATTTTCTCCGTCCCTCCTTTCTCTCGATTTCATTTCATTTTGCTTTGGGAGGTTATATAGATTTCTGATCTATTTTGTGTGTTTATGTGCCTGTTGATTAGACCAACAGCAAAGAGGACGATGACAGCAACGACGAGGAAGAAAACCATAACGATCACGATGGTGAGATGGGGGACCTCGAGGAGGAGTATCGCACCCTCCAGGCCAATCACCAGTAATTACTCCTTCACTTACCTTAGAAATCTGCTCCTGTAAGAATAAAGTTGCATATATGAAATCCATGCTCTATCTTCTTTCACATGTAGAAATATTTTGAAGACGTTGAACCAGCACAGAGATGATGATGCCTCCAGAGGCCAGGCAGTCAAAAATCAAAAGGTATCATCAACCCACCTTGTTTTTTGCTTTGCTAACATAACATCTAGTCATGATCATGTGCTATCCTTTACATCCACTCAGTTTAAGCTTTCAAATTATTACTTTCCATATCGTGACCTGTCCAATTTCTATTCCCTAAAGGCGCTTTGGGATAAGACCCTTGAAATGAGATTCTTGCTGCAAAAGGCATTTTCTACTTCAAACAAGTTGCCCAAGGTCTGTCTCTTATCGCTGGAACAAACTTCTTCTTTTGGTTCGTCTTAATTGTTTTTCCTTCTGAAGAATGCAGGACCGTAGGTCGCATTCAAATATATTATTATTGTGTTCTTGCAGGAACCCATCAAGTCAAGGTTTTGCAATCACGACAAGGAGATAGAGGAAGCATATGCTGATCTGTTGGATTCATCAAAGCAGACCCTCAGTTGCATGCTGGACTTGCAGGAGGTTTGATTAATTGCTTTTTTTTTGCCGTTAAATGCTAAGATTCCTGGTTTTCTTACCGTACACAATGTGCATTCAAAAACTACATGTAGTCTTTGCTGGAGAAGAATCAGGCTGCAAAGGTTGCGAATGGTACTACTAATCCGTAGTCTTTCTTGTTATACTGTAAAAAAAACTTCCAAAATACCCTCTATATGCTCATAATTCATGACTTAATGACAGAAATGTCTTCTGACTTGAATGGAGAGAATGACGAGTGGTCGGAAGTACAGAAATTGCAGAGAAGGTAATTTTTTTTGTTACCAATAACCATAATGAAGGATTGTTAGATGTTATGTCTTCAGTTTGTTACAATATCTTGCATAGTAGTAGAACTTTTTTTATTATTGAAACTGTATTATTCTAAACCTGTGTGCTTATGAGATCATGGTAGCAGGATTTATTTTATGATCTTATGTCGATGATCTAAACTCTGTTCTACCCTGCAATAGACTAATGTGGTATCTTTTTTTAAAAAAAAAAAAAAAACTAAACTCTGCTCTAGCCATGTAATAACCAATTCTAATTCTAGTAGAATTGGACTTGGAGCTTATAGATCCAATTCAATTCCTAGTACCAAACATACCCTTAATGCACTTAGGGTCTGTTTGGGGGAGCTGTAATTTTTCTGAAAAGTTGCTTTTTAACTTTCTGAGCTGAAAAACGGCTGTAGTTTTTTATAAGATACCGTTTGACAAATAGTTAATTTTTCTTAGCAATAAGCTGCAAAAGTAAGTCTATCCCAGCTTTCAACTTTTGGCTTTTGCTAGTTATATATGGTTTCCAACTTATGCCAAGCAGTTTAAAAACTGAGCTATTTGGGGGATTTATTGGCTTTTTAGAAGCTGAAACTGGCTTAAAGGCCCCCCAAAGGGGAGCTGTCCTAGCCTCCTAGGGTTGTGCGTCGACAGAAGTGGGCTTACATAACCTTGCTCGGATTCGAACACCATTACAAGGCCCAAGTTAGACGAACAGGTGATACATCACATCTCTTTAACGATTGTAATGTGTAGACAATGAATCTGAATGTGGGGCCAAATCTGTTGAAAAGGTCTCGTCGTAAGCTTTTAATCAAGTACTCACACACCTCCAACGGACTCCGTATGTAAAAGTTGTGATCGTTTTAAATCAAGGTTGTCAAGCTGATTCCGAATTAGACTGGAATTGAAATAGTGTCGACCTGGACTTGTTGTGGTTGTAGTACTGCTCCCCTCACCGTGGTTCCTGAATAGAATAACATCACATGACTTAGGTAGCAATCTATCCTCAATAGGAAAATTATGAAAACAAGCTCACCTGATAGTTCAATTGCCGTCCACGTGCCCTTATCATAGGTTCTTGATTAACATCTTGTGGAGGAGTGTTGTGTGTATCGAGGGAAGTGATGTCCTCGTCAGTAGGAGAGTATAGGAGAGCGTTACTTTGGAAGGACACTGGCAATGTCCATGGCGGGCACTGCCTAGTTGCGTGGTCGTCGATGTATAGGCCCGACTCAATTTGGAAGCCTGGGCATCCGTAACCTTGAAACGCACCAACCTACAAAAGCCATGGCAGGGCCTCCAAATCCCCTCTTGACCGAACAACGCATTTTCCAAGCTTCCACGGGTCTGATTTTTAGCAATGGAGAGACAGCTCTTTTTTGGAAAATTAAATGGATTCATGGTGAGTCTATCAAGGGATTGGCACCATCATTGGTAAAGAAGGTGTCAGCTTCTATTAAGGGAATGCACACAGTGGTAGACAGCCTTTTGGATAGGCGTCAGGTGCGGGGTATCACTGGAGCTTTAGATATTCAGACAGTCACTGAAATTTGAAACTTTGGAACATACTCCTTTCGGTTGCTGTCACGCCGGGCCAGGAAGATATGCTCATATGGAGATGGGAGAGTTCCGGCATGCACTCTTCCAAATCAGCATACCTTACTTTCTTCCAAGGTGCAATTCACTTCGCCGACAACAAGCCTATCTGGAGAGCGTGGGCTCCATTGAGGTGCAAGTATTTTGCTTGGTTGGCGGTGCTTGGCGTTGTTGGACAGCAGACTAGCTAGAACAAGAGGATTGCAGATCCAAGGCCATTGTGTCTTCTGTATAGTTGCCCAGGAGTCCATGGATCACATCCTGGTGGGGTGTCCAGTGGTCACGCAGATTTGGTCTCTCATCCTATCTTCGTTCAATTTGCCAAACTGCATACCGAAGGGTTAACTTGTATTCAATGGATGTTAGCTTCAAGCAAGGAAGTTGGTAAGAAAAAATCCACAGAAAGTCTTCGACTCTTTCGTAATCCTTGTCGCCTGGATGGTCTGGAAGGAGCATAACAACATGGTGTTCAATAACATCCAGACACCCATTGCACAACTTGTTCATCTCATTTAGGAAGAGTATGGTCAATGGAGGCTGGCAGGGGTGAAGTGCATGGAGGCACTGCGTTAGAGTTAATGGCTTGGTAGTTTAGGTCACAAAATTTGTTTCTGTAATAGGGCCTTAGCCTCTTTTGTAAACCTTTCTTAATGCAATGACACAATTCTCCTGCGTGTTCTCGAAAAAAATAACATGCCATTTTTATTTGGATTGTTGAGTTCTGTTTGTGAATTTTGTATTGCACTAACAACCTCCAACTCCATGAAAGGAAATTGGTTCCACCACATTGGCATCAATGGTGTGCAAACCTGTGAGAAAGCAGGCACAAATAAAAGTGTAAAGTATAAATTAAAGATCTTAAGGATACACAAAAGGCTACCCCAACATGTTTAGCACAAAAGGCTTGGTTATTGTTGTTGTTGTTGGGTAATCAAAAGATCCACAGTTTGTATGGAAAGTTTTAGAACTTTTCAGCTTGCATTTGCAAATATGTTGCTTGGGCTATAGTTGGTTGGTTTTATGCTGATACAGAGTGAACCATAGGTTGATATCTTTATTTTTATACAGGATAACTCCGTTCAGAAATAGTGAGGTAGATAAATGGCAGAGGAAAACACAGGTGACAACTGGTGCTGCTGCACTGAAAGGGAAGTTACATGCATTTAATCAGGTTGCCTGAATGCCTATCTAACGTACTTTTAGTAATTTATTACTGTTGAACATGGCTAAACCTAAAGCTTTCACTTTTTCTCCATCTTATGAGAACAGAACATTAGTGACCAAGTTACTGGTTATATGAGAGATCCAAGCAGGATGATTAACAGGATGTACCTGAGGAAATCTACTGTTGGTGTGCTTGGGGAGGTATTTAAGATGCATCTACCTGTCAGTCATGTTTCAGCACCTAGTTAACGATAAATATGTACCTCTTGCCATTCATTTGCAGGATGTGGGAGAGCCTGGAACTACTGAGGTTTGAACATTTCTATATTCTTCCCTTGAAGTCATTTCAAGCCTACCTGCTTCTCCGTTGAGCTATTCTAATTTTATGATATGTAGTTCATTGTAGCTCCTTTATCCCATTGAGATGAAAATTCTTGTATATTGCCTTATAGCCTTTGCTATTTAACTTAGTAATTAATTAAAATTAATATCTAAACTATTTTTGCTTATGTAATGAGAGAATATGTGGAGTGCACTTTCTGGTCTCATGTTTTCACATTGCTGTACACTTAGGACCACAATCTGGAAGGTGATCCTGAACTTATTGACGATTCCGAGTTTTATCAGCAACTCCTCAAGGAGTTTCTCGAGTCATGTGATACAGGAGCATCTGGTTAGTTCAAATTTTCAATTACTGCACTTGCTGTTGTAACTTATCTCTTTACACAAGTCTGCATGTTCACGCACACAAAAAAGTCGAGAAACCTGTGAGTAACCTTCGAAGTCACAGGCCATTACTATCAAATGTGATTCTACTATGTTTGCAGAGTCGGCATTTTATGCTCTAAGAAAGCAGCAGCATAAAAAGAGAAAACTGGTTGATCAGCGTGCTTCAAAGAGCAGAAAGATAAGGTACGGACCGTACAGTGCTCCTCTCTCTGTGTTTGTGTGTGTGTGTTAATTTTGCTGCCATGTGGTTTGTGCAGGTACCATGTTCATGAGAAGATTGCAAATTTCATGGCCCCAGTACCGATGGTTCTTCCTCCAATGGCTCCAAAATTGTTTGAGAATTTATTCGGAATGGGCAACCAGAAACCCACCACAGTTTGATAATGACAGTTCAATTTTGCCAATAGGACGTCTAGATTTGTTTAGTCTTAAATTGTACCATGTAATGATGTTGCTAGCAATCTTGAAGATGCGAATTGAACGTTTTCATGGTCTCCACGTTGTGTACGTTTAGCCTGGGAAAATGCATCTCTGTTCAGACGCTCATAGCTGTCAAGCTATTTGACTCGTACTTTGCAGGGCTTTTTTTCATTGTGAAGTCACGACGCTTGACTCTTGGTAATTACATATACATATCTATCGCTATTTCAATTGTCGACGGATTCTCTGTCGCTATTTTAAACGATGATAGAGAGTATGTCGACAATTGAAATAGCAATAGAGAGTTTATTGCCAGTTCGGTCTCTTACGTAATTCCCTCCATGTTGAACACATATTTCGAGGTGGCATTGAGGAAACCCTACCCCAAGTCCCAACGTGCCGCCTCCGCCGCACATGGCGGTGGGTGAGCTTGGGATCGGATGAAGTCGCTCGCGATTCTCCCGGCTCTTAGAGATATTATAATAATAAAGTACTTACTCTATTTCTCATTCACATCATCTAGAGTAAATAATAAAATCAGCTTATACAACGACAATATCTAAAGATTGTTTTTAGATGTGGTGTAATAATTATTTCTTCTCTTTTATACATAATTAATCTATCTTGTTTTTCGTATCATACTGGCTATTACATAAGCGCATGTACAATAAGATTATCTCAGTTTACTCTTAGCATATTTATATTAGATTTGTCATATGTGAAAGAGTGAGAAAAGAGTTGACTCTTATTTAGTATTAAGCATTGCACGGAAGTATATATAGATTAGTTATGTAAAGAGAGAAGAAATAATTAATGCATAGTATCTAAAGCCAACTTTTAGAGATAGCTATTGTACAAGCTGTTTTTAGTGCTTACTCTAAATAACATAGATAGAAGATAAAGTAAGCAGTTAGCTTTGTTATTACAATTGCCCTCAGAGCTAGCTCTATTCTTTCTTCTCTTTTAACGCTTACTTATATAGGATAAACCTGACGTGTCCAGAGTAAGCTGAGACGGTGGAGAGGACAACAGAGGAGAACCCGTGTGGGGCACTTCGAGGCGGGAGGTGCGTGCGTCGGGGTCGAAGCCCTCTCCGTCGTCGTCGTTGACGGAGAGTGCGGAGACAGCGGTCGAAGAATTCGTCGCCGCAGCCGTCGGCCTCCACACCCACCGGCACCTCCCCAGCATCCGCCGCTGCCGCATTGTCCTTTCCAGATCGCCGGCACTAACGACCCAGCCCAGCCCAACTTCCTACTCGGCCGACACGCTCTCCAAGACAGGCATCATTTCCTTCCAGCTCCGGCCCAATACGACCCGATTCGTGGGTCCCTCCCCGTGCGCGCGTCGCCATCTCGCGGCGTGGCGCTTCACAGCGCCCACCGCCACCGCCAACACAGTGTGCCAATCATCGTCGTTTAGCTTGGCCTTTGCGTTGATTGACCTCGAAACCGCGAATTCCCGAGAGAAAAGAAAGGCGTGACGTACAGTACAGACAGCCTCGTGCCGTTGCTCTCCGTGATCCCGCTTCCCGTGAGCCCGCCCGGCCGGCGCCCCAGCCTATATGGCATGATGAGGAATTGGTGATGGTAATGACGACGACGATGATGAGCAGAGCACGTCCACATCCGTGGTCGATACTGCTATCCCATCAATCAATGCCGGTGTTAATTGCTAACACCCAGACCATCTACACTTCGTTGCCGGCTTTAACTCCACGCCGCCTGCAGAAACGCCGCACGTTGATCCTCTGCTCTGGCCACTGTTCCTCCACGCAGGCTGCAGCTGTTTTTCTAGTCGTGGCCCATGCACTGGCCTGTGTTGTCCCGCTCAGCTAAACCGAAGAGCTTGGAAACATTAGATAGCGCCGAAAGCAACAAACACATCGGGTAAATTCTATTGTTCCACGGCACGGTTGTACTACTTGTGTTCATAGACAGTGCCACAGGACTCGTCGTAACAAAGAACTGTCCATGTCTCGGCGGTTTAAGACTCGTTCTGTCAAAGTGTCAATGTGTCGTAAAGGGTGGATAAGTCTGGTTAATTATCCTGATACAGAGATTTATCTTTCTTGACATGTGGCTGCGCATGGAAGAATAGGGGGAAGAAACAGGGCGGTGTGATACGACTGATAACAGGAGTATGAATTTGACCAGTTGGGTTCTTATCTATATAAATATAAACAATATGTGATATTCAAGGTAAATCCTTTGGTTTAAGGTGATAAAGAGTGATTTGGGAAATGAATGAATCCATTTACCAGGAACTATGTATATAAATAATACAACGGGTAGGACATGCATGGCATACAGGAGCAAATCACGGCCTAATTAATGGCCATAATTAGCCGATAGCTAATCCAGAAAGGTAATCAGCAAAATGTACAAATATATGACTAACACTCCCTCGCAGTCAGAACGGCCGAAACAAGTTCTGGCTGGAGCAAAGATAAAGAAGTGGAGCTAACACTCCCCCGTAGTCGGAACGGTAGCCGAGCGAACGTTCAGGCTGAATCGAAACTCGGTGAAAACCATCGAGGGAAGGCCCTTGGTGAAAATGTCGGTGTACTGCGATGATGTAGGAATATGCAACATGCGCACCTGGCCAAGTGCAACATGTTACCAGACGTAGTACAGGTCAATCTCAACATGTTTGGTGCGTTGATGTTGCACCGGGTTGGTTGAGAGATAGACGGCACTGACGTTATCGCGGTGGACGATGGTGGCTCGACGAAGAGGACAGTGGAGCTCCTGAAGAAGTTGACAAAACCAACAGGCCTCGGCTACGCCATTGACAACAGCCTGGTATTCTGCCTCAGCACTCGACCGAGAGACTGTATGCTAATGTTTAGAAGACCAGGGGACGAGGTTGTCGCCGAGAAATACACCATAGCCAGATGTGGACTTCCGGGTGTCAGGGCAACCAACCCAATTAGCATCAGAGAATACAGTCAAATCTAAGGATGTGGTGTGATGCAAAAACAAACCAAGCTCAAGAGTGCCCTAAAGATACCAGAGAATCCGCTTTAGAGCTGTGAAGTGATGCTCCTTGGGATCATGCTTGAAGAGGCAGACCTGCTAAACAGCACAAGTAATAACCAGGCGGGTGAAGGTCAGGTATTGAAGAGCTCCGGCGAGACTGCGATAGAGAGTTGCATCTGAAACCGGAACACCATCAGTAGTGAGCTTGGACTGGGTGTCAACAGGAGTGTTGTAGGGCTTACAGTCCATCATGCCAGCTTGGTCCAAGATATCCAGATTATACTGACGCTGTGAGAGGAGCAGACCACCTGGTTGTGGGAGAACGGAAACTCTAAGGAAGTGACAGAGAGGGCCCAGATCCTTGAGGGAGAATTCCCGTTCAAGGGCAGAGATGGTCTGGCTCAACAGGGAAGTAGAGGATGTTGTGAAAACGATGTCATCCACATACGGTAGTAGGTATACTGTGTCAGCACCACAATGATAGATGAACAAGGAATTATCAGCCTTCGCCACAACAAAACCAAGAGAGAGGAGGTGAGAAGCTATCCTGTTGTACCACGCATAAGGCGCCTGCTTCAAGTCATAGAGAGACCTGTTGAGCTGACAAACATGATTAGGGCGGGCAAAATCCATGAAACCTAAAGGCTATTCACAGTAAACAGTCTCAATCAAAGTCCCATGCAGGAAAGCATTGTTGACATTCAGCTGTCTGATGGGCTAGTTCTGAGAAAGAGCTAGAGAGAGCACAGTCCTGATAGTGGCAGGCTTCACAACCGGGTTGAAAGTCTAGTTGAAATTGACCCCAGGGCACTGTGTGAAACCCCTTAGAACCCATTGAGCCTTGTATTTATCAAGAGAGCCATTAGCATGAAGCTTGTGCTTGAAAATTCACTTAGTAGTAACAATGTTGGCACCACGAGGACGAGGGACAAGGTCCCATGTGCTGTTGGATTGGAGAACAGTAAACTCCTTGGACATGGCTTCGCGCCAATTGGGATCTGCAAGAGCACCACGGTATGTCTTTGGGATGGGGGACATAACCGTAGCATGAAGATTGAGGCGCTTGGGAGGCTTCATAGAAACTCCGACTTTCTGGCGAGTGATCATGTGACGAGCACCGCTGGCAGTAGCCTGACTGGTAGGGACAGCGGGAACCAGAGGGACGATCACGGGGACCCCGCTAGCAACAACCTATGATACGAGATCAGTAGGGGCAGTGGAGGATGACATAACGGCATGGGTGATCCCACTGGCAACAACCTGCGGTGCGAGGCCAACAGGGACAACAGGAGCCAGCCCAATGACCGGGGTGGTCCCGATGGCAACAACTTGCGGTGGAGAACTGGCAAGGGCAGCGGGAGCTGATGCAACAACGTGGGAGGTCCTGCTAGCAACAACCTATGGTATAAGACCAGCAGGGGTAGCAGGAGCCAGCGCGATAGCAGGGGCGACCGGTGGAGCAGTCGATAGTGGTGTGGCAAGAACGAGAGTGCCCGAGATGGCCTCGTTGGCAACAACCTATGGCACGAGACCAGCAGGGGCAGTGGGACCCTATGCGACGGAGGTACTTGTAGGAACAAAAGAGGAACGGGACCCAATAGGCAGCATGGAACCCACTTGTTCTGATAAAAAATTAAGGTTAGTGGAGGAGGTGGGAGAGGGGGTAGAAGCAAAGGGGAAGGACGACTCATCAAAGACAACATGCCGCGAGATGATGACGCGGTTGGAGGACAAGTCAAGGTAGTGATACCCTTTTGATTGGCCAGATAGCCGAGAAAGACACAAAGAGTCGAGCGAGGTGCGAATTTGTGAGGAGCGGTGCCAAAAAGATTGGGATAGCAGGCGCAACCAAACACACGGAAGTGAGTATAGGTAGGGTGAGAGCCATAGAAGGCAAAAAAAAGGAGTTGAGTGAGAAAGAGTGGAGGTAGGCCGGATGTTCAATAGATACATTGCTGTGTGGAGGGCTTCCACCTAGTAGGAAGGAGGTAGGTTGGCTTGAAAGAGAAGAGAACGAACAACATCGTTGATAGTGTAAATTGCTCGTTCAGCTCGACCATTCTACGGGGATGTATATGGACATGTGTGAGGAAGAAGGACCGAGATGTAGTGTTGTCGAACTCACGGCCGTTGTCACATCGAATGGTTTTAACGGTGGTATCGAATTGAGTTTGAACTTAAGCGAGGAAATGAGAGATGGTACGAAACGTCTCAGATTTGAGACGAAGAGGATAGGTCCATCAAAAATGAGAGCAGTCATCGAGAATAAGGAGATAATACTTGTAACCTGAAACGCTAATAATGGGAGATGTCCACAGATCACATTGTATTAAATCAAACTTATTGGCAGCACGATGGCTGGAGGAACCAAAAGGAAGACGGATATAACGGCCAAGTTGGCAAGCATGACAGGTCAAGTCGAGTTTGTTTTTATTACACGGGATAGCCGAGGAACTAGCTAGCTGAGAAAGAGACTCGTGGCTGGGTTGACCGAGACAACGATGCCATAGCACCTGAGAAGAAGTGCTGGCAACAAGGGCGTGAGGAGAAGCAATCATTGGAGTAAAGGACTAGTGGTCCCCAGAGCTATTACACCTAGTGATCGTCTCCTGGTACGGAGGTCCTTCACAGAAAAACCAGACGGGTGTAAGTTCAACCTTCATTAGTTATGGTTTTGGTGTTAATGACAAATCTAATATCGAGATTATCCATTTAATGTGATTTTATGACAAATCTTATATCGAGTATAAAGTGAGAGTTTCTTCCACATCACTTCATCAAAATTACCCACATTTGCTACACGCTTTTTAATTACCCACCTTTGTCACTGTTAGTGCTCAATTACCCACTCCTGCCATTGCTCTTTAATTACCCACCTTTGCCACTTTTAGTGCTCTTTGCAAATAATCTTTTTATCGCAAATTGAATTTTCGTTGCAACGCACGTGCACATGACTAGTGTTGCTTAATGTCTAAAAAATAGTGATTGTTTGTTTATCATGTACCGTTATTTATAGCATTGCGGGAAACAGCTCGCAATTTTGGTTTGGCTTTGCTCCTTCGTTGGCTCCTCCTCTAGGGCATGGCGCCTCTCCCTCCTCGGCGCCGCAAGGCAGCATCTTCCCCTCCCCCCTCTCCTTCGGGGCCTTCTTCCGACTCCGGCAGCGACTTCGACCTCCACCTCCACTATCCTGAAGACAACTTCTACTCCACGAGGAGCGGCGCCGACGACCAGGATTCCTCCTCCGTAACATTTTCTCCGTCCCTCCTTTCTCTCGATTTCATTTCATTTTGCTTTGGGAGGTTATATAGATTTCTGATCTATTTTGTGTGTTTATGTGCCTGTTGATTAGACCAACAGCAAAGAGGACGATGACAGCAACGACGAGGAAGAAAACCATAACGATCACGATGGTGAGATGGGGGACCTCGAGGAGGAGTATCGCACCCTCCAGGCCAATCACCAGTAATTACTCCCTTCACTTACCTTAGAAATCTGCTCCTGTAAGAATAAAGTTGCATATATGAAATCCATGCTCTATCTTCTTTCACATGTAGAAATATTTTGAAGACGTTGAACCAGCACAGAGATGACGATGCCTCCAGAGGCCAGGCAGTCAAAAATCAAAAGGTATCATCAACCCACCTTGTTTTTTGCTTTGCTAACATAACATCTAGTCATGATAATGTGCTATCCTTTACATCCACTCAGTTTAAGCTTTGAAATTATTACTTTCCATATCGTGACCTGTCCAATTTCTATTCCCTAAAGGCGCTTTGGGATAAGACCCTTGAAATGAGATTCTTGCTGCAAAAGGCATTTTCTACTTCAAACAAGTTGCCCAAGGTCTGTCTCTTATCGCTGCAACAAACTTCTTCTTTTGGTTCGTCTTAATTGTTTTTCCTTCTGAAGAATGCAGGACCGTAGGTCGCATTCAAATATATTATTATTGTGTTCTTGCAGGAACCCATCAAGTCAAGGTTTTGCAATCACGACAAGGAGATAGAGGAAGCATATGCTGATCTGTTGGATTCATCAAAGCAGACCCTTAGTTGCATGCTGGACTTGCAGGAGGTTTGATTAATTGCTTTTTTTTTTGCCGTTAAATGCTAAGATTCCTGGTTTTCTTACTGTACACAATGTGCATTCAAAAACTACATGTAGTCTTTGCTGGAGAAGAATCAGGCTGCAAAGGGTGCGAATGGTACTACTAATCCATAGTCTTTCTTGTTATACTGTAAAAAAACTTCCAAAATACCCTCTATATGCTCATAATTCATGACTTAATGACAGAAATGTCTTCTGACTTGAATGGAGAGAATGACGAGTGGTCGGAAGTACAGAAATTGCAGAGAAGGTAAATTTTTTTGTTACCAATAACCATAATGAAGGATTGTTAGATGTTATGTCTTCAGTTTGTTACAATATCTTGCATAGTAGTAGAACTTTTTTTATTATTGAAACTGTATTATTCTAAACCTGTGTGCTTATGAGATCATGGTAGCAGGATTTATTTTATGATCTTATGTCGATGATCTAAACTCTGCTCTACCCTGCAATAGACTAATGTGGTATCTTTTTTTTTTAAAAAAAAAAAACTAAACTCTGCTCTAGCCATGTAATAACCAATTCTAATTCTAGTAGAATTGGACTTGGAGCTTATAGATCCAATTCATTCCTAGTACCAAACATACCCTTAATGCACTTAGGGTCTGCTTGGGGAGTCAGAGTTTTTCCAAAAGTTGCTTTTTGACTTTCTCGAATAAAAACGGCTGCTTTTTTATAAGATACCATTTGACAAATAGTTAATTTTTCTTAGCAATAAGCTGCAAAAGTAAGTCTATCCTAGCTTTCAACTTTTGGCTTTTGTTAGTTATATATGGTTTCCAACTTATGCCAAGCAGCTTAAAAACCGAGCTATTTGGGGATTTATTGGCTTTTAGAAGCTGAAATCGGCTTAAAGGCCCCCCAAAGGAGCTGTCCTAGGGTTGTGCGGCGGCGGTATGGGCTTACATAACCTTGCTCGGATTCAACACCATTACAAGGCCCAAGTTAGATTTAACAGTGATACATCACATCTCTTTAACGATTGTAATGTGTAGACAATGAATCTGAAGGTGGGGCCAAATCTGTTGAAAAGTCTCGCCGTAAGCTTTTAATCAAGTACTCACACACCTCCAACGGACTCAGTATGTAAAAGTTGTGATCGCTTTTAAATCAAGGTTGTCAAGCTGATTCCGAATTAGACCGAATTGAAATAGTGTCGACTGGACTTGTTGTGGTTGTAGTATCGCTTCCTCACCGTGGTTCCCTGAATAGAATAACATCACATGACTTAGGTAGCAATCTATCCTCAATAGGAAAATTATGAAAACAAGCTCACCGATAGTTCAATTGCCGCCCACGTGCCCTTATCATAGGTTCTTGATTAACATCTTGTGGAGGAGTGTTGTGTGTATCGAGGGAAGTGATGTCCTCGTCAAGAGGAGAGTATAGGAGAGCGTTACTTTGAAGGACACCGGCAATGTCCATGGCGGCACTGCCTAGTTGCGTGGTCGCCGATGTATAGGCCCGACTCAATTTGGAAGCCTGGGCATCCGTGAACCTTGAAACGCACCAACCTACAAAAGCCATGGCAGGGCCTCCAAATCCCCTCTTGACCGAACAACGATTTTCCAAGCTTCCACGGGTCTGATTTTTAGCAATGGAGAGACAGCTCTTTTTGGAAAATTAAATGGATTCATGGTGAGTCTATCAAGGATTGGCACCATCATTGGTAAAGAAGGTGTCAGCTTCTATTAAGGAATGCACACAGTGGTAGACAGCCTTTTGGATAGGCGCCAGGTGCGGGGTATCACTGGAGCTTTAGATATTCAGACAGTCACTGAAATTTGAAACTTTGGAACATACTCCTTTCGGTTGCTGTCACGCCGGGCCAGGAAGATATGCTCATATGGAGATGGGAGAGTTCCGGCATGTACTCTTCCAAATCAGCATACCTTACTTTCTTCCAAGGTGCAATTCACTTCGCCGACAACAAGCCTATCTGGAGAGCGTGGGCTCCATTGAGGTGCAAGTATTTTGCTTGGTTGGCGGTGCGCCGGCGTTGTTGGACAGCAGACTAGCTAGAACAAGAGGATTGCAGATCCAAGGCCATTGTGTCTTCTGTATAGTTGCCCAGGAGTCCATGGATCACATCCTGGTGGGGTGTCCAGTGGTCACGCAGATTTGGTCTCTCATCCTATCTTCGTTCAATTTGCCAAACTGCATACCGAAGGGTTAACTTGTATTCAATGGATATTAGCTTCAAGCAAGGAAGTTGGTAAGAAAAAATCCACAGAAAGTCTTCGACTCTTTCGTAATCCTTGTCGCCTGGATGGTCTGGAAGGAGCATAACAACATGGTGTTCAATAACATCCAGACACCCATTGCACAACTTGTTCATCTCATTTAGGAAGAGTATGGTCAATGGAGGCTGGCAGGGTGAAGTGCATGGAGGCACTGCGTTAGAGTTAATGGCTTGGTAGTTTAGGTCACAAAATTTGTTTCTGTAATAGGGCCTTAGCCTCTTTCGTAAACCTTTCTTAATGCAATGACACAATTCTCCTGCGTGTTCTCGAAAAAAATAACATGCCATTTTTATTTGGATTGTTGAGTTCTGTTTGTGAATTTTGTATTGCACTAACAACCTCCAACTCCATGAAAGGAAATTGGTTCCACCACATTGGCATCAATGGTGTGCAAACCTGTGAGAAAGCAGGCACAAATAAAAGTGTAAAGTATAAATTAAAGATCTTAAGGATACACAAAAGGCTACCCCAACATGTTTAGCACAAAAGGCTTGGTTATTGTTGTTGTTGTTGGGTAATCAAAAGATCCACAGTTTGTATGGAAAGTTTTAGAACTTTTCAGCTTGCATTTGCAAATATGTTGCTTGGGCTATAGTTCGTTGGTTTTATGCTGATACAGAGTGAACCATAGGTTGATATCTTTATTTTTATACAGGATAACTCCGTTCAGAAATAGTGAGGTAGATAAATGGCAGAGGAAAACACAGGTGACAACTGGTGCTGCTGCACTGAAAGGGAAGTTACATGCATTTAATCAGGTTGCCTGAATGCCTATCTAACGTACTTTTAGTAATTTATTACTGTTGAACATGGCTAAACCTAAAGCTTTCACTTTTTCTCCATCTTATGAGAACAGAACATTAGTGACCAAGTTACTGGTTATATGAGAGATCCAAGCAGGATGATTAACAGGATGTACCTGAGGAAATCTACTGTTGGTGTGCTTGGGGAGGTATTTAAGATGCATCTACCTGTCAGTCATGTTTCAGCACCTAGTTAACGATAAATATGTAACTCTTGCCATTCATTTGCAGGATGTGGGAGAGCCTGGAACTACTGAGGTTTGAACATTTCTATATTCTTCCCTTGAAGTCATTTCAAGCCTACCTGCTTCTCCGTTGAGCTATTCTAATTTTATGATATGTAGTTCATTGTAGCTCCTTTATCCCATTGAGATGAAAATTTTGTATATTGCCTTATAGCCTTTGCTATTTAACTTAGTAATTAATTAAAATTAATATCTAAACTATTTTTGCTTATGTAATGAGAGAATATGTGGAGTGCACTTTCTGGTCTCATGTTTTCACATTGCTGTACACTTAGGACCACAATCTGGAAGGTGATCCTGAACTTATTGACGATTCCGAGTTTTATCAGCAACTCCTCAAGGAGTTTCTCGAGTCATGTGATACAGGAGCATCTGGTTAGTTCAAATTTTCAATTACTGCACTTGCTGTTGTAACTTATCTCTTTACACAAGTCTGCATGTTCACGCACACAAAAAAGTCGAGAAACCTGTGAGTAACCTTGGAAGTCACAGGCCATTACTATCAAATGTGATTCTACTATGTTTGCAGAGTCGGCATTTTATGCTCTAAGAAAGCAGCAGCATAAAAAGAGAAAACTGGTTGATCAGCGTGCTTCAAAGAGCAGAAAGATAAGGTACGGACCGTACAGTGCTCCTCTCTCTTTGTTTGTGTGTGTGTGTTAATTTTGCTGCCATGTGGTTTGTGCAGGTACCATGTTCATGAGAAGATTGCAAATTTCATGGCCCCAGTACCGATGGTTCTTCCTCCAATGGCTCCAAAATTGTTTGAGAATTTATTCGGAATGGGCAACCAGAAACCCACCACAGTTTGATAATGACAGTTCAATTTTGCCAATAGGACGTCTAGATTTGTTTAGTCTTAAATTGTACCATGTAATGATGTTGCTAGCAATCTTGAAGATGCGAATTGAACGTTTTCATGGTCTCCACGTTGTGTACGTTTAGCCTGGGAAAATGCATCTCTGTTCAGACGCTCATAGCTGTCAAGCTATTTGACTCGTACTTTGCAGGGCTTTTTTTTCATTGTGAAGTCACGACGCTTGACTCTTGGTAATTACACATATACATATCTATCGCTATTTCAATTGTCGACGGATTCTCTGTCGCTATTTTAAACGATGATAGAGAGTATGTCGACAATTGAAATAGCAATAGAGAGTTTATTGCCAGTTCGGTCTCTTACGTAATTCCCTCCATGTTGAACACATATTTCGAGGTGGCATTGAGGAAACCCTACCCCAAGTCCCAACGTGCCGCCTCCGCCGCACATGGCGGTGGGTGAGCTCGGGATCGGATGAAGTCGTCATGATTCTCCGGCTCTTAGAGATATTATAATAATAAAGTACTTACTCTATTTCTCATTCACATCATCTAGAGTAAATAATAAAATCAGCTTATACAACGACAATATCTAAAGATTGTTTTAGATGTGGTGTAATAATTATTTCTTCTTTTTATACATAATTAATCTATCTTGTTTTTCAGATCATCTTGGCTATTACATAAGCGCATGTACAATAAGATTATCTCGGTTTACTCTTAGCATATTTATATTAGATTTGTCATATGTGAAAGAGTGAGAAAAGAGTTGACTCTTATTTAGTATTAAGCATTGCACGGAAGTATATGTAGATTAGTTATGTAAAGAGAGAAGAAATAATTAATGCATAGTATCTAAAGCCAACTTTTAGAGATAGCTATTGCATGTTGCTTTAGTGCTTACTCTAAATAACATAGATAGAAGATAAAGTAAGCAGTTAGCTTTGTTATTACAATTACCCTCGAGCTAGCTCTATTCTTTCTTCTCTTTTTAACGCTTACTTATGTATGGTGCATTGAAAAAAAATCAACATATCATTACCCCATCTACATATAAATTTCATGATCAAATTCATCCTATACTAGAAGTTACAAAACAAACTTGATCATGAACAGAACTATTCCTGCTCATGATCAAGTTTGTCTTTTTATTACTCTTAGCACAGGACGAATTTGATCGCGAAATTTTATATGTAGATGGGTTTGATATGTACATCCATGATTTTTTTTCAGAATTTTTGAAACTTTTCTATGGTATGCACCTGCGCCACCAAATATTTCGCAAGACAGTGATACGCTACTACTATATAGGATAAACCTGACGTGTCCAGAGTAAGCTGAGACGGTGGAGAGGACAACAGAGGAGAACCCGTGTGGGGCACTTCGAGGCGGGAGGTGCGTGCGTCGGGGTCGAAGCCCTCTCCGTCGTCGTCGTTGACGGAGAGTGCGGAGACAGCGGTCGAAGAATTCGTCGCCGCTGCCGTCGGCCTCCACACCCACCGGCACCTCCCCAGCATCCGCCGCTGCCGCATTGTCCTTTCCAGATCGCCGGCACTAACGACCCAGCCCAGCCCAACTTCCTACTCGGCCGACACGCTCTCCAAGACAGGCATCATTTCCTTCCAGCTCCGGCCCAAATACGACCCGATTCGTGGGTCCCTCCCCGTGCGCGCGTCGCCATCTCGCGGCGTGGCGCTTCACAGCGCCCACCGCCACCGCCAACACAGTGTGCCAATCATCGTCGTTTAGCTTGGCCTTTGATTGACCTCGAAACCGCGAATTCCCGAGAGAAAAGAAAGGCGTGACGTACAGTACAGACAGCCTCGTGCCGTTGCTCTCCGTGATCCCGCTTCCCGTGAGCCCGCCCGGCCGGCGCCCCAGCCTATATGGCATGATGAGGAATTGGTGATGGTAATGACGACGACGATGATGAGCAGAGCACGTCCACATCCGTGGTCGATACTGCTATCCCATCAATCAATGCCGGTGTTAATTGCTAACACCCAGACATCTACACTTCGTCGCCGGCTTTAACTCCACGCCGCCTGCAGAAACGCCGCACGTTGATCCTCTGCTCTGGCCACTGTTCCTCCCTGCAGGCTGCAGCTGTTTTTCTAGTCGTGGCCCATGCACTGGCCTGTGTTGTCCCGCTCAGCTAAACCGAAGAGCTTGGAAACATCAGATAGCGCCGGAAGCAACAAACACATCGGGTAAATTCTATTGTTCCACGGCACGGTTGTACTACTTGTGTTCATAGACAGTGCCACAGGACTCGTCGTAACAAAGAACTGTCCATGTCTCGGCGGTTTAAGACTCGTTCTGTCAAAGTGTCAATGTGTCGTAAAGGGTGGATAAGTCTGGTTAATTATCCTGATACAGAGATTTATCTTTCTTGACATGTGGCTGCGCATGGAAGAATAGGGGGAAGAAACTGGGCGGTGTGATACGACTGATAACAGGAGTATCAATTTGACCAGTTGGGTTCTTATCTATATAAATATAAACAATAGGTGATATTCAAGGTAAATCCTTTGGTTTAAGGTGATAAAGAGTGGTTTGGGAAATGAATGAATCCATTTACCAGGAACTATGTATATAAATAGTACAACGGGCAGGACATGCATGGCATACAGGAGTAAATCACGGCCTAATTAATGGCCATAATTAGCCGATAGCTAATCCAGAAAGGTGATCAGCTAAATATACAAATATATGACTAACACTCCCTCGTAGTCAGAACGGCCGAAACAAGTTCTGGCTGGAGCGAAGATAAAGAAGTGGAGCTAACACTTCCAGTAGTTTGAACAGAAAGCCGAGCTTAACGCTCAGTCAATCGAAACTCGGTGAAAACCATCGAGGGAAGGCCCTTGGTGAAAATGTCGATGTACTGCGATGATGTAGGAACATGCAGCATGCGCACTTGGCCAAGTGCAACACGTTACCAGACGTAGTGCAGGTCAATCTCAACATGTTTGGTGCGTTGATGTTGCACCGGGTTGGTTGAGAGATAGACGGCACTGACGTTGTTGCGGTGGACGATGGTGGCTCGACGAAGAGGACAGTGGAGCTCCTGAAGAAGTTGATTTAAACAACAGTGCCTCGGCTACGCTGCTATATAACAACCGGTATTCTCGCCTCAAGACTCGATCGAGAGATCAGATGCTAATGTTTAGAAGACCAGGAGACGAGGTTGTCGCCGAGAAATACACCATAGCCAAATGTGGACTTCCGGGTGTCAGGGCAACCAACCCAATTAGCATCAGAGAATACAGTCAAATCTAAGGATGTGGTGCAATGCAAAAACAGACCAAGCTCAAGAGTGCCCTGAAGATACCGGAGAATCCGCTTTAGAGTTGTGAAGTGATGCTCCTTGGGATCATGCATGAAGAGGCGAACTGCAATGAACAAAGATAAGTAATATCCCGTGGGTGAAGGTCAAGCATCAAGAGCTCCAAATGACATCTGCGATAGAGAGTTGCATTTGAAACCGAACACCATCGCAGTGAGCTTGGACTGGTGTCAACAAGAGTGTTGCAGGGCTTACAGTCCGTCATGCCAGCTCGGTCCAAGATATCCAGAGTATACTGACGCTGTGAGAGGAGCAGACCACCTGGTTGTGGGAAAACGGAAACTCCAAGGAAGTGATGGAGAGGGCCCAGATCCTTGAGGGAGAATTCCTGTTCAAGGGCAGAGATGGTCTGGCTCAGCAGGGCAGTGGAGGATGCTGTTAGAACGATGTCATCCACATACAGCAGCATGTATACTATGTCAGCACCACGATGATAGATGAACAAGAAAGTATCAGCCTTCGTCTCAATAAAACCAAGGGAGAGGAGATGAGAAGCTATCCTGCTATACCACGTACGAGGCGCCTGCTTCAAGCCATAGAGAGACCTATTGAGATGACAAACATGATCAGGGCGGGCGGAATCCACGAAACTTGAAGGCTGTTCACAGTAAATAGTCTCAGTCAAAGTTCCATGTAGGAAAGCATTTTTGACATCTAGCTGTCTGATGTGCCAGTCCTGAGAAAGAGCTAGAGAGAGCACAGTCCTGATAGTGACATGCTTCACAACCGGGTTGAAAGTCTAGTCGAAATTGATCCCAGGGCACTGTGTGAAACCCCTCAAAACCCATCGGGCCTTGTATCTATCAAGAGAGCCATCAACATGAAACTTGTGCTTGAAAATCCACTTACTAGTAACAATGTTGGCACCATAAGGACGGGGAACAAGGTCCCACGTATTGTTAGATTGGAGAGCAGCAAACTCCTTGGACATGGCTTCGTGCCAATTGGGATTTGCAAGAGCATCACGGTATGTCTTTGGGATGGGAGACAACCATAACATGAAGATTGAGGCGCTCGGGAGGCTTGGTAGAAACTCCGGCTTTTCTGGCGAGTGATCATGTGATGAGCACCGCTGGCAGTAGCGTGACTAGTAGGGATAGCAGGAGCCGGAGGGATGGTCACGGGGGGCCCGCTAGCAACAACCTATGATATGAGACCAAAGAGGGGCATGAGGTCGGCACAACAGATGGGTAACCCCATCGGCAACAACAAGCATGGCGAGGCCAACAAGGGCAAGAGGAGCCAAGCCAACCGGCCGGTGGTCTCACGGCAACAACTCGCAGTGGGGAACCCAGCAAGGAAGTGGGAGCCGATGCAACAGTGTGAGAGGTCCTGCTGACAAGTGACTACAACCTGCGGTATAAGACAAATAGGGGCAGTAGGAGCCAGCGCGATGGCAAGGGCGACCGATGGAGCAATCAATAGTGGTGTGACAAGAACGACAACGGCTGAGATGGCCTCGCTAGCAACAACCTGTGGCACGAGGCTAGTAGGGGCAGTGAGACCCTGTGTGACGGAGGTACCTACAGGAACAAAAAAGAAACAGGACCCAATAGGCAGCATGGAACCCGCTTGTTCTGATAAAAAATTAAGGTCAGTGGAGGAGGTGGGAGTGGGGGTAGAAGTAAAGGGGAAGGACAACTCTTCAAAGACAATTTTGGTTCATGGGCTAAAGATTAGTTGGACTACTTGGAGTCAAGATCATACCAAAAATATTTCCCCACTAAGTTCAATCTTTCACCCAAACAGATAGTATGTTCTTTGCCGGACCCAAAAACATCGCTCTTTTCTTAAAGTCCGGCGCAATCTTAGTCAAAATTACTATTCTCGCTGGATCATCCCTTTTTAGTCCGACGTCGAAAACCACTTGGACAACATCAAGCCGAGCGCATTCCATTCACAATAGACTAACCTGGTTTGCTCAGAAAATTTGTCCGCCGCAAGCTAAGTCTTCGCCGAACCATACCCCTCTAAGTCCGTCGTTGAAAGCTTTCTATGCAAGAGTCAAACCGAGCTACGCCTTTTACGCTGAACCATCCTTTATCTAAGTCTGGCGCAGATGTATTCCTCTCGGTCTCTTATCTCTTGTTTTCCAAAAGTCTGCTGGTGCAAACTCCTTGAAATTCCTTCTCCAACGGACCAAACAATTTCGGTTCGGCGCATACATTCAAATACACATCTTTTCACCGGACTTAATTTCTCTCAAAACCTATGTATGACAGACCAAGCTGGCTTAGTCTAGCGCAAATGCTCATTTCTATAATATTGGTCTAGAGTACAAAGAATAGATTTTTAAGCTTAATCAAGCTAAGTCCGCAGCAGTTGTGTTTAGCCTATTTTTGATAGTCTAACATGTCCAATAGCTACTGTGGTAGGTGTGACGGCTAGCTACTATTCAAATGGCTATATAAGCACTGTTAGAGTATTCATTTGTAAGATTTTTCATCTCCTTGACCCTTTAGCACCTTAGACCTTTCATTTCATCAAGAAGACCGTGCTTCACCTTTAAACTCAAATTCTACACTTTCTAAGTGTTTTTGCTTCAAACTTAGTTTAGTTAAGTGTTGTCCTACTGAACCATGGGACAGGGCTTGTGGATAGTCTATTACTCTTGGAACTGAGAGTTCCTAGATGGCTTGGAGGAGGTATTGGTGCAACCTATCCAAAAGAGATTGTAGAAGGCCACCACTATTTGTGAGAGGTTGGGACTTACCTAATCGGAGTGGTGAAAGAGTCACCCTAATGGAGAATAAGGCTACTACGACTAGCTTTGGAGGAGCAATATTTTGTCAGAAGTGCTCTAACGTGGAGTAGGAGCTTGGTTTTGAACCACGGGAAAAAATCCCTTGTGTCTCTCCATTTTATTTCCTGCTGTTGATCTTTATTGTGTTAGTTCTTGCTGGTTTTAAGATATCTCAGCTTTCTTGTTAAACTTTTGGATCTTCAATAGTTAAACTCTTAGGTTGATTTTAACTAGTGCTAAATTCGATACTTGAACCTAAAATTTTTAAAAGTTGCCTATCCACCCCCTCTAGACCAACTTGATCCTTCACAAGACGAGTGAGGCAATATGCATGACGCCAATTGCTCGTGGCGTGGAGCACTGAGAGCAAAGAAGGTCGCCGGAGGAGCGACACCGCTGGCGTGAGTGGCGGGATGCCGCCGGGCACGCCCGGTCCAAGGTCGTGAATAGCGAGGTCGGAGGCGCGATGTGTGTGTTACGCCGGGCCGCTGCAGAGATGTTGTGGGCGCCGATGCCACTGAAGTAGGGCACGGCGTAGATGCTATTGGTACTGAGTGAGGGTGCAATGACGCTATGGGTGCCGGTGGCACTGACGAGGTGCGGCACGGACGTGCCGTGGGCACTAGCGGCGCTGAAGAAGGGCGGCGAGGGCTTGCGAGGGCGCTGGCGCTGGTGGCATTGAAGAGAGTCGGTGGCGCGGCCGAGCCGTGGACGCCTGCCTCAACGGTGTGGAAGAGAGCTGGCGGCGCGGTTGCATGGGCACTAGTGCCAGTAGCACCGAGGAGGGACGTTGTGGGCGCGCAAGCGGCGAGATCCGACAGCACACTGTCTTGAGGAGGAGAGGAGCCGTGGGCACCGGCCCCAGCGGCGTGGAAGAAGGCCAGTGGCGCGGTCTCGTGGGCGCCAGTGTCGGCGGCGCCGAGGAAGAACGCTGCTGGCAAGTGTGCGGTGAGATCCAGTGGCACGGCTTCTTGAGGAGGAGAGGACACGACCGCAAAGATGGTCCAAACCGCGATGGGGAGAAGTTCTGCCGTGGCGAAGGCAGAGAACCGTGGACGGCCTCCCGGAGCGCAGTGAGGTGTTGTGTCACGACTGAGTAGGCAGTGGTCACCTGTGAGGCGACGATGTGGGCGAGGTTGGCCAGAAGGAGGACTGGCCGGTGGTGCTGTGTTGGTCGTGGTCAAGGCTGCCGCAGTCACGGGCTACCGAACACCAACAGTGCTGGTCATGGGCGCATCCATGGAAGAGGGCACGCTGGTGAGCACGGTCACATCGGTAGAGATGGAGCCGGACGCACTACTGTTGGCGGCCATGGCCGGCGACGGCGGCTAGGGTTTACAGACGAGGAAGGTGCAGGAGAGAACCTGCTCTAATACCATGATAAAGAGTGATTTGGGGAATGACCGAATGAATCTATTCACCAGGAGTTGCCGTATACAAATAGTACAGTGGGCAGGGCATGCATGGCATGCAGGAGCAAATAACGGTCTAATTAATGGCCATAATTAATCCAAAAAGGTAATCAGCTAAATGTACAAATATATGACTAACATAAGGACAAGAAAGTCCTACAACAATTCTAAGAATAAAAAATCGTAGAAATTCTTATATTAATCGAACGGAAAAAAGAGAAGGTATTCACCATTTATTTTGGTGGGCCATAATGTAATTGTGCAGATTAATCATATGTAGATATTAGAGCTATATAACAAAAATGATTGTAAGAAGTAGAGTTGTATATAAAAAAAACTATATCATAGTATCTAGCTGCATAATTACACATGTAAATCTGCTAGTTTCAGGAAAGAAAGGCAAACAAGGCGTAGCTGTGCAGATTGCAAGCATGAGATCTTTCCAATGTGTTGCCATGCCCATGCTGCAAGGACGGTGATGCTATACACTACATGTCTACATGGTCCTTCAAAATCGCCTCCCGCACTGCACCTACCCACGAGGCCAGGAAGCAGACAATAAATGGGCTGGTATAAATCGACAAGCAACAGGACAGCAAGAAGCTTCGATTGATACTCAACTCAGCAGGAGAGAGTAATCCGTGCGTCCATGTTCTTATTTTTTCTTAGCACAGAAAAAAATAATATTGAAAATGACTAACTACTTCTAATTATTATCTCGAAGCGTTATATTCAATATGCATGTGTAGTTTCAAGTAAATATATATATTTATTAAGGATATCATGAGAACATTATACTAATTTTTGTATTAGAATATGAAATCCTATCTTTACTATATTTATGAAAGAGATCATTAAAAAAACATGCACCATAAAGTTAGATGGAGAAAGTACTAGCGTATAGGGGAGTGCCTGTTTGGCCATAAACACACAATAAGCAGCTCCAGTGCAGAGGCGAATTGAATGCCTGCTATGCTACTCGCGGCAGCATGAGATCAGGCCCGGATCTTTACCGATTCATTGGAGCACAAACACACATTTAATCTACCTTTGATGGCAAGCATTCCTGTGCCTGTGTATCCATCGCCGCACCTTACTTTGCAGTGAATTTAGGTGAGAGTGGTTGCCGGCTTGCCGCTGTCCGTTCGTTGGCCGGCCGTTTTCTTGCATGCAGCAGCATAAGCGGATAACCGACGATGTAATTAATGGCACGCCCGCAGTGCAGGCCTGCTGCAAGAACTCAAAACCATCGTCCACAAAGGCATTTTGTAATTAAGAGCAGTTGTTTTAGTATGCGAGCTTTTTTTACTGTATACTAAATTCAATAAAAACGTTTTTTTGTTTAATAAATTAGATTAGCTGGTATTTATTTTCCTTCCTCTGATTTCTATTACTTATGATAGCGATAGCAAAATATACCGTGAAATTTCTAAACTGTAGTACTAGATGTGCTGAAACATTGGGGTCCTCGGTCCTCACAGTGATTCGAGATAGTCCTAGCTATCACGCCAGCTCGCCGCTTTTGGCGCAGCTACTCCTTCCAACTGTGCTCCTCCATTGTTCCACTAGCGTATAAAGCGGAGACGAGAGATGAGTCCTCTGCCCATAATTATCTTTGGTACTGTCTGTTTAGATCTATCGCATCCAAAAATTAACGACTACGCGTCATCAATCGTATCTAGCTTGTCAAAAAGAAATCGCGGTTAGGGCTAAGCTTTTGCAGCCGTAAGGTTCAGAGTGAGGACAGCAGTCCTGATTGCTAATAAACGCAACCAGGGATACGTATTATCGTATACTATACGAGCTTTTATGTGCCAATAGCACCTGTACGGCTGTACCTACTACTCTTGCTCATGTTGCTCCTCCACTTCCTTCCTCCTGTTGTTCAATCGTCCGTTAGATTCAGTGCATTTGGGCCTCTAGAGGATTCATAGGCTTGGAATTAGCAATATGCTTAGTTGTCTGTCCTAAAATAAAGGAAAATAGGGGCAGCTACTTTTTGGGATAAGTAGGTATGGTACCCGCAAATTTAGTAGTATCTTTCAATATGCTTAGTTGTCTGTCCTAAAATAAAGGAAAATAGGGGCAGCTACTTTTTGGGATAAGTAGGTATGGTACCCGCAAATTTAGTAGTATCTTTTATCATTTTTTTACGGATTACGATTTGATCACAGCACTTTCAGGTGTAATGGGTTTCTGAAGTAACGTAGATTGTTAAGTCAGATTTGTGCAGCAGGTTAGTAGATGATTTGTTTAATGATTTGAAGGTGTGTTACATTTAGAAAAAGATATTTAGGATATGTACAATGGTACATATCAGCTGTCTGTAAGATCACGCCACTTAGGATTTTAGATGATGTGGAAGAGAGAGAAGGAGGAGAGAGAAAGTTGCTGTCTACTATTTAACAGACGGTCTTATAGACAACTTTTTATTGTATGTACCATTGTATAGACAGTCTGTTAATTGAATGAGAGACTATTACAAACAGCTATATAGACGATCTATTGTATGAGTTATTTTTAGTGCTGTCTATAGATGATGTAGAGATATAATATAGACAGCTGCCGTCTATATCACTGTACATGCATTATACGATCCATTGTATGAGTTATTTTTAGAAGCCTCGATAACAAATGAATCATTCGACACTTTCAAGAGATGAAAAATCATAAAGTGAAATTGCGTCGTACTCAATACTAATACTTTCGTAAGTTTTATTTCAATTTTTATTTTTATAAGCATTCACAAATTGAAATTGCGTCGCTAAGTTTTATATTTTTATCTATAGGCCGAATGGTTAATAATCCGTCCTCACATATTTATATCATTCTATCCAATAAATAGCAAGGTACCGTACTTGTTATATTTTAATTCTTCACTTTATTTTCTTCCTATTTATATATAAATTTGAAATTTGGTTAGCAATAGACCGGTAGATATGCAATTAGTATGCTTATCTTGAGTTAGAATTTCGATATAAAAACCCTTCTCTATTTTTATTCTGATTTGCCGCTGGTGCAATGTAGTACCACGTGCTATACTATACAACGACGACGTTGCTTTTGAGGATAGGAAATCGGAACAGTGCCGGATGCCTCTGAAGAAGACGATCTATTTTTCAGCAAGCTGATCGCCGTGGCCTACAGCGCTAGAGCAGGCAGACTGATTACCCACTTCGCCCAAACGCTAGCTCCTACTCATTGCTAAGCAGTCACTACTTCCTCTGTTCTTCATTGGAATCTTGGCGCGGACGCGACCTCCATTTCTTCTCTCACCCTACACCATAGAGGCCGAGCTTTGTAGGTTTCGTGGACTGTGATAGATGCCTCAGGCAGGAGTCATGACGCCGCGCTGGGAAGAAGGGCGCAGGGTTACTCATTTCACATCAACGCCCTGCACAATTGTCGGTAGCCCTGCTTTCCTCGCTGGCACATGGAGTTTTGCAAAGGAAAAAGATAAGAGGAGAGAAAAAAAACAGAGGAAGCGATCGCGCATTTTGCTCTCCTTCGATCGCTTCTCCATGATTGCAGGTTCTCGATTACTATCAAAACGAAAGTGTAGAGCCAAACCGAATGCTTCGTGATAAATTGCTGGTTTGCTTTCTTCCCGAGGGAACGGGAGCAGTAGTCTCAGCTTCCGTCTTTTTTGTGTGCGCGCTCTCTGTTTTATATCACTTTTCAGTGTACTTACTGTCTTACACCAAAAAACCAAAATTTCAGGGTAAAATAGTAGTGGAAAATTGGAAATTACTTGGGTCTTCTTCGAGTGAAAAATACAGAGATTGAAAAGAAGAAACTACTGGAGATTGAATTTGAAAGATGTTTGGGCCCTAACCAAGTTGGAAACGCCACAAAGTTGCTGTCAATCGTGTCAGGGCCTGGCCCTTCGCGAAAAGATGTTGAATAGGTGACACTTTTGGTGGTGTCGCAGTGAAACTTTCTGTTAGTAAAAAAAACACAGACATTTCATCCTCCTGAAGCTGATGAAAACCCTAGCTAAGCGTAGGCAGGGGGCAGAGCCAGAGATTCCCTGCAACAGCTGTTGGACCCAAGGAGCTCGATACTCGACCCTCTTTTCTTTGACCCTGCCATCCATCCGATCGACGGTCCAGAGCAACTTGCAGAGAAAGATCATAGATGCACACGAGAATTCTCTCTCCAAACCTCTTCATGCATGTGTTCGCCTGTGACTGTGTCCACGGAAAAGGCTGCGCAAATGTACACAATACACAGTACTGTACGTCTCAGCTGTATCGCGGCAGTTAATCCCGACGTCAATTAACATCAGAGGAGATCCCATGGCTCGAACTGAGATCCAGTACGGTCCGTAAATTTAGCAGTCGTAACATAGATCAAATCTCCCTAACATACTGTATAAAATACTGTGTTTATTTTTAACACTGTTCGAAGTGTTGTCATACAATTCAGACAGTTTATTCTCTTAATCCAACAATCCTAACTTATGAAAACCATTTAGGCCCTGTTGGAAGAATGTATTTTTATAGTTTTGCAGAATAATGATGGTTTAAGAATACCATGGTATTTTATACCATAGGGTGTTTGGTTACCATGCAAAAACTCGTTTTAAAAACCATGGTTTGGTAGATACCATGGTATTTTTGTGTATTTAAACTCCACTCCAACCCAAAGTTTTCATGGTTTTGGCTAGCTTCTTGTCTATTTCCACTCAAATACCATGGTTTGTGATGTTGATCCAAACAATTGGTAGTTCCAAGAAATACCATGGTTTTAATGGAGTTAGGTAAAACCATGGTATTTATGTCAAAGCAATTGCATACCATGGTATTTTAAAACCATGGTTTTAGAAAACTACAGTTCCAAACAGGCCTTTAAATTGTAACCATCCTAGAAACTACACAGGATCCCTTCCCCTTGCTCTAGCTCCCGAGGTAGGTAGATCCAGCAGAATTAGAGTAGTCCTTCGATATTTTTACTCTTAATTCAAGTTGTATAAATCTTAAAGCAAATGAAGAGGTACGTAATCATCATCTACCATTTATTTATACTTTAATATTTATATAGCTGTTAAAAAGAAAAGTGTTGTAAAACGTCGCCGAGCGCCAACGATCAATCAACGGATGTAGATGCAAACACGAGAGCAAAAACAATAGACACAATGTATGAGTGGAATTCTCTCTCGCTTTATTGATTCAATCGTTTACAATGAGGGGGCACCCGATATATATAGCAGTGAGAGAGAGTTCAGATTCGACCACATTAGGAAGAGATAGAGTCCTAACCATATTTGATTTAGGTTTCTTTATTTCACAACAAAAAGCATTAAAACACCTCTCACAGAATTATTTCGTGCTGTAGGATTAATAAATCATAAGCAATCCGGATTAATTACTACATGTAAGTTTAATTAACCCAGCTTCAACGGTGGGCCCCACGCGCACAGAAACGGACAACCTTCCGTGCCCAGCGGTCTCCCGGGCCCACAGAAACCACCCGAGCAAAAACTCTCTCGTCGCGGCTCGTGCTCTCGCTGGCAGCTCACTGCTCACTCACTCCTCCACTGTATGCAGGCATGCAGCACATCGCTACAGTAGCAGCAGCGTTGCTCGTGGAAGTAGTACCATGCGGTGGTAGCTAGCTATAGGCTTTAGCTAGCTTAGTAGGTAGGAGGATAGCTCCCAGTGTGCGACCGGCCGGGCGGGAACGCAGCGCGCGCGGGCAAGGTACGTGCAGGGAACTAGGTGTTGGTAGGTACACCGCCGGCTGGCAATGTCGCCGCCGCCACCGCCGGTGCTGAGCGACGAGCTGTCGCGCCGGACGGCAGTGCTGGGGCTGCGCCTCTGGGTGCTTGTCGGCATCGCCGTCGGCGCCGCATTCCTGCTCCTGCTCGGACTCGTCTCGTTCCACCTAGCGGCGGCGCGGCGCCGCCAACCGAAGAAGACGGCCACGGCGGCGCCGGCGCAGGCGGCACCGCTGTCGCCCACCACCATCCCGCCCGTCTCCAAGGAGATCCAGGAGGTGGCCGTCCACGTCGGCTCCCTCCGCCACTACCTCGAGGTGGGGACCGCGTTCGTCAAGGAGGTCGCGCAGCAGCACGGCGCCGGGGACGGCGAGTCGCTGGGAGCCCCCACCGCGCACGGGTCGCAGCGCGTGCACATCGAGGCCGGCAAGGGCCGCCGCATGGTCGCGTACGCCGACGGGGAGTTGGGCCCCGTGTCGTCCGACGTGGCGCCGTCCGCGGCCGCTGTGGCGGTGGGGCCGGAGGTGTCGCACCTCGGGTGGGGCCACTGGTACACGCTCCGGGAGCTGGAGGAGGCCACCGGCGCTTTCGCCCCAGAGCACGTCGTCGGCGAGGGCGGCTACGGCATAGTGTACCGCGGCGTTCTCGGCGACGGGAACCAAGTCGCCGTCAAGAATCTCCTCAACAACAGGTGCGCAACTCGCGCGCAGACCGCATCCTTTCGCATGTGCCATTCTTGACAAAAAATTTGTCCTGTTGCTCGCGGCAGGGGACAAGCCGAGAGGGAGTTCAAGGTGGAGGTGGAGGCAATCGGGCGCGTCCGCCACAAGAATCTGGTCCGGTTGCTGGGCTACTGCGCCGAGGGAGCTCACCGGTACGTACTGAACTCTTGCGCCTTGGTGAATCCTTTCGTTTTCATCAGATAAAAGGTATTCATGTCGTAATTCGTAGTATAATTCCTACCTACCACTCTTGCTTCTCATCTCAGGATACTTGTCTACGAGTACGTCGACAATGGCAACCTAGAGCAGTGGCTTCATGGCGATGTTGGGCCTGTGAGCCCACTATCTTGGGACATCCGGATGAACATCGTTCTCGGAACAGCGAAAGGGTGGGTGAACTCTTCGATGTTGTTCATGCACCTTCGCATCTTGCATCGGTTTGCGAATTGTTATCCGACTTTGTGTCTGAGATGATTCAGGATCACATACTTGCACGAGGGGCTGGAGCCAAAGGTGGTGCACAGGGACATCAAGTCGAGCAACATACTGCTGGACAAGAGGTGGAACCCCAAGGTCTCGGACTTCGGCCTCGCCAAGCTACTGGGATCCGACAGCAACTATGTCACCACGAGAGTGATGGGAACATTTGGGTAAGTTGGTTTTTGAGCACCTGAATTGTATCAGTCCGGTGAAATAATGTAAGGTGCGAATACAGAATACTAATGCCTCTGAGATAACTTGCTCTGCTTTTGCAGTTATGTGGCGCCAGAATACGCAAGCACTGGCATGCTGAACGAGAGGAGCGACGTGTACAGCTTCGGAATCCTTATAATGGAGATCATCT
This sequence comes from Guadua angustifolia, assembly GCA_036346375.1. Taxonomy (NCBI): domain Eukaryota; kingdom Viridiplantae; phylum Streptophyta; class Magnoliopsida; order Poales; family Poaceae; genus Guadua; species Guadua angustifolia. The sequence goes on along the minus strand of CM070509.1, from coordinate 35,612,378 downwards.
CCGGTCGAAGCCCTGTTGACTATGCAAGACCTCCCGGAGAGGTTAGCTCTGTATCTGGTTTGATGAATTCTCATGCAATGTGATACACATTGTGCCTTTTAGCCATAATTTCGGTGGGTGCATTTCAGGTTAATCTTGTAGAATGGCTCAAGAACATGGTGAGCAACAGGGACTATGAAGCGGTTTTGGACCCGAAATTGCCAGAGAAGCCTACCTCCAAGGCACTGAAGAAGGCCCTCTTGGTCGCACTGAGGTGTGTGGATCCCGACTCGCACAAACGGCCGAAGATGGGGCATGTCATCCATATGCTTGAAGTCGACGACTTCCCATATCGAGATGTGAGTCTTGTTGGGTTTTTTTACATCTTTTGGAGTCAACCATATTGCTCATTTGCTCTTAAGAACATACCATATGGATATTAAAATCAATCCCCAAGTTACATGTGGTGAAATCAGCGCAATTGCCGGTTACCTTCATAAAATATGTGTACCGATTAAACCAAACAAATGCTCACCAATATACAGATGATTGCTAATATTAAAATGGTGATACCCTCAGGATCTGACTTTAAAGAAACAGACACAGCAGGCGCATCAGGATTAAAATAGCACACTGTTGGCTCTGATTACTAGCTCTTTGTCTGACCTTAGACCAAGTATTCTTTGTAGCTTCCTCCAGATCAATTAGGTGATTAGTATGACCATGATGCCACACTGTCCTCTGAGCTGCCGTTGGGGATGTTAATTACCGTGTCATCTCGAAGAAGAGCTAATAATGACCTCGAGATCACCATGCTATCCCTGATTGTTTTTACTCAGGTTAACTAATTTAGGCCCCTAAACTAGTGTTTCGTACGTATGAAATGACTCCTGCATATGCAGATCTACCATCACTTTGCATCTGATCAGAAGCTTCAGAAACCCGTTTTCTTTCCCCTCGTTCAGTTTTTGCCCATCTACTCCCAGGATCGTCGGACTCTGCGGCCGTGCCAAGGCAGCCCACTGGAGAGAGCAAGAGCCCCCGGGAAGCCGGTGACAGGGTCAGGCGATAGCAGTTGCTACGAGGGCAACACCACCACTGCCAGTACTCCCTCCAGATTCCAGGACAGCTAGCTCTCCTGCACCTCTTAGGTTTCTGCCTGCGATCCTGCATGCAGGCAGCATGGAAATGCAGTGATGTAACTTACTACTGGTGTCGTCTCCGTGATGCATTTTTTTTTGTGGAAGCCACGTGTCTTGTCTTCCAAGGTATCGAACACTCTCTACTGTGATTGACAAAGGTTGCCAGACTGCTGTATAGTGAACTGCTCTCTTCTCAGGTCTACAGTGAACTGTTCTCTTCTCAGGTCGTTTTCATTCATATCCTGATGTACAAAAGCGTGTGTGTGCAACTTCATGCGTGGAAGGAGGTCTCCAATAATGCATAAGGTGCTAGTCGTTTGCCAAGCAAGATTGAGCATCTCTCTGAAATGAAAATTTCTGCATGTAGTCTACTCGTAACAAATCACACTGAGGAGAGAAGTGCTTCAATGCTCTCATAACAAGCTAACAGTGCGATCTTACATGTAATTAAGGGCATGATTTGCAAGAACCAACTACGAAGTAGTAGTAATAACCACATGTTGATTTAAAATTTTCGTGCAATTTAGGTTCCGACTTATGAGAGATCACATAAGAAGACTTGACCGTGTAGATTGCATTATGATTCTGAATAAGTAGCAAGTAGTTCGTCCTGGTAGCCTTCCACCACCTAGGCAGGCCCCTTGAGCGTCTGGCCCAAGACCATGATTGCCAAACGGTTCTCCTGAAGTTCCCGCCAAAACGGAAGCTTTCCTCGCGACTCGCCGTGAGGAGAGTGGACGGCTTCCCCGCCTGGTACTATCACAAATCACCAGTGATCGCACGAGTAAAAATGAATTTGTTCCTGTAACACAGTGTCCCAAAATTAATCTAGCTCAAAGTCTAACTTACCGTAGGATGGATCCACTATATATAGTATCCGATTACACTTTTATTATCGAAATGGGTTAATCCGAAGATTTACATTATGTACTATTGTAACACACTTTAAAAAATAATATAAAATAATTCTTATCACCATTTCATACAGGACATATCAGCGTTCTCATCGTTGGGATAGTGGAGGGAGGGGACAAGAAACGCCTTTCTAAGCTTCGTCGCACTGGGGAATTGGGATCGAGCCGCGTATCGTGATCCAATCTGTACGCATGCAGCAGCGCTCCCCCGGCTACACCGCTGACCTCAGAACACAGAAGAGGCATGCGGCCAGTGCGCTCGAGAGATTCCCTTCTTCGGGCCAGCACATATGATCACATGAGTAGGCCATCTTCTCGGCCTGGTGGCCGGGTTAAACTGTGCACCATTCGCTGTGTTCCACTACTCCTAATTCGGCCGCTTCTCCGAGTCAGTCTGTACCAACCATGCCACTACCAAGCATGGGGGTTGTGTCGTCGTGTGAGCTTGTAAAAGTTCACGTTCGTAGCCACTCCTTTAATTTGCTCGTGTTTTCTCAAGAACAACCTGGTTCCTCCTAGATATGTTCTTCTTCTTTTTTTGTCAGAAAAGATTTTGTAGCCTGGCGGAACCGACTCATGACTCATGAGCTTCTTGCCTTCAATCTTCATAGCTTCTTTCTTTGGTTATGCCCGCAATAGATGGCTCATGTTGTATGAAAACCACAATGGCAATTGGGATCATTGCAGGACAACGAATGTTGTAGGTTTGTTCCTTTCTAACACAGTTTCATTTTCGTCATGAATGATACATCATCTATATATACAAAAAAAAAACCAGAAAAAACAACAGGGCACCTTAGTAAACTAAGAGCAGAAAATTCCTACAATAATTCTAAAAAGAAAAGTACTTGAAATTCTCATATTAATAAAAAAGCTAAGCATCTCCATTACTTATTTTGGTGGGACAGATTATAACATGCAGACTAATCGTACATATATATTAGAGTTATATAATAAATACTTTTACATTTCAATTATAGAAGATAGAGTTGCATATCAAAGACAATTATATTATAATATATAGCCATGTAGTTGTATGGGTAAATTTACTAATTATATTAGCCAAAAGCATCAACTAGTAGAATTCAAGATGCAAACTGCCGGTTAAATGCAGCCCTTACTATGTTAACGTTCCACTTAAAAGCCTTGAGCTGTTACCCGAGTGTCCGAGTTGAATCTATTATACCACCACGCATCCATACATCTCTGCACCTATATAGGGGCTATTTGGTTGTCTTCTTCTCACATAGTCCGCCTGCTTTGACTCAATCGATGATGGGATATGGGATGCACAGATGCAGAGACGGTGTTTGATTGAGTGTTTAGTAGACAGGTATTTTGAAATTTATATAGCAAGTGTGGTCTAGTTTTATTCGAAAAAAATGTCAAGAACCCATTTATGAAATCGGTTCGGTAATGAGAGGTGCTAATCAAAAGATATAAACAAAAAAGAAAAAAAGAAAAACTTACATACCCACGTGGCACCGCATGTATGGTTTGCTGTTGTGGCTTACAGTGGCTCCTTACGCAGAACACGAAGCTGTCATACGCTGCATCCAGAGATATGTCCATTTTCTCCGTATCTCCAGAGTCAGGCTGCATGGAGAATCTTGCATCCAGAGAGCCAGACTTAAAACTAGATGCAAGCAACTAAATATAAGAAAAAAACAAAATTCTACATTTGTAGATGCAAATCTCTATGCATACAGACAACCAAACAGCCCCATAAACTCTCGATCGACGAAGAGAAACACACATGTGCAAAAAGTCAAACATTTTCGGCGAACTCAACACAACCGATCGAGAACCCCATGTGGGCCGCTTCACCATTGTCACCGCCTTCTTCTTCGCGGTAATGATGGTGTACATTTGATGCAGTAGTAGAACTAGAAAGTTTCTAATGAGTGTACATTTGATATAGGACAGTTAGCACATTCAGATCCATAGCATAAATCCACCGTATAGATTTGAAATTTTCCAAAAATATAACACATACATTTTGAATTTTTGTTTTCAAATTTTCAATCATCATATCCCACAAATCCTAAATCAATAACTTTTACTACTCATGCCCACACCTGCTGCTCGATGGCCCAAGCCGCCTAGGGAGAGCCGATTAGGGTTTAGGATTGAGGAATGAGGAACAAACAGGCCTAGGGAATTGGGAGAGCCGAAGAGTGAGAGTAGTTAGTTGGATTTGGTGGGTTGAGCAAGAGTGGACTTTTAATAGGCTTAAATTTTTACAAATAGGTAGCAGTCCATTGGACATACGGTCAGTTAGAGGTAACTCAAATATCCTAACAAATCTGATTTTATCCGTAGTTTGTTAGGAGTCCAATCTTCTATAACACGGACTTTTTGGCTATTTAAGCCACATCCTTGTACATATGATCCTTAAACCATTATAGTGGATTGTTCCCGCAAGGTTTTTTACGTTAAATTTTTGTCTTCGTTATTTTACCTTGCTAACTCTCTAAAAAGTGGTATTAGAGCAATTAACCAAATAAAAGGCTATAGAAACAGTCTCAGCCCACAAAACACGCTTATTCTATAAATCTGCATTTGAAAGCATGCAACGGGCTCTTTTTAAAAGAGTACGATTTATATGCTTTGCCACACCATTCTACTGAGGTTTACCTGCACAGTTAAATATCTTGTAATACCATGATTAGCACAAAATTGATCAATCTCACCACTACAAAATTCCAATCCATCGTCAGTTTTAAGTTCCTTGATTTTTCTGCTAGTTTGTTTTTCAATCAAAACTTTCCACTTCTTGAAGACTAAAAAAGCTTCATACTTATGTTTCAAGTAATAAACCCAAACTTTGCGAGAAAAATCATCAATGAAAGTATCATATACTCACAATCTCCAATAGAAGGAAAACAAGAACAACCCTAAAAATTAGAATGGATATAATCAAGAATTCTTTTAGTCCGATGAGTTGAAATAAAAAAAATTGACTCTCTTTCGTTTGTCAAAAACATAATGCTCACAGAAATTTGCTAAAAATTGTGAACAGCCAACATGAAAGAACACGCCTGATTGATTCGTCTCAAGGTCAATGCACCAAAATTTGCCCAGGAGGCGGAAAATGATGGCGATCTGTCTGTTCAGGTGTGCTTCAATGATGTAATGTTATACAAAGTTAGCGGGGAAATATATGTGACAGTAAGTTGTGCCAGGCCCATCTAAGGCCCAGCGCAAGTGGGTCGACCGCACAGAGCCCCCAAATTTTTGGGGCCCCCAGCATATGCTGCACTACTATGGCCTGTTAAGGTTTTCGAGTTCTAACACATCAACGCATCGATTCGCCGATTCCGCGACTCATCGTGACTCGCTCTCGCACGGCCAGCCATGACGGGTGTGCCGCCACCATCCGCCGAGGCATGATCGCCATTCGCCAAAGAGAAGGTGTCAGCTAACGATCCACCGCTTCTTATGTGGTCTCGTAGTTCAGATTAGTTTAATTATTCAAATCAGCGATCGATCTTAGGGTGAATATTTCTTGCCTTGCCCCTTGGAATATAATTTGGATGTTTGTGCGTCGGTTCTACTAACTCCGCTTCATCGCATCAAGGTTCGATCACAAATAAATTGTCCCATTTATATTGGTTCCATGAATTGTCTTTTTTAATTAGTTTTGTTGTGTTTGTGATTCATGAAACAGGGAGATCAATTTATTCATCATGTCTTCTAGAGTTAGAAAATATGATTCCGGTTATGAAAAGCGCAAGAAGAAAAAAAGACTGGAACAGTTCGCGCAGAATCAGAATTACATGTAGAATTCTGTGAAACAGATGTATTGTTTTCCTCTTGATATTTTGAAGTTTGTGAAACAGATGTATTGTTTTCCTAAGACATGGGCCCTCTTGATATTCTGAAGTTTGTGAAACAGATGTATTGTTTTCCTAATGCCCTTATTGCATATAGAATTTTGTTGACTATTCCTGTGACAGTTGCATCTGCAAAACGAAGTTTTTCAAAATTGAAGTTGGTAAAGTCCTACATACGCAAACTATGACACAAGAAAGACTCAATGGATTGGCAACAATTGCACGTGAAAATGATGTTCTGGAGAAGATTAAATATGAAGATATAATTGAAGATTTCATTTCAAAGAACATCAGGCGTATGATGCTTTTTACTAGAAGTTAAAAAGATATCGGTAAGAAAGATTCAACCTTTACTCTTTTAACATTAATGCCTATTTAGTTCTAAATATTGAAAAAAAAACATATAGTTATATAATAGAATCACATTTTGGTTATTTGTATTTCCCTAGTATAGGACCCGCTTTTGTGTTTCAGACCGGGCCTCAAAAACTTAGGTACGGCCCTGAAGTTGTGCGTTGTTCACGATGCATCTTGACTCTCGAGGCCAAACATTCCAACAAGACATATCACAGATAGTTCATTAGAAAAACCGTATGTAATAATAGCCTATCACAGACGGTTTTTTATATAGACTGTCTATTATATTCTATTATCACAGATGGTTCGCTGTTAGTATCACTGGTATATACTTACAGAAGGCTCAACAAACTATCTGTTATATCATTTTTGAACCGTCTGTAATTGTTTTATCTATAGTAGTGAACACAACTGTCCTCCCCCTTTTCCTAGTCGATCATTGGGCGAACCTCTAAAACCTACAGAACTGCAAAAGGATTGTTATTCAAGTGATCCAAATCTGTCGCACAAGTACGCAGGGAAATAGCTAGTTTAATGTTATGTTGGCGTTCAAGTACGCTAAAGCAGGACTCGGGGTATCAACTTGGCGTGCATGCCCGATGGATCCAACGCGAGCAGTTGAGGCGAGAGTGGAGGAGGAAACTGTCCATATCCTTGACGGGGAGGGAAGTGCGCGTGCGGCGCCACATGCCCGTACCCCGGAGCAGGCTGGGCGATCGCGAACCCGGTGGCCTGCGGCTGCTGGCCGTCGGGCTTAGGCTCCCCTGCCGTCACCCCCGCCCCCGCGCCCGGGGTAGCAGTAGCCGCCGCCGCCGCCGCCGCGCGAAGCATGATGTAAGATTTGATCCCGAGCGCGGCGGCGACGATGCTCAGCACGGCCGCCCGCCTGAAGACGCCGTCCTTGAGGTAGTAGCACTCCGGGGCGGTGTCGCGCGTCACGGGGGCGTTCCACGCCGCGCCTTCCATGAAGAACACCACCGCGATCACCGCCGCTATCCTGCGCATATGTATATTTCCCGTTCATGTAGTGATCAAGCGATCAGATTAGCACTTCGACGATGCCATGTTTGCCAGACATGTACGGACTCGCCATGACAAGACAGAGCAGACGATGCCCGCCACCCGCTTGGATTCGGAAGCTCCGCCCCGAGGCTTGCAGCAGCCACAGCAGCCGCTGACCACCGAGACGGTGATCTGGGCCACCACCAGCGGGAGGACCGCGCATAATCCCAGTGCGAAGGCGGGGTTCGCCGGGTAGACGCACTCACCGCTGGACACGTCGATGTCATCCGGCTACAAGAACAACATTCATCCATCAGACCATCACCACAAACGCACACGAGTCAGTTTTCTATGGTATTTAATGCTAGATAACACACGGTCACGCGTTCCATAATATGTACTGTGTACATAAGGATACAGATCCCGGACAAGTAGAGGTAAGAGTGGTATACTGTATACATATGGAATATCATTGTGCTTACAGTGAGCTTTGTGCCCTCAGCGATGAACCCCAGGACGGCGCTCGCCACCCCAAACAATCTGGAAAAATATCTCAGTAATCATTCTCCCTAAATTACCGTAAACTGAACTAAAAAGTTTCAAAATTCTGAAAAATCATGAATGTACATCTCAACTTACCCCACCTACATATAAAATTTCATGATCAAATTCATCTTATACTAGCAGCTACAAAAGACAAATTTCGCATGAACAGTGATTTTACTGTTCATCACTATTCATTTTGCTGCTTGTTTTTTTGTACCCGCTAGGATAGGATGAATTTGATCATGAAATTTTATATGTAGGTGGGGTAAGTTGAGATGTACATCCATGATTTTTTCAGAATTTTTGAAACTTTTTAGTTCACGACGTGATTTCACGGAGGGGTTGCACCGGATATGTTGCCAACAATCCTACCACAACGGACACGACGATCACACCCGTCTCCATCTCTGTGTGATCTTTCAAATGCTTCTCGCCCTCTCGATCTCTTGGTCCGAGACGAGAGACGACGATGAGATGGCTGGATATGTACGGTCTGATCGATGTGCTCAGGTTTATATAGCTGCCGATGTAGAGAAGCGTGCGTCTGGTTGTCAGGTTATGTCAAGACAGATGATAATAAACCTGTCCATCTCGCATATTCTGAGTTAATTTGTTCTATTCCTTGTGTAATTATTTCATGATTGCTTTGACCCAGGAAAAAAAAAGATTCATAGATTCATGAGACAGCTGCATTCTGCAGGCTGACCAGCTCGGTCGGTATGATAGTCGGTAGTCACTAGTCAGTACATATATAATATATCCTTACCATCTTAGCGTCTGCCGGCGCGGTTTAGACTGACGTTTTATATATACGCTCCCTAGCTAGCAAGTCGCCACGAACATAAATGTAGAATCAGAAAAAAAACATAGTATAAATATAGTTGAAAAAAAATTCGAGGCTAAATTAGTCGAATTTTATGTTCAGTACAGATCTCTCTTACCTGCGCGCCTCCTCTTGCCTTCTCAATGGCATCGCCCCCGAAGCCAGCCTGCCACTGCCTCCCAGTCTCCCACATCAACTGCCAGCGCTACCTAGCTACCCCCTCTTACCATTGTCGCATCTCCTGCGAAGTCCTTCACCGCAATCTCCCATTTTCTTCCCCGTCTCCAATGTCTCACCGCCGTTGGCCACCCATGGCAAGCGGCCATGCCACATCGCTACGAACCGTCGCCCACCGTAATTCTAAGGTCATGGGCCGAGTGAATCTGAACTAATTAACCCTAAACCTCGTCAGATCCTTGCTAAAGAACGGGGACTGAGGTGAGCAACTCACGAATCGTGATGCAGATCCAAAGGTGAGATTTTTTTTTTCTTTACGAGGAGGTAAGGAGTTCGATCATTTATTTTCACAGAAATGAAGGATTCAACTGATGTTCTCAAAGTTTTGTATATAGAAAAATTGTATATTCATTGCTAAAAAATAACACGCGACAAGTCAGATAGCATACAAAACTAGAGTTGAACAGCAAGGTGTGGTTAATTATATCAACTTGTGTTGACATTGAGTACAAGCTGACAACTAATTAATCATGATCTGATTACATGGGTGATATATATAAGTTTTTTTTAAAATATTTCCTCATATTCATGCCCATGTTCGGCCTGGATAGAAGAATGTAGGTGGCGCGCATGAAGTGCTCGCAGATTGCTTAATCAAAGGAGGTTAACTGACTAGACAGAGACACAGGTGATGTGTGCAGCTAAGACTCTGCGGCATGCTGTTTAGTCCAAAGTCAACTCGCAATGCAATACATGCATTTGTCAAATTTAAGGGTGAACTGTCCGTTGATATGATACCATTGCAGCTGATATGATTGTAGAGAAAGCTGATTAGCCGGCCGGCGGATGTGTGGTGTTGACACCGAAAAATATGACGAAGAATTGATCGGATGAAACACACACGTAAACACTAGGTTTAATTCTAGTTCATAGCGTGCCAGCAGATTTGATCATGTAATCGGTAAGATAGATTGAAATAATTGTTTTTGCAGCCAATTCATTGGTACGATCGGCTAGATAGATCTAAACAGCCTTTTGAGTTGATTAGGTGATAGGTAAAGTTCTGTTTTTTTTTCTGAAAAAGGCAATGCACAACAAAATCAGTAAAACAAAACTAGGATAACTGACGTAATCAAAGATGATCAACAATCGGCGATGCGCAACTTTATCGATCAAAAATGAATTATAAAAGAGAAATTCTAAGTTACAAAGGCTACTTCTAGTTGACAGAAAAGTAAATAAAAGTATATTTGAGTTGATTGGTTGGCTCTGAGCATGGTTTACAAAACCGCCGAAAACCGCGGTTTTCGATCTTCGCTCCTGCTCGAGATCAAAAACCGCTTGGTAAACCGTTCTAATTAAAAAATTAATATTTTGAAAAAAAAAATTATGTGAGCAGTTTTTAAAAAAAACCGCGGTTTCGTGAAAACCCGCTCAAAACCGTTTTCGAAAAACATTCAAATGGCCGGGTCGGTTTTCGGTGAAAACCGAGCGGTTTTTTTGTAAAAAACCGCGGTTTTCGTAGAAAACCGAACGGTTACCGATTTTTTCAAATTTTTTTATTTTTAAACTCTTCGGTTTTTTACGGTTTTTGAGTGGATTTTGCGAAAGCTGTGCCGCGAATTTCGAAACGAATTTCGAATTTCGGTTTTTGAACCCTGGCTCTGGGCATTTTTTTTTCTTCTCGCCTCTGGACCTTTTACATAGCACTTAGATCAATTTTATCCTCCTCTGATTCTTGCAAACACATGATTCGTATCATCCTCAACTTCCAAAAGATAAACTTTTCTCAGAGCTGATATTGGCTAAGACTCTATCTATGTTTAACCTTATCTTCCTAAATTGACTACACCTACCAAATCTTGATGTCAACAATAGCACTTAGACCGATCATATCCTTCTCCGACTCCTCAAGATCCACAATGCGTATTAGTCAACTTCTGAAAAATAAATTACTCTTTGAGTACATATCGCTAGAGTCCTCTATCCATACTTAGACTATATTTCCCAAATTGGCTACTCTGACCAAATTCTAGTGTCAACATATGCCCTCTATTTTTAGAAAATGATATGAATCTTTCAAAAATTATCGAATCGGCTTCACCATGAACTATCCTTTTCACACTATTCTCGTCTTGGGCCTACACACCATCGGCTTTGGCCCTATTTCTTCAACACTTGTCTTCATCGGAATTATCAAATCGGCTATCTCTCGAACCGATTGGTGGTATAGTTTTTCAGACTAGATCGGTTTCATGGAATTAAAATCATCGGCAGAATTCGTTTTTTTCTTCCTCCACTCTTTTCTCATAGGTTTGATCAGACAAAGCTCATTAACATTTTCAGCTTAGTGTTTTTCTTGTTCTACTTCCCTCAACTCTTAGGTCCTTAATCACTGAAGCGTTCTACGCTTAGATCAGCCTAGTCCTAGAGGACACTATCTGGGTTTTGGTTCGATCGGCTCTCGCATTTTTTTCTGCTAGATCCATACTAGCCGCAGAACTAGACTCTTTATGTGAATGCCTTTCTTCTTGGATCGGCTTAGAAATCCTTTCTGAGCCCGATCTTAGATTGATCCCTTCACTTTAACAGTCCTGATTCGGTTCAGATGTCCTATCATTAGCTGACTGTCATTGCTTGTCACCTTGACGTGGGTAATTTTGCATTGGACATGTGTATGGTGATAGCAAAGCTGATCCCCTTTTCTAACAGAATTGCCAAAACATTTTCTGGTGTCGGCTAGAGTCGCTTATCTATACTGAAACTCTATCCATAATTAGACTATTTTCTACATGGCTAATTTGACCAAATTCTGGTATCCACACCTTGACAATCAAAATGAAGTCAACAATAGCAATTAGGTCTATCTTATCCTTCTCCGACTTCTCAAGATCCACAATGCGTATCAGCCTCAACTTCTGTAAGATAAATTACTCTTTAAGCCAATATCAGCTAGAGTCGTTTATCCATACTGAAACTCTATCCATAATTAGACTCTATTTTCTACATCGGCTAATCCGACTAAATTCGATATCCACACCTTGCTAATCAAAATGGAGTCACTAAGTCGGCCCGAGGTGCAGATCGCAGAATGCCCCCACGCCCATCCGCCACTAGAGTCGGGAGTTGGGCCGGGACTTTTCACTCAGGCTGCCCAAGGCCTTGCCGATGCGTTCCTACCAAGCACCTGCCCCAAGACGAATGGATTCGGGCAGTCGGCCGACCGAGCTATAGGACGGTCGCCTAGAATGGGGCTGTCAGGCGTGACGCCCGGCCCGACGATTATGGGTCGGTTCGGCCTACCAACACTAAAGCCCCGAGAAGCCCGTGTGGTCTTGAGGCCCGTAAGGTGACACGTAGGGGTAGGCAATTCAACCTAGTATAAATTAAATGAGCTAACTAGCTTTAGCAAACCATGCAATTTTTAGTATAAATTAAAAATTGCATGCTTGTATGCTTGCATGCAACTATACGCATTAGCAAACCATGCGACCATACGCATTTCAGCAAACCGCCAAACCATGCAAACCATACTAGTAACGCCTATACTAGCATGCAATTTTTCCTGCATACACTTCCAGCGCTAGCTTCCATGGTTGACGAACGAGGCAAGGCCGCGAGGCCGGCTAGGCGTGGCGTCAACGCTGAGAGAGAGTGAATGAGTGTGGGGCGGGCCCGATCGGCCGCCCACTCCGCCCGCCAGGCTTTTTGGGCCGGACCGCCCTCAGAAACATCTCTCGGGCCGACCGACCCGCCCGTTGGTCTTCCCGGGCCGGACCGGACCGGCTCGCCATAGCCCGAAGCCCACCGTGCCCGGGCCGAGCCGGCCCGGCCCGGCCCAACGCCCAGCTCTATCCGCCACCGTGCTATCCGGCAAGTATGTCTACGTTGCGTGGTTGTTCCTTTGCAAGAGCAGCGGAGGAAGAAATGTCAATGCGGAGCTGAGCCGTGGAGGGGGCAGCCCAATCGCCCAAGCAAATCGCGCGGCCTCCTGCCGTCTTCCGCAAACTTGACGGTGCGGCCGAGCGGAGCAACTCAAACTAGGCCGATGAATGATGATGGCCTAGGGGCCCCAGTCCGTACGTCTCGGCCTCAGGTGGATTTAGCCTAAGAGCTATTCGAACGTAGCAGCAACCTTGTTCGGACCGACCAGTTGTATCTATCAACTCTTTACGGGATCCTTAGAGCAACCCCAACCCACCCCCTAAACCTTCTCCTATCCTAAATTATAAAGAGATTTAGAAAAATATAAGCTCCAACCCAACCCCTATTTTAGAGATGTACTCTCTCACCCCTACATCTAGGGGGTTTCTCTTTGCCCCTATTATTTTCTTTGGTATTTTTTTATTCATTTTAAAATAATAATTCATGGGTGCAAAGTAATAATAATGCTTAGATAAATAATAGGGGTGAGTAATAGGGAGTATGGGTTGGAGACAAATTTGATATAGAAGACTCTAATTTTTATACCACCCTTAAATGAGTGATTTAGGGAGAAAATATAGGGGTTTAGGTTGGAGTTGCTCTTACGTCCTATCGGCTCAAATTGGACGGTTTCGCCTGGGTCCGTCCAGCCCGCAGAGATGCAGTAGCAGTAGACGCAGGTTCGACCGCACACGGAGCGCCATGAGACCGAAACTTGCACAGTTTCGCGGCCTAAAATTGCAGTCCAGTCCACACGGGACGGTGCGGGAGCCCACCACCAGTCAACCAGTCCGAACCGTGCGTGCGGCTCGCCGGAGCCGGGATTAGCTGGTGCGGCGCGCGCGCGAGTAGCCCAAGGCGTTGGTTATTTGGTTGGCACTCGGCAGCGGCCTGCGCCTGCCCGGGGAAGAGGTCGCAGCTCCGCACTTCGGCCCAGGCGCGCTCCGAGTGTTTATTTTCGTGACTTCGTGTCATATCCGCGCCCGGTTAGGCCCTGTTTGCCCGGTTAGGTAACGAGCGGTAATTCTTTAAGAGATTTTAGAGTTTAGTTTAAATTTGAATTAGATTTTAAAATATTTTAATGAAATAACTTTAATCCAACACCCCCTTACTCTTATCTGGAGATGGTATTATGATTTCGAGAGTAGGGATGCAGTCACATATGGTGCGTCATTTGATCCTTTGTTCCGTCGTGTTTAATGTACAAGACGTACGGTAAGTTTGGTTTGAAGTTATTTTTACCATAATTACCTTCGATAGGGGTGGTTTTCCATGTTTTTTATGGCAACAAATTTCATCGCCAAAAGTGTGGCAAAATTTGGCAAAAAATGAGTCTATAACACATGGGACATAAGGCTAAAAAAGTAGGTTATAATTGTGGCAATGAACCAAATATCCGTCTAAAAATTTATAGCACGCTTAGCTTCAAACAAACATACCCACGGGCCACGGTATTTCCGGTGCTAAAATAACTTTTCCCCTTCGCAACTTGACTCGAAATCCAAACTACAAAATATCAAGCAGTAACCAAACAGTACTGATTCTCTGAAGATTACACAGGGGACTCCATACATTGGCAGCTTACATATTACATGCACAAAACCGAAATCACAAAACAGCATGACCAATGGTTTGACTTCAAGCGCTGGTGCTATTAGTTCGATTCAGCACCACCACCTCATGTATTCTCGATATGTATGATCAGGCGATCAACGGCACACGGTGTTACACCTGTGCATGAGGGGGCGGAGGGAACTGCTGGTTCGGTGCGTGCGATCCATAGCCTTGAGCGGGAGGAGGAGGAGGAGGGAACTGCGCGTTCGGCGGCGCTTGCCCATATCCCTGACCCTGAGGTGGTGGAGCGTACTGCGGGTAACTCGGCGCTTGCCCATACACTTGAGGAGGATGTGGGAACTGCGGATGTCCCATCGCGACCTGCTGCTCGCCGGGCTTGGTCGCGCCGGCCGCCGTCGCGTCTGGCTGCCTGCGAAGCATGATGAAGGAGGCGATCCCCAGGGCCGTGGCGGCGAGCGTGAGCACGGCCGCGCCCGCGAAGATGCCGTCCTTGAGGACGTAGCACACCGGGGCGGTGTCCCGGGCCACGTTGGCGTTCCAAGCCGCGCCCTCCACGAACAGCGCCCACGCGATCACCGCCGCTATCCTGCACGCACGCACGCACGTTGTACTCGTTTATTAATTTGATTTGTTACGCGCCCGCGACATGCGACTGCATGCATGCCATCCGTAACTGTAGATCACAGGCTCACAGCGTTGATCGAACGCGACGCAGTGCGTACTGATCTGATCATCAGTGGTCTGGTCACTCACCATGAGATGACGGCGCAGACGACGCCCGTGATCCGCTTGGTCTCGGACGGGATTTCCCGGGACTTGCAGCAGCCGCAACAGCCGCCGACGGCCGAGACGATGATCTGGGCCATCAGCAGGAAGATGGCCGCGCAAATCCCCAGCGCGAGAGCGGGGTTCTGCGGGTACAAACACTCGTCGCCGATCACCAGTATGTCAGAAAGCTGCAAGATCGATCCCGTCAAGTTCGAGTAAGCACATACACCACACCCGAAGATGTACCCGTTGAACAAGAACACATACACATGAACATGCATGTACGCTTGTACAGACTAAAAAGCTAGGAAATCAGTATAGTGCTAGCTTACAGTGAGCTTGGTGCCCTCGGCTGAGAACCCCAGGATGGCGCTCAACAACCCCAGAGAACCTGCAACCGCGGACACGATGACCACCGTCTTGTCCATTTTCTTGGCCATTCTTCTCGATCTCTCTCGCCGTGAGACCGGAGTTAATTTGCAGCGATGCTTGGCTATCTAGCTAGCTATGCAGGTTCTAATCGATTGGCTTACGTGTGCTTATATAGAGAGAGAGCTCGGCACAAGCTTGCTGACGTAGTCCGATCGGCACAGGGTTATGTCACTACAAACGGGAAGACTTCTTCCTTAGTTAATTATGGACTAATCGTGGAGGAATTACGCCTAATAATCTAACATGGCCAGAAGTGCAGAACATGCATGATGGCTGACTACTGACTAGCGACTGATTTAAATGATGTAGTGGTTGATTTCTAGCGTAAAATTACACCTTTTAAGTAAAAAATTTGGTAAGGGCCTCCCCTTGCGTTAGACCTAGGAAAATAAATCTTGCTCGAACCAATCATCTCGTATTCAACTGGTGGCTAGTCTAACCGGTGTAGCATTCATATTGAGCTCTTTTACAGTATATTAAAATTAATATAAACTGTCTATTCTTTTGAATCTAACAGTTGAAATTAATTTAGATCCAGTTATACTATCACCTATATATAGTATTAGTAGTAAAATTCAAAGATAGGTAAAAGGGTAAAAAATTCCATCATACTATTTAGCCTCTACGATAAAATACATCCTGTGATCCTAATAAATAGCAGATGAATGGATAAGAAGTTTCTAAAGATCACTAGGTATTCGGTAAATCCAAAACTGTGAACGAATTAGGAAAATTCTAAAATACCCCTAATGAATAGATAAGAAAAATCTAAAATACCTTTAAAAAATGAATGGTTAGATTTGAATTCTACTACCACTAAATACTATATATATATATGTTATCCACAGTAAAATTTCTCTTTATATTTGGGTGGTTAATGGTGATGGTTGGAGTCCTATCAGGTAACTTTCGAAGTAAGACGTTGTTGTATGCTTTCACTATGGAAACAAAATGCACGGATTCTACAAATACTTTGCTGTTAGTTGATTAGGCTGGCTTGGAGCATATTTCAGTCTTCAGCATTCGTTTTTTTTAGAACACGTAAAATACTTCGACATTCATGTGCGTACCGCGTACGTACTTCTCATTTCCAGAATATGTTTTTTTTAAAAAAAAAATCATTCGGTACATCGTGGAAGTACCTTTCACGACCAATTTGCCTATTAGACCCATTCGCTTGCTCGGGTGCAAAGTCGCCTCGCCCAAGAGAAACGCACACGTTATCTTTGTTTGTAGCGTGGCGAAGGGAGTAGTACGTCGTTGCCTCGTTGGTGCTCATTATCAAAGCTGAATGACATTTGACATTAATTGATGCCACCTGGGATTTGGACAACCAAACGAGTGATACTGAGCAAGTCCTACCCATCTCCTAAACCTTCCTTTAGCATTTTTTTATTCATTTTAAAATAATAATTCATGGGTGCAAAGTAATAATAATGTTTAGATAAATAATAGGGAGCGTGGGTTGGAGACAAATTTGATATAAGATACCCCTAATTTTTATACCACCCTTAAATGAGTGATTTAAGGGGAAAATATAGGGATTTGACTTGGAGTTGCTCTAACTCTGTTTTTGAATAAACGGTCTTTTAAGATTTTACATTTCAATCAGGACATATATACAAATGATTAAATCATCTTCTTCAATTAGTTAACTTATTGTTATTAGATAGTGTATGTTAGAGCTAAGGTTGATCAATTCGCACGACACAGCCGCCGTTGGTCCGTCTACCTCCCCGTCCACGATCGTGGGGACGGGGACGTTCCACCGTACCCCGTCCACGATCCCCTTCCCGTCTCCACGTTATCAATAATAGGTGGGATTAAATGATCATTCTCAAAAGAAAAATAATACACATAAGGTCATTATTAATGAACATGCTAAATATGAATTACTCTAGTGATTCACTCTCACTTCAATCACACATGCACCATTACTCTAGTGATTAATTTATGTAGCATGTGATCTTTTATATAGCATTTTCAGGATTAGTCCCCGTCGGAGCCCCGCAAACCCGTCGGGGATTGGGGACGGGCGGGAATTAAGCCCGTGTACGGAGACGGAGAAATTTTACTTATCGGGGATTGGAGATGGGAAGGCACTCCCTGCGGGGATTTTCCCCATTGTCATCCCTAAATCTGATCCCATGAGGGATTTTGCATTTTTTTTTCTTTGGCGTCCGGCTCCAAGCTCCGAAGCACACGTAGCTCAGTCGAAATTTGGTTTTTTTATTTCCAGCAGAAAAATTGCTTTCTGCACACATGGGACGTACCCGTTCAAATAAAAGCCATTTTCAGTGGTCGTGAGGAAGAATTGCCTTTTATCTCGGTGACTGTTTTAGTGCCAACAAAAGTGGGATTTTATTGCAATTCTGATTATTTGATTGATATTCATGCACAATTTAGACCATTATGCATATTATTTTGTGCTCGTATTATTGGCGGATTTCATTCATTGCAATTAATGCTTTTATGCATATTCTGGTGGATTTTATTGCAATTCAGGCGGAATTTATCACTGGAGATTTATTCAACGTTTTGTCGTTGATTTATCATTGATGGACTATTGGAAATTTCCTTTGATGTTTCATCCTCTTCTTTGGAGATTTTTTTAAAAAATAATGTCAGTTGAGGAGACAACTGAATTTGACGTTTCATCATCATTAATTTGAATTTGGTGTTTCATTCACCATTTGGATACATTGACTATTATGGAAGTTTTGGTAATATTAACTTGGAATGCGATGACACCCTGATGGCTACCATTTTACTCTTCGGAGTTTTTTTAGTGAATGTTTTGCTCTAATGTCAGTTTGAGATAAAGGTTTGAAGTGCAAGAAGGAGTTGTTTCTACCTAGATACTACAACGTTCTTTTTGTTGTCTTTACTCGATATGAGGGGTCTATTGCAATTGATAGTACGATAGGTTTTCTTCATCTTAACATTTTTTGGAGGAGTAGTTTCAACTATGTTATGGATTTTAGTAGGCAGTTTGCCAAATTTTTTGTTCCATATGGAGCATTCTAAAAATCCATATTATGAGTTCTTCACTATATATCCAGCACCTTAGGTGATGTCTTGGCTTATATCATTTGATGATTGTGCATTCAGTTACATAGACTCAGACTTTACTGGGGTTATAAATTCTTAAAGACCCAATTTTTTTGTGCCTTTATTACAGTTGTGTGTTTGGATTGACTGTTTCAGTCTTTCTCTCAACCTACTTGTGGTTTGCTCAATCTTGCTTCGTAAGAAGCGTTTGGATAAGACTATTGTCGACGATTCGGGATAGCGTCCCCCGCCGAGCTTACTTGTTGAATGAGGGATCAACGTGAGGCCCCTTTTCCGCAAGGGTTGTACGTCTGAGGGTATGCCGAGCAAGGAAACGAGGTATCTTGGGACAATCGGAAGGCGCAAGGGGTCAATTTTATTTGGTTCGGGCCTCCCACGGTGGAGATAACAACCCTCGCCGATGAGATTTCACTAGTATGCGAGAGGGTGTTACAAAGCGCTTGCTCGGGGTCCCTAGAGGTCCTAAGGGACCTACCAAGGGCTCAGAGCATGAGTGTGCGTGTATTACAAGAGGTTCAGACCCTCAATCCATCGTGGGAGGGAGTATTTATGGGGAATTACAGAGACAAAGCATTTATTACAGGCGCGCTTCAGAGAGGACGACTGTGAAAGATGCCGCCGCCCGCCAGAACCACGCGACGTGGGCACGATGGCGCGACCAAGTCAGCGGACCGTGTGCGGCGCGGATCCCGGCGCGATCCTTGAGCCGCCATGCGTTTAATGCCACGTCGCCTTGTTGAGGACCCCGAGTGGCTTGCTCGGGCCGGGTGCACGGGTCGGTCTGCATCGTTGTCCGCAAGGGCATGGTCGGTTGGTGCTTGGGCCGATGGTCGCTCTCACGGAATTTCTCAATCCCCGACAGCCCCCGAGGCTTAAGGGGGAAGTTGCTGAGATCAGGCCTTCGCCTTAAGCCTCTAGACACATAGGGAGGATTGGGACTTTGCCGCGAAAAACTATCGCGACATCCGAGCAACACGCTCGGGGCGAGGATCTCGCGTCAAGAGCTACTGCGGCATCCGAACAGCGGACGGCTCGGGGATCTCGCAGCGAAGAGCTACTGCGGCATCCGAGCAACAGGGCTCGGGGATCTCGCAGCGAAGAGCTACTGCGACATCCGAGCAACATGTCTCGGGGACGAGGATCTCGCAGCGAAGAGCTACTGCGGCATCCGAGCAACAGGGCTCGGGGATCTCGCGAGGAAGAGCTACTGCGCATCCGAACAACAGGGGCTCGAGGATCTCGCGGTGAAGAGCTATCTGCGACATCCGAGCCACATGTCTCGGGGCGAGGATCTCGCGGCGAAGAGCTATTGCGGCATCCGAAAGCCGCGGCTCGGGGATCTCGCGGCGAAGAGCTATCTGCGGCATCCCAAGCATGAGTCAAATGCTTGAGGAATCGATGACGAGACATGCTCGAATCGCCGCATCTCGGACATGGACTAGACGCCAGGGAACTAATCGGCGCGGAAGAGACGCGCGCTAAGCGAAGGCCCCGCCAAGCGGAACACGACGATCCCGGCGAAAGCAAACGTGCTTTCGGAAGAGACTTCGCGCCCGGCGAAGGGCGTGCTTCGGCGCGGAACATGGATGACCCAGCGAAACGCGTGCTCGGGGGAAGAGGCTCGCGCCCGAGCGAAGGACGTGCTTCGGCAAGGGACATGGTCTCTGTGTGGCCTTCCGGATCAGTCACACCGGCCACGCCTTCGCCGGCGTAGCACACGTCGTCGTCCTCCACGTCGCCGAAGACGTAGAGGTCTCGATTGACTTGAGAATTCAGCATCCTCAGGGATTCCTCGCGAAAGGACTCAGTCGGTCCCCACGGACGGCGCCAGCTGTCGACGATCCGGGGTAGGGTCCCTCGCCGAGCTTACTTGTTGAATGAGGGATCAACCTAAGGCCCCTTTTCCGCAAGGGGTGCGTGTCTGAGAGTATGCCGAGCAAAGAAACGAGGTATGCGGGACAATCGGAAGGCGCAAGGGGTCAATTTTCGCTGGTTCGGGCCTCCCACGGTGGAGATAACAACCTTACGTCTAGTAGATTTCACTAGTATGCGAGAGGGTGTTACAAAGCGCTTGCTCGGGGTCCCTAGAGGTCCTAAGGGACCTACCAGTGGGCTCAGAGCGTGAGTGTGTGTGTATTACAAGAGGTTCCGACCCTCAATCCATCGTGGGAGGGAGTATTTATGGGGAATTACAGGAGACAAAGCATTTATTACAGAGGGCTCATCAGAGAGGACGTCTGTGAGCGATGCCGCCGCCGCCGAACCACGCGACGTGGGCACGATGGGCGCGGACCAAGTCGGCCGCGGACCGTGGCGGCGCGGATCCCGGCCTGCGATCCTTGAGCCGCCATGCGTTTAATGCCACGTCGCCTTGTTGAGGACCCCGAGCTGGCTTGCTTTCGGGCCGGGTGCACGGTCGGTCTGCATGCGTTGTCCGGGCAAGGGCATGGTCGGTTGGTGTCGGGCTTCGATGGTCGTCTACGGGAATTTCCCAATCCCCGACAACTGTCCTAGTCTTTCATACCCTTTGTGGTTTTTCGCACTACAAGTATTTGGCTTGACTATTCCAATTTTCCTCGTTCAGTAGTCCTTTGGATTTTTATCGCACTTGTATTCATGTGCTTAATTACCTTAGGGTTTTTCGAAAACAATTTCGTTATAGTTTTTGAGTTAAGGAGAGGTTTGTTGAAGATAACTCAATATCTTAACTTACCGTATCTTTTGGTTCTATCAAAATAGGTTGTTAGTCCAAATCATATACAACTAGGATTCTTTGGTTATATAAGCCATCCCCTTGTACTTGTAATCTTGAAGCATTATAGTGGATTATTTCCCGTAAGGGTTTTTCCACATTAAATCTTGTCTCCAGTTATCTTGCCGTGCATCTATCCCTAACATAATCTATTTCATAGTAATAAATAACATTGAGAGTAATGAATAGTAGGGGTATGCAATAAAAAATAGTTAAAATGGTGATAAAATTGTAGAATGACATGTATTTATGAACAAAATTTGAAAGCTAGAATGATATGTATTCAGAAACGGAGGGAGTACGTGCTAAGAAACATGTATGGTGAAGAGTTTGCCACGTGTTCGTGTGGCATAGAGGTGGGAGTTAGGCCATGCCGTCCTAGCACGGCACGGGCCCAATGGGCTTCGGTCCGTGGCTTGACTCGCCTTCGGCAAGGCCTAGGTATGGCCCAAGGCACACCGAGCTAGCATCATGCCGTGTTAGCACAGGTCTTGTCCTGTTGGATGTGTGGAGTCATGGATACCACCACTGTTGACCCATCACTGTGGACGACACCAAGGATAAGGAGTGAGCGTCGACCACCAACGAGAATATGATACACACAATTATTTGAAAAAATAACTAAATTTTATTTATTCATGGAGAAAAAGACCGTTGGATCCAGCACTGAGGCAGTGAGCATCGTTGAGATCAAGTGTTGTCGATGTCTTCTTCCTCTCCAGTCATTTGTCATCTTCTTTCTTGAGACAGTCATCGAAGCATCAGCGAAGCTAGTGGTGCAGTGCCGCAAGGTTGTATCCGACGGTGGTGTGACCGAATGCCGCTAGATTTGGCACCAAGGCGACAGGGGACAGTGAGGTGGGGATGGTAGGGGGAGGTGGCAATGCAGGGAGGAAGTAGGGTTGGAGGAGGGCAAGAGGAGAGAGATATGAGACGATAGAGGTACGAGGAGATGGCTACACCTGATGGGTCATGGGAGGAGGTGAAGGGGAGATGTAGTATTTGATGACGGGTTGGCCATTGGGGTAAGGTATTTGATGATTGACTGATCTATAGATATGATGTTTTTTTTACGAAATGGCTGCTTTCATCTCGAGCCAGTCCAAGCATGGCCCAATTGGTTGTACAACCCATCATATCGAGTTTCTAGGCCTAGCACAACCCATCATTTGTGTCGTGTTGGCCCATGTCGGCGCTTGGGGAATAGGCCCCTCGCCAAGCTTACTTGTTGATTGAGGGATCAACCGAGCCCCTTTTCCCGCGGAGGACTAGCGTCCGAAGAATGCCGCGGAAGGAGGTCGAACTACCAAAAAGGGGCGGTGAACAAAGGGATTTTTATACTGGTTCAGGCCTCTCACGATCGAGATAACAGCCCTACCTCTAGTGCTTCTTTGCTTGTTATCTTGATGCTTACAAGGGCTTGGTAGGGTTTAGCTTTGCCTATGCTCGGTTACAAAAGAGTATTGCTATTACAGAGCCCACACGTGCTTCTTGTTTTCGCGTTTGCTCCTCTTGGCGCGCGCGTGTGCGTATCTGTGTCTGTATGTGTATGTAGGTCTCTATGTCTATCTGCCGGCGTGTTCTGAGGAGGTATTTATAGATGTTTTAAATCAATCGTATCCGAATGTCACGCACTTATGTGTCCTCGCGTGGCAGCGACTGTCTCTTGATTTTCGCCACACGGCGTCGTGGATGTGATGGGCTCGAGTCGTGGCGTAACGGCTATCGCAGCTTTTGCCACGTCGCCTTTCAGCCCGATCATGACCTTCGAGGCATGCTCGGGGATCTTCCTTGGTCGTGGCCGACCATGGCTGCCGGCCCAAGTAACCATACTCAGAGGGCTAAGCCGCATGCTCGCAGACAGGTATGGCCGGCAGCTGGTCCGTTCAAGGATTTTCGTTTGGGACGACATCAAAGGGGAGCATGGTCGGCCGAAAAAGGGCTGCCGGGGCACGATGGTCCTTATGGTAATTTATCCAATCTCCGACAGCCCGGTTCGAAGATATTCATACCATGCCCTGCTTTGGGCCGTGCCTAAGGCTAGCCAAAAAGACACATCTCATTGCCCAAGTCTAGTGTGGGATGAACAATAATGTAGAATTGTAGATAGCTGAGGTAGCTTATAGATGCATCCATTGTTCAAAATCTCGATGAGATTTTAGAAATCTTAGATAAAATTTTGGCTTTTGACTGACGCCAAGATTCTAAATCTTAGCGCAATATTTTGTTTTTTGAAAATTTTCAAATTGCTATGGTGATTTCGGAATTTTTGATGAGATTTCGGGTTTTTGGACCGAGATGATCACAAATTCGACCAGCTTTTATGTTTTTATGATTGTATTTAGCACCAATTTTTTTGTGGTGAATTCCTTTTGTGAGGAATACATGGAAAATTTTTGCAAAAAATACAGATACAAATTATGTATAGAAATTGTAATTCCCACTCTCAACTCGTCTCTAGCCTCTATTAGCCCTATTTACTGTTTTAGACTTGCAGTATTGACTGTCTGGTATATCTGATTTTTAGTTAACCAAGCCATAGAGTAAAAGAGACTGGTTGCCAGGCTCAGGAGGGCCCCATCTTTGCATCAATTAATAATTGTGGCTTCTTCGGCAATACGGCTACCATGAATATATGCTCCAAGTGTCACAAGGAGATGATAGTAGGAGCAAGCTAAGTTGGTCGCCTCCTCTATTTATAGCATCATCAATGGTGGTGATGTCGGGAAGAAACCTGTCATTGCCGGAAACATAGTGGTAGTTGTTGCTCATGTTAAGGTGAAGATTGCAAGTACTTTGTATTTTATGTTCAAATACTTAGAATTTTGCATTTAAACGGTTAGAAAATGTAGATAAATGCTTATATGATTTTTTTTTCATATTTTTCCTAAATTTTTTCTAGCCTTGAGAGGCCATTTCACAGGGGTTGAAAAGAGACAAAATTTTGGTCATTTTGGTCAAAATGTTGGTTTTACTGGCCTAAAAAAATATCAAATTTGAAATTTGGTTTTAAAATTTTCCAGATTTCAGCCAAAATTCGTCAGGTTTTAGCCAAAATTCCGAAAATATTGGATTTCGGCCGCCTCCCATATGTGTTCAAAAATGAAATTTGAAATCTTGATGCATCTCGGGGATTAATCACTTAACCGGTTTAAGGAGATTATTCTACTCGTTTTTATTGGCCATAGAGGGGGTAAATTGAAATTCACAAAGTCCTGCATGCTAAGCTGGCAACTATACATGTACGCGGCTGTGAGTTGAATCGCTCCAAAGTCCAAATTAAGGCCACCTCGCTAGCTGCTTCACATGCCCCACGATCATTAACATCTGTTAGTTTTAGGATGAACAGTGTGGATCGGTTGACCAGGAGATATTAAAGGTACGGATACAGCTTGTTGCAATCGTACAGACGACCCAATCCGGTTGCTTCGCGCGCGTCAAGTCGTCCACCGGAGCGTAAGTGGGAGAAAAAAAGCATCAAAACACACGGCGGAAGCGGAGGTGAGGAGACAATGCGGTGCGCACTTGATCTTGATGTGATAGGGTGAAAATAGGCTAATATGGATGGATATTACTCATCTTATTTCATAATCTATATTTTTTTGATTCAGATACAGATAAGTTAGATATAGATACCGATTCGAAATATTTGGGATGCAAATACGGGAGATACACGATGGATTCATATCAGAAATTGGCAAAATATCCGGATAGCGCGCATATACATACATACACGCATACACATACATACATACATACATGCATATATAAGTCATACATGAATTAAATTTTATAGAATTGGACAAGAAAAATATATATAGAACCTAGAAAATTCAAGGTTTAAGAAGTGATAATAATTTTCCTAATTATTTTTAAATAATGATCATTTCCATAATATTACAAAGAAATAAGCGGCCAATTTGAATTCAGTGCACATACTCCATACTACCTTGAATTTGTAGTTTCGTATACACTACGTGCACTTATATATTCTATAGTATCTTTAGATAGCAGGTCAGCCCAAAATGACATTTCTTAGCCCAAACCAAAATGAATATTCGGATAAAATTTTGGCCTGAAATCCAGGTCTTAATCCGGATCCAGTAGATATCACATCGTCTGAATCTGATCTTGAATTTGGAGTAACCTATCTGAATCCAACCAGATACTAAAATATGCTCCTGAATAGATCGAACAAAAATATCCGATCCATTTTCACCTCAATTAATGACTTAGGGCCTATATACTTCGCCACGTAAGATTTTTGCTAATATGGAAGAGAGAGAAGAGGGGAGAGAGAGTATAGCTATCTCTTCGTGAAGACATGACCATATAGACAACATAAACACCATTGCATGAGTTATTATATATGATAAATATTTTTTCATACCACATCTAAAAGATTATAGAATCTCATGGAGATAACTTTAAGATGTCAATTATTATAGAAGCTGTGTTTAGATGATATAGAAAGTATATTAACAACAGTCATATCTACTATTATATGTGCCTTTTTGCGAGTTATGATATGGCAACTGCACTTTGGCAACAGCCATATCTACTATTATATATGCTCTTTTACAAGTTATGATATAGCAACTGCACTTCGGGAGCCCGTGTGCTATCTGCGGGCAACCGAACTGCCGAACTGTCTCCAATTTATTTCTGTAAGGATCGAATCGGGCCAGTTCGGCCTTGGCCCATCCTTCGCTTGGGCCGAAACCTCATCGCGCATCAGCATGGTCCGCGCGTTTCTCCTCGCTTCCACGTTAACCTATTCCTATCCCGAACATCTGTCACTGAATCCACTAAAATCTAGTAAACCTGGCCTCCATCGTGGTGGTTATCAGTAGCTTTCCAGTACAGTGCTACCTGGAAGTCTAAAGAGAGGCCCTGCAATGACTCGGCTGATCGAGCTAGCCGGAAGATCGATGTGCATGCTTGCACTATGACGCTGCATGTCGTCAGATTGCAGATGAAATCTCGTACCGCTGCCAATAGTTTACGACGCCAATCGCCTAAGGCTAAAGCTCGACATGGACGAGCAAATGGGAAGCAGCTCGTGTAAACATAATAATCAGACTAACCGCGCTTCGCTGACAGTCGGGGTTTTAAAAGCGCCACCAAACAAGTCCCAGGATAAAGCTTCCTTTTCTCTTTGGGTTGGTTGACGAAAATGCTAAATTAGCGGTTAGTTTTTTCTGGAAGTTAACGGGTACCGAACAGACGTGATGCAGGGGTAGCTCTCCGATGTGAAAGGTTTTGGACGCTTGCGGCCATCCGGTCCGCCGCCGACGGCGCAAGGGAACACGGAGACCGAGCTCCAAACGTCTGTATTCCGTAACCATTACGAATCAGTGGATGGCCAGATTAACCGGTGCTTTATTAGCGCTTTGGGAATGAAACATGTACCTGTCGTACCACGGGCGGTTGCTGGCTGGGACCCCGCGTCACATGGCCACCACTCTCATAGCACCAAACACTTCGCACCGGTTGCATATTTGTATGGGGCCGAAGAGGATATGATAATTCACTAATTAGTGTTGCTGAAAGGATGTTAGAAAATAGAATATCTGTAGTGATCCTTAAAATAGGAACGAGTCCTATTTGTATCAAGTGATCGAGCCTTTCGCTTGTTTGATATCCAACTAACACCATCTTTAAACCCTTCTAAATACAACCCTCGGTTTTAAGTGTAGACAATTACATTGGAAGTGTCGGCTTTTCGCCAAAGGCATTACAATGTCTTTCCACGATAACCTTCGAAACCACGAAGCTTTATTGATTATCCTCATTGCACATTTTTTAAAAATATATTTAGCCTACTCTGAACGAAATTTCGTTTCTAGCCCTCTTTCTCACTATAAAAATAACGACAGACGACACGTGTCACTTGTAGTGCTCTCGTACCACAATACCTTAATCACAGTATGTAGGGTGGGTCTATCGTAGCAGGAAACAAGCCGTGCTCCATGGGCTTAGCAGGAGGTCGGACCCACCACGGTAGGAACGTGTCACATACCCAGACTCAGTAGCAGGATGCAATAATTCACTATTTAGTGTTGCTGAAAGGACGTTAGAAAATAGAATATCTGTAGTGATCCTTAAAATAGGAACTAGTCCTATTTGTATCAAGTGATCGAGCGTTCGCTCGTTTGATATCCATCTAACACCATCTTTAAACCCTTCCAAATACAACCCTCGGTTTTAAGTGTAGACAATTACATTGGAAGTATCGGCTTTTCGCCAAATGTATTACAATGTCTTTCCGCGAAAACCTTTGAAACCACGAAGCTTTAGCTTGATTGTCCTCATTGCACATTTTAAAAAAATATATTTAGCCTACTCTGAACGAAATTTCATTTCTAGCCCTCTTCCTCATCGTAGAAGTAATGACAGACGACACGTGTCACTTGTAGTGCTCTCGTACCACAATACCTTAATCACGGTATGTCGGGCGGGTCCACCATTGCAGGAAACAAGCCGTGTTACATGGGCTCAACAGGAGGTCAGGCCCACCACGGCAGGAACGTGTCGCATACCTAGACTCAGCAGCAGGATCTGCTGTGGTCCTACACCGCAGCAGGTAGCGGGGTCCGCACCTGTCGTGTTAGTCAATGCACTTGTCATAGTGGACAAGGTGCCGAGTGGTATGACAGGTAATACTTGGTACCTGCCATTGCTTTCAAGGTTAGGAAGGGGATCAAATTTGCAATTTCATTTGAATGGAGCCAAACATAGATTTTTTTGGTAGGAGGCTAAATAAGCCAGAAACTTTTTTTTTAAAAAAAAAGCATTATCCCACATGTGTGCATTGCCACAACGCATGTACACTCTAGCACGTAATGCCTACCCTATCTTTGCCCCCCGGGGAGACAAGGTGTGCCACGTCTTCCGTCTGTTCCTTTCTTCTTCCTCTTCATACCCAATCTCCCCTTTATCCACAAAAAGCGCAACTACACAATGGTGTACCGTTGTAATGGTATATAAATAAGTTCTATATATATACAATAAGTTTCAAAACAACGTTTGAAAAGTTCTATTTTTCAGTGAGTTTTACTTATTTTTAGAAATTTCTAGAAGATTTCAAACCAAAGTTTCAACAACTTTTAGGTTTTAGAACTCAAATTTCACCAGGTTTCAATGATGGGTTTGTAACAGGTTTTAGCAAGTTTTAAGCCAAAAGTTTCAAGAAATTTTAATGAGTTTCAATAGGTTTCATCAAATTTCAAATAAAGTTTCGACAAGTTTGATCGAAAAAACAACACAAAAAAAGCAACAAAAAAAAATCCCAGCATACTCACTAGCGGCTACTGCCTCGCCTTAGCCACTTGTCAGCATCACCACCAAATGACAAACAGTCACTACCACTTGGATACCACCACACTACCATTGATAAGAGGTCTCCAAAATCAATTTTCTTAATGTAATCCTCATGAACATCAAACGGAGCCTCGATTGTATTGGGAATGCAATGCAGATTGCAACTGGAACCTTACGTGAATGGGGCGTCAGGTAAAGTAACTTGGGAAGACGACGATAAGGGATTTCGGTGATCGAAAGTAGAGGATTAGGGGAGGAGTTCTAAGAAGGAGACACACTGGGTAAATCTCGTCAATGCTTGCTCAATCGTGGAGTCCCTCATGGCAAATCTCGTCGCGCGCTGCGCTCGCACACCGATCGCGGGGAAGGAAGGGCTCCATGGAGTAGGAGCTCACTCGTGGTGCCCGTATACGGAAACACATACATCAGCCCACGTCGTAGCACCCGCAGGTCCATCGCCGTAGCTCACCCAGTCCTCGTCGCTGCACCCGTATGTTAGTCGTCGCGGCTGTGGAGGCCTAATTAATTGGAGAGAGCGATCGATCGGAGTGGATTGTGTCAAGAGAATAGGGATTGAATCATGGAATCTACTTCAGTCGGGACACTTTTGGGCTGTTTGGTTCCCCAGCTCAGCGTGCTTTGCTCGCCGAGCTCCAGCCCGCTGGAAACGCCGCAGCGTCTGCGCTGTGGGAAAAATTGGCCTTCGCTGCATCGATGGAGTCGGGTTTGCGCGAGGCAGCGAACCAAACAGCGATTCGAGCGGCGGTCAACGCACGGAATGAGCCAGGCCACGCTGAGCTGGGAAACCAAACAGCCCATTAATGATGCATGCGGCAGCGACATCATCAAACAGGAGTTTGCTATCCTGTCGTTTCGGAGTGGAATGCTATAGCGTTCCCTAGTCCCTGTATTAAAGCTGGAGGTTTCACGCCCTCTGCCGCTATCCACGTCGGTTTGTGGATAACGTGGCTGCGCCCTCGCCAGCCGCGCCGTGCACGCCAACAGCGCTGAGTTCGTCCGTACGTACGGCTGGCTCGGCGTTGAGCTACGTCGTCCATGTGGCTCAGCCTTTTACCTACCTTAAGTATTTTGTCTAGATCGGTTAGCCCTAACATGTGAAGCGCCTTGGTGGTATGAGTGCCCTCTTCGTATCAAGAGGTCACGCGATCGAGTTTTTCTGATTCACAAAGGCACACCGTGCAACGGCCTCGCCAACTCCTCCGATATGTTGCTGTTCGTTACCTCGCCCTCACCCCATCACGAAGTCACGATGCTTACCACGCTGTCGCTGCCACACTGTTGCAACCAGCCCCAATGAGCCAGCGTGTCGCCGTCGTTGCCGTGAGGAGAGGCGGCCATAGCGTATGGCTGCCGGTGGAAGCTCATGTAGACCTAGGTTGAAAGTTTTCCCTTAATCCTAGGGTTCGACATGGCAGTTCTCTAAAAAATTGGAAGTTTTTTTACTCAAAATTTATTCGAATTGAGTTTAAAGTTCCTAGATTTGATTTGAAAGTTGTTGCAAACACACGATGAAAGTTGAAAATTGTTCAATTGTTGAGATGAAAGTTCCCAATTTTAGTTGAAAGCCGTCTTGGATCCAAGATGAAATTGCGATTTTTTGTGTTGAAAGTGTGCCATTTGAGTTGAAAGTGTTCTCTGTAAGTTGAAAGTTGTGTGTTTTTGAGCAGAATATAACGATTTTCCATTGAAAATCTCACACGAGTCTGATCATGAGTCTGCATCGCCTGACCGGCTCAGGAAAGCGGTCATAGAGCTCGTTTCCCAGTGCAGTTCGCGAGTGCTTTTGCATCGTGCTGATCTAGTTCCGCACCGCGCGTAGGCAACCAAAAAATCATCTTGCATGCGTGGGTGTAGACTCACACGATACAACGAGTAACTAAACGTTGATTCCCGCGAGTCTGACTTCGTAAAACTAGGCAACCAAACAGCCATAAACGACGCTAATTTGCACGTCACTGCGTGTAATAGTACAAAGTTAAATCAGGCAGATTTCGCGAGCAGCAACGCATTACGCATGCATACATAAACAAAATCTCATAACGGCAACCGAATAGTGCACATATCTGCCAGCAGTGCAAAATTTGCAAATGCGACAAACCCGATACTATTTGTATGTCATCAGCCATCACATGAAAAAAAGCCAATGTGTCGCACAGATTACATTGGATGCTGTCACGATAGAGCTGGTAAATAGAACCTACCACGAATCCAATCCAATATATAAGCTAGAACGGATGTACGTGACACAATTTAAACTGCCGCGTGGTCGGGGCCATGGTCCATGGAGTGGTACTGTAGAAGAGATGGCATCCATCGTCCATGTCGGTGTGGGAGCACGTTGTAAACACCAGTCTAAAATTTAAACTGTCAACGGCCATACTGTTAAGAGCATCTCTAAAAGGACTCTTCAAAACCCACTTTTCAAAACCCAGATTTGGAGAACTAAAAAAAAAAACCTCACCATATCTCCTTCCTCTTCAACAGCACTTTTCATATCATACTCTCTATTTTCTCTCTTCTATATTCTAATCATATTCTATATAACCGTTATAACAGCAACCGTTTTTTACCGGTAAATTCAAACAACTATATTTGAATGCGAAAATTTAAAAATTGAAATTTATTGTGACGACCACATTGTAACAATTATCTTTATCTTTGAATAGGAAAATTCGAACGGCTATATTTGAACGTGGGAATTTTAAATTTAAATTTTCTTGTAACGGTCATGTTGTAATGGTCATTATTAAAAATATTATACTGAGTGAGTCATATCCTAACGGTCATCACAACGGCTATATTCAAATGGTCATCTTAACGGCTATATTCTAACGATCATCTTAACGGCCACATTATTCTCTATATATACATACCCATTTGCAGTTTGAAGTCTTGCATGTTTCTTATTGTTCACTATCTACAATATCTCAATGAGTCGTCGAAACTTAGTCTCACAATGTCTTTCAAAAGATGAGGAGTCTGAGAAAAATAATGAATACGTATTTTTTCTTACAACAGGATACCTAGCACACATAGAAGATCATGATGTGAATCTTCCACACCATGGCGGTTCTACTCCTAGCCATCAAGTCGTTCATCGCAATAGACAAGAAGGACATGCTAGACTATTCTAGGACTATTCTGCTGATCCTCCTATCTATGGCCTGACCTTCTTTCTGCGCGGGTTTAAAATTATTCGTTCTTTATTTCTCCGCATATATATGCTGATCCTACTGTCTACGGCTCAACCTTCTTTTCGACATAGGTTTCGAATGAATCATCCTCTATTTCTTCGCATATTGCATGCTGTAGAAACACATGATAATTATTTTATGCAAAAGAGAAACTGTGCTAGAATTTTTGGATTATCTTTTTTGCAGAAGGTTACCGCAACATTTCGAATGCTAGCTTACGGAGTAGCAGCAGATGCTATTGATGATTATGTGCAGATTGGAGAAAGTACTGCTATAGAGAGTCTGAGAAGGTTTGTAAAAGCTATTATTGAAATCTTTGGAGATGAGTATTTGAGATCTCCAAATGAGAATGATACTGCTAGATTACTTGCAATTGGTGAGGAAAGAGGTTTTTCGGAAATGCTAGGGAGCATAGATTGCTTGACTGGAACATAGATTACTTGACTGAAAGTGGAAAAATTGCCCTGCAGCATAGCAAAGCATGTATACTGGTCATGTTCACGAGCCAACAATGAATTAGGGGAGGCTAGTAAGTCTTCAAACACTACAGTAAAAAAATCGTGTGTCATACTTTGATTTGCTTCCTTTAGCTCATTTACATTTTTACAATTTGCATTTCTAGGATCGAATTGATTACTTGTCATCCTAGGGTTGCAAACTTTGATCTAGACATAGGTTGTTGGTGCACTTAGCAGTACTAGTTGATTTATGCCTTAATTGAGAAAAATGGTTTTGATTTACGCTTTCGTATATAAAATTGGTTTTGGTAAAAGTAATTATTAAAACCGCCTGTTCACCTCATCTAGTCGGCCTCCTCGACCTTACAATCGTGCTACCACCATTAGATTTCTAAATTAAAAATGGATTTTTGAACAAAAAGGCTAATGGTATTATATTTTATTTTAGATATCAATTACTTTGAAAAACGACTTGGTGGCTGAGATATCTACTAAAGTATCCATCACCTTTCTGCGGCTTGCTAAACACTTTTGTACTCAAACTTGTTTTAATTGTAGTTTTTCAGAAACTGTGATGTGCGCTAATTCTGATGATGTAGAGGGTAGTACCTTTGATGATGCTGGTCTCTACTACCATGTTGCCGATGAGGGCTGTGAGTTGTGGCTACGGGGAAACCATCGATCGGGACTTCGTGGAGTAGCAGGTCATCAGGAAGGCACTAGAAACTTGTGGAATAAATAGGCGGGCTGTGTAGTGACGACTGTAGACAGACTTCAGAAAGCACTATAGGCGCCTTATGGATAAGGTATTATGTAATAAACAGTGAAAATTTCTACTTATACATGTCGTTGTTTTCCTTAGCTGATCTTAATATAACACAGCTCTGTTATATGATGATCGTCGCATCACACATTGTAGCCATGTAGATCTGGTGCTGTCCACATGGCACAGTGCAAGTGTACCACGTGGACCGATGGTAGGCTGATAGATTTGTCGCTAATTGGGCTATCAGGTAGAATACTTTAAGAATAGAATAACAGAGCCTTGATATTTTTGTCGAGGAAAAGATTTTTTTTAATTTAGGCTAGAAGCTTTAGCATTCACTATTATAAAAAGGTGATAGATTTGTCGCTAATTAGGCTGTCTGGTAGAATACCTTAAGAATAGAATAACAAAAAGGTGAGCACTAGCGTCAAACTAGGGCTTGAACTCTGGTGGATGAGGGCACAACTAGTGCACCCAGCCAACTGACCTTTGGTCAATTCTAAGAAAAAGATTGAATACCAACCATTAGTCATATTCGGATAACACAAATCAAGATGAATTGATCATGGAAAGGTATGACAGCAGAAGTAGAATAATTTTAGTTGTCTATGATCCCACTGAAATCCCGCTGAGTAATGAAATTTGAAGTTCCTTATTCTCCAAGTAGATTAATTCTGAGATTCTAGCTCTTACTGCTCATACTGGAGAGTGGTTCCAACAATATAACTCCAGTGCATTTATGTTGAGCTGAAAAGGAAAGGAGAACAAGAGAGGAGAATCGTGGAGAGCCGTATTAAAGTCTTGTTTGTCTATGTTTTTCCATCATGCTAAAATTCAAAATCTAAATAAATGGGTGGTTTTAATTTGAACTTTTTCAAAACCATAAGCCTCCATATAACTAAAAACTAAAAGAAATCATAAAATATACTTTTTTGGCTTATTGAAGGTTAGTTTTAGACTAATATTACTGAAGTTAGGGTAAAATTACACCCCTCTATCATATATAAAAGCCAATTACTTTTAAGCTATTTAAGCCTAAAAGCTGGCTATAAGCTGTAAGGCTCTATTTGGGGAGCTTTAGGCTATGTTTAGAACTGCTTTAGTTTCGACTTCTTCCCTCTGGAAGTTATAGCTGTTCCAAACGGTTGGATTTTTCATAGCTGGAAGTCAAAAGCTAGCAACCTATTTGTACTATGAGAAGCTGAAAGCCGAAAGCTGGATTGAGGCAGCTTTCCACGGCTTCGGTGGGTTAGGGTTCTGATTATGTCACAGCAAATGGATCCAAAACCCAACTTTTTCGAGGTCTCAAGAAGGAAAGGCCAAGAAACCGAGTCAAATGCTTTAGATATATTCAACTTAAGAAGAATTCGGGGCTACTTTTTGGCTTCTTCTTCTACTCAGATTATGCTTAATGGGATTCCTGGGGAGGTTAATTATCTTTAATCGGCGAGGATTGTAGCAAGGAGACCCCTTGTCCCCTATGCTTTTTATTATGGTCATGGACATCCTTAGTCGTTTGGTGTTATGTGCCTCGGAGGAAGGTTTGCTGCAGCCCCTCTCCTCTAGAGCAATTCATCACCGGATGTCTCTCTATGCAGATGATGTGGTTATCTTCCTCCGCCCAACAGTTGCTAATATCAATTTGGTGCTTGATATCCTAAACCTCTTTGGAGAAGCCTCAGGTCTCAAAACCAATGTGCATAAAAGTAGTGTTTTCCCTATCCAGTGCACGGAGTTCGAAATTGCGGTGATCCAAAATCGCCTTCCTTATAAGTTACAAGAATTTCCCTGCAAGTATCTTGGAATACCACTTTCCTTGAGAAAGTTGACAAAAGCTCAAGTCCAGCCAATCATAGACCGCATTGCAAACCAATTGCCTGGGTGGAAGGCTGATTTAATGACACATGCTGGCCGTGTTGTTCAGGTACAATTTGTCCTTACAACCATGCTTGTGTATCTATCCATGGCCCTTGACCTTCCTCCATGGGCTATTAAAGCAATTGAAAAGATTCAGCGAGGTTTTCTTTGGAGAGGAAGGTAAGATGTCAAGGGTGGTCACTGTCTTATCGCTTGGGCTAAGGTTCAACGGCCCCGAGAGCTTGGTGGCCTGGGTATATCTGACCTTAAAACTCTTGGTTCGACCCTTCGGATCTTGTTGGTTGTGGTACGCAAAAAGCAGAACTTGCTAGGTCGTGGTTAGTTCTCGATCCTGAGTTCCTAACTGCGTTCGTGCTTTCTTCTCCATGGCGGTTGAGACCGAGATTGGTGATGGTTCTAATACTTTGTTTTGGAAAGATAGATGGCTGCATGGGCATTGAATTGTAGATCTTGCACCCGATTTACCTGCTTCGGTTTCCAATAGAAGGGCTAATAAGCGCACTGTTAGTGATGACTTATTGGACCACCATTAGGTTCAAGACATCCAAGGTGCTATTTCAGTTAGTGTTCTTTCTGAATTCCTCGATCTTTGGTAGATGATGTATGAAATAGTGCTGCAGCCTGGTGTTGAAGACACTCACCGTTGGCGTCTCTCTTCTTCTGGACAATATTCTGCTAAATCGGCTTATGAAAATTTCTTCCAAGGCTCTGTCCGATTTCCGCCATAGGAGCTTATTTGGAAGTCATGGGCGCCGAGCAAATGCCATTTCTTTGGTTGGTAATGCACAGTAGGCTTGGGATCATGGACCGGCTTGCCCGAAGGAACTTCTTTGCATCCGATCGCTGCGCCCTCATCTGCGATCGGGATAGTGAAACAATTGACCATTTGCTTACTAACCGTGTTTTACGCAAGAGCGATTTTGGTTACGCTTTTGCAGACATTTTGGTTCCGCAAAGCTTATCTCCTTCATTGAAGATAGCTCTTTCGAGGATTGGTGGTACAGACGATGAATCGACTAATGATTTTGTGCGGAAAGGCATCAATTCTCTCATTATTCTCGAGGCCTGGATTCTGTGGAAACATCGGAACCAATGTGTGTTTAATGGTGATGCCCCAAACATGGCACGTGCTCTGTTGCTTGCGAGAGAAGAGTGGCGATATTAGGCGATAAATTTGGCTCGAGGGCTCTCCTCTTAGCGCCCTAGTTCCTAGTGATTAGGTTTCCCTTTAGTCGTGGTCGTTCTTTATTTCGGTCTTGGGCGCGAAATGTAAACTAAACCTGATGGATGTACTCGGGGTTCTTTACCCCTTTTTCTTCTTAATATAATGATACGCAGCTCTCCTACGTGTTTGAGAAAAAAAAGGGTTTTGACTTTGCCACTGGAGTATAAAATCCTAAACCCCACCACTCTCACCCTTATTCTCAACTTATCTTGCTTCACACCTAAAAGCTAGACTAAAAGCCAGACTACCAAATACCAAACCTCTTTAAAGCTAATCCTTTAAGCGGCTTTTGGTATAAAGTAGAAGCCATATATAATTAGCAAAAACCAAAGGCTAAAGGCTAAGTTGAACATACAGTTGCAGCTTATTATTGAGGAAAATTTAGCTATTTATCAAGCGGTCTTTTATAAAAAAAAACTACAGCTGCTTTTCAGTTAAAAAAATTAAAAAAACAATTTTTTTATAGAAAAACTACACTTCTTCAAGCAGACCCAAACCAAAAAGACTAAGGGTGTGTTTGGTAGAGCTTCAGCTTCATTAGATCCGTGGATCCGGTGGAGTCTGGGTATTCTTAGCTCCACCAGATCCGAGTAGAAATTTGAAGTTGTGAATATATTCACTACAGAAGCGAGCGATTAATCGTCGGCGGATTATTTGTGTCGTCGGTAAAAGGTGACGACAAATATTATACTGTCGACGGCCAAAATGCACCGGCAACGACTACTCTGTGTCGGCGGCCTAAATGTACCCGACGACAAATATTTTATCTATATCGACCGCCTCGATGTGCCCGAAGCGACACATGTACACCACGGAAGTACGTAGTCGGATGAAATTCAGCGCCCGATATAAAAGACGATGAGCGTATCCGCGAAATGAAATTGAAATTCGAGATCCCGCCAAGGCGAGCCGTGTCTCGGCTATATAAAACCGTCGACACGGTGCACTCCACCCAAAACAGAGAAAACATAGCGCCATGTGGGACCAACGGCATGCTCCATACGTGTCGTCGGGGAGAAATAGCCGCGGATAAAAAGTAGGCAATGTCGGCGGGATGAATAGTGCCGACGACACAGATGCAATTTTGTCGTCGGTTTAATTTTCGCGAACGACAATAGGCATTCTAGATTAAAAGCGATGGCGTATCCAGCGAAATGAAATTGCAATTCGAGATCCCGCCAAGGCGAGTGTGTCCTCGGCTATATAAAACAATGACACGAGCACTCCACCCCAAACAGAGAAAACATAGCGCCATGTGGGACCAACAAGGATGCTCCATCGTGTCGTCGGGAGAAAGCAACCTGGCGGATAAAAGGTAGGCAATGTCGGTAGGATCAATAGTGCCGAAGCGACACGATGCAATTTTGTCGTCGGTTTAATTTTAGCGACGACAATAGGCATTCTAGATTAATTTAGAAAATGTAAATGAAAATGTTTTTGTTGTTTTTAAAATTAAGAAAAATGAAATATATAGCCATTACGACTTGACAAAGGCGACATTGGCCACCTCTTCATCACAAGTGTTAAACTTGGTACTTGTCCATGCTCTTGACCCCATCGTCGGATCACTCGCTGACGACACAAATATATATATATATATATATATATATATATATATATATATATATATATATATATATATATATATATATATATATATATATCTTAGACATCTGATGAGGTTTAATGATTTTGGGTGGTCACGAGGGTGGAAGAAGCGTGCATTAGCTACATATCTGAAGCGCATTGGAAGTTCCATTAGCTACATCTGTTGCTTTTGACATTCACGAGATCAACGAGTATAATGTTCTATTCATTCTATTTTTACGTCTTTAAATCGGATCTTGAGTTTTCTCAACTACTAACTATGGGATAAAATTAAGACCATATATGTGACAGTGGAAGAAGAGCTACTAAACCCTTGAGACACAAATTAAGACCATATATGTGAAGCGAACGTCAAAACAGCTTTCAACTTCAACTGTGACTCTGACAGTGGGCCCGTGTGTGGTGTCTGTGTCGGCGGTATAATTTTAGCCGACGAAACTGGTTCCCGGTATCGTCGGCCAACCTCAAGCCGCCGACATTTCCTTGCTTCTCACAGTGGGCCCATGCGTGGTCTCTGTGTCGGCGGTCCAGGTTCTGCCGACGACACAGGGCTCCCTTTATTTACCCCAGGCCGATGGAATCTCTGGCTCTGCTGCTTTCTTAAAAGCAGCGCTCTCGGTTTCCTCGGCCCGGCCTTGTCCTTCGCCCGCCCCGTCGCCTCCCGGCGGCCTCCCGTCTTGCGTCGCCTCCCGGGCGGCCGGTGCCCTCCACCCGCCCGGCCGCCGCCTCCCGTCCGGCCGGCCGCCGCCTCCTCCGTCCGTGTGGCGGCTCCGCCCGCCGGCCGCCTCGATCGGCCGCCCGCTGTACGCCCGGCGCCGCCTCCCCCCCGCCCTATGCCGCCCTTCCCCGTCCCGCCCGGCCGCCCGCCTCACGTCCGGCCGCCCGCTGCGCCTGCCGGCCGCTGCCACCACCCCCGGCCCGTGCCGCCTCCCGTCCGGCCCGTGCCGCCTCCTACAGCGCCACCGCTCGTTCCGTCCGCCCAGGCCATCCGCCTCCGCGATCGTGCATCGCCAAGGTCGCCGACCGACAGTCGCGTTCCTCCTCGGTAGGCGTCGAAAGCTCACGCGCCGTGGCACCCCAGCCCCGAGGTTGCGCCATCTCTGCTGTCCTTTTGCCCTCATGTCACTTAGTTTGGTGCACGATGAATCTATTTTAAGTGCGGAATTTGAGAATGTATTCTTGTGATGAAGATGCATTAGCGATTAATACATAAGATGTGTAGCATCAATCATTCCCTCTGTTCTTTGTGATTGAGAATGTGGCTTCTTGTGGTGATCGACTATGTTACCCATACATTTATCTGATACTCCATGTCCTAAAAAACTCATGCCAGTAGCCCCCAAATTAACATTTCTAATGATATGGATGATCAACAAAATCTCTCGGTT
The DNA here is from genome assembly GCA_036346375.1 of Guadua angustifolia. NCBI lineage: Eukaryota > Viridiplantae > Streptophyta > Magnoliopsida > Poales > Poaceae > Guadua > Guadua angustifolia. Next base: position 35,573,218 of record CM070509.1, on the reverse strand, counting down.
CAATTCAATAGTCCTAGTTTTATTTTCTAATGATTGTTTGCACTGAATTTGTTTATGGTTTGATTTTTTGTCTTGCTTAGTTATCATATTTCCACATGTTTCTTAATTATCTTTCTACACTCAGTTGACCCTGCATTTAATAATGTATATTGAACCCTTGACATTAACAATTCAGCATACGGCACAATCAAGTTAATTGCTCATGGTATGCATATTAGATAGGATCGTGGGAGGTCGTCCACACCGAACCACGCCGCCCGGCTTTCCCGAAGCTCGTCCACGCCGTCGGTCCGCCCTCGTCCTCCTAATCGCCATCTTCGGTTAAGGTAATCTCCTGGAGCCATCTCTTTTCTATGATGAGTGTAGCCCAATATATATCACGAGAATGTAGTCTAAATTTGTGATGAAATGTATATGCATAATGTTGTGATGCAATGAAATGTATATGCAAAATGTGGCCAAGCAATCCATGAGAAATGTATATGCTATATGTGATTGTTATTATATTAAATCTTGTCTTTTTCCTGTGGTGGATGTCCTAGGTTTAGGGAGAGTTTGCGAAATTTCTAATAATTTCAATAAGTTACTTGATTGGTACAATTAGATAGGATCGCATGATATTTCATCGGTATTACTTAGAACCGTAGCTAACTTGACATTAACAATTCAGCATACGGCACAATCAAGTTAGCGCTCCTTTGGTATGCATATTAGATAGGATCGTGGGAGAATTAGTCCACACCGAACCACGCGCCCAACTTTCCAGAGCTACGTCCACGCCGTCGGTCCCGCCTCGTCCTCCTAGTCGCCATCTTCGGTTAAGGTAATCTCTGGTGGAGCCATCTCTTTTCTATGATGAGTGTAGCCCAATATATATGCGAGAATGTAGTCTAAATTTGTGATGAAATGTATATGCACATGATAATTTCGATAAGTTACTTGATTGGTACAATTAGATAGGATCGCACATGATATTTCATCAGGTATTACTTAAAACCGTAGCTAACTTGATACTCAACAAGACAACGGATCGTTCTTAAGCTCGTCCTTTACAAAATGCGAGTCAAGCAAGGAATATATGGGCATTATTCTAGTGTGGCTAACAAATCATATATAATTAGTGAGTGGTATGGTTGTTGTGCATTTTAATTCCTGTAGATTCAAATGGACATGATATGTAATTCTAGTGTTTTCGATTTCCTGGAATCCAAATAGGAACTAAGGCATTTGTGTGGGAAAAAAATAAATGATTCAGTGTGTATATATAGTGTATATTGCTTGCAAATCACAATATATAAAAATTTTATTAAATTGCGTTTATAACGTCAACCGAGCGAGTTAAACCCGTTCGGTATTTGCATATTTTAAGTAAGGAGCTCGGGGGTGATTCGGCGGGTTCCATTACGAAAAAGTGTTGCGCTCTCGAGTACATCACGTTTTGGACTGACCCACGGATGTCGCGCTTGAGTCTGATGGTCGTGACACGAGGGTGTCTGAGTTGGGATTCGGCGGTATTTCCTTGTCGTTCTCCTAGTGCATAACATAAGTGGTACGCCGTACCCGTCGTTGCACTTTCGGAGAACAACGGGTTATCTTCTTAGAAATTCCAACCGAACACCCTCGTGCCCACGACCACCGTCTAAGCCCACATCGATGGGTGGGTAAGCCCTCCTATTTAGGAAGGTTTAAACTGTCTAAATCTGAAATTTGGATGCATGCATTGGCGTTATGTAATGGCGATCTTTGGATGGAAGATCGGCGGTGGATGTCACGATGGTTGGATGAAGTCACGGGAGACACACGGACGAGTGGATCGAGAAGGCTAGAGCATTACGTGGATGATGCTTTCGAAGATTCCCGACCCTAATCAAGGCGATCGTGTGGTGTCCTTGCGCTGCGTGCTCGAACACCGAAAGAGGACCAAGAAGGATATTAGCCATCACCTATGTAGGCATGGCTTCAAACCAAATTACTTTGTATGGGTAGCTCATGGCGAGAGGAAGCGTCCGTGGCACGGTGTGTGGCCCTGTGATTTTGAAGAGGCTACAAAGTCGAAGTTGATAGATTAGACGAGCTCACGGATGATGTGGCTCGAGACTTCGATCTCTCCCGAGGAAGAGTCCGAGCCACTTGCGAACAATTGAGAAGCTCCTTGATTCTGCCAAGTTCTTGCTGCATGAGCATACCGATGTGTTGTACTCTCGGCGATTATCGCGTCTAATGGCGGTGAAGACCAAGTACAACACATCGACCAATTGCTTCAACGACCTTTGCAAAGCTATTTGGATAGCCTCCTTCCGAGTGGACACAAGATGACTCAGAATCTTCGAGTCGAAGAAGCTTCTTCGCGTGTTAGGCATCTTGCGTCTTGAGAGGATAGACTATTGCCCAAAGTTACGCATGCTTTATTGGAAGACCGATTACAGGTGACTCACTTTGTAAGCATTGTAATGAGAGTGATGCGAGGAAGTTAAATGTCTGAGCGTGGAATGAGACAGACGGCGGCGGTGGCAGGAAAACATTCCGTTTCTTCCGATCACTCAGCGTCTGCGGCGTCATACATGTCCAAGGCCACGGCGAGACACATGAGGTGGCACAAAGAGGGCAAGCGTGAAAGGAGGCGTGATGATTCATCCGTCGTCTGCGTAAGCTTGAGGCACTTTGACCAACAACACCTGAATTTGCGGCGGAGACTAGGAATGTGCGTATAGGCCTCTCGGCCAAGCGGGTTCCGCCATTCAATATGATGGCGCACCAGATACTCGTCTTTGGCGTGTTCGCAATCCCGTACAACCTGCCGCCTCAACTCTGCTTGAAAGAAGAGTACATGTTTCTTTCCGTTATAATACACGGCCTAAGTCTCTGGAAAAACTTAGATCTATTCATGCAACCTCTGGTAGAAAATTTGGTGACACATGGACTAAAGGAGTCTTGGCGCATGATAGCTACAAGGGAAGAACTTTAGGATCGTCTTGCATACCTATGGTCAATACGATTTTCCCGCGTATGGCATGTTCTCGAGGGTGGAGCACGCATGGAAAGTTGTCATGTCCTATATGCTGCAAGTAACAATCGATGCTTTCACCTTTGAAAAATGGGGTAAGTCTGTTGGTTCGATTGTCACCGTTGTTTCTGAGTCGAAGCACCCATTTAGGAATCAAAAAGGCATTTACGCAAAGGCAAGGCGTGAAGAAGGGGCCACCCGAGCGTTTAGTCGCGAGGATATCATCGGCGGCATGACGATTTAGCGGATATCGGGTATGTGAAAGACTATGGTGAGGAGCACCATTGGACTCATAAGTCAACATCTACAACCTTCCTTATGCAAAGACACGAAGCTACCTCACAACATCGGCGTGATGCACCAAGAGAAAATATGTCGAAGTCGATCGTGAACACAAAGCGGGACATCCACGAAGACTAAAGATAACAAGAAAGCCGCGTCTAGGCTGCGCTCACGATATCTGATCGGCGGACATGAACCTCGATGAGAATGGGAGAAACCTAGGGTAAAATTCGCCTTGCATTGGGCAAATAATGATTCTTGATTGGATTAAGGAAAAGGTTAAATTCCCGGATGGTTATGCGGCGAACCTTCGACATGCCGTTAGTATAGAGCAATGCAAGTTAAATGGGATGAATGCCCACGACTACAAAGTCTTCATAGGCGTCTGTTTCGGTTGTGTGGGCGTGGATATGTTGACGATGATATATGGATCACTTTGGCGAGCTTAGCTTCTTCTATCGAGAGCTTTGCGCAAAAGAGATATCCGCATCGAGGATGGAGGAATTGGAGAAGGACATTGTCGTGCTTGTGATAAAGCTCGAAAGATTTATGTCCTGGGTTTTTCAATTGCATGCAACATCTCTTTGGTTCATCGCCATATGAAGCAAAAGTTGGGGAATCGGCGCTTGATTTAGGTGGATGTATCTTTGTGGGCGCATGATGAAAAGTCTTAGGCGAAGGTGAAGAACAAAGCCGAGTCGAAGGCGATGTGCGAAGCTTAGGTGGTCGAGATCGCCTACTTCACGGACAAATACTGCGACAAAAAACAAGATCCATGTGCCACAACCAAGGTATAAGAAGGCATGTCGCGAAGTACTTCCAACTTGGAGGTGTTCCATGACCAAGTCGGATGCAATGTCGGCAAAAGCACCACATGTGACTTGGGCCTTGTGGAAAAAGGATTTGATTGAGTTGTATGTATGCGACAACATGGATGAAATGAAGGTGTACATCGAGTAAGTCAATAAATGTAAAATAAGTCATAAATCGTACTTATGAAATAAATGTGAAATAAATATTAAATCTTGTAGTCAATTTATTCAAGAAGAGTGGGAAGGATCGGGTGAACCTTGGGCGAACAAATTGACAATCTGAAGCGGCGAGTCGTGGACAAGGCCATCAAACTTTCTAACTGGTTTCATTACCACGTAACCTTCTTCCTCTCTTATACAAGTTCACTTAATTTACAAATGTGTGGCATTTATTCCTTAATAAATTTTGCCTCGAATGCTTGTGCGATGTCAAAGACACTTGCGTGATGCTAACGATCTCCGACAAATGTCACGTGGATGCAGTAGTAGAATTAAGGTCCATGGATGCTATGATTGCCATGGATATCGATTTCGATCGGCGGTGAGTCATTTCGCCCCAATGCAACTTCGGTGAGCAATGGCGTCGTGAGTTATGTCACAGATGACTCGGTGGTCGGACATAGAGTACTATGGGATCATCGAGGATATTGTAGAAATTTCGTATGAAGGCAACAAAGATCTCTCGCTCGTGCTCTTTAGATTGCGAGATGGTTCCATCCAACTAGTGGGGTCGGCGTACTCCAAAACTAGGACTAGTGGAGATCAATCATAAGAAAATTTGTATCAAAAGCTGGCGTGTTCATTACGCTTGAGCAGTCGGTTTGGTGTTCTATCTGCGTCGCCCACCAGATTACAAAAGTTGGTGGATTGTACATAAATGTCTTCCACGGTAGATTGCGATCTCACGGAAGGCGACTACGATTCTCACCCGGACATGGAGGTATTCCAAGAACAAGAGTTACCGAGAAGTGCGTCGTCGATATTGGTGATGGGCTAGATAGTATTTTGGGATCGATATACCCATCTCATGTAGAAGGAGAAGAAGAGAGGAAAGGGTAGAGGAAGAGGAAGAGGAAGAGGAAGAGGCGGAGGAAGAGGAAGAGGAAGAGGAAGAGAAGAAAGGAGGAAGAGGCCAGAAGATTTTTAAGCTATTTAATTTTATAGGTTTAATTTTATATACTTTATGTCATTTAATTTTATATACATTTATATTTTATTCGTTTCAATTAATATCAATGTACTTTATGTCATTTAATTTAATTTGTGCAGGATGGCTCGATTCTGAAGAAGTTGGCTTCAAAATTGAAGAAGGTCTTGAGAAGGGGGCATGAGGGAGTCTGAGCGTGGCTCACCCAGTCTGGCCTTCCCGGGAGGAGGAGGAGGAGGTGGCTACCACCGACTCCCGGGAGGAGGAGGAGGAGGTGGAGGAGGAGGACGACGATGAGCCGTTGGGGTTTTGGCGTCGAGCACTTGAGGAGGGATGAGGACGGGGGCGAGGCTGGAGTCCATGGGAGTCTGTTGGTACCGAGTTAGGGGTGCCTCGCCTCGAGCTCTGCGAGGATCCAAGAAGAGTCGAGGCGGAATAAATTGCCAAGCCCCCCAGATCAAGTTGACAGGGATCTTGATAGTTGTTTCTAGCGAAAGGTATGTGCTACAAATTTTCGATGTCTTTTATTGCTAACCACAAACTTGCTAACTACTTGTTATGAATTCTTCATGCGATGGCTTGGTTTGTCTCAACAAGAATGGCGGGAGGCGGGCCACTTGCTAGGGGTGATCTTGAAGCAACTCTACCCACGAGTGGGCGAGGGTGGTGCTCGGCGCTGGTGACTAGATGGGCGACTACTCGCTCGTGGAGGACGACGAGGAGGCATTGCGGATCATTGCATAGCCGGAGTTACAGGTAAGTTGTCATTTCTATTAATGTTTTCGTGTTTATAGCTTCACGTGTTTGTTTCGTTTGAGGAGGTATCGGCTTGGCAGCGCATCGGGGCGACTATCATGCTTGTATACATGCTCGACACAATGGCGGCAAAGGCGGTCGAGGGGCGCCATCGGGTTATCTTGCGGAGCGGTGATGAAGCACTACAAAGCGCGGGATGAAGATCTCGAGGGCACATGCCTTGCGGCGATACCTCGGCGAAGGAGTACTGCCTTGGCGTCGGATTGGATGGACAAGTGTCCACCGCGCTGGAAGGATCTCGCAAGATGTGGTATCGAAGGAGTGGATCGAGAGGTCCAAGAGGAGCAGGGGGAATCGAAAGCCAACCCGAGATCTGTGTGACCTACCTAGGTGGACGAGGCATGGGTCACGTCGCGTGATATCGTAAGTATACTAAGTACAACTCTAGCATTCTTGTCAATTCGGTTTTCATTTCACATTTGAAATTGAGCTGCGGGAGTTTCATCGGGACTTGAGCGATGGGTTCACTTGTGTGGGCGCATGCACACACGCCCGTGTCGGCTGACGATGCGCAACCAACGATGGCCCCGGTACTTGCCGGAGAGGATTGTAAGTGACTTTCTCTTTTCGCTACTCTCTGACTATTGCAAGCGTGGCGAGCTAATCCACTTCATATCTTATTTGTTTCGCGGGATACATCTGGTGCAGCCATGAAGGAGAAGCACGGTGCGATTGTGACCCTTGACCATGCGGTCGACCCTCACCGTCATCTCGACCCGATTCGGTTGGGAGGAGTCACGGCGGACTTCGGCTTCATGGACTCGGTGGTGGCGCCGAATCGTCTGAGGCCAAGTCGGGACCGCGTCGGCAATGACGCCTCTTCCGCGGTCTGCGGCTAAAGCCAGGCGAAGATGATCGCGAGTTGCAGCGGCGGTCTGGCGGATGAGCAGCGGCGGTGGATGGCGGCGGAGGCGGAGGGCGAGAGGAGGATAGGAGGCGATCTGAGGCCCTCAGTCGAGAACCTCTGGATGTACAACTATTTCGAGTAATTAAGATTGTATCGTAGCTCGTTGTACTTACGTTTGAGATGCTAACATATCATATCCACGATGCGTTGCGGCGGGACCCTCCGTGGTGCGCGGATCCACCTCCGTCGCCGTTCTTCACGCAGAACCACAAGCCCAAGCGCCGGGGTAATGCATTTTGTTCCAATTTTACGCTAACTATTCATACAAGTACACAAATGCACAAGAGTTTTGAACATTGTGGTTTCCTCTATTCTTGCGGTGTCGCCTCCAATTGCGCTGCTCTGCGACGAATGCTCCACGAGGAGGTGATTCGATGGCACAAGATCGCCCGAATCAATTCGTTGACGGCGTGTTTGCCGATCCTTTTTTCTTGGGTTCGCAATCTTAGTTATTTGTTTTGTTGGTAGAATAGTATGTCATGTTCTACATAGACATGTTGATTGTGAATGTGATGTACTCTTTTGGTTTGAGCTGAATTTGGGACTTATTGATGCATTTTGCTATCTGTGTCGATGGTGATCATTTGTGGCATTGTATTGGTGAATCTGAATGTGGTAATGTGTGTGAAATTATATGTTGTGATTGTTACAGGCAATTGGGGATATAAAGCTACTGGGAATGGGGTTTTTGCGAGGTTAAAATTGGATTTTTTAAAATTACATGACATTTTTTTATTTTTACAACTTTGTGTTCTCGGCTCTAACCATGCCGCGACACAAGATAGCCCGAGTTACGGCACGAGAAAGTGTGTAATAAATCGGCTCTGACCCGAGTAGGAGACACGATGTCCTCTGTGTCCGTGGCTTTAACCATGCCGACGATACAAGATAGCCCTAGGTTACGACACGAAAGAAGTGCATGTCCTCGGCTATAGCCGAGCCGAGGACACGGATGTCCACTGTGTCGGCGGCGATAATTAGGCCGAGGACACGAGATGTCCACTCGTGTCGGCGGACGATGAATGGGCGAGGACACGGATGTCCACTGCGTGTCGGCGGCATTAATTAGTGGAAGCGACAAATGTCCGGGTGTCGGGCGGCCCGGATGGCATCGTGTCGTCGGGATTTATTGTGGCCGTGGACATAGGTTGGTTGTGTCGTCGACTACGTGTCGTGGGACTTGTGTCGTCGGGGCCGGCATGAGAGCCTTGTGTCGGCGGTTTTGGCATCTGTATTAAATCGGTGGCGAGGACAGAGTAAGATCCTGTAGTGATTAAGAGTGTTTAGATGAATCATCTTGTTTACATTTTAGACAAAAATATAAACTTAATTCACTTTATTTTAGTCTACAAGTTTGGATCTCGGTGAAATTTAGGATGCAGGAGCTCTACCAAAAAGGCTTAAGCATTAAAAAAGAGGTGCCCACAAGGACCAAACATGTTACGCTTGTAAAGGCAGCAAGGGGCAGCCTGTTGGCATGCGATGAGCCGATGATGCAAGGGCTAAGCAAACAGCAGTATACAGCATCACATGCCATTGCTGCATCTTTGGATGCAGCACAAGCCCCCACCTTCGTGCGCCTCTCTCTCTCTCTCGCAGGCTCTGCCACCCAAGGCAAATTTTGTTTCTGCTCCTGTTTTCTTCGCCGCTGTTTTGACGCTTTCTTCCGCCTTCAAATCTTTCCGTTCTTTTGGCGTAGATTTCGCTTCTGGAGTGGAGCCGGTTGGTCGGATGAATCTTTCGTACCTCTTCCCCGGTCCAGACCATCGAATCCGTGCTTGCTTGCGGCCTCCACCGTTTCCTTTGTTTTTTATTTGGCTATGATGATGTCCTCGGGCCCTTTCATTCTAGTACGTACTTCAAATTACTGAGAGAAAGCAGCGACTGTTGATTCTACTAGACCATTTTGCATCCCAACTTACCATACTGTAAATGTGCCCTCTGAATCTAAGTTAATCTCTGCATGTCATCTTTGCCAATTAGACTAGATGCTTGTACAAGCTACCATCTGGTTTAAGAAGCAAAGAAGAACTAATCTCAATCTCATGGTGTGGAGTGGACGGCATTGCGAGAGAGATTAACTTGGAGTCTTGGATCGCCTGCTGCTGACAAGTGCTAAAAATTTGAGAGAAATTTTACGGTGGATAACATAGGTAGTAAATAGTGGTAGTAGAAATCAAATCTAACTATCAATTCCTCAAGAGTATTTTAGATTTTTCCTATCCATTCATCAAGGGTATTTTAGACTTTTCCTAATTCGTTCACAGTTTTGAATTCACCGAATACCCAACGATCTTCAGGGGCTTCTTATCCATTCATCCGCCATTCATCATGATCACGGGACGTGTTTTACCGTGGAGGACAACTAGTATGACAGGATTTTTTACTCTTTTACCCTCTCTGAATTTTACTACCAATGCCACGGTGGTAGTATAACTAGATCTAAATTAATTTCAACTATTAGATTCAAAGGAATGGACGGCTTATATTGATTTTAATCCACTGTAAAAAAAAAAAACTCAAATTTGAACCGTGTACATGCCACGCTGGTGTTTCAGAAACAGAGCTGAAAGCTTCGTTCTCCCACGAAAAACACGTTTGCTACATGGACTGGGTCGAGATCTCGAGTTAGCCAACTTCGCAGAGTCGATCAAGTTCCGAGAAATTATGTTAGAAATCCACACAAACAATCTTTTGAACTCTAGCCGTATCAAGAGAACTAAGGAGCCACAACAGTTGGCCTAAATGGTTGGCATGAGTAGATATTTGGTTTGGAAGAACAAAAGTCTCTTTCCCGGAGAAGAGATATAAAAATTAATAAGGAGAGTAAAGATTGGAGATGGCACAACTGTACATCTGCAAATTATGGATAGATTCTCTCTGATGTTTACTGTGTTAGACAAGCAAATAGTTGAACATAAAAAGAGACAATATAGGTGCCAAAAAAATATTGTGTTATACGCATTGCAGGTGCAAACCATTGTTAGTTGCCGATAGATGAACACAAAAAATAGCATTTCAAAGACGTACATTCGAAAAGCTACAAGATGACAGAATAAAAACTTGGAGTAAGACAACTACATCTACATATACGGGCAAGTACGCATGAAAGACCTAGCATAATTAGCAAGCCAAGTAGGATTAGTACCAGAATGCACACGAAAACATTGGACAAAACAAATACTAGGTAATAATGAAGAAAGTGCACTCATCTGATCATATCTACACTCAACGTATGACGCCGGATAAAACTAGTAGTCAAGAAAGAACCTATTTGCAGACCCAGAAGTATAAAGTTATTTCGCGAGCTAAAAAATTAACAATAAAAATATATTGAGCCAAAAAGTGCACAATCAAACAAAAAAGCCACAATTAATTAATGGTGGCACTAGTATTATATACTCACCCACATTGTGCATGCCAAGCAGAGTTATTTGTTAACAAGCAAACATCAATAGCAAAAAACTAGCTTTAGGGCAGTCCCAACCCTCCACCTCAGCTGATGTTCATAGAATTAATTACGCTGCCAACTAAGCAAAAATCTGATGTGGTATAAGAATTAAGGAAGGGAGAGAAGGAAAAACAAAGAAACCGTGTCTCATACAAGAAACTGGGTCGGCGCGGGCATCAAGATGCAAGAAACGAGCAAAATCGGGGTTGGATATTTCTGCGCGCTGATCAAGGTGTGTTTGTGGTGCATGCATTGGTTTATTGCTTTCTTTCTCCTCTAGACACTGCTCATGAAAACCATAGGTTGGGAAACTTTGCATTGGTTTATTACTCTCTCTCCTTTAGACGCTGCTCATGGAAACTATGGGTTAAAAGCGTCTTAGAGGAACACACAATAGCAAAATTACAACAGATCAAACATTATTGCCAGCTTGACAAAGCAATTGCACTCTATGCGCGCCAAACTAACTTTATACTTTTATTAATAAAGATAAGCATTACCGCATGTATAATAAGGCTATATCTCAACTTACTCTTAAACTATACACATCAACTTTGTTCTATGTAAAAGGGTGAGAAAAGAAGAAAGAAAAGAGAGCTAGCTCTTATGCAAGAGCTAGCATGGCACGGGAAACAAAATAGTTGCGCAGCATCGAGAGACAACCTTTAGAGATGATTATTATACAAACTGACTTTCTTACTTACTCTACATAACATGGATAAAAGATAGAGTAGTGGGCTTTGTTACTATACTTGCTCTTATCCTCAACAAACTCTAATATTTGAGCAAGAGGAGATGTGCTATTTCCCGAGGAACAATTTAGAGATTCTATAAAAGAGTAATCATGTGTCCTTTCATGTGTTAAGGAAAAAGAAGTAGGCATATTTTAAAAACTAGAAGTGCAACTACGCATCATAAAGACATAATGATATTGATCACTTGTAGTTCGTACTTTTTCGGAGTAACATGTAATTCATACCATCATATATATATATATATATATATATATATATATATATATATATATATATATAGGAAGTCTTTTAAGTACTCAGGAGTACATACTCCCACCTCTCATATACCACTTAAATCAATACTTTATACTCTTTTATCACTTTTGGTACACTTCAATAATAATTCTAAGATACTCGAATGGACATGATTAAAAAATTTCATGAAACCCTTTATTTTTTTTACATACCCTTTTCTATATGTAAAAAGGAATATATAAACAAATTATGCTATAAAGGGTGGACTTTGATGAAATTTTTAAGTGTAGAACAATTTGGAGTATCTTATAGTCGATATTAGAGTATACTCAAAGGATAAATAGAATATAACAACATCATTTAAGCGGTATATTGAAGGTAGAATATCACATCACCAGGGAGTATGGAACCATTTTCTATATATATATATATATATATATATATATATATATATATATATATATATATATATATATATATATATATATATATATATATATATAGAAATAGTTCCATACTCACAGAGAATACGTACTCCCACCTCTAGTATCTTAGCTTAAATGATGTTGTTATACCTCTTTATCCTTTTGAGTATACTCTAATACTAATTATAAGATATTTCAAGGTGAGATACACAAAAAAATCATCAAAATCCCTTTTATAGCATAATTTGTGTATATATTCCTTTTAATATGAAAAGCAGGTATATAGCAAAAAATGAGGGGCTCAGATGATTTTTTTTCAACCATGTCGCATTGGAGTATCTTAGAATTATTATTGAAGTATCTTTGAAAGTGATAAAGAATATAACATGTTTGTTTAAGTGGTATATTGAATAATAATATATATATATATATGTATTATGCGTGAGAAATAGAGTTATCACTCACTTGTAAGCAAACAATAATTATGAAGAAATCATTTGGCAACGTAGACACATAAAAAGTTGCTACGAAATAAACACAAATCTAATAATAAATTGGTATAAGTTATCGAATTATTCAGGGATATTTGAGCAAATCCATTCTATCCGAACAAGTTCTACATAATTTTAAGCTAAGCAAGGTGACCTAAGTGGTGGTAAACAGTATATAGCGTAATAAACCAGTTACATATTAGCATCACAAAATCTAGCACGATGTAAATAGAAATCAAACAAGTTGCCATAGCCATCACTACAAAGAAACCAAACCCCACAGAGTAAAGAAAAATCCGAAGAGAAAACAGAGGCTAATCTCACACCCGACATAGTTCTGTGCAGTTCCTACGGAGATTGCAATTTAAACGGTTTCATAGGCTAGGATGGTCCAATCGAACGAACGGACGATTTAAGTGAAAAATCAGCAGAATTTTTGCTACAGTATTCTCAAGAAAAATTTAAACCACCGTTTTAATCCAACGGTTCACCCGCAGCCGCTTAATTTGCCATATCTTTCCTCCCACACCGATTAAAAATTAATAAACGGAGCACCGTATAGCCAGCGTCTTCCTTCCTGGACACGCCACGGGCACTGACGGTGGGCTCCACCAGGCGCCCCCGCGCGTCTATATATACCTGGCGAGCGCACAAGACGGCACAAAGCGCCACGCCAGAAAGCGACGCACACGCCACAAGGCCACTGCGCCTCCTCCGCCACCTGTACCCATCCATCGATTCGTCGAGCTCGCCCTCGCCTCGCCTCGCTCCCCTGCCCTCCCTCTACCAGCGGCGGTGGCGGCCGCGCCCCTGCATGAGAGCGCGTCCACCGGCAGGTGGGCCGACCCAGCCGGCATGGACAAGTACGAGGCGGTGCGGGACATCGGGTCGGGCAACTTCGGGGTGGCGCGGCTGATGCGCAACCGCGAGACCCGCGGGCTCGTCGCCGTCAAGCTCATCGAGCGCGGCCAACGGGTCATGTGCTCCTTTATTATCATAGGGTTTGGGTTGGGGTGGGGCGGCTCTGCTGGTTTTGGATCCGGTAGCTAGCGTTTTGCTCGTTCTGATGGATGGGCTCTGGCTTGCGCAGATTGACGAGAATGTGTACCGGGAGATCATCAACCACCGCTCGCTCCGGCACCCCAACATCATCCAGTTCATAGAGGTACGTGTTTCTGGATAAGGAGCAGAGGATTATGAATTGTTTACTCCCTTTTTGCCCTTTTGGGTTTAACTACTTGTTCTGGAAAAAAACCCTTTTTTTTCTTGGTTACGTGTAGTGTTCGTGTTTTTCTGCGGTTTAAAAGGGGCCCTGGGATAATTAATGGTGAAATTTTCGATTTTGAGGTTTTTCCTCCCCAATTTGTTGTTTGTCTTTGTTTTTGTTAATTGAATGAATGCATTGAGGGGTTTCTATTCCAAGGTGAGAATCGCGGGGACATATATTCGATTGCTCTTTCCATTCTAGATTCCTTTCAGGTTTAATCTGTGTTTGCTTTTTAGGATTTTTTTTGAGTGAGTTTACTTTTTAGAATGGCCAGTTCTGGAGTGTTAGTTGAGTGGCTTTAAACGTGTGCTATCTCTTTAGAGCATACTGTAAGATACTACTAGGGATGAAAACGGATAGTAATTCGGATATCAATTTTTTTGTCTTTGTTTCTCAATGGGAAACAAATAGGATATAAATTTTCTATCGAATTCATATTCTTGTTTGTTGTGTTGAGCTTATTCAAATTCATAAAAATGAACCTCAAATTCATTATATATTTATTTAAATGATAGAAACAAAATTAGGATATCAATCGGATACGGTTAGGATATTTTTTACCTTTTTATTTATGGGAAGCAAATAATGTGTAATTTTTTTATCTAATTTTATAATCTTATTTTTATAATGAGCTTGCTGAAGTGTTAAAAATGAAAACCAAAATCGTTATATATCTATTTAAAAATGTCGAATTTGTTCAGAAATTTGGATATCCGTTTTCATCCTAGATACTACTCCATGTTAAATAAAACGAGCTCCAGTTCAAAAGCTGCTTTGGTTGAAAATTTCCACAGGTCATCCTAACTCCTACACATCTTGCAATTGTGATGGAGTACGCGGCCGGCGGCGAACTCTTTGATAGAATCGTTGATCGTGGGCGGTTTAGCGAGGATGAGGTCACAATATATATAATTTTGATTGGATCCCCCCACCCCCCTCTCAGAAGAACGAAATCTTTGTGTTTTTACGCTTCTATTTTTTTCTTCTGCTCAATGCAGGCCAGATATTTCTTCCAGCAGTTGATCTGTGGTGTAAGTTACTGCCATTACATGGTATGGAGAAACAATAAATTGGGCCTTATATTAGTAGTACATCCAGCAATTTACATTTCACATCTTGCTTTGCAATAAAAAGCGCAGTGTGGTTTTTCAAATAATGCGAGTGGGACCTGAAAATATGCTTAAATGTTGCAATTATCTTGGCTGCTTTTCAGCAAATATGCCATAGAGATTTGAAGATGGAGAATGTTCTCTTGGATGGCAGCCCAGCTCCGCGGCTCAAGATATGTGATTTTGGGTACTCCAAGGTTGTTTGCCAAATTTCTCATAGTGTGGTGCCTTCTTGACATGTCTGTCTAACTTTGCTTAGGAATAACCACTTACCATTTTGAAACAGTCGTCAGTATTGCATTCAAGGCCCAAATCAGCAGTGGGGACACCAGCATATATTGCACCAGAGGTGCTTTCCCGACGAGAGTATGACGGGAAGGTGAGTGGAAAGAACCTCTTGTTCATTTATGATGGTGTATTTTGATGTTACTTTAAGCATATTTTTCAAGACCACATGACTGTTTCTTCTTCTTGGCATTGAGTATATATTTACTTATCTTTCTTTCACGATGGCATGCACATAAGTGCATGATGTTGCCATGCCACGTTACTTACAAATGAATTGCCATGCCAAGCAAATCTGAAAGTGCTGTTTGGTGGAGCGTTATGATTATTTAGGGAGATTGGCGCCACTGACACTCTTTAAAATTCGTGATTCACTTTATGACACCCTGGCCTACTGTCATAGACTTAGATGGACCCACAGGCCACATGTCATAGACACATCGCTAAAAGCCAACGAATTGAGTGTTGCTGGACTAATTTTTCCATTATTTAGGTGTAGAAGTATATCACTTTACCAAACTCTTTTTGGTCATGGTGATTGAAGTTCTCCACCAAAAGTGCATACAAGACCTGGTTTCTTTTCAAGATTGCGATAGAGTGGCAATGGATGTGCCTGGGTCTTGAATTTTTGTGTGCAGTTGAATCTGATGATCTACAGTTCTGTGTCTTGATTCTGGAGAATTAATCCCTCTCAACATTGACACACGAGAAAGGAACTTGAGATACGAAACATACCTGCTTTGCCACCTTTATTTAGACTTTGACGGATAATTTGGTCACTTCTTTTGTGAGGACATGATTTGGTCAGTTGTTATGCTCTTTGTTGAAAACACATGTAGCCATAAACAATTACTGATTTCATTGATGAACATTGTTACAAATATAGATAATTTGCCCCTTTTTTTAGAATATATAGTTCATTTGATTTTATCACCCTCTCAGTTAGGTACTTGCGAGCAATCATTACTCATAAGTCCCACCAGGTAGAGACAATTTCTTGGTTTAAGGTTTATTTTATAGTTAGTTACAGTCACAAATATTTGATCAATGAAAAACATGGAATTCTCTTGATAAATGATTTTGGCTTCTAGAACGAGGAATGGATCATTGGAATTAGTACCAACAGTGGATAGAGGATAAGTAGTCGTTGTCAGATATTGTGTTGGTATCTCTTCCCTTGGGTCTGTAGAGGTAACAGATGTTGACACTGATAAAGTTTTGTAGACTCATTAGCAAATGCAGACCATAATGACCGAGTGGTTCTTATCCTACAGATTCTACACGCTCCTACTAACTGGCTCCATTTTTGGCTAGTTAATGGAGTCTTTGGCATGTGACATGTTGTATCTTTTAGGACAATGCAATAATTTATTACTTATGGTCAGGTTTTAATTTTCAGCAACTTGCTTTTGTGGTGGATTGTAGTCTGTTACTGGTACTAGTAGGATACGGTATCTAACTGTATTCGATACGGGTGGGCATCTGATACTAATACACCAATTTTCTGAAGTATCTGAGTAACATAGGCAGCAGTAGACCAGATGCCCTAAACCGCTTGCTATGGGCTGATGGGTCTTCAAAATGATCTAGCTCATTTGCTTCTTCATTTTCTTTGTTATTGTCTTTTATGTTTATTTTGTGTATGATATACCGTATCTCATGTATGTTTCTCTGTTATTTTATTTTTATTATATATATACACACGTATCGCCATATCCGTGTTTTTTAGGGGTGAAAACAGGACAGAAAATATCCGTCCGATCCGATCCCGAATCCGTTTAAAATCCGTACCGATATTATCCGTATCCGTATCCGGAAAATCCGATGCAATATGGGTTAGGATATGGGAAGAGTAATATCCGATCCGTATCAAAAAATCTCATGTAATATGGGTTAGCATATGGGAAGAGCAATATCCGACCCGATATCCGGTAAATATCCGACCCGGTATCCGGATAAAATCAGTTATTCTTCTATTAATTTGGTTCATTATTGGATAGATAGAATAGTTGTTTGATATTGGCACTAAAAAACACTACTTTGTTATTAAGCGTGAACTTCAACAAATCTATCAACAAACAAATAGAGTGATGACATAATGCTTTTACCTAAATTGATTTGTTCAACTTATTTGATAAACTTCTTTTCTATTCTAATTCTTTGGAATTAGTTGAGTCACTAAATTGCACCTCTAACTATACTACTATCCTCGTTGAAATAATTATGACTTGAAGCTAATGTTGTAAGGTTAATGCTTCATTCGTTTTTTACGTACACAATTATGTACTATACTACTATCCGATTATGATATCCGATCGATCCGAATCAAATCGGTATCCGCTCGTATCCGAATCCTAATAATCCAAATTCGTATCCGTATCAGGACATCCGTATCCGACTCGAATCGAAAAAAATATGGGTTAAGATACGGAATGACAATATCCGCCCGTATCGACCCGGTTTCACCCCTAGTGTTTTTGGGGAATGGTGTATCACAGTAACCGCGTATCCGATCATCCTAGCAGATAACGACTCTTGCCATCAAACAAATGTTTCCTTAGTGTTTGTCCAATTTAGACACAATGTGATGACATCTCACTCTCTTATGTATCCCATCTTTCTCAAATATTATATGTTGTTGAGATATTACCTTTTTCCCTAGGACGTATCACCTTTAGAATCAAAAATCACCTTTAGAACCCAAAATTACGAGATACCATGAAAGAGATTACCAGCCAGCCATCAAAGCCCAAGGTAGCAGTCAGCTCCGTGAGGACATACATCTACACAGAAGCCTCTGTTGCAAGCTTCTTCTTGTAGATTTCCACACCTTTATCCCACTCTGTGATGAACGCTCCAAAACTCTTTCTATCGAAAAAAATGTAAAGCAAAATCACATGTCTAGTTGATCAAATTCAAGAAACAAGGCAATCTAAGAAGGAAGAAGGCAAGAACTTGGGAGAGGCGAGAATCAGAAGGAGAGAGCACACTGGCGCCGTGGACATGAGCGACATTGGTCCAACACGGCAGTGGGAGGGCGATGAGTTACTTGGGAGTAGATGAAGATGTCATGCCAATGCCAAAGCGCGTAGGACGGGTTGGCACCGCGTCGTCGCGGTACCCGCCTTACATGTCCTAGCACACCAAGACACACTGCCAGTGATTCAGTGGAGCCATTGCCGTTGGCTCAGGTGACACCGAATCAAGATCGGAAGCCCCACCATCGAGTTGTCTCCGCCTCTCTGTCTCTCCCACACCAATCAAGGAGAATCCCATCAGAGTTGGGACTACGCGGATTGAGAGGGGAAGGGAGAGGATGGCATAGGAGGGCAGCTAGATCGGGATCGTGGGGGAATATGCCACTGAAGTCAGCCAAGAGAAGAAAGCCCGAGGTGTCTAAATTGGGGAAAGCACATCTCGCCAAATTGAGAGGGGAGTGTATCGGATGCGAAGGATCCTAGCTAATCCTGGCTTCTTGCCTGTGCAATGTAGAAAGGAGAACTGCAGGTGGAAGACGTGTCGACGTGGTGGTTGATCGGTTCCAAACAAGGAAGCAAGTCTGGCGATGACGCCCACATGTCAGCGTGGGCAAACAGTTTTAGTTGGTTTTTATGCGGTGCTGGTTTTTTTACGTAGAGGTGGGGCAGAGCGCGTGCAGCGTGTGGGCAAGGAGGAGGGAGCAAGGGAGGAGGGTCCCTTGTATGGGTTTTGATAAATATCAGCTGGATGTTTTTTTACAAAAAATCAATAAAATCGTGAACTGTTGGATTTTGCTGTGATTAGTGCAGTTAAGTAGGACTGATTGTGATTTGCTGTGACTGATTGTGATTTAATGTGATTAGTGCAGTTAAGTGGGCCTGATTTTGCTGTGATTAGTGCAGTTAAGTGAGTCTGATTAGTGCAGAACTTAAGCATTTTGATCCAATGGTTGGGTTAATCAATCCAATGGTCTAAAATTTGGATGTTTTGTTACACAAAAACATCTGGAAGATGACTATACACACCCTTTTTATATAAGTAGAGATTAATTACTGATATTAAGTGCAAGCATTTATTTACTGTATATGCAATTCAGATGATATGACACTGCCCAATCAGGTCAGGTTGTTATGCAAATACATTGTTAAGCAAATTGTGGTGTTTGTTTAAGTGCTTTCACCACAAGCATAGTTTCAACTTTCAACACAGTATATGCTGCCACACTACTATAGTTTCAACACAATATACTTTAGAGGAAATCAACAGTTTGCTTCTTGTGTTGGTTGAATCGTGGTATCAATGTCACTGAATGGATGGATTGTGCAAGACTTTATTATTGTTTTTTTATTCAGTATGTTTCACCCATGTGGTTGCTTCGGTGGCCGACTTTCATGATTGATGTTTGCTAGGAAAGTCCATAGTCAATATAAATAAACAGAACGCTATGTTCCCAACAGTAATTTCCGAAGTCACGGTGAAGTGAGGATGATGCATCCGTAAATAATTTACATGGTTAAACCATTTATTTTTATCAAACGATTATGCTGTGCCTGTTTGAACAAGCTAAACTCAACGTGCAGGATTAATCTTGTTGACTAGAACAACTATCCGTGTAATCGATGTTCTAAGACAACATATTTTATAAGGAAGTTCTAAGTCAACATTGAAGTTTCCTGGTCAAATACAGCATGCGCTGAGTTATTTGCCAAGTACGACTTATATAGGCAAAGTATTCATTGTTTTGTACAATTCACATAAGTTACTATGAAGGAAGAAACCCATTTATACGTCTCTTTGAAACTATGTCATTTTTGAAACTATTAGAATCATCATAAGATGTTCAAAGCTAAATCAAGAAATAGGCCATTTTGACGTCAATGTCATCCATCGATTTAGAGGCTCATGGTGTGAATTGTGATAATGTGGACCCATGTTTCAACCACCATCCTTTTTTTTTTTGAAAAAAATATTAATATTTTATTCCTGAAGGAATGTTGATATCCCTGTTTCATAACTGTCTATAGTATGTTAGATCTCCTAGTTGGTCAAATCAGTTTACTGTTTTTTCATTTTATTTAAGATGATTTTGGTGTAAATATTGTCAAACGAGAAAGAAGCTAAGCCATGTTAATGTGGTATGCTATGATTTTTTGATTCATAGTACAAAAACACTTTTGTTTATAAAGTACAATCAGTGCAGAGCTGAAGTGAATGTAAGTGATACAATTGATAAAACATTGGTTATGTTATTTTGTTGAGACACCTCAGATGGAAGAAAGTATCTCTTAAATTTTACAAATATATATACAAAATGATTTTTAGTACATGGTGTAATTGAGTAGTGACAAGTGTATTTTGGTAGTGTAGCTTGCGGATGTATGGTCCTGTGGAGTGACTCTTTATGTCATGCTTGTGGGAGCCTATCCATTTGAAGACCAGGATGACCCCAAAAATATTAAGAAGACCATTCAGGTGATAGCTAGTATTGTATCTCATGGGCATGCTTCATAGGCCTTGCTATAAAAGTTCTTTTGCCACCTAATGTTTACACTCAAGAATGCTGGTCGCTTATCTTTGTTTGCAGCGAATAGCAGCAATTGATTATAAGATCCCAGACCATGTCCACATATCTGTTGATTGCAGACAGCTCATTTCACGTATCTTTGTCAGCAATCCAATGAGGGTAATGATCTCAACTATCGGCGTTGTGCAGCATCAATGTGTCCATCAGTGAGTGAGCATTAACATGGCAACTTTCTATTTTGTATAGAGAATCACCATGAAGGAAATAAAGAGCCATCCATGGTTCTTGAAGAACATGCCGAGGGAGCTCACAGAAGCGGCACAATCTGTCTACTACAGGAGGGACAACAGTGTCCCTGCTTTCTCGGACCAAACTACCCAAGAAATCATGAAGACTGTGCAAGAAGCAAGGAGGATGCCAAGATCATCCAGATCAGGCTACGGCTATAGCGATGAGGGATCAGATGAGGAGGAAAACAAGGACGAGGGGAACGAACCAGAAGAGAGAGAGGAGGAAGAAGATGACAGCGATAAGACCGTCAGGGAGGTCCGTGAGAGTGGAGAGCTGAATATGAGCTCACTGCACATCTAAATGCTGCTTGTGAGGTGGTTTGATGTAGATAATTGGCTCATTATATTACTGCTTGGGTTTGGCTGGATGTATGCAACTCTGGCTGCAGATATAGTAGTCTATTTATGTCTTTTCCACCCTGCAACATAATTTTGCTTCGACTGTATGTGTGGTCTAAGATTCGTTTCGAAGGAGAAAGGTTTTGACGTTTTGTATAGGGAATCCATTTGGTTGTGTTTCTGGATACAGAGTTTTGCCATTTGTGTGCACTGTCTGTGCATCAAACTCTCTTGAGATTTTGGACGCCATATCAATATGTGCTTGTGATCAGTTCAATGTATCTGCCTGGCTCGCGTGATTCAAGTCTAAAGAGGGATTTGTGCCATGCAGTTGTATGGAATGAAGCTCTTATCGATATGCAAAGTGACGAGCAACAGTAGTAGTAGCGCTACTTTCTACTCGTATCGACATAGATAGATTCGTAAAGTTTCCAGGTAGTGGTGATAATGCATTGGTTTGCAAATTAATTGCATACATTAAATTTCTGAAAACATAAAGTATGAAAGTAATGGGTAAGGGCAATCCCAACCCATAGTTTCCATAAATATTCGCTTAGACCAGTCTCTCCAATGCATAGTTTCCATAGTAGTTTTTATGTAGAGAAAAATTTAATGACTTCATACATGCATCGAATCTAGGAGGAAGGGGATAGAAACCACGATTCTGCTCCCAACGCAAATTTGTCTAGTTTCTACGGAAGGACTTAGTTTCCTGCATGAGAAACCATTTCCCTCTCTCACCTCAATAACTCTATTGGCATGTCACCAATTTATTTATGTGACAGCTCTATTAATGCTATGGAAACTAACTGATATGGAGCATTGGGACTGCCCTAACAACAATATCAGTTGGATTGTGTGAAGAGCTCGGCAGGAATAAAAACGATGGAAGCATCAGAAGTAAAACCCTTGCCAGGTTGCCATACCGGAGAATCAGGAGGCGATCCCGAAGCTTAGCTCGCCAGCGGCGAGACGGCGGCCGCCTTCCGCCTCTCCCACCGCATCTTCTCAGCATTCGCGCTCGTAGCAACTCACAGCAGGTAGGGGTCGGAGACTCAAGATGTCACGTTGAGCTCGTCTAGGTTCGCCGCCGCAGCCGCCATTGCCGACGCGACGGCGAACCAGGGTTGCCCAAAAGGGCCGTTAGATCAGGCTTACACGGCCCAGATCGAGACAGCTAACTGCATAAGTAGTGGAGAGAAATTTGCAAATGAACACTTGACTTATTATTTACTTATATTTAGTTCATTCACGCCCACCCAATTGGGTCGCAAATAAAATCCGCGATCATTATTGGGGTTCGTGAAAGCCGTTGGATCAAAGTAAGCGGACCAGATTGAGGCGAGGGCCAGATTCCAGCGAACCATTTACACAAGCCCTTAAGCTATGTTCTATTATCATTTACACAGGCGCATACCTTATAAATCCAAGAAAACCTAAGTATAACACATGTATGGAAATAATCAACTCCACCTATTTACCTATCATTTGGATAGCGTCACCATTTAACTCATTTGTTGCCTATTTTCATTTTCTGTACTCCAGATAATTCGTGTGATTGTTGACATGCCCAAAATAATTTGGTTGCACTTGACAGTTGATTGGCTAAATTGCTCACTGAACGGATTTATTGGTGCAAAAGTCAATAAGGTGTCTGGAAAGTGAACACAATGTAGAAAGACTTTGGAGTCTGCCAGTTCATCTTTTTAACAGGCACGTTACTTGAGCAAAGTTAAATAAGATCTACAGACTATTTGGTTTTCCTAAATTTTGAGCTGTAACGAATTTGTAAGCCGTGTGACCATTCTCCTCTAGCTTTAGCATTTCTGCGGAAATGGATTTTATGTTTAACATGTTCATGCAGTTTGAAACAATGATAAGAGGATGCAGATCCCATTTCCGTGACCTTCATACACTATCACAGCTCATGCACAGATGATAGTGTGATAACTCGTCAGTTTGTCTCGGATGCCTGACATACTGACATATCTACGCAAATGTTTGCAGTGTCACCAATCAAGATTAACCATTTCTAGACAAACATGCACACTCGGCCAGAGGGGTTGAGGCACCAGATGATCTCATGTCAAAGAGTCTCCACGAAAATATTCTACAGACTCTGGTTTGAAAAGAGTCTCCGTACCGATGTTATCTATATCCGGAAAATCCGATGTAATATGGGTTTGGATATGGGAAGAGCAATATCCTATCCGTATCCGAAAAATCTCATATAATATGGTTAGGATATGAGAAGAGTAATATCTAACCCGATATCTGGATAAAATCAGTTATTCTTCCATTAATTTGGTTCATTATTGGATAGATAGAATAGTTTTTTGATCATGCACTAAAAGACACTACTTTGTTATTAGGTATTCTGGGCTTACTGAGCCGTGGTGCTGCTGTAGAAGCACTAACAAATGTTACAAAATTAGAATAGCACGTGTAGATGCTTTATAGATTACTCTACCTATGTATAAAATTGTAGTTCAAATTCATGATATATCAAGAGTTATAAAAGAAAATTAGACAAGTTTAAAAGTTTAAACTTGTTAGAATTTTCTCTTTACGATATTTAACGAATTTGATTTAAAACTATCTTGCACAATTAATTGAATGTAGCTTGCCTTCACCAGCAAGCGAACTGGTGCTGTGTTATTATGTGAACTTCAACAAATCTATCAACAAACAAATAGAGTGATGACATAATGCTTTTACCTAAATTGATTTGTTCAACTTATTTGATAAACTTCTTTTCTATTCAAATTCTTGGAATTAGTTGAGTCACTAAATTGCACCTCTAACTATACTATTATCCTACATTGAAATAATTATGACTTGAAGCTAATGTTGTAAGGTTAATGCTTCATTCGTTCTTTCACGTACAAAATTATGTACTACACTACTATCCGATTATGATATCGATCCCAACGAATCCATCGGTATCCACTCCATATCAAATCGAATAATCGAATTGTATCCGTATTCGGGACATCCGTATCAACTCAATCACGAAAAAAATATGGGTTAGCATACGGGACGAGCAATATCCGTGTGTATCCGACCCGGTTTCACCCCTATACCTCAGCCTCAAGCTACCAAAAGTTTAATTTCAATTTTGTTACTAGCATTGTCTTCTCAGAAAAGCTGAAACCAATTGCTTCACCAGGAAGAGGAAGGGGAAAACAACAGCAACCATTCCTGTTTTTCATACCCTCGTGGAAAGACACGAACCCTTTTTCGCATAAACCAAACATCTGAGGACAAAACTGCAAAACTGGTGGGGCAAAGAAACATCTACTACTTCGCGGAGAAGGCAAAACAGCCACGAACGCGTAGAGGGACGCGAAGCAGCACGCGATCACACGACTATTAAAGACGGGAGGCCACCTCGAAATCTACGGCGATGAAGACCAAATCCCCGCGTCATCTTAGCAATAGCAGCTCCCTCCTGATCCTCTTCCTCCTCGCAGCAGCATCGGCAAGCTCCCTCGTCGAGATCGCCATGGCGGCCGAGCCGGAGCAGGCGCCACCCGCGGCGGCGCGGGAGGCGGCCGTGCACATCGTCTACGTGGACCGCCCCGAGGACGCCGACCCCGAGGAGTTCCACATCCGCACCCTCGCCCCCGTCCTCGGCAGGTAGAGTCGAACCGAATCGCCGGCCGTTCGGCTCTGATTTGCGCCGTCTGGTGGTGTTTGTTGGCAGAAATTTGGCCTTTGGGGGCTCGATTAGCTCTAATTTGCCTTGTTGGTAGAAATCTGGTTTTCTGAGACGTGTTGGATTGTATGGAAATTTGCTGATCCGAGGACCTTTTTTTTTTGACAGCGAGGAGAAGGCCAAGGACGCCGTGCTCTACCACTACAAGCATGCTGCCAGCGGATTCTCTGCAAAGCTCACCCCCGAGCAGGTCGAGGAGCTAAAGAGTGAGTGACCCCTTATCTTCTATTTTCTTGAGTTTCAGTTATACTCCCTTCTCAACGCGAGACATTCTCTGGAAGAAATTGCGCCTTCAACTCACGCTTCAGATCAGGAAGAGTTGTAAGGGGAAGCTACTCTGTAAACACAATCAATTCCCGCTTCTTCGTTCCGCTGTATTGGAAAAACGCATAGAGGAATATACTTGTTTCTGGTTGCACCAAATCACTGGATGCCCATCAGAGGCTTAAATTCTTCCTGAAGCTGAAACGTATGGGCTTGCACATTTCCGGAATTCAACTTAGTGTCAAATCACTTCGTCTTGTAGTGTAAAATCAACTCGAGGCTGTAAATTATTGGATGCTTGGACATCATATATACAGTAGGTGGCACTCTTGGTTAATGTTGTGTTGTAGGATACCAACTCTAGCACTCTCTTGACATTTTAGTCTACACTCATAAGCAATTAAGAATTGGGGAAACAATTACACATTTCTCTCATGGTAGAAAATTTCGGTGCACATTCATAAATCACAAGTAGGGATGGCAATGGGGACCCGTTCCCCGATCCCCGGCGGGGAATTCCTCTATTAGGGGGCGGGTATGGGAAGAAATCATCCCATGAGGGATGAAGCGAGAAAATTACTCCCAGTTGGGGATAGCGAGGGGAGGGGAAATTTTTTCCCATGAGGACCAGTTGAGGATCCAAATTTAGTTTAGTCCAATTTAGTTATTAGATTGCAAACATATTCTCTAGCGTATCATATTCACATTTTCATAAGCGGGACAACATAATCTTCAATGAATACATGTATTCCTTTTTCCTTATCTGTTGATATGATTTGAGTTGAAATGGCTATAAGAGCTCTTCTCTTGTGTGAAATTTTCAGGGGATGGGTCCCGATGGGGCCCCGATACCGACAGGGGATGGGGCGAGGATTTTCTCCCCGAGGCAGGAATGGGGATGGGGGCGGGGAAAATTTTGGATCGCGGGGATGGGGACGGGGAGGCACTCCCCGACGGGGAATGGCCCCGTTGCCACCCCTAATCACAAGCTACAAAGAACCTGTTTGGAGGATTGTAGCTTAGAGCTGCTATAAGCGCCTTAAGCCCTCCAAAATTAGTGCTTGGAGCATCTTCTTGCATAATCAACCCCTTCGAAACAGGTCCAAAGAAATGACACTAGAAATGGGAGTTAGGTGTTACATTGACCATAGAAAACATTTGGTCTTTCTGTTGCCTTTGGACATTTGTATGACTACCAATTTAATATCATACTTATCCCATAGTGAAGAATCATATGATTGATAGTCCTAACTGTTGTTGAAACAAACTTTCCATTCTTCATAAGTGTTAGCACCAGAATTTGGCAAGGTATAACCAATTTGTCAGGTTAAGGATGAAATTGGGTATTGCTAGCCAATATCGGTTTAAAAAGGAAAAGTTAAGTTAAAATTGAAATTCTAGCCGATATTGATTCGAAGAAGGAATTTTACCTGTCAGAGGTGGAGGCTGATATGGTCCATATGACAGATCAGAGAAAGATACGATCGACCTATGCGCTATAAAAAGGGATTAAGGATGAGCTAAAAACAACAACAATTAATCAAACAACTCGCATCTACTTTTTATCTATTTTTCCTGTCAACTAGGAGGTGCTTTTGTAATTTAGACTTTGTAATTCGTTCTTGATCAATAAAGTTACGCATCACCGATTGTTGATCATTTTCGATTACACCATTTTATCTAGGTTTGTCTTTTTTTGATTTTGCTGCGCATCGCCTTTTTGAGAAAATCTGCCTTTACCAAACCATTCAATCGATCGTAATAGGCTGGTCAGATCATCGTTACACATGATCTAATCAGCTAAATAGCTGTTTAGATTAGATCTATATTGAAAATACCTAATCAGCTGACATAGCTGTTTAGATTATAATTTTCTTGCCGACTACAAGATCAAATCGGCTAGCACTCCACGAACCTCTTAAACCCGGTGTTTGCGTGTGTTTGAGCCGTTTAAATCTTCATTATATTTTCGGCACCAACAATAAGGTGTTTGGGAATTAGACTTTTTGCTTGGGAACCAGGACTTACATTTGTTCATTTATTGGAATTATATCTGCGAACTTTCACTTTTTTTGCGTTGGGTTTTACAAATTTGTTTTCAACTGAAACTTATAACACGATAGGATCAAGTATCAATGCATTTTATTGACATTCAGTTTCGATTCTCAGGATTTCCAAATTTCAGCTGTACTCTTATTCATCTTAATCTGAAGACTTTTGTAATGTACATGCCGATCTCATGTGGTCATGTGACTACAGGAACTTTTTGTACTGGATATGCTAAAGTCGTCTGTTAGAGAAGCAATATTTGCTAACTGTTCCTCTATTCACTTTCTTTTGTGGGGTTTTTCTTTATCTGTTGGTTCTTGATTTGCAGAGCAACCAGGTGTTCTTCAGGTTGTGCCAAGCCAGACTTTCCAGCTCCATGGACCTGGGGCTGGCACTCAGGGTGGACATGCCGGCACAACCCACACCATGGGCCTTATGTGAAGGCATAACCGAGAAGGATTTGTTCTAGTATGGGAATGGTCCGATGAATGCATCTCATGGCTGTAGTATAAAGAATAAGAAATGTATCACCTATACTTCCAATGAATACACTTTCAAGCTTGTTTCTGAAGTGTGTAACGTACTAACGCGTACAAGTTTGTTTTAATATGATGCTGATTTTCTCGAAACTTTTGAGGTTGACTGGGGTGATTTGGTGCTTTATATGAACGTTAACCCGATAATTTGAGAAATCGTGCATGAATCGTCCTAATTCCTGCAAAATCCATGCGTTCTAAACAATCGCCCAGAACTTTGACCTGTTGGCGGCATTGGATTAATTGATTTACGGTGAGAGGTGACTTGAAGACTGATTTCCCAAATCCTTTGGTTGGAGGGAATAAGTGGGGTACTCCGTAGATGGTTTTGCAACACCGGTATCGAGTCCACATGTCAATCTCTATTGTTTTTGTTTTTAACTTAGCCTGGTTTTCTCTTGGCCACTACGGCTTACAACGGTGTGGAGGCGCTAAGTTTACCTCACTGCCACGTATACATGAGCTTAATTCCCAATTTTTTCTGTAACGTTTAGCACTGTTAGTGGATCCGTACCAGGATTAAAAAAAATCTCTAGTCACCGTCGCCTCCATCCCTCTTCTCTCTTTTCACCTTGCAACAATTAGATTCGAGTCCAAAAGGTTCAAAATGTCGGACGGTCACACCAGCCGACCTTTTCTGGCTGGCATGTCTATCCTAAGGTGGAACTTTTGGTCGTTTATTTTGGTAGTTTATTTCTAGAGATCTTAGCACTTTCGGACGTTCGATCACTTATTTATCTGTCGGACTCCTTTAGCAATATTTTTTTTATCGTGTGCAACATTTTTGTTGGCGCTTGCAACATCTGTTTATTGTAGTAAATTTCACTGTTTGTCGAAGAAAAATGTTGCAGATTGGTAAGAAATGTTGGTATAAAAAAATGTTGCAATGTATCCGAAAATTTCGGAAACACAGTCATTAGGTTATTTCTAAACCGAGCTTGACGTCGTTACTTTTCTTGCCCACGTGTAACTTTTTTTTAATCTAACTTTCTTTTTAACGCAACTAGTTCAATGCCCGTGCGTTGCTATGAAAAATTTTTTGTTAACGAAACATAAAGGTCAAACAATAAAAGAAAATTACGAAGATTGTATCGCTACGGTCAATGGTGAGCTTCCACGCCATGCCGTCCGCCGGATACCGCAGCAGTTCTTCTTCAAGCCCCCAAGTTCCACAGCATTGAGCACCGGATCATCTGCCCTGAGAGGATCGAGGGCCACGCAAAATACCTGAGGGACGTCGACTACCTCATCTTCAACATCTACATCTGCTCTTTGCATTGACATTACCACATCTTCCATTGCAATTGTATGTTGAAATGTGCACCCTTTTCTTTCTTTTCATGGATTTTTGCAGGAGGCCTCATTCAAGACGTGGTCCAACTGGCTTAACGAGAATGTAGATCCGGTGCGGATATCGGTGTTCTTCATAACGACGGTATTGTTGTTACCCGTGTCGACGAAGGAGTCGCCGAGCACCGTAATAGCGGCACCACGGCCTCCCCGGCTACTTGCGCTTTCGGACGCCGTTGAGGTCCTTGCCGTGACGGCTGAAGTCGGCCTTGGTGAGCGTGACGACGGCGTTGTTGTTACCCGTGTCGATGAAGGAGTCGCGAACACCGAGAATAGCAACACTGCGGCCTCCGCCTGCGCCTTACGCCGCCACCGCTACAATTGCAGATTGGGAGATAGCAAGCACTTGCCGCTTCTCCGCCCAAGCTTGCACTCTCGGACGCCGCCGTTGAGGTCCTTGTCAATGACGGCACTGAAGTCGGCTTTGGCGGCGTGGCGGCAGCGTTGTTGTTACTCATGTCGACGAAGGAGTAGCCAAACACCAGAATAGCCGGCACCCGCGGCTTCCCACCGCTACGCTTTGCGCCACCGCCACCACAATTGCGATTGGGAGGAATGAGGAGTCGGAGAACTGTGGTTTTGTGCCGCCACTATCGCGAGCGAAGCGAAAAAGAAACAGACGTTTTTCCATCGGCTTGTTCGGTTTTTTTCGATTTAGAGGTGGGTTGGTGGTGGAGAACGGACACATCACCACCAACTCAAAATTAGAAGTAGCAGAGATTATAAGAATAGCTTCGATCACAAAAAAAGCTAGAGTTGTATAAAAAAATTGTCAGAGGGTCTCACGTGTCTCACCATAAAAGCATCACTCGTAGCTACAACTGACCCGAATCACTCGCCTCCCGTCTCCCCGCAGGCGCGCAGCGACGTCTCGTTCATCTCAACAATCCCTAACACGCAGCATCCCAAACCGATGGCAGCCGGCCAGCCGCTGTCCACTGACGAACTACGCCCTCGCCCTCGCCCTCGCCCTCGCCCTCGCCTCCACCTTCCTATACCGCTTCCTGGAGCTCCACCTCCTCGGCGACCTCCTCCGCGTCGCCTCCAAGTGCCGCTCCCTCCACAGCAGGTGGGGATGAGACTTCCAGCTTGTGTACTCGTCTCTCTCGAATAAATTTGCTTGTGGTTCCCTCTTATACTGAGAAATTTGGTCGCGTAGGTACTTGGCGACTCCATGGCTGGCGAGCCCTCATTGACAGACATCGTTTCTGAGCATCTCGGGGAGACCGCCTTCGTTCACCTATAGGGGGTAGGTTAGAGCAAATTATTCATGTCGTATATGATGCATTTACTTGCTGCATTTGTCTAGATGTACTTGTTTATAGTGTTCCTGCATGGCTGCACCTAAGTTTTTTTTTTTAGATCAAAAGGACATCGAGAGATGTCCTAGTTCCATTAAGAAACTGAGAAACAAACAGTTAACAACCCAACAATCGTCAAAAACCCCTTACAGGCCAGCAGCCACAGGCAATACTAACAGCACACAATCACTCAACTTTCGTCAAAACCAACTAACCAGACAAAAACTAACATGGCCAGTATATGCTAACTTAAGTACATTTGGTGCGCGATGTTGATGTGACTGTTATGTTGCTATTCAATGGTCTAATAAGAATCAGTTTAATTATTCATATAATTTTTGTTATGCAAATCTGCTGTTTTTATACTGTTGCACACATTTCCCAGAAGGAAAAGAAAGAATAGGAAACTCTGGTACCTAAGTGCGCTACAGGTGTTGGATAAATATGGTGCAAGCATGGAGACGTAGGGAGGCAAAAGTAGTTTTTTGAAGTTCTAGAAATTGTTTAGTGTTCTCTTGTTTCGATTTCAGTAACTTTGCAATGTGGTGCCAAACATCAGCTTCTGTATGGCAGGTACCCATATATTGTTTAGTTTGGATCTCACAAGATATAGTGGAGCTATGCTGTGGCAATAATTATGACAATTATAGTTTGTCACAATGATTAAACTCTTCATATTGCAAGCAACTATACACCGCTCGTGATGGTGGAACCAATAACCATTGCTTTGGATTGGTTACTAGCCTCTGATTGTGAAGGTTCTGAGGATTTTAGATGGTTTGAGATCAATCAACAAGCAAGGGGATGCCTGACCTTTTGTGTCCTGTTGCAGGTTCAGATGTTGGTTCTTGTGATGGAATTATTTCTGAGGACGATTCAACGCCCCTTCTTGTTGTGATATCTGGATTATCTAGTGATTCTACTGCTGCTGTAAGTTCCGATGGTTGGTCTACCAAACTGATTGGTTTAAACAAGACCTGGAAGTTGACCATATGATCCATGTTTGGTGTTGGGCTACCTTTATTAATTGTTTTAAACAAAATGCAGTGGTTTATTGCGGTATGTGAAACATTTGGTCTTTTCTATGGCAAGCAAAGGATGGAACGTTGTTGTAAGCAATCACAGGGGTCTGGGTGGCATCTCTATAAAAGTAAGTTCTCTCATACAACAAAATCTTATGATGACTAATGATGCACTTGTTAAGTTAGTCAAACCTTGAATATATTTTCTGGCACCAGGGGAAAAAACATGGAAATCAGTGGCTGAAAAGTATTACTAGCTGGCAATTATTACTCAACTTATAGTATTTTTCCCTGGCAGTCCGGTACTCCAGTTGCTTTTACAATGCCAGATGGACGGAAGATATTCGTGAAGTTGTTAATTACGTTCATCAAAAGTATCCAGAGGCTCCACTGTTCACTGTTGGGATAGGCAATACTAAAACCAGTACAAAAAATATGCAAAAATTCTGCTAAATCAATTAACTGTGGCTCACTAACCAGCAGATCCCAGGGGTGAACAAATAGATACAGCACCAGCTACAGGAGTACTTTGACCCTCTTCTCCAAGATACTTGACCTAAATGGGCAATAAATAAAAATATAGAAATTAAAGTAGGTTTTTAAAAATGTTGCTTGCAGTAAAAGAATAGATAACAAGGTATACCAGAATATTGGCACCTTTATTTTAATTTTTATGCAGGAATACTTCGATTTAAATCTTAATTATACTACACTTGAAGTTTTTAAATGGCATTTCTCTCTGTTTCTGTTCATTTGCACACTACTTCCCTTGGTGTCTTAGTAAACAATAAATGATACTCTTATAGTGCTTCATCTTAATAATACTACACTTTGATTTTCACTGGCTTTATATCATAATATTTTGGTATATCACATAAATTTTGCAGGTGACCAACAAATTTATTTCTCACAAGCTTGTGCAACGATGTTACAATAGAGCTCTTGCAATTGGTCTCAACCGATACACAAAACTGTATGTGTTTGCTAGGCTGTTTGCCTCGTTAAGCATTTAAAAAAGATTATCATTCTGAATGATCTGCCTTAACCTTTATTGATGCATTCCCATCTTTTTGTGCATCAAGGTTTAATAATTACTGAAAAAGTCCTTTTCACATTGATTATTATTTGGCCATGATGTTTTACCTATCTACATCTCAACCATTTAGAAGATCTTTCTTTGCAACACCTCAGAGAAATTCTTTGAAACAATTTTGAAATTTTCAGATGAGACAAACAGAGGATCTTGTTTGACTTATGAAGCAACAAACAATAATGGTTATAGACAATTTTCATTTTTGGACCTTAGTCCTTATAGCAAGAAGTCCCAGATGTAGCCTATATCAGTCAAATGAGTGTTTGTGATCTTAATTGAAACTTCTTTTCTTTGTTGGTAAATCATTAGGAGCCACTATTGGTGAACTCGCGGTCATGATAGTTGCATCCTCTACATCCTGTATATCTATGGCCCTGGGATAGCTTCTAGATTGTAGGCTCAAGCAATTCGAGTCACGTGGTTGTACGATCGCTGATCACACTGCTCCACCTCCCAGTGATAAATCCCACTTGTTTGGTCTCTGTGTTTGCATAGTTGTCGGAGAGAAATCGGCACTGGTGGAGAGAAACAAGAAATATCGAGCTATTGTATGTGAGCAAAGGGGAGGCATTGTTAACTTCGTGGACATCCAGTTAAGGATTTCTTCTTTTGGTTGATTTGGTAATGAGACAAATGTGAACTACTGATTGGCTGGATTGTTGTTTCTCTGTTATCTTGGTAGCTCTATATTTCGTTGTTGACCATGTCTCCCTTTAAGGCTTGTTTGCATGGGTTCGTAATGGTCGGATTAATCTAACACAATCCACGTGAAACCTAAAATTGTGTTTAGAACTTTTGGTGGGACTGTTGCTGACAATCTCTAACTCAATAGCAGAGGACAAACTAGTCACCAACTGAACTGGTAAGGCACTTGATTACTCGGTCATTACCATCTTTTGCATTTTCCCCCTTTTTGCAGACATCAGCCAGTCTTGGCACGACTTGCGAACTGGGAAGCTATTAGAACGGTACGCTAAGCCTGCTGATCTAGTTGTCATTGTTATATGGTATTCAGTTTCCATAAAAAACAAGAATATTGTAGTTCATATAGGCAATAGTATGACCACTTTTGAATAAATTAGCTGAGCATACAAAATGATTGTGCTTATCCTTCTTTTGTTTCCTGTCATCAGTCACGCTCTATCCGGGAATTTGACCGTCATGCCGCTTGTGTTGTTGCAGAGTACGATGTTGTCTTGCGCTGGAATACTGTTCACGTGTACGTTCATGCGTGCGAACACCGCCCAAGGTACTGTAGCAACGGCAAGGGCAGGATTAGGTTAGTTAGGATTTGAGGTAAGATTCGTTAGGATAAAGATCAGATATGCAGATTGAGTTTGTGTGAGTCCACTCAATATAAAGGACTCATTGATTGACCAAGGAACTCCAAATTCAGACATTTATATCGCAAACCATCAGTTAGTTATAGTTAGCAATCAGATAACGAAATACAGAAAGCATAGATCACAAACCAGCTTTCGTTAACATGATGTAACACATCATATTTGAATGCAGAAAGAAGAGCATGGGTTGCACTCTTCGTTGGAATCAACCATCGATAAGAGCCCATGTAGCTGCAGTAGCAATTGATGGTGCCAACAACGATGACTCCTTAGGTAACCAGATTGCCGATGAAATGGAGCTCGGTGATGGCATGGTTGCTTTACAACAGAATGGAACCACCACAGAAATATAGAGCAAATGTGACGATGGTAGGGGAAAATAAAAGCAGCTCGGAAGAGAATGCAAAACCTACCCAAGGTCCTGTAGGGTCACAAGAACATGGAGAAGACCTATATGCAAATAATATCCAAGATGCTATGGAGTACCAATATGCAATGGGTAGCTTGGCCTATTTTGGAAAAAAAAAAAAGAAGAATAGAGCCCTGTTAATAAATCCATTAACCAGCTCACTCGATCCCAGGGGAGGTCAGTCTGGTTGCTTGCGTACATTGCTGTTGTAACATCTTGACCTTTGCTTGGGACCCTAGGTTTTATCTTGTTCAGGAATTCTTTGCTAGCTAAATGGTTAAGAAGCTAAAGAAATTGTGATCACCCCTACATAAATTTGTTTCATTTGTAATATGTATGTAAAATCCTGGCAATAACCAGTGATTCACGTATTCGTGCACTGATGCCTTAAAGGCGATATATAATAAAAGATCCAGTTGTGACCTAGTACCATGCAATGATTAAAGACCTCCCTGCATTTTGCTGGTTCTGTTTATTTTCCTATTATGGGCCACCCGTATCATTATTAAAATTTCATGTAGTACTTACCATTAAACTTGACTGAAAGACTATTACACCATGTAATGGCTATCTACAAGTTCATAGCGAACAAAACTTGTACTAATATGTGGTTTTGCAAATTTATATCATTCGATTTTAAACAAAATTACATCTCCTGGACATAGTGCAATGACAAGACAAAACAAGATAGAACCAGATACTGAGTCTGGGTTTCTGATGAAGTAGTAGTATGCCTGAAACAGTTCATTCTACCATAATAAGTTTTCTGTCAATCCTGCTTGTCACGAGCAAGCCGAGCCCGATGCCTTAGTTCTGCTCTCTTCCATTTCACCACCAACCGACATAATGTCATGAGAGAGCAAATCTGGAATGAACAGAAAGAGCTGAAATATAAACATAAGCTGAACTGCAAACAAGTAGCAGATTCTAATTAACAGAAAATTTTACTTCAGGACATGCAAGGTATTTTGCTAACCACAGTGATGATAGATATGAAGACAAGGGGGCCAGACCAAATGGCAGAGACGAAAACTCCAGCACGGTCAAAATAATTCCGACTGGCAAAGCTCTTCCAGTGCTCTCCCAGGTAGCTGTTAATCTTTTCAGCCAGATGCACTCCTGAATCTGCACAGGCAACCATGGCACCAATCAGAATGGGACCAACTCAAAATGTCAAGTTCCGATAATAGGATCTTACTGCAACCTAGTGTGGCATGTAATATGGTATCATCTATGTCTTATTCCAAATCCAAGGGAAATTATTTACGTCACAATAGCTTCAAGTTATATACAAGACAGTAACAAAATTAGGAGCACGCGCTAGCAGCCATCTAATTCCACATATTTTGCGAAAGTAATAAAATTGATCATTTATGCCATGTTCCCTCTGTTTCATGTTATTAGCTGTTATAGTCTCATACTATTGTTTGACATTATAAGCTCTACCTTTCCAAGACAAATATTGCCATATTCTTTCTATCCGATAACCTTCATTCATTTGCAATATCCTACCTAAATAAATGTTTTGTGTTGTGCCAAGACATCTTAAAAACGTCTAATTAGTCGTTTTGCCAAACCGTAATTCTAGTGGTAAGAGCTAGAATGAAGCAATATAAATTTGTTGTTATGAATGTCTTTTAATACAGAATTGAGGGGGATACAAAACTGGAACTTATTTTCTAAAGTTAGTGAAACATTTATCGTATTATAAAGTTGAATACAAAAGAATAGCTAATAAAGCACGACATCATCTCAAATGCTTCGTGCCGTCTGATAAGCATCCAACAAGCCAAACCCACCAAAAACTAGATCATATTTTTCCTAACGAACTATGCAATGATACGCATATTAAAAGTTGGAGAAATTATTGCTACAAACAGAACTATAGTCCATAGCCTCTCTTGTTCTAAAAAAAACCATTGCCTCTCTTCCATGACAATAATGTATTAGTCTGCCCCATAGATAAATCATACTGAACAAGAAAGAACTCACAAGCAAGAAACAACAAGAAGAGCTGGAAGTTGGCATTCCTCCTCAACCCGACGGCCGCGAGCAGCAGAATCGCATGGAATGCCATCAGGCACATCAGCCATGGCTCCTGAAACCGTCTCACGGGCACAAACAAAATGCACGCCAATTATTAGTTCCAGAATGAGAGAGAGAGAGAGATAAAAGGGCATAAATTGGTGGCGATGTCGCGATCCCCACTTGGGGATCGGGAGTACCGTCCAGTCGACGGCGTGGACGAAGGCGAGCAGGCTGTCGGCGGCGGGCCCGATCCCGCGGCGGAGCTCGGAGGAGAGCGCCTCGACGAGGCCCGACACCTGGTCCAGGTGCGACGTCACGGCGGCCCGCACCTCCTCCATTGGATGGGACGCGCGGCGGAGTACGGACACTGACCCACAGTGTTCAGGAAAGGCAAAGAGAGAGACGAGTTGCGGGCTTCTTCCTTTTTGCGTGTATAGCCCTGCCGCTGCTGCATTTTGCAAGCACGCCCTCAGATCTTATTGCTGGACGTGTACGTGAGTCCTTTTGTTTTCCTTTCCCCTCTTCGCAAAATTACATTGCCCACGTTCGGTATATAGTCCTCTGCCGTAACGGTGCTTATCGTTGAGTTACTGCTGCGTACGTGGTCCATCAATTTGTGCATATTACCATCACATATACTACCTTTCCTAAACTTTGAAAACTTCACGAGCAGCGGGACACGCCACGTCACGCACGGCTCGCGCCACCGCTTCGGCTCGCGGCGGCTCGCTCCGTGCCTCCTTGCCGCGTGTGGGTATTGCGTAATCGTGCCCATCAATCCCCTTTTCCCCTTTCGCTTCCTTCTCGCTTCTTCCATTCCCTTCCGTTCTTTCCCTCTCCAAAGCCCCATCAAGCGCTCGCCGTCCTCTTCCTCCTCTCGTAGCGGCGCTTCCTCCGGCGAAGCTTCGCCCGTGCGTTCAGCGTGCCATGCTTTTGGCGACACGAGCCTCTCTTCACGACCGCGCGCCACATTCCTCTGCAGCGTCTGGTGCCGCGCTCGCTCATTCTCCGCCCATTTGGTTAGCGATTCGCGACCTCCGCATGCCTTTCCCGGACTTCCTCTCGCCCTCCCGGATGCTACCTCTGAGTGCGGCTCTCGTCCGCCAGAAGCGGAGAGCGTTCGCTCCCTCTGTCCCACCCTTCTTGCCCGGCGTGACCTCCGCTCTTTTGTGCTCAAAGCAGAAGGTCGAGTTAGTGGCAACGAGATTCGTGACGGATGCTCTCCACTCGCTCGCTCCATGCCGATCGTCCAGAGTTTCGGTGCTCGATGGAAGGTCACGGCCAGCCGATGAGGTTCCGCCCTTTGGATGCTCTCTCCAACACGCGCTCCGGGGTGCCTTGGAGTGTGAGTCCCGTGTTGGTGTTTGGTTGCTTTATTTGGTACATTTTTTGTTCTAATTTTATCTTTGGTGGCGTTCTTGATCTGCGGAGGTCGGCGATTGACATTCTCTTGAAACGCGCAAGTCAAGATCGCCACCAAGGCCAGCAGGAGAGAACGCTTCATCTTGAGGTTCTTATTCGTATTCCTTCCCTCACTTAAATTTTTAGTTTCTTAGTATTGGGTTTGATTAGGCGGCCTCTTGCTCAAATTATGCCTTGCCTAGTTCTCTGCTTGTTGAAACTCAGGAGATTTTGCCATGCTCGTTCTGCCGCTGGCCGTTGCTACAACCACCGACGCCACCGCCACTTCTCTTCCGATATGGCGATGCCTCCGCACCATACTCTGAGCATGCCCTCCCCCACGCACCCACGATGTAGTCTTGTATAATTTACCTTGGGATGAAGCAATTCAGTGCGGTTGGATTATGGTTTTAGATATGATCAAATACACACACACAAGGAAATGCAAATGAGTGCGGTTATTTTTACTGAAAGGGCAGATGAGCACTTCTTTTAAAAGGAGCATTGAACTCATATGTGATAACTGGTACCTTCCAGTATCAGGATTAGTGTATTCTCAAGGTGTTATTGAGTTATAGATAACTTTGTGAAATTTGCTAAAGACATTGATTAATGTTTGCTCCAGGACAGCGATCTATTTTTCCTGCGTAATGATAAAAAATGGTGTTCCAACATGGGCACGCCAGAAAGTTTGGAAACATCATAGTGTTGCAGCTTGCACATTATCACTTTGTAGTTTGTTTTGCTTGCCATGGCTTTCCAGCTGATTACAAAAGGATGTTGCTTGTTCACATGCAAAGACTGATTATGTTGGTTAATGAAATCGCACACAAGGCTATTCATGTACTAGAAATGTAGGAGAACTTAAGAGTTAGTAACACTATTAAATTTTTATCATTTATATTCTTAGCGATCAATGTTACTGTTTTGATTTCAGTTATGCGCTTCATGCATTTGTTGTTTCGTATTGTTCTTAGAAGATCCATCTTATTTTATTTTTAAAGCTGCTGATTTTTGTTTTTGAGTGGCAGCTTAATCAGTCAACTTCCTTGTTTTATTCATTGTTCTTCAATTAATATCACGATCCTTCGAGCCGTGAAGATCTCAAACTTGGCGCGAGTCTGCGAAGGCTTCAATGGGAGATAATCTGATTGTATTGACTACACTTAATCTTTGCATGGGCATCATATCGTATCAATACATGTACATGTACTCTGATGCTTTGCTTTGTTCATATCGTGTCGATACATGTGCATGTACTTAAGAAATGCGTGTGTGTATAGTTGGATTTGTGGTGCCTTTGCCGATGTAGATGTGCACACCATCTGTTTGTGCATATGCGAGGAGGAAGGCCGTACATAGGGCGAGATTAAGGAATTCGCCGACGGTGAGCCAATGGTATGAGAAACAAAGAAATCTTGATGTATAGGACATGTATATTGCATCCATGTGCAGAGAGTCGTATTAGTCTGCGATTGGCCACTTTGGTGACATTTTTATTTGCCGTAGTTGCGAGTTGTTGTGATCTTTTATTTTGTTATTTGTATTTCGTCTGATAGTTCTTTTCTTTGTCAAGAATTTGTGCTCGGTTTTCACTTTGGTTCAACGTCTGTAAGGCTTTTTACGATAAAAGTTTCTGTTGACGGTTAGTTCATATGCATCACTCAATTCATATGGGAAACACAGCTTATCTTCCTGACCTTGCTAATACTATTTTTTGGTGCTCTATGGTTTTTATTTTGACATCTAATTGTTGGGCAAGATTTGTCCTTAGCTCTGATCTCTGTGTGATACAGCTACTACTAGAGATCGGTTATCCATGAGGATTTAATTGTTGTTTTACCGATTCACATTTCCGTTTGTTCATTTCTGATCTCTGACCTTTGCCGTTGTGTTTTGGTGTCTGCAGTAATAACACAAACACATATCCTTCTTGAATTTAAAGCCAGATGGCGTGATTCGGAGTTTGTTCTACAACAAGAACAACGATTCACTTATTCTTGTGTCGGCTTATGCATCGAGGCCATTTTAGCACATTAAAGTCTTGAGCAACCCCAATCGAGTATGAACATATCTTTGTAAGGAATTTCCTATTTTCTTCATAGCACTTTATTTGTGAGTTGTCAAAAAGCACTCTTATGGTAGCTTAGTGTTTCCTATATATAATTAGTTGCTATCTGTGATTTGTCCTATGTGTCGGTTATACTCTTGCATTTTTAGTTGGTTTTGAGGACAACCTTCTTGTTTTCATTAATGCTTCAATTCTACCGATGTTCTTCATCTCGATTAATGTAGTTGTCGATTTGTCATATTTACATGTTACGCGACTATGTATGGAGGAATCGGTTGGATCTTTGGTTTCCTCTTTTGAAAGCAATTTTGAAGTAGTCGACTTTGTGGAGTTCGATGATGTAAATGGAAAAGTGCTTGCTCGACGCAGGATGGGTATACCTTTGTAAATAATTCATCCGTTGCATGTTGTTCTTGGCGACATTATTGATATAATGCCCATACTTTTATTTGCGATATCTATAAGGCTTTTGACTTGAAGAACTACTCCTTTATCTATATTCAATACCGAATACCAATGTGCCCACTTGTACACCTATATGTTTTGTTTTATTGGTCTCATGATGAATACAAGTGCTATTAGTAACAATTTCATATCTTAAGCAGGGTTTCCCACGGGCTTCTGAGAGATTGCGATTATCACTTGTGAGAACACTACTAGGGCTTGAGAATGTGTGATGCTAAGGCGGCTTATGCCATTGAATATGACTACTTGCACCTTATCGATGCTCAAGATCACTTATGACAAAGAAGTTTGAGGTTTATTCTTCTCTGGCGAGATTAATGGAACAACGAGGATATGAGGAAGCCACAGTTTAGGTTTATTCATATTTACGATCTATCATTCATTGCATTGCATATGGTTGTTGAACGATTTTACGGATTATAAGCTTGCTCACTTTTGTTTAAAGGGTATAATTTCGGAATCAATGCAGCTAGGCATTACGATGGAAAGCCACTAATCATTCTTGAGAGTGAAAGCGATTACATAGGGTGATTAATGATCTTGTTACAAAAGATCTTTGGGAGCCTTATCACATGATAACAAGTGCGGGTTTCGATACAAATCTTTGTTGGTATTAATGTTTAAAAGGCGATGGAATATTTGTATTTAATAGTTAATACTAGAATTTGTGTTACTATGAAAGGCTAAGAATCTCTGGTCATCAATTTGCCATAGAATAACAATCATGATTCTAATCGAGGCGTGTATCGGATGGAGCGATTTAAAATTTTAAATGGAGGTGTTAGCGATGACAACCTGATTAGAAAATTCCATGTTGTGTACATTATCTGTTATTATCCGTTAGAAGGAATCAGGGAGCTTACCATTTTATTAATTTAATGTGACTCTAAATCACAGCTTTATTGACATTATTCTGCGTTGCCACTAATGGGCATTGACCTTTCGAACACCGATCTCTTGCTTGATAGATAATCTTG
Organism: Guadua angustifolia; assembly: GCA_036346375.1. Taxonomy (NCBI): domain Eukaryota; kingdom Viridiplantae; phylum Streptophyta; class Magnoliopsida; order Poales; family Poaceae; genus Guadua; species Guadua angustifolia. The sequence goes on along the minus strand of CM070509.1, from coordinate 35,532,074 downwards.
ATAGTCGGTGACCCCTTTGGGATGAGAGATTGGTTTGATAGATGACAAGAAGTGGGAGATTTATCGGTCAAGCAGACCCACATTAAAGAGAAAAAAAAACGGTGAAATCTACAAAAATATCAGGTAAGCCCTATATATTTGAAGCTAAAATACTGCTAAACTTATGCCAATTTTCTAGATATTAATTAAGATGCACCCATTGATGCGATTACGGCATGGGTCCAGTGCTCTAGCTCTGTATTTCCATTTGCGGTGGTCAATTTTACATTGAGGTTCTTGCGGTATCCAACCAACTTTGTAAAGGATTCATCTACACTTGAAGCTATACTAAAAAGCCACATGTACAATATAAACTTCTTGATAAGCATGGATATAGAAATGAGCATTTATCTCGAATTGAGAAAGAATGTGTGGAGATTGATATTAGGTATGAAGGTTTCATAGCACAGCAACAGTGTCAATTACAGCAGATAATTTGCTTTATGATCATGTGCTTTTGTTTTGAAGTAAATTTATATAAGACAATTTCTTTGAACTGCAAGAAAAATGGTTCATACATGATGCATCATTTAAGATGCCCAACAGTAATGCATATCGCATCCCTTGTGCAATTTAATTGCCATTCTATGGATTTAGGTTCTTTTTTCTTTATTGAGCAACTTGTTTATCTCTTTGGTAGCTGTATTCTGTTGGGACTCCCAGCTTGCTGCAGTTGATTTATTTTATCTTTATCCATTGTAATAAAAATTGTTGGTGTAACTTTTTCTTGCTTTGCTTGAGAAAAGACCCGCCTCCTTTGAATTTGATAAGTTCAGTTGTTAATACCTCTTGTTGTTAATACCTCTTATTTTTCTACTAATGTTGGAAAACTTCCTGTGCGCTCAGCGATTTGAGCTGAGCCGGATGTGTTTGTATCAACCGTTTCACGCTTTTCCTCGATAATTTAAAAAAAACGCCGACAAAAAAAATATAAAATTATTTTCGCGATAAAAACAACACACGCGGCGTATACGCCGCGCAAGCTATCCTAGTAAAACCCTACCTTTGATGGATTCCTGGCGTCGCCACTGATTATCGCGACTGATATCTTCGTGGAAAAGTGCTTAGTTTTGCTCCAATATTCATCAATCTCCTGCTCCCGCTTCTTCCTCTCCTGCCGTCCACGACCATCGCCGATGCCGCTAGCAGCCTAGGCACCAACGCGCCAATACTATGTACTGACACGATGCAATGCACGAGCCTAAAAATAAATTAGATGGCCAGAAGGTGCGTCAAGTATTACAGAGCATCTTTTACACACGGCATCGTGGCATACACAATTACACAGTACATCGTCATCAGACTAGAGACCAAATTATAGACCAGCACATTGATTTTCTTCATTCCCATGTGTAATACGACCCACTGAATCAAACAAAACATGGTATGATCGTTTCTACTAGTTGAAGGTATGCAAAGGTGAATATTAACCGGCACATTGACTCAATTATGATTATGAAACCATGAAATCTTGAGTCTCGAGTGTCTTGACCATAGATCTGAACATATTACACAGCAAATCATGGAAGTGCATTAAGTTTTCTCACAAATGAGCTGCTGCATAGCCAAGTCAGATAAACTAAACTGAACTAACGTGGGGCGAATTGAGCTACACGTCATCCTGGCACATATCCAACCAGCCTGCAACAGAGCACACGTCAGCATTTCAAACGCCCCGGCAAGGTGAAACACCAGAGAGGATTCTTTTCTCATCTTTCCTTTTGCTTGATTCTCAGAACAGGGGACATGATGGCCCAAAATTGGAACATTTAAAAGAGTCTTGCAGATGCTGAACTATAGACTAATCAAAGTGAATAGCGAAAGCCGATGACTGTGCCAGATTCTTGGTGTTACTAAGAACGGAGCATTTTAACTTTGGGCATCGACTTCTTCATCTGCCGAGACCTTTCTTTATCCTCTCTCTTGCGGAGTGCCTCAGCGCTCAATTTGGCCTCGGCCTCTTCCATACGTTTTTTCTTTTCAGCCTTCTTCTTCTGGAGGGCTTCCTGCCTGACACCCTGAAGTTCCCTGAAAGACTCCTGAGCGGCCTTTGTTCTAGCAGCTTCAGTTTTCGAGCGAGCCTGCCATTAGCATGGATAGGAAGAATTACATCATATAACTGAAAAAGGATTATAAACAAATAGGAAGAGACAAAGAGGATACTTACATGCGGGCTGAGCTTGTAACGTCCAACCAAATCAATGTAGTATGGCACAAGAGCAACTAATCTTGTCATCTCAGCCATGTTGTTTGCATCTGGCAGTACAAACTTGAACATGAGGACCTTCTTGTAAGAACCTGCCAATTGATCTGAAAAATGAAGTGAGATGAACCACTTCCCAAGTTTCTCAAATGCTTTGTCACCAAGAACCTGCAGACAATGAATTGTCAGAATATTATACAGATGTAGGGCACTGTATAGCATTGCTCAATCATGGTAAAGGCACAATGAATACAAAAACCCTCAAAGTAGGTTCTATTGATTGTTTAAGGCTCATTTGTCCTATAGCTTAAACTCAGGCTCTATATGCTTACAAGCTAGTTCTAGGGCCAAGAACTAGCTTGCTTTTGATCTTACCTACCCTTAAATTTAAGCTCAAATTTACTTCAAAAGGTAAGATAAAGCTGGCAGGAAGTGGCTCCTGGGGATTAAAAGCTGCGGTTGAGCATATCTTACAAGATAGCTTATCTGGCTTAAAAGCAGCATGCATATTAAGCCAGCTTATGGGAAAAAAAATCCTAAGCTAAGCTAAGTAGGGCCTTAATTACAGACATTCTATCTAATTTTCTCAATGGCAGAGTACCTACAAAACGCGCAGAATGTTATTGTAGTATTAAAAAATTGGAGCTACTTCAATCATAAAAATGACAGTGGTTTCGGTAGAAATCTAGCATGATTGAACTATGACTATGGAAGTATAAGTTCAAGGTATTCCTTCCTTATCAAAATGAGGCTTCATTACGTAACAAATCTCCAAATGTGCAAAAGGTACCAAAAAATCATTGACAAATATGGCACGTTCAAAACAGATAAAAACTTTATGTAAAATCCTTCGCCACGATACCACACTTCTGCAGTCATAAAATTACTAACATAAAGACAGGCTATTTTTCCTATCACTTGATAATATGGCACCAATATAATATCTTACAAGGAAGAGACAAAGAGTGGTTATAATTTATGAATATGGGAGTTCAACCTACGCTAATTCCCCATAAAGCAAGAAACTCAGATCAATTTACAATTATCTCCTTTACACTTTATCCAATTTCCATGTCAGCGATTAATGACATAATTCAAGAAAGTGCGAGGGCTTCTCAAATGAGAAATTATTCCTTCTTTCTCCTTGGATGTATTTTAAACAATTCAAAAACTACAATACCTTCATTTAAAGGAGATTTACCTATATTACATGAAGGAAACATTTACCCAGTTCAGCTGACTGGACAAAACTAAAGTTCTGAATGGAAGCAAGCAATTAAATCCTCACCTGATCTAGAACAGCATCAGTGATCATATCCCCAGCAACCTCCTTGGACTCAGCCACCACAGCAAGCTCATCCGCAAACCATCTCCTCCCTGCAGGAGCCGAAGTGAGAACACTAGCAAACCTTTGCAGGTCCTTCTCCTCCTTCTGCATCGATTTTGCTGCCTTCTTCCTTGCAACGGCCACTACCACGTGGTCCATGGCTTCGTCGTTCATCACCACCTCGAACGTGATGGTGTCCTTCCTGGGGAACACCAGCTCAACCAGCTTGGACAGCAGGTCGTGCCGGGCACGCATCTCCATGGTGGCGAGCATCCCCTGGCAGAACCGCCTCCCACTGGCGTAGAACTTGAACACGTCCTGCCCTTCCTTCAGCAGGAGGGGCGTGTCCTTGCCGTCGCCAGTGCCGAGGAGGCTGAAGTTCTTGTCGAAGATGGAGTCTCTGGTGGCGAACTTGGTGGCCCAGGCCAGCGCGATCGCCTCGTTCTGCCGCTTCCCGGTGAAGTAGTTGAGCACGAAGCAGATCAGGAAGCTGACGCAGGCGACCTCGACGGAGTACGCGCGGAGCAGGTCCGCCGGCCGCCTTGGCGGGGCCGGCGCCGCCTCGGCCGCGGCCTCAGCGGAGGGATCTGAAGGAGTGGCCTCGGCCGGCGTGGAGGATTCGTCGGAGGTCGCTTCTGGAACGGGTATACCCTCGAACTCGTCCTCGTCCCAGAGATCGAGCGACGGGGTGGGGTTCGGAGGCGTGGGCGCGGGGGTCGGGTTTGGGTTAGGGTTTGGAGTGGAGGTGGTGGTGACGGGAGGGGAAGGAGCGGAGGTGGAGAGGAGATGGGCGGAGGGAGGTCGACGTCGAGGTCGAGTCCCTCGTCGTCATCGTCGGCGGCGGCGAGGTCGGCCGCGGGGGAGTGGAGGTCGTCGGAGTCGAAGCCCTCGAAGTGGGCGGCGAGGGAGAGGGAGAGGGAGAGGTGGAGGGCGAGTATGAGGAGGAGGAGGGTCGTGCGTGGCGGCCGGATCCAGCTCGGCGTCGCCATGAATGAGGAGGCGGAAGGGGAGTTTCGTCCCTCCATCGTTTTGCTTTTTCAGGTGGGTGGGTGTGTCGGGGAAGACGAAGGGGAGCTAGCGCAGCCGGCCGGGTGCGCGAAAAGGTTGAGAGATAAAGTTCGGACTTCGGAGATCCATCAAGCCGTGGAAGTGGTTGGCCGTTGGATCTGATACCAGGAAATGTGAATTTCACTGGACAATCATGTCCTCAAAATTATGTTGACCAGTTTTGAATGAGCGTACGTTACAAGAAAAACATATTTTTAAAATAAATAATTAGATATCAACACCCATAATTTCATGATCAAATTCGTCCTGTGCTAAGAGTAATAACAAACTTGATCATGAGCAGAATTATTCATGATCAAGTGTGCACCAGGTTTTCACCAAAGTATAGGATGAATTTGATATGAATTACTACGATAAAATTTTAAAACAAATAATTAGAACATACCACTTATACCATGAGATTACGCAGCAACCAACTTAGTATTACGAGATTGAGTACTTCTATACAAGAAATGAAATTGAGTGAGAAAAATTGATGCACCATGATTACATAGCAACCAATTAAATAGATTGCATTAGACCATCTCCAACCGATTCCTAGGGTTTCATTCCCTTCCGACTCTCGAAGGATTCCTTCTCAATTCCTTCCTTCCCAAAGAATGCACTCCAACCGATTCCTTCCCATTCCCTTCCTTCCCGAAATACCTAATTTTTCCTCCTCCCTCTCATCCAACCCACCATTCTATATATTGAGGGTTGCATTCATCATGTTAGTCACCCACAACCCATTGCCAACTTCAAAATGAGTCACCCAATTCTTCCTCAAGTGATGAACTAGGCTTCTTGCGATGATGAGGACACCCTTCTCTTTGCAATCGCAGAGGAGGAGGAGATGCTGGCCTTGAGGTCTGAACCGTCGGCGGGGATCGGTTCGAGGACATCGGTGATCAACCGAGGTCCTGCTGAAGAGGCGGCTCGGCTTTATGGTGATTACGCTTCTTCCCGTGTGCGGCCACGCATTTTTGAAAGGAGGTAACAAACCAAGAGTTGCAAGAAAGATAAATGATGTACTTGTAAGGTTTCATTTTGTCTAAGTCGTTCGGCATCTGTGAGGTTTGGGATGAGCGATCCCTATTTTTGCGAATAACGAATCTTTGTTGAAGGACACGACGTTTGGTTCCAAAGAAAGGAGGGATCGGAAGGAAGCTTGGTTTGCATCCTCTTGAAATGTAATGGCTCTCAAATAGCTAGCGTCTGCGTTCTGACGTAGCGTGAATTTAGTACCTCCGTATTACGGAAGCACGGCCCTTGTAGCTCTCAAGTTAGTGAAGCGGTGGTGGTGGAGGTTTTGGGGAGGAGTACCTCCAGATCTCCTAACGCGAAGACATTGCTAGACTCCTTCTTGTTGGTGAGCACAGGGGTTTCCACTGGTATGCTTGGTAGCATCGATTGCATGCATTGGACCCGGAAGAACTGTCGAAAGCATGGCAAGGGGCATTCACCGGCATACTAACAAGCCTTCCATAGTCCTCGGTTGTTGTTTGCATGCGACTTGTGGATTTGGCATGCTTTTTCTGGTATGCCGAGAAGCATGAACGATATTAATGTGTTACACCATTCTAACATATTTTCTAGGAAAATGATGGTACAGCCAATGATAACGTAAACTTCATCGTCCATGGCACTCCGTACAACATGGGTACTACCTCGCGGATGGCATTTACCCCGAGTGGGGTACCTTTGTTAAAGGCGATTTCAGCTGCCGATGGAAAACAAGAGGATCCACTTCGCAGATGCATTCGCCGCAAGGAAGGATGTCGAGAGAGCATTTGGAGTGCTCGAGGTAGGTTGCCATTGTCGAGGGCCGGCGATGTTGGCACCAGAGTATCGTTAAGGCATATAATACTGCATGTATCATTTTGCATAACATGATCGTGGAGGATGAGAGGAATGGGCCACCACGAAATGAACCCGACTATATGGGAACTCCTGTCGTTCTCGGGGCGTCACCCAAGTCGGTCTTCTTGCATCGCATACAAGCAACTCAAAGGCGGAGGATCGCCAACTTCACCATCGATTGCGGCGGATCTGGTCGAACACCTTTGGTCACGGCACGGGGGATAATGCAAGTGTAAGCTATGTTTCCTTGTGAGAGTGTTATGTATCAATGTAAGGTTCAATAAATAAGTGAACTTGGTACATGCGTGAAATGAAATGGAAAGCTTAAAAGCAGGATAGCAGACAATGCAGACATTACAAATCCGGTAAGTCTGCAATACAACTAGATAGTTCAAACATTAACACAACATTACACAATAGTAGAGGCCTTCCCTCAAACTAGATAGTTCGCACATGAACACAACAAACCAACACAACAAAGCAACAAACTGGATAGTTCACACAATACAACTAGGTAGTTCACACAATAAATAAAGGTAGTTCAAACATTAACACAACATTACACAATAGTAGAGGACGACAACTCGATCTAGATAGTTCAAGCAGGGGATGACAGAAGGCAACAATTACTTGTTCATTGCACGACGACTCGTCATAATCTCATTCTGTCGACTCTCGTAGTACTCACGAAGCAATCCATTACACGAGTTCAAGTCAATATTCATAATCCTTTCATTCTCCGCTTCCTCGACATGGCAGTTTTTTCTTCGTATTTCTAGCATAGTAGCCGCCTTTTCATACAGTATTTCCACGGAGCAGCTCTGGACTCATTCATCTTGTTGAATTGCTCGAATCTGCGCACCCACGATGACATGCTAGGCGTACCACCACGCTTCCTCGCAGCCTTCGCGGCGTCCGGCCTTGTGGCCTTTCACTCATCGATGATGCTTGCGAGGCCCGCTCGATAGGAATGTCATTGGACCCTTCATGTCCTCCCCCTTTTTGCTTCTTGTGGGACAAGTCACGAAGACCACCGGATGATCATAAGTAGTACCCAACAATGGTGGAACAGCGAATGGCTTGCCCTCAATGTCTGGTACATCGTACTGACACGGCATGAAGCCATCTGCAAAAAGAGAAGACAATTACAACATGACTACAAGTCTTGACTACGAGAGGGTGACAATTACTTACCTATCACGCCGGTGCTCCCACTGATGTAGACCGTCGGTCGATTGAGATACCCAAGATATTTGCTAACACACTCATTTATCAATGACCGCCGGTTAACCAATGCTTTCTTCGATCTTGCCTTCATGTGTTCCTTGCTATAGGTTGTGTAATAATCGGCAATTCGGTCCAATCGTGTCCGATGATTGGTCCTTCCCAACAATGGGGTCTAGGCTCACATTCAACCAAGTGAGACTAGAACTTCATCCTCCTCTGCCTGATCCATTTGGTCCTCTCGGCTCTGGAGCTGTTTTTGGTCCCCTTCTTCACGTCGTGGGTGACTCGGCGGCATCGATCGTGCCCATGGTCGGAGGTCTGTGGGAGGAGATAACCCGTGCACCACAGCATCCAAGTCCTCCTGAAGGAAGTTCGAGTAGAAAGGGTCCATGTCGTCCTCCCTGATCATTGAAAGCACACACACAGTTTGTTATTACGGAATCATGGCAAAGCAATGTGGGAACAATATGATTCAGCATGAAACAGACATCACATTGATTGAAATTACGGTAAGGATTACAAGTTCATAGCTAGATGATCCAAAATACAATAAAGCTCACTTAGCGGGTTGAAAGCCACATGGTCCAAATTAAAGCATACAACACACATGAAGATCTAAACAAGGTGGTCGAACGATCGGACTCGAATCCACATTCGCTAAGTAGAGAATCCAGTGGAGTAGTCATTGGAGTCGTTAGTGAGGTGTAGTCCGTGGCACTACGTCGTCCGGATCAACTCCTCGGCAGATGCAAGGTGAGCGAGCACAGGTCGGAGAAGGTGGAGAAAGTCAGCAGTACGCAGCAATGAACTCGACCATTTTAATGTCGTTTCATCACTTGAAGGATTGTCGGCGAAGGCGTACTTCTAGCAGATCTCGCATCTGGAGAGGGCGCCTCGAATCTCCGAGTCCATCTAAAAGCAAAGACGTGAGGACAATACTTGAGACGAGATACTTCACGTAAACAAGTAAAGCATTTATCAGGATATACTTACCTCATGCAGTGCATATAACAAGTAAAGCATATATCAACATATACTTGGCTCACATGAAACAAGTAAAGCATGCTTACACTAATATCGACAGACAGATCAAAGACAATGTCGAAGCTTTTCAGATCTGCGTTCGTGCAAGAAGTTAGTGCAGTTAATATAATTCATGCTTTTGAGTTGTTCATTCTGCTTTTCAGTTCTGCATACAAGCATATATCACTTGGCCATACAAGCATATATAACTTCGCCATTCTGCTTTTCAGTTGTGCTAAGTGAGCCATACAAGCATATAAAATTAGACATACAACTTGGCTCATACAAGCATACAAGCTAATTATGAGAATGGTCTGATCCTGTTGCCGAAAACAAGCTGACATTCTTTACAACACTGCTAATCTATGAAGAAACCATAACTTCAGTCATTAGCAATGCAAATTGAGTTAGTCTCTAGTATAACAATGGCGTGGCCTATTGGGATATTGGGCTCTAGTATAACAAGTGATGGCTATTGGGATGCAACACCTCTGAACTACAACTCCCATGGATAACAATGGCGTGGGCTATTATCAAAGCCGGGTTCAGACTTCACAATTCAGGAGCTCATGTGGTTTTTTCAGCTCCAGAACAGGCTACGGGAAGTGCAGAATCAACAGGTCATTCAGAAGCATAAATAACCACGCTGCTTCACACATTTCTTCAATAAAAAAAGCTTCGTCAATTGAACTCATCAGTTAGCTTGAAAATATTAGTTTAGTATGTACCTACATAAGCAATCTATTTTCATGAAAAGCGATCTAGCGAAATGTTTGGATTGCTTCAATGGCGGAGGACAAAATGTGTATGAGATTCATATGAACACGATTGAGGACCGAGAGTCAGAGACATACCTTCAATATATATATGTCGTAATCGGTCTTGTTTGAATTACCATAATTGTGGCAAATGAAGGCTTATACTGAATCTAATGACAATAACATACTGAGCATCCAAGTTTACACACAGAAAAATAGATATTATTTGCCTATATATCATAACTAAAGTGATATATAGGCCATGGACCAATATAAGATATACACATCGCGTCAACACCAACCCAGGGGAATTTTAGATGAAAGACAGAAAAATGACATTGATTTGTCAAGCATCACAGGTGGCTCCATTGGGTGGCAATCCATCCATCTGAGCTCTAAATAAACATTTCAAATGACATTGATTTGTCAATTGAAATGGATTCACACTTCTCATGTTATGAGGCCATTTCGAGCACATTTGGCGAGGAGCTACGGGCAAATGTAAGGGCTTTGCTTGGATAATTATTAAAAGCGAAATTCTTCCATATTTGCGGCGAGAGATGCCGATTACTACTTGCATTATGCCAAACTAAAGAAGAAATTTCTTGGTCACCGACCGGGCATCCTCTGTTCATCTTAGTGATTATGCAAAAGTTTTGACTAGTACCCATATAATGCAATCGGTCCGAGCAAGTACAAAATAGCCTAATGGACACATTGAAATCAACAAATGGGATCAGAATCGATCGTGACTAATGAGAAGAGCACCCATGAACTAAATTTCAGTACACCCAATGAGGAGATCACATATGAAATGTCGGTGCACTAATTGAACTAGTGCTCATTCAATCAATCTTCTACACCATCCGGTCATCATCACCCGACGCAAGTATACCCAATTTTCTCAATCTATGTCTGGATGCGCCATTTTGGTGAGGAACAAATTACTTGTCGGCGATTTCACCCCATCGAGGTTTTTTCCCCAATTTGAGACTCACGGGACTCGGTTCAATCGAAGATCCCACAACCTAATCCATTTCAAATCGCCAAATGTAGTGGTGCCGATGCGTCACCTCAAGATGTCGATTTCGGTGCCGAATCCTCGTCTCCGGCCGGTGAGGTGGACCACCTTCGCTCCTTGCGCGACGCCGCCCGCCGCCATCTGTCTGCCTGTCGCCATGGCGTTTCCTCGGCGATTGGCGTCCTGACAGACGAGCCACCGTGGACTCGGTTGGAGGAGCTGGGAATGCTAGCTTCTTGGCGCTTCCCATGCGAGGGAGCGGAGGACTGGAGAGACTTCGATTGGAGATGGTCTTCTGACTGTTGGGAGCGAGCTTTTATTCAGAAGAAAAGCAAATTGTTTGTCGAACAGAAGATTCTATACAGCTTCTCTCACATTTAGAAGTTACCTTATACATAAAATTAGAAGTGGCTTGATGGATGATTCTCGTGGAGAATCGCTGCTTCGGGTAGAGCCACGCGAGGAGGCCGAGCTTGCCTGAGCTTGTCGCCCCTCCGCCCGAGGCCACTCAGCTCGAACTCCTCCGCCCATGTCCCGTGGCGTCGGTGCCCCTCCGTCGCCGGCCTCAGGCTGTCCACCACCCTCCTGCGCCTCTACCCAAAGCCATCCTCCGTCGCCTGCTCATCAATAATCAAGATTATCGAACGATCAAATTCTCCAGTCAACAGATTCTTCAAGTAGCCGCTTTTCTAAACAGTTGGCTATAATTTAGAATCTGCCCAATCAGAAACTGTCCTGAACTGGGCCTACATCTCAATCCAAGCAGGACCTACATCTCAATCCAAACGGATTAGAATATAACATGTTCTAAGAGATATACAAGTGAAATATCAACAAAGCTCGTCACCCCTCTACATGATAATCATATACATCATGCTTTCCAGATAATATTACAACAAATAAACTTCTCATTGTGAATAGAAAACATAATTTGAAAGCTAAATCATCAATAGGTTGACTAAAAATGTATGAAGATGATTTCTTGTTCGAGCAAAGGACAAAACCAGATGAATTTAAATCTTAGCAATTTCATTATGGATCAATTTAAAAAGCGCAACTGCGTGATCACTATTAATTCTCGGGATCATGTATAAAGGTCTCCTTTGGGATAGCTTCTGTCCATATTCTGCTTAAAAAAATCAGATTATTTGTCGAACGGGAGAATTCTGGACAAATTTTCCTACAATCAGAAACTGTCCTCTATATAGAATCAGCAGAGGCATATCAGAAAATTGGAAGGAGGAGGGCTAAGACTAAGACATCAAAAGCCTAACAAGCAACCATGTTCAAAGTTTGCAAACATTTGTTTCACACAAGACAAGCTGATCATGTTCACATATAATGTAAGTGATGTAACATCATATAAAGCTAATAAGATAATTGAGTAAGTGTGTAACAATACAAAGGATAAGATAATTGAGAGATCGTCTTGATTTGTTTTATTGAGCCTATTTAAGAGGGAGTATAAGAGGCTTACTGGGCCACGGGTGAGGCTTCAACCCACCCACGCCCCGGCTACAGTTCCGCCTCTAAGAATCAGAATCCGGGTGCTAGCTAATTCTCACTAATCCTTACTGATTCTTACCTACCCGGTCCTCCACCTTCACACGTAGCTGGCCCAACCCGATTCTCCCACAATCAAAAGCAGCTTTTCTTATAATCCAAAATATGTATAATCAAAAGTTGTTCGAAGGGGCCTTTGCTAGTAGCCGAGTAGTGTATCACAGATGATAGCACTTCCGGCTTTGAACCTAGGTTATGCCGGTGGTGAAGCGGTATCAACTGTGGTCAGAGCATCCCAGAAGAGTTGGGACTACCTCGCAAGAAGTATTAGGAAACTGGCAGGAGTCGACATATCAGAACCTCAGGAAAGCACCTTTACTGTTCTTGTTGAGACTGTGTGAGATATATACAGCAGGGAAGCAACTTTAAAAAAATTTTGCAGGGTGCCTTCTATTTGTTCATCGACTTAAGCTGCTACAACGAATCTGAGATAGAAGGTTATGGCGCTTTCAAGGACCGAGTCCCTCCGCATGTTCCTCTTAGAAAAAGCACAGGAAAGGATTACACTGATTTTGAATACATCAATCTAGATACATTCCTCACCGATCTTTCAAAAAAAAAAGTTATATTCCTCACCACAAAAAAAAAATGTAGAAGATCAACGAGTACGTATCTTAAGTGTTTGTTGTGGATTGCTTTATAGGTCGCACGCTTGTCACTGGGAATGCACTTGACGATGACAAGGGCGTTCGCATTTCGTACTGCAATGGAGAAGATAAAAAAAAAGAGGAACTGCTTTCTTTCAATTTTTCATTTGGTGTTGGTATCTAAAGCGTTCCGAATTTATACTTGTGAGTTCGAACAAAGGAACTCAGCAATGTTTTTACCTAAAAACTAGAAATGGGAAATGTTTTTTTTAGAGAAAAAAACCTGAAGTAGGAAATGGTTGAGTTTGTTCATTGGACAAATAAGCAACTAGGCCAAGGTCGTCTGTGCAATCTTCTCCCTGTCTTATTGTCAAGTAGAAATAATCATATATGCACAATTCTGTTCTCTTCCCAACTCCATGTTCTGGCATGGAGCTTTTCAGCATTTTATCAGCGAAAAAAGTATATCACCTCTGATGCAGGCATCACATTATGCATGACAGAAAGTCAGAACGAGCTGATAAAACTAACCACTGCAGTATTGTCATGTGGGTATGTTTCACCTTCTATGATTACCCCAGGTGGTGAAGAAAAGTCAATAGATACCTGAAAAGGCCATTTCCAAGCATTTACAGGATATCAGATCATCCATAATATATAGAGAAGTACAGGACAACATTTCCATGTTTAGAAATTCTAACTAGACAATCTGGTGAAGCTAGAATTTGAATATGGTGAGCTTCATCAGATTCGTGAAGCTGGAGCTATGAGTACATTAAGAGTGTTTAGATGGATCATCTTGTTTATATTTTAGACCAAAAATATAAACTTAATTCACTTTATTTTAGCCTACAAATTTCAGATTTCAGGTGAAGTTGGAATCTGGAGCTCTCAAACAGGCCCTAAGCCAAATACTGCTCCTGAAAAGTATCATCACTCTTAAGCATTTTCCCAGCAACTGAATAAATACAGATACACGACATGTATTTCCAGATGTATACAGTATAGTAACAAATTATGTACATTAAATGATAGAATCTCCTCCTGGTTAAGTACGCAAGCAAAGTTCCAACTGGGAACTGTTGACGGCTACTCTAGTTTGTGACAATGGCTTCATCAAAATTCCAGTCTCTAACAAGGTCCCTGGACACAGCACGGCTCCGTTGAAGTCGAGGAGTGCCCTCAGTGCCTTGACCAGCCACCATTGGTGGCAATGGGGTCACCTTTGATGTCCCTACACTAGTAGCAGATACAGCCGGCGCTACTCTCCGAGTTAAGCAGGCAACAACAGCTCCACATCGGTTCTCCTCCTCCGAACTTGACACTGAGTAGCTTCTAAGAGAGTGTGGGGGGCTGTTCATGCCATGACATACGAGACAAGCAAGACTCATGACTGTCTAGCCGAAACTACCAGTTACTACTGCAATGGAATGAGCAATTGTTAGAAAAGATTCAATCGGAACATCAAGTTTCATTGAAACTACCATTATAGGCAATATCTCATGTGACCAATGCATATAGAATACTAGTGTTTACGTAGCACCAAGCCAGAAACAAACAATCGAACCCAACAAAACTTGCAGACAACATTTTAAGCAGTCATAAGCTTGCTACATACAGCAGGAACACTTCTAAATTCCAATAACATTATTGCTTTGGAAATAACTGATGAGGTAACGAAATATACAACGTGAGCTTCAAATTAAATAATTACTAAAAGGAAAAGTTTAATGAGTTAGTAGATAATAGTGAGTTAGCTACTATGCTGCATCAAGGGTGTATGCTATGTAGTAGCATCAGTCCCATTGCATTTGCTCAATCATAGGAAAAGGGATGGTCCATGACAAATTGTAATGATTGTTATCCAAGTTGGAAAATTTGACAGGAAATTACAAGATCATGTTTAGGAGTCAAATTCATATAACCCAGAGCACATGCGTACCTTGCACAAAAAACACACACGAGACAAATAAACAGGAAATAACATATCTGGTCTGCATGTTGGCAATGACAAGGATGAAGCATTAGCCAGAGATTTGCATACAATTTTAAGATGCCCGATAATTCAAAACAACTATCAAGGATAACAATGGATATGAACACAAAATTCGCCACTTTCTCAGAGAAGGGGCAAGAACCCATCCTAAAATGCTAGTATTAAAATAGAGAAAAGGGAGAGATCCCGTGTCTCATCGAAGCAAGGATGGAGTTCTCCATCGCAAGACGAAAAACAGGAAAGGTGAATGTAAATAGAGTACCTAGATCATATAAGGATGTGTTTGGTTAGTAGGATGAGGTTGAATGGGATAGGATGATCCTATACCATTTGGTTCCATTGTTTTAGGTGAATGAAATGGTTCAACATCCATAGAAAATATTTCTCAAATTTGTATCCAACTATCTAGAATGGGATAATTCCATTCAAGCAACCAAACATATAGATGACTTTTTTCTTGAATCATATCATACAAGCACCACTTAGTACACGCAACCAAACACACCTTAAGCAGACGACTAAGCCTTCGGCACCTAAATATGTGCCATCCTTCGGTTGAGGCTAGGAAATTCCACAAATGCGCCCTACCAAAATGCGCCATATCAAAAGAGGCTCTCTAAACTGCGTTGATATGGGAAGCACCTCTATAGTCTCATCTATCTGATTCTCATTAACGAGGGGCATTGTGGTTCAGTTCAAACTCCCAAAATTTTGGAAAATTAGCTGCTATTAGTACTTCACCACGCAGCAAACAAATCCGCGATAAATTGGAGGGATTGAAGTATCCATTCCAGAAAGAAAGACTTGGATTAGACTGCTCGCAGCAAAGAAAATACCAGAACAAAGATCAATCTTAGAACAACAATCCAAGCAAAGCTAGGGCTTCCTTACCAACAAAATAAGAAATCAAGAAGTCCGGACCGGATGGATCTCCGGTCTCCACTCCACGCCAGTCCAGTAGAGCGGACGAGGACTATGAGAGAAGAATACCTTCAAGGTGGTGTGCTTCCGTGCAAGGAGGCCTGGAGGCGTGTTCGTCGGAGCGGGTTCGATGATGTCGGCGAGAGAATTTGGGACAATCAGTGAAGAGGAAAAGGGAGGAAGATTTGCAAGAGGACGGTAGCCGGTCGCCGGAGGGGCGAGTAGGTATTATTGATATTTTCTGGGTCGTTCAAAAAAAATATTTTCTGGGTCGTTTTTGCATACGGAATGTGGAGGGAGGGGAAGAAACTTTTTTTACTGTCAGATGCTGTTTAGATTAAGGGTATTTTATTAGAACATTTTAAGATCTAATTTAAATTTAAATTAAATCTTAAATTTATTTACTAAAAGAATTATCACTCATTCAAACAGAACCTTAGGTTTGGGCTTTCATGCTAATTGCTTCAAGCACGAAGATTCTTATAATTTTTTTGGATGTCTGGTTTGGAACGTTTAAGTGACTCATCGTTCGTTTAGATGTCTAAAATAGGACATCGAACTCCGTAAACTAATGATTGAGCAAAGCTAGCTAGAGCATATCATCTAAAAACAATTCTATAATAGATAGTATCTAATGTTATTTCTATGACATCCTATAATCTTTTTAATTATAGCATAAAAATATTTATTATAGATAATAACTCATATAATAATATTTTATGTTGCTTATATAGCCTTTCTTCATGAAAAGAGAGTTGTACTCTATCTTCTCTTCTTTTCCCTCTCCATATCAGTAAAAATCTTATATGACAGAGCATGTAGACGACTGATATATTATAGGCCTTGTTTGGGGGCTTAAAACTAGTTTTAGTTTCTAAAAAGCCAATAAACCCTCCAAACAGCTCAGCTTTTAAGTAACTTTTAACATAGGCCAAAAACTAAAAACTGGGTTGAATTTGCTTTTACAGTTTATTGCTGAAAAAAATTAGCTACTTATTAAAGGATATCTTATCAAAAGCTATAATCGTTTTTCAGTTCAAAAGGCCGAAAATAATAGCTTTTTAGAAAAGTTGCAAATCCATGTACCGATGTACGTACCTTCGTAATCATTTTGGTTACGTCTGTTGTCGTTACACGACTACGCCCAGGTTCTCCCACTATCACGCGAACCTCGCACTATCCCACCGTCGCTGTCATAGACTCATAGGTGGTCCCTCTCGACGTGCCTTCGTTGTCTCCTCCGGCGCGGTCGTGCATACCTCACGCGACGGTGACACTCGACTCCACTGTTGCACGGCTATTACTGCCTTCTTTTAATGTCGCTGTCTGGTCCACACGAACCAACAGATTCAGAGGAACGATCCTAACAACCAAGCTCTTTCAGATTTTGTAGCTCGCTGGTGCAATGACGCGAGGTATTGTAGCTGTCCTGTCTGTCTTGAATAACTATTATGTATGAATCTATTATGCTTGAGAGATGGCGAGATGCCCTCTTGAAGCTAAGCCACATGGATCGTGGGAAGCACAGCACAGCCCAACACAGTATGATGGCCAGTGACGAGCTGGAGCCTGAATCGAACCACCGGGCAATGGACATCGTTGGCCGGTTCGCCTATCATGTAGCCGGACACCGGTGCCAGATACAGGCTCGCGTGGACAGCATGCCACACACTGCCTGATTTCGCAAACAGAGTGGTGTGCTAGTGTCCGGTGTTTGCAGGACAGATCAAAGCACCTGCCCATTTTTTAGCGCCAAAAACTTCTTCCTTTTATCATTTCAAGGCGCTTTGTGAACTGTGAACTGTCTGTGATCTTGCGTTGTCTGGTCGTGTGTTGGCCAGGCGGCTCTTTTTTATGAGATGGCTTAATTAATCAATCAGCTGTTAGATCCAATAGCTTTCTTTAATTAGTTTAAAGATGTTAATCGTTTTATGAAACTGTGCTAATCAGTTTTTTCAGAGGGAAGATAGTGTTTCACGAGTACACCGTTGCACTTTCCTTACTGTGCCGATCCAGATGGAATGGGCTTCTGTCATCGTTGCACGCTGTTGGTGCCTTTTGGGCTTTTCCATTAATGAATCACAGTCTTTGCTCGCATGATCATGTCTCTTCGAGGTCTCGTGTGGAAAATCGAAAATTTAAATCCATACGTGTGGTTCAGGATTTTAGACTTTTCAAACAAGCTCTATTTATATTAACTAGTAAGGTGGTCATCACGCACTTACGCGTTTATCATTTTAAAAGTATCTTAGAATTATTTGGTAGAAACAGGATTCAAACTTGATCAAACTTATAGGTTAAAATAAAGTGAATTAAGTTTATATTTTTAGTCTAAAATATAAACAAGATGATCCATCTAAACACTCTTAATATACTCATTTTGAATCTGTGAAGCTAAAATTTTCAAATTACTAGATTCTCGAATCTAGAGAGTGAATCCTAACTTAGATAACTTGGCAATACATATGTGATTTTTCCTTTTGGAAATAGATTCTATAACTCCATTTGTGATATTTTAATATTATATATTATAGGAGAGAATATACTCACTATGTTTCCCAATACTTGTTATACATAATCAAAACTTTCTTGCCCAAGTACTTTTATAGTAAAATAGTAAACATAGTATAGTATAATATTTTCTATTTATATCATCATCTCTTAATTTCATTATTGCAATGCTTATCTCTTTCTTTCTTTATGTACTTCTTTTAATACACATCATATTGCTTATATCAGTATATTAACACATGCCTATATATCACCGTCTTAATTTCTCTATTCCATATAGGTCCACCAAATGAAGAGTTAGGATGTTTTCTTTCTATTTTTGAGAATTTTTAGTATATTTAATATTTTCTTAGCGTAGTAAAAAAACCTATCATCCACTTATATACAAATCAAATTCCTTACTTTCTTTTATTTTTCCTCGAATTATCATATTTTTGGAATTTTAATTCTAAATAAAACCAAAATTCATATTTTTCACTTGGTATAGAATAGAAAAAACAATCCCAAATTTCCTTTTATTTTTATTCTTATGTTATTTTTTATTTAATTTATAATTTCATTTTTATGTTAGAATTTATATATAAATCTAACTATTAATTTTATCTATTTTTTATTCTAAATTTTAGCTACGCACAAATTTAATTTAGAGTTCATATGAAATTCAAATGGCTTATTTTATTTTATTTTTTCTAATTTATGTTAAGTTTTATTCTATTTTTTATTTTTACATACCATTTTTAGGTTAGAATTGGTATACAAATTCAATTTATAATTTTTATTTGGAATTTCATCAACAGGTTTAAATTTGGAGTTTGCATGAAAGATAAATGGTTGATTTCTTTTTATTTTATTATTCCTAACTTTTATAATTTTTTTATTGTACTTGGTATGGACTCTTCTTCTAATCTAAGCAGTTATTTTTATTTAATTTTGAATATTAGTTTTAAGTTAGCATTCATATACAAACCCAACTGTTGATTTTTTATCTAATTTTTTTGGAATTGATACTTATGCGCTCTTTTCAGTTGAAATTGAATTTGTATGTGCTCTTATTGTTCGTATCCTGTTTACTTTCTTGCACATATTTAGGGGAGCATAAAAGTTATTTACGCATAACTAACTTTGTTTTGCGTTGTTTAAAATATCTTTGACTTAGAAAAGGTATGTTGTCATCAATCATCAAAAAGGAGGAGATTGATAGCATCTAGGCCCCCTAATTTTTTCATTATATATGATCCTATGGTTTTGGTGTTGATGACTAAGTCAATGACCCCTAATCAAGAAGGTTACTGGTTGAGTATCCAAGAAGACATCAATAAAAAAGGTCAAGATTAACGACCCTTGTTATTAATTTTGGCTTGGGAGATGATTCAAGCCAAGTAGTTAGGATTATTTTAGATTGGCTGTATTATAAAGAGGGATTGTGCACAAGTTCAAGAGTTTTTGGTTCATAGGCTAAGTCAAGTTAGACTGTTTGGAATCAAAACTCTTCATTCATATTTTCCCTCTAAATCAGTCCTTTTCTCAAACAAATCCTACATTTTTTGTCGGACACAATCTCATTGCTCTTTCCTTAAGTTCGGCGCAACCTCAATCAAAATTTCATTTCTGCCGGACCATTCTTGCTCATCCAAATGTTTTGTTTGGAGCCAATTAAAGTCTTCGGGACCCTTTCTTTTTAATCCGGCGTCAAAATCTACTTAGTCAAAATTTCTAATCGAGCGCATTTCATTCACGATAGACCATCTTAGTTTCTTATAAATTTTAGTCCGGTGCAAGGTTTGTCTTCATCGGACCATCTCTTTTTGATCTACTATTAAAAGTCTCTTGAATAAAAGTTTAACCGTGCGTACACTATTCACGCCAAACCAACTTCCGCTAACACAAAATTTAATCCAGCGCAGTTGTATTCTTCTCGGTTAGACATATCTTGTTCTATCAAAAAGTCCGCCAGTACAAACACTTTGAAATCCTTCTTCAATGGATCAAATAATTTAGGTCCGGTACATATGTTCAAATACCCATCCTTTTGCCGAATCAAATTTCGCTCAAATGCTATATACAACGGACCAAACAAATTCAGTCCGGCGCAAATGATCTTTTCAACATCGGTCCGGAGTATAAAGAACTTACTTTGAAGCCTAATCTTCCTAAGTCCGTTGCAAATGTGTGTAGGCTGTTTTGATAGTCTGACACATTCCAACGGCTCCTGTGGTAGGTGTAACGGCTAGTTACAGTTCAAATAGTTATATAAGCATTATCTGAGCATTCCTTTAGATATTTTTTTTTATCTTTTTGACATTTTAGCACCTTAGAGCTTTTTATTCCTTCAAAGAGACCGTGCTTCAATCTTAAAACTCAAACTCTAACACTTTCTAAGTGTTTTTGGCTCCAAGCTTAGTCTAGATAGTGTTGTGCTGAGTGAACCAAGAGATAGGGCTTGTGGATAGTCTATTACTCTTGGAACTAATTGTTCCTAGACGTTTTGGAGGAAGTGTGGTGTGACCTGTCCAAAAGTGATTGTGGAAAGCCACCACTAGTTGTGAGAGGTTGGGATTCATCTCACCGGAGTGGTGAAAGAATCACCTTAGTGAAGACCAAAGCTATTGCGTCTAGTTTTGGAGGAGCTATACTTCGTGAGAAATGCTCTAACATGGAGTAAAAGTTTGGCTCTGAACCACGAGATAAATTCTTGTGTCATTTGTTGATTTATGTAATCAGTTTTTTATTTGGAGCTATTTCAGTGCTTTCTTGTCAATAATTTGAATCTTCAATAGTTAAACTCTCAGGTTGATTTTTATTTAGTAATCTTTTCTGAAATTCTTGAAGAGTTTCCTATTCACGCCCTCTAGACCAACTCGATCCTTCATGTTCTCGTCGTGACTCGCATTTAAATAATAATATCCAATGACTACTACAGTTTAACTTAGTTATGGTCCACCAGATTAAAGACTAAATATTTTGCTTTTTTGTGAGAATTTCTAATATATTCCTATTTAATTTGGAGTTCGTATGAAAATCCGACAAACCTGATTACTACATGAGGGCGTGAGGCAGCCGTTCTCGTCGTGACTCGCATTTAAATAATAATATCCAATAACTACTATAGATTAACTTAGTTATGATCCACCAGATTAAAGGCTAAAAATTTTGTTTTTTTGTGAGAATTTCTAATATATTTCTATTTTTTATTAGAAAGATCTAACGGTGATTGTAATTAGGGTCCACCAAACTAAAGGCTTTCTGATATATTCGTATTTTCTGTTAGAAATATCTAATGGTGATTGTAATTAGGGTCCACCAAACTAAAGGCTAGATGTTTTGCTTTTTTGTGAGAATTTATAGCATATTTCTCTTTTTTTTTCTTAGCAACTCTCCATGAGCTTTTAATATATAACAGATATCAATTGTGATTGAAAAGTGAGGGTAATCATAATTGTTCTTGTATTGTTCACTAAGTCAAAAAAAAAAAATAGAGGAAGCCTGGAGGATAACTGAGGGCTGAGGCACACAGCAAACTTGCTTTTGAGCTGTCGAGAAGGTCGATCCATCTACAGATTACTTCGATCAAGCAACTTGCTTCAGAAGCTGGTAGACGAGGCCAAACAAAACTAGAAAAGTGCGGCAATATTTGAACATACTTTCGATCTGTTTCCTGGGCCTTCAAGCAATGTTCGGCATGATTGCTTCCACATCGGCATAGTAGTATTAGTACTAGTTGATTGTGTTTCAGTGCAACCCTAATCACTTCTATGGTGATATTTTTTTTTAAAAAAACGTGGTCAACAAAAAACAGAACTACTCCTATCTAGCAAAGCCATTTGTAGGCTATAAACTCTCTATTTGCATTGGAAGTAGTACTTGTCATTTTTCTAAGATCATGCACACACAATGTATACCTGCTCGTGAGTGCCTGCTGTAGCCTACAACTCCTGCGTCAGTAGTCAGTGCTGCCATTTTTAGTCACATGGAACGAGCATGCAAGGCGCCCTAGCTAGCGTACGAACAAACTTTTCGTAGCCCGTGACAGTAATTTTGTCACCGAAACGTACGAACGCATGCGCCCAGCAAGTTTTTTGTACGTCGTACTAATAAATTGCTACGTATACCACCAGTACAACGTTTCTCAAACGATCGAATGCATGATGGAACACCTAGATACTTCTTTTGATTCACGGCGATATATAGTGTAAAAGCCAGCACTTCGTTTATTCATATATGAATATGGTCGATCGATGCACACAAACATGGCACTCACATATATTTCTTTTTCAAGTGTAATTCACAGTCGTAGCGGTACTGCAGAGATCGAGCAAGCATGCGTGCGTGAATGACGATGGACGACTGAACCGTAGGTAAGTAGGTAGCTAGGTATACTATATGCCATCAGGTTGCCATTGCTGCCTTGGATCATGAGATTGCGATGCAGAGGTGGTGGAATTCAGTAATTCATGGGCACTTGTGGCGTCCGTTGTGCGTGGTCATGTGGGCGTAGCAGGGGCAGACGTCCTCGTTGCCGGAGGTGCCCGGCGGCACGCAGCCGCAGCGCCCGCAGCACGTGTTGCACGCCCTCAGGCACATCTTCGGCCGCCCCGACTTGCTGCACCGGTACGAGCACCGAGCAGGGCAATCTACGTACACAAAGCCAGGTTAATTACAGAGAAGCGAATTGACAGAGATAGATTAATCTGATCATCTCGCTCTATCAGGTATATATGCACATCGTCCTCATGAAACTAATTAGCCACTGTACGTTCTGCCCAGCGGAGCAGTAATGGATTTCACGTACGAACTTACCGATGGCGTAAGCTTGCCCATGGGGAGCTGTGGTCTGCATATCAAGAAGAAGAAAACAATCAGGAGCTGAATCAATTTAGACAACCGAATGTCCATATCATGCATGCAGCACGAACTAATTAAGCATACTCTTCAGCGGTATACACACAAGTGCTTTTACTGGGATCGATCGATTAGGAATCAACAACTTTGCCGATTAAGCAGCTAAAGGTGGTCAATTGATCAGTATTTGTTCACCTCAACGAGGAGCAGGATAAGGAGGACTAGCGAGAGGGGCAGGAGCAGCCCGCCAGCCTTGGCCATGATGAGAGAGAAGCCTCGAAGCTGAACAGTTTTTGCTTGTGAGAGAGATGAGATGATCTAGCTAACCGGGCGGCGCTAGCTCAATTTATAGGGCGAGGCCGGAGGCTTCCAGATCGACGTCCTCCAGTGGGCCGGCACGCAGCACAACGAGCTGATCCGCGTGCCCCCATCCCCAGTGGTTCCGTGCTGGGCTCTCCACGCATGCAAATAACACGTAGCTTGCAACTCACGCCGTATCCGTCACTATTATGTCCTCCAATTAACACCACATTTATCTAATGCACTCTACTCTGTGTGTGTGAGAGAGAGAGATAATGATGCCGATTGCTTCACCAGTTCAGATTAACGCAGGCTGTTTTGCTCTGTCTTATTCCAGCGTCGGCACGCATGGCTGTGTCCTTACCTATATAGAGATGGTGTAGTGCCCAGTGTGTAGTCACACGCATGCATCCTATGTCGATTTAACTTGCGTGCGGACTACTAACTCATGATATGGATTAATCTGGTTAGAGTTCGTCCTCACTTTCTCAGAATTATCATAGGACATGGCAGACCTGGCGAAGGACCACAGAGTTTGAACGTGTAAACTTGCAACACTCCGTAATCGTACACACTTCCTGCTACTCAAGGGAAAAGGAGTGAGGTCGGTTTGGCTAAAGATATCAGCACAGGGCGATCCACTTGCCTGGCTTATGGTTTCAAGTTGCCTTTGGTTTTGAAAATAGTACCACTGACCCGAGCTTTTGCTACTAGTTTCTTTCTTCTGAACTTTTCTGGGTGTTTACGTCTAGGCCTTTGCCATGATCGAGCCCGTGATGGCTCAAAATCGATCCCAACATTTTGGGCCTAGACCAGGTGCCCGGCAATCAAGCTGCGCGCGCAGCCTCGGGCTGGCGCTCTCCCTCACATCTTCGGGGTCGGCAGCTTCATCAGCAGCGCGCTCGTGTCGGGCATCGACAGGGTGACGGCGGCGAGGGGCCGGAGCTGGTTCTCCAACAATCTGAACCGCGGCCATCTCCACCACTGGCTGCTCGCGTGCTCAGCGCGCTCGAGCTGCTCGCCTATGTCTACTTCGCAGCGACTTAATTTCTAGTACAAGAACAAACAAATAAAGTTGCGCATCGCCGATTGTTTGATCGTCATTGGCTTTTTCAGTTTGATTTGTTACGTCTTGTTGCGCATCGCCTTTTCGAATCGATCTACCTTTTACCCCGGATTAGTCTTAATCGGCTAATCTAGTTACCCTTCTAATCGGCTTCGGGTGATTCTTGATTTTAAGCGATTCACCTCGAAGATCGGCTTGATTGAATTTTACAACTCTTTCCCTTATCGATTGCGTAGGTCACATCGATTAGCACGCCAAGACACTTGAACCCGGTGTTAAATGCGGTGTGTTGCAACGAGAAACCCTCTTCACGTTTTTGGCGTCAACACATTTTTGGCACCCGGTGGGACAACGATCGACCAAAATGGGCTGCCGGGTAAATCCGTCGCACCATCCGCGTATATCCCGAAGCCATAATCGTCCTCACTTTGGACGATTTAACCCCAGAGCAGCGTAAGGAAATCGAAGATCAGAAGGCCGCCTTAGAGGAATTGATGCTGGGTTGCTATCAGAAAACCCGACGTGGGGTTACGCAAAAGACGGCGCTACCCACACTAAACTTCTTCGGCGACATTGGCGCTGCATCAAATTCGGTAAGCCGATATGCTCCGGCTCAAGCCGAATTATCCGCTATGATCAACCAATCTGTGCATCATGCTTTAATCAATCAATCGTCGGCTTTGGTTACCACTTTAAAGCCGATGATAGAAAATAGCGTAAAAACGATTGCACAAGAGTTGGCTACGTCCGGGATCGATGGACCCATTGCGACCACTCCCAACATACCTCGATATTCGTGGCTCCAAACACCAACACGATCAAAGCGTCGGCACGGACCAAATACCGCTAATGCCGACCCAATGCGTGTTGGCTCCACCAAATCCTCTTGGTCCGATTACTCATATTCATGCATATACTGACGCTGCAAAGTTGGATCCATCAGCGTCGGGGACTCACTACGCCCAGTCGGCTTCTCAGCCGATTGAATTAAATGGAAATTATAAACCTCAAGGACAAACCCAAGTTAGAAATCCGGCTCCATATAAAGTAGTCACGTACACAGAGCCGTTTATTCCATTGCCCGAGGTTACGGCTGCCCGAACCGATGGATACGAATCGTGGCAATATCCATCGGCTAGAACAAGCGACGGTAGGAAGTTACACTCGAGGCGGATACTACCCAAAATAGTTGGCCAAACCCTAGTGTTCCATCGGCTAACAACATCAATTGGGCTGATCAAATTTCTATGGTCTTAAGAGAACAGTTTGGCTTGCAGCCCAAAGGGAAAACAATCGGCTATAGAAAATCGTACCCAGATTATATTGACCGCATCCGTATCCCCATAACTTTAGGATTCCCGACTTTGCGAAATTTTCAGGATGATTCGATTACTACTTTAGAGCATGTTGGAAGATTTATCGCTCAATGCGGTGAAGCGACTCAATCCGATGGGCTAAAGATTAGGCTTTTTCCTTATCTTTATCGAGGACCCTTCACTTGGTTTACCAGGAGCGGTTCTTGCGACCACTGCTGGTTTCCTTCTCTTTGCAAATTGCATAATTCTATCAACTCATCGCCAGATACGCCAAGCCAATGGACAAGCCGAGTCGTCTAACAAAACTTTGATCAAGCTAATCAAAAGAAAAATTGATGAAAAGCCACGAACTTGGCATACTACACCGTCAGAGTCTCATGGCCCTTTCGGCTAGTATTTCACGGATCGATAAATTGTCACCATATCGCTTGGTATGGTCGAAGCCGTTGCCCGTAGAGAGATAAACATTGAGTCTATGAGGGCAAGACAAAACAAATTATCTAGTGAATACAAGGATCTATTGTTTACAATTTGGATGACTTTATGAATTAAGGCTCTACATTTTGAATCGCTTAAGAAAAATAAAAAAGTTGCAAGGGCTTATAATAAAAAGTTGTGCCAAAAATCAAGCCGATTTAGTATGGAAGACACATCACGACGGGTCTAAGGATAATCGATTCGTAAATGGTCGCTTACATGGAAGGACCGTATAAAGTAAATCCGCTTAAAGCAAACAAAACAAATAAGTAATCACTATCTATTTTTTATTCGTAGCAGACTTGACCATTGAAGCGAGCGCCTCCAGGATGCATCGATGATTTGGCGGATGTCGGTTGGGTAGTCGTCCGTCGCCATCACTTGTGGTCGACCAACTCGTCGGAGAGAACCCAAGAAGGTTCGACAAGTCATCTGGCGCCGCATCGCGAGTCTGAACAAAGCCGCGGTGCGGAGATGGAGGAGTTGGGAGCCTCGAAGTTACAAGAGATAAGGCCAATGTCCCTTGAAGGTCGGTCAGAACATCAGCTGAAACTTGAGTCGGAGGTGGCGGCGGATCAACAAAGGAGGTGCCCTGGAGATCGGCGTAACACCATAGCTTGAATCGATGCGTTCGGTTTGGAGAAAGAATCGAAGGTCAACCATAATAAAAACACATAGAAACAGTATGATGATAAAACACACCTCGACAGTATCGGCTTTGGCGTGTGAGAGGAACTCTCGGCGCTTCTCTCCTTGCGCTTGGGGTCTTTTTTGGGGTTTTTCTTGGTCGTGACTTTTGTAGATTTTGGTTTTTCTGGAATTAGCAAAGAAGGGTGAGAAGAGAGGAGAAGAATTTTTCTACCAAAAAAGAACTAGACACTTACTTGGCAATCGTTCCTTAGTTAGTTCGTCCAGTGAGGGGCTATTTACTCGAGGTTGGCTCGACGATAGGTCAAGCCGAATTGGTGCGACCTTTTTCCTTGAACCACTTTTCGATGGACCGACGGTGGTCTTCTCATGGGTGGATGTAACCTGCAAAGATCATGAAGAGGTTAGTCAGCGAATAGCGAGCCGAAAAGCGGTAAAGCTACTTAGCAAAGCCGATACCTCTCTGACTCTGACGAGTCGATATAACCCGAGGAACTATCCTCACTTGAGCCGCTTCTTCTTTCTCTTGGAGACTATCGTCGGCTCATGATAATCCGGCAAATTTTTCTATTATAATGCCGCTTTCGGTCCAAGTAGAGGGCATCGACTATCTGCGACCACCAAGTGGTAAACCGCAGCTGGCAAGAAATCGGGATGAAGCGCGGATCAGCAATTTGGAGCTCATCGGCGATCGGCGAACTACGTTGGCCGATAGTAGGTTCCTTACCACGCTCTGGTTAAAGCCGTTGAAGGAACTACTTGACCAAAGCCGAGTTGGCGAGAGTAAACCGATGGATGGTAGAACTTCGTGACGAAGGTTGGAAGGTTACTGCTTGCGGTTCAAGCCGGCATGGAGAATGCAAGGGAAAGGAAGATCCGATGAAAGCATCGGTGACAACGGCGGCATTGAGGAGTCGACTTCCGGTTCGAGAAAAAGATGGCCATTGAAAATCGGCTGCGTCACCATAGGAGAAGAAGTCCTTCTGGGAAAATACTGTGTTATCTAAGCCCAAGAAAAATTCGAGGTATTTGTGTAAAGCTAATGGGGTAATCTGGTATCGCCACTTGAGCACATTATTAGCCTTTCACCATGAGATCGGCTTGCTCTAAATTGGGGTGTAGTATTCTCTGGATAATCTTCAGAGAAAGCTTTTTACTTTAATATTTATTCAACTTTAAAATAGAAAAGCAGATAAGCACCTCTCAATTATATATATTTGTGCTAGGTTTATGTTACATGAATATAATGGAATTGTTTTATATATCATGCACAGATTCTTAAAAAATAAATCATTCAAAGTTTGGAATTTCAAACATAGATCCAATGGCAATATCCAACCATCCAGATCTAATCTCTCTCTCCCCAACCACTCCCCACCCTCTTCCTCTCTCCTTCTATGGCCACCACCCCCCACTCTTGCTTGCGCTGCCACTAGCACGGTGCCTCACTACCATCGGCATGACCCACCGGAGCTCCATCGCCGCCCTACTATCTCCTCCCCTTGGTGTGGCTACACCTTCTCCTCTCTGTCGCTGCCATCGCCGGCCTCCATCTCCTTTGCCCCTCCTTTTCCCCTGTTTACGACGGCTACTTTTGCCCATCACCTCCTAATGCTCATCGATTCTTGTCGGCACCACTGCCTTTGCCACCCACCACCCTACTACTAGGGAATGGGCTATCACAATCGGTTCCAACCGGGTTTTACAACCGGTTTTGGAACCGCTTCTAAACAATCGCTTGTGATACTCCGGGCAGTATCGCAAGCGGTTTTATAACCGCTTGTAGAAGCCACTTAAAAGAGAAATAATATTGTGAGGAATGGGATTCAAATCCACGACCTCACCCCTCCTCGTGACCCACGCCTCACCCATGTAGCCAACCCACCCACGCGTGCTCTCTGATAGAGTAGGACACGCATTCCTTTTATTATTTCAAAAATTGGGCTTCTACAAGCGGTTGGGGACACGAACCGCTTGTAAAAGCCACTTTCTACAAGCGGTTCGTGTCCCCAACCGCTTGTAAATCTCTAGAAGGGGTTCGGGACACGAATCGCTTATAGAGCTGAGGCTCCAGAAGGGATTCGTGTCTAGAACCGCTTCTAGAGACCCCTCGGCCCGTTGCTTGACTGCTTGTGGCCTTGAGAAGCACAAGCGGTGCACAACTAACTGTTTGTAATAGGTCACTTGTGAAGGTTGATTCTGTAGTAGTCCTCTGATCTATGGCCAGCAAAGCCATTGTCACCAACCGTCGGTCCTATCCCACTCCAGTTTCCCTCTAAATCAGGGCCTTGATGAATCCTAAACCTAACTCGTTGGACCTGAGCCTTAATCCGGCAAACTCACATTAACTTGTTAACTGCCAGAGAAGACGACCTCACTAGCCAGAGCATGGTTCTCCAAGCAAATCGCAAGGTTAGAAGTTAAAAAAATATACACTAAAAAAATCATTCGACATATATATAGCAATGCTGATTTGGGTGTATGACCTTACATTGATGTTGTTATATCCGATTTGTGCTGTGTGGCCAACTGGCCACCGGAGAAATTGATGCTTAAGGCCAGTTTCTTTTCTGAATCATGTGTTCTCGAAAAAGAACAGAAGGCCAAGTGAACTCTGCACTCTGAACAATTGATGAGGCCGCGTTCTATGAAAAAACGAAAACAAAAAGATTAACAGGCTTCGGGTACAATTTATGATCACCTGCGAGGCTTTTGGCGGGTTTTCCTGTCGAAGAATAACCTTGTAGAACATGCATGGTTCTATAATAATGCACTTACCTTTCCTTAATAGAAACTGAGTTCTTAGCTTTCTTTTTTTTAGCCCTCAGTCTGCTTGAGAATAAATTTACAAAAGTAGTCCGTGTAAATAAATTTGCAGATGGATCGATCACCTTTCACAGTAATATCAGGGCTTCTGCAATCAGAAAAAGAACTATGTTTGCGATTTCACTGGCACTGAAACCGGATTTTAAAAAGCGCAACGAGACCATTTATTGCATAAGGCACAAAGGGCCCCACGCACAGAGTCCCCGAGCATCCACCACCACCACTTACTCCGCACCGCTGTGCAGAGACCGACACCTCGTCATTAGTCGAGTAATCACTGATCAGCAGCAGCCCGCGCCTCACGCCGCCCCAGTGCCATGGCGTCGGAGTTGGTGTTGGGCTCGGGCTTCTCAGATCCTCTCCTCCCCCGCGCCAGCTCCGGCCACCGCCCCACCACCGGCGGCTGGAGGTCCGCGCTGTTCATAATCTGTAAGCTAACCACAATCCCGCAAGCACCTGCAGCTCGCTCGCTCGAGTCGGCTCGCTTATCGGGGCTATTTTTCTGTGGGAATTTTAGGGGTGGAGGTGGGGGAGCGGTTCGCTTACTACGGCATCTCATCGAACCTGATCAGCTACCTAACCGGCCCGCTCGGGGAGACCACGGCGGCGGCGGCGGCGGCCGTCAACGCGTGGTCGGGCGCGGCGTCGATGCTGCCGCTGCTCGGCGCCGCCGTCGCCGACTCATGGCTCGGCCGGTACCGCACCATCGTCGCCTCCTCCGTGCTCTACATCACGGTCAGTCAGCCTTAACTGAACGCCTCTTCCTTCGTCGATCTCATCGCTGCAATTTGGATTTTTTTTTTCGAGTGGTGGTGCTTTTATATTTTTTAAAAGCCATATACATATTAAAGCATTGTTTCCAGATTTGTGTTTTGCTTTGTCGTATTTAATCAGAGTCCATTTGCGACTTGCGTGCAACTCGTGCGGGGTTGATTACCTAACACTGTCACGTCGTTGCTGACCTGTAGTGTCCTTATCAAAGTCATTATTCCGTGCGTAATTAGTCGAGAAGCAGTAATCTCGCTCGAGTGGCGTATGCACCAGTTGCATATTGAAAAAATCTCAAGTAAATTATTCCGTGCGTAATTAGTCGAGAAGCAGTAACGGTTGGATTCGGAGCAAGCATAAGCAGACCCTGCAGGTTGAAGCATGACGAATCGAATCGTGACCCTGCAGGTTGAAGCCATACGAATGTGTTTTTTTCACTCTTATCTCGAAGTCCAATTAGTATATCTCTTTTAATAGAGGTGCTTTCATTTTTCTTTATTTGACAGTTGCATAAATATTAAAGTATCAATGAAGGGTAGATAGGTTCCTGTCGTTTCAGTTTCTGTTTAGAAAAACGGATTGTTCGTCGAAAAAGAGGATTCTGAACAGTTTCTCCCACAATCAGAAACTGCTCTCCACATAGAATCAGAATCTGACTAATACCTGATTCTTATTGGCCCGGCTCGGAACCTAGAAGTTACAATTAGCCCAGCCCGATTCTTCCACAATCAGAAGCAGCTTCTCCTATAATCTAGAATCCATAATCTAGAAGCTGAAACGAATTGAGCCATAGTATTCTCTCCGGTTCACGAAAACTTGTTGGTTTGAGATGCGTGCAGTCAAACATTTCAAATTTTAGCTATCAATATCTTTTTAGATATTTAGATCAGATGCATGAAAATTATTTGTGTAGATTTGCCTCGAAACGTACTTTTATAATACTGTAATTTTATTGGATTTATAAATATATTATAATAAAAATTAGTGATCAAAGTTAAGTTTTGGGAACTGTGTCGATCTCTAAAACAATAATTATCTGTGTCCAGAGGGTGTAATTACTTGAAATGCTAGCATATTTGGCCCCTTATTCTTTTTTTTTTGGCAAAAATACCTCCTTAATTTTTTTTGCGAAAATAACTCTCTTTGTGCTACAGTACCATGCAAAAGAAATTTCATGGCACTGTAGCACAATGTTTTTTAAAAAATTTTACATTGCTGTGGAATTTCGCTCGCCCCGAGCGCGACATTTACATTTGCCGCTAAGTTGAGACGTGGGATTCCATTTTTTCCACAGTGCGGTTGTGCGGTAATGGGTTTTCCGCTCTAGAGTGGCGCGGTAGAATGGTGCATTGTGTGTGGATATAGCCACGTGTCACCTTGTGGTTTTTTCTGCACTTCTCATGCGTGCGATTTGTATTTGCCACGCTCTCCGTGCATGGGATCTGCAAGCTAGAGGGCTATACTTACAAAAAAAAAAAATCGTGTAGGAGCTAGTTCTGAAAAAAATAATTTTGGGGGGCTACAACATTGAAGAATTCTAGTTACTTACCTCTTTGCTTACTTCAAAATTTGTGATGTACTCATAGTTTATAGGATAGAGCAACACAAAAGAAAACCTCATAGTAAACATATCTTAATATGGTGATATTTGCGTCCAAGCATATGTAGCTTTTCTCAAAAGGTTTTTTTACATAAAATTTGTGTCTTTCATTTCTATTTTTCTGTGCATTTTTACTATCAATGTATAAGATTTGACGATTTCTGCTATACATACATGAAAGTTTATTAGGGATTATGCAAATTTTTGCTGCGTTCATACAAGGAAGCTTATGAGGAGTTTGTACTATCTTTCTATGTATACATAAAATTATACTAGCAGATTTAAGATTTTTTTCCGCATGGCGACTCTAGAGTATGATCTTCCGCTGCTGGATTGAGACATAAGGTTTTCATTCTGGCAAGTCAAGATGCGGGTTATTTTTACACACCTCGATTTAGATGGCACTTTATTAGGGATCGATAAGATGCCTGCTGTATAACCCTTTGAGGAGAAGTAAAGAAAAGATTGTAAATATCAGATTTTTCTTCATCCGCCAAATAATATTCTACAGGATGTTTTAAAGGAGAAGATGGTAGCTTAATAAGCATGGGAAAGTAGTTCAATGGATTTTTAAATATTTGTAGGACACATTTAATGCTTGTTTACTGTTTAGAAAAATTAGTGATGGACTTGTTGGTTATATAGATTCAGATTTTGCTAGAGATTTGGATAAGAGAAAGCCTCTTATTGGTTATGTATTCACTGTCGAAAGATGTACTGTTAGCTAGAAGTCAAATATGAAGCTACTATTGTCATGTCTACCACAAAAGCTAAGTATGCTGCTATTTTTGAAACTTGCAAAAAAGATGTTTGACTGCGAGTTTTGTTTATTAAGCTTTGTGAAAAGACATCTTGCACTACAATATTTTGTGACAATCAGAGTACTATTTACCTTAGAAAGGATTAAATGTTTTATGAGAGAACAAAACACATTGATATCAAATATCACTATATTTGATGTATCATTACTTGATGTGATGTTAAAGTCCATAAGATAAGTACTTATGATAATACTACTGATATGTCAACAAAGGTAATTCCATCCACTAAGTTTAAACTTTGCTCAAATTTAGTTAGTATTACTTACTAGTCTTTTAAGCTTTCGGCACTAAATGTGTTTATGATGATTTGTTTAGAGAAGATTTATGTTTTATTTTAGCTATAGGAGGAATTTGTCTTAAGATTGATATTGTTGAGTTTGAGTGTGATATAAATTTATTTTCTATTCTAACTCAGAGCTCTACTCCTATACAAAGTCCTTTGTATATCCTTTGCTACGGCCCCCTCTTTTTCAGTTTCTTTTGTTTCACCGCACGTATCCATGTATCATCCCCCGCGGAAATAATCTATAGCGGTCTACCTTAGCCTATGCCGGGTCATTCTCAATGGACCAAGCGGCAGTTGTGGTTAGTAATCTCAAATTTTGATTGTTTATGATATGATATGACCGTGATTGCATTCATGCTTTGATCTCATGTGCTACCATGGTCTCTTTTGGTATAGCTTCTAGACTAATTTTTCTCTAGAAAAAGCCACAAACCATGCTGGTTTTTAGTTCAGCTTTTTGTCTAAATCCAAACCTATTTATGAAGAGAAGCAAAAGCTTCTGCAAAACAGTTTTTAGGACAACCAGCTAGAATGTGACTTTTATACAATCACAAGCCGTGCCAAAGATGGCGATACGCTAAAGGTGTTCTTGAGGAGCAATTATCTGCATCTGCATTACCGAGCCTCCATTTTCGACGAGGCAGGGTAGCAAAAGCGAGCCACGTCAAGACTTTCATGCCACTGTTGGGTGATGGATTCGCAACATGTTTTGCCAAAAATAATAAATACTAAATGGGAGGCGTTTCTATTTCTATATATTATTATTTTAAAGTTATATAAATATTAAAGCATAAATAAAAAGTGAGTGCTCATTACATATCGTTTCACTTGTTTTAAAATTTATGCAAATTGTATTGAGGTGGTTAGCCCCACGAGGATTTCATCCAAGTAGACATAGGGAATAGGGCGATGTTATGTTGGCACACAATTTTTTTCTTTTGTAATTATTTTCCGGAGATTTGCGATTGTGCAAGCCAGTACGCCGTATGACCAAGTAGTTTGCTAAATTGTCAGGTTGTTGTTTAAGTTTGATCGAATTGAACCGTTGCGTAGGAGTGCTAGAATTTTAGATGAACTTGGTAGGATTTATAGGAATTTCGAAGGATTTTTGAGAAATTAAAATTCCTGCATTTGACATATGGTCTAAAACCTTGAATTTTATACCGAGATACTAACTACTCCCTCTGTTTTTTAAGGCCTATTTTTTGAATGATCTTGTTTACAAATGTAAGACTTGCATGTAGATTTAATGAGACTTTTCCTTCTATAGCCCTATTTATTTTCTCTCATCTATATGCATTTATTCATTACCACCCATACAAAATATATCTTTCATCTTCGAAGACAATTAAGTGGAGACATCTAAGTCATTTTCTCTCGTATCTTTTTCAATTTCAACGCAACCCTTAATCCTTGTGCAAAATCAAAATACGCCTTAGGGCATGTGCAATGGTGCCACTTCAACTAGCTATAAGCACTACAGGAAACAAGAATAGTGTCCTCGGCCGAAACATTTTTATCGTCGGTAAAAAGGCCGGCGACACAAAGTATACCTATGTCGACGGTTTTAACGCAACCCGACGACATATATACACCAAGCAGGCCTGTCTCGGCGGTTACACCAAACCCGCTGATATAGACCACAAGCTGTGTCCTCGGCCTCATTAAACCCGCCGACACAAGCACTCCACCTCAAACAGAGAGGATCGGCGCGAGATGAAAATTGAATTTCAGATCCGCCAACACAAAATGTGTCCTCGGCGAATTAAACCCACGACCACAGGCACAAGTCGTGTCCTCGGCCTCATTAAACCCGCGACCACAGGCACTCCACCTCAAGCAGGGAGAATCGGCGCGAGATGAAAATTGAATTTCAGATCCGCCAACACAAGCCGTGTCTCGGCGAATTAAACCCGCCGACACAGAACTCCGCCTCAAGCAGGATTATCGGTCGCGATGAAAATTGAATTTAAGATTAAAACACAATCTGTGTCCTCGGCCTTATTAAACCCGGCGACACGGGCACTCGGGCCACCAAAGTGTACGAAGACTTTTGTCGTCGGAGAAAGCAATGACGATAAAAATAAGTCTATGTCCACGGCATAAGCATATTTATTTACACAAATTAAATTTTATCGACGGTTTTATTTTAGTCATGCGATAATAGTAATTCCAGATTAATTCAAAAATCTATTTGAAAGTGTTTTTGTTGTTTTTAAAATTAAGAAAAATTAAATAGAGCTTTTAGAATAGTTGTTAGGCAACATACATCTATATGACATGTAATTTTTTTATTATTTAATTAATTGGTATGTTCGGTTGCCGTGTGTGTCTCTGTACGTTACCTCAAAGTATTTTGAGTATAACCTTGTGACGATTCAACGCAGACCAATTGAAAGAAGCGAGGTATGACTTGGAATAGGTTTGTGCATGTTGTAAAACCTTTAAGTGAGCGTAGAAATGTCTCGTTCGACCGGTCAGAGGCTACAAAAGTATCGAAGAAGAACGTCACGATGGTGACGACTCTGTTAGTACTCTCCTTGAGTTTTCGGAAGAATTTCTTGTGCCGATGAAATCTTAGGGCAAAAGAAGAACGAAATGTCGGCTAGAATAGATTGTGCATGTTCTAGGAATCTTAAATTGGCCTTAAAAATGTCTTGTTGAACGTTTTGCAGGGTATTAATATCTTGTGAATGGGACCCAGTGTCGTCGGTTCTCTGTTAACCGCGGACACTACATTGTCTATTGCACGCTGTGTACGTAGGACCCGTGTATGTGTCGGCGGCTTAAGGGTGATTTGAACTAATTTTCTTTCGGTTAAAATTTACCGATCAGCCTTTTATCGTGATAATAACACTGGTCATAATTTTTAAAATTACTCAAGATTGATTATCATCTGAAATTTTTGTGAAAATATTAATGATATGTTAGGACCATCCACAAAGATTTTAAAAAAAGTATAACATCATTTTAACTATTTTTTACTTGGATGAATTTTACTGAGATTTCGGCAATTTCAGTCAAAATTTCAAAAATTTCATTTAAAAAATTCTGGATTTTAAATTTGCTTTGTGAATTTTGATCGAATTTCATCTGAAATTCTGAGATTTCATCGAAATTTTAAATTTCACCTATTTTTAAAATGTGAACCGAAAATAAAATTTTAAATTCCCTGGTCGGACCCGTGTCTGTGTCGGCGGCTTAAGTGTGGCCGACGATACAGATGTGGACCCGTGTTTGTGTCGGCGGCTTAAGGGGTGGCCGACGACACAAGTGCCCTGTGTTCCTGTGGTCCGTCGTGCCAGGGTTCTCGGCTAACGTCTTGGCCGTGCCACATGCGTGTCGGCGGGCTATGTCTGGCCAACGACACAGGTCGGCCTTATCACCCCCACACGCGCGATTTCTCGGCTCTCTGCTCTCTGTCTCTTCCGCTCGCCACTGCTCGCGATTTCTCCACCTCCCTTCGCCGTTTCTCGCCTCCTTTCTTGCCACCGCCTCCCGTCCGTGAGCCCGCCTCCACCGGTCCGGCCGCCTCCTCCCCGCCGGCCACTGCCCGCCCGCCCGCCTTCCGGCCTGCCCACCCGCCCGCCCATGCTGCGCCTTATACTGGCCGTCGCCTCCCGTCCGTGGCGCCTCCACCCGCTCGGCCGAGCCTCCCGGCCGACGTCGCGCCTCAGTACTGCGCTCAGAACCCGGCGTCCGTCGCCTCCGGCCACCACCTTGCGCCTCGGCTCCTCAGCCCACCGCCTCGCTTGGCCTTGGCCGTCTTGCAGGCAGCTGCAGCGTCCCGACCCGACGCGCCGCCAGCTAAATTGGTGAGAGGTAAAGTGGAGATCAAAGCATGATCTGCAAGGATGTATTGTCTTACTTACGGAATATGAGATATCTAGATGTCAATTTGCCACTATGTGAGTCTAACAATTTTGTCTGTAAAACTAGGATAGTTGATATTGATGTGTTTTGCATAAGTAAGCTTTTTTGCAAAAGGTTTATGCGATCGTTAACTTGTCAGTTTGCACCTAGGAAGTACCGTCAGTGCCAACAAAAATCCCTATTTGCAAGTCTGATGGCAGTATTCTTTCTGAGGGGCCAGGAAGAATATGTCCTGCAATAGATCATAATTATTTCGTGGGGCATGTTACTTGAAATTTAGAACTAAGGAAACCCTTTCTGAGTGCTACAATGTGAGTAGTATTTAACTATCTGTGTACAAGGATATATTTCGAACATCAGAAATGATAGGCTTCAGCTGCAGTGCTCCTACCACCTGATCATTGAGATCATCATGGCACCATCTTCCAAATCATGCTGAAACCATTCCATGTAGATGAGTAGATCGCTATAAATGACAACGTTTCCTAGCATCTGTACCCACCTGGCCATACATATTGAATTGACTCCTGTTGAGTGCAGAAAACACAAGAAATGTTTCTATTACATCCTCTAGTAGTCAAGTTTTCTTGTTTTGAGGTGAACATGCTGATGGTTCTTATCTTCAAATGGAACTTGAAGTTTTCTGTGTACAACTTGAAGTTCATGCTTTGAAGTTGAGACAGGTAGTAATGCTTTGAAGTTCATGCTTTGAAGTTGAGACACAAGATAGCCCTGTTACGCACGGAAGGGTGCGTAATAAATCGGCTATAGCTCAGGCCGAGGACACAGATGTCCACTCTGTGTCGGCAGCATTAATTAGGCCGAGGACACAGATGTCTAATCTGTGTCGGCAGCATTAATTAGGCCGAGGACACAAGTGTCCCCTCTGTATCGGCAGCTTTAAGTTCGCCGACGACAAATGTCTGGGTGTCGGGCCGGCCTCGGATGGCATCTGTGTCGTCGGGATTTATTGTGGCCGTGGACATAGGTTGGTTGTGTCGTCGACTCTGTGTCGTGGGACTTGTGTCATCGGGAGGCCGACGACAGAGCCCTGTGTCGGCGGTTTTGGCATCTGTGTCGTCGGTAAAAGCCGAGGACACTGAACAAGATCCCTGTAGTGAAGAGTGTCATCTCAGCATTTTGTTTAGGTGGAAGAGAGAAAATGAGGAGGGAGATATAGACCAGCTACTAATGTAAAGTCATGTTATAACTAATTCCAAGGCACTTATTATCTATTACATGTGGACCAATATTTAATTTTATAGATAATGCTATAGCTAATCTATTGAAGAGGTTATTGATATGCTATCTATAGATGATATGAACATTTCTTATAGCTAGTACCATTGCACATACCCTTATAATAAAAATACTCCCTACATCCTTTTTTACTTTGTATTTTTTTAATTTTTCATGGTCTGCGTGGCTTTAATAGTTACTTTTTATTACTTTATAAAAATATGTTATTAACATTATAATATTATGAAAGTATTTTTAACGATTTTATATAGCTAATATATATTTTTAGATGTATTGATAGCCAAACTTTATAATGTTTGACGTACGGATTCTATGGTGCCAAAGTAAAAAAGAACTTTGTGAGTATTTTCCTTTCATCCAAATTTGGCAATTCGGCAGGGTCTAGGCATGCTGGCCCTCTCATCCATGCTCCCATCACCTCATGACCAACAATGCAGCGTCGCCGCCGACGGCCGGCGAATGTGCCCGCCTTCCTCCCTCCAGACGGCCTTCTTCTACGTCTCCCTTTACCTGGTAGCCATTGCCCAGAGCGGCCACAAGCCCTGCGTGCAGGCCTTCGGCGCCGACCAGTTCGACGCGACGGACCCGGGGGAGTCGTTGGCGAGGGGCTCCTTCTTCAACTGGTGGTACTTCGGGCTCTGCGCGAGCGCGACCGTCGCGGTGGCGCTCATGAGCTACGTCCAGGACAACGTCGGCTGGGT
The DNA here is from genome assembly GCA_036346375.1 of Guadua angustifolia. NCBI lineage: Eukaryota > Viridiplantae > Streptophyta > Magnoliopsida > Poales > Poaceae > Guadua > Guadua angustifolia. Next base: position 35,493,210 of record CM070509.1, on the reverse strand, counting down.
TCTCGGCTTCGGCGTGCCGTGCATGATCATGCTGCTCGCGCTCGTCGTCTTCCTTCTAGGGACGAGGACGTATCGGTTCTACGACGACTCCGGCGACAATGGCACGTTCTCCCGTGTCGGCAAGGCCGTCAGGGCCTGGAGGAAGACGTCGCGAGAACGTGGTGCCTTGGTAGAGCACGGCGAGTGGGCGCAGAACGCCGTGCTCACGGAGGAGGTGATGGGGCTGGCGAGGCTGTTCCCGATATGGGCGACGTGCCTGCTATATGGCGTGGTGTTTGCGCAGCCGCCGACGCTGTTCACGAAGCAGGCGGCGACGCTGGATCGGAGGGTCGGGTCGTCGTCATTCCAGGTGCCCCCCGCGGCGCTGCAGAGCTTCATGGGCGTCAGCATGGTCACCTGCGTCGTGCTATACGATCGCGTCCTAGTGCCCGTGGCTCGCAGGGTCTCCGGCGTGGCTTCGGGCATCACCATGCTGCAGCGGATCGGCGCCGGCATCGCCCTGGCCCTGGCCGCGCTGGTGGTCGCCGCGCTGGTGGAGATGAAACGGCTGAGCACGGCGAGGGAGGCCGGCGTGGTGGACAGGCCGGGCACTGTGGTCCCCATGAGTCTGTGGTGGATCGTGCCGCAGTACTTGCTCCTCGGCGCGGCGGACGTGCTCACCATGGTCGGCATGCAGGAGTTCTTCTACGACCAGGTGCCCGGTGCGCTCAAGAGCCTCGGGCTCGCGCTCTACCTGAGCGTCCTCGGCGTCGGCAGCTTCATCAGCAGCTTCCTCATATCGGTTATCGACCGCGTGACGACGAGGGGTGGCGGGACGAGCTGGTTCGCCGACGACCTCAACCGGGGGCATCTCGACTACTTCTACCTGCTTCTTGCCGCGCTCACCACGCTGGAGCTCCTCGCTTACGTTTACTTCTCAACGTCATACATTTACAGGCGAAAGGCTGTTAATGTTCATTGATACATGGATCGATGCACGCATATGTATATTTACCTGTGGAGTTCGGATCGAGCATCACATTTCATGGCAGTATGCAAAGACAAAATGGTTAGTAGTTTTTAGTACTTGAAAGTTACAATGAAATGTGATGTATGGACATAACCCAGAAACAGCATTGTTCTACAGGTTGGGAAAAAGAATGCTCAACCCCTACCAGAAACAGCATTGTTCTACAGGTTGGGAAAAAGAATGCTCAACCTTAGGGGAATGGTATCTGAATAATGGCCAAGTATGCAGTACAAATTACAACGACAATTTCAGTAAGATTATACAAGAGTACAGTGACAATTACTACTCCAGTGCTGATTCGTCTGGGTGCAAATGTTTCACTTATGCTATTACTATTGCTGACTGCTTAACAAATAGTAACAAAATAAGAAACAGAATTATTTGGCCAAAGCATATCTATTTTAAGGGGAAAATATTGAACAGTTCTCGGCTCCGAGCAAAAAAGATGGATATATGTATTGTAAGAACCCGAATTCACCAATTCGGATCCACCGTGTATGCCGCACTATTCCCAGGATCAATGCTAGTGCACACGGCTTAACATTGGTAAGCATCACATCATACACAACGATAATAACAATAAGACTTCATTTATTTAATATAACTAGTGTATGATCTTATGATCACTTACATTTATTCGGCCTCATGGGGCAAGACTAAGATAAAATAAGACAAATGCAGCGGAAAATTGTAGAAGACGTAGTGACTCATCAGTACACCACAGGCGACTGACGAGGCTTGGCCTAGTTACTCGCGTCCACCTGAAAGTCCTCCTCAAGCATAGGCGATGACTCCTCCACTGTCGTTGTTTTGTAAGCAAGGGTGAGTACACCAACACGTACTCAACAAGTTGTGCACAGAATGCATTTCTATTACAACTATATGCAGTCTTATTCCAAAGGAGGGCTTATGGTTCATAAGCAGTAAAGCAGCATTTTCAAACATAAACAGTATATAAATTGAAAGACAGTAAAACAAATAATAACAAGTACGTAGATTCCATTATTTCTCAAATCAAACCCAAGTTCTCCATCCTAACTCATGTTCCATTATCCACATGGCATCCTGCCATCCCAAACAGTTGTCCATTTTAATTAACTACCCCTTGACTGTAATTCCCGAGCATTGCTCAATACCGTGAGCATGGCTATCCGAATAGATTGTACACTCTGCAAGAGGTTATGCACTTTACCCACACGATATAACCATGCACCCACAGGTGAACGATTATAACAAAGCCTTTACAATGCATCCTCTTAACCCATGCTACCGCTAAGGTTTCAACAACGAAGGGCTACACCACCACGACAGGCCCCCTCTTGCGCCATGTGAGTTCTCCCGTGCACGGACTCACACCACCAAGATAGCACTTAAGTTAAGCATTTGCAAATTAGTCACTAGGCTGCCCATAACGAACATGTGGTACGCAAGTTTGACTCAGGTCAAAGGCTCGCAAGGTTAAGTCCTTAGGATTGATTAAAGCAAGACTTACACATACCCTTTCTCGCCCATCGGGCCCACCACACACCCTTGCCCTTCCACTTGCTTCAATCTAAAGTGATTACCTCCGGTTGGTTACCAAGCATCACATGCTTATCACAAATCAACATCGTTGTGTGACCTTCTGCCACGAGAACTCAATCTCTTCGTGCATCCACACATGATACACAAATTAACATCTTTGTTCCATATTTCATTAGTCAAAATTACTAACCATCATTTCATGTACATGTGATGACGTGGCATGGCTAAGCATCTCTAAACCGATCTAACCATCCATGTTGATTTCATTATTAACCAACTATATTAAACCAACCTAAGGTGACAAGTGGATCATGGCATACAATTATCAAGGTAGGGTATAACTCAAAAGGTATGGTAGCTAATCCCAAAGTTAAGTTGAAATCATTTATACGCATGAAATAACAAGTAATAAAGTAAATCAAAATAGCATGCAATCTAATTTATGGGTGCAACATGATCAAAGCACAACTTGCCTTGGTTAAGCTCCTGCTCCTGATCTGGAAATAATTCCTGAGTTGAGAAATCCCCTTCCGAAGCCTCGCACAATTCAACGTCTACGCGAATCGAGGAAGAAAAGCAAATAAAAACCAAAATCAAAGAGCAAACAAATTCAAAAATTCAAATAAAAGACACCAATAGAAAGATCTCATTTTACAAATTTTAGGAATTTGAATCACCTCAATCAGAGTTCAGTATCTGAAAGTTATAAGGTTTTGAATTTTGAAAATCTGAAAAATACCACGAAAATAAATTTCCGAATTTAGTGAATTATTTTTATACGGAAAATCTGGATTTTTCGGCTCGGCTGACACATGTGCTTGCGTGGCGCCAACTCATCGCCACCTCAGCGCTTCATCCCACGTGGCGACACGCGTCAGCGAAGCATCAACCTACCTCTACCGGTTGACGTGGACGAATCTCGTCCGTCTGATGAAGATCCGGCGGCCCACAGAGCTCCCGAGCGACGAAGGAATGACGGCGGCGCAACTCGCCGGTGCTGAGGACGACGACGCTCCCGACGGCGAACGAAGCGACTCCGGCGACCAAGGCAGCGGAACCAGCGGCGTGCTCGGCGAACTTGAATTCGCACTCCTTTCGGCGGAAGAATCCCTAGCGGCGAAAAGCGGCGCAACTTCTCGGCCGAACTCCGCAACTCCGACGAGCTCCTGCGGTTGCTCAACGACTCTCCGGCAGGCGTGAGGAAAAACGCGGTGGCTCAAGGTGAGTCTCGAGGAGAGCTCGGGTCACTATTTATACCCGTGGTGCGGAATCAAGGAAAGTTTGAGGCGGCGGCGTCCGGGTCGGAGAGCGGCGAGGAGTCGGTCGGAGCGATGCACACGACCGCTCGATCGAGATCAACGCTTCGGTAGTTTTAGGGTTTCCTTAAATGTCACGTTTGATAAAGGCCGTTGGATCTTGATCCAGCGATCGAGGTTAACCCTCCGTTTCCTATTCAACCCGCCGATAGATGGGCGACCGTTCTTCGTTCATTCCTTATTTACTTCGGATTTTCCTTTTAAAATATTTCCATAAATCGTTTTGATTTATTTAGGGCCTTAAAATACTCTAAAATTCCCATAAAATTCTCAAAAATATTTTGAGCTATTCTCGACTTAAATAAAATATTTTCACAAAAACTTTATTTTGCAAATATCTTTTATAATTCTTTCTTGACAAAAGATAATATATTTTAATTCAAAAGAATTCAAATAAATCTCGAAAAATCCAAATAAATTCAGAAAGTTCACAAAATTCATATTTAGCATTAAAATAATATTAATTAATTGAAAAGCTGAAATTTTGGGATGTTACAAACCTCCCCTTAACGGAATCTCGACCCCGAGATTTAAGGCCAACTAGAGAATAGGTTCGGGAATTCTGCCCTCAGGTCATCTTCACGTTTCCAGGTTACTTCATTCTTTGAATGATTACTCCATTGAACTCTGCAAAAGCGGGTGGACTTGTTTCTGGTCCTACGCTCCATCCCATCCAAAATCCTGATCGGGTGCTCCTTGTAGGTAAGATCTTCCTTCAATTCAATAGCCTCCAACGGCGTCTGCTCAACTGGTACTCGAAGACATTTCTTGAGTTGTGACACATGGAACACATCATGCACTCCTGCCAATGACTCGGGCAATTCCAACTGATAAGCAACCTCTCCTCGACGGCTCAGGATTTTAAATGGTCCCACAAACCTAGGTGCAAGTTTCCCTTTGACATGGAACCTCTTAACACCTTTAAGGGGAGTAACCCTAAGGTACACATAATCATTGGGCTCAAAACTCAAGTCACGACGGCGATTATCAGCATAACTCTTACGCTTTGATATTTGTTTTCAATCTCTCCCTGATCATGGCAACTTGCTCTTCGGCTTCCCTAAGAATCTCAGGTCCAAACACCGAACGCTCTCCCGTCTCATTCCAATTCAATGGGGTGCGACAGGCTCTTCCATACAAGGCTTCATATGGAGACATTTGCAAACTAGCCTGGTGACTATTGTTATAATCGAACTTCGACATACGGCAAACATTTATCCCAAGATGTCTTTGTATGATATTGCCTGAGCTCTCAACATGTCCTCCAAAATCTGATTAACCCTCTCGGTCTGACCATCTGTCTGCGGATGGTATGCGGTGCTAAAATTCAAGCGAGTACCCAATGCTTCATGCAGCTTGTCCCAAAATCTGGAGGTAAATTGGGTACCTCGATCTGACACAATCTTCTTGGGCACACCATGCAAACACACAATCCTTGACATGTATAACTCTGCCAACTTATCTCCTGAGTAAGTTGTCTTTACCGGAATGAAATGTGCGACTTTAGTCAACCGATCAATGATCACCCATATTGAGTCATAACCTCTTTGAGTTTTGGGCAACCCCGTGATAAAGTCCATTCCAATCTCCTCCCACTTCCATTCCGGAATCTTTAATGGCTGCAACAATCCAGCGGGCTTCTGATGCATCGCCTTCACCCTCTGGCATACATCGCACAATGCTACATGCTCTGCGACTTCACGCTTCATGTTAGGCCACCAAAATCTTCCCTTAAGATCCTGATACATCTTGGCACTTCCTGGATGGATGGAATACTTGGAATTGTGGGCCTCCTCAAGAATCAATTGCTTAAGCTCCCTCTCGTTCGGCACACAAATCCGACCCTTGAACCACAGGGTTCCTTGCTCATCTACCGAGAAATCCTCAGCTAACCCTTCTTCCTTCTTGGACTTGATCCTGCCGATCTTCTCATCATTACTCTGCTTATCCCTGATTTGGTTTTCTAAGGTTGGCTTCACTTCCAAGGCAGCAACAAATCCCTGCGGCACAACTTCCAATCTCAACTTCTGAAATTCTTCACACAACTCCCACCGCTTGCTCACCATCAATGAATTCACATTATGACTCTTTCGACTCAAAGCGTCAGCCACTACATTAGCTTTTCCAGGGTGATAATGGATTCCAACATTATAATCCTTTATCAATTCCAACCATCTCCTCTGCCTCATGTTAAGATCCGACTGAGTGAATATATACTTCAAACTCTTATAGTCCGTGTATATCTCACATCTATTTCCGATGAGATAATGACGCCATATCTTTAAAGCATGCACTACAGCTGCTAACTCCAAGTCATGTGTGGGGTAATTCCTTTCATGCGGCCTCAACTGCCTTGATGCATAAGCCACCACCTTGCCATTTTGCATCAATACACATCCAAGACCTTGCCTTGAAGCATCGCAATAAATATCAAAGCTATTTTGCACATCCGGCAACACCAACACAGGGGCAGATGTTAATCTCTTCTTTAATTCCTGAAAACTATTTTCACACTCGGGCGTCCATGCAAACTTCTTCTCCTTTTTCAGCAATTGCGTAAGAGGTCTTGCAATCGTCGAAAATCCCTCAATGAATCGGCGGTAATATCCTGTCATTCCTAGAAAACTACGGATCTGTGTGACTGTCGTCGGTTGCTCCCAATTCATTACAGCTTCTACTTTACTTGGATCCACAGCAATTCCCTTAGCAGTCATTACATGGCCATGGAATTCTACCTTCTCCTTCCAAAAGTCACACTTGCTGAACTTGGCATACAGCTGCTGATCTCGCAACCTTTCCAGAACCAATCTCAAGTGCTTGGCATGCTCTTCTTCCGACTTGGAATACACAAGGATGTCATCAATAAAGACGACCACAAACTTATCTAAGTATTCCATGAACACCTTATTCATGAGGTTCATAAAGTAGGCTGGGGCATTGGTTAATCCAAATGACATGACTGTAAACTCATAATGCCCATAACGAGTTGAGAATGCTGTCTTCGGAATATCCTCCGCTCTAATCCTCAACTGATGATAACCTGATCGAAGATCTATCTTGGAGAAAATTGCTGCTCCTTCAAGCTGGTCAAACAAGTCATCAATCCTTGGCAGCGGATACTTATTCTTGATTGTTACTTCATTAAGTGCACGATAATCGATGCACATCCTTAAACTTCCATCTTTCTTCCTTACAAACAAAACTGGCGCTCCCCACGGGGAAGAACTTGGCCGAATGAAACCTTTCTCAAGCAATTCCTCAATTTGCTTCTTCATCTCAACTAACTCATCGGTTGGCATCCGATATGGCCTTTTGCTATCGGTCTTTGTTACGGTACCAACTCTATGACAAACTCAATGTCTCGATCTGGCGGCATGCACGGTAAATCCTCGAAATACTTAGGATAATCTCTAGCCACGGTACATCCTCCAAATGAACCACCTTCATATTGTTGATCATCAAGCTGATCATCACGAACTACGAGTATACGAACTTCCACCTTCTTACCATTAGGGTTTTCTAAGGTCACCATTCTTTGGCCACAATCCAAAAGACCTTGTGCTTTGTCGACCAATCCATCCCTAAGATAACATCTAAGGTTTGGGTATCTAACAAGATGAGATTAAGCTAGGAATTCTATCCAGTTCATAAGCAACTTAACTCCTAAACACCCAAGGTTAGATTGTAGTTCGATCACGGGGTTTGGACTAAAAGCACATATTTAAGATTCTTAACAACAAATCCATTCTCCAATGCAAAACTCGAGAAACAAGCGAATCGAAGCTCGAGTCAAATAAAGCATGGCCGTCTTGAGTTAACTAGGAACTTACCGATCGACATCGATGCCTCTGAGCTCCATCGGCGGTGATGTGGTTGATCCTTCCACGCATTGTCGTCGAGGTGGCGCTCCTGCTTGTCTTGGCACTTGATTTCCTCCGTCCTGGAGCTTTAGCCGAGTGTTGCTCAAGTTGAAGCCAATTTGAGTAATTCCTCCTCTTCGGACACTTGTTGGCGAAATGCCCGATCTCATGGCATGAATAACACCTTCTAGCATCGGTTGTTGGCTTCGAAGCGCATTGCCCATTGGTCTTTGGAGTTTGAAAATCGACCCGCAGGCGAGGTGTCGAGGCGGTGCCTGTTAACAACCGAGGTGAATCTGGCAAACCTGTTGAGGTGTCATCCTCAACTTTGAGATGATTTGGCCGTCCCACCCGACTAGCCATCCTGGCGCTTGCGGTCCTCATCCAACTCCTTGCGCTTATCCTCAAGGATCAAAGCTTTATTAACCAACTCGTGATCGGGGAAAGTGTGGGTGATCAAGCCCACTTGCGATCTGAGTTTAGCCCTTTGAGAAAGCGGGACTGCTGGCCTTATCTCAGAGCCACATCCTCGGTGCATAAGCGTGCCAACCCGTAAACTTATTCAGATACTCGACCAGTGGCCTCCTTGCTTCAAAGCCCTAAACTCCTCCTTCTTAAGATCCATCATCCCTTCGGCACATGGTATTGACGGAAGGCAGAAAAACTCTTCCCAAGTGATTTCTGCGGAGCTTCATGTCTTCTTGTGATAATTCTCCCACCATTCTGCGCGGTCCTTCAAGTGGTGTGTAGCGTATAGCACCTTCTCATTGCCTTCACCTTTGCGTGATGTGCGGCTTCCTCTCAATAGTCCTTAGCCAATCATCGGCCTCCGGTGGATTGACATTGCACGAGAACGTCGGGGGCGAGTCCTCATAATCGACAACTTGGAAAACACGTGGCCCATTGTTGCCTTCTGCGGCGTTCTTGGCGGCTTGACCCGCCATGTTGCTCGCATTTGTCTTTGCATCTGCTGCATCATTGTTTGCATAAGCTGAGTCTGTGCGGCTATGAAGGCTCCCAAATTCTGCACATCTACTGGTGGTGCTGGTTGTGGTGGTGTTCCATCATTGTTGAGGCCATCATTCCGGCGAAGGCCACTTCCTGACGCTCCATTGTTGCCACGAGTGTTCACCATCTGCTTAGGTTAGGAGAGGGTAGAAGTAGCATAGATGAGATGTAAGAATCTCTAAAGCGGGGGAACAGGTTTAACCCAAATTTTATTATTTTATTGCATAACTTGGTATGGTAAACACATAAGCCTAAAAGCTTTTGCAACGCATATCTGCACTTTCGACAAACAATAAAATCCAAACTAAACACCCAACCTTAACGTCTATTATAATTGGTAATGCTATCTTATGGGCGCGACTCAACATTCGAGTCTCAACTTAATCCTATGACTCTCACTATCGAAGTCGACTTGGTCCGTCTTGGGATCGGGTCGTGTAGCTCCATCTCCGCTCTGCTCGGATCCATATAATGCTTCCTCCAACTCACGGACCTTGGAGAGATCGAGCTAGAACCTCCGTGGTGAGTCTTCTCCTTTTGGGCCTCTCTCGGGCTCTTCGCAGCTCGAGCCATATCATCAAGGCGTCCTCTGGCGATGACATATCGGGCTAGGTAGGCGATCGTGGCATTCTCCTCTCTTATTGGCTCCCGATCATAGCGGTTGTCCCGGCGTGGATGATGACGAAACACAGTGCCTTCCAACTCTTGGGGTAGGTGCGAGCAAGTTTGTCTCATCGCTAAGCGTCTTTGCCGCTTTGGATCCGACCTCGGCGTAGATCTCGGCGATGATGCGGATGGTACAACTTCCTCTTGCCCTTGCTCGTGTCGTAGATCGTAATCTGAACCTCCCATCCCATGTCAAGTCCGCACGTACTATGGTCTTCCCTCGGTAGATCGGCTGTCGAAGCCTCAGAGCATCCTCATCATCGCCAAAGCTCTGTGGCATAACCTCCTTCTGCTCCCGTATTCTTGGATCATCCTCATCTATCCAAAAGGAAATAGATAAGTCTTCCATGCTCAATGGTCTTGGAAAAACAAAATTTCAGCAAAGGTGAGGAGTGGAGAATGAGGTGAGTTGAGAGAGTTGTATTAATCAATTTGGATTTTCTTTTTAGAAAATAAGTTTGGACATTCTACCAACTAGGGCCAAGACCTCACGATCGGTATGCTCTGATACCACCTCTGTAAGGACCCGAATTCACCAATTCGGATCCACCGTGTATGCCGCACTATTCCGAGGATCAATGCTAGTGCACACGGCTTAACATTGGTAAGCATCACATCATACACAACGATAATAACAATAAGACTTCATTTATTTAATATAACTAGTGTATGATCTTATGATCACTTACATTTATTCGGCCTCATGGGGCAAGACTAAGATAAAATAAGACAAATGCAGCGGAAAATCGTAGAAGACGTAGTGACTCATCGATTACACCACAGCGGCGAGGCTTGGCCTAGTTACTCGCGTCCACCGAAAGTCCTCCTCAAGCATAGGCGATGACTCCTCCTTGTCGTTGTTTTGTAAGCAAGGGTGAGTACACCAACACGTACTCAACAAGTTGTGCACAGAATGCATTTCTATTACAACTATATGCAGTCTTATTCCAAAGGAGGGCTTATGGTTCATAAGCGATGGCGACATTTTCAAACATAAACAGTATATAAATTGAAAGACAGTAAAACAAATAATAACAAGTACGTAGATTCCATTATTTCTCAAATCAAACCCAAGTTCTCCATCCTAACTCATGTTCCATTATCCACATGGCATCCTGCCATCCCAAACAGTTGTCCATTTTAATTAACTACCCCTTGACTGTAATTCCCGAGCATTGCTCAATACCGTGAGCACGGCTATCCGAATAGATTGTACACTCTGCAGAGGTTATGCACTTTACCCACACGATATAACCATGCACCACACAGGCGAACGATTATAACAAAGCCTTTACAATGCATCCTCTTAACCCAGTGCTACCCGCTAAGGTTTCAACACTGAAGGGCTACACCACCACGACAGGGCCCCCCTCTTGCGCCATGTGAGTTCTCCCCGTGCACCCGGACTCACACCACCAAGATAGCACTTAAGTTAAGCATTTGCAAATTAGTCACTAAATTTGCCCCATAACAACATGTGGTACGCAAGTTTGACTCAGTCAAAGGCTCGCAAGGTTAAGTCCTTAGGATTGATTAAAGCAAGACTTACACATACCCTTTCTCGCCCATCGGACCCACCACAACACCCTTGCCCCTTCCACTTGCTTCAATCTAAAGTGATTACCTCCCGGTTGGTTACCAAGCATCACATGCTTATCACAAATCAACATCGTTGTGTGACCTTCCTGCCACGAGAACTCAATCTCTTCGTGCATCCACACATGATACACAAATTAACATCTTTGTTCCATATTTCATTAGTCAAAATTACTAACCATCATTTCATGTACATGTGATGACGTGGCATGGCTAAGCATCTCTAAACCGATCTAACCATCCATGTTGATTTCATTATTAACCAACTATATTAAACCAACCTAAGGTGACAAGTGGATCATGGCATACAATTATCAAGGTAGGGTATAACTCAAAAGGTATGGTAGCTAATCCCAAAGTTAAGTTGAAATCATTTATACGCATGAAATAACAAGTAATAAAGTAAATCAAAATAGCATGCAATCTAATTTATGGGTGCAACATGATCAAAGCACAACTTGCCTTGGTTAAGCTCCTGCTCCTGATCTGGAAATAATTCCTGAGTTGAAAATCCTTAGAAGCCTCGCACAATTCAACGTCTACGCGAATCGAGGAAGAAAAGCAAATAAAAACCAAAATCAAAGAGCAAACAAATTCAAAAATTCAAATAAAAGACACCAATAGAAATATCTCATTTTTACAAATTTTTAGGAATTTGAATCACCTCAATCCGAGTTCGTATGCGAAAGTTATAAGGTTTTGAATTTTGAAAATCCTGAAAAATACCCTGAAAATAGAATTTCCGAATTTAGTGAATTATTTTTATACGGAAAATCTGGATTTTTCGCTCGGTGACACATGTGCTTGCGTGGCGCCAACTCATCGCCACCTCAGCGCTTCATCCCACGTGGCGACACGCGTCGGTAAGCATCAACCTACCTCTACCGGTTGGCGTGGGCGAATCTCGTCCGTCGATGAAGATCCGCGGCCTGAGCTCCCGGCAGCGAAGGAATGACGGCGGCGCAACTTCGCCGGTCTTGAGGGCGACAGCGCTCCGACGGCGAACAAGCGACTCCGGCGACCAAGGCAGCGGAACCAACGCGGCGTGCTCGGCGAACTTGAATTCGCACTCCTTTCGGCGAAGAAGAATCCTAGCGGCGAAAGCGCGCGCAACTTCTCGGCGAACTCCGCAACTCCGACGAGCTCCTGCGGTTGCTCAACGACTCTCCGCGAAGGCGTGAGGGAAAAGACGCGGTGGCTCAAGGTGAGTCTCGGGAGAGCTCGGGGTCACTATTTATACCGTGGTCACGGAATCAAGGAAAGTTTGAGGCGGCGGCGGCGTCGGGAGAGCGGCGACGAGGAGTCAGTCGAGAGCGATGCACACGGACCGCTCGATCGAGATCCAACGCTTCGGTAGTTTTAGGGTTTCCTTAAATGTCACGTTTGATAAAGGCCGTTGGATCTTGATCCAACGGTCGAGGTTAACCCTCCCGTTTCCTATTCAACCCGCACAGTAGATGGGCCGGCCCGTTACTGTTCATTCCTTATTTACTTCGGATTTTCCTTTTAAAATATTTCCATAAATCGTTTTGATTTATTTAGGGCCTTAAAAATACTCTAAAAATTCCCATAAAATTCTCAAAAATATTTTGAGCTATTCTGGACTTAAATAAAATATTTTCACAAAAACTTTATTTTGTAAATATCTTTTATAATTCTTTCTTGACAAAAGATAATATATTTTAATTCAAAAGAATTCAAATAAATCTCAGAAAATCCAAATAAATTCAGAAAATTCACAAAATTCATATTTAGCATTAAAATAATATTAATTAATTGAAAAGCTGAAATTTTGGGATGTTACATGTATTCACAGTTCTCGGCGTTGGCTGTTGACTATGGGACATTCAACATTCTGATTCGGGGTTATATTCAGTTCCTTTGGCAGCGTTGAAAGTCTTCAATTGCCTTCTTCCATTGACTTGGCCGCTTTTTGGATCCTCAAATGTTGATACTTTCTTTGACTGAAATACAGAAACGTACACCAGAAATGAGTTACGCGCAATGTTAGAAAATCGACACGCAGAATAGATGAAGTAGATCAAATCAAAAGGAAAAAGAGACACAGATTTAACGTAGAAAACCCTTATAGGAAAAAACGGGCCTCCGCTACGCTCCGACAGAAATTGACCTTCTATCTGAATTTAGATCATAAATTAACACGCAAGTCCTATCTGAATTTGAATCATAAGTTAACACGCAAGTCTTTTTTGGAGCCACTGAAGGCTAGTATGTACTGATACCAAAATGCTACACCGTGCATATCCTGAAAGTGGACGAGTTTGCTACTTGCACGCTGAGCTCACGTGGATCATCAGACCAAACGATGTTTCCCTTGGCCACCATCTTGGCAGGATCGACACAGATCAACGGAGGTTTGTCAGTGAGGCTCAATTGTATTTTCTTGCTTGTGAGCTTATTAATCTTCTTCAGGTTCGATATCAATACTGCAGACTCCCGAGGCTCCAGGAATTCCTGTCTGCAAGATTTGTTAAAACATGTCAAATATCGTGAAAGAGTGCCGAAAAATGTTAAATCGATTCGCTATCTGAACATTGTTTACCATCTAGAGTTGAAGGAGTCGAGGCATGCTTCAGAACAAGGTATAGCACTGTTATTCCCAGAAAAGCTGACTTGTTGATTGACTAGAGCATTACTCCCCATGTGTGAAAACCAATTTGAATCCTGTGCACCCTCGTCCTCATTTGCCTGAATTGGAGATTGCCAAAAGGATGGACATTCAAGTGACTCGCTCACATATTAACAAATAATAGTGAAGAAGAAAAATAGATATTTTTCGATAAAGGAAGCTTTTATTAATCTTAGTAAATTACATCAAGGTGATACAATTATACTAAAAAGACTCCCGGTCTCTACACAGTTAGGGTGTACACAGCCAAACACACACACACAAGAAAAGACAAAGGAACCGTCGCAGCAAACTACATCACGCAATATTGTCTTCAAGGCTATCCACCATCATAGCAACACTTGGACCGCGATAAAAGCTCTCCATTGACAACGCTTCCAAGAAAGACTCGATACGCACACGCACCGCCATTGCCATGATCCAACCAGTGAAGGCCAGACCAAAGGTTTTCACCTCGGAGAGTAAATCCTCAGACTACAAAACAATGCCTTCAACAAGGCCATTGCCAGGCACAACCAACTAAGATCAGACCTAAAGATTTCTCCCTGAAGTCGAAGTACCGAAGATCCCAGTGTTGCAACCACCCTCATTCCGAACTAGTACCGCCATACCACTTAATCTTAGCCAATAGCAACGGCCACCTTCTCAAGGCTAGACAAACAATTTTTAGATGTTCGACTCTACGATGACAGATTTGCAAGCTAGCCAATAGGCATACGATCATCAAGTCCATAGAGTGCATCTAAAAAATGAATTGTGTCGCATAAGAAAGCGAATCCGCGAATCGATACTAAGATGACATAGGTCAAAAGAAATGTATGAACAACGCTAGTAAGAGATGAAAACGTTGAAGCGAAAAAAAATAGATATACATTTGCATCAGCGAGCTTCGGTGCCCGCGTCTTAGATTTCCCCAGTCAATGCCTCGGAAGAAAGGATGGTTCTTCAGTGGAGCACAACCATCAGGTCCTGCACCTGGCCGTTTGGTTGGATTCGCGTCCTATGTCACGGAAACTCACAATCAGATAAATATAAGATCAAAACAAAATGTCCGAGAAGTAGATCCTTGGTGAAGTGGGATATGGTGTGTAGACCTAAAAAAAAAGGAGGCTTGGGGGTAGTTAATATGAGACTTCACAACATCTCTCTTTTGATGAAGTTCCTGCACAAGTTCTACAACAGGAATAGCATCCCCTGGGTTCAGCTGATCTGGGCTTCTCACTATCAGTCCAATCTCCCCCAAGTCTCCACGAAGAAGGGTTCCTTTTGGTGGAAGGACATCCTAGCTTATCTGGATCATTTCAGGGCAATCTCCAAATGTTCCATCGGTCGTGGTGACACTGCTCTCTTCTGGGATGACGTTTGGAATGACACTCATATGAGTTCTAAATATCAGCATCTTTTTTCCTTCGCCAAGACTGCTAATTTGAGTGTAGCTTCATTCCTTCAGAATCCTGGAATCTCTTTGCATTTTCATCTTCCTCTTTCAGATATTGCTTATGAAGAGTTCCATGATTTGCACTCAAATTTTCTGGCTGCTAATCTGATCAATGATTCCAATAATGAATGGCGCTGTATTTGGAATTCCAAGGAGTATGCTCCTAATAAGTTTTATAAGTTTGCCTTTAATCAGGTTTCAGTTCCCAGACCAATCCTTTGGATTTGGAAGACTAAATGCTCCCCTAAACTGAAAGTCTTTGCTTGGCTTTTATGCTGGGATCGTCTCAACACTAGGAATTTGCTTAAAAGGAAGAATCTCCAGATTCAAGTAAATAATTTCAATTGTGTTCTCTGTGATCTAAGAGCTGAGGAAACTAGAGATCACATTTTCTTTGATTGCCCTTTCAGTAAAAACTGCTAGAATGCCATTCAAATTGCCTGGGATTTGAACATCGACATCTTTCAAAGAATTTCTAACGCTTGTTTATCTGATGGGAGTCCTTTCTTCTTAGAGGCCTTTATAATCGCCTCCTGGGGTATATGGAAACATCGGAATGATAAGTTTTTTCACTCTTTACCTGTAGATTTTCATACTTGGAAGGACTGGTTTATGGCTCAAATTCATTTGCAATCCTTTAGAATTAAAGACATTCTTAGACCTGACTTTGTTGCTTGGTCTAATAGGCTTTCCTAATTGTTTTCTATTTTCCTGAGCTGGCTTCTCGCTAGCTTAGCCCTTGTAATTTTAGTTTTATTTTCTCTTATCAAATAAATCCATCAGCAGTGGCTTCCACTGCTGTTTTCCGTTTCAAAAAAAAAAATGTCCGAGAAACAAAAGTTTGTTATATATTTGGACTATTAAACTTGCTTCAAAGTAAAGCATGAAATTCTTATAAGAATCAACAAATACCAGCAACTTGTCGATTAGATCTCTCGCTTCATCTGAAATGTGATCAGGAAATCTGAGGTCTCTTGCGATGATTCTCTGAAAAATCAACCATTCGCTCGCATGTTTGAATGGAGCAGAACCGGAAAGCATTTGATACAGTGTGCACCCCAGTGTCCATAAGTCTTTGCTAGTAAAAACAAATGAGTTTGTTAGGCCAATGTATGAATATTGAACAAACATTTAACATAAAAAAGGACAGGGAGGGATATATGACATATATCCCAATAAATTATGATTTTTGCATCATATAACATTGACCTAAATGGGCATGCAATGCAGATAGTCTGAAGACTCACTGGCCACATACTGGATACAAACTTGGGTCATACACAATTTAAAGAGCCTTCATGATGAGCTTAGTACACCTGCGCACATGTACACTGCACCATTCATGACATACATTTGAAGTGAAACACCAGAAATATCATTTTTGTCTGCCCTATGCTGAGAAGGCAGTGGAAATGCTTATGAAGCCACGAACCTACACTGATACTTCGTACTTCTACTACTTACTGTCTCAATTTTTTTCTTCCAAAAGGATAACAAAAAGCATGGTCCTGGTGACCACCCCCAAGATATTTCCTCTGTAGCAAGACAAGCTTTCATGCAGGGATGGAGTTGTGCAGCGCAGTTGTGTCAATGGAAGATCGAAATATTGCCTAGAATTATACGTCTAGTAACTGAAAACTTTGAGGCAAAAGAACACCTTATACAACCAAAACTTAAGATGGTCTAAATATTCAAAGTAGCATATCAAAACATATGTGCATAGTAAAAAGGATAACTCAAAATTCCATGAAATCTCTCCAATAAAGTTAATCGCATACCCAAAAGTAGCTTGGACAGAGTTGAGGACGTCAGGTGGCACATATGCCGCTGTTCCAACAAAAGTGCAGGCCCTTTCGTCTGCACAGTAAATGTAGGGGAAAGAGGACCTTATAATTAGAACTTCACAAAGTTGATTGAAGTAAATTGTTGCGTCATTTATCCATCTTACTAGCCGAATTTGGAAGAACTTTGATAGGGGTGTCATTTGTAGGGTTGACACTACCAAAATCAGCAATCTTGATGTGTCCATCAAAAGTAAGCAGCAAATTTTCTGGCTGAAAGAAAGCATCAATATACCTTAGTCTAACTACCAAGAACATAAGGATAGGCCAATAGCACTACCTTATATTTTAGACCTCGCATCCAAGAGCACTCAGAGCCTCGCACTCGAGAACGCTCGGGACCTCGCTCCTGAGTACACTCGGAACAATGCATCCTGGAGCAATTAATTATGTATTTTAGCAATTTTCTGAACTACCAAAATCCCCACAAATAATGCTATGAAAGAAACCATAATGTACGACGCTTCCAAATATGTACTATGTCTAAGGTTTCACAAAATTATGGTTATTTCAAATATGTACTATGTCTAAGGCTTCCAAATATATACGAGCTTATTTGAGCCTAAAATCAAGTTTCTAGCATTATCTATGGTTATTTCAAAAATTAACTAAAAGTTAATGTGATCAACCTAAGCCGCAAGGTCTAAGTTACAAGAGAGCCTTATATCTCACTGTTCCAGGGAAAAACTAGAAACCTGAAAGGGTTTTTCTGCAATATTACATAGAATACGAAATTATGCCGTAATCTATTATAATATTAAAGTAGATGCAAAAGAAACCACTATGTTCGCTCTCAACGCTAGAAATCCCCATATTAATCGGAGCAAAATAAAAAGGATCTACACCGCTGATTATAGTGGGGTCCAGATTATAACGGTCTAGATTAAAAGAGATTGTGTCATATACAACACATAAATAATTGAAATTCGAATACAAATAAAATAGAAATGGGAATATGATTTCTATATGATTAAAAGAAAGAATTCATGTACAAGAAAAAAATAAAATATAATTAGTAATCTGATTTCCATACGAACATCACAATAAAACTATAATTCAAAATAAAAAATAAAAGATAATTAGTGATATGATTTGCATACGAACATCAAAATAAAAATAAAATTTAGAATAAAAATAAATAAAAATTAGTAGTTAGATTTGTATACAAATTCCAACCTAAAAACAAAAAATTTGAAATAAAAATAAAACACAATAGGAATTTGATTTTTATAGGATTAAAAGAAGGAGTCCATATAAAGTACAACAAAAACTAAAATTCATAGTAAAACTAAAATAAAATTAGCAATTTGATTTTCATACGAACCTCAAAATAAAAATGAAATTCGAACAAAAAATTGAAAACTAGTAATTATATTTGAATATGACATAAATCAAAATTAGGAATAAAAACAAAATAAAATTATCAATTTGATTTCATACAAACTACAACATAAAATCCTAAATAGCTTAAATTTGGAATAAAAATAAAATAAAAATACCAATTGAATTTGTTTACAATTCCAAGCAAAAAGCATATAAAAACCCTATGTCATGTATGATCCAACAATATACAAATATAATTTGGAACATAAATAAACAAAGAAATGCCAATTTATTTTTGAAAAGAATTCCAATCGAAGATAACTAAATATAGAATAGAAAATATAAGAAAATCACCAATTTTATTTCCATACAATTTCTAAATTAAATCTCTAAATAAATATAATTTGTCATAAAATTAAAGAAAAATTAGCCATTGAATATCTATACAATTCAACAAAAAAGAACTAAAATTTGGAATAAAAATAGAATAAAATTTGAAATTTGATATCGATATGAAATGTAAAGTAAAATCCTAAATAACTAATTTGGAGTAAAAATTAAATAAAAATCGAAAAGAGATGTATATGCAAATTCTAAAAATAATTGATAATTAGGAATAAAAATGAAAGGAAATTTACAGCATGATTTTCATACAAATTCCAAAATAAAATCCTAAATAAATAAAATTTAGAATAAATTAGTTAAATAAAATTAACATCTTAATTTATGTATGAACAAAAAAAGCAGAGGCAAACGAAATCATTAGCTCATTCGTATAAAATTCTAGAAATAATTGAAAATTAGGAATGAAAATGGAAGAAAGTTTGCAATTTGATTTCTATATAAATTCCAAAGTAAAATCTTTAAATAACTAAAATTAAAAATAAATTAGATAAAATATGCAATTTAATTTATATATGAACTCTAAAAAAATAACTAAAATTTTGAATACAATTAAAAGTTATAACATGGATATCATGAGTGTTGTCAGAGGAGACCACACATAGGTGCAATAGCGTCGATCTGTCATGCAAAAAGATATTGCCTCACACGGAAGCAATTGACAGAGGTGTTATATGAGAGATTAGAGCAACATCATGCTGCTCATCGGAGTCATTGAAGAGAAAAACCAAAACCAAAGGAGCCAAAAGCCGTGACGATGAGTGGTGAGCGTCTGTGTTTTTGAAGAAGTCAATGGCATAAGAAACTTGGTGTTGGAGGCCCTGGTAGAGAAAAAATAAAACTTTACATGAAGGACGAGCTACAGAGGATATATATCCAGTGGGTAGCTAGGAATGTGCCATTGCTACTAAGGGACATGATGTCACAACGATGTTGAGAAGATTCTCCATATCATTATACAACAACTAAAGCAAATATGCTAGTATCAGAAAAGATGGAAAGTTGGCGCAGTTAGTAAGGAAACAATATCGTTGAGTTGACCAACGTCGACTAAGAGAAGCAAGCATATATAATATCGTGCATGTGTATATGCATGCATGAATTCTTATGAATCAAAACAAAGAGCAAAAATTCCGGAGTAGAGATGGCACTACTTTATGGAATAAGCTTGGAGCCACTGGTGAGAGCGTGATGGGTGTCCCTGTTAGGGATAAGTGATAGTTGTGCATCTATCCATATTGATGTCGCAACGTTCAACATTATGTGATAATTGGAGAGAAATAGAAGATGGTTATATGATAGAGTATTGCATTAAAAAGAGTAGCAGCTGAGAGAGATCAATCAAGAAATAGGCTTGCTATTGGAGATTGAAGAAGGAAAGTTGTGGGGATGATCAATAAGAGATAAGAGACACACTGTTCGGTGGGGTAGCTAACGTGTGAGAAAGATAAATTTAAAATAAGTTGCCTATAATGCATCGGTGTATATATGAGCAATGTACTATAATATTATGTAAAATAATTAACATATTACTTGAGATTAAATAGAGGTACATATACTTCATATATTTTGAAAAAAGAGTTACTGATAGAGAAAAAATAGGAATATATAGCTACATGATCTATGCAAGATGAAGAGTTGCTACGTTTTTAAAAACCTTAGAAACTTATTATTCTCAATTATTTTCTTCCATCAAAGTTTATACTTTAATTACATTCTTTATGTTTAATTTTCCTAAAGCTTCTATTATCATTTCTAATGTTTAAATCTAAATAGCCTACAAAATACGTTAATATATTCTCAAGCATATAAATTATATCATTTTATAGTATAATTTTTTTTAAAAATCTAGCCGTGCAAATGCGCAGGCCATCCTGCTAGTTTCCTAAGATTTCAGGTGTTTTTTCACAAATTTTCCTCGTAATTTTTTTTCTAAAATCCACGTTTGGTAGAGTGAATGAGAATCTCGGCTCATTCACCCACCCAACTTGCCCAGCCTACTATGGATCGGATCGGGTTAAGGGCGCCACTAGGATTTCAACCATAGTGCCGACCCGAGTGGCAGCGGCGTGAACGGTGTGGAGCGAAGCCGATGTGTGCAGGTGGCGGTCAATCGGCGGCATGTGATTGGTCGAATGACGAGCAAAGCAGTGGCGTGCAGGCTAAGGGCCGAGAGGTGGCGCAGCTACCTGCACATTGGAGCTAGAGGGGGTGCGTGGGGGCACAACGGCGACGATGGTGCTTAGCTAGCGTGGCTGAGGCGGCGAGGGCGGGAGCAGCAACACGGTGCTTGCCGGTGCGTGGGCCAGCGCTGTGCAGCTGCGGACCGGCGTCGGTAGAGATGTTGCGCGGAGGTGTGGCGCTGTTGGGAGTGGAATCTGGCAATACGAATGATCTACTGGATTAATTTTTGCTACTAGAAGGGCAGATGGCGATCAAATCTGACGAAGTACCTAGTCCATAGAGTAGGCGATTCTGATAACATGTTAAATAACTAGTGTTATCGGGCGATCCATATAACTGATCATTATAGCTAGAACAAGATCGATCACAATAAATTATCAAGGGATTTGATAAACATCAACCGGATGTTTTTTTTTTGTTGAAATCACTCAAATCTAGAACCATTGGATCATTGTTGAGATTCGGGAGTATCGATTACATCCGATCATATGATTTGATCCAACGGCCCGGTGATTTTCGAGTGAGGTATCTAATGGTCCAAAATTTGGATGTTATTTGGATGTTATTGTTGAGATTCGGGACATCCGATCCTATGATTTGATCCAACGGCCCGGTGATTTTCGAGTGAGGTATCTAATGGTCCAAAATTTGGATGTTAGTTAAGACAAAAACATCCGGATGATACCTATACACTCCCAATTATCAAAAGCAAAAGTAGACGAAGAAAAGACACAAGATACAACGAGGGAGCAATCCGACAATCTTCTCTATTACAGTGCTTTTCTAGGTACACAATAGATGAATCTCTTTTCTACTTAAATTAATAACCCTTTTAGGGATTTAATATGAACCCAATATTTTTTTCTTAGAGAAAAAAAAAATAGAAACCTTGCATAGCTTAACAGGGGCAGCCGCGCCTTTCCTGCGGCCGTTGGTTTTGTAACAGAGGAGAGGCCAAAGCACAACCAAATAACGCGGCAGTTTCAGCACAGAACGCGCGTTTCGCTCCAGAGACGAGACAGATCGTGCGTGGAAGAGGAGAGGCCGAGAGGGAGACGGCGGAAGGTGGTACGTGCGGCTGGGCCACCTCGCCGGTGTTTCTATCAAGGAATCGAGATCTGGATCGCGACAGGGGGCGGCAACATGGGGCCTGCGCTGTCGCGGGTGGCACCGTGCGCTAACCGTGCCAGCTTCACCGTTCATCGCAACGAGCTCTGTCTGGTCCATTTGGTTCGGTAAACGCGTGGGGTTTGTGCTATGGACACTTCCCTACCGATCGAGAAAGCTGTGTGGACACTTCCCTTTGTAAATAAAGCTAACTTGATGGCCTAGTAGACTATGCAATTGTATTATTAGTATTTTTTTTCTTTTCTCAATTACAACAAGAAAATTCACATATCAGTATAACTAGTATGTATCATTTTAGCACTTAAATCAATATAAAGTAGCCTTACGTATTGTACTGGTCTCGATACCAGTCATGTCAGTTCGATATCGGCTAATACCTATCATAACGGTCTGATACCGGCTATATTAGCAGTCATACCAGTAGAACTGATAATATAGTCTATCGAATAATATGCCATATTTGATAATACTACTATACATTTGGAGTAATATTATAAGTGAATACAATTAAACATATGTATGGTTATAAATATATACTATTATACTAAAGTCAAATCGGTACACCGATAAAGATTGGTATCGAATACAGGGTCGTTAGAGGGCTTTCACTCGTACGGTCGCACACAACTGGTTACACACGTGTGCACATCATATGTACTCCAAGCAAAGGTGAAGGCAAATCAGGTATAAAAATACGCTTTAACCTTTAATCACCTCCGAAATTCCGAATCTCCATCTCCAATTGCACTTGCTCCCTCCCCACCTCCTTCCTCCCTCCAACCCCGCACACCCCCACGTACGTACAAACAAAAAATCTCAAATTTCTCAGGTGAACAGCACAGAGCTCAAACCGAAAATCCAAATCCGATCCTGACCCCGGAATTCGAAACGCGCACCCAGGCACCCCTTAAATGCGCCGGCCGCGCGCCGCCGTCGCACGCCGTCGATGAGTCACGCCCCTCCGAACGACGGCGGCGACCTCTTCGCCGCCAACCTCAAGGGCGCGCTCCTCGCCGTCGCCTCCTCCGCGTTCATCGGCGTCAGCTTCATCGTCAAGAAGAAGGGACTCCGCCGCGCCGGCTCCGCCGGCTCACGCGCAGGTCCGCGCCTCTCTCGCCGCCGGCGACCCGAAGGCGCCTGCTTTCTGGTTCTTTTCGGTGCAATCTTAGACAGCGCATCGTGTGCTTTCGTTTCTTTGGGTTCTTAATTAGGCGCTATTTTGAGGTTATGCGACGAGAGATGTCGGAACGGCGCTTCCTTTACGGCCAATTCGGGGTGCTTCGTCAACGAACGTCGTAACATTTGTTTTCTTGATGGGAATTTCAGGTATTGGAGGCTATGGATACCTCCTGGAGCCACTGTGGTGGGTTGGGATGGTTACAAGTAAGTTCTTGATTCCTTTGGTTGCTTTGTTCTTCGTGGCCTACGGCAAAAATAATTGAAATGCTTGAGCAAAATGTGAAACTTCGCAGTGCTGATTGGAGAGATTGCGAATTTCGTCGCCTACATGTTTGCGCCGGCTGTTCTCGTCACTCCACTTGGTGCGCTCAGCATAATTGTCAGGTAACTGTGATTTGTTCCATTTTATGTATTACACTGTAAGAATTATTGGTTTTATTTAGTTTTGATTTGTGGATGCACATGACATGGATGGTGATATCTCTGGAACAGTGCTGTTCTAGCCCATTTTATCCTCGATGAGAAGTTGCAGAGAATGGGCGTGTTGGGTTGTGTGCTCTGTATAGTTGGGTCGACAGTGATCATCCTCCATGCACCCGAAGAAGAGACACCAAGCTCAGTGGAACAGATTTGGCACTTGGCGACGCAACCTGGTATATCTTTGCTGTTGCCTTATGTGCCTTATCATAAGCTGACCTGTTTGGTTTTGTGCATTCTGTGATGTTTTTCCTTACTTCTGCTGGTCTGCAGCCTTTCTTTGCTATGCAGCCTCTGCACTGGCGGTCTCACTGATCTTGATGCTGCATTCTGCTCCCCGCCATGGGCAGACAAACATAGTGGTGTATGTGGGGATTTGTTCGGTGATTGGATCTTTGACGGTAAATGATGTCTATGGCATTGTCTTTGGTATCACCTTGTTTTGGTGTTTATGGGATGTTTACTTGTCTTTTGCTTTGCTAGGTGATGAGCATCAAGGCGGTAGGCATTGCTATCAAGCTTACAATTGAGGGCATAAACCAGGCTGGCTATTTCCAAACTTGGTTGTTTGCAACTATTTCAGCTACGTGCATAATTATTCAGTTAGTTTACCTGAACAAGGTACATCCGGCATTAAAAATATGTTACGCTTTTCCTGCAGTGCTGTTTTGGATAAACACAATAAAAACAATTCATATGCATTTTGCAAATTGCCTCAAAATCGATGACCAAGATATTTCAACTTCCAATTCCACATGACTTGCAACATAGTGTGATCATAGTAACAAATTTACTATGCCTTTTGTTGAGTAACATAAAGGAAGAACCTCGTAGGTTTATCTTTCAGTCTTTCAGAACGGTAATCTTGATGTTACTTTGCATCTTCACATCATGTTAAACTTTCAGGCATTGGATACTTTCAATACTGCAGTTGTTTCTCCCATCTATTATGCAATGTTCACATCCCTCACAATTTTAGCAAGTGCCATAATGTTCAAGGTATGTGAATTTTGAAAACCTTCCACAAATGCCAAGTACTTTCAGTCCTTTGCTAGAACACAAATTTGAAAACTTTTTTTTTGATTGCTAGGACTGGTCCGGGCAAAGTGTAAGCAGTATCGCCTCTGAGATTTGTGGATTTCTTACCGTTCTTGCTGGTACTGTTGTACTGCATTCTACAAGAGAATCTGATCAAACTCTTTCTTCAGGTATGCTTAGTTTTTAGTGAATCAAGTTTCAACCATTCTGCAATGTCTAAACGGCAAGATGTATATTTGCTATGTGATACATGGTACACACTGGTGCCACGATAACAATATTATTTATGCAAACAAGTTTATGTTATTTTCACTAATGCTTTGCTCACTGCATTTTTGAAGTTACCAATTTTCCCCTTAACAGCCTTATAGTTACAAATCTGGCATAAGTTGTGATTGTTCAGAGTTGGTGCTTTACGTTTTATGTTGTGCTGATTACCAATCCAGCAATCCCTACTAATGTTAGTTGGATTTTTTTAGTAACGAAGTTGGTTGAATTGAAATGCTATTTAGTATTTTGCTTCAAGCAGCTGGACTTCATTCTGTTACCAGTGGTTTTCATGGACATCAAATCGTGGTCTTCTTATTTATGGATCTACAGATGGTCCACCATTCAAAAGTTTTCATTACATCTACTACTCATGATGTGTTGACAAATCTGTCCTTTTCAACTGCCTGGCTTGTCTATATATAGTTTTGCAAGGCCAGAAACTGCCTCACTTTTTTTCATATGCTGGTTCTTCAGAACAAAAAGAAACGATTTTGAGAAATGTTTTCTAGGATATTGGCACTATATGCTCTTGTCCATGTAAATCTTGTAGGTTACCAAACACCACTGTTTTATTCAAAGTGCCACTGCAGTAACTTTCTGTTTTTTATCACTACAGATCTGTATACTCCTCTTCCCCCAATATATTGGCATGTCCAAGGCAATGGCGAGACAGGGAAACAGAAAGAGGACGATTTGCTCTCTGGTGACTTCATCACGGTGGTGCGGCAGGACTACTTTGTCTAGACTTCCTCGTAGATGCTCGGTGACTTGAGTTACCTTGCTTAGTTCTCCTGATGGAAGCTGATGCTTGCTGTGCCTATAGTCTTCCCAATACCGTCTCTCAGTAGTCCCAAGACCAAAACAATTGCGAAGTTTTGCAGAAATTGTAGGACTAGTTCCCATTTGATCATGGTGTACTCGAGCCAATGCCTTTGCAGGGACAGCCAAACAGCTGAGCAACCTGACTTCTAACCTGTTGGTGTGATGACGGATTTGCTGCAAGTCTATCAGGGTGGTGTAGCGGAATGTGTTATATGTGTACTTGTCTATTCGATCTGAGCAGCATTTGTATGGCCTTGCTCTGTCTAGTCTGGCAGTTTGTCGGCTTTCAGCTTGAGTTTTCCAGTTGATGTATGTATATTGTACAGTCTAAGGTGAACGTATGAAATTAGAGGTTTTTTTTTCGTTTGAGATTGAAATCAGTCAAGCAGCCTGTTACTAACCTTACTAGCTCATCAGAATGTTTGAAGCTTATTGCAGTTGTAATGCACGTCAGTCTACGCGCTAATCATCTACAATCTGGGCAATTATTTAGCGACAAACTTGATGATCCTTTCTTTTGCAGTGATGTATTACTCCTGACATGTAATAATGTTCTTCCCTCCTGGTTGAAGAATCATGATACTAGATCACTGCAAATATTTTTGAAAGGTCGACGAACTGTTAGTCAGATGTTTGCTAACAAGTTTCCATTCATCTGGATGCTCTTAGAACTCTAAAGGTACAGAAATCAATAGCAATACTACAGTCCGCGCAAACATATTTTCATCTATACAGGTGACATGCTGAAATTGGCCTTACGCGGATGCTATGGTTGCCCAAGTCCCAGATAGTTGAGTATGAGTGATTGTTGGAATAACGTGCAATTAATGCAGTAATTTCGCAGAAATTTCACAGGAAGAGAAAAACGCCAAGGATTATTACCAAACACCAAGAATATTAGCCATTACATAGCGCCTGGGCTAGCCGATCGTTGGGGGTGTCCACGCGTCGCCCTTGGTCTTTTTGCGAAAAGGCCCCTACGTTTCTCCAAATTACGGATAGGTCTCTCAAAATTACGAATAGGTCCTTCGCGATTTTTTGTGAGGGGGGAGATTTTTATTTTTTTTTGCGTTCGGGTCCCTCGCACAGTACTTTATAGAAAAAGCCTCCGTTAAATTCAAATCGCGGACATGCCTTTTTCTAATTTTTCAGGATAGCGGATAGATCCAAAAACGTAACAAATAGGTCCCCGCTTCTTACGTCTAGATCCTTTCTCCGTTTTTCACGGAAAAAAATGTTTTCGTTACCAGAAATATGTGTGCATCTCTAAGAAGGTCATCATCACGTCAGGTCCTTTCTCCGTTTTGGCCGAAAAAAATGTTTTTGTCATCGAAATATGTGTGCAACTCAAAAAGGTTATCGTCACTAATAATTTTTAGCCTTTTCCTCTAGGTCTGTTTTTCCCACCTCGTTTTTTCACCTCGGTCTCCGATATTTCCTAGATAATTAAATCGAAAGAGATATTTCTACAACTCTAACTCTTTATTTTTTCCCCGTAGCTCGGTTTACTGCATTTTTTCGGTGTGAAATATGTTGAAAATCGCGTTTGCGTTGTTTAAATCGATTTTTCCCTCGTCCACACAACACGGCGTGCGATGCTTACTTCTCTCTATTTTTCGTAACTCGGTTTCTGCTTGTTTTTGGAGTGAGAAATATGTTGAAAATCGTGTTTACGTCCTTTCGTCGATTTTTTCTTACGCCCACACAGCACGGCGTGCAATAGCACGCTACCCTGTCTAGTTATTACCACAGGTCCAGAGAACACGACCTGAGGCCTGAAGGTCTCAACACTAGCCGCTGTGGCAACTTACGTCGTCCCGTCGGTCTGCGGCTTGCTGGTCTCCTGCTCGCCGGTCCGGCTCCCCTCAGCCCGCGGCCGTGGCTTGTTGTGGATATCCGAGAGCTCGGCAGAGGACGATCGGCTGGCAGTATGGCACATGTGGCTGTCCGGCCACTCGCTTGACGACAACCGGCCGCAGCCGGGACTTCTGCTGCCGTCCTGGCGCCGATCGCCCGACGATGACGTGCTGCTCGGGCTCTTCTTGTTGCTGTCCCAGCGCTCGCACGAGTGCGTGCGGCAGGGGCTCCTGCTGGTGCCCGACCGACGCCGCTCTTGCGCGCGTCCCACCTCTCGTCGGAGCCCGCGCGGCCGGGCTTGAGCTTGAGGCCACGCGGAGAAGGCGGGCAGGTTGAGTTGGTTGCTTTGACATTCGTCTCGCGACGTGGCATAATCTTAAGTACGGAGGTAAAGAGGTCCCTTGCTACAATATCCATCACGCCGTTAATTCGGCTATCTCATCTCAGGTTTCCCACTCCCCCCTCTCCATGGCTGCCACTTCCTTGGCTCCTCCGACCACCACCTTCGCGCCGGCGCAGGCGCCGGGGAGGCTCAAGGCGACGCCTCTACTCACCAAGAGGCTTCCCCGGCTGGTCCTTCTCAGGGTGGCCAACGAATCCGCCTCGGTTCGTGGACCATTTCGAGCTCTGTGTTGCCTGATTTTTCCATTCCTACTAGTTCTTGATTTTTCTGCTGCGTGGATTGGGACCTTGTGCTGGCATTAGGGTCTGTTTGTTTGGTTGCCATCCTCGGCTGAAATCCCTAGCCCCGACAGCTCCCCGCTTCGGCTTAGCATTTATTTAGCTAAGTCGCCGCTGAACCGCCGGCAACGCCAAGCCAATGGCCCAAAGCCGCCATCACAGCTGCCGTAGAGGACAGTTTGAACAATCGGGCTTCTGTTTGCTTGGTGACCTCGCAGGCAAACCGACCTGATATAAAGCAAATAGGCCCTAGGATTTTTTTCTTCTTCTTTGGAGACCTTAATTCTTGTGTTATGTGGATTGTTGCTGTATTGGTTTCCACAGTCAGAATATTTGTGCTTAAGACTGTGACCTGTTTTTGTTCTTAATGTTAATTGGAGAGTAATATTAGAAGAGTTTGACTTCACAATTACATGGGAGTTACATAGTTTATTGAGAAACCCTGAATCTTGTTGTCATTTTGTTAAGACATCCAGCAGCGATTCTTGTGCAATTATTGATAAGACATCCATCTGCTAGCTAGCATTCTGTCATGCAGTGTTCATGCTTTATTTTGTATATGGGCTTCAATTGTTGCTGATGGGTTTGTGTGAAACAGGTTCTGAAGCATTTCCGATACAGGATCGATGTAGACAGCTACTGTGGTAAAATGTATGCTTCGATCTTCTGTAGTTCTTCCTAAATGATATTACAAGTTGAGTCATGTTCTGATGGCATACTTAACAAGCTGCATGTTTGTCACGAAGCTCGCTCTTCACTTATACAATGGAGATGCCAGCCAAGCAACATTCCGTATCTTGTCTGACTTGAGGAAAGGCAAATTTGGCTGGTTGGCCCTGGAGAGACCTCCAATATGAGCAATGGAGATATTATTACTATATCACTATATCAGAAATTCGTAGATGTTAGAGCTGCACTTGTTCGTAGTTACACGCTACCATTACAATGTCCTTTGTAGCACTATCATAGGACAATTTCCTTGGACGTTCACCTCTGTGAGGAACGGGGAATCAATGGACGATAGGGTGGCTCTATCCCCACTCCCCAGAGGACAAGTGGACAAAACATCAGAAATTGCCATGTAGTTACTTGGCTGTCTAGAGCGACTGAGCTGATTTGTATACGCATGCGACAGACTGAATTAATTGTATCTTTCTAAGTTACAGAATCAATTGTGGGAAATAAAACATGGTTTCAATTTTGCGTAATTAGATGCATTCCTGACAGTTTCTGTATGACCCGTTTCTAAAGGGTTCTGAAGTGAATTTTGATCAGAGATGATAGTAGATACCCCGCAGTTTAGCTATTTATATATGGGAGTGTATAGGTATCATCCGGATGTTTTTTTGGTTGAAATCACCCAAATCTAGAACCATTGGATTTCGGATCTAAATTCATCGAACCGTTGGATCAAATCATACGATCGGATGTAATCGATACTTCCGAACATCCAAATTCACCGGGCCGTTGAATCAAATCATAGGATCGGATCCAAATTCACCGGGCCGTTGGATCAAATCATAGGATCGGATGTAATCGATACTCCCGAATCTCAACAATAATCCAATGGTTCTAGATTTAGGTGATTTCAACCAAAAAACATCCGGTTGATGTTTATCAATTCCCTTTATATATCTAGTTCCAAATGTGACACCATACGGTTCACCCGGCACTGGAATTATTCCGGAGAAGAATTTTCGGAACATCGAGATCCCTTTCTCCTTTTTTTCTTCAAAACTTCCATTTCTTGTACAGATAGAAGCAACTAAAACAATAAATATTTTTTACAACGATTTTTCCTTTTCTGTTCAGTATGTGATATATGACAGAATGCTTGCTACCAGCAATTACTCTCTACGCCACCAAATTGGCATACTGCTAGTTCTTCACCTCAGACGGGCGGCCTTGCTGCAGATAAATGCCAACTTTTGACATCCTTGCTGGGGCTATGGATTTCAATATTAAAGATAACTGCACAATTTCCAGCTTCACGATCCTTTTTAGTTCGACTCCTCACTGTACTTTTAGATCATCAAGCCTGTCGATTAAATCCAAAGCTTTTGTCCTATCAATCTCGAAGTCAATGACAGGAAGCATGGAGGACCTCCTAACTGAGAGCAAGTCTTTCCTGTTGCCACTAGCTGGAGAATGACTATTGCTCTTGCTCAATCTGCTCTGTTTGCTGTGTCTTGACTTTATGTCAAACTCTTGACTTTTGCTTATACCAGGGACGAATTTCCTGTACTTAACATCCCTTAGCATATCCTGATCCTCTTGTGTGAGAATTGGTGATGAATTGTTCATTTCATCTGGCAGCGGTGTGATTGTAGGACCCTTCTGTGTTGGTGAACAGACAGGAGATTTGATGGGAGACCTTCCACCTCCATTAGCAGCTCTAGATTTACTGATGAGATGATGAAGCCACACAACAAGCTCAAGGATATGTGCTTCAGTCTTGTCTTTCTCGGCATGATATAGTGTCTCAATTCGAGTCAAGTCCATCTGTCCTGATAGCTTGCAGTTCAGCTCAGATCTGCATGCAACGAAAAGGTTGCCACTCTGAGAAATTCTAGTTTCATCATCTTTGTTCAAAATTATTGTAATCAAATGCTAACCCTGTATTTGCCCACTCTCCAACCCAGCCGAAGCCATGGTGTGCCCTGATATGAACAGATATCAGTAAGATATGGATAGTTCTTGCAGTTATAAAGAATCAAGTCATAGGTGATATTATATTACTTAGTCGTGTTATTTGCAATCGGGACAAGCCATCGCAAAGTTTTCTCCATTTCAGCTTTGATTTGAGAAACCGTAAGCTGCATCCATTTATCATAACCATGTACCAGTGTTAAAAGATATATCATATATGTAATAACCATAGCATGGAATTGTGATTCATGGTTCATTGGTTCCACAGCATCACATTGCGATTCATGTCTGTCTACTCATAATAACAGGAAATATGATCCTCCAGCTTGGCATACCTCTTCTTTCATTTCAAAAGATTGCAGCTTAGAACGGAGAGCAGATTTGATGGTAGGCGGCAAACCTTGGTATAATGTATCTCTCATGTTGGGAGGGATAGAACTTGATCGAGAAACCTGCCAATTCATAAATCCTTTTCAGGATATAATGAAATAAATTCAAGTCGAAGCATGTATCACTACACGATGATGAGCTGCCGCACAGGGTTGCGGTGCTACTATCTCGTGGTTGCAATTGATTATGATACTTACAAAAACAGTGCTCATTTTCTAAGAATCTTGGACCAAGCAAGGGGGCTTGAAAGTTGAAATAGACATCTTTGTATTGGCAGTACATGAGAATATGATATTGTTAATGTTGGAAGTGTGACCAATTTAGCCTTCTAGATCACAAAATAGTTTAATTAAGATGTCCAGTAGTGTGTTAACTTACGAGAGTACCAATCTGATTGATGATATTCGCATAATGCAGTGCAAGTCCTGCTGGTCCCAACCTATTATCGCGTTTGGCAGGTTCTTGTGGCTCTTCACTGTCTACAGTTAATAGGAGCAAGAACCTCTAAATCATTGTCACAATAAATGATGGTACATAATAACAATCACAATCTTTTGACGAGAATCATACTCCACTTCAATTACCTATCAAGGTACATAATTTAGACTAACATATAGAAGAATTAAAGTTGTTTGTGCATGCATGCAAAAAAAGCCATCTTTTTGCCAAAATCATTGCACAGGCCAGGTATTGAATGCACTATGCAGATCATATTGGTGGAACACCACAATATCAATGACAAACAAAGCCAAGAATGTTCTACACAATTATAATAGCATGTATGTACATTGTCTTCAGAGCAAGACTTTCTAACAGGACTGACGAATAAACAAATCTTACTTTCCTTGGCTAAGGGTACAAAAGTAGCCAAAATCATCAGGAACTCTATTTGATGTGGACTTTGTGTTCCACCACAATGCTGGTGACTGATAATGATGTCAATGGCAATGACTGTTCAATCTTCAATTGCCATGATAAACACACGGAAATTAAGGGTCATCTAGTCGAACCCTTTACCATTTTTGAGTGGACAAATACGAGAAAAACTTGCAGACATGATAAACTTAACCAAAGACATCAGAATGCATTCTTGTAACATATGTGGGTAAGTCTATCATGACAAAACAAATATATGACTCTTCAAAGCACCATAATCAAGAAACACTATTGGCCAACAACAGTTCAAACTGCGCTAGTAACAAATATGTACTCTTGAAATAAGGATTGATACCAGCACGATTGAAGGCATTATAGATCTCCAAATGTAAGAAGTGGACAATGTCTACAAGCTTTTCTATCACCTGCAAAGAGAACATAATATTTTTCAAACCTTGAAACATGAGGTGGTAGAAAAGCATCTATGTAGTGTGTGGTTTAAACATCTAGTGGTGACTAATAACATAACCAGTGCCTTCCTTGAGCCAGCATTTATTAATATGACAGATTTAAAACAAAACCACCTATTACCGACCTCTTCCAAATTCTTGGACCAAAGTGACCTTTTCTTCAAACTTTTAACATGCTTACTTTGGCTCTTAACTTCCTGCTTTAGTATATGCAGACTATCACCTGCAAATGAATCAGAAGTTTTCTTTTAGTATGTCATGAGCTATGTCAGATGATAAATATCCACCCTTATAGAGTAATGGTTAAAAAAATCAAATGAAATAGGTTCTAACCACAAATCCTTGAGATGCATCATAAGTGTTATTTGTTACCTTTATGCAAAAATGCAAAAACAAAAAACAATGAATACCATGGGGATAAGCTTTCAAGGGAGGGAACAGTGATAGATGACAACATTAGAACTAGACAAGGAACCTATTCACAGAATGCACTAAACTGCAGAGGTCGAACATAGATATGTGATTATTCACAAAAGTGGGGATACATTCTACTTCTTAAATGGCTACAAGACAGAGCAGAGCCCATTAAAAGACATCTGCCAGATAAGTTAATACGGTTTTACAGATCACAAACAAAACTGACCTCTTGAACTCAAGCCATCCTGTTCTTGCTGTTTACAACGATAGTCTTGTTCAAACCTATCCAAAGCATGCAGTTCATGATACAATTCCTAAGGAAAACATAAAAGGTGAAGCAAAGTCATAATGTGAAATCTATAGGCAGAATAATTCATGTTCTCGAAAGAACTAACCAGAATAATACGAATAAAACAAAAAAAAACACATTTGGCTAATGTCATAAAAATATAGGCCATTTTGGACATTTACATGGTCTCCAAGGTACCAGTTTGACCGCTAATTTCGATCATAATACGTTGTTGCAAATCATAAAAATTATATGTTATGAAAGTATACTTCTTGATGAATCTATTAGTAATGATTCAATGCAACCAATAAAAAACTTTAGATAGTTCTTGTATTGATGGTCAAAAGTCAAAACCGAAAATATTTGACTGCACACATTCTAGAATCAGAGGGAGTACATTGCATGCTTACTTGCAGCGGCAGTAAATGCAAAACTTACTACAAAATTTTGAGCTATCAAACAAATATGGCCACAGGCCACTCAAACGAAGTATTTGACAACTAGAAAGGCACAAACAGAATGCTACAGTTTATTGATGGTATAGCCAAGTTTCAGTGTTAAGTTATTTTGTACACTTACCGAAAAATTGAAGCAACAAAAATAGTGCTGTATATAATGCAAATAAGTTATTAAAATCATGCTAAAATTAGTTAGTAATCCTTACAGTTGTATACTGAATACAAATTATCAATTGCTGCATCACTGATTCTGCATCTTGTTTCAAGTGATGCTGGGAAGTCCTTTCTGATGCCAACCTAAAAGAATTCAACAGAAAAACACAAGTTAGTACCATAAAATAATCACCTTTATTAAAATACAGGGATATAAAACGAGCTGCACTTTTCAAAGTAGCGGTCCAAGTTGTGCCACTGTGGATCCTTGCAGCGATTTCCAAAGCGAACAACCTCTTTTGAGAATACTTCTAACTCTTCCCTGTTGGAATCAAACAATTAAGCACTTGAAAAGAAAAGTTGTGATATGGTTTTCTGAATACAGTTCTAGTAGGGTAATATGTAAAACAAGCATAAATGGTTTAGCTTAAATGCTATGACCTTATTTTAGTAGTGTAAATTCAACACTAACCTTTTGTCAGAAGCTACAATCTTGAGTAATTCATCCATATCTTTGGATATAAGATGTTGGACACCTTCTGAATGCAGCACCACTTCTTTTAGATGCTTTACGCTATCCTTCGACAGAGAACGCATTAGACTGGAACCTTTAGCTATGGTATTTGCAACCTCGAAAGCCAAAATAGATATTTTGTTTCCCTTTGCTACAGCACTTGACACAAAACCACTACTAGCATTTAAGCTTGTCATGCTACTACCAAGTGTGTCTAGAACCTCCACTGCTTTTCCAAGCCCAACAGTGCTAGCTCTACCTAAAATTGAGCTCACTTCTGAAACCTGTTTCAATATAGCAAGCAACCATTAAGAAGCCTAATAGTCCCTCTCATGGAATCAACATTCAGGACAGTGGAAGACAAATATACAAATAAAAAAGTATATCTCGTTTAAGTAAAGGAAACAAAGTGATTTTTATAACAAGAAAAACATGTAAAAACTGTGACATGATAGCCAAGTGTTTGCATTGCAATATATGCAGAGTGCAGAACTGAATCTCAATAAAGCCGTTGAAAGGCCAAATTTGGGGTAGGTTTTGGTTGCTAGTACAATACCACAGGAAGGAAAACCTCATTCTGCATGAAGTGATTCAGCTGGCTATCGGTTTATTGTATGAGATGGTATGAGTTCTCTCCCTCCATTCTGCATGAAGTGATGCAGGAGATAATATGGGCTCCCCTCTATCTCTCTCTTGTGTGTGTGTCGGAGGTTGGCGGTGATGATGGCTGGTGGGTTGTGTGTGTGTGTGTTGGGGGGGGGGTTACTTGTGATGCAGGAATGTGCTGGCATGGTGATAGCTAATTGGGGAGATCTTTTAAAGTTGTAATGACAATCCTTTTTCATTGAGAATTGCAAAGTAGTCACAAGTAATTATCGCTAGTCACCACTAAACTAATTATTACTAGTAACTACAAAATAGGTCTGAACCGCTGAACAATAACGGTTTTAGGCAGTTTAGGATGAAAACCCAGCCCAAACCGTAAGTGAACAAGTTAGACGGGTTGGGTTGAGCGGTTTACATGGTTTAGACGTGTTTAGGCCATAACTAAGCTAAGAATCTCCCCCATCGCCTAAACAACCCATGGAACAGCAGTAGTATCACATCCCTCCTTGTCCTCCAACACACGCAGCTTCTCCGTCCCGATTCCCCTGCCCTAAACGTAGGCGCACACAGTGATCTCCACCAGCGCCACTGCCTTCCACCACCATCGGCCGGTCCCTCCTGCCACTGCAACCAGGAGTGGCCCGCCGCTGCTCGTCACTCCCCACTCCAGCTTGGTACTGCTCATCACTCCCATCTCTGATGCCGCCACCCGCCGCTCATCACTTCCATCTCCGGTCTTCCCACTGCTCGGCCTCTCCTCACTCCATGCTGTCAAGGTTTTGAATTTGCTATTCTATTCTATTGCACATGAACCCAATTTGTCACGGATGAAATTATACAGGTTCGCCGGTTAAAACCTGGACCGTACACAAGCTTGAGCAGTTAAGGCTAAACCGTGAACACCCCTATTACAAAATATTGTTAATCACACTTAAATCACCACTATTTATCACTGAAAAGCACTCACAATTGTTAATCAACACCAAGTGTCCAAGTCAACATTATTTACTCAGTGAAGTGGTTGCTTAGAACTTTGATTCCTTGTGTTAACATATCACTTAACAGGAACAGGTTAAAAATTATCCAGGCTACACCTACAGGTCCTACACTATATAGGTATATAAATATGTGCATGCACCAGACATATTACAGTACAGTAGACAATGTGTTAATGGAGTAGAAGCAACTGCACGCAGCAACTAGCTCAAAAAAAAAGGTCTTTCGAGTTGATGAACTCTTTTTTTTTTGTGAGAATGCTGATAAGTAATGAATAAAAATATATGCTGATAAGTAATGAATAAAAATATTCTTCGTGAGAAATTTTACAATGCATTATACCGATAGTGTACAGTGGGTAGTAGAAATCAAATCTAGCCATTGATTTGCCAAGGGTATTTCAACTACTATATTACCAAAGGAAGTATAAATAAATAATAACAAATCTGATCCATTGGATCAAAAAGAATGAACATCCATATTAAATTTAGTGTACCATAAAAAATTCTTCTTCGTAACAGCCAGCCTGACTAATTTTTCCTGAACAAGTATTTCCAAATTCATAAGGACAGGCATATAGAGATGCAAAATAGTCAAAGCTATCCCCATATACCAATATTACAATAACAAATCTTAGTGGCTAACCATATAACAGAACAGGAACACCGTATATCACTACAATCTAGCAAACTAAGGGCAGGAGAATCACTTGGAACAACTGGCAGTTAATTGAAATGTGGTACATTGCAGTCTAATTCACCATAGATTAAAACGAAGAGCACAAGAATCCCTCTAACCTTGGCAGCACCGGCCTTTGTCTTCCCCAAACCAGCCTTCTGCGATAGTGTCCGGGCCAGCTGTGGTGCCCTGGACCCTGCCTGACCGACATCTGCACCACCGTAAATAGCAAGCCCAGGCACAACACTCTCCAAGAACGAGAAAGACTGCTGCTGCTCTTCTACCGGCTTCGCTGCGGCCTCTCTGGACACCGACAACTTCTCCCCCTTCAGCGCCGCAGGCTCATGATCGACTATCTGGTCCCGGCCAAGCGTGGCATCGCTCGGAGACTTGTCTACCGCTGAAACCTTTGAGCAGAGGCCTCCCATCCCCTTCCTAAACAAAAGCGTGATCCCCAACTTATCCTAATCCAACTATTCACCTCCCATGCACCAAAGTACAATTTTTTTTTACCTTTCCACCTAGTTACAGCAATCTAGCAACTCCCATTCCACCACCTTCCAGAATTCCCCAATCACCTCCTCCAAGAACCACCACAAGGTCACTCTATCCACCAAACCAACCACGCCAAAAACGAATCAGCTCAGCACGAGGGTTTCCTCTGCGGCGCGATCCCAGCAACTCCAATCCATGGAATGAGCGCCTGCCAGAAGCCAGACAAAAGGGTCAAATCAAGAAGAGGCTCGATTTTCTTGTCCGCGAAAAGATAAAATTTATAGCGGAATATGAGCGGGAAAAGCGGCAGCGACGAACCTGGCGAGGATCAGTCGGGGACCGCGGAAATCGGGGAGGCGCAAAGATCGTACCTTCGCGTCGGGATTAGGCGGATTTGGGAAGGAGGGAAGGGAGAGGAGACTCAGGAGAGCCTTCTGCTGTTGCGGGGAAGCGGGGGAAGCGAGTAGCGGAGTCCACTCTACCAACAGGGTAATAAGGCTCGCTGGTAAACTGCTACTGACACGCAAAAACGTGTACACGCGACTCTACTTCTGCCTCCGGGCGGAGGTGGGGCTGTAGGAGTTGGTTCCGGTTTTTTTAACCGGGCCGTGTCTATATACACTATGAATTGGACCGGCGCAATATGAATGATGGGTCTTGCTGTTAGATACGATAAATGGTACGGTACGTTTATATGAATCATGTTTGAGTTAGTACAGTATAAAATAGGTTTGATGGATCCGAAACAAACATGACACATGGCATGGTGCCTTGTCGTGATACTGCAGCATACTATCCTCACATACAGAGAAAGAATAGATAACAAGATGCTGAAAGATAGATATAGAATCTGGAGAGTACATGCTTATCGTACCGAGGGTGTACACCGAGCCGATGCTCCACCGTGCCGCTTGCTGAGCGTGCTGACGATACTGTGCACAACTATCTTCCCACTTGCCTCATGCGGCTATCGACGCCACCATATCGGACGTACGTTGACTTGAAACACATGAATAATCTCAATATTGGCAATAACTAGTATGCATGTATATTGTTACGTACTTTTTTTATACTATGAGAATCCTACTCTAAAGTGTAAGGTTTTTAATGATAATTTTGTATCTATGTCGAATGAGTAAATAAAATTTAGTTTTTTTCCTTAAATAATTGTGTGTACTGAATCCTCGGTGGCAGTCGACGCTCGCTCCTCATCCTTGATACAATTCATATAGACGGACCATACAGAACAAGGTCTAGGCCGACATCACGTGCTTTGGCCGTACCTAGGTCTCGTTAGAGATGAGTTGGGCTAGCACGGCACAGCACGCGTGAGGTGACTGTGCCGATTAGGCACGATACGCTATGGCTCGAAGGCCGTTTGGCCTGTGTCATTAAACTCCCATCTCTACCACCAGGGCCCTTTGTTTCAAAACTAACTTTGTCACACCTAATAGCTATGGTACAAATTTTTAGATGAGTGTTTGATTTATTCTTATAATTGTGACTTGCTATACTTTCTTAACTTTATGCCTTACATGTTATAAATTAAGATTTTTTTGCCAAACTTTATCACATATATGACACTAAATTTTGTTAAAAAATATATATAACAAACTACGTTTATCTAAAATTAGTTACGAGAAAATTGACTCCAACAGACCCGTCCAGTCATCGACATAAATATTTTCTATAACAATGTCACTGGCGAAGCACCGTTAACTGTACTTGAGGTTATTCGTTGAAGGGCACGGATGGTACTTCAATTTATTTTAGTAGTTTCTTCATTGTACAATTTAGAATCGGAAAATCGAGAAGTGAATTTTAGTAAGATGTTTACCTATTACCATTCTATTTCCATTTTCAACGCCAGAATGGCATCCGATCTAATGTGCGTTGATTATTTCTTATCATTTTCCATATAAATACACGATGTTAGGGACAGAAATTGCTGAGTTCCCACAATCCCACTTCCCAGGCACCCCGGCGAGGGCCATGTGCATCACAACACCTCTGATTTTGGATAATAAACTAGATCAATACCCGTGCGTTGCTACGAAAAATAAAATTGGTAACAAAATATAAAGATCAAGCAATAAAAGGAAATTGTGCTACAAGATCAGATATCTATTTCTCCCAATTACAAAAGTTTTTATGGTTTTTTCTTCGATACGAATTAAAACCGAATATATTATACGTAGCAATATATATTACCAATCTCAAAAATCAATCAATCATTTTATCTTTTTTGCAATTTATATTACGGATCGCGTTCCTCTTCCTCTCGCCATGCCCGCGATGCACATTGTGGAGTCCGTCTTCCTCACCGCCACTTTCGCGCATGCC
Organism: Guadua angustifolia; assembly: GCA_036346375.1. NCBI lineage: Eukaryota > Viridiplantae > Streptophyta > Magnoliopsida > Poales > Poaceae > Guadua > Guadua angustifolia. Next base: position 35,453,607 of record CM070509.1, on the reverse strand, counting down.
ATAGCCGTATAATTGGTCGCCTCGGAGAAAGAGACCGCCGCCACCAGCCTTTGCACCTTCACGTCTTACGGATCGCCACCGCCCTCGGTGCCATGCTCTCTCCGCTTGGCGGTGGTTCTGCTACCGACGGTTCGCTACTCTTCCCAGATGACCTCTCGCCTTGCCGGCCTACTCGTCTCCATGTCTCTAGCGTGATTAGCCATCAGCTTCACCACCATAATGCCGAGCCCATGAAGGTGAACGAAAACACCACCGCCGGCGCCCTCCACACCATGCGCCGCCGCGTCGTTCCTCTCTCTCGCGACGTTCAGCTGGATCAACCCGTTTATCTCCAAGAGGTATGCCAATGACTCTCTCACCGCCGACGCCCCACCGTATCGCCGAACAACGCACCAAGGCGTCAGACGCTTTGTTCACATCCAGCGGCCGCTGGCTGGGTCACGGCACCGTGGGCATCGTACTCTGGTTCTTCGCCGGCGCGATTACTCGACCACGGCGCTCGGCCTCCTGCACCTCACGGCCATGTACGTCGATCCGTCACTTATTAATCAGTTCGTCGAGTTCATTAGCGCAAACATGCGACATGGGAGATCTTAAATGAATACAAAAGAAATGATTGGCGATTATTAATTGCCAAATAATCGATTTTGCTATAATATTCACCATATTTAGAGATATGGTGGTATGTAAATCGAGAAAGAATAATTAGCTATAATGACCGCCATTATTGGGGATATGACTGGAAGAGGGCTAGGAAGAACGACGGACCACTGCCACCAACTGCTAATTTATATATTAGTATAGATACCTATTTCAACAAAAAAAAATGCACTACTAAGTATTACTACTACTATTAAAGATTTGAGTAAACACAATTTATGAATAAAAAATGAAAAAGGAAAGTATATCCAAAGTAAACCATCGAAAACTATTTGGTTCCTAGCTCCCCAACAGGGCTTCTGTATTTAAAAATTACCTGGGGTTTTCATGGATACTCATGAGCCATAGTACAAGTGTTTACATTAAATCACGTAACATGAATCTCAAAAGTCATTAGCACATTCCGGGTTTCCAAGAAAAGCGTTAGTATATTATGCCTTCAGTTGTAAATTTTTTTCTTAAGTCACCTGGTATGAACTACAGCCTTCTGAAATTGAAGGCATGATCTAAATTGAATTGGCTAGATGGTCTGTACCGAATATCAAATCCTGCATTCTCATTGGACGGGTACAACAACTTGGGCAGACATCATTTCCAACCTGCAAATGGAAGGCCAACGAAAAAATCGATGGGGGAGAATGTGGAGCCGGTCAAAGGCAGACTTAAGAGGACAAGTAGAATAAGAACAGGAGACAAGTCCTAGTGTATTTGTGCCTTATTGTGGATTTTAGCTAAGCAAGATCTTGGGTGGCCTAAACATTCTAATGCAACAAGCACCTCAATTTCGCAATCCATCACCCCCAGTCTTACTGTCATAGTCAACTTCGACATTTACGTTTGTCTTTTCTTGTGCTAGAGGAACACCCAGCAGGCCAGCAGGCCCCAGCACCACTTACCCATTCCCTTGCAACTTGCAAGCAGTAAAGGAAGGAAAATTGGAAAAGATGAGAAGAAAAAAAGGAGCTGATTTCCTTTTCTTCAGAGGAAGGCAGGAAGCAAGGAGCTAGTAACTTTTATTATTTGGATTACGAAATGCACTTCATTTACTTCTATGCAGTGCACTTCCGAGTGGCAGAGGCTTTCAGCTTCAGGCCAACATTCACTGATCCCATTCACATGCATACATACGGTAAGGTTAACGAGGCAAAAGTCATCCGTGAACTCGTTTAGTAGTATTGCTCTACCGGCTACATGTGGATTACACACTCCCAAAAGAGAGATTAGCACGTGCCTGATTATTTTACATGTCAGCTTAAAAATGCACTGAAAGAAAATGAGTTGCACACACATCACTGCTGCAGAGTGCATGCAGACCAACAAACACTTTGCAGCTAGAGATCTCGAGGCAGACCACTAGCTTGTCCAAGGGTCACCCTACTCTTCTTTTTCTGTGCTAGCTAGTAGTAAAAAAGCAGGAACACCGTAGAAGAATATTCACCTTTAGAGGAAAAAGCACGAAACTACAGTGATCATCAGTGCCCTGAACTGAAGGCCCGAACATCTCCTCACATGGTCAGTGCTGCATCCACGGTACTAGGCTCTCTCTCCTTTCAGTTTTCTTTTCTCTTCTGCCCTTCAGCTTTGAGACTGATCAGTGATCATGGACTGACAAAATACTAACAACCATGCAATGCAAAGTTGCAAACCCTTGCTCACCAATGGCCACTCAGTTCAGTTGGGTGAAAAGATAGCCCTTCCGGTGAAGAAATTCCCTACGAGAGAGAGAGAGCGAGAGAGAATCTACTTTTGAAGCGGTCTTTCTATAACCTGTCCAAATCAGCTAAACGATGGGATTAGCATGGCAGGACCGTAAGAGTAATAAGTAAAAAGAGATCGAAGACGAAGACAAGAAAGCAACGGCACAGGGACGATCGACGAGCGGGTGAGGGAGCGGCATGTGTGGTCGGAGAACGGATGGAGGGAGGCGACGGCAGGGTCGAGGAGACGAGGACGTCGCGTTATCTGTGTGGACGGGGACCAAGTCAGCCAGTCAGGGCAAATCAAGACAAACTAGCTAAACCATCTGGAATTCTGGATTGCTGTGACCGCTGTCCGCTTTGACGCCGATCGGATTCCGGTCGATGCGGCTGCTGTTGCTGCCTTTTGGCCGGCCGTTCAATACTCGCCGTTAGCGGACATGGAGGACATCACTTGTTCCGACGCCTAGGTCCTACTAACCACAAGCATGTGATTGATTGACTGATGGACTGGCGAACTTGACGGAAGAAAATCCGATGAGATCTTATCCGTGGTTGGATTAATTACAGGTCTTTTATCGAAATGTTTTAAATCTATATTAAATTTGAACTAAATTATATAACATTTAAAAAATTACTACTCATTCAATCATTCAAACGTGGCCTTAAACTTTTTTTTGAAAATTGATCGAGAGGTCTAGCATTTATTATAAAAAAAACAATAGACGAGCTACATATATGTATACACTCTAACTCTACTCACGCACACACACCCGTGCACGCACTCACTTAACGCGCGTCTGATCGGACTGTGCTCGAACGCGAGCAGGTTGGATACTAGTCGGACGCCTCAACCAATTAAGCATCGTTCAACCGCACCTTTAAACTCTTTAAGCTCATGATATATAGCAACATAAATCTACTATCTCTTTGCAAGACCATGTGCCATTATTTAAAAGAGTTCTAATCATAGATCAAAAGGTGATAAAGTATTTATTTCCGACTGAGAGGACGGTTGGCAACGGGGTTAACAAGTCGTTTCTTGAGAACCAAACCCACGGGTGTACGGATGGTCAAACTCCGAACAAAACGCAGCCTAGGTGTTCGGGACAGATTTTTTTTTTCAAATAGGGTACCAATACGAGCGAATTTACAAAACTAGTTTAGTCCTTGATAGTAGAAGAAATGATAGGTGACACGTGTTATATGTCGTACTCTTGTACCGTAGCATCATACTCTATCGCCTTTGGCATGGTGGGCTCAAAGCTGCCATACAGCAAGAGTTTAGCAGCAGCTAATGGCACCTTACCTCAAGATAGGGTTCGTACACAGTTTATGTTTGCTACATTGTATTTTCAAACAGTGCTACAAAAAAACTGTGACATCACTCTTTATCTAATGGTCGATCTACAATTGCTAAAGTTGTAGTTATTACAACTATTGCATTGGATTTCTTTCCCTTACATCAGTAGGAAGGTAATTAAGTCATTAGTAAATTAAAGTGAGTAATTAATTAATTGGTATGTTCCTGTCAAGGAAGGGAAGTGTGGCGACCCACACAATTGACTCAGGGTAACGACAATAACCCATCATTAACTCTAAGATAATTATGTATATTAGCTAATAAAATATCAAGATGACCCAACATTTTATCAGTTAATATATCGTATTTAGAGTGTTGCAATATAACAATAATTAGAGACTAGAGTTAGAACTTTATTACAATTCATGCCACAAAAGCTATAAGTCTAAAGTTCATAGGTTATTACATAACTTTTACAGTAAAAGCTTACATATGAATAGTAATATAAATATACCTAAGTGAACGACGATCACTGTCATATGGACTACTACTTCACCCAGTCCTTCGGGTAGTCCTCCGCTGCCTCGTCACCATGATCCTACGGGTGACTCTCCAACCGCTCCTCCTCGATGAATCCATCGACCTTAGCTTCTAAGCAAAGAGGAATTTATGCAAGGATGAGTACAATAAGTACTCAGCAAGTGTTAATAACAAAATACATTATATGAATTTTCTTCACGAAACCATCTCTTAAATCCATTCCTTAAATCCTACCTAAAAAGGTTTTATTAGAAGATCTATATTTTCAATTTTTAGTTATTAAAAGGTCACTAGCACTCGTATATAAAGTAGACATAGCTTCCATAGCCTCCAATTCAGGAGACAGCATGAATTCATGATTTTTACCAAGCGTATGTTTTGTACTACTTTACCCATAGCGAACCCAACCGCAGTTGGGAACCCAGAATATTTATTACTACTCAAGTATTAGATCTCCAACCCTGATAGCTAGTGAGCAGTGGTGTCCTCGACTGTTCTCCACCTACTCTCAGCTTACTAATTGTACTTCGCTTGACAACAGAAGTACTCTACCTAAGGCTTTACATATAAAGCCTCAAAGAATCAATCGTAACTGATTTTGTATGTCCCTCACTGGACAGAATAGGCGTATCCTAGCTTCACATCTCTTGGTCATCTACTCTTATCCCAATGTGGAAATCATAACATCGTTATAGGTTAACTTTTTCTAGTTGTTTCCACACATATGGTTGATACGAATATTACAGCTCATTACCCGAGTATAGGGATTTATCCTTATATCATAGCTGTCGGCGTATTTCGCCGACAGTTTTCTCCCTAGACAGAGTCCGAGGTTCGATAGAGGGGGTCTTCGCAGCTGGATTGCCTACAGGTTCTCCCGAGAGATCCACACTAACATAAATTCAAGAATACGTCGATATTACCCAGGTTAGAGCCTCCGATACAGGTAACAGCCCTACGTCCTGCTTGAGCTCCTATTAATGTGCTTTGAGTAGATTACACCGTTTGCTTGATCCTCACTCTCCCTGGGTCCTTACCCTGTCCCCCCCACTCCCATACATCGGAGCTCCCTTATATAGGTCGGACTGGCTTGGGTAAGTGGGAGGATGACATCACACTTATTACACTTCATTTATTATACCGATCGTTGTAGCCTCATCCCCTGACCTCATTCTTTGTGCCACCGCCTGACTCCGCTCGGTCCGTCTGGGAGGCAACTTACATGCAACGAGTTAGGCGCAGGACGTTAGAGTGATAGGCTATCGTGCCGTCAGTAGAGCCACGCGTATTCAATGGTTCTGACATGGTGTGTCGGGGGAGAAGACTTCGAGGCGAAGCTCCCCCGCTCCTTCGGCGTACGCCTCCATGCTCCGCCGACAATGGACCCCGAGTACCTTCGACTCGTTGGCCGACCACGTGGCCCGGCCAGCACCGCTTCCGCCAAGCCGCCACGCTGGCCGTCGCTGGCGTCGGGGCTCGGTCGCCCTTTGCCCGCCAAGTCGCCACGCTTGCACTCGTGTCCCTCCCCGACCGTGGCGGAGAGGGTACCCCGGCGTAAAGTATGCCGACAATAGCCTATGTAGAGGGTCCCACTGGCATGACAATCTTTCTTATCAGTACCCTCTACTCACCACATATGTGGATACATCAATGTTACGTATTCATAACCAAATATTGCAATTGGAGTTCACCATCAAAACCACATTTTCATAATGCCTGATTTACAGTTTTTTTTAAATGAGAATTTTCCAATCCATTGGTGATATCAAATATAACCAAATATATTTTCTTGAATTTAATTAAATATGATCAAAGAATGCTTGCCTGTATTTTGGTAAAAATATTTGTCCTCGTGTGATTGGTGCTGAGGATCAGCAGGCAGTTTGAGGTTAATTCTTAAAATTACAATAATGCCATATTTTAGTAGCTAATTAGTTTTTTACATAATTTATATGGTGTCCAACCTCTTTTCTTGACATTCTATTATTTAATATGTCTCTTTTTAATTTTTTTGGCATATTATGAGTTTAACATCCTTTATTTTAAATACTTTGTAACTGAGATTGTTTAGCTTACCGGATTTTTAATAGGGTAAAATTAATGTGGATGATGCACAGATTTTTAGATTTTTTTAATTTTTTCTTTTCTTTTGTTTTCTTCTCCATTTTTTCTTTTCTCTTCTTTCCTTTTATTTTCTCCTCCTCTTTTGCTTTCTTTCTTTTCTTTTTTCCTTTCGCCATCCTTATCTCTTCCTCCCCTGGTTTCCTATCCTCTTCTTCTGGCTTTCCTTCCCCTCCCGATTTGGTCCAACTTGCCGTCGGCGCTCTCAATCGCCCCAGCCTCCTCTCTACTCCGGCGCCAGCACTCCTCCCGACTGGTTCCCAGCCTCTGCCCCTTGGGCCACCTCCCAACGTCGGCCCCACCTCCCTCTGGACCACACACTAGCCTACCCTATGACCCTGACCTTGCGCACGCCCCTGTCGCAGTCGTCGTCGGCCCGGCTGGGTCGCCTGGCCTCTCAGCCTTTCGCCCCTAGTCGCCTACCGCCGGCCCTGCCTATGAGCTCTCCCTCCTCCTTGTGACCAACTACTCCTATGCCAAGCTAGGGTTTGGTAAGAACCCTAGTTCTTCTCTATTTCTCTTTTCTTGCTATATTGTTGATTATGGTGCTCTGTGATGTGATGATAAATATGTATGATTTCATTTTTGGGTCAATGATGATTATCCAGCTAGTTGGATGGCATGATGACGGTGTTGTGGCGACACCCGCGATTCTTGTCACATGCTGAGGTGTATGAGAAGTTTGTGGGCATGTACAATGCTGTCCTTACAACCACTACAACTGAGACCACTGCTACTAAGACCACTACTTTTACTTACTGTCTTTAGTCTCTATTTTGGTTTTGCTACCGCTACTCCTATGTTGATGCTACTACTACAACTATTGAGGGTTTACCTGAGGTTGAGGTAGGTGAAAATGTGACACTGGTTGTGGATGGATGGTTCTGGTGATGGTGTTGGAGATGTGGCTGTCTTGATCTCCTTGTTTCTGGTTATGGCTTGATGATGGCCTTCTAGCTCCCTTGGTTCTCGCTTGCTTGGGCTCCTGGCTTCAGTGCTGCTTGTGGCCTTCTCCTGGTGCTCTTGCTCCTAGCTTCTTGCTACTTGTCTTCCTAGAGGTTTGCCCTCTTGTGTGGCTTGCTTTGGGGGCTTCTACTAGAGTTGGCTTGTTATGAGGGCTTGGTGTCTTATGTGCTTGATGGTGGCTTTCTGGCTCCCTTGGTTCTCACTTGCTTGGGCTCTTGGCTTTGGTGCTGCTTGTGGCCTTCTCCTGGTGCTCTTGCTCCTAGCTTCTTGCTACTTGTCTTCCTAGAGGCTTGCCCTCTTATGTGGCTTGCTTTGGGGGGCTTTTACTAGAGTTGACTTGTTATGGGGGCTTGGTGCCTTATGTGCTTCAGGCAGGGTTGCTTTATGGCCTATGGAGGGTAGCTTCGATTAGAAGTCTATCCTAAGTTACAGTGATCAAGTTTGTCTCTTCTATTGTAAGGTTTGTATTTTTTTACTGTGGAGAATTACTTGTCTACCGCGTGATCTTTTTCACTATCCACGTGTCTACGAAATAAATTTTCAGGTTTGTTTAATTGCCGGGTGGTAAAACCCTAATTCGTGAGAGGTACCATCTTGGCGCCAGATGAATCTGGTATCTCAGTGAGCGATGTCATCTCTTATGGATCTGATGGCAACTCTCCTTTTTAATTTCTTGGTTAATTCGATTTATTGATTGATTTCTATATGCACAAAAAACTGACATATAGACTACAGAAGAAGATCAGAAGAAGCACAGATTTTAGAAATTAACATTCTTGTAATTTTTTTATTGTTGAGATGTAATTAGTTAATTATGTAATTTGCATTCTAAAATGTAATTAAATTCTTGTATGTTGCAATTAACTCTATTGTACAAAGGTTGTAACAATTAAATGTATGCTTTTTCTTTATTAATTAATTTAATTATGAGCACTACTAATCATGTTAATGAACTCATTTACATTGATAATCACTGGGTTATTTTAGGAAGCTCAGCAGAAACCTCTGGAATCTTGCCACGCTACATAAGCGCAGCAGGTGACACATGCCATGTCTTCTACAATCCGGACAGGGGCCATTTTTGTAAAGTTATCCAAAAGGCGCCAGATTTGCCTCAAAAGGAGTGAAATTTCATAAAATGACACCCAATTCGTGTGTCTTTCAGCTCCTGTGTATGACATGTGGGTCCATCTAAGTGTATGACAGTGGACCAGGGTGTCAAATGCCGAAAAAACGAATTTTAAAGGTGGTAAGTTCTGAAATCTCTCCTCAAAAGGAGTACATCAGGGAACTAGAAAAGCAAACGCTTCGGTGTTTGGGGAGCAAACTCGGATCTGGTGTAGTTGTGAGTGACTAGAACCGCAACTTAATCAGTTGAAGCAACATCGTCCGATCTAAAATCAAAGACCAACATGCGTGTACTAATGTAGCACAAAATAATGTAGCAAAAGGTACTGAATATTGGGGCTATAGCAGTCGATCAGTGCCATCTAATACATAAATGAACGGCTGAGATTTGCTCCTGTCCTGATTGTGCAGTCATAACAACGACTGCAGGTGATCTCGTTCGCAATGGAGTTGGCTAAGATAACCCCGGAAGTTCGTTAAGTTGGCTTGGTGGGCTAGCAGCCCTGCCCTGTCCTGCCTGACACGCTGTGGTACATCACTCCAGTCGTCATGTGGCTTGACTTGTTAGACTATCTCCAGCGATATTCTTTCAGCCTTCAAATCTTTTCGCAAACAGATCCCAAGCACTCCAATGAATTCCCTTAGCACTCCAACGAATTCCCTTCACGGTTCCCTTCGGAAGGGATTTGGAGAGAGAATCTGTTCAGAAAGATATTCTCTTCAATCTCTATACAAAACCCTTCGAGGAGATGCTGCTGGGGATGATAGGAATGAAGAAAATGAATATGGAGAAGGGAATAAGGAAAGAGAAGGGAATAAAGGAAAATTACTGAAGATAGTTTTAGGAGGCTCCGCTCTACTCCTCTACCCTATGGAACAAGGCATCAGATTGATGCCTCAGACCACATTGGTTGAAGCGCCTGTATGGGCCAGGGTCTCCTTGGCTCCTTGCTGAAATCTTCTCAGTGGAATTTCACCAACCTGACAGTAGTATGCAAATCGGCAATTGCGGCACGCCAACGCCGCTGTCGACGGACGAAACCACCGTCTGATTGACAACACTAGCTTTTCAACAACGAACTTCATCACTCATCAGTCGGATCCCAACCTTTCAGGACGATCCAAGGCATCTTTATGAAACGTTAGCCCTAAGTGCAACGGTTGGAAACAAACGCATGACCCAGACGGAAGTCTCAGATGATAAACACAGGGTACACAAGTACAGACCGCATCTTAGCAAACGATGTACTCGTTATGAATCTTTCAACAGAATGCCTCCAGCAACTAAACGTACGGTACAGACATGGGTCCTCGCCACAGTACAGAATTCAGATAAAGTGATGCTGGTGCTACCACAAAACATGAAACTAGCAGTAAGATCATCATTTACAAGATGGAGGTAGGGACAGAATATTTTACATCAATGGCCAGCATTTAGATAACCTAGGTCTGAAGGAAAGCATCAGCAATTTACAAAGATCAGTGAGCGAGTCTCTCGTGAGATCCTAATTTGTTTTGAAGCTGAAATCCTAAGTTGAGAGATATGAAGACATGGCCCTTCTCAGATCCAGGTTCATAGCGGAGCCTGTGAAAGGGGTACCTTCAGGGACCCACAAACCGCCTCTGTGAGGAAGCATAATCTGTGGGTTCATGCAGTCCTTGTCGGTGCTTGTTTGCTCGGATGGAGCTTCCTTCTTTTTCTTCACAAATTCAAAGAACTCTGCAACTTGCCGAGCATATCTGCATGGGCAAAAGATTCAAACCTTAAATAAGGATGCAGAATTTTAGGGGTATTTAGGAGTAGCTTTCATTGCTAAGTCCTAATGTTGATTTTTAGTAACTAGAACAGCATTGTGACATTTGCGAGAGCCAAATTAAATCTATATTAAAACACAAAAGAATGTTCATAGGACCTACAAAAGCTGCCCATTCAAAGATAAAAAAAATTACACTATGAACAATATAGTCAGTAAAATGAAGGTTTGCAAACTCACTGTCGTTTAGCCTCCACGTCCTTGTTGAAATCAATGTCAGGTTCACAATCCAGGACCAGAGCAGGAACCTACATAGCAAAAGGCCTCAACTTTATAACTGAGGTGCTCAGTACTAGAGCTTTTGAAGCAAATTAAGGTAGGAGAATATACCTTTTGGATACTGGAATGCATGTGATCTCCTTCCAAATAAAAGACACGATCCCGTATTTCTGGAGGCAAGGAGCCCTCCAAATGCATGGGCAGCTGACTGACTGATAATAAACCAGGGCCTCGTCCTTTCGAAGGAAGTAACCAGCTCTCATGTTTCTCATGCAAACCTTGCAAGTAGTCAAGAGTAACACCACCTTCCTCTGATCTTTTTCGGAGCATCATTCTGTTGTGGCAAGTATCTGGGCTAGCTCTTAAATAAATAAACCCATCAGGGATAAGACCTGGGAGTGATGACACAACTGGATCGAACCAGGAATCATAGATGCTGATCTCCATCTCATTCATCCAGTTAGCTTCATGAACAGCACGTACAAATACCTGGTGGATATTAACAAAAGACTTAGATTACACAGAGGATACTAACAAGTTGAATCAGAAGGTGAATAAAATACTCTGTTCACTGCCTGAACTAGAATTAGCAAGTAAGATAGACCTACCATCCTATCACTGAAAACACTTCTTTCCATCAGTCTGAGAGGTTTTATTCCACCTGAAGATTCCCTTTCTTGCATGACCCTCGTCACAAACACATAGTTTTGGAATGTGTAAGCATACCTATGTGGCTCAGCATAGAAGGCATCCAATATATTGAAATGATCAGGGCCAACATCCTGCCACTTAGCAATAGGTTCAGGTACTATTTCTACAAGATCACGCAGTTCAATAGTCTCATTGGCTATTCTTTGGAGGAAAGTGGTCTTCCCAACACTAATATTCCCTTCCACACAAAAGGTCAGCCTCTTCTTTTGAGAAGGCTTAAATGAGTCTGTGTCCTTTAGCTCCTCCTCAAAACTCTCTTTAATGAATGAAGTTATACTCTCAGCATGGTTCTTATGTATGATGCCAACTGAGCTCTGTAAGAACTCAACCATCTTCTCACTAGACTTGCCAAAGAACTGCACATGCACATAAATTGTCAGCAAAAGTTGAGAGGACAGCACATTCAAATGGAGAAGTCCATAACATTTACACGATAATGCAACCCCCTCAAACAAAAGAATAGAGTGGCACTGTGGCAGAAACCTGTAGTATAGTCATATCATTTGTTAACCTCTCATCCAACTTAAGTATTGACAAGTCTATCCCAAACTGAAAGAAATATAACTTGCTTCTCATAACACAGAAGAAGAACATGCAACATAATCAATCTACAGTTCTGATTTCTGGGCACCAAGTCCAAAACAAGACAAACAAAAAGCATCAGAGTTCCCCCGTCTATTGCATTAGTAATATAATGAGGCGTCGATCAACTGGCACTAGCATAAGTGAAAAGGCATATAATGCAAAACAGCACCATGCTACATGAGAGACAGTTATGACTTTGGTTATGAGTGTTTGTTTCAAAATATTACAGATGGAGTTGATTTTTAATTTGGTAAATAGACGTTTAATTTTGTAAATATATGTAGCTGTCAAGATCGAAGGTTTAGGGGTTTTATTGACTTTGATTAGGTTTCTTTCATAGCCTACCCCAACATGTTTGGGATAAAAGGCTTGGTTGTTGTTGTTATATAGCTGTCAATGGTCACTTTTGGAGTATAAAGAAACCTGTTATGCCACAAGAACACACTTGCATGTCGAATAATCCAATTACTTGTTTAATTTATTTATATGTCTTTAATATGTTCTTATTTTTACTTTGAGTTGGATCGTAGTGCATTTCAAGCTAGTACAGCCACAACATACCTGTAAACGGTGATATCATGGGCTCACTTAAGATTTCAAAAGCCATATAAACTTAAATTGCAGATCAGAGTATTTTTCATGTCACGCTCCTTTCCATGCACCTTTGTGTTTCACCAAAGCTTTACTAACTAATTAATGGTAAACGAGCCCCTCTGTAACACTAAATGAGCTTCTTGAATATTTTTCCACTATCAGTGCCATGCAGAAAGGATATTATAAAATTCAACTTTAACCATAGCATCTATCAACACTTGAACAGAATACATGAGTATACATGCGCAACATGATATTCAAATTTTTGTCTTAGGTCAACGACAGAATAAATAACGAAACTTTACGGTATGCACAAATGATAGACAATGTGAGTCATAACATGGACATAACAAGCCTTGCATAGTTGCATGGGAGTTATTAACCGAAACCGAAAAATTAAGACAAACAGATGTATGTATTATGTAGTACTTCTGGGCTGATAGATACTACTAGTTTAACGAGTTTAATGTTGATGAACACAGGAGTTCTATGCTCACCTTTGGGCATTACAGAAGTGCACCTTTTACACAGCATTGCAGCATTACCACCAATCCAACAGAGACACGGCTTAATATTTATACGGATTACTCTCATATCTCGCGCTGAGCCATGGGTAGAACAAAACCCTACTCTTACCATACATACTTCACACATACAAAAACCAACAAATAACCAAAATTTTCGGCAGATAAACACACACCTTATCCCTGTAGAGCTGCTTGAGCTGCGCGACGCCCTCGAACCCGTTGTCCACGAGCTTCCTCAGGTTGCGCGGCCCGACACCGGGAATCGCGAGCAGCTCCCCGCTCCCCAGCCCCGCATTCCCGCCCCTCAGCCTTCTCTCCGCCGCCGCGCGGCCCCCGCCGCCCCTCCGCTTCACCTCCGCCTCGTCGTCGCCGCGCCTCGCGGCCTCGACGTAGCAGAAGAGCCCCCTCCTCGCTCCCCCTACGCCGCCGCCGCAGCGCAGCCACGGCGGGGGCCGCGGCCCCGGCCCGCGGCGAGGAGCGCGGGGGAACCGAGCCGGAGGGCGGGCATGGAGGACGAGACCAGGAGGGGCGCTGTGGCGGCGGCGGCGTCAATGAAGGTGGATGCGGCGGCGGCGGCGGCGGCGGCGGGGAGGAGGGAGAGCCTGTGCATCTACGGCGGCGGCGGAGGCGGAGCTCATCAATGGGGGCTAGGGTTTTAGTTTGGAGTTATCCCTTCCCTTGTGAGCAGCGTCGTCGGGAAGCGGGTGAGGAGGAGGAGGCCGAGGTTGCGGTGCTGGAGAACTGGTGGATCTACGGGGAGCTGTGCACAGGTGACTGCAGGGTGGGCCCGTCCGTGGACCAGGGGCACGGGCGATCGGATTTTTTACAGTTGGAAGTGTGGGCTTGTCGCTATGTTGCCGCAGGGTGTCGGGCGTGGGCGCGTGGCGCTGGAACCGGAGTGTGGACACTTTGGAGTTTGGACAGTGCGTGTTGGGTGGGACGTGCGCGCTCATCTGACGTGGATGTACAGCTTTTACCTTTTTTTTTTTGCCCGCTTAGATTTTTTTTCCCTTGCCCCTTAGGCGTGTACAATATAGCATATATCATCTGTCTCTAAGACTATATCATGTAAGATTTTAAGTGATATGCAGAAGAGAGAAAGCTGATATCTACTATTTAATATAGGCAGTTTTATAGATGGCTTTCTATTTTATATACAATTGTATAGACAGTCTATTAATTGGATGAGAGACCGTTATAGATAACTATATAGACGGTGCATTGTATGAGTTATTTTTAGCGTTGACTATAGATGATATAGAGATATAATATAGACAGCTGCCATCTATACCACTGTATACGCCCTTAGAGCAGGTACAGTGATGTAGACAGTAACTATTTGTAATACACCTCTATGTCATTTATAGACATGACTAAAAATAACTTATATAATAGACTGTCTATATGATTGTCTGTAATAATCTCTCATACAATTAATAGACTGTCTGTACAATGATATACACAACATAAAGGTATCTATAAGACCGTCTGTTAAATAGTAGATACCATCTTTCTCTTTTATCCTTCTCTATTCTCCACATCGTCTAAAATTCTATGTGGCATACTCTTATAAATAGCTAAGATGTACCATTTTACATGCCCTTAGAGGTGGACATTGTTTCATTGAAATCAAACTGAACCGAATTAATCGAGAAAATTGGTTTTTTTAGTTTATATTTTGAGTTTTTATTTCAATACTATTCGGTTTTTGTGTTCGATTTGGTTTTCACAAAATTCCCTAACCGGACCAGCCCTAGATCGAATTGCCCTCAATCCCATTCGGCCACTCCCCTTCCTCGAGCTAAGCTCCCCGACTCCTCGTCCCACCTCCCTTAGCACCGCCTCGACACCTTGATCTCTGCTGCCGATGCTTCCTCCCTTGGCGCTGTCTCGAGTCGATGTGATCACCGCCACCAACACCTCCTCCCACAGTGACTCCTCGAGCTGACGTCATCCCTGCCTACATCTACTCCCCCATCATCCTCGTCCGACCCTAAGCCTTGCCACGCCGACGCCGTCCCCACCCGCGGCCTCCCTCCTCCTGAATTCCCTCTGGCTACTCTGCGCTTCCTCCGGCTGGCGAGGTAGAACTCCACCTCCTCTCTCGTAAAATTTCATATTGAGTTGTCGCTGCTGGTTGGTTAGAGTGTATCTAGTCTCTTTGCTTTTTGGCAAATCAGTGTAGATCCAAGGTCTGGGCGATCGCGTATTCCAAACAGGATGGGTTCCCTGGCTTCACCGAGTTCGTCACAGCGATGCATGTATGCTCAATTCCTTTTTCCATCTCATCTCGTGTCGTGTTTATGTATCAATCATAGCTTGTGCCGCTCATAAGAAAAGATGCAGATGCGCTTGTCCATTACTGATTATTAGGTTAGTTACAGCTCGTATCTCTAGCGCAATCGGGGAATGAGATCACGCAGGACGAGCAATTTGGTTATTTGCCACTTCAAACATGTGGCTTCGCAAATTTTCCACTGGACCCACATTTGTTTTCCTTTTCTTACAGGCCTGAGTAGCTCGGATCCGCCTGTGATGGAATGTCTCAATGAACTGCTTGCTGTAAGTCTATATTTATCTACAGCTTATGTGTCATCGGAATGCATTTTCCACCTCTCGCTATGATGTTGCAATGGATGATTCATTTTCAGAGATCAGAGGCCATGGTAAAGAGAGTTCACCCAGAAGACAATGGTAAGAAATATGCTTCCGCCCAGTGAATCATGTTTCGGTCAGTCCGTTGTGATGCTAACCATTTCTTTCTTGCAGGCACCCCTCAGGTCCTTGCACCTTCTACCAATCATTGGTTCAGTTCAAAATCTACAAAGAAGATACTAGATTTATGCCGTGTTTCAAGATCTTGTAATTTACATCATATGTATCATCAGGGCGAATATCATTTTGCTCTCTTGTTTAAGTATATGAACTCTTATATTAGCTTGCTGTTGAGTCATTGAAATTGTCATAGTTTCCTCTAATGCCAAGTGGTGCATCTTCATTTGAGTCATTGAAATTGTCATAGTTTCCTCTATCGCATATTGCGGTTTACCCAAAAACCGAATTAACTGAACCGAATATATTTCGGTTAATTCGGTTCGGTTTTTATGTTGGTCTGAGAATTTTGGTAACCGGTTTTTAAAAACCGAACAAACCGAATACCCACCCCTATTGTAGCTTTAGCCTTCATTTGAACGAAATCGCAGATCTAGCTTATTTATCAATCGCGAAAGAATCGAAAGATGATATGTATCACCTGATACAGTATGGACCTGTAATAGTTCACCTGTTATGGTGTGGGAGTATGGTAGATCCACCTGTGGTAGTATAAGAGCGCGGAAGATGCATGCTACAATCAAGAAGAGGTTAGATTGACAATTTTGTTTGAATGGTGACTAAACTTACAAAAGAAATATTGAGCCGAAGGCCAGAAAAAAAAATTGCTTCCAGCTTTCCAGGCAGGCATCATGTTTGACAGTTGGTTGGGTGCTTTGCTATCACGTTCCAGCCAACATTGACATGCTCCCGGTGCACGTATTATCTGTAAGATTGCTAGAATCACGATAGGTACTGTATATTACAATTCGTTAATCAACCTATCAGAGCTTGCGATTTCGAAGCACGATCCCGCGATGATCTTAGTATATGATCATGACGTCTCGATCCTACCAACATAAAAATGATCCTAACTAGCCCTGATTCATGTTGTCATTAGAGCAAGAATTTTCGCATATAGTATGCTCCGATGCGCTCTTGCATGTTGTACCCGTTGTAATGCAGGAATTATGGAAGATGCGAGCAGATGGGAGTGAGATGGTGCGTCAAGTGTAAACCATGGAATGAAAACATTGGGGAGTCCAATCCTTTTCACGGAATACATGACTTCAGTCAAGTGATCTCAAGATGTTTCCAGCCTACGACGGGGAGTACGCCACTAAAGTTCACCTGTGTTCTTGTTTAAGCATAGATTTTTTTGGCTTATATTTTAAAGCCAGTTTTTTTTGCTTAAATAGCTTAAAAGCTAACGGCTTTTGTACGTAATAGAGGTGGGTAATTTTACCTAACTTTAGTGTTATTAGTCTAAAATCAACCATCAATAAGTTTAAAAAAGTCTCTCTCCAGTGGCTTTTAGCTTTTAGTTATATGGAGATTTATGGTTTTTGAAAAGTCCAGATAAAAAACTACTCGTTTCTTTAGACTGTAGCTTCTTAGCTTTTAAACCGGTAAAAAAACTCAAACAAACAGGGCCTAATATTTGCACTAGTAAAATCGTCATTTTGTTGTTTGGCCAAGCCCAGAAAAGAGGACTAGCCCATAGCTATGGCAGACACTCGCGCTACATTTTTTTTTTTTTTGATAACAGAAGATTTTTATTAATTTCAAGATCATTACATCGAGATGACACAAGTTCTTGAAATTGCTTCCGGCCTCTGCTTAACAAGAAGCACACATCAAATAAGAATAAAAAGAAACGCGCACAATCTAGTAATAAGCAATCCGAAGACTAGACCGCCACCCATGTGCCCGGGAATAGAAATCCATGACCACCCGCCCCAAACGATGCGTAGCTGCCACCAAAGAATCTCGCATATCCATTTTCTGCAACACCGCCCACGTACGTAGCCAATGGATAATAATAAAAATAACCTGCAAAGGAGAAGAATTGAATTTCTTTTGAAACACCCTATCATTCCTGTTTAACCATAAAGACCAATACGTAGCTACATGGAGAAAGAAACTTGTTAACAACGTTTCAATTCTGGTTAATTTCTTTGCTTGTCAAAACTAGCATGCAGAATGTTCCAATGATTTCCCAAGAAAACATAACCACATGGCGCGATTTGACAATGGCCGGAGGAACCAAGCTAGACACGACTACACGAGATGATTTTTCGCCTGACATGGACGGTTTGTCGTCCTCGAGCAATGATCACCAAAAACTCTTTCACATTGTGATCATTAACCTTTGGATATGAACAAAAACGGTGCATCCCTGCGTCAGAACACTTGCTCTGAACTGTAGATCCGTGAAGACGAGCGAGGACTAGAACACCCAACCACTTTCGACAGATGAAGTTATCTGGTTGCACCAGCATTCCGCAGATGAGAAACGAGAATATGCATGCGTGTGGTAGCCTGACAGGCTGACAGGAACATCAGTGGGAAGAAAGTATTTCCATCTGAAGAGTTCATATGGAAACCGCAGATTCTCGCCATGTCTGAAAAGGAAGCAGTCACATAAGACTTGTTCCTGAAGAGTCTACCAAAGTAAAACAGAGCATGATTGCTTCCTGCAAGAGGAAGCGAACTTATAAAAGATGATACTTCAGATTTCGCTCTGTCAATCGATTTCTGGTTCTGTAACAAACATTCCAAATGGAGACGCAAATTTTTAGGTTTTGGTTCTGATTTCTGAAGCGTTTACGGTAGAGATTATAGTAAGAACAGAGTTGCAGGCTTGCAACCAAGCAATCAAGCATCATTAGCAACTTATTTTCAAGAGGAGTTATCTAGAAGCATATAGCTGGTGAACCCATGATCAATTCTGCACAGCAATATACTATGTAAACATCATCCTGCAATGATTCGGTCAGCGGACACCTCACGCCTACAGCTCGATTCTCCAAATGTCGCAAAACAACGAGAGGACTTTCAGAAACTGGTGGTGATAACGGCTCAAGTTATGATAGCACAGTCAGGTTGGTAAGCAAGTGATCGATCGATACTGTTTTCTGGTAAGCTACCTGCCGTGAACAACCACAGTTTGGTAGGCCTGAACATCGCACTGTGCCACTGTGTGCATGAATGTACTTTACCGTCCTTGAGATCTCACATCACATGATCAGCGCCTGTGGCTCATACATATGTTTATGGCAAATGCGTGTGAATGGAACCATAGGTGCGGTCGTGGGTTGTGGCTTCGCCAGTACTAGTTGCGATGAAGTCGCTTTAACCCTGTCCTCTATTCCGTTGACACTACATTATTCATCAACGTATTTCGATTTCAGTACTTCGTAAAAGCATGTACTACATCTTGTTAAACCATCACCTTTCAATGCAACGACATGCGGACCTCCTGCGTATTCTGAGAAGGGATGTGTGACGCTGGTGGTTTTCTTAAGGACACACTGGTAATCGTACGCTCAGTTCATCTCGGTGATTCACGATCCAACATTTGAATAGCAAGGCAGAGGACGCGGATTCCCCTGAAGAAACTGTTGGGGCTGCGGTTTGATGGCTCGTGTCGTGGGACGTCACACGGCGAGGACGGTAGAGCAAGCCGCGGAGGTGAGCTGTTTGAAATTTCATTTTCGGTTTATATTTTGGAGGTGGACGAAATTCGATATTTCGATAAAATCTCAAAATTTTTAAAATTTCGTCAAGATTCTGAACCTCGGAGCTGAGCAAGCATCTGCATTGCGCCCCTGAAGTAAGGAGAGTGCCAGTAGCACATACAAGTACTGGCTCACGGCCAGGCAGAGCAAGTCTTAAGCCAAACCGGTAGAGCTCAAAATTTCAGTGAAATTTTGTGAAATCTTATATATCAGTCAAGGATGAGATTCAAAATCCCATGAAATAATTTTTTTGAAAATTAGGTGTTGCTACAGTAATTTTAGTAAATTTCAGCTAAATCTCAGTGATTTCAGTCGAAATTTCGGTATTTTGGACCACTTTGCATGATTTTCAAACCGGATTTTGCACTATTTTTTATGAAGAATTGTAATGTCTTTTTATGAGGAATACATATAAAAGTTTTGCAAAAAAAAAATGTAACCCTAACCCTAAATCCTAAATTGGATTTAAGCCTTAACCATAACTTAGATTTGGGTCTAAACCCTAACTTGGATTTCGGCCTTACATGATGTATTTTGACCTAAACCCTAAACCCTAACTTGGGAATTTTATATGCAAATACTTAGTATTTTTTATTCAAACAGATAGAATATGTAGATAAATGCTTGCATGATTTTTTTCATATTTTTTCCTAGTTTTGGAAGACTATTTCACAGCTAGTTGAAAATCACCAAAATTTCGGCCGATTTCGCTAAAATTTCGGTGATTTTAGCCAAAATTTGGTTTTACCGAATTTCAAATTTGCTTTTTGAATTTCATTTGGATTTGTTCAAAATTCTAAAATCTCACTGAAATTTTGAATTTTGACCACCCCCGAGATATGATCCGAAACAAAATTTGAAACCTTGTCACCCGCTGCTAGTCATCACAAATAACCCATTCCTACTTGTTGCATTTACGACGGATGGAATGGGTGCAGCTGCCTGTCTATGCAGCAGTTTGCACATGTGACAAGCATGAGCTTTTTTCTTTTGCAAAACTAGTCTCCGTGCGAACGCAATTGTAAAAATAGCCCTGAACTCAACATCGAATGTCCCGGTAGATGACATGATACCTACTGCGCTCGTGTACCGTGTCATATGCAACAGAAACCTACCACGCTCAGGCATCGCAATAGGTCATGCCACCCTGTCTGCACTGCCGTCCTACTAAGCCACTCTGTAACATGCCCTGCTGAGCTGCCTTATCGCGGAAGGTGCAGGTCGAGCCTCTAGGCCCTGCCGCAATATACGAAAACGATAGGTGACACATGTCATATACCAGCATTTTCATGGTTGAAGAGGAGTCTATTTTCACAATTATATTCACACGAGGCTATATTTGTAAATATATACACACATGGTGGTGCTATTCTACTTCTGAGCGTAGAATAGCTATTCTGCACTCCGGCTGGAGAAGTGGATGCAAACAACACCATACTAAGTTAATATGTTGCAAACAACCTCAGTAAATACAGTACGGTAGTAAATCATGAAACACTTTACTACAGAAACAACTGATGAAATTGCTGGTGACGTGCATGCAAAGTACACCGTATTAATTGAATCCAATTCGGTAGTAAATCACATATATGTTTTACTATAAGACAACAGATTACATTACTACCGAATCAGTTACTTGTTTATGCATTGGTCAACCCAGCTAGTTAATGCATATTGTAGTTTGTACATAAATCTATTTTTTCTTTATTTTAGCCATATCTTTTTATTGGTAACTCGGATTTGCAAATGGTTTCCACCAGTAGCTTACTAACGACGAGAGGAAGAAAATGATATAAGTCTCGCTATTAAATAATAATTTTCCTAACTGCTAACATAAATAACTATATATACAACATGAAATTACTACATCTACAACATATTTTGCACAAATCAATTATTCTACAAAAAATCCATGAAAACTATATGTAAAAGTTCTAAAAAATTATCAAAAAATTACTATAGGTAGGAAATGTGAGTTTCTACAATTCTGTAAAATTTGAATACTAAACTCAATAGCATTTAAAATATATGAAATTGAATGCGACTGAGTTTGGTATTCAAATTTTACAGGGTTATAGAAGCTCACATCCACTACGTACGGTAATTTTTTTAGAATTTTTTAGAACTTATACATATATTTTTCTTAGATTTGTATTGTCAAATAACAAAATAAATAGAAGCTCACATCCACTATGTACGGTAATTTTTTCAGAATTTTTCGGAACTTATACACATATTTTTCTTGGATTTGTACTGTCAAATAACAAAAAAATATTTTTTGTTCTGAAAAAATTATATGTATAAGTTCTGAAAAAACTATCGTACGTAGTGGAT
This sequence comes from Guadua angustifolia, assembly GCA_036346375.1. Taxonomy (NCBI): domain Eukaryota; kingdom Viridiplantae; phylum Streptophyta; class Magnoliopsida; order Poales; family Poaceae; genus Guadua; species Guadua angustifolia. Next base: position 35,432,076 of record CM070509.1, on the reverse strand, counting down.
GTGAGCTTCTATAACCCTGTAAAATTTTATCTTTCAAATGCGACTGAGTTTGATATTCAAATTTTACAGCGCTTTAGAAGCTCACATTCACTATCTATGATAATTTTTCAGAACTAGTACATATATTTTTCGTGGACTTTACTGCCAAATAACTGATCTATGCAGAATATGCTGTAGATATAATAATTTCATGTTGTATATGTAGTAATTTCATGTTGTACATGTAGTAAATTTTGTTAGCAGCTAGGAAAATTACTATTTAATAACAAGACTTGTATCATTTTATTTCTCTCATAGTCAGTAAGCTACTAGTGGAAACCATTTGTAAATCTAAGCTACTAATAAAAAGATATGGCTAAAACAAAAAGAAAACATATTTGTGTATAAATTACAAAATGTATTAACTAGCCGGTTTGACAATGAGAGTAATAAATGGTCCATGCATGTATTAAATACGGTTATTTAGCTTGGTCAGACTATGTAAATTGACCCGTGTGTGTATATATATATGTATATATGTATATATATATGTATGTATATGTATATATGTATATATATATATATATATATATATATATATACAAAATAAATAGAAGCTCACATCCACTATGTATATATATATATATATATATATATATATGAAAGACAAGAAAAGCTAAGAACTCCACATGTGATGGTTGAGTTTCAGGCCATTTATTTGGCATGCATCCGATAGCTCCCGGCCGGCTGAGAGCTACTGCCAACCGACTACAGGTAAGTTTGGTGCTCAAAACTGTTCAATGGTGGCAGAGCAGTAGTTCTTCGGCGTGATTTTCGCACGGTTCGCGGCTGGAGAGTCACACCCGCTCGTTTTAACTCAATGCAGGGATCGTTTTTATTGTACGCGTTCTGTGTTAGGTTGGCGCATGTATCCGATATTATGTTCTAGAGGTGGCTGTGGACGTGTGGTACCATGCTGGGCTGATCGGCTCTATTGGCCTATTGTGTCATACTATATCGGTTCGGCTCGTCTTCAGCGAGTCTAAACACAGTTTATTTGTGATTCATACCGGTTTAGGTGTGGCTATTTGCACTATTGCGACAAGAGAAAAGAAGTCAGAGACGCATAAAGCTAAATCAATGAACACAAATATTGGGGAAAAAGAACAAAATTTTATTCATTTTTAAACAGATACTCTCAGATCTCTATTATCCACCTTTTGGCATCTTCATTGTAACACGTCACCTGTTGCTGCTTACGTTGTTAGGGATGGGGCTAATTTTCAAATTCGTTCGTACAAAGGTTAGATTTGAAAAAAATATATTGGGGACCAAAAAACTGAAGAAGTTGTATCTTGGATTCTTGTTTGTCGGTGATAAGCACACACTTGAACTTTTTTACCTGCTTTTTTTCTACAAGTTTGGCCTCTGCCTAGAAGAAATTGAAAATCTGATCATCTCTCGAACGCAGCAGGCACCTATCACGCTCTCATACCACATCAGACACCTCTCATACTGCAGCAGATGATAATATCGTATTTTAGTACTTCCGTGATCGAGAAGAGACCAAACTTACAATTTCCCTCGGACGGAGTTCAACCTTGCAAAAAATAAATAAATAAACCAAGAGACAATGAAAGCCAAAGACTTCACATACTCCACTCGACGACTTCGTCTCTGAAAACAACACAAGCATGCGTTTGGATTTTGGACAGACTTCAAACCGCGGACTATTTTTATCTCGCTACTGCTTTCTCCAAGGACTCTTCAGGTTCTTCCTTTTCCCCCTGCAGGAGAAGATAGCACCCAGGATCGACGATCCCAACCGCTGACTCCCGCTTCCATCCCTGTCGTTGTTGTCGGGTTCATTCCGTCTACCTGCCAAGTAGCCTCCAACGCTCCATCCATGTCCGATGTCTTACCCAAATCCCCCATAATATCTTACGAGAAAAAACACGGCGTTTCGTTGCAAGTTGACTCGCTTTAAGCCACTTTTTGGCCGCGAAGGTGTTCCATTCCATCCGATGATTCGCAGAGGTGCTAATTTTGTTTTTTTTTTTCACTCTCTTGCAAACGTTTTTCTTTAATATAGCCTTGCTTCAAAGTCATTATTTACACATTGAGTCTTCACAAGTCACCTCTCATGTTCAGGAAGCTCGACAGGTCACATACGCGCCAAGATTTCTGTCGAGATCTCCTTCCTCGGCGGCAATCAACTTAACTAATTAATCACTATTTTTAATCATATTTTCTTAATCAATAACTTAATTAATTCACTAATTAATCCCTATCGAGCTTAAACCAAGATAAATAAAAAATAAGCATCTCAACCAATTAGCTGGTACAATTGGTTAGATGGATCTAAACGACTGTTGCAGTGGATTAGATGATAGATAAAGGTATGTTTTCTCTCAAAAAAAGGTGATATGCAACAAAATCAGTATAGAAACAAACCTAAGATAACTGACGTAATTGAAGATGAACAAAAATCAGCGATGCACAACTTTATTGATCAAAATTGAATTACAAAGAAATTCTAAGTTATAAAAGCTACTCCTAGTCAATAGAAAGTAAAATAAAAAGTAGATACGAGTTGATTGATTGGCTTTGGCCACCTTTTCTTATCACCTTTGGATCTCTTATGTAGCACTTAGGCCGATAATATTCTCCTTCGATTCTTGCAAACACATAATTTGTATTGGCCTCAACTTTCAAAAAATAAACTTCTCTCCGATCCGATATCAACTAAGACTATCTATGTTTACCTTATCTTCCTAAGTCGGCTACATTTGCTAAATTTTGATGTCAATAATATCACTTAGGCTGATCATATCCTTCTCCAACTCAAAATCCACAATGCATATCGGCCTCAACTTTTAGGAGATAAATTACTCTTTGAGCCGATATCGACTAAGATTCTCCATATTAAACTACATATCAGCTATAATTCCAATTGTAACTTATTTTTCCCTTTTTAACTGATATCGATCAGAAATATCTAATTTCATCTTTAACCTAACAAATCGGTTATGTCTTGCCAAATTTAGATGCTAATATATGCCCTTCATTTTTGGAGATAATATGTTATGTTTCTAAAATCTTCTTCATCGGTTTGAGCGTATATTTTTTTATGACACCCAAAATTTAACTGTATCGAGTTAATTTGGCTTTCAGATCCGTAATCGGCCAACTCGTATATTCTAGTTGATAGTAACGATTTGAGTATTAGCCAATCAAGATCTACCCAGTACCTTGGGTGATACCATTTCAAGTATTTGCCATTAATTGTTTTAAGAAATACCACCCTGTCTAATATTTTCAAAATGTAGGAGTTACCTTACACAAGCCGATACACACTATACTCCCACGTTGAATACTTACCAAATCGTCTATCTCTCGAGCCAATTGGTAGTATGGTTTTTTAGACTCGATCCGCTTCGTGGAACTAAAAATCATCAGTTGAATCCGATTTTTTCTTCCTCCACTCTTTTATTGCAATTTTAATTGAATGAAGCTTATTAAAAGTTTTGTTCCTTTGCGTTTCTTGTTCAGCTTCCCACATCTCTTGGGTCTTTAGCCGTTGAAGCCTTCTTCTTTGTGATTGGCTTAAACCTAGAGGATATCATCTTGGCTTTACTTCGATGACTTACATATTTTTCCTACCAGATCCATACTAGCTATAGAGCTAGACCTCTCATCCTGGTTTTATTTCTGACTTATAATTGGCTTGGGAATCCTTTGTTGGACCAATTTTAAATCAAACTCGTCTTGATCTTGTTTCTGACTTACGATTAGCTTAGAAATCCTTTCTTTGACCGATCATGAATCGAACCCTTCATCTTGATGCCCTTCGGTCAATCTATTAATCCTATCTTTAGTCAATTGCCATTGCGTGTCACCTTGATATGGGTAACGCTGCATCAGACATGTGTTTGGTGACGGCAAAATTGATCCCCTCTTCCAATAGAATTACCAAAAAGGGCATTGCTGGTGAGCTTTTTAGGTCGATTGGCCGATATTCATTAACTGGCCGATGTGAAGGACTTCGTCATGGCCTTTCATTCCTCATTTCATATTTTGCCAACAGCTGGAAAAAAGTGGGCTTTAGATTTTGTATCTGCTTACATAGTAGCAATGCTCTCTCAGCTTTATAACCCTTTTGCGTGATTGTTCTTGATTTTTTCTCTATGGTTAGCTTCTATTTGTATAGAGTCAACAATAATCATGAGGGTCTCATTGACATTATAATTTAATTGTACATCAGCTTGACACGTCATTTTTATAGCCAATGATATATGATTTTAATCCTTAGGCTCTGCATCTTGTGTTGGTTCTTCCTTCTTTTTAGAGCATTGGACCATGTTAATTGAAAAAGGATCAACGCCCAACTACATCGCCGACTCTTTTGTAAATTTTAATCGGTTATCCCTATAGCCAATTGTATCTTGCCTTTGTCATTCCTGAATTCATCTTTGAAGCCCTTATTATCAAAGAAACGGCTTTCTTGAACTGATATTCATTGCAAGAGATGACTTAAACTGGTGAATTTTTGCCCGTCGAATTTTTCTCTTAATGGGGTATCAACCCTTGGAAAGCTCAATCAATTAATTGATTATCAGGCAAGGTAATATTAAAACACCAATTTCTCATTTCTCTGAATCTCTTAACATAATCATTTACTGATTCCTAGGACTTCTATTGGATAGATCTTAGATCTGAAATCCTAAAGTCCAAGTGTTGACCAAATTTAAGGGTAACATGGTAAACCACGTAAAAGACACCCCTGATAGAGATAGTGGGAACAATTTCACCATTAAACCATCAGAGTGGGCCGCTTCTCTGTATTGCTTAATGAAGCGACCAATATGTTCCAAGGTGATGATGCAATCATCTTCCAAAAATTTCGCAAAATCAAGGACTTTGAAATTATTAGGATATGGTAACCAATAAATATAATCAGGATATGGCTTCTAATAGCTAGTAATCCTGCCATTTGGTTGTATACCAAATTGGTCTTGTAATACTGCGGTTATTTGATTGACCCAAGCAGCTGTAGTAGCCGATGCTGGTTGTGGTGTTTACCAACCACGATCATAGTTGGCATGTTGCCCCTCGGGTGCAAGCTTGATTTGGTGCTGCACTTGGGTCGATTGTGGTGCTTACCAACTACGATCATAGTTGGCATGTTGCACTTGGGTGCATAATCGACCTGATATAGCATCTGAGCTAATAGAGACTGGTAAGGTAGTTCATAGACAATGGTCGGCTTCCTAACCATCGACTCAAGCAATGGAACAAAGGTTTTTGAGTAAGTTACGACTTTATATGGGGCCTGATTCCTCTATGAAATCAGCTCAGCGTACTATAGATGTACTGGAGGTTCAATTGGCTGAGAGACCAATTTTGGGTAGATGTAAAATGGTGCTGATGGTTGTAAGTTGGCCTGAGGGTCCAACCTGGCGTCATCAGTGTGTGCTTGGTAATGGGGAATATTACTGGTGTCTAGCTCTCGTGGTAAACTACAATTAGTTGTGCTGGCAGCAAAGTAGCTATTGGAGCCAATGGCCTAAGATCGTACTGGTTTTGAGCTCTGAGTGTTTTGGGCTACGGAATAGACCGAGTATGTTGACAAGGATTGCATTAGGTCAAGTACAGTTCCTGTCGATACCATCTCTTGTGCTATGGTTTTGACGCTATTAGCTATCGTTGCCTTAAGTGTATTTACCAGAGCCGATGATTGATTGATTAGAGCATGATGTACATTGATTATATGTACATATTGATTAGTCATCTCAAACTATTCGACCTACGTAGGTATATATATCGATTTACAGGTGGATTATCTGATGGCATCGCAGTGTCTCTGTCATCGGAGAAGTTGACCATTGGCAATACGATCTTTTGAGTAACACCACGCCGAGTTTGTAGTAGCAGTTTAGCATCATCTCTTCTAGTGCGGCTTTTCAATCTTCAGTATCTTTTCACTGCTCTAGCATTAAATCATCGAGTGTCAGGATGATTATAGCACCGGAGTTGACATCAGACGGGGGAATTGATTTTTCTAAGGAAAACATTGTAGGTCTCATAGAGCGTGCCAAAAGTGTGTTGATGCGAAAAAATATGATGAAAGATTGATCGACTCAAACACACGCAAACACTGGGTTTAAGTTGATTCGTGGCGTACCAGTCGATTTGATCCTGCAATCGACAAGATGAATAAGTACAAACCGATATAATCGGCTTAAACCAAGATAAATAAAAAATAAACATCTCAAACGATTAAATAGTACAATCGCTAGATAAATCTAAACGACTATTACAGTCGATTAGACGATAGGTAAAGATATGTTTTTCCTCGAAAAAGGCGATGCGCAATAAGATCGATATGAAACAAACCTAGAATAACGGGCATAATTAAAGATGACCAACAATCAGCAATGCACAACTTTATTTATCAAATCGAATTATAAAGAAATTCTAAGTTACAAAAGCTACTCCTGATTGATAGAAAGTAAATAAAAAGTACATGCAAGTTGATTGATTGGTTCTAGGCGCCTTTTCTTATCACATTTGAACCTCTTATATAGCACTTAGGCCGTTCATATCCTCCTTCGATTTTTGCAAGTATATGATTCGTATCGGCCTCAACTTTCAAAAGGTAAACTTCTCTTCAAGTCGATATCAGCTAAGACTATCTATGTTTAATCTTATCTTCCTAAGTCGGCTACATCTGCTAAATCTTGGTGTCAACAATATTACTTAAGCCGATCGTATCCTTCTCTGACTCAAGATCCACAATGCGTGTCAGCCTTAACTGCTAGAAGATAAATTACTCTTTGAGCCGACATCGGCTAAGACTCTCCATATTAAACTCCATATCGACTATAATCTCAATAGTAACTTATCTTTTATCTTTTTAACCGATATCAGCTAGAAATATCTAATTTCATTTTTGACCTAACAAATCGGTTATGCTTTGCTAAATTTAGGTGCTAACAGGAGGTTAAATTTATCAAAAACCAATTTTAGGAAACCAGAAAAACGATAGCAAAAATGGCGTGCAAGGCTAGCTGCAAACTTGATCGTCTGAAAGCTCGGTAGTCGATCAATTCACTTACTATCAGTCTGTCACTGACTGAGTAGGTGAAAATTTGGACGGTTTCACATGGTGACATACTGACATGGTTGGTTTTCCCCCTTTCTTCCTCACGCGGTCGTCCCGTGCTGGCAGCGCTGCCATATGATTGCAGGCTCGATCGTATTGTTTGAACTTTGCCTATGTTTTCTTTATTCTGCAGAAGCAAGTACTAGTCGGCACAGACGTTTCGTTCCGCGCCTGGTTGCATTGCAGAATGGCCTTGGTCGGCAACTCATCATTGGTTGACCGGGCGAAAGTGATTCACCCTGAGACATATCAAAAGGAATACTGGAATAGTTCCAGTTTGTTGCTATATCGTAATTCAGGCGTCAACTAAACGTGTCTGACGACGAAATCAAGAGCGCACCATGCACGCAGGTTGGCCGCCAGAACAGTGAAGATTCTCTGGCATGACCGGCTCCATCGATGACACGCAAACTGGATCATCAGGCCGTTGAATAAGAGTGAACTGTGAAGCAACAGACACAGGTGTTATCGCCTGATCGGCTTACGGTGCCTCAGTAACCCTAAAACGGTGTAATTTTCTTCACATAGTTCAATCAGGGATATGCATCGCTCTCTGTTTCCTTCCTAGCTTAAGCAGTCACGTTATGTTTACTCAAGCTGGTGAATAACTACGGTCGTCGGTGGGCAGCACTTGATTGCATCATTCTTGCATTATGTACGAATTTCACAGAAATCAGGAAACAATATAAATCCAGCGGCTACAATTTAAACAGTTATAATGATGGCGTAAATCTTCCTTGACTACTGTTTAAGAACACTGTACTGGTTTTTCGTCGTAGAATACACTATGTCAAAATAATGTAGCACGTACTGTTAGATGATCGGATTGTTTGTTGGCTCGATTAAATGATCTAGACTCAGTCTAAGAATGCACAGGACCCTATCCGATCCAATTATATGGCCCGAACCAACAGGAACAAAATAGTTCCCAACGAAAAGGGGAGCTTGGCATGTTAGTTTTGACCCGGGGCTGCTTTGCGCGATTCTTTATACGATTAGAGCCCACCCAGGCTACCAGACTCGACCTAAACTCCTAACCAGATGCACATTACCTAATCAAGCCCTAAATTACTGCGTCCTTTCTAGAGGATAGGATGTTATGCAACTACAGCTCATAAAGTTAGCTAATCACTAACTGTTGGTTGCTCTGCATGCCGAAGCTTTGGGGAACAAAATTGGCATCAGTAGTTACTACTCATGTTCGGATTAAATCATTCCTACCTAGTAAATTTGCGTCGTCAAAAAGCTTAAAAGCTTCCCTCACAAAAAAAAAAACTTAAAATTTAAAGGCCTGATTAGAACACAAGAATCTTTATAGAAATTCTACACAAAACAGTGAAATTTCTACGCGATAGTTGGAAGGTCCTTAGGCTATTCCGAGTGCATAGTATCATCCTCATTTAATGTTTGCCATATAGGACAGGTTGCTGATGTGGCATATGAGTTAAAGAGGAGAGAGAGCAGTGCGGTATCATCCTGGAGATACTGCTCCGGCTCCGTATTCAACATCTTGGTTTTCGCACGACACCGCACTAGGGTCGCTACGGTGTATTCTCCACGCGTTTTTTTCCTCTGGCGCGGATTCACATGATATATTTGATCATAGCATATGCAGCAATTTAATAGACACATACTGTCTTGGATATTGTAGCATGATACTATGCACTAGAGAGGGTGTTTCATCCAAATAGTATCATACTATGTATCCTACGTGGTTGTCTTGGATTTTGAAGTACGACACCGTCCACTGGGAATAGCCTTAGCTTTTCCAACTGGCACTGTCTAGTTGAATTTTTGCAGGCGTGTATTGGTTGTGTCTGCATCGGTCAATCCGCTCTCCTGTCTATTCATCTTCTGCTATAGTGCAGAGATCCAATGCAGTCAGCTAGTCACTCTGCGACTACAACTTTGACAGTTGCACGTGGACCGTTGGATCAAAAGGCGATCGTGTATATGTTTTAGTGTACTGTTAAAAAATATTATGCCAATTTTTTGCATTGTATCGAGCACTTTAGCAAAGTAGTTCATCACAGTTGAGCAATCTGGATCGTTTGTTGCCTCGACCCAACAGTCCGAACGGATGAAGACTGTTTAAGTCGTAGTCCGTTCTTAAACTGCAGAGGATCCCTATCCTTTGTTATCCTATCTGATGAAGACTATTTATTAGATCAGGATTATTTATAAGATCAATATTTTTAGTCAGCCTCTCTCAAAGGTAGATCCATATTTGTAGCATATTTATCATAATTGTTATATCTATAACCACGATTCAAAAGAGGTAAACTAGTCAAGACATGATAATTTCTCACGTGATTAACATGAGAGTAGTTATTGGCACATCTGACAACTTACGACGGTTGGCTAAGGACATGGCGGTTGGCCAAAGAGTAGGACGGTTCAAGATTTAACGAAGACTGTGTGCAGACAAAAGACATCTGCAGTAGAATTAACTGTCAGTCTCTAGGCATGTATAGAATGATGACTTGTGTGCCCCCAAAGACAATTTGGCTACAATTTCATTTTGAAAACACTCTTTTCCTCAGGAACAAAGTTTCCACTTGATTTCACTCTAATAATTTTATCTTTTTTCATAAACTCCGTAGAGGAGTGAGTCCCGTCCACTCTATCCCGTAAAGACGAGCGTAAGCGCACGCGGGACAACAAAACACGGGGGCTCCACCGCCGCAACCGGTGCACGCGCGCTCCTCCCCTCCGTCCGCAACAACCAGTGTCCAACCCAACTCCAACCCGCACCCACCCGCCGCCGCCAAACTCACTACGTGCCGCCGAGTCAGTGGGGAGAGAGAAAATAGAACGCAACCAATTAATGCAGCTCGGTTACCCCTCGGCCCTCGCACCACGCTAGCACGCGCGCGAGGTTTCGCGCGCGGCATATATACCGCTCCGCCGGCCTCCCCGTTTCCCTGCCCGCCTAGAGGACAGGAGTGAGCGACTCTAGCCCCGCGCGCGCGCCGTGTCTTGTCTTGCTGGATTGATAGAAGGATCGGTGGCGATGGGGAGGTCGCCGTGCTGCGAGAAGGCGCACACGAACAAGGGGGCGTGGGCCAAGGAGGAGGACCAGCGCCTGGTCGAGTACATCAGGGCGCACGGGGAGGGGTGCTGGCGCTCGCTGCCCAAGGCGGCGGGCCTGCTGCGGTGCGGCAAGAGCTGCCGCCTCCGATGGATGAACTACCTCCGGCCCGACCTCAAGCGCGGCAACTTCACCGACGACGAGGACGAGCTCATCATCCGCCTCCACAGCCTCCTCGGCAACAAGTGAGTCGCTACGTATAACTACTCATCGCCGACCGAGGTCGTCGGCGTACGGATTGCGTGCATGTTCTTTGCTAGTATATATGTGGTTTTCTTTGCCGACACGAGCTCAACTCGGTTGGGTGGTTCTTGCTGCAGGTGGTCTCTGATCGCCGGGCAGCTGCCAGGCAGGACGGACAACGAGATTAAGAACTACTGGAACACGCACATCAAGCGCAGGCTCCTCGCCCGCGGTATCGACCCGCAGACGCACCGTCCGCTGCTCAGCAGCAGCCCCGAAGCTGCCAGCAACGCGGTGCCTCGCCCGGCACCGCCGCAGCCCATCGCCATCCAGACGAAGGCGGCCGCGGTGTGCGCCGTGACGAAGCCGCCGGCGCCGGTCGAGTCCTCAGTCGACGGTGGCGGCAGCAGCAGCGGCGCGACGAGCACGGGGGAGCCGCGGTGCCCCGATCTCAACCTCGACCTGTCCGTGGGGCCTCCGCCGAGCTCGCCGCTGGACGAGACGCCCACCTCGCAGCCGATCTGCCTGTGCTACCACCTCGGCTTCCGCGGTGGGGACGCGTGCAACTGTCAGGCTGACAGCTCGGGCCCACAGGAGTTTAGATATTTCAGGCCGTTGGAAGAAGGCCAGTACATATGAGACGAGAGGATGGCTTCACAAATCACAGCAATTTGTAAGGCAGGGAGTTTTCTAATGGGCAGTATTACCGTTTCAGCAAAAAAAAAAAAAAATGGTAACAAAGAGATTCTAATCTGTTCATATTTGCTCTTGTGTAAAATTTATGAATTAATTTTCATTTCTATTTTTTTTTTCATTGGTTGGTGTTTATTCAGTGGAATTTTTTGGGGGATAATGTGACAAAGGATGGTCTGGAAAAGAGAGAAATTGATGTGGAGCAGGGTATATTATCCTTTTGGGCATCAGATTCTGATCTCTTTGCAGTTTGGGTCATGTGGACATTATGCAAGACATCGTTTATGTTTGCACTCCACAAATGCTTGGAACTTCAAATAGCAGGGAGTTAGGCAGTAGAGAAACTCTAATGGCTAAATTAGGGTCTGGGGCTGTGCTGAGACTGTGCTGAGGATTTGAGTCAAAAATCTCCCAAACAACGGGCTTCACAGCCGCTGCACAGCATGGCGCCCTTAAAAGCCAGGTTGAAGTTGTAGTCATCCTCCCTAGCTTCATAGCTGCGCTTCAGCTGTGCCTCCCTCGCCTTCCTCTCAATCTTCGCTCGGGATGTCACCCTCCCTGATCATCACCAGCAACCTATCTATTGTCGGTCACCTGTCGCATCATCACCCCAACGGTCGCCTGCCGCCTCCTCTCCCTCCGCTCAAGTCGTCGCCCACCTCCTCGCCCTCCTCACAGCCAGCGCCCTCCTCCTCACGGTTGTCGCCCTCCACCTCGACGGTCGGCCGCCGCCTCCTCGTCCTCCTCCTCCTCCCGAACGTCGCCCTCCATTTCCCAGGCTATCGCCCTCCTCCTCTCGGGTCGTCGCCGTCCTCCCGCTACTCCCGGCCGTCATGCTCCTCCCGGTCCTCTCAAAAAACTACAACCGGTTTGCCAAATGATCCAAAAAGAAAAGCTACAGCTGCCAGCCCCAACTGATTTACAGCTCAACAAACTAAAAACAGCTTTTCAGTCCAACCGTATCCACTAAACATGCCCTTCGCTACAAGGTTCTATCCTCATGTTTGGCCCCGTAGGAAATGCACATCTCTTTTCCTTGTCGAAGAGTGGGGAAAATGTCATTTGGCCAAATTATTCTCCTGATTGGTCGCAAGGAATTTAAGCTTTGATTTGAATTCAACTTCTTGTGCCTTTATTTCCATGCCTCATGTGCCTTTATTTCCATGCGAAGTTGCGAAATTCTTCAGAAATCGAGTGTGACTGTTAGGCCAGGGATATTTAGATTGGCAGCTTAAGAAGTCAAAAGGAATTGTTCAAAGGAATTCAGTGTGCAAGCTAGGAGGAGATTGTTTTCTAAACAAGCTGACCAGAATCTGCGTGTCGCGATAAGATACCATGCAAGCAAGCAAGGTGTTTTGATTTTTGGTGGGTGGCCGAATCTTGCATGGTACCGAGGAAAAGGACTTTACAACCCAGAAAGGGTAAAAGGAGACGGGTGTCATGTGATGAGTGCCTGAGCTCTGAAATCTGAACCAGTAGTAGTTGGTGGATTTCGAGCAGTGATGCAGGCTGCAGTTCGTCCTTTTGTTCAGAGATTTCTCCTTTGCAAGGTTCCAAAATTAATTTTGCATCCTCACACTTCAGAGTTTCGAAGTCGTGCGTTTCTTCCTCACGCAAATATTTTATTTTCAGAGTTTCCAAGTCCACGCTTCTACATCTGAATGATCAAGTGTACTAGACATTATCGCTGAACAAGAACACCAAGTGATCAAGTCAAACAGAATAACTTCCTATATTTAAAACAAAAAGTCAGAACAGAACAAATCACACATCTAGGCATACATGCCTTGTTGCCGTTACACCGCTGGATTTGACCAAAGAGACCGTAACTGTACTTGGTTGTTACTAAATAGTACTAATTACGTGGAAAATGTGGAGTTCTTCTTGTCTTTTTTTTTTTTCGTCCACGCGCTTTTTTTTTTCAAATATGATTGGTATGAACGAATTTTTAAAACTAACATCATCCTTAACTGTAGAAACAACCGATCGGTAGAACATGTCCCTCGACAGGATGTGGCCAAGAGATTGATTAAGTGATTAATTAAGTGACTAATTATGTGATTAATTAAGTAAATAAATGTATGCATGCTATGCCGAGCAAGGGGAGCTCAATAGGTTAGGTAATGCCGAGCAAAGGGATCTCGGCAGGCTAGTGGGCCCTACCACACTACCTTGTCATGGTACGGGAGCGTGCAAGTGACACGTGTCGCTTACCGCTGTTGTTACCCCTTCTGCTGCCGCTGCCGCCTATCATTTGACCTGGACTAGAAAGGTGGCCAAGCAGAGGCTCTGTAGGATCCTTTTTAGCCCGGTTTTTCCCTAGTGTGATGCGAGGTTGTGTCGCTTTCTTGCTATTGTGAAATGGAGCATATCAACTGCGCTCAAAGACGAATCTTGCACAAAGATCATTGTAGCCTTGGTGTTAACTGTTCAGAGTCCTCTTTCTGGCTGCTTGGCATGCACTAGATCTGAAGAAACATGACCAGGACAGCACAATAACAGTTACTATCCCCCCTTACATACGCAAAAACGCCACTTCGAACCATTTAGTCAGTCAAACCACAGTACTATACGCACAATGTCAACTCTATTTGGAGTCAGAACTGGGTTGGAAAAATTAAGAGGTTGCCATCTAGTATCTAAAGAAGTCCATAAAATCCCAAACATTCGAGGCACTAGTCTGTTGCCGAACTTGTCTTGTGAAGGAGGAGACGGAAGATCGCTCACAAAACGCACATGCATTTGAAGACTCTGAGCCTCTGGTTTTTGAATAGTCCGCTATGCGATGGCAAAGAAATGCTCCTCATGTGTACTTTCCTTCCGTTCGCTTTGCTCTGACCTTTCACACTGTTCATCACTTCTGTGTCCGTTCATTCATACCCCAGCATTGAAGAAGGATCAAGACATCAACTATAGTCACATGTGTTGAGGTACATACCATTTCAACAGAGCTTTGGTTTTCTGCTTTATCATGAAAACAGAGGCCGGAGCAGTAAGGTTTAAATCCCCACCATCGAAAAAAAATATCATTTCATTTTGCACCATAAAATTAGGGAAGTACTTTTATGCATCGCTATTTTAAATTTACATAAATATTAGAGCATGAATAAAGGATGGACGACGGTGATTTCTTACATCTTTCCTTACTTTAAGTTTTGTGCAACTTGTATTAGGATGATAATACATAGAAGCACTACTCTAAAATTAGGCGTACATCGTCAAGTTGATCTCGTGGCAATATATTGTGGCAGTGACAAATCCTGTTAGGAGTCTAACTTCACGGCCTACTCCTTAAATCAAACCAGATCTGCATGTTGTGTTGGGTGCTTGTCATGAAGCTTGTTTTGTTTATACTCTAGAATTTCGATTACTAGCAAGTTTCCACTGTTTTTTCGGTTCCTTGGGATATCAACATATCATCGTATTCATACACGAGGAAGCGTAGTAGCTATCTAGACTAAAACAATGGTAACACAAACGTACATAAATGTGAGATTGAGCTTGTGTAATCGAATTTTCTCTCTGCATTCTGCAAGCTGTATACCTGAAATTTGGCACATGTATCTCATTGCTTAGGACGCAAATAGGTAGCTAGTACTGACGTTTAGTTAAAAGCTGTATCTCATTGCTTAGGGCGCAAATAGGTAGCTAGTACTGACGTTGAGTTAAAAGCGTCAATGGGAGGAAATAAGCAAGCCTAGATTGACTCGACACCTTTCACGTGTATACTGAACTGTACTGATCGAGTGAATCTAGCTTTCTTTGTACTAAAATCCACGTCCCTGTATAAATAGTTCAGTTCAGTCGTAACATACCAGTCAAGCAGGGATATTAATCTGTGACTAGCTACAAGTTTGGCAGCTTAGATTAAGATGCTGAGTCCACACCGAGACTTGAGACTAGTACTACTCCAAACTTCTAAATTTAAGTTACCCAACGAAGTGACCAACCATTAATGTAAGTAGGGGACCTGGCCAGCCACTTCCATTCCATTCCGTCTCGAACGTACACATAGCATCGATCACGCATTTGTTCTTGAGTTAGATGAGAACAATTACTTCCATTCGAATTGAAAGAATTTGGACGGAATTGAACGGCATGACTTGGAAGCTGGTAGCTGGAGGTTGGTAGGCTGACGGCATAGCCGAATGCACCTAACCAAAACCGATGCCTGCTGCCTGCCGCTTTGCTGCCAAATAAACGTGATTCCCGAGCAGCCGTCCTGTGTTAGAAGATTCCTGCCACCAAGCACATGCAAAAGCAGCAGCAAAGCACTGTGATACCACATGAAACAGAGTTTTTTTTTAACCTTAACCTGTGCATGCTGATGAGCTGACGATACTGTCATTCGTTTCTCTTCCTTAGCACGGATCGTAGTGGTTGCTTCTGAGTTGGTGCCACGTCGGCACCAGCAACCGAAACACTAGTGGGAAAGGCAGTTAGGCGACTCTTTCCTCGGTGGACATGCATCTGATGGAGTTGCGTCATTATCTGAACTCACAAAATGCTCATGAAATTAAAAGGTGGTTAGGCAGCTCCCTCTCCCTCATCGACGCATCTTTCATCGGCATGTCAGAGGCCACAACGGCATCTAGAAGGACTCTTATCTTTGATATTTGCAATGTTAAGTTGGGTACAACAGCGAGTGAGGGGGTGAGTGAGTGCTTTACCAAAATCTCCAACAGACAGCCAACATCAGAGGGAGGGCGATTGCTGTTCTTGAGAAACACAATAATTTCAAGAGGTCCATCTTGTTTGGCCTGGGCATCCTCTCTCAAGTCTCACCTACCTACCTTGTATTTTGTCCAGAACCTGCAGCAGTGTGCCTATCTAGAAGCATGGCCACTGTATCCATCTTTCAGAGCACGTGAATCTCACCTCCTCTGGCTCTGAGAGGCTACTGCAATCCCTGTTCTTTATTGCCAACTAGACTGGTGATGGCAAGCAGCAGCAGAATGTTGGCTGGATGTGGAGGCGGGTAGGTGCAACAAGAATTCTGGTAGGGATGTCATTGGTAGGCACAAGGCTGGAACCAAATGAATCTGCAGATAAATCTGACTATTGCCTTATCGGATCGTTGGGGGCATGAATTGGTTTGCCAAACAGCATAAATGGACAAGTACTGTTGATCTTTGAGGAGCAATAAGGTCATCAAGGACACCAAGTGTGCCAGATCCAAGAATTGGTCTGTTAAAACATCATGGACAATAAGTACTATTTATTGAGCTGAAAACATAAGAAGCAGTAGTATAGTACTAGTAGTATCTTGACTTTTATGCGTCAACTTACTATGTTTAATGATTCTGTTTTAATGAAAATGTTACAGGATAGTAGATTATGTCATGTTTAACACATTGTTTACGAGACAAGGTTGGGACATTTGAAAAGACGAAAGCGATGCGTGTGAGATACTGTCAGGCTAAGGATGGGCAGGCATCGAGTGAGGAAGTCACCTTTCACCAGCATTAGTTGAGGTCGTGTAAGAATTCCTACCGCACGCATTCTCGCAGCTGAAATGAAATGCCTGCAATTCAACGGTAAAGAGTGGGGACATATCACATCCTTCCTTGGATGTTTGTTTCCTTCTCCGCACAAACGCATATGCAACATATATCTCTTGCCCGGTGGAACAGTAGAGCCATGTCGTCGATGCAGTCAGCGAGAGCATCAACCAGCCAATCGGCGATTCCTCAGCTGCGGCGTATCCGTTGACAAGTGCAACCGAAGGACGGCACGGGTCGAGGTGAAGGCTGAAAAGCATCATGCCGTTGCTCGGCCTGCGGTTCAGCGATGGTTGGGCGCCGAGAGGCAAGCGCCTCAGCAGCCGAGGCAGGCTACTACAATACATACAGCTATGGCCGCACCGCGATGCACCAAGGGCTCCGGCCTGGTCGTCCAACTCCCACCGCCAAACCCGAATGGCGCGCATTTTCTTTCACCACGCCGCCCGCGGAATGCGGGCCGCGGACAACAAATCAGCCGCACCCACCAGCTCGGCGTCCGGCTCGGCTGGCCGCAGCACCCCGCAAGGCCGCGCGGGCACATCCAATCCAGCCTACCAAGCCTTTGGGCTGCACCAACGCGAGCGGCGCGCCCGCACCGCACCGCTCCGCTACATCCGCTTGGGCTTACTACCCCCAAGCGGCGCGGTTCGACGTGCAGTGGGGCAGTGGGGAGGCGTCGGCCTTCCCAACGCGATAAACTGAACCGTGTTTCTGGCCCAACTTAACTTGGGTTTCTCTGGGTCTTTTTTGGGTTCTTCGCCCAGCCCTGGCCTGTGTTCTATCCTATGAGTTTAGTGAATGAGCAACGCTGTGATCCGTCCCCGGGCGCCCTTCTCTGTCCTTCGGTGTTCTTGCCTAGGCTGATGGGGAATATATCTTATGCAACCAGAGAGTTGGTGAAACCACGGTGCAATCTAACTAGAAAAAATTTTCAAAATTTTTGAAAAAAATCATGGATGTACATCTCAGCTTACCCCATCTACATATACAATTTCATGATCAAATTCGTTCTGTGCTAGAAGTTACAAAAAAGACAAAGTTGATCATGAACAGTAATTGTTACTGTTTATGATCAAGTTTGTCTTTTTTATTACTCTTAGCACAGGACGAATTTGATCATGAAATTTTATATGTAGATGGGGTAAGCTGAGATGTACATTCATGATTTTTTTCAGAATTTTTTGAAACTTTTTCTAGTTGGGTTGCACCGTGGTTTTACCAGTATGTCTGATTGCACAGGATATTTTTCCATGTTGAGGAGGCAGGGGGATCCGTTTGAAAATTAATTTTCTATTCTTTTTTCTTTGCTTGACCAAGTTGTTCCAGTATGCTTTTCTCAGGCGAGTTTTTAGCCGGACTTTTTTTTACCTAAGATAAGTTTTATCGAATCAACTTACTTGGAAGACAATAGTGACACCTACACCGAAGATTGAAACTGAACCGAATTGAGTATAAATAAATCTCATCTGATTTTTTTCCTTGACAAACAACAATGCAACCGAGATGTAGGTCCTATACATCACTGAAGATCATCAATAATCTACTATTTTCTCACTGTTGCGATCGTCGGCAATAATCATGTTGTTGCAAGATGCAGATTCTTCAGCCAGAAAGATAAAAAAAAAGTCCAGCATATTTATGGACTCGAGGACCTGAAGGTGACACGTTGTTTATCTAGAATATGTGTAAGAGTGCTTATGTACTTTGTTCATGGTCATGTACTTTGTCCACGAGTAGTTCATATATGTTTTGTGACAAATTCTTTAGAAATTTTAAAATCATGTTTAGATCCTTCTACCAGCTCTTTTGCAAAAAGGCCATTCAAAAATTAGTTTAGCTCCCTCGGAATATTCAGGAAATTGCGTTCAAGTCTCCCCCAGCTCTTTTGCAAAAGACACATTCAAAAATTCCAAAAATACGTTTATGTTCTTCCACCACCTTTTTTTGCAAAAAAAAAACTCATGTTTAAATAAGTTTGAGTCAACAAATCTTCATGGTGTAAGAGAATTGCATTCAGTCGAAACCATGCCTTTTTTTAAAAAAAAAACCCTGAAGTTACTCTCGTAAGGTGTCTCATGTTTGCACGACATGGCATTAATATATGAGGATATTTCTGAAAGAGAGGTGAATGTTACATAAGTACACTGGCTCTGAACTCTGAACAATGTGCCAAGCTGTCTCCTGGTGCCAATCCTTGAGACGATCTACGGGCTGGTTGAATCCATATGTCAGGCCACCATCATGCTCGCCTGGCGCCAAGCGTCACAAATACAAGGGGATGAGGAGACGATCACGTACTGTTTGGAGACATGGGGGTGTGTTTGATTGGATGTAAAGGGTGAATATGGTATGATGCTACATGATAGATGGGATGGTCCTGAATAGGACAATACAAAGAAGGTGTTTGGTTGTTTGAATGAGACAGTATAAAAATTTTGTTTGGTTGTTTGGATATAATAATTCTGCTATTTAGTTTGAGGGATGTGATTGGTATGGCCTACTGCAAATTTTTCTTTTTCTTTTTCCTTAGTTTAAGCCATTTCTCAACTCAAGGGAACACAAACTGCCCAAGATTAGTTTATTAGAAGGAAAACCCTTGCTGCAGATATTGCATCACTCATGTCCATTGCAACATTTCGACAAACACATGGTACACACAACAAGTGATGCTCAAACACTAGAACACGACTGGTATTACCAAACACAAACAATAATAGGCAAGTGCACACTCTTTATTCCGAGGCATTGCATCAAACACCTCATGCGCAAGGAGCAACCAAGCAGACAGATCAACGCACTCTGGGCACAATAGACACTCGGGATGTGGCTGCGCAGTGCAGACAAATCAACACGGTGCTGCTCCTCGGCCCGCCTCCGCGCGTTGTATATCTTCTCGATCTCGACGGCGATGAGGCGCTTTGACCTGGGTCAGCATGCCGAGAAGCGAGGGTGTGGTGTGGTGTTCCATAGTGCTGTGGTAGCGGCGGAGGCACATGGCCTCGAGTGTGCGGCAATGGAGGCGCCGTGTCCCGGGAAGGCCGCACACTATCATGATGTAAAGCCGCAGGCTCCATGCCACCTCCCCCTTCTTCTCCGGCGGACTAGGCGGTGGTGACCCAGGAAGAAGACCGTGTGAGAGCACTCTGTCACGTATGAGGATGAGCAAGCGTGTACGAGCGCGTCCAGTACCATTTGGTTCGGTAGATTTTGGCATATGAGCTGATAAAAAATATTTATGAAATATTTCTAGAATATGTATTATTGTGTTATGTGCGAGGTGATTTCACACATTTAATTCAATGCATGCATTAAGATTTATCCTGAATCATCCGCACAGGTTACTCCTAGTTCAACAACAAAACGCATTCTTGATGTCATGGGCATACGGACTCTTTACTCTGGTATGTACTATGTAGTCTCCGGTCGCCGCTTCCACCCAAAGCCACAAACCGGGCGGTACCAGCGCTACTGTTGATGTTTGTCACCACGCTGTGGGGAACCGTGATCGACGACGAAGGAGAAAACCCAGTCGCCAGGCGGGAACGCATCCGTGCACGCATACGGGTAGGCACGATCCCCTGCCCCCAACGAGCAGCTGCCCCGGCTAAAAGGAAAGCCGTCCTCTGTGGCCGTGCACAACACTTGCTGGTTACTTACGCCCGAAGCATACGCTGCTGCTACAATTTTCGCCGAATCATTTCTACCCAGACGGCCAGAGTCCACGTGATGGGTGGGGCAGGCAGGAAACCGCTAAGGGCGGTGGAATTGTTAGACTATCTCCAGCGAGCTCTCCTCCCGTCCCGGTTTCCCTTCTGATGGGAAAACAGCGTCGAAGGGAACGACTTCATGTCTCCAGCGATTTCCCTCCCGAGCACGCTTCCGAGGAGATAGGAGAGAGATTCTCGGCCGGGGGAGACTCTCCTCCCATTCCTTCGCCGAGGACTGGTGGGTGACCGTCATGGTCAGGCGGAAGAGGGACACAACAAGGCCCAACCGGGCGACAAGCATTCAATACGGCAAGGGCGGGCAAGGCGACTTCGTCAGAGCGGCAGATGGTTCGTGAAGAGGGAGTACCTGGGCCTCTTCACCGGCGTGCACAGAGACCGCCGTCGCGTCCACGCGAGGTAAAAAAATTTCCCCCCACTTTCGCCGCGAATTTGTTGATGGATCTGTCATGGTGACCGGATTCTGGAGTTAATGGTCCACGGCGGTGCTCGGATCTACGGTTAATTAGGTGGTTTTAGGGTTTTGGGCGGCCGCCATTTACCCAAATGTTCCATGCGACTCCAGCTCGAGCTTGCTGTGACTGAAGCTGGTATGACCAGATCTTTAGGAATACTTCGATCTGAAGATTAATGACCTTGATGTCGTTATGAGCTGGTTCAATCTGTTCGTTACGCTGGTTCTTACAAATAGATCAGATCTGAGCTGGTTTGATCTGATTCTGTAAGCTTGTTCTTACAAATATTTCCATATGACAGCTCATATGACCTGTAAAATTTGAAAGTAGCTCATATGACCTGTAAAATCTGACAGCTCATAAACCTGGTATGAGCCCTGATTATGACTATAATTAGCCTGGTATTGTAGATCTGATTATGACTTAACCTGGTATTCTTGATCTGATTATGATTTAGATTGGACATTTCAGATGCTTTCGCAACCTCAATGCATTCGAAAACTTCTAGCGTTTTGGTCTGGAATACTGAAATTTGATGCATACTGAAATTTGACAATGCAGTGATATTCTGTTGCAGAATAGGTCTTATTGGTTTCATAGTGACAAATCTGGTGTAATAAGGGATCTTGGAATATATACTTCAGGTGTTGTAGCCTACATAAGTTATAATTTAAACAGATGAACATGATCGTGTCTCCCAAGAAACCGATGCCATACTGGTCGAGCTAACCAGCGGAACAATTTGTTTTACCTGAATAATAGGCAAGTTTTTGTATATGACCGAGTTGAAGGTAGGGTAAACTTTGGCGATAACTTTGTGAAATCAGTTTCAGTTTTCAACCTTTGAAACTTTCTCAGAATTAGCATTTAGATCTAAGTTTCGTATAGAACTTTTTTTGTCATGCTACCTGTCATTCTTCACATGTTTTAGGTATTAACAGTAGTGCCAGTTTTCAGTGTCAAGTATATATCTCAAGTTGAAGTGTTATCTGATTTCGCAATTCGAAGTATATATCTCAATTTGAAGTGTTTTCGGTATTAGTGCCGCCAAAGTTTTCGATGTGAAGTATATAGTGCCGCTTTTCATTCTTCACTAACATTAGTGCCGCCAAAGTTTTAGGTCACGAAGTATATAGTCTATGCTTCGTGAATTGTCATTCTGAAATGTTATGCATGCTTCTGTGAATTGTCAGTCTGATAACATATATGCTTCTCAAGCTCAATTGTTACCTATGGTTGCACTACATATCTCATTCCGGTATGCATATTTCTCATTCTGATATGACTGGGAGCGGGCCGACTCTTCCGAAGCTAAGATAATGCATATGCCATTTGGAGTTGTTAGGTGAACTGCAAATTAGCTTATGCTGGTAATTTTTTTTTACACATAATAGTTGCAGTCGGCTCTTTCTTGTGTTGCTTGCAGTCAGTTTAAAAGGCAATGTTTTGCTATGTGTAGATGGCATGACATATATTATTTCTGTAGATGGATGAACAAACACTCGTAGCATTTCTGCGAAGCATGAAAGGCAAAATTGAGTTCGAGGTCGAAGCTCTTAGGAAGCTAGTAGAAGACAATTTCTCCCCGGCACAGTGTTGCCATTCTATTGACCTGAACTATGTTCTCCTCGGTGTGGATGCCATCGCTACAAGCTTGGACGAACTGAGCCTCCGAGCTACAGAAGTTGTGGCAGCAGCAGAGAATGCAGGCCTTCATGGGGATGATGATCCTTCAAAGGACGTCGACCCTGACGACGTCATCCCCGCTAACTATGTGCCACCACCGCTGCCTTATCAGACTGGTTGTGATGGGGCCAGCTCAGAGGAATCCGACTCCAATACCTGGGAGTCCGACCGCTCGGGGCATCTGAACATCGAATACGTGTCGTAGATGTTAACTTTGGTGGTGTTTATGTAGAACTATGGTGGACTGTCACAACTTGCCACGTCTAATATTTTGTGTGCTTAGTATAAATATGTAATGTTATTGTGGATTGTGAGAACTTGCCATGTCAGACAACTCTCTATTGTTAAGTTTGTGCATCGTTAAGTTTGTGCATTGTGAACTAAAGTTTTTGTCATGCAATTTGTAAACAGGGATATCATGGATCCATTTCTACAGAGTATGCTCAATGAAGCAGGTGGTAACAATAATTTCAGTGATGCTGGGGCCCAGCCAAGCCCGACCTTGCCGGTGTCGCTCTTCACCCCGGGTTGGTCTGACCCCCATGGGGCGGAGAGTACTTCAGCAAAGGGTAAGAAGAAGAAGGGGGCGCCGAAGACTTCGAGGAAAACATGGAAGGCAGCGGAGGAAGAGCTGCTAGTGTCGGCATGGTTGAATGTGAGCCAAGATTCTATCGTTGGCACTGATCAATCAGCCGAGACCTATTGGGGCAACATTATGAAGTACTGTGAGGAAAATCCCACCGCGGACTGGACTCCGAGATCTGAGAAGGGTTTAATCAATCACTGGTCACACATTAGTGCGGATTCGAGCAAATTTGCTGGTTATATGGCGAAGGTCAACGAGATTCACCCTAGCGGAACTACTCTCGAAGACAGGGTAAATAACAAATTTCAATTGCCATTTCATGGAACAATAATTTTGGTTTCCCTTCATGCGCACTTATACATATGCTTATTTGCCCTTTGCAAGCTTGCCATGGCGATGAAGATGTTCAAGGACATCGAGGGAAGGTCATTTGGTTTTGTGCACCTTTGGCCCACTCTTAGTCAGCACCCGAAGTGGTGCGCTCACATCGATGCAAAGCGGCAGAAGACGACGATCATGCCAACTCCGCACGGTCTGCCGCTGAGGAGATGGCCACTGGGTCTCGTGAGTTGCCTAGGCCAATTGGTCGTGATGCCGCAAGGAAGACTCGCGCCCGAGGTGCAGGCGACAGTACCTCTTCGGCCAGCATTGGGAGTGGGATCTACAGAGATGAGTTTACACACATGAACAGCCACAAGGCGGAGTTGGTCGAAATATGGCGTGAGGAGGTGTCCATCATGAGGCGCAATGAGGAACATCTGCGTGAGGAGGTGTCCATCATGAGGCGCAATGAGGAACATCTGCGTGAGGAGGTGTCCATCAAAAGGAACGCTGAGGACGACAGGATCATGGCGATGGATATCAGTATGATGGACGAGGCTTGTCGTGAGTACTTCTCGCGTCGCAAGGCGGAGATTATTGCCAGGAGGTATGGGTCATGATTATTGTGAGGACGATATGCTCATGATTGTTGGATAAACATTGCCAAGCTGTATGTTTTGCTACCTATGTGTGTCCCGCTTAAGTAAGTCATTGTAATGCATGGATAATGCAATGCGTGCTACTATGTATGGTTAACTAGTTTACCTGGTCGAACTAATACAGCTACCTGTTTATTCCATTACAACATAACTACGCTACAGTGCGACATAATCGACATTTCTACTAGAACGTTAGAGACTAGGCAGTACATAGTGACAAATATTGCATTGCACATACTACTAGTAGCTTGACGAGTACCTATCACCCTCCATGAAGGCACCATAGGTGGTCCACAAGGTCGTTCATAAGCTGGCGATGTTTATTCCGGTCACGGATCTGTTGTGTTGCCTCGATGAAATGGAGGATAGACCTGCTCGGCGGACGTGAGATTGGGATGGGTGCATCCATGAAGTCATAAATGAGGTCCTGGGGGGACCTTCCCTCTCATGGGATGGGTGCATCCATGAAGTCATAAATGAGGTCCTGGGGGGACCTTCCCTCTCATCCTCAATAATCATGTTATGCATGATGACACATGCTGTCATGATGTCGTGTAAGGTGGATTGGTCCCAACATCTAGCAGGCCCGCTGATAATAGCAAAGCGAGCTTGCAGTACACCGAAAGCTCGCTCCACGTCCTTGCGCGATCGCTTGCTTGCACCTTAGAAATGGACACGCTTGTTCCCTCGAGCCGCCTGAATTGGTTTCACAAATGTGGCCCACTCGGGGTAAATACCGTCCGCCAGATAGTACCCCATTGTGTACGTGTTGCCGTTGATGGTGTAGTTCACTGGGGGGCTAGTACCATCAGTTAACCTGCAAAGAACGTTAGATCTATGCAACACATTAATGTCATTGAGGCTACCTGGCATGCCGAAGAAGGCGTGCCAGATCCATAGATCGTATGAGGCCACAGCCTCCAAAACTAATGTGGGCTTGCGAGTATGCCCTGTGAATTGTCCCTGAAATACCTTCGGGCAATTCTTCCAATTCCAATGCATGCAGTCGATGCTTCCAAGCATCTCAGAAATCTCGCGCGCCCCAGCGGCAGCGACGCGCTCGTGTCGCCTTGAGTAGGGGCTCGGAGGTACTCATCCTTGAATACCTCGACTATGGCCCGAACAAACTTCTTCAGGGCTTCAATGGCTGAGCTACCGCCAATGCGAACATACTCGTCAGTAGCATCACCGGAGATACCGTATGCTAGTTAACGGATAGCGAAGGTCATCTTCTGAAGAGAAGACAAGCCCAGCCTTCCGGCGCCATCTCTCTTCTGCCGAAACCAATCATCATGTGCCTCGACAACATTTGCGATCCTTACGAAGAGGCGCCTGCTCATCCGAAACCTGCAAGGGCATACCACGTATCAGCGAAATAGAGGGTGTCTTAGCCAAAAGTACCTCCTCTCACATACCTACGCCTGAAGAATGCGTGACCGTACACGGGCGTCTCGGAGAAGTAGTCATTGTATAGCCTCGCCGCACCCTCGAGGTGTCCTCGGTGCACCACTGCCCGCCAGAACTGAGCCCCCCACCGTGGTACGCTCTCTTGTGCTGCTAGTTCCTCCTCCTCAATGGCAATGCGCATTAGCTGATCATCGTCTTCCTTCTCCAGCATCATAAGTTGATGAGCACGCCGAGAAAAACTCGGAACACCACGAAACGAACTCATGGTTCTTGCTAGCTCTCAACTGAGATGAGGTTAGAGTTGCACACAACCTCCTTCAAAGCCAATGTTGTGTTGATGGTACCTCATCATCCTATCTCCCCTTTTTATGGAGGATGTTGGAGGTTGCTTCTCATGGAAGGAACTGGGGGTAAGTGACAGCTCCTTCCAGGATAAGCCAGCTGTAGACAAGTGACATCTCCTTCCAGGACAAGCCAACTGTGTACAAATGACAGCTCATTCCAGGACAAACCAGCTGTGGGTAAGTGACAACTCAGTGCAGGACAAGTGACAGCTCTTTCCAGAGAAGAACCTATACACATGCTACTTCTTTATGCACTAAGCAACACATGTGAAAATTATGTATGTACTATTTTTTTAACAATAATGCAAATTACATATTTTTTAATATTAACCAACCGCATTTATTATAAAATTAATTTTTTCGTTCCAAAAATGTACGCAATACGTCATAAACAAGTCAAATACGCTCTTGTATAAAATACGGTACAAACTTTGGCGGTTGAAATATATGCTTAAAATATGGATGAAGGGATGGGAAGGGAATGTGGAAGGGATGCTGTTGGAGATGCAGTCTGGGAAGGGAATGGAATCTGGGAATGAATTCCTGTCAGGGGGTGGGAAGAGATTCTGAGAAGGGAAATCGTTGGAGATAGTCTTACCCACTTCACTTCGCCACGCAGTTGCCAGGGACACGTAAAATCTCATATGCCCGCCTCGAACTGGTCACACATTCGCACGAGGGACCTCTAGGCAGGATTATTTTACTGTTCTCTTGGAGTTCATATTACGACTTAGTCAGGACCAGTTTTTATTCATGGTCATGGATCGTCGGTCGCGAGTCCTGGGCTGGAGATTAGCGTGGATTTATCCGACCCTGAAACGGAAGGAAAAGGACGATGTAACTAGCACTTAGCAGACGCAAGGTCAAAGTCCGTACCTTGGTTCAAACGACCCGGTCTCGGTTGTTCGTTCGCCGCTTGTCTTTATCGGCGTCTGGTCCCCCGCCCGCTTGCGCGCTTAAACTATTCCTGCGCCCCCCACATCCGTCCCATGCGAACGCGGTGCCTGCGCCTGCGCGGTGTGAGCCGCATTGGTGCTCTACTCGCCCAGTGTTCGCTTGGGCCAACGGCGGATTCAGAACCAGAGTCAAGAGGATTTTTATAGGATTAGTTTTGTTCATGCATCCAGACTTGATGGGAGATTGGCGTCAGCGACACTCTTTAAAATTCGTGATTCACTTTATGACACTCTGACCCACTGTCATACATTTAGATAGACCCACATGTCATAGACACATCACTAAAAACCAACAAATTAAGTGTCACTGGACTAATTTTTCCGAGACTTGATAGCTTACATTCTTTATGAATGAATATACTCGAGAGATATCTACCGTTTTACCATGCGTAGAGTGGATTCTAGCTCTGGCTGATCCACCTCTGGATCTGGCCCGGCCTGACGAAAAGATGCCATGCCACCGCCACTAACTTTTTTTGACACGGCGCTGTGTTATTCGGCGGTGTTTCCATTTGGCAACACTGGCGTGTGCCACTCCACGCCAACATGCATCATGCATGCATATTCTACCAACTTTTAGGCGAATGGTAGCTGAGAGCCATTCATGGCATTCATGGTCCATGGATACTATTGTTTCAAGATGGGGGTGCCGTATCTACTATCTCCGCCGGGAATTTAACATTATAAATTTGGTCTAGGCAACAAATTGGCAATCGCAACATCGTCCTCTTCCATTGGCAATGTCAGAGAGCACAGTGCCATGCCATTGGTTTACCGCTTTATCTATTCTCTTTTCACCAAAAAATTGATGCGCAGGATTAACCGATTAAATTTAGTTTTGATGGCATTGTAGATATGCTGTGATCTACGGTGTTGAACTACTGATGAGTCTCACATGTTTTTTTTATTGAACATTTTGGATCGACAATGGCACCATTCCACTATAGTACAACGCTAGTCACTTTTTTTCGATCTAGAGGGAAAAGCCCCGCCCCTGGTTTCTTTTATTTAACCTAGCAGCATCCGAGTTCGATACAAAATGGTTCAAAATATTTTAAACAAGCCTGAAATGGACGGGACTAAGCCTACCATTTCTGCAACAAAGACCAAAGATCCTGTAAGCGTTTGCCCTGGAAACATGCTGCATGCTGTATTGCGAGTTTTCCATATGGACCAACACATTGCAGCACAGCCAACCAGAACAAGACGCCTATGTTTACCACCAAAATTCTGTAACCAGTTAGATAGCAAATCATTTACATTATCAGGCCGAGTTGGTAAACCAGAAGCACCCATCACCTCAGACCAACCATACTAGCAACAGAACCATGCCATCCTAGGAGGTTAGGAGGTTATTTTTCAGAGCCAGCCACATAAAAACAGTAATTTTCATGGGAATCTTGACTTTCGAAATGAAATTGTTAGCAACAACTGCAGTTTGAGATTTCAATACACCGTAAAAAATGTACGGAGAAATTTCCTTTTGCATCAAGCAGCCAAACCAATTTATCAGAACAATTTTTCAGCTGGATTTGATTACAAAGGTTTTTCAGCTGCTCCCATTGATGCAAAGTTGCACCCCATATTGTTCTTATAAACCTTTTATTTCCCCAACCTTTTCTCATACACCTGAGCCACAGAGAAATTTGTAGTAAAATTGAGGTACTACCAAGGTTTCAAATTTCGTTTTCGAACCACATCTCGGAGGTGACCAAAGTCCAAAATTTCAGCAAGATTTTAGAATTTTGGATGAAATTTGGTCAAAATTCAAAACCTAAATTTCAAATCCGGTATTTTTGATTGAGGCAAAACCGAAATTTCAACTGAAATGACCAAAATTTTGCTAAAATGCACTAAATTTTTGCCCTTTTCAACCCCTTGTGAAATGGCCTTCCTAGGCTAGAAAAAATTGAGAAAAAAATATGAAAAAATCATGCAACATTTATATATATTTTCTATATGTTTGAATTCAAAATAGTAAGCATTTACACATAAAATTCCCCATACAATGGATTTAGCCTCAGGTTCTTGAGTAGAAGGTCCAGTATATTCCACATTGCGTCCAAATCTTTGCCAACACATGAAATCCATGTTAGGGTTTAGACAGAAATACATCATATAAGGCCAAAATATAAGTTATGGTTTAGGATTTTTAGGCCAAAATACATCACTCCCGTTAAGAACCAAGGCAATTGCGGTAAGTATATGCACACATATACTAGACATAACTATATATACTACTATGACCGCACTACAAGCACACATGAGACCTAAAATCCGGTCCTGCAAACATGAAAAAATTTGTGATCATGATAAATCCGGCCAGCAAACACACATACAAATATGAAAACATGCTAAATCTCAGCCAAATTTGTGTGAAGCATGCTAAATCTCGGTCAAACATGAAAACATGCTAAATCCTGCAAACACACATGCAAACATGAAAAAATTATGATCATCTCGGTCAAATATTTGATCTTGCTAAATTTGGTCTTGCAAACACACATGCAAACATGCTAAATCTTGGTCAAATTTGTGGTCATGAAAAAAACGACCGCACTACAAGCACACATGCTAAATCTGATCCTATAAACATAAAAACCGTTCGAAATTGTGATCATCTTGATAAAAAACCCGAAATTAACCAAAATCTCCCGAAATCCAAGTTATGATTTATGGTTAGGGCTACATAATGTGTATATTTTTTTTGCAAAATTCATATGTATTCTTCAGAAAAGGTATTACAATTCGCCACAAAAAATTGGTGCGAAATCCGATCCTAAAAAAATGAAAACCAGTTGAATTGGTTGTCATCTCAGTCCAAAACGCCGAAATTTCGACGAAATTGGCTGAATCGAGGTTCCAAATTTCGGTTGAGGTTTCCGAAATCTTGACGAGATTTTAAACATTGGGTATTACAACCTTGGGAATTGCTGAGATAATGGAGATCCATTTATCCGGTTTTCATTCCAAAAGTTAGTATTAACCCCATCTCCAGTTTCTTTCTTACAAAAGTCAAAAAGAAAAGTTTTTTTTTAGCCTCACACCCTGCCAAAAACTGTGAGTATCCAAGTTTGGTACGCAGTTACGACAAATGTGACTGTGAATGTATTTCTTCCTCAGGACTTCCTGCCAAAGTCCAGTTTCAGTTTCAATTTTTCAGTCACTTCCCTAAGAGGCTAATGTTCATAATATTCAAACCTGAAACCCCTAAACCCCCTGATCCCTTGGCATACACACGTACATAAGTCCAGTTTACCAAATTATATTTCCTAACCCCCCTGATCTTGTTGCCAAAGTAATCGAGCCTTAAAAAATCCATGTTAAAAATGAATATTTACGTCTCAAGAGCGCATAAAAGCGTACCAACGAACTTTTTTGACAAAAATGTATTTGAATCTAACACACCTACCAGTCATCCAGTACAGTTCGATTCTCCTTCCGAAATTGGGCGCTACACAGCTGACTCACCACGGTTTGGAGCGATGCCCCGAAAGGAGAAGCGCTGTCGCCAACTTTCGGAGAAACGCAGCAACAGGACAGGAGGGCTACTTTATTTATTCGGAAAAAGGGAAAGGCGCTTTTGAAAAAGCTAGTGGTAATCAGATGTCTATAGTAAACTGTTGCACGTCGTAAAAGCGCGATTTATATTTGGGTTTCAAAGCGTGCCCGGTACAATTGTTGCCTGTTTGACGTGCAGAAACAGTGTGGCTGCACATGGTGGAAAGGAAGGAAAATAAATTTGGTTGGAAAAAGAACTGTGCCGGTGGAAAGCTAGCTTGTTCCTGAATTAATGCTATTATAGATTCTTGCGCACTTCGACTAAGTCGTATCTACAAAAAAAGACAGTCAATAACATTAGAAGTATCTCAAAGGGAGGGGTATAAAAGAAAAAATAATAACAGGTCACACCGAAATTGTAAGGAACTTGTGTGTAAGGTTTTAAATTTTGTTTTTAGGCATTATCTCGGGAGCGGCCAAAATCCGAAATTTCAGTGAGATTTCGAAACTTCGCCCGAAATCTAGCTAGAATTCAAAAAACAAATTTAAAATCCATTTCTTTAGAGAGGTGAAACCGAAATTACCAAGTTTTTTGCCCTTTTCAACCCATGTGAAATGCTAAAAAAAGTTACAACCATGATGCTAAAGACAAGAAGTTTGAGATGACTGAGTTAGTCCAAAGATTTTGTTCCGAAAAGAGGTCGTGGGTTCAAATCTCACTTTCAACATTAAACTTTTTATCACTCCTCTTTGGGTGGAAGACATCTCCTAACTTTTTTGGATGAGGGTCAACTCCTAATAGCTAGGTAAAAAAATTCCATTGCCAGTGGGACTCGAATACGAGTCTGCCGGTTGAGAGCCAACCATCCTAACCAGCTAAACTCACGGAAAGATCAATTAGCAAGCTCTTATATATTATTTGTATATGTATAGATTTTTCCTATGTATTTTGGTCAAAAAAGAATATCAAACCCGGTGGATTTTGAAACAATTTCAATCTAAAAGGCCAAAATTTACCAAAACCACTGTTACAAACCTTACTTTTCAATTTTTTTTATTTCACTGGAATTTAAAATCTCATCCCGGCCAAAATCCGATATTTTTCAAAATTTCGTCGTAATTTTGAACGTTGCTTTGCTTGCGTGCGTCTAGGAGGATTCTTTGAAACGAAGACGCAACGGCTACCTTAAGGGACGTCCGAATTGCACGGAACAAGGCGTGGCGCTATCAGCAACACTTCCGGGAGTGACAATGACCGAGCTTAACATCCGTGCCAACACCTCCTCAACAACCCCGTATCTTCGGTATTGTGACTTGTGAGATCGTCTGTGCGGCTCTTATCTCCGTGACTCTGTGGCAGACACGCAAGCACCTGGACTCAGCGACACGCGTTCAAACAACCATGGTAACTTATTCTAGTTCTTGCGTTCCCAAACGTTCCGATTTCGCTTACTGAAAAGAACAACCAAATGCTGCGGTTTCGATCTGACGAGCGAGCAGCCCACGTGCAAGTTCTTAAGTTCGTAGGAATCATGATGCACGGTACTTAAGGTTTCTACAGAATGTTAGAGCCACAGAAATCTCAATCATCTTGCAGGGGTCCATCTCCATGGCAGTGCAGTGAGATGAGTTACACCTAAATAGCCAGTAGCTTACTAGCTTGTGCCAATGCTCTCTCGCTCGAGAGCTCAGAAAGCGAAACAGCACGCTCACGTTGCGGGCCAGCCGCACAACTCGTAGGCCCAATGGGTCACAGAGAATCCAACGCATCAAGCTGCAAACCGAGGCGCCCGCGGGCCCCACCCACCTCCCACTCCAGCAAGCCACGCCTCCCCCAACACCAAAACATACTCGCACCGTCGAACCTACTTGAACCCTACTGACACTCCGGCCCCATCGTGTTACACGCCCGCATGTCAGGGAGCTATGCCGGATGGTAAGTGCGGGTCGGTCCAGTGGATCCTTTTTGGAACGTAGAAGTAGATGCGAGACGTTGGATCGGAATCTAACGGGTGGGGTTCATCGCGAGGCGTTACGGGCGGCGATACAGATCTCAGCCGTACGCTCCCCGCACGCGCTGCGCAGTAGTAACCCACTCCGCTGCACTCCCACGCTACCAGCCACTGTTCGACGGAATGCCACACTAGAGGCCACTGGCTCTAACCCGACCCCTAACCCCACTCCGCCTTCCCACTGGGCAACAACGCCGCCGCCGCCGAGATGAAGGGAGCAATGCCACCGCGGCCGTTCATGGTGCCGGGCCCCGGCGGCCCGATGCCGCCCCCGCAGCAGCAGTTCGGGCTGGTGGAGACGCGGCCGCCGCTGGCCGCCGTGTTGCGGCCCCGCTTCAATATCCCGGGGCTGCACCCCTCCGCCGCCGCCGCCGCCGCCTCCTCCGCAGCGGGCAAGATCGCGTCGACGTACGACCTCGTTGAGCCGATGCGGTTCCTCTACGTGCACGTGGTCAAGGCGCGGGACCTCCCCGTCGCCTCCCCCACCGGCTCCATCGACCCCTTTGTCGAGGTCAAGCTCGGCAACTTCAAGGGCACAACGTCCGTGGTCGGTGCCAACCCCAACCCCTCCTGGAAGCAGGTGTTCGCCTTCTCCGCGACGCACCTGCAGTCGCATCTGCTTGAGGTGGCCGTCAAGGCCAAAGATCTCGCCGGCGCTAGCGACGTAGTCGGCCGCGTGGCGTTCGACCTCGCCGAAGTGCCGATCCGCGTGCCGCCGGACTCCCCGCTGGCTCCACAGTGGTACCGGCTCGAGATCAAGCGCGGCGAGAAGCTCCCACGCGGCGAGATCATGCTGTCCGTTTGGCTCGGGACCCAGGCCGACGAGGCCTTCCCGGAGGCCTGGCATTCCGACGCGCACGGGGCGGCGGCGGCCGTCGCTTCCACGCGCGCTAAGGTATACTTCTCGCCCAAGCTCGTGTATCTACGCGTCGCCGCCATCGGGGCGCAGGACCTCGTGCCGCTCGACGCGTCACGCCCCATGAACGCCTTCGTCAAGCTGCTGTTCGCCGGGCAGGTGCGGCGAACGCGACAAGGCGTGCCGCCGGGGACACCCAACCCGATATGGAACGAGGAGTTCATGTTCGTCGCGTCCGAGCCCTTCGACGAGCCGCTGTTCGTCACCATCGAGGACCGCGTCTCGCCGGGGCGCGACGAGCCGCTCGGGCGCATCATGCTGCACCTCAACGCCGCAATGCCGCGTCACGACCACTTCGGCAAGCCAGTGGAACCGCGCTGGTACAGCCTCGCTCGCCCCACCGACGATGCTGAGAAGAAGGAAGGCAAGTTCGCGAGCAAGATACAGCTTCGGATGTCGCTGGACTTTGGGTACCATGTTCTGGACGAGTCCACTTACTACAGTAGCGATCTCCAGCCATCATCGAAGCACACACGGAAGCCGAGCATTGGGATCCTTGAGTTGGGGATTCTAGGTGCACGCAATTTGATACCGATGAAGGCCAAGGATGGGCGCACCACCGACGCTTACTGCGTCGCCAAGTATGGGCCGAAGTGGGTGCGCACAAGAACTATTCTTGACACGCTGAATCCGCAGTGGAACGAGCAGTATACTTGGGAGGTGTTCGATCCGTGCACTATGATCACAGTGGTGGTGTTTGACAATAGCCAGATTGCGAGCAAGAACGGTAATGCCCGGGATGAGAGCATTGGCAAGGTCAGAATCCGGCTCTCGACACTGGAGACCGACCGGGTGTACACACATTTCTACCCTTTGATGTCTCTTAAGCCCGGTGGCCTCAAGAAGACCGGTGAGTTGCATTTGGCTGTGCGATTTACTTGCACGGCATGGGTGAACATGATTGCCCTGTATGGCCGTCCGCTGCTGCCAAAGATGCACTACACACAGCCAATCCCGGTGATGCAGTTGGACCACCTGAGGCAGCAGGCGACACAGATTGTTGCCGCAAGGCTCAGTCGTGCTGAGCCTCCACTGCGCAAGGAGGTCGTGGAGTACATGCTTGATGTGGGTTCTCACATGTTTAGTCTCCGGCGCAGCAAGGCCAACTTTTATCGTATCACCACTCTGTTCTGTGGTTTTGCGGCGATGGCCAAGTGGTATGATGGCATCAGAAGCTGGCGAAACCCGATTACAACTATGCTGGTGCACATGCTGTTCCTGATACTGATCTGCTACCCGGAGCTCATCCTGCCTACCATCTTTCTCTACATGTTCATGATTGGACTATGGAATTATCGTTACAGGCCAAGGCACCCACCGCACATGGATATTAAGCTATCCCATGCTGAGTTTGCACACCCCGACGAGCTTGATGAGGAGTTCGACACATTCCCGTCCAGCAGACCTGCTGACATTGTAAGAATGCGCTATGACAGGCTGAGGAGCGTCGGAAGTCGTGTGCAGACGGTGGTTGGGGACCTGGCAACGCAGGGTGAGAGAGCCCATGCGTTGCTGAGCTGGAGGGACCCTCGGGCCACCGCTATCTTCATATTCTTGTCCCTGGTTGTCGCCATTGTGCTGTACGTGACGCCGTTCCAGGTTCTGCTGGTTATTTCTATGCTTTACCTGTTGCGCCATCCCCGGTTCCGCAGCAGGATGCCCTCTGTCCCGTTCAACTTCTACAGGAGATTGCCTGCCAAGTCTGATATGCTCCTTTGAGGCAAAAACATTCAAAACCAGAAAAAATGGAGGAAACTTGTAGCTTTGTTTGTCTCTTTCATTCAGTTCCTTCTGATTAGCATGAGATGAGATGTGAATATACTTGATGAGTTGATAAATTGGAGGCCGTTGGTGGCCCAGGAATAAGGTGTCAAATTAAATGTTATTTGCTCAGATAGGCAGAGAAAAGTGAGTGACTGGATCCCTTCTAGTTTTGGGGGCTCAAATTGTTAGTTTGGGTTTTCTTGTGTAGAACCAAAGGCGGGCACAAGATGATCTTCAGTGTATTGTTTATGGATTTGTGCCAATTTTGTTTGTTATTCCAGTAATCATATGCCCCTGCCCCTGGATCATGTTCTTTGTATTTCTGTGTGTTATTCTGTTGGGGACACTCACCTTCTTTGTTTCAGTGGTCATGCCCTGCCAGCTGCAGCTGTACTCCTCGTCAGGCAGTTTTGCTGCGATGTTGTGGCATGGTTGGTGGGAGTGTTATTCTGTTGGATATTAGCAAAGTTCATCATTGTTGTGACCTACAAAATTGTCGTATCGGTTGAGCTGTTACTGAATGTGCTGTATTCTAGTCGAATATGTTGTTCTCCGTGGTCCAGTGCAGAAATGAAGCCGTGGTTTCTGCCTTTGTAGATGTTGTTCTGGACCAATCGGAGCCGAAGTATCCATTTCCAACGCAACTGACGCAAGAGAACCACCGGAACGCTTGTACCGAAACACCCTTTGACCTGTGTACTCTGTCTCGTGATTCCTAACCAGACGATATAAATCATTCTTGAGGGCAACAAACATGAGCGAGCACGAAAGAATACAACCCAAATGAATTGCTAACATGAGAATGCTTTGTGGTAAGGAAAAAAAGGTTTGAAACGACGGCATTGCTATTTTTCATGAGAACTTCAGAATTTTGTCGCACTACTGATGGCATGATTAGTCCGACCTACATGGCTACATAGGCCGAATCTACAGGGCGAGACGATGATCCTATGTTCAATCCACTCTTGTTCGAGCATTATGCTCCTTCAGAACACAACAGCTAAGTTACATAAAGCACTCGATTCATGGAATGATCAGTATGTGGGCTTGCAGAATTCCGAAGCTCCGTTTTTTTTTTATGTCAACAAGCAAACAGAATTTTTGGTTTTGACATTTAAAAACAAGCAAAAAACATTTTTGGTTTTGAAATTTTTTCTTCCTCTAAACAGTGCCTCCCTTGAACTCCAACTGGTTATTGGTGTAGTTGCCGTTCCAACCATGATTAGACAAATTTGGCTCCTGGGTCCTGGGCCTCCTGGCAGCCCTAGACAAATTCGGCTCAGCTCAGCTCACAAAGTCCATTTGCTTGCCACAAATTAGGCTCCTATTTCACAACCAGGCCAGTGCAAGCCGGACAATTTGATCTCACACTACAGGAATTGACATTATTTTTATTGGCCTAAAACCGACAAAAATAGATGTTTTCGTCGGCAAACCGACAAAAATAAGCCGACGAAACTACATTGACGAAAATAACCGAATTTTCGTTGGCAACCGACGAAAATAGCAGATATTGGTCGTCAACCAGACTACGCAGCGCCTGATGACGTGGCAGGGCTATTTTCGTTGGCCAAGGCCGACGAAAATAGCCATACCACGTCAACAGCTTGTCCACATGGCGCGGTATTTTCGTCGGCCAAGGCCGACAAAAATACTATTTTAAATTTTAAAAAAATACGAAAAAAAATAAAAATACTATTTTAAATTTTTAAAAAAATGCGTAAAAATATAAAAATACTATTTTAATTTTTTTAAAAAAATGCAGAAAAGCAGGTAATGTGCAAAGATTGATGTTGTTTAGAATTAAGTTAATTAAAGATCATTCCTGCTTTAGTTTCATAAGCATTGCACTTTTGAAGCTCATAACCAAAATAATCCACACATCAAGTCATGATAACAACACTAACAAATAATTTGTGTTTACAGGTCTTACCATTTATCAATGAACTATACTAAAAGGCGTTCTGGCAGGGTTATTGAAGGAATAATAGAAAATTTAAGTTATCTGTTAAACAATGTCCAACCTAACAAACTCAATATATATATGCATGAAGATAAGCACAAAACAGTTGGAATACCCATTTTACTTGAATCAGGGATGAAGTAGCCACTAAAAAGTCATCAATCCCTAAAGAGAAGGCTCATTTCAGCTAAATTTACTTAGTACAAGCTTGATCAGAGTGGTAAACCAGCAACTGCACTCTGGTGGCATGTCCGAAATTATCATTAGAACCAGGCAATATTGTACTAGCAACTACTACAAACATGATACCAATGTTCATTTGAAGGCGCACGAACTAATTAATCAAATAATCGATGAATATACCATTTGGTTAGCTAAGTTGTGAGATTAAACATTATGGAAGTCTATACTACAGAGATGTGAGATGAAACTTTAGGTTCACTTATATCTCAAAAAGGCAGTTTAAGAGTTGGCAAATTGATCATCATCTGACAAACAGGACAAAACTGAACGTAATACATGAAGATCCGATAGTCCTTTTAGCAGTATTAATATCATGTGTATAGTGTTTCCATTCCAGTTTTTTTGAACACATACAGCAAGTTGCTATATTGTAAAATGTTATTCTGGTATTAAAATTAGTAAACAAGCAAATCACCTAACATAACTCCGGCATCATGTGAAGCATTTTCTTCTCTACAAACATAGAAGCAAGTTACATTAGTTGATCACTAGGGGTGTCTCTCCGAATTAACGGTTGTGTAAGAAGAGTTGTCTTCAACATTTCTGAAGTGAGATTCTCACCCATCGCTCAACTTCTGATGCTGATTCAGAAAGTCTCCTCCTAAGAATAGATTTCCCCGCTTCGCAACTCTCTACTTCAATATCTACATAAGTTAAAAATGTTGAGAACTGTGAACACTTCAAATTTGAAGTATATATTTGTAACATAAAGCCAGCCCAGAGTCTACAAAACAGACTAGCAAGAATCACCTTACAATTATCACAATTATCAATGACAGATGGATAAAATACAAGCTATGGATGCACCGATAGAAACTAGAGGCAAACAAAGGAAAATACCCCTTGGATTGTCTCTCCTTGTGTTCATGCACCTATGTTAGCAACTTCCAGAGTAAAGAACACAGGGAAACAACGATCATAATTTCATACTCTTATTATCTAGATGGTTTCAAATTAGGCTCTCACATTTATAATCAGTATGAAACACTTCAGCTGTTCTGCAATAAGCATAGAATATTCTTCACTAGGGAAAATTTCTTGCCTTTGTGTTCTATCTTACTTTACACCAATACAGTTTATGTCCTTTATCAGATAAAAAGATAGGAACTTCATATGTACATGATAAAACATGACACTCCAGTAAGTTATGTCGCCATATTTAACAACCAAAAAAACATGCAAGAAAAATCCCCATTTTATGAAAACATCCAAGCATAATTGTTAGCACTGTAAATTGAATTATATAAAGCAATTTACCTTCCAAGACCTTGAATGACTTCTGGAGAGGCACTAAACCCTTCATTTGGTGGAGCCTCCAAAAAAAGGTTGGCAATGATCGGCATAAGCTTTTCTATAAATAGAATGCCCCAGAAAGAAATGGTTACTACTTATTCAGCGAGATTACAACATCATGTTAAGTTTTTTTAACTAACAATTCAGCGGATGAACCAAATAAGGTAGTTCCAAGGACAAACGTACTGAACAAAAGAGAATGTAATGACAGTCATTTCGAGTAAAATGAGTTCCTTATTGATACCCAAATAGATCCGATGCGACCACACTTCCTCACGAAGGATATCTGCAGGGAAACAAATAATCATCAAACCATCTGAAGCTACTTGAAGAACACAAGTGCACAACAGGTTATAAGCAGTATCCAATTTATCAGGCAGCAAAATGAACAGCAATTGTGCATTTTGTACCAACCAGGACACCCTGCATCCATTTTGTATGAAAGGCATTACGTGCAGATTACCTTGTGCAATGGATGAGCCTTAATTTGTGGGAACTTGAACCCCATGTAGTTTGGATTCATGCACTCAATCTCTTCCCTTGTTGGAGTACCCAAAACCTGCAAGGCACTATGACTGAGCATGTCATTGTCGAGAATACAGATCGCAAGAGAAAACAGTTTAAGATGTCATAAAAAATTTCACCTTGATAATCTCAACCAGCTGATCAACTCCACTTTCCCCAAGAAACAGAGGCTACATCGATGAATGTTATCAGGGAAAAAAACAAGAGCAAAAACAAAAGATTGTATGCTTGTATTAAACC
The DNA here is from genome assembly GCA_036346375.1 of Guadua angustifolia. Classification (NCBI taxonomy): domain Eukaryota; kingdom Viridiplantae; phylum Streptophyta; class Magnoliopsida; order Poales; family Poaceae; genus Guadua; species Guadua angustifolia. Next base: position 35,392,865 of record CM070509.1, on the reverse strand, counting down.
TGTCCGAGAAGCAGCTTTGCCATGACACAGCCAGTGGACCACAAATCAATGGCAGTAGTATATTCAGTTGCACCAAATATGAGCTCTGGTGCCCGGTAATATCTTGAGCATATATAGGAGATGTTTGGCTCTCCTTTGACCTGCATATTTGCAAAACATTACAACACAACTTAGAGAGATTAACATGCCTACGTAGGATTAACATGCCTACGTAGGTCACTGCATTTAATGCGCATTTGTTTATTCTTTTCAAGAAAATTTAGCGTGTACATTCAGAAATCACAAGCGCTGGTGCATTTAAATTTCCATCAAAATTAGAAGATAACTTACCAAGACTTTTGCACTGCCAAAATCACATATTTTGAGCTGGTGTGTTTGTGGGTTAACCTACAGTAGAAAGATTAGTAAAAATGTATTAGTAATTATTCATACATCATTAGTAGTAAGTAATTACTGAGGTAAAGAAAGCTCAACTAGCAAAACAATTCAGAGGGAAGTAAACTCCTATGAGTATAATGGAATCCTCATTTAATTCATACTCCCTAGCAATTCATGTACAATTCTTCATGTTCTAAAAACAAATTACTAAAGTATTAGAAATTTGTCAGCTTAAATAATCCCTGATTTATATGGTTTATACTGTTTCTCATGGTCCTTAATTTGCATGAGGCTTACCGCTTATACTATGGAGGTCTAGTAGTGGACCTAGTGGTATGAACTAATGCAATCCACATCTTTGGAGTCATGGATATTTTGTTCTGCCTTTCGATTAAGAATAAAAATGACTAAGTATAAGTGCCCTTCCATGAGACAATACCATCAACAAGAAAAACAGTATAAACAGTAGTATAAATCAGGACTCTATTACCAACATTTTGCACCTTCTCTGCTGGCTATAGAATTTGATGTCGATATTTGTATATTTCATTTAGTTAAACAGACAGTTGCTACATGCATAGAACCTCTTCATTCATGTACCAAATAATTTCTATTTTATATTCCATCAACCCAATAACATGACATCCAGCATATGTTGAGGATATGTACAGCACACCATATTAAGCGTAGAAAAGAAATAGTTCAAAATCTCACAAGAACATTCTATGGTTTGATATCACGGTGGCAAATGCCAACACAGTTATATATATAAGCAAGTGCTCAGCATATTTTGCTAAAAATAAAGTGATCCGTTATCAATTGTTGTATACCACAAGCATCCATGACATATGAAACAAGTTTATTTTCAGAGCTACATCAACTTACCGGCGCGGCGGCACGGATCGGGGACGGAGGCGAGGACGCGCGGATCGAGGACGGCGAGGCGAGGATGCGCGGATCGAGGACAGAGGTGAGGACGGCGGCGTGGATCGGGCCGGAGGCGAGGACGCGCTACGGTTTTTTCGATCGATCGGGCGGAGGCGGGCCAGCTGGGCCTTTTTGGGTGACGGCTGTATTTTCGTCGGCCGAGGCCGAGTTGATGAAAATACTACTGTAGCTCCACGTGTCTTATTTTCGTCGGCCGGGGCCGACGAAAATAGCTCGCCGTAGCCACGTGGATTATTTTCGTCGACGTAGACCGACGAAAATAGTCTTTAAAAAAACTCGAATCCCCCATAAGCGATGACTCAATTATTTTCGTCGGCCTTGTCAAAGATACCGACGAAAATAATTGTAATTTCGTTGGTTATACAAGACTGATGAAATTAATCAGTTATTTACGCCAGTCTATTTTTAACCGATGAAAACAATTTAGACCGATGAAAACAGTGTAGATTCTTGTAGTGTAATGCCTAGGAATCCGGCCTGTTCTTCCTTCACTTCGGTTACCTACCTTGTGTGAACGAGGCTCAATCGCCAAAGTCTTCACAGGCCGCGCCACCGTTCGGAGGTCGTGGTATCCCGACATACGATCCATACCATTGACTGAAATAGCCTGCAGATAAAATTCTTTGCAAGTTTGGCCCACCCGCCAGAAAAATTTCAAAACTAGCTCTTTGATTGAGCCTGAAAGGGTCGATAGAGATTTTTTTTAGATCAAAGATTAAAGTCCGGTCTCTGCAATAGCATATAACCGAGCGTTTACAAATGTAAATCATAAAGTAGTATTGAGAACAGGATATCGAGAACTTAAAATCAAAAGCCAATTTTATAATTGCTTCTCCATCCACTCTTGGCAAAGATTTCCAATGTTACCACCTCTAATGCCCTGCTTGCTAATCGGATGCTCTCTTTGTTGTTCTCAGATTGCAATAATGTCCAAAACCGCAGCCAGTATGTTCCTCTGAAAATAACCTGCATAAGAGTAGAGGATTTTTTTTCTCAAAGATTAAATCATTACGTGTACACCAAATAGCCTATAATAAGGCAAAGACCACCGATCGCCGATGTTTGTTACTGACAATAATGAAAAGGGGCTACGCTACTGACCCAACTCGATGGCAAGACAAGAACACCCGATGTATACTGAGTTCGGCTCTCACGGTGGAGATAATACCCTAGTCCCGTGCTCGAATTATATGTGGCTAGTGATTGTCGATGAGATGTTCTATCTTGTTCGCTCGCCTCTCGAGATGCCCGTCCCCTCCCTTTATATAATAGAGAAGGGCGGTTACAATATTGAGCCCTACTCGGATACACAGTAGGGTTTCTATCCCGAGCCCGTGATCGGTTTGGATTACAATCATCCCCTACCCAATACGACTTCGGTTTCTTTAACTAAGGCCTATCCGATTCTTCACGCTTTGCTTGGCCCAAGTAACCTTCGCTTTTATCCAATGACATGATCCAAGTTCGCTTATTGAGCCTTGAGGATCGCCAGGGCCCCGGGACATACATATCCCACAAGAGTCCCCGAGTGCTTCATGATCGAATGCCTTCCAAATTTAAGCCTTCCCGAGTACTTTTAGCCGAGTGCTTGTCGTTGGGCAAAAGAGGTCACGAAGAACTCACCGAACTCTCTTTGTTTTGAGTCTTTTGTCCCGGATTACGGTAGCCGATTGATTTCTTGTATGTTTCAAAATCATCTTTACTAAGACCGATTTCGCTTCAGAACGCTTATCGCCTTTTGGCCCGACATGAGGCATACCATAAGAGGATGTTGTTTCGGTGGTACCCATCTAATCCGTGCATTACGGATTCGCTTTTGGGCCCATCTTGGGGCATACCACTTGTTAACTTGATTCTTTTGGGCCATCGGCAGTTACGTACGTCATGCGTACTTGCCAGCCCCTCCTGAAATGCTCCCTAGGGCGGTTTCAGGGTTTTGGGAAGGGTGATGCGATTTCCGCTCAAGCAGAATCGGCGCCGCTTCCTTATCAATACGGAGCAAATAGAGTGGCTTTATACCGTTGCTACTTGCCCCTTTGTTCTCCAACTTTCTTCTCCTTCGCGACCTCCGCTGCTAGGGCTAACTTTTCTCGTTACCCTAGTTTTCGCGCGATCGCGAGGATTCTTTATTCAAGAATGTCGCCTTCTTCTCCCGCAACCGCTCCCCCATCCGCCTCGACCAAAGATTGGGCTACTTCGGTGACGACGGAGGAGCGATCGGAGGATTTGGTCAAGATTGGTGTTTTTCCACCTTTGGTGATGCTTGCCGCCACCCGCGCCAAGTGAATTCTGCCCTACTCCTCGTCTTTGAAGAGGTGGTCGTCTTTGAATCATTTTTGCTGCTGGCTTGGCCTTCCCAAGATCCCCTTTCTTCGCGGCGTTCGAGTTTTATGGAATCGAGTTAACTCATCTTAACCCTAACTCCATTCTTCAAATTGTCGCTTTTGTTAATCTCTGTGAAACCTATCTTGGCGCTCGCCTCATTTTGATCTTTTTTCGCCATCTTTTCCTCCTCAAGCCCTTCCCCAGCAAGAATTCTCCCAAAACGGTTGGCGGTGCCGGGTTTCAGCTGAGGGAGGGCATGAAAAAATCTTATCTTCACATTCCCTTTAAAACTTCGAATAAGGGTTGGCACCAAGAGTGGTTTTATTGCGCCAATCCTGACCCTCCATTGCCTGCCTTCACTGGGACTCCACCCAAGCCTTCTCCCGACTGGATATCGCTTCCCAAAGACAACGAAATGAACCAGGTGGCTGATCTCCTGGGCCGATTGCCGACTTGAAGGGGAACGGCTTATCGGCATGGCCGTTGTTGCCAACTTCGACCACGAATCCAAATTTCAAGGACCGAAGTTCATCCCGGCATGAGTATGAAGGCCGTAATGACCCGACGCGGAGGTTTCGATGATATTTCTTCCGGCGTTCTTCAACAAGGTCGCGATTTCTTCGCCCCAAATGAGAAGATCGTCGTTCCTCGAAACCGAGGCCTTTACAAAACTACATCCTGCTCCTTCTGTAAGAGGTTTCCATGGTATCTCTATGTCAATCTTTTTGCTCTTCACCGTGATTTTGATCTGAATATGTGTTCTTCGTTCTTCGGACTTGCAGGATCGAGAAGCCTTCTTCTCGACGCCGCCGCCCCGAATTCCCCCCATAAGAGTGACAAGCGGACCTTTCTCGATCAGTCGCCCTCTCGCAGATCACCGCAAAGTGGAGCAAAATAGGTGGTCTGGTGATGATCCCGCTGGGAAAGGGAAACCAATTGTCCGTGAAGCTAAGAGGAAGCGGCAATGCGAGCAATGTACGCCCGATGGTGGCCCAAAGATTAGAGACACCGCAATATGCGCCTCCTCCCCGACTTCTTCCTCTTCAAGCCAATCTTCGATACATGAAATTTCCGAGCCTCAGTCCCGTCGCCACCGAGAGCACGCCGCCAGATGTCTGATCGATGTTCCTAGTGATAGTCCTCCCACCCGAGGGGTTTGAAGTGCAGGATAACAAGGTCCAACAGTTGTTGATTCCCTTGTCTCCCTTCCTTGCTCCCCTCGGATCGTGGTCGTAATCGCTATTTCTTGCAGGATCCCGTTGAAGAAATTCTTCATGAGGAACCGGTCTTGAGGCCTTCTATGGTTGCCGGTGGAAGCCCTACCGACGTGGCGGTGCTGAGACGCCGATCGATGTTATGCCTCCGGCACTTTCGAGATCGAGTGCCTCCTCGAGCCGAGTGATACCTGCCGCTTTTCCTCTCGAGCCGACTATCCATACGACGCCTTCTATTGACACCGCCGCTTTTGTCACGGAAGCTCTTTCCACCCTCCTTGCTACCACCACCATGCATCGAATTCTTCACCTCCCGCCTAAGATCTCCGGCGCGGGCGATTCTCGATGACGAAGGTGACTTAGTCCTTTTGATGGTAAGATCGAAGACAAAGATCGGGCGCCGTTCTTCGATGTCGCTCGTGAGTGCACGCGCCTCGGCAAGGTGAATTGTTTGCGCCGCACTTTTCTTTAAAGATCTTCTTTCTTCGCGGCTTGATGTTGTTCCGCCATTTCCAAAGTTTGTCGTCTTTTCGCCAAGGACCGAACTATCTTCTTCAAAGGTTGTTCCCGAGGATGAAAATGCGAAAAGATTACGCCGAGGTTGAGCAGCTCCGCAACGAGCCGGAGGAAGCCTCGCTGCGTTCGCATAGAAAATCGCTAAGAACTGGAGGGCTTCGATGTCATGTCCAATCTCCGAGGCCGAGAACCGTGATTCGACCAATTCTTCTAATGGTATTTTCCGGTCCTAGTGCCTTGAGTCCCGATTCTATTCTTTGTCTTCTTAAGCCCGCTCATTGTTTCTTCAGATTTTGAAAGACTCGAGGCTTCTTTTCCCAAAATGAAGAGTCAAGAGGGTCAAGAAGAGGCCAAGAAAGAGGTAGCCAGACCGACAAGGAACCGGACGGTCGCTTTTTGATTTTTGCCTTATGTCTCTGTCGTCATCATTTTGTTAGTCCCGAACTCACCGACCGGTATAATGCAATTGCATCGAGTCAACTCGCAGCCCAAGACGTACTTAATGAGAAAATCCAATGTGCCGAAATGCAGACCGATCGCTTCCAAGCGAAGCCTTGGAGAAGGTTATTGGTCTTAAGTCCCGATGAAGCCGCACCAAGAATGTCCTCATGACGTTAGCATCACAATTCAAAGGTTAGAGGAGCCTCCACAAAGATTGCCGCACTTGGAGGACGTTGCAATTACGAAAAGCCCGGTGTTGGCGATCACCAAGTCTCTCAGATCCACGAGTGGAGCTAAAAGTCGCCCAAGAGGGTTTTGCCCAAGACCGTTGATGATGATCAGCGCTTGCCCTCATGGACGAAGTCAAGAATACCGCATTGCTTTTGGTGAAAACTTAGATCTGGGTCCTGTAATCCTCTGCTTTGTACCAAACTTGCTCCTGTGTTTGGATTTGGGCTTTTTGTTCCGATGTCAAAAGAATTGTCTCCTGACTTGAATTTTCTTTGCGAAATATTTAATCCTTGTTTTAGCACGTCCGCTGAGCTTGGGCTCGTTAAACCTTTTGCTCTCCCCGGCCGTCCGTGCCGCTTCGCTTCCTGAGCCTCCTCGAGATATGTGTAACAACACGCCCGTATAGGACCGCCTTCCGCCCTAGTGACATGCGCTGCTTTTGAGCGGCGTTGAGTCTCTCTCGTGGACAAGCGTTGCCTCGCATAAGAGCGAAGTTCGACCTTGGTTTTCGCATTTTGCAACAAGACTACCCTCTTCATCCGTCCCCATCCGCCTTCCTTCAAGGGGTTTTTGAGGTGCTCGCCTTCGCCTCCTTGATTTTTTTCATCTTCTTGTGCTCGCCAAATTGTACCGACACGGATCACTCTTCTTTCGCAGGTTCTTCTCTTCTTCTTTATGGACTCTTCTTCTTCCTCCGAGGATCTCTCTCCCTTGCCTCTCTCTCCCGAGTCGCCAGTTCACGGTCGCGCCATGGATTGCGAACCTCATTTTCAATTTTGGGGATGATGTCATGAGCCCAAAGACGATAATGCCGAAGTTCGGGCGGAATTTGATCTTGCCATGGCGAGCGGCGGAGCGGAGGCCGTCGCCGATACCACCGCTGTTGATGCTTTGATCGAGGCCGCCCTAGGCTTGTTAAGGCCAAGGACGCCCTCATTGAAGCCGTCGGCCAAAGTCTTGCCGCGCCGCGAGAAGGGCGAGAAGCGAGAAGTGCGGCCTCATTTTGAACTTTTGCAAGAGTACTTTTGCTTTGTGTGTATATTTGGTGAAAGATGTTTGAAGTCGTGAACAATGATGGTCTTCTTGTAATATTATTTTAACCGCAGCTCGCTCGCTTTTCCTTATTTAGATCTTGGTCGACCTTGCCGAGTGATTTTTCCTTTGTGCTTGATCTCCTTGTTCGATTAGCGTAGCCCCGAGCAACGCGAGTTTTTTCTCAAGCGTGCTTTTAGGCGACTAGACTTTTTTTGTCCCAGGAGCATCAGATTCGCGTTTAGAGCACTCGGATTTTAGTCGTGATCACGAAAAATAGGAACCGGTTTGCATGCGGGTTGCACATGTGCAACACTATTAGGTGTAGCCCCGACTTCATCGCTTAATTGAAAAATAATTGAGTAGCAAGTCAATTGAATAAAGAATTCGATACATGATAACGCTTTGAACAAACATCCTCTTGATTAGAGTTGCATGCTAACACTATTAGGTGTAGCCCCGACTTCATCGCTAAATTGAGGAACAATTGAGTAGCAAGTCAATTTTGACATCCTATTGAACTTTTTCAAGAATAAAAGCGACGAGTCGCTCTATATTCCATGAGTTGCTAATGATGGCGCCGCCTTCTCGCTTAAGCTCAGAGGTCCTCGGTCGTGTCACCTCGTCCAACGATGTAAGGGCCTTCCCAAATTGGAGATAACTTGTGCTCATGTTTCGACTCTTTATCGTAACCAAATCGCCTTTGGAGAATGCTCGGTTTGGACGCTTTTGCCGTGATATTGGCGCAGGTCTGAAGGTATCTCGCCGATCGACCACGGCGATCTCCTTGCCTCTTCCAATCATCAATATCTTCCATCCTGGTTTCTTCTAACTCGTCCTCCTTGAAGCTCCGGACCGGGGGATCCAAGGTCAATTTCAGAGGTAGGACCGCCTCGAGCCAGAGACCGTAAAGAAGGGTGACCGCCGGTGGATCTCATTGGTGGTTTCACCCCAGAGTATCGACGGCAGCGGTTCTTTCACCCATCGGGTGGCGATGGCTTGAGACGGTCAAAGATTCGTGCCTTTAGGCCTTGCAAAGACCATGCCGCTTGCCCTTTCCACCGACCGCTGCTTTTCGGATGAGCCACGGAGGCGAAGCAAATTTTGATGCCGAGCTTATCGCACCAGTCTTGAAAGTCTTCTCCTCGGAATTGGGTTCCATTGTCCGTGATAATTCTGTTTGGTACGCCGAATCTTACCACAATTTCTTGGAAGAATTCCTTGGCCTTGGCCGCTGTGATTGTAGCCACTGGTTTTGCTTCTATCCATTTAGTGAATTTATCCACGGCGACAAAGAGGTGGGTGAAGCCTCCTTGAGCCTTCTTCAATGGGCCGACCATGTCGAGCCCCCAGACTGCAAATGGCCAAGTGATCGGAATTGTTTGTAGTTTCTGAGCAGGTACGTGTATTTGGCGAGCGAAAAACTGGCAGCCTTCACAAGTTCGAACGATATCTTCTGCGTCGGTCACGGCGGTCGCCCAGAAGAAACCTTGTCGATATGCCTTGCCCACCAATGTGCTTGACGCTGCGTGGTGTCCACAAATTCGAGTGGATTTCCACGAGTAATTGCTTTCTTCTTCTGCCGATATGCATCGCCTTAGAACTCCAGAGACACTTTTTCAAATAACTCTTCTCCTACCACCACGTAACTCTTGTTTGCACCATGAGATGCGCTCGCTCGCTCGGTCTTCGGAAGTTCGCTTTCAATAGGTAATTGAGAAAAGGGCCGCCCATCTATGCCGATGACTAGGACCTCCTCTTCGTCGGTTTCTCTTGACTTGTTCGCTCCTCGCTTTTGGCTTACCGAGGGTTTGTAGATTTCCTCAACAAAAACCCGGTGGTGCGATGGCTCCGAGTGGAGCCCAATTTTGCCAATTGCTCGCTTTTCGTTGTCACGGCGAGCACGTGGATGAGCTCCACCACAAACTTGTCTTCAAGCTTCCGCACCTCCCGGCAAGATGTCATGATGTCCTCGACGATGACCAATCTTTTGGACTTGATTGATCACCAAAGATGGAGTCGCCTCGAATTGTTAGCCGCGAATACCTGAGATATCGCGATCAAGTCCGTGGATGAGTGCTTCAGACTTGCGGCGGCGTTGTTAGATGTCGGAAGTGAATCAAGACGATTTTAGGCGCCACCGTTGGAGAGATGAGGACCACGCCCGCCTCGCGCCATCGAGAGCATGAGAGATCCGTCAAGTACATTGTCCAATATTCCAGCTCTTCAACGCTTGTTGGTGATTGCGGCTCTATCCATTCGGCGTGAAATCGGCGAGTACTTGAGATTTTACTGCCGTCCGTGGCCTGAAGGATACTTCGAAGGCTCCAAGCTCGACTGCCCATTTTGCGATCCTCCTGGCCTCTCGGTTGTGAAGTATGTCCCCGAGCGGAAAAGTGGTAACTACTGTGATTGAATGCTCTTGGAAGTAGTGCTTGAGTTTGCGGGAGGCAAGCAAAGACGCACAGATAGTAGTTTCAGACTTGTGGATAGCGTACCTTGACTCTCCCAATACTCGCCGACGAAGTAGACAGTGTCTCAGACTTTCGGAGGTGTTCTTCTTCCTTCCGCTTACTACAATTGCCGCTACCGACCACATGAGTTGTTGCGGCGATGTAGAGCAAAAGGGTTCTTCGATATTGGAGGAACCAAAGACGGTGGAGATGACAGGAATGTCTTCAATTCTTCGAAGGCCCGCCAGGCTTCATGGTCCATTGAAAATTACCTTGCTTCTTGAGAAGTTTGAAAAAGGCATCCCCGCGATCCCAAATGGAGATGAATCTGCTGAGTGCCACCATGCATCCAGTGAGCTTTTGGACATCTTTCTGATTGGCTAGAGGCTTCATCTTCAGGATGGTATTGATTTTCTCTGGGTTTGCCTCGATGCCTCGTTGTGAAACAATGAATCCGAGTAATTTCCTGCACGGACTCAAGACACATTTTTCATGGTTGAGCTTCATTTTGTAGGCCCTTAGGCTTTCAAATGTTTCGGCTAAGTCGGATATTAAGTCTTCCTTTGCCCGAGATTTGACGACGACGTCATCAACGTATGCTTCCACATTGCGCCCGATCTGAGAATGAAAACACCGCCGGATTATGCGTTGGTAAGTCGCGCCAGCGTTCTTCAAACCGAATGGCATTGTGACGTAGCAAAAGGCTCCGAACGGAGTGATGAATGAGGTCTTGATGCAATCTTCTTCTTTTAGCCTGATCTGATGATATCCTGAGTAGGCATCCAGAAAGCTGAGGAGTTCACAGCCCGCCGTGGAATCTACCACCTGGTCAATACGAGGCAACCCGAAAGGATCTTTCGGGCAAGCCTTGTTGAGATCGGTATAATCAACGCACATGCGCCAGCTTTTATTCTTTTTTAGAACAAGCATCGGGTTCGCCAACCACCAGATGGTACACTTTTTTATGAAGCCTCGCTGCTAATGCCTTCGTGATTTCCTCCTTGATGGCCTCTTTCTCGTCTCCCGAGCAAACCTTCGAGCCGCCGCTGATGGGTTTGGCTTTTTCGTCGGCGTTAAAGAGTGCTTGATCACCTCTCGGGAACGCCGGGTATGTCGGATGGTTTCCACGCCAAGATGTCCCGGCTGGCTCGAGGAAGGTGACGAAAGCGTTTTCCTATTTGGCGGTGAGGCTGTCCCAATCAAAGCTGTCTGGCTGGAGCTAGACGGGTCGAGGATTACCTTCTTGGTCCCTTCATCAGGCTTCAAACTTGTTTTAGCCTGCTTCTTGGTTGGTACTTCTCCTTCATCTTCTCGATGCGCGGTCGCCTGCCGGATCTTCTTTCTGTCATCTTCTATCTCCTGAGCTTCAGCCATCTCGCAGCTTTCTTTGTCGCAGACGAACGACCGCTTGACATCGCCATGAACAGAGATTATACCCCTCGGTCCTGGCATTTTCATAGGATGAGGTAGGTATAATGTGGCACGGCCATGAATCTGCCAGCCGCCCGCCTGAATGGCGTGATATGTCATGTCGGAAGTCAAGAACCTCGGTTAAGGTATTCCGTCTGAAATTATCCTTGGTTCCAAACGTGACCGGCAAGGTGATTTGGCCGAGTGGAACAGAGGAAGTTCCGGGAATTACTCCATGGAAGGGTGACGAGCCCCGCTTCAACTCGGAGCGAGGAATCTTCATTTCGTCGAAAGTCTTGGAGAAGAGCACATTGAGTCCACTTCCTCCATCGACCAGCACCTTCTTGAGCTTGACGTTGCGAACCACTGGGTCCAATACCAGCGGAAATCTTCCGGGGTACGGGATGTGGTCTGGATGGTCGGAGCGACTAAAGGTTATGGGGATCTCGGACCATTTGAGGTACTGAGGTACGGCTGGTACGATGGCGTTGACGTCTCTTTCCGTGAGCTTCTGCTTTCGCTTTGACTCATAGGCCATCGACCCCCCGTAGATGTAATTGAGTTCCCTTTCTGTCTTTTGATATTCTCCATCGTCATCTTCAGGGGGATCTTGTTTCTTCTTCTCTTCTTCTTTTGCTTTGGTGGTCGCCTCGGACTCTCTGGCAAACCTCCTCAGAGTGAAACAATCCTTCGCCGCATGTTTACTATTTGGGTGAAAGGGACATATTGCCTCCATCACCGTGTCATAATTGTCGGTCCGTGGCGCGCGTCGTCGGTCTTGCTTTCGTCGCCGCCACTATTTCTTCGAGTTTCGCTTTACATCACGTTGTCTTGTTGACTCGGCGTAATCCTTTTTATCCTTCTGACGCGGGTGATCATCTTGTTGTTCGGCTAAAGCATCTGAGGCCGTTGCATACCGATCTGCCAGTTCAAACATCTCCCTTACGGTGGATGGCGGCTTCCGAGACATCTTTTTGATCAGGTCGGGGTCGTTGACGCCCTTCCGAATGTTTGCGATGATCGCTGCCTCCGAAATGTCCCTGATCGTGTTCTTCTTCTGCATGAAGCGCCGGATGAATTCTCGGAGCGTCTCGTTCTTCTTCTGGCGAAGCTGGTACAGGTCCCACTGTGTTCCAGGCCGCTCGTAAGTGCCCTGAAAATTGGTGATAAAATGCTCGCAGAGTTCCTCCCAGGAGTCTATGGAATTCACGGAGCCCCTGTGAGCCATGCTTGAGCCGAAGAGGTGAGCATGACCGGGAGATAATTAGCCATCACATTATGATTTCCCCCAGCGGCCATGATCGCAAGGGAGTAGACTTGGAGCCAAGCTTCCGGATCTCTTTCTCCGTCAAATTTGGTGATGCTTTTCGGGTTGAATCCTTCGGGCCAAACCACTCGGCGGAGGCGAGGAGTGAAAGCCCGGATGCCCTCAATAGGGCCATTGCCTCGCTTTTGTGGAGAACGCCGGTGAGGCGACCTGGCTCGGTGACCTTCTCCTTCTTCTCCGTCGTGGTAGCGAAGGTTTCGACGGTCTTCTTGTTCGTCGTGGCCAATGCCAAAACGTTCATAGTTATCTCTGCGCTGCGCTCTTCATCTTCGCGATCACTTTTTCGGCGCTCAAATCGCACGAAGGTCCCATGAATCTTTGTGTCGGCGTCCTCTCCTCGTTGAAGCTCCGCTTTGCCGATCGCGGGCAGATATCGCTTTACCCGCGAGCGATGGGGCGAGTACGGATGGCGCTTTTCTTGGTGCCTCTTGGTGTCGCTGAATTGCCGCCGCAACCATAGCTCGAACTTGGGCTACGATCGAGCGGCCGGGCTATTCGGTCCGAGTAGTGGTGCCAAGGTGTCGAGGAGCGCCTTGGAGGCGATTTATGTTCATAGGGGTATGGAAAACTGACTGGTTCCCCACCTTTGTCTGCAAGATTTCTTCATTCACGCTTCGGCCTCTGTGCTGGAGGAGTCTCGTAGGGTTTTCTTGATGATGATGGTTTTCCTCGCAGTTTTTGCTGCATCCTTTTGCGGAGGGTCCGTTTCAATCACGAAAATGCTGTGAAGGCTTGGAGAATTTCCTACCTCTCCTTCTGAATCGGAGGTGCAGGAAGGCGGAGTGGGGTGACCTGTGAATCCGAGTGGTTTGCTTGTGTATTCGACCACTCGGGACTCGTCATTAGCCCGTCCTGACTCGAGACGAGGATCAGGTCCTTGGCTTACTGCCTTAGGACAGATGGCCATGCCTGGTTCTGATCCGAGTGATTGGCCGACTAAGAGAACCTCAGAATTGGTTCCAGATCGGAACTGATCCGAATCCGAAACGGAGAGACGGCCAAAGTTGTCGGCGATGAAATCCAGGCTTCCAAAGCGAAATACCTGAGCCGGCGCGAAGATGGTCGTGCTCCTGAAGATTGCCATCGAGCTTGCTGTGATTGATCCTAGCGCAGCCCCTACCTGGCGCGCCAACTGTCGACGTTTGTTACCGACAATAATGAAAAGGGGGCTACGCGCTGGACCCAAACTCGATGGTAGCACAAGAACACCCGATGTATACAGGTTCGGGCTCTCACGGTGGAGATAATACCTTAGTCTGTGCTCTCGAATTATATGTGGCTAGGCGATTGTCGATGAGATGTTCTATCTTGTTCGCTCGCTTCGAGATGCCCCGCCCCTCCCTTTATATAATAGAGAAGGGCGGTTACAATATTGAGCCCTACTCGGATCTGCGTAGGGTTTTCTATCTGAGCTCAGATCGGTTTGGATTACAATCATCCCTACCCAATACGACTTTCGGTTTCTTTAACTAAGGCCTATCCTCGATTCTTCACGCTTTGCTTGGCCCAAGTAACCTTCAATTTTATCCAATGACATGATCCAAGTTCGCTTGGTCGAGCCTTGGAGGATCTTGGTGGGCCGGACATACATATCCCACACCGACAAGAATAATTCTTTTTTCACTCTTCTCAATGCCTGTTAACCAATGTCCAAGCAAATGAGACATGGACTTCGGCGGAGATAAACCAATCGCAATATGCACTATTCTCCAAATAGCTTTTGCGTGGTGGCAATAAAAAAAACATGTCTTATTGTTTCATTACAATTACAGAAACAACATTTTTGATTCCCATGCCAATGTCTTTTAGCTAAATTATCCTTTGTTAAAATTACTCCTCTTTGTAAGTACCAAAAGAAAATTTTAATTTTTAAAGGGAGTTTCAGTTTCCGGATGAAGTTATTATGGAAAGGAGTCCCTTGGTTCATCAAATAGACGTACATAGATCGTACAGAGAATTCCCTATGTCTATGTAGACTCCATTGAAAAATATCCCTTCCATCATTAAGCTGACAATGAGCTATCTTTGCTACAAGATTGTACCGAGCCGTTAATTTATCCCCCACTAATAATCTTCTAAAATTAATGTTTGGTGGCATCTGAGTCATGACCTTTGCGACCGTATTATGTGGGTAATGGACGATATTATACAAACTTGGAAATTGGACTTTAAGCGGTGAAGAACCCACCCAAGTGTCCTCCCAAAATCTAGTTTATGTATCATCATCAATTCGAAAGGATCCACATTTCAAGAAATCATCGTAAGCGGCCTGCCTCATGCCGAGAAAACGGAGAGTACAGAAGAATAACAAACAGCTCAGCAGTACAGAACAGTTATCCAGTGGAACAGTGCAGGTCATTGCTTTCATCGTATGGATCTTCCCAAAGCAAGAGTAGTCATAAAGATAAGCCTTTGAAATACAAGCGCCAGCCCTGCGCGGCCGCCCAGGCGCCACGAGACGGCGACGCGCGAGTCGGCACGGGAGGGGGAATATGTCTGAAGGCGCGGCCGTGGCGCTGTCTTGATTTGGTTGCGCAGTCTGATCACGAGCGGCGTTTAGCTCCGGAGGATCTGGCAAAATTAAAGAGTTGCGCCGCTCCCAAATTGCTCTTAGGATGTCGTTGCCGTGGATACTTATTACATTTCTGGGGTAATTGGACATTGTAATTTCGCAAATAATTGCAATGCAGAAACTCATTGTAGCGCAAATTGCTATTTCTCCACCTCAATCCCTACTGCTGGAAACTCCCCAAGCAATAGTTGGATGCAAACAATCGCAAGCGGCGTTTAATAATCGTATCTGGTGGTGCGCTCTAGCTAGTGTTCTCCGCGCTCTGACGTAACAACTTCAGTTTCCGTACAGAGACCGCACTGCTGCAACGTCACCCGTCCTCCTCAGCCACCGGTTCTGGAAACCGCGCTGCACCCAGACTGAAGTGGGGAGCAGCGGCACCGTCGACGACGAGGAGGCGTGCGAGCTGGTGAGCGGCGCGGACCTCGTCATCGGCGAGGGTGTCCGCGCGTACCTCCTCAAGGCTGTCGAGAACAACAACGGCACCGGCATCCTCCTCCTCTCCGACATCTTCGGCTTCGAGAACTTCGCCTACCGCCCCGCCCGTCGCCTGCCACGGTTACAAGTAATCAGATCGATCTTCTCCACACCAATCAATTCCTCACTTCTTTCGGTTGCTCTGCATTTGTCACCTCATCATGCATGTACACCTTGATCGATCGATGCATGCAGCGTTCTAGTGCCGGACTTGTTCCGCGGGAGCCCGTGGAAGAAGAGCCTCCCGATGACCCGATGGACCGCTTCGAGCAGTGGCTCGCCGGGCAGGCCCCTGAGAGGGTGGTGTCCGGCTGCATCGGCACGTGCACCAAGTGGCTGCTGGTAGGGTTATAAAAAAAACTCGAGACTTTGAGTTATTCGAGCTCGCAAGTCTAACCGAGCCGAGCTCGATTAGTTCGTGAGTCTACTCGAATCTAGATCGAGCTTCTTTAAGTCGAGCTTTCTCGAATTTGTTACTCAGCTTTCTCGAGCCGAACTTACTCGAACTTATTACCGAACCTACCGAGCTTACAAAATAACCGAGCTTACCGAGCTTATCAGGCTTATCGAGCTTAGTTGAGCCGAGTTCGAGACTGGACCGAGCCGAGCTCGAGTCTGAGTCGAGGCTCGAACTCCAACTCGAGCTCGACTCGAGCCTGGAGGGTCAGGCTCGCTCGAGCTCGCCTCGTTTACAGCCCTAGCTGCTAGACGAGTTCATGGCGTCGGGGGTGTCCAAAAAGCTAGGTGTGATCAAGTTCTGCTATGGGGGCGGCCGCCTCTTGGATACGCTGGCGCGCGACGCACTGGTCAGTTTTGCAATTCGACGAATTTGAGCTTTCCATTAACGCTGGAATTCATGACCAAGCCTTGAAAGATTAATCATCTGTAATTAATTTGCATATCTGCGTGTGACCAAGAGATACAAAGATGTGTTTTCTAGTAATACATGAGTCTAATTTTTATTTGTTCTAGTTATAACTTTTTCTTCGTAGTTCCGATTTACAAATAAATTTTATTATTAGATTACTAATTACGAGAGAAACAACGTAATATAAATCTCACTAATAAATATCACGTAAATCAAATTTTACTGTTAAGTGTACATCAATTTACTACTGTATAATAGTAAAATCTACGTATATATAACATATATATATATATAGTAAAAATCTGTTTTATGCGCCAAAACTTATATTAATGTGTTATTCTCATCGTCAGTAAGCTACTGGTGAAAACAGTTTATGATTCGGAGCTGTCAATAAAAAATTATGGTTAAATCAAATAAAAAACATACTCACATACAAACTATAAAATTTTGCATGCATGTGTGTGACCAGAGATGCAAAGATGTATTTTCTAGTTATATATAAATCTGATTTTTATTTGTTTTAGCCATAACTCTTTATTCGTAGCTTCGATTCATGAACGAATTTCACCGTTGGATTACTAATAATGAGAGGAACAACAACTAATGACGAGAAGAACAACATGATATAAGTCTCGCTAATAAACATCGTATAAATCAAATTTTACTACCAAATGTACATCAATTTACTATTGTATGACAGTAAAATCTTTGTATACCGATAATAACATCTATATATACTAATAGTAAAATATGTTTTATGCATCGAGACTTATATCAGTGTATTGCTCTCGTCGTCAACAAGCTACTGGTGAAAACGGTTTGTGAATTAAAGTTGTCAATAAAAAGTTAGAGCTAAATCAAAGGAAAAACAGATTCATATACAAACTACGAAACACATTAATAGTGACGCATGACTGACTAGTAAAAATGTTTTCTATAATATGTTTTATAGTTTGTACTTTAATCTGTGTATTTTTTTTATTTGACCATAACTTTTTGTTGATAGTTCCGATGCACAAACGGTTTTCACTAATAGTTTACCGATGAC
This sequence comes from Guadua angustifolia, assembly GCA_036346375.1. Taxonomy (NCBI): domain Eukaryota; kingdom Viridiplantae; phylum Streptophyta; class Magnoliopsida; order Poales; family Poaceae; genus Guadua; species Guadua angustifolia. The sequence goes on along the minus strand of CM070509.1, from coordinate 35,375,625 downwards.
GAAATCAACATAACGATATAAGTCTCGCTAATAAACACTGCACGAATGAATTTTTTATTGCTATTTTATAGAATGTATCGTAACATTTTACTACCGCATAGGCTGTTGAATCTTTGGTATAGTAAAAAAATATATGTATACCGATAGTAACATCTATGTATACGGATAGTAAAATCTGATTTATGTGTTGAGTCTTATATGAATGTTGTCGACGTTTTTCGCCGGCTAGCTATTGTTCCTCGAAGGGACCTGAGGTTCGATAGAGGGGATCTTCACGGATGGACATCTATAGGCTCTCCCGAGGGATCCACACGAACAAAGAGTAAAGAACACGTCAATGTACCCAGGTTCGGACTCCCGTTGTGGGTAATAGCTCTATGTCCTGCTTCGGCCTTTATTAATGTGTTCCGGGAGGATTACAAGTGCACAATCTCCACCCCGGATTCTACTTGAATTCCCTAGTCGTTCTTCTTCCCTTCCTTTCTTCTGGTTTTCTCTTTTTTCCATCTCCCCCCTCTCCCATGCACCGAACTCTCTTATATAGGCCGGGCTGGCTTGGGCAGGTAAGAAGGATGACATCACAATGATTACACTTCATTTATTACATTAGTCACTGTAGTCCCATCCTCTGGCCTTATTCTTTACATTATCGTCCAACTCTGCCCGGTCTGCCCGGAAAAAGACCTATATAGGACTGGTTAGGTGCAGTACGTCAGAGGAATAAGCTATTATGTCGTCAGCGAAGCCACGCACATTTAATGGTTCTAACACGGGTTGTCGGGGGAGAAGACTTCAGGGTGAAGCTCCCTATTTTGTCGACGTACATTTTCATGCCTGACTGGTGGTGTACCCCTCGGCTCCTTCGACCGACCACATAGCGCGGTCGCCTGACAGCAGGGCGTGCTTACCCACTGCCGCCAGTCGCCACGCTGCCGGGCCGCTTCAGCAGCAGGCGTGCTTCGCCATCTGCCGCCAGTCGCCACGCTAGTGCACGACGCCAGCAGCAGGCTTGATCACCCACCGCCGCTGACCGCCACGCCTTGCGCGGTTGCTTTCAGCAACAGGCTTGATCACCCACCGCCGCCCAGACCGCCACGCGGCGCGGTTGCTCGGCAGCAGGTCTTACTCGCCCACCGCTTTCGTCAGTCGCCACACTGATGGCCGCTTAGCGCAGGCGTGCTCGCCACTACTCGCCAGTCAAGGCTTCAAGACTTGTGGCCCCTTCCCGACAAAGGCGGAGAGGGTACCTTGGCGTAAAGTACGCCGACAAATGTGTTGCTCTTATTGTTAGTAAGCTACTGGTGAAAACCGTTTATGAATCGAATCTATCAGTAAAAAGTTATGACTAAATCAAAGAAAAATATATTCATATACAAACTACGAAATACATTTATTAGATGGCGCACGTATGCGTTCACACTGGCTTGTTCAGCGACACAGGGTTACGACTCGTGCGTAGAATAGACAGAGTTACGCGCGAGCGCAGATAAGCATATATAGGGTATATATATATCTATAACAATTCAAATGAAAAACATACCTTTGAAAAATATACTCGAATTCAAATATTTTGAACGAGTTTGGATCACATACTTTGTTGATTTATATATAAAATCAGCACATACCTACAACCAAACTATCATCAAAAAGATAAACTCTAATTTGAATTTTAGTTTAAACTTGTTTGAACTAGTTAGTAAACTGGTTAAACTTTGCATCCTAAAAATTTCACATGAAGGATCAGAATCCGGGCACCATGGTGTCCACATACATAGGAAAATGGTTCTATACTCCTGGGTGTACGTACTCCCACCTTCAGTATACCATTTAAATGATGTTGTTATACCTCTTTATCCTTTTGAGTATACTCTAATACTAATTGTAAGATACTCTAAAGTGAGTTCCATGAAAAATTTCATCAAAGTCCACACTTTATAGCAATATTTGTTTATATATTCCTTTTACATATGGAAAATGATATGTAGTAAAAAAATTAAGGGTTCTGATGAAATTTTTTCAGCCGTGTTGCATTGGAGTATCTTAGAATTATTATTGGAGTATACTGAAAGTGATAAAAGAGTATAAAACATTCATTTAAGTGGTATATTAGAGGTGGGAGTATGTACTCCCAGGAGTACAGAAAAGGCTTCATATATATATATATATATTTGCAAGTGGGAAATTTATTGTGAATTATACTAGTATATAGTGGGGGAATAGAAATATCATTAATTTGTTAAAAGTATTCCTACTACTATATTATTATAGGAAGCATAAATAAATATTTGCTAATATGATCTATTGAATCGAAAAGAGTAAACAGTACACGTTGAGTTTAGTATATCTAAAAGAGCTCTTGTAGCAATGAATTCCATAGTGTGATTCAGCTATTCGTTCTAGCGTTTGATAATGCGGTTCTTAGTTCCGCTTTATGTTTTGGTGGTTAATCATGAATTCATGACTCGATTTCCCGCGTGATCGCTAGAGTTTTGACGTGAATGTTCTTGCGTGGATTAGGCCCGAGAGGGGATAGTTACCGCTTCGACTTCCAGCTGTACGGACTCCTACGTTTCAAGCCCAAACTTGAGATTTTCAATAGCCCTACAAAGCAACCGCTTGTGACCCAAGAGCAAGGCTCGCTCAAGTTACAGTCACCCAGGCACAAATTGCCTAATTGGGCTATATTACTTGTTGAGGGAGAAAAATATATTGTACCGCTGATCTTGGAAAAGTAATTATCGAAGCCTTCCTTGCCTGCCCGTCTTAAACAATTTTTTTTTAAAAAAAATCTAGTGCTCGCGCAAATAAAATTGAAAATATCCCTTCTCTATTGAGGAAGTGTTGCGCCCATGTACCGTGGTAGGTGATGGCCCTATGGCACCTTGCCAATCGTGACAGCAGCACTAGACCCACCGTGGCAGGAGAGCTACAACTCTCCCTAGCTCAGCGGCAACCAACCACTGTCCTTAGGCTCAGCATGGATCTCCTGCCGCGGTGTCCTAGCATGACACCTGTTCTGACGCTGTGGTGTTAGAACTATTGTTGCAGTCGATTGGGAGGAGTGCGGTATCTCTCCCGCCATAGTGGTCCGAAGCCACACTCGTGGTCGCCCGAGGTGCTGTAAAGCCAGTCACCTATCACGGTACATGGCTATAGCAAGTGATATGTATTACCTGTCATTTTTTTTGAATTTTGGCCAGGAGCTCTAGCATTTAGTATAGAAGGAAGAACAACAGCCGGCCTACAGTTGCACAAACATCTACCCACACACACGCCCACACATGCACCCGCAATTGTACCTGGCTCCGGCGCGCACCCGAGCGAGGCAAGGCTCAAACCCGGGCAGGCGAGCTCGCTCACAGCGAAGCTGGACAGTCGAGCATTCGCTCGATCGCATATGTATTACCCGCCATTACTTTATGGTTGAGATGGTATGTATTTTTGTAATTTTATTCGTACGATCTATTGAAAAAAGCTAATGCTTCCTAACTATCGAGCGATGCAGTTGCGCTTGCGAACAAATTAAGCTTCGATGAACATTGACTGATGCAGGCTATGATTTGTAGGATGAGAAGTTGGAAGCACTTTGATGTCAGCGTGAGCAGTTCTACGCACTGCCTAACCCGGGGTCAAAATCATGAAACAACACCAAACTCAGAAACCGAAGGAAAAGAAAGAACGGTTAGTATTGGTCGCATTCGTGACTCATGGGAGCTAGCGGGAGATACACCAAACTCCGTGATGAAATCTTCAACGTAAACCCAAAACCACGAACAGTACGCATGATTACTAAATTACTAATAGGGAATTAGAGATTAAAGTCTGCGTCTTGTCTTACTCTCTTTTCTGGTTCACCAGGGTCCAGGGTGCAGCCGTGCAGCGGCTTCGAACACGTTGCCACTACGGGACCCAGATGTGCAAGCTCTGCGTTATGAAGCTCTTCAGCCGCCGCCGCCCGCGCCGAGATGTGGCTAGCCATGCGTGACGAGTCCGCCGCTGCGCCGCATGACGTTGAGACCCAGATGAGATCGTCGAACGCTTCCAGGATAGAAACAAGCAGCCCGAGCCAGCTCTTGTCGCTGTCAGTAGATCACGTTGAATCGTTGATGAGAAACCCTTCCAGCCGGCAGCCGCCGGGCTAAAAACTTTTCTAGCCGCAACTCTTCGTATGCATGCACATGAAAACTTCTAGTCGCCAGGTTCTAAGTCGCCGAGAGCAAAAAGAAAAACGGGCCAAACGGCCAACAAATTATCTAGTCGCATGCGCAGCCGTTCGTTTCCTTTTAACCTTTTTTCTTCCTGGACTCCAGCACCAGCAGGCGTCTTGCTAAGCCTCTTGCGCTGCATGCTGGGCCTAAAGACCATGTTTACTTACATACCTGGGTGGGGGGCCCCAAGAATTTGGGGGCCCGGGGCGGCGGCCCACCCTGCCCCCCCAGGGCCGGCTCTGACTCCATCTTTCCCTGCAGTAGAAGGTGCCAATTATGTATCATTGACATTTTTTTCCATTAGTAGTTGCATGCCTTGTGCTTTAGATCATCCATAACATTAATGTCTTGTAGGTCACTAATAGAAACAAAGATTGTGAATAGCAAACGGGTCTAATAGATACAAATGATTTAAAACCATTCATTTAAAAGGCATGCATACTAGACAATGCCCTGAGGCAACGTTCCCACTACCGCAAGCACACTCATAGTAATATTAATACAGAAAAGATATTAAGGGTCATGGAATCTAATCAAACCATTATACACGTAATACTCTAGATTATGACACTAAAATGATCAACTTTGAATCATAGGCATGATGTGTCATAAAAAGGGGCAATAAAATTCAACAACAGCATGGCCTTCTACACAATAGTATGTCCAATATATCGAGGTTAACATGCTATGCAAACTGTCATAGGTATGAATTCACAGTTATATATACACCACTTTGATCCCAAGAATATAGAAAGAACCTCAGTATGCGAATAGATTTGAAGAGAAAATCATGGCTAATAATATTGTGTCCTAAGCAATATCCCTTTATGTTAGCATGCACACATGAAATTCCAGAGCAACCTTTCACATCTACTACCAAACTCAAACTCATATTATAGAAGCCCAACATGAGCTCATCTTCACTGCATACCAGCCCTTCCAGTTACTACTAGTAGAAAGGAAGGAGTAGTATTAGCACTAAGCTTGTAAGTAGGGGCGGAGGGAGGGGGGGCAGGGGCCTGCCCCCCCTCCAACCAAAACAAGGTTTAGGTGATAGTAATTAGTAATAGCTAACATTAGCAAATAGCAAATAAAGGTCTAATCCATTCCCAATAGGGAAAGTTTCTATTTTTCTCAATTTGATGTATGCAATGTTTAATTTCTCTGCTAACTTAACAAATGGACTATATAAAATAGGTAAAATTTCCCATTATTCAATGGTTGATAGGCTGTTACGATTGGTCATAACTCTTCCGGTATCAACAGCAATCACAGAGTGAGTATTTTCAGCTATGAAACTTGTCAAGATCCGTCTTTTAAATAAAATAGGAGATGACTTTCTTCGACATTGCATGAAAAAGAACTAGCAACGAAAATTAGTTCAGATGAACTAATTGACTTGTATGATCTTCTAGGTAGTCATAGAACTAAATTTAAGTTAATAGAGATGTAAGTTTCTTATTCTAAAAAATATGTCATATTTTTCTTATGTGGACATGTGGTTATGCTATTTTTAAATTTAAATGCATCGATATCGCTATGATATTTTTTTATGGATACTATGATAATTTTTAGTTGGTCCACATGGCCCCCCCCTAACCCGAAATCCTGGCTCCGCCCCTGCTTGTAAGAAGATTAAGCCATAGTCGTGGCTGAGAGTATAGTGACTAGCGACTGACCTTCACCGCACTCCCGCACTCCGTGGACCTCATTACAATTGATTAAGCACCAATGTGAGCATCTTAGTCCTCATCCCAAATCCATGAATAATATAGCATGCATGTGCAATAGGTGTAAACCCTTTGACTATTTGGCACAAATTCAGTAAGGAAGAGGGCTTAGGAATTTGGGGGTGGGGGTGCCGGGGGGTGGGGGGTGGGAAGGCCACTTAGCTCACAGGAGATCGAGGATGAGTGAAGCCGGTTCAAGCCAAGGAAGTGGTGGCCAGCGTGGGTGGTCGTCGTGCTTCCATGTGTGTGGCCCCACTGGATCGGGCCCTCACCACCAGCATTGAAGAAGGGAGTCAACATGGGGCCAACGGGGGAGGACCGAGGGGCCATCGACGTCGAAAAAGACAACCGAATCCCATAGATCCGATGATGGCATTCCTAGGGTTACGCGTAGGGAAGGCCACCGGCTAGTTGTCTGGTGGACTTAGTCAATTGGACCGGCCAAGCCTTGACCTAATCCTAAATCACATTTCCAATTTTTTCTTCTCCAAATACTTCCAGATATTTTCTATGAACACATTTTTTGGTTCTAATCAACCGAAATAAATAATTACCTATTATTTAATTACTCAATTGAATCAAGTTAATTATAAATCATTTTCAAAATTCAAATTTCACTAATTAATATAATATATTAATTGATTTCTTAGTAAAACCAAATATTTTTGAAATCAAATAATCTATTAAACTAAAATATATATTTTTCAATTCTAAATCATACTTGAAAGACATATCACTTTAAAAATAAAATATAATAATCTTTGGAAATTTCTAAAAAGCTTTCAACAATAAACTATATCCATCTAAAATAAGGAATACAAACTCTTTAAATCAAATGATTTTCTCTTTGAAATTAAACCTAATACCTTCTTTTATGTAAAGCTCTCTCTTCTAAGTTGTCTTAGATCTTTTTTTGTTTTCTAAGTAAAGCAAAACTCTCATTTCAAAATAAATAAAACTAATTCAATTAAGTCTCTACTTTATTTCCTATATAAAAATATAAGTTACTTTATTTAAAGTAGTTAATCTAATATTTCCTATTTAATTATTTCCACTAATTTTTCTAAAAGATGATAATGTTTTCTTCTTAATGATTTCTAAACAAAACTATTTCCTTTCATTGTAAATCATTTTCTTATATTTAACAATTAAGGTTTTTGTCTTAAACATAAACTTAAAGTTACGTCCTTCTCAATTACCCCTAATCAATTCCTTAATAAATAAATAAATAAATAATTGAAGCATTATATTTTGAAACTAAAACTCAAAGGTATTCTTTAAATCTGAAACTTAACATCCTTTCTCTAAATCAAATTTTCCCAAGAGAAGCTAAGTAGAACTTTCTTTTTTGTCTTTCCTTCTCTATTCCAAAATGTCGATACAACTCTAGAATGAGAGTTGGTAGCTATGCATTAGCCCTTGTCGAGTAAAATCGTAGTCCATGTATGTGTATCATGTTCCATTTGGTGCTAGTTCTTATTGGTCTCTATTGGTGTTTGTAAAACTATCTTTTTGCTACTTTATTTTCATAAGGTTAAACAACAATTGTCATAAGGTGATCTAGCACCGTAACACTTGCTCTAGCCACATAACCTGGTATGGGATAGTTATAAGCTAAGTAATGTGACAAGGACATCCTTTCCACTAATACAACCATATCTACTGCTCCTCAACAAGATGTATGAGGACCAATTACCAGAGCACGTGCTCATCAACTTAATTATCAAGTAACTTCATGTCTTGGAGTGCACTCATATTCTATTAACTCTAAGATACTACCTGATGCACATGATGTTATTTTAATTAGAAATCAAGGTTCTTGCATGGCAATAAGGCATGGGAGTAGCAATGAAGATGATGGTTACTACACTCAATTGAAGTCACCATGATACCACAATGAAGGATGGCCAAACTCCGATGACTCTTTTTGCTTCAGCCACTATCTCCAAACACCCTTATTTGGGTCTAGGCCCATGTATCAGTCAGAGCCCAATGAGGGAATGAGTCATTTTTGGTTGTGGCAAGAATCCTTTTCGGTTTTCTATATTCTAGCAGCACCCCCTTTTCTCCTCTTCCTTTATAAAGCTAGCCGCGGCCTTAGGGAGTGGTGGGTTTTTATTTAGTTGTAGTTTTTTTTCATGAAACTATTTCGTATTATCTTGTTAGGCTAGATTAACTACAATATCGTGCTTCAGAATCCAGCATCAATATTAGTATTTCAATCATATTCACAATTTCAGATTGTTCTTTACTTTGTTCTTGCTTGTTTTTCGATTACTTGCAGGAATTGATTTTTGTGATCAGGTCAATCGTGCCTCTAGCTAGGTCAATAATAATCGTGGAGTTGGTTTAGCTGTTGCTTGACGTATGAATCGTGTATGGTTGGTAGCCAGATGCGAGAGTCATATCCACAAATCAAAGTTATCTTTCTCATCGAAAGATCGAGACTCCAACAATCTTTATCATAATGTCTTCTTAATGTCACCTCTCACATGGATTGTAATATTTATGTAGCGCTTGGGTATGCTTATATACCTGCAAGGACTTAGGAGCCACCGATGGTTGTGTAGCTTGGAACGCTATATGTGTGATGGAGTAGCAGACGACGTTTGACTACAATGGTGACAGTTTCATACTAGCGGGGCAGAGATATTAACTAATGGGATTGACGAAAAGCTCTATGTTTTTAGTTTGGCCTCACACCAAATGAAGTGTGTTTATTGTGTGGCATGAAAGGCTAAGATGTTTGTGGGTAAAGTGACTCACCTCTATAAAGTGTGTTGAATTGTGGCTTGTCACCCCCTATTTCAAGCAGGAACTGCAAGCGACAGACAAGGAACCTATTGGAGGTTTTAACAACCTATATTTGCCTCTTGATCATATATTTCATAATCTAAAACTTGACTTTTTAACAACAAATATCTTTTACCAAAATGCATGATATTCTGCTAGAATTCGGTCCTGATGGTTCAATGAAAGTATATATGAAGACTGGATTGCGGTCATTTACTTGTTGGCTTGCTAAATTGGACTTGCTGAATACATTTTGTATCCTTTGTTAGATTACTAACAAGATAGACATCAAAAAAAGCTTCACTAAAAATCAAGGCAAAGGAGATTGCTGACTTCAGGCAATATAAGGAAGGAGGATGCATGAAGAAGCTTCGCTACGGTAACTCAACCCTAAAGATACTAAGGAGGATTGAAGAATGTCAAGTTGATAGTATTTGGGTCTTGCCCTTGGGGAGTAAACCCTATTGTAAATGCATTTGTAAAATTATCTTTCAGTTTCTTTATTTATCGAAACCATTGTAATTGCTTATGCTATGCTACTTTAGTGTGCATATTCTTTGGTAAAGCATGTAATACCCTAGCCTATTAATGTAAAAGCCCACGTGGCCCATATGGAGTGGTGATGGGATTAGTCTGACATTGCTTGTCTTAAATGAGTTGTAGTAGTACGTAATACCTATTTGGTCTAAACATAACACATCCGGATTAACCCTTTTACATGAAGTAAAGGCGAAAATAAAAACAGTGTGGTATGTGTGTGCGGGTTCGCCCTATGGTTAGGCTGGCATTAAATGGATTTTGGACTATGGTGTTATAGATAGTATTAAAGTATCAACCTTCGTTGCACGGGTGCATGTGGGACAGGAGCGCGAGCAATATACATGGTGTGTGTGGGCCCATAGTGGGCACACGATATGATATGTGTTCTGGCACTAGACACACAGATGTGTGTTGTTGGGTGGTTCTAAGCATTTGCTATTTATACGGTGTATTGCCGAGGGTGTTAGCCCTTAAAAAATGACGAATATAATACATCGACCTAATGTGAAAGCCCATATAGAGCGTGGTAGTATTAGTTCCACATTGTTTATCTAAAGTGAGTTGTAATAGTATATAATGCATGTTAGGTTGTCTAAACATAGTATCTCTGGGTTAACTTTTTATACGAAGCGATGACGAAAATGTAGACAAATGCTGTGTGTAAGGTTTTTTTTTCTATGGGTGGACTGGATATTAAATGAATTTTAAGCTAGGCTAGGCATTGAGTAGATTTTAGGCTAAACGCTTACAAAGCGAGTGGCCCGGTCGTCCATAAGTAAAGTAAATCATTAAGTATGGAGAAGAAAAGGATAAAAAATTATAAATTTACTGTAGGTAATGTAACGTGTGCATGGATCGGCTGGGCGAGAAAAACGCGCCGAATCCAAAGCTAGAGATATGGCTTCTTCCTCGAGTCCTGTCATGATTGCGCACTCGACGAAGGAGCTTTACAAGCGGCATTGCCCTTCTTCACTGGAACGGGCTTCGCCATTGTCCAGGATTCCCCGCCGCTGCCCCTGTTGGGTAAGGTTGGGAGAGAATCCAGAGGAGAGCTGGAGATATCGAATCATGTGGGGGTTCGGTTTTGCTGTGTTCATGGCCGGCACAACGCATTGACGTTAGGTAGTACTAGGATTTAGCAATAGCATGCGTTGGAGGCATACATGCATGTCTTGGGACCCAGGACTCAGTTGTGGAGGTCACATTTTACTTTAGTTCATGCATGCATAAGCATTCATAAATAAATGTCATGTATGTGCTGTTAAGTTGGTGTTTGCTGCTATCTAAAATTCTAAATGCGCAATAGCACCATGTTGGAATTCTTTTTGAGAAAGAAAACATAGGCAAGAAAGGAATATGCAGCAGCTGGATCGGTTGTCCTAGCTTGGAACAGCTAGCTAGCTAGCTGTGTCTAATTGGTATGTTGCTTTATTCCAAATTTCCAACTACTTAGCATTAGCTAAGCTTAATCTGGCATCTGCTGTCACCTGTCACGACCAGAGGTGATCTACATAGTCTCAAACTCAGCCTTCTTTTATGCCTGGATCAGTCATTGCTCCATTTCACTTGGGAGGTTTTAGCTTAAAATTTATGGAAACATGTTGCTCACTTTATTCTTTTCTTTTAAGTTTTTTACTTTTTCACAATACGTGAGATGTGACTTTGATCCTTACTTTTAATAATTTATAAATAAGATGTAATAATAAAATTATAAATATTCTAAAAGCATTTTTAGTGACATATCTAATGATATAGTTTCTATATAGCCAAACTGAGTAGTTTTAAAGGTATTAGTCGTCAAACTCATGGATTTTAGGTGCCAAATAAAAAAGAATGGAGGGGTACCGTGCCTATGCAGCCAGCCAGGGAATAAATGTGAGGCCTCTCGATTTGTTTTATGAACCAACGGCATTAGACGAGATTGGCCATGCGCGCAAGAAAGCATTGTGGGCATGTTCCCCCGTTCTTTCTTGACATTGTAACATTAAGTATTTGCTTACGATTAAGAAACGGCTAACTAGAGCTGATGGAATCTTGAGTTTATTAACAACGTTACCAGGACACAAAACTCAGCTCCAATTAAGTGTTTTTAACAAACACGGCTGCGGAACCAACGTCTAGGTAAGGTCCTGTTTGGTAAAACTCCACATCCTAACTTTTACTTGAGATCTGAAACTTGTAGGCTAAAATAAAATGAATTAAATTTATATTTTTGATCTAAATGTAAACAAGATGATTCATCTAAACATTCTTAATGTACTCATAATTCTAATTCTATGAATCTAATAGAGCTAGAAATACCCACCTCCACGAATCTGGTGAAACTGAAGCTCTAATAAACACACCCCAAACTACTAACAATTTCTCATTGGATCCTCAGCCGTGATGGTACTATTTTCTTCTCCTTTTTCAAGCGAAGAAGCTTCATGTAACTACGTAAGCATAGGCCTGAGTCATTGACAAAGCAGAGCAGACCCAGCGCAGCGCTTCTGTTCACTGTTCAGCGTACCAAATTCAGTGTTGCCGTTGCCTGTCCGGTCCGTGGTTTAAGGCTCATAGGATACCAAAAACCCCATATGACTTGGAGTAAAAAAAAAACAATGTTCATGTATGATGCCATGTACCAGTCGCCAGTGGGTAAGCAGCCTTGAAAAATTACTCACTTGTCTAGTCATTAAAAAACCGATGCCAGACTACTGGAAGCCAGTCTGTAACACAATGTGTTCAACACTGATGTGCTACAATTTGATGTCAGACTACATACTGTACTTGACCTCTTAGTAAGCTCCAGGTAATCATTTTACCGTACGAGTTAAAAATGCCGATGGGCCGTAATTAATCTCAGGCCATGCTGCCCATGTTGGGCGGAGAGGTCTGACAGGTGGACCCGTGCCCGATCGAAGGCGCAACCTTTCGACGTGGCGAGAACTACTCGACCGTTACGGAACTGACCAAGCGGGCAGGGTCATCCCCGTCTCCACCAGTGCTTCCTATGTAACCAGAGCTAGGGTGTTTCGTTTGCTTGAAAATCAGCACAAATAGATATAAAAATTTCAAAACAAATTTATACATATAGGGTATGATACAGTATAACATGTCACAAAGTTTTAAATCCAAATGCGACCTACACATTGAGAAAAAAATCTGCTGAAAAGAAAATCCGAAATAAAAATAGAAAAATATAAAGGTACTACTCACTGCAATTTATCTTTTTTTTGTTTCCAAGTGTGTAGATCGATTTTGGATTTAAATTTTTGTGGGTTGCTAGATTATATCATATCCTATCTATGCCATTGTTTCAGTATTTTTGTAACTATTTGAACCAGTTTTTGAACAATCGGAGCACTGGTAGCACTTGAAATGTTCTCACAGAAGGAAGTCATTATGAGTTGCACTTAGTCAATCATTATAAACTTTAATTATTAATATTTTTGAATATTTATATTGGACACTTGAAAATAATACATGTATATTTATCTCAAAATTACTTTCACAATATTATAATTTCATTAGGTTTTATAAATATACTACAATAGAAATGAGTGACCAAAGTTGCATTTTAGGTACTGTGTCTAGATCTAAAACGACTACCTTTTCTAAGTGGAGGGAGTATCACAAATATAATATTTTTGTTTTGAAAAAGGTCAAATTTTTTGAAAAAAGGTCAAATTTTCTAAGTTAGATGTGCTTAGAGATGTATGTGCTTTAGCCATTGGATGTTGATACGACAGATGAAAATTTGATTATCCCTAACAAAATAGGTGCCTAATGTAATACATTTTCCTTTTCTGCTAGAAAAAATTCAAATACTAAAATACATAAAAAATAATAAATATGCTATAACGTCATAAAAACAACTATCATGTGTATAGAGTTTTCCAAACAACAAAACAAGTTAGCAAGCCTTATGGATAACAATCGGGTGCAACGGTAAGGGCAGTGCACGCCCATACACATCTGCCTACCCAAATCTCCCCTATGGGCATGCCTACCAAGGGCGATGGCGTGAAGAACCTCGCCCGTGCGACAGCCCGTCGCACGTGGGTGCCCGTCACCCACGGGTATGCCCATGTGCCAGCCAAACTTTGTATCAAATAACATCACATAAACAAACCAAAACTTCAACAAACAATTTCAAGGTCTAGCTTTATAACAAATTAGTCCACATCTACACCACATGTTCAACTTCAATAATCTAAGCAAATTACAATGTAGACCACAACACAAGCATCTTATGTCATCTACAACAGAAGCTAAATGTTGAGGCCCTGTTTGGAAGCATAATTTTTCAAAACTATGGTTTTGATATACTATGGTTTGCAATTGTTTTGTCATGAATACCATAGTTTTACCAAACCCTTTGAAACCATAGTATTCCTTGAAACTACCAATTGTTTGGATGCAACATCACAAACCATGGTATTTGAGTGGAAATAGGCAAGAAACTAGTCAAAACTGTTAGGAAACCTTAGCGGCCCACGAAGGCCCGCTTTGGCCCATCTGCCGAAACCCTAAGCGTAGGCTATAAATATGGAGGAGGGGTTACCCCATTGTATGCATAAGAGAAAGCAATAAAGAAACTCTCTCCTCCGTGATACTCAGGTCTCCCTGTTCATTGTATTGTTCGTTGTTTTCGATCTGTCGGGAAACTCCGGACTACACCCGGTAGCGAGGTTTCTCAATACGTTATCAAGACGAGCCTCTACCACAAGGAGAAGGATCGTCGACGATTTAACGATCGACTACTACCGCGATTGATCGCCTGATCCGATCTGCATCGATTCGTTCCTCACGCAAGATCCACTGATTGCCGAAAAATCCCACGCGATTTACGCCCCACGCGATACTTCACGGAATTCGCCGCAGATTGAATCGAGCATTTATGAATATTATGAATATTTTTATGCATTTTGCAATTATTGCTGTAAATTCATGAGAATTTAAGCACGCCGACGGCGGACACCGTCAGCGCCAGAAAGCCGCACAAGACGAACCCGATCGCATGCACGGCCGATCAGATATCGCCAAGACGGCCGATCGCATGCGTGCATGAACCCGACCGCATGCACGGCCGATCGATGCGCGACATCGGCCGATCGCGATACGCCAGATGAACTGATCGCATGCATGAAACCGATCACACGGTCGATCGCGCATGAATCCGATCGCATGTATGAAGCCAATCGCACGGCCGATCAGCAGACATGAATCGATCGCATACGAAGTCGATCACATACATGCACAAACAATATCTACGAATCTTTGTGAATATCTATGAATCTTGTATTTTTCTTTAGTTTACTGGAAATTCATGAGAATTTAATTTATGCATTTATGAATCTTGCAATAACCACTCTCTATTAGATTGCAGGAAGTAATCTAATGAAAGAATCTTATAAATATGCAAAAGAATAGCATTATCAAATGTGAGTTTGAAGAATCGCCCTCAATGGTCGAACTATCTCACATGGGCACCAGATATGAAGATCATTCTTAGGAGCAAGAAGTTCCGAATCGCTATCGCCTAGGGTCCTCGAAGGACACGCAACCCATCAGACTTCGTATAGCCGAGAAACTCAAATCCACCATCTTGCTCCAAGCACAGCAAGATTGGGCTCACCGAGGTTTACTGGACTACGTAGCAAAGGCTCGGTACAATTCTACCTTGCACGTAATTTGTACCAATATTTCTCTATGTGGCAAGAAGATCGCTAAAGAGGAGAAGAATCCGGTTCAGGGAAAGTCCAAAGCATGAATCACATTATTAACATCTATTTTAGATTGTGGTTGTTAATGAATTTTGAATAATGAATTGTAAGCTCTCGAAGAGCATACTTTTTCTTTCTCATGAATGAATATGTAATTTATCCTTTATTCCAGTATTCTATTTTTGCAAGCAATGTTTGAATTATTTGCCACTGTCGGATTGGGATTATATTTCTTTTGTCTAGAAACTGTGTAGCACCCAAATGGAGGAGATATGCATTGTTGATAGTGGCACAACAAATACCATCTTAAGAGAGTCGAAATACTTCTAGTCGATCACGAAGAATGCTGGAAGAATTACTACGATCGCAGGAAGCGATTCATATATAATAGGCTCCCGAAGAGTCACAATTATATTGCCAATGGGTACTACTTTGGTCATTGAAGAAGCCCTCTTGTACCCTGAATCAACGTGCACTCTCTTGAGTTTTAAAGACATCCGCGCCAATGAGTTTCACGTAGAAACAAATGAAGAAAATGGCAAAGAATATTTGTGTATTGTGAAACACGCGGTATGTGGAAAAATGGTATTAGAAAAATGTCCCTCATATGAATCTGGGTTGTACTACACGAAAATTCATGCACCCGCAGTGTATACTTCTTTGAAGACTGCTTTTAGAAGCTCAATTATTTTCTTTGTGGCATTGTAGATTAGGTCATCCCGGTCTTAGAATGATGAGAAATATAGTTAACAACTCACAAGGTCATGGCAATAATGTTCAAAATTTCCGAATCATGAAGATTTTGTGTGCCATGCATGTGCTACGGAAATTAATAATGCACCCTCTGTTATGAAAGTGCAAAATGAAATCCTCAATTCTCGAACGCATCCAGGGGATATTTAGGTCCGATTCAGCCCTTGTCAAGGCTGCTTTTGCATTTCATGATGCTCATTGATGCGTCCTCGAAATGGTCGCACGTATGCTTGCTATCAACAAGAAACCATGCTTTTGCAAAGCTGATCTCGCAGATCATCAGAATTAAGAATGAATTTCCTGATCATCGTGTAAAGTCCATTCGAATGGACAATGCCGACGAATTTACTTCCAAGGCATTTGATGATTATTGTACAAGAACAGAATAGCGCTTGAGCACTTCATCCGCACGTCCATACGCAAAATGGACTAGCTGAAGCACTAATAAAGCGGATTAAATTCATAGCTCGACCGCTCTTGCAGAGTTGTAACTTGCCCAACACTTATTGGGGACACGCAGCCTCGCACGCAAAGAACACTCATCAATTTTAGACCATCGCCTACAACATCCATTCACCTATGCAATTAGTGCAAGGGTCATCTCAAGATTTCCCATCTCGTAAAATTTGGATGCTTGGTATATGTATCGATACCGCCTCCACAAATAATCGCAATGGGCCCTCTCCGCAAGTCTGGATATAGGTTGGTTATGAAAGTGCATTCAGAATCAAGTATTTGGAACCCATGATCGGAGACTTGCATACAACCGATTCATCGATTGTATCTATTGACGAAGAATATTTTCCCGTCATTAGGGGAGAATTAGAACCCTTGAATAAGAATGCCGGAAAATAAGCATAGAGAATTCTCGACATGACCCTTGCACTAGTTAAGAAAATGAAAGTCTATGAGACTCATCAAGTATACTTAAACCGCTTTATCATTTTTGTGATATGAAGGAAGTGATTAAGTTGCATTACTAGAAGTAATGCGCCAAATGAGGGTTGCAATACCAAAGAGAATTCATGGTACCCTCAACCTGTTCTAGGGCCTCGAAGAGAACAGCAATCTGTTCCTCCAACCCAAGTACCCTGGGACGCCTTTGAGGAAAAAGGGAAAGAGGACTTATTACAACCAATCACGAAAATGCCCCGAGTAGAGAAGGGGAGCCGCTAAGACCGGCCTGAAAGAAGTCTATGGAAAAGGCAATTCCATATTTGAATCTTCCATTGCAGAAGCCACCGGAAACAATGTGTGCGCACACATGGGCGATGAAAAGCTAAAGGAACTTGCTCCTGTGATGGGAAATAACAGTGAAGAGCAAGTAGAAGTGCATGAAGCACCCCATGACGAAATGGTCATAAATTTTGTAATAACAGGAGAATCCCTAAATAGAACAACAGCCAATGTCGATGCATACTTTGCGAAGAAGATCGCCTCGATCATTGATCATGATCCCGAGCCTGCATCTCTCGCAGAGTGCAAGAAAAGGCTAGATTGGGAAGATTGGAAGAAGGCAATCACCGCAGAGTTAGTATCTCTGAACAAAAGAGAGGTGTTTGGGCAAGATGTCAAGACGCCTCCCCATATAAACCCCGTGAGGTTACAAATGGGTCTTTGTTCTAAGAGGAATGAAAACAACGGTTGTAAGGAACAAAGCAAGGCTTGTTGTACAAGGTTTCACTCAACGTCCTAGGGTTGATTATGAAGAAACCTATTCTCCGGTCATAGGAGGAATAACCTTTAGATATTTGATCTCAATGGCGCTTAACTTGAAGTTGAAAATGAAGCTAATGGATGTTGTCACAAAGATATCTCAGATGGAAATTTGGATTCGGAGATATACATGAAAATACCTAAGGTATCCTATCCCGAATCAAGACAGAACAAATAGAAACCTGTACAATGTGAAATTGGAGAAATCACTATACGGGCTAAAGCAGTCAAGAAGAATGTGGTACAATCGCTTGAATGACTTTCTCTGCAAGAAAGGCTACATGAACAAAGTGAAGATTGTCCATGTGTATTTATACAATGATCCCTAACGGATTCTCAGATAATCTCCGCTCAGGTAGATGACTTGAATATCATTGGAACGGATGAAGAAATTGAAGAAGCATGCTCATACTTGAAGTCCGAGTTTGAAATGAAAGACTTGGGTAAAACTAAGTTCTGTTTAGGCTTGCAGCTTGAACATGTCCAAGGAAGAATCTTGGTAAATCAATCAGCCTACACGCAGAAAGTGTTGGAAAGATTTGGTTTTGAAAAATCATATCCTGCGAAAACCCCAATGGTCAAGGTCACTCCAAGGCACCAAGATCCATACAGCCTAGAGAAGAGGGGAGGAAGTCCCGGAGCGGAATTCCCATATCCGAAAGTGCAATTGAGCGCCTATGTACCTTGCAAATAGCACCGGTCGGACATTATGTTTGCCGTGAACTTGCTAGCTGTCATAAGCAGAACCCACCAAAAGACATTGGAAAGGGGTTAAGGACATCTTCCGTTACCTTCAAGAAGCAAGGACCTCGGCCTATTCTATAGAAGAATGAATGAATTAAATTTGGTTGGCTATGCCAATGCTGGGTACCTATCGGATCCGCATACTGGAAAGTCCCAAACGGGATATGTTTTCCTTTGTGGAGGAACAGCAGTTTCCTGGAAGTCGTCTAAGCAGATTCTTGTCTCGACATCGACAAACCACTCGGAAATCATTGCCTTGTATGAAACCTCCCGTGAATGTGCATAGCTCCGAAGAATGGTTCACCACATCCAAGTCATGTGGTTTGAACATTGAACAATCTCCCACTATAATCTATGAAGACAATGCAATTTTGTGTTGCTCAAGTACGATGGGATATGCGAAGAGTAATCTCACGAAGCATATCAACCCCAAGTTCTTCTATGCTCATGAATTGCATAAGATGAACGAGATTAAGGTATCTTGATACTAAGTCATGTGAAAATCTCGCATATTTATTCACTAAGTCACTTCCAAAGATCTACTTCGAAAGGTGCGTAAAGAAATTGGGATGATGAGACTTAGAGAAGTGCAGATTTCAGGGGGAGATATTTCACATACTCCTACATAAATCTTGAACTTGAAGTTTGAGTACCCAACGTGATCTTGAAGATTAACATTGAAGTTTGGGTGAATTGTACTCTTTTTTCCTTAGTGAGTTTTCACTGAAGTTTCTCACGTAAGGTTTTTGATGAGGCAATTCGTGCAACACAGCAAGCGTATGCTATGTACTCTTTCTCCAAGTATTTTTCTCACTGGGTTTTTCTGGAGTTTTGATGAGGCATATGCATCTCGCGGCAAAGGGCCAAGGGGGAGTGTTAGGAAACCTTGGCGGCCCACGAAGGCCCGCTTTGGCCCATCTGTCGAAACCCTAAGCGTAGGCTATAAATATGGAGGAGGGGTTACCCCATTGTATGCATAAGAGAAAGCAATAAAGAAACTCTGTCCCTCCGTATACTCTGTGTCTCCCTGTTCATTGTATTGTTCGTTGTTTTCGATCTGTCGGGAAACTCCGGACTACACCCGGTAGCGAGGTTTCTCAATAAAAACTATGAAAACTTTGGGTTGGAGTGGAGTTTCAAATACTCTAAAAATACCTTGGTATCTACCAAACCATAGTTTTTAATACATAGTTTTTGGCATAGTAACGAAACACCTTATGGTATAAAATACCATGGTATTCTTAGAAACCATGGTGTTGCCTAGAAACTATGAAAATATATTGCTTCCAAACAGGGCCTGAGTCTATGGTGAAAACTGAACAAAATGCCTCCAGAAATCACTTATGTGAGAGAAATGTAAAGACAAAATCAATCTTTGTAGGCCGATTTGCAAAGAAGCACCGCATAGTAGCAAGAAATTAGTAGATAGTTGATATTATGCCTGTGAGGTTAATCCCGGTGATGTCTACGGATCCTAGCAGCGGAGGCGACCCTGAGAGGGAGGTGAGGAGTGGCGCGTCCTATGGAATGGCAATAGGGCGCGGAAGGTGAGCCCATGCTGATGGGAGGGAGGTGAGGAACGGCAGCGGCGCCTCATGTCCAGGGAGTAGTGCTAGGGCGGAGACGATGCCTGATTGTGTGAGAGAGGGGGGGGGGGGGAGCAGGTGAGGGGCTATGAGGAGGGGGTGGGGGTGGCGGTGGCGCTTAAAGAGTGGTTTGAGTGACTGGATTTCGTCGAAGGCTCACTTGCCAATGTGGTTGGCGGGCAAAACGGATGAAGCGGATATGGGTGTAGCTTACTTGTGCTTATGCCCATTTGTCCGAAGTACAGAGATTTGCTCCCATATCATGTCCATGGGCAGAAAAGAAAGAGCATGCCTATATTTATTACAGTTTTTGCCCACGGGTACTAGGATAATCAAACACCATTGCTATCACTAGATGCCCTACAACATACAATGCATGATTCATATGAGCTTATGTGGCATTAGTACAAAGGAAATTTGCTCGATGACTGAAGAACCGAATAACTTAATTTCAAAGTGTTAATTAGCTAATCAGAGAGACAAATGACAGTAAAATGTTTGAAATCATTGTTAACAGATGAATAAACATAGTGCAAGTGATAAAATTTGGGAGAATAGAATTAGAGCCGCCATTTCCGGCGCCGACCAAGGTGCGGCGGCTCTTTGGATTCCGGAACTAGGCAAAGCGAGCTTTGACTTTGAGAGGCCGGTGACCGGTGGAATGATCAGACATTGCAGTGAGGCTGGGCCCTATTGTTTTTATCCTATTCTGAATTTCTGATTGTTGTTTCCACCGACCAATCAGAATCAACCTCGCTAGCCATCACCCTCACTTATGCACAACTTATGTATCAAATAAGCCATACGTTTCATCACTCAGATGTTTCCCAAACTTAAATCATGCACAAACTAAACACTGAGTTAATCTCACTTACTTTTGGATCGTCCACCCAAAGTTATCCACAACACAAACACTTCCTATCAAATGTAGATTTCGGTGAGGTGAGGGCTATATCAGAGTCAACATTCATGTCGGAAAAGAGGACATGTGTATAGTCATGGATAATTAGCTGGTTTTCGCAGGAAATTTGCTTCTTCAACTTTGTCAAAAATAGATTAAAAGAAGACAGAAAACGAACTACAGCTTAATTAGTTGTTCTATAGCCACGATGTGGAAAAATGCAATGTAGAGACAGTACTAAAGAAGTCTATTTCATTTTCATCCACTTAATTTTGCCGTCCACTAACGGCAAACCGGTCTACCCACAAATTAATCGATATTTCACGGCTCGTACGTTTTAAGGTAGAAAAGAAAGATGAAGATGAACCGATATCCTACGCTCAGTGCCATCGGCCGCCAGTATCAAGGCTGCAATGCAACCCAGCTCTTCCAAAATTAATCTACGAGAAGAGCACGATCCGATTGGTTTAAGGGTGGCGCTAATCATATCATAAACGTACAAACAAACGACCCCTGCTGGCTTCTTTCTAGAACAGTAGAATTGCTGTCATCTCGATCGATCGCTTGCTGCAGCTTGGATAGATATAGATGATAGATCGATACGAGTGGTGCATGGCAGCAGATGACAATGTGACAGTGATAGATTTATATGAAAAAAGGAAAGAGATGGCAGTATGACAGCGCTCAGCACGGACTTGCGTGGATGTGCCCCGTCAAAGCTTCCGACTAATATCTATCCAAGCTCCCCGCTTCCCTGCGTGCACACGTACGACTCGCGCAAAATTTTAGATCTTGATAAACCGAACCTTGTAGATCTTGGTTGCAAGTTAACCCAAGCCGTTTCATCTGATAACTCTCTCCAGCAGCCCAGCTTCTACCCCTGTAGTTGTTGTTAATCAGTTTGTCCATGATAATGGTAGCGTTACAGCAAAGACAGACAGACGGAGATTGTTTTTCCAGATACGGGGGGAAAAAGTGTTTGTTAGTAGATTTTTTTTTATCCGTGAGTGATTAATTTTTCTGTCCATTAAATGTTAATTTGTAGTCTACTTTGAGTTTTAATATTTTTGAAATTTTGTGAGTTTTCTAGAGTGAATAATATGATTAGTGAATAATCAATTTATTTTGTCATCGGGAGCCCTGACATAAACAAACATGTTGAGTTTTCGTTTGTTGTGTTCTTTATAGCTTGTTTTGTTTTTTTACAAATTATAATAGTATTTTTATATAATTTAATTTACGTAAAACTAATATATAATTGATGTAAAAAGAATAAACTAGAGCATAGAGCAGATATATATTTAATATCTTAAGATCAAATATTTCTTCTTAAAATAGTGTAAAAAATTAATTTCGTTCATTAGATTTTTAAGAAGAAGACGCCCAATTTCTCCAGTAAAAAGAACAGACGGAGAGAGAAGGGGGAGAGTAGTGTCATGCTAATCCATGCACTGATGCACGACGTGGGCGCCACCACCAGCCTCTCACGGCCTGTTACTACTACTACTAGCTAGCGCCTCCTGCTGAGCTCGTACTTCCAGCAAACGCAAAGGCAAAGCAAGCTGGTCTTGACATCCTGCTTCCCCGCCTCCCTCCCCCGCTCTACAAATCTCTCCCGTTTCTCTCTCTCTCTCTCTCCACGTCCGTCTCGCGCTCCTAATTTGCTCGACCTCCACACATCGCTTTTGTTGCCTTCCTACGCGCGCCGTGCGATCTGATTCGAGCTGCTAGCTGTCAGGCATGGCCGAGGAGACGAAGCAAGAAACCGCCGCCGCCGCCGAGGTAGTCGTGACGGACAAGGCGGAGGATAAAACCGTGGAGGCGGAGAAGAAGAAGGTTGACGAGGCGGAGGAGAAGAAGGTTGACGAGGCGGAGGAGGAGAAGAAGGCGGAGGAGGCCGGGGCGGACGAGGCGGCGGTGATCGAGGGGACGGGCTCGTTCAAGGAGGAGAGCAACCTCGTGTCCGAGCTCCCCGACCCCGAGAGAAAGGCGCTGACCCAGCTCAAGGAGCTCGTCGCCGCCGCGCTCGCCAACGGGGAGTTCGACCTGCCGCCTCCGCCGGCTAAGCCTGTCGAGGCAACTCCGGCGGCCGAAGAGGCCAAGACGGAGGAGCCAGCCAAAGAAGAGGCGAAGGACGAGGCGCCGGCCAAGGAGGAGGAGCCTAAGACCGAGGTGACGGCCGAGGACGAGCCCAAGACCGAGGCCCCCGCGCAGGAGGAACCGAAGGCTGAGGCCCCAGCCCAGGAGGAGCCCAAGACCGAGGAACCGGCCGAGGAGGAGCCCAAGACGGAGGCGCCGGCAGAGGCTGCGGCCGTGGAGCCCAAGGCTGAGGCGGCGGCGGCTCGGACGCGGAGGAGCCGGCGCCGGCGGCCGAGCGGAAGGAGGAGCTGATCTGGGGCGTGCCGCTGGTGGGCGACGACGAGCGCACGGACACGGTGCTGCTCAAGTTCCTCCGCGCGCGGGAGTTCAAGGCGAAGGAGGCCATGGCGATGCTCAAGGCGGCGGTCCTGTGGCGCAAGCGCTTCGGCATCGATGCGCTCCTGGGCGCCGACCTCGGCCTGCAGGACATGGAGAACGTGGTGTTCTACCGCGGCGCCGACCGGGAAGGCCACCCCGTGTGCTACAACGTCTACGGCGAGTTCCAGGACAAGGAGCTCTACGAGAAGGCCTTCGGCGACGAGGAGAAGCGGGAGCGCTTCCTCAAATGGCGCATCCAGCTCCTCGAGCGCGGCATCCGCGAGCAGCTCGACTTCTCGCCCAGCGGCATCTGCTCCATGGTGCAGGTCACCGACCTCAAGAACTCGCCGCCCATGCTCGGCAAGCACCGCGCTGTCACCCGCCAGGCGCTCGCCCTGCTCCAGGACAACTACCCTGAGTTCATCGCCAAGAAGGTAAACTTCTTTCTTGCTATTGTCGAATCGTGTCCTAATCCTTAATCCAAAATTCGGTATCTTTAGCTCAAAGATTGAACATTTTTTGTGTTTGCAGTGATTAAAGTTAAGTCTTTTGATGTAGTACTTGGGTTAGAAGTAGGATCTTTAGTTCCCGATGCTGTTATGTTTCTATATACTAGGACAAGGCCTGGGGGGAAGTTAGTCTTTCTTTTATAGCGCCTGTTGCTCAGTAATCTAGTAGTAACTAGATATCGCTGGGATCTTTTCCTTTTAGTTTTTCTCCTTTTCACCTTGTTGTCTGTTAGTCTTGTTGAGTGCTATGCATGCTCCTTGCTATAAAAAAAGGTACGCAAAGGCAAATAAATACGCTGATTGTGAGATTGGAGTGACTTCAGATATATCTGAATTTGAATAAACTGAAGTGGGATCATTAATTTGGTCAAATCATCGATCATGTGCAGGTATTCATCAACGTGCCATGGTGGTACCTTGCGGCAAACAAAATGATGAGCCCGTTCCTCACGCAGCGCACCAAGAGCAAGTTCATCTTTTGCAGCCCAGCCAAGTCTGCGGAGACTCTTTTCAGGTTTGCACACGTGGATCTCTGGCGATCGAATTTTGTGTAGTCAAATGTTATCTTCTTACATGTTGTTTGCTTTCTCTGTTTTGATGCAGATACATCGCACCGGAGCAAGTCCCTGTCCAATTCGGTGGCCTCTACAAAGAGGATGACACTGAGTTCTCCACTTCTGATGCCATCACCGAGCTCACTATCAAGCCTTCATCCAAAGAAACGGTTGAGATTGCTGCTACTGAGGTTGATCCTTGTTTCTTGTATCCTGAATTTCTTACAAAGTTTGTACTATGATGATACTAATTGTTGGTGTGTACGAAATGTGTTATCATTGTAGAACTCCACGGTTGTGTGGGAGCTCCGGGTGCTCGGATGGGAGGTGAGCTATGGAGCGGAGTTCACCCCCGATGCAGAGGGCGGCTACACTGTCATCGTGCAGAAGACAAGGAAGGTGCCCGCCAATGAGGAACCAATCATGAAGGGTAGCTTCAAGGTTGGCGAGCCTGGCAAGATTGTGCTCACCGTCAACAACCCAGCATCAAAGAAGAAGAAGCTACTGTACCGATTCAAGGTCAAGAGCTCCGTCGAATCCACTTGAGGTTCCAGCTGCCTGGCTCTACAGATATGATCACCAACCAGGTCCACAGGTCCATATCACCACCATTTGAACATGTTGCATGATAGAAGAGAACAATAAGAATTTTAGGCCCATTTTGTGCTTGGTTCTTTGATTTGTTGGTTTGCTGTTTTTTGGGGTCACATTTGTATGTGTTTACTTAAACCAAAGTGAGCTTGTTCTATGAGATAGCTGGGATCAGATGGTGGGGAAGTTTGTGATGGCGATTGTTCTTGAGGTCAGGAGTGGGGTAGGTGTGAAAGGAAGGACTGAAGAATAGCTGTTGCTGCTCTGTATATCTATCTGTCTGTACATTGCATCCATGGATTCTCTTTCATCAACATGTTAATTTTTAGATAGCAGCCCGTTTTGTCGTCACCAACGCCATGTTACTCTCCATGTTCTCCTGCTCCTTCCCTTTTGTCGTTTTTGGTGCTTTGCATTTGGCAATGAATGATCATGCCGCGCCATTTCAAGACAAATTTACGTGCATGCTGTGGAGTATGGACTAATGGACGTCAGGATCTCGGCCATTGCTTTACCCAATTGCAGTAAAAAACATCATCTCTTTGCAACCAATCGCCAAGGCTGTAGTGCAGTAGTAGCTATCTGAATTCTGATCAGGCTTGTTCTGGGACACTTCAGTTTTACTAGAACACTGTAGCTCTTTTGTACTGAGCTACTGATGCCATTCCTAATTAGGCAAGGGCATCTTTTACATCTCATTTGCATGAAGCTTCCTGACAATGGCAAGGCAAATTAAGGGCGCCGGCCAAACCAAAAGCAGGCATCTTCAAAGTGTGTATGCTATTAGATGGACATAAACCATACTTGAGTAGTGTCATTAACAAAAAGCAAAGACCAGATAAAAGCAAGGCAGAGCAAAGCAAGCACAGGCAAGCTGTAGATAGATAATAAAGAAGGCAAAGGAAAGGAGAATGTGTGCCGGTGCAAGAACTTTCCCTTTGACTACACAAGCAGTGCCTATAAAAACCAAAAGGGAAAGCCACCACATTATGCATATCCAGCTTGGCCATGATCCCCCTCTGTACCTGGAAGAATCCTTTTTCTTCCTCTGCGCCCTGTGATGATGGTGGAGGCAGATGATGTGATGACTGCACTGGGGCATTTGTTATTGTGATCTTCTTTCCATGGATAACATGTGTGTTGCGAGTTAGATCACTTTTCTGGCCCTCCTTACCTCGCTCATTTGCCGGTCGGCTGCCACACTCGCCTGCTCCCACGCTCCCGGGGCACGACAGACTAGTTTCCCTGCTCTGCGGGTGTGGCAGGAGGTGTTGCCTACCATGTCTTACATGGTGGGGGAGATGGCTGGTTTTACAATTCCGCTTAGATGGAGGTTAGATTTGAAAAAAAAAAAGAAAGGCTAGAAAAGAGACCACTTGGTGTGTTGCTCCATCTCTATCCAAAGGCTCGGAAAGCAGATCCATTTTCTTGGGTTTTTAATGATCAGGGAGAAAACCTCATCATTGATGGCATGGACAAGCGCCATTGTCAATTGTCATGCTTGTGTGCCATGTTGTTAGTTAGGGCCACTGGATGTGTCTCCAATTCTAGGGTTTCCTCCATATGGCCTGGTCGGGAGAGGTTGTGATCAGAATCTTCGCGTGTCTTATCTCAAGATTTATGTAGTTATTTCACTATCGATGTACAGAGGTAGCTTGGATTGAAACAATTGTTGTGCAATGCAAAAGATTTCGTATTGTGTTGTAGCTCTCTTGGCACCTGCAATGCATAGGAGTTTAATGTGGGAGCTCAAGGAGAGAGGTTTCCAACTTAGCAAGCTTACAACCACTCCACAGTGACCGGCGAAATCACCCAACCACCGTGGAGCATTGGAGGTACTCTAATACATCGGCTGTCGAGTTCTACTCGTGGGGTGAATGTTCGTGAAGTTTTCTCAGCTTATGAACATTCGTATTCGTATGCTTAGCAGTGCTCTTTGTGACCAACCATCAGGCTCTTCTAGCCGTGATTCTGGATGGCTCAAGTATCACCATAATTTTAAATTTGAAACGGGGAAGAGTAGTAGGCAAGCATGGTGGGTGCAAATCATTGTCATGCAGACAGGACAGCAGTATCATACTATCACTGTTTGTTGTCCCACCATAGCCTACTTGTCTTGCATCTTCATCACCACCGCCTTCCATTTAAAAGAGAGGAGACGGATGTGCGATTATGCATGGATGGACCAGAAAACCCAGAACCGTAACTTGCAAAGCTGCACTGTATTGTCACTCGCTCCTGGACCAGTATGGAGCCCTCAGCGTTGCATCTCCAGTCCGGGTATAAATTCCGGCTCACATTATAAAATTTGCTTCACAGCACAGAGTGCTCACCAATTCACCAACCACAGCTGCATTCATGCTTGAGGAATTAACCCATCAATTTCCTCTACACGATCAGGGAGACAAGCGGCTAAGAGCCTAAGATACAAGGAGCCAAGTAGGAGGCCTTCCTTACAATTTCCCTTGTCTCTTGCCAACCTTCCGATGAGCAGATAAGGCCACGCCCACACGGTCCCTTTCATTCACGCACCGCCATGCGAGCCTTTCGCTCGATCAGGGGAGAAGTTAAGGAGGGGCATGTACTGCAGGACGCACAGGTAGCGGACAAAAAACCGTGCGGCCTCTACGCGTTGCGATCCAAGCGATGGACGGGTCGAAATGACGGCGTTTTGGTCGCGTTGTTGCGGTGTTTTCCTGCGCTGGCGCAGGGGCGGGCGGGGTTACGAGGGCCGGCGGGCGGCAGCGGCGTGGCGGTGGGACGTTAATGAGCTGATTCGTCCGTGCAGGAGAAAATCGGCACGTTTCTGTGGTCCAGTGGTCCTTTTTCCTGTCGGTCCTTGGATCCTCCCAACTCCCAGTCCTGTGAGTGCTGGCTGGGGTGATTAAACTTTGTGCCGTGTGTTTGTCTGCGTGGGGCAAAATTGTACTCTGAATTGTTAACCGGGGTCATAAATGTGGTTGAGCCTAGTTTAAGTATCCTGACAGGCAATTTGCCTGGGAGAATAATTAGGCTGACTAATTACAGGAGGAGCTGAATTTTTTCCCGAGGGAGAGAGATGGAGAAGCAAATACTCCCACTGCTCCTGAACTGAACCGGTATTATTCTAGGTTTTTACGTTTCTATAAAGGCACATCTACAAAAGAATATATTACTTCTATTCATTATATTTTTAAATAGTATGCCTTACTCTAATCTATGGCAATAAATGATATTGGAAATGACTAATATGAAAGGGTATAGAAGAAAAAAAATGGTAAAAAGCTACATCTAAATTGTAGAATGACGTGTATTTAAAACAAAATTTGAAAACCAGAATGGTGTGTATTCGAAAACAGAGAAAGTAGTAGAATATTGTTACTTGTGTTGTATGTTAGTGCTCCGAGATAGTCGTTACAAAGCTAATGTAGAACAAACATAGAAGAAGATGAACAGATGAAGTAGGGACAAACTTCTCTTTTACTCCCTCCGTTTTTTATAAGGCCTATTTTTTGAATGATCTTGTTTACAAATATAAGACTTGCATGTAGATTTAATAAGACCTTTTCTATACCTTATTTATTTTCTTTCATCCATATGCATTTATTCATTACCACCCACACAAAGTATATCTTTCATCTTTCAAAATAATTAAGTGGGGGCATCTAAGTTATTTTCTCTCTTATTTTTCTCAATTTCAACACAATATTAATCTTTATACAAAATCAAAATACGTCTATAAAAAAACGGAGGGAGTATCATTTATTGATATCTCATTGATGCGTGTATAACGACCAACATTCACCTCTCCTATATAGACTGAACATTCGTGCTCTCTCAATAGAACTAGGTAGAAAAGCGCTTCTGACTTGTAGGTTGAATTTCAATAGCATGCGCTCGGAAAAATAATATTTTTTATTTTCGCAAAACCACCAACGGTCAAAAATAGTCCAGAGGAAAAAGGGCAAAAATTATCGGAGATGACAACCTTCTTTTGTCGAGCCTAATACTCTCGTGTTCTTGAGTAAAAATACATGTTCGCAAAACCACCCACGGTAAAAAATAGCCTAGAGGAAAAAGGCGAAAAATCTTGATGAATCTGTGTTTTTGTGACTAAAACATGTTTTCCGGGTTTTTGGGTGTGAAAACATTTTTCGAGTTTTTTTGTTGTGTTTGTTTTAAAAAAAAAGGCAGATTAGGGCGTCGCCGAATTCACGAATTATTATAAATCTTGGACGAATCTACATTTTTTAAAAAGACCCGCGGTTATGACCGTTGGCAAATCCATAAGTTGCTATAAACCTTCGATGAATCCGTGTTTTTGGTGACGAAAACATTGTTTTCGTTTTTTTAGGTGATGAAAACATTTTTCCGGTTTTTTGTTGCGTTTGCTAAAAAAATGGGTCGTCGAGACCACCGGCGAATCCGTGAGACGAAAACATCGTTTCAGTTTTTTAGTCTTGAAAATATTTTTTCGGTTTTTTTTGTTCGTTTGTTAAAAAATGGGTCGTTAGGACCCACCGGCGAATCCGCTGAACGCTATAAACTGCGCGACGAATCTACATTTTTTAAAAAAAACCGCTGATTCTGACACATTGTTGTAAATCCATAAGTTGCTATAAACCTTCGATGAATCTATGTTTTTGGTGACGAAAACATTTTTTTCCTTTTTTGGGTGTGAAAACATTTTTTTCGGGTTTTGTGGTGTAAAAACATTTTTTCGAGAAAAGCGGCGAAAGGACTGAGCGTAAGTAGGGACTTGTTTGTTATCTTTTGGACTGTTAGCTATCATGAAAAATTAGAAAAGGGCTTGTTCGTGATTTAGATTTAACGGGAGGCTTTTCCATAAATTACCGGGCGAGGACCTAAGCGAAAGAAAAAAAATTATTCTCATCTCACAAAAAATCATAAAGGACCTATCCGTAATTTCAAAAAAGCAGAGGGGTTTTTGGAAAATGTCGCGCTGACACGTGGTCATGCTGGCTGATCGGCAAACTCTAGCGTTATAAAGGGTGTAACCATGAGCAATATAGGTCCTAACTAGGCTTACACATATGGTAAATCTGCTGTCCAGGTAAAGCGTACGTACTATTAGACCTTCGGAACAGACGGATATATTCAACAATTTGCGAGGAGGGGAGTTTCATAGCGCGACCGACCGTGCCCGATCGTCCCGACTAATGCCTTGATCATATGTAAAAAATCATGCGAACGGGACGCTCGCTCCGTCCGGCTGCGTTCGAGCTTCGGCTCTCGCAGTCACCAGAGTCGTACCTAAGTTTTTGAGGCCCTGGTGCGAAACACAAAACGGGGCCATATATTAGGAAATACAAATAACCAAAATGTGATTCCATTATATAACTATATGTTTTTTCCCAATATTTGGAACTACAATAGGCATTAATGTTAAAAGAGTAAATGGTGAATCTTTCTTATCGATATCTTTTTAATTTCTAGTAAAAAGCATCATGCGCCTGGTGTTCTTTGAAATGAAATCTTCAATTATATCTTCATATTTAATCTTGTCCAGAACATCATTTTTCAAGTGCAATTGTTGCCAATCCATTGAGTCTTTCTTGTGTCACAGTACTGCGCATGTAGGACTTTACCAACTTCAATTTTGAAAAACTTAAGTCCTGCAGATGCAATTTATCACGAGAATAGTCAACAAAATTCTATATGCAATAAGGGCATTAGGAAAACAACCCATCCGTTTCACAAACTTCAGAATATCAAGAGGGCATATGTCTTCCTTAGGGATAAAATCTTGCAGGAACTTTAACTCCACATGTAATTCTTTGCCGTCATTATCAGAATGTTAACCACTCTTAAGTGCCGCCTCAAGGTGAGTACAAGAAGTAAACAAACTCTTGTCATCTAAAGAGCACAATTTATGCGAAGTAAACAAAAAATCAAAAGTTTTCTCGTACCCCTGGTATTATTCAAACCTCCTAGTCAGTGAAGCAATAGCTTGATCAACAATGGGTAAAAAATAATTGACTTTAATTGAGTCCTCAGCAGACTGTGAAGCAATAGATGCATCATCAGGGGTCTCATCAAATTGC
Source organism: Guadua angustifolia (assembly GCA_036346375.1). Taxonomy (NCBI): domain Eukaryota; kingdom Viridiplantae; phylum Streptophyta; class Magnoliopsida; order Poales; family Poaceae; genus Guadua; species Guadua angustifolia. Next base: position 35,344,791 of record CM070509.1, on the reverse strand, counting down.
CTTTTCATTTTGATTTTACGCTTGGTACAAAATGGGACAATTTGCATATGATCGAATCTTGATGCGATGAAGCGGAGTTAGTAGAACCGACGCACAAACATCTAAATTATATTCCAAGAGGCAAGACAAGAAATATTCACCCTAAAATTGATCGGTGATTTGAATAATTGAACTAGTACAACTACAGACCACATAAGAAGCAGCTGGATCGTTGGCAGCGACACCTCTCTACTGGGCGAATGGCGATCACGCCTCGGTGGGCGACAGCGGCACACCTGTCGCGGTGGCTTCTTGCGAGACACGAGTCACGATGAGTCGGGGAATCGGCATAATACGATGCATCCATGCGTTAGAACTCGGAAACCTTAGCAGGCCATAGTAGTGCAGCATATGCTGGGGGCCCCAAAAATTTAGGGGCCCTGTGCGATCGGTCCACTTGCGCTGGGCCTTAGACGGGCCTGGCAGTCACGCATGAGGCGAGGGCAACGCGCGTGCGTGCGTACGTGTGTGCATGTGTGAGTGGGATGCGTGTGTGCGCGTTTGTCGCTCGTCTGTTGTTTCTCTCTTCTATACCGTATTGTCAGAGCTCCTGGCTAATTTTCAAAAAAAATATATATATGTAAAAAATCATTCGGCCCTCATACTTTTCCACATCTCCCGATCGCTATGTGCCATCCATTTGTCATCCAGCGATCCAAAATATCGCTGTTCTTAGGACAGGAGACTTCACGTCGCCGTTCGAGCGAAAGCTCGTGATTTCTAACCGCCGCACGCACCATCGATCCCGATGTCTCGCGGCCCGTTGGATCTTTTAAAGAAGCGTGCAATCAAACCCAGAACGGGCGCATGGCGTACGTCCATTGTCGGGGAGTATCGCGGCGGTAATCTCTCATTGCTGCGTCCACGAAAAGCTCTTACTGGCCTGAGACTGTGAAAAAAAAGGAGAAAGGAGTCTGCTGTGAAATTAGTAGGAGTACCTCTGTTTGACAAAAGATTTGTTAAGATCTTGCTTGGGACCAGAAATAGAAAACATAGAAACTGTGAAAAACACAAGAATGGAAAAGAGGGGTATGGACATAACAAAGGATTGTAAAACACATAAATTTTACAAAATAGGGTGTTTGGTACGCAGAAATACGAAGAACCCATAGATTTTGAAGTTAAGGTGAAGAGTTCTACTATCCAAGCTTCCAATGGTATATGCATGTTTCACTGGATTACAAGATGTTCCATTCACGTTTCGTAGGTTTCATAAGAGTTTTAAATAGGTTTCATAAATATTTCAGCATGTCTTAACAAATTTCAATAAGTTTCTAATATGAGACTATAAGTTTTGTCCAGTTTCAAATTTTAACTAAGTTTCAAGAGACTAACTTCAAAGTTTCGGAGCACGTTCCGCAGGTTTCAAAAAAGTTTTGAACTAGTTTTACAAGGTTTTAGCGTGTTTAAACAAATTTCGATGGGTTTCAAATGATTTGAAACTTGATTTAAAAAAAGAGTTTCACAATAATTTCAATTAAGTTTTAAAAAGGCAAACTCTAAAGTTTCAAAGAATGTTTCACAAATTTCATATGGTTTCAACACATTTTAAAAAATTCAATGGGTTTCAATCTAAAAATATAAGTTGTGTCAAGTTTCAAATCTGAATCTTGATTAAAGACGAGTTTAAGATGAATCTCAACTGAGATTCAAAAGACAAACTTCAAAAGTTTCATAGAGATCCAACGGGTTTAAAAACTGAATGAAATCTATTGAAATTTAATCGCGATAGCTATCAAAGCTGAGGAAACTAAATTATATTGATGCAACACTATAAAACCTAATGAAACTTATCGATGAAATATCACGAAACTTATCTATGAAACGTCATGAAACATATCTATACACCTCCTGAATCTCAAAAAATCTAATAAAACTTAATCATGAAACCTATATGAAAATGTCATGTAACTTAGCCATAAACTTCTAAAACTCACGAAACAATATGAAACTTTATCATAAAACCTAGTAAAAACTGAATGAAATCTATTGAAATTTAGTCATGAAAGCTATTAAGAGTTAAGAAAACTAAATTATATTGATGGAATACTATGAAGTCTAATGAAACTTATCTATGAAACATCATGAGACTTATCTGTGAAATTTCATGAAATACTATGAAACCTAATAAAACTTAGTCATGAATCTTGTGAAACTTTTGGAAACTTGGCGAAACTTAGCGAAGAAAACTTATTAAAACCTTTCGAAACATAGATGTAGAAGTTCCTAAAACTTGATAAAACATATTCATAAAACTTTATTGGAACTTCGTGAAACAACCCATAAAAAGAAAAGATTTATAATGAAAATTAATGAAATGTAGTCATGTAACATATTGAAACTTATTCATGTAACTGAACGAAACTAACATATATATGAAACTATGATAAAATCTTTTGGGATGTAGATATGAAAACATGTAAGCATCACAGTGGCATTAGCATTACTATCCCATCTCTTTAACTATGTCAAGAAGACATGGACTATCGCCATCTTTCAAGCAATGTCTGATCCCGCTATTAGCATTCTAGCAAGCACCAGCCTCTCGAACAACAGCCTGCCCGTCTGCAACTCTGGCCACAAAACTAGTTAATTCCTACCTCCGGGCTCAATCAATCAAAGCATCATGCATGCAGCGTGCGTGTGGCCGTGTGGGGTGTTTCCATATACATACAAAGGCGATATCGCCTTTGAAAGTCATATAAAATTATTTTTTTAATATGATAAATTTATTTATTGAATTGGTTTTGATTTTAGTAGTTTGAGATTTTTAAAACTTAAAACTATTTATATTATGCTTTTATCAAATTTCAAATATATATGTTGGATTTACGATATTATGAAATAATTGTAAAAGACTACAAAGTTGTATGTGTAAATTGTACACCTTTAACAAAAAAAAATTCTAGTTCTATCACTGGCAACAGCGGCGGCAGGCCGGCGGGGAGGCTCCGTGGTTTGGGGCGGAGAGGGCGGCAGGGTGACTTTTGGCGGCGCATCATGCGGCAGCTTCACGCGCCTTGCCTCGGTCCTACGCAAAGGAAACCAAAAGGAGGTTTGAGCCAATGTTTCAGATTCCTGCGAAATCTATTGGAAAGGGAGATTTACCAAAGAAATATTGTTCACAGCTCTTGTTCCAAACGCCAAGATTGGTAAAATTCCATAGGAATAGAAACCTTCTGAAATTCCTTTGCAGTTCCTCCGATCCAAACGGGGCCCTAGTCCTCAAATGAACCAAGCAACTCTGAATTACATTTGCCGGTTTCCAATGGAACGATGATCTCGAGCTATTCTTGCCGATTCCGATGCTAAAACCTAAAGATGTACCAAGAATTTGAATGCAACAGGAGGTAAACCGTACATCGTACACGCAAGAAAAGGAAGAGCCCCGTGCTACCTACTTACCTTTTGCTCTCCCTTTGGAGGTTGCTCTTTCTCCGGAACCAAGAGGCGTCCACCACACCACACCACAGGACAACACAGCAACCGCAAACATGAGCTGCTGCTACAGCTTACAGGACCGTACCCTTAATTGGGAAAGGTGCTAGTACTGTACTAATCACCAGCCAACAATTACCAAAAGGGAAGATTAGAAGATAAGTGTACTCATTGATTCATTGGCGAGTGTGATGGTTATTAACTCAGAAAGCAAAGCATCACAACTCTTAATGATGAGTTGGCTAGGCCTAGGCGTATTGCGCTTCTCCTGTGTCTCTGAAGTCTCAACACGGTTAAAAAAAATTTCGATTGGATGGCTGAATACACTGACGTCCATTCCTATCGGTAGTACTCCTTTTTATTAGAAATATAAGTTGCATTCTAACTTTGCACAAAAAATTAAGGTTAGGTTGAAATTAGAAACGGTATGAGAGAAAATGGCTTAAATACCCCACTTAATTGTCTTAAAAGATGAAAAATAATATTTTATGTGCGTTGGTAGTGAATAAGTGCATATAGTTGAGTGAGAATAAATAGGAGTATAGTAGAAAAAGCTTCATTAAATCTACATACAAACCTTATTTTTCTAAACAGATCATTCAAATCATAGACCTTACATTTGTAAACGGAGGAAGTAGTTAGGGCATGCACAATGTTAGATATCAGCTATTTGTAAGAACATGCCACATAAGATTTTGTATGATATGGAGGAATGAGAAAGATGCTGTCTATTATTTAACAGACGATCTTATAGACAGCTTTATATTATGTATACCATTGTACAGACAATCTATTAATTATATAAGAGATCATCACATACAGTCATATAGACAGTCTATTGTATGAGTTGTCTTTAATCCTACCTATAGATGATATGGATGTGTATTACAGACAGCCACTATCACTGTCTATACTACTATAAATGCCCTTAGCAGTCATTCCCAGCCTCTGCTCCTCTTTTTTTTTTTTGTTGCTTCTTGCTTTTGTCAACACTTGATAAAAAAAGGAGAAAAAACAGGAGATGAAAGAAAGAAGAAAGGAGGAGAAATGACATATTGAGGGAGAGAATTGTTCGCTGTTTTAGCCTCTAAAATATCTTTTTTACAACTAGCCTTGCGGAAATTTTTTTATAGGAATAGCCCCATTCCACGCAGGGGAAGTGCTGAATTTGCTAGGATTTTGCACCGCTGATTTCTCGCACCCTATTCCGTGGTAATTGAAATCCCTGAGCCACCCCGTCGTGGGAAAAAAAAACCTCGCAATTCCGCACTACAGCACCATAGGATTATCTCTTTGTGGTACTGTAGAGCAGAGATGTGCTATTTTTGTAAAAAAATTTAAAATAATCTATTTTTGAAAAAAAGGAATAAGCAGTTCAGAAAAAAGAAGGTAGAAAGGGAACTACTCCAAATGATTGGTAATTCGAAAGAAAAGAAAAGAAAAGCGCCTAAATTAACAGCATGTTCTGGGGACACAGGAAAATCTACCAGAACTGTTCATTCGCCTTTGCCAAACGGTACTAGCAAATACTGACAGTTATTCAACTCCTCGTAATTATCATTGTCAGACATCGATCAAACAATACTAGCATAAGATTGCATTATTGCCGTGCCATACACTGATACACATGCCTGTTTTTTTTTTTTAGTGGCCTGGCCCTTGAGTATATACTGGAGTAAAGAACAAGCAGGGAACTGCATTGGATATGAAGCTGCTATTGGTTTCTACTGTGCGAGTAAACAATAGGCTGGACCTTTGGATTCTATGCAAGATTGGCGAAAGGTGTGGTCCACTACACTTGCAGTGCATGAGAGAAGGACCACAAATTTCCAGATTCAGGCCTTGGGTCTCGAGGTGACACAACATGATGCTGCTCCATTGCATTTTCTTTGTATCTCGGGCTTGACAAACTCTAAAGATGAATTTGCACAGGGGAAATCAAGGTGTTTCTATATTTTGGACTTGATGTGATTGTTTGAAACCCTCCGCGATGAAAACTGGAGTGAAATGGCATCATACAAAATTTTCAGCTATCTCGACTGTTCGAAAGGAGTCAAAGGACTAAATTAAGGAAATCAACATGAACAATACTTTAGAGACAATCAAGAAGGAAAAAAAGGGCAAGGGCGGTAGAACTAGCAATTTGGTGGGTCAACAGGAAAGAAGGTGAAACTGCCCTGAAAAAACGAAGAAAAGAATAGGCTGGTCTGATCAGCAGGCTCTGGGCCTCTAGTTGTCCTCCGTAGCTGAACTGAAGCAACGGAAAAGCAGGGAGTTTCACTGCAGCAGCGTCGCATCTCGCAAGTCATCTCTCCTTTCCAGGGGGGCAATTTCGCAGCACATTCTTTGATGACATAAAATGTCGAAACAAACAATCGGAGGACCAAAAAAAGGGAGAGAATCTTGCGCCTTTAGCCAAAATTTCCCGGCACAAGTGCCGCGCCAAGCAAGTCTTTTTCTCCCAAGAGTCTCAGAAACGAAAGGGCGAGTTTTTTCAACAGCTGGTGGATCGAATTGCGCATGCACTTCAGTTGATGTGATCTTTCACTAGCCTCCGTTGTGACTTGTGACACCGGAAACGGATGGATTTGCTGTTTGCGTACAGTTCGAAGGCCGAAAATCGACGACCTATTAAGCAGCCCATTTTGTTTGGTTCAAGCAGCTCGAAGCCGGTGACTTGAAGAACTCGTGGTTGAAGCCGGTGACCTCTACTGTTCATCCAATAGTCCGGCGTTCAATCCACTGATGATGAAACTAGACAGATCTGTTCGGTGTTCGAGCCTACGAAGAACTCGTCAATTTCAAGAGGAAGCATGAACTTTGCATTAGCGTGCACATGGGTCGGCCCATGATGTTTTGTCATTTGCTTGGGGTCCTGTGTCGGAACGGCCCATTTCATCTCTAAAAGCTTTGAGCTCCCTTCTTGCTGGGTTTGGGTAGGGCCATGTCAGTTCCACTGTCTGGACTTGTGCCGTGTTTATCCCTGGAATAGTTTCGCTAGTACCCAACTTTGTACTGGCTACAGAGGCCCATATTAATTCCAGAATCCGGCCCTGGGCTCGTAGTATAATAATAATAATAATAATAATAATAACCCTTCTACACTTGGCAAAGTCCCGGCCACCACAGCCATTTGAGCCGAGGCGGCTCGGCTCGGCTCGAGCCGGCCGGCTCAGCTCGGCTCAAAAGATTGTTTCGCGTTTTGGTTCTTTTAGAAATTACGGATAGGTCCTTCGAGATTTCTTGTGAGGGGAAGATTTTTTTTCTAAATCGCGTTTGGATCCCTCGTACGTCATTTTACGGAAAAAAACTCCCGTTAAATTCAAATGCGAACAAGCCCTTTTCTAATTTTTCGGGATAGCGAATAGGTCCAAAAACGCAACAATTAGGTCCTTACTCCTTACGTCTAGGTTATTTCTCCGTTTTTTCTAGGAAAATTATTTTCGTCACCAGGAATATGTGTGCAACTCTATCTCTAGACTTTTTTCCCACTCGATTTCCCATCTCGATCTCGATATTTTTTAAAACATGTATTATTACTTTCGTGAGCAGCGTAGAGTGTTAGACTCGACAAAAGAAGGTTGTCATCTCTAATAATTTTTCGCCTTTTTCCTCTAGACTTTTTCCTCACGGTTTTTCATTTCGGTCTCAATATTTTCCAAATAATTAAATGAAAGAATATTTCTACAACTCTATCTCTATTTTTTCCGTTTACGCTCATTAATTGACGATTTAAAAATAAAACACCACAAAAAACGAAGATTTTTTTTCTAAATCACGTTTGGGTCCTCGTCGTCATTTTACGGAAAAGAACCCCCGTTAAATTCAAATCGTGAACAAGCCATTTTCTAATTTTTCGGGATAGCGGACAGGTTCAAAAACGTAACAATCAGGTCCTTGCTCCTTACGTCTAGGTCCTTTCTCTGTTTTTTCTAGGAAAAAATATTTTCGTCACCAGGAACATGTGTGCAACTCTATCTCTAGACTTTTTTCCTAGCTCGATTTCCCATCTCGATCTCGATATTTTTAAAACATGTATTATTACTTTCGTGAACGCGTAGAGTGTTAGACTCGACAAAAAGAAGGTTGTCATCTCTAATAATTTTTAGCCCTTTTCCTCTAGACTTTTTCCTCACCGGTTTTTCATTTCGGTCTCCAATATTTTCCAAATAATTCGTCGAAAGAGATATTTCTACAACTCTATCTCTCTATTTTTTCCCCGTTTCGCTCATTAATTCGACGATTTAAAAAAATAAAACACCGCCGAAAAAACGAAGATTTTTTTTTCTAAATCACGTTTGGGTCCCTCGTGTGTCATTTTACGGAAAAGAACTCCCGTTAAATTCAAATCGTGAACAAGCCATTTTCTAATTTTTCGGGATAGCGGATAGGTTCAAAAACGTAACAATCAGGTCCTTGCTCCTTACGTCTAGGTCCTTTCTCTGTTTTTTCTGGGGAAAAATATTTTCGTCACCAGGAACATGTGTGCAACTCTATCTCTAGACTTTTTCCGGCTCAATTTCCCATCTCGATCTCGATATTTTTTAAAACATGTATTATTACTCGTGACGCGTAGAGTGTTAGACTCGACAAAAGAAGGTTGTCATCTCTAATAATTTTTAGCCCTTTTCCTCTAGACTTTTTTCCTCACGCGGTTTTTCATTTCGGTCTCAATATTTTTCAAATAATTAAATGAAAGAGATATTTCTACAACTCTATCTCTCTATTTTTTCCCGTTTAGCTCATTACTTGACGATTTAAAAAATTAAACACCGCCGAAAAAAAAAAGAAAAATTTCCTTTGAAAAAAAGCGACCGTGCATGCGTGAAAACGGATAGAGTGCGAATGAATATTGTTCTCTTTGAATTTTATTTTATTTTATTTTTCTTTGATTTAAAGTTAGATATATGTCAGATATAGATATAAATTTGGATTATTTGAAATACAGATATTAAACAAATACGTGACTGATTCTAGTCTTGGATATACAAACACAGAGAAGAATATATGCTGAACCATTTTAACATGAAAGATAACTATGATCGGTTTTGGGCCTGATCTTTGTTTGTATATACTGATAATATACATGCATATCGCGTAAAACAAATGTAACAGCAAGAGAAATACGGGCGTTCAGTTCGCCACCACCAACGCCATGGATTCTCTAATTACTTTTCTTAATTCTCCTCTCGTTAAATCATTTGAAAATTAAGATTTTCCTTTGGTATGTACAGCAAGGTGTCATCTTAACCAAAAAGAACCTTGCTAAAAGGAACTGGATTGGGAGTCATAAATGTTGTTTTTGTAATAATAATGAAACAATCAAGCACTTGTTCATTGATTGCCAGCATGCCAAAAATATTTGGAGAATTATTCATATCGCTACTGGGTTAACTGCACCAAGATCTATTTCACACATGTTTGGAAATTGGTTATCAGGCTATGACAAGAAAGAGAGAAGATTGATTTTTGCGGGGGTTGCAGCTCTCTTGTGGGCTATTTGGTGCACTCGTAATGATTTACTCTTTGAGAACAAACAATATACTTCTTGTTTGCAGGCGATCTTCAGGGGAACATACTGGTTGCGCTTTTGGGCTCTGTTGCAGCATGATACCTCAAAGGAGACTTTCCGGATGGCAAGTAGAGCTCTGGAAGTGGTGGCGCTAGAATTATTTGCCAAGCATGGATGGCGAAATAATAATAGACTCTGTATTTGAATTTTATTTAGTTTTCTTATTCCTCTTTACTGGAGATCGGCTTGATAGCTGAAGATTTTGTAATTTGGTCGTATGCTTTCTGCAGAGATCGGAATTTTTTTCCTTTATCTAAAAAAATCATTTGAAAAAAGAAAAAGGGAAAAGAAGAGCACAGTGTAGAAGGCCGGCCTAGCCCATTTAGCCTAGCATGTCGCATAAGAGGGGAGGGAGCTAGGTTCCACATCTCCTCAAGCCGCTAGTAGGGGTCTAATCAGGTTGGATTCAGTCCAATATCGTTTATCATCGTGTATTCTAATTCATATTTTTCTTGAATATAGAGTCGAACACGAATAGTACCGTATACGAATATAGATATGGATAGACTCTGTCTGGAATTCAGATCGAACTCATTATGGTAACAAATATTTGATTGGATATCATGTGAAAACATGTCATATATAGCGCGCATACAACACTGAGGATTACATAATTAAAGTTCACAACACGTCCAACACAACAACAGTAGTTTTACAAGCAATAACAACTCCAAATCACATATTGGAAGCTACCATTGTAAAGATCTCGTCAAGCTGATTGAAATGGATATATTATTTACCTAATTATGAGTTCGAACGAAGAAGATAAATACGTATTAAAGATATCAAAATCTATTGAAATCCGTATATTCGAGACAAATTCATCGAAACTATAGAGAGGAAAATCGAATATATCCGATTCTGATGGATACCTCCCTCCCAAATTTGATTATGAATCTGACAAAAATGATATAGAATCCTAATCCGAAAAATATTCAATCAGTTTTCCCAAATCTGATCCAAATGTGGTCAATCGAGAAGTACTCGATCCAATTACACCTCTAGCTGCTGGCGTCGGTCCTGCCTAGCGATTGCTACCCATGACCACCACCCTGCCATTTCTTCGCCACTCTGGGAGAGTTTGAAAGGATTGTTAGAAATCCCTTCGGTGAAGTTGGCAAAGAAAGGCTCGAGCATAGCTCGGTTGGTTGGAGCGCCGAGTGTGCATCCAGTCTGCCTGCATTCAAGCGCTACTCAACGGAAGCGCTCGCGGAGTTAAGGATGCATGTGTGCTTGTGCGTGTGTAGGTGTACGTTTATAGCTCGATTATTGTCCTTCTTTAATGAAATACGAGCTCTTGACATTTTTTTTAAAAAAAAGGTTGGCAAGAGATTGCCCAAGAAGGCTACCTCTCGAAGGAGTGTCCATCTAGCTTCGAAATGAAAAGAAAGACGACTGCGTGAAGATGAAAAAGATCCATACGTGCTAATAGAGGAGCTAGACATTGTCTGGAAGTGGCGATCAAGACCATTGCAGCACTACTTGGCCTAGACAAGCTAGCAAGTTGAATTTTGAAGATGGTAGTTGTCTTTTCTCTGTTTGGATGAGTCATGTGGCCGTGGTGACCTAGGTGCATAGCTCTTTGTAGCGTTTGGTGATCTTTGGTTGCCTACTGGTTTGAGATGCTTGCAAGTGTTGGTATATTGTCTTTTGAATCGGCAATGGTACGTACGAGCTATTTATAAGAGTATACCACAAATAATTGGGAATTTCTAAGTGGCATTCGAGTGTTTTTTTCTTATTTATGAGCACTCTTTTTTTTTACGTATGGAGTATTCAAATATGATGAGAGGAGGTAAATTGATTCCATCAATTAGATCTAGAAATGAAGGCTCAAAATTTAAGTGCTATTTAGCAAGAAAACACTTAGATGCTCTCTAGGCACCCCCAAATAATTTAGATGACATGGAAGAGAAAGGATGAGAGATAAAGATAATGTCTACTATTTAATATATTGAGATAATGTCTACTATTTAATATATTGTCTTATAGACAGTTTTATATTGTATATACCACTGCACATACAATCTATTAATTGTATGAGAGATAAAGAAAGAGTGAGAAAGATGATATCTACTATTTAACAGACAACCTTATAGTTGGTTTTGTACTAATTGAACAGTGTAATTGCACGGTTTGGTTTAGATTTCAAAATTTATATTTTTGTAATATATATTTTAATTTAGGATATTTGATTTCATATTTAATTACTCCATCCGTTTCTAAATAGATGATGTTTTATAATTTTACACTTTAACCAAGTTACTTGTAGAAATGATCAAATCACCCATATTCATTAGCTCACTTATTGCTCTTAGATGATACCTATTACTCTAATCCGTAGCAATAAATAACATTGGAAATATTGAATGGTAAGGGTATGCAAAAGAAAAAACAGTTAAAAGTTGTTTCAAAATTGTAGAATGGTATGTATTTAGAAACAAAATTTGAAAGCTAGAATGTCATGTATTCAGGAACGGTGGGAGTAGCAAATTTTATTTTGAGATCTCTCTTTATGTGTGAATAGTAAGATGCTCATGCGTTGCAACGAGTTCTAAAAAGAAGGTGGTACATATCATAAAACATGACCAAAATTTTTAAAAAAATCCGAGTCATCCATGATGTTCTAGAGAATTCTGCAAGAAATTAGTTGATGGAAGCAAAAATTGTATACCATCGCGATCGGATGGTCAATATTGCATGGAGTTCGCCCTTCCGTGCTCGAGACTTTAGCTCTGAGTCTCTCCTCACCCTCTTTGGTTCTGCCTCCCATTCCACTCCCTCTCCCTCCTCTACCACTCTCTCCACTACGCCACTGTCCCCTCCCTATTGTTTTGTCGTCTCCTCACCATGCCCTTGTCCTACGGTGTGGCTATGTTCTACCCACGTCACCTTCACCTTCTGTCGACGGTATCACTTTTCTTCCCCACGCTGGCTCGTCGTCGTCACCCCGATCACACATGTTCTGGTCTAACATGGATCTAATGGTAGGGGCCACAGATCTCTCCCAAGTCATGAACACCATTCCTCTTCTTAGCTTCCTTGCTTCCAACCTCGTAACCTGTTGTTGATGCCCAGGAGAAGCAACAAATCCAAAATCAACCACTGCTGGAGGAGTTGATGATTGCCTAATCCCCCTGCTGCATGTTGAATCCCCTAGCACTACCACCAACCGTTGTCTCCCCTTAACCCCACCTTGATATAGTTCAACCAGCGGAAATCACTAACTGATGCGTGGATGCCCAATATTTCATAATACCACACACGATAACTTAGAAATCAATATGAAAAGATAGAATTGTAAGGGTTTTCTTGGTACAATCTGAAAATAATGAGTCTTTAACTTACATAATAAACTCTCTCTTACAAATCACGACAATCAACTAAAATCAAGCACACACCTTAATCATGGCCACCAAATACCATGGCAATTTTTTTAATTTATTTCAATGCATCAACTCTAATCTCTACAATAGGGTATCCCACATCTAAACTGACTTTAATTCACCTTATAAACGTATATAACTTGGACTCTAAAAGATAAAAAGAGATTACAACTTTGAAACTTAGATTCGGCCAACCGGTAAGCCGAAACATAGTGGCCAAATTAAAAATAAAAAAAGCAAAATTGGAAGAACTCACTATGTATAGATATGAAGATAATCTCATAAGCTTTTGGTAAAGTATAAGAATGTCAAAATCTGAGCTTGAAAATGAAAGTTATGGACCTTTTATTTTAGCATGTGCTATCAATCCGAGCTAATTTCTTTCTTTCCAAACCAAATTGGATTCTTCTTTTCTACTAGTTGGGCTCTCCTTTTCTCTTCCCAAATCAAGTGCAAGCCTACATACCCTCCATCCATGCAGCCCATATAGCCTTGGCCCATATGACCATGCCCTTTGTTGGCCTATGAGGCTATAACATCTTGACCCATACGGTTATGCCCTTGGCTGGCCTATGCAGCCATAGCTAACACATTGTTGCTTTGATATGATTTACGCATTGCCAGTATAATATACTTCTCATGTTTTATGGTTCCAACCATCCTCCCTCACCTTCCGCTCGCCTAGATGCTTGATTTGTTCTTTCTTGCTCAAAACAATAACACCATGTTCTTTGATCATGATTTGTACACCAAAAAAACAATCCAAAGTGGTGTTGGCAAGTGGGGCCGTATCACATTACCAAGCAAGATCGAGATATTTCTTCCCAATTCACTCCATCTCGCCCCTCTCAACCCCTTCCATATCGATCTACTTTGTGAAAGTGTAGATATGGTTGGTAGTGATGATTCTTAGGGATTTTGGAATGTATTTTGGAAGAATAGGTGAACGTTTGGAGGTTTTTTTTCGATTTTTCGGAGGAGTGATGTACATATGGAAGGGCTTTTTTATTTTTAAGGGGCAATGACACGCCTATGCTGATTTTGGCCCAATCAACCACCTAAGCCGGTCCAGTTGGTGCCTCGGCCCAGCTGACCTGTTTGGCCACCTCCTCTCTCCCTTTACAACCCTAACCCCTCTCTCACTCCCTTACTCTCTTTCCCCACTCCTTGTCACTCCCTCTCACGCATCTCTCTCTTGCTCTCCATGCTTGTGTTGTCACCATGAAATCTACCATCTGTTCTGGCTCTCCCCACCTCTAGTGGCCATGCCTCAACTCCTTCCTCATCGCTCCACCTCCCTCTCTCTCCAATCGAACTGCTATCGCTTGAAACTCTGCCACCTCATCCTATCATGGCACCACCCCGATCTACAATATCTAGTAGTATCCATCACTGCCAACGGCCTCTTCAGCTTTCGCTCAACTCTCTCAATTCTCTCCTAGCATCGGCACCTTGTGGGGGCCACCGAGTTCCAAGGCACGACGCCGTGTTGGGGCGGCATAGACACAGACCACAGACCCATGGTCGTCGCATGGCTGCAGTGGTCAATAGAGCGATCGAGCATGGGTGACAAGGTAGACAGTGAAAAAGTTGGCGAAAGGCGCAGAGGTAGTAGAGACCATCGGTGTCGAAGTCATTGAGTCACGAAATGTGCGCATCCGGTGGATCCAGCGATGGGGGGCTAGCCGAGGTCGACATGTGGAGGGAGGTCGAGGAGGCCCGGGAGGTGGCCGGCAGCAATGGAAGCCATAGGATCTGGTGGATCAATGCGACGGCGTGAGGTATGGTGGTCGTGCGGTTTTAGGACGAGCAGCGACGTAAAATAGGTATTTCTTCTGTCGACGATCGGGATCGTCAACCGCAAAAAAAGGTAGAAGTCGAGAGTTTATGGGACGAGCTGCGTTTTACTCGAGCGAAGGAAGAAAATCGATCGAGGCGATGGTGAACAAGGCGACAACGAGCACGAGACAAGAGTTTATCTTGGTTCGAGCCCCGTGAAGGTAATAGCTCTACTCCGATCGCCTCCTGGCGGTGATTCTTGTTAAATGGGTGTCTGAGCGGTGTTTACAACTTAAGACGATAATGGTGATTCCTAACTTCGAGCTTTGTGTCCCTTTGTCTTCGTGTATCCTTGGTCTTTATACTTCCTTTATGCATAGCGGTAGGAGCCAACCTCGGAAAGGGGCCTCAGTGCACCTTGAGGGCCGACAAAGAAGCGCCCCCGAACTTGCAGGCGCCTCTGAGTCACCCCGACCCACTCTCTGGCAACGTCGATCAAATGCGATCCGAAATCCTAGGGCGGACCGGGGCTTGAGTGAGACCCGCTCGAGCTCGAGGTCGAGAGGTCTGCCGAGCTGGTCGCGCCCTTGCTCGAGGTCAGCGCCCATCTTGTACCAGTCCAGTCGGGGCCTTGAGAGCATGGGAATCTGCTTGACCACACTCCGGTGGTCAAGGGTACCCGACCCTCGTCGGCTAGCCCCGAGGCTCTAGGTCGGAGGAACCCTCGGGGCGACCTCGAGCCTTATTCTTGAGATGAAAAATAACCTTCATAGGTCTTGACTCCTTGGTCGAGGTCGGGCGGAGACCACAAGGCAAGTCTCTTAGCCCACGACACTGGCGACCTTGGTTCTCGATGTTGAATGCGGATGTGAGCGGTTGGTGGGCACTGGCGGCGTCTCGACTCGTGGCCCAAGCCTTAATCACGGTAGTCAAGTCATAGTTGGCACGCCTTTTAAGGCGCCTGTGGGCTGGATTTTCCGTGTTGCGGTTCATAATCCCAGCGCCACATCTTGACAAGAAAAAGCTCTCGCCCTTGAGCCCTTCGTTTTCCAAGTCCTCTCGCCGAGCAAGGTCCTCCTCTCCCCTCGAGACAAAACGGGCGATCGCCATGACCAAGTTAGGAAGGAGCACTCTGTCGGACTCGAGGATGAGAGAGCTCGAGTCCACAGAAATTTCTTGGACCCGTTTGTATGGCGGCTGCCGAACGAGACCGAGCAGCGCCCAAGGACGATGAGATCGTCTGCTGCAAAACACTCGTCCTCTTTGGCTTGCGGACCCGGAGAGTGAGTTAAATCGTGAAGGTCCTCTCCAGTGCGACATCGAGCTCATCAATCTGGTGCCAAACTCCGTTCTTCTCCTCACCATCTTTTCCCATCTATGCGAGGGTTCTGGGGATTCTCCCAGCCCCTCGCTCTTCTTCGATACTTGGTCTCTTAGCTCAGGAAGGACCCGTGGTCGTTGCCTCTACTTAAAACAGCAGGTCGGGCTCAAGTGGGCCTTCCTAAGTTCGGCCAGGATTCCCTCGGCAGTGGAGCAGCCTTTGGTTCTACTGAGGAGGCGGTAGGACATTTGGTGTCTGAAGGACCCCATCGCCAACCGCAAGAAGGAGACAGGAGTCGGACGACCTCGAGGTCGACGAGGAGGCCATCGCCCTCATCCATATCTGCGCCACCACGCTGCCTATAACGATGCGATCGCTGCGATTTCTGCGAACGCGTGTCCCCTCTCGGCGAAGGAGCACCTTCTTGAGATCGAGGGGACCGGCGATGCCACCGCGAGGGCACGTCTAGTAAGTCTTTTGTCTCAAGGTCGGCTTGCGCACACCCGATCCTCTCTTGGCGGTAGCTTGTCTGCGGATGCGAAAAGAATCACGGGTCTCGCCGGGATGGTCGAGATGTTCGGGAAGTCGCGCGCGAAATATCGTCATCGGCAACCCCCGTCGAAGAATGTACTCCATCGAAAGAACGAGTAGGTCACCCGACCAAGCGCTCGAGTCTTATACCCACGAGCCCCTTCACGAGCCCCGCCCGCGAGCCCATCGGGAGTTCTTGGACCGACAAGAGGATGCTCCGCCGTGACGAAACAAAAGGTGAAAGCGACCTCCACCGGTCGGACCAAGCGAGCGGTGGCGAAAACGCCATGTCGAGTGGGGAGGCCGTGCCATGGTAAGGTCCTTGGTCGAGCCCAGAGCTTGTGTTTTCCAGCCTTGCCGTTTTGCGAGTTTCGCCGTCGTAGCAGCAATGAGCCTTGTTCTGCCGCCGCCAGTCTTGAGTACACCCAGAGCCTCGAGCAGAGCCTCGGCTGCGGCGGGTGATCGGAGGCGGCTCGGACCCAGAGACCTCGAGCCGCGAGGGCGCATAAGCGTGACATCCCCTCAACATCAGGCAGACAAGACCTTGGCGACCTTCGACGAGGAGGCAGTGACCAGGTAAGCCCCCAGCATCGGCTGCGCCGCCTTCGTGCTACGGCTTAGTGTATGCTTTTGATCGCAGACCTCGAGCACCCTCGCTCGAAACTTGCCGTTTGTGATGGTTTTGCATTGTCGGTAAGTCCGAGTCAGGAGGAGGAGAACATGCCGAGTGGTACCACGCGCGATCGTCGTGGGACACGCACTTCTTCGAGCCAGCCCTTGGTCGGTGAGTTCTACCAAGGGCTCGGCGACTCGTCCGGAAAACGAGCCTGCGATCGTATGGGCGGACTCTGACAGGCGAGGCCCACTGGCGCGAGCAGCTGTCGATGGGCTTCCAGCGCCCGTGAGAATACTCGAGACCTTGAGGCCATGATTGAAGTAGCCTCAAGACCCCACCACCCACGATCGCTCCGGGCGGCCGAGGACTCACCACGCGTCACCGAAGCGTCAGACGCATGAGCTCCTGATCCTCCCAGTAGTAGGTATGCGGCCGAGCGCATGACACCCGAACCCTGGTCGGGGAATCTGAGGCGGATCGTAGCCATCCCTTGGCGCCGGAGGCGAGCGGGACCCGGCCGTGGAGATCGAGGCGGCTCTGCCTATGTCCTCCCCATCGGGCCTCAGCCCACCGGGAGGCAGGATAACAAAGCCGCCCGGGCGAGGACTCGAGTCCGGCCCAAGTCGCCATCGGTGGCGTGGTCGATCCGGCACGGCGTGGCGGACGAGGAGGAGGAGATCCCTCGCGATCGTATTGGCGGCCGTGAGGACTTCACCGCGCCAAGCGCTGGAGGCGACTTCGGCGGTGAGGTCTTCCGCGAGACCGTAGCTCATGATTTGACTTTCTTGTCCCTCACTTTTGGGCCATCCTTTTAAATGCGTGAAGGTGATCGTTGTGCCTCTCGAGGGTTACAAGGCCTCAGGAGTATCTTTGTCGTCTTTGGGGAATCTCCTCGGCCTTGATGGGCCTTGGGGAGGTTAAGCCTTGTCCGGCTCGTCACAGAACCATTGGTCGGCGAGGGGAGCTCGAGTGAAGGCCCAAAGCTCGATGATCTCGGCCGGACGATGAGGCGCGAGGAGATAGATCCTGTGAAGAGCTCGGCGGACCAGGGTCTCCGAAGCGACCGTGTTAGGGCCGTGGAGCGAGAACCGCCACGTTCAGCCCACAGCTTCGAGGTGGCGGGGCAAGATCAAGGCTCGGAGAGGCTTCGCGGCGTCAACTCGAGCTCAAGGCCAAAATACTCGGCTCGAAGAGGAACTTGGGGCGTCAACAAGACACTTGAAACCGGCGGGCCAAGGTCAAGGACACAGAGAGGGCAGCTGGCGGGCGAGCACACTACAGGGCAGGCGTCCCAGGCTCGAGGCCAAAATCCTTGAGCTTGAGGGAAGCTCGAGCGATGCCACCAAGGCGCTCGGTCGAGCGATGCTAAAGTCGGTATTGGAGAAGGTTCCCACGGATCGCCCCTTGGGCGGGACTAAGGTCACCGCTCGAAAAGCTTCGGCAGCGTCGATAAGCAGGCGAAGAATGCCTGGCCCGGCTTGAAGGCGAGCGACAGCGAGCGTGGATGCTTCCGAATAAGCCCTCGGCTCGAGGTGAGATCGCAACCACGAAGGCAAAGTGGCCCGGCTCGGCGAGAAAAAGCTTACTGCGAGATGGCCGACTGTAAGAAACATCAAAGAGCGCGGAATGTACTAACAAAAGTGGTTTGTTTTGGTGTACAAAAAAACCTCGTCCTGTTGTAAATCCGTAGCTTGGGGATACTTGAAGTCTTCCTTGCCTTGCTTATTGGTCGTTCCGTGCTTTCTGGGTGCGTGGCTTGTGACATGGGTAGCCTTACCCGGCCCGTTGGTCAGGAGTCGGCGGCGCGTGCCTCGGGCACAAGATTTAAACATGGACGAGAGGCCACGACACGCAAAGTGGAGAACAATTCGCAATGGTAGAGGGCGCGAAGCGGTCATCGTTAGTGCTCGAGCGGTCCTTGCGACCATGCATATCGCTCGGCGGCTAAAGCGGCGAGGTTCTCTTCGAGCGAACACGAGGAAAACTAGATTGCGAAGAGGTTCGACCTCGTTTAGCTCGTTATTTGGCGGTGAGCGTCAAACTGCGTTGCTTAGACCAGAAGCGAATGTGTTTGCGCCGAGGTCGTGTTCGAGAAAAACAAGCGAGCCGTTCGAAAAAGAAATAGCGATAACATCGGTGAGCGGAACATAGAAAATGAAAGATCGACTTTATTGAAATGTGGGGCATAGGGTTTACATAAAACTTAGAAGTGATCTATATTCCTGAGCTAGAGAGCTCTCTGTAGTCGGGCATCGCTAGCCGTAAGCCCGTGCGATCTGTTGAAACAACTCTATAGGGCCCTCCACATGAGGATAACTTGTTGGTCTTTGGGCGAGCTCACGAATCCGCCTCGGGGCTAAGTCCCCAACAAGGAGCTTCTAGGTCGTCTGGCCGAGAGGCGCATGTCTGCGAAGAGTTCTGCGGTAGTCGTTGATCGTGGCATGCACGGCATCTTACTTCTAACCGAGGGTGAGGTCGAGGCCGTTCGCTCAAAATCGACAGTCGACCAAGCTGACTCTAGCGAGCCAGTGACCTCGGGAGGCGGGGCGGCCGATGCAGAACCACGAGCTGGAAGGTGTGGACCACAATGGCTCGGCTTGTTGTGAATCTGAATAGACCATAGGGGCGGTGGGAAGTTAGTCCACCGAGGCCTTCTTGTGTCGGTCGAGCTCATCTGCGACTTCGTTTCTTGGCATACTGACGATTTGCGGTTGGCGTTCCGCTGCTCCGTTGCTTTGGGGTGAGCCAAAGCGAAGCAAATTAATCTTAGAGTTCCTCGCAAAACTCCTGGAACAACTTCATTTGATGGCCCGATCTGGTTATGGGTGATAATCTTGCATGGAACCCGTGCACTGGTGACCCACGAACAAGCGGAAAAATGAGCTGCCGGCGGTTATGGTGAGCAAGCTCAACCTCTATCCACTTGGTGAAGGTGTCGGCAATGACGAGCGAAACTTCTTCCCTCCGTTGCTTGAGGAAAAGGCGAGGATGTCGACCCAGTCGAGAAGGGCCACTTGTGCGGATGGTGCGGAAGCGTGGCGGAGTTGATCGACTTCGGGCGTGGAATTGGCGAGCTCGGCGAGTGCGGACGATATCACGAGTATCTGAAGCCTTGAGGGCCAATAGTACCCATCGCGGAAGGCCTTCCCGACCATTATCTGTCTGAAGAGTCGCCCCACGAGGCTGAGTGAATGTCATGCAGATGGGTACTTACCCTCCTCCGTGGAGATGCCGCGTCGGGATCTGCAGGAAACATTGCGTCTGTAAAGCTCTCCCTCGACAAGCGTGTCTGAGACTTCGCCCGGCAACAATCCGCTCTTCCGGCGGTCGGTGTGAGTCGCCCGACAAAGAAGCGTGGATGGCCTCGGCCGGAGGTGTGTACCGACCATGGCGGCCGCGACCTCTTAGTCGGAGATTGTGGGCCGCTAGTGTCTCGAGGATAGCGTCGAGTGGGACTTCGTCGTCGGAACCAAGCTTGGAGAGAAGTCCATATTTGGAGTTGTCCTTCCTAGGGATGTGTTTGAGCTCAAGTTCTGGAACCACTTCTCCATCTTGCGTGTCTCGTGAGGTACTTTGTCATCGAGTCTCACGAGCCTTTGGTAGTCCTTGTTGAACTGATTGATGGCCAGTGAGAGTCGCCCTTCACGACAGGCGGCGCCTCCCAAACCTTGCAAGCTACTTAAGCCGGCCAAAAACCGTATTCCGCCACATTGTTGGTCGCCGAGAAGCCAAAAGCAATTCGTACCTCGGCTTGTCGCCTTGGTGAGGATAAGGATCAGCCCGGCGCTTGAAGGATCTCGGCCGTCGAAGAACATGACCAGGGCTTTTAGTCCTCGACACAAGCTCGGGAGGCGAGGCTGCGGCGTCTGCTCGACCACCGAAGTCGGCGAGCACTTGCGACTTTATGGTCGTCGGCGCGCCACGACACGGGCGTCGAACGCCGCCAGTTCCATGGCCCACTTGGCGGTCGCGCCGCCCTCCGGGTTCTCGGGATGTCCCGGCGGGAAGTTGCTCGGGGCGACCACGGAGTGTGCGGAAATAGTCTTGAGCTTCGCGAAGCCATGAGGAGAGCATATAACAACCGTACTGCGGGTAAGCGCTCCTTGGTAGTGCAAGACCTCGGCATAATAAATGGAGTCTTCTTGAGGCCCGTTCACTTCTGATCACGGCACTAACGACATGGGGGTGGCGCGAGTATATGATAACTTCTCACGGGTTGTGGCGTTGTAAGTAGGGGTGGGGACGGCAGGTATGCCTTGGTCGTCGAAGGATCGGCTGGAGCCTCTGGAGTCCATCAAAGCCCGATGCTTCGCAAGGTTTGGAAGAATGGGAGCCCTTTCATGAGTCTCGAGATGAATCTGCTGAGGCGGCCATGTGGCGATGAGGCTTTGCACACCTTGATCGGGCGGGGTGCCATCTTTCGATCGCCTCGATCTTCTCGGGTTTAGTCCAACCCAGAGCCCAGATCATGTGGCCGAGCACCTTCTGGACGCCGCGCCGAACACGCACTTCTCGGGGTTGAGCTTGATCTTGTGCTGTTCGAGGTTGGCGAAGGTCTCCTCGAGGCGCGAGCGTGGTAAGCCCTCGGCTGGTGCTTTTGGCGATGATGTCGTCACGTAGACCTCAAGGTTCCGCCGTCTGGAGCTTCGAAGTCTTGGTCATCGGGCGTTGAAAAGTGGCCCCGCATTGCGTAGACCAAATGACATGGTCGTATAGCAATAGATGCCAAGCGGCGTGATGAAGGAGGTCTTGCTTTAAGTAAATCGACCGCCCGACGATCTGGTGGTACCGATAAGCATCCAAGAAGCTCGATGCCTTAGCATTAGCGGTGGAGTCCACGATCACAGTCGATCTTGTGAGCGAAATTGTCCTTGAACAAGCCGAGTTCAACCCGTATGGTCGGCGCATTCTCCACTTCCCTCCTTTTTACGCACGATGGCCGGGTTGGCGACCACTCGGAGTAGTTGATCTCACGAATGAAGCCGGCCCTCAAGAGCTTGTCGAGGTTCTCCTTGATGATTGCGACTTTCTCCGGAGAAAGCGGCGACTTTTAGCGCCTGGTCGGGGAGCCGGATACCACACATGGTTTGTGCTCAATCACCTCCCTCGGGGCCGGGCATATCCGCGGGCTCCCAGCGAATATACCCTTGTTGGCGCGAAAAGGAAGGTGACGAGCTCGAGTTCCTATTGGGACTCGGCTCGCCGGAACATGGACACACAGTCGGGTCGCTCTCGTCGGCAACACGGCCTTCGTTCCAGCTAAATTCAGTATGCCGCCCGCAGCGGGCGTTCTTCGTCGTCTCCTCGACGATTGGCTGGGCAAGCATGCTGCAAGGGCCAAGGCCTTGGTCTCCTGACTATCTTGCGGCTTGTAGGTCGCCCGTCGATGATGACACCGTTGGGGCGGGTAACTTCATGCATCGATGGCCATAATGGTTGGCGACCATGAATTTGACCAAAGCGGTCGCAGGGATGGCGTTATGCGGGAGGTCACCCTCGACCACTTGAAGGTGATCAACTCGGTCTGAAGTTGTCGAGCCACCGAAGGTGGCCAGCAAGACAACTTTGCCCCAAGGGGTGGTCGAACTCCGGGGACTATCGAAAATCGGTATGGTGATGCTCTTGACTTTCGATCGGAGAATGCATCCGGTCGAGTGCTCTACTGCGATAAATTAAAGAGCTACCGCCATCGACCTGACGCGGCCGCCCGTGGTGTTCTTGATGGTCGGGTCACGACCAAAGCGGTCTTTAGGTCTCGAGCCATACAGGGAGAGCATCCTCCGGGAGAAGGTGATGGTGGCGCCGCCCACTTTGAAATGCTCGGTGGGCTTCGATGGCGACACAGTAGATGAATGTCTGTGGCGACCTTGACCTCGCGCTGGGTGGTAGGCGAGCGAGCCACCGAAGATGATGTCGATCCGGCGCTCGCCTTCTGGAACTCAGGTCGAGGTCGTCGTCCGCTCAGCCGGCATTCACCGGTCGGTGGTGCGTCATCGCCGGGAACATGGGCATCTCACCCGCCCATCGTAGAAGGCGTCTAACTTATTACGCCAAGCCTGCAGTCTAGTAGATCGTGGTAGGTGCCTGTGGAAAAAGCGAACTTTGTTTACGTCAAAACCAGCGCCGCCCTCGACCCCAGTGCCGAGCATCGTCGAGAGATCGCACGTTAGCCCTCTCTTTGGTTCCGGTTCTTCGCTGAATGCTGATTAAAATTGACCTTGGCGAGGCTTAGAGTCCTCGAGCTTGGCCTCGGACTTGAGGACCTCATGGCCATCCGTAAGAGAGCGATCACTCGCGGTAGCCCTCGCCACCTCTGCGATCGCGCTTCGCTTCTTGGTGGTGGCGCCTTGGTCGGCGCCCACAGGTTGGGCGAATTGACCTCTGTTTGGTTTAGACCAAGCTTACCTTGAGTCGTGGTCGCGTTTCGGTGACGGCATAAATCACGTCCGCGTCCGCTCCGCCATGCGGAAAAAGTTTGTTGATGCTGAGCCTCGAGGTGATCTCGGTCTTCGGTGAGGCGTCGATCCGCGGACCCCGAACTTAAAGGCCTTGATGGCGGCCTCGCCGAGATGCTCGGGATCGGGTTCCTTGTGCGGATGAATCGCTGCACAAAAGTCGCCTGATGGCTCGTTCTTCCACTGGATGACACAATCGAGTCTTTCTCTGCCGACGCTTCGTAACAACTCGGAAGTTGGGCGAAGGCGCTCGAATCTGGCGCCCGCGACTGAAGGAGCGAGCCGATTAAAGCGGGTCCTGCGCCCGTCGAGCGATCGGAGGTAGTTTGCCATTCTGAGCTCGTCCCTCGGTACCGCCCGAGATAGCGGTCGAATAGATGGGCGAGAACTTCGTCGGGGTTCTTGGTCCCGTCGAGCGCTTCGATCGGCAGCGGGCTTGAACCGAATAGCCACGCCAGCGACGCAAGGCCGCGGAGTACACCATGCGACCATAAGCGGAACGAGCGCCGCCGCGGTCATGGTCGTGGCGACAAGATCCTCTTCTTCTGCCGGACTCGGTCGAGGCTCCCCGTGATCAGACCGTCGAGAACGACCATAGTGCGAAACAGAGAATCACCGGTTAATAGCAGCGGTCCGATACCTGCGGCGCTTTGGGCGAGCGTCCGGGAAGATCATGAACTTCTGCCGCCGGTCGACTCGAGTGGCGGCTCGAACTGGTCTGGTTGGCGCGTGCGCGTGGGGCCGTAGCGTCGCGTCGAACCTCATCCGAGCTGTTGCTCGAGGGCTAACTCTTGTCGAGAAGGTGCGACGCGGTTGATGGCGCGGACGTGTTGTCATTACTTCTCACGGGGCGGGTCTCCGAGTGTTGACTTTGATCTTTGCGGAGGTGCCACCTCGGTCGCGACCGTCGAGTTCTCGGCGGGGCTCGGCCAAAACTCGACCTCGCCCTATCGGGGTTAGCCATGACCCGGCGATAAGCGGGCGCTCCCGGAAGGGGCTGGGTGGCCCGAAGATGTCTTGGCCTTCTCCGGGCCTCCACGGGAGAGCTATTATGGCGGTTGATGGCAACTTTGCACCATCGTGGCGTCTTAAAGTCTGCGGATCAAGGTCATCGCATCTCCTCAATGCCTTGCCGTCGCCGCGAACATCTTTGCTTTCGGCGGCGGCGGCGTGAACGAGGACAATTCGGTCCGTTCGAAAAGATCGTCGATGAAGGCGCCATGCTCCTGGAGTCTTGGTGTCGTTCTGCGAAAGCAAAACAATCGGGCCCCACGGTGGCGCCCGGTTGTCGACGATCGGGATCGTCAACATAAAAAAAGGTAAAGTCGAGAGTTTATGGGACCCGAGCTGCGTTTTACTCGAGCGAAGGAAGAAAATCGATCGGGCGATGGTCGAACAAAGCGACAACGAGCCGAGACAAGAGTTTATCTTGGTTCGAGCCCGTGAAGGTAATAGCTCTACTCGATCGCCTCGCGGCAGTGATTCTTGTTAAATGGGTGTCTGAGGCGGTGTTTACAACTTAAGACGATAATGGTGATTCCTAACTCATTTCTTGTGTCCTTTGTCTTCGTGTATCCTTGGTCTTTATACTTCCTTTATGCATAGCGGTAGGAGCCAACCTCGGAAAGGGGCCTCCGTGCACCTTGAGGCCAAGACAGCCCCGAACTTGCGGGCGCTCTGAGTCACCCCACGACCCGCTCTCGGCAGCGTCGGTCAAGCGCTGATCCGAAATCCTAGAGGCGGACCGGGGCTTCAGCGAGACCAGCTCGAGCTCGAACTCCTCCACTCAAAATGTTTGGAGGTGATTTTTTTTGGTATTTCGGAGGAGACGTGCGTGGAGAATGGTTTTATTTTCTGATATTTCAGAGCAATTACTCGTGGGAAAGGGGGCGATAGAAACTTAAGAGAGGACGACAGACAAACTCCACATTTATATTAGTAGAGAGAGGGGGGATTGAGAGGTGGATCTATCGAGGAAATTTATACTCTTAACCTTTGAGTTAAAGGCATTGCTACCTATTTCTTTTCTTTTTTGAATTAATATATCTCTAAATCAACTATTAAATCTAAACCTTTAAAATTAGACTCCATCAAATTAAGGGTCGGGTGTTTTTATATCATTTTCAAATTAATATATCTATAAGATAAATATCAAATATGTCTTTGAAATTAGGATCCACCAATTTAATGGCTTGATGATTTTCTTTTTGGTGAGAAGGGAGGCGGAGAGGTAGGCATGCATGGACCCAAAGCATCAGTCCACGTTAGCGAACATTCGATATACACTAGTCATCAACCCTTGCATCCGCATAGCCTACATAGACCAATTAATAATATCTTTTTTTAGTATTAATACTAAATGTAAATATAATTCATTTTTTCAAATTTGGATTGCAATGTTTTAGTTTCGGGTTCTTAGCTCTAGATATACTATATTTAAATTCAAATTTTTATCTTTGTAATTTTATTGGATCACTATTTTAAAATTTTAATTCTATGTATTATAATTGCATTAAAAGTAAGTATTTTAGCACCTAGTTGTGTAGTCGCGTAGGATTATAGGTAGTTTGTGTATATTTTAATACAATATTTTCTAAAATAAAATAATTTCATATTTATAATTCAGGCACAAAAATTATTTCAAATGTTTTATATAAAATTTCCATATATTTCAATGTTGTAATTTTGTTTTGGAAGCTTCTGTTCCCAATTTACACCACGCATGCACATGATCGACTGTCCTTGAATTCTTTGAAGCACCCGATCTATTAGTGCTCCTACTTCTATTTGACCTGATTTGGAATTTCGAGACGTCATGCCTGCCATAGCCACAGATATGTTACAATCCGATTTATATGTCAAGTAATTAAGTGACGCTAACAGGATGGCTATCATTTGAATACAATTCTTTCTATTCTACACGTATAGTTTCCTATCTATATATATTAGTATGCCATAAGTTCCTATGGAACGTATATTTGGATGTTAAATCCCAATCCTTGGATGGTATAGATGGAGCAAACCATCCTATTAGATCTTATCTTTTTTTTCTTCGATTAATGTGAGAATTTCTAGCTTTTTTTTTTCTTTTCTACGATTAATGTGATAATTTCTAACTTTTCAACTTCCTAGGATTAACGTAAAGGCTTCTAAGAAAGCCTCTAATTAATATAGACATAGATAGATAGATAGATAGATAGATAGATAGCTATAGCGAGCTCACTAGGGTTTCAAAAACGGTGAAAACCGCTTGAAAACCACAGTTTTTGATCTTACTGCTGTGGTTCAAGATTTAAAACCACTCGGTAAACCGATCTAATTTAAAAATAAAAAATTTGAAAAATTTATGTGTTGAAAACAGCTCGAAAACCACTCAAAAACCTTTTTTAAGGAATATTTAATTGGTTGGTTAGTTTTCGGTGAACCGAACGGTTTTCGATTTTTTGATTTTTTTAAAATGATTTCTTAACCATTTGATTTCTCACGATTTTTGAACTATTTTTACGGTTTTCAAACCACAAATTTTGAACCAATTTTTGAAACCCTCGAACTCACAGACACAACTAGGGTTCCAAATCTCATCGAAATCTCGCTTACCGGACCCAAACAAAATATTTCCAGCCGACCGGATTGAAAAAAATTCAAAAAAATTTAAATTGCTACAGTAATGTTGGAAATCTCGGCGAGATCTCGCCAGGATCTCAGAGTTTTTGACCAGTTTTTGATATTTTTTGACTGTAAATTGATCAATAAGCTTTAAGAAAATCATCTCCTATGAAAATTTGATGAAAAACCGAATTTTTGAATTATTTTAAAAATCACAAAAAAACTTTTAGATTTCTATAAAATTTTAAATGATTTATAATGATGTAAAAATTTTATGGTAGTATCCTAGAAGTATAGAATCATACTTAAACATTTTCAAAATAATTTAACTTAATTTGTTATCTTTAAAAATAAAAAACAGAATGAACATAATTAGGACATGATAACCTTGTAAGAATTTTATAAATTTTCTCGAGTTTGATAATAATTCAAAATTTTTATGAAAGCTTAATAATTTACTCAGTACCATTATATAATTTATTAAAAAATTTAAACTTTTTTTTTGCCCAATCAAATCTATTTATGCATTGAACTTCATTTGTTATATTTAAAAAATCAAAAACAGAAAGAACATAAATGGTACACTGCACTTGTAAGAATTTTATAAATTCACTGAAGTGTGATCATGATTTAAAATTTTTATGAGATCTTAATAATTTCCTTATAACCCTTCTCCAAAATTTTCAAAAATTTTAAATATTTTTTATTGCTAAAGCAAATATATATATTGATCATGAGGCTTTTATGAGGACGTAGCACTGTCAGAATTTTTGGAACTTTTCAAAGCTTGATACCATATAAAAATTTTATATAAACATTGATGATACATCGGGACTATCCAAATTTTTTTTCAAAATTTTATAACTTGGTTTGTACCATTTTTCATTTTGTTAAAGTTTGCCGGTAAACCTTTTATCAGGACAGTAGCACTTTTCGAATTTTTAAAAATTAATGAAGCTTGATCATTATCTGAAAATTTTATGAGAATATTAGTGATGCTTCATAACCATGAAAAAAATTCAAAATTTTATAATGTAGTTTGTTTCATTTTTCATTCGGTTCAAACTTGCCGGTCAGCGTTTTATCAGGATAGTAGCAATATTTGAATTTTTAAAAATTCCACAGATACTATAATCATGTGAAATTTTTATGAGAATATAAATGATGTGTCAGAAATCTTCAAAGAAAATTTCAAAAAAATTTGATATTGTTTGGGCTATTTTTCGCTCAGTGTAATTTTGCCAAGATCTCGGCAAATCTCGCCGAGATCTCAGCTAAACCGGTCGAAATTTCGATTTTAAATTCTGGAATTTAAATTTTGTTTTTACAATTCATCTAGAATTTATTTAAAATAGCGAGATCTAGCCGAGATTTTGTTTTCTAGCTAGAAACGGTATATCGAGTGAAATCGAGATTGTGTACCCTGGACACAGCATCTGATCCCCGCGATGAATCCTCTCAGCCACAAGCCCACAACTACTAAGTCTCTCTCCTTCCGCGCGCGCAGTTGCATCCACCAGCTGCGTACGTGCCTGATGTGTGTGTGTGCTCCGCACACTGGCACACCGCCAAATCCACACACTTGAGATATGCACCGGCCTGTGCCTGGTCACTTTCGTCCCCGACAGTACCCGCTGCCTCACCCCTCCTCTATTATTGATGGATCGATGGATGCTTGCCTCTATTATTTCGATGCCTTGATTTGATTCTCGCTTTGCTTATGCCTTTCTCTTGGCTGCAGAATACGCAAGTCTAGTCTTAGCTAGCTAGCTAGTTGCTAGTTGTTAGGGTGCTGCAGTGTAGAAAGCAAGCTAAGATTTTGCATGCCGCAATGAGGACCTCGAACTCGAGCTTTGAGAGCACAAGCAGCAGCGCCGGCGGCTCCAGCTCCGGCTCCGGTTCATTCAACCTCCAGAACCTGTCCAAGCTCATCCTGCCGCCTCTCGGCGTGCCGACGGGCTACAGCCAGTCCCATGCCAGCAGCGACAAGTGGGTGATCATCTCGCCTCTCGACTCCAGATACAGGTGACCATCCATATCTGCAACCAATAAACTCAATCTCTCACTACCACAAAATACCACATCACTGCCGGTTTCAAATTAGCATCACTACCGGATATTAAAACCGGTAGTGATTGATCGGCAGTGATAATCCGACTATCACTGTCGATTCTTAAAACCGGCAGTGATATCTATACAAAAAATCGCTTAATTTTTTTTACGGTTTAGGGTGATCTGAAAGGATTTCAACTCAAGGTCCAATCATACAGGCCCCCCTCCGGGGCGAGGGCTCCGTTCTCTCTGCTCTGCTGTCCGGAGGGTATAGATCAGGTTTTTTTATTCTTGAATTGTCCCTCCGGTCAGCAGAGCATACCTACATAATGGAGTGATACCAGGCTTGACTAAGAGCGTAGCGGAGAGATATGCTTCTGAAGGCAGTAGCCACCCTTGGGACAAGGGCAGACCCGATGAAATACGGGGTTGCCCGCAGCCTAGACATCTAGCGATAGCTCACCGTCGATCTCATCGGACGACTATAAAAAAATCATTGCATAAAATAAAAAATACGTGCCTACGGTTGCTAGGAGTCCAACTAGTGACCTGCTGGTCTGCGCTTACGCCCCTTATCATCTCACCTATCACTCAATCCTCAACTAATATAGGATATATTTTTCTTTTAATCCTTTGTCTCCGAAATTTTTATGATTATTTGATATATAAATGACTTCAAATGGAAAGATTGTCGACTACAAAGTTGTATTGCCAGTTTGTAATACAAATCGACAGAGATACCATTATTTGGATATCTAAATTATTTCAAATGAAAAGTTGTCAACTACAAAGTTATAGATCTCGTCGAGAGCTACAATTTTCATATAAATTTTGTCTCCATCCGACTCCATATGAAAAATTTATGAGTTTTCGAATATATTATCATTATTGGTTCTTGTTCCGAACCGCCAGTAATAACGGATTTATCACTGTCATTTCTTATTAAAAAACCTACAATGATAATAACATTGCCGTTTTTTTGTACGAACCAACAATAATAAAGGATTTATCACTATTGGTTCATCAGTAAAAGGCGGTTTACTATCGGTTTTTCATTCGAACCGTCAGTGATAATATTTTTACTGTCAGTTTTTGATGAACCAATAGTAATATGGTGATAAAGATCACTGATTCTGTAGTAGCCTGCCTGTATGCTATGCTATTTGGCTGTCGATCTCAACTTCACGTACGTTTACTTGTTTTATGGTATATAATCGCGCGTTTAGATGCTGGGAGACGTTCATGGTGATCCTGGTGGCGTACTCGGCGTGGGTGTACCCGTTCGAGGTGGCGTTCATGAACGCCTCCCCCAAGGGGGGCCTGGAGGTGGCCGACATCGTCGTCGACCTATTCTTCGCCGTCGACATCGTCCTCACCTTCTTCGTCGCCTACATCGACTCCACGACGCAGCTCCTCGTCCGCGACAGGAAGAGGATAAGCTTCAAGTACGTACCTACCGGCTACCGCTGCGTACATACATGCATGTCTCATCTCACTTTATTGCAGCATTTGGGTGCCACAACAACGTCGTTGCGCATGTTAGGCTTGCTTGCTTCATTGCCAGGGGCAGAATTCGGACTCAAGTATATCTCCTATTTTTTCTTCTTGTCCTTGCATTTGGGCAGAACATGGTAAAGGATAGTTACGGGTACTAGCTAGCTAGCAGCTTAGTAAATTAAACTTGCCAAATTTTCGTTCCGGTCCGTTACTACCTGATGGGGATCGATATGTGCTAAGTCTTGGATGATCGATATTGTTCATGTATCCACACTTGTCACTACATCAAGTCTTCACGACGGTTTAAATTTCTAGTGGTGACAGAATGCTAGCGAAATTTCATGAAACACCTTATGTGACGACATTTTGGTCAAGAAAGCAACTAGATAAATACGTACAGAACAGATAAAGAAAAGGTAATATACAAAAGGAGAGATAGGACTTCTAAATCAGCATGGGACCCAAACCAAACTGCGTACACATTGTGATATGTGATAATGTGAAGTTTTGGGCAAATTGGCAAACCACGATCGAGTAGTACGTACTGATCAGATATGTGTGCAGCTTTAGGAGAGGCCAAATGGACCACATCGTCGAATCAAATAATGATGGCTTTTGTTTCTTTTCGATGGATTATAGATCTATAATTCTCTTTCTCTCTATATATAGACACACACGGTAGCACTAATCTGCACATAAATTAGGCTATTCCAACTGATAAATTTACTGGCAAAGTGCATGAAAAATACACTGTACTGATTGAATCCCATTCAGGTAGTAAATCACAAATACATTTTACTACAAAACAACAGATTGAATTACAACCGAAGCTAATCTGCACGTAAATTAGGCTATTCCAACTGATAAATTTACTAGCAAAGTGCATTTAAACCCTAGTTCTTGTGATATAGCGCTGATCCATCAAGAATGGGGGAGTTAGAGGGGGTTTGAAAAATACACTGTACTGATTGAATCCCATTCGGTAGTAAATCACAAATAAGTTTTACTACAAAACAACATATTGAATTACAACCGAATCAGTAACTAGTTTATGCGTTGGTCAACCTAGCTAGTTAATACGTACTTAGTTTGTACATGAATCTGTTTCTTCTTTATTTTAGTCATATCTTTTTATTGGTAGCTCGGATTTGCAAATAGTTTTCACCAGTAGCTTAATGACGACGAGAGGAATAAAGTGATATAAGTCTCGTTACTAGATAGTAATTTTCCTGATCAATAACAAAAAAATTCTATATGTACAACATGAAACTACTACATATACAATATGAAATTACTACATCTGTGGCATATTCTACACATATCAGTTATTTGACAATAAAATCCAAGAAAACTATATGTACAAATTCTAAAAAATTCTCAAAAAATTACCAAAGGTAGGGAATATGAGTTTCTATAGCCTTGTAAAATTTGAATACCAAACTCAATTGTATTTGAGAAATATGAAAATAACAAAGAACCAAACAGCAGTATATACTATCTTGTACTATCAAACAAAATAATATTTTACTGTGAAAATTCTCAAAAAATTACCACACGTAAGGGAGGTAATATTCTACAATGCTGTAAAATTTGGAGGCCAAACTCAATCAGATTTGAGAGATATAAAAATAAAAAATTATTAAACAACAACAAATACTATCTTTTACTGTCAAAAAAAATATTTTACTGTAAAAAATTCTCAAAAAATTGCCACACATGGGGAGGTGATATTCTACAACCTTATAAAATTTGAAGACCAAACTCAATAGAATTTGAGAGATATAAAAATAATAAAATGCCAAACAATAGCATATATTATGTTTTACTATCAAGAAAATAATATTTTACTGTCTATTACTTAATGTGTTACTATATCATTATAAAGCAGCCTTCTAAAGTAAAATATATGAAAATCATATATGCAAGGTTTCAAAAAAAATCTTAAAAAATTATCATACATAGGGAAAGTGGGCTTCTATAACTCTGCAAAATTTAAAATCAAACTCAATCGCACTTGAAAGATATGATATTAACAAAGTACTACACAGTGAAAAATCAATCAAATTTGTCTTTTCATATCTTTTATCTGATATTAATTTTAGTCTTCAAATTTTACAGGTTATATAATCTCACCTTTTCTATCTATAGTAATTTTTTGAGAATTTTTGAAAATGTGTACGCATGGCTACCATGTCTACGCCCCACTCCATGATAGTTTGCTATCATCCATTCGCAGAGAAAAAACGGAGGACGAAACCACGAAACATAAGGAAGCAACAAGAATACACACATCCTGAAGAGAAAGTTTGGGGCAATGTTTATTCAGATGTTGACTTATCCCAAAATCAATTGAATAGAATATCTTATAATTGACAAGAAGTTTGCATGTACAAAGCTTGTGAATCGTACTGTAGGTAATGGTAGAAAAATTGAAGAGAAAACCACTACCTAAAGAATAAGGGATTCACAAACCAAACGCGTGTCAATAATACCAAACTACAGTCAATTAGAAGCAAAGCAACCACTATCATATAATCTCCAAAGATATAATATCTAGATTTGATGAAGCACCCAGCCATTTTTAGCAAAAGGCTGCGACCTCACATCATGGAGTAACCGCGGTACTGGTTGCTGCATCTCTAGCTCTTCTCTCTTCTGAAAAGAGCTGCATCTCTAGTTCTTTAGTCTTCACTCGCATTCTGTACTCTCCAATCTCCAAGGTTGCAAGTAGAGGAGGTGACCGTGCAGGCTGAAAGAAATTCAAAAGAGGAAGAGGAGGGAAGTCACAAGATGATTGAGCACAGAGTCGTCGAAAAAATTGACGGGGAGCCTACGGTAGATCTTGAACAAAACAAAGGAGTGCAACCACACATCAGATAAGAAGATGAGGTGGGAGATCAGAGCAGTTGGTTGTCAGAGATGGGACAATCAATCCACGGTTGCTCCGAAATGGACTTGTAGGGTAAAGCGAAGGCAAAGTTAGCCGTAGCAAAGCCAAAGACAGAGGATACGCTTCGTAAGATTTGTCCAAGCTTTTAGTATAATTTATGTTTTTGATTATCATGTAAATTTTGAAGATTCTTTTTGTTCAAGTTCTTGTTAATTACTCGACAAAATCGTGTCATATCATATACGGTGATATGCGGTCGGTCAGAAAGCAACCGACTGAAAATGATAGGACATCGCAAGTATGTTGTTTTTCCCCAATCGGATTGATCTCTGCAACGCTGCAAACTCTTGTGCATACGTAGGTATCTGTCGACGTTTTTCATCATGGACGTGGCCTCGACGATACCTTTCCAAGGCCTAGCCTACCTCATCACCGGCGAGGTCAGGGAAGGCGTCGCGTACAGCCTGCTCGGTATCCTCCGGCTCTGGCGTCTCAGGAAGGTCAAACAGTTCTTCACAAGGTAAGCAACAACACTGAATAAAAACATTTTCGGCGCACGACGAACTCTTAAGTAGTCAACAATGGCAGAATGATCTGAGCCTAACCACACTTAGTTAATTCGTCAGGCTAGAGAAGGACATCAGGTTCAGCTACTTCTGGATACGGTGCACACGGCTCGTCGCGGTAAGCAGATCGTTTCGATCAGATCACAGGTGCAACTAGCCTGAATTTTTGTGAGGTTTGTCTGAAACCTGAAAGCGTTCTTGCTTGGTGGACGCGTACGTGCAGGTTACCCTGTTCCTGGTGCATTCCGCCGGATGCCTGTACTACCTCATCGCCGACAGGTACCCGCACCGGGAGAAGACGTGGATCGGCGCGGTGATCCCCAACTTCCGGCAGGCGAGCCTGTGGATCCGATACATATCGTCCATCTACTGGTCCATCACCACCATGACCACCGTCGGCTACGGCGACCTGCACGCCGAGAACAACGTCGAGATGATCTTCAACATCTTCTACATGCTCTTTAACCTCGGCCTCACCGCCTACCTCATCGGCAACATGACCAACCTCGTCGTCGAGGGAACCCGCCGCACCATGGAGTTCGTAAGATGCAACCCAAAACAAAAGCACTCTTGACATTTCATCATCAAATTCAATGTACGAATATGAGTGCGATTTTCTTTTGTAGAGGAACAGCATCCGGGCTGCGTCGAACTTCGTGGGCCGGAACCACCTGCCGCCGAGGCTTAAGCAGCAGATACTGGCCTACATGTGCCTCAAGTTCAGGGCAGAGAGCCTGAACCAGCAGCAGCTCATGGACCAGCTTCCAAAGTCCATTTGCAAGAGCATCTGCGAGTATCTCTTCCTCCCTGTTGTCAAGGACGTCTACCTCTTCAAGGGGGTCTCAAGGGAAGTGCTCCTTCTCCTGGTAAGAATCATGTACCAATTCATTTGCTTCGAACAACCAATGTGAAAATCAGAAATGACCCAAGAATGTTCTT
This sequence comes from Guadua angustifolia, assembly GCA_036346375.1. Lineage (NCBI taxonomy): Eukaryota > Viridiplantae > Streptophyta > Magnoliopsida > Poales > Poaceae > Guadua > Guadua angustifolia. The sequence goes on along the minus strand of CM070509.1, from coordinate 35,310,104 downwards.
GATTGCCATGATCAATGTTGTACACAGGTTACTAAGATGAAACCGGAGTACATACCGCCGAAGGAGGACGTGATCGTGCAAAACGAGGCGCCGGACGACATGTACATCGTTGTCTCCGGTGAGGTGGAGGTCATCTACTTCAACGGCGATGGAGAGCAGGTGGTGGCCACGCTGGGGACGAGGGACATCTTCGGCGAGGTGAGTGCGCTGAGCCACCGGTCGCAGAGCTCCACGTTCCGGACGAGGACGCTGAGCCAGCTGCTGAGGCTGAAGCAGGCCACGCTCAAGGAGGCCATGCAGAGCAAGCCCGAGGACAGCGTTGTCATCATCAGGAACTTCCTAAAGGTGACGCATGGTTCAGACTTCACGCTTCTCTGAACAACATTGTTGTTTCATGCCTTTCATCAGGTCTCACAAAATGATAATACTGTGTATGTTGCAGCATCAAATTGAGATGCACGACATGAAAGTCGAGGACTTGCTGGGGGACAACACCGGAGAGTACGACGACGGCAGCATACCGTGCAACCTCCTGACGGTCGCCGCGACGGGGAACAGCAGCTTCCTTGAGGATCTCCTCAAAGTAGGGATGGACCCTGACGTCGGTGACTCCAAGGGAAGAACCGCATTGGTAAGATGACACAGAGAATTTGACTCGTAACTCACAAGAGCATTTGCATTTTCCACAACCATTTTGTCAGCTCGAACCTTTTGCGGTGTGATCCAAATTAATGAGATGTACTAATTTGGACACTGTTCTTGGCATCGGCAATGCCACTCGCAGCACATAGCAGCATCGAAGGGGTACGAGGACTGCGTGCAGGTTCTACTCAAGCACGCTTGCAACGTAAACATCAAGGGTAATCACAAATAGCTATTAATTAGTAATTTGTAATCAGGTACGTTTCAGTCTGAAATAAAATGCTAACAAGTCGTGATTTGATCAACTGCAGATGCGAAGGGCAGCACGGCGCTGTGGCACGCCATCGCGGCGAGGCACCACAAGATCTTCAATATCCTGTACCACTTCGCGCGCATCTCGATCCCGCACGCCGGTGGCGACCTCCTCTGCCTCGCGGCGCGGCGCGGGGACCTCGACACCCTCCGGGAGCTCCTGAAGCACGGCCTGGACGTCGACTCGGAGGACCACGACGGCGCCACCGCCCTACGCGTCGCGCTCACCGAGGGCTACGCCGACGTGGCCAGGTTCCTGGTCATGAACGGGGCTAGCGTGGACAAGGTGAACATCGATGACGGCTCCACCACGCGGCCCGCGACGGTGTCTCCGGCCGAGCTGCACGAGCTCCTGCAGAGGCGGGAGGTCGGCCACCCGATAACCATCTTCGACTCGCCGGCGGCGGCGGCCGTCCGGGAGGTCGGCTCGTCGGGGGACAATCGTCAGGGGATGTTCCCGAGCACAAGGTCTGACAGCGTGCACTGGCCCAGGGTGAGCATATACAAGGGCCATCCATTCGTCAGAACCCATAGCTCAGAAGCCGGCAAGCTGATCAATCTGCCCGGCACGATGGAAGAATTCAAAGCCATCATTGGTACGTGCAGGAAACGACGCGCTGGAACATAGGAGCTACCTGCATTTTGTTGCAATGGCAATCAAATTAAACCTTGTGTTTGTCCTTGTTTCTTCAGAAGGGAAAATGAAACTGGATGCGGAGAACACGCTGATCGTGAACGATGAAGGGGCGGAGATCGACTCGATCGACGTGATCCGGGACAACGACAAGCTGTTCGTTGTCACCGAAGAGCATACGAGGATGTTGGCGTCGATGAACTTGGTGGCTGGGCCTGGGTCATAGCAAGTCACATGTAGATACAGGAGTTTCAGTAGTTCGTCTCATATTTGAGCTAGCTTTTTTTTTTGTCTCTGGATAATCCAGTCATCTCTGCGGCAACGATTCAATGAAGATGAGCTGCGCCACCTGAGTGACGTGATGTTTCCATTGGCACATGGAGACTACAGAGAGTGCAATTGTATGATTGATATGATGTTGAGGGGATTGGGAAATCGGCCGTAAATAGGCTTCACCCGTCTTTTCAACATTCTAGGAATGTAGTAGACCGATAAGTAATCATCATCTATAATGTATTTATATTTTAATATTTATATAACTTTTAAATCAGTAATCGAACTTTTTTGTCAGCTGCGACGATAAGCATACATTTACCGTGGGGACTGTCTGTAGGGTGCAGAATAAAATCACGGAAGAACTGTCAAAAGTTCACATCGGGTATATGAATATGATATTGATATATCAACGTTTGATCATGAAACACTGTGCTAGTCGTCCACGTCAATTTCTAACCGGTTTCAGTCCAAACGAGCCTACGACGGGCGTTGAGGCAACTAAAATCATAGCCGTCGATCTACGCGTATGAACGGCTCCGAGGCCTTGGGATCCGGTGTGGCGGAGTTGTTGCAGCGACCAGCTGTGGTGGGCACCGCAGCAGTCAGGAAAGTCAGCAGCAGCTTAAGCATTCAATACCTGCTGTTCACCGTGTCAGGCTATGAATCCTCTGCGGTCACTGATTTTGTAGTTTCCTTCCTACGCGTGTCCCGATGGATGGACAAAATGGATCATATGGGCCCCCATCTCCGCATCCAGCTAGGGGTGGGCATTTTTTTTACCGAAACCGAAAAACCGAACCGAACCGAACCAAACCGAACCGAGCCAAAATAATTGAAAAAATCGGTTTTTTGGTTTTCGATTTTGTATTTGGTTTTTATTCTGATGTTGTTCGGTTTTCGGTTCACGGTTCGGTTTTGAACTCCTGAAAACTGAAACACCGAAAAATCAAAAGCCCACACGTCCTGACGTCCACACCGGTTAGTTTTTCCATCCGACTCAAGTGCTCACCTCCTGATCCCCATTTGGTCACCTCAAATCCCTAATTTCCCGTCCTGGAGACTCGATCGACCTCTCCGCCGCCAGGGGCGGCGGCCCTGCCCCTGCGCCACTCTTCTCCTTTCCCACCTCCAATGCGCTCTTCGACTGCGCCTGGTTCGAGACCCACGACTCCCTCTGCGCCGCCGCCTCTGGGGACAGCTCCGTCTACCTCTTCGACGCCACGCTGTCGCCCGCTCAGAACCCAATCCGCCTCCTCCGAGAGCAAGCGTGCGAGGTCCACGGAATCGATTGGAGCCCCGTCCGCCGCGACGCCTTCCTCTCCGCCTCCTGGGATGACACGCTTACTGCATCTACGCCGCCGCGTGGTCAATGCGCCACCTCGACGTCATCGTGTCCACCTCCAGCAACTGCACCACATGAGTCTGGGACTTGCGCGAGCCGGCGCCCACCCTTGTCATCCCCACCCACGACCACGAGGTGCTTTCTCTGATTCTCTCGATTGTGATGTGAGGTGCTTTCTCTGATTCTCTAGTTCAATACAAATATGATGTGTGTGTGTGGCCTGATGTGTGCTTGTTGTTGCTTAGCGAATTTTATACTGGTGTAGCTTTTGAATTCCAGTTCATTTGTGTGCGAGGTTGATTATTAATTTGTGTGCGAGATTGATTGTTAATTCTAGTTCATGTGTGTGCGAGATTGATTGTTAATTTGTGTGCTTGTTGGACGCTTGCTGCTGATACTAGCGTGGTTTCACCCGCATTGGCTAGCTTCTGGTTCAGAGTTTTTCGGTTAACCGAAAAACCGAATTAACCGAATCGATTTGGTTCGGTTAATTTGGTTCGATTTTGAACTCAATTCGGTTTTGGTTCGGTTTCTAGATTCCAAAAACAGAAATTTTTAAAAACCGAATTAACCGAATGCCCACCCCTACATCCATCCACCTCCAAACTAGAACGTTGAGAGGCTTGCATATGCTGACAAGCGTTTGCTGCGTGGCCCACTTGCTTATAGGCTTTTATAACGCGAGGAACTAGGCGAGGAATACTTTTGGAAAAAATGACCAAATTTCTCATTATTTGACATGCACCTCCTTATCTAAGTTTATAAAATATATTTTCTCTTAGCACGTAAACTAATAAAATATTAAAAATGACTAGACTGCCTCTAATTAATAGCTCTAAACACTATATTCAATTGATACATGTAGATAATATTGGTAATCTAGATATTTATTAGGGGTATAAAGGAAATGTCACACTAATTTGCAATGGAATATTAAATAGAACTTATATTTATGTACAATACCATAAAAAATACAAGTGGAAGGAGAGAAAGTAAGTTCTATTATACTAATAATGTGTTTGGTACAGCTCCAGCTCCACCAGATTCGTGGATCTAGTGGAGCTGGATATTTCTAGCTCCACCAGATATATGGAGCTGGAACTGTTAATACATTAAGAGTGTTTAGATAGGTTATCTTATTTACATTTTAGACTAAAATATAAACTTAATTCACTTTGTTTTAGCCTACAAATTTCAGATCTCAGGTAGAGCTGAGATCTAGGGTTCTACCAAACCAAAAATTGGCATGCCAAAAATTTGGTCACCAAATTGGTTGTCAATATTTGGCCAACAATTGGCAAGAAAATGAACTAGGGTACCAATAGAGAAGAGAATCTAGCTAAAATTTGGTTGCAAACCAAATGCTTGCCAAATTTGATCAACACTACCAAAATTTGGTAAGACAGATATTGGCAACAATTGGAAGCAAACTAAACTGCCCCTTAGTCCTAACACGGGTGTCAAATATGTGCCACAGGTCCCCTTTAGGATAGCCTCTCCTTAAAAGAAAATATGATTATTTACTGAATGGGAATATTCTAGATAATTTCTCTCATAATTAGAAACTATTATCTATATAGAATCCATTACTACAGAAAGGCTTATATTAAACGTATTCATAATTCAAGAAGCATGGATTTGCTCCATACGATGACTTAATCAAATCTATAATTCAAGAAGCATGGCTGCCTATGGTATTCTCGTTTAGAGATGAGAATGAAATGGAAGCGATAAATCTGAGCATAGCAGCATTCATGACGAATTGTGGAATGAAATGGATTTTATCTTAGAATCCATTAATATTATAACAAGAAAGAGATGAAAGTGCTATAAAACTTCATATTTTAAAACAATCCTGATCAGACAAGCTGTTGCCTCGATGCATCTAGGAAGTTAAGATATTCAATTATTAAATCTATAACTGGTTGTACCTTATAAATATCATTGCAGAAATAGCTAAACAGAAGAAAAATTCGAACAACAGATATTAATGATGGAAGTTCGGCTAGGGTATGGGAAAAAAGAGGATCACTGACTGTTCTATTTAAAAACCGTTTATAGTGGTACGAGCATTCTACCCACGGCCTATAATTCCACCAAATTTTAAAGCAAACTCAGTCCATTGTACTCTAAAGAGTCCCTTCTCCTTCGTAGTCTATTAGTAATTTTCATCATTTGATAGGGTTCGTTGATCAAGTTTGATTCGAGGACCCAAACAAAATTTGAAGCGGGTGTAATAATCGTAATACATTATCCCACGATCCTGCGTTTTAGAAACATCCCACTTTCATGCGTGTGAAAATGCCATTTGGTACGATTCAACGTCACGGTGAATGGAATCATTTTCGCTGAAAATGGCATAGGATGTAATCAGTGTTTTGGGCCCTCATCACTTTTATTTTTCTTTAAATGGCCCTCTACCAAAAAAATTTATAAATCTAACTCCCTCTCCTACTGCTGAAGTTGTGGCAGGCTACACCTGTCGCTTGTAGTGCGTAGGGTACGCGGGACGCTGACGTGCCACAGCTTTGGAGCGTGGGAGGGCGATGGTGCGGGAGCTTGCGTGGAGCGCGCGGCAAGAATTGCCACGTTCCGAAGGCTTGAAAGGAGGAGACATTGTGAAGGGGTAGTACGGGAGCAAGTGTAGCGGTGTGCAGAGGAGTCATGTCATGGAGGGAGGGTGGTACCGTGAAAGATACTTTCTATGGTATGTAAAGGTTAGATTTGTAAAATTTTTCGAGAAAGCTATTTTTGTATAAAGAAAGAGAGGATGGAAAAAAAACTAGAGTGATCACTCCCTGCCTTGGCATTGCAGCTGTACAGCAATACCACGATACCACATCCACATGTAAAGACAAGATCCTTTACCACTGCTTCAGTTTCAAGTTACAATTTGTACTGCGTGGGTCCTTCCTGCAGAAAAGCTGGCCTGAAATCATTATTACCACAAAGTACGGCTCTCTTTTCAGGTACAGTTCACCACCCATGCAGAGGTACAGCCAGCTAGGCCCACATATTTGTGCTTAATCCTGGAGATGAGCGATTAGATCCCGATCAGCAAAAACATTCAGATTGGCATAATAGAACGAGAATCTTGCGTGTGTTTCTTGCTCTCAGGCTCTGACATGGTGCTGCGTGTGGCTGAGCTGACTGAACCTTCACATGCCTCTCGATCGTTTCTGCCTTTTGGCTGTTTCGATGTGATGATTTTATTCTCCCCCTTTTTAAAAAAGAACTCCATTCTTTTGATCTGTTTGCTCACAGCTCACGTGGCCGCATAAGAACTGTTTGTTTACAGGGTTTTCCACTATGAAAGCGTAGAAGAAACGGAGTAAACTAATCAGCATCTTAGTCCTATAATGGTATGGTTTCTATCGGTACCTACCAATCTCAAACGAATGGTACGCAGGGCGCTAGTCCAAGCGGACGGCACTGAAGAAAGTACGAAAACGGTAGCGTCTCTCTCGTGTTTTTTTTACAGACCAGCCGTGCTAGTTTTGCTCAGGATCTAGTAATCCAAGGTGGTAAGGGTCTAGTACGCGTGCATGAAAGCAATCAAAGGCATCAGAGCGACGAACGAACACTGTGTGGCACGCACGCATGCGTACGTGCAGCGGTGCGGTACATTGCACTGCCACTGCCCGTATGCCCACGGGTCGGCCCATCGCTTGCTGCTTCGCAGGCCGCAGCATCACGTCGCGTCGCTCACGTTGCTGCGGCGATGTTTTCAGGAAATGGCGAGATCCTGCCCTGTCTCGGCTGCTGCCTGCCAGCATGCAGGCACGTGCCGTACGTGCTGCAGCCTGAGACGAGACGAGAATCTTCAGGCCCCGGCGCAGCGTCGCTCCGATCCAAAGAAGATATATCGGTGGTAGACTGGCACTGGCAGCTTCTCCCCCAATCTATTTCCATTGCTCCTCGGCTCCTCGATAGATGTTTGGTTGAAGTGAAAATCGGTAGGAAAATGGCAGAAGGTAATATCTACGAGACTACAACTGCGTTTGAAATGACAGAATTTTTTTTTCTGATGCCTGCCGGGGATGAACTGTCTCGTATAACGTTCCGGTGAAATCATTGTGTTCTGTTACGACAAGAGATTACCGTGCAGATATGTCACTGCAGAAATCCGTGGATCGCCGACTTGCGAAGGCAGAAGAAGTACCTTCTGTTCCCGGGCATGCAAGTGTCAACGTAGAACTGCGAAGCTCTAAATTGGTGGGCGTGGCTAATCCGTTGATTTGGAGCAATCAGTCCGAACGAAAAGCGACACATCTTCGTGTACGCTGCAGCAACCGGACATATTGATCGATGTTCATGTGGAAAATAGCAGGTAATAGCCTAGTAGGACGAGTCACTCCAGAACAGTAGTACGAAACTAGTATTAGTATCTCGACTGCCTTCACGTAACGTACGGCACCGAGAGTGTTACTCCACATAACAACCAAATTGACAAACCTGTCTATCTAGAGTTTATAGATCCTCCCCACTGCAGTTTAGAATGGACGCGCAACATAGTACATGCACGAGAAACAGATTACACGCACACTCATGGGCAAAGCGCACCTGCATGCACGAGATTGTGGGCCTGTTTGGTTTTCGTATCGTATGAGATTGGCCGCGGGAGACTGTACCTCTTCAATTTGGTTTTGGAGAAACAGTCGTGGAGCTCATTTTCCACGAGTCCGACTGCAAGTGTTTTGTGCATCGTGCTAGCCTTGGCTCCATACCGCGCGCAGACAACCAAACAATCATCTTGCATGCGTGGGTACAAACTCACGCGATACAACGACCAACCAAACACTGTTCTCTAACTTCCACGAATCTGATCACGTGAAACCAAACAACTAAACAGACTCTGTATGTAACACGCGAATGCATCCATCCCTCAGACGCTGACCCTGATAATTTCATTTCATTGCATGTACAAAGTGTAAACGAAATGACTATCTAAGGAAATCAGGAACAAGTTTATATGAACTCACGTACAAACTGGCAGTTAATGCGCACTGGCACAGCCCTATATGCAGTGCCCCACAAGTCAGTCCAGATTTTTCTAAGCAAACCGCAGTAGCTCTGTCATCCATTATAGATCGCAGAGTTTTAAAAACCGCTCTTAAAAAGCTCGCTCGAAATTCAAAAACCGCAAAAACCACTAAAAAATCATCAGAAACCTAAGGGTTAAGAAATAAAAAATTTTGAAAAAAATAAAAAAAATCGAAAACCGTTCAGTTTACAACGAAAAACCGCTCGATTTTCACCAAAAACCAATCGATCAATTAAATATTCCTTAAAAACGGTTTTCAAGCGGTTATCAACATATAGATTTTTTCAAAATTTTTGAATTTATTATTATTTTTTAATTTGACTGATTTACCGAATAGTTTTGGATCTCGAACCGCAGCGGTAACGTCGAAAACCTTTTCGAGCAGTTTTCGTCGGTTTTTTGAAACCCTGATAGATAGAGAGCAAAGAATCATCAATCTATTATACTTGCAAAAGTTCCGGCCTCCTCCTGCATTTGAGCTGAGCCGGCTCAATTTTTTTTCATTTAGGTCCCTCCAAAAATCCGTAATTACATATAGGTCCCACGATTTTTTAACGAAGAGGACCTTCTGGTTCAGAAAAATCGCGGATCTTTTATGAAAGGACCCTAAATAAATACCAAAAAAATATGTAGTGGCGTTTGGATAGTTACGACTATTTTTCACGAAAAGGACCTTTCGATTTAGCGCAATCGCGATGCGTTTGTATACTTTCAACCGTTTCCTCTATGATTAAAAAAAACACCGACGGGAAAAAATAAAATTATTTTCACGAAAAAAACAACGCACACGATGTATTATACCACGAAAACTATCCTAGTACATCAACAAGTTTGAGTTGGTTACTGCATCGACATTTTTAGAAAATACAACAACATAGTAGAAAGAAAAATGGAGTGTTAAGGCTACCGCCCCAACATGGCTTAATAAAATGACAAGAGGCAACCGGAAAAGACTACTAGAAAACAGCCTTCAGACACCTGCACTGCAACTGCAACTGCAAGTGTGAAGTCTGCGTTTTGATGCGAAACTCTTTGTTTGCTGCGACTGACTCCTGCCTGGCTTATATCCCATCCTGTGTTGCCAGTTTTCTGTAATGTTTCTTTAGAGCCAATTTTTGAGCGATTTTTCGTTCGATTTCATCGAAAATCGAGCAGTTTTCACCGATTTACGCCGTATATTTTTTAATTTTTTATTAAATCAGTTTACCGATCGGTTTTGAATCTCGAACCAATTCGATAAAATCGAAAACCATAGTTTTCAACGGCTTTATAAACCCTGATGTTTTCCCATGTTCTTTAAAACAGCCATGAAAGCTTTTGATTTAGTCAGTCTAGATTTGTATCGGTTCCTGCACGAATTATTGTCATCGCTATCGTGAATTGTCTCTTCGCCTAAGGCTTTGTTTGTTTAAGCTTTTGATTCTGGATTCTAGCCTCAAAAGCAGAATCAGAAACAAACAGTCTGATTCTAGAATCCGATTCTCACAATTCAGCCCACCCATATACACTAGAATCCACAATCCACTTCATATGTGCTTTTGGATTTCAGTTTCTTTACAAACACAATCCAGAATCAGCTTTAGAGAATCTAAAGCTAAAACAAATAGGCCCTAAGTTGGAAGCCTTGGTTTATTCTGGCCTGGGCATTTTTCTTTTCACTTTTATTCTTTATCCGAACAAAATTGTAAATCTACTTTTTTTTTCGACTTAGACTAGCGTGGCAGGTGGCAACACAAAACTATGACAGTTGAGCTTGAGTACTGAGATACCTCAACTGTTGTGGTGATACCTGAGCTCAATGCCCGGCCTACCTATGAGGTGGATCCGTGTATTCATAATACCCTGCTTACACTTTTGTCATCGCATCGTGGAAAAGAGTTAACCTAGAGATATTACATTTGGACCCAACAAGCATTATATATTATTACAATTCACTTTATACAAAGCAATGTGGACTAATCCCCACCACCCTTCACATGGGCCATATAGGCATTCACATTAACAGGCCGATGTATTACAAGGAGGTGTTGCGGTGTCAGCGACCAGCTGCAATAGGGGAGCTTAAGAGGTGACACGTGTCATCTGCTAGTGCTTTCGCAATCTACATGAAAAATAAATTTACAATTTTATTCAAATGAAGACTAAAGATAAAAAAAGTGTATAACTGGACCAAATAAACCATAGCTTCAAGCTTATTACTAGTCCTATATTTAGACATTCAGTTTTCCTTAGCTCGAATGTATACTTTTTATTATAGCGCTAGAGATTGTCGGGCGTTGGCCACTGCCACGTCAGCGAATTCGCAGAGAGACTCTCCAAAAAATTAAAAATTACGTTTAGGTCCTTTTGGTGGGTTTTTAATAAAATAAACTCAAAAAATTCAAAATTACATTTAGGTCCCTCCGCGATTACATTTAGGTCCTCCTCGTGGTCTTTAGCGGAACGAACCCCCAAAAATATTACTTTAGGTCCTTTACCATTTACGTTTGGCTCTCTCAGTGGTTTTTAGAGAAGCGGGCTCAAAATAAAGATACATCTAAAAAAACAGATTTGTCGAAGGTTTGTAGCGGCTCATGGGTTCGCCGACGGGTCCTAGCGACTTTTTTTTAAACGAAAAAAACAACCACGGTTTTCTAAAAAAAACGCAAATTCGTCAAAGGTTTATAGCAGTTCATAGATTCGCCGACGGGTCATAACCGCGATTTTCTTTAAAAAAAACACAGGTTCGTCGGAGGTTTATAGCAGCCCATAGATTCATCAACGGGTCGTAATGACCCATTTTTTTTTAAAAAAATAAAACCGAAAATACGACCAAATTTTTTAAATTTTACACATTATATCGTCATACGTGATGCAACCTAGCGCGTTATTCTAACTAATAGTTTTAAACAAAAACTCCCTGAAATTCCTCCACCTCGTGAATCCACTTCTCCCGCCTTTCTTTTCTATTTTCATCGTCTGTATTCTCCTGCGCCATTTTCCGAGTCCTTTCTATCCTTTTACAACTCTCACCAGCCACCAGTGCTGCCCTGTCTCCGCTTTAAAACCAGGAACAACGTTACATCACACGCGCACCAAAGCCCAGCACGAGACACCACACCGCGACGCGCGCACGCACCGAACCGAGAGCAGCACTGTGACTCTGTGAGGAGGGAGGTCGATGGGGAGCAGCGGGGGCAGCAGCGAGCACTTCCTGCGGCAGCTGAGCTCGAGCGACGGCAGCGGCGCTCCGCATCAGCCGGAGGAGTGGGAGTGCGGCAGGCGGGGGTCGAGGCGGTGGTCCAGGAAGAAGGCGAGGACGAGGAGCCACCGCGGCGGCGGGTTCTGCAGCAGGACTAGGGAGGAGGCCGCGTCAGGGAGGAAGCGAGTGATGGTGGTGGTGGACCAGAGCTCCGGGGCCAAGCACGCCATGATGTGGGCGCTCACCCACGTCGCCAACAAGGGGGATTTCCTCACGCTGCTGCACGTCCTGCCGCAGGGCAGCGGCCGCGGAGGAGGGGAGGACGCCTCCGCGCTCGCCAACTCCCTCGGCGCGCTCTGCAAGGCCTGCAAGCCTGAGGTGCGTGTGCTTAAAGCTCTTAATCACTCAAGTTGCGCTAAATTGCATTTTGCATTGTATTTCTTTTTTATGTTGATTAAAAATATATTAAAAATGACTAGAATACCTATAATTATAATAACTAAACACTATACTCAATACATGCACATGCATGTGGAGAATATAAAATAAAGATAGATATTTATTAGAGATATAAAGGAAAAAATCACACTAATTTTATATTGAGTATGATATGCACACTATATTTATACACAAAATCATTTAAAAAATATGTTATATACATTTGGGTAGTGTATACAGTGCTATACAGTATAATTCATACTGTGATGTGTTTTACAGTTTTCATTACGGTTGTGACCTAAAGTAGTACACTACATTAATAACTTGTCCAAAGTTCGGATCCAGTGTCTTGGGGTCAAGTGACCCCAATGACATCCACCTTAACCCACGAGAATTTAATACTCATGAGAATATTACAAAGTACCATTATTAATTCATGTCTACAGTGACTCCAGTTGTTTATAGTGACCCGAATGACTTCTTTGACCTTGATCCACCCCTGAACTTCTGCACATTTTCTTCCAAGAAAAAGGTGTTACTTAGTTTGTCTCAGGATCATAAGTAATGTAGAGAAAGAAGGCAAAATGTTGGTTTCATTGATTTCTACTGAGTCAAGCGATCGTAGGTTATTGTTGGCTTCTTTAAACATACTAGGCATGGTAGCGTGCGACTGCACGCCATGGTGTGTGGGCGTGGGAAAAAATCGACGAAACGACGCAAAAGCGATTTCCAACATATTTCTCACAATCGAAAATAGCGTAAACCGAGTTCTGGGTAAAAATAAAGAGTTAGAGTTGTAGAAATATTCCTTTGATTAATTATTTGGGAAATATCGAAGACCGAGGTGGAAAACGAGGTGGGAAAAGCAGTCTCTAGAGGAAAAGGCGAAAAATTATTAGCGATTACAACCTTTTTGAGTTGCACACATATTTCTAATGATGAAAACATTTTTTCCGGCAAAACGGAGAAAGGATTTAGAATATCGGAGACCGAGGTGGAAAAATGAGGCGGAAAATAGTCTAGAGGAAAAGGGCTTAAAAATTATTAGTGATGACAACTTTTTCAATTTGTACATATTTCGATGATTGAAAACATTTTTTTCCCGCAAAACGGAGAAAGGACCTGAACATGATGACAATCTTCTTAGAGACGCATATATTTACGGATGGAAAACATTTTTTCCGTGAAAAACGGAGAAAAGATCTAGACGTAAAGAGCGAGGACCTATTTGTTACGCTTTTGGACCTATCCGCTATTACGAAAAATTAGAAAAGGCATGTCCGCGATTTGAATTTAACGGGGCTTTTTTCAGTGAAAGTACCGCTCGAGGGACCGAACGCTAAAAAATAAAAATCTTCCCCTCACAAAAAATCGCGAAGGACCTATTCGTAATTTCGAGGGACCTATCCGTAATTTGGAGAAACACGGGGGCCTTTTCGCAAAAAAACCAAGGATGATGCGTGGATGGGCTCAGGTCTCGCCGATTCCAGACGCCATATATTGGTGTTATATGCAGTACAGAGCATTAACATTTCTCCTTAGAGAAAGGCAGAAAGCTAAGGTTATTTTTGTGGCTTTTCTCAGATCAAGTGCTTTTGGTTCTTGGGCAACTTGGCCACCTGGAAGCAGGAGTTATGCTAGGTAGATAGATCGGATCTTAGCATTCATAAAAGGAGAGAGAATCATCATAGCCAACCTTTTATTGATGGATCATGGCAGGCCTAAAGCTAAAAGGTCTCAACTTCATAAAAGAGAGGTTAAAAAAGAGGGAATTATGGGGTTCCCACCTAGTTGTCCAGAATAATGGCCAGAATCTTAAATTTTGTGGCATATGAGGACTACAGTAACAATTTAGAAGCAACTTTAAGGGATGTACACAAATTTTGCGGCCTTATTGGGCTAAAATGAAAAGTAGTCTTTTGTGACTTGCTATTTGAATAAAAAACCAGTGTCTCAGTGTACTTCACCGTGATTGTTGCCAGTGGCTGCATGCGGTATTCCTCGTCTTTTAGCCCGTGAAAAGAGAGGGCTCATGCCGTCATGCAATATTACAAAATTGGTTTTGGATGAATGTCAGGTGGAGGTCGAAGCGCTTGTGATCCAAGGGCCCAAGCTGTCCACCGTCCTCAGCCAGGTGAAGAAGCTGGAGGCATCCGCGCTGGTGCTGAGCCAACGCAAGCCATCTCCTTTCTGCTGGTAAGCTGCTGCTGCTGCTGCTACTACTAGTCTACTACTGCACAGCATGCATCCGTATGCCCCAATCTGGAAAATTTTGTATACGGTACAAGTATCTACCTGTATTTACAAATTGATACAACATATTCTCGTATGTACGAAAAGCACAACCATTACCGGAAACAGGAATTACAAATATTGTTTCCCGGAATCACCAAAACCGGTAAAGCAGTATTTGGAATCACCAAACCCGGTAATGCTATATTTGTAATCACCAAAACCGGTAATGGGGGCCCACCCCATTACCGGGTTACCCAAACCCGGTAATGGCTGCCACGTCAGCCTGCCACAGTGCGCTGCGTGCTTCCAGCGACGGGACGTTTCCATACCTCCGTTTTTTTCCTAGCGATTGCAGCCCTTCCCAACCTTGCAGCGGCTGGGTCCCGCCCACATGCAAAGAATCGTTGCATTATTCGGTTGCATTCGTTCCATTCTAGCACCGCTCGCATGCAGAGAAAGAGAAAGGACAAGCGCAATGCATGCAATGGTTCCGTCGTTTGCTTTTTATCCGGTAAAAGTGACTGCTGTCTTGCTTTTTGTCAAGAATCTTCACACGCGTTGGCAACCGCAGCGTCGCAAAATTTTTGTGAATGGATTCAGATGCGAAGCAAGTTATAAATATAATATTTTTGTAGAATACGGTAGTATATATTGACTGCTTGACCGGGGCGGATTTATGATCGATCTCTTTGCTTGCTAACGCGTGAAGATTTTTGACAAAAGCAAGACATCACCACTTTTACCGATAAAAGCAAATGACGGAACCATTTCATGCGCTTGCGCTTTGTCCTTTCTTTCTCTCGCATGCAAGCGGCGCTAGAATGGAACGAATGCAACCAATAATGCAACGATTCTTTGCATATGGCGGACCCAACCACCGCAAGGCCGAAGGGCCGCAATCGCTAGGGAAAAACGGAGGCATGCAAATGTCCTGTCATTGAAGCACGCAATAAGATCGGCAGGCCGACGTGGCGCCATTACTGGTTTAGTAACCCGTAATGGGGTGGGCTCCCCATTACCGGTTTTGATGATTACAAATATGGCATTACCGGGTTTGGTGATTCCAAATACTGCTTTACCGGTTTTGGTGATTCCGGGAAACAATATTTGTAATTCCTGTTTTCGGTAATGGTTGTGCTTTTCGTAAATACAAGAATGTGTTGTATCAATTTGTAAATACGGGTAGATATTTGTACCGTATACAAATTAGATACTTGTACCGTATACAAAATTTCCCCCCCAATCTAGATCCCTTGTCATGGAATACTTCTGTACAAAGGTAAAAGGGGGAATCTTAGATAGCTGGCACAGGCCATCACACTGTCAAGCCCATTGTTCTTTATAAACAAAATGTTAAGAGTTGTCCATGTCTAAAATTCTCAAAAAGAATTAAACTGTTTGGGAAGCTGGCAATTCGAGGAGAAACTTTTATCGGAGCAGGAATGGGGTGGGGACACTGCCTTTTGTGAAGGAAAACTATTAGACAGCAGGAGCCATGTGCCATCCATAAATTAGAGATGCCTTTCCGTATCCTTATTTCAGCATAACGTCTCTCCTAAGGATGTGTCTGGTTTTTTATACCAAATAGTACATATATATATAAGATGGTTAAAAAAATTATCTATATGTTTGGTTGCTAAAACAATAGAATAAAATCATTCTATTATACGGATGACATGATATAAATTTGAGAAATATTTTCTATAGATAGTAAATTATTCCATTCATCTAAAACAATAGAAATAAATAGTATAGTACTATCTCATCTCATTTAACCTTATCCTATCAACCAAACACACCCTAAATGAATCAAGGGAGAGACCAACAGCCAATGTACCATGTATGACAGCTCCAAGTAGCTGTTTCATTCTCTACCTAAGCACAGCCTACTCTGTACACCATCCAAGCTCCCACCCAGCTAATGGTTTCACCGGACCCATAATAAAATTAGTATTTCAGCCCACAAAATTTTCTATCTCAGCCCTCTAATTGTATTTTTATTCAAAAGTTTACACTGAAAACCCTATGACCAGAAAACATATAACAAAAGCATGTCAGGCTCTATGTTTTTTCTTCCCTCCTCTCCCACTTACATTTCCCCTTCGGCCTCCCTTGTCCGTCCGACCGCCACCCCATGCTCTGGTCGTCTTCCTCGCATAGTCATCGCCGAAGGTACAGCGAGCGTGGCCTCTGACGAGCGTCGTGCAGCCTCCTCTCACTCATCTCCGCCCTTGCTCGTCGCCGGTGTCTCCACCCTCTGCACTTGCCCAGACCTAGCACCACCGTGGCCTTCTCCTCGTCGCCTAGAGGTTCACCGCCGTCATGTGATCCAGTCGGATCCGATCGTAACCACCCAGATCCGGCCAGGTCCAGTCACCCCCGCCGTCGTCTTCATCCATGTTCAAAGACTGTCGCCATGGCCCACGGAAGATCCCTATCGCCATCGCCGTTGTCAAGATCGGGTCATCGCCGCCGACTTTCCAGCTGTCGTCGTCGTCGTCGTCTTCCCAGCTACCCCCGCCATCGCTTCGATACCTCCACCAACGGCCATATGCGGCCACCACGCCCTAACCTAGGCACGTTTGTGGTCTTGAGCTAGAACCACCGTGTTATGCAAAAGCAGCTCCGACACATATGCAGGCCACCATCTCGCCTACTACTCTCTCCTCCACATTGGAGCTCGGCTCTGACATGGACGCTCGGGGCTACTATCTAGCGTGTGACATTGTACATGCCTGATAGGTCATAGGAGTACTGTGAGGTACTGTGTACCCCTGACCATTGTTGACTTTGTTGGTCCGGACTCCGGGCCCTGTGAGTAAATTCACATGTAGCTTTATTTTTTGCAATTCTTCCTTCTTCTGTTCTTCCTTTTTTTAATCTCAAACTGATTACATAAAAAAAATATAACACAGCACACGACACTAACCAACCAAATCACACTTAACTAGAGACAAACTCTTAACTCACGGCACTAACAAACTTGCCAACTAACTCAACTAGCTAACAAACTAATTCGAAATTAATTTCTAACATTCTCCTCCTAATCTTGACATGACGACTCTTACTCATTGAGTCAATTAATTTCAATTACGACTTGCTCAACTCATATTCGACATAGGACGATAAACACATCTCTTCAATATCTCAAACTCATCTTCGATGGACTTGTGTCTGGACAATGAATGTATCTCCTCAACGTTCTTAGACTTATCTTCTATAGACTTGATTTAGAATAGCGAACACATCTTCTCAACATCCCAACTCATCTCCCATGGACTCGACTCAGGACGGCAAGCAATGTCCCTAACATATCTCCAAGCAGCATCACAACATCGTTGTTGTCGGCCTCACACTGACGTTCTTTGAGCGATACATATCGGCTTCACACTAACTCTTCTTGCGATGATAGTCTTTGCCACTGCCATCGAGTCCATGCCAAAACGTCTCAGAAAAGCTCTACACCATTGTTCGTGCATGTCCCCGTGATGGCATCGCATGGCTAGAACGATGAGCATCACCATCACCAACAACTTCATAATATTGATCTTTGGTGTGTCATCACCGTAGCACCATGACGTGTTGTTGGCCACTATCTCGCATGGAGCTTCGATGTTGTCGTAGCTGCTCGCTGCCAGCCTCAATACGTGACACAATGTGATCACCAGTGTCATCGCTCCTTGACATACCACTAAACAGCACTATCTTCGCTTTTCTTATGCCAAACCTCACTCTAATACCAATTATTGGCCTAGGCCCTAGAGAAAACTCAGACAGCTTTCTTCTTGAAACACACGAGAGGAAGAACACACAAAGAAGATGTCGTCACTGCAACTGCTTAGCGCATATTTTTTGTCTTCTGTTTTTCCTCTTTTTTTTATCTCAAACTGATTACATGGAAATATAGAACACAACACGTCACACCATCTAACCAATCACACCTAACTGGAGACAAACTTTATCTGTCGACTCACCTCACTAACTAAGTAAGATTAATTTCCAACAGACTCAGTGTTGCTGTTGTACAACTCGTGATAGTAACGTCAGAAGTTCAAAACCCACGCGAAAAGCTTAGTGTCTGAAAAGTTACCGAGGGAAAGTTACCTTTTCACCATGTAATTGAACTGCCGTGCTGCGCTACTTGCACACTACCTTCAGTCCTTGATAAGCAAATGTCGTGTGCGTGTGTTTTGCAAACGCAGCTTCATGCGGAGCAGCGGCGAGGAGTTCGTGGAGGAGTGCATCAACAGGGCCGAGTGCCTGACGCTGGCAGTGAGGCGGCAGAGCAAGGGCGTCGGCGGCTACCTCATCAGCACCCGGTGGCAGAAGAACTTCTGGCTCCTGGCTTGACATTCACAAGCCTCCTGGGAAATTTACCACCAAGGCTTGCTTCTATAAGACCAATAAGTAACTACATCAATAACCTCCACTCCATGTGTGTTGTGTGTGTGTTTGACACTGTGATGGTGCTGTATTCTATCCTCTTGGTTAGTTGTAGCCTGTGCTCGTGAACTCCTAATGACTTTGCTGTTGTAAAGACAAAAGCTGACCCGTTGGATGTAACCTGTCTGCTCTCTGGGTATCTGTTTGCTTGTTGAACAGAGCGGACGGTGCGTAATGCCATAAACTGCCGTTTGTGTTATGCGATGCGTTTGTTTGTTTGTATCTTAAGTATCATCTGAGGTGTTTGACCAACCGCCTCCTCTCACTTACTCATTGTTAACCTGTTCTCGGAGAGAAAGATTTCAACTTTGTCAGCTACTCGTACCCTTCCAGTCAAGCTCGATCGACGATGAGTTCCTGAAAGAACGAAAGAAACTTGAGAAGAGACCAACACTTAATCAGTGCTACTACGCAAGACAGAACGATCTCGTGCAAACCATGTCCCAAACGACTCACATCAACGTTCATGTATGCACAGGCATTGGTTCAGGTTTCTAGGCAGCATGATGATTAGCGGTACGGTGCCCCCGTTCTAGGATCCAACAAAAAAAAATGGCCGAGATCGATCGACCCAGGGGAACGCCGGTCGACACGGCGACAACTCGCCAGGGACCACGGCTCGTCTTGAATCTTCTTGACTCCTACACAGAAAGGAGAAGCCGGTGCGGCGCCGGTGCAGCATCATTATGGTACTGGAAATGGTAAGCCGGGGAGTTCTACCTTGCTCGGTGCTATCATGACGCGTACTGGGCTATGCTATGAGTCGCCATAACTCATAGCTCGACGGAGGCAGCCTTTTGCTCCCACGGGTGCAGGCCATCATGAATCATTCGTGGGTGTTCAAAGCTAGCTCAACCGCTCCACTGTACTGACAATACAATCCTGTCTGTTAGGGTCATTTCCTTTTTTTTGGTTTCATGAAGAAAGAGAGAGATGGTATACGTAAATCAGTAGAAACCCAATCCTGTTGAATGCTGATTCATCATGCGTTCATGTGTCCCAATACTATGAGTTGAATTGATCATTGTTGTAGTTATAGGGTGAAACCTGCTGATTCAATCGTGTAAGTATCAAGACAACCGTTCACTTATTCATTTGAGTAGGCAAAAGAAAGCCTGTGTGTACGTAGCTCCGTTTCACAATTTTTTTAATACTCTTCCGAATAAAATTGTAAAAATGATCCTGTTCCCGACCACAGAAACAGCGGCAGGCAACACATATCATTTGCTCTGTACCCTTAGCTTGGCAGTTAGCTAGGACCGCTGCAGTTGACCTGCCAAGCAAGGTAGGCTCGGCAAGACCTGCAGCAATATCCAAGCTCAGTAGTACCCCCTCTATCAAGCCCAGGTACCATAGCAGGTGCTTGCCGAAGCTTGATAGGAGGGGGTATCACAGTACCCAAGCTTGGCCGGAGGGTATTTGTGGTGCTGACTATCTGTTGCAATATGAGAGTGTAGTACGTGATATGTACCACCTACCGATGCTTCCACAGTTAAGTAAAGGACTAGATTTGTAATTTTCATCTGTAAGGGAACAAAAATAAAAAAAAATGTCCCACGAGTGTCTGTAGAACTTACAGATCTTAGACGGCGCAAAGAGGCAACCGGCGCACATCCGTAATCACAGGTGCCAGTGGCTGAACCGGCGTGCGGACTGCGGACGAAGAGCGGACCGCGAGTGTACAAGAGGGAGCTCGTGCGGGTTTCTTCAGCCGTGGTTCGCTTCGGCTTGGCCCACAGTGGAATTGGATGGGCGGAGAGGGGAGTCCGCATGGGCCCTACCCCTTCCGCTCCTGCGCGCCGATTCACTCATGACTCATGAGGGCAAAAAGGATAAGAGTTTCACCCGCGGACTAGGCATCCAGCTCGGCATGTCTTGAGCGCCAGGCGGGCCGTGGCTGCAAATACGAGACAGACTCGCCCACAAATTGGGCGTTCTGGCGGTGGCAAGTGCACCTGGCCTAGTGGCGGCATGGCTTTGGCTTACCAGCTCGTAGACCTTGACGAATCCCAGAACCAGAAGGGCGCTTTGATCATGATCGTGTGGCTTGCTCACCTCAAGGGAAATCGGCATATGCCAGGGGCATCACTCACTAGCTAGTGCATGATATCCCCGTACGTTTCAGGCCCTATTTGGGAAGACTGCGGTTGAACTGAAAAGTTGCTTTTGGTAGGGCCGATCCTGGCATTTTGAGACCCAGGGCGAAAACTTATATAAAGATCCATTCCACCTCCATATATATATATATATATATATATATATATATATATATATATATATATATATATATATATATATATATATATATATATATATATATATATATATATATATAGGAAAATATCTTTTACTCTCGGTGTAGTTACTCTCATCTTTGAAATACTACTTAAACGAACTTGAAATACTCCTTTATCACTTTGGGTATACTCATACAATAATTATAAGATACTCCAACGTGAGCCACATGAAAAAATTGCAAGGGAGTCTATGATTTTTAGCATATTTTGCAAATACCTTCATATATGCATATAAAAAGGAGTATGTCCAAAAAATATACATACCACCTCTGAAAAAATGTACATACCACCTAGATGATCTTATATACTACTATGCGTATATACCCTCACACGAGATACCCCATACATTGTATACTAAGAAGGGAGTATACTCCTAGTAGAAAAGAGATACCCCATACATTATATATATATATGTGAGATATATGTATGTATATATGTATAATTATGTATGTATATATGTATATATGTATTAGAAAAGAGGCTTCATATATATATATATATATATAGGAAAATGATTCCATACTATATATGTATGTACTCACACCTCTAATATACCGTTAAATGATGTTATTATACCTCTTTATTCTTTTGAGTATACTCTAATACTAATTATAAGATACTCCAATGTGAATTTCATGAAAATTTTCATTAAAATCCACCTTTTATAGCATAATTTGTTTACATATTCCTATACATATGGAAAAGAGTATATAGCAAAAAAAAATAAAGGGTCTGATGAATTTTTTTTAATCATATTGTATTGGAGTATCTTAGAATTATTATTGGAGTATACCGAAGGTGATAAAGGAGTATAAAGCGTTTATTTAAGTGGTATATTAGAGGTGAGAGTATGTACTCAGAGTATAAAAGGCTTCCTATATATATATATATATATATATATATATATATATATATATAGGAAGCTTTTTCTACTCCCGGGAGTAATTACTCCCTATGTCGTATCTCACAATGTATGGGGTATCTCCTGCGACGGAAGGTATGTACGTATAGTATACAAGTATATAAGATCATCTAGGTGGTATGTACATTTTTTCAGAGGTGGTATGCATATTTTTTGGACATACCCCTTTTCATGTGCATATATGAAGGTATTTTCAAAATACACTAAAAATCAT
This sequence comes from Guadua angustifolia, assembly GCA_036346375.1. NCBI lineage: Eukaryota > Viridiplantae > Streptophyta > Magnoliopsida > Poales > Poaceae > Guadua > Guadua angustifolia. The sequence goes on along the minus strand of CM070509.1, from coordinate 35,288,124 downwards.
GTACTCTCTTGCAATTTTTTCATGTGTCTCACATTGGAGTATCTTATAATTAGTGTATGAGTATACCCAAAGTGATAAAGGGGTATTTCAAGCTCGTTTAGGTGGTATTTCAGAGGTGGGAGTAACTACTCCCGGGAGTAAAAGATATTTTTCCTATATATATATGTGTGTGTGTGTGTGTGTGTGTGTGTGTGTGTGTGGTCTTATAAGCACACATCATTGAAGAAATTAATATTCGATGCACAAAAAATACTTCTATAGAACAATTTAAAGTTTATGAAATGACAAATGTAAATTGTAATCATAAACACTTAGGGCCTGTTTGGTAGAGCTCCTCTCGATTCTCTCATTCTCTGATTCTCAGAAGTGATTCTGTCACGAAAGTGATTCTTCTAACTAATCCATAGGATAAACTCTATGGAGAAATTGGCTCTTTGTTGGGAGTGAATCAGAGAAGTAGCTTTTTCAGCTCCCACCCTAGTTCATTTCGAGAATCACTTCACGAATCACCCTAGGAGCGATTATCGAAAAGCTGCTGTTTGGCGAGCTCCATAGATTCACTCCACAGAAGCTGGGAGCAGAGCTCTGCCAAACAGGGCCTTACTTGGCACTTGGCATCATCTTAAAAAATTTCTTCTAACATTTTATGATACAAAGTCATCAATTATACTATTGATGTCAATCTCGTCCAATAACTTCTTTTCGATGCATAAAATCATCAAATCATTTAACATTTCTTGAGTCATTGTTGATCTCAAATAGTTCTTCAATAATTTCAATTTTGAAAAGTTTCTTTCAACCGATGCAACAGTCACAGGCACAGTAAATAAGATTCGATAAGCAATGGAGATATTAGGATAACAATCTACATCTCTAACATGCTCGAAAATTTTCATAGCAGACAATGCGCCATCTGGCAAAGTGAATTTCATAATCTTTAATTCAGAAATAAGATTATGTACCTCAACATCAGATGAACCATCATGAGAGAAAGTGTCTGCAAATTTAGTGCAACACTCTTCAAGTTCACTATCATCTAATGACTTCAGGGTGTTTGAGCTCAATAAAAATCCGAATATATATTTAAACACGTTGAGTTCTTCGAATCTAATCTTTAAAGAAGTGATCGCCATATCAACCAAAACCAAAAAATATTTAACTTCAAAAGCCCTCTCAGCTTCTAGGATTTCTTCTTGGCAATTACTTTCATCAAATTGTTTCTTCCTCTTAGCACGACGCTTTACTGGAAACGATGCCTCTACACCCATGTCATCTGCAATATCTTTTGCAATGTTCAGACAAGAAGAAAACCCCTCATTTCTGTACTTCTCAAAGTATTCCATTATACCTTGTATTTGCTTCGAAGTAGATTCAATGCACATGGCTGGCGATTGCAGCTTTTTACTCACTATATTTACCGCAAATAAAACATCATGCCAGATAACCATACCAAGTAGAAACTCAAAGCTGCCAAGTGCATCAAATAAATTATTTGCATCACTTTTGTCCTTAGGTTCAATGTCAGAAGCATGATGTAACTCAGACAAACCTGACCTTATCTCAGTTGCTTGATATCTTATTGCTATAACACTTTTGATTCGACTCTCCCACCAAGTATTTGGCAATGATTTTACAGTTAAACTAGGAACATATTTAAGCAAAATATTCCACCTTTTTGTAGAACCAACAAATAATACATATATGCGCTGAACAATTCCAAAAAATGAAACAGCTTTCCCACAAGATTTTGCCATATCACAAAGAGTAAGATTGAGACTATAGCAAGCACATGGCATATACAATACTCTTGGATTGATATCAATTAACCATTTTTGTACCCCTTAGTGTTTTCCTTTCATATTAGAACCATTGTTATAGCCTTGACCCCCTTATATCATTAATATTTAGACCAAAGGACTTCATAGCATCAAGCAATACATTAAAAAGCCCCAAACCAGATGTGTCATCCACCTTCAAGAACCCCAAAAAGTACTCCTCAATATTTATCTTTCCATCAGACAAAGTAACACAGCGAACTAATAATGTCATTTGTTCTTAATGACTGACATCAGGGGTACAATCTAGGATAATAGAGAAATACTTGGCCTCTTTAACAACCTTATGATAAAACATGTAATATCAAAAGCCAAAAGTGATATCAACTCATTCTGAATTTTATGACTGAGATAATGATAATGAATTTCTTTCTTCTGCACACGTCTAAAATGGTCTTGCATTACCAAGTCAAATTCTGCAATCATCTCAGCACAAACTAAGAAATTACCATTACTATCATTGTAAAGCTGCTCACTGCTTCCTTTAAAAGACAAGTTGCGTTTACCAAGAAATTTCACAATTGCTATAATTCTTAACAAAACTTGCCTCTAGCGTTCTTTCTCCTTTGTGATTTGCTTCTACAAGTCTTTGTCAATAGTTTCCTCTTTCTGCAGTCTAGTCCTCAATTCATTCCACTTGTTCATATTACTAATATGCTCAACGCTATTTTCATATTCTCTAAGCTTCTCACTAATATGCCTCCAATTTCTATATCCATTATGTGCTAAGGAACTCGGACTCTTATTAGTGCTAGACTTAAAGATCTTGCAGCAAAAGCAAAAAACTTTGTCAGCATGCTTTGAATAAACTAGCCATTTTCTATCATGTACCTCTCCATTGCTTAATTTTCTATAATAATGAGCATATGCAAAATTTCTTGAGGCATCATTGACGGATACCTATGACATGGGTACCTCAACGCCACTTAGAAGCATATGGGCCGACAACACGCCGAACTCGAGCGAGTCCTCTGAGGCCCGACTCCCGACCCTCGACTAAAGGACAACTCCGACTAACACGACGGGTCAAGCGCCCACAAGACTCTAAGGAAGGCCCAAATACCGAGCCATTTAAGGCATTCGGTTCTTGATCACCCCACCGGAAGCAAATACCACACTACATGAGGCGCCCACAAGCAAGCAATATGACTAAAGGTGCCCACCAATCGTTGACAGCCAGAGCCTCGAACAAAGCGCCAACCATCTTCATCAAGGCGGACAAGTCATGAAACCACCTCGTGTCGTACCAACCACGCCGACGAACTCAATCACCAAGCCAAGACAGTAGCGCACTTTCCTAAGGCAATTTTCGACACCTCAACGTCGACTGACACCGCCAGAGGGCAAAAGCTGCTTCCTGAGGAACGGATAGCCGCCATTCCACGCCACCACCAACCCGACGAAGACGCGTAACTACATCGAGACTGTGTCGAGAAGCATGACACCGAGGCGAGACTGACTCTAGGCTCCTAAGTCCCACCCATTTTTTCCTTTATACACTCCTGTAGACTAACCGTCTCCTGGCTATATAAGGAGGCTTGGCCCTTGAGGCACGACGTAAAACACTGCACTCTGATCTCGATCTGACTAGTAGCCACTGGACAACCTCATGCAAGGCGCCTGCCTCAAAACTTCGGCACGATTACTAGCAGTTCATGCGAGCAATAAAGTCCGACCACCTCAGAACGGAGTAGGGACATTCACCTAACCAAGATAAATCTTGGACCTCCTTTTCTTTTTGGGTCTAACCATTCAGGAGCGAGCCTTGACCCCTAAGACTTACAAATTTACTTGGTTCACTTAAACGCCGACAATCATCTAGAGGGAATTCCATACCTTCCTCTCTTATAGGCCCTTTCTCAACTAATATGTCTCTTGCTTTATTATCAAGATTATCCTAATTTCTTGGATCATAAATATCAGAAGTATAAACCGGCTGTTCATCAACACTAGTAGACTATGCATTTGCACCCGATGAATTAGCTAGATTCTCAAGGCCATTTACATTGTTATCATCGACGTTGATGTCAACATTTTCCTCTTCTTCAGAAATCCCAATAGCTGGTTCCTCTTCCTCCACGGCAACTATCGCCAATTCATTATTTGGGTTCGTCGACGCACTAGGATTACTCTTTAAAAATTTGTCCATAGCTCCTCTCTGCGTTTCTATGAAGTCATCCGCACGTTTTTTTCTTTTCCTTTTTTCGCTACCGGATGGATACCTTCTGGATGACATGATATCACAAAGCGCTAAAAATAAAAATAAATGCATCAAAGGTTGAATAGTGCAATGGGGACTCCTGTGATGATGTCAATCACATATTCACATTCAGACTATTCAGTCTGTGAAATTGAAAAGGGAAAACAGAATACTGAATACACAAACACTACGTCACTACGGGAACGACTGAATGAGAGAAAATTTCCTTGGGGTCGCGGTGACTGATGATTGATGAACTCGCGATCAGGTGGCGAGGCAATCAACGGATCCGAACTTGGAGGGGCGGCGTCGTGGCAACTGGCCAACTAGGCACGAGGGCAGAATAACTTGATCCTGAGAAAAGCAATAAGCATTACCATGGCATGAAACTGCCTCCTTTAGTGTTTTTCAGGAACGCACAGAAGATAGTGCGTCATATTCAAAAATCAAAATTACCTCCTTAGTTGATCTCTTGATGAATTGGTCGCTACTGCTGTCCTGTCCGCATCAAATTCAAATTCAGGGCCTTTCTTCACTGAATAGGTGAGCTGTTTCCTATAAAACATGGAGATACCAACTTACCGAGGAGGCTCTCGACGGCGACGGCCGGCCTTGGCCCGCGCCGCGGGTCCTTGATCACGCCCTCGTGACACTAACGATGCCGAGGGCGTCGGGGCTCGGGAACGCAGCAAGCGATTCGCTTCTGATCGATCAACTCAACTCAAAGACACTGCACATCGTTTGCCAAAAGCCCATGGACCATGGTGTGTAGTTGCAGGTAGTACCTGGGGGGACCCATGGATTTTGGGTGCCTGGGGCGGCGGCCCACCCTGCCCCCCAGGGTCGGCCTTGGCTTTTGATTTGTTGGGTTGTAAAGAAGCTGTAGTTGACGACTGCGGCTTTTCTTGAGAGGCCAATTGGCAACTAACTACTGCTACGGGCCATGACCGAGCGGGGAGGAGACGCGGAAGCGGCAACCGAGATGGCATTCGAGGCAGCGACTAGTCGGTGAGGAGACTGGGGCATCGGGATTGCGGCGACCAAGGCTTGGAGGCGGGGACCAAGCAGGGAGGAGACATCGAGTGAGGAGATGACGATTGAGGTGGGGAGGCGGGGGACGAGGGAGGAGACGCTGAGTGGAGGCGACAATCTAGACGACGAGCGGGGAGGCAAGGGCCGAGTAGGGAGGTAGCGACCGAGGTAGGGAGGCAGGCTAGCGGCAATGCAGCTAGGAGGAGGCCACAGGGCGAGGAGCCAGTGAGGAAGACTGGGCGACACGGTGATATCGGAAGAAGGCAAAGCCACAGCCAAAGAAGCATGTCTGGGGTGATGCGGCTTTGAGAGAGGCTTCAGCTGTGGCTTTGCCCGGCAACCAAAGCACAACCGGCTCATTTGTGGGGCTTCCAACCGGTAGCCGAAGCCCAACCCCCCAAACAGGCGCTCGGCCACCAAGCGGCTGTAGAATCAAGGATAACTGACTAGAGGGGGTGAATAGGAGGTTTTTAAAATTTTCAACTTTAATTGCAGTTAATTATATCACTATACTAGAATTGCAATAATGGTAATTTACTACTATGATTTCTAGTGATCACAAAGTACTCTAGTAAGTCAAGTATGAGCAATTAAGGATTCTAGTTACAAATAATTTACTCAAATTTCTAGAAATGAGAATTGAGCACAAGAATTGTAAAAACAAATCACAAGAGAATGAGAGACAAGAAATTTATCCCGTGGTCTCGGAGACTTGCCGGTTTTTCATAATACACGTTGAGATGACTTGAACAACTTCAAGCCGGCTCCAAGTCTTGAGCCTTCCTTGATCAGTAGGGTAGTTCTTTCCCGCTCTGGGTAGGAAAACTCCAGCCTTCACAACTTGCCAGGGCTTCTCGCAACCCCCGTTGAGAAGCTCACCAAGCACGAACACCTCCGAGCTGTCTAGGAGTCGACAACCTCCGAGAATAATAACTCTTGACGCTTGTTCAAGGTTGAATTGAGAGTCTAGAGGCTCAACACTAAATGCACCACTTAATTTTACTCCTAACTCTCACAAAGTGTGAATTGAATACATAAAGAGTATTGGAGACTAGTTAGAGCCCAAATATCATTAATGAAGATCAATAAAAAAACTCTAAAATGCAGATGAGAGTATTTATAACCCCCACTCACCTAATCTAACTGTTGATCAAAAGTTGACCAAAATCCTCCTGAGAGGCCGGTCATACTGCCCTAAGGCCGGTATGACCGCTCCTTAGTGGCCAACAGTCAATAAAGTGTATTTAATGCACTATCAATGACCGTTGGTCACATGGTCGGTATGACTGGAGGGGGTTGGGTCATACCGCCGGCCGGTATAACCGGATGGTCCCCGATCATACGGCCCACCTCAGGCACGGTTGCACCCCTCTCTGGAAAAAATAGACCGAGAGGGGGTCGGTCATACCGATGGCCGGTATGACTGGAGGGGTCCCAATCATACCGGCCTCTCAGGCACCAAAGCTCCCCCTTTGGAAAAAACAAACCGCCCTTTGGGCTCGATCATACCAGCCCCATAGAGCCCAACAACGGTACTTTTTGCATTTTAAATATTTTTTTAGCACATGATTTTGCAAATACTTCATGCTTCATATTATGAGCCTCTAAGTACTTTTATTGACATCGAACACGCGGCAATAATCCCTCTTAATAGTACAGTGCCTAATTTAGGAATCCGATCTTTTTCTCCAAACTCTGAGATCGGCAAAAACTATGAAAAGTCCTTAACTTTTATACCAACCATCTTGCCTTCGACGTTTGCTTTTCTTTTTCACCAATTTCATGCTTCCATTTTCATCGAAATTTTGACCAACCTATTTTCAAAATACTCAAATTGAAAATGTTAGTCCTTTAACCGCAATTATCATTAATTACCAAAACCAAATCGAATTAGGGGCCTAGATGCTTTCAACGGCTTAATTTGCAAACTTGCATCTCCACACCTATCATGCAGGAGTATACGATTGATACACGTGAACATCATGCGTGCACATTTGAAATGTCATTATGGTAATTTGTTATATACCGATCTCTGCACCAGGATTCAAAAAATCGACAAAACCACGAAAACTGCCTGTACCGCTCCGATACGAAAAGTGAAACCACTCGATTTACCAACCAAGTTCAATTTCAAATTCAGAAAAAATGAAAAATTTGAAAAAAATATCAAAAAATCTCTAAAATTAGTATTAATAGCTTTATGACATCCGGTGTGAATATTTTTTGGAAAAACAAAGTTTGGAGATGTTTTGAGCTATTCAAAATGTAGAAATTATAAAATAAAAAATAGAAGTATTTTTAGTAACAATATTTGTTCAAGTATGTCAAGTAGCAATATTTACTTCAACATATTTTAGTAACAATATTTGTTCAATCATATTTAGTAGCAATATTTGTTCAAGTATGTCAAGTAGCAATATTTACTTAAACATATTTTAGTAACAATATTTGTTCAATTGTATTTAGTAGCAATATTTGTTCAAGTATGTAAAGTAGCAATATTTATTTAAGTATATCAAGTAGTAATATTTGTTCAATTATGTCAAGTAGCAATATTTGTTGAAGTATATTTAGTAGCAATATTTGTTGAAATATATTTAGTAGCAATGGAAGGTTTCAAAATATAAATGGTGTTGATATGTGAATGTCATTATGTGAATGCCTATTTTTGCACTTGTTGGATTGATATGTGAGTAATATTGAAATGAGAGATTATTTGATAACATATTATTGGTAAATGCCTACTTTACAACTTATAATTGTCTAAAATATAGCAAATGTTATGTCGAGATTTTTTCATATTTAAAAAAGTTCATGCTAGAATTTGTTTGTATTTTTTCAAACTTTTTTATATATTTCTTACATTTTTCCTATTTTGGGACTTCAATAGATTTTTACAAATTGAACCATATTTTCTCCAATTTTCTCTCTCTTTTTTTTCCAAATTTTCCATTTTTTCCAACTCTCACCGGTTTCTAGCGGTTTTCACAAAAAAACTGCTCAAAATTCAGCCTTTTCAAGCGGTTTTCATCCATTTCGTTCAAATTCGCTCGCTGTTTTGAATATATTTCATTCGTTTGACTTTTTAAACCGTTTGGTTTTGAGTGGTTTTTCATAATTTTCGATACTATCAGGTCATCGAAATTTGAGTTCAAAACGGTATTGTTAACCCTGCTCTGCACTGCTGCTACCTGGTTTGAGGACCCCTTGTTTATGCTTTAACGGAAAGGATACGTCGAGCACAACTGTCCATCGTCACCATCATTGATCAATGATGATCACCGGAAATGGGTTCGTGGGTGGACTTGTCCGATCTGAAAGTTGAATGTGGTGACCTACTCTCATAAGCTAGTTGTTCACTTTGTAGTTTATTCCCTTCCCCTGACATCTTATATATATGTGCTCACGCTTCCGAATTCAACCGGCTGTTCTCCCAAGTAAGTCCCAGGCACGCACACTGGTATATTGCCTCGTTGAGCTGAGCAGAAAACTGCGAGAGGCCCACTTTAGAGATCAAAGATGCCAGTCGCGGCGGCGGTCGCTGTGGCGCTCGTCATGCTGACAGTGTGCACGGCGGCGGCGGCAGGGAGCAGCGGGCCGGGGAAGGAGGGAGGAGAATATGGTGTGCGAGGAGCGGTCACGTACGACGGTAGGGCTTTGGTTGTGGATGGCACGAGGAGGATGCTCTTCTCCGGAGAGATGCACTACGCCAGAAGCACCCCTGAGGTAATCGCTTCATTGCTTTGATGCTATTTTGCTCTGCGGATTTCCCCCCCTTTTCTCTGATATTGATAACGGTCGGAGCACCCTAGCCAGTCACTCATCAATGTCTGAAGCATTTTGTCTATCGCCATGTTCGGGCATACGATCAGGCACTAGGAAACCACGGTTAAAACTGCAAAATGCTCCTCTTTTTTCGGACACGGCGAAAGAAGAGCAGTGGCGATCGATGAAATAAACACACCTGACACTGTAGTCTGTAAAGCTTATGCTCGTTGATCAGATATAGTCAATGGCCTGTCAGGTCATTTCCTGCTGGGAATTGCGATGGCCACGCTGCAAAATCAAGCTGGGACTCCGGTTCCTGACTCCATGCGCTCTCCAGCGTCCACCGTCGAACGGCTCGCACCTCCGATTCGCTCCGGACCATCGCCAAATCATCGCGCTTGCGCACGAACCGTCCGTGCGTGCACTGTTCAACCCGCATTACGGCAACTTATTAGTACCGTTAATTATATGATGTTTTCACTCAACTCTGCTTTCTCGGAAAGGACACGTCGCACCATCACAACCACCGTCTATCATTGATTGGTGATCACTGGAAAGTGGAAATGTGTCAATTATTTGTGCTGAACTCGTCCCAACTGAAAGTTGTGAACGGTGACCTGCTCTGCTCTCGTATCGTAGTTATCGATCGCTTTATTCGCTTCGAACATTCATGCATGCATCGTTTGTTATTCACTAGCGACGATGGAAATGCTTATTGTTTCCGGGCATGTGATTGGTGCATCAAGATAAACGTGCTTTGCTCTTGAGCCTGGGAAATGGCGTGGTTCGCCTTGGATCTAACATCTAGGTCAGCGGGCGCACGTTCATGTGTCGATGAATGGAGGATTTGCAGATGTAAACAAGGTCGCGTGATGTCGCATGCGGTTTCGTTATTTAATTAAGCTCACATACACAATGTTTACTGATGCAGCACGCACACGTACTATGTATCACCGATACGAGATACTGATACAGCGATACGCAATTTCCCAAAAACAAAAATTCAACAATCTGACGATATATATATATATATATATATATATATATATATATATATATATATATATATATATATAAGTTTAAAAGATAAAAATGTAAGAGAGAAGGTGACAATGAAGGGAGAAAGCGACAGTACCCTACCAAGGGAGAAGGCGGTGGCGAGATTTTAGATGGGAAGAATGTGGCGGCGATTAGCAGCCTAGGTGGCGGGCTGACGGTAGAAGGCGAAGGGAAGGGGAGGTGATGGCGGCTTGTAGAGGGAAAAGTTGACGCCAGCGAGATTGCAGGGGGGAAGGCGGCGGCGGCCACTGGGCTAGGTAAAGAGATGGTGACAGGAGAAGAGAAAGGAGGCGGCAGTGGTGGACTGCAATCTCGATGGAGGCTAGAGAGAGGGAGGTGATGGCTAGTAGCAATCGTTGATCGGCTGGGTGAAGGGCGGTGGTTACTGGGTCTAGGGATTTTAGGGGAGTTAGAGGTAGAAGAAATGACTGGATGTAATGAGTGAGGGAGAGATTTTAGAGTTAGAAGAGATGATTTGAACTAGGCTTTACTTTGTTTTTTTTTAGCCTGAAAGTGTCAAAGAGTATTGTGGAGTATCGGAGAAAGATCGAGATTATTTTTATTAATTTTAAATGGTGAATTTCGCATATCGTTTCTGATACGGTATCGGAAAGAATCGCGGAGGATCACCATATCCGATATGTATCTGTATGGCAATTTTGTGAAGGATCGGTGATTCATAGTACACATATATCTGAAAACCAGCTAAATTTTAAAAACCCGAGAAAACCAAGTGCGAAATTTCAAAAATTTATAATAAAAATTACCAGATGTAGAGGGTGACATGTTCTATAGTCATGCAATTTTTCAAGGCCAAACACAAATCACATGATAAGACATGAAAAAGACACATTCTTGTGAATAAGTACTTTTCTTTTTCGTGTCCCCCAAATGTGGCTGAGTTTGACCTTAAATTTTTACATTTCATTTAACATGTCATCCTATACATTTGGTTTTTAAAACGATATTTTAAAAACTTTCACCTCTGGGTTTCATAGTTTTTCAATATTTAGCTAGTTTTCGCATGGTAGGCACCCAAAGCGGATTTCACATTCGCACTAACCAGTCAATCGAAAAGACCATACATATTGGCTCCCAAGAAACCCGCAAACGTATATATAGCAACCTGGCACCAATATACATGACCTTTCCTATCACCTCAGTGCATTATATATTTCCACATATATACTTTCCTTTCCAACTGCCTGCACATACTTCCCAAGCGTGTATATATATGTCGCCTCCGTAGGTATATCATGTCTAAGATGAGCAGAAACTACAAGGAATTCCCCAGCTCGTAGTACGTGTTCCAAGATGTCGAGAAACATGGCCGTCGCGGCGGTGCTAGTCGTGTTGACGGGGTGCGCGTCCGCGGCGGCGGAAAGCCGGTGGGGAGAGCAGGAAGGAGATGGAGTGGGACGAGATGTTACCTACGACGGTAGGGCGTTGCTAGTGAATGGCACCAGGAGGATGCTGTTCTCCGGTGAAATGCACTACACTAGAAGCACCCCTGAGGTAAATTCTTTGTCATTCCGTTTTTCTTTCGATGCTTTTTCTCATGATACAAGTCGTATAAATCTTAAAAGCAAATAAAGAAATAAATAATCATCATCTATCTTTTATATCCGTGCTTTAATATTTCTGCAACCTAAAAAAAAAGCATAGAAACACCTCTCTTTTCTATTTTATTTGTCCTTGTGGGCTCATAGTTCTACGGCGAAAACCAGCCAAGGGTCCGGTTTTTGTGCTCCGGCTCTGATCACCCGGTTCACCCACCTAAAACTTTCAATTACGTTCGTCTTATATACCAATAGACTTATAACTGCATATACTTTATATCCTGAACTCAATCCTGAAAAGACAAATACCGAAATTTCGAAAAGATCAAGAATAAAGGCCAGATTTGATCGTTTTCACCGGGAAACCGGAACCGGGTTTCCTCCAGTTTAATTTAGGCCCAATTCCAGTTTCTCAAACCCTGGGTTAGATCGTGCTGTACTTTTCAATGGTATTAAACTATGTTCAGTTGTCAAGTTTTTCTTTGACAGAGATAGAGTCATAGAGATGATGGAGAATATATAACTTTTTTTTTTATCTTTTTTTGTTATGCTTCGTATTGTTTTTTGTTCATTGCATATGGGTGATGGTTCATGCGGAAACTGTGTTCTGATACCGGCTTTATATTTGTTTTACCATATATTATCAATAACATATAGCCTCTGGTACAATACAGGCACCTATACATGGCGTGCTTCAAAAAAAGAAAAAAAATTGACTCAGTGGTGTACTAATGTCTTGGTATCAACTGTCAACTCTTACGCACCGTTTGGAACGCAGGTTTCATGAAAATTGAACTATTTCTATGAAAATCCAGAAAATTTTGTATGAAATTCTTGCGCTCCAAATGGACTAACTATTGAGCTACGAATGACATACTTTGTTAAGAAAATTAACAAGATAGCTTGTTCTGAGAGAAGCGAATCCCTGTAGAAAATGGACCAAGAAATCAATAACCCGGATGCTACTCCCATGTGCAATATATGTAATCTATAACTCCTACAATATTTTGTCAATTAGAAAAGTAATGCAATATAAAATTTTTGACCTGCATATTAACCTCTGTCTTTCCACGTCTGCTTCGGCTTATATCCTCTCCAAAATATTTCTCAGTTTACATACAAATACATGTTCCCTTGGTAGAGATGATAATAGTAGATTTCCTATGAAATTATTTTCATAATATCGTAAAATTTTGAAACATATTGTACAGAAATTAATAATAAAAATTAAATCTCGAAGATCATGTAATGCCCAAAGGGTATCTATGAACAGATTAAAGAGGCAATGCAAAATTTGACGAAGCTGAGATGATTTCGTCGATATTAATTGGTTGCCTCATCTATTATATATTAAAAGCTCATGAGAGTCGTTAACAAAAAGAAATATGCTAGAAATTATCATAAAAAAGTAAAACATCTAGCCCTTAATCTAGTGGATCCTAATTACAACCACCATCGGATCTTTTATTAAAAATATAAATATACTAGAAATTCTCGTAAAGAAGCAAAACATCCGACCCTTAAACTAGTGGACCCTAACAAACTTGAATTATAGTAGCCATTGGATATTATTATTTAAAAGAAAACATCTAACAGTCCCAAAGGTATTATTAGCCTGATCTTAATCGATCTACGGTTGAAGTGTGAATCATCATAAGATATGTGCAATACTAGAATAATTATATTGATCAATTTGTATCATAACAACCAGATGCTAGCGATATGCTTCATGTAGTGCACGCTCAACTACTGCTTAGTGGCGATCCCGGCCTACGTCATGTATGGTGACGGCGTGCATGTTGTCCCAAGTCACTCTCAACCTCCCCACAACGTGGCTTATCTCCAAGATCGCCATATACACGATGCTGGTCAACTCCTTCTCCAAGTATGCGCTGGTGGTTACGCCGATTGCGATGGCCATTGAGGAGGATGCGTTGGTGATCACGCCGATTGCGATGGCCATTGAGGAGAGGATGCGTTGGTGATCACACCGATTGCGATGGCCATTGAGGAGAGGATCGTGTCACAGGTCGGTAACAATGACGTTGCCGTCTTAGAGTCCATGCCAAGTACAATAAAAAATAACAAATACTCAAAATAAAATAAAAATAAAATTTAGATCGAAAGAAAGAGTCCATCTCAAATACAAAAAAAATAGCATATATCCAAAATTAAATAGGAAAAAAATTTAGATTAAAAGAAAGGTCCATCACAAGTTAAAAAAATTAGCATGTGGATTTATGTGTGCATTCTGAATTAAAACTCAAAAAGAAAGTCTACAAGAAGTACAGTCCAAAAAAATATGCAAATTCAGAATAAAAATCTAAAAGAAATTAGCGATTGTTTAAAATATCATACTAAGTGAAAAGTAAAAAAATGTTTCATTTAGAATTAAAATATCATAAATATGCTAATTGGAGAGAAAAATAAAAAATAAGAAATTTGGTTTTATATATACAAATTAGGAATCAAAATCTATTATGTAATAAAAAGTCTATGACACATGGTTTATAATTGCTAAGTAAAAAAGAGAATATGCTAAAAATTCTCAACAAAAATAAAACATTCCGATCCTTTATTTAGTGGGCCTCTATGAGATAGAGGGATTGAGAGGGTGATTCATTTTTGAGTGTTGACTCGATTATATTAGTATAAGCTATGTGATACGTATTATTAACATGTAGTATAGGCAAACATTGCAATAACAAAAGATGATATGTCACTAATATAAATGTAAAATATTATGTTATACTAGATTTACTGTAATGCTATTCAAGTATTTGAGGAAGAAAGTTTGGTCATAGGTGACAAGTATAAGGAAACAAAATGAGTATTTTTGCTATCTTATAATATATATATATATATATATATATATATGTTAAAATATTATAAATAGAGTTCCACAATATTCTATTTTCTAAAAAGCAAAATCATATGTATATTGCTAAGTTATTTAAACATGCTTTAAGAATGATGCCCGTGCAAATGCACGGGCCACCTTGCTAGTTCAGAACAATTAGCAATGTTGAGGCATATCTTATGCCTGCATTGCCTTATAGCTCAGGCGTATTAGGCAGTAAATGGACAGCGCAAATGCTTTCATTCAGAACTCAGGCATGGAAAACATGCACCGTAGACAAGGTCTGTCTGGCTGGGGCAAATTCAACCAACATCAGAAATGAGCTTCGATAGCATTTCCTGGCTTCCTTGAAGCAATTATCTGATAAAGCTACATCTTCCAATTCATCACAAGAAACCTTTCTTAAGAAGCTTGTGCATAATAAAATTGACAGATGTGGCCAAAACTCATAGCGAAAGCCAAGAAAGGTGGCCTCGATGTGGTACAAACTTACGTCTTCTGGAATGTTCATGAGCCTGTCCAGGGCCAGGTAGGTGCTCTTACCAGTTTGATATGTCTGTCTGTCAAAATCACACAGAAAATATTCAGTAAATGAGTGGTTCAAAACTAAGAGATGCTTAAATTGTGTCATTGCATCAGTATAACTTTGACGGAAGATACGATCTTGTGAAATTCATCAGAGAAATTCAAGCTCAAGGGCTCTATGTAAGCCTCAGGGTTGGCCCCTTCATAGAGGCAGAATGGAAGTACGGGTATGAATGAATGGAATACAATTCCTATGCAGATAATTGGATTGCTTTTTAAAAATATTCTGAAGAATATAACTCACTAAAACTAAAATATTTTAAGAGGTGTAGAATACCTCAATGAATAAAACAAAGTAGTACCTTAACAAATGCTGAATATCTTCTATTCATGCAGAGGGTTTCCGTTTTGGCTCCATGATGTTCCAAACATTACATTCCGAAGCGACAACGAACCCTTCAAGGTAACTAACTGCCTGTCAGATGGTATTCTTAAATTCCATAACCTGAAAACTGTGAATTTTGGTTGGTGTTTCCAGAGTTTTCATTTGCCATGATCCTAAAGAAACAATTACATGTTTTGATCTATGCAGCAACATATGCAAACATTTGTCACAAAGGTAGTAGACATGATGAAACATGAAGGGCTTTATTACCCACAAGGAGGCCCCATCATCATTTCTCAGGTCAGTAAAACTAACATGAATTAATAGTTGTGTCAAGTTCTCTGTTTGGATGTGCCCATTATGTAACTACATAAGTTGAAATGCAGATTGAGAATGAATACCAGATGGTCGAGCCTGCGTTTGGCTCAGGTGGCCCACGTTATGTCCGTTGGGCAGCTGCAATGGCTGTAGGTCTCCAGACAGATGTTCCATGGATGATGTGCAAGCAGAATGATGCTCCAGATCCAATTGTCAGTGTTCATCACTATACCATTTCACCTGATTGCACATCACTATCTGAAAATTCAAATCGTCTGAAAATAAGTTCTTGGCCAGATTAATACCTGCAACGGGCTCATCTGTGGAGAAACATTCATAGGACCAAACTCACCTAACAAGCCTGCGTTGTGGACAGAAAATTGGACAACTCGGTAAGTTGCAATGACACTTGTGCTCATTTCGTTTTGGATCTACACATTCTGATGGACTTGCAAAGAAAGGCCTAATGTTCAAGTGTTCCCATGTCCAGCTACCCTATATATGGTAATGATACAAAATTGAGATCTCCAGAAGATATTTCCTTTGCAGTTGCACTTTTCATAGCAAGGAAGAGAGGAAGCTTTGTGAGCTACTACATGGTATGGACTTTAGAAAAGAAAAAACTTTGAACATTTCCCAGTACAACCTCTTAGCATTTTCCTGTTGATTTTGATGCAGTACCATGGAGGAACAAACTTTGGAAGGTTTGCCTCTTCATATGTAACAACAAGCTACTATGATGGAGCTCCTCTTGATGAATATGGTAAATCTTTATACAAAAAGGAAGGCATGCTAAATGTATTTACATCATTCTACCATTCAGCAGTACATAATTAAATTTATTTGTATTGTTTATCCAGGTCTAATATGGCAACCTACATGGGGTCATCTCAGAGAACTGCATGCTGCAGTAAAGCAATCATCAGAACCATTGCTCTTTGGAAGTCACTCCAATTTTTCATTAGGTCAAGAACAAGAGGTAAACTTACACAGTGTAAAACTACGAAACACAATTTCAATAAATTCCATCAAGATAAGCACATAATTTATGATGTACTCCAGGCACATGTTTTTGAAACAGAATCGAAATGTGTGGCTTTCCTAGTCAACTTTGACCAGCATCAGACGCCAAAAGTTGTATTTCGTAATGTATCTTTGCAACTGGCCCCTAGGTCCATCAGCATTCTCTCAGATTGCAGGAGAGTAGTTTTTGAAACAGCCAAGGTGATTGACCTACATTCTGTAGTGAGACCTTTTTATTTATCAAGGGATATCCCATTACCAATTCTCATCATCTTTTTGTTTATTATTTGTTTTATCACAGGTAAATGCTCAGCGTGGTTCCAGAACAGCTGAAGTAGTACAGTCTCTCAATGACATTGATACTTGGAAGGCATTCAAAGAACCAATTCCTCAAGACGTGAGCAAGGCTATGTACACTGGAAACCAGCTCTTTGAACATCTCTCAACCACTGAAGATGAGACAGATTATCTCTGGTATGTTGTCAGGTAAGACAAATTTTCTCAAAGGTCTTGTTTTTCATCATTTGTATTTAATTTAGTTTACTTGTCTTCAAACACTATGTTTACTGTATGATAAGGGGGCTTCGCTCAAATGCAGCTATGAATATAGACCTGGTGATGATGGCCAGTATGTGGTTCTTGAGGTTGAGTCACGAGCACATATATTGCATGCTTTCGTCAACAATGAATATGTGGGTCAGTATCCTATACAATATTTATGGTTTTTCCAAGCTTCTTCATGTATACACTTACGGAAAAGCAACAATAAAGATGAAATACGCCACCAGGAACTTAACGTGAATTATATATATGTTTCAGACTATGCCATCTTTTTCACTGCATACTACAACTGATGTGTTTTGCGTTCCCAATAATAGTTCACTCCTGTCTAATGTTGGATAACTGTCAACAATAACATGGTCAGGGAGCGTGCATGGCAGCCATGATGGGCCTGGCAATATAGTTCTCAACACACATATTTCTTTGAAAGAAGGACAGAACGCCATATCATTGCTAAGTGTTATGGTTGGATCACCGGTATGAATTTAACGACCTATCCTATGCAGTGAATATAAAGAACAACGAAGGAAAATTATTAGTGGAAAGCAATACATTCTAGTATAGGGCCTTGATACAGAGCATATAGTGCTACAGAGCATATAGTGCCATGCATATGTTTATACTTTATAGTCGAGTTGTGCTGTAGTAAAATGAATAAATGAGTTGAGTGTAGTTCATCCAACATGCATATCCACGAGTATTGAGACCTTTCAGAGCAAATACTGCTCAGCCCGAGTACCGTAAGTTTGAATAATAGATGACATTACAAATTTAATTACCTAGCCATGCATCAAATTGAGCTTTCATGTGCTAACTGCAAGGACTCTGGAGCTCACATGGAAAGAAGAATCTTTGGAATCTGGAAAGTGAGCATCCAACAGGGACTACAGCCAGTAAAACTCCTCAACAATGAGCTATGGGGATACCAAGTAAATCCAAGTCAACTCATTTAGGATGTACATAGAACAATATCAGATGTTCGGTTCTGAGCTGTTATATTAAATGCAGGTCGGCTTATTTGGAGAAGGGAATCGAATCTACACGCAAGAAGGATCATCATACAGTGTCGAATGGACAGCTATAAACAATTTGACATACCATCCGCTTACTTGGTACAAGGTACAGAAAGACAGCTGGTTCATGATCTTTTGCTAAATCTCCACTCTTCACAGCAGTAAACTTAACTATGCCTTGCATCATATGTTCTGTGACCCAGACAACATTTGCCACACCAGCGGGCGATGATGCAGTGACACTGAACCTTACCGGTATGGGGAAGGGTGAGGTATGGATCAACGGAGAGAGCATTGGACGGTATTGGGTCTCCTTCAAGGCTCCAAGTGGGCAGCCCACTCAATCCCTGTAAGTAGTGATACTCAAACTCTCAGTCTCTCACCACAAATCCTCTTTTCTTCCCTGTAACCTTACAAGCAATACCTCACTGGCATGGAACTTCTCAACTCTGGAGGTATCACATACCACGACACTTCCTGAAACCTAGAGACAACCTCATCGTCCTTGTTGAGGAAATGGGAGGCAACCCGCTAGAGATAACAGTGAACACAGTGTCCATCACAGCGGTGTGTGGTCATGTGAATGAGCTCTCCGCTCCGTCTCTCCAGTCTTACAGAAAGGATCCAGAAGTGCGCCTCTGGTGCCAAGGAGGCAAACACATCTCAGCGATTGAGTTTGCGAGTTATGGAAACCCCGTGGGAGACTGCGGAACCTATGCCATTGGGAGTTGCCATGCTAAATCGTCAGAAGTCGTTGTAAAGCAGGTAACATAAAACAACCTCCTGGTAAACTATACATGCACTAACTTTATAATCTGCTGCCTTATTAACAAATATATAACTAGCTATTTATTTCGCTTTTTCAGGCTTGCATAGGTAAAAGGGGGTGTTCTATTCCTGTATCGCTTGCCAAGTTTGGAGGAGATCCGTGCCCTGGAATCCAAAAATCTCTCCTAGTTGTGGCGGATTGCAGATGATACAACACAGGAAAATAACCAAGTGAATGGCAAAAGGCGGAAAGGAAAAAGATATCAAAACAAACAACAACTATTCTTTAAGCAAGCAGTGAATAAATATGTGTATAGTGTGTTGAAACAATACTGTAGACGTTTACTTGTGCAAGTTTGTTGTAAGTCCTAGTCTAATATGGGTGGTAACTTATATTGAGACAAGTGGCAAGAAGTTATGTGTATGTGTGCTATATGACTTTGGGTTAGAGATTCTGTATGAATACATTAATATGTTTATGTGTGAACAAGTAGATTGTAAGTCTCGCCTTGATTAATTAATAACTTAACCTTGTAAACCATTGTGTAGGATCGAAATATACTAATGTAGCAATCAGATGGGGGTGAATGATTGCGCGGAAGATAAAATCAAAATTTTGAACTTTTTAAACACCCCAATTGAAACTCAAATTGCTTGAAAATCAGTTTATACAGTTGGGAGATCAATAGACTAGTTTGGGTGACCAGTAGACCACTTGGGCGACCAGTTTGGGCACTTGGGCGACCAGTAGAGCACTTGGGCGACCAGTAGGACACTCGGGCGATCAGTTTGGCATTTGGGCGAGCAGGCGAGCAGGTTGGGCGACCACGTGAACAGTTGGGCGACCACGCGCGCAGTCTGGGCGAGCAGACCGATATACATCTACTAAAATAGTAATTACGGAAGATCCAGCCGTTGGATTTATGTGAAATTTTAACTGTAGAAACTAGACTCAATTATGCATCTAACAAAAAAAGAATCAGATCAATCAGATCTACGGATCTAAAGTTATGTCCTTCACAAGATGACTAAATCAATTAGCGATCTAACAGCTGGGCGACCAGGGTAGCAATCTGGGTGACCATGAATTACCAAAGATCTAACCGTTAGATTGATATAAAATTTTAATTGTAGAAACTAGATTCAATTACGAATCAAACCCGATAAGAATCAACTCGATCGGATCTACCGATCAAGAGATATTACCTTCGCAATCTGACTGATGCAACAAATGACGAGGAAATTCAATGTCACCTTCAAGGCTGCGACGGACCAAACACCAGAGAGGACTTTAGTTGTCACGGATCAAACTTCTCATCACCAAAACACAAGCATGTCCAGATCATCATCTATCTTCGGTTGACTTGATGTATGCATGCACGATCGAACTTAAACCCTAGAACCAGGAAGAACATCTCTTCACAATGCACAAACCGGACATGAAGTATCTTTCTGGAAGATTGATTTTTTATTTCATTATCTAAAGTACTCCAACATAAGAGTATAAACCCTAATACCTAGCTCTCTAAATAAACAGGAGACACCTCCCCCTATTTATACAGAGCAAACTCACAGAGATTGACTACAACTCCACTTCCAACATGGAAAGAGTTCGTATCTATCTCAACTTGGCCCAACATGGCCAAAACCAAAACCTTGCACACATGATCAGCCCTACTTTTTGCATACGTGACTAACCAGCCTTCACATGCATGTTCTCTAGCCCGAACGTCCCGCATGACATCCTTGACCACCAAGACCTCGATTCCTCCCTGAACCTAGTCTTGAACCTCAGTTCCTCCATGAACCTAGTTCCGGTCCCGTCATCGACCACGTTCGCCATCGAGTAACACCTGCACATGAAGTAACAAACAACGCGTCCGAGCACATGTCCACGACTTGACTCAAGATTAATCCATACAATCACTCACATGAGTGCATTGCATTAAGCAAAACCATTATGCTATCCCCAGCATAATCAAATGAACATTTGAGCACAAGTCCACCACTTGCCTCAAAAATAACCCATGCAACCACTCACATGAGTGCATTGCATCAAGTAAACTCCATCATGCTATCACCAGCATGATAATCATCTCAACATAGCACATGCATAAGCACCACACATGCCATAACCAAAATCACTTTACAATGCCAATTTCACCATTCAACCAATTTTTCATCAAATGATCTCACACAATGAACTAAACTAATCATACAACCATATATTTAGAATAAGATATATCTAACTCAGTAAGTTACCGAGTCTTAACATGTGATACCTTAAATGATAAACTAAACTATGTGCACAATCGGGCGGTGGTGTGTGTTGCAATAGCACTATATCTTGAATAATTATTATTCCTAATCTAACTGTGAGTCAATCATATTCTTCTACTCTGTGTGAGGGTGGAATGGCGAGATCAAGTTTATCACGAGGGTCAATGTTTAGAAAAAGTTTCTCAAAATTTTTGTTATAATCTTCTTAATTGCATGTAGAAAAACGTGTCATGGTCTCATGGATGACGGTAAGCGATTGATCATATCTTATGGGTAAAATGTATAACCTTTACAGAGTATAAAACTATTCGAATAGTTGTGCCCTTGGTTATGGGTAATGTTCAAGAATTTTTCATTAGGGTTAGATTTTATGAAACAAAATTGAGATAGGTGGCTGTGTACTAAGAAAAGAAAATGTTATAGCATGTGTGCCAATTCAACTTGAGAAATATCTGGATAACTTATTAGTACTATGATTTGTTTTACTTATAGTTTTAATCTATTATCGTATTCAATTTTAAAGTATGTTTTTATGCAAAATGAACCATATCAACCATTCTTTGAGTAAGCATTACATGTAGCTATTAGATTTGCATTATGTGCGCAACTTGTTGAGTACTCTATGTGCTCACTCTTGTAATAACCATCAATTAGATAAAGAAGAGGAGTCAACACTAGCTCTAGAGGAGGAGTATCATGAAGAGGCTAATTGTTAGGATTCGAGTCCCAGCCAATTTCATGTGGCCGATCGATAGGTTTTCGCTATAGCTATCTTATTTAGTGCTTAAGTTCTGCATGATACAATAATTATAAACTCAACCATAAGATCATATTATTATTTATTTAATCATTAATTTTAGTTGTTTATTCGTATTCTGCTGTTGTATAGAGTTGATATTTCAATTATGTGGTCACTATATATACCAATGTGATTCTAGACTAGTGCAATATATACAAAAATTCATATTTGTATATTTCTACCCTGACATAGCACCGCAGGGAACCTTGATAGGTAGCGGAGGTCACTATTGTAGAATAGTTGATACTTTTCTAACTGGACTCTCACGACGTTTCTAATTAGGATTCAGAGTTTTAGTATATTACTCCAAGATCTAGCTTTTTCTCCGATAAGAAAAAAAAAATCCTCTTATTTCTCATATGTAAGTGAGAGTACAGGGCACATTGTATACATATAAAAAATATCAAGAAAGAGGAGAGAGCAAGGGATATATATTTTGTATCTTTGTTCTAATTTCATGCTGTGGATATACATCTTGTCTCTTTATTTTGTTGTCATGTTTATGCGATCTTGATGCATAAAACATTTTTAGCACGAGAGTGCTCCAAGAGAAGGCCGTTCACGCTTTAAAGGTTGTTGCTTCATCTTTCTTAATCAATTCAGTTGCTAGATTTATTTAGCATCTTCTGATTTTTTATTTGTCTAATCCGGTTGGTGTCTCACCTCGAGTGGCATTAGCATTGACTAAAACACAGCCATTGCTTTGCACTTTGGCGTGATCGGCATTGTTTCATATCTTGGCATGCATCAGATTCTTCGACCATCCATTCATGCCTTAGCATGTTCTGCGCCGTGTTGCGCGTTAACATGGCCGTCAAATAGATCTAACCATCGGGCAAGCCGTGGCACAGCCAAATCAATTCATGGGCTATCGGATCACACTATGGCATGGTCGCTAGCCGGGGGCGACGAACACTGGAACAGACCACGCCATGCCGTGGCTCACCGAAGGTGGGACACTACGTTGTGAGCGTGGATGTTGCTGACGATCTCACCGTCGTGACACGCCAGACGTCACTGTCGTCAGTCCATCGGGCCAATCGAGCCTATGACACCGTCACAGTGGTGTGCGGGACGCGGTCAGGCGCCACGGTCAACGAGCCGTCCACGCATCCCGCCGGAACCACAGCCGTCGTTGTGCCATGAGCGCCGTTCGGCCAAAAGCGAAGCGATAATCGAAACAAAAACGCTAGGCTGGTAGTACCACGGAGTACGGAGAAGGTTTCAACTTACAAAAATCGTCCGGGAATGCGCTCATCTTCTCGACGCTCTCCTGCCCCGCCGACCTGCCGTGATGGCCGCGGCGGGGGTCAGCGGAGTCAGGGAGGTGGCGCCCGCGCCAGGACCAGCTTCGTGGTGATCGCAGTGACCGGTGGAGGCTGGAGGCGCAAGGGATTCGCGCCCGGTGGGTGGCTGCTGGGCTGGGAGGCGGGCTGGCGACCAGAATGGCCGCGTGCGTGAGCGGTCGCAGGCTCGCCACGGTCCACCTTCTCTTCCCCGCACAGCCCAGCATCGGCTGTTCTGCCACGCGCACGAGGCGCAGGCTGGATCGGGGTCTTCGGGGGACTACGCTTTCGCACCCGAAAGCCCACTGTCAGAAGATATCTTATCGCCGGGCGCGTTACCTTCATGTTTGCCCACTCGAATAGGGATGGAAAAAAAAACTGGCTCGCGAGTTAAGCCCACTGTCAGAAATCGATATGAATCAAATATGTATCTCTCTTGCTCACATTACTAACGGCGAGTTAAAGCCGAGAGCGTTTATAACTTGACTTCTAACTCGTTAAGATGTTTGCCCTACGTTACTCGAACACGAACAATATCCACCTCTACCTCGAACACGTACAAAAACCGATTATGGTTCCCAGTTTCTCACCAACGACTTGTCTCTGTTAATTGTCTCAAAACTTCAATCAGTTGTTGATGTCTCCTAAAGTTCTTTGATACCAAATTTTCTTTGCAGGGATTTCTCTGCCTGAATTCTCACCGTCTGCCGACACTACGAGTACACAAACAAATCATAGGCCTTTATCCAGATATTCAGAATCAAATATTGTGGCTCCAAAGCCCTTATTCAAAGGTCGTACCTTGAGGTTACGTCAGGTCGTTTCAGTGATGTTAACAAGTAACAAAGACATCTGGAAAAACCAAACAAAGGTCCTGCTTGTACCAAAATTTGGCAGGAGACGTTAAAGTTGTATAAGGTTGACGTATCGTAGCCGACAACTGATATGGAAGGGTATCCAAGATTATGGTTAATGTTTCCGGATTAAGGTCAATACGGGTCATGTTTTATACCGTATTGGAGAAGGACATAATTGGCCGATGGATATAAAAGGTAGTCATGAGCAAAGCGATAGGGATAGCACAATCCAATCAATCAATACACTACTTTTATTTTCCTGTCGATTAGGAAAAGCTCTTGTAATTTAGGCTCTTGTGACTCTTGTAACTTGATTTAATCAATAAAGTTGCGCATCGCCGATTGTTGATCATCTTCTGTTACGCCCATCAGGTTTGATTTTCTCTGATCTTATTGTGCATCGCTTTTTTGGAGTTGATCTACCTTTGTCCTCTGATTAGCCTTAATCGGCTAATTAGACTTGCTACTTACCCACGATTTGGTTGGCTTTTTAGCTGATTAGATATAGGATCTACAAGATCGGCTTTGAGCGAATTTTATATCTTTCTTACCGATTGTAAGATCAAATCGGTTGGCATGCCTTGAATTGTTGAACCCGGTGTTCATCCGGTATATTGTTGCCGATAAACCCTACTTCAAGGTTTTGGCACCAACAGGTCCCAAAAAATTGACCCAGGATTACTTCATTCAATTAAATTAATTACCTGGGAGCTGATACTGATAGTGCTATGATTTTGACTGCAGGAGCGTGCCAAACTGTCATCACATTCCCCTCATCTTATTAGTTTTAAGAATGGTGTAATGTGGCATCTAATCCTGTTCTCCTGACCTGGAAATCATTGTCAAGTGACAATATTTTAATTAGCATTTACTGTTATATCCTTCCCCCATGAGTATGAAGGACAAGACGACAAACATCACTCAAAGGAGCATATCCTAATCTTGCATCTAAGAAAACAAAAGAGCCAATTAGCAGAGACAAAATATCACACAGTAACATATATAACAGAGGGTGCACAAAGAAACGTTTGCTTAAAAAAAAGAATAAAGAAAGAACAAGAACCATGAAGGTGCCAATAAATTTCAGAAGAAACTTGGCCTGTGTCGATAGGGAGGATTTGGATTCGGATCCTTAGAATTTAGTTCTAATTTGAACTGGGGCCTCTTAATCGCGAATAAGAGCCCTAATTGGCATAAGGCTATACATAAAAAAAAATGGTTTCTGTGAGATTTACCCCTATAAACTTTCTTAACAGTTCGTTTTTGTTTCACTTGGCGACACCATCTGGATGTGTATATCAGCACCCTGCGGAGGTGCCTTTTCTTGTGAAATGTAATTGCAGCTAATTTTTTCCATATGTTTGGTGTGCACAATGACAATGTCTCCAGGATAAGCATGCGACGTGTTAGCTGGCAATACCTCATGGATCTGGACCAATAATCTAGATCTTTTAATTCCCTTCAAGATTGTTTGATTTTAATTTTGCATTCTTTTCGGGCTAAAGTGACCCCCTACCTACAAGCAGTGGCCATTCTTGGCCCCTCTCTATAATTGTTATTACTTTGTTGCTCTCTATGACTCCAACATCGCAATTTTAAAGTATTTTTCGGACACAAAGCAAGGTTTCGAGTCCAGAACATCTAATAAAACTACAGAGTGAGAGTGAAAGAAACCTTTCGTGTCTTTCTTTTCTATACAGATGGCTCTACGCCGAGATGGATCAGATGGCAGTGAAGAATCACTTTAGAAAGGGCCTTATTTTCCTCCTCTGCTACTCCCCACTTTCGACACGCACACAGACGTGCCTGGATCTTGGAAGAACATCGCCAAGAGCACACGAGTAACTGACAGATAACTCACAAGGTTTGCACTGGTGCGATACCACAGTGTCAGTTCGTGGACACCAATAACCAATGGAACTGTGCTCTCTTTGATGATTCAGATCTTAAAAAAGCTGCCTATGAACACAATAAATGTAGTTGTTGCGCATGTCAGTACGGACAGAGAGAACAAGTTCTAACTGTTTATCTCACGTACGAGTAATGTTTTTAACACGCACATCAGATAAATCATGATCACAAGAACACGACACTGCCTCCTACACGCATGATGATCAAGTTGGCGTCCGGTGCCTCGCTAACTGCTAAGTGCTACACACTACACAGTATATATAGCCGGTTAATTTTACAGTCGTGCCCTCGTTGCAGGATGCAATGCATGCTTGCTTGCTTGATGTATAGCTTTAGCTTCACTAGTACCCGAAAGTACATCATTGCAAACGGACAGCGTCAGAGAAGTTCTGAAAACGTACGGCCTCGGCACACTTGTACTTCATGGCGGGGTCAACCTGATTGATCATGGACTAGATCATCTTATCATCTACGAATGCGCTATATATGCCATGTCTTTCGTTCTTTTTAACCCTGTGAAACTATTGACTCCGTGCATCTGACGGTATGTTCAGACTCTTTCCAACATTTCGATCCAAATTATGGCCTCGAAATGTAGATCTATGGTAACATAGTAATCTCCAAAATGGCACGAACACATGATAGGGGCGCCCCTCCCTGCCTCACCACTCACCAGCGACCGCTCTTTCCCACACTAATATC
This sequence comes from Guadua angustifolia, assembly GCA_036346375.1. Classification (NCBI taxonomy): domain Eukaryota; kingdom Viridiplantae; phylum Streptophyta; class Magnoliopsida; order Poales; family Poaceae; genus Guadua; species Guadua angustifolia. The sequence goes on along the minus strand of CM070509.1, from coordinate 35,261,383 downwards.
CCAACCAATTCTTGGAAGAACATTTGCTCCCCTGACCCATCCGGAAATTTGACATCATGACATTGGGCGTGCAAGTGCTAAGTTACAAATCTCGCAGCATCGCACATACTCTAGCTCCTTCTCCCTTTCTTAGTTCTTATACCTCTCAAGTGGAACTAGATCCTTTACAAGTCAGGTCAAAAATTCGCATTCATGAATTACGGATCAAACATCAAACTACACATGCATATCTAGGATTGTTCAGTACGGCGGCACTAATTTGGATACTACTACTATCAGTGCTATGGGGCTGAATGTGAGTTCGTTCTAAGAGTGGTGGAGTGCGGGGTGAACGAGCGTCAGGCCCTTGGTTGCACAGGTGAAGATTTTCAAGAAAGAAAAGCATTAGTGCTGTTGCACTCAATCTAGAACATCGGATTTCGATCGAACGAACAAAAGATGCTTCTAATCCATGTGCGTGACCCATTTCCCCCTGAAGTTTTTCTTCATGTCCATGTCTGATGTCTGTGTCCCTCGTGTCCCCTGGGCCTACATGTACTACCACTTGTACCTCCACTTCGCACCAACCACCCCCATAGCTCCCCCAGAGTCCAAATATCCCTACAAAGAAGCCACGCATCGCTCGCTCCGTTTCTCCTCTCTGCCCATTATAGCACTGGCAGGTTCCAACCCCTCCCTCCTGAATTCTCTCACTCACTCTCTTCTGCTCCTCCCGTTTCTTGGCCTCCTCGTCGTCCTCGATCGCAACAACTCCCCCCGGCCAATGGGGAACCCACCGGAGCTGTACTACAAGGTCCTCAACATCACCAAGGACACCTCCCCGCAGGAAATCAGGGCGGCGTACAAGACAATGGTGCGGCAGTGGCACCCTGACAAGCACCCTCCGTCGTCCAAGACCGAGGCCGAGGCCCGGTTCAAGGCCATCACCGAGGCCTACGAGGTGATCGATCGATGCACGATCCCCCTGTTCGTTCTTGATGCAGATTCTTCTCGCATGCGTGCATGGCCGTGACGCTAACTGTGGGCCTGTGGCTTTCCCAGGCTCTCCTTGACCAGCAGGAGACCAGATCGGTGTTCGGGGCGGGCAACGTCGACGGAAGGAGTACCAGCGCCGAGAAGGCCGCCGGCGGAGGCGCCCCGGTAATGGCGAGGGCCCAGAGCGAGAAGGCCGGGGCACCGAGGAGCGCCCCCTGCACGCCGGTGAGGGCGTTCAAGAAGGTGTACAGCTCCACGAACATCGGGGCGGCGGCCGGCGCGCGTTCGCCGAGTTTTCCAGCTACGTCGTGCGCAAGGCACCGCCGCTGGAGCGCAAGGTCGAGTGCACCCTCGAGGAGCTCCGCGTCGGATGCAAGAAGGAGGTCAAGTACACCCGCGACGTCGTCACCAAGAACGGGTAAGCTGTCGCGCTAGGACGACGTTGAACAGTGCGACCAATGGTCTCGTACGTTCATATGCGCAGTTTTGTAACTCATTTGCGACATCATCATTGCCGTTCGACTACAAACATATGGCTTGTCCGAGAACAACATGCAAGGCTCCGGAGAACTAGATTTAGCGTGTCATTTTCTCAAAAGTTATCCATTTATTGACATTCGTTTATAAATATCTCATATATGATACCGGTATCTTCCCATGCATGATAAATGTTTTAAGTATCTCAGCCGCAGCATAATGTAACACGCATGGCTCTGCAATTACAAACGAAGGCTTAGCTTTGATGAACATTCTGAGCTCACTCTATATTTTGGTGGTCAGACTTTCCATTATAGCATTTCATTTGCCAATGTTAGTGGAGTAGTTTTTTTTTTTTAAAAAAAAGTTATTTATAAGTTTCTGATAAATTAGAAGATTCCTCGTATAGTTTGACATGTGATCTAGATAAATGCTTGTCTGAAACTTCAGGCTAGGCAAAACAGGGTTATTACTGTGACACCAAATGCACTTTGTGCTCAATTATTTGGTGTACTTTTAGGAATTAAGTTCTTAATAAGCGATCTCCTCATTAAGGGAAACAGTTAGTAGTACACTGGTACAATCTTTCAGGTTATGGGTCTAGTTTTTCCAGCCAGCCACAGGCTGCATTTATCACTATAATATTTTTTAAGGCCTAATGATCTTGTTTACAAATGTAATACTTGTATGTAGATTTAATGAGACATTTTCTTCTATACTCCTATTTATTTTTTCTCATCCATATGCATTTATTCATTGCCACCCACACAAAGTATATCTTTCATCTTCCAAGACAATTAAGAGGGGTTTCTAAGTCATTTTTTCTCGTATCTTTCTCAATTTAAATGCAACCTTAATCTTTGTGCAAAGTCAAAATACGCCTTATAAACAAAACGGAGGAATTACTATCTTGCTTTGGAGCAGAAATGAAATCTTTACTCCTGCATCCTATGCTGTCTACCTTCTCTCCCCATGGTTGTATGCATGTATCTACCCCTATTATTGCAAGGTCGATTGTCCAAACCTGACACAAATAATACAATGAGAGACAAGTAGGTAGTGGGGATTAGCATTGCTAACCTTATCTTGAGAACACAATTCAAAGAGCTCACGTTTGTTGGAATGCCTTTCTTTTGGAGTCTATCACCTATCAAAAGTGGTCCTGATGAGCATTAGGTGGTGTGTAATGTATGCTGCCTGCATGTGAGGGTGCTGGCCGAGCAGGGATTGAACACAGTGACTCTGCACTTCCTTTCCTCTTGGACTCGCCCTCTCGTAGTACTACTGATTCGACTGACGGCTTACCAAGCTCGCATTTTACTATACTGATCAATGGTCACATCTACATCCATTAACTTCTGATAGGCTGATTGCCAAGAAGGAGGTGACGCAGACCATCAGGGTGAAGCCCGGGTGGAAGAAGGGGATGAAGGTGACGTTCGAAGGCATGGGCGACGAGAGGCCGGGCTGCCTGCCGGGCGACGCCGTCTTCACCGTATCGGAGAAGAAGCACAAGATCTTCAAGAGGCAAGGGAACGACCTCGTGCTCAAGGCCGAGGTGCCCCTAGTGAGCGCGCTCACCGGGTGGTCGTTCTCGTTCAGGCTGCTGGGCGGCGAGAAGATGAGCTGCTCGTTCCGTGACGAGGTCATCTGCCCAGGGTACGAGAAGGTCGTCAGGGGGGAAGGCATGCCCGTAGTCGGCGGGGAGAAAGGCGCGCGCGGGGATTTACGGGTGAAGCTCGATATCATCTTCCCCAAGAACCTGACCGACGAGCAGCGGACGGGACTCGCCGAGATCCTGAGGGGCTCTGCCTGAAGTTTGGAACGTTTTTTGTGGTGTGGCTCTCCTCTGTCATGTAAAAATTTTGGTTGCCCTCGTGTTAATACCGAACTTGGGAGTACATAACGAATTAAGGATCGGTGTCCTTGTACATAGAGGTTTTGAATATGATATCCTTTTGCAGATACACACATGCTTGGTTGTTGCAGCTGCAATCCTGCATGACATGAGCACTGATCCTTGGCATTTTGCTTCTTTCACATGGACTTCGTTCCTTTTCTTGGAAGAGTAGCTACAGAGCACTCTACGATCAGGCCTATCGAAGGCTATCATAGTGTGCACACACTGGTATTTCGTCGCTACAAAACATTTGGTAAGTTCAGCATGGATTTGCTCTTTACTGGTTGCTTCATGGGTAGCAGTGGACGTGCCTATCTATCCCAACCACGATCGAGTCTGCCAAATTCCTTGTTTGGCAGAGGAATTGAACTGCAGATTCCCCTTTACTCTTCCCCAGATTTTCGTGGCACGTTAGGTCTCTGCTGATATCTGAAGGCAATCAAATCAAGAAGTTCTAACAGTTCAGACAGGGGAAAGAGCTCGAGCATGCGTGCTTGCTTGAGGGCCACAAAGATGGAAGAGTGCTCTCTGATATTCATGGCTAATTGGCTGGAAGCCTATAATGTAGTCAATGGCCGTGAGGAATCTGGCCAAAGAGAGGCGAAATCTGCAAGGTTACGGTTTTGGGATTGAGGGATAGGAGGTAGGAGACGGAAGTTCGAGTCATGGTTTTGGATCGGGGGATTCAAGGGTGGAGACGACAATTCGGTGTTAGGGTTTGGGATTAGGCGTACAAGGGAGGAGACGAGAGCAGGTAAATAGGCGGTGTGTGATCTTCCTCGCTTTCCTTTTTTGATAGCCAGGTGCAATGTATTGTTTCACTCTTGTGCCCACCGATTTATTGCTGGAATGCAAAGTATCTATAGAAGTTCTTTAGATCTCAACTCTCCGTTCCGGTCTCACTTTCATCTCACCATAATATAGCTTAGAGTCCCGTAACTAACACAGATAAGAAACTATCACATAGCATTGTTCACAATAATATACATTAATCAATAATTAATGCAAACATTAAGTTTAAATCGTTAAAAACTCGGTAGTACCGCCTCTAGAACCAGTAGTACCGTAAGTCCGGTACTACCACTCCTGGTAGACAAGTAGTACCGCTCCACTGAACCAGTAGTATCACACCTCTGGTACTACCGCTCTCAGATGGTCTGTAGTGTCACCCCTGATTTACCCTAGAGAATCACCTCTCTGTGAAAAAACTACCACTTCACACGTTCGATAGCTCCGTAAGGCCGGCACTACCGCTCCTATAAGGCTGGTAGTACCGCATAACAATGATAGCACCTTAAATTGCTTTCAGTTCAAAATAAAATTCAAAATAAACTCAAACTTGAGCACCACATACTCAAACACAGTCAATAACTCATCGCCAACTTTCATCTTTATCCTAAGGTCATTGTACAGCTCAAAACACTCAAAACACCCAAGATCAGCAACGCTACATGCATATCTCTATCCGTGTTAGAGATGGCAATAAGGCAGAGGATTGAATGGTACAACCCACACCCTAACCCCCACCCCGCTCCACGATAGCTATCGAGGGAGAGTGTGCCCTTGTTTCTGTTCCCACTAGAATCTTACCCTGAAAGAACTTCCATAAGGGTTATACAATAGTTTATATGTATATTTTAAAATATTATATAGCTATGTTCATTAATTTATAAATATTTAGTATACTTTTCCACAAATTATAGATTCAAACACAATTTATAATATAAATAAATACACATTTAGTCCAAACATATGAAAAAGGATACAAATTTCATATAGAAAACTATAACGTATAAATAAAAAATATATAATTTAGTATCTTCACAGAATTTTTACAGATCTTCCTTGCCCCCCTACTAGGGATGAAAACGGATCGGATATTTTCCGACCGATCCAGATATTTTTGGATACGGATTTTGTCGGATCGGATATTTGTCAGATAGTATCGGATCGGATACGAATATAGATTTTTTTTGTCGGATACGGATACAGATTCAGTAGCTCATTATCCGTCAGATACGGATACATATTCGGATAATTCGTATAATAGTGGGTCGGATATCCGGATATACATATGAGTTGGTCCAAGACTACTCTTTTAGCCTAAAAAGGTTTCTTAATTTCAGAATTATTTTCTAATTTAATTAATCTCTAAAGCAAGTTTCAATTATTAAAATTAGCAAACCAACTCCAAAAATTATGAATTTTTTTGAGAAAGTTACAGTAACAATATAACATTTAAAAAATTATTTTCAAGATTTTATCGAATTTTAATTTTTCTCAAAAATTCAAAAACTCCTATTCTTAATAGCAAAATATATTAAATAAGTAGCTAAAAATGCATAAAAACTAATAAATACATAAGAATATAAATCTTGAGTCATTACATATAAACGTTATATACTTTTCATAAAAACATGATATCTAAGTATTATCAAACTTTTAGTGTGTTATGTATTTGTTTCTATTTGTATCTCCGAGCAAGGATTATCTTTATTTTGTATTTTAATCTATGTGTATGATGAACTAATCGTGTGCGTGTGATAACCTAAATCTTATATAATTTTGTTTGCGATATGGTATCTAACTATTATCTAAATGAATGAAAATGCCTACATTTGTTTAATTTTCAATAATATTTTGATTAAATCAATTAGTTATGTGTTTCTGTTGATTTTTTATGTATAATTTAAAGGGCTATCATGTTCCGATAAATATTCAAAACCGTATTCGATTCGATTCGTATTCGATCCGTATCTGTATTCAATATTATTCATATTCGTATCGTATCCAGACTATCCGTATTTAAATTTGAGAAAAAAAATAAAAACAAATATGATAAAACTATTATCCACCTGTATCCGATTCATTTTTACCCCTATATAACAGCCGCACAAAGTCAACCGCTCGGAATTGTCATCCCTAATCCGCGTGCCTTATCGAGCAGCTTATATCTGCCCACAAAAGTACCCACCGCAAAAGATCAGAAGCCCACTGGGACACGTGCCCACCTCTTCACGCTGACACCCAGACCAACCCCCCATAATCGGCCCCACCGCCAGCTAGACGTGTCCTTAGCCGTCGTCTCGGAGTCGGCAGCCGAGCCGCCTCCGAGTCCGAGACCACCCGCTACAAATAGCCACCAGCCGGGAAGCCCAAACGCCGTGAGTTACCGGCTTATTTCCCGTGCGCTTGGCTCGTGTGGTGGTCTCTAGCTTGGCAGTCGTCGCTTCGCTTGCTTGCCTTTCCCGGTTGGACTTCGCTTCTGCGTTGCGGCGTCGACGCGTCTCGCTGTTCGTAGCCTCTCCACCGCTTTCGCGTCCCAGATCCGGCCCCTATGGCGAGGAACCCGGGCTGCACCGTCTTCATAGGTGAGATCTCCCCCCTCTCCCCTCCGTTTGGAGGCCCGAGTCGCTTGATACGGTGATTCATACGGGTTTCCCCCAATTTTTCGTGGCCTTTTTGGCTGTTTGGCTCGGGATTGAGGGGAATTTGTGGTGATTTGGTGTGTTCGGGTTCGTCGCGTCGGCGTTTTTGTGTTTTTCCTCTAATTGGTAGCTGCTGCTGTTTACTTCTGTCCCCAACTTGCGATGTCTCGAAGCCGCGGACGGTCGATTCAATTAATTACTGAAGTTAGCGCCGCATGCAATGTTTTGGGACTTGGTCCTGTGCTCTGTGGGTAGAAACGGTACCAATTGTTTGGTACGGGCAATCACATGGCTTTTGCATCGGAATTTGGTACTGAATTGAATAAAATTTGAAGTTGGAATGAGGATTTCGGGTTAACATCCCGTGGTTCTTGTACTATAAAGGTGATTCCATGCTTAGACGTTGTAAATCAGGATTTTGCCCCCCTTAGGATTTGGTAGGTGTAGTTACTTTCTACTACCCTCGTGGTTTATCTAGCGAATTAATTGCTTGAGAGTTGAGACTGTATAGTCGGTGATTGCCTCTTGTGTCGTTGCATTCTCCTAGCCCCCAAATTCGGAATAGGAACCGTTCATAGCACGAGGTTTACTTGTATATTAGCTGATTAATTAACTTAACTAGCATGCTAATTTCCTTGCACGAAAGGCATTTTTTGGGGGGTTCTGTGCTATTTGTACATTTCTGGCATTTGGGAATTTATAAGGATGGATAGAGTACAAATAAGCGTAAAGAGAATTGTACAAAACCAAATATTATAGCAAATTGAACCCGCTTAATTCTTGCATGGTTACATGCGTCATCTAGGGCTTAGATGTGAGAAACTGAGAATAATAGAGTTGTGAAAGTTGTGCCCATCATGGATATGTTACGCTTCGTGGGAACTGCTACAGAATGCCTCCCCCCTGATCTTACTAACGACTCCACGTTAACAAAGTAGTTCCCCACAATTTCACAAACTATGGTATTCAATACCCTTTTGGGCGAGGGGATTCAGGGATTGTGTTTACATTTTACTGAGCAAAAAAGGTAGCCTCATTTTACTAGGCTCAGCCGCTCAGCTAAGCAAATTACTTGAATGTTGGACTTGAGCTCTATTCGTTTTCAAGTTGAGCTAGTTAAGGGCGGGGTGTTATTATAAAGCTTTTGATTCTTACATAGCTATGAAGTAAGGAATATGAGAAAAGTCACTAACAAGTCAGGCTCCATCGTTCTGTTCTTTGTTTGTCTAGTAGGCGTTCTCAGCTTGTTGGTTGCTTGATTTGGTAGTCTAGCTTCTTTATGGACTTCCTCAGCAACGTTGTACATAGCTTCATGTATGTATTTGCTCTTTTGATTCAGACTTGTGTCATGGCTGATTGTCTTGTAGTGCACTAGTGCTGGTATTTTACAATGGTTGTTCTTACATCATTTTCTCTTTTTTTTTTTGCATGCTTAGATATAACAAAGTACTTGCTGCTATTGTATTAATTCTTCAACTGTATTTTTCTTTAATAGGTAACTTGGATGAAAAGGTATCTGAGAGGGTTTTGTATGAGATTCTTATTCAGGTAGGTCGTGTAGTTGACCTACACATACCCCGTGACAAGGAAAGTAGTCGCCCCAAAGGTTATGCTTTTGCTGAGTACGAGACAGAGGAGATTGCACAGTATGCTGTTAGGCTATTTTCTGGACTTGTTCGGCTTCATAATAGAACACTTAGATTTGCGGTGCGTTTCTTTCACTCCCTATTTATATAACACGTTTTAGTATAGTAGGATTTTAGCGTGTTGTTCTAATGGTATGGTCTGTTATGCACTGCGATACTGTGTGTGACTGGTTGGCACAATCTGGGCCCAACCCAATATGTTTGACTAGATGAGGTTCTTGCTGTTATTGGATTTGTATATTTATTTAAGCAGTAGCAAAAGACTGAAACCAGAAATTATCCCCTTTTTTTGACAGATTTCTGGGCAAGACAAGCCCTCTTCAAATGGCAATAATCCTGTAACTCCTAAAATGAACCCTATACCACTACCAAAGCCACCTCAATTAATGAGGTCTAGTGATACACCCATGTCACAACATACTGTGGTAAATGGTAGGATTGCAGGCTATGGTGTTTCTCCAAATCATTCTTATGATTTCCACTCTCAAGGTGAGAGAATTTCCTTGTTCCTTTGAAATATGAAACATTTTATGTGAATTTTGTACTAAATCTTATGATTCCCTTTTTGTCCAGCATCAAGTGAGGTACCTAGTAGAGGATTAAGTGATGGTACGTATGAATATAGTAGACGTGTATTTGGTTCTGTTCTGAATGATGTTAGCCGCCGAGCTGCCAGGCAACCAATTCCATACCCGTCCTACTAGCATATTGAGCTCCAGTGAATGTAACATGGTATGCTGACAGAATAGGTCATGATGCCATTGTTTAATTGTCTCAGCTCTTCTGTAATGTGATCTGTGTACTTGCCGTTTCATGCATGTAAATATGGCTTATGGTCATAGGTCATATGCTTGTCTTTTTGGTGGTTCTGTTGCTTTCTACAATGTAGTCAGACTTGCGCCTGCTATAGTCCGTGTCATGTCCTAGCAATAGGATCTTGCCTCCACTAATCTGACTGTACCAGGAATTACTTGCTCTAGTTACAGAAATGGGTGGCAACTTGTTCTCAATTGCTGTTTTAGTATTTAAGCTAGTGTGTTTCATGGAGGATTTTGTGTTTGTCGTCGCAGTTGGATATGTATTATGTTAGACTTCAGAAAGGGTTGTTGTCTACTGGTTACAGAAACAAACGCAGGAAATCTACCCTGAACTTTAAAGTTATTTATGAATATTTGTTTTAGATATGACTTGTTTGCTTGAGCAATATTTGTATGGCAGTCACAGGTATCATTATCACCCAGGATCCAACATTAGCCGCCTCTGGCTCTCGAGTGATAGAGCTGTACATTTTCTATTACTTGGCGGCTGAGGTGCAACTGGTGTGATCTTCTGGTATGGCTTAGTCATCTTTTTGGCTGTGTGAGGGAAGTTGTTGCTACTGGATTTCTCCACTGGTGACATTTAGAATATTTGTTGAAGATGGTGCATTTGCTGAGTTAGAAATCTGTTGGTGAACCTGTTTTACTCCATCTAGGATTCAAGATGGACCAGTTGCTACCATCTGCGCGTCAGGTCGGCCTTGGAAGCTTTGTGCTTGTTGGCTGTGACCTTGTGTGCTGTCAGTTTGTCAAGAAAATTATGATTCAAGGCGCATAATTTTGAAGGTAAAAGCTAGTTGTTAGTGTACCTCTGGAGATGTAGAAATGAAAGGTGAGCTAAACTCTTCAGGTTGTTGGAGTCTGTAAGCACCAGGCAGGCTGTCTGGAGAAAGTTTGCTTCGGTGACTGCATGGGAAAATCGACATTCAGAATGACAGGAGTTGCACCGTTGTACTTTCTCAGATCGTCTTAAAACCGCTGAAGATGTTTACTGGTTCCTATTAGCTTAGGTTGCTTGCTCACGGAGAAACTATTGCTGTTCGTTAGAGTTTGTGTAGACATGAACAAAATGTACTTTGCTGTATTCTCCGGTGCAAAAGGAAATGTCTGGAACTCTTTTTTTTTTTGGCAAGATGAACTGGCAAATTTTTAAAAGCCAGTCGTTTCAAACTTTGTGGTATGCTGGAGCGGCTGACAATCCAAGCCCCAGCGGCCTGGCCACCTGGGTGTCACTTCGGGCAGAATCGAACCGTTCTTTAAATGTAATGTAAATCGGTTACAGACGCCGCCTGCAATTGCAGAGTCGGGAAGAACGAGGAACGGAGACAGCCGACGAGAATCGAGAAATGGAGACAGCCGCCCGACGCTGGAGGCCAGGTACACAGGACGCGGTGCGACGGGCTCGAGTCGCGCACATCACGAATTCACGATGATGCATGAGGCGTCGACTGCGCGGGCGCGGATGCATCGCTGGCCGAGCCGAGATGACAGGGATTCGGTGGTGAAGTCCACGGAGCTGCGGGCGGCAGGACGATCGTGGTGCACCGCACCGGTCAAGAGCGGGCGGGGCGCGCCTGCGAGAAAATTCGGCCGTCGGAAAGGAGAGCGCGATGCACCACTACCACGGCCAAGTCGTCGTGCAGGAGGGGCCGCGCACGGCCGTAGCGCTGGCCATGGCCGGATGGCCGCGTGCCGGTAAAGCGGAACAGGTTATTTTTATCGCGCGACGGAGTGCTGCAGACTTGTACTTGGCCTGGAAGACTGGGACTCCCGTCCCGTACTGTAATTTTCCCTGTTCATCCTCATGAGAGCGTCGGTGAACCATGTTACAGAATGGATGAACATGGTTCGCGCCAATGAACAGTGTAGAATAGAGTGAAAAAATTTCCTTATTAATTTGCACAAGTGCTTACATATAAATAGAGGGGATAATGACAATTTAATGGTGTATAAAGACACCTCTTAAGAAGAGGCACCTATTTGCCTATAACTGCATTTCTTAACACTCTCCCTTAAACAAATAATATAGCCTTCATGTGCTTTGATAAACTCTTCCAAAAAATACCGTGGGAAAAATATGAGAAGAAAATTATCTTATAATTATATGCCATCTAAAACTCCTTTAAAACCCAATAGGAAAAATAAGGAGAAACTTATGACATAAGTTTACATCCAATGTTGTCTCATTACCTTCTATGAGAAATCATTTAAGTAAAACTCATAAGGAAAAGAGTGCAATATATGTTAGTTCAATGTTGAGCTCCCTCTAAACCTTGCAACTCTCGAAGCCGTTTTATACCAATCCCCTTAACATATTTTTGGAACGAGGATGTCGGTAAAGATTTGGTGAATAAATTAGCCAAATTTTCACATGACTTCGTTTGCAAAATATTTATCTTACCACTCTTTTGAAGTTCGTGAGGATAAAATAGTTTAGGAGCAATATGTTTTGTTATATTACTCTTTATATAGCCTGTTTGCATCTGAGAAACACAGATAGCATTATCTTCATAGATAATGGCAAGAGATTCCAATGGATTAATACCACATGACCTTTGTATGTGGTTAATTATTCTACAAGCTATACACATTCACGTAATGCTTCATATAATACAATTATTTTAGAATGATTAGTGGAAGTGGCTACCAAAGTCTGTTTACAAGACTTCCATGATACCGCACCACCATATAGAAAAAACAAATGCAGTCTGTGATTTGGCACTATGTGGATAAAACAAATAACCAACATCTGTATATCCAATTAAAGTCATATCTTGATTTTTTTGAAACATTAAACCAAGATCTTTTATACTATTAAGGTACCTGAGGATTTGTTTGACACCAACCAAATGCCTTTTTGTTGGTGATGCGCTGTATCTAACCAATAGATTGACTGCAAATGCAATGTCAGGCCTGGTGCAATTTGCAAGATACATTAGTGCTCCTATGACACTAAGATATGGAACTTTGGTCCCAATATCTCTTCATCCTCTTCCCTAGGTCTGAATGGGTCTTTATCCACATCAAGAGATCTCACGACTATAGGTGTTTTCGTTATATATGATTTATCCATATTGAATTTCTCCAATATCTTCTAGATATATGCAAACTGGTGTACAAATATTCCTTCAGGAACAAGCTCAAGCTGTAAGCCTAAGCAAAATTTGGTTTTGCCTAAATTCTTCATCTCAAATTCCATCACAAGATGATTACTTGCTTCATCTATGTCACCCTGGTTCCGATGATATTCGAATCATCAACATATACTGAGATGATGCAAAATCCACTTTGGAATTTCTTTATGAACACGCATGGATAATCATCATTATTTGAGTATCATTTCTTAAAAAAAACTCACTTAGTCAGTTGTACCACATCCTTCCCAACTGTTTTTCCATATAGCGACTTTTTCAACTTGATGCTATACATGTTGCGATTTGCATTAGGATTCAAAATTTTAACCTCTTTAGGTACTTTCATGTAAATATCCGAATCCAATGACCCCATACAAATATGCGGTCACTACATCCATTAACTGCATTAATACTTTCATATTCACTGCCAAAGATATTAGATATCAGAATGTTATTACACTCATAATGGGAGAGTATGTTTCATCGTAATCGATGCCGGGTCTCTACGTGAACCCTTGGGCTACAAGTCTCGCTTTTGTATTTTACCACTTCATTGTTTTCATTCCTTTTCCGAACGAAAACCCATTTGTTTCCCACAGGAAACACTTTAGGAGGAGTTGGTGTTACTGGACCAAATACCTCTTGCGAGGTTTGTTACCGGCTAATAATTAAAAGGGGCTAAGTTACTGGATCGAAACTTGATGGTAGCACAAGACACGGAAATTATATGTGTTCTGCTCTCACTGTGGAGATAATACCCTAGTCCTGCTTCGGAATTATGAGTAGCTAACTTATTTGGTCGATGATGTTGTGTGTTGATGGCTCCCCGCCCCTCCCTTTATATAGTAGAGAAGGACTGTTATAATAGGGAATCCCACTCTGATACGAGATGGAAATTGCACCTCATATCTATCCGACTCTATATCAATTTGATTACAATCATCCTTTGCCTAATACTGACTCGGCTTCCTTAGTCGGATTTGCTCGATTCTTCATATCTTGCTCACCCAAAGATGCCTCCGCCTTCCTAGTTGGCCTGGTCTAGTTCCGCCTAATTGGGCCTCACAGTTCCGCCTTTTGGGCCCCTCGGTATATATCCCCACAAGAGTCTCCCGAGTGCTTCATGATCTAGTACCTTTCATGATCAAGTCTTCCGAGTGCTTGTCAACTAGTGAGGAGGTCACGAAGAACTCGACGAAATTTTTGTATGATTATTCCGAGCTGCCTCCCACCCATTTATCGTGCCGACTCGTTATTTGGTATGATTCTCGGCACATCTCATACTCACCGAGTGGTATTGGCGCCAGAGTGAGCGATAACCCCGGCTTTTTACGAAGCACATTTCATCCTGCCCTTTGGTATCCGCCATCACCCCTTTTTTAAGGTTATACGAGCCTCGTACTGGGGCGCTCTGCTTTTTGTTAAGTCATCTTTATGGTATCCGATTTCGCTCTCGAACGCTATCACTCGCGACCTAGCATGAAGCATACCATAAGAGGATGTTTTTGCTTGGTGGTACCTTGATCCCGTGTGTCACTACCACAGTGTTTCGCTTTTGGCCCATCTTGGGCGACTTTTCCCAATTTATTTTGTTGGGCCATTAGCGATTCGCACGACATGCGTGCTCGCCGCCTACCCCCGGCGTGCTCCCTAGGGCGGCTGCAGGCATGAGAAGGGTGATACGGCTTCCGCCGAGGCGAAAATTGGTACCGCTCCCCTATCAATATAGGGTAAAACGAAGTGTCTGGCAATCGCTCTTTTTTCGCCTTTGCCCTCCAATCTTTTCCCTCGCGACCTCCGCCGCTAGGGTTAACTCCTAGTCTCACGCGATCGCGAGGTTGCTTCGCTCAAGATGTCGCCCCTTCTCCCAAGAATCGCTCACTCGTCGCCTCGACCAAGGATTGGGCTACCTCAAGAACGACGGAGGGCGGTTGGATGACTTGGTAGGCATTGGTGTTTTTCCGCCATTGGTGATGCTTGCCCGCCCGCCGCAGTGACTCGCCCCACCCCTGCGGCCGAGGAGGTGGTTGTTTTGAATCCTTCTTTATGCGTGGTCCGGGTCTTTCTAAGATCCCCCTTTTCCGCAAAGATTCTTGAATTCACGGATTGAACTGACTCATCTCAACCCCAATTCCATTCTCCAAAATCGCCACAATCTCTCGCAAATCCTTCCTTGGCATCCATCCCCACTTCAATCTCTTTCGCCACCTTCCTTCTAAGCCTTTCCCTAATAAGAACTCCCCAAATGGCCTGAGGTGCCGAATTTCACCGAGAGATGGCATGAAAAACCTTACTTTAACATTCCTTTTAGGACCTCGAATAAAGGTTGGCATCAAGAGTGGTTCTACTGTGCCAATCCCGAGCCTCCATTGCTCGCTTTTACGGAGGCCACCCAAGCCCTCCCTCGACCGACATCGCCTCCCAAGGACGACGGGATGGATCAAGTGATTGATCTTATGGGGCTAATTGCCGAGTAAGGAAAATGGGCTCACCGGTATGGCCATTATTGCTAACTTTGTATCCACGGATTCAGCCCTCAAGGACCGAAGTTCATCCAGGTATGAGTATGAGGGTCTCATGATCCCACACGGAGGTTTCAAGAAATTACCTCACCGGTGTTTTTATGCCGTGGTCTCGACTTCTTTGCCCCAAACGAGAAGATCTCGCTCCTGTGAACCCAAGACCTTTCACGGTTGAACCCAAATACCCAAGAAGGGATCTTTATTGCCTTCCGATAATCGATTCGCTAACTTTTATCTGAATCTTGATGTGGATGTGCTTTCATATTTGCAGGACGTGAGGCCTTCTTTTCCGATCTTGTGATTCGAGTTTCCGCTCATAAGAGTGATTAAGCGAAACTTCCCTTGCCGCCTCTTCTTCAGCCCTAAGCGCGGTTAAGCAAGACGAAGGCCTGGTGATGATCCATCCAGAAGGGAAAGGCTCGGTTGTTCACAAGGTCAAGCGGAAGCAGTCGGATAAGGGTGTACCCCCGACTGGAGGTCCGAAGATTCGGGACCCCGCGGCCGTACGACCTCCTCCCCCGACTTCTTCTTCTTCTTCTTCGAGCGATCGGTGGAACCCGAGATGCTTAAGCCCTACCCCACCTTCAACAAAAGTGTGCCTTACGCTACCGACCGAGCTCCTTGTCCGCCAGCAGGTGTGCCCCTGGGACTCTCACTGTAGCCCTTCCACTGAGGGGTTTAAAATGCAAGATAACAAGATCCAACAAAGTTGGATTTCCTTGCTAGTCTTTCTTTGCTTCCGGATCATGTCCTAATCGCTTTCTCCTTAGGGATCCTGCTCATGAAGTTCTTCATGAGATGTCGCCTGAGCCTCCAAATGATCGCTGGCGAGGGTAGTGCCGACGTGGCAAAGGCCGAGGCGCCGATTGATGCCGTGTGTCTCTGCTCCCGATGCTATTCCGAACCGGCCGGAACGGTGCTCCATCACCCGAGGCCACGGGCAACGAGTGCCGCCTGGAGCCGAGTGATTCCTTGCCGCCTTTCCTTCTTGAGCCGATCGCTCGCACCCTGCTGATGCCGCCCTCCTTCACCACAAGATCCTTCCACCTCTCCTTGCCACCACCACCGTGTTGAAATTCTCCGCCTTCTCAAATCTCCCAAGGTGCAAGCTATCGATGATGAAGGTGACATAGTCCTCGTTGGATGGCGAGATCGAGGGTCGATTGAAGTCGTTTTGATGCCGCCAGAGTGTTGGCGCCTTGGCGAGGTGAGTTGTTCTGCGGCGCTTTCTTTTGAAAGTCCTCTTTTTTTCTGAAGCCTGATATTGCTTTACCGTCTCCAGCGCCTATCATCTTTTGCCAAGGACCGGAACTTCCTTCTTCAAAAATTATTTCCGAGGATGAAGATGAGGAAAGATTACGCCGAGGAGGTCGAGCAGATTCAAGACCGAAGTTTGAGGCAGAGCTCACACGCACCGCGCTGGAAAATCGAGAGGAACTAGAAGGGCTTCAAGTCGATCCATCCTCGAGGCAGAAATTGAATCGACCGGTTTTCTAATCGGAATCCTTCGCTCGAAAGTGCCCCGGCCCCGACTTTATCCTTTGTCTTCGATGCCCCCTTCATCTTTTGCTGATTTCGAGAAGCTCAAGCCTCTCTTCCTGTAATGAAAAACCAAGAAGGTCAAGCGACGCCAAGGAACAGTAGCTGTCGACAAGAGAATTGGAAGGTGCACTCTCGGCCTCGTCTTCTCTGTTGTCCTTTTTGCGCCAGAATTACCCGACCGGTATCCCGCAGCAGCATCGGATCAACTCGCAAGCTCGCAGACCAGCTCTTGATGATAAGATCAAAAGCATCAAGCGAGGGTCACCGCCTTCAATCGGGCTCAAAGGATGCCGCGAATCTCGGGTCCCGATGAAGCCGGCACCGATGGCGCCCCATATGACGCCGATATCACAATTCAGAGCCGGAAGAAGCCCCAAGAAGCCGATCACAAGACTTGAGGACATCGCACTATAAGCGCCAAAGCGCTGGCGATCACCAAACTTATATCCGCGGTGGAGCTCGAGGTCGCAAGGAGGGATTTGTTCAAGACTGCTGATGACGACCGAGGCCGCCCTTATGGATGAAGTCAAGGATACCGCTTCGCTTTTGATTAAAAACCCGGATCTGGGTCCTGTAGTCTTCGCTCAGATCAACATATCTTGTGTTTTTTGCTGCAACTTGTTGTTTCTCTTGTCCCTTGCTTGGATCTTTTTCGACTTTTCCCGAGTGTTTTTCATCCTCCCTTATGTTTAAGCACCTCGTGCAATTAGTATAGCCTCCGAGCATCGCGAAGTTGGCGCTGGCCTTTTTCTCGAGCATGCCTTTAGGTAACTAGACTTTTTTCGTCTGGGTTTCATAATCGAGGGTATAGAGCACTCGGATTTTAGTCGTGACCGTAGGGAAAAGAGAAAGGATAAGAACCGACACGTTAAGCGGGTTGCACATGTGCAACATCGTTAGGTGTAGCCCCGACTTCATCGCTAATTGAGAAGCAATTGAGTAGCAAGTCAATTGAATAAAGATTCTAACATATGATATCTTTTTAAACAAATAATCTCTTCCAATGGTTATGCATGCAACACTATTAGGTGTAGCCTCGACTTCATCGCTAATTGAGTAACAATTGAGTAGCAAGTCTAGGAAAGATTCAACACCCACGTAACATTTTAAGAGAAAAACGACGAGTCGCTTTACGCTCCATGAGTTACCGATGATGGCGCTGCTTCTTCGCTTAAGCCCGTAAGCTCGGACGCTACTGCCGACGATGTAGGGTCCTTCCCAATTCGGAGATAACTTGTGCTCGTGGCTTCGCTCTTTATTAGGACCAATCGCCTTGGAGAACGCCGGCTTTGGACGCTTTGTCGTGATAGCGGCGCAGGCTCGAGGTATTTGGTCGATCGGACCGCTGGCGATTTCCCTTGCTTCCTCCAATGATCGATGTCTTCCATTCTTTTCTTCGACTCGGCCTCCTTGAAACTCCAACCCGAGGGATCTCAAGGTCAACTCTGGTGGGCGTAACCGCTTCGAGCCAGAGACCAAGAAAAAGGTGATCGCCGGCTGTCTCGGCTGGGTGGTTCTCACCCAGAGTACCGAAGGCAATTTTTTACCCATCGGGTGGCGATGGTTTGAGTCGATCAAGATGCATGCCTTTAAGCCTCGCAGAAGACCATGCCGCTTGCTCTTTCTACTCCGACCATTGCTCTTGATGAGCCACGAGGCTAAGCAAACTTTGATGCCAAGCTCGTCACACCAGGCTTGAAATTCTTCTCCTCAGAATTGGGTTCCATTGTCCGTGATAATCCTGTTTGGTACGCCGAATCTTACGACGATCTCTTGAAAAACTCTTGGCCTTGGTCACGGATTGTAGCTACGGTTTTGCTTCTATCCACTTGGTGAATTTATCAACGGCAACAAAGAGATGAGTGAAGCCACCCCGAGCTTTCTTCAATGGGTCGACCATGTCGAGCCCCCTGACCGCAAACGCCAAGTGATTGAATTGTCTGCAGCTTCCGAGCGGCACGTATTTGGCGGGCAAAAATTGGCACCCTTCACAAGTTCGGACGATGTCTTCGCATCGGTCACAGCGCTTGGCCGTAAGAAGCCTTTGTCGATATGCCTTGCCCACCACAAAGCTTGACGCCAGTGATGCCCGCAGATTCCCGAGTGGATTTCTCGAGTAGTTTTTCCTTCTTGCTCGATATGCATCGCCTTAGAACTCCGGAGGCACTTTTTCTAACAATTCTTCACCTACTATCACATAATTTTGCTACCGCGGAGATGCGCCTCGCCTTTGTCCGGTCTTCTAGAAGTTCATCCTTCAACAAGTAATTGAGAAAAGGAGTCATCCAATCAAGGCCGATGACCGTGACCTCTTCTTCGATGGGTGTTTCTTCCGCTTGTCTTGTTCCTCGCTGGGCTTATTGAAGGCTTATGGAGTTCTTCGACAAACACACCACCGGCATCAAGGTTCTAGTGGATCCTAGCCTTGCCAATTCGCTCGCCGCTTCGTTGTCACGCCGAGCACGTGAATGAGCTCCACTCGTCGAACTTGCCTTCCACCACGTACCTCTTGGCAATAGGTCGCCATGTTGTCTTCGACGACGACCACTCTTTTTGAACTTGATTGATTACCAAAGATGGAGTCGCCTCAATAGTTAGTCACGGACACCGAGGATGTCGCAATGCGGCCCGTGGATAAGTGCTCAGACTTCAGCGCATTGTTTGATGCCGGAAGTGGATCTGGGACGATTTCAGCCGCTTTGTGGAGAGATGAGGACCACGCTGCCTCGCTAGCTGAGCATGAGGGAGCCACAAATACATCGCCCAAGACTCCAAATTTCAAGAGTCATCCGAATTTGCACTGGCCCATTTGGTAGTGAAGTCGGTAAGTATTTGAGATTTTATTGCTGTTCGCGGCCTAAAAGAAATTTTAAAGGCCCCGAGCTCGACTGCCTATTTTGCGATCCTTCCGGTGGCTTCCCGATTGTGGAGTATGTCCGCAAGCGAGAAAGTGGTGACCACCGCAATTGAATGTTCTTGGAAGTAATGCTTAAGTTTGCATGATGCAAGCAACACAACAGATGAGAGTTTTTGTACTTGTGGGTAGCGACCTTGGATTCTCCCAACACCTCACCGATGAAATAGATCGTCACTGGATTTTCGAGGTGCCCTCTTCCTTCCGCTCAACAACGATTGCGCTACCGACTACGTGAGTCGTCGCGCAATGTAGAGCAAAAGGGCTCTTCGCATTGGAGGGACCAGGATGTGGGGATGATAAGAATGTCTTCGCTTCTTCGAAAGCCCAAGAAGCTTCAGAGGTCCATTGAAAGTTTCCTACTTTTTAGAAGTTTGAAAAAGGCATTCTCGCGATCCCAAGAGAGATGAATCACGCCGAGTGCCACCATGCACCCGGTGAGCTTCAACGCCCTTCCGACCGTTGGAGGTTTCATTTTCAGAATTGCATTGATCTTCTCTGGTTTGCCTCGATGCCACGCTAGACACGATAAACCGAGTAGTTTTCCGACGGACTCCAAAACGATTTTTCTCGATTCACCATTTTGTAAGCCCTTAGGCTGGAAGTTTCCGCCAAGTCGATATGAGATCCTCTTCGCGACGAAGTCTTGACAACGACGCCGTCGACATATGCCTCCACGCTATGCCTAACTGGAGTGAAAACATCGCCAGACGCGACGCTGATAAGTTGCGCCGTTGTTTTTCAAACCGAATGGCATCGTGATGTAGCGTATCGCGCCAAACGGAGTGATGAACGAAGTCTTGATACAATCTTCTTCTTTAGCCTCGATCCGTGGTATCCCGAGTATGCATCCGTAAAACTCAGAGTTCACACCGCCGTCAATCCACCACTTGATCTATACGAGGCAATTTCAAAGGATCTTTCGCAAGCTTTGTTGAGATCGGTATAATCAACGCACATGCGCCATTTTTATTCTTTTATGCGAACAAGCACCGGGTTCGCCAAATTACCGATAGTACACTTTTTTATGAAGCTGCGCTAAAAGCTTTGTGATCTCTTCCCTAATGGCTTTTTTTCTGCCTTGAGCAAATCTTCGAGCCGCTGTTCGATGGGCTTGGCCTTCGTCAACGCTCAAAGAGTGCTCGATCACCTCTCCGGGAACATCGGGCATGTCGGATGGTTTTACGCCAAGATGTCCCGGCTGGTTCAAGAAAGGTGACGAAGGTTTTCCTATTTGGAGGCGAGGCCTGTTCCGATCGAGCTGCTCGGGCAGAGTTGGACGGTCGAGGATTACCTTTTGACCACCTCATCGTTTTAGGCTTGCCCTCGATCGCTTTGGCCGGTATTTCTCCTTCGTTTCTTGGTGCGGCCGTCACGGATCTTCTTCTTCTTCTCGCCGCTTCTTGAGCTTTCGCCATCTCGCATTTTTCTCGTCAGCATTTAACGATCGCTGACATCACCATGTATTGAAATGATACCCTTTGGTCCCGCATCTTCATGACGAGATAAGTATAATGTGGTATGGCTATAACCGACAGACTGTGTCTTCCCAAGATGGCGTGATATGCCGCCCCAAAGTCGGCTACTTCAAAGTTGAGGTACTCATCCAAAAATTCTCCTTGGTTCCAAACGTGATCGGCAAGGTGATTTGCCCGAGTGGTACCGAAGAAGTTCCGGAATTACTCCATGGAATGGTGATGAGCCCCGCTTAACTCGAACGGGAATCTTCATGTCGCCAAAAGTTTTGGAGAAGAGAACATTGAGCCCATCGCCTCCGCCGACCAAAGACTGCATTCTGGCGCGCTAACCGCCGAGGTTTGTTAATGACAATAATTAAAAGGGGGCTAAGTTACCGGATCAAAACTCGATGGTAGCACAAGACACGGAAATTATACAGTTCGGCTCTCACGGTGGAGATAATACCCTAGTCCTGTGCTCTGAAATTATGAGTAGCTAACTTATTTACTGATGATGTTGTGTGTTGATGGCTCCCGTCCCTCCCTTTATATAGTAGAGAAGGGCTGTTATAATAGGAATCCCACTCGATACGAGATGGAAATTGCACCTCATATATATCCCGACTCTATATCGCTTGGATTACAATCATCCTTTGCCTAATACTTACTTCGGTTTCTTAGCCGATTTGCTCGATTCTTCATATCTTGCTCATTTCCCCAAGATGCCTCTAGTCTTCCGTAGTCGGCCCGGTCTAGTTCCGCCTAATTGGGCCTCGCAGTTCCGCTTTAGGGCCCCGGTATATATCCCCCACAACCTCCCTTTTATTAAGCGAGAGCAATTCTGCTTTAATTGCTTTCTTCCATTTGACCCAATCTAAGCGCTTCATGCACTCTGCCATGGTCTTTGATTCTGGATCCAGTTGAAGGCTTTCAACAATCTTTGAGGCAAAATGTATGTCGACAATTGTAATATCTCTTTTATATAATTCTCACGAATTGACATAATTCGTGAAAATTTCTTCATTTACATTCTTTAACTTATCGAGATTTCTTACACCCATGGACTCTTCGTGATTTCCCATAACAATGGAGTCTAGGGGTTCCGATATCCCAACATCTAAATTTGTGTGCACTTTGATGTCGGGTTTACCATACCTTCGATGGTTCTCAACCTCATGTTGAGTTTCTTTTACTGATTCAAGTATTGCACCTTTAGAAGGATTCCGTTTCTGCAAACATCTTCTATGGGACTAAATCCCTTTTATCCGGAATTCTCCCCCTCTTCTTCTCATTAGGGGCAAGAGTAGTTTTCTGAGGTACCTCCACTCTTTTTGGTACATTGATTGCGGATATGTATGCTTTTGTAGTACCCTTATAATCAGTAAATGCATCTGGCAGATTATTTGCAATTTGTTGCAAATTTATTATTCTTTGAACTTCCAATTCAGATTCTTTAGTATGTAGATCTAAGGACTGAATGCCTGTGACATTCCAATCTATTTCTTGGCATTCTTAGTGTACTTATCTCCCCCTAAAACTGGGAAATTGTCCTCATAAAAAAATACAATCAACATACCGAGCTGTAAACAGATCCCATGTTAATGGCTCAAGGTATTTTATTATTGACGGAGAGTTATACCCCACATAGATCCCTAACTTTCTATGAAGACCCATCGATGTACGCTGTGGTGGTGAAATTGGTACGTATACTGTGCAGCTAAATTTTTGCAGATGGAAATACTTGGTTCATTTCCACGTACTAATCAAACGGGAGATCGTGTGATATGCAGTTGGTCTTATTTGGATTAGTTCTGTGGCATGCAAGACCGCATGGCCCCAACAATTTTTGTAGAAGAGGTCTACCAATTAATTTGATCCTCTTTATCAAAGATTTTGTTAGGCCATTTTGTGTGTGGACATATGGCACAAAATGCTCCACATTAATGCCCAGAGCCATACAATAGTCATTAAATGCCTTTGATGAGAATTCAACAGCATTATCCAATCTAATGGATTTGATTTTATTTTTTAGAAAATTAGCTCTTAACTTAATTACTTGGGCCATTAATCTAGCAAAAGCATGGTTTTGTGTGCTCAACAAACACACATGTGACCATCTTGTAGAAGCATCTATTAAGACCATAAAATATCTAAATGGCCTACTTAAAGGCTGAATAGGTCCACAGATGTCACCCTGAATTCTTTCCATAAAATTCAGTGACTCATCTTTCACTTTGAGGTATGACGGCCTCAATATCAATTTCCCTTTAGCACAATTAGTGCACATGAAATCTTCTGATTTTGGGAAATCCGAAGTTCTAATATTATGGCCAACATAACTTTGTACATTTTTTCTCATCATCCCCATACCAGATGACCTAAGCGATTATGACAAATCTTGAATTTGTCAAGATTTTGAAAAATTGTTTTGAACGCAACATGTGGATTAGGTTTAATGTATGTGTAGTACAATCTAGATGACTATGAAGGAAATTTTTCAATCACTTGTTTTCCGTATCTATCAACTTTAGTGAGAAAAATATATTCATCGTCTCCCTCACTAGTAGTTTCCACATGGAAACCATTAAGACGGATATCTTTAAAACTTAGTAGGGTATGATTTGATTGAGGATACAAGAGAGCATCTTCAATCGTTAGTTGTGTACCCATAGGGAGAACTATGATGGCTTTTTCAGTGCCAACAATTAGATTATCGCTTCCAGCGATAGTCATTATATTTCCACTTTTCTTTGTCAAAGTCTGAAAATATTTTGTTTCCCCTAATATTGTATTTGTGGTACCACTGTCAATAAGACAGATTTCTTCCTCCATCGGATTGTGCCACCAAATTCTATAATAAAGAGCATGATTAGTAACTCAATATAGAATAAGTACATCAATATATTGTATGTCTACACATACAATATGTGTTTATATAATACTATTACAATACCCATGCTCCTATAGAACTTAGTTAACTAAAAATATACAATATATATGTATAACAATTATGACCGGCTATTTTACATGAGGGGATAATTAGGAGACTATACGGTGTCTCCAAACAGATCTTGGGAAGTATATTCAACCATCATATCATCTGTTTTCATGAAGTTGTCTTCCTTCAGTTGGACCATCTGTTGGTTTTCAACATTCATAGCAATATTCTCTGATCTCATTGTCAGATCTTTGTCTGCTGGTGAAGTGAAATGAACTTCAACATTGTCTCCTTTAGGCTTCTTGCCCTTGCCCACGATTGTTGATACAACTCAATCAAATGTAGAGCAGTTTCTACATTCTTTTGAAAAATATCCTTTGCATCCACATTTATAGCAAAGGCCTGATTTTTCCTTAGAAAATTTCTTTTTTAATCTTTTTCTTGGCTTTGCCTTTGAATTTTTGCATATTCTTGGATTGCCACTTTCCTTTTTTTTCTTATGGCGCATCTTATGCCCATGGCTATCACTAGCCCCCTGAGTATTGGCATGTGCTTCAGGCACTGCCATTGCCCCTGTAGGGCAAGTATGATGATTCTTTATGAGAATTTCATCATGTTTTCCTGCTTGAAGCAGAGTATATATCAATTCAGAGTATTTAGTGTACATCTTTTGGCGATACTGCTGTTGAAGTACACGCATAAAAGGGTGGAAAGTGCACAATATTTTCTATATTAATTCAACATCACCAATTCCTTGGTCACAGAATTTCATCTTGGAATTTATTTTATGTACAATTGAATTATACACAGCCATAGACTTGAAGTCGTGGAAACGTATAAGTGCCCATTCTCTTTGAGCTTCTGGTAACATGACCGATTTTTGTTGGTCATATCTCTCTTCCATGGAGTTCCACAAATTGAAGTGGATCTTCCTCCATTAGGTACTCAGTTTTAGATTTAGGTGGAGGTGGCGCCGAATAAAATGCAGAGCTGCATACTTTGCAGTTTGTACTACAGTCAGGGCATTAGGTTAAGGCTCTGTGATTGTAACACTGCTAAGACCTCGACCTATCAAATTTATCTTCATACCCATTGCCCAAGTCAGATAATTGCTGTCATCCAAGGTGAGCTCTGCAAACTCCTTTTTGGAGATATCTGCTATGTCCTACAATTTATTTATTTTTCATGCAAATGTAATTAATTTACTTTGTCAAAGTAAAATTATGGCATGAAAATGTTGTAAATAAGTACATAAGGGTCACTGTAATTTTCCAAAATTTTCTGGAATTTTTTAGTATTTTCTGTATCAAAATGATATTTAATCATTTCATAAAACATTATTTGATGAAAATATATGCTAGAAGTTGCCAAAGAACGTACATACACTTGCGTTGAGAGCATACACGCACAGGCTTCTAGTGAGAATGCACGCACTTGTATTGCCTGTACTAATACATGCGTACACTAATTACACATGCATGCATGCAAGTGTATATGGACACACACAGGTTTATGCGTTCATTAATTTCTTGTGAGTGTATATTATGCCGGCGCCTTTAAATATGCCGACCAGCCCATTTTGGCCCATTTGTAGACCAGGGGCGGTTAGCTGGAATCAACCAACGCTGGATTCGCTCTTCGATGTGGAACTACAATGCTGCAACTTTGCCGGATCAACTACATGAGTCTCGAGCAAGAACTGAATAAACACAAACGGGAAAAAGAGTGAAAACAGAGATTGGGTCGCAGCCTTCAGGTGCTGCTTTTTGGGTTTTTAGTATATATATGACATAACACAACTGATCTAGCTACAAATCTGACACAATACCAGCCACTACGCCACTACTCGCATGGAGAAACTCAATGTCAAGAATCGGTCTCCACTTAGCTCGAATACTCTGACACCACCTCACCACAAACTCAGGCAGATTCGGATGGTTTACAAAGAAAAGAAAGAAAGACGCCACTCACACACACGCGCAGAACATTTTGCACGGATTACAAAGCTAACAAATCACCCCTAATCCCGCCGCAAATTCACTCACCCCAAGCCATGCCTCAATTCAACAAACCTGACTCGACCCAATGCTTTTGTCAACATATCTGCTATCTGTCCATCAGTTCCCACATGATCTACTTCAATCTTCCCTTCATCCACACAATCCCGAATGAAGTGGAAGCGAGTATCAATATGTTTACTCCTCTCATGATGTACTGGGTTCTTACTGAGAGCAATGGCCGATTTGTTGTCAACTAACAGCTTTATCTTTGACGCCTCTTTCCCTGTCAGTTCGCCAAGAACTCTGCTGAGCCATATTCCCTGACAAGCCGCTGCTGCACTTGCTATGTATTCAGCTTCACAAGATGACAGAGCTACAATCTTTTGTTTTTGAGATGTCCAGCTGATTAAATTCGAACCAAGGAAGAACACATACCCACTGGTACTCCTCCGATCATCTATGTCTCCAATAAGGATCACTATCATCAACCCAATCACTCGCACTCTCCACCTCAGATCTTCTTGTAGGAACAACCGTAGTTGATTGTGCCTGCAACATACCAAGTATTTGCTTCACCGCGCCTGCCTTGTCGAGGGGCCTCCATGTACCTACTCACAATGCCGATCGATAGGTTATGTCAGTCAGTGAATTAACAAGATAGCGCAGACTACCAATCATGCCGCGATACCTTGTAGCATCCATGTGCTCTCCTTCACCTTTCTTGCTCGGGCTTTGAGTCGGTTTTCCATTGAGTGTGACACGGATTACACCCACCATTCCTCGCATTCTCCAAAATCTTAGCAAAGATAAGCACTCGC
The DNA here is from genome assembly GCA_036346375.1 of Guadua angustifolia. NCBI lineage: Eukaryota > Viridiplantae > Streptophyta > Magnoliopsida > Poales > Poaceae > Guadua > Guadua angustifolia. The sequence goes on along the minus strand of CM070509.1, from coordinate 35,234,814 downwards.
AAATGGTAATCTCACCTTTGCTTTGGCACACTTCAACTCCCAGGTAGTAACTCAACAATCCAAGGTCACTCATACTGAATTTTTCTTTCATCTGTGACTTGAATACTTCAATGTCTTCCCTGCTTGGTCCAGTGATGACTAAATCGTCAACATATACTCCTACCAGCAGATAACCTTGGTCAGACTCGCCGTCGGTATCTCAAGGCTCTAGGGATTCTCGACAAACCCCAACCCAAACAGCTCCTTATCCAACTTAGCATTCCAGGCTCGCGGCGCTTGCTTGAGACCGTACAACGCCTTCCTAAGCTTCAGCACCTTGCTTCGATTATCTTCATCAACAAAACCGGGCACACAGACATACACTTCTCTCGCAGAGATCACCGCTTAAAAACGCAGATTTAACATCCATGTGGTGTACCGCCAATCCCGTGCAGCGCAAGTGCGAGGAGCAAAGCGACGGTCTCCATGCGAGCCACCGGCCAACACCTCGTCAAGTCGATTCTTCCCCAGGTGCATAGCCTCGCGACTAATCGAGCCTTGTGCTTGACAACATTTCCAGCAGATCCTTCTTCACTTTATACACCCATTTGAGTCCAATTGCCTTGTGCCCCGTGGGAGCGAGGAGAACTCCCATGTCTTGTTAGCACCGACGACTCCATCTCACCGCATTGCTTCACGCCAAACTTCTTCTTCTAACGCCTCCACACTCGCGGCTCCTCGGCAAGGAAACACAAACCTAATCAGATTCATACCCGTGATCTCCTTGGTGGTGTCATACAGATTCTTCAACGCAGCGGTATCGTGGCACCCCTCGTAGTCGCACGCATCGCTGGTTGGCGGTGTCGCGAACTCGACAGGGGGTAATGTACCATCGGTGGTGTCGATGGTGAGCTGTCCCCAGCTGACAGAGGCGAGCCTGGTGCAGCTGAAGTTGGTGTCGCAGAAGGTGACTGAGGTGTTGGTGCGTCTCGCTTCTATCAGATCTTCAATACGATAATGCTCAACACCGAAAGTGATTCCGCGAGGGGTTACCACCGTCTTCCTCCTTCCAATTCCACGAGCGGTTTTCAAACACCACGCCACGTGAAATATGCAGACTTCTTGTACCGGATCGAAGACTCTATAGCCCTTCGTCCTCGCTTTCATAACCCGTAGCACCATGGGAGCAGACACTGTCGAGAGCTTGTCGATGCCGCCCGGCGCGCTTGACGTGGGCGACACATCCAAACGTCGCGATATGATGAACTAAGGGCTTCCGCTTGTACCAAGCTTCATATGGCGCTTCCTTCCGCACTTTTTGTCGGCGATCGATTCAAGATGTACACAGCAGATTTCACGGCTTCTCCCGTAATCGCGCAAGCATGTTCTTGCTCTTGAGAAGACACCGCGCCATCTCCACCACAAGGCGGTTATGCCGCCGACAACTCCATTCTCTGGCATGAAAGTACGGCGTGGTGGTGAAATGCTTGATCCTGCTCATCGCAGAGGCTTTAACTCCAAATAATTGAACTCGCCGCCACGATCGACCGAATGCCTTGAGCCGCCCTCGATCTCATTCTCTGCCAAAGCCTTGACCTTCTTGAAGCTTTGAAATGCCTCGCCTTCATAGAGCAGCTCCACCACATGAATCGTCAGAGTCATCAACGATCAACAGAAATAGTTTTTACCTCCTGTGGTGCTTGGTCGACCGCCCACGAGGTCGGCTGGGAGCGAGATCCACTGCGTGTTCACTTCGGCCCTCCAAACCACCATGTGGAACGGTACTCGGTGTTGTTTGCTGCGCGATCCGTCGCAGAATTCTCGACGCGATTGATCACCGCAGACCCTCCACCATGTTCTTCAACCCAAGCTCCGAAGAGCCCGAAGTTTAGATGGCCATAACGCATGCCATAGCCATTCACGGTCGCCGCTGGCCATCACACACAGTGCAGCGAAATGGGTCTTGAGCAGTACATGCTAGTTAGTGGGGCTCGAACAAGCGCAGGTTCTCGCCGAACACATTGCGATTCCGTTCTTCAAAGACCACTCGACCCCCTTCTTCGAAGGGCCCAAACTCACAATATTATTTTAATTTCGTATGTAGTATACCTCGAAAGTACCTTTTGGCCATGGTTCTTCGATCAGTAGCACCACCGAGCCAATACCATGGATGTCGACGATGGAGCCGCCGCCAACCGTCATGACCCCGCCAAGACGCTTATCGTCCCGTAGTTGCTGCAGCCTCGCCGTCATGTGGTTGCTCGCCTCGAATCGAAAGCACCCACGTATTGTCATCCTCGACGCCTTCCCGCACCATCAACTTCGCTCGTGAACCACCCGCGGCGTTGTTTCGTGTGTCCGCGACAGTCGCGGCAAGGAACACCGCTGTCGCCGCACTCGGTCTTCGCGACGCGGCGCCCTTCCTGCGTTCCGCTTGGCCTCTTGCACTCCTTCGCCAAAGGACCATAGATACCGCAGCTTCACGACTTGCCACGGGCGGCGCGGAGTACCCTCGACGTCAACTTCACGGCAGATGTCACGGCCATCGACCGCGCTCCACCCTTCGCCTTTGCCTTGGCCGCTATGTCGCCTTTCGCCGCTAGACGACGATGACTCCTACCGAGCTCGTGCTTGTATTTTGCTAGCCAATCTTCTTCAACAGCAAGAGCTTACCCATCCCGCTTGCGATGCACTCGACGTTGATCCGATCTTCAGCGCGGCAGCACCGCCCAACAAGCTCCTCCACAGACATCGCCTTAAGATCGAGCAGTGTCTCGATCGAAAGAGCTATCTGTGAGTAGCGTTGCGGCACAACGCGCAGAATTTTCTTCACAACTCGTACCTCTTCCACCGTCTCGCCTAGGGAGCGTAGATTGGTCGCCAAATGAGATGCGCATGGCGAAGTCATCAACTGACTCGCCATCCTTGAAGCAGAGGTTTTCAAACTCCTGCAACAATCGCTGTGCATTTGCTTCTTGGACGCGAGCAACGCCCATGCGCATTACGCGGATCGACTCCCACGCTTCTTTTCGCCGTTTCTTAATCGCGAGGGTTGATCGTGATCTCCGCCGCACCGCTGGCGATAGCAGCCAGTATTAACCGATCTCGCGACGCCGACGTTATCGCTTTCAATCGCATCCCATAGTCCTTGCACCTCCAAATTCACCGCATCACCAACTCCCATTCATGATAGTTGGTTCGCCAACTCGGTAGATGATTGATTTAACCCATCTCCTTCACGACGCTGCTCCACCACAACCTCGCGGCGGCATCGCTCGCCGGGTCCACAGATGCGCGGTCGGATCGGTGAACGCGACGGGACCGAGATGAAGAACGGAGCTATTGCCGCCTCCGACATCGCTACCCCCTGAGATCTTCAACAGGTTCTCGATATCAAATGTTAGCGCTGAATCAACCAACGCTGGATTCGCTCTTCGATGTGGAACTACAATGCTGCAACTTTGCCGGATCAACTACAGTAGTCTGAGCAAGAACTGAATAAACACAAACGGGAAAAAGAGTGAAAACAGAGAGATTGGGTCGCAGCCTTCAGGTGCTGCTTTTTGGGTTTTTTTAGTATATATATGACATACGCATAACACAACTGATCTAGCTACAAAACTGGACACAATACCAGCCACTACGCCACTACTCTGCATGGAGAAACTGAATGCTGAAGAATCGGTCTCCACTTAGCCTGAATACTCGCACACCACCTCACCACAAACTCTGTGCAGTTCAGATGGTTTACAGCAAAAGAAAGAAAGACGCCACTCACACACACGCAGTAACATTTTGCACGGGATTACAGGCTAACAGGGCGGTGCCACCGCTTTCTTGCTTCGGTCGCCACGCTCGCGCCTTCGACCTCCCCATGCGGGAAGACAAGCCGACGACGCCCGCAGATCGCGCCGCACGCCATCGCGGCCTCGGGCTTCTCCGCCTCCGTAGCATCAGACACCTCTGCCTTTGCAGCCTCGGGCTTCTCCGCCTCCGTAGCATCAGACACCTCCGCCTTTGCAGCCTCGGGCACTGCCGCTTTTGCGGGCTCATGCGCCATCGCCGTCGCAGCGTAGAACGCCGCCGCCGTTGCGGCCTCGGGCGCCACCACTTCCACGGGTGGTGCAGTCGCAGAGGTACTGCCACAGCCAGGCAGCCAACACCGAATGGTAGAGGTCCGCCACAGCCTTGCCCCGCGCATCGCCTGCACGCTGACTTCGCCTGGGGTTACCCTGGTCCCCATGGCATTGTCGGTTACCGGTGCTCTGCCAATCTTTGTGCCGTTTGCGCCAGGGGGTATCACATCCCCCATGACCGCATCGGCCACCGCCGTCGCCTCGGCCAATCTGTGGGGGACCTCGTCCCCAACGGTTAGTGCTGCACCGAGTGGCACCACGGCCCCCTCGGTCTCCACAGCCACTGGCGATCTGTTGATTAGGCCATGATAACGCTGAGCACGATGTTGCCGATGTCGAGCCAAGCATGAGCGCCAACGACGGTTTCTTGGTCGGCGAGTTGGCGGAGGTAGAGGAGGAGAATACGAAGAATCGCCATCTCCAAGTTCATGATACAGGTGAGTACGTTGGAGACATCGTCATTGTTCTGTACCATGGATCTTACCGTGTCCGGGATGGCTAGTGATGCCTTCCTATCTGCCTTCGTCGAGTGGCCTTGCCCAGGGAAGAACTAACGTCGCTGATAACGTGTTACAGAATGGATAAACAGTACAGTGCTAATGAACAGTACTCGCGCCAATGAACAGTGTAGAATAAAGTGAAAAAATTTTATTATTAATTTGCACAAGTACTTACATATAAATAGAGGGGGATAATGACAGTTTAATGGTGTATAAAGACACCTCTTAAGAAGAGGCACCTATTTGCCCATAACTGTATTTCTTAACAAACCATACTTCGCACGTATTGGTTTTCGACGCTTCTATGGCTAGGCTAGTATATCATTTCAGGTTTTGTGGCCTGCTAGGCTGAAGCTAGATACTATGACGTCAACATGTATAAGTTTCGAAATGTCTAGAGAACTAGGAATTCGTATTTAATGTACGCTGGAAGAATTATATATTTTTCTTCCTTTTCTTTGTCGGTATAGAGCAACAAAGACTTCATTTGCTGCTGCAACTTGAAAGAGCTTTTTTCCCCTTGATGTGTAGCGGAACTGCAGAAGGTAGCCTCCATTCCAGTCTTCCAGATGTATATGTGGCAATGTAGGAGTAGCAGACGGGACGAACCCTCTCGACACCCGCTATAAATGCAAGGAAGCAAAGCAACATTGAGCAAAACCATACTTAAGATTTTTGGGGAGGCCTCTTGCATCGTTGTAGTGATTAACTTCAAAGTATCAAGGATGAGATCTTCCAATCCACAAAGGATGAGATCGCAACCTAGATTATTACGGGAGCAGTTCCCTAAAAAATCTGATGGACCAGTAGATTTATTTTTCTTTTCTTTCATTCTTCCTTTTTTCTGTGCGACCCTGTATCTTATACTGGTGCAAAATCATGCACCTTGTACTCTCCTAGTATTTTCTATCTAATATAATTCGTAGCCTTGCTGTCTTTCAAAAAAATTAACTTCAAAGTATATAAAGTAAGTATTAGCTAGCTAGTTGGTAAGAACGGACCCCAAAAATAAAAGAAGAAAAATAAATTTTGACCAAGACGGTGATTAATATCACTACTCTCAATCCGTAAGAAGTAATAAAAACGGCAGAAGAGAATATATCTCAGTTAAGAACAGCTTTCAAAAACCGCTGAATAATACGATGGATAGAAATAGTGAAAAGTCGCAGAGATATGAAGCTTACTGTAATTGAAGAGATATGGGAATATAAATACTGTTTTATATTGATTTGTTACAAATTTACCATAACAATATATTTGTTCACAAAGATCTTTCGATAAACCTTAACAGCACATAAGAGTACTTTGTTGCAATTAACTAACAAATCTACATATTTATTGAAAAATGAGCTCCTAATTTGGTGGGGGCCTGTGCAGCCGCTGACTTGGCACACCCATCAGATACGGACATGATACTGGACGCCCTTCTATTTTTTCTCCTGTATAGGCCTATGTTTTCACCTGTGGTGAGTTGGTGATGCATCTGGTTGCTGGAAATAAATTGAACTCCCCTGAATCTCAGAAAGCTTGCAAAAGTATCTTTGTGGCAGTACAGGCACGTCAGTTCAGGTAACTTTTCTGATTCTTCTTTCCGGACCCGCGTGTAGTATACGGCACTCAGCTCGATCATGAATCATGACTTTGTTGTTTGCTGCCTGCCTTCTCTTCCTCCTCCTTGGTACGCAGTAGGCCATCGCCAGCACGTCTCCACCACCGCTACTTCAAACTGCAGTAAGAAACACAACAAAACGGCACAACGCATTTAAGATGCATTCATGCAAAGCCAGACAATGCATAACTTGATGTACCAAATACTACAAGGTTAATTAGCAGATCAGTAACGAACTGTTGCAAACACAAAATGCTGCAGTGACCTCTTCTTCAGGGCATCAACGAGCGATGATGCGCCCCTGCATTCTGTTTAATTGCTGTATCATCATAAGCTCATTACTCACACTGCCAGCATGAGCTTCCTCACACAAAGGGCCTTGCCAACTGAACCGCGTCGCCGTACAGGGAACTAGGATAGATAGCCGGCGTTTTTGGCATCGATCCAAGCCCTGCATCCACGCTCCCTGCCTCCTTCCCCCGCAGAGGCAGCGTTTCATTCCAGTAGGTGCTCAAAATGGCCGCGCATTCATGAACAGAACCGCTTCCAATTTGAGCAACCGCAAACGTCCACTGCAATGATGGTTTGTACTAAAGTTAACCCAAATATTAGTGCATTCATATTTTTTTTTTCTTTTTGTGAGGTAAAAAAGATGCTTTGTTCATGCGTGTGCGTGATTGTTCATTTCAACTGAATTCAGGCACTGACCGAGAGGCAGCCGCAGTCGGAGAAGAAAGCTCCCCGCTCGAGGCCAATGTCGGGGAAGGCCGTCGTCGTGCTGTGCGCCGCGAGCTTCTTCGTGGGGCTGCTGCTCAGCGGCCGGATGACGATTCTGACGGCCCCGTCGGGCGACGACGGTGCCGTGTCTTCCTCCGGGGACGGCTCCAGGATCTCTCTTTTCTCAGACGACTGCGAGCACAGGCGTGTAAGTATTAACGCAATGCGATGAAAAAATTTACTGAACACCGGTACACCACCGTATTGTCAAATGTTGCATGCTGCGTACGTAGTAATCATCTTGGTAAACATTTCATTTTGTTTTTCTTTCAGAAGTTAGAGGAGAGCAATCCGAACGATATCATGAACGAGGTGTCAAGAACTCACCAAGCAATCCAGTAAGTTTTTTTTTTGGTCCCAAATGCAATAGTATATGTACGTACCGTTTCTTGTCTTTGAATGTTCCCTGCATCGTACTGTATGAGTGTACGTACAGGTCCTTGGACAAGTCAGTGTCGTCGTTGGAGATGGAGCTGGCCGTGGAGCGCGCCAAGAAGAACGGCGGCCTCGGCGCGGCCGTGCCGTCCAAGGGTCTCCCCAAGGCGTCCGTCGTGATCGGCATCAACACGGCCTTCAGCAGCAAGAAGCGGCGCGACTCGCTCCGTGACACCTGGGTCCCCAGAGGTAACTAGCAAACGCTAATTAACCTTGAGATCAACGATGTATATATATGCATGGCTGTCGATCAAAAGCGGTTTGATTGGGCTTTGGCGCTGGATTAATTACAACGTACACAGGTGACAAGCTGAGGCGGCTGGAGAAGGAGAAGGGGATCGTGGTCCGGTTCGTGATCGGGCACAGCGCGACGCCGGGCGGAGCGCTGGACCGCGCCATCGACGTGGAGGAGGCGGAGACGAGGGACTTCATGCGCCTCGACCACGTGGAGGGCTACCACGAGCTGTCGTCCAAGACCAGGATCTACTTCACCACCGCCGTCGCCACCTGGGACGCCAGCTTCTACGTCAAGGTCGACGACGACGTCCACGTCAACCTAGGTACGTATATGCCCACACCTAGGTTAGAAACGTACACACGAGTATCGAGTTTGCGCGTGGCTCACCATGTGATCGTTGTGCAGGGATGCTCACAAGCAGGCTCGCCAAGTACAGATCGAGGCCGAGGGTCTACGTGGGATGCATGAAGTCCGGCCCGGTTCTGTCGCAGAAGTAAGCGAACCTGAACGGATTTCTCTGCATAACAACACAAGAATTCTCCGTTTTCTGCTGATTGATCCGGGCAAATCGTTGCCGTTTGTCGTCACCGCGCATGGCAGGGGCGTGAAGTACCACGAGCCGGAGTACTGGAAGTTCGGGGACGAGGGTAACAAGTACTTCCGCCACGCCACCGGCCAGATCTACGCCATCTCCAAGGACCTCGCCTCCTACATCTCCATCAACCAGTGAGCATGCATACACGACTCAGGTTCGCGCCGTCTCATCTGCACTTGCTCTGCCACCGCTGAATGATTTGTATGCTCGAAAATTCCTGCAGGCCGATACTGCATCGCTTCGCGAACGAGGACGTGTCGCTCGGCGCGTGGCTGCTCGGGCTCGAGGTCGAGCACGTCGACGACCGCAGCCTGTGCTGCGCGACGCCTCCAGGTACGTACGTACACCGTACATGCATGTAGTACATGCAACCCGTCGTCGTCGCAGCTACCGAACCGAGCTGATCAGACATCTGTGCAACACCAGCACTTGTTTCTGCGGTTCTGCCCGGCCGGCCTGCCGGAGGCAGGAGTAATCTGTACCGCGGTTTGAACGGATGGTTAAATTAAGGTTGCTGCTCCCTTTTGTGTAGACTGCGAGTGGAAGAAGCAGGCCGGGAACGTGTGCGCGGCGTCCTTCGACTGGTCGTGCAGCGGCATCTGCAAGTCGGTCGACAGGATGAGGGCGATCCACAGCGCCTGCGGCGAGGGCGACGGTGCCGTCTGGAACTTCGCCTCATGATCGATCGATCGGCAAACCATGCATGCATACGCAGACCAGCTTAATTTACATTGCTCATTTTAATTTCTTCTGTTTTGTGAGACTTATAAGCCATTAGAAACCCCCTAGCGTTTTGTATGGCACCTACGTTCATGTATGCATTTGGTAGTCGAATATTATTAGTTCAGGTGATGGTTGTAGCATGAGTTGATATCGGACGCGCATCATTCCTTACACCTGGACCGTCGGATGAAGATCTGGACCGTTCAGATAGTGGTGGATGCATGATAAATTGCGGATTTGTCAGCGGTATATTGAGAGACTTCAACTTCTTATCTCTTGTGGTCTGAACCGTCCGATTTCAATCAAGTGGTCCTCGTTACGTACCGAGGCAGAGGATACGCGTCCGGGATATCACGGTGATGTTTTTTTAGCTTTTAAATAAGTTGCAAAGGAGTTGGGGTGTTGGACGATGTCCCCAATAAATGTCCTTTTTTGTTTGTCCGGGTTACGATTTCATAAGCTAGCAAATACAAAATCAAGAGGTACCTCTATATATATATATATATATATATATATATATATATATAAATGATTCCATACTCGGATGTATGTATGTACGACTCGATCCCACCTTCAAGATACTATTTAAATGATGTTGTTATACCTCTTTTTCTTTTTGAGTATAATTACTAATTATAAGATACTCTAAAGTGAGTTTCACGAAAAATTTTATTAAAGTCCACCCTTTATAGCAATATTTGTTTATATATTCCTTTACATATGAAAAAGGTATGTAGTAAAAAATAAAGGGTTCTTATCGGGGATTGGGTAATTTTCATAAAGATCATCATACCCCGGCAACCAATCTTCAGCCGACCATACTTGCCCTTGGACGGTGTCCTCAAGGAAGATCCTCGGGCAGACCAGCTGATGGGTCTGCCCCGACCGCGACCAAGCTCGTCCTCGAGCATGCGCCTCAGTTTCCTGAGCTTGCTTGCTCGGAGGAGTGCGGCGGTCGGTCAGAGCCGAAGGAAGATTTCGGACATGATCGGCAGGTCGTGTGTGGCCCATGAAGACGACATGGCATGAATCACGCGGCGGTTCAAAGAACCGTACGGCCACGATCTGAGCTATTACTCCCACGTCACGGTATGGCGAAAAGCAAGGAAAGTCGCCACGCCACGCCCCGCACGATGAGTGGCGCGTCATTCGGTCATAACTCACAGAAGACTAAGGTCATCTATAAATACCTCATTCAGAAGAAGCATTTAGGGGTTCTAAGTCAGAAGAAACACTCAAGAACGTCTATAAGAAGAGGAGAAAAGAGAAAAAGACATATTCGTGCCAAGCGCCCTGTAAACACTCAAGCAATAGTAAAGCCACTGGACGTAGGGTTGTTATCTCTTTCATGAGAGGTCTGAACTAGGATAAAAATCTCTTGTCTATTGTCCCCTTTTGAGCCTCCGACCATCCATCCTCTCACCAAGAATCCTCCGAACGCAACACCTTCGCGGGAAAGGGGTTCTGGTTGATCCCTCATTTAACAAGTAAGCTCGATGGGGGATCTATTCCCCAAACTCGACAGTTCTGATGAAATTTTTTCAACTATGTTGTATTAGAGTATCTTAGAATTATTATTGAAATATACCAAAAGTAATAAAGAAATATAAAACCTTCATTTAAATGGTATATTAGATGAGAGTATGTACTCCTAAGAGTACGGAAAAGACTATATATATATATATATATATATATATATATATCAAGAGGTAACAAGAGTTTAAAGTGCGGAGGTACCACTATCTCAATGTAAATTTTAGTAGCTCTCAAAAATGGTAAAAAGTCTCTATTTAAAAACATGTTGATAGCTAAAGTTTATAATGTTTAACTGCACATAGTTTAAAGAGAAGTTTTGTGACCGGAGTGAGTAATACTTGTAATCATATTTTTCAAGCTGTGATTTTTACGATCCAAAACTATAATCTTGATCCTAACAATACGGAAACCTACCTAAAATAGTAACATTAGCTCTCACACCCTAAAGTCTAACGCAGTTGAAATTGTTGATTTAAAAATAAAAGGCAACTAAATTTTCTGCTAATCTAAGGTCGAAAGGGCAGAGCGTTGGCGATTAGCAAGAATGTTGAGTAGTTCACACTTCATCCACAGGTGAATGTGATATACTGGAAAACAATTTGTACCTCTCAGCCTGAACAAGAAAAACAACTAACAAGGCCGCGCGTCCGTAACTCACAACTCACTGCTGCAAAATCACAAGACTAGGCTCCGGCGTACGGACGACCGTCAGCCTCAGTCCCATATTGTCGTTGCTTTCTTCGGCGTGTGCATCTCGCTGTATGGCGGGCCGCCCCTCGAGACCGGCCGGCCTGACCGGACTGCCGGCAACATAGGCGCCAAGTAGCAGCCACCCCGGACATAGCCACGCGTGTCGTACCTCCCGGCCACGCCGGCGTGGTGCGGCACGGGCACCGGCGCTGGTGGGTACTGGTGGTGTTGGTGGTAGTAGGGGCGGCAGTTGCCCTGCAAGAAGAGGTGACCTGCACCTGCGTGCCCCGGCGAGCTGCTCGTGTATCCGGCTAAACCGCCGCCTTCCGCGGCGTGCTGATGGAAATGATGCGGTGCCGCGTCCAGGCTGCCAAGATTCGGCGTGCTCCGGACACGTTGCATCCCCAACCCAAAGACAGCCTGCTCGGAGCACACAGCGTTGGCGCGCGGGGAGTTGCCCGCCGAGACGGCGCCGTGCGGCTGGGGAGGGTACGGTGGGCTCCCGTTGGGCGTGGCGGGCACGGTGGCCACGTAGCGCTCCGCCTGGAAGTGGTGGTGATGATGGTGCTGATGGTGCTGATGGTGGCGCGCGTAGCTGGCGTGGCGGGAAGAGGAGACGGTGGCGGCGACCGACGGGAAGCACGCGGGCCGCGACGCGAAGACGTAGACGCGGAAGCGCGGCGACGCGGACGGCGACCGCTTCGCCTCGAGACGGTCGTACTCGTCCAGCATGTGGACCAGGTCCTCGTCGCAGGTGACGGAGACAAGCACGTCGAGGTCCTCGGCGAGCAGCTGGTACTTGATGGCCGCCACCTCTGTCTTGAACATTTCCTCCACCTTCTTCTTCATATCTGCGCACGCGGGGAATGATCTGTTTTGAGCGCGGCATCAAAGCAACAAGATGCACACGCATCAAAGACGGCGTGAGCACGTACCGCAGAAGGGGGTGGAGCGGGGCATGGCGAGGACGCGGGTCTCGCCGCCGACGTACTTCAGGCTGCCGTCGTATGGGCGAGGCATGATGCGGCCGCCGAAGCTGCAGAGGATCTTGATGCGGCCGCCGCCGCCGCCTCCTCCACCTCCGCCGCCGCTGCAGACGCTGGTCGGGGAAAGATGCACGTCCTCGTCGGTCGTCGCGCCCTCGGACTCCGCCGTCGCCGTCGTCGTCGCAATCGCGTCTTCCATCTCGGGCACGAGCCGGCCGTGTATATATTCTCACTCGGAGGCAGGCAAATTCAGGGCATGCAAAGAATTGCTTAGCACTGCACTATGGACCTGTGCAAGAATTGCAGTGTTTACATGTCACATCTGATCAACACGCTCCTGTGTCGAGTTGTCAAAAGATGCCAAAGAAGAATTCTAAAGGCAACGCGTTGGCCAGTGTACACAACACAAAACCATAAAAAGATGCCAATTTTACTTTGTTTCCGCGTCGATCGCTTAACGAAACCGCATCGCACACATCAGTCATCACACCCAAGTAATTCCACAGTACGAACCCATTCTTGGGGACACATTGCCCATATTTGAGAAGGTAAAACTCGAACGGTCAAAGAAGCAATCTTTTAGGAAAGAGATTCCGAAAGCAACTGCCACTTTCCCATCGAACGTGCAGACATGAAAATGTCCTATGAATTCAACAGAGATTGTCCGTCTCGAATAGAACCAAAGAAAAAAGCAATTTTTCTATAGAGCAATCAATCACGCTCATTAAGTTAGCGACAGCACATGACATGCCAGCCTTGCAAGTTACGGCCTTCCGTGTATCCTACCGCTACGCCATTATCCTTCTCGAGGCCACGAATAGAACAAAACATTGCAATTTTTCTACAGAGCAAGGGATCAAACCTATTATCAGATGGGACTGCAGAAACCGGAGGGCCGACGATGAACTAAAAGATACCAGATCAAAACTGCGAGAAGTAAACACCACAGAAACGAAATCCATCATCAGATCGGGGGAAAACGGGAGGAAGTATTAGAAAGAAGGAACCGAATTCGAACTCACCAGAACGAACGAAAGGGAGAAATTTGCAATCCAACTAACCGGGAGTTAGAAGGACGGCGGGCGGACGAAAACCGCCAAGAAATTTATTCGACTGGGATCGATTGATCGAATCAAACCAGACCAACCAACGAGGGGGGACGACGGGCCAGCGAACTAACCACCGACCCGCCAAGAAAACCTACAAGTTATTCTTTCAGGGATTGATCAACCTGCCATTCGAGGAGGAAAAGAGGACTGATCAATCTTCTTCTTCTTCCCTCAGGGAGGAAGGAACCGGGGGAGCGTGCATGGATAGGGGGGCTTCGGATTTAGGGCGGACCGGCGCCTGGATTTGAGGAGCTATTCCTGTGATTTTGGACGTGGGCCGCTAATTTGCCTCGTCCTCCTCCTACTTCTCCCGTTCTGCCCGCCTGTCGGTTTGCACTTCGCAATACTTGAGCCGCCGGGTCGCCAACTCCCCACATATCGGGTGCGAATATTCGCGTGGCGTCTCACATGGTCTCGTAAAGGCGTAGAGTCATACGGAAGCTAGGCATTTTTTTCAAGGGAATAGGCGGGAGCTCTGTCACATACATTAAAGAAGAAGATAGACGAAAAAGTTTATAGGAGTGGAACGACTTAGGGCTTGATCAATACACAAAAGAAGTCCACAAGAGGAAAACAACAACACAGTTATAATTAAATCGTCAGACTAAAGCAACTTTGAGATGAGCGACGAATAGATCTCGAGGTTAGAAGTCAAAGCATCTCGAGAGTCGCCGATCGGTTTTGGACGTCCGTGATGACATCTCGAAGCTAGGTATATTTGGACTGCATATATTTTTTCATCGTTGATATTCTCTCAACTAAATTACAAACATAGTCTTCTTCTAGTTTGTGAAAACAATCGCAGGCGATAGATCATCTATCGTATTTTTCTCAGTAGGTGCCTGCTGAGCTTGGGTATTTTCTGTCATGATGAGTGTAGTACCGTGTTGTCTGTCGATACTACTGTGGTCGGAAAAAAAGTCAAATTTATAATTTTTTTTAGAGAGAGAGAGAGTCAGAGACAGAGAAAACTACGTACGAACGGCTGCCGGCGAAAGCTTCGGCCTTACGCACGCCTCAGCAGCCGCAGATGTTGGACCGTAGCGCTGTGACTTGATCTCGTCCGCGTCGTTCCGGAGAGGACACCGCCGTTTCACCCACCGTGCTGTAGAACAGTTGTACTTGGTCGTCGTGAAGCGCCCATGCTGCTTCGAATCGAATTTCGCGCTCTTCGCGGATGAACACGGTTGCAAATCTACGACGAAGAACTAGATTTGCAGGAGAGAGTGAAGGGCAATGATTTCGCGGACAACACCCCACAACCGCGGCGCCCACCGGTCGGGAAAGATCGCGCACGGCGCGTGTCCATTTGACGCCGGTCGCTGTCCGATGATGGGTTGCCAGAGACCAGCAATGCCCATGCCGCACGGCCGAGGTCCACATGCTCAGGCTCATCAAGATCTAAGCTCTCTGCTCGCTCGTCTCAGTTGGGCAGGGCGCACGTACGAGCACGCGCCGCACCGGTCGGTAAGATCCGTAAGATCACCCGGTTTTCCTCCTTCGCAATCCAAATCAACTGAACAGAACCCCCCAAAAAAAACATCAACATAAACACAGCAATAACCAAGAAATCCACCTAAGGCATTGACACACAGGTACTGAAAACGTTTGCTTAATTTCCTTACAGCAGCAGCAGCAGCTCGCGAGATGTTACAGTCACAACCGGAAAAGCTTTGTGCATGCCTTCAAGATGTTAAACCCTTTTCTCTTCCTCCTTCCCTTGGCCTCCTCTTTCACCGGTCCTTACCTTCTCCTCGTCGTCGTCGTCGTGAGGCCCCTCGCCCGCATTGTCGTCCCCTGTGGTCGTCGCTGTCCCCGTTCATGTCGTGAATCCTCCGGTAGTACCCGTCCCCCACGCCGAGAGCCGCCGGGTGCCTCCTCATGGAGAAGGCCCTCCTCAGCGCGCTCGGCAGGCCGCCGTGCCGGCTGGCGGCGTCGTCGCCTGCTCCTCGCGCCGGGCCTGGAGAGCCTGTGGGAGCCGGTGGAGAACGTCCGGGCCAGGCCTTCCCACGCGTTGGTCTCCTTGGTGTTGGTCAGCTCCGGCGATCGCCTGGCTCGGGCGCCACTGCCCGCCATTGGAGAGGAGGACGAGGACGCGAGGTTGGAGTAGCCATTCAACTCGAATGGACAATAAAACCTTGAGCTGATTCTTGGTTGAATCTGGGTTCTTGACGCCTGCCTAGCCCGGGAGCTGTTTCGATTTGTAGGTTTGCATATGGAGCTGGTGAAAGTCCGTGTGCGTGCTAATTAGTTGAACAAAATCATGGACAGTTGAGTAGGTGAACCCTGTGGAAACATCCAAGATTTGGCCAGAAATTTTCATTTGCTTCTTGTCTCCTGATGCAATCCACGATTATGTACGTACCTATATACCACTTGGGTGAAGGATTTTCCTATATAACTTATGTTAAGTAGTACGGCTAAAGGTAACTGGTCGTGCAGGGGGTTTAATTATGGGTGGATTCTATTTATACCTGAGCGGTGTGTTAGATGGTTCTCAGTTTATTTTTTGTGGACTAGAGAGACTTCTGTTGGAAGATGGAACATATTGCTCTATTTTAGTGGGGAGGTATGATGCTAATCACCATTTTATGTTGCATACTCACATTTAAAAAAAAATGATCAAGAGCTCTAGCATTACATTAAAGGAGGATAATAACCGAGCTACAAAATAGACACACACCCAGACACCCGAAAGTAGGCGGACCGTGTGTGCTCCAGCGTACTCGCCAACCAAGCAACCCTCGGCTCTCTATTGCATGGCCACATGAATCTGGCAGTTTAATAATTCTGTGTTCATACTTCATAGTGTGTCTTTGACTCCAGGCAGTGGCAGTTAGGATTCACACGCCGATAATGTTACAGACAGTTACACCGGTTAATAATCGCGGACTATATTACTCACATCAGTGAGCAAACGCGTGTAATATCACTTCAATCTGCAGAGTGGAGATAGGAGCCGTGTGCAGCCGGTCCGGTCAGAATGCTCAATTAACAATGGTGCAGTTTGTTCTAGGCTTTGATTAGATGTAATGTAAGTGCAATTTACCGCACAGTTGCAAGGTCCTGCCTTGGCTATCTCGATTGGAGTTGTTTGCTGACCACCAAGGTGACAACAGGTACAATTTAGCCCCATGCTCCGTAGCCATGCTTGAAAAGCAGAACGCCGGTGTTTCCGGGTGTGAGCAGCGCTATACCAATTACACGGTTGAAGGCTGCAAGTGCAAGGGACCCAAAAATATGGGCACTCCTCTTGGGCCATCGGGGGTGAACTAGGTACCAATAAAGTTGAGGAGCCAACAGGAAAATTTTGGGAATTTCTGAATCTCTGAAGGGCCAGCCTACGATTACATGCAGGATCCATCCAACGACTCGAGAAAGCCCATCTACGACTTACGAACATCAGGCAATCAGCACCATGAGACCAAGGATCCAGCATTTCGTCATGCACATACCAACATCTCCTTCATTTTTACATCCTAGTTGCCCTCTATACAGACAAACAGGGGACATCTCGGATCCATGTCAAGGGGGCACGAAGGAATGGCGGTGGTCATGGTTAGGCCAACGCACCCCTTCTCTGGGGCAAGGAAGGAGAGGCGCCGGCTGGGCGAGGAACGTCGGATACCGCTGCCCCGGCATCAGCACCGTCAGATTCGCGGCCAGCACGGGCTGCACCTGCAAGTTAAAAAACCGACGAGCCTTTCAGGTCGCCCATTTTGCGTCGTAGCCAGCAGCGTGCGTAGATATGCAAATGTTACTGACACGAGTGTGACATGACGTGCACATGTTGTTTCTACTTGCAAGATTCATGTGCACGACCACGAGAGTGACAAAAACAGTGGCGTTGCTTTGTCAGAATCTCACCTTGGGCGAATTCCGGAGCTTGTCCGGCGAGCCGTCGTCGGGCAGGTGCGTCCCTGAGTGGGACGACCGGCCGTGGCCGTCGTCATCGCCGTGGTGGGAGCCCCGGGAGGAGGCCCAGCCGGGCTTGACGAGGTGCTCGAAGATGGCCATGAGGAGGAACATGGAGATGAGGATGGCGGTCGCCGCGAAGCCGAAGGAGATGGCGCTGGCGTTCGTGGAGGTGCCGAGGTCCTTCATGGAGGAGGCCGCCATGGCGTCGTCCCTGACGTCGCCGGCCGCCGGCTCTGACGGGGTGGCGTCCCCCATCCACGGCCTTAACCTCTGCCCCGCAAAGCCACTCATGGCTAGCTGCTGCTCGCTCGCGCGGTTCTTGGCTTTGGCAACTTGCAGAGCTTCTCTGTGCAAGCCTAGGCAGAGGAAGTGCAGGCATCAAATACGATTGAGTTCCTCCTTATCTGACCATGTGCATGTGACACTTGTGAAGAAGTATCACGTTCTACATGTGAAGAGCTGCAAAAATGAAAAATGCAGCATGATTCGTTCCTTCCATTCATTTGTTTTTCGTAAGCAAAAGTGTTTTTATAGACATTGTGCTGTGGCAATCTGAACCAGAAGGGGGAACGATAAAGTCATCACACCACGTATGGTTTATATTACTCGTGTAGTTCTGAATTCTTATGGAGCAATGGCTCTTCCAATATTGTTCAGATCAGAAAGGTTAATCAATAATCACAGTGCGGAAAAAAATCATAATGCACATTCAGTAACTTTTAGCAGTTTATCAGCTTCTCCTGTCCCCTGTCTCTCATCAAGAATAAATCTGAAAAGCATGCAGAAAAGGAAAGGAAATGAAAGGAAAGAGCAGAGAAACAGTTCTCATTCCTGAACCCTGGAGTCAGGAGTATCTAAATTGCAGGCAAAAGAAACTCACCTTTAGCACTAGTACTTCCCTGCAACAGCCAAGAAGCAGCAATTGCGTACTTGCCGGCGCCTCATCTAATGTGTGAGCCAAGTGGTGTTTGCCAAATGCCAAGAACCTACAAGTTGAGCAATAGCTTGGCTGTCTCTACTTAAAGGGAGGGACTGGCTCAATCAAAAGTGAGATCTCTCTTGGGCAGTGGTGGTGGTGGTGGTCTTGTGGAGTGGTCAAGAGGGGAGGAGCAAAAGGAAAAGGTGGAAGAACAAAAAGAGTGTGGGGGATAGGCTGCCACCTTCTACAGAAAAACAAGAGATGATAAAGAGATTTCAACAGTTAGATGGGAAGGCAAGGCTGCAAGAATGGTGCAAAAAATAATCCAGAATCATGTTTTGGCACATCAAAAGAGTGGCTCCTCAATTCCTCATCCCCATGCACACCCTGTAGGATAGGGGGAAGAGAGGAGGAGGAAATGATTCACAAGGGCCCAAGCAAAAGGGAAAGCTAAAAAGAAAGAAAAAGGGAGCAAAAAGGCACATAAAAAGAATGGAACTCTGGCCTTGTGCAGGATCCAATCAGATGTTGAGAGTCAGTGTCTGAAGGAAATAATGGTGCGTGTCAGGTCGCTCAGGTCATTGCCACTGTACCGCTCCTACTGAAATGCATCCATTTCTAGCACCGCATCTTCGCATGTGAATTGTGATGTGATGTGATACCAGTATGTGAGTGTTGACGTGATTACATACTCAGAATTGGCAGGAGGGAGACGAGATGGGGGCACGGGAAAGCAAAGCGCCACTCTTTGCTTCCAAGGGAAAAAGCTCGAGAGAGTATTTGTTTGTTGTGATGGTTAAGCAAGGGATGCTTCTTATAATTGCAAGCGAGTGTGTATGGTAGGATGGGAGGAGGACGACAGGGAGGCATGGCCTTTTGAGGCTCCAAGGCAGCCGGGGTCCTACTACCAGGCAGCTCGGTGGATCATCTGCAACCACATGACAATTGTACACTCCATTGTACAAGCTTCTCTCCCTCTGAATCTCTCTGATCTAGGGCATCAGCTGGTGCACTAGTTTTGACAGATAAATACCATGCATGATCTAATTATCAGTATCTCTACAAGAACAGATGAAAGAAATGAAACACTTCAAGCATCTCTATCATTTAATGGCGTTGGCTTATCAGCTCTATTATGATGCCTATGTATGTGTACAATGCAAGATAGGCAGTCCCTGGTGCACAGAGGGGCATGAGCCTGGCTGCCACAGGGGATGGAGAATGCATCCCAACATGTCAATAACTATGTCTGAGGAAGTAAGTGTATGGTACCCCAGGTCCCCAACTCCTAACCAATATTCAACTAAAATTTGGATATATAAAACTAACTTATGCAGTATGATATAATTTCTCCCGGGTACCCTCCTCAAGTCTTGGTCTTCATTTTTCAGTTCCAAAGCTGAACTGAACAGTGAGATACTCGGAACCCATGCTGCACAAATCCCACGCATTCAGGTGCGTCAAAATCTCACTTAGGATCCTCTTAGGAAACAGCAAATCCGCCGAAAAGCTTTGTGTCAATTGTCAGTGGACTGGCTAATCTACCTTTTCCACTTTTCTGCATGAAAGTTTGCAACAAAGGTACAGTGGTAATCATCTGTACATCTACAATGACTGCGTTGTGTCTACTAGTAAAGTGAGTATATGGCCTTATGTTTACTGCACTTGGGTGATGCCGTGATGGTGAGTTGGTAACTGATGATTAGGCATCCATGAAATTACCTTCCATATCATAGCATTCTTTGTTCTGTACAAGCTTGCTTTGTCCTGTCTCCTCTTCCTGAACAACATCTAGTCTATCTATATAAAATAAGGGAAGGCTATTGTCATTTCATGATGTTGCCTCCGAAGTGAGTAATTGGAGAGACAATTAAAGTGTAGTTTCCACTACTTAAATCTTGGCACGCCATGCTTTAGCCTTGAGCCCTCGAGAGCACTGGCTGGCCAGAAACTTTATTAGCCCCTTCGTCAACTTTTTGCAACAGTCACCCTTGTGCAACGCAATTTGCAAATTTGCCCCTGTTCATGCGTGTAAGACCTGGCAAGTGACGCGGTCGGCTAGCTCAAGAGGTAGCCGAGTGCGTGGCAGGCGGCTAGGCCCACGTTGCTCTAAGCTCGGAGCTTAGAAGGAGCTACTGAGCCTGGTGTGCTCGGCAGGACAGATTCCTACCGCACCGTGATGGCATAGCAGTCTATCTCCTTCTGCATTCTCGTGCTTCCTTCCACGGTCGCCCGATCTAATGCAGCATCGCCTAACTTCCGAGCTCCCCTGGAGCGGCAAGCGACACATATCACCTGTCACGCCTTTCGAGCTCATCAAAGGACTATTTTGTAAATTTGAATGAATGGAGGCTATATTTATCAAAAATGAAGTTTAGGGGCTAGAAAATGGATCATTCGGCTTGCGAGGACAAGAACATCAATGAGGGCCATATACCCCGTGTCATTCCGCATACACTTCCGTGCATCTGCAATTCCATGACCATTTTCTGTTCTTGGGAGTGTAGATTCCACTGTGAGTACCGAAGAGGCAAAGGCATGGAAGGGAGGAGCTAAATTATTAAAGCAAATCTTATTTTGGACTTCTTGCTCCAACTTTATGCTTCACCAGTGCCCCAACACAAGCAACCCTCAATCCTCCATGCAAACGACACGAAAAATAAAGAGAAAACAGCAAGACGGATGCTTCCAAGAAAGAAAAAGAAGAAGAAACCAGTCACAACTGAGAAAGGAAAAGAAGAAGGTTCTCGATATATGAGATGAGATTAACAATGATCATGCAAGGCAAGGCATGACAGAACGACGTGCTAGGGAAAAGCCTAGACCAGATGGAGCCAGAGGAATTAAAGACCGCGGATTGCCACACGGAGAGCAGAGATTTAGGTGCAGACAGGAGGATTAGACCGCATCGGTTGCGGCATTGAATCGGTTATGAATTCTGCAAACCGTATCATATCAAACTGAAGATGATTATACCTATATTGCTATCTAGGACGTGAAAAAGGAGGAACGGAGGAAAAAGGAGCGAGAGGAGGAGGGGTCCAATCCCTGTTACGTTCTTTTTTACTCGGAGTCGAAGAGGAAGACCGCACATGCATGCGGCGGGCCTGGCATGTCCCCCTTCCCGCGCCGTGTAGAAAAAAGAGATGAAACAAAAAGAACATGAAAGTGAAAGGATAGATAGTAACGTACACCGATGCAAATTAGTGTTCTTCACTGAAGTCATATATTTCGTCTCAAAACGCAACTGGACCATTGGTTTGTGAATACGCAGGGGTGCTTTCAGAGAACACGAGACGAGCAGGGAGTTTCCTGAACTTGAGAACTGAGCCGTCCGATTTGTCCGAGTGGTTAAGGAGACAGACTCGGAACCTGCCTGCGCAGGTTCGAACCACCCTGCTGTCGACGCTCTTATTTCTTACTTATTCGCGACGGCGAACTCGGCTGTGCGCCTGTGGCGTCCGTCCGTGCCTGCTGAGCACGAGGTTGATCGGACCCAGTGCGGCCGTTGTTAGCCTGAGACTCTGGAAAGGACGCGCGCGCAGTTCGGCCAGGCCGTCCCGGCCCAACCGGCGGTTAGCCCTGAGAAGCCGAAAAGATACGAAGGAGTGACGGGCCGACACGTCCAACGCGCTTTGCCTCACGCTGCGCTGCACTTGCACACGGCTGCACCACGGCCTAAATTTGTACTTCTTTCTTCAAGCCCATGCCCTTGTCCAACTCTTTGTCACCATTTCTTGGGCCATAACGTTTTCGACGAGGGAAACACATGATGAATTATTCCTCGGAATGACATGCGATGAGACATCTAATTTTTCTGGATGCTGTAATATTTTCTTTTCCCATGTGAAATATTTTTTTCTACGTGTGCAACGTTTTCCTTCGATAACAATAGAAATGTTGATTCAGATCGCTGTAATATTTTCTTCTCATGCGTGAAATATTTTTTTCCTACGGGTGCAACATTTTCCTTTCGATAATGTAGAAATATGCGAGCGAAAAAAAATATTGCATCAACACGTCCGAAGAAAAATGCTAGCATCAGATGTTTGACTGCTAGCACTCGCCATTATTTCTTCTCTTTCTTTGGCGATGGAGCTTCTTTTTTTTCCCCGTTGAAGCTTCAAAATTTTTCTTTGGCACTTGCATTTTGATATCCGACCTATTTTTCTTGTTAGTGGAGATAAGAGAGCAACGAGCACGCGCTCCGTCGATGCCGAACGCTCGAGAACGAGTATTACTACTGCTGCTTCTCAGAGCTTACATACAGAAACCATAATACTGCCATGGAACTTTCGATCGGTTCCAGGCTCAACGAACTGAAAAGCAGCCAACGCGATCCATCATTGGGATTCAGATTTGCTGCACGTCGAGAGCGATCTACCGCTCATCAGTAGCGAAACAGAAAGTGGCGCCGTCTATACAGTTAGTTGGATTATAGTTGGCCCACTGAGTGGAGGCCATATACCTGTGCCCTTTTTACGCTATCTTTCTGGTTAGGACAACACGCGCGCGCACCTACTATACACTCGAGCTTACGGGCCCTTCTACGATTTAATTTCGTACTCTGTTTTATTCGACGATGTCTGGGCCGGCTGATCCAGCTAAACACCGATCGATTTTTGACCCAAATCAATTTCCTTTTCTGCTGATAAGTTGTAGCAAAAACTAAACTGGGTAGGGTTCATGGCGTTGTCAGTCGTGCTGACTAGGTGTTCCTCCAGTTCAGGCTAATCCACTGTTTAAATTAGCTGGTACTTTTCCTTTGAAACGCATGACCGTCCCTTGGTTCGGTCATGTTTGAGCATCTTCTCGTACTGGTTGCCATCGATTGGAAATGGACCGACCTTGTCATGAAGCCGCAACAGAAATAGAAAGGCGAGCGTACGTGCCGTCCGCTCCATGCATGCTGCAATGATGTCCCTGAACACCGTTTACTTGTTGTTTTTTGAAGCTAACCTTTTGAGTATCGTTACTTCTAGTCATCAAGACGCCCCACAGGACGGCAACAACCGGAGCCATTTCATCCCCACTTTGGTACGTATCATGTGCGTACCCGTCGTTTCGGTCATGCTTGAAACAGGAGAATTTCATAACAATTATGTAAAAAATAGGGGAAATATTTCCGCTTTGGGACGGTAGCATGGCAGGAAGAACGTGCCACCTCAATATTGGAGAAGATGTGCAGTAATGTTCGTCACTGAAGCGCAAGCTATGTAAAATTAAAACTCGGTTTAGAGCAGCTTCAACTTTACCTTCTCCTTCTTCAAAAATCGAAAGGTGTTTTAAACGGTTAGCTTTTTCGTAGCTAGAAACCAAAAGTTAGCAGCCCATTTATACTAAGAGAAGTCAAAAGCTACTATGAGACAGCTTTCTAAGACTTCAGTGGGTTGAGGTTCTGATTTTTTTTTTAGAATGATAGCAGTAGGGGAGATCCCTACGACACACATATATATAAATAGAATTATAAGAGTTTATATACAAAGACTAAATGATGAAGGAAAATTACAATATCAATCTTAGTCTAAGATAGAAATCAAGATAGAGTCTCTAGCCAATCGAATAACCGTTGCTTATGTTGTTCTTTCACACGATGCAGTGTTCTGACTTTGTCACTAGAGTTGAACAAATTACCCCCTCCCACCAAGTATATATAAAATCATAAATCACACCCCTCTCACCATCATTTTCAACCAGCATCCCTCAATGTACACCTAAAAGCTATAATAAAAGACGGACTCTCAAATATTAAATCTCTTCAGCCTAGCCATTCAGTCGTACAGTTCTCCAGCCATATGGTACTATCGAAAGCTATTTTTCGAAAAAAACTACAGCTATATAAAACAGAGCATAAGTTTAATTATATCTCTTTCTCTCGGGACCAAGGTGCTAATTAATCCCTGTACGTACGCACGTCCTGTCCTGAACACCAGGTTAAGCCAAATCTAGTTAGGCCTACATTCGTAACATTACTGATAACACCACATGGTACACGGAAGCAAAACGAACACGAGAATAATCTCATCATCAATGATACCAGTAACCATACTACGTGCTAAACGAAGGACACCTAGCCTACCAGGGGCTGGGCGTGCCGAGCCGGCCGGACCGGACGTTCGTACCAGTTTACCACCCGTTCAAAGCCCACATGCACGTACGTCCGGCTGAAATGACCATTCCCAGCCGCATTTTTCACATGAAACTCAACGGGCGGGGCTGTGCGCCTGTGCCGTCCGTCCGTGCCTGCTGAGCACGACTGCACGAGGTTGATCGGACCCAGTGCGGCCGTTGTTAGCCTGAGACTGTAGAAAGGACGCGCGCGCAGTTCGGCCAGGCCGTCCCGGCCCAACCGGCGGTTAGCCCTGAGAAGCCGAAAAGATACGAAGGAGTGACGGGCCGACACGTCCAACGCGCTTTGCCTCACGCTGCGCTGCACTTGCACACGGGTGCACCACGGCCTAAGTTTGTACTTCTTTCTTCAAGCCCATGCCCCTGTCCAACTCTTTGTCACCATTTCTTGGGCCATAACGTTTTCGACGAGGGAAACACATGATGAATTATTCCTCCGAATGACATGTCCTGAGACATCTAATTTTTCTAGATGCTATAATATTTTCTTTTCCTACGTGAAATATTTTTTTCTACGTGTGCAACGTTTTCCTTCGATAACAGTAGAAAAGTTGATTCGGATCGCTGTAACATTTTCTTCTTATGCGTGAAATATTTTTTCCTACGGGTGCAACATTTTCCTTTGATACCAGTAGAAATATGCGAGCGAAAAAAATATTGCATCAACGCGTCCAAAGAAAAATGCTAGCATCAGACGTTTGAATGCTAGCACTCGCCATTATTTCTTCTCTTTCTTTGGCGAGGGAGCTTCTTTTTTTCCCCCGATGAAGCTTCAAAATTTTTCTTTGACACTTGCATTTTGATATCCGACCTATTTTTCTTGTTAGTGGAGATAAGAGAGCAACGAGCACGCGCTCCGTCGATGCCGAACGCTCGAGAACGAGTATTACTACTGCTGCTTCTCAGAGCTTACATACAGAAACCATAATACTGCCATGGAACTTTCGATCGGTTCCAGGCTCAACGAACTGAAAAGCAGCCAACGCGATCCATCATTGGGATTCAGATTTGCTGCACGTCGAGAGCGATCTACCGCTCATCAGTAGCGAAACAGAAAGTGGCGCCGTCTATACAGTTAGTTGGATTATAGTTGGCCGACTGAGTGGAGGCCATATACCTGTGCCCTTTTTACGCTATCTTTCTGGTTAGGACAACACGCGCGCGCACCTACTATACACTCGAGCTTACGGGCCCTTCTACGATTTAATTTCGTACTCTGCTTTATTCGATGATGTATGGGCCGACTGATCCAGCTAAACATCGATCGATTTTTGACCCAGATCAATTTCCTTTTCTGCTGATAAGTTGTAGCAAAAACTAAACTGGGTAGGGTTCATGGCGTTGTCAGTCGTGCTGACTAGGTGTTCCTCCAGTTCAGGCTAATCCACTGTTTAAATTAGCTGGTACTTTTCCTTTGAAACGCATGACCGTCCCTTGGTTCGGTCATGTTTGAGCATCTTCTCGTACTGGTTGCCATCGATTGGAAATGGACCGACCTTGTCATGAAGCCGCAACAGAAATAGAAAGGCGAGCGTACGTGCCGTCCGCTCCATGCATGCTGCAATGATGTCCCTAAACATCGTTTACTTGTTGTTTTTTGAAGCTAACCTTTTGAGTATCGTTACTTCAAGTCATCGAGACGCCCCACAGGGACGGCAACAACCGGAGCCATTTCATCCCCGCTTGGGTACGGACCATGTGCGTACCCGTCGTTTCGGTCATGCTTGAAACAGGAGAATTTCGTAACAATTAGGCCTTGTTTGGGAACTCAAATCCCGGCTGGGATCTCGGCCCATTTCCGGGGGTGGAAAACCATGGGGTGGGCTTTCCCGGTTCAGATGAAATGTGTATTTGGAAGCCTACATCACGGGGATTTGCCGGCCCGATCCACGCCATTTCCATGGGAAATTATCCCCGGTGTACGCAGGTCGGGAACTCCGCCCCTCATCTCTCCCCAGGGTCCGCCTCCGCCTCTCATCCCATTTCTCGACGGCCGCCTTCGTCCTCGACTTCGCCTCCTGACGACTGCCTCCACTGTGTGCCTCCTTCTACTCCGGCGACTGGATCTTGCTGGTGAAATCCTCTTCTTCCTATCCTCCTCCCACTAGGGCTTCACACCTCATCCCGTGTCTTCTCGTAGATCATGGTGGAGATGACGACTGGACAGAAGGCATAGAGCTCCGGTAGCTGAGTTGGGTCATGTGGGAACAAATTGGCATGGCTAGGGTTTGAGTCTCCTTTCTACCAGGTTTTAATCGTACCACTCCTCTTCTCTATTTGATTTCGTGTTTTGAGTCTTGGTATGAATTAGTAATGAGATCAGATGATATAGCAACTTGATCTAATTTTTTTCTATCTATTGTATCAGGTTTTAATCGACTGAGCATTTACTGGTGATGCTATGATTAGCCAAAACAGAGTTGGTCTTCGACTTTTCACATGTTGATAGAAACCTGGGATCACTTTTCAATCGGTCCACAGAGCTGGTTTTTGTGATAATGTGATTACATTCTGTTCTCATGTCCAACCAATCTGGTTGCATTTTATCTAGTTTATTTGATACTAAATATTGTTATGGTGATGAAGAAATATTTAAGGCTTGTTTCTCAGAACATTCGCAGTTGCCGCCCATGAGCTTTCGCTTGCCAGGCTTGAGAGCTGATGCTGCTAAATCCTTCCTTGGATGTTTGAGCCCTGTTTATTTTCTTAGTTCTATTTGTTGTGCTTTTAACGCTGATCTTACCTGTTGTAGGAAGTTTTTGTATGCTATGGCGCATTGCAAATGATGATAAAATCATGGATTGTTTCTCATAACATTCGCAGTTGCCACCTAAGAGCTTTCGCCCTACTAGGCTTTGGAGCTGATGCTGCTAAATCCTTCCTTGGATGTCTGATGCAATGCAATATTTTTTTCTTCTTTTTTTTTGTGATGTCAAGGAATTTTGTTTCATGTTGACCCAGCATGTGAGCTGTAACATATGTCTGATGATATAAAATCAAGGCTTGTTTCTCATAACATAAAGTAACTGTGCATATAGTATATAGTATATGAAGTTATCATTCAGAACTATTGTTAATGTCTTGTTAATATGTTGTTATCATTCAGAACTCTGCATATATTATATAGTATATGAAGTTAGCATCTTGCATGAGAATTGTTTAATCTATTGCTATTTCCATTTTTTCATGCAACGGTCCAATTTATAGTCGTCCAGTGTCATCTAACGCGATGTGTTCAAATTGCATAGGCCATGAAAGCTGCAAAGCTTGAGAAATTTGAAATACCAGCAAAGATTTTATTGCTTCCTGAACCATGATGGACTCCGGAGTTTGGGATGGTGACTGCCGCACTCGAGCTGAAGAGGGAGCGGTTAAAGACCAAATTTATAGATGATCTAAACAAGCTCTACACTGACCAAATTTATCTGTTGTAATTGTACGTTTGCTTGTTTTGTGTTTCAGTTTCACGGAATGATACACCAACCGGTCAGGTATTTAGTTACTCTTTTATCTATTCTTACTTTTTTTAAGGAGTTTTATTTACTCTTACTGAATTTGCACGACAATTGTGTGGAGCAAATTAAACTAGACATTTACCTTTCAATTTTCGATGTAGTTTGTCCCTATCAACATACCAAGCGATCCGCAAGGGCTGCAATTTATGCTCAAGTACCTCAGTGACACATACCAGAACATTCCTGTCTATGTCCAAGAAAATGGCAAGTCTTCAACCCTATTATCCCTCAACTTATATTTACAGTGTTCTTCGTTATTGACATATATATCGTCAAGATTATGTTCATTACAGTACTTAAAAAGAGCCTAAGATAATCCAGTGATGAATTCTAAATTGCTGGTGACTGGCCTGCCAATTCTGAAACTGAAACACCAATTCTGTTAGAAACAAGGAAACACTACTGTTGTTTTCATGTGCAAGTCAACATTGAATTTCATTGGTGTTTTTGGTGATCTAAATTTTCTTGTTTGTCCTTCCATTGCACCATGTTTTAGGCTATGGACAGTTCTTTAACGACTCTGTCAATGACCCTCAAAGAGAGGAGTACTTGAGTGGCTACATAGGCAGTACACTCATTGCACTCAGGTGAGAGCTGCTGTTCGTTGCACTTTACAGTCAATGATAGTTGAAGATTTTATCTGAACTTTGGGTGTTATGTATATGGTTACTGTAGGAATGGAGCCAATGTGAAGGGCTACTTTGTTTGGTCATTCCTGGATGTGTTCGAGCTGCTTGCAGGCTATCTTCGCGATACAGCCTGCACTACGTTGACTTTCAGGATCCCAGGCTTCCAAGGCAGCCAAAGCTCTCTGCTCAATGGTACTCCAAGTTCTTGAGGAGTGAAATTGGGATAAACATAGAGAACATGATCAGTCCTGATGCAAGCTCACATGCTGAACAATGCGCTTACTAGCAGTGCATAGAGATAAACAGGTTGGAGGAGCTGAAGAAACAAGCAAAGAAGTTGCTTATTTTTTTTCTTTTCTCACAGAAACATTTTTTTTTGTCGGTTTCTTACAACTAGTTGTCGCTCACCACTAGGTGTTCCCTTGATGAGTTATAGGTATACTCTCCAGTTGTAGACTGTTATGTTCTTGTTGTCATGACTCATTACTGGCAGTTGTAGAATTGGTGGGATTTGTATCCCCTCTTCTTCCAAACGATCACAGGGAAATATCCTCTCAAGGGATGTGCTCCCACGGGGATCCCATGTGTCAAAAACAATCCCACTCAGGATTTCCCTGCCCTGGGTTTGCTCCCCTTAGTATCCAAACAAGGCCTTATGGAAAAAATAGGGGAAATATTTCCGCTTTGGGACGGTAGCATGGCAGGAAGAACGTGCCACCTCATTATTGGAGAAGATGTGCAGTAATGTTCGTCACTGAAGCGCAAGCTATGTAAAATTAAAACTCGGTTTAGAGCAGCTTCAACTTTACCTTCTCCTTCTTTGAAAATCGAAAGGTGTTTTAAACGGTTAGCTTTTTCGTAATAGAAACCAAAAGTTAGCACCATTTATACTAAGAGAGCCAAAAGCTACTATGAGACAGCTCCGGACTTCATGGGTTGAGGTTCATTTCTTTTTATGTACGGAACTTTGGCCGGACAACATCTACTATAAATCAATTATAAAGTGGTGACAAAGACTAAATGAGAAGGAAAATTCAAATCATCTTAGTTAAATAGAAATCAAGATGAGTTACCATCCGACTACGAAAATCCTAAGTTGGTAGCGTTCACTAACAAAGGAAAATAATTTTTCACTAATTGAACAAAACCCCCACAAGTTTTTATTTAACGTAATTGTTCCCTTCAATGCAACAATTTTGTACAAACCAATTTATGAAAAAAATTGCCAAAAAAATTATGCCTGGACGCTAAATATTTAATATTTCTGACTGCTTAGAAGCGGAATTCGTTAGCAGTCACCGATCGCCCAAGAAGGCGATCGCCCTCTTAGGTGATGGTGATGAGATCTGCAATTTTTAGCTGAGATTAGTTTTAAAAAATGTTTTAAAATAAATATTAAATAAAAAATGAGGCAACCAAGATCGATATTCACGCATGTAAGTCGGTTGCGATTGTCTCAAACCGGGAGAAGGGAGCATTAGCAAGAGCAGTAGCATATATAACCATGATTACTCAATTGCTAGCGTCCATGTTGAGGAGATATAGAATAGTTAATCCAGGGTTAATGGTTTAGTGCTGCATATTTGACTCACTTTGGTCTCTCTCATTGCCAAAATTAGGCCTGCGTGATGTCGCAATAACGATTTAGCTGGACATGCATATCCAAACTACACAATTGTTATCTCGGAATTTCGATAGGTCCACAATTATTAATGTGTGCAAAATAATGACATTGCAACAAATTAAAACCAATTATTTATATTCATGCACAGGAGCAAATCCTCTAAAAATATCATATAAAAATAAGCCAAAAAAAACCCTACAATTCAAGCCCTGATTGGATAGATCGACTCCAAGAAGGAATCAACGAGGCATGTTAGCTAGGGTGTCGCTGTACAGAGTACAGATTACAAGGACAGGTGTTTTTCGCACGGCTCAGAGCAAGTGACAACCGACAACTAGACAGTCCCAACCTATGATTTTTATGAGCAGTGTCAAGAGGAGAGAGAGAGCAATAAATCAATGCATAGTTTCCCAACCTATAATTTCCATGAGCAATGTCTAGAGGAGAGAGAGCAATAAACCAATGCATGCACCACAAACACAGCTTAATAAGCATGCAGAAACGTTTAACCCTGATTTTGCTGGTTTCTTGCGTCTTGGTAGCTGCGCCGACCCAGTTTCTTGCATGAGACACGGTTTCTTTGTTTTTCCTTCGATCTCTCTCATCCTTAATTCCTATGTCACATAAGATTTTTGCTTAGTTGGCAGCGTAATTAATTCTATGGACACCAGCTGAGATGAAGGGTTGAGACTGCCCTTATTATTCTTTGAAACAACACATAATCTGATCATGATATCCCGTTCTACGACATTTGAGAAGTAGTTTTCCTTGAAAATATTAATCTTTGACTTTCGTTACCAGTGGTTTAGCAGGATAGTTGGACTAGTTGAAATCATAACTTTTCTAGCCTACTCTACTTTTTTTTTTTTTTACAAATCTAGTCTTCTACGAATGTATTGGTAGGCTCTCTTCCCCACAGTAGAAGGTGTGACAGACGACACTTATCTCCTGTCGCTCCTGGGGAATGTGGAAGCTAGGGCTACACACTTGAGGAGCGCGGGAGTAGGCCTGCAAGTGTGCCGGCCCAATGAGTGCTGTAGGAGTGCGGGTGCACGAGTTGGAGAGCGTCGGAGCATACGTTGCCATGACCAGGTAGCCCAGGAAGGCACGCTGCATCGGCAAGGTACCGTGGAAGGTGCCCCAATGACGATCTGTGGTAGGGGAACGCGAAAAGTGACACACATCACCTTTTGATGTTTTTACGGTTAAAGACGGAGCTATTTTTTAATTTCATTCGAAAGAAGATTAAATTTAAAAAATACTAGATAGAGAGGCTAGAAAAAGATAATTTCTTAAAACTCTGATTGATCTACACATTCAGATTAAATTAGTTGCTGTTGTGTGGCTTCATTCTTGCCGCCGTTAGGACTTAGACAATGCACATTGCACAGTGCATACAACCGTCCCAAACAACCTTGTCAGTTGTCACTTTTATAATGAATCAATTCAACCGTATCGAGGAATTCAGTTCCCTAGATGGTTAGGCGCCGTGGATTCTGATATGTACAAGTGGCCAAGCTAGGCTATTTTAATCGAGGAAACTGATGAACCGGAAGAGTACGGTACACCAAACAGCCCAATAGATGGAGACTCCATGGTCTATTTGGGACACAAATAGTTATTATTTTAAATATAAATATAGTTAAATTTTTAAAATTTTGATTGTCAATATATTTTTAAATATTTAAATTGGTTTCACGAAAATTATAAGTGTAGATTTGTATTGAAAAGTATTTTCATAATATTGTAATTTTATTGGGTTTTGTGAATATATTATAATAGAAATTAGTGGTCAAAACCGTGTTTTAGAGACTATATTAATGTCTAAAGTGACAACTATTCATGATCAAAGGGAATATTTTATATACTCAGGCTCTGGTAATTTTTGTAACGAGCTAGAAAAATAGAAAATAGAATTAATCCAATTGTAACGAGCAACTAGTTACCAGCCTTAGTTCCTCACAGAATGCCCATATGCAGCATTCGAATGGATATCAACGAACACATGTTCGAAAAAACCATCTTTTTTTTGAGCGGTGGAGTTGAGGATATAAGACTTTTTTCATCAAGATTTAAATGCTGGTGTTCATTTTTATACACTTTTAGTTAAAATTTTATGAGATCATCTTTTGATCTTGTCTTTTTAGACGTGTGAGACAGTGATGTTTGTACATGCACGGCTTCATTGCGAAAAAAGAAACCACGGTCGTCGGGCCTAAGTGCTTGATCGATCGATCTTAATTAACAGGTGTAGCATAGATCTAACATATATCCTAGATATTCACTGCAACCGGGAAAATGCTACGAGCCTTGAGTATTACCATGATCTCGATCGGTTGCCGGTTAGGTGTACCATATGTGATGTGTCTTATGAGCGTGGTGTTTAGTATTCTGCTAGTGTAACTTAAGAAGCATCAACATATAAGACTACTTAAGTCTAAACCACTAATTCTCAGGTTAACCCTTTTACACAAGATGAGAACGAAAACGTAAGTAGAGTTAGTGCTTGTGCGCGGTTTATTTTAAGTGGGGGTGGGCCTGAGCTGATTTGAACATGGGACATTACATAATGCTTCCTTTAGTCATATAAGAACGTTGTTTTTAGTTAACTGCAGTCAAATATGATATGAGAGGTGCTTCTATACTTTTCGTTTTGACAGTTGCACAAATATTAAAGTATGAATGAAGAGTAGATGGTGATTACTTACCTCTTCATTTGCTTCAAGATTTATACGATTTGTATTAAAAGGAAAAGCATTGAAATACTCCTCGTATTATAATCTTTAGCTGATAATATCTTTTTGAATAAATTATATTGGACATATGAAAATGATGTCTAGATTTGTGTTGAAAAGTAATTTCGTAATTACAATTTTATTAGGTTACCCTACCTCGATCATCACAGCTCCATTTTTAACATCGATCAAATATATATCAGTGCCTTAAAAAAAGATCGAGCATGCCTATTCCTATATTAGAGTACGTTGGGCATAAGATTTGTCATTGCAGCAACACTTATCTGATACTCTGTTTTTCTCAGTTTTATACTTTCGCGTTTGTCTTTTGCGTACACGCAGGGTAAACCGTAAACGTACGTACACCATCCAAGAGTTTCCGTACGTTTCTTGATCGCATTAAACGAATTTGGCAGGGTGGCTCATTAGATGGCGCAGAGCAAACAGATATACAGTTTCGCCCTAAAAGAAGGTATACAATTTTACTTTCCTTATTTTTTTTTGGCGTTTTAATTTTGCTTGTAACAGCCGCATGCAGCTTACTTTTATCGATCGATCGATACGGCGTTCGTCTCTCGTACGCCTTGTTATGACTTATGTAAGCCAAGCTAAAATCGGATCTCACGACGACTTTCGAGCTAGCCCGGATTTTCTGCGAAGTAAACGTACGTTGCTTCTTCAACAAGAACATGTCCTCAAGAGTTCCACGTTCCGGTTTGGAGCTCCCCAAACGTTGGGCTACGTCATGCACTCGATTCGATGCAACGAATCACCGATCGCACTTACGAACAAAGCAAACGCATTACGCACCAACGTATCAATGGCAGTACGTGGAGGATGGGCGAATTTAGGGAGGCGACCGTCTTTTGTTGGAAATAGGTGTAATATTTTTATTTTAGATTTTATTTTGAGGTAAAGGTAACAAAAGACTAGAGATATATAAAACAGCAGGCAACACATTGTATTTCACAATATCTTAAGAATTGTATTTAAATGGAGTCGGTTAAATACACGAACAACTTACTATCGGACTTGTTGAAGAACAGAAGGGCAGCGCAGCGTAGACGTGGTCGTGGAAGTAGTCGATGTCGTGGAAGAAGCAAAGCGGTCGTGCTGATGTGCTGCCCAAAAACCTTATTGTCGCCAGGTGAACTCGCGGCAATGGCTCAGAAATACCGCTCACCCTCCTTCACGGTGCACGCTAAGGAGGAAGGCCGGCGAAGTTCAACATCTCAACTCAACAGTACAGCAGTTCAGAGAGGAGGAAGAATGGAAGAGAATTCAGTGTCCACGTCCTGGACGTCTCTAGGAGTTTATATAGACACGCACTAGTAACTGACCACATTATGTCAGTTAAATATAACAGTTACTAGTAACTAATAATTTGAATGCGACGGTTACTAGTAACTGACTGTATAATGACATTGAATTAAAACAGATGTTTAAATCTCATTGGAGAGATAATTGCAAGGTTCAACAAAACAAAATACACGAATACATGCACACGTGCGTGTGTGTTTAGCCACTGTCCACCCTATGCCAAGTGTCATTACTCAAGAGGTGGAAAGAACTCTACATTTTAAGTTGTCTAACCTTCACTTAGCTAGACAATATAATATTAAACCATAGATGCTTTAGAATTAAACAAAATAGACCATTGAATAGACCAATTTCTAACATCTTTTACATGTGACTCGCGGATATGGTCTTGGAACGTGTGTGTATATATATACATACTGATGGCGTGATAAAGCCGATCGACATCTGATCAGCTCACCAGTTGACGCCTGTAAAATTGAACACCGTATATAAAAACGCACGGCAACGCGCGGGCACGAGCATGCACGGGACGAATATACGACCGAGTTGGCCGTTTCCCAACACAAACCCACGTTTTCGTACGGTAGCTGGACGCCGCGCGCGCGGCCAGGTCGTCTGATCGATCGCACGGGAGGGCGTCGCTCTACCCGAAGCTTCCAGCTAGCTTTCCACTGTTGCTCACCAAAGTCCCAGACGCACGCGCTCACTGTACTCAAAACCGAACTAAGGGCCTATTTGGTTTCCTGTCTAAGTGAGCTATAACTCAAGTTAGATATACCATGCGTGGTTAGACAGGTGTTTGCTTTCTTACCCAGGTGAGGCTCGCCACAGGACCTTAGGCACGGCGCGGTTGAGTCGCCAACAAAAATTTCGCCGGATCTGTGGCGGTGAAAATGAGCGCCGCACTTTCACTCAAGTTAGGCGTGCCTATCGTTAGGCGTGGTAGGGAACCAAACACCAGCTAACTTCAGTCAATTTAGTTGTGCCACACCTGTGACAGCCTACTAACCTTAGTTATGGCTCGCTTAGGCAGGAAACCAAACAGACCCTAAGTCTCGCGGGTTTGCACTACAATTGCATCGGAGTTTGGGCACGTACTCGTGCATGCCCCGCACGATCGAGCCCCATCGACCTCACCCACCGCGCTGGCTGGTGGTACTCACTTCGTCCAATTTTACTTTCCTAATTTTTTAATGGTTTCGTTTATAAATACACATTATGTATTTTATGCTTTAATGCAGGCTAGCGTAACAATATTATTATTTTTATACATCTAATGAATATCCAGATTTACACGATATTCTTTACATATATGTATTAAATATAATATGTAGAGATAATAATTAAGGATAGCTTAATCATTTTTAATATTTTTTTGATTTATGTGCCACTAATTAAAGAGTACATTACATCTAATAAATTTTGAGGAAAGAAGCAGCTAACCAACCGGCTACTACCGCTCGCCAGCTCAAGAACTGGGCGTGCCGTGCTCATGCACGAGGATATATATATATATATATATATATACACTCTGAAAAAATGTACATACCACCAAGATGATCTTATATACTCAGTATATTACGCGACATACCCTCCAGCCGCACGAGATACCCCATACATTGTGAGATACGGCATAAGGAGTAATTACTCCCGGAGTAGAAAAGAGGCTTCTATATATATATATATATATATATATATATATATATATATATATATATATATATATATATATATATATATATATGCTTAAAATTGGCGCAGGTTGGCGTGCCAACGTGACAGAGTCGCTTGATGATCGATTGACCGATCGAGGGATGGGGCTCGATGGCTCATGCATGCGTGGTCGTGGCCGTGCATAGTTGTTGTTGCTTCGCTTTCAATGCAAATATTACCACCAGGACGTTACATGGATGGATGCCTAATGCCTTGCCTCGATCGTCTTGCTTGCACGTATGGGCCCTCATGTTCCATTCAATACATATCCACCGAACTATAACGAATTAATTGACTTATTGCTTATTGAACAAAACGGGAACAAATTGAAGCCTAAGTTAATTGTGTGCTATGGGTTTGCACATGGTTTGGTGTGTGTTACGTAGTACGCACTACTACTAATTGTATCGGAGCAAAGCCCCCGGTTTCCAGCAACGCCCAAAGCGTGCGTGTATAGAACACGACGTGACCTTTTGTTATATATATATTGCCTTCTAGTTGAAATGCATTTTGATTATATTTTTATTATTTGCAAAAGATGTGCTCTTTTGGCAGTAGCAAGAACAATCTATGGTGCTTCCATGGTTGGCCAATCTTGCAGTACAACTATATATATAACCTATTTTGCTGCCCTGAACAGCAATTACGGCCAAGACATATCCTATCAGCAAACAATTGAAATGCATGCTGAT
Organism: Guadua angustifolia; assembly: GCA_036346375.1. Lineage (NCBI taxonomy): Eukaryota > Viridiplantae > Streptophyta > Magnoliopsida > Poales > Poaceae > Guadua > Guadua angustifolia. Next base: position 35,198,307 of record CM070509.1, on the reverse strand, counting down.
CAATCATACCCCAAAAGCTAGCCGAATCATTCCACTTTGGAAAGAAGAGTTCTTAAGAAGAATCTCGCACGTCATGTTGGAAAGGAAGAAAACTAATAAAGGAGCTAGGTTGATCCATACCCCATCGGGGTGGCTTTTAATTCAGGTTTGGTGGCTGTTAGATTGTGATACACTACCATCATCATGGAAGCCAGCAAATTCTCCATCTTCTTAGTGCTGCTTTGTTTGTTCTAGTTATCCATTCATTGTATTTCCTTCGATCCAAACTGTGTTTATAATAAGGGCAATCACAATCCATAGTTTCTACGAGTGGTTTCTAGAGGAGAGAGAGTACAATAAATATTCGCCTAGACCTAGTCTCTCCAATGCATAGTTTTCATAGTAGTTTCTATGTAGAGAAAAATTTAATGACTTCATACATGCATCGGATCTAGGAGGAAGGGGATGGAAACCACGATTCTGCTCCCAACGCAAATTGTCTAGTTTCGTTGCGTATCGGTCTACAGGAGGACTTAGTTTCCTGTATGAGAAACTATTTCCATCTCTCACCTCAATAACTCTATTGCCATGTCGCCAATTTATTTATGTGGCAGCTCTATTAATGCTATGGAAACTAGCTGACATGGAGCATTGGGACTGCCCTAAAGCTAAAATTGGGATGGATCAATACAAAGCCTTATTTAAAGCTATTTGCTTTATGTTTGCTTCGTTAAAGCAAAAGTTTGCCAGTTAAGCCAATACAAAGCCTTAGTTAAAGCAAAAGTTTAAGTAAAAGCTGAAACTGCGATGAACCAATGCAAAACCTTGTAGTACTAGTGATCAGAAACTAAAAGATTGTTAGTTCGGGCCTAAACTAGATTTTCGTTGACACTGAGGGGTCCAATTTTCTACGAGCTTTTGAAAGTTGAAACACCACAATGCATGGTATCGCAAGAGTGTAGTCGACTTCTTGGGGCATGGCAGATTTAATTAGTGGACCCGTTCATTGTAACAGCTTCTTTATATCTGGACCTTTTACCAGCCTTTTCTTTTCTTTTCCTCCTCCTCTGTATTCCTTTCATTGAATTGTGGCCACCTTTTACAATCAGAACATGCGGTTATGTACGATTCAGTCATTCAGATTCATGTACATTTTGTAGTAGTGTGCACTATGATATCGATGTAGATTTTTCCTTTTTAGATATATGCTTTGCACCCCTTGCACCGATGAAAAATTCCTAGAGCAGTGAAACGCGCGTGAATCGGAGAGGGGAGTGTACTACATCCTCAAATTAATATGCTCACTATGTGTGAATCGGTGTCGGTGAGCTTATCGGATTCGTTCGATCCACGTGTTCATTCTTTCAAAAGCCGTGGCGAATAATGCTATACAGCTTCTGTTTCCACCTTAAACCCTCACAACTCCTGCAAAACCAAAAGAAATAAAGCCGCACAGAACCATCTAGTGCAGTACTAGCACTACGCTTCAGCTCCTCTCTTTTGCTAGGGACATCTTCTCTGTTGGTATTAATCCTGGCTTGGTCATATTAATTGCTGAAAGTTCATGCAGAGGAAGCTGGAGAATAAAATCGCTGGGTTCAGTGAACAACATCATTCCAATCAACCCAGACACCACATGATCTGGAGATCATTCGATCCATTATACAGATTCCCAAACTCATACACAATTGATAACATGCAGTGCACACAGTAGCGAATCAAAGGTTGGACAAAACAACATCATTGCCAGCATTTTGTTCTTTCAAAAAAACAAGTTCGTATATCGCCGTTTCATTGTGAGCAGGGACTCACTGGGCATTGCTTACATATTCTGCGCCAACCGAAAGGCAGCTAGCCCTGTGAAGTACCAGCACATGCATGCACTGCATGCACACCATTGCACAGCTCTCAAGTTTTCTCTCTTAGGCCAGGCCACTCACATCACATGGTCCCTGTACTCAGTGTCACAGCAACTCCCCGGTGACTCGCCCATCTGCATTGCCAAATCTTCGGCCGTTCGGATGGGTGGAATCCGTTGCTGGTGTGAGTGAGTGAGGGCAAGGTCACACAACCACTACTTATCCCAACGCAAGTGACAAGGCATTGCTTTTGCTGTAGCTCATCAACGGAAACCGCTCATGTTGGGAGAAACTGTTTAGCCGGCCTACATGCGAAAATCTCTGCAATTTCTGTAACAATGCTTTATATATGTTCTGAGAGTTTCACCGCACATGCCTAACGTACTTATCCGACAAGTCATGGTAGAAAATTTTTCATTAATTCGTACGCGCGCGTGGCAGCGCTCTTGCCCTCGCTTTTTGCATGGAGCTACGCCAAAACACACCGCAATGACGCTTGGCACGGCGAACTCGGTGCTGATCTGCAAACCGTAGCAGCGTCAACTTCCACCAGCATCAACATAAATGTGAGTGTCCTAAGGTCAATGGGTTTGCTAACTCCTGCAAGAACAATTTCGCAAATTGCATTGCAGGAAAAATGCCAGGAATAAAGATCTAACGAAGATGTTGTAAGCATCTGGCGACTGGTTCTTGTGGGGCCAGTGAAGGACAAAAAAAGTACGAATCACACGGTAGGCGCACAGCTGTGGGACAGGTGTTATATAGTCTCTTTTCTACCCCACGAGAATACTTACTCACTACGCTATATCGTAACCATATAGAGAGTATCTCGTACAACAGAGAATATGTACATATAGTATATAAGACTATATAGATGGTATGTACACTTTTCATAAGTGATATGTATATTGTTTTACACATACTTCTTTTTATGTGCATATATGAAGGTATTTACAAAATATGCTAAAAGCTATGCGGCCCTATGCAATTTTTTCATGTGGTTCGTATTGGAATATCTTATAATTAGTATATAAGTATACCCAAAGTGATAAAGGAGTATTTTTATTTCGTTTAGGTGGTATTTCAAAGCTCCATATACCATATCTTACGATGTATGGAGTATCTCGCGAAACGAAAGGTATATATGTGTAGTATATATACAAGTATATAAGACTATTTAGGTAGTATGTACTTTTTTCAGAGGTGATATGTATATTTTTTGGATATACCCTTTTTATGTGTGTATATAAAGGTATTTGCAAAATATATTAAAAATTATAGACTCCCTTACACTTTTTTTTCGTATAGTTCATATATTGGAGTATTTTATAATTAGTGTATGGGTGTATCCAAAGTAATAAAGAAGTGTTTCAAATTCATTGGTATATCAGATATGGAGGTAACTACTCCTAGTGTGTGTATGAAAAGGGTTTCATACTGCTGAGAGTACGGTCTCCCACCATACATGTACCGCTTAAACAAAACCCATACTCATCCTCCAACTTTCACGCCTCTTTTTCAGTCCCTTTTCCTCATCCTCCAACTACTACCAGTATGCACTTAGGGCATTTCCAACCCTTCACCTCAGCTGGTGTCTATAGAATTAATTACGCTGCCAACTAAGCAAAAATCTGATGTGGCATAGGAGTTAAGGAAGGGAGAGAAGGAAAAACGAAGAAACCGTGTCTCATGCAAGAAACTGGGTCGACGCGGGTACCAAGACTCAAGAAACTAGCAAAATCGGGGTTGGACATTTCTGCGCGCTTACCAAGCTGTATTTGTGGTGCATGCATTGGTTTATTGCTCTCATGCATTGCTTTATTGCTCTCTCCCTCCTCTAGACACTACTCACGGAAACCATGGGTTGAAAAACTATGCATTGGTTTATTGCTCTCTCTCTCTCTTCTCTAGATACTACTCATGGACACCATGGGTTGGGACTGCCTTTGGGATGTTAGATCTTTCGGTTTAGTAATGCAAGTATTGACCATTCAGAAAAGCATTAAATTCTAGTGTGTGATGTAGTATCCTACCTGTAGTCCAACACTAGCCACTGTGCTGGCTACTGAGTGGGCGTCGCAATTGGTTCTGGACATGTAAGAATGCAATAGTAGGAATATTTCCTGATGTGACGACTAGAATAAATGGCCGTATCAGCAGTCGGTGTGACAATGAAATGAGGGTATTTATCGTTTCTTATTCACCACCACTTTCCTTGTATAGCAAAATTTCAAGATGCGTGTTTATATTAAAGAAAACCATTTTGCTAGGCATGAGTGCGATAGGTTTTTGTTTAAAAAATCTTGTAAATTGTAACTACTTGGCAGATCAGCTCATCGTTGGATTCCTTATGTTAGCAACAGCTTGTAAAAATTTCATGAAACTTTATTCACAAAAATAAGGTCTGTTTGAAATGCTGGAATTTTCGCGATTATTAAGAAAATTGAATTGTTCGTGTTAAAACCACACATTAGAAACCATTGAATCGCTAAGTCTCTATCAGATTAACATTTTTTCAGTTACTTCTATGCAGCTAAGCCCAAGCACTATGCCATAGAAAAAAATAGGATGCACCATATTTTTTATCCGAGGAAAAAGATTATTGAATCCCCGAGTCTCTGTCAGATTGACATTTTTGAACAGAATATATACAGACTTTAGTTGTTAGCATGCATTCGTGAGATGAATAGAACAATCCACCTCCCATGGTGATGTGCACAATCTGGAAGAAATGTACGGGGAGACTTGTTCTGCCCTTTATGAAACATGGCTGATGCACATTCTATCAAGCATACGCTTCTCCTTTTGCCAATAGCCCAAATTTTCAGACGTGGCACCTATCCATACATGTAACAAACATTCATCTCAAAAGCTAGTGTCACTAGCAGCATTCGTCATCGCGTCTCAAATTAGAAGCGCCGTCACTTGCCATTTTGCTGCATGATACACATGGCCACTTATGATCTACAGTCAAATTAATATTACATACAAAATACAGTTCCATGGTATATTATTCCATCAAGGGTGACAGTTACAGTCACAAATTACATGTGAACATCCGGCTTCTTCTACCTAGATGCATCATGCCTGGCACGATTGAACATTTACCAGTTTACCAACTGTCGGTGCAATCTCCCAATGTGCAGACTTTCGATCTGGCCTCCCTAGTGTGCGTACTAGTATACACATCTGGGAAGTGAACCATTTGCTAGCTCTCTTTTGTTCGAAATTTTAAAAATGATCTCTCTAGTGAGTTTGGAAGGTGCGGCAGGCGATATATTGGAGAACTCGGAAGGTGGCTGACACCGTGGCCGGTCGAGCGAGCGTGGAAGGTGTCATGAAATTTGATGCCTATATGAAATTTTGGAGTTGAAATGTGGGCCGACATGTTTTCCAATTGGGCCTATCGACCGACCTATTAGGTCTGAGAAAAGGAGGAGGCGGGCGATACTCATGTGGCGGCGCCGATCCTCAAGGCTATCGGCGTCGATCATGCATACTTGTCTGATCAGGATCGTTTTAAAATATGAAGTTTTGTAGCATTTTCATCTCTTTTTTATTATAATATTGATGGATTCTAAGGTAAAATTCATTTCATTCCATAGTTCGCCTGAAAGGTATCATACGCTGATTTATCGCTTCCACTTTATCCTCATTCTCGAACGAGAATACGATAGACAGCCATGCTTCTTGAATTATAGAGTTGATTAAGTCATCGTATGGAGTTGATTAAATTATCTTATAGCTCTATACGTAACAAATTATTTTTTAAAATAATTTTACAAAAATAATATGCCAAATCAAAATTTTATAAAAATACACCTATGTCGCCATTTTATTTAACGACAGAGGTCTGTTTAGTCACGGTTTGCATTGGCCGACGAATTATTATGTCATGGATTCATTTGATTGACAAGGTTGAGACTTCCGTCGCCATTGGATATGATGACAGAAGTGTATTTTTTGTAAAATTTAATTCGACATATTATTTTTGTAAAATTATTTAAAAATGTATTATTTTTTAAAAATCCAGAATTAACATGTAAATAAGCCGTCTATTAGCCGACCAGTGGAAAATGAAAAATAATTAATTTTTAAGAAAAACACCGCTGGCTCAGTAGCTCACCAAGAATAGGAGAAACCTCTCGCTCGATGCCTCTCCTAGAAGGCTAGAACCCCCCACATATTCACCAAATTTTGTGTCAACCTAAATGATCACTCTAGGAATATACTCCGCTGAATTTTCAAATGGAACATAATAAATCGCCTGGTCCTGATGGTTTCCCAGCTGAATTTTATCAAGTTTTTTGGGATATTATAAAGGATGATTTGCTGGCGTTGTTTCATGAATTCTTTACTGGACAATTACCTCTGTTTAGCCTAAATTTTGGGATAATTACGCTTCTCCCAAAAATTAAAGAGGCGACAAAAATACATCAGTATCGACCTATTTGTTTGCTCAATGTGAGCTTCAAAATATTCACTAAAGTGGCTACTAATAGAATTATGGGGGTGGCTAACAAAGTGGTCAGACCATCTCAAACCGCTTTTATGCCTGGTCGTAATATCATGGAAGGTGTAGTGATACTACATGAAACTATTCATGAATTAACTTCGAAGAAGCTAAATGGAGTGATCCTAAAACTTGATTTTGAAAAAGCTTATGATAAAGTCAAATGGTCTTTTCTTCAGCAAACCCTTCGCATGAAGGGGTTCTGCCAACAGTGGTGCTCTTGGATTGATCATTTTGTCACTGGAGGTAGTGTGGGTATAAAAGTTAATGATGCCATTGGTCATTACTTTCAAACAAAAAAAGGGCTAAGGCAGGGAGACCCCATGTCTCTTATCTTATTTAATATAGTGGCTGATATGCTTGCTCTTTTGATTAAGCGAGCGAATGAGGATGGCCAAATTCGAGGGGTTATTCCTCATCTTGTTGAGGATGGTTTATCGATTTTGCAATATGCCGATGATACGATTCTTTTCATGGATCATGATATTGAACAAGCTAAAAACATGAAGCTTTTGTTGTGTGTGTTCGAACAATTGTCGGGTCTCAAAATTAATTTTCACAAAAGTGAGATATTTTGCTTTGGTGATGCTCAATATCATAAGCAAGAATATTCCGATTTGTTTGGTTGTGGGATAGGATCTTATCCGTTTAGATACTTAGGTATCCCCATGCATTTTCATAAGCTCCGTAATGCGGATTGGGGTGTATGTCGAGATGATTTAAAAGAAAACTAAGTACTTGGAAGGCCAAACACCTTTCTTATGGGGGTAGACTTATTCTATTAAATTCGTGCTCAGAGTCTTCCTATGTTCATGATGTCTTTCTTTGAAATCCCTAAGGGTGTTTTTACAGAGATTGGATTATTATCGATCTCGCTTTTGGCAAGGTCATACCGATAAGAAAAAATATCGCCTTGCTAAATGGAATATCTTGTGTCGCCCAAAAGATCAAGGAGGATGGTATTGTGGATTTGCGGTCAAGAATAAATGTCTGCCGAGTAAATGGTTATTTAAGTTGTTGAATGAGGATGGATCTGGCAATTCTTGCTTATCAATAAATATCTCGGATCCAAATGTTTGTCACGAGTTAATATTAAATCTGGGACTCACAATTTTGGAAAGGACTATTAAAGGTTAAAGATGATTTTCTTGGATGTGGATCGTTTTGGATTAGAGATGGTTCACAAATCAGATTTTGGGAGGACACTTGGATAGGTTCTACACCTCTTCGGTTTCAATTTCCAAGTCTCAGATAACATTGTGTCCATCCTCATATCTTTTGTGCAGAGGTCATGACTCAATTGCCACCAAATATTTAGTTTCGACGTGTATTATCGGGGATAGATTGATCGGCATGGCATAATTTAGTTGCTAAAATAGCTAGTTGTCAACTTCTTGATGGTAGAGATATTTTTCTTTGGGGATTACATAGAAATGGTCATTCTCAGACGCTCTATGTATGGTACATTGATGAACCAGGTACTCCTTTATCAAGAAGTTCATGTGGAAGTTGAAACTTCCTTTAAAAATCAAGATATTTCTTTGGTATATTCAAAGGAGTAATTTAACAAAGGACAATCTAGCTAAAAGGAATTGAAATGGGGACCAAAATGTTGTTTCGAATTGTAATGAAACAATTCGACATTTATTTTTTCAGTTGTCCGTGACGCCCACTCTATTTAGCGTGTTGTGCACATTGCTACCGGTCTCTCTCTCTACCAAGTTTATGTCCGATATCTTTGGGTCATTGGTTAATGTGCATTGATAAGTGTGCTAAAAGATTGATATTTGTGGGGGCAGCTATATTATGGGCGATTTGGTGTACACGTAATGATCTTATTTTTCAAAAAAACAATTATCTTCTTTTATGCAAAGCTACGCTCAGGCTATCTTGGCTCCGATTCAGGCATTATTGCAACCTCGAGAACAACAGGAGATCATCCGCATGGTGAGCAGGTCATTGGAGGTTGTGGCATTGGACGTTTTTGCAAGAATGGATGGAGAAGCAACTATAGAATTTGCTTTTGAATTTGCTTCTCCTTGTTACATTTTCTTTGATTGACAAGGTTGAGACTTGTGACATTTGTATGAACTTCGGTTGTGTTTTTGCAGAGACCGGATTTAATATCCTTTATCTAAAAATTATTTAAAATGTATTATTTTAAAAATCGGAAATTAACATGTAAATAAGCCGTCTATTAGCTGACCAGTGGAAAATGAAAAATAATTAATTTTTTAAGAAAAAACCTGCTTGGCTACTGTAGCTCACCAAGAATAGGAGAAACCTCTGCTCGATTAGGGATGGCAATGGGGAAATTCCCTGCTGGGAGTACATCCCCATCCCCGTCCTCACGAGACATAAAATTCCCCGTCCTTGTCCCCGGTTGTGGGGACTGTTTTTCCCCGTCTCCGTCCCCATCCCCATTTGGGTAAGCGGGGAAAAATCCCTGTTTAATGCCCGATTAGACATACTATCTAAGTTGTTGTCAACCAATGAATGGATTAAAAAACAATCTTTCAAGTTGAAAGTACATGAATATTCTTTCTTACACAACATAGGAAATAGTTCAACACAACAAAAATAAATAAATAAATATACATTACCTTTGAGTCTTAGAAATTTGGTTGACAAATATACATTTTGGGTCCTCGTCGGGTCCCTGAAAAAAATCCATCTATCCGTCCCATTATCCCCGACGAGGAATGGATTTCCCTATATCCATCCCCACAGGGAACAAAACCTCCTCATCCCTGCCCCCTAATAGGAGAATTCCCCGCCGAAGAATGGGGAATGAGGCCCCGTTGCCATCCCTATGCTCGATGCCTCTCCCTAGAAGGCTAGAACCCCCCACATATTCACCAAATTTTGTGTCAACCTCAATGATCACTCTAGGAATACACTCCGCTGCCAACCTTACATTATGGCTTCATAAGTATTTTTTTGGGGTTTCGGTTCTTACATTTTTTTAAAAAGGTTATTTTTAAAATTATGGTAAATTATAGTGTTAGTGTTATTGTTCTCTTAATATGATCTAGTCCAAAAGAATCGAAGCAAAATTTTCAACGGAGGATATGGACTGCGAAGTATCAACTGTTGGATGTAGCACCATGACTGTTTGGCTAACAATTTGATTCCCACCAACTGCACATTAGATGAGTATTATTCATGAAATTTCTTATAATCTGATTTGATTAACTATTTTTGAATAAGTTAAACTAATCGTACTGACAAAGTGACAAGCTATTGCCCGAAGTTGAGTAGCTACTTATGCTCAGAAAACCAATAGTGAAATGCCTATATGGCTATGGATTTTTTTTTTAAAAAGCAACTAGAGAATAGTACACCGTTCAGATCAATCTAAATGGTATAACATCCAACCGTTTATCCCAACTCTATTTGCCCTCTCTTCCTACTTCTTCTCCCTCCTTTCTATTTCTCTCTGCTGTCTCCTTCCTCTATTATTGCCACCATCGCACTAATCGTAGCTCCCCACACCTCTGTTGCCCCCATCTCCTATGCAGCCGACGCCCACCGCCACGCTACTGGGTCTCCCTCTCCCACCTACCACCCAACCTAACATAATATTATCTAGGACCTCGCCTGGGCATCCCACCTTGTGCTACTGCCCTCTACCGTCGTTGATTGCCCGCTGTCAGGTTACCACCATCTCGGCCTTCCTCTACAACTCAAGGGGTGTGGTGAACCTATCAGTGGTGGCGACGACACCATTCCATCTGCTATCAACATGGGAGAGTGAGAGTGAGTGAGAGAAGAAGAAGAAGATTCTAATAAAGTTTCAAAACCAAGTTTCAAAAAAAATCAGAATTTTGAACTCAAGTTCCAACAAAGTTTCAAGAAGTTTTTAGTATGTTTCAGTAGATTTCATCAAGTTGCAATCCAAAACTTTCAAGAGGTTTCATAAGTTTTAAACATGTTTCATCAAGTTGCAACCTTTTCTTTGGAGCTTACATAGACATGGACCGATTTTCTATCTCGTTCTATGTATAGTTATTTCATGAACCGGTACTCCTTTCATCGATAAAATTTATTTGGAAGTTGAAACTTCCTTTAAAAATAAAAATCTTCCTTTGGTATTTGAGAAAGGAATAATTTTAACAAAGGACAATCTAGCTAAAAGGAACTAGAATGGGATCAAAAATGTTGTTTCATAATGGTAATGAAACAATCGACATTTGTTTAAAAAGTATTAATAAGTTTAGCTGTGGAAGAGAACGGGGGAGATAGAGGGAGGACAAAGTCAAGATGGAAGTTCTTCTAATATTCCTCTCTCTAATCGAGGAAACAATGCGTGCCACGTATTTTATTTCACACGAGAAATTACTCGAGCAACGATGCTTTTTCAAGAAACCCCTTTTTTCTCTGGTAAAATTCTTTGTGCTTCCAAGTTAAAACTCTCACCGACCAGCGTATTAACTCTAGATTTGGCCTTGACCCGTACGTAGTACACGAGTACGTATACCTAATAATTGGGAGAAGTGGAAGTCATCGCCATTGTTGCGCCTCGCGTTTGCCACTGCGCATTCGCGTGACTGCTCCCTTCGTCGGCGTCTCTGTGGGGATACAGAGACAATTGTATATATAAAGCTCTCTTGAGCTCTCGTAGAGTTTTTGTAGAGAGAGCCAGGAGGCACATCACACCCGTGCCTTGCTTCTCCCCTTCCCTTCGCCGAATCAGTTTCACCTGCGCTGCAGGTACACTACTACACTTCCTTTTCTTGCCCTTTGCCATCCATGGTGTCTCCTTACGGTGTTGTTGTTGGCCTTTTTGGTTTTGTTATGAGGTCAGGTGTTCTTGTTGTTGTAGCCTTGTACGGTCTGGTTGACGTGCTCTTGGTTTTTTAGAGTTCTTTGCTGCATCAGTGGCACTAGCATTTGCTTGATTCGTTCTGGCTCTCTCTTTTTTTCTGTATTTTTGCTAGTGGTGATATTCGTTTTCTTGCTGATCGACAGTAGATTGGTTTGTTTATTGGTTTTTCTAGGCTGGATGGTGTCAGGGACTCAGGGTCATGTTTGCATTGGGTCTCCAACTCTGCTTTCCTCCTCTTTTCTCTCTCTCGTTAACGCTCCACCAGCCCAGTTCTCTCCCCCTGTTCATGGTGTGTTCCTCCCACCCTTCTTTTCTTTTCTTTTCTCTTATTTTCTTTTTATTTTGCGTCACTACGATGATTTCTTTGTTCCGGTGGCCTGCATGTTTTACATGACATTGCCCTGTGCTTCTTGTTGTTGTGATTTCAGATGAGAAGCGGCGCAACGGCGGCGGCGATTCCGTGATTTGCTTCGCGCGCGCACACAGAGGCACAGGAAACCGATGGGTCCATTGGAGCCGCGCTACCGGCCGGCCGGAGCCGCGTAAGATCCCTCCCCCTCCCTCTGAATCCCAATCCGTCTCGTCAAAGTTGTTTTCTTTTCCTTCCACTCGTTCTTTCCCTTTCTTTTTCTCCCGTTCCATGCTGTTCTTGCGCTTCTACTGCGGATGGCATAATCATTGACGCCACGCGTAAACGCGCAGCATGCTGCATTTAGATCGATCCAACCATCCCAACCAGCTGTTGTGGTGGCCTCGTGGAAGGAGGAGACAACGCCGACGACGTGTTGTTCTTCCTCTCCTTCCCCTTTATTGCTGGTGGTGTACTGGTTAGCGGTTATGCCTTTTGCAGTCTCACATGGCATGCATAATGGTACATATCAGCTGTCTATAAGATTATACCATGTAGGATTTTAGGTGATGTGGAGGAAAGAGAAGAAGGAAAGAGAAAGTTGTTGTCTACTATTTAATAGATGGTCTTATAGACAGTTTTATATTTTGTGTACTATTGTATAAACAATCTGTTAATTAAATGAGAGACTATTACAAAAATACTATATAGATGATCTATTGTATGAGTTATTTTTAATGCTGTCTATAGATGATATGGAGATATATTACAGATTGTTGCCGTCTATACCACTGTACATGTGGGGATCGGAGAATTTCCGTGTGCTTCAATTCACTGGTAATCATTTTTGCTAAGCAGTCGATGCCACATTAGTGCCAATTTTAGCTATCATTAAGTGATCATTATTAGTCTGTTATACGATTGGTGTTCTTCTCCTCTCCCTGCAGTGTTGACCCCGTGGACTGCTCGTTGAATCCCTGGATGCAATGGCTTCCAGTGTATTATGTGTGTGAAGTTGTGAAGCTGTGAACTCAGTCTTGTTGGTCGCCTAACATGGTCGGCGACTGTTGTCCTTTGCATCTTATCTCGAGAGATCCTTTTGCTTCTAGGCTGACTTGTGCCACTAGTGCTGGATTGTTACGCGTGACGTGTAGGAGAAGTTGGCTTTTTCGTGTGCTGCGGAGTGGTGATCTCAGCATCCTTGGATCATCTCATCTCTTGCATAGGCATATCAGCGGTAGGAGTTAGTCTGAATTTTCCCCATCAAGCATTTTTGAGTGCTCATGGATGCAGATTCTAACTTATGCGCGTTGCAACAGTATCGACTAGATAACCATGATTTCAATTTAAATCGATATAAGGCATGTTTGTTAGGTATAAAGTCACCTTTGTGATCACTAGTAGCATATAATGATGCTTTCTGTTCCTGAAAGATGTGGGTCATGAATGAAGCAGGAAGGTGGTGAAATACATGTTCACACAATTATTCTTTCTGAATTTTTCTCAGTGCTGAGGGCTTTATTTAGTCTCTTTAGACTTTCCTTTTTGATTGGCAAACATCTTTTAGTGTGACTCACTTTCACATCCTACTATGGGATATACTGCATTTTCTCCTTTTTAAAAAGGATGCACTTTGGATAAATTAATTTGATATTACTATGCATTTTTGTTCATAAAGTGTCCGAGCTTATCAGCACTCCACTTATTTAGATTTATAGCAAATTCAAAGGATGATGTAATAGCACTACCTGTGTATAAAAAATACTACCCGGTCTATCTTGCTGAACTAATCATTAGGGAAAAGTAGGGGCCTGAAAGCGTTGCTTGTTAGTAGTGTGGCTGTTGTGTTCTTGCGGTTGTTTTTGGAGAAACCTTTATGCGAGATTTGGATTACTGGAACTTCCATTTGTGCTGCTAACCTTTTAGTGAAGGCATATGTGCTTCCCCTATGGGAGGTCCCCAGTTGTGTCCTACAAAGAGGGTCTTCTGGCCATCTTATCATGCCCGTACTGGTTTTCGCTTTCAAGTGATCATGCTGTTATCTGTCCATGATTGTGATGCAAATCAAAGTGAAAAGGAAGAAATGGACATGTTCATATGTATTCAAGAACGAACTTCAGAACCTCTCTTGTGGAATCAGCAACTAACACTTACTTTCGTTGATTCCAAGCTACGGAAGACCTTCCTGAATTCTATTAGACAAGCATAGTTATTTGATGTCTGAATTCTTCTGGGAAAGGAGTTACTCTCTGCATGACTGAGTTTATTACTACCTTCTGCAGTGATGACACAATTAAGAGAAGGACCCCCAAAAGCAAAAGTTTCAAAGATGTTGAAAACTTTGAAGTTCTTGTCCTCGAGAAGAACTGTGGTTGCAAGTTCAAATCTTTGCGGTACTTGCTTGTAGCTATCGTTTCTGTGACATTTGTTACCCTCCTAACTCCGACATTGTACGAGCATCAATTACAGTCCAGCTCACGGTGAGTATAACTTTTTCAAAGAAGTCTGAATGAAATATTTACGATGTGGTAAAATATGACAAATGCCTATATAGACTATGACTATTATCTCATGCGACTTCATATGCTTTTGCAGCTATGTGGATGTTGGCTGGATATGGGACAAAACAAGTTCTGACCCACGATATGTATCATCTGTTAATGTACAGTGGGAGGATGTATATAAAGCAATAGAAAATATTATTGGTGGTAACCAAGAGCTCAAAGTTGGACTCTTGAATTTTAACAGCACTGAGTATGGCTCTTGGTCACAGTTACTCCCGGAAAGCGATGTTTCCAATATAAGACTTGAGCATGCCAAGGACAGCATTACTTGGCAGAAACTGTATCCTGAATGGATCGATGAGGAGGAAGAAACTGAGATACCGTCTTGCCCATCACTTCCAGAGCCTAATGTTCGAAGAGGTGCACAGTTTGATGTTATTGCCGTTAAACTGCCCTGTACCCGGCTGGGGGGTTGGTCTAGAGATGTTGCACGACTCCACTTGCAGCTCTCAGCCGCAAAACTGGCTGTGACCTCTTCGAGAGGCAATCGGAAGGTCCATGTGCTTTTTGTGACTGACTGCTTCCCGATTCCTAATCTCTTCCCTTGCAAGAACCTTGTGAAACATGAAGGCAATGCTTGGATGTATAGACCAGACACAAAGGCATTAAGGGAAAAGCTCAGACTTCCGGTTGGATCCTGCGAGCTTGCAATTCCACTCAAAGCAAAAGGTTGGTTGCTTTTTAGTTAATGTTGTGACCAAGTGTTTTTCATCTCCATACACCCATTGTTCTCTAAAATCAATTAATATGCATATCAAGAGACCTAGTAATTCTGCTCTTACTGGCTTTAGTTCACTAAAAAAAAATGGTAATCAGTAGTCTGTAGGACTCTTTTCTGTACATTTAGCATCTAATATTGTTAATGAAAAGTTTGACGCATTCTAAGTGAAAAAATTACTGTTTAAGGTATACTCTCCAGTAATACACATGGAGTGGGCCTTGTCAGTTTTAGTCACTTTCTGAATAGAACTTGAAACTCAGTAGTTAACATCTTTTCTTATCGGCGCAGCAAGACTTTACTCAGTAGATCGAAGAAGAGAAGCATATGCTACGATACTGCATTCAGCAAGTGAGTATGTCTGTGGTGCTATCACAGCAGCTCAGAGCATTCGGCAAGCAGGATCAACTAGGGACCTGGTTATCCTTGTCGACGAGACCATAAGTGATCACCACCGGAAAGGCTTGGAATCTGCAGGCTGGAAGGTCAGAATAATCCAAAGAATTAGGAATCCAAAAGCTGAGCGTGATGCTTACAACGAGTGGAACTACAGTAAGTTCAGGTTATGGCAGCTGACTGACTACGACAAGATAATTTTCATAGATGCCGACCTCCTCATCCTGAGGAACGTCGACTTCCTGTTTGCAATGCCAGAGATCACTGCGACTGGCAACAATGCGACGCTCTTTAACTCTGGTGTCATGGTCATTGAGCCTTCGAACTGCACATTCCAGCTATTGATGGATCACATCAACGAGATAACATCGTACAACGGTGGCGACCAAGGGTACCTGAATGAGATTTTCACATGGTGGCACCGCATTCCGAAGCACATGAACTTCCTGAAGCACTTCTGGGAGGGTGACAGCGAGGCGGTGAAGGCAAAGAAGACCCAGTTGTTCGGCGCAGACCCTCCGATTCTCTATGTCCTTCACTACTTAGGTCTGAAGCCATGGCTGTGCTTCAGGAACTATGACTGCAACTGGAACAACCCCGTGATGCGTGAATTCGCAAGCGATGTTGCGCACGCCCGGTGGTGGAAGGTGCACGACAAGATGCCCCGGAAGCTTCAGTCCTACTGCCTTCTGAGATCAAGGCAGAAGGCGGGGCTGGAATGGGACCGGAGGCAGGCCGAGAAGGCCAACTTCGACGACGAACATTGGCGGCGGAACATCACTGATCCGAGGCTGAAGACCTGCTTCGAGAAGTTCTGCTTCTGGGAGAGCATGCTATGGCACTGGGGCGAGACGAACCGGACGAACGGCAACCCTGCGCCGGCGACGCCAGCTGCGAGCTTGTCAAGCTCGTGATCTGTAGATAAATTATGAGAGAATAGCACCATACATGCATAGCAACAGTTTGTATAGGTAGCTATGCTTAGGCCTTTCCAATACAAATGCATCTGTTGCTGTCATGGCTGCAGCAAATGCCTCGCTGCATTTATGACTAACAATTCTTTTGGGTTGGCTCAGCAGCTGGCAAGTTATAGGTAGATGTAAATTCTCTTGATGGAATCATGGAATACTTTTGCGAGAGGAGAGAGAATAGGCACATCAGCTGTACATTAGACTTTGAAGAGATCGAAGCTTTGGCCAAAACAACTTTTACATGGTGCAGTTAATTAATTACTTTAGTACATGAAACATGCGTCTGGACGCCCAGTCATTACTAGTGTATCACTGAAACACACCATCCGTATCCCGAATTTACTATGTGCTTCTTCTCAAAAGGTGAATAACAATCCATCTGCAGGTAGTATAGAAATGCAAACTTCGTCGCTTAATCGTTAAAAATAACATATATTTTTACAACGTACGAAATGAATTATTAGTACATACAGGTTGAAACACGTATTTTGAAAACGTATGAAATGAATTGCTAGCACATACAGGATTACAAAATGGTGATGCTTTCTTTTCATCAACAACCAACAAACGATACAAAATCTACACGTCAGAATGTATGCATCACCTTGTACAAAATAAAAAATAAAAAAAAATGCAGAAGTCCAGCGAACCACCTAGCAGATTCAGCTGTTTCCAGGGCATCCGTTGCTCCTCTATAGCCGACAAAACCGAAGATCGAAATATCCAAGGTGAAAAAACTATTGAGTATACTGTCAACAGTCATCCTGCAATCTTTCGCCAACCTTTTGAATTCGGATATGAAAAAAGGGCCAAGTCATCAACTCATCATCTCAGCAACAATGAACTCAAGGTTCAACTAAAAAAATGAGTAAATTTCACAACACTACAAGTTTTTTGTACAAACTATCAGAAAACTACAGATTTTAGCTTCTATTTTATAAAATTACAGATTTTAGGAGAACTTGTGTTGTGTCACAAAACTATAGGTTTTAGAATTAGCAGTTTTTTATAACGGGTTTGATAGTGTGAGACCATATGGTAGCCTCATACGCCCCATTTCCCATTTCACTCACGTGTAAGGCTACCATGTGGGTCCATACTATCAGACTCGTTACAAGAAACAATTGATTCTAAACCTGTAATTTTGTGATATAAGTGTTAGAAATGAGGCCCAAGTGGCCCATTTATCTCTAATGCCAAAGCTACAAATAAAAGTACCATATTGCTAATTAAAAGAGTAGGGTGCCAATTTAAAAGGGAGAGCTCCCACCATGCCTTGTAATGAGGCATATGGAGGGTGTGGAGCATGGCTAATATTTCCGCGTATTTCCGCGTGTTTTTCCCGCGTGACTTGTGACTTGCGACGTAAATCGTCGTCTGCAGTAGATTACATTCACGCACGTTTAAATCCTTTAAATTTTCGGTTTCTATTATTAATAGGGTCATTTCTTGAGAATTGAAACAGCCATGATAATGGCGTCGCTTTCTAATAGAAACTGTCATTTCAATGACCGCAATTACTAGCATATAATGGTCTTGGTGCAAGGCTATAAAATGGAGACGTCCGAATGAAGGAGCTTTTTGTCACTAGCACTTGTGTTCATCCATTGAGATCTGTGTTATGTGTTCGTCTTCAGCGCTTGTTCTTCATCGACCTTCCTCTCGGCGTGCATCATGAGGCAAGGAGAGCGGATCTCGAACCATTGCCGCCACGAGAACCGCGCACGGCGGCAATAAGGTTTCAGGCAGCTACGCGACGACTCGAGCTGCATCTTGCTTTTGGACGATCCACGACGTCGACTACTTCCTCTACGGTCGGCTCTTTACATTACTTCTTTTCCTTCCACAAGCCCTCGTAAATTGTTTTTTCTCTGTTAAATGGCGTCTTGACGATGCTCGATCTATTTTTCGTAAATATGTGGTGTCTTTTTGTCTAGCCCATAGATTTAATCATTTTGGAAATTAGCTTAATATTCAAATCTGCAATTAAAATAATACCTAGATTTCCAACAATAAGTTCTTTTAAATTCTATATTTTTGTAAAATAGGTGCTAAAACATGTGGTTTTGTGAAATTTACTCTAAAAAAATTGGACAAAATTATTTGTTTAGCAATTTGAAGCATTACTAACCACATCATATATCAACAGAGAAGTATGGAAGCAGCCTAACCCAGTCGCATAACAACAATTTAATGATTAAGTAACAAACGCCTGGAGTGGCATTCTCTGAAGGATTATAATGAGGCTTTTTGAGGGTAGCATCAATGAGAGTTACTTGACCTTTGCAGCTGAGTTCCTTGGCAGTAGGTTGTCAAGGGTCAACTATCACGTTATAAACCATCTCTGTTGGTGTATGTTATGAATAATTGTGAATCTCAGTATTTGTGGGATGTATAACGTTCCACAGGCATCATGGTTGTGTAGAGTGTAGACTTACGAAGTGTTTATGCATGTATATGAAGGCTTGGAATTTTTATATCACTGTGGATGGAATAATGGAATAAATTGGACACTATATATTGCAAGTGAAAGCAATTTGTGATATGAAAAAAAAATGTCTGATTGATATATTCATTTTACTCGTAGTATTCAGAGAAACAAAGGTAGCATAAATAAGAACTCACCATTTGTCGAAAGGTATGAAAATACTAGCTCATTCCAAGCATCGGGAACTCCAGGGAGACACCAGTGGCTGCAATCAAGTACAGTAGGAGGATAACTCCAATTGCCAACATGAGCATCAGTTCTGAAGGCCCCCATCAAAGTTACATTTAATACAGTAACAGGAAAGCTCATTTTTGCCACAACATCTGCAAGAATAGCCCCAAATTCACTCTTGTCGATTCCTTTGGCCTCAGACGAAGGCTTTTCTGTTACTTCACATATCTTTTGGTTTAAGTCACTGTAATGTGAAGCAAGTTTTTGTTAGTTCTTACAGAAAAGTTACAGTAGAGCAAAACATTCAACTATATCAACTAAGAAGTGTCAACAAGGCTTTTAGATGGACTCCATATAGTAGAGTCACAATTTGATCCTGAAAAAAGTAAGAAGGTTTAGCAGTTTACTTAAGTAAACATATTTAGAACTCAGGATTCTCAGTGAACTGCGCAGGCATGTTTCCCCCTTCAAAATAAGACATACATCGTTATGAAGAATTTGTCAATTTGGTATAATGAAATGCAAGAAGCAAATTTGAATCAGAATGTAGGTCAAATCAAGCTTATACATCAACATATATGCCTTGGTGGCATTAGAAGAATCATGTCTGCATCCACATTGTATAGCAGAGTATGAATCAGAATGGACAGGGATCTCAACCAAATCTTGTAAAATGGTACCATAGCAATAATTGGTGCAATTATCTATTTACCCATGATTCCAGCAAAGGCATAGCACCTAATAGGTTTTGAATTTTACATGGGTGTCTTATTTAGATATGGAGGAGTTTGGATGCAGATAAAGTTTTTTAATATCTAAATTTAACATGTCAGTTAAAGATATTTTTGTTGGAATTCATACATGGGCCAACCGTAAATGATCTGTGTATTTACTTTCCAATTGTTAGTTTATTACAAACTTTTTCCAGAACAATTTTCACACATTTGCTTACAGTTAAACTGCATGCATAATGCATAACATCTATAAATTCACTTCCAATTATACTTGTAAAGCAATAAAGCATAGTAGGCTGTACACAACAGAAAGCTCTCTGCATATGCTATAAAATATACCTCCAATGGGATGGCTCATATGTGCGAAAGAAGACATGCGTTCGGTTTAAATCAACTCTTTTTTCCACCCACGAAGCCCAAGTCTCCAATGCCATCCTGAAAGCAGCGTCAACGGATGTACCAAGTTTAAGAGCTCGTCCAGCCTGAAAATAGCAACCCCTGTTGGGAAGAGCAAGTCAGGAAAAAATGTTATAATTTTTTAAGTTGGCTTTAACTCACATCAGTAAAATAATTATGAATATGTAGCATTTAAAGGGGAAAAAAGGTTATGTCAATTTTCACTCAGTTGATGCTAGAACAAGGAAACAGTAACTTGGGTAAATTTTGTCATGATCTTACTCAAATATGGCAAAAAACAATATGTACCCACTGTTCACAGATACCAACAAACACATCACTAATTTAAAAAGAAAAGGAAAACAGGTCGAATGGAAGGCACATAACATGCAGAAAATAGAACCTGCTGAATTGTTGGGTTTTCACATTGTCAATTTAACCACGCAATCATGTATGTTTGCGCTTAACCACTAATTGGATCTAGCGGCCTATAGAGCCACATCAGCATGCAAGTATGAGATAACATGGAGAACCTAGAGCACATGTCTGTTGGATCCTAAGAAAAAAATGAAATAGCATATCACAAGATCTGCAAGGCACTCACATTTTTTTCTTCTTAATTTATGGTCCCTGGTGCTTTCTGCTATTGTTAAGTATTCACATGTGAGCATACACATTTGATTCTTAAACAGGATGATAAGAAACGAGAAGCTATCAAGTTTCCCCTTCATCAACTGTGAGGCTGGCCTAGAAGCTTAGAAATACTCAGCATCAATGATACCATGGAAACGAGATAGTGTTAACTATTCCTCTACTGTCTTTTGTCATAACAAAAAGACCCAATTCTACCCATTCAACCAAATATGAATACAAACGTAAAATAAAATTCTAAGAAAATATAAGAAAGCAAAGGAAGAACTACAAAACTGAAAAGACAGATATACCATGCTTAGGACAAAAAGAGCATAGCAAACTAGAGCAAGAAACCTTACATATCAAACAATTTGGTGGGAGTCCACCAATGCCCGGTGTTGAAAATTAGAATATCGGAATTCAACCATTGCCGACTAGTGTTGTCCAACTTGTCCAGCCTCAGAGTCGACTTGACCCTCTTCGGGGCGTGCCTCGGCGCAGGGCGCTGCTGGACAAGGAACACCGACCGGAAGAACTCCACGGTCAGGTCGAACGACGCAAACCTCACTGACAAGAACCTAATCGTCTTGCTGATCTGGTTCCCGTTCACCTCGTAAACCGTCTTGGGATCGTCCACCCCAGCCATGAACATGCAGATGAACGACTCCCACTGCGTGCGGCTCATGGAGTCCCCCACGAACACGACACGCTTCCCCCGCAGCCGCTCCAGCGCAGCGCGGGCGTTGAACCTCGGCACGTCGCACCGCCGCGGCTTCCACCGCCACTTCAGGTAGCCGGTGTCCTTCCTCCCGTTGGCCAAGCAGTCGAACCCCCTCTCCGCGAACGGGCACTCCGAGCTGTTGTAGAGCCGGTAGCTCGCATCGGGCACCCACGCGCCGTCGAACACGTCGCACGACTCCAGGTCCTCCCCGACGAACCCGGCGACGACGCGCCCCCGGCCCAGGTACCGGAACACGTAGAGGTACAGCGCGCAGAAGAGCAGGACCACCACGGAGGCCAGGAAGAACGCGAGCGCTACGTTCTCCAGCGACGGGGCCCAGGGCGCCCACCACCTCCGCCGCACCGCAGAGACCCGCGGGCTCCCGGGCCCAGCGCCGCCCCTGGGCACGCCGCGCGCCGAGCCTCTCCGGCTAGAGCTCGCGCTCACCATCTGTCTAGAGCCCCCTCCGCCGCCGCCAGATCTCCCATCCCGCGGCTCCCCCAGTTCGCCAAATTGGCCCAAATGCCGGCGGTCGCCGCCTCGCCGGAGCAGCCGCACGGAGGCTACGCGGCGTCAGAATCTCGGGGGGAGCTCGCCGCGTGGTGGTTGTTAACCTGATCGCCACATCAGCCACGCGCTCGCGCCACCAGCTAGTAATGCCGCCATGCCGGTGCATTGGGTCAGGCGGAGGAAGCGAACAGGTCTCTTGGGTAATCTCGCATTTTCGATGAGGGTTGCTCGCCATATAAACGTCTCGGCCTCTCGCGGCCGATGTGGGATTATTAACGGCAATCTCTCTCGCGTTGGCGTTGAGTTATCTAGGAATCGCACAGGCCGCGGGCTCACGATCTCGGTGTTAACTGATCGATGGCGCGATCGTGACGTTGTAATGTCACGTCCGCCGTTGCTTGTATACGCTTTCGCCCGTGGGTCATGTGCCAACAGGAAGCGGTAGAAGAGTCTCTTGGTAGTCTCACTGGTAGCCTTGGAATGAATGAGTCTTCCTCCAGCATTATCATGGTGTTGGCCTCTCGCAGACCGATGTGGGACTATTCCCAACAGTGGTGTGGAGCTTCGAGTTGACTCGTGAGCTGTAAGCTCGCGTGACGGCGGGAGGGGGAGGGGGAGAGGTGGTGCCGGGCGCGACGAGGGGAGGCGGTTGCTGGCTCGCGGCAGGTGGGGGCGTGTGATTGGCCGATGGGATCTTGTCGTAGTCACTGACAAGTGGGGTTTGGATCCGTGACGGCCCACATGGCTGTGGGTGTGTGGCTGGGAGCGCAGTGTACAGCAGGCAAAAAAAAATGTTGGTGGTGTGCGCGGAGGCGCAAAGCGGCAAAGGTTTCCTTCTGGAATTGCCCGCTTTGGTGTTGTATCTGTTCGTACTTCGTTCTCGCGTTACCGGATGAGTGAAATACTTGAATAGCCAGCCAGGTACCCAGGTTGCGTACCTGATGACAACATTGGTGCTAACCTTTCTAATTCCTCTCTTCTTTTCTGAGCTGAAGATTTTTTTTAAGGCCTCTGACATAAAGATTTAAATGAAGTGACTGATAACCACTTTAATTGAAAAGGACATATCTTGATAATAGAAAAGTACAGAGTCTACGTGACACTCTACCGATAACAAGCACCTAAAACTATAAAAGTTTATAAATAATATTTATCAATCGGTACTAACTAATGGCAATATATAAGACTATAAAAGTTCTTATATAATATTTATCAATCGGTACTAACTAATGGCAATACATAGTTAGATGTTTTTTTTTTCCTTTTGTTGAAATCCAACATATGGCCATCCGCTCTCTCCCTCTCTATGAAATCCTCCTCCTCACATTTGGTTGTGCCCAAAAAAAGTAGTGATGCAAGTTTGGCTTGTTTTGTTGTACCGTTGTACAACCTTTCTAAGTTTGGACGTGCTTTCTATATGATGCGTGGCGCGAATCAAGCGTTTCGCCGAGCAATATTGTCAGTTCTTCACCACCCAGGCACCTACACCCTAAATGGCTACAACATGTTTTTTTATTATATACAAGTTACGCTAGCCTGTACAAGTCGCATTGACTTTCTTAATATTTTTGTTGTTCTTTTAATATCACAATGTATGATTATATATAGCGTGGTTGCGGGCAAGAATTGAAATCACAATTTCGCTCGAAATTTCGAAGTGGCTAAAGAACGAAATCTCAACGAGATTTAGAAATTTTGGACAAATTCTTGACGAATTGCAAAAACAGATTTTTCAAATCCGGTATTTTTTCAACTGGGAGGACCGAGAATGGCTCAAACGATGTCAAAAATATTTAAAATTTTTTTTGAAGGTTCTTGACATATCTGTAATATTCCTATAAAAATTTCAAATAATTATCAAATTTGAGAAATTTTTTAAAATTCAATCATTGCTACGTGCTACTGTCATGATAAAACCCTGACTAACAAGTTTGAACTGAATGAAAATTGAAACAAACCAAATTAGAAAATTTTGAATTTTTTTTACATGGTTATGGTGCATCAATAATATTCACATAAAATTTTTAGATGATGATCAAGCTCCATAAATTTTTAATCCTCAACAGGGAGCTCCTCCGGGCTGGGTGGCTCTGGGGACAGCGGCGGAAGCTTCTGCTAGCCCACCGCATTGCGCTGCTGTCGCGTATGAACTCATCCATAATCTCAAGCTTCTTCTGCGTAACGACCTCCACCTCCGGGACATCTCACTGGCGGCAGACGTAGGTGAAACACCCATCAAAATTTCAAAATTTTGTTTATTTATTTATCTGGTTTTTGTTTGGATTTTATTAGATTTTTCTTGAATTTATTTGATTTTATTTAAGCCCTATCATGCTTCCTTTCCTTTTCGGGAAAGTATTCCCTTTTTGGCCGCCCCCTTTTTGGAGTGTTTCCTTTTTCGGCTCGGCCTAATTTTCCCCAACCCGATTCCTTTCCTGCCCGCCATTACGCCTGCGTGAGCCTCACGCTCCCCTCCGCCCAGCGCCTGCTTTCGGCTTGCGCTGCTTCGGCCCGCGCCTAACACCCTTTCTTCTTCCTCGCTTCGCTCCTCTGCCTGGCGGCCTTGCGTCCGCTCGCCAGTAGTGCTCCTCTCTGGCTCGTTCCCCCTTCGCCATGGCCGTCGCCTGCCGCCCGTCTCCTCATGCATCCCGTCCGCCACCTGCTCCGCACTGTTGCCACTCCGCCCGGGCGTCATCCCGTTGACAACACACCACCACCTCTCTCCTCCGCACCGCACCTCTCTCTCCTCCCTCCGGCCCTATAAATAGCGCCCCTCCACTTTGGTTTTTCGTCGCCCCAAGCTCGCATAGCTCTCCTTCTCCCCCTCCCGGCTTCGGTTTTCTCTCCGGTGGCCTCCTTGCGCCCCGCCGCGAAGCATCTTCTCCACCTCCGATGCCACTCCGCTGCCAGGCCATTTCGCCCTCTCCCCCGCCCGCTTCTTCCCCGTCCCGAGTTCGCCGAAGCCCCCTCTTGCTCCCCCACCACTCCTTCCCTCCCGCCATGAGCTATTTCGCCGTTCGTCCCGTTTCTTCCCTAGCTTGGCAATTCTTCCTCAGCCACCTCTGTCCTGGTCTCCTTGACGGTGTGCCCATCGATCCTCTCCTCAGTCGCCAAGTGGGCCCGGCCGTCAGTTCCCTTGCATGCTGCCTGGGCCATGCACTGTCGACCTCGCGCCCTTCGAACTGCATGTCATTTGCTACTTGCATGCAATGTAAACTTGTGCTTTCGTGGTACGCGTGGGCAGCCTGGCATGTGGCCTGGCTTGTGGCCGAGTGGGCGAATCGCCATTCTTGTGCAGCCCATTAGCACAGTACCATCTTTTATTTTCCTTTCGGATTTTAATTTATTTTAAATCCGAAAAATCCAAATAAATCTGCAAAAATCCCCAAAATTCCCAAAAATTCCAAAATAGCCAAAAATACATATTCTTGACCAGTTCGAGCCACTAAGTCCAAAAATGATCTTCGTTTCGCCATATCGAGTCCAAAAAATTCCAAAAATGCCTTTGAGCTCCGTTCCGGCCATTTTTTTCTCCTATTCCTTTTTCTGTTTCTTTCTTTTGTTGTTTTTATTCATCTATTTATTTGGTTGCATTTTCTCGCGCTAGATCCGACGTCGGAGCAACCCTCGGAGTGAAACCTGGAGCCAGAGCAGTTCTTGGAGCCGTGTTTGGAGCAGGCATCGTTCGGGACCATACACGACACCGACCATCTCTCATTAGGCGAACCTCTAACCTCGCAAGGCAAGCCACACTCCTTGAACATGTTTGGTCCCATTATTCCGTATAATTACTGTATGTATTTAGTTATTGCATTTGTTTGTAAATAGAATAGAAATCTAAAAAGTAGCTAGTTTGGAAAGACTTGACTAGTTAAACCCACCCCCTTGTTAAGACCATATTGATTCTGCCATATTCAATTGTAACCCTAGGTTATCATTAATGAACCATCGTAGGTTAGCTATAATAATAATCATTACTTTTCATTTATTATTCAAAACTCGTCTTTAAAACTTGCTACGGTTTGGGGGACAATATTGGGTGGACTACGGAAGGTGGATGCTGGCCTAATCCCCAAACCGATGACAAGCCCAATGTGGTGTAGAAAGGGTACAGGAGGTATCGGTGGTGCGGTGTGCATCGGGCTGTGTCTTCGGCAATTAAGGATCAACCCCTGGGCAAAGTAAATAACTCAGTCTCCTCTCAACCACAAGTTGGGTCGATCAGTTCTGTTGACTTGACTCACGTAGCCTGGTATTGTCTTTCCCCTTAGAATGCCTATAGGCGGATTCCCATTCTCTGTGGAGGAATGGATAGCGACCTGACTGAGGACGTGTACCGCCTACTGGGTAGGAGCTAAAGAGGGAAAATTCAATGAAAGTTTATATTAATCTCGGTCGGGCAGCATGCATAAAAGTTGCATGTCAATCGCGTGGCACTAATGACCGTAGATATCTTGTGGGTAAAGTTGAGTAGCTCTGCAGAGTGATCCAAATGGTATTCGAATACGCCGTGCTTCCGGTTAATGAAGCTGGATTTATTTAGGGTGATTCATGTAACTGAGCTTGAGTAGTTTTAATAATAAACTTGCCGTAACCTGGATTTTGTTAATGAATCAGTGGTGTTGTTGTGATAATGATGATGATTGATTGATTTATATTTCTTTTGTACTATACTTAATCCTAGCTCATGCATCCACCAAAATAATTAAACTAATGCCAATTCTGTGAAACTCCGTGCATGTAATATTCAGAATTTTCGTGTGGTTTGTTGAGTATGGTTGTGTACTCACCCTTGCTTCTAAATCTATCTTTTAGAATTTCAAGAAGATGACGAGTCACAGAAGGACGTAGATGGCGATGTTATGTGGTTTTGAAGGCCTTGATTTATCTGCTCAAGCCTTTCCTGTAGTTATTTTTGGTAATGTATCTGGTACCACCGCACCTTTTGTAAAACTCTGGCCGTTAGGCCCTTAAATATTCTATAAAATATCCGCTTTTGCTTTACGTCTGGCAATGTATACTTGGTTACCTACAGTTAAATTTCTAGATAGCTGTAAAGTTATTTATATGCACCTCCTAAAAAGGACGGTCCGTTACAGTAGGCGGCCTTGCACCATGAGTAGAAAGCATCGAGCCGTCTTGTCGTCCGTCGAGGGGCTGCGTCGTGCGCGCTCGCGACAGCGGTCTCCATCTCGAGGCGTCGATGAGCTAGTTGAACTTTTTGAGCTTTCTTGACACTAATTTATTCTTATTTATTATATTCTCTGTATTGTTTGAGACCCAACTTGAACCGAGTCTAAGGAGCGCGAAGTTAACTCTTGTTCAAATCAACTAATTTT
Organism: Guadua angustifolia; assembly: GCA_036346375.1. NCBI lineage: Eukaryota > Viridiplantae > Streptophyta > Magnoliopsida > Poales > Poaceae > Guadua > Guadua angustifolia. The sequence continues at coordinate 35,171,138 of CM070509.1, read as the reverse complement.
TACTTTAAAAGAAAAATGAATGTAATCGAGCAATTTTGAAGCAGCCACGAGCCACTCAACGAGCTTTTTCCCGAGCCTCCATCACCTCCCTCGCAGCAGGTACCTTCCCGGCGACACCGCCACCACGCGGTTCGTCTTCGCCGCGCCTGCGATGGTGAGCATTCGTCCGTTTCATGTCAGCGCATGCGCGGCGATGACATGATCCAAGAACTTAATAAAAGAATAATGCGTGCGCTGGCTTACCTACGGGGCGGCACGCAATGAACCGATCAAGGAGGTGCTGCATCTGGTGGAGCTTGGCGAGGAGCTGCTCCAGCGTCATCTCGCTCGTCAGCGTGTCCCTCGGCACGAGCGCCAACGCCTTGTCGACTGCGGCGTCCGGCGTCCTCGTGTCACGTGCTGAAGCGGTTTCCAGGGGACTGGTACAGCTCGTCGCGGAGCGGCTTGCCCCGTCGTGCCGCGCCGACGGCGCCGCCTTGCCTGGTCTGCATCCGAAACTCGAGGCGGTCGTCAAGGTTAGGCGGCGTAGGTGCAGACCAACGCGGAGAAGTCCCACGCGTCGGCACGGGAGCGGTCGCAGAAGTCGGACATGTTGAGCATGCGCGTGCCGTGCCCCGTAGCGTAGAACACCTCCTCCTCGAACGCGGGGTCGCCGTCGGCGAGGAGGCTGTGCACGAGCACCAGCGTCTTGAGGCGCGACAGCCCAGCTACGGGCGCGCCCGAGCCGGCGAGACAGCGAAGACACGCATGTTGGTAATCAGCCCAGGAACCAGCTCTTTTCTGATTTTTCTTTACTAATATAGTCGGAGTTACAAGAGTTTGGATGCTCTCCATTGAGTCTAATCGGATACAAATCAAACTAACGCTGAACTTACTGTTATGCGTCCAAAACAAAACTTGCAGCAACAGACTTTATCAGTAAACTACTCTGACTCTGAAACCTCCAAAGCCTGAACTTAAAAACCGACTCGGACACTGCATCTCATCCGAAAACAGGACAATAGACTTCAGACTTCTTCAGGCTCTTAAACCTGCAAGACGTAACTTACTCTTGACTCTAACAAGACCCCAAAAACAACTAGATTAACCTATCAATCTCCTCCATCTGGTTGTTCTTTACTTCCTTTTCCGATGAGCTGTACGCCAATTCTCTCCCTCATCTCTTCAAACTTAAGTCTTCCCAGGGACTTTGTCAGAATATCAGCCAATTGATCTTTAGTGGGAACATGCAGCACATCTATGACTCCTGTTTCCACACAATCTCTAATGTAAAGAAACCGAGTATCTATGTACTTTCTTCTCTTATGATGGACTGGGTTTTTGCACAACACAATTGAAGACTGATTATCAATCTTGAGAGTAACCTTTTCGGCCTCTGACTTCAGTAAATTAGCCAGCAAATGTCCCAGCCACACTCCTTGACATGCTGCTGCACTTGCTGCGATATATTCAGCTTCGTAATGAGATTCGCCCTCTCCCTGCGATTTGGCTTGGACATTCTTTGGCAAAGTGTCCATATTCGTTGCAATTGAAACACTTAACCTAAGTTTTGTCAAAGAAAAGCGGCTTTCGTTCGTCAACAGTACATTTGCCATTGCCTCGGCTCCACCTTGTCCACGCCCGCATCCACGGCCTCTCCCGTGACGTCCTCCTCTCTTTGCGCTACCCGAAGACTCCTCTCTCGTTGCCTTCTGACTTCTTGCCTCCCACTCAGCTTGGGTAAAGAGTAGCTGATCTCCTCCTTATTTTGAGTGCTATCGCCCCTTGAAACCTTCCTCGAAAGTTCTGAGACGACTGATAGCCTCCGAGACTGACATACTTGCAACATCACCAAACTGTTCGATCGTTCCAATGATTGGGTGAAAACGTTCTGGAACCGAAGCAAACAGCTTTTCGACGACATCGCTTTCCTCGAGTTTTGTTCCGAACAAACGTATCTCTGCACCAGCGACATGAGCTTCATGGAGAACTCACTGATAGTTTCTGAATTCTTCATTCGCAATTGACTCAATTGCCATTTCAGCACTTGTGCCCGTGCTTTCTTAACGCAATCTTCGCCAACACGCATCTCCCTGAGTGCGTCCCATGCTTCTTTCGTTGTTTGCTTCTTCGCGATTGCCATCATTACTTGATCTGGCACCGCCTGAGAAATAGCAACCATGGCGCCTTGATCTTTGTCGTGGTCTTCGTTTCCATCTTCAATCGCCAACCATACCCCTAGCGAATGCAAGATGAGCTTCATCCTGACAGCCCATATGTCGTAATTTGTTTTGATTAACATTGGATATTGAATCGGGATCATGGCGCTCCTTGCCGTCATCCTGACGTCTGCAACTTTATTTGATGGATTCGCTTCATTGCCGACCGTCGAGGCTTTTGTGAGATCATGTGATGAAAAATTGGTTGAATGGTGAAATTGGCATTGTAAAGTGATTTTGGTTATGGCATGTGTGGTGCTTGTGCATGTGCTATGTTGAGATGATTATCATACTGGTGATAGCATGATGAAGTTTGTTTGATGCAATGCACTCATGTGAGTGGTTGCATGGACTGTTTTTGAGGCAAGTCGTGGACTAGTGCTCAAATGTTTATGCTGGTGATAGCATAATGGTTTTGCTTGATGCAATGCACTCGTGTGAGTGGTTGCATGGATTAATCTTGAGTCAAGTCGTGGACTTGTGCTCGGACGTGTTGTTTGTTACTTCATGTGCGGGTGTTGCTCGTGAATGACGTGGTCGATGTGGACGGGAACTAGGTTCATGGAGGCGAGGTTGAGACTAGGTTAGGGGAGGAATCGAGGTCTTGGTGGTCAAGGATGTCATGCGGGATGTTGGGCTAGAGAACATGCATGTGAAGGCTGGTTAGTCACGTATGTGCGTGAGTGGGTGATCATGCGTGCAAGGTTTTAGTTTTGGCCATATTGGGCCAAGTAGAGATATGAATCTGAATTCCTTCCATGTTGGAAGTGGAGTTGTATTCAATCTCGTTATGTTTGCTCTGTATAAATAGGGGGAGGTGTCCCTGTTTATTTGAGAGAGCCAGGTATTAGGGTTTGTACTCTTGTGTTGGAGTACTTTAGACAATGAAATAAAAAATCAATCTTCCAAAAAGATACTTCATGTCTGGCGGCTGTGCATTGTGAAGAGATGTTCTTCTGGTTCTAGGGTTTAAGTTACGATCGTGCATGCATACATCAAGTCAACGAGAAAATAGATGATGATCTGGACATGCTTGTGTTTACGGTGATGAGAAGTTTGATCCGTGACAACTAAAGTCCTCTCTGGTGTTTGGTCCGTCGCAGCCTTGAAGGTGAAATTGAATCTCCTCATCATTTGTTGCATCAGTTAGATTGCGAAGGTAATATCTCTTGATCCGTAGATCCGATCGAGTTGATTCTTATTGGGTTTGATTCGTAATTGAATCTAGTTTCTACAGTTAAAATTTCATATCAATCCAACGGTTAGATCTTTAGTAATTTGTGGTCGCCCAGATTGCTAGCCTGGTCGCCCAGCTGTTAGATCGCTAATTGTTTCAATCATCTTGCGAAAGGCATAACTTTAGATCCGTTGATCCGATCGACCTAATTCCTTTTTTGTTCACTTCATAATTGAGTCTAGTTTATACAGTTAACATTTCACATTAATCCAACGGTTAGATCTTCTGTAATTTGTGGTCACCCAGATTGATGTTCTGCTCGCCCGACTGCTCGCGTGGTCGCCCAGATTCAGTCATTTTGTGAAGGACATAACTTTAGATCCGTAGATCCGATTGACCTGATTATTTTTGTGTTAGCTGTGGAATTAAGTCTAATTTCTACAGTTAAAATTTAACGTCAATCCAACGGCTGGATCTTCAGAAATTTCTATTTTAGTGGACATATATCGGTCTGCTCGCCCAGATTGTGCGCGTGGTCATAACCCATTCACGTGCTCGCCCAACCTGCTCGCCCAAGTGCTAAAGCTGGTCGCCAAGTACCCACGCCTGCTCGCCCAAGTGCCTAACTGGTGCATGCCAAGTGCTCTCTTGGTGGCCCAAGTGCTAAGCTGTTGATGCCCAAGTGATCTCTTGCATGCCCCAGTGGTCTATTGTTTCCCTACTGCATAAAGCTGATTTCCAAGCAATTTAAGTTTCAATTGGGGTGTTTGAAAAGTTCGAAAATTTGATTTTAGCTTCCGTGCAATCATTCACCCCCCCTCTGATTGCTACATTAGTATATTTCGATCCTCTGACTTCATACATGACCATCACGTCGTTTCCTTCAGCTCTGATACCACTTGTTGGTAATCAGCCTAGGAACCAGATGCCCAGCAAGCGACTTGATCTTCAGAGTAAAACGTATGCAGTCTTCAGAACAGCACGCAAACTTCAGAACAGAGAACACAAAGTTTTTGGGAGGTGAAAAGCTGCACACCTCTTTTCTAGTTTTTCTTTACTTATATAGTCAGCGTTACAAGAGTTTGGATGATCTCCATTGAGTCTGATCGGATACAAATCAAACTAACGCTGAACTTACTGTTATGCGTCCGAAACAAAACTTGCAGAAACAGACTTTATCAGTAAACTATTCTGACTGAAACTTCCAAAGCCTGAACTTAAAAAACCGACTCGGACACCGCATCTCATCCGAAAACAGAACAATAGACCTCAGACTTCTTCAGAGTCTTAAACCTGAAAAACAACTAGATTAACCTATCAACGCAGGCGCCGACGTACGCGCGGGAGTAGCTCGTGAGTGAGATGATCTATCGGATGTGGCGCTCGTCCTGTTGATAAATTAGACAGTTTCAGGATTATATTCCGAATATAAATCATGAACAGCACCACAGAAACTAGCATGTATCTATCTGACATACTAGATAACACGAACACCATGATCATCTTGATAAACATGATTAACGGCGAGATCAAGGCGGTCGAGCGTCTTGAGCGAAGCGAAGATGCGAGATGGCGTAGATGGTGCGGTCGCGGTTTTGCGTGGGCAGCGTTGATGACGGCGCGTCGCGAGAGCGGCCAGCGGCGGCGTCGGCAGAGCGAGAGCAGGCGAGCCGTGGTGAAAATCTTGAAGCGATCGCGGGCCTTCCAAAAACTTATCGCCCTCTCCGGTGCGGGATCGCAAAGGCGAAGGGTTCCGATCGCGGATGCGCGTCGGCTTTCGGGATGGAGAAGGCTACGGAGGCGCAGCAACGAGAGTGGCAAACCCTAATGTGTGTTCTCACTATCTACGGGTGGCGGTAGCGGTATATATAGGGAGAGCACGGTAGCGTGACCGAGCGTGACTTCGAAGGCGTGCCGCGAGCGGACTCGATTCGATATCCTTATCTCATACTAGCTGCCGGATTAAGGTAGCAAAAGAATAGCGCAAAAAAGGCTGCGTCTGCGCAAGGCCACTGGACGGTTCGGCGGACCATTCCGCGGTGCCGCGCCCGCCTCGCTCGCTGACCGTGCCGTGCAGTGCAGGTCTGCGATGCCCGAGAGCAGAAAGGCAGAGAAACCCGGCAGGCCGGCGAGCGGCAGCAGCGTGTGGGCTTTCTCCCTTTCTCCCACATGGTTCTACCATGGTGAATCACACTCCACTATATAAACTAGTGTTCACCACTTTAGGCTACCAATGTGGGACTATTCATAGTGCACATGCCTCCTCATGAGTGGGCTTTTGAGATTTTCTAGGAATTATTTGTCTCAATTAAGTGGGCCAAGCCCAAATAATCCAACACGTCCGCGGGGAAGCTCTCGCTGTGCCTGGTGGCCTTGACGATGGCCACGTCGAGCTCCGACGCCGTCCAGCTACTGCTGCCCGGCCACTTTGGCCAACCCGATGCTCGTCTGGTCCTTCACCGCGCCCAGCGCCTTTCGGAGCTTGCTCGGCGCCGTCGCTGGTATTGAATGTTAGCAGTAATCTTGACTAAGCTTGTTTAGCGCGTGAGTGCATGAGACTGCATGTGTGTGTCTGCAGTCTGCACGTTGTATGCGTGTGTGTTAGCTAGTTAGTGTTGGCATGTGTGTGTACGGGTCATGCCTAGTTAGCAGCCACGGGCGTCGGAGCATCGAGCGATCGAGTGCTGGCCAAATCTCCAGGAGATAAGAACGTTGCCGCGTGTGGTCGTGACCGGAGAAATGGCAGCGAGAGACTCGGATCAAGGTGGAGTTGCAAACTGCATGCATGCATATGGAGGGCAATACATGCATGCCCAGGAGGACCACTTCTTGAGGCCGGCTCACGTTCGTGCGAAGAGGCAGGGAAGTCTGAGTCTTATGGATCGTGGGCTGCATGTGTGGTGCATGCACCTGGAAACAAATTCTGTGAAGGAGGTATCTGAAATTTAATCATATGCATAAAACACATAGATCTTGTGTGTCATCTGGCTAAATCTAGCCCACCTCACCAACAATGTCATTAATTGGGTGAGAAATCGAGGGTGGGGTGGAGTGAAAATTAAGTAAATGATTGAGATTGATGAAGATGCTTACATGGCATCCATCGAGGAGGGATGCATAGGATTCTGCAAGTTCTCTGTCAATATGGATTCACGCAAATGGAGTATGAAGCCGCCATCCAACTCTAAGGGAAGATCTCCAATAGCTTCCACATCGCTTCAACTCCATTCGCCACTCTAATTCCTCTTTCTCCTCTTTGTAGGATCCTCCTCGTCGGGATGCATAGAGTTAAGCATGAACAGTTGCACGAATCTATCCACCAAGTATTAGTTGGTGAATCTATATACAAGGATTCATCTATGAATGTAACTTGATCTTTACCCTTTTGTTCGACCTGGGGATGCATAGAGTTAAGTTTGCATCCCTCCTCCACGAAATTTTTTTCCGCATGGACCAGGCTGTTGATTAGCTAGGCTATTTAAGTTGTACTTCTTTGTTTATTCTGTGAGAAACAGAGACAAGAAAAGCAGGCGTTTGTCGCCGGAAAGCTCCGCTTGTCGCTGGAAAGCTCCTGGGCAATTCAACATTGAACCGCCGCGATGGGGAAATGGGCCACCGTGTGTTCTTGTTGCTAGCTTCTCAATTAAACATGTGTGTGTTCTCCTTGTTAGCCTCTCTATTTGGCCACTGCGTGTGTTCTTGTTGCTAGCTTCTGAGTTCGGCGGAAGACGAGGTGACGTGAGTTCGTCACTGCGCCGTGCTGACCCTGGGCAATTCCAACATTGAACCGCCGCGATGGGGAAATGGGGATAGGGGAGGGTGAGGCGTGGATGGTGAAGGGAACGCGCGCGCGAGGGAAGCTGGTGGCGGAGAGGAGGGCCGAGGAAGGAGGAGGCCATGGACGGTGTGGAGAGGTTCTGACCTTTGTTTTGACACATGGGATGGTTCGTCTGCTCGTCTTGCATGATCAACGGAAGTCCCATACGTTCTGAAAAAAAAAATAAGCATCTGATAGTACTACTCTGAAGGGCAATGGCCTAGTTATAATGGGCTCTCCACGTGGTCTCAGCTCGGCCCAGTTTCCATGGGCCCTAGACGTATAGCTGCAAGCCTGCAGTGCATCCTCTGTCTCTGTCTCCGGGACCATGCCATGCATCAAAGTTAGTTTCATCTCCTCCTCCACCTGTCGTTCAAAGGCAGAACCGCCGGTTGCTGCACAGGATCACGGCGCCACGAGAACACGTATATCCCTTAGCATCTATCCTAAGATATGTGTTAAAGGAAACACATCACCTTTCTCTTTCTCGACAAGATTATTTGAAGGATCGAGACGTACTAGGAGGAAAGTGAATTAACGTAAGAAAAGTGAATCGGTGCAAACTAATCGCTAAACTTTATTGTTTTGTTTTTATTAATTTTTAAAGTTAATAAAATAATGACTAAACTTAAGAAATTAATCTAGACTAATAAATCTAAGACCATACAAAAAAACTAGATTAAACATACATACTAGAAAGCAATTAAACATAAATTAATAGATTGAAATATATACTCACTAATTTTCATCAAAAAACATACATATAGATCCCTTTTCAAGAAAGCATAAACCTCAAATAATTTCTCAAATTTTCTTCACTATTTTCTCTCTCCCTATTCCCTTTGCACTGCACGCTGTTTCTCCTGTCTGTTTGCTTGCATACTTGCATGCACACTGCGCACGGTGGAGCTTCTGTACTTGCGTCACGCAGTACTGCTACCTGTGTTCTGTGCGGCGCTTCTGCGACTTCTTTTTCTTTCGGTGAGGCTTACAAGACCTGCTGCCGCATCACCCTTTTTATACTCCATCAACTCTAAATTAATTATATATATATACGCGCATTAAGTCTAATAACATATGGTCTAATACATGCACACATAGCTCAAAACTCACACATGCATGCGTACGGCCCACTTGTTGCTCCAGCATGACTTGTTCACGCTACACAACCTGTTAGCCGCTACACTGTGTTGTCCATCTATGTAGATCTCTACGCGTCACGTCTCCTTTGGCGACCTCGCGTCTTTGCGCGCTACAGAACTACGTCACTGCGTGGATTCTCCTCGACCTACAGTGTCCATCTGTCTTGCATACCTACGCTGCAACATGTATCTCACGTCCTTACGTTGCACTTCTTATTGCCTACACTGTATCTCCTATCACAAATAAAATAAACCCTCACAGTACCTTGTTCCATAGCAAATATTAGTGTCGATAAATCATCACACATATGTTATATCGTTGTCAAATTAATTATCATATATATATATATATATATATATATATATATATATATATATATATATATATAAAAAATAGCACATACACTACGGTAATCCCAAAATTAACATCGGCCAAAAGCGTTAATTAACCATTCTTAAACGTTAATTGTAATTAACCCGGCAAATAATAATTTCGACTTTTTACCTACGATGATAATCGGCGTTAATTAGCATAATTAGCGTCAATTTGCCGACTTAATTAGTAATTAACGTCGGCGGATGCAACGCGAGCGATAATTACTACCGTTACCTCGATAATTAACGTCGGTCTGCTGTTTGCCGATGTTAATTAATAATTAACGTCGGCGAGAGGCTGGCGGCGTTAATTAGCGCCGGGATAATTAACGTCGGTCTGGAATTTGGCGGCGTTAATTAGCGATTTCTGGAGAATTTATCGGACAAAACAGTATCCCGAATTACTAATTAACGTCGGCTACCGTAAGCGGCGTTAATAATCTGCCTAATCTAACATCGGCTACGCGTGGTAAGGCGTAAATTAATGCCTAATTAACATAGGCTACCCTAATTAACGTCGGTGACCCGTGGCCCGCGTTAATTATATATACCGAGGTAACTTTTACCCTATTTTCATGTTTAGCCACACAATTCAATACATAATATAATCAACATTGACTGACAATTCACACATCAACACATACAATTCATGAATATAATCAATCCACCGAGACACATGCATATAATCAAGTTATCGATCCATCATAATATCAAATTGTCATAACATCCAAAAAAGGCCAAAGTGACACAACTACAAACACATCCAAAGTTCAACTCGAATCATACACATCCAAAGTGACACACCTATCAAACAATCTACAACTCTTGGCCGACATACGGATTATTGGAGTTACGGCGCTTGATCAGGAAGCAAAGCGCGTTGACAAAGCGGTTGGACCATCGGTTCCCTACACAAGAAAATACAAGATTAGACAATAATATAAGAATGAATGTACCATAAGAAAATAAGTAAAAAGCGAACCATGGGATCTGCGGTCTTTGCCGTAAGCGTTGCGGTAGTCTTGTAAGCGAGGGACCCATGTGCCGATGATCCCTACATAAGGCAACAATTATAGCTAGATTGATCAAAATTTACTAGATTTACAAGTTTTGACAAAATTTAGCTAGAAATTAGTATGTGTAGCTATATTGAGTAAATTTAACTACATTTACAAAGTTTAACTATAACGGACCAAGTTTAGCAAAAATGAACTAAATATCGTTAAATTCATCAAACTTAACTCTAGAGATACTTAGTCTTGCTAGATTAGCTAATTCTAGCTAGAAATGACTAAGTTTAGCTAGATTGACTAAATGTAGCTAGTTTGAACAAGATTAGGTACAACAAATTAATATTAGCTAGATTGACTAAGTTTAACTCGATTCACAATGTTTAGCAAGAATACGAGTTGCGGGAGGTCTTGGGAGGATACATCCCCCATTGTGGCGGCTGGTGGTGGAGCAGTGGAAAGACAATGTTTTGCCCCATACTTTGAACATTGCTTACAAATACATTGTATAAGTATTTTGAATTAATAGATTCTCTAAATGCAATAGATTGAAGATTCGGACTTACTTGAATCGCCGATTCTTTGTTGTGCATTGTATGAAGCGTAGTACTCTTGCTGCTTGCCCTTGCATAATCATCACGTTGGCGCAACTCCTCCAACGACCCTAGTAGCTCCAACTCACCTCACGAGGAGGCGACGACTACCAACCCAGAGCTGCAGGGGCGAAGAAGATCCTCTCATTTCGCACCACAGCGATCGATCCTCCGGTGAACATGGAATACCTTCAAAATCGTGACCACAAAGGCTTGAGCACTTGAAATTATGACTTCATGAAATTTTAGAAGGTATGACATCTCACAGTCCATGGGCCTTGCCGCCTCCACTAGCATGCACAACCTACGCCGTCAGCGGTTCCTTCCTCCAATCATAGTCTTCACCATGGCGCTTGACCATTTCCTCGCCATATTTTCCTATATAACCGTCGAGACAATTTAAATGGGAAGCGCAAATCAAACAACTTAATTTGAATTGGATCAAAATTGTGACATGGTGTGGCAGGCGCTTGTGAGGGCAGATACGGTTCCGACGGCGGCGGAGGCGAAGCGGCAGGGCGGTTGGCGTGGTGTTCGGCGCGCGAAGATGCAGGCCGGCGCGAGAGCGAAAGAAGACAGCACGGTGAGCGAAGGTAGCGGTGTCGTGAAAAAAAGATTAGACGAGGTGTCGATTGGGCGTTCACGCTTAATTATCGTCGGCGAGGCTTTAGGCGGCGTTAATTAACTAATTACCGTCGGCCATTTGACACCGGCGTTAATATCTGATTTAATTAACGTCGGCCAAAGAGTAAGCCGGCGTTAATTAATTAATTAACCCGGTCACTGTCGACGGCGTTAATTAATTATTAAAATTAATTAGCGTCGGCTTATTCTTGGGCGGCGTTAATTTCCCATTTCTGTAGTGATAGAAATAATATCATTGTTACCTATTTTATTTGAACCCTGAACGCAATTTATAGGTGCTAAAATCAGATATTTAGCTATGAAACTTTCATCTTTTCAAACCTTAGCATCAGCTCCTAAAGTTTACTTTGGTGCCATGCAATCGAGACTTAGCACCCGCTCTCCTATCTATTATCATCGATGCTAAAAAGTTTCTCTTACGTTTAACATTGTCCTGGTACGTAGAGATGCATATCCTCTTAACAAGCAAGAACACGAGACAACGTGTTACTTTGTCATTCTTCCATTTCAGAAACACGTGCAATGAGTGCATGGTCAAACAAACAGTAATTCCTCACGTCACAAATAGTTATCGTTTTGAACATTAGTATGGTTTATAAAACATAATTTTGATCAGTAATTTTTATTGTAATATATTTTAAAGATGCAATAAAATTATCATATGATGAAAGTATGTTTCGAGACAAATCTATACATACTTTTCATGCATCCATTTCGAGACAAATCTACATATATGATTTTCATGTGTCCAATTTAAATATTTAAAAAGATATCGATAGCTAAAATTTCAAAACTTTGATTGCACGTATCCTAAACCAATAGATTTTTGTGAACCGGAGAGTGTATGTAATAGTCGTTGATTAATTGTGTAGCTTTCTCGAGCCAATAAACTAACTGTAAACAATCACAGGATGGAAGAGCTACACGATGATCTCAACTCTTACGTTTTCTCTTGCAGAATACAACAGTGGGTAGCGTAACAGCATGTGTAGCATACGCGTGCACAATCCACATCGCCAACTTGCCCGTCTTCTTCCATCGTCTCGATCGATCGCCTGTTTCCTTTCAATTCAAAAAACGAGTAAACCAGGAAACGCACGACAGAGACGTGCACATACTCTCTTTCTCCCCCGTGTGTGTCAGGAATCAAACGCATTCATGCAACAGCAAAGCTCCAAAGTTGCATTCCTCTACTTCAAGCTGTATACTCCTGCCTGGTGACCTCTCTGCCTAGTGTGGAACTGTGAGCTTAGCTATCACACTGTCAGATCCCGCGAGCGTCGAAGAGAGCAAGAGATGACACGAAGCGCGACGTCGCTGTCGTGAGATCGATCGAAGCGCTGCGGCGATCGATCTGCTTGCCTCTAACCTAAGTACACGACGTGGATAATTAACCATTTAGTTCGATATAGATGCGTGTACATGGCTAGGGTTAGAGCCCTTTCTTGGACGGCAATGTCCAACTCCAATTAAGTTCAGAGATCCCAGTGCAGTGCTTGCCACTGGATCAGTCCCTTGGAATCAGGGTGCATTTATGTATCTTAAATTACATTGATCATAGTTAAGCATGTTCGTCGCCATGAAGGGGAGGGAACCGACGTTAGCTTCGGAAGTTTTTGTTCGGTCAAAGGCCTATATGGTTCGATTCTGGCTTCGTTTTCCACTGATTCATGCATGCATGTACCAGAGTGATCCGGTCCCAAAACGTAGTGCAATTTCCTTCCAAGTGGAGTGTAGATTGTAGAAGTAGTCATCAATTAGTACTACCTGTCTTGATTTCGAAATAAAAGAAAGTGTACTTCTCTGGCGAGCCATCTAAAATCGACATTGAACATTACCTCCACCAGTCACGTTTTAACATGTATTTTTTCTGTGATTGACGCAAAATTGAGTTGGCATGAAGCATCTTTTAGTAGTCACTCGACCTTGTGGGGTTTCAATTCCTTTAATTTCCCATTGTATGATTTTTTTAGGAACAAGTAGTGTCATGCGGAAGACCTTAAGTATATATATAGTCGCATGCTAGGATTCATGCGGTAATCTTACAGTGAAGGGAAAAAAATTCATGTAGCCATTCTTAATTTGAATTTAGACACTTAATTACTCACTACAGTCACAAAAAAAAACGTTATTTTGGTTATGTCCGGTCAAACTTTATAAATGTGGTTATCGATATTTTTTTTAAAATTTAGATTGGACACGGAAAATAGGGTATATAGGAATTTGTACCAAAAGAACTTCCAAAAGTATAATTTTATTATGTTCTATAAATGAATTACAATAGAAATTAGTGGTCAAAGTTGCGTTTTAGAGACCTTGTCAATATTTAAAACGATATATTCTTTTGTGAACAGTGAAAGTATTTTGTAAGGAGAAAAGGGCAAGAGAAACATTCACTTAAGATTTAAACTAATTTGGCAAACTTATGACCCAGAAATAATCTTCGGTTACAACAGATATCAACCTAAAATATACGTATTTTAACTTAGCCGCAACTTCGTCTCCCAGGCTAGAAATTGGAGAACCAGTAACCACAATTCAGAAAACTGCTCAAATCGAGCATGTCGTGCCTCATTTCCAGTCAGAATTATCAAAAGTTGTGTACTCATCAGTAGTCACGTCAGTAGATCGACAGAGCCTTGCGATCTTGGTGAACAAAGAACTTGTGCACGCGAGAGATGCCATATCACTGTCCAATCATATCCATCGATGATCACCCGATAAAAGACGCACGCAGGAATTTTGCCACAATGGTCGCCGAAAGCTCCAGATAATTCTTGCAGGAAAGAACAGCAAAAGGTCCCAAGAACAACGTAGATGGTAGGCGTAGAAGAAACCACGATTAACTAGAAATTAACCCCGTACAGGCACTATGTCGCAACCGTAGAGGAGTTGATGATGTGACTCTTTTTAACAAAGGTGTTTTCCACCCCTATATATAACACATAGCAGGAGCGGATCCAGAGGGTAAGTCGACTGACGTACCTACTACCTCCGGCAAGACTGTAGGTGCCCCTTAGCATTTTCTACTTTTAGATGGTTCGATTTATGTTTTATTTACTTATCTCATGTTAGTATTGTCCTATTAGTAACTCTTAAATTTTAATCTGTGGTACGTCGCCGTTGACACATAGGATTACTTGCATATAAGGGTGTGGGCAGGGTTATAAATATTGACAAAAATTGCGATTTTCAACCATATCGAGCCGGTTCGATAAACTATATCGGTCGATAAACCGGTCAAATTAAAAAAATCAAAAAAATTAGAAATAATTTATGCGACGTAAATAGCTCGATTATTGGTAAAAATCGCTCAAAAATCGACTGTAGGAAAATTTCGTTTGAATGATCGATTATCGGTGAAAACCAGTTGATTTTTTTATTTTTCTTATTTTCAAAAAATCTGATTTCGGAAACCTTTGGTTTTTGCTGATTTTCGATGAAAACCAGTTTCGACTGAGATTCAATTTTTAATACAATCCTGGTGCAGAACCAAACCCCCGGATAAACGGCATCTGGCCGCGTGCTTTCACCACGGTGAACTCATCCTAGCCCCAGCTTCCCAGTGCAATGATAAAGCTTGCATGTTGTTAGCTAGATACAACCTGCATCAAAATGTATCCAACGGAAATGCTGATAATCAATACACCAACATCTGGAACAAAAATTGGGGGTGAGGTGAAAAAGCCTATGTATATACGGTAGAATTCCCCTCCTTCAATATTTGGCACGCCACGTTGCAAGGCAAGCAGAGACACCAAGCTAGACGCCAAAATTGTTGCCCAAAAATTAAACTTTTTGCGTGCAAGGATCGCCTGTCACGTATCCACAGGCCGGCGGAACCCCAATTTCTCGTGGACGCCTTTGCCAGCTCCCCGCAGCCTCTTGTCTTACTTCGCGGCCGAACGCGTTCGGAATCTCTTGATGCGGCTTAGCCGTGCCCCAATCGGGAAGCAATGATCGACGAGGCTAACCGAGAGGATGTTGTGTCTCATTAGTTTTTGTTCACGGGACACGAAATTTAATATAGATCGTTTATTCTTTTTATTTAATAGCTCAGATTAATTAGTATTTATTTACATTTTAAGAATATCCTCGATAAATCAATGATTAGATTTGATTTTTACTAATCACCATATACTACCGGTGTAATGTACCGTAAAATTTGTCTAGTTTTTTATTGGTATTCGCTTAATTATTTGCAGATCGTCCTCACTGATGGATCACGCTCTCCATCGTACTGTCTACTCGGTAAAAAAGATGGTCAATATTTAAGGACTCACTTCTTGATTTACTTCGGTCGGTGTGGTCTGCACCGACCCGATAGCAAGGGCCAAGGAGCGAGTCCTCACTTAAGAATTATCCTTAGAGAGGGTTCTTCTGTTTATGCTCTTTCCTTTCGCCGGGTATTCGATTTGGATCCAATTTTAAGGACGGGTCGTGTACTATGATAAGCCAGTTCGAGCTCGACGGTACCCATGGCGAACGAGAAACTGAGAAAGTGGCCGGGGGAATGTCCTGCCGGTAGTGTAGGTGGTGGGCACCCGCATGCATGCCTTGCTCTCCTCGGCTCAAACCCAATCCTGTCTTGTCAGTTGTCACAGCGCGCGTGCATGGAGACTGTTGCTAGTGCTGCTGCCTTGTCTTCTACATCCTTCGATGCAAAGTTGAATTACAGATGCGCTGCACCACCAGCAGGAATGAGAAACTGATGAATTCTGCTTCTGCCACAAATATATCGCTGGCTGCTAAGAAACTGACAAAATGGCAGAAATTCTAGACTGCATGTTTCGACTTCTCCATCAACTGACTCAATTATCAACAAGACCGGATATCATTGCCACATGGACCAGGGAATAGATGTGCTTACATAGTGGCCGTTGATGCCTTGGGTGTGCTGCGTGTATGCCTTTGCATGCCTGCATGATGCATTGCACCGAGTTGCATTGCAGACATACTTACCCTCGCATAATTGAGATTTGACATTGCAAAACGCCAAGAATTAACAGCTAGCTAGCTTATTTGCAGCCTGAGATTTCTGTTAAGTTCGACCATATCTTGTAGCCTTCTGCAATGTCTGACAACATGGCTACATCGGACATGTACGTATGCAGTATTAATATGCACTTGAAAGACTACGTGAAGATTTATTTATATTTATAATGAGTAATTGGCTATATTTGAGTTTGTAGTGATCAGATTTGAATTTGAAATGAGTGGTTTTGGCCTTTTGAGTGGTCGGGCCTCGAGTGGTTTTGGCTTTTTGAGTGATCGAGGTTGTGGGTGTGAGATCGTAGAGCCTTAGCTAGTCGGGCTTTGGTTGATCGAAACCTTGACTGGTCATTGCTATGTGATGTATTTGTTTATCGTTGATGGTTGTAGGACTTTGGAGTTAAGCCATGGTGAGATAG
Organism: Guadua angustifolia; assembly: GCA_036346375.1. Classification (NCBI taxonomy): domain Eukaryota; kingdom Viridiplantae; phylum Streptophyta; class Magnoliopsida; order Poales; family Poaceae; genus Guadua; species Guadua angustifolia. Next base: position 35,154,770 of record CM070509.1, on the reverse strand, counting down.
AGGAGATCGGGACTAAGCTAGGAAAGCTGGGGTCCAGACGGTATAGGTGGCGCCAAAGATGACTGAGGCTGAAGAGTAGCTACAAGCCAAGAAGACAAGTGGATGGTTTGTGAGAAGGATTTTGGTTTTGCACACTTGGTTATGAGGCTTTGTAATCACCCTTCTCACAAAGAAATAGAAATCATTTTCGTGCTCAAGTTATAGCTCATTTAGTTGCTCTTCTTTCTTGAGTTTTGTTCTCTCTGGGATTTCTTTCTCTCCCGATCTTGTTGCCAAGGATGATTGATTGTTAGATGAACCTTCTATAGATCATATCATAATAATGTGGGCTAGCTGCAGCTCCCTCTTCTATTTTCTTACAAGAAAATGGTCTTTTTATTGGAGAAGAGAAAAATCTTTGATAAGTCGATCGTGTTCTTAATTAGTTTGAGGGTTAGTTTTTAGGTGTTCTTGCTTGCTGTGACATGTGAAAGGCCATTTAGAGTTATCTTGATCATCAAATCCCCACAAGCTCAGGGTGAAGCTTGTAGTTTTTGTCTGATTTTGATGCAATCTTTCTTAGATTGAAAAAAGTCAAAACTTTGATATTAATATCTGTGATTAAAGGTTGGAATAGATTTCTAACATCTTTAAGAAGATGTATACAAAATTTCACGAGTTTTGGATCAGCTGATTAAAAGTTACATCGATTTTTGATTTTGAGATCGCACTAATTTTACTATTCAACCAAGAGCACTGTTATCAGCTATTTATTTTTATTGTTAATCCGACCGGTTGCAGTTTTGCTGTTCATTGGGTACGGGTCACCCGAACAATTGCTGTTTCACTGTTTGTCGAGTACTGTTTATCCAATCACTATTTGTCGACGATTCGGGAACCGGTCCCCCGCCGAGCTTACTTGTTGAATGAGGGATCAACCTAGGGCCCCTTTTTCACAGGGGGTATAGTTTCCGAGGTCCTACTGAGCTACAAAGACAATGGCAGCGAGCAGGGAAATCGTTTTTGTCTGGTTCGGGCCTCTCGCTAAGGAGATAACAACCCTACGTCCAGTGATTGAACTGATGCGTGAAGATTTCTTACAATGGGGTATGCTCTGAGTACAAGTGCGGAAAGTAGATGCATGCGAACCCCGAACCCTTCGCGGGAGGAGGTATTTATAGAGGATTACAGGCGATAAGACAGTTATTACAGGGGGCGATCTACTGTTATGGACGTGCGTAGAACTGTTGCCGCGCCACCCGCCGGGCACCATGCGACGTGGGTATAGTGAGCGTAGATTGCGGGCGCGCAGACCACGGGCGGCTGTGTAGTTAATGCCACGTCTTCTTCGTAGACCGTGCCCAGCTTTTGGGTGATCTTCGAGGCATTCTCCGGCGGATCGGGTCGCCAGGTCGAGGACTCCGAGCAAGCATTCTCGGGGGGCGGATGCTTGACGAAGGTCGGAATACTCGGGGGACGACCCTACGTAGGGACGACGCCCGAGCACGAGCATAGTCGACGTCGGCCGGGTTCCAATGATCGTTTAAGGGCAATAACCAATCCCCGATACTATTCATCTGATCGGAGGAAATTTTTATTCGTTTCTATTCACCCTTGCCTCTGGTCGCCATTTTGGGTCCTTCAGCACTTCGACAAGTTCGTCGATCCGTCGTCACCGACGTTATCTGCTGCCGCTATTTGATTATGTTCTAATCCATTTCGTCGTAGACACGCGTGTATCCATGTTCTCAAACAAAATTTTGCATGATGCTCTCCCCCCAAAAAAAAACCTGCTTTGTATGATGAAGGATCGACGACTATATAAGCTTATATGTTGTACACTTGTACTGGATAAACTTGGGGGCTTTTGGTTATCTGCCACTCCTCATATTGCCATTCGTTAAAATGCCACTCGGGCTCACTGTCATAAACACAGAAGGTCTCACATGTCATTGAGACAGGAGTGGCATTTTAACGAATGGCAATATCAGGGGGGGCATATTACCAATTTTTTCATAAACTTGAGTCCTTAAGAGCGATAGAGAAGCACATTGTTTACATTACATGCATGGTTACGTATTAGGCGCCCACGTACGTATGTACGTAGAATGACCGTAGAATGGAGCATATATTAACCATTATATGGCACCTGGAATTGCCGAGAGGAGAGGGCATCCAGGTGTCACCCTTGTCATTTTTGTGAAAAGCCTCCTGTGTTTCTTGAAATTGCGGATAGATTCCTAGGAATTACGAATAGGTCCTCCGCGATTTTTTGTGAGGAGAAGAATTTTTTCCCCGATTCACGTTTGGGTCCCTCGCACGCTATTTTACGAAAAAACCCACGTTTAATTCAAATCGTGAGCAAGCCCTTTCCTTGTTTTTCGGGATAGCGGATGTGTCTAAAACGTAACAAATGTGTCCTTACTCCTTACGCTTAGCTCCTTTTTCCGTTTTTCCTAAAAAATGTTTTCATCGCTAGAAATATGTGTGCAGCTCGTCTCTAGACTTTTTCCCTACTCGATTTTCCAAATTCGATCTACGGTATTTTTTAGACATGTATTGTTACACGCGAGCAGCGTAGAGTATTAGGCTCGATAAAAGGAGGTTGTCGTCTCTGATAATTTTTCGCCGTTTTTCCTCTATGTGTGCAGCTATGTCTCTAGACTTTTTTCCCGACTCGATTTTTCATTTCGATCTCGGTATTTTTTAAACATGTATTGTTACGGTAAGAACGCGTAGAGTATTAGGCTCGACAAAAGGAGGTTGTCGTCTCGATAATTTTTAGCGTTTTTCTCTAGACTATTTTCTCACCTCGGTTTTCAGCTCGGTCTCAATATTTTCCAATTAATTCGCCGAAAGAGATATTTCTAGAGATCACGAGTAGGTCCTTTCGCCATTATTTTGCAAAAATACCCGTAATTCGCAAATTCAAGACGCGAACCTGGTTCTTTCGACACAATAGACGGAATTACGTATTTTTGCGAGAAAAAATTTGGGTTGGATTTTTCGCCGACACAACATCATCGCGTTTTCACGCCCATGATAAGACGGCGTGCAATAGCACGCTACCATATCTAGTACTAGTAAGTAGAGAAGTCTTAGCTGTCTTAGGAGACTACTTCGAGTGAAACATCTCATGACAGGCTCGTATATATGGTTTAACTGTAGAGAATTTTTTACAGTAGATAACACATGTAGTATATAGTGGTAGTAGAAATCAAATCTAATCATCTATTTTTCAATGATATTTTAGATTTTTTTCATCTATTCATCAAGGGTATTTTAGACTTTTCCTAATTCGTTCACATTTTTGAATTCACCAAATACTAGGTGATCTTTAGATACTTTTTATCCATTCATCACGATCATATGATATGTTTTATCGTAGAGGACATATAATATGACGGAACTTTTTACCCTTTTACCTCTTTCTGAATTTTACTATCAATAGTACAGATGGTACTATAATTAGATCTAAATTAATTTCAACCATTAAATTTAAAGAAATAGATGGCTTATATTGATTTTAATCCAGGTAAAAGAGCTCTAACCGTAAACTATCGACGATGGTCTTGACCTATATTATACTCATGGATCCTCTGAATCTTTCAGAAAAGAACACAGACGTCTAACTGACATGTAGTGATTAATTACTTCGCTGTCCAAACTAATTAAGCCCGTCAGGTGGAATGATGTATAGAAGTGTTAATTGAAAGAAATTGTCTCTTTCAAAAATTTATTTTGTCAAATTAATTGAGTGGTTTATTTTGAGAAATCATTTCGATTATATAAATCATGACTGCCGATTAATAGCACCCAGAATACTCTATCTTCTGTCAGAAGTAACTGCCTTAGTGGTGGTGGGTGTATCTTTAGAAATTTCAGAGGTTTGGCATCGATCCAACATGGAAAAACAACATGGAAAAGCATGCTAGATTCTTCGTTCTTCCTTTCTTTTCTAAAGAAAAAAGCTTAGGTCCTTCGAAATGCAGACGATCTATACACCACAAACACTGGACGAAATACTAGTGCGAAAATATGAATACTTTGTCAATAGTGTTCAACTAGCTTGTGGACTGGATGGTGGACGATGTTGATGTGAAATTTAGGGTCTGTTTGTTTTAGCTTTTCATTCTAAATTTTAGCCTTAAAAACAGAATAAAAAACAAACAGTCTGGTTCTAGAATCTGATTCTCACAATCTAGTCCACCTATATACACTAGAATCTACAATCCACTTTATATGTGCTTTTGGATTCCAGTTTTTGGAGAATCAACTTCTCTACAACCACAATCTAGAATTAACTTTTAAAGAATCCAAAGCTGAAATAAACAGGCCTTAGACTTGTGTGGTGACAAAATGAGAAAATTCACATACGATCGATAGTGCTTGAAACAATACTGTTTACTGTCCCGACACTCCACGTCTACACGAGCACTCGTTTTCAGGGAGGTCAAGATAAGAACGTAATCAATAGGCACTCTCCCCTAAACCCAACGATACCTCCTCTCTCCCTCCCAACTCTTCCTATATATGTACATGCAACCGTCAATGTATCCATCCATCGATTCACACATACAAACACACATCGCATTAAGTTGTGGTTCTTGTTGAGCCATTGAGCACTTGCACACGAGCATCTCCTGTTCAGAAGAACAGAGCTTTGGATCCTGTCCTTCACCTTGTTTTGGGTCGTTGAAGGAGAAGCTAAGTTCGTAAGTGCAAGAAACTAAAAGAGAGCAAGAGATGGAGGATGTGACGAAGTTCTTGTTTGGAATTTCTGGTGAGTGTTATTGCTCTTCATTTTTATAGTAGTAACATTAACATCTTGTATTTTTTTTGGTTGGTTTTAATTAGTGGATATTCTTGTTGTGTCACTTCGACTTACCGCTTGGTTGTGTTATTTCAGGCAATGTCATTGCTCTCTTTCTCTTCCTGTCCCCGGTGTAAGTATTTGATGCATAATGACATCTCTTTTGGATCAGTTGTTATTTTTCGAGGGGGGATCAGTTGATGTTATTTCCAGGAGAGGGTTAAAAAATGGAGGTGAAGAGAAACCAAAGAGTTTTTAGATTACACACTCTTCTTTTCTGTATTTTGACTTAATTCAGATTTTGTTTGAAACGTATAACTTCTTTAAGATTCTTACGAAAACTAAACTATTTCCTATAAAATTTCTATATTATTTTTGTAAAATTCCTGCGTTCCAATCAAATGCTCGGTGAGTTCAGGAAACATATAATTTCAGAAGCGAATTTGCATATCCACAACAACGACATAGTACACAACCTTTGTCTCAGCCAAAAAAGTTATCCCCGTAGACTAGGTTCCATGGATCTTGTTTTACTTCATTTATTCTGGTAATTTAAACTAGAAACTTCGGGCAATTCCACCTACACATATTGCCACCTTCAATTCCACATATGTCCCTTTCTTTGTCCAGTTCTGACAATATTCTATTCCTTTCATAAAACACGCTGCAATTTTACTGCTAGCTGCTGCTTGCAATTAACGGTCTTACTGAATAGACGTGCTAATTCCAGCATCTAATTAATTTGTGAACTTTTTTTCATAGTCCTACCTTCTGGAGGATCATTCGAAGGAAATCAACAGAGGACTTCTCCGGGGTGCCATACAGCATGACACTCCTCAACTGCCTCCTCTCCGCATGGTAAACTTCTCAAAATTTTCAGAGAATAACCAATATGAGTTACGCTACATTTCTGAAAGAAAGCGGTCGAACAGATGCTAAAAATACTAATGAATGAAGTAGTCTGATAGATCCTGTTTAGAATGTAGATATCTCATTGAAAGTTTCACAGCAAACGGTAGTAGAATTGATGAAACAGTAGGTGTTTTTGTTGCCTGCCCTGGAAGGGACAGTGCATGGTAGTGACCAAATAAAAACTGAAGAGCTCTCGATCTGCATGGGTTTGCTGTGTGGTACAGCCGGTAGGCCATGCCACAGGTCTGGATGGGCCTCACCATGAGGCTGGAGATCCATCGCTTGCCATCTCAATTGATTACTGTCCTGCCACGTGGCTCAGTGCAGAGCAATGGTCGTGACACCAACATGTGCGGACATACATCCTGATATATATATAGTACCAGTTAGGTCAGTCCGATCTACACCATACCCTATAGGTCAAATCAAGTGACACCGAAGCTCTTTAATTTAACATATACGATTCTTTTAACATATAAACATGTGATCTTCTTGTTATAAGTTACAAATTCGTAACGACTCCAGTGACCTGGTGATCTATTTTGAGCAGGGCTAAGCGAAAACATGCGAATAAATTTCCATGCAACTTGAAATTTTTTTGCAATACGATCGATGAAGCGAAAGAAGCTAAACCGGTCTTGGTTGATTCTGAAGGTATGGGCTGCCGTTCGTGTCCCCGAACAACATGCTGGTGTCGACGATCAACGGCGCGGGCGCGGCGATCGAGACGGCATACGTGGTGATCTTCCTGCTCTTCGCGTCGAGCAAGAAGACGAGGCTGCGGACGCTCGGCCTCGCGTCGGCCGTTGCGGCGGTGTTCGCGCTCGTGGCGCTCGTCTCGATGCTCGCCCTGCGCGGCCAGGGCCGCAAGCTCTTGTGCGGCCTCGCCGCGACCATCTTCTCCATCTGCATGTACGCCTCGCCCCTCTCCATCATGGTACGTACGTGCACGTTGCGTCGATCTTCGTGCAAGTCAGCTAGCTAGCTTTTTCATGGTGGCTTGGTTTGATGTAACTGTACATGTTACTAGCTTATACTAACTTGGTAATTGATTGACTGGTTGTTGCAGAGGCTGGTGATCAAGACGAAAAGCGTGGAGTACATGCCGTTTCTGCTGTCGCTGGCGGTGTTCCTGTGCGGCACCTCCTGGTTCATCTACGGCTTGCTCGGCCGCGACCTCTTCGTCGTGGTAAGTACGCGGCTCAACTTCGAGAAATTAAACCTGCCCGATCTATCGAGACCAATGCTTCGTCTCCATGCCTCGCTCGGTCGACCGCGACACACGTCAAACAACCGTAAAAAAAATACTAAAATACTGCTGTCGCTACCGTTTCCTTAGTTTGGATTATGTATGCAGTAATCAATGCACTTTCTAGGCTTTTCTCCGTTAGTTGCCGTATCGTTGTATCGGGCTCGGCGATTTATCACTACTGGATGCTCTTGCGGTCCCTGCCGGCCGGATCATTCGCTCGTCCGAGCCAGAGTGCAAATGCGCCGCGCCGATGCGTGCGTAAAGTTTGTGGCCGCCGATCGACCACGCACGACCATACGCGCTGCGCGCGCAACGTGCTCGAGTAAATGGACCGCGCCGAAGAGGCGAGGCAGCGCCCATGCACGCGCGCAGCCATGGCCTTTATGCGTACCCTGTAACGCAAGAGAGCCGGCCCGCAACTGCTTTGCCACATACCGCATGATTACCGCGTCATGTTTTGGGCTGATTAGCGACTGGTGCGCATGTCTGCTTAATTTGGTCTTTGCTTCTTGGCAGATCCCTAACGGGTGCGGGAGCTTGCTCGGCGCTGCGCAGCTGATCCTGTATGCCATCTACCGGAAAAACAAGGGCGGCGCCGGCAGTAAGCAGGGCGACGACGTGGAGATGGCCGACGCGAAGAGCAGCAACAGGGTCGCCGCCGACGGCGACGGCGAGTCCACAGCCGCCAAGATGGGCGGCCAAGTGTAGATCGGTCGATGAGCCGTACATAAAATGCGAGACAAGAAATGTAGAGAAGTGCATGCCTTATGTATGGCATCCGCTTACTATAGCAAGCTTGTTATTGTTAGTACGTTAGCTGTATGCCTGTGTGTTCTATACCCTTCATCGTTTTTTTTTTTGGGTGTGAGATTTGTGTTTTTCTCTACTCAGTTAGGGGATCGTTTGTGTCCCTCTTGCGACTGTTAAGTATCCCAGCTGTAACCTTGTACCTGAATGCATACGAGAGTGACAGCAATACAACTGTCCTGTAGGCTGTACTGAAGTTTTTTTTTGTTAACAAGATGTACTGGAGTTATCTTTACCAAACGAATAATGGTTTTGCTACAGAACCCTCAATTGATCTCAAGCTCACATTGCAATGCAATGTAGAGGCAACAGGGTTTTTTTTTTTCTTTTTGTTCTTAAATTACAGAGGCAACTGTTTTGGTCTGGATTCTCGGTTTGTTTCTCCTATGCTCTGCACTGCGCGTAATTGTTTGGACCGGAGCCGGAGGGTGATTGCGCTGCGCGCATGGAGCCGCGACGTAGCCTTTGCGTATGGACTGGGCCTTTAAGGAGGCAGTAGACATACGTGCTTTCGGGCAAAATTGGGCTACAGCTATTAAAATAATTTGTGCTAAATGACCTGGCCCATGTTCGCAAGCAGCACAAACCCCCACCACTTTAAAGGCGGTTTTATATTGTGTGTAGCATTACATAAAAAATCTATTAATTGTACTTGTATGAGAGATCATTACAAACAACTATATAGACAATCAATTGCACGGAGTAATTGTTAGTCATGTCAAGATGTATTACAGACCAACAACCACCTATACATCAAGCTACGTTTAGATATATAGCCCAGTTCGCCCGGCTACAAAAGGCTAAACTAGCCTAGCCAAACTCTACCCGGAGAAGCAGGTCTTCTTGTTTGGTTCCACGTCCACCACATGTGAAACTATGGTTGAGTAAGCTTTTGTAGTGTTTGTTTGTTAGGATGAAGTGGGATCACTGGCGGATTCGGAGGTGGGTCGGTGGGCCCCAACCCAACCAAAAATTCCAAATCTGATATATTTCTTTGCAGTTGATACAGGAAATTTACTGCTTCTTGCGTGATTATGGCGACAGCGGCAATCTACAGCCTTTTCATCATCAACAAGTCTGGTGGCCTTATATACTACAAGGTATCTTCCTGAAGTCCACTTTCTCCTCTTTCCTATAGAGCTGGAGCCTGAACAATGCAACACACATCTCTCCAGGACTATGGGTCAGCAGGGAGGATGGACACCAATGAGTTCTCAAATTGGTATTGATTCTACCAGTGGCGACGGCAAGTGTTGAAAGAGCATTTTTTGCTATGAATTTCATCAAGAATAAGTTGAGAAATAGGATGGGTGATAGTCTTTTGGACGATTGTCTAGTCACATTCATTGAGCGAGGTATTTTCTTTAAAGTGAATGAAAAAGATATAATATACACTTTCATGCCCATTAGAAAGCGTAGACCCAACAAGAAGTAGTACTGCAATCTTCTTCAAACTATTGTAGTCGCGTAAGTTTCTTTAAGTCAAATTTCATACTTAGTTGTTGATTTTAAGATGTTCGTAAGACACCTTATTAATATATCATGATGCACTTTTGGTAAATTCTATACTTGTATTGTATATTGGCATGTTAGATTTACGGTATTTAAAAAATTTGTGCCAAGTTGGACCACCCATACCCAAAATCCTGGATACGCCACTGAGTGGGATAGGTGAGGTTATCTCAAGACGAGGAGGCCTACCTACATTTGGTTGGGAGGATGGAACAGAATGGTTCAAGATGAGTTCATCCTTCTCAAGGGAATATTCCTGTTTTATTCAGGACAAAGTCGTTTGACGAAATCTCTCAAACGAACTTGTCCCACCTTGTTCACACAACACACGTGACCACGATGTGGGATCCAGTCACCACCTCACCGGCTGACAACAACGAGGGAGCCACACCATGGGCAAAGCTGGTTGGGGAGGAGGCAGCGAAGCTACTAATGGAGGCGGAAGCATGCACGCAGCTCTGTCGGTGGGTGGCTCCAGTAGCAGGAGGCCGTGGTTGGCACCGTGGAAGACGGGTGGAGGTGGTTAGGATGCACATTCGGTTTTTTTTATTCGGTTTAAAAATATTTTGGTTTTTGGAAACTATAAACCGAACCAAACCAAAGAAATTCAAAAGCCGACCGAATTAACCAAATAAATTTAGTTCGATTAATTTGATTTTTTTTCAGTAAACCAAATTTTAGGATGCAGTAGTGCAGCAGGCAATAGGCATTAGGTATTCCAAATCAAATAAGCTATGCATACATGATACAACACTTATTTTGTGGCAAAACCAAGCAGCCAAGGCAAAAACCCAAGAAACCCAAATCAATTTGGTTCCTGAAATTGCTATTAATTCGCATCTTCCTTAATCTAATCTTATGGGCAATATGAATACATATCATTAAAGACAAATTTGAAACAAACAAAGAACCCTTGTATCACAGAATCAACGAACGAAAGAAAACCAAGAATCCAAATCTATAGATTTTACGACTTCCCATCCAAATCTACATATTTTACTATTTCCCATCCAAATTGAATATGATGAATCAGCATCAAACATCCAAATCATAACATGGCTTGCATCGCCTTAATCGCCTATTGGTAAACCACTAATCTCAACCAAAGTCATCTAATTCCAAAATCCAAGTTATGGGAGAGGGAGATCCGAATCTCCAAAACGCGGCAAATCCAAGCTCCAGCTCCACCGGGATCGACCATGATGAGATGCGGGTAGAAGGGAATGAGAAGGAGGGATCAGGAGAAGGGAAGCTCACCTCAATTCTGGAAGAGCACAGCCAAGGCGACCTAGTCGAGGTCAAAACATGGAAGCTCGGGGATGGTGGATGACGATGGCAACTGCTCAAGGACGGACAGTGACGGCTCGATGTGCGGACAATGACAGCTCGGGGGGCATTGTCAGCACCTCCCTCTTGAACATCCTCCCTCCTCGACTCACGGAGGGCACGGGAGGTAGTAGGGCTTGACTACTGTCACCGATGCATGTGAGAATGGGAGGGTTCAAAGGGAGTAGTGATGGCCAAACGGGCCGGCCAACACGACATCATGTTGGCAAATTCAGTACACGGCCTGACTAAGGCGGTCCAGAAATGAGTCGTGCAAGTGCGCCATACTACCCATACGTCGTGCTTGGGCTGGCATCCCAACACGACCCGTGATAGCCCGGGGCACGGCACAGCCTGGCCCGTTTAGCCCATTTACTTTGACAAATAGTCATTTTATAGTCGTTGGAGGATTAAAAATTCAAAAAAATCTAAGAAAATTCCAAAAAAATCTCAATTTTTTCCTATAAATAGGTGGCTGCCCCCCCCTCATTTTTGCACCATCAATCTTGCATTCTCTTCTATTCATTCTCTTGTGGAAATTCTTTTGCTCTTAGTGGTAATTTGGCAAAATTCAAAGTAGTTTTGCCAAAAAATCCAAAAATTGAAATTCGACTTTCGACGTGTGAAGAAATCAAGGTAATAATTATGATTTAATTTTTCATTTTATTAGTATTGGTACTTCTGTGATCCTACCTCTCCATGTGAGATAAGTAAGACCACATGGCTGACGTGACGGCAGAGGTCAGGCCCTCTCACGGTCGTTCGTACATGCACTTGGCGAGTGGCGGAGTGTAGGGTCGAGATGCGCCTAGAGGGTGAATAGGCGTTTTAAAATTAATCGCTCACTAAACAATTCGGCTAAATACCCTAAATCAAAACCTAATCAAAGATACATGCAGGCGATAAATAGGTTTTGACAATTAAAGCCTAAATCAACGAGGCTCATTTATTGCACTAACTAAATTAAATCTCAATACTAGAATTGCTATGTTGAACAAACAATTAATACTAAGCAATTCTAATTACAATCAATCAATTGATTTATGTGCAAAAGTAAATACTTGAATGTAAAGAGACAAGAGACAACCGATGTTTTTTCCGTGGTGTTCGGAGATTCTTGGTGCTCTCCTAGTCCACGTTGAGGCAAGCCCAACCTCTTGGACCGGCTCCCGCTCGAGCACCGCCTCTTTCCACTAGTCGGTGGTTTTCACGCTTCGCAGTGGGCTCAACCGAACCTTCACAAACTTCGCCGGCTTCTCACAATCCTTGATAATTTCTAAATTTAAAATTTATTTTTTTAAAAAAATTATTTTTGTTTTTATAATTTTAATTTAAATTTTTTATTTTGACTTTAAATTTCTTCGATTAAATATTTTTTTTGTTGAAATTTTAATTTTAATTTTTTTAATTTTAGTTAAATTTAAATTCGATTAAATTAATTTATTTATTTTAAATTTTAATTTCAGATAAAATTAAATTATTTTTTCGTAATCAATTTATTTTAAATTACAATTTAAGACAAAAAAATAAATTTTGTTACATTTATTGAGCTCCGCAACGCGCCCGGTTTAGGAGTCGGCAACCCAGAAATGAGTCGTACAAGACGCTTATGCCAATTTCACTGCCGTGTTGACGGCATCCCAACACGATCCGTGATCGGGATCCAAAACCGCGAATTTCGCGAAATTTCGGTTTTCGCCCCTCCGAATTTATATATGCCGGCCAAATTCAAAAATGTTAAAAATTTTGATTTTGCTACAGTGCTGCTACAGTAATTTCGGAATTTCGGCGAAATTCGGTCAAATTTCGCCGAAATTTCGGGTTTGGAGTCCGGATTTTCAAATTTTTGGCCGGATTTGAACGGAATGGGTCCAATAACCCTTAAGAAAGTCTTGTTCCATGAAAATTTGATGAAAAACTAATTTTTGAGATTTTTAAAATTTAGGCAGAAATCTTGTCAGATTTTTAAGAATTTTTAAAAGCTTGATAATGATGTGAAAAAATTATAGTACCATTCTTAGTAGTTTGGGATCATACACAAAAATTGTCAAAATAATTTAACATCATTTGTTATCTTTAAAAAATAAAAAACCGAATGGACATAATTGGGACAGTAAACTTATTATATTTTTACAAATTTTCTCCGGTGTGATCATGATCTGAAATTTTTATGACATATTAATAATTTTCTCAGTACCATTCTATAAAATTTTCAAAAAATTTTAATTTTCTTTGTTTGCTCAATAAAATCTATCAATGCAGTAAGCACTGAACTTATATGATTGCAATCTGCTCTGCACAGTTTTCAGATTTCGGATTTTGATTTATCAGACAATTCAAATATTTTTAAACTTTTTGAAAATTTGTTTTTCAAGTTTATTTCAGGCAATGATCCTTATTTAAAATTTTAGCTCCATATATTGTTCCAGGAATTTATAAAATTCTGACAATGTACTGTGTACATATTTCTGTTTTCTGTTTTGGATTTATCAGGCAACTCAAATATTTTTATAAATTTTTGAAATTTTGTTTTTCAAATTTATTTGAGCTAAGGATTCTTATGTAAAATTTTTAGCTCAAAATATTTCTCCAGGAATTTATAAAAATTCTGACATTCAAAGTACTAGTTTTCAACTCTCTCTGTGTTTGAATTTTTAAAATTTCTCACATTTGATCATCATCTGAAATTTTTCCAGATATATCATAAGTATGTCAGAATCTTCACAAAAATTTCAAAACTTTCTAACATCGTTTGTACTATTTTTCATCCGGTTCAAACTTGCCAATCAACGCTTTCATCTACATAGTATCAGTATTTGAATTTTTAAAATTGCACAGATCTTATAATCACCTGAAATTTTTATGAGAACATCTCTAATGTGGCAGGAACCTACAAAAAAAATTCAAAATTTTTCGGCGTCGTTTGAACCAATTTTCAGTCAGTCCAATTTGGGCGAATTTCGGCAAATTTCGGCGAATTTCGGGGTATTTTCGGCGAATTTCGAAAATTTCGGTGGAAATCAAACCGATTTGAATTTTGAAATTTGAATTTTGAATCTTGTCCGGCCGAAATTCAATTTCCGAAATTCGGATTTCCTTCCAATTTTTTTTCTCAAACGAAAAGTTCATCCTGCGTGATAGCAGGCACGCAAGCAGCCCGTTTAGCCCATTTACTTTGACAAATAGTCATTTTATAGCCGTTGGAGGATTAAAAATTCAAAAAAGTCTAAGAAAATTCCAAAAAAATCTCAATTTTTTTCCTATAAATAGGTGGCTGGCCCTCCCCTCATTTTTACGCCATCAATCTTGCATTCTCTTCTATTCATTCTCTTGTGGAAATTCTTTTGCTCTTAGTGGTAATTTGGCAAAATTCAAAGTAGTTTTGCCAAAAAATCCAAAATTCAAATTCACTTTCGACGTGTGAAGAAATCAAGGTAATAATTATGATTTAATTTTTCATTTTATTAGTGTCAGATCTTTACGCCAGGTACCCTCTCCGCAGACAAGTAAGACCACATGGCGGCTGGCGAAGCAGAGGGAGGTCGGCCCCTCCGAGGCGTCCGCATGGCGTCTGAGCGAAAGCAAGAGCGAGCGAGCTCTCTTGCTCGCCACACGGCGACAAAAGATTGAGAAGGGACTTCGCCTCGAAGTCTCCTTCCCCTGACACGCTGTGTCAGAGCTATTGATTGCGAAGAGTTCTACTGTCGACACGACGACGGCCCATCCCTTTGACGCCTCACACCTAGCCCGTCGCAGGAAAGTCACATCCTGGGCGGACTGGGCGAAGCCATACAACGACATTAAATGAGGCTTGAGGGACCGGACTACAGTGATGGATGTAATAAATGAATCGTAGATCAGTATGATGTCACCTTCTCACTTGCCCGAGCCCCAATCTATATAAGGGAGCTCGTGCATAGAAAAAGGGGCTGAGCCCTAGAACAAAACGAGACCAAGACTCGAGAGCTCCAGCGCACCCTGCGTTTAGGAGTCGGCAACCTCCAAGTAACAAGCCGCTCCTTCGCTGAACTTCACCGAGCACAGCAGAATGCGCTCGGTGATCACCAAGTGCAACACATGCACAAGGACCTCCTCAAGTGCAACACATGCACAAGAGGCTCACAATCCACTTCCTAATTGCAACACATGCAATTAGGGCTCACTCTTAAGCTCAAGAAGCAAATGGAGGAGAATAACACATGCACACACCTCCCACACAACAACAACATGCCCAAGCCCCCAAGGGGTGTATTTATAGCCCACCAAGAAAACTAGCCGTTGGGGGCTCAAAGCAGGTGAAGCTGACAAAAGTGCGGTTACGCCTCTAAGGGCAGTGAGTACCGCCCTCACTCAGTCGGCCATGACCATATTTCGACTACTCGCCTCGAGGGCAGTGAGTACCGACTTCTTGTACTACCGCCCCACCTGCAGTGGCGTAGTCTTGCCTCACCGGCCAGCAAAAACACGACCTCGGAAAAAAGCTACGATGTAACCCCAGTAGTACGCATTTGCGGTACTACATAACAAGGCGATAGTCGGCGAGAGAAAACTAGGGATTCAACTCCAAATCCGATTCTCCGAAAAACAAACTTTGTTCTTTGAGCCAATGGATGGTCAACACATGATCATACACACGTGCAAAGCACATTTGCACCAACTTAGCCCATGCTCAAAGAATTTCAACCAAATCGCAAAAACACATTTTGCAACCAACTCAAAATCTATTTGCAAAACGTATTAAGCAAATCAAACTCGAGTTTATGAGATTAATCCCCCTAACCATGTGAAGGTCAACACGAGACCCAGTCAACTTGCCAACACCCGTTGCAAGCCCTACTCACATGCTCTCAGGATTTCGGACTCATAAACCTCAGTTTATTCGCACAACGAACTTGCAAATAACACAATAAACACATTTCATACTTGAGCACTACTCTTTCCAACACATGCAAAAGTCTAGCTCCAAGCAACACCAAATCAAGGTGCATGAACTCTCTAATTGCAACACATGCAATTCACTAGTTCCATGCAACCAAACCAAATCAAACTTCGCACTAAATCCAAATCACATGTATGAGCTCTCTACGTGCAACACATGCAAGCCTCTAGCTCCATACAAACACTTAAACACCAAATCAAACATATGTGCTCTCTACTCACAACACATGTGAGCCTCTAGCACATTCATAACCACAAACACCAAATCATGCTTGAGCTCTCTCCTTTTGCAACACATGCAAAACTTAGCTCCAAACAACCACATGTTTTGGAAAGATTGTTTTGTAAACAAAAACAAACATGAAGCTTCAACAAATGCAACACATGCAAAAGTGAACTTCACGCAAAAGCCAACGCATTTAGCTTATCCTATTTGCAACACATGCAATTCAAAGCTTTATGCGAAAACCAAATGCAAATGCTCTTCCTCTTTGCAACACATGCAAATCAGAGCATAAACCAATAACAACCAAGTATAAGCTTAACCCATTCGCAACACATGCCAAATGGTTAACCCTTATGCAAAAACAAAATCCAAATGGTTTGAGCTCGAGTGAACGTAGGATTGAGATCACCAACACATGATGAAGCTCAAGCTAGGAGACAACCCCTCTTAATAGTACGGCGATAAAAACTTAGACTCAAAGACTACAAAGTCCTTAGCCTATCTAGTTATACCTTCGTCGCCGCACGCAAGCAATCCCCTTTGGGGTCTTTATGATCATCACTTTGATACTCCCCCGGGATCATCACTCGACTCTTCTCTTTGTCTTCGGGATCTTCTCTTGACGCTCATCACCTCATGATGCCGTTTTTATCCCGTTCTCAATCATCTCATTCATCTTTGGACCTAACTCAATCACAACTCATAAAATAGTTAGTCCAAGATGCACGGTTGTCTCAATTATCTCTTACACTCCATTAACACATAATGGATGCCTTTAGATCAGTTGAGCACAACCTAAATCAATTTGATTGATTTAAAGTATGTCTTAAGTACAATAATGCAACACATGCTTCATTATACTTAAGAACTATTCATTTGTCATTAATTAATCAAGGAACACCAGTGGTAATTTGGCAAAATTCAAAGTAGTTTTGCCAAAAAATCCAAAATTCGAAATTCAAATTTTCGACGTGTGAAGAAATCAAGGTAATAATTATGATTTAATTTTTCATTTTATTAGTGTCGGCATACTTTACGCCAGTACCCTCTCCGCATGAGCACAAGTAAGACCACATGGCGGCTGGCGAAGCAAAGGGAGGTCAGCCCTCTCACGGGCGTCGTCTACGTGGCGGCCTTGGCGAGGGTGCGAGCGAGCCCCTCTTGCCCGGCCACACAGGCGACAAAAGATTGAGAAGGGACTTCACCTCGAAGTCTCCTTCCTCGACACTGTTGTGTCGAGCTATTGATTGCGAAGAGTTCTCTGTCGACACGACGACGCCCATCCTTTGACGCTCACACCTAGCCCGTCGCAGAAAGTCACATCCTGGGCGGATGGGGCGGCTCTACAACGACATTAAATGAGGCTTGAGGGACTGGACTACAGTGATGGATATAATAAATGAATCGTAGATCAGTATGATGTCACCTTCTCACTTGCCCGAGCCAGCCCAATCTATATAAGGGAGCTTTGGTGCATAGAAAAAGGGAGACTGAGCCCTAGAACAAAACGAGACCAAGACTCAGAGAGAGAAAAGAGAAGAACAAATTGAAAAAAACATTGTAACCCGCTCAATATTCATCAACAAAGATCTAGCAGGACGTAGGGTTGTTACCCACACTGGGGGCCCAAATCTGGGTACATCGGCGTGTTCTTTAATCTATCAACCTCCCGGGATCCCTCGTGCGAGAGCCAATAGGGTGTCCGACAGCGAAGACACCCTCTACCAAACATTAATCTCCGTTCTGGGAGAAACCCCGTCCGTTGACAGGGTCCTGGCCGGCGAAATATGCCGACAGTTAGTATTTTAAATCATATTTTAGTACTAATAGTATAATTATTTCTTGTAGGTTTTTTTATAGAGCACGCGGATTTTTCGTCTTTCCCAGCTTCTCATTTCGAGGTTTCACCTGAGGAGCCTCTTACATCCTATGAAGCTTAAGAAGCTGCAATAGCTGTACCATCCTCAGGCTCTACAGGTGCTACTCCGTTGATAAGCACCAAGGCGAAAAGATCAAGAAGCAGTATATCGGGAGTCTAGTAAGATTTCGAGCAGATTTTTGAGACATCAAACGGCGTCCAAAGCATGTATGTTATTTATAAATATTGTAAGCACAAATTAACTACAAAATATTCAGGTGGAACGGGGCACTTGAAGAGGCATGCTGAGAGCTGTAGAAAAAAGTGGAGATGGCTTTGAGACAGACGCAACTATAGTACAACTCCGACAAAGATGGCATTTAAATTGGAACTACAATCCTTAGGTAGCTCGTGAATCTCTTTGTCATTTAATCGCTTCTCAAGATCTTCCTTTAAGTTTTGGTGAGTCGATTATGCTTTGAAAACTACATTGGGATCGCTCATAATCCTAGGTTTTCTGCGGTTTTAGATAGACAACAACTAGAGATTTGATTAAATATAATAATAACTATCATAATAAGTTAAAAGAGCAATTTAGTACCTATACTTTTTATGTATCTTTAACATCTGATATATGGAGTGGTAGAGCTAAAGAGGATTACCTTAATGTAGTTGCTCATTATATAAACAATGAATGGCAACTAGAAAAGAGAATTATAGGATTCAAATTAATTGATGTAGCACACACAGGTGAAAATATTGCTGATTGTATTGTAAAAGTTACGGAAGAAATTGGCCTTAATGATAAGATTTTTGCAATAACATTAGATAATGCTTCAGCAAATACTTCTGCTATGAACATTCTTACTCTGCTTTTCAATTCATATGCTGAATCTTTCTTATTATATCAGCATTGTGCTTGCCATATTATTAATCTTATAGTTAATTCTGGTTTGAAGAGGTTAGATTAGTATCTTGAACCTTTTTGCACTGCAATATCTTTCTTAAATAATTCTAATCAACGAGTAGCAACATATAAGACTTATTGTATTGCAATGAATGTGCGTCTGCGTAAGTTTGTGAAAGTGCATCGAGGTACTTATATTATTTTGGTGATTAATGACAAACACATATAATGACAATCTATGTAATTGTGTAAATGCTTAAATTAGTGCTTAACAAATGACAAACCTCTAATATGATTATATTGCTATGAGACTAACATGTTTGTTGCCAAGTTGATTATTAGTCTCATCTATTTAGAGAAAAATCAAGTGGGATGGGTAAGCAAAGATAAGGTATGCAATCTCGGTATCCCTTCTATATTTGTTATTGCATTCCTCTTATGCAAATGCATAGTGAACTCCAAGTAACATGTTGATTATATATATGCACATTGGTTCATGTCATATTTAGTTGTGCATATATATTCATTTGAGTTCATTATGTGCTTTGCTTTTAGTATGCATGTATTAACTAGAGTTAAACTTCACATTGCTATAGATTGACTTGGTGCATGCATGTCTTAGTTGTGTATCTTCTCATGCACTTCTCTTAGTGAAATTTAATCTATAGTTGGATCACATATTTACTCTTATTCCAAATATTATTTGCACATGTACAATTCGTGTATATTCTATCATGTGTTTCATTTAAATAAAGACTTTGATCCTTGCTATTATTTAATTGATTCATCATATTGGCAATTATAACAATTATGTACTATACTAATACTCGATTATGATATCCGATCGACCCAAATCCTAATCGATCCGCTCAGTATCCGAATCTCGAATAATCCGATTCAGTATCCGTATCCGACTTGAATCGAAAAAATATGGGTTAGGATACTGGGATCATAATATCCTCTCCGTATCAGCGCCGGTTTCACCCTATTGGCAATTATCCTCTAGTACATATAGATCAATTACATATTCATCATGATGTACTCGATGAGAATATTTCTTATGTCAAGTGTTTACATTTATATTGTGCCTCTTTATATGAAACACTTGTGGTACTTAATTGCTCATAAATATCAATTTATTCATATCTATTGAGCTTTTAGGACTAATGCTTTTCATGAGTGGTTAGGAAAGAATTAGGTCCGCTATGCATGATGACCAAGGTATCTTGAAGGATGACCGTAAGCCAAGGTTAACAAGGACGGCGATGTCACCAAGAGTTGAGGACTAGGTCAAGATCGACTTGGCGTGGAGATCATCGGAGAGGATGATAAAGTCAAGGTTGATAGGATGAGAGTCTCATGAGGTGAATCAAATCAAGTTGGATAAGGCGAAGATGTCATCAACTATATGGGAAGGTCTTCATGCACCGGCATTAAGAAAGAAGATGACAAGTGACTATTTCTATACTTGTATTATCTTTGATTTAATTTGAGTCTAAGGATTGCCGTACTATTAAGAGGGATGCAACGTCGAATGACTTTTAGATGTGGCAAGTGCTCAAGTGGTCCATCCTTGTGAAACTTAGACAGAGAGTGGTGTTGGTGGTGCCGGAAAGTGAGAGTTGTAGGTCTCTCTTGGATTCCTTGTGAAATCTGTATTTATCCTTTGAGATTTGGGTAGTGAGACCTTGTTAGTTATGTAGCCCTCGTTCTTAGCTTTCCGTAGAGTCCAAAATCATTGAAATCGGAGTCCGGAGTCAAAAGTTATGCTTGTTTTTGTTGGTGCTCGTGCCAATCCGAGTATCCATAGAGCACGCTGGATTTTTCGTCTTTCCAGCTTCTCATTTCGAGGTTTCACGAGGAGCTTTACATCCTCTGAAGCTTAAGAAGGCTGCGATGGTTGTACCATCCTCGAGGCTCTACAAGTGCTACTCCGTTGATAAGCACCAGGGCGAAAAGATCAAGAAGCAGTATATTGGGAGTCTAGTAAGATTTCGAGCAGATTTTTGAGACATCAAATGGTGTCCAAAGCATGTATGTTATTTATAAATATTGTAAGCATAAATTAACTACAAAATATTCAGGTGGAACGGGGCACTTGAAGAGGCATGCTGAGAGCTGTAGAAAAAAGTGGAGATGGCTTTGAGACAGACGCAACTATAGTACAACTCCGACGGCATGGTACGAAATTGGAACTACAATCCTTAGGTAGCTCGTGAATCTCTTTGTCATTTAATCGCTTCTCAAGATCTTCCTTTAAGCTTTGGTGAGTCAGTTGCGTTTGAAAACTACATTGGGATCGCTCATAATCCTAGGTTTTTTGTAGTTTTTAGATAGACAACAACTAGAGATTTGATTAAATATAATAATAACTATCATAATAAGCTAAAAGAGCAATTTAGTACCTGTACTTTTTATGTATCTTTAACATCTGATATATGGAGTGGTAGAGCTAAAGAGGATTACCTTAATGTAGTTGCTCATTATATAAACAATGAATGGCAACTGGAAAAGAGAATTATAGGATTCAAATTAATTGATGTAGCACACACAGGTGAAAATATTGCTGATTGTATTGTAAAAGTTACGGAAGAAATTGGCCTTAATGATAAGATTTTTGCAATAACATTAGATAATGCTTCAGCAAATACTTCTGCTATGAACATTCTTACTCCGCTTTTCAATTCATATGCTGAATCTTTCTTATTATATCAGCATTGTGCTTGCCATATTATTAATCTTATAGTTAATTCTGGTTTGAAGAGGTTAGATTAGTATCTTGAACCTTTTTGCACTGCAATATCTTTCTTAAATAATTCTAATCAACGAGTAGCAACATATAAGACTTATTGTATTACAATGAATGTGCGTCTGCGTAAGTTTGTGAAAGTGCATCAAGGCACTTATATTATTTTGGTGATTAATGACAAACGCATATAATGACAATCTATGTAATTGTGTAAATGCTTAACTTAGTGCTTAACAAATGACAAACCTCTAATATGATTATATTGCTATGAGACTAACATGTTTGTTGCCAAGTTGATTATTAGTCTCATCTATTTAGAGAAAAATCAAGTGGGATGGGTAAGTAAAGATAAGGTATGCAATCTCGGTATCCCTTCTATATTTGTTATTGCATTCCTCTTGTGCAAATGCATAGTAAACTCCAAGTAACATGTTGATTATATATATGCACATTGGTTCATGTCATATTTAGTTGTGCATATATATTCATTTGAGTTCATTATGTGCTTTGCTTTTAGTATGCATGTATTAACTAGAGTTAAACTTCACATTGCTATAAATTGACTTGGTGCATGCATGTCTTAGTTGTGTATCTTCTCATGCACTTCTCTTAGTGAAATTTAATCTAGAGTTGGATCACATATTTACTCTTATTCTAAATATTATTTGCACATGTACAATTCGTGTATATTCTATCATGTGTTTCATTTAAATAAAGACTGTGATCCTTGCTATTATTTAATTGATTCATCATATTGGCAATTAGGGGTGAAAACAGGACAGGAAATATCCGCCCGATCCGATCCCGAATCCGTTTAAAATCCGTACCGATGTTATCCGTATCCGAAAAATCTGATGTAATATGGGTTAGGATATGGGAAGAGCAATATCCGATCCGTATCCGAAAAATCTCATGTAATATGGGTTAGAATATGGGAAGAGCAATATCCGACCCGATATCCGGTAAATATCTGACCCGATATCCGGATAAAATCAGTTATTCTTCCATTAATTTGTTTCATTATTGGATAGATAGAATGGTTGTTTGATACTGGCACTAAAAAACACTACTTTGTTATTAAGCGTGAACTTCAACAAATCTGTCAACAAACAAATAGAGTGATGACATAATGCTTTTACTTAAATTGATTTGTTCAACTTATTTGATAAACTTCTTTTCTATTCAAATTACTGAAATTAGTTGAGTCACTAAATTGCACTTCTAACTATACTACTATCCTACGTTGAAATAATTATGACTTGAAGCTAATGTTGTAAGGTTAATGCTTCATTCGTTCTTTTACGTACACAATTATGTACTATACTAATATCCGATTATGATATCCGATCCCGACCCAAATCCGTCAGGTATCCGCTCCGTATCCGAATCCCGAATAATCCGAATTCGTATCCGTATCCGACTTCGAATCCCGAAAAAAAATATGGGTTAGGATACGGGACGAGTAATATCCGCCCGTATCCGACCCGGTTTCACCCCTATTGGCAATTATCTCTCTAGTACATATAGATCAATTACATATTCATCATGATGTACTCAGTAGAGAATATTTCTTATGTCAAGTGTTTACATTTATATTGTGCCTCTTTATATGAAACACTTGTGGTACTTAATTGCTCATAAATATCAATTTATTCATATCTATTGAGCTTTTAGGACTAATGCTTTTCATGAGTGGTTAGGAAAGAATTAGGTCCCGTGTATGCATGATGACCAAGGTATCTTGAAGGATGACCGTTAAGCCAAGGTTAACAAGACGGCGATGTCACCAAGAGTTGAGGACTAGGTCAAGATCGACTTGGCGTGGAGATCATCGGAGAGGATGATAAAGTCAAGGTTGATAGGATGAGAGTCTCATGAGGTGAATCAAATCAAGTTGGATAAGGCGAAGATGTCATCAACTATATGGGAAGGTCTTCATGCACCGGCATTAAGAAAGAAGATGACAAGTGACTATTTCTATACTTGTATTATCTTTGATTTAATTTGAGTCTAAGGATTGCCGTACTATTAAGAGGGATGCAACGTCGAATGACTTTTAGATGTGGCAAGTGCTCAAGTGGTCCATCCTTGTGAAACTTAGACAGAGAGTGGTGTTGGTGGTGCCGGAAAGTGAGAGTTGTAGGTCTCTCTTGGATTCCTTGTGAAATCTGTATTTATCCTTTGAGATTTGGGTAGTGAGACCTTGTTAGTTATGTAGCCCTCGTTCTTAGCTTTCCGTAGAGTCCAAAATCATTGAAATCGGAGTCCGGAGTCAAAAGTTATGCTTGTTTTTGTTGGGCTGCTCAGTGCCAATCCGGAGTATCCGGGTTCGTCCTCTCGGTTATGACAATCCGGAGTATTCGGGTTGAGTCCGGAGTATCCGGGTTGTCCAGAGTATCCGGGTTGAGTCCGAAGTATCCAGGTTTTGCGCAGTCCAAACGGCTAGTTTTTTGAGACCTCTATTTAAAAGCTCCCTCCTTCCTAACTTCAAAAGCGCCGTTACCCCACTGATTTGAGGAGCCATCCTCTTGTTCTTGAGCCCCCAAAACACCTCTTTACCCTTAGATCTAAGTGATCCCCTTTGGTGAGAAGGGTTGGGAAGAGTTTGTGGAGTGAGGTGCTAGGGTTGAGTGGGATTTGAGTTATTGAGCACTTGAGGTCATCTCCAAATTTGTTCTTCGTGAGCATTTGTTACTCTTGGAGGTTGAGGGCTCTTAGACGGCTAGGAGGTCGCCTACGAGCCACCGGTGCTTTGTGTGGTTGGTCGTGGGAAGTTTGTGAAGGTCGATTCCGCCTCCGTATGGGAAGGAATCAAGGAGTGTAGACCGGCGAGTGCATTTGTGCAACACCGGGAGGAAGAGGGTTGAAAGAGACCCGGCTCAAGTGTGACCGAGCCGCCTTAACGGAGACGTAGGATCCTCTCAAGGATCCGAACTTTGGGTGAAAAATCATCATCTTCATGTTTACTTCTTATTCTTGCTAAAGTATTTGTTTTTGAATCTTGAAATTGCCCTATCTACTTTTCTACTGTGTTTGGCTCTAGATCCATACTTGTTCCAGGTATCTGGTAGTGTTTAGATTCTTTGTATTCAAGTAGTTTGCTTAAAAGTTGAAGAGATTTGAAATTTCATCTCGAGATACCCAACCCGGAGTATCCGCTCAGCTCATACCGGATAATCCGTATATACCGGAGTATCCAGACTTATACTCGGATAGTCCGGGCTGACCCCCTTGGGATTGTTTTATTCCGCTATAATTTTTAATTCGCCTATTCACCCCCCTCTAGGCGACATTCCTGATCCTTTCAGTTTGGTTTGGATATGCCTATTAGATGGAACTTTACTTACTTGATGCTTAAGACTCTCATACCATATGAGAGCACATTTTCTATTTTTATTTACACACACTGTTGTAGACAAGATGGTCAACCACTACTCACAAAGTAATATTGGTATATTGCTAAATACTTGCTGTCATTTTTAGAATTTTTTTGAATCCACTGTTACTTTATCTGGAGTTTATTACGCAACCTCTTATTTAATTGTGCAACATCTTTTAAAAATTGCTACCCACTTAAAGAGCCATGAAAATGATAATATCTTGCGTGAAGTTGTTTATGCTATGAACACTAAATTTTTGAAATATTGGCAAGAAATTCCTATGTTATATGTATTTGCATTTATTTTAGATCTTAGAGCTAAAGTTCAAGGATTCTCAAATGTCCTCTCACTTCTAAGTGATGTGGTAGGTTCTAGTTATTTTTTAAATGTCTGTGCTAACTCATCTCAAGTTTATAATAAGTATGATCGGAAATTTGCTAGAGTTCACATGCATCGACCTCCACCAGCACCCACAACAAGTAAGAAAAAAATTACGTGGGGAAAGATATGGGGTGCAAGTGGCTCTTCTTCAAGGAGTTTGACTACAACAACGACAAGTGCAGACGCATCAAGTGGTGGGGAGCTAACTGCTTATCTCTACAACGACACTGTTAACTACCAAGAACAGCAAGAGGAGGACTTCAGTATTTTGCAGTGGTGGCACGAGTACAAGATATCATATCCAGTGCTTTCTATATTAGCATGGGATGTGTTAACAGTTCCTGTATATGCGGTTTTTTCAGCGTCTACTTTCGTCTATCCGAAAGAATAATCGAGGAGATGAACAAATCTGACAAGTGAGATGGTGGAAATACTTCTCACTGTGAAAGATTGGGAACAAACTGATCAACGAGCTCAACATACTACAGAAAATGCTAAGCTAGTGAGACGTTTGAAAATCTTTATCTAGATAATGAGGAAGAATAATTGTAATCTTCACTTTTTTCCTGTATCACTAAGCTATAGGCTGTACTCTTTTTTCTTTGCCAAGGTTTTCTCGTGTTGAGTTTTTACTTGGCAAAGTTTTTAACGAGGTAGCCAAAAATCAATAAAGCTCATTATTTAATTCCAATTACTTGTCTCATTTAGAATTTATCTCATATTTTAGCTTTTTCTTAATTTATATATATTTTTAAAAGTTTTTCATCCTTTGAGTTTTTTAATTATTCTAAATTTTCCTATTTTTCTGATTTTTTCAACATTTTTTTCATATTTTTTCTATTTTCTATTTTTTCTAAATTTTTCTCTCTTTTTTGAATTTTTTGCGCTAAAGGGCTAACGGGCCGATTCGGCCAGTTTTGGCCCGTTTGACCTGTGCTAGCATGGCACGGTTTGTTAGCCTCGTGGGCCATGCTTAGGCCGCCTCCTCGGCCCATGGGCTAAGATAACATAGCTTGGATAGTAGCAAGCTTAAACGGGCGGACCATGTTGTCTTGCCCATTTAGCCTTCTCTAAAAGGGAGGGGATGAGTTTGGGGATGTGGTGAGTGGTGACGGTGTGACGGGGATTGGAATCACCGGAGGGATCGAGGTTGCGAGACAGTGCAAGTGAAATAAAAGATCGGTTCTTCAGGTTATTCGGTGTATAGGAGTTAAAAACTGAATCGAAACCCAAAAACTAAATAGCATCAAAATAAAAACCGAACCGAAAACCAAGAAAACTGAAATATTCGGTTAAATCGATTTGGTTTGGTTTGGTTTTTCGGTTTCGGTTTAAAAATGCTCACCCCTAAAGGTGGTGGCGTTCGAAGGGCAGAGGAGGCAACTCCGGTGGTGATAGGAGGCGTGGCACACGAAGGGTGTCTCCAGCGGCAGGAGGTTGGCGTTACATAGGAGGTGGCTCCGGCGGCGATGCACGAAGAGCGGCAAGCAGACGTGGAGATGGGCAGAGGTGGGTAATCCAACTTTCCAAAAGATCTTGATCCAACTTTCAAAGGGAGGTATTTAAGGGTATTCTCACCACCTATTTACGACAATAAATCCGACCTCATTTTATCTCCCCAACCAAAACACTAATCCATACCATTGTGGATCCTCCATCCTCTCAACTAAACAAAATACAATACTATCTCATTCCCCCAACTAAACAATTTCCTTGGACCATCCCATACATCCCTAAAATGTAACATCCTATCTCATCCTACCTTAGAAATTTTTTAAAATAATATATCTTTCTAAATAATTTCACGAAAATAATATGTCGAAGCAAAATTTTACAAAAATACAACTCTGTCAATCTGTTTAGTCGTGAATTGAATTGATAGATGGATTATTTTGTTGTGGATTCATTTGCATTTTTTCTGTTGTCGTTTGAAATAGCGACGTAGATGTATTTTTGTAAAATTTTGATTCGACGTATTATTTTTGTAAAATTATTTTAAAAAATAAACACTACCTAGATTATTGCATACGATGGAAGGCAGCAGCCCCAGCTTCCCACGTGGGAGAGCCGATTTCGCACTCCGTGGTGGGCAAGGATTTTACGGCGGTTGCAGGTTATCTTGCCAGGGAAAGCAAGATGTTTTTCTCTTTACCGAACACCTCTCTTGCCGACCAGGGCTACAACTCCCCTAGCCTAGGATCCAAACACTTCTCCTGTATACTGAACGGAGGAGTTTTACAGGGAACAGATTAATTTCTGCAATAATCAGGATTTTTCTTTCGTTGTAAACGGGGCCTACAATCCTACTTGCTGGTTGTAGTCCAAGCTTTTCCTAGCCCACAAGTGGAAGACCCGGAGTAGTTGGAGAATTTGTCAGCCTTTGTTGGTGGCTCGACTCATCGGACAATCGATATATATCTGAAAGCGGGCTTTGGAGAAGACTGCACAGATCAAGTAGAGTTCCGCAACTGAGCACTCACCGTGGAATTCACGTAACCTCATGTGTCAACTGTCAAATGGTGATCACCCTGGTACACATTGCCAATTCAATTGTCGTAGCCATACCCCAAAACTATATAGATGACTCCAAGTGTTTATATACACGAAGCAATGTCGACATATTATCATTCTATCCCAACAAAAGGGGGCAAAACTACAGCACAATAATACTACGTAACTTGTACAATACAGCATATTTCACTAAAGCAACTAGCCAGCCCTCGTGTGGCTCAATAAGTCTAGCTAGCGAGCCCGCTAAGGTTATGTATGAATGTATGACATACAGCCATAAACACCTGTTTTACGGTCAAGCATCAGGAGCTCCTAAAATGCAGCGGTGCTAAAGTGCAATTCGAGCTCTACTGACTACTGCCATGCCGACGAGACGATGAGTGTCTTGTCGCCCCAGCCAAAGTGAAGCCCCTCATGGACCTTCTCGAACTTGTACTTATCACAGTAAGACTTCAGTAGAGATTTTATACCATCTATCACATTGTTGTTGAACGGAGACGGCACAAAGCCAGCCATGGACATCCTGGCTCTCCATTTCCCAGCCACTTCATACCTGCAGCGTAACAAAGTTGGTTTTGAAGCTGAGTAGTTAAACAAGGAGTTTGCAAAGTGTAGGAGACCAGGGAGCGGACGAGTGGTGGTTAAGAATTACCTCTCCACACGGTCAGGACCTTCACAAGCCAAGATGTTGACAATTTCTCGAGCGAGGCACTGCCTCTCCACATTCATTCTATCTGGACTTTCCCTTGGAAGTGTCGCGTCAAGTGAATCAAAGACTGCTGAGTAATAGTCGTATACCTCACGAAACCTGTTAGCGTTGAGTGATTAATTAAACTTAAATGAGGAATGACATATATTAGAGCATAGCACAGATATTAAAGTCGAAAGACCATGTGTTACTGAAATGGGAAATTAAGCAACATATATAGCACTGGTTTAGACAACTCTCTGTGTCAGATATGGTAAAACTGTTTATGAGTGAACCAACCTAGTAAGAAATGGGGTAGTATTAGTATTAGCGTCCTGCTCGACCAACGTGACGAGTTTTGGTTGGAGACCCTTCACCATACGGAGGAGCTGGTCCCTTTCATTCACAATGGAAACACTTTCATCGGGCAGGTGGTGCAGCTGGAATGCAAAATTAACAATAAGGGCTTCTCCAGGATGGCAATCTAGCATTGCGGGCGTCACATCCCCAACGTTAGCACCCACTGCCCTGAACTCAAATGGTACCCCACAGTCCTCTGCAAGCTTCTCTAAACGCTGCCCAATAACCTTCAGTCCTCCAACAACCCTGTGCACAGACTCTGGGTCATCGACACCAGTTATCCTCAAATGGCGTGGCTTAGTACTGCTATTATGTAGGAACTGTATCAGCGCTATGTACTGGCTACCCTGGTTGATGTCAAAGTCAATGATGTGCACTATTTCTTCACCTTTGAAGGCTTCAAGAATAGCCAAATTTGCGGCCATGAAGCCTAACCTGAAGCATGGGCAGACTTCAAAGAGGATCTGCATAGCTGAAAGCTGGTATAGAGTTGGGGCTTCCTTGCATCTCAGGGCCCTATATATGCCTTTTCCTGAAGATTGTATTGTTGCAGCAAGGCCCTCCACTAGATAGGCTGAAATTCTCTGAGAAGGGTCCCCCTGGATTGCTACCTTTTTTCGAAGTTCCGTTATGATTGATTGTGCTTCATCTATGCTATATTCAGATATTGCTTCAGCACAATCAAAGAGCAACTGTTTTGGGGGCAGAGCTTCTCCGTTACTGCTGTCAGCACAACTGAGGCTTGATTCCGGTGATGACTCTTTTGTTGAGTTTGGAAGCAAGGTATTCTTCATGGGATTAGTCCATTCATCATTGTTCTTCATGTGATCAGTCCACTCATCGTTAATGCTTCCTGTTCCTGAGATATCAAACAAGACCTCATTGCCATCATCGAGTAAAACATGCTCAAGTTCCTGGAGCTTTAGTCTGATCTCATCTTCATCAAACTCTACATCAAGATAGGATCTCTGATTCTCTGATATGGATTGAGAGTTTTGATGAGATATATTAGAGTCCACTGGAGAATATGTTGATGCACTGAACTGAGATTCAGACTGACTATACAGGACTACTGGAGAAGTTTGGCCCTTCGCAGTTACACAGTATGGAGTAGGTGCAGCTTGTTGGTTGTAAAACGAGTTCTCAAATGTAGCAGATGGTGTTCCAGTGAAGCCTGACTGTCCAAAGCCCTCAGCATTATATGAATGAGGTTCACGACGAAGCAATTCTGTATCAGAGGCAAATCTTTGTGTAGAGAAACCTGAGCTCGGTGGCCCAAATTTATGGACGTAAGGACACTCAGCACAGGACGTTGATGGATCTGCTTGCCTAACAAAAGACATCACTTTTCGTACAACTCTCAGCCTGATAGGTCAATTGTATCTTTTCAGAATCTGAGGTAAAAGACTCAATGCACAGCTTCCTCTGATCAAATAAGCCTGAACAGTTTCTAAAACCTACAGTTAGCAAACAACAAATGAGCAAAATCTGTAAAGCTCCACTGGCACATCTTAAGAACACAAAGATACTTATTAGTTGCCACAACATTTTGAAGGTCAACAGTCCACACCTTAGAACTGCGTATTCTTTTGCTACCATCATAGGCTTTACTAGACATATGTTCAAACTTCAAACATTTAAGTGACACGTACAAGCACATCAATACCATCGCAAGGCTTTACTAGACATGAGATATATGTTCATGCCTTTTATGTGTCACGTACATCAAACGACACACAGCTATCTAATGTTGTCTTGAAGTTTTTGTTTTTATCTGTCTGATGGTTGCGTTTACAGCTCTACATCTCCATGGTCAAGGACTCAAGGAAGTCAATTATCCAAGCCCATAATCCCATTATGAAGAAAATCAGGTTTCCACTAACATTTTATCTGCATAAAAGAAGGGTCGCCGAGCCACAAGCAATTGCTTCTAGGACTTGATAACCATATCCCCAACCCCAAACCTGCAACATTGACTAACTTCGTGGCCTTGCAACCAAGATACAGTAAGCGTACATAAAGCTAAGCTTACAGCTAACTGAGAATATGCCGTATCTAGACTACATAGTACAAACCCACAGCATATTGCAGAAGGAACAAAAAAATCCACCTATGAACTTAACAACAAATTGAAATCAGAAAGGATAAGCAGTGAGCACCAACATACTATGCTTTGACAATAATATCAGTACTAACAGTAAACAAGTAGAGCCAAAAAAAAAATCCGAGGAAAAGGCAAATCTTGCATAAATTCGGCGAAATTCGTCACCAAGCCAGAGTAGATGATTTTCCTTGCGCTGAATTCATGAAACCTAACTCTGATTCTATACCGCACCTTTCCAACCCTCAAGTAACGCCGGTAATTCCTCTCCTCGTTTCAACTGACATAACCCTCCCCTATGCCCCAAGCAGCAACCCTCCACAGCCCGGCCCCCCGATCATCCAAGAACAACTCAATCATCACGCCATAATACCACCCAAGAAACCCTCACCGCCTCTTAAGGGGCCCCAGAAAGCGCCCAAGAAACAGGAAAATTCCTCGGGGAAAAAAAAGTACCAAAAAGGATTCTTGCGAAGTAACGAAGGAAGACGTACCGTACGAGGATCGGTCGAGACGGGACGAGCCGAGCCGAGCCGAGAGGGACAAGGAGACTCCGGAAAGACGAGAAGAGGAGAGGAAGAAGGGGAGAAAATGCTGGGCGCGCTCAGCAAGTGAGACGGAGCAGAATTATTGACCAGAAAATACACGTGCAACTTCACCAAACCAAACAGTATAGTTAGGTTTGGTTAGGGAGACTGTAATCCTGACCTATCTCCTTGGATGAGTCAGAATTTTAATTCAATATTTTTGGTTTATTCATGTGTATTGATCGAGAATTTAGATTTTTTAAACAAGCTTTTAGTAGGGTGTATCGCATGATCATGCCCCTTTGCTACTAGTACATGGGTGTTTTACTGATCGGACTACAAGTAGTTGACAATGGAAAACTATAATATCGTTTTTTTTTTTCAAAATTCTTGCGTTCTAGACGGACCAATAGTTTGCATGTCACCACTTAAGGCTCTAGTATTACTGGATTTCCATTGTTGCAATATAATCCAAATGCTAGAAATGACATGCATCGCACTCGCCACTAGCGAAATGAAAATTGGAACAGCATGGATAAGGCACGACTTTGCGTAACCATCCAGTCCAGCAGGTTCATTTCAGATCGCCTTTGTAGTGTTGAATTGGACTTTGTAGGCCGGGCTGGGTATTCGGAGATCACGGAAACTGGAGGAGAGGAGACAGAGCATAATTGTCTTCACTGCACTGGTTACAAATCAACGTCTATGCAACGTAAACATATTGGTACTATTTGTGTAAAGTTGTTCGATTAGAACATACTTGAACTCTGGATCTGGTAAACGTATTGGCTAGATCTAACTCTTCTTTACATTAGCTCCAATACTAGTGTGCGTACGGTTGTGCTAGAGTAGTAGTATATGTTGTTACGGTCAGAGAATTTGGGGTAATGAATAATGATATATATTCTACTAGTAGGTATGAGTATTGCTGACCGTTGACGTGGTTGGTGTACTGGTCTTATCCGGAAGGTCCAATCAGTACTGATCGGAGACGATCGATCACACGGGACGGTAATGTTTGATTGGAACACGGTCACTTTTCGTGGCAGTGGGTAGCCCACCAACCCAGACCTGGCTATATGCGGTCGGTTTTTTTCAGGTCGATGCACAACGCATGAACAAAAATCAAGCGCGACACCGACACGGCATGAGTAGCTTCTGAGGAACGGGTGGTAGGGGAGAGTTGGTATGCTAAGTGCAAATCGTGACGATGCCGCGGAGGACTGTACGAGGTCTCACGCTTGGATGCGCCAGTGTTTCCAAAACTAAAAGTGCGCAGGAGCACAGTTCTACGCACTGTTCTAGTCGGAAGAGTTACAAATATAAGCCCTGTTTGGAAGCAATGTATTTTCATAGTTTTTAGATAATACCATGGTTTCTAAGAATCTGTGGTATTTTATACCATAGGGTGTTTGATTCTATGCAAAAACTCGTATTAAAAACCATGGTTTGGTAGATACCATGGTATTTTTGGAGTATTTAAAACTCCACTCCAACCTAAAGTTTTCATGGTTTTGGCTAGTCTCTTGCCTAGTTCCACTCAAATACCATGGTTTGTGATGTTACATCCAAACAGTTGGTAGTTCCAAGAAATACCATGGTTTTAATGGAGTTAGATAAAACTATGGTATTTATGTCAAAACAATTGCAGACCATGGTATTTTAAAACTATGGTTTTAGAAAACTCTAGTTCCAAACAGACCCATAGCCTCTTACCTACCATGAAAGACACCTTCCACGTTCTCTTACCTACCGTGAAAGACACCTTCCACGTTCTCCTATCGTAAAAGGACCTTCCGCGTTTCCCTTCACAGCACCGTCCTTATACACCCCGCACTTGCACTTGCCCATGCCATCTCCGCTCCTACGCACCACCTCCTTCCACGCCTCTAGAATGCGGCACTCGTCTCCTATACCACGCCTCCATGGCATCCTGGCCTCTCACGCTCTTTAGGCATGGCTATCATACCTTTCGCGATAGATGAATAGGTTAAATTTATAATTGTTATCAAAATAGAGCTATTAAAAAAGAAGAAGAGGAGGTCGCTAGAATAGCGATCACTCCTCCCTCTGGACGCAGGAGAAGCCTCGTGGATGCCATGTCACGATCGCGGCTGAGGATGCCAACAGGCCCAGCAGGGAGAGTCACGCCGGCCCACCGTTAGCTGCACAGACTTGCCTGTCGAGCGCGCATGGCCGCATAGGTGCGGCCGGCGTGGACGCGGGAACGGCAGTCGGTGGCACGCACGCTGCCTGGTGCGGCGCGGGCTTGGCGGTGGTATCGCCCGGCGCAAGGGCGCAGCGGGCGCGGGTGGCAGCAAACGAGGTCGGGGTGGTTGAGGCGTGGAATGCACGTTTTTTGGTGGGGGGAGTGCAAAGTGGACAGGCGCACAGCGCGCGTGGGTGCTCCGCCTCGGCCTCGCCCGCGTGCAGTGCGATGGTGGGTGGGCATGGCCGGCCAGGCATGTCGCTGATCTCGACCACCGCACCGCCCCATTCATGAGCTCCGGAGTTCGGTTCCGCCCAGGCCAGTTGATTGCGTCGTTGCAGTTGCAGATTGCTGAAACGCTGAATGCGGCCGATGGTCACCAACAAAGCATTAGCTCCTGCTAGCCTAAAAATAGGATGAACCACGGGAATCAATGCTAAGTCTTGATAAGACATTTTTTTTACTACCTCCGAGAGCTTGAGTGGAGAGTTCATCTGCAAGAACTCGTCACGAAAATCTCTCACGGCTCGGAAATGCTACTTATAAAACACACGGCAAAAGTACATAATCGAAAGAACGGAACTCACGGATTTAACCTAGAAAATCTTAGGGAAAAAACCATAAACATACAAAAGCAAAAATCACCTTATAAGTAGAGATTAAAAGTATAGAAAACTTAGATGTGCCTAAATTGTGTGACTACAACGGTATATATATATATATATATATATATATATATCCTATATATATATATAAACTTACCGTGCATACTTCGCACACCGTGCACACCAACTAACAATATTGTCTTGGAGGCGTTGTCATTGGAGAGTTTTTATCGTGGTCCAAGTGTTGCTATGATGGTGGATAGCCTTGAAGACAATATTGCGTGATGTAGTTTGCCGCAACGATTTCTTTGTCTTTTCTTGTGTGTGTGTGTGTGACTGTGTACACCCTAGCTGTGTAGAGGCCGGGAGTCTTCTTAGTATAATTGTATCAACTTGATGTAATTTACTAAGATTAATAAATACTTCCTCTATCGAAAAAAACCAACTAACAAAAGTCACGAAAAATTCTAAAAAAATTATAGATGTACTTCATAGATTGCTCTACCTATGTATAAAGTTTCAAGATCAAATTCATTATATATCGAGAGTTACAAAAAAGAGAAAATTCTGACAAGTTTAAAACCTACAATTTTATACATGGGTAGAGCAATCTATGAAGTACATCTATAATTTTTTTTAGAATTTTTTGTAACTTTTGTTAGTTGATGTGTACGGTATATACAC
The DNA here is from genome assembly GCA_036346375.1 of Guadua angustifolia. Taxonomy (NCBI): domain Eukaryota; kingdom Viridiplantae; phylum Streptophyta; class Magnoliopsida; order Poales; family Poaceae; genus Guadua; species Guadua angustifolia. The sequence continues at coordinate 35,120,045 of CM070509.1, read as the reverse complement.
GGAAAAGTCTGTGTGTACAAGATATGTTGCCTATATATATATATATAGCCTAGGGACTATGGTCTTGAACAGAGGAGAAAACTGAATTAGGTTATTTGCATTGGCCATTGCCACATCTTACATGGCTTGGCGTGTGTCATAGAGCCACCTGGGTAAATGCTCATGCCCCACACGAACACGGAAAGAATTCGGATTATACTATAAAAATCTTCACCTTGAAGCGAATTTTCGTCTATAACCAAAATATCTAAATCTCCTCAAAAATAAGCCCTTATGCCTTGAAAATCCAAAATGCCTAACCTCAACTATTAAGACTCGGAACATTTTTATCCAAATGCATCTCATAAAGCCAAATTAAACACACCGATAGATACAAACACATAGCTATCAACAAAATAGATGAATAAATTTGGCTCTTCAACAATTCATAAACCTAATAACCTTTGAATCTATGTAACTAGCCTCTTGGAACAAATGCTTAATCATCAAACGGTATAAGCCAAAACACCACCTGTAGATCTCGGATTGCCGATTATGTCAGTCCTACCAAATTTTAACGCAAACATATGCCTCCTATTTTTGGAAAATAACTTGTTGTCTTCCAAAAATCCTATCGGCTTTTTTTTCCATCGGCTTGAGAAGAACTCTTCGATAACTACTGCATTAATGGTGCTATAAACATCTCGGTGCGTTTTAAAAAAAATGCTCGGTAAAGCAGTCTAATTAAAAAAATTCAAAAATTTTGAAAAAAAAATCAAAAAATTTGTCTTAGCATATCGTTCGGTTTTTTTATTTTTAATTTTTTTTTAACCTTTTAGCTTCTAATGTTTTTCAAGTGGTTTTTACGGTTTACGGATTTTGAACGTTTTTTTAAAGAGGGTTTTTAAACCCACCCTGCGTCCGAGTCAGTGCCTCTACCCAGGACGGACACGCCAAAGATTTAGATCACTTCAACACGCTACAAGCTAACAAGCAGAAGCGTTTTCTGTTTACCATGTACGCTCAGTTTCAACCGGTCCGATATTATCCCCTAGAGCACTAAGCGGCAAATTCTAAGACCTCGAGCGTTGACTGGACTCGAAAGTTCCTGAATGCGCACACAAGCTCCTTCAGAGAATTCCACTCCATGGAACATACCATACTACCATTTCTAGTGGATGTCCTGGGTGGCATGGGCGAACATGCAACCCTGCAGCCATTCGCCACTCCACGATTATCAAACTGACAGACAGAATCCTACTGATACAACAGTCCTACTAGATTACATTATTAAGTTCCGAGTGTATGTACACACCTTCCTCTAGGTCGAGGGTCGAGACCAAACCTCCCCCCACCACAGACGGCGTTCACCAAAACCGAGCGCACAAACATGCTCAGTAGGCATGGTTGGGCAGCATGGCTCTTCCAGCACGGTGCGGGTGGAGGGCGCAGGCGCAGTGGACGGACGTCAGGCTGAGGCAACCACTGATGATGAGAGAGTGCCTTTCAGGACAGGTGTGAAGCGCCGGGAAGGAGTCGCAGACTGCCTGAACGGCTGGGGGTGTCAGGGCTGTGCATTGGCTTATGTTCAGGTTTGCGAGCCCGTCGTCTTCTTCAGACCTGCTGCTGCTTCTCACCGTATCCCACCCCCCGCGTTTGCTCTTCACGCGGCTGTTTGCGAGGGAGTACATGGCACGGTCGGTGATGTTCTGGCAGTAGTACAGGCCTAAAGATCGAAGGTGCGGGCACCCATTGGCAAGAGCAATCACGCTCTCATCTGCAATGAAGGATCGAACAAAGTTAGCGCTTAAGATGCTCAGCGCACGCTAGAGGCTACATGCAAAGCCCATACAGGACTTCGCCTGAAATACGATATTTTAAAATCAAATCACAAACAAATGCTGTAAAATTACCTGTTATAAGAACACAACCGCACAAGTCCAGAGCCCTGAGATCAGGGCAACCTGAAGCCAAGCTGGTCACTCCCTTATCTGTGACATCCTCACACCAACCTAGGTTTAAATATTGCAGCTGCCCGCAGTTACGGGCTATGGCCTGCATCAAAATTTTAGAAACTAAATGGAACTTCATGAAATACATGCTAAGCAAGTCATGGGTTAACCAAAATACCTGCAAAGCTCTGTCAGTTGCTGCATTCCCACATCCACACAGATTCAAGCACTTCAGGTTTTTACAGTGGCAACTGAGGTACATTAAGGCGTTGTCACTGAAACTGGAACAGCCACTGATGTTCAGTCTTGTGAGCCAAGGACATCCATGGGCCAATGCGTACAAGGAGCGGTCACTAAGCCTAAAGCTTCTGCTGAGATCTAACTCACATAGATCATGACAGTAGTTGGCAACAGCCTCTACTGCGCTGTCTTCAAGCTGAGGGTTATTTTGGCGAAGAGTAAGAACTTGAAGCTTTGTGAACTTGTGAGCAAGTGATATCATCAAGTTGTTCATGTTCTGCTGGCACCTGCAAATGCATAATTTTCAGGTCAGCCAACAAATCTTTAAAAAGAACATATCACCAACTATAAGTTCATTGGTAAGTCATGGCTGTGAGAATGTAGAGATTCATTTTAAGAGATGCTTAAAAAGATGAAAAGGTACACCAATGAAACCAGTAAGCATGGCAGGGTGAAGCCAACTAACTATTTCTTTATGGGGATGATCAAAACATTGCATTAATTCATCTAGGAATAAAATGGAAAGGAAGGGTGCACTTATATTGGTGCTCCTCAGAAAAGATATGTAATATTTGCGAAATTTAGTGACCAATCTTCATTCAGGTAGCCTTAATTTTTGTATAGTTAGTGTTAGTAATTAGTATCTATAAAATCTGCTTTGAACATTACTTCAAATAAAAAAAAAACTATTCTTAGGCTTTTCAGGCCTTAAGATAATAGGCATGGGAAAAGAAGCAAGCATATAGGCATATAGCACAACATGTGGATGATGTTGACTACAATAACTCATACAAAATATAGAGCCTGTAAGCCTCCATTCCAATGCTATTTGTACAATTGGTTCCACCCCATTGTGTTGCATCAAACATGTGCCCCTGATACTCTATGTTAATACTGATTAGTGTTCTTACTTCATTTTAATACCAAATAGAAACTATATGCCTAAATAACGAATGTAGGTGTATCTTTTATGTCCCTAAAACAAACTAGATTGTCAGACTCAGAAGGCACTCCTAAATTTCGGAATGACAATTACTTGTTTCCTCCATTTCATGAAATATTTTATTACTCAGGGAGTATGACTTTGTGGCTCGATCGGTTGGATGCTACTCAATTCACCATGGCAAACTAAAAGGAAAGTTAATGAAGAGTTTCAGAAGTGTTTGGACGTTTCATATGTTGTGACATTCACACAAACACATCCATGGTACAAAATGATTAACTTCCATAAACATAAACAAACTTCAAAGGGGCCCATTGTTACAACGTAACTGATAAAATGGACAGGTTGCTTTCAGAAATGAAAATAATAAAGGGTAAGCTGAGAACTTTCTCTTCCAAATGACAGAAAGACATACAATATTACACGGAAAAGAAAATTAGAAAACAACCGAAATGTCATAGCACTTTCCCCTGAAACATAGTTACCTCGCAATAAAAACAAACAAAATAACCTATGCTGGAAATGCAATACCATGTTGAATCAGTACACCACCTTCGATGCAGCAACATGTATGACACGTGCAGATGGGAGTCTTAAGCACATGGGATCAGTTACTTTTCTATTGCAGAACATACGATTGAATAATAGGAAAATGATCCACACGATAATGTGTTTTAAGACACGTCAGAGAATTAGAGTATTAGGCAATACAATCTAGTAAGATTTTCATATTATCGTATCCAAATTTCTCTAGTCCAAGAGCTACTCCGCCACCTTTTAATAATCAAGGTCAATTGAAAAATCTTTCCACCAATTTACCTAATGAATGTGAATGTAATGTTGTGCAAAATTCAGGCATCCTCACACCAATCAGAGACAACACCTGTCAATCTTAAGAACTAGACTGAAGGATACAAACTTGCTTACCATGAGAGGGAAAGATTGGTGACCCCCCATCCCAATGTGTCACGCCAGCCAGTGCAAACACCAGATGCCACAATGACCATCCGATCATCTCCAACTACCGATAAAATCCGCAGCAGGAGCTCCATTGGAAGGTCCTTCCAACCTGAAAAGGTAGGCATTGCGCCACCACTTTCTGCCTGCCCCCTTCCACTGCCAGGAGACACCATGAGGTTCCTGAACCATGCATCCAATTCCCCATTTACTGGTCTCCCACTAACCATCTTCAGTACTACTTCGAGCACCAAGCTACTGCTGCAATTACAAGTCATGTAATCAATAGAGTGAAACTTATACAGAATTGCATAATGTGGTGGCTTTTCAACCACCAGCTTCTTGCTAACTATGAGAGGTAATGATAGCTGCAATTAGAGACGATATAGCAATCAAGCAGCTCGTATAAGAACTGTACTGCAAACATAGGCTATTTTTGTGCGATCAATTTCTTGGAAACGCACATAATTAAACTGAGGTATCATCGACACAACTCCTGGAGAGGTAAAATCGGCTTATAGTTATACGATCAAAACAGCTGCACAGGATGGAACCAAGGTGGAGCCTCAAAACAACACTGGTCTCTCAAAAGTTGTTTAAGCGCATCAAATTCACTTAAACCTAGAAAATGGTAAGAGATGTAATAAACAATCTTATGACCAAGAATAGGAACGGGACTAAGAGACTTAATAACGCATCTCAAAGAGAAACTAACAAAACACCTCGAAAGAACCTGAATGAGCCTCCAAAACAACAAAGTTTTACTGAGCAACCACACGATAAATTCGAGAAATACTATGGATCAAGATTGTTTTCATCGCAGGGAAGAAAGAACTGCGGATATCACAAGGAGAACCTGACAAGAATGTCCTAAATATAAGTATCGCAGCAATTTGCCCCGAACTTGGTGTGGAAGGAACTGCGTCAAGATGGCACCTTTCCAGCTTCGATCTCTTAGAAAGATGCCGAAGCATGCCAACTGCCAAGCTCAAGTAAACTGGACAGTAAGTCGCAAGCACAAGGCGAGTGAAACATGGGGAACTTTCTGGGGAATAAAGTCTCGATTTTATTCATATCTTTTGAACGCCGAAACAATAAAGTACGTGAGCTTCAACACCAAAGCCCAATTAGGTTGCAGAAATCGAGGCCCCGAGAGGCTAATCCGCGAAAAGCCATAGGGAAAGCCAAAAAAATGGGAACAATCGGGAAGAAAGCCGAAATTTTGGGAAAAGTCGTGCAAAGAAATTCCCTAAAAATAGCTGAAGGAAAAGACCCGCTGGCAGCAAAAATAACCGGAACTTTCTAGGATAACACAAGCTGCTCGCTTCCTACCCAAAGAGACGAATGATCCTCCAAAGACTCGATCTCAGCACCCCCAGAGAGAAGAATCAATAAATTCGACAAGAAAAAAAAATCCCCCAAAAGAACGAAACTCGCAACTCACCCAGTCCAAGTACGCAAGGCGAGGACCAGATCTTCGCCCCGGAGCCTCCGGTGTGGGGGTGACGGGTCCAACCAAGGCGGCGAACCGGAAACACCTGAGACGCAGCAAGGCAGGGCCTTTTTTAAGCAGCGACGATTGCGGCCACCGCCCACGGAGCCGAGGTGGAGGACGAGGACCGGCCGCTGGTGCGCGCGCGCGCCTGGGGACACGGGCTGCGTTTATTAGGCGGGTCGACGGGGGTTGCGACTTGCGGGGGCGTACCTGGCCGGCGTAGGGGGGCTACGTAACAGTGGGCACGGCTGGATCTGGCCGCGCGGGGCGGATGGTCCACGCTGGTCCGGACGCGCGGGGCGTGGAGCGGCAGGCGTGTGCGTTGTCTGGGAGGATGGACACGAGGGCGCGCGCGGCTTGACGGACGGGACGGGCGTCTTTTATCGCCCTCCAGTCCAGGCTCGCCTCGTCAGCTCTCGCGGTGGCCTCGCGGGAGGGCGGAACCGTCTGGAATAGACTAGCGTTATCCGCAGCGCGCCGGCCGTGGGAGAAAATTTTGGTTATTTGCCACTTCAAAGATTGACTTTTTAATTATGATATCACTTGAACCAATAATGTATGGATCATTTGAGTCAATGAAATATGGATCCAATGGCAAATTTGCGAAGCCACATGTTTGAAGTGGCAAAATACTAAATACGAGAAGGGGAAAGTTCTCGGAATGATCACAATTCTATCCCCTTTTATCGTTGAAATTATAAATATAGATCTCCTCTCACCGATTTGTAATCTGATTTTTTCTGCTGTGCTTCCACGCTTCCTTATCACGGAAGGCGGCCTCCAGCGCTTGTCCATATGCGCTTCCGAGGTAAAGGAGCACGGGAGCAGGTTTAAAGGGCTAAATTTACAATCTCGATGAGAAGGAAGCTCGATTTGCAATTTCGACAGTAAGAGAAGGTAGAATAGTGGCTATTTCAAAGTTTTTCCGTGTGGGATAGCATCTTTTCAACCGGTTCGAGGGAGGATAGAGCAAGGAACAAAATTTTGTTTTGAACAAATTTTTGTCTATGGCCGAAATCTGAAATTTTGACGAAATTTCGGCATTTCGGATGAAATCCGTTCAAAATTCAAAAAGAAAAATTCAAATCAGGTTTGTTTGTCACCGAAATTCCCGAAATTTCGCCGAAATTGCACTGATCAAAAAATAGTTCAAACGATGTTGAAAAATTTTGAAATTTTTTGAAGGTTCCTGACACATTAAAGATATTCTCATAAAATTTTCAGATGATTATCAGGTCTGTAGAATTTTTGAAAATTCAAATATTGGTACTATCCAGATGAAACGTTAAACGGCAAGTTTGAACCGGATGAAAAATGGTACAAACAACGTTAGAAAATTTTGAAATTTTTTGTGCATGATTCTGATGAATCACCAATGTTTCAATAAAATTTTAGGATGGTGATCAAGATTCAAAATTTTTTAAAAATTTGTACAGCGCTACTATCCTGATAAAAGACTTACCGCCAAATTTGAACGGAATGAAAATAGCTCAAACCACGTCGGAAAATTTTGAAAATTTTTGTGGAAGGTTCTGATGTATCACTAATGTTTTTATAAAAGTTTCATATGATTATCATGCTTGAAGAAGTTCCAAAAGTTCTGACAGTACTACGTGCTGATAAAAGCCTGATAATTAATATATAGATTTGCTTTAGCAAAAAAAGAAGGTTTAAAATTTGTGAAAATTTTACAGAAGAGTGATAAGGAAGTTTTTAAGATCTCATAAAAATTTTGAATCATGATCACACTCCAGGGAATTTATAAAATTCTTATAAGGCATAGTAGCATTTATGTTCTTTCTCTTTTGGTTTTTGCAATATAGTATAACAAATGAAGTTTAATGGATTTATATATTTTATTGACCAAAAAAAAAGTTAAATTTCTTTAAAATTTTATAGAACAGTAATGAGGAAATTCTTAATCTGTCATAAAAAATTTAGATCATGATCACACTCGAGAAAATTTATAAAAATCTAACAAGTTTACTGTCCCAATTATGTCAATTCTGTTTTTGATTTTTTAAAGAAAACAAATGAATTTAAATTATTTTTAAAATTTTTATGTATGATCCTAAACTACTAAGGATGATATCATAAATTTTTTAGATCATTATAAAGCTTTTAAAATTTTATAAAAATCTGAAAGTGTTTCTGTCCAAATTTTAAAATGTCTCAAAAAATTAGTTTTTCAACAAATTTTCATGTAAGATGACTTTCTTAGGGGTTATTGGACTAACTCCGGTCAAATCCGGCCCTAAAACATCAAAATCCGGTTTCAAAACCGAAATTTCTGAAATTACTGTAGCAAATACAATTTTTTTCAAAATTTCAAATTCGGCCGATACTCTAGAATTCGCCCAGCCCCGAAATCCGAAATTTCGCCGAATTTCGTCGACATTTTGATCCTTAGGATAGAGAGATACTGAGCCCGGTGCCCTGAGTTGGGGAGATCATTGCTCGTGCGTAACCTTATTTTATAAATTTAATCATCTTTTGAATGGAACTATAAAAATAGTTCCACCTCTGGTCATGGATTATAATTGATGTTGTGTTATCATAGAGGTTCTAAATTCCTAACCACCTCATAGTGTTACAGATGTTCTATTATTTCGAGGGAATCAATTTTGATTCACGTTGTGAATATAGTTTTAGCTCTAATTACATATATATATTCCAAGTTTGAATTTACTGTAGAATTTGAGCACGCATGCTGTTTAAATTTAACCTTTATACTAATTTTATAGTTTATAAGATTTTAGGATTTACTTTAAAGTTTATTCTATGGTGTATTATGAATATTTGGGTAAAACATATATTACAGATACAATTTCAACTTTCTGAAATTTTTGAATTAAAACATATAATCCAAATACTTTAATTTGGATTTATTTATAGTTAAAATTTTAATCCAATTTTAAATTTTCATATTATATAGTACATATTATGAATTTTAATTTAAGTTGGATGTTAGATATATTACCGATTAAATATCAAATGTCTTGCCTATTTGAATTCATATTCCTAGTACCTGAGTATTTTCGAACTTAACTCATATCTTTCCCCAATATCTCTACTTCAAGGTAAAAATTTTTCTCCCGCATTATATTACTGTGAGTGCATCTTTCAAAGATACAATGCAACTTATCCTCAAAAATAGTGTCGGTGTACTTTACACGGGGTACCTTTTCCGCCGTGAAAAGTAATAGGCTCAAGAAGTGGCCTAGCCCAAGCCCACACGGCTCCTGGCGGCGATCTGGCGACCACACCACCTTTCGCCAGGGCGGCCAGCGTGGCGCCAAGCGGCAACCGGGCGAGCATGCCCTGCCCGTCAGGCGAGAGCCCACGTGGCGGTGGCGGCTTGCCGAGCGGCGAGTATTTGGGCCCCCTTATCGAGCCACGGATGCAACCAAAGGAATGAAGGAAGGCTTTACTCGAAGTTTACCTCTCCGGCACCTCGTGTCGGGGTCATTAATTGTGAAGGGTCCAAATTCGACCGACGGCGGTTCATCCTCTCGACGTCTCTCACCAACCCGTCGAAGCGTCTGTCCGGGCGGACCGGGCGAGGTCTCTCACCGACATTAAATGATGTTCGAAGAACAAGGCCACGGAGGCGTGCTTAATAAATGAGTCGTGGGTAGACGTGGAAGCTGGAATGATGGGTGTAATTAATGTGTGTAGATAAATATAGCGCCACCTTCTCTCCTGCTCAGGGTGGCTCATCTATATAAAGACCCCCTGGTGCATGAAGAAGGGGGCCGGTTGGCTAGAATAAGAAGCATAGAAAGGCAGACACTGAGAAACACCTTTGTAAACATTTTCCCCATTTCCTCAACAAAGAACTCGCAGGACGTAGGGCTATTACCCACACCGGGGGCCTGAACTGGGTAGATCAGTGTGTCCACCAGCTTACTGTCGCCCGGAACTCACTGCTGAGAGACATTAGGGTTTCCAGCCACGAAAATGCCCTCTACTGAACCATAATTTCTGTCTAGGGAGTAGACACTCTGTTAGCGAAATCTTGTAAGACGAAATACGCCGACAAATAGATACATGATTTATAAACACCCAGAGAACTAACTTCTTGGCACTATCTTTTTCTTTGTTTTTTTCACCTCACCCAAGACCCAACCAACCTGCCATACCTTATATCTTAGCTTGAAAGTATTACTTCGGGACTTATGAGAGAAATGGCAAGTGCTAGGAATTGGATGTCCGATCTGAGACATTTTTCTCGCGTATCGGCGTAACATTTTTTTCATGTGTGCAATATTTTTTTTGCGATACATGTCTACTGTTATCGAGTGTTTTTGTTGCATAGAGTTATTACAAATGTTGGGAAAAATATTGTGCCGATCCAAATCAACATTCTTGTTGTTATTGAAAGAAAATATTACACGTATAGTAAAAATATTGCAGATGTCCGAAAAAACGGACCTCCGATCACAAGTCATTAGGGAGAGAAATTGTTGTAAATATTGCGGTATTAGCAATTTTATTATGACAATTATTCCAAGCAAAATAAATAGCCATGAGAACACAATATTATTTAAGCACTGAACAGAAACATGATCTAATGTCAAAGTATACCAGTTCAAGAACAAGCATTTGTAGACTTGCCTAATAATGACATATATAAGGGACATCACAACTAGCATAGTGCTCAAGTTGGTAATTTTGTATTGTTCTCAGATGTCGGGTTGCCTAAAAGGCCTTCCTCGCCACGGGGAACGAGAAATAGATTAAATTGTGACAACCTTATCTCAATTTACAGATTTATTACTTGACAGATTACAGCTAGTCTATTCAATTGATGTATATGCACAAGAATAGTGAAACAAGCTAACAGGCTTACTGAACAGATCAGCACTAAGATAAATGCTTTGACAATTCTACCAGAGATCAGCTAACAAGATCAGGCTATACTGGACAAATCCCAATACTGGAGCAACCGCAAGGCATAAAACAGAACAGTAAGTAAATAGTTCACTATCTAAGCATATAACACAGTAGACCAATTGATCTAGTCAAGAATACACCAATGTTTAGTAAATTGACAAGATCTGTTGTCACAATTAATCTATTGCAGTCCCTAAATCATCATTGAACAATTAATCCCACTCTTGCAAGGTCTCCAAATCTTTTAGACTGGTCCCTTTGCAAGCTACCGACAAAAGATCAATCACAGAGGAAGCGAAAGACTTACAGAGCACCAACTGTACAAGTTAGTGCAGCCGGCTAGGCACGTCGAAGACGCTGTCCCAGAAAACAACACGCCGCTGCAATGCCGCAGAAATCGCCGGCGCTGATTTCGGAGATACAAAGCCAATGTTCCCACGGTGAGGCAATCCACTGGAGAACCCGAGATGTAGCAGATGATGCTCAGAGCCACCGAATCATCCTCTCGGCCAAAGAGAGGAAATGCCGAACACAAGAAAACAGGCCACACAGGTCAGTCTTCACAGCAAGTGAAATAATCCGAAAACACAACCAATCGGAACAGGAAGACATCAAATAGGCTGCTCAATCAGACGTTCTGGCCTGGTATCAACCCCTCAATCACAAGGTAAACCCTTGATTGCAGAAACGAGTGTTGATTCAACTAGGGTTACCCGCTAATGCGATCATCCACAGGTTGAATCAACCTCAGATTGAGTCAGAGAAAACCGGTGATTATAGACCACGTCAAAAACTCCTACCAGATTGAGTGAATTCAGATTAGAGAGGAGAGTTCTGTGTATCTCTCACCGAGGGAGCCATTGAGCTGAATATATAGGATCTCAGGGAGGAGGAGAGGACTGCAGGCGCCTCACCGGCCATGCGCAACTGCCGCAGGAGCTGCGCCGGGTGACCCGGGTGACGCCGACGGAGTCCCAGATCCAAGCTATGCGGATGAAGCCGCCACCTCCTCCTGCCCATTCCCCACTCGCCCTTCTGTCCTTCACTCGGTCAAGATGAGGCAGCAAATGGCTGCCCTTGATTCCCTCCGGTTGGGCCAACTGGGTTGGTCTGGCCTCACAAGCCGGGCCGGCCCAGTTGACCTGGCAAATGAAATTTGAAGGAACCAAATTTCCCAACAATCCCCACCATTGCTTCAAATTTCGGCAAATCCAGAGATTCGGCAATGCCCTGTTTTATATACTGTTATTCAGCAAGGTACCGAAACGGTTTGAACCAATGCTTAGTTACAAGAACTATGACTCTGCATAGACAAAGGAGGACTACGCCTTGATCCAAAGTCTTAATCTGAGAGCTTTCATTCTAATAACACACAGTACTAGGCAGCAAGGCTACATCTCTAACGGGGCAGGACTTTACGGTCATGTCCACGTATCTTTTCATGAGCTCACTAGAGAGTATACCCCTTACTCTCCCGGACCGCGACCTCACGGTCAGCTCATATAGGTGAATTCTTCGGGAACTTCTGTAGGACAATTCCCGGCTATAAAGCACTGAATTCATTAAGAGCTTTAGCTCAACCTTCCATCTGAGAATAAGCACTGACTAACAGATCTGTATGAAGTTGTGCTTCGATTCCCTGACTTTGTTGTCCCGAACACATTTCACGGGATCGCCGGTCTTCTGAGATGGGTTGCCACCGTTGAAACCTCTAACAGGTATGAGTCCCATTCCCTTGATCTTTGCTTGAATAGGTCCTTTAGACAGGTCCCTTTGTGAAAGGATCGCCAAGTTCCTTCGGATGGATGTATTCTCTGAAACAACACCGTCTCTCTCGCATGCCGAGTTGACTTAAGTCTTCTCTTTATATGCCTCGAGGACTTCATATTGTCCTTTCTACTCTTAACCTTGACTATTACAGTCTGGTTATCGCAGTAGACTAGGACTGCTGGTATCGGCTTATCCAGCACAGGAAGGTCAGATATTAGCTCTTTGAGCCATTCTGCCTCTACTACCGCTGAATCGAGCGCTACTAATTCAGCCTCCATGGTAGAGCGTGTAATGATAGTCTGTTTGGAAGACTTCCATGACACAGCCCCTCCACCCAAAGTGAATGCATATCCACTCGTGGATTTCATCTCATCCGAGTCACTGATCCAGTTAGCATCACTGAATCCTTCTAAGACAGCCGGATGGCCAGAGTAATGTATCCCAAGATTCATGGTTCCCTTTAGATACCTTAGTACCCTTTCAAGTGCTACCCAATGATCATCTCCTGGATTGGCCGTGTATCGACTCAATCTGCTTACAGCATATGAGATGTCAGGTCTTGTAGCACTAGTCAAATACATTAGGGATCCAATTATCTGAGAATATCTTAGCTGGTCTCTCCCAAGTCCAGTGTTCTTACGCAATTTGACATTTGGGTCATAGGGTGTGGCCACAGGTTTACAATCCTTTAAACCAAAACGATTCAGGATTTTATCCACATAATGGGATTGGGATAATGTAATCCCATTCTCACCCTTCAAAAGCTTGATGTTCAGAATCACATCAGCTTCACCCAAGTCCTTCATATCGAAATTTTCAAAGAGGAATTTCTTTGTCTCATTGATTATATCCAAGTCAGTCCCAAACATCAATATGTCATCCACGTATAGGCATAGAATAACACCTTTGCCCCCTCGAAACCGATAATACACACATTTGTCGGCTTCGTTGACACAGAATCCGACAGATGTCAATGTGTTATCGAACTTCTCATGCCATTGCTTGGGGGCCTGTTTGAGACCGTACAAAGATTTAATCAAACGACACACTTTATTTTCATGACCGCTAACCACAAACCCATCTGGCTGACTCATGTATATCTCCTCATCCAACTCTCCATTTAGGAAAGCAGTCTTTACGTCCATTTGATGGACATGGAGTTTATCATGGCATTATTGCTAAAAGCACACGAATTGTGGGTAAGCGAGCCACAGGGGAGTAGGTGTCAAAATAATCTTCTCCCTCCTTTTGAGTAAAACCCTTAGCCACTAAACGAGCCTTGTACTTTTCGATAGTACCATCGGGTCTCCTCTTCCTCTTGAAAATCCACTTGCAACCCACTGGCTTGCAACCAACTGGAAGATCAGTGATCTCCCATGTTCCGTTAGCAATGATGGAATCCATCTCACTACGGACTGCCTCCTTCCATACTCTGCATCGGAGATCGTATGCCTCTGAAAGGTTTGTGGTTCATCATCCACGAGGTAGGTGACAAAGTCATCGCCTAAGGATTTTTCAATCCTTTGCCTCTTACTCCTCCTCAACTCTCTCTGACCACTGGCTCATAGACGGACGCCACCGATAGTTATACGCGTCTCACACGAGATATTACTGTCCTTTTAAGCTAATGACTTTTATACGTGATAGATATGAGTAATTTTAACTAACTTCAGTATTATTAGTCTAAACTAACCATCAATAAGCTAAAAAAACCCTCTCAAGTGGCTTTTGACTTTTAGTTATATGAAGACTTATGGCTTTTGAAAAACGCAAATAAAAACTACTCATTTGTTTAGGTTTTAACTTTTTAGCTTTTAAGTCAGTGAAAAAGCCCAAACAAACAGAGCTTACATATATTAAAGCACCAAGAATTCGCCTATCAGGCGCTCTATGCCTATTTTTTCGAAAAAAACCCACATGTTCGATCGAATCACGCAAAGGCCCCTGTGAAGCCCTACTCGTGTGAACAGTCAACGGCCGATGCGGTTGGAACTTTCCATTAAGGCCCTCACAGTTTCACGAAATTAGTTCCACATCATGAGAATCTCGACCCGTACGATCACAGCGGTGGGACGATCTGATCGTCCGCACACGCTATCCACGCCCAGTGCGCCAGAAAACCCTAGCTTGAGCTAGCCTCCAGCCCTGCACGCCCCCTTCCTCACCCCCGACCTCGCATGGCATCTCCCTTGCTTCTGCTCGCTCTCCCTCGCCCTTGTCCTCGGCCATTGCCCGCACCCTGCCACCCCGGCGCCACCGCTCGACTCATCCACGGCCCCAACCACATCTCCCATGCCGCAGTAGAGGCACCACGTAAGAAGGCGCACTCCTCAGTCCGACACAGATGATAAACCGCACTCATCTTCGCCACCAAGAACGCCACCCTCCTCGCCGTGCTCTTCTACCTCGACGACCTTGCCTGCCATTGGGTTCACCCCACCCCTCTCTCACAGCCTGACCAGGCCGCGCTCTCTAGCTATGCCGCTCGAATCGCCTACGTCCAGGCTTCCCTTGCTCGCGCCTTGCGGATTGCATGCGATTCTTGTGGTGAATCACTGGTAATTAGCCTTGTATTCATTAGGCAGGCAATTTTGTTTATGGAACATCGGGTCATTCGACAGGCCGTACTTTCTTTTATAACAAAATATTATATCTCCTAATCTCTGCATTATGAGATACACACAACTAACCATTTATTATGAGCTCTTTTACGGTGGACAACAATGAATATTAGCCGTCCATTTAATTTGATCCAATGGATCAGATTAGTTGGAATGTATTTATACTACCTATGGTAGTATTGGTAGTAGGATTGGTATGAGGGTTAACAGTGTAATTTAAAGGGCTCTGTCTCTGTCTTGTCTGTCTCCGTCCGATTCACTTGAAGAGGGTCGGCTGCGTGAACGTCTCCAGCCGCGGCTCCATCAGGTCCACCGCCTCGTCCTCCTCCGGCGACCGGCGGCCGTTGGAGCTCATCAGCAACTGCATACCAACGCTATTCACAACCTCTCCCGACACAAAACCACCCTTAGTATCGCAATCATTCCCCCTGTACATGTCACGACGGCCATCATCGCTGTCCCGCCACCGGTCGAACGACACCGAGCATTCTTGCCTCTCGATGTCGTCGCCATCGAGGCGACGCTCGCAAATCGATCAAGCGTGCCAGCAACGATCGGATCGACACGTATGGATAGCTTATGCTTTTGGCGAATCGTTAGTGCATAAACTCAACAAGTACGTGGGATAGTGTACCACCGACCGTGACGGAAAGCGGCTGGCGCAGGCAGCTGCGGCGCTTGTTGGTGGTTTGCGGGAGCGATGGTGGAGAGAATCGGGCGACCTCGGTCATGGTGGGCTGGACTCGGTCCCACCGCAGCACTCCTCGCCAGTGCGCCATGATCTGCATCTCCTCCGGCGAGAACTCGCCTTTCAGCCGGGTCCGGCGTGACTCGTCACCACTCGGCCTTTGTCGCACGAGACGAGGCGTCGCGCACTCGATTCGATCGATGTCAAGCCGTAGATAAAATAATGGAATTGCTAACATGAGGACGCCGGGTTCGCAATATGGTCGATCGCTACATGTACAGATCGAGTGTTGTCACTACCGAACCAACGCAATATGGTCAGATTGCTTACATGTACAGTATTCGGCATGCTAAGGGCTAGGGAAAAAAAATAGAGATCTAAAGTCCATAATACCCCTGAGAAATGTACGGTTAGATCTAATTTCTACTACCACTATTTACTACCTAGGTTATCCACCGTAAAATTTCTCTTTATTATAATGTCTTAGCAAAAGAGCTACACAATAGTTGCAACAAACCATGACAAACACGAAATAGAAAGTTTCAATTCACACAGCCTGTTATCGAGTCGTCATCCATAGCTGATGAAGAGATCCTTAACCACAATATCCAACGATCTGCATATCGATAACATCATCTCCCGGTCCTCTTGACACTACAACACAGACCACGATCGCAACCAGTTAGTGCAAATATAAATAGCCTGCAACGGATTATAGATTTTTTTCTTATTAAAAATTACATCATTTCAATATAGCCAAATTAACCAATACAAAGCGGCTGCCCCAGCCAAAATGTGAGCCCTTAAATCCTTTCCCAACCCTAATAATCAGTTCCCAGATATATTGGTCATACTAATAGGAGGTGGCAGATTAGAAGCCGCTTGTATAACACTCCATACAAAACAAGTAAAATGATAGTAGAAAAAGAGGTGATATATAGTTTTTCCATTGTTACAAAACAATATTTTTTGCTACCATTTTAATTTTTTTAGAAAAGTTATCTTTTGTCAATGCCGCCCCACTACATAAGTACCAGAGAATTTTTTTTATTTTTAATAGCACCTTAAGCTTCCACAATTGTTGGTTTGTTACCGGGACATCTTGATGCATTAAAACTGTATACATCGATTGAACAGAAACTATCCATTCTGATAGAGGTTCCATCGAAAATTATCCGTACCTGAGAATTTGGAGGCCCTATGCTAAATTTAAAATTAGGTCTTAACATTATTTCTTTGGATTTTTTTTTCATAATAAGAGCATAAATGATGCTTTCAAGCTCACAAAGAATACCAAATAAATAGATTATATATATATATATAAGTAGCAAAGGGGAAATGGAAGACCAATAGAGAGGTGGGAGAAGTTCTTAGAAGGTAATAAAAAGATTTGGTTAAACAAGATTAATCGTAGTAGTAGTAGTAGTTTTTCTGAAGATATTAAATAAGTATCAGTTGAAGATTAACATTTTAGGGCTTGTGCAGTTTAGCACTTTGCTCCTGTTATTGGTACAGGCCTGCATTCAGGCTCAAGCGTAAGTATGACTCCGACGACCGGGTGCTCTATTTTATAGCTTTGGTGTAATAATCTCATCGTGCGAGTTTGACGTCTTCATTTTCACTCTTCGAGGCCTATCCTGTTCAGTTGATAATTCTTGTTCTCTTTCACGATGACAATAGGATCGATATTTATATACGTTTTTTTTTCTTCTGTACCTAAGAATGCCTTCTTGACCCAGCAAAACTCATTCTGTTTGCACACAATCCTTGGCTGAATAGCTTGCTTGCCGAGTTAGCGCGTTGCCCACCGTGTTCTGGGCTTCTGGCCATGGTGAGAGAGAGCGTACGCTTACTTCATATGAATCGGAAGCTTGAAAGCAACCGGTTCCATAAAGAAGATTTTGACTTGATGCTCCATCGGGATGGCAGCATCACAGCATAGCTAAGCTCACGCGATCCATTATCAGCTCGTCAGCCTTTTCTTTTTGGAAGAATAATAGAGATATGTTTAGATAGATTTGGCATGGCTATCTTTTCTGGCAACGAAGTGTCACGAATGGCCTGACAAGACAACGGGCGCACAATGGCTCTGTGCTGTAGCATGATTAATTCATCACTCCATTACCAAGGCATATTTTCTTCGCACGCAACCTGTTGGACTAACTGTGGTTAAGTATATATCGATCGAGATGATGATGAGATTCATTCCATGAGCACTTCAGAAGTAAGCTGCTCCACAGGATTTCTTGCAGTTTTGTACCCCTAAAAAAAGGACTCCTCGCAATTTTTCAAAAAGAAAGAAGAGGAAGGAAGAAAGAAAGAAAGAAAGAAGAGAAGAGAAGAGAATAGAAGAGAAGAAGATAATATTATCATTTGCACTGTAGTGCTGACACTATTGCTCAGGACAGTACTAGGGGTGCCGGTATACTCTGGCACCTTAAAAATTTGAAAAAACTATAAGATCACCTTTTCAATAGGTGTAGATCTCATAGAGTTACAAAGTTAAATCTAACCGGTAGAGTTGCAATCTCAACCATTCATTTCTAATCGGGTGAAGGCGGAGTGGCTTAAATAAAATTTGAAAAGTACTATAATATCACCTCTTCAATGGGTGCAGATCTCCTAAAGTTACAAAGTTAACTCCACCTGGTAGAGTTGCAATCTCGACCATTCATTTCGGATAGGGTAGAGGTGGAGTGGCATGATCTAAGCTTTAGGAGAGAATGAATGGTTGAATGTTGATATTGTAACTCCACCAGAAATAAATTCTAGGGGATCTACACCCCTCTTCAATGGACTAAATTTATTAATTAAATTGGTTACAATTTCAATTGTTTGGGATTTTTAAGACCTTATAACTATTTGTATTGTACTTTTTAGTAAACTTTAAATATATGTGTTGGATTTATGATCATACGAAATCAGTATATAAAACTATATGATTGTACGTGTGAAATATACATTCCAACTAAACCAATGTTTGAGTCTCTTTTGCTCTTCGAGTTATTGACTCCTCATCCACGAAACTGTATAGAAAGTATAAAACCACCTTCTGTTCTGGACAATATCCAGGATAAGAGCATCAAATACACATCAAACACCACCATTGTTGCACTGCAAATTGCCTACTGGCACTAAGCATTCAGCCCAAAAGGCAGTAGATTATATTCCCTCTAATCTAGACCCGTAAGCGTTTAGTATAAGCATGCCTCCTAATTATGGCCTGCTGGCGATCACACTTATCCTCGGAAAAGGATTGACCGATCGACGGCTCCATGGCCAACGTGTGAGCACCGGCAGAAAAGGCTCCGCCTCAGACACGCCACGGATGGATGCGTGATTGGGGTCTACTTTTCTTCGGCAGAGCCTTGACGAAAATCAGGGGGGGGCGAGACCAGGATTAAAATATTGTCAAATTCTCGCGAGATCTCATATCTTGCTTATCGGAGGTGAACGGGTTCTGAAATGCTGACCGAAGTAAAAAAAATTCAAAAAAATAAATAAATAAATTGCTACATTAATCTCGAAAATCTCATTGAGATATCGCTATATCTCGCTGAGATCTCAGGGTTTTTGACCAGTCTTTGACTTTTTTTTACCGTATTTGACCAAAAATTGATCAATAATTCTTAAGAAAGCATCTCCTATGAAAATTTGTTGAAAATCCAATTTTTTTAGACATTTTTTAAAAACTGTAGAAACACTATTGGATTTTTATAAAATTGTACATGCTTTATCATGATATAAAAAATTTATGATACCATACTAAGAAGTGTAGTATCATATGTAAAAATTTTCAAAATAATTTAACTTCATTTGTTATCTTTAAAAAAACAAAAAACGAATGAACATAATTAGGACAGTAACCTTGTCAGAATTTTATAAATTTTCTCGAGTGTGATCATGATCCAAAATTTTTAGGAGAGCTTAATAATTTCATCGGTACCATTATATAAAATTTTCAATTTTTTTTTGCTCAATCAAATCTATATATGCATTGAACTTCATTTGTTATATTTCAAAAATTAAAAACAGAAAGAACATAAATGGTACAGTGCACTTGTAAGAATTTTATAAATTTACTGGTGTGTGATAATTATTCAAAAATTTTATGAGATCTTAATAATTTCCTTATAAACCTTCTTCAAAATTTTCAAAAGTGTTAAACATTTTTTATTATTAAAGCAAATCTATGAATTGATCAGGCTTTTATCAGGATATAGCATTGTCATAATTTTTGGAGCTTCTTAAAGTTTGATCATCATATGAAAATTTTATAAAAAAATTAATGATACATCAGGAACATTCTCAAAAAAATTTAAAATTTTCTAACGTAGTTTGTACCATTTTTCATTTTGTTGAAGTTTGCCGGTATAGCTTTTATCAGGATAGTAATACTATCTGAAGTTTTAAAAATTCATGAAGTTTGATCATCATCTAAAAATTTTATGGGAATATTAATGATGCATCACAACCATGCACAAAAAATTGAAAATTTTCTAACGTGATTTGTTTCATTTTTTATTTTGTTCAAACTTGTCGGTCAGTGTTTTATCAGGACAGTTATAATGTTTGAATTTTTAAAAATTCATCAGATTTTATAATTATCTAAAATTTTTATAGGAACATTACTGATATGTCAGGAACCTTTAAAAAATATTCAAAATTTTTCGATATCGTTTGAGCTATTTTTCGCTCAGTGTAATGTTACCGAGATCTAATCAAATCTCGCCAAAATCTCAGTTTTCTCGATAGAAAAAATTCCGGATTTGAAAATCTATTTTTATAGTTCATCCAAAATTTATCTGAGATTTTGGCTATGGACAATTTTTAGAGCGAAAGGAGATTTCAATCCCTAGCGAGACGGCCGGCGGCGGCCAGTTTTATGTTCAGGAAATCTTTGGCAGAATGTTTGCTTGCCTGCTGCCATTTGGGCTCGTTTCAATCATACTACGTTTCTCAGGCCCCAGATATTGCGGCCCATGATGAACAACCAAAACTGCGTGGCAGCTAATTTCTAGATGAGCGCTACTCCAACCGCGGTCCTTATCCTTGTATCTTTTGGGTTCCGTTTAGGGCCTGTTTAGAAACAAGTCCTCAGTATCCCCACAGAATCTAAGTGTAAAGCTAAGTTTGGAAGAACGAAAAAATTGGGGAAGTTTGTAGGGTTGAAAATTACTGGAAAAGATTATGTTGCTTGCAGATTGTATATTTTTTGTTAATTCAATGTCACCTAAATAAATAGACATAATGTCAAACGTATATGAAACAAAGGAGTATCAGCCGAACGTCTCTTTAGCTTTTACTCCCTCCATCCCAATTTATAAGGCCTATTAGTTTGGGTGTGATTACCAACGTAGTGATTTTTTACCGATACTGTCACTGATTAATAATTGACCTAACTTTCCATTAGCAGCCCATTTTTTACTCCTCCATTACCTTTCTGGAAGGACCACGCATAAATATGGAAAACGAGTGAATCACATGAAATCAGAAACAAACTTGCCCCCTTGACCAGAACCATGCATACACAGGGGCAATTGCGGAAGAAATGGACGGCAAATCACAAGACGTCCTATAAAATGGGATTTCAATCAGATTTTTATGCGCCCTGTTTTATGAGATGAAGGGAATATTTCCTGCATGATTCCAACTAGGTAGAATCGTATGCGATGCCGCGCAGTGCGAAAAAAATCTAAGCCGAGTTTTTTTTCACAAAATCAGTTGGCTAGAGCCATTGGCGTATGCATGTAACCACAGGGTTCTCTGTGCAAAAAAAAACCGTTAGGAGAACTGGAAGGACCTATCTGTGGTTGGAAAAACGGTGGAGACCCGTCTGTGAATATACGGAACCATGGAGCCTTTTTTGGAAAAATTCTAAGAAAGGGCGAAGGATGTATCGTGATTGCAAAAAAAAAACAGTGAAAGACCTTTTTTGGAAAAATTCAAAAAAAAGGCGAAGGGCCTACCTGTAATTTCAGTTTACTGTGGAGGACCCTTTCGCCAATCCGCGGAACTATAGTTTTTTTTTTGCAAAATAACTGATGAAAGAACCTAAAACCTTTCACGGCTTAAGATATATATATATACACACACACACACATTTTTCATTACGTTTGGAATCGAAAGAATTTTTCTCAGATTCCTAAAAACTTAAATTATTTCTTGTAAAAATTTTACGTTACAACTTCGAAACATATGGGCGTAACACATGGAATCTTGCAATATATATATATATATACACACACATTTTTCATTACGTTTGGAATCGAAAGAATTTTTCTCAGATTCCTAAAAACTTAAATTATTTCTTGTAAAAATTTTACGTTACAACTTCGAAACATATGCGCGTAACACATGGAATCTTGCAATCTCTACGGAGAAATTCTCCCTAAAATCCTTGAGAGCTCCTCTGTTCTCCGGATAGCAAACTGCAAACAGTTGGATGAACATGGACAAAGGGAATCTTGAGCTTTTGTAGCCCCTTGTCTCTGTCTTCTTTTTTCAAATATAGAACTCCTAAATTGAAAGTGCATCTAGGCACTTATGTTATTTTGGTGATTAATGACAAATGCATATAATGACAATCTATGTAATTGAGTAAATGCTTAACATAGTGCTTAACAAATGACAAACCTCTAATATGATTATATTGCCATGAGACTAACATGTTATTGCCTAGTTGAGTATTAGTCTCATCTATTTAGAGGAAAATCAAGTGGGATGGTTAAGCAAAGATAAGGTATGCAATCTCGGTATCCCTTCTATATTTGTTATTGCATTCCTTTTGTGCAAATGCATAGTGAACTCCAAGTAGCATGTTGATTATATATATGCACATTGGTTCATGTCATATTTATTTGTGGATATATATTCATTTGAGTTCATTATGTGCTTTGCTTTTAGTATGCATGTATTAACTAGAGTTAAACTTCACATTGCTATCGATTGACTTGGTGCATGCATGTCTTAGTTGTGTATCTTCTCATGCACTTCTCTTAGTGAAGTTTAATATAGAATTGGATCACATATTTACTCTTGCTCCAAATATTAGTTGCACATGTACAATTCGTGTATATTCTATCATGTGCTTCATTTAAGTAAAGACTGTGATCCTTGCTATGATTTAATTGATTCATCATATCGCAATTATCTCTCTAGTGCATATAGATCAATTACATATTCATCATGATGCACTTAGTAGAGAAAATTTCTTATGTCAAGTGTTTCCATTTATGTTGCGCTTCTTCATATGAAACACTTGTAGTAATTAATTGCTCACAAACTTCAATTCATTTATATCTATTGAGCTTTTGGGACTAATGTCTTTCATGAGTTGTTTTGAAAGAATTAGGTCCCGTGTGTATGATGACCAAGGTATCTCGGAGGATGATCGTTAAGTCGAAGTCAACAAGACTACCGTGGTCACCAAGAGTTGAGGACTAAGTCAAGATCGACTTGGCGTGGAGATCGTCGGAGAGGATGATCAAGTCAAGGTTGATAGGACGAGAGTCTCATGAGGTGAATCGAGTCACGTTGGACAAGGCGAAGATGTCACCAATTATATGGTGAAGGTCTTCATGCACCGGCATCAAGAAAGAAGATGGCAAGTAACTAGTTCTAGACTTGTATTATCTTTG
This sequence comes from Guadua angustifolia, assembly GCA_036346375.1. NCBI lineage: Eukaryota > Viridiplantae > Streptophyta > Magnoliopsida > Poales > Poaceae > Guadua > Guadua angustifolia. Next base: position 35,096,864 of record CM070509.1, on the reverse strand, counting down.
ATTTAATTTGAGTCTAAGGATTGCCGTACTATTAAGAGGGATGCTCCATTGAATGACTTTTAGATGTGTCAAGTGCTCAAGTGATCCATCCTTGTGAAATTTAGAGAGAGAGTGGTGTTGGTGGTGCCGGAAAGTAAGAATTGTAGGTCTCTCTTGAATTCTTGGTGAAATCTGGATTTATTCTTTGAGATTTGGGTAGTGAGACCTTGTTGGTTGTGTAGCCCTTGTTCTTAGCTTTCAATAGAGTCCAAAATCACTTAAATCGAGTCCGAATCAAAAGTTATGCTCGTTGTTCGGTCACGAGTCCAATCCGGACACTCGGGATTAAGTCCGAGTATCCGGGTTGATACTCTCGGTTAGGTCAGTCCGAGTATCCGGATGATTTTGGAGTCTCCGGACATTTAGTCCGGACATTCCGGTGTAAAAATTATCCGGAGTATCCGGACTTTGCGAAGTTCAAACGGCTAGTTTTTTGGGGACCTCTATTTAAAGCCCCCTCTTGGGTAGCCGCTGGGGAGAGTTTTTGGGCTGGTTCCTTGGTGCCTTGGGGTGTATTCTTAGTGATCTTAAGCTCCCAAAAGCCCCTCTAACCCTAGATCTTAGTGATCCCTTTGAGTGAAGGGTTGGGTGTGAGAGAGGGTAGTGCTCTGGTTGAGTGTGATTTGAGTTGTTGAGCACTTGATTTCATCTCCAAGCTTGTTCTTCGTGAGTATTTGTTACTCTTGGAGGTTGAGGACTCCTAGACGGCTAGGAGGTCGCCTACGAGCCACCGAAGCTTTGTGTGGTTGGCCGTGGGAAGTTTGTGAAGGCCGATTCCGCCTCGCAAGGGAAGGAATCAAAGAAGTGAAAGCCATGAGTGCAAGGTGCAACACCGGCGGCTAGCGGGTTGGAAGAGACCCCGTGTCTTTGGTGACCGGCCACGAAAGTGCAAAGTGCAACACCGGAGGATAAGGGTTGAAAGAGACCCGGCTTGGTGCCGCCTCAACGAGACGAGGATCCTCAAGGATCCGAACTTCGGGTGAAAAATCGTTGTCTCCAAGTTTGCCTCTTGCTCTTGCTTTATTACTTGATTTTGAATCTTGAAATTGCCCGATCTATTTGATTATTGAGTTTCTCGCTAGGCATCTATTTGATCTAGGTTCCTGCTAGTGTTTATCATCTTTGTGTTCAAGTAGATTGTTTAAAAGTTGAAGAAATTTCAAATTTCATCTCGAGGTGCCCAACCCGGAATATCCGGACAATTACCCCGGATAGTCCGGACATTTATACCGGAGTATCCGGAGAAAAAGTCCGGAGACTCCGAGCTGAACCCCTCGGCCATTCAAAGTCTCCAATCCGGAGTGTCCGAACCTCCGCCCGGATAGTCCGGACATTTATACCGAGTATCCGGATAAAATCCGGACACTCGGATCAAAACTTTGAGTGTTTTATTTCACTGCATTTTAAATTGTAAAATTGTAATTCGCCTATTCACCCCCTCTAGGCGACATCACCGCCTTTCAATTGGTATCGAGCTAGGGCTCTCATTTTATTAGACTTAACCGCCTCTAGAGAGTTAAAGATGTCGACTAGAGGAGTAGAGCACTCAAATGATCTACTTGTATTAAATGGCTCAAATTATGCTTTATGGAAATCTCTTATGACTATTCATTTTATATCCATGAGCCCCCAAATATGGTGGATCGTAGATGTTGGCTTTTCATCTCCATTGAATGAAGATAATCCAACTGAAGGGGAGATGAAATGCATACATCTCGACGCTCAAGCTGCTAATGTTTTATTTTGTGTTGTGAGCGATGAAATTTTTGATAGCATATGCGAACTCAAGAGCGCTCATGAGATGTGGACAAAGCTTCAAGATCTATTTGAATCATCCACGTCTTCAATTGAGGATTGCATTAAGGAAGAGATGTCGGGAAATGAAACCTCAAGCTCCACCTCAAGCTCAAGTGATGAAGATCCAACATCTCCATCAACCTCAACCTTCGCCTCAAGTGACGATGAAGATGCTCTTCCATCACAAATCCGTTGCTTAATGGCGAAAGGTAAGAATGAGGTAAGTGACGATGATGATGATGAGCTCACTTATGATGAACTTATGAAGTTGCTAGAGGAGCTCAATAAATGTCTTGGGAAGGAGAAAAAGAAATATAAAATTTTGAAGCTTGAACATGAATCACTTCAAAATGATTTTAATATGCTTCGAGAAAATCATGAATCCCTCCTTCTTAAAGAAATTCATAAGCCTAAGGTGGATATAGGAATCACATGTAATTTAATTGATGAAATGTCATGCTTAAATGTCAACTCTAATATTTCATCAAAATTTGACATGTCCACCTCTTGTGAAGATTTAATTGATACATCTTGTTGCTCTAATAAAATTTCTTCTAGTTCTTCTATGTCTTTGGATGCTAATCTTGTAGAGGAAAATAAAGAGCTCAAGGCCCAAGTCATTAGATTGGAAAATGACTTGAAGAAATGCGTAAAGGGAAAAGCCATTCTCGATGAGATCTTGAGCAAGCCAAGGGCGCCTCAAGATAAGCGAGGACTCGGCTACAACTCCGAGAGGGAGAAGAGCAAGAAGAAGCAAAATGCAAGAATGAAGACGATTGTGTGCTTCGCTTGCAACAAGAAGGGCCACTTCGCCTCCGTGTGCCCTAACAAAGTGGAGATCAAGCCACAACAATCAACAATGAGGCATACCGACAAAGAGCAAGTCAAGAAAAGGAGACGCTCAAAGCACACTTGCTACAATTGTCGGGAAAAGGGGCACATCGGTAAGGATTGTCCCAAAGGTATCAACCCTAAGCCTACTCATTATTCTAATGATCATTTGCTTAAGCAGGACAAGAATGGTAATGCATTTGTCAAGCTTGTCAAGTCCCCTATGCCCGCTAAAAATGATAATGTTCAATTGCATAGGAAGAGTAAATCTAGAAATGGGTTTGCTAAAATTATTAGGACTCCTAAGCCTACTCAAAGCAATTCAAATATAATGCTTAGGAGAAATAACAATAGCAAAACATTTGCTAGATATACTAGATCTTCTAAGCCAATGCATAATTTTAATAATCATGTGCTTAGAAGAGATCAAACTAGAAATAGTTTTGCAAAGTATTATTGTCCTCCTAAGCATTATTATCAAAATGCCAATCAATTGCCTAGGAGGAATAATTATCGCAAACCTATTCCTAGTCATGTTAGTCTTGTTAAAAATATTAACATTAGGACCATTTGGGTTCCTAAATCTATTGTGACTAACATTGTTGGACCCAACAAGGATTGGATACCAAAAACCGCCTAAAAGATCTTTAGGCAATATGAGATGGTTTGGACGCTTGGCTTCTTCAAGAATATAAGGACTTCATCATTTGCAAAATGGAGTCAAGCATGAGGATGATCACTTCAATCTTGAACCAATGCCATCTCGGGTAACAAGTATTTAAATTGATTCTTATAGCTTATAGCCTTGTGTAGGTTATATTGCATTATTCATGAAAATCAATTTAGATTGCTTGTTATATGCTTACTCATGCTTATTAGTTGTTTTGATTGCAATCTTGAGCAAGTTTGGGATAGTGGCACATTAAGGGGGAGTGTTAATTCATATCCATGTATATTACATCCCTACATGTGCCCATATTTATATAAGTGCTAATATATATTTTAAAATCAAACCATTTAGCCAAAAGTCAAAATTTTGCATACTATTAGTATTCTTGTGAAAAACTAATTGCAAAATATATACAAATGTATTTGAAACATTTTTCAAAGGTTTTGGTTTCACAAAATCTATTTTGAAAAGAAAATGAGTTTTATGATCAAAATCTAGTTACTAGTATCTTGTTTTGGATTTAAACTTCTAATTTTCATAGAATTAAATGTAAAATGATTTTGAAAGTAATTCCAAAATGAAAATCCTATAGTTGGTCATTCTTAACAATTCTCGTATTCAAAAGATTTCCAAAAGATCAATCTATCAAAAGTTATTTGATTTTGAAACTCACTCAAAAACTATGTTTGATCTAAATTGGTCACATTCTAGCACTTAAGTGAGTTTTGCCAAATGAGTCAAGTTTCATGCTATGATTTGACTCACAAGGGTATTTGCAACTCATATAACCTTTTAAAACCTTAAATACTCATTTAAGCTCATTTTGGTAAAAATGAAGAGTTTCTTGAATATTAAAGCCTTCATTGACCAAATCCTGCCTCTCGAGAATTTAATTGTCTTCTTGTTGTGAATCTGCTTTAAATGGTGTATTTGATGGTTATCTTGATCATTTGGAGCATTTCATATTGGTTTCATAAATTTTACCAAGGTTTATTGCAAAATGCCTTTTTGAAGTTCATCAAAATCTCTCTTTTGATCTTATTTGGCATACTCTTGCATAAAGTTGGTTTTTACAATTTGAATGGATTTGATTATGCTAATAGGCTTATAAACATCTCTCTAACACAAATGAAGCCATATAAGTGCACATTTCCATTCAAAACTCATTTGATTCCATTTTGAGGATTTGGTGAAAATCTTAATCCTTTATGCGGTTCAAATACATCTTTCACCATATCTCTCAAAATAAAATTGATTTATTGAAAATTGTTGTTGGAAAACCTTCTCTTGCATATGGAGCTCATATCTGGAAATTCTCAAATTTATTTGAACTCATTTGCGAGATTATTGACTTTATTTGACTTAGTGTCAAAACTAAACCTCCAATGCTCCAAATGGCCCAATTTTTGATTGGAGGGTGATATTTGAGAAATTCTTTTTGGAGAAGTCTCTTGAATATTCATGGATCATTTTTGCACAATCTCATGGCTATTTGACTTCATTTGATACTTTTTGGATTAATGTTGAAAGCATATGCATGCATATGAGCCTCTTTGGTCAAAAAGTCAAAAATATTGTTTAAAAGGCCAATATTTGTAAAAATCTTTATAAAAGTTCTCAAATATGTATTTCAAATGTTTCACAATGCTTTCGGAGTAAAAATTTCTATTTTAGAAACAAAATAGCAAATTTGGCCACAAATGGATCTTATAGGATCTTGATTTTGGATTAAATGAAATATTTTCATAAGTTAAAATCTATTGAGTTTTTGAAAAAGTGGTCAATACAAAACTCGTAGGATTGGTCATTTTGAGCATTTCTTTAGTTCAAAGTTTTTCCAAACGACCAACCGTTCAAAAGTTATAGCTATTTGAATTTGGCCAAAATTCTTCATTTGACCCAAAATGACCCATTCTTGCATATTGTTGGTTTTGCTGTTTGAGTTGAATTTCTTCATGTTTCTTGGCTTGAAATAGTATTTCTAACTCATTCAAAGCCATGAAAGTTCAAATCTCCATGAAATCCAAGTCGGATTGCGTTTTGAGCATTCGGTGCAAATTGAACTTCTCGTTTTGCCTTCAAAGCGCAATCTGCCATATCTTTTGAATGAAATGTGCTTTTAAGGAAATTCTTTTTGCGAAACCTTCTAAATAGTCCAAAGTTCATTTCTGGATATTTTCAAATCATTTGGACCTAATTTGAAAAAGTTTTGACTTTTCTTCACTTTGATTGAAAATCATACCTACAAAGCGAAATTTGGCATATCTTTTGATTGAAGACTCCTTTTGAAAAATTCTTTTTGAAAAAGTTTCTCAGAAGTCCAAAGTATGTTTCTGATCAATTTCAAATAATTTCAACTTAATTTGAAAAAGTTATGGCTTTTTCTCTCTTTGATCAAATGCTGAAAATTCAGACTTTTGCATGGTTTTGAGCTGATTTGTGATTTGTGTATCTCCAAATCAGAGCATAATTTTAGGGGACCACCTTTGTAAGAATTGATCCCCAATAGTTGTTCTATTATGCTGAATTTTATCATATTTTTTAGATCTCTTTTGAACCTTCTTTCAGCCCTGTCAAAAAGCTTCAATGAAATGTCAAAACTGAATTTTTCAGCACATTGCATTCTTGACATCTTGCCTTCCTCTAAGATGATTTGAGTATTTCCTTGTGATGAAAACTAAGCTAACTCAATTTATAGCTCCATAATTCATCTAAAATTATTTGGGAGCTTATTTGCTGTTGTTTTCATCCTCAGGACCATTTCAAAGCGAGATTTCTTTTCCCGAAACCTTTGGTTCAGCATTCTCTATTTTCAAGTTTTCGAGGTTTTCCTTTGCTCAAATAAATTTTTGTTCTTCACAGCCCTGGAAGAGAATTTCGAGACGAATCTTTTTCGCGTTGATGATTTTTGCATTTGAGCAATGGTTTAAAAGCTATAATCGATTTTGTGCTGCTATTTGCATCTTTTGAGATTTTGAGAGTTTTAAATTGGAATCTTGAATGTGTTTTACCCATTGTCTCTCTCACAAGTGGATGTCAAGATTAAATTTAAATGAGTTTCAAACATTCTTATTGTCAATTGGTATCTATCATGCAAATAGTATTATCATGCTTATCATTTTATATCATGCATGTTGTACCTAGACATTATCAAACTAACTTGGGTCAAATTAGAAGATATTTGTTCCTGGAAATCGTGTGCTTGTCTATTGATGTTCAAGGAATTGGAAAAGGGGTCACCTTCGACGGTGGGATGAAGGAAATGGAGAAGAGCTCCATAGTCCGAGGGATCTAAGGCCGGGCGCGCTGATCATGACCGATTCGAGCATGCGGTGGACAAAAACCGACAAAGGGACGTATTTTGTTTTGACCATATTTAATAATGTCCTTGCACACCATTATGCTCAATTGTCTTATTCTAAATGGTGTTGTTCCTTTTAATTGGTATCATCAATCGGTATATGTAATTAGTTTCAATTGGTATCAATTAATTGGTATTTTTCAAGAGGTATTCTCTAAGTCTAAATTGCTTGTAAAATTGTCAGCCAACTTACATTTGGTATTATCAAGAATTAAAAAGATACATATGGGTGACACTTAGCAAAGAGGTACTATACCCTTGATAAATTTATGAAATTCTTGATCATGAAAGTGCATCTTAATTATACAATGTTGATTCATGATCTTGGTTGTTAGAATTTAATTTGATCATGAGTATGTGCTTAAATTATATAAATTTGCTATATGATCTTGATGCTTAAAGAATAAATCTTCTCCATGTGAAATCATATTCATGTGTCATGTTTAAGTATTACTCATATCCTGTGAATCATGACTACTTTAAATTGGTATAATTAGAAACATCTATTACCTAAATCTTGGATATAATTGGTATCATATCTTGCCTAGATTTAGGGGGAGCATAATATCATTGCCCATGGTATTCCTAGCTCCTTATTTTCATTTTGTTCTCTAATCTTTTTATTGAGTGTGCAATCAAGGGGGAGAACAGACTTTATTGAATGAACAATAAGGATCTTTTAAGCACCTTTATGGGATTAATGACAAAAGGGGGAGAATTTATGGATTTATCAATTGTCCCCTAATCGATTGACAAAAAGGGATAATTTGTAAGTATGATCTCTTATTATTTCTTCATGCTTGTTTTAATGCTAAATATCTTAATATTGTCATTTGGTGCAATTGATAATAGGTTTGTCATAAATCACCAAAAAGGGGGAGATTGAAAGTGCATCTAGGCACTTATGTTATTTTGGTGATTAATGACAAATGCATATAATGACAATCTATGTAATTGAGTAAATGCTTAACATAGTGCTTAACAAATGACAAACCTCTAATATGATTATATTGCCATGAGACTAACATGTTATTGCCTAGTTGAGTATTAGTCTCATCTATTTAGAGGAAAATCAAGTGGGATGGTTAAGCAAAGATAAGGTATGCAATCTCGGTATCCCTTCTATATTTGTTATTGCATTCCTTTTGTGCAAATGCATAGTGAACTCCAAGTAGCATGTTGATTATATATATGCACATTGGTTCATGTCATATTTATTTGTGGATATATATTCATTTGAGTTCATTATGTGCTTTGCTTTTAGTATGCATGTATTAACTAGAGTTAAACTTCACATTGCTATCGATTGACTTGGTGCATGCATGTCTTAGTTGTGTATCTTCTCATGCACTTCTCTTAGTGAAGTTTAATATAGAATTGGATCACATATTTACTCTTGCTCCAAATATTAGTTGCACATGTACAATTCGTGTATATTCTATCATGTGCTTCATTTAAGTAAAGACTGTGATCCTTGCTATGATTTAATTGATTCATCATATCGCAATTATCTCTCTAGTGCATATAGATCAATTACATATTCATCATGATGCACTTAGTAGAGAAAATTTCTTATGTCAAGTGTTTCCATTTATGTTGCGCTTCTTCATATGAAACACTTGTAGTAATTAATTGCTCACAAACTTCAATTCATTTATATCTATTGAGCTTTTGGGACTAATGTCTTTCATGAGTTGTTTTGAAAGAATTAGGTCCCGTGTGTGTATGATGACCAAGGTATCTCGGAGGATGATCGTTAAGCCGAAGTCAACAAGACGGCGGTGTCACCAAGAGTTGAGGACTAAGTCAAGATCGACTTGGCGTGGAGATCGTCGGAGAGGATGATCAAGTCAAGGTTGATAGGACGAGAGTCTCATGAGGTGAATCGAGTCAAGTTGGACAAGGCGAAGATGTCACCAATTATATGGTGAAGGTCTTCATGCACCGGCATCAAGAAAGAAGATGGCAAGTAACTAGTTCTAGACTTGTATTATCTTTGATTTAATTTGAGTCTAAGGATTGCCGTACTATTAAGAGGGATGCTCCATTAAATGACTTTTAGATGTGTCAAGTGCTCAAGTGATCCATCCTTGTGAAATTTAGAGAGAGAGTGGTGTTGGTGGTGCCGGAAAGTAAGAATTGTAGGTCTCTCTTGAATTCTTGGTGAAATCTGGATTTATCCTTTGAGATTTGGGTAGTGAGACCTTGTTGGTTGTGTAGCCCTTGTTCTTAGCTTTCAATAGAGTCCAAAATCACTTAAATCGGAGTCCGAAATCAAAAGTTATGCTCGTTTTCTTCAATCATTGAGTCCATCCGGACACTCGGGATTAAGTCCGGAGTATCCGGGTTGATACTCTCGGTTAGGTCAGTCCGGAGTATCCGGATGATTTTGGAGTCTCCGGACATTTAGTCCGGACATTCCGGGGTAAAAATTGTCCGGAGTATCCGGACTTTGCGCAGTTCAAACGGCTAGTTTTTTGGGGACCTCTATTTAAAGCCCCCTCTTGGGTAGCCGTTGGGGGAGAGTTTTTGGGCTGGTTCCTTGGTGCCTTGGGGTGTATTCTTAGTGATCTTAAGCTCCCAAAAGCCCCTCTAACCCTAGATCTTAGTGATCCTCTTTTGAGTGAAGGGTTGGGTGTGAGAGAGGGTAGTTCTCGGGTTGAGTGTGATTTGAGTTGTTGAGCACTTGATTTCATCTCCAAGCTTGTTCTTCGTGAGCATTTGTTACTCTTGGAGGTTGAGAACTCCTAGACGGCTAGGAGGTCGCCTACGAGCCACCAAAGCTTTGTGTGGTTGGCCGTGGGAAGTTTGTGAAGGCCGATTCCGCCTCCGCAAGGGAAGGAATCAAAGAAGTGAAAGCCATGAGTGCAAGGTGCAACACCCAAGCGGCTAGCGAGTTGGAAGAGACCCCGTGTCTTTGGTGGCCGGGCCATGGCAGTGCAAAGTGCAACACCGGGAGGATAAGGGTTGAAAGAGACCCCGGCTTGGTGCCGCCTCAACGGAGACGTAGGATCCCCTCAAGGATCCGAACTTCGGGTGAAAAATCGTTGTCTCCAAGTTTGCCTCTTGCTCTTGCTTTATTACTTGATTTTGAATCTTGAAATTGCCCGATCTATTTGATTATTGAGTTTCTCGCTAGGCATCTACTTGATCTAGGTTCCTGCTAGTGTTTATCATCTTTGTGTTCAAGTAGATTGTTTAAAAGTTGAAGAAATTTCAAATTTCATCTCGAGGTGCCCAACCCGGAATATCCGGACAATTACCCCGGATAGTCCGGACATTTATACCGGAGTATCCGGAGAAAAAGTCCGGAGACTCCGAGCTGAACCCCTCGGCCATTCAAAGTCTCCAATCCGGAGTGTCCGAACCTCTGGCCCGGATAGTCCGGACATTTATACCGGAGTATCCGGATAAAATCCCCAGACACTCCGGACTGAAAACTTTGAGTGTTTTATTTCCGCTGCATTTTAAATTGTAAAATTGTAATTCGCCTATTCACCCCCCTATAAGCGACATCACCTGCCCTTTCATAAATATATTTACAAATTTAGCCTCTTTTCTCATTGTGGAAGGTGCTCCTATGTTAGGATAGTGCAGAGGACAACGCTACTGCCCCAGGGGAGTGTGGGAGCCAACGAGCCACAACAGTGGGTCGATTAGCGTGGGACTGACCGATTCCGTGCCAGACATCGTGAGAGGAAGATTGGTGTCGTAGCCGAGGAGCGTAGGAGGCGCATTGTCACGGACCTTCCGTGTTAGGAGAATGCGAAGGTGACACGTGTCACCTTTCGACATTTCCACGATCAAGGATGGGACGAAATCCGCAAATACTCACGCGAGGGGTTAAATTTGCAAAATAAAGTTGAAAAACCTAGGAAAGGGATGATTTCAAACAAGGGACTGTTGTTCGCAACGCGCACAATCTTGCACATACTGCCTTCTCCAACATGACTGTTTAGCTAGAACACACGCAAGCACATTTCCGTCCATAGACGCGCCACAATCCAGTACACTTTGCAGTTATCACCAGCGTCAGGGGAGAACGGTGAAGCACCCATTTTTAGCCACATACCATTATGTTTTTTTTAAAAATCCCCTTTTTAATTGCGAAAGCCGTGTACCGCGGCAGATGACTAGTCCTGTAGTAGGATGGCTACCATCGCAGAAGGTGGGCCACTGCCGCAGGAGAGTGTTGCCAAGCAAGGCATAGTGGCAGAAGGACTTTGCCAAGCTTAGGGTGTTCGGCACTGCAGGGAAGCATAACAACAAGTTTGCTGTGGTTGGCCATCTACCTGCTGCGATCCACCAATCTCCCGCGAGTCTAAGATGATTTCCGACATCAAGGAGAGGAGCTATTTTTATAATTATATAAGTAAAAGAGGGTAAGATCTTCTTTTGTTTTAAAAAAAGTGTTGACCGGCTAATTAAAACTCTGTTTGGTAGAGCTTCAGATCTAACTCCGCTTGAGATCTAAAACTTGTAGGCTAAAATAAAGTGAATAAAGATTATATTTTTACATTAAAATGTAAACAAGATGACCTATCTAAACACTATTAATGTACCAATAATTACAACTCTACAGATCTGATGAAACTAAAAATACTCAATTCCACTAAATCTATAACTCTAATTATAGCCATATAACAAGCGCAGGGATTCACGGCCTCCCAAGGCACCCAGGTGTCACTTTTGCGTTTTTGCGAAAAAGTCCCTCCGCTTCTTCAAATTACGGATAGTTCCCTATAAATTACGAATAGATCCTTCGTGATTTTTTGTGAGGGGAAGATTTTCTTTTTTTATCGCGTTTGGGTCCCTCGCGCGGTGTTTTGCAAAGAAATCCTCCCATTAGATTCAAATCGCGGGCAAGCCCTTTTCTAATTTTTCAAGATGGCGAACAGGTCCAAAAACGTAACAAACAGGTCCTTACTATTTACGTCTAGGTCCTTTCTCCGTTTTTTAAGTAAGATAGATCCGATAAATTCCGAAATTCCGTTTAGATCCCTGCACGCGGTTTATAGCTCAATTGAAAATCGCGTTTAGGTCATTTCATCGATTTTTCTCCACACGGTTTTTTTAAAAAAAGGAAAAAAAAATTCTTAGAAAACGCAGATTCGTTGAGGGTTTATAACTGAATTAGAAATCGCATTTATACTTTTTTTCGTCACGGCCTAGTAGAATCGAAGTTATTCTTTTGCGTGCCCCGCGGCTAGCCTGCACTGCACTATTAAGCAAAAAGCTTATGCAGCATACCCATATTATCAGAAAGAGGCCATTTGCTCGTACTGGCTAGACGCGGCCAGGGGGGGTGTCCTACCCGTCCATCGTCACGTCCAATAATTTGATTTGCTCTCTGCACTAGCTGCTGGTCCGTTCGCCCGTGTATCTATCGTAGAAACAAGCACTGCGTACGTACGTCGTGTGTACTCATGTGTGCAGTACGCTAGTACGTGACAGCCCACTCGGCCGTGCCTGCACGCACGTAGTACCTGAAAACACATAAAGCGATGCACCGGCGGTTCGGCACTGCAAGCAGCCATGCGTCGCCTCCGTACCGCTGTCGGCGTCGCGTAGGCATGCATGAGCTCACTCAGCTCGCTCACCGGGCAGCAGTGACACTGTTGAAAGATGAATCGGCCTATGATTATGGTACGTGATGGGGAACGCGACAGTGGCAGTACAATCAGTGGGCCCCCACCTGTCACCGATGCCCCATCCGTCAATGCCTGCTTTGACCTGTCTGTCCCAATCCTTGTGATCTCGCCTCGCCACGGGCTTCAGCGCAGGTTCAAATTTTCGCAATTTCGGATTTCGGACCCCTTCGAGATTACATAAGTCGGATAAATTTAAAAATTTAAATTTTTTTTGAAAATACTACAGTAATTTCGGAAATTTCGGATTTTTAATCCGGATTTTGAATTTTGAGCACCGGATTTGGTCGGATTCCATGAAAATTTGATGAAAAACTAATTTTTTGAGATTTTTTAAAATTTAGGCAGAAATACTATCAGATTTTTAAAAAAATTTAAAAGCTTGATAATGATATGAAAAATTTATGGTACCATCCTTAGTAGTTTGGGATCATACAAAAAACAATTCAAAATAATTTAACATCATTTGTTATCTTCAAAAAATCAAAAACAGAATGGATATAATTGGGACAGTAAACTTGTTAGATTTTTCTAAATTTTCTCGAGTGTGATCATCATCTAAAAATTTTATGACAAATTAAGAATTTCCTCAGTACCATTCTATAAAATTTTCAAAAAATTTCAACTTTCTTTGTTTGCTCAATAAAATCTATGAATGCAGTAAGCACTGAACTTAATTTGTTGTATTATATTTCAAAAATCAAACAGAGAAAGAACATAAATGGCACTGTGCCTTCTACGAATTTTATAAATTCGCTGGAGCGTGATCATGATCCAAAATTTTTATGAGATATTAAATATTTCCTTGTCACCCTTATGTAAAATTTTTAAAAAATTTAAACCTTTCTTATTGCTAAAGTAAATTTATTATTGATCATCGGTCTTTTAACAGGATAGTAGCACTTTTGGAATTTTTAAATATTCATGACACCTGATCATCATATGAAAATTTTATGAGAATATTATGGATGTGTCAGGACCATCTAGAAAAATTTTCAATATTTTATAACCTCGTTTGTTCTAATTTTCATTCGGATGAAACTTGCCGCTCAACGCTTTACCAAGATAGTACCAATATTTGAATTTTTAAAATTTCCTCACATTTGATCATCATCTGAAATGTTTACATAAATATGTCAAGAATCTCCACAAAAAATTTCAAAATTTTCTAACGTCGTTTGTACTATTTTTCATCCGGTTCAAACTTGCCGATCAACGTTTCATCTACATAGTATCAATATTTGAATTTTTAAAAATTCCACAAACTTTATAATCACCTGAAATTTTTATGAGAACATCTATAATGTGTTAGGAACCTATAAAAAAATTTAAAATGTTTTGACATCGTTTGAACCAATTTTCAGTTAGTGCAATTTGGGTGAAATTTCGGTACCAAACAAACCGGATTTGAATTTTGAATGTCCTCCGGCCGAAATTACCGAATTTTGGTTGGTCCGGTTTTTCTCAGAAAACGAAAATTTGATCCCTGGTCTGCGGCTCTGGAAACTGGTGCCCGATGAATGTGCAGCAGTTTTATTAGCTAGGTACGCAAGGCCATTTACAATAATACTAAAAGAGAAAGAAAGAGTGATGAGAGTTGACTGTTATTTAGTATTAAACATTGTACGATAATATAAAAAGATAGTTAATACACAGTATCTAGAGTTAATTTTTAAACATAATTATTGTACAAGCTGGTTTTAGTGCTTACTCTAGATGATATGGATAGAAAACAGAGTAAGTAGCTGATTTTGTTATTACACTTGCTCTGAGGGTATCCATAACAAGACCATCTCAGTTTTTAGCATACATATACATACACACCAGCTTTGTGTTTACATCGATGAGCAAGAAAAGAAAAAAAAAGAATCGGCTCTTATCTAGTACTCTCTTCGTTTAAGATCTTGTCCATAAATATAAAATTTGTATGTAGATTTAACGAGGTGTTCATTCTATACATCCATTTATTCTCTCTCAATCATATGCATTTATTCATTGTCATCCACATAAAATATTGTCTCTCATCATCTAAAACAATTAAGTAGGAGCATCTAAATCATTTTCTATTATACATTTTTCAATTTCAAGTCAACTTTAATCCTTATGCAAAGCTAAAATGCACCTTATATTTTTGGACGAAGAGAGTAGCGAGTATCACACGGGAATATAGGTGTTATCTCCAGCTAAAATCCGATGTCATTATTGTACAAGCTAACTTTTATTACATACTAGTTTTATTGCTTACTTTAGATACAATATTTACAAATAATTATTATACAAGCTGACTTTATTGCTTACTTTAGATAACATGGATGGCAGATGAAATAAGTAGTAGGTTATGTTATTATATTTGCTCTAAGAACACTCCCAATACTCCTACGTGAGCAGTTTCTTCAACATGTACTCAAAATTAATGCTTACTTGAAGAGAAGAGAAGATTAAAGAAAAGACAGATGAAAGATATTTGTTACATAAGAAACAGCTTGAGCGCACGAACCAAAGAAAGATACAACAAAAACATGCATTAAGAAAATGAGGATTGTATCCAACTTCATTATATCTTACATGATATTTATTTGATATTCTCTATGTATTTATGCTAAGATATAAATGATTGAAGAGGTAGTATATAGTACTATTTATTGATGATATAGATATTTTTATATTTGACTATAGAAAACATGTATTAGGAGTGCTTAGGATTAGTATTCCATCCTTTGGTGGTATTGCTATCTTATGACTAATGACTAAGGAGGTATTGAAAATAGTAAAATTACTCTTAATTATTGTTACTAAACGCAGCATTGACCCTGAGGGGGCGAAGGGACCCTCCGCCCCCAAACCATGGGTCCCATCCTTGTACATGTACTAGTATTAGTATATTGTATATATAACAGTATAATATGTATAATTAGTAGTATTTGTTGCTTGATATGAATAATTTTTTTGGGATGCACCTTGAGTGTTTATTGGTAACACTTATATATTATTATTATTAATTAGAAGGACCCTTATTTTAAATCTCGTTCTAGGCCCCTGAAATGTCAGGACCGCTACTGACTAAACGCTATACTTAATTTATGTATAAGAGAATATCAAGTAAAACTAGATAGAGTATATATTAGGGCTATAAAAAATATCATACTAATAAAAGTTATAATATAAAATAAGCTCTATACCTATATCTATGAATAAGATTGTTAAACATATACGTCCAGTAAAAGTCCCTACGGAGGGATTCCATTTTTCCCGTGTTCGGAAAGACTAAACAACGTGCTCTGAGTAGAGAACGATGGTGACAAAAAGTCCTCGCTTTCGACTCAGCTCACATGCCCTCGTTGCTTTCCAAGCGGCAGCAGTATTGCTCCATTCTGCATCGGTCTCGGGCTTCGTAATCTATATACTAAACCCCGTAACCTTGTGCCGTAACAGCACCGCTACACCTACTACTAAACCACGCACCTTTTTAACTTGCCTGGTGGTCTCTTTGCGAGACGAGGCTTCCTGTCGTCGTAGTTCTCTCAGACCTGAGCCTCACGCAAACGCAACGCAAAAGTTGCAAACCGCTTCTGCGTGCAGACGCAGCCCCTTGCTTCGATCGCGATGGCCCGGCACGTTCGATTTGGAAACGTTATCTCCGGCCTCTCCACCATGTGTTGTTAGCTCAGCTCACGACCTTTTGGGAGGAGCAGGGTCGCTTAGCTCCCGACTCATGAGTGATTAGCGTGACGCGCATGTGCCCTTCTGCAAAAGTATTAGGCTATGTTGCAGAGTCCGGGGAGGGAGCATTTGCCTACGAGAGAGAGAGAGCTAGCAGCAGCAGGCTCCGGCCATTTGTGTACGTCTCGTCAGAATCTAGAACAGTGGCCCTGGATTTACTGCA
The DNA here is from genome assembly GCA_036346375.1 of Guadua angustifolia. NCBI lineage: Eukaryota > Viridiplantae > Streptophyta > Magnoliopsida > Poales > Poaceae > Guadua > Guadua angustifolia. The sequence goes on along the minus strand of CM070509.1, from coordinate 35,080,635 downwards.
GGCTCTGTCGCATGCTCGCGTGGATGGATGCCGCCCTCGATGCGCTCTACTCGGCCACGTGATCCGATTAATCAAAACTGGAATTCGAGGTGCGTGTGTGAGTGAGGATGCGTGAGCTCAGTGCACCATCTTTGACCATCAGCGCTATGGCCTTGCAGGATGTAAGACTTTTAAATGCTAATCCTGCAGATTCGACGAGCGGTAAGATGGATCACATCCGTTGCAGGCTTATCACAGCTGCTGGGTTCCTTGATCTGCTCGTTAATGCTTTGAAAACTTCAGCCAGTGTACTGCTCCAGAAACTCAAGACGTTTTTTTCCTTTATTTTTCATAATAATTAAGATTACATTAAAATTGAAAAATATACGAGAGATAATACTTTAGATAGATGGTAATGAATAAATGTATATGATCGAGAGAGAATAAATGAGTATAGTAGTGTCGACCTTCAAGACTTAGGACCCTTAAACGTGTTTGTGAAAAAGCGATCATGGGCTCCTAGGAAACAATATGATGAAAATGAATATGAGGATTGCTTCTTTACTAGCCAAGAGGCTCAACAAACTATACAGATTACATAATTTCTATCTCTATCAGATTGCTCTTGCCTCTATAGTGTGAAAGGGGCTCCTTTTTTCAATGATAACTTTTGAGTAGTTATACATACCTGTCATATAGCTATCCACACGGAGACATGCGTGGTGATAGCCGCTTGTCCCGACTATTTCACTTGTCGGGAACGACTAGTGTGAAGCTACAGATCATCTTAATTGAACTAGTCGAAGACGTAACCATTTGGTTAAGTATTGTCTTCATTTTATATTATAAGCTTTATGTATTATAAGTCTATTAATAAAGTGTATTATAAGTCTATTAATAAAATATGGTTCCTAAGCGTTGAGGGCTCAAAAGAAAAAGGGACTTTTAATTCTCATCAAATAGGCAAACCAGCATTAAGTTTACATATAAGTATCTATATTTCTAAAAAAAAATCATTTTATCTGGAACAGCATGAAAGCAATGCAGTAAATCTTTTTGACAGTTGTTGCTCAGATATGACTGCAGCAGGATAACTAAAATGAGCATTCAGATTTCAGAGTAGATAAATGAGTGAATTTATGACCATTCAGAGCCAATTATTACACCGATGTGCCTCGGCCCAGAACCCAAATTTAACGCATACAGTACTCCACTGCGATCTGCAAGGTGATAGTGTTCCTCTGTCACCGGCTCACAAAAGAAGGGTGAAATGCAATGATTAACTCGTCAATGATTTTACTCGCGCTGAAGTGATCTTATCTGGTGCCCACTCGCCTCCGTCCGCTCGCGACCATAACAGATGATCTACCAATTACTCCACCATTTTACTGGAGCTGTAGTAACAAATTACCAATCCACGGTCTCTCTCTCTCTCTCCGAAGTCCCAGCACACGACTGATCAGTCCATGCAAATCCGTGGCCCCTCCTCTCCTGCTGTCTCTGAGACATCTTTCCGGGTGATGTGAGCGAAGAGCACTTTTGCTCATGCTGCTGCACTGATTCCACTGAATGAGTGAAACGAGCAGCAGCACAGTTGCATTCGCTTTAACCCCAGTAAGGGCCAGTGCCTCTCTCGCCGTCCTTCCACGTGCCCGTGTCACGCTCGCCTCGCGTCGCGTCGCGCGCGCACCGCTCCTCCCTTCCCTTCCCTTCTCATCGGCTCGATCGCACAAGCTTTCACCACGCGACCTTTGCTTGCTCCCGCCCATTTTTTTTGCTGTTGTTGCTCTTCTTGTCGGCGAACAGACACTTGCTTGGCGGCGTCGGGGTGGGCAATGCTGTCGCCGGCGAGGGCCTAGGGTGCTGCCCGGGAGGGAGGAACGGAGGGCGGGGATGGGGTGCAGGAGCTCGCGGCTGGACGGGGCGGACGTGTCCCCGCGGCGGCGCTCTGCCGGGAGCGCCGCGACCTGCTGCGCGAGGCGGCCGACCGCCGCGTCGCGCTGGCCGCCGCGCACGCCGCCTACTTCCGCGCGCTCCCGCGCGTGGCCGACGCGCTCGCGCGGTTCGCGCACCAGCACCACGCCGCCTCGCCGCCGGGGTCGCCCGTGCTCACGCTTCCCCCGTCCGACCCGGACGAGCCCAAGAAGAGGAGCGCCTCCACCTCCACCCTGCACACCGACTCCGGCCACTCCCACCTCCACTTCCACTCCGACGCCTCCGACTCCGATCCCGACTCCGCCGACGCCTGCGCCTGCGACGCCGCCGGACACGGCGTCGGTGTCGCCGGCGAGATCTCGCCGCCGGCCGGAGAGCCACAAGAACGCCAAATTCCAGAACCCGGGGCGGCCAAGCCGAAAATGCCGTGGGAGTATGCTTCCTACAACCCCTACCCTTCGTTCCCAAATGTCACATTCCCCAATTACTACTACATGAAGGCCAGTTCGACCCCGGCGAACACGGTGTACCAAGAACCGTACGGTTACGGCAACTTTGCCACCAATGTGTCCTACATGGGGTACGAGTATGGGTACAGCAACCCAATGTACGGCGTCCCGGTGCCTCCGGAGGGGGATCGGCCGGTGGAGGATCGTGGCCGGGATACGGCGGCTCCGGCGCCACCGCCGCCGATGCCAGAAGTGTCGCCGTGGGATTTCTTTAATCCGTTCGATTCCTATGATCAGGATGTTCCGCAGTACAAGGGGAAATGGTATGATTCCAACGAGTCGTTCACGAGTAGCCCCAACTCGAGCGAGGTGAGGGAAAGGGAGGGGATACCGGAGCTCGAGGAGGAGACGGAACAGGAGTCGATGAGGGAGTCGGTGAAGGCGAGGAAGGCGGTGGAGAGCACTGCCTCGAACCGGTTTGACAATGTTGATGTTAGTGCCAAGGTGAAGGCGTCGATAGAGCAGAAGGAGTGCGAGATCGAGAGCACGGATAGTGCTTCGGTTCCCGGATCAGGGGGGGAGAGTGTGTGTAGCTGTGAATGTGGCAATGCCAATGCGGGAATAGGAGGGGCGCCGTCGGGTGGTGATGATCCAGGGAAGGTGAAGAGGGTGAGCTCAGAGGAGCACTCATCCATTGTAGTCGGTGAGAATGTGCCGCCGAAGAGCTTTGGGACAAGAGATGTTGCAGAGGTTGTGGAGGAGATAAAGGAGCACTTCAACTCGGTGGCCGCCTGCGGAGAGGATGTTGCTAGGATCCTTGAGGTTGGGAGTATGCGGTATAGGTCACGGAATAGAATCTTAAGAAGTGAGTATGCTTCTCTTTTCACTTGATTGTTACGTCCATGTTTGATTGCTATTCCACTGCAAGAATACTGTGAATTCCTGACAGCTTCATAATCCAATGCAAGCGCAAGTCAACTTAGTTAATAAGTTTGCTCTAACAAATCATTTCTAAGATTGATATTGGAGAGATTATATGTATGTGGTTTCTTCTGATCGTGCTAATTTGGTCCTTATCGTTGATGCAGTGCTGCTTTCACGGTTGATGGGGACCTTCGCCTTGTTGTTTTCTTCCATATCTGAGCCGCCAGTGAAGCACTTGGAACAATCAGCAATAAATGCATCCGAAAGGAATCAGAATTCGAGTAAAAGAATCGATAGTGCCAGTGATGTTGAGCTCAATACCCTTTCTTCAGTAATGGATAGGTTGTACGTGTGGGAGAAAAGGCTTCATAAGGAAATTATGGTATGCTATAAGAAGTGTCTGCCTTAACTCCTGTTGCAATCTGAATTTTATATTGACGCACTCTCAAGACATCCAGAAACACAACCATGATAATGCTGTCGAACTTGACGAGTTGACATAATGTTTTCCAGCTGTCAAAATTACATGCTCCAAAATGCTTTGGTCGACTTGATATGGTTAAAAGGGGTCTCATTGTGGTGTTGATATTAATTTCTGCTGAACTACAGAGTGACATTTTACCCTTTGGTGTGCCCCTTTTTTCTTGAACATTTCACTAACATTTTCCTTGAATTGTGTTAGGAGGAAGAAATATTAAGGATTACATATGACAAAGAATGGAAGCGCCTGAAAGAGTTGGATGACAGTGGTGCAGAGCCATACAAAATTGATTCCACACGGGCATCGATTAGGACACTGCTCACCAGAATCAATATTGCCATTAGGTCAGCTCGAGTTATTTCTAGGAGGATTGACATACTACGAGATGACGAGCTACATCCACACCTCGTTAAGCTTATTCAAGGGTATGAGATGTGTAGTCCTACTGTCCTAAACTTTTATCAAACTTAGTGTATCTTGAAGAATTAAACCTTCAAACAATCACTATGCCTCTCAAGTTCATTGCACCTGTTTTCCTTTTTTTTAAACTTTATAAAAATTCCAGAGAGTTTTGATTTGCTCTGCAAAGTACTTATGGGTTTCTTGTTGGCCAAAGCAGCGCGTTCTTATGTAGAACACGTTTCATATATTTCTTTCGAAATTACTGATGCTAGAATTAGCTAATTTAAGGTAGTTTCATTAAAAAAAATGCTGCTATTCAATTGAAATATTACATTAACTGTAAAAAAAATGAACAGCACAAGATGGAATACTTTGACAAATAATTACTAAAAATATGCATTAGTATGCAAGTTTTATATTGCAATATCACTACTAAATGTTGCAATAGTTTGGAAAAATAGTGCTGTTTGAGCCATTGCAACATTTCCTAAAATTAGCTAGTTTTTGTATTTTGTTTACAGTCGCATTTCTTATTTTGAATAAAATTGCTATCACGCTGCTAAAATTAGCAAATGTTAGGACATCCTAAATTTTGGAGGTCCAGTGTTCTTTCGGAAAGGGAATTTGGCATGCTAACAAAAATGGCCCCTCATGTGCCCTTCTTTGTTGTTGCTTGCTTGAATAAAGTGTTTGTTTTAATGGCAGATAGCTATTGCCTTGGCAGTGGGCAGTTATTCTTTCATTTATTTCTTGTGAAGAATTCCTGCTGCTTCTAGTACTTTATTGCAAAACTGATTTCTCAGTGGACAGACTGTAAATTGTTGTCATTCTGGTGCAGGCTTGTTAGAATGTGGAAATTCATTCTTGAGTGCCATCAAAAGCAATTCCAAGCCATACTCGAAACTAAATGTCATATTCTCATCCCAAAGAATGGACCTGAAAGAAACTCCTCCAAGGTTGCATTGGAACTAGAAATGGAACTTTTGAACTGGTGCTCCTGTTTCAGAAATTGGATCCTGTCCCAAAAGGCTTATATTGAAACCCTCAATGGCTGGTTAGTCAAATGGCTGCCTCAGGAAAAGGAGGAAACGCCAGATGGCTTTGCACCGTTCTCTCCTGGTAGACTTGGAGCTCCTGCTGTGTTCATCACAGCTAATGATTGGTGTCAAACCATGAAAAGGATAGCTGAAGGTACTGTCATAGATGCAATGGAGGCTTTCGCCGTTAATGTGCACACGTTATGGGAGTGGCAAGGCAAAGAGCAGCAGCAGAAAGTGAAAGCAGACTATTTATCTAAAGATTTCGCGAAGAGGCTCAAATCTCTCCAAAAGGAACATGGCTTGCCTGGACATTCTGAAGCTGATAAGACAGCACTGCCCGTCGCTGACAATAACCGGGCAGTTGATAATCACATGGTAGCTTTGGATGCGTTGCATAAGAGATTGGATGAACAAAGAGCTAGGCATGAGGAAACCGTGAAACAAATCCAAGAGTCAGGTGCAACTGATCTGAAAGCAGGTCTGGCTCCAATATTTGAAGCACTGGAATCTTTTACTCAAGAGACACTGAAAGGTTATGAAAATGTAAGGATTCCAATTGCCAGTGGTTGAACTTGATCTACAAAGTCTCCTCCTTTGGCTTCTGATGGCGCTTGTACATTGAGAAGAACAGATGATCTATGGAGTCCATGGTAATAATAAGAAATATCGCCTTCAAGATACCAATCATACTATCGTTGCATTTCCGGGGTAACGTTCACTTAAATTAATCTACAAGAATGGAAGGTGCGCATATTCTTGTACGATTGTGGCGTGAAGCAAAATTTACCACTGCTTTGAGATGATTCTGAGCTAGCTTTCAGGTAGAGCTTCCTTACTAGCTACAGTAGATTATACCAAATGATCTGCCAGGAGCTTAGGACGGAGCCCCCTCAAAGGAGGGCAGGCAATTTTGTAGCCATTTTCGGCTTGTGTACATATTAGTCAAGTTAGTGATTTTGCTGATTAGCTTCTTATCTATGTAGAATTTGATCAGTACATTGTAAAAGTTGTATTTATACCCTGTTGTCTATTTAAAAATGGGTTATTAAGATACACGCCACGCTAAAGTTACCAGTTATGAAATATGCCACTGCAAAGTTCCGGCTTCCAAATATGCGATCACAAAGTTGCTATTTCTTAGATAAGCCGTTTGAGTTAAAATGGACCAAATTGCCCCTGTCTTCTCCATCTCATCCACCCGCTCCATGGCCACCGCTCTGGCTTCTTCCACTCTCCCAGTTCGTGTGAGTGACGCGTGTGCCATGCTGCCGTAGCCTGTAGGCACCAGAGTGGAACAGAGTGATCGGAGAAGGCAACGTTGGAAATCAAGATTTGTTAAAATTGTTGACTTACCGTATCATGTAAGGCAAAGAAAGATAATGACGCGATCAACAATCGGATTAAATTAGATAATTTGTTTTCTTATTTAGGCTTTCTATGTTTAGATGTTAAGTTGGTTATCAAGTTGATCAGGTGACCCCCATTATAAAAAAGGATGTATCTTGTGAGTTTGAGAACACTACAAACAGAAAGCAATAGAAAAAAAAAAGTTAAAGAAAAGACGTCAAGTTAAGACGACGTTGAAAAAAATCTCTCTGTATACTATTGTGCTCTTCTCCATATTCATGTGCGTGTGTTCATAATTCCGGACTAAAGCCAACAATTGGTATCAAAACGAGACTTTAACCTTGATGTCAACTTGCCTCAGATAAAACCACCACTGTTGTGTCTTAGTGCAGCCTATTGTCACTGAGTGACTTGGTGTTGATGGGATCTGATAGCACATCGAGCGTGACTGCGGCTCCACGAGAAGGAGACGGCGAAGTATTAAGCCATCGTCGAGTCAAAGTTGAGTTGCATCATAGACAGAAAGAGTCGGCAATAAAATATGGTGGCAAAAGGGTGGAGAAGGCACTCCCTAATACCCGCTACTAGCGAGTGTCGTTGACAATCGGTATGACAAGAGGCAGCCATCTGCGCATCTTGATGGCCAAAGCTACATGTTCTCATGTCAATTGTGTTCACGAGATACCGTACGTGATTACGTGAGTTCTTATACAAGTTGTGTTCATAAGATAAACGTGTGAGAGTTTCTTCAGAGATGTCGTGCGCATCAAAAGAGACCATGTTACACGAGAATATCAAAAGGAAGCCGTTGTGTGTGCGATGAGGAGTATAGGATGTTAAGTGGATGTGTTCTCCGTTCTAAGTCGAGTCCGTGGGAGATGAGTTTGTGATGTTGAGGAGATGCATTCGACGTCCTGAGTTATGTCCGTCGAAGATGAGTTTAGAATGTTGAGTAAATGTGTTTGCCATCTTATGTCAAGTATGAGTTGGATAAGTAATAGTTGAGACGGATTGCCTCAATAAGTTAGGATCTTGATTAGGTGAGTGATTGTTGGAAACTAATCAAGACTTGTTAAAATTGTTGACTTTTGGTATCGTACAAGGTAAGTAAATATCTCTACTACTTCTAATTAGGAGTTGGTGGTGATACGTCCGTTCTCCATCACCAACCTACGTTTAAACCGTGAAAAAATCGCTGACGAAAAAAACCGAACCGACCGACGGAAAAAAACCTAAGCCGTTTTTCGCTCTGTTCCTCACGATATGCTCACCTCCCAACTTCTCCATGAACACAATAGCCGCCCCATCTGAGAGTCCAGATGCCTTCCCCGGTGCACCCCCGCTCCTATGTAATCGGGAGAAATAGATGTTTGATCTTGTAGCACAATTTTCTTTTATTGTTTGACCGTTATGTTCTGTTATTAATTTTATTTTTCGTAGCAACGCATGGACATTGAACTAGTCATAATACAATCAACAATCGAATCAAATCAAATAATTTATTTTCTTACTTTCCATATTTAGTTGTTGATTTGGTTAGCAAGTTGGTCAAGTGATCTGTCTATTATAAAAGGGTGTGGGTGTGTATCTTGTGAGTTTGTAAATACCTTAAAAAACAATTAAAAAAGGAAAAAAGACGTCGAGTTAAAATGACATCTTAAAATACTCTCCGTATCTTATTGTGTTCTTTGTTTTTGTGTTCATGGGTTCACAACCAGCGCTAAAACCAACTACGACAAGCCTGGCTGCGCGACACACGCACGCGTCCACGACACATGGCCACATGCAGTGGGGGTGTTCTTGGCAGCCGCACACGGGGCACGCGTCCGGGGTGGCCTCGCACGCGGCACACGGGCACAGGTGCTTGCAATAGAGTAGCAGCATGCACGCCTCCCGCTCGCTCGCCGCAGGCCTTGCAGGATGTCGCCACCACCTTGGATGCCGCATCGTCGGCGTCGGCGTTGTCCCCTGCTGGGGTCTCGAAGGAACATGACTTTGCGTCCTCGGCGCCCTGGCGATGGCGCAAGGGTACTGTAGGAGCTGGCCCAGGATGGCGCAGAGGGCAGCGGTGAGAGCCAGACACCATTCAATCAAACCAATCCGGACAACCTCATGGCTAGTAGCCCAGGGGCTTAACAACGGGATTACGGGAAGCGTTGGCTTTTCTAGCTTGTTGATACCTTTTCCAAATATAAAATCCATATAAATATAATTATAAAAATAGTTTTTTTTTCTACCACAGAAGTACCGACAGATTATTTGTGTCACTTGTTACACCTATGTACCGTGGCATAACCTTATGCTCGTGACAGCACGACTGACCATGAGGAGGAGAGTAAGTGCGACAGGAATTGGCTGCCAAGTTATGGCAGCTCGGTCAGAACTGCTACCGCGCCTAGGGAGCTCTACACTTTGTTGTTGAGTTGGGGAGTGCGACAGCAAGCCTGCCGTAGTGGGCCTACCAGTTGGTGCCACGTCACCTAGGCTGCAGCGTGTCCAGACCCCTATAGCTATACACAGACGTGGCAGGTGATATATGTCACCTATTGACGCTACCACGGTTAGAGAAAGAACCATATTTTACAATTATGTTCGCTAGGAGCTATATTTGAATAGAAAAAATTGACAAAGGGGCCAATTAGGCCAAGGTTTCTAACAACGGCGTTGATTTGGTGGTGAACAAGAGTAGATGGGTCAGGGGCCATGAGAAAGGAGGCATAGTTTTAAATTATTTATAATGATATATTTCAAAGAATAAATATTTTGTAATGTATACCTTACGTTATAGCAGAAGGATTCCGTGAGTGCTCGGTCGAGACACGTCAGCATGTTATGCGGAGAGGCCCCTTATATTTTTGTATTTGCGTACAAGTCCACATTATCCAAACCATTGATCTTGTTGCATATGATGAAGATTTTTTTTTTTTGCAATGGTATATCTCAAAGCTAGCAACTTTAAAGTAGTATATATTTCAATAACCCTTAAAAAATAGAGAAAAGCTAGGAAACGCTATCCCGTCAGATCCCATTTCGACAAGATACATCTCAACTATCCAACCAAACTCAACGGCATGTCGCAACTTATATAGGTTTGATTCAATCCTCAACCACACAATATCTTATCCATGAGACCTATGTCAACCTTATCCATTTATTTCGCAAACAACCGTTTTGGTTGCCTCCTCTCTTTCCATTTCCGAGCCAAGCTAGTAGTAAACAAGGGGTAGGAGTGAGTGTGACAGTGTGACCCAAGCGCATAGTGAGCACATTAGGTGGGGCCCGGCAAGTGCGTGCCTAGTATGGTGGCATGGACCGAGTGAATAGCGAGCACAATAAGTAAAGACTAGTGCGAATGTGACATAGAGCCTAAGCACATAGCAAGTATGCACAAGAGGAGGATATTGGTGACAAGAGCCGCTAGATCCGATCATCTTCCTCATCAGTTGTAAAGGGATCTGCTAGATCCCTTGACCCCACGTCGCCTTGTGCCTCTTCACTGCCACATGCGCCATGGGCGACATTGGGCTTTAGCTTCATCCCTTTGGGTGAGCAAGGGAGGAGGCGGTGGTACTGGTGAGTGGTAAGGGCGAGGGCGGTGGCCGCAGGTGAGCATACTGATGATTTTTTTCTCTTTTTTGTTTTGATGAAACTTTTTGAAACTTTTGGGTTGAAACTCGATGAAACTTGTTAAAACGTTGAGTTGAAACTTGGTGAAACATGATGAAACTTACCGAAACTTCTCGAAACTTTTGGATTGAAACTTATTAAAACTTGGTTTTGAAACTTTCTCAGAATTTTTTTCTTCTCTCGCTCGCTCGCTCTCTCTCTCTCTCCCCCTACATCGATGGCCATCGAGGATGGCGTCACCACCGTTGACAGGTTCACCACGCCTCCTAGTTGTAGAGGGAGGCCAAGGTAATGGTGGCCCGATGGTGAATGGCAGCGGGTGAAGGGCCACGACCGGGGGAGGAGGTGGAAGAGGAGGCACATGGAGCTGCAACCGGCGTGGTGACGACAGCAATGGAGGAGGGAGACAGCGGAGGTGAGGAAGAGGAAGGATGAAAGAGAGGGAGGAGTAACAGGGAATGGTATCCAGAGTCAGGCATTCTGTAGCTGCTATATGTAGGGAATACAGATGTTCGGGTCCGCTATGATATTGTTTGGTGAGGAGCACACAACTGACACAAGTAAAAGTGCAGCTTCTTGTTCTGTCAGTTTCTTATATAAATCTTCTCCCAAACTCGATTAATTGACTCTTTTCACTTCAAATTTGTTCCAATTAAGTCTATTCCATGTCATCAACAATCAAATTACGACCTCTCCACAATTTCAGATCCCAGCAAACATACAAAAACGACTACAAATCTGTAAATGTAACTGTATCCAGTCAAACATGCAAATCATCTTTGCAAAAAGCAATAAAATTTTATTCCAGTTGATGCACATGTTACTTAGCTTTTATCGGTTCCTGTTAGGGATAGAAGCACGGCAAATAACTGGAGACAAAGATTTAACGTAGAAAAACCCTTGCGGAAAAAAATCACGGAAAACAATGCACTATAATACTTCAAGATTACAAGTACAGGGGGTGGCTTTATATAGCCAAAGAGTCCTAGTTGTGGAAGAATTGGACTAACAACTATTTGGATAGAAACCAAAAGATATGGCAGTTAGAGATATTGAGTTATCTCCAACAAACCTCCCCTTAACTCAAAATCTATAACAAAATTGTTTTCGAAAAACCCTGAAAGGTAATTGAGCACAAAGAATACAAGTGCGTTAAAAGTCCAAAGGACTACTGAACGAGGAAAACTGGAACAGTCAAGCCAAACACTTGTAGTGCGAAAAATCACCATGGGTATAAAAGACTGAAACAGTCTTGTCCAAATGCTTCTGATGAAGCGAGATTGAGCAAACCACCAGCAGGTCGAGAGAAAATCTGGAACAGTCAATCCAACATAGCTATAACAAAGTAGACGAAGAATCTGGGTCTTCAATGATTCATAACCCCAGTAAAGTCTGAGACTGTGCAATTGACCTCCTGAAACAAACGCTCAATCAACAAATGGCATGAGCCAAGACATCACCTGAGGCGCTTGGTAGATAGTGAAGAACACATATCATGGGCTTTTGACAAGCTCTACGTGGAACATAAAATTCGACAAACTGCCTACTGAAAATCCATAACATGGTTGTAGCTGCTCAAAAAATGCCAAGATGAAGAAAAACTGTTGTGCCATCAATAGAGTATAAATTGCAGTAGACCTCTCATGTCGAGCAAAGACAACAAAAAGAACGTTGTAGTATCCACGCAGAAACAACTCCTTGCACTTCAAACCTTCATCTGAAATTGACATTGGAGCAAAACCTTCACTAGAAAAAACTCCGAAAAATATAATTCTACCATCAGGGTGTCGTCAAATTCCAAATGAACGTTGCCAGAACTTCCATAATGCAACGTATTCAAACGGTGAATAAAACACCAAAATAATGGTGATGGAACACCAAATTCCAATTAATGGTGATGAAACACCAAAAAACAATTGTCCTCAACTGATATATTTTTTTTTTACCAAAGTCTCCAAAGTAGACGATGAAACGTCGAATAAATTGCCAAGAATAAATCCCGCCTGAACTGTGCATGAGAATCCCGTCAATAATAGACATGAAGCCTGAAATTTCCGCATAATATCCCACCAATAATATGTATGAAAGCATAATTTTGTAATAATCAGATCTGTCTTTTTGGGTACTGAAACGGTCACCAATGTAAATAAGCTAAAGAAACCCGGAGTTGCTGTTGCTTAGCTGGAGCCGTCGAACTCAAAAACAAATTCAATCTTGTGCTCAGATATGTTTGGAGTCCGGACACAAGAATCAATGAGCCTCTCGATTAGAGTCTTGGTGCAGGCAAGAAGCAACTTGTAGCTTGGTGATGTTTCTTCACATCACGGGCAAGTAGCAAGCTTTGGGCGCGAGAGAACCGGCGGCGCGTGGAGAACTGGCCGGCTGGATGCCGATCGGCCGAAGGCTGGATGACGGCTAGGAGGAGAACCGGCCGAGCGCGCAAAGAGGCCGGAGGCGAGGCAGCCCAGTGCTGACGCAGACGGCGCGATGATGACGAACCGGAACCGCGTGGATCTGGCGGCCAAGCAGTCGGTGCGCAGGAGCCGCGCGAAGGGCGGCCGATCCGGCGGCGGCGCGCGGGGTCCGCGCGGAAGGTGGCGACGCGGAGGACGGCGCGGCGGAGAAGAGCGGCGGCACGCGCGATGAAGTCCGTGCGTCGGCGAAGACGGCGCACGAAGAACGGCGGCGCGTGCGCGATGAAAGCCCAGTAAGTGCTCTGATGCCACTTGTTAGGATAGATGCACGGCAAATAACTGGAGACAAAGATTTAACGTGAAAAAACCTGCGGGAAAAAATCACAGGAAACAATGCACTATAATGCTTCAAGATTACAAGTACAGGGGGTGGCTTTATATAGCCAAAGAGTCTTAGTTATGGAAGATTTGGACTAACAACTATTTGGATAGAAACCAAAAGATATAACACTTAGAGATATTGAGTTATCTTCAACAGTTCCTCCTCTCGTGATCAGTTCTGTACAAAGTGTCATTTGGCGCCAGATTGGATCTGAAATCCCGAGAAGAAACCATGTACGTTTGGTCTCAGAAGAAGATGGCATCCATTCACCCAACGCAGTGTGTTCGCAAATAGCACGTGAATATATCGAGAACAGAAAGTGACACGGTATCAAAGGCTAGCGATCCCGTTGGTCGTTGGAGTTTGGATTCCAGTCGAACGTCAAAAGCTGCATGACGCACCGAGCAAATCTCGAAGCAATGCAAGCTAATTTATTCACGTGCTTCCGATCACACGGACCACGTGGCTGGCCACCCAGTGCAAGTGAGACAAAGGAAAAAGGGCTTCCGAAACAACAATTTATTCATGGCAGCATGAAACCACATTGTAGACTTTCACCTTTGCACTCTTTCACTCCGACCTTGTTATCAATAACCAAGTTTTATTTTAGTTCCAATTAGGCCCTTCTTTAAACTTTCTTATAACTAGCAAGGTGGCCCGCACACTTGCGTGTATATCATTCTTAATGTATGTTTAAATGACTTGGCAATGTATATATGATTTTGTTTTTTAGAAAATAGATCGTTGCAAAACTCTATTTATGATATTTTAATGTTATATATTATAGGAGAGAATATACTCACTCCGTTTCACAATACTTATCATATGTGATCGAAATTTTCTTTCCCAGATACCACCATAGGAAAATAGTAAACATAGTACAAAATAACATTGTCCATTTATATCGTCAGCTCTTAATTTTATTACTGTAATGCTTTCCTCTTTCCCAGATACCACCATAGCAAAATAGTAAACATAATACAAAATAACATCATCCATTTATATCGTCAGCTCTTAATTTTATTACTGTAATGCTTTTCTCTTTGTTTTCATATTTTTTTAAGTGTACATCACATTGCTTATAATGGTTAAATAACAGTTAATATTTTTATATATACAAAATGAAATTCCTTACCTTATTTTATTTTTCTCAAATTATCATATTTCTGAATGTTAATTACGAATAAAAGCAAGTTTTATATTTTTCACTTAGTATAGAATTAAAAACAATTCATAATTTTCTTTTATTTTTATTCTTCTATTATTTTGTTGTTATTTTTATTTACTTACAAATTTTAGGTTTTAATTGAGTTAAAATCAAATGGTTAATTTCCTTTTGTTATTCATTTTGAATTTATGTTAATTTCCATTATTATTATTTATTTATTTTTGCATATCGTTTTAGATTGGAATTCATATACAAATCCAAATGTTGATTTTTATTCTAAATTTTAGCTACGTATAGGTTTTAATTTGGAGTTCATATGAAAGCTAAATGGTTGATTTTCTTTTATTTTTTATTCTAAATTTTTGTTATTTTTATTGTATTTGTATGGACTCTTTCTTTTAATCTGAGCCATTAATTTTATCATTATTTTTTTAATTTCAAATATTAGTTTTAAGTTTGATTTTATATACAAATATAATTGTGCATCTATGTGTCGTCGTCCCTGAGCACAGCCTGGACCACCTAGTACACCGGCGTGATCCCCGTCCTGTCGGCCACCATGGTGAGCCGATGCACTAGCCGACGCTCGTTGCTCACCCTCAGTTGGTGATGAGGACATCTCCACTATGGATATGACCGTTGGTCCATCTCTCCCTACAACACTTTCGTTCCCGACCTTCGGTGCTTCAGCCGCTACTTCATCTACATCGCATGGAGGGCTCAATTCAGAAGCACGACCTTTTCAGCCACCTTTGATAGACCATTGCCTCGAGACCATTCACCGAGGACAGCCCACGTGCCAAGGAAGGCTCACGTTGAAGCCTAATTCGTCGCCGAGTCCGATTCAGCCATCCAGCAGCACGTCAACTTCAAACCAGCGTATCTCGGGCTCCTGAACCTTGTTTTCAACGTATGACCACTTGTTTGAAAGTTTAGGAGACAAGCTTTCTAATGGGCTTGGTCCCACAGCCAAATTCCTCAAGGAGCGACGGGAAATCACAAAAAATTATAATGGACCAGAATTTCAAGGTGCTGTGCCACCTTTCTTTTTGGCCCAAGGCCTATGTATCATTTGGGCATGGTGCTGGTAGCCAACCTGAACTTGGGTGCTCCTTTGGCCACCGCCCCTGGTGTGGGTACCTCTCTATATATGACTACCATCTCCGTATATTGTTCTTTAGGTTTTGTTGTGTATGGTAGATGTCCTTATGCGTCCCTCCTCGTTTTGCGTGTGTCGACTAGACCATCCAACACGAGAAACAGAACCTCACCTTTGTTCGTGACTTTTGGTTAATCCAAGTTTCAGATTGCTTTTCACTTGTTCTTGCAAGTTCCTCGATTGCTAGTAGGGATAGGGATCCATCACGTTTAGACGTGGTTGATCGACTTGCATTGGTAACATTGCGATTGCTGGCTCCCTTTCTCGCTGGTTGGAAGCCAAGATTACGAGTTCATTAACGCCCCAAATCGACGTATCGTTCTTATCAGAAGATCGGGCACCCCCGTGTGTGCATTAGTCGGTGTACTCGATGTGCCCTATGTGGCCCTTGATGTCAATGGTTGCACCGAACAGCAGGGAGTCTAGGTAATGCCACATGAGCCCGCCGTTGGGGTGCTTGGGTCCTTGCCCTTGAAGTATGTCTTGATTAGGAGCTCTAACCTTGACAGAGTTTGTCGGCATGTATGCGCGCACGTAGAGCTTCCCATCAATGGATGCACACACGTACACGTGCTTGCCGACCGGTAGTTCGCCTATGCGGTACATCTCCAAGAGATCATGGGCCTTGTTGGAGTGGATGGGGTTGAACTCCTCGGTGCAATCGGTGTTGCTCCTTAAGGAAGCTCGTGCAATTGTAGATGTGGCCATGCATGATGATCCAGGTGGACTCTCTTTCTTTTAATCGATCAGATGATTTTTCTTAAAATAATAACATCCAATGGCTACTATTATTCAAATTAGTTAGGGTCTACTAGATTAAAAGCTAGATATTTTACTTTTTTTTGTGAGAATTTTGAACATATGCCTATTTTTATTAAAAAGATCCAATGATGATTGTAATTAGGATCCACCAAATTAAGGAACAAATGTTTTATTTTTTTTTTTGAGAATTTCTATCCTATTTTTCTCGTAACAACTCTTCACGAGTTTTTAATATATAACAGATATTCATGGTATGTGTAGCATGCAAGCCGCAAATAAATGATATGTTGTTCGCATGTCACATCAGTATGCTAGGTTTTTATAATGAATTTATATTTCTTCGGACTGAGATATTGTTTTTTCAAATTTCTACGAGAATTAAAATTGCTACGTTTCACATAGGTCTTTAGCGTGATCATGTCATAATCTATACGGCATAACAGGATGGTCTATACGGCATAACAGGATGGTGCAGAATCAGAGTTCCACTATTGAAAAAAAGTTTTTTTTGTTGGGTATAAGGACACACACAACACATGCTCCGCACATATGCATGTACGTCCTATACACGCTAGAAATAGAGATTCTGGACCTCTAACTAACCATCTTAGTTAATGCATACGAGTGTATATACCCTGTTCTAATTTTATTTACAGAAAAACTAATCTACGACATACCATAGATAGTTAATACAACGGTATACTTCATTACCGCAGCGCACATTAGTAAATCGAGTTGCCGCTCTGTACTCTTGATTTCCTTTGATGATATGCTGATATGTCTATGCACATGATACAGGGAAGTTCAATATCGCCGCATGTAAGGTACTCGCTTCAGCAAGGGACAAGCTCCCAGGACGATGAAGGATCCCCATCCTTCGTACATGCCAATCTCTAAGGCTAAAATCCCTGGTTTTAATAGCCAGAAGAAGCGAGTGTCATGAAAACTCAAATGAACTTGATTTTCATTTGTTTTTCTCAGAAACTTGTGAAACTTACATGAACTTTGTTGAAACTTTCTCAATTCTTTGATTTTGTTTCTAAAACTTGCCGTTGAAACTTGAAGTTTGTTTTAAACACCATGAAACTTGTATAAATTTTTTGTTGAAACTTATCCAAAATTTTGAATTTGTTTATGAAACTTGGAATTAAAACTTGAAACCCGTTTAAAACACCATGAAATGTGCATGAATTTTGTTGATAGTTACTAAAACTTTGAATTTGTCTTTGGAACTTGCTAAGTTTCACAACGTTTGATATATAAGTTTCATTAGGTTTTATGAAATAAGTTTCACGTTGTTTCATGAGGTACAAAATGTTCGAGTAACTTTTTAAGGATAAGTTTTATGACATTCTACGGACGTTTCATTAATATGTTTCATAAGGTTTCATCGTATAATTTCACATCTAAGTTTACAGTTTCATCAGATATTGATAGACTATATGACTATGTTTTAGTAGATTTCATATTTCAGGACTAGGTTTCGTAACGTTTCATAGATATGTTTCACGAGGCTTTACAGTGTTCATCATGTTCTTTGCTCATCGACATATACCTACAGCTCAGCTAGTTGCTATCCCATCGAATGAAGAAGTGACAGGATAACGTGCTATAAAAGCACTCTTTTATTTAAGGCAACATATCCGGTGCAACCCCCCTCCGTGAAACCACCGTGCAACTGAACTAAAAAAAGTTTTAAAAAATTCTCAAAAAATTACCATATGTAGGCGTGAACCTTTACAACTCTGCAAAATTTGAAGTTGAAACTCAATCGCATTTGAAAGATATGAAAAAAACAAATAGCAAAAATGAATAGTGATGAACAGTAAAAATCACTATTTATGTTGAATTTGTCTTTTTTGTAATTGCTAGCGTAGGACGAATTTGATCATGAAATTTTATATGTAGGTGGGGTAAGTTGAGATGTATATCCATGATTTTTTTCAGAATTTTTTGAAACTTTTTTTAATTCAGTTGCACGATGGTTTTACGGAGAGAGATGATTGCACAGGATACTTTTCCTTTAATTATTTAAAGGGTGAGGCTCGTGGTCGATTCAAGGATTGAACACGCGATCTGGTCTCGAGCGCACTGGCTCAAGACCAAACGAGCACTCGTCCTAAAAAAGAGTTGTACTTCTCAAAATCGATAAAATACAATCGAACTATTAAAGCCTGTGTCAAACAGTATGTCATACTTTTCAGCGAGAGATGTAGTGAGTGGGAATCCAAATATTACCCTAGTGTAAGAAACCTTAGAAGTAGCAAGGGCTACACAAACAGACACAGCTAGCTGTTGTTGGGGTGTTTCTTCGCACAGGAAAACGTTCTTCAAATCAAAGGCGCCGCAAAAGCAGTATCTATACCAAAGTACCAAACTATCTGTACCATCGTGGTGCGCTTACATGCTAACTCATGGTCTTACCAAAGGAAGCGAGTTTATTCACAAAAAAGTAAAAACAGGCCACGTTCGCACTAGACGGCTCGTCAAAATCAACCTCACGTTTACGCTCGCCACGCAGCTCACCTCATCACCGTGCACAAATCACACACCACCGGACACCACCTGTAAAAAACCACCGGCCCATCGGCCGCTCGGCCGGGTAGGACTGTAGGAGTCGCGAAAAATCCACGCGTTTCGGTCTCCAAAACACCAACAAAAAAAAAATCACCGTGCGGCTCAGCGATCCGCCGTGCGCCCGTGCCAACCGGTAGCGGCGCACGCTACGCGACGAGCCACGCCACCACACCGCAGCGGACGAAAACGGTAGCCCGGTCGCACGGCACAGGCCAAGCTGCGCGCGGCGCTTGCCAAAAACTCCCACGGTGACCACGGCACGCACGCCTCCTGGTCCTGGAGTGGGCTGACCCAGCCTCCCCCGCTTCCTTGTCGACGACGTCGTCGCCGTCGTCTTTTAGCTTCGCCTCCGCTGTTCCATTCGATAGCTTCTCCCCCACAGCCCAGAAAGTGTAGCAGCTGTAGAGAGCGGGCGAAAAGCCAAGCCACCAATAGAGCAAACTAACAGGGAGACCGCCCAACCGAACAGCCTCCAGATCTCGCCGCATGCGCGGCCGTCGCAGGGGGAGGCGGAGGGAGGGGAATTAGGGGCGCCGGCGGCGGTGGCGGATTCCCGACATGGGCGGAACGGGCGGGGCGCGTCTGGGGAGCTGGGTGGTGTCGTACACGGGGATGTCGGCGGACAACATCAAGGGCCTGCTGCTGGCGCTCTCCTCCAGCCTCTTCATCGGCGCCAGCTTCATCGTCAAGAAGAAGGGGCTCAAGAAGGCCGGTGCCTCCGGCGTCCGCGCAGGTGGGTCTCGGGCAGCAGCTCCGCCTCTGCTCTGCTCACCCCCCATCTCATCTCACAACCCAGCGAGCAAGTAGATGTCTTCTTGTGCTGCCACCGCCTAGCCGGTGTGCTGCATCTGTAGCTTAGATCTGAGCCGCGCGAGATTTGGATCTTGGCTGCGGTGTCGGTGGGCCTGGATAAGTAGCGGAGTTGGGACTTTGAAGCAGTAAGCAGATTGGAGATCAGGCTGGTCGCTAATCATGGATTGGGAATTTGGGATATTCCTTGAGCTTGTCTGATGAAACTCGTTCTTACAGGATCACTAGTTCAGTTGACGTTCCAGGAAGATCACTATCAGCATAATTGATGGCGCAGTGGTGATGGAGCGATGCACCTTTTTGACCCTCTCCTCTTGTTTAGAATGCTGTTGCATTGCAATTCTTTAGTTCTTGCTCCCACATTTTCTATGTCGCATTGAACTATTTGAACAAGCTTAGCAAATATTGAAGGCTCTTAAATATGACAAATTGACAATCATTGACTGTAGAAGGGAGAAGAATGCTCACTTACAGAATTTATTGCAATATGCAATGAATTCCTTTTGTTGGGTTCTTGCCTTTAAACTTTTAACCTATGTGGATGGTCGTACTCTATGTGCCATTGGTCTCACATCATCTGTTGGTAAACCGTGCAACCGCTGCATAGTGAATTTTGCTTCTCTTGCTAGATTGATTTCAACTTTTTCCAATAATTAATTAATTACGCTTACTTTGTTGATTTGCTACAGGTGTTGGTGGCTACTCTTACTTGCTTGAGCCACTGTGGTGGGCAGGAATGATAACAAGTAGGTGTTTTCCTTGATATAACAGATAGACGTTTTGACATAATTATTTCCTTCTGTTACTGTATAACATGGCACTAATGATGTACTATGCTTTCTTTCAGTGATTGTTGGTGAAATCGCTAACTTCGCAGCTTATGCTTTTGCTCCTGCTATCTTGGTCACTCCACTTGGTGCACTTAGCATAATTATTAGGTAAGAACTATAATTAATATGATCTCCAACTGGTACACTGCAATCTTGTACTGCTTATATTTCAGTAAATCTGATAGTTTTAGCATTTCTCTTTTACAGTGCTGTTCTTGCATATATTATTTTGCGGGAAAAACTACACATATTTGGTATACTTGGGTGTATTCTTTGCGTTGTGGGTTCGACAACTATCGTGCTTCATGCCCCTCCGGAGCGTGAAATTGAGTCTGTGGCAGAAGTATGGGATCTTGCTACTGAACCAGGTATTCTTCTTTCTTTATGCATTCCCTACGCTGGGCATAGTAATGTATTCATTAGTGAGTTCATCTTGACATATTATTTTTTATCAATTATTAAGGTTTAAACTTTTTTGTTGCAGCATTTCTACTTTATGCAGCCGTTGTGCTTGCAGCAGCTTTCGTGCTCATATTCCGTTTTGTCCCACAGTATGGTCAGACACATATCATGGTGTATATCGGTGTCTGTTCTCTTGTTGGGTCTTTATCGGTATGCATTCACTCATGAATGGTCCTTTTGATATGTATTTAGATAACCCTTCTTAGTTATGATATACATGTTTTTGTTCTGTAATATGCTTGATTTGGCAGGTCATGAGTGTCAAAGCTCTTGGAATAGCCTTGAAACTGACATTCTCAGGGATGAACCAGCTAGTCTATCCACAAACATGGGTGTTCACACTTGTTGTAATTGCATGCATAGTAACACAGATGAACTATCTGAACAAGGTATGATCAATGTTTATGTTCATGGATAGTTATGGGCACTATAAGAGAATGATTTTCACATGTAGCATGGACTGAATAAAAATGTTTGTTATGTGGATATCATAGACATATGTGATCTGTCTTCTGTTCTACATTGCTTTCAACTTGACAGGGTTTAGTTTTGCAGGCCCTTGACACATTCAATACTGCAGTTGTTTCGCCAATATATTACACTATGTTTACATCATTGACCATTTTGGCCAGTGTAATAATGTTCAAGGTAACTTCTTTTGAGCAATTTATTTGTTTACATAATTGTACATGAAACATTGCTTAGTCTTCAGTCTTAGCCAGCGAAGTTGACATAATAAATGAATTCATGGATCTTGTTTATTCTGAGAATATACAAGAAGTATACTAGATATCAATCTTTACTTTGAATGAGTCAGTCACTGGAATCCATAGCTGTCAATCTTTTTTGCAGAGTGCATTGACGGGTACAATTCGGCGTATTAAATTCATCTAGACTTATCCTTTGTGTTTGTAAAAATGTTCTACATACAACTTAGCAATCTTTATGTGACAGAAAACATTCAAATTTTGGTCTTGCTCCATTAAACTTGGCAGCCATCTTTCCAATGATCACTCAAATTTGCACTCTCCTTTGCCTTGCTGCATATGACAGTGCTGTTGATTGTGGTTTTTGTCTCACTGTTTGATTTCCAAATTCTACTATATTAAGGGTTGAGGGACCTATTCCTTTGGACCAAATTTCTGAAATTAGTAAGCTTCTGTTGTCAGGAGTCAGGACTATACTTCCTCTGTATTGCTATATTTGTCCATTGAGAGAATCTAGAGTGTAGTTTTCGCAATTTTTCCTCTCTATACCCTATTTAAATGCTTTGGAAAAGGCTAAGTGATGTGGTATATCATTTAATAGGTATATGTATGATCATTCCTTATTATTTGTATTTCTTAGATTTTGTGCTTCATTGGTCTGTGTGCATGATGGGCTGTGGATAAATATAGCGAAACGGAGGGAGTAATGCTTCATAGAATCCTGCTTCTCCAGTGTGAGAACCAGTCAGCTCTGTCAACAGGACTAAATAGGGCACGTATGGGTCTGTGTGAATGTCTATGAACACAATATTGGAATAGCTATCAGACAATAATAAATTCGTGAATCATAATAATGCCACATTCTCTATTAGCTAAGCTGGATTATCAAATGGTGCATCAGTCAATCCCCAATTTTGTTCCGTTCGCAATGCTTTGGAACTATTTATTAATGTGAACTATAATTGCATGCAGGATTGGGATCGTCAAAATCCGACGCAAATTGTCACAGAGATGTGTGGTTTTGTTACTATCCTTTCTGGGACATTTCTTCTTCACAAGACGAAGGATATGGTGGATGGTATGACAACATTTCCTCCCCTTTTGACGTGAAATGACACCTACTGGCAAATTCTTATTTCTTGTCACCGCAGGTCTCCCACCGAATTTACCTATCCGACTTCCTAAACATGCGGATGAGGATGGATATGCGACTGAAGGAATTCCTCTCAGGTCTGCTGCTGATGGCATTCCACTCAGGTCACCGAGGGCCACAGAATCATTTCGCTCAACATGATAGTGCTTGAAACTGTGCTCAAAACCATGATGCGTACCCACCACCATTGTTCCTGAACATGGGAAGGGAAGAATCTCCATTCTTTCATTGGACACACCCGATAGGTTCTGACTGTAGGGTTTAAAGGTAACGGCTCGGCTCCCCATGTAATTTTTGAGACATTGGTACGAATTTTGGGGGCTATATCAGTTATACGTCTCTTGAGTAAGATGACCAGAATGGCCCATAATCCAAGTTTTGAATTGTAACTCGCAGTGAGCCATAGAGGTCATTATCTGGAATTGTTGTATTCTTTCAAATACAATAGCCCATTCAGAATACAGAAAGAATTTAAAAGGCACAGTATCATTAATCATTGGCTAATTTTTTTTTTTGAACGAGATCATTGGCTAATTTTCTCCTACATTTTATAATATGAACAATGAAACCAATTCAAACACACCGGATATATTACCGTATTCCAAACAAGTCTGCGCTGAAAACTGAGGTGCGTCAAGGCGTTTGATGGGTACACTGTACAGGCAGCACGTTTGGTAAGAATCGGTGTTGATGTCCTCGTTAAAATAGTCGGCTATATAACATACGATACCTTGACGTAGAACAATTAATTGCTTGGACACACTTTGTTTTTGTTGTGCTTCGGTATTTTTGAACATAAGAAACACGACTGAGAACATGCACAATGGTGTAATGTCAGCCATCTACGGGCTATAATATTTTTGTTGATATTTGGGGGGGTTGGTGAGAGGAGAGAGAAAGAATAGCCGTCTCTTCGGACAGTGCAAAACATCAATATATGAATTATTATCTATAACAAATATTTTTCCATACCATAAATTAAAAGATTGTGGAATCTCACAAGACAATCTTAAAATATTATTTATTATAGAAATTTTCTTTAATTCTATCTTTAAATGATATGAAAAAATATATAAACAGTGGCCATCTCTACTATTGTACATGCTCTGAAAGATGCCAATCTACAAGTCTATTCTTTTTTTGTGAAAAAGCTCCAAAGGAAGATACAAAAATTCAAAGGTTACCCTACAATCTAATCAAATCTGTGGAAAACGAAGGCAATGCCTTGCCACCGATAGAAGTCAAGCCGAGTTCATAATCTATATAAATAAAACAACGGGAGATATTTAAGGCAACTTCTTCGTTTTAAGAGTAAGAAAATCTCACAATAATTTTTTAAAAAAGAAAAATTCCAAAAAATCTTACATTAATTGGAAAAAATAGAATGATCCCCACCACTTATTTTGATAGAGTCAGATTATAACAGTGCACATTAATCATGTATACATATTATAGTTATATAACAAATACAATTGTATTTCAATTATAGAAAGTATAGATGTATATGAAAGATAACTATATCATAATAACTAATTGCACCATTGCATTAGTAATCTACTAGTTGCTTTAACACACAACAGGTGAAATCATAGATATATGATGAAGTGAATATATGGAAAAAAAACTTAGTATTTCATTTTTCTCAATAATAGGTTAGCTCAGTGGTTGAGCTAGTGCATGGAGCTCTTCCCTGCTGCTGCTCCACCCCCTCCTCCTCGACAGCTTCTTCTACCTCAGTAAGGTCTGCCACGACGGCGGGAACGCGTGGCGTCTACCTCCCGCTCCTCGGGGCCTACCGCTTATCGGCAACCTGAACCAGGTGGGCGCGCTCCCTCATGGCGCCCTGCACACGTTCGCCGCGGCCCACAGCGCGCCCCACCTCCTGCGGCTCCAACTCGGCCATGTCCCGCACTAGTCTCGCCTCCTCCCGGCCATCGCCGCAGCGCTCATGCACGAGCATGACCACGCTTTCGCCACGTGTCCCTACCTCTGCACAATCGAAATCCCCTACGGCTTCTGGGACCTCATCTTCGCGCCCCACGGCGAGCACTGGCGGCACATCCACTGCCTCTACTCCGTGCACGTCCTCAGCCCCGCCCGCTCCCACTGCTACGACACCATGAGGGAGCAAGAGGTCGCCGTCCAGGTCCAAACCATCATAAATAGCAACGCTTCCTCTGCCGTGGCGAACGTGATATTGGCTCAGACCCTGAAGAGAACTCACACATGTTTTACCGTGGAAGATAACACAGTAGAGAGACGCAAGAAGTTTTGGTGCGCGGCTGCAGCTGCTTTATCCTTGAGCGATTTTCTCTCTTTCTCTACTATTCAACTCTCCATAAAATATAAGTGCTAACCATGCTTTATAAAGACAACTAGCAATAATAGCGCGCTACGCTGCGCCGTTCTGTAGAGTCGATAGGACCCGTTAGCAAATCCATAGGGTAGTATTTTCGATTTTCATATTTGTTTTTAAAAAATAGGTCGTTAGCTATAAATCTTCAATGAATCTACATTTTTTTAGAAAACCACAGCTACAATCCGTCGGCGAATCGATGGGTTGATATAAATCTGCGACGAACCTATGTTTTTTTCACTGTAGATGGGAAAAAAGTAATCTAATTTTTTTCAGGATCTGTTTCGATAAAAAACAACCGGAGGCGAATCCATGGGTCGCTATAAACCTTCGACGAATCTGATTTTTTTTAACTGTAGAGGGGCATAAAGTATTTTTTTCGGGGTCCGATTCGCTAAAAAGCACCGGGAGGACCTAAATGTAAACCGCGACGAACCTATGTTTTTCACTGTAGATAGGGAAAAAGTAATCTAATTTTTTCCAGGGTCCGTTTCACTAAAAAATAACCGGTGGTGAATCCATGGGTCGCTATAAACCTTCGACGAATCTGATTTTTTTAACTGTAGAGGGGCATAAAGTACTTTTTTCGGGGTCCGATTCGCTAAAAAGCACCCGGATGATCTAAATGTAAACCGCGAGGGACCTAAACATAATTTTAAATTTTTTTCGGGTCTATTTCATTAAAAAACCGTCGAAAAGGACCTAAACGCGATTTTTATTTTTTTCGAAAGGACCTAAACGCGATTTCTGATTTTCCCAGGGGGACCTCACCAGGGGCCGACACGTGACTCACCTGGGAGGCCGGCAATCCCACCCGGTTTAATATATAGTACTAGGTGGAAAAGCGCGCTACGCTGCGCCGGTTGAATTTCGATAGTATGCGTTCGGAAAAATAAACTTTTTTTATTTTCGCAAAACTACGAATCGGTAAAAAATAGTCCAGAGGAAAAAGGGAAAAAAATTATCAGAGATGACAATATTCTTTTGTCGAGCCTAATACTCTACGTGTTCACTGAGTAATAATACATGTTCGCAAAACCAACCACCGGTGAAAAATAGCCTAGAGGAAAAAAGGCGAAAAATCTTTGATGAATCTGTTTTTTTTTGTGACCAAAACATGTTTTCCGGGTTTTTTGGGTGACGAAAACAATTTATTCGAGTTTCTTTGGTTGCGTTTGTTAAAAAAAGGGTCGTTAGGACGCGCCGGCGAATCCACGGGTCGCTATAAATCTTCGGACGAATCTACATTTTTTTTAAAAAAAGATCCGCGGTTATGACCCGTTGGCAAATCCATAAGCTGATACAAACCTTCGATGAATCCGTGTTTTTTCTGTGACGAAAACATTGTTTTCGTTTTTTTAGGTGCTGAAAACATTTTTTTCGGTTTTTTTGGTTGCGTTTGCTTAAAAAAAATGGGTCGTTAGGACCCACCGGCGAATCCGCGGGACGAAAACATTGTTTCCGTTTTTTTGGGTGTTGAAAATATTTTTTCCGGTTTTTTTTGTTGCGTTTGCTAAAAAAATGGGTCTTTTTTTTAAAATAACCCGCGGTTACGACCCGTTGGCAAATCCATAAGTCGCTATAAAACTTCGATGAATCCGCGTTTTTTTTGTGACGAAAACATTTTTTCTGGGTTTTTTGGGTGGTGAAAAAAAAATTTCCGGGTTTTTCTGATGGCGAAAACATTTTTTCCGGGGAAAACGGAGAAAGGACCTGAACGTAAGAAGCAGGGGCCCGGTTGTTATTTTTTTGGACCTGTTCGCTATCCTGAAAAATTAGAAAAGGGCTTGTTCACGATTTGAAATTAACGGGAGGCTTCTCCGTAAATTACCGGGCCAGGGACCTAAACGCGAAGAAAAAAAATTGTCTCACAAAAAATCGCGAAGGACCTATCCGTAATTTCGAAGAAACGGAGGGACTTTTTTGCAAAAATCCAAAGTGACACGTGGGTGCTCCGGTGCTCTCCAATTCCCGCGCATATAGGTAATGTAATGATACATGCACACCCTCGTGGTGGCCTACTGCCAATCTGCTTTACACGGCATCATTAACAACCATGGATGCATGCGGCTACATGTGAAACCACTCAAACTAACAAATGTGTGGTGTGTTAGCGCCGAAAAATATGACGGAGGATTGATTGGCTCAAACAAACACAAACACCGGGTTTAATTCTAGTTCAAGGCTTGCCAACTGATTTGATCCTGCAATTGGCAACATAGATTGAAAATAACGCACAAAGCTGATTTGATATTGCAATCAACAAGAAATCCAAATAGCTGTTCAAAGCCGATTAGATCACAAGTAACTATAAAAGCTCCAAACAATCACTTACTGCATCATCCACAATGCAGGCTGAGTTTGTGGTATGTTATGAGGCTACTGGGTAGGCTGTATGGCTTAAGAATTTTATCCCAGGATTAAGAGTAGTAGACAACGTATCTAAACCACTACCTATATATTGCGATAATTTGGTTGCAGTATTCTATTCGAGTAACAATAAGTCAAGTGGTGCTGCCAAACACATTGACATTAAGTATCATGTTGTGAAAGATAGAATCCAGGATCAGACTATTGAAGTCAAGCATATAAGTGCTAAGTCTATGCTTGTGGATCCACTTACTAAAGGCTTACCACCCAGTCTCTTTCGAGAACATGTTGCCAGCATGGGATTATTGGAAAGCCTATGATTCTGAAAATGAGGACCATAAGAATAAAATCAACTCTCATTAAGAATAAGTGATTAACCTATCGAGATAGAATGATGCACTATAGATTCTGGGGTTGCAGCGGTGCTTAGACTAATCGCTGTAATACTTTATCTTAGTGTGTTGTTCTGTTGAGAATGGACTTATGATATTAGCCTTCGATCAAGTGGGAGAATGTTGAATGTGATCTTCGGTTGAAACTAACAAATACCAAAAACTTAGGGCTAGGCCCACCCTAATGCATGTACGCGCTCTGATTGGAAGCGTTCCAACAAATCCTTGGTTCGGTCCCGTTAATCAGCGCTATATTAAGAGGGAGAAGTCAGCACTCGTGAAACACAGAAGGAAAAATCACGAGCTTACTTACTCCCAAAACACCCATCCGATCTGGGCTTCTCAAGCACGAGATTAACAAAGAACTGAACCACCACCGAGAAGGTCTCGGTGCACTTCCTTCCTCTTCATCGCGCATTGGTGTCCCTCTCCTTCCTCACGCAGTTCGGTGCTGCGCATCTTCACCACCTACCATTTCCTTCACCGACGCCAAGAACATCTACCGAGAACCCTAATGGCTTCATCTACTCCTCTAGGTCAGTTTAACGTAACGATTTATTTCCGCATTACGTTTGTGATCATGTTTTAGGCTGGTTATTCGTGATGATAATGTTTAATTTTAGCCCTAAGATTCTATCATGCATCGCACGGGCTGACCGGCGGCAGGGCATGTGACCGGGCTTGGCGCATCAGGCGCGTGAAGGCGTGGGTGGCGCCTGTGTGGCACGGTGGCACGAGCATAGCATCGGGCCGGCTCGACAGCGGCAACGCTAGTCACGTGCAAAACAACCCGGCGACTGATCAGGCCGTCGAAAACACCGCCACCACAGAGGCGAAGAAGCAACGGAGAGATGTTTTCGTGTGTCGGTACAAAGGAGTTTGTTTTATCCAGCAAGCGACCCTACCATCTTCGTGTAATTCAAATGGATTGAGCAGATAGCAGCGTACGAGAAATCTATCAATAAGAGGCAAACATCTACTAACCGTCGGCACCGAGGGGTTCTACAGCCCGACGAATCCACCCAACAATCTGAGTCTAGTTCATCGTGAATCGAGTTCGAGATTTTAGGAGATGTGTTCTCCGTCCTAAGTTGAGCTCGTGGGAGATGTGTCCGAGACGTTGAGGAGATGTGTTCACAGTCAAGTCCGCCAGAGTCGAGACCGTCGAAGATGAGTCTAGGATGTTAAGGAGATGTTTCTTCATTCTATGTCGAGTAAAAGTTGGGCAAATCACTCAATAAGTAAGAGTCAGTGTGTCAACATTAGGAGAAAAAATATTAGATATAATCTTGACATGTATTGATTAAGCAATAAGATTATAACAAAACGTTTAAAGCCATGATAGAATTCTGATATATTTAAGTTAGTCGTTATCAGATAGAGTTTGGTTATATATATATATATATAAAAAGAAGCCCGTTTAGCACTCTCATGAGTACACACTCCCACTCTTCCCTGCTGTTGATAAGCTTTGAGATGTCAACCACCCAACAGATGCTTCGGTATTGAACATACCCATTAGCGGCAAAGAAGTATGTGCTACTTAGCAACGGGAGTATCAAGCAAATAAGAAGTACATACCCATTAGCTGATCAAACCAAACGATGGAAATGTACATACTCGATTAGCTTGCACATTTGTTACGGTGGATTGAATCGGGAGTAGGTACTCCCGGTAGTACACAATTATATATATAGTAATGAAAAAAACAGAAAAGGCTGGAAGGGCTTCTGTGAGACGGGACTCTTCAACCAAATTGCATCAAAATTTGTTTTTTTTAAAAGAAGGGATCCCGAGAGACGGGGTTCCTACAGCTGAGAAGAGCCGGAGCGACATGTTCGGAGAGGAAGTTGGGTTCTTCAAGAGTCACTTGAGACATGCGGTGGTGTAGTGGAATAGGGAGGGATCCATGGGAATGGGATAGTGCTTGGGCTACCATCGTGTCCCTGTGCGTGCAGTGGGAGAAGAACACCGGGAGAGCTGCACGTAACGGCCCGAGAGAGGTACGTCTGTTGGTAATGATCTTCAGTTAAAACGGAAAGTAAGAAATTAAGGAAGGAGATCCAATTTTAGGGGCTAGGACCACCTCAATCTCATGCAACGCGCAATGATCGGGAGCGCACTAGAAAAGGAATGGTTTTGGTCCCAGGCTCACACCGTGCATAAGTAGGAGTCCCTGAAATCCCTAAAGGATGATGAAAAATGAGATGCTTCGGGAGACCCTAACAAAATACCCTGCCGATCAAGGGACACGCACGGGAGTGGCTTGAAGGCCCTCACCACCACCGAAGAAGGTCTCGGTGTTCTTTTTCTTCCTCATGTGGATCGGTGCTACGCATCTTCACCGGCTCGCCCTTGCTTCACCGACGACACATCAACCCCGACCGAACACTCTAATGACATCTTCTTCATCGGGTCAGTGACTCATCTAAATTTTACTTCCGCATTACGCTTAGTGATCAAGTCTTAAGGCTAGTTCATGATTAGTTAAATTTTAACTCTAACATTTGGTATCAGAGTCACCTAGTCTAAACTTGATCCTATTAGTTCTTAACCTTTAGCCCGGATTAGCATTTTTCCATCGGTAATTAGTGTTCTTTTGGTGTTCTTCGGCTCGGGTAAGAATAGAGAAGGAGGGGAAAAGAATGCAAGAACCCTAGTTCTATTTGTCCCCAAATCCGAAACCCTAAAGCTCAAATTAAAACCCAAAATCCCCGTATCAATCAATCAATCAAGAGCAAACTCTAATGTTTTAAGGGGTTTTTGGTCTTACCTTCGCCCGTGTATGCCGTCGGTCGACCTGAGCTAGTCGCCCTTCCGCGTTGCGCATGCGCCTTCGCCGTCTCCCTCCGGGTTTCATTCCGCCATGGGATGACTGTGCACGAGCACGACGGGATGAGGCCTCGCCTCGCCGGAGCCGCATGTGGCCTCACCTCGCCGCGCGCGCGGGCATCGCCCCTCTTCGGGCTCGGTCGCCATTGCCGTCTCTGCTGCGGTTTTTTCGGGAGCGCGAAGTGAAATGGCTCTAGGGTTAGGGCTACATTGCCGCGCGCCTTTTGTTCCGCCTCGGGTCCATCTCGGCCATCGAAAGCATGCGGACGGCTCAGATTGCTTAAGCACGGCATGAATCATTGGGTCGCACATCGCTTTTATTTGAGTTCTTGCGTTTACGCTCTGCTTTAAATCTGGTCGGGTTGGAGGCCATTAATTTGGCCGCCATTTGTGTGTTTTGGGCTCTCGAGCAGAGCTTTAGCTCTTTTTTTATTTCACCTTATTCAATTCTGCATTTAGTCTTGTTTAATGTTTATTTCGGCATTAATATTATGATCAATTAATTTCTGGGCATTTATGTTATGTTTAATTTTCATGATTAATTTTTCTGGACATTTCATGTTATGATTACTTTTATGATTAAATTTTGGACAATTGATTAATGTGGCAATTAACTTCTATGTGATGATCATTTCTAAGTATTGTCTCTAATTAAAATGGAACTTACGGGAAATTTTAATTAGAGATTATTGTTTAAATGTTTAAAATTGGGATTATGTTATGATCATGATCATATACTGACCAACGTTGTTTATGATCATGTGTCACCCATAAGATAATTTAGTTCTTTTCGTTTCTACCCAACGGTGATGCGAAATAGAACTTTAAATTTTTGTCATTAGCATGATTATTAATCAGACCAACGTAAGGTGAACTGAGCAAGACGTAAGTTAAATTTTGGACTTTAGTTAATTTTAGTGCATTTTCTTATGATTAATGTTGTTCTTTTATGCACTTCAATAATTAATGTCAATTACCCGGTAATAATGCATCATTTTATACACCCTTTGGTTAATGTTTAGTTGACCTAAGTGATGCAATTATGATAATTGAGGAATACACAAAGTTAGTTAATATTTTCTGGCCTATTATGATTAAGTTTGTCTCAAATCAAAATGGAACCAACGGGAAATTTTGATTTGGGACTATAACCAAGTTTTGGACATTAATATACTTAATTGTTGACTTTTCATGGTTGTATTTCTACCAAAGTTGTTTATAATCATGAATTGTCAAAATTTATTACCCACTAATAAAATATTTTAGATCCTAAGCCATGCATTATTAATGAGCTCATCTTTGGGCATAAGTTTTATGCTGGTTTTTGGACGTTCTCTCAAATAGGCCACAATTAACGCTTTAGTGCATTCCGAGAATAAGCTAAGATAGGATTAATTAAGTATTATGTTTCTACCTGAGTTGTTTATATTGCCACACATGTTACAATTTATTATGCTCTGAATTTTGAGCTTAAGTTTTCCTCTTATTTTTAATTTAGCATTTAGTTTACTGCTCGTTAATTGTTAATTGTTTTCGCTTCCGCAAATTGATACTTGATGTCTAATGCTTAGTAATTTTGATCATGTGATTAATTTTGTCTCTTATTAATGTATTCTACCTTGAGACAATGTGATTATGATTAATTAAATGCTTCATGACTATATACTGACCAACGTTTTTATAGGTCATGTGACATTTAATTAATTCTCATATTAATTAAGTTATTGAGTCTTTTTCAAGCATTTATATGATAAAAACTATATTATAATTAAGATATCTCTAATTAAGATGGAACCAACGAGAAGTCTTAGTTAGATATTTAATGAAGTTTTGGGATTATGTTGTGGACATAATTGCATTCTGACCAAAGTTGTTTGCAATTGTGATCCATTCCCATAGATTAAGTCCTTTTCCGTTATCTACCCAAAGGTGATACGGTTTGGAACTATAGTTATGTTTTGGGATTATGATTGTGACACACGGTTATATTCTGACCAAAGTTGATTATAGTCATGTGTCATTCCCGTAGCTTCTCTAATCAAAATGGAACCAACGAGAAGTTTTGGTTAGAGATTTCATGTTGATTTGAGGATTATGTTTTATGGCTCATGGTTATATATTGACCAGCATTATTTGTAATCATTTGCCATCTCTATTAGTGAATCCAGTTACTCTTCGTTTTCAGCAAAAATGTGATGCGAAGATGGACAACTGACTCTTTCCTCATATTAAGTTCTTCATTTTTGCCCAATGGTAAAGCGAATTAGAATTGTTAAATTCTGCATTAGCATGTTATTAACCTGATCAGCGTAGGGTTAATTTCATGATAGAAAATCATTCACATTTTATGGATATTAAGTAATGATCAGTGTTATATCCCTATTATCAATTCAACCATAAGTTTTTTGGCTATTTCTAGTACCCTAATAAGTTATAGAGTAATTTATTAGCATATTATTCTTGAGATTATTGATTGCGCATGCAAACATAATGTTGATAATTAGCACCCATTAGAAGAAGCATCTAATAACTTAGACATTAACAAGAATTCAATATTCTGATGACTAGTGGGAGCAATTTTAAACAAATGTCCCCTTTGATCATAAAATTTAGGATCAGGGGGAGCAATTCTTCAGTTAAATTATGACTATATGGCAATAGTGGAAAAGTATTATGATGCTACTCAAAAGTTATTATTAGTATACTGTTCATAAGAGTGCTTAAAGTCAATGAGTTAGGACATGAAAATTATTGGAGTCTTTCTAATTCACTTCATTACGTCATTTATAAAGAATGTAACAACAATAATAATGAGAAGTGAACTATGATTGTGCCCATGAATGTGTGCATTCGTAAAGAAAGTTGGCTAAATACTAAGATAGAAGATTGTGTTTATACTGCCAACATTACCTCAAGACTATGAAAGTTTTAAAGCGAAGCCTTAGAGAATGAATAGGAGGCTAATGTTGAAGCTGTTCGAAGTTTTTCATTAGTACTAAGTTATGTTTTCATCCTCCATTCTAATATTGTAATTTGCTTATACTTTTATTTAGGGAGTATTAAGTATGTTGCTAACTTTATTGGCTTCACTAAAGTAAAATATTTATGAGAGTTCATCGAAATTGTGGCATTGACGCTTATACCACATTTCAAGGGGAAGAATGGAACGTCTCATTATGAAAAGAGAAGCTTCATTATGCGAGACATAAACCCCATGAACAAAACAAATTATTTACTCTATTAAAGTTACTCTCCTTGTCAATAAGTTTAATGGATGGGAGGATTAAAGATAATTAATGTCAATACCTTACACTCTTAAAAAAATTAGATACTTATAAAGCTTCCATCTAGACTAAAGGGTAACACTGATTTTTAAACCACTGAGTTGATAAAAATGTTGATTCTAGTGGGAGCTTTGAGGCAAGGTAAAACTATACTTGACACAATCGTGCTTATGTTCTAATATTGATAGTATGAAAGAATAGCAATCCTTGTCTCTAAAAGTTCCACCTCCAGTTGATTCTGGAGTTTATGATAATGCGAGCCTTACATAAAGATACCTTAAGTTTTAACCTTAAGACCAGTGGGAGTAAATTTAACATCTTAGCTGTTTATATGGACTTAATTGTTTATATAGACGATGCCTTGTTGGTTATAGTAATAGGGACATTAATGTTTGTCTTGGTGATGTCTCTCATGTTTTAACTATTAAGATTCACCAAGATAGGTCCAATAATAAGGGAGTTTACTCCGATTATTAAAGGCGACAAAAGTTTTTCTTACGTTCCGCTGTCATGAACATTATGTATACTTAAGTTTGTATACGCCATTATTTAACATTTGTAACCAGGATACTTGGCAGATATTAATCCAGAACTGGACCACTGGAAAACTACTAAAGACAACTTTGCATCATAGGTAAAGTGTTAATGATTACATGCTCACATATAAGAAGTCTGATAATCATAAAGTTGTTGGTTATTCAGACATTGATTATGCAAGGTGTGTTGATATTAAGAAATCCACATTAAATCAAATCTTCAACCTTGCAGAAAGAGCCATATTGTGGAATGGCTCTAGTCAATATCTTAAAGCGTCATTAATGATACAAGCAGATTTGTGGCATGTCATAAGACTATTAGGTAATAAGAAATCCACAATAGGCTGTTGTGGTTTAAGAATAAGAAAATTTATTTTTGGCTTAAGGTTTTATCCTGAAATTTATTATGTAAGAGTGCATTTTTGTTTCGAGTAACAATATGTCAAGTTGTGCTGCCAAACACGTGACGTTGTGAAAGATATAATCCAGAATCAAATTATTGATGTTCAGCCTATAAGAATTAATTGAGTATCATGTTTAATATATAAGTTTATGCATAATGTTTAGTTTAATGATTCCCTGTTAAAGGCTTGTCTCAAAATTAATGTCGGCATAAGACTTATTGACAGACTATACTTCTGGGACAAATTGAGATCTCAAAATTTCGATTCTGGAAATTACAAAGTTTGTTTTCACTCCTTTTAATGTGCACATGATGATAAATGAAAACAAACCGCATAAAAGGACCATAAGAATAAAACCAACTCCCGTTAAGAAATAACTAATTATCCTGTCGAGATAGAATGATGCACTATAGATTCTGGGGTTGCAGCGGTGCTTAGATTAATCGCTGTAATACTTTATCTTGGTGTATTGTTCTGTTAAGTATGGACTTATGATATTAGCCTTCGATCAAGTGGGAGAATGTTGGTAATGATCTTCAGTTAAAACGGAAAGTAAGAAATTAAGGAAGGAGATCCGATTTTAGGGGCTAGGCCCACCTCAATCTCATGCAATGCGCAATGATCGGGCGCACTGAAAAAGGAATGGTTTTGGTCCTGTGCTCACACCGTGCATAAGTAGGAGTCCACAAATCCCTAAAGGATGATGAAAAATGAGATGCTTCGGGAGACCCTAACAAAATACCCTGCCGATCAAGGGACACGCACGGGAGTGGCTTGAAGGCCCTCACCACCACCGAAGAAGGTCTCGGTGTTCTTTTTCTTCCTCACGTGGATTGGTGCTACGCATCTTCACCGGCTCGCCCTTGCTTCACCAACGACACATCAACCCCGACCGAACACTCTAATGACATCTTCTTCATCGGGTCAGTGACTCATCTAAATTTTACTTCCGCATTACGCTTAGTGATCAAGTCTTAAGGCTAGTTCATGATTAGTTAAATTTTAACTCTAACAACGTCTAGTTATCAAACCACAATGAGGCCGTTGCACCATTGCCAGGCTGCACGGAGGTGAGGGCTCGATAAAGCGGGAAGAGTTTTAGCAGGTTGTGTGCTTGGGCTTGTGTGTCCCAGTAGCTTCAAATGGCCGGTACCATCCTGGTTGGCGAAGAGCTTGCGGACGTGCTTGAGGAGATTGAATTGTGTAACTTGGGTTGGGTTGGGTTGGGTTGGGACAAAATGGGTTAGTACTCAAGGTTTGAACTTGGGATAATACTCAAGTTCACTATTGTCTTGGTATAATTCTCAAGTCCATGCTAGTCTAAGTCTTTGTCATAGTTCTATCTCAACGACGTGGGGACATGAATAGAAAGTTAGAAAATGGCGCGGGTGGGTGACTGGGGTCGAGCCGTCGAGGTGCTTCTATGGTATCATTATTTAAAAATTATTTAAAAATTAAAATATAAATAAATGGTAAAACATATATATTTTTTTACTTGCTTCAAGATTTGTACTATTTTTATTGAGAGTGCGATGTATAACAGCGTAGTACTCTTGTTATTTTGGGATAGTCGATGGCTAAGGACAGTAGCAATACTATGTAAGGCCAGAATGTAGGCCCAGCATAAATCAGGCCTCGGCCTACAGTTAATTTAGACGGTCCGGACTTGTAAGTTCAACCTTCATTAGTTATGGTTTTGGTGTTAATGACAAATCAAATGACAAATCTAATATTGTGTTTGTCCCCTAATGCGATATTGTTATTAATGACAAATCTTATATCGAGACTAACTTGTTTATTTAGAATATCTTTGATTAGTCTCATCGCATTGAAAAATGGAAAACCCAAGGTATGTTTGCATATTCATTCTAGTATTAGTTGCATACTTTGGAGTCAAGTTAAAATATGAATGTCCCCGTTATATTAACCACAAAATGTGCATCATGTTTCCCAATCCATATATTACATGGATGCACACACTTAGGGGGAGTTCGTGGTTTAACTTGATAGTTTCATTGTATTGATCTATTCTTTATTAACACATATAAGGATCAAGACAAAGAAACTAAATCCTTGAGTATATATATTTGAATTGCCTAGTTATAAGTATACTCATGGTAATATAGGATATACTCCAATACGATCAATTTGAATATGTGCATATTATCTCCAAGTCAATCATATTTATGCACATATACATGTGGGGTGTATTCTATAGTTGATGATTTAGAGTAACGATCATTTCCATACAATTTACATATAATGGATCATTACTTTCCATCAACATGAGTATATGAAAACTTGTGTAGTTAATATATACTCATATCAATTTAAATGATAATTTAAATTGAGTTCATTTGTCTTATTAATCATTAGCGAACACTTCATCATGTGTTGATAGTGCTCCGTGATTATTTGAGGACAAATGAATAGTTCTTAAGTATAATGACGCATGTGTTGCATTATTATACTTAAGACACATTTACAATCATTTCAATTGATTTAGGTTGTGCTCAATTGGTCTAAAGGCATCCATTATGTGTTAATGGAGTGCAAGAGATAATTGAGGCAACCATGCATCTTGGACTAACAAGTTTCTTGAGTTATGTTGAGTTAGGTCCAAAGATGGATGAGATGATGAGAATGGGACAAGAACGACATCATGAGTTGATGGGCGTCAAGAGTGGATCCCGAAGAGGAGTCGAGTAGAGATCCCGGGGAGTATCAAAGTGATGATCATAAAGACCCCAAAGGGAATTGCTTGCGTGCGGCGGCTAAGGTATAACTAGATAGGCTAAGGACTTTTGTAGTCTTTGAGTCTAGATCTTTTATCGCCGTACTATTAAGAGGGGTTGCCTCTTTGCTTGAGCTTCATCATGTGTTGGTGATCTCAATCCGCGTTCACTCAAGCTCAACCATTTGGATTTGAATTTTGCATGAAGTTTAACCATTTGGCATGTGTTGCGAATGGGTTAAAAGTTATGCTTGGTTGTTTTGCATTATGCTCTGATTTGCATGTGTTGCAAAGATGAAAGAGTGTATGCATTTGGTTTTCGCATTATGCTTTGATTTGCATGTGTTGCAAATAGGATAAGCTAATGCGTTGGCTTTTGCGTGGAGTTCACTTTTGCATGTGTTGCATTAGTTGAAGCTTCACGTTTTGGTTCGCAAAACTATCTTTCTAAAACCGTGAGTTTGCTTGGAGCTAAGTTTTGCATGTGTTGCAAAAGGAGAGAGCTCAAGCATGTTTTGATGTTTGTGAGTTTGTATGGAGCTAGAGGCTTGCATGTGTTGCAAGTAGAGAGCTCATACGGTTGATTTGGTTTAGTTGATGTTTGGTTTTGGTGTGAAGTCGATTTGGTGTTGCATGGGACTAGAGAATTGCATGTGTTGCAATTAGAGAGTTCATGCACCTTAATTTGATGTTGCTTGGAGCTAGACTTTTGCATGTGTTGCAAAGAGTAGTGCTCAAGCATGAAATGTGCTTATTGCGTTATTTGCAAGTTCGTTGTCGAATAAACCGAGGTTTATGAGTCAGAATTCGAGAGCATGTGAGTGGGGCTTGCAACGGTGTTGACAAGTTGACCGGGTCTTGTGTTGACCTTCACATGGCTAGGGGATTAATCTCATAAACTTCGAGTTTGATTTGCTTATCTGATTTGCGAATAGTTCTTGAGTCGATTGCAAGTGTGTTTTCGCAATTTGGGTTGAATTCTTTGAGCATGGTTTGAATTGGTGCAAATGTGTTTTGCATGCGTGTATGATCATGTGTTGATCATCTAGTAGCTCAAAGAATAGCATTTGGATCTTCGGAGAAGAGTTTGCGAAAAACCGGAGTTTTTCTGCCAGGCGGTGTGGCCGCCTGGCGTCTGGACCAGCCCCATGGGCGGTTGGACCGGGCCCTGGGCGGTTGGACCGCCCGAGCGGTCAGACCGCCCCCCTCTCCGGCGTGAATTTTCCAGCAGCACGTTGTTTTCGGTGTTTGCTGATTTTGTTGGGCGGTTGGACCGGACGAGTGGTCAGACCGGGTCCCGTGCGGCGCGTTATTTCCAGAGAGTCGCGTTTTCCGTTTTTGAACTGGCGGTGCGACCGGCTGAGGCGTGGTGCGACCGGCCGTGCGGTCGGACCGGGGTGGAGTCGGTGCAACTTTTCCAGAGAAGTGGCGTTTGGTTTTCTTTGAGTTTTATCTGGTGGTGCGGCCGGACGGCCTTGTGATCTGATCGGCCGTCTTGGTGCGACGGGACGTCTTGTGATCTGACCGGCCGATAATCGATCGGAAATCCGATCGTTGCCCTGTGAGGAGCGGTCGGACCGGGAGAGGTCCGGTTGGACCGGATTTTCTCTGGTTTCGCCCATTTTGCCTCCAAACGGCTAGTTTTCTTGTGGGGGGCTATAAATACCCCCTTGGGGGGCTTGGGGCAGTGGTTGGCTGCATTGCTTGAGTGTGTGGGAGTTGTTTGCATGTGTTGCTCTTCTCCATTTGGTTCTTGAGCTTAAGAGTGAGCTAATTGCATGTGTTGCAATTAGGAGTGGTTTGAGTGAGCTCTTGTGCATGTGTTGCACTTGAGTGAGGTCCTTGTGCATGTGTTGCACTTGGTGATCGCCGGAGCGCATGTGTTGTGCTCGGTGAAGGTCAAGCGAAGGAGCGGCCTATTCTCTTGGAGGTTGCCGACTCCTAGACGGCGTAGGCGTTGTGCGCGGGAGCTCTCAAGGTTGTGAGAAGCCCGGCGAAGTTTGTGAAGGTTCGGGTTGAGCCTACGCGCGAGCGTGAAAAACCACGACTAGTGGAAAGAGGCGGGTGCTCGAGCGGGAGCCAGTCCGAGTGGTCGGGCTAGCCTCAACGTGGACTAGGGGAGACCGGCAAGTCTCCGAACACCACGAAAAAATATCGGTTGTCTCTTGTCTTATTTATATTCAAGCACTTTACATTATTGAATATTTATCAATAGCTTGAATTAGAATTGCTAGTATTATTTAGTTGATCAATTTAGCAATTCTAGTGTAGAGACTTAATTTAGTTAGTGCACTAGTGAGCCTAGTTGATTTAGGCTTTAATTGTCAAAACCGCGTTTATCGCTTCCGCATTACTCTTGATTAGGTTTTGACATAGGGGTTGAATTAGAGCGATTGTTTAGTGAGCGATCGATTTTTATAAACGCCTATTCACCCCCCCTCTAGGCGCATCCTCGACCCTACAGGACTCTGGAGACCGGAGATAGTGGTGCTGGATCAGAACTCAGACAAAATCAATACTCGATCATCAGCGGTGGGTGAGTGGCTAACCAATGATGTCGGCCTCGTATGGTCGCGCCATATGGTTCTGAAACTTCGTTCACGCAGGACATGTTCGCGGCTGGAACCGAGACGTCCTACATGGCGCTGGAGTGGGCCATGTCGGAGCTGATCAAGAACCCCACGGCGATGCGCGGAGGCTGCAGCGCGTGGTGCGGCGCGCCGGCTGGCGGCATGGCGGGAGCCAACGTGCTCAGCGCGACCACGACGCCCTACCTGAAGGCCGTCGTGAAGGAGACGCTCCGTCTCCACCCGCTGGTGCCGCTCCTCCTGCCCGGCGAGTGCATGCAGGACGCCACCGTGCTAGGCTACCACGTCACCAGGGGCACGCGGGTGTTCGTCAACGCGTGGGCCATCAACCGTGACCCGGCCTCCTGGCACGCGCCCGACGACTTCCTCCAGAATGGCATAAATTAACCTCGGCACGTCGCAACCTACGTATCTTTGTAGCAGATCAAACAGTAACAAAATCTTGTCGGTGTGGCTCTATTTTGCACGATTTTATTCTTCCATGTTTCATTTGATTGGGTCAGGTTCTTGGACAGCGAGACGGACTTCAGGGGTGGCCACTTCCAGTTCATCTGATTCAACATGGCGGAGGTTACGCCCGATATCGATTCGGGCTCGCCACCATCGAGCCTGTATTTGGCGAACTCGGTCGCGTATTCGACTGGGTGCTACCGGATGGCATGGCGCCGGGGGAGCTCGACATGTCGGACGCGCCGGGCCTGACCAGGCGGAGACAAGTGAGGCTCTGGCTCGTCGTGAAGCCGATCGTGTGGGATAAACAGGAGTAGTTAGCCCGCGGTCTTTGTCCATCTGTTTCAGTTCGGTGCGCGCTGTAAAACTTGTTATGAACGAAAACAGGATGATCTCATCCTATGAACTATAGTTTTCTCAACCAACTAACACAACCGTCACAAGAAGGAGAAGACACCCATTAACGAAGCAACGCGTTCTCTCATTTCTCTCCCTCCCCTGTAAATCCCGAACGGGTGCAAAAGCACCAATTCATCATGTATATATTGATTCCATCATAAATGAAAGACAAGAGTTCATACATCACGATTGTTCTTTACATTCTATTCTAAACATGTTATCAGCACATAGATTCTTCACTGAGTTTCAAGAGAAGAACAGAAGAGGAACAAAACGGCGACACTCACGGTACAGAATTGAAATGCCGATACTCACACATAATCATGCCGTTTCCATCCTACTCACCGCGGTAATCCGCGAGTTCCACCGTTCCGTGCGCCTTGGAGGCTTGGACCGTGCCCGCTTGCGTGCTGTGATCCGCCGCACCTTGGTCAGCCCTCGTGCCACCGGCGCTTGGGTTCCTCGACATGGCGGCTTCCCTCATCGTCGACGTGCGCACGGGCAGGCCTCTCTCGAGCAAGACCGACCTGGGTTCATCTCCTCACAAGCGTGGCCGCCTCGCGGTTGCCCACGCCTACTCCGGTTGAAGAAGCCCTGCCAAGGTGGAGGCCCTCGACTCGGCGACACGGATTAGGCTTGCGCCCCACCATGGCAGCCAGGACTTGGGCGCCACCATTCTTCACCAGTGCGGATCCTCCCCCAGATTTAGCCCTCTTCGTGAACCAGCACCCGGATCTTCACATCCCCAATGGCGAGGTGCCAGGGCTTCGCACCGTCGGCTCCTCCACCCTCCTCAACGGCTTCGGAGGCGGCGGAAGATTCTTCTCCTCACCAGATGAGGGGGAGGGCCCCCACCATTGACCACCGAAGGAAGAGGAGGCAGGGGAACGCCGCCACGGCCAAGAACCTCCAAATCCATGCGCGGGTGACCCTCCTGGCACCGGTGGTGGACCTCTACGGCCGACGAAGGCGGCGGATCGGGCCATGGTTTCGGCGGCAATTGCAATTGAGTGGTGACGGCGCAAAATGTGTGGGGAGCGGTTAGGATTGCAAACCCTAACCCTAACTGCAGTCCTCCCCGTTAATATTCGGCGCGGCGACGGGCATGCGCTTGGGCCAAATCGACGGCCTGGGCCCAGGTTGCGGCCTGTTTTCCTCCCCTCACGTGCGTGCGCGCCTTGGGCTGCTCTGCCTCCCGCGCGTGAGTGCGCCATGGTCCCCTTCGCCGGACCGAGCCCACGTCAAATTCCCCTGCACCCCAAACAGGCCACCACAGGCCAAAGCAGTGGCGGGCTACAAATTCAGCCCGTCACCAGTTATCTATTTATTTATTTATTTCCAGCATTTATGCATTTTAGTCCCTGTATTTTACAGTATTTGCATTATGTTGTTTATCAGTGTTGTGTCTTTTTATTTTTAAGACCCTGATATTATCTGTAATTTGTAAATATATATATGTGTGTTTGTGTATATACTTATGCACATATGTATATGTTGTATGTTATTAATTTTGCAAATTAACAAATTGCATTTTAATAACTTTAAAATTCTCACAATCAAGTATCACTTAATTGTCCAGGATTTTAAGCAAAATTTAAAAACATATCTTACATTATTTTTGAGAATAAACACAAAGTGATGGAGTCTAGGGCATTGGCTGCGTCTTATTCAGTTTTCTGAATATTTCTGCCTGGAGACCATGCCTTTTTGAGCAGCAATGTAAATTGCCCATCACTATGAGGTCTACATCATGTTCCAACTTAATGATTACCTATA
Source organism: Guadua angustifolia (assembly GCA_036346375.1). Classification (NCBI taxonomy): domain Eukaryota; kingdom Viridiplantae; phylum Streptophyta; class Magnoliopsida; order Poales; family Poaceae; genus Guadua; species Guadua angustifolia. The sequence continues at coordinate 35,037,906 of CM070509.1, read as the reverse complement.
AAGTGTTATCTCAAAATAATGGTTTTGGATATATGGTCCACTCCATTTATGGAGATTACCTTAATTATATGGTCTACTCCAACCATCCAAAACATAAGATATGATTTAAAATTTGTACTTAAATATTACAACACCACCATTAAGGTTTTTAAAATTTACCAATATTTGGTGAATTAATAAAATCGATGGTTATGCCATGTAGGAAATGCAAAAAGAGTTTGAAGAACTTGCCCTTGATGAGAGCAATTATCCTTCATGGGCATCGGATATCAAAATTAGTTTTGCATCTCGAGGGATTTCAAATGCAATAAATGAACCAGTTGAAGGGGGCCCACCGGTCCTTGATCAAATGAAGTACACTGCCTTACTTTTGTTACGCACTTCTATCCATAAAGATCTCAAGAAAGAGTATATTTTGGAAGAAAACCCTCATGTTCTGTGGCTTGCTCTTAAAGATTGGAATCACTTACGCTTACAAGATTTTAAATATGTGGCTGAATACAATTTGGAGTTGTATATTTATTTGTACAAACTCATATGTATTGTAATATTGCACTATTGTTGTGTTAAAAAATTAATAAAATATGTATGTATCACTATATGTGTAGAATAAAGAGTTTTAATTAATTCTTGTTCTTACTATAGATATCTCTTGAAGTCAATCCCTCGGAGGAGGAACTATGCCTTGTGGACAGTTGTACCACAAACTCTATACTCACAGAGATAAAATATTTTCAAACTCTTAAGAAAAGAGAAGGAAATGTTTTAACGATCATTTGGTCATGATCGTTGATAGTTGGCTCAGGTGAGCCACAATCACCCTCCCTATGGGTACACTGATTACAATCGAGGATGCTTTGTTGTATCCTGATTCAACTCATACCTTATTGAGTTATAGAGATATTCGTAAGAATGGTATTCATGTGGAAACACATAAAGAAAACAAAGAGGAGTATCTTCTCTTAACCAGACTTACTGGATATGGCAAGCAGATATGCGAAAAAATACCAACTCTCGACTCTGGGTTGTACTATACATACATTAAGCCCATAAAACATGTTACATACAAGGTAATTTTTCAAAACGTCGATGCATTCCAAACTTGGCATGATCGACTTGGGCACCCCAGTATCGGGATGATGAGAAAAATTATCACCAATTCTATTGGTCATGATTTGACAGCTACAAAATTTCCCAAATCTTGGATTTTGTATGCCTTTGCATGTGCTCTTTGGGAAATTGATTTTAAGACCTTCACCTCTTAAAATCTGGGCTGAACCATAAGTTTCTTGAAAGAATTCAAGGTGACATTTGTGGTCCGATTGAGCCAACCACGGACCGTTCGGATACTTTATGGTTTTGATTGGCGCATCTACAAGATGATCACATGTGTGCTTATTGTCCACACGAAACCATGCCTTCGCGAAAATAATGTCTCAAATTATTAAGCTGAAGGCACATTATCTGAACATCGGATTCAATCGATCCGAATGGTCAATCTTTGCTGAATTTTTCTCCCATGCTTTCAATGATTATTGCATGGCTTTAGGAATTCGGTACAACATTACATTCTATATGTCCATACTCGAAATGGTTTGGTGAATCATTGATTAAGAGAATCAAGCTCATTCTTGCGTCCATTCTTGATGAATTGCTCATTGCCTACGTCGTGTTGGGGTCATGCGGTCTTACACGCTGCGACTTAATCAACCGACCAACTGCATATCATGATTCTTCCCCATGCAGTTAGTACGTGAGAATCCACCAAGTATTTCCCATTTGCGTAAGTTCGGATGTGCGGTGTACATTCCGATCTCACCACCCCAGCGTACCTCTATGGGCCCTCATAGAAAATTAGGGATCTATGTGGGATTTCAATCTCTGTCGATCATTAAGTATTTAGAACCTCTTACAGGGGATCTATTTACGGTCCGGTATGCTGACTGTATATTCAATGAGGAACATTTCCCGATATTAGGGGGAGATTTCAAGTACCAGAAAGAATGCCGTGAAATTGATTGGAATTCTCAAAGTATTTCATCATCGGATCCACGTACTCAAGAAACCGAACTTCAAGTTCGGAAAATAATTGGTTTGCAAGATATTGCGAACAACATGCCAGATGCATTTACAGATTATAAAGGTGTCATGAAATCTTTTATTCCTGCAAGGAATGTGCCTGGAAGAGTGGAGGTACCATATAAAACTACTCAACCCCCGATTAGCAATAAGAGAGGGAGGAGTAAGGCCTCCAAGCAGAAAAAGATAGTAAATACAAATCAACCTATGGTTGATACATTCCAAAGTGGACTTGATCAACAACCCTCTTCGGCTGCGCACATTGCTAAACTTGGGACATCGGATAACCCCAGATCCATCATTACGGGAAATAATGATGAATCTCTTAGGGTGAACGAAATTGCTACAAATTATATTGAGATTGGAGAATTATTTGACCGAAAAGCTACAGTTGTCGACACTTATTTCTCTAAGCAAATTGTTGACATCCTTAATGATCTAGATTCTAAATCCATGGCAGAGTGTAGAAAACGCTCGGATTGGAATAAATAGAAGGAAGCAATCGAAACAGAGATTGCCTCGCTTTATAAAAGAGAAGTATTCTCGGAAGTGATGCCCACACCTCGTGGCATTTTCCCTGTAGGATACAAATGGGTTTTCGTATGAAAACGAAATGAAAATAATGAAGTGGTGAGATATAAAGCAAGGCTAGTAGCTCAAGGCTTCACGCAAAGGCCCAGTGTTGATTATAATGAGACTTATTCTCCGGTTATGAGTGGCATAACTTTCCGATATTTGATATCATTGGCAGTTCAAAATCGTCTATCTTTGTAGTTGATGGACGTAGTGACAGCATACTTGTATGGGTCATTGGATTCAGATATTTACATGAAGGTTCCTGATGGAATCAATATACTGGATCCACAGGCAAATTGTAACATATATTGTGTAAAATTGTAAAAGTCATTGTATGGCTTAAAGCAATCAGGACGCATGTGGTACAATCGATTAAGTGAATTCCTTTCTTTAAAGGGGTACACTAATAATGATGACTGCCTATGTGTTTTCATTAAGAAATCCTCTACAGGATTCTGTATCATTTCGGTGTACGTTGATGATCTCAACATCATCGACAACGAAACTGATATTAATGAAGTATGTCATCATTTAAAGACGGAGTTTGAGATGAAGGAATTAGATAAAACCAAATTTTGCTTAGGTTTACAACTTGAGCATTTACCTTCAGGAATTTTTGTATATCAAGCTACTTATATTCAGAAAATATTGGAGAAATTCAATATGGATAAGTCATATCCATCTAGAACCCCTATGGTGGTCAGATCTCTAGACATGGAGAAAGACCCTTTTCGACCTCGGGGTGGTGGAGAGAAGATATTGGGACCTGAGTACCCTTATCTAAGTGCTATTCTTTAGCTTATGTATCTTGCAAATAGTACCGAATAGGACATTGCATTTGCGGTGAATCTACTTGCAAGACACAAATATTTGCTCCCACCAAGCGTCATTGGTCTGGAGTGAAGAATGTCTTTAGATATCTCAATGGTACAAGAGATCTTAGTCTTTTCTATGGAAGAAACCGAGATTCGACTTTAACTGGATATACAGATGCTAGCTATTTATCTGATCCCCACAATGCCAGATCACAGGCCGGCTTTGTATACTTACAAGGTGGAACAGCCATCTCTTGGAAATCTTCTAAACAAACTTTGGTGGCTACTTTTACCAATCATTATGAAATAATTGCATTATATGAGGCCTCCCGAGAATGTGTTTGGCTTCGCAGAATGATAAACCACATACTTCAGTCATGTGGTATTGGTTCCATTGAATCTCCAACCATTATCTATGAAGATAATCTTTGCTGTTTATTCAAATGGAAACAGGTTATATTAAGAGCAACATCACTAAGCATATTGCTCCAAAATTGTTTTATCCCATGAATTACAAAATAGTGGGGAAATAAACATTCTGCAAACTAAGTCATGTGATAATCTCGCTGATTTATTCACAAAATCTCTACCTTATTCTACATTTTCTAAATGTGTTGAGGGAATTGGTATGAGACGACTTAGAGATTTGCAGGAGTTAAGGAGAGTTTCTCTTTCTGATAAATAACCTGTTTAACATTATATTGTACTCTTTTCTTTGTATGAGTTTTTCCCTCTTTGAGGTTTTCTCATGTAAAGTTTTTAATGAGACAATATCAACATAGTTTATATGTCGTATCATCTATTTTTCCCACTGGGTTTTTTAGAGGATGATATTTGGCATATCAAGTTCATGGACAATATATTTCATATTGATCTCAGAAGATGGATTCGATCAAGGAGGAGTGTTATGAACGAAAACAGGATGATCTCATCCTATGAACTACAGTTTTCTCAACCAACTAACACAACCGTCACAAGAAGGAGAAGACACCCATTAACGAAGCAACACATTCTCTCATTTCTCTCCCTCCCCTGTAAATCCCGAACGGGTGCAAAAGCACGCGTTCATCATGTATATATTGATTCCATCATAAGTGAAAGACAAGAGTTCATACATCACAATTGTTCTTTACACTTCCTAATCTAACAAAACTCGCTGTACAAGGCTACTAGCTAGAGTTTGTGTAGTCTGTCAGTCTGTGATATTATGGATCGCATGCTGGCTGCTGACCGGTTTAGCTCATGCGAATGACCAGAGCAATTGGAGACAAACTGGCCTCGGCTTAGCTAGTCCATATGGGTTTACAATTTTTAGATTAGCATAGAGTTATATTAGCCCGAGTATAGAGTCCTAATTCCGAGAGTAGTAATGCTAGAAACCCCTCGAATGGAGCGGAGACCAAATTAAAGTTTTTGACAATTGGGAAAAGAGGCGAAACTTTCCTTACGAATTACTATAGCCTAAGGTTTGCTACAACCTCGATCCTTCGATTCTCCATGCAGTGCAGTTGCTCTCGCTAGGTTCTGCAGTGCAGCATCTGCCCATCAGCATCGGTCAAACTGGAACAACAGTGGCAAGCACAAACTCAGGCTTGCACGGCTGCAATTTTCTGCTCCTGTGTTTCAATTGTTCTCTCTCCATTTCAGACAATAATGCTTCCTCATCTCATCGCATCCCGCAGTACTAGCATAGTAGCACCACAAGTAAGCGCCATCTGTCAGCAACGGCAAGCAACAAGGACAACAGCATCTCGTACTGATGCGATAAGAAGAGAACAAGTAGCTAATCCTCCCCGATTAATTCCAGATTTCCAGCTTGTCAGGATTCCCCACCCACCTCGCTGCTTGGCTCTCTCGTCGCCGTCTTGCTTCTACTTTGCTTGTTTGCGCGAAGGCTTTCCCTGCCATAATAATTCAGTCCGATCCTTGAATCGATCGATCACACGCTTTTTGACCTTTGTTGTTTACGCTGCTGCTGTTCTGCTAATCTTTGAGTAGTCATTCTGCTTTGGCATGTGAGCGCATATTCTCTGGCCACGGTTTAAGATTTCAAATCAAGAATAGCACTAACTTATGGAAATACTAACGCAACAGCAGCAGAAAAGGTGTCTCTTTTTTGTATGACTGCTTGTCTTGTCTCCTAGCACCTGCTGGATTGGAGACCAGCGGTGCAGTAGTTGTTCTTTGCCTTTGCTTGTGATTAGCAATGTTTTGGCTTTCACCGCTGCACGTACGTACATGTTACGGTCAAGAACCTACCTACTTACATGCTTATGAGCATGTCACTGAATCGATTCTACCGAACAGATCACTGGCAAGTTAGGATTAGGAAGAAACGCGCCTATCACTGTCGCAAGATAAGAGAGAACTTATTACTGACGGATCGATGCTACCCTTGCAGTATTAATTCCACGCCGTGAGAGGGAGATGTACAGCATCTCAAGAGGAGGCACCGGAAGGAGTATTTTGCCTCGTACAGGCGTTACACTGACACGCCGGCATCCGCTCTCAGGCGGTCACCCGGTCATCGTGTGGGACTTGGCTGATTCCACGGGCGAAAACGGCGTGCGGTAGCCATGCCCATGCATGCGCGTCACTGTTATATCTTGCAAGATAAGAACGCCGGACTATGCATGCCATCCATTATTGCAGTCGGAATTCAGAATTCTTATCCCTACTGGCCTTCTACTGTCCGCGGTCGAATTAAGCAAACTCGATCGATCGCCTCTGTCACTAGCTGCAGAATATATGCACCCCTTTCTATCGATAGATCAAACGCCTCTGTCACTAGCTGGCCAACCTCACACTCACAGTCTCACAGAGCACACAGGCGTGCAGTGATCACGAACTGAAAGTCTGAATGCCATCGTCCTGAACCGGAACGGCATCCGTACAAATTCGATCTCTGCACGCAGAGAGCCACGTAACGGCTGCGTGCATTCTCCGCGCGCAGACAGGCCAACTGGCCGTAGTGTGTAGTATACTCCACGCGCGGCCGCTCTTTTTGAAGAGAAGACCGCAAAGAAGGGAAGCACCTCTCTTCTTTTCCGGTGACGGCGACGGCAGAGGAGCAGAGCTGCAGAGGTAGACCAACTCTACCATACCACCGCACTGGGAATCTGAGAGGCGGGGTGCAGCGACTAGAGACAATGCAGGTACTGGAATTTGGAATCTCGCGGAAAGGGGACGTGGTGGTGGGGCGTGATCTCCGATTGATTATGCTCGATCGGAGATTCTTCTCGGATCCTTCCTTTTCCTGCCATTATTGCCGTTAAATCACTAAACTTTGGCTGCCTGAATGCATTGCAGAGCCTGTGCTTTGCTACTTCCTTTTTCTAGTCCAATCCCCAAAAGCAGAGGCGTGTGGGTGAGACGAGACGATAGGTCATCTTATCTCACTACGAGGCCAGCTAGTGCCAAGGGTTGGAGACGAGGTTTTCCTTTGCGTCGAGTGGGCTGCTGTTCACGCCACGTCAAATCGCAGGAGATACTCTGATGTTGACAACCCGGCTATTGACAACCTACGCAACAGTAAAATTTTATGGACTCCTTTTCTTCTTCTTGTTAATTTGCCGCCCTTTTGACTGGTCTGGCTGGCTCCGTACGTACGCGCTTGTCGGCCTTAATTACCAGCACTCGCAGCTGAACTCGCGATTCACGTGGTTAATTACATGCTTAAGATAATCAAGAGCGACCGGTTAGTAGGGCTACTACTAGTACAACGACATGCACAATCGATTATTTTGCGGCAAAAGAAGATTACAGCGTTGTGTGGGAGTAGGAACTAGCTAGGAACCGCGGGACGGGTGATGCGTCTAGCACGCGCAACAGAAGAGGCCAATGGAAAGAAGATTACTTCCAGTAGGAGTGAAAACGGGACCGTCCCATCCGGATGCTTGAGGTTGAAGCATAACACCAGAGACAAGTCAGCATGAGCAGGCATGAGCGTGAGCATCAATGATTAAGTCGGTCAAATTATGCTAATGGCAAATTGAGCGGAGCACCAGATTTAAGAAGATTTCCAGATGCTCTGTTAGCACCGTATTTGCTTTATTTGAGGATCAAATGATGTATGATTTAGTTGAAACTTTGTCAGTTTGTTAAGTTTTTGTTGATTTACATTCCTATCAACAGTCAAGTTTAATACTTTGAGGTCATGTACTCATGTGGATATGTAGCTTGCTACTGTCATGTACTTTATATATGCCCGCATTATCCATTCCCAATCTGAATCCGTTAGATATTCGATCCATATCTATATCCTGAATTATCCGAATTCGTATCCAGATCCAGCTAACATGTATCCGGTTCCAAATCTAAAAAAATAATATAAGTTAGAATATGAGAAGTGCAATATCCACCCGTTTTCCCCTCAAACTCAAGACCACTATTTTTTACTGGAGCTTTGACGTGAAACGGCGCGAGTTTCGGAAGCGAGTACGACTGCGTGCACGAGCTATTTGGCGGGGGCGCACGCACATCAGGGATCAGGCGATCGGCGCGCGGCGGCCTGGGTTTTGACCTCTCGGCGTCTCGGCGAGCGTTACGTGCAGCTAAAAATAGGGCTGGAAAAAAAGCTCGTTGAGCTGGCTCGGTGGCTCGTTTCAAAATTGCTCCAATTACATTCATTTTTCTTTTAAAATAAAAATTAGTTGATTTGGTACAAGAGTCAACTTCGGCTCGGCTCGTTAGGCTCGGTTCGAAGTTGGGTCTCAAATAATACAGGAGACTATAATAAATAAGAATAAATTAGTGTCGAAGAAAGCTCGAAAAAAAGTTCATTTGACTCGTTTTCCACCCCTAGCTAAAAACGCGGTACTGTGTACCCATTTCGATGGAGGACTGTTGGCATCAAAAAATATGGCGAAGGACATGTAAATGCCGAGTTTAAGTTTAGTTTGTGGTGTATGTACCAGCCGATTTGATTCTATAATCAGTAAGAAAAAATAATCTAAACAGCTATTTCAGCTGATTAGATTTTTAATAAAGATCTGATCTAAATAGCTATTTAGCTTATTGGATAGCAAGTAACGATAAATCTAAACAACTTGTTACGGCTGATTAGATAGTTTAATAAAGGCAGATTTTTTCGAAAAAGACGATGCACAATGAAATCGGAGAAAAACAAACACGAGGTCGCATAAAATCGAAGATAATTAAAATGGACGATACGCAACTTTATTGATAAAAACGAATTACAAAGAGAGATTTTGAGTTACAAAAGCTACTCTTAATACACAGGAGGTACTAAAAAACATATGCGAGTTGATTGATTGAGTATTGTTTTTTCTTTTATACCGTATAGGCCGATTGTATCCTTCTTTAATCTGTCACAAATCATGAACCGCATCAGTCTCTATTTCTTGCACATAAAACTCCTTATTCAAACCCATATCGGCTAGATAACCAAATTTAATTTAATCTTACAAATCGGTCGTGTACTTATTAAATTCTGGTGCCAACAAGGACACAAGTGGATTTATCAATGGTGAAGTTGGAACGGAAGAGGCCCGTATACGTGTATGCAATGGATTGTCGTGAGGCGTTCAATTAGCTTGAGAGAGATAACAGATTATCGCCCATTCGGCCATGAGAAGCTACCTGTGCTAGCGTCCGAAGATAATGGCGGAAGAAATTTATTTATGTTCTCGTAGTCATCGACTGTTTTACTGTTGACTAGTATAATATCGGTGTGTTGTTACCAATAAGGTCCTGTTTGGACGAGTCCTAATGTTTTAGGAGAATTTAAGATTTAATTTAAATTTAAATTAGATCGTAATATATTCCAGTGAAATACTTTTAATCTAAACACCCCCAAAAACAATTTTATCTAGCATGTGCTATCACCCTATCACAGGCCCTGGTGGCTCGGTTTACACCTTACACGCCTTGCTTCGGCTAATCGGCTCCACCCATGCAGTGCGTAGACGAGCAGTTCTGTACGTAATCTGTTTGGTGTTGTGTCTCGGCACTGGGTTTGGCTTGCATTATGCTGTCTACTCTACTGTAGTACTGCGGTTGTTCTCGTTGTCCCTTTGTCACAAACCCAGCTCGCATCGGCGTTGTCGCGTCACATCACCCTCGGCCATATTAGGCCTGTTTGTTTTAACTTCTAATTCTGAATTCTGATTCTAAAAGCAGAATCAAAAATAAATAGCTTGATTCTAGAATTCGATTTTTATAATCCAGCCCACCCATATACACTATAATCCACAATTCACTTTATATATGCTTATAGATTCTAGCTTTTAGAGAATTAACTTCTCTACAACCACAATCCAGAATCAGCTTTTAGAGAATTCAAAGCTGAAACAAACAGACCCTTAGACCATGATCTAGCGATAGCAAGATTTACCCGCAAACTGGATTGTGGTGACTGCAAAGCTGAGAGTGAACGAGGAGGAGATGATAAAGACCCATGTAACGGAATAAATTAAGGATACATTACCATGAACCGTGCTTGTCGGAATAAGTATTGGTCGGAATCCTCCGAGTACACCCCCTCTAGTCGGAGAAATCGGTAGGGTTACAAGACTTACGTAACTCCTTGTATTTGATTTGTTCACAGCCTATTGTGAACCAATCGAAGGACTCATTACTCTACCACACATGGGCCCACACCCTGACCAGTCAATGATTCTCGCCATGGACTTACACGTGCGGCAGATGGAGAACAGCCAACTCATCTGTATCACTGCCTTGTTCAAACAAGATCTATACCTGACCGGGATCTCTATAGATGACTAAAATCTTGACCCATTCACAGAGATCCTGGTCAGACATAGACCTCTCAAACAAGGCCACCGTCTTAGGCTCCCGCTTGAAGGATAAACCACCGGCAACAACAACCTGCATGTGCACCAATTTCTAGGAACAATGAGACGTCTCTCCATCAGCTATAACTGCCGGCTCTATGTGAGCTAAAATCCTAATCCATCTACAGAGATCCTGATCGGGAATAGATCTCCCAAACAAGACCTAACCGTCTTAGGCTCTCGCTTGAAGGCTGAATCACCGGCAACAACAATCTGCACGTGCACCAATTTTTGGAAACAATGTGACGTCTCTCCATTAGCAATAACTGCCGGCTCTATGTGAGGCTTAAACGAACAATAGTACAAGACAGATCACATTGTAACACATCTGCATCTGCTCTACTGTTGAGTAGACTTGGGCATCATGTTGGGCTAGGCACGACGGGCTATGGGTATAGACCGGGTCGTGCCACCTTCGTATAGTGTCGATTTAGCCTAATCCAACTGTACTATTGCAAGAAGAAAAAAGAAGTCGGAGTCGCACAAGACCAAAGCATTTGACATAAATATCGGGGGAAAAGCACTAAATTTTATTATTCTTCATAAAAAGGTGTGTCAAGATAGTGGTATATCTTTACTTGTTGATTTCATTGTGACATGCTCAGTGCTTCAGAAAACGAACTAAACGATTTGCCTTTTAGCTTCTTTCACACGCTTGAAACGCTCGAACCACCTCGTGCTTGTTGTATTATTGAGAAAGTTATTTTTGGTTCACTTCTGCCGCTAAACTTTTCAAAATATTTATCGAAAACTACAAAAAAAAAAAAAACTCATGCTAAAGCCATCGTCGTGCCTGCGTTGTACTTGTCGGTCTTATAACATGTCATGTGCCGTGCTGATATGCTCGGCACGGTCCTAATAATTGTGTTGTGTTGGTCCGGCCCGTGCGCATACATGTCGTGCCTACCATGCTATAGGCTGGCATAAAAAGCCCGATCCGATGCCCATATGTATTGTTGAGCATCTCTTGTAATATCCCTCCTTCTGTGTAGTTTTGTTTTATTACTGAATCATTTATAATACTGTAGCATATTTCTCTTTTTTTCCCGATAGATTTTAACCGCTCATCGTAATATATTTTATTATGTAATATATTTGATCCCTCTCGATACTTCCTTTCCAATGGAAACCAAAGACTTATAAGAAGCTCCAACAATTTTTTCCCTGTTGCCTCTGCTCACGACACTTCGAGATCGTACATAACATACTAGTATGCCTGTATGAGCCATCCTTTTTCATCAGAGCTGAGAACCGTACGTATTATTCGTTCACTGCAGTGCATATGTTCCTTTTGCTAGTTGTGGCCTCGTGGGAATGAGGAAGCACGACCTTTCTTTTCGGTGGTTCTAATCAAACGAAAAAAAAAACAACTGCACGAATCCTAGATGCACATGTGGCCAGTCAAGGCCACCTAAGCAATGCACGGTCAAAATTTTAACCTTTTAAGAGAGCATATAATAGAAGCACCACATCGAGAATGAAATTGTCATAAGAACGCGCATTTCTCATTTATGTAATTACAAACACAGCCTATAAGGCCATAATTGACTTGGAAATACACTATTTTTGCTCCCCTCTCTCTACCATTTTCAGTTAACACGATGGATCTCAAACAATGAAAATTAGCAGCAGCAGGAGCACACCGGCAGTATGCAAGCAACAATAACGTAAGAACATGTAACTTTTCCATCTCTCTCTCTCTCTCTCTCTCACCGTAGTGTGCTAATTCGTTTGATTAATTAACTAATTAATTAAAGTACGTAGGCGTCATCTGTTCATGTATGTACGATATCTGTGCATGCATGCGAGCGGCGGTCGCAGATCAGTAGGTTGTGGCGAATGGTTTATAGACCTTGAGATCAGATATTACTCCGGCGACGGAGCCGGCGGCGGAGGCGACGGTGATAATGAGGCAGGCGAGGCTGAGCAGCTGCAGGCACACCCACCATGTGCTCCACTTTGGTATCCTCTTCTGCACGATGTACATCTCCACCGGGAAGTAGACGGTGAGCGGCCAGAAGCCCAGCGCGCCGAGGAACCCGACGACGTCGTTAAAGAAGGGCAGCAGCATCGACACCACTGTCGTCGCCACCACGAACGCCGTCCGCCACGTGAACCGGAAGAGGTTCAGCTTGTAGCACCGGTCGCCGCCGGAGGAGGAGAGCCGGACCTCGATGTCCCTGGTGATGTACCGCGACTTGGGCCACCTATGCTGCGCCCACTTCTCCACGAAGGCGAACAGCGGCTGGCAGTACACCTGGTAGGCGCCGACGAGGTGGATGACGATGGCGGCGTTGGCGACGTCGAGGAGCCAGAAAGGCTCGTAGAAGCCAAAGCCGGTGAGCAGGTTCCCCGGGGCGTTGTCGCCGAAGGCGGCGTAGCCCATGCAGCCGCAGAGCATGTAGAAAAGCGTGGTGACGGCGACGCTGACGACGGTGGCGCGGCGCATGACCTTGGCCTCGGACGGCGGCGGCTCCCTGATAGTGTCCTGGATCTCGATGAGTATGAGAGAGTATGAGTAGGCGAAGGCGATGTCCCCGAATGCCTGCAGGCTGCGCCACACCTTGTCCATGGGCGTCACGGCGCCGACGCTGATGCCGGTGAGGCTGCCTTTGACGCCTCTGTTGGAGATCACCTGGAAGACGCCGAGGCCGAGGCCGATGGTGGAGTAGGTGAAGGACATGACAGAGGCGAGGATGGATAGCCACGAGATCTGATCGAAGTCCGGGATCTGCGAAAAGAAGATCTCCGCCACGCCGAAGATGATCATGTACGGCGTGCTCGAGATGTTGCACGGGTTGCCATGCCCCTTCTTGTGGAAGCAGTTGGCCCTCGTGATCGCACTGTAATAGTGTCGCGTCGCCACTCAAGTTAAGCTCGTCACCAAGTAACACATTTCACACGATTTTTGCGAGCTGGCTACTCACAGCATGCTAATGGAGGCGGCAATGGTGTAGCCTATGGCGACGCCGACGATGTTGGAGTACTGCAGGAAGCCGCAGATCTGGACCTTGATGCCACCTGCTCGACGAAACGACATGGAGCAAAACAGAGTGAGCGAGCTCTGCGTGCATGCAGCTGCGAACACGAGCGAGAGAGATCGCTGCATAATGTGCATCAGGTGCATGCACGGACGTACTTAGGTTGGCGTTGACGGCGTCCATGTAGGTGTAGTTGCGCTTGCCGGTGGTCTCGTCGCCGGAGCGGTAGCAGTCGGCGAGAAGCGCGGAGGTGTAGTAGGTGACGAAGGAGAAGAGCAGCATGACAGTCGGGCCGGCCACCCAGCCCAGCTGCGCGATGGCCCACCCCAGCGACAGCACCCCGGAGCCGATCACCGCCGTGATGATGTGCGCGCTCGCCGTCCACATCGTCCCTGCAATACCAGAGAATTAAACGACCAACTTAATTTACGACGCCGCGTACAGCAAACACAACCACAAATTCACAATGGCATGCCGTACGCAGGCAGCTCGAACCGAGCTCCTTACCGGTGCGCTTGAGGCGGCCGTCGTCGTCGTAGCACTTGGAACCCGCCGTGAGGCCGAGCTCCACGGAGGGCACCTCCATGGCCGCCGCGGTCGGGTGGTACTGCTGCTTGGCCACACCGTTCTCCCCCATTTCTGCGCTAGTCACAACACTTCAGCTGTGAGATTACAGCTCCAGAGCACAGCACGCAACTGGATATCGTAGCAGCGGTAGAGAAGTAGCCGTTGCTCTAGCTGCAGTGCCTAGCACCGCGACTACTTACGCAGCATGTACAATATATAGCTATCGACGAGGGATCTCCCTAGCAAGCTGCAGTGTGAGGAAGATGGGAGCGGGGGGGCGACGATTTATAGTCCATGGGTTTGGGTTGGGGGTGGAAGGGAATGCTATGCCCATGGGATTTTCGCATTTGTTCTCGGCTATCTTTAAGGCGAAATCGAGGTTAAAGGCATAATAATGCATGTCCTGTGCCGTGTCATATCTAAGTAGCTGTGAATGCCTCTCTTGTGCGAAGAATATGTCATGTCGACTCGCCCACTTGGTCATATCGCATATGTACATGTACAGATGGTTGATCGGTACATGGAGCGTGTGTGTGGCATATGTACACTTAAGGAGTGTTTAGATTAGAGGTATTTTATTAGAATACTGGATATAGTTTAAATTTGAATTAAAAATCTTCTAAGGAATTATCACTTATCTAAACAGAACCTTAATCTGTGTATGGACTATATATGAAGAGAGCTAGCCAAGCAATTCTGAAAAGAAATTACTTTACTTACTACTAAATGCGTGGGCGCGGCGCACACCGCGCTAGCCATCACGTGTCCAGAGGGCGAAAACCGCGCAACTTTCAAAAAAAAATTCCAGATTTTTTCAGGGCATCATCTTGGGGGAAAATGGGTTTGGATATAATTCATGAATTCTCTGGGACAAGTTGCTAAAAAAGTGGACCTAGATGGAATTTTCAAATTTTCGGAGGGCCTTCTCGTCACAGAAATGGACCAAGAGGGTCTTCTCTGAAGAAAACAGATATGGACGTAATTTCATAATTTTCGAAGGGATTGCACGAAAGAAAAAGAATCTCTTTTCTAGGGGGCCTTTCCAGGAAAAAGGGATGTGGATTTTGGAATTTCCGGCCGCTCTGTGTGAGCGAAAATGAATTTCGACATCTCTAGGGGTCTTTAAATAAACAGGACCCACATGTAATTTTTTTGGAATTTATGGGAGCCTTTTCACGAAAAAGCACCAAAACAGACCTATATGCAATCCAAAAAAATTGTGAGGGTGTCTCCTCAGAAAAAGCACACATGGACATAATTTCAGATTTTTCGGAGGGCTTGCGTGAAAGAAAATGAATTCCGGGAATTTTTAGGCCATTTTGGCGGGAAAAAAGACCTAATTTTGGGAATTTTTAGGGCCTTTCCGTAGAAAAAGGCCTGTATATAATTTTGTAAATTTATGGGGACCTTTTCGCAAAAAGGAATTTTTAGGGCCTTTCCGCGAAAAAGGACCTGTATGTAATTTTGTAAATCTATGGGGGTCTTATCGCAAAAAAACTAGACGGACCTAGATGCAATCCAAAACAAATTCAAAGGGGGTCTCCTCGAAAAAAGCATACCGAATGTAATTTCAGATTTTTTAGAGGGCCTGCATGAAAGAAAACGAATTTCGGGAATTTTTGGGGGCTTCCCACAAAAAAAGACCTAATTCCAAGAATTTTTAGGGCCTTTATGGGAAAATGGCCTGTATAAAATTTTGTAAATCTGTGGGGGCCTTCTCTCAGAAAAAGGAATTTTTATGGCCTTTTCGAGAAACAAAGTCCTGTATGTAATTTTGTAAATCTATAGGGGCCTTTCGCAAAAAACTATTGCCACATGGCAGCAGCCCGCTTGCGCCACGCGTCATGCGGTAAATATTTGGGCGGAGCGCTCTGTGCGCCCGATCAGGCAGAGTCGAAGGCGCTTGCGGGCGTCGCAACGAAGAGTGCTTCCGCTACGTTGCGCACTTGTTTGTGTCCGAGTGGAGAGGAGAAATACTTAAGCCGGCGAGAGCAATCTGGCGACGTGGCTCACGCGCGAGGGAGCTATACGCACGGGCGAGCGTTCACATGTGAGCGGCCGCGTGTGGAGCGGCCACGCCGCGAAAAAAGCAAGAACTCTTGCAGCTGTAATATATGGAGTAAACGCTAAAGTACTATAGTAAATGGAAGATTTACAGTGCAACACAAACTGATGTAGTGATGTTCCGCACATGTATTGCTATTTTACAAACCGATTTCCAAAACTGTAACACCAAGGGTTTTCTCAAAAGAGTGGACAACGCAAAGACTTGAATGACGCAAAACAAAACGTGGTTAAATATATAATGGTTGGACCCAGGGTCGTCTCACCAAGCACATGTCTACTTGCATCTCATTTCTATCTCGCCACTAAACTAGTACTATGCATTTGGACTTGCTTTGTTCAATGACAACAGCATACCTACTTATTATACACGGCCTGCTTCACCTGCGTGTGCTGCCCCTCGCGATTTTTTTTTCAACTTTAATCTTCGTTCGAATAAAACTACAAAATAATATCTTTTCTAACCGTAAAAGGCACGACAATTGATAAATTGCCGCGTCTAGATAGCTCGATAGCTTTTCATGCCCGTGACAAAGTGCACCTCACTACATCGCCTCTTAGCTCAAAAGGAGCTCAAGTGCACAGTAGTTCTCATCCCGAGCTCTCGATGCTCTGTAGCAATCCTAACTAGCCCCCGTGCTTGTAGCGACCCTAAAGAACTCTTCATGCTTGGTAGCTGCCCAGAAAACTACCGAACTTCCCAAGCACGACAGATGATGCGTGTCACTTGCAACATTTTCTACGATCGATGAGGGTCATTTTTGTAAATTTATTTGCAAAAAGACAATTTGTGAGAGAGCTAGAAAGCGTAGGAATAGTATGTGCCCCACACAAGATCACCACTCATCTCGGGAATCACTAACGCAAGCCAAGGCCATCAAAACCTTATAAGGGCATCCGCAATGGTTAAAGATAGTTACTCTCTATAGTAAGATCCATGTTATCTATATACTATACTATAGTAAACCCTTTCAATAGTGAATCTATATAGATGTCTATAGCTATTTTTAATTAATAGAGTGCTCTCTCTCTCTTTCTTCATTTAATTAATAGACAATCTACAGGTCTGTAGATAGCAGCGCTCTCTCTCTTCATTTAATTGCTTGCCACATAGGATAGATGCTAATATGGACTTCTTATAGATAGCTGACTAGGCACCATTGCGGATGCCCTAAGAAGATATACATCGCACTCGCACCCAAGATAGGATAAGACTGCAACAGTGTACTACTAGCACATGCCAATATGCCATGCATAACTAGCTAGCTTTTCATACATGTATTACATATTTACCTTTGCAAAAGTCTCCGTCTCCTTGACCCCTCCTCTCTCTGTCCTCTTGAAAGAATTCTAAGAAAAAAAGTTTAAGGGTATATAATGTATGTATGATAGATGGCGTTAAAGCTGGTGTGGTGTGTCATGTGTGCACAACGGCTGGGTTTTTATAGGGGCGATAGCTTAAGGGGGCTTACATCCATGCATGAATGTACGCATGTATGGTCAGTGTTACCCTAGGCTGCCTAGACGCTCGGCGGCAACCCTCAGCCTCGATTTGGATGTAATCAGCCGGCTGGGTGAGGGTGCGCCTAGGCAGGTTCAAGGCGCGCGCTAGGCGGCCAGGCGAAGGAAGGCGCAGCGGTGGCTAGGCGTCCGAGTCGGCTTGTAGCTAGGCGGACGCCTGCAGGAGCAAGGCTGGCGTCGTGGTCGATCGCCGCCGGCCGCCGCCTCTTCTCCGTCGCTGGAAACATCTTCTCCACCCCGGATTGAGGCTTCAATATCCGTCGGATTCAACCAGCTGCCCGCCGCCAGAAACATCTTCTCTACCGTCAGAATCACCCTCCCCGCCCCGGATTCAGTCATATAACTCATAACAGCATCGGATTCAACCTCCAGTATCTCTGTATTCTGCCTCTGCTCAGCTTATGCTCTGCGCCTCTGCTCTGCCTTGCTTGGTGGCTACTGGATGGTTGCTTTGTTGCTGTTGCTGCTGCTGCTTTCCTGCCTTTTCTGTTCACCCGCTTAGGCGGTGCCTAGGCAGCCTTAGGCGCTAGGCGGTCCTGGAATAACCTTGTGTATGATACTATATCGATCATTGAATGGAAGAGGCCCTTGGGTGTTTGTACCCCACGGGTTCGCGACCATTCTTTTGCCTCCATGGAGAATATGTTCGGGGTTCCTCTCGGCCGTGAGATTAAGTAAGTTGAGTGCCCACTAGGGATCGTATCACGATCTTGTTCGGGCTGGATCATTCCCCTTGTATCTCAGGAAAAGGCAAAGACTCTGTGGTGTTGGTTTTGCCCATTTTTGCTACGTCGAAATGTGGCGCCTAAGGGCAAGTTAAGAGTGATATGCGAGGATTGGAATCGTGAAAGCCCAGTGAATTTAGATCATCGTCACATGAATTTTTTCGTAAAATAATATATATTTAATGAAAAATTACAGAAATAATATGCTAAAAATAAAAATGACAGTTCTACACACCTGTCGCAAATTGGATGTGCGACAGTCTCTGTCGCAATTTGAGCCTGTCGCTAACCGTTGGGCGAGATACAATGCGTTTCCAAATTGCGACAGACGTCTCTGTCGTAATTTGGAATTGCTATAGAGACTCTGTCGCAATTTGGAATTGCGACAGAGAGGCTGTCGCAATTTGGAATTACGACAGGTGTACATATCTGTCATTTTTATTTTTAGCATGTTATTTATGTAATTTTTCATTAAATATATATTATTTAAAAAACAAATTCATCGTCACATCCTACGACCTGAAATTTGCAAAGGCCATTTTCAGTACAAGTTTCATAGAAGTTTCGTTCTCATTAAATGAGATGTCACATAGGCAAAAGTGGTGACATGGCAACAAATTTATGAGGAGAGAGGAGAGTTGAGTTTCATGGAGATGAAATCTGGTGTACACGGTTACCAAGTGCTTTGAAACTGGAATGAAACCCCACTGAAAGCGATTTGTTTCATTTCCACACCTTTTCTGGATCCTGTGTGGCCATATTGTAGTGTGCTAGATATAATTGCAAGTAGCTACACAATTTATATGGTACATGTCAGCGTATTTCGCCGGACAGGACCTCGTCAACGGACAGGGGGTCCTCCGAGGATGGAGGTTATGGTTCGGTAGAGGGCGTCTTCGTGGTCGGAAACCCTAATGACTCTCGCGCGAGGGATTCTGGGGATCAACAGATCAAAGAACACAACGATGTACCCAGGTTCAGGCCCCCAGAGTGGGTAATAGCCCTACATCCTGCTGGATCTTTGTTCAAGAAATATGGAGGCGGTTACAAGGGCTCTCTGCAATTCGTTCTTCTTCTCTTTTTTCTCTCTTGGTCGATCGGCCCCCTTCTTCATGCATCAGAGCTCCTTTATATAGACTGGGCCGGCTCGGGCAGGTGAGAAGGTGGCGTTATACTGACCTATGACTCATTAATTACACCCATCACTGTGGTCTTATCATACTGAACCATGACTCATTTATTACACCCATCACTGTAGTCTTGTCCTTCAAACTCCATTTAATGTCGTTGCATGGCTTCGCCCGGTCCGCCCGGGATGTGATATTCCTGTGACGAGTTAGGTGTGAGGTGTTAGAGGGATGGACCGTCGTCGTGTCGACCATAGAATTCCTCGCAATCAATGGCCCTGACACAGCATGTCAGGCTCTGACACAGCACGTCAGGGGAAGAAGACTTCGAGGCGAAACCTCCTTCTCATTCTTTTGGCCGCCCTCGTGCCAGGCCGCCACGGGGGCCAACGCCCGGAGAGCAGGGCCGCCACGCGAGCCGCCGCCATGCAGCGGTTGATCGCCCACCTGCCCGCCAGGCCGCCACGGGGGCCGAGAGATTCTTTCATTTATCAACCCAAACATCTAAATATAACGTAGCACTACAAGAAACCGTGTAACGAAACTCTACACTGAGAATGGCCCAGTCCACCCACGGAGCGGGATGCACTCACGAAAAAAAGGAACTTCCATACTTCGACGTAGGGGTGGCAACGGGGCCATTCCCCGCCGGGGAGTGCCTCCCCGTCCCCGTCCCCGCGATCCAAAATTTTCCCCGTCCCCATCCCCGTTCCCCGTCTCGGGGGAGAAAATCTCCCCATCCCCATCTCCGTTCGGGTATCGGGGCCCCGTCGGGGACCAATTCCCGCGAAAATTTCACACAAGAGAAGAGCTCTTATAGCCATTTTAACTCTAAAATCATATCAATAGACAAGGAAAAAAAGATTGCATGCATTCATTGAAGATTATGTTGTCCCATTTATGAAAATGTGAATATGATGGGCTAGAGAATATGTTTGCAATCTAATAACTAAATTGGATTAAACTAAATTTGGATCCCCAACCGGGTCCTGCGGGGAAAACAATTCCCGTCCCGTCCCGCCATCCCGACGGAGAATAATTTTCCCGTTTCCATCCCATGAGGGCGATTTCTTCCCATACCCGTCCCCTAATAGAGGAATTCCCCGCCGGGGATCGGGGAACAGGTCCCATTGCCATCCCTACTTCGACGGCAGCGGTGCAGGGGGTAACTTGCCGGTCTCCTAGCTTACCCTTTGTTTGATCGTAGAACATTTCTAGCTTTATTTATGCAAGAACTAAGAGCATTATGCTGTGCTGCCCTCTTGATCCACAATTATATTTCTGCTAATCGCATCTAACCCATTCAGCTTAAACCTAGAGTCCAGACATCTCATGATTTGCACAAAAAAACAAAGCTATGGTGTGCACGTGATAGGAGCAATTTAAATTTGTAAAACAGTCCATTAATTAGTAGTGAAGACAAAAATTAACAATCCATTAGTAGTTTGGAGTCCAGCTAGCTAAGAGAGGCGTCTTTGGTATTCTTAGCTAACCAAATTAATTAGGAAGCGAATTAGGGCCGGCTGCAATTACGGGGCATGATAGCTAGAGACGTCTAAGTATAATCTTCTTGCTACCAGCACACTGCACTTGAAAAACAAATCAAGCGCCTAAGTACGAAGGGTATATGTTTTTTTAAGTACAATACGATGCACATGTACACTCAACATACATCACTCGCACGCACGCACACGTGTACGTTTCGTACACACGCTTAAATATTTATCAGATGCACTGAGACCTCATGAAGCATAGGCACACGCTTAATTATACATGCATACTAATCTTATGCAAGGTTGTCAATATCAAGATCCTAGGTACGGGATCGGATCCTATGATGTATCGTAGGCTTGGGGTATGATCATACCCAAAAAAAATGATTGTGAGGATTATTTGGTCTGGACTAATATTTTAGATGGTTCTTAAGTTTAGGAGATCGGGATTGAAGTAGTCCACATTGTAAATAGGTATCTCGTACTATTATACTATGAATTAATGGACTAAGATCCTGACAACATTGATCCCCTGTAGTCCAAAGCTAAGATGTTCTAGTCTTGGAAGTGTTGGAGCGAGGTTAGAATGTTTGAATTCATTCAAGTATTCAACTCTCGAGTGATGCATGCAGATTTGGTACAATGTTTGTGTTGGAACTTGGAAGGTATATATATGTACGCATGCATGCATGCAAGCAGGAGCTAGAATCTTGATGACCTATGCTTTATTGCATCAACATGAATTTTCAGACGCTCCCCCAACAGCTTTTAGCACTAAACAACAATATAATACTCACAGAGAAGTGATGGCAAAAGCTTTCTCAAGTTTGCTTTGGTAATTACTACAACGCCTGCATCACCATAGCTTACACACAACATTAATCATGGTACTATATAGTAGTACCAAACCTAACTCCCTCCTTTATCTCCTTTTGACGTTCATATTATATATAGTCACTTTGGCTCAGATTCCATTCGATTAATATTAATCCCTCTATTTGACCCTCGCAAAATAAGAGGAGGAGAGATAAAAAAGCAATGGTAAGAACACAACATTCCTTCATGATAAGAAGGATCACGGTACCCTTTTCCAAGCCTTTATAAACACAGTTGTTTGTACGTCAGTGGGATTACCTAGCTAGATATGATTAACAACCGAGCATATGTTCTACGTAGTATAGACCTGAGTATCTCGATCAAAGTAAAGGGAATCAAAGACGAATGAATGTCTGCGTGGATGAACGTGTGTCGCTCGATGTTGTCGGCTAATTCCATCCTACGAGCCACCATCTGTTTATTTTATAGGGGGAAATGAAAGATCAATGGTTCTGATTGGAATTTGGAAGTCAGTAGTGGCGTGCTAAACTGCTAATGGCTAGGACTAAGAGTAGTATGCAACACTTGCCGACAAATATATACTATTACTAGTACTAATAAACTTGCAGCTAGGCTGATATAGTACAGGCTTATTTGGAAAGGAAGGTCCCACATGGACAAGGCAACCACGTACGGTCTTCGAAAAGTTTCAGAAAAGTTGCAACAGAAAATACTACTGTTTTTTTCGTATCTATAAATTCCCCATTAGACAGCCAAAAAAGTTGCAGGGGCTGCACAACGCATAAAAAAAAGCCAAACACGGTTCTAGCAAATTTTCTACATTTGCCGTTGTACGGGATCAGCTGCTAGTTGTGCGACAGATGTTGATGTCGCAGTAGCATGACAGAGCTAGGGTCGGCTGCAGCGACGCCGTAGAAGCAGTGGTGGAGCCGGAGCTAGACCTGTTTGATAGAGTTTCAGATCTCAGCTTCATCTAAGATCTGAAATTTATAAGTTAAAATAAAGTGAATTAAGTTTATATTTTTGGTCTAAAATGTAAACAAAATGATCTATCTAAACACTTCTAATGTACTTGCAGCTTCAGTTCCACGAATCTAATGAAGCTTCACCAAATCTACGAATCTAATAGAACTGGAGCTCTACCAAACATATCCTAAAAGACGACGGCCTCGACCGGGTGGACTGGCCTGGCCTGAGGCCTGGCGTCTGGCCATGACCTTGCTCCGCCCCTGTGTAGAAGGGATCATGATTCAAGACAGGTCGTACATCTTGGATCTCCGGATCTGGATATGGATTTTGTTGTCAGTATGCACGATCTATCTGCTGCTGCAACTCGCCGGCTTTTCCATCCATCGCTGTTCCGCTCTGCTCGATCGCCATGTTCATATGTGCTACACTTTCACGTCGCAATTCGCAAATGGGAGGACCAAAAGCTGGCGCGCCGGCGGCACGTCGACCATGCCGGTCGTGGCCACCACCCGCGTGATGGAAATTGGAAACCACAGCTAGTGGCGAACGGCCGGTAGGCTCGGCCTGGCCCCCGTGAGGCGTGGACAGCCGCGGCTTTTTGGCCCGGGGAAGAAAAGCAGCGGCTCAAGCTGCCTCTCCGGGATCCTTTTGTCCTCGCCGACGCTCGTGCCAGCTCCTGGCCTCCTGCCGCTGCCAGTGCGCGCTGTGCTATGCTGGTAGTGGTAGCTTTTGACCAGCGCGCTCGCTCGCCGGCCATGATTAACCGATGGGACCCTGTGCTGTGCCGTAGCTCAGTAGCTGACGCTGGGGCAGGATATCATGCAGCAGTATATATAACGGCACTGCCTTATCGCTGTCCTTTGCTGCTGCCGCATGCATCGATCGATCAGTCGTGGTCGATCGATCGGCGCTTTTTTTTTTGTGGGATTTAGATAAGTGGCCCGCCAGGCAAAGCAAAATTAGGTCTGCCTCGATCGGCGGCTGGTGATTCCTTGGGAGCAAAAGGGCAGGTGGATGGACCACCGTTCATCGTGCGTCGATGGTCCACGACGGCGAGGTCAAGGCAGATCGAGTGGCGCGCTGACCCGCACCTGCAGCAGCACACCGATCCATGCATGCAGAACTAAATTCACCGGAAGCCAACCAAGGGAAGGGAAGGGCCCTGTACTGCACCGTACACAGCGCGTAATTTTGCATGCTCGAGAGCGCGCGTTTGCTTGTTTGCTTTCAGCATTAAGGATTTGTTTGGGAACAATAATCCCAGCCGGGATCGCGGCTAATTCCGGCCCACGGGACATGTTTTCCCTGGCCAGCTAGAAGGTCCGTTTGGACAAGATTCTATCTGTCCTGATCCACTCCATTTTCATCGGGAAAAATTCATCACCTCCGCACGTTGGAAAAATTGGCTCATTGGGTTGCTTCCGCTCGTGACCGCGCCAGACGATGATTAAGTAATTCGTACTACTTAATGACTAATTGTCCATAATACTTGTCAGAACAACTCGGTCAAACAACCTCTACATGTACCCAGGGAGAATATATCCAGACCATCTTGGTATCAACCACCCCCTTGATTGAAGATGTCTACGATCAAATACGTGGACCTAAACCTCCAACTGGGGGTTAAGTGTATTGTAAATGACCATACATGATAGGTAAAGATAATGTGCGTCCTTGCACACTACTGATATAGCCTCTCATCTTCACTCTACATGATAACTGTGACATGAGAATATCTCACCAATGAGACGCCATTTCATAGGCACCAACTGCCACCCCTTCGATGCTATTTAAGAAAGGCACCAGAGGAGGGGGAGGAGAGATCACAAAACATTACACGCTTATAATTTTAGACATCCCATTGTGATTGAACACAAGAAAACATGAGTAGGTTGTTACTCTCCTTATAGAAGGTTCGATCCTGTCTAATCCCTCGTCTCCTCTACGTAATCAAAAGCGTTGAGTTTCCCACATTTATTTTGTTAGATCGAGATTAATTCATCAACAGTTGACTCCATTCGTCCAACGACCAGGTTCTGTTTCTCATCAGCCCTTATGCATCCATGGCAGATGAGTGGAACAAGAACAGCTAGTTCAACCTCGCGGATTACACAGAGATCAACACGGATACTTGCTATATATGATGCACTCAAGCGTAATATCCTTTTCAGCCGAGGGGAATATACGCTCCAGCGGTTCGTCGCTGAATCCGTGTAACTGTCCCCACAACGATGCACATGAGAACTTGTTGCCCCTGCGCCTTTATGCCCAGAGGGAGAAATCAAATTCCCGTTAGGCAGGACTTTTTGGCTTTCCAAACGACCACAGGGATTATTTTTGTTGGGGTTCATTGCCAGGGGGATTATATGGCGCCAACGAATCCCTGCTTGTATTTCTTTTCGTGAGGGAGATCTACCGTGTTTATCCGAACAAGGCCTAATGGCTATATAATGGTACGAAATCGTAAGATTTTTATTGATATGGATGAGAGAAGGAGAATAGAGAACATAGATGTCTCTTCATAAAGAGACATTTATATAGATAGTATAAAACATCATTATATAAATTACTGTCTACAATAATGCTTTTCTATACTATAATTAAAAGATCGTAAGATCTCATAAAAACAACCTTAAGATGTCATTTATTACAGAAACTATCTTTAGTTTTATTTTAAATAATATAAAAGAATATATAGATAACCGTTATCTCTATCGCTGACTTGCTCTACACAGGAGGAAGTTAAGCCGCGCATCCATCGCCCAATCAACCGCTTCAGAGTTTCAGGTCAGGTCTCCCAATACACCGCGCCCCCCGGGGCCCGGGGACGAGAAGGGGAAAAAAAAGGCCCGGCACTGTGAGTGTCCGTGTGACGGGCCAAGCCAGCGCCGAAGGGAAGGGAAACCTGTCGTCCAACAGCTTCGCCAACGGCCGACAGTCTCGCTTGCCATCCAAGTCCAACTCTCCAGTCCATGGAAGCACAGAAAGTAAATTAAAATGGGCTCATAGGCCTACTAACTACTCAATATGGGCGAACGCGTCGCACGGTTTTGGGCTCTCCTCCTCCGCAAATTTGAACCGGATTATGCAACCGTGGCAGGACAGGGGCTGATGAGGCAAAGCCTTGGGTGCTGTGCTGGCGTCGCCACGTTGACGTCATGGGAGCAGCGCTCAACGTGGCAGGTGAGCTGGAGCGTCTGTCTCGTTGTTTGTTCAACACACGTGCTCCGTATTAAGGTATTAAGCCCACACAAGCAACCTCCATCATCCAACAAATTCGAGCTAGACTTACACGGCTGTGAACTGTTGTTCAGAGTGAAACTGCTGAGCTCGTCTGTTCACCTTCAGGGACAAGCCGCCGACAAGGACGCAAACATTTCTGCACGGACAGAAAAGGATTCAAAGTTCACTGTGTCAGCGACGTGGAGCACCCATCGATGGCCGCCTATTCCTTTTCTTCCCGTTTGCGTCAAACTTGCGTCAGTTTGACACGAAGATCTCAGATGAGAACTGTGGGACGTCACTGTTAATTGGAGTAATTGCTGATAAGCGATGTACACTAGCAGTAAGTGGTAGCATAATTTCTCCCTGAAAACGATGCATGGACAAGTACAATAACAAAGTCAGTTGTTTACTTCATCTTCTGTCTATATCATTTAGATTATGCACTAAAACCAGCTTGTACAATAGCTATCTCTAAAATTGGTTCTAGATATTGTGCATTAATTATCTCTTTTTTATACATAACTAATCTAGCTATCTATGTTCCGTGCAATGCTTACTACTAAATAAGAGACAATTATCTTCTCTCTCTTTTTTTATCACTCTTCTACGTAGGATAAAATTGACGTGAATATACTAAAAGTAAACTGAAGTGGTTTTATTGTACATACTCTAAGATAGGTGCAAGCTAAGCCGGCTCCTGCGAATGTGATGTGGTCTTTGTTGGTCGGTCAAAGATGTTGACAGATCATATCAAATTTGCAAAAAAATTCGTTGGATGGATGCAAATGCTGATTCACGGTTACTTCATTTGTCTCTTTTACAGTTGGGTGCTCTTTTTTTTTGAACAAAAGGTTTCTCCTGCTTTATTCCATGGAATAAAACGAGTTCAACACCATATCATTCAGCGTATTCGAGGCGCGCCCGCCGTAACACAACAACCAAAACAAAACCAAAAACTTACTGACAAACAACTAGACGCCAGAACTCCAACCTCAACCCAGGACCAGTGACAAACAATCATCAACATCTTGCTACAGACCACAAGCACCAGACCCAGCACCAAAACTGAGACTTCTCAGCGCCTCCCAGAACACTCAGCGCCCAACAAAACTTCATCAACCTTAACCATCACCCAGTGGCACACCCAAAAGGAACAACGCCAAATCACCAGACTATTACTAATCAAAAGAAAAACTACAGACAAAACCAGATCAAGCCATCTTCTAGTATCAGCATTCCAGGTCAGCAGGCAACAGTTGGGTGCTCTTCCTTTTTGACTTCGCTTGGACCGGAGCTTTCCTTGATCGCCAGGGCCAAATTATTGCAACACAAGTCAAGCAAACGTAGTATCAACATGCGCAGCCATATGAACGTGCAGAAAATTCGACGTCATTGCACTCCTTGTTGGATGCCGGCCGCTGGATCAGGAGTTCAGAACACCGAGGTGGTAAGCTGTCTGCACCGTATCCGTCCAAGCATGCAAATCAGCAGCTGCTGTGGTTTTCAGACGTTCAGCACAGCGGCTGTTTCTTCATTGGAGCTTTGATCAAATCAGTTACACTACTGTTGATGCGTTTAAAGAAATGAAATGGGTGAGTTGGTGTCTCGTGCTAAGCCTGCTACTGATGCCAACTTTGTCTTGGGGGATAAAGGCGGAATTTTTTGTTACCAAATGGGACCAAATTTGTCGCCAGACTCACTTTTCAGAGGGCAGGTTCGGTTGGCCATCTTTCTTCACGTAGTCCAAAGACATTGCAGGTGTGTCGATCAGCTTAACACGCAATTAGACAGTAAACTAATTGCCACTTGCCATGCGACGAGTATACTATCGTCATGTTGTCCCCTATACGTAAGGTCCACAGCAAGCATAAAGAAAGGTACGGGGATGGTTGGCTAGTTCACAGGCCGGCCGTTTTATTCTGCTCTCGATCTGAAACATAATAAACTCTATTTTTTTCCCTAATGAAACCGGTCATCTGTACTTTTCTTTTAATGAAAATCGATCTAACATGTTGCCATTCGATTTGCATGATAGTTGATGCTACGACGAGGGTTTTGGAGGCAGCTTTGGCGAGACTTCAGCACCATTAGGTTTTTTTTGTTCATCAAGCCTCCAGCATAGATCGATTGTGGTTCGTGCTACGGGCTCGGACAGGGTAGCGGGCGAAGGAGATGGATACATGTTAAGGAGATACGAAAGGATGGAGGTATGCTGGATATCAACTCAAGATTACAACTTTCACACACACACATATATGCATAGGGGGAGAGAGATTTTATGGTGCATTATACTAGTATACCATTAGTATATAGTGATAGTAGAAATTAAATCTAGCCGTTGATTTGTTAAGCATATTTCTACTACTCTATTACCATAGGGAGTATAAATAAATTTTAACTAATCTGAACATTTGATCAAAAAGAATGAACGGTTCCTAGTGAATTTAGTGTACCGTAATATATATATAAATTTTACAATAATTCTTAAATTATAAAAAGGAAGAAAAACATAGAAATTCTCTCATAAATAAAGTTAAAAAGATCTACACTACTTATTTTGGTGAAGCTATATTATAACTGTATAGGATAATTATATATAGAAATTACAACTGTTACAGTTGTATAACAAATACAACTATATTTTTCGAAAGCATTAGAATTACATAATAAATATAATGTACTGCACCATATAATCGTACAATTACATGAACAATTCCACTAGTTTTTTTAATAGAAAGGCTAATGAATGACTAAGGCACTCTCAGAAAAAAAAAGACATATTTGAATGCTAGCCACTTAGCCTCTCAACTCCTCGTTTGCTTTAAAATACATATTTGTAATTTCCAAACAGATGGATAGGATAATCAAATGTGATATTTTAATAGCCCATCAGCCTCACCAATCCACATTGACACGTCATTACATACCCAATAATCCACGCAGCGTCACCAAAACCGCAAAGTCGAAGCCATTGTGTCAGATAAGATAAGCTGAATTTCGATAGTCGTACGTACTAGTATTGATATAGAATCACAAATCACATGAATACAAGTGAGTGAGAAAAAAAAGTAGAACTCTTTTATTAATCATCGATCATTAACCTTTCTCTCGAAGTCTCAGTATATATAAAGATTTGTATTTATAAACTACAAGGGTGGACCCCTTCTAAAAGTATTTCAGTTTTTGCCAGAGCTCTAGAGTTCCTCGACAAAATACCCCCTCTGATTTTTATAGAGCAACCACGTATTTCATGATCCAAAGTTAGTGAACTTTAATTATGATTATGTACCTATGAACAAAGTAGTGTAAAAAAACTAACAACTAAAATTTAATTTTAAAGATCGCATCAAATCAAACCGCACCATGGATGGGTATATGGCCTAGTGGTATGAGCGAGGCTGTTCGTTTCCTCAATTCCACCTACCGTGGTTCGATCCCTTGTATCGATGCTTTATGGTCCTAGGATATAGGCGTCCGATCCTTAAGCAAAAAAAGTACAAATTTAGTATATCATATTTATTTAGAATACACACGTGTGTACTTTCAATTGGAAAGCATATGCCTTCATTCTATGAGACCATAGAGCCTACTGAAAGTACTTTTAATTAAAAAGCGTATACCTTCGCTCCATAAGACCATGGAGCCTCCTAAAACAGTTAGTCTAATAACATATAAATCATGCAATACAAAAGTGATACTATTGTATTCGTATTTTAAAATCACTTTCTTATAATTATGATTATGATTATGTACCTATGAACAAAGTAGTGTAAATAAACTAACAATTAAAATTTAATTTTAAAAATCGCATCAAATCAAACCGCACCATGGATGGGCATATGGTCTAGTGGTATGAGCGGGGGTGTTCGTTTCCACGATTTCATCTACCGTGGTTCGATCCCTTGTATCATGCTTTATTGTCCTAGGATATAGGTGTCAGATCCTTAGGCAAAAAAAGGTACAAGCTTAGTATACCATATTTATTTAGAATACATACGTGTGTATTTTCAATTGGAAAGCATATACCTTCGTTCCATAAGACCATAGAGCCTACCAAAAGTACTTTTAATTAGAAAGCGTATGCCTTGGTTCCATGAGATCATGGAGCCTCCTGAAAACTTTTTAAAGTGTGCAATGAACACGGACGTATATATGTATATACATATATAGTTTACGTATGTCATAGTCCTTCTCGTACTAAAACGAGATCAAACCGTACCTTATAAACTATGAGAGAGAGGATCCTTCCCTCCGCCCACCACCTCCTCCGCTCGGACCGCTCCTCCCCGGTTTCCAGCGACCTTCCCAGTCATACTTGCCGATGCGCACCGAAAAGAAAATCCTCGCGCAACCTATAAGTTAATCCCTACACGCAATCTTGTGGCATAGCCGCCCCATTTTGCTCCAACCACTCCCCCTCGCCTCGTCTATTGGTCGGGTCCTCACTCTGCTCCACCGCTCGCGGCATCACCGCAAACCAACTGCTCGCGGAAATGCCGGCACCGGCGCTCCTCAGGGTCCTTCCGCTAGCCCTTCTGCTGCTGCTACTCGCCCGCTCGCCGGGGGGAGTGGCTGGGACGGGTGGCGGCGGAGGCGGCAACGGGACTTGCCCGCTTGACCTGAGCTACGTGACGACGTTCCCGTGGGACCCCACGCCGTGCGCGGGGGGCGCGTCCAACATGACGGCGTGCTGCCAGACGCTGCTCTCCGTGCTCAGCATCGGCCTCGCGGGGCGGCTCCGCTCCACGGGCCACTTCCGCGTCCCGTCCGCGGACGCCTCCGCCGCGTGCCTCAAGGACTTCGCGGCGGCGATCTCCGCGCCGCCGGTCTCCCTCCCGGGCGCCTCCCTCGTGCCGGCCTGCTTCCCGGAGCCGGACCAGTTCGCTGCATCCCCGTCCTTCTGCGCCGGCGTCACCACAGCCGCGGAGTACGCGGCCGTCGTCGGGAACGAGTCCGTCGCGGCTCTGGATGCCGCCTGCGGCCCCGACCTCTCCCCGCTGCCGCTCTGCGCCCGCTGCCTCGCGGCCGGCATCGACGCCACCTCCCACCTCGTCGCCGTCGCCAACGCCAACGTATCGCAGAACTGCTTCTACCTCACCGTCATGTACGCCGCCGGCGTATCCAGCACCGCCGGACCCACCTCCCTCCCCACCGCCAACTGCATCCTCGGCCTCGGCCTCTCCTCCCCGCCCGCCCCGCCTTCCAAGTCCCACAACACAGCCATCTATGCCACCGCCATCCCAATCGCCTTCGTCCTGCTGATATCTCTTCTCGCATTCTTTGTTTGGAGAAAAAGGAAGCATGCCAACAAGAAGAAGACTAGCCACAGGATCTCCGAGGAGGGGTCGGAGGAGCGGCGGTCGCACCCGCGGCCCAACACCGGGTCGATACTGTTCGACATTGCCGAGCTGAGCAAAGCGACGGACGGCTTTGCCGACCGCAACGTCGTCGGGCGCGGTGGGTTCGGAGCTGTCTACCGCGGCGTGCTTGCGGACGGGTCCGTGGTCGCCGTCAAAAAGATGCTCGATCCGGACGTGGAAGGCGGGGACGAGGAGTTCACGAACGAGGTGGAGATCATCAGCAACCTCCGGCACCGGAATCTGGTGCCGCTGCGTGGCTGCTGCATTGCCGACGAGGACGTCGAGGAAGGGAAGCAGAGGTTCCTCGTGTACGACTTCATGCCCAATGGCGCGCTCGAGGAGTTTGTCTTCCGGGACAGGCAAGGAGGCAGCAAACGGCCGGCATTGACGTGGGCGCAGCGGCGGAGCATAATAATGGACGTGGCGAGGGGGCTGGAGTACCTGCATCATGGCGTCAAACCGGCGATCTATCACAGGGACATCAAGCCAACCAACATATTGCTCGACGGCGAGATGCGTGCGCGCGTGGCGGATTTCGGGCTGGCCAGAAGGAGCCGGGAGGGGCAGTCGCACCTCACGACGCGCGTTGCCGGCACACACGGGTACCTGGCGCCGGAGTACGCGCTCTATGGGCAATTGACAGAGAAGAGCGATGTGTACAGCTTCGGTGTGCTTCTGCTTGAGATATTGAGTGCGCGGCGTGTGCTTGACATGACGGCTCCGGCAGGGCCCGTTCTGATCACCGACTGGGCATGGACGCTCATCAAGGCCGGCCAGGCAAGGGAGGTGCTCGACGAGGCGTTGTCGACGGGCGAGAGCCCGAGAGGAGGGGTCATGGAGAGGTTTGTGCTTGTCGGCATCCTGTGCGCGCACGTGATGGTGGCGCTCCGGCCAACTATTACTGAGGCTGTGAAGATGCTGGAAGGGGACATGGACATACCGGAGTTGCCGGACAGGCCGCTGCCGTACGGGCACGGCATCATGTTCAGCGAAGCCGGAAGCAACTTCAGTGCTTCACCGGCGTTCAGCGGCCCGTTCATGGATAATGGGGACATGCTTAGGTGATGGAGGCGGCAATGTTTGCTGATGGATTTTGGGACATAAGGTCTAGCTAAGAACTATAGGGTAAGGGATGTGATGCTTGTACAAATTTTGGTTAATTGAAGTCCTGAGTTATGTGTAAGCGTTTCTTGGTTTAAATTGATTTTTTGTATAATCTATTCATATGGTGAAATGAATGCCATTGATATCAAACTTTGTTATTCGGGTTCTTGATGATCATCAGCAACGCATACTATTCGCTCTCTGGCAACAAGAACAGAGATTAAACAAGCATGCCAATTTACTCATTTCAGTTCTGATCCTAGTAGCATTTTGACATGGACCGTTACTACTACCTACTCAAGTACCAAAGCGACATACATGACCACATCGAAGCAACTGATGGACAGGAATACAGGATTCATCTAGACAGACATGAACATTAAGAAAGATACATCTAACAATGCATGAAGAAATGCAAGCGAGCGGCAGCAGGTAAAGAGTTTCAGTTCAGAGTGGCTCGGTAGGACTCAGCAGCCTACTTGTCTTCCTGGTGCCTGGCTGTACTCCGAAGGTGAGCGGCATCTGGGGAGCGAAATCCCTGCCATGATGGTAACCGAGCTCCAGCTCCCTCATGCCGCCGCTCAGTTCGATATCCTGCTGGTGCTGGAAACAGGAGGAGAGCTTCAGTAAATCCTCAGCTTTCAGGGTTGTTTTCAGCAAAGCGAGGAGTGTGGTGAAAACTGAACATATGCAGGGAATATGTGTGAAAAAAATATAATTTCAGTGAATTACCGTCCTAAAAGCCAGCAGCTTGTGCTCGTCCTCCAACATCTTCTCCTTCAGCGAACCGCAAAGGCAGTGAATGATCAGAATTAGCAAAAGAAGCTCTTGTTCAAGAATGTATTCCATGGTCTACACAAGAATAGAGCACAAGAACCAAATGCAGAGCTCATACATTCCTCCTATGCATCCGCCAGTGATCCATCTGCGACAACAAGGAAACAAAACCAACATCAGAAACAGAAACATCCCCCCAAAAAAATCGCAGTACTTGCAAGCAGCGACTATCAAACTCTGAAGCCAATAATTGCCTGCTTGTCCCGCAGGTTGGTCTGGCCTTTCTGGAGCGCCTCCTCTATCGCGATCAGCTCCCTGGGCTTCAGGGAGTTCAGATCCTCGCCCTTCAAATGCCTACAACCATCACCAGGCACAAACCACCACATTCGCACCATACGCAAACACCGAAGTGTGTACAGGTAAAAAAAGCAAAATCTATGGTGAAGCACTGGCCTGAGCTCGATCTGCATGTTATCGTTCTCCTCCTTGACCCGGTCGATCTCCGCGCTGAGGCTCTGAAACATTTCAAAGATTCCGTTTTTAGACCTTTTCTATTCGATTGGTACTGAAACAAAATCGCTAAAATAGACCGGACAATCACGCACCTTGTGCTTCTCATCCCACAATATCTTCCCGGAGTTGGTCTGATACTTCTCCAAGATCCTTGGCAGCCTAACATCAAGCCAAAGTTTGCATCTTTGTGATCACTTCCAAACACAAGGTAATTAAGAGGAATATGTTCCAAGAACAAATGGCCAAGAAAGAGAGAGAGAGAGAGAGAGAGAGCACGGACGTGGTCTTGGGCGAGCAGTAGTCGTAGAGCTTGCCGGCGCTGGAGAAGATGACGCCGCCGACCTCGGCGTCGCAGAGCACGCCGATCTCGCTGGCCTTCTTGCGTATCCCGGCGAGCCGCCTGGAGAATGTCACCTGCCGGCTCGTCGACTTCTCGATCTTCTTGATCTCGATTTTGCCGCGCCCCATCCCTCCCCCTCCCCTTCACTTCCTCCAAGTAGAAACACAACGAACAAGCCAAGGCCCGACTAGTCCCTCCTCCCTTCTGAAGCTTGAGAGTTGTGGAGGTGTGAATCTTTGTGCTTGGTGTCGATGTCATGGTTGGGAGAGGAGGGATAGTGAAGGATGCTGGGCTGCTGGCTGCCATGGAGGGAATGGATGGCTTTCGGGTTGCTTCAGCGTTGGATGGCCGGAAATGGAAACTGCTCTCACGTGCAGGAGTGCTCGGCTTGGTTACATTTGGATTTGAGCTGACCTGGCTTGCTTGAGATGAAGAGAAGGTCTCCTTTGATCAGTGAACACGTCAAGCATCCTCTTCTCCTCCTATTTTTCTCCTTGTTCCTCGTGGTTCCTCGTTACATTGTACACGAAAATGCTGATTCGGCAATGTTTTTCCTATAAACACATGTTCTTTTTTTTCCCCCGCTGGGAAACAATGCAAACTGCAATAACTATCTACTAGTACACCACTTAACGAGTGATTTGTGCATGTATTATTTTTTTCAGGGGAATTTATGCCTGTACTTAAGGGGCAATTAGACAATTAGGATGTGTGTCATGCTGTCCTATGCTCTATGCGTCTACACACTATGGAATCTCGTTAATACAAGAAGCTCTTGAAGAAAACACTTTTTAAGCAGCTGTCATATTAAAATTTGGAAAATAAACCCCCGTTTCGAACGCGTGAATTTCTCAAAACTCCCATAAAAATCGACCAATTTCTTGTAACATCCTTACAGAATTTCTGTTCGTTCCAAGGTCCAAGCAAACCGTAAAGTGTCGGTACAATAAGTAGTACAGTGACAGAGAGCATCAATCAATCGCATCGAAGACCTCACATCGCTTCACATGGTGCTTCCCAAATCATAGCCATGGTGGGGCCCATGAGGAGGGCCCATACTGTTGCCCAAATAGGCTTCACGTACGAGCTGTGTACGACCCAGCGGGCCGAAAGTCGCGTCACCATTTCGGGCAGATTTTTACTCTGAACCCACGGTGAATGCCTCATTTATGACACGCATCAGGTTAATTTTGTTCCACATTTTGTTTTCCAGGAGCATAACAAGATGTTGTAGCAGCTGAAGCTTCATGAAGAGGTCTGGTAGCTAGGCCAATAGCCAACTGAAAGAAAGGGCAATATATCAGTGTAATCAACGTTTTATTGCAACCACCGTCCAACTCTATTAAAAAAGTTTCAAAAAATTCTGAAAAAAATCATGGAGGTACATCTTAACTTACCCTATCTACATATAAAATTTCATGATCAAATTCACCTTATGCTAGAAGTTACAAAAAAGACAAATTTAGGGTGCATTTGAACTATTCAAGTTTGTCAGAAATTTATCTTTTTTATTACTCTTAACATAGAACGAATTTGATCATGAAATTTTATATGTAGATGGGGTAAGTTGAGATGTACATCCATGATTTTTTTCAGAATTTTTTGAAATTTTTTTTAGTAGGGTTGCACGATAATTATACCAAAACGTTGATTGCACTGGATATGTTGCCGAAATAAAGTCTGAAAGCACATTGTGGTTGATGTAGCAGTTGAAGCTGAGACAATTGTCTTCTTCTGTTTTTGCTGTTTGAGGAGAAGCTGCCCACGTAGAGGTGAGGTGCCGAAAGGAAAGACATGGAATCTCGGAGCAGCAATAAAGCAAGGGATCACGGAAGACACTGCAAGCTCAAGCGGAAATCCAAACAAACGTAGTATCATCCCAGGCGAGTTACATGCAGCTGTACAGCAAAAAGCTAAACCTACGCCAGGTAGATTTGAGCCAAACAAAACACAGATTATGGTTTTTGAGGGGTGCCACAACAGGCATGCTATTTGTAGATGGCTACCGTGGAGCCTTGCTGCATCAAAAACAAAGAGAGCAGGGAATGCACAGGCTCAGCTTGACCCCTCGGCCCTGGCATTGGAAGGTGCTTCAGTTTTCATCTTGGGGTTGGAGCATCTCGAGCGCAAGCATTGGTTGCGGTTCCGGCTCGTAGTCATCTGTTGCAATGGGATCACAGGCTAGCGCCTTGGGGATCCATGGCATGTGCGCCCCCTCATGGCATAAGTTCTGCAAATAATGCGGGTAAATTTGACTTTAGTCCACTAGCGCTCCAGTGTCCTCAGCATAACCAGTCCCAAGTGAGGAGCAATTTAAATGGATGGAGATCGTTTTTTACTAGACATGAGATTTGCAAATACTATATTGCATGAGCTTTCATTGGTTAGTCACCAGATCGTCCCTGGCCAATATCTGATCTGATGCGAGAGATAAAATCCTCAGAATGAAAATCAAACAAGTCCTATTTTATGTCTGTGGTAAAATGGTAGATAATTGTCTTATTCCATGAATTCCATGGGCCAATTCTGAAATTTACTTAAGCTACTTCCACCATAAAAGGAAACACAGAGAATTTATCATCCTTGAGCATGGTAGGTTGCTGCTAGTACTGAGTATCGTAGGTTACTGCTAATGCTGAACTTTGCTTCCCTTTACAGCATAACATGAAGCAAGCAAGCATCTCATACATGGACATATTTCCAACCATACCACTGCACTGTTAAATAAGGAAAAATAATCCTCAATTTTCACTAGGGTAATTTAAGGAGATTTGTTGGGTAAAGTCGTTTGAACCATTTATATTTCACTAAATTTAATTTCCATTATAAGAGAACATAAGCATTGCAAACAAAACAATAACTAAGATGATGAGCATAGATCACCTCCAACCAGAAGAAGAATTTTCGCAGGAGGCTCAGTCGTCTCTCATCACAGTCAGCAGAATCTATTTGTATGGCTAGATCTGCATGGTATACTAAACATTAGTCTTGGTAACAAAGTATGCTACAATCATACAAATGCAACCTACCAACTCATTCCATGGCAAGTAATTCACAAAGTACAAAATTATGTTGCAGCATCAAAAGCACAGCCTTCAAAACTGCTACCAGTGCCGTAAGTATCAAATTAATATATAACAAAGTGCATAAGACGACACAACAGTTACCTTATTTCAAAACGATAGAGCATATAATTCAAATAGACATCACCCATCCAATAATTCAGATAACAGTTTATAGAAGAAAGCTCACTGGCCACAATAAATAAAACCATAACAGCACAACCCAATGACCCATGGTACTAGACAATAGAAGGACAGCAGATAAAGATAGCAACCCTTCAACCAAATGCCATGTAACAATTCAACATTTCTTGTTCTCTGCTGAATGCTATATATCATTTTATTGCAGTTATGAACTGATGAAAAATAGCTAAGCTTAGTGAGTTCTAATGGAATTGAATGATCCATGCAACGGAAAGA
Source organism: Guadua angustifolia (assembly GCA_036346375.1). Classification (NCBI taxonomy): domain Eukaryota; kingdom Viridiplantae; phylum Streptophyta; class Magnoliopsida; order Poales; family Poaceae; genus Guadua; species Guadua angustifolia. The sequence goes on along the minus strand of CM070509.1, from coordinate 35,000,536 downwards.
AAAGAAGAAAGCCTTTGAACATGACATTCAATCACTGGTTTACGGTAATGATTTATAAAATTCATTTGGTCAAAGCTATAGGCTGGGAGCATAGATCAATTAGGACTTGTGCTACCGGATCATAATCTAGGTTCAAAATGAAGCTCTTAGACTCGTATCACAATGGAGGAGCAACAATGGAATAACCTCATCAGGCTAAACAGATGCCCATCAAAATTTAGTAATTACCTGGGTAGTAATCAAGATATGACAGTCCAATTGCCCCTGTGGAATAGCGCTTGGATGCACTTCTCAAGTGTCTTTGTCTGCTCACAGGCTTTCGGTCAGTGGCTTTGCTCAGAAGCTCTTTGTATTCATTTTGGTCATATGGCTGACATAGAACAGCATTAAGTTTTTCATCAAATGTAGAGGGACCACCACAACTAAGAGCAAGAGGTGCTCCATGATCACCATCGTGTGCCTGGACCCAAAAAGCAAGCTATAGGATAAAGACAGCATCATTTAAAGAAATAACCCACATAAATTAAGCAGAAATATAGCTCACGTTTAAATCAGAAGATTCAGTATAAGGTATAAGTCCATGCTCGTCTGTGCAGATTACATTCTGACTATCAACATTGTCTGAAGCAGGCCCATCCATCTCATGTTCAGATGTAATATTATCAGTCTGTCCAAGTCCATCTTCATCTATATGCATATCATTCTCTTCCTCCATGTTTTCAGGTGCAACCAATGAAGGTTCGCGTTCATCTGTCGAACTGCCAGTTCTCATCTCATCATATCCAGCAGGTGTCTCTTCTTGCTCATATACAATGGTAACGCCTGGTTCTGGCTCAATAACCATAAAACCATCCTTGATTTTTACAAGGCTCAGAAATGCTGCATAAGATTCATCAATTGCTGAGGTCTTCTTCACAGATGATGTTCTTGGTAAAAACGAACGATCCACATTTTTATTGGCAGCCCTGCCTGATGTTACACCTGGTTGCTTGCCGTTTGGACCAACCCGACTTGGCGACGAACTCTTGGGGACATTTGTGCCATGTTTGGTATTTGCGTCTCCATAGGATATATCATCCTCTTCATACCTTATAGAAGCAGGCATGCCATGGTCCCCATTTGGCACATCAAAGACATAGGTTTTCCCATCTTCGCTTAGATGTTTTAAGAAAAATTTATAAGATGGGTCTATTTCTGAAACATCTTCGCCAATTAAACTGTCAAACACCTTGTTCTTGTTGCATGATGATCCGTTCACCATTTTCTGGGTCTTCATCTAGCAGATTCCCAGGAAATTCAAGAAGGGTTATATTATATGCGTCAACAATCAGTCAATCCGTAAGTACTGTAAAATCCAGAGAGCAATAGGCAGGCCATTCTTGCATGCAACCTACACGGAGACATCCTAATGCTAGGCAACATCCTGTGATCTAACAAAAAACTCAATGGCACTAAATAATCTAATGAAAAATTAAAATATACCAGGCATGTTAACTAATGCGAACAAAATCGACTACTTTGACAGGTGACAATACTGGCATGACGAAATGCCCGAAAAAACAGAATGACGATTCGTGGATATTATTCTTACCATGGCAACAAAGAAGATCAATTGAGTGCCTACTCCAAATTCTGATCACTCAGATTGAACCAACACTTTCTAGAGAACATACAATGTTGAAACAAATCCTGCACTACTGATGTATTGCGATTGCAAAGTTGTGTACCAGAATGAACATCATGCCCAGATGTCCATCTTGTCTCCAGCAATGTGTACCAACTATAAGATTTGAGTCGAAAGTGCAAAAGTAACCAAGAAAGCACAAGGAAACCTGTCGCCAAATCCTGAATTGAATACTACAGCACAGAAATCTCTGCACTGTGCAGAGCAAGGTTTGGGGAAGCGGAAGGCGAGAAGAAGAGCAGTGGTCCTCACCCGGGTTGCCTTTTCTTTTCTTTTTTCTATGGCGGTACGGGGTTTAGCGCCGAGAGGAACTGGGCATTTCCCCAAGAACGCTTGGATCAGCTGCTCAAGTGTCGCAGCGGCGTATGTGGCAGAACGGGATGGCGGTGCAGCGGCCAAGGAGTGGCGTGGAGCAGGCGGCGGCGCGGGCAGAACCAGCCGTTGCGAGGGACGGCAGCAGCTGTGGCGTAATCAGTGTGGGGGACGGCGGCGGCGGCAGTCCTCAGCGAACCTGGCGTTGAGGTGTGATCGGTACAGAGCGCCGTCGCCTTCCGTGGTTGGGGACCTCTTGGTTGATCGGATGGATGGCGACAGCAGAAAAGCACGCTGCTTTTCTTTTTCCTACTTGAGCGAGCAGAGACTGAGGAAGCCGTAAGCACTAAGCACACACGGTTATTTTTCGAGATTAGTAGCTAAATACGGCGCTTTGCTAACATACTAGCACGGTCACACGCTATGCTACATTATGCGAAATTTTATCACGTGATGCTGCACTGTGTGAAATTTAGAAAATTGACGCTGCGCCGCGTAAAATTTGGTCTAATGGATATTTTTGAAAAAAATTACGTAATTTCGATTTTCTGTTTTTTAAAATGGACTGCTATGACCGTCGGCACATCTGTGGAATTTTTTGAGAGAAAACCGCAAAGGGACCTAATCGTAATTTTTCTTTTGCGTAATTTAGGTTTTCTTTTTTTTAAAAAAAAATGGGTCGCTAGGACCCGTCAACGAATATGTGGACTGTTATAAATCGTTGGCGAATCTGTATGTTTTTTGGAAGATAAACGCAGAGGGACTCAAACATATTTTTGTTTTTCTTCGAGTCTAATATACTAAAAACTGATTTCTTGGTCTAACAGATATTTCTGAAAAAAGTGTAATTTCAGTTTTCTAGTTTGCTAAGAGCCATTCACGAATTTATGGATTACTAGGAGCCGTCGTCGGATCTGTGAATTTGTTTTGAGAGAAAACCGCGAAAGGATCTAAACATAATTTTGATTTTCTTTTTTGTTTAAAAAGGGTCGTTAGGACCCGTCGGCGAATATGTGGACTGTTATAAATATTGGCGAATCTATGTTTTTTTTGGAGAAAACTGTAAAAGGATCTAAACGTATTTTCGTTTTTCATCGGGTCTAATATGCTAAAAACCGATTTCTTGGGACCCAAACATAATTTTATTTTTTCCAGGTCCATTCTGCTAAAAACTGCTGGGAAAACCTGAACTAAACCGCAAAGAGACCTAAATATAATTTCGTTTTTTAGATCCTTTCTGTTAAAAACCGATAGGAGGATTTAAACATAATTTTAAATTTTTGGATGACCTTTTCACAAAGAATGTGGCGGGCGTGGTTAGCTGACAATCATCTACGGTATAATAATAAGTATACATTACCATATGAAAGCACGTCAGTCGATGCTACTGGACCACAGTTTGAAATTTCATTTTCCGTTCACATCTTATAGGTGGGTGAAATCCAAAAGTTCAGTGAAATCTCAGAATTTTAGATGAAATCTAGTAAAAATTCAAAAAGTAAATTTGAAATCCAGAATTTTCGAACAGAACTTGCCAAAATCTTGACAAAATTCAACCGAGTAAAAAATAGTCGAAACGATGTTAAAAATTTTTGTGGATGGTCGTGACATATCACTAATATTCCCGTAAAAATTTCAGATGATGATAAAGCCTAATGTATTAATAAAAATTCTGACAATTCTACTATCCTGATAAAAGGCTGATCAACAAATTTCAATCAAATGAAAAGTGGTACAAAACACTTTAGAAAAATTTTGTACATGGTCCTAACACATCAATAATACTCTCGTAATTTTTTTAGATGATAATCAAGCTTGATGAATTTTCAAAAATTTGGAGAGTGCTACTGAAGGTTGACGACAAATTTTAATTGAATAAAAAATTGTTTAAACCATGTTAGAAAATTTGATTTTTTTTTTTTGTAGATGGTCCTGACGCATCACTAATATTTGTATAAAATTTTTAGACGATTATCGAGTTTGAGGAATTTTCAAAAATTAAGACAGTACTACTATCCTGATAAAAACCTTACGATGCTATATGTATTGTTTTTATAGATTTGATTGAGAAACTAAAACAAATTTAAAATTTTTGAAACTTATAGAGATGGATTCTAAGGCAATGTTTAAGCTCTTCTAAAAATTGGGATCATGATCACACTCGAGCAAATTTATACAATTCTGAAATGGTTACTGTCTCAGTTTTATTCATTATATTTTTAAATTTTTTAAATATAACAAATCAATTTAAATTATTTAGTAATTTTTTGTATGATCCTAGATTGATAAATATGGTATATTAAATTTTTAGAGTATAATCAAGCTTGTATAATTTTATAAAAATCTGAAAGTGTTTTTGCTATTTTTATAAAACATCTTGAATATTCGATTTTTATCCAATTTTTTATGGAAGATGACATTATTAAGGATTATTGATCCAAATCCGGTCCTTAAAAGTAAAAATATGATCAAAACGTCTGAGAATTCGGTGAAATTTCTAAAATTACTATAGCAATTTGATTTTTTTTTTCAATTTTTTTACTGGCCACGATTTTGAATCTTGTCCTTAGCCAAAATCCAAATTCTCAGATAAAATTTTTGAAATTTCATTGAGATTTTAAACTATGGTCGGGACCCAATCTGACATTTAAATGTCGCCCAACCAACGAGCGACAGAGGTATATTTATGTAATTATTTTTTTGTGGTATATTTTTGAAATTTTGAAAAAAATGTATTATTAAAAAAAAAAGCTCCAATCTGATACGCGCTCTGGACTAGGGGTGCAATCGGCTCGGATTCGATCGAATACCACTCTTTCCATATCCTAAACCATATTTTTTGTCAGATTCGGAATCGGATTCGGATAATACCGGATACGAATACAACACGGATAATATCGGTCACGGATTCGAATCGAATACGGAGCGGAATCGATACGGTATCGAATAATTTTTGTCGGATAACACGCGAAAACAGATACCGTATAAAGCACACATATAGTACTGATTAACCAACCGTATGAGTTCAACATGTAACAAGATTATCGCAGAGTCATTTTATCGGGCAGTCTAACAAAGTTCCAAAAGTACACTAAATTTGAACGGTACACATATGACAAGTTTTGAAACATAGAATGATACGTGAATAATATTGCGATAAGTTGATAACATGACCATGAGGTCCATAACTCCATGTTTACATGAAAGAGGCAATACGACAAATCGATAATATTTGAATAACATTATACAAGCATACAGATAGAAGACTCAACAATGACACAAGACTTAAGTATTATCAACTCGACATAACACTAAACTAATCATCTCTAGACTGTAACTTCTCAGTTCACCATATAGATAATACAAGAGTACTGTTAAAGCCTTTGTCCTTTTACATAGCAGAAAATAATCCAATCACCTAACAAAATGAATAGTAATATCAACCGCAACTGTTGTTTCAGGAAAAGTACCAAATTCTAAACATTTTAGGGTTCTTATAGAGTTGCAAACTTCATACCCCAAAATGGGGAGGTGTTACTTCAGTGTTAACATAAATGCAGTAAACAACCAAAGTACAGGTTTTTACTAATGTGGGCCTTTCCAAAAATGCTGGGTTCTCTCAACACTGACATTTACAACAATGTATATAGCAAATGATGGTAGTTCAGCAATTCAACCATTTAATCTATGCTAAAACATTTGTTAATTATCCCATGAATAGCAAAAGAACATAGTGAAGTACCAATGCCAAACTCATGGTTTTAAACAATAATAGAAACGACAGTCATAGTCTTATAGATCACAAGCTTACTGTAAAGTGGATACCCATACTCTTGCAGAGCTAGGAGTATCTGCACAGAGAAAGTACTCCTTTTTCTGTGTAGTCCCAATTTTTAGAAGACTAATCAATGAACAAAACAAAATAAATCTAGCCCATGTGAGAAGAAAGTGAACACTGAAAAAATAAACTCAAAGCTACTCCATATGATACAGAAACAGCATCAGTCATATTTTGGCAATCAACCGCACAAAGGGAAATAAGAGTCAGTTTACTGCCTTTAACAACATAAGTCTGAAAGTAATAATGGACTAGGAATGAAGCAGAGATCATACTGAAAGTTCATTGGTGACAAAGTCACAGTGCTTGTTGAATCTAACACAATCATTCTCCTCACAGATGTCTACGAACTCTAAATCAGAAGTTGAATAATGAGATCCAGCATTGTCTGGTTCAAATCTTTGTCTCATTTAAAAAATGATTTGTGTAATTTCCATACTTGTATTCCATCTTTCGAGCTGCAGGATCAAGTATAACCCACCGCTCATTCCATTTTCTTAGCTGTCAACTGAAAGTGTAGAGCTTACAACAGGAAAAAAAAGGAACTTGTGGAACATTCTCTACGGAGCAGGGCTAAACCAGAAACAGATTCTTAAATTGGCTGCTAAGCAAGGGTTAACTATAGAAGGCTGTCCTTTGCCTAGCTCGAGCCCTGATGTTACCACGCCACCTTCTTAATTTTCTACCCCATAGAAGGCTACCAGTGGTGTTGCTCGCATTTTCTAGGAAGTCTGTCAGGTTAAGGAAATCTGCCCAAATCTTCTGGATGCTCTTCGATCTTTTCTTCCATATTATGCTATCTCTGTTATTCACAGCATGTACTTAACTTTTCTTTTCTGTTGGTTCTAGCTCAATTTTATTTGTGATTCTTCTTCTGATTTATCAGAACAGTAAATTATCCTGATCACTGGAACTATCTCTATATGATCACTGAGTAAAAAGCTATTATCTTGTATGGCTAGAGAATGTCTCTAAGAACCAACTGAAATGATAACTTTTTGCTCAATATTTTCGAATCACACTGAAAGATTCTACCAAGTGCCAGCAGACCTGGAAAGCGGCGGCGACGGGAGGCCGGGGGCGGCGGCGGCGATGGGAGGCCCGAGCGGCGGGGGGAGGGGACGACGGGAAGCCCGGTGTGACGAACGAGTAGGTTGAGGCATGCAGACTGCGCGCGGGAGAAGGCGGGAAGTATTGGAAAATACTGAAGCGGTTAAAGTGCTTTCGATGGTTGAGATTTAATCACTAATGGTGTGGCGTTGGTGATGTAAGCGCTTGATAATTTCGTGGTCGGTATTTCTGTGGCATCAAGCGGGTAAAACCACTGGCTTGTCGAGAGATTGGGTGGGGTTATAAACCTCGTAATGCAACGATGTGGAGACAGATTGAAAAATGGAATGAACTTCCCTCTCGAGTTCTTCTCTATCCCGCTTCTCTTCTCTCTGTGTTTCTTCTCTGTTTCTCTGAAATTGGTTGGGAGAGTTGGTGCGTCTTTGTCTTGATCATCACATTTGGTATCAGAGCCGAGTTTCGATCGATCCGGGCTCGAGTGGTAAAATTTTTTCCAGGCAAGGGTTGGGGAAATTCGGGATTGCGCGCACGATCCTGATTTTCTCTGCGAAAACTTCGGTTACCTCGCTTGGTTCACTTTACCGGTTTGGTTCAACATGCTGGCTCATCGAGAGATCGAGGCGTGCTTGGATCGTAAAATTCGATGGCGGTTGTTGGATCGCATCTGATTCCGATTCTTCTGCGTCTGGTTGGTTCAAGCACATCCATCACTACGACGCCTCAAAAGCCTTCCGGGCAGACACAGTTGGTGTTGAAGGCCATGGGGGAAGCATCGAAGCATGCGGATGCAAGGTGGGACCAATTGGATGATCGATGGGAATCGATGAAGGCCCATTTGGATTTTATTGTGGAGAAGATCAAACCAATGGAATCTCTTCCTGCTTTACAAGCACAGGTATCTGAGCATAACACTGTTTTGGTGGGTTTGATGGAACAGTTTCAACAGATGTGTTTGGCCATGAAGGAGAATTCCGGTGTGCACGTACCATCCAGAATGCCCAGCGAGGGTGATGTTCATACACCTCCGCCCATACCCTCGGTGACCATGCATCGGGGTGAGCTCACAGCGCCTGCTGCAGGATTGTTAGGCAAGTGTCCCCAACCTTCGGTGAAGTTTGGATCGGATACTCTCAAATCCGATCGTCCTTTTGTTCATTCCTTCAATGATGGGATGCCGGGTGATCGCAAAATTCCCCTCCCAAAGATGACGTTTCCCATGTTTACGGGTGATGAGCCTCGTATCTGGAAGCACAAATGCATGCAGTATTTTAAGTTGTATCACATTGATGAGTCGTTGTGGACAACAGCAGCTGCTATGCACATGGAAGGAAATGCCGCTCTCTGGTTACACGCACATCAGGAAGAACATTCTCTCGTAATTGGGAGCAGTTTATGTCCATGGTTGAATTGGAATTTGGGGCTTATGACTCGAGAAGGTGCTTACGGGACTTGATTCAAATCAAACAAGTCGATCTTGTGGAGGAGTATCGTGAGCAATTTGAAGTGGCCATGTATAAGGTCCGCTTATAACAAATCTTGCATGAAGAATTTTTGTTAATCAATTCATCATGGGGCTGAAGGATGAGTTGAAATACGATGTCGAAATTCAATTGCTCGACTCGATTCAAGGCTTTTATTTTAGCTCTCATTCAGGAGGAAAAATGGGACGAGATCGAGCTAAATCCACAAACCGGGATGAGTTATAACATCGTGGGCATCACCGCAATGAGCGGTGATGGGATATCATAAGCCACCTCTGGAGGATCTTGCCCGAGCTAGACAACTTTGGGAGTCTTGACGAGCTCGTGGTTTATGCTTCAAATGTGGTGAGAAATATGAAAAAGACCACCAGTGTATCAAACAGAATGCTGCCCAACTTCATGCACTGGAGATTGGTACGGGACAAGAGCTTTTGAGTGAAGAGACATTGCAAGCTCTGGAAATGGCTGACAAAGAATTTGAGCAAGAGCAATACAACCTGTCATTACATGCATTGGCGGCACAGAAGATTTGTCTACCATACGTATCCAAGCCATGGTTGGTAATCATATTCTATTCATGTTAATTGATTCTGGAAGTTCTCATAGTTTCATTAGTCCCACCTTCTTGGAAAGGACAAAATATCACACTCAGAATATTGGTCCTGTACAAGTTCATGTAGCAAATGGTGATATTCTTGATGTGACCAATCTGGTTCCTCAATTTGAGTGGTGGACTCAAGGCTACACATTTCGCAGACAGATATGAGGGTGCTTGAGTTGGACTCATATGATGCAATTTTGGGAATGGATGGCTCCAACGCTATAGCCCAATCTTTGTGTGATCGGAAAAATAAAATCTGCAGTTTCTTGACAATGGTCATCAAGTGAAACTGCATGGAACTGGTTTAAAACAAAATCATCTGCTGGACAAGAAACGACATAAAGGGCAAAGTAATATTGCACTTTGGTCGGTGGTGGTGATTGGTGCGTGTAACAAGGAACAAGATGGAGAGATCATACCAGCAATAATACAAATTGTGCTTGAGCAGTACAAGGAAGTATTTACTGAACCGTTTTCTTTACCATCTTTGCGCCTTTATGATCAGGCTATGTCTTTGGTCCCTGGAGCAATGCCGATGACAAGGGATGAGATTACGCAACAGATTTCTGAGATGATGCAGAAAGGCTTTATACCACTGAGTGCCATGGCGGTTGAGAGGCGCATCTATTTGCGGCGAGGAAAATTTCTTATTAACACGGATCATCGAGGTCCTTGCTATTTGAGGAGCAGCACTTGGTTTCTTATCTTCAACGCCAGCCATGACAAAACTTATGGATCTTCGGTTTGAATTCAATATAAAAAAATTTGTCTGAATTTTCTTTGTTGATGCGTTTTGCGTGTGGACGAACCGCATGGCGAGGGTTGATCAAACTGCATGGCGCATTTGGGTCGGTGAAAATTCAACGTTGCAAACCAAAATCATCCGTGTTTTCCTTCACTCTTGCTTGGGGACAAGCGAGAATTGCGGAGGGGTAATGTGACGAACGAGTAGGTTGAGGCATGCAGATCAGCACGCGGGAGAAGGCGGGAAGTATTGGAAAATCTTGAAGCGGTTAAAGTGCTTTCGATGGTTGAGATTTAATCACTAATGGTGTGGCGTTGGTGATGTAAGCGCTTGTAATTTCGTGGTCGGTATTTCTGTAGTCATCAAGCGGGTAAAACCACTGGCTTGTCGAGAGATTGGGTGGGGTTATAAACCTCTGTAATGCAACGATGTGGAGATAGATTGAAAATGGAATGAACTTCCCTCTCGAGTTCTTCTCTATCCTGTCTTCTCTTCTCTCTGTGTTTCTTCTCTGTTTCTCTGAAATTGGTTGGGAGAGTTGGTCATCTTGTCTTGATCATCACACCCGGCGGCGGCGGAGGCCCAAGGACGGGAGGCGACGGCGGGAGGGCCGAGCGGCGGCGGGTCGCGGGTGAGACGGGCGTGGCCGCGTGGGCCGTGGAGGTCTCGACTCTGGAGTCTGGAGTAGTCTGGAGGACAGGATCACAGGGGTCTGGAGTTAGGGTTTGAAACTTTTGTATATGTTGGCCTCGGTCAAATATCCGACGAAATAAAGTCGGACATATCTGAAAAAATATTCAAAATATTTCGATCCTATAGATAATTATCTATCAAATCCGAAATAAAGTATTTGAAACCGAATCCGAATTCAAAAAAATTATCCGAATCCGATTCGAATATATCTGGTCAGTCGGTCGGTCAGAAAATATCCGATCCAATTGCACTCCTACTCTGGATTGTGCCTTCACGCTCGGTTGAGTTCTGACCAACCTGGTGCTCTGACTAACTTTGGTGTCGCATACTCGCATGTCCGCCGCTAAGCTCGCCCAATGCCGTGCTCAGTCGAACTATATTGTGACACACGTTATAATATTGAAGTTACTTTATTAATTAGAGGTTTCAAAATCTCAACAAGATAAAAAAAATTAAAAATTGCTACAACGATTTTGGGGGTTTTTTTTGGCGAGATTTCATGTTTTTTTTTACTAAGATGGTCACAAAGTCGACCGATTTTCATGTTTATATTATCGGATTTAGCACCAAATTTTTTATGAAGAATTGTAATACTTTTTTGAGGAATATATATGAAAATTTTACCAAAAAAGATACCTATACAGATTATATAACCTAAACCCTAGCTCGAACATTGCTCACATACATAGGCACATTGCTTCTCACCTACAGCACAGACTAGGGTTCACAATATCGTCGATAATTACTCGAATAATCAACCGTAACATAATTATGCTTTGATGAAGAAGGAGCAAGCAGCTGGCCCATCACAAAGATAACAAAAACAACTTTGAATGAATCTTTGACAAACCTCAGGGAATCCGGGCAAATGTCTTTCAAAAGGAATTCCCCGAGTGCTTTCGAGCTGTGACCATTCTTCTGAGTCCGCGCAAGTAATCAATAGCATAGCAGCTACAGATACCTCTGCATCATGCCCGTGAACGTCCCTTTTCCCACAAGGGATACCAAAAACACCATGTACATCCTCAGTAAAGAGTTTCATTGCCCTCCTATCATCTACGACGACAGCCTTTGCATCACAGTCTACCTTGCTAAGCAACCGATCGAAGACTAAACCGCAAATGCAGCTCGCTCAGGTCGAATACATGTAACATACCACTGAACCCAATTTTATTAGATGATTTTAAGAAGGTGAAATTTGTTTATTATCAGATGGTGTTTTTTTCTTCTTCTAATTTTTGTTATAGATTTTCAAAGGAGGTGAGAGAGGGCGGAGCATGACTTACGGTCACCACCACCATCACCGACTCCTCTTTTCTAGGCAGTAAAGATACAGCAAGACGTGCACACACAGTCACATACACACATGCACATGCAAAAGTATGCCATGCGTATACACAGTTACACACAGTCAAACACATGCAAGCACGTACATGAATACGGAGACTGGATAAAAGCGATCTCGTTGAGTATGATTGTAACTTTGTATTTTCGTTTTCCCTCTTTAGTGCATTGGTAGAGTTTTATTTCAAAAAAAAAAAAAAACTCTAGCTTTTGCTAATATAGTGAGAAGGTATATTAAAATCGTTGAGAATTGTGACCATAGAAGAAAAAAAAATTTGTCGCTTCTAAACATGTAAAAACATCTCCAATGTGAAGTTGTTGCTTAAGATGGTTCTTGAAAGAGAAAAGGTGTGCCACGTCACCCGGCAACCCGCATGGCCGCATCCATCCAAGAGTCAGAAAGTATTCCTACGAGTCGAGTTCGAGTGAACCCGAGCTCAAGTTGGGGTTTAAGCTTGGGCTCATCTTAAGCTCAGCTTGATCCAAGTTTGAGTAGCCTCGGCCCTCGAGCTCTGCTCGAGTAAATTCGATAATAGTTAACTATTCAATATACACTATTTTTAATAATAAAACAATGTTTAAGTTCGAGCTCAGTTCGAGTAAATTTAGTAAGGGTTAATATATACTAAGTAATTTGTAAATTTATCAAGCTCGCGAACTATTCGAGCTCAGCTCGATGAAGCTCGCGAGATCAGAATCAAACTCAAGCTCGAGTAACTCACGAGCTTCGAGCTTTTTTTTTTTTAATTGCCCTATCTTCGATGCAGGATCTCCTTACGTTGATGATTCGATGATCACAAAATCTCACAAGAATTCCAACAGGTCATCGTATGCTCTTACTGGCTCTAACAATTATATTCGAAACTAGGCTGTTGTTGGTAGGATGGTACGTTACGTTTTTATCTGGGAACTTTGCAACGAACCTTACACTTTCTCTAATGCACAGACACACGATTCTTCTACGATGATTCTTCGAAGAAATCAATGAGAAGTGGAAGTCTTTCATTAGTGCCATCTTCAAGCACGAAGCACAAAGATAGGGAATCAAATTGAGCAGCTCATAAGTCATAGCTAAGCACGGAATCGCATCCTCTGCCTTAGCATTTTTAGCATTGTGAATGGCAGAGGTGCACAGTAGCAGTGGCAGAGCTAGGATTTTATCAAGCCTCAGACGAGACACTAAGCGCTATTAATAATATCAAAGAGTATAGACATTGAGGTATAATAAAAATAAATTTGAACTCCAAACTTAACATATCAACAAAATAGATAAAATACATAAGAACAAAATAGATAAAATATCACAATGGAGCTCTCTCCCTGTGCAAACACCCCGCATTTCATCCGTTATTTCTGGATTTTGCCCATATGAATACATTATAGATAGCTGAGCAACGCACCAAGGTAACTATTTGAAGCAAACTGAGCTACTAAAGCAGGGCAGCATACTTAAAAAAAACAAATGGAGATGAACTTGTAGTAATACTGCAACATAACAAATGGACAGAGTGATGCTTGTTTACCTAGTAAGCCATAGAACAGCTCTTGCACAGCTATGGACCTTCCTTGCAATGCCCTCCTTGACCTCCTCCTCCACTATATCAGTAGAGTATTTGGATTTTGAACGGGTCCAAGTCCAACAAGTAAAACTCCTGCAGCCCCTGCAATAGAAATCAACTATTCAGAAAGAAAGAAAAAAAATGCCCCATGGACTTTCACCCCCCCAAAAAATCAGATTTCTTTTTCCAAAGAACTGAAGAAGTACATTCTCCACACATATGATTCTGATGTCCTCAGGGCTATTTCTACATACTAAGGATGAAAAGAGAGAAAAGAAGAGATACATGAACTGATGAACATGCAATATCGCAATTAAATTCAGAGAACTTTTCAACCACTGAATCGAATCTTAGCCCTCTATTTACATCACTGTTGCCGTGCAATCTTGAGCTAATGCCACCGGCAGAAACCAACACAAGATAATCTGATTATTGCATTGCTCCACTGCGGCACTGTCCGTCTGCCTGCGGGCTAGGGCTTTTGCCGGCGGGCGAGCGGCGTGATGTTGTAGTCCTGCCAGTCCTGGCCACAGGGTCATATCGCTAGAGCTGCTGGGCCTCGGGCCGGGCGTTTGTTGGGGTGCACTGGTCCATTGCTGCTTGGGCCAGGCGTCGGACCAAGGTTCTGCATAGGCTGAGATTCTGCATAGTACGCAGCATTAGGGCTAATCTAGACCATTAATAGCTTAGAGCGACTGCTACAGCAGTCGTACCTATAATCCTCGCAACTTTTCACTGTGCTTCTCTGCGTTTTTGGCTGGTTCCGCTAAGCACGCATGCTCGCTGCGAGCCTGTCGGAGTTTGAGAAGCTTTACTGGCTTCCTTGCACACATTTTTTCCCTTTCTTTGAAATAAAATCACAAATCTAGTTCCTTATCGAGCGTAAAATATTAGTAGATGATATGTATTTACCATAATAGATTGTCAGCACTGTAGCTCCCCTTTCTACTCTGCTCAGGTACTATGGTAGATATCTATCGAACTCGGGTACTATGGTAACCCGTCCTGTTGAGCTTCCTTAGCTTGGTACTAAGCTCTTGCTGTGGTAGTCACAGACCTGGCCACCTGCCGCTGCTTTTGCGGTTGAAAAGAGAATAATTAATGTAGATGGGTAAAAAAACAAAGTATTTAGAGTTTGGAAGATTTAATAACTTATCCCATTTTATTTGGTGTAATCGATGATTTGTTCTGTATATTTCACTTATATGTGGTCTCAGGATCTGCTTGTTAATGACACATCACAAGACAAATCATCAATGATATAAGTAAATAAAGGTGGATCATCAATTTTTCCAGTTTCGGAGTAAGAGAGTTGAACCCTCTCTCAGGGACTGGTCTTCCAAGCATGGCCTCTATCCATCGTGCTGCCCCAACACCGCTAGCATATCTCTACTAATATAAATTACAACTTGGTGGCAGCGGTCCATTCTCCACAAGCCCCTTCCCCCGCGCCGCACGCCGCGTGAAAAAAGCTTCAAATCTCCTTTTAATGGAAATATTTTATCATATATTCTTTGCAATGAAAATATTATTTTAGCATATCTCTATTTTATGAAAATATTCCTAATCACATCTCTTTACAATGGAAGGAGGGTGGGGCCCACCATGCAGTGACTACTTACTACGCGGAGAACTGGCACGTCCACCTGGTATCCTACATTACTCATTTTGTGTGGTTTCCTGGAGATTGTCATTGATGCTGGTCTCTTTGGAACCGAAAGAATTCATTCACATGCACATGAATAGCAAAGACATATGAAGCGAATCGTCATATCTTGTTAAATATTATAGGAAGCAGAAATGTAAGAACGCATAAAAAATATTGTTTGGCTGGACCACAGGAAGTTTATGAAGCATGGTTGTCATAAACTTGTAAAAAATTTCTGACAGGTTTGAGTAGATATTTATTCTTCTCTCGAAATCCCATGAAAGTACGTCATTCCATAGGAATTTGAAAGAAATTCTCGTGGCATTTTCTTAGAACAAAATGGCCCACATAGAAATTTTTTCATAAAAATGAATTCATCCAAAATTCCTCTGTTTTTCCTTCGCTCCGCAAAGACACTCATGTGGAATATATCCCTTCATCTTGATCTGATGTGTTGGCATAGTTTCACCATGGACAATATCAATACATGTTGTCCTTGGGGTAGAAATTTACGACGTATTGAGGAAATGATCACTATTATGCTCCTTTGCCATTTGTTTTCACGAAAATAGTTTATTTCCTAATAGAATTACAAATCTAGACCCTCTACTCTGGCATCTTTTGTGCTCTCTTACTGCGGAAGTACCTCCAGCTCCCCTCTGTGGCACCACTCGTCCTGCGCTCACCCTCCACAGCGTCGGCACATTCCACACCACCCGCGTGCTCACTGCTAGCTCCCATGCTAAGAATGTGCAGCACCCTGGCCTCCCTGAGGTCCCCAAGCGTGGCAAGCGACGGGTAGGGGCGGAGGTAGGCCAGTAGCCTGAGGCCTGGCTTGAAAAGCCATATAAAATATGTTAAGAAATCAATAAAATTATATATTAGCGAAAAAAGTATGGCTCGGCCCCTGGCTTGAAAAGCCATGTAAAATATGTTAAGAAATCAGTAAATTTGTAGATTAGCGAAAAAAAGGGTGGCTCGGTCCGCGGCGAGGGAGACTAGATTTGCAATTTTTTGAGGGAAGAGCCATTAACAAAAGATAAAAAGAGAGCTAGAAAAGTGATAATTTCAAAGTTACGTAATCTATTGTATCATAGACATCAATAGTCCACGCAACCACTACAAGTTTACGACTGATCAGTTTATGGAGGAGGAGGACCATACACCGTGAAAGATTAAAGATTTTATCATATATTCTTTACAATGGAAATATTATTTTAGCATATCTCTATTTTATGAAAATATTCCTAATCACATCTCTTTATAATAGAAGGATTTTATTCATATCTCATATAAAATGGAAGAGTTTCCTCATCATATCCCGCTTGGATGGAAGGATATACTCACCATATCCCATAACATGGAAATCCTATCTCATGATATCTCATCCGGGTGGAACTACGGAGATTAAAAGGTAAAAATTGCATAATCAAATCACGTGCCAATCCCGGATATCACAAGGCACCGTATCATAGAGACTGAGTACTCACATGCCTGAGCCTGGCCACCCTCATCTCCATCGTAGAAGGCATACACGAAAAGACGTAGGAAGACAAAGAGGAGAGGAAGTCTCATACACACACACGGGAGAAAGAAGCAATTTAGGAGATTCAAGTGGGCAGGCTAGTACAAGCATCTAGCTAGATGGTTTTGTGGGAATTGGTACATCAAGTACACGGACTTCAAAGTTCCTTATGGAAACCATTACGACAAGGCGCTGCCGCTGCCGCCTGCCGTCACAAAATTTTCGGTGCTGAGGATGGTCCTGATCGGGTCCGACCCCGACCTCAACATCCCACCGCCGTCACCGCCGTCATACAATGGTATGGATGCGCGTAGGTAGTATATAGGAATAATTTTGCATATTCCTTTTAATCTTCTGTTTCCTAAAGAAGGAATGTGGATTAAGGATTTTCAAAGAAAAAAATATGTGGATTAAGGAAGTGGAATGATCCTGGTATAATCTTTTTTTTCACCGATTAGCGTAGTGGACATGATGGCTTCTTTTACTTTATTAGATAGAAGATACGATATATATAATGTGGAATGAATATTATTATTCAGATATGATTAGTGTTTTTTGCAAATAAAATTTTTATGTAAATTTAGTTTTTGTTACATCATACAAGCACATAGCTAGTATAGATAGAAAGAGAATACGGAAGACAACACACACAAGACGATGTGTTTGGCTGGCATGAGTGGAATAGATACGAGGCTTGGCGTGTGTGGTTGGCTGGTTGCTTGTACTTCCCCGTGGGTAGGGGTGGGAAAAAAAACTCGAAACTCACGAGTTTAACGAGTACTCGGAAACTCGACTCGACTTGACTCGAACTCGTTCTTTAACGAGTTGAGTCGAGTTGGGTTTTGAACTCGTTAAGGTAACGAGTTAAACGAGCAAGCTAACGAGTTTAACGAGCGAGCTAACGAGCTTAACGAGTCAGAAAAAAACACTATAAGTCTGTAATCCTAACCCGTTCCTTCAACCTTTAGACCCGATTCTTTTTCCCCATTTCACATCCGCAATTCCCTAATTTCCAGCTTGATTGCGTCTCCACACTCACCCTTGCCTTCGACACCTTCGTCACCACTGTGCTCCTCTCTTCCATCGATAAGCATCATAACGAGCTTAACGAGCTAACTCGAGCCAACTCGAGTTTTTAACGAGTCGAGCCGAGTTGAGTTTTCAACTCGTTAAGAAAATGAGTCGAGTCGAGTCGAGTTGGCTCGTTATCTTAATGAGTTTAATGAGTCAAGTCAAGTCGAGTCGGCTCGATATCCAGCTCTACCCGCGGGCCTGGTCAGCCGGATGCAATGGTTGAGCGGAATCGCAGGTGGGTGACTGCTCTGCGGAGGCCAGTGCCCACGCCTCCTCTCCTCCTCCCCGTCTGAGACTCCCACTACCTCTCCTCCTCTCGATCTTGCTCCGGCGGACGGCGGTCCGGTGGGTTCATCTCCGACACCTGCAGCCGCGGTGGCTTTTCTTGTCACCTCCTTCTCTCTCTTTCTCTTCCCTATTCCTTGTTATATCTGTGGTGGTACTACATGATTTATGATTTCCCCTCTAAATTGACTTATTATTTCCCCTCTAAATTGACTTAGATTTGTCCATGATTCGCCATGATACTTAGTCCCAAGATTCCTCATGTTAAATCGCCTATTTATGGTCCATGTCTAGCAATTTTTGTTTGGGGTTAGCGTTAGATCATGAATTTTACTTGTTTTTTATGTGAGTTTGAAGCTTGCTGTTAGTGACTTTCCTCCTACGATGGCTTGGATTAGTCCATTTTTATCAAATATGGAATCGATTTGTTACCCCTGAGGCCCTGAAGATAAGAATGGTCACTAGCTGAGGCCAAAATCCTGCTTATTTCCTTATTGTTAGCTTGCCTTAAATCCTCTGTAGTATCTTATCATTTTTTTTCTGGACAATGCTCAATTGTTTACATCACTCCTTCATTTGTTCAGAACCTGATGTTCACCTGAACTGAAACCTAGTTGAGCATGGTAAACTTGATCCTTTTAATTTATTTTAGAGCATGATCTGGTTTTATGTTGTCAGTCCAATGATAGTGATGACAGGGAACAAAATTCTTTATATGTTCAGATGTTGACAATAGAGCTGATGCACCATCCATAGAACACGCCCGTATTTGTGTTGCACAGATTTTTTGGGGGCTAATCATGCTCAAGAACCGCAGCTGTAAAGGATTTCCTACAAGGGAGAACCCTTCCTGTTCACAGATTCTTTTTTCCTGATCCTGTTCAAAGGGTTGGATCCCTTTTTGCATGTTATACTTTCTTCTGCAAGTGATGTAAAATGGCTATAGTCTGATGCCTCTGTAATGTCGCCAAGATGTGTACTCTAGACTGGGTTCACGTGCTGGATAATTGTAAGCGATGCATAACTGTGCATTGATTATATCAGAATGGAGTATTCAGTGCAGTTTTGCATACTCTAGATTGGGTTATTTTGCAATTTTGTTAGCTGTAGAAATTTACACAAAATAGATTGGCACAAATTTTGTTACTTAACTCTCGCAGTCCAGGAGGCAACCTCACCGCCCACATAAACCAAGCTAGATGCAACAAACCAAACACAATCTCTTGCATTCTGCTCCCTCCAGTGGTCACAGGCAGCTGTCATTTTAGACATCAATGCTATTCCTAAAACTCAACTTTGACTACTAATTTCTATTTACTATATTAAAATTTTTTAATAAAATTATAATATTATGAATGTACATTTCAAAATGAATCTACGCTTATGATTTTCATACACTTAATCTACACATTTAAAAATATACCGATAACTAAACTTTTAAAAATTTAACTACACATATTCCAAAGTGATAAGTTTTTATGAATAAGAGAGAATACCTTGTTATTCACTCTCATGTACAACTAACCAAAACAACATTTCAATATATATGGGCCTGACTAAAACAGCCAATAAACACACCCGTCTTGCATCCCCTAGCCACGAGCCAGGCAGGCAGCAAAACACACCTCGTCTTCAGCGAGACCGTCCAGCCCACGAGAGAGAATGGTAAATGGCGTCGGGGAGAGGAGAGAGACAGTATCATAATATCTAAGATTTCAATATTTAGTTTGTTGGGAAAAAATATAAAATAGTCTTTATAATAGTTTAAATATTTTATAACTCAGGCTAATAAATCCACAAATTTAATTTTAAGATTTGAAATTTCAAACCTTGAAGTTAATATTTATAAACTTTAAATTAAAACTAAAATTTAAAATTTTAACTTTTCTAATTCGTAATTTCAGTTTTTGGATTTTTGGAATTTGAATTTTGGAATCTAAATTCTTGGAATTTGAAAGTCTGAAATTCAAAAATTGGAACATCCAAAATTCAAATTTATAAAAATTAAAATCCTAGAATTTGAATATCTAAAATTCAGAATTTGATACTTCAAAATGTAAGATTCAAAATATCAAAAATGGATTTTTGAAGTCCAAAAATTAAATTGTTTGAATTTAAGATTTTAAAATTCATGATTCAAATTTTGATATTTTTATTTCGAAATTCATATTTAAAAATAATTTATTAACTCAGATATTCAAAAATTAAAATAAATTATAATTTAGATTTTGAATTCTAAAAGTTCAAAATTTAACCGTGATGAATTAAAGCGAATGATAAAAACATCAAAGATTTCTTTCCCCGGTCGTTACGCGTGGAGCGCAGCGTTAAAGCCGGTAGCTCCCCTTGGAGGTTTGGACTCGCCCGTCGTCCTCTCCTGACGAGTACCTGTAGTCCCGTACTATCCCGCGCGCGACGTCACGCCACGCCTCCTCTCCCCCCACCCCGACCAAACACCAAACGCCGCACGCCGCGGCGGCGCTGGCCCGCGCCCCATCACCAAAATCCGGCCTCCTCCGTTCCACGGACCACTCGAGACACACTCGATCTGATGCGCTAGCTCATCCTGCAATTCCTGCCGCCCGCCATGGACGATCCCGCGGCCGTCCTGCGCGCCTCCGTGCCCCCACCTCCGGCTGCGGCGGCGGCGGTGGTAGATTCCACGGGTAAGGATCCTTTGGCGGGCGCGGTGGCGCTGCCTGCCGTGGTGGCTCCGGCGGTGGCGGGTGTGGGAGCGGGCGGGGGCGGCAGGCGGGTGTTCTCCGTGGAGCTCCAGCCCGGGGAGACTACCATTGTGTCGTGGAAGAAGCTGCTCAAGGAGGGCGGCCTGGAAGCTGCCTTGCCGCCCCCTTTGCCGGCCGCGGCGGCGGTCCAGCCGGTCGTCGGGCCCCTTGCGGGACCGTCTGGTGCGGTAGGGTTTCGTGCTCTCGTTCGATGCATCGCGTTATGCTGCTTGCTGTGTGCAGTTGCACTGTCTATACGCGTGCAATTTGTGGGCTGATCAAGCCCGCAAACTGAGGGATTTTGTGAGTAAGCGGAGAAGGTGGAATTTTGGTTCTTCTATTGGAGATTAGATAAATACGATTTCTATGAAATGGCCGAACACAAAAATGTATCCAGGTGAGTTGGAATGCACAGTGAGCGTAGAAGCTAAGTTTGGAACACAGAAAATGGGTGAAGACTGACAAATGGCATAAAGGCAAAACATTTCATCATGTGTTGTCCCAGACATCTTTGCAAGGAATATGCCTGCTCGGCCTCTTTTCTTGAGCATCGAAACATATATTCACTCGCCACCAGATGGTGCAGCAAAAACCAGAAGAAGTCTCCCCAGCGTAACTGTAACTCCGGTGCTGCCCATGACAGTTTTTCATAGGAAGATGGTTGCAATTTGCAAACCACACCTGCTCACCCCTATTAGGGTTCTTGAGCTCTCATCACCTATGGAAATTTTTTCCCCATGGTGTTCAAGCTGCGCACATTCAGAAAATGAGTGAAGACTGACAAAGTAGGCAATTGGACATAAAGGCAAAACATTTCATCATGTGTTGTCCCAGACATCTTTGCAAGGAATATGCCTGCTCGGCCTCTTTTCTGGGGCATCAAAACATATATTCACTCGCCATCAGATGGTGCAGCAAAAACCAGAAGAAGTCTACTCAGGATAACTGTAACTCGTGTGCTGCCCATGACAGTTTTTCATAGGAAGATGGTTGCAATTTGCAAACCACACCTGCTCACCCCTATTAGGGTTCCTGAGCTCTCACCACCTATGGGAATTTTTCCCCATGGTGTTCAAGCTGCACACATTTACATTTAAGTTTGTGCTTCAGCATTTCCGCTAATATCATCAATTGGTAGTCTGGTACATTGGCAATTTGGCATAACCCTTGTTTGGAATAGTTTACTACCCCTACTGTACCAAACCCCAGTGGGAAATAAATAACTTATCCTTTTCTTTTGGTTGGTTGGGTTGGCAAGTTATATAGACTTGCTACTTAGGTGATCATGTGCAAGAACTAAAACCACCATTTTGAGCTGTTTTATGGTCGTTGATGTTAGTAGAAATGACATTATAGTAGATCTGCTTTGATGAAACACCAGAGTTATGGAATTAGCACTGAGCAGCCTTAGACCTACACTATATCTTCATGTTGTGCACTGTCTAGCAATGACATAACAATGAGATCAATTCCTCAATATAACCCGATGAGATGGTTAATGTGGAAATGAAATTGCTTACTTCTGATATGCTACTCTACAAGAGACATGTATTCATAAGTAATATTCCTATATTTGGTTGGCAGTATATGGAAGATGTTCATGTATGTATCTAACACCCTTATCATTCCCATAGAAGGCCGCTCCACTTATCCATTCATTGGATTAAATCAGCCTAACTTTTTTTTTTACATGTTAAAGATCAACTGGGTTTGTGGTTTCAATTAAAATAACGCACTGTATTTGGCATTAGGCTATCTCATGTTTTGAATAGGCGCATCCCACAGAAAATGACCCAAATGATCCTGCACAATCAAATCGGTTCAGTGCAGTTATTGAGAAAATTGAGCACCTTAACATGGTACAGAACACATGATGTTATTACCAGATAGGACAATTTTTACTTTTTACACCATGTGTGTGAAGTGTTTACTATGTGTCCGCATTCCATACTGTGCCAGGGCAAACATAGTAGTGACGAGGAAGATCTGGATGATGCACCAGATGATTATCAATATGACACAGATGATTCTTTCATTGATGATGCTGAATTGCTTAGTTTTCAAGGATAATTGATTTTAAGTACATATAATGCACTGTGTGAAAAATTATGTTTTTCCATTGCTTCAGGGTATTTTCTGACCTGAATGCTAGTAAATATCTGTCAATTCTAGTGCTTTGGTTCTGCCTTGTTACCATTTTTAGCATGCGCTCTGCAGGCAATGTGTTCTTATACTGACTGTAAATAACAATCTTGACAACCACTCAACCTGCCCCTTTTTATTGATTGAGAATGACATGCTCATTTATATTCTTTCTTTCTTTCTTGATGTGATTTATTTATCTACTAGACTACTAGGAAGAACAATGGGGGTTTGTTTTGTTTAGTTCGATATGGCATTTCCACTTAGTTTACAGCAAGCACAATCAACTTCTTTGTGTGCACATAGTGTGACCTATATGCCCGGAAGAATTTTACCCAAAAATATTCAGTAGTGCATCAAAATGGCTTGAAGCCTTGTTAGCATACACTGACCTCAGTTTCTGTGCAGACCAAAGTGCTAACCTACATGTTTCTTGCTGCATATATCTAGAATTGTCAGAGAACATGCTTAAGCATTTTTCTGTATCATTAGACATTTTGAGAATGGTAGGCTGATAGCCAGTGTTCTGACTGCTCTGTTGTTTCTTGTATTCACAGGATGAGTATTTTGAAGTTGACAATTTGGCAACCAAGCACAATGGATATTTTGTGAACAAAGGGAAATTGGAACAAATGTAATTTTCCTAAAAACTCTTTTATTTGCAGCGATGGAGTTCCACAATATATGCTCCAATTTGCCCTCTCAATGCTTACAGAAGACATTCTGTTGTGTCGTAATCATGGCTATCTCTTCAGAATGGTCTTATGTTGGATGATATAATAACAACATAGCAGCAACCTGAGCTTTTACCCACCTGCATGCTTTAGAAATATGACATTATAAGACATGATTCATGACATCGCTTCAACCTTCTTTTGCAGTGAGTATGGTTCAGTACAAAATGTTGCACCAAAGAAACGGAGAAGAAAAGACACATCAAGTTCTTACATTGAAAATAGCCAGGTGTTTGCACTGGATTCTTGTTCATACATGGGCAGCATGCCTGTAAAAGCCCCTAAAAGAAGCACTATGCAAATAGGGAAGGACTTAGCAAGTAGTAATTTAAGTTCTTACAGTGAATATCACTATGAAGGTAACAAACCGGTAAATAATAAACGTAATGCCCCTGGAAGAATCCAGAAAATGAATTCCAGTGAACCTGCAACTGGAGCTGAGTATGCAGCACATATGAAGATATCAAGTAAGGATGTGCCACTGCTTCCTTCAGAGATGAAGGATTTTGACAAGCATAAAACTGCACCGCCCCAGGCTGTTGATTTTGCTGATAAGTCTGGAACCAACGAAACATATGGCTACCCTTGTACAGCATACTGGGACAAAGATGCTCCGGTGCAACTTGAATCCCAATTGGAAAGAACTTTTAGCAGGGCGAATCAAGAGTTATCAAAGAAAATGCACCGCAGAGAGAAATATGATGTCAGTCAATTTTCTGGCTTAACTACTGCCAGTAATCCCTATTTGACACAAACAATGGTAAGAATCAAAGGAACTGGTATTGTGAGTATGGTGTGATTCACCCCCAAATCACAGGACAACAACAATCTAGCACAAAAATGCTCCTGATATAAAACAGGGAACAGAATAAACAACCACTGCCACATGGCAGACATGAAAGAAGTGCCATGATATGAGCTGTCTGTTAACTGGCTGTAAGCCTGTAAAGCTACTGGGACAATTATGTACTAATTTTATCATACCCTGCACTCTTTTCAGCACTTGGCCACGAGAAGGCTAGGTTCCAAGGCGAAGGGTACCAGACTTGAGCGAGCTATTGGCGACCTGCGAAATATTGTCAGTGAATGTGCGTACTTTATGGTCAAACTTTTATTTTAGATAATTAGATTGTAATATTTTTTTGAAGCACTTTGGAAGTAACTTTAGGTCTTTGCTACTGAAAAATCCTCCTCACAGACAGACCACAGACACTTGATGTTCATGAGGTTGATCCAAATAGTCAAACAGCAGTCAAAAGAAGATTGCCTCAAGAAGTAAAACAAAAGCTTGCTAAGGTCGCAAGGTTATCGGTATGTGGTAGCACATGCTATTTTTCCTCAGAATGAAGTGCCTCTGATAACTCACATCTCACATGATCCATAACATGCATAAATTATTGTTGAGATTTGACTTTTACTGCATTGATGTTTAAATGGCTTTGAACCTGCAAACTTCTTTTATTGCTCAGAATATTCATAATATCGTACTGAAAAATCTTGCATTATAAAACAACATTGAATACCTACTTTCTTGTTCTTCTGAAATTACAGTTTTCATTTCTTATATCAGTGCTGTTACATTTCCATTTCCTTTGTATGCATCCTTGATAAACTCAGTAGCCTCTGTGTAATGATAGTTACGATATGTAATGTTATAGTGTTTTACTTTAAGTTTGATATGATTCGTTGAGTTACCTAGTTGTTTCAGTAGTATTACGTTGATGATTATTTGTGATAACCCACCGGGTGGGGGGGTGTTATCAATTTAATTAAAATGTGATTAGGCAAGATAATAAAATAGGATTAGAGAAGTGCCGTCAGTCCTGTAGTGAAAGGTATCGCTCATTGAGGTACTCGATCTATCCGAGACCTAGACAGGCACCCTCGTTATTTTTGGGATTCATCATTTGGTGCTTTAGACTTACCTGGTACGGTATGCGGGTACCGTTAGTAAGAATAGCATAGAATGACCGTAGTGCCCCCTAAAGCCAATAGAAGCAATACAAAGCCCAAGGGCAAAAGGGGTCATATGCCAAAATGCCATCTCAATAAAACCAGCCTTTTTTCAGCCAATAGACAACCCATTTGGCCAGAACCTCAGCACACAAACCAAGCAACCAGTGCTTCCTTTGTTCCAGCACCAAGACACCAAGAACACAAACCATAGCCAGTGCTCCCACCTTCATTCTAGTGAGCCAAACTGAAGGCAACCAGAAGGTGGAAGGGAGATCATCCAGAAGGTGAAGAGGAGACCATCTAGAAGTAAAGGGAGGAGGATCACCAGAAGAGAAGGGAGGACCTCCTGAAGCAAGAAGACCTAAGCTTCTTCTACCTCATCAGTCATCACTATTCCATCCACCCCATTGCTTAGCCCTGATCATTCTAGGTGCATTTTGCCCTCATCCCAATAGTAGCAACAGTACCTGTTCTTATATGCAAGTGGTAGATCCGAGGGCCAGATAGCTAGTGGTGTAGCATAGGAGGTAGATTGGGTCTCCCTCGGGGTTCTCAGTCGTTGGGGAAAGCCATTAATGTAGCATCTTGTTCTTGTATTAGTGCCACCCCAACAATTCATCATAGAACCATTCCTCTTAAGCATCAATCATTAAAACCTCAAAACAAAAATGCAAGGAAATAATAAGATTGGGTAGAACCCTAGGTAGCAGAAGAGGTAGAAGGGGAGGGAAGGGGAGTAGCTTCGGCCATGAGGGAGAGGAGGCCGGGTCAGATTGTTGCCGTCGGATGCAGGCCAGTCTGGCGCCAAGGTGAGGTGGCCTTGGCGGAGCGGGCCTCTGTCGGCCGGAGAAGCCACGCCGGCCAAGCCACACAATCTGGCTGAGGCGAGGCTAGGCCGTCTGGGCCGGAGCCAGCCAGAGGCGGCGGCCGCGTTGCCTTCTTGTGGCCGTGGTCGCCATGACCGAGCCATAGCGCCAAGGTCGGTTGGACCGACCGCTGAGTAGAGGGGAGTGGTGCCGAGCTGCAGGGAAAAGGAAGCTGGCGCACAAGAGCGTGGGAGGCGGAAGAATGGGAGGCGCAAGAAATGGTGCAGGAGGAAGGAGGAGGCGGTGGAGTCGAGAGGTTTTGGTCGAACCAGAGAAATAAAGAGAAGAGGGAGAAAAGAAAGAAAAAGGGAGGAAAAAGGAGAAAAGGAAAGAAGAGAAGATGGAGAGGTAGAAAAATAATATGTCCGGGGACTGCGTCGATTTCTGTGATCGACTTGCGGATCACGTAAAGCTTGTCAACTTATATTAATTAACTATCGTGCCAAACTAAAAGTTGAACGACAGATCATCGAATTTGGTTGGACGCCAAACTAAATGAATGTACCTTAAAGGCCTTAGTAGTTGTTATGTTTTCAGGTCTTGACCTGAACCGTCCTGCCAATCAGAACCAATCTTTGAGCAAGGTTGGACCGTCAAATTTTATTCCAGACAAGATTCCTTGAACATCTTTGCTAAACATTTTTAATGCTTTTATATACCGAATCATATCATCACTGTATGAAAACTTAAATTTCAAAATGGCATTGTGGATTGGAGTTGGATGGAAGAGGGGATATGGTTAGGTTGATGAAATTGTCATTGTGAGGTTGGAATTGGTAATGGGATGTGGTGACTCGGTAATGGGGTTTTGGAAATGATGGATGTGTTGTTAGGTTATCCACGAATGAAGTCGTGGATATGTTAATAGTGACTATTATGGTGGGTAGAGGGCCCTGAGAAAGAGGCAGGAGGTACCCCATGCCGGTGGAGCCCTCTAAATAGGCTATAATATAAGGTCAAATACCTACACTCGCGCAATGAGCCGTATTTTCAGTATCAACCATAGCGAGATAAATCGCTGTTAGAAAATGTTGTCTTATGAAAGTACTATGATCTCCATATTGGGTAAGTGTATTATAGCCTGGCTGGGTAATGCTAGATGCCCAGTTTGATGGTGTATTGAAAGTGTTGGGAGATAGAGAAGTGATGAATGGAATGATTGAGGGCGGTATATTTGAAGCTCGGAGGAGTATTGCTGGGGTACTGGAGTACAATTATATTTGCGAGTGGCGGGAGGATATCCTCCTCAGAATACAGGGTTGGAGATCTAGTACTGAATTAGCGATAAACGTTCTGGAGCCTCTCATGTGGGGGTCATTATGGGTAAAGTGATACAAACCTGCGCAGGGTCCAAAATCTTGAATTGAAGCCTGTTTCTGTATTGGAGGCTACGGAAAGTTTGTCTCATATATGAGTGTTAGTAGTTGATTTTTAATAACTAAAATTTTGCCAACCCTTAAAGAAAACCCAAAACTCTAATTTCTGTAAAAACTGAATTGGATGGCAGGAATTGGTGTTGGTGGAGAGAAAAACCCATATTGCATTTTGTGATATAATGCTTGCTGAGTACTCTATACTCTTGTATTTCCCCCTTCTTCTAGAAGGCGAGCTTGATGGATCGATGTTTGAGGCCGACGATGAGGCTTACTCCCAGGATCAATTCCAGGGTTTTCAGGAGGATGGCTCGAAGGGCTATTACTATACCGACTGGTTGAGGGCTAGGAGTTTCTATAGGTCTTATTATGCTCCTAGGAGGTATTTAGTATGTATATATAAGCTGTAGTATCATCTTTTGCTGTACAGGAGAGCGTTGTAATATTATGTAATGGACATATAGTTCTGCATGGCTTGAAATAAATATATTTCCATTCAGTCTCTAATTATTGTTCTGCTGTAACACTTTGAACACGTCATAGTAGCTGGTAAAGTATCGGATATTCCGATCTTTTACCGGCGGCTGTGCCGAGATTTGTGTAATTATCTTGGGGTAATGACAGGGTTATTGTCGCTACCCTGGGCTAATTATACGGGTCGCCACATTATTTACTTAGTTGTTTCTGTACTATTTGATGATTGTCAGTTGGAACGGTAATTCAGTAATGTTTCCAAGGCTAATAACATGTGTTTCGCTGTTTCTGGTTGATTTGATATTTGTTGGATTTCAAATTTGATCAAGAAAATGATGATGCATCATGGCATGAAATCACTGCATATTATTATTGGATATATTACAGAGATGCAGTCAGGCATACTTTATATTCCTATGCTGCTGGCCTGCTGTTATTGACTGTAAATATGGAAGCCTTAAGAAGTACAGCCTTTGCTTGTTTTGTGTTTTCAGTACAAATTATGTGTTAATACTGGCAAATGAAACTTCTTTGGCAGCTCATAACAGCAGAATCTTGATAAATGCAGGTAAATCAGGGGAAAATCCCAGAAGATGAATTGATGAATCGCCTCATGGGCATAGTTGGACACCTTGTGCAGCGTAGGACACTGAAGGTGAGTGGAGGCAGTGATTAAACATGTGCAGTATGTTATGGACTTGGTTTTCTTTTAGTTTTCTGCTTATCTGTTCATGCATGGCATTATGGTTTTGTTCTTGCAATTATTTGTGGATTGTTCACTATCTCGATCTTGAGATTGTCTTCATTTCTTGAACCTTGACAAAAATTATATGATGTTGTGATCAGTAAATCTTCTATTGAGAAAGGTCAATTATCTTTATATATTCACTCACAGCTTTAAATGGGTTCTAGTACTATTCATGCTAGGATAGAATCATCTATTTAATTCCAATCCTTTATTCATCTACCTTTTAGGCGCTGGGCATGCTGCAGGCATGACTATGTATTTTATTGTGGTTTGTTGAATGAATGTAAGGCCTGTGTGGATGGCTATTGGTATGCTGAGATCTTTTTTCTAATAATGAGTTTTGTGCATTGTTATGTGATCATGCATTTTCCTATGAGAAAGTTTGCATTTGACAGTTGAGTCACAAGGATAAACTAAAAGAAATCCAGCACAAAAGCAAATGGCCAGACCAGAACTGGATTTGATGATAAGCAATAATCATGCTATGGCCAATGGATTAGAGCTTTTTTTTTTTTGTAAAATGAATAAGCAGATTTCCATGGTAAATGAACTAAGAAAAAGTCTATCCGTAGTCCCTCAACTCGTCCTGTGATTTAATTTTCGTTCCTGATGTCCAATACCGATTAGAACTTGCCCCTCAACTAGCAAAACCAGAGCGAATCACATCCCAAGGCTGGTTTTGTGGGTGGTTTTGAGTGACGCGGCTGCCACATCATCAGTTTTGCCATGTCATCAACTTGACCTCCTCACTCTTCCCCGCTGACATGTGGGTTCAAGTTGATAATGTGGTAGATGACATGGCAAAACTGGTAGCCACGTCACTCAAAACCACCCACAAAACTGGCCTTGGGACATAATTTGCCCTGGTTTTGTCAGTTGGGAGATGGGTTATAAACGGTATTAGACATCAGGGACGGAAATTAAACCACAAGAAGAATTGAGGTTTCCAATGAACTATATGCCATACATATCATGAGCAGGAAGATTTTGTATATCCAAGACCTCTTAACTATTTAACAAATAGATATCAGAGTTCTAATAAATGATTCAGGAGTTAAAAGAGAAAAATATGACAGTAAATTGAACATTCATGTTGGATGATGCAAGGACCTGCAGTTCCTCATTGACCACCTGGACCTTTGAGTGGAACACTCCAGTGAACTCTCACCTTAGAAATGTGTCAGGCATAAAGAAATGGACATAATTCTAATATAAGATCTTGACTACTGTGTGCTCCTGTGTTTTTCGTTTAAACCAGTACCATATGGTTTTTGAAAAGGACCTGATTTTATGCCCAAAACAACCCCGTGATACATATTACATGCAGAATACCAATATAATTACTTATTAGATATGTTTACTGTTTAGGCATCAAATCTTCAAAATGGAAATTTTCAAAATTTTGCCAAAAAATAAGTTTCTTTTCCCGATAACTAGCCAAAAACCACCCAGTTTCTTCGAACCGCCCTACTTGTTTTGGGCCCGATTATGAGATCTGAAACCCTGCTGCTCCATGCAGTTGGTTCAATTGGACAAACGTGAGAGTTTGGGTATCCTATTGTTTTGTAATTCTGGTAAAATACCTTTTGCGCTCTACTTTAGAGTATAGATGATTAGATTATGTCAAAATTTGATGGCAGCCAGATATAGTCATACGTTAGTCTTGGATTCCTTCAACAGGTAATTTTGCACCTACTACTGCCAAAGAGCAAGCAAGCAATATTAGAAAACAGAAAACAGTGACGGTGTTAAAATTTTGACTATGCATGTGAAGTCTATATATGTGTTGTTGCTTATCATGTACCAGTTGTGGCCTGTATATTACTTATCATCTTGTTCTGCCTTGCTTTGAATTGTCTTTTGTACTGTATCATATTACATATGTTGCATACTAATCCTGTAGAATGAACATTACTTGAAACTAGATCCGATGGGGGCATTGACAAGATTTCCCTCTTGTGCTAGCATTGGCTTCCATGATCTTTTAATGAACATATGTTGCATACTGAACCCAAAGAGTGAACATAAATTCAAACTAGATCCCGTGGGGCATTGACAACATTCTTCCCCTTGTGCTGGCATGACCCCCTCAGGCTTTCACTAAATTTTGGTATTTTGATACAGAGAAACATGAAAGAAATGGTTGAATCAGGTCTATATGCTAAGCAAGAGAAGGCTGACAAGTCCCGACAAGTGAAAATGGAGATCTATGAAATGATCAAAGTACGTCTAGCCACCAAGCCCAAGGTAAAACTGCAATGCTGATTAGGATGTGTAGGATTCGCTTCATTTGCATATACCTTGTATTTTATTTCAGACTTCATTTTGATCTACAACTTTGATTTAGGAGCTCTTACATCCATTTGCTTTCAGGTTACTGAACAAAAGGATGATTCCGCAGATGATTTTCAGGGGGTTGTCAATATTGATGAGAGAAGGGCCTTAAAAGGAAAATCTGTTATGGATGCCGCATTGGAGGACAAGATCTGTGATCTATATGATCTGTATGTTGAGGTATAGGCATGTAATCTTATGTCCTTTAATGACAATTGCTAAGCTAGTGGTCATTTGTGCTTGTTATGTGGTGATGCTGAAAGAAAGGCTTTAGCAACATGAATAACTTTTCTATTTTATCTTAGTTTTTGTCTGGTCTTATGTATGTGGTGAAGTGATATTTAATTTTTGCCCTCCCAATCAGGAGCCTAGCAGAGCTGCTTTAGAACAATAGTGGCTTCGACAAGGCCTTGCTTACCTGCCTTATTTTATTCATTATATATTTAATATCACTTCAAAGCCCCAATTTCCTAATAAATTATGATTCTGCTTAATTGGCATGAGTATTGGATGGTTTTCAGGGCATGGATGAAGATAAGGGCCCTCAGAGTCGTAAATTATATGTAGAGGTACTGGCCTGACACTCTATATGTTTATTTTTTCGCCCCCCCCACCAACACGCACACATTCACATTTTTTAGTTTTGCAGTTACTCTTGGATTTCAATTTTGAAGAAGTCTAATCATAACCCCTTTAAAACCTGTTTGAAAAAAATTCCACAACATTGTTCTATGTAAACCTTTTTCTATTTCACTTTATCCAAGAGAGCAGTAGTCCTTAAAACATTCATCGGAAACTCCTTCCAGTCCTGATACAGTACTTACATTTCACAGTTAGAAAGATCTTTATGTGTTTCCTTATCAGTACTCCTTTTTGGTAATTGAAATTCCAACATGTTTATCGGTAGTATTGGGATTAGAACTTATTCTTTATCCAGCAAACAAATTGCGTCGGCCTGTTGTGTCAAGAAAAGCGCCATTGACTGTGAATTGTCTCTAAGCAGACTAACACATGATTACCTTCTGTATCCCCCTTAATCTGTATGTAGATGAGGAATTCTTTGTGCAGTCTTATGTTGATGAAGCACTGATAAGTGATAATCCAAAGTTGTCAAATGAAGCCTTTAATTTTCTTACATTTTTTAAGCTAGAGATTATCGACGTAGATGTATACTCTGTTAGCTGTTCCATGGATCACGATCTTTGCACCAACTTTAATTTTAGGTACTCCATAAATTTATGAGCAACATGCATTTGAGGTACACCACCTCACATGCACTTACACTTGTCCATGATGTGCTTACAGTATCTTTGTGCACCAGCTTGCTGACTTATGGCCACAAGGTTGCATGGATAAAGTTGGAATACGAGATGCCATTTCTAGATCAAAGGAGCGAAGAAATTTATTGTATAGGCAGCGGAAGGTGAATATCATTTTAGCTTAATATGTCTAGTTTTCACCCTTCCTAACTGTGGCAAAAAAAAGGAAGGGAAGAATAAGCAAGTATACAACTCACCACATACATTCATTATCCTGCATAATATGAAACTTATGTACAGTACCTTATTGGAACAAATGGTATCACTCACTTGATGTTCCGTGTCAAATCAAAACCAGGTCCGCAATGAGGAGAGGATGAAGAGGAGAAGATTGGCTGCTGCAGCCAAGTTGCGAGATGGCAACCCTATGAAAGCACAATATGCAAGGGCGCAGCAAGTTATACAGCCGCCCATTAAAGACACGCAGCCATCCGTGACAAGCACGCATACCGCATGCCCTGTCGCTAACCATGGACAGAACCAGGCGTCCAGGAACGCCGACAAAGTCGGTGAAACGAGCGTTGTCGGTGCAGTATCAGACAGCAACCCTACCGACATGAAGAAGCGAAAACTAGAATCGGACGCTCTGGATCCGCAAGCTCACCCTCCGAAGGTGGCTCACCTGCAGCATGGTAGTGAGAAGCAGAAGCCTGCAAAGAATGCAGATGAGGCAGAGGTCAGTACTCAGTAGCCTTCCCCGGACGGTGCTTGCCATTCCGAGCTTCGATCATCGACCCAGTTGACTGACCATTGTGGTGTTGCGTTGGAAAGACAAATAAATCCTCGCCAAAGGTCGTTTGTAACAAAGGTAGGTAGATGTTCGATGATTCATGTGCTCGCTGCCAATTAACTTCTGAGCAACCATTAACACTTTTGAGTCTTGACGTATGATCTTGATTGAGAAGGGTATTTATAGCCCATTTGTATTTTTTCTTCGTTTAGCCAGTTTCGTTTGTCACAGCTGCTGCCCTGTTTGGTTCATCCTGCTAGAATCTAGGGTGGCATGCACATCCACTGTTTTCTTAATAATACTCTGTTTCCCTGCGTCTAAAGCCCCATTTCGAACGATGGAATTGAACTGTTTCCATAGAATTCATACAAATTTATAAATATGAAAAATTCAAGCCTTCGTTGCATTGCGCAGTTCTCTGGTTGACGCAGCGTAGCTCGTATCATGGCTGCCATGTGGGGTCCTAACGTCAGAAGTCAACCGCATCCCTTTCTCGGCTCCAACTGTCTCCTCTGGAGCAGCGGTCATCACGAACTACTCCGAGTCCGCGGCTGCCCGCCTCCAAAGTCCAACCCGCCTCCCTCGCGGCGAGCCCCCCTGCCCTGCCCCTGCCGAAGCCGAGCAGAAGCGACGGCCATGGCCAGCGCCGCGCCGCCACCGCAGGATGCGGAGCCGCCCGAATGCCCGGTGTGCCTCTCCCCCTTCGACGCTGCCTCCGTCGTGCCGCGCGTCCTCCCGTGCGGCCACTCCCTCTGCGGCTCCTGTATCTCCTCCCTCCCGCCCGCCTCCACGCCGGCCGCTGCCTCCTCCCTCCGCTGCCCGCTCTGCTCCCAGCGCATCCCTTTCTCCCGCGCCCTCGGTCCCTCCTCCCTCCCCAAAAACCTCGCCCTCCTCTCCCTCCTCCCCTCCCTCCCAAACCCCTCCCCAAGGACCCCAACTCGCACAACCGCCGGGGCTCCGCCTCCCCTCCCTCTCCCGCTCCACGCCACCCACTCCTGTCTCCTCGCCTGCTTCCGCCACGCCGTTCTCCCCGAGTCCGCCTCCCCGCTCCACTCCGCGCTGCCACCTGGTTCCGCTCCCGCCGGCCTCGCGTTCGGGTCCCTCGCTTCCGACCTCGGCGCCCCCTGGTTCTGCCCGCGGGGCCACCCCGTCAGCCTCCTCCCGGTCGAAGTCCCCGCCGGCGGGGCGCCGAAGCTGGAGGCCGCGTTCTACCGGCCCAGCCACGCGGCGCGGGTCGTCGATGCGATCGACAGGCTGAGCGGCGCGGCGAGGGAGGAGATGATCGATTTGGTGGCTGCCTCGGCGCGACTGGCGCGGCGGCTGTGCAGGATTTATGGGCTCTGGATTGGTCCGGAGACGACGGCGCCGCTGTGGCTGCTCTCCGAACGGCACTTGCGCGTAGTTTCCCCCTTGTTGGAGAAGAGGAGCGACGGAGAAGAAATGGTGGCTCGGATCGGAGCTGTTGGAATGGAGGTGTGTGAAGCGCTCGTCGGATTGCATGGCGAGGGGCTGGTGCTGGGGTGCCTCGGGCTGGACTGCTTCTGTCTCGATCGCTTTGGGCACTGCCTGCTCGACTTGAATCAGGTTCTGGCCTTGTGCCGTGGAGTCCGGGCAGGGATTTGCTCGTCCAAGCCTGGAGCATTCATTCCTCCCGAGGTGGCAGCAGTAGTCCGTGACAAATTGCGGATGAAGGATTGTGATTTCAATGGCTTGGTAGGGCGTAGTTCGGATGCTTGGTTGCTGGGCTGCGTACTGGTGGCGCTTATTAGTGGAGATGAGCAACTTGTGCCAGGATCAAATACTGATGGATCACATGATGATTGGAAGAAGGAAGTGCTTACAAGGCTTGACGCTTCATTGGTTGGTACACAACTGGAACCATTGGCTGCAATTACAGTGTCATGCTTGAGCTATGATCCAGAAGGCCGCCCAGAGATCGTTGATGTTTGGAAATGTATTAGTTCATCGATGAGATATGGTGGTGATGCTTTGGCTCCTGAAGATGATCTTTCAGCTCAGAAGAATTTTAGGTGTTTGCTCCTTGGGGAGTTGTCTTCAATGTGCTCTGACTCTGGTGCTGTTGAGTCAAATGAGAAAATGCAGCCCTCCCAACGTTCTGATGGCAAAAGTTCAACTCTAATCGATGAGCCACAGTGTGATGGAGTGTTCAAATCTTCAACTTTGCTTGCTCACCGTGACTGTGTCACAGGATTAGCCATTGGAGGTATAAACTCCACTGCCAATGTATATTGGAGGTGTATCTAGTGCAAACCAGTAATTAGGTACAATCATGCAAAACATTTTGATCTGGACACCAAAGCAATATGAAAAACTCTGAAAAGAAATGATGATGTTGTGTGTGTAGTGTATTAGCACCCTTCGAATTTCACTTCGCAAAATGTGTTATATGAAAAAAAAAAGCAGAGAGGAGAGTTTACTGAATAGTAACTTTTGTTTTTGTCTTGTTCCTTTTCCTGTTAATTTGTCATTTGTCAGAATTTTCTCGTATTCATCACTTTCGACATAGGTTGAATTTGATCTTGAAATTTCGTACCAAAGTAGATTAAATTGAGGAGTACATTTACATATACTTTTGGTGGTGGGGGACGGGGATTTTTCCATATTAATTTTATGCCCAAAACAAAACGGTTTATATGATTGCACATAACTATTTGTTCACACTTGCACTACATATCTCCCCTCATCGTTTGGCTTCTTTACTTTCTAGAGTTTCACAATGTTTTTATCTGTTGTGTTATGTTATTTGATTTCTGTCCATGTGGCTAAGGCATGCCCTTAACAATAAAAATAGCTCAATAACTTCCTGTTGATAAATCTTTATTGCATTTCAGGGGGCTTTTTGTTTAGCTCTTCTTACGATAAAACAATCAATGTATGGTCACTGCAGGTATGAAACTGTTTGTGTACCCTCTACTCTCGATAATCTGTTAACTGTGTGTCATTCTTGAAGTGAATGACATGCTTTTCTCTAAATGAGAAATAAGTGTATTATATGACAAACACATCTGATATATTCTTTCTAATCTCCTATCTTTAGTTTTTTTTTCTATGGCTCATTTATTCTGACTTGTGTTGGTTCTTGACTTCTTTCTATAGGACTTCTCTCATGTACAGACTTTGAAAGGTCATGAACACAAAGTCACAGCAATAGTTGTTGTTGACAATGATAATCAGTCCCTTTGTATAAGTGGAGACAGCGGTAGTGGAATTTTTGTCTGGCGTGTTGACGCCTCTCTCAAGCAAGAACCTTTGAATAGGTGGTATGAACATAATGATTGGCTCTATCGGGGTGTTCACTGTTTGGCTGTTTCTGGATTCGACTATCTTTACACTGGCAGTAGAGACAAATCTATTAAGGCTTGGTCTCTGGAGGTAAAGATGCTAAGCTGACTTGTTTTAGTAAGTGCCATATGGGGATTGAAACAGAGTGGGTGGGTGGTTTGTATTAAAAAATGTAGATGTTGGAACTAAGGCTTGTACTGGATTTTAATTCTAAAATGTTTTCCACTTCTTTTAATGGATCATCAAGTCTTTATCTGAATAACAAGTCTGTATATTTTGGCATCCATATAGTTGTTACTGGATCCATCAATACATTTAGCATAATTTAAGCATGTTATACAAAGTTAATTCATTATCCCCGCTTTGGCAGGATTATTCACTTCGCTGCACTATGACAGGTCACAGATCAACTGTGTCTTGCCTTGCAGTTGCCAGCGGTATTCTTTACAGTGGAAGTTGGGATGGTACTATACGATCATGGTGGCTTACTGATCACAGCCCATTGTCTGTACTGGAAGATACAGCAGGAAGCATAGCCCCAGTGCTGTCAATTTCAACAGAAGTTAATTTTGTTGTTTCATCATATGAAAATGGCTGTTTGAAGGTTTCCCGATATCTCAAATCATGAATCACGATATATACTATATTCTATCCATATGCTGTGTTATAATGCTTCGTTGAAGTGGTTTTCAATGTGTGGTCTAAATCATGTCATTGTTGTTTCTAAATCAGATCTGGAAGGACGATGTCCTTGTTAAATCACAGAAACTTCAAAATGGTGCTATTTATGCAATTAAATTGAATGGCAAATGGCTCTATACTGGTGGATGGGATAAAGTCATAAATATTCAGGTCTGTTTACTTACTTTGTTGATATGAACTCTTCCAGAAAAAGGGTTCTAAGCTTTTCAGAAAATGTCATTAACATTGCTCTATCGCTAACACATGTTTGGTCCCTCGCATTTTTCTTTGGTTAACTCTTCTATAGGAGTTAGTAGAAGATGAGTCAGATGTGGAAATCAGAGATGTTGCTTCCATTGCTTGTGATTCAATTATAACTTCAATACTGTACTGGGATGAAAGGCTGATAGTTGGACTTTCTAACAAGGAGATTAAGGTATATACCATTCATCTTCTCTTATATATTCATCCAGAATTTCCATTCCATGCTGTTCTAAGCTCTAGCTTCTTGTTCTACCTTATCTTCGGTTGCATCACTTATTTTATTGCATTACTTTCTATGGAATCACCAATTCACGACAATTATTACTTGCATCATGCTAGCTTGTAACTTGTCATCTGGGGAAACAATAACTTTTGTATTGCTCTCATCCAGAACCCCAGAGTTTTTGTTTCTATAAACGAATGCTCAGAGATGATTTAAACTTAGTTTCGCTCGAAAGTCATCTTTCTATTTGGTGAATCTTCTGCCTGTTTGATGTTGTATTTTTATCTGTTTCTGACTTCATGATCAAGAATGAAATGAACATTCTGCTACACTTTAAACCATTAAAAGCTAATGCTTTTATATTTGGCCAGGTTTACTACAAGGAGTATTAACTCTAAATCAGGATTCATTAATCATTTATTACCCCATCGCCCTGTATATATTGTGAATAGCTCACTGTACAGTCAATGTGATAAAGGAAAACTGATGGAAACAGAACATACCATACTTGTGATGAACTATGATACATTAATAGTTTGAAAGAAACTGCTAGGGTTGTAATTTGAGCCAGGTATCCTTGAAATATCAGCAAACTCGTACCTTGGATCCAAAAACTTTTGTCCTCTGGACTACTACAATAGGCATGGTAATCTGTTCTTCAATCCCATGTTAGTCCCATTGAACAGTGCTGCTTTGTGAGAAACCACTGGCTGGAACAGTGCTGCTTTGTGAGAATCTACCAGCTGGAAGAATGCACTGGCAGGTTGTTGTAGCTCTGTTATTATTATCGAATGTAATGGTTGTTCAGACAGTTCAGTTTTGTAATATAGGCCCTGTTTGGGAGAGCTCCAGATTCCAGCTCCAGCTCAGAGCTGAAACTTATAGGCTAAAATAAAGTGAATTAAGTTTATATTTTTAGTCTAAAATGTAAACAAGATGATCTACCTAAACACTCTTAATGTACCCACAGCTCCAGCTCCACAAATTTCTGGAGTTAGAAATACCCTGCTCCACCAACTCCACAGATTTTGGTGGAGCTGAAGCTGTCCCAAACACCCTCATAGTAACGCATAGAAAACAAGACAAAAGGTGGATTGAGATTCGAGACCCTCTACCATTGCATGGCAACGATAGAGGTGAACAACACCGTGACATTCCTTAGGCTCTGGCCATTCTATGGAAACTTTTGTATTTTATACAAAAAAACATCCGGTATTTACATAAATATACAACATTAACGCGTATTTGCAAAAATCTCCACCGTTTTCGCATTTTGAAATTGCGAAATCACTGATTTCGCAATTTCAAAACACGAAATTGAGTGTATTTGCAATCTCAGGTTGCGAAATTGAGCCTGTGCCACCTGTGCATGCTAATTTCGCCGTTTGGCATTGCGAAATTGAGCTGGGAGATTCCTTGCATGCAAGGCGCTGCAGAGTGCATGCTGATTTGCGCTAAGTTGCTAGTGCAGTCGCAAGAAGTGAGGTAGGAGGACAAGGGGATAAGGACATGCCAGTTGCACGGTTACTTGATTGGGCACTGACATGGACGCACCAAACACTTGGCAGGTGAAGCACGCAGCACGGCAAATGCAATGCAGGCCTGTCGTAGTCCGTCATACGAAGCCAGCAAAGCAATCAGCCGAAACGAGGCAATTTCGCTTTTTGAGAAGGCGAAATCCCTCAATTTCGCGTTCTGAAATTACGAATTCAATCAATTTTGCAATTTGAAATTGGAAATACACCGATTTCGTAGTTTGAAAAAGCGAAATCACTGATTTCGCATTTTGAGATGGCGAAATTGGGATTTCGCTTTTTCAGATGGCGAAACTGGTAGAGATTTCTACAAATACGCGTGAATGTTGTATATTTCTATAAATACCGGATGTTTTTTGTATAAAATACAAAAGTTTCCGCCATTCTATTGCCTAACACTATAGATTAGCTGCTACGTAACCAAAATCACTATAGTGATTTCGCTACAGTGGCCGATTCATCTTAGGGTTTTTTTTGTTTCCTCTGTCGGATGGCTGAAACCGAGAATGCCATGGTGACATTGCAATAGAAGCATAACGTGGAGGGATAAGTCCACCCTCACCCAAATCCACCGTCGTTTTTTTGTTAGTTTTCCGTTAGGTAGTGTCTCAGTAATCTTGGATACGCTGACGCGACATACAAATCAGCCCAATGTAATTCACTTAGCAAAGTATCTCACCTATTTTTTTACCCAAAATATCATAATCATAGGATTAATTTTCATTAAGATGCATGTATGGTTGACTAGGAGATTATTTAGCGCTGACGTGGCTACAATGGTTATCTAAAACAACAAAAACTAGTGACATGGGCACCAACGTGGTGAATACCACTTATGAAACCGGCATAGAGTTGAAAAGTGAATGGTTTTGAGAGTTGGAGGGTGATAAATAGCTGGTTTGTGTAGTTAGGGTTGATTTCCTAACTTGGAAATAATTAAGACGGTCAAGTGGACTTATTTCTAAATTAGGTCATCGGGAACTAGATCTCGTGGCCTACCATACCTCTCCACACGTTTGCAATTCATTCGACGGTGATACTTCGAACCAATCTCTAACATTCATGTTACAGTGTTCGGGATTGTTGTTTTTCGAGAACACGCATAAGCTTTGAGCGTCATTCATTAAAAAGAAAGAAAGATTCAAAGAAAGGATTTACAACAATGACGTGGTGCATTAAAACATCCACCAAGACCAAAACATCAATGATGCGTTGCCCGTATTAAGACACCCGCCCATATAAAATCTGAAAAGAAAGACAAAACTTAAAAAATAACACTGGAAAAACCATAAACTCAAACACGCTGCTCCCGCCTGAGCCAATAACATGTTTTTCTGTTTGATTATGTCCACCAAACCTTACAAGGTACGTGATTTATTATTAAACACCTGTCATTCCTCTCCTTCCGTATTTGCCACATGATCAAAATTACTAGTGATAATATCCCTTTTTGATGTTCTAAGACAACTTCTTTTCTTGAATCAATCCACCAATCTGTCAAGCCAATAGCCCCATCTGGTGTGAGCCGACCATGATAAAGAATTTCATGCCCAACTTGTTTAGCCATCGAGAAATCCACTACAAGATGCTAAATTGTCTCATCCACCTAATCACATAACACACAAGAATCTAGATATTGTAACGCTATTTGTCTCAAATGATTTGCTGTCCAACATCTATCTTGGATCACCAATAAAGAT
This sequence comes from Guadua angustifolia, assembly GCA_036346375.1. Taxonomy (NCBI): domain Eukaryota; kingdom Viridiplantae; phylum Streptophyta; class Magnoliopsida; order Poales; family Poaceae; genus Guadua; species Guadua angustifolia. Next base: position 34,959,571 of record CM070509.1, on the reverse strand, counting down.
AAAAACTTACATTTTAGCGGTGCTCTTGACTTCCAAAGTTGCTTGCTGCATGACATCTTTAAAGCTCCAATGAAAAAGGCTTATAAACATAATTTGTAGTGTATGATAAGGAAGACGACCACTTCCAACAAATACTTTCTTCTTGGCCTTCTTGTAGTTGGATCTGTGACACCTTGTTCAACAAACATTAAAATTCTCTCGAGGCTATTATAATCAAAAGGCCTCCTTTGATGTTTCTAATCCATTCATTAATTGTTTGCTAGCGCATCCTCCACCAAGTGATTTGTCTTTCTTGCTTACCAGATACCAAAGATTTGGTGCAACAGTTTTCACTAAAGTGTCATCCAACCAATTATCTTCCCAAAACAAAGCAAGTGACATCCCCTGCTTCCACTTTAATAGAAGCCTCAAACATAGCCTGCACTATCTTTTCTTGATGCATACAAATATCTAACCAAGCCCTTGTTGTGCTTTCAACTCTTTTCAACCATAACCATCTCAACCTTAAAGTATATCCCATTATTTTCAAGTCTAACAAAGCAAGTCCACTATATTCCAATGACCGACAAACTTTGCTCCAATCGACTAGGCATTTCCCTCCTTTAATTGCTTCCTCTCTGGACTATAAAAAACTTTTCCATCTCTTGTCAATTTCCTTAATTTGTTATGAGATAAGGAAATCTAACCGTATTCAGTTAGAACTCTATCTTTTATTTGTGTGGGCGAATCCGAACTCCTCTCTATATATATATTGGGCATTCCCTATTGTATTCAATTCAATCTAATAAAACGAGAGGGTTCCACCCCTTATACTGTGTGTTTATTGCTCTTGCTCTTGTGATTGCGCTGGCTTGGCCCACCCGCTACTTCGGCTCGCCGCCGTTGTCCAAGAGACCGTACGTCTAGCTATATAGTGGCCTTGTGAACTATTATGGTGGTGGCTACACAACGGTTGGTACAGGTGGCCAAGGCTTTCTTTTCCCAGGCGCATAGATGGCGATCTAGTTTTCGGCTTGATAGTCGCTAGTGTGTGAGTGCTATTTTGTGTTTCAGGGTTGTGTGCTTCTTGTTGAGCAGAGGCTGGGAGTAGTTTCAAGGATTTGTATCATCTTGATGTAATGTTCTTGAAATTAATAAAAGCTTCCTTTATAAAAAAAAAAAGAATCATCTGTTGTTCAGTTGTTGTGGTCTTTGTTTTTCTTTTGCGGGTCCATATATGATATTATTAATTGAGTCTGGATGTGTGTATGTATGTATCATGCATGTATGTACGTATGTTTGTCTAGTAGTACTGCATGAATGTGTACCCTCCTCCCCCGCTAAGGGTGAATATTTGGATTTTTCGGTTTCGGTTTTTTAGTTTTAAAATAATTCAGATTTTGAAAATTGGCTATCGAATTTCTCGGGCCAAAATGAAAAACCGAACCGAATTAACCGAAATATTTCGGTTTGGTTAATTCGGTTTTTCAGTTATCTAAAATATGAATAAACAATAAGTAGATTAGATTTAGTCTTTCTCATGTCGCAACACAGAGTAGCAATAAGCCCATACAATATTCGTAAGTCATTACAATATAAATATAATAGAACATATGACTATACCAAACATATTTATAAATGTGTATTATAAAAGAGTTATTGTACATGGGCTATTCGGTTATTTCGATTTTTTAAAGCGAAAAATTGAACCAAAACCGAATTATACCAAAACAAAAACCAAATCAAAAACCGAAATAATCAGTTAATTCGGTTCGGTAATTCGATTTTAGTTTAAAAATGCCCACCCCTACCCATGTGACACGTATGCACATTGCTGTAAATATAATGTGATACAAGGATTGGACTATGAAGTGTAATACCTATATAATTCTGAGATTCCAAGGAACACAAAAGGATGGCCCAGTACACAAACCAAACAAGCTATGGGCTGAAACTTGTAAGCTCAACTCCAGCTTGCCGAACTAAGGCCTGGCCAAAGTCACTTGAGTAGTCGAGCAGGCCCTCACCTACACAACGCGGACGTGATATTAAGGGCCTATTTGGTAGAATTTTATATCCTAACTTCATCTGAGATCTGAAACTTATAGGCTAAAATAAAATGAATTAAGTTTATATTTTTGATCTAAAATGTAAACAAGATGATCAATCTAAATATTCTTAATATACTCACAGCTCCACGGATATGATAGAATTAAAAATACCTAGATCCATAGAACTAATAAAGATGAATTCCTACCTAAACACACCCTAAACCTTAGTTTCCAACGGATCGCGCTTTGTTATTCCAAATCCTTTCCGAAACAGCCCATGACACGCACGTGCGCCTGCAGGCTGCGGCTGACGGGGTTCGTGCGTGCGCAAGTGACGTGAAGTGCGACGTGGCATGGACGGAGGGACGGGCGGCCGCGTGCTCCCGACGCACGTCCGGCGCAGCAACGGCGGCACGCACGGGCTCGCCGGCCAGAGACGGCGTACGGCACGGCAACACCGAATAAGACGGTCGGTCTGCGTAGAAGTCAGGCATGCCACGTGTACCGTCGTCTCCCTTATCGTCTATCTAGCAATGCGCACGTGCCGATTGACCAGCCCTTGAAGTCCATGACCAGTGCTGCCTGCACGCACGCAAGCACTCGTCTCGTTCTTGTGGAATTCCGCCGGACAAGTCCAAAGCGTCACGGTTTTGCTCTGTCCACGTTCTTTCGTGAGTTACTACTCTACCTGCTAGTACAACGCCATGTTCGCGCATGCGTGCAGTGCGATTTGAGCCCCCGATCGATCTGTGCTTCTGCCGCACAGCACACGCGTGCTAGTTCGTGTTGTTACGTGTTTGGCTGAGGACCTATAGCTCGATCATCGGATGGCTATCTTCCTCTGTCGTCGACGGCTTGGTCGACGCCGTGATGCGAACGAACCTGACCATCGCATGGGTCACGAACTCACGATACGATCCACGACTGTAAGAAGATTACAGCGCACATGCCAAACACGACCGTAAGAAGATTACAATTTTGCCGCCAAGCACCGGCAGCAACAATATCGATATGATGAACTACTCCAATACCTGCATGCATCTCGTAACTAACCAATTGATGAAGCAAATTAAACACGATTAATAAACAGAAAACCCCAGCGCCAAATCAATCGCGCATATACACAGTTGAATTCAAATCTTATACCAAGTACAGTACCATGTATCTCCTCCTACGTACGTACACCACAGGGCTCCTGCGTCTCATCGCCGCCATCCAAACTTGTACGGTATAACATCTTCAATCCAACGGCTACGAATATCTCCGGCCGATTGATTAATTCCATCGGGTCGCCGGAGTCACCCCGATCCTAACCAAACCACCGCGCTGAGCCCTCAGAATGGCTTGCCCCAGTACGTGAGGATGTCCTGGAGGAGCGGATCGCCGGCGGCTATCCCGGCCGCCGGGTCGATCTGCCCCAGCATCGAGCCGGCTGGGTTGACGCCCGGGTCGGCGGTGGCGAACGTGCGCTCCCACTCGGCGATCTTGGGCTGGCTCTGCACCTCCGGCCGCTCGCCGCCGCACGACGACGCCGTCAGCACGTGCTCCGAGCAGCTGGAGTCAGCGTGCGCCCGCGGCATCGAGTCCGACGGCCGCACGTCGTAGTACGCCGCCAGCTCCGAGAACGGCGGCGGCACGTAGGGCGGCGGCAGCACGGAAGGCTTCTGCTCCGGTGGCGAGCCGACGACCGCCAGCCCGTGGCTCGCCTTGTCCACCGCCGGCTCGGTGCAGTCGCCGCCGAGCGGCTCCTCCGGGCCGCCTTTCTTCTTGTAGATTCGGCACAGCACCCAGTCATCCAACTGAAAACAACATATTAAAATTCGATTAATTTGAACCATCATTTCATAATCATAACATTTAAAATATAAATATAGATCCATCCATCGAAAATAATGAACAATTATGAACCATTTTTGAGGTGCAATCCGAAGGCCTTATTGGTGGGTTATTTATTTTCGTATCCGAAGGCAAAGCGCGAGGAATAATTGGCGCGTGGAAGAGATGACGCACGGCGGCATCTCCCGTGTTCACACTTGCAACTATGAAAGCTCCCCATACACACAGGCGAGAGGAATCATTCCTTCACAATCACAGGGCCCACTTATCTCTTCTCGCTTAGTTAATTCGATTGTTAATCCTTTCTCCGTTGATTTTTATAAAGGGATTTGATAAACATCAATCGGATGTTTTTTTTGTTGAAATCACCCAAATCTAGAACCATTGGATCATTGTTGAGATTCGGGATTATCGATTACATCCGATCCTATGATTTGATCCAATGGTCCGGGGATTTTCGAGTGAGGTATCTAATGGTCCAAAATTTGGATATTATTGTTGAGATTCGGGACATCCGATTCTATGATTTGATCCAACGATCCGTGATTTTCGTTGATTTTTAGGTATCTAATATTCAAAATTTGGATGTTAGTTAAGACAAAACATCCGGATGATACTATACACTCCTTTTATAAAAAGTTCGCATATTTTGAGATTCTATGTTCATAAAGTTTAACCTTCAAGTTTAATAATACGTAGATAATACGATATAAAGTAGTGCTGTTAGATTGATATTTAAAAGTAATTTTCTATAATTATGATTTTATAGTTATAAATAAAGCATTATAGAAGAAAAAGATTAATTTTAAAAACCGCACCTTATAAAAAATAAAAGGAGAGAGTAACATTTAACATATCCACGTCCTTATCTGAACATTGTGATATGCCGGTGACATTTAAAGAAGGCTAAAAGAAAATCAAGATGATTCTTGCGCAGCTTGAGCTAGCGGAAGGTGCGTACCCTGAGGCTGTTCTTCTTGCGGGCGGAGCGGTCGACGTCGGCGAGACGGTACTCGTGCATGATCCAGTTGGTCTTATCGCCCTTGGGCGCCTTGCCGGCGTAGAAGACGAGCGCCTTCTTGATGGCCACCGGTTTGGGCGCGCCGACCGGCTTGTCGGCGCCGGTGGCCTTCCAGTAGCCCGTGCCGGCCGCGCGGTTCGGCCGCGACCCGTTGGGGTACTTGCGGTCGCGCGGGGAGAAGAAGTACCACTCCTTCTCGCCGTACAGCGCCATTCCTGCATGCGTCGTTCACAGGGATATACGACGTGCAAATCAGAAACGGACATAAAACATGCATGCAAGCATGGGAAGCAAATTAAACAGGACACAGAGGACCGAGGTGGACGACATGGACGTACTTGGGAGCTGCCACGGGTTGAACTTGTAGAGGTCGACCTCGGCGACGATGGGCACGGCGATGGGCAGGCCGGCGCACCGCCGACAGAGGTAGTGCATCACCAGCTCCTCGTCCGTCGGGTGAAACCGGAACCCCGGCGGCAGCTGCAGGCCCTGCCCTTGCGACGCCGACGCTCCGCCGGCGCTCATCTTCTCCTTCCTCGATCCGCCCAACCGATCGAAGCTTCACAGTTCCGCAGCACTAAATCCACGCAACAATTCAGCCCCTAACTAAACTTCTCTACTCTTCTTGCCGAGCTCTGTATTTAGCCGCGCTATGTCTCTCTCTTCTTCTTCTTCTTCTTATCCTGGAAGAGGAGCGAGGAGGGCATGAAGAAACCACGCGCCGGGCGACACGCGCGCCATATATAGCCCGCGGGGATCGCGACACGTGTGGGCGGGGGACGGCTTCTGTCACTGCTTACGCCACGGCGCTTGGACGGGCGCTCGCGGGCGCGGCCGGGACCGTGTGCGGGGAGGCGGCAGAGTGGGCCCCGCGGAATGGCGGCTCACGCGGACAGGTGTTCCATTTTGGGGTTGGGCAGCGGGGCCCACGAGGGAACGTGCGCCCGTTGGTTGGCCGACACGTGGTGGGGCGACGCGAAAGCGGAAAGGTCCTGGAGCGAAATGTACGGATCCGTGGACTCCGTTCGAGAGTGCAACTGAACTTACTTCCAGTGGATGTAAAATGAAAAGATAATAGAGGAGCAAGCCTTGTACGCTTGTTATTTTTCGTCCATGAATAGATTCAATTAATTAAAATGGATATTTCTTGTCGTTTGTAGCAGACATGTATAAATATGTATACGTGTATCGTGTATGTCCTTGTACCTCTTAAAAAATATATATTAGTACCACTCTCATCGATCTAAGGTTTCTAATTTCAATGGTGAACTACCAAATTGTCTCTTGTACTAATATCTATTGCCCTAAACCACCCTATTTTTCACCGATATATATATATATATATATATATAAAGAGAGAGAGGAAGTTTTTTCCGTACTCCTAGGAGAACATACTCCCACCTCTAATGTACCACTTAAATAAATATTTTATACTCTTTTATCACTTTTGGTACACTCCAATAATAATTCTAAAATACTCCAATGCGGCATGGCTGAAAAATTTCATCAGAGCCCTTTATTTTTTTGCTACATACCCTTTTCCATATGTAAAAAGGCCGGAATATATAAACAAATTATGCTATAAAGGGTGGACTTTAATGAAATTTCCGTGGAACTCACTTTGGAGTATCTTATAGTCAGTATTAGAGTACGCTCAAAAGGATAAAGAGGTATAACAACATCATTTAAACGGTATACTGGAGGTGGGAGTACGTATACCCATGAGTATGGAATCATTTTCATATATATATATATATATATATATATAGCGAAGAGAATTGGCGGCTCTTCAGTCACGCCACGTCACCGTCCTCACGAAAAAATCCTTCGAAAATTTTAAAATTGCACTAGGTCCTTTCGTTGGTTTTTAACAGAAAGGACCCAAAAAATCAAAAATTACGTTTAGGTCCCTTCGTAGTTTACGTTCAAGTCCACTCGGCGGTTTTTAGCAAAATGGACCCAGAAAAACCAAAATTACATTTAGGTCCTAAGAAATTGGTTTTTGGCGCACTGTACCCGAAGAAAAACGAAATTGTGTTTAGGTCCCTCCGCGGTTTTCTCAAAAAAAATCCCATAGATTCACCGATGGCTTATAGTGATCCACAGATTCGCCGACAGGTCCTAACAACTTATTTTTAAAAAATAAAGAAATCAGAATTACACAAAAAAATGAAAATATTTTTATTTTCTCACAAAAACAAAAAATACTACTTCACTAATGATTTGTAGCAGTCCACAGATTTGCCGACGGATCCAAATGATCCATTTTTTAAAAAAAAAGAAAACTGGGAATATGCAAGAAAACGAATTTCGTGCAACGCGGCTGAAAACATCAAGACCCCTAATTCGTTTTGGTTTGGGTAATTAATGATAATTGTGATTAATGGACTAACAATTTTAATTTGAGTACTTTGATAATAGGTTGGTCCTAAATTCTAAAATCATGGAAGCATGAAACATGGTGAAAGAGAATATCAACACGTCGATGGCTAAGGTATAAAATTTAAGCATATTTTCATAGCTTTTGTCGATTTCAGAGTTTGAAGAAAAAGATCGGATAACTAGAATAGGCGTCGTACTATTAAGAGAGATCATGGCCGCTTGTTCGATGTCAAAAAATGTTTAGAGACTCAATACATGTGCACTTGAATATTTGCATAATATTACGTTCAAAGAAAAATCAAAAAGCATACAAAATTGTATTTGGAGGCAGTGGCGTTGGTATGACCGGACCCCCACTGATTATATCGGCCGATGGTTTGACCGGAGCCCTCCCTGGTGTGTTTTTGACAAAAGGAAGAATTTTGGGTGCTAAGTGGGCAAGTCATACCGGACAGAGTCCGGTCATATCGGCCGGCGGTATGACCAAGCTCAATCCAGTACCAATTTTTCAAAGAGCAACCATTTCGGTCAGGGGGTAAATTTTAAAGCCCGATATGACCAAAGTGACACCGGTCATACTGGCCACAGTGACCAATAGTCATTGACAGTGCATTTAATTCACTATAGCGACCGTTGGCAATAGCGGATGTGTAGAGAGATTTGCATATAGTGTAGGGTGAAGTATTGCACGTGTCAGATTAAGGACCGAACATAGTGTTGTATGATTCAAGAAAAATACGTACAACCACAAGTGTTGGTATGTGACAACCTTAAACCAATTAAGTTATCTAGTTTAACTTTGCACTCTGGAAGGCGGGAGATAGCACAAGCATTCTGTTTTGGTCTGCTTGTGGGGGTTTCTACTTATCATGCAACGGTGTACGTACGCCTTGCTATGAGCAGAAATGGCGGGTGGGTACGATGTAAATGGATCCATGTCTTGGGTGTATATTTCTGCTTCTATAGCGATGGTTTAACATCCCGGGCTGGTGCAAAGTTAACCTAGTTAATGTAAAGGTTTTTACTATGAACATTCTGACCACACACCAAAGGTGCGTGAAATATACGATAAAAAGAAAAGATCATTACTTGTGGGTAAGTTGTACACCTCTGCAGACTAAAAATCTAATCGATTAGCCATACCTGCGGTTATAGAAAACTTGGTGAACTAACACATGTTAGATTGCTATTTTCAAAATGCTTAGTTCTATTTGATTTGCCATGTGTTGGCGAAAACTATATTGTGTCATGATTGGTAGGTTTTGGATGATTTCGTTGTTCGTGAGGTAATGTGAGTATTACTTATGCTTTACTTATTTCTTATGGCTCAAACTTGCTCTTACAAATTCCGTTTGAGAAACTACAACTTGATTTATAAATTCAATTTCGCTTTATACAAAATTAACTGTAGAAAGCTCCTTTGATATAACTTGCATTATTGTATTTTGCAAATACCACCTTAAATCTAGTTGCTTATGAAAGTACCCAACCTTGCTTAATCTATTGCTTTAGGTGGGAGAAAAAGCGAACCTCCAAATATTGTTTTTCATCACATGATGTGGGAACTTCAATAAAGCGATCTTTCTAGGGATTATGCCTTCTCAGTTGCCTACAGGTTAGATAAGCACATTACAAGACTTTGCTTTTTCTATGCTATATATATATGTATATATATATATATATATATATATATATATATACTCTGGGTTGTAAGATTATTATGTATAAATAGCTTTCACTTTAATAATATGATGTATGGTTGTGATTCTAATTGTTGAATATATGTTTACTAGCTACTGATCATAAAACTAGTACTTATGAAATAGGGGTCGTTACAAAAAAACCGGATTTGAATTTTGCTTTTTAAATTTGTTTGTATTTTGTCTAAAATTTCAAGATCTCAACAAAATTTTAGATTTCAGTCTCCTTCAAAATATAATCCGAAAATAAAATTTAAAACCCTGCGTCAAACACACTGTAAACCTTTGTACTTCTGCTCTCTCCTCATGTTCTCTCCCTCTCTCTCTCTGTGACTCTACCTAGATAAGCAGCCACACATATGTGCCTATTAGGATGTCACGTCATCCAAAATCACCGTAGCTTTGGGCGCAATATTTTGTACTAGGTGGCACGTTATTTTATTGTATTTTAGAGTTTTGGGATGTAAAGTAAATGGATCTATTATTTATGATTAAAATTGAACAACATAAGTAGTTCAGATGTAATATGTATGTTTTCCAATGTCGAATGAGAAAAATACCTATTCAACAAAAAAGTAATCTTCATTTTTGTACAGAAAATAAACCTTTCGGCTTTAATCAATCTGGTATGGGGACATGTATGCATGATGCAACAAATTAATTGTTAAGTTTCCCACACTCAAATGTAGGCCTTATAAATTACGGATTGAAGCAGAATAGAAGCGTCCATAAAGTTCAAGTTTTGAATTTTAGAAAACATTCATAATATTTTGTGGCCACAATGTTTGAACTGGTAATAATAACTATCTTTATAATGGCAAGGATTGTCGGTCGGGAACCAAGGCCACGTCAGAGTCCTCCTGAAAAAGCCCTTCAAAAATTTAAAATTACGTTTAAGTCATTCGGTCAGTTTTTAACAAAATAGACCTAAAAAATGAGATTACGTTTAGGTCCTAAAAAAAACACAGATTCGTCGACGGTTTATAGCGGTCCACAGATTCATCGATGGATCCTAGCAACCCGATTGCCCGATTGCCGATGGGTCCTAGCGACCCATACTTTTTTTTTTTTAAAAAAAAAGAAGATTGAAATTACGCAAAAAAGAAAATACGTTTAGGTCCCTCCACGGTTTTCTCAGTTTCTCAAAAAAACCCATAGATTTGCCAACGGTTTATAGCAGTCTACAGATTCAACGACGGGTTCTAGTGACCCATTTTTTAAAAAAAGAAAAGAAAAACAAAATTACAAAAAATGAAAATATGTTTAGGTATGCAAAAAACAAAAATACGTTTAGGTCTCTACGCGATTTTCTCCCAAGAAAATATCAACAGATTCGCTAACAGTTCCTAACAACCTATTTTTTAAAAAAAGACCTAGAAAACCGAAATTATGCAATTTTTTCAGAAATATCCTCCGAACCAGATTTCACACGGCATAGCGTCGCACGACCGAATTTTACAAATTTTGCGCAACGCGGTGTAGCACATAACTATGGCTAGTATACCTCATGCATGCGTAGAATGGATGCTTTCGAAATCTCTATATGATTTGATGGTTCATGAGCATGCAGACAAGTACCAGTCACAACAACAATGACATGTAAAATGAACTCCACTAAAAAAATAGTGGCGTTAACTTTTTTTTAGGGGAGGGAAGGGGAGGGCAAGTGCCCCCCCGCCCCCCCTCCATCTAAAAAAAAACAAATCCATCTGGGTTCACCTTCGTCCATGCTGTAGTTAAATATAATAATTGTTGCACCAAATATTTTTCTGTTCACTGATGAATATAATCTAATACACAATAGTATTTCAATATATAAACCATATTTTTGCAGTTACGGAAGATAATTTTGTAGGTCAACTCAACTCAACTCAAGACACAATTTCTCCCATAAAATATAATGGTCACAATGAAAAGAAAGTTAAATAACCTGATGCAAAACATTCTAGATCAAATACCCTTCATAATTTAAGAACACTATTGCAATAAGGATTTTTTATTTTTGCATAATTTGTTCGGTCAATTAAATTCAGCTGGAGTCATCAACTCCCACAAAATAGCGTGGGAAACAAGAAAGGACGATATCTTTATAGAATGATCTAATACATTATATCTTTAATCTATTTTGCATAATTTTTAAACCATGAGACAGAATTTTGTAGTTTAATTAAACTCAATACATGACAGCCCCATACAATATTGGGCACATCAACAAAAGTAGGTTGAATTATCACTCCCAAACTAGCATCCCATCCGTGTAAAAAGAATTCTAGATCAAATAGATTCCACGGTATCAAGAAAACTATTAAAAGATCAACTAAAATTTTTATTTTCACATAATTTGTCTAGTTCAACACAAGACATAACACTCCCACAAAATAGTGTGAGTTACAACAAAATAAGTATCACCTCTTAATAGAATGATCTAATAAGCAATAGTTTTAATATATCTTCCATAATTTTTTAATAATGAAATAAACTTTTGCTGGTCAACTCAACTCAAGACACAACGACCTTATATAATAGTGGACATACCATAAAGAAAGGGAAAAGTCCATATAACACCCAAATTTACTCGAAAGTTTATCTAGCACCCCGGCCTAAACTATGAAACTAGACATTTATCGACTCGGACTTTACAATCTAGTTCAAATAATACCCTAACCAAATTTCGTGTAGCGGTATCGCCTGTGAGGCGTGATGAGTTGTGGTTTTGCCATGTAGGATAATATGCTGGACAAATTTTGCTAAATAACAAGTGGTGCATGTAGCGTTTTTCTTCCAAATCGAAATAAAAAGGGAGGGCGCACTACAAGCCGACAGTCATGGAAGCATGATTAAGAGCTCAATAGGGAGAAGCTTATGTGCGCCTCACCTATCATTGACCTAACTTGACTAACGTGTCATTTTACATGGCAAAACTGCACACTTATTGCCCCTATGAAACCGGTTTAGGATATTATTTCAACCGGATTACAAAGTTCGAGAGAGTCAAATGTCTGGTTTCATAGTTCGGAGTGTTGGATAAACTTTTGACCAAAGTTTAGTGTGTTATATAGACTTTTTCCCTTTCTTAAATCTCTATTTCAACTGTTCTCATCTAAAGTCATGCCAGACCCTGAAATAATAGTGAGCCAACAATAAATTTAAGGATTCTACTTTGGATCAACTCACATTATTCATGTTGAACATTCTAAATCAAATGAACCCCATAATTTCACAAGTGAATTAGCTATTATATTAAATCCAAATTACATGCAAGTCGCACTTGAATGAGGTGTTACAATAACTTGGATGAGTGGCTGACAGTATATATAATGGTTTGATCTTGTTTGCTACTATCCTGATACAATACAATCCCATTATGTTTCATAGTACAGAGCCCTTAGAAAAATATAATATACGATAGTCTTCATTATTTACGAAAAAAATACAACAATAAAATTAGAAAACTAACAAAATATAATTGACATGTACTTCGCTAAATGTGAAAGTGTAGAGCTACAGCAGCTCGCGGACGGACAATTAACCGAATGTGGGCGAACCACAAAGACGTAGCCCACGGAAGATCCAGATTCCCAGAGCACCCGCGGTACCCATGAAGATATGCATTGGCCACGTGATGGAGATGCGTAAGTACGCGGAGACAGGTGATAAGCTTGGACGAGCTAAGCTCCAACGAACGGGAACTACTCAACGAGACAGGAGATTAGGCTCGCATTACGATCCAATTAACAAGAGTCAAAAGCACTACTTTTGCAGCCTCCAAAAATCGCTTTCCGATCGACACATAAAGGTTGGCAAAGTTTATCACGCACTGTTCGGAGACCGTAGCTTTCAGAGGGAATTAGCTTCGACTTTTTTTTTGGGTCCTGTGATCTAATTAATTTACCGTAGCCACAACATTTTCTTTTAGCCCTATGTCGCTTTATTTTAATTAAACACACACATATATATTCTCTTCGACATTCTGCAGTAACGTGGTTAGCCCGTGAGCGTAGCTTTGAGATTCTGCGGTGCAGATTTAATTTGTACAGATCGATGCCCATGCGTACTGGGGTAGAGTAGTTGGCTAGCTAGTAGGTGTGAGGTGTCTGCAGTGGATGCATGTACTGGCTGCCTCTTTCGAGTTGGACGCATGCTCGGATAGCAACGTACGGATCGTTAGCTGTCCGAAACGTACGTCTAACCGATCGTGCCCGAAAGTACAAGATCGATCGATCGATCGACCTGGCGCCATCTGCCACGTAGAGACGAGTGTCACGTACACATCACACACAGTAGCCGTATCTTCTCGTCTTCCTTTTCTTCCGTGAAAGAAACTAGCAATATATGTATTGACCAGGTAGTCTTTTGTTTGGCCGAGCTAGCTTATACAGCTAAGCATACGCTCGCATCGATCGTGTTTTTAATATATCATATTCTAGCTTTTAAATTTTGTTTTGTAAATACATATTACTTTATAATCTTGAGATGATTTTTATTATTTTTGTCCTTTTATATTCTTTCCTTTTACCTATTTTTAATGTTATTTATTATCATAGGGTAAAGTAAATTACATACTACGTCTAAAGATAAAATAGAGATGAGTAACATAATCTTTTTAGAATGTGCTTTCATAAAAATGTAAGAATCTAAAATGATATTTATCCCTACGAAGGTAGTACAGTACTATACCAAAATATATTAAACTATTCGGGCATCTGCTACGTGTAGTAATCCCAATAGAATCAAAAGCTAAGTTTAATTGGGCATCCAGATTAAGGGCATGTACAACAGTCTAGATAGCTATTGTCTGTAAGTTTATGCCATGTCGCATAAAGACAACAAAGCAGACAACTTCTACAATGGCTTGTCTGTCAGGCAGTCTATAAACTAATTAATTTATGCATAAGCCCATAAATTACCGTGATCAAGCATAAGTATATAGACAGCTTCTTTCCTACAATGGGCGACGGAGCCGTCGTTTTGCATCGGATCACGGGCCACTGCCGTCCTCTCCGAAGAGACGGCAAACGCCTCTCTCTTCATTAATTCTATGCCACATAGGATGATAAAGATTACGTGGTAATTTACAGACGGCTCATTAATTACTGTTGTACATGCCCTAAGGAGGTGACATGAACGCATTAATTGCAATTCCCAAAATAAAGAGCTGGAGGCTGATGTGTGTCTCTACAGTAATCTCTCGTCGCTCAATTAATGCGAGTAAATACATAATTTAATAATACTATTGCATTGATTGCTCCTACAAGGTATATGAACCCAAGGTTAAAAATTTTGATGAAATTCGGCGAAATTTCACTGAAAAATCAGATTTTGGGCCAACCAGAATTTAAAACTACTGTTCAGATTAATTTTTTTAAAAAAAATTAGAAATGCTACAGTAAATTTGTTTTTTCAGCGAAATTTTGAGTTTTTTTGTCTGATTTTTAAAGTTTTAGGGCCGAATTTGATCAGATTTGGTCTAATAATCCTTAAGAAAGTCATCGTATTTAAAAATTTGTTGAAAAATCAAAATTTTGAGACATTTTAAAATTTTGGTAGAAACACTGTCAGATTTTTATAAAATTATATAAGCTTGATAATGATCTAAAAAATTTATGGTACAATCTTTAGTAGTGTAGGGTCGTATAGAAAGTTTTTTAAAATAATTGAACTTCATTTGTTATCTTTAAAAAAATTAAACATAGAATGAATATAATTGGGACAGTAACTTTGTCAGAATTTTATAAATTTTTTCGTGTGTGATCATGATCTAAAAGTTTTATGAGAGATTAATAATTGTCTCAGTACCATTTTATAAAAATTTCAACATTTTTGTTTGGTCCATCAAATCTATGTATGCATTAAACTTCATTTGTTATATTATATTTCAAAAATCAAAAAAAGAAAGAACATAAGTGGTACTGTACTTTGTAAGAATTTTATAAATTCACTGGAGTGTGATCATAATTCAAAAATTTTACAAGATCTTCAGAATTTTCTTATCACCCTTCTGTAAAATTTTCAATTTTTTTTTATTTCTAAAGCAAATCTATGTAATGATCATTGGTCTTTTATCAGGATGTAGTATTATCAGAATTTTTAAAAATTATTTAAGTATGATCATCATCTAAAACTTTTAAAAAAAACCATTAATTATACATCATAACCATCCAAAAAAAATTTCAAAAATTTTTAACATGGTTTGAACAATTTTTCATTTTGTTCAATTTTGCTAGTAAGGCTTGCACTTTTCGAATTTTGAAAAATTTATTAGTCTTGAACATTATCTGAAAATTTTATGAGAATATTATGGATATGTTAGGACCATCTATAAAAAAATTTAACATTTTATAACCTCGTTTGTTCTAATTTTCATTCGGTTCAAATTTGCTGGTCAACGTTTTATCAGGACAGTAACAATATTTGAATTTTTAAAAATTACTCATATTTGATAATCATCTGAATTTTTTTATGGAAATATAATCAATGTGTAAGGACTCTCCAGAAAAAAATTTCAAAATTGTCGTCATTTGACCCAGTTTTCAACTGATACAATACGGCTGAAATTTCATCCAAAATTTCGGGTAAACCGGCCAAAATTTGTTTTTTTCGCTAGCAAACAGACCGGATTTGAATTTTAGTTTTTGGACTCTACCAAAATTTATCTGAAACACCGAGATTTCATCACAAATTCAAATTTCAGCTATCCGATATTTTTCTCTAAAGAAATTTAAATCCTTGGATGGAGCCCGATCATCGTGCAACGAGGAATGCAGCAATATCGGTGCTGCAAGCTAAAGCGTACCGCGTACGAAGTGTCTAATTCTCCGCCCGACGGGTGAACGTGGATGGCTCGCGTCTCAGCGTCAAGCAAAAGGAGAGAAAGCAACACAAGACTACAAGAGCAAGCAAGATATTGGAGATATGACGATGACTTAATACGCGCGCGTCTCTCTTTATATATATAAAGTCTCTTTTCCACTCCCAGAAGTAATTATTTTTTACGTTGTATCTCACTACATAGAAAATATCTCGCGCGATAGAGGATATACACATGTAGTATATGAGCATATAAGACTAGTTTGATAGTATTTATATTTTTTCAGATGTGGTATGTATATTTTTTTGACATACTTTTTTATATCCATATATAAAGGTATTTGTAAAATACGCTAAAACCTACGTACTCTCTTGCAATTTTTTCATATGGTTCACATTGAAATATCTTATAATTAGTATATGAGTGTACCCAAAGTGATAAAAGAGTATTTCAAATTCGTTTAAGTAGTATTTCAGAGGTGAGAATAATTACACTCGGGAGTAAAAAATATTTTTCATATATATATATATATATAACAATTATGATTGTAGAAAACTATTACTACTTTTCAACCGAAGCATACATAGAGATGACCAAATCATTCTCCTTTATTAGCCCACTTATTAATTTTTGATAGTTTGTTACTCTATTCATAGTAATAAATGACATTGACAACGATAAATAATAGCAGTATTCAAAATAGTTAAAAATTATTTTGAAAATGTAGAATAACATATATTTAGAAATAAAATTTGAAAGTTAATGATATGTATCTAGAACAAAATTTGAAGGTTCGTGCCACGTATGTACGTTAGCAAGGTAGCTATATAGCCACACCTTTCGGAACCGATCGTTTAGTTAGGTGGCGGTTATGAAATTGATTAACGCATAGACGTACAGGTGCGGGTAAGCTAGCGCTGGGTTTGAGCTGAGTTGTCCCGCTGTTCTCTTAATCACGCGGCACAAGCGTGACGGCACCCTCATGAGTCGGTGGCATTTGTATACTAGTTTGAGTAGCGCGCCATGCCGCGCCGCGAGGGAAAAAATCTGGCACGAGTTTTTTTGTAAATCGAATTTGCGGAACCACGAGTCTCTTTTTTTAAATTAATCGGCGGAAGGATCTATTTACGATTCCGATTTTTTTAAATCTTCGGGGTCGAAAGAACCGGTGTTTTTTTTTTGCAAAATAACCGGCGGAAGGACCCCCGTCGGCGAATCTATGGGACCGCTATAAACCTTCGACGAATCCGTGTTTTTTTAGAAAACCGCGTGGAGGGGCCTAAACGTCATTTCGAATTTTTTCGGGTCTAGTCTGGGAAAAAATTGACGAAAGGATTTAAACGATTTCAATTCAACTATAAACCCTCGACGAATCTATGTTTTTTTCGAAAACCGCGTGTTGGGATCTAAACGTAATTTCAATATTTTTCGGGTCTACTCCACTTTAAAAGCCGTCGAAAGGACCTAAACGCGATTTTTAGTTTTTCCGAAAGGACCTAAACGCGATTTTCAGTTTTTTGGGTAGGGACTTGAACGCAATTCTAAATTTTTTTGGGTCTATTTTACCTAAAAACGTCGAAAAGGACCTAAACGCGATTTTTATTTTTTTTCAAAAAGGACTTAATCGTAATTTTAGGATTTCCGGGGGGGCCTCCCCAGGGGGCGACACGTGGACCCCCTGGGAGGCCGGGAATCCTTGGCGACATTATATATAAGATATTCATATTGCTGCTGCTACTGTTCCATAAAGTTCCAGCTGCGTGACCTTCTTTATATTTTTTTCTATTAGCGCAGAGGAAGCAAGCTGTAGTGCGTGCTAACCTAAACTACAAAAAAGGAAAAACTTCGCAGCCATATATAATGCCCGATCGTGTAGTTGCCTCTTAGAATTAAAAGTGAATATTACCTGCCTTCTTGACGATTCCATGTACCGTCCATGCATGCTTCTTTGTCTGAACAACCCATCCATGCTCACCATGCATCCAGGCCAGTTGGTAGAGCCGTATATAAAGTGTGCCAATCAGTACAGAATTATATTTATACGTGAGTTTTCTACAGAGAACTGCTTATTAAAAAGGAAGCGATTAGAGGAACCTTACAAGTGTCCCGCTACGTGGGCAGAATCGATCGATACACTAGTAGCTTCCGGAGGAAAGCAATCCGGCGATACTGTATAAACTGGTACTACTTATTTATATATATCCTTCCATGTGATCTAAAGATAAAATCAAATACAACTTCTAAAATAGATAACATCTTAAGATTATCTCTATGAAATTGTAATGTGCAAAAGTGTTTATTATAGATAATAACTCACATATTGATGTTTAATGCTGTCTATATATATAGTCGTCTCCTCATGAAAAGATTGCTATACTCTATCTCCTCCTTTCGTTGTCATGTCAGTAAAAATTTTACGTGGTAAAACATATAAACAGTTGTCATTATACTGTTGTACATGGCCTAAGAATTCTGAATCAAATGTTTTTAGAAAGAAAGTCTTTTGTTTTATGACAGTCTGTTTCAATCCCCTTACAAAATTTCTCGCTCTACACTCGATGCAAGCTCAGTTCGAATTTCAAATAAGCCGAACTCGAGTTTAATACCAAACTCATGAGCTTTACCGAGTCAAGATCAAATAGCTCGCGAGCCTGATAATATTACTATATGTTAACTCTTTTCAAGGTTACTCAAGCTAAGCACAAATTTACTCGAGCCGAGATTGAGCTTGAGAATTTTTTATTATTGAAAAATATTACATATCTAATTATTTATTGTTACTGAGTTTACTCAAATTTAAATCAAATTGAGCTCGATCCTAGTTCCGAGTTTGGACTCGCTTGAGCTCAGCTCGTTAGCAGCCCTATACTTACATGGCAACATATCCGGTGCAACCCCCCTCCGTGAAACTGAACTAAAAAAAGTTTCAAAAAATTCTGAAAAAAATCATGGATGTACATCTCAACTTACCCCACCTACATATAAAATTTCATGATCAAATTCATCCTATACTAGCAGTTACAAAAAAAACAAACAGCAAAAATGAATAGTGATGAACAGTAAAAAATCACTGTTTATGCTGAATTTGTCTTTTTTGTAACTGCTAGTATAGGATGAATTTGATCATAAAATTTTATATGTAGGTGGGGTAAGTTGAGATGTACATCCATGATTTTTTTCAAAAAATTTTAAAACTTTTTTTAGTTCAGTTGCACGGTGGTTTCACCGAGAGGGGTGATCGCACAGAATATTTTTCCTACTTACATAGCGTGGGAAACGATCGTGCACGAGGACATGCGGCGCCGCAACGGCTGCCCCGCGTGGCGCGTACCGGACGCCGTCCGCGGAGAGGCTCTTGACGGTGGCTCCATAGGCTATCGCTGCGTGCCTGCGGCGTCACGGGAAGCGCAGCCATACGCGCCACGCCGAGGATGGCCGTGGGTGCGGCGGAATTTGCTCGAGCGCATGGCGGGTGAAAGAGATAGCCTTGTGGCGATGGTGGACTGCGGGACAGTAACGAAGCGTAAGACAAGGAAAATATGAGGGTTCTTTTTGTAAACCTGCACCAGCAGCTTCCAGCAATCTGGCCCGATTAAACCCGATCGAACGGTGCTGTCCGGATCGCGGATTTTATTCGCGATCCAATCTGGAGACCACTTTCCTACGCCCAGGTGAGCGCTCGACCCACACGTGTTCCAGTGCGCTCGAACACGCACGTTCCATTTCTGTTTAGACCTGTTTCAGATTAAAAAAAATAGGTATACACGTGTACATTCAGTGGGGTAGCGAATTTTAGCGCTCTGGAAACCTTAAGACCTCTACAAAGTTTTCTTAACATATGTAGCAAACGCGCACGCACATATATGTGCGCGTATAATGTGTGTCCTTACAGGAAAAATAAGAGTTCGATCTGATCTGACGGTCACCCGACATTCCGGGGCCACTCCTCGCTCTGTTCCGTGGAACACCACCCGCGGCAAGGCGAGGCCCGAGGACCGCGATGCACCGCATCGCGGTGGAGCTTCCTCTCGACGGGCGCGACGGGGTGGGGCGAACAAGATCGATGGGGCGCGCCGAGCCGAAGGAAGCGGGCACCGCCCTTATTATTCGGAGCAATGGCGCCCGTCTTCACGACCGCCCCGCCGCAGCAGTCACCGACCAAACACCTCGTCGTCTCTCATGGGCGCACGCGGTCGCCAGGCATACACCCTGCTTACACACGTCTCGAACTTGCGCCGGATAGATGTGTCTTCCAAGGGATTGAAAATTAAAGGAAAAGAAAAGTGAGACCGCGTCGCTTTGTTTTTGTGATGGATGTGCATGCTACATATTTCATGGCTAAAAGAAGCCGCATTATATTGGTCAAGGCTCCACTACTGTGTTTACCAGAAAGGCGACAGTGAGCTGCTGCTATGAATTAATGCAATAACTCCTATTTTCCCTCGGCGTTAAAGATCATCACTGAAATAGTATTATGCAATGCAGAGACCATTGATATATAAGCAAAGCGAGGATTACACTCGTTGGTTAATTTCCACGACCAAGTAGGCCAGCTGGCTAATGACGCTAATTAATTCACGATCAATGAACACGCTAAAATAGAAAAGGGCATCATGGATGGTTCGGAACCGTCATCATAGACGGTTTTCCGAACCATTTGTAATCAATGTTAGTGATAATTGTTGCATATCACAGACGGTTTCCGAACCGTAAGATATACGTTACAAATGGTTATGTTATTGAACCATCTGTGATATACAATTACTGCATATGGTTCTAGACGGTTCTGTGACTACCAAATGCTCCTGAAATTGATGCTTCCAGGTTCTAACAATATCAATCTGACCTGACTGATATTTGCCACTGAATGACATTGTTACTGATGAAGATTTAACATATTAAAAATCAATAATACACAGATTAAGAGTCCCTTACCTTGATAAGAAAATCTCTTAGGATTTGATCATCCTTTGGTGAAACAAAACCAAGCAAATGAAGCGCAGTAAAAGTAAAAAAAAGGGAGCAGAAGCTTCAACAATGCTATGAAGCATGCTTTGGTGCAAATAAAATCTATATAAGCATCAGCAACACTAACCTGCTTCTCAAGGTTGACTCTTTGTTTGAAATTGGAAAGTCTGAAGGTGTCATTCATGAATAAGTTGCTAAGAGCGTAACAAATTTTCCATTGAACCAGAATGAAAGACAACAGACATGTCAAATGTTCTGTTGGGCTGGCTTAGTCTGTTAGGCTTTCTTAATTGGTTTTCTGTTCTGTTGGGCTGGCTTCTCGCTAGCTTTGCTTCTTGTTTCCCTTGCCTTGTTTTCTCTTTAATCTTCTAATAAAATTCCCAGCAGTGGCTTCCACTGCTGTTTTCTGTTAAAAAACAGACATGTCAAATGGAACCAGTTATTCATATCAAGAATCTTTACATTCAACAATACCTTATCATAGAAATAAGAAATTAAAAAAATACTCGAGGCAAATTCTTGAACTTTTATTCCTGCTAATTGAGGTGTTCCTCATCAGGATGAAATAAGAAGGCAAAGATGCATATTTTTCTCTTGCCTTAACACAAGAAATAGCTCAAAAATCAGGATACCGATGTGGAGAATAACAAGGCATTCAGCGCATGAATTCTCAACCTTTTTAGTGCAACCATTTCTTACAGCACCTTTACATTTCTAGCTGACATACAAGACATCAAAGCTTGTACCATTCTTTCAATCCAGATGGGATCTCCATTGAAAATCGAACCACTGTTACAAAAGTCCAGAAAATTGTAAACTGAAGACACCAGCTAAGAAAAATAGTGATTGATGCATAGAAAATGTTAAGCAACATTGGGTCATTGACTACTTTAGAATGATGATTGAATCTGATAAGTCTTGAAAGATATCCCAGGGCTCTAACGGTTTTTTATTTTACCTGAATAAAAATAAAACAAGAAAATATCAATGTCACCCTTTATACAGTCATATACAGGCGGTAGCTTCCATTTCTTTTCATTTTACAATTAAATAATGCCTCTCCCATAATCCCTTCGCTCTTCATAGCTAAAACAGACATAAGAGATAGTGAATGAAGTAAATAAAAACACAGCAGTTGACTAGGACAAGCTTACCTTTTTCACTATCTTTGGCCAGGCGAAAAGTAATTTCAACCAACAAAGCTCAAAGCGCGATGAAGTTGCAATCATTCTACAAAAGTACAAGGTTGTGTGTAGGATACCAGGATGGGATAGCAGGAGGTGGCCTTGAGTAACTGCTTGACGTCCTCCCGAGTGCCCCTCAGCCTTGCCACTGCATCCCCCGCCACTGCCGAGCTCAAAGGAGACCACCAGCGTCGCGTCGTGCGCCTAGTCATCGACCCCCGCTCGCTGCGCCACGAGAGCGACAGCTCGATGGCGAGGCAGGCCAGCGCCCGCCACGGCGGAGGTGGCAACCACTTCGCGGCGGCATGAGGCAAAGAAAGGTGGGTACAGGTGTTTCATTTTGGGTTTGGGGGAGGCGAGGGTGGTACGCCGATAGGGGTGAGCTAAAAAAACTCTCAAAACTGCCATGCGGATTTTGTGGGATGTGTCTTAGAGAGTTGGGATATTTGCGGACTAGGATTTATTCGTGGGAGTTAGGTTGGGGAGCGTTGGTTTTTTTGTGAGCGGGGGAGAAAATGAAAGATATGGAGGAAAATAGACTCTAAAGGAGAATGGATGGCTGCCAACAACTCCTAATTAAAAGTAGTAGAGATAATTAAATCATAAATAATCTGAATTGTTGAATAAAAAAAATGAACAGACTATTTTGAATTGAGTGTAACGAAAAGAATCTAAGGCCCTAAATTGAGTGACGGCTTGATTCTAAGAGAAGTAAACGGTTTGATTCTTTGTTAAACGCTTCAAGTAGAATCGAATCCCGGAGAATGGGTTGCAGTCCGATTCGACCACGGCGTGGTAAAAATCAGAAACGATTCGCTTTAAAACGTTCCGAGTCCTATTCCATTTGGTTGGATTTATTTCAAATTCTAGGAGAAACAGTCCGGTTTCAAGTTGCCAAACGGGGCCTAAGCTAAGACCCACAACCGGTGCCTTTCCGCATTCAAATTCCCCGCGCCTACGACTTCAACATCTACTTCGCAAACACATACACAGACGTATTCTGCAGTCGTCCGGTGCAAAGCAAAGCCTATATATGAACTGCCGATTAGCGACCTGACAAACAAAACTACACTTGAATCCACAGCAGGTTTGCGACCAGAAACCTTCTCCGCAACCACAAGAAAGTGGATTCTGACGTTCAGCAACGTGATAAAATAGATCACTTTTAGTAACATCATCACAGTACTCAATCATTTCAAAGCAGTTTTTCCTTTTTCTAACAGAAAAAAAGGCACAAGTAGAGTGCATAAATACACATGCACGCATGCTCCAGCGCGTGCTAGCGAAGAGGTGATCCTCTGATTGCAATCGCTTTGTGTCAGGCAAAATCGCCATTACTTACAGGTAACGGCGTCAGGAACTAAAGCCATTTTATCGACACAAAATACACCAGAAGGCCAAAAGGCGAGGCGCTTATGAGTTAACGTGACGTGGCGTAGCTAGTTGCCCCGTGATTCCATGCTGCATAAGGAGCAGTACTAGCAATAATAGCGCTACGCTGCGTCGTTCTGTAGAGTCGATAGGACCTGTCGGTAAATCCATGGGGGTTGTATTTTCGATTTTCATATTTATTTTAAAAAATAGGTCGTTAGCTATAAACCTTCAACGAATCTACGTTTTTTTTAGAAAACCGCGGTTACAACCCGTCGCCTGATAAAATTTGTCGAATTTTCGATTTCCGTAATTTTTAAATAAAATGGGTCGGTAGGACCCGATGCCGAATCCATGGGATATTACAAACCTTCGATGAATCCGCGTTTAATCTACGGGTTACTATAAACCGTCGACGAATCTGTGTTTTTTTTAGAAAACCGCGGTTGTTTTTTTACGCATTTTGGGATATTTGATCGTTTTTTGGTTTTTTGTGTTTGCTAAAAAAATGGGTCGTTAGGACCCGCCGGTGAATCTATGGGTCGCTATAAATTTTTGGACGAATCTACGTTTTTTTTAAAAAAAACGCGGTTATGACCCGTTGGCAAATCTATAAGTTGTTATAAACCTTCGACGAATCCGTGTTTTTTTTATCGATGCGTGTTTTATTTAGAAAACTGCGGTTGAATCTCTGTTTTTTCTTTTTTTGTTTTTTTTTGTTTGTTTAAAAAAATGGGTCGTTAGGATCCGCCGGCGAATCTACGGGTCGCTATAAATCTTTGGACGAATCTACTTTTTAAAAACCCACGATTATGATCCGTTGGCAAATACACAAGTTGTTATACACCTTCGACGAATCCGTGTTTTTTTTGTCGATGCGTGTTTTATTTAGAAAATTACGGTTGAATCTGTTTTTTTTGTTTTTTTAAAAGAAAAGTGCGGTCGTTTTTTATGTATTTCCTTTTTAAAAGGTCGCTTTCGGACCGTATGCTAATCCATGAACCGCTATAAACCTTCGATTTAATCTGGTTTTTTCGTTTTTTGTTTTTTTGTGTTTGTTAAAAAAAATGGGTCGTTAGGACTCGCCGACGAATCTATGGGTCGCTATAAATCTTTAGACAAATCTACGTTTTTAAAAAAACCGCAGTTATAACCCGTTAGCAAATCCGTAAGCTGCTATAAAACTTCGACGAATCCGTGTTTTTTTTTCGATGCGTGTTTTATTTAGAAAATTGCGGTTGAATCTGTGTTTTTTGTTTTTTAAAAAAAGTGCGGCAAGGACCCGAACGTAAGAAGTAGGGACCTGTTTGTTATTTTTTTGGACTTGTTCGCTATCTTGAAAAATTAGAAAAGGGCTTGTTCGCGATTTGAACTTAACGAGAGGTTTTTCTGTAAAATACCGCGCTAGGGACCCAAATGCGAAGAAAAAAAATTATCTTCGTCTCACAAAAAATCGCGAAGAACCTATTCGTAATTTGCAGGGACCTATCCGTAATTCAAAGAAACGGAGGGGCTTTTTCGCAAATGTCGCAAGGTGACACGTGGGATGGCCGGTTGGGGCTGAAATCCTTCGGCTATAAAGGGTGCAACCACTAGATAGGAACCCGCACTACGCCACGCTACGTCGCTCCGCACGAAATTTGGTTTGTTGATCCTCTTCGGAAAAATAAAGCTGGAGGGAGGGCCCAACCGTGAATACAACGGCACACGGCGCGCGCGTGAGCGGAAAACGATTTCCCGTTTTTTGAGAAAAACGTACCGAGATGTATTTTCTATTTTTCTGGAGGGTCTTTCGATGTTTTCTTGGAAAAAACCGAGCTGAAAAACCGAGGTCGGAAAATAGCCTAGAGGAAAAAGGGCGAAAAATTATTAGAGATGACAACCTTCTTTTGTCGAGCCTAACACTCTACACGTTCACTAAGTAATAATACATGCTCTAAAAAATATCAGAGATCGAGATGGGAAATCGAGCTGGGAAAAAAGTCTATACCGGTAGAAGGGTTCGGATGTTTTTTTGTTTCCGAAAAACTACCCACCGGAGGGCCCAACTGTGAACACAACAGTGCATGGCGCGCGCGTGAGCAGGGAACGATTTCCCATTTTTTTGAGAAAAAACAAACCGAGATGCATTTTCTATTTTTTGGAGGATCTTTCGGTGTTTTCTTGGGAAAAATCGAGCTGGAAAACCGAGGTGGAAAAATAGCCCAGAGGAAAAAGGGTGAAAAATTATTAGAGATGACAACCTTCTTTTGTCGAACCTAACACTCTACGTGTCCACCGAGTAATAATACATGCTCTAAAAAATATCAGAGATCGAGATGGAAAATTGAGCTGGGAAAAAAGTCTATACCGGTAGAAGGGCCCGGATGTACTTTTTGTTTCAAAAATCGCCTAACGGAGGGCCCAATCCATGAATATAATCCACAAGACGCATAGGAAGTATGAAGTGAAACGATTTCCGTTTTTGAGAAAAAACAAACCAAGATGTATTTTCTATTTTTTTTGAGGGTCTTTCGGTGTTTTCTTGGAAAAAACCGAGCTGAAAAACCGAGGTGAGAAAATAGCCCAGAGGAAAAATGGCGAAAAATTATTAGAAACAACAACCTTCTTTTGTCGAGCCTAACACTCTACGTGTTCGCCGAGTAATAACACATGCTTTAAAAAATATTAGAGATCGAGATGGGAAACCGAGCTGGGAAAAAAGTCTAGAGATAGAGCTGCACATATATTTCTGGTGACGAAAACATTTTTTCCGGAGAAAACGGAGAAAGGACCTAGACGTAAGGAGCAAGAGCCTATTTGTTACGTTTTTGGACCTGTCCGCTATCCTGAAAAATTAGAAAATGGCTTGTTTGCGATTTGGACTTAACGGGAGGTTCTTTCTGCAAAACAACGCGCGAGGGACCCGAACGCAATTCGGGAAAAAATATCTTCCCCTCACAAAAAATCGCGAAGAACCCATTTATAATCTGTAAGGACCTATCCGTAATTTGAAGAAGCGGAGGGGCTTTTCCGCAAATGCGCGTGGCTTGACACGTGGATAGCTTGGTTGGACGCCAATTTCACCGCTTATAATAGGAATCTTTATTTGCAGAACCACGGTTCCTTTAATAAAAAAAACGGTGAAAGGATTTGTTCGCGATTTCAGAATTCCTAAGGGTTTTCGTAGAAAAAAAGTGAGGAGGACACCTCCCCTGCAAGCGCATTTCTTCCAGGCATAATATATAGTATATATTTTTTTTTTGAGGAGTGGGTATTTCATAAAAAACATGATATGGTGTCGCCCGTTGCCCGGCGATTTCATGCGGCATAAGGAGTAGTATATAAACCTTTCTATGATCAGGTAATATACACTAGGTGCGGATGCGGTGCCATGCAGGCGTGTATCGCTGAGTAAGAGTGATTTGTCGGAATTACAGAGCCATCTTGAAAAAAAAGTTCTAAAAATCAATTTTCAGATTTTTGGGGGGCTTGGTTGTACTTTTTGAATTTTCAGGGCTGTTGCACAAAAAAACATTTCTAGAATGCAAAAAGTGGGGAAAAAATAAATTTCCAGAATGAACTCTAAATTATTTTTTGCTCATGATCTCTAGAAGAAAAATGAAGTAAAGATATTGCACACTAAGTTTCGTGAAAATCTTGCGTATTTATTTACTAAGTCTCTGCCAAAATCTAGCTTTGAAATATGTGTTCGTGGTATTGGAATAAGACAATTTAGAGATATACAGAATTAGAAGGGTGCACATATGTATTAGGTTCGGAAGATTGATACCTATCGCTTA
The DNA here is from genome assembly GCA_036346375.1 of Guadua angustifolia. Lineage (NCBI taxonomy): Eukaryota > Viridiplantae > Streptophyta > Magnoliopsida > Poales > Poaceae > Guadua > Guadua angustifolia. Next base: position 34,932,489 of record CM070509.1, on the reverse strand, counting down.
ATCTTGAAGGTTAAATATGATTATAGAGAAAAAAATGTTGTATTCTTTTTTCTCTTAGTGAGTTTTTATTTTTTACTTTTTTTTTTTTTGGCACTAGGTTCTTGACGAGGCATGCTGTGGTACCTGCCTAAAGAAGGTTGTTGTATAACAGACTAACAGACAACCTTAAAGGGGGTGCATGTCAGCCCTGGTAGGTCGTAACTAAGAGATGTAGGTGTATATCAAAATGACCATTTAGGCATTTAGGCTGGTTGACTGTAAATATAAATGAGAGGCTATCTATTGTGTGCATCAAGCCATATCATTAAAAGAATATTGTGTATCAACTATTTGTGTTATTTTCGCTTACTAGTTATGTTAATTAATTATTGGATGGCTCCACGACACTAGCTCTTCAAACGTGGATGCAAACAGAACGCAATGGCTTCAGTCCGTTCCCCAGGTAAGGTTACATAAACTACTGCCTTCCGAAAAGCAGAAATGTAAAAGAGAAAAACGAAATAATAACACGCGTGGTCGGCAGGATTCGAACCTGCGCGGGCAAAGCCCACATGATTTCTAGTCATGCCCGATAACCACTCCGGCACGACCACGGATCTTGTAGTAGCTCGTCACATAGAAATACTTATGCACTACACGACCACGCAAGGACCCAATCAAGGTACAATACAACAGTCACGTCCCTAGGTACAAATTGTTTGGAGGGCAAAGGATGATCTATTTTCACCTATCCTATTATTTAGTTGGACAGATGGGTGAACAAAAATAGTCTTCACAGATATTGAATAAGGTCATCTCATGAAATTAGATGAATGAGTCTATCTAACTTTCATCCCACCAATTAAATTTAAACTCTTATCTTTCCAACTAAACAAAAATTTAGTTTATCCTATCCATCTTTTATCCTTTCAACCAAACATAAATTTAGATAGCTTTATCTCTACTAGAGTAGATAGCCCCATTCCATCCACTCTTTATCATTGAACCAAACTACCCTTATTTATCAAGGCCAAATGATACTACCATCATAGAATATTCCTTCGATAAAATACACTTCCAATTTTTTTATCTGAGACTGCAGAGGATGTCTCTCTGATGTTGATCTGCATTTGACTTGATCCTACCTATTTAGGTTTAGGCTTTTTTATTTATAGCTTAAAGCTAATTTTTGAGCTAAAATAGTTTAAAAGCTATCAACTTTTATACGTAAAAGAAGTGAGTAATTTTATCTAACTTTAATGTTATTAGTTCAAAACCAACTCTCAATAAACCAAAAAAAATCCTCTCTGCTAGCTTTTAGTTTTTAGTTATATAAAGGTTTATAGCTTAAAAAATAGATAAAAAGTACTTAGACTTTAATTTTTTTTAACTTTTTTAAACTAGTGAAAAACACAAACAGAACCAATCACCAATGTCAGCATATGGTTAGAACTCTATCTCTTCATGGTGTGGTCGAATCCGAACTCTCTCCTCACGCCGCTATATATATGGGTGTCCCCTCATTGTAAAGAATTGCATCAATAAAGAGAGAGATTTCTACCCTATATTCTGTGTGTTCTCGATTCTTGATTCGCGTGTTTGTGCATGCGTGCTGTTGATTCGAATAGACCACAACGACGTTTTATAACACGTTATCAACACAAGTCTCTACCGCAAGGAGGAGGATCGTCGACGACGAACGAACGACTACTACCGGCGATTGATCACCCGATCCGTTCTGCAATCAACTCGTCATCATACCGGCATCCACTCGGATTTGCCGAAAAGCCCTACGCGATAGTCTACAGAATTTCCCCTGCAGGGCAAATCATGGTAATAGATTGGCATGATCGATTGAATCGCAATTGAATTTAGTGGATTGGAAATTTGGGGGGTTTTAGTATCGATCTAGTAGATCGTTCTTCTTACAGCTCCTCACCCGTGATCAATTAGATCAGGTTAATAGCAGTTCATGCATCTGTTACTGTTCATCAAAAAAAAGAAGGGGCTTCTTGGCTCTTGCGCCCGAAGCGCAGCCTCGCTGCATTCCTCGGCCTCGTCGCCAGCAGCGTCGCCACGTCTCCCATCGCGTCCGTGCCGGCCGTCGTAGAAACCCAGCAGTGCCGCCTCGCTGGACGCTCTACGCCATAGCCCTACCGGCCACCGGCCCACAGCCGCCTCGGCTCCCCACTCAGATCGCGTCCCGAAGTACGCGCCCAAGTCCGCCGCCCTCGTCCACGCCCGCAAAGCCAGTTGCGGTGACAGGACGCCGCGCCTTCCGGAAGTCGAGGCGCCGCCCTTGTCGGATCCCACGTCGCTGCGCCCGCCGGAAGTCGAGGCGCCGCCCACGTCGGATCCTGCGTCGCCGCACCCACTGGAAGTCGAGACGCCGTCCTCGACGGATCCCGAAGCCGATCTCGCCGCAGGCAGTGCTATCGCGACGTCGGCTTCACCTCGGCCAGTAGTTGGACTACGCGTCAGCTCTCGCCGCGGCCGCCGTCCGCCAGTAGTTGGACCTCCGGGCTCGGCCGCACCGCGCCTGCTCTATAGTCGCACGCTCGCCGCCTCCTTAGCTCTCGCGGCCGCAGCGTGGCCGGGCGCTTCGACTTTCGCCCCGTCGGCAGTGACGCCTCGACGCCTGGGAAATCTCGCTGCACCTGAAGCGCAAGCTATCGGCTCCTGCGCTGCTGGCTCCAATCGCGCCGCCGCCATAGCTTCTACGCACAATGGAATAAAGTGGCGACTAGGGTTATCCGTCGGGCCGAGTGGTCAAAGCGAGCCTTTTCGGCTGGGTTTTTCTATTGAGCCAGATGGGCTGAGCGATTGGATCTTCGTATGGCCCACCCAATGGTGAAATATTACTGGATTAATCAATTGGTTTTCGAAAATCGTTGCTAAATCCCAGAAATTAGAATTTAATGTTATGGACTTCGGTAAAATCTTGATAAATTGATACTTAGTAATGGAAGTCCCATACTCTGGATTTATTTTTTCTAGCTTTATGCATTGTCCCATATATGCTGAACTTATTTTCTGTTATTTAAGTAATTATGAAAATTGCTTAGTAATTAACAGAAAATAATAGAAAAGTATGGAAATAATCAAGCTATCAAAACGATTTTGGGCTTGAGGGCATAAGTGATTAGGTCTTTTTTATTTCAGTTTTGAAGGAACGGATACATGATAATTGGTGTCTAAGAAAAACACACATGAGGCTAGGTTTCTTAATTGGCGCCCGGAATCGGGAAGTGCTCCCTCCCTCATGTGAGCCCTCGGGGCGGGTTGACCTGGCCAAGAGTCATGTTGACGGAGGCATTCATTACATGTTTTCATACCCAACCAACAAATGCTACATAAGATGTAATTAGCATTATGCCAGGTTTATTCCACATGGAAATTTATCCTTCATTAATTAGTAATTCGAAAATTGCTTAATAATTAGCAGAGAAAAATGTTAGGAAAATCTCGAAAAATCTATGATAATTATCTCTCGAATAGATATAGACCGACTTTCTTGATTCAATGATAAGCATGCAAAACAATATTTTACCTAAAGTAAAATCCCTATTTTGTTTGCATATAGGATATATCTGACATCGCAAAGAAAGAATTTGCTGAGCTTGCCTTGAATGGCAGCAACTACTTGGGCAATGAATGCCAAGATTAACTTGACAGCCTGAACCCTTGGAGCCACAATTTCCCAGCTTGAAGCTGGTGCTCTTGCTCTCCCTGAGGCACCATCTCCATACGGACTGAAGACCAAATATCCCATGGAGGAGGATAATTTCGTTAGGGATGAGCTAAAAGTATTCCAGAAGAATAAAGAAAGGTCCCAGGAAGATGATATAAATGATTTATATGGAGACATGGAGTAGTCTCCCAATTTTTCCTTTTGAGTCGATGTCAGATTATCCTTTAGAGTCTCCCTAAGAGCCTCATTTATCAGTTTAGTCTTTGTGTTCCTGAATGAACAATGGTCTACACTCCCATTGAGCGATTATCAGTCAAATTTAATAAAGTTTGATTTTCTTAGGATATTAATTTAATTGTGCTATGTTGTTCTATATTCTACAATTTGTTCCTGATACAACAATTGTTTGATTGATAAATCATATTTCTAATATAGAACAAAGTATAATCCGATAACGGAGGATAAAATCTGTCTAGAAGACAGTTATGCCACACTAAGTGAATTAGAATTATTATGACTATCGCCAGAAACGATACTCTCATAGTTGGCACTAGAAGAATGCCATATTATACCCTGAGTCCAGTCGTACTCTTTTTAAGTTTTAAAAAAGATTGGTCTGAATTGTTTCCTTACGGAGACAAAGAATGAGAATGGTACAGAATATCTACTCATGACTAAGTTTAATGGGTGTAATTAACGTGTGGTTAAAAGGATTCATTCTTTCTCCTCCGGGTTATATTATGCATATATAAAACCTGAAGTTTGTGTTGCGATAAAAACCAAGAATATTAAGATCTAGCAGATCGACTAGGTTATCTTGAGTTGAATATTATGAGAAGTATAATAAATAATTCTGCTGGCCATAATATAAAAACTACAGCCTTTCCTAAACCTGAAGCTTTTTGTGCCCTGCATGTGCTAAAGGAAAGCTGATAGTTCGTCCCTCTCATCTTAAAATTAGGGAAGAATCACTGAATTTTCTAGAGAGAATTCAAGGTGATATCTGTGGACCTATTCAGCCCCTGTCGGGCCCATTCAGATATTTCATAGTGCTAATAGATGCTTCTACTAGATGGTCCCACGTATGTCTCTTATCTACTAGGAACTATGCCTTTGCTAAATTAATCGCCCAAATCATTAGATTAAGGGCCTCTTTTCCAGAAGAAAGTCCATTCGAATGAACAATGCTGGCGAGTTTACCTCAAAAGCATTCAATGATTATTGTATAGCTCTAGGCATTAATGTAGAGCATTCTGTACCTCATGTCCACACCCAAAATGGCCTTGCAGAGTCATTAATTAAGAAAGTAAAGCTTATTGCTTGGCCGCTTTTGTAGAATAATTGGCTTCCCACCAGTTGTTGGGGCCACGCAGTGCTACATATTGCGGTAATAATTCAACTCAGACCAACTGCATATTACGAAATTTCCCCGTTGCAGATAGTGCGTGGAAAAGAATTAAGTATTTCCCATCTGCGAAAATCTGGCTGTGCTGTATACATGCCAATCTCTCCACCACAACAGACAACCAAAGGACCTCACCAAATAGCTTGAGGATCCATGTAGGTTATGAATCTCCGTCATGTATTAAAATACCTAGAGCCTATGACAGGGGATCTGTATATGGCTCGGTACGTTGATTATACTAAGGACATTTTTCGGCATTAGGGGGAGATAAATACCACATTTCAAAATGCCTAGTCCTTAGACCCACGCACTAAAGAAGCTAAACTTGAAGTTCAAAGGATAATAAGTCTGCAATAAATAAGCTAATAAACTGCCAAATACCTTCACTGGTCATAAGGGAGTGAAAGATCTCATATACCTGAAGTATATGCACCTGAAAGAGTAGAGATACCCTAGAAGGATATTGAACCTACTCTTGACCCTCGTGATAAGAAGAGGGGGAGGCCTCCAGATGCACGGGACTCAATTCCGCTGAGACGTCTGCAAAAGTAGAGAACCGAATAAATGAGAACACTACCTGTGACAGTAGAAGAAGCTCAACCTGATGTTGAGAAAATCCCTGAAGTGAGCCATCCCGGAGATGGTAACATCCCTGAAGTGATCCATCCTGAAGATGATAACCTAGCGTATATTTGCGCGCACAATTCCACGCTGGGAAGTTGGAACACCCAGACTCCGTCGTTGTGGGAAATCACGAGGAGCTGGAAGAAATTTATATAGATATATCCCCGAAGTGATGCAGGAGAAATAAATAAATAAAAAGACTACAATTATCGACATATATTTGCCTCTAAAATTGCTTAAAATTGGATCCAGATCCAAAGTCCATGGTAGAGTGCCAGAAGCGCTCAGATAGGGTCAAACAAAGAAAGCAATTGAGGCAAATACGCTAATAAGAGGAAAATTTCGGTCTGTTGATCGAATATTTCCTAAAGTGATTCCTACGAGATCAAATGGGTTTTTCATCCGAAGAGAAATGAAAATACCCTGGTGATGAGATATAAAAAGCGAGGCTTGTAGCACAAGTGTTCATGCAGAGACCCCGCATCGATTACGATGAAACATATTCTCCTATGATGAGTGGAATAACGTTCCGATACATAATATAAATGGCAGCTAGCTTAAATTTAAAAATACATTTGATAGATGTGGTAACCGCATATTTATATGGGTCACTAGATTCGGATATTTATATGAAAGTCTCTGAAGGAGTAAAAGTCTCGGATCCTAATAATCGCAACATGTATAGTATCAAACTGCAGAGATCGCTATACGGATTAAAACAGTTGGGAAGAATGTGGTATAACCAGCTTAGTGAGTTCCTCCTAAGAAAGGATACTCCAATAATGATGATTGTCTCTGTGTGTTCATAAAGAAATCCCAGAATGGATTCTGTATCATCTCAGTGTATGTTGATGATCTGAATATCATCGGAACCACAGAGGAGATAAAGAAAGTAAGTGCTTACCTCATGACGGAGTTTAAGATGAAAGATTTGGGTAAAACCAAATTTTGCTTAGGCTTGCAGCTAGAGCATCTCTTAGAAGAAATTCTTGCTCACTAATCGTCCTATACCCGGAAAGTATTGAAAAGGTTTAATATGAATAAATCACATCCCTTGAAAACCCCCATGGTCGTAAGATCCTTTGAAGTGGATAAAGACCCATTTAGACCGAGGATGGAAAATAAGGAAGTCTTAGGACCTGAAGTTCCATATTTAAGTGCTATTGGAGCACTCATGTACCTCGCGAACTGCATAAGGCCTGATATTGCATTCGCAGTGAATTTGCTAGCAAGACATAGTTCAGCTCCAACCAGAAGACATTGGGTTGGTGTAAAGACTGTACTCAGATATCTCCAAGGTACTCAAGATCTTGGGTTGTTTTTCCAGAAGAACCAAGACTTGACCATAGTGGGATATACGGATGTCGGCTATCTGTCGATCCCCACAAAGCCAAATCTCGATCGGTTTTGTGTTTCTCTGCGGTGGTACAATTTATTTCTGGCGGTCTTGTAAATGACCACAGTAGCAACTTCTACCAACCACTTAGAGATTATAGCCCTATATGAAGCCTCACGTGAATGTGTTTGGTCATGACGTGTGATTAGTCATATCCGAAGTCATGTGGCCTTAACACCGTTGATACCCCCACAATTATCTATAAAGATAATTCTGCTTGTGTGGCACAAATGCAATTGGGTTATGTAAAAAGCAATATCACGAAGCATATTGCTCTTAAATTATTCTATCCTCATGAACTCCAGAAGAGCGGTGAGATAAAAATCTTACAAACTAAGTCATGTGAAAATCTCGCAGATTTATTCACCAAGTTCTTGCCTAAATCCATATTTCAAAGATATGTTAAAGGCATTGAAATGAGAAGACTTAGAGAGATGCAAAGTTTAGGGGGAGAAACCCTTGAACCATAACCCTTATTGCGATCCAGAAAATCCTAATAAACCCTAAAGGTAATAAGTTGTAATCTTTTTCCCTTTGTGAGTTTTCTGAAGTTTTCTCACATAAAGGTTTTTAATGAGGCAACTAATGCAACATAGCATGCGAGTGCGATGTGCTCTTTTCTCCATCTCTTTTTTCCCACTGGGTTTTTGAGTGGAGTTTTTAACGAGACATATACATTACGTGGTATTCAACTAAGGAGAGTGTTATGAGATAAGGAAACCTAAACCAAATATGGTTAGGACTCTATCTCTTCATGGTGTGGTCGAATCCGAACTCTCTCCTCACGCCGCTATATATATGGGTGCCCCCTCATTGTGAAGAATTGCATCAATAAAGAGAGATTTCCACCTTATATTCTGTGTGTTCTCGATTCTTGATTCGCGTGTTTGTGCATACATGCTGTTGATTCGAGTAGACCACAACGACATTTTATAACAATTAAAGCCCCAACTCTCACGTCCCAATCGACATGACCCGTGAAGTAGTCAACTAAAGACCGTGCAACCGAAATACGAAGAATTAAATCATACAGGTGGCCCCAAAATCAGAACCCCGATCCACAGTCCACAAGAAGCGTCAAACAGTGTTTCCGTTTTATGCAGCCATACGCAAAATCTCATCCGACCCATTACGGTGGCATTTTAACACGGTCAAGCAAAGCATGTACTTACAACGACATCACTGCAGGATTTACTTTGTCGCTCATCCACGATGCATGATGCCAGAACAAACAGGCATACGACCAAACAACACATGCAACACATATGGGCGTATAGCAGGCAGATCATAAGACTCTTTTTAACAACATAAGATCAAAGATCAACATCAGAACTTTTAAGAACCTCAAGTCTTTCAAAATGGGTGCATTCCAGCTCCCACCACCTGGTGGCCAAAATATGCGCGCTGGGATTTTCCAGCAGTTGAATCAAAAACGGTCAAAGACTGTTTTTCCTTGCTAAACCTAGAGATATGGAACCCATACCATAAGAAGGAAATACTCAAGAAGATACGATAATTGTTTCGTGGATTGCACCCTGTTAAACCAGGGTGACTTAAATATCTAAATCTCTTTTATTAAACTGTAAAACGAATTGTTTCCTCACAATAAGACTACGGCAGCATGTCCTCTTAAGATGAGGTGGCTTCCTTCAGGTACGCAATGAGATCGGCACGCTCCTGCGGCTTCTTCAGACCAGGGAAGACCATCTTGGTTCCAGGAATGTACTGCACATGAGAACAACATATTCAGTTTGTGTTATCAAGATACCACATATGAGTGGAGGTACAGGAATCCAAAGGTAAAAAAGGAGCGCTAAATAGTGAAGGCATGTTTTATGCTAATTACGTGCAGGGAAAACCATACCAGCATATGGACCATGGATTCTTTGTAAACAAGCTTACATCTCAAAGTAAACAAGACTCAAAAGGTCGAAATTGCTGTCTATGAATGAAGTTAACTTGACTAGTACAAAGTACAACTATTGTAAAGTTTCTTTTAAAGAATTCCAGATGTGCTGAAGGGAATCAGGAAAGCACTATAGCAGAACTAACTTCAAATTTGCTTTAGACAAATGAGTAGACATTGAAGAAATTATTTTAGAATGTCTCAACATAACTAAAAACAACAAGCAACTATAATTCTAAGAGAACTCCAGGTGTGATCATCCTAACAGATAACAATGCACACAAATCCTGATTTTACATGGCCTCTAAATCTCTAATTGATATTTGCATAAGCTTTATACCGGATTGGGAATTCATCCAAACCGATTTCCAAGAATCAAGTTGTTCTAATCTTGGAATTTCTAATATTAGTTAAAATGAGGTTTTCCTCAACACAGACAAAGCTGTTGTACTGTACTACAACATGATATGATAACACTACCGTTGTAGCTCTAATATAGCAGTAACCAACATTTATTAACACTGTTCAAGTGCACCATCATAACATCTGTTTATAACAATGCTTAGCCTCCTCCAGCTAGAAAACATCTGTTTATAACAGACTTAGTTTGACTGAAGTTCTTTATATTCTGTACAGTTTTGTAAGGATTAATGAAAGCACATGCCATAGTATGATGATGCTTCAAACTCTCATCCACAACATGACCAATACGTCTTAGCGAATGAAATCTCAGATTGGATAGCTCTAGCACAAGTTGCACTCCGAAGGGAAGAAAACAACAGCAACACGCTATATTACTATCACAGCAAATAAAATTCTCTGAGGTCACTCAAGTGATCATTAGCCATACCTTCTTAGGATTAAGCAGGTAGTCATACAGAGTGTTCTCCTCCCAGATCACAGCCATGTTCTTGTTTGCTGCAGAGTAGGAATAACCAGGGGTAGTACCCGACTGCCTCCCAAACAGACCATTCAAGTTTGGACCTGCAAAGGACGAACATTACTCATTAATTATTATCAACTACACCAATTTTCCGTATTAGTAAGAAACCAGTAAGTGTGCAAATGTCTTATAGATAATCGTTAATCCCAAAATAAGCAGATGCCTAACAATCCAATATCAGATAATCAAATGCGGAAACTTGCATATCAAAGCACAACGGGGAACATCAACAAATAAATAAATAAATCTGGATAGGAGACAAATCTCAAGTAGAGAGATAGCTAAAGCTTACAGCTAACGAGCAGCAATCTCATCAGACTCACCACAGAAGCACAGAATCACTGCCCATTTCAGAGCAACAAACAATACACAGAAGCGTACCATGAGTTGATCAACAACTAAACTACTGCACAAGTTCTAAATCTAATAAAACTGAATAATAACAGCGAGCAGCAGACCTCATAAACCATTACATGTAATGCTAAAAACACGGGAACAAAGCAACAATCTACTGCAATATCAACTACCCCATCACCAATCGCACAGATCTAAGAACCATTCCATGCAGCACCAAGTACGCGCAGATCTATCGGTACAAGTTCCGATCTGAACCCACCGCTCTACAGCCCACCTCCACAAAGAGGAGCAGAGGAGGAAGATCGAACGAACCATCCAGATCGCCATCCCCCACCCGCACCACGAGGCTAGCTAGGCACGCTTGGGCTTTAGAGAAGCCGGGGGGCCGGGGGCTCACCTTGCTTGTGGCCGGCGCCCTTGTCGACGGTGTGACACTGCGCGCACTTCGTCTTGAAGATCTTCTCGCCGGCCTTGGGGTTGCCGGGGGGCGCCTCCGAGAACGACGCCATCGCCGCCGCACGCAGGAGAGATCTGAACCTACGAGGATCGGAGGAGGCGAGGTGAAGCCCTTGGGGATTTGTGAGCACGGGAGGCGCGTGGGGTAGGGGCGTTCCGGGGAATTGGGTCGGGTCCAGAAGGTTTCCGTGTCTTGGAGAGTAAGGAAGGAAAGGAGTGGGCGGCGCATGGGTAGTAAGCGTGGACACCGAACGCCCCGCTCGGTCGGTGTACGGCGTTTCGTGGACCGGGTCTTTGGACTGCTTGGGCCTTGGAGGCGAGCGCTAGAGTCTTCTTCGTTGACTCGTGAGGAGTCGGCCGTTTGGTGGGGAAGGGGAATCCTGTCCGTCGGTGGGTAGGGTATGGGGTGGATGGACAGTCCTGATTGGATTCCGCGTATCCTCGTTAAGGGTGTTTGGTTGATGGATGGTTGCAGTGAGGGCGGCTAAGAAAAAGTAATATTCTTTATAGATGTTAAATCGTATTATTCATTAAAATTGATGGTACGATGGTATTCAACTCATCCCATCAATCAAATATAAACTCTCATCCTATCTAACTCTCAACCACTAATCAAACAAAAATTTGGCTTATCCCATTTATCTCTCACCTCTTTAACCAAATATAAATTTGGATGGTTTCATCCTATTAAGGTGGATGGCACCATCCCATTCACCTTTTGTCTTTGAACCAAACAAATGCTAAGTACAAGCAGGCAACACCCCTATAGACCACATCATTATTATGATGAGGCCTCACTTGAGAGGTGGAATATGTGAGTGAAATTCGTCGATTTCAACTATTTGCTAAGGTTACGTTTGAGATTTTTCTAACTTTTAATTAAAAAATTAACTATTTCTTAGTATAGCTACTGTGAAATTCCAAACAAGTCCTAAATTAGAAATGATACAAATTGGCCAGTACCACCTCAAAGGTCATTAAGATGGAAAATATCACCGACAGATGCCCCCGGTCCACTGGTTTGTACTCACACGGACGTTTAATCTAGTACATCCTTGCTGTGTATCAGAAATCAGGAAATCTGCAGATGCTGATGCACTACATGGTTCTCTGAGGACAGTCCGATCATGAGAACCGACCGCAAACAATTGAAATGGGAGGTCCCGTACAGCCGTGTTTTCGGGCTGCCTTGTTTTCCCAATCGTGATCGAACGGACGGCAGGGCTTTCATTCAGTTCCAATAGACAAAAGGATAAGCTGATAGCTAACTACAGAAGTGATCACTTTTTCAAGTCTCCTTACGTTATTTTCTTTTACAAATCTAGTCTATCCGTGAACATATTTACAAATCCAACATCCTACCCTATCATGAAAAGCACAGAAAACGACACCCATCCACTACCGTACCTGAGAAGCGTAGCAGCTGGCACTAGTGCACCTAAAGAGCGCAGGAGGCTAGCAAGTGCTGATAGGCAGGTGAGCACAGGAGGCGCATTGCCACAGCAACGAACACAGGAGGAGAGCTGTCACGGCTGATGAGCGCTGGAGGAGCGCAGTCACGGCAGGGGAGCATGGAATGTGACTTCTAAAGTGAGGATAGAACTATATTTGTAATTCCATGTGAAACAGAGCCAAATTTGCACACAAAAAAAAAAGAGAAAGGGGCTAGAAAAGTAATCAATTCTTAACTATAAACTAATAAGTAGTTCTAGACGAACATTTTCAACAGATGAAAACCGTGGCTTACCTTCGAATCTTTTGGTGGTGTCAATGTTCTTCAGCTAAAGCCCCATTTATTTCAGGTATATACAATGTTCCTAAGTAATTCTTGGACAGTAGAAGAACTACGGCATTAGTGGATATGATACACGTAGCTACATACAGTACTACGTCTACGGTTACTCTAACGAGTGACAAAAGTGGTCGTAACGACACAAAACACCAACCGTTGACACGGGAATAACACGGACGCTTTTATCTGCGCGGAGTGCTTCGTTTTCCTTCACATTTTCACAGCTATCTTGTTCAGCAGGATCCTAGAATGGAGACTTGGGATTGGGTTAGTGCCAGCGTGGAGCAGAAGCCCTGCATTGGATCAAATAGATGGTTTTAAGTTGCATAAAATGCGCAAATGTTATATACAGGAAGATTACTGTGAGATGACAATATTCTACATTTTGATAAGTCTAATGATTTTGGTGCTCATGATCAATTGCTTACTTTGGGTTTCTTCCACCAACAGACAAATTATTTGGGTTTGGCTTGCTCGCTATCTGAGATGGCCGGCGTGGTGGGGTAGGAGGCGGTGGTGGCTGCATAATCAAGTGAGCAAAAGGTCAGGATCCAATTTCTAGTTAGAATTCAAAAGTTATGCATCCAATCATGAATATTTTGCAAATTCCAATGATTATTGAGCAGTAACAAAATAAAAGCCCATACATTGGGTGCCCTCCTTCCATTCAGCAAAGTTACATTCTTTGATGCGGATACTCGAGATCGCACTGTCTCCTGAATACCCAACAAAAAAACATGATAATCAGCACATCAATAGTGTTTATTCTTGTAGTTTCATTCTTTCATTACAGCTGTACTTTGTCCCTGATAAGATTAATTGCATACTTCAGTGATATTGGTCAGTTTATACTATCATGATGCGAAATTCTAACTTTAGCTGCCTGGAAAAGGCTATGCAAAGTCCCAGAATATGATGTAAGCCTACTCTTTCCATAATGTAATGGCATCATCAGTTGTAAATTTTCTCACAGGCTTCCCTGCGGCACCTGGCAGCTAATTTCCACTCAAAGAAGATTGCAAACGGAGTCAACAGAGAAGCATTCAGGATATGGAGAAACAATGTCATATAATTAACTTAGTAAAAAAGCGCCAGGCTGTAATAATAATACAAGGACACCAACATCCAACAATCTAGGATCTACCAGCATGTGGCATCTGTCACTGCAGTACTACATGCATGTGTATTGCACAAATAGAATGGAACAAAATAAGCTAGAGATTGTTACCGCTTTGGTTGGCTTTCTGATGTTTTCTAGGACTCGGTTGGCTCTTCCATGGGAAGTCAACATTTTCCTAGGAGGAAGGTTAACAGAACTAAAAAATAAGATAAACTGTGGTTAGAGCAATAGGACTAAATCAAATTTGACAATCCAAATCATTCCAGCTCCATAATAGAATTAGCACCTTGATTTTTGTATCCCATCCACTTGATGTTCCATCCTTTCTTTGACATAGCTGCCAAACGATGCAAAATAGAAGAAATCAAAATCTAAATGCAAAAGTAATTAATTAAGAATCTCTCAATAAGTTTGCAACAGTAACCTTTTGATTTCTGGCTTGCTATTTTTAACAAGATTTGGAGTAATCGCCTTTTTGGGAGTAACCTGCATGAGGAACAGAGAGGAAATAAGAAATTCACTATGGCAAACGTTGCTGTCTATAGTATTGTCCATTGTTGACTGATACATAGGGTTAATCCCTTTCAGCATGTTTTAGAATACAATTATTGACATGTTATGGTAAGAGAAGGGATTGGGACGTACTGCTGTGGCCATAGCACCCTTTGGGTGAGCTGGCATTTCTCTCAACCTGAAAGGTGTTATTGGATCCGATTTTAGGGTAATCTCTATGGAGATAGGGTGTCTTTCTCCAGTAGAAGGGCGATGTGGGGTGGTGGCAATGTCAGCATACATTGGTGCACTTTCCCTACTGAGGTGTCTCTCAGGAGTAGAAGGCCAGCATGGGTGAACATTAGAATGCTTCAGTGCAGTCTCTCTCGTGACAGGGCGCCTCTCAGCAGTAGAAGGCCTGTGTGGGGGAGCAACATTGGCATGCTTTGATGCAATCTCTCTTGCGACGGGCCGCCTCTCAGCAGTAGAAGGTCGACGCAGTGTGACAACATCAGCATGCTTCTGTGCGGTCTCTCTGGTAATAGGGCATCTCTCGGCAGTAGAAGGCCGACGCAGGGTGACAACATCAGCATGCTTCTGTGCAGTCCCTCTGGTGACAGGGAGCCTTTCGGCAGTAGATGGCTGACATGGGGTGGCAATACCAACATGTGCCACATCTCTGTTTATAGGGCGCCTTTCGGCAGTAGAAGGTCGACATGGGGTAGCAATATTGGCATGCTTTGGTGCTGGCTCTTTGGTGATAGGGCGCCTGTCAGCAGTAGAAAGCCAATGTGGGGTAGCAATGTTGGCTTGCTTTGGTGCCAACCTTCTGGTGGCAGGGCGTCTTTCAGCAGTAGAAGGCCGACATGGGGTGGCATTTTCAGCAGGCTTCCGTGAACCATCTCTGGTGACAGGTTGTCGTTCCCTAGTGGAGAGTCGTTGTGATGCTGCTGAGGAAGGTCTTCTAACAGCTATAACACCAGGAGCTTCTTTTTCCATGTGTTTGCTTCTTCCTGTGGTGCCAACCATATTAATAGCTGCTTTTGCCCTTCGCAATGACTGAATATTTTCTGGCTTGGCTTTCTGGTTTATCACACTGGGCTTGCCTGAATCAAGTCCCTGAAATTATTCAAGAAAAATATATTATAGCTTATGGAATAAATGTTCAAGTTCTGTGGCATATAATCAATGCAGAACAGAAAATATATTTGTCTAGCTAACTGCAACTTAGGTAGAAGGAAATTGTATAAATCAATCTAGGCAGGCAACTAGGTATTTCAAATGAGAGAAACCCTAACTTATGTAATCTAGTTCCCTAGTTTCACAAATAGTGGGTATTTCTTGTGTGTCTTGCATGACTGAGCAGTTGGAGATCATTATGGGGTCCACCGGTCCAGGCCAGTATGCTACTTATGAGAGAAAAGAGTCTATGCAGATAGCAACAATAGTTCTGCCAAGATAAACACCAAAGCATGATGAAAAACACGTCGAAATTTAGTGTGCCATTACCTTATTAACAACTGTGTGATCAGGGATATTACTAGTAGTCATCTTGACTGTCTTTGGAATATATTTTGAAGCTTGACTAATCCGGGAGTTTTTCTCGATAGTTCTCTTAGGAGTCATCATAGTCTCATGGGGCATCCCCAGATCATCTTGTCTGCAATTAGCATTTTGCTGCAACATATCCATACTGTTAGAACAGTTATCACCACAAGCATTTTCACTAATTTCTTGGCCAATTAGTTGTATGCCTCCAACTGGTGAAGAACGAGTTGATGCAGAAATTTCATTATTTAAGTTCTCATAGTCATGATCCTTGTAGCATTCCAGTTCATGCTCAGATGTGGTCTCAGCAACTGTGTGTTCCATGGAATCATCAATAAGTGTTCCAGATCCAGCAGGCGATCCATGCTCTGCAGCTGGTTCATTTTCTCCTGTCTGACTGGAATCACTGCCATCGCCACTGTACTCTAGATTAAGTTCAGTCTGTTGGTTTTGTTGTTGTAAAGCCTTTAGCTCCCTAATCCTTTTGAAGTATTCTTCAAAGTACGCCTTCTTCTTAGCAACTAATCCATTGAACTTAACAAACTCTTCATGACGCCTGTCATTGGTAAATACAGACCACTTCTCCCATGCTAGTGATTCCAGCTCAAATCTTCCAAAAGATATGGAACCATGATCAAACACTTGTGGTGTTCCCTAAAGAAAGAAATAACACAGATAAAAAAAGTGTGAGAATATTAACAAAAGTGATGATTCTACATTTGTAGAAAGGCAAAAGCAATTAGCTCCTAAGGAAGCCTTTAAGTTAACAGCACTAACCAATACAGACAGGCCTAATAACAGTTAGCATGGAAGTTCTAGCATTTTCTATTGCACAGGTACTCATCAATTCATAGATTTATCAATCTTTGCTTCAACTGAACATCATATATGCCAATAAAAAAACATATGGTTCCTCATACAGAGACATACCTAATACTTAGTAGTTACCATGTAAGTTCTATCTATTTTACTACATCTGGTAAATTCTTTCACTGAACATTATACATACCAATAAAAAGATGTATGGTGAGAGAGAGAGAGAGAGAAAGATCACCTGAGAACTATCCTGCACAGAGGATTCCTCCTGTGGCCATGCAAAATAATTTTGATTGACCTCTGTTGCCATGTTATATTGCATGACTAATTCATTGTACTTGAAAAATTATACTAGCAAATTCTGCAAAATCAAACAAGTCATAATCATAAGTAGAAAGCATAATTGAGGTTTTTTGACAATCAAGCAGAAAAGTACTTGATAAAATTGTTCACAGTTTTTATCAGAAAATTATGAATCAAATAACTGAGCTAGCTCCACCAGAAAATCTCCAAAACCGACTCACCACCCTGGTTTTGAGTCCAATTTGTGATTTCTCGCATAACAACAAGCGCTGTCCCATAAGGAAGAATGAGATCCTTGCGTAGCATTTTTAACCGGACGAATATTGAGAAGTAAAAGCTCAAAAACCATGTCACTATTGAGAAGTAAAAGCTCAAAAACCATGTCACCATACTGAAAATGATATAAATTCCCACAAAACTCCACTATTTTGAAATTAACAACTCTGTCGCCGCAAATAAATCATGATACGTTCATGAATCATGATCACGTCCAATCGCACCATCGGGCCCTTAACATCGGTCTCGACACACCTACCCTCAGAAGCCAACCGTTCACCAACAATAAATTTCAGTACTTCATACGCCAACTAGTCAAACAGGTAAATATCGATAATAACTAGGCCGCCAAGAAATAGCAACATCGCAAATGAAAAACAAGATGAAATGGAAGAGTATACGACCCCACGAAACATCTGAGATGTCGATTTAAAAAGAAAGGTGCGAAGAACTACTACAGCTGCAAATAACTCGCACTAAACTACTGGTACAAGAGAGCTGCAATGATGAAAGCTCGTTTAACTACTGAATTCCTAAGCATTTGAAGAATTCGGCGAGGCTGGGATAAGAAAACAACATCAGGAGAATAGCTACGAGTTGCGAAATTTAAGGCTTTGATACGATCAAAACAAAGAACCTTTTAAAGGCAAATTTGCAGAAATCATGCCCTAGATAACGTTCTTGCCGAGACTAGTGACAAAATAATCAGGAGAAGAAAAGGGAAAGCGTGAGAAAAACTACCAAAATCAGAACAAGAAAAAATGGATCTTTTCAAAAACATCAGCAACCTTCAAAGCGAAGAGCGGAAAGGGGGAAAAAGGAAAAGAATCGCATCGAAAGAAACGAATCAAGAAACCCCCACCTCAAAAACCAAGAAACGCGGCAGCAAGAAGAAGCAAAAAAAAACCCAGGCGAATCCAGCAGCATTGCCGAATTCCGCACCGCACCCCGAATCCAACCCGCGCCTTCATTCCAAATCTCCCCCCAAAACCCCACCAAGAAACCCTTTAAAACTCCCATTCCTCCGCTCCAAAACCGCCAAAGAAAACCCACGGCGAACAGGCCAGCCAAAACCATCCCAACCTGGAACCGCAGGCCACCAGTCGGCCGCCGGCGCATCGGACCCGTCGAAGCCCAGCCCAGCGCGTCCCTCAGATCCCAAGCACAACAGCTTGCAGAAGAAGCACTGTGGCTTCTACCTCCCCTTCTCGCAGCACCTGCTCTGGCTTTGCCTACGGTTGGGTGTACCAAGAGCTGTCTACTGAAATGTCCTTGATTTGATTTGCTTCTACCGCTGCTGGCGATGGATGGTATAGCATGTATGGAGGTGGTGTTAATTGCTACGGGGATTCCTTCCTTGCGGGCTGCACGCCGGATCAGCTGTGGACTAGCGAGCGTCAAGTTACTACCTGGCTCACTGCGCTTTGATTGGGTGGTGCGGCCGAAGAAGCTTGGGCCTTGGGGACAAAGCTGAGCATTGGATTATAGAAAAACAAGGGGATGAAGTTACATACGAAAGGCTCATGGGTTTATAATTTGTT
The DNA here is from genome assembly GCA_036346375.1 of Guadua angustifolia. Lineage (NCBI taxonomy): Eukaryota > Viridiplantae > Streptophyta > Magnoliopsida > Poales > Poaceae > Guadua > Guadua angustifolia. Next base: position 34,913,844 of record CM070509.1, on the reverse strand, counting down.
AAAGAAAAGGCATCGTTTTTGTTTGGAGATGGCAGCTTTTTTTATCAATTCAAATTCTGATTGTTAGTTATAAACAATGTGGGGTGCACCACAATATCCTATTAGCACTATAAATTAGCGTGGTTTGCCTTTTGTGGCTTACAACTTTTTTTTTAGATTTTGTGGGCACTTTCTGTAACCTTCTTAGAAATAAAATTTTCGCTGCTCTTCCTTTTAAAAGGAAAATAAAAAATTATTTCCAAACTACGATAACATCTTTTTGTTGACCAAAATTTATAGGTTGCATAGAGAGATAGATTTGTTCCCATTGAAAAGAATCCAGGGTGAGCATGGCGAAGGTGGATCATTCCTCTAAATTATTAAATTCTATGGGTGAGGACGATGACAACTACTAACAAGTTCATGTTTCTATAGAGTTTTCCTTTATGATTTTCTTGGGACTGCTAGCGTATTTGCCCACTTATTTTCTTTTTTCTTTTGCAAAATAGCTTCTTTAAAAAATTGCAAAAAAAAAATAGTCCGTCTCCATGCTACAATATCATGGGGAGGAAATCTCGTTGTACCGTAGCGCGGGATTTTTTTAAAAAAAAATTGAATTACCGCAGAATGGGAGCGTGAAAATTGGTTGCGCCAAATCCACCGGCGTCAATGCAATGCCGCGGAATATAGGCATGAGAAATACTATTGCCGCATAATAGAGGCACGGGAAATGCTATTGCCGCGGAATAGGGATGCAGGAAATGCTATTTCCGCAGAACAGGAACGTGGGATTTGGATTTTCCGCATCGAGGAGTGGTCCAGCAAATTTTGCGCTCCTTCTGCACGGAATGGGGCTATTTCTACAAAAAAAAAACATTGAGGCTAATTCTATTAAAAAAATTAGGAGCTAGAACAGAGAACATTTCATATGTGTGCTCCTTGCCTTTTCTTTTCCTTTTTCTGTTTGAAAAAATGCCTTTTCAATATTCAGTGGGGCATTTTTATTTGTGAAGTGGTTCTTTTGTCCTTCTCCTGAACTAAATAAAAGCGTCCACAGATTTTCCACCCTTGAGCGTCCACAGATGGCCATGGACCACGTAGAGGTGTACAGATGAGGATGGATTAGTAGGGGAAAAACAAAGAGGCTACTAGCTGGCTCGTTATTTTGTAATGCATGCCTCCAATGGCACAACCTTTGAAATTATAATGGAGCTATATAAATAAGCTCTGGAGATGCTAAAACCCGTCAAACATCACGTAAGAAGATGCATACATCTTGTACGAGTTTTCTACGCACCACCTGTTATTACTTGTACAATCTTGAAAAGCCTTCGTATAGAGAGAGCCTTGGACGAATTAAGTGTGTACTTCCTTCGATAACAAATAGTTATCAATTTAGATATTAAAATGGTCTTTAAAATATAGTTTTTGATCACTTATTTTATATTATAATATATTTATAAAACTTAATAAAATTATAATATTATAAAAGTACTTTTCAAGACAAATTGCTCACTATTTTCATATATATATACAATTTAAATATTTAAAAGATATTGACAATAAAGTTTAAAAATTTTTATTGTATCTATGTTTAAAACAACAATTATTTGTGAGTGGAGGGAGTGTAAAATAGTAGTTAGCATGTGAATCCTATGAAATCCGGGTTTTCATATTCTTTATGTCAGTTACTAGCTACTATCATCGTACACACATTATACAAAGCTTTCATTCACTAATTAACACTATTACGATGTATCTATGCCCCGATGGCAACTAAAATTAGTTTCGTATACCACATCTCGCAGTACCGTGAAACCTCACGGATCAGGTTAAACCAACGCGGCGCGTAGTAAATACGCCCATATGATATGCATGCATGCATGGCGACCGCTGTGAAATCAGGGAAAACAGAGGGTAGAAGAAAAGGCAGGATGCACGTTGACATGTCTTATGGCCACATGCATGCACGGATCTGCATCTACATGCGTACAGATCAGATTCCCGACATGGGGAGGAAGAAGACGGCTCGTCGCCTCAGTCGTGCGCTTGTTGAAGTATTATCTTTTCTAGCCTTTTCCATACTCCCACCTCTAATATATCACTTAAATAAATGTTTTATACTCTTTTATCACATTTTTTTGCTACATACCCTTTTCCATATGTATAAGGAATATGTAAACAAATTATGCTATAAAGAATGGATTTAATGAAATTTTTTATGAAACTCACTTTGGAGTATCTTATAATCAGTATTAGAGTATACTCAAAAAGATAAAGAGGTATAGCAACATCATTTAGACAGTATATTAGAGGTGGGAATACATACACCCAGGAGTATGGAATCATTTTCCTATATGTGTGTGTGTGTGCAAATCAGTTTCCTTCTAAATAAATTTGTAAAAACTATGCCCTTTCTGACTAGGAAGGCATGTCACTTACTATGCTCATGAGCCTCGGTAGGTTTTTAAACCTACGGTGGTAGCAATGTTGAGCCAATCTCGGTGTTATGCTCCTCTAGCTCGAAAGGAGATCCTACGCTCGGTTGCAATCCTACCAAGCTCTCTATGCTCAACAGCTCCAGTCACCGACCTGTCGTGGGTCTAGAAAACTACCGAGTTTCACGAGCGTAACAGGTGACATATTTCATCTACCGTGTCTTTCACGGTTGTGAAAAGGACTATTTTTTTTACTAATTTATTTGGAGAGACACCAGATTAAAAAAAAGTTTACAAAGAGGCTGGGAAAAAAGGTGGCTTCTCGTTTGTTTGCGCATTCTTTCCTTCATTCCTGCTGCCTGCAGCCTGCCTCCGCAGGCCGAATATACTGTACATGTCTGCGTGTTTGTGGTCAAAATAACGGAGAGAAGCTGCATGTCATGCGAGCATGCTTTGCTTAATTGGCGAGTGCATGCATGGGAGCTTAGCTACTAGCTCACATGGCCTTCGTCTTAGAATACTCCTCTCATCAACCGCTACGTGACATGTTGGTGGTTGGCTTCAACGTACCAAAAAAAAAATGATACCATGACGCGGCTTACCTGAAAGACGTAAAAACTTCGTAGGATTTTCGTAACAATCTTACAGAAAATGGTGTGATTTCTGTATGTACTTGTGAAATTCCAAATTCTGTACATATCTAGCCCTGTACACCATGTGTGTGTGTTTTTTCTGCAAGAATGGCCTCCTCCCCATTGCGAAAGCTGTGCCCGAGGAGCGCGGGAGGAGGCCGACTCCGCGATAACTTACACGAATTGCTATTAGGTATGTGTGGAAGCAAACAAGTATACATAACTTACAAGTCCTACACGTTGCTCGTTAGGTATGTGTGCCTCGCAAACAAGTGTGGCTAGTGTGGCCTCCTCATGTGCTACCTAGACGTGCATGTGATATGTGTCATCTGTGTGTCTTCTACAGTGGCCGCCCCTGGCAGTGTAGGCACGCCTGCCCCCAAAGTCATAGTCCCCCTGTATGCAACTACACCATAGGCTTTTGGCCTCGTCTCCCAAACGTGTCTTGTTGATCTGATGAAAGTAATTACCAAGAAGAAATCTTAGAAGCCCAGGGCATGTGTGGTTAAATATTTTTGGTGTTCTTTGAAGACCTCCTCATGGTGCTACCTTTTATTGAGCGTGCATGTGAAATGATGTGAACTTAAAGAGTGTTGCACTAAATTTACAGACACTTTCTCTCATGATGGTTCATCTGTTGTTGAGGTACATGATCTTATTTCTGAATTAAAGATTATGAAATTCACTTTGCTAGATGACGCATTGTCTGCTATAGAGATTTTCGAGCATGTCAGTTATGTGAATTGTGATCCTAATATCTCTATTGCTTATCGAATCTTATTTATCGTGCTCGTGGATCGCTTTGCATCAGCTGAAAGAAGCTTTTCAAAATTGAAATTGTTGAAGAACTATTTGAGATCAACAATGACTCAAGAAAGGTTAAATGATTTAGTGACTTTATGCATCGAGAAAAGTTATTGGACGAGATTGAAATCAATAGTATAATCGATGACTTTGTATCACAAAATGTTAGAAGAAATTTTTAAGATGATGCCAAATGCCAAGTAAGTGTTTATGATTACAATTTACATTTGTCATTTCATAAACTTTAAATTGTTCTATAGAAGTATTTTTTGTGCATCGAATATTAATTTCTTCAATGATATATATATGAGGAGGTGGAAGGGGCCTCCATATAAGTTTTCGCCCCGGGCCCCCAAAATGCCAGGACCGGCCCTGCTTCTACAGTGGTGGAGGGAGCCATTTTTGCGAAAAATACGTTGAGACTAACTTTACAAATAAATGATATGCAGAGAGCTAGATATGTGCAGTGTTCTTAAATTTCTACGTTCGAAAACGAACCTTCATATATATCAACGGATAGCCGAGCCGACATGCATGTTCTAGCTGCTGATAGAGTAGCAAGTTCTTAGCACCATTTTTAGGTTAGTATAGATCAGAGTGGACACCAAACCGCATCTTGCATGTTTAGGAAATGATGATCAATGCAAAGAACAGCCGTTGAAAAAGTAATTAAGTTGTCTTGATAAAAGCATCCAGTAGATTTAATTTAGTCTGGGCCCACTTGTAAGTGAGAGCTGAGAAGGGATTAAGCGCCCGTTCAACTTGTGGGGTCCATAGAAGGCAGACACTGCTCGGCCACATGAAAGCCACATGGTTCGGCAATTATAGATGCACAGCATGATGATTAATTGATAGGGTTTTTGTTCAAAGGATTAGCTCATCTAAGAATGGGTTGGTCCATCATAAGATCATCCTACAAAATTTAATAGAATGGCGTGATCCCTTATTTTATATTAAACTTATGTTTACAAGAGATGAGCTACACCGATCTATTCTATTTCTCGTACCAAACAACAGATCTAAGTTCAAAGCTAGCATGATTTATCTCTTGAACCGAAACAGCCCAAGCTAGCCATACCTGGAACTCAACGTTGGAATTTTTTGTGGAGTAAAACAAGGTGGGATATGCTCATCGTGGCATGGCCAAACCCAAAAAACATCGCTTTGACTCTGATTAAGAGCAAGCGTAAAATAAAGATTTTATTCAAAAATAAGATAAAATAAAGGCTTAGTTCACCAAAGGTTAAGATTACCGCTCAGTGATAATCAGACATATGTGCATGAGTCCATGACAACATTGATGAAGTTGATATACGTCCTGATCCACACTACATGCACGGCATAGTTGTACGCTACACCTGTCCATCATAACTAACCTAAACATATCATGATAGCAAAGGACCACATGATCAAAAATAGGTGGGAGATAACAAACAAGGTAAATGCGTATTAAGGATATAGATTCCTTCATTTGTGCTCAGTTCGAAGAGTAGATATTAGAGCTGCAACATTTTCCACCTTGAAGTCATAGTTTGGAACGGATACATGGCACTCCCTGCGGTTTTTTAATTGGCATTGTTGACTTGGACCAGTCAAACTTCGTAATCTTTAACTAATAATTATTTCTAAACTTTTAGTTTCATCGTATTACAATGATATTGATTTGTCATAAAAAAACTTTCACAGCATTATACTTCCCTGACATTTTATAAATGTATTAGTGTAAAATTAACGGTCAAAGTTTAACCTTTGAGACCATGAAAAGTCAACAGTGTTTCGCAAACAAAAGTAGTATATCTTGCTAAGATAGCGTTTGGTTGCCCGGATAAGATTGGATAGAAGATAGCCATCCAACCTAGTAGGAATAGAACCATCCATATGCCTATTTGGTTGGATGGATAGAATAAGCCAATATTTTGTTTAGTTTGATGGATGGGCTGGTTGTGATCAAGGTTTTGAATTTTTTTGGCACCCATCGAAATTAATGAAATTTGGTAATTCGAAAATTTTAGTGGAATTTCGGGACGAAATGGTTTGTTTCATCCAAAAATTTGAATTTTTTGACAAAAATTGATCAAAATTTGAATTTTAGGACAACATTTGACCATAATTTGACCGAGTACACATATTCATGCAACAAACTAGATGAGTCCGTCCAGCCTTTTTTTAGATAGCTCTATTCAACATCTTAGAGGAATATTCTAAAAAAACTCGATGACCCTAGCTAACCCATCCCCTATCTAAACAATTGGATGACTATAAATACATGGATGATCATCTCCTATCCAGCCTTATCCAGGCAACCAAACACACTCTTACAGTAAGTGTACGGCTTCTTGTAAAATCTCTATGAAAATTCTATTTTTTGAAGAGACCTAATTCTGTCTAAATTTTTGCCTTTTATCAAAACATTCGATGTTTATGCTAATAAACCAGTTTGAATAACCAACCAATAGTACATTTATTACTGGACAGGTCTAAAAAATATGCGGCAAACTTTGTAGAGTGCAAAAGCTAATCTTTGCGACGCGGGGGTTAACCGCAGACGGGTGCCCTATCATTGAGGGAACCAAACTATGCTCTTCTCACCTATCCTCTGTCCAACTTTAGGTTTCTTTCCCTTTCAACTTTTCATCATTAATTGTCAAATTAGAGATATCAGCGCCACGATCGATTTGCATGGCCATCCAACAACTCAGCGGGCAAATGTATACCTTATATTATAGGGGGAGTATTGGCGAGCGCTCAGACGTGCCACATCACCCTCCTATGCGAAAAGGCCCCTCAAGTTCCGCTTATTTCCGTCCAGCCTTGCCTCACATGTAATGAAACTGCGCGATCACGATCGCGCGGTGGAGCTCAAACTGGTAAAGAGCTATGGGATCAAAGCTTTGCGACACAAACGGCCATGATCCATGCGGCCAGCCTCCACTCCCTCTGAAACCCTACCATCCTCACTAGCCCGCACCTATCACACCCGTCGGCCTCACGCTCCCCTCTGTGGCCGCCGTCTAGTGTGCCCCTATCTGGTCACTCCTGTGGAGGAGGAGCCTGTCGAGATTGATGGCGTCAAGGTTCCCGTCAACACCTCCAAGTTGAATCCCGACAGCCCCGAGTTCGACAACCTCTACCTAGACATGAATGGGATCATACACCCCTGCTTCCACCATGAGGACAGGGCAAGTACGATTGCTTCCTCTCCCCCCCCCCTCTCACTCGACCTCGAGAATGTGTAAAATTTGATTCGGCTTTACGTTTGGGCGTTTGTGTTTGGGTTGCTTTGGGCTCTCGAGTATGGAAGGCTCAAGGGGGGGTTGTTTGGGAGTAACAGTGCGGTTGTCGTTGATTCGTGACGGATTTGCTTTTGATGATTGATGTATGAGTAGCTGTGGCGAGAGGAGACTAGGAGAAAAAAAATAGTTTGGTGGATCGTTGTGTCAGGAGAACAAAGTTAATTAATTTGCTGAATCGTTGTGTTTTAGCGTTAGCTTGTGCTGTACTTGCAAACTGATTTTTGCAAGTAAATATGAGCTGCTAAATTGTCCCTAGGCCATCTTGAGATACCATAAGGATGATGCAGTTCAACTATTGGAATTAATGTTGTAGTTTGATCATTCAAATTCAGTTTTATGTTGTCTATCAGATTGCATTGCAGATGAATTTGGATGAGCGGTGGTCAGGTTTGTGAATTTGCCAATCCGCTTATAAGGAGTTCAGTTTATGTTCATTACTAACCATCCAAGTATTACATGCAATCTGTCCCATCTCCATTCATGTGGAAACTTGTTTTCTATTCATCCATTTTTATGTGTGGACTAACAACAAGCTGGTTAATAAAGCATAAGCACTAATTTGGACTATTTTAAAGCACAAGGATCAAATTGAGTTGACAATCAGGACTCAAATGTAGCATTTCTTCTTACCTTAGTACATGTTTTATGTCCAATGTTGCCTCGGTTCAAGTTGCGTAACAATTAAGATTTCTTTTTGTTTTTACAGGTGGGTTTGGCTCTACAAAGGCTATTTCAAGAGAGTGTAGTCAAGCGTGAAGATCTATTTATAACCTCCAAGCTATGGTAAGCCCAAGTTTCTGGTGGTAGCCCTGTGCTTATGTCTTTGCAGTTTAGTTTGAATACTTACATGCCTACTTGGAGCTTTTAGTCCTTTATGTCCACACGGTCCAACTGATTTCTAGTGTGGCTATGCTTTTCAGGTGTGGTCATCATGCCCCAGAAGATGTGCCTAAGGCACTTGATGAAACCCTCAAGGAGTTGCAGCTTGAGTACTTGTATCTTTACCTTGTCTGCATCATCCATTTTAAGAATTTTAATTCAATACGTCATTTGTCGGGTTCTGGTCTCTGTATTATCAATGTCTTACTTCATGTCCATTGACATCAATTTACAACAAGTAGCTACTTTAGTTTTATATATCCCATATTTCCATTACTTTTCCTTTTAAAAACTATGTATCACTCTGAATCATTGAATATTAATACAGGCTGATACATTACCCTCCAAGGTATTTGTTAACCATCAACATTCTGTGTTACACGTGGTAGCTCATTGCATAAAGATTCTATTCAGAGCTTGTGATGTGCGGTCTGGAAATGTGGTTTCCTCTTATCATCCATTGGATACGTTGGAAGCTATTCCTTGAGTCCTGTCCTGCAACCATATTCAATAAAATAATATTCAATTAGCCTTATTAAATCTATGGATGTTTCTCCATCTTGTTTTGGTATTGATTGCCATTGTTTTCTTGACTTTTGATACACTTGGTTTGTTGTTCTAAGGTTACTTCTGGGGTTTATTTAGTCATCTTGAATGCATTATAGAAAAGATTATATATGTTTGACTATTTGATTATATTGTTCTGCACAATTTTGTGATAATGGATTGAAGATTCTTTCAGGTTTGCCTTTCATTATTGTATATAACGCTCTAGCCACTATCGTTATGTTCTCATTGAGCAATGTGTAGCAGTTGCCACTCACAAAACTCATGTATTTGTTTGTTGCTGATATTAATGTTTTAAATCACAAGACCTACCCTTCAAGCCGAAGTACTTTGTTACTTTTACTATTGGAATTTCATTTAAAGAAAACATAAATAGGGCAGTCAAGAAGGTAATTTATTGAAAAACTGAACTTTACAGTACATCCGAAATTACTCTTACGTCCTAGGTTGTATTGTCAAAATATGGTTGTTTACTTTTATCGTTACGTTTATGCATAGCATTAAATTGTAACTTGGTGAAATCCTTAATTGTTTTAATCTTTGGTTGTTGCAGTTCTTTGATAATTTTGCTATTCTATTATTTTGTTACGATGGTCAGGTGAGTGAATGGGATGAATTTGAGTGGTCAAAGCGAGCTATCCATATAATTGTCTTGAGAATAGGTGAAATGGTGCGCTCTCTGGTGCTTTGGTATTTCCTTAAATGTCTAGCTTTGTAAGGTGATTCTAAAAGTGTACTGATTTATCTTTAGCTCTAGGTGGTATGCCAAAAGATTCTTGCACCCTGATATTGTGGCACCTTATTGAGTATATCAGTATATCTTTATCTGGGATGAGAACCTTGGAGCTGATCATTTTTAATGCAGAGTATGCTTTGAATCTTTAGTTACAACAATTTTGTATTGCATATTATTTAGATGACTTACTAACATCATTGACATCACAAGTACATTAAACCTGTAAAGAAATATCGGTTAGATATCTCACAACCTGGTTTGGAGCCAGATAGGGGATTGACAAACACAAATCTAACTACAAACCTAAGAAGACAATACTGTATTATGAATACCAAGCATTACCACAAAGGGCTGGGCATTTCTTTTTTCCTAAAAATTGTTTGTCTATCCCTCTCTGTTGCGAAGCTGATATTGATCCAATTGTGTTGACATGCTTTCGCTATGTCTGAATCCATTTGATGCAACGTAGCACACAATCCTACATAGTTAAGGCTATAGAATGAGACATGCATAGGAGCTAGCTGATCATGAGGCAAACTACGTACACTGCACAGTGCACACCAAGTCACTAACCATGAGTCCATGACACAGATGAATCTCTAATGTGGAGATCAATATGTGTCAAGTTGGCACTAGAATATAACAAAAGGTGACGCGTTCAAGACATGGACTCTCGCAATCGTCGCTTTTCTATCCAATTGTCAATTTTTTTTTACAAATCTGATCTCTTTTGAACATAATTATAAAAATAACCTAGTCCCTCACTGTGGAAGCCCTAGTAGCCAACGTGTGTAATTTGTCACGCTTCCACACCACCGAAGCACCTATTGAGCTTCCATAGCTCCGAAGCTACCGATCTCTTCCACACTGTGGGAGCATAATAGGTGACACGTGTTGCCTGCCGATATTTCCTTGGTCAGGGATGGGATTATTTTTATAATTGTGTTGGAAAGAGTACTAGATTTGTAAAAAAACAGTTTGTTAGATGCTAGAAAAGTGACGATGTGACTCTAAGGGCCCACGAATCAATAAAACTAGTGCGCAACGAACCTATGCGTTGTTGCGGGCGTAAGGAATCGACGTCATAGACAAAGATTCTAATAGAGAGAAGATATCATTTTCGGGAACACGTTTAAAAAAGGAAACCAATCGTCGTAAATTTTAAAAATCGTAAAAGCTTCTTTATGTTCCTTTTTTAAGGTAGCTCGCGCATGCTCCAAGACCCTTTTAACAAATTTTAAAGAATTTACAAATTTAGTAACTCAATCAAATCAGCGAACTTGATTTAAGTGTGTCAGCAGCATTGTCAATTTTTTAAAAAAAATCTCAAAAGCTTGATCACAATTTGGAATTTTTACAGTAGTGTATGCATGCTCTCATGATCCTTCTCAAAAATTTTAAAAGACCTGTGAACTCAGTAGCTCAATTAAATCAGAGAAGTTGCTTCAAACACTTTAGCAGTATTGATAGAATTTTTAAAAATCGCATAAGTTTGGTCACGAACCAGATTTTTTACGATAGGTTAGGCATTCTTTGAGGATCATTCTAAAAAAGTTTCAAAAATTTACAATATAATTTAAGAGTTCAATAAAATCAGTGAAACTTAAAGTTGCTCTAAACATATTAGTAGCATTGGCAGAATTTTTAAAAATCGCACGGATTTGATCATAATCCTGTTTTTTTATGATAGGTCAGGCATTCTTCGAGGACCATCCTAAAAAAGTTTCAAAAATTTACAACATAATTTAATAATTCGATAAAATCAGTGAAGTAGATGCTGTATGCTGCGCCAGCTGCTGGAGTGGAACTTGGGACCTGCCGCACGCACGCGAAGGCTTCGGCCAACCAAGCTAGGCGTGGGCCACGAAATGGCAGGTAAAACAAATACATGTGCTGATGGAACTGTGTACTCTTGAAACCACAGTTTTTTTGGGCGACATGGCGAGCGCGCGGCCGGTTTGGCGCCGTAGTTCTCCGATAATAATGATTTACTAGGTAAGTTTATACACGGCGCACACTACCACGCGCATAGATGATTTTTTGGGCGAAAACTACACGGGCAGTGACGTGCATAGATGGTTTTCTGGTCGAAGAAAATAATAGCAGTAAGAATCTAATTATTTTTGGAGGGTAACTTTGTAAAAAAAACTTAGTTGGATGTAATTTTCAAAGTATTTCACGTGATTTTAGGATCGAAGAAAAGAACCGCAAGAAAAATGTAAGAGGTTTGAAGGGTCCATTCGAAGCTAAGAGAATATCGTTGTTCTGCGGCAAACTTCTTCTTAATCAAAGCTAAGAGATGATCGGTGTTCAAGCTTCTTTCATGAGCCTCATCAACAATAATAAATGAAATGCCATCCAGGCCCATATCATTCGATGCAAAGATGTAAAAGGCAACTATCTGTGGTAAATGCGAAATTGTCCCCAGAGTAGTTACCTTCTTCATCTACTCTTTGTGACAACGATATAGCGAAATTTTCCGAGGTTGAGTACGCATAATTGAGCCATTACAAGCAAGACTGAGTCGTGAAGAAATCGAACCAATTGGGTGCTTTTCCCAAAACCTGTTTCCCCAATTAAGATCATAACCTATGGAAAACAAAACTCATATAACTCGAGCCACTATTTTTGCATCGACATGTCATGATTTACAAATTTAAATAAATGAGTGAAACTAAATACAGGGATAATTTTGAGTAAAGCACAATGTTTGGCAACCAAACATTGGATAAACTACATAATAAAAAGATTGGCGCCTCATCGGCAAAAATGCACCTAAAACCCTCTGGCGATAAGCGTCGAAGGCACTAATAACACATGCAATTCCATCGGAAAAGCACGAGCAAGAATATTCGCCAACACACATAAAAATTCAAAACTCAAGACATGACTTGTATTAATTTACAAAGATGGAGACCTATTTAAACGGTTGAAACTTGACACAGACATTGCAATCGAAAACATGCACACAACCAAACTCCACGCACAACTCTTTTTCCGAGTTCCAAGCATAACAATCACAAACAATCAAATGGCTCGAACTTCATAGAGAACTCCCATCCTTACCGTTAGCGAAAATGTGATTGAGAATCTTCTGCGGTATCGTAGATTGGTAGCCCTCCTTGAGCTTCGTGCACTCAAGCGAAGATCGTCATGTGCACCTCGCAAAGTCCACCTCCTCGCCTTCATCGATCCCAAACACATCCACCCCCTTCCTTTTCTGGATTCCCCGTTCTTCTTCTGGTCATCACTGGTCAGGTCTGTCATTAACAAATCTCATCATACTCTTCAATCAAGGTAATACATGACATCATGATTAATTTTAGCAATTATTTTACCAATTGAAATTCCGTGTCCCACATAAAGGTCATCAGTTTATTCAATATGTAAGCATATAAGTAAACAAAGAGTAATTTATACTTATTGGCAGGTCTCACAAGTTACACCTATTGGCAGGTTGCACCCTAAAGCACAATAACTAAAAGAATTCTATGAGAAAGCATTAATTAGGTAAGCAATCAAGGAAAGAAGCAACAGGCAGGATGAAGAATAGAACCAACTGCTACCCGGAACAGCCAACTAAGATCTAACCTTTTCAGTAGCAACTAAATTCTAATTACCACCATTAAATTTACGCAAAAGCCATACCGAATGGCTTTTCATCCACAATTTGACAGGCTTAAGCACAAAGCAGCAGCCGAAATCACCTTTTGTGCTAGGACACCAAAGTTCGTAGATATGTGCATATGAAACTGTACTTTTTTTTGAATTTAAGATACTATATTAATTTAGCTAGCCAATCGAAGCATGGGGCACCAGCTGAAATCACTTAGAACAGAAGCCCCAAATAGTTTAGCTCAGAAAAACCTACAGTGTAGGATTTTGCAGTCTTTGAAGCTACAAGTGCATTAACAAAGTGAAATCACTTAGAACGAATCCTAAATAGTCTAGTTCGAAAACCCCTACAGGTAGGGATTTTACAGCTGCTGAAGCTACAAGTGCATTAACAAAGCCGATTTCACCAAATTGTTTGCTTGATTTGCCGTCATCATCTATAATCTAGAAAAAATGACTTACATCAAGAATTTGAAGGTTCTCCTTCACCTTGACCGAAGTTTTTCATTGAATTGCTAGATGAAATCGACCTTCTCATTGCGATGAAGAATATGGTTAAATGACTCCAAGCGCTTACCATCTTCAATGAAAAGAAACTCAAGAGGAATAAAACCCTTTTTTCTTGAGTAGATCAATAACATTATACCGTGGTCGAAAAGCAACAATAAGCGAATAAGATATCAATTTGCAAACCGTAGTATGAAACTCATCAATGGAACTTGTGCACAAGAAAGATATTCAATCAATCCAACCATATTTCTCTGAGCGTAAAAGCAATCAATTAATCCCATCGTGAAGTGACCAAGAATAAATCCATGCTAACATACTTGGCAATGGTATTTCTATGCTCTCCCAAAACTAAACCACGCAAATATTAAAGCAAGATAGTCGATAGAGTTGTGGATGGTCGCAAATAAGGCCCTAGGGTTACTTTAAAAATTGTGCTATTTGCTTCTTGGGAGAGCAGGAAGCAATTCCAAAGCACGTTTTGGCAAAAACAATTCCTTCTTCCCAACTGCTCACCATTAGCTTCTCCATCAAACAAATATAATGTGCAAAGAGACTATATGCTGAAAGAGATCTATGAAGTAACACAAGAGCAACAGTGCAACCAGACATACCGCTCTTGAATGCTCACTTATCTTCACCTATCGATAGGGATCAGCAATGGCACTTCCAACATGTGCCAACAATATCTAGTGATAATAGTATCACCTTCGGAGCTGTTTGATGCAAAACATTCAAATTTAATAATTGATTCAAGCACATTTAAAGAATCAAAGCATCATAAGTATCTCTTACAAAAGCAGAATAATGTAAGTCTACCATGTAGCTTGTACTTCTAGTTACAAAAGAAAAAGATATAGAACAAACAACATTTTGCCAAGATTGCGGGAAAACAACAAAATAATGTAGAGAACAAAAAGCGGGATTGTCGTACAATGTAGTTTATGAAAACAAATCAAGACAAGCAAGAGAGATTTCCTCACTTTGATCTTTATTTCTTGAATATTTTGACTTTCGCGTGTGTTGTTTTTGCATGTGTGTAAAAAACATTTGTTTAGGGTAGATTAAAGACTACGATGTCTAAGATGTGATTATCAGTTAGTATGAGACAAACAGTTTGTGTGAGTAAAATTGTCGCGATGGGTCAAAGGTAAAGCAAAGCGCAAAAACAGGTAAACAAAGCATCGACGAAAATGGGATGCTGCAAGCAACATCTCCATTAAAATGGGTTATTAGAAGTACAGAATACATCGTAAAAAAATGGTTCCGTAGCTATACAGTGAATGGCCCAATTAAACATAGTCAAGTGAGTTGGGTATGGCATATTGCAGGTCTCGTGATGGCTCTTATTGGATCTCTTCTTAGTAATACATTATAGGCATGGCAAGCTATTCAAGTAATACATTATAGGCCTGGCAGAGTGAACATGTGTAATTGTGAATGATTTTTATAACGTAGTACCGACACCCCAAAGCTGCTTACTAAAAGAACAGAAAATGGATAACAAATAAAATTACCAGAGCTAATTCAATTGTGTGTCACTCACTTGACGCAACAATTTTACGTGGCCAAGACCATACATTTCGGAGGTTTCCACAACCATTTTGATGATTGGTGGAGGATCAGCTTTTACTTGCCATATCAAAAGAATTCAATGTATCTTGATAGCCGTAATGTAGGAGATATGAATGAACAATCTGTCACAAGTGTATGGTACATACACATAAGGCGTCAACCTATAAAAGAATTTACATATGAAAAAGGGAGGAACCAAGCAAAGACAATAATTAAACAATTTAGTGGAAGCATGCTTAAAATTAGGTTTGGATGGAAATGAAGATGGTAAGCAACAAATTAGATCACACAAAATGATAAATCTCGAGAAAAACACAACATAAATGAACCCAAACAGAGTCATCATCATAAGTTACATGACTATTAAAGAAAGCTCTCTAATCACATATATTTTGACTTTAATTTTGAGGGAGTTTATGCAATATTTATCTGGGAATAGGATGCAGAATTATCGTGTGACACAAGACTAAACATAATAGATAATTTAGCATGTGGAGGCATACCAATGACTGATGTTTGGTTGCAAGTACAATTTGTCACTCACAGATTGTTGCTTCATTTTCTCCTCAAGAATATAACCCTGCCAAATACAAGCGAATTGAATCCATCACAAAGACTCTATGAAGTGTGGAATAAGCGAATACTCTGAACGAACTGTTTATCCAATGGCATTTGTCAGCTACATCATCACTATAACCACATTAGTCACACAAACTAAAGTACTAAACAGAAAACACCATGTGTCTAATTATGAGAAGAGCTGGAATTGCAATTAAGGCAAATCAACTGCTTTTTGTGGCACAATATATTGGTGGCTAATAATGCTCTTAAGAGTGCATGTAATTAAAAATCCTCACCAAGAGAGTACATCATATAAAAGGACACCAAATGCAATGCAACAAAATTCGCAAATTTAGATGGACAATTCATAAGAGACAAAGAAAATATGTCTCGTACATGTAGCAAATTATTGAATGTATAGTTATCTTGCATGAAATAAAAGAACTTCAAATGATATAAGAATTTTTTAAGTAGTGAAATATCTTGTGTCACCTCAATGTCAAAACAAAACTGTTATTTTCCAAAGTTTACTGTTATCCTGATTTCAAAAATTTCAAATAATCAGACCCCATGAAAACTAAGCAATCACATATAGTGCATGTGATTTTAAACATCACATGATGGCTTGAGGTAGGTAGTTGATACATAAGGCGAAGGTAGGTTCAATAGAAACAGATAATATAAGCCCAACATAGTAATGCTTATTAGTTCTTACATCAATCACAAATTTAACTAATGAGCATAACCGTATATACCTTTTCCCCTACCACCTCTCTTATCTGCCACAGGGCTTGAGCCCACAGCGCTAATGCTAACTCCATGCATAACACCTTGACCACCACCCAGGAACAGTCTTCGATCATTGTAGATCTGCTCACCAAAATAACATCGACAAGTTGGTAAAACGAAAAGAACAAGAAGCTCTCCAGTAGTTATCTGGAAGAACCAAAGAAGACTACTTACCTTTTTTGGCTTTTGAAATTGTACCATAC
Source organism: Guadua angustifolia (assembly GCA_036346375.1). Taxonomy (NCBI): domain Eukaryota; kingdom Viridiplantae; phylum Streptophyta; class Magnoliopsida; order Poales; family Poaceae; genus Guadua; species Guadua angustifolia. The sequence continues at coordinate 34,897,266 of CM070509.1, read as the reverse complement.
TCTGTTTTAAGTTGTTCAAAGGTCCTTCTACCAAGCACTCATGCTCCTAAACACACAGAATTATAATGTAAAATTAAAAACAATTCAAGACACAACAAAGTTAGTAAAGACACTGATATCCAGATTATACATTCCCTCTAATGTACATCTTCCAAAGACAATGAAATTCTAACAATTTGGATATAGGGCCCTAAAAGGAGCCCAAACCAACTACTGAGGATTTATCTTGTGTTATTCTCACCCCAAAAGAAACAAACAACAAGCCAACAACAACTAAAATACTAATCATTTGCAATCAAACTTATAAAATAAGCATCATTCATTATGTATTGGGGAAAGGTGTACCTTGTAATGTGTCAACAAGCTATTCCAAAGTAGTTGTTTGCTTAGAACCTTAGGATTGCCAAGAATGACTATACCATACCGAGCACGAGTTAATAAAACATTTAACTCAAGGGATCATTAAGAAACCCAATACCTGAAAGAGCAAAGAAAATGGTATGTCGCATCAATTCACACGACCGGGCACATAACGGTTTGCTCACCAAACATGAACATAACACATTTGTAGTTTAGACAAATAGCAATCTTTGTGGATCTTCGAACATTCAAAATATTTTTTGGAAAACCCAAACGCATCGATTGTAGCATATGATTGAGGTCTTTTAGATACACTGTTTATTTTCCTAGAGGTAAAACGTTGATTAATGAAGTGTAACCTTTTTGTCTTAGGGGGTGTTTGGATTAGGGGTATTTTTTTTGGAATGTTTTAGGATATAAATCCCAAAACCTCTCAAAGAATGACCACTCATCCAAACAGGGTCTTATTCTTAATATCACACGCTGTATGTGGTTATCAGCTATGTCCAAATAGAGGGAGTTTTAAATGGATTTAGTTACCTCTTTTATAATGGTAAGGAATTATCCAAAGCGGGAAGCCAAGCCAATTAATGTTGCTGCCCAATTTTTTTCTCATTCTGAAAAAAGCACCTCATGCTAAAAATGAAGTGCAACGGCATTATTCCCCTTGTAAGGCCCAGATGAGCTATCTTGCCTCCTATGAGGTATTACGGCACCATATTTGAATAATAACAACAGGATCAAAGAAACCCTAGACATGAATGTTCGATGCTTGGGTTGGTTTGTTTTCCAGATTAAAACAAACAAAGATTGTTAATCACGCTTCTTGGAAAAAAAATGTTAATGTGTTGGTTCTCAGATTGTGTAGGTTACCGACAAAGATGAAGCCGTAAACTTTGTGGCTCAATTTTCTCGATGCTCTCGAATGATAACACCATTATCTTCTTAATTTCTATTCAATGGCGTCGATAGGGAACAGCTGACCATGGATTTTTTTGGTCTTTTAACATGCAACGACATTTCAACTCCAGACAGTATCGATTAACTAACTATTGCATTTGTATTGCCAGATCGGAGGCCAAATCAAGAACAAATAGCAACGAGCAAGCAACCTTACCTGGATGTAATGCCCGGGAGGCGCCGTCCCCAATCTCGCCAAAGACCAATGAAGGAAGGAACACCGAGTTGCATCCAAGCACAAAAAGGAGATCAGTAAACAACAGGATGGCGTTAAACTCAGGCAACCTAGAAACAAGAAAATAAAAATAAGTACCCGGGCTTCTAACAGGCACACCGCCACATCCAACAAGAGATCTCTGCGAATCCAATTAATACCTCGGCTTTGGCACCAACGCAACTTTGGGAGCTCCAAGCGCGGCAAGGGAGACGAACGCGAGACAGACGAATCGAGGAAGCGGCGCCAGATGGGAGGAAGGAAAGGCAAGAGCCGCGCTAAGGCGCCTATCTAGCGGCGCGAAGTGACGCCAGGCGGAGATGAATGTGGGGAGACGGCGGAGCTCCCAGAGGAAAGCGGACGGAGCGGCCGAGATGAGCACCGGGCGGATTTTGGGAGCTCTAATCGAGGCCCGTTGAAGATGGAGGCAAAAAGGGGAGGGGTGGAACATTCCGGAGGCGCTAACGCTCAGCGCCACGCGTCGCCCGCAAAAAATATGACGCAAGTGAGCGCTGACGGGATCGAACGCGCGACCTCTTACTCACAATGCTGCGCGCTACCACTGCACTATCGCGCCGTTTGAGCTAGAAGGCCGTGATTAATTACTTAAGCTAAAAAACTGAGTTAGCCAAGTGAGCAACGCGGCGCAGCAAGCGTCTTGACCACGTCGGCCCGAAATCGACGTGGCCGCGCGAGAGCCGGCTAAAGCTCCCAAATTTAATATAGGGATGATGATGATGATGATGATACAGATAAACTGGGCCGGTTTGCCGTACTTCTCCGATAATAATGATTTATACAGATAAACTGAGCAGAAAATATTTCGATTCTCAGTTTGGCACGAAAAATCTTTCAGACGTTCCAAACAAAGCTAGCTGTTGCATTATTTTCGGCCCCTACATCTTTGTTGGGCCCGGTCCAATGCGACGTCCATACGTGGGCTACCTATTTCAGGTTTGGTACACATGGCCGCATGCGTGTCCAATACATATACGGCTACGCTGTACACGGACTTTGGGCTCGATCGTATGTACATACGTACGCACGCATCGTACGGTCGTTGACAAAACTGTCACGCTTGAATCCGTTGGCAACACTCATGCATGGCATTTCTAGCTGCGCTGACAAAATGACACCAAAGATTCATGTGCGCCGCGCCCCAGCCTCACCGACTCACCGTTCAGTTGGTCCAATCAATGTTCCTGTCAGTAAACGTCTTTGACGTTATATTTGTTAGAGTTTTACTATCCGTACATATGGAATTATCAAATTGTTTTTAAACTCTTGTTTCTCTTAGTAGCTCTACTCTTTGAATTGTTTATACCTTTTGGTATTAGTTTTATATATATATATATATATATATATATATATATATATATACCTCTCAAAAGTCTCTATATTTCTACTTATGTATGTACATGTATGTATGCGTATATATATAGATTTTTGGTACAACGATGTATGTATGACTCGATTTATTCTGCAGAATCGATCTGGTTCAATTATGCTAACTTGAGGTTAATTGTCAACATGTGTGTATGTGGTCCGCACAACACCATGCATTCACTTTACTCGACCGCCATATTAGAAAAGCTTCTGATCTCACTCCATTTGAATTTCGATAAGATGCTAAAAAAAATAAACTTTTTATTTTCGCAAAACCATCAACCGTCAAAAATAGTCCAGGGAAAAAGGAAAATTATCGAGATGACAACATTCTTTTGTCGAGCCTAATACTCTACGTGTTCACCGTAAGTTGATACAAACCTTCGATGAATCCAGATTTTTTTGTGACGAAAACATTGTTTTCGGTGCCGAAAACATTTTTTCGGTTTTTGTTGCGCTTTGTTAAAAAAATGGGTCGTTAGGACCCACCCGCGATCCGCTGACGAAAAACATTTTTAGCTTTTTTGGTGTCGAAAATATTTTTTCCCACGTTTGCTAAAAAAATGGGTCGTTAGGACCCACCGTCAATCCACTCGTCGCTATAAATCTGACGAATCTACATTTTTAATAAAAACCCATGCTTTCGATCCGTTGGCAAATACATAAGTTGCTATAAAACTCGATGAATCTGCTTTTTGGTGGCGAAAAAATTGTTTCCGGGTTTTTCCGGTGGCGAAACATTTTTTCCGGAAAACGGAGAAAGGACTCAACGTAAGAAGTAGGGACCCTGATGTTATTTTTTTGACCTGTTTCGCTATCCCGAAAAATTAGAAAAGGGCTTGTTCGCGATTTGAAACTAACGGGAGGCTTTTCCGTAAAAAAACTGGGCCAGGGACCCAAACACGAAGTGAAAAAAATATCTTTGTCTCTTAGGAAATTGCACAGGGACCTATCCGTAATTTCCGAGAAATAGAAGGACTTTTTTGCAAAAGTGCAAGGTGACAGGTGGTCATGCCGGTTGCTCTCCAATTCTTGCACATATAGGTATGTTAATGATTTGATATATATATAGCTCCATGCTATTTTTTGCCCTAGCTCACTTGCACTGTTACATGAGCACAGTTACAAGCCAACTTTTTTGCTCACACTTCTTTTGACAGCATGTAACTGGAGATGGTTAGTTGTGATCCGTTCACGAATTGGAGAATGAATTAATTTGTCTTCTTCCTCTGCCATCTTGTCTTCCTTGTAAGGGCATGGACAGTTCTTCACCCTGGCCGATAGCCTCACCCTCACGATGCCACGTTAGATCAGTGCCATCGTGAAAAAGGAGTGAAGGCGAAAAGCAGTGGCTTGCATAGTGTCAGGGAGACTTGTAGAGGTAGCAGTGATTTGAGGCAGAGAAGTGGTTCAGAAAGAGGGACAGTAAGAGAAGTAGAGGAAAAAAGACTAACCTCTTGTTGCCTCGTGCCGGCCTGGGTGACGACTAGGATGACATCAATAACGATGATAGCATCCGCTTGTGGTGATGGCCAGGACGGTGATTGAATTTAGATAGAGGTGACTGGATCTGGCCAGAACCGAGCTTCAGTGACTCGTCGCCAATGAGCTACGTACTATTGGATCGAGCAGCGGCTATGGCGGAATCTAGAGGAGGCAATGCTGGGATCAAGTGAGGGATGTGGCGACAAGACTAAGCAAGGTAGACAGTGTCGGGCTGGGCGATAAGAGTGATGGCGCTGCACTTGGTGAAGATAACAGAGGTAGGACGCCGGATTTGGGCGAAGATTCTAGCATTTTGAATGGGACGAAGTGAGGAAGAGCGGAAGGTAATGGGTAAGAGAAAAAGTGAGTGAGTGTGAGATTGGCATGTGAGCCAAAATTTCAATTCGAAAAAATTTAATTAGAAAACTTCAAATCGGAAAGTTTCAACTACAAAAATTAAATATAAAAGTTCCAGCTTCGAAAATATTTAATTCAAAAACTTCCGGATTGAAAAGTTTCTATTTAACAAACTTTCGGTTTGAAAAGTTCGCTTAAAAAACTTTCGAAAGCGGTTAAAAAATACTCATTCTCAAAAACTAGAGGATAAAATTTGAAATACAAAAACTATTTTGAATTTAAAGGAAAGAGAATGGAGGAGAAACGGAAGATGATGCCACTTGTTATAAGGAGTGGATTTTTGAAGGAAAAGGAAACTGGGAGAGAAGGTAAATGATGCCACTCGTCACGGGCTTAGAATCTTTGGCGAGAACTTGTTATAAAGAGAAATATGTTTTTAACAAATTTTTAACGAGGACGACCTTAAATTACCGATTCCAATCATGCAATCCACCGAGAGCATTTCATCCACGAGAAAAACACAAAACACACCACGAGAAGGACCGCGCACTCACGGGTCACGGCTCACCCCGTCTTTGACCACTGAAATTTTTGACCAGGACGACAAGACAAGACTAAGAGCACTTGTAAAAATTAAGCATATGCACCACATGTACAATATATGACCAGACAAGGTAAGCTAAGCGCCCTAACATGCATGCCGTCTCAGTTTTTTATTCACAGCCAGAAGAAGGTCAATGCAATGCTTCAGTCGCATGCGCTGACCTCCCATGCATGGACACCTATATATACACGTCCACGCTGCAAGTATTTGCGCCAAACCAGTTCAACGGCTCGGGGCTAGCACGGGTGCGTGATCTCACGAGAGTTCGATCCAAGTCAAAGCAGACCAAGAACTCGATCCCTCGCCGGGATGAGCCGTGCGGCGGGCGGCGGAGGGGATCAGCGGTGGTGCCCGTACAAGGGCGTGCGGCGGCGGCGGTGGGGGAAGTGGGTGTCGGAGATCCGGGTGCCCGGGACGCGAGAGCGGCTGTGGCTCGGCTCGTACGCCACCGCCGAGGCCGCAGCCGTCGCGCACGACGCCGCTGTCTACCTCCTCCGCCGCCGCGGCGCCGGCGGTCTCAACTTCCCGGGACGCGCGGCCGCCGCCTACAGCTACGCCTGCCGGGCGAGCGGTGCGGGCCAGCTCTCGCCGCGTTCCGTGCAGCGCGTGGCGTCCGACGCCGGCATGGCCGCCGACGCTCAGCTCGTGGAGCTGCGCGAGCGCGCGCCGGGACAGGAAGCCGCCGCCGGCGTTGGCGTCGCGCAAGGCGGCGGTGCAGGTGCAAGAGATCAGCAGGGGGCGTATAGTAACAGTACTGATACGTCTTGGTGTACGTATGGGGATGGGAGTAGAAGCAGCTGCAGTACTGGCAGCGAGCAGCTTGTTTATGGGGACTTGAGCGTATATGATATGGAGATCTTGATGTAGTCATTAGTTGTAGATATGCCATAATCTACGAATTAATATTCGCTCTAGTTATAAATAATTATCGTTTTGGACATATGAAACTGTGTTATAAAAACCACTTCTATACCCAAAACTATTATTATTTGTGATCGGAGAGAGTAGCCGTTCAAGAACAATTCCTTTTCTCCGATATGATTATGGCCTAGCATGTACTGGTTTTTGGAAAATTAATGAATATTTTGCATAAAAGAAAGTTTTGGACGAAAGGCACTTGAATGACTTTCACGCGTGGTGAAATGATGCTGACTTGAAAGGGCCCGGTTCTGTAGAGTCAACTTAAGCAGTCGTACTAATGACCGCTAGATACAAATGGGATGACCTAAGCTAGTCTGCACACCTGTATATACTACAGCAATATCGAAATCACTGTAGCATATGCACTGTGTCAACAGGTCCGATCTGCTGCTTATTGGAATGAACGGTTGAGAACGCTCGCAATCCTTGACTTGCAGTCATAGCGGCGACCCGAGGCGATCACTCTCCGACTTGAAATGACCGGGAATAAAGGGAAAACACGGAGAGCGGTGTGTTTAGTGCGCCAGCCTACTTCTCTAGGGATATGCACTAGAAAAAATGTGTGTGGAGGTGCTCGTGCTACGGTATAGCCGTATAGGTTGTATTTCTCCTGTGCCTGCTGGATTGAAGAGTTCATGACTCATGAGCACTCCAGTGGAAAATTACCACACCTGTACTACTCATATTACAGCAATCAATCCAAATCTGTAGTTTTTCACTCGGACGGATGGTAGTATAACGTGGGAATTTTCCTACAGATTGCATTGCTTCTGATAATTATTTTGTGAAATTCCTGCGTTACCACTATAGATGGTCGTTACTTTCCCCATCCCGGAGTCCAATCTTGTTCGCCGGCTCGCCTCAGCCTGCAAGTTCATGGACAAGATGTAGATTCACTCAAGAGATGCTTGCATTTTTTTTGTAAACCATGTCCATAGATTCCACGGAAAGCTGAGGGCAAACACACGTGCAATGACTTATTTCTCATTTAGATCTAAGTTGACCAGAACCGCCAATGTTTTGTTGTTTTTTTTATCTCTGTTGGATGTGGTCTTGCCACCCAAAAATGACACTCCCAACTTTTGACCTTCTGTTTGACAGAAAAGAAGGTTCCAGAAAACCATGGATTTAGTCTACAAAGCAGTCATGGATTTGAACCGCGCGTACGGTGGGAAAAAGAAAGAGAACGAACAGGCTTTGTATCAAGGACGGCGTCCTAATCTTTCTGGAGATCTGATCCTCAAAAGCATCCTGCAAATGCAAACATGCATCATGCATGGTTGAGCTTTGCGTGGTCAAAACTGAAGGAGTAGAAGTTGGAAACTGCTCCAGCTTTAACATATCCAAGATTGCTTTGGAGCCGCCTACACAGCTCTGATTTCTGCAGATTCTCACCTGCAAATTGTAACTTATAAACTGACAATATATCTTAATCTTACCTTAGCACCACGGCACCACGTAAGATTCGGGTGTACATAAGGATGCACTTTCATATGTGTAATATGGTTCCCCCTTTTGACATGGAATTCATGAGAATAACACAGGTAGAATTAATATTTTCACATTTGGGGATTTGCCATCATCCATGCGCAACCACTATATAGAGCTTATTTAAGAACAAAGCATAACATTGCTTCATGAACCTAGCTTAGAGTTCCACGCGAGATTTACCCAATTCCAATTATGTACAGACAGGCCATAACATTAGCTGCCGCGGATTATGCCATAAACGAATTACATCTACGAGCTGTCTTGCTTCGGTTTCTGGCTGAGCTCTGAGTAATGCCCTCCCATCAGCTGCAATATCTCGGTCCAGAGGCAAGAAGGATCGGTTGTCACCGCGTCGTTGATCAGCTCTGTGCTGCAGGAAGCGACAGCCCAATATCCCGCCCTGATCTCGCTTAATAGCTGCTCGTAATCCCAGGCTGCATGCCCGACAAAGAACCTCATGTCCTGGGTCCTGATCGCACCACTCTTCATCAGAACACCAGCCTTTTCCAGGTCAGTCCGGAAGCCATAGCAGATGCCTGGTATCACCTCCTCGAACCCCTTGAGACGTGAACTGTCACTAGTCCTCACCAAGAACATGCTCATGTCAACAGGTCCTCCGAAGAATAGGGGACAGTCACCGAAAGGGGTTGCCTGGTCCTGGAATGATGGATTGACATGCTTGATCTTTGTGTAAAGTGGACGGTTCAGGATGACTCCGAATGGGCCATCAAAGGTGCCTCTCAACCCAAGTCTGAGGAGGAGAATGACAGTTCTTTCGAAGATGCTATCATCATCAAGCACCTCGGTAGCAACCAACACACATCCTGCCTCCGGCATTGTAATAGGGTGAGCCCACTTTTGAGGAAGCTGATGTACTGGTTCTCCTGAGGACACATTCGACTCTGTCGGAGTATTTGGATCTACCAATAGCTCCTGATACAAAGAAAGGATTTAAATAGTAATATAGAAAAGAAATACAAGACGTGATTTAACCCAACAAGCAGTGCTTCAATGCTTTCCCTCCCAATACAAGTTATACAAATTTTGAAATAAGAGAAGCGGTAAGTAATCACCATTTACCATTCATTCATGCTTTAATATTTGCGCAACTGTCAAAAGGAAAAGTGTGGAAACACCTCCCCCACCCAAGAGGTATGTGGTTGGGCAGGTTTGAAGGTACTTGCTTTTCTTTCTTTTCCTTCTAAAAAAATTTGGCTCTCTCCAAAGAACAACATGGAAAACTCTCTTGAACCAATATATAAAGTAAATAATAAATGTAACAAGGTTTGAGAAACAGCACCTTAAGTGACGAAAACCTTGATATAGTAGGAAATTGCATGAGAACAATGAGGTACATGAGATGATACACTTGTAGAGTGCTTTTTAAACTTCTGCATCGAGATTGTTTGGATCCTTATGTTTGATCACCAATATATTAAGTAACAATGGAAAGCCTATATTTCTAAAATGCACCCTAATTAAAGTCATATTTTAATGCTATGTACTAAATGGAGCCTTTGTGTGATTATATCTTAAATGGAGTATCGCATTAGCAGCAATCACAATACATGCTGATATTGATATCGACACAAACTGGAGTTGTTATGCAACCAGTGCAATTAGCTAGTTCAATACGTTATTCCCAATTTTTCTTGGCAGCTAATGAAGAGCAATACCAAGGACCGAGATAATAAATATCTAGATGGCCTAAATGCATGTACATATGTTGATATCAATTAACCTAACGAAAAGCTATGAATACTACAGATTGTAAACAAGAACAGACTGGCCTCACCTGTTCCCGACGCACAAGGCTTGCTCTGACATCTCTCCAGTAATTGCTGTTAGAAATATTAATCAGCTCGCTGGATTTTGATTCATCATGCAGTTGGTTCAATCCATCAGAGCTATCGCCCGTTGGAACAGATGCATCACCATTTCCTGCATGAACAAGCCATATTACGACACAGCCAAGGCCAGGTAATCAATCCGGTTCATGCTTTTCACTAGAATATACGAAAATACCACAATGAGAATTTCATTCTAGTAATATAGGCAATACTAAAGAACCTGAAGTTTCCCTATCCCACTGCAATCAGTCCAAAAACGTGACACCTGATGGCGTTTTTCATTTATATCTACTCAAATTAGCACATATATCAAATAATACATCACTTTTTGAAAGTTGCGCGAATATTAAAGAACGAAGGGTAGAGGGTGACCTCCTTGGGTTGCTTCAAGATTTGTATAGGAGGTGATGCATAGAAGCACTACTCATCAAACAAACAATGGCAACTGGGAAATCCATTCAAGCAATAGCACCTCACAATTCAACAAGTAGCTCACCACTACAACTCAAAAGACGAATCCACGGCCAAAGGGGCACAAGAATTCCAACGTTCAGCCACCAGTTACACCAAAATTAACCCCGATCTCCCACCTAGAAGCCTGATCAAAATAGTATCTATCCTAATTTCCATATGAAGCCAATAATATCCGGACCAATTATATTGCACAGAAATCAGGGAGAGGTACAGGCAGTAACTGCTCTAGGAATTTGGCTAACCAAACCCAAATTCTCACTTTTCTCTCGTCAATTAATCTCACCAAAACCAACACCAGCCCCAATCGCGTGCATCGAATCTAAAAAAAAGGTTTCGATCTTTCCCACTCTAATCGCGCCAATTCATACCCACAAAAAAACTCGAGATAAACATCTCACCGGAAGACGAGGTCTTGTTCTTAGCTTCGTTATCGCCGTCGCCGTCGCCGTCGCCGGCGGGACCATCCTTGCCTCTCCTCCCCGACGCGCCCACCGCCACCAGCGGTCTCCGCACCGGGCCACGCCTCCAGAGCCTCCGCCCCGCGGCCAACGGGCCCGTCTCGCCGGCGGCGAGGAGGTCCCAGGGCGCCAGCGCGGGGCGCCTCGGAGTGAGGCAGGGCCCGCCGACCTTAAGGTTGAGGGCCCACATGTCCGTGGAAGCCGGGGGCGGCGGGTACCGCTGACTCGTGCTGGTCGGAGTGGAAGTGGAGAGCCGCACGAGGATATCGAGCGAGGTCGTGGGTGTTTCTCTGGTTCCGAAGGCGGATTTGCGGAGCCTAGAAAACGCCTTATCTCCCCCAAAATGATCTTCTGCGGATGGGGACAGACAGCGGGACAGGTTCGCCGAACAATAATGTGCTGGGCCGTGGAAGACTGCAGGTAGACGAGCATTTAAACGGCTGGACTTGCTGCAGGAAAACTCAATTAGTTTTGGATCCATCTAGCTAGCCAATCTTATAGGTTGTATTGTATGTGTAATTGCATTTTTTAAAAAAAATGTTAGAGCTATAGTATTTATTATAAAAGAAAGAACAACAACTGAGCTACATACACACAAACATATACCTCTACACGCACACACACCCACGTATGCACTTACCTTTACGAGAAACGCCAGGTTCGAGAGTTGAGCCAATATAGACTAGGCAGGCACATCACCTCGCGCCATCGAGCCAGCGTATCATTTTTTTTATCTTTGTCTATCTGACCAAATTAGGCTATTTGCTGCACCTCAATCTAAATTGCAAATACACAAATTAGCTAGATAATATCCGTGTTGGTCTAACACAAACTAGATATACGAAGGGGGTATGTTCAAGACCCAAAGAACATGCGACAGAGCAAGTGAGATGGAATAGTGTTTTTTATTGATTCTGTTTTTCCTCTTTTACAAGACAGGGCTGGGCCTATGTATAAGCCCTTTAGCGATCCGAGATGATATTTCAAACATATCCCTACGATGCCCCTAGAGTGCTAGGGGTCTTGAGGTATTTTTCCTTCCGCGTTAAGTAACCCATGGACCTCATAATGACCATTGATATAGGGACTCCGCTGTAGACCTCACACCTCATCGGCGTATCCTCTTTGACTCGTTGGATGACCTTTGCCTAAGGGACATAGCCCTCTTTAGCGTCCGTAGCAGGTCTTCGAGGCCAGGCCGAAGGGGTCTTACCTCCTTTCGGCACCTAGAGCACCCCTTTAGGATTAAACCGAGGGGTTTAACCTTCCTTTAGAAATTGGAGCACCCTTCGGGGCCAATCCAAAGGTCGGGATGTTCTGGCGAGCTATGCTGGCTTTGTGACAAGTATGCTGGTCTAGACCCTTCGTGGAGTCATATAGTGCGGTTGTTCGTACCCACAACAAGACTTGTTATTTTTATGCATTATTGTGACCATTTCCTCATAGAAAAGAAAATATTATGATGACTTACCACGGTTCATCTCGAGATCTGCATGTGACAAACAAACAAGAAGGTGGTCCCAGCGACTCATAAGAGCAATGCTCTGACCAACCGAGCTACGGGACCTGTGTTTGTCAGCAGCATGTAAAATACATAATTAATACAGTTTTAATGTTGTTCCTTACGCGTGTGTGTTTAGTTGATGAAATGAGGTTGAATGAGATAGGATGATACGATAACATTTGGTTCTATCGATTTTGGTAAATAAAATAGTTTAGTATCTATAGAAAATATTCTTTAAACTTATATCCATCTATTCAGGATGGGATAATTCCATTTGAACTATTAGACATATAGATTATTTTTTAAAAAATATCTTATATATATATATCACTTAGTAAAAATATACTGACACACTTTAAAACACGCAGAATGTATTGGTGGATTCGGGATGGCCCTCTATGAAGTGCGAACACTTCCTAGAAAAATTTCTAGCTTTCCACTTGCACAGCGAGTTGTCTATATGCCTATGGTGTAAAAAAAAAGTAGTGCATGCGTACGGGTGTAAGTGTGTGACACTGACACACAGGTCCCCAAAGTTCCAACTTCCAAGGAAACGTATCCTCCACCACCCTATACTCTAGATGCAGAGAGCAACGACGGAAACGAAGCATAAAAATCGCAAAACACCGTATCATATTAACTGTGGAAATACCGTAGCAATAGATGCACCAGAAACAATATATCGTTTTACTGTAGCAGAGAAATCCTGGCCGTTCGAGTCTGATCCAACAGCCCTGTGCTCCTCTGCAGTATCACTAATCCTGCCAACCCTACTCCATATGCGCACAATATATAGCCCACATCATCGGTCTTATTTGAGATAGCCTATTCATCTACATCTTGGTGTAGATAAAGATGGCCCGTTTCCCCTGACAGTCTAATCAGTTTAACTTCCAGAAGCAGTCCATTTTGTGTACGAATTTCAGCACAAGCAAGCACACGAATCATCAACGCAGCACGATCAGAGGCACGCTTAATTTATCATTAGAATGACAACAGTCGAGGACAAGCACACCAACATATATAGCTACGTACGAGCACGTAGCTCCTTGCATCTATCCGCGTGCATGCACGGTCACAACCATCGACCTATATATTCCAGGTACTAATACACACTGAACGATCACCGATCAAAACCAAACAGAAGAAACTGGACATACACCACACAAATAAAACCAACTCGGTGATCAGCTCGCTACGCATGACTATATGCTACGTACGTATTGCAAAACCATACGCATCAATTAACTCGTTGGGATCGATGGATCAAGCAAGGCCTACGGCTGCCAGGCGGCGAGCTGCTGGATGTTCATGGGGTTGACGAGGTCGGTGCCGGCGGAGAAGGCCGCCTTGCCGAGGAGCACGTTCACCCGCTCCGTCGGGTGGAAGGCGTCCCAGAAGATGTACGTGTTTCGGTTCGGGCACGGCCGCTGGAGCGGCAGGCACGTGATCACACCCCGGTTCCTTCCGACCCCACAGCACCCGCGGTCCACCACGCTGAAACCTGATAAATTTTACCGTGTATTATAACTGATAAGTATATAGTAAACAATATAAATTAGATATAGCTATTGATTCATTAAGGATGATATTAGTATTGCTCTACTACCAGAGAAAGTACAAATAAATGTTAGCTAATTTAATCTATTGGGTCCATAGTAATGAACGGTTCATATCGAATTTAGTATACCGTAAATCTCATGCAGCATATATATTCCCTGGATCTGTGTGTCTGCGACGGTTAATGACTTTATTTCGATAATATATATCATGTAACCATGTAACCACGATCGACAGCATTATCCTAGTACATGTTGTTCGTACACGTAGCAGAGCTAGCTGGATCGCGATGTACAAACATCATCAATTGTATGTACAAATGGTGGTTGTGATGATCGTGATCGAGAGTGGTTGGATAGTGGTAATAATTACCGTAGGACAATGGGTTCCTGAGGACCTCGGAGATCATCTCGTAGGTGTCGACGTAGATGAACTTGGCGCGCGGGAGGTTGACGTTGAGGGTGTTCACCATGGCCTTCACCTTGCTGTTGAAAGGGATGATGAGGTCGTCCACGTCCGGCGAGCACTGGCTCGCCCGGTTCCGCGCGCGCATGTTCGGGATGCACGCCATCGACCCCACGCCGGCGATCACGAACTTGCGGGCTCCCAGGTTGTACAGGCTCTGCATGCATGGACGCACATGCATGTTCAGAGATGCATGGGAAGAAACAAATTACACTGCTTTGCTGCAGTACGTACTGATCTTAATTTTGCATATGTGTGCGTATGTCAGTATGCAGCTTGGTGATGAGCTTAATTACCTTGAGCTTCTTGGTGTACTGCTGCACCAGGAGCGTGGAGTACTGCTCCCCGTCGTACTCGTTCCTGGTGTTGTAGTTGGGCATGAGGTAGTTGTTCAGGTAGTCGTTGCTGCCCATGCCCACGTAGAAGATGCTGCGCGCCAGCGAGCCGGACAGCTTGCCGGCGCCCAGCTTCCTGGTGATCTGGTCCAGCGTCGCCTCGAAGTTCTTGATCTGCTCGTTGAACGGGATGCGCCCGACCTGCAGTATCCATCGATCCATGCATTGTGCCATGAGATTAATTAGCTCATACGGATTAGTGCTCCATAAAGACTTATTGTTACGGCTGGTACAACGACCGATCAGGTTTAATTAGCATTCATACAAAGTTCTGGCCTGTGTTGTCCAGGATCCCGGCGGCGGCGGAGGCGTAGTTCACGCCGTAGAGGGCGGCGTCGGCGCTGGAGGCCTCGTTGTGCGAAGGCAGGAGGGGCAGACCAAGAAGTTCAGCTGCTTGCAGAACACAACGAGAGTGCATCAGTGAAGCTGTTCTGAATTCTGATTAATTACTTACTTACGTACAGATCGGTTACGGTCAAGGGGAGATTTTGGCGTTGATTTGAAGTGATCCTGCGGTAAGGTTAGCTTTAACCCCTTGTTGCTGATAAATTTCTCGACGGGACTGATCAGGACCGCATGCATGATGTACAGTGTACTGTATGCATTTACCACCATACGATGCATAGCCTGGCTAGAGTCACATGGAAACATTGAAATGCCAGGGTAGCGGTACATACAAATTGGCTAGATGAATTCATCACATCGTGTGTACTGCATTAGATGGATCAACCGCAAGGCAGCAGCATCATTACGATCCCCGGGAAAATTTTAGTACTATACTATATATAGTACTGAAGAACGCCTCTCTCTCTCTCTCTCTCTCTCTCCGACTTGAATGTGCACATGGTAGAGGCCGGTTAGTAGTATTATTACAGTGCAACAGCACCACTAGCTGCTAGTGTCACAGTGCTCATGTAGCATGTAGATTGTAGAGTGACTAGTCGCTAATCAGTTCAGAATCATTAATTTGGACCATGCGCTGTCCATGCTTGGATTTTGATTGGAAGATGCGAGAAAAAGGACTAAATATGCACATGCATGTAGACCTCAGTGTGAAAATCAGATATGCATGTCAACCGTGTTGCTTCTTCGAGGAAAACAAGGAGAAGCTAGCCTAACATTGTTGGAAACAATGAAATTGTCTACTTGTCAATAATTAGACTCTCACGGGAATACAGGATGCATATATATAGATTTAGGTTCCCTGAGAAATATGTGTATGTCCAATTCATCTAACATGGAATCTTTGCTTTTAAGGAACTTGCCTCAATATATAGTAAAAAAACTTCCATAATGAGTTTTTTTTTACTAAATAGCAAGATGGCTCACATACTTGCATGTGTATCATCCTTAATAACACATTTGGTAGAGCTCTAGATTCCAGTTTCATCTGAAATCTGAAACTTGTAGGCTAAAATAAAGTGAATTAAGTTTATATTTTTGGTCTAACATGTAAACAAGATGATCTATCTAAACACTCTTAATGTACTCACAGCTTCAGCTTCACGAATCTGGTGAAACTAGAATTTTCAGCTTCACCAGATTCACGAATCTGGAAAAGCCGAATCTCTGCCAAACACACCCTTAGCAATACACATGTGATTTTGTTTTATGAAAAATAGATCATTGTGAAATTCCATTTGTGATATTTTGATATTATATTTAAAGGAGAGAATATACTTGATATGTTTCCCAATACACGTCACATGTGACTAAAACTTCATTTCCTAAATACTTGCATAGCAAAACAATAAAACTAGCATAATATAAAATTTTTATTTATATCATCATCTGTTAATTTCATTACTGCAATGATTGTGTCTTTCTTTTAGTACTTTTTTAATTCACATTAAGTGCTTATATCAGTATAGTCGAGTGAATATCTGTCAATGTATTACCCTCTTATTCACTCCATTACATGGCTGGAGGTCCACCAAATAAAGAGCTAGAATTATTTTCTTTTTCTTTTTATTTTTAGCATATTATATTTTTTTTAGAGACAGTAAAAACCTATCATTGACTTTTATTACACAATAGTTAATAATTTATCTATATACAAATCAAATTATTAGCATATTATGTTTTTTCTTGAATTAGCATATTTCAGGAATTTTAATTCCAAATAAAACCAATATTTGTACTTCTCACTTAGTACGTCACTTAGTACGGAATTAAAACATACCTAAATTCCTTTATTTCAATTATTTTGTTATTTTTATTAAATTTTGAATTTCAGTTTTAGGTTAGAATTTGCATACAAATCCATCTGCTAATTTTTGTTTTGAATTTTAGGTATGTACATATTTTAATTTAGATTTCATATGAAAATCAAATGTCTAGTTTTCTTTTAATTTTTATTCTGAGTTTATGTTAATTTTAATTGTAATTTTTATTTAATTTCACATATCAGTTTTAGGTTAGAATTCATATACAAATCCAAATGGTAATTTTTATCTAATTTTTAATCCAAATTTTAGCCATGTACGTGTTTTAATTTGGAGTTCCTTTGAAAATCAAATGGCTAATTTCATTTTATTTTTTATTCCTAATATTTATTATACTTGGCATAGACTCTTTCTTTTAATCTAAGTTATTATAACCTGGCTCTGCTAGATAGACGATAAATGTTAATAATAACATCCAATAGCTATTATAGTTTAATTTATTTATGGTCCACTAGATTAAATACTAGATGTTGTGCTTTTTGTGAGAATTTGTAGCTTATTGCTATTTTTTCTTAGCAACTCTAAAAGAAATCGTATGAGCTTTTAATATATAGTTTTAGCCATGTACGAGTTTTAATTTAGAGTTAATATGAAAATCAAGTGGCTAATTTTTTATTCCATTTTTTTATTGTATTTGGTATGAACTTTTTCTTTTAATTTAAGTCATTATAACACGGGTCCACTATAGATTGTAGGTATTTCTCTTTACATAATAACATCCAATGGCTACGATAACTCAGTTTGGTTAGGGTCTACTAGATTAAAGATTATATGTTGCTTTTTTTTTTTGAGAATTTCTAGCCTATTTCTCTTTTTTCTTAGCAACTCAAAAGGTCATCAATGAGTATTTTGTGAGAATTTCTAGCCTATTTATCTTTTTTCTTAGCAACTCTAAAAGACATGCAATGTACTTTTAATATATAATACATTAAAACGAATAATGAGTTCAGAGCATGCATGGTCAAAGCCAATCCAGTGGTAACAATTTTTTTTCCTGATTGTAAAATATTCTTGCATGGAACAGAATAAATAAATACACTTGTACATAACTAAAAGCTATATAATACTATAAAAGAAAAACGTATCTTTGTTTTATTAGAGAAGGGGAATGGGAGTAAATTTCAACCGCTCAATCACCGTAACCTTGTGCTTTACTTAGTCCACTAAGCTGCATGGTTGCCCCAATACTCCTCATTGTATGACTAACTCATTTTAGGATGTACTCCACCGCTTTGCTTGATTCACTACTTTAAACTAATAACAAACAACAAAATGCTTCAATATGACAAATAACATATCATACATACAAAATGCTTCAGTTTGTCAAGATCGAAAACTGGAAGATGCATGCTGACTTACAGCTCCTTGCGTACCGCTAGCGGAAATTTTTATGCATGGCATTTTATTTTTTCAATGAGAAGTTGCAGTTTTTCGTTCCTTCAAGTTGTGACATTTTCTCTGAAGAAGCTAGTTCCAAAGAACTCCTAAACTACAATCCAGGAAGGAAAGAAAGACGCGCAAGAGATCTACTAGTAGCTAGCCAGATTGAGAGTAGAGACTATACGCGAGCAACACACGGTAAGACGTTGAGAACTAAGAAGCAGCATGCATGCATGCATGTAGCTCGTACCTATCTCGTCGACCATGGTGTAGCCGTTGGAGAAGCGTCCGGTGGGCCCGCCGGCGAAGTCGATGCCGTAGGGCAAGTAGTTGGCCTTGGCGAGCGACGTGAGGTTGTTGTTGTTGCCGTTGTCCGTCAGCGAGTCCCCGAACACGAACATCGCCGGCACGCTCGCCGCGGCGCCCCCACTGCCGCTGTTCCCGCCTCCGGGCCCCATCGGGAACGTGCCGTTCAACGGCGGGAACACCTGCGCCGTGGCGCCGCGGCAGGCCAGGAGCAGCAAAATGAGGGGCAGGAGCAACCAGCGGCTGGCGGCTACAGCGCGCTGCCTCATGGTGGAGAGCGTTGCTGTGGCGGAGGCCATTGGAGAGCTCGCTAGCTAGCTGAGTGATAACTAGGAGCACAGGTAGACTGAGCGAGCTTGCAGTGGGAGAAGGGGAGCGTGGCGTATATAGAGGAGGAGTGGGGAGAGGGGACGAGAGGGTTTTGGGGCGGTTGCCGGTTGGTGGGTGGGTGAGCGAGGAAGTAAATGCGGCTCGGCCTGAAGGTCTCCGCTGCCTTTGCTGGCATGGGGGACTAAACGGGAGCTCCCCTGGGACGCGTGCACGCGTCGAGAGCGAGAGGGTAGCACCGGTGAATATTCAGCTAATTATAAATCTTTTACATAAGAAATAATCACCGTGAATATTTCGTTGCCAAGCTTTAACAGGTAGCCCTTGAGTTATTTTAAACTCGGCTCGTTAAGACATTAAGTTGGAAAGACAGCTCGGCTTGACTCATTTATTTTAAACTCGGCTCGTGAGCTTTTCTATCAGTGCTACGTCCTAATGTTGTAGAAACTCCGGATGAGGATGGCAAAATCATTGCTTATCTAGCCTCCTATACCTCGTTTTCTTTTTCTTTTTGCAAATCTAGCCCCCACACATATATTTGCAAATTTAGCTTCTTTCCCCACCGCAGAATACACGATAGGCGACACATGTCTCCTACTGCGTCCGGAGAGCCGAAAGCTAGCCGTTACCCTAGGAGATCAGTTGATCGTAGGAGCAGCGTGGCCCTCAGGGCGGCTACCGTGCTAGTCGGGCGTAGCAGCAAGCTTGTACTGCGCTTGCTGAGGCGCTGCCACGCTCGCTAGCCCTTCCGTGGTATTGTCCCACTTCCTCATTCTCTAGGTGCGGCAAAGGACAATTGTTATCTGACACAACTTCTATGCATGGTAAGAGAGATGATCAAATTTACAAATACATACATAACAAGTGCTATTGCAAAAAAGATACATAATACTAGATAAGTAATGATTCCAGAGATGGCTACCTGGCCATGGGCCGAACGTCTAATTTCACGCAACGCGGGCGTCGTCTCATACTCGGTTAATTGACTAGTTGTCTGGTTGCATGTTGACTTTCACTTGGACGAGTAAAGAAAGAGAGAGGGTGACATTTCATGCCGCAGCATTTCTGGCAAATTATATATACGGAGAAAATGAAGTAATCTCTCGGAGATTGTAAAATTTTAATAACTAAAAAAGAATAGAAGTAGTATACATAGAAGGCAAGATTAAGCAAGACATAATCGCGATTCACATCTTCATTTCTTCCATGTTAGAGCATCTCCAACAATTCCTAATATTTAGACTCCCAATATTCTTAAATTGGGACATTCCTAAAAGTTTTTGGGCCTACAAAATACCTCAATCTCCAACAGTTCCCATATTTTGTCAACAAAAACCTTTGCATGGGTCCACGGCAGTTAACGTGATCGATTCAAACTCAGCTTGCATGAGAAAAACTAGCAGGCAGCTAGTACGTGACCGATTGAAACTCAGGTTGCATGAGAAAAACTAGCAGGCAGCTAGTACGTGACCGATTGAAACTCAGCTTGCATGATTATTTTTGCTATGTGAAGAGGCATTCTTAGAGTGCACACTCTAATTGTCATCGAGACATCCACATGATTTGATAACTTAATGGTGATCTTATCAGGTTAATGAAGCTCTGAAATTAGCAAACCAGCTTATTCCTTCAGTGGCAAGAGATGTTGAAGATACCCAGATAGTAGTTGAGAAAGAAAAAATAATTGTGGATGAACCAAGGTTGTTGTGTCAGTTCTCTAGGGATATCCTTCGCTTCCTGATGCTTACCTTGGATCTTTTATCAAAGAAGGTGTAGTCCACGCGGTTGAGGCTCTTCTTATGAAAGAGGAATCCAGTCCTCATCTCTCTGACGACACTGAACAATCGGAGAATCAACCTGTCATAAGAAATAAACCTACATGTTTCTGCTATGCATTTGATTCCCTCGGATCTGAAGCTGCCGAAACAAGGACTTGTAGGATTGGGAAGGGCAACCTTTTTACTTTCGCAAGGCATGTAAAGACAACCTATAATCAGATAACAGTAGCTACAATTGAGCCAGCAGGCAGATTAACAAAACAGCTAATGATAATATGAAAACTATACTAATCACAGGCAGGCTATCTGATCAATTTAATTCAACAGATCAAGAGGCTATCTGATCAAGTGAAAAGTACTGAACAACTATACTAATCACAGGCAGGCAAAACTGAACTGAACATATGCCTCACAACCGAGATTTGCTCCTGGACCCAATCCTTGCCGATCAGGTTTTCCTGCACACAAAACTCAATCGACCAGAAGCAATAAGAGGAGAGCTAAAAGGGGATGAAAAGCTAAGAAATCTTGATCTTTTCCTGTCTGTTTTTTGGAATGAACTAGCGCCTGCATATATTACTAATTCTGGAACATTGCAGAATTCAGGCCTGTTCGAATGGTTGCATTGCTGTTTAGAGCTACAGTATAACATTGCTGGTTTATGAAAATTGAAAAAACAGGTTGGGCTGGTCAGTGAGTATTTGGATCCCTGCTCAGTCAGTAGTTTGACAAAAGATTGTGATAGTCAATAGCAAGATTGTTCTTCCCCGGCGAGCAGTACTTAAATTTCTTAACACTACATTGTGAGTTTATGACCCTTTTGTTCTTGAGCCGTGTATAAGGTTTTCCAGTATCTCTGCTTTGAATTGTTCTGTTGATAAAACATAAGTGGTTTGTGAGTATCTGAAATTTCTTCAAGAGAAAACAATAGCTTTGCTTTGCCTTGAAGACAAAGCAAATTGTATCTGAAATTTCATCGACAAAAACGGTGACTTACATAATTTGTGGAGTTGGCAATTACCAGCCAGAAATGGATGGATAGCTTGATTTGCAAAATAATGCACTTGCTAACAGGGTCATACTTCTACAGTTCTACTTGCTAACACCCTCAAAATTTATAGTTGTCGCTTTTCGCACATGAACAAATCCACCATTGTTCCTGTTGGATTGCAGGCAAAAAAATTGCAATCCGCCATACTTCAGCAAGAACAAAGAACACATAGCATACAAATGACAGAGATAAGCCTGATGGAGTAGGTAGAACAAAGAATATCTATTTGGTTGAAGTAGTTAGAAACAGCTAACAGTTAGTTAGTAAATTGAGTCGTATTATCTTCGGATGCATCCAGATAACAACTGATTTAGTTGACAATTGTAATCTAACCCGTTTCAGTTTCTCCTATATAAACTAATGAAGAAAACCCGAAAAGCCATCTTTACATTACCAAAGGTGCATGAGTCTATAGTATACACATCTTCTAAAGACTAAAAGCCATCTTTACATTGTCACCATCCCAGACCTGAGCAATAGTTAAGTTTTTCTCATTGACTATTTCATTTGACTCCCAGAATTGGGTCCCAAATAGGAATATCACAGATAATAAGTAAACCAGGGTGTTGGGTAGACAAGACTGAATTAGGATCCTCTCTTTTCAGCTTATTATAATGCAAAGGAACACCCAGGTATCTACAAAGGAAATGGCCAATGTTACAACCATGAGCTTGAGCAATAATGTTAACCTCATTGTGTAAAACATTAGTTGGCACAAAGTCACTTTTATTAAAAACACATCAGGAACTAAAGGTGAATGCATCAGTGTCAACAAAGTATCAGTCTCAATGAAGAGCAGCAGCAGTGAGTAATCGATGAGGAAGACCATAAGCAGCGCCAGGCCGACGATAACGCCGGCGCAGGCCACCTCGAGGACGTACCTGAAGGCGACGGTCAGGACGGGGCCCCAGACGGTGGCGACGTCGAGCAGGAGCCGGCGGAGGTCGCGCTGGAGGTTCCTGACGACTGACGAGGACCTTGTAGGCGACGCTGGCCGGGTCGGCGCGGCTGATAGCGTCGGCGTCGAGGAGCACGGCGGCGGCGAGAGGCTGCACGGCGAGGGAGTTGGCGAGGAGGAGCGCCGCGGCGACGGCCGCGGTGAGCACGAGGAGCGGCAGGAAGAGGCCGCAGTTGCGCGCCGGGAGGAGGACTCCGTGCTTCAGGAAGGTAAAGAAGCCCGGTGGTGGCTGCGTCGCGGGCGCCGCCATGGCTGATCTCAGGAATCGAGCTGAGCTCTGGAGATGGAGATGGAGAAGAGTTACGCCACGCACTTCTGGTCGGCGGAGCGTCGGGCCGCAGGGTGGCGGCGCCCCTCGGCCTGCAGAGAATGGGGTGGGGAAGAGCTAGCGCGAAGAAAACCCGCGCAGGCGATTTGGCCGCGGGAGAGGCGACGAACTTCGATTGGGAGCGCGGAAGCGGTGCGGAAAAATGAGGCCGCGTCGCTGCTCTTTTGGGCGAGCGAAAATATAGGGAGGAAGAATGAGTACTGTTGGAGTCTGATTTTTTCCAATCAATCCCTAATTCAGTTTTTAGGAATAGATTTAAGGCATTGTTAGAGATGCTCTTACCCCGTCTGTTTATAAATATAAATCCTATAGTTTAGATAATCTTATTTAGAATTTAAGGTTTATATGTAGATTTAATAAGACTTTTTCTATTATATCCATATTTATTCTCTCTCAACCATATATATTTATTTGTTACTACCTACACAAAATATTATCTCTTCTAAGACAATTAAGTAGGGTATCTAAGTCATTTTTTTCATACTTTTCTAAGTTTCACAGTAACCTTAATTTTTATTCAAATTCAAAATATGCCCTATATTTTTGAACAGGGAGTAGAAAGTGGAGGTAACTTTGCTCCCAGTTGATGCTTGGTGAACCTTGTGAAACACCATTATCAACCTTGGCCAAATATTTCCATATTCACCAGCATAGATACCAGTATCCCGTTTGTTAAGAATAGCACGAGGGTTACCATACATGTGCAGCCAACAAAATTTCTTAGACAGAATTCATCCACTCTAAATTCAGTTTTTCATGTTCCTTGCCGACATATTCCATCAAGGCATGCATTACGAATGAGTATGCCAAATGTTGAAATAGAGTACCTGGATTCCCTGCCACTGTCATGTCGTTCTCAACTACTAGCTTCTGAAGGGTGCTTCTGCTGTGAACACACGTGTATAAGCATCACTCTTTAGTGAAAGTTTTGCACTCGATGCAAGCCTCAAGTGGATTTCCAGTTACATAGCAAAAACTTTCTGAAGATAACACTGAGGCTTCCCATTGGTTGTTCCAGTGAAGACAACACTGAGGCTTCCTATTAGTTGTTCCAGTGAGATGTTGCTCACGAAAAGTGATCACCTCCTCGTGGCCAGATTTAAAACCTTTGCCTTCAAAAATCATGTTGCAATCTTGAGCCTTGTTGATTCTCAGGGCCATCTCTGTCTTGTGCCCGAGGAATTTATCCACATCTACAAACGCACCTCTGAAACATGCACAAACAGGGTGATGGCTGTCGTAGCTCCACACACAAATACCTTGAGCTCATTGAACTAGATGACCCCAGAATACACTTCTGAGAATGCACTGCTCACTCCCTTTTCTCATCCTCTCTCCCTTCTTTCTTCTTTTTTCTCTCTCTTTACTTTTCTTGCCCTTTATTCTGTTCTGTCTACCTCTTTTCCTCTCTAGGCTTTCGTTACTTTTTCTGAGTTGCTACTCTAGTTCTATCTGTAAGGCTATTTTTACCCTATGCTTTCTTTAATACATGGTAGAGCTCCTGCCCTTTCCTTTCACAAAAAAAAAGAGAGAATGCACTGCTCACAAGAGGCGAGCTCACTGAATCACCACCATAATCTGACATGGTGCCCTCACCAGGCATTACATCCAGCCCCTCGTTGCTCGTTGGCATCAACCACACCAATGACGAGAGTCCAACAGCCAGCAAGGCTTCTGACGATGGTGAGGTAGCCCATTGCAGTGACGAAGGCAAGTCCACAATAGTCAACGGGGGCAGCAGTTGGATTAGAAGCCACAACAGGCTGATTGTTAGCTGTGGCCTGTGCAGTGCCTGGCGTCGCGGTCAGGTGTGAGGACGGTCATAGAGATGGAGGCTCCTGGATGGAACCTGACGGATTCGGAGGATGTGACGGCTCAGGTGCTAGACACGAGATCGTGGAAGTCGCCATGGTGGCCGGCACACCGGATGGACGGCACGCCGCACCGGTTGTCGATGCTAGGTCAGATGAGCACGCCCACTGCGAAGCTCCTGTGGATACGCTCGGTGTGCTTGCCTTGGTGTTGTCACGTTGCGGATGGTGCGCCCAGACAGGTTCACGTCGACGCGCCGCAGCCTTGTCGTGACGAGGTTGGTGAAACCCGGGGTGGCCTCGAAGTGAGTCAAGCCTGCAGTGAGGCCGGTCAGCGCTGCGGAGGTAGCTGAAGACGGGGTCAGTATCGCCGCCGTGGTGGACAAAGTCTTCAGTTCGCCGAAGTTGTGGTCTGTGCACAGTGTCGAACATCTGGTGGGCGTCACGCTGCCGAGGTTGGTGGTGACAATGTTGATGACGATTCCACTCCTTAGAGGCATTTCTTCAGGCAGACACCTTGTGGGCGTTGCACGTCGACTTGAACAAAACGGAGCGGCCACAACCGGGTCAACAACAAACGAGGTAGCCAAGGGCATGGACGAAGCCGCAGCTGGGGTGAACACTGTCGTCGGCACACCGGCATCGTGGCTGGGACGCACCGTCGAACACCAGGAGGGCATCGTGGTGCCAACGCTGTTGGTCGTGGCGTCGTGACCAGCACAAAAGCTCTTCGATGGCGGCAGCCATCATGGAACGCCCTCTGTGCAACTCGATGAGCATCTTCTCGCACAGCTGGATGACTCGGTCATGTATTGTGATTGCTCTCTCCAAAGCGTCGGCTATGGCTTGTATCGAAGGCTCTGATACCAAATGTTACAGGTAATTGCAAGAATTTGGAGAGGATTAGAAGGAAATTGGGATAGAATCAGGACAATTCAGAGGGAAAAGATACATGTAAAGTAATAGACTGTGTCTCTGATATTTTTTTGTGACCTTTTTCCCCTTTGTTGGAGATCATCTTGTAAGATGGATACTATGTAACTTGGTCGTATGCATTCTGCAGAGACCGGAATTTATTCCTTTATCTAAAAAAGGAGGAGGAAGCCAGGAAGGGGAAGTAGTTTTGTTCGGTACTTCGGTTCCACAAATGAGGCCACCAAGCAAATCATCTTTGGGAAGTCTGCTGTTCAGTGAAGATGTTGGAACTCACCGCCAACCTCACGCTTTGCTCAAGCTTTACTCGATGAACACAAAGAGCAACTTCAGAAACGAGGCGTAAACAAGAGAATTTTGTCCGCATAACTCCTGCAGCTTTCCGGGTATTCTTCTCTTCTTTATATAGATGAACAATATCTGACTCGATTTAGAGACAGACTCAAACATAAAACGACTCAACCAAAATACGCAAGAACTACTATTCCTTAACCGACAACAACATCGATTGCTTTTCTTACTAGACGGAAATGAATAATTTACTCAATCTAACAAGATTAGAATCAACATTTCACCTCCCTAATCTTGTTTTGCCTTACTGATCTCCACCAGCCCGAGTTTATTCCTTATTTCCAAGAACTTCTGTCGTCCCAGTGGTTTGGTCAAAATGTCTGCCAGTTGATTTTCTGATCTTATATGCTCAACAATGATTTCTCCTGCCTCCACTCGTTCTCTGATGAAGTGATACCGAACATCTATGTGTTTACTTCTATCATGCAAAATCAGATTCTTGCAGAGAGAGATAGCTGACTTGTTGTCGATGTGAAGTACTGGACATCTCGGTTCCTCTGCTAACATCTCTCCCAGGAGTCGTCCGAGCCATACACCTTGGCATGCTGCCGTAGTAGCTGCCATATACTCTGCTTCACAGGTTGAGAGCGCCACAACCTTCTGTTTAACTGATTGCCAGCTAATCAAACTTTCCCCGAGTTTGATCAGCACACCGTTTGTGCTTCTTCGATCATCCTCATCTCCTCTCATGTCACTGTCACTATATCCTTCTAGTATTGTATCATCTTTTCTCCTCCTGAACTTGCATCCAATATGAATACTTCCGGCTATATACCTGAGTATATGTTTGACTGCTGTTAAGTGTTCATCCTTCGGTTTTTCCATAAACCGGCTCACATATCCTACGGAGTATGCAATATCAGGTCTTGTATTTACCAGATAACGCAAGCTTCCAACAATGCTTCTATAGTTTGTTTGATCTGTGGGAGGAGAATCACTTTCTTTACAGAGTTTCAGCCTGGCTTCCATGGGTACTTGACAGGGATTGCAATCTTGCATCCCACACCTTTCCAGAATTTTCAGTGCGTATGCCGATTGACAAAGAGTGATCCCATCCTCAGATTGTTTCACTTCTATTCCGAGGTAATAGCTGAGCAGTCCTAGATCGCTCATGCTGAAAATTCTCTTCATTTCTCCTTTGAACTTGTTAATCTCTTGTATTCGTGCTCCTGTAATAATTAAGTCGTCCACATATACTCCAATCAACAGACGATCTTGATCATTACCACGCATGTAGATTGCATGTTCTGTTTCACTCCTCTTAAAGCCGATTGACAACAAAGTGCTGTCTAACTTGGAGTTCCAGGCTCTCGGAGCCTGTTTCAATCCGTATAGCGCCTTGTTTAATCTTAGAACCTTCCCTTCATTCTTCTCATCTATGAATCCGGGTGGCTGCGCTACATAAACTTCTTCTTCTATATCTCCATTCAAGAATGCAGTCTTCACGTCCATATGATGTACTTCCCAATTTTTGTGTGCCGCAATAGCAATTAACAGTCTTACTGTCTCCAAACGGGCCACCGGAGCAAATACTTCTTCGTAGTCAATTCCTTGTCGTTGGACATACCCTTTTGCCACCAATCTGGCTTTGTGCTTCACAATAGCCCCACTCGAGTTTCTTTTTACTTTGAAAACCCACTTCAAACCTATTGCACGATGTCCTTCAGGGAGTTCAGTCACATACCAGGTGTTGTTCTGTTCTATAGACTTTATTTCTTCTAGCATTGCTTGCCTCCAGCGTAGTTCCTTTTCTGCTTCTTCAAAACAGCTTGGTTCATCTGCTGCAAGGAAGCATGCACCAGAATCTGAGTACTCCAACTCGTGTATAGGGGCTGTAGTATCTAAGATATTCTTTATGGTGCGATAGCGTCTGGACGCTTCATCAGATGGTTGCGAAGCATCCTCTGGGGGACTAACAAATTCGACTGGTATTGTTCTTTGGGAAGTTTGGGAACTTGCCGGGGTTACAGGCGTTGTTGCCCCAACGTCTTGCTCAGAGTCTAGCATATCTGGTGTTAGCTTTTCCTCTGATGTTCTTCCTATGAAAATATTTGTTGTATATTCCACAGTAAAATCTCCATCTGAAGATTTACTTGCACCTCCCTGATTCATGCTTCTGCACCAATCCCAAGCAGCTTCTTCATCAAACACAACATCTCGTGATACATAAACTTTGTTGCCAACAGGATCAAAAACTCGATAAGCCTTGGAACCTTGTTCATATCCAATAAATACCGTTTTGAGACTTCTATCATCAAGTTTCTTCAGGTTCGGCTTTGTTACTTTGATATATGCTATGCAGCCAAAAGTTCTGAGATGTTGCACATTTGGCTTCCTTCCAGACCAAGCTTCAAAAGGTGTTTTCCCAGATACACTGGGTGTAGGTGATCGATTTAACACATATACTGCCGTAGTCACAGCTTCTCCCCAAAAACGCCCTGGCATTCCTTTTGTTTTCATCATACTTCGCGCCATTCCGATTATGGTCTGATTCCTGCGCTCTACTACGCCATTTTGTTGTGGTGAGTAGGGTGCAGTTAGTTGCCTTTTCATCCCTTGATCAGCACAATATGCAGCAAATTCCATTGAGGTAAATTCTCCTCCACGATCTGTCCTCAGGACTTTTAGCTTTCTACCTGTTTCAACTTCCACAGATGCATGAAACCTCTTGATCGCATTTGAGGCTTCATCTTTGGATGCCAGAAGATATATCCACATGAACCTGCTTAGGTCATCAACTAGAAGTAGGAAGTACTTTTTTCCTCCCGGTGTAGTTAATGATTTCCCCACAGATCACATGTACTAGATCAAGTATGCTCTCTGACGATGGCGACTTCTTTTGGAAGCGTTGTTCTCCATTGTTTACCCACGAGACATCCTTCACAGATTTGCTCTGGGTGCTCAATTTTAGCGCACCAAGCACCATTCTTTCTGATTCAATCTTTTCAATGAACCAAAGTTTAAGTGACCATACCGAGCATGCCATCTCCACGCTTCATCGCTGCCTTTGATTGCCAGGCATATTGGCTGTGTGACCTTCATATTCAGTATGTATAACATATTTTCGGATCTCTTGATTTTTGCGAGAAGACGCCCATCTTCTTCACGGATGATCATCATCCCATCCCCAACTTGTACGTTGCAGCCACTTTTATCAAGTTGCCCAACACTTATGATATTATTTCTCAAGATAGGAATGTAATACACATCCCTGAGAACTCTATGTTCTCCATTTAGGCATGTAAATACGACCGAGCCTCGCCCGATTATATTTACAAACAATTCATCTCCAAACTTGACCGTGCCTGTGAATTTTGTGTCAAGCTCTGCGAAGTTTTCACGACCCCCGGTCATGTGATTTGTGGCACCCATGTCCAAGTACCATTGTCCCTCTGGATGAGCCTTTCTTTGACCATCTTGGGTCTGAACATCTGTCTTATTTAGAATAGCTTCTCCAACTTCGAAGTCCTTCATGCTGTTGTTCTGAGTTGCTTCTAATAAGAACAGTGATGGCTCTTCTCCAATACTTTGAGTAAGATTTACTTGTTCCTTCTTTTCACGCTTGGGTCTTCTGCATTCTCTGGCAAAATGTCCATAAATTCCACAATTGAAACATTTTACCTTTGATCTGTCTCGATTACCAAATACTGGCCTTCCTTCTTGTCGTTCTGTCCCGTCTTGCCGTCTTGTTTCTTCTTGACTCGAGCGATTCTCCTGATTTCGGCGTTTCATCCGGGCAACCCACTCGGCCTCGGTGAGAAGAAGTTGTCCTGCCTGTTCACCGGAATCCCCGAGTCCATAGCGCTCCTCTACTAATCGCAGGCGACCAGTTAGCTCTTCTACGGTGAGTGTGGACAGATCTACTGTGGACTCAATGGCAATAGCAACTTGCACAAATTTTGGCGTCACCACTCGTAGGAATTTCTTGACCACCTTGTCTTCTTCCACTGGATCGCCAAACGTGGCAAGATTGCTGACAAGCCCCGTGAGTTGCATGGCAAAATCATCCACCGACTCTCCTTCTTTCATGCAGATTAACTCAAACTCACGCCTCAGCGTCTGTGCTCTTGCTTTGCGAGCACGATCGGCACCCATTCTCATGGCTTTTACTGCTTTCCATGCCTCTCGCGCAGACTCTTTCTCTCCAAGCATTACCAACATCTCTGTCGGTACGGCTTGAAGAATGGCAGACATCGCCATCCGATCTGTCCGGTAGTCAACACCACCAGGTTCAATCGCTTCCCATACTCCATGCGCTTGCATGTTCACCCTCATGAGCACCTCCCACTCCATGTAGTTGGTTCGCGTGAGCGTGGGGTACCGGATATGCACCCCAGCCTCCTTCACCGGCTGCGCTTGTTGCACTTCCCAGAGTGCCCTGCTGCTACTTCCATCACCAAACCCCACACCTCCGGAGCGCCCTCCTCCAGTGCGAATCACAGGTGGTGATGAAGATCTAGCCACGCGCCATGACATGGCGAAGGATCCGTGTAGAACCGCTCTGATACCAATTGTTGGAACTCAGCCGGCCAACCTCACGCTTTGCTCAAGCTTTACTCTGATGAACACAAAGAGCAACTTCAGGAAACGAGGCAGAAAACAAGAGAATTTTGTGCTGCACAACTCCTGCAGCTTTCCTGGGTATTCTTCTCTTCTTTATATAGATGAACAATATACAGACTCCGATTTAGAGACAGACTCCGAAACATAAAACGACTCTGAACCAAAATACGCAAGAACTACTATTCCTTAACCGACAACAACACTGACTTCTGTTTTCTTACTAGACGGAAACAGAGTAATTTACTCAATCTAACAAGATTAGAATCAACAAAGACAATGAAAAAAAGAACAGAAACATGGCGTCCTACTACCATAGGAACTATGGATGGGCTACCTGGGGATGGGCCGTATGGCTAATTTCGCCTAGCACACGCTTTGTCTCCTGCTGGGTTGATTGGCTGGCTCACTTGGACCGTTGGACGAGTAACGAAAAACAGAGGGTGACCTTTCGTGCCGCAGCATTTCTGGTGCGCGCGCGCATATATAGGAAGCCTTTTTTCTACTGCCAGGAGTAATTACTCCCTATGTTATATCTCACACTATATGGGGTATCTCATGTGACAGAGGGTATGTACGCGTAGTATACGAGTATATAAGATCATCTAGGTAGTATGTATATTTTTTCAGAGGTGGTATGTATATTTTTTGAACATACTCCTTTTTATGTGCGTATATGAAGGTATTTGCAAAATACGCTAAAAATTATGGACTCTCTTGTAATTTTCTCATGTGTTTTACATTGAAGTATCTTATAATTAGTGTATGAGTATACTCAAAGTGATAAAGGAGTATTTCAAGTTCGTTTAGGTAGTATTTCAGAGGTGGGAGTAACTACACCCAGGAGTAAAAGATATTTTTCCTATATATATATATATATATGCAACATATCCTGTATACACAGGCCTTCTCGTGTATATACCGTATACATCAACTAACAAAAGTCATAAAAAATTCTAAAAAAAATTGTAGATATACTTCATAGATTACTCTACCTATGTATAAAATTGTAGGTTCAAATTCATTATATTTCAAGAATTTTCTCTTTTTTGTAACTCTCAATATATAATGAATTTGATCTTGAAACTTCATACATAGGTAGAGTAATCTATGAAGTACATCTACAATTTTTTTCAGAATTTTTCGTAATTTTTGTTAGTTGGTGTGCACGGTGTGTACACGAAAAGTCTGTGTACACAGGATATGTTGCCATATATGTGTGTGTGTGTGTGTGTGGAGAAAATGAGTTATTTCTTAGAGATTGTAAACAAATAATACCGTAAAAAAGAATAGAAGTAGCATACATAGGCACCCTTCGTTTCAACTTCTAGATTATGGACTATAAGAGAAGTTGTTTCTGATTGTAGGAAAATCGGGGCAAGCCAATTGCAACTTCTAGATTCTAGATCAGGCTAGCGAGCATCAGCAAGAATCAACGAGAATCAGGTTTCAGTCGGATTCTGATTTTACGTAGAGAGCAGCTTCCAATTGTGGGAGAAACTGTCCAGAATCCCCCTATTCGACGAACAATCTGCTTTTTTTAAAATAGAAACTATACAAAAGCTGAAACGAAGAAGGCTATAGAAGTCAAGATTAAGAAGGGCATAATTGCAATTCACATCTTTTTTTTTAGCTTTTTTAAAAGTTACTCTCTTCGTTTAGACTACAACTTGAATGGTATTGTTTAGAAATATAAAACTTATAAGATAATTATTTATTCATTATTATCTACATAAAGTATTATCTCTCATCTTCTAAAATAATTAAATGGGGCGATACATTTTCTCAACTTCATTGCAACCTTAATCTTTATTCAAAATCAAAATACGCCTTATATTTCTAAACGGGGAGTAAAAAGCTAAGAGATATAGAATTTTAAGTGAAATAAAGGTGAGAGAAGGAAGAGAGAAAGATGTTGTCTAGTACTATTTAACTGACGATATTCTAGATGGCTTTATATTGCGTGTACAATTGTATAGACAGTTAATTAATTGCATGAGAGATCATTGCAGACAACTATATACAACACATTATATAAATTATCTTTAATTCTATCTTATAGAAAATATAAAACGGTTTTGCTAGGCATCGGACGTCCTAACACTCCGCAACATTTTTTTTCTACGCGTGCAACATTTTCTACCAATGCGTGCAACATTTTCCTTCGACAAATGCTACAGTAAACGGATATTGCAAGCATTCAAAAAAAATGTTACACGCGTTGGTAACAAATGTTGCAGGAGTAGACAAAAAATGTTTCAAGAGGCGTCCGAAGAAAACCAAAAAAACGGACGTCCGGACGCTAGTATTCGCCAATATAAAAATATATTACAAACAGCTATCATTTATACCACTGTACACAAGCTAAGTATTGGTAATTTAGGAAAGATAGGCTGTAGCTAAACCGACCGGCCAAACTTCTCTTTTAGAATGGAAGTAGCTATAGCCAGGGAAGAACACAACGTGTACCCAACAGCGATGGGGCCCACCGCCAGCGACACGGAGCCGCCGAGAACGACCACCCACCTGTCGGAATGGAGCGGAGGAGCCTTCGAGTTCGAGGGGAAGACAAGACGGAGAACCCCGCGTCCGACCGATACCCACCGGACGGACGAATAAAAGGCACCACGCACCCAGCGCGAAACGCCACGGAAGCTCCCGGATCCCGATCCACCACCTGCCGCACCACCGCCGCGACACGAGCACGAGAAGGAGGCGGCAGCGTCGTCGCAACGCAACCGAGGGAGGCGTAGGCGCGTACGCACGTGCGCACGCTGCAAAGAGAAGTGGGGAGATGAGAAGGCCGCACGGCGCATGCGGCAGATCCAGTCCGGCCCCGGCCGCTACCCTCCTCCTCGCCGCCGCCGCGATCTGCGCCCAGTTCGCGACAGGTTCGTACTCCTTACGCCCTGCTCGATCTATTCGAAGCCGCCGAGATTTGGGAGCGGTGTGTGCAGATCTGGTTGGTCGGTTGGGGGGTTGCGAATTGGGGATTCCATTTATTATTATGCCGTTCCCGTTATTATTATGGTATGCGAGTCTAATTGATTGGGTGGGTGTTGGGATTTGGGGCCGTGGAGCTCGCCAAAAATCTCATGTTAGCTTCAGGGAGAGGCACCATGAGCAATCGAACGGCTTGAACTTAGGGTGGTGTTCGCAGAATTCGTAGCAGTTACTTTGGATCTTCGTGAGACTAGTAGCTCGAATTGTTGTATCATTTTTTTGTTTTTCTTGTGGAGTTTGAAATAAGGAACTATCATGCGAACACGCAAATGTGCTGGAGTGGCTTCGTACGCGAATGTGTAGGGGATTTACCAGGTAGACGAAAGAAAAATTCGCTAAAAAAAATTAAGAGAGGTGCTTCTATGACTTTCTTTTTAACAATTGTATAAATATTAAATAATGAATAAAGGGTAGATTGTGATTACTTATCCTTTTGTTTGCTTTAAGATTTGTGCACCTTGATTAGGAGAGAAAGCATTGAAGCACTGCTTAAAAATTAAAGGGTTGCTGAATTTAACTTGCCGCGTCATAGTCTGACTGTGACCAGGGTTAACAAAACCGTACTGCATAAACCAACGAAAAACCGCACACATAATTTTTTTCAAAATTTTTAATTTTTTTTTGGTTAGAACGGTTTACCGAGCGTTTGGATCTCGAACTAGAGCGGTAAAGTTGAAAACCGCGGTTTTCAAGCGGTTTTCGACGGTTTTGTTGGGCACTTGTCTGTTTTTTCATTGACCTTTTTGAGGTGTCTGAAGCAAGGTTCAAAATCCCGGTGAAATTTTAGAAATTTCGGCCCAGAACAAGATTCCAAATCCCCGGCGCCGCGGGGGGGGGGGATTGCTACGGTAGTTTCAGCAAATTTCACCGAAATCTTGGTACATTGGAACAAAATTTATGTTAGTTGGACCAGATTTGGTGCGAAATTTTTTGTGGAGAATTTTTCATGAACTGACCCTAGCTCAGTTGGTAGACATTGGATGGAGGTCTAAACTAGGTTGCGGGTTCGAATCCTGATTCCTGCACTGCACAAAATTTTTTTTTGAATGGCTGCCTGGTTGCCTGCACACACAAAAACAATGCACAAAAATTTTTGGAGCTAGAATGCTGGGTGGGACTCGAACTCACGACGTCTAGTGCTGAACCGAGACGATGTACCGACTGAGCTAGATGGCCCGCATGTACTCATATTTTTCCAAATTTTTTGTAGCCTTAGGAGACCATTTCAGAAGGTTGAAAATCACTGAAATTTGGCCAAGATTCGTTTTCTTGGTTTAAAATTTATCGGATTTCAAGTTTGCTTTTTGAATTTTCACCGAAATCAGAGATTTTGCCTAAATTTCGGATTTTGGTCCCCTCCGAGATGTGATCCGAAAACAAAATTTCAAACCCTAGTCTGAAGTCTGAACTTATGTGCTTAGATGATTTTCAAAAACTAGCAAATGGCTAAGTGCATGATACGTGGATACAAGTTCATTATCCAACTATTGTAGTCTGTGGCGTGATCTCTTTGAAGTCCAAATCAATTAACCTTCGACAAATTTAGTCCATGTCTGATAGTTTATAAGGAACACGCTATCTTTACTATATAAAGTGAGAGTTTCTTCCCACGTCACTTCATTAAAATTACCCACCTTTACCACTACTTTTTAATTACCCACTTTTGCCCGCGTTATTTCATCAAAATTACCCACCTTTGCCACTACTCTTTAATTACCCACCTTTGCTATTGTTATTGCTCTTTGCAAATAAATTTTTTATCGCAAATTGAGTTTTCGTTGCAACGCACGGACACATGACTAGTCATGGGTAATGCTTAAGTTATGTTTCATACACCTGCCAATTGTTTTCCTTATTTTATTAGGAACAGTACAAAATTGGGCATTTATTGTCTTGGAACTACATAGCTGGCTCTCATATCGCCTTGTTTTGATTTTGTTTGCGAACTTTTTTCATCTTCTGTGCCATTTCATATGTGTATTCTAGTCTACAAACAGATCCATGCATGAGATAAAGCTATGAAAGTTTAATACAGAAGCCCGTGTTAATTTTCTCCTAGCTTAAACTTGATTTTTTATTTAATTTTAATGTGCTTAAGCTAAAGCAGAATGGAAGGGTCCGAATTATGCCTAAATGTTGCAGACTCGTGCTTCTTACCATTACTTTCTAGAAGCTTGAAGTTTTACAAGTACAAAACAAACACCCCTTGATGTAAATCACAAGTACTGCATACTTTTACTGTTGATGTAACCTACTGTAAAACTCAATACTGTAATGGAGTTGTACAGCCCTATCTCTTGCTCCTTTCACTTAGTTCCTATACCAAACGAAACTACCGAGGTTTTTCTATTCTGGTCTTTAAACTTGCCAAAAAAAAAAAAGAAGAAGAAAAGAAAATAAACTGGTGGTAATTAGCCAGTCACTGGAAATTCTTGCTAGGCCTAAAATTTATCTATCCCAGATGGCGTATGGACAGCTGAATCAGCGAGAAGCATAACTTGTGGCCGATTAACACCAGCCAACATGTTTGAATAATTTCCGAATTGCTAGTTTGTGTAAACAGAATATTTCGTAGCTTTCCATTTAAAGCGCGTGAATCAGTACACCTTGGTCAGTTTTTCCAGTTTTTATGGAAGTTGGCCAAAGCTGGCCAGGTTATCTTAGGATTTCTTGCTAGCCAGCTAGGATCTTGTCTGTACTGCTTGCCAGAGCAAATAGCTAGAAATGGTACTTGCTGCCCAGCAGGAACCAGTCACAACTGGTTTTGCATGAGCAGACATGGTGAGGTTGCTATTGGAAGCTATAATGTGTGTTTCATCGATCTGGAAACAATTGTTCTAAAATTTGTGAGAAAATGATGTGGTAACCTTCAACTGCTGATGAATGTTGACACATTTTTTTAAAATACTTTTGAAGGCACTAACTTCTGATTAAAAACTTGGCAAAAACATGAACTAATGAAACCTCTTCAGTTATCCATGCGCTTCACCTCAGAGTTTTGATTTTAGATCATCGAAACTTGCCTACAATGTTGCAGGACTAGCTGGTGATCCTCAAACATCCAAGGATGATAAGAAAGCTGAAGCTCGGTCGAAAGGTTATACTGGCCAAACTGTTTTGTTTGTCCTCCTAGGAGTTGGGGCTGTTGTTCTGTTGTCATTCTTCCTGTTCAAGTATTGGCAGAAGAAGAAGAGGGAGGAGCAACATGCACGTCTGCTTAAACTATTTGAAGAGGATGACGACATTGAGGCTGAGCTTGGTCTAAGAGATTGATAATCTTCATTGTACAGCAAGAGTATCTTGGCTGACAAGGTAATTTCTATTGTAGCATGTAGGAATGATGCAAGGCTATGTTCATTTTAGTATTTCCTATGGCACCTTGATTTTGCATTTGCATTGAACATATATTTTATGGAAAATTTGATGATTCAAAATTTTGTTCTCAAATTGTATTTTGGAAGTAGCCAAATAAAATTAGTAGTTAATGTACTTTGTCTTGTGTCATTTCATTGCCTAATCTGCTTGCATTAGCTTTACTGTTCTTTCTTATAGAACTCTGTTCATAGTTTAATTTAACAGAGTTTGATGTTTTAATTCCGCGACTCTGGCTTTCCACAGTTGTTTTTTCTTTCAGTACTTAATAATTGTTTGCACCTTTTTAAAGATTGACAAAAACTTGGCAGAAGATTTAAGTGTAGGATCATATCACTATTATTTATTATTACAACAGGTGCAGTTCTTAAATTCTTGCTATTGTCTAGCTAGAATTTCTATTTCGGCCCTTCTTCGCATATCTGGTGTGTACGATATAATAGAACCTGGTGCGTACGGTGGCGAGCTACATGATTTTTTAAGTGGTTTTGCGCTTTTGCTACATTGACTCTTTTATGCTGACTATACGATAGATCAGAAACTACTTGTACCCTTGCATATCACAATTCATCTTACTTTCTCTGCATTGTTTTTAGTCGAACAATTGACTTGATGCCAAAAGTCTTGGTGGATGCAATATTCCATGTGATTGAACTATAGAATCTTATGTTTCGTAAGAAAACCTTTTCTGATTCTGAGCAATATTCCTTCTCGTGCACAAATACATGCAAAGCCATAAAAATATACGAGGATACCTTACATAGGTATCTGAAATCATGCACACCTACATTTCTGTCATCTGATACTAATATATCTTGAATTCAGTAATACCAAACTTGCAGTATAGAACCACTTTTCATACCCTTATTAATACACTTATTCTCTTTGTTCACAGGTTTTGCTGTCTGATCCCCACATCTTTTTCATGTTAATGTAAAGAATTTGTTGTATTTAAACCCGACAGACCTCCGGAAGAAAGGTCTACTGTACTTTGGTTTTATATGGTGAACATCTTGGCATGCGTGATGCATCATAATAGCTTTGAGGAGGAAGTGTCAAGGTTTGGAAAACATTCTTTTGTTACAAAAATTCTGAATATATACACACCTACTAAAAAAAAAGGCCAGCCAATGATTATTCTACTACACCACCATATATATATATACTCCGGGTGTAGTTACTCTCATCTCTGAAATACTACCTAAACGAACTTGAAATACTCCTTTATCACTTTGGATATATTCATACACTAATTATAAAATACTCTAATGTAAGCCGTATGAAAAAATTGTAAGAGAGTCCATAATTTTTAGCGTATTTTGCAAATACCTTCATATACGCATATAAAAAGGAGTATGTCCAATATATATATATATATATATACCGTATCTGAAAAAATGTGCATACCACCTAGATGATCTTATATACTCGTATACTATGTGTACATACCTTTCGTCACACGAGATATCCTTATACATTGTGAGATTCGGCATAGGGAGTAATTACTCTCAGGAGTAGAAAAAATGCTTTCTATATATATATGCACCGCAGGCATGGCACTGCACCCTGAAAGAAAGGTGGTTAATTCATGCATGCATGCGCACTGGCAGATATAGGTAGTTCTCAAGTGAATGCATCCGCGTTGCGTGAAGAAGGAAACGCATGGTTCTTCGGTTCTTCCTTCTCCCTTTCCTCTGTGGCGCTAAGGTGGCTATAGAGTACTCGCGCATACGCAGACACGCACGCAGGGCGGCGCGGGGGGGGTTATGAGATTGGACAATTCAGCTGTATGCGTGCGTTTTCCCGTCTTAATTTCTTGTTCATTTTGGATATTTTTCTCAGCAATAAACATTCATCCATAAAACCAGGCTGCAGGCCGTCATCGAGTAAGATCACTCCTATCAATCTTTTATAATTTGAAAATGTGTGCTATAAAAAGTATTAGATGGGCTAGTATTTCTAATTTATTTTGTAGTAAAATTCCGACTCTTTAGAGTAGGACTAAAGGCTATATAAACTCATGAGGTGATTATAGAAAACCCAAGAAGGAGCTGCAAAACAACTCATCCAAAGAAAGAAACACATGAGAAGATTAGATGTTAGATTATTATTTAGCATTAGATTTTATATAGGCAAAGATGCAAAAGTACTAAAACGTTTAAGAGGGTCACGAGAGAGCAATAATCTTATATACTCTTTTAAGATTACGCTTAAAGAATTTATGACCGGCGTCGCTAAAACTTTTAGCTTTTGTTGTGATTATTTCATCGTTGTTATTTTTTATTTTTTCTACGAGATTTAACTTCTCCGTTCCGTTCTTGATAACATGCGTAATCGTGTCGTATTGTCATAAATCTTAATCCAATATACAGAGACAGCTACCTGTAAAAAGGATGTCAGATTGACTGCACGGGCTGCCCGGCCGGTCTCCGGCCTCCACGTGCGTACCTGTCGGGCATCTCCAATGGTACTAGCTATAAGAAATGTCTATGTCATCTATAGAGCATATAGATAACCTCTCCAACAGATTAGCTATAGCATTGTCTATAAAATTAAATATTGGCCAACATGTAATAGATAATAAGTGCCTTGGAATCAATTATAGCCTGACTATACATTAGTAGCCGGTCTATATCTCTCTCTTCATTTTTTCTCTTCCATCTAAGCAAAATGCTGAGATGGCACGCTTATAGCTAGCTGAAGTGGCACCATTGGAGATGCCCTTAGGCCATGGCATCTTGACGTCTTCATCCGCGCCCGAGCACCACGCACGCACGTACGCTAGGGGTGGAAATTAAGCTCGAGGCTCGAGGCTCGGCTCAGTGCGGCTCGGCTCGGCTCGGTGCGGCAGCGAGCCGAGCCCGAGCCTACTAATGAGCTCGTTCCGGTAACGAGCCGAGCTCGCGAGCGGCTCGTTCGGCTCGTTCGAAATTCAAACTTAATTTGCATACCATCCAGCCATTACCATTTCAACATTCCTAGCATTTCAACATTCCTAATCCTCAAGCAAATACCCACTAGCATTTCAACATCACTGTCTGTCTAACTCACCTGGAGAGTGGAGACCGAATGGAGCACTGGAGCAGAGGCTGCAGAGCCGAGTAGCCGGCCGAGCGGAAGTGGGAGCGGGAGGCTGGAGCCTGCCGCGGTGCCGTCGGGGAGGTGGTGCCGACGCCGACAGGGAGGTGGTGCCGACGCCGACGAGGAGGTGGTGCTGCAAGCGGGCGCGCGGCGGTGGTGGTGGTGGCGGCGGCCAGCGGCGGCGGGGCTGGCGAACCCTAGTCGGTGGGGGCGTCGCGTGGGGGACTGAGGCCTAGGGCTCGAGGTCGCGTAGGGGAGGGGGACTGATGCCTCTTGGTCTCGGGCAGTCGAGCGACGGAGTCACGGAGCGAGCGAGACAGCGAGTCAACTGATTTTCAACTGGCCCACAAGCCTAACGAGCCGACTCGGGCTCAGCTCATGGCTCGGCCGAGCCTAAACCGAGCCTGGTTTTGAGCTTGTTACGTCCACCGAGCTTGGCTCGGCTCGAAATTGACTGAGCTTGGACGAGTCGGCTCGGCTCGATTCCACCCCTAACGTACGCCTCGCGACGCCGCGTTGGCGTTGCCACGGGCGCTGTATGTATAGCCGCTTGCCTGCCCGATCAGCCGCTTCGATCGGGGCAGGATTGGAACTGGTGGGCGGTCTACATTGCCGTGCGTGCTTGACCCTATTTCACGTGCGTGCTTAATCTCTGAGCTTTGTAGATTAAGAAATGTACACTAAGACCACTTCACCTTATTTTTAGTATGTCCACGTTAGTTTTATTCTATGTAAAAGAATGAGAAAAAGAGAGAGAAGAGAGCTGACTCTTTATTCAGTAGTAAACATTATACGAGAGTATAGGTGGATTAGTTATGCACAAGAGAGAAGAGATAGTTAATGCACAACATCAAGAGCCAACTTTTAGAGATAGCTATTGTACAAGCTGATTTTAATATTTACCATAGATGATATGGATAGAAGATAAAGTAAGCAGCTGATTTTGTTATTGTACTTGCCCTTAATATAAAAAAACAATATGAAGCTCACTTTATCTATTTCTGTTTAAACATCTGGATTAGTACGAAATCGACGATCTACATGTACAAGAAGGCCTCTGCTACCACATCTGGCTGCTGATATAGGCATGAAGTCACAGGTGAGCATTCTGTTTATGAGGTTTGTATACATATACTAGGCTGAGTTAGCGATGATGCGCCAAATAAAAATCGACCCAAATTTTTCGCAAAAATACGTAATTCCATCTCTCGTGTCGAAAGAACCGTGCCGTCTTGAATTTGTGGATTTACGGGATATTTTTTTGGAAAATAACTGGCGAAAGGACTTGTTCGTGATTTGTAGAAATATCTCTTTCGACAAATTATTTGGAAAATATTGGAGACCGAGCTGAAAAATCGAGGTGCGAAAATAGTCTAGAGGAAAAACGGTGAAAAATTATTAGAGATGACAACCTTCTTTTGTCGAGCCTAACACTCTACGCGTTCACCGAGTAATAATACATGTCTAAAAAAATATCAGAAATCGAGATGGAAAATCGAGCCGGGAAAAAAGTCTAGAGATAGAGCTGCACATATATTTCTAGTGACGAAAACATTTTTTTCCGGATAAAACGGAGAAAGAACCTAGACGTAAGGAGCAAGGGCATGTTTGTTACGTTTTTGGACCTATTTGCTATCCTGAAAAATTAGAAAAGGGCTTGCTCGTGATTTGAATCTAACGGGAGCCTTTTCCCGTAAAACAGCGCACGAGGGACCCAAACGCGATTTAAAAAAAATATCTTCCCCTCACAAAAAATCGCGAAGGACCTATTCGTAATCTATAGGGACCTATCCGTAATTTGAAGAAACGGAGTGACTTTTTCGCGAATGTGTCTAGGGGGACATGTGGCTTCGGTCTCCATCCGGCATTCCCAGGGGACATTATATGGTGTATATTCCTTCGTTTGGTGTTTCGCATTGAAAACAATCGACATCATTAATATACTAAAGATAAATCGAATTATTTCATTCAATTATCTTTGGATTGTGGTCAATCATCAAAGAAAAAGATCAAAGGATCTTGAGAGTATCCATTATGTGTTAATGGAGTACGTTGATGATTGATACAATCATGTGTTTTGGACTAACATTTTCAATAAATTTGAAATAGGTTAAGTTCAAGATTGAGATGGATAAATGGGACAAGTACGTCATCAAGTGTTGATGAGCGTCAAGAGAGGATCCCAAAACTAAGACAAGGGAAGTTTATCATGTGTTGACGAACAAGAAGATAGGACTCAGCTTGAAGAAGAGAAGATGGAAATCATAAAAGCTCCAAGTGGATGTGCTAGAGGCAAAGGAGTGGATTGAGAGCCTCTTGTGCATGTGTTGCACTTGAGGGAAGCTTTGTGCATATGCTGATGCAGTGATCACCATTGTACATGTGTTATACTTGGTGAAGCTCAAGTTAGAGGGCTTGACTTGTTACTCTTGGTGTTTGTCGACATCTAGACGATGTGTGTAGGCATCGTGCACGGTGACATTCTCAAGGAGATTATGAGAAAGTCCGATAAAGTTGTAAAGGTCGGAGCTCGCCTACCCAGAAAGGGGAAGAGCTATCACTAATGGAATCGAGGCGGATACTCAATTCGTGGAGCTGGTCCAAAGCGGTTTGAGCTTGCCTCAACGTGGACTAGGGGAGACTGGCAAATCTCTGAACACCACAATAAAATATCGGTGTATCTCCTTATGTTTGCTTGCAATTTTTAATTTATATTGTTGCAATTTACATTTCTAGAATTAAATTGCTTGATTGTTTTTAGGATTGTATATTTTTATGTAGAGACATAATTAGCCAGTGCACTTAGTGAGTCTAGTTGACTTAGGCTTTAATTGTCAAAACCGTAGTTTACTTCCGCATCTATTATCATTTAGGTTTTGATATAAGAGAACTTAGGCAAGATTTTAATTAATCATAAAAGGAATTTTTAAAGTCGCCGATTCACCCCTCTCTAGTCGGCATCCTTGATCTTACAGAAGCGGATCCACCACCTGATAATGTGTAGTGCCTCAGTAGTAGCTCAGCAACAGCGATAGACTCTCTTGGCGATGATAGAACGGAAATTGGCCGGTATACTCTGCGCCTTCGTTCACAGCTACAATCGTCGGTAGGATCGCAACAGGGGGTAGCCCCCCGAGGAGGGGCCCACAGAGGCAGACCCATAGTAAGGGAAAGGGCAACATGTAGCATAGCCACAAGATGATGCAGGCTCATGGTGTAGCAGCTGGTCTTCTAGTCATTTGGGCTTTCAAATTAAGCATAATGGGTATGGTTCAATACCCTATGTATGGGATCAGGGTGGGTATGATTACAGACAAAGAGTTATGACAAATCAAGCATCTCTTGGTCATTTGACTACGCTGATTCATACGTCGATCCATACGTACGACGCTTTTCTATTAGTGTTAGGTACCTTCACCAGTCGGAGAATTGTAGCGCCTGGATGGTTCATTACAAACATTGGAAGTCTGCCTACCTACCGTGGGAAATGATCTAGTAAGAATACAAGCAATAGCACGAGAGG
The DNA here is from genome assembly GCA_036346375.1 of Guadua angustifolia. Taxonomy (NCBI): domain Eukaryota; kingdom Viridiplantae; phylum Streptophyta; class Magnoliopsida; order Poales; family Poaceae; genus Guadua; species Guadua angustifolia. The sequence continues at coordinate 34,853,795 of CM070509.1, read as the reverse complement.
GGGTATCACGAGGTCATTATCGATAATGCGGAGGTGGAGTTTGCACCATAGACGTACTCTACTCGATGCAAATATACATTGATTTTATTGTGATGCAAATATATGATAAATTGTCATATTCATCGATTTTATTTCATACCTATTAATTGTCGTGCAAATATACATTGATTGTTTCCGATTGTGACTCTCAAAATCCGAATTTTAATCGAAATGCTGCTGAAATTTCTAACTTTACGGATTGATAATCATCTAAAAATTTTATAGCAAGGTCAATGATGCATCACGACCATCTAATTAAAATTTCAAAATTTTCTAACTTACTTTCAACCATTTTCCATCTAGACATCGCTGCTGTCTAAATTTTTAAATATCCCTTGAGCTTCACCATTACTCGAAAATTTTATGGAAAGATTAGTGATATGTTAGAATCATACACAAAAAAATTTCAAATATTTCTAACATGGTTTGTCCCATTTTTTATTCGGTTCAAATTGCTGGTCAGTGTTTTATCAGGACAGTAGCAATGTTTGAATTTTTAAAAATTTCATAGGCTTCATAATTATCTAAAAATTTTATGGCAACATCCATTTTGAATATCCATTTTTGCGTTCCGTCCAAAATTTGTCCGAAATTTCTGAATCTCGTCGAGATTTTATTCTTCGGCCACCTCCGATATTTCGAGCGAAAATGAGATTTCAATACTGGGCATTGGCCCGTTTAGCCTAGCTTAAGCAATCTCGATGTCATATCACCGAGACAAGCCAACCAGACCAGGGCCAAACAGCCAACTTATTTTTCGGCTTAACTGTGAAGTTTAAGGCCTCTTTCAACAGGGAACCTAAGACCATTGAGAGTAACCTGTGAGCTTTATAAGGTGCATTAACTCAACTCAAATAACTTGCAGGGTTTCTAAAAGTTGTTTTATTAGGTTTATAAGCTAAGTAATCAAACAGGCCCTAAGTGTGGAAATATTAAATTCGCCACCTCTATGCTGGTGTACAGCTCGCATCATCCATGAGGATCATTGAAGAAATAGGAATAGTATTAGCATTTTTTTATTCTGAACCAGTGTGGATTTTTAATATAATCAGCACAAAAGAAACTGATCTTCACAAACATTAAGTATAAGCACCGCAAAAGGGTGAGATAGAGCCTTCTTGCAAGGGGTATGCAGCATGAAGTTATAGCTTTACTCAGATGGAATGCCCCTAGGATTCTGATATGATCTGCCAATGTTTGAATATCTTCCATTCTCATCGTATGCAACTCCTTTCCCAAAACCGTAACCAAATCCAGTACCTATTCCACACCCGGCACCAGCTCCAAATCCCTAAACCAGGGAATCCAGGCCCGATTCCTGCACCTGATCATCCATCCAAATTGGTAGTAAGAAGCAGAAGATAACTGAAGGGGCTTCAAGATTTGTACAACTTTTGTTATGAGGAAAATCATATAAGCACTGCTCTCAATGAATACATGCATCTTGCAAAGAGTTCTGTATTAATCAAGAAAGAATCCCAATAGTATAGCATGTAACATTCGGGAATCTAAACATGAGTTAAACGATAAAGCCGGCTTGCATTACCGATTGTGTAGCAAATCTAGCAGCTATATGAAGAAGCATCTCAGAAAATGCATTGCGATGAGGCGCATTCCATGCCATTCAATTAGGGGTGAAAACGGTCGGAAACGGTCGGAAAACACTTTTTTGTTTTCATATTTTTTCTCGGAAACGATATCGGAATCGATAACTACGGAAACGAAAACGGCATCGGTAATTCGGAAATTTCGGAAACGAAAATTCGATACAAAATATATATCGGTAACGATCGGAATCCGAAAAATGAGATCGGTAACATCGTAACGACATGTACCACCAATTGACTTCAAAAAATTCACACAAATCGTACATCCATATAGAAATTAGTAATAGATAAATATTCACAAATTTATGATGAACGTACATTACCAATGTAAATGTATACAATAGCATAACTAATCTAGAAGATCAATATCTCATAACGGCATAACGCATAACCGCATAAGCATTAAGCAACATCACATAGCACTTACATATAGGCATACTTTCTGATTTGAGTTGTTGCTGGCCCTTCACAATGCTATGATAATGCTTCAAATGAGACCAAAACCCAGTTGTTCCTCTATGGCTTTCAGCCCTGCCTTTGCTGGTCTTGTTTTTGCAGCCATTAAATTTGCATTTGGCCCAAAGTTGCTTAACAGGTTTGCCATTCTCCTCCACTACAACCGTGTACTTCTCAAAATATTGCCAAACATTTGAAGTGCACTTCTTTGGCTGCTTTGAGGGATGCTCCCTATCATCATCAGCTTCACCATCCCCATCCAAATTAATTGCTTGTTCTGGATTTGTACCCGAGCTGTCCAATGTTAGTGCAGGTGTTGCGGATGATGCAGACAAACCAGTACCCTGGGCCTGACTCAAGCCTGCACATGGACTGATTGCATCCGGTGAGGTGTAGCTCTGACTCTGAGGTTCAACAGTGGGGGCATCACAAGGCGCCGTTACCCCTAGCGGCTCTAGCAACATGCGCTTCCGTGGAGGTGAACACGTTGGCTTCTCGCTGCCACTGGCCATGTAGTATCAGTGTATCACTCAGGAGCTGGAAAAAGAGACGGGATACAAGTGAACAACCAGGTCACAGTATATATGCAAACACATTTACAGTCGAACAAATGTAACACAAATAGTATACTAAATTATCCCTTAAAAGAATACTATAGAAATCCTTACTAGTGGCAATGGATCTTGCTGCTTTTAGGTTCAAAAATACTGCCCTGTAAATCCAAACCAAAGGAATACAATCACAATTGAATTCATACACGAGAAGACTATATGTAAAATACACGGCGCGAACGGCGCGGAGGGGCGGACGACGCAGAGGGGCGGAGGCGCGAGGCGCGGACGGCGGAGGGAGGCGGGAGGGCGGGAGGCGAGGCGTGGAGGCGGATGGCGTGGAGGCGGGCCTGGCAGCGCGAGGCGCGGACGGCGAGGACGGCGGAGGCGGGAGCCGCATGAGGCGTGGGCGGATGGCGTGGAGGGCGGGAGCCGCGGGTGGCCGTGGGCGGCGAGACGGACGGACGGCGGACGGCCAGACGCAAGCGGAGGAGCGGGCGGACTGACCGACTGCGGCGTGAACTCAGAAGCCACTTGAGTCTGATTCAATGTGTAGTTCTTTAGGGTTTTTAATTATGAGCTGTGGGCTTTAGGGTTTGTGTATGTGGGCTTGAACGGGTGTATTTGTGATTTGTGGGCTGAAAACAATTCCGGTAATTACCGACGAATTTACCGATTTTTCCGGATATCAAGGAAACGGTCGAATCGATCAAAACCGCTATCATTATCGTTTCCGACAAAAATTACCGATTCCGATTCCGATTCCGAAAATTACCGATACCGACACGTCCGATCGAAAAATTCCGGAAACGGTTTCCGGAATTCCGGGAATTACCGATACCGTTTTCACCCCTACATTCAATGTACCATTCGCTCCGTTGCTATAGCCAGTGCCATTTATGCTACACATAAATTGTACCTCAACCTCTAAATCTCTAAGATTAATGCAGCCAAATGGGCTTCAGAAAATGGTGACTCCTCCCAATTCCAGCCTCCCCATCAATGTTGGTTCTTGGCAACACGACATACCAATCAACGGGCCAAACTACCATCCACCAAGATTTCCATACGAGACTATCTTAACCAGTCTACGTGCAGGAAAATTCTGGGCAGTTGTACGGAAGCAGCAGCAGGAGCGGGCCCACTTGACTAGCAACCAGCAGGCCCCACCGCGGCCCCCTCGGCCCGCCGCTGCCACTGTCTCCCATGTCTCCCAGCCCAAGCCAAAGATGTTGCTTACCTTTCGGCGCTTGGCGGTTATAGGGTGGGCCCGCGTGGCAGCGCCTTTGCCGCCCAATATTGCATCCAGATTCGCGCGTGCTCGGAGCTGAGCAGGCCCGCTCGGCCCGACCTTTCCGTAGCAGGATTGCAACCGACCATATGGGCCCGAGTATTCCAAGTCTTACTGGGCTTAACTTTTCTCTGCTGTTCTTCGTTTTTATTATTTTGTTATCTTTTTTCTCAACAATATCTTGCACTAAATTGAACTCAAGTTAAACTGAATTTTCAGGTGTGATTTGATTTATAAAGTATAAAATCGGAAACAGTTTTAGCAAACATTGTTCTAACTCGAATCACAGGTTGCAACAGAACAGAATTAATCTGCACTCTCTCTCTCTCTCTCTCTCTCTCTGTCACACACACACACACACATACACAAACAAAATTTTTTGAAATCGAAACTCTCAGTGTTATGTGTGCTCCTCTCTTCTCCACCAGCATGAACAAAATGGCTTTAGTTAATAAGTAGTAGCGTCCATCTTCACTTCAATCATGTTCACAAGAAAAACTTTGCATAACTGTGGACGAAACATCCCTAGAAACTCAACCTTCTCCAAGAATGCAGATTACTTTTGTTCTGTAACTCTCCACTCCTCTCCTTCTCCACCAGCTTACACAAAATCGCATTATTCAATTAGTACTAACCTCCATCTACACATCAACTATATTCACACACACACAAAAAAAAAATCCAAATTTTCCGCAAAATTTTCTTTTTTGACTCGTCCACTTTATCTTGAGATATCCGAAACTTGAGAGCAGGGAATTGCACCCTGGCACAGCATTGGTCAGCGGGGTGGGCCCCATCTCATCCTCTGCCAGGTCAGCATCACCCCCCTTGCCTACCATGCTGGGGACGGGATCGGTTCAACCAACCGTCCGGCTTTTAATTAAACGCCCTCCAAATAATCGAGCAGGAAAAAAAAAGGGGCCGAAAAATGCAGCTTTCGTTTCGTTTTCACTAAATTTCTATGACAATGACATATATGATGGTTGGGTGGTGCCCGAAAACTCGGCCATTCAATTTTGTTCTCGCTTGATCATCATTTTTTGAAGTATAACATGACATGATGTATTACCAAAAGCACGTATTTCTACGTATGGCTTTCGCTGACAGATGAGGCGAGGAGTGGGACATCAGATGTCTCTGTCGATGAATCGCGCAACGATTTTTCTCCAAAATTGTATTGTAGTTGTGTAGCGACATTGTTGTGTCTTACCATCTCCATCTCTCCTTTAAAAAGTATGTATCTTTATGTGAATTATGCTGAACTTTTTGAAAAGGAAATAAAAAAAAGAAGCTCCCCTTTTAGATTTTACCGATTTTATTTGACAGTAATGTGGTTATCTATATATGACCACTAATAATTCCTCTGTGTTTTTGTGTTCTTCACTTTTTTTTATCGTGCAATACAATGCATAGAGCATAGGAAAACACAAACAAAATTCCATAAGATTAGTGCTATAAGAGGACGCACATTTACATTATTGATAACTAGTAATGGATACATGCTTATATACTTTTTTGTTTTCAAAAGAAAAATGTTAAAAGCTTTGAACCTCACAAAGGTTGTTAATAGTTAGATACATACTAAAAAAAATCATAAAATGGTGTATCTTTTAGTTTTTACACAGGTGGAGTTCGCAGCTTCCCAAATTGTTGTAAAATAATAATGCACAAATCAACTTATGGCCAACTGCTTTAAGATATTATTAACACTACAATATTTACTAATATATAAATACGAGTTGGTGGCCATTCATCCTCCTCTCCTCTCTAAAAAAAAGTGGGTCGACGTATGGGTTGCGAGTCTTGACATGCTCTCCCATCTCTCACAAATAAAAATGAAATTAACCGTATCTCTCTTTTCGTCTACACCCGCTCTCCCGGCCAGGCTATTCCCTACTTCTCACTCCCAGCGGCAACTCGTGAGCGTAATTTTATTTTTATAAATACATAACATGATTTGATCATTATTTAATTCAAAAATATGTTTCTGATGCATGCATGAGCATTGGATTAGTCAAGCAATAATTAGAAATTCCGCGGATGAGTGCGTAGCTCATTTAGCTGGCGCGCTCGCCGAGCGGCTAGCCTGCCCGCATTCGAGCGTCGCTCGGCGTGGGCGCGCATAGAGGCGAGTGCGTGCGTGTGAGTGCGTGTGGAGTCCATGCGCACATAGCTTGGCTGGTGTTTCTTCTTCTATACTGAATGCCAGAGCTCTGGCCAATTTCAAAAAAAATTAGAAATTCCAACTGAAAGTAGTGTAGCTAGACTCATGTGTGACTTAATTAACAATAAAATAATTTTGCTTGACATATACACCAACTAAAAAATCGCCCCTTGTGATCAAATCAGTACTTATTACTTACTATATATGCTGGGATGTTTCCATATTTAGCCTCAATAGCGAAATTCGCTAAAAAAATGTAAAATTTAATATTCCGAGCCGGACCAACTAATTGCCATATGCAAAGCTAGCCAAAATAATATAAAATTTAAATATTAGCCATCAGAAATGGACTAATTGACTTATGTCTGACCGTAAACCAATATCGGAGGTAGCAACGTGCTTAACGCACAGGAAGGGAGAGCGCCCGAGCTATGTTGACACGCTGCTGCATTGAAAACGTTTGGCCAGACAACCAAAGAATCCGATCAGTATAGCCTCTTTTTTCTCAAAGGCAACATGTAACATCTGATCAGTATAATTATCCGTCTTGTTTTCACTCTATAACCTCCTGTTGATGAATGCTTTCCGTTTCAATTAAACACATCAATGATCGACACTTGCTATGGGTTTCAAGCATAAGCTAAGTAAGCATAAAGAATCTCCTTAAAAAATGTCAAATGATGGACGGGGAAGTTTGCTTTAAATTTAGAGAACTGCTGTACGCACGAGCGGAACGTCGTAATTGTGATGGTTACAGCACGTAGAAAGGGTTGGCGTGTCCACCGATAGATGAGCCTTCCGAGCTCACCTTGAGCAAGACTCACCACATGTTAAGTGATTTCTTGGCACATGTTTCATGAAAAATGCTTTCAAAAGTACAGCATTCTGGCCGTTTTGGACGAACTGAAGCCGTATATGATTGGCGGCCGGCCATACCTCGTACTCTTCTGGCTTGACCTCCATGTCTTTCCACCGGTGCACACTAGATCAACCATCGCAGGAAATGTGCTACTAGAAAGTTGCAGCTTCTTCGAGAATTGTTTACTGATTGGAGGACAAAATACTGACTAGATTCTTATAGTGATTGGCAGGAACTATATACTTTCCCTTGCTATCATAAGAAAGGAAACAAATGGTTTGTATAAAGATGCCATGGGATATACCATTGTTCAATATGATACAAAACCAGGTCGGAACATGAATATAATAAGCAGAAAGGTGGTGGTGGACACTGGTGGTGGTCTTAGGCTAGGTTACAAGGGAAAATGGTCTCCAATTTTTGCCCCTTGCAAGTTTCACACATATTACGGAAAGCGAGTGTCACACTACACTCAACAGGCCTATACAAGAAGGCAGCGAAAAGACCGGGACAATTTGTTTGGTGCAAGAACGAAGACATCAAGAAACGCATTGAACAGAGCTAAAAAAAGCATCGTTATATATCCTCATAGCACTGATCATCCGATCATCGCAATCAAGTGAACGTTATGGCGTAGCGGAAAGAAACAAGGCTTCTTCAAGTCACACCAAATATGTGCAGCGTCAGACAGAGCCCGACATCAAAGAAGAATGGCAGTGGCGTAGCTGGGTACGTTGGCAGTTTGCATCAAATCTAGCGTATAATCCAGCGGCGATTGCCGTCAGTGTGACAGTGCCATCTTCCTTTCCGGCTCAGAATGTCCGTGTCTCTTGCTGTTTGTTTGGCCGGTTTCAGTAGGGATCAATTGGCCGGTTTCGGTAGGGATCAACATTGATCAGAGATCCAGATATCTCTCGTGAAAAGACTACACTCCCAGTTTCTCTCTCCCTCTCAGCGAGCTGGGTTTCTACGGTTATATCTAAAGTATCCGGATTACTAATAAATAGGACTATGTACTACTCTTTCAACTCTTTATATCTTAACATAAATATACAGAGAACATCAAATAAATATCATGCAAGATATAAAATATAGATAGATACAATTGTTCTCTCCCCGATGCAAGCTTTTATTACATCTTTCTTTTGGTTTATTATATGTTCAAGCTGTTTTTCATGCGAGAAATAGTTTATGTCTCTTACTTTTTAGTATCCTCTTCATATAAACATTAGTTCTATATAGTATGATGGAGAAACCACTAACACACAGTATTGGAAGTGCGCTAAGAAACATTGCCGAATTCCTACGTTTTTACTACTACCAAGCCAGTGGGTCAAACTGTAACAGCTGGGAGCACGAGGCTGGCAGGTTAGATAAGGTACACCCTTAAGGCATGTACAATAATTTACATTCGTCTCTTTATAAAAGATGTCGCATGGAATTTTAAGTGACGTGGAGGAGAGAGAAAACTGTTGTCTATTATTTAATAGACAGTTTTATAGACAACTTTACATTTTATGTACCATTATATAGGCAGTCTGTTAATTGAATGAAGGATCATCACAATGAAGGATCATCACAGACAACTATATAAACGATCCATTGTATAAGTTGTTTTTAGTGATGTCTGTAGATGATGTGGAGATGTATTATAGACAGGTGCTATCTATACCGCTGTACATGCCTTTATAAATTTGCAAATGCTAACGAGCCTACCAACGGCCAAAAAGTTACAAAGACGAACAGTGACACATGGCTGTAGTTGGCCTCAAGCATACATTTTTGCCATCTTTATTTCGTTTTCGAAGAAAATTGTAAAATAACTCTTTCCTTAGTCACGAAAGTATAGATAAATAATACATATCATTTATTTTACTCTTTTACCATAGTTAGTCATCGATATCGTAACAGCTTTGTCTACCATAATAGCTCCTCGACAAACGTGATAGGTGATGGTCTCTATCTTCGTACCGATTCTAGCATGCTTTGATATCGTGGCAGCTTATCTACCACAGTGAATCTTTTGATCATATTGCGTTGATAAGAGGCACTGTGATATCGATGATCTGTTGCGGTAAAGAAAACATAGCGAGTGGCACATATCACGGTACGAAAAGAAAGTTTGTAGGAAGGCCAAAGCTGCGATGCGGTGAGCACGGACTGCTCGACCGGTCGGTGATGGACGGTGAGCAGAGGGGAAAAAAAGATCGGCGTCCACACGAAAACAAAGGCGTGATTTGTTGGATTTCCCCGGGGGAAAGAGAGGGGAAAATCAGGCGCATTCGCGACGTTAATTCCGAGTGCCGCCTCGTCCACGCGGGGCTGGTCGGCGTTGGGCGTCTGGAGTCTGGACAGACTCACATGCGCCAGTGGTGCAGTGGTCGTGGTGGTGGCGCCCGCCACCATTATCGGGTCGATCGACAGCGCGCTCCCATGATCTCGTGGGATCTCATCTGCAGGAAAGGGAGAGCCGTGGCTCGCCAACCTGCCGTGCTGCTGGTAGTGTGGTTTTCGCGTTACACGGTCAGAATATGTTTAGCGGCTCTTGGAAATTTTACCGGAAACAATATAAGTCTAGATAAACAATCTTAGTGAAGTAAAACTCTTTGGTTTCAAACAGAGATTTCTTACTCACGAAGTATTTATGTGATGTTAAAATTGTAGTTATGAGGATATAGCTTTTGCATGGTATTTCACTTTTGCTATAGGAAAATGGCGTTTTTTTATAAGATGGTACATGTTTGTAGGATTTTTTCCTATTTGATAATAAAGGGTGTGTCTAGGAATCACCTTCCACCGTTTTTCAAAAAATCACCAAATTTTGATGTTGAAAAAAATATTGCATGGTAGAAAAAAAAATGTTGCAGCGCGTCTGAAATTTGGGAGCCTTTTGCAACATTTTTGTTCAACGCTTGCAATATTTTTTTTCCAACGCGTTGTAACATTTTTCCTCTACGGATACAACATTTTTTTCTAACGCGTGCAACATTTTCCTTCGACAATAGTAGAAATGCTACACAGTAAACAGATGTTGCAAGCGTTGAACAAAAATGTTATAAGAGACTCTCAAATTTGGGTGATTTTAGCAAACAAAACATCCGGGTGATGTTTATCAAAACCCGATAACAAAATATAATTGAACCTTCCACTGCTGGCACAATATGTCTTGATTTGAACTCTTTGCCTTGCAATCAAAGTTGTCGTGAAGTCCAGTCAAATGTTCGAGAAAAGAGCTGTTGATAAATTGTAGAACTTTCCAAAAATTTGTAGAGCTTTCTTGTCTCATTGAAATTTGACCAAAGATTTATTATTTTGTAAAGAAAGGGATAAATTTGACAAAGTATATTTTTCTGCGTAGTGGTACTATTGTGGTCGTATTCTATTTTACTAATTACTATCTCGCTACAAAATAGTATGTCACGATGTCATCCATTCTCCTCCTTATAAGCAGCTTCCGCTAGGAAAAAAAACTGTACCTTAAGGTCCATTTGGTTCTTGGAATTGAATCAGGTCAATTTAATTGAAGATCCAATTCATTTTCAAGTTGTAATGGATTTTCTTTATAATTTCAATTCTATGGTTTGGATTATGGTAGAATTGCACTAGAATCCAAAACAATTATGTATAGTGTTTGGTTGCATATTTGAAGAAAATCACATATAAGATATCATCTCTTCCGCATGGCCGACTTCCATTGCTCCTTCTAGAGCGCCAATGACCTCATCCCAATTGTCGTTGACACCCCCTCCAATTGCTACCCACTAACGACCCCTCCTAACTGCCGTCGGTGACCACTGCCTAACCGTCCTCTTCCTTCCACTCCGAGGTGTTGATGGACGATGAGAGTTTGGTGGTGGCGGTCACCAAAGTTGAGGAAAGAGGTGGAGTTAGATTCCGTGTAAAATTAGGTGGTCCAACTTCAACTAAGAAACAATTTGGTGGATTTAGGGTAAAAATTCGAGATCCAATTCTGGATGCATCCAAACAGTTTCTGAACTGAATTGTAATTATCTAATTCAACCCTTAATTCTGATCCAAATGGGGTGTTAGGAAATTTGAGTAGGAAATACGTTATCCAAACGAACGAGGAAGATCAGACCTAAAATGCTTTTAAAAAGGGCAAAGCATGAGAAAAACTGAACACATGTTCTGTTCCTTTTCCTTAGTAGCAGAAAAACCTAGCTGTGAAGAAAACAAAATTAATAATGTCACAGCGACGCCACAAAAAATCAAAAGTAAAAAAAAAAATCACAGCAAATAAGCCGGACTTTTCTCCTTCTCCAACGGCTCACAGCCACAAGGCCACCACCCCACCCCACAACAAATATTTGCGAAATGACAGGTGGGTCAGAACCCACTTGGGCCTACAGGCCAGTCAAATCAGAAGCTCACAGTAGTACGCGTAGCCACTTGTGCAGCTGGCACCAACAGCCGACCACCCATCGCCCCACTTCATCCCACCATCAGTATTCCTAACATGCCTACCGACATGTGGGTCCCACAATATTTGGACCAAGTTTCAGTGAGTAATCTAAAGTCGTCTGTAATGCATTGTGTACATATAGCTGATTGCAAAATCCCCCCTACATTTTTCTCGGGTTGGAGGCGAACGACGTGTATAAAACCCTTCCTCTCTCTCGTGGTGAAATTGCCTCGCTGTCTCGGCATCGCCCATCACTCGGCAAACCCATCTAAATCTCACCCCCTCTCCACCCGCCCCACCGCATGGCGCCGGCGATGGGGCTGAAGCGGCCGGCGGCGGCGGCGACGGCCACGCAGACCGTCACGCTGCCCCTGCCAGACGCGCGGGTGGCAGTGCGGGAGGCGGTGCGCGTCGCCGTGCGGGAGGCCGAGGCGCCATCGAGGGTGGCCGCGGCGACGGCGCCGGCGGCCGCGGTGGACGGGGTCCTGTGCCTCGAGGAGGTGGACGGGAGGCGGTGGAGCTACGTGGTGGAGGGCGGCGGGGCCGCCGCGGGGAAGGCCGGGAGGACCAGCGGGAGGGGGAGGGGCGGGACCGCCGCGCCGGTGGGCGCCACCTTCAGGGCCGTGCCGCTCCAGTCACCGTTGCCGCCCGTCGAGGTGAGGCCTAGGGTCGTGGTGATTTCTATGTGCTTTGTCTTGGATTTGGTTTCCGTGGCGATTGCCATGCGTTTGACAGTCATGAGATCCGATGTGGAAGTGCGGGCTTCTATGTGTATATGGTGTTCGGGCGATAGGTTCGTTTCTCCTTGGCGGATTTGAGGTTTGTGCGGCTGTATCATCTGTGGATTTGCAGTTGGGTTTGATGGGGGCATCCTGTTCAGGATGTGGGGAAGGAATAGTTCAAGCGTATTTTGTACTCGTTAATTGTACTTTTGTGTGGTTTTCCAATTTCCAATTCTATTAGTTTTAAGTGCTAGATTGGATCCGGAATTGTAGGCTACGGTCTTGATTCGTGAAAAAAGGAGAGATTTTAGTCGTTTTGTTTGTTGCTTCCGCCTCTTTCAGGCTGACCCGTAGTTAAACTGGAAGGTTATTATGGTGGATTTGTTGGGAGGTTGAGTAGCTGGTTCACTTCAATTATTTTTCATATCCTCGATTATATTTCTTATTTTGGGTCTTTAGGATTAATTCTGTGAAATACGCTATATAAGTTGATTTAGTGCTCAGTTCTGTCTCCATTTGGCTAACTCTGGGTTTCATTGGACTGCAAGTGTTGTAGTTTTGCGACTCCACAATCGATTTGAGGCTATCTGGTTTAGGGGTAAAGTTGCAAATTGAGATAAAGTGATGCTAGTGTCTCTTAAAAGCTAGTTGCGTGTTGAATGGTGCTAAATTCCTTGAGATTTTGTTCGTTTGGTGCCAAGTACTGCTGCCAGTTTTCAACTACAGAATAACAAGATGCGTGGAAACTATACCATGAATGTTGAGATATTGTGGAATGATCATGACTAAGAATGATGAACTACAATAGTGATGTTATGTAACTATGCTGTTGCAGGAAATTATGTCCTTCATAAGGTCATATGTTGTGCCCGAAGGCTTTCCAGATAGTGTCACTCCTTCATATGTTCCATACATGTCATGGAGAGCATTGAAGGTATGTTTTCCAGACTTTATATTTAGTTGTCATCGTCTAGCAGATTTAAATATATCTTGCTAACTCCTTATTTCCACTTTTCAGCATTTCTTTGGCGGGGCAATGGGTGTATTTACAACAAGAACCTTGCTAAACTCTGTAGGAGTGTGTCAAAGCAGGGCTACATCTGGTGCCGTGGCTATTAACTGGATACTCAAGGTAAAAATGCTTTTATCTTGAAAATTTCAATCTGGAGAATTATTGTTGTTATTTTTTTTCTTGTTTAAGTTACTTATACAACTTGTGTTTAGTAAGAACAGCGAGGTCTAGAAATGGCTTAGGTAAAAAAAAAAACTACTATACTATTTGTAATAATAGGATCTCTTCAACCATATATCCTTCTAGTATTGTTGGTTCTCGCAAAAGGAGCAGTAATGATTTAATTTTATTTGGTGTTCATGTGCTCATCCTTCATTTCTTGTAATCGTGATTATTGTCTGATAGTTATATTGTTCTATTACGACAGGATGGGGCTGGTCGTGTTGGAAAAATGCTTTTTGCACGTCAAGGGAAGAAATTTGATTATGACCTAAAGCAGGTATAATATTTGGATCCAATTTTTTGCAGTACTGTTGAAAGTTGGTTTGTTCCGTGCAAATGACTAATTGAAATCAAAATTTACTACAGCTCCGCTTTTCTGGCGATCTCTTGATGGAATTAGGAGCTGGGATAGAATTAGCTACTGCAGCTTTCCCTCAACTTTTCCTACCTATGGCTTGCATAGCAAATGTTGTTAAGGTTTGACCTGATGACTTGCTGCAAGAAGTTCTAGCATTAATACTATCTATCCAGTCTTTACTTTCAGAAGAACTGATGGATTATATTCTACTTGTTCGATGAAAATATAGAACGTTGCTGCTGTTACATCAACCTCAACTCGCACACCAATCTACAAGGCATATGCAAAAGGAGAAAATATTGGAGATGTCACCGCTAAAGGAGAAAGTGTTGGCAACATTGCCGATCTGGTAATCATTTATGTTTTCATTTTAATGCTTCATTGTTTTTATTTGGTTTATTAATTGGACATGTAGGTTGCATCTACTGCTGCCATTGGTGTATTCCTATTATGCTGACTGAACTACTAAAAATTGTGTGTTTTGTGCATTCTTCATATGTAAATGTCATTTATTAGTTTTCTAATATTTTGTTTTACTTCCTTTTTTTAAGTTGGGCACTGGTTTGAGCATTCTAATTTCTAAGAGGAATCCATCATTGGTGACTTCATTCGCCTTCTTGTCTTGTGGATATCTCCTTAGTTCGTATCATGAGGTTTGCTTTCAACTTTAAGTTTTCTGCTATTTGTGATCCAATCTTTCTGATACAAATTACCAGTTCATCAGGCAAATGTTATTTCTATTACCAGGTGAGATCTGTTGTGCTGAATACTTTAAATAGGGCAAGATTCACTGTGGCAGTGGATTCCTTCATTAAGACTGGTATGTCAACAGTGTCTGTTAGAAATTTATAATCCTTCTGACCAGACTTTGTACAAGTTTTGCAAAAAGAAAAAGGGTTTTAGTGCATATAGCAGTTCTCCTTTGAATATAGTGTAAGCATATCTCTTCAGCTAATGCAGAACAGCAGAAGCATGCTCAGTAACATAATAAATCTTTGGCAACAAAATGCTTTGGATACACTGGATAAATTTGAGAATGAATGCTTAACATGTTTGAAGATATTTCATCAATACACAATCTGGACATTGTTGAGTTTCAGAGTGTAGAATTATGAAAGGTAGAACTTCTAAAGTAACAGCCCAAAGAATTATATTCAAAGTTGGAGTTTTTTTAAAAAAGAAATCCATGAAAGCTTGCAGTATTCAGTCTAATATATGGATCTTCAATCTTACTGATGCAGGGCATGTTCCCACACTGAAGGAAGGAAACTCACAGGAGACAATATTTAATCCACCTTGGCAGCATCAGCCAGTCGCAGTAGGTTTGTAACTATGATCTTATTTATTTGCTGATGAATGTGGATTGTAGAACCTTTTGATAACCTGTTTCAATTTCATAGGATCAAGATTCGGAGAGGCGTTTCAGGAACCTGCTTCATTTGTTGCTATAAGGCCTTTGTTCGAGGTACTCTCTCGTTCACTCCGTTTAATGTTGTCCTTATGATGGTGGTTCCTTTCCCTTTTAGTGTAATCCATGGTCAGTATCTGAACTTGTGACGCATTTGATTGCAGGATGAGAGGTACATTGTTACATATAACCCGACAAAGGACAAGGTATATGCTTTGCTTAAAGACCAAGCAAAGCCAGATGACATTCTCAAAGCTGTTTTCCATGTAAGCATCGATTGCTAACAGCTTTGGTAACATTGCACTGGTTAAGGTGGTTTGCATTTATTTATTTATCCCCTTCAAATGTGTTTTGGTTTACAGGCACATGTGTTACTGCATTTTATTAATGCTTCACATGCTAATCTGAATGCACGAAAGCGCATGAACTCCAACCGGTCATACCAGTATGGAAACCCGAACCCACTGAACATGGACTTTATACCCCACATTGAAGAATCTTGCAAGATTGTTACATCATCTTATGGAGTTTTCAAGAGGAAAGCAAGAGAACAGGTGAAACTTCACTGTCTTTATCACTAACATTCTGCCCCGTTAACCTGGTTAAACTACTATTGAATAAATAGCCGACAGAAGCCACCACATGAGTGTAATGTGTATGCTGTAATTAACAACTCTCATTTTTATGTTTCACAGGGATGGATAATGTCCGAATCACTGCTTAACCCTGGGCGAGCTCGATTGTGTGGAATAATACCACAATGATCTGAGTATTTTCATTTGCGATGACCAACGTGATGAGCTAATTTTTTTCCATACACTGGAGTTTGGCCCTATGTGAGTCAAGTAAACATCAACCTTATTCAGCTCAAGTACTTGGCATGAGAGCCGAATTGCCTTGAGACTAAAAGGCATAGTACTTGAACCTGGTCAGTTCCCCCTCTCTGTGGAACCCGAAACCTTTCTACCGAACCATGAGGCGCTAATTTAGCTGGGTAACATCTCAACTCTCGATTGGGTTTGCTGGCTCATGGAAGGACCGGTGAAGGGTCCTGCAACTAACTGAAAAAACTGACTTAACAAACTCTTGTATATCTATCTGTATTTGGTACTGTATAATGGAGACGGCTATCTGTCCAATTGTAGCCGATCTAAGTCTCCGTCGGCTGAGTTTCATATATCGACCTTGACAGCATTTTCCCCCACTAACTTTGCGATGCTCTGGTTTACCTAACTTGGGGTGTTGTAAATGCCAGTTTTACCTAAAGAAGAGCTCTGTTGGATCTCCACATCTTTAGTTCTTGAATCTTGATCATGTTGTTTACAGTTTTCATTCCTTGTGCTTGGTCGTGGAACAGCAGGTGCTTCTGTGTTATGCTGTTGTCAGGTGTTGCATCTTTGCCCTATTTTTCAGCGGTAATGGTCAATCTGAATCGCTACTTTGATACGGAATTGTGAAATAGTGACACTCGCTACTACACCCGCCATCTGATTCAGTGAGAAATCACATTGCGGTTGCAGCACAGCACGTACCCTGGCATGGCCGCCGCCGCGCGCTCCACCCTCGCGTTCTGGTCGCCGTGCCGGAGTTGGCCCACTCCTCGAGGTTGGCCTTGCCGAGCACCACGGCGCCCGCACCGCCACAGCCGTGGCGACGTTGTCCTCGAGCAGCACAGGACTCCGATGCAACCCGCGACCGGTGGACTAGACACGGCCTTAATATACACATAGAAATAAATTTTTCAACACGGACAAATGACAAGTTGACAACACACTCGCATGTCATTTGAAGGTTTGCGTTGGTCCGCCCGAAATGATCCACGACATTTATTGAAACAGGGGACAAATGGGTCACTTATTTCCACCAAATTATTTTTGCACGCCCTTGCATTGCCATCGTAGTCATACTAGCTAGCTAGGGCTTGAAAGTAGGCATCCTTCTCACTTTGGTAGCCTGCTCAAACGCATAGGCCATCTCAATCAGCCTCGGCTCATAACCCTTCAGCCCACCGAAGCATATCGCAAAGGGAACTCCCTGCTTGTCGTACCCAGCCGGCACGGCGATGCCGGGGTAGCCGCCGATGGCGAGAACAGAGGAAGCGTCGGAGTTGGGCGTCACGATTGCATCCAACTGGTGTTCCTCCATCAGCTTCTCCAGCCCATTGGCGGACAGCTCGCCGAGCCGTTGGATCGCGGCTCTCTCCACGGAGCCAATGCCATTTGTATTCTCGGCCGCGATAAGATCGGGCTGCCCAAAATCTTCTAGCCTCTCCTGCAACAAAGATCACCTTTGCTTCAGCTAGCAGTACAGGTTTCGCCACAAGTAATTGAAAATTTGGCTGCTATTACTTGTTGATTCTGTACTTGAGGAGATATAAGAACTTGAGATGAAAGATTCAACTGCGTCTGTGCTTACCTCTACAGGATGTGCGTTGTTGAATGCTATGACTTCCGCGAGTGAGCGGACTGGGGAGTACAGTAAGTCTGACAAATAAGCGTTCAGGCTTAGCTTGAACTCTGCTCTCATTGCAATATCCTTGTTGAGACCAAGGTCAGTCAAATTTATTGCCATGTCAAGATTCTCTATGACGATGGCTCCGTGTTTCCTTCGATGAAGAGTACGAATTACTTACTGGTAAATGTCAGTTTAATATACAGTAGTCTATGGGGAAGAGGAGATCCTCATGTGGTACGCCAACATCCTAGGGTTCTTCTATGAGGAGCAGGATGAAGTTCAGATCCATTAAAGTAACAATTTAACTTTTCAATATTGAAAAGATATAAATTTGACCATTAAAGTTTGTTATAATACATTTAAAAACACCTGCAAGAGTATAATATTGATAAAGTATTTTTATAACAAATTTAATCTTTATAGCTATACCTATACGTTCGGACAAATTAAATATTGTTTAGCCACATGCATTCTAAGTGATTCTTTTTAACGACAAAAGGCAGCTAATGGTAGTATCTCAGTGTGGCGAGATGCTCCCCGTACACATTAAAGATGTAACTTCATTTTTAAGCTATAAGGGGCAAGACGAAGCTCAAACACATTAAGGTGACGTTTTTGACTATACGATGTCAAAAAGATATAACTTCGACCATTGAGGGTTGTTATGACATATTTCAAAACACTTGCAAAAGTATTTTTTTGTATAACAAGTTTAACTACTTCATTTTTATAAATCCATTCTTTGTACTTATACACCTATACATGCATTCTAGGGGCTCTTTTCAACGATGGAAGGCAGCTAGTAGTAGTAAGTACCTCATTGTGGCGAGATGCTGCCTGTACACCCTCAATTCCATCTCACCATACGACTCGAAATAGCCACAAGGAATGCCAATTCTCTTGCCCCTCAATCCATCGATCCTTAAGAATTGCTTGTAGCCACCAGGAGGGATGTACTTTGATGCTGCTCCAGTGGCCGCAGCGTCAAGCGGATCGTAGCCGACAATGGCATCCAGCACGAGGACGGCGTCTGACACTGTGCGACACATTGGTCTGCATTTCAGAAGAACCAAAGTTAGTAACTGTGCATTTGTCCGAACTTTGATTCGGAGCGGTGATTATTGTATTTGCCTACTTGGAGATTGTCACGAGCTGTTGCTTACCCAACGCTGTCCTGCCGAGGGCTGATGGGGATGACGCCGGATCGGCTTGTCAGCCCAACAGTGGGTTTAATCCCAACCACGGAGTTCAACGACGACGGGCACAGTATCGACCCGTCGGTCTCCGTCCCCAGCGTCACCGCAGCCATGTTCGCCGCCGCAGCGATCCCCGGCCCGGCGCTCGACCCGCACGGAGTGCTCGAGAGAACGTACGGGTTCTTCACATGCACCACGGATGTTTCACTCATCATGTATATATGACGCACCATAACAGAATCAATTGAACAGCAGCAGAGTTGCGATTACCAGCGACTGGCCTCCGCGGGCGCTCCACCCCGACCTGACGGGGCGGAAGTTGGACCACTCGGAGGGGTTGGCCTTGCCAAGCACCACGGCGCCGGCGCGCCGGAGGCGGCTGGCCACGCCAGCGTCCCGCTTGACCACCGAGCCGAGCAGCGCGAGCGACCCGGCAGTCGTGTTTAGCCGGTCGTGCGTCGCGATGTTGTCCTTGAGCAGCACGGGGATGCCGTGGAGCCCGCCGCCGCCGTTGGGACACCGACCAGACGACCTCTCTGCATCAGCCCGCGCCGCCTGCGCGAGCGCGTCCGGGTTGACTTCGATGACGGCGTGGAGCAGCGGGTTGAGGCGGCTGATCTGGTCCAGGTAGAACCGGACGAGCGCCGCCGAGGTCAGGCTGCCGTTCTTGAAGCCGAGCAGGATGGCATCGACGGTGGCCTCGTGGAATTCGAAGCCGCCGCAGAAGTCTGCCGGCGGCGGCGAGGATCTGGACGGGTGCATATTTTCTTCCATTGTATTTATCAAATTTTGATTGCAGTCGTATGTGTTTATACGGGAGAATTTACTCAGCGACACTCTTTAAAATTCACGATTCACCAATTGACACTCTGACCCACTGTCATAGACATGGATAGACCCACATGTCATAGACACACCACCAAAAACCAACAAATTGGGTGTCGCTGGGCTAATTTTTCCGTGTTTATACATATATTTTTTTATGTTGCAGCCATAGTGGATAGGAAGTATAGGTACGTTCGGCGTACCACTCCTTCATGGAGGTGTTTGACCACCTGCACGTAGACCAGGTGATTTGAGGCCCTTACAGCGAGCGCCGTATCGTGGAGAGAGCCGTGTCAGGTGAGCTCTCGGCGCTTTGCTATAGGGACCAGGCTTACGAGGAGGAAGATCGTTCTCGACGTCTTCGTGGAGAACTACGTGTCGCACTGAGTCCTCAGACAGTTTAGCTTTTGCCACCTGCATGTAGACCAGGTGATTTGAGGCCCTTACAGCGAGCGCCGTGTCGTGGAGAGAGTCGCGTCAGGTGAGCTCTCGGCACTTTGCTATAGTGACCAGGCTTACGAGGAGGAAGATCGTTCTCGACGTCTTCGTGGAGAACTACGTGTCGCACTGAGTCCTCAGACAGTTTGGCTTTTGCCAGCTGGTCCCTGTTCTTTGGGGGATCGTGTACCGCAGGGAGTACACACGTGAGTTATTCGACCAAGAATATATTAAATATTTATGTTATATGTCTAATAATTTGGATTTCTTTTCAGGTTCTCTACCCAGGGACCTCAGAAGACCCTGCTGACCATGCTACGGAGGATGGAGCCGTGGCTCGCACAGTGGGATAGGGCGCAGGACGACGTCATCGATGAGGACACACCTTACGACTGCTTGTCCTACCAGCAGTACCTTGCCTGGTACGTGCCCTGGACGTGTGCCCGTCTCCTACTTGTGGAGGAGCCTCCAACCCACGCGTACACTCCTAGCGTGGCTAACTTGTATCCAAGCTAGGCAGGAGCGGCCATCCACGCCATGGTAAGTTTTATTTTTGTAAATTACATTATGTATTCCTTACGCTATATCCATGTGCAAATTATTTTATCGTACGTGGCAGGTGGACCACGCTAGGGACTTACACGAGCACGGCAGCAGCGTCTTGTTCAGGCTACGTGACGGAGTCACTGTGACGTTGGACGAGATGACAGAGGCGTGGAGACGCGTGGTGACCGCCACTCGCATGATCGTGGAGCTTGATTCTTGTCGGCACGTCGACGCTACTGATCGTGGCACCTCATCCAGGCCGCCACGCGTGCCTTCGTACCACATACCGACCTCAGCTCCTTGTCACATAGCGGAGGCGAAGTCCAGCCTCCACACTCCTTTGCCTCCGGGCCCATACGTGGCTGGAGTGTCCAGCTGGCATCCACTACGCGGTCTCACTATGATCCCCACACCAGGTAAGTCGAGCTACTCACGTTTCGTATAAGTATCATGTAACTATAATTAAAAGTTATTACCTGAATATGCAGACTACGCTTAGGGTGGAGGATAGCTCTCGCCGCGACCTCCTCGGTACGCCGAGCTTGAGTATCGGGCGAATCAAGATTTCATCGGTACACGCCACATACGCCCTCCATCGATGCAATTCACGCAGTAGATGTCGGTGTACTTTGCACCGGGGTACCTCTCCGCCGCGAGATCGGGCTGGCCCAAATAGCGACCGCCCAAATGGCCCCACGACGAGCAGGTGGGCGATCACGCCCTGCTCGCCGGGCGAGCAGCCCACGTGGTGGCCTAGCGGGTAGGTGGGCGGTCACACCCTCCTCGCTCGGCGCTGGCCAGTGACAACCTTAGCGACAGTGAGCGATCAGTCCTACACTTTGGCGTCGGCCAAGGTGGCGGCCTGACGGGCAGGTGGGCGATCATGCCCTGCCCGCTAGGCGTCAGCTCACGCGGTGCCCTAGCGAGCAGGTGGGCGGTCACGCCCTACTCGCCGGGCGTGCAGGCGACCAAAAGGATGAAAAAGGGCTTTGCATTAAAGTCTCCTTCCCTTGAAACGCTGTGTCAGGGCCATTGATTGCAAGGAATTCTACTATCGGCATGACAACGGCTCATCCCTCTGACACCTCACACCAAACCCGTCGCGGGAACGTCACATCCCGGGCGGACCAGACGAAGCCATACAGTGGCATTAAATGAAGCTTGAAGGACAAGGCTACAACGACGGGTGTAGTAAATAAGTTGTGGGTCGGTGTGATAAGACCGCAGTGAGGGGTGTAATTAATGAGTCGTAGATCAGTATGATGTCACCTTCCCACCTGCCCGAGCTAGCCCAGTTTATAAAAGGGAGCTCTGGTGCATGGGGGAAGGGGATCGGATCTAGAGATCGAAGAAAAACCCAAGGTAGAAACTCTTAGCGAAAAAAGAGTAGAACAAACTGAAAGGACCATTGTAATTGCCTCCACACGACATCAACGAAGATCTAGCAGGACGCAGGGCCATTACCCAGCTTGGGAGCCTGAACCTGGATAAGTTGCTGTGTTCCCTGACCTGTTAATCCTCGAAATCCGTTGCGCGAGAGTCATTAGGGTTTCTAGCCGCAAAGACGCCCTCTACCGAACCATAACCTCCATCCTCGGAGAGGCCCGTCTCAGAGACAGGTCCCGCTTGAAAAAAGCACCGACAGGGCGCGCCGTAGGGGCTAGTGGTTGGCTCACCCGCCATCTCTCCTGCATTCCGATTTTTGTTCATAGGACCGCACATCTGGTGATGGCGGGTTCACCCTCGCGACAGCAAGAGGCGGCGGGGGCTAGCAGCGCTCAGAATACGTCCCGACACTCTCGCCGGACAAGAGACCGCCTCACGCCGCCCCCGCAGGGAGGCAGTGGCGGCCCCCTGGCGGCGACGGATCATCCGGTTCGTCATCGGCTGGCCATGGAGGCCGCCACTCAATTTCGTAACTCGCATGATGTAATTGCCTCTCTCGACCACCCTCCGGTGGAACTCGCAGGAGACACCCCGGCCACGCCGTGGCTACGGGACATTGCTGACCTCATAGACGCGGCCCAGCTCCATGTCGAGCGGCCCGACCAGTCGGATACCGTTGGTACCCCCGGTCAAAGGTGCGTGCTGACCGCACCTAAGCTTCCAGCTGCCTGAGCGGGAAGTGTTCTGGCTAGGAGGGCCAGGATAAAGGAAAGGGCATACAAGAAGAGGGTCCCGGTTCCACGAGGAGCCGTGGGGACCTGAGGGATCATCTGGAGAAGAGTCGCCGACGGCGCGGTGATGATCTGCGTAATCACCTGCAACGCCGTCGTGCCCAGAGGCAGGACTGCGATAGGCGGATGGCTCCTGGGGGTGAGAGCTCCTCCCATGATTCCCGCCTCTAGAGCGAGGAGAAAGTCCGCTCCTCCGACTCTTTGGGAAGCCGTGATCCGCACTCCCGATAGCTCCGGCCGTGGTTCAGTGGATTGCGATGACTCCCTACCAGATTGGTGTCAGCGTTTCCGACGCAACTGCGTCGCGTGGCGTGGCCCGAAAGGTTTCGCCCGGCATCTATCAAAAAGTACGACGACACCACTAACCCGGAAGAGTTCTTGCAGATCTACACCACGGCGGTGCGTGCCGCTGGCGCATCTGAGAAGGCCATGGCCAACTACTTCCCAACGGCCTTGACGGGGTCCGCTCGGTCCTGGCTGTTGAACCTCCCGCGAGGATCAGTGCGCTCCTGAGAGGAGTTGTGCGGCCTTTTTGTCGCTAACTTTCAAGGCTCCTTCGCACAACCGGGCGTGGAGGACGATCTCCATGCCCTCGAGCAGGAAAGGGGGAGTTGTTGCGCGATTTCATTCGATGATTCTACCATTGTCGCAACACGACCCCCCTGATTTCGGAGCAGTCGGTCGTCATCGCCTTTCGAAAAGGCGTTCGAGACCGCAAGATGCGGGAGAAGATGGCCACCCGCAATATCACTACCACCTCCGAGCTCTTCTCCCTAGCGCACAAGTGTGTGCGGGCGGCGGAGTCTCGGGGGCCGGTGTCTGGCGCCGCGCGTGGGCACGGAGGGGACGAAGCCGGGACCTCAAAAGGTCCCGATCCAGCGAACAAGAGGGCGAGGAGGCGCGAGGCGGTTGAGACCAGGTGGGTCCTGACCGCTGAGCGCGAGCATAAGGATACCAAGCCGCGAAGGCGCGACCGCCGCCGAGACCGGCGAGACGATCGCCGCGATCGGAGGAACGACCGCCACGAGGAGGAGGGCAGACCTTTCTGCCCGATCCACAGGACCAACACCCATGACCTGGCTGGTTGCCGGGTTGTGAGTGACATGGTGGAGCGGCGGCTCAAGGACAAATTACCGCGACGACGATCAAGACAAAACTCGCCTGCTATTTTCCAAATGCAGACTCAAACCGTGGCATACATTCATGGTGGCTCGTCCACCACCCCTCCAACACGTCCTACAAACGTTATGGAGTTTTCAAGAGGAAAGCAAGAGATCAGGTGAAACTTCACTGTCTTTATCACTAACATTCTGCCCCGTTAACCTGGTTAAACTACTATTGAATAAATAGCCGACAGAAGCCACCACATGAGTGTAATGTGTATGCTGTAATTAACAACTCTCATTTTTATGTTTCACAAGGATGGATAATGTCCGAATCACTGCTTAACCCTGGGCGAGCTCGATTGTGTGGAATAATACCACAATGATCTGAGTATTTTCATTTGCGATGACCAACGTGATGAGCTAATTTTTTTTCATACATTGGAGTTTGGCCCTATGTGAGTCAAGTGAACATCAACCTTATTCAGCTCAAGTACTTGAACCTGGTCATTTCCCCCTCTCTGTGGAACCCGAAACCTTTCTACCGAACCATGAGGCGCTAATTTAGCTGGGTAACATCTCAACTCTCGATTGGGGTTTGCTGGCTCATGGAAGGACTGGTGAAGGGTCCTGCAACTAACTAAAAAAACTGACTTAACAAGCTCTTGTATATCTCTACTACTATAATACAGCAGTTAGTGGCAGCGGTACGGCTTCCGCGGCCCAACTCCCCAGCCCCAACCCCCCCTCCCCTCCACGCAAAATCTTAGACCTAGCACTCCTCTCCGCGCGTTCCTCGCGCCGCCCCGCGTGCGACCCAACTCCGCGCCGCAATCCTCCGCCCCCACCCTCCGCGCGTTCCTCGCGCCGCCCCGCGTGCGATCCAGGCTCCGCGCCGCAATCCTCCGCCCCCACCCCCGAGGACGCAATCCTCTCCCCGCTCGCCGTGCTTCCGCACCTCGCCGCCGCCCCGTCGCTGCCCCACCTCCTCCTTACGGCTTCCGCCGCCGCCCGCCCCCACGACACCTCCCTGCGCCTCTACTCTCGCCTCAAGTCCCTGTCCGTCCCAATCCCCACCGCCTCTCTCCACCCGCTCCTCTCCGCCCTCCCTTCCGCGCCCGCCTTCGCCCTCTTCGCCGACATCTTCCGCCTCCGCCTCCCGCTCTCCACCACCACGTTCAATCTCATGCTCCGCCACCTCTGCTCCGCTGGCAAGCCCGTCCACGCGCTCGAGCTCCTTCGCCAGATGCCCCGCCCCAACGCCGTCACCTACAACACCGTCATCGCCGGGTTCTGCGCCCGCGGCCGCGTCCAGGCTGCCCTGGAGATCATGCGAGAGATGCGGGAGCGCGGCGGCATCGCCCCCGATAAGTACACCTACTCCACGGTGATATCCGGTTGGTGCAAGGTCGGCCGGGTTGAGGAAGCAGCCCAGGTGTTCGATGAAATGCTGACCAAAGGAGAAGTGGCACCAACCGCGGTGATGTACAATGGCGGCCTACTGCTCTCTCCTCGCCCCGGCCCCCGCGGCGCTGCGTTGCCGCGGTTCTCCTCCCGCCGCCGCCTCCTGCTGCTACCGTTGCTCAGCGCGGCGCGGCTTCCTCGTCCTGAGCCCGTCCACGTGGATCTCGCCCCGCCGCCGTCGCCCAGCTTCCGCCCGCCCGGTGAGCCTCCCTACCTCCTCCTCATCTTCGCTCGGAGCGCGTCGCGCTGTTTAGCGATTTTGGCCTCCCAAGCTGGTCGTCGCTCTGCTTGGGGAGACACGCGCCGCCACCTTGGTCAACCCTAGGTCAATCTATCCGCCGTGTGGGGAATCGGTGGCGCATGACAGATTTTTTGTTTTCCCTCTCTCGATTAGCTAGCTACTCGGTGCATATTCCTTGCGACTTTGCTGCGACGGTGCTGATGATTCCTTTGTGCTCTGTGTGTGTTTGCAAGGTGAGGTTTTGCGAGAATGTTGGTTACTCGGCGGTGATCGTGGGTTCGGCCAACCGGGGGTCGGGCAAGGGTTTATGCGCCGCAGGGACGGGTGGCGGCCATGCTGGGGATCAAGCTGGTGAGGACGAGGAAGATGACCACAACGGAGTTCGTGTTACCAATGAGGCCCTTCGCACCACCATCCGTAAAAGCAAAGAGGTGCTGGCGATGCACAGGAAGCTACTCGAGCAGGTATCCTTTCCATATTTTGTTGCTGGAATCAAATGCCTTTCTCGATACTGATTACTTTAATGATATATTTTCTCTGATTCGGCTGGTTGCTTTGCTACAAGCCAACAATAATGAATAAAACTAAAAAGTTGTAGTAACTGGTAAATTTTATTAATCAAGTATATTGCACTGTTACATGGTCTGTGGCCTTCCTTCATAGTTCATATATAGATGTCTTTTAGGTACACAGATAAATACTCCAATTGTTTTAAAAAAGGTAAATGTTAATATGAATTTCCTAAAACTATGATTTACTTTTAGTCGCTGGATCACTATGAAGCTCCTCATTTATACAGAAGAATGCTAGACACCCAAGTTAGTCAAGAGTGTTAGAATCTTGTTCTCCTTGTATCTGCTATTAGGCCTCCCAAATTTGAACTGACAACCTTTTTGAGTTCAAATTCCGGACTCTACACTGAACCACATGTGCGCTCCAAGCAAGGCTTTACTCGCAATTGAGACGAGTTACAGTTCTGAGTAACAAGGTGATGGTGGTGGTCATGGGGACTGTCACCAATGAGTAGTCACTCTACGCCGTCTCTGGGCCATCTGAGGAGGAGATCAGGAGATCATCGCGGAGGAGGTGGTGCTCACCCTCATAGCCCTGGTACGCCCACGCCTCTTCCCATCTGTCCCCCCTGGTTTGGTCTTTGGTGATTGTAAAGTTGCTACTGACAAGCTACTTGCCTCATTAGTCAGTACAAGTTTCCATGAACTTTATACATTAACCACAGCTTATCGTGGTTATTTAGTGATTGGTCAACCCCATGACGCTTGTGTGCTCTTTTTAAAAGAAATGCTTGCTTCAGGATGAATTTATATTCCTGGCTGCCCTGTGCGTGTAGGATTTGGCTACAGCTATGCTTGCCTAACAGGTATTGCTTTATATACTTCTCATTATTGTCTTCCTTAATCATCTCCTCAGTTTGCTTGTTTTTTACAATTCCAGGCTGCAGTCTACTTCTGTGTTTGCACATTTACACTACGTTGCAGAGCACAACCAACTATGGCATTCAGTATTGAATTGGTTTGCTAGGGTGATTAATAAATTGAACAGTCAATAAAGCTGTAACATTTTTATTATTTATTCCCCTTAGTAATTATTATTCAGCTGTACTACTCCTTCTGTTTACAAAGAGATTTCGCCAACTCACCAGGATGTGTCTACAATCAGGCTTATCTAGCTTTGACCGCTGATGCATGTATATAAAGTATGTAAATTCCTCATATATCTGATTACTCATCATTTGAGTACATTTCCTGATTATGTACATTTTACCTGGCAGGAGCATGAACTAAGAGCTGCAGTTGTCCTTGTATACACAAATAAATAGGTGAAAAATATTACCATTTTAGATTTAATATACGTGTATGAAACTGGTACTTTTTTATGCTTAATAAAAAATGATGTGATCTCTTAGATCCCTATTAATCGCTCCTGCACCCTTACAGATTTCTACTAACAATTCATGATTTGCACCATGCCCGCTGCATAGTGTATTCTAATTTTTACGATACATGTTTTTAGCCCCTTTGTTACTACTGAGTACTGACAGGCTGCTTGCCTCAAGATGCTACCATAGTTGAATCATTAACCACAGCTTATCGTCGTTATTTAGTGATTGGTCAACCCCATAACACTTGTGTGCTCTTTGTAAAAGAAATGCTTGCTTCAAGATGAATTTATATTTCTGGCTACCCTGTGCATGTAGGCTCCTGCATATCCTATTATGGTCTATGATATCTTATCCAATTCATTCATTGTCATGTCTGTCCTTATTCAGGATCTCCCAGGTGCACTTGATGATGCTGCCATAACTGAATCATTAGAACTTCACAAGATTAAAGAGTCTCCAATGGACAATTTTTAAAACATCTGGCATAAAAGGAAAGGGACTTTTTTAAGGCTTAGACTGGTAAGTTCTGTGAATTTTACCCTTCTTACATAACGCAAGAAAAATGGCCATGCTCAACTATCTGATTAGATACGAATAATGGCTGAATGACTTAGATGTATCATTAGTTTACTATTCACATACAAAAGTGATCTATGTTTTGTACTGACTATCTATACCTATAGTCTGGCATGATCAGACTGAATTTCTACGTAACAAGTTAGGCAACAATCAACATGCTTATTCATTCCTTAAATGGTGGGAGCTTAGGGAATGTTAGACCGAGCAACCTAAAATTGATACTGGTTGGTTGGTGCTTGCTGCAGGCTCAGTAATGCACTCAAATCCGAAGCAGCTAATGCAGGAGCTTCCATTCCATGAATCATTGCTTCATGGTAAAGAATAGAAACGGTGCTATCCTTTTTCTCACAAATCTGCGTAAAAATCCCATTCTCTTAGTTTTAACTCTCAGAGGTTTTACACTATCAATTATCTGTAAAGTGCCTGTGAAAGTTTTCGGAGGCAGCATTAGATGTACCTTCATATTGAAATCAAGAATAGGTTTGTAGAAAATGATGAGCATACTGCGAGGGCTCAAAACTTGTCACTTTACCCGTTAATCTTGTCGATCGTAACATTTTTCCCATGATTAAACGCACCTAATGGCCCCCATGTTTTTGTGTATGGTGATTTTGAAGTATGCTGATGCTGCAGAGAAAGATCCAAAGTTTATTGCGCCAGCGTATTATCAAACTCAGCCGAAACCTGTCTTCCAAGAGTCTGATTCTGACAGTGAAGAGAAATAATAATGTATGCATCTAATTAAATAATATAGGTATTTAAAGGTTCAAGTGTACTGATGATTCTTCATTAGCTGTCATCTAGATTCCGTTAAAGTTGATTTTGTTATTTCTGGCACCTTGAGTGACACAATTACAGCTGAACATGATACCTTGTTGTATGGAAAAGAAAAGACAGATGAGAATAATGCTTATGTTAGTATGTTTTGAATTTTACGGTTGCTTATTTATTCTGGGTTCCTATCTGTGCATAAACATATCCAGGTTGGTGCTGTCAGGAAAGGTGTTGAAAAGGGGAGGAGAAATTCAGCAATTGCAGCACATTGCACACCAGGACATAATAGGTGCAAGTAGAACTAACCATTATTATTCCCAGGACAATGTTGACTTTATTGCTTCAGAATCAGCCATGTTTCCAGTGTTTCCTGGTCTCAACTATCCCTGATTGCAGCACATTTTTTAGCTGGTTTTGATATATTAGGATGTTATTCAGAAAGGATGTAGTACTGTAATAGGGTCTAAAATATGCTAAACAGGGAAGTTTATCAAGCGAGAATTATTCCACTTTACATCCATGCCTTTCCACCTTCCAATTAACCTAACAATCTTCCTTGAACTACATCTAAACCTGTTTTAGTGCTTATTGCTTGAGTTCTGGTTATCCTAAGCTAATAATATATTAGGAGGATATTTTCCAAGACTGAATTGTGAGTAAGTAGTCATATTTGCTGCGAGTAACAGCAATTTGCTTGGTTCTTACAGGTTTGTGCATTTTGGGGAGAAGGTCAAGTGCTATTGCAGGGCAAACAACTGCCAAGGGTACCTGGGCAGCCAATTAAAGAATCCAACACAAAATGCTCTTGCAACTGCAGCCCTGGAGGGCCAGGTGCATAAATCTTTGAGCACACATCAAGGCAGCTCTGTTCCAAGATTCAAACCAATGACTCATTTGTTACCCTGGACCAACTGTATCGAGGTTCCTTTTAACCTGCGAAGCAAAAGGAAAATAAACCGGTTATGTTGGGGACACAAAAGGAAGAGAACATCTTGCAGGTCCATCTTCATCAAGCATACAGACGTCAGTTACTGAAGCTGCTGCATCTTTTCCGTAATCCATGGAGCTTTTGGCTAAAATGATGAGATCCAAAGTCGTAGATTCATTCTATACAATATATCATGATTCATTATCACATGAATTGATTCGTGTAATTCTTTCACATTGTTCATCCAGCCAGCTTTTTCGCTGTTGTATTCGTAATATTGTTCATTTGATTACGTAAGCAATCAGGTCAATTTATAGTTGTAGCTTGACTATGTCAAGTCTCATTATCTCATGTCGTTAATCTTGAGCTACAGGTATTTGTTGACCTTTCCATTGAGGCTACTGTCTCGCATCTTTTGTTACTATTGTTCCCATTTTGAGGAACGTGGGAACTCCGCATGTAGTTCTTACAGAGGTAATATCTGCCTAACGCTCCAAAGATACAAAGCCAATATGTTGCACTTTTTACCGCTTTTACCACGTGAAATTGACAACAACACGAGTTGGTAATATAAATTGTAAAAGGGATAAAAATGATTGATTGATTTTTGAGATTAGTAATATATATTACTACATACAATATATTTGGTTTTAATTCATACCAAAGAAGAAACCATAAAAACTTTTGTAATCGGGAGAAATAGATGTTTGATCTTGTAGTATAATTTTTTATTGCTTGACCTTTATATTTGGTTACCAATTTTATTTTTCGAATAACGCATCGCATTGAACTAGTCTATCTCAGATTTGGTATCAGATAATGGAGACGGCTATCCGTCCAATTGTAGCCGATCTAAGTCTCCGTCGGCTGAGTTTCATATATCGACCTTGACAGCATTTTCCCCCACTAACTTTGCGATGCTCTGGTTTACCTAACTGTTGACGCCAAAAACGATGTAGGGTTTTCGGCCTCAACACACTGGACGAACGCAGGGTTCAAGAATTGCGGGCGTGCCAATCTGTTTGACCTGGGCAACAGATAAGGAAAAATGTAAAATCGCTTAAAGCCGATTAGATGAGATAACCGATAACCGGCTTAGATCGAATCAGCAGGAAAGCCGATTGATTCTATAATCAGCAAGAGGACAGTATATAATGTAATCGGCTGTAAGGCTGATCTATAATTCGGTGATGATTAAGTTTTGTCGGCTGTTCAAGCCGATTTTGACAATTGTAACCGATAGATCTAATCAACCTGATGGAGTTGATTAGATGGGGGTAGACGTAGTTTTTTTTTTTGAAAAAGGCGATGCGCAGCGGGATCGGAGAAGAAGCAAGGCCTGAATTGGCGTAAGTCGGTGGAATCAATAATCGGCGATGCGCAACTCTTATTGATTGAGCGAATTACAAAGGAATAATTACAATAAACTGGAACTAGTCCTAATTGATAGGAAAGTAAAGGAAAAGTAGATGCGTGTTTGTGGGTTGGCTCTGGGCATCTTTTCTTCTCGCCTCTGGACCTCTTATATAGCACTCGGTCCGAACGTGTCCTCCTCGGTTTCCTCAATCACCCGTATCAGTCTCAATCTTTCCTTACCATGTAAAGCCCGATCGTATCCTTCTCAATCTCCTATCCTGCCCATATTGGACTCGATTTCCTTGGGATCGAGGCCTTCCAATCCGAAACCGTATCAGCTTGCTATAACCGACATATCCCTTACCAAAACCAATCTCTACGACATCAGTCTTGCCAAATTTGGGTGTCAACATATGCCCCTCAATTTTGAGGTATGTTTAAACATGCCCCAAAATTACATGTCATATCGCCTTTCCAACCGCTTCTCTTGGTAAAATGTCATCCCATTGCATCATCTTTTACTTTTGAGACCACCGCACGATTCATGAATCCTTCGCTGCTCATGCGCGCGTACCGCTCCATCTTCCTTGCTTGCTTTTACATGACACTTCGCCTTTGCTTTTCCCTGGTCGGCCAAGGCAATTCTTGCGTCCGGAGGCATTGAGTCGGCGCCTCTATGACTTGGTCAGCCCTGAGGAGCACCATCGCGGCATTGGTTCAATTACTTTGTATATTTCATCAACCAACTTCGATCCTTCCACCTCCTTATGCTTGTCCTCGGGGCATTCTTGTGCCTGGGTTGACTTGGACGTCCTCTCGCGAACCGGTCTTCTGTGATTTCCTTGGTGCCAACCTTGGTACAGCTCCAATACTGCTCCTCGAACCGGATGTGTTCTCGACATCGCCGGGTAGTGTTGCATTGGGCGATGTATGGGGATAGTAGCGCCAACCCGCTCTCCAAAGAAATTGCCAAAAGGGCGCCGTCAGAACCTTCTTCAGAAGTCGACCGATAAGGCTCCATCAGTCGGTGTTGGGGTCTCTGCTGCAGTTTCTGACCCCTCCGCTCATACTTAGCCAACAATTGAGAAAATGTGGGCTTATGCTTCTGTATCGGCTTCCTCAGTGGTACGGATCTCTCAGCTTTGTACCACTTGTCAACTTCAAGCTCTTCTTTTGGTTTAATTATCTTCGAGTGCTTGCCTTCACGGTCGGTCTCAATCCGAATTGAATCGACTGTGATTTGTATCATCTCCTTGCCGCCGTCTGTCTTCATATCGGTTTGTTGACTGGTTTCAACCGATGTTGACAACTGTACTTGTTGACCAGATTCAGTATCTTGTATCAGCTCTTTCCCTTTTGCATAACAGTAAACCACATTCACAGAAAACGGGCTGGGATCCAACTCAATCGTTGGCTCTTCTGCAAATTGTAATCGACCACCCTCTATAGCCGATTGTATCTCATTTTTGTTATTCTCGAGATCCTCTCTGAAGCCGTCATTATCAGATAAACGACTTTCTTGAGTCGATACTCGGTGTAGGAGGTGACTCAAATCGTGAATTCTTGCCCACAAATCTTTCCTTTAATGGGGAAATTAACCGTGGAAAGCCAAATCGGCTAACGATTATCGGGCAAAGTTACACCAAAACACCGATTCCTAACCTTCCTGAATCTCTTAATGTACTCAATTGCCGATTCTCCAGACTTCTGTCGGACGGAACTTAGGTCGGAGATTCGCAACTCTAGGTTCCCGCAAAAGAAATATTCATGGAATCGGTTTTCCAAATCGCACTCAAAAGTGGACCGAATTTGGAGGTAAGTTTGTGAACCATGTAAACGCAGTTCCTGACAAAGACAAAGGAAACAATCTGATTTTCAGCCCGTCGGATCGCTGCTTCGCCACACTGGGCAATGAATCGTCCGACGTGCTCAAGGGTGGTGACAGAGTCATCTCCTGAAAACTTGGCAAAATCAGGGATCCTATAATTGTGTGGATAAGCCATTCGATCTATGTAATCTGGGTACGGCTTCCTATAGCCGATTACCTTGCCCTTATCGCAAGTTTAATTGATCTCTCAACACGGCAGAAATTTGATCGCCCAATTAACACTACCGCTAATGCACGTTAGGGTTTTGCCAATTGGGGTGACTGGCATCCTGCCCCCCGAGTGCAAACTCGTCGTTGATCAACTCGACCGGCCGTTGTCGAGGCGGTCGGTCGTTTTTGCTTTTTCTTAACGGTCGGTAACTCATGTAAAGGAGCACAGGGTTCGATGTATGTGAATACCCTAGGCGGGATCAAATTCTTTGGTGTGGAATCGATCCTTGGAACGGGGGAACCCTATCTAGCTCGACCGGCCGAGAGGGCGATTGAACGAAAGTGTTGGTTGGCATGGTTGA
The DNA here is from genome assembly GCA_036346375.1 of Guadua angustifolia. Classification (NCBI taxonomy): domain Eukaryota; kingdom Viridiplantae; phylum Streptophyta; class Magnoliopsida; order Poales; family Poaceae; genus Guadua; species Guadua angustifolia. The sequence goes on along the minus strand of CM070509.1, from coordinate 34,820,302 downwards.
TGATGGATCGGCCATTGTGCTCACTCTAGTCAGCGCGACATGTGCCGGAGGTACTTGTTGGCCAGGCTCATGACAATGCCCCCCGAGTGCAAACTCGGGTGGTTCGTAGCGATGCCCCCCGGGCGTGAGCTCGGGCGGTCCGTGGCGATGCCCCCCGAGTGCAAACTCGGGCTGGCACGGTGTCCTAGGCTGCAACGGGTCCTGTGGTGGTTCATAGCCGATGGGTATTTGTCTCATCGGCTCTGTGAATGGGATGAACAGCTCCGAGTAGGTAACGATCCGATATGGGGCCAGACCTCGTCCTGCAATTGACTCGATGCATTGGGTATTTCCGATCGGCTATGGAGCCGATTCAAGGTGCCTTTGGGGTAGGTTGGATGAACCTTCTGACCTAGCGCCGTCTGTGTGGGCGTAGTGTTGCCTGACTTCGCTTGTACCAGGATCCCGAGGGTGAATCACGGTCAGCTGAGATGGGGCGAACACCGGGGATATGACCGATGATCTATTATCCACGATCGGCTTGGTATCGTGAGCTCGCCGATAGAGAAAACAGGTACGCCGGCAAAGGATGCGGTGGCTCGTAAAGAGACCTAGCCGTCACGAGCTCTTGCGCCACCTCTTTGACGCTATTTGATATTAACGGCCTAAGCGTCGTTACCAGGGCCAATGACTGACTGGGCAAGGCACAATTTATAGACTAGTTAATCATATCCGATAGCTCTGCTTGAGCAGGTAGGTATCGACTTACCAGTGCCTTCTCGGTGGAGCCTGGAGCCCCTGGTCGACGAGGCTGATCGTCGGCAGCGCAGCCTTCTGAGTGACTCCGCTGAGCATCATCTGTTCGAACGCGGCCTTTCGGTCTTCGACCTCCTTTCGCTGCCCCGGCGTTAGATCGGCCATCGAATGCGCGATTATCGTGTCGGTGTTGATGTCGGATGTCGCTGTAGATCTCCCTATTGAAGACATGCTTGATTGTTTCGAGTCCCACCGGGCGTGCCAAAAATATGTTGACGCCAAAAACTTGATGTAGGGTTTTCGGCCTCAACACACCGGACGAACGCAGGGTTCAAGAATTGCGGGTGTGCCAATCTGTTTGACCTGGGCAACAGATAAGGAAAAATGTAAAATCGCTTAAAGCCGATTAGATGAGATAACCGGCTTAGATCGAATCAGCAGGAAAGCCGATTGATTCTATAATCAGCAAGAGGATAGTATATAATGTAATCGGCTGTAAGGCCGATCTATAATTCGGTGATGATCAAGTTTTTTCGGCTGTTCAAGCCGATTTTGACAATTGTAACCGATAGATCTAATCAACCTGACGGAGTTGATTAGATGGGGTAGACGTAGCTTTTTTTTTTTGAAAAAGGCGATGCGCAGCGAGATCGGAGAAGAAGCAAGACCTGAATTGGCGTAAGTCGGCGGAATCAATAATCGGCGATGCGCAACTCTTATTGATTGAGCGAATTACAAAGCAATAATTATAATAAACTAGAACTAGTCCTAATTGATAAGAAAGTAAAGGAAAAGTAGTCCTCCTCGGTTTCCTCAATCACCCGTATCAGCCTCAATCTCTCCTTACCATGTAAAGCCCGATCGTATCCTTCTCAATCTCCTATCCTGCCCGTATTGGACTCGATTTCCTTGGAATCGAGGCATTCCAGTCCGAAATCGTATCAGCTTGCTATAACCGACATATCCCTTACCAAAACCGACCTCTACGACATCAGTCTTGCCAAATTTGGGTGTCAACACTAACTTGGGGTGTTGTAAATGCCAGTTTTACCTAAAGAAGAGCTCTGTTGGATCTCCACATCTTTAGTTCTTGAATCTTGATCATGTTGTTTACAGTTTTCATTCCTTGTGCTTGGTCGTGGAACAGCAGGTGCTTCTGTGTTATGTTGTTGTCATGTGTTGCATCTTTGCCCTATTTTTCAGCGGTAATGGTCAATCTGAATCGCTACTTTGATACGGAATTGTGAAATAGTGACACTCGCTACTACACCCGCCACCTGATTCAGTGAGAAATCACATTGCGGTTGCAGCACAGCACGTACCCTGGCATGGCCGCCGCCGCGCGCTCCACCCTCGCGTTCCGGTCGCCGTGCTGGAGTTGGCCCACTCCTCGAGGTTGGCCTTGCCGAGCACCACGGCGCCCGCACCGCCACAGCCGTGGCGATGTTGTCCTCGAGCAGCACAGGACTCCGATGCAACCCGCGACCGGTCGACTAGACACGGCCTTAATATACACATAGAAATAAATTTTTCAACACGGACAAATGACAAGTTGGCAACACACTCGCATGTCATTTGAAGGTTTGCGTTGGTCCGCCCGAAATGATCCACGACATTTATTGAAACAGAGGGACAAATGGGTTACTATTTCCACCAAATTATTTTTGCACGCCCTTGCAATGCCATCGTAGTCATATATACTAGCTAGGGCTTGAAAGTAGGCATCCTTCTCACTTTGGTAGCCTGCTCAAACGCATAAGCCATCTCAATCAGCCTCGGCTCATAACCCTTCAGCCCACCGAAGCAGATCGCAAAGGGAACTCCCTGCTTGTCGTACCCAGCCGGCACGGCGATGCCGGGGAAGCCGCCGATGGCGAGAACAGAGGAAGCGTCGTCGTTGGGCGTCACGATTGCATCCAACTGGTGTTCCTTCATCAGCTTCTCCAGCCCATTGGCGGACAGCTCGCCGAGCCGTCGGATCGCGGCTCTCTCCACGGAGCCAATGCCATTTGTATTCTCGGCCGCGATAAGATCGGGCTGCCCAAAATCTTTTAGCCTCTCCTGCAACAAAGATCACCTTTGCTTCAGCTAGCAGTACAGGTTTCGCCACAAGTAACTGAAAATTTGGCTGCTATTACTTGTTGATTCTGTACTTGAGGAGATATAAGAACTCGAGATGAAAGATTCAACTGCGTCTGTGCTTACCTCTACAGGATGTGCGTTGTTGAATGCTATGACTTCCGCGAGTGAGCGGACTGGGGAGTACAGTAAGTCTGACAAATAAGCGTTCAGGCTTAGCTTGAACTCTGCTCTCATTGCAATATCCTCGTTGAGATAAAGGTCAGTCAAATTTATTGCCATGTCAAGATTCTCTATGACGATGGCTCCGTGTTTCCTTCGATGAAGAGTACGAATTACTTACTGGTAAATGTCAGTTTAATATACAGTAGTCCATGGGGAAGAGGAGATCCTCATGTGGTACGCCAACATCCTAGGGTTCTTCTATGAGGAGCAAGATGAAGCTCAGATCCATTAAAGTAACAATTTAACTTTTCAATATTGAAAAGATATAAATTTGACCATTAAAGTTTGTTATAATACATTTAAAAACACCTGCAAGAGTATAATATTGATAAAGTATTTTTATAACAAATTTAATCTTTATAGTTCGGTCAAATTAAATATTGTTTAGCCACATGCATTCTAAGTGATTCTTTTTAACGACAAAAGGCAGCTAGTGGTAGTATCTCAGTGTGGCGAGATGCTCCCCGTACACATTAAAGATGTAACTTCATTTTTAAGCTGTAAGGGGCAAGACGAAGCTCAAACACATCAAGGTGACGTTTTTGACTATTCGATGTCAAAAAGATATGACTCTTCGACCATTGAGGGTTGTTATGACATATTTCAAAACACATGCAAAAGTATTTTTTTGTATAACAAGTTTACCTACTTCATTTTTATAAATCCAATCTTTGTACTTAGACCTATATGATGGTCATATTAAGGGCCTGTTTAGTTGAGCTCCAAATCCCAGGTTCACCTGAGATCTGAAACTTGTAGGCTAAAATAAAGTGAATTAAGTTTATATTTTTGGTCTAAAATGTAAACAAGACGATCTATATAAACACTTTTAATGTACTCACAGCTCCAGCTCGTGGATCTGATGAAGCTAGAAATACCCAGCTCCACCAGATCCGTCATCCTTGGAGCTCTACCAAACACGCCCTAAATATTGTTGAACTACATGCATTCTAGGGTTCTTTTCAACGATGGAAGGCAGCTAGTAGTAGTACCTCATTGTGGCGAGATGCTGCATGTACACCCTCAATTCCATCTTACCATACGACTCGAAATAGCCACTAGGAATGCCAATTCTCTTGCCCCTCAATCCATCGATCCTTAAGAATTGCTTGTAGCCACCAGGAGGGATGTACTTTGATGCTGCTCCAGTGGCCGCAGCGTCAAGCGGATCGTAGCCGACAATGGCATCCAGCACGAGGACGGCGTCTGACACTGTGCGACACATTGGCCTGCATTTCAGAAGAACCAAAGTTAGTTACTGTGCATTTGTTCGAACTTTGATTCGGATCGGTGATTATTATATTTGCCTACTTGGAGATTGTCACGAGCTGTTGCTTACCCAACGCTGTCCTGCCTAGGGCTGATGGGGATGACGCCGGATCGGCTTGTCAGCCCAACAGTGGGTTTAATCCCAACCACGGAGTTCCACGACGACGGGCACAGTATCGACCCGTCGGTCTCCGTCCCCAGCGTCACCGCAGCCATGTTCGCCGCCGCAGCGATCCCCGGCCCGGCGCTCGACCCGCACGGAGTGACCGAGAGAACGTACGGGTTCTTCACATGCACCACGGATGTTTCACTCATCATGTATATATATGACGCACCATAAAAGAATCAATTGAACTGCAGCAGAGTTGCGATTACCAGCGACTGGCCTCCGCGGGCGCTCCACCCCGAGGTGACGGGGCGGAAGTTGGACCACTCGGAGGGGTTGGCCTTGCCAAGCACCACGGCGCCGGCGCGCCGGAGGCGGCTGGCCACGCCAGCGTCCCGCTTGACCACCGAGCCGAGCAGCGCGAGCGACCCGGCAGTCGTGTTTAGCCGGTCGTGCGTCGCGATGTTGTCCTTGAGCAGCACGGGGATGCCGTGGAGCCCGCCGCCGCCGTTGGGACACCGACCAGACGACCTCTCTGCATCGGCCCGCGCCGCCTGCGCGAGCGCGTCCGGGTTGACTTCGATGACGGCGTGGAGCAGCGGGTTGAGGCGGCTGATCTGGTCCAGGTAGAACCGGACGAGCGCCTCCGAGGTCAGGCTGCCGTTCTTGAAGCCGAGCTGGATGGCATCGACGGTGGCCTCGTGGAACTCGAAGCCGCGGCAGAAGCTGCCGGCGGCGGCGAGGACCAGGACGGCAGCGACCAGTCGCAGCCGCAGCTTAGTCATGCTAGCTAGCAGTGGGCCAGTGGCAGACTGCTAGTTCGGTGGGTGGACGTGAGCCGTGGCCAGTCGTGTCTAGATAGCGCTTCAGGATCATCTCTTCCAGGTGTGTATTTGAGCTTATTGTTATACAAGTTTTCAGTATTCATATGTATATATGCAGTGGCTCTTAAAAAAACTGATTCTCATCAGTTTCTTCTTCTTCTTTTGGATTTGTTAGCCTATTTTCGGACACACTCCATGATATCATGAGTGGGTTATGGGCAGTGCAGAACCAGCTAGATGCATGCCTCCATTACTGTCCAAATTAAAGGTATATAATTGAGAAATTTTACGGTGCATTATACTCTAGTATATAATGGGTAGTAGAGATCAGATCTAGTTGTTGATTTGTTAAGAGTATTCCTACTACTTCACTACTAGAGAAAATATAAATAAATTCTAACTAATATGATCTATTGAACCGAAAAGAATGAAGGTTCATACTAAATTTTATGTGTCGTGGAAGAGCTTATACATTGGACCACTTCTCTTCATTAAAGTATTTGCTCCTCATAGTTGTCGGTGTCAATATACATTGGACCACTTCTCTTCGTTAAAGTATTTGTTCCTCAGTTGTCGGTGTCAACATAAGTAAAACATACTACAATGGATATTGTATATTGAGTTGGATTTGTTATATAAATTTAATGCTTGTAATAAAATACAATTGTATTACTTGTACGATTGTAATCGCTCTCCAAGGATACATGTTTAATCTACACTATTATATATGGTATAGATCAATCTTGTCAATTTTTTTCCTATCAATATCATGCCCCAATTGACTGGGTTGCATCGGTTACACTGTGAGTTGGGAAGGTCGTGTTTACGATTAGAAGTGCGGTGGGGTGACATATATGATGTAATGAGGTGATGAGAATGATTGGATATAGATATGTTATCTTATTAAATTTGACATACATGATAAGAAATCAAATAACTTCTATCGGGTTGAATACACCAACCAACTTACTCAAAAGCTTAAATTGATAAAGAAAAAATGGGTAATATACTCTGCTTTGCATCTAGCCTCCACCAGGTCTAGGACATAGACTCATTGCATTTAGAGATGAAAATGGAATGAAAACGATTGGTAAATGGTTATTCCATTTCCGTTTCTATACTTTTTACCGATAGTGGAAATGAAATCGGAAACCCCGGAAACGGATAGTGACGGAAATGAATGCAGGATAGAATGGAGCGGATACGAAAACGAAAGCGAAAAATTCCATCTAGGTATATTCCCAGTTGTAATACCCTAAAAATTTCTAAATTCTTTACTTGAGCATTTAATTCATATTTTATAATTTTTTCTGAATTTTTAGCATTTAATTAATGATTTTTGCTATTTATATATTTAAATAAATAATTTATTTGATAAAAATAAAATCAAAATCTTGTTGGAAATATTTTTATAAGTCAAAATGTTATAAAATATTTTTAAGAATTTTTGAACTCTATTTGATATTTTATATAAAGCAATATATATTTATGGTATTATTTAAATTAGAAAACGGAATTTTTGTTTCTGTTTCAGTCGGAACTAACTCTTCCGTTTTCGTTTCCGACAAAAAAATTTCATTTCCATTTTCAAAAATGGCTTTTATTTCCATTTTTCTCCAGAACTTTTGGAAATTCTATTTCCGTTTTCAACCCTAGTTGCATTACATCAAGCAGGTATTGAACTTGAATTGAGCCACGCGCACTGATCATTTTATTTAAAAGATTAAGCTAATAAGAAAAGATAGGTAAAATACTCAGTAATAGATGTTGATCTTTGGGTCTTTTGCTCTGTTAGCATTGTTCGTATACTCCTGGAGATTGCTCTGAGATAGAGACCAGGACTACATGATTGATGCCTCCACTGCCATCCTAGGTTATAACATCGGACCATTTCTTTTTATTAAAGTGATGCTCCACTAAGTTGCAGGAGTCAACTTAATTCGGTTGTTGTCTTTATTGTACGATTGTCAACTTGTCAATTGTCATATACAATTATTTAAATCACGGTTTGCAGTCTATCATAGTAATAGATATGAAAAAGTTATCACGATATATCAGCTATAGCAATTGTAGTTGTGTTCATAGAATTTTATTCAATTACGTAGCATTTTATATAAAAAAAAAGTTATCATAGAGCTACAGTGTCATTTTAAATTACTGATCGTATACGATCTTCCTCCGCTAATAAGTTGTAGCAGTGCACCGCTACATGTATCATGCAGGACCTTATATCTGACAGTGATGACATTGCAGTGGTTGGTGACAATGAACCCCACATCATGTAACTTCAAGGACATAACAAATTGATGGAAACTAATGGCCTCAAAGAAAAGCTGTTGAAAAGAGAGAGAAAAAGACATATTTACTATAGTTGACCACGAAAAACATGTGTGTACCGTGTCAAAAGACATATTTACTATAGTTGACCACGAAAAACATGTGTGTACCGCGTCCCTCTAGAAATCCTAATTGCCTTTCTGTAATCAGGAAGAAATGTATTTTTCAATACTCAATTATAGCCTTGATCCCATTTCGGCCTTCACTCAAATCGTTCGCTTTACTCCCCTGATCTACCAAAACCACTGCAGTATACCTCTGGTCCCAAACCACCTCGGTTTTAGCCACGTGGCATCCAAGTAAGCAGGGACTTTCTTATGTGGCACTATAGTGGCCTCCAACTTACACCAAAAGCTGATTCAGCATGAACATCAAATCAAAAACAGTGTCCTTCATTGTGTAAACTGCCATGTCACCGTTCCCTCCCCATCCGCCTCCTCTCTCATTTACAACCTTTGCCACGTACACCATGCTACCCCTACACTAGTGTGGGCTATGCCTTCTCCTTGTCTACATGTAATACTCTAGTATGTTGGTGTGAATATGCATGTGGTCTATGTTGGAGTGATGGTGTGATTAATCCCACATAGCTTGTCAAAAGTTAGTTGTAGCAGCATATAATAACTGTTGGGTCCAAACATAACACTCTGGATTTACCCTTTTCCACGAAATGAGGATAGAAATAAATATAGGTGGTGCGATATGCATGCATGGGCTGGCCCTATGGTGGGTTGGGCTTCAACAGTTTCAAGCCAACTTGATATTTGGAATTGATCGGTAAACCGGTTCAATTCAAATTCAACTACAAAAAAAAAAATTGGAAAGATTTATCCAAAAGTTCATTGAAATTAGTATTAATAGAATTTTGACATCTAGGATGATTTTTTTTTAAAAAAAAGAATTTGGGAGACATTTTTTAGTAAAACCAAATATATATAATAGAAAAAAGAAAAAAAAGGGCAAAGTAGTCAGCAATTCCTGATTTAATTGAACTATCAAATTGTGATATAATTTTTAAATTTTTTTTGTCAGGTCCTGAGGCAATGCTAATGATTATATAACATTTTCAGATGATGATCAAACTTGTGGATTTTTTTAAAATTCTGACAATGCTTTTGTCTTTATATATGCTCTTCTGTTTTTCATTTTCTAAGGGCAATAAATGAAGTCTAATATTTCTAAAAATTTACTACATGATACTTTCACACTTGTTATGACACATTAAAATTTTAGAGTATGATAAAGCTTGTATTTTTTAATAAAAATTTAACAGTGTTTATGATCCTTTTCACTAATTACTATTTTTATTTTCCAGAAGAACTAAATGAATTCAAAAATTATTGAAATTTCTCTGAGGTGTTTTATAGATTAATTGAGATTTATTCATATTTTTTTCAATTTTTTTCTAGTGTTCTTTGAATTTTTTCAATTTTCCTTGTGTGTGCCGATTTTTTATGTAAATTAATCAAAAATAGGGAAAAACCAGTCAAAAATTGAACAAAACCAATAGAAAATTAAAATCATAAACCTGTCCTTGAGTGTTGATCTAAAAATCAAACAAAACCGGTCGAAAATCGATCAAACCGATTGGTTTTCTTTTTTTCGCCGCATTTTAACCGCTGAATTGAAAAGGCTTGACTTTGTAATTCATTCGGTGTGCTACCAAGAGCATTAGCCTTTAAAGGGATAAATGTAACTAGGTTGAGTTGCGTGCGATATCGCGCCGCGAGGAAAAAATCTGGCACGAGTTTTTTACAAATCGAATTTGCGGAACCACGGGTCTCTTTTTTCGAAATGATTTTTTTCGGGTCTAGTCTAAAAAAATCGACGAAATGACCTAAATGCGATTTCCAATTCAGCTATAAACCCTCGACGAATCTGTGTTTTTTTTCTTTTTAGAAAACTGCGTGGTGGGACCTAAACGTCATTTCAAATTTTTCGTAGCATATTAGATATATTTTCACCTCAACTGAAATTCATTTGCTAGAAAAATGCCTAGTGGCATTTTTGTAATCAATTTCCAAATTGAGGAGTGGCAAATTTCTAAGTCTCCTAAAAAATCGACGAAAGGACCTAAACGCGATTTCCAATTCAGCTATAAACCCTCGACGAATCTGTATTTTTTTTAAAAACGCGTGTAGGGACCTAAACGTAATTTTGATATTTTTCGGGTCTATTTTACTTAAGAAACGCCGAAAGGACCTAAACGCGATTTTCAATTTTTTCAAAAGGACCTAAACGCGATTTCTGGATTTTGAGGGGCTCGCTGGGCGGGCGACACGTGGATGGCTTAGGATGCTAGCAATCCTAGGCCATATTATATAGTCGATATACCCTAGCCTGTTGGTTGAAGACCCATATGGCCTATATTGGAGTAATGGTAGAATTAATCCCACATTACTTACTTAAATTAAGTTGTACTTGCGTATAATGCCTATTAGTCTACATATAGCACCTCCGATTAATCTATTTACACAAAGTGACAATAAAAATGTAAGTGGGGTGATATGCATCTGAAAAGATCTAATTGGCCTAGGGGGTGAATAGGCAACTTTTAAAATTTTAGGTTCAAGTACAAGCCTTTAGCACTAGTTAAATTAAACCCTAAGTGCTTAAATACTGATGAGCTAAGATAATCTTATGAACAAGTACAGCTAGCACAAAGATAGCAAGAACTAACACAACTAAGAGTAAAATTCAACAACCGAAAGTAAATGCTGAAAGTAAAAGGGAGACACAAAGAATTTTTTCCCGTGGTTTAGAGCTAAGCTCCTACTTCCACGTTAAAGCACTTCCTCGGAAGCATTGCTCCCCCAAAGCTAGTCGCAGTAGTCAAGGTCTCCACTAGGGTGACTCTTTCACCACTCCGATGAGGTGAGTCCCAACCTCTCACAACAATGGTGGCCTTTCACAAGCACCTTTGAACATGTCACACCAAACACCTCCCCCAAGCTGTCTAGGAATGCCTAGTTCCAAGGGTAATAGATCATCCATAAGCCTTGTCTCTTGGTTCACTAGCACATGACTTGTTAGATTAAGCTTGGAGCAAGAACACTTAGAAAATTTTGGATTTTTGAGTTAGAAGTGAAGCACGGTCTCCTTGGTGGCTTAAGAGCTCTAAGGTGCTAAAATATCAAGGAGATCAAAATCTTACACAAGGAATACTCTTGATGAGCTTTTATAGCCATTGAGGCAAAAGCTAGTAGTTAGAACTGGTATAGTAGTCATTGGACGTGTCAGGGTGTCAAAACAGGCTAATGCTCAATTGACCTGGACTGAAAAAAGGTTGGTCTAGCGTAAACTTAGCTTGCACCAGACTGGTTTTCAAAGTAGACCAGGTCGATCCGGCATGAATGGGTGGCTCTCTGTTAAGTTTTTGCTCACTTGGATATACAACGCCAGATTGAACAAAAGTCTAGCCAATCAAAAGATTCAGCAAAATTAGTTTTTGAGTTGTGCTATTTTCAAACTCTATTTTTGCTGCTGTTCTTGAGCTCGGTGCTACGGCCCACTGTGTAGTACTACCGGCCTCGGTGCTACCGATCTTTCTGCGGTAGCACAGTCCATACAGAGCATTTGCTCTTTTTCATTTATTCCTTTTTGAGTATTTTCTTTGAGGGCTTGGGTGGATTATTTTGTGTGGAGGAAAATTTTATTTAGAATCATTCACCTCCCTTTGATCGCTTATCTCGATCCTTCAAACCTGTCCAGCGGGAGGCTAGATTTAAGCTAATTTTAGACTATTAAACTACCTCCCCTAGCTCTCCCAACCTCCTCAACTCTTTTGTCACCACCATCCGTACGACTGCTCCAACCTAGTGTTCCAAACATCGATGAAAATCACTCAAAAATAATAATTTTTGACTATATCGAGCCAACTCGATATTTGGAACTAATCGGTAAACCGATACAATTCAAATTCAAATAGAAAAAATATAGAAAATTTGGAAAGATTTATCCAAAAGTTCCCTAAAATTAGTATTAATAGACTTTTGATATCTGTGATGACATTTTTTGGAAAAATCGAATTTGTGAGACGTTTTTGAGCAAAACTGAATATATATAATAAAAAGAAAGAAAAAAGGGGCAAAGCGGCCAACAATTCTTGATTTAATTGTGCTGCAAATCATGATATAATTTTTTAAATTTTTTTGTGTTCTTGATGCAATGCTAATGATTCTATAAAATTTTTAGATGATGATCAGACTTGCTGATTTTTTTTAAAATTCTAACAGTGCTATTGTCTTTGTATATGCTCTTCTATTTTTGATTTTCTTGGGGCACTAAATGAAGTTTAATATTTCTGAAAATTTTACTACATAATACTTTGGCTCTTTTTATGGTACCATTAAAATTTTAGAGTATAATTAAGCTTGTAAATTTTTATAAAAATCTGATAGTGTCTCTGTTCTTTTTCATTAGTTGTTGTTTTATTATTTTCTAGAAGAAATAAATGAATTAAAAAATTATTGAAATTTCTTTGAGGTGTTTTATAGATTAATTAGGATTTATCCAAATTTTTTGCAATTTTTTCTATTTTGCTTGATTTTTTTCCTATTTTCCTTTAGTGTGCCGATTTTCGATGTAAATCGGACAAAACCGATCGAAATTTGAGCAAAATTAATGGAAAACCAAAATCATAAACTGGTCCATGAGTACCGATCTAGGTCAAAAATCGAACAATACCGGTCGATAATCAAATAAAGTCGGTCGAAAGTCGGCCAAAACAATTGGTTTTTTTTTTTTTCATTGCTTTTTAATCGATGAATTCAAAAAGTTTGACTTTGCAATTCATTCAATTTCTACCAATTTTTGGCAAAAATCAGTACCGACCTGGTCTCGATTTTCCATATCAGTTCGGTAAGAAAAACCCTGCTCCAACCCAATCTCCAGTCTGCTTCACATCCCCTTCTCAAATTTCACACAAGATCTGTTCATATCCTTCTAAAATTGCCATCCCCTTCATATCCCCTTCTCAAATTCACACGAATGCGGTTGGTCATCGGAGTCGCCAGCGGTCAGAACTCAAGAGGATGAAGCGGCGGCGGTGGTTGACGTCGTCCACCGGTCGAAGCGGAAGAACAGCTCGGCGGGCTGCCTCCAGCCAAAGATCTTCATGGTCATTATATGTGTTTTTGCCTCTTCTCTTTGATTTATTAAATTATCTAAGACCCATTTGTAACCCATGCTTTTCTTCGGATTCCTGTTGAAACTGAAATTATTCCCATGAAATTACTGCATTCTAAGTAAGTTCTAAGATGCTACCCCCACTTCCACTTGTGTATTCCACTTGTGAAATGGCTCTGGTTTTCGTGGTGCTACCCCCACTTCCACTTGTGAAAAAGCTCCTGAGATAGGAGAAATTCCATGGCAACAACACTCAACAAAGAAAAGCCAGATGCAAGGCAACAAGTCCAGCAAGAAGCACTGCAACAAAGAAGAAATAATAGTCAGCTTTCAAGTCCTTTTAAGTTCAATAACGCCTTGGACATGTCTGCAAGGCAGCCGCACAAAGGGATTGAAGCTGGTATTACTACACCAACCAACGGTTTAAACACAAATTAAGTCAGAGCAACATGAACTCCCGAGGCACGAGTGAATTAACATTGTTCGATTTGAAATGAAAAGCAAGTCTACAAGCTAGAAAGCTAGGCCATATCTGCAGACACTGACATTGTTGCACTGGTTCCGTTCCAAGTCCCGCTGGTACTTCACCGCTATGCCCTCGCCCTCTTGTTGCTGCAGTCTGGGCATTTGTAGTGCTTGATATGCTCGGCTCGAGCAGGTGTGATCTTGACGCATTTCCCATGGTACCACCGCTCGCAACTATCGCAGCAGATCCAAAACTCGTCCTTGCCATCGTTTGTTCCGCAAGATCCGCACAAGGTGCTGTCCCGCTCTTCCTCCTCTTCGTCTCCATAGTCCTCGCCGCTCTCATCTTCACCTTTGGGGGGCACTGCTACCTTTGGGGCCTTCGAATGAGACTCGGGTCTCGATTGCTACAAACGAAATATGTTATCAGTGATGTCTTATACCTGCAAGGTGGCATAAAAAAGCGTCTAAACTTACCATTTTCAAGCTTGGCTTGTTGCTCTTGCTGCTGGTACTGTTGGGGACCTTCTCTTTGGTTTGTTTCTTTGCAGCCCCAGTCACAACTTCAAATATTGTAGGCAAGTTATTTATCATGTTGAAGAGTCGCCTCCTGTGTAAGAGATAAAAACGTAACTGAGGTTTTCAAATATCCATGGCAGCAGGAAACAGTTTTTATTGAACAGATAATATAACCCGAATGCTCCGAATTTAGATATCACTAATTGGATACAGTATGACCATGAAAAATTAAGCCGAAGGTAAATTGCAAACTGAAGTCTCATGTTTCTCTGATTAGGAATTTAATTTAACCTCACTGAAAATTGAGCGATTAAATGTTGAGAACAAATTTGCTGAAGCTTATAAAAAAGATGCCTCACAAAAAAAATATCCATTTGCACTTCCCGTGGTGTTAGTCAGCAGAAACAGAAAACCCATATATTGTTTACTCAAAGGCCCTTCGAATAAAAGATAGATACCCCAAACTCCCAGTAAGAACAGAATGATTCCCACTGCTTGATGGCATCTTCTTAAATGATGTGCACGCTCCAAATATCTTTTCTTGCACATTTAATTTCATGATTTAACTTAAAATTCGTTGCATCTTATGCCAATGGAGAAAAGTTAAAATAATGTACTATTGTGTGTAACTTAGTGGAAGCACCAAAAACTTCGGATATAACAGGCTAGCCTAGTTGTAATCAGGGTTTAGTTTCTGGTGCACGACTGAATCCTGCTACCCTAACATTTAGAGCATGTTTATTCCTTAGCATCTAAAGTAGGTGCTAAGGTGGACACATCTCTCTCCATAATACCGTTGTTAGCTACATTTACCCTGAACCCTTAGCACCACCTATAGGTACTAAATTCAGATATTTTAGCTAGAGAAATGTTCAACTTCTGTAAATTTATTGTTACTGTATGACCTAGCACCAGCTTCAAAGGTGGTGCAATGCAATCAGGCCGTAGCACCCACTCTCCCATCTATTGGCAACGGTGCTAAAAAATTCTCTCCTGTGGCTGCTTAGCACCAGGCGATGCACATGCTCTTAGTGAAAACCGGACAGCAGTTTTCCTCATCTGCCTTTTTGTCTTGCTTTTCTCTTTTTTTAGTTCACATATTATCCAGACATTGCACCATCACCTACATATATTTCATTGAAATGTGCAAAAAACACCTCAATTCCAGTCATATCTGCCAATAGCAGCCCCCCGCGGCGGGCGCGGGCGGGATTCTAGGAAACCAGTCATTTTACAGCGGGAAGTTGGGAACCTCAAATCTGGCTGTAATCACCTCCAGTTGCAGGTGAGTTTGGTAATGGTTGAATGCCAACAGCCGAAGGTTTTCTGTTTGAGGTTGTGAATGCATGCGGCGATCTGATTTGGTGCAAGAGAGATCAGAAGTTTTTAGGTCAACTAGCTAGGGTTCACCTTAAAAGGAAAACAACTATGATGACCCTATTATAGCTAGGATCGGTCGAGTAACCAGTAATTAGTCTCCCAAAATCAGGTCAGTTGTATGGATGTTCTCCACCAAACACACCACACACACACACACACCAATGCGATGTAATTCGCAACATGGATGTAGAACAACACAAGGAAAAAAGATACTAAGACAGTTCCAAACTATAGAAAGTAGTAGTTGAGTAGAAATGTAAGAATAAGGCCAAAAAAAAAGCATTACATGATCAATACAAACAAGCCAACATAATACTCTTCAAAATTAATATAGCCCATTCACTTTATTTTGTCCCAGCATTTCTGTAAATAATGTGAGCTTTAACATCATACATTTGGTTTGTTTCCAGAAAAGCCTTTAGCTCATCTTCCAACACATGACAAAATACAGGATCATATCAGAAGTAAAGAACTACCTATGACCGTACACATAAAACAAAAAATACCATGCACCTAACTAAGCACACACTAGCTCTTGTAAACTCCATACACGCTCTTTGAAAAATGCTTGTTATCCCAGGCAAAACAGTGAACTAGATATCAGCTGGACTACACCTAAATCAAACAGAAACAATCCAAAAAAACAGTTAAAGACAATTTACCCATAATGGCATTCATGGTTGCTCCAACTTTGGCTGCTGAAATGCAGTTCAATCAGCCTTGGATTTCACCACTCATGCCTCTTGGCACAGGATTCTTGAACTTGACCTAACGATGAAGATTCTGAAATTGGCACTGGGCTAATTTCATCATCTACCAAGCCATTGCAAACCAGAAACCCCACTTGAACAAGCTTATCATGGAGTGCCCTTATTGAAATAGAAAAACTTGGGGAGATTTGATGACTTGCCATGTTTTAGTTGGTGCAATTGATAATTTATCCCTTATGTTTCACTGACATGTAGCTCTAGGGCCCGCATGTCAGTGAGACATCACGGGACAAAACATCAATTGCATAAGTAAATGAGGGCAAATCATCAATTTTTCCAAAAACTCGCACTTCTTTGAATAGTCCATCAGGCCATATTCACTAAGTACATGATGCTTTGTAGCTGGCTTGGAACTTATCTAGGCCTTGGATGCACTCTCATATTCTCTTAAATTTGCCACCATGATTGGCATAGGAAGCTTTCCTACGAGTTTGTACACAAAGATGCCTGCAGCCGGTCAGTCTTTAAGTGCATGTGTTATGCATGTAGTACAGTCTTTTCTGGTGTGGATTCATAACTTTGCTAGTCTTGAATAAGCAAGAAGCTTTTCTAGAGATAGCAGTTGGCGCGATGTTACAGGTCCAGTTGGGCTAAACGCTCCTGACCTCCTCAGTCATGCATGATTAAGCTGACCAAGGAGTCAAACTTCAGAAGATGAATTTTCTTATGATATTTTCATGAGGGTGGCTATGGTACATACAACTTTTAGTTACAGAAAGTTTTTAAACTTATTCCTCCCCTAGCATTTTTCCTACTCCCCACTAGGCCCACCTGTAGGATGATTAGTTGGTGCGAAAAGTGTTTGCAAAGTGCATAAATTGCATACACATGTACCATAGTCACTCTCTTCTGAACCTCACTATAATTTTCTGTGTTTGTTTAACATCTTTATTCTCTAGTTTTCTCTATTCGATTGTAATGCTCCAACACCATGTTGTCAGGAATGTATCCCGGTTCCCAAGGAAACTTCAGGGAATGAGATCTTCGCTTTAGTATGCCAATTTTGTGCAGATAACAGAAATGATTCTCCTGAGGAATTAATAACTAATAAATATCATATCAAAATTGTCAAACTGATACTATCTACATCTAAATCATTTGCAGATATCTACATCTAAACTATTTGCAGAAACTAGATCATATCATTTCCAAAGTATAGTTATCAAGTCGAGCAATTAATCATGACTAATCATCGATTAATTGACAAGTCGGTCTAGGAGAACGACTAGAGGAGCTCGACTCGATTAGTTTCCTAGTCGAGCAACTTTGACGACTAGTCGCGATTAATCGCACAACTTGGCTGTCAGGCTAGCCGAGCCACATGTTGGGTTGAACCTTGAGTCCTTGACTTGGGCTTGGCCAGGCCCATTTAGAACTTAGAAGTGAGACTAGAACATGTGTGTTCTGCTCTTTATTCTTTATTTCATGCAAAACAATACATAAACATGTCTTAAACTATTGCTAGAAGCCTAGAATTTGCTCAACTTAGTGTGCTGAATATCTATTGTCTAGTTGAGACTAGTTGTCCAAGTCAACAAGTCACCCCTATGTTAACTCGACTCAACTTGATGACTTAATAACTATAATCCAAACCAATCTTATCATTTATAACTTACGCTACACTGACAAACTAATTGCACCACATAATCTTAACTATATGATTCAATTTGGAGTTATATGATTATATCAGCACCTTTAAAACTTGATTAGAAAAAATGAATTTCATATGAATTTCCCAGTATCTAACCTTGCAGATCCGATAATCCATAAATAATCTGAGTACCAGCTTGCATAGTGCTTTTCCTAACTTCCATTACAATTTAGATACAATGCATTACTCCTTGTTTGTACATTCATCTATCTTCTAAATCTCTAAATTATAATCATTGTACCTACGTAAGATCACTAGATTATTCCTAAGACCTTAGACATAGTTATCATTTTCAGATAGATACCAAGTCATCCCTCATTGTCATGCACTTCGAATCACTTGAAACTCCCAAGCCAATTTCAAATGTTCAATCACTTGCCGTTTGAGGACCATGGTTCTTGATCAAGAAGTTGCGAAAAGCTCAAAGCCTGTCATGGTATTTTCACTATCAAAGGGAAGCCAGCCCAAGATTCATCAAGGTGTTCAAGTTTCATGCATTTCACAATAGTTGACAACACTGTTATTACGGTGAGGGGGCGCCAGGGCCGGCGCCTCGTCTGGAGAGTGCTAGGCGGCTGCTTGGACGTCCAGGCGTCGTGGTGGTGGTAACTAGTCGTCCGGCCAGGCGATGCGGCGACCGATTTGGACTGGAGGGATGGAGGCCAGGTATTTTGAGGACTGGCACGACAGGTAATCCCCCTTCTCCTCCGCCTCTGGTGCTGCTCTCGCCCCCGCGATGCAGAGCAGTGGCGGCTGGAGCAGAGGACGGCGGTGGGCGGCTGGAGCAGAGGACGGTGGGCGGCGACTGGAGCAAAGGACGGCTGGAGTAGAGGACGGCGACTGGAGCAGAGGACTTGTTATGATAGGCACCAATGTTGTTGTGCAAGATAATTGGTTTTGCAACAACATGTCATGGGAAATCCAGTCAATGACATCCGTATATGCTCCCATGGTGTATGCTTGACTTGGTCGCCTAGGCGTCCAGGCACCCCAGAGGCGACTCGCCTCGTCAGGGCGCCGTGATAACCATGGTTGATAATTAGCATGTTAGCCTGATTATTGAATAATTGCCCTGGAGCAACCACCTTGAGTGAGAAACCACCAAGATTTTTTTTAAAGCAGCAAGCTGCAAGCCCAGTCCAACCTGGGTCAGTCTGCTCTGCCTATAAATGTGCTTGAGTTCAACAACTTTATTTTGTTTTGAACTTCACTAGCAAGTAGCAACTAATTCTCAAGTCATCTAGAAGTGTTACTACTAGTGCTAGGCCATGAATCAAAGACTAGCATTGTACATAATATGAAATGGATTTTCGGCAAAAACTTGTTTCCTCTAGAATTATCACAGAAGCAGCATCTTGAGTCTGTTGATTCTTAGGTATTACCAAATTTCAGTGGTGATTAGTGAACGTGGTGGTTTTCCAATGTGCAATACAATAATTTCCACAGAGGAAATGGGAACTGTAACTTCTAGTTTGCTGCACTTGTGGCGCATATATTCAGTGTTCCAATGACAGAAAAACTGCCTTGCACTACCCATGACTACTCGATCAATAAAAAAATTAAATAAATAATAATGGTAAAGAAGGTAAAAGGAATTCACAGAGATATAATTAACTACTCCCTCCACATAAATGTATGAGGTTTTAGAAATTGCCCAGTATCCAAGGTGTAAATTTGACTGATATGTTTAATAATTATATATAAGCAAAAGCTTATAAAATTATAAAATGTTGAAACTATTTTCACAACAATCTACTGGCACCATTTTCATATGATTAATCTATACAGTTTCATGTATATAGTGGTCAAAATTTGAGAAAGTTGACCACATGCATACCATAGTGACATGCATTTGTAAACAAAAGGAGTAATAATTGTCAAGATCATAGTAAAATTTTGAACTCAGCTCTGGAGGCTAAGTGTGTGAAAGCATGGTTATTAAAGCGATAAGGTGACATGGCTCATACCTTTTTACCACCAAAGCGCTTAAGGCGCGCAGCGAGGCGACGCCATACACACATCCTAACCTAGTATGGCAGCAAATTAAATAAAAACTAAATAGGAAATACTGGAGTAGTCTAGTAGTGCCACCTCCCTGACCTCCCCCTTTATTGAATGATTAATTGTGCAACCTTTGACTATTGTGCCACCTCCCTGACCGACCCACAAGGTCTAGCATCCTTCCTATCACCTCTTTCTTCTCTTCAATTACCCTTCGTCCTTCTCTCACACTTCCTCAACTCAGCTCCTCAAGGTTCCAATCTAGCCAGCAAAAACAAAAAGGGAGGAATAAGGCACACATCAAAAACAGAGAGGATGGAATAAGAACCAGTAAAAACAGAGAAGGAAGAAACATAGCAGAGCAAAGAGAGGAGAAGAAGAGAGCGATTTTTGGAATGGGAGGCAAACCTGGAACAGGGTTGGTGGTGTCAATCTGTGCTGCAGTGGAGTGTGGACCGCGACAGGGATGGCGATGTTGAGCTTTGTTGTTGTGGATGGAAATGGATCTGGAGACCAAGCTGAGGAGGGGAGGCCTGAAGGGAGTGGGCAGCTTGGGGGAGTGGCTGCTCTGGTGTTGGAGCCGATGGGGATGGAGATTGCGCTGACTAGGGTTGAAGGCTTGGAGCTTTCCTTCCTCCCTCTCTGGTTTGGTGACTCCAGCTATCTTGCTCTCTCTTCAATCATTTCTGCTTTGGGACTCCTTTTAGGCCATTCTTTCCCTCACTCCCACGTTCTGCTATTCTTTCCCACCCAATAATTGAACCCCAATCAACACCCACCTCCATGGCGCCCGCCTTGCCTCCAGATGACACCTAATTACGCCAAGGCAACGCCTTGCCCATAAGGCGGATGCCATATGGGTCTCTGACAAGGCGAGGCTGTGGCGTAACCCCCATGACCGCCTTATCGCTTAAGTGACGCTTAAATAAAACTTTAATAACCATGTGTGAAAGACAAAATAACCTCAAAACAACGGTATTCAACTGTAGTCTGTGCAACAAAACTAACAGACAACACTGTACAATGCATAAATCAGCCTATATGCTATAGTATAAACTGTTCCAGTGTTCCCTGATGTTGTTTCATGTTTGAAACCATTAAGATCATGCATTAAATTCTTTTTTTAAATGACAATACTAGCGCATGGAAGCAAAAGTGAACCACCAAGATATATTTAATTCAAGTGTGTGTGTGTGTGTGTACAGAGAGAGAGGGGGGTCATCTAAACAAAATAGCAAATAGATCACTTAACACAGGAGAATCATAATATATTAATATCTTAAGAAAAAAAATCAGAAGCTAACAATGGGAAAATTGTCAAGCAATTCTTGCATATCTTTTGATCAAGGACTAACCAAATTGTAGATGAAATCCATACAGATATGGCAAATAAAGGACAAGAAGCCATAGTTACATTATATATTGATGTTTAAGCAAACTGAAAAGTTTGATGATCATGGAATCATTACCTGGCCTCTTTGTCAAATCCAAACCGTGCTGCGAAGTAAAATGCAACAGCCAGCAACCAGGAATCACTGTGAACAGCAACTAGCGCCAACCAGTCCTTCTCGTTCATGCCATCCCTAGCAAAGTTGATTCCCAATGCTGGTTCAGGAATCTCCGGGGGCACTTCCTCAGCTGGCAAAGTCACTTCCCATGTTTCATTGGGGTACCCGTAAAGGCACAAGTTCTCCTTTTCTGTTCAAATAAACAGAATCAGTAGATACACAAGAATTGTCTAAGTAGTAAGTACTACTTGCCAAATTTGCTCAGTGCAGCGCAAAGTCCAATCAGACAATGCTAGGCAAGCCAAAAAAAAGGGTTACATTGGTTACACTAACAGACAACACAAATGAATCAACCTCACACTTCTAATCCAATCCTGTAGTGGAATGGCACCAAAAAGAACTTGCTAATTTCACCAAAACGAAGTAACTAATTATAACATATAGGCCATGACCCTAGACTGCAATTATGGCTATAATAAATCAATCGAACAGACCAATAAAGTAACAAGACAGTCATCACTAATTCAGAAAATCCCAGCACCCAAACAATGAAACTTTCAGCAAATTCCTCAATCTCTCACTGATAGCATTTGTTAAATTCTCAAAGAGCTAACAACCGAACAAAAACCACAGAGTAATCACTAATTCGAGGATTCCGACCAACAAAAGAATACATATTTGCCACTAATTTATACTTCCAATCCCTCATCACGCCCCAATTCGTCACTGCATTGATCAAAGCTACAAAGCTACCACCATCCCAGAGCTCCAGACCCGCAAAATTCACCAAATTTAGCTCCGAAACTCCCAGCAGAGCAACCAAACGCCACAGACCTAGCAACGCCGGGAGCTTCGGCGCCCCCAAACCCTACATCCGAAGAGATCGAGCGGACTCACCAGGGTCGCAGAGCTGGTAGAACTTCTCCACATCTGCACAAACCACCAACCAAGCATCCACACAAGGCACATCAGTGAAATCAGAGCCGCCGGATAGGAAAATCCGGAGCAAGAAGAAGAGGATGGAGAGGGGAGCCGAGGGGGGTACCGTGGGTGAGGGCCTTGATCATGCCGGCGCGGCGGCCGCGGAAGTCGCGGAAAACCTCCTCCGCCGTGCGGGAGGTGTACGGCGCGCCGGCGCCTCCGTCCATTTAAGGTTCCGGTGAAGAGGAGGAGGAAGAGGCGGCGGCGGCGGCGGCGGCGGCGGAAACGAGAGGAGAGAGTGGAGGCGAGGAAGAGGAGGAGGACAGGGGCGCAGACTCGCAGCCGCAGGAGGGGGTGAGGTTTTATTTGGGAAGAAAATTGTGAGCATTTCCGGAAGGATTTGAGCCAGGTTGTTTTTTGCGATGTCATCGTATCTCTTTCTTTTTTTGAAACCGTCATCATATCTATCTGTGTTCGTATTTTGTTCGAACGATTTTTGGGTTAAAATCCATGGTTATTTCGGGACGAGATTTGAGACTGGTGTAGTTTTGTGAAGTGATTGAGACTACGTGTCCATGTGTTTGTATTTCCCCGAAATTTATATATTTCCATGTTTTTTTTTCTTGTGTGATTTGTTTTTTGAGCTAGTTTGTTTGCTCTACTTATTTATGTATGCTCTCGTATGTTTGTGCTTTTTTGTATGAAAGCTATGATTCACCACAAATTCTATTTATTTTGGTCTTGTCTTTTCTTGAAGAAAAAGAAATAGTTGATCTTGGCCTTTCGGTTTTAGAATTATGTTACTTTTATTTTTTCAGTGTTGTAATTTTGCCAACTGCATTATTAAATTTGAATAGATCTGGGTATTTTTTGCAACAGTTTTAGGCGTCAATGCACTTGTGTTTTGTTGATCTCAACCTTTCAATTTTACGGTCTTACCAACTGCACTCTCTGATGAAGCAATATTTTCATATTCCTGTTTTCTGAGATTTTTAGGGCTAATCACAGTTGAGAGTTATATTTTCATAGCTAACTAGAGGAAGCAATCTTCATAGTTCTTCCAAGGCAAAAGATTCTTCATATCTAGAAAGAATAGAGGATGCACTTTGGTGCAAACAAGTGTGGATCAAGAGTTAGAATATAGTCGACGAGATCAAGAAAAAAGGTAAGAAAATTTCCTGTATTTTCACCTTTAAAAGATATTATCAGTATTTTATTTCTCTAAATTTCGCAAAGGACCATTTAAAACACATAGAATCCTATAAAAGATTTCTAAAGAATCTGTGTCACTTTCTTATAAAATATGTGAAATTCTGCCGCTTAAGCTCCAAATGTGTTCTGATCAAGTCTTTTATGAAAAAAAAAACTTTTTTAAAACCTTCAACTAGGCTCTTGTGTAATTCTCAACTCTAAACTTCAAAAATAGTCATGTGCCCGTAGGGGTGAAAACGGATCGGATACGGACGGATCATAGCTCTACCATATTTGTTTTCATATTTTTTCTCGGATGCGGATACGGATACAGATAGTCTGAATACGAATACGGATACGGATAGTATCAAATACGGATACGGATCGAATACGAATCGAATCGGATACGGTTTCGAATATTTATCGGAACATGATAACCCCATAAAAAATCAATAGAAACACATAACTAATTGATTTGATCAAAATATTATTGAAAATTGAACAAATGTAAACATTTTCATTCACTTAGATAATAGTTAAATACCATGTCGCGAACAAAATTATATAAGGTTTAGTTTATCACACACATATGATTAGTTCATCATACACATAGATTAAAACACAAAATAAAGATAATCCTTACTCGGAGATACAAATAGAAGCAAACATATAACACACTAAAAGTTTGATAATACTTAGATATTATATCTCTAAGAAAAGTATATAACACTTACATGTAATGACTCAAGATTTATATTCTTAGTTGAATTATGTTTAAAATAATAAATTATGTATTTATGAGTTTTTATGCATTTTTAGATACTTATTTAATATATTTTCCTATCAAGAATAAGAGTTTTTGAATTTTTGAGAAAAATAAAAATCTAATAAAATCTTGAAAATAATTTTTAAATGTTATATTGTTACTGGAACTTTGTCAAAAAAATTCATAATTTTTAGAGTTAGTTTACTAAATTTAATAATTGAAACTTGCTTTAGAGATTAATTAAATTAGAAAACAATTCTGAATTTAAGAAACCCTTTTGGGCCAAAATAGTAGTCTTGGCCCGGCCCATATGTCTATCCGGATATCCGACCCACTATTATCCGGATTATCCGAATCCGTATCCGTATCCGACGAATCTTGAGCTCTTGAATCAGATCCGTGTCCGACAAAAAATATCAGATCCGTGATCCGATCCGATACTATCCGATAAATATCCGATCCGACAGAATCCGTATCCGAAAATATCCGGATCGGTCGGAAAATATCCGAACCGTTTTCAACCCTATGTGCCCGTGCGTTGCAACGAAAACTCAATTTGTAACAAAAATTTATTTGTAAAAAGCACTAACTGTGTCTGAATAATATTGTTCAATTTGAATATACAATAGTTGAAACTCAATTTATGATAAAAAGTTTATTTGCAAAGAGCACTAACAGTGGCAAAGATAGGTAATTAAAGAGCAATGGCAAAAGTAAGTAATTAAAAAGCAGTAACAAAAATGAGTAATTTTGATAAAGTGATACGAGAAAAAAAAAACTCTTGGCTTATATATTAAAGATTTAAAACATAACCCTTTATGGCTATGTTTGGATCCCTGGCTAATTGTTAGCTTGCTAAAAATTAGCCATAGCCTATTCAAACAGAAAGACTAATAGGTGGGCTAATTTTTAGCCAATCCCTCAGCTAACAATTAGTCCATTAGCTGGTGGGTGGGTGCTAATTTGGGCTAATAGCAGGTAACATGCTGGAAAAAATCTGAAATACCCTCGCGCGAAAAGATGTGAATCGCCTGCTGTTATGAGGGACAGGCATAACTTTTCTAAGAAATTAATCCAACCATTAGCCATATATCCAAACAGCCCTGGACTAATTTTAAATAAATTAAGTATTAACTAACTAATAATTAGCTCTAGCCATTAACTAACTAACAATTATCTTTAGCCTATCCGCCTCACTAAGAGCATCTCCAGCAAGGGCCCCTAAAACAGAGCCTCTATTTTGGATTTAGAGACTCCCCTTATTTTTAGGGCCCTTTTTGAGCACAAGTTCAAAGAACATCCCTAAATTTCAAATTTCCTATTTTACTTTTTCTACTATTTTGACATATCCACTATGTATAATCTTCATTTGACACCACTAAAATTCAATCAAAAATATTTGTAATACATAAAACATAAGCATATTAACATTTACAATTTAAAAACATGATATTTAAAATTTAAATTTAAAATTTTCAAAACATGATATTTAAAATTTAAATTCAAATTTTTCAAAGAAGAATGCAGATGCAACAGATTGCAACTCATCCAAGAAAGACACGCCAATTTGCGGCGAACTAATGCAAGCCATCCTTCACTTAACTCCTATTTTAAGGTTTAGGGCTCCCGGGAATTAAATTTGAGGAGGCAAATTTAGGGCCTCCTAATTTTAGGAAATTTGGATTAGGGCTCTCTTTGACCAGTATTTTTTGCTAAAGTCCCTATTTTAAGGTTTAGAGGCTGGTTTAGGGGTTCTGCTGGACTTATTCCTCCTCGACTTATTCCGGCAACAAGTGGGACCTATACAGGTGCGATTTCCACCACTGGCGATGGGCCCTACATGTCAACGACCGTAAAGAAAAAAAACCCAAATATTCTCCACCTGTCAGTTTCATCTTCCTCACCTCTTTTCCAATCTCACAGCCGCCATGGTCCATCGAAACACATGCGTACCGAAGAAAGCATCCATGACGCCTGGATGTGCAACAAAGATCGTGCCAAGAAAAATCGCGGCCACACGTCGAGGCCACGAACTCTGCTGGCCACTGTGCCGCTTCACCCCAGTCACGGCCGACTTCCTCTAATCTGCCCCCGCGACAGTTCTGCTCTGTGTGCAACTGTGCGCACGCCTGAACCCGGTGTACGCGATGTTGCTCCAGGCGTTGTGCCCGTCGACGCCCGAATTCCGGCCAAGACCTGCCCTCGTGTTCCAGTCGCACCGATGATATTTTCACAAATCCTTTCGCACGTCGTATTGTATGATTGTATCCCACCCATTTCTCAAGCTATCCACCAAGTTAATTCAATTTTCTTGTTCTCCTCCGCACCCGGCCATCTTCCCCGGCGCCGTTAATCTCCCATGGTAAACCATAGTCCGATTACTTCTCCTGTGCGAATCCCCTCGTCATATCCCACCAGACCGCGCTGACTCAGAGCACGAGAAAGCAGCGAGCGCACGGCGGTGGCAAAACTGAAAAAAAAAATTATGGATGCACTTCATACGTTAACTCTATAGTATTGTATAATAATTTTGAACCATCATAAATTCGATGTATATATATTTGAAGTTTACTTAAGTGCAATACAAATAGTTATAAGATTTTAAAAATCTCGAACTGCCAAAATCGAAACCAATTCAACCAACAAATTTAACCTATTGAAATTGAAGTTTATCAAAATTTTAAGGTGCTAAATTATACCCGGCACCTCCCAGTTTCTCCTGTAGTACGCGAAGGTAGCTATCGGCCTCGAGCATGACAAGGAAGGAGGAATAGAGCAGGAGGGGCAGGGGAATGGGCGTAGAGGGAGGCAGGTAGCACATGGCTGGAGCCTGGAAGCAGGTAGCACATAGCTAGAAGCAGCAGTGGGCGGGATTGTGGGAAAGAGTAGTGGCCTGGAAATGGCTGTGGACGATGACTATAGAGGAGGGGGGGGGGAGGAAGAAGATGGGGAGGGTGACGTGGATCTAATAAATATTATTTTATTTACTTGAGTTTACTGGGTGGCTGTTGAGTCATCAAAATCGAGCCTATGTGTCAAAATTATTGACACACGGATGTTACTTTAGACGATATTACCATGGTTTAAGAGCTAAGATGGACTATTTTATTAGTTTAAGATTGCAATTCGAACAGTTTTAGAATTAAGAGTTAAAAATGACCAAATCTAGAATCAAAATTGAAAAGTGGATTTTTTTTACCATTTGCAATTTTTTGGATGTAGTGTTTTACCCAGCACTCCTGGAGATCCCAACAACTGAACACTGTTCAGTCTCCAGTCTCCAGTAGTCCAGTCCAGTGTCCACCACAAGAAAAGATCAAACCGAGAAAAAAAAGCACAAATCTCAACACATATTCGACCGATGGTGCCGAAGCAGAAACGCCGTAAAAACGGAACGCACACGACGACCGCTTGGTGCGGGAGGTGGATATGGCAGCACTTGCCGCCCACCACCACCTCTTCTCCTCCCCAACTCCAACAACTCGCCGCAGCCGTTGCTCCTCCTCTCTTCCCTTCCGCTCCTCCTCCTCCCCGCTTCCTCGCCATGGCCGCTTCAGAGGCGCCCGTGTTCTCAGGCACGCCTCCGGCGGTGGTGGCAGCGCCAGCAGCACGGCCCCGCCCGCCGCTTCCCTGGAGGAGCTGTACCGGATCTGCACCACCTGGGCATGGAGAGGGATGCGCGTGAACTACCTGGTCAGGGGGGAGGGCCCGCCCGTGCTCCTCGTCCACGGCTTCGGCGCCTCCGTTGCGCACTGGCGCAGGTGAGCGGCGATCTTTGCCCGTTTGCTTGGCTCGCGTGTCGCTCTTAAGTTACTACGATGAATTAGCTATAGAAGGCAGTATCTTTTTTTTTTCTTAGAAAACAAATAGGCCAGCTTGTGATCGGTGGTGCACGTGGCATGCCGTGTTCTTGCGCACGCAATGTGCTCGATCGATGAACTAGCGGAGCTTCTGCGGAGAATTGCTTCACGAGAATGTTCTGACAATTCCGTTTCTAGGAACATTGGTGTGCTGTCTGAATCCCACACCGTTTATGCGATCGATTTGCTCGGGTTCGGGGCGTCGGACAAGCCTGCTGGATTCTCCTACACGATGGAAACATGGGCTCAGGTGAGTCCCCGGTTTGCCAATTGCTAGTACTAGCTAACAGATCGATCATGGCGTGTCAATGGAGGTGATCTCAGTAAAACTTGCTCAAGGACCTGTGTGTCGTGTCTGTGTCAAGCAGTTGATCCTGGACTTCTTGGACGAGGTCGTCAAGAGGCCCACGGTGCTTGTTGGCAATTCGGTCGGAAGCCTTGCATGTGTCATTGCTGCCTCAGGTTAGATATCCCCTACTGAGGCCGCTTACTGGCAAGAATTGCGCTTCTTACCGCAATTTTTCGTAACTTACGGTTCTTGTAACTTCGCAACAACGACTACAGCCTGTTATCCAAGAGAGAGAGAGAGAGAGAGAGAGAGACCCAACTGAGGTAGCTTCCAGTTAAGAAGTGCGCTTACTACCGTGTTTTCTCGTAGCTTACGCTTGTTACCGCATTTTTTCTCCGAACAAGCCTTGCATGTGGCGCTCATGTTGAAGATGGAGCGGTTTCTCAATTCAAGAACTTTGCTTTAGAGCAAGTCCAACTCACCCCCTAAGGGTGTGTTTGGCAAAGATTCAGCTTCTCCAGATTCGTGAATCTAGTGAAGCTGAAAATTCTAGCTTCACCTGATTCGTGAAGTTGAAGCTGTGAGTACATTAAGAGTATTTAGATAGATCATCTTGTTTATATTTTAGATCAAAAATATAAACTTAATTCACTTTATTTTAGCCTACAAATTTCAGATTTCAGGTGAAGCTGGAATCTGGAGCTCTACCAAACAGGCCCTTTATCTCCCTTTATCCTAAATTATAAGGAGAATTAGAAAAATGTGAGCTCCAACCCAACCCTTATAAGGAACCCCTATTCTAGAGAGACCCCTTCTTACCCCTATATCTAGGGGTTTTCTCTTTCCCCCTCTTCTATTTTCTTCAGCATTTTTTTATTCATTATTTCTATTTTTAGTAAATAATCCTACACGCAAGCATGCACGAATAAATTTCTACCTATAATACTAGTTCACACGACTAGTTCATGGCACCATAAAAAACACAGCCATTCAAAACCATAATTTGCATTAATTTCTATTTTTTGTAAATAATCCTACATGCAAGAATGTATGAAAAATTTCTACCACTCGGTTGTATAATACTAGTTCACATGACTAGTTCATGGCACCTTTAAAAAAGCGCAACCATTTAAAACCATAATTTATCTTAAAATAATAATTCATGGGTGCAAAGTAATAATAATGTTTAGATAAATGATAGGGGTGAGTAATAGGGAGTGTGGGTTGGAGATAAATTTGATATAGGGTGCCTCTGATTTTTACACCACCCATAAATGAGTAATTTAGAGGAAAAATATAGGGGTTTGAGTTGGAGTTGCTCTTACACCGCATTAGCTCGGCTATAGCTTGTTGAAGAAAGATTTTGCAGTTGGCAGTTATGTGTTCATATGCAAAGAGTAGTTTCATGATAAGTATTACTTGCACACGGCACGAGAGTCGGAATTCAACTTGGATTCGGGGTGCCCAATTCGGTATAATTTTTTTGGACATAGAAAATACTACTCAGAATCGGATGGGGTGTTGGAATCCAACTCAGGTTCAAGGTGTCAAATTCAGCAAAAAATTTTGGACACGGGTGTCTGACTAAGTAGTAACACTTAACCTACCTTTAAATTCGTCAGATGGGACATATTTAACCAGGTAGATGTTATCATGTTAACTAGTACTATACGAAAATTCTTTAATACATCTGAAATTCTGAAGTGAGAAACAAGAGGTTCTATCTGCCTTAAATCACTTCAATCCACTCTTTGCGTTAGTAACAGGCTTAATTACACGCCACTAACGTCTGTGACTCTGAAACGACGAGATTTGTTTGTTAATGTCGGACAATCAGAGTCTACCAGAGATCTTGTCCGGGGGCTTGTTCTACTGAACTGTGCTGGCGGCATGAACAACAAAGCGATTGTCGATGACTGGAGGATCAAGTTGCTCTTGCCTTTACTTTGGCTAATCGACTTCCTGCTGAAACAAAAGCGGATATCATCAGCCCTCTTCGAGCGTGTAAAAGACAGGCATGTCTCACTGCACAGTTTTGTCTTCTCTATTGACACGGTGAACCTCTCTATTCACTGCCAAACTGAAACAGGAACAATCTGAAGGATATCTTACTCTCCGTTTACGGAAACAAAGACGCCGTGGATGATGAACTAGTCGAGGTAATATGCTCTTCAGCTCTTCAACCGGTTGTAAATTATCTCGTGCCATTCAGCAGAGATACGTACGAATGCTACTCACCTCTGGTTTCTCCCAGAATCCATCACATTTACATTACTTGAGAGTGACAAAACTGACAATCGATGGCTGACGCTGTTTGTCAAAGCATATGCAGATCATAAGAGGACCAGCTGACGCCGAAGGAGCCCTCGACGCGTTCGTATCGACGGTGACGGGCCCGCCGGGCCCTAGCCCGATATCCCTGATGCCGAAGATCAGGGTCCCCGTGTTGGTCCTGTGGGGAGACCAGGACCCGTTCACCCCGATCGACGGGCCCGTGGGGAAGTACTTCTCCCGCCTCCCCTCCGAGCTCCCGAACGTGAGGCTCCACATGCTGGAGGGCGTCGGCCACTGCCCGCACGACGACCGGCCGGACCTCGTCCACGAGAAGCTGCTCCCTTGGCTGGAGAGCCTCCCTGCCGCCGCGACCGAGGTGGCGGTTGCCTGACGGTCGAAGAGATGTGGATACACACAAGATCTGTCACTGTCTCTCACTTCAACATAGTGAATTAAGTTGTTCTCTCAAATGTGCAAGTGCTACGTGCATGTATAGTAAAAATTTGTATCTGTTACAGAAAATTACAGGCATGAGAATCGAATTGATGAGATTTTTGGACTCGGATGTGGGTGATGAGGGTTTTCTTAGAGGAAGGTACCGAACTTTATATTTGATTTGAAGCATTAAGATTTACATCCAACATGACCGGGGAGTAACAAGCCAAACATGTCGACCGACTCCCATGGTACGCGACACCTTAGCCAGATTGGAAACCTCGATCTCTATTTGAATCCCTACCCACCCTCGTGGCAAACACGGCAACATCAAGGATCTTGTCCTTCTTCTTGATCTCCTGGAAGGGAGGCTCGTCATATATGCAAATCGCGGCTTCTTTGTCAGGTTACGCACAGCCTGTTGACAGTCTTAATTGTGTAGCGTCGCCAGAGCCTAACTGCATGCCATGATGCCATCGCCTGCAAGGAAGGATCCAATCATCCAGGCCCTGTGTGGGGAGGCCACTCCACGCCCACGATCGCAGTTGCAGCCAGGATTCAAAATCTCGAAAATTTCAGTTGAAATTTTGGATTTTGGCTAGGGCCGAGATTCTAAATCTCGGTGAGATAAAATATTTTTAAAACTTTCTAAAAAAATTATATCACAAACGGATTCTAAAAAACGTCAGTGATAAGCTCATATCACATACAATTCTAAAAAACAATCGTCAATGATATGCACGCGTACCTCTAATGTACATAAACAACAATGCACGCGAAGTTCACCACTTTTCTAGTCTCGTGTGTAACTTTTTAAAAAAAAAAAAAATTCTCTTCCAAACGCAATTGCAAGATAGTTCAATCCTTGACGGCCGAAGTTCCGGAAGATAACATGTGTCACCTTCTGTACTCCTCTACTGTAATAGCTTCGATGGCTTGCTGAGCTCTGAGAAAGCAGTAGTGGCTTATGTGGTAGAGGAGTGTGGAAGGTGACATACATCACCTTTCGACGCTTTCTCAGTCAGAGATAGTGCTATTTTTGTAATTACGTTCAAAAGATGATCAAATTTATGAAAAAAGTTACACACAGGACTAGAAAAGCAATAATTTCAACCCATGTAGCCAGCAGCCCCATACATGTATGTACGGATGCGCGAACATTTTTGGAGGGAACAAACCCGTCAAATGAAGAACGTATAAGGAAAATTCCACAACAGTTAGTATTGCTTGTTTCGACTAAAGGCTATCTGACCCTTTGCTATTGATTTAATTTGTCGATGTCCAAGATCTAGGATCTCTTAATCGAGCTTATAAAAAAATATGATTACGGGCTCCTAGTAAACTAGATTAGGAAAACAATATATGGGGATTGCTTTTTTATTAGCTAAGCGGCTCTACAGAGTATACAAATTACAGAATAAATGCTCTTAGATGCCTATTGCTTATTCCGGTTGAGAATTAGATGTCCTCAATAGCATGAATCGACCTTCTATTTATATCGGTTGAAGAGATGGTAGTTATTCTCAGTAGGGGTATCGTGTAAAAGAGGGGTGTCTTCCCGCCAAATGGTGTCTTCTCACCAAACAGTGTCTTTTCCAGAGATAGCTTCTGGGTAGTTAAGTATACCTACCAGATAACTATCCGCACGGATGTAAAATCGATGATGCCGACTAGAGGGGGGGTGAATAAGCGACTATAAAAATTTCTTCTAGATTAATTAAAATCTCGTCTAAGTACCCTTATATCAAAAATTAATGATAATAGATGCGGAAGCGATAAACTAAGGTTTTGATAAATTAAGGTATAAAATAACTAGGCTCACTAAGTGCACTAACTAATTATGTCTCTAACAATAAATTATAATCTTAAAGACAAGTAAGCAATTTAATTCTAGGAATACAAATTTCAACAATATAAATAGAGAATTGCAAGCATACACAAGGAGACACAATACTTTTAAGTGTAGTATTTGGAGATTTACCGGTCTCCCCTAATTCACGTTGAGGCAAGTCCAAACTACTTTGAACTGGCTCCATGAATTGAGTACCCGCCTTGATTCCATTAGTGGTAGCCCTTTCCCTCTTCGGGTAGGTGAGTTTCGACCTTCACAACTTTGCCAGGCCTTCTCACAATCTCTTTGAGAAGGTCACCGCGCACGACGCTTCCACACGTCGTCTAGATGTCGGCAAGCACCAAAAATAACAAGTCAAACCCCCTAACTTGAGCTCCACTAAGTATAACATATGTATAATGATGATCACCGAGTGCAACACATGCACAAAACTTCCCTCAAGTGCAACACATACACAAGAGGCTCTTAATTCTTTTCTAATTGCAATACATGTAATTAGAGCTCACTCTTAGCTTAAAAACCAAATTGAAGAATGCAACATATGCACAACTCAACCATAAGGAGCAATGAACTCTCTAAAACCATAGCAAACTCAAATGCCAGCCTCCAAAGTTCCTTTTATAACCTCAACAAGAAAAACTAGCCGTTGTAGGCAAAATGGGCAAACACACACATGAAACCCGGTCATACCACCCTAAAACCGGTATGACCGCTCCTCAGAGGCCAACAGTTGCTACAGCGCATGAAATGTAATGTCAGTGACCGTTGGTCACCGTGGCCGGTACGACCGGATCTCCTTCGGTCATACCAGGCTTCAAATTTTGCAAGAGGAAGCTGGAGTCCTCGACGAATTACAAAGGTTGAAATCTCATTTCAAGTTTGAGAATGCTCCATCGCTAGAAGTCCTGAACACCATCAAAGACTTCCTTTGGAGTAAGGAACATCATCAATGTGAGGACAGTCATCTCGAAGCCAGTGCTTTCATTTAGATAGCCTAAATTTGCAGTAGAACTCCATCATCTCTGACCCTCAAGCCTGGAGCTGCTGCTGATTTATATGAGCACATGTTACATAAGTACTGATCAAATCATTTCCTGGAGCCTTGACAAATGACAACCTTGTTTCACAAGTTAACCAGGAGGTGCTAGCCAGAGTTTATTTCCAGGAATCTTTTGGTTGCTAGTTGATAAAACTTTATTTCAGCTAGTGCAGAGCACCTGAAAGGCTAACCCCAACAATTCTGTCCTTGAAGTCATAATATGTAGTTAAGAATATGACATTGACACGGGATAAGCATAAAGCATGCAGTATAACATAACTTCATTGGGTGGCATGGGTCCATCCTACATACCGCATGAAGAGGAAAACCTCGAAGGTGCGAAACACCGCTTCCTGCATGCCATTTGATCCAAGTCCAAGATGGCTAAAAGAATCTGCAACACAAGATCAGTAAATCAGATTTTTTTTTTCATAACGGCCATGTCAAGATTAGCCTACATAGTACAGACATAAAGGTACAAGGAGCAACTACAGAATGCCAGTGAGTTTCTGTAACAAAAGGGAACAAAATTAACTGCAGTTGTGAAGGGGCATATAGTTTCAGTTGCATTAATAAACAAGCTGAACAACGAACTGCACGAGTGACTCTATAACCGAAGATTTTTTTTTTGCGACGAAACTAAAGAAATTAAATATCAACTTGTGCATTAGTTGGAATTGGAAAGCTACAAAGCTATACTAGGCACTTGCATGGACTCGGATGAACTAAATTAAAGGCATATTTCACCCTATTTTGATGCTGCGCTGACCACTCGTGGAGAACGAGTCTAAGGGCAGTCCTAATGCATATAGTTTCTATAACTTCCATGTCATCTAGACACTACATGTAGAAACTATGCTCCCAATTGATAGTTTCTTCAAAATAAACTCTCATCCAATCTCCTCTTTTCTCTTATTTTCTCACCCAATCCCCTTTTTCCCTTTCTTGGTACTTGTGTAGAAATGGTTTCCTGCATAAGAAATAGTTTCCTTCTCTTTCATCATTAACTCTACCTCCACATCACCATTTTGCTTACATGGCAACCTAATTAATGCTATGGAAACTATCCTAGTCATCCCATTGGGATTGCCCTAATGGTAAGCGCGTCATAACTGCGAAAAAGTTGAGCCATTACGATTCAGCAATATCAATCAAAGATAAAAGACCACTAGGCATCTCCAAAAATCAAGTAACTAGTTACTGCAACAGGGCAAGAGGAAGGAGGAGGAGAGAATTGAGGCGCTGTCAAACATGATAGGAGTACACACTTCACATGTATAATTTTATAGTCTTATACGATAATTTAGTATTATCATAAATCCAATATATATTTGAAATTTGCTAAAAATATAATACAAATATGTCACGGCCACACCTCTAGTGGAGAAGACGATGGACGCCAACGTCGGCTTGGGCGGGAAAGATCAAACGGCTTCGCAGGAATGAACGGAGAAGATGATGTCTTAAATTGTAATCAAACGGCGTGAGTTAGCTAATGATGGTGAACAGTGTTTTCGTAATATACTGTAGCGGTAATATGGTAAAAAGACAGTAGCGGTAAAAGGAAAAGAATCGGGGTATAAGAATGTAATCGAACACAGAAAGAAACCAGCGAGAAATAGAAAAGAAACTTTCCCCATCTCCTGCTTTCTTCTCGCTCAAGTATCCCTCTCTTCCCCACCTGTTCTTCTCTCCCTCCAGCAGATTCTTCCATGATCATCCCGCGCCCTTACATTTGGTATCGGAGCCAGCATTGGTGGGCGACAAAATTTTTTTGGATTGAATCGTAAAATCCCAAATCGAGTACGTGTTCTTGGATCTTTTTTGAGTTCATTTTCTTGATTTGGTTGGTTCCATCCACCTGCATCACGGCGCCACCAAAGCCTTCCGAGCAGACCAAATTCGTGCTCACGGCGATGGCTGATATGACCGATCAATAGGATGCACGCTGGGATCGGATGGATGAAAGGTGGGACTCGTTGAAGGCTCACATGGAGTTCATCGTTGAGAAAATCAAACCAATGGATACCATACCGATCCTTCAAGCACAGGTGGCCGAGCATAATACGGTAATCATGGGACTTATGGATCAATTTCACCACATGATGGAATCGGTCAAATTGGCTCCCGGGGCAACATCATCCGACCGAGTTGCGAGGAGACCAAGTTGCACACGCCTCTTATGAAATCAGCGTCCGTGCCTCATCAGATGGGAGAACTGACTGCTCCAACTGCTGGACTGTTAGGGAAATGCCCGGTTCCTCCATGGCAACTTGGTGGGGACAATCGGCACTCCGAATATGGCCTTGCTACACCAGGTACAGCGGGGGGACATGCTGAGAAGCGACCTCCTCTACCTAAATTGTCTTTTCCCACATTTGAAGGTGAGGATCCTCGCATTTGGCAGAACCGTTGTTTACAATATTTTAAAATGTACAACATCGATGAATCCCTGTGGGTGACGGCTGCGGCGATGCATATGGAGGGCAATGCAGCCATGTGGTTACAAGTTTATCAGTCGGAGCATCCAGGGAGTACTTGGGAACAGTTTATGGCTGCTGTTGATTTGGAATTTGGTGCTTTTGTGTAATATCGCAGACTTTTCTTTATAGAGTCGGTTCCAGTGGGAGAACTGTGGGGCTTTAGTAGGTGTTTTTGGGTCTTAGTGGAGAGATTTTTTTTTCTAAATCCCTAGCACTAGCCCTTAAATTTCCCCTTTTTGCCCCTCACTTAAGTCTCTCCCTCACTCCCCTCACCTAACCCCATTTTCTTTTCCTGCTCACTCCCTTCTCCCCAAACCGAGAAAAAAACAGCACTTGGGTTTGCTCTTCCTCCTCCTAGGCGTGGAGCTCCTTGGCGCCTGCTCACGGAGGTTCTTGGCGTCCTCCCCTGCAGTCAAGCCCTCTCTTCCTCCCTTGAAGTCGGGCAGCATCAACTCCTCCCTGCTGCAGCACCGAGTCTCCCTCCCTTGCTGTTTTTGGAGCAAGGAACCAAGGTAAATCTTGGGGAATTTCCATGGGGAGGTGTTGGATCTGTTAGGGTTCTTATTAGGGTGGTTTACCTCCAGTTTTATTTGTTTTTGGGCCGGATTGGGTGGAACCCTAATCATTGTGCAAGTTTCAGATTCGGGCAGATTAGACCTAGTTTTGGAGCTTCAATTTGGGGGTTTGTGAGTCGTTTCCTGGGGGTTGGCCATGGAGATATTTGTAGAGCTTCCTCTTACCTTTAATCGGAGACCAAGTTCACTCATTTTTGTTTAGTAGTTTGAAAGTTATGCCACTTTTAGTGCATGCTGTTCTGGAGAAGCTGAGATTTAGGGCTGATTCTTAATCTGTAGTTTAGACTTAATTAGAGGCTGATTTAGAATTTTTCAATACTTAGAAAAGATGGGAAATTTCCTGTAGATCACGAAAATGTCTTCTTTTGCATGATTTGGAGTTGTCTAGTAATTTTTATGCCTTGTTGAACCTACTGTCCAGAATCCTGTTTTCTGAAGAAAGTTCAGAGTTTGGAGCAATGTCCAGACTAAGTTTTGAGGGCTTTAGAAGCCGAACTAGAATTTTCATTTGCCTAGAAAGTTGTGAGAAATTTCGTGTAGATTGATAAAATGTCATCATTTACCTTATTCCATTCAGTATAGCACTTTTATGAGTTAAACTCTACATGCTGTTCTGAAATTACTGAAATCTGAATCTGAAACTTAATCTGTTGATTACAAATATACAGAGTTCGAATTAGACTTTCTCATTGCCTGGAAAGTGGTGGGAAATTTCTTGTAGATTGTGAAACTGCTATCATTTACTTGATTTGGATGAGTATAGCATTTCTTATGAGGTGTCGAAACTGACTATCTCCTGAGCAACCCGAGTTGGGAGCAAAGTCAGTTTGAGGTGTCTTTTCATTGTGGTTGCTGTTGTGGCTTGGTTTGAGATGTATGTAATTGTTTGCAGGTGTTGTAAATCCAGGAGCGAGTTTAGCCTCACTTTGCTCCTCGAGAGTTAAAGGCAAGTGCATCAATTTATTGAACTTTGTGAATTATAGGTTGAATGTCTTAATTGATTTGATTTGTGAACCGCTAATGCTTGTTATGGTTATGTTGACAACACTAGTATGGGTAGGCTATATGAGTACCTATGAATGACATTAAAGGATGAAACTTTCACGTGCATCCTTGGTGGTTTGCTATGTGTGCTACATTGCAGAATTATGTGATTTGTTGTGCTAACTTATGTTCCCTGTTGGTGCTCACTAGTAGGATTTGGGTATATTTGATATCAAAGACATGAGTTTTGAGTCAAGAATAATGGTTCAATTCGTATTCATGATAAAGGATTATGGTTTTTGTATGAAGTATTGATGATAAATGAATGTGAGGACGGAGTATGGAATTTGATTGCGAAATGGTTTGATTTATGATCAAGATAGATGGAATTAGTAATTACTCGAGTATTGGTGATGTGAGTATGAATGTGAATGTTGAGGATGTGATTATGAGTGTTGAGAATATGATTATGAGTGTTGAGAAGGTGAATACGGAAGTTGAGAATTTGGATATGATCTTTGAGATTAGCATTTGCATATGTGCATTCATGAAAAGTGCATTGAGCAGGCGGTGAGAAAGTCATCTGAGTTTGTATGACTAATCCGGTGTGCTCGGAGTTCCTACCCGTAGTCCCATCCACTAGCATGGATGGGAGCGGTGATAGCGTGGGACCGCTCTTCGGGTAGCGGGCAAGTCCTGTTCGGCGGGCCCTTCCACAGGATGGTTGGGTTTGAGGCACGCGTCGATGGGTGGTGCTCGGCAATACCGGTATTTGCTAAGAAAGAGGAGATGAGTCATGCATGATGCATCATATGCATAAGAGTGCATCATATGCATGAGAATGGTGAAATATGCATGAGAATGGTGAAATGAGATGAGCATATGAACATGTAAGCATTGCATTGCATTGACAAATGATGCATCATATTTAATGAGTTAATTGTGATGCATGGATATGAGATTCTTCCTTTGTATGGCATATTTGCATCTGCATTGCAATGACAATGATGCATCA
Source organism: Guadua angustifolia (assembly GCA_036346375.1). Taxonomy (NCBI): domain Eukaryota; kingdom Viridiplantae; phylum Streptophyta; class Magnoliopsida; order Poales; family Poaceae; genus Guadua; species Guadua angustifolia. Next base: position 34,781,622 of record CM070509.1, on the reverse strand, counting down.
TATTTAATGAGTTGATTGTAATGTATGAATATGAGATTCTTCATTTGTTTGGCGTTTACATTTGCATTGCATTGACAAATGATGAATCATGTTTAATGAATTGATTGTGTTGCGTGGATATGAGATTACGCTTTTGTGTGTTTTGTGCACTTGAGTATGAAAGCATAAATGCATTCCATTGCATTGTGTGTTGCAACCGATAAATGAGATTGATGAGAATGGGAAGAACAGGTTGAGGATTGAGGCGTGGACTCATCCAGAAATGTTATTGAGGCAGGGGTAAGAGTTAGTTATGTTTTCGAGTTGGTTGTGGTAAGTGGAGTTAGTTATTGCTTCTTTTCTTGGTTGATTTCAGTTAGTAATGACTATATTAAATTCTAGAGTAAAAGTAATTGATTGAATTCATTACTTTTATTATTGTTGCACTTTTTCGAGTCTTGGACTCACGCTTATTTACTTCTGTTTTTAGGTACCTTGAAGATGATTCGTTGGTGGGAGTAGTAGCACGAAACACGACTTCATTCACCAACAACCCGATTAAATTGACTTGTTAAAGATGATTGTAATAAATCGAGTGTATTATGTTGATCGGTTTGCGTAGATGGTTGATGGCCGATTGAAAATGTGATTTTATCTAAGGACTGTTAAAATGATATCATATAACTGCGATTGTTCTTTTGTCTGCTGAGTGGATGTCCTCTGTTCTAGAGAGGTCATGCCAAATTTTGTAAATTCGGTGACTTAGTTTTAAACCGGTTTAAGAGTTTAGAGATTAACTTCAGTTTAAGTCTTTTTCAATGAGAGGTGTCGTTTGTTATTCAGAGATTTGGGTGGCATTAGCGTGTTTAGCGCCGGGTGTTATTTTTGATTCTCGTCGTTATATCCGGGAGCGTCTGGTGAAACAACTTGGCGGTGTGATGATTACAAGACTCATCCTCACCCCCTCACCTAACCCCATTTTCTTTTCCTGCTCACTCCCTTCTCCCCAAACCGAGAAAAAAACCAGCACTTGGGTTTGCTCTTCCTCCTCCTAGGCGTGGAGCTCCTTGGCGCCTGCTCCTGGAGGTTGCTGGCGTCCTCCCCCTGCAGTCAAGCCCTCTCTTCCTCCCTTGAAGTCGGGCAGCATCAACTCCTCCCTGCTGCAGCACCCGAGTCTCCCTCCCCTTGCTGTTTTTGGAGCAAGGAACCAAGGTAAATCTTGGGGAATTTCCATGGGGGAGGTGTTGGATCTGTTAGGGTTCTTATTAGGGTGGTTTACCTCCAGTTTTATTTGTTTTTGGGCCGGATTGGAGTGGAACCCTAATCATTGTGCAAGTTTCAGATTCGGGCAGATTAGACCTAGTTTTTGGAGCTTCAATTTGGGGGTTTGTGAGTCGTTTCCTGGGGGGTTGGCCATGGAGATATTTGTAGAGCTTCCTCTTACCTTTAATCGGAGACCAAGTTCACTCATTTTTGTTTAGTAGTTTGAAAGTTATGCCACTTTTAGTGCATGCTGTTCTGGAGAAGCTGAGATTTAGGGCTGATTCTTAATCTGTAGTTTAGACTTAATTAGAGGCTGATTTAGAATTTTTCAATACTTAGAAAAAGATGGGAAATTTCCTGTAGATCACGAAAATGTCTTCTTTTGCATGATTTGGAGTTGTCTAGTAATTTTTATGCCTTGTTGAACCTACTGTCCAGAATCCTGTTTTCTGAAGAAAGTTCAGAGTTTGGAGCAATGTCCAGACTAAGTTTTGAGGGCTTTAGAAGCCGAACTAGAATTTTCATTTGCCTAGAAAGTTGTGAGAAATTTCGTGTAGATTGATAAAATGTCATCATTTACCTTATTCCATTCAGTATAGCACTTTTATGAGTTAAACTCTACATGCTGTTCTGAAATTACTGAAATCTGAATCTGAAACTTAATCTGTTGATTACAAATATACAGAGTTCGAATTAGACTTTCTCATTGCCTGGAAAGTGGTGGGAAATTTCTTGTAGATTGTGAAACTGCTATCATTTACTTGATTTGGATGAGTATAGCATTTCTTATGAGGTGTCGAAACTGACTATCTCCTGAGCAACCCGAGTTGGGAGCAAAGTCAGTTTCAGGGTGTCTTTTTCATTGTGGTTGCTGTTGTGGCTTGGTTTGAGATGTATGTAATTGTTTGCAGGTGTTGTAAATCCAGGAGCGAGTTTAGCCTCACTTTGCTCCTCGAGAGTTAAAGGCAAGTGCATCAATTTATTGAACTTTGTGAATTATAGGTTGAATGTCTTAATTGATTTGATTTGTGAACCGCTAATGCTTGTTATGGTTATGTTGACAACACTAGTATGGGTAGGCTATATGAGTACCTATGAATGACATTAAAGGATGAAACTTTCACGTGCATCCTTGGTGGTTTGCTATGTGTGCTACATTGCAGAATTATGTGATTTGTTGTGCTAACTTATGTTCCCTGTTGGTGCTCACTAGTAGGATTTGGGTATATTTGATATCAAAGACATGAGTTTTGAGTCAAGAATAATGGTTCAATTCAGATTCATGATAAAGGATTATGGTTTTTGTATGAAGTATTGATGATAAATGAATGTGAGGACGGAGTATGGAATTTGATTGCGAAATGGTTTGATTTATGATCAAGATAGATGGAATTAGTAATTACTCGAGTATTGGTGATGTGAGTATGAATGTGAATGTTGAGGATGTGATTATGAGTGTTGAGAATATGATTATGAGTGTTGAGAAGGTGAATACGGAAGTTGAGAATTTGGATATGATCTTTGAGATTAGCATTTGCATATGTGCATTCATGAAAAGTGCATTGAGCAGAGCGGTGAGAAAGTCATACTGCAGTATGACTAATCCGGTGTGCTCGGAGTTCCTACTCAGTAGTCCCATCCACTAGCATGGATGGGAGCGGTGTTAGCGTGAGGACCCGCTCATCGGGTAGCGGGCAAGTCTGTTTCAGGCAGGCCCTTCCACGGGATGGTTGGGTTTGAGGCACGATCGATGGGTGGTGCTCGGCAATACCTATTTGCTAAGAAAGAGGAGATGAGTCATGCATGATGCATCATATGCATAAGAGTGCATCATATGCATGAGAATGGTGAAATATGCATGAGAATGGTGAAATGAGATGAGCATATGAACATGTAAGCATTGCATTGCATTGACAAATGATGCATCATATTTAATGAGTTAATTGTGATGCATGGATATGAGATTCTTCCTTTGTATGGCATATTTGCATCTGCATTGCAATGACAATGATGCATCATATTTAATGAGTTGATTGTAATGTATGAATATGAGATTCTTCATTTGTTTGGCGTATTTACATTTGCATTGCATTGACAAATGATGAATCATGTTTAATGAATTGATTGTGTTGCGTGGATATGAGATTCTGCTTTTGTGTGTTTTGTGCACTTGAGTATGAAAGCATAAATGCATTCCATTGCATTGTGTGTTGCAACCGATAAATGAGATTGATGAGAATGGGAAGAACAGGGTTGAGGATTGAGGCGTGGACTCATCCGAAATGTTATTGAGGCGGGTAAGAGTTAGTTATGTTTTCGAGTTGGTTGTGGTAAGTGGAGTTAGTTATTGCTTCTTTTCTTGGTTGATTTCAGATTAGTAATGACTATATTAAATTCTAGAGTAAAAGTAATTGATTGAATTCATTACTTTTATTATTGTTGCACTTTCTTGAGTCTTGGACTCACGCTTATTTACTTCTGCTTTTTAGGTACCTTGAAGATGATTCGTTGAAATTGAGTAGTAGTAGCACGAGCACGACTTCATTCACCAACAACCCAGTTAAATTGACTTGTTAAAGATGATTGTAATAAATGCGAGTGTATTATGTTGATCGGTTTGCGTAGATGGTTGATGGCCGATTGAAAATGTGATTTTATCTAAGGACCTGTTAAAATGATATCATATAACTGCGATTGTTCTTTTGTCTGCTGAGTGGATGTCCTCTGTTCTAGAGAGGTCATGCCGAAATTTTGTAAATTTCGGTGACTTAGTTTTAAACCGGTTTAAGAGTTTAGAGATTAACTTCAGTTTAAGTCTTTTCGTAGAGGTGTCGTTTGTTATTCAGAGATTTGGGTGGCATTCGCGGCGTGTTTAGCGCCGGGGTGTTACATTTTGATTCTCGTCGTTATATCCGGGAGCTGATACAGGTGAAACAACTTGGCAGTGTGACAGATTACAAGACTCATTTCGAGACGGCCATGTACAAAGTCAAGGCATACCACAAATCTTGTACGGAGGACTTCTTTATTAACCATTTTATTATGGGTTTGAAGGATGAGCTCCGGTATGAAGTTGAAATTCAACTTCCCGAGTCAATCAGGAAGGCTTTTCTTCTGGCTCAAATTCAGGAAGAGAAATGGGATCGGATGGAGTTGTGGGGCAAAGAAAAGTGCTACCAAATGAGTTGGCTCGAGCACGACAGTTGAAAGAATACCGCCGAGCGCGAGGATTATGTTTCAAGTGTGGTGACAAATTTGATAAGGACCATCAGTGTAAACCGGGTCCTCAAGTCCAGTTGCATGCCATGGACATGCCAGGCCATTCTGAACATTTAAGTGACGAAGTCTTGCTTGCACTCGAGGAGGCTGATAAGGAGTTTGAGCAAGAGCAGTTTCAGTTGTCTTTACATGCTCTTGTCGGTGCCAAAGATTTGGAAACTATTTGTCTTCAAGCCATAGTGGGTAACCAGATTGTTTTTGCACTCATTGATTCAGGGAGCTCTCACAGTTTTATCAATACCACTTGTCTTGAGCGAATTCAGCGCCGTCCTGAATGCATTGCTGCTACTTCTGTCTATGTTACCAATGGTGATGCTTTGGTCTGTGATCGCATCATACCTCAGCTAGAGTGGTGGGCTCAGGGGACCTTTTGGACTGATATGCGTATTTTACCATTAGGAACATATGATATGGTGTTGGGCATGGATTGGTTGCGGCTGCATAGCCCAATGACCTGTCACTGGCAGGACAGAATGCTGGAATTCTTGCTCCATGGTCAGATGGTGAAATTACAAGGCCTCTCTTCTAAACAACGACACTATAATGCGTCGCCTCTAGTTAAAGGCTTATCTCATTAGCGCCATGCTCCTGAGCTTTTGTCTCTTACTGGCAAAGCTCACTTCACTGATAGTCCACCACTGGCCGAGATACCACCAGCGATTCACCATCTTCTTCAGCAATTTGAGGACGTTTTTGCCGAACCATCCTCCTTGCCACCATCTCGGATATTTGATCATGCAATTCCTTTAATTCCAGGGGCAATTCCGGTGAACAGTAGACCCTACAGGTACTCTCCTATGCAAAAAGATGAGATTGAGCTTCAGGTGACTAGCGTGCTCGAAGCAGGACTTATTCGCCCAAGTACTAGCCCTTTTGCGTCTCCTGTCTTGTTGGTTCGGAAGAAAGATGGGAGTTGGCGTTTTTGTGTGGATTACCGCAAGCTGAACCACATTACCATCAAGAACAAATTCCCTATGCCCATTGTTGACGAGTTGCTGGATGAACTGGCTGGTACTAGGTACTTTTCCAAACTCGATTTAAAATCCGGCTATCATCAAATTCGCATGGTGGAGGCGGACATTGAGAAGACCGCATTCAAAACGCATCACGGCCATTTTGAATTCCGTGTCATGCCTTTTGGGTTGACGAATGCTCCCGCCACATTCCAATGCCTCATGAATGCCATTTTAGCTCCTGGTTTGCGCAAATTTGTGTTGGTTTTCATGAATGACATTCTTGTATATAGTCCCACTCTGGATGATCATGTTAAGCATTTAGAAACAGTTCTGCTGCTCTTACAGAAGAATCAGTTATTCGTCAAAGCCACCAAGTGTGAATTTGCTCGCAGCAGCATGATTTACTTGGGCCATGTTATCTCGGATCAGGGTGTGTCCACGAATCCAGCCAAGACGGAAGTCATGAAGAATTGGCCACAACCGCATAATATTACTGAGTTGCACGGTTTTTTGGGCTTAACTGGGTATTACCGCAAGTTTGTGAAAGATTATGGCATCATTTCTCGTCCCCTTACTAATTTGCTCAAGCACGGTTTTAGCATTGGGCTTAACCCTGGTATTTGGTTAGTCTCATCGCATTGAAAAATGGACCATCATAGCAAGTTTGTGAAAGATTATGGCATCATTTCGCCCTTTGGCATGTGTTGCGAATGGGTTAAACTTATGCTTGGTTGTATACTAATTTGCTCAAGCGGTCCTTCAATACACCATTCGCGATTTGTGCTACTTGCACCGGTGTTGGCAAGGCGACCTTCACATGCCAATTGATCTCGAAATGTGTTTTCGAATTGCAAATGTGTTTTGCGAGTTATGCGCTTCGGCCATGACCAAGTTGATGGGTCTTCGGTTTGATTCAATACAAGGAGGCCATGGTCAACACACCTGTTTTGGTGCTACCCAATTTCCACTTGCAGTTTGTCGTTGAAACAGACGCTCATGGCGGCACTACATTAGAGATCGGTGTTTTCTTGGTGGGGCTATAAACGTTACGATGCAAGAAGGCCACCAATTGCTTTTTAAGCAAAGCTTTGAGTCCTCAACATCGAAATTGTCCATTTACGAGGTGAGTTTTGGCGGTTATTTTGAAAGGTCGGGCTTGCCTCAACGTGGATCGGTGGCGTCCAGATTTACGGTTGATATATTCAATTGCGTGGCGAGTTCATCATCAATACGGACCATCGCAAAACCTAGATTTGTGCTACTTATGGGTGTATTAGGCGGGCGAATTTTGTAAAACGCCTAAGAATTGATCTCTGAATTGCAACGAAAGGCCATGACCAAGTTGATGGGTCTTCAGTTTCGCATTCAATACAAGAAGGGCTCCACTAATGTTGCCGCTGATGCTCTATCCCGCATTGGACATTTGATGACAATGCAGGCGGTTTCAGATGTTCAACCATTGTGGATTCAGGAAGTGCTAAATTCTTACAGATGCGTGGCTCAACAGCTTCTGCAAGAATTGGCCATTCACAGCCCGAATGACCAAGGCTTTGCCTTAGATCATGGCTTGATCAAATACCACGGTCGGATTTGGGTGGGTTCCAATTCAGCATTGCAAACCAAGATCCTTAGTGCCTTTCACGCCAGTGCACTAGGTGGTCACTCTGGCATTACCGTTACTTATCAGTGGGTTAAGAAGCTGTTTGCTTGGAGTGGGATGAAAAGGGATGTTATCAATTTGGTTCATCAGTGCAATGTCTGCCAACAAGCAAAGCACGAACATACCAAAACTCCTGGTTTGCTCTAGCCTTTACCCATACCAGAGGGCGCATGGCACGATGTGACCATGGATTTTATCGAAGGCTTACCATCTTCAGAAGGGTGTAACACCATTTTGGTGGTGGTTGACAGGTACTTGAAGTATGCCCATTTCATTCCGCTCCGACACCCTTTTACAGCCACGGTGGTCGCTCATTTATTTCTGGAAAATGTCATCAAGCTTCATGGCATGCCGCAAACTATTGTGTCTGATCGGGACAAAATCTTCACCAGTTTGTTTTGGAAAGAACTTTTTCGTGCTATGGACACCAAATTGCAATTCAGTACCGCCTACCACCCCCAGACGGACGGGCAAAGCGAACGGGTTAACCAGTGTCTCGAGATGTATCTTCGTATGCCGTGTATTCCTCTCCTGCTCACTGGCGCCGATGGCTTGCTATGGCGGAATTCTGGTATAATACATGCTATCATACATCTCTTGGCTGCTCTCTGTTTAAGGCTTTGTATGGGGTTGAACCAAGATATGGCGCCTTGTTACATGCTGGGCCGGGCGCAATCCGTCGATGAATGAGTTTCTGGGCGACCAGCAAGCTCACGCGGCTTTCCTGAAACAGCACCTAGCTGCCGCTCAAAACAGAATTAAGCTCCAAGCCGATCGGAAGAGAAGGGATCGTCAGTTTCAGAGAGGCGAGCAAGTCTATCTCAAACTCCAACCGTATGCACAATCTTCTCTTGTCAATCGCCCTTTTCCCAAATTGGCATTTAAATATTTTAGTCCTTATCGTGTTTTGGAGAAAGTGGGCGCAGCGGCGTATAAGTTAGACTTGCCAGATGGGTGCCAAGTGCATCCGGTTTTTCAAGTTTCGCAGCTTAAGCCTTTCATCCCAGACTTTACACCAGTCTTTCGTCATCCACCAACTATCGCTGATCTGACTATGGCAGAAGTGGAGCCGGAACAGATTCTGGATCGGCGATTGCTTAAGAAGGGTAGTTCTGCAATCACGCAAGTCTTACTCAAATGGAAGGGCATTCCATCAGACCTGGCAACGTGGGAGGATTTCTCTGTTGTGCGCCATCGTTTTCCTGACGCACCTGCTTGGGGGCAAGCAGAAACTCAAGGCGGGGGTATTGTCACAGCCACACCTCCAGTGGAGAAGACGATGGACGCCAGCATCGGCTTGGGCGGGAAAGATCAAATGGCTTCGCAGGAATGAACGGAGAAGATGATGTCTTAAATTGTAATCGAACGGCGTGAGTTAGCTAATGACGGTAAACAGTGTTTTTGTAATATACTGTAGCAGTAATATGGTAAAAAGACAGTAGCGGTAAAGGGAAAAGAATCGGGGTATAAGAATGTAATCGAACACAGAAAGAAATCAGCGAGAAATAGAAAAGAAACTTTCCCCATCTCCTGCTTTCTTCTCGCTCAAGTATCCCTCTCTTCCCCACCTGTTCTTCTCTCCCTCCAGCAGATTCTTCCCTGATCATCCCGTGCCCTTACAAAATAGTTTTAAGGTCTTAAAAATCTAAAATCACTAAAACAAGACCAATTCAATTAACAAATTTAGTCTATTAAAAATATAAAATTTTAAAGTTTCTCAAATTTTTCGAGGTGCCAGGACATAGCCGGCATACCTTGGTTCCGCCCATACTGTTAAGAGGCAGCAATACAACAAGTACCGGCGCATGGGCGGGTTTAGAATTGAGAAGGTAACGTCGGAGATCCGCCGAAGTTTCCACGTCGACCGCCGGCCGACCGGCGCCGGCGATAGCGAGGAAGAGCTTTGCGACTTTGGACTGGAAGCAGCACGGCTTCTTCTGGGTTTTGGCGTGCAGCAGTTGTGGGAAAACGAAATCTTGGCCGTCATTCGAGACGAACGGCTCAGATAGGGGGAGGAAGGCACTGAGCCGTTTTGGCAGAACGGAACAGGGGACTTTTTCGAGACCTATGCATGCTCTCTCCCGCCGCCGCCGCCGTCCGCGCCGCGGCTGGATCGCCACCGGCCATCCGCGGCGCTCACGCGCGCCTCCTCAAGGAGGGTCTGGCCCACCACCCTCCCGCCCCGGCTCTTCTCATCTCCGCCTACGCCAAGTCGCGCCTCCTCCCGGACGCCCACCAACTGTTCGACGAAACCCCGCGCCGGGACCTCCACCTCTACTCCTCCCTCCTCGCCGCCGTTTCCCACTCCGAATCCCCCGCCCTCGCGCTCCCAATCCTCCGCCGGATGCTCTCGGACGACGCCCTTCTACCGGACCACTTCGTCCTCGCCTCCATCGCCAGCGCCTCCGCCAGGCTGCGCAGCCTCCGTCTTGGTAAGCAGCTCCACGGACACTTCGTGGCCTCTCCGTACAGCGGCGACGACGTCGTCAAGTCGTCGCTGATCGATATGTACTGCAAATGCGGCCTCCCGGATGATGCCAGGAAGGTGTTCAATAATATCGGTGCCAAGAACAGCGTCGTGTGGACTGCTCTGGTTTCTGGGTACGCGTCGAACGGCCGTAGTGATGAGGCGCTGGAGCTCTTCAGGAGCATGCCTGAACGCAACCTGTTTGCGTGGACTGCGCTCATCTCAGGTTTCGTAAAGGCTGGCGAGAGTGTTAGCGCGGTGGAGCTGTTTGTCGAGATGAGGCGGGATGATGTCACGATTGATGATGCATTCGTGTTGTCCACTGTCATTGGCAGCGCCGCAGACATGGCTGCGCTTGTGCTAGGCAGGCAATTGCATGGTTTCGTCACGAGGTTCGGGTTCTTGTCTGGTATGATTGTTGGGAATGCGTTGGTTGACATGTACTCCAAATGCAGTGACATACACTCCGCTAGAGAAGTATTTGAGGGGATTATGGTCCGTGACATCATCTCGTGGACGACAATTGTTGTTGGAGAGGCACAGCATGGTCGAGCCAAGGAGGTATTGGCTCTTTATGACAGGATGATTCTTGCAGGAGTGAAGCCCAATGAGGTGACATTTGTTGGGTTGATCTATGCTTGTAGCCACGCTGGTCTTGTTCAGAAAGGGCGGCAACTGTTTGACTCAATGAAGCGGGACTATGGCATCAATCCTGGATTGCAACACTATACATGCTATATGGATCTTCTTAGTCGCTCAGGCCATTTATTAGAAGCTGAAGAAATCATCACTACAATGCCATATGAGCCTGATGAAGCTACTTGGGGGGCCCTATTGAGTGCTTGTAAGAAGCACAATGATGTTGAAATGTGTATCAGGGTTGCTGATAATCTACTAGAGCTGAGACCAAAAGATCCCTCAACATATGTCTTGTTATCTAATGTCTACGCAGTGAATGGAAAGTGGGATTCTGTGGCCGAGGTGAGAAAGTTCATGGCTGGGATGGAGATAAGAAAAGACCCAGGGTATAGCTCGATTGAAGCTGGAAGGGAATTCCGTCTGTTTCATGCTGGGGAAGTTCCACTTGATGTGAGAGAAGAAATTATAGCTTTTCTGGAGGAGCTGGTCTCGGAGATGCGCAAGAGGGGCTATGTCCCTGATACTAGTTCTGTGATGCATGACTTGGAGGAGCATGAAAAGGAGCATCATCTGTTTTTGCACAGTGAGAGGATGGCTGTTGCTTTTGGAATCCTCAGGTCTCCTCCAGGGTCAGTGATCCGAGTGGTGAAGAACCTCCGGGTCTGTGGGGACTGCCATACAGTACTGAAGTTTATTAGTGAAATTGTCCAGAGGAAGATTATTGTGAGAGATGCTAGTCGTTTTCACCATTTTGAGGGTGGGAAGTGCTCTTGTAGTGAATTCTGGTAGCTGATCTGCTGGTGTTCAGTTGTGCTTCTAGTCCTCTAGGTTCTTGCCTTGCTTTTGGGGTGTACTTCTTTGTCAATTTCATGCTATAAGGACGTCCACAGCCAGTGTACCACAAGTTGGTTATACCAAATGAATGACCTTTCTTTTCTTTACGACTTCAGTGTAGTTTCAGTGTTAGAAAACAACGGAATCATGTTCTTCTGTCTTTTCCTTGTATAGATAGATGCATTAGAAATCATGGAGCCACCCATGTGGAAAGAGTGAGCATGGAATTTTTTACAACTCGTTGTTACCATTAACAAACTATCAGGTTAATGTCTTTCAAAGATAAAAGTGTTGAAGAGCATGTAGCGCACTTAGTATCGTTTGTTCTTACTAACTAAGCACTGATGCGAGGGTCGCAAGCTTTCTCATTTTCATTCTACTGCACATTTTGCTTAACAACATCAGGTGGGAACTATTCTTAGTTGGTAGTTCTAAGTTTGCTGTGCCAGTCTTGAAAGTAAAACCACTGACTAAAATATTGATCTTTAGAAGAGCAGAAGCCAAATTCAGGAATACAGGAGATGGCTTGCAATGGTACAGCTTGTGAGTTTGAAGTTCATCTGTTTGGTATTTGATACTTTTTGATGGGCTGATCCTATCACGTGGCTACCAGTCCGCGCTCTCCTCTGCTGGCTGTTTCACCGTTCATGAGATCCCCGAGTCCCGACCATAGAATTTTGGGTGTGTTCGAAGGAGGACCGTGGGCGGCATGCTGGCGGCAAGGTTAGCGGGTGGACGGGGAGAGATGCAGTGAAGAGGCAAAGGTGCCGCCGGCCATGGGCGATGATGGTGGGCGGCGAAGGCGCTGAGGAAGGTGGGCTCCAAAGTCCTTGACAGCCAGACTGAGGCGGAGAAGATGCAGCAGAGGTCGCGCTATCGAGCTAGCGTTGCACGCTGCCGCGTTTATTTAACATGTTTTCTATATATAAATTTAGGGTATACCACTCTATTCGTTGGTACTTTAAAAAATATCACTTATTATCTTTATGACATATAATCTTTAAACTCAAAAGTTATTGAGATAACAAGTATCATTTACTGGAGTGACAATAAATTGAGTGATATATTTTGAATTTCCCTGTAAATTTATCATTGAAGTTTTGATTTTAGCAATCTATACTTACTTTCTAAATCTATACGATTTTTCATTGAATACTGCCTTCTCTAATTGTTTGAAGATGCATGGATGTTTCCAAATTTTGAATTACAGATCTGCAATCCCTGAAAAACAAAAAGAAACATGAAAAGGTAAACTGCCGTTCATCCATTTCACATTCTTAGGCCCCACACCCACATGGCCAGCCGGTCCCCACAAGCAGGTGAGGCCTTGACAGTATAGCATTATACACTTATCATCGTACCGCGGCGACTAAAATTTAAAATCCCCGTTACGCTGTCAGCCTGTCCCCACATTGTCAGTGGACTCTAAAGGGCCCAGCGTCAGCCTCATGTCCCGCGAATCCGGTTCGGGTTGGCATGCACACGCGGTTACCTACACGTCCGCTGACCGCATCCCGCGTGCCACCCACCGGACCCAACACCCAAGCATGAGTCTACGAGACCACGACACACAGCGACATGTCGGCTCAGTCGCGCGACCGAATCCCCGTTTCTTCACCCAATCACGCGGAGTACGCGGTTAAATCAAATCAGATCAGACTAAGCCGCAAAAAGCGCGGCAGCGCGGCGGGTTTGGCATGTACGTATTCGTCGGTTCTTTCTAAAGGCATGTAGAATAGTATAGATAATAGCTGTCTATAACATATTATCATATCATCTATAGAAAATATTAAAAATAACTTATACAATGGATTGTTTATATAGTTGTCTGTAATGATTTCATATCTAATTAACAGACTGTCTATACAACGGTATATAAAATAAAAAACTGTCTATAAGACTATCTGTTAAATAGTAGACATTAGCTTTCTCTCTCCTCCTTCTCTCTCATTCATATCACTTAAAATCCTACGTGGTATAATCTTACAGACAATTGACATGTACGATTGTACATGCCCTAACATGGAGAAGAAAATAGATACCGCCTATTATTTAACGGACACTTTTATACTATGTGTATCGTATTTTATAGATAATTTATTAATTATATAAGAGAAAATTACATATAACTATATAAATAATTTATTACCCGAGTTATCAAAATATAGAGTATATTACCGTCCTATTTGTTTAGACTTTTTCACCAATTTAAATGTTAAAAAATCAAAGCATAAACAAATAGATGACTTTTTATCTAGATTTTTTAAAAAGCCATAAGCATTTATATAACTAAAATTCAAAAGCTGGTTTTTTTTTTCTTATTAAGAGTTGGTCTTAGATTAATATCACTAAAGTTAGGTTAAAAATATCTACCTCTCCTGTATGTAAAAATCAATTATTATTTAAACTATTTAAACTTAAACCTACTTTAAATTATAAGCTAAAAAAACGTATCGCTAAACAAACATAGGGCTCCATACAACTACCGTCTGCCTGCAGCGGTAAGATTCCGAAAGGAGTAAAGAGACGCGGCGCTTCCTTCAGAACGCGAAGCAAAACTAGCACAGCGTAGAAGCGAAGCATCCGGCGAAAAAAAAAAAACAACGCGCGCGCGCCCCGCCAGTTTCTGGTAGTTTCCAGTAGTAGTCTCTACCGCCGCGAGCCGCGCGCTAACGTCTCCGCGATACGAAGAGGTTTGCGGGGAGGGAAGTGCAGAGTTTTTTCGCCGCGGCGGCGGTGGAGGCGGGGATAGATGGCGGAGCACGGCGGGGCGGCGGAGGCGGCGACGCTGGAGTTCACACCGACGTGGGTCGTGGCGGCGGTCTGCTCGCTCATCGTGCTCATCTCGCTCGTCGCCGAGCGGTGCCTCCATTACCTCGGCAAGGTAAGCAGAAGGAAAGATACCCGTTTCATAACTTTGAGCCGTTTCCTGTGGTCAATTATTCCTTTTTTCCCTCCTGGGATATGTGCTGATCAGCTGCTTGCTCTGTGGTGTTATTCTTTGATTGCGAGGGCAGACGCTCACGAAGAAGAATCAGAAGCCGCTCTACGAGGCGCTCCTCAAGGTCAAAGAAGGTACCAACTTTTCCATCTCTGTGTGTGTGTGTGTAAATGTTCTGGATCATGGTGTGTGATTGCCAAGAAATGGAGGAATCTGCAATTTTTTCGGGTTCAGAAATCAGAAATAGGGTGCAGAATAACGCTATCTCTGATTCTATCGATGTCCCAGCTTTCCTTAAGCCGGAGTAATTGGATGTTTTGTGCAAAAGTCAAAAGTGTGCTTCTTTGCCCTCTCGTTTTGTCCTTCTATAGCTCGGTCTGAAATAGAGAAATTTTACTGTACATTTTACTGGAAGTACTGAGATGGCAGTAGAAATCAGATCCAACCATTGATTTCTCGATAGCATTGTGGAATTTTTTCTCTGAAAATATATTTTTGTAAGAGTATGAACATCTTTTTTCCTAGCCCAATAGGGTTCGCTGAAATTACTCTTGCACCATGCATTCCCTTTACAATTTCACTCCTCTACATATTATACTGTTCAAACTACCATGGATAGTATAACTAAATCCAAACTAACGAACCATTGGATCCAAAAAAATTGACAGACCATATTGATTTTAGTGTACCTTAAAAGAGCTCGCAAAATATGCATCTCGGGTGATAAGACAAGTGTATATTGGCAACTTCATGAAGACCTACTGTTTATCATGCAAAAGGATTCCTTTTTCCTCCTCTTGATCATATTGTCCTTCTAGGTTTGGGATATACTATGGTACAATCCCTAATAAATAGTAAGGGAAAGTACATCTGAACTGTTCCTTGGTGTGTGCAATGCAGAGTTGATGCTTCTTGGGTTCATCTCCCTGCTGCTGACAGTGTTCCAGGGTATGGTTCAGAGGACCTGCATTCCTCCTGGCTGGACAGACCACATGCTGCCATGCCAGAGAGGGGAGGACCGGGCTGGCAAGGTGGGGTACACAAAGGAGCATTTTGTAGCTGCCCGGATCATTGGGAGAATCGGGAGGCGGCTGCTCAGTGAGGGCGCGGCGCGGGCTGAGCACTGCCAGAAGAAGGTGATTGGACCATGCAATTCGAATATTACTCGTTGTTCATATTAACTTCCTTTCATTTTGTGCAAGCTGTGGTGGTTTGTGTTTTAGATGAGTTAGCTAGGTACCATCGTGATTTTTGAACATGCAGACACTTAATACTTGGTAGGACTTCCAGTCTTCCATAGCTAGTGTATCACAAGTTGGACAGTTAGTTAGACCACGCCCTTTCTTTAATTATTCAGCGATGTTTTTTCAATCCTAGGATGCGATGAAGCCACGTTCTTCTGTGTTTCTTGCACACTTGCTCTGACTGCAAAATGGGAATATTAGAAATGTTGGAGTCTACCATGTGGAAAGAGTAAGCATAGTACATTTGACAATTAGGTAGCACGATTGACAAACAAGGATAGTTAGGATAATGCCTTTCTTTAAGATAAGGTCGGTTAACTCTGTTAGTGGGAAATAGTCCTACTTTAGTCAATTTGTTGATTAAATATTGAATATTGTTCTTAAGAAGACTAGATGGGTATATGATTAAACTGACAAAAATATTCAAGTGGCTCAGCTTCGAGTGTCACTATAACCTGCTGCTCCTTTTTACGTTGGAAAAAAATCCGTAGCTGAGTTGTCCCTATGTGATATCACCTACCCCTTCAAAGATTCAACAATTATCAGATTTTCTTATGATTTAATGCTATATATGAATTCTACTGTTTGTTTTAACAGGGAAAAGTTCCATTACTGTCCCTTGAAGCTATACATCAGTTGCATATTTTCATATTTGTTCTGGCTATCACGCATATTATTTTCAGTGTTACAACTATGCTTCTAGGAGGCGCAAAGGTAAGATACTCATAAGTTATGATACACCTTGCAGTTAAGTCGCGGAATTCCTTTTGTATTGTGAGCTGATTTGTACTGTATTCTCTTACTCAGATACACCAATGGAAACAGTGGGAGGATGAGATTCAGAAAAATGCTACAGGGAATGGTATTAGAACCTTGATTTCTGTTCATATTTGAGTGCAATGATACACTTACGGATTGACAGCAGTTTTTCTTCTTTGAAATCGATAAATACGTGCGAAAAAATAAGCTGCTTTTTTGAGGACCTGTTTATTTGCGATAGGATGACATAATCGTATGAAATTGCAGGGCCTAATAAGGAGACCCATGTGCACCAATTTGAATTTATCAAGGAACATTTCAAGGGCATTGGCAAAGACTCTGTTATGTTGAGTTGGCTGGTAAGCAATGCATTTGATGTGCTTATCTATCAGATATATTGTTGTATTCTGCGAACTTTCATGTATAGTCTAGTTGTTATACAACAAACTAATTAGCCTTTCCCCCCCTTCAGTGCTCTTTTGCTAAGCAGTTTTATGGTTCAATATCTAAATCGGACTACACAACAATGCGTCTTGGTTTCATCATGGTAAGCATTAGCTCATACTAATCTTATGTCCTTTCCTTATCTGTAAACATGAGATCCTTTTGGATTGCAGACTCACTGCCGTGGAAACCCAAAATTTGATTTCCATAAATACATGATGAGGGTTTTAGAGGCTGATTTTAAGAAAGTGGTTGGTATAAGGTAATACAAAGAGTTGTGCAGTCGTTTATATATATATTTTTAACTCCAAGATAATTTGCTTTCCGCAACTTTAACCATGCCGTATAAATTTCCTTTTAGTTGGTACTTGTGGATCTTTGTGGTGATCTTCCTGTTGCTGAATGTTAATGGTAAAGCTTAATTCATCCTTTCTGAAAAGCACTTCTGTGGTAATATTTTCCTGTAGAATCTTCTTGAAAAAACAGTTTTGTCCCTTTCCACATGGCAGCTAGGCACTGTAGTAATATTTCAGGATTTAAGCTTCTTAAAGCTGTCTTACGCCTCATTTTGTTTACCTGCAGGCTGGCACACCTATTTTTGGATTGCTTTCCTTCCCCTTCTTGTAAGTGCATATGTAATAATGTTTTGTTTTAATGTGCCAATCCAGTTTCCTCTAAATTTTAAAGATCACTTAGAGGAACTAATAAAGATTTGCATTGAAGATGTTACTAATCACATCGTGACATGCTTGTGAGCCCTTTGAGCTTTGATTTTACAATTGAAACTATGGAAACCTTTCTAATACTAATGTTCTCCAAGTCACTGTGTAGCAACCTGTAAAAATATAAACTACACCTCGCACATAATCTGAAGGCAAACAATTGAGCCGCAAATAAATTTTGAACTGTGTGTAAGGATCAAGGAATATGGTATTACTGGACACTTCCCTATTCTGATACTCCTTGCAGCTCCTATTAGCCGTTGGCACTAAGCTGGAGCGCATCATAGCTCAGTTAGACCACGAGGTAGCTGAGAAGCACTCTGAGGGCGATTTGGTTGGAAAACCATCAGATGACCACTTCTGGTTAGGACGGCCAAGGATTGTCCTGTACCTAATCCACTTCATTCTCTTTCAGAATGCGTTTGAGATTGCATTCTTCTTCTGGATACTGGTAAGCATCGTGGTGCGTCATTTGTGAGTTGAGCTCAGTTAAATGTAGTGACTGATCACGGCATTGCTTACCCTATTTCCTTTTGTAGACCACTTACGGATTCAACTCCTGCATCATGGGGCAAGTTGGTTTCATCGTTCCAAGGCTTGTTATTGGGTACTTTACACATGCCTCCGGTTTCTTATCCCTTAGGAAAAAAAAATGCAAACATTAATTTGTTCTTTGACTCCTGCATCCATCCTTCCATTGCAGGCTCATTATTCAACTTCTCTGCAGTTACAGCACCCTGCCTCTGTATGCAATTGTAACTCAGGTGAGCCAATATTCCGCTGTCATACGATGTTTCTACTCGTCAACACAGATTAATGGATGTTTTCCTCGCTTGTGCGCAAAGATGGGGAGCTTCTACAAGAAGGAAATCTTCAACGAGCATGTGCAGCAGGGCGTCCTGGGTTGGGCAGAGAAGGTTAAGAGGAGAAAAGGATTGAACGAGGGCAACGGCAAGGGCAAATGGACGAACCCTATCGATTCGGCGGGGCCTTCCGTTAAGATCGAAATGATGAAACAGGCAGCACGGGAAGGCAATGATGATGCCGGTGATAGCATACAGTGATCGAAATGATTAAGTGCTTTGTGTTCTTTATAAACGGATCGTCCCTAAGTGAAATCTTTTTGGAAAATTAATTCAGCAATAAAAATGCGTGCTGTTATGTCGAATCGCCACAAGGAAGCCGTGAATGTTTGGTTTGGTAACCGGTGCCTGTATTGCATGTTTGATGTCGCTGTATGCATTCCTTTGCAATTTTGGGCAGTCTTGGAACGTAGATTAATTCTTCAACGGGTGTGTTTCTAGGGGAGCAGGAATCACTTTACATGTACTAGTGCCGGCTATTGGGAGAGTTCAGGTTCGTCACATACAGGATGGGGACGCAGCTAGTGTTTTCCACAGCTTCTAGTTGTGGATACCCACTACCCAGGCCAGTCAGCATTTCTGGTAACAGTAGTTTCATTAGGTTTATGGTTAAGTTTCATGATATTTCACGTATAAGTTTCATTAGGTTTTATAGTGTTTTATCAACATAATTTAGTTTCTTTAGCTCTTAATATCTTTGACGACTAAGTTTCAATAGATTTCATTCATGTTTTACTATATTTCATGATAAAGTTTCACATGGTCTCGTGAGTTTTAGGTGGTTATGGTTAAGTTATATGGTGTTCTCAAATAGGTTTTATGATTAAGTTTCATTAGGTTTCTTAAGATTCAAGAGGTTCAGAGGTATGTTTCATGATGTTTCACGGTTAAATTTTATGATATTTCACAGATAAATTTCATTAGGTTTCATAGTGTTCCATCAACATAATTTAATTTCCTCAACTCTTAATAGTTCTCATGACTAAGTTTCAATAGATTTCATTCAGTTTTAAACTCGTTGGATCTCTTTGAAACTTTTTGAAGTTGGTATTTTGAAACTCTGTTGAGATTCTTCGTAAACTCATCTTTAATCAAGTTTTAGATTTGAAACTTGACATAACCTATATTTTTAGATTAAAACTCATTAATTTTTTTTTGAAATGTGTTGAAATCATATGATACCTGTGAAACATGCTTTGAAACTTTAGAGTTTCCCTTTTTGAAACTTAGTTGAAATTATTCTGAAGCTCTTTTTTAAATAAAGATTCAAATCATTTGAAACCCATCAAAATTTATTTAAACACGTTGAAACCTTGTGAAACTAGTTTAAAGCTTTTTTGAAACCTGCAGAACATGCTCTGAAACTTTGAAGTTAGCCATTTGAAACTTAGTTAAAATTCTTTTGAATCTTGTTTTAAATTAAGTTTCATTTTTGAAAATGGACAAAACCTATAGTTTCATATTAGAAATTCATTGAAATTTATTGAGACATACTGAAGCATTTATAAAATCCGTTTGGGAACTCTTATGAAACCTACCAAACATGGAAAGAACGCCTTGAAACCTAGTGAAATATGTCTATATACCGTTGGAAGTGATTCCAACGCAGGACATCATTACTCTTTTTGTGTGTGTGTGTGTGTTGTAATGATGCTGCGTGTTTATGTGCTACCATTTTTGTAGATAAATTTACTCCCTATAGCTGTTAAATAGTGCATCAATATTTGGTGTTTCATATGCTAGTCACCAGGGATAAAAAAGATTCGTGGTCACCGGCCACACCGGCATGGACCTGTGAAAAATAAGTAGTCCGAAAAGTTTTAGATTTTATCTTTGGATTTAAATTTAAAATCCTAGGCAAATGATTATCACTATTTCCTTGTACCAAGCTAATGAAAGTATTAGTGTTAAGATACTGAAGAAAAATCATATTGAGGGAGGTAATGAGATTATGGCTTTTTATCAATCCATTGCTGCCCCATTTAATTCTTTGTTCTTTGATTCTAGACTAGGTAGAGCCGCGCCCTATATCGTGGCGGACGAATTTTGGTCTAGGGCTAGATGCATTTTTTTGAAATTGAGGACTTTTTTGCAAAAGGGCGTGGAAGGGTCTTGATGCAATTTTTTGAAATCATGAGGTCTTTTTTGCAAAAGAGCTCGGTCCAAATCTATATGCGAATTTGCGGAACCACATGTTTTTATGCAAAACAAGCGGTGGGAGGACTTAAACTTATTTTTGGAATTTTCGAAGAGTTTTTTTGGCAAAAGAGCTGGTAGAAGGACCTAAACGCAATTTTGGAATTTTCGGAGGGTTTTTGTGCAAAAGCTCTGACGTGGCGCTACCTTTTTTGAATCTGTGAAATCTTTTTTGCAAAAAGGCTGGTCCGAATCTAGATACGAATTTGTGGAACCACATGGTTTTCTGCAAAAGAGTTGTGGGAGGACTTAAACGTATTTTCAAAAATTGTAAAACGCCTTTTTGCTAAAGAGAGTAGAAGGATCTAAATGTAATTTTAGAATTTTGGAGGGCTTTTGTGCAAAAGCGTTGAACGTGACGTTCTAGCTTTATGTTACGTGCCGGATAATGTACAGTGCAATGGAGACGCAAGCGTGACTTGAAAGCGTTCATTGGTAGGGCGGCGAAGGGTGGCGTGAGTGTGGCGTTTGTTTTTGCGTTTGGCGATTATCGAGTGTGGGGCCCACATGTAAGGGTCTGTGAGTGTGAGTATAAATACTCGATCGTGATCTGTAACGACGGCGAAGAACAGAATCCTGATTCCCCTTTCTATCCAGAACCCCAAAAGCTTTCTTGCTCCTTACTCTTGTTCTCTCTTTCGCCCAGATTCTCATATATGCTATGATTCTCCTACTCGTTGATTCTCATATTTGTTCTGGGAGACGAACCGAACGCTACATTTGGTATCAGATTCCAAGTTCGATCACTTCAACGGAGTTGTAAAAGTTCCAGACGAGGGTTGGTGGATCTGGGGTTTGAGCAATCTACCCTGGATACTTCCGCGAAAACCTCGGTTACCTAGTCTGGTTAACTCTGCTGTTGGAATCGAAGATTCTGGCATCGTTGCATTACTGATTCTTCGCACTGGCGCCCAAGAGAAAACAATTGGTGTGGGAGGAAAAAGTGACTGCTGCGTTCACGTCGATGGAGAGTCAATTTGAGGGAATCAATCTGTTGTTGAAGCAGATCCTGGATGATGTACAAGGCGTGAAGATCGAGGTGGGAGAGGTGAGATCGGTAGTGGAAACAGTTCGGGGGCGAGTTGAAGTGCTGGAGGCACGACCCAAAGATGATCACGGAACGGCGCATGCAGGTATATCATCCTTTGTTCGGCACAAGCTTTGCGAAGTGTGTTGCCGATGACTTCGGCCGGAGACGATGAGGCATCTGCTTCCGGAGTGCGAAATCCAGACCCACTCCGGGATCAGATGAAGGGGATTTTGGGAGCTTCGCCTGCAACATTTCTTGGCGGTAAGCAGGAAGGAAGCTATGCCGTGCAGGTGTTCGATTCTAGAGCGGTGGAAGGAAAGGTGATGGCCAACGGACAAGGCTTGGGACCGAATTGGCCGCCTCGTCAATCTGTGCCTAAAATTGAGTTTCCGAAATTCGATGGTGACAATCCCAGATTATGGAGAGAGAGGTGTGAAACTTATTTTGATGTTTTGGGAGTGCATCCGAGCATTCGCACCCGATTAGCAGCGTTGCACTTTACTGGAAATGCAGCACTATGGCTTCAGCATGCAGAGGTGAAGGGACGGTTTGAGGAATGGGAGACTATGTGTGAAGCAGTTGAGAAGAGGTTTGGGAGTAATCTGTACAAAAGATACATGGGTCAATTGATACACCTTAAGCAGACAGGTTCTGTGTCAGAATATGCAGAAATATTTGAACAACTGCAACATCACTTACTGCTGTACAACCCGTCTCAAGATGATGTGTTTTTTGTATCACACTTTTTGAATGGTCTGAAAGAGGAGATTCGAAAGGCCATAGTATTACACAAGCCAGAGAATGTGGATGCTGCAGTTTCTTTGGCATTGCTGCAGGAAGAGGAATGGGAGAGTAGAAAAAAATCCTATTACAAGTCCGACAACAAGGAGTATGACAGAGGAGGGAGTAAATTTGGTGAGCGGCCCAGGTTGTCCAACAAGTTGGAAGAGGGTCAGCGAACAGAAGAACACAAGAAGCAGTTGTATGGGCGCACTGATGAAAAGTTGGAAGCGTTGAAGGCTTACCGTAAAGCCAATGGGCTGTGCTTCCCTTGTGGGGGCAAATGGGGAAGAAACCACAAATGTCCGGAGTAGGTGCCACTGCATGTAATTGAAGAGCTGCTAGAGGTGCTGCAGATGCAATCAGTGTCTAGCAGTGACCCTGACGAAGTAGAAGAAAAATCAGAAGAGGAATTGTTATCTGTCACAGCAGCACAAGAGAATGTGAAATTGAAGCGTAGGACTTTGAGGTTGCAGGGAATGATTGGAAAACAAGAGATATTGATTTTAATCGACTCTGGAAGTACTTACTCCTTTGTCAGTGAAGAATTGGTGGCAAGGTTACAACATCCCACAAAAGAGATCACACCAATGCAGTTGACCATTGCAGATGGCAGAATTATGGAGTGTAACAAGATGGCCGAATCTCTAGCCTGGTGGATTCAAGGTCACTCATTCCAGCAGGATGTCCGGGTGCTGGCCTTGGGGTGTTACGACATGATTCTTGGGGCTGAATGGTTGGAGGAACACAGTCCTATGTGGGTGCATTGGAAGGACAAACGTATGAAGTTTACTCACAACAATAGAAGAGTGCAATTGCAGGGCATCCGGGATGAGCAGCTCCGGAGTGAAAAAGTTAGTGAAAGAGAGCTCAAGGGCCTGCTGCGAAGGGGAGCAATAATCACACATTTGGTGCAAGTGTACCCGAGTTCAGACGATGAAAAGGAGAACGTAGAAAATGTGCCAGCTCCCATTCTGCGACTACTTCAAAACTTTGACCATCTGTTCCAGGAACTAGTGCATTTGCCTCCTAGACGCAATTGTGACCATATGATTCCTCTGATCCCTGGTGCTCAACCTGTGAATGTACGACCCTATCGATATGCTCCCAAGCAAAAAGATGAAATAGAAAAACAAGTAGCCGAAATGTTGAAAAAGGGGATTGTCCAGCAGAGTTCTAGCCCATTCGCCTCACCGGTGTTATTGGTGAAAAAGAAGGACGGCACATGGCGCTTTTGCGTAGACTATCGCAAGCTTAATGATCTCACAGTCAAGAACAAACACCCTCTCCCCGTGATAGATGAACTCCTTGATGAATTGGAGGGAGCCTGCTGGTTCACTAAATTAGACCTGAGGTCTGGGTATCACCAAATTAGAGTGGCGGCAGGAGAGGAACTCAAGACGGCATTCCGAACTCACCAAGGACTTTATGAATTTCTGGTAATGCCTTTTGGCCTCACAAATGCTCCAGCAACCTTTCAAAGTGTAATGAACCAGATTTTTCATTCCTTTTTGCGCCGATTTGTGTTGGTGTTTGTGGATGATATATTAATATACAGTGCTACTCTAGAAGATCATTTACAACATTTGCAGATGGTCTTTGAGGTGCTAGAACAGCAGCAGTTGTTTGTCAAGAGAGAAAAGTGTTCTTTTGGACAAAAGCGGCTGGATTACTTGGGGCATGTGATTCTGCGGCAGGGGTTACCACTGATAAAACCAAAGTTCGAGCGAAGGCTTGGTAGCTGTACCCAAGAATGTGAAGGAATTGAGAGGGTTTCTCGGTCTGACGGGATACTACAGGAAATTTGTGCGTGATTATGGGGTCATCAGCAAACCCCTTACAAACTTGTTGAGGAAAGATGTGTTGTACCAATGGACTCCGGTCACAGAGACAGCTTTTAGAACCTTGCAGCGTGCACTAGTGGAAGCTCCTGTATTGGCTTTGCCGAATTTCTCCAAGACTTTCGTGCTGGAAACCGACGCAAGTAATGAAGGGTTCGGAGCGGTGCTCATGCAAGAAGGGCATCCAATAGCTTTCTTAAGCAAATCTTTAAGCAAGAAACATCAAGTGCTATCGGCGTATGAAAAGGAGTGTATGGCAATTCTTTTTGCAGTGTCCAAGTGGCGTTCCTATTTGCAACATAGGGAATTTATTATCCGCACCGATCAAAAGGCTCTGATGTATTTGGATGAACAAAGGTCGACCAGCGATATGCAACATAAGGCATTCATCAAATTACTCGGTTTGCGATTCGGATACAATATAAAAAGGGCATTCACAATGTTGTGCAGATGCTCTTTCAAGGAAACCACATTCTTTGAGTTGCATGCCATTTCGGTGGGTGTTCGGTCAATTCACAGAACACAGTTGAAGGTTATCGGGATGATGAAGAGGCTAAGCAATTACTAGTTGAACTTCGGTGTCATGGGGTCTAATGACCGGGGTACACATTGAAAGATGGCGTCATACGGTTTGAGGGTCGCATATGGGTGGGCAATAATGCCTTGGCCCAACAACACATATTGCAGGCATTGCATACTAGTGGCATAGGAGGGCACTCTGGTATGCATGCCACTTATCACAAAGTGCGCTCCCTGTTCGCTTGGCCAAGAATGAAGCTCACGGTTCATCGCTATGTCAAGAGTTGTGAAGTTTGTCAACAAGCAAAAACAGAGCACGTGAAGATGCCAGGATTGCTTCAACCTTTGGCAGTACCTGATCAAGCCTGGAGTGTGATCAGCATGGATTTTATTGAGGGCCTGCCCAACTCGCACAAGTACACTACTATCCCGGTGGTTGTGGATAAGTTCACTAAGTATGCTCACTTTACGCCTTGGCGCACCCATTTTCAAAGCATTGAAGGTTGCACGGTGTTTTGTGATCACATTTATAAGTTGCATGGGTTACCCGAACAATCATCTCCGACAGGACAAAGTCTTTACTAGCACCTTTTGGCGAGTGTTTTCAGCTTATCGACACTCACCGGCATGAGTTCGGCGTATCATCCGCAAAGCAGATGGACAAACCGAGCGCCTCAACCAATGTCCGAAACATATCTCCGTTGCTTTGTTCATGCACGCCCAAACAAGTGGTCAGTGTGGCTTCCTTTGGCTGAATACTGGTACAATACCACATTCCAGTCGGCAATTGGCAGAACACCCTTTGAAGTGCTATATGGCTATCACCCTCGCCATTTTGGAGTGTCAAGCCTGAATGTGAGTCCTGTCACCGATGTTCAGGAGTGGCTAGATCAAAGGAAAGAAGTCACTGCAGTGCTGAAGCAGCATTTGGAGCGCGCCTGCTTACGGATGAAGCACCAAGCTGATCGCCATCGATCGGAGAGATCTTTTGAAGTAGGTGACCAGGTGTACCTGAAGCTGCAGCCTTACGCTCAAAGCT
The DNA here is from genome assembly GCA_036346375.1 of Guadua angustifolia. Taxonomy (NCBI): domain Eukaryota; kingdom Viridiplantae; phylum Streptophyta; class Magnoliopsida; order Poales; family Poaceae; genus Guadua; species Guadua angustifolia. Next base: position 34,756,167 of record CM070509.1, on the reverse strand, counting down.
CTATGGCCACACGCAACAATCAAAAGCTGAGTTTTCGTTATTTTGGACCGTATCAGGTGATGGCAAAAATTGGCTCAGTCGCATATAAGCTTGATTTACCAGCGAGCAGTAAAATACACCCTGTGGTGCATGTTTCTCAACTTAAGCCATTTGTTTCCCCACTTGCAACCCTGCATATGGTGGAGGTGGATGAAGGTGTGCAGTCGGAGCAGAGTCCTGTTCCAGCCACAATACTGCAGCATCGTTTGATTAAGCAAGGCAATCATGTGATATCTGCTGTGTTGGTTCAATGGTCTCATCTCTCGCCTCCATTTGCAACTTGGGAGAATGTTTATTTGCTGAAGTTGCGATGCATTACACCGGCTTGGGACAAGCCGTGCTTCAAGGGAGGGATGTTACGTCTTGGGATAATGTACAAAGTGCAATGGAGATTGCAAGCGAGGACTTCAGCGTTTACTTGGGCCGAGCGGCGGAAGGGTGGCGTGAGTGTGGCGTTTGTTTTTGAGTTTCGGCAGTGTCTGAGTGTGGGGCCCACATGTAAGGGTCTTGTGAGTGTGAGTATAAATACTCGATCATGATCTCAGAATAAAGTGAAAGAACGAATCTGATTCCCTTTCTATCCAGAACCCCAAAAGCTTTCTTGCTCCTTACTCTTGTTCTCTCTTTCGCCCAGATTCTCATATATGCTCTGATTCTCCTACTCGTTGATTCTCATATTTGTTCTGGGAGACGAACCGAACGCTACACTTTAAGAGATAATAATATTTCTATATTGAATAGTATTTTGTATTTGCATGGAATAAACTTCTTGTCTTGTTCAGGCTGGTTCCATGATACCAAGGTTTCAAATTTTATTTTCGGATCATATCTCGTCAGGACCGAAATTCGAAATTTCAACGAGATTTCAGAATTTTCGATAAAATTTGATTGAAATTCAAAATTCAAATTCGGAATTTTTGACCAAGATTTGTGAGATCTCAGTCGAAATTGCTAAAAATTTTATGAGAATATTAACGATGCATCATAATCATGCACAAAAAATTTCAAAATTTTCTAACGTGGTTTGTTCTATTTTCATTCGCTTCAAATTTGCCGGTCAACGTTTTATCATGACAATAAATTTTTAAAAATTCTTTAGATTTGATAATCTTCTAAAATTTTTATGGAGACATGATTGATGTGTCAGAACCTCCACAACAAAATTAAAAAATTTGACTTCATTTACGCTATTTTTTGCTCAGTGCAAATTCACCGAAATCTCAATAAATCTCACCAAGATTTCGAGAATTTCACCCGAAATTTCATTTTTTCCAATAGAAATAAAACTAGATTTGAATTTTTATTTTTAAATTCCATCCGAGATTTACTCGAAATTCTGAGATCTCAACGAGGTTTTGGATTTCAGTCACCTGCGAGATTTCGTCCGGAAACGAAATTTGAATCCTGGATGCAGGCTCATTTTGAACACGGAAATCCCCAAAAATTTTAGTTCTCCGTTCCAAACAAACCATATAGGAGCAGATTTCAACTGGCATGAAAACAATGGCTCCAGTCTCGGTATTATTCAGCGCACGAGGCAAGTAACCCTGCAATGAGATCACAAAGAGACGAACCCAAAACTGCAACCGGACATGCAAACTTGGGCCACACAAATCAAAATTGGTACCAGAACAGTAGTTCCGGTTGGGAACATTTCAAATTTAAAGTTTGAATCTAAATTCGACAAATCAAAACACCTGGGAAAATACTAGTCACCGGCAGTAAACAGCTTGGATTTTTTTTTTTTTTTGGTGGCACAACCAGAATTAAAACCCTGCCTGGGGCAACGCAAAATAACATAACGGGCAAGAACACACCATTGAAGAATAATACATGCAAAACTACTGAACAGTTATGATACATCACATAAAACCACGAAGGGCATCCATCTGTCACCGTGTTCACTGTTTACACCATTCATCCATTTACTGTAGTAAATAAGGTAACATATCCAGTGAAAACCCTCTTACATCGTGAAAACTCCATGAAACCCACGTGTAAAAGTTTTGAAAAATTTTCAAAAAATTATCATACCTAGAGGAGGTGAGATTTACAATCCTATAAAATTTAAAGCCCAAACTTAATCTCATTTGAAGGATATGGAAAAAGACAAATCCAACCTAAATAGTGATTTTCACTCTTTAGCACTATTCATCTCGTTGTTTGTCTTTTTTTATATCTTTCAAATGCGATTGAGTTTGGTCTTTAAATTTTACAGGATAGTATAAGATTACCTCCCCTACATATGGTAACTTTTTGAAATTTTTTCAAAACTTGTATATGTAGGTTTCACGAAATTTTCACGATAAGTGAGTGTTTACACTAGATATGTTGCCAGTAAATAAAACCACCATATTCAAACATCTTGGATCAACATTTTTGCATATTGCTGCTAGCAACAAACATGCAGTAGACATTTGGCCAGAACACCCATTATATTCTGAAGCTGAAATAACTAGAACTAGTCATCCATTATGGTTTGTCCTGTGGTGTCCCCTCAAGTGTCTCTCGACGAACAATGGGGATTTTGTATGAAATTTAATATTCTTCAGCAGCACTAGCAGCGCTCAAATCCACACTAAGATCAACTGCCTGCAGTGAGAGCAGAGTTAGGATAGGAAGGATAAAATCCATATTTGCAACATAAAATAGTGTATGGAGTGGATTAGATATGCATGAAGTCTATGAAAAGATAAGGAAAAGGGCAAAGACTTATTGTTTAGTAAATCTAACAGCAATCTATTTTAAGTATGAGTAAATTTCGTAAAACCCCATATTTTATAGTCATGGTTGCAGAAAACCACAGTATTTTTGGCATGTGACACGTAACCTTGGGTATTATGGTATTGTAGTTTCATAAAACCCGTCCCTAGTAAATCTGAGCTCCAAGAGCACAAATTAGGTCAAATATTGAGAACAGTTCAGATTTTTATTGATGAAATTTGCTCCAATTGCACTAGATTCCAATTGAGTATAGTTCAGATTTACAGCTCCAAATTTTATTGATGAAACCTTACTTTGGTCAACCCTATCGGTAAGAGTAGCTCAGATTTACTAAGGGCGGGTTTTATGAAACTATAGTACCATAATACATGAGGTTTCGTGCCACATGCCAAAAATACAGTAGTTTTCTGCAACCATGACTATAAAATATGGGGGTTTTGCGAAATTTACTCTTAAAGTGTTCATCTTTCATCCTTCTAAAAAAAAGTGTTTATGTCAGAATGCAGGAAATGCTAATAATGTGCAGTTAGCTTCAGCTACTAGTAGAAGCATTACATGTTGTTTAAAGAAAAATGAAGATGAAGCACATGTTACCTTTCCGGTGATCATTGTATACATGTTAAGAACGTCTGTCACAGTTGTCTCAAAATGCGTGGTAGCATCATAGCTCTGCAAAGAGAAAAACACCATTAATATCTAAGAGTCAAACAATGAAAAACTGAATGTTCATTTTGTTACTTATACTGCAAAACTTACTGTTGAGACAAAGCAATTATCAAGAGATGGCTCATTCACTGGTTCATATCTGTCATACATATCAAAAAATAGCTCATCTACTGGACCAAGCAGATCAATTCCAGGCTTTAGCTCAGACTCTGGATTATCAGTCTCCGCCACTGCAGAGACAAAAGCAATGAACTTCCCTTTTGGTGCGACATTGTGTGTGTATGAGCAACAGAAGACATACCTAACAAGAAAATACAAATAGAAATGTCATAAATCAGGCTAGCATAATCCATTAAATAATGCAATTAGCAAGTAAATCTAGTCATTCATCAAATGAAAACTATTTGAGCATGAGAAAATCCTCACATGTCTGACTTGCGTCCAAGTTGTTTCTGTGGCAAAATAATCTGGACTGAGTGTGACTCATTTGTATTTGGGATAGGGTGGCTCATAATAGCAATTGCACGTGCAACTTTGCCTATCTTCCTAACCTGTTGACAAACATATGTAAAACATCAAAATTGGGAAGCATCGTACAGCAAAAGCAACAGATGAGGTCGTAGCCAATAAGTTCTCAACAAGGGAAGATAAAGAGGAACAAAGGTCCAAATATAGAGTAAATTGCTTGGAATGTATCAAGATAAAAGTATAACATCGAAATGGATCTAAATTGAATACAGGGAGGAATATTTACCTTGTTGGGTAAGTAAGAGGGATCACATACAACTTTCTTGCATTTTGCAGTTTCCCCTTCTGATGTAACACCACAAACTTTCCCTTCCATATCGAATTCAACCTATATGAGTTAATGGCACAGGTGAAAAAGAGTGTGACTTATTTGTTACCTAGGTTGTGTGTGTCATGACAAGTAGTAAGCATACCTTGCATTCTGGCTTATTTAACATGTAAGTACCCCCATAAACAGCACTCAGACGTGCAAAACCCTGTAGCATAAGAAAGCATTGTAACATACAAGCATCCTAAAATCATGTATGTGTGGTATGACAAGTGTTGTATTAGAAGATTAAAGATTGACTAACCTGTGGCAGCTCACCCAACCCATATAGTGGATAAATATATGGTGAGCCTCCTTGAAAACGTGCAAGAGACTCTGCATATAGCTAAAAGCAGAAAACCGGTAAAATGTAATTGAACTCCATGAAGCAAGCATATTCAAACAACATCAATGACATGGGTAAAAGGAACAGCAATGACAGGAAATTGGGGATTATGACAAATTGAAACCATAGTTATAATAACAAACTAGGAACCATCAACCAGAGCTTTGGTCAAGACTTACTTTCATCCTTTTTACAGTATCAAGTGCTGGTTCATCGAGGTAACGATCATCCCTATGAAGAGCAAGCGCATGGCCAATGAAATCCACCGTATCATCACTTAAACCATATTTTCTGAAAAAACAAGGAAACAGGGAATTATTTATGTGCAGAAAGAGGTAACAGCAAGCACAAGAAATATCCTTTTGCAACATGTGGAAGATTGAAGGCTAATTAATGATATATTATGCAAGGCATCAATTTCCTTTAATCTTTTTTACAAAAAAATAACGGATTTTTGTCAGAAGACAAGCATTAGGCAGTATGTAATATGTAGCAAGTAGTTTTCTATGAGTAAAGGAAACTGAACAATTGCAGTAAGGGAACCATATTAATACTCAAGATACGTCCAACTCATATGTTTTTGTACTTGCTTTGCCCAAAAGAGTAATCGAGGTTTATAGAGTAAATTTCGCAAAACTACAGGTTTTTTTTGTACAAACTATCAGAAAATTACAAATTTTAGCTTTTATTTCACAAAACTATAGAATTCAGAAGAAACCTTTTCATAAAACTACAGGTTTCATGTACAAACTATCAGAAAACTACAGATTTTAGCTTCTATTTCACAAAACTACTGATTTTAGAAGAACTTGTATCACAAAACTATATGTTTTAGAAGAACTTGTTTCACAAAACTACAATTTTTAGAATTGACCGTTTCTTGTAACAGGTCTGACAGTGTAGGCTCACATGGTGGTCTAACACGCCTTTATGTCCCGTTTCACTCACGCGTAAGGTTGTCATGTGGGCCCAAATTGTCAAATCCATTACAAGAAACGATTAATTCTAAAACCTATAGTTTTGTGATACAAGTTCTTCTAAAATCTGTAGTTTTGTGAAATAGAAGCTAAAATCTGTAGTTTTCTAATAATTTGTACAAGAAACCTTAGTTTCATGAAACAAGTTTTTCTAAAATCTGTAGTTTTGTGAAATAGAAGCTAAAATTTGTAGTTTTATGATAGTTTATACAAAAACCTGTAATTTTGTGAAATTTACTCAGGTTTTTATGCATGGTTCCCAAAACATTACTGCTACTCTAACACTGCAATAATAAGCCATGTGGAGCTAATCCCAATTTCCCAATACTAACAGGATGCACTAGGCAAACTGGGTTGGAGACTTGGGAATGTTACAATTGGTCAATAACTACATTACTGGCAAAACAATGATTACAATGCAATAAGCATTGATGTACTCACGCTATCAATTCTCTAGTTGTCACCATATTAAGGTCCAATCCTTGATGTGTTTTCGGATCAGCTTCATTGTAATCTTGAACATAAATGAAGAAGTTCCTTGCTCTGCGTTTCTCAAAAAGGCCCATCAAAGGGGACTTCAGAGCCTCCATATCAGTGGCAGGAACCTTGTAAATCTGATTGAAAATGATAAAGATAAAGGTAAGTTGCACCGCTAGCATAGGATCAGAGATTCAAAACACAGGAGATCTACAACCACCTATGGAAAATACAGGAAACATGCCATTAATGAAAGAGAGGGAGGGCATAAGCTGATGAGATTACCTTCCCTTTGCTGAAGACGTAGCTACCATCAACAGCTTTAAATGACAAATACTTCGTCACATCAGTGTGAATGAGGGTTCGAACCAATGTCCCATTTGCCATCATAAACTGATCACAGAAACATTTTTTTGATAACATCAGTATGTTATTCATAAGAGCCATAATTTTTTTTCTCGAACACGCAGGAGAGCTGCGTATCTTTATATTAAGAAGAAGAAAAGTGGCAAAAGCCCATACAATCAAGCACCCATACAAACACAGAACATATAGCTCGCCAATGAAACAAGAAAAAACGACCAAAGAACAACTGGAACCCTAATTGAAAAAGGTCTTATAGGCAGATTTTGCAGAGTACTTCCCATCTGGTGAAAACCTCCAAACATGAGAGTCTTCAACCTCTGACTGGAGGACCACTTCGGAGATGAGGTCCCAAAGAGAAAGGAAATAAGAGATAACCCCTGCAGTAAGAGCACCTTGGATGTCAGAGACCCAAGAATGGCCATCAAGAGCTTCCAAAACAGTCCTTTTCTTGGCCCTTCTTTTGTTAACCTTATCGAAGAGAAAAGGAACCAAATCAGCAATTCTCTGACCATGAATCCATCTGTCATACCAAAATAAAGTTCCAGCCCCATTTCCAACTTTTGTAAACAATGCAATGGAGAAGAAGGCTTGAGCATTCTTGTGCATCTGAAGAGGAAAAACAGCCCAAGGACGGCCAGGATCTGTTTTTTGCAGCCAAAGCCATCTCATCCTAAGGGCCCAACTTAGATATTGGATATTAGAGATTCCAAGTCCTCCAAGTTCCTTGGGAATGCACACTTTTGTCCAGGCCACCAAGCAATGTCCACCTTTAGCATCCTTCCTTCCTCTCCAGAGAAAGCCTCTTCTAATTTTATCAATGGACTTGATGGCCCAAGGAGGGAGCTCCAAAGCAATGGCAAGATAAATTACCATGGAGGTGAGAACATGCTGCACTAAGATCCTCCTCCCCTCTTTAGATAAGAGATCAGCTTTCCACCCCGGCAACCGGTCAGCAATATGATCAATGATAGGCTGAACCTGTCCTCTTGATAATTTCTTCAAGGAGAGAGGCACTCCAAGATATTTACAGGGGAAAGCTTGAATTTCACAAGGGAGGAGACTCGGATGGTAGCAATTTCAGAAACCGTGCACTGAATGGGGACGACACTGCTCTTATGCACATTAGCTTTCAGACCTGAAGCCTCACCAAACAGGTTGATCAGACCTAGAGATAAGCCAATATCAGAAGGATGAGGCCGCAAAAAAAGAACCACGTCATCGGCATAAATGGAGATCCGGTGCTGCAAAGGTCTGTTAGCTAGAGGATGCAGTAAACCAATTTCTGAGGCCTTGGAAAAAATGAGACTTAAGACATCAATGACCAGAATAAAAAGCATTGGCGAAAGAGGATCGCCCTGCCGTAACCCCCTCTTATGATCAATGAAGTCACCAGGGATGCCATTCAAAAGGATCTGGGTGGAAGAGGTGGCCAAAAGCCCACTGATGATATCACGCCAGATTTGACCAAACCCCAATTTATGCAGAACCTCCAAGAGAAAACTCCATGAAACCGAATCAAAAGCTTTGGAAATATCCAATTTCAAGAGAATTCGAGGCTGTTTTTGCTGCTGAAGGAATCTGGCCGTCTGCTGAACTAACATGAAGTTATCGAGAATAAATCTCCCTTTTATGAACGCGCTTTGATTTGGGGAAACCAACTGATCAAGCCGGCCTGCCAGCCTGTTGGCAAGGAGTTTGGTCAAGAGTTTAGCAAAACTATGGACCAAACTAATAGGTCTATAGTCCTTGACACTCAAGGCATCCTTCCTTTTCGGCAAAAGTGTGATGTAGGCACTGTTAAGCAGTCCAAAGTTCAAGAATTTTCTACTCCAAACAGCAGACATCGCAGCCATAATGTCATTCTTGATGGTAGACCAACAGACTTGGTAGAACCATACTCAGAAACCCGTCCGGCCAGAGCCTTGTCGGGGTAATTCAGAGATTGTTTTCCATACCTCATCCTCCATTATGGGTACCTCTAAATAGGAAAGATCATGAGAGGAATATCCAACTCATCAAGATTGACATGACATCCCTGTCTAAGCCGGTACCAATTAGACCATGAAAAACTCATGTATCACCTTTTCTTTGTCTTCATGCCTAATGAGAACAAGATCTCCATCGGTCGGTGACCAATAAAATTTTTACATTTCCTATGTCTTGCAACCTGTGAAAGAGAGATGTGTTGGCATCTCCATCTTTGAGCAGTGTAATGCGAGAACGGCTCCTAGCAATTGATCTTTTGAGCGACGACAAGGCTAGGTCATGTTTTTTGAGTTGATTTCTAAACCAAACTTCCATCTTGAAAGAGCAGAGCATCTTGACAATCTCCAATTGGTGAAGAACCTCACGCCGCCAAGGGCAAGTTGAGTCTTGATGTGTCCCACATTCTTCGCTCCAACTCTGAAGATTTCTCCTAGTAACCGATAGCTTCCTAGCTAGATTATCAAAGGGCACGAGCTATTCGGACCGAGAACCGGGAGGCCTCCACCACATCCCGAAACCATCCAATTGGGGCCAAAAGGCCTCAAAATGAAATCTTCTTCTGTTTGGCTCGACATCCTCAATCCAAGAATAAGAGGCGGTGATCTGAATCTTCGATGGCACCACTCAAGGCATAATTTGGGAACAAGTCCTCCCAATCCATCGAACAAAGCACACGATCTAGCTTCACCGTGAGTAGGAGAGTCTTGATGGTTAGACCAAGTAAACTTACGACCGTGAAGAGGCAATTCTTTTAGAGCAAGATCATTGATAAGCCTTCTGAATCTACCCATCATGGCTCTATCCAGATTACTATTATTTTTGTCTTCATCCAGATAAATCAGGTTGAAATCACCAATTATCACCCAAGGTCCTAGGCAAGTTTCTCTTATATATCTCAGCTCTTGAAGGAAAGCAATCTTATTATTGTTGCCTTGTGGACCATAAACACAGGTGAGCCACCAGTCTGAGCCCTGATCGGCAGCGAACAGAATAGAGATACTGAAATTGTCAATCCTAGTGCTTCTAAAGCAGACCAAGGCCATGACGCCAAGCCACGAGTAGCCCACCACTAGCTCCAATAGAAGCGGATATACAAAATTATCAAAGTCGAACCAAGAGAAGTGAGCAAGACACGCCTCGATATTTCATTCATTTTCGTCTCTTGAAGCAAACAATGTCCGCTCGAGAGGAATCAACAAAAGTACGCACCGAATCCTGCCGGGCTTTGGAATTCAGCCCTCTAACATTCCAGGAAACAATTCTTGAAGGAATCATTATCAGTAAGATAAACAACTCAAAGGAAAAAGGGGGAAACACCGCCCAGATCAATGGTCTAGCTCCGGCGGCAGCCACCCGAACAGCGCTGCAAGAGCCTTTACATGCTCTGCCGAGAGCACCTGACTAAAGATCTTGGCATATTCATCGAGGGCCTGTTGATCAATGCCTCCTTGGTCTCCAATGATATCTAATGCCTTCATCACCCGTTTCTTGATTCTGGCGGGATTAGGTTCCACAGAGGCTTCAATTCCAACACCAGCAAGCCTGCGACTGCGACGTGGAGGAGCGTTTAGATAAGCCGCCCTAGTCCATCTTCTGGAGGTGTGAGGGGTACACAAGATTTTGCTAGTCTTGTTCGTCAGTTTTTCAACAAAGGATTTACCAGGTGAACTACCACTCACCATGGCTGCAGGGGAGGAGCTTTCCTTTTCCTTCGGGGCAATAGCACTCAGACGTCGGCGGGAATAAGACTTTGCAAAGAAGGAGCCGTTCCTGCTGCACCGATCTAGCCAAGAAGCACCTTGAGACTGGGCCACGGCGGAGAGACTAATCTGAGGCAGAGTTGGAGAGTCAATCCTGACCGTCCGAGCGTCCTCCTCAGGCACAGATGACATTTCTTCATTATTGGAGTCGCACGCATGCTCGAAGGGGGCAGAACCTGCCGGACCAAGGGCGTCCGCGCATGCCTGACCAACCAAAGTCGCCTCAACAGGAGGAGGGAGAGAGATCTCGACCTCAGACTCCGGTTGGCAGGGATTAGCAACATCGTGGATTGAATGCGCCGCCTGGGGAGAGGGGTCAGCGGCTCGAATCAAAGTTGGCGCCTGGGGACTTGTGGCCGCCATCAAAACAGAGCATGGACTCTTTTTAACAATACATTTAATTATTGAGTATCAAAATAACTTTTTTTCATTTGAGCAGTTATACATGAGATTTTCATTATTTGCTGAATCAGTTAATCACCACATCTATCACATATAAAGCTCGAAATGTTTCTCATCAAGATGAAACGATGCACCATCATGGGGTTCTGTTTATGTCATCCTCGCAAAAGATAGATGGTGCCGCACTGCCACATACATTAGCCACCTACTAAAGATAGATTTGGATAGAGGAGACTGTTGCACCTTTGGAACCATGTCTACGTTGTAATCTCTGCTCGCACCTAGATGTGCCGGGGGCTTGTCTTCCCCTCTAAACCTCTTCCAGAGCTGTCCCAAAAAGAGAATTCAAAACCATGGTTAGTATACATGCTCCACCAACATCAATTAAAGGACATTACGTCCTGTGTAATGACATGAACATTCCTTGACAAGAAATGGGTCAACAAATCTAAAACCTGCAGCATTTAAACTAAATTCATTGGAGTTGCTTACCTGGTTTAGGTTGAGCGAGGTGGAATCTCCTCCATAGTAGTCATTTCTATCCATGTGCAACACCTGCAATATCATCACAACAACATTCATAAGGGGATGTACATGTATACATTTGTGTCGTAGTCACTTGAAATCAAGGGGAAGTTGTTAGAAGAGATCATGTTGTTAGGGATTAGAATATATAAAGAAGTGAGTTTGTTTTGAGTAAGAGGTTTTCCCCTTTTTTTCTTTTTGTTCGGCTTTTTCTTACGGTTATTTTAAGAGATGAATTGGGAAGGCAGACGAATGTATCACCAACTCACTCCTTAGTCTGCCTCCCCATCCCACCTATAAAAAAAGCTAGGTAAAAAACAAGTAAAGACTAGAGAAAACCGGTTCCCACAACAAAATTCCAGCAAACTCTATCTCAAAATTGTACTCCCAACAAAAACCGGTAAGAAAAGACTTAAAAAAACCTCGCTAAAAAATTTTGTCCAACTAATTCACCTTATTATTAACTCTTCAAACGAAACTCTTCTAACAAACTCACCTCCTTATCAATTCTAATCTCTACTAATATAAATTTGTAGTTGGTGGCAACGGTCCGTTCTTCCTAGCCCCCTCCCGCCATATCTCCAATAATGGCAGGGTTATTATAGCTAATTATTTTTTCCTGATTTACAGCCAGCCATATCTCTCTAAATATGGCTGATTATTATAGCAAAATCCCTGATTATTGCTGGTGATTAATAGCCGACCAATCATCCTTTTGTACTCTATATATATTGTACAGTTTTCACAGAATCAATGAAAGGAATTCATTCAAGATTGGTAATATATATTACTACGTACAATATATTTGGTTTTAATTCATACCAGAGAAAAAACCATAAAAACTTTTGTAATTGGGAGAAATAGATGTTTGATCTTGTAGCATAATTTTCTTTTATTATGTTTCGTTACCAATTTTATTTTTCGTAGCAACGCACGGGCATTGATCTAGTCCCTACAATAAGAATCCCTTGCAATAAATCCCTCAAACTCAAAGCATTTATGAATCTTGCAAATATATGCATGCATCATTTCATTTAAACAATAGAAAGATAAGTAAATTTCACAAAACTACAGGTTTCTTGAACAAACTATCATGAAACTATAGGTTTTAACTTCTATTTCACAAAACTACAGATTTTAAGAGAATTTGTATCACAAAATTATATGTTTTAGAATTGACCATTTCTTTTAACAGGCCTGACAGTGTGGACCTACATAGCAGCCTCACGCCGAATAAAATAGGAAATGGAGGCGTATAAGACTGCCATATAGGTCCACAATGTTAGCCCTGTTACAGGAAACGGTCAATTTTAAAACATGTAGTTTTGTGACACATGTTCCCTTAAAATCCGTAGTTTTCTGAAATAGGAGCTAAAACCTGTAGTTTTGTGACACAAGTTCTCCTAAAATACGTGGTTTTTTTAAATAGGAGCTAAAACCTGTAGTTTTCGAATAGTTTGTACAAGAAACTTGTAGTTTTGTGAAATTTACTCTAGAAAGATTTTTCTTTTGAATGGTTCTGAAAGCAAATTTTTGAGAAGTGCTTCCATGTTTTTCTTTTTGATAGTTGCACAAATATTAAAGTATGAACGAAGGGTAGATAGTGATTACTTACCCTTTCACTTGCTTTAAGATTTGTGCAATTTGTATTGGGAGGAAAAGCATTAAAGCACTGCTCCAAATTTTTTTATTTATATGATATATCATCCAAATTTTCCAACTATAAATTTCTGAATTTATATGTATCTAGCATATCATAGATGTACATCCATGATTTTTTCAGTTGATTGCACGTTGATCATGTTGATCATGTTCCTTTGTGGGCCCTCAGCTAGTATCAGTACAGATCTAGTATTAGCTTTTCATTATATAGCCCAAAACTTAATTGCAACCAGGCTCAAACTCAGTTCCAAGTCGAGCAAGCCTAGCTGGGCTGGTTTAAGGTCGGCTTGTTGGCAGCCCTACTTCCACAGCTCTAACACACAAATGAGAAAATTCTACACGATGTGTCTTCCCAGTCTGGATTCATGGTAGCCCACTAGTTATTTTGTTTTAAGACAACATGGCAAATCAGTCTAGTAAAAGTTGTAAGCTTGGGCAAGTAGCACTAGTTAAATATAACTAGATGGCAAAACATACCCACACTTCTCCCTCCCTCCCTAGTCCCTACCCCAATAGATGCCCTTCCAACAACCACGCTGCACCCACCGATCCTGATAGGGCACCGCAGCCACGATCTCTAGAGAATTACACCTCACTACGCTCAGAAAGCGCACTAAATTGTGAATCGATGGCTGGCCGCTATGGATCCATTAAGGGCTCAGGTGCAGGGACGCCCATCGCTACACTACAGAATCAGACTAACACAACACTACAGCAAAGGATCCATCTGAGCGCAGAGCATCAAGTCCAGATCAGACGGATGGCGCCGCCCGATCTACGAGCTACCGCGCCCCGGTGATCCAGTTCGCGGCCCCAGGCAAAGGGAGATTGGAACACTGATTTGCCACGGGGACGAGGAATCCGGGCACCGAACCGACGGATCGGAGGCGCAGCGCGCGAGATGGAGGGAAGCGATCGATCGGAAGGATGACTCTACCTTGAGGCCGTCGACGGAGAGGAGGCCGCTGAGGATGCACTCCTTGAGGCCCGTGCCCAGCACGATCACGTCGTACTCCTCATCCATGGCGGAGGTGGCCGCTCGGCGAGCTGGTCGCGCTGGTTCCGGAGGGCGAGAGGGGGTGACTGACGCGGCGGAGAAGAGAAGTGCAGTTGACGAAAGGCAGCGGTGGGGGTGGGAGGTGGCGTTTGGGATGAGATGCCAAAAAACACGGGCCGTCGCTTTCGCGCGCAGGTCCTCGAATGGCGGAATATTTGCGCATGCGGGCTTCGTTTTTTTTTTTTTATCAAAGCCTAGGCAAAATACATATGTGTCTGTTTGGGAGTTGTAGAATCTGTTTGGAAAGTTATAGTTTTTTAAAAATCTATTTTTTTTATTTCTTTAGCTGAAAGTTAGCTGTAACTTTTTATTAGAGACCGTTTAATAAATAATTAATTTTCCTTAGTAATAAATTGTAAAACCAGGTCCAACCTAGCTTTCAGCTTTTAATTTTTAGCTTTTATATATGACTTCGAGATTATGCCAAAAACCGCTTAAAAGCTTTTCAGAAGCTGAAGCTAGCTTAAAACCCCCAAAACAGGGATTTAGCTTTTCTGAAAAGCTGTTTTTTTTTAACTTTCTAGCTTGAAAAGCGGTCGTAACTTTTTATAATAGACCATTTAACAAATAGCTAATTTTTCTCAGCAATAAACTACAAAAGCAGGCACAACCTAGCTTTCAGCTTTTGGCTTTTGGTAGTTATATATAGATTCCAGCTTATTCCAAAAATCGCTTAAAAGCTAAGCTTTTGAGGAGCTTATTGGCTTTCAAAAGCTGAAGCTGGTTTAAAGCCTCCCAAACAGGACCATACTTAGGCTGAGTTTGTTTAGACTGGAGCTTGAGCTTATTTGGCTGGAGCTGGAAGAAGTCTTTGCTGAGTGAAAGAAGTTCTTTGAATTTGGATGAGGATGGCAATTTTTCAGTAAATAATAGTTAAGTTGTAAGGGTACCAGAAGTGAGATTTTTAGAAGCTCACCCCCGAAAGCATCGTTTTCCTTGCTTCTCTCGCGTAGTGCAAATTGGGCTAGAAGCTTCTTCTCTCCGTCTGGCTGAAAAAATACTGTTTGTTTTGGCTTATGGCTTATAGAGGTGTAGGAGCCAAATAAGCCTAAACTCAAGCCTAAACAAACTGAGCCTTAGTCACTTGCGACATGTTTGCTGATAAAATATTGTACATTTTGCGGTTCTTGTGTAGTTTTTTAGATTATCCCTCGTAAGTCATAATTGGTAACTATATAAATATCCACCACCTTTTTTAAAAAAAATGGCCAGAAATACTGACATTCATTATAAAAGAAAGAACAATAGACGAGCTATACACACGCACACATAACTTCACACACACGCATACCAACATCTGCACTTGTCTCTACGAGAAACACCAAGTTCAAAACTCGAATCCAGATCAGCTAAGCGCCGGCCCTCCCGTGTCCCACGCCATTGAGCCAAGCTTAGTCTTCATATCCACCGCCTTATTGGCTGGTTGCACGCGCGAGATATATTGGAGGGTTTTTGCACAGATTGTACACGTGATTGGTTAAATGGCAAAGTATCTGAGAAACAAGGGAGGAAACAGCTGGCTGATTAGTAAATTTTTAGTCATTATATTATACCTTAGGATTCGTGCTCCCATTAGTTTCATTGGTTCCATCGAACATCTATTCATTGATTTCAATTGCTCAGTGACGGCAGTGGTGCGGCATGACAATGAGGGCATCACTGGCTGCAAGAACACATTCTAGCATTAGGTGGCGTTGACAACAATGGGTCGAATTAGATTTTGTGAGGATACCATAGAGTGTATAACAATTCAGATTCGATAGATAGCGTCGTCGAAGGGCAAACGCCAGGAGAGATGATGTTATTAGGATTTTGCAAATCCAAAGGCAATCCAAACAGTTAATCGGTCAGCTAAAAGAAAACCATTTTTGTTTTTTCTTGAGCTGCACGAAATCTAACAATGCTCTCTTCTTTTCCGATTGGCTCGGTTTTTCTTAAATTTTACTGCTCTCGGTTCAACACCTTCTTTGCTACATAAAACGTGGCCAACCAACCTTCTTTGGCAATCCAAGCAGTTGAAAAATGACCTGTGTTCAGGAAAGCAGTTGAAAATTGACTTATCTGTAGGGAGAGAATCGGTCAGCTAACAGGAAGATAATGACTTCCGTTGTCTCCAAACCTATGTGGGCAGGATCCTCGTGTACCTTACATTTCCTTGTTCTTGTTTTTCTTGGGCTTGGGCTGCATGAAATCTAACAAATGTTCTCTCATCTTTTCCAGTTGGCTTGGTTTTCATTAAATTTTATTGCCCGTTTGGTTCCAAAGCTGCTTTATTACATAAAATATGGCCATCCGTATAATGCTGAGACACACTATTCAAAAAAGTATATCACAGATCCACCAATTCAGCTCTAGAAGTACGCAGTTACATGCTAATGCCCTATTTGGAACGAATTTCACACAAATTTTATAGAAAATAATTTAGTTCCCTTGAAAAATTCCAGCATTCCATACCGGGCCTTAAGCGAGAACACTTTCAATAAACTGATGGGTATAACTGTAAAATGGATATGATGCATCACCAAGGAACATGAACATGTTGAAACGTAACCACAGCTTACTGTTTACACCATTCGATCATCATGAAAGTAGCAAAGGAAACCACATCATTCCATCATTTTGAAAGATTTTGCATAGTGCTGCCAGCAAGCATGGCCTGAACACCTACGCAATATGCTGCTGAGGTAATTTGGGCCAATCACAAAGTAGGATCTGTCCTGTGGTGTTCCTTCTCGGAAGTATGGTGTCTTGAAGAAATGTAGGGTTTGATTTGAAAACCTAGCATTCTTCAGCAGCACTGGCAGCGCTGAGATCAACGCTAAGATCGACAGTCTGCAACAAGAGCACAGAGCTAAGTGTAATCCACCTTTCGAACACAAAATGCAACATTGATCGTAGTTCCAAACTGCAATATCCAAGAGCTATATAGTAGGAAATAGTTTTGCTCAAGGGCACATTCTCTTGGCCAAAAGGAGTAAAACAAACAATGCCTATTGAATAAAAACTAAGTAGCAGAACTCGGGAACAAGTTGTGAACTCTAGAGTTTAAGTCGCATTAACAGAAATAAACATCGGCTACAACTGCATTATTTCAACAACCACAAAAAGCATTTCAAAAGTAAAAGAAGTGAAGCTGAAGCTTACCTTTCCAGTAATCATTGTGTACATATTAAGAACATCTGTCACAGTTGTCTCAAAGTGCGTAGTAGCATCATAACTCTGTAAAGAGAAAAACTGCCATAAACAGCTACTAAAATATTGAGACGACGTTCATTTCATTATCATATACAGCAAAACTTACTGTTGAGACAAAGCAGTTATCAAGAGATGGTTCATTCACTGGTTCATATCTGTCATACATATCAAAAAACAGCTCATCTACTGGACCAAGTAGATCAATTCCAGGCTTTAATTCGGACTGTGCATTATCAGTCTCTGCTTCTGCAGACACAAATGCAATGAACTTCCCTTTTGGCGCAACATTGTGAGTGTATGAACAACAGAAGACATACCTAAGAAACATAAACCAGTATCCATGTCACAGTCAAGCAATGGAAACTAAATTTAGACATGTATCGAATGATTTTTTTTTTGAGAATTGAGATAGAAGAAACCCCACATGTCTGACTTGCGCCCAAGTTGCTTTTGTGGCAAAATAATCTGAACTGAGTGGGAACCATTTGTGTTTGGTATCGGGTGGCTCATAATGGCAATTGCGCGTGCAACTTTTCCAATCTTCCTTACCTGTTCACAAAGTGAACCTCAAATTAGGAGACCATATGTAGCAAAACAGTCAGCAGCCATTAGCCAACAATAATTAGAAGAGAACAGACCAGGAAGGTTTAAATTTCAGTAAATTTGGTTGAAACATATGAATTTCAGTGAATTTGGTTAGAACATATGTAAACAAAAGCACAATTTTGAATAGACACAGTGATGTTTACCTTGTTGGGCAAGTAAGAAGGATCACAGACAACTTTTTTGCAATTAGCAGTTTCTCCTTCTGATGTAACACCGCACACTTTTCCCTCTAAATCAAATTCAACCTGCAAAAGAGTGTATTTGGAGATTTGTTCTCATTCAAGTACATTAATCATTAGCATGAAAGGGATAAGACCTACCTTGCACTCTGGCTTATTTAACATGTAAGTACCACCATAAACAGCGCTTAGACGTGCAAAAGCCTGAACCATAAGACAGCCATGTAAGCATCAACATGCAGTATATAAGGTGTTAGCTCAAAGATTTGAAAAATTACTGACCTGTGGCAGCTCACCCAACCCATATAATGGATAAATATAAGGTGAGCCTCCTTGGAAGCGTGCAAGAGACTCAGCATAAAGCTAACAGTAACCAGTGAAGTTTGATTAAGCTCCATCAATCAAGAATACTTAAACAACAGAAATACCACCAAAGAACATATATACAAGGGAAGCAGATTATAGCACTTATAGTCATGTTCATAAGTTAGTAAACATCTATCTTCTCGGGAAAAAAAACATCTATCAAATCTTCAGTCAGGACATACTTTCATTCTTTTTACAGTATCAAGTGCTGGTTCGTTTAGGTAATGATCATCCCTGTGAAGAGCAAGCGAATGGCCAATGAAATCCACAGTATCATCACCCAATCCATGTTTCCTGACAGGAAAACAACAAATAAGGTTACTTACGATGCAGAATGAGGTAACAAAGATATCCTTTCACAACATGGAGAAGACTTGCCAGCACATCATATATCCTGCAACTCTAGCAATTTTCTCAAAAAGAAAGTAAATCATCCGACCGAACCCTGTTTCTAAAACAAAAAAACAAATGAAAGGAGAACAAAAAAGTAGTGCTTAAGATGCATATGCAATTAGAACAAGCATGTAAACCATTCTTGCCTAACATGGAGGAGACCAAAAACCAGGTTTGGTACATTTCAGCGACTGAACAGAATAAACATCTTTCTTTAAAATTTTTAACCAAAAAAGCAGTATATTAGTGATACAATAATGCTGCCAGAATAGGCCAGGCACTCACGCAATCAATTCTCTACTTGTCATCCTTGTAAGGTCCAATCCTTGATGTGTTTTTGGATCAGCTTCATTGTAATCTTGGACATAAATGAAGAAGTTCCTTGCTCTACGTTTCTCAAATAAGCCCATCAAAGGAGATTTCAGAGCCTCCATGTCAGTCGCAGGAACCTTGTGAATCTGATGCAAATGCAACACATTAACATAATGGAGGTGATCAGTTCGAATAATAGTGTTAAAATACAAGAGATGAAAGAACTGCTTATGACCAATCCAGCAAAGGTGCCATCCTTACAAGATAGGACTACAAAGGGGTGAGTGTAAGCTGAAGGCCTTACCTTCCCTTTGCTGAAGACATAGCTTCCATCAACAGCCTTGAATGCCAAATACTTTGTCACATCAGTGTGAATGAGGGTACGAACCAAAGTTCCATTTGCCATCATAAACTGGACAGCAAGAGAGAGATACTTTATGTTCATCAAGCAATTAACATCTCAATATATTACTTGTAGGCTAGTAGCATTTCATAATCTGAACCAGGCTTTTGTGTATTAATAACAACTATGATATAATTAACAAGAAACGCTATGTGGACCAGTGGTCCAATACCAGGTGAGAACCGGATGGTTATCGATCAAAACTGGTATAACCGCTATCAGAGTACTAGTGCTGTGTTGAACAATATAGATGCTAGTGCAAGACAAAGGAAATGCAAAGTAATACAAGAAAACACAAAGCAAAATGAAAAAGGAAATACTACTTATCTACTTGACCGGAAACCTCTGGACAACCAGAAGAATTCTAGTGTACCAGGTGGGTTCAGAATTTCAGGAAAAACGGGAAACACCGAAACATAACCCTGATCTGGACATTTTTTACATTTTAGTTGCATTGTTTTAAATAGCAGTACTATAGTAGTGTTATGGGTCATGGACAAAGGCCACTATGAAGCGGCCCACAACAACTGCCATACCACATAGCATGTAGTAAGCACTTATGTATAGAGACGTTTCAGCTTCATTGGCACCCATCCATCGATTTCATTGGCATATCCAATCTTCCTGAAGCTCTTTCTTGCACCAACTCGTTGATTTTCCACAAACAATTAATATGTACTGGTATGATACTAAATTTAGAAGTCCCAACTTTTGCAACTATCTAATTTTGTCATATTAATTTTCCAAGAAATGCCCCATGACATGATCAGCAATCATAAACTACAGACCCTACAATCAAGGTAAGTTTCAGATACAAGATAGGTAATCATTATATTTCTCCAAATTTAACTCGTGTGTTGCATCTGCTATCTGTTATGAAACACTCCGCCACACACTCATCTGATCTGCTATTTTAACAATGTTTACTGGTCATACATCAATGTTTTCCTTATTGCTAAATCACTCAAATCAATCGGAATAAAGCCTATAATTTGCCAGGAAAAGTAACGCAACAGCGGTATATTCAGTTAATATTAGCTGCACAAATATGATGAGCCTATACTCATTAACTGTGCTAATAAAAAAGCAGCACACAGATGGATTTCATCTACAGGGGCATGTCACACCTTTGGAACCATGTCTACGTTGTAATCCCTGCTTGCGCCTAGATGCGCCGGTGGTTTGTCTTCTCCCCTAAACCTCTTCCAAAGCTGTCACAGGGGAAAATTAAATTAAATTAAAAAAACACAATGAAAAAAATACTATAATACTTCAACAACCTCAATAACTACCAAAACCAACTGATTGACTTGCGTAAAGACAAGATAATTTTAAAATAGTATGTATGAATACATTTAGAACCTCATTTTAGTTGCATTTTCAATTTAAACCAAACTCCTTATAGATATATAATTGCTTGCCTGGTTCAGGTTGAGGGAGGTGGAATCTCCTCCGTAGTAGTCATTTCTATCCATGTGCAAAACCTGCAAAAGCATTGCAAGAGGATACTTTAGAACCCATTTAGCAAGTTCACCATGTTCGTAGTATCCCTTCAGAATTCAGAAATGTGTTCAGTATCCACCACGTTTGGATCTGCAGTAAAGAAAACTCAAGTGAACCCTCTCTTAGTCCTCGCTACCTAGTCTGTCCCTACTCTCCAACCTCATTTCCTCGCCTTACAAACATAAGCGAATCCCTACTAACATGAATTGAACCAGCTGCAGTCAACGCCACCGCAGTTCGCCTCCTCAACCAGCCTTGCCGCTGCGCCAACTACCCATCGGCCATCGCTATCCAAAGTTCGAGAACTGCCTTTAAGTGTTGCGATTTACTAGGATTCCCGGTACATGTCACCCAACTAGACTAGATAGCATCACAGAGTACGGACCAACAGACCACCACGACGAGACAGCTAAAGTAATTTCCCATCTAACGGCATCAGGTCCGCATCAAGCAGGCGCCAGTACCAGTGTACCACCGCCGGGTCTACTACTACCACTATGAAGCAGCAGCCACCACCCCACCCCCACCCCGCGTAGCGGCTAAGTCAGGGGAAAGCGATCTACCGATCGAGCGGGTGAGTAACTCTACCACGATGCTTCTACCGATAGGAGTGACTCTACCTTGAGGCCGTCGACGGAGAGGAGGCCGCTGAGGATGCATTCCTTGAGCCCCGTGCCGAGCACGATCACGTCGTACTCCTCATCCATGGCGGATTGGCGCGACCGGCTGTGGCAGCCACGGCGATCGCGAGAGTTGGTGCCTGCAAAAGAAGCGAGCAGAGGAACAGATGGGAGAGGAGCTGAGGAGGGAGGCGACTCAGGCGAGGCGGCGGGGATGGGAAGCACTAGAGCTGACGCAACGAGGGCAGGGTATTAAAAGAGCGGTGGGATTTGGGGGTTTCAAAAAGCGACGATTTTCGTCGTGATTTTCGACGTATGTACCCGTTTCATATACTGTACCGACCAGTTAATCACCCTAATTTTTAAAAATAAATTTAAAAAATCAAAAAAA
The DNA here is from genome assembly GCA_036346375.1 of Guadua angustifolia. NCBI lineage: Eukaryota > Viridiplantae > Streptophyta > Magnoliopsida > Poales > Poaceae > Guadua > Guadua angustifolia. Next base: position 34,734,377 of record CM070509.1, on the reverse strand, counting down.
TTTATGCTTCGTAAATCGGTTAAAGATCGGTGAAAATCGAGCGATTTTTCTCTCAAAAAAGGTCATCAAAAGAGTTCAATTGGCCTATCGATTATCGAGGAAAATCAACCGACGATGAATATCAACCGATTATTGAGGAATACCGATCGATTATCGGTGAAATTTGTTTTTTTTTAATTTTTTATCAAAAAGTTTGGTTTCAAAACACTTCAATTTTTGACGATTTTCGACGAAAATGGGTACCGACCAGAGGGTGATTTTTAAGGTCAAATCGATAACGTAAACCATGTTTGGGATTACAGAGGTGGAGCGGTGCAGTGAGATGTCGATCACCGGAAACTAGGGGTGGGCATTCGGTTTATTCGGGTTTTTTGGTTTGATTTTTTCAGTTTTAAATTATTTTAGTTTTTGAAAACTGAAAACCAAACCGAATCAAATATGAAAAAATCGAATCGAATTAACCGAAAAAATTCTGTTAAGTTAATTTGGTTTTTCGGTTAACTGAATTTCATGTAACCATATAACCAGCACACCACACACATCAAAATACATTCAAATTGAGTAGAAGAACCGAAGAAGAAGAAGAAGAAGCATCAAAGCACAATTTGTAGAGTATGCCATTCCAGAAATACATTCCAAGCCAATTTTGATGCCAGTATAGCACAAATAACTAGTGCATTTTGCTTAATAACAGTATAGAACAACGAAAAATATCTCAGCCATTCCAGAAATACAAATTCTTATACTAGCAGCTACAAAAGACAAATTTCGCATGAACAATTTTTACTGTTCATCACTATTCATTTTGCTGCTTGTTTTTTTGTACCCGCTAGGATAGGATGAATTTGATCATGAAATTTTATATGTAGGCATTTTGCTTTTTGAAACTTTTTAGTTCAGTGACGCTGCTTTCATAACAGGTATAGAACAACAAGTCTGATCATTGGAAGGCACGACGCTTTTGTGCGTAGGACCCTGGGAATGTACTCAATTTGCGCGTTGGGGATTACTTTTCTTCGAGTTCTTTGCGCGCTGGGGTGGATCAGTGAATGGGTGATCGACCACGAGCCGGCTTTGTTGGTAGGGTTTGAAATATCGAATTAAGGTGGAAAACGGGGATGGCTCAAAAAATCAATTGGTTTGTAATTTGAAACGAATTTGAAATTGGTTGGCAAAACTGGGAGGAAAAATTCAATTACCGGTCAATTGGGTCGATAATCAACCGATTTATGGCAATTATCGAGCGATTTTGAGGAAAATCGCGAACTGAATAAAAAATGGGTAAAAAATCTTGGAAAATTAGGAAAATTTGTAGAAAATGATGGAAAATTTGTAAAAAGCCGAAAATTTTCCAAAAAAAAGTAGGGAAATGTTACAAGTGTATAAAAAATATGGAAAAAAGATAAAATTTTGACGTGCCTTTTACTATGTTTTAGACAATGTCAAGTTGTATTGCATGCATTTAGCAATAATATATCGACAAATAATATTTCAATTCAATACCACTGACAAATAAATCCAACAAGTCCACATTTCAATAATACTAGATAGGATCTCGCGCTACGTCGCTCCATGTGAAATTTGGTTCGTTGGTTCTTCTTGAAAAAAGAAAGTTGGAGGACCCGTTCGCGAATATACGAAACCATAAGGTCCTTTATGCAAAATTACCGATAGAAGGATCTGGATGTATTTTTTTTGTTTTTGCAAAACTACCCACCGGATGACCCATCCGCGAATATACAGACTACGGAGGCTTTTTTCATAAAATAACCGGCTAGAGGATCTAAACGTAATAACAAAATTACGGAGGGTCTTTTCGCAAAAAAAGCGACACGTGGCTAGGCTGACTGGTCTCCAATTCTTCCGTCTTTTATAGATAAGTTATTCATTTCAATACATGGTGTATGACATTTAAAATCAACATTTCACATCAAAAATAGATGGTCGCACTTGACATAATTTTGTTGACCATCCATTGTTGCACATAAGCCATGTTGGACATATATGGATGCTATGTTAGTAAAAAAACGAGTTGCAATGAAATAAAACATAGAAATAATATATTACCTTTAGAGTTACAGGTAGTATTGTTAGCTATACACTTGGTTGGCCATGTTGTACTCTTTTGTAGACATCATTATTAGTCCTTATATAGTTAGCAACTCCACCTGGTACTCGTGCCAGTTTTGCCCCATCTATGAGCTAGTTGTTTGCCACTGTTGGTGCAACATAGTATAAAATTCAAGGTCTTGCCACTAATAGACCCACTGGGTGGGATATTGTGCATGAGCTTCTGAAATGGCGTAGTCGTAGTGGCCATATGAGTCATAACTCCCTTGCGTCTCGGCGACGTTGAATGAGCTGGAGCTATCCTAAGGTGCATTATGGCTATGTCGATGTTGCCTTCCCTTATCTGCAGTAGTTGTTCTCTGTGACTGTGGAGCATTATGGTCTTTATTATGTGTGGCATAAGTGTATTGAGACTCTCTTGTAAATTCAATGGGACGTTGTTCTTCTGAGCGAAAAGTGAGAGGAATGGAGGCACCGTCATTGCTGTCTGTATTGGAGCTACTATCATTGGACTCTTAGTACGGCGGGCTCCGACAAGCCTCGGGAGTACTATCAGTTGAGTCATCACTTCCTATATTATGTTCCTCCTTTCAAGAGAGCTCTCCTTTTTTTGCTTACTCCCTCGTTGCCACTGCTTGGTGCTTACTCTTTCCTATGTGATTTTACCCATTGTCTTACCTGCCAATTCGGGAATGCTTGTAAATTCAGTATTCTTTCGCAATGCATCAGGGTCAACCAGGTTTATCACAAGGTGTGATAGGAGGGGGTGTCACTCTCAGTCTTAGTGTCTTCCTCATCAAGTAAGAGGTCAGCATTAGATCTCCTTTTCTCCATCTACTATCAGATTGGATTTTCACCGTCGCATAATGTAAGCTTCATAAGATGTTAGAATGGATCGTCTTCAACTATAGACCTTTGACCCTCTTCGACTCGAATTCTAAGGCACAAATTGTAGTTAACGTACACCAACTTTATGGAGTTTCTTGTACGACAGGTGATTGTGAACTTTAGTGTGGATAAAGGTGAACGTGCTCCAATTGCGCTCGCATCCGTTAGAAAAAGCGCAATGCGAAATGATCCGCATAGCAAGCTTCTGGAGCGTGGGTGTGTCCGAATCGAACACACACCGCCAATGTGTTGCAAGGTAACAAAGAAAACAACTGTGGCCTTACATTTAAGATAACATAAGGAAAATACCAAGGGTTGTTTTGAGATCATGTGCCATCCGCTCAGTTAGAGCAGTCGCGAACGTTTCAACCCTCCTTTTGTACAGATCGGCCTCATGAAGAGTGTCCACGATGCTATCAGTATCATCAGCAAGCGCTTAAAAAGTATCTCGAAGATTTGGCAAAAAGTGTTGGTGGTGCCGTATGTGTAGTGTGTCTTAGGGTTCAAGACGACAGCTGCATGAAGTCAAAGAAACATGTCAGCACAAGAATGTAACGTATGTAGAAAAATAAGATATTATGTGCAAGAGAAGAATATATTACTGTCGTTCATGTAAGTGTCTTGTGTTAGGTCACCTATTCTTGGGTCTATGACGTTCACGTATAAGTCAAATATAGCTAAAGAGTCATGCAACAAGTTATCATATTCCTATCGTATTATGTTATACCATAATAGCACATCGCTCAACGTAGACACCTTGTCTTGATCAATGAAATGCAAGAAGGCGTACAACTATTCTACGGATTTAACAACCGATCAAATGTTGTCCCACCAGTCCAAGCTCGAGAGGCATGAATACATGAACCTCCCCTCCGCGGTATCAACAAAGCGTGATGTAGAAATTCCTCTGAGACCATCCATTGCATGATCTTTTCCTTGTGACAAAGGAAACTATCCAGAAATATATAGTTTGTTTCGAAATGAGTAACATCCCACTTGACCAACTTGTCCTTAATATGCTTCTTCATCATAGCATGAAACTTCGAATAGTTGTACAGTCATCGAGATATTCTTATAGTTGACACCATTGTCTGTGACAATCTACATAACATTCCTCGGACCAACCTCGTCTACCACTGAGGTAATTTCCTGTGTAAACAAATAAAATGAAAACCTCCATTACATGATGCGTACTTCCAATAGATTTCAGAAGATAAACAATGAAAGCAAGTACATAGCACATTCACAGACTTGTGGAAGAACATAGCACCATTGCAGTATATCATGAAATTGATGATGCTCATGCGCGTCGGCCTAGTCCAAGAATCACACATAATTGTTATACCATATGTAGACCAATCTAGCTTGAACCTTGCCATCTTCTCCCGTATATCCGCTTCATTGGCGTCTAAATATTTGCTGTCTATGTCTCTCCCACTCGGAAACGAGGCACTCTCGCCTACAAATTTTTCATGGGATGAAAATATGAGCTATTAATCGGCATACAACTAGATGAAAATTTTAAAGATCACTTACCCCATTTTTGAATTTCCCTAACGACGCTAATGAAGTACGAATTGTCTGCTTTCCTCCTCACGATACCAACTGTATGGAAAATTTTGGTCCAAACCAAGCCAATTGCCTACTTTGCATTTCTCCCCTTATGTGTCCACTTTCCAGTGTCAATCATTGTTTGCATAGGGCTACAGACTGTACCAAGGTTGTCATCCCCCACGACCAGTTTTTCTCATTGCGAGAAAATCTAAAATATTCTCAGCAACACACCGCCACCCCCATCTCTAGCCCCCTAGAGGTGCCACTACCACCACTATACTCATACCTGCCACTTGACCGGCTGATAAATTATGCCTCCACCCTCGAGATAGCCATGGCATGCTGGAGTTGCTCCTCCTCCTCAACATCACCTGTGTACTCTGCATATGAACTTATTGGCAGGGAATCTACAGCTACTGCTTCCTTTTTGAGCCTCTCGTTCTTCATTCCCTTCCTCTTATCTTAATCCTTGCATCAAAATCTAGTTCCTATCTTGTTACCGTGCTCCCACACAACGTCGCCCTGCTCTGCCATCTGCTAATACAAAAAAGCAAGAAGTCAATTAATACAAAACATCAAATTAATGTGACTTTTTGCTAAAACTATTTGTATGTGCTAGCAATGAAAGACATTACATCAGTGAATTTAAAGAACTATATGTTTATTAATCTAGTATTCTTACAACATCATGCTTTTTCTCGATAAATCCACTAAATCCTGGCATGCGATACATCATTTTTACTATCGTGAGTGTTTGCTTGATAAATATATGTCTCTCTTCTACATCAAAACTCATGCCTTTTGCCATTATCGTGCATCTCGCAGTAAACGAAGACATCCGGCGAGATCCTCTTGAAGGTAAGGAAGATCACCATCGAAGATAGCTAGACGGTGCTAGATATTCATAAGGATGAGAATCAGCCCCACTCTACCAAATCCCAAACATCAGATGCGCCGGCCTCGGATGCATCTCAGCTGTTAGTTAGAAGAAACTGGTGGGCAGGAAGAGGAAGCCTGCCCAACCCGTGTCCACCCCCGAGGATGACGATGACGATCGATAGAGATTTTGAAGCCCGTATATAGCATCACCTAGGCATAGAAGAAGCAGTGGGCCTCCACACGCGCTCAGGCAGAACCCAGACAACCCGACCGGCAGCTTGCGAAAGCCGCGGAGGCCTCGAATGAGCTCGACCATGTAACATTCTTTTTTTCGGCAGCATCATTTCGCTACCTTGCTGTGCATGATGTAGTCACAAGCAGAAAATTATGCATCAAATTCCAATAATTTTGTGTTTTCCATGGCAAGAGCACACGATTATTCCCTTGATATGGTAAATCGTCGTGGACCATGCCATAGGATTGCTTCATTGCTTCAGTAAAATGAAATTTTACCATTGTACCAAATCTAATAGAGTGACAGTGAATTGCCAGCTCCACATTTAGTGATTTCGTAAACTAACACGTAGTAAAATCTATATAATAGATTTACTACCTCGACAGCCTGAGTTGCGCCCACAGCATTGTAGTGGTCGATACACCATACGCTAGTCACTTCACGGTGGCCCTCGTCGATATATAAATCATTGGGGCCGACAAGATTAAGGTCTGGGATGGGAAATACATGTATGTCAAGCTCTGCATGAGTGGTCTACTCCCTATTAGTTACTAGTAAGATAAGAGCTATGTGTAGTAAGTTTCTTGTGGACAAACAGTAAGTTTAATATAACTTTAATTTACATGGCCAGGTGAGGAGCAAGGAGGGCAGTAGGGCACATGCTACTGGCCAGGGGTGAAAACGGATCGGATACGGACGGATAATGGCTGTACCATATTTATTTTCATATTTTTTTTCGGATTCGGATACGGATACGGATAATCCGGATACGAATACGAATATGGATAATATCGAATACGGATACGGATCGAATACGAATCAAATCGGATACGGTCACGGATATTTATCGGAACACGATAACCCTTTAAATTGTACAAAAGAAATCAACAATCAAAACTTACAACCTTTCATTGCCTACTTGTTTTTCCTCAAAAACCTCATAGGAACCAAGGACCTTTCAACAAAAAAAAACCGTGACAAACTTAATTAGCTTGTGTTTAGTAGCAAGCAACTGAAATAAACCACATACGCTCCATATCCAATCACACCACCTTGATATAATTCTAAAGCATACGAAAAGCAAACAAGATAACTAGAAAAAGCAAGTACATTTCTTTTAAAAAATGATACAGAAGAGCACAGACATTAGAAAAAGCAAGTACTTCTTCACTGCGATGGCCTGAGTGCCTAACGGGGGGAGTAGATCGATCGAGTGACTCTGGTATGGAGAATAGCAAAGCAACTAGGCATTAGGCAAAGGCCTCAGCGCGCAAGACCACAAGGCCACAGCCCGCAAGCCCACAAGGCCGCAGCCCACCGCAAGTCAACAGCGCTCAAAATCCGGATATCTGAGATTACTGTTCATCAGATAATCCGTATCCGTATCCGCCGGATAGTATGCTACCGAATCCGTATCCGTATCCGATAAAAAATATCCGTATCCGTATCCGATCCGGAACTATCCAAAAAATATCCGATCCGAAACTATCCGTATCCGAAAATTATCCGGATCGATCGGAAACTATCCGATCCGTTTTCACCCCTGCTATTGGCCTGTGTGATGGATGGCACATGTAGAGAGCTGTCGGAGAAAGCACATTATGCCACCGCTACTCCACAGTTGTCGGCGTATTTCGCCGAATAGGACTTCGTCAACGGACAGAGTTGACTACTCCTGAGATGGAGGATAGGGTTCGGTAGAGGGCGTCTTCGTGGTTGGAAACCCTAATGACTCCCGCGCGAGGGATTCCGGAGATCAACAGATCAATGAACGCGGTGATGTACCCAGGTTCAGACCCCCAGTGCGGGTAACAGCCCTAAGTCCTGCTAGATCTTTGTTGAGAAAATGTGAAGGCGATTACAATGGTTCCTTTGGTCTCGAGCTTGGATGAGCTCTCTGGATCTCCCCTTCTCCATGCACCAGGGCGCCCTTATATAGGCGGGGTTGGCCCGGGCAGGTGAGAAGGTGACGCTACACTGATCTACAGCTCATTAATTACACCCATCATTGTGATCTTATCACACCGACCCACGACTCATTTATTACACCCGTCACTATAGCCTTGTCCTTCAGGCTTCATTTAATGCCGCTGTGTGGCTTCGCCCGGTCCCCCCGGGATATGACGCTCCTGCGACGGGTTTGGTGAGAGATGTCAGAGGGATGGGCCGTCGTCATGTCGATAGTAGAATTCCTTGTAATCAATGGCTCTGACACAGCGTGTCAGGGGAAGGAGACTTCGAGGCGAAGTCTTCTCCTCGTTCCTTTGGTTGCCTTTATGGCCTGACGAGGGGGGCCCAAACGCCCGCCCGCTTGCCAGGCCGCCACCTAGGCCGACGTTCGGCGGGCAGGGCTTGATCGCCCACCTGCCCGTCAGGCCGCCACGTGGGCTTCCCGCCCAGCGAGAAGGGCATGACCGCCTAGTCGCCGCCAAAGCGCCACGGAGGCCGACGTCCGTGGCGTGGCTTGATCTCCCACCGCCCACTAGGCCGCCACGTGGGCCGCTCGCCCGGCGGGCAGAGCTTGATCGTCCACCGCCCGCCAGCCGTCACGTGGGCTTCCCGCCCGACGAAAGCGAGGCTTGATCGCCCACCTACCGCCAGCCGCCACGGAGGCCGACGCCCGGCAGGCGGCTTATCGCCCACTTGCTCGCCAAAGCCGCCACGTAGGCCGCTGTTCGCGTAGCGTGGCATGATCGCCCACCGCCGCCAGCCGCTATGGGGCTTCCCGCCGGCGATCGAGGCTTGATCGCCCACCGCCGCTAGATCGCCACGTGGGCGCTCGCTCAAGGGCGGGCGTGATCGCCCACCGCCGCCAAAGCCGCCACGTGGGCTTCCCGCCCGGCGAGTAGGACTTGATCGCCCACCTGCCCGTCAGACCGCCACGTGGTCTTACTTTATGCAGCGAAGAGGGTACCTCGGTGCAAAGTATACCGATAACAGTATACGTTCCTATGATGTCCCTATTCCCTCCATCACAAGGCGAGGAGGAAGACACGGGAAGTCCAACTGCCACCGTGCAAGGTACAGTAAATGCCTATACATATCACAATGTAATCACGATCTTCTTGAAGTAATTTTATATGTAAACTCATGTCATGTAGCATGTGGAAATAGTAAAATGCTAGCAAGGCGAGGATGCATGATGACCCTGCGAGGATAACAATATTATTACCATGATCGAAGCCGATATCATTGTAGGACTGCACCCCAACATTTTCGAGAAAATTATCATTGTGCCACTCTGGACATGTGGCTTCACCCAAATGCCATTATTAACGTGGCAATCGCCAAAATGCCACTTTCAACGCTGACAACTCGTTTCCATGCCATTTTGGAATTTTTTGGTGTATTTACTGGATAATAGCATGGGGAAATGACCTCTTTGCCCTCGGCACTGTGCACTCCAGATCCACTCCAGATCCGGCGACAGTTCAACGACTTCGACCCAGCGGAGAAGCTGCACAAGCTCTCCTTCTTCAACTGGTGGATGTTCACCATCTTCCTGGGCATCCTCTTCTCCACCACCATCCTCGTCTACCTCCAGGACAACGTCAGCTGGTCGGTCTTCCTCGTCGGCACGCCACAAGGTGCCGCAGGGCAGCCCTTTCGCGAGGATGGGCAAGGTGCTCGCCGCGGCCATGTGGAAGTGCGGCGTCGCGCTGCCCGCCGACGCAAAGGAGCTGCACGAGCTGTGGAGCTGGAGCACTAGTCGTCGGTGGCGAACCCGAACTTGAGAGCAGCGGCGTGGGCCTGGAGGCCGAAGGCCGGGGATCCCGGACACGCGGCGCATGCCTTGATGAGGAAGGGGAATGTGAACTTGTTGGGCGCACGGCTACAGAGCATGAGCGGAAGAAGGAGGCGGCGAGAGACTGATTTGAGGGGAGCGGGGAGGTGGCGTGGCGCGGATGAGGGTGTTGACGAGGAAGGCATCGGCGGGAGGGAGGGACGGAGGAGGGCGGCGACGAGGGCTTGAGGAGCGCTGGTGTCTGGCGAGGCGGCAAAAGAGCCCGTGAGGACGAGCGGGTTGGAGTGAAGGCCGGACTTGAGGAGGAAGGCAAGGGATCGGAGGAGGGACGCCGCGTCGAGAAGCGCCAACAGACGGAGGCAATCTTTGCTTTCCACCAGGCCGTGGTGGAGAAAAAAACAAAGTCTTAGGGCAAAGAGGTCATTTCCCCATATTATTATCCGGTAAATGCACGAAAAACTCAAAAATGGCATGGAAACGAGTTGTCAGTGTTTGAAAGTGGCATTTTGACGATTGCCACATTAATAATGGCATTTGGGTGAAGCCACATGTCCAAAGTGGTACAATGACAATTTTCTCAACATTTTCACCCCTAATCGTTGGCTGTGGTGAGACCATTGCCCTTGTCCACCACTCCAGAGTAGCCCGAGGATGTCAATGAGGATGCAACTAAAGCCAGCATTAGGCTAGAAGCTCAAAAGGGGCTGTAGGGCGACAAGCACACAGAGGTATTGAGTATATTAATTTTAATAAATGGATGTCGACAAGCACACAGAGGTATTGAGTATATTAATTTTAATAAATGGATGTCATAAGATTGCTTAGGGTTGCCGGCCCGTAATTCATATTTCCTTTGTTCATGGAGGCAACATGCACCTGAGAGTCTGAGACAACATGCACCTGAGGGCCGGGTCACAAGCACACAGACCCAGTCAAGGTGATCCCAAGGCCGTTGCCCCAACACCGCTCCCTCCCCCTAGGAAAACACTGAGCCTCTGGCTGCGGCGAGACCTAGCTAGGCCCATGCCCACCACTCCAGAGCGGCCCCGGAGCGACAACGCCGAGGCGATAGAAGCTGTTACGGAGATAGAAGCTGAGAAGCGGACGGAGGCTGTTAAGCAAACGAAGGTATTAAATATAGTAATATCTTGGATGTATAATATAAATTTAAGTACAATTGAAAGTAATTTGTCTTTCTTTTTTGTAACAAGTTTACTTAGATATATACATTAAGGTCATCTCAGTTTACTATAGCATATACACATCAGTTTTGTCTAATGTGAAGGAGTAAGAAAAGAGAAGAGAGAAGATAATCGGCTCTTATTAAAATAGGTGCTATAGCCGGCTAACAGCCGGTGTTGGAGCCAGCACAAGCAATTGTTAGTGTTAAAATTAGTGTTTTGCCAATAGCCACAAAGATGAAGTTAGTGTTGAATGTCCAAATTAAATGTTTTAGTGTTTATCTAGAGATTACCTTTAGATATAGTTATTATGCAAACTAGTTTCATTGTTTATTTTAGATAACATATATGAGAGATGGAGTAAATAGTAGGTTTTGTTATTGTACTTGTTCTTACAGAGACTATTAAGAACAAAACAAAATAAAAGCTAGCCAGAGAACCGAGTGATACGGTGCTTAAAATACAATTTTAACCACTAATTTCTAGTGTAATAATTTATAGAACCTAACAAAAATTACACTTGAATGAAATTATTTTTGAGATAAATCTATATATCATTTTCATATATTTAATCTGTAATATTAAAATAATATTGATAGCTAAGTTTTAAAAATTTTAACTGTACGTAGCTTAAAATGATATTCTTTCGTGACTACTCAGTCCCTTCAGCTTTTCGAAAGTGACGAAGTTTCTTGACTTTTCTATCAGGTCTTCAATCACAGTACGGTCTTTCTCCTTGATAAGCAACAGCCACCGCTGATTTTTCTAGGTTCTTGATCTGCATCCTTTCGGTTGCCTTCTCTTCGATTGGGATCCCTGGTCTTGAATTCTGTTACTCTTCCTGGGGCCATCACATGATCCTTGACCTGGGACGTGTATTATGGTTCTTCCACTCATAGGAACAGACCACCGCCTACCTTCGTTATCCTCTTGCATTTCTGTCCCGTCTACTTCTGCAGGTTGAAAATTATCAAGTTTTTGGACATCTTCCCTTTCATTCTTACCAGAGCACAGCTTCAAGGATAGAACTCTCGAACCTATTGTTTATCTTGCTCCTGACATCTCTTTTTTTAAAAAAATAGCCCACCATACATACATTTACAAATTTAGTCATCTCTTTTACTGCAGAAGGTATAACAGATAACACATGTTTGTGCGCGAGGAGAGCTAAAGTTGATGGAGCTTGGCCGACTGTAGGACTCATCGCGGCAAGTTAGCTTCCACGCTACTCGGGCACGATAGCGAGCTCTTGTTGTACTTGTCCGCACGCTGCCATGCTCGATCGCCTTGCTGTGGTGCCGACCAGCTTCCGCGCTCCTAAATGTGGCAGGAGACACGTGCCATCGTCCACCGCGGTGGGGTGAGAGGCAAAAAAAAAAAGGTACAGAAGCAATGAGTTCTGGTCTCTTTTGTCCATGTTCTCAGATTCTTCATTGATATCTTTTCCACTAATATACTTCCTCTGTTTAAGTTTATAATACGTATTTTTTTAATATCTTCTTTATAAATATATGACATATTTTATATTATAATGCAAAATTAGTATGATATTCCTTATATGCCTTTAATAAATATCCATCTTTATTTCATATTCTCTACACACATGTATTAAATATAGTGTTTAGTGATATTTGTAATAATTTAGTTATTTTCAATATATTCTTAATCCTTGTGCTAAAAAGAAATATGTATTATAAAGTACGGAGGGAGTAATCAACAGTATGTTGCCGTCTAATTTTAGTGGGCAAAAATAGTCAGCCACGATTGCAAAGGGGGGGATCATGACGACCAAGTCGGCCAATGAAAGACCTAGAAGCGCTAAAGCCGGCCATTGAGTAATCTCAAAGGAAGAAAAGCAAATTTTTGGAAAATACTGGGATAGGACGGTTCAGCTGGCCTGTAAGGATCCATCAGTCGGAGGAAAGATCTGATGCGGATGACAAAGATGGAAGCAAGAAGATCGAGACGGAGATGGAAAGGCAACTTCTCGAAGAAGTTGGGCCAATATGAAGAGCAATTTAGTCAGCATCCATCCGGTTTGTTGACAAAGAGGTTACATTATCTTTACTTTTTTCCGGTGCCTTATGAGTAGTTTCATAGCAAGTAAATCCGATTATTTATCAGAAGGAGTTTCGTAAATAAATTCATTTTTTTATCGGTAATTCGGTATACTATATTTCTTAAAGATTGAAAAGTTCCCGTGCCGATCGTTTTCCAGCCGGCTTAGCTCAAAATTTTTTTTTGCGTTTAAGTCCTTCGAAAAATCCGTAATTACGCGTCGGTCCTTTTCGCGTTTTTTTACAAAGAGAACTTTAAAAAATACGAATATTTCGTGAGAGGACCCTAAATAGATACCGCAAAAAAACGTGGTGACGTTTCGATCCCCTATTTTTTTATAGTCCCTCGACAATTTTTTTTAAAATTCGGTCCTCTTTCGAACACAATTAAAAAAAAACTTATCACGAGTTGCCGGTGTTTTTTTGTTAGAAATAAGATTATTTTTATAATTACGTTCGAAGGGAGATTACATTTAAAAAATTTACCAAGAACTAGAAAACTGATCACATCCGCTCAGGCTCAGAACACAACCGATCGATGCGCAATTGCGCAAGCCGTGCTCGCCCAACCCCCCAAGGAGAGAACCAGTCCAACGCAACATGACCCAAGCAGGCAAGCCTGGCCAACTTGCGCTCGCCCTCCCAAAGAGATATGCAAACATGCGACGCATTAACTAGTGTGACCCCTGCTTGCTAAACAAGCAGATACATACGCCGATGCGATTCTGGGACAGCAACATTAATTAATTATTTAATCAACCAGATATTTGGTGCATGCATATACATCGGTCCATGGTTAGCTTGCTCTTGCCATGTCTGGCGAGGGAGTTAGTATCGGTGAAGAGATACTGGCCATCTTGCATGAGACCCTTGCATCGATCGATTATCAATCCGGTACTTACATTTGATTTGTTCTTGGGTAAATAATTGCAGATCGGCCATGCACCTTTGACATCGTAGCTCCTATATCAGGGATGGTTTGCAGTCGGTCCGAAAAATAAACTAGAACTAGAATCAGATCGCGTGATAGCTCGGTGGTAGGCATGGTTCGAAGCTGGTCTAAAAACCTCGTTGAATCAAATCATGTGATAACTTAGCGGTAGCGATTAAAAAGATGCCCTGTAGCGTTCTGGAGAGAGAAGTCGTCGAGAGATTGGATTGAATGACTGACCATGTACTATGCATTCGGTCCTAACTCGTAACTACGGATCAGAACCTTACCATCCATCTCCTCAATCTAGAGGCGTCACATTCAGTTTTGTCGTACGGGCTTACACTCGTGCGATCAAGGAACCATGCCTGATGCATCTGTACCGAACTCGTCTGCTCGCCCAGTCATTCATACCCAATCGATCGATACCGTTAACCTGATCGAAAGGGACCAGAGTTGGACGGGCGGGATGCTCTCCAGGGAGGAGGAACCCTAACAGCACTGAATCTGAAACCATGTGAGGCTGCCTGCTTGCATACAAGGATTGAAATCTCGTTTCGCTCTAAATATGGTTAGTGGCCGGAGAACGAAATCTCAGCGAGATCTTATCATTTCAAACAAATTCAAGACAAAATGTAAAAAACAGAATTTAAATTCTGGTTTTTTTCCACCGGTAGGACCGAGATCTTGGCAAAATTGGGCAGCCCGAAATCCGGTCGAAACAGTGTCGAAAAATTTTGAAATTTTTTTGGAGATTTCTGACACATCAATTATATTCCCATAAAAATTTTAGATGATTATTAAATCTAAGGAATTTTTAAAAATTCAAACATTTGCCACTGTTCTGATAAAACGTTGACCGGCAAGTTTGAACCGAATGAAAAATGAAACAAATCACGTTAGAAAATTTTGATTTTTTTTGCATGGTTATGATACATCACTAATATTTTCATAAGATTTTTAGATAATGATTAAGCTTTATAAATTTTTAAAAATTCGGACAGTGCTACTGTCCTAATAAAAGGCATACCGGCAAACTTCAACCAAATAAAAAATGGTACAAACCAAGTTAAAAAATTTTAAAATTTTTTTGGATGTTGCTGATGTATCATTAACGTTTATATAAAATTTTAATATGATGATCAAGCTTCAAAAAATTCTGACAGTACTATATCCCAATAAAAGCCTAATGATCAATACATAGATTTGCTTTAATAATAAAAAAGGTTAAAAAATTTTCAAAATGGTTCTAAGGAAATTTTTAAGATCTTATAAAAATTTTGAATCATGATCACACTCCAGTAAATTATAAAAAATTTACCAGTGCACTGTACAATTTATGTTCTTTCTGTTTTTTATTTTTGAAATGTAACAAATGAAGTTCAATGCATATATAGATTTGATTGAGCAAACAAAAAAGTTAAAATTATTTTAAAATTTTAGAGAATGGTACTGAGGAAATTCTTAACCTCTCATAAAAATTTTGGATCATGATCACACTCGAGAAAATTTATAAATTTTGACAAGTTTACTATCCCAATTATGTTCATTCAGTTTTTGATTTTTAAAGATAACAAATGAAGTTCAATTATTTTGAATTTTTTTATATGATGCTACACTTTTTAGGATGGCCCCATTAATTTTTCACATCATGATGAGTATGTACAATTTTATAAAAATCTAACAGTGTTTTTGCAGTTTTTAAAAAATATCTCAAAAATTCGGTTTTTCAACAAATTTTTATAGGAGATGACTTTCTTAAGGGTTATTAGACCAAATCCGGTCAAATCTGGCAAAAAAGTAAAAAACCGATTTAAAATCCTGAGATCTCGGTGTAGCAATTCAAATATTTTAAATTTCTTTTCACTCAGATCGGCATTTTAAATTTTGTCCACGTCTGGTAAACGAGATATAGCGATGAACTGGCGAGATTTTGGACTTGCTTGCATATATCGATCCGCAGGAAAAGTGTCACAGGATGGCCAACCATTCGATTTAAACCAACGAATCAACAAACCGTGCACCGATGTACACGTCTAGCTAGTCAATGCATGTGTCTGACTGACTGTAGATATGTGTATATCCATCCAGATGCACCACCCCCAGGAGCACAAAAGTGGTAGGTTACCAGCAGCTGCTGATGCTACTGTTGGACAGCATGGATCACCATACACTGCACCCAGCCCTACAAATCTTCGGAGTTTGTCCTCCAACACAAGCCAACTGGGTACTACATGTACAAGAGCAGAGCATACCAATGCTAACGTAGCACATCAAGGCAGTCAGTCAATCAGAAGCCACATCCGTAGTAGTATCTACCCTTGGTCATTGTGCCATCCAAATTGAGAGCTTTGCTCACAAGCCATTCAGTGGCAAGGCAAAGCAAGCTGCTCCGTCTATATGTATGTACCACCACTACCGCATATCATACTGCGAAGTCCAAATTCTACACTGCAATCTTGGAGTCGTGCAGAGTGCAGACCGCTGCTGAAATATGCAGAGGGGGGCGACGAGGAGTGGGTCTCCGGCCGGCGGTGGCGCCGAGGGGAAGATGCAGACTCGTTCGGCGCAGAGACAGGGGGCGCTGGGGGGGTACTTCACGGCGGAGCTGGCCGTGCTGTTCCTCTGCCTGACCACGCTGCTGGTGTTCCTGCCGCTGGTCCTGCCGCCGCTCCCGCCTCCGCCGCTCGTGCTGCTGCTGGTCCCCGTGGGGCTCATGGCCGTCCTGCTGGCGCTGGCGTTCGTGCCGTCCGACAGCCGGAGCAGCATCGCCGCCTCGTCGTGCTTGTGAAGATGGAAGACAGCGACGCGCGCGCGCGAGCCTGCGAGTTTGTTTCGGAGTTCTTCTTTATTTAATTTTTAAAATTTTGCATCGTTTTGATAGCTAGGAAGGAATTGTTTGGTTTTTGTTGATTAGGTTGCTTCTAATTAACTTCAACCGTATACATGTAAAGAAATCAAAGGTTTAATCTTCTAATTAGGAGAGGTCATCAAGCGGACCTGATGTGCTGCACGGATTTGTCCGGTTGTTAATGCTGAGCTAGCTGGGTTCAGACTTCAGAGAACGGCTTTGGCTCTTGATTGGATCTGGGTAATGAGCCGGACTTTTTTTTTGGTCTGGTTCCCGGCATGGCCGGCTTAACACGGTCAAAAGTATAGCACAATATGAATATCGCCGGATCGGATCAACACAGTATAAATAATAGATCATATTGAATCTGAAAACTCGAAATGATAGGTAGCCAACCTAATACTACTAATTGGGTTGTGCCTAGGCCGACCCAGTACGAAAGCAGTCCTTCCATAAGAGCATTCTATCTATAGCTCAGCACATCATCAACTAACTCACTCTGGCAGCCTAACCTATCATCAATAGTGCCTTCCTCTTCATCTCCTCTCATGACTCATTTGGGGTAGTCATCGTCTCCCTACGCCTCCTCTCATCCGACATAGTCGCCATCTCCTTGGGCCTCCTTCCATCTAACACAGTCGCCGTCTCCCCCATGCCTCCTCCACCCTCAGCTTCTTCCCTACGTTACCACCTCCCCCGCCACCCCACGCCATCCCCTCCTCGCCATCCCACACACCCTCGAGCCAGATCTAGCGACCTTCACCATGTCGTTACTAGATATGACTTTGCGGCATTGTGCCACTAGTTTCGCCCCCATCTCGAGGAAGAAGACGATGTTGACTAGAGAGGAAGAAGACAGTGGCGCACTAAATCAACAATTCTCACCACCTCGACGCAGGATCTAGCAGTTTTCGCCCATGCCACCACCCCATGCAGCCTTCCCGCATCGTGTCACCAGATTCCCACTCACAATATGTGCTTCTTCTCTGGCACTAGCACCTTCCTTGCCTCCAACCAAGCTATACTCTGAAGTCGCAACCACGTCGATAGGTGCCTCAGTTGTTCCCAACTCATTTCCTCTCCTCTGCAATAGCCCAAATGGATCTAACCTAAGCCGACACGGCATGGAGGTGGTCCAGCGATCTCGGCTTGGTTCAATGCTCAAGTCTACTCGTGATCTATCACATAGTTTGGCAGAGCTTTTGCATTGTATCAGTAAACTACAATTTTTAATACATTTTTCATGATTTTATTTTCAAAAATACTATATAAAACACTGAACTAATTTTTTTCGTTATGAAATCACATAGTTTGGCAGAGCTTTTGCATTGTATCAGTAAACTACAATTTTTAATACATTTTTTCATGATTTTATTTTCAAAAATACTATATAAAACACTGAACTAATTTTTTTCGTTATTTCATCCGAATTTCTAACATTTGGAAGTGCTTGAAGATTTTGTCACCACCCTGCTGCTACAGCTGACTTTGGTGAAGTTGAATCCACTCACACCTTGCGCCGTGCTGCAATGGAGCTGGTTCCAGCTTGCCCACCCGCTCCCTCCTCCATAGATAGATAGGGTTATGCACTGCGCTGCGTCATGCGAGATTTTATCGGGCGACGCTGCGCCGTGTGAAATTTAGGAAATTCGGTCGCATGACGTTGCGCCACGTGAAATTTGATCTGCCGAATATTTTCTGAAAAAATAGCGTAATTTTGGTTTTTGTTTCTTAAAAATAATAGACTGCTAGGAGCCGTCGGCGAATTTTTGAATTTTTTGAGAGAAAACCGCGGAGGGGCCTAAACATAATTTTTTTTTTTGCATAATTTTGGTTTTCTTGTTAATTGGCGAATCTGTGGACTGCTATAAACCGTTGGCAAATTTGTGGTTTTTTTTGGAGAAAACTTCGGAGGGACCTAAATGTATTTTAGTTTTTCTTCGGGTTCAATATGCTAATTTCAATTTTATGTTTTTTCTAAGAAAATAGGTTGCTAGAAGTCGTCGGATTTTTTTTTAGAAAACCGTATAGGGATCTAAATATAATTTTATTTTATTTACATAATTTAGTTTTTTTTAAAGGCAACATATCATGTGCACACAGGCCTTTCTGTGTACACACCATGCACACCAACTAACAAAAGTCACGAAAAATTCTGAAAAAATTATAGATGTACTTCATATATTACTTTACCTATGTATAAAATTAGATTCAAATTCATTATATATCAAGAGTTACAAAAGAGAAAATACTTGACAAGTTTAGAGACTTTAAACTTATCGAATTTTCTTTTTGTAACTCTCAATATATAATGAATTTGATCTTGAAACTTCATACATATGTAGAGTAATCTATGAAGTACATCTATAATTTTTTTCAGAATTTTTTGTGACTTTTGTTAGTTGGTGTGCACGCTGTGTACACGGAAAGTCTGTGTGCATAGAATATATTGCCTTTTTTAAATAGGTCGCTAAAGAAGGATGCCATCACATTTCTAGCCTGTGCATATTTATTTTTGTGAATCTAACCTCTTTTTGAATGGAATTACAAAAATAACTCTGTTCGTGACCGTGAAAGCGTTGAAAGATGATACGTGTGGGAGCACCTTCTGGTGCTTCCGCGGTTAGAAATAGGGCTATTTTTGCAATTACCTTTGAAAAAGGCTAGATTTGCGAAAAAAATTATCAAGGGCTAGAAAAAAGATGATTTTCCAAAGAAGAGGTGGAGTAAGAGCCAGCGGTAGGTTTAGGGCATCAGGGGAGGTAAGAGAATAAGGGAGATACTTTCTTTGTCTAAATTTATATATCATTTTTTATATAGATAAAAATATTGAATATTGCTAGAGTACTTTTAATTATTATCTATAAATAGTAAATTTAATTCATGAATTTAGAAAACATCAAGTAAATCTAAGTATTTATTAGGGGTATAAAGGGAACATCATACTAATTTGCATTAGAATATAAAATACACCCTAATTTATATATAAAACCATTCAAAAATATACTCTATAAACTTCGATGGAGGGAGTAATATGGAGCGAGGAGATGAATGATTGGATCTAAATTAAATGGTAAGGAAAATTTCTAACTTATTTCATAAAATTGAGTCGAGGAAAATTTCAACTTATTTCATCGGAAATTTTTAGTTGAGCAATAAAACAGACAACCCCTTTTTTCATTTTGCGATTCTAGAAATTTCATGTAGTGTATACTCCCTCCTTTCAAATTTATAATACATATTTCTTTTTACATAGAACAAAAAATATTAAAAATCACTAGACTACTCTTAATTTTTATCACTAAGCACTACATTCAAAACATGTATGTAGATAATATAAGGTAAAGATGAATATTTATTAGGGATACAGAGGAAACATCCCACTAGATTTGCATTAAAATATAAAACACGCTTTATGATTATGAATAAAATTATTAAAAAATATGCATTATCATCCCTATATTAAACCTTGCAAGGTTCCGACCCTGGGAAGGCATCTACGTGTCGCCCGTCTGTTGAGGGTTAATTGAGATTTTGCCATTCCATACATCGCGCTTCGCCAAAATGTCATTAGTCACGTGGATTTCGCCATAATGCCATCCCGAATGCGAGTCTCACCGCCAAAATGCCATTTTATATTTTCTCTTGTATTTTCCTTTTCTTTTCCCTCATTTTGCCACATGAAATGACTCTTTTGCCCCTGCGCTTAAACTAAATACAATAATATCAATATCAGAATTTTTATAAATAAAATATAATATATATTGACTTGAAATTATTAAAATAAAATATAATAGCCGTAATAAACCTCTACAAAAAAGTTTCAAAAATAATAAAGTTGAATTAACCATTTTATAAAATCAAAAATGTAATGGAATCAAAAGCAATATTAGCAAATGTCGAAATTTTATAAAAATAAATATAACTGATAAGTGTCTGAAAATTTTATGTTAGTTCCCAACAATTATTATTATTTCACATAAAAGTATCATATAAAATTAAGTTTATTTGTTATCTAATAAAAATAAAAATCTGAAAACTAAGTTTTAATGTAATGACCTTGTCGTAATTCCGTGATTTTTCCGGACAAGATTTTAATCCACCAATTTTTCTCGATATCAATGCCTATCCTCGATCTCAGTCAAAAAGTTTCAAAATTTTCAACTTTAATTGATAGCTAAATTTAATGAATCCCATGCCCTGCATAAAGAGTCTCGTTTTTTTATTTCGTTAGGGCAAAAGAGTCTTTTCACGCGGTAAAATGAGGGAAAAGAAAAGGAAAATACAAGAGAAAATATAAAATGGCATTCTGGCGGTGAGACTCACGTTCGGGATGGCATTATGACGAAGTCCACGTGACTAATGGCATTCTGGCGAAGCGCGATGTATGGAATGGCAAAATCTCAATTAACTCGTCTGTTGAAGCCCTTTAGAAAAATTAGTAATTAGGTTTAGGTCCTTTTAGCGGATTTTTTTTATGAAAAGGATCTTTTGGTTCAGCAAAATCGCGGATTTTTCATGAAAGGATCCTAAATAAATGCAAAAAAAAATGTAATTACGTTTAGATTGTTCTAGCTATTTTTCGCGAAAAGGATCTTTCGATTTAGCGCAAACGCGGCCAATTTTTTTTAGAAAACACCATCGAGAACAATGAAATTTTTTTTGCATAAAAAATTCGGGTCAAATTTTTTTGGCGGGCGCGGCATCTCGCGCCTCATGTCCTCCCTCCGCGAGCGCCCCTAAAAAAATGTGGTTACGTGTAGGTCCTTTCAGCAGTTTTTTTTATTTTTTGCATAAAAAAATCGGATCAATTTTTTTTGAGGGGCGCGGCATCGCGCCTCGTGCCTTCCCTCCACGAGCGCCCCTAAAAAAATATGGTTACATGTAGATCCTTTCAGTAGTTTTTTTAGAAAAAACCTTTTGGTTCGGCGAAATCGCGAAACTTTCGTAAAAAAGCCCTAATAAATGCCAAAAAATGGGGTAATTACGTTTAGATTATTCTAGCTGTTTTTCACAAAAAAAAACCTTTTGTTTTAGTATAAATGCGGATGTGTATGACGTCTTACACCGCGAAAACATTTCTAGTAAATTCAATCAGAGCAGGTAAACAAAGGAAACCGTCGCAGAGCTTAAATAACTTGCACACGGGACGGGAGGCCACGTAGTAGAAACAATCCAAATGTAGGGGCCGAATACTTATTTTCTATTAATTACTTTGAAAATTTTGTGTGTCCCTCCTCTCTTCCACACCTGGTCCTAAAAGGCGGACCAAAGCACGCTTCACGAGAAAATCTTATGCGGAAAATAAATGGCACATTTTTTTCCCATTCCACAGATTGTAGGTTGTGTTAATTGCACATGATGTTGATTGTTCACTATATACATTCTGTGATCCAAAAAAAAAAAAAAAAACCGAAATAAGATCACATACTACGCAAATACATAATAGCGTAAGCACCTTTGCTAATCGAGCGACACAAATAAGATGAATTCAAAAGTTGTCCGATAAAAATAATTAACACTCACGGCTCAATACAGGGGAATATCTCAATCCAACGGTGCCAAATACGTCAAAATAGGTACACTACTATAGAAATTCAAATCACACGGTACATGATCTAAATATAGGAAAAGAGAACTGCAGTTGATCTTTTTTTAGATAGTACAAAACAGACGTACACACAACACTCACACCACTCACGCAGTTATTGCTTTGATCTTTATCCAAATAAAACATCAAACCCAAAAGGGGTGTTGGGATGTTTCATTGGAATATTTTAAGATTTAGTTTAGTGGTGGTATTTTTAAGGCATTCAAAGAATGTATAAGTAGTCCGACAAGGATCGATGCCCATATTAGGAATCCACTGGGCTTGCAAGCCCAACCCTCCTCGTCGTCCTCTCCGTTCGGCAAGCTCCGGCTCTACCTCCTCTCCTCTGCATCCACATCCTTCGCTCATCACGGTCGAGACGGTGGTCACGCCGTTGGCGATGCACATGTTGCGATTGCGCTCCGGCACAATCCTCAAACCATAGCTGATCGCTAGGCGCCCAACTCAGAGCTAGCCACGACGATCGAAGTTGCCGTCAAGGCCACAATCATAACCAAGCCCATACAACAGACTCCTTAGTCCTGACTGAGGAGTCATCAATACCTGCCACATTAGACATCATCAGCGCCAACGGAGATGGCGGCGGGCAGCCGCGGACCCACTTTGCGGCGCGAGGGGCTGGAGCACTAGCTCTGTTAGTCGCACGTTTGGTACCTTCATACTATCTTTGATATTACATGTATTACTGATCTAGTTAATTTTGTTATTAAGATTGGAACTTGTACATATTTTTAAGCTTTTGAAACATACCATCCATATTATCTTTAATTATTTGCTATTTTACATTTGTTGCTCATCAATTTATGTACCAGTTTGGATTGCACATGATATTCAAATATGTTTTTGCTACAGTTATCTTGATAATAGTTTCGCACTAGCATCCCTTTAATTTTATCCCGTGTACAAACTAACGGTGAGAGTGTGTTGTACCAAAAAATGTGACGATGGATTTATCGGCTCAAACACATGAGAATGTCGGGTTCAATTCAATTCATGGCGTGCTAATTAATTTAATTCTGCAATCGGTAAGAAAGATGAAAAAATATACCCAAAGCCAATCCAGTGCAACAATCGGCAAAGATTTAAACAGTTAAGAAGCCGATAAAATCAAGGGTAACGGTAAGTCTAAACAACCAATTAGGACTGATTAGATGGTAAATAAAGATAGACTTTCCTGAAAAAGGCGATACGAACAAGATCGGAGAAAATCAAATTTAACTTAATTAGAAATGACTAACAATCGAAGATGCACAACTTTATTGATCAAGATCGGATTAAAAAATTCTAAATTACAGAGCTACTCCTAGTTGACAAGAAGAAAAAAATAAATGCGAGTTGTTTGATTGATTGGGGCTGTTGTTTTTGCTCGCTCTTGGCAATCTTTTATAGTGCATTGGCCGATTGTGTCTTTTTCTAATGCGTTATCAACCATGATTCGTATCAGCCTTTACACGGACAAAATTTCCATGTTCGAATCAATATCGGTTATAATTCTATCGTTAACTTAATTTTTTCTTTTTTAACCGATATCGACTAAAAATACCTCTTTTATGCTTAGTCCTGACAAATTAATCATGCTTTACTAAATTCTAGTGCAAACAATGTGACAAACACCACATAATCTTTTTCTCTTTAGACTTTCTCCCCACCGCGGTTTTTCACCTCGGTCTCCAATATTTTTCAAATAATTCGTCAAAAGAGATATTTCTACAACTCTATCTCTCTATTTTTTTCCCGTTTCGCTCATTATTTTGACGATTTAAAAAATAAAACGCCGCCGGGAAAAAAAATAATTTTTTCTACGAAAACACGACACGCGTGGCGTGTTACGCCGCGAAAAATTTTATGTCCTTTCAACCGTTTCGCTCATTATTTCGACGATTTAAAAAATAAAACGCCGCCGAGAAAAAAAAGAAAATTTTTCTGCGAAAAAACGACACGCGCATACCATGAGTCTCGATATTTTTAAACATGTATTATTACTCGTGAACGCGTAGAGTGTTAGATTCGACAAAAGAATGTTGTCATCTCTAATAGTTTTCACCCTTTTCCTCTAGACTTTTTCCTCACCGCGGTTTTCCACCTCGGTCTCAATATTTTCCAAATAATTAAATCCGAAAAGATGTGCTCTGGTCTCTAGCTCAGAATGAGCCGTGTTTTCATGCTATTCACTTCCAGTCGAGAAAGGCTCGGGGTGTGTTAGTGCTGAGTTGCCTACCTCCCATATTCAAGAAAGAAGTGACGAGGTAAAAAGAGGGAGTGGAAATTTCTCTAGCTACTTAACTAGCAACGTGTCTGTTACAAATTTGCCTCGGTTCACATCACCAAATAGAGAGCGCGTTTCACGCCACCGCTTTATATGCATTTTTACAAAGCATCAGAATTTGTCTATATGTGTAAAAAGTCTTGAACTTTTGAAGAAAAAAAGACGTAAAGAGATTTTGTGCATAAGACAGATATCGTTGTGTTCCTATATGTTGATGTTTCTTTCAGACGGTCTTACTCCAGCAATGTGTATCGTCCCCAAAAGAAAGCATATGTGCTGTGCTAGCCAGTTGTTATCTGACTTATCTCCGATCCTTGTTTTGTTGGGACGTTAATTGTGTCGTTAGTGCAAGGTTAGGGGCCTGTTTAGGGAGCTATAGTTTTTTTAAAAGTTATTTTTTTTTCTTTCTGAGTTGAAAAGCGGTCGTAACTTTTTATAAGATACCGTTTAATAAATAACTAATTTTCCTTAGCAATAAACTACAAAAACAGGTTCAACTCAGCTTTCAGCTTTTAGTTTTTGTTAGTTTTATATAGCTTTTGATTTATGTCAAAAGCCGCTTAAAAGAGACTTACTGGCTTTTTAAAATTTTAAACTAGCTTTAAACCCCTTCCAAACAGGGCCTAATGCATGCTCTCACTCACTCTTTTCATGGATGCGGATAGGATCGGTTGCAAATACGGAGCGAATACAGATCAAATTTGATACAGCAACGAATATTTAATTGGATATCATGTGAAAACGTAAGTCATATATAACGCACGTACAATACAGAAAATTACGTAATAAAAGTTTCACTACATGTGCAAGATACAATATAAGATGTTTTACTAGCAACAACAACTCCAAATCACATATTGGAAGCCACCATTGTGAAGATCTCGTCGAGTTGATTGAAATGGATATATTATTTACCTAATTCTGAGTTCGTACGAAGAAGATAACACGTATTAAAAATATCAAAATCCGTTGATATCCAAGATGAATTTGTCGGAACTACCTGAGGGAAAACTGATATATCCCATTTCGATGAATACCTCTCTCCAAATCCGATAAAAATATCCGATACACAATCCGAATTCAAAAATATTTTATCAGCATTCCCGATTCTGATCCGAATGTGCCAGATTGGACAATCGATCAGAAAGTATCCGATCCCTACCCACGAGCAGAGAGCTTCGCATGCATGTCAAGAAATCAAAAGGTTTGACGTTTCAATTAGGAGAAACTCTAGCGCTTTTGGTGACTCCAACAGTTTGACCGGTTGGTGATTCGCTGAGTTTGGTTCACGGAACGGCATCAGCGCCAGAGATCGACCACATGGTCTGCAAGAACGTAATTTTGTACCTAGCGCATTAGTAACTTACGTCTTTTTGTGCTTCCAGAAATTCCAGTTAGCTTATCTCCATCACATGGCTACCGTTTTTTCTTTACAGAAAAGAAAGGATTTATATCACCAATGAGCAAAGACCAACAAGGACTCGCACCCATGGCCCATCCTAGGAACCCACCCCACATGTGCTGCTCTCCTCGTCGTCCTCTACCTCCGGTGGCTCCGACAACTCCACTCCCTCTACCTACAGTCATAGCCATGGCTTCACACCTTGATGGGTAGACGGCAGAGGTGGCACCGCTACCGACGCACACACCACAGCAACGCTAGCTCTAGCGCAGCCTCCAGATCATATATATAGCTTGTATGGCATCCGATCCGACACATAGTTTCGCCATGGCGACCATGCAAAGCTACCAGGACGGCCACAATCATCGGTCCGTACAATCCACTCCAGACTGACCCAGCGTCCATACTAGGCTTGCCTAACATCATCAACACTTGAGGTGGTGGCGATCGGTGCGACACAGCCTACCCAATGTACGTGCGTTCTAGTCGATCTCTTGGTGGGGGTAAAAGAGGAAGGTGGAAGCTTTTGATTGATGCCTTACCTATTTGTGAGTTCACATCTCCGGCTTATTAGGGTATGCGTTTTTACCGGACAAAATCCATACTAAAAATTCCCTACTCAATTACTGCTGCAAAATTCCCTACTAAAAATTGAGGTGCAAAAGTAAACAGGTAAGTGAATCAGGTGAACAGAGGAGGAAACAGAGATTTCATCTCTAATTGTATAATTGAGAAGATGCTGTTTACTTCAAAGTTTATTTAACTGAGCTCAAACAGCAACACAGGCAAATTACCCGCATGCGACGGCTGGGCTCACGCATGCAGCGCCTCTCGCCCACTGCTCCTTGTCTGCAGCGCACACCGTCCGTGACAAGTGACAACTATAGGTGCAGCTCTTTTACATCGCGACAAGGGGCTAATTTTGCTATTCTGCCATAACAGTGGCCATTCTCGTAATTAAAATTTTCAAATGAGCCAATACAGTAAAAATTTCGTTAGTAGACACACTAATCTTCAAACGTACAACTGTACGACAACATTTGTTTGAGGTCACTTATGTAAACATATAAGGGTATACAATATTTCTGTTGACGCCAAAAACGTGAAGAGGGTTTCTGGTTGCAACACATCGGACGAACGCCGGGTTCAAGTGTGCGCGAGCGTGCCAATCGATTTGACCCTGCAATCGATAAGGGAAAGAGTTGTAAAATTCAATCAAGCCGATTCGTGAGGTGAATCGGCTAAAATCAAGAATCAGCCAGAAAGCCGATCGGAAGGGTAACTAGATTAGTCGATTAAAACTAATCCGAGGGTAAAAGGCAGATTAATTCTGAAAGGGCGATGCGCAACAAGACAGAATAAACCAGACCTAGAAAAGCCAATGACGATCAAACAATCGGCGATGCGCAACTTTATTTGATCGATGTTGACTTACAGGGGAAAGATTACAATGCTAAAAAGACTAAGAACTACAGAAAGTAAAAACTAGTAGATGTGTTGATTGTTGTGGATGCTTGTCAATCCAGCCCATGGCTCGCCTTATATACCCGCTAGCCAATCCGAGTCCTGATCCAACACGACAACGTAGTCCGAATCGGCTTCGTAGTTTCCTTCCTGGTCTCTAGTTTCCAATTATTATCTGCACGTCGTATGCTTATCCAAATTTCCCACAGATTCTCTCGTACCTTATCCAAACTCATGCTTTTCTCACGATTCTTCGAAATTTCCAAACGGTGCAAACATATGCCCCCATTTTTGGAAGATAACTTGTTATCTTTCAAAAATATGTATCGCTTTTCATCGACGGCTTTTTCACTTTGTTGGTTTAGGGAACCGTGTCAATAATCGCCAACAGTAAAATCTCAGTGCGGTTTAATGGCAAGTGTCGCCTCGGATTCACTTCCCGCCATTTTACTTTTTCACCGCGCTATATATATGCGGGCCCCCCTGCTGTCATTTTCACGCTTTCTAGCTCTCGCACTTTCTGCCATCGGCTTACATCCTTCAATCGACTGTCTTGCACCTGTGCTCCAAGCCCCGACGAGCCTCCAGTCGGCTGAATGGATCCTTCACAGGTACTGATTCCGATCCCTGAAAGTGAAGATCAATTTTACCTAGGGCCGATAGGGAATTTAACTGCCAATGTAGTAATTAACAAGGAAATTCCAAGACTTCCCTTATCGGCAAAAGGCTATAACATCACCGAATGGGGAAAAAGCTTTAGGTCTTGGCCGACGGCGCTTAAGGGTTGGAGAAGTTGGTTTATCCGAGTGTCAGCCCAAAAGCGGTCTGAATGGGAGAATATGGGCATAGCTGAGTGCCTCCCGCTGAGTCTTGCAAACCCCGAAGCCAATGAGCCCTTAGTGGCCACGGCTTGCTACTTTTGGTCAGATACCCTTAACGCTTTCTTTTTCCGGACTGGCCCCATTGGCCCAACCCTTCTAGACGTAGCTGAACTCTGTTGCCTTAGACCAGATGGAGATCAACTATCGGCTTTCAGCGGCAAACCAAGATTCAGGCTGATCCGATCAAAAGGTGAAGGATGGTCCAAGTATATCAAACATAACAAAGTTAACGGACTGGTATCGGATGAAGAACATGTAGCTTTTCTGAATTTGTGGTTAGATCGGTTTCTTTTCTGTGGTGCATCTCTTGGGCCAACACAAGTTTACCAATTCATAGCAGATTAGCTAGTGGAAGGCCGTCGGCTTGCGCTGGGCAAAATGTTTCTTGGAGCCGTATATCAGATGATGCACGTCATACGAAGTCGGCTTTTTTCTGGTTTTGCCCAGTTTGTTATAGGTAACATAGGTGGTCCGCTGTGGTTTATCCAATTATGGCTTTACAGCATATTCAGCCGATCACTTATCTCTGATCCTTTGGAAGACTCGGCCTTTCCCCGTGAGGATTATCCCGAAGGCACCACTCCGCAATACAGAGCCAGTCGATTCATATGGAGAGAGATTGGTGATGTGCTCTAGCGGTGATATCAAAATTACTCAGGCCGATGTCAAGAAGTACTTGTCATTTTTTCTTAATTTGGACAACACAGCTTTTACCAACAGATTTCTTTTCTTATCTCGATGAAGCCGATTTCCAATGGCCTTCATTTCTTCGCTTGGAAGCCGATGACTCTTTGATGCCCGAACAAACTCTAGAGTCATCACCAATTTTTATCTCTCCTTGCATCCCTAACGCGGCTTGAATTCGTAACAGACCTTTCACCATCCTACGAGTTTTACCACCCTGCTGTGTATGCCCGCCAACTGGGCTTTGGCCAAGTTGCACCTAGTCTCCTCTCCTTGATCGGCTTCACCAAGATCAAAAGTGAAAAATATTGCTCGAGCTGAATTACTTTCGACATTATCTCGATGAACTTCAAATCCTCCACCGCCACACTTTATTCTCAACTCGCCGAGCTTGGCCGGACACCGTGGTCACCGATAGCAGAGGCCCTTTATTTGGACCGTTCACCGTCGGCCATTATAGATAAGTTCTTACCAGATTATCATGAACCGACAATAGTTTCTTCCAGCAGTAGCAGCTCAAGTGAAGATAGCTCTTCGGATTCGCCCAGTACTTCGGGTTATACTAACTCGTCTGTAGCTGTAGAGGTATCGGCTTGTTTCACAAAAAAAATTTTACCTACGAATTTGATTCCTCTTCTCTTGACCATCTAAACACTTTACTTTCCACAGGATGTTGCTGTGGGAAACAAAGCCATTATTGACCCATCGGCTGGTGGGTCCAAAGGGAAACGTCCCCATCAATCGACAGGCTTGACAGGCTACACATCCGGTAATCTTGGAGTGCAAAGCCCATCCTTATCGGAGATTGAAAAGGGAAAAAAGCCCAGTAAGTCCTTTATTATAGCCGATAAATAGTTCCTGCTTATATCCTAGTTCATCCCGTGCTTTGTTTTTCAGAAAAACCCAAATCTACCAAGGTCCCAGCCAAGAGACAGCGCAAGGAACAATTCCTCGTCTGTCGGCTTTGTTTTTTACTAGCTCTCCTCGTCTGTCGGCTTTAAGCGCAGTAAGTTCCATACTACTTTTATGCTTAAGAATAATCTTCCCTAGTTTTTTGACTTTGTAATACGTTCTTTTCAGCCGACAACATCAGTTCAAGCGGCCGACATCTTAGCAGGGCTTCAAGGCACATCCGCTAGTCTACCTGCGGCTCCGAACCCTCCAATTCTTCCATCACTTGCTCAGTCGGCTCTTCCTACACCTGACGTTGCGCTGGATGACCTATCCAACCTTCTTGGGTTCTCTTTGGACGATCTAGTCGACCCAGAAGTGATGGCGACGGATGACTATCCAGAAGATGTCCGCAAGATTATCAATGTTTCCATGGAAGCGTCGGCTTCGGTAGTCCGTTCAGCGCCTAATATGCAGGAAAAGCTGAATCGGTTGTTTTTAGAGATAACTCAATCGGAAGCAGCTATTTTAGCCAACTGCCAACCAATACGTGATGCCATGGCTGCTGTTGAAGCCGACCTTCCAGCTGAAGCCATGAGTGCCCTTCTCAATGTGTGCCATCCGGACGAAAAAGAAGGCAGACGTTGATGTCGCTAACGCTAGAATTGCTCGGCATTAAAACCAAGAAGTCGACCAAATACTTTTGGACAAGTTGATTGTCGGCCAAGGCTAAGAAGAAGAAATACGATGAAACTTCTTCATCCTTCATGGCCACCAAATCTTCTACCCGTAGTCGAATCGGCCAAGAAGCGTCTTGAGGAAGAGTTGGCTAAAGTGAACCAACAGTTGGCCGACAACCTTGCCATCCTGAATGCGACGGCTTCCTCTTTAAAAGACCAGAAGAACGATGTTAGCCAAGCCGTCGCAAAAGTCAAGGATCAATCGGCCAAGGTCGTCCTAGTACCCGGTAATGCCAAAGCCGATGAAGCCCTTGTCTACGGCATTACAGAGACCTTAGCCAAAGCTGCCGCGGCGTTATCTGGGCTGGGTGCTAGAATTCCGGGATCTGGGCTGTGAACCGTGATCGGACGATGCTTTGATGTAGCCTGTCTCAAACAATTCCTTTTTGTTATCACTTTTTGTTTGTTATGTTTTGTAACACTTTTAATCGGCTGTTTAACCGATTATTCTATCTTGTTTTAATCGGCTTTTTAACCGATTTATTTCTAACCTCTTTGTATTGTACTTCTAATCATGCGCCGATCCAAACGCTAGGATAGTACCGCTTTAGATACTTTCCGTTAATTGCTTTTGGTAACACCAATCCTTCAAGTGTCTCGAGTATATACGCTGCTTCCACCAAAGAAGTCGATTTATTTTATACGGTCCTTCCTGTAGGCGACCATTTACCGAATCGATTATCCTTAGAACCAATCGGCAATATCGCTTTCCAAACTAAATCGACTTCAATTGAAGGTCTTCGTACAACTTTCTTATTATATGCTTTTGCAACTCTCTTTATTCTTTTTAAGCGATTTAAAGTAACCAAATTTTAATTTCGCTAAGTCATCCAAGTTGCATAGCATCAATTCCTTGTATTCGCTTACCGATAGATTATTCTCGCCACTCGTGATCGACTCAATGTTTATTTCTATGGGCAACATGGCTTCTTGGCCATATACCAACCGATACTGGCGATAATTTAGTCGATCCGTGGGCGCTAGCCGATAAGCCCACAGAGATTCCGATAATGTGGAGTGCCAAGTTCGAGGCTTCTCATCAATTTTTCTTTTAATTAGTTTGATCAAAGTTTTATTGGACGACTCGGCTTGTCCGTTAGCCTGAGCGTAATACGGCGATGAGTTGAGTAATTTGATGCCTAGGCCTTCTGCATAGTCCTTGAAATCGTTAGACATAAACACAGTTCCTTGATCGGTCGTGATGGTCTGAGGAATACCAAATCGATGGATAATGTGTTCATTAACAAAGCCGATAGCCTCCACGCTGGTGACTTTTTTAAGCGGAACAGCTTCCACCCACTTCGAAAAATAATCAGTAGCTGCAAGGATAAACTTGTGACCTTTGCTTGACGCCGGGAATATTTGACCGATTATGTCTATACCCCATCCCCTAAACGGCCACGGCTTAATAATCGGATGTAAAGCCGATGCTGGTGCAAGTTGCACATTCCCAAACTTCTGACAACTTTGGCACCCTTTGTAATACTTGAAGCAGTCTTCTAACATCGTCGGCCAAAAATACCCGGTTCGTCTTAAGATCCATTTCATTTTATGAGCCGATCGATGCGCTACCATAAATTCCTTCGTGAACCTCACCCATGGCTACCTTTGCTTCTTCATCGCCTAAACACCGCAGAAGCAATCCTTCTAATGTCCGATAGTATAGCTCCCCTTCCAACATAACATATTTCAAAGCCTGCTGTCGAATCTTGCGGGTGGTGGGTTTGGATGGGTCCATCAAGTAGGCTTTTATTTCGGTTCTCCAATCGGTGATGTTAACGCATAGTATTGCTTCACAACCACGCCAAACGCTTCATGTCTATTTGTATTTCCTATAGCCCCGACGCCGCTTGAGCTAACGTGTTGGCCTTATCATTCATTTCTCTAGGCACATGGCCAATACTGAAACGATGTAAAGGAGTCTATAACTTCAAGGCAATGTTCCAGATATTTTGACAACGCTTCATCGTTACATCTAAATTCTCCTTTAATTTGTTGTATCACCAAAGAATGAATCACCGTAGGCCTCCACGTTACTCACTCCGATACTTTCCAATAATTGAGTCCCTTAAGTACCGCTTCATACTGGCTTGGTTATTAGAGAATCGGCCCTTGAGCCGATAAGCAAACTCGTGACTATGCCCTTTTGGCGAAATCAATACAACGCTTATTCCGCCCCTTCTCAAGAAACCGACCGAGTCAAAATATAGTTGCCAAGGAGCTACATCAACTATCCCTACCATCGTATCATGCCCTCAGTAATGAAATCGCTACGGCTTGACCTTTAACAACTTTTAGCCGACTCATATTGCAGATCGAACTCGGTTAAGGCATATGCCCATTTCCCAAGTCGTCCTCTCGAATTGGCACGATAAAGATATACTTGATAATATCGGTTTTGCATACTATTATACAAGTTGATGCCAATATGTAATGCCTTAACTTGGTGCAAAGTAAAATATAATGATAAACATAGTTTTTCTATATAAGGGTACTGATTTCGCTTCCAAAAGTCGCTTACCGAGATAGAATATCACGCGCTCTTTGCCATCGACTTCTTGTACTAACACGGCCCCGATAGTTTCCTTTTCAGCCGACACGTATAGTTTGAAGGGAATCCCCTTCTGTGGTGCGGCCAGGACTGGTGGTGATGCTAAGTATTGCTTTATATCATCAAAAGCCTTCCGCTGATCGGCTCCCCACGTGAACTCCTGATGATCCTTTAGTTTTAGCAATGGCGTAAAGGCTTGGATCCTACCAGACAGATTCGAGATAAATCGTCTTAAGTAGTTAATTTTGCCGATCAACTTCTGCAATTCATTCTTACACGTTGGCGGTTTTGTATCGGCTATGGCTTTAACTCTTGTTTGGTTAACTTCAATCCCTCTTTGGTGAACCATGAAACCGAGGAACTGACCAGCCGTACACACCGAACGCACATTTCAAGGGATTCATTTTAACCCGTGGGCCCTTGTGTTTTTGAATACTCTTTCTAAATCGGCTAAGTGTTGATAGTCATCTTTAGATTTTACTACCACATCGTCGATGTATATCTCAACAATGTGGCCGATTAGATCATGAAAGATCAAATTCATGGTGCGTTGATAAGTGGCACCTGCATTTTTTAGGCCGAATGTCATCACTGGCCATTCATACAACCCTATTGCGCCAGGGCATCTGAAGGCCGTTTTGGGAATATCGGCTTCGGCCATGAGTATTTGGTTATATCCAGCATTCCCATCAAGAAAACTGATAATTTTATTACCTAAGGCAGCATCGATAAGCATGTCGGCTATAGGCATGGGATATTCATCCTTTGGCGTGGCTTTATTCAAGTCTCTGAAATCTACACACACCCGAAGTTTGCCATTCTTTTTCATGATGGGAACAATGTTGGACACCCATTCGGCGTATCGGCAAGGCCTTATAAACTTAGCCTCCAACAGTTTCTCAATCTCTTCTTTTATCACATTGTATAGTTTTGGATTACAACGCCGCGGGGGTTGTTTATATGGCCGATACCCTGGCTTGATAAGTAGCCGATGTTCCACTAACTGTCGGCTTAACCCGGGCATCTCATAGTACTCCCAGGCGAAACAATCCCTGTATTTTCTAAGTATTTTGACCAACTTTTCTTTGTATTCTAGACCTAAGTTCGCACTTACAAAAGTTGGCCTT
Organism: Guadua angustifolia; assembly: GCA_036346375.1. NCBI lineage: Eukaryota > Viridiplantae > Streptophyta > Magnoliopsida > Poales > Poaceae > Guadua > Guadua angustifolia. Next base: position 34,700,369 of record CM070509.1, on the reverse strand, counting down.
TTCCTATCACCTTCTCCTATATCGACTTCTTCAAGCATATCAGCAGCAGTGAAGCCTTGCCCCAATTTTTCACTTTGGAAGTCCTCAATGGCTTCACACGAATTTATCATTTGCCGATAGCTTCTCGCTTTGTCTTGTAGAATTTGGATCATTTTTGACCCCATCTTCTTAGAACTTCATTTGCCCGATCAAATGTGCCTGGCTTCACACTGATCGGCATCAAACCTGACTTCCCAATGCATATAAAATCACAACCATCTAGAGCTTTACCCGATATGCATTCTGCTTCTTCGTGCGGCCAATTTGCATCTGAACTAGCCATTGCAATATGAGCTGACGTATCGGCTGATACAACTTCGACCTCATCTCCGCTCCACTCGCACGTGGTTGGTGCATGGTGGAGGATACAAGAATTGGCATGTATCCAATCCCGCCCTAGAAGTACAATCAGTAATTCCTTTAGCTTCAATTACAAAGAATGAAGTCGGCAAAGTTTTACCGCCGATAGTCGGTTCAGAACTATCACCCTTTTGCTTCAAGAGGGTCACCGTGAAGTCATTCAAAGACCATGTTAGTTTTGATTAAGTCTTCATCGGTTTTGCCCAACTTTTTGCAAGTGGAGAGTGGCATTAAGTTTACAGTAGCGCCCCCGTCAACGAGCATCCTGGATATCGGCTTTCCGTTGATGTAGCCTTTTAAGTACAACGGCTTAAGATGCCGATGGGGATCTTGTGGTTTTTCGAATACAGCATCTTGTGCTCCTAAGCACAGTTGAGCAAATGTATCTTTAGCCGATTCTGTTTTAATTCTGAACTCGGCTGGTAGGGTGAACACCATGTTGATATCCATGGGAGGAGTGTCATCTCGAATCATTGGTGACAGCAAATCATCTGAAGAATCCGACTCATCGTCGGCTTGTTGTTTTTTCCTCCACTCCTTTGTGACTAGCTTTACAGGCCGTAATTCATTAAAAGCTTGATCTCTCTGTTTTTCTTCATCAGCTTCTCTCATCTCTTGCGTCTTTAAGCGTTGGAGCCGTCATGCGTTGCGATCGGCTAAGTCCGATTGGGCACCATCTAGGCTTAGGTTCGATCGCTTATGGATTTTACCAACCAAGTTCTCGCAGCTCTTTTCATTATTCTCGCTTAGTGCTACCAAATTTCTTTCATCGGTCTCTTTGTCCTGGCTCGTCTTGATCCGCTGGCCTAAATAGGCACTCTTTTACCGATCGCCTCGGCCTACTTTGCGGGTAATGCTCCATGGGGCATGTTCTTGAGGATGGTAGTGCCATGCCCCTTTCCCAGCAAAACTGCCAAAAGGACATCTTTCATGAGCTCTTTCTGCGTTGTTTGGCCGATGCAGATTATTTGGCCGAAACGCATTGTTTGGCCGATACGGTTCGTTTGGTTGGCGAGACTGCTGTTTTTGCCGGTGGCTCACTCTTTCATATTTCTCAAGCAACTGCGAGAAAGTTGGCCTGGGTTTGAATGCTGGTTTTCTGGGCGGAGATCTTTCGGCTTTGTACCACCGTCCAACTTGTAATTCCCCTTTTGGTTTTACAGTCCTTGAATTCTTTCCATCTTGATCGGCTTCAATTTGAAGTGAGCCGATCGTTATCCTCAGTGTTTCCCCTTGCGAGCTTGATTCTATGTTAACTTGTCGCGTCGCTGAGGGTCTTTCATCGGCAATTTGTTTTCCCTTGCCGGAGCACTAAACCATGTTGATTGGGAAGGGGTTGACGTCGACTTCCATTGCCGGTTCTTCTGCAAACTTGAGCCGACCGTCTTCTATGGCCGACTGTATCTGCTGTCGAAAAATATTGCAATCATTAGTGTTATGAGAAAAGGAATGATGCCACTTACAGTATCGCCGCTTCTTGATTTCGTCGGCTGAAGGTATGGTGTGCCCTTCAGGTAGTCGTATCAGTTTTTCTTGTAATAACATGTCAAATATGCGGTCGCACTTGGATACATCAAAAGCGTATTTCACTTCCGACTTATTCCTAGTCAGCTTAAGCCATGAACAGACAAGTGGTTTTTTCGAACCTTTTATCCATTCGGCTATGTTTATGTCTGCTTCATCTTCAGAAGTTTCGCTTGAACTATACTCGACCATGTTCACTTTAGCCTTATCTTTGCCATTGTTTAATCTGAGTTTATCTTTGAATTCTTTATTCAAATATCGGCTCTCTTGTGCCGATACACGATGAAGCAGGTGACTTAAGTCAGTAAATTCCTGTCTAGCGAGTTTTTCTTTAAGTGGGGGAATCAACCCTTGGAATGCTAAATCGGCTAGTTGGTTATCAGGTAATATCACACTGAAACAGCGATTTCGCACCTCTCTAAATCTTCTAATATAATCGGAAGCCTATTCACCGAATTTTTGCCGGACAGCACTTAGATCTGAAATTCTCAATTCTAAGCTACCAGAGAAAAAGTATTCATGAAATCGACTTTCTAAATCATTCCAAAAATGGATTGAATTTGGAGGCGATTAGTAAACCAAGTGAAGGCGGTTCTCGATAAAGACAAAGGAAAAAGCCTAATTTTTAGCCCATCGGATTGAGCCGCTTCATCAAGATTGAGCGATAAATCTTCCAACATGCTCTAAAGTAGTGATGAATCATCCCCGAAAACTTCGCAAATCGAATCCTAAAGTTATGGGGATACGGCATGCGGTCGATATAATCTGGTACGGCTTTCTATAGCCGATTGTTTTCCTTTGGGTCGCAAACCAAACCGATCTCTCAAGACCATAGAGATCGATCACCCAATTGATGTTGTTAGCCGATGGAACACTAGGGTTTGGCCAACTATTTTGGGTAGTATCCTCGCCCTCGAGTGTAAACTCTCGGTTTGGTCGGCTTGTTCTAGCCGATGGATACCGTTGTTGCCACGATTCGTATCCATCGGTTCGGGCAAACCGTAACCTCTGCAATGGAATAAACGGCTCGGTGTATGCGTGACTACTTTATACGGAACCGGATTTCTAGCCCGGTTGGTCCTTGAGGATGTTTATAATTTCTATCTAATTCAATCGGCTGAGAAGCCGACTGGACATAGGGAGTCCCTGATAAAGATGGATCTATTTTTGCGGCGTCGGTATATGCATGGTAATGAGTATCAGGGCTTGGGCGAGGATTTGCTGGTGCCAACACGGTAGGTTGGGTCGGCATTAGTGAGGGTACAGGTGCCGACACCTTAATCGTGTTGGTGGTTGGTGCCACGGAATATACGGGATACGTGGGAAGTGACTGCAACGGATCCAGCAATCCCCCAGAAGTTGCCAACTCTTGTGCAACCGTTTTTACGCTATTCTCGATCATCGGCTTTAAAGTTGTGACCAAAGCCGATGATTGGTTAATTAATGCATGATGCATGATTGCTCAATCATAACAGATAACTCGGCTTGAGTCGGCATGTATCGGCTTATCGAGTCGATCGACACCGGCCGCCGCCAGCGGGTTCGATGTTGGTAGTGCCATCTTCTGCGTGACTCCACGCCGGGTTTTTGATAGCAACTCAACATCAATTCTTCCAGGCAGCTTTTCGATCTTGATTTCCTTGCGCTTACTCGAGTTAAATCGTCCAAAGTAGGGACGATTATGGATTCAAGGCTCACATCACCGGTGCAAGGGACTTGCTCGCAGTCATCTTCTCGACCGTCTCCACCGGCGTGCAAAAATGTGTTGACGCCAAAAAACGTGAAGAGGGTTTCGGTTGCAACACACCGGATTTAACGCCGGGTTCAAGTGTGCTTGAAGCGTGCAATCGATTTGACCTCGCAATCGATAAGGGAAAGAGTTGTAATTCAATCAAGCCGATTCGTGAGGTGAATCGGCTAAAATCAAGAATCACCGAAAGCCGATCGGAAGGGTAACTAGATTAGTCGATTAAAACTAATCCGAGGGTAAAAGGCGATTAATTACTCGAAGGGCGATGCGCAACAAGACGAATAAACTGCACCTAGAAAAGCCAATGACGATCAAACAATCGGCGATGCGCGAACTTTATTTGATCGATGTCGACTTACGGGAAAGATTACAATGCTAAAAGACTAAGGACTACAGAAAGTAAAAACTGGTAGATGTGTTGATTGATTGTGTGTGATTGTCAATCCAGCCCATGGCTCGCCTTATATACCCGCTAGCCGATCCGAGTTCTGATCCAACACGACAACGTAGTCCGAATCGGCTTCGTAGTTTCCTTCCTGGTCTCTAGTTTCCAATTATTATCTGCACGTCGTATGCTTATCCAAATTTCCCACAGATTCTCTCGTACCTTATCCAAACTCATGCTTTTCTGCCGATTCTTCTGGAAATTTCCAAAACTGGTGCAAACAATTTCATACCCAAATTCCAAAATTCATATCGATCATACACATGTGTGGAATGGTTTATGGTGTGGGTGCCTAGGCACCTAGATGCCTAGTAATCTCTCTCACTCACTCTCTCTACTATAATTTAGGAGAGAAATTAGATTATCAAAGATGATCTTGCAAACAAAATCCATACAAAAACAAAAAAACAAAACCACGGTTATTAGCCCTCACATCCAAATTAAACTTGTACCAATAATCCATTTTGTGCATCTTCAATCGAACACTAGTGCAAAAAGTACATTCACAATTAACGTCTACCAAAAAACTGAATTTTCTAACGGTTCATCTTAATTATATCCTTTACTCATAAAGATAGAGATTTTGACATAAAAATTACATATGTTTACTCTAATCATGATGCTAAATTAATTATGCACAACAGTGCCGTTTGATCAACCCAAGTTTTTACTGCAGCGTCGGTTAGCACTTAGCACAAATATTGGTGGCCAAATTTATTAATAGGTTTTAATTTGTTATTCTATTTTGTCGATGTTCTCCTATATATGTAACCAAATTGAGTGCAGCTTGTATTCTTTCAAGAAAGAAAACTTTGATTGAAAAAAAGAACACTCAGTACCTTCCATGTTAGACTGTAGGGTCATTTTAATTCCACTAAATAAAGATTTCAACCAGCATACTTGGATGTATTATCGTTCGAAACTTCGAATGCCCTTCCCTGTTCATCTAGGATACATGTAACATGAGTACATGACCCTAGCTTCCTAAATTCTCGTTTGGAGTAAATAATGAAGTTACGCCAAACGGTTTAGTTTCCCAAAAAAATGAATCTGGAGCAAACTATTGTTCATTTTTGTAGAGTAGGGGAGGTTACTCCCATAGGGAGCTACGACCCTATTACGAGACTACCTTTAAAGTTGGGGTAAAATTATCCGCAAAATACCTCTCACCAAAAACGCCTTGCCGCCTAAGCCCTAGCTAGCCGAGTCGGTCAAGATCCGACGTCATAATGACCTCCCCCTGGCATTCTTCATGATGACCTCCCAAAGGTGAGTGAGCAGGCGGGTGGTTTCGGATTTGGATATTGAGTAAAGCTGGTCACTTTTTGGTTAGTTGGGGGGAAATTGCGGTTTTGCATCCGATTTTGTGAAAAGGTACAGTTTTGTGGGGTGTTTCATGCGAGATCTGTAGCGGAGTTTGGATTTTGGGGATGGAAATCTCGTCTTGCATGCGTCGATTTGGTCTAGAATTTCTGAACAGGTGGCTTGAATTGAGGAGTTCAGCTCTTTGATCCTAGCTAGGGATGGAAATTGGATGGGTACCTCCGGGTACGACTGTCGCCCACTCAAACCTACTAGACTTATCGGGCATAGATCTGTGCTCATATCCGAGCCCGATGGGTACCCAATACCTAATAGGTACCTATGGGTAGCAGGTTATGCTGAAAACCGAGAGTTAACATGGGCTATAGGTGACCAATGATACTCCAATTTATTTTATTTAATTAGCACATCATGATAGTCTATAGGTGACCAATGATACTACAAGTTTAAGTGGGTACATATAAGATATTTGATGGCAAATACTACACCATTCTATAATGTTTTCATAGAAACAAATGTGTTTTCATAGATATTGTCTTTGGTTTCGATGAACAAGATTATAAACATTATAGTAAAATGTGGGACAGTGATATATAAGCTCATTCAATGACTAAGATAAGATAGGAAACTCAATTGACCTGCATTTAATTCAGTCACATAGCATACACTCAACACTTATGATTACGGTGATAGTAGAGCTACCAACACATAATAGAGCATCGTCTAAAAGAAATAGTACGATATATACACAACAAATTTATAGCATGATATGTACAAAACAAATTCAGATCATGATATATGCTCAACAAGTTTTTGAATATAGTATTGCCTTTTAGCCTTATGTGTGTCTCAACCTCTCATTTAGGTAGTTACGATTTCAATTTTCTAATATATATCTTATAAAAAGTGGGGTCCACATATCATAGAATACCTATCGTGTACCTATGGGTACAAATTAACACCCACACCCATCATCTGTCTTTATCGGGCACCTAAACAATCCGAAAACTCATAGGTCTGAAGTGCTACCCGTGCCCATTCTTATGGAGTACCCACGGGTACCCAACTCCATGGGTAAAACTGCCATCCTTAATCCTAGCTTGGTTTGGTTTCAAGAGAGATCGAGCCGCAGAGGGTGCCAACAATGATGAGACTGCTGCCTAGAGTGGAGGGCGAGGAGTGGAGAGGAAGGAGACCGCGAAGCTGTTCCCGCAGAGCGCCGGCTTCGGTGTGCAGGATGCTATCGCCTTGATAACACCAAGGTCCATATGACCGTGCCGACCCCAGTGAGTAGCTTTCCTGGTGCCTAGGTTGATGCTCAGAAGTATGCTCATTTGAATGCTTTTGGTAATTACTTCGCTCTTTCTTGTTGTTCATATCTATTTGTATATTCAACATTTGACTTGCTGAATCTTGCCGATTATTCATCGAACCTTCTTCGTGTGGATCTCCCTATTGCTAGGAAGGCATCACTTCATCGATTCCTTGAGAAGGGAAAGGATCGGTGAGTTGCTCTTGCTATCATGATTTGTACAATACAATCATTTTTTAACCCATTGTATCTTTTGGATCTAACAAGCATTTTTTTTTTTTTATAGTCTCAATGCAAAGACACCATATCAAGCTTCTCCTTCAGATGCAACACTAGTCAAGAAAGAGTCTGAGAGCCGGCCACGGCTTGGACTAGGGCCGAATACCGTGAAGCCCAACCTGAGCTTTTTAGAAATTAGTGCAAAGAAACATATATATGTATCTTCTGAAATTCTTATCATTTTGCTTTGTGTTTGGCTTTAGCCTCGCTGTGTACAATGCAAGTGATTGTAATGGGTTCAGAATAACTTTATATTCCTATCATTGTTCTGTTTACATTGTTAAGTTTTGAGAGATGTATTAGTTCTTGTTCTGTTTGTTGCTATAAATCTTTGGTCTTGAATTATGTCTTTGTCGTGTAAATCCTTGTCAAAGTTTTCGTGCATACTTCATTGTAGTTTAATCAAATGCTTGTCTAGTTGAAGATATGGGAGCCCACCTAGGGCCAACTTGGTGTTTGCTTTCTCCTTGAACTTGTTTGTATTTTACTACTAACCAAGGACTACAGAGGTAGTGCACATCCTTGCAACTTGATGTCTGTCATTTTGAATCTTTTGGTTGTTTATTTGGGGAGATTTGTGACTCTTTGATTATTGGTCTATGCCTTAGTTTTATCAAAACCTTGTGTTAATTAGCTTCCTAGTATTTGTCCTAATAAAACTATTGCAGGAGTATTCAGATAATAATCAAGTAATCCTCAAGTGGTTTTTATAAAAAAAAGTAAATTTCAGTAGTTTATCTGTAGTATTTTGGCAAAAAAGAGAGGAATTATTGGCACCAATGGATTATGAAGACTTTGAACTTAGCTTGTGGATTACTCGTTTCCCCGTCTAACGCGCATGGAATGTATTGTGCTTAGAGAATAATCAAAAGAAGGAAAGGAAAAGATCACAAAAAGGTAGAGCCATGTGTTAGCAGTTCAAAAGAACAACTAACAAATCGGTGTACCAACCTCAACTGGTCCATGAAACATGTTGTTCTAGTTTCTTGCCAGAAATATTATGAGTGAGGGTAGTCTAGTGTTTTTGCACACAATTCTCTCATTCTTAGATCCAGAGCCAACATTATAGACAAACACTTTCTCTGACAGCTTTAGATTATCAGTAGAGTGGATCCAAGTGAGAAGTTGGGTCTGGAGCTGCAAAATTTGGAGCTAGAGCCATGCCAAATAGGGCCTTAACCATCCACTTCACATATTGGCTATATATTATCTACGAAATCAACCATAAGGTGATTACATCGCGCCTAGTTCGAGCTAGGTGGTGTATTTTTTTAATTGAATGGCACATGATGCATCAATGATTCATGGTATGTATATGGATTTTCAAACAACCTTCTTGAATTCATTCAACCATCTATCTAATCTCAATCGGCACCGGATGCATCAAAATGGCGTGAACCTAGCACTAAAATTTGAATCACACAATAGATGATCAAAAACTATAAAACCAAACAAATCAAGATAAATACCAAAACGTAAAGAATTTATAGACGCATATATAACATCAAGATGTGACAAATCTATTGTTTATTACTCTTTGATCCACCAAATCAAGGGTACAAACATTGGTGTCCAAATTTCTTGTTTGAATTTGTTATTCTAGTTTGTCGATGTTCTTCTATATATATGTAACCAAATTGAGTGCAGAACTTGTATTCTTTCAAGAAAGAAAACTTTGATGGAATAAAGGAACACTCATTTTCTTCCATGTTAGACTATAGGGTCATTTTAATTCCACAAAATGAATATTTCAACCAGCATACATAGATGTGTTAAAAAAGAAGAAATTAACACACACATAGCAAAATATAAGGTAATAACATGTCCCTTGCCATTCAAGTGTCATGAGTTTAGAAGTTGTCCCATCAAAAATCAAAATTCTTGATTCAGAAGTGGTAAATAAAAATATAGAGGATATGTACATAAATGGTTCAAATGTCCTTCCCCCATTCATTTAACCATCCACCTCACATTTTAGCTATATATTACCTACAACATCAACCATAAGTATGAATACATCGTGTTCAGTTGGTTCAAATGTCCTTCCCCTGTTTATTTAACCATCCACTTCACATATTGGCTATATATTATCTACTACATCAACCATAAGTTTGATTGCATCACGTTCAGTTCGAGCTAAGCGGTGAAAAATTTTAATCGAATGGCACAAGATGCATTAATGATTTAAGGTACATACATGTGCAGATCACCCTTCCAGCTCTCAAGGTCGGCGTGGCTCCTACTCAGTCTCCGAGGCGAAGAGGTTTACGACCCACCACTGCTCCGACTCGGCGGCGAGCGAAGCGGTAGCCATGCCCAATCGGCTGTTCCCACTTCCCACCTTACTCCTGCCGCGTCTTGGGCCACCAAAAACGCCATGGTCTTCCGTTGCTCGGTACGCCAAGGAAGCCAGATCCGCCAGCTCCTCTGAGCCACTCCACCACCACGCATGGCCGGGCTTGTCGGCGGCTCGTCTTACTTTGCCAGCGCCCACATGGTGCCATTACTGCCACTCTAGCCTCTAGTGTGCTCGTGAATTTGTGAATCGATGAATGTCAATGCTAATATGTGAATTGTGATTGTTGTTTGCGATTGGTAAGTCACCGGTAGAGTGGTAGTTGATTGATCTAATCATCTAATGATCTTGATGAATGATGACTTGATTGATGAGTGAGTGACTGGTAGTTGATCAGTAAATTTAGTAGTTGATTACTTGATTAGTTGATCTAATGATCTTGTCATCTTGAATGCTCAATTATCAATCAATCTTGAATACTTAGTTTTTAGTAAAGTATCTAGGAGTTACAATCAATAATCATTCAACTCAATTATCAACCATCATTCTATTTCTATGATTCAATCAAAGCATCAAGCTTGATGCTTTGATTGAATCATAGAAATAGAATGATGATTGATAATTGAGTTGAATGATTATTGATTGTATTGTTCCTAGATATTTACTTAAAAAAACTAAAAAGATTGCTATTTGTTAGTTATTACTTGCTATTTGTTAGTTGTTAACTGTATGAAAATTGAAAATGATAGTTTTCAGTTATTTCGTGATTAATTGATTGAACTCAATTTCATGTAATTGAAATAGATGATGAAGAGGTCGGGCCATTGTCATCTTATTTTCCAAAGATCACAATCCAACCAATCCTCCCTAAACAATAGGAACTGCAATTTTGTTAGGTGTGGTTTTTCCCAGACTTCGAGCATATCATTCTCTACACAATTGGTTTTTATCTTTCCTACATGAATTGGAGGATTAATATTTCGATTAGAGCTTTTATCGACATCGACCGTCCGTTTGAGACACTGTGGATCTGTTTCATTGTTGACAGGATGTGAAAACAATGAATTGCTTGCATTTTGTTCATATATCGATGCACGTTCCATGAGATAGTTTGATCTCTTATTGAAAGGGTTCTATCTCTTATGTTTTTAGATTCAATTCGAAGTAAACAAATGCTTTTGAGTTATTACATGTTCTTGTGGATGCTTTTGCAGTTGAGTACTCACCATTTTTGGGATCGAGAAGGGGCTATTCTGCAGAGGCGCGGGCTTACCATGATCCTCGGACTTGATGCCGACGATTGCTTTCGCAAGTAAGTGTTGTTCATATCGCTCTCATTTTGTCTGCTTTGTTGAACAAACAAAATGTATGCAAAATAGATTGATTTTGTTAAATTTGAATTCCATGTGGAGCATACATGATGGTTCAAACGTCCTTCCCGCGTTCATTCAACCATCCAATCTCAATTGGACGACACTGAATGCATCAAAATGGCGCGAACCCAGCACTAAAATTTGAATCACACAGCGGATGGTCAAAGACTATAAAACCAAACAAATCAAGATAAATACCAAAACTTAAAGAATATATATATATATAGCATCAAGATCTGACAAATCTATTATTTTTTACTCATTGATCCACCAAGACCATATCAGATTTGGAAATTATTTTGAATGCCTTCCAAGATAATCATATCATATCTTGCCATTCTGGGATACAACAATAGCTCCGAGAATTCCCTAAAATACAGCATAGATTGATGGACATGTTAGGAATCCTCATGACAGGCGCCACTCTCCTCATGCACCTTCCTCTGCATGTGGTGGCTCCATCTCCTTCATAGCCACTCCATCAATGTTGTATCTCTTCTTCGTAGGGAAGACAGCTTCGGTGGTGCCACCACCAACGCACATGCCGCATTTGCGCTCTATGAAGGCTTCCATGTTATATCCACTCTTGAGAGACATGCGACGCCCGACACACAGCTGCCCCACAGCCACTGAGGCAGCAGTGAGAGCTAAAATGACAACCAAAACCACGATCACTGGCACGTACGAACCATTCTCAATGGATCCACCGACGCCATTGATTGGTACATCCGGTAGCATCAATAGTGTTGGTGGTGGTGACAAAAGCGACATCTCTGCACTCTCCAGCCTCTACCTAAGGACTGCCAAGGAAGGACTGTGTTGTATGCGGTCTCTATTTGTGTTTTGAGTCCTCCCTGACAAGGCTTAAAAAGAAGCTCATAGGGGCAAAACAGGAAGGAGGAAACCTTATATGGTAACATGCTTATGATAAATTTGTCCAGGCCCCATCACCGTACAGAGGTTGCGTGCGTTTCACTCCACCCCACCACCCAGCATCAATGCATTTTTACTAGAGACACAATCACACAAACACAACAGCCTGTTTCTATAACACGCACAAAGTTAATGAACTTTTAAAAGGAAGGCCTCGCGAGATTTCATATACAAGAGACAAACATTGCTGTGCTGTTAGACTTTACGGTTTTTTCCTGGACAAACCTTGTGAGTCCAGCAACGCGTATCTTCCCACAGAAAACCTGTGTGCCAGATGCTGCCCCGCGTCCCTGGTTTTTGCTGGAAACGTCGCCCAAGTCCGGCCGGCGTTACTGCTTGCCGGCTCGTGCCGCGCGTGCATCCTCTCTCTCTCTCACGCGCCCTCTGTGGTCCCCACCGGCCACCACTGGTTCGACTGGATCGTTGGCTTCTGCTTGTCGGCCTTGGGCCCCGCTTGCGACGACCGCCTCCTTCTCCTGGTCTATTTAGGCCGGTCCTGGGAGAACGGATAGGCCGAAAAATGTGTCAGAAACGGAAGAAAAGACCCAAATTTAAATGGGCCTTTCACTTCCCCAATCGGCGCCTGAATGAATCTGAATTCGTTCTCCGTGCTCTTTCAAAAAAAAAAAAAAAAGAAGAAGAAAAATTCGTTCTCCATGCACACCGAGTCGATGACCATGTCACTCGCTATGTAACATGCAGGCCAAATCGATACGAAGCAGAGTGTTCCGACTGACGAAACGAAGATCGATGCGCATGTGCTGTGCAGTCTCCTGTCGGTGTTACGTGGACATTTACACACCACTTAGAATTTGACTTGGATTTAAGATATTTGATTTGGAAAAAAATTTTGAACACACGAAATACTACTTGGAATATGATTAGATTCGAGATGTCCAATTTGGTAAATTTGTTTGGACACGCGTGTCTAAGTAGCACTGCTCCCTAGCTATAGGATGCTCGCGTGCTTTAGCAGCAGCGATGGAGTGATAAAGAAAAATCAATACAAAATCGCACTGCAATCTACAAAATCTTACAGGCTAGAAAAAATCTCATCTATAGCAACCGGAGATTTTACGAGAAAAGCAGCACCGGGATTTGTAAAATAAATTAAAAAAAAAAAGAGAAGCGCCTGTTTGTTTTGTCGCACAATCTCCAATCATACGCTGAATTATCTGATATATATGTAGAGAGAGAGGACTCAATGCACTTACACTGCACTTGACTGAGATACGCATGAATAACCCTAACATACAAGCATACCTACGGCTACGCGTACACGTGCGTACGGCGCTCACGCGGCGCCGGCGCCGATGCAGGAGAAGACGCGGACGCTCCTGGCCTTGGGCAGCGCCACCCGCATCCGCCGGTCCGGAGAGAGCCCCACCTCGCCCGCCAGCTCCTCCAGCGACAGGTTCCGCCGGTGCTGCCGCCCCTCCGCCGCCGCCGCCGCCGTGTGGAGCGGGGACCGCACCTGCTGCTGCAGCCACCGCCGCCTCTGCTCCGGGTCGTCGAGGTCCACGGCGGCGGCGGAGACGAACTGTTCGTGCTCCGTGCCGCCGGGGTAGGCCGGCCGGCCGCTCCGCCGGTCCTTGATGGCCTTGTAGAGGAGCGGGATGAGGCCTTCCATCTCGCAAATTGCGACTTGTGAGGTGAGAGACGGTTGGTGGGAGGCCCTTTTATATCAGCCTCTTCCATTTTCTTGGGCACGCTTCTTGAAATGGTAAACAAGTGGAGTTCCACAGAAAATTGCTATACACGCGGACATGACATGATCAAATTATCTGGCTAGACTGCCCAGAAAACAATTGGGGCTGTTTTCTTTTTTTTTTCTTTTATTTCTAACATATAAATCTGTTTGATCCGATCTTACTTGCTACTCTTTTTAGTTATAAATAGTTATTAATTTAAATATAGATACAGTTAAACTTTTAAAACTTTAACTATCCTACGCTTACCTGACCGGATGGCGGACTAGCTGACTGGATTGGACGAATGGACAGTTGTGGTCTCGGTACGGAGTTTTGGTCCGTGCTGGGTGCTGATTGGTTGGACGACCTCTTCGAAAGGAAAAACAAATTGTTGCTAAGGGCATTTTCAATGAATCATTTCTTTGATCGTTTCTTAGAGGAGAGATAGTGTATTAATTGATGTTTAAAAATAATGACTCTCAATGCATAATTTCTACTTACTGTTTCTAATATTAATTACCATATAGTTTTTTTGTAGTTTTCTTAGAGGAGAGATAGTATATTAATTGATGTTTAGAAACGAAGAGGAGAGCACAGTGCAGTTTTTTATGGTCTCTTAGCCAAAGCATTTAACGAAGAAACCATTTCTAGTTTAAGAAACTCTAACCTTCTCTCTCTGCATTAATTCATTGCCACCTAAACTTTTTATCCTACATGGCACATGTTAAGAAACCATCTAAGAAACAGCATTGTAAATGCCCTAATAAAACAGACATATCCGTCGCTTGCCGTAGCAGCTTGTAGCGCACTTGATTTTTTTTTCCCTTTCTGCCCCTTGTAGCTTCTTACCACGGTTACCAATTTACCAGTCTAACTGAAGTACATGTTGCTACAAAATTCTGTGAAGCTAACTGCAACCAATATTCTACTTCTACATGTTCCAGCGGCCTCTTGGAAGAAAAGAATGAGGGATGGATGGAAGAAAGAATCGAGATAAGGAGTCGGACGTGTGTCGTGTTGCTTGTGAAGTCAATAATATACGTACTATCCCCACTATCCCAGGAACAAATGCTGCGCTCTCACGTACGGTTTTTTTTGGTTGAAAAGCTCTTTGGAAATTTTGAAATCGCAAACAGGTTGAAAAAAACCCGTGGCTCCGCAAATGTAACCCAAGAGCCGATTTTTTAAACCAGAAAGATTTAAATCGTGAATAGATCCTTCCCCCGGTTATTTTGCAAAAATAACTACGTGGTTCTGCAAATTCAATTCGGACACCGGTTCTTTAAACCCGAAAGATTTAAAATTATATTTAGGTTCGGTTATTTTGCGAAAAAATCCTATGGTTCCACAAAATCAACACGGACGTCGGTTCTTTAAACTCAAAATATTTAAAATTATTTTTTGGTCCCCAGGCGCCAATTCTTTAAACCCGAAAGATTTAAAATTATATTTAGGTCCGGGTATTTTGAAAAGCCAGTAGTTCCGCAAATTTCACACGAATGCCGGTTCTTTAAGTCCGAAATATTTAAAATTACATTTTGATCTTTTTACTATTTTTACAACAAAAAACTCTGAAGTGAGATTTATACGGTGCAGCGTATTGTCCTATACTATCTAGTTAGCATGATGTGTGGAAAGTTCTATAGCGTCATTAAGAAAGCATGTTGTTTTCCAGACGCTAAATGCGCGGTGGATTCCATTTGAGGTAGGCAGATCTGGCTCCAAAGCTGTACCATCCACACACTCCAATCGCTGAACAACTCTGACCTGATGGCATCTTGACTAGTATAAACAGGCACAATATGATGATCTGGTTGCTTTTATCTATCATCTGTGAATGGAATTGGCGGCAACATGAGTACAGGCTGTTGCTAAATATCAGTCTCTGACTAATTTTGAGTTTCTGACACCTGAAACAAATTGTCGTCCTCTTTGATCAAGAGAAAGAAACCACTGTAAAGAGCAGACAGCCGGAGTACTTTGCAAGTTATACATGCTTCTCTCCATCAGTTCATCTAGCTAGTTCCTTTGCTTAGTGTGTGTTGACATCGACATTGATATCAGCTAGTTCCTGTTTTGTGGGACAAGACAACAACTCTGTCCTCTGTAGCATGGCATTCACCTTACAGACATGTCTTAAAGACATGTCAAGTGGTGTTATATATATGTATGAACTGAGACTTCATTTGTTGGTTGTTACTTGTACAGTTGTACTCTTGATGCCAAGTTTAGTGTCACTTGCAAGGATAGCTTACCCCCATTGTCTTCTCCCAAAGTGATATATTGCTTAGTTGTTCCTTCTTATTGTCGTGTCGTAGGACTGGATGGGGGACGAAATTTCTCATTTCCAGCTCCTACTTAAAATTTCAATCAAGGCCAGCTTGAACATAGGGATTTCACGTGATTCCTATGAGAACTACTAATATTGTTGTTTTCGACAAAATTTCTGTGTAACTCGTGTTCTAAGCATAGGTTGCACATTATCTAGTCTCCTCTTTTTTTTTTGTAACGGATGGCACGGTTCACTTTTATTTCTTTCTACCTCATGATAGTTAGACATGGAGCAGTTGTTCTAAAAAAAGATCATTAAACATGGAGTGGTTGGGAAACCATCTTAATATTTCTCCCAACGACTGCTTCTTCTACCAATGAAAAGATGGAACTTTTCTTCATGCCGCTTGCTTACCCCAGTCTCGCTTCCGTCATCACCAAACGTGACCCATGATACAGAGTTTTAAAATGTCTTTTGCTATGATCAAAAGGTTAGGTAATTCTTTCAAGCAAAAACAAAACCAAATGGATATATTTATCTAAGACATGTCATGGCGTCGTGGGTGACTTGGCTGTGTCGCTTTCTTTCCGTGTTTCTTTTGGAGATAGCTCTATTGCATTGCCTACCTAACCCAAATTTGCAGTGAAACTGTACATGGTGAGTATTATGAATTCTAGAACTGCTAGTACATTTTCATCCAAAACCTTATGGTCTGCACTTGAAAAGAGTTTTTTTTCATGGATCAAGCCTAGTGCATGCTTTGCACAAGATGATAATTGATGTTTTGCAAATCATAAGCAATTTGCAGCATGTCAACTTAATACGTCGCCGGCCTAGCTCAGCAGCTTTATCCTCCATCGGTCAATGTAAACTAACGACACGAAACCGAAGAAAAATGAACCATACTAGAAAAAGATGAGTCTAAGTGGTGGTAGTTACAACTTACAAGTGGCTATCAAGCAAGATAAAAAAATTTCCCATTTCGCTTGATGCATCATCATTTTTTTTTCACAAAAGTAACATGATGTATCATCTTTTGTTGAATATTCTCTTCCCAATGTACCGGCGAAATCTCTATTAGGAAAAAAAATTTGCAGCTGATTGGTACATGAAAACTGAGACATTTGCAACATGTCCTTACCTGTCTAAATGCTTGAGGTATCATGCAAGGTTTGAACTATAATGCTTTTTGACCGTGTCATTCACCGTTGTGTTACAATTCACCAATCTTTGTGTTAAGATATGGAAGGGGCGGATCTAGAAAAATAGATCATTGGGGTCGTTGAAGTCATTACAGTACCTTATAGCTTATATATGCTCATATAATAATAGAATACAATTAGATTTATATGTGATTTAAGCAAAATCATTGGGGTCATTTGACCCCACTAATTACATAGTGGATCCGCCAGGAAGGGTATTTGGTGTTTCGTATAATGAAATATGGCCATTGTTGACATTATGGCATATAGAATAAACTTCCGAGCTACCTGCAGCTGCTGTTGTGCCCGCACTTCGCTTACCTGTGGTCTAAGCCACTCCAAGGCTGGCCAGCCTGGGGAGACAGAGGTGCAAAGTAATACTGAGCATGCCCTGCCAATAATATATTATAATGGTATCTTACAAGATCAATTCAACACGTCATGCATTATTTCCAAGCTGATGATCCAGACTAGGATAAACCTAACCGTTTCGTCATTGACAAGAAGTGGCAGGTAGAACTACAAATTCAACAAATGGGAAAAATATATTACTGCTCCAGTAACTGGAAAGAGATAGGGTACACAGCCCTCCAGTACTCCCAAGACAACAAATTTTACCAGGAATAAGACAATAAGAGCGTACTAGTATCAATTGCATAGGAAAAATGCCACCACTTGCAGGCTGAAGTGAAAGAAAGAACAAAGACAACAGCTCCCTGCGAATTCACAGAATCACGAGATTAAAAAAAAAACATTTCAGTTCATACTGGTTCAATGTACTAACAGTGCCATGTAAGCTGGCAACAAAATATTGACCACGCTCAGCTGGCTAATTACATTGCACTGTTCACATTGCAAAATTCAAACAACTCAGGCATCTGATTACATTCGTATGGCTCTTTTACTGTTTGATCACCTCAACATAAAAATGGACACAAGTGTTTTTTTTAATGTACAACAATCTTCTGAAAGTTAACAGTTAATCTAGAAGGAGATGGCGAGATAACTTTAGGCAAGTGTCGACTTCCCAAACATGTAAAGTGCAGTCAGCCCAAACATGTTCTGTAAGCAGAACTTGGGTGATGATCAGCTTTGTAGCAATATTTATACCACGATATCAAAAGTGCTGCATTCTTCGCACTGTATGTAAAGTGCAGTCAACCCAAACATGTTCTGTAAGCAGAACTTGGGTGATGATTTGCATCCTCTGTCCAAATGCTCCATATGCACATTAGCCAACCGTTCCCGCAAGAAATCCAGGTTTATCTAATCGAACAGATTGAAGTTATCAACTTCTATACGATGGTGTTAAAAAAAAACACGCAATGTATGGGAAGACCTGCAAATTTGAAAATGGAAACTACCTTATCTTCTCCAAGGTCAAGGCGTAGCTTACAGATAGTACAGTATATGAGATTGTGTGTTTCTTGTAGCTCTCCTTGTCTGCATACTGGACACCAGAGCTTAGCATTTTCGGCACCCTGACATCGGTTATAGCATCCATTAAGTATTTTTTTTTCAAAACAAAAGGTGAAGAAGACAACAGAAAGGAATAATAGAGTACTAGGAAATTGAGTGCACATAGTTGACATAATCAGTTGTGCAGCAATTGTAATCCAAACAATAAAAATCCCAGAACACTAAGTTTGGTAAAAATACAAATTGCATAGGTTCGTGTTTTGGTGAGCAATCTACCACAATGTTTCTGTAAGATGTAATATAGGACGTGGATTATGCTTGCAAAAGCGTATTGACAATAAGAGTAGCAGTGCATTGACAAACTGCTCCCGTAGATAACACAGATACACCACTATACAGAAAAGAAACAGTAATCTGGCTAGATGCAATTACTCACTGCATCATTGGACCTACTTATTATCAAACCATTAAAATGCTTAGATATATTCATAATTTACACTGTAAATTTCATTATATCCATCTTTATTGATGTAGATACAATGAATACATGCAACTGCAAGATTTTGGTGATGTCACTATGACATGCAAATGATTCAGTAGTATCCCATAATTCCCATAAACTCCAACTGTACCGTGTTCTGTCTGTCTGATGAAGGTCTGAGCCCTAGTTTTGGCTCTCCAAACCTGAACTAGTCACCAGGAATTCCTCCCTAGAAATTTGCCATAAATGTAATTGTGAAAATTTGGCAATTCTCAGTAGTTCCTCCCAGATTTGCCAAATTACAGAAAGTCAAAAGCTTCAACAGTTACACACAGAAGTACTGAATCATGGAGGCAATGATTTAACTCTAAGACACCCTTCAAAGACTAAGCAATGGCATCAGCAAAGACAAAGTCAAGCACAGAAAGCAATTATGTGAGAGGGATATATATTAAAAAATAGATTATATACAAAATTCAAAACAAAATGCTGAACTAAATGCTCAATGAACCCATACCTCCTTGTCATTTAAATGCATATGATCAAAAACAGCCTGTGCTAAGTATGCGTCTTCCTCATCAAGGGCCTCTAGTTCTACAATGGTCAGCAAAAGATTTTTTTTAATAATCAAAAACAAAAATTCTAGATAGAAGGTTAAAAAACCTTCAAGCAGGCATGTGAATGAAATTGAGGGTGTTGTCTACAGGTTGTAAAGATATGTACAGAGGTAAGTGAGAAACAGTTTATTAGATTGTTCTTGCAGTTAAATTTCCAGAGACAAGATGAACAAAGCAGATTGCTGGTCGGTACTTAAACAACATATCAATGAAAAATTAGCAAAAGATATAGAAAATGTACCTTTTTGGATCAATTCTTCCCTCAAATCTTCATAAAGAAGTCTTTCCATTTCAAGCAATATATCTTCACTTTCAAATTCAGCAGGCTTAGCAGCATGTGGTCCCTGGTATTCCCATATCACATCAATTTCTTGGTCCTCTTCTGCATCCACACACTGTTTGAGTTTCTGTAGCTCATCAGAGATAATGTTCCTGACTGCAGATTCGACCTTGTTCTGTCAGTCGACATATGTAGATAAATCAGACATGCATAAAAAGGAAAGAAATTCAAGCAACAAATATGATATTAACGTGAAATATGCAAAATAAACAAGATACAACGCAATCATATTTATCAATTGGGAATAGTCACATTGTATTCACTATTCAGTTTTATTATCATGCGCAGCTTCAATATGTCTATTTTGAAAAAAGAAGAACAACAACTAAGCCTTTTGTCCCAAAAATGTTGGCGTAGGCTAGGAAGGAAACCCAATCAAAGTCAATAAAACCCCTAAACCTTCGATCTTGGGTCATGATTTCAGTACGTGGATCGCTAGCTTTCATACACTCCCATCCAAAGTCAAATCTTTGGGAATGTTCCAATCCCGTAAGTTTCTTTTATTTGCTTCTTACCACGTCACTCTTGGTTGACCTCTGCCTCTTCTTATGTTTTCACGGCAACTTAAAATTCCACTACATTCCGGTCCCTCAAGAAGCCTCCGTAATAGATATCCAAACCATTTCAAATGATTTTGGACAAGCTTTTCTTCAATTGGTACTACCCCAACCCTACCACGTATATCATCACTACATATTCGATCTCACCTTATATGACCGCAAATCCACCACAGTATCCTCATCTCTGCTACACTCATCTTACAAAAAATATTAAAATGAAACCATTTTATAAAAATAATCAGAAAAATGAAACCAGGATTAGACATCAATTCACTTAGATAATTAATCATTAGGATTAACATTTATTTATATGCCCTTGCTGTGTTAACAAATCAGCATGTAAAATTTGAACCAACTAACAAGTCAGTATTCCAAATTTGAACAGGAATAGAAGGGAACAATAGTTACGATAATTTCTAACAACAAAATAATTGCCAGGCAATGTTTAATAGAATCAACATTCAAGCATATATACCTGCCATATGCAGGGAGAAACATATTGTAAGAGTTCAGAAATGGTATCATACATGGAGATTGATCCACCTTGATTTCTTTTCCCTTTTGAAATTAGTAACTTATACTACAAACTTGCATTATTAGTACAGAAGACAATAGAATATCTAAAGGATAGCTTGTAGCCCTTATTTACATGAGGTACATAAACTGTATGGAGCTGCACAAAATTTGATTAAAAAATGCACCAGATTTAGATACCATGTCATTAGCAGGCAGCTGACCGTGGGTCCTGATCTTCCAGAGCAAGTGAGCTCTCTCCTTTTTAACTCTTCTCAGGCAATTTGTCCTAAGCTGTGGGTAGCACAACAGGGGATAAGCACACATTATGGTCAATACAAGTAGAAGGAACAAGACAATTAAAAGATAGAATGCAAGACTGACAGGCCATTTCATTGGAACAGCCATATTATACAGAGGACAATTTAGAACGCAGGAATTTCATGGGAAACGGTTCAATTCCCGCAGGAATCGGGAAAAATTCCCACATTCCAAACAAGGCCTAAACCTCAAAATCACTACCTATCATGATTACTAAAAGGATGACTCAAATTACTAGGCAATCTGATGCAGATGACACCCTGCAGGCACTGAGCCACTAACCCAACGATCCAACAGTAACATTACGCCTTGAACACCCAGGGCGCGGCATAACACCTTATAGCATGATAAGCCCACCTTATGGGCAATATGATACAAAGAACACAACAATCTATTGAGAGTAAGCACGAAATACGAGCGCATTTCATCAGAATTGCCATACGCCCATACAGCTTAGATTCTTACCTAACCTATCATGATTCCTAAGAATATAGCACAACCACTCGAAATCTGCAGCCAGTTATAGGGCACGAGTCTGCGTTGGCAATTGTTCAAACACCTGGCGCGCAGGGCGCCGGCACCCGACAACTAACCCCCAACAATCCAACAGTAACATTGCCTCGTAACTCCGGCGCTTAGCGCAGCAATCAAGAATCAACAACCAGGAACAGCAACCTACACCGCCGGCGAGGCGAGCTGGGGGACGGAACGAACCTCCTTTCTCCAGTCGGGGCGGCGGGATTTGATGGGAACCCTACTGGGCCGAGCGCAATCCATCATCCCCGCGCGACGAGATGCTCACCAAATATTCCCGATCTTGAAGAAGCGAAAGGCTCTCCCTTTTTTGCTCCCTTCACCTCGCCGGCGTGGAGAGCGAAGGCCAGGACAGCCGACGCACGCGCTTCTCGTTGCGGCCGCGGTCGCTCGCAGGCTCCGAGTCCGAGAAACAAGACGGTGAGGATACGAGAGTTTGGACGGTTTCCGTCGAGATCTTACGGTGTTCGCTCTGGAAGTCTGGCCCTGAGCCAAGCCGATACTGGAGTTCCGGCCCGGCATAAATTGGAGTGGCTAATCCGTCTAGGTCATTAGCGTATGGCCCAGCTTTAGCTTCTAAAAAAATCTGTAAGAGTTCCAAACAGCTCAGCTTTTAAATGATTTTTGTCATAAATCAAAAACTATGTATAACTACAAAAGTTGAAAGCTAGGCAGGATCTACTTTTACAGCTTATTGCTGAGGAAATTAGCTATTTATTAAACGATCTCTTATAAAAAGCTACAGCCACTTTTCAGCTCAAAAAGTCAAAAAACAGATTTTCAGAAAAGCTACAGCTCCCCAAACAGGCTCTGTGGTACAGAGGTTTGTCATGTATAATATTCTTTCATGCCACTATAGAGAGAATTAAAGACATCACATATAATAAAATTGTCTATATAGTTATATATGATTGTCTCTCATATTGACACTAAGCATAGGAACGATCTAGAACGCGCAGTCCTCATCATTCCAATCCTCATAATACACTTCATCTCAAGGGCTCTCCTCATCAATTTCTAGATAATTTACGAGTTCATTATATGCAAGAATGAGTACTTAGGTACTCTAACGCATATGGCAATTTAAAGCAAATGTTAAGGTGTAATCTACGACCTACTTCTTATCGTCTTTATAGTTTTACAAAGGGACATTTTTAGATTTATAAAGAGTAAAGTGTTTTGTAAGGGTTGTTATCTAGAACGCGCAGTCCTCATCATTCCAATCCTCATAATACACTTCATCTCAAGGGCTCTCCTCATCAATTTCTAGATAATTTACAGTTCATTATATGCAAGAATGAGTACTTAGGTACTCTAACATATGGCAATTTAAAGCAAATGTTAAGGTGTAATCTACGACCTACTTCTTATCGTCTTTATAGTTTTACAAAGGGACATTTTTAGATTTATAAAGAGTAAAGTGTTTTGTAAGGGTTGTTACAGTGGCAATGACAACATGATCACCAATCTATATTTTAATTATCGAAAACATCTACTTGTGCCATGACATTTGGTATCACCCATTAAAACAACTTTATTAACTGGAAGCACGGTGCATCAACACTTGAGTTACCCCGCGCCGTAGCTACCCACTCTCTCTGTCTACTGGAAGCACGGTTATCGTTGGACCTCCCCCGCACCGTAGCTACCCACTCTCTCTGTCTCGTAGCGCTACCGATTACCATCAGACATCTCATTTTCTCATCTGTCGTTATCGCTAGCTTTACCCATATGATACCACAACTGGTCAGAGTTGAGATACCAAGAATGATACTAATTTACCACACTAGTCTCCCCTCGGTAGATGATTCGTTCATCTTAACATATGGGGCTCTGCTGGGCTAGGCAAGGCGAATCATCCACTACTAAACAGTTACTGTTCTCAAGTTTGACCAGTGGTATAGATGCCAAACTATGACCGCTCCCAATGGCACTCTATCACTATTGGGTCACCATAACCACAAAGTACAATAGTGACAAGACTATGCCCGTGGAAATATCATGTAGATAAAACAACACACATTCATGTTTGAATGAAAAAATCACATGGATGGGTGAGAACTATGTTATTCAATCTTAGCAAAAGTTTTGTAGTCCTTATGTTCTTTGGGCAAGAGCGGCCACAACTCTGTTCATAAAGAACTCACCACTCACATCTATCCTTGCCCTCAACATTAACCACTTTCGTAAAGCCATAATAACTATCTTGCATTTGCATATACCTTATAAAACAAGTGTATCATGACTCTAATTGTACTTGGTTACTACTAACTGAATTATCATATTAAACTAATAATACTAAGCTTGTCTAGGTGAATATGGGTCAAGCAATAAGGATGGCAACATTATCAAATAGGAATTAACTACCACTATACCATTCATTTCAAAATTAGTTCTTACCAAATTAAACAGACAAGAAATAATTTGTACAATGACGAGATAATGCATACATAGTAGCATATGGGTTTAATATGGTCACGGACGTGAATTGCCTCCTTAATAGAAGTCGTTGAATAGTCCTCCAACTCCTTCAGCTCCTATAGCTCCTCCTACCTCCTCTTCCACTCCAGCTAGCCCTATCTCGTCACCTAATGAATGCAACTAAATAACACCAAATAAATATCTGCATGCTATGCTTTTAAATTCGAGATGACAACAATATGAATTTTAAAGTAAAACATAAACTCAGAAAGAACGAAGTGGAGCCGAGGGTGACAGAAAGTGTCAACATAGCATCACTAGAACAAACAGATGTGCAACAATACTAAAAAGTGGTTGTACTATGCAGAACTGGTCAAGACTCGGCCAAACATGGGAGGAAAGAGAGGAATTAGATGGACTAAGCCAATCTTGCCTTGAATCAGTTTGGAATAGGTAGAACATGGTGTTGATGACAAAGACAGTAGACACCAGTGACACGTAGCCGATTTTGGGATAGATGATGGTGTTTTTGAGACTATGTGAGGTTGAACATGACATGCATGCGACTTAGAAGGTACAAAGCTTTTCTGTGGATAGTGGTGAAGAAGATGGATAGGGCATGGCACTGCCTGGGCCAGCGACGAGATATGGCAATGCTTAGGAAAAGATAGTGTGAGTCAGTGGTGCGGGCGAACAAAGGTAAGCTGGAGCATCAGTGGAGCGAGATGAAGCTACGCACATGATTCTCTTGGGTGGTGGGGCTCAACATTGTGTGGGTGCTATGCACATGGAGCTTAGGCAACAATGCTAATGGTGGCAGTGGCTCGAGAGGAATTGGAGCAGAGGAAATCATGGGATGGAATCATAGATAGATAGACAAGTACCAATTGTGGAAGAGCAATGATGGTGGCAATGGATTTTTGGAGTTGGCGGATTTGGGGAAAAAACGATGACACGCATTATCAGTGTCAAGGACGACATTTGACTTGAGGCAGTAGCATTGCTGGTCTCTAGAAGTGAGGCGAAATAGTAGAGGTGAAATGGGGTGGTAAAAGGAAATGTCTTCACTGCTTTGGTTTTGGCTACAAGAGGCAGAGCTCTCAGTGACGATGAGGCAATGCAGGGTGACTGCGCATGGACGACCAAGATGAAGTGGTGCAACACCCACTTGCATGTGAAGTCTCCATGTCAACAACGATGCTAGCGAGCACTAGTGCATGGCTATGTGCATGTCGAGCGAGTGCCAATGTAACACCCCCATTATGCTTGACTAGGTCAAACATAATAGAGATTGTTACTAACAGAGTTATGACAAGATCAGCTATGGAAACAGTAGCATGCACAAGTAAAATCTTCCACTGTTTAGTGCATAGTCCCTTAGTCAAATGGCACATACAGTGCCCCCTTAGGTCTAAGCTAAGGTGACACTACACCACATGCCTATTTATTTCAAAGTCTTCTAAAGTTATGTCGCTTGATGGTGTTCTACTCCTGAAGGTCTTGGTCGCTAGCTTACCATAGTCAAAACCCTCTACATCTATATCCAGGGATAAAAATGAATCGGATAATTTCTCACCGATTCGAATATTTTTAGATACGGATATTGTCGGATCGAATATAGATACGAATATTTTTGTCAGATATGGATATGGATTCGGTAGCTCACTATCCGTCGGATACAGATACGGATTCGAATAATTCAGATACTGATGGATTGGATATCTAGATATACATGTGGGCTGGGCCAAGACTACTCTTTTGGCCCAAAAATGTTTCTTAATTTCAAAATTATTTTCTAATTTAATTAATCCATAAAGCAAGTTTCAATTATTAAATTAGCAAATCAACTCCAAAAATTACAAAAAATTTTTGAGAAATTTCTAAGCACAATCTAACATTGAAAAATTATTTTAAAGATTTTATCAGATTTTAAATTTTCTAAAAAATTCAAACATTGCTATTCTTAATAGGAAAATATTTTAAATAAGTAACTAAAAATGCATAAAAACTCATAAATACAAAATTTATTATTTTAAACATAATTAAATAAATAATATAAATCTTGAATCATTACATGTAAGTTTTATATACTTTTTCTAGAGACATGGTATCTAAGTATTATCAAACTTTTAGCGTGTTATGTGCTTGCTTCCATTTGTATCTCTGAATAAGGATTACCTTTATTTTGTGTTTTGATCTACATGTATCCAATCCGTTCGTATCCGATCCGTTTTCACCCCTATCTATATCAACATCATAATAATGGTCAACATTATTATAAGTA
The DNA here is from genome assembly GCA_036346375.1 of Guadua angustifolia. NCBI lineage: Eukaryota > Viridiplantae > Streptophyta > Magnoliopsida > Poales > Poaceae > Guadua > Guadua angustifolia. Next base: position 34,674,080 of record CM070509.1, on the reverse strand, counting down.
TCAACCTCTGCATCATCACAGTTATCATACATCACAGGGTTTGAAAACCAAGAAAAAAGTAAGTATAAGTACAAAAGTACTTAGCAAGCCTTGGAAAGGTGATCCATGCACACACACACACAAAAGCGCATAGATTAGTTATTTTGTGCTTGCACGCAGATTAGTTATTCTGCACTTTGGTCGGAGAAGCCTGCTAACGCGTGTTGACTAAGCCAATCACATACATAGTTAGACCAACTAGTAGATGCGTCTCTTGTTTGTACATAAATCCATTTTTCTTTTTTTAGCTATAAATTTTTATTGGCAGCTTCGATTTACAAACGGTTTTTACGAGGGTTTCATCATCTGGCATTAGAACAAACCTAAAAAAGATTATAATGTTTTGTCATCTTTCATTAGAACAAACCTAAAAATTTTGGGTAACCATAGCCATACAAGAGCAATGCTCAAAAAGATCATAAGGTAGAAAAGTAAAGTCTTCCAGGGTAAAAGAGTGACAATCCACAGTGGAGAGGATAAGCTCAGCACAATTAAAGAAGAGAGAAAGACAGCACTGGCCTATCCCCAGCTCATTTTCCCCACCTCCACTGTCCCAAAGCCCTAAAGCCAAGCACCAGGGAGGTCCCAAGCTCAAGCCAAAGAACCCACACACACAAGCTACCAGGAGGCAAAAGCACTACAAGCCCAGGGAGCAAGACCACTAGGAAAAAAACTATCAGGAGGCAAGGCCACCACCACCAAGCTAGGAAGCAAGGAGCCTGGGAGCCAGCGAGGAGGACCAAGCCTAGCCACTAGGAGGGAGGCAAGAACTATCCACATCCTCATCAAACCATCACCATCCATCCTACCACCTCCAAGCACCTCCCCTGCCCACAGTTGCACCGTCGGCCATGCTGGTGCCCCCGACATGGTGTTGATGCCTCTCGTGGCAGTTCTATGCCCTCGACAGTCCGATTGCGCCACAGTGACCCAATAAGTACCGTTGTCTCCCTTGACTACAGTGTGGCTCGCCAACCTCCTCTTTAGTGAAAACTCGACGCCGACCACTACTTTTCCACTCTTTGCCACTCATTTATGGAAAGATTAATGGATCATGAAAAAAGTATATGTAAAGTACAGGATCTTTCTATTCATTATTCAAAAAAATCGACTGATTTTATCCCACAAAATCATTTGTTTTTTGGATCGTTAGATCTTATTAAGATTTAGATTCAATGATCCACATTCCCCTCCCAGGACTACTACTACTTCCCTTCCCCGATCCCATTGCTCTACCTCCCAATTGATCCCATCTCGCAACACCACCCCCCTCTTGCCTCCCAAACCCTACCCCAGCCGTCTTGCAGGCATCGGAGGGATGCTAGGGAGGCCCACTGGTGAGCCCCTCCCCCCATGCTACCGCCCACCTCCTCCTCCCCTGTCCTTGCCTCTATCACCACCATCCACTTTCTCCTCTCTCGCCAATGTTGTTGTTGGCCTCCATATCCCCGCCCTGCCCTTCTTCCCTGTCTACGTCTTCCTCCACCGCCTAATATTCTCTTGATGTTATCGTCCTCGCCTGCCTCCACCTCCCACCGCCCTCCCCCAAGCCCGCGGTTGGTGGTACCCTAGCAACCTTGCTGCCTCAGTCCACCCACAACCAGTCCTCCCACTGCCCCTGCCTCCCTCTGAATCTAGGCCCTGATGAACCTCAAGCCCTAACCTGGGTAAACCCGAACCCTAAAGAAGCTTGCCGGAGACAGAGGTGGCCGACCGCACAAATCGTGATATAAATAGAAAGGTTAGAAATTAAATTGTTGTTGCATAAAAAATTATTCGCCAGATTTCTAACAATTCTGTAAAGTATATAGCTTCGATGCACGTGTAGTCACTATCAAAAAACTCATGTCCACAGCCAGTTTGAATGGTATAAGATAGTGGATCCGAAACCTCAACCATCAGCGTATAACACCACTAGGGCTATAAACGAGCCGAGCTCGAGCTAGCCTGGCCCTTCAGGCTCGAGCCAAGCTCAAGTTCAAGCCTCGACCCAGGCTTGAGCTCGGTTCGGTCCAAGCTCGAGTAAGCTCGAACTCGGCTCGAGTAAGCTCGGTAACAAACTCAAGTAAACTCAATAACAAGCTCGGCTTAAGTAAGCTCGGTCTAAGCTCGAGTAGACTTGCGAGCTATTCGAGCTCAGCTCGGTTAAGCTCACGAGCTCGAGTTTGGCTCGTCGGAGCTCGAGCCGATCTCGAACTGAGCCTCTTGCGAATTGAGCTCGAGTAACTCGCAGATCTCAAGCTTTTTTTACCATCCTAAACACCACCACCTCGCAAAACAAAAAAATAAGAAAAAGAAGTATAATAGAACCACCGTGGCTTTCGCTTCCCTGCTAAGCTCGGATCCATCCATGGTGGTAAGCTCGGATCCATCCATGGTACAGTAGTATAGAAATCAATGTAGCCATTTTTTTACTAGGGTGATGAACCGCGTCGTCGAATAGGAGGCTTCCACTTATAATCCAACAGGGTACAATCTATCGTACATTGCGAGTTCATTTTTTCCCTTCCATTTTCCGATTAATAATATAATTCCTCGGATTTTTCACCTATCGCTTGCCTCTAAGAAAAGGTAACGACGGCATGGCAACACTGCAAAGAACACTACCATAAACTGTTAAAACTTTAAAGCCATATATATATATATATATATATATATTCTGTAACAACAAACACTAAAGTTAATGATATGGCTCTGTTACGTAAAGTCAAAAGTTCTAATGATACGGCTCTGTTTGACATTGCGGTGACTTCTCAAAAGTACTTGTTTCTATGTTTTTGTGATTTTCTTTGGAGTTGGAGCTGTAACAGCAAAATGGCCCGTAGACTGACGTGAAGTACAAAAACAAAGCTACCCATCAACGTTCGTTCTCAGCATCTCACGACAACAAGGGGACCTTTTCTTGACCCTGACCATCTGCTTCACTCAAGCACGGCGGCCTTGCTGCTTTGTAGTAGAAGAACGCCATCATCCTCGACCATTCCTCGGCCGACCGGACAGCTAACAGGAGAGATTCAAGGTCAGGAAACCTCACGACGCGATCGATCAAATGCCAGTTAAACCGGAGGAGTACTTCTCCATGACTCGTACAAATTACCTTTGTCACGGTGTAGTATCCTCCCGGCATTGGTGAAGAGGACCTCCGGGAAACCAGACACCTTGAGGGCATCCACGAGGCCGGGCTCGGCGCATGCATCTACTGCGACACACTGCAGATGATCAAGAACGGTCAGAACACGGAATGCTCTCTCGAGCACCGGCAACTGGGAAGCTACTGAAAGAAAGTTGTAGGGAATTCTGTACTCTTGGTGAAGGCAGATTGTGCTCCCAAAACATCTCGATCGCCTTAACAAGCTCAGCCCTTGCCATCTCATTCTCCTGTGGTCTACAAGACCAACATTCATGCTTTGTCAAACTAATATTGGATGGTACAATTTAATTAAAAAAAAAACAAAATTGGATGCAACATAAACTTTTCTATGCAGACAAGATGATGTTTAAAACTAGAACCATCATGAAGTTGTTGAATGACTATCAGAATTCATGAGATGCATCATATATCAAATATTTTCCACTGAAAGGCTCAAGCATTTGGGTGCGAGCAAAGGAATCGTACCTCTTGTACCGGTTATGAACAAGAACAATCAGCGGGCCAAAGTCCGAGAACACGGCGTCGTCCCAATCCTTGATCTTGACATCCCTGATCGGCTTGATGTAGTTGTCATCCTCCCAAACGACCTCCTTGCCGCTGTGATGCCCCGCATCCTCCTCCTCCTCCTCGTCCTTCTTCTCGGCCTTGATGGTGATCTTGTCGAAGAACTGGTCGAGGTTGAAGCCCATGCCGTCCTCGGCGTCCTCCGGCCAGTCCGGGTCCTCCTCCTCGACCACCAGCTCGTACTTGGTCAGCAGTTCCCTCATTTTCGCCTTCCTCTCCTCCGGGTCCGTCAGCTCCCGCGTCTCGGGCACACGGTCCATCATCTCCCATATCTTCCTCCGCAGCGTCCTCCGCTCCTCGTCCGTCATGCGCACCGGGCCGTCCTCGCCGTCGCCACCTTCGTTGTCGCTGGACTCGGAATCGCTGTCGTCGTCGCGCCCCCGGCCACCGAGCACCAGCTGCACGGCCTTGGAGTCGCTCGCCCGGGCGCGGCCGGCAAGCACGAGCCTCGGTGCGCGCGGGCAAGGACCGAAGCGGGCGAGGCTCCCATCACGCGCAGGGACCGCGCGGAAGCAGATGGGGTGGGAATTGAGGTGCTCCGTTTCTCTGAGGCAAAACATCGAACACGTCGCGGGCAGGGAGAAGCGCAGCGCCATCCTGCAACTCCCCGGGCGGTACGTGCGCGCGGCCCCTCTCTCCCAAGGCTTCAACCTTCAAAGGTGGCTGTTGCTGTCGCAACAAGAACTAGGTTGCGAGATTAGCGAATCTTACAAAGGCTTGGATGCCTAATCTGCTTCTGCTTCTGAGCTCGCAGAGATATTTGTTGTTGCTTAGGCTGCGGCAGGTAGCTCCGGGTGAAGCGAACTGAACCGTCCAGAGAGAGGGCGGGGGAAGAGAGGCTGCAAAAGTAATGATAGGATCGACACGGCCCAGCCCAAAGTAAGTGCAGTCGAACGAGGCGGATTGGCTACCGAACACTGACGCCCAGACGGCCAACCTAGGCCTAACCACGCCATGCCCACGTATCCTTAGATTTCTCTACTACTTCTAATTATGAATTGATAATGATAGTCCGTTCTCCCTCAGGCATATCCATGAAATCATCATTGTCACAATCTTCTATATATTAGCGAACGGAGAAAGTTTTAATTCGGTTGAATATGCATGTATACGTGATCTGCGACATATCATATTCTTATCTCAATCAGCTGATTCTATTTCTAAATATTGCATAGTCAATTCTTTTTTCATATACTTTACGCATACAGTTTCTGAGTTACCATGTGCCTTTGAGTTGTCATATGCATCCTTTCCATTAAATATTTATTTGCATGTGTAGATAAAATCATCTTTTCTTTTTGTCTAATCACATATGGTCTTGATTCCGGCCAGCCAGCAGCATGCGCACGGCTATGCATGACGCGACTAGATAAATTTATTATCTCTATCTCTACTAATTTTAATTAGAAGTTGGTGATTGTACGTCCGTTCTCTACCTCATCCAGACACGTGTGCGCACCCGTATGGCTAGGTGGGAAGCGGGCAGTGGCCACTCCGGTAGATTGGATTGGATCATTCCGTCGAGGGAGGTAAGACGATTGCTCCTGGTGCTTTTCGGATTGAATTAATTGATTCCTTTTGAAGGAAACAAAACTCCGATTCATGAAATTGTGTCTCTTTTGCCTCTTTCCCTTTTGTTTCATTTCTTATTTGACGATTTCTTAATCTGGATTCCATAGATATCTCCTCGATTATTGAATCTATATAACCCCACCGCTTCTTGCCTCTCCTGCAAATGTGTTGAGCTTATCCGTTGAGCGGAGGTAATGGGCGACCTTCCTGATCTCGTCGATGTGGTGTAGGGGCAGATCGCCGATGGTAGGCAGCGAGATAGGCTGGCGACGCTGCTGGAGCTCATTGTGGTGGATGATGTCAATAGGTTGAGGGAGGCGCTCGCAGGGGAGGCAAGGAGGCAGTGGAGATGGTTGATGGGGTAGGATTATGGTACGGCCGGAGCAAAGCGTACAAACCATGCATGTCGTTGATGATGACAACAACATACAGATGACGTCTATTTCTTCAATGCCTTTGCACCCATAGAGTAACAAGTGATGCCTCTCTTGGTCGATCGATCGATCTCGAATTATGGCGTTACAAATTTATAATTCTAAGTGTTATAATGTTATTATTTAAGTTTGTGAAATTAAAGATAATTTAAGCTTAAGTTTGTAAACAGATGCTTAGAATTTGTATGCTTCGATGAATTGATTTAAACATTTAACAATTGCACATTCAGAGTGAATATTATTATTCAGATAAAATTAGTGCTCTTTTCAAATAATTTTTTATCGCAAATTGAGTTTTTGTTGCATCGCACGGGCATATAGCTAATCAACCAAACATTTCCCCACATGCAGCAACAACATCTTCCCCAACATCCCAAGGATTATGTATTTATCAAGAGAACACGTACAGCTCGAAAGAAACAGTGTTGCAACTCATGCATCCTATGTTGTGTTTTTGTGATGGTACGTAATCTCAGTTCAACATGGGTTGCCACGAGAAAATGAATGGCAAACGGTGGGGGCAAAAGAATGATAAATAGTGTTACATCTCAGCCTGAAGAACTTGGGTTCCTATTTGCTGGAGACCACCCCCTCCTTGCGTCAAAACTGAGAGCCAAACAGGAGCCGCCCCAACCAGCCGACAAATCCGGGCAGTCTTCGGTCTATCACATCTGTCTCAGGAAAATGAACTTTGCTGACATCTGTTGTTCCCAAAAAAGCCACCTAGCTACGTCAGCAAGAATATGTGTTAGCTAGAGCACGGCACCTCGATCTCACCGTTAGTCGCTTGTTCATCGACAAGGTCAGTCGACATCGCTGTCTGTATCCTGTGCCGCTTTAGGATCCGGGACGTGGCAAGCCTTGCGTTCTGATATTTCAGGATGATCACCCGCTCATCATCCAAATCAAATCTCAAGTTTTCTTCAGTGCAGCCTTCCACAAGGCTGCACAGATGCTTCAAGTTTTCCACTTCCACACCATTCACCTTCGTTACCTGATCATATTATGCAGCCTGATAAGTTAAGAGAACTATAAATGCTTGGAGTGCAATACTACAGAATTTAAATTTCTGCTTGTGTAGTAAGGGATTTTCTTATAGCAAAATACCTGCAGTTCAGCAAGCCTTTCGTAACCAACATTAATATCATCCATTAGGACCTGAAACACAAATTGTTTAGTAAATAGATTTACGGGAATGGTGTGATGCAAAGCATTTCCCAGTAAGATCCTGAAACCACAAACTGAAACATGAGTAGATAGTGGATTAATGGAATAGTACCTGAGATAGGATAACTAATTGTTCACCGGTCTTCTTTGGAAGCTCTCGCAGTGCCCGTTCACATAGTCGGCGTGGTGAAGTGTTGTACCAGTCTTCTCCAAATTCATGGAGATAAGGCTGGGTCAGTGGGATAAAAACAAAACCAGCAAAGATGTAGTAGCTGGGTAGTTTATCAAATTGATGTACAGGGACTAAAGGTTGCAACTGTATAAGAAGAATCACATGTATAAGATCACTTGCACTGTGTAAATGTGAAAAGCGCTAGAACAGCAGGGGGGGGGGCAAAGGTGCAGAGAGAAATGATGGATGCAAAGCATAGTTACAGGAAACGCGGTTCGTCCGAGTCGCGTTACAGGATTCGGGTTCACGGTTCTCCACTTTTTCTTCAAATTTCCACTGCAAACACAACCCCATACCCTAAATCGGTTCAGGTTTGACGAATTCGGTTTGCGATTCACGGAGATTTACAGTGAATCCAGTAACTATGATGCAAAGCCTAGCCCTGGGATTGTGTGTGCAAAACCAATTAATCCACTTTTGTGGATTATTATTGACCTACATGAGATGGGTTGGGCTACCCAACAAATCTGGTCAGATCCAGCCCTATCCAAACAGCTCTATAAAAGGTCTAAGAAAGGCCGAACCATTAGGCTAACATAGTGAATTCAGTGAGTTACATACTAACAGTGTTTTGTGGGGTGGGTTCTAGAACAGGTAATAGGTGTCACCGTGTTGGAATGGGATCTTACTTTTGTACATCAGTATTGGGATTGAGTTTGGTCAAGGTTGAGTCCACCACCATGTCTAACACTAGTGAAACTAGTTGTAATAAACACTAAACAGTAACCAGCAATCCCCCCAAAAATTACACCCTAGTTAATCAAAAGTTCAGATAAAATGTACAAGTAACATTGCAAGTACTCACAGGTCTAAGTGTGACATTCAATCCATGATCTTTGCCATCTCTTAGTACTTTTATAACAGCTGTTTCTTCAGGCTTCTTCATGGACACCAGATGATCAAAGGTGATTCTCTCTCTATTCCGAAATGGGACTGCAGGTATTAAAAAAAGCTCATGATCTTCAGTTGTTGAAGCTGATATGATCCATGTTTCAGAATAGTGCATAGATACATTCATCAATTTGCACAAAAGCAGGTATGCAAAAACATAGCAACGCATACCAATGCCAGTGTTAGTCTTACAGACAACATAATAAGTAGATAATTAAGATAAGTAATGCATTCAAAGATATAAACATATAAGAAATCATAAAGTGATTGCTAATGCATATTGAAGTACCGTGCGTGTGGGAACTGGGAAATTTTTAAGCTCACCTGTCCCATCATTTGCTATAGGCACACCATCAAACTCAAGAAGGATGTCGTCTTTCCTCAAAATTCTGTAAGCATCAGATAGTGGATTTATTTTACTCACTAACACTCCAGTCATTTCAGGCCGCATCCCAAAGCACTCTCTTAATTGAATATTTTCAGTGGCCTGGCAAGATAATCCAAGAGTGCAAAACCCAGAATATTTACCGCTCTCTTCCACTCCAGAAATAAAACGCTTAATTATGGGCACAGGTATAATATACCTGCAAAAGAAAGGGTTAAGCAAAGAATTCCAGGTAAAATTGGCGCAAGATGAAAATAGTCAAGGACTCACCCAATGTTTTCAGCTCCAGACAGATTTTGGAATGCAACTCCAGCTACTTTATCACCCATAATTGCAGGCCCTCCACTATTACCTGGATTGATAGCAGCATCTATTTGTATAGCCATGAGCTGAGTAGCACCATGGGCATATTGTGTTGGTTCAACTCTAGAGACAACCCCCTTGGTGACAGAAATATTGTCTCCACCTGAGCCATATAAAGTACAGGATCATATAGCTGTCCACATTTTGACACAGTTTTCTGTTTTTAACAAGAACTCTAGTGAGAAGGTCCAACACAACAATTTATGCTATCAATAGCATTGGAGCAAGCTGAGCCACACAAATAGTAGTGGTAGGCAATCTTTTATGACACAACATAAATTCAAATTAGAATCTGTCAGGATAGGGATCTTGAATCGAATTGAAGAAGCTTGGATAGGATTGCATCCTAGGATCAGATAGTATAATCTAAGATCCTACCTGATTCTACCAAAGATACAGTTTCTAATATCTACCATGTTGTGAACAATGATACATTATTGAATTGTAGTTTAAAAGCCTTTATATAAAAAATATGGTCCAAATGAAATATCTATTATTGTTTATACAAATAATAGTAGATAACGGATAAAGGTGAAACTTTACAATAGAAAGTACATATGCATGTAATTTTTATAATTAATTATTAGGAACGGTGGAGCCATGTAAGATTGCTGGGGCTACTTACCACTAATGTCTTCATGATTGATTATCAAGCTAATAGTGCAAAAACCATTTATACTAATTTTAAAAGCGTGAACAATCACAAATATCTTCGAGTTTTCACTTTCTAACAACATCATGTGTAAGCTATGATTTATTGAGTTCACGTTTATCACGGCGTCTCGGCGGCCAGTGGTGGACGCCTGGACTAGTTGCCTCGACTGGAGGGGCACCCAGGGGTGAGCACCGCCGTGAGGGTGGTCTTCCCATGGTCGACATGGCCAATGGTGCTAATGTTGATGTGCGGCTTGGTGTGCTCGAACTTGCCCCCTCGCCGCGCACCACCAACAGCCCAACGTGTCGGCCAAAGTTCCCTGCCGCTGCCGCGCAGCAGAACCGCGCGGGCCCAGCGAAGCCGAGGGGGGTGGAGAGCGAGAGGCGGGCCTTGGAGGAGGTAGAGGGCGGGACGAGGAGGGAGGCGGAGGCGAGGGAGGCCATGGCTTCCTTCCCTAGAGGTGGAGGCGGAGTGGGAGTGGGAGGTGGGGGATTGGGGATGGATAGGGAGAGGCGAGCTCTGCTCTGCTTATCTAAGCTCAAAGATGCTTTTCCACCCTTGCTTGAATCAGTTGGTTTTTACTATATAACGACTAATCTTCCATTGTGATATAACCACCGCATGCATTGGCTGGAGGTGAAGAGCTACAGCTTCTGCGGCTCTCAGTTTTTCCATCACGAACATGATTTCTTTCTAAATAATCATCGTCTAATCATCACCTAGGTGGGCGCCTAGGCGTCCTAGCGCTCCATGCTCGCCGCCTAGCCGGACTGCCATGACAACTATGATTGAGTTGTCCACTAGAACTCTTTGTGATCAAGTAGATCATGTTCATTCATCATGCATGTTTCAGCTGTGCCCTTGCAAACAAGATGGTCAAGGTCTGCCGTATGCACAACCTAAATTGAACACGTTCAGCGGATGAAATCATATAATTAACAAGTTTGACATCTAACTATAAATACTGCAAAGAATATCAGGCTGTCAACTTCAAACTCGTACCTTGAGGGTAGCCAACCACAGCGACTGCTTCCTGCAAAAAGGGAATGTCTCCAAGCTCCAAACTGTTCATCCCCTCCCAAAACTCCTCACTCTCGACAGTCAAAAGAGCCAAGTCACACTCATGGCCAACAGCCTGAACTTCCGCCTTGTACTTTGTAGGTGATCCATGCTTCCTCACAAGAACAAAAGTATGATCAGCGATCACATGAGCATTTGTGACAATCCTCCTTCCAGGAATTACAAATCCTACAGCAGGGATGTGAAATTAGCAGATGAAACAAAGAATGAACTCCACTTCAACAGATTTGACCCTGTTTAGCTGTCACGGGAGCCCAAAAATGACTGATGTCTCACATTATCTGAAGTCAGACCAATATGTTTTGTAGTACACATTGTACATTTAAACATTTCACGAATCCAATCCAGTAATATAGTAGAAAATCCACTTATAGTAACTTGCAAATAAAGCTAAACATTCCACATTTTCCCGTTCTATCACATCCACTCAGTTCATACTAACTAAAATATACAACTGAGAACAAGGGCACAAAATTTACAAGCAAGATGCTTCCTTTCTCAGTTGGAACAGGTAACATACCATGTAGCCTGTTGTAACATTGATAGACACTGCAATTTAGCAGTCTTCTAAATAAATTTAAGGTGCGGGCTAACCCCAGTACTCCACCATGAAGTTCTTGTGATTCAACAGAAAATTAACACTCTAAGAGTTCAAACAATCGAAATTGTCACTTCCTTTCACATGCTCACCGCACCTAGTCACCTACCAAAGTAGCAAAGATCCAAACACACTACTCCGAAACCGGACAGCTAAGATCGGTTGCTTACCAGAGCCCATGCTCTCGCGCTGCGCCTTGTTCTGCCACGGCAGGAAGTAGTTGGGGCTGCTGGACACCGTAAACACCTTCACCACCGAATCCAGCGCCAGCTCCACCGCCGCGTACGCGTCCGTGTCATGCCACGCCACCGCAGCGTCCGCCTCCCCCTCGGATTCCTCCGCCTCAGGCATGGCCGGGGTTCCCAGCGCGCCGCATTCTCCTAGGTGGGAGCGAGTGGAGGAGCAGGAGCAGGAGGCGGTGGAGAAGCGGGCCCCCGCGAGGCGGGGCAGGAAAGCGCGGGTTAGGGCTCGGAAGGGCGAGAGAAGAGGTGGAGATAGTGAGGGTGGTGGTGGTGGGTGGAGGAGGAGGCAGCGGAGTGAGCTCGAGGAGGAGGAGGAGAGGCGGCGAAGGGAGCGGACGGAGGCGAGCATGGCGGCCTCGCTGGGAGGGGGCGGCAGGAAGCGTGAGGGTTTGGGGATTTTCGCTCGTGGGGTTTTAGATGGGTCTGAGTCTCTGACCGTCTCTGAGTTTGGGCTCGAGTTGGGTTCACCAGGGTTTTTCGAGTCGGCAAACCAGTTCTTTTCTGTATATCATAAACATCTCTGTTAATTAGTTAAACTAGATATACAGTAGATCTATGCGTCGCTATGGATGAAAGAAATTGTGATACAGATAGAGATTCTAACAAAGTTAGCGAAGTTCTTTTCTATATTTCAACAAAAAAAACTATAGCTTCACCAGTGTTCGTTACAGTGTCTTATGCTAGCCAGATTCGAATCTGTAATGTTGCAAAGTCTCGCTCCAAATTTTTTTACCTTTCATCGAGTGTTTTGGCCGTTCGGCAGGTATTCTCGGGGATGGTTGGCCCATTTAGGGGAGTTAGGGTTGAAAAAGTCTTGTGTGGGAGGGGTTTTTTTGGAATTTCCCCTCCCCACCTACCTCTCCTCATCTTTTCCCAAGTGTGTGGCTGAAATTGTTTGATGGCTGCCTTCTTCCCCAAAATCTCCCAGCGCCACAGCTTCTTTCTTTTGCTCTCATCGGCTCCTCTGCCGGCGCCGCCCTGCCGTTCTTCGACCAGGTTGCCTTGATCGCCCAGGCATCTCTCCGATCCTCTGGCAAGCTTCCTTCTTCCCACAACCTCCTTCCCAGACTGCCGTGCCGGACCTATGGCGCCTCTTCCCGCCTTCTTGGCGCCCTGCTTCTCCTGCCAGTCGATTTTCCCTCCCCCTCCTCCATGTTGGTAAGTGAGGTGATGATTTAGGGTTGTGATTTGGGGCCCTTGTTGCTGGTTGGGATTAGTCTAGGGCTCCTAGTTTTGGGCAATAAGGGAAGCACTGCTCTAGTTGGAGGAAAAACTTGGTTGGTGGTTGGGCTGTGCAGATTGAGATTTGCAGTAACATTTTGGGTAAGTTCGGGTCCCCTCTTGATCGGATGGTTGTAAAGAAAATTGAAGCTTGTGTCCTTAAGTTTATTTAGGGCTCAAGAAGTCACGATTTAGCCCAGCCATTTGGAAGTTGCGGCTGTTTTCGTGAAGGCTGTCCAGATTGAGTCAAGCGGTGGGTTCCCTCTGTTCCTCGTCAATTTGGTTTCAGCTGGGGCATTGGCTAAGTGCATGGTTATATTATTTGTGTATTTTATTCTCGTGTGGTCATTTCGAGTATAAGAACGCAAAAATCCGTTGAGCCAATCAAAAGTTACGCTATTTGGAAGTTTTGTCTCGAAGTTGGGAATTTGCAGCGAGCTCAGTTTTTGCGGTTGAGCTTTAGTGTGTGATTTGGAGGCCTTCGTGGCATCTCTCGCATGAGTGGCTGTGAGGTAGTTGTAGATTGGCCTCTTATGGTTAATTAGGGTTAAAGAACCCAATTTTTGGTTAAACCAATTAGGAGTTAAGCTCGTTAGAACGCGTGCTGTCCGGAATTTCCAACCGGCGGATTTTGGGGCTGTTTTGCGCTAAGGGGTAGCATTGTTGCATGTATTGTTGTTGTGAGCTATCTAGAATTGGAAAGTTGAGTTTGCCCATGTTATTTTCAAGAGGAGTAGCATCGAGAGAGGCTTCAACTTCTCGCTATTCCCCTTCTCGCGGTTGAAGGCAAGTGTAGTGTCAAGCTCACACTATAACTAACCAGTTGCTCATATTTGTGATTTAATCTACTTCATAGAAATTATATGATGTCTTTCCATGTTTTTTATTCATGACTTTATTTACTCTAGCATGAATCACAATAGGGCAATAGCAAGTTAATTGGTACTTCCATATTGGTAATGGCTATGCGTTTGGTGAAAATGAATGAGGGGTGAAAATGCATTCAAGTCAATTGCATAATTGCATTCATGATAGACAAGGTGTCCCATGTTGATGCGGGCCTCGGTGCTCACCCGTAGTGAGCACAAAAGTCCTACCTCGTAGTCCCATTCACCGAGGTCAATGAGAGCAAGACAGTAAGAGTAGGCCCCTCCACGGGATGGAAGGGAATGGGAATGAGAGGGTGCACACCGACGGGTGTGCACTCGGTAATACCGGTATGAGCTAAAGAGGATTGCATTCATGAGTATGCATGATGCATTGCATAATTGTGGTTGGGAGTAAAGACCCAAGAAATGTATTAAATGAGGATTTGTGAGATAAATTCCTTGAATGCTTAATGTCACGACGTTTATATATATGATTGTTACATGTTCACACCTTAATTTCTTGTCGCATTGCACCTTGCTGAATAATGATCTCACACTTGTATTGATGTTTTATTCTAGGTACCTCCAAGGTGACATTTGGGGAGATGGGCTAGCTCACTTCACTCACGCTGACTACATGTAGTTAGATTAGTGTGACGGTCTTTACTTTTGGATATGGTGTTGGTTGTGATGAACTTGATTTTGATTAGTTAAGTTGTAAGTAATTGGTGAAGGTTTAAAACTCTGGCCTCCTGGTTGCATGGTGTCTCTACTAGTGGTCCTCAATGGCGTAGTGCTCGTCTTTTGCTCATGTTACCCTTCTATGTACTTGTTTAGCTGGTCATATGGCTAGAGGATACCATGACAGTGGAACGTGGCTAGTTGGATGTGAATGGCTATTTCTATGTGTCTTTATTAATTGTTGCCTTTTGTCTGCTGAGTGGATGTCCACTTTTTAGGGGAGGTGTTGCCGAAATTTCTTCTTGTGTTGCGGCCCCTTAGTGGCGTGGTTAGCTGGTTTTACCATTATTCTCTATTTCTTTGTGTTGTTGTTGCTTAAGAGAGTAACATTCGGGGTAAAGGGGTTGTCGGGGTGTTACAGAACCGAAGACCAGCCGCTGGCAAGCGAACGCATTAACCCACTAAGCAATAGAGTGCTTGTAAAATGTGAGGGTTATTAAATATATGAGGCTATGTTGTGTTCATTGTAGAATTTATAGGGAAAAAGCGCAGCGTGTTGGGGTTGCTGAGGCTTACCGTACATCCCACGATTAGTAGTATTTATATGATATGATTAGTTAGTATAAATTTGTGCTGAAGTACAGCTTTCAAGATGCATAGATTATATAGATGTGTAAATTTTTAGCTTTTGCTTTTTGTTGGCAATCTTCGCAGGTGTTTGGCACAACTCTATTTCTACTAAAATTTGTAGAGTTGGTGGAGCAGTATATTTCTAGTTCTAGAAATTTATGGAGTTGAAACTATGGGTACATTAAGGCCCTTTTTAGCAGAGCTCCAGATTCTAGCTTCACCTCAGATCTAGAGTTTGTAGGCTAAAATAAAGTGAATTAAGTTTATATTTTTAGTCTAACATGTAAATAAGATGACCCATCTAAACACTCTTAATGTACCCACAATTCTAACTCTATAAATTTCTAGAGTTAAGAATGCCCTACTCCATCAACTTTATAGATTTTAGTGAAGCTAGAATTTTGCCAAACACCCTCCTAAGAGTGTTTAGGTGAGTCATTTTGTTTACATTTTAGACTAAAAATATAAATTTAATTTACTTTATTTTAATATATAAGCCTTAGATTTAAAATAGAACTTAGATATAGAGTTCTACCAAATAAGACCTTCCTAGCTTTTAGTCACTTACGATATTTGTAATGTATATCATACATTTAATCAAGCCAGAGTGTGGTACTGTCCAATTAAAGATCCTTCACTCTGCAACAAAAAGCTCTTGTGGAACATGTCCGTACTTGCATAACCAAACCACTCTCGCATAGACGTGTATTATGCTGCAATTGCTTAATCTAGAGATGGCCAAACTGGCGGTCCGAGCCATGGTACTGTTGACCCGGCCCAGGTATGACATGGCTTAGCCAGAAATCGATCGTGCCGACGACCAGAGCCCGTATCGTGCTTAGGCTGACATCCCGGCACGACACAACCTGTTTATGGGCTGGCCAGCCTAGGCAAGGCATGGTCCGCATAGGCACGGCTCGTTTATCGGCAGCATAGTCCATTTAGCTTGTTTAGTTTGAAAAATAACTATTTTATAGCCGTTGGAGGCTTAAAAATAAAAAAATTTCAAAAAATCTAATTTTTCCCTATGAATAGGTGCTGCCCCCTCCCTCATTTTCACACCAGCAATCTTGTATTCTTTTCTATTCATTCTCTTGTGGAAATTTTTTTGCTCTTGATGGTAATTTAGCAAAATTCAAAATAGTTTTGTCAAAAATCCAAAAATTCGAAATTCAACTTCCGACTTGTGTGAAGAAATCAAGGTACTAATTGTGATTTAATTTTTTGTTTTGTTAGTATTTTAAATCATATTTTAGTACAATAGTGTTATTATTTCTTTCAGTTTTCTTCATGGAGCATGGGGATTTTCTGTTTTTCTCAGCTTCTGATTTCATGATTTCACCCGAGGAGTTTCTTGCATCCTATGAAGCTCAAGAAGCTGCAGCACCTGTACCATCGTTAGGCTTTGCAAGTGCTACTGCGTCGGCAAGCACCGGGTGAAAAGATCAAGACGCAGTACATCGAGAGTCTGGGAAGATTTCGAGCAAATTTTTAAGACATCATACGACATCCAGTGCGAGTATGCTATTTGTAAATATTGTAAGCACAAATTAACTACGAAATCTTCAAGTGGAATAGGGTACTTGAAGAGACATACTGAGAGCTGTAGAAGAAAAGCGGGGGTGGCTTTAAGACAGACATATGTAACTGGGACTACAAACCTCAGGTAACTCGTGAATCTCTTTGTCGTTTAATCGCTTCTCAATATTTTTCTTTAAACTTTGGTGAGTAAATTGCGTTTGAAAACTACATTATGACCGCTTATAATTCTAGGTTTTCTGTAGTTTCTAAACAGACAACAACTAGATATTTTATTAAATATAATAATAATTGTCGTAATAAGCTGAAAGAACAATTTAGTACCTATACTTTTTCTATATCTTTGATATTTGATAAATAGAGTGGTAGATAGTGTAATTGCTCCTTATGTGTTTAATGAATGGCAACTAAAAAAAGAGAATTATAGGATTCAAATTAATTGATGTAGCATGCACTGGTGAAAATATTGCTAATTGTGTAATAAAAGTTATGAAAAATTTTGGCCTTACTGATAAGATTTTTGCAATAACATTAGATAATGCTTCAGCAAATACTTCTATCATGAACATTCTTACTCCGCTTTTCAATTCGTATGCTGAATCTTCTTATTACATTAACGTTGTGTTTACTATATTATTAATCTTATAGTTAAATCTGATTTGAAGAGGTAGAAGTAATATCTTGAACCTTTTCGCACTGCAATATCTTTCTTAAATAATTCTAATCAACGAGTAGCAGCCTATAAAGCTTATTGTATTGCCATGAATGTGCGTCCTTGTAAGTTTGATTTGGATATGCTTGTTAGATGGAACTCTATTTACTTGATGTTTAAGACTCTCATACCATATGGAAGTACATTTTCTATTTTTATTAATACGCACTATCATAAACAAGATGGTCAACTACTACTTACATAGCAACATTAGTATTTTACTAAATACTTGATGTTATTTTTAGAACTTTTTTGAATCCACTGTTGCTTTATCTAGAGTTTATTAGGTAACCTCTCTTTTAATTGTGCATCATATTTTAGAAATTGCTACCCAATTTAAGAGCTACGAAAATCATAATATTTTGTGTAAAGCTGTTTATGCTATGAAAACTAAATTTTTAAAATATTGGTAAGAAATTTCTATATTATATACATTTACATTTATTTTAAATCCTAGAGCTAAGTTCAAGGATTTTCTAATGTTCTCTCACTTCTAAGTGATGCGGTAGATACTGATTATTCTAATTATTTTTCAAATGTCCGTGCTAACTTATCTCAAGATTATGATAAGTATGATCATAAGTTTGCTAGAGTTCGTATGCAGCGACCTCCACCAGCACTCACAACAGGTAAGAAGAAAACTGCGTGGGGGAAAGATATCGGATGCAGGTAGCTCTTTCTCAAGGAGTTCAACTACAACAACGACAAGTGCGGATACATTAAGTGGTGGGAAGGTAGACGCCTATCTCAACAACGACATTGTTAACTATCAAAAGTAGCAAGAGGAGGATTTAGCATTTTGCAGTTGTGGCACGAGCACAAGATAACATATCTGGTACTTTCCATATTAGCACGGGATGTGTTAACAGTTTTTGTCTCTACGGTTTCTTCAGAGTCTGTTTTCAGTCTATCCAAAAGAATAATCGAGAAGAGAAGAGCAAAATTGACAAGTGAGATGATGAAAATACCTCTTACTGTAAAAGATTGGGAATAAGTTGATTAACGAGCTCAACATACTGCAAAAAATACTGAGCTGGCGGAGACGTTTGAAAATCTTTATCTAGATAATGAAGAAGAATAATTGTAATCTTCACTTTTTTTCTCGTATCACTGAGATATAGGCTGTACTCTTTTTTTTTTTTTGCTAAGGTTTTCTCCTCTTGAGTTTTTACTTGGCAAAATTTTTAACGTGACAGTCAAACATCAATAAAGCTCATTATTTAATCCTAATTATTTGTCTCATTTAGAATTTATCTCATATTTTAGTTTTGTTCTTAATTTATATTTTTTAAAAAGTTTTTCTGTATCCTTCAAGTTTTTCTAATTATTCTAAATTTTTCCTTTTTTTAATTTCTTCATATTTTTTCCTTTTTTTCATACTTGTTTATTTTTCTATTTTTTTCTTCATTTTTTATTTCTTTTAGCGCTAAAGCGCTAACAGGGCGACCTAACCCGTTTCGATCCGTCGAACCCGTGCTAGCACGGCCCGTTAGCCTCATGAGCCGTGCTTGAGCCGCCTCCCCAGCACGTGAGCCAACACGGCACGACCCGTTTAGTAGCAAGATGTGCTTGGACCGTCTCCCCGACACGTGAGCCGACAAAGCATGGCCTGTTTAATAGCAAACCGAAACTGGCCGGGCCGTCCGTTTTGCCCTCTCTAGCTTAATCATGCATCTAAAGCTCCACGTGTCCACCCTCGCATAGACGTGTATCAAGTAGCAATTGCGTTATTGTAAGGCCGTCTCTAGCGCGCTCCCTCGACCGAAGCTAAAAACAAAGCGTGGCTTCAAGCATCGATGCCAGCCACTAATCAAGCTCGGCTCCCGTGCCGGGTGCCCTGCATCTAATACATGCAGAGCCAATCAATTCATGCCATATGACGGTCAAATATTAATTGATTCCGTTTGACTAATTAGCTACCATGAATGGAGTAAGTTATGTTTCCTTTCTCTTGCATATCAATTATCAAGAGAATAAATTTGACGTACATATTCAAACATTGGCAACAGTTGTAGTTCCCTATCTACGGAACATCTTATCTCCATCTATCACCCATGACCATGGATCTCAGCAGGCTACGAGCAGAGCTCTTGCCACAACACCCATGATTAGGAAATTGCAACATCTAGGTCGTTTAGTCATAGAAGCTTAGAAGCATCGATTCATCATAAAAGGATTTAGAGATCTAACCAGCGTTCAATGGCTAGCAATAAGAACAAACCTGATAAGGATTGGAGACACCAAGATAGGACGAGACATCCTCTAATGAACTGCCATGTCTTTTCTCTGTCAAATAATTCGTAGTTAGTAGACGATCTCATCAAGGTGGAAGCAATCAAAGAAAATGAGAAAGCCTAGGGTTGTTTCTACCGGAAGAGACGAGGAGAATTTCGTGCTAGTCGTAATCAAATCTTTCATATATAAACCAAATAGCCTTTCGAATCGGTTTATTCCTGATTAGCTTGCATAGGACATGTGTTAAACCCCCTATTGGCCTAGCAAACACTATTTGCAGGGCTTCCTGTACCAGAGCTGAACTCCTAAAGGAGAATAGAGTGACATTGGACACACGTCACACACCTTCACCCACACAGGGCTAGAATCTCTGTAAGCATCCAACTAAACATGAGAGGCTTTGAGGTAACTTGTGTTGGTATCGTATCTCGGAATTGAGATCCAGTACAATTTATATGGGACTATGACTTAAGCAATTGAAGTGGACCATTGGATCTTCCGGAAATACGGTTAAAAAGCATTATGCTAATCTTTCACAGTAGCAGTTATTTCTAATAGCACACTATAGCAATGCACTGTTGAACAATCTGAACTGTTTAATTGTTGGCTTGATCGGACGATTCTAACTTACAACGACTGACTGCTTAAGTTAAGCAGCTTCCGTAGAAACTGCACAGGATCCCTATCCCACATCTCTTAGTAGGAATGAAAAAAAAATTGAAATTCCCGACCATTCCGGAGAAAAACGAAAATGAAAGCTTTTTTATGGAAACAGGAAATATCGGTGTGAAAACGGAAACTTTTTGTCAAAAACGGAAATTTCTGACAAAAACAAAAATTTCATATAAATGAAACTGAAAATTCTGTCAGAAAATTGGCCCACTTAGACCAAAAAGGAGAATGGAGAATTTACATTTATTTTCGAATTAAAATAATTTAAGAAATACAAATGGTTTTATAGAAAATACAAATATAGTTAAAAAATTTAAAAATTTCTCAAAAATACTTTGGAATATTTTTAACCTAGGAAAATTATATATAGCATACTTTTGATTTTATTTTTCATGAATAAATTAATTTTATAACTCTAAAAATAGCAAAACGATATTTATAAACTCCAGGATAAATATCATAAAATCATAAATGAACATTGAATAATAATATATAAATTTTAGGTCGTTACACCTTTATATTTGAAGAAGCAAAAGGATGTCGATGATAATGATATGGATCGAGAATACAATAGTCTGATCTAAGGGACAAATAACGAGCTTCCAGCTGATAAACTTCATAAAAAAACTTCCTAAAAATAACCCTTTACTGGCCATTTCCATTCCATTTTCGTCCCTGTCTCTTAGCCAGACGTTTTCCGTTCTAGTTTAGTACTTTATTTTATTCCAAACTATGTAGCCAAGAGGGTAACTAACCTTGGAATATTAGTGCCTCCCAAATATATTGTCTCGATCTTGACCCGGTTGATCAGTAGGGATTTCATTTGTTGTGTTGCCACTGTGCATCGGGATCTACATACTGCCCTCGGTAGGGATTACTAGAAGTCATTTCACTCAACTGGAAGATTCTGTAAAATTAATAACGCTGTGCGAAATGTTCTCGCTATAAAAGAAGAAATAGAAAGAAGAAGAAGAACCTAAGAGCAAAAGAGCCCACGTCACGTCCGCTACATCATCACAATGGGCATCATCTAACTCCGTCAAGGGACGAGTGGCCCATGTCTTTCCAGCCCAAAGCCCCAACCAAACCAGCCCTGTTCCTTGCCTTGTCTCGTTCCATTTGTCTTCCATCATTTCCTCATCCAAAAAAATTAGAACATTTCCTCAGCAATCAATCAGAAGTTCAGAGCGAGATTTGTAATGCTAGTACTACTATTCCCGGTTTTTTTCTGATTCTTCTCACGCTAAAAAAAAAAAAAAACCGTACACAAGGAACCTAACGTCCAGCGTTCTCGGCAGGCTCGAACACACAATCCAGTACTAATCCAAATGGCCCATACTAGCTAACATGAGTACTCCAAATACCAGTACACATCTGCTCCAGCTTTACTCGGCTAGCGTCCTTGGAACACGAGCGAAACGAAAACATCACGGGCACTCGCCACAAAAGCGAAGCCAGGTACCGCTTCACACATGCTCGCTCCAACCTCCAATCCAGGTTTGATCGCGTTTCCAACATGTGTGGGCCGCGGCGGCAGGCGGCCGTCGCCCTCTCCGACGGCGATGGCACGGAAGTACGCTTGTTCGGGGTCAGTGTGCTGGCACGCGCGCACTACATCCTGCTGCTTTCTGGAAGGGCATCGTTGCGATCCACGATGGAAGGGGTTTGTAATCGAACATCGAGTTGGATCCACGATGCAAGTAATATATGTATAGGAAGGTTCAAGAAAAAAAAAACCTTCTATATATTTGATTGTTTGAATGGAATCGTCCCATCCTGAATAGTAGGATACAAATTTAAAGAATATTCTCTATTGATGCTTAATCATTCCACTCACAAAAAAATAGAACCAAATGGTATAAGATCATTCCAGCCTATTCAATCTCATCCCACCAACCAAACACACCTTTAGTGCGATCGATGATCGGGGATAGACGACACACCATGCCATTGTGGGTAGGCACATTTTATAGAGATTATGGTGAAGTACTTAGGGTCTGTTTGGTAGGACTCTAGACCCAGTTTCATCTGAGATCTGAAACTTGTAGGCAAAAATAAAGTGAATTAAGTTTATATTTTTGATCTAAAATGTAAACAATATTATCCATCTAAACACTATTAATACATTCACAGCTCCAACTTCACGGGTCTGATAGAGTTAGGAATACCTAACTCCACCAGATCTACGAATCGAGTGGAACTAGAGCCCTACCAACCACACCCTTACTATATTCTTCTAAAGTACCGTATTTGTACGCTTAATCCTCTGAACTTCAACCCTCTGAACTTTCCATGTTGGATCACTTCGCTCCTTACAGAGTCTTTAGACTGTGATTGGCGGTTTTGATGGCATGGATGGTGGTGTCGTGACATGGCACGTCACCCATTTTGCCACTTTGGCATTACATGTGGGCACAAATGCCATCATCTTATATTAAAATGTTCCATACTCACGGTATACACTCTCCCACTTCTCATACACCGTTTTTTAAAAAAAAAATACCAATTTATCCTTTTGAGCATACTTTAATAATGATTATAAGATACTCTAAAATGAGTTCCATAAAAATTTTCATCGAAGCCTACTTTTTATAGCATAATTTGTGTATATACTTCTTTTTCATAGAAAAAGAGTATATAACAGAAAAAAGGGCTCCGGTAATTTTTTTCAACAATTTCACATTGAAGTATCTTAGAATTAGTATTTAAGTATACCGAAAGTGATAAAGAGGTATAACACGTTTGTTTAAAAGGTATATTAGAAATGGAAGTACGTACTTCCGGAAGTATGAAAAAGGTTTCCTATATACATACATACACACACACATATTGTCGATGTTTCGTACAACCGGCAAGTGTATTTGTAAGTCAAGGGGCAGCGCGCTCCCACTCCTTGATGGTTGACTCGGGGGCAAAGATTTATCTTGGTTGGTGAACGTCCCTACTTTCGATTAGTGGTGGTGGTGTATATTGCTCTGGCGCGCGGACCACGCCATGTAACAAGCGAGGCCCCGGGGCAGGCCTCGAACGCCGTCCAGAGTGGAAGCAGGCTTGGGAGCTTCGGAGCTTTCAAGCACCGATCGAGTTGGGAGAAAAGGAAAAAAAAAGAAGGGCGCCTTTTTCTCGAACCCCCCCTCCTTATATAGGCGGAGGCGCAGTTACACGACTCGGGAAAAAAGCGGTTGGGGCATGGCATGCCCTAGAGACCCGTCTTGGTCTTTGAGGACCGACAGTTCCGTTTATCTCTTGATAGGTTGGCGAGCTTAGCCGGCGCGCTGTCGGTAGCCTTAGCTAGCGCGCCATTGGGAAGGCGCGCGACCGCCTCGATCTTTGTCGATAGTAGACGTTGTGTGGGCGGCGCCTCTGGTGTTGCCTCCGGAAGGATTGCCTATCCCTGCACGGCCGTCTTATTCAGACGGCAGGTGTCCAACTTCGAGGTTGATCGATGACGTGGCAGGAGTCGCTGAGA
Source organism: Guadua angustifolia (assembly GCA_036346375.1). NCBI lineage: Eukaryota > Viridiplantae > Streptophyta > Magnoliopsida > Poales > Poaceae > Guadua > Guadua angustifolia. The sequence goes on along the minus strand of CM070509.1, from coordinate 34,650,679 downwards.
TGGAGCTTGTCGGGACCCCGACTAGCGGCTGGGTCAGGGGCTGTGTGCATATCCGACCTGCGGCCCGGTCGGTGCTTGCGGAATCCCCCGACCTAAGGCCAGGTCGGAGGCCGCGGGGCGTCTGACCCGAGGCCAGGTCGGAGCGCTCTCGGGGGTACCCCTGTTATGAGTATTCGTCACATATATATACATATATATGTCACTCCTCTATCACTTTCTCCTCCAGCGACCGGAGAGGCATTAGCAGCAATGATGGTGAAGATGGTGCACAGGATCATGGTGGAAATGTCGATTGCGAAGGGGGAAAAAGAAGGTAGTGATGGTAGTGAGGAGGTGGTCAAGGGACCAAATTGAGAGCGCAGGTGGGTATAGGAGGAGAGGGGGTGGCCAACATGAGGAATTGTGAAAATGATGTGGTGTGGAGTAGATCGGGGGGTAGCAGTAGTTTGGCCTAAGGTGAGGAAGATGACATAAGCCCCGTCACTACCAAGCTGCTGCAACCACCGATCGATGGAGTAGTCGAGGGAGCCAAGGTCGTTGTGCATCCATTGATGCTTCTCATGACTGTCGAGGTTAAAGCATGGAGATGGTGGAGTGCTTGTAGGCAACGATGACATGGAACTTGGAGGCGACAGAGAGCTTGTAGGCGATGAGGAGCTTAAAGACGGCGACATATGGATAGAGGAGAAAGAGAGAGGAGTTGGAGGAGGAAGAAAGATTTTGTGTGGCCAGATCCAATGGCTGAGGTGATTTTTAGTGAGGTATGGGTTGTGAGCCTATGCCATGAACGGCTAGTGCTTATATCGAGCTGGTTTGGTGTTAATATCGGTCAATAAACTGGTTAAATTGTAATGACCCTCATTTTGGCATATAATGTTAAAATGAGAATCTGTGTGCATACAATACTAGTCCTATGATCAGTAGCTAGTACGCACATTTACAACATTGATATCACATCCTTACACAAGGTACATATATTTCATTTAAGTAATTAATGTTTTACAAACCAAAAGTACATAATTATCATAGCGGAAAAATCAAAAGTCTCATAGTTTGCCCATTATATCCTCACAGGCAATTGACATGGCAAGACTCTAGAAAAGCTCGTTAGTGTATTCCCCGTAACCTACGTCATAATACGTGTCTTCTGGATTTTAATTATCTCCAAGAGCTAACCAACAAATAAGCAAGGGTGAGTATTTTCATACTTAGCAAGACTTAAGATGTATTTGTAAAATGCAATAATGCAGGCTATGTCAAAGGAAGCTTCTACCGTTAATTTGCATAAAGATAAATTGAACATGTAAATCAGGTAGTAATTTACAAAACAGAATTTGTGAAAGCAAGTTGAAAGGTATGTAAAAATAACAGCATGTAAGCATAAATATAGCAACTCACAGTCTTCTATAACTTGAGCATTGATTCGTTCATTTCTTGCAACACATAGCATAAAACCAGTCTTTGCCAACACAAGGCATAATATTGAATCATCTGGAGAGTAAGCTTTCCAATATATTTTTTTAAAATGATAAAACATCTAACTATGTAATAACTTTACCAAGTGCCCTTGACTGTGGGCATAGCTTGTCGACAAGTTTTAACTCTGTAAAGGTATATAACTTTACCCACAAGACATGGCCGACTCTTTGTGTGGATCATTAGTACACTTTCTTTGGTATGTCGCAAAGAGTCATAACATAACCGTTACTTTACATAGACTTAACTTTGCACCAGTCCGGTGACGACAAATCCATATTATGGCGACAGAAGTTATTTGTACACATATTATGATAAATGGTTTTACATCCCATCATTCTACTTCTTTCCATAGTATGAAATACACCGTTGTATTGGTATACATTTACCCACACCTCTATATGGAAGCCCCTTACAAGTAATTAGTCTAGAAAAACCTGTACATCTCCAGCCTTCCGATGTGTAAAGCTAAATCTAAATAACTTAAAAGGTTAAGGTCATCCTATACCAGCACTTGTGCTTGTACGTGTCCTTGACCTGAAACAACTGAAAGCATATAGGCCCTATATAGTTTTGGTAATTAATGACAATCATGTTTAAGAGACTGACATTTTATTGAGAATGTTGAAAATAAGTTAGTCTCATGGATTAGTGATCATGGAAGCATGAGAATGGCGCAAAAGAAGACCAAAACATCAACCAAGTAACGAAGGCAAAATTCTAAGGACCTTTTCCTAGTCATTTTACCGATCTCGAAGTTTGGAGAAAAGATCAGATTGCTAGAAATAAGGCCGTACTATTAAGAGGGGTTTTTGACGTTATCTTGGTGTCGTTTTAAGGTCTAAAGGTTCAAATTCATATATTTAACTCACGCATCGACTCATAGTGGTTAAACTTTAAAATCTCCATAAAAGATTCTAGAAACCGAGTACTACCGCCCTTACTAGCCTGGTGCTACTGGGCCCAGTAGCACTGACCCCAAAGCGGTGCATAAAAACCCGAGAAGTGTTGTTTAGGGGGCCAGGCAGGGCGGTGCTACCACCCATGGTAGCCCAGTGCTACCGAGAGAGCGGTAGCACCGACCCCCAAGCCCGGTGTAAAAACTACATAAAAGGGTACTTTTGGGTATCAAGAGGTCCGGTGCTATCGCCTATGGTATTCCGGTGTTACCGGAGAAGCGGTAGCACCAACCCTTAGGCCCGGTGCAAAAATTTCAGAGTGCACCCCTTGTGGCCAGTCAAAAAAATTAAAGGCCCGGTGCTACCGGTCCTAGTTAGGTGGTAGCACCGGACCCATTGCTCAACGGCCTTTGGCAATGCATTACCACTGGGATGGAGCCTAGTGCTATCGGTCCTACATGGGTAGCAGCACCGGAAAACCTGACTTGATCAGGATTTCGATCTCAAATGGCTAGTTTTGGTGGTTGGGGCTATAAATATCTCCCTACCTGCACTCTACAATATCTCTTGGTCCTCATTGATGATATTTGAGCTCTAACAAAGACTTCTCATCTCTCTCTAGTACATTCAATTCTTATTTTGAGCAAGTGAGGAGGAAATTTGAGTGTTGCATTTAGTGTGAACCTTTAGACACTCAATTCGACCCCAAGCAAGTGTCAAGACTTATTACTCTTGGAGGTTGCCGCCTCGTAGACGGTTTGAAGTGTGTGGAATCAATGATCTTCTCAAGGAAGCTTGTGAGAAGACCCGATCGGTTGTGAAGGCTAGGAGCTTGCCTACCCAGAGTAGGGAAGAGCTACCACGAGTGATCGAGAAAGGCTCAAGCGGGTGGAGCCGGCTTGAAGAAGTTCAAGTCACCTCAACGTGGAGTAGGGGAGATCGATAAGTCTCCGAGATCACAGGATAAATTCTTGTGTTCTTTACGTGCAGTTTGCATTTCGGAGTAGGGGTGCAGTTTACGATAAGTTCTCCGAGATCGATAAGTCGGCGAAATTTTGGATTTCGGGACTGGGCGAATTCTAGAGTACTGGCCGAATTTGAAATTTTGAAAAAATTGGAATTTGCTACAGAAATTTCAGTGAAATTTTAGGTTTTGAAACCGGATTTTAATGTTTTAGGGCTGGATTTGACCGGAATTAGTCCAATAACCCCTAAGAAAGTCATCTTACATGAAAATTTGTTGAAAAACTAATTTTTGACACATTTTAAAATTTAGGTAGAAACACTGTCAGATTTTTATAAAATTTTAAAAACTGATAATGATCTGAGAAATTTATGGTATCATCCTTAGTAGTTCAGGATCATAAATAAAAATTTTCAAAATAATTTAACTTCATTTGTTATCTTTAAAAAATCAAAAACAGAATGGACATAATTGGGATAATAAACTTGTTAGATTTTTCTAAATTTTCTCGAGTGTGATCATGATCTAAAATTTTTATAAAAATTAAGAATTTCCTCAGTAATATTATATAAAATTTTAAAAAATTAACTTTTTTGTTTGGTCAATAAAATCTATAAAACCATTGAACTTCATTTGTTATACTATATTGCAAAAACCAAAAGAGAAAGAACATAAATGTTACTATGCATTGTAAGAATTTTATAAATTCACTGAAGTGTGATCATAATTCAAAATTTTTATGAGATATTAAACACTTCCTTATAACTCTTCTGTAAAATTTTCACAAATTTTAAACCTTCTTTTATTGCTAAAGCAAATTTATGTATTAATTATCAGGCTTTTATCAGCACGTAGCACTGTCAGAATTTTTGAGACTTCTTCAAGTATGATAATCATATGAAACTTTTATAAAAACATTAGTGATACATCAGGACCTTTCAAAAAAATTTAAAAAATTTCCGATGTGATTTGAACTATTTTTCATTCCATTCAAATTTGCCGGTAAGGCTTTTATCAGCATAGTAGCAGTTTCTAAATTTTAAAAAATTCTTGAGTCTTGTCGGTGTTTCGTAATCCGGCAAGTAAATTTGTAAGTCTAGGGGCCGCGCGCTCCCTCTCCCTGAATGGTTAGACCAAAAAGGGGGTCCAAGATATATACTGGTTCGGGCCGAAAGTCCCTACTCCAGTTCGTGAGGTGGTCGTGTATTATTCTCGATGCATGGGGCTACGCCGAATTACAAGCAAGGGACGAGGGTCGGCCTCGAGCGCCTTGTGTGTGGAAGAAAGCAAGGGTGCTTGAGAATACAAGGAGCTTTGGGGTCGTGAGAACCTCTGAGCTTCTAAGTGTTCCTATCGATCGGTTCGTCTGTTTCCAAAGGGTCTTACTTCCCCTTATATAGCCCGGGGAAGTAGGTTACATGGGAGTCTGGAAAAAAAGAAAGATGGGGCGCCCTACACCTGGGAGTCTGGTCTTTAGCCTCGGTGTCCGGTCTTCGGCCTTGGCGTCCGGTCTTTGGATTCGACGTCTGACGGGCGATCGTACCCCTCACACCGGGTTGGTAGACACACAAAGTGGTGGAATGCTCCGCTTCACCGGAAGCGGCGTACGCATACAGGCGCACGTCGATGATCTTGGCGTTGTGATGCCGGCTCCCTCGGGGGCGCGCCCTCTCATGCATGACCGCAATGAGGCGGTGTTGACTTCGGCCACCTCCCCGCCGCCTTGGGAAAGAGCTCTCTGCCCTCGCACGGTCATGCCGAGGCGCTGCATCAGCGGGGTGGGTGGCTAGATTAGAGGGCGGTGTTTCGATGGTCCGGCGTCCGTTTTCCGACGGAAACGGCCCGAGCCTAGCCGGAGCTCGCGTGCGGTCCGACCTGCGGGTCGGGCCGTCTTTTAGTCGTCCTAGCCATGGCTTGGAGGGCGCTCGACCTATGGCATAGGTCGGACTGTCCTTGGGGTCGGCTTGGTCGGGGATCAGGTATCCTCGAGCGGGGCCTTTAGTTGAAGTTGGGCTTCAAGGCGGCCCATTCGTCTTTCCTGGGCCACTGGGGATACCCATGTCCCGGGTATCGTCAAGTCTTGATCACCATTCTAAAATTTTATTGAGACATTAGTGATTCATAAGCATCATGCACAAAAAATTTCAAAATTTTCTAACATTGTTTGTACCATTTTTCATCCGGTTCAAACTTGCCGGTCAACATTTCATCTCGATAGTACCAATGTTTGAATTTTTAAAAATTCCACAAACCTTATAATCACCTGAAAATTTTATGAGAACATATGTGATGTGTCAGGAACCTTAAAAAATTCAAAATTTTTTTACATTGTTTGAACCATTTTTTTATTAGTGCAATTTTGGCGAAATTTCGGCCGAGATTTTGGGTAATTTCGGCGAGATTTCAGAAATTTCGGTGACAAACAAACCGGATTTCATCCAAAATGCCGAAATTTCAAATTTCGACCATGGATGAAATTTTGTTCAAAACGAAATTTTGTTCCTTGCCTGTCATTTCTCCCGCAGCCAGTCCTTACATTTTTATAGTACTCCACCACCACGCACACAGTAGCAGTACATTCACTCATTTTTCGTCACACATGCTGCCTACACAAAGTCCAATTAAGGTTGTATTCAAAATGTTGGAATAAGTGCACATGAATCTTTGCAAAAAATACTCTGTTTCTAAATAGAAGTTATTTTAGAATATTATATTTCTATCAAGTTATATGTATAAAAGTCTATACTACCCCTTTTTGGTTGATCACTTATTGTTATTTGGATGGTGTGTCCTACTCTAGTCCACGTAATAAATAGCATTAAAAATAGTTAAAATGGAGTCGCATACAAGGAAAAAAGGTAAAAAAATCACCTTAAAAGTGTAGAATGACATGTATTTTTGAATAAAATTTAAAAGCTAGAATGACATATATATATAGAACTAGTTTAATTTCTGTGGAGATCAAGAAAAACTCACACTTCGAGCTAAGTTTAAATGCCCAAGTCCCGGCCGCTGTATATATAGGAGCGGATGAGTTTAGAATGTTAAGCAGGGAGAAACAAATAATCTATGGCCGAGAGAGGAAATGAAGATAGCGAGCACATGTCATAGGCAAGGTTCAAAATCTCATCAAGATTTTAGAAATTTTAACCGAAATTTTGGATCTCGGCCGAGGCCGAGATTCCAAATCTTGGTGGGACAAGAAAAATTGAAAATTTTTCAAATTACTACAGTGAATCTAGGATTTTTCAACGAGATTTTGGTCAATTTCACCGAAGTTTTGGCCTTTTTGAACAAGATGGCTATAAATTCGACTGGCTTTCATGTTTTTTAGACCAGATTTCGTAACATTTGTTTGTAGTGAAATGTAATGCCTTTTGTAAGTAATACATGTAAAAATATTGCAAAAAATTATATATACAAATTATGTAACCCTAACTTGGATTTCAGGAAATTTTGATGAGATTTTAGTTAATTTTGATGAGATTTTGGGTTTTTGACTAAGATGATCACAAATTCGACCGGTTTCATGTTTGTAGGATAGGATTTAGCATGTGTGCTTGTAGTGCAGTCGTATTTTTTCATGACCACAAATTTAACTGAGATTTAGCATGTTTGCATTTGTGTTTGCAGGACCAGATTTAGCACGATCAAAATTTTGACCGAGATTATCATAAATTTTTTCATGTTTGCATGTGTGTTTGTTGAATATAGCATGTTTTCATGTTTGGCCAAGATTTAGCATGTTTGACACAAATTTGACTGAGATTTAGCATGTTTTCATGTCTGCATGTGTGTTTGTAGGATCGGATTTAGCATGATCACAAATTTGACCGAGATGATCAAATTTTTTTTTCATGTTTGCAGAAAGTATGGGGAGAAATGGGACAGTGGGGTGTATAACCATTTGTCATACAGTAATTGTACAAATATCTTCTGTCGCTATAGTATGGGTTTATTGTCATCGGACTGGTGTAAAGTTAGGTTTAAATAATGTAATAGTTAAGCCATGACTCTCTGTGACACACCAAAGAAAGTGTGCTAATGATTTGCAAAATAGTCGGTCATGTCTTGTGGGTAAAGCTGTACACTTCTGCAGAGTATAAATCTTTTCGAAAAGTCATGCCCGCTATTATGGGAGACTTAGTGAATTGACACTAGTTAGATATTTTGGCATTTTCAAAATGGTTTGATTGGAGATATTTGTTGGAAAGTTTTTATTTTAGATATTATCTAGGGATTGGCAAAAGATTGGTGCGATTCTCACATTCATGGAGGACTATAAGTTGTTATATGTTATGCTATTCTTATTTATCTACTTATTAGTCAAATTTACTCTTACAAAATTCCGTTTGCAAAATACTTCTTGATATTCTATTCCACTTCGCTTTATGCAAAATAACCGTAGAAGTTTTTTTTACATAGCCTATATTTACAATACTTCTACGATACACCTTAAGTCTTAGTGAGTACGAAAATACCCAACCTTACTTATTTGTTACTTTAGGTGAAGAGTGTAAATGAGGAAAGTTTGTAGACGAGGAAAGTTCACGTGAAAACAATCGATACGATTGATTGAGTGTATACGTTACAAATATATAGCAATAGACCCTCATGCATGGATGGAAACAATCAGAGCCATGCAAGCCGAAGGATCTGGGGTACACATATATATAGCAACGACAGACCCTCATGCATGGATGGAATCAATCAGAGCCATGCAAGCCGAAGGATCCGGGGATGCCAATTAACATATCCGGGATTGCCATTTATCAAAGAGAATGAAATTCCAGATGACATATACGCAGGTTACAAGAATTTTGATAATGCTTTTCTCTAGGGTTTAACCTTGTCAGTTGTCTGTAGGAATAGATGGGTAAGGCCTACTGATAAGTATTTGTATCTTTCGCTGCTTTTGATTAAGTTTTCATGGCTTTTAGTACGAACCAAGTTATATTAATAAAGTTGAGAGCTTTCGTATAGATGTCGTTACAATGTTGTAAATGCGCGTACTAGCCATTAATCATAGAACTAGTACAATATACATACGGGACCTTCTTGGTATTTCATGCTAGAAGAGAGTCACCACAAAAATACAAGATTTAAAATTTAGTTTTTAAATTTTGATCAGATTTCATCTAAAATTTCAAAATCTAACCAAAATTTTGGATTACGGTCACTTGAGAGACGTGGTCTAAAAACGAAACTTAAAACCTTGTCATAGGAAGGAAGGAAGGCCACTTTAACGTAGCCACATCGGCAACAAGAACTAAAAGTACGCGCCAGGGTGAGGGGGGCAAGGAGAGAGAGAGAGAGATGGGACGACAAGGGGCTGTTTGGTTGCCTTCTCATCTCAGCCTGGCTCGTACGAGTCAGCCAGACTGGTGAGAGCCAAGTTGCGTAGATACAAAGAGATAGTGTTTGGTTGAGTGCATGAGTTGAGTCAGGTTGTGAGAAGAATGAGGAGAATGTGTTTGGTTGACTGTTTATGTGCCTCCCTATACCTTGCATGCACCCCAGCTTGCATCCCACCAGCCAAGCCCACAGGAAACGACCAAAATCTACGTTTCCCCACAGCCTGGCTCAGCGGATGCAATTGCATCTCGGGGGATAGGCTCCACCCCTCGTGCAGCCAACCAAACAAGTGTCTTTTGTATCTGTAGATATAATTCTCTTTGGATGCAGCCAACCAAACAACCCAAATCAACCGGCTCACACATGAAGTATATATGACATCTGATGCATTCACTCTCATTCATTCTGATCTCTACTCCCAAGTCCCAACAAGGGAGAACATACAAGTTTACAGGGGAGGGAGAGGGAGAGAAAGATGAGAGCATCATCATGCACTGCGGTCTGCAGAGATGGGAGAGGCAGTGGTTCGAGGAGGGAGAGGAGGGCAAAAGTAGAGAGAATGGCTGGGCAAAGCAGGGAGTAATTAATAGACTAATAGCTTGCTCGCTCGCTATCAGGGTTTCAAATACTGGCGAAAACTGTGAATTTCGACCTTACCGCTCTGGTTCGAGATCGAAAACCGCTCGATAAACCGGTCTATTTAAAAAAAATTAAAAAATTAAAACTTTTGAAAAAAAATTATATGTTCGAAAACCGTTGAAAAACTGTTTTAAAAGAACATTTAATTGGTCGGGTCGGTTTTCGGTGAAAACCGAGCGATTTTTGTGAAAAACCGCAGTTTTCGTTGAAAACCGAACAGTTTTCGATTTTTTTCAAAAAAATTTTGATTTCTTAACTCTTCGGTTTTTGATGTTTTTCGAGTGGTTTTTGCAGTTTTTGTACCGCAAATTTTGAACCGGTTTTTCAAATTCGGTTTTTAAAACCCTGCTCACCATTCACTCTCTCGTCCGTCCGGCTGCCTCCCCTCGTTTTGTCCCCCTGCCCATACGCTAGCCCACGTTGGGCCCTGTGCATGCTTCGTAGTCACTGAATTTGCCCTAAATCTCTATGAATATTGGATCGGATTCATTGAATCCGAACCGGTTTAAAGCATAGGATTCATGTTCGCAGCAAAAAATGAAAGATAAAATGGCAAACCGCAAACCTAAATCCGGTATTGTGACTAGGAGAACTGCGTTTATGATAACTCATAACTATGGTATACTTACCACCATATTAACTTCCCCACATAGATCAGGGTTTTGAATTTCAGTCCTTTTGGTGGATCCCGAAATATATTTATCCTAGTTATATTTCGGTGTGTTTATTTAAATTTTGCCAAAAAATCAAATTTTGGTCAAAATTTGGACAACCATTTCATCCCAAATTTTCTGAAATTACTGAATTTTGATGATTTCAGTGGATGCCAAAAAAAAATTTGAACCGAAATTCGATGAAATTCGAAACCTTGACACAGACAATGTACACTATTGTAAATTGTACCTTTGCCATTAGGCTCCGTTTAGTTCATGGAATTGAATTAGCCACATGGCACATTGGAGCCCCGATTCGATTTGCATCGAAATTGGAACTGGCCTCTAATTCAAATATTTGTTTCTGGTTACCAAAGAAATCACACCATGGAACTGAACTCCCAAGGCAATTCAAATTATTGTTTGGATGCAACCTGAAAATGAATTGGCACATGGGGGAAGAAGCGAACCAGGAAGCTCAAAGGTGACCAGATGTGGACGTCGGGATGGTGGCCGAAGAAGGAGATGGAGAGGAGAACCATAGAATGCCTAGATCTGGACGCCAGGAGTTGTGGCTGGAGCGCGCGGCTGCTTGCTTAGGGGCGGAGCTACAGTCAAGCGTCGGTGTCAGTTGACACCGATGACTTTCTGCTAGCCCATTATACCCATATACTAAATATTAGCTCTGACACCAGTAAATAACAAGGCTGACCCCTACTGCGGAATCGAATTAGGGATGAATTTATGAATGATTGTATCGTATGCTTTGTGGAACAAGGATTTCTAGTGGCAATTCCAAATGATGATGTAATTGTTCGTTTTCAGAAGATGGAAGACCGCAATCGTAGAGAGAGTTTGGAATTATAAGAGGTAATCACTATTGTAAAAGCTAATTATACTGTAATATGCTAACATTTATTTTTTATTGTGTTACAATGTAGAAGTGCATTGACCCCGACGACAATATTTCCTGGCTTCGCCCCTGTACTTGCTAGATGGTCACCGGGGAGGATGAAGGAGATGTAGTCGGTGGCGGAGGTCTTTGGCATTGGCGGCGGCCGACGCAGAGGTGGTGGCCCGGTTCTACCTGAGAGGGTCGAGATCGAGAAGAGAGCGAGAGCCTTCGAAGCGTATCATGGATGGATTGTGCGAGTTCAAATTCAACCAATTCGGAGGAGATGAGGTTTGAATCCTAAGAGCGTATTTCGGTTGTTCCCTAATTCAGATAGATATGAGCTATAATTCCAATTCCAATTCCAAAGGGCATCCAAACAACAGTTTGATATGCGAAACAACCAATTCCAATTCTCCAGTTCCTTGTCCAATTCCGATAACCAAACGAGGTGTTTAGGGTTTTCGGATATGTGAAGGTTTTCTTCTCTGTGCTGTGGATCTTGTAGATGGCATGGCATGGCCACCTACGCACCCAATTCTGGTCCTAAAGTGGATGTGCATTGAATGGAGTTCTCATCATTCGCCAGCCATGGTAACCGGAACGAATCGCTAGCTTAACCCTTGTATATTATCTCGATGATGCAAATATTAATTGTCCTTAGTAACAAGCTTGTGAGTCACGAAACAGTTCTTTTTGTACTGGACGCGCGTGACTACATACTGAGCATATCACAGCGGAAGCAGGAACCGGCGAACCACCCTAATCCGGCTATTCGCGCATTTATGGATTCTTTGTTAAACATTACTGTATATATTAACTCTTATCGAATTTACATAAATTGAACTCGAATTTAAGTGTATCTTATTATTAAAAATTAGTGCATATTGAATTATTAATTTTTAATACACATTCTTAAGATGAGTTTGAATTTACTCAAACTTAGACCGAGCTAAGATTCAGGCTCACACTTCAACTCAGGCCAAGTTTTTTACGAGCTTGAATTTGGAACGGCAGTCTCCACGGACGCATGCTTCCGTCCATCCATGGACCGCGTGTGTGCGACTGATCACCTGCGTTTGAAGTCAAAACTGGAAGCCATCGCCAGAGGGTGGGCCCCGCCCGTCCGGGGGATCGCAGGGGAGGTTGCTGTGAATTGTGCGTACTGGCATTAATTGGTCACTCTGATTTTACGGTACGCAATTTACACCGGCTTATTGTATATATGAACACCGTACGTGGTATTAACATATGAATCACTGTCAACCAGCCATTTTTTCTTATCAAGAACTATGTTTAAATTGCACACTGCAGCAATGCAAATTTGCATCGGATATGCATATCAATATACCATGAGTAGTACAAATCAGATTTAACTATTTATTTAGTGAGAATATTCGGTGAAATCTTATTATTTCGGGTAAAATCCGAACAAAATTCAAAAAATAAAATTCAAATCCGGAATTTTTGAAACAAATTTCGGGTGAAATTTAAAAGATTTCGTAAATTTCAACTGAACAAAAATAGTATAAACAATGTCAAAAAAATTTAAATTTTTTTATAAATATTCCTAACACATCAATGATATTTCCATAATAATTTCAGATGATTACCATGTCTGAGAAATTTTTAAAAATTGAAATATTACTTTTGTCCTGATCAAATGTTGACTAGTAAATTTGAACTGAATAAAAAATGGTTCAAACTATGTTAGAAACTTTTAAAAAAATTTTGAATGACTATGATGCATCATTAATATTCTCATAAAATTTTCAGATAATGACTAAGCTTCATGAATTTTTTAAAATTCGAACAGTGCTACTACCATGTTAAAAGGTTTACCAGCAAATTTGAACAAAATAAAAAAATAGTGCAAAACACGTTAGAAAATTTTGAACATTTTTGTGAATGATCTTGATGTAATATTAATTTTTTTATAAAATTTTTAGATGATGATCATACTTAACAAATTTTTAAAAATTCTGAAAGTGCTATGTCTTGATAAAAGCCTAATGATCAATACATAGATTTGCTTTAGCAATAAAAAAAAGTTTAAAATTTTTTTTTACAAAAGGGTGATAAGGAAATGTTTAAGATATCATAAAATTTTTGAATCATGATCACACATTCAGTGAATTTATAAAATTCTTACAAGGAACAATAACATTTATGTTCTTTTTCTATTTTGATTTTTGAAATATAATATAACAAATAAAGTTCAATGCTTGCATAGAATTTGATTGATCAAACAAAAATTTAAATTTTTTAAAAATTTTATAGAATAGTATTGAGATAATTTTTAATCTCTCATAAAAATTTTAGATCATGATCAAACTCAAGAAAATTTATAAAAATCTAATAATGTTACTGCTCCAATTATGTTCACTCTATATTTGATTTTTTAAAGATAAAATGAAGTTCAATTATTTTGAAATTTTTTATGTACATACTATACTACTACAAATAGTATCATAAATTTTTTAGATCATTATCAAGTATGTACAATTTTATAAAAATCTGACAGTGTTTCTGCCAAAATTTTAAAATATCTCAAAAATTCAGTTTTTCAACAAATTTTCATGTAAGATGACTTTTTTAAGGGTTGTTGGACTAAACATGGTCAAATCCGCCCTAAAAGTTTGAAAACCAGCCAAAAATCATGAATTTTTGCAAAAAAAGAAATTTCGGTGATTATTGTAGCAATTTCAATTTTTTGTATCCAACCGGTAGTTTGAATTTCACGGTGACCCAAAATCCAAAATTTTAGCAAATTTCGGTAAAATATGTATCCTGCTCGCCGTACGTACGTTCTCCGCGCTTGACTCCACTTTCGCCCGTCCTCCGTTGCGCTCTTTGCCTACGCATGCGGCTGTTTCTTACCGACCGATCGCGCGGCCCCGCGTGTGGCGAACTTCTCTAGCCATGCATTATACCAGTATTAGATCAATGCCCGATGCGTTGCTATGAAATATAAAATTGGTAATCTAAACATAAAGGTCAAGCAATAAAAGAAAATTACGCTACAAGATCAAACATATATTTCCCTCGATTACAAAAAGTTTTTATGGTTTCTTCTCGGATGAATTAAAATCAAATATATTGTATGAAAGTAATATATATTACCAATCTCAAAAATCAATCAATCATTTTTATCCTTTTGCAATTTATATTATCAGCTCGCTTTCTTCTTCTTCGCCATGCCGCAGCTGCTGCTTCATCGGCGCTGCCGACCTCGCCTTCCTCGTCGCCTCACTTGTCCACGTCATCCACCGCCTTTGCAAGGGCGACACGGGGGCTTCCCCCGAGCACGAGATGCTGCTGCCGAAGCCACCGCCATTCCGGACCACTGGTTGCTACGCTGCGGCGCTACGCGCCGCCGCCGTTCTCCTCGCTGCTGCGTTTTTCCTCCGCCAAGCACGCCATGGTGCACCGTGGAGTCCGCTTTTCGCCGCCCACTTTGTGCGGCACGCTATGGTCGCGTGGTTAGTCGCCTCGGAGAAAGGGCCACCACCGCCACTCCACCTTTGCACCTCCGCGTTTTTGGATCACCATCGCTTTCATCAAGCGCTCTTCTCCGCTTGGCGGTGGTCGGCATCATACCACGGTTCATCGCTTTTCCGAGATGACCCTTCGCTTTTGCCGCCTACTCATCTCCATGCCTTTGGCATACCTAGCTATCACCGGCTTTATCGGCCATGACGCCGAGCCCATGAAGGTGAACTAGAAAACACCGGCACGCCGAGGCGCCACGCACGCCGGCATCGCCGCCGTTCTTCTCTCTTGCAACGTTCACCGATCAACTGTTTATCTCCAAGGGTATGCTAATGACTCTCACCGCGACAACGCCCCACCGGTGTCGCCGGACAAGCCGCGGCCGGCGTCGATGCTTTGTTCACGCCCAACTGCCGACGCTGGGTCACGGCACCGTGGGCGCCGCGCTCTGGGCCGTCTTTCCGCCGTAGTTACTACTAACGCAAGGCTGCGCGGCCTCAAGGCCTTTGCGGCTATGTACGTTGGTCCGCTACTTATTGATCGGCTCGTCGAGTTCATTCGCCATGGCTGTAATGACATGGGAGATCTTAAATGAATTCCTTTGATTGAAAACTGTACAGCATATATAGAGTATAAAAGGAATGATTGGCCAGCTATTAATTACCAGCAATAATCAGTGATTTGCTATAATAATCAGCCATATTTAGAAAGATATGGCTGGCTGTAAATTAGGAAAGAATAATTAGCTATAATGACTGGCCATTATTAGAGATATGGGAGGGCTAGGAAGAACGGACCGCTGCCACCAACTGTAAATTTATATTAGTAGAGATTAGCAGCCGCTAATGTAAGATATGCTTCTAATCTCTTCTAAAAAAATTAGACCTTTGTAATTTAGGATCCATACTCTATGTCAGTATCCTAAAAGCAAGTTAATTAGGTTTATGATTCCTTGTATATAAGACTTGACAATTACTCACTTCCTCTACATAACCATGCCATGATATATCTTGTTACTCCCTCCTATCACAAATAGCTATCGTTTATGACACCGATGTGTTCTTCAAAACTTAACTTTGACTATAAATTTCTATTGTGATATATTTAAAAAATTCTAATAAAATTATAATATTATGAAAGCATATTTCGAGACAAATCTATACACATATAATTTTCATGCATCCAATCTAAATATTTTAAAAGATATTATAGCTAAAGTTTTAAAAGTTTGACTATATGTATCCTAATCCCTAAGTTTTTGTGAACTGGAAAGGGTATCTTTTTATATAATTCAAAATTACTTGCTACAACAAAATGTGGACGCAATAATAGGTCGTTCCTCTGTGAGTAATTTCCTCCAATGTATACTTACTATTATACCGGAGAGGATTACCGGTCAACCACGGCCACCATATCATCTTCTTCGTGAAAAGATCCTCCAAAAGTTTGAAATTATGTTTAGGTTCTCTAGTCAGTTTTCAATAGAAAGGACAAAAAACCAAAATTACATTTAGACCCCTCCACGGTTTACACATTCGGGTTCTCCCGTTGGTTTTTAGCAGAATGGACCTACAAACAAAATTATATTTAGATTCCAAGAAATCGCTTTTTAGCATATTGGACCCAAAAAATGAAATAACATTTAGGTCCATACGCGTTTTCCTCAAAAACCACAGATTCGCCGACGGTTTATAGCAGTCCAAAGATTCATGGATGGGTCCTAGCGACCCATTTTTTTCAAAACAAGAAAACCGAAATTACATTAAAAAAACAAAATTACGTATGGGTCCCTCCGCGGTTTTCTTCTAAAAAATTCCACAGATTCATTGATGGCATCTAACAATCCATAGATTCATTGACAACTCCTCGCAGCCTATTTTATTTTAAAAAAATAAGAAAACCAAAATTACACAATTTTTTCAAAAATTCCGTTAGACCAAATTTCGTGCGATGCAGTATTGTGCAACTGAATTTCTTAAATTTTGTACATCGCAACGTTACATGATAAAATTTTTTATAATGCAACGTAGCGCGTGACATAGCTAGTTTATCTAGATATACATATGGCTCCGGCGTAGTTTTGATTGCCACGTACAGTGAGAGAGAGAGGGAGAAGTTTTTAATCGCCCTCCCATGTTCGAAACAGTGCCAACGAGCAAAGTTCTTGTCGGACGCGCGGAATGAAGTCCATCTCCTATCATTGCGGTATTAAATAAATGACTAGAAATTATATCGAGTGAGACATGGGCGAGCGGCGTAAAAGCGTACAAGCTTCACCCCAGAATTGGTGACGCGTGCCATGCGTGCATGCACCCTCCGAAGGGCATAGGGATGTCAGCCGTAAGTTTAAGTATCCGTGACTATTTGATCCAATAAAAATAGGTATAGGTAGTATTTTAGACCTATAAGTTTATGGATTTAGGTATCTAATAATCTTATAAGATGGATATAGGTGTCAATTTGTACTCATGGGCATCTAATGGGCATTCTATGATATATGGGTCTACTTTTTAGAGGTATATTAGAAAAACAAACTCAATGACCGCCAAGAGCGAGCTTTAAATCTCTTAAGGAGGGGCCTAAGAATGAAGTGAAACAACAATATCATAGTGCTAATCAAAGTTTATATATATATATATATATATATATATATATATATATATATATATATATATATATATATATATATATATATATATATATATATATATATATATATATGGTTCCATACTCTGGTAGATGTATTCCCACCTTCAATATACCGTTTCAATGATGTTGTTATACTCTCTTTATTCTTTTGAGTATACTCTAATATTGACTATAAGATACTCTAAATTGGGTTCACGAAAAATTTCATTAAAGTCCACCCTTTATAGTATAATTTGTTTATATATTCCTTTTACATATAGAAAAGGGTATGTAGCAAAAAAATAAAGGGTTTCATGAAATTTTTAGTCATGTCGCATTGGAGTATCTTAGAATTATTATTAGAGTGTACCAAAAGTGATAAAAGAGTATAAAATATTCATTTAAGTGGTATATGAGAGGTGGGAGTATGTACTTCCTGAGTACGGAAATGCTTCCTATATATATATATATATATATATATATATGCTTTTGCATAGTGCTAACAAAATCATATTATGTTGTTTTTCATGAGTCGGGGGGCAGGCCCACCACGCCTCGACGGGCTCCGCCAATCGCCGATCGCTTCTACTGAGTTGGCTCCTCTCGATTCCCCTTGCCCCCATCGCCTGATTGCCTCGGCCTCCTTCCTCGCCCGCCTCGGGCGGCCGACACCCGCCTCCCTCACCTCGCCTCCTCGACCCTCCTCCCATCGGCTCCTTCACTAAGCGCACATAGTGCCCAAAAGAAGAGAGAGAAAGGAGAGGCGGGAAGGAGATAGAGGGAGAGGCGACCCCTACTCACCCGAAACACACTGCCCCCCGCGCGTACCCCCAAAGTCTAGTGTTCCGGCGGACCGAGCCATGGTGAGCCCGTGGCCGACCGGAAGCGGCGGTGTCGCCGGGACGAGGTGATCTAGAGGAAGCTCTGTGAGGCTGGCTTTGACGAGGAGTCCGTCAGGCGTCGTGACAAAGGCGGCGCCGCTACGCTCATCATCTACATCGCCCTACTCGAGTCCAAGGTACCTCTCTCTCCATCCTCTCGCTCATGTGGTGTGGTCGATGCGCCAGGTTTTGGTTTCTTGGTTCAATGGTTTGCCATTCTTTGTATGTCAAAGTAGTTCTTGATAGGTTTCTTTTGGGAAGGAGAGAAGGAACAATAGGTGAAAAGAATTGGCCGGTTGTCATAGGAGAATCACCCCCTGCTCGCTCAGTCGCCGCCTCCTCCTCGACCTCTGGCGTCTGCGAGGGGGGGGAGCATGCGGCGGGCATGGCGCCCCCCACTTCTCTGTCTTTGCCCTTCGGTGCTCGATCGCGCACAGATCTGTGCCCATGGGTACCCATTGGGTTTAGGCCACTACTACAGAACCGGCTATCACAAGCGGTCAGAACCCACTTTAGAAGCGGTTTATAATCGCTTTGTTATCATGTGATACCCGCTCGGGTATCACAAGCGTTGCTCAACCGCCAGTCAGAGCACCGTAAGCGGTTGGGAAGGTGTCCAGAGGGCCAATGGAGCCGCCACGTGGGATTCCACAAGCGGTTCAGACATAAACCGCTAGGAGAAGGATATCGAAGCGGTTAGTCTTACCAACCGCTAGGAGAGAGCAAGATTTTAAGCGGTTGGATTCACCAACCGCCAGGAGAGGGTTTTCGATTATATGTATTATAGAATATGTTCTTACGGTGTTTTTGTATATCGCTTTTGACCATAAAATTAAATATGAGTGGAGGAGTTTTTATGCAATAAAATATATATTACATATGCATACTCATACACATGTTCACAAGCTAGCTCAAGACACAAAAAACGAACTTAATAGTGTAAAAATGGACAAGTACATACACGCAACCGACGCTATAAGTTTGAATGCTGGAAAAATGATTATCGAACTCATTTCTTGCATGCGTCACTCTTTATGTCCTTGGTCGACGTGGATGTCGTCATCAGTTCATCGGTGTTCAACGCAGGAAAGCTTACGTGGAACTCGCCATTTGGAGATACAACCTCGTTGACAATGAAGCCGATGAGTTGTTCTTGGAGTGCGCGCACCCGGTGAGGCGGGAGCACGTTAACGTGCTCATCGATGTTGGGCTGACAATTAATTAATTGGAAGTATATAAATATCCGATCGCATGCAATTAATTAAAATGTAAGTTGTAGCAACAAATTGACATGCATATACGAACCTCGCATAATGTTCCACTCATCGCCATGGATAAAACTTTGAATATAGTGGAACACGTAGTAGCCACATAAGTTGTTTCCACCGCCCGCGCTTAACCTTCAAGGAGAAATTTCGAATATCGATGAAGAACCGATATGGCGATGTATATTAATAATAGTTTTTGTAGTACGCACTGAGTGCTTACTATGACCTCGAATTCTTTCTCGAATTCTCCTTTTGCTTCTTCTTGAACTTTGCAAATGTCCTGCTCAGACGCCAATGAACCATTGGTATTTTTGACCGGATTCCTTCTTGAGTCATGAACTATAATCCCGCCGTTGTCAAGCTCGATGACCGAAGGATCCAAAGGAAACCTATTCAGTATATTGCAACATATGTAAGTAGCTACTCGTACTATCAATGGCTTAAGAAATTCAAGAACAAGAGGTTTGTGAGAACACGCACTTGAAGTTGAAGGGCGTAAGTATGTACGGTTTGTAGTGTCAAGCTTCAACAAGTGCATGCAAAAGGTATGCCTCAACGGATGATTTTTGCTTGTCGATGACCAGACTTTCTCGCTGACAATCTCGGGTCGATGAAGCCAACGCTCTGCTTTGCCCATTTTTCGCATCGTTGTATCTCCATTCTACATAAGAAGGATAACTAAGTTAATTAGATTTTCAATTTTGTGAGTGCGGGAGGAAGCAAACGGTAAACTTAGTAGATCGACACTTACAGACACCAAAGGACATGAAAGACACGTTGACCTCGTCTCCTTGGTACACATGGTACAAGTCATCGAATTCCACCATAGTTCGTGTTGTTCCCGGAAGAAATACTCATCTTGGAAACGGAGGAGGAACATTTTATATCCTTTAGATGCCCTTTCCATGTACCATTCACGCATTTGACGATCTTGGTTGGGAGATCTTTTATATCCTTTGGATCAATTAGCGCTTTCAACTCATACTTCCATTTGGTTGGTGCCATTATTGGAAGATCCTGGTCTAATGATTTGAGTCTCGCCTCCTTCAGAATGCCATTTTCCTCAAGTCCTCAAGACTCGCTGATCTTCCACTTTCTTCTTCTTTCCGCCGAAGGAGCCCGTATTTTGTAATCGTAGCCTTTCTTATTGTCCTTTTGTAGTCGCCATCACAGTGGCGGTGCCGCTCGCATGACCGAAAGTGCTTCACGCTTTTTTATCTATTTTAAGCTTGGGCTCGCTTCTTTGCGCAAGTCGCTCGCCACATCCGTTTTCACGGATGTACTAGCTCCTCCGCAATGATCATATGGCCTCTTTGGCGGTTGTTTTGACATTCTCTGTCACGGATGCCGATTTCGTGGGAGGAGGTGCTAGTGTGGGATCTCTCTTCGACATCGAGCTTCTTCCTCGGGAGATGCTTTGGAGGCGTGGACCGGAGATGTTGGGTGCTTTACTTTTCAAAGGTGGCGGTGGCGGCGGGTCGGGCTTTTTGTGGAGCGGAGGTGGAGGAGGCGTGGCTTTGACCACCGGGAAGCATTCCGCAAAGCGACGCCGAGGAGTCGTGGGTTGTCGATGTGGAGGAGGCGTGCTTGCTCTCGAGCCGGCTCAAATTGCGGGCCTCTCTTGTTGGAGATATAGCCTCCACACCATCTGGAAATATGATGTGCTTTTTGGCGCCAGAGGATGAATGTGCCATGGAGGGCTGTCCAAGCTTTGTCACGTCGTCGCCCCAAAGAATCTCGAGCACGAGATTCGGCTCCCCCACCTCTTCCACCGTGACCTTCGAGTATCCGGAGGGTATCGTTGCGGGAATGTCTCGCCCGCCCCACCGGATAAGCCATGCCGTAAGCCACCTTGAAGGTGAGGTTACGATATCAATGTGTAGCTCGACCGGCGGCGAACCTTGATGTCGCCCACGGATGACGGGCTTGCGGGTCGCTCGCTAGAGGGCCACGGCGACGCCAAGAATCGCTTTTTATGCTGCTCGACGATCACGATTCGGCGCCGACCGAACATTGGTTGAACGTAGTGCTCCTCGGCCGCTCATTGCTTTCGACACTTTTTGCGTGACTGTGACATCGATGGAAGCCTTCATAGCTCTAAGCTCTTCCTCCAATCGCCCACTCTACCCTCGATCTCTCCTCTTGCTTCGCCCCGGCTCCTATAAGTGCTTGAGTCTTTGGCAAAGCCGCGCCTCCATGGCACCTTCCCGAAACCTCGTGTCCGTCCCGGTGCTCGTGGTTTTGAAG
The DNA here is from genome assembly GCA_036346375.1 of Guadua angustifolia. Lineage (NCBI taxonomy): Eukaryota > Viridiplantae > Streptophyta > Magnoliopsida > Poales > Poaceae > Guadua > Guadua angustifolia. The sequence continues at coordinate 34,629,285 of CM070509.1, read as the reverse complement.
GGCATATGTTAGCTCGTCATTCTCCTGTCCGTTAGCAAGTTTCTCGACCGAAGTCGCCGATGGCTTCTACAATCCTTTCACCAACTCGCTGGACTGCCGGTGCCATCACCAAGCTACCGTCATCAAGAAGTTTGCCCCGTGAGCCAAGAACCAATTGCGCAGCGGGCTCCCAATCCTCGCTTCAGGTAGAACATCGTCCGCCAAGTTCCTCTTCCCGCTTGTCCCATTTCTTTGCGGCCTTGATGTAACCACCGGTCCCGAGATGGTGGTGGTATTTCTTCTTCCGGCATTCACCTGTTTTTTTCTCTCGCTCCGCCCGCATCCGACCGCTTGTATTCCTCAAAGCATCCCAATGATCGGCCGGCTTAGGAAATTGATTGAAGTCCGCCTTTCTCCTTTGTCGATGTACTTGCGCGTGAGGGACGACTTCCACCGAAAGGAAGTTGCCATCTTCTTAAAAGCCCATCCCTTGGCCTTCGTTCAGATGCTTCGAAAAGTGAAATTTTCCTTCATATCATTCCGCAGCGCCTTGGTAGTCGCAGGACTTCGCCCATTTCGGATGTCGATTGGGACGTGATCCCTCACGTGGTAGCCGCAAGCGTTGTTGAAAGGGCCAATTGTCGATTCTGGGCTACCACACTCCGCCGCTGCCCACTTTGGTTATCACGTGCACTTTGTCGAAGGCTTCTTGTTAGGTCCTCTGTGCATTCGGACTTGGGTGGCCGATGAGGTACTAGGTGGATACACAAACACATATAATATGAAAGATTTTATAATAATTAACATGTTTATGGTGATTTTGTAATGGGTAAGAGTATACCCTCGGTACCAGGTGTTAATGGCCTCATCGACAAATACAAGAAGACCATCGCGATTTTCCGTCGTTGTTAACGGCCTCATTGGCTAAGGTGCTACCAACAAGAATGGTCTCGAACATCGATTTTCCTCGCCATCGAAAGCCGGGTCACCACGCCTTGGTGTCGCCATCTAGAGTAGAGCAAATCTCGAGGCTTAGATTATATATGAAGACAAGATTGTTGAGAATTTTAACTCTTTGAGGCTTAGCAATTCACACATACTTATTTGCTTAATACAAAAATACAATTGACAATTCACACATACATATACAATTGACAATTCACACATATCGGATGCTCTCTCCAGCGAAAGCTTCTCAAACTAAAATGATTTAAAAAAATAAGCTGCAATTCAAGAAATATGGATGTCGAGCAAATTACATCAAATGTATTAGCTGCTTGAAATCACTGAGTTCTGTCTTCTTATACGCTTGATCCCTGCCTGCCTTCTTATTCATTGATCCCGAGTACTTATCTCAAAGCTATCTGTGAGAGGTAAGTACTCCAGATCAATGAAGAAGAGGAGCGGAGGAAGCATATGGACAAGTGGTACCAAGAAGACAAGAACTAAGTCTATTTGAAGTAGAGCATGTCTCCAAATGGCTTCGCTTTCCTGTAAATTCTGACGCCTCGTGACATCCATGCTTCTTGAACTTGCAGGGGCTTATTTTTTTTTGAAAATCATATTAGTGTGGAATAAGAATGATACATACTTATACATTTCACATATACTTACACATTTCACATGATATATATACAAATTGACATTTCACATACTCTACACATTTCACATGATACAGATACAATTGACAATTCACGATACTTACACATTTCACATGATACATATACAATTGACAATTATATATTATTGTATTTGCTCAATAAAAAAATATAATGAATGACCACGGTACCATCTGCATGCCATCATTTACAAAATATGAAATAACGTTATAAATCCATTATAGTTGTGGATTTGTAACCTTATTTCATTTTTGGAAATGATGACATGCAAGTATGAAACTGTGTGATTCATTATTTTGTTTTATTGAGCAAATAAACAATAATATTCTAAACAATATATGAGTTGGACCCTCAGATCTTGGGCAATAAGCAAACTCAAGCTCCGCTTTTACCTACCATCCTCCCTTGCATAGTTTTAAGTTTTAAGTTTCAATACAAACATTGCTAAACATTAGGCACTTGCTTAGGCCCCTTTTGCATCGGCTTGCTAGTGGAACATATATGTTTGATCTCAGAGTGCATCGAAGGAATCTGTCCGATGTGTAATCCCAAGACAACATAGCAGAGCCAAGCATCTTCCTTGAGGGGGAAAAACACCTTGTCAAAAACATTACAATAAAAGTGGTTGTATCTTGCTCACATGGAAGAAGAAAACTACACTACTAAATATATGACCAATTAAAAGAGCATCCTCGAATCAAAAAGAAAAGGATAATAAATTGTTAAATTAAATTCTACGGTTCATGTACGTAAAAGCAAACTTATGTGTAGCTCTGAGAAATCTAGCTTCTACTAGCTTGCTTGCAAAGGAAATGGGAAAAAGGTTACAATTTAATTACAATTTGCAAATGCTATCCAATATCATGTTATCACGAACTTATTGGTCCACAGAGCCCTCATGTTATCAAATCGCAGCTTTTCAAAGACACACAAAAACCTTGTGGGCATTTAGTCGAACACCTTGTGGGCAGCGAATAAAGAGGGAGGAGGAGAGGCGCGGGGCTATACCACTGTCCTCCCGGGTGGAATGGTGGAGTGGCGCGGATGGTGGAGTGGCGCCGGGGGTGGAGTGGCGCTGGGATGGTGGTGTGGCGGACGAGGCCGACGGCGGCGACGCAGGACGGCGCGAGGGATCTGGACGGGAGGCGGCGGTGAGACATGAGCGAGGTCTGAGAGCGGGGATTCTTGAGAGCTGGGAGCAGGCTGATGCTGGACAGGAGTTACAAGCAGTTAGCAGGCTACCATTCTTCGTGAGCTGGTAAGACTGCCACTGCTTATATCTGGCTTCTTGCCATTCTTTTTTTACAAGTATCTTTCTAAACCTCACAAGCGTTGGTTTTACAAACCGCTTTAGAAGGGTCTCACAAGAAAAAAGAATTATGGCAAGGCGAAGTGGTTCGAACTGGGTGGACGAGTTCCCAGACACTCAAACGCCACGCTAGCCAGGGGAGGGAAGAGATCTTATCGAACAATATGCACACCAGATACTTTTGAATATTACCCTATTAGATTTTCTACAAGCGGTTGGTATTACTAACCGCTTGTAAAAAACTCTTCCACAAGCGGTTTTTAATACCAACCGCTGTAGAGGTGACTTCCAGATATAAGGACGCCCACAAACCAAATTTCTAAGTCCCTCACTGCATAAAAGCGCCTCCCTCCGTCGCGCGCTCCCTCCTCGCTTCTGTTTTCATGCCCACAAGTTGTTCGGTGAAATGCCCACAAGGAGTTTTGTTCATATGTTGTTGTTGGAGTAATGAAAAAATATTGTTGATGCTAAGTTTTTCACTCTTTGAAGCTATTAATTCATGTCGACGGCTTCATCAAATGGCGAGACGAAGAGACAACTAGATGCATTGTGGATGAAGCTATCGTGTCCTCGATGCGGAGATCCTGTAAATGTGTTCACCTCCCATACATCCAAGAATCCATCCCGAGTGTTCATGAAGTGTTCGAATATGTCGGTAAGTTTTTTAAGTTATTCATTTGTTCATATTCCTTGACTTTCACCTTCCGTTCCATTCTTTTTGTTTGAAGAGCACAAGATGTCCGTATTGGCGTTAAGGGTGATAAAGCCGACCATGGTCTTGAAAATCTTGCAATGCAAATTGCTGCATTACAAGAAGATTTGTTGCCAAGTGATGATGGCCGATTTGGTCAGTAACATTTAATCTGTTGCAAGCCGAGAGATGCACATCCGTTGCTTCGATGACAACAAGAGTATTAAAAACTAGAAAACGCATGGAAAGAGTAGAGGACATGCTAAAGAAATTAGTTAATATAGCTATCATTGTAATGTTGCTCCTTTTAGTTAATATAGCTATCATTGTAATGTTGTAAATTTCACATCGCTTTTGGGGTTTTTGTATGGGAATTTATGAGCTAACTATGCTAAGCTGAATTTCTCTTTGTATGTACGTAATTTCCTTTTTAGGTATGCTAAAATTTATGCAATCCCTTCATAGAGTGGATATAAATTATGTACAAGCAATGTTAAACATCAACATATCAACATGATCATATGGAATAATTTGTATACAAGTAGTACATCTTAAGTCTTCGTCTTTACAATTGTTCCTTCGTTATGATCGTGGACGTATGTAAGGAGCATCGACATCACTATCACGCAGGGCGTTTATGTCGACATCAATCTGTAAAAGGAGGGAGCTCGTCGAATCGACCATACTCTTCCTCGTCGGTGGACGTTCTCAACTCCTACAATCCTTCGCTTGCCTTGGAGAACCACATGTCGCTTTGGCATTACCTTTTGCTTGTCCTTCGCTTTTTAGGTTTGCTTGACATGTCCATTACATAGAAGACACGGATCACATCGTTCGCGAGAACAAACGGTTCGCGCTATAGCCGACTTCGTGAGATCCACGGTTGTCACGCCAGTATTTGTCGACCTTCACACCGCTTTGGAGTCACTTGACCCATTGGCACTTAAATAGAGGGACCTTCAGAGGTCCATAGTCGAGCTCCCATATTTCTTCTATGAAACCATAATATGTGTCCAACCCGCCGTTGTTGTCTTGGCCTATATCTGGACACATTGTTCCGTTGGTGCTCCTGTTATCCCGGGATCCGTGTAGAATGTGTAACCATTGATCTCATACCCTTGAATGTCACGATTTCTTGTGATGGTCCCCGAGCTAAGCGCTGCAATAGTTCATCGCTTGACCCTTCCTCAAGGATGTACTTCAGAGTCACCGCCGAAAGAATCCATGTGCTTCGTGGTTATCCAACTCTCTGCCTTCCCCCTGTGAACTCGCGACGAGGACACTCTTGTGCTGATCTACATAGGGGCGACTATAGTTGATTGCTTCGAACGTTGAAATGTGCTTGCTTGAATGCAACAAGATCATTGCATGCAACCGATTGCCTTCCTATTGTCCCTTTGCCCCGTAGCCTCCCTCGTGTCGTGATATGGGGACGCCGATAGGATTTAGATCATTCATGTAATCAACACAAAACTCTATCACCTCCTCCGCCACGTAGCCCTCGGCAATGCAGCCTTCCTGGACGCCGAACAGCACGGACGTACTTCTTCAGACACTCATGTACCTCTCGAAGGGAACATGTTGTGCGGATACACCGGTCCGAGGATACCTATCTCCTTGACAAGGTGAACGGTCGATGAACCATGATATCAAAGAATGCAGGAGGAAAGATCATCTCGAGGCTAACCAAACTTTGTACCACATCGCCTCCAACTTAGGCGCTTTAGCTGGTTCGACAACCTTCTTGCTAAATGGTGTTCGGAAGGAACATAGCTTTGTGATTGTCCCCGCACCCACTCGAAAGCAAGATACCTCGGACAACCAATGGAGCAACTGTGTCATCAACACAAGGCAGTCATGGGATTTTAGGCCTTGAAGTTTGTTCTCTTTCGTGTTTACGAGTCTCTTTACATTTGAGGAGTATCCAGAAGGGACCTTCACACTGTTCAGACACTCAATCATGCTTTTTTTCTCTTCTTTGCTTGGAGTGTAGCTCGCAGGATGTAGAAAAAGTTGTTTTGTCCCTTCTTTGTTTTTCGGATGTAGGTCACTCCTCACCTCCATGTCTTCAAGGTCCTTCCGAGCTTGCAGTGTATCTTTCGATTTGCCATACATATCTATGTAGCCTAGCAGGTTCAAGCAAACATTCTTCGTGATGTGCATGAAGTCAAGCGAGTGACGAACCTCCAAAACTTCCCAATACGGCAGGTCCCAAAATATTGATTTCTTCTTCCATGTGGGTGCATGACCATCCTCGTTCGGCACGGGTATGCTTCCAAGACCCTTCCCAAATACTACTTTCAGATCCTTTACCATAGCAAACACATGTCGCCCATTACGATGCTGAGGCTTAACACGAATTTCAGTTCCCCCGTTAAATTTACTGCCTTTCCACCTCAAAGCATGACTGCCAGGAAGAAACCTGCGGTGGCCCATGTACACACACTTCCGAGAGTTTTTCAGGTACATGCAATTGTTTCATCTATGCACTGGTGCGAGCTTTAAACCCTTTGATTTGCTTTATCGACAGTTACCGAGAAGCGAGCTAATCGTTGATTGTTACAAACAACAATGCACGCAGTTGAAATACTCTCTTTGTACTCATCCCAAACCCGTACACCATCCTCCCACAACTTCACAAGGTCTTCAACCAATGGTTTCGTGTAGACATCGATGTCGTTTCGAGGTTGCTTCGCCCTTCGATCAACAATGGCATCATGATGTACTTTCGCTTCATGCACGACCATGGAGGAATGTTATAGATGCAAAGCGTCACGGCCAGTGCTATGGATGCTTTGCTCAACCGATCGAAAAGGATTCATCCCATCGGTGCTCAACCCAAACCTTACATTTCGACCTCATTTGCAAAGTTCGTAAGCCCGATCGACTTTCCTCCATCTGCGAGCCATCTGCGGGTGTCTAACATCCCGCCTTCCTTACGCTCTTCTTCATGCCAACAAGATCATCTTGGCATGACCTTCGTTAGCAAACAGACGCTTCAACCGGGGATCACAGGAAATACCACAATACCTTGGCTGCGGTCATGGCCCCAAATTCGAATTAGCCTTCTCAAGGCTAACATTAGCGCCAACCGAGTTTTGGCCGCATTTGAGATCAATTTCCGACTTCATCAAGGTTCTAAACCGCCACTTAGAAGTATTTCCAAACTTAGCAAAAATTAAGAGCTTAACAATTTTAGGACTTAGCCATTCTCGTTTTTGTCACTAGTGGGGTCAAGTGAGCAAGCTACAAAAGAAAATTGGGACAAGAAGAGCCAAAGACACTCTTCTTCTGTTTTTTTTCCTCCCCAAAGCAGCCCCTCCTCCACCCAAACCGAAATCAGCACTCTTCTCTGGTTTTCCCCACGCAGCCCTCCCTTTCTCCTGGCTTCTCCTTCCCATCACACCTCCACAAGTGCTCCCCGCAGCTCCTCCTGGCGCCTCCTCTCCTGCAGCCTCCCAAGTGGCGCCCCCCACAGTGCTCCTCCCAGCCCTCTCCTTCCTCCCTTCAAGGCAGCAGCTCCTCCTCCTCTCCTCCTCCACTCCATGAGGTAAGGCTCCCTAGGGTTTAGGTTTTGATGGGTTATTTCCTGGTCTTGGGTGCTGCCATGATGTATTGGGGGCTTAGATGAGTGGAGAATCAAGGTTTGAATGGGGAATAACCAATCTAGGGTTTGGAGCAAGTTCTGAATTTTCGAGCAGAATTTTTAGCTACTGTTTCGGGCTGATTTGAGAAAATTCTGAGCATCTCCTGCTAGGTTGGCTGTATAGAAAGTTGTGGGTAATCAAATTATCTTTCATTTCCAACTGGAATCACCTCATTTCGTTAATCCAGCTGAAAGTTATGTCTATTTTAGTGCTTGCTGCTCTGAAAATGCTGAAGATTTCGGGTAGAAACTTGAGCTGTGAATAAAAATTAGTTAGAGGCCGAATTAGAAATTAATTTTGCCTGTGAAGTTTTAGGAAATTTCTTATAGATTGTGAAAATATCATCCTTTACTCAATTCTTCTAAGTATAGCAATTTATATGTTGAATTTTGTGCATGCTGTCTGAAACTTTGAAAAATACTGAACTCTGAAAACTGCCCTCTGTTGCTGGCTGAACTGGGAGTTACCTGGGCAGAATCTGAGTGATTGGCCGAAGCTAATTTGTAGGTCTATGTCTTATGGTCGTGTAGGCTCTGAGTTTTCTCAATTTGGCTAAGTGATCAAAAAGTTATGGTCATTTGTATACATGCTGTCCTGAAACCGGTGTTTCTGAAAATTCAGACTTTGGGACTAAAGTTCAGAGTTTAATTGCAAACTTTAAATTTATTTTCTGAATGTTATGATGCATGGTAATGTTAGATCACCCTCTTGTGGTCTTTTTCGAGTCCAAGAAGTCATTTTTGGGTTAGCCAAATAAAAGTTATACTTGTTTAGAGGAATGTGCTTGTTATTTTCAGATTTGTGCTATAGAATAGAAATAGAGAGTAGCATTGTAGTTTTTGTTCTTAAATTGAAATGAGTGCTTGCATTATCGTCTTTAATTCTCATTCCATCTCATATGCATTGCATGCATCTCATTCATATGCACTGGCGTGTAGAGAACGAAACCGCGGAGGGTGACGTGGCCGTGGTCGAGGGGGACATCGGTGGGCAAGTTGTCGTTGATGATCCCAAGCAGAAGCTGCAGGCAAGCACCTAAGCATGTTTATCCTTATGTATCGTTATTTTTGAGAATAATGTGATTAATTGAAATGTTAAGTATTGCATTAGGAATTGCCATGTGGGATAGGAATAGATCCTATTTGCTGCACGTACACCCCTTGTATTCGTCGAATATCTCCTTTTGAGCTAGACTATGGGTATTAATGAGTCCGTGCTTAGAATGCTTAGATGTCGGGGTTGGGCCAAGTGACGGAGGGTTCTGTCACTTGCGGTTGTTATCATTACACACATACTACATTATGTCGGACTTGGAATTGGGAAAGGTTTTGGAAAGAAATGAATTGTTGACCGGGCGAGGAGTTGGTTCATTTGGGTACGGAGACTCAAATGTGTAGCCCCGTCTGTGTCAGTTAAGGACCGATCCGTAAGTGGAATAAGATTGAGCACACCCCGGTTGGTCGCATGCCCGATTATGGTACGGTAAGCCACTCTTTCTCTCATATGGAATCGATGGACCGTAACTTCCTGTGGTTGGACGTGGTTGAGGGCGAGGCTTAGGCCGACTCTCGAGCGCCAAGCCGGGCTTGGGGCAGCTCGAGGGGGTGCTAGGTTTTCGGACCGCAGGAGGACGCTTCAGCGATTGGGTATGATTGGGAGGGGGTTGACACTAGGCCCTTGTGGTAAGTGTCGTGCGATCAATGCTTCCCTGCAGGGTTAATTAAGCGATTCGAATTGCCGCGCTCTCGGATATGAGCACGCTTGGTCCGAACTTCTTCTGCGTAGTAAACAACTTGAACTTGTGGTTCGCCATTGGGCTTGAGCTAAATTTTGATATGAGATGACTTGCTTTACATTCTGTTAATTACAATATCATGCTAGAGGTAGGTCTGTGTTACAACCTGCTAACTATATTGAGAAAAACTTGAGTAGATGACTAAAATTGAAACAAAGTTAAGCATTTCGCACTTTTAACCTAAGCTCATTTACCTTGCTACCGCCAAATGCATCTCCTTTGGAGTCGGTCATATATGGACCCGGTAAGTCTTGCAGTACCTTCAGACTCATGTACCTTTGTGGTTTTCGGTGAGGATCGGTGTGGGCGGATCTGAGTTCTCCCTTCTATCGCCTCTCGGTGACCCAAGCGGGGCACCGAGTAGAGGCTTAGCGACATCGCACGCCCGGGAAGTGTTCAAAGGAACACTTCCTAGAAGTTTTATTTTGCTAATGTGTTGCGATTGGATTCATTTTTGTTGTATAGATAGCCTTTTAAATTGTGTTTAAATGCGTTGTTTAAGTCTCTGTCGATGTCTCGTGGATGGCTTCTATTTGTGATCGTATCTTTGTTGTGGTTGTTGCATTACTTTTGGATATATATATACTTTACTGTGTTTTCTTGTCTGCTGAGTGGATGTCCATAGGTTCTAGGAGGGTCATGTCGAAATTTTTCCCAGATTTTGGAGTCTTGGTCAAATTCTTAGTTCTGGTGTGGTTTAGAGTCTTGGAGTTGTTGCTAAGTGTGGTTTGGTGGTTGTCGGGTTTGTCTTTGTGCCGGGTGTTTCCGCGTGCGTGTTTGGTTGCTTGGTTTCGAGTTTGTTGCCCCCTTTATGCAAATTGAATTGATATCGCATTGGAAACCGGTATGCGGGGCGATCTTGGGCGAGTTCGGGTCGCATACCGGGGGAATACCGGGACGGTTGTCGAGTTCATCGAATGGGGCTGACGTTGTCTCTATTGGGCTTGGGTGTTAGCACCTGCGAGCGCCACCGGCGATCCGTTGCTAACCTCCAATTCGATGTGGACGACGGACATTCGATAACCCGAGGACGGTCTGGCGGCTCCTCTCATGCGGTTCTCTTCTTCGTGCGATTCCCATCTAATTCACCGGATCGCCACGCTGCACCTTATACCGGATTCTTCGCTGACACCGGACAAACCTCCAAATCGGCATACTCATTGCGATACAGATACAATCGTTAGGACAGCGTGTATCTTCCGTACTTGCAATCCTAAAGGGCGAGCACTCGCCGCTTCATCGTGGATTCGGGTAGAGTGTTACCTTCCTAAGCAACTTCTTTACGAGTGATAACAAACCATTGAATGCCTTGTCGACACACCGTTTTGGCCTTCCATTGCATGAGCTCTAGTGTAGTACACGACTTTTTGTGGCCCCGTCCACGTTTGGGTACAAAGCGATTCGTGGTCCTCTACCATGCTCAAACTTCTTGTATTGTCTTTCCTCTGTGAACTCTCCCTCTCCGTCACGGAGCATATGATCTAGCTCATCATTGCCAAACTCGTTGACTGTATCTTCCATGGACCCGTATTGAGTGGTGTCCGGCATACTATTGGCTCTATCTTCCTCTTCTTCGTCTTCTTCATCGTCTTCCTGTCGAATCGCCTCTGTTTCGCCATGGTGGGTCCAGCAGGTATAGTTTGCCATGAAACCTCTCGTGATCACATGCCTCATAACCATCCATCGTTCGGAGTGCTCCTTCTCATTCTTGCAGTCTACGCACGGACAACGTATGAAGCTTCCTGGAGGCAAGAATGCAACGACTGCCGAGAAACTCCTTCATGCCATCTCTGAACTCTCTTGACCGACGGTCCGCATTGTACATCCATTGCGGTTCATCTCGCCAATAAAAATAATAACAACATCTATCACAATATTTAATTAAACCTAACTATGTCTAATAGTTTTGTATTTTTTAATCATTACGTATTCTTTTAACTAAAGCCAACTAATTATTTCTAATCCGCGCTGCATTTTTTAAATAAAACTAACTAATTGTTACATGTTCATGCAAACCTTTTCTATCATTCCGCATTTAATTTTACTAAATAAAAATTATTTTTTACCTTTTCCCCACCATTGTAATTTTTCATCGTTTCACATTTATTGCATTTCATTCCATACACCAAACAATATATCACCTTAAGAAAAAAATAAGCCAACAACAGAAACACTAATAATTCCCACAAGAACAAAACATGATTTCTCAACATCCAATGCACAAAAAACATCAATATATAGGTGAGAAGGATGTCAGCAACATGTTACTCACCTTAGGAACAATTAATTCGGAGCTAATAGCCTCAATTGAAAATTTTGGCGACCTCCCCCATGAACTGCTCTCGCCCACCACTCTGCCGCCGGATCTGTGCGAGCTCGAGGAGGAAGATGGGGTTTAAATGCGCTAAAAGATGGGGTTTAAATCTATTGGGCGGGAAGGGGTCTCTACAAGCGGTTCTACATACGAACCGCCTCGATCCCCACCTATAGAAGCGGTTCGTGTCTCGAACCGCTTCTAGATATCCGAAGCGGTTCTAGACACGAACCGCTTCTAGAGATGGGACTCGAAGGGTTCGTGTCAAGAACCGCTTCAGAGACCCTCCCGCCCGCTTCCCACTTAACCGCTTGTGGCACGTAGAGCATAAGCGGTGCGCACCTAACCGCTTGTGATAGACCGGTTGTGAAGGCCGGTTCTGTAGTAGTGGGCATGTTCACATATCTGTACCCGTAAAGTTTAGTGGGTTTAGGTAGACGGGACTTTATTCGAGTTCGGTTTGGATTTAAGGCATTAGTACCCGGAGGTACCCACCCGATTGTCATCTCTAGAAGGGCACAAATTAGGTGCATCTCACAAAGATCGCACTGCCACTTAGTAATCGTGCGGATGAACATGGCGCCGGCCGGCCTCTGGTTCGATCGACGAGAGTTAAAAACTAACTACGGTCTGGCAATCTTTCATGATTACTTACAATCTATGGGTAAAAATTCTAATAGAGATGTATATGTTACTCTAATAATACAATCTGACGGGCAAAAGCATGTGAAACTTCATCTGTGCACATCCTACATGATTATCTGTCTATATGTGTTACAAAGCTAAGCTTCATGGTTCATGAATTAACTAGACATTCATGCATGTCGTCCATCGGATTCCGCCTGAATAGTTCGGGTCAGAGCATGAGCGGACTGGATTTCCATGCCGTCGTCACGTAGCACTTGGACGACATTTCTAGCTAGCGTTTTTTTCCCCCATCTCTGTATCTCGCAGCAGCCGTCCAAAGCTTGATCCAACGTTCCGAAAAGGGCCAGATGGCACCCACGTCCTCGACGCCACTTGTACCTTAGGCAGGTGATCCGAATCGAGTCCTGGGAGGAAATTTCAATACAATTTTTTTGGCACACGTACGTACGTACGTTTTACCACGACGTTACTTGTACACGAAATCTTAATCATTGGGCGTCTTTGCTTGGACCGTCCGTCCGTGCCGAGCTCTCACGTCGTGGATCCTCACATGACATGCATGGGAGCGGCGGACACGCACCAGCCGAGGAGTACGACGAACCGTCTACGACCTACGAGGAATGATGAGCCCGCGCGCGAGCCACACCGCGGGCCGGGTGCGCCGGAGCCGCGCCCCGCCACGGCCGGATTAATAGCTGGAGGACGGCGCGCGCGGCTATTTATTGCTCGGGCTCACATTTCTGGCACGCCGGCCGATCCATAGATCGTGCACGCAACCGCCCAGCAACTGCTGCACTGTACATTATCTCTCGCGCCGATGGATCGACCGGTCTCGACCGACCGACCGACCGGCCGGCCGGCCGGACGCGGCCGGAAGGACCACGTACGCCCGCCGATCCACCGGCCGGCCGGGTAGGGGCCACCACCGGCCGCCTGTAGATGCCCCTGGTCCGCCCTACACATCCGCTAAATTGTACCACGCACTTACTACTGCTACTGCAACTTTAAGCTCTTTTAGCTCCTTAATTTCCCCTGCTGCTGGTGCAAGCACGAGGGCGTGGTAAAACCGAGCGGTATCGTCGGGCGGCTTGCTGCTGGTTGCTAGCTAGCTAGAACGGTTAAGCTAGCTAGGTTGCTTGCGAGGTAGCTAGGGATCGAGCTAGCTGCAGGCAGAGAGTAGCATGCTTGGACCACAGTAACTGATCGACATGGAAATGCAAGACTAAACCGGGCGGGCCATGGATGGCCGGATGGATCATGGATGGGGCGGGCACTTGACAAACAATCATGCATGCACGATATATGGATGATGCGAGGAGGAGGAGGAGGAGGAGCTGAGATAGGATGCTAGTTATAGGCGACCGACAAAATCAATGTTACACAGCGTACAGCATGTAGTCTGGGAATCAGGCCGTGTAAGGGGAGAATTGAATTGGCTGCAGCCAGCGGGCAGGCGATCGATATGATGCAGGGTGCGGGGCAAGTAAATTGCAAGAGACGAGCGTCAAAGTTAGCACGTACGTACGTACGCTCAATCCGGTACCACCGCACACTGCGTGCAGCTGCCTGACGATGAATTCTGAAATGCTCATCTCATCACGTGGAAATTAAATTGGAGGGGATCGACTTATTGCCGAGGTAAGGATTTGTCAGCTCCTCATGCGTCAGATATCGATCCGTGGAGCAGATGGAACTGGCCAGGGTGGGTGCGAGGCCTCGTCGAATTAAAGAGCACGCAAATTCATTTGGGGTTGGATCCTGGCAATTTATTTGAGATCTAATGATTGGGTGGAGCTTACTATATGTTAGAGTATTAATCGCCAAATAATGCACGAGCTTGTATTGACTCCGCAAAAACGGTAGGGTATAAAAAGGACCTGTATGCTTTTTTTTTCTTTTAAAAAACGGAATGACTTGTGCTCGGACATCTGAAATTTTCAGACGCGTTGCAACATTTTTTTCTTACGCGTGCAATATTTTGTTACAACATGTGCAATATTTTTCTTCGACAAACAGTTAAATGCAGCACAGTAAACGAATGTTGCAAGTGTTGAAAAAAATATTGCAAGACTTGAAAAAAAATATTGCAAGAGGTGTCCGTTGGAATGAACAGTAATCGGACGTCCGAGCGCTAGTTTCTCCCATATATAAAAATAATTTTTGTTATTGCTTGAAATAAGCTAATTAATTAATTACGTTAATTGACATATCTATAGGTGTAGACATACAAGTTAAAAACATGCAAATATTGCTTAATTATCTACAGTAAAGACTGCCTGTATTTTGAAATGCCCATTAAAACAAATGACTTTTCACAGTAAGACTTAGATTATACTAGGAAAATAGTAAAAGTTATATGTTTAAAAAATATTTTAAGAAAAATATAATTATGATATTTTTCATGTGGTTAATCTAGACATGTTTTTACATATAAGAATAATCAAAGTTTCAAAATTTTACAACGCATGACTCATATTTAGTTCCTGATAACAAATTTGGCTCATATTTAGTTCGGCTTGGTCAAGCTCATGGCTCGGGAGCGAGCCCGAGTGAGCCTATTTTTGTAGCTCGAGTTTTTTCATGAGCCACTGGCTCGGCTCGACTGCTCATGAGCCGCTCGTTGGCTCGGCTCAATTAGCCCATATGAGCAAAACCCTAAGCGATACTTTCTGAATTTTGAATTATTGAACCCTTGATGATGCAATGGCAGTGTTTCTGTTTACTAATTATTCTATTGAACCTCTAGGTTTACTAATTCTGAATGCAATGTCAGTGTTTACTAATTCTGAATGCAATTTCTTGAACTCTTGATAATGAATGCAAATGCAATTCTGTTTTTTTGTTAGTAATATCTTGATTTTATTACTTGAAAACTATGTTGTTTAGTCATTTCTGAAGTTTTATATTAAAACTTGAAAAAAAACTCTTATTGGTATGGCTCGGCGAGCCGACCTCGAGCTGAGCCGAGTCAACTTTTTGGGCTCGCCTTAGGGCCGAGCCGAGCCCGGCTCGGCCCGCCACTTGACCGAGCCGAGCCTAGGCTCGGCTCGGCTCGTTTCCAGCCCTAGTTCCAGAGGGAGTTTAACTAGATGCTTGCTGTATGTTCATTCTATCATAACAACGTAAGCTTATATTTTTTTTTCATCGGTAACTTCTTTTTTGCAATTACAATGAAAACGCGCACACATGTGAGTGCACCCTTTAGCACACGCCTAAAATAAAATGATGGAGGCTGGGATAAATCCATGACTTCACAAAATGCCTAGTGAAAGTGTACTCACGCATGCATAAAGATGAGTATTAGGATTTTAATCCTAGTAGATGAAATTGTGTATGCACTCTATCTGTAATTCCACCACCCACCAAGAGGTGGTTCACATCAATGACTTGTTTACACGTGTAGTTATATATGTTGTTGATTGAGTGCATTAGATCCGAATCCAAGCTACAGAGGGTCAATATCAATTTAACGTAACAGACAGTGTTACTCCCTCAGTTATTTTTATTAGACGTCCACATATTTTAAGATTCAAACTTTAAAGATTTTGACAAATAATTAGTCCGATCCATCAATATATAATTAGGTTATATGACACAAAAATGACACCGTTAGTTGGATTCATATTTGAAAGCTCTTTTTTATTATTATAATTTTGTACGTACATATGAACAAAGTATTTAAAATAAATTAACGGTCAAAATTCAACTTTAGAGATCGTATAGCAAGTCAAATCACATCTTATAAAAGTTAACGGGGGAGTGCTTAGTACTGACAACTACAAGCAATCGGTACCTCTATATAGTTACGGCATGGTTAAATGTTAATTGGCCATGTTTGTGTTAAAACATTATTACAAATTTCAATTTTACTTTTGTCATGATGATAGTGCCCACGCAATATGAGTTGTGACCATCATGGTATTGAATATGAGGGGCTGAGGGCTGAGCAGTGGTGAGAAAAGGACAGGGGGCCTCAATCATGTATATTCTTGCTACATGCATTAAATGATATATTGTATTTTAGGCTGGTGTTTTTTTATTAGCATGCAGAGTTGAAGTGAGAGATATGGAATACAGAGGGCTAGCTAGGGTTCCTGATCAGGTGTTGGCGTGAAGAGAGGAAGGGCCGGGATGAGTAGTAGAGGCTAGAGATTATTCAGGGGGTATTATTAAGTTCAGAATTTTGTTATAGAGTCGGAGCTGAGAGTACATTAAGAGTGTTTAGATGGATCATCTTGTTTACATTTTAGACTAAATATACCAACTTAATTCATTTTATTTTAGCCTACAAGTTTTAGATCTAAGGTGGAGTTAGGATCTAGAGCTCTGCCAAATAAGGCCTAGGGCTTGGTATGGAAGTGTTGTTGTAGGATATGCTTTGGATCTTCTATTACGTACAAGCACATGAGGCCATTTTGATTTAGTCATGTATACCTTATACTAGTAGGGTGCACGTACGTTGCAACAGAATCCTAAAAAGGGTAATACATATAAGTAGGAAGAATCTCAAGCCATACAATAAGGTACAATTTCTTTCACATACACATTAAGCGGAGTATATCTCGACAACATTTCAGCCGTTTATGCCAGATCCAAAAGATCAGATGTTCTCAAGGAGAACGAACGATCGCCACCAACTTCTAATTAAAAGTAGTAGAGATTATATATAGCCGGGAGGATTGGCACCCTTCTAGCTATGCCACGTCACCTTTTCCACGATGAGGTCCTCTAAAAAATTTAAAATCGTGTTTAGGTCTTCTAGTCAATTTTTAATAGAAGGAACCTGAAAAAAATCAAAATTACGTTTAAGTCACTCCAAGGTTTACTTTCAGGTCCTCCAAGAGGTTTTTAGCAAAATGGACCTAAAAAGAAATAAAATTACGTTAGGATTGCAAGAAATCGGTTTATAGCATATCGGACCAAAAGAAAAACTAAAATAAGTTTAGATCACTCCACGATTTTCTCTTAAAAAACCACAGATTTGCCAACGGTTTATAGCAGTCCATGGATTCGCCAACGAGTCCTAGCGACCCATTTTTTAGAAAAAATAAGAAAACCGGAGTTACGCAAAAAAACAAAAATATGTTTGTTTTTTCACAAAACAAAAACCACAGAGTCGCTGACAGTTTATAGCAGTCCAAAGATTTGCTAGCAGGTCCTAGCGATCCATTTTTTTAAGAAAAACAAGAAAACTAGAATTGCGCAAAAAATAAAAATACGTTTAGGTCCCTCTATGTTTTTCTTCCAAATTTTTTCAAAAATATCTGTCGAACCAAATTTCATGCAATTGCAACGTTGTGCGATCGAATTTTTAAATTTCACATGACGTAGTGTAGTACATGGCCCTGGCTAGTTTTCCTTATATTCAAATTGAATCAAACTATATACACGCTAGGATGTAGCGACTCCCATTTTTACATAAATACAAAAATGAAAATCTCATGTATATATAGTACTAATCCCATAATCAATGGCTAGCACGTACATTTACAACAAGTGATATCACATCCATACTCTTTATTACAAATAATAATGGTAATTTACACAATAAGGTCTTACAATACAAAGTAAATTGCAGCGGAAAGAATCAAAGTCTTGTAGTGTGCCCATTCAATCCAGGCAACTGACAAGGCATAATTACTAGAAAAATTCATTAATAACATTCCCATAGCCTGCATCAATATATGTCATCTGGAAGTTTGCTAATTTCACCTAAAAACAACAAATAAGTAAGGGTGAGTACTTTACGTACTCTGCAAGACTTTTACAAAACCTATAATATATGCAAGCCATTTTAAAGGAAAGGCTTCTGCGGTTACTTTGTATAAAGCCAATTTGAAATATAAATACATAATAGTAAATTGCAAATGGAATTTAAGTAAAAACAATTTAATATAGAAAATAACAGAATGTAAGTATGAATAAGTAAATTTCACAAACATGGATATCATGACCATATCCACGAACCAATTTCTACCACCACTCGGTAGAATCCAGAGTTTTATGAAAATAAAAACAGCTAACTATGTGATGACTTTACCAAGTGCGCATAACCACGAGCACGACTAATCGATTAGTTTTACACTCTGCAGAGGTGTATAACTTTACCCACAAGTCATGATCTTTTTTTTTACTATATGTTTCATACATCTTTGGCATGTGGTCAGAATGTTCATGATGAAAACCTTTACATTACCTAAGTTAACTTTGCACTAGTACGGTGACGACAAACCCATATTATGACATAAAAACTTAGAGCATAGAAATGATGAAAGTCCCCATAACATGGCATACATTGTCATATTAGTAAACGTTTGATCCATAATCACCTCGAAGTGGATGTCCCTTTGAGCAAACCTAGAAAGGAGAGCCCATACTACTCCGGGCTTTCAATGTGTAAAGTTAAACTAGATAACTTAATTGGTTTAAGGCTGTCTCATAACAACACTTTTGGTTGTACGGTTATCTTGGCCTGAAAATAACTCATAGTTTAGTCCTTAATTCGACACGGGCAATAATCTCACCTACACTACGTACAAGTCCCTTATACATCCGGTTATTGCCAATAATTGCCCGCATAAAAAACATAGTTTTATTTTCATTTTTAATCAAAATACCAACCATAAGGGAGGTATTACCCAATATTTTTTCATATCCAATATTTTTAACCATATTGAATTTTTAAAGTTCTTTAAGCATGGCTAAACATGATATCTAAGTGTAGGAACACTCATATTGACATTATATATTGTCTATCTTATTCTAGGGGTATCAAGGTTCACAAATTCATACTTATTAAGGAAGTTCCATGCAACTACAAGTATAACTATCAATACCCAAAAGTAGCAGTGTTTAACAAATATAGCGTATGCAATAAAAATATTTAATAAAATATTCACAAAACTGGAATCAACGTGGTCAAAGAGGGTGCTTGCCTTGCTTAATTACTGTTTATGAATGAAGTCATGGTTGTAGTCGACGTTGTTGATGACAGGATTAATGATGTCACATTCTACATGTCGTTCAATGAAGAACACAACAAATAACAAGTTTTCAATGAGAGAAAATAGAAATCAAATGAAAAAAAATAAAATCAACTATAGAAAACATGCGTGTTTTAGGGCTTGGGATGTTTGATTCTATATTTTTAAATCTAAATCAAACTAGATTCAAATCTAAATATTTTAGTATAAATGGAATACTCATGATCTCAGGATTATCATAGAATTTATTTCACGATTTAAGATGTTGTGGTTTACATATTTGTATTAGTACCATATTAGGGCTTGTTTGAACTTTAGCTTTAAATAATTCAAATAAATTTTGAAAAATAAATATTTCTGAACAAATGTCTTTATTAGGGTCTCAGAAGCATATATGAATTATTTCATTATTTTAGGGTTCATGATGCACAACCTTTGTATAAAGATCTCATTAGGATTTTGATTAAAATTAAATTAAAATATTTCAAATTGTGATTCAAAATTAAATATTTTTGTATATTATGAAACTACATGATTTTAGATGAATATACAAATTTATTTTATTTTATTTGGATTTGAAATGCAAAAGATATGATTGTTTGAATATGCTAGATTTAATAAAATATTGAAAAATTAGAAATTTTTCCTAAAAGGGAAAGTGTGCTTTTAGGATCAAAATACGCTTTATGTTTTTGGGATGGCTCGGGATCAGGCACTGACAGCTGGGCCCCGAGTGGCAGAGAGACCCTGCGTGCATGTGACAATGCGCGGGCCCGCGAGTTGTGCGGCGCAAGAGGCTGACAACGGGGCCCACTAGGCTGTGGGTACATGGGTGCACACGCGGCTGACAAGCCAGACCCACATGGCATAGAGCTAAAGCAGAGTAAGGTCAAATGGGGCTCGCCACCGGCGAGGCTTCGCTGGAGGCAGCGAATGGTCTGCACCTTGAGCTTCAGCAGCCTTGCGCGCATACGGGGTGGCCTTCTTAGCGGCCGGCGACAAAGAAAAACGGTGCGCCATAGTGGACCAGCGACAATGACCTTGGCCGAGCGGCGAAACGGTGAAACCAGGGCTTCCGTAGCTTCACTTTCACCACCTTGAGCATCAGCTCATCGTTGAGGAAGAAATGTTCCGGTTGAGGTCAAGGGTGTGCTCTAGGGGTCACGGAGTAGCTTCAACTCAAATGAATTTGAGTGTGGCTCACTGGAATCGGTTAACAAAGGTTTTCCCCTTTTTCTGGTTTCACCGGGGTCAAAAGGGACAAGGAGATTTTTTAGCGTTGTTGTGGCAGTGGAATGATATGCTAAACACGATTAGGGTTATTAAAAGTGAGGACAGATCGATGTTCTCGCAGCAAGATAAACCAAAAAGCTTACCATATTTCAAACAAACTCTAGGGACCACGAGGTTAGGGACAAAGCCTGTATTGGAACATCTTGGGTTATTCGCAAGGGACCTCGGTGACACGGAGACACACATCACGGAGAACGTGATTAACACGATCTGAGAATTACCGAATCAAAAGCACCAAGGCCGACGGCTATGTTGGGATATTCTACAAAAGTGCCTCCACATCATCAAAACAATCTCCTAGCGCAATACAGAGCCTTCTTCGACCTTCGCCATCAAAGGTGCACAAAGTAAATGAAGCAAATATTATCCTTCTTCCGAAAATAGACAACGCAGATCGATTGCAATGCTTGCAGACCAATTAGTCTTATAAACAACTTCATGAAAATCATCACCAAAATTACAGCAAACAGTGGCGGCTAAACTAGATGAGTTAGTATCGGTCGCGCAAAATGCATTCATAAAGAAGAGATGCATACATGATAATTTCTTGTATGTTCAAAGGGTAATTCAGCAGCTGCACAGGGAAAAAGAACCTGCACTTTTCATCAAGCTGGACATCTCAAAGGCCTTCAATTCGATAAACTGGACTTATCTGATGGAGGTGCTTCAGGCATTAGGCTTCGGCCAGAAATGGCGAGAATGGATTGCGGCAATTCTACGGACCTCCGTTTCCAAGATTTTTATCAATGGTCAGCCGACAGCGGCAATAAGGCATGCGCGTGGGGTGCGTCAAGGAGACCCCCTACCCCCCTGCTCTTCATACTGGCAATTGACCCACTACAAAAACTTCTTGAGTTGGCAGAAAATAGAGGCATCTTAAATCTGGTGCTTCCGGCATCAGCCAGGCTACGCTGCTCTCTGTACGCAGACGATGCCGGGATATTTCTAAAGGCAAAGGCGGAGGAACTCGCAGCTCTTAGCCGAATCCTCGATATCTTCGGAAGATGCTCGGGGCTGAA
The DNA here is from genome assembly GCA_036346375.1 of Guadua angustifolia. Lineage (NCBI taxonomy): Eukaryota > Viridiplantae > Streptophyta > Magnoliopsida > Poales > Poaceae > Guadua > Guadua angustifolia. Next base: position 34,607,988 of record CM070509.1, on the reverse strand, counting down.
AATCAATATCTCCAAGACCGAAATCTACCTGATCAGATGCCAAGATGACCTCATTCAAGAGTTATTGAACGTCTTCCCTGGGAAGCTCGCATCCTTCCCAGGGAAATACCTTGGTCTTCCATTACACACCAGACAGTTAAGAAGAATAGAGATACAACCGTTGATTGATAAAATCGGCAATAGGCTCATGCAGTTGAAAGGAAAATTTCTCCAAAATTTGGAGAGAGACCTTGGTTAAGTCGGTGTTCTTGCACAACCTATATATCATTTGACGGTCTTCCAGGCTCAAAAGTGGTTGATTCGACGCATTGACAAAATTAGAAGAAGTTTTCTCTGGAGTGGGAAAGAACCAGAAAACTGCAGTGGGGGACATTGCTTAGTAAACTGGCCAACGACCTGTCTTCCGAAGGCCAAAGGAGGGCTAGGTATCAAAGACCTAGAGCGCTTTGCTAGAGCATTAAGACTTCGATGGCTCTGGTTTAAATGGAAAAACAATGAAAGGGCCTGGACTGGGCTGGATCTGCCTTGTGACGAAACAGACGTAGCTCTCTTTAATGCTTCAACGATCGTCACGGTAGGAAACGGCAAGCTGGCGGATTTCTGGAGATCAAGTTGGGTGGAAGGGCGAGCTCCGAAAAACATAGCACCGAGTCTTTTCCAAGCAGCAAGGAGGAAGAACATCTCGGTACATCAGGCCACGACGAACAACTACTGGATTGCTTTTTGTACATCAGTGAACTCACAAGTCGAAATACGCGAATTTGTAGCACTTTATGAGGCAATACGTCAAATCAACAGAGACGAGGAAAGAGAGGATCAAATAAGATGGCGATGGACTCCAGATGGTCAATATTCGACTAGGAGCGCGTACCGGGTACAATTTGAAACCGTGTACTGCAAGATAAACACCTGCCCGATCTGGAAAGCGAAAGCCGAACCTAAATGCCGCTTCTTCGCATGGACACTGATTCACAACAAAATATTAACTGCCGATAATATGCTCAAAAGAGGGTGGCCAGGTAATGCAAGATGCAGCCTCTGCAATATAGAACCGGAAACAACAAAGCATCTCTGTAAAGACTGTACTTTCGCTAGACAAGTCTGGGGAATTCTACTCCGCTGGGGAAACCTCCATCGATGGCAAAACATAAGTCAAAACGGCTCAGTATACAAATGGTGGAAGAGATTACGAACTCAATGCGACCGACAGAATCGTCGGGAATTAGATGGTCTTCTCATCTACTTCTGGTGGAACCTTTAGCTGGAACGGAACCAACGAATTTTTTAAGGGAAGGCGAGAACGGCAGAACAAGTGGCCACATCGATAAAGGGCGCGGTGATAAATCATCGTTTTGCTTGGTCCACAAATTCAACACTTTAGCTTCCTGTGGCTAGTCATTGCCGGGTGTCTTCTATATCCATTGCTTGTAAGGGTGTTTTCTATATCCATTGTTTCCGGGTGGCGTAAGTTTGTAAGGGTGTTTTCTATATCCATTGTTTCCGGGTGGCGTAAGTGGAATGTAGGCTACAGGTTAGTGGGGTGAGTTGAGTTTGAATGTAAGGTTTTTCCTCGGGCCTGGTTTTTTCCACAAAAAACTGCCCAACTCCCTTTTCTCTTTGTCTTAATATATTAAGCGGCAACTCTCTTGCTGCTCTTTCGAAAAAAAAAGTTTTAGAAAGTCTGGGCGTACTTATAGCTAAGTTAAGGTGGTTCGGCACAGTAGTTGAACCGAGCTCATATTGAGCTGGTTTTGGTAGCGTGAATTCATGAGAAATGTAGTTATCTCAGAGGGCATATATGCACTAGCGGCACATGACGGAGCGGCTTTGGGCAGCGAGTTGCGGCGAGAGGCGACAAAATGAGAGGCGTTGGCTGCTGATCTTTCGCGCAGGAGAGAAGAAAGTAGAGAGAAGAACAAAGGGAAAGAAGAAACAGGAATTCATCTGAGCTGGCTAACAGGTGGGGCAATTTTGGTGGTGAGGTATGTTGGCAAGAGTGAGAAACCTCCCGGGCCCACGTGCAGTCTCACAGTGAAAAACCCAATTTTACAGCTTCCGGATAGAACCTAATGGATACAATGATTATAGGTAGCAAATCAGCTTATTTGTTTTTGAAATTTTTAGCTAAGTCGGTAAGGTAAATATAAGCATCCAATAAAATTTTGACTTAAAAATCTTGGTATAAATTTTATTAAAATTCTGACAATGTAACCTTTAAATTGGTGTCTATACTGTTTTATATTTAATTGAAAACCAAAATGGTATTAATATTTTATGATTTTTTGAAGTTATTAAATGGCATTATTTATCTTTTGTAAAATTTACAAATTTTTACCTTTGCTATTTTAATTTTAATAATTTTAATAGTACTATTTTTAGCTTTATTTGTTTTCAATTTTTGAATTTTTAAAGGTTTCAAATATAAGTTTTAATTTATGATATTTTTACAAGAGGTAGATAAAGATCATATGTCAGCGGGGTAAAAATCTTGGCTTTAGATCTTCTCTGGAGATTTCTTCAAAATTCTGACAAATCTCATGATCAGAAATCTTATCTTGTGATTACCTTGCATTTTCTTTTATTTTAATAGCTAGAATTATCCCAAACACCATTATTAGGGTTATGGAGTGTTCCAATATTTTAATATTATTTTTCATATTTTTTGATATTTTAATTTTTCCATTTTACCATTTTGAATACATATATGACTTTCTTTTAAAAGCAAAGTTCAAGAAAAACCAATAATTTTAGAAAAAATCTGGAAATGGACATTCAAATTAAACATCACATTTCAAATTTATTCTTATAATTTGTTTGTTTTGGAAGAAATGGTTTTTAATATTGCTATTTATCCTTTTCTTAAGATTAGAATACAAGAAAATGAGGAAAAGACATTGTTTTAAATCAAAATTTTGATTCCAATTGAAATTTTTATTCAATTATATTTTTAAATTTCAAATTTTATATTATTTTTTTTTGAATTTTTTGGGATGTTACATAGGATCACATAGTAAACGTTTGCTTTGATATTGAAATAGGCAACTGATGCAGTGTTTTTAAAAGAATATTAAAACTTAAAGGCTATATATGTAGAAGAACTCACATTAATTTCTAGTGACTATAAATCAATTGGAGGGGCACTACCATTGGAAGGGTACAAATTCCTACATTAATAAGAAGACAAAATTTATAAAAACTATTTATAAATCAAATTATAATATATAGTGCAAGTTAGTCTAATATAGTTACGTAATAGAATTCGATAGCCAATTTGTATAGGGGTATTAGTGCATACATTATAGATTTATAGTATATACTTAGGGCTTGTTTACTTTAGCTTTTGATTGTGGATTTTGGCTCCAAAAACAAAATAAAAAATAAATAGCCCGATTTTAGAATTCGATTCTCATAATCCATCCACCTATATACACTAGAATCTACAATCCACTTTATATGTATTTTTGGATTCTAGATTTTAGAGAATCAACTTCTACAACCACAATCCAAAATCATCTTTTTTAGAGAATCCAAAGCAAAAATAAACATGCCCTTAGATGTGTAATTATACACACTATTTGTGACAATTCTTCGCGCATTAAGAAAAGTATAAGTATAATAATTATATAAAAAATAACCATTAGGTGTTTTGTCCATTTTGTTTTAGTTCAAGAAAATAAATTATACAGGGAGCGGACTATAATCGTTATTTAAATGTACAAAAACTGAACATTAATAGCTCAAAAGTAAATTGGTAGACAGGCAATTAACTAAGCTTAAGAACATAGCTGTATAATGGAATCGATAATCTACCGCTATAAAGATTGGCACTTGAGAAGTTGTCACTTGATACACATACATGTTAGTCCTGGCACAACGTAGAAGTGAGAATGCAGTGGCAAATCATAAAGTGCGCCTCTTTGTGATGGCAAATCCTGAATCTCCTAAAAAAAACTTACTATAAATTAAGGCATTAACAAAAAAAAGTCTCATTAGGCTATATCAATTAGATTTTATGGAATAAATAATTCATATAAATCAATAATTATTTTTCAAATATTTGTCTCATTTTAGGCTATATCAATTAGACATATTTATTTACGAGGAATAAAGAAATTCATATAAAGTTCAATACATCGGCCAATTATTTTAACTATAAAGCCCTATTTCACGCTAAGGTTTTGAATGTTACACTCTCCGCTCTGCCGTCGCCCTCCATAACTATTTTGTCCATCCGATCAAGATCTTCCCACTATTGCACCTTCGTCCACAGTGCCGCCACATCGCCCTCTCCGGCTTGTTGTGTGCCACCTTCCGTGTTGTTGTTACTGCGCCACAACCTCATAGGCCAATGACAAAGAGCCTCATCTCCTTGCCCTCCGACTTCAACACAACTTAGAATCATAGAGGACGAGACAGGGAGAAATTCATCGCTGGAATCGTAGACGATGCCGAAGCCACATAAAAGCATCATTGGCTCACAAATATAGTAGGAAACCTATCGTTAGAAATTTGACTATTCCCCTAAATACTCTTAGTAGAGTAATGTATAGCGAATTTGCATCAAAAATGTATTAATTGCTACATATTTCTATAATCAAATATCTTCAACACCCCATAATTAATAGAATTGAATTTTAGTAATACTAAGCATCGTAGCTAGTTCCTTTCCATTTTACATATATAGCCAAAATCCCACCTCAAAAATCGCAAAGAATCAACATGCATATATGATCTTGGAAAATCAGAAGCCCTTCATTCCTTGCTTAATTATAACCCACCATCCAATAATGAAGACAGAAATAATTCTTTTTGGAGCCCTCCACCCCGGCCCCATATTCTCCCCTTCCCTCTCAACATATACCACACACCTCACCATTTTTTGGTCGTCACTTTCATTTCTCTCTCTAAAACAAACAGCCAACACCAAATAGCTAGAGGGAGGAAAAGGTTCAGCAAGGCAGCAGCTAAATAGGAGCAAGTCGTTGAGGAAGAAAAGTAGGAATAGGAGAGGAGGAAGGGGAGGAGAAGAGATAGGAAGTGGCCTACCAAGCGCGAGAAGGAGCCTAGGAGGTGGCCGGGGCGAAGCGCGCGGCAGCGGCACGAAGCAAGCAGAGAACTTCGTCCCCCGAAAAGGGTCTGTACTTTGGTACTCACCGTACGTCGGCGTCCGATCCAATAGTGTTTTGCTTTTGTTTCTTTCTTTTATCTTCTTTCCCGTCCTCTTCCTCTCTTAGTTTCTTGAATTTTCTCATGCTCCTTCTTGCTTCCTAGCTATTAACTAAGTCTAAACCTTTGTCTATTGGTCCCAAGAAACAGAAATGTCATTTACACTAGTCTTGATCTTGTTGTTCTAGTGTTCAGATAGCACATGTGGGCAAGAACCTTGCAAACTTTCACGTTTGCAAAACATAAAAATGAAAAGAAAATAAAGAAGTCTTGATCTTGTTGTTCTAGTGTTCAGATAGCACACATGTGGGCAAGAACCTTGCAAACTTTCACGTTTGCAAAACATAAAAATGAAAAGAAAATAAAGATCACGGATAGCTAGCTGGAACAAATCGACGAAGAAACTTTTCTTCTTGTTTCTTTTCGAGAAACTACAGTTAACTTTTTTAATTGTTTCCATATTTTGTGGAGGGGACGAAGATCGAATAATCTGTGGTTTCTTAAAATAGTTCCATGTCATTTCGGCAGTGCTAGCTGTTCGGATTTAGCAAGGATAAAATTAATGATTCTTTCCCCTCATTTCCTTTTGTTTCTTCAATTTCCCATTTGCCCATACCAAACTTTCCAGAAGAGAAACCGAGAAACCCTCACCGACGGTTTCTCTGTCTCTTGTCTAGATCTTCTTCCAGTGAGATCGATCGATGGCCTCCTCGTCGGCGTCGTCGGTGCCGCTATCATCGGGCTCCGTGATCACCGTGGCCTCGTCGTCGGCGGTTGGCGCGAGCTCCGGGAGCACGGGGGGCACGGGCTCGCCGTGCGCGGCGTGCAAGTTCCTGCGGCGCAAGTGCCAGCCGGACTGCGTGTTCGCGCCCTACTTCCCGCCGGACAATCCGCAGAAGTTCGTGCACGTGCACCGCGTCTTCGGCGCCAGCAACGTCACCAAGCTGCTCATCGAGCTCCACCCCTACCAGCGGGAGGACGCCGTCAACTCGCTCGCCTACGAGGCCGACATGCGCCTCCGCGACCCCGTCTACGGCTGCGTCGGCGTCATCTCCGTCCTCCAGCACCAGCTCCGCCAGCTCCAGCAAGACCTCACCCGCGCAAGATACGAACTCTCAAAATACCAGGTCATACTCAAACATACATACACACGTGTCCTGCATAATATAGTATATTTGCAGTTTTGTACGTATATCTGTATTCGTATATGTGTTGCATATTGTGAGTTTTTGCGTGCTGTTGTTTCCATGTAGGCGGCTGCCGCGGCAGCAGCTTCTGCGTCCGTGGGGTCCAACGGGCCGCCGTCGATGGCGGATTTCATGGGCAACACGGTGCCGAACTGCGCGCAGAACTTCATCAACATTAGCCACTCCACGGCGGCGGCGATCGGCGCGGTCAACTGCGGGACCGGGTTCGGGCACGACCAGTTCGCGGCAGTGCAGGTGCTGGCCAGGAGCTACGAGGGGGAGGGTACCGTGGCGAGGCTCGGCGATGGAGGCGGTGGCTACGACTTCGGGTACTCGTCGGCCATGGGCGCCGTGCCGGTTTCCGGCCTCGGGCCGCTCGGCGGGGGGCCGTTCTTGAAGCCCGGCACGGCCGGCGGGGACGAGCGGCCCACCGCCGCACAGTAGTGGAGTGTCGATCCATCGATCTTTGGCAGGTTCGACTTTCCTTTGCTACCATGCATAATTGTTAGGTTCTCTATGGTTTTCTTGGTAGTATTCTTTTGCACTCAAATGTATGAACTGTTCACGATCTGCTAATTAGTTTGGGTCATTTCATATAGTAGTAACGGTACTAGCACTGAGATGCATGCCTGATAAGGATGCTAGTTAATTAGCCAGCTAGCTGGCAAATCCCTAGTGGTTTAATTTTCTAATTAATTTGGATTTATGTATAGGCACTGTGCAACTACTGTTTGTGATGCAATGTGCCCTGTTGGTTGACTAATACATACTTATGCATGCACTTTCCATTCAACTGATGTAAGCATGTACTTACCATTCAACTTGGAGCATATGCATCAAGAATATCTGGGTTCAGTCTTGAAAAAAATAAAGAAGATCTGGCTTCTGATTGCCTACTGTTGAGTGTCGAGCACTCACAGTTAACCTAGCTATATATGTGCATGCATTCCATACATTCCCTACAGTGAGCAAAATTTTTAGCAATGTGAGTATGCCTTGTGCAGGGATATGTACGGAGAGATCCAAACTCTACTTATCTAGAATTTAGTTGTTTAAATTATCAAAACTACATAGTTTTTAATTTTAATCTAGATGATATGTAGTTTCAGACTTCCAGATGATCAGAAGTCTGAAACTACAGATCATCTAGCTTGTGGGGTATAACAACAGTACTGTGACATGATTAACCACAAGCCATGATAATTAAATTAATCATGTGTACGCAGATGCCGGTGCATGCATGGCATGCATGTTTGGGAGTACTGTAAAAACGTACTTCACTTTGTGAATTATGTATGTATTTTTTTTTTCATTCTGTCTTTTGATATTAATTAGAAGTTTAGACCTTGCATACTTATGCGCGCGGAAGGATTAATTAGAATCTTCGTGCTAAAATGTGATTTTGGAACATGCATATGCATGCATCATGCAAGGTTCTAGTACGTATTAGATGGCTTTGAAATTTTGAAATGGGGTCGATCGATGCTAAAACAAAAACAGTTCCCCAGAGGCCAGAGTGTCGAGTTGAAAGAACGTGCACGGGTGAAATCATTGCTTATCTAGTCTAAGTCTTATTTTGGCAAATCTAGCCTCTTTGTGCATGCATTCACAAATTTGACTCCCTTTCCATCACGGAAGGCATAGAGGCGACACCAATCCTCTGCTATGCCCGAGGAGCATGAAAGTTGGTCGACGCCCCTGGAACTTGGCCAACCGTGGGAATAGCATGGTCCACTACGCAGGATGCCTTCCACGCTACTCGGGCATAGCAACGAGGAGTCGTACGTGCTGTTGCAGCTCCTCCCATGCTCGGTCGCTCACTCCCATGCTTGCTTGCCCTGCTATGGCGCCGGTTACCTTCCATGCTCCTTGAGCGCGATAGGTGGCAGATGTTGTTTACCACGCCTTCTGCGATGAGGGTGAGGGGTGGGGGGCAAATTTGCAAATGTATACAGAGTTTAGATTTGCAAAAAGACGAGATATGTGGCACTAGATAAGCAGTGTTTTCTGCATTGGTTGATATTTCATGTCATACATGCATGCAAACTTGCCTAAATTAAAGTGAAGACAACAAGAAAGGATGAAAGTTTTTAAAAATGATTATTAACGTTTTGGTATCTTGGTCAATACTCCGTGTGCCAACCTACTGCAGCTAGCTGAGATCATGGTCGGCCGGTTGGTCTCAAAATTATTTTCTGCTGTCGTCATCTATACTGTAGATCTTCTCCATATACACACGTACAGTACCACTAGCTTTGTTTCCATTTGCTGTATTTTGTATTCTATTCGCTTGTGACTACACTTTGCAAAACAGTGCCACTAGCTAGATTTGTATATATATCTTAGTTTGGTGGTCAAGCTAGAATCATTATGCAAATTAAAGGGATGCAGAAAGTTTATGCTGCTCTCTTTTCTGACCCTCTAAAGCAAGTTTGTGGCACTTGTGTCAATATAATCCAGGTAAATGACTTGAGGACCCCCCCCCCCCACCCCCAAGAGCTGAAGACTAAACTGGCCGGCGAAATATAAAAAGACCCTTAGTAGGGCTTATGCTATTTAGTCCATTTCACGTGCAGAAGAACACGAAGGATTTGTTCAATTAGTACTTCTTGTTTAATTTCTTGGTGTTGTATCGCTTTTGTTCCATCCACAAAGTCGAACCATATATGTATCCTAGCTGGTGTGGTTTTGCTGCATTGTGATCTAGTGCTGCTTTCTTGTCCCGACTTCTCTATTACCATGGCTCATTTTATATGGTGTGTTAAAATGTATTGGGTAAAACATAGAACTGATAACACTGATGCTTCGATCGACTTGACCTTGATAAGTGCAATTCTGTGGGATCTTATGTTTTGTGAAGACAAGTAAATATTTACAGATTTGTCTTTTGACTTCTGACCTTGATAGTAAATAACTTCTGTAGAAAGCTGAATCTAGAAGTAGTCCTAACTCTTAAACAAGCATGCAGTACACCTCTACACCACAACTACACTTTGCTTGCTCCAGAGGGTGTAGACTACAGCAGCTAGCTAGCTAGCACATGGACCCCTCTCTTAGGCTGCATGCTAGGGCAAAGGAGGCAATGAGGTAGCTAGCATGCAGCACCATCAGAGACATCAGAAAGTCATATCCTGACCAGATACTGGTTATAGTAGCTAGCAGCTGATTACAAAACAGTTGTGTGACTGGTGAGCCCCAAAAGGATCATGATCAAAATGGGATAATAATGTTGCACAATGACTATATAAATAAAAAAGGATAAATGCAGGGACTTGGTAGGCAAGGACGTGGCACCCGATTTGTCCTCGTGAACACTAGGGTTCAAATCATACCATCTCAATTTTAAGGCTTACATGTGGACTTCTTTTTTTTTTTTCTGGCTATATATTTAGTGGTTTACACGATAAATTAACAAGTGTTCTCTAGAAAGAACATAGGAAATGGCGCCCCTTGCACTAAATGCATGTCGATGCGTTCCAAACAGGAAATAGCTAGAGGTTGCTATAGCTTGGCTAGCCAGCTGCATGCACGACTGAGGCATGCATATCGTCCCACTGTGTTGGTGTAGCATGCATGCTAGTTGCAATGCATGCATACTGATACAGTGCAGCAGGCAAAGCTAGCAGCGATGCCAATTGCCAACCCCAAAGAGAGGCTGGTGAGAACTACTGTGTGCATGAGATCGACCTGTGGTCTGTGCCGAAGGCTACCTTACTGGTTGACCGCGCCACTTCAAGTGACATTTGCTTTCCCGTGTGAATGTATTGTGCTACGTCTCTCTCGCGCGCGCGCGGCGCGCGCCATGAAGAGGGGTGGTCTGAGGAGGCAGAAGGCATTTTGCAGGCAGGTGACAGAAGACACACGAGACAGGGAGAAAGAAGAAGAGAGGCAGCGATCAATGAAGGCAGGTGAGCAGGCGTCCCAAAAATGCCCTTCTGCGGGAGGTATTCAATGCGCATATATCCTTTGCATTCATGGTTTCATACCCAACACAAGCTCCCTGTCTCTCTGGCCTCTAGCATACCTAGCTCCGCGGTGCGTCCACTGAATAAGAACATCTCTAATAGTGCCACTTCAGCTAGCTATAAGGGTGCTATCTCAGCATTTTGCTTAGGTGGAAAAAAAAATAAGAAAAGAGATTTAGAGTCAGACTATAACTGATTCCAAAGTATTTATTATCTATTACATGTGGGCTAATATTTAATTTTATAGACAATGCATATACTACTGTTTTGTCAATATATACGCATCGCAGAATACAGTAGTATTCTCTTTTCTAAACTTTTTAACTCGGTTAAATATTGTAGGAGAGTATGTCCCTGTGCATTGCGCGTTAAATGCGACTGCTTCCACTCTCTCTCTCTTTCTCTTCACTGCACCCGATCAGCGTCGCGGGGCCCAGATGAATGCACCACCGAATTAAATCCCCCAACCATCTCTGCATGCGACTTGAGATGAGCTCGGTCGGACTCGGACCCAAAACCACAGGGATGGTTTGCCTTTGCTACTTAGATCGTTTCTGAATATGAGGGTATCGCAGGCACGCTTGGACCAATTTGAAAGAAGCCAATACATCACCCTCCTCTTGCATCATTGCATGTCTCGTTTCGGAATTCGGATGGGTTCCTCCACATTCAAAAAGAATATATCTCGTATTAGACAAGCAGCACATACACACATATATAACAGCCATATTTTTTTCTTCTTTTGTTGGCTCTGCGTAGAAGGGTTAGACTGACGCCTAGCTGACTGGTATTTGGACACATTAGTTGTGTTGTGCTTCACATCCCGAGCCGCGCAGCAGGGTAGCTGTCTGGCTAGCAGAAGTGAGAGCACGGTGCAGGAGAGTGTTATGAAGATTTGACTTGCCCTTCTTTAAGAAAACAAATATTTGACTTGCAGGCGTGACGAGGAACGACCGGAGGGCAACGTTCTACGGATCCAGCGCCCAGCTCAAGGACTGTAGTAGAAAAGGCCCTACCCACGTTGCGTCAAATCAGACGCACCATGTACGGCTGCGATTGGACAGGGGGTGTGATCTGCCACTGCCATTGATTGCCTTGCCTGCCGATGAGCGCCTGGAAAATCGTGCACGCACGGATCTGTCGAAACCCTAGCTAGGAACAGAATGGGCTGTACTGTAGTGAAGTGGCAGTAGTGACGAACACTACGCACTGAAAAACCTCAGTGTGACACACACCGCATCTGCTCCATTTTGATAGCCGTCGATCAGTATGATGGAACATTTGCTGTGCAGAAAATTCGGTGCCAACTGCCAAAGATAATTAAAATCGTTAGAGTCATTGAAATAAGCGTCAAAGATAATGAAAACCGTGAGAAATAGTGTTAGCAATATTTAGTTAGAACGTAATCCGATAATTTTTAATGGCATATTCAAGCATATATCACAGATTATCAAGGAAATCAAGGAGGATTGTAATAGATGAAGGGCTAAAGGGGCTGGCTGCATGGAAAAATTACTCTTGTAATGTCGTAATTGGTGGTGTCGGTTGTTAGTTATTTTCGAATTCAGCTAACAGGCAGTAGTTGTTATTTTTTAAGTTCACTTTTTATTATTTTGCCTTCTTGTTCTTTGTTGTCTACCTCATTATTATTCATCTTCTCTCCTAATACAAAGATTTGCATATCTCCTGCAGGTTCTCGACAAAGAAACAGTGTTAGCATGCGGTTTGGGAGTATTTGTACACCAGCTTAACTTATAGGAACAAAGTAAATTGAAATGACATATAGAGGATAAATTAAAAAAAAGGCTAATATATGGGGTGTTCATCCATTTTTCGCTGATACAATCATACCAAGTTGTTTTCTTGCTGTAGTCGACGCATGATTACTACGCATAGTTCTTTTGCTAGCGCTGTTGATTGTTTCTCAGTTATTAGCTAGCTTTACATTAAGTTTGCAGTACAGCAAATATAATAAGAAACTATCGGTATTATTTTCAAGGAGTATGATTGTCAACACACACCCATAGAGAAAGAGATGGCACTCTATCGCTATGCCACAAAATGAATGAAGGTAGCGAAGGGAGACGCAGGGCATTGAAGTAGACAGTTCCAAGGCCGGATATATGCTGAATTGCTCATGCAAGAGCTCCGCCTGTCCAAGGCTCCTTTTCCATCTGACCATTCCTTCTTGGAGTTTGCCCATCAGTGTATGACGTGTCCTATGTTCGCCCTCCTTTTTTTTTCCTGGAGTTGGACAGGGAGAAGCTAGGGAGGCCTACCGAAATCCTTTGCAGCCTTTTCGTTGTAGAGAGAGAGAGAGAGAGAGAGAGAGGTATCACGGGAAGAAGGTGAGCAGAAGATTACAAGGAGGAGAGATCGAAGAGGAACAAAAGGGATTATATCTGCAGGAGAGGCATGCATGCAGTGCACTACCCCGCGTATCATGGCTTGCTCATCACCTAATTAATTCTTGCTGCTGTGCTAGCTACGTGCTTTTTGCAGACAGCGAAAGAGATCGATGGCTTGATCACTAGCATGGTACTCTCTCTCGCTTTTTCTCATCAGCAAATGATGCAGAGCGAGCGTGTGATGGTGCCAGTGAGTACTGATCGATGCATGTACGTGCCTGACTCCACGTGTTGCTGTCTTGATTAGCCCGATAGGAAAGACTGTGAGAAAACCCAGAGCAGCAGCGTAAGCGTATGGGTATCGTAGGAGGAGCTTCATGTGAACTACAGACATTTCCTTTTTGTTGTGTCTCGAATGAGCAACAAGCAGAAGGATAACCTTTTTTTTTAAAATCTTAGTACAGCCATACATGTACATGTATACATGATGGTATACTGATCATTAAGTTGTACCTTGCATATAGACGCGAATTTTGTTTGGATGCATGAATTGTTTAGAATTGCAAATGTTAATCCTTCTAAAAGGCCTACTAGCTAGTACGTACTAGCCGTATAGTTCAATTGGGTGCTAATAACCAATGTCATAGGTTAATAACACCAAAGTCGATTCTTAAAAACACACACATCAAGGTCATAGGTTATCGAGTGTAGTTATTTCCACATCTGATATACCACATAAACGAACTTAAAATTCTCATTTATCACTTTAAATACACTCATATACTAATTATAAGATATTCTAATGTCGTACACATGAAAAAATTGCAAGGGGGTTTATGTTTTTTAGTATATTTTGCGAATACCTTCATTTTCACACATAAAAAGGAGTATATCTAAAAAAATATACGTACCACATCAACAAAAGGAAACATATCACCTAGATAGTCTTATATACTCATATACTATAAATATATGCTCTCTGTTATGTGAGATACTCCCTATGTTGTGAGGTATGACGACATAGGGAGTAACTACTCCTAGGAGTAGAAAAGAGCTTTCATGTGTGTGTATAGTATAAGTACTTGGGGTACTGTACTAGGGGCCTGTGCACCATGATTCAAAGCATGTATATTACCCTATGTATTGCATGTGAAATTTTTTGAAATTTTTAGGATATTGAGTTTAACTAGTTCAAACAAATTTGAACTGAAACTCAAACTAGTTTGATTGTAGGTATGTGCTGATTTTATATATAAATTAGCAAAGCATGTGATATAAAGTCGTTCAAAATCTTAGGATTCGAGTATATTTTTTTCAAAGGTATGTGTTTTATTTGAATTGTTATAGATGAATATATATTCTAAAACTAAAATTTTCAAAAAATATACATGAATATGGCTTGAATTCACACATTTAAAATCATGGTGTCCGGGCACCATGGTGCCCCATTTGGGGTGTGTGTAGGAAAAATACAATCTACCCCGGGAGTAGTTACTCTTGCCTCTGAAATACCACATAAACAAAGTTTAAATACTCATTTATCACTTTAGGTACACTCATATACTAATTATAAGATATTTCAATGTAAATCGCATGAAAAATTGTATGGGAGTACATAGTTTTAAGTGTATTTTTCAAATACCTTCGTATACGTATAAAGAAAGGAGTATATCTAAAAAAATATACATATCACCGCTGAAAAAAATGTAAATACCACTTATCTAGTCTTATATACTCATATACTGTATATACATATCATCTGTTGTGCGAGATACTCTATACATTGTGAGATATAGTATAGGAAATAGCTGCTCCCGGGAGTGAAAAGAGGCACTCGTACTCTAACGAGACGGTCAAAAGACTGGGTTTCCTTCTGAAGGCACGCAAACAGAATGTTGTTAATGGCTGCGGTGCACTAAATCGAAGGATAGACTACCCACAGGCCACACCACTATATAAATAGCTGTAATCAAATGGAGGGTGCATCCTTAAAAGAAGAAGAGTTCAGCGTGCTTGCAGTAACAACAGGAAGTCTTGCTTATCATCGTGTTGGAAGAACTACCAGCCATCCCATCTGCTTCTACTCCCATGGCTTAAACGTCGAGCAAAACGGTTGAGATCTTGGGCATGCATGCATATCATTGACCATTTGTTGCTTTCACTTCTCATGGCGTTGATGGAGACGGATCAGATCCCATGGTGCCTCCAAAGTCGACCATGGCACTGAAACACACAACGCATGGGATCAGAAAGTTAAGTATGCTCCAACTCGATCGATCAATTCATACCATTTATGTTAGGATGTTTAAGTCATAAAGAGCCATTTATGTTAGGATGTTTAAGTCATAAAGAGCAACACCGCACGCACATCTACAGGCCAATATGGATATATAGCAACGGAGCTTTTAATAATGCAGCTATACAGCTGTCTCAACACAGCAGTCCACTGTGCAGCCGATTGCAACAGTCTAATGTATTTGAACTGTTGCCATGCAGAAGCTAGCACATGGATTGACGCTTGCAATTTCTTGCTTGTTGGTTCATTTGAATCCCAATATTGAACATTCATCTTTCCCCAAGTTTCCGCTTAGAAAAAAATGGAGTTGTGTGTAATTGAAGTAATAGTTCGACACCATTAATTACACCATGCTATTTTTTAGGGGTATTACCTCATGCTAATTGTGATCAGGATTCAAACACAGAACTACAGAAGGCCTTAAGATGCATTATTATTCAGAACTTTGATCCACACAGCCGTACCAGTCAGGCGAAAGAAGAAAAAACTTTACTGCCTTCGTATGGTCCTATATATGGTGTTTGACAAAAGGTATGTCAACCAGTTTGAGAAGAATTGCCGCCATAGAAGCTGCCGACGACATAAGGTTGAACCCAATCACAATTGCAGAACAAAACACATTGCAAAGAACTCTACAGAGATATGGTAATCCCAATGAAATGCCTTCAACATGCATGTAACTGAAACTCAAATGAAAGCACATCCACTGGACCACAAATTAACCTGAAGAAAAAATATGAACCAAGACGAGGCGCGATAGATGACCTAGCTAGAATTTGTTAGATTAATCTTGTAACTTTCGGCTTTTAGAGTAAGAGGGTGTTTGGTACAGCTCTAGCTTCATTAAAATCCGTAGAGTTGATGGAGCAGGGTATTCTTAGCTCCAGAAATTTATGGAGCTGAAATTGTGGGTACATTAAGAGTGTTTAAGTGAGTCATTTTGTTTATATTTTAGACTAAAAATATAAACTTAAGTCACTTTATTTTAGCCTATAAACTCCAGATTTGAGGTGGAGCTAGGATCTGGAGTTTTGTCAAACAGGGCCTAAGAGTCGGTTTTTGACTAAGTTTCTATTCAGTTAAGCAGTCAGGTTAGTACTCGGTTTTAAGTCTGGTTAGATTTTTGCTGTCGGATAGAAAAGCAGTACCCGTATCGGGTAATTAGTAGAGAGGTCAGTTTCGGTTGCGTTTTTGCTTTGATGGATGAAGATCCAAACTCTGTATTGCTGGGTATAAATAGAGGATAAAAACAGAAAAGACGTGCTGCCTTTCACGTCGCAAAAGATTTCTCTGTTGTTTGATTGCTCTGTTGCCGTAATTGGAGTTCTGAACATTGCTATCAGACTTTGCGCAGCAGAAGTGTTTTTCAGCCGAACGTGTTCTGTATTCGGAGACACCTAGAGAGACAGGGCTGAATTTGTTGATTCAGTTCTCTGAAGCGAAGTTCAGAGCGCGAACTCTGTTTGCAGAAGGCGTTTTCAGGAAGAAGCAGGAGCTTTGCTCTGCATTGCATCGCGCGTGTTAGGTTCTGGCTTGGACGGTTACAACAGAACTATGCATGTGACAAATTCAAGAAGCCTAGAACAGGATCTAATTTGGGTCCCCCGTAAAAGCGCTTCCCCGATCCTCCCTAGTTAAACATGTACGTACAGAGCAATGCTATATGCCTTTGTTCGATTTCACCCCCATTTCTGTCGCCAAGGAAGAGAACAAGCTCTCTTCTCTTGCATCCTCCATGTCCGGCCAGGATAGGAATTCAGCAGCAACAGTATCTAATCTCCACCACAACAGTACGGACAACACTCCTGTAGACGAAACGGGAGCGGTCGAATATTCTTCACCGAGGGCACGAGATGATTGAGCCAGCGTACGCCACAGTGCATATCAATGCACGCAGTGGATGGATGCATCATCTGGCAATCATGTCGAACATACTATTTTTTTTCCAAGCATGCAGACATGATTGTCTCCTTCGTACAGGAAGGAAAGGATATATGGTCAATACGTTCTATGGCAGTTTCGTCCTACCTAAAATCTAGAGTGGCCATCGGCGTGAGTTTTTCTTCTACACATTACCTACGCGCGACGCAAGAGAGCGTAACGCACCACCGCAGGTCATGCAGCAAATTAACAGAGAACCACGCCGAGCAGGAGAAGTACTCACCTGCCAAGGCTCAAGAATTAACGCATCGTGCGGCCGCCGACGGCGACGGTGTTCCCCGGCAAAACCACCCCCGGATTGGCAACCCTTCATATATCCTCGCCGTGTTCTCGATCTGGTGGTGGCGAGGAACCGGTCGCGTCGTCCTTCGAGGGCGAGACGATTTAGGGAAAAATTAGTCCAATGACATCTAATTCGTTGGATTTTAGTGATGTGTCTATGACACGTGGGTCTATCTGAGTGTATGACAGTGGGTCAGGGTATCATAAAGTGAATCACGAATTTTAAAGAGTATCAGTGACGCCAATCCCCGACGTTTCAGGGGGTTCTCGGAAGTTGCGTCGGTGGTAGGATAGTCGGGCCGGGCCGGGCCGGGCTGAAAAAAGCAAGGCGGAAGACGGAAATCTCCTTAAAAATCAGCTCTAGGGTGGCACTACCGAGCTATAGAGGCCGGCAGTACTGGAATGAACAGTAACCCGATACTACATAGTTACTATAGCGTTAGTGCTGATGAACAGTAAAACAGACAAATGAACAGCAAAATCAGCACAACTTTAAAAATGAAAATCATTTTATGGGTGTTAGGAACATATTTCGACCTTCAATCATAAGAATTGACGTTAAAAGTTGATTTTTTTGAATTTATCGAATGTTGCACCAAAATATGATAAAAAACAAAACTTTGCTCTGAGTTTGCTCGTAGGGATTTAATAATCAAGATGATCTCCTACATATTATAGCAAGTAAGAACCCCAAAGAGACGCGTGCATGATTATGATCTACCTCAAATCCTTTCTTCTCAAGCAAAAATCAAAATGTTGTGGAAACTCTAATCTAGAGTTGAGTGACTTAAAGATTTGAAGCCTCACCTCCCACTACATCACCTTATATAGTGGAAGCAATTCTAACGCTAAACTTGGACACACGTGGATATCATCCACTTTTATATGGGCTAACCCAAAACCCAACACTCTTAACGTGTTTTCACTCATATAGCACCCTTCTCAAAGTGGCCAACACATAGATACCAAATTCACTCCATGAGCCCAAATTTGCGTCCAACTTCACTTTGGTGTGACATAAACTACTTAGGCGACCACCACGGTTTTTCAAACCGTCTCGATCATCGGTATTTGATAAATTATCAATTTAGCCCTATGACCAATCTTCATTCTCCTCGAAGCATTGCCATGCGTCGCGCTTTTCATGTGGCTCCAATGACTTACCGCCAAGTCTCTCACACATCCGAACTCCCCCGAACCGTTCTCGCTTGCAAGCATCCCTAAGTCGCTTGGCACTCCACGTGTCTTTGACAGCTTCACCATAGCGGCATCGGCTTCCTTAACCATTCCGGACCTCAACTCCTCTCTAAGTCTAGTCGCGATTCATGTCATTGCCCGTCATATTCATTACCAATGCATCACACTCTATTTTCTCGTCTTCTCGGCTTGCAATTACCTCCTAGCCTCAAACATCTTTTGACATCCCTCGACCATTCTGAACCTCAACTCTTCTAGCTTAGTCCAGATCTCACCTTCGCCTCACCATGATCTAGCCTCGAAGTTCAGCAACCAATAAAGATAAGAAACACATTATATAGTACTGTTGACAATAGTATACATTAATCGACAATTAACATTAAGCTCAAATCGCAGTAAAGTTGGCATTACCGCCATCCAGGGCCGGTAGTATCGCACCCCTGGTACTACCGCTTCTAGTTGGCCGGTAGTGCCGCTCACACTGATCAGCCCCAAGAGAACCCTCTCTGGAGAATAATTACCGCCACTGGAGGCTGGTAGTATCGCTCCCAAATGGGCGGTAGTGTTGCCTGTATCTAACCCCAGAGAAAACACCTCTCTATACAAAGACTACTACTGCTCCCAAGCCTGGTAGCTCTGCAGAGCCGGTATTGCCACCGTGCTAGGCTGATAGTACCGCTTAGCCGGTATTACTGCTCCCATAAGGCCGGTAGTATCATCTTTGACTTGACAGCTCTCAAATTGCTTCAAATTCAAAATAGAATTTAAAGCAAACTCAAACTTGAGCATCACATGCTCAAACATAATCAATAACTCATCACTAACAAGAATAGACTTCTATATGGTCTTTCAATTTTTTTTGGCCAATTCGGTTTGGTTTATTCGGTTTTAAAATGATTTGGTTTCTAGAAAGTGCCTATCAAAATATTTTGATTTTGTTAATTCAGTTTTTCAAGCAACCGAGTTAAAAATGAAAAGGAATCGACCAAGACAGTGAACACCAGGAAAACAAGCAAAACATATATTGTTGGATTGTTCGATTTCTAGCACTATTATTAAAACCGAGATCCCCCGACTTTGGATAGCCACCTAGGTCAACCAGTGGCCCAGATGCCTAGTGCTAGTCACAAGTCAACGCCCTCTCCCCTCACAAACTAGCGCACTGGCATGGAAGCGCGGCGATGGCTGGAGGCATGGCAGTTGGCGCATTGGTGGTTGGGTTGACGGGATGGTGCGGTAGTGGCTGGTGGGATGGCAGGATGGTGGCGACTGGTGGGATGGCACGATGAAGGTTGGCGGGATGGTAGCAACTAGCAGGTGAGATGGCAAACTACGATGACTGTGGGATGGCACATTGAAAGATGGCGGGGGTGGCGGTGACATGCGGGATAGCATGAGGAGGCTAGTGGGGTGGTGGTGACTGCTGGAATAGCACAACAGAGGCTGGTGAGATGGCGGAGCAATGGTAGCCAGCAGGTAATATGACATGACGGCAACGACTAGCGGATGCAGGGCTAGTGGCTAGAGTTTGAAATTTGGGGATGAGTGGTGATTTTGGTCAAAATTTCGGTTTCAAATTTGCCTTTTGAATTGAGTAGCACCTCTCTTGAATTTCGTCTAAAATTTTACAGTAATTTCAGATTTCTATCACCTCTAAAATGTAATCCGAAAACGAAATTTAAACCTTGCTCCAAACCCTCGGCATGGCCTCAGACCTCGCCCCACCCCAAGAGCTCCTCGAAACCCTTGCCCACACACGCCCACGGCCCACCTCCCTGTCCACTCTCTCCTCCTCTGGTTCTCCTTCCTCACGCGACGGCCACATCCTCCCACGTCCCCAACCGTCCACCCTCCGCCGCCGTTGTCCCGTCCCTGGTAGCTGGATGTGACGTTCATGGCCTACTATGGCATCGCCTCTGTGAACGGTGGAGCCTCGAATAGGCCTGATCTGGGCAGGATTGAGCCGCCACCGGTCACCCTGTTCTCGGCTGCCAAATCCAGCGTTCCGGTTGCCTCCAGCGCCGCCATCCATCGCTTGTGGCTAGCCGCCTGGCCCTTGCGCGCTAGATCTGGGCGTTGCGTGCATGAGCCCGCGGACAACATAGCTACTCAATTTGCCTACTCTGAATCCAACCCTTGAAACAAATGAGCCGAGACCTCTGGTCCGACCAAGAATGTCAACTTTACTCCAAACAAACTTATTGTGAACACACTGCCAAACTTTGTATATAGATCATGGATCGTAGCTTGTCATTCATCACAGGTAAAAGTTTTAGGAGAGTAATGCCATTCATCAGTCATCACAGGTGGAAGTGGTCTTGTACACATCGAATCAGTCAAAAACTCATAATTCTTCCCCTTGCAATCTTGTTGAC
The DNA here is from genome assembly GCA_036346375.1 of Guadua angustifolia. Lineage (NCBI taxonomy): Eukaryota > Viridiplantae > Streptophyta > Magnoliopsida > Poales > Poaceae > Guadua > Guadua angustifolia. Next base: position 34,587,231 of record CM070509.1, on the reverse strand, counting down.
TATTGCAGTGATGAAAAGGAGAGCTATGGCGAACCACACCTCACTAATCGGTAGTGATGGAGCCAACCAGCTTGGCAATAGGAATAGCACTGCAAGAAAATGAAGGTGAGTTTGAAGTAACACCCATTGTTTTTTGTTTTTAAGTTGCATCAATTAAAGTAAATGGCCTAATTAAGGCCTTAGGGCAACTCCAATCCCACCCCTATATCTCTCTCTATCCTAAAATTTAAGGACAACTAAAAAAAATAGATCTCCAACCCATCCCCTAATTAGATGCCCCTATTCTAGAAAGACCTCCTAGACTCCCCCCTATTATTTCTTAAATATTTTTTTAATCACAAAACAATTAGATGTTTAGTTGCACCATGAATATAGTTGATATATTTGGTCTTCATTAGTCTTTGTGATTCTTCATATAACATTTTTCATGTGATATTTATGGTTTACAGTTTTGTAGCGTAATAATAGAATTGTTTAGACAATAAGAAACTGTGATATAAGAATATTTTGTTTGAACAAGCCAGTGACTCACTAATAGTATTTTTAGAGTGCTTGTGATCTCTAGCTCTTCTTTCAAGCTTCTCTGTTGCTGGGCCATGAACTGTTGCTTTGAGTGGGGAGCTTTATGTAGGACTAGTCCTGTCTCTCTTTGATATTGTATCCTTCACTTTCATAGCATAGCATGTTGTATAATACTAGTTCATACGACTAGCTTATGGTACCATAAAAAACGCGTAGCCATTCAAAACCATAATTGATATTAAAATATTAATTCATAAATGGAAAGTAATAATAATATTTTAATAAATAATAAGGGTGAGTAATAGGAATGGTGGGTTGGAGACAAATTTAATATAAGGTACCCTTATTTTTTATACCACCCTAAATAGGTGATTTAGGAGTGAAATGTAGGGGTTTGGGTTTGGCCAAACTTAACAGGGGAATCGAGGGAAGGGACCATAGTGCAACCACGTAAATATATTGCCCTACTCTTTGGGTTAGGTTTTAAGTGTCTCTTGATCCTATTGTGAGGCTGAGACCAAAACGATCAAACGCGAAAAAAGCCGCATAGTGTAGTTTCAATGATCTCTACTGCTGCTAAGCGGCCATCTATCCAATCGACTTGATGCAATAATTCAGTCCATCTAGTCAACGAATACGCGTAACAGAACCGTGCTGCACAATCACTTGCAGAAAAAGGCAGATCTTTGCGATGCAGTGGTGTCGATGGCTCGATTCAGGTACAGCACTATCCGGTATCAATTTCTTATCCAGATGAAGTATCAAAGAATTTACTCTAAAAATGATAGAATAGAGCGTATACACCTGGACAGGAAGTTCCCTTCACCGCCTGTACTGTAGTCAGAAGAATAGCCAGCGTCCTCTCAAGTCTCAGCTCTCAACTAATACAACAGCATGGCAGACACTACGCCTCCAGAACGCATCAAAGAGGATGGTTAATTGCAGTCACACAGTTAGTGTTTCCTGGACTCCATAAGGCCTCAGCACAAGCGACTACGAAGTCGACAGCAACCAGCGACTATTAGTATTTCACGTATATAGAGCAAGAAGTTAGCTAGTCGCCGAAGCATGGATAATTAATGGATGTATGTACTATCAAGTATAAACAACTTGTTAGAAAACGCACAAAAAAAAACGATGTAGGTAACGAGAGATAGGAAATTAATGTAGAAAGCCCTTTCTAAAAAACTACGGATGGATAAAAGGCAAATGTCACTATACAAAAAGATGTTTACGTTGACATTTTTTTTTCTCCTCTTTTCTTTTTGCTTTGTTCCATATTTTGGATTATAGAGATATATTTATAGTGGAATATAAAGAATTTCTTATAGAGTAGGAAATAAAATCGACGAATTCAAATCACACTTTAACCATCTCTATGTTGAGACGAATTCGCTTATGTAGCCAAAATATCAAAATCTCCTTAGAATAAACTTTCGTCAATAAACTTTGTGCTTCTAAAGTTCAATGGACTAATGTAAACAAGAAAGACTGGAGCATTCGTATCTAAATGCTTCTCATAAGGCCAAATTGAGCAAATTACCAACAGGTTCAAACATATAGCTATCAATAAAATAAACTAATGAAACTAGGTCTTCAATAATTTATAATCTCAGCAAAATCTGAGTCTATGCAACTGACCTCTGAAACAAATGCTCAATCATCAAAATGACATAAGCCAAAAAATTATATGTGGTGCTGGATAGAAAGCAAATAACTTAGATCATGGATATTTCATATGCTTCATCTGTAACACAAAAATGGGCAAACAATGCCATTAGCGAGCAACTTACACGTATAACTATCATGCACTTCAAATTACCGACTTCAAAGGTAATTAAATTTCATGACATATTGAAACTACTCTTATAAAACTATTTGGATGAAAGAACTATTGTGCTATCAATAGAGTACTAAGCTGTAGTAGAACACTCATATCTATCTATGACAAATGAATAACGTTGTAGTATTGACGCAAAAACAAACTTCTTCTTGCACTTAGATTCTTCATCTCAAACTGATATTGGAGAAAAAAATTTCACTTTTAAAACAGCAAAACTCTGAAGAGTATCATGCTAGTTACCATCAAAGTGTCATTAAATTACTAAGAATTAAAGATACCAAAAAGTAGAACCCTCATATTTAACTATGACAACTGAACAACGTTGTAGTATACACGCAAAAACAAAATTCTTTTTGCACTTAAACCATTCATCTCAAATTGATATTGGAGCAAAAACTTCACTTTTAGAATAGCAAAACTCTGGAGAATATCATGCTAGCTACCATCAGAGTGTCATTAAATTACTGAGAATTAATGCTGCCAAAACCTCCATAGTGGTTGCGTGAGCGATTCAAAATTGCAACATATCTAAATAGTAATTGGACACCAAATTCGTTGTCTCCTCAATTAACATTGTTTTTTCCATAAAATCTCCTCGATCAAGCGTAACTCAAATTAACTCATTGTCGTGTTGAAAGCTTGCAACTCTATCTTAGACTCTATATGTGTGGATCTTATTGTTGTAACCCGTAGAAGATGATGGATCGTCAAGAAATCAGCACTGATTAATCCGCATAGATGCCATCAACAATAGGTACAACATCTTGAATTGCAATAAACTCTACCTCTGAAGAAGCAATACATCGATCGATTGTGGCAGAAGATTATCGACGAAGATGGTGCAGGATGTCGCCTAGGTATTGCACTGGGTGGTATGGGCGATAGTGTTGGCAGAACTAGAGCTAGAATAGTGACCAAGATAGAGCGCAGGTCAACACTCGGCATATAGTTAAGTCATGAAATGGAATCAAGGCGGGTTAAAATTACAAGTTGAGGTTAATAACTCTCCTATTAGTTCTTTTGTATGCAAGTAAGGGCTGCTGGTCCGGACACCTGCGCCTTGCTTCGACTGTGAATTGTGATGCGTGTCTGGTTGTTGCTTCAGCACGTGAACCGATGGATAGATGAGCGGCTCCACTGGTTCTTTTGATTATTTTCCTTTGGGTTTCGGTGGTTGGACCTCGATGTGGTTTGATGCTTCCTGACTTGGCGTTTCACTCAGCGAGCACACGGAGTCCGAGCCTGCTTCTTGGAATCGATGCAGCAGGCCGGCTCGTAGGTCGGATGTTGCGACGGCATTAAAACGTACATGATGGTAGGGCTGAATTCTTGTATATATGTGTGGGTTCTCGACTTTGGTTCGGACTCAATGCAAGACGATTAGCTTTTCTTCGCTCAGGCTTTGCAAGTCCTCGTCTGTTTGGGGAGATACAGCTAGACTGAAAAGCTATTTTGATTTATCGGTATCAGAAAAGCGGCTCTAGCCGACGGTCAGGACTTTTTCTTGTTATGCTGTTTGGCAAACTGGTTGTTACAGCTGTAACTTTTAGGGGCCAACCGAGCAGAGAGGTAATAACATAGCAAAGTACAGCGACGTCTGAGTGGGGAGATGACGTGGAGGCGACGAGGCGGAGTGTTGGAGATCGAGAAGGCAGAGCGACCGAGGTGGGAGGTGGTCAAGCGAAACCACAGTTGAAAAGCTCCTCCCCAGCAGCTGCAGCTTTTAGCCTGTTTGGAGGAACTGTGCTTCAATTTTAGACCAAAAGTTCCCCCAAACAGCATGACTGCAAAGCAGCTAGGAAGCTAAGCTACAGCAGAAACACCCCCAAAAACTGCAGCCGCTGGGGAGAAGCTTTTCAACTGTGGCTTCGCTTGACCACCTTCCATCTCGGTCGCTCTGTCTTCTCGACCTCCGTCACCCGGCCTCGCCGTCTCCACGTCATCTTCCCATTCAGATGCAGCTGTACTTTACTATGTTGCTTCCTCCCCGCTTGGTTGGCCCTCAAAACTACAACAAGAATGTACCGGTTTGCCAAACAAGATAACAAGAAAAGTCACAACCGCCACTATAGTATTTTACGCTTCTGAAAGAAACCAAAAAAAAAATTTTTAGCCCAGCCGCAGCTCCCCCAAACAGGCCCAAAGGTGCTTCTACTGTGACTTAGCTTCCCAGCTACTTTGCAGCCATGCTGTTTAGGAGAGCTTTTGGTCTAAAACTGAAGCACAGCTCCTCACAAGCCCAATGTCAAATTCAATCCTATTATAGCGAGTCGGTATAGATTTGAGGCAGAGAACGACGATAGCTCTGTGGATGGTTGGATATCACCACAGACGCTACCCTGGCCCGTGGCTGATGTTGCCTTGATGCCACGCAGAGTCGAGATTGTCCCCGTAGCGGGTTGGATTCAAAATCCTAAGCTCGGCTATCATTTGTTATAAAGTGTACAACAAAAATATAGGATAAAAGGTGTTAGAAATAATCTTGTGCAAATATTTAAAGTCAGGATAGCATACATTTGAAGTCAGCATAGCATGTGTTTAAAGTCGGGATAAGATTTAGTTGATTAGTTTGCTGAGTTAGTTTGTAATCCAGCTTGCCTATATAAACCAAGAATAGAAGAAACGCTGCAGAGAGTTCTACATGACAAAAACAAAAGAACAGCAGCTTCTCTCGTGCATGTATGCTCAACTGTGCTGCATTACCAACAATTGGTATCAAAGCCTGAGTTCTTGATCCGTGTATGCCTAAGGTCATGCCGGACTCTCTAGGAAGTAGTGTCACTGGTGAAGAGGCGACATCGGCTGTGATGGCGAAGGAGAGTTCCTCCATCCCACTGCATTATCTGATGCTCATAAAGAGCAATTATGCAGTATAAGTAATCAAGATGAAGGTGTATACAAAGGTTTAATGACTGTGGGACAGAATCGTTGATAGTAACGTTGATGTGTGCAAAGGTCAGATGACCTTGATGGCCATCTATGGAGGCATCTCGGAGGAAACACTCCTCCTACTAGTCGAAAAGGAGACGGGCAAAGCTGTGACGATGCATCTTGGCGTTGATCGTGTAAAAGAGTCAAAGGTACATACCTTTAAAGATGAATTCGAGGGGCTATGTATGATGGAGGCAGAGTCGACCGACGATTTTGCCATCCGGTTGACGACAATCATCAACAAAATCCAAGGGATTTGCGACAAGATGGAGAAAAGCTATGTGATAAGAAAATTTCTTTGTGCAGTCCTTAGAAGATTCCTGCAAATTGTCTCCACCGTTGTGCAGTTCGGCAACCTCAGAATGATGACGACTGAAGAGGTGATTGGTTGCTTGAAGGCACACAAGGAACGGATTAGGGGATCCGACGATGGTGAAGAAGAGCACATGCTCCTGCCGTGCGCCGAGTGGGAAGCCAGATCGTCGAGGCGCGATGGTGAGGGCTCCTTTGGTGGCTCTAACGGCGATGGTGGACAAGATCGAAAGAATCAGAAGTTCAACAAGGCAAAAGTGATGTGCTATAATTGTAATGATTATAGGCATTTCGTTTCGGTGTGCCGCAAGCTGAAGGAGGAGAAAAAAACATTCCTTGCCGAAGCTCAAAGTAATGACGGACTGTTGCTGCTTTGACACTATGTCAAGAGAGTTTAGTCCGGAACATCAAGAAGGTGTATTCACCGTTCTAAGTTGAGTCCGGGACGTTGAGGATATACGTTCGCCATCCTAAGTCGAGTCATCAAAGATGAGTCCGGAATATTGAGGAGATGTGTTCTTCATCCTGTGTCAAGTATGAGTTGGGTAACTCGTAGTTGAGACCGATGGCCTCAACGAGTAAAAGTCGGCGTGTTAAGATTAGGGGGCATGTTAGAGATAATTTGTGCAGACCCGTGGAATGAAACCAAAATCTTGCATATTACTCAACGAAACACCTGGTTTAGAACAGATGCTAAGACCCATGGAATGAAACCAAAACCTTGCATACTACTTGATCCGTCCAAAGTTTATAAGATTTATTTTTTGAAATCTTGTTTATAAATATAGGGTGTATTTCATATTACAATGTAAAATTAGTGTCATGTTTCCAATATACCCTTAATAAATATTATCTTTACTTCATATTCCTCTATTCATATTGAACATAGTGTTTAGTGATAATAATTAAAAGTATTCTAGTCATTTTTAATATCTTCTAAATTTATATACTAAGAAAAAATACGTCTTATAAACTTGAATCGAGGAAATACATAGTGCACCAAAAGTGAAACGGGAGCACATATATGAAACTGGATACAATTACCGCACCAAAAAGAGAACGCGATATTATTGATGTCTTCGATCACAGAACTTCCTGACTTACATTAATCTGAGCTCTTCTTTAATTGCCCAAAGCGGTAAAAAGGATGCCTGAATTCATGTATCAGTCCTATTTACCAATTACGAATATCCTACTGCCTTATACAGGAACCTGGTTCTGGTGGCGCTGAGCGGCCATAGCCAGCTAGCGGTGCAGCAGCAACCCCTCGTTGATTCAGCATACACCTGAAGCGTGCCAATCTTGGAGTGACCTTTGTTATGTCCGCTGCAACTGCAAGTTTCTCGACGGGAGTCCACAGCCGCTCTACAAATTAATAAGTGAATTGGTGAGTCAAAGTAACATGATAGAGAGGCAGCTTTTGTGCATTTCATGCTATATTTTACAACAATAATGTCAACACACTGCCTGATGGTGATGAGCATGATGGATTGTCAGCGGTCATGGCGCCAGAACGGAAGCGGGAGGGAGCGAATGAACGCGCGAAGCATGTTGGGCCAACGAGGAAATCAGAGTGGGCCCGTAAACCCAACCCAGGTGTTGTCGGCCCTGACTGGGTCACCAAATAGGAGAATTGTATGTCCGCAAGCCCAAGCAGAATCGGAGGAAGGCGTGTGTGGCGTGAGTCTTGTAAGCAAACTATATAAGGCATAACCCGTGCTGAACAAGGCGGCGAGTTGGTGGCGCAGAACCTGTGTTCTTGGCGGCGATCGGAGGCGGAGAGTTAAGTTGTACTCTTTTCCAAACCCTACCATATAGAATCGATTGAGGTTCCTCACATCTGGTATCAGAGCCAGATCCACCAATTTTTCCATCCTGGAGGCAGGTCACGAGCACTATACTCGATTTCAGGCCAGGACGGGAACGATGGCGCCACCACGTAACGAAGACCCTCTTGCGGCAATCCTGGCCAAACTGAAGGAGAATAGCAAGAAGGAAGACGAAACTCGCCAGTTGGTCTCTGATGTGCAGCAGTACATCAAGCGCATCGATGAATCCGTGAAGAAGTTAGCTGAAGATCACGAGAAAACCGAATCCTGGAAGCCAAAGGTGGAGGACCGAGTGGCGGAACTGCAAACTTCGGTGACTGAGTTGAAACATCAAGTTGGCCGGGCCATGATGCAATGGTCAATTGGGCCTGACCGTTTGAGAGAAGAAGGCGATTTCGGTACGCCGGCTTCCGCTCAATTGGAAGGTCCGCGGACCGCGGCGACATACGGGCAATCCGGCCACCGCGAGAGCACTTTTCACCGGAGAGCGGGCTCGGGGGTGGAAGATACCCCGGTGCCTCCTCCGGTCACAGGTATCCGAATCCAGACCTGTTACGTGCACGATCCGCACATGCAACAGGGATGAGATAGGGCCCTTAACGTGGGCGAAACGAGCTGTTGTCGAAGCTAGCGCCTTGGTCAGCATCTGAACCACCGGCCAGTTATCGATGGCAGCGCCTGATCTACTAGAGACTTGGTTTACTCATTGCTTGGATGCCATAAAGTGATACATGACATCCCTTTTATAGGGATGGCTAGACTTGACCCCTAAGAAACCTATTGTTGTATTAAGGAAACTAATCCCTATTACATGGAAATAATTTAAAAGGAAACAAACCCAAATAATAAGGAAACTAATTATTCTAATCCTAATTAATGACATGTTGCCATGCACCACGTCCTGGCAGTTATGGCTCGTTCGACCCATAACATTATCCCCCCCTGCGAATCAACCTTGTCCTCAAGGTTGAAGTTTGGAAGATTCGCACGAGATGAAGCGTTGGGCCTTCGATCGGTGAGGCACGGAGGTTGGAGATGCGATCTTCGATGGTCACCGTGGTAGGAGGATCGTCGGCTCTGATACCAAATTGTTACGTGCACGATCCGCACACGCAACGGGGATGAGATAGGGCCCTTAACGTGGCTAAACGAGTGTTGTCGGCTAGCGCCTTGGTGTGCTGAGCCACCGGCCGATTATCGATGGCGCTACCGATCCGCTAGAGACTTGGTTACTCATTGCTTGGATGCCATAAAGTGATACATGACATCCCTTTTATAGGGATGGCTAGACTTGACCCCTAAGAAACCTATTGTTGTATTAAGGAAACTAATCCCTATTACATGGAAATAATTTAAAAGGAAACAAACCCAAATAATAAGGAAACTAATTATTCTAATCCTAATTAATGACATGCTGCCATGCACCACGTCCTGGCAGTTATGGCTCGTTCGACCCATAACAAGACCCCTATCCAACAACATCATTTGCAATCAAGTTCTATGTCTGGAACTACGTTTGCGTCTATGGCTCAGAGTCTTGGTGCTAATATACCACACATCAATCTACCTTCCTTTGATGGTTCTAACCCAAAACTTTGGAAGAAACGTTGTGAGAATTTCTTTACCTTCTATTCCGTGCCGGAAGAGACGTGGGTACGTCTAGCTACCATGAACTTCGAAGGACCTGCCATATTCTAGATGCAGTCCATGGATAATACATTGTCTAGAATGAATTGGGAAGAATTGGGAATTGCTCTGTCCAATAGATTTGGTAGAGATCAACATGGTTCGTTGGTACGCAAGTTTTTTCATATCCACCAAACTGGAAGTGTGGCTGATTATATAGAACAATTTGATGCGTTGGTGCATCAGTTGCTAGCTTACGATAACACTATGCATGTGGAATTTCTTACCAACCAATTCATTGATGGTCTTAGGGATGAAATCCATTCTGTAGTTGTTATTCAGCGTCCCAAAGACCTCGATACTGCTAGTTCTCTTGCGCTTTTGCAGGAGGACGTGTTAATTGTTCAACCCCGACGAGATGGTCGCCGTGCCGAATTTGCTACAGTAGGGCGGTCACTCCATCGACCAATGGCAATGGCACTTCCACTACCACCGGTTTCAAAACCTGTTGGTACAGCCACTCTGGAAGACAAGAAATCGGTCTCAATTGTGTGGAATCGTTCCTCAGACGATCGCATGTCCGCATTGATGGCTTATCGCAAAGCGAAGGGCTTATGCTAAGTGTGGTGCACGTTGGGGGCACAATCATAGATGCTCTGCGATAGTTCCTCTGCATCTAGTGGAAGAGATGTGGGCAATGGCTGGTGAGGGTACGGATGACACAAAGTCTGAAGGGTCAGACTCTCCTCGAGGGAGTTTGATCAAAACCACTGATGAACAGATTTTGGTGATTTCTTGTGAGGCGGTGTTGGGATCAGAAGGCAGCAAAACAATTCGGCTCAAGGGTTTGGTTCACTGTCAGGAAGTATTGATGTTGGTCGATTCGGGGAGTTCCGAAAGTTACATTGGCAGTCATTTGATGTCGGTTATGCCAGGAGTTCAGGCAATGTCCCAGCCGGTGCAAGTTCGAGTTGCTGATGGAGGGCTTCTGAAAAAGCACTATGGTGATTCCAAATTGTCGCTGGTTGTGCCAAGGGCATACCTTCATGTCGGATCTCAAGGTTTTGCCATTGTGTGGATACGACATTATTTTGGGCATGGACTGGTTGGAACAATATAGTCCGATGGAAGTGCACTGGGGCCAAAAGACCCTGTCATTTCTTTACAAAGATCGACATGTTCAATTACAAGGTATTACCCCCACTGTTTCTCAATGCCCGACCATATCTGGCCTTCAGCTAGAAGCTATGATCAAACAAGAAGCTGTGGAGCAGATGTTGGAAATTTCGGCTGTTATGGAAAGCGTCAAAGAACCAATCAAACACCAGAGTATCAGGCAGCTTGTGGAAGAGTTTGAGCATCTCTTTCAATCACCTACCGGTTTACCCCCTTGACGTGATTTTGATCACGCTATTCCATTGCTTCCGGGGGTCCAGCCTTTTCGCTTGCGACCATATCGTTATACTCCGCAACAAAAAGACGAAATCGAGAAGCAAGTTCAAGAGATGTTAGCTTCTGGAGTCATTTCTTACAGTTCAAGCCCGTTTGCATCCCCCGTTTTGTTGGTGAAAAAGAAAGATGGGGAGTGGCGCTTGTGCGTAGATTACAGAAGATTGAATGTGCATACCGTGAAGAACAAGTACTCCATGCCGATTCTGGATGAATTGTTGGATGAGCTAGCTGGCGCCACTGTTTTTTCTAAGTTAGACCATCGCTCAGGGTATCATCAAATCCGGATTAAGGAGGGGGACGAGTATAAAACGGCTTTTCAAACACACAGTGGTCATTTTGAATACAAGGTTATGTCTTTTGGGCTAACAGGGGCACCTGCCACATTTCAAGGGTTTATGAATTTTGTCTTGGCTCCATTATTGCGGAAGTGCGTAGTGGTGTTTATTGATGATGTGTTAATATATAGTTCACATATGGACCTTCATGTGAGTCACCCGCGTCAGGTGTTTACCCTTCTCAGCAAACATCACTTACATCTCAAAATTTCGAAGTGTTGCATTGCTCAATCCCAGTTGGAATTTCTTGGTCATATAATCAGTGCGGAAGGTGTTGCTACTGACCCTGCTAAGATTCGGGTTATCCAACAATGGCCCGTCCTAACATGTGTCAAGGATGTCCACAGTTTTTTAGGTATGGCTGGCTATTATCGCCGTTTTGTGCAAGGGTTTGGGGTCATCAGCAAGCCACTGACTAACCTGCTCAAGAAGGGACAACCATTTGTGTGGACCGCGGAGACTCAGCAATCCTTCTCGGCGCTTAAGCATGCATTAGTAACAGCACCAGTATTGGCTATTCCGAATTTTGCCCAGTCGTTTGTTATTGAATCCGACGCCAGTGATAAAGGTATTGGAGCTGTGTTGCAGTAGAATGGACATCCAGTGGCTTTTATCAGCAAAGCCTTGGGACCGAAAAATCAAGGCCTGTCAGCTTACGAAAAAGAGTTCTTAGCAATCTTATTTGCTGTGGATCAATGGAGGTCTTATCTGCAGCATGCTCCATTTGTGATCAGAACGGATCACCAAAGCCTGACACACTTACTGGATCAGCGGATTACTTCTCCTTTGCAGCAAAAAGCCATTACAAAGCTCTTAGGATTGCAATTCACTATTCAGTATAAAAAAGGGCAAGAGAACAGGGTTGCGGATGCTTTATCCCGGCGTCCAGATTTTCAGACTGATCGCCAAGACCAGTGTCTGGCCATTTCAGCAATCTCCATCAGCAAACCTGTGTGGTTGGAGCAAGTAGTGCAGGGCTATCAACGGGATTCGGCCACCCAGAAAATCCTTACAGAATTGTCGGTTGGACAACAGGTGCCGCATTTCACTTTTCAGGCTGGTCTGTTGAGGTTCAAAGGGCGGGTGTGGATTGGCAACAACCAGGAATTGCAATTAAAAGTAATGCAGGCTCTTCACAATAGTGCACTCGGTGGCCATTCAGGGTTTCCCGTCACATACAGACGCATTAAGAATCTCTTTGCTTGGCCCTCTATGAAGAACACTATTCACGCTTTTGTTACTACTTGCTCGATGTGTCAAGAAAGAAACCAGATAGAGCTAAATATCCAGGTCTTTTGATGCCTTTGGCTATACTTGATCACGCATGGCAAACGGTGACATTAGACTTTATTGAAGGTTTGCCGAGAGCTCACTCGTATAACTGCATTTTAGTGGTGGTTGATAAATTTTCCAAAGTTGCTCATTTTGTGCCCTTAGCTCATCCATTCACAGCATTAACTGTTGCTCAAGCTTATATGACAAATGTTTACAAATTGCATGGTATGCCTCGCACTTTCGTTTCGATCGCGACAAGGTGTTTACTAGCTCCTTATGGCAAGAACTTTTAAGTTGTCCCAGTACTTCTTTGCATATGAGCAAGGCTTATCACCCGCATCCGAGCGGTCAAACGGAACAAGTGAACCAGGTGCCTTGAAGGTTATCTTGGTGTTTTGTTCCGCGTGTCCTAGCGAAGGTAAAATGGTCAGATTTAGCGGAATTCGGTACAATACAAGTTACCATTCTCGCTCTTAAGGCATCTCCATTTGAAGTTCTTACGGTCACCCACCACAACATTTCGGTTTGGTCTCAGCGAAGGATTGCTCGGTGCCGGACTTACAGAACTGGGTCTCTGATCGAACACACATGGACGCACCGGTGAAGCTACATCTTCAAAGAGCTCAAGAATAAGATGAAACACCAGCGGACAAGCACAGTCGAACGTCGGTTTGAGGTTGGGGATATGGCATATGTCAAATTCCAACCGTATGCTCAAACGTCAGTAGCAGCTCGAGCAAATTATAAACTAGCTTTCCGCTATTTCGGACCTTATCGGATTGTCCGCAAAATTAATGATGTTGCTTATGAATTGAATCTTCCTGCGTCCAGTTCCGTGCATCCAGTGTTCCACGTGTCTCTTCTCAAACCAGCCAAAGGAGCCCCTCGCCAGGTCAGCCAATTCATCCCTGATCTTCACCAGCACTTACGAATTCCTTTGCATATTTTAGATCGACGTTTATGTCGCCGTGCTGGCAAAGTGATTTCGCAAGTTCTTGTGCATTGGTCCACTTGGCCCGAGTCGATGGCTACCTGGGAGGATGAGTTAGAGTTGAAGAACCAATTCCCAGCTGCTCCAGCTTGGGGACAAGCTGATTCTCAAGGGGGGAAAGATGTCAACACTCTGCCTGATGGTGATGAGCATGATGGATCGTCAGCGGTCATGGCGCCAGAACGGAAGCGGGAGAGAGCGAATGAACGCGCGAAGCATGTTGGGCCAACGAGGAAATCAGAGCGGACCCGTAAACCCAACCCAGGTGTTGTCGGCCCTGACTGGGTCACCAAATAGGAGAATTGTATGTCTGGCAAGCCCAACTGTAATCGGAGGAAGGCGTGTGTGGCGCGAGTCTTGTAAGCAAACTATATAAGGCATAACCCATGCTGAACAAGGCGGCGAGTTGGTGGCGCAGAACCTGTGTTCTTGGCGGCGATCGGAGGCGGAGAGTTGTACTCTTTTCCAAACCCTACCATATAGAATCGATTGAGGTTCCTCACAAATAAGTAGCACGCTCAACAAGTAATTTCAGAGGTTATCAGACCACATATCAGTTCCTTTGTTGTGATTACTTATAAGCTGATACACAACAAGTTAGGGAAACTAAGCATCTTCAGTTCTGTTGTGACAGAATGACCCCTGTCCTTTCAGACATGGTTTGTCTGAAATATCCATGTTCTGACAGAAGAATCAGTTACACGCTCAAAGTTTTAGATGCACAAATCTATGATCTATCACCTACTGACATTACGAACTTAAGATGATCAGCCGGAATACTTATATAGTATTGTGCTTGGAGATAACTTATGGAAAGAACATATAGGTGATATTCCTTGTAACTGTACCTCAATATGGTATGAGAATGGATCTGCTAAACGCGTAATCTTTATATATAATTAGAAGGTCAAAAAAATATTTATCTGATTATACCTGCAGCTGCTGCAGCACGTGGCCAAATGGTTTGCTGAATGTCGGACGCATCTATTTGTTCAGCCCACATGCATACCTCACCGCCTAGAACCAACTTCTGCTGTTCCGGGTTGTAGATATTTTTCAGTGGTTCATTCAAATAAAATCCCTCCCATGTATTCTCCAAGTATTCTAGGTACCACTTGTCCTGGTTGCTTACAATGCATCTCAGACCAGCAGAAACCACTTTCTCCGCAACTCCGCCTCCAAGCCTGTTAATTTATGGTAAAAAAACGACCAGTTGTTAATTGCCGATAGCTGCACAAGCAGATGATCTGGTTGTACCTCTTAATTAGGAGGAGAAACTGCAATATTTAACATTATTGAATCTCTTCCTGTGACCCCGTCACCTTCTTTGAATGAACGTCTGTAATCCCATTACTTTAATAATTTTTTATGTTTAGAATATGAAACATTTACCCTGTTTATATTACATGCTGGACGTTACTCAATACAGATATTACTATTAATTGTTTTTCTTTATGAATGGGTGTGCACGCGTGTGTTTAATAAACTACACATACTGTGAGTTCAAGTGAGAATCCTGTATTAGATTTGCCTGATAAGTTCAAAAATGTCTGTTGTAACAGACTTCGAGGTAGAACTTGGTCTTGAGTGTACAACTTTTTGTTATTATTTTTCTAACAAGGATGCTGACAAATGTCTTATATAATGGTGCCAACATGCAATTTGGAAAGGAAATACCAGTTATGCACCACAGTCTTGCGGTCCAACTTGTCTCCAAAGTTGTTAAATGTTTCTTCCCTACAAGCATGAGAAAGTGTTTGTCAACAGCTATTTGAAAGATTTTGATATGCAAAAACTAATGATACAGGTCACTTTACCAGTTAATAATGTCGTAGCCATGCGATATTGCTATCTTTTGAGCTTTCAGTACAAAATATCTGTAGGCATCAGATTCATTCATACCATGTTGAATCAACCTGCACACCAGGAGAAAGACTTCTGGTTGGATTAGATTACTGATATAAGTGGCACTCTGTACTGATGACAATAAACAAAAAGTATTATCAGAAGCACATATCAAGTTATCACTGGTTCTTATTTTCTCTTATTCTAGATGAGAACATACCATGCTTTAATGCGTGGTGTGGTAGTCCAGCAACCTGAAATTCATAGTAAAGAATAAATATTGAATAGATTCTAATATATGTAGATTTGCTGCTCTGCAGAGTATAGACTTCTGCAAACTTACTTGTATTGACTTCATCACCTCCCAAATGGACAAACTTGAATTTAAAAACCTTGCTAAAATCTGAAAGGTCAACAAAAAATGATGTCATTATTATATGAGATAATTATGTTTATTTTTGCTCTCCCAATGTACTCATTCATTATTATTCAGGCTAATATACCTTCTTTTTTTTTTGCTAAATTTAATATAAACTGTTAAAATATTTCTCTTTTTTTGCGGCGAAGGTGTATTCTAGTTATTCTTTCAAAGTAAAAACTGAATAATAGGTCTAAATCTAACATGATTTCTGTTGATAAACAATGTATCACCTGAAAGAATTCCATTGATTACTTGGAATGTAAAGTCGCTGCTGACATCAAGAGGTTCTTTACAGTTAACTGATGGCCACAATGATGGATATCCAACACCCCTGAAACAAGACAAATGCACCAAATTTTTACTCCTTTTAGGTATATCTATTTTTATATCTCTTTGTTCTTTTATATTTAAGTTAAATTTTACTTTCTGCATTCAAACAAAGTACTGTGACTACACACTACGGCAAAAACAAAGGATTTCATTTTTTATCAGTACAACTTGAAGTTCATGGAATATATTCTAGAGAAGAACAGCATTGCGCAAAATTAAAAGTCTTACCATGAAAGAGCATGGCCTGGGACATCAATCTCAGCCAAGACATTCACACCTCGTTTTTCAGCATACCTGCAAAATCTTTGATAAGTCTTCTTGACTTGGGTAAATCTGGCAGCATAGTTAAGTGATCTCTACTGTTGAGCTCATCAGTCTCAGCAAAGGATGGTTGACATTTGGAGATTTGATGTTTATTTTCTGTTGAGTTTCCTTTGCATTCTTCATTATAAGTCATTTTGAATGGTTTTGCCATCATACTCTTAGTTTTTTCCGGTAAATACTCTTAGCTTTTAGTACTTAGTAGCCTAGGTAATGGTAGATGTCAAGCAATAACTGTAGGGAAATAGTTCCAGTATGATGACAACAGCAAAACTCACTGTACAATGTCGATAGCATCGTCAATTGTATATCTCTCTGAATAAGAGTATGAACCATTCCATAATTTTGGGTATGAAGGTATTTCAATAGGAAATGATTGCTCATCCATGATATGCCAATGAAGAACATTCTGTGTGACAATAGAGTAAACAGATCATATGGTGTAGTTAAAACTAATTTAAGGAAAATACATCAAAGGAAAGAAGTAGCTGTTAGGATAGAGGAATTTGTTTGCACGTGGAAAGGTCAAATGTACCAGCTTACTGTAGGTCATTGAGTCAATTACACTTTTTATTACTGAGACAGGAAGATAATGCCTTGAAGTATCTGCAGCATACAATGCACAAGTTAATATCCATACTTCTCTTGAAGCAGTGTGAGAACCACATATGAGCTATGATATCATAATTTTTACATGAAAAATACACAAGGTTCTTAGACGCGTTCTGCAAATAAGCATATCAAATATATAAAGTGTGAAGCATGCATGAACCAATCTTGGAATTATTTGTAATGATGGTTGACAAGACAATATTATATATAGACTGATATATGTAGAAATGGAAAATAGATGACAATATGATATATATGGCTGTATGGATACTAAATTTCAAGGGGTGAAAAAGCTCTCTTTGTTTCTAGAGACTTATGAAATGGTCAATATATAGGTGATTTATATAAGAGCAGAAAGTAAGAGTTGATGTTTCAACTTTGAATCAATGGAATTTGCTACTTGGACTATCTGGAATCAGCCCTGAGTTGTACGCTTTAGAAGCTATATTACCATGAACACATACTGTTAATAAATTGAAGGCAAACTTCACATGATATCTTACCAATTAGAAGCCCTCGATAAGGAAATCTTGGCATGTCCATGATGGTCCAAGGAGCTGAATGAAGTTCAATCAGCCTCAAACTGAAATCGAAGTTACACAGTTGGCTAAATGTCTGCAGTGATACAAAACTTACTGTCAGATTATCTGGAAGTAATAATACTGTTCGAATTTTGTGTATGGTGATGCTTAGGTGTCGCTTTAAGTGGATTAATCGTTCGAAGTTACCTCCGAAGCATGAAGTGCTCCAAAAACTGTTTGAGCCTGCAAAATTATCGAGGTGATATCAATTATGTGTCACAATTTGTACAGTGAATATGGTATTGCAGTTATCTGCACCAAGAATGATTACTGTACTTGCTGCCAAACTTTCCTCTTCAGACGTGTTGTACAAAATCGAACATATTACTGCATATTGTTATTTTGTAATCCAAGTACATTACATTGTTCCATGGATATTACAGGATTATTCTTCTATACCAAAAGTTGATGCGTAATTCATACATCAGGGGTCCATCTGGCATATTTCTATGTTAACCAGAACTCCAGGGGCAGTCAAGGGAGTGTGGTGCAGGTGGTAGGGCAACCGCACGCGTAGAGGAGATGATAAAAACAGCTATTATTACAGTATCGAGCACAAATTTTTTTTTTACTATATCAATCTCAAAAAAAAAAAAAAAATTGTTCTATCTAATCATCTTCATTGAATATAATTGTACATTCTTCTAGAAAAAGAAAGAAAAGCAAGTGACAATTACTATTGCAACTAGCAAGGCATGACCTCAAAATTGTACATTTGTGAGGCAATTTCGGTGTCATCGTCTTAAAGAATACAACTCGGCATGTGAAATGAACATGTTGTTTAGTTATCTGTAAAGTAGGAATTCACTCTTTTTCGTGCATTGATAAAGGATAAAAAAATCTGAAATAAAGAGAGTAGCTTCTGATGTCATCTTTCCATTGTACATGTAAGATGCGAAAAAGGATGATACATATCATAAAATGTGACCCGGTCTCTCCATCGGCACCACCATCCCCTCCTTCTCACTCCTCCGCCTCCCCGATATGCCCTCCCCCCATGGTGTGGCCGTGTCGTGCCCACGCCACCTTCACCTCCCACCAATGCTGTAGCTTTTCTTCCCCACGCCGCCGAGTAGCTGCCTACATTGGTCACATGTGTTGTCGTCTATTGTGGATCTGACGATCGGGGCCATGTATCTCACCCAAGTCACGACGCTAGTTCTCTCCTTCGCCTCCCTGCTTCCAACCTGGGAGCCTGCCACCGATGCCTGGGAGGAGCAACGGATCCAAAATTCACCACTGCCCGAGCAGCTCGATGGCCACCTAGTCCCCCTACTGCCTACCAAATCCCCCTGCCACCATCGTCCCCCACTAACCCCACTGCCTGGCAAGATCAAGGTATTTCTTCCCAACTCCCTCCATCTCGCACCTCTCAACTCCCTCCGTCTCGATCTACTTTGTGAAAGTGTAGGCATTGTTGGTAGTGATGATTTTTAGGGATTTTGGAACATATTTTGAAAGAATAGGTGAATATTTGGAGGTGTAGGCATGGTTTTTTTCTATTTTTTAGGGAAAGGACACACGTATGTCTAATTCCGGCCCAGTGACCCGATTGGCCTCCTCCTCTCTCCCCTAAACTACCATAAGGCTATGTACAATAAAGCCACCTCAGTTTATTCTTAGTACGTCCACGTCAGCTTTGTCCTATGTGAAAGAGTGAGAAAAAAGGAGATAGAAGGGAGCTGACTCTTATTTAGTAGTAAGTATTGCACGAGAGTATAGGTAGATTAGTTATATAAAAGAGAGAAGAGATAGTTAATACACGGTATCTAGAGCCAATCTTTAGAGATAGTTATTGTACAAAATAGTTTTAGTGCTTACTCTAAAAATATAATTGAGAGATGAAATAAACAGCCAGCTTTATTAAGACACGCGTGGGGAATGGTTTTATTTTCCGATTTTTCATAGCAGCTACACATGGGAAGGGTGAACGACGGACGAACTCCCCTTCTATAACATCCGTTGCATAATGTCGACCGTATAGCATTGAGCGCAGCTTTTTTTACTAACCTCAATTTGGGCATACAACGGATTTCCAGTTTCTGGCACAGACAGATTGTATGATTCATCCACCCCGAAGTTGAGCTGCAGAAAACCAATCAGCAACATGCAGATCCTAAAAAGAAAGAAGCATCACCGAGCAATCCTGCAGCTCAACAGACGTACCTCATCATCCAGCGAATGGACAAGTACATTCACACCGGTAATCACAGGTAAACCCTGGTAACTACCATTGATGACATGATCCAGCTCTATGACTGCCACCATCCTCTGGAAGGCGTCCCTCAGGATGGCCTTCCCATCGGGGTACTTGCTCCCGGCCGTCGACATCTTGAGATCCTTGGCAACGTAGAGCGTCTTCGCCCCTCGGCTCAGCGACTTCGGCATTGGCCACAGGTCGACGCGCCCGTCCTCGGCAGCGCAGGACCCGATCACCACGAGCACCAGCAGCAGCCTCAGAGCCGCCGGCGCCATCGTCATCCCTGCAGGCTGCAGAACCGGCCGGTATGGTGCACCTTCTCTGCAGTACTCAAAGCTATATAGACTAGGCAAGGAATGTATTGAGATTGATGACTGAGAGTGACAAGGATCCCACACCTACTGAATGCAGTGCAAGCTGCAGACGCTGCTAAATCCGTAGCGCCGGCCACGTTGTAGGGAGATTTTTTTTTAATAATACATTTTTTATTCAAAATTTCAAAAATATACCATCGAAAAAAAATTACAGAAATATACCCCTGCGATAGGAGCCTAAATAGAAAATTACACGGGCGATAGGAGGCCGGGCGGTGACGTGGCCTCCGTCGCCTCGATCAATCGCGACATGAGTCGAACGCCCCTCGCCACCCGACGAAAGGGCGACAGGGAGTAATCGACCGATAGTCGAGGCGGCGGGCGGGCTTCTGCTCGCCTCGACCAAAGGGCTTACAGGCGCGATATAAAGTTGTCGCCCAAGACCTTTGTAGCCATTTGTCGCTCGAGAATTTAACAAGAGAGAGAGAAAGAGAGAAAGAAGAAGAGGGGGAGGAGGAGAGAAAAGAAGGAAGAGGAAGGGGATTCTGGAAGGGGATTCTGCGCGACTGTTTGGAGGTAAATTTCTGTTGTTTACTTTTTTAGCAGTAAATTATGGTATATTAGAAATAGTTTTAGATCTAGATAATTTGATATGTTACGGATAGATTTAGTGAATTTAGATATTTTTTACGGATAGGAGTATATCGATATAGGTTCATGGAAATGTAGTCAGATGTACAAAATCTATATGTTGTTAGGAATGTAGATGTTTTTTACGGATAAAAGTACATCGATATATATTCTTAGGAATTTAGATGTTTTTTACGGATAGAAGTACACCGATATATATTCTTAGGAATTTAGATGTTTTTTACGGATAGAAGTACGCCGATATATATTCTTAGGAATTTAGATGTTTTTTATGGTTAGATATATATTTTTGTAGCATATAGGTATAGTTATGTTAGGTATCACAAAGATTTTTTATGGAAAATAATTAATTCGTGGGTGAATGAATGGATTCGCAGATATGACAGAACGAGTTCCATTTAGAATCTATTATGGAGAGGGGGTTGTAATCCATGGTTTGGAGGGTGCAGATCTAAGTAACATGCAGTATGTGGACAGAAATTTGAGTAGGGTCGAGGAGCACATTTGCTTCGTGTTGAAATGGTTATATTATACTTTTCTTGATGGAAGAAGAGAAGTGTGAGTTGAAGGTATTTTGCCTATGTAGTATGCTAAATGCCCCTATTTATCGAGCTAGTTGAGTGAAGGAACCGCATCGTGGAGATCATATGTGAGGGGGACAGAGCAACGGGGATGGAATCGAGTGCTTTTAGTGCGAGCATACGAGAGGACGTTGCCCCCCAGCGGCAGCTTGGACGCCGGTGAGTGTAGTCACCTCAAAATGAGCTCGCCAGGACACACTGAAATTGGGGATCTAGCCATGAGCAACATGTTCAAGAAAGTGGTGAACAAAGTTGAGTTTCGGAGGATGATGAAAATGTTGACTAAGAAGCGAGGACCTGGTGGACGAAGGTGAGCAAATTGATGAAATAATGATTAGGATGGAAGAGGAAGACCGTGAGTACAAAGAGAAAGAAGAGAGGAGGACGACGATGAGTCGGATGAGGAAGATGGAGGTACAGAGTCGATTGTGCCAGCCGAGTGGAGCACGCAGCAATTTGATAAGCTGGTTGTCAATGAAAGCAACGATGTACCTTAGCAGTATACTAATAATGAGGTTAGGCTTAACAGTATGTACTCGACAAAAGCAGGGGCAGGGGTGCAACAGGTACATCTTCGCACGCTACCGTCCCGCAGGCTGCGAGAGGGCACGTTTCTGTAGCCACTCACGCTGCAAGTGAGTACTGAAATGCATTTATCACGTGTTACAATTGCATATTACAATGCTCTAAATAATTCTTCATTTGCTACAGTTCACGCAAGCACGCTTTTTTCTCGCATCTACACTCTCCCCGACGACTACGAGGACCAGGTGATGATCGAGATCCGATGGACTACGAGGACATCATGGCGAGGTTCCTCATCCCGGATGAGGCAGGTCATCACAGTATGCACGGCGCCACCACCGACGCAGCTTGACCGAGCCCGAGCACGCAACGCCTCCACTAGGCAGCAGAGGGTCCACTGCCACGACGCAGCTTGACGACTCGCAGCCCTGTGTTCGGAGGAGGAGGCCTCCCAAGCGCGCCGACGATGAGTTTCTTTTGATTTTTATTAGTGGTAGTACATTATGTACTTAGTTAATCATTTGAAATATGTTGCACGAACATTTGCATTTGCATTTTTTGTAATTTTAATCTCATGTACTTAGTTAATCCTTTCATCAGCTAGACGCTTTGTCACACACCTAGTAGCTTTATCAGACTGAAACCACAACACTCTGCACCACGCTTTTCGGGTTGAAACGACAACACGCTGCACCCCGCTTTTCAGATTGAAACGACAACACGCGGTTTCGTGGCCGCGAGTGCCTTTTCCGATTTTCGCAACTTCATGCCGGGGCAATGACCGGCCAGGTCGTCCGTTGATAAGTGCTGCCCACGTTACGTAGATCGTCCATGATTTTTTTCGTAATTTTTAGGCCGTATACGGTGGGCCCCGCGAGGCAAAGAAAACCCCTAAGTGGCCACGATTTTCGTTGTTTCGTGGCCGCGAGTGCCTTTTCACATTTTCGTAACTTTGTGCCGGAGCAATGCCCGTCCAGGTCGCCTGTAGATAAGTGGTAGCCCACATTGCGTAGATCACTAGTGATTTTTTCGTAATTTTTGGGCAGTATCCGGTGGGCCCCGCGAGGCTACGAAAACCCCTAAGTGGCCACGATTTTCGTTGTTTTGTGGCCGCGAGTGCCTTTTGTAGGGTCGAGGATGCGCCTAGAGGGGGGGTGAATAGGCGTTTATAAAAATCGATAGCTCACTAATTCAATTCACTCTAATACACCCCTATGTCAAAACCTAATCAATTTATATATGCGGAAGCGATAAACTAGGTTTTGACAATTAAAGCCTAAATCAACTAGGCTCACTAGTGCACTAACTAATTTATGTCTCTAAACAAGAATTGCTATATTGAATAAACAAATTACACTAAGCAATTCTAATGCATTCAAGCAATTGATCAATATACAATAATTAAAATGCTTGAATATAAATGAGACAAGAGACAACCGATATTTTTCCGTGGTGTTCGGAGACTTGCTTGGTCTCCCTAGTCCACGCTTGAGGCTAGCCCGACCACTCGGACCGGCTCCCGCCGAGCACCGCCTCTTTCCACTAGTCGTGGTTTTTCACGCTCAGCGAGGCTCAACCCGAACCTTCACAAACTTGCCGGGCTTCTCACACCTCGAGAGCTCCTCGCGCGACGACCCCGCCGTCTAGAGTCGGCAACCTCCAAGAGCAACAAGCCGCTCCTCGCTTGAACTTCACCGAGCACAACGAATGCGCCCCGGTGATCACCAAGTGCAACACATGCACAAGGACCTCACTCAAGTGCAACACATGCACAAGAGCCTCTCAAACCCACTCCTAATTGCAACACATGCAATTAGTTCACTCTTTAGCTCAAAAACCAAATGAGAGTGTGCAACACGTGCAACACCTCTCCTAAATACTCACACAAGAGCCAAAGCACTTCTCAATAACACCAGCACCCTGCCCTTGCCCCCCAAGGTCCCCTTTTATAGCCCACAAGGAAAACTAGCCGTTGGGGTCAAACGGTAGAAACAGGAATCCGGTCCGACCGGACCTCGGCCGGTCCGACCGGACCTCACTGAACAACGGTCAACTTTTCGATCAGACTGCGGCGGTCAAGACGGGACCCGGGACGACCGCAGTCCGGTCCAACGTCCCAACTCGGTCGCACCGCCTGCTCAATCTCAAGAAAACCGAAAACACACGCTCGAAAAACACGCCGGGGACGAGCGGTCGCATCACAAGACCCGGCCGGATCGACCCGGCCGGCCGCACCGCTTCCCCCACGCCACCCACGCACCGCCTAATCGGAGAAATTATACTGGAGGGAGGCTTGTCGACCATGGGCGCCGGTTGCACCGCCCCATCGAGACTTCACGCCAAGACGGGCGGTTGCACCGCCGATCCGCAAAACCAAAACCATTGGTCACACCGCTCAACAATTGGTCACACCACTCAACCATTGGTCACACCGCTCAACAATTGGTCACACCGCTCAACCATTGGTCACACCACAATTAGGGTTAGCCACACCATGGTTGGTTGGACCGCCTGAGGGTTGGTTGCACCACAATTAGGGTTAGCCACACCATGGTTGGTTGGACCGCCTGAGGGTTGGTTGCACCACAACATGGATGGATTTTTCACAAACTTTTCTCCGAAGATCCAAATGCAATTCTTTGAGCTTCTAGGTGTCAACACATGATCAAACACCCGTGCAAAACATATTTGCACCACTTTAGCCCATGCTCAAAGAACTCGACCAAATTCACGAAAACACATTTCGCCGACAATTCAAAATCTATTTGCAAAACGTATTAAGCAAATCAAACTCGAGTTTATGAGATTAATCCCCCTAGCCATGTGAAGGTCAACACAAGACCCGGTCAACTTGCCAACATCCGTTGCAAGCCCCACTCACATGCTCTCGGGATTCCGGACTCATAAACCTCAGTTTATTCGCACAACGAACTTGCAAATAACACATTAAACCATTTCATGCTTGAGCACTACTCTTTGCAACACATGCAAAAGTCTAGCTCCAAGCAACACAAATTCAAGGTGCATGAACTCTCTAATTGCAACACATGCAATTCTCTAGTTCAATGCAACACCAAAACCAAACTTCACACCAAAACCGATTCAACCGTATGAGCTCTCTACTTGCAACACATGCAAGCCTCTAGCTCCATACGAGCACACAAACACTAAATCATGCTTGAGCTCTCTCCTTTTGCAACACATGCAAAACTTAGCTCCAAGCAACCACACAGTTTTTTTTTATAAAGATGTTTTGCGAAACCAAAACATGAAGCTTCAACTAATGCAACACATGCAAAAGTGAACTTCACGCAAACGCCAACGCATTAGCTTATCCTATTTGCAACACATGCAAATGAAAGCATAATGCGAAAACCAAATGCATATACTCTTCCTTTTTGCAACACATGCAAATCAGAGCATAAACCGAAACAACCAAGCATAAGCTTAACCCATTCGCAACACATGCCAAATGGTTAACCTATATGCGAAAAACAAATCAAATAAGATTTGAGCTTGAGTGAACGCGGAATTGAGATCATCAACACATGATGAAGCTCAAGCAAAGGGAACGACCCCTCTTAATAGTACGGCGATAAAAGAACTAGACTCAAAGACTACAAAGGTCCTTAGCCTATCTAGTTATACCTTCGCCGCCGCGCAAGCAATCCCCTTTGGGGTCTTTATGATCTTCACTTAAGCTCCCCCGGGATTATCACTCTTCTCCTCTTCGGGATCCATCCTTGACGCCCATCAACTCATGATGCCGTCCAAGTCCCGTTCTCATCCATCTTTGGACCTAACTCAAACATAACTCATGAAACTTGTTAGTCCAAGATGCCTGGTTGTCTCAATTATCTCTTGCACTCCATTAACACATAATGGATGCCTTTAGATCAATTGAGCACAACCTAAATCAATTGAAATGATTTAAGTACGTCTTAAGTACAATAATGCAACTCATGCTTTATTATACTTAAGAACTATTCATTTGTCCTTGATTAATCAAGAAACACCATCAACACATGATGAAGTGTTCTCTAATGATTATCACGACAAATGAACTCAATTTAAATTATCATTTAAATTGACTCTTCAAGTTAGAGTGTGAACTCCCCCTAAATATGTGCATCCATGTAATATATGGATTGGGAAACATGATGCACATTTTGTGGTTATTTCAATGGGAATGTTCATACTTTAACTTGAATCCAAAGTATGCAATTAATATTAAGATGAATATGCAAACATACCTTGGGTTTTCCATTTTTCAATGCGATGAGACTAAACAAGGATATTCTAAACAAACATGTTAGTCTCGATATAAGATATGTCATTAAGAACAATATCGCATTAGGGGATGAACTCAATATTGGATTTGTCATTAACACAAAATTAGATTTGTCATTAACACCAAAACCATAACTAATGAAGGTTGAACTTACACCTTTTCACATTTTCGCAACTTCGTGCCGGGGCAATGCCAGCCCAGGTCGCCCATTGATAAGTGGTAGCCCACGTTGCGTAGATCACTTGTGATTTTTTTCGTAATTTTTGGGCAGTATCCGGTGGGCCTCGCGAGGCTACGAAAACCCCTAAGTGGCCACAATTTTCGCAGTTTAAGTGGTCATGAGTGTCTTTTTGATTTTCGCAACCGTGCATCGGCAATGCCCGCCAGTCGCCCTTTCATAACTATTGCTCACGTTACGTAGATCGCTCGTGATTTTCTTCATAATTTTTGGGCCGTATCCGGTGGGCCCCGCGAGGCAAGGAAAACCCTTAAGTGGCCACGATTTCTCAGATCAAAAGTTACAGCGGAAAATAAAGTAGACAACACTCTTCATTAAGACATAAAACTAGGATGCGAAAATAATGGTTACAACTTAACGCTCATCGAGTGCATCGAGGCCACTTCCTTCTCCCATGCCTCCGGGGGGCTTCTCCAATGACGTGTCCTCTCTCGTTTCCTCTCTCTCTCGGCCTCCTTCTCCTCCGCTTCCTTTCGACGTGCCTCTTCGCGTCGCGGCGTCACTAGCTTCAAGCCGCCGACTCCTCTTGCCGGTTGGCTTCATCAAGTAGCCTTTGGTCCTCTGGTTTGATCTCCTCGTCATACCACTTCTCAAATTCACACAGTGGCGGAGGCGACTGCTTGAAACATAAATTAGCAATGTTTTATTTACAAATATTCTGAAACAAATATGATTGTTACCGGTTAGCGATGCTTGCACTCTTCTCCTGGTCGAATTAGTAGTTGCGGACATCCAATACCTCTCTTCCAAGTTGGAATTTCCCAAGAATAGACAAGCCGAAAGGATCTCCGCAGACAGCACATCGGTGGGACAACCCCGAAGGTACGAAGAGATCCTGACGCTGATGTTGCGCTGCCACTCCAAAATACTTCCTCTTCTTTCACCTTCCCTTTCCTTTCCACTCGCACGCCTCGGTATTTTCTCTCTTCTTTTCTTCCTTCCTTTCTCCCTTCGTTTTTGGTGGATGATTGAAGAATTCGATGATTGAAGACAGGTCTTACGATTGCTTAAATAGAGGTAGAGTCGCTATCGCCATATGGTTGGGCGGCAGGCCCACGCCGCCGCCCGACCATGGCCGATTATTATATGTCGCTTTTCCACTAGGCGACAGCTCTGTCGCCCGATTGATCAGCGACAGAGGCCACGCCACCGCCCGCCTCCTGCCGCCTGTATTCTATTTAGGCCTGTCGGGCGGCGGTATATTTCTGTATTTTTTTCAGTGGTATATTTTTGAAATTTTGAATAAAAAATGTATTATTAAAAAAACGTCCTTTTGCGTTGTCTGGGTGGGGAGTGGAGAGTTATTCATAACGCGCCAACGAGCAAGGAAAGAAAAGAGCCCACTTTAGCGTCCCTTTACTTCTGCCTTGCCAACTTTTGGAACAAAAACAACAAGAAGGTGATATTATCTTGCTCCTACCTTTATGAACTTTGACAAACGAGATTGCAGGGGTAGATGACAGTTGACAAGGCCCACTGCCAGATAAACACAAATGCTCTCGTGAGCATGTAGTGGTAAAATGGAGAGATCTGAGCTGGTACGTGGAGGGTTGGGGTAGGGGAGAAATTGGATGTGGGTGGTGGGGGGTGTTTTTGGTGACTCGAGCAGGACAGGATGCTAGATGACCTTTGCTGAAAGAAGAGTGAAGAAGACGAGTGCTAGGAAGAGAAAAGGTCATAGTTCAAGAAAAAAGTTATCCATGTGTTTTGGTTGTTTGAATGGAATTATCCTGTATTGGATGGTGGGATACAAATTTATAGAATATTCTCTATATATGCTGAATCATTCCATTCATTCAAAACAATGGAACCAAATAGAACAGGATTATCCCATCCAATTTAGTCTCATCCTACTGACCAAATACATCCTAAATGATGATATCTTTTGAGATTGTGTGCACTTAAAGCGTTGGGTAGATATATATGTAGCTGTAGATCAGTGACATATGGTAGGATACAGCGTTAAATGGGATGATCAATTGGATAACGTCATAACGATCTACTAAAAGTCTGAGACATCATAGGAGCCATAAGAAGCTGTGTTTGACGAGGAGAGATATTGCCACTGTTTAGGGTTAGAAGCTGTTCCAAACGGCCAAGTTCTTTGCAACCAAAAACCAGTAGCCCATTTATGCTAAAAGAAGCCAAAAGCTGGCATAAAGTAGTTTATTACGGTTTCGATAGGAATAGGTTTCAGCTTTTCTCTAAAAATTAGATAAAAACTATCCACCCCATGTCAGATATAAAGCTTACATCCTTTTCTCTCTCTTCCTCTCTTTCCCATTATTCTCTTACCCACATCGCCTTCGCTAAAAGCTAGGCTGACAAAAGCCAAACTTCTCCAATCCAACAGCCTAGCCCTGCTTATCAAAAAGCTGAATAGGACCATTATCCAGGGAGAGAAGGATCTTGTTGCTATAGATTTTTGCAGGCTAATTTCATCCTTTTTGGCGGGAGCTGGTAATGGTGTGCTGCAGTAGTTAAATAGGACCGGTACCGCAAGGGATTGGTTGGATTGGTATCGTTGGAGTAATTGATGTCGTAGCTCACATGTTGTTGTCCTTTTCTCCCTTGTTTGTCTACCGACGCGCGATGGTCCTTCGGCTCGTGACTCGTTGGTCTGCCTCCGACCGATTAGAGAAAATTGACGTTTTACCATTATTATTTTATGGACTCGCGCTTTTACCACTGATTCTATGACGCTCGCGCTTTTGCATCTCATCTCGGCAAACTTTGCACATTTGCCATTTTCTCCATTTTACGCATTTTAGCTTTTTTCGTGTTTTTGCGAAGCGAACTTCCTGTTTGCCTGGGCCACTTCTTCTCCCACTCCACTTGGTCTGCTCAACCCGCAATGTTTCTCTCAGAAACCCTAAAACCCTAAAACGAGCCTCATGCGGAGAAGGGCGGCGACGAAGCGGCGGCGGTCCACCGGCGGTGAGCCTGAGGAGGAGTAAGCATCCATGTCGCGTGGTAGCTTCTCCGACAGCGCCCCTCTCAACGCAGATTCATTTGGAAAGGGCGTGTTGACATCCGGGCACGTCACTGGCCTGTCATTGGTGCCATGCCCTAAGTGCGGTGCCGATGTGATTGAGCTGACTGCGAGGACAGGGATGTACTCGGGTAGGGTCTTCTTCAAGTGTGTGTTGAATGAGAAAGATGTGAGTTTTTTTTATCTCATTTATGTTCAATTGCATCTGATTAGGGTTTCTGTGCGAGTGACGAGGCAACCGCATTTGTTGTTGTGAGTTTACGCAGATTCCTGGGAAATGCAGATTCTTCATGTGGCATGAACAATATGTTGAACTTTTGTGCAGACGGGGCATGGACAATGAATTATGCAAGGGCACTGGAGCTGCAAGGGTTTGTAGTGAAGATGGAGATGACAAATCAAAGAAATCAATTGAGCAGAAGTTAGATAAGATCATCGAAATAGAAAAAAAATTTTAGTTGTTCTCGTCATTATTAGTGTACTTTTGGGGGTGTGTGTTATGTTTGTTGGCTTTGAATTGAAGTGGCATCCCCTTGTA
Organism: Guadua angustifolia; assembly: GCA_036346375.1. NCBI lineage: Eukaryota > Viridiplantae > Streptophyta > Magnoliopsida > Poales > Poaceae > Guadua > Guadua angustifolia. The sequence goes on along the minus strand of CM070509.1, from coordinate 34,557,675 downwards.
TGGAATGAAATGAACGAAATATTAATTCCCCTTCATTGTTTGATATGGAATATTAGTTGTTAGTATACTGTTGTTATTGTATACATGTATGTTCAGTGCTGAATAGGATGTTTGCATGGCTAGCACTGAAAAATTGTCAAAAGGATAGCATACTTAAGAGAGGCTTACTGGCACCTGCATATTGTCAAGTGAGGAAATCATGCACAATCTCAACTGTGAAGATAATTCTCACTCTCAGCTTGGCAAGAATATATCATCAGCTAGTGAGAGGAGCCAAGCAACTTGATTGTCATGACACTCTTGTGGACAGTCTGGACTGAATGAAAAAGAGTTGGTATAAGACAATCTGGTAACATAGTCTACCTGTGACATAGTCTACCTGAAAGAGAGTCTGGACTGAATGGTATAGACAATCTGGTATAAGACAATCTGGTAACATAGTCTACCTGTAACATAATCACTGCATATACCTGTAACATAATCCTTCACTGCATATAGACAATCTGGTATAAGACACTCTTGTGCACTTTGACAATCACTAATTCAGATAAGTTAATGCAAAACTACAAGCCACACTTCACAGATTCTTTCGGAAAATTCAAATGGAAAGAGTTGGCAGGTTCCAGGCACATACTTCACAGATTCTGTTTCCACCGAAGCAAAAGAGTTGGCAGGTTCCAGGCACATACAGACTGACTCCACCCAAACAAATACATACTCCACCGAAGCAAACTGATTTAATTGAAACAAATACATTTCACATCAAGTGAGCATCCAGACACATATTCACAGATTCTGTTTCCAGAAAATTCAAATGGAAAAACAGGCAATAAGAGACCACAAATACATTCTGCTTTCCAGCACATACTTCAGATTCTGTTTCCACGAAGCAATAAGAGACCACAAACACATGTTCCAGGCCATTACAAAAGACAAATGTTCCAGGCCATTACAAAAGATAAGGCTTCCATTGATTCATCTTTTTTCTTGGAGTGATCTTCTTCCTTGTAGCCAGCCTCTTCCTGTTTTTTGGTGTAGTAGCAGCAGCACTTGAGCTTGGTTCAAAGAAGGCAGCAGGTATAATTAGAGCTGAGCGGCAGGAGGTGAGCTTGGAGCAAGCAATGGGAGGTGAGATTGGAGCGGCAGCAGGAGGAGGTGAGCTTGGTTCAGCAAACAGCAGCAGGAGGTGAGCTTGGTTCAAGCGAGACGATGCGATGAGTTGGCTTTGGCTTCTTACCACTTTCTTGACCCGAGTCTTACTGGCTAAAATGAAGATATAATAGAGAAATTGTCATATGAAGTGAACAATGTAAAAATGGCATCGATACTTTTTACCTTGATACAACAGGAGGTGAACTTGATTCTGCAATTGCAGGTGATTTGCACCTAAAACCTTCTAGCTCTGGGCTTCCTCTTCCTCTTTTAGTGCCATTCATGGAACACTTGTAGCTAGATTGCCTATGACCGAATTCTCCACACCTTTGGCATTTCACAGGTCCTCTTGGCAAGCACTTGTTACCACTACCATTGGACTTCTCGCCACCTTCAAGAATACCTTTCATTCTCGAGCTTCCTCTGCCACCGGATTCTTTTTGACCAATGGTGCGACAATCTCGCCGCTATATCAACATGTGGCCATTGAGATTTATCATCAAAGGTTCAATAAGAGATGCATATGCAAACTGGAACCTTTGGATTGAGTAATAATCATGCACAAAATCTTCTATCTTGTACTCCTTGTTACTAGTTAGAAGTGCCAAGGCATGAGCACATGGCTTCCGGTGTCTTGCCACTCTAAGCATGTACATTCATTCATGGCGGTTTAACGATATGCCTCTCTTGTTGTTTGCCGCCATTATCCCAAACCTCGGCAGAGTGATGGCCCGACTTGACAACTCGATGTGTCCTAACCCTCTAGTCCTACCAAAGGAGTTGCACAATAATGCACGGCAATATTTTTCCAGATTAGCCTTTCCCTATCCTCCTCCTCTTTTCCCGAGCACCATGATCATTTCCCTAATCTTGTCTCGCAAGTTGATCTACTGTGTAGGTCTTTGTAGTCCTTAATCTAATTGTTGAAACATTCACTAAATTATTATTAACGTAGTCACATTTGATGTCTACGTTAAAGTTGCATCTCATCCACTTATGACTATGGTGTTTGTCCAAGTACGGTAACACATCATCACATTGGGCTACAATTGCAGCCATATGCTTATCAAAGACTTCCTTCCTGTATGCCCTAGCAATTGGGTACATATCACCACATCCAATCCTTGTGTACTTCTTAATAAAATTATTCATTAGGTGCCTAAAGCACTCCTCTTCTCTACATGTGGAAAAACTAGCCCCAAAGCATTCTCCAAGCCTTTACAGCATCTGTGCAAATAGCAAGCATCGAAAGTTCACCTCTTGCCTTACTAAGCTAGGTCATCCACTGCACCCAGCTTATCTTGATCTCACTATCAAAGAATCCATATGCTAAAGGATACATCCAATTATTCCCATCTAGAGCGATTGCAAATGCTAGGTGTCCACTCCATCTACCATTGAGGCGGTTGAGTCTACACTAATGTAAGGCCTACATCCACCAATAAAGCCATCAATGCAAGGCTTTAGTGCACGTAAGAATCTCTAAAATACACTCTATCTTCTACAACAATGGTGTCAATTTCTACTATACTACCAGACACCTCTTAAGTACCTCCCTTCCACCTATACAACATGCCAAAACTTTGGTCCCGTGTTCCATACATTTCATCAAGAGCTTTCGATGTCCCTCCAAACTACATCATAAGAACTAATGGTAACTTTGTACTTATCTTGTAACCTCTTATGCACTCAGAGTGCCAAGCTTAGGTTCATTCCTCAGATTGGAATTGCCCCAGTAGCTACCCATCCTTGTTTGACATTTTGATTTGCAACCTGCTACTAGATGTGCAAGTGTGCTCATTCTTGTGGATCGACACTGCAAATAATTTGCACTTGTTACTAAATTGCACATAGAACACAACAAAATATAGCATGCATAAGTACAAAAACAAACAAGGGTTAGACAAAGTTAGTACCACAACAGCTTCTCATATCTTTTCTCCTATAGGCAAGAAAGTTCCCAATTACACCCGCTCCAAGACAAAAACCCTAAATCTACTTTTATCGAGTGACTAGTGCCCAACTCAAATTCCTCATTTATTGCATACATTCTTATAGCATCTCTGAAATCCTTCATACAGGGTACATAGTGCCAACATCCATCTTAGGATTATCTTTGTCATACAAGCAACATTCTTCTTGAGAGTGTCGTCACCAACATGCATAGTCAGCATCTTCGCTTCATGAAACAAATTTTGACCCATGCATGTAAATGGTTGAGCCGAGCAGTTCCTTTCTTTGGCACACCGAGTCATGTTCACCCTCAAGCCAAGCAGTTCAAATAAAGTGTCCTCATCCATTGTTTCTATCCTCCTTCATCATCTTGTTGCTCCAATATCTTGATTGACGCCTGATCAATATCATGTATATTGGTTGACTCCCGTCAATATTCTCTCGAACAACCATGTACATTGGTTGCACAATCATGTATATTATCCATCCAACCTCCTATCCCAAAGATCTAAGTTATAAGCTCTACATAAACAGGAAATTGGCATACAAAGTTTAAATTCATATCAACCATGGCATGCAAACAAAGCTTTACAACAAATGTTTACCCCGAGAAATTGTTCTCCATCTCTTGACAGAAGTTTACTTAATCCACGCAAGTCACATAGCTAGGGTTTCATACCACACAAAAACCACAACATATCAAAGCCCACAATACAAATGGGTTATAAATCGAGCAACATCGAGCAAAATCTAACCTTTCCTTACTTGTCCTCCGCATGAATCCACGCAAGTCACATATCTAGGGTTTCATACCACACAAAGTCGGGCGATGCAATCGGTGGAGCGCAATTGCCGATGCAAAATTTAACCTTTCCTTCCTTCTCCTCCGAGGCTCGCCACGGTGGAGCGCAATGGGCGATCAGCAATGCGCCGTGTCGCCGCCGTCACCATGAGAACGAGAGAGAGAAACCGAGGTAATGGTTCGAGCTGACCAAGCCCTTCTTCTTCTTCTAACGTGGCCTGTGGGCAAAACCGAAGTTCGCTCGGCAAAAACCCGAGAAAAGCTCGAAAATGCGAAATGGAGAAAATGGCAAATGTGCAAAGTTTGCCCGAGATGAGGTGCAAAAGCGAGCGCCATAGAATCGATGGTAAAAGCGAGTCCACAAAATAATAATGGTAAAACGTCAATTTTCTCCTCTGATTATGTTATTTTGGTTTCCCTAAATCGCAAAAACCCCAAAAGAAAAATTAAGTCATTTTTATTCCTTCCAGCTTATCCACCTAAGTTTTTTCATTTCAGCTTTTCCTTCGATGAGAATATAAGCTGAGACAGAACGTATCTTCTAGGAAAAATTTGATGCACGCCACTACTTAGTGATTGTTTTAGAAATATGTCAATCCTCGGTTGCTTCGTCGAAATATGCAATTGCCAAGTAAGCTTGGCCAAAAAAACAACTCCAGGTGTAGACCATCAGCAGTGTCGGCTTCCTCTCTTCGGTCATGGCGAGGAGCTCTTCCGAGAGGCTGCCCTCTAGCAGCAACACGACCTCCACCCACGCGAGGAGTGCAATGTCATCAATCTCACTCGAGGCCAGCAACATCGTCGCCACCACCTACACCTCCATGCCTGCCAACATAGCAGCGCTCGGTGCATACCATCCCAGCACCACCTTGTAGTACAGACCCAACGCACCTCAATTCCGTCCAAATCTAGCAGATCTATCCATATCCACCTCGACTCTGCCTAGATCCGGTATCCTCACAGGAAGAAGACACTACGCCACCTTCTCCTCGCCATATTATCCGATGCTCACAAAGAGTAATTATGCAGCATAAGCAATCAAGATGGAGGTGTATATGAAGGTTTAATGATTGTGGGACATAATCGTGGATGGTAACGTTGATGTGTGCAAAGATCAGATGGCCTTGATGGCCATCTATGGAGGCATCTCGGAGGAAACGCTCCTCCTACTGGTCGAAAAGGAGACGACCAAAACTATGACGATGCATCTTGGCGTTGATCGTGTAAAAGTGGCAAAGATACATACCTTTAAAGATGAATTCGAGAGGCTATGTATGACGGAGATGGAGTCGACCGACAATTTTGCCATCCGGTTGACGACAATTATCAACAAAATCCGAGGGCTTTGCGACAAGATAGAGAAAAGCTATGTGGTAACTATGTGGTAAGAAAATTTCTTCGTGCAATCCTTAGAAGATTCCTGCAAATCGTCTCCACCGTTATGCAATTTGGCAACCTCAAGATGACGACGACTGAAGAGGTGATTGGTTGCTTGAAGGTACACAAGGAACATATTAGGGGATCCGACGATGGTGAAGAAGAGCACATGCTCCTAATGTGCGCCGAGTGGGAAGCCAGATCGTCGAGGCGCGATGGTGAGGACTCCTTTGGTGGCTCTAACGGCGATGGTGGACAAGATTGAAAGAATCAGAAGTTCAACAAGGCAAAAGTGATGTGCTATAATTGTAATGATTATGGGCATTTCGTTTCGGTGTGCCGCAAGCTAAAGGAGGAGAAAAAAACATTCCTTGCCAAAGCTCAAAGTAATTATGGACAGTTGCCGCTTTGACACTATGTCAAGAGAGTTTAGTCCGGAACATCGAGAAGGTGTATTCGCCGTTCTAAGTCGAGTCCGGACGTTGAGGATATACGTTCGCCATCCTAAATCGAGTCATCAAAGATGAGTCCGAATATTGAAGAGATGTGTTCTTCATCCTGTGTCAAGTATGAGTTGGGCAACTCGTAGTTGAGATTGATTGCCTCAACGAGTAAGAGTCGGCGTGTCAAGATTAAGGGGGCATGTTAGAGATAATTTGTGCAGACCCGTGGAATGAAACCAAAATCTTGCATATTACTCAACGAAACACCTGGTTTAGAACAGATGCTAAGACCCATGGAATGAAACCAAAACCTTGCATATTACTTGATCCGTCCAAAGTTTATAAGATTTATTTTTTGAAGTCTTGTTTATAAATATAGGGTGTATTTCATATTACAATGTAAAATTAGTGTCATGTTTCCAATATACCCTTAATAAATATTATCTTTACTTCATATTCCCTCTATGCATGCATTGAACATAGTGTTTAGTGATAATAATTAAGAGTATTCTAGTCATTTTTAATATCTTCTTAGTTTATATACTAAGAAAAAATACGCCTTATAAACTTGAATAGAGGAAATACATAGTGCACCAAATAAACTTGAATAGAGGAAATACTTAGTGCACCAAAAGTGAAACGGGACCACAAATATGAAACTGGATACAATTACCGCACCAAAAAGAGAACGCAATATTATTGATGTCTTCGATCACAGAACTTCCTGACTTACATTAATCTGAGCTCTTCTTTAATTGCCCAAAGCGGTAAAAAGGATGCCTGAATTCATGTATCAGTCCTATTTACCAATTACGAATATCCTACTGCCTTATACAGGAACCTGGTTCTGGTGGCGCTGAGCGGCCATAGCCAGCTAGCGGTGCAGCAGCAACCCCTCTTTGATTCAGCAAACACCTGAAGCGTGCCAATCTTGGAGTGACCATTGTTATGTCCGCTACAACTGCAAGTTTCTCGACGGGAGTCCACAGCCGCTCTACAAATTAATAAGTGAATTGGTGAGTCAAAGTAACATGATAGAGAGGCAGCTTTTGTGCATTTCATGCTATATTTTACAACAATAAGTAGCACGCTTAACAAGTAATTTCAGAGGTTATCAGACCACATATCAGTTCCTTTGTTGTGATTACTTATAAGCTGATACACAACAAGTTAGGGAAACTAAGCTTCTTCAGTTCTGTTGTGACAGAATGATCCCTGTCCTTTCAGACCTGGTTTGTCTGAAATATCCATGTTCTGACAGAAGAATCAGTTACACGCTCAAAGTTTTAGATGCACAAATCTATGATCTATCACCTAGGTGTAGATGTTGCTAACATTACGAACTTAAGATGATCAGCCGGAATACTTATATAGTATTGTACTGGGAGATAACTTATGGAAAGAACATATAGGTGATATTCCTTGTAACTGTACCTTAATATGGTATGAGAATGGATCTGCTAAATGCGTAATCTTTAGATATAATTAGAAGGTCAAAAAAATATTTATCTGATTATACCTGCAGCTGCTGCAGCACGTGGCCAAATGGTTTGCTGAATGTCGGACGCATCTATTTGTTCAGCCCACATGCATACCTCACCGCCTAGAACCAACTTCTGCTGTTCCGGTTTGTAGATATTTTTCAGTGGTTCATTCAAATAAAATCCCTCCCATGTAGCCTCCAAGTGATCTAGGTACCACTTGTCCTGGTTGCTTACAATGCATCTCAGACCAGCAGAAACCACTTTCTCTGCAACTCCGCCTCCAAGCCTGTTAATTTATGGTAAAAAAACGACCAGTTGTTAATTGCCGATAGCTGCACAAGCAGATGATCTGGTTGTACCTCTTAATTAGGAGGAGAAACTGCAATATTTAACATTATTGAATCTCTTCCTGTGACCCCGTCACCTTCTTTGAATGAACGTCTGTAATCCCATTACTTTAATAATTTTTTATGTTTAGAATATGAAACATTTACTCTGTTTATATTACATGCTGGACGTTACTCAATACAGATATTACTATTAATTGTTTTTCTTTATGAATGGGTGTGCACGCGTGTGTTTAATAAACTACACATACTGCGAGTTCAAGTGAGAATTCTGTATTAGATTTGCCTGATAAGGTCAAAAATGTCTGTTGTAACAGACTTCGAGGTAGAACTTGGTCTTGAGTGTACAACTTTTTGTTATTATTTTTCTAACAAGGATGCTGATAAATGTCTTATATAATGGTGCCAACATGCAATTTGGATAGGAAATACCAGTTATGCACCACAGTTTTGCGGTCCAACTTGTCTCCAAAGTTGTTAAATGTTTCTTCCCTACAAGCATGAGAAAGTGTTTGTCAACAGCTATTTGAAAGATTTTGATATGCAAAAACTAATGATACAGGTCACTTTACCAGTTAATAATGTCGTAGCCATGCGATATTGCTATCTTTTGAGCTTTCAGTACAAAATATCTGTAGGCATCAGATTCATTCATACCATGTTGAATCAACCTGCACACCAGGAGAAAGACTTCTGGTTAGATTAGATAACTGATATAAGTGGCACTCTGTACTGATGACAATAAACAAAAAGTATTATCAGAAGCACATATCAAGTTATCACTGGTTCTTATTTTCTCTTATTCTAGATGAGAACATACCATGCTTTAATGCGTGGTGTGGTAGTCCAGCAACCTGAAATTCATAGTAAAGAATAAATATTGAATAGATTCTAATATATGTAGATTTGCTGCTCTGCAGAGTATAGACTTCTGCAAACTTACTTGTATTGACTTCATCACCTCCCAAATGGACAAACTTGAATTTAAAAACCTTGCTAAAATCTGAAAGGTCAACAAAAAATGATGTCATTATTATATGAGATAATTATGTTTATTTTTCCTCTCCCAATGTACTCATTCATTATTATTCAGGCTAATATACCTTTTTTTTTTGCTAAATTTAATATAAACTGTTAAAATATTTCTTTTTTTATGCAAAGGTGTATTCTAGTTATTCTTTCAAAGTAAAACTGAATAATAGGTCTAAATCTAACATGATTTCTGTTGATAAACAATGTATCACCTGAAAGAATTCCATTGATTACTTGGAATGTAAAGTCGCTGCTGACATCAAGAGGTTCTTTACAGTTAACTGATGGCCACAATGATGGATATCCAACACCCCTGAAACAAGACAAATGCACCAAATTTTTACTCCTTTTAGGTATATCTATTTTTATATCTCTTTGTTCTTTTATATTTAAGTTAAATTTTACTTTCTGCATTCAAACAATGTACTGTGACTACACACTACGGCAAAAACAAAGGATTTCATTTTTTATCAGTACAACTTGAAGTTCATGGAATATATTCTAGAGAAGAACAGCATTGCGCAAAATTAAAAGTCTTACCAGGAAAGAGCATGGCCTGGGACATCAATCTCAGCCAAGACATTCACACCTCGTTTTTCAGCATACCTGCAAAATCTTTGATAAGTCATCTTGACTTGGGTAAATCTAGCAGCATAGTTAAGTGATCTCTACTGTTGAACTCATCAGTCTCAGCAAAGGATGGTTGACATTTGGAGATTTAATGTTTATTTTCTGTTGAGTTTCCTTTGCATTCTTCATTATAAGTCATTTTGAATGGTTTTGCCATCATACTCTTAGTTTTTTCCGGTAAATACTCTTAGCTTTTAGTACTTAGTAGCCTAGGTAATGGTAGATGTCAAGCAATAACTGTAGCGAAATAGTTCCAGTATGATGACAACATCAAAACTCACTGTACAATGTCAATAGCATCGTCAATTGTATATCTCTCTGAATAAGAGTATGAACCATTCCATAATTTTGGGTATGAAGGTATTTCAATAGGAAATGATTGCTCATCCACGATATGCCAATGAAGAACATTCTGTGTGACAATAGAGTAAACAGATCATATGGTGTAGTTAAAACTAATTTAAGGAAAATACATCAAAGGAAAGAAGTAGCTGTTAGGATAGAGGAATTTGTTTGCACGTGGAAAGGTCAAATGTACCAGCTTACTGTAGGTCATTGAGTCAATTACACTTTTTATTACTGTGACAGGAAGATAATGCCTTGCAGTATCTGCAGCATACAATGCACAAGTTAATATCCATACTTCTCTTGAAGCAGTGTGAGAACCACATATGAGCTATGATATCATAATTTTTACATGAAAAATACACAAGGTTCTTAGACGCGTTATGCACATAAGCATATCAAATATATAAGGTGTGAAGCATGCATGAAGCAATCTTGGAATTATTTGTAATGATGGTTGACAAGACAATATTATATATAGACTGATATATGTAGAAATGGAAAATAGATGACAATATGATATATATGGCTGTATGGATACTAAATTTCAAGAGGTGAAAAAGCTCTCTTTGTTTCTAGAGACTTATGAAATGGTCAATATATAGGTGATTTATATATAGCAGAAAGAAAGAGTTGATGTTTCAACTTTGAATCAATGGAATTTTGCTACTTGGACTATCTGGAATCAGCCCTGAGTTGTACGCTTTAGAAGCTATATTACCATGAACACATACTGTTAATAAATTGAAGGCAAACTTCACATGATATCTTACCAATTAGAAGCCCTCGATAAGGAAATCTTGGCATGTCCATGATGGTCCAAGGAGCTGAATGAAGTTCAATCAGCCTCAAACTGAAATCGAAGTAACACAGTTGGCTAAATGTCTGCAGTGATACAAAACTTACTGTCAGATTATCTGGAAGTAATAATACTGTTCGAATTTTGTGTATGGTGATGCTTAGGTGTCGCTTTAAGTGGATTAATCGTGCGAAGTTACCTCCAAAGCATGAAGTGCTCCAAAAACTGTTTGAGCCTGCAAAATTATCGAGGTGATATCAATTATGTGTCACAATTTGTACAGTGAATATGGTATTGCAGTTATCTGCACCAAGAATGATTACTGTACTTGCTGCCAAACTTTCCTCTTCAGACGTGTTGTACAAAATCGAACATATTACTGCATATTGTTATTTTGTAATCCAAGTACATTACATTGTTCCATGGATATTACAGGATTATTCTTCTATACCAAAAGTTGATGCGTAATTCATATATCAGGGGTCCATCTGGCATATTTCTATGTTAACCAGAACTCCAGGGGCAGTCAAGGGAGTGTGGTGCAGGTGGTAGGGCAACTGCACGCGTAGAGGAGATGATAAAAACAGCTATTATTACAGTATCGAGCACAATTTTTTTACTATATCAATCTCAAAAACAAAATATTTTGTTATATCTAATCATCTTCATTGAATATAATTGTACATTCTTCTAGAAAAAGAAAGAAAAGCAAGTGACAATTATTGTTGTAACTAGCAAGGCATGACCTCAGAATTGTATATTTGTGAGGCAATTTCGGTGTCATCGTCTTAAAGAATACAACTCGGCATGTGAAATGAACATGTTGTTTAGTTATCTGTAAAGTAGGAATTCACTCTTTTTCGTGCATTGATAAAGGAGAAAAAAATCTGAAATAAAGAGAGTAGCTTCTAAATTATAATGTCATCCTTCCATTGTACATGTAAGATGCGAAAAAAAGATGATACATATCATAAAATGTGACCCGCTCTCTCCATCGGCACCACCATCCCCTCCTTCTCACTCCTCCGCCTCCCGATATGCCCTCCTCCCATGGTGTGGCCGTGTCGTGCCCACGCCACCTTCACCTCCCACCAATGCTGTAGCTTTTCTTCCCCACGCCGCCGAGTAGCTGCCTACATTGGTCACATGTGTTGTCATCTATTGTGGATCTGACGATCGGGGCCATGTATCTCACCCAAGTCACGACGCTAGTTCTCTCCTTCGCTTTCCTGCTTCCAACCTAGGAGCCTGCCACTGATGCCTGGGAGGAGCAACGGATCCAAAATTCACCACTGCCTGAGCAGCTCGATGGCCACCTAATCCCCCTACTGCCTACCGAATCCCCCTGCCACCATCGTCCCCCACTAACTGTTGGGAATAGTCCCACATTAGTTATGGAGAGGGCTTGAGCATGGTTTATAAGGGTGAGGGAGCACCCCTCATTCTTTTTTTTTTTTTTTGGTGCTGTTTCCTGTACTTCTTTTCTCCTTGCATTACTCATCTTTAAGTAGGAAAAAGGTACAGACTTAATAAGGAAAGCAAGCTACAAACTTGGTAAGAAAGGATACAGACTTACTAAGGAAAGCAAAAACTTGGTAAGTAATTTTCCCACCAATTCAGAGCTAAACTAGGTAACCTATCGCATGCCATTTTGGATGATCTGATCAAGGACCTCGGCACAAGACGACGCCAAGCACAACGCAAGACGACGCTGCTGCTTCCAACAGATCGCAATAGCCCCTCATGATGCAACTCCTCCACGCTACGACGCTGCAAGTCAGATCGACTCAAACGCATGCATACCCCACAACTCGGATCGCCACACGACAAGACATGACGACTCACGCCACCCAACTTGCAAGCACACACACGCCACTGGGTTTATTCCCAACAATTTCCCCTAAACCCAGCCACACCGTCTCAGACTCATAGGAGCTGCGCTTCCTCGTCTGGCTAGCGAGCAGGGCCTCCTCCTTCTCCTCCATCTCCACCGCCTGGCAAGATCAAGGTATTTCTTCCCAACTCCCTCCATCTCGCACCTCTCAACTCCCTCCGTCTCGATCTACTTTGTGAAAGTGTAGGCATTGTTGGTAGTGATGATTCTTAGGGATTTTGGAACATATTTTGAAAGAATAGGTGAATATTTGGAGGTGTAGGCATGGTTTTTTTTCCTGTATTTTAGGGAAAGGACACACGTATGTCTAATTTCAGCCTAGTGACCTGATCGGCCTACTCCTCTCTCCCCTAAACTAATACAAGGGCATGTACAATAAAGCCACTTCAGTTTATTCTTAGTACTTCTATGTTAGCTTTATTCTATATGGAAGAGTGAGAAAAAAGAAAATAGAAGAGAGCTGACTCTTATTTAGTAGTAAGTATTGCACGAAAGTATTGGTAGATTAGTTATATAAAATAGAGAAGAGATAGTTAATACACGATATCTAAAGCTAATTTTTAGAGATAGCTATTGTACAAAATAATTTTAGTGCTTACTCTAAAAATATAATTGAGAGATGAAATAAGCAGCTAGATTTGTCAATGTACTTACCGTAGCCCCTCTCTCTCACACCATCACTCTTTTTCCTCAATCCTCACCCCTCTCTAGCTCGGGAAAATTAGTCCAGCGACACCCAATTCGTTGGCTTTTTATGGTGTATCTATGACATGTGGATTCATATGAGTGTATGGCAATAGACCAGAGTGTTATAAAGTGAATCACGAATTTTAACGAGTGTCAGTGACGCCAATCTCCCCTCTAGCACTCACCACTCCTCACTCCCTCTCTGGCTCTCGCTGCCGCCGCCGCCGCCAAATCCACCGCTTGCGCTGGCTCTCTCCGTCGTCAGTGGCCATGCCTCGTCTCCTTCCTTACCGCTACACCTCCCTCAATATCCAATCCAACCGCCGCCGCCTAAAACATCGCCACCTCAGTCCTATCTCACCGCCGCTCTGATCTACAATCTCCGGCAACATCCATCATAGTCGACGACCTTCTCGGCTTTCCCTTGAATTCCTCCAATCTCTCCTGGCATGGGCGTCGCATGGAAGCAGCGTCGGCACCTTAGGACGTCCATTGAGCTCCAAGGCACGATGCCGTGTTAGAGGCGGTGTCGGCATAGCGGCAGACCCACGGTCATCTTACGGCCACGGTGGTCATCGGAGCTGTTGAGTGTGGCCAACAGGGTAGGCGGTGAAGGAGTCGTAGAAGGGGCCTAGAGGTAGTAGAGGCTGTCAGTGTCGGGGAAGTCACCGGCGTCGGAAGAGACGACGATGCAAGCGTCGGAAGAGAATGTTTGGAGGTGGTTTTTTTTCCCGGTTTTTCAGAGAAGACATGCGTGGGGAATGGTTTTATTTTCCGATTTTTCATAGCAGCTACACATGGGAAGGGGGAACGACGGACGAACTCCCCTTCTATAACATCCGTTGTATAATGTCGATCGTATAGCATTGAGCGCAGCTTTTTTTACTAACCTCAATTTGGGCATACAACGGATTTCCAGTGTCTGGCACAGACAGATTGTATGATTCATCCACCCCGAAGTTGAGCTGCAGAAAACCAATCAGCAAAATGCAGATCCTAAAAAGAAAGAAGCATCACCGAGCAATCCTACAGCTCAACAGACGTACCTCATCATCCAGCGAATGGACAAGTACATTCACACCGGTAATCACAGGTAAACCCTGGTAACTACCATTGATGACATGATCCAGCTCTATGACTGCCACCATCCTCTGGAAGGCGTCCCTCAGGATGGCCTTCCCATCGGGGTACTTGCTCCCGGCCGTCGACATCTTGAGATCCTTGGCAACGTAGAGCGTCTTCGCCCCTCGGCTCAGCGACTTCGGCATTGGCCACAGGTCGACGCGCCCGTCCTCGGCAGCGCAGGACCCCATCACCACGAGCACCAGCAGCAGCCTCAGAGCCGCCGGCGCCATCGTCATCCCTGCAGGCTGCAGAACCGGCCGGTATGGTGCACCTTCTCTGCAGTACTCAAAGCTATATAGACTAGGCAAGGAATGTATTGAGATTGATGACTGAGAGTGACAAGGATCCCGCACCTACTGAATGCAGTGCAAGCTGCAGACGCTGCTAAATCCGTAGCGCCGGCCACGCTGTAGGGAAGGCGTCCTTTTGCGTTGTCTGGGTGGGGAGTGGAGAGTTATTCATAACGCGCCAACGAGCAAGGAAAGAAAAGAGCCCACTTTAGCGTCCCTTACTTCTGCCTTGCCAACTTTTGGAACAAAAACAACAAGAAGGTGATATTACCTTGCTCCTCCTACCTTTATAAACTTTCAGAAACGAGAGTGCAGGGGTAGATGACAGTTGACAAGGCCCACTACCAGATAAACACAAATGCTCTCGTAGTGGTAAAATGGAGAGATCTGAGCTGGTATGGGGAGGGTTGGGGTAGGGAAGAAATTGGATGTGGGTGGTGGGGGGTGTTTTTGGTGACTCAAGCAGGACAGGATGCTACATGACCTTTGCTGTAAGAAGAGTGAAGAAGACGAGTGCTAGGAAGAGAAAAGGTCCGGATGCCTATGTCAGGCAGGTGAAGTAGCTTACTGCCAAACGCCAATGCATGTAGTACCAAATGCTAATCTAAGGGTGTGTTTGGTTACTTTTACCAAATGGTACATATATGAGATGTTTAAGAAAAAAATTATCCATATGTTTGATTGCTTAAATGGAATTATCTCGTCCTGGATGGTGGGATATAAATTTATAAAATATTCTCTATATATGCTAAATCATTCTATTCACCCAAAACAATGGAACCAAATAGAACAAGATTATCCCATCTAATTTAGTCTCATCCCACTCACCAAATACATCCTAAATGATGACATCTTTTGAGATTGTGAGCACTTAAAGCGTTGGGTAGATATATATGCAGCTGTAGATCAGTGACATATGGTAGGATACAGCGTTAAATGGGATGATCAATTGGATAACGTCATAACGATCTACTAAAAGTCTGAGATATCATAGGAGCCTTAAGAAGCGGTGTTTGACGAGGAGAGATATTGCCACTGTTTAGGGTTAGAAGCTGTTCCAAACGGCCAAGTTCTTTGCAACCAAAAACCAGTAGCCCATTTATGCTAAAAGAAGCCGAAAATTAGCATAAGGTAGCTTCTTACGGTTTCGATAGAAATAGGTTTCAACTTTTCCCTAAAAATTAGCTAAAAATTATCCACCCCATGTCAGATATAAAGCTTACATCCTTCCCTCTCTCTTCCTCTTTTCCCCATTCTCTTACCCACGTCGCCTTCGCTAAAAGCTAGGCTGACAAAAGCCAAACTTCTTCAATCCAACCATTTAGTTGTATATAACTTCAGCCATAGTGCCATACAGCCCTGCTTATCAAAAAGCTAAATAGGACCATTATCCAGGGAGGGAAGGATCTTGTTGCTATAGATTTTTGCAGGCTAATTTCATCCTTTTTGGCGGGAGCTGGTAATGGTGTGCTGCAGTAGTACATAGGACCGGTACCGCAAGGGATTGGTTGGATTGGTATCGTTGGAGTAATTGATTTCGTAGCTCACATGTTGTTGTCCTTTTCTCCCTTGTTTGTCTACCGACGCGCGATGGTCCTTCGGCTCGTGACTCGTTGGTCTGCCTCCGATTATGTTATTTTGGTTTCCCTAAATCGCAAAAACCCCAAAAGAAAAATTAAGTCATTTTTATTCCTTCCAGCTTATCCACCTACGTTTTTTCATTTCAGCTTTTCCTTCGATGAGAATATAAGCTGAGACAGAACGTATCTTCTAGGAAAAATTTGATGCACGCCACTGCTTAGTGATTGTTTTAGAAATATGTCAATCCTCGGTAGGGGTGAAAACGGGACCCGTATTCGTATCCGAAAGAAAAACTATCCGACATAGATGGGAAGACCGCATCAAAATAAACGGGTAGATCCGCATCTGCACCGATCGATGCACGCGATACGGATGTAGGATACGGATGTCGGATCCGATACTACCCGAGATAAAACGGATCGAGTATGGGTACCCGATCTTTTTTGCATTTTCGGGTACCCGATTATCAAGATGACTTAGTGCCTTAGTGCCTTCACTGCCACTCCAAGCCTTCACTGCCAATCCTCCATTATTAAGGCACCAGTGTTCTTGGAGTGCTTCTTTACAACTGTAGTGCTAATATATGTTGATAAAAAGATGGAACCTCCTGAGGTTTTTCTTTCCTGTTTGGTTATGCATCTTTGCAGGATTGGCACATTGGAGGGCCGAGCTTTCAGCAGCTAAGATGAGTGGAGGACATGATGATACTGGGAAGCCTTCCTCGTATACAAAGGGACTTCCTTGTCACTTCATACAGTTGCATGAGGAAATACTCGAGCAAAAGATGTGATATGTTAGTGATCATGTACAAACTTCTGATCAAAAACAAAATGTATGTTTCTTTTAGAATTTTGTGATTGAAGAAGTATTTAGCCGTTTCGCATAGATACATTCAGATACTAGCTGATCATATCAGGACCCACTGATCTTGCACTGTGAATTCATATATCACTTTTGCCTTGCAGCTTAGATGACAAAGTTGAAGGAGTTGTTGCACAGAAGTGAAAATTACATTTGTGCTGACTGCAGTGCACCTGATCCCAAATGGGCGTGAGTGTTTGCATGAAACACCGATGATTTAAGTTGTCACTACGCACTATTGACTAGCTACTGCATATTTGCATGAGTCATGATATTTTAAGTTGTAGCATTGGGGGACAGTGGAAGAATGTTGCATCTGGTAGTTCTGAAGCCCAATAAATTTCTTATTCTGCTCAATGTTGGATGTACTAAAAGCTTATCTTTTATCATCATGTTTGTTAGACTCTGTTATTATTGGGTTATGTATTAATTGGACTCTATGTGTCTCGTTGAATTCTATGTTGAATTATGTTTTACTTGGACTACTATATGTTAAACTACATGATTATTGAACTGTATGTTTCATCACATGTTCTCATTCTACCTATTTCGCTGATTATCCGACAAAATATCCGATACTGTGCTTTACTCGCTCGTTAATACCCAGACTGTTGTTTACCCATTCCATAAATATCCGTGATCCGCATTCGTGATCCGTCTCCAGATTTTCATTACTGCACTGTCCCGTGAGATCCGAGAAAAAATATTAGGGTAGGATATGGAATAACCTACTACCCGCTTGTATCCGACCCGTTTTCACCCCTAATCCTCGGTTGCTTCGTCGAAATATGCAATTGTCAAGTAAGCTTAGCAAAACAACAACTCCAAGTGTAGACCATCAGCAGCGTGGGCTTCCTTTCTTCGGTCATGGTGAGGAGCTTTTCCAGGAGGCTGCCCTCTAGCAGCAACACGACCTCCACCCACGCGAGGAGTGCAATGTCATCAATCTCACTCGAGGCCAGCAACATTGTCGCCACCACCTACACCTCCATGCTTGCCAACATAGCAGCACTCGGTGCATACCATCCAAGCACCACCTTGTAGTACAGACCCAACGCATCTCAATTCCGTCCAAATCTAGCAGATCTATCCATATCCACCTCGACTCTACCTAGATCCGGTATCCTCAGAGGAAGAAGACACTACGCCACCTTCTCCTCGCCATATTTACCACACCGAAAAACAGCAACGGCAGGTAACGTGTAGGGGAGGACTGGCAATGAGGTGGCCAGCATGGCCGGATGATGGTGGCGAGGAGAGGCTCGTGGGTGGACGAGTGGAGGAGAGAAAGTTCACGAGGGAAGGGCAGAGCAGGTGGCAGCGTGCTCATGTAGAGAGGAGGCGACACTCGTGACTCAGGAGAGCTTGTGGAGCCACATGCATCACCCCTCAGTCTCCTCTACACAACTATGAGGGAATGGGGCACGGATCTGAGACGGCATGCTAGGGTTTTAGAAGTGTGCATGCACACAATTGAGGGCAAGCGCACCCACACCTGGTGAAGATCGAGTTATCGGTGGCGCGCCGCAACCATCGTAGAGGGCTCTATAGGTGACGCATAGTATAGCCAGGCCCCAACCTAGCTATGGGTTGTCGTCCAACTCAATATCCGCTATTGTCCTCACGTACTAGATCATGTACTTGTCGACACTGTCTCCGTGGGAAGAGCGAAACACGACCCAGCCGAAGAACTACAGCAGGTATGCCTCCAAGTGACATCGCACGACGTAGTCCGCGGCACCGGCTGCCATCCTCTCGGACTGTAAAAACAACATATTAGTATAAAATGCCAAGTCCGAATTATGCAGCATTATAGGAACGAATAAAATGTCAATAAAATACAACTTACGTAGAACTACATCAGCCACTTCTGACTTCTGAGACAGGCCGTGAACTCCGGTGAATGTCTCGTAACCAACCTCGACAGGTAGCACGCTCTCGAACCTCATGAGGATCTTAGCTCGCTAGTGTGGGCCGATGTCATCGAGGACAATCGACTGCCCGATGCACAAAAGGCCTGTCAGGTAACTAACGTAATCTAGCGTTGGCGTCGGTCGCCAGCTGTCAAGAGGAGCCGTGAGTAGACTCCTATCATAAGGAAACCCCTGGGAGGTACCACACTTGCCAGCGTCATCTGTGCACGTGGCCCCTACCATCTTGGCGAATGGTAGCAATCCAGCAGCCTGCAACCTACGTGAAAAAGAAGATAGTAAGTTCATATGCATTCACAATACAATCCAATGGCAACACTAAAATGACTGCACAATCCTCGGTATCCACCGCGCATCAATTCTCCATGCCCTCATTGGGTGTGCGCAAGCGTAGGGACGAAAGCTCGGTAGGCTCCTGGCCCTCTGTCGGGGCATGTGTGGCCAAATGACTATAGTGCGACACATCTATGATAGAGTCGATCGGCTTGTACTCCCGCGCGGGAGCTGCACCGTCACCCACCATACCTGCCATATAAATAACAAATAAGTTAGCAAATAATATAGAAATATAAATATCATACAAGTAAAAAACTGTTAGTTAGCAAAAAATGGAAATATAAACATAACATGCACACACCATTTCAGCACAAACAAAATACATTACAACACTTTAGTTTTGGTAACACATCACATTGAACTTTACTATCAACACAAATGTTATCATCAGATAAAGCTTCATACTTCCGGGTCTCTGCCTCTATTTTTTCAACCAATCTTTCTATATATTCTCCTTTGTCCGCAACGCTCATGGGTTCTTGCATCTGTGGTAAGATAGTGTCACTTTGTTCATCTTGCATTATGTCCTCCCCCTCACCCATGTCTTAATAAGGATGTATGATTGCGGCAGGACTCTCCAACTTCTTCCACAACAGCATCCATGGCCTCTTCTATCATCATATAGCCGGAAGCAACTCTCTGAAATACTTGTGCCAACAACGCTAGAGGCTATCCTCTCTCCTTAGCCACTCTTATACAAGAACTCCATAACTTCGGACACTTCGGCTCCAGTAACTCCCAGTACATGCATTCTCATGATCGACATCCGACACCAAGCAACTTCATATCACTTAGATCAAGGTCCAATGAAAACATGCTATACAATTATCTCCTAACAGTGACCAAGGATGCTTCCCTGAGCATGACAAACTATTTATCACACTTGAAAAATGACTTACTTACACCTGTCGACGATTCGGGATAGGGGTCCCTCGCCGAGCTTACTTGTTGAATGAGGGATCAACCTAAGGCCCCTTTCCCGCAAGGGTTGTACGCCTAAGGGTGCGCCGAGCTACGGATCGGGCGATAAGACAATCAGAAGCACAGGGTCGTTTTTGTCTGTTCGCCTCTCACGGAGGAGATAACAACCCCACGCCCAATGGATTCACTAATGAGTAAGGAGCAATTACAATGTGCTTGTTCGGAGGAGCCTCGAACCAGCCTAAGGACTCCAAAGGAACAAGCTCGAAGTCTCGAGTATGCGTGGTCTTGAAGAGCCAGCCAATACATCGTAAGCGAGGGGTATTTATAGGGTTTTACAGAGACAAGAGAGTTATTACAAGGGGCGGCTCATCAGAGGGACGGGCGCGCAAGAGCCGCCACTCACGGGTACCACGCGACGGGGAACAATGGCGAGACTAAGGCGCGCGACTGTGGAGAAGAATCTCAAGCAAGGTTCTCGAGTCACAAGAAGATTTAATGCCACGCCGCCGTTACGAGCCCCGAGCTTGGCTCGCTGGGGGATGGGGTAGCCCAGAGCTGCTACCCGGTCGTCCTGTGGCGCCAAATGAGCAAGGCCATGGCCTGGTTGGCGCCAGCTTCAAAGGTCGATGGGCACTGCAGACTAATCCTCGGCAGCCTAGCCCCGAGGTCGGGGGAAAAGGTCACCGAGGCCTCCGCCTGCTTCTAGACTTTTCAAAGAGGGATTGAGTCGAGCGAAGAGTTGTCATGACACCCGAGCTCCCCACTGAACGAGGAATTTTGCAAATAAAAGTCAAGAGGCCCGAGCAATCATGCTCGGTGGCGGGATCTCACGGGCGAAATCGCCACAGATCCGAGATGTCAGACGAAGGGGTCTCGAACGAAAAAGGCTCGCTGCGATCCGACCAATCTGCTCGGGAAAAGCGCTTCCTCGAGATCGGGCGATGGCCGGCTTCGCCAAATAGCGCTTGCGAGGGTGCGCGAAGAATTGCAACGGTTCTTCCTCGCTGCCGTGGGCGCGGCTTCGACAGATTTTGGGGAACCGCTACGAAGTCAGACCGCCTGAATGTACCGCACGCGCCAAGAATCGCCGCCGCTACAACCTGTTCGCTTCTCCGCCCAGAGATATCCGGATGAACACTTCGCTCACCTTCCTTTCTCCACTCACACCGCCGCGACGAGTGCTCCGCCAAGGACAACCCTACGACTCCCAAACCTCCTTTTTCAAGGCAGCCATCCTCCTGGTCTTTCCATGGCGCGGCTTGGGGCGCAGCAAGGTCACTATGGAGAGGCTCAGTTTTGAGGGCCTCGGCACTGGACGCCCATACCGAGGATCCCAGAGGGCGAGGGAGCCCCCATACGCAAGATGACGACGAGATAGTCTCGTGGCGATCTCTACACCGGTCAATCTGCCCGACGCCGGAGAGCGAGTTCCCTGGGACGCTTGAGCAAAGCAAGTGCAGGAGCTCATTCATCCGAACCCCAACTCCATCCTTGTCTTGAACGCTTTTGCCCATCTTTGCGAGGGTTTCGTGGGCACCCTTCCCACGCCGAAGTCTTTCTTCCATTTTTACAACCTTTTCCACACCGGCTGGGCCTCCCCGGGCGCTCAGATTTCGCTATGCCCGCCTGTCATTCAGACGATTTCCCCATTCACCCTCAAGGACTCACGAGGGTCGGGCCGATTATCGTTCTACTCGAAAGCCACGCGACGCTTCCTCACGCCACACCGGGAAGCGGCGCCTAACGCCGAGACGCCAT
This sequence comes from Guadua angustifolia, assembly GCA_036346375.1. NCBI lineage: Eukaryota > Viridiplantae > Streptophyta > Magnoliopsida > Poales > Poaceae > Guadua > Guadua angustifolia. Next base: position 34,535,924 of record CM070509.1, on the reverse strand, counting down.
ACCGTCACCGACTCGATGAGGAGCGGATCCCGATGACGATCCACGAGCTCACGAACATGGGTTTCACCGGTCATGACATCGTTCGCGACTTCCTTCTAATAGGATATCCTCTGGCTGCGGGAGAGAGCACCCTTCTTCGAAATCACCGTGGGACGACCACCCGTGAAGCCGATCTGTATGCTTCCTCGCTTGTGACAACTCGCTTCATTCGTGGCCGCCGAGCTCGCGATGATGTTTTACGTGACGTGATGACGCCTGCTTTGATCGCTGGAGAAGAGGGTCAGATGTTCGGGACCCCAAGGGCAAGGAGCTCGAGAAGAAACGCCAAGTCCCGCCGAACGTGTTCGAGCGGGCAGCGGGTAGGTGCCTCCGGCCATTCATGCTCGGGAAAACGCCCGAGCCTCGCTGAGTATTTTGCGACGGAACAACATCCGCTTCTCGACGGAGGTTCCGCTTGGCAGAGAAGCTTGCCTCGAGTCGGGCGTGGCCGAGCATAAACCGAGTAGGCGGGCGCAAAGTGCTTGTCCTCACCCGCCAAGCCCAAGAAAGGAGGAGCAAGAGGTCGGCCAAGATCACGGTGAGCACCAAGGCCGAAAGGCACGCTGTCAAGGCCGGGAGATCTCCGGCGCACATGGAGTACGCCGACGGAAGAGGCGAGGTAAGCCGCCCGAGGCTTTGGTCAAGAATTATAGCCCGAGGTTCAAATTGAACAAATCGCGCGAGGGAAGATTGATCGAAGGAATGGTGCGTGCCGAGCGAGGCATCAAGAGGAGCTTGCCGGCTTAAGGGTCAACTCGCACGCGCCACCAAGGCTCTGGAGTTCGGATCATTGGTCGAAGCGGCTCTCAGCCGAATCCGGCGCCCCGAAGGGCGCGGAGGGGTCGACATGGAGGTAGTCGACCCCAAGCCGCGAAGATCACCTAAGCCGAGAAGGCGCCGAGCTAGTGGTCCTAGCAGCTGTGGACCCACTCCGCGGTGATGGCGGCGTCCGACCAAAGGTGGGTGTTGACCTCCTCCTGCTTTTTGTTTTTTCTTTGTTCTTGCTTCAAGGCGCTGGCCGACTTCACTCTTTGACGTGGGTGATAATAGCTCGATGGACCTTCCTGACCGCCGCAAAATAGCCGACGAGCTTATCGATTATGCCTTAGCGGGCGTAAGCCCGACGCCGCCGACATTGTGATGGGCCAAGGCGCGGAGGCGCGGTGAGTACTACGGAGGGAGAAGGTCGACCGCAGCCTCGAGCGGGGATCGCCGAGAGGGCACGGGGTTCTGCCAAACGCCGCCGAGATGAGATGCCGTTCACCGAGCGAACCACATGTCTCAAGTGAGAGCGAGGTCCTGAGCGAACAACATGTCGCAAGTGATAGCGAGCAGCATTTTGAACGGAGAGCATCGCCAGAGCGGGTCCGGTGCCCTGTGATTCGATTAACACGCCCGCAGAGATTCGCCATCTCAAGCGACTCGCTTCGCCTCAAGGATTCTCGCTCACGCAGACACTCCTCGGCTGGCCTGGCCGACGCTCAAAGTGGGTGATCTTTGAGCATTCCGGAGAATTACAAGACCGATGTTGCTGAGGTAAGGATGACCCATTATCGCAGCAACCTTTCTTTTTTTTTTGGCTTTTGAGGGTTTGCTGAGAATTTTCGCCTGCAGCCTCCTTAAGAAGACCCCGCCAACTTCAAGAAGTGCTGGTCGCCCCAACTGCGGGCCCAAATTTATATGAAGAAAGCGGCCCTGCCGAGAGGCCGGAGGAGAAGGTGAACGACCTCAAGCTCATGGACACTATAGTTGGAAGAAGAGGTGCCATGAGAAGGAGCAGTATAGTCGATGAGGCCAAGGGGCATATCTCTGCTTGAGCGAGAGCTTGAGCAGAAAGGTCTACCTTCCGCCAAAGTTAAGGAGGGTGCCGCCGCTTCGAGAAGAAAGTGCTTGCGCCGAACAAGAACTCGGAGCAAGGAAGCGAATCGCTAGCTCAAGTGAGGAGAATCTTTCTTAGTTTGAATAAGGTCCCTTGCTCGAGCAAGAGCTTCAACAGAGAAGCAAGATGCTCCGACCTCGAGACCAAGGCTGAAGCTTGAAGTGTCACACAAAGCCGAGGAGGAACTGGATCGAGAGAAGCAGAGGGCCGCCAGCTTGAGAAGGAACCGCCGTTAGCCAGACAAGGCTCTTGCTCGAGCAAAGACTTGAACAGAGAAACAAGGTGTTTCGAGACCTTGAAGCTAAGGTGGCCGACTTGAGCTGCAATACAAGACGTCACGCTTCTTGCCGAAAGCAAGATAAAGAAGAAGTCGAGCAACTCCACAAGAAGCCATGGGAGGGTCGCGATGTCTTGCACGAAGGTGATCGATCTTGAGGCCAAGGTCGCCAATATAGGCAAAAGCTCTCGCTAGCCATAGGGGGGCCGCCTGTGTAGGGTTGGGCGACTTTTTGCTTTTCATCAAGCGTAACCCCTTCTTACTTAAATGTTGCTGTCTGTGATGACGCTTCTTTTTTTTTGTCTTTCTTGTTTTCTTGCAAGAAGTCGTGACTTAGCGATAAAGATATTTTTCGATGACCCGCCTTATCCGGAGCCCTCATGCGGGATGAAACTCGTGTTCTGGGTGCGAAGTCACGAAGTTTGTTTCGCAGAGAGACGAGATAAAGCGCCGCCATACCTTCGACCAAACATCGCCTATCCGAGCGACAAACGTTAGGTCGGTGGAGAAAAACAAGCGTGTCTCAAAACTCTTTAACACTTTTGCACGCATGGCCCTAACTCCGCGAAAGCACTCGGCCAGCGAGGGAGAGAGCGACGCTTTTGGGGACACTGTGGCGACCATGGCGAGCCCTACGAAGCTAAGTTTTGTGCAACCAAGAAGGGCGCTCTGCTTATGATTTGTATCGCAATGATGGCTATGCATGCAAGGTTTCGCATTGTCGAGACCGCGCTTTGGTGGTAATCTTTAGCTACGCTGGTCGTAGTACCTTGTGCCATTCCTCGCGCGCGCTCGAATTTCGCAGTGAGAAGTGTTTGGACGAACGAGTTGCGTTGATTCAAAAGGTCGTGAATTTACAACATAGTGTAGAAAAGTGAACATGAGCTTTAGATATAAACTTTGCACTACTGTCAATGTTCCATGAATCGGCGAAGCCACGCCATCCTCTCGTCATGAGGCTGACATTTCGGGCGTGATAAAGAGATCACGCGTGAACGGTCCTTCCCATTTGGGGAGAGTTTGTTGGCCTTCGACGCTGCCCCGAATCCGACGCAGACGAGGTCGCCGACCAGAGAGCTCGAGGCCGAATGGACCTAGCCGCTGGTTTATGGCGGGTTTGCTGCAGATGGTCGACCGTAGTCTGGCTTTTAGGCGAAGTTTCTTCAGAAGGTCAAGGTCGAGGCGCGCCATGACCTGGGGATGTCAAGCTGGCCAGCAATTCTTGGGGACCCGAGCACGATTTCTGGGGAGGATGGCCTCGCAGACCAGACGAAGCCGAAGGGCGCTACGTAGCTCGACTCTGGCAGGTGCACACCGACCAAAGGATCAAGGAGCTCGCCCACCCATGAACTGCTTGCAGCTCGGAAAGGTCTCAAGACCCTTTTCTTGATCCCTTGAGTAATCGGCCATTCGCTTTTTCTACCGCTCCATTGCTCGCGATGGGCTACAGAGGCGGCGCATATTTTTGTGCCAATGTCCTCGCAGAGGCTTGAAACAGCCGTGAACTGGTGTCATGAAATCAGTGATGAGGCGATGGGCACCCCAAAGCGCCACCACATTATCATGAAAAATCTTTTGGTCGCTTGAGCCGAAATGGTTGAAACGGGCTCTACCGATCCACTTAGAGAAAGTGTCGATTGCGACGAGCAAGAATTTAGTAACCCTTTCGACCACGGGAAAGGCCCGAGGATGTCACTTCTGTGTCGAGAATGGCCATGAGAGTGGGATGGTTTGCGCGGCATGAGGGTCGTCAGGGACTTACGGTGTGAACCGCACGCCGACAAGTTGCCACGACGCCTCGAAGGCCGCTTCAGCGCGGCCTATAATAATAGTATCCCAACCGAATGCCTTCACGAAGCCCGGCGGACGAGGGTTCGTGACATTCCTTCATGGATATCTCGAGAAGGAACTCGCCCGCCGAGATATGCACTTGGAGAGGGCTCCAAGCGCCTTTGCAGATAAGGCGCCGCTTACCGTAGACGATGACCGCTTTTGTAAATGAACGCCATACGCTTCTCGCAATGTCCCATGGGCGTAACATCGATGAATGGCGCCATCCAACCGCGACCTTGCTCGAGGAAGGAGACGCATCAAGACGCCTCGATGCCTCCTCTACAGAGGGAATGGAGGGCTGCAGATGTCCTTTGGCGCCCGTCAAGGGCATCCGTGGTGCCTCCTCACAGAGGGAATGGAGGGCTTGTGCAGATAAGCCGACTAGCGCTCGAGGGGCGGCACTCGCGAGGAACCGACCTTGGAAAGTTGGTCTCCAGGAATTATCCTTCCTAGGGATGTAGAGTACTTCAAATTTCAAGTACCGCCCATCTTCCTCACTTCAACCAAGTAAAGCGCTAATGAGCGATCGAACACCGACATTCTTGTTGACTTGGTTGATGACCACCGTGAATTACCTTTCATTAAGAAAGCCGACTCCGAGCGCTTGGACGCCGAGTCCCACCAGAGGCCTTCATACTCCGCCGCATTGTTTGTCATGGGAAGTGTAATTGAATGACGATCGAGCCGTTTCTTTGGGGACATTCAAGATAACGCCAAATTCCGAGCTGCTCAAAGTCTTGACCCGCTGGCACATGGTCCAAATGATCGCCTCAGATTCGTGGTCCTTGTGGTGGGTCAAGGGTTCGCCCATTCCACCACGAAGTCCGCTAGAATTTGAGATTTGATCACTGGCAGCGGCAGAGAAAGGACATCGAACTCGCGAGTTCCATGGCCCACTTTCGCTATCCCATACCAAGCGCCCGCATTTTAGATCTCCTTATGGGAAAGCCGGCTTGACAACGACCTTGTGAGCTTGGAAGTAGTGGCGTAGCTTCCTCGAGGCTACGAGAAGTAGTATAAGAGTTTCGACCTCGGTAACGCCTTGGTCCGCGGTAACACTTCACGACGAGATAACGGACGCCAAGGCCCCTTCGCTTTATCGCCAAGACCCGCTTATGGCTCGGGCGCCGCCGCGAGGTATAGCAAGAGCGTTCTCGACTTGGCGTGTACAAGATCTGAGGGCCGACAGATCGCTTCAGCCTCGAGGAGCGTTATTTACCGTTCCCAGCGTAAACCGCTATGCTTACTTGAGCGCTTTTGAAGAAGGGCAGCCGCCCCTCGACCGGAAATGAAGCTTTTAAAGCGCTATGCGCCCGGCCGTGGTTTGAACTCTCCTTACCGAGCTTGGGGGCCGATTCTTCGATGGCTTCGATCTTCTCCGTTACGCTGGCGTTCATGCGTCTGATGATATACCCAGCACTTTTTACTCCGAAGTTTACACCAAAACGCACTTTTCGGGTTAAGTTTTATTCGATGTCTACGAGATTACAAAGGTCTCCTCAAGGCCTGATACATGGCCCGAGGAATTTTACTTAACTACGATATCATCTACATATACTTCCGTGTTCCTACCATCTCGCTTCCCGAAAGTCTTCGTGATCGCTGAAGGTCGCCTCTGCCCGTGAGGGTCGTAAAGACATGGTCGTAGCGTAACGTACAAAGGGCGCGGATGAAGGAAGTCTTCTCTCGCCCCGGGAACAAGCTAATCCGTGATAGCCCAATAAAGGCCCAAAAGCCTTATTACTCGACTCACTGCCACAACCAACCACCGGGTCGATGCGCGGCAGGGGAAGTTGTCCTTTGGGCACGCGGTGTTCAAGCCAGGTTCTACACACACGCGCCCATTTGCCCCCTTCTTCGATGATGACCGGATTTGCTACCACTGCAGTCCGACCTCTCGACGAAGTCATTTTAAGGAGCTTTGTCGAGTTCCTCCTGATGATTGCCTGCTTTCCCGGGAAAATCGCCGAGCTTCGACGACAAGTTTTTGTCGTCAATACCAACAGGTTCGATCACCTCGGGACTCGGCATATTCTGACGGCTCCTGCTTAACACGTCCGAAGTTCCTCCTGAGGAAGGTGATGAGCTGAAGTTTTATTTGGGGTCCAAGGAGGACCCCAAATGGAGGACCTTGGTTCCGTCACCATGCTGAGAGGACGCTTGGTTTCTTCCTCCCGCCGAGGGCAACTTTAGGTCGAAGGCGCCGGCTGGTCCGCCACGCCGAGGTACCGTCCGACCATGTCGAGGATTCGCCGCAGCAAGGTCGCTTCTATGGTCGCTTTCACGGTGACGATGCCTTGGGTCCGGGACCTTAGGCACCGGTAGGCGGATGCGTGGCGCCATGAACTTGAGAGGCCGCCTACCAAGGATGGCGCTAGGGTCGATTCAAGTCCACGATTAAATTGACTAGCTCACCGAAGTTCGAGGTGTCCCCGAATGTTACGGCAGACGATCTCGCCCAAAGGCTTGATCGAGGGTCGACGATCCCGAAGAACGGACTACGACGCTCTTGATCTTGGAACGAGGGACCGTGATCTCGCCCAGACCTAAACGGATATGAGGTCCAAGGAGCTCCGCCATCGATCGTGACCCTACCAACTTTTATATGCAGTTGATGGCTCCTGCTCACGACCAACTGAGCTTCGTTTAGTCATTCCAAGGACAATCATCCTTGAGATGTGATGGGCAACCTCGACCACCCGAGCTGCCAGACGGGGCCCGCTTTGGGCGATGTGGTTTACCTCCCAGCTGCTGCCTTCCTTTAGATCCCTTCGATTTGTAGGCCAAGGAGCCCCGAATATGACTTGGCGATGTGATTATAGGCTCTCGGTAATCCATGTCGCCGCTGGGCCACGGGGTTTTTGTTTTGCCGCTTCTCCCTTGCTTGGGAGAGTCAAGATAGCCCTCATCAGAGAATTTCTCCAGCGATATGCCCAAGTTCTACACCATGGAGGTCGTGGACCTGGTTACCTCGATGCAATCGGCAGAACGTCACCAGGCGCTTCGCCATGACTCGGTCGTCGCGACTTTGGTCATCCTGCCTTTGGTCGCTGTCAGCTGTCGTTGCGCCGCAGGCGCTGGCCGATGGCACCGCTTCGCATACGCCGAAATAAGGGGCACGAGCGGGTTGTTGTTCGACGGCCACCGACCATGTCCGCGCCACGACTTTTCTTCTTTTCTTATCTTGATCTTCATGGAGCCCGAGGGTCTTGCTCGAGGCGCTTCTTCCGCATCGGCCGAGGCGGTAGCTTGCCTTCATCGAAGCGCTTTTCCATTGCATCGCTTGCCTGGCGTTACAGAAGCTGGCCACCATACGTAAATAAGCCATGGTCGGCTGTGTCGGGTGAATCTCCAGTCTTTGTGAAGCGGACGCCACTGACTTTTAACTTGAAGGCCCTGACCACCGCTTCGTCCGAGATGCCCTGGATGGAGTTTCTACCTTTATGAACCTTGACGGTCGCCAGAGCGCCTCCTTGTCCGCTTGATGAGCCGCCGAGGTCGCGCTGCTGTCTCCAAGTGTAGTAGCTTTGGAAGTTTACCGTAGGGCCTCCGAGAGCCGCTTCCACGAGCGATCGATCCTCCTTTTGGTTAAAGAGCCATGTTCAAGTGAGCCATCGAGGACCGCTTGGAGGTACTCAGCTATGACCCCTCATTCGCCGCCACCGATGGCGTGGAGTAGATCGAGATGAATTCGCTTGGTTTTGGGTCCCGCTGAAGCGCCGATGTGGCCGCTTGAATTTGTTTCACACTTTAACGCCGCGGAGGACGCCGAGAAAGCCTAAGATCCAAACGCCGTCATTATGGCGACCTCCGTGTGATTTGCCAAGGGGACCGGTCCTAAGCGGTTTGGCGCCAGTGGCGAGGCAAGAGAACACTCCATGTTGGCGCGACGGCAGGGTTCTGGAGGAACACACGAGCGCCACGCGGGTCGGCAGCAGCCAGGATTCCTCGCGAGGTCGCCTGAAGTACTCCTACATCCTCACGGTGGCCGACGCCGCCTTCCAGTGGTTCTTCCGAGTGGCTTTCGGAGGCCCCGTTAGGAATGGCGTTAAGGTCCCGGAAACATCCCGGCCCTTGCACGCCTGTGAAGTTCTGGGAGCCCGACGTTGCGCCATTTTTTGTGTGCTTGCCACGAGGGCCCCCATGGCCGCCAGTCCGCCAAGTTAGCGAAAGCCCGAGGCCGCAGACGACCGCGCGTTATGGCGCTGGCGGCGCTCGAGGAGCGGCGGAGGCGACTCGGAGGGCGGTGGCGCCAGATTCGGGAACCAGAATCGGGTCTCGCGAGGCCAATCTCCTACCGGCGATCAGCCCGCCACCGTTGGCGGCGGATCTATCGCCGGTTCCCCGCCGGAGGGTTTCCGTGCTCTCACCATCGCGATGCCGCAGGAAGGGGCCGCCGAGACAAACTGCTCGTGGTCGCTTCCTTTCCCGCCATGCACGCGTATGAGGACCAGATAAAGACGAGCGACACCGGTGGTGTCAGAGGACGCGTCCCTTGGCCGAGCTCGAGACTTGCCGGGCGGCTCGATCATTACATAGACCGCCAGATTCTTCCTCGCAGTTTAGGGTATTCGGCCGCGAAGCGAGGAAATACTCACAGCCTAACGGGAAAGACTCCCTGCTTTGGTAGGCCTCGTGGATCGCCAAGACCACCCACGCCTGCCGCCGGGCGTAGTATTCGCCGCCATCCTCCACGCCGCCGAAAACGCAGAGGTCTTGATTGTCTTGGCGAAGTTTGGCATCCTCGTGATTCCTTGCGAAGGACTTCACGATCCCATCACCTGACGGCGCTTAGTCAGCCGACGATTCAGACAGGGTCCTCGCCGAGCTTACTTGTTGAATGAGGGATCAACCTAAGGCCCCTTTCCGCAAGGGTTGTATCGCCTAAGGGGCGCCGAGCCACGGATCGGGCGATAAGACAATCAGAAGCACACAGGGTCGTTTTGTTCCGTTCGCCTCTCACCGAGGAGATAACAACCCCACGCCCAAAGGGATTCACTAATGAGTAAGGAGCAATTAAATGTGCTTGCTCGGAGGAGCCTCGAACTAGCCTAAGGACTCCAGTGAACAAGCTCTGAGTCTGAGTATGCGTGGTCTTGAAGAGCCAGCCTTCAATACATCGTGCGAGAGGGTATTTATAGGGGTTTTACAGGAGACAAGAGAGTTATTACAAGGGCGGCCCATCAGAGACGGGGCAAGGTAAGAGGCCGCCACACTCACGGTACCACGCGACGGGGAACAATGCGCGAGACTAAGGCGGCGCGATCAGGCAAAGAAGAACTCCGGGCGGTGGTTCGAGCCGCCAAGAGATTTAATGCCACGCCGCCTGTTAGCGAGCCCCGAGCTTGGTCTCGCTGGGACGGGGTAGCCCAGTAGTCTACCCGGTTCGGTTTCCTCTGTGCGCCAAATCGAGCAAGACCATGGTTTGGCTACGCCGGCTTCAAAGGTCGATTGCATACACCCATTGGGCCCCACCCATGTGTGGAACTCCTTCCATAGTATATTTTGAAATGGTCTCAGTTTGGTCACACGATGTATCTCCATTATATCAACCAATAGTACTATATTTACTAAAGATTGAAAAGTTCCCGAGCAGAGCTCGCTTTGAGCCGAGCGAGCCGAGCCGGCTCGGCTACCAATTTTTTTGTGTTTAAGTCCTTCGAAAAATCCGTAATTACGTATCGGTCCTTTTCGTGTTTTTTTACAAAAAGAACCTTAAAAAATGCGAATCTTTCATGAGAGGATCCTAAATAGATAAAAAAATGTAGTGGCGTTTTGATCATTCCGGGTATTTTTTGCGAAAAGGACCTTTTCGATTTAGCACGATCGCGGATCCGGTTCAGAAAATCGCGGATCTTTTGTGAGAGGACCCTAAATAGATACCAAAAAAAATATAGTGATGTTTCGATCATTCTGGCTATTTTTTACAAAAAGGGCCTTTTCGATTTAATACGATCACAGATCCTTTATAGGAGAACCCCAGATAGATGTGAAAAAACATGATTTCGTTTGTGTTCTTTCACCATTTTGCTCATTTTTTCACCGATTTAAAAAAGAAAACACCGCCAGAAAAGAAATTTTTCTCTGAAAAACGACACGCGCAACATGTTACGCCGTGAAAAGTTTCCTAGTAGGTAATATAAACAGAGAGAATTACGAACGTAACTAAAAAAATATGTTTACGTATGACGTTAACCTACTCTACGCTTGAATACACAATTGCTTTGATTGCCTGTAAATTTTACATCTCAATTCCATACTATCTGGTAAGATTTGACGAATTATTGTGAACATATAGAACCAAATTGTTATCACGCACGTGACGTATCAACATTATATTATCCAATAGGTAATATAAACTTGGAGAATTACAAACCTAACTGATAAAATATGCCTACATATGACATTAACCCACTTTACACTTAAATACACAATTACTTTAACTGCCTGTAATTTTACTTCTCAACATACCCGATCGACCCTAAACCACAATTACAAAAATTTATGTCTACACAAATAGTACTAACCTGCATCTACCATTCTACCTACAAAAATTTTACTATTATAAACATAGCTCTAATAGTAATATTAATATCCAAATATTTACCGATAAATATTACTACTCATATCTACAAGAATAATCTAAAGTCGTAAATAAATATTTCTAATCTAAACATATATAAATAAAATTTTCTAATCTACCTATATCTACAAAATTATTTCTACTCTACCAAGATTCAGACGCTTATTATTACTCTACAAATGTAACATCCCAAAATTTGTGCAAATAAATAAAGTGGTATGTCATGATCCTTATTGAAAATTTGAATTTTTTACATTTGAAATTATTTCTGGAATTATTCTTTTATTCCCAGATTTTTTATTTTTGTAATAGTGTCTTTTAATGCCTAAACTAACACATTAAAGGAACTCATCTAAACTCCAAGCAACCGAACCTAGATAATAATTTTATAAAATAATAAAATAGTTTATATGTATAAATATAATTTTTACAGAATTTTTACTCAGCATTGAATGCCAAAAAAATTCAAAAACTACTAGAAAATGGTCAACTTTGATGAATTTCTGTTTGAAAACCACAGCAGCGAATGAGATGAAACCAAGAAAAATGGAAAGTAGGCTCTGTGGGATACCTTCGTGAATTTTATCAAAAAATTTCGAGCAAGAAAGCATCACTGTTGAACCTAGTCAAATTCCGACTAAATTATGCCCAATTTATTGCAAAGCTCGGTGATGCAGCCCAAGATGTGTCAAGGTAGTGACTTCTAGTCTCTGCCAATGGGCCCCACACCGGCCATGGCCCACCTACCAGCCACCTGGTGCCCCCTTCTCTCTTCCTCCCTATCCCGGCTCTGCCCGAGTGCTGCCGCGGCATGGTTTTGACACCATTTTCGCTGCCTCGATAGGACCTTTGCGCCACGCGGCCACCGCGACCTGAGTTCTCGCTGACTCCGCCTTGCCCATCCCCTGCGACAGCCATCTTCTTCGCGGGTGAGCTTCAATCAGATTCCCTCCATGGCAAGCAACCATTTGGTTCCCTAAATGTTTTCCTTGCTTCAATTACAGCTTTCGCCAACCGGAGCAACGTCACTGCGGATGTCTTCTTCTCCGCTTCCGGCCGCTCGGTGGCGAGCTTCCTCACCCAACCTCCGCCGCACCGGGATAGCCCTGGCAGTTCCTTTCCACCCCTGAAGTTTCATCGCCCCCAACCAAGCTCGAGGTAACTCCTCCTTCGCTACCGGCCTGGACCTCCACTGTGCGCCATACCTCCACGGTGGAGCCCCTACTCCAGTCACCGCCGGTGGCCGCAGAGCACCCCCTAGATGCACAATCACATGGAGAGGCTTCCCGGGCTACCCATTCACCGTCTTCGGCCTCCTCCCGCCACCGGTGAGCCCCCTTTTCCTCCCCTCTCTTATCTGCCACTGAACCGTGGGCCATGGTTGTTAGCCACCCACACGCATACACTGCATTGCACGGGTAGCCACTGACAGCTGGGTCCCGGTTGTCAGTGACTGCGGAGAGATTTAAAAGGTCTAGCACCAAATTGAGAAAATGTGTTTTCGGTGATTTCTGATTTTGTCTGCCGAATTTCCAAACTGACTAGATTCATTTGGCTGTAACTTGTGAAGTATAGCTCCAAATTGTACGAGACAAATTTATAAATTTGTGTTAAAACATGAGGATTCAGAATATGCAATAAAATTCAAATACAAAAACAATAAAATATGAAATTCTCAACGTCAGAATTTTTAGAAATTAAATATGAAGATTAAAATCTAAAATTTTTATAGAAGGTAAATTATATCATAATAAATCTTCATAAAAATTTATAGAAAATATTGACCTCATTTCAATCCTTAATAAATGAAAAATAGAATGGATTTATTTGAACAGCACATATTGTCAGAATTATATGAATTTTTATACATAGAATTTTAATATGAAATTTTAATGGATAACAAAAATTATCTTTATGACATATTCAAAAATTTTCATAAAATTGTGATGTTATCTGGTAGCCCAATTAATTGTTAAGATCCTGCTATCAGGATAAGAGAACAGCTTGTTTGCCTTATCTCACATACATGTGGGCCCCATACCCTAGCTAGACCCTACCGACTAGCCTCGTCCCTTGAGCCGACCGCCACTTGGCCCCCACTTTCCAAAGGTTCCTTCACCTTCTCCTCTCTTCCTCCTCTCCCCTCACCTCTCTTTCTTCTCTCAACCGAGCAAAGCTGGCAACTACCGCCTCCGATTTGTCTCGATTATGCTGCAATCTCGCACAGCCCAAGGCATGTCGACCTACCATGACACTGTTGTCCCTGTTGCGACCTCAAATCACCCAAGATTCATGCAATCGGTAAAACCTCGAGCGATTTCTAGCTCTGCAGAGACCGACCATTGTACTAATTAGTCTCCTCTTTGTTCTCTGCCGACCAATGCACGACAAGGTTTTGGCCAGTGCAACACTACCACGACAAGCTTTGGGTAGCTAAATTCAGCGCTGACCTACCCATCTCTGCCAGAGCACTGACGTGGCAGTCATTTCCTTGGATTTGCGTTGCCGCGGCAAAATATCTTCGTGCATGTTCACAGCTACCAAAACGAGATTGCATTCAAATCCTGTCCAAACCACCCGACCATCTATTTAAGCATAACAAAGCCTCATGCAGCCCCATCTAGCTCCCTCCAACTTGTCCCATACTCCCATTACACTGCCACTTCACCATCCTTCCACTCTTTCCTGCACACCGGCCACATACCGCCATAGTCACTCACGCCGAGCTTCAAGCCCCAGTTGTCATAGCCAAATTCCTTCCTAACCAAGCTTTTCCACCTACTCACGAAGCATTTCCTCTCAGTCAATTCTAGCTTTGAACCACCATAGCTCAACCGTAGCTAAGCTCCTTCTCCCCTAAGTCCAGCTACCGGTGGCAAGCCCCTCCAGCCATCCTCTGCCACAGGTAAACCTTAAAATGGACTATAATAATTCCATTAGTGCTTGATTCAGATTTGATTCAACCCGGTTTGACTTCATCTGTTAGTTCGTCAATCGCCTGAGCTTACCGTCGTGGGTCGCCGTTGGTAGCCCTCTGTGGCGCGACTTCCCCACGGTCGAGACTTTCCCGAGCCTTTCTAGGCCATGCTCTCTCTTCTCGAGGCCCTAACTGGCCAGCTCCGTCGTCCCTCGCTGCCGGCAAGGCCACCTTGCTACCGGCTTTGTTCTGTTAGACTGACCAAGTGGGCCCAGTCGTCAATCAAGAGCAAGACAGGACAGTTCAGTCAGGAAAATACGCTTTCCAGTTTGAGAAGTGTATTTTCTAATTTCCAGTAAAATATTAAAACCGACCAAATTTCATTAGCTTATAACTTTTGCATTTAAACTCCAAATAAAGTGAAACGAATTTATATATTCATATAAAATCATGTAGAATATGAATATGTAAAAATATTTTGAAAACAAACTCTGTTTAAATTTTAATTTAAATTTAAAGAAAAGGGGTTAAGATATGCTATACATAGAATTTTTACAAATGAGATCCTATTTGAATGAAACCAAATTTTTTAGAGACCTTAAGTCCCCAGGAACCCAAATATGCAAAAAATATTTAGATTTTGTCTTAATTTATATCATTGTCTAAAGCAAGTTGTTTTCAACATATTATATATTCAATTGTAAATATCTTTTGTGAAAAGAATTTAAATCATGTCAAACCAGTCTCTATGTGGTTAAAAGTTAGTAATCTACCTAGATAGGCAAAAATATTTAGAATTGAGTCTAGTTTGATTTAGATTTGAAAATTGATTGTTGTTCAATATATAGAAATCAAAATGTTTGAAACTAGTGCAAATAAATTCAATAGTGTTAAAACCAATTCTTGTGCTTCATTTGGACCATAATACCCTTGTTTATGCAAAAAAAATATATTTCATATTTATTTAAGTTTGAATCAAGTTTGTAGTTCTGCTTGCTTTAAATATATATTGTATATAAATAAAATCCATAAATAAGTGCAAATATAAGAGAAACTAACCCATACACGTGCTATAGGTCTACATATAAAAGATTGATGTATATATGCACTTAACCCTCGATTGAAAAATACTTTCATGTAATATAATATATGTACTTAAGGGTTCAAGTATATGCAAATAAAATGACCTAATTAAATGTTAAGTCATGTAGAGCTAATCTCGAAATATTTCTAAGGTCAAAATCCTATTAGTTGGTATAAAGATCTAATTTGGATTAAATACATGAAAAACTTCATTCTTCATGTGCATATAAACTATCGCGGCTAAAAACAAAATGAAGCAAAACCAGTTTAAAACACTTCTGGGTCGTAACGCAAATGCCAAAAAAATGGTCATATAATCATGTAAAGTGCAATCTCAAACCTAAAACAAAGTTTGATCCCCTATAATGTAAACTTTAAGACTATATATGCTATTACAACAATGAATAAAACATCTCGGATAAACACTAATACTAATAGAATCAGCCTAGCAATACTCCCTAAGGCAAGACTATCCTATTCTGAAGAAATAATCTCATTACAATATGCTTTGCATATAAATCCTGTTAAAAATATAACCCTAAGTATTATAATACTAAAATCCGTAATATGAATAAACGAACTTAATAAATAAGACATTAGTAATTAAGATATTTGTATTACGTAACCTTCTTAAAATTATAGATATACAACCAAGAATCTAAACTTAACATACCTAATATATAAATTACTTATGCAAAAACATTGAAGTTAAGTACTATTCATAGCATATTATAAAATGACTAATATCTTAATTCTATTAATCCAAATAATTTTAGCCTCCTGAATTCAAAATTATAAATATAAGAATACATAATTTTAGAAGAAACCGTATCATCGTAAAATAAGAATACATAATCTATAGAAGAAACCATATCATCGTTTAACCTAAAGATGTAAGTAATATATATACTCCCACCTCTAATATACCACTTAAATGAACTCTTTATACTCCTTTATCACTTTCGGTATACTCCAATAATAATTCTAAAATATGCAACATGGTTGAAAAAATTTCATCAGAATCCTTTATTTTTTTTACTACATACCCTTTTCCATATGTAAAAGGAATATATAAACAAATATTGCTATAAAGGGTGGGCTTTAATGAAATTTTTTGTGGAACTCACTTTAGAGTATCTTATAATTAGTATTAGAGTATACTCAAAAGGATAAAGAGGCATAACAACATCATTTAAATGGTATACTGAAGGTGGGAGTATGTACACCCAGGAGTATGGAATCATTTTCATATATATATATATATATGGGCAAATATGTGGTGCAAACCACCCTTCCGGTGAAAACTCCGCGAAAACCACACGTAAAAGTTTTGAAAAATTCTCAAAAAATTACCATATGTAGGAGAGGTGAGCTTCTACAATCTTGCAACACCAACCCTAAACCACACCTATTTTTTATAGCAAGTCTTTATTTGGTTTTCTATCTGTTATCTTTTTGCTCTTATTGAAATTTGTTATTTGCTATACTTCCGTTGAATGATGTGTAGAACCCAACGCCATTGATTCCATCATCAACAACATCAGCTACAACCACGACTACGTTGTAAACAGCAGTTAAGCAAAGCAAGCATCCCCTTTGAACATGTTGATTCCAGTGTTTTGATTTTTATTTTGTTTTATCTAATCAATTTATGCATGCACGTATTTTCAGTAAATTTGCTATATTATGGTGCTAGTAGTTAAAACCCTATCTCATAGATCTTCCCTAATAAACTTTGACATGTAAATCTTGATAATAAATATATAATATCAATTTGAGAATATACGATGATTAATAATCATGCTTAGCCATACTTTAGATTTGGGATGAACAAATTGAATATATTGTTCAGATAAAACTTTGAAATTCCGAGACAATATGATGGTTACTGGTATTTTAGTATAAAAACTCAAAATAAAACTATGGTTTAAATATAGGCGATTATTGGCAATAGTCGAAGGTGCAGGTGTTGCACATAGTGTAGTGGGAGGTTATCGTCCGAGTCAGATTAAAGACCGAACTATGGATTGTTTTTAAGCCAAAAAACACGTACAATCACAAGTGGTGGTATGAAACAGTCTTAAATCAATTAAGTTATCTAGTTTATTTTGCACATTGGAAGGCTGGAGTAGTACGGGCTTTCAATGACTAATTGTTTGGAGGGGCACCTGCATCGAGGTGTTGGGAATTATATTTGTTGATACAACAGTATACGTCATGCTATGGGTAGAAGTGGGACAATAGGGTGAATAACCATTTGTCGTACTTCTACCACCATAGTATAGGTCTCGTCACCGGGATGGTGCAAAGTTAATCTAGATAATATAAAGATTTTTATCATAAACATTCTGACCACAACGCTAAAGGTGCGTAAAAATAGCGACAAAAAAGGTCATGACTTATGAGTAAAGTTATACATCTATATAGAATGTAATTCTTTTCGAAAAACCGCGCCCACGATCAAAGGCACTTGGTAATCATCACATAGTTAGATATTTTATTATTTTTAAAATGGTTTGGTTTCATCTATCATGCCTTGTGTTGGCAAAAAATAGTGTTGGCAGGAATTGGGCGTCTCGATGCTCACATCATGGACTGTGAGTTATTACTTATGCTTTACTTATTACTTTCATATCAGTTAAACTTGCTTTTACAAATTTCGCTTGCGAACTACAACTTGTTTTACATATACAAATACTACATTAAGTCTTACTGATTACGAAAGTACTCACCGTTACTTATTTGTTGTTTTTAGGTGAAATTAGCGAACCTCTAGACGACATATATTTTGACGCAGGTTGCGGAAATATTGTTAGCAAGTTTTTCTAAGGAATATGTCTTGTCAATTGCCTGAGGTTGGATGGACATACTACAAGACTTTTGCTTCTCTCCATTGCATTTCACTCTATTTTGTAAGACCTTATTGTATAAATTACAACTATCATATGTAATAGAGAATATGAATATGATATTAATTGTTATAAATGTACATGCTAGCTACTGATTATGAATCTAATACTGTATACATATATATTTTTATTTTAGCATTTTATAACAAAAAAAGGATCGTTATATAGAGTAACTAAGGGTGCATTTGGTTCGCTGTACGAGGGTGAACGGAACCGTTCCGTACAGGATTTGATTTCATTTCTGTGTTTGGTTGGCTGAATGGAACCATTCGATACGGGATGAGGTAGTACAGATTTCTAGAATATTCCTTGAAGATGCTGTACCGATCCATACGCCAAATTCACGAACCGACGATGACAGATTGCTTGTTCACCTCGCATCATTCTCCTCGCCCACATCGCGCCTCGTGCTTGGCGGCATTGTCGAGCCCATCCAGCGCTCGGCAGATCCTCTCCACCGCCGCCTCCGTCTCCGGGCTCATGCGCCGCCTCCCTCGCCGCCGCCCACCGGGGACGCCTCCCACCACTCGCCTCCGAGGTCCTCCGCCTTCAAGAAGCGCGCCTCCTCATCGAGCGCCCCACCGGCGAGCTCGGCATTGATGACGGCGTGCTCCTCAAGTGGAAGGCCGACTTGGTCCACCCTCGGCAAGGCGTCATCCTCGGCGGTCGTCTTTCTCGTCAAAGCGGTACACCGCCAACACCGTCCCCTCATCACACGGACAACTCGGCTACCTCCCGATTCTAGTAGGGAGTCCGACGAATTGGGGAGCATCCTCGAGTCACTTTATACAAATGGAGGACTTAAGCCAGGTTGTGCGGACGATCAACTCATCGATTGTTTGCATCGACACGACATTACTTGCTGCACTAGATCATCATCGATCACTCAACGCCGTTAGTCAGTTTAACGAATTGGGAGCATCCCTGAGTCAGTTTAAGTAATTTTACTGAACATTTCAATAAACTGTTGGAAAATATGCGAGTATAAGAGCAAGTATTTATTCCTTAATACATATATCAATTTGATTTCATATACATGATTCAAAGATGGTCATTCAGTCATAATTGAGGAGAAGCAAATTATAAAGACTATGGCAAATAAGAAAAGAATCATATCTACTTTGGCAATGTGAAGTTAATTAAGTATGATTGCTCTCAGATTTTAGGGTTTAAATGAAGATAAGAATCTTCACTTCAATCACGAATAGGCTAACAAATTAATTCAGCAAATTAGGCCTTGAACTCTTACCACCTTAATATGCACAATAAAAGTTGATAATATTAAATCACTGTTTTAACAGATTATCTATAGACCAGTAAGCATTCAGATCAGCGCATCAAGCATGTGCTAACCGAACCTACAACTTAATTTCAGATCAGACTGACAGCAAGGCTACTTATCTTACCTAGCAAATGTTGATCAGATCAGCAGTAAGATATCAGAAAGATTAACTCAACAGCATGCGAACAATATACATCATAACTGCTAGATCAACAATTTGCATACAGATTAGTAACCAGCAAGCTAATCGAACAGCATGGTATGAACAGATATAACCAGCAGTTAATAAGGCTAAACCAGAAACTAGTATGAACTCTGGGTTACTAATAATAAGATAGTAATCAAGTTTTGGCAACAAAATTATAATCTAAACAGTGAACTAATCAACACTTCTCAGCATATAAGACTATAGTTCAAGGCTTGATTCACAGAAATAATTGTTCTTTCATCACAATACCCATATCATCATCGAGCAATACCTCTCCCTCCAGCCAGCAAAAATCAAATGCAGTATTTGAGAAAACTTACAATGAAACAAAGACTCGTTCGTAAGGGTGGGCTAGGCACGATATGAATCGTTGTCCCAGAAATCCAATTGCCGCCGCTTGTGCCGCAGTGAAGTCGGCCAGGATCCGGAGATACAGAGCCCTTCCGCACTTGGGACACACCAAGAACATAAATGAGAATCAACCAAGTGTTGCGCAAGACCAAGCCAAATTCCACCAATGGCTCAGAGTGAATGATTAGGAATCGGCACACCCAAACACTGGACAGCCCTTGGCCCAACCGAAGATCAGCAATCAACCAAAATAGTTGAGTGCAGATCACACTCCAGTGCACTAATAACCGATAGGAAAACCAGAACACTGGATCTGATCAGTCACCAATTCCAACCAGAACTAAGCCAAGAGATGGAAGAAAGGATTGAAGAGAAGAAGTCTTTCCTATGTTCTATCAAGAAGAACCAGCCAAGCCAATTAAAATAGAGGAGGCCTGACCCCAAATGCGCACTGGAACCTTCTGCTCCAGCCGCTCAACGGCCGCCGCATCCATCGCCATTTTCCCAGGAGCCATCGCCCTCATCTCGTCTGGAGATCAAGACCCGATCGTGCCCCACTTTTTTTTTCCTTTTTCACCGGACATGCTCTACTCATTCACAGGAGCAACACCAAGCCAAAGAAAAATAAGTAGTCGTCATTTGCTTTCCAGACGAGAAGAGGAGCTAGCCTCCTGATTTTTCCAGAAGCCCTAATGGGCCTGGCATGCCAGCCCAACAGTAAACCAGGCTGGCCCAAATAGCTTCTCCATACAGAAAAGAACATCAAATTTCACAACATAAACTACACCTCTGTCGGTATTTATCTTGTGTTATTGTGTGTAGTTGAGATCGCGGTTGATACTGCTCGTTGTATCGGTAGCCTGATCAATCAAGTTTCATCCCTTAAACCAATCTCATCCCTCAATCTAACTTCATCCCTCTAACCAAACATCTTCTTGTACCATCCTGTACCATTCCATCTAAGCAACCAAATAAAATCTTGTATCATTCCATTTAGTCAACCAAACACCTCTCCTGTACCATCTCATCCAAGATCATCCCATCCATCCTGTACCATTCCATTCCATTCATCCTCATTCACCCAATCAAACGCACCCTAACTCGATCCTAAACTCACGCAACCACCGGAAGACTGGCTCCCCTGACTCGAAGCAAATATATGCAGCCTAGCTAATACTCAACCACGTGCACATTTGCTGTTATTCAACTCTCTTGCTAATAAATAACTAAGTACAGGGATACACACACCACGACGTATAGAGTTACAGACTCGATCCTAAACTCACGCAACCAACCGGAAGACTCGCTCCACTGACTCAAAGCAAATATATGCAGCCTAATACTCACAACATGCACACACTAACTCATCAAGTAATTCTCCTGCGTACAAGCTAGTGACTCAACTCGTGAGTCTCGTGAGTCAACTAACAAATGCATATCTTACTCAACTAATTAAGAAGTCAAAATAATATCCAATAATGCCTATGTCAGGTAGGTGAAGTAGCTTACTGCCAAACGCCAATGCATGTAGTACCAAATGCTAAACTATATATAAATGACGATATCTTTTGAGATTGTGTGCAAGCGTTGAGTAGATATATATATATGTAGCTGTAGATCATTGACAGATGGTAGGATACAGCGTTAAATGGAATGATCAATTGGAATACGTCATAACGATCTACTAAAAGTAGATATCATAGGAGCTCTAAGAGCATCTCCAATGATATTAGCTATAAGAAATGTCCGTGTCATCTATAGATAACATATAGATAACATCTCCAATGGATTAACTATAGCATTGTCTATAATATTAAATATTGATCCACATGTAATAGGTAATAAGCGTCTTGAAATCAGTTATAGCCTGGCTATACATTAGTAGCCGGTCTATATCTCTCTCCTTATTTTTTCCCTTCCACCTAAGCAAAATGCTGAGATGGCACCCTTATAGCTAACTGAAGTGGTACCATTGGAGATGCCCTAAGAAGCAATGTTTGACGAGGATACTAGAAAAAACCGAAAGCTGAAAGTTGGTCTAGAGTGGCTTCTTACAGTTTCAATAGGTTACGGTTTCAACTTTTTCCTAAAAGTTGATAAAAATTACCCACCTCATATCAGATATAAAACTCACATCCCTCACTCTCTCTTCCTCTCTTTCCCCCATTCTCTTACCCACGTCATCTTAGCTAAAGACAAACACTAAACCTCTTCAATCCAGCTATTCAACCATGAAACACTTCAGCTATGCAACCTAGTTGGAAACAGATTATCAAAAAAGCTACAGTCATGCTAAATAGAACCATTATCCAGGGAGAGAAGAATCTTGTTGATATAGATTTTTGTTTGATCCTTCTTGGCGTGAGCTCGTAATGGTGTGCTGCAGTAGTAAATAGGACTGGTACCGCAAGGGATTGGATTGGTATGTGTTGGAGTAATTGGTTTGGTAACTCACACGTAGGGATGAAAACGGAACGAAAATTGTTGGTAAATGATCGTTTTGTTTTTGTAATATATGATCATAATATATATGGCGTAAAAATAATGTAATTTATTTCACCTCCATGATGAACACAAGAATAATGTTATATTCACCGGCATTACTAGAAAGTTTTTTCTCAATTTGTTAGTTGAAGACTCGCTATTTGTTCCCTAGATCAGACCATTATGTCCTCCATATCATTACAATCGACATACTCTTCTCCTCCAACTATAATGGTGTAACACTCTAAAATTTGCATATTATTATTCAATATTCATTTATGATTTTCTAAGATTCATCCTGGATTTTTTGGAGTTTATAAATGTTTTTTGCTATTTTTATATTTATAAAATTAATTTATTCATAAAAATAAAACCAAAATTATGCTACAAATAATTTTTCTAGGTTTAAAATGTTTCGAAGTATTTTTGAGATTTTTTTGGAATTTTTTAACTTTATTTGATATTTTCTATAAAGCCATTTGTATTTCTAAAATTATTTTCATTCAAAAATAAATGTAAATTCGCCCTTCTCCTTTTTAAGCCAAGTGAACCAAGTTTCCGACGGAACGTCCTATTTCAGTTATACGGAATTTCTGTTTTCATTGAAAATAGCTCTACCACATCGAAAAATGGCCAACTGTGCCACCTTCTCATCGCCATACCTACCACACCCAAAAAATGGCAGCAACAGGTAACATGTAGGGAGGATCGGCAATGAGGTGGCCAGCGTTGCCGGATGATAGAGGCGAGGAGAGGCTCATGGGTGGACAGGTGGAGCAGAGAATGTTCGCGAGGGGGGCACCCGACGAGTGGGGCAGAGCAGCAGCGGCCACATTCTCGTGCATAGCGGAGGCGACACCCATGACTCGAGAGCTTGTGGAGCCACATGCATCACCCCTCAGTCTCATCTACACGACTATGAGGGAATGGAGCACGGATCTGAGACGACGTGCTAAGGTTTTAGAGGTGTATATGGACGCAAATGAGGGCAAGCGCACCCGCACCCAAAAAAAATCAGCTAGCCTATCAACCGACAAACGAACCAGCACTCAAAGGGAGCCACCCGCCAGCCATTGCAAGCACACGGCGGGTACCCCAGACCCCAGGATACCCACGTTCCCTTGCATTTCTCAAGAGTCAAGACATGGAAGCACGTACTGCATTACACGCCATTATTGGTGATGTGTAATTCTCCGGTTGCTCTTGAGCTAATCAATTTATGATACTAGACAGAGTAGCGTGCTATTGCATGCCGTGCTGTATGTGCGTGGGAAAAAATCGACGAAAGGACGTAAACACGATTTTCAACATATTTCTCACTCGAAAAAACAATGAACCGAAGTTACGGGAGAAAAAATAGAGAGTAGCGTGCGACTGCACGCCGTGTTGTGTGGGCGTGGGGAAAAACCGACGAAACGATGCAAACGCGATTTTCAACATATTTCTTACAATCAAAATGTAAGAAACCGAGATACGGAGGAAAATAAAGAGCTAGAGTCAGAGAAATATCTCTTTCGATTTAATTTTACAGGACATATCGGAGACCGAGGTGGAAAAATGAGGTGGGAAAACAAAGCTAGAGGAAAAGGGCGAAAAACTATTAGCGACGTTTTTTTTCGAAAGTTGCACACATATTTCTGGTGGCGAAAACAATTTTTCCGGCTAAAACGGAGAAAGGACCCGACGTGATGGCAGCCTTTTTAGAGACGCACATATATTTCTGGTGATGAAAATATTTTTTCCGTGAAAAACGGAGAAAGGACCTAGACGTAAGGAGCGAGGACCTATTTGTTACGTTTTTGGACCTATCCGCTATCCTGAAAAATTAGAAAAGGGCATGTCCGCGATTCGAATCTAGCGGGGCCTTTTTCCAGAAAGTACCGCGAGGACCCGAACGCGAAAAAATATAAAAATCTTCCCCTCACAAAAAATCGCGAAGGACCTATTTGTAATTTTGAGGGACCTATTCGTAATTTCGAGAAACGTAGGGGGGATTTTCGGAAAATAGGCAAGGGTGACGCGTGGGCTCGCTCTCCTCTCGCGAAATCCAGGCGACATTATATATAAGATATTATTGTGGTACAGACTACAGAGTTCCTGAGTTATGGTACGGTTGGTACCTGCGTGCGCCATGTGCAGCTGCGGCTCATCCTAAGGGCATGTCCAAGTAAAACGCAATGCCCCGGCCGAGTGCCTCGCGCAGGTCAAGATAGGCTCGGATGCCGACTTAGGCCTGCTTTGTTTCAAATTGGGATTGTGAAAGCGGCTTTTAAAAACTAGATTGTAAAAAGCCGGATTGTTAAAAACCGGAGGTTGAAAAGCTCATGGTTGTTTGGTAACCCAGATTATAGTTAGGGCAATGGTGGGTAATTTTGGTTGAAGTTGGGGAAAGCTAGGAAAGCCGGGGCAATGGTGGGTAATTTTGGTTGAAGTTGGATGGGTATTGTGGTTTTTATAAAAAAGCCGAGAAAAGCTGAGGATGAGTGGATTGTGGGATTGCTACAATCGGCCTCCAGTTGTTATAATCTAGATTAAAACTTGTTTTTGTTGCCCTTCCAGCTTTTAAAAGTCGCTTTCCACAATCCCTAATCAAACAAACAGGCCTTAGAGTCGCCGGGTGCCTTGCAGCTTTCAGTGCAGCTTGCAGACGTTACAGGTGCTTCGTGGAGAAAAGTGTGCCTCACCCAGGGATTACAAAACCGAATTTTGAAATTCGCGGTACGGTTTTCGTAAAAACCGCGTGAAAAACCGCCGAAACCGTAAAAACCAAAAGGTTTAAAAATAAAAAATGAAAAAATTTGAAAAAAATAAAAAATCGTTCGGTTTTCAACGAAAATCGTTCGGTTTTCAACGAAAACCGTGGTTTTTCACGAAAAACCGCTTGGTTTTTGATGAAAACCGCCTCGCCATTTGAATGTTCTTCGAAAATGGTTTTAAGCGGTTTTTGACGAATAACCGCTCACATAATTTTTTTCAAAATTTTTAAATTTTAAAATTATTTTTTTAATTAGAACGGTTTACCGAGCAGTTTTGGGTTTCGAACCGGAGTGGTAAGGTCGAAAACTGCGGTTTTCGTCGGTTTTGTGAACCCTGGCCTCGCCACCTTGCGCTCCACTCATCGGCGGTTCCACGTGCAACTAGTTTAATCTTGTAATTGGTTGTTGATTTGGAGTTAGTTTTGTTTTACTTTTTAGTTTTTGCGATAAAAAATTTATTTGTATAGAGTACTAATCTTATTTAAATAATAATGTTTACTCTGAATGTATAATGGTTAAATGTTTAAATCAATTCATCGAAACATACAAATTCCAAGCACCTGTTTACAAACTCGAGTTTAAAATTACCTTTAATTTCACAAACTTAAATAATATCGTCACAGCACTTGGGATTGTAAATTTGTAACGCCATAATTTGAAATCGATCGATCGACCGAAAGAGGCATCACCTACTGCCCCATGGGTGCAAAGGCATTGAAGAGGTAGACGTTATCCATATGTGGCTGCCACCATCAGCGACGTGCGTGGCTCGTACGCCTTGCTCCGGCCATACCATAGCCCCATCTCATCAACCAGCTCCACTGCCTCCTCGCCTCCTCCCGCGACCTATTGACATCATCCACTGTGCGCGAGCTCCAGCAGCGTTGCCCCTGCGCCGCATCGACGAGATCAAAAAGGTCGCACGTTACTTCTGCTCAACAAATAAGCTCAATACATTTGCAGGAGAGGCAAGGTGCGGTGGGGTTATATAGATTCAGCAACTGAGAAGATATCTATAGAATCCAGATTAAAAAATCGTCGAATAAGAAAGGAAACAAAAAGAAAAGAGGCGAGAAGAGATTTAACTCCACGAATCAGAGCTCTACTTTTTTCGGAAGGGAATCAATCAATCTAATACTAAAAGCACCGGGAGCAATCGCTACTGATTTGAATGCTATATCAATAGAAGAAAGGAAAGCAATAAATGAGTCATGTATATTCATTTACCTCTCTTGATGAGATGATCCAATCTAATCTACCAGGGTGGCCACTGCTCGCTTCCCACTCAGCCACATAGGTGCGCACATGTGTCGGGGTGAGGGTGGAGAACGGACATACCACCACCAACTCCTAATTAGAATTAGTAGAGATAGAGATAACAAATTTATCTAGTCGCGTCATACATAGCCGTGCACATACTACTGGCCGACTGGAATCAAGTCCATACATGATTAGATAAAAAGAAAAGATGATCTTATCTACACATGCAAGTAAATATTTAATAGAAAGGATGCATATAGCAACTCAAAGACGCATGGTAACTTAGAAGTTGTATATGTGTAGTATATGGAAAAAGAATCTGCAGTGCAATATTTGAAAATAAAATCGGCTGATTGAGATAAGAGTCTGATACGCCGCAGATCACGCGTGCATGCATATCCAACCAAATTAAAACTTTCTCTATTCGTCAATGTATAGAAGATCAAGACAATGATGGTTTTGAAGGAGGAAGAACGAACCACCACCACCAACTAGTAATTAGAAGTAGTAGTTTCAGATAAGTCTGTTGTTTTGCGTCTAATTGTCGGAGAAGAAACAGCTTGTGTCGTATTAAGTTCGGGCTGTTTTGATTCAATTTGTTTGCAGCCGTAGCTAACACAAACTCTTGTAATTCTGAGTTTATATAAGTGAAGAAAAACTCAGAAAATACGTGAGCAGTTTTGCACGTCACAAAAAGTTTCTTGTGTAGATTCTCATCTGAATTCTCAAGTTCAGGTCTTTAGCCATTATCCTGAAAACTTGATCTTGAAATCCTCTATGTTGTGCTAAAATTCTGCTCCTAGAGTTTTGCTCTATATCGTCGCTACATTGTTGTTTTGTATCAGGCTAAGGTCTCTGTTCTGAACTAGCAACATTGCACTGCATTGTTGTGTGAGATTCAGATCTTGCTCTAGTTGTTTCAGCAAGTGGTCTCTTGCCCAGTGCATTGTGCTAGTTTCTATATTAATGCACAAAGGTTCAGATTCAATGCCGATACGTTTTGCTCTGAAAACTCAGCTTCTTTGTTTTCTAGTCAGTATTGTCAGGGACTAGGCCGCTAGTTACAACAAGTGGTATTAGAGCCTTGTGATCAACATCCAGCGATGATGTCAAGTGACCGATCAGCGTCTGGTGATCAACGTTCAACAACGGCAGTGCTAACCAATCTGTCAGCAGCCGGCATCAAGATGGTGGCAAGGGGAGTTCCAATTCAGTACCCAATGCTTGATGACACAACCTACGGCCTTTGGGCTGTGAAGACGAAGATCATCCTCCGTTTGCTTGGAGTATGGCGAGCAATTGAGGGCGAGGCGCTAATCGGTGAAGAGATAGATTAGGGCGCCCTAGCTGCAGTCTCTCAGTCTGTCCCAGATCATATCATGATGGCCATTGCCAGCAAGGAAACGACAAGGGAAGCATGGGAGGCTATCAGAGATATGCGCATCGAGGAAGATCGCGTCAAGAAAGTAAAAGTGCAGGTACTGAAGCGTCAATTCGATCGTCTAATCATGGGCAATGCTGAGAGCATCGTGGAGTTTTGTCAAAAGCTCACCACCACGGTAGGGAGATACTTTCTTTCGGCACAAAATTGAAGGACGTCGTCCTTCTTGAAAGATTGTTCAGTGTTATGCCTATCGATTCTCATAAATCATCAGCACAATTGAACAACTCGGAGATATTGAAAACGTGCCGCTGCAAGAAGTAATTGTACGTCTGAGGGCGTTCAAGGAAAGTACCAAAGAGAGACATTGTGACCACAACCAAAAAAAGGGAGAGCAACTCTTGCTCACCCGTGCCCAATGGGAAAGCCACACCACGAATGAAAAGAAGCACGAAGAGGGATCTAGCTCCGACATGAAAAGGTACAACAATCGTGGCCGTGATTGGGGTGCAATCGGCTCGGATTCGGTCGGATATTGCTCTTTCCGTATCCTAAACCATATTTTTTGTCGGATTTGGAATCAGATACGGATAGTCTGGGATCTGAATCAAAGACGGATAATATCGATTCTGATTCGGTTTAATCTGAGTGGAATCGATACGGTATCGAATATTTTTCGTCGGATATCACAAGAGAATAGATACCTCGTATAGCACACGTATCGCAATAATTAATCAACCATACGAGTTCGAATGCCCATATTCTTTAAATTTTATTATTATCACTATCTTTATGTATCTTCACTAGTGATGAAATAAACATATAGGTACAATTCCATAGAGTATCGATGCTAACTACAAAATCCTTAGTGCTCACACAATCAGATAAATTTGACTAACTTTGTAGTTTGAAGCATAACTTCATATCAAAATACACATTTGACACCAGGACCACATGAGTGGAATATAATTTATGCAGGAAACATTCTGGTGATGGCAATAGAGATTGCACTTGAATCTCATTAAGAAACTTGAGAAACAGGACATATGCAAATATTGTTATCATGAAAAAATGCATAAAGTTTAAAGCATGGATGCAAAGTTATACATACCACTTTCTTTTCTTCTTATGTCTCCTTTTGTAATGTGGTTTATGTGCATCGAATTTGAACTTAGATTGTTGTTATAATCTCGGTGATTTGGTGCTCTCCTATTTTTGAATGAGTCACCACTTGTCTTTGTTTGTAGTATTGTAAGAGCTGGATAGCACATGTTTATCCACATATCTAGCTCTATTGGTGCTAATAAGCGAGGTGGTGGCATAAGAACACAAGCATCTCTCTGCATTTGCAAGCTGCAAAGCATGATGGGTAGAGTTAAATATGAGGAAACAAAACTACGACGACTAATTGGAGCGAACTTGAAACACACCGCAGAGAACAACTTTGGTTCTTTTCATCGCTTGACATGCTAGATGTTGCCCTACGAAGCTAATTGGAAGCTAGTTCTCTGCAGAAAATTAATGACATAAGGATGTGGTGAGGATAGTCATTGCCAAAAATGTACTAAATCTAATGCTAAGATAATTGTTTAGAAATGAACAAATGGGATCGATAAGACATTAATTAGCCCAAAGACACAAGCGTAATAATTTCCAACCCCATGAGAACATGAGATCCCGATCCTTTGGTCCAGATTTCAAGGTCGCCAACGTATCATTAGTAAGAAGAACACTTTCGGCTTGTATTATTACTTTGGCATTGTGCTACTGAAAATAACAATGAATCAATCTAAGAAAGCTATATATTAATAGGCATCATTAGTAAGACGAAAGAATGCAATTGAAATATGTCCTATCCTATACAGAGAAGTTGGAACTGATAATTGAACTTCTTCGATACTATGGGAGACATACCCATTTCTTCATAGTGACCCATAACATGATGAGATAATCTTTCCCGCCTTCATCTGGAGTATTTGCCACAATGTACTTTATTAGATCAAACTCCTGTAAACAATTCAAGCTCGAACAAATCAAGCCCAACTAGCGTGACATCACTAGCACACACATCTACGAAAATGCAGCACCTACTTCCTCATAGTCATAGTAGGCCTGGGCGTTCGGTTTAACCGAAAAATTTGGTTTCGGTTTTCGGTTTTTTAGGAAATTCGGTTATTTCAAAAATGAAACCGAAATATGTTTGAAAATTTCTGAAGCCGACAATTCGGTTAACCGATAATTGGTTTCGGTTTCGGTTTTAAACCGAATTAACGAAATTTGATTGTTAGGATTCAGAATCACCATTCACCACAATCCACAAAGAACAAATTGTCCGTGAGAAACGAAAATTACGCACATTATTGAGAATTAAATGAGGCTGCAAACAAAACAATATAAGTTTGTGTAAATCACTAGTTGACATTATTGAGAATTGCTTGAATTAAATATGATAATTGGAAGAAAATTTAAGTCCCTAAGGGAAGGTGGTTGAGCATCCTTAACACATGGAGAAGCGAGATAGGAGAAGCGCATATGAAACAATCGACAAATGAGCAAGGAAATACGAGATCTCGCCTACTAAATACCACTAAGTGATTATAGTCCCAAGTTAGTTCGGTTAATCGATGTATAAAACCGAATAAACGAAATAAATTGATTATTTCAGACGGATAATCAATCAACAACCGAATAATTCGGTTTTGGTTTTTTCGGTGTCGGTTTCGGTTTTTTCGGTGTCGGTTTTCGGTTTATTTGCCCAGCCCTAAGTCATAGAACACATCCTTCCTCAAGCTCATCCATGGCCTGCCCTTGTGGGTTGCACTCGTAGATCAAAACTAAGTCCACCGAATTCAATGGCAGGCTGATCCTCTCGTGTAGTGGCAACCCAACGATCGCACGGATGGCTGCCGCCACAGCCGTAGCTAGGGCTAGAACCTACAACAATGCCGTTGGATCTGAAACAATACACGAGAGTAAGCATGAAGGGAGGGAGGGGCAATAAAGACCTCAGAGTGGGAAGGGGACGGTTAGGAGGTCGGGGGAGGAGGCTGAGGGTGCACGCGGAGCGAACGGAGCTAAGCAGCTTCTCACTGACGTATGAGAGGCCCAGGTCGCCGCCCTGGATCAGGAGCAGCGACAAGAAGACCAGGGGCCTAGACGTCAACTCGAATAGCTCACCGACGCTCTTCAAGAGGAGTCTCCCGATCTCAAAGAACGCCGTCGGCTAGGGTCCCCTGTGAGGGACCATGGGGAGCACTGGCGGTGGCTCCCAGATCCGCGCGGGGGTTAGGGTTTACGCACATCGTCGCCTTGTTGGTGGCTTGTCCGGTTGGATGGATCACGGGGGGAGAGGGGACGAGCTGTCTGGTGTACTGGCCAGTGGGGTTGGTCGGTCGGGTCGGATATCCGATTTAATTTGTTTCGGATATATCCGAAAATTAGTTTGGAATATTTTGATTCGACGGATAGTGTTCTCCCGAATCCGAAACAAAATATCCGAAACCGATACCGAATCCGAGAACTATCTGAAAAAATTATCCGAATCCGATTCGAACACATCCGGTCGGTCGGTCGGTCGAAAATTATCCGAACCGATTGCACCCCTAGCCATGATCAAGGGCGAGGTCTTGGTTGTGGGCATGACCATGAAGGGGGGTCGAGGACATGATGATGAAGATTGGAAATACAAGAAGTTCAATAAGTCAAAAATTAAGCGTTATAACTGCGACATGATGGGGCAATTCCGAAGCGAATGCCGCAAGCCAAAGAGGGAACAAGCACATTATGTCGTGAAGAAGGATGACATTGAACCTGCACTGTTGTTGGTCAAGAAATGCGAGCTTTTTCAAGTTGTCCAGAATGAAGAACATGTAGTTATGCTCAATGAAGACAGAGTGATCCCTGATTTTGGTGACAATACAGGTGCTAGTAACCATATGGTTGGATCCAAAGAATTCATTGCAGAAGTTGATAAAACAATCAAAGGCACTGTAAAATTTGGAGATGGATCGGTTGTGACTATTTGTGGGTGTGGTTCTGTACTTTTAAACTGCAGGAACAATGAACACAAAGTGCTCACTGAAGTATATTACATACCAAGACTCAAGAGCAGCATTATAAGTATTGGCCAGCTCAATTATAAGTATTGGCCAGCTCAATGAGAATGGGAGTAAGACTATTATGGAAGATGGAGTCATGTGCATCTATGATCGGGAAGGATTACTCCTGGCTTGTGTAAAAAGGTCTCAAAATAGATTGCATGCTCTTGATCTTAAGGTGACTGAATCAGTATGCCTTTTGTCAAGAACAGGGGACACGGCATGGTTGGGCCACAATAGATATGGACACCTGAACTTCGAGCTTTGAGGAACCTCGGGATAGAGAAGATGGTGGAAGGAACGCCTATAGTTGATCACGTCGAGCAGCTTTGTGAAGGATGTTCGCTAGGAAAACAGCAGACAGTTGTTCCCTTCTTCTGCTATGTATAGAGTTGAAAAGAAGGTGGGGTTGTGCATGGCAACCTGTGCGACCAAATTTCGCCAGTCACGCCTGCAGGTAATCAATATTTTTTTGTTATTTGTGGATTATTATAGCAGATATATGTGGGTTGAATTGCTTAAGAGTAAAGATGAAGCACTTCAATGTTTCAAGAAATTCAGAGCAGCAGTTAAAAATGAGAAAAACCTGAAAGTGAAAGCACTTCAAACCGATAGGGGAGGAGAATTCATTTCAATTGAGTTTGGAACCTACTGTGATGTGGCTAGGATTAAGAGATACACTATAGCTCCTTATTCTCCACAGCAGAACGAGGTGGTGGAGTGACGAAATCAAACTATGGTGGAGATGCCTTGAAGTATGGTGAAAAGCAAATCAGCGTTGATACGTTTTGCTCTGGAAACTCTACTTCTTTATTTTCTGGTCAGTATTGTCGGAAGAAGAACAGGGACTGGGTTGCTAGTTACAACACAACCATGGTTGGGCTCCAAGAGGCACTCATGTTCGTTGTGCCATGGCCGATGCCTAGGATGACGGCCACGACAACGCCTAAGAAGATGCCGACCAGGACAGCGTCAACAGCTAGATTTGCACGAGAGTGACCGGATCCAGCCAGTAGAACGATGTAGGCACGACGAACGACGTCGAGGCCACAACAGACGACGAGGACCACGCGTGTGACAACCGCAACAGACGAGCGTCACGGGTGGCGGCCATATCCGACTGGGGAGCAGCGATGAAATCGCAGCGATAACACTTGGATGGGAGAGAGGAGGGAAGTTGTGCGGGCCAGTGGGGAAGGAGCGAGGAGAGAGAGAAAGGAGGGTTGGTTACTTTAGTATTTGATTGACATGTGGGACAAGGGTGGGTTTGTGATTTATTGTTTCGTTCTAAGGTACTTGATGTAAACTTTTCAACAAAAGTATGAATTGAGATAGCATAAGGGCTAAAATAAAAATAGTAGGGGCTGGAATGTAAATATTATTATCAGACATATGACATCCTAAGAAGGTGCCTTTAAAAGGTTCGCTTAAATAACTTTCAAAAGTGGTTAAAAATACTTGTTTTCAAAAACTTAAGGGGCAAATTTGAAATACAAAAACTATTTCGAGTTTCAGGTGAAGGGAATGGAGGAGGAAAGGGGGTAAAGTAGGTAATACCACTTGTCACAAGGAGAGAGCCTTTGAGGGAGAAGGAAAGTAGGGGAAGGAAGGAGGTGATGCCACTTGTTGCAAGGAGAGAGACTTTGAAGAGGAGGTGCTGTCATTTATCATAAGGAGAATGTGTACGCATGAAATTTTTTATGAGGATGGCATTAAATTAACAATTCCTATCTTTAAATTTGTTAGTTTGGGGTTACCCTCAAAATAGTCATTCTCATTGTTAATTTGTTAGTACCATCACCAAATCTTTGGTGAGGATGACTCTGCTTTTGACAAGTGGCAACATCTGAAGAACATTTCTAGTCACACTTCCCTCAAAAGACATCTCATTATGACAAATGGCAGCACCTTCTTCCTTCTCACACTTCCCTTCTCGTCAAAGTCATTCTACTCGTGACAAGTGGCAGCATATTCTTCATCCACCTT
Organism: Guadua angustifolia; assembly: GCA_036346375.1. NCBI lineage: Eukaryota > Viridiplantae > Streptophyta > Magnoliopsida > Poales > Poaceae > Guadua > Guadua angustifolia. The sequence continues at coordinate 34,502,599 of CM070509.1, read as the reverse complement.
TCCACCTCTATTCCCTTTCCCTCAAATTGAAAATAGTTTTTGTATTTCATTTTTTTTTCAAGTTTTCGAAAACAAGTATTTTTTAACCACTTTCCAAAGTTTTTAATCAAAACTTTTTGAACTAAAAATTTATTGAATAGAAACTTTTTAAACTAAAGTTTTTTAATATAAACTTTTTGGGATCGAAGCTTTTTTATTTGAATTTTTTCGAGTTGAAAATTCCTAATTTTGAATTTTTCTATTTCAAATTTTTTGAGTCGAAGCTATCCGAGTTGAAACTTTCTAATTTAATTTTTTTCTTTGAGTTGAAATTAGAAATTCTGAAAATTTCAAGTTGGAACTTTCTGATTTAAATTTTTTGTTTTAATTTTTTCAAGTTCAAAATTTGAGATGAATTTTTTTGAGTTGAAACTTCCTATTTAAAATTTTAAATGTTAAATTTTTCTAATTTTAATTTTTAGTGCTAGAGAGGAAGGGAGGGAGGTGGAAAAAATGAATGGGGAAGAGGAAAGGACCAAGATGAAGGTGGAGGAGAAGTTAACACATGTTTGCTCTTAAATTTGTTAGTTTGAGGTTACTCTCAAACTACACTATGTTTCATTTTCTTTCCTAGTGCTTCTATGATATAAATTCAAAAGAGTTGTAAAGTTTGCATTTTGCGTCGATACGATTCAAACCTTTTTAAGTAACTAGTTGAATATATGTGCGTTGCAACTGAACACAAATAAATCACATCGTAACAATATTACAAATTGGTTGTGTGTAGATGTTTGGGCAGTGGCGTATTTACAGGGGGGGGGGGGTAGGTGGGCTGAAGCCTCACCCGTGCCCCCCCTAAGTTGGACAAATTTAGGGAAAATTCATCTACAAATTTAGAGAAGCTACCGAGTTAAACAATTGGTTCAGTGAATCTTCGATAGAGTTTTTGAGATGCATTGCTTATCTAGATCCAAGAGATTCATTTGCAAATTTTGAACATGGTAGATTTCTTCGGCTTTCAGAGATTTATTCAGATGATTTCTCATCATATGATCGTGTGGTTTTGGAAGCACAACTTGACTTATTCATTGATGACTTGAGAAGAGAAGAATTTTCAAGTTGTGATGATCTTGCTAGTCTCGCGGTGATGATGTTTGAAGCAAAAAAGCGTGTTGTTTATCCATTAGTCTATAGGCTTATAGTTGAAAGGGCTTTCTCGGCAATAAAGATTATCAAGATAGATTTGTGTAATAAGATAAGTGATAACTGGTTAAATGATCTCATGGTATGCTACATCGAGCGAGACATATTTTTCAAGATAGACATGGAAGATATTTTGCATTGTTTTCAAAGCATAAAAACCCGTAAACATTAACTATCAACTCTTAAGAAGTAATGATCGGTACGTTTTTTTTCTTTGTAATGTTACTTATTTATATTATATGCGACTGTTAGATAAGTGTTGGTATTTTTATATTATATATATTATTCTGTCATATTCTATGTTCTAAAAAAATACTATATATATATTAATATATTATATATATTAGTTTTGAGGTCTCAATTTTAGTCCCATCCTTTTTAAGTTTCTGGATACGCCACTGAAAAGACCATTGTGCCAAATTTAATTCTTGACAAGGACGTGCCTTTCTTGATAAATTTGGTATGCTCTTGCTCTCCTCGCGTTTTGGTTTCTGCAACAATTTTAGTTCTCTGCTAATTATGTCGGCGTGTTCTCGTGGGGGAGGCGGCGGCTGAACCTTTGAGAAAGGAGGGCATTCTGGGCATAACGTGGGATGGCAACGGCGAAATCTAACGGCGGTGGCACTGAGGGGATTGTTTAGTGGAAAAAGCGGTAAATAACAGAAAGCGGATTTTGCAATGGAATCTCCAAACTTTGCTGTGGCATGTAGAATATTTTTGAGAGAAACTAGCGCTCGGTCGTTTGATTTTTGTTCATCCCATCGAACGTCTCTTATAATATTTTTTTTACACTTGTAACATTTTTTGTCAACGCGTGAAATATTTTTTTAAACGCTTGCAACATCCGTTTACTGTAGCGTATTTCACTGTTTGTCGAAGAAAAATATTGCATGCGTTGTAACAAAATATTACACGTGAAGGAAAAAATGTTACAGTACGTTCGAAAATTTCGGACGTTCGAACACAAGTCATTCCGAATATTTTTTTAACAAGTTTGATCTCATTTTCTGACGTAGCGTTGAGTAAATTTTTGGATCAAATTGCATGACTTGCATCACGTGTCCTCTTGCTTGTCTAGTCTCAATTGGCGGAAAAAAGGAAAGATGCTGGGCATTTTAAGCCCACCTTTAATCTTTTTGATGGGCATGATTTGTCCAGAGTCCACCTTTTCGGCCCAGGATTCGCCTGTTCTCCACTTTGATGACTAACGTGATTTCGGCTGCGAATGATCTGTTCACTCTACAAATCTCTAGCCCACCGACGGGCAAAAAGCTCTTATTCTCCCCAAATCACCTTTCGGCTCGGTGTATACAGAGCTATTCGTGTCCAAATTTCTCTTCGGGCTTATCAGGGCCATAACCCAATACAGAGCGACGGTGGCGCAAAGGCTATCCAGGGGGAACATGGGATGCTCGGTAGAATGGTAGGGGTGTAAATGGATCGGGTACTATTCGATTCGTATTTATATCCGGATGTAAAATTATTTTAATAGAAAATTATTTTACACTATCCGTCGGGTACGGGTATGGGTAGTACCCTGATAGGTTAGATTCGGGTTCGGGTCGGGTACGGGATCGGCAATACCCGACGGGTACGGATCGGGTTCAGGTACTCGGATATGTTTGAAGAAATTTGTTTTGTATAATTTAACTCATATGTTGGACTCTATGTGTTGAACTATGTATGTGAATTTCACTTCATGTATTGGATTTTGTGTATTTATTGAACTCCATGTGTTTGATTATGTACTATTTGAATTTTTTGTTGGACTATATATATTTGTTAGACTATACGGCATTATCTATTGTATTATGTGATGTTCTAATGTGATAGTTGGATTATTTTCATCGCATGTTTTAATCCTAGGTATTTCGTGCACTACTTGATGAAGTACCTGTTATGCAGATTATACTGTCCAGACACTACCTGAACCCGATTTCTACCCGTTAAGTGAAAATGCTACCTGTTACCGTACCCTACCCAATTTTTACTACCCGTGCCTGTACTGCACTGGAGAAAAAAAAATAATAGGAGCAGCGAGGCGAGGCGCCCATGAAATCAGGGTGGGCCACCAGCGCTCGAGAAAAGACCTCCTCCGTGATGGTATTAGCTCATAGGCTATACGCGTAGCACAGAAATAGTCACACTCACGCAGGTCAGTTGATTTTGGATATTTTTTTAAACCCCTCTCTTTAGAACTTTCGGCTCCGCCACTGAAAGTAAAGTATGGGATGACTTACTACCCGGTCGTTTCCGACCCGGTTACACCCTATGCTTAGGTAATTTATGCAAATGTTTGGTCCAAAAATTTAAATTAAAATCTTAATTTTTTTACGTGATAGACCAAGATTATAGCCCAGCTAAACAAAGCCTTGATGCGGGTGTGAACAAGTAAGAGTCCGCAATTTGGTCGTTTTTTTCTTCTTTTTTTTGGTAGACGGCTCGGTCTTCTATGATCGCAGTGGTAAGGTGGCCCAGGCTTGACCAAGCAGCAAAAGGAACCCCAGACACGTGTTAGTGCTTCAAGAATCAAGATCCACACTAGAAAATGACGATGGTGCACACCTTCCTCTGAAGTACCGCCGAAGTGCCAAAATATGTAAATATAGGATAGTTCATGTTTCCTATCAAACAGTCAATTAATCTGTGTATGTTTACTTGTTTGAAAAGTGCTACAAAACCAAATGGACCTTAAAGGCTATCTGGTCATCTGGTGTAGACAAGTACATACTATCGAATATAACACAAGCAACGGTTAGGGTTAGCTCGAACCATCTTTGGACCTACTTGACTCATTTATATATGTTTAGGGTATATATTTGGAACATGGGATTGTAATATAAAACGGCTTAATTTCTGCTAGAATAAAAACAAATCCAGCGTGACAGATAGGTCTGAAGGACCTCGATATCCAGCTTTAAATTTATTAAGGAATTACCGTGATTTCATTGGAGCTAAAAAAAACCATGAATAAGAAAGTGCATGCCTTCAAATAGCAAATACCCCACTCAACAAAACCAAAAAAAAAAAAAAGCCGGCAAACACTCATCCTTGGCTGGCTGATGGCTCCTTGCCGTGCATGTTCAACCAAAACTACCAAGATTTCGATCGAACGGTCATGATTAATTAGATGTTTGCACTCCCCTGTACAATGGAAGCTACGACTTCAGGATTCAACTACAACGCATCGATCGATCCATGTCATGTCATGCACACGTCTCATGTGAAACCAATCGAACCTGCTCAAGGGGTGAGTTCTGTCGTTCAAAGCTGGAAACTGGTCAGGGATATCATCAAAGACCCGCCAGGTTTGACTCGACTAACCACTACAAAAGTAGCTAGTTTCACACACAGAGTACCAGTATCACTGCAACTTCATGGAGAGACCGCCCCCCATTTTGCAATAGGTAGTAAGTAGCAGTAGAAATCAAATCTAATCGTCTATTTAAAGGCATTTTAGACTTTTCTTATCTATTCATCAGGGGTATTTTAGATTTTTCCTAATTCGTTCACAGTTTTGGATTCACCGAATACCTGGTGATCTTCAGAGACCTTTTATCCATTCATCGTTATTCATCAGGATCACAGGTTTATTTTGGCCGTCTACCATATATTTGGCCGTGGACAATAAGTTCTTTTCCTGTAGTGAGGATGTGTTTTATCCTAGAGGACAAATAATATGATGAAATTTTTTATCTTGTTACCCTCTCTGAATTTTACTACTAATACTATAAATAGTAGTATAACTAGATCTAAATTAATTTAAACTATTAGATTCAAAAAATAGACGACTTATATTCATTTTAATCCACTGTAAAAAAAACTCGGTCCTAGCCGTCCAGCCCGCATGCAACGGCTGCTACAAATTTGACGGTTTTGACACAAAATTAAGCATACAAGTGCACTAGACATGGATGTCAATTCTGAAACAAATGGATGGGATTGTGCAATATTTTAATTCTAGTGTAAATCCTAATTGAGCTCAATGCCCCCACCCAAAAAACTGTAGCTTATTGCGCTACGGTACACCCTACTTAAAACGGACGATCAAAGCAAACATGGAAATTGAAGGAGTGGCTTTCAGTTACTGAAAACATAACTTGGGCAGATAAAAGAAGATAACTTGTGCAGGACTGTCATTGACAAAAACTGTCTAGGCACTCTGATGTGGATATACATACCTTCAATACTTTTTGGTTCAATGTTTTAATTATTCGGAAAGAACTACTAAGCCGTATCAAATATCATTAGTGAATTTTTTTTAAGCAATGTTCACTATATTTACATGAGAAATATATACTACCTACTAATAGGTGTTTGCTTGTTGTTAGGTATGAAGATTGAAAGAATATCAGATGGAGTCGAATTATATCGATGAACCATAGTGGAATCTAGCGGGAGGCAAGGAATGATAGGGGCACGCGGAGGATCAAGAATACAACCATGACCACATGGGCCATTCCATACAGTCCAGGGCACCAAGCCCATGTGGGGAGAGCAGCTCATATGGCCACGAGGTCCACTTCATGCAATTGGCCCAAGAGGAGAGGCGAGAGAGGCGTATGGGCCCAAGTAAGAAGCAAGACCACTTAACTAAGGTACAAGGAAGTAAGGCCCAAGCCAAATTCAGATAAGACAAGAAAGCGAAGGAACAGATAAGGTCGAATTAGATTTGGAGAGCAAAAGAGTCCAATTCAGAATGCCAAACCAGTCGTGCTTGAAAAGGTCATAATTCTCACATAAAGGCTCGGATTGCAGCGTTTTTGTACTTGTTTGAAAGCTTGGAATGCCCTCTTTATTTGACTCCATTATGAGATACCAGGTTAATAAGATAGCTATTTACATATATTAACTGTTTTTCGCTTGTTCTTCCTCATTATATATGCATAGATAGGGAAAATTGGACGATTTCTTCTAAAGATCGTTTTGTTTTTCATTGGGAATTGGGAGATTGATATACTTCACTCGATATCTGTAAAGTTTAACATGTGTGATTTTGACGAATCGAAGAATTGCAAGCCCATTGCATCTGGCAGTGGGAGATCAACATATGTTCATTAAGAAAGCATGTGAGTATCCTAATCATATGTTGTAAATATTGGGCAAACCCCTTATCACGCTCCTAGGTCGTCCAAAAACTTCTCAAGGATCTGTGTCGTTAACCGTGCCAAAAGAATGTGTTATTGTCAATAACTGCATCCACTTGAGCCCTGGCAACTGCTACCCCTTTGGTACTATATAAGGATTGGTCAGGCAACAAATCAAGGCGACAAATCAAGACACACCATGTTGTAGCACATTCACACTCTTTGGTCTTTCTGACTAGTAAGTACCACCCATTGTAAACTCTCCTCAATAAAGAAGCTCTATCTCCTTCAGGTAGTCTCGATCTTCGTGTTTTCCGTCGTTAATTCGTAAGATCAACTTCAAAATCATTGGCAATAATATGTTAGGGACTTAGATCCTCTGAAGTTTTAAAAGAAAGACATCGTTCAATGTTTGTCCGATATCAACTGTCCGTGATCATCTAAAGGCCCTTGTTTTCTCATGCCTACCCCCAACAGAACAATGATTTTTCTTTACGCCTCCTCTGCCTGGTCGCTCTCCCGCCATAAAGCAGCTCCACCCCCACCCACATGTTAGCATTGAAGACCTCCAAACCCACACCCTTGACCTAATCTCCATGGTCAACTACCTCCTTTGTGAGCAATGCCTCTTCTTTGTCCTTCTTGGCATGCTCATTGCCTCCTCCATCGCCCTAACTCTCACTATCCCCTTCTCCTACCTTCCAAACCTCTGCCTCCTCTTCTACCCTGCTATCCACTCCTTCGTCTCCTCTTCTCCCCGGTCCCCACCCCTCCACCTCCTACATCCCCACAGGGTTATACTCTCATGTGGATCTTGTTGCCATGATTGGCATTGTGGGGTTCATCAAAAGCCAATGGTTCGAAGACGAATGCGATACAACTTGAAGGGACCAAGATGCGGAAGACAAGTCATGGTTTTGTTGGTGGTGGTTTTGAGAAATGAGGGACATTAGATGATCTCGAATGGTTGATATCAAACGAACGTCACACCGTAACTTTCCTCTACAAAGTTAGAGGATCCTAGTCCATATGCTTATTATTGGCAAAAGGTACCACCAAAATTCCACCATCATCGTTTCTAGATGTTAAGTAGCAATATAACATTGCTCGTTTTCAAGAAAAAAACAATAGTTTTTATCGAAACAAATTCGTTTAGCAACCAACAAGGGTGCAAGAAACTTAAGGTTTTTGAATTTTCTTTTTTAGAGGATGCAAGTTTTGAAATATAAAGCCTCCTTAAAAATCATAATGTGGATTTATGGAAAGGGTTACTAAAACCCTAGTTGGCAGACTAGATTTTTTTTGAGCCGATCAACCCCAAATTAATAGGTGGTCAAAACAAATAGATCTATAGGTAGGAACGAGCTTTTGTCACCATAGTTTCAAAGACCAAAAACAATTTCTCTGTACCCTTTGTAGTGTGAAGTTCTCTACAACATTTAAATTCAAAAAAAAATAGTTTTGTATTTCAAATTTTCCCTCAAGTTTTTGAAAACAAGTATTTCAACCACTTTCAAAAGTTTTGCGAACTTTGGACCTGAAAGTTTGCCTTTTAGATTCGGAAGTTTTTGAATTGAATGTTTTCAAAGAAACTTTTGATTTATTTTTTTCAAGTTGAAACTTTCATCAAGAAAATTTTATTACCTACAAGTGGTAGCACCTCCCCCTCATAGGCTCTTTTGTTAGAGAAGGGAAAAAGGGCGTGGGAGAAGTGAGTAGGAAAAGGGAAAAGAGAGTTAGATGGAGATGATGATATGTGACGTCACATCCTAGAGAAGATGCTTTTAGATTTATTAGTTTGAAGTTAATCTTAAAATAGTTATGCCAGGCCTTATGGATGAATCTATTTAAAAAGTTCGCTAGGATCATCATATATTTTGAACACTGATATGCTCATATGCCCGAGACCTTAGGGACGAATCCATTAAAAAAAAGTACATGCATTTAGAACACCGATATGTAACTTTTAATAAAAGTGTTATATATGTTTGTACACTAAAATGAAATATACGAGTTGGACGAGAAAGAATCTGTGTGGCTTCACCCGGGTAAAAACAGCGTAGATCGACCCTGCCCGAATTCCCATTCTCAGTGGCACGCTGAATGCTGATGCCGTGGCCACGCCGCCCTCTCGTCCGTCCGGCCGTGCGGAGAAAGCAGGCGGGTTGACTCGGACTGTTGACCACGAAGTCTCTCTCTCTAAAGTCCGTGGGTTTGCGCGTCCTCTCCTCCACACCTCTCCCCGTCTAGCGGGCCCACCCACCCGCGCTGGGCCCCCACGCGCTTAGAAAAACTCTCGCCTCGGTTTCTTTTGACGAGCGGCCGAGACTCTCGCTCGCCCACTTCGTCTCCCTCCTCTCTTCCGCTGCTTGCCTTGGACCCGTCCGGTTCCTTCCCACGAAGGCGAGGAGGCCTAGCAGCTTCAGGTGAGCCATCCATGAACCTCCTTTTGTTTTCTCAGTTTGCTTCTGTGGTTTTTTAATTAAGTTCTTTTGCATGCTTGTTGTGGTGTCATGTGATCTTTGCGAGCTCTGGTTTGGTTGGTGGTTGAGGGTTCTTGGGGTACTGCAGCAGTTCCTGGAGCTGTCAGCTAAGTCTAGAGAAGATCGAATTTTGGGTGTTCAAAGTCTGGTGGTGTAATTTGGGGAGAGGAATTCTGTGCGTGCTGTTGGTGTGGTACAATACAAGCCTTGAGGAGGTGTAAGGGTTGTTTGTGAAGTGCTTTTTTGTTGAAGGCCCCTGTGTGTGAAATCAGAAAGAAAGATAGCATGTCTTTGTGTGTGTGTGTTTTGGATGGTGGCTTCTTTTGGTAGATTTTTTTTTCTCTGAAAGGTGGGGAGCCTTTTTGCGGTTAGAGCCGTTTGTCTTGGATACGAGAAATCAAGATATTAAATAAGGAGGCCTTTTGATTGTTTTTTTCTATAGTAGAATTGTGGCCTCAATTGACGGTTCATGAGTTAGCACCTGCCTCCATCAGATGATTGCACTGTTATTGTTAGGGATTACCATGCATCCAGTTGCACTTATTTTTTGTTACCGTGCATCTTAGCAGAAGGTTTACAACTTGTGTTACTTGCTCTGGCTGTAGCGGGGTCCGGTTCTCTACTGATGTTGTCCGCATGTTATTCATACTCTTTGGGTTTAGCAATATTGCAATCAAATCGAAATTTCATTTTAGATAGTGGAAGATAAAACTGGCATAGCAACTTCCAGATCAGAATATGGTTGCTGTCACCAAGCAGTGCACATCTCTATTTTGTAACTTGTATTATAATTCCCGTGTAGGTGAAGATTGAATTGTGAAGTGGTGTTGCTCATCGACGATAGGTTGCATTGATTCGCACAAGTGCTCGATGACAGATCATTGTGCCGCTTTGAGGGTTATTCTTCTCTTGATACTAAGTGCCACTTGTTTCGGTTCTGACGCTGATGTTCAATGCTTGAAAACCGTTCTGCAATCCGTGAAAGATCCCAACGGTATACTCAAATCCTCATGGAGTTTCGGCAACATCTCTTCTAATGGTTACATATGCAAATTTACCGGTGTGGAATGTTGGCACCCGGATGAGAACCGAGTTCTTTCTTTGCGTCTCGGCAACCTGGGTCTTCAGGGTCAATTTCCTAAAGGTCTTCAGAATTGTAGCAGTATGACTGCGCTGGATCTGTCAAGTAACAACTTTTCAGGACCGATCCCTATTGACATCGCCCTGCAAACACCTTATTTGACATCCCTGGACCTCTCCTATAATAGTTTTTCGGGTGAAATCCCAGTAAATATCTCGAATATGACATACCTAAACACCCTCAACCTCCAACATAACCAATTGAGTGGTCCAATTCCACCGCAGTTCAATCTTCTTGGTCGGTTAACATCGTTCAATGTTGCAAACAACAGGCTATCAGGGCCTATTCCAACTAGTTTTAAGAATTATTCGACATCAAATTTTGCTGGTAATCAAGGGCTTTGTGGAGCTCCACTGGATGACTGCCAAGCTTCATCGAAGAGCAAGAGCAGTGCAGCAATCATTGGAGCTGTTGTTGGCGTGGTAGTTGTGATCATAATTGGTGTGGTTGTTGTGTTCTTTTTCCTGCGGAAATTACCAGTCAAGAAGGCAAAGGATGAGGATGAAAATAAGTGGGCCAAGAGCATCAAAGGAACAAAAACCATCAAGGTAAGCTACTTTGCTGTTCTTTTTTTTTTCTTTTTCTTTCTTTTAGCACGAAAGGCAATTTCGAGTAACATTGTTCACGAAAGGTTTAACAAAATCTTATTGACATGGCTTTCTCAATTGTCCAGGTTTCTATGTTTGAGAATCCAGTTTCAAAGATGAAACTAAGTGATCTTATGAAGGCTACCAAACAATTCAGCAAAGAAAACATCATAGGTACTGGGAGGACGGGGACTATGTACAGGGCAGTGCTACCTGATGGTTCTTTTCTTGCTGTCAAAAGGCTACAAGATTCACAGCACTCTGAATCACAATTCACGTCAGAGATGAAGACACTCGGCCAAGTAAGGCATCGCAACTTGGTTCCTCTTCTGGGATTCTGCATTGCTAAGAGGGAGAGGTTGTTAGTGTACAAGGACATGCCCAAAGGTTCACTCTATGATCTGTTAAACAATAATAGTAACATGGAATGGCCTCTGAGGTTAAGAGTTGGTATTGGTGCAGCAAAAGGCCTTGCGTATCTTCACCACACCTGCAATCCTCGAATCCTTCACCGTAATATAAGCTCCAAATGCATCCTCTTGGATGAGGACTACGAACCAAAGATATCAGATTTTGGACTTGCTAGGCTTATGAATCCAATAGACACTCATCTCAGTACCTTTGTTAACGGAGAATTTGGAGATCTTGGTTATGTGGCGCCGGAGTATGCACGCACGCTGGTGGCCACGCTGAAGGGTGATGTCTACAGCTTTGGTGTGGTTCTGCTTGAGCTTATCACTGGTGAGAGGCCTACTCATGTTTCCACTGCTCCAGAGAATTTCAGAGGGAGTCTAGTAGAGTGGATCACTTACCTGTCGAGCAACATGCTTCTCCAAGATGCAGTTGACAAGTCGTTGATAGGGAAGGGCAATGACAGCGAGCTAATGCAATTCCTGAAAGTCGCATGTTCCTGCACACACTCCACTCCAAAGGAGAGGCCAACCATGTTTGAGGTTTACCAGCTCCTTAGAGCCATTGGGGAAAAGTATCATTTCAGTGTAGAGGATGACTTGATCCTGCCACCTCTAGGCGCAGATGGAGAAACTCTGGATGAGCTCATTGTTGCCCAATAATTGCAAATCCATTTATCGCAGAAGGCAAACATGATGGCATGGCTCCTCTTCTGTACGCTTTTATTTTTCCATGGGCATTACCGTGCTTCAGTGAGTAAAGTGGCTTATATGATGTACTAATTAGTAGCAGTATACTGCATGCAGTATATAGTACTCTTTAGTTTGGTTGTTTTGCACCCTTGGGAGGTGCTAGTAGCAGAAAGGATACTTTTCATGCAGCCAATTTGGTGATGGGGGTAGGTTGTTACTCCATTATGGGACAATGTCATTATACAGATGCAGTAGTGCTCTTTGGTAGGCCATTTCACATTATCCTTGTTTGTACCATAGAATGAGCAAGTCCGCAGCCTGCACTTGCGAATGTGTGAAATGGCAGCTTATGGTAGATAGATTCTTTAGCCAAAATGCCCTGACGATCAATCTACATGTAGCGTATGCAAGCAAGCTTGAAAATTTTCACTTCTTGTGATGTATGTGCTGTGACCAGTGTTTGTGTTTACTGTACCTTCCTCTGCGAAAGCAGAGGTCTTTGTAAAGATTAGATACCCACTTTGTTGTTGGTCGAAACACTTTTTTTTCTAGTCTAAACGGACTTTTTGACCTTTTGAATTCGGCCATTGATATATATCTCAAAATATTGAGATTAATCGGAGAAAAATGATATATGCATATTCATCGCTAAAAGTATTTTCATAAATACTATGATTTTAAGACATATTCTGAATGTTCAAAGGGGCAAATTGGATGTTTCCCTTTGGAATATTTATGGTAACAAAAAAATTAACAGTTGAAGATGGTATATGGGAGACGACGCCATGTCAAAAACAGTCATTCTCTTCCCTTTTCAACTGGAGGAAGCAATTGACTTGACCTCACTAGTATTCATAAGAATAAAGGCTTTCATATGAAAAATAAAACTGTAACGTTGGCATGAGCCTAAGTGGCTCTAATCAAAGCTAAACCCTGTCTTAGCAACACGGGTTATACTTGCACCCGGGGCTTCTCTGGTTTGTAGGATTTTTTTGAGGATTCAAACCCTTAGTATATTTTTTTTCTATATAGGTTGTTTGGAACATAGAACTCTTTTAGAATGCATTTCCACTCTAATTCATAGGAAAACAAACATGAGCTCAAACCTCATGTTATTTTTTCCTTAAGAAGCCCAATGTACTTTCCCTTTTCCCACTTTCACTCTCTCTTTCACTATATTTGTCTGTCATTGGAAGTATCCATTTTAATAGATTTGTCTGTAGAGGGGAGCAAGAGTGTAGTTATTGTAATTTTTTCACCCTCTATCCCTACTTAAATTCTTTGGAAGATGTTAAATGATTGTAGTGTGTTATTTAGTAGGGGTATGTAAGGTCATTTTTCATTAATTATTTCCTAGATTTAGTGCTTTCTTGGCCTGAACGCATGGTGGGCTGTGGACAAACATTGTGAAACTGAGTAGTATCCAATCTCTAAATTTCCGCATTTCCCACATAAGACATGAAAGTCCAAAGATATCTTTTGAGCAATTTTTGCGATTAACCATATGTTTTTCGTATTCCTGCATTCTTAGATTCCTGTGTCGCAAAGAGGCCTCTATTAGGTATGTACAGTGGTATAGACTGCAGCTGTCTATAATATATCTCTACATCATCTATAGACAGCACTAAAAATAACTCATACAATGGATCGTCTATATAGTTGTTTGTAATGGTCTTTCATCTAAATAACAGACTGTCTATACAATGGTACATAAAATAGAAAGTCATCTATAAGATCTGTCTCATTAAATAGTAGACAAATGAAATCTTTCTCTCCATCCACATCACCTAAAATTCTAGGTGGCATGATTTTATAGACAGCTGACATGTACCATTATACATACCCTAAGTGCCACTTTGTCATTTGGCAAAATGGGATACATCAATTCCTCGTCTCTTTGAAAAATGCAAGAATGCTACAAATTGAACGCCTATTCTCTTCTCTAACAAATCTATAGGGGTTCTACGGTAGGTCAGAACTTGGAAGCCATAACTTCTGACGAGCACCCATGCCCCCGCCATGGCGTCGCGCGGGTCTCAGGGGCAAAAGAAGTTTGGCTTGGTTCGCGCGTCCCGCGACGAGGGTTTGACGCCCGTTAGGTATCCATCTCTCTCTCGCCCCGCCCCCCGCGCGTGTTTCGGTACCGTTCGTTCCAAATTGGTGCAAAACGCTGGCTTTGCTTTGGAGGCGTCACGCGGGAGACCGCGCGGAGCATTCAGAAATTTCGTGGGCCGATAGCCCCTATAATCTCCTTTGCAGCGCTAGCAGGAAGAGGCAATTTGGGTAAAGTGATTTCTCCAACCGGGATTAGGGTTTTAGGATCCTCACCTTGAGGCACAAGGATGGGGAGAAGCTTGGCATTTTAACCTAAATTTCAAGCATTCTGTTGGCGATCGGCAAGGCCCCATCCCGTAATCGTTGTTTCTGTGAATGAAAATGCTTGTCTTGTTACAATTTTTTAGGATCTTTTAAGATTTATTGCATTATAGATTCTTTTAGACAAGCTTTGTATACGATCTAAGCAAGACAGAGACGAGCTTGAACTATCATGGGACCTAATCTTTCAGGGCTTATGTACATTTTCTCTTCTTTTAATACTGAACAACAAATAGGCATTTGCTTATTTACTCCGTAAATTTAGTTACGATATCTTTGCATGAATTATAGCTTTTTTACTAGAAGAAATATCCTGTGCAATCACCTATATATGTGCAAGCGTGTAATCAAGCGATCTGGAGCACCCAATCTATATCCAACGCTGGCTGCTGTTTTTATGTTTAAACCCTCCCACCTCACCCTCCATCTCTTCTCAACTTGCCTCGAAATTTGTTTAACACTCTCGCCAAGAGCAGCGTTGGATATAGATTGGGTGCTCCAGATCGCTTGATTGCACGCTTGCACACATATGGGTGATTGCACAGGATATGTCCCCTTTTTACTACCAACTTTTAGTGACTACTAACTAGCAGTTTTCTAAACAAAGGCCATCAAAACGATAAAGGTCCCCTACTTGTTACGTTTATGGCCATTTCAAGGTTTGCTTGTTTTATCGGGCCGTTTATTCGGTTTAACGGCCGTTAATGTTTAACAGGCCCATTTTATCATGTCGCTTATTTGGGTAAAGTTGAAAGATTTCCATATGACATAAAACATTAAGACATGCATGAGATGAATGCTAGCTTTGCTTTTTATTGCCACTTGAGATGTTCATTCATTCAATTATGATTCTTTAATTGCATTCACATCATGCCATCTTTCTTCTTCATGATACCGCTATGGACAATTGTTGATAGTCAGGTAGTTTCATTCTATATGGATGAAAGAAGATGAATTAGATACTTATTTTGTTATTGCAAGCACATTCATATATTTATCTAAATTTTAAATAGTAAAACCGTTTACAAGGCCGCTTGTCGTACAAACAATAAAAGGTGGGTGACTGTTCATTCACCGTTTACCATTATTTAGAATATTGCTAACTAATATGAATTAACTCACAGTTCCAAAGCTTGGGAGATAGGAGTAGATGGAAAGTGGGGATAGTGCTTTGGGTGACAATGGTATGCCTTTATGGGGACATGTTAAAGTGTTGGATGGGTCTAGTCCTCGTTATGGAGCAAGTGTGCGGTTCTTATATGGCTATTGCAATTGTGTCTTTCGTGGAAGCAATTATACAGTGAAGGCACATTTGTTTAAAATTTCTGAACATGGAGTTGATCAAGCTTGTCCAGGTGTGACTGTCAATATCCTTGCACAACTTTGGAGAGGGCTTACTGCATCAGAATATTCAATTCCAACTAACAAGCCTACAAAAATGCCCTTGACACAATGTGCTACTAGTAACTATTCTGGTGGCATGTTGTGAGGAATCGATTTAATAAGGTGAAATGCATTGCTTTATCAGGATGCATCTGGTTTGCTCATTGGCATGGTTTTCACGGCATTGCCTTGGCGTCATGGTGCTCTGGATGGGACACCAGGGATGCTCTCCTCACCTTGGTCATCAAGGCAGGAGCCTAGGAAATTGTGGCGTCCACGGCGTCGCCAAGGTGTCCACGGCGAGCGGCTAGGTGGGCGCCTTTGCCAGCTGGCAGGGGGGTGTGCGGGTTAAGTTGGCGCTATAGGGTATGGAACCCTAGCCTCCACTGCCCCTCATTGCGCTAGCCGCTGACGGGCTCCCTTCCCTCCACTCCCTCTGGCAAGCTCCCCTCCCTCCTTCATTCCCTCCGGCAAGCTCCCCTCCCTCCTCCACTCTGTCCACCAGGTATTCTTCATCTTCCTCTGCCTCTACTTGTTTTGTTCCTTTTCCTCTGCTCTCCCTCTCTTGTGCCTCTCTAATTTGCCCTCTCAAGTGTTGCTCACCTTACCTCTCCTTCAGGACGCCATGGTGTCCTAGTGCCTCTTAAGCACCGTGGTCGCTAGGTACGCCGTGACAACCATGCTCATTGGTTCTTCACCATTTTTGTGGGACCCATAGCTTTTGCTAATGGATTAAATTCAAATAGTTTAATCGCCATTATCTGGATAAGGCAGCACCTTGATATTTTTACTATGATTTCAAGCATTCACACTGCATGTTTGCAGGCACCCACAAGAAAACTAACTTTACTACTATATTGAGTCATTGACTTTAGTCAAATGAAAGATCAAGACACTGACCACTAGGACCTACTTGAGAAGTTGGTTCTTTTGTGTGCGCACCAGGCAAAACTTGACTTGCCATAGGGTCTAATGCTCAGACTTGGAGCAAGGGCCACTCCTGGACCAGGATAGAAATTCTTTACAATTTAATTTTACACAGGGCACAAATTTAGGGCTTGTTTGGGGGCTACTACTTAGGTCAGAATCTTGATTTTGGCTTATTAGGTCAGAAGCAAATATGAATCGTGGCTATAGCTTTTCTTGAGAGGTCGTTTGGCAAATTAGCTATAAGTTGGCTGTTGCAAATGTAGCTGGTGCTTAAATGACTGAAATAACCTTGAGAGTTACGAAGGCTTGTTTATACGCTGATTTAACTTAAATATTGATCTTTTGGATTATATTTGTGAAAATATTAAGTGATGAATAACTGAGCATTAGTTATATTTTATTTTTTTTCACAATATTACATATATTTTGTTTACTTTTCTTCACGAACCTTTTGTTTATCTTGTTCGATGCAAGTACATGACAGCATACAAGACCAAACATAATGATTTGAGATTATATTTGACTTATATCCTTTTTTTGCAGCACTGATTTGAGATTGAACCAACCAAGATATGCAACGCTACCAAACATAATGAAAGCAAAATCTAAAGTTATTAAGAAAGTTTGGAAGCTTGGAAGCCTAGAACAACAACGAGCAAAACCTTAACTCACCGAGAATTTGCTCGTTGCTGAAGGCTAGCACGAGCAGCATGGACATCTTACCAGAACCAGTAAAACATGTAAAAAAGCCTTAGTTGGCGAGTGAACTGATTTTGATCGGATGAACTTTATTCAAGATCTCGATCCACAGAGATATATTACAATGAACCAAACGAATGACAAAGGAAACCTCTTCTCCCTTATTCCTTTTTCACTGTCAGCCTTGATCCTACGCGCTTAAGCCGCCCTTTCTGCTTGCCTAACCTATCAACCACTAGCCTCTAGTTCCCCTTGGAGCATTGCTTCTCCAGTTCTTCGATGAATCTCATGAAGTTGAGGATGATTCTCTTGCCTTTAGGGGTGATGATACTCTTTGGGTGGAATTGGACCCCCTGAAATAGTTATCATTAGCAGTTAGCACTCACAGGAACTCTGGGAAAACACCACAAGTACGAGTTGTCCATAAGAAACAAATAATGTGGTGCAAAAGCGCAAGGTGAGAGATACCTGGATATGCTTGTACTTCATTGCATACTATTGCTCATACTCACCTGATCAAGCCTTGTTCTATACACTCATACAACACACTGCTAATACTAGTCCACATAATTATCCTCTATCATACTAAGTATGGTTAGTAATTAAGCTATACTTGTAAAGTATAGTTTGTACTTTAGCTATAGTTTTGAGTCTACGACCAAGTTTTCGAGAAGTCGACTAAGTCGGGTTTGTATAGCTGAGTTGTTCCGGTGAAGCGCTAGTCAACAAAGGAATGCTGGTTTTCTTAATAAGAGGCAAGCTGCGTTCACACCCCTTTTAATAAATATTGTCCTATTTTATTTGTTACATTTCAGTATACTTAATTCATGCGTTTATCTTGTTAAATAATCATCAAATTACATTTCTAAAGTTATAATTTGGATACTAGTGCGCATGGTTATCACGGCGCCCCGGCAAGCCGAGTCACCTGGACGCCTAGGCGACAGTTAGGTGACCAACTAGTTCAGATGTCAAGTTCAAGTATAGTTAAAGATTCCTATGTACAAAATAATAATTCAAGCTCAAATATAGCAGAGTGAGGAGTGATGTGTAGTACCTTGTATAAGTCCTGTACAAAACAATTGCGAGAGCTTGAAGATCATTATCAATCGTCTAATTGAGCCATCTCAATTCTCAAAGCATCATTATCAGTCATTTTCTATACAAGCTAGAATAAGCATTCAATACTCAATACTAGTACATCAAAGAAATACTAAGGCCCTGTTTGGGAGAGCTCTAGCTCCCAGCTCCAGCTCAGATCTGAAACTAGTTAAAATAAAATGAATTAAGTTTATATTTTTAGTCTAAAATGTAAACAAGATGATCTACCTAAACACTCTTAATGTATCCACAGCTCCAGCTCCATAAATTTCTGGAGCTAGAAATACCCTGCTCCACCAACTCCACAGATTTTAGTGGAGCTGGAGCTATCCCAAACACCCTCTAAGTAGCCAATACTCAATACTAAGCACTACTAGTACTCAATATACTCAACAGTCAACGCTAAGAAGTCAATACTTACTCAATACTAGTACTCAATGGTAATACTAATACTCAATAGCGAAACAAGATCATAAATTCCTCCAGTTGTCCAACAGCATCCCTTTCAGAGTTTACTTCAATTGTCAAGACTCGCATCGGCTCAGCCATTCCTCATCTCACCGGCCACCGAGCTGCATCCCAACAGCACCGGCCACCGAGCAAGAGGCCAACGACAGCCCAACACCGAGCGCATCAGTCAAGCAAGAGGAGAAGCATCGGCTCTGTTGGACTTCCTCGGTGGACGGGGAGAAGCAAGAGGAGAAGCCGGGAGCCCGAGAGGCAGAGGGGGTAGCCGGGACCGGGAGGTAGAGGGGGAAGCCGGGACCGGGAGTCGGAGGTGGAGGGGGAAGGCTGGACCTGGAGACAGAGGCGGAGGGGCAAGCCGAGACCGGGAGGCGGAGGGGGAAGCCGGGAGGCGGATGGGGAGGGGGGAGGAGGAAGGGCTAATCGGTGGCAGCGGCGATGGTGAAGTTGCTGGCGCCGTTGCTTGCTAGGGTTTCTCTACCCAAGTGAGTCTTCTTTCCGTGCTACAGTAGTCCAGTCCCTAGTGCTCAAATAGCTCGGCTCAGTCTAGTCCAGACGGCCGCCAAGACACCCGGCCAACGCCTAGACGTCCACGCTGTAACGCCAGGACGTCCAAGCGGACGCCTGGCCATCTTCAGGCAAGGCACCGGGCCATGGTGCCTCCGGCTGGCCGCCTGGACGCCTAGGCGACGCCGTAATAACAGTGCTAGTGCATTCATAATTGAGATACGTATGATTTATTTATCGATCGCTAATTTGGTAGCTTTACCATTGGAGTGCATACCCGTTAAGTGGGGTTGATACTATTGTTTGGAGCTAGGGTGGCTGGTCTTATAAAAGTTAGCCATTGCTCCTGGAGCCAGGTTGACTAGCATGGGTTGGTCATCATTCTTTTGAGTAGTTGACCAGAGTCTATGCAAGAAGACTGTTGACACTCATGTTTTTATGGCACCTGTATGGTCTAGCATGTACATTGAAACTATCTGGCTGTCCATAGCAAAGCTCTGCTACATTGCGAAGTGGTTGCAATGTGAGATTAGTGAGTTGATTGCCTCTGCAGATTTATTAAAACAAATAGTGATAATCTAAATTTCCTTTTTAGATATAATATTGTTCTTGCTAAGTATTTGTATACTCATTCTTGCATTGGGTGTTAAACGTAGTCTGAAAGTCAAGATTGAGACATTGACGGTTAAGATATAGGTGCGGGGATTTTGGGTGGCACCACTAGTTATAATATTTTGTTTTGGTTTGTTTCAAAATAATCAGTTGATGTAAACTATGACCTTTAGTAAATAAAATAAAGCTTCCACTATGTATTAATTACTCTGTATTCCACAGATGTAAAATGTAAAAGTTGTACATCTAGCATTAACATGATTTCGGTATTAATCCGTGATTATGTGGCGGCTGTCGTGTAGGCCTATGTTCGGGCCATGACACATGTCAGGTATGGGCAAAGCTATCCCCCCCACCCCACACACACACAAAAAAGAAGAAGAGGAATTCAGCTGTATAAAAAGGACTAATCATGTGCCCATGCGCTGCAACAAAAACTCAATTTTCGACAAAAAATTTATTTGCAAAGAGCACTAACAGTGGCAAAGGTGGATAATTAAAGAGCAGTGGTAAAGGTGGGTAATTAAGAGCACTAATAGTAGCAAAGGTGGGTAATTTTGATGAAGTGATGCAGGAAAAAACTCTCATATTATATAGTAGAGATTATGTATGAAAAGTCTAAATCACTTGGATGCTCTATTTGCAAGAATGTTCTATTATGTAACAACGTAAACATGTATGACACTTCCTTTGGTGTGTCGGCAAGGAGATCATGACAAGGCCTTTAATGCATATACTGCCACCGACTTCACCCGCTAAGGTTTCGCTCTCACACCCTCTCTGCGCCTTGCAAGTGTCACCGACAAACTCAGCACAGCCCTCTCGAAGTCAAATAACGATACATGCAAATTACTTAGCCGTGTCGTACCCATATAGACATGTGGTTGTCTTTGATAGCATGGCCCATGGTAACACAATCGGTCCTTAATTGACTAGGGCGGACAATCACATTCCAAAATTTTGTGCATCCCGCACCGCCATCCAACCAATCCGCCTTGCCTAAATCATTTTTCACTTTTAATTTCAAATTAATACCGGCAACACCAATTGCCATAAGTTTCACAATTCCTTTTGAATCAAGAATGAAATCATTTCCATAATGGTAAGGTACCGACGTGATTAAGCATGGCTAAGCATTTTCTACTAGCTCCCATAACAAAATGTTTACCATTAATTACAGTAATTAGTTTTCCTAGGGTGTCAATGGTTGGCAACATGAATTTCAATGTGGTATAACAATTTGGCATTTATCTAAGCATTTGAAATGACATTAAAATATAATACGTAAATCAAATAGCATGCACTAATTTAAAAATAAAATAGCATTTCATAAACTTGGGTTCAATATGGTCAAGGAGACTTGCCTTCACCCTCTACCGCTGCTGCAACCTCCGCTGGATGCTCCTCTTGCTCAACCAAAAGGTCGCCTACACGCTAAACACGCAAATCGAGGCAAAATAAATAAAACCAGAAATAAATAAAATTCAAAATTCATAAAAATGACACCAACAGATAGATCTTGATTTTAGATGAATTTAGAAATTTGAATCGTTCAATCGGAGTTCGAACGGAGGAGAACGGGCTTCAAGTTTCTCGAGAGAAAATCGGAAAAATGAAAAAAAGTCGACACGTGTTGCTACGTGATTGGCTGGAAATTCGGAAATTCGTCAAAATCGGGAAAATGGGAAATCCCATCGTGGCTGACCGTGGGACCCCGTGTCAAGGACACCCATGCCGGTATTGCCGTGGTGAGGTGGCGCTGAGGTGGCGCTGATATGGCCGATACGTGGCGGACACGCGGGATGCTAGGGCACACGTGGCATACACGCGGCGCGACATGGTGACATACCACGATCTACTTGGCGAGAGGTGGCGCGACACGTGGTGCCGACGCGCGCCACACGTGCATCTAGGGCGAACGGTGACGGCGACGCGATGCACGTGGCAACACATGGCGCCACGCGGTGTTTGATGCGGACATGGCGCCACGTGGGTACCTGCGCGCCACTCGGTCTTGGCAGCAGCAGAACCGGCGATGAGGTGGCGGCTGTCGGTTCGGAGGCTTACCGAAAACCTTGGCGCAGATCCGCCGCTGAGGATTGATCCGACGGCGCGAGAACTCAAGAAGAGGCGGCGAAGAGGCGGCGCTAGCCGCCGGAGTTGGAGAAGACTGACGCCGAAGCAGCGAATCCGTGGCGGTAAAGGCGAAAAGAATTAGCGATTCTAGTAGAGGTTGACGAGGTGAACCCCATGGCACTAGAAACGGCGGCGGAGACTCACCGGAGTGGTTGAAAACGGCGGCGGAAGAACACGGGCACGACCGGCAACTTCGGCGAGGTCAAGCGGCGCAACCGCGGCGACTTCGGAGGGGTGAGACGGGGGAAAATGTGCGGAGGAGAGGAACCTCGGGCGGCTCTGAGGTTTTTATAGTCTAGGATGCGTAGGGCACGGAAAGCAAGGCGGCGGCGGTGTAGGGCTCAGACGGCGGCGCGACTTAGAGGCGACGTGGCGCTCGACTGACCGTAGGATCCGGATCGGACGGGTGACGCGTTAGGGTTTCAGCCGCAGCTAAACGACACGGCTCGGAATCAGCCGTTGGATGATGATCCAACGGTGGATACGCGAGGGAGGATTAGGGTTTGGCTGGAATGGGCCGGGCGGTGAGGTGAACAGGAGTGGGCCGGCTGAGATGAACAGTGATTTCGGCCCGGGGAAGAAATAAGATTTAGGAATTAAGAAAACCCTTAAAAATCCGAATAAAATTCAATAAATCCAAATAAATATCAAATAAATTCAGAAAAATCCCCAAAAATACAGAAAAATCCAATGAAGCACAAGGAACCCAACAAAAATAAGAATTAATTAATTTAAATTATAAATTAACCAAATTAAATTCTTGTTGACTTTAAAATTCTGTTTAAAATCGGATTTAATTCGAGAAAATTTTCCTTTGGTTCGGATTTTGAAATTCGAGTTCAAGAACTTGAAAACGGAATGTTACAAACCTCCCTAACAAGAAATCTCGACCCCGAGATTTGGAACTAACTAGGAAAAAGGTTGGGGTAGTCCGTCAAGATCCTCCTCGCTTCAAGTGGCTTCCTCCTGAGGATTGCTCCATTGGACTTTCGTCTTGTGATTCCTAGTTGATGTCGAGAAATAGAGAAGACTTCTATTTTAATTTTAGGTAAGGTATGAGAGATAATAATACTTTCTACATGTCTCTTTTGTTTAAATAACTAGTATTGTTAATAATCTAATTTATATAGTGGTATGTAGTATGATTAGAATATTTGAGGTGAAAGAAAAGATGCATTGTCATTACTCTCATTTGGGGAAAACGAATGTTTAATATCAAGAAAGGTATTTGAACACAATGGTTGATCTGTATAATTCAACGTTAGGCGTTTAAATGAGTTGAGAATAAATGTCATTTCGAGTTGACTTTAAATTGGAAAACATGTATAGATAATTCAAGTATTGGGTTGAGGTAAGAGGATTATAAGATGATTCATGGTGATTTAACTTGTTTGCTCACTTTGGTAAACAAAGGGTTTTCATTTTCTTTGGTTTTGAAAACTATGAAGGAATAAAAGGTATAGACTCAAAAGATTGTTTGCGGGAATTGAATACACAAGGCGTTACTCAATACCACAACAAGTGCCGGTACAATCACATAAGAAAGATGTTTACGTTCGAGCACGATATCGAGGCGGGGTTGTTCTAGACACTTGATGTTTTCTAGGTCTTTGAGATAGCTTGGAAATTATTGATGTTTTCCTTGTCGAGGTGAAGTAAAATTCTTCTTGGGTAGGTGTTGGCGAGGTATTCAAGTTCTTCTCGGTTGATACAAGTGACATTACCCATTTATTTGAAACAATGAAAGGTTGTTTGCTAATGATATAAAATAGATGATCAGAAGTGACTAGGATCAAAGAGTTGATCTTAAAATTAAACTTATACCCCGTAAGGTTCAAATACATAAGTATCATACCTAGCACTACACCTAGCGGGTCATAAACTTCTTTCGCGAATTCATGCTGTAGGTAAATGCCATGAATGATTGGATTAACATTTTGAGTTGGATTGATATATGTCTAAGGAAGTGTTTGTCTCCAAATTCTTGAGGTTGCCTTGGAGAATGTTGCGTAGCTTGTCGGGGTTGAGAATGAGGTAGAGTTTGCTTCTTGCTTTAGGCAACAGTTGGCATAATACTTATGTTTTTTAGTAGCAAAGGCAAATAATATTGACTTTCGATATATATATATATATATATATATATATATATATATATATATATATATATATATATACACGACAATTATTCATTGGTGTTATTAGAAAGATGAATAGATGACAATTGAGATTGAGGATAAAGTTGAGCGTAATTCTTCTAGGACAAGCATCTTCGCTCAATCGCCCTTTTCTTTATCTGCTTCTTCTGAATGGACCGCTTGATTTTATTTCTTCTATTCTTGGAGTTATAAACTTGATCGCGACATTTTTGGTATGTCTACGACTATAGGAGATATTTGTTCAAACTTGTGGACATCGTTTAGAATTTGGTTCTTTTCGTGATGTTGAAGCATTCACGCTTTTCTCATGATGTCAAGTTCATTATTTGTATACTTAATATTATCTTGTGAATTTCAATTTGTTGTTTCTCGTAACATTCTTTAGCCTAATGACTTTCTTTATCGGACAAGGAACATGCCATTGAGATTACCATTTACTACTTTCTTAGTGAAGGTAGTTAGGATCAAGTGTTATTTCTATAATTCCTTAAGTGATATTTCTTGTGTGGCTGGTTTTCTTCCTCTTTTGATCACCAAATCTTGAGCAAAATTGTATTGGCGACTTATCCGATCAAGGGCATTGAACTAGACAATAATCTTGACATTCACAAGGGTAATGTTTATATTGCTTACAGGATATTTTCTAGGAGAATGATTTCCTTCACAGGAGCAATTGATTGCACTCTCATCAACAACATGACCTATTTCTCCATAGCGAGTGCAAGCACGAACTTGGATTGACCGGGTTGACAATACTTCAAGGAACAATGTAGGTATCAAATAAGATATAGAAGTAGGTTTCTAGTTTAAACCATTTCCTTCTCGAAAGAAGCTACACCAATATTAGAAATATCTTGTGCGAGTTTTAGAACGAAAGGTGTGCATTTGGTGATTTGTTCAATTACAAAGTGAGCATTTACACCATGGTTATAGATTCTAACACATTTTTTATGAACATTGAGAAAGTGGAGAGTTATGACGATTGCTATGGGGAAAGGAAGTGCCCTAGCTAAATACAACGAATTTGGTTGAACTATGGTAGGATTATCATTTCTTGGCAAAGGAGTGTCTTATGGGTTTCACGAATTAGATGAGGAGTGTTAGTAGTTTACACCGAGAATCATTAGTAAGAATAAGCTAATTTAAAGAGAGATATAGAGTACGTTAAAATATTTGAGATGAATGAAAGGTTGCATCTCAACTAGAGTTATTTGGGGAGGACTCAAGGTCAATTATAAAGGCTAATTTAATTATTATTATTTTTTACTCATTACTTTAGTAGATGTATTAATGAATTGCGTCATGCATATCCCGCAACAATATTTTTTAGAGTAAGGCTACTTAGATGGAATTACATTTGGATTACACGGCAACAATTGCTCTTTTAAAATTTCCTTAATTAAAATTTTCTTATTAGGTAGGGTTAACACATCGTAAATTTCAATCTAGTGGTTTAACATTCACGAGAGTAACTCTAAAACAATACAAAAGATTTACAACAAAATTTCAATAACACATAAACAATATGTATACATTTTGCTTAGTATGTAGGAAGGGTATCTATGGTTTTCTTCTACTTGTCGAATCATACATATTTACGCATAAGAGGTTTACCATATCGCTAGAATAATATATAGCTCGCATAATGCTAGCTTTTATTGTAGGCTATTCTAAGATCGAAGTTTCTTTTAATTTTTGCACCACTTGTTGTGTTAGTCTTCCAAGGCTTCTATGAAGTCGAAGAGGTTGTGATGCTTCGCTATCCCCATCTTCTTGAAGTTCTTGATATAGACGTCATGATGTTGCTGACTTGTTACCAGAATTCTTTTCAAAAGATTTGTTCGCGATTTTCATTTATAAAAAAGAATAAGGAAAGAAATACTTCTAAAAGGGATGCCTTAAGAGTGAAGAAAGAAAATTCTACACAAGGGAAACGAGTACATAAATAAGGAGACTAAATTCTATAGATTAGCAAAGAGTATATGTATAACTGATGCTACTCTCTTTATATTTCTTTTAGAAAAATAGGACTTTCAATTCTTCCAGTTTTCATTTAAACAACCATTCAAATCTTTCCATTCGGAAGTATAGAACTTTTCTAGTTCTAGCTCATTTTTATGGTATATAATCTAGATAAGCAATGAGGTGAGTTTTAAAACATGATTAGAAATTATTATTGGATCATTAAGTTTTAACTAGCCTAAAGCACATAAGCTAGTTTGGTGTTGCTAATGTGGTAAGATCTTAACTTGATTTATATATGAATGGTGTGATCTCAAGCAAAGCTAAGAGTAGTAATGGAGATCATTACATTAATCTCATTGAGGTTTTATTTTATTTATTTTAAGAAAGATTGATGACCATAATGGTTACCTTGGTAAGAAGTTCTATGGAAAGGAGATAACTTTGTGGAAGTTTTATAGAGAAAAGAGATAAACTATTTTATAATTTCTTAGTTATCCTATGGGTTAAATTTTCCATATTCACACATAAGGACAACTTATGGTGAAACTTTAACCAAGAGGTTAAGTTTACACATAAATCAGTCCTGACATTCAGGATAAAGACCAATTTCAAGTAGCGAAACATAACGACAACGTAAATTGCTCTATATAACTAGAGCGGAATAATATGCTACACGTAAGGGTGCTTATCTTATGGTAGGTTCTAATATATCCTAATCTTCCGCCTTTTCCTGTTGGGTGATGTTGTCTCTTCATGAAGTAAAATCTTCGTTGATTGGAATATTGTAGAGGACCGTAAACTTAGAGATATTCCATGAGATAAGGTCAAATTTAACTTTTCAAAATAGTATTCCGAAAAGGGAAGAAATAAGATCCTAAGAGTAAGGTAAGAAGAGATAAACTATTAATTACCAGTTTGTTGATTTGATTTCAAAAATAGTTTTGAAATTCTAACGGTCATTCTAACTAGGGTTGCGACCTACAGTCGATATGGCTCTGATACCACCTCTGTGGGGACCCGGATTACCAAATCCGACCCCTCTCAGTGTTTCAACCGCGCTAGTCTGAGAACAATTTAGCGCGCACGATTATCTGAAGGATGATAACACGTACATATCAAAAGTAAATAACGATAATAAGCAAAAGAGTGTAACAACGTAAACATCCATCATCACCTTATTACAAGTATGGAGCCTTCGGCTTAAGTGAAAATGTAGCAATGAAATGTAGAACAAAAAGAGCCAATCAAGATGCCCACAGCAACCGACCGGGCACGCCTCCCTAGTAGTCCTACCGATCCTCCTCATCAAAGTCTTCACCACGATGTCTTCATCTGCTTTATGGAATAAGCACCCCGCAATAAAAAGCGAGGGTGAGTAAGCAACATACTCACACGTCTCTAAAACTTAATGCAAGTAACTAAATGCATGGCTTGAACAAAGGAAGCATATAGGGTTCATTTGCATAAAGCGAAATTTAAATTTAAATACAGGTAATAATTTCCTAAAGCAGCATTTAACAAAAATGTAAATAGCATAATTAATTAAATTGAAGTATAACAATTTTCCAGGTTCCAACTACCTGGTTGGCTCTAGCCGCCAAACTAAAACCCGGGAGCTCTAGCAGCTCATGATTCCCAACCACATTTTCATTTTAAACCAAATCATCAATTTTCCATTTAAAACCAAAACCATAAAATCTACTATGTGAAAGCTGCCCACGCTTGCCCTTATCCGTAAACACGGCTACTCAAGTAGTTTTAAGACTCGCAGATCCGTACACTTTACCCACACGACATGATCAACCTGCTTTTGTCGGGCCAAGAACACACTTCCTTTGGTGTGTCGGCAAGGAGATCATGACAAGGCCTTTACAATGCATATACCGCTACCGACTTCACCGCTAAGGTTTCGCTCTCACAGCTTTCTTGCGCCTTGCAAGTGTCACCTCGACAAACTCGCATGACCCTCTCGCGAAGTCAAATAACGATACATGCAAATTACTTAGCAGTCGCACCCATATAGACATGTGGTTGTATCAGATAGCATGGCCCATGGTAACACACGAACCGGTCCTTAATTGACTAGGGCGGACAATCACATTCCAAAAATTTTGTGCATCCCACCCGCCATCCAACCAATCCGCCTTGTCTAAATCATTTTCACTTTTAATTTCAAATTAATACCGGCAACACCAATTGCCATAAGTTTCACAATTCCTTTTGAATCAAGAATGAAATCATTTCCATAATGGTAAGGTACCGACGTGATTAAGCATGGCTAAGCATTTTCTACCGTTCCCATAACAAAATGTTTACCATTAATTACAGTAATTAGTTTTCCTAGGGTGTCAATGGTTGGCAACATGAATTTCAATGTGGTATAACAATTTGGCATTTATCTAAGCATTTGAAATGACATTAAAATACAATACGTAAATCAAATAGCATGCACTAATTTAAAAATAAAATAGCATTTCATAAACTTGGGTTCAATATGGTCAAGGAGACTTGCCTTCACCCTCTACCGCTGCTGCAACCTCCGCTGGATGCTCCTCTCGCTCAACCGGTGCGTCGTCTACACGCGAAACACGCAAATCGAGGCAAAAATAAATAAAACCAGAAATAAATAAAATTCAAAAATTCATAAAAATGACACCAACAGATAGATCTTGATTTTAGATGAATTTAGAAATTTGAATCGTTCGAATCGGAGTTCGAACGGAGGAGAACGGGGCTTCCGAAGTTTCTCGGGAGAGAAAATCGGAAAAATGAAAAAGGCTGACACGTGTTGCTACGTGATTGGCTGGAAATTCGGAAATTCGTCAAAAATCGGGAAAATGGGAAATCCCACTGTGGCTGACCGGTGGGACCCCCGTGTCAGTGACACCCATGCCGGCGCTACCGTGGTGAGGTGGCGCTGAGGTGGCGCTGATATGGCCGATACGTGGCGGACACGCGGGATGCTAGGGCACACGTGGCATACACGCGGCGACATGGTGACGACATAATACGATCATCTACGGCGAGGAGGTGGCGCACACGCAGGCCGACGCGCGCCACCACGCACGGGCGTAACGGTGGTGGCGGCGACGTGGCGGCACGTGGCAACACATGGCGCCACGCGGTGTCTTTGAGTGCGGACATGGCGCCACGTGGGCAACCTGCGGCGCCACTCGGTCTTGACGACAGCCAGAACCGAGCGATGAGGTGGCGGTTGCGGTTCGGTTGAGGCTTACCAAAACCTTGGCGCAGATCTCGCCGCTGAGATTGATCCGACGCGCGAGAACTTCGAAGAAGACGGCGAAGAGGCGCGCTAGCCACCGGAGTTGGAGAAAACTGACGAAAGCAGCGAATCCGTGGCGGTCTTGACGCGAAAGAATTAGCGATTCTAGTAGAGGTTGACGAGGTGAACTCCATGGCACTAGAAACGGCGGCGGAGACTCACCGGAGTGGTTGAAAACGGCGGCGGAAGAACACGGGCACGACCGGCAACTTCGGCGAGGTCAAGCGGCGCAACGGCGGCGACTCAGAGGGTGAGACGTGGGGGAAAATGTGCGGCGGGAGGAGAGGAACCTCGGGGCGGCGGCTACAGTGCCTTTTATAGTCTAGGGATGCGGGTAGGGCATGGAAAGCAAGGCGGCGGTAGGGCTCAAGACGGCGCGGCGCAACTTAGAGGCGACGTGGCGCCGATCGACCGTGAGGATCCGGAACGGATGGGTGACGCGTTAGGGTTTCAAATTAAGCGACACGGCTCGGAATCGGTGGTTGGATGATGATCCAACGGTGGATCTGTGAGGAGGATTAGGGTTTATTTGGAATGGGCCAAGCGGTGAGGTGAATGGTGGGGGCCTTTGAGATGAACAGTGATTTTGGCCCGGGGAAGAAATAAGATTTAGGAATTAAGAAAATCCTTAAAAATCCGAATAAAATTCAATAAATCCAAATAAATATCAAATAAATTCGAAAAAAATCCCCAAAAATACAGAAAAATCCAATGAAGCACAAGGAACCCAACAAAAATAAGAATTAATTAATTTGAATTATAAATTAACCAAATTAAATTATTGTTGACTTTAAAATTTCCGTTTAAGCTGGATTTAATTCGAGAAAATTTTCACGGGTTCGGATTTTGAAATTCGAGTTCAAGAACTTGAAAAACGGAATGTTACAGGTTAACAACATAAACTTGAAATCTTTCTGTTTGTGTTGTATGTCTTGTCTTTAGTATTTATTTGTATTTGCAGGCTTGTACTCCAATGTTGCAAGGAACCCATATTATCAGATGATCCACAATCTTGGTTATGTTCCTCCTGGGTACAATAAGCTGAAGACAATTCTTTTGCAACAAGAGAAGGCTCTCATTGAAGGCGTGCTAGAGACAATCAAGCACATGAAGGCAGGTGTGACTACTGTTGATTGATCAGACGTTCAAAGGCAACCTCTTATCAACATTCTAGTGTAGCGATTTCTTTGGAAGCAATTAACAATGAAGATGGGGTGAAGAGAAAGGAGTACATTGCAGAGAAGCTCATTGCTGTGACTGAAGACGCTGGACGAGAAAATATTGTCCAGGTGATCACAGATAACGATCCTATTTGCAGAGCTGCTGGGGTGCTAATTGAACAAACGTACAACCACATCCAGTGGACGCCTAGTGTTCCTCATACATTAAGTCTTGCCTTGAAGAATATTCGTTCTGCTATGAATATCAAAGATGTTGCCTTCAAAGATTGCCGTTGGATTTCAGAAGTTGTAGAGGATGTATGTATGATCAAGAATTTCATAATGAATCATAGCATGAGATTATCAATGTTCAATGAGTTCGGTAAGTTGAAGATGCTTACTATTGCTGACACAAGTTTGCTTCTGATACTGTGTCATGTTTAAGAGGTTTTGGTTGATCAAGCAATGTCTTCTAAGGATGGTCATCAGTGATGAGTGGTCTTCTTACAGGAATGATAACATCGAGCAAGCACAGCTTGTGAAGAATAAACTTGTTGATGACTTGTGGGGGATCAAGTTGACTACATTCTTACTTTCACCAAGCCTATATATTTGATGATACGCATGATGGACACTGAAAACCCATGCCTTCATTTGATCTATGAAATGTGGAATAATATGACTGAGAAGGTAAAAGCTGCCATTTATAGGCATGAAGGGAAGGGGCTTGAGGAATCAACGTTTTACTCTGTTCATGGCATTTTGGTAGATCGGTGGGGAAAGAGCAAAACTCGATTCCACCGTTTAGTGCATGCACTAAATCAGAGGTGAATCCTAGTTAGTAGTTAGGAGTTACTAAGTGATTTTCTATTTTTCAAGCCATGGCTTAATATTTATCTTCTGTTCTGTTTTGTAGATATTACAGTGACAGTTGGATTGATGAAGCTGCTAATCGTCTACCCCCACATAGTGATGCTGAGATTTATGAAGTCATTAGTAAGTGACTGTGCGTTGTAACAAAAGGATATTTTAAATCATATAATCATCATGTCACGTGTTTACAAAAATAAAATTACACTCTTAAGTTGTCACGAGGAAGGAGAATTAGAGAATGGCCTGGTTGTAGAGTGTAAGGACCCGTGCTAGTCCAGGATCAGCTAGCACACTCAGCAAACACAGTGATGATAACATAGACATATCATAACGTAAACAACAGTAAATAAGCAAAAAAGAGTAAACATCATCATCACATTATTACAAGTATCGAGCCTTACGGCTTAAGTGAGTAAGTAGCAACGAAAAAGTAGCAACAAAAAGAGCCAATCAGTATGCCCACAGACAACCGACTGGGGTACGCTCCCTAGAAGTCCGGATGATCCTCCTCATCAAAGTCTTCACCGCAGATGTCGAACGGTAGAATGCAGGCTCTTGGATAGCTATATCTGATCTCCTCATCTGCTATATGGAATAAGCAGCCCCGCAATGAAAAGCGGGGGTGAGTATGCAACATACTCCGCAAGTCTTGGAAACTTAATGCAAATAATTAAATGCAAGGCTTGAACAAAGAAAGGCATATAGGGTTCATTTTGCATAAAGCATGAATTTAAAATGAAATACAAGTAATAATTTCATAAAGCAGCATTTAATGAAAAGTAAACAGCATAATTAATTAAATTTGAAGTATAACAGTTTTCCAGGTTTCAACTACCTGGTTGGCTCTAACCGCCAAACTAAAATCCGGAAGTTCCAGTCACTCACGGATTCCCAAACCACATTTTCAATTAAACCAAAATCATCATTTTTCCATTTAAAACCAAAACCATAAAATCTACTATGTGAAAGCGTTCCACGTTTGCCCTTAACCGTGGGCACGGCTACTCAAATAGTTTTAACTCTGCAGAGATTGTACACTTTACCCACAAGACATGATCAACCCTTTTGCTAAGCTATTAACACACTTCCTTTGATGTGTCGGCAGGGGAGATCATGACAAGGCCTTTACAATGCGACACGCTACTAACTTCGCCCTAAGGTTTCACCGTTAGGGCTAAATCCGCCAAAGATGAAGCCCCTCTTGCGCCTTGCAAGGGTCCTCCGACACCTCACTCAACCCAATGGCGGCGTTATAACGACATCGCATAAATTACTTAGCCAGGTCGTACCCATATAGACATGTGGTTGTCTTGTATAGCATGGTCCAAGGTAACACACGAGGTCCTTAATTGATCATGAACAATCACATTCAAAATTTTGTGCATCCCGCACCCACCAAGCAACCATTCGCCCCGGTCTAAATCATTTTTCATTTTTATTTTCCAATTAATAATAATAACGGCAACACCAATTGCCATAATTTCACAATTCAATTTTGAATCAAGTTTGAAAGAATTTCCATAATGGTAAGGTGCCGAAGTGATTAAGCATGGCTAAGCAATTTTCTACCGTCCCATAATAACAAATTGATTATCATTACAGTAATTAATTTTCCTAGAGTGTCAATGGTTGTCACGATTAATATCAATGTGGGCATAACAAGATGGGATATAACTAAACATTAAAACGCATTAAAGTACGGTACACAAAGTAATAAGCATGCAATAATTTAAAACAAAATAATATTTTCATAAACTTGGGATCAATATGGTCAAGGAAGACTTGCCTTCCACTGCTCCCGCTGGATCTATCTCTTCCGGATGCTCGCTGCTCATC
Organism: Guadua angustifolia; assembly: GCA_036346375.1. Lineage (NCBI taxonomy): Eukaryota > Viridiplantae > Streptophyta > Magnoliopsida > Poales > Poaceae > Guadua > Guadua angustifolia. The sequence goes on along the minus strand of CM070509.1, from coordinate 34,469,534 downwards.
AACAATTGCGTCATCTACACGCGAAACGAGACGAAAATAAATAAAACAAATTCAAATAAAATTCAAAAATTCAAAAGAATGACACCATCAGATAGATCTTTATTTTAGATGAATTTAGAAATTTGAATCGTTCGAATCGGAGTTCGAACGGAGGAGAACGAGGCTTCCGAAGTCTCACGGGAGAGAAAATCAAGAAAATCACTAAAGCTGACACGTGTCGGGCTATGATTGGCTGAATTCGGATTTTCCGGAAAATCACAAGGAACGAAGAAAATCCCTGCGGCTGACAAACGGGACCCACGCATCAGACTTGGCTCATGGTGGACTCGGTTCACCGAAGGAGACGCGGAGCGACGGCGAATACGTGGCGCGGACGTGGCTGACATGTAGCTGACACGTGGTGCCACGTAGACCTAGGGTGAACGGTGGCGGCGACGTGGCGCGACGCTATGGCGGACACGCTGGCGCCAGTGGCGCATCGACCAATACTTCGCCGACCACGTAGCGTCGCCGCGGGGATGCCACGCGGATCTCGTCTTTGAGGTGGCGACAGCGTGGTCGACCGCAACGGCGCGGGCTTGCCACGCGGCGCTAGATCTCGAGGTGGCGATGACACGGCTAACACGCGATGGCGATGACGGCACTACGAGGTGATGACGCGATGGTTGATAGCACGAATGGCGCGGCCACCAGCGTCGCATACTCGACCGCACGATGCAAATCTAACGGCGTGGGTGATGGTGCAAGATGGCTTACGGACACACTCGCGAAGATCGGGACCGTTGGGAGGAGATCGAGCGGCCGACGCGATAGCGGAGGAAACGGCGGCGAGCGCGGCGCTACTGCGGGCTTGGAGAAGACGAAGTGGCGACAAAGCGCTGCACTGCACCAAGACACCACCGGACTAGGGGCAAAAGAAAGAGGACACGAAGATGAGTTCAATGGTACCACAAAACACGGCGGAGGCTCACCGGCGAGAAAGAAAACAGCGGCGGAAGGTACCCGGGACGGCGGAGAACTTCGGTGAGGTCGCACGCACAGCCGGCGACGTCTCCGGTGAAATGGCTAGGGCGGCGGTCGCGGTCGCGGCGGCGAAGTCGACAGCGTGGAGCGGCGCTGTTTTATAGCCTCGGGGCGTGAAAGCAACCGCGAAATAAAGGATGGTCGTTGCGGCACTAGGTTTCGGGCGGCGGCGGCTGAGCGAGCGACGTGGCGCACTGATGTCCGCTGGATCAGAATCGGACGGCGAGCGAGAAACATGTATTAGGGTTAGGGTTTTGATGTGGGTGACGGCGCGAGTCTTGACCGTTGGATCGGCGATCCACGGTTGGGGCGTTAGGGTTTTCGTGTGATGGGCCTTGCGGGAGAGTTGGGCCGGCGCAAGAGATGAACAGGACCGGGCCGACGGAAGAACAGTGAAATGCGGCCCGAGGAGAAAAGAAAAGGAACAAAGGATTTTCCGAGTTTGAGAAAATGCCAGAAATTCAATTAAACTCCTATAAATTCGAATAAATAGCAAATAAGCTCGGAAAAATCTCCAAAAATACAGAAAAATTCAATGAAGCACAAGGAACCCAATAAAAGCACGAAATAATTAATTTGAAGTTTAGATTAATCATATTAAATCCTTTTTGATTTTTTTGAAAATTCAAATTAAGTTGGATTAAATTCGAATAAAATACCACGGGTTCGGATTTTGAAATTTAAGCACAAGGAACTCAAAAACGGAATGTTACATAGAGAGTGGGTGTGGACGGAAGGAGAGAGATGCGGTTGGTCTCCTTTTTATTCGCGCGGGAGGAGGGGTGTGTCGTGACCCGCTACCCATATATCAGCGCACTGTTTTTCTTAGAGAGGAGGAGGAGGAGGATGGACGATCACCGACATGTATTTATATAATAGTAAAGAGAAATAGTTGCTTGAGGAAATTATTTCCTGTTGCAGATGATTTGAGGACAATTAAGGTGCAGTATGCAGAGTTTGCTCGTTTGGGAATAAGATTTTGAGCGTGGATTCCATCGCCGGTAGGGCTGTTCTTAACCCAAAGACGTGGTGGGTGACGCATCGAACTAAAGCAATTGAGTTACAGAGTATAGCCCTCAACGTTCTCAGTCAACCTGCCTCATCTTCTTGCTGTGCGAGAGCACTTACGGTTTGATTCGCGACATCATGAAAAAGAAACGCCGTCCTAAATAGGCTGATGATCTGGTTTTTGTACACACCAGTCTGCGACTTCCGTCGAGAACATCAGAAGATTAGTTGCTTTGATTCATTTCGCCCCGCTGGCTTTCTTGAGTTTGCTGACCTCTCGTTCGATCTTCGATGAGCCGGAGTTTGAGCTTGCGATGCTTGAAGAGATGGAGCGTAGCGAAGCAGAGGGGCTGACCATGTTTCTCTTCCTCTGAAGCTCTCCTTCCCCTGTAACTCGAGCTTACCTTTTGGTTATGTGAGCACTCTGGTAGTATGCAAAACTACGCAGCCAGGGGCGGATCCACTATACAATTAGTGGGGTCAAATGATCCTAATGATTTTGCTCAAATCATATATAAATTTAATTGTATTCTATTAGTATATAAGTATATATAAGCTATCCTGTACGCAGCGATGGCAATGTCTGGCTTGGAAACTGGATCGTTTATGTCGTCGTTGGTGGGAGCGTAACAGAGTCTGCCTGATCGTTTGGCTGCAACTGCATCCTTAAGCAGCCTTGGAAATTTTCGTAAATCGTAATGCATCCCACATATCTTACGAGCCGGCGCTTGGGACCTCGATGCGGGATGCCGGCGTCTGTGGTTGCCGAACGGCTCCTGGCGGTGGCGGTGTTCGCTCGCGGACGCGGCCCCGCGGTTGCTGGATCGCCATGCGTGCGTCGGTAAGAAAACATACGAAGTCGCGCGGCGTGTGGCGCGGGTGCCCGGAGCCGGCCGCTGTCGCGCCGTCCGGAGCACGCGCTCGGCACGGTGGCACAACCGTCTGCCGAGGCAGGTCGGCGGGGAGCGGCATCCCTGTCGTGTCACTAGTCCTATCGCACGCTTATGCCAGTCCAACACGTGAATTGGGCCGATCCACGCAGGGGCCGAACCAGGTTGACCGCAGCAGCGTCCAAGACCGGCTCGTCACCGTGCGCCTCGGTTTGTTTGAACCGACGTTGCAGTTTGACGCAGTCAACCAAGCCAAACCAGTCAAACCAGGCCCTTCCCTTCCTTATTATGAAAGCGACGACCTGAAAGGCGAAACGCCCCAAATTTCCCCAATCATTCTTACACCGCTTGCTCGTCGGCACACTCAACCACCGGTCTCCGCCGTGCCAGACGCCCCCGAGCCTGCTGATCCACAAACCCCCGCGACCCAGCCGCTCAAGGAGCCGAGCCTTCGCGCCGATGCTCACGGCCGCGCCCGCGGCACCGCCGTGGCCCGTGTCGCGGGACGTCTCCGCTCTCGCCGACCGCCTCCTCTCCAGCGCCGACGCCTGCCCCGCGCGGCCCGCGCCGGGCTGCGGGACCTCGCGGCCGCGCTCCTCCGGGTCCATCCCGTCGCCGGCGCGATCGAGCGGCGGCCCGGGCCCGCCCTCTTGGCCTGGGTCCTCCAGCTCAAGGACGCCGTCGCCGACGCCGAGGACCTCCTGGACGAGCTCCGCCGCTGCCAGGTCGGCCCCGGGCTCTCTTCTTGCGTAATCCTCGGCAGGCCCTCCCGGGAGCTGAGGCGATTGGTCGGTAGGATCGATCGCATCCACGACGGCTCCGAGCGCCTTGTTGGCGCGGTAGAATCGGACGAGGCAGGCTGTGGTGTGAGGTCGCCGAACCGCGTGACTGGATCTGTGCTCGCGGAACGGAAGGTGTTTGGGCGTGAGAGAGAGTGCGGCGAGATAGTCCACTGGCTCGTGGAGGTTTCTGATGAAGGCCGCTGTTCTGCTGCTCCGGTTGTAGCGATCGTTGGACATGGTGGAATGGGGAAGACGACGGTTGCACAGTGCGTGTATAGCGATGAGAGGATCGAACAACATTTCGATTTGAAAGCGTGGGTCTGCGTCTGGGATAGATCGGATGAGGTCGAGCTAACCAGGGAGATATTACAGTCCATTGGTGGAGCGGATGATACATTATATGGTGATAATTTTGCCAGTTTGGAAAGCCTACAGGAGAAGCTTGAAAGATCGGTCGTGTCAAAGAGGTTCCTCCTAGTCCTTGATGATATTTGGAATGACGAGGGGAAGACTGAGCTGGAGAATAGAGGCGTGTGGAATAAGGTGCTGGCGCCTCTTTGGTCTGCTGCAAGCGGGAGCAAGATCTTGGTGAACACTCGGATGAACCTAGTAGCTGAAATTGTGAATGCAACACATGTGGTTCCCCTTGATGGATTAAGGAGTAGTGATTGTTGGTTGTTGTTAAAGGAGGCTGCTTTCGGTGGAGAAAGCATGCATGTTCCTCCTGAATTGCAAGAGATTGGGAAAGCCATTGCTGCAAAGGTGAAGGGCTCACCTTTAGCTGCTAAAGCGCTTGGACAAATGCTAAGAAATATCAGGAGCACACGAAAATGGAGAACACTGCTGGACACAGAAATTAGTGATAACATTATCATTTCTTCGCTCCAACTCAGTTATCAACACTTGCCTGGGCACCTCCAGCACTGTTTTGCGTACTGCAGCATATTTCCAAGGAACTTGAGGTTTGATCGAGATAAATTGATCAAGATTTGGGTTATTCTGGGTTTCATCCAACCATCAAGGAAAGAAGGAAAATGGGCGGAGGATTTAGGACAAGAATACTTTGATGATCTCCTATCACGGTCCTTCTTCCAGACTGCCAATGAAGACCACCAAACATATTATTTCCTAGATGACCTAATGCATGATTTGGCGCAGCATTTTTCTGCTCATGACTGCATCAAAATCGATGAGCGTGTTCCTATTTTGATTCCACCAACAGTCCGTCACTTGTCTGTCTCAACTGACTATTTATTACAGCTCAAGAGCAAGTGTAGGTTGGGAAGTCTGCGGACATTGTTAGTTCTAAGAAGCTCTTCATTATCCTTGAGACATTTCCCTATTAAATTTCTGGCTGAACTTAAAAACTTGCGTGTTCTAGATCTTAGTGAGTCTGATATTGTAGAATTACCGGAAACCATTGGCCAGTTGGTTCATCTCCGTTACCTAGCTTTGTGCTGCATAACTAAGAAACTTCCCAGGTGTATATACAGACTTAGTCATCTTGAAGTGCTGGATATGCCTCTTTTGTTATTTCATGGAAGTCATCTTGTAAGTGTTGGCAAAATGGTTACATATCAATATCTTGAAACTTGTTACAGACACAAGGTAGATGAAGATCGTGGTTGGTGTTTGATAAGAGTTGAATTTCATTCTTCAAAGGAGACAGTCCTGTCAGCAAGGAATACAATCTGATTAGTTAATAATATTATCTACTTCCTCATGTGCTTTCAGAATTGAACTTTGCTAAGGAGCCCAGGAGCAGAACATGGAATTCAATCCTTCCATAAGCGCAATACTTCATTGGACTCAATCTGTATCCATGTGTTTTAGTGATTGAATACCAAAATAATTTACAAGAAGACTGTCATTCTAATTTGGTGGAGTAAGGATCTGCTGGTTGACATCCGTCAGAACTTTGAATTGTTCCCTGTTAGTCTGTTCACTAATGCTCGCCGGGTTGGCAGTCTTTAAAGCCCTTCTGTTAGAGGACTAGCTGCCAGTTTTTCCTATGTTTGGTATCCTGACAAAATCTGTATAGTGTTTTTTTAAATTTATTTTCCCTTTTCTCATTTTGTAAGCTATTGTATATTTTGTTATTTCAGTTAGCTGATCCCTTACCGATCCTTTTCTTCAAAAAAAGAAGAAAGGAGATGGTAATTTTAGAGTTCAATTACTATGCCATATTGCTTTGATCGAGTGTGGGTTCCATTTGGTGACTCTGTACATTGGATTTTTTTAGTTTCCCATTGGTAATAGCAGACAGCTGTCATAGCGTGTGCGCTTCCTTGGATACCGGGGGAAACAGATATGCGTTATCTATGTGCATCTTTGTGTGTAAATTCTTTGTTGATCACTATTAAATCAAATGCTTCCATGAAGGGGAAAAAAACAATTGTAATTGTGGTTTAGTTTAAAAGAAATTGCACTTGTGAAGGTTGTGATTTACTGTCTGTATTAGGAATAGGTGGGTCATCATGGCTACATATCAAAGAGTCTGTATTAAGTTTGCCAGCGGAGGCGAGGAATTGTCTGGGCTGAATATACTTGTTTCAATGTTTTTAGTTTGTCAGTACACAAAATATTTCCGTTTTACCAATGAGGCCAAGAGAGAATTCTTCGCAGTGAAAACAACAACATTACTTAGAGACCAATTTGATTTAGCTAAATACATTGTTCACAACTTAGTAAATTAGAGCAAATGAATGTCATCATGCGTGCGGGTGAAGTGCACTGGCTACAATCGAAAGGAAAATAAAGACATACTTCAGTCATGTTGCATTACAGACACAAACACATACATTATAGTGAAACTACAGAAACAGTGTCGTGGTTCTAGCCGAGAGCAGGCTGTTGGGGAGCATGCTTCATCCAGTATCTCTCATCCTGCGTATTGGAAATTTGGAATGTCAAACACATTGTCAGCATCATTGCAATGGAAAGACACATTCTATAGACTAGCCGAGTGCACATACGTTGCAACGGAACAATAACCGCTCATGTAGACGAATTAAAACAGTAGAAAAACAATACTTGGCAGAAATCTAAAAGATTAAACCGTGATAATAAGAAAAGTTTTAAGGTGCAATTTGCAAATTTTCGTATGCAAAAGCTTTTGTATTTGGAACTATAAGTTACAGATGAATTAAAACAATAGAACAATAATTTCTAGTAATTATATAAAGTCTACTAGAATAAACCATAATAATTAGAAACTTCTGCAAATTTCTGTATGACGGAAGACCTCATTTTTGAAACTACGTTATAGGGTCTAAGTTACAGTTTTTCCATGGAAAAAACATAAATTCAATAGATAGCCATGTGCCCGTGCGTTGCAACGGAAACTCAATTTGCAATAAAAAGTTTATTTGCAAAGAGCACTAATAGTAGCAAAGGTGGGTAATTAAAGAGCAGTGGCAGTAGGTAATTTTAATGAAGTGACACGGGAAGAAACTCTCACGTTATATAGTAGAGAATATAACTTACGAGTGCTAATTTATAGGAAATGTGCCATTCTCAAAGGACGATGAAATGGACACAGTAATGATGTCAAACACACCTGCACAATGAGCCTTTGGTCAGTGGATCTGTTTTATCGGGATATAGGCTACTTTATCCCATTCTGATCCATCCTTGAGTTGCAGTTGGCTCAACAGCACAGGTTTGCACCCAATCAGATGAAGAACTTGCAGTGAAGATGGGAAGCCACTTGGCAATGACTCCAACTCCGTGCAGTACATTATGCTCAGTTTTCTCAGAGAGTTGAGGCTATTGAAGCTGGTAGGGAAAGATTCTACAGTGAGATTGGAGCAATTTTCGATCAGCATACTTTCCAGTGTCACAAAACTTGGCAAGGAATGAAGAGAAGACAACTGTGAGCATTGCCGAATGTGTAGCTCATGGAACTTTGTTAAGCAGCTTGGAATCTCAATCTGTGGAAGAGATGTTATGTTGTTGCAGTTGACTATCTCCAGCGAGGTAAGCGATTGTAAACCTCGCAAACAAGTACCCAGCTGCTCATCAGTTATGTCTAAATGAGAGATTTGCAGCCTCTTGAGTGAAGTAAGTGCCTGAAGCTCTTCGTACTTCACATCTTGGCAGTGCCTCAGAGTCAAATCAACAATTTCTTTCACTTGTTGCTGGTGCAGCAAGCCATCTGTAAGGATGCCGGCAGAGCATGTATCTAATGCAAAATTGTAAGCTCTCGATGATGATGACGACGACGACGATAGCTTCATGGGAGCAACAAACCCCGCATATTCGACTGTGACCTTCCTCACAGAAGGGGGGAAAGAAGGCACCTTGATCAACTTAGGGCAGTGTGAGACTTTCAGCTTACGGAGCTTAGGGAATATGTTAATGTTATTCTCTTCTTTGGTCCACTCGACCCATTGCGGCATATCAACGAATTCAAGGTCCACTAGACATGGGAATGCAACTGAAGCGGTCCCATAAAACTCACCACTGATTTGTTTCAATGAGCACATCTCTTTCATATGCAAAACCTCCAGGCAAGGAAGTTGTCCCAGAGGAGGCAGGACCTCCCACTTTCTGCAATTGGTCAGATACAAGGATTTAAGGTAGGTTCTCTCGTTTAAGCTTATGTTCAACCAGCTTGGTGATCTGTTGCCAGGATATCTTCTAATATAAAGCTCTTCAACATTATGATGCGGTTCAAGGCCATCCAAGACGTCGGAGTCAACAGAGGAGATGCTCTTACTAGTAGAGGTCCATTCCAGTTCCAGCACCTTAATATTCTGCTTCTCGCTTAGTCCGGCCTGGCAGGCTTCTTGTCTACTAGTTACAAGATCAAGGTTCTTGATATGGAGCTTTTTGTTAAGAGCTCTCATATCATTCAAGTCCTCTAATGTATGCCCCTTTTCCTTTTTAACATGGAACTCAATTGATCCCTGGAGTTGAACCAGTTTGCCAATACCAGGAATTTTCGATGTATCCATATCCAAATGCCGTATACATTTCAAGTTTACTATACCTTTTGGGAGCTCCTTGAGGCGGGACCTCTTAGAAATGCTCAAGGTCTGAAGATGAGAGAGCTTTGCCACTGTTTGTGGAAGTGTTGTGATTGCTTTGCAAAGAGCCAGGTACCTAAGATGTTTCAGATGACCAATTCTCTCCGGCAGATCAACCATATCGCAGCCTTCCAAACCAAGCACACGAAGACCTTTCAGTTCTGCGAGCAGATCACCTGGCAGTTGATTCAAGGATGATGAAGGATGCTTGAGGATTAGGAATGTACGCAACCTTTTGAGATCACAGCGGCTCTTGAGCCGCGCCACAGCATCACTGGACACGGATAAGTGCCGAATTGTCTTTCGGATCTGTTTATTCTCTACACCTTCAACTCGTGCACAGTCAGACCGAGATACCTTCTCAGCCAAATCATGCATCAGGTCGTGAATGTAATAGTACCTCCGACGCCCCGCCTTTTGCTTATGGAAAAAGGACCTGACGACAAGTTGATCGAAGTAGTCTCTTCCTACATCCACCAACTGGACATCCCCACCAGCTGGCCGGACAAGATCGAGAGCCATCCAAAGCTTCACTAATTTGTCGCGCTTGAACCTCCAATTCTTCGGGAATATGCTACAGATTGCAAAGCACGGCTGCAGGTGCTCCGGCAGGTTCTGATAGCACAGCTCCAGCGTGGAGGAAACGTTGTCAAAGATGTCCATCTCAAGCACCTTCCTCCACTGGGCGACTCTGTGGCTGCCTTCCAGCATTTGCCCGACGGCCTTCGCCGCCAATGGCGAACCCTTCAGCTTCTCGGCAATTTTCTTCCCAATCTCCCGCAATACGGGATCCGGCTCATGGATGTCCTCGCCAAATGCACATCTCTCGAACAGCGACCAGATGTGGTCGAAAGGCAGGCCGTCCAGCCAGACCTCCTTGCTTGCATCCAGCAATTTCGCCACAATCTTACCCCGGGTGGTCACCACAATCCTACTCCCCGGTTTCCCATTTCGGAGGGGAGCCAACACCTTCGACCACATCTCCCTGTAGTGATGCTCCCCCATGTCCTCCCTGTTCCAGACGTCGTCAACCACCAGCAAGAACGTGCGCGACGAGACAGCCTCCCGGAGCTTCTTCTGGAGCCAGTCGAAGCTCCTCATGCCTTCCGGCACTTCGATGTCCGCGGACTGTAATATTTGCCTGGCGAGCTCAAGCTCGTCGTCCTTGGCTGCAGGACGGACCCACATCATGAGATCGAAGGTCGAGGCCACCTCCTTGTTCTGGAACAGGAGCTGCGCCAGCGTGGTCTTCCCCATCCCGCCGTGGCCCATGATTGCGGCGATGGGGACAGACTGGCGAGCCGGGCCATCGGACGGGTTGACGAGCCAGTACACCATTTCTTGCAGCTTCTCGTCGCGCCCAAACACCACCTGCTCATGGTGGCGCACCGAGCCCGTGGAGCGGCCGTCCGAGCTACGGCTCAGTTCGCCCGATGTGCCCGTCGCCTCCAACCCCGCCGCTTGCATCAGCCTCTCGCAGCTAGCGTAGAGGGCGTCCAGCTTCTTGACGACGTCCTTGAGCTTATTGAGGGACTCGTCGACGCCGAGGAGCCGCTTGACGATCTTGAAGAGGGAGGAGAGATGGTGGCTGACCATGCCGTCGGCGTCGGGCTGGGGGGTCTGGTCGTCGAAGTCGTCGAGGACGTCGTCGGCCTCGTAGACGGCGTCCTTGAGCTGCTGGAGCCACAGGAGAAGGTCCTTGTTGTCCTTGGAGATGCGCCGCTCGACGATGCCCGCCACGGCGCAGACCTGGACCAGCGTGTTCGCCAGCCGTTCAAGCGCATGGGGGATGCCGCCGTTCAGCCACCTGATCCTGTCGGAAGCGCAGGACTTGGCCTTGTCGACGACGATCTTGATGATCGGGCACACCAGCCAGGAGACCGCCTCCGCCATCTTGCCGCGCCGCCGGAGACCGAGGTTGCGGCCGTTTAGGGGATTAGCAGTAGTTGACGAAGGATAATGAGGAGTGTTGGAGTCAACGGCTAGGCCGTGCCGCGCTCGTTGGTTCGTAGGTTTTGGGTGATTACTGGTTAAGCCGAGGAAGTTTCGGTTGTATTTCCGGGCACCTCCGGCAGAGCAGAGAGCATTGACGACTGACTCGCGGCGCGGGCGACCCGGACAGCTTTGGATTTTGGAATGCTGCATCTAGCGGTGGATAAGAATAAAGAACTGGCTCGGCTCGCTAAAGCTCGGGACACACCATCGCCTCGGCTTAAGCAGTGGTTCAATACTTTTTTTTTAATATAAGTTATATAAATTTTTGAAGTAAGTGAAAGAATAAATAATCACTATCTAAATTTTATTTATACTCTAATATTTATGAAAGCAACTACTAACGGTATACCGTTACTGCGGTATAGCATGTTTCATTAGTTTCACTTGGTAAGTTTCATTGCTAGGTTTCATGGGTAAGTTTCATGATGTTTCACGGGTAAGTTTCATCGAGGTTTTCGAGTTTCACGATAAGTTTCAACCAAAGTTTCATGTTTCACGGGTAAGTTTCATCCTATAATTACAATTAGCAACCTAGTTAGACGGTATACCGTTGGTTAGTTTTCTCAATATTTATATAGTTATATAAAAAGAAGCATGAAAGCACCTCTCGCTTGTTAAATAACCCATATCATTTATGAATAGTTATCGTTTTGGATATAAACACAGTCTTCAAAATACAACTTTAACCATTAGTTTTTATTATAATATACTTATAAAACCTATTAAAATTATAATATTATGAAAGTACTTTTCCAAACAAATCTATATATATTTTCATGTATCCAAATTAAATATACTTAAAGCCCAAACGGGAAGGTGAATGCGAACACGAGAGGGGCAAGGGGGTAGCGTGAGAATGTTGACGACGAAGTTATCACTTTTCTAGTCTCCTCTCTCTCTCTCTCTCTGCAAAATTGATTTTTTCGAACAAATTTATAAATCTAGCCTCCTCCTCTATCGCGAAAGGGGCTGCCACACCTGGGGAGTGCAGCAATGGGGCGAGCATGAGAGTAGGTGGCTACCAGAGCACGTGAGGAGCTAGCACTCCCATGGTAGGCGAGCACGGGAGTGAAGGTGTCGTCGTGGAGGGGAGCTCGAGAGACACTTCCGTGGTAGGAAAGCATGGAAGGTGCATTCGAAAGTGAGTTAACTTAAAAAACTGAAAGGAAGAGAGCTAGAAAAGTGATCAACTCATCGACGACTGGCAATTTCCATCCTTACTGGCACACACAAAACGTGAGCATTGTGAGTCTGTGGTGGAGATAGAGGTAGACGGGGAGGCGAGCTATGGAGGTTGAGGACCAGAAGGATAGCGTGAGGAGGACAACGTCGCCATGCAAGCAACCAAGCACTATGACGGCAGCCAAGCACGTTGAAAGCATCTAGGCCCTCTAAATTTGTGTTGGTTTTAGTAATTAATGACAATCGTGGTTAAAAGACTAATATTTTTATTTGAGAATTATCGGGTATTGGATAATTTCCATAAAGACTGATATTACTCGGCAATCAGTTTTGGCCGACCATGCATGTCCTGGATGGTGTCCCCAAGGAGGACCCTCGGATAGTCTGGCCGGCAGGTCTACAAGACCAGAACAAGCACCCAACCTCGTCCCCGAGCATACCAGCCCATTCCTGAGCATGCAAGCTCGGGAACGTGCGAGAATCGGTCAAAGCTAGGGGACTCCTTGAGCATGGTCGGGAGATCTGATAGGACAGAGGTTGTCGCCTAGAGGGGGGGTGAATAGGAGTTTTTAAAATTATCAAACTAATGCAGCGAAAAACAGATCAGACTATCCGATTTGGTGATCGGACTATCCGATCCTCTGATTGGACTATCCGATGATATGATCGGACTATCCGATCAGAATAGAGTCTGAACGATTTCGAAACGAATTACGCCTAAATACAAGATTACTCTACCAATTAGTTATCTTAGGATAATCTAAGCAATGAATAGATATCTAACTAACAGGATAGCTATTGCTAGGAAGATTGATGCAAGACAATATATCAATTCAAGCAATAATCAATAAGCAATAAGCAAGGTAAGAGAAATAACCGAACGAGCGAAGACACAAGGTTGATTTTTCCCGAAATTCGGATCCTTGAGGGGATCCTACGTCTCCGTTGAGGCAGCTCGGTCACACTTGAGTCGGGGTCTCTTTCAACCCTCTTACTCCGGTGTTGCACAAATGCACTCATGGTTTCAACTCCTTTGGCGCTTGAGGCGGGATCTCTTTCAACCCTCTTCCTCCGGTGTTGCACAAATGCACTCGCCGGTCTTCACTTCTTTGATTCCTTCCCTTGCGGAGGCGGAATCGACATTCACAAACTTCCCACGGCCAACCACACAAAGCTCCGGTGGCTCGTAGGCGACCTCCTAGCCGTCTAGGAGTCCTCAACCTCCAAGAGTAACAAATGCTCACGAAGAACAAGCTTGGAGATGAAATCAAGTGCTCAACAACTCAAATCCACTCAATCTAACACCTTACTCCTCAAACTCTTCCCTACCCTTCTCACAAAGGGGATCACTTAGATCTAAGGGTGGAGGGGTGTTTAGGGGCTCAAGAACAAGAGGAGAACCCTCAAACCCGGTGGAGTAATGGCCACCTCTCAAATGGGAAGGAGGGGCTTTAAATAGAGGCTCCAAAAAACTAGCCGTTATGCCCTGGTCAGACACATATCGGACTATCTGATATTGAACATCGGACTATCCGATGTGTGTAAAACTCCAGATCGACTCCACACGAAATTCAAATTCTTTTGAATAAAAAGCACAGATCGGACTTTCCGATATGGAACATCGGACTATCCGATGTGTGAAAAACTCCAGATTTCCAAGGGAACATCGGACTGTCCGATATCAAACATCGGACTATCCGATATTTCCAGAGAGTACCCATTTTCAAAGATGTTTCAGAAATTTTCTAAGTCCTCATCGGACTATCCGATGTCAACATCGGACTATTCGATGTGCACTGAGCAGCTCGACCAAAACGAGCATAACTTTTGACTCCGGACTCCGATTTCAGTGATTTTGGACTCTATTGAAAGATAAGAACAAGGGCTACACAACTAACAAGGTCTCACTACCCAAAACTCAAAGGATAAATACAGATTTCACCAAGAATCCAAAGGAGACCTACATCTTTCACTTTCCGGCACCACCAACACCACTCTCTCTCTAAATTTCACAAGGATGAATCACTTGAGCACTTGACACATCTAAAAGTCATTCGACGTCGCATCCCTCTTAATAGTACGGCAATCCTTAGACTCAAATTAAATCAAAGATAATACAAGTCTAGAAATAGTCACTTGTTGTCTTCTTTCTTAATGCCGATGCATGAAGACCTTCCCCATATAATTGATGACATCTTCGCCTTGTCCAACTTGACTCAATTCATCTCATGAGACTCTCGTTCTATCAACCTTGACTTGATCATCCTCTCCGACGATCTCCACGCCAAGTCGATCTTGACTTAGTCCTCAACTCTTGGTGACACCGCCGTCTTGTTGACCTCGGCTTAACGATCATCCTCCACGATACCTTGGTCATCATACACACACGGGACCTAATTCTTTTCAAATCACTCATGAAAAGCATTAGTCCCAAAAGCTCAATAAATATGAAGAAATTGATATTTGTGAGCAATTGATTGCTACAAGTGTTTCATATAACGAAGCACAACATGAATGGAAACAATTGACATTATAAATGTTCTCTACTAAGTGCATCATGATGAATATGTAATTGATCTATATGCACTAGAGAGATAATTGCCAATATGACAAAACAATTAAATCATGGCAAAGGATCACGATCTTTACTTTAAATGAAGCACATGAAGAATATACACGAATTGTACATGTGCAACTAATATTCGAACAAGAGTAAATATGTGATCCAAATCTAGATTAAACTTCACTAAGAGAGGTGCATGAGAAGATACATAACTAAAACATGCATGCACCAATTCAATCTATAGCAATGTGAAGTTTAACTCTAGTTAATACATGCATACTAAAAGCAAAGCACATAATGAACTCAAGTGAATATATATGCACAAATAAATATGATATGAACCAATGTGCATATATATAATCAACATGCTACTTGGAGTTCACTATGCATTTGCACAAAAGGAATGCAATAACAAATATCGAAGAGATACCAAAATTGCATACCTTATCTTTGCTTAACCATCCCACTTGATTTTCCTCTAAATAGATGAGACTAATACTCAACTTGGCAATAAACATGTTAGTCTCAAAGCAATATAATCATATTAGAGGTTAGTCATTTGTTAAGCACTAAGTTAAGCATCTACACAATTACATAGATTGTCATTATATGCGTTTGTCATTAATCACCAAAATAATATAAGTGCCTAGATGCACTTTCAAGATCGTGTTCACCCCACAACATGTACGTGGCGATAATTATACCACGATCTAGGGCCGTTATGCCCACGATGAGAACGTGGCAAGAATCAAGGATACGGTTACGACCACGATTAATGCGATAAATAGCACATTATTCGGCTGTAATTAGTTTGTATTTTGTAAGCTATAAGAACCCCTGGTAGATCGGTAAAGGGGGCACAGAGAAAAGCACACACACGAGGCACACGAGATATAGAAAAAAGCAGAGGACACGCACACAAACAGACAAAGAAAGACACACAGATATACTCAAGCCTTCCTGTAAGAGTTCGTGAGCAATAGTGAAAACCACTGGAGTAGAGTTATTATCTCCGCTGTGAGAGGCTCGAACCAGTATAAACCCCCTTATCTATTTTTCGAGTATCTGATCCTAAGAGCATTTTTCATACGCAAACCCTTCACTAAAAAGGGGCCATGTTGATCTCTTATTCAACAAGTAAGCTTGGCGGGGACCTGTTTTCCAAACGTCGACAAGAATGTTGAAAATAGATTGGTCCTAAACATGGAACACGATGGAGTATAAAAATAAAGCAAAAGAAGATTATTGCATCAAGCTAAGGAGCAAAGATATATAATTAAGGACCTTTTCATAACTTTTACCGGTCTTAGAGTATTGAAAAAAATCGGATTGCTAGATTAGGTATCGTACTATTAAAAGGGACTCTTGATTAATAGTTTGATGTGTTTTTAGTGAAAATGGCTCAATTATTGCTCATAAAATGATTGTTTTCACTTATCATAAAAAGAAAAATTAAAAATCCTTTTCACCCCTGTCATGGCCAACACTATAGCTCATGGTAGGGTGGTACTGCCGCTCGGTCGGCAATACCGGCCCTAAGGTCGATAGTTATTTCACAGAAGATGGTGTTTTTGAGTTGTGCTCGGTCAGCACTACTGGCCTATGAGGACGGTACTGTTGCTTGGCCGGCACTACTGGCTCCAGATGGGCGGTAATGACGACCCCCTGTAGTAATGGCTAGTCTGACAATCCATTTAATACTACAGTCGACCGTTGGACCTAAGGCAATGATCTGCCCCAGATGGGCTAGAGTCTTGCCTCCTGAATTTTTCAGGAGTTTGGTAGTAATGGCTAGAATTGTTGATGGGGGCTATAAATACATCCTCATATGCAATATAGAGGCTCTTTTGGACACTTATTGCATACTCTTGAGTCCTAGTTTATTTCTTCACTACTCTAGTGCATTCGATTCACATTTTTTGAGTAGTTGAGAGAAAATTCAAGTGTAAGCGTTAAATTGAGCTATTTAGACACTTGATACACCTCAAGAAATCGTTAAAGTTTATTACTCTTGAAGGTTGCCGCCTCCTAGACGGCTTGGAGATGAAGGAATCAGGGACTTTCTCAAAGAAGTTTGTGAGAAAGCCCGATTTATTGTGAAGGCCGAAATTTGCCTACCCCGAGTGGAGAAGAACTATCAAGTGATCGAGAGAGGCTCGTGTGACTAAAGCCAGTTTGAAGTTGATCAAGCTTCCTCAATGTGGATTATGAGAGATTACCAAGACTCCGAGACCACGGGATAAACTTTTGTGTCACTTTCTCTCTTGTGGTTTAATTTCTTAATTCTTGCATGCAATTTATATTTCTAGTCATTTGGTAATATTCTTGTAACTAGGATAGCATCATTCCTTAAAATTGTTTGTAAGTGCACTCAGTGAGACTTAGAACATTTAGGCTTTAATTATCGAAATTGTATTTCTTGATTAATAAATTTATTTATCGTAATTAGAGTCGAAAATTTAGAAACCTTCTATTTACCCTCCTCTAGTTAATTATTCTTGATCCCTTGCACACGTACCTGATGCAATAAGGAACCAACACTATTTGAGGTTTCACGCGCAAGGACACGGGGCATCCGGCCCACCAAGTTCAACTCCACGCCTCACGTTGGTCGACGGCGCGTTCAACGAGACGCGGCAAAATGGTTCGCGGATCTTGTTTGTGATCACATCTGGCCCATCCAATATTTGGGTTGCGCGATCGAATCGGGCCTCGTTTGGAGTTCCGGAAACTGTGAAACGGGAGCCCGATTTAAACTCTACGTGGAGATAGTACTTTTACAGGAAGGACCCTCCGTATGTGACTATATTACAAATAAAACTCTACATGGTTCCCACTGCTCGCGTTGTGGCGGAGAGGGATCCGAACATGCGGGTGTCGTTGGCGGGCGGAGCTCCGTCGACGAGCGGCGGCCGGCCGCGTGGGCGGACTAACCCCTTGCTTGGACAAACAGTGTGGTTCTGCCGCTCCAATTAGAAATACTCGAGCAAGATCCAGACCCTAGAACACGAACAGTTTGGAGGAAGGAGCCTGACAAGAACTCGTCGGAAAAGGTTGCAGTGCTAGGGGTTCAGGCACTGTGTGTGCAAAAATACTACGACAATGCAGTACACTCAACCAAGGAAGCATGCAGCTATATATATCTGAATTGCCAGTACACTCAGCTAAGGAGGAATGCAGCTATCTACAGTAAGCTCAACCCTGCATCTGCAATCTGATGGCAAACTAGATGCCTTGAGAATGATGACCGGGCTTAGTTTTGCTACTCAAGGCCCAGTGGCTTCATCAACCCAACCCCTGCCTGGTCCAACCATGCTTTCTTTCATCGATAAAAAAGAAAAATTCCATGCTTTCTTGACATGGAGTGTGCCTACCCAACAGCAGCCGAGCCCATCTTCCTCATAATTTGACATGTTTGACAGTCCCCTCTCCTCTTGCCGTACCGGTTTCGTCGCACTGCACCCACGCAACATCCTATTCCCACTAGTCTTTTACACTTTCATAATCGTTTCGTGGAAAAGAATTAATTCAAAAGTATTATAGACACGTTTATTTTGGCTATTTTACCGGTTTAAAAGTAAAAAAAATCGAAAACGACTGATTTTTAAGTTGATTTAAAAAAGTTTAAAACCTTCGTATAACTATAAGTCAAAAGATATGTGAGATGTGTTTTTTTGGTTTTTTTTGGGATAAAATAACCCTTTAGCACTAAAAGTCTCTAAAATTACCCACCAAATACCATCGTATATAAACTCAAGAATCCTTCTCCTATCTCCTCATTTCTCCTCCTCTTCTCTCTTCCCCTTTGCAACATGCCTTCTCCCTCTGCCTCTCTAGTGTCTGTTGTCCCCGACCTCCTCCCTCCTCTGCCGTCCCTAGACTCCTTCATCCTCCGTCGACCTGAATTCGGTGCGGCATGGGTTGAGGCGGCCGGACCCTAAAGGTGGAACGATAGGAGGTGACCAGATCAAAAGTTATACTATCTAATCCATCAAAAAGCCAGAATACTAAACAATATGTTTCGGTTTAAAAACAGACGGCTTAAAAAGTTCGTTAAGTCAAAAAACTAATTTTAAATCAAAATCCAAAAAGACTAAGCCGAAACAAACAAGACCTATATTTAAACAAAACATATATTATATACTATTCTAACTAACTTTATATAAATAATATGAGACTAATCTCAACGTAGATCACCAGGGTTTTTGCCGTGCTTGGCTGCCTACTCGTCATCCATCCAGTCGTTCGTACTCCACTCTTCTCGGCGGCGCTCGGCGCGCGATGGGTGTAGGAAGGGATGGGGGAAAGAAGAATCTGAGGCAAGCAGGCGGGCAGCTTCCCAAGCCCTAGGTGAGAGGTCTGGTCGCCTTTCGCTCTTACTTTAACCACGCAATTACTTCGGTCTCGTTGTGTCTCCTATACTCTGCCTGCGCACCGTCGTCTTTCTTAGGCTTCTTTAGACGTTGTAGATTAGTATTTTGTAGACCTTCTCCCGTTTTGTCGCTTAAAGTTTAGAACACAAGCGGGCATCCGATCTTGCGTATGAACGGTTAGTGTAGATGGTAATGCCAAGAACCCCAGGCATAATTAATTGCATTTGCAACAAGCCTAGGCTTCAGTGTGTCGTCCTGGTAGTAGATATAAGTTAGAACAATGGCATCTCCAATGGCTCATTCTACCTAAAGATTGGTAATCTTAATAGGGAAAAAAGAATTTACTAACAATGTGACTTAGTTTTGATTGAGATGACCAATCGATTTAAGTAATGCCTATCAACCTTTGTTGGATACAAGTTAGAACAATGGCATCTCCAATGGCTCATTCTACCTAAAGATTGGTAATCTTAATAGGGAAAAAAGAATTTACTAACAATGTGACTTAGTTTTGATTGAGATGACCAATCGATTTTAAGTGATGCCTATCAACCTTTGTTGGATGTTCAACAGAAAAAGTTCATCTGAATTTTATGAACTCTCCTGGTAGATTCCAAACTTCTCATGTGGCGTACTTCTTTAAACATGCATGTCTGAAATGGTACTGGGTCTGGAATCATTGGTTTTGTCGGTAGAAGAGACATATCCTACTATCCTAGTAGCAATCATTTTATTTGCCTTGAGGAATCCAATGCAATGAAGTCATACATTTTATTTTTCTTAGAAAACACAGGAGAACTGCCAAGTCATACAAGTTTTAACTTTTCAGGTGTCGGCGTATTCCGCCTGACAGACCCGGAGTCTACAGACCGGGTTTGGTTCGGAAGGAGGGCGTCTTCGCGGCTGGCTAACCCTAGAGGGTGAAAACCCTAGAGACCCCCACGCGAAGGATTTCGGCGTCCATGAACTAGGGATGACACAAAGATTTTTACCCAGGTTCAGGCCCCCTTTTGCTTTGGGTAATAGCCTTACTTCCTGCTAGATTGTTTATAGAATGTTTTTGAACTAGTACAGTACAGAGTCTTTGGGTTACAAGCTCTTCCCTAGGCTCTACTGCGGAACTCTTGCTTGCTCGACCCGTCGTCCCCCTTTTCCATGCACCAGAAGGTCCTTATATAGGCCGGGCTAACAGGAGTAGGTAAAAGGGGGGTCATCATGCTGATCCTTATGCATTTATTACTCCTTCTGTCTTTGTCCGTTCCTCGGCCCATTAAATGCCGACGATGGCTTCGCCTGTCCGCCCGGATGTGACCTCTTTGACGGGTTGGTGAGGCGTCGAGGAATGGGCTTATGGCGAAATCCTGCAATCAACGAATCGACACCGCTGCGCACCACCGGCATGGTACGATTGGAGGAAGGAGGCTTCGGTGAAGGAACCTCGCACCACCTTTTGCCTTGCGGCGAGGCGGCAGGGCGTCCTCGCCCACTGCCGCCCGAACGCCACGTGGTAAACTGCCGTGCGCGGGGCATGCTTCGCCCACCGCCGCCGAGCCGCCACGCGAATCGGCCGGCGGCGAAGCGGCGCTCGCCCACTGCTTCGCCCGAACGCCACGCTGGCCGGCACCCGGCGGGCGGCGTCTTCGCCGCCTTGCCGAGCCGCCACGCGATCGGCGCCGGGCGGCGGCAGGCGTCTCGCCACTGCTCGCTCGAACGCCACGTGGGTCGGCTTTGGCGGCGAACGCCGCCACCGCCGCCGCCACGTGGCTGGCGGCCGGCGGCGAAGCGTCTCGCCCACTGCCGCCCGGCGCGCGTGGCCGACACTGCGGCGGCGTGCTCGCGCCGCCGCCGCCACGCCAGCGGGCGCCGTGCGAAAGTTGGCGCCGAGCGGCGGCGTCTCGCCGCTGCTTCGCCCGGCGCCATGTGGACCAACGCCTGGCGGGTAGGGCGTACTCGCCCACCTACTCGCCAGGCTGCCACGTGGGCCACACATGCCTTTGTGCGGCGGAGAGGGTACCCTGGCGCAAAATCGCCGACAAGAGCCCCGGGCACATCCCCGAACGCGTCGAGATCCTTTCGATCCTTCATTAAATGCCGGTGCGTTCTTGGATGGGGCCACCACTCATTAGGGTGCGACCGCCTCGGTTCTCGTGCTTCATTGCATCCGCCAATTTTCTTGGGACCCGAAACGGCGCACGGTCTTGTCTCTTCGCGAACCGTCGGTGCGAGTGATGCATATATAGATACACCTGTATTAGGCGGTTCACGCCTTCTGCTTTCTCGCGCACTTTAATCTTTTGCTCATTCGTCTTCTTTGCCAAGAGTCTCCAACACCTCTTTTCGCCTCCATGGCGGCTTCCATCCCCGCCTCCACTGTAGACGACGCCACGGTGGCGAGGATCTCTGCCTTGTGCCGGAGGGCGCTTTCCAACTTCGGGCTGGGACCTCCACGCCACGATGCCTCTCCAACGAAATCCTTCTCCATGTTTGGGCAATCATGGCGGGCCTGGCCCCGCCATTCTCTGACTTTTTTCTCACCGTCCTCTATTTTTACAAGATCCACCATCTTCACCTCACCCTCAATTCCATCGTCATCCTTTCCATCTTCGCTCACCTCTGTGAAATGTTCCTGGGGGTGATGCCGAACCTTCCTCTCTTCCGCTATTTTTACCTCTGTCGCGGTTCTACCGACGGCGAGATAGTGGGGAGCTGCTACTTCCGCCTCCGGACGGGCAGCCTCCCTTATATCGCCTTCCAAACTTAGGTCCAATGGAAGGCATGGCGCGGCGAATGGTCAGTCGTCGGAGATGACAGCATCGACGCCATATGGGGTGCCATTGGAGCAATGAGGCCTCGAGCTGGAACTCACCGGTCGAGGAGACGGCGGAGCTCCTTGCAATGGCGGCCCGCATCAACAGACTGCGGGACGCCGGATTGACTGGGGCGCTGGTAGTCAGGGACTTCGTTGCCCGGAGACTCAGCCCCCTTCGTCGACGCGCCCGTCCTGCATGGCAGTACACAGGCGACGACGACATAACGCGCACGTACCCCGGCCGTAAGTCCTCACCTTCTTTTGGCTTTTTTCGCGCACAAGTTCTTTTTTCTGTGGTTTCCCACCAACTGACAGCCTTTCTTCAAACTTTCCCAGGCGCGGGAAACTTGGAGGGGCCAGTCCTAGGCAGATGGCTTGCCGGACTGATGCCGCCGATCCCGCGGCTTGATTTTCCTCAGCGCCCGGCCGCAGACTTGGAGCACACGGGCGCTGCGGATCGTCATTGCTCCGCCGATGGACTCCACGGGACTCGCCGTGGTGCCAGCACGCGGCCCTCTGGTGATCAGGGGCACGACCACCGCCAGCGACCGGGCCGCCGGCAAGCGGCCGATGGTTCCGGACACACCGGGCCCGCAACCGAAGAAGGCCCGCCTTGCGGGCGAGTCTTCCACCGCCGCCCCCGCTGCAACCGTACTGCCGCCGGCGCCGCTACCCACGACACCAACTCCATCTCTCCCGGCACCGGCTCCGACGACCACGGCGCCAGTACCGTCTTCTTCGCCTCCAGCGCCGGCACCGACCGCTACGATGCCGGCACCAAGTCTTCCTTCCCCGGCGCCGGCACCAACCACTACGGCGTCGATGCCCTTGGCCACGGGAGCCCCAAGCACCACCCGCCAGGGTGGGCTCGTGCTCCCGAAGACCGCCTTCAGCCTGAGGGCATCGCGCCCAAGGCGCCTCAGAGACGCAGGTACCTCCTGCGCCCAATGCAGCAGGCCCTCGCCAGGGCCTCCGACCGCCCCGAGAGGGCCGAGGAGGCGACCCGAGACCAATGGCTGGCGCCACTCGCCCCACGCATTTGCTGCTGCGCCACCAAGGCTTGTCGAGCTCTTCATCGAAGCTTGGCGAAATTCACGCCTCGATGAGCTCCGTCTGGCGGCGGGCTGCCAGCACGGGCCCAGACAACCAAAGAATCGCGTCGGTGAGGATGAGTGGCGCGCAGAGCGGTGAGAGCGGACGCAGCAGGGCGGCGCGACGCAGAGCGAGCCGACGCGACCGCCATGCGCAAGGCAAGGAGAGGGCCGAGGCAACAAGCAATCGAGCTTGAGTCCTACTGCTGAGGCACAACCTCGCCGCCATGCTCGGACGGCTTTTGGCGCATGAAGAGGTGCTGGAGCCCCAGGGGTGACCACGAGTCCGCCCTACAAGATGCAGCCCGAGTCTGCAGACCGGGTTTGGTTCGGAAGGAGGGCGTCTTCGCGGCTGGCTAACCCTAGAGGGTGAAAACCCTAGAGACCCCCACGCGAAGGATTCCGGCGTCCATGAACTAGGGATGACACGAAGATTTTTACCCAGGTTCAGGCCCCCTTTTGCTTTGGGTAATAGCTTTACTTCCTGCTAGATTGTTTATAGAGTGTTTTTGAACTAGTACAGTACAGAGTCTTTGGGTTACAAGCTCTTCCCTAGGCTCTACTGCGGAACTCTTGCTTGCTCGACCCGTCGTCCCCCTTTTCCATGCACCAGAAGGTCCTTATATAGGCCGCTAAGAGAGTAGGTAAAGGGGGTCATCATCTTGATCCTTATGCATTTATTACTCCTTCCTGTGCTGTCCCGTTCCTCCAGCCCCATTAAATGCCGACGCATGGCTTCGCCCGGTCCGCCCGGGATGTGACCCCTTTTTGACGGGTTGGTGAGAGGCGTCAGAGGAATGGGCTTGTAGCAGAAATCCTCGCAATCAACGAATCTGACACCGCCTGCGCACCGCTGGCATGGTACGATTGGAGGAAGGAGGCTTCGAGGTGAAGGAACCTCGCACCACCTTTTTGCCTTGCGGCGGGGCGAGCAGGGCGTCCTCGCCCACCTGCTCGCCCGAACGCCACGTGGGCCGGCACCGGCGCGAGGCATGCTCGCCCCGCCGCCGAGCCGCCACGCGAATGGGCGTCGGCGAGCAGGCGCTCGCCCACTGCTCGCTCGAACGCCACGCTGGCCGGAATCGGCGGCGGCGTGCTCGCCCACTTTGCCGTGAGCCGCCACGCGACTAAGCGCTGGCGGCGTCGTCGCCACTGCCGCCCGAACGCCACGTGGGCGGCACTGGCGGCGGGCGTGCTTTCGCCCGCTTGCCGCCGCCGCCGCCACGGTGAGGCGGGCGGCGGCGGCGCCCTCGCCCACTTCGCCGAACTCGCGTGGGCGGCAAGGCGGGCGAGGCATGCTCGCCCCGCTTTGCCGCCCGTGGCTGGCGCGACGACGAGTAAGGCGTCCTCGCCACTGCTCGCCAACTCGCGTGGTGCGGCACTGGCGGGCGGCGTGCTCGCCGCTTTGCCGCCCACGTGGTTTGGCGCCGGCGGCGGGCTTGCTCACCCACCTGCTCGCCCGAACGCCATGTGGACCAACGCCTGACGGGTAGGGCGTACTCGCCCACCTACAAGCCAGGCTGCCACGTGGGCCACACATGCCTTTGTGCGGCGGAGAGGGTACCCTGGCGCAAAGTACGCCGACATCAGGATTCTAGTATAAAATTATTTTATTTTACTCCCTCCATTCCAAAATATAAGACGTGGTTTAACTTGGCACGGTCTCCTAAACTATACTTTGACCTTTGATTTCTCTTATCCAATATCATTCATACAAACAAAATCACTATCATTACAAAGTACTTTCAAATATGAATTCAATGGTATCACTTTTATATCACAAAATTTTTACATAGTTAAACAAATCATTGGTCAAAGATTTCAAAGTTTGAATCTTGAAATGCGTGCGTGCCTTATATTTTGGAATGGAGGTAGTATTACAATATGGTATAATAGAAAGAAAAGGAATATAAGTAATTTTGGATGCTCTACTTTTGCATATGTCTGTAACTTCCTCGCTACAATTTGTAAGACCTAGAAGGTGACTAGAACGGGGGTTGTATAGGCATCACACAAACAACGGCCTCTAAAAACTCTTCCGACATATATTTCAAGTTTGTTTCACTCCAATAGCTATGAAGATTAGAGTCTAAACACGTGCAATGGAAACACTTAAAAAACCAAGCAAAACAATCAACACAACACCAAAAGACCCCAGTTGGAAGATCCAATTCAAAAGGGAAGGTCCGATTGCACCCAGTAGGACGATCCGACTTCAACTTGAACCTTCCGACTTCACACGAACGGAAAAAAAACAACAAACCACAATTGGGCAATAACTCACACAACTTTCAAATTGGGACTCCAAATGACTTGAGACTAAGCAATAACAACTACTAAGGAAGCTAAACCAACAAGAGATCCAACAAGAACTTCCCAAAGTTGGGACCTTTTTATTCTCCAACGCAAGAAGCCCCAAAAACTGGGATCAAAATGTAAAACATTGATATTGAAGTGCTCAGGTGTTTGATCAACCGGAGATTTTGCATGTCCAACTTACTTTGGCAGTCATCAAGCTGCGAGTTGATACTGCCTATGCTTCGAAGGCCGGATGCAACTGTAATCTTTCTCAAATTTGTTGGTTCTCTTTCGGACGTTCAAAATATTTCATTGCTCGGGAGGGTTTTTGAGGTAAGAAGGTGTGATAGACCAAGTTTTCCCTAGGTGTTTATTATCTCACCATTTAGTAGTATGTTTAGTGACCGCTTGCTATTTTACAGTATCTAGCGCATGGATTCCTGCCTCACAAGCTGCCAAACTTATTCGATCGGCTGACAGAGATAACCCTGGAAATCGATCTTGGCAATTTGAACGAGGCTAGTTGCTCTTTGCTTACCTCATTTTAAGGGCCTGTTTGGTAGAGTTTCAGATTCCAACTTCTTTTGAAATCTGAAACTTGTAGGCTAAAATAAAGTGAATTAAGTTTATATTTTTGGTCTAAAATGTAAACAAGATGATCTACACTCTTAATGTACTTACAGCTTCAGCTTCATGAATCTGGTGAAGCTAAAATTTTCAGCTTCATCAGATTCTCAGAATCTGGAGAAGCTGAATCCCTGCCAAACAGGCCCTAAACAATTTTACGGTGGATAATATAGCCGTACATTTCTCAGAGTTATTATGGACTTTTAATCCATTGCTACGTTACTCTTTAATCGTTATCGCCGACCTTCATTTTCCGCCGCCACCATTTGTTGCGTTACTCGTTATCGCTACCCTCCTTTTTCCACCGCTACCGCCAGTCCAGTCCTGTCAATGTCGTAGCCTCTGCCTTCCTGTCAATGCTTTTCCAGATTGTGACCACATCGCGGCCGGCGCCCTCTTGGTTCCTGTTGATGGTGCAACCAGCGCCCTCCCGTATCTTAACAACGATGCGGCCTCTGCCAGCCTAATTCATGATAACGCCGTGGCCTCGTATTAACACATCGAGCCCTCTATCCTGCGCGGTCCACAAAGCAGTTCCGAATTTTACACAAAAGCACAAAAAATATACATATATTCAAAATAAAGAATTGGCTAATTACAATATTATCACCATATAATTTCTACTACCAATGTTACCGGCAGAAGTATAACTAAATCTTAACTAATCTAATTCGTTAAATAAAACAAAATGAACAGCTAATATTCAATATTATTGTCGACGATTCGGGACAGGGGTCCCTCGCCGAGCTTACTTGTTGAATGAGGGATCAACCTAAGGCCCCTTTCCCGCAAGGGTTGTACGTCTAAGGGTGCACCGAGCTACGGATCGGGGTGAATAAGACAATCAAGAAGCACACGGGGGTCGTTTTGTGCAGTTCGGCCTCTCACGGAGGAGATAATGACCCTCGTCCCAAAGGATTCACTAATGAGTAAGGAGCGATTACAATGTGCTTGCTCGGAGGAGCCTCGAACTAGCCTAAGGACTCCAATGAACAAGCTCGTATCGAGTATCGTGGTCTTGAAAAGCCACCCTCAATACATCGTCGCGAGGGTATTTATAGGGATTCTGAGAGACAGGTTATTTATTACGGGCGCTCTCTTGAGAGGGCGTCGCATCAGGCGGCCGCGCCACCCGCCGGGTACCACGCGACGTGGGAACAGCAAGCGCAGACCAAGGCGGCGCGGACCATGGCAGCGCAGATCCCGGGCGGACGATCCCTCGAGCCGCTGCGCATTTAATGCCACGTCGCCTTGTCGCGAGCCCCCGAGCTTGGCTTGCTCGGGGAAGGGGTAGCCCGTGAGCCGGGCTACGCGAAGGTCGGTCTCCCGTGCGCCATCCGGGCAAGAGCGTGGTCGGTTGGCGCCGGGCTTCGATGGTCGTCTTGGTACAGTATATCCAATCCCTGACAATTATGTACCGTAAAGTGTTCATTTCAGAATGCCCTCAACTTGCGACGCATTGAGCTACAGGTACAGTTGATGGTAATATTCGCCTTGATATGTCTCGTAAATATCCATTTCTCTTGTTAAATTAACAGTTTGTACTTTGCAGCTCATTTCAGGTATTCCATGGTACCCACGGTGCACTTCTGGGAATTAATATATCGTCAGGTCTGTCTCTTCCAGAACCTTGATGCAGTTGGTATGATCAACTTTATTGGCTCCTGTGCAGAGCTAGGCTTCTTGAAACTTTTACTTGAAGACGCACCCATGCTAAGAAAAGCGCAAATAAAAGACTACATAAAATTGGACAAAGAAGCTCTCAAGAACCCCCTGAAGGTGAGGAGCATCGAAGGATGCAGAAATAATGGTTCTTTGTGGCTTGGTCCCCCTACTCCAAAAAGGCGTGGTGTATTCTTTTCCAGCCAAATTAATAATCTATACGTTTTGTAGGTTTGTTCTGTTGTTTTCAGAAACTTATGTTCAGTTTCTGTAAGAATCGGTATAACTTTATGTAAACAAAAATTGCCATCATTCCATTTGGAAATACCAATGCCGCCTTCAGCTAGCAAGGCAAAATGACGCACCTGAAACAGCTGTTCTGTTTCTTTTACCATTTGGGTCGTACTTGAAATTTAGTCTCATTTCATCGGTCAATTTCAGTTCGCTTAACTGAATTTGGAATAATTGGCAAAAGGAGGCTTCCGAGACCATTCCCTTGAACCCTCATTCTGCCTAACCTAAATTGACCTGACTATTGTTGTAGACCTTACTGGAAAAATCTGTGCAGCTAAGTGTGTCACGCGTACATTTTAGCGTGTAAAATCACAGGATGAACGTGTTGACTCTGATTGTTTATCCTATAATGTTAGTTGTTTAAAAATTAAAGTCAACTTTGCTCTCGGGTCAGGTCAACTTTGCCACCCTTGAAATTTTCTCCTAGTTTTCTCAAGGACAGGATCAAGTATAGTTTCTGAAGGAACAAGCCGAGATTTCAGAACAGTCAACAAACTCGTGTTTGGAAATTGGAACTTGGAACAATTCTACTTCTCTCGTTTAGTGTGAACTTGTAAGACATGAGCTGTAAATTGTAAGCATATGGTACAGCAGTGCAAAACACCGAGACAGGCATAAATATTTTCGTCCTTCGGATAGTGATGTTGTCCTATATGGAAAATGACGTTCCGTCTCTAATAGTTGCTTGCTTGTTGTGACAAAGTTCAGAGTAGAAAATTTTTTTTTGATAAAGGAAGATTTTATTAATTTCAAGAAAGATTAGAGTAGAAAATACTCTGTTCCCAACCGTTGAGCAACCTCCTCAAAGAAGCCTAAGTACTTCCCAACTTGACCAAAATATGATTGGAAAACACTTGTACTTCTTATAGTATCCTAGTTAGCAAAGGAAAAGAGCTTAGTTGTGGACGTTGTGGCTGTTTAGATAATTATCGGCTCTTTTGTAAGAAGTGATCAGAGAAGTTGTGAATTTGTGATAATATAATTTGAGGACAGCAGCTCTGAGACAAGTGCGTGAACAATGATGCGCATGTAAGACATGGTCGGTTTGCCAAGTTGAAGACTTAGTCGTCCATACATTTTGTCCGCAGGTTAATCTTTATAGGCTGTCTTCCAAATTGAAGTAAATTTTGTCCTAAAACATCGCAGCTGATATCTTTAGGTTTCGCACGCACTTGTTGTTCAGTTGCCTGTGTTCTCTCGAGAAAGTTCTCCAGAAGAAACAAGCAAGTTGCTTGGAACAGAAAATAAAAACAAAACATTATTTCTAAAACCAATACCCAAATAGCCCGTCTAAAACCATCGGTAGATTGGCATTTAAAATGAAGAGTGCCAGTTTTTAAATCACTGTGAAGATATATTTTTTTTAAAAAAAGCAAGTTGTTAAACGCAGAAAGATGACGAGATAAATAAAGGGAAGGAAATTCTGTGCTGTCATGCTGCTGGCGATTCGTGGTGCAGCACCGCGCGGATCTTCGCCACCTGGAACACCCGCGCCAATCTCAAAGCTGCTTGCGCTCAGGCTATGCTCACGATTGGCGATTGGCGAAGGTTAGGACGCGGGAAACGACGCGAGGCGCGCCTCTTCCGCCCCCGCTGCCGAGGCTTCCGCGCCGATCGCGAGCACCATCGTGAAGTCATCGCGATCAAAAGCTGCGCCTCTTGCGCCCACGCCGACTGCTGAGGCTTCCCCCGGCGATCGTGAGCGTCATCGGCAAGTCATCGCGATCAAAACAGCGCCGCGCCTCTTCCGCCCATGATGCCGCAGCCCTAGTTCGCGAGAGTGACTCGCCGCCGGCGAGGTTCGCGAGAGCGACTTGCCGCCATGGATGCCTCCGAGTGCGAGAAAGCGGAGGTCGCCGGAGAGATGACGCTCCATGTCCTGGACCGAGCAATGTCCATGGATGGCCACGGTCGCGAGGAAGAGGGAGGCGCTCGTGAGGACGCGCTTCATATCCTGCAGGGATCATCGGTGCCTTTCTCCGTGGGTGTGCGAATGGACGACGGAAAGGAGATGGACGGCGCAATTTGCGAATTAGGGCTATCGCCACGGCAAACGACCTCGATGGAGCCTTCAATGATGGCCGCGGCTGACGAACAGAGGAGCGCAATCTTGCCTTCAACGATCGCCGATAGGTTTTGCGAACCAACAAAGGTAATAATTTTGATATTATATAGTTGCAACGTTTTAATTTTGTACTGTTTGTACCATAGGAGCATGATACACAATTAGGCATATGAAATAATGTCATATTGCTGAACACCATTTTTTTTATCTCATTGCAATGTAGGTGGATGATAGACATAACCAACCTTTAGTTGTTCCTAAAGTGGGAATGATTTTTGAATCAGAGGATGATGCGTATGAGATGTACAACTCGTATGCGAGGAAGATTGGGTTCAGTATTAGAAAGAGCTACACAAGGCGAAGAGCAGATAAAACTGTATATCAGAAGCATATTGTTTGCAGTAACGAAGGAGAACGAGGTCGTTGCTCATCACACGACACTTTGAAAGGAAATGCCATTACTAGGACATCTTGCAATGCTCGTGTTCAGTTTAGTATTTGCCGAAAGGGAATTTGGACAGTGCAAAAGGTTGTACTCGAGCACAATCACTATCTTGCAAGTCTAAACAAGGCACACAAGTTGAGGTCCCAACGACGTGTTATAGAGGCTGATAAACTGCTAATCGGTCAAATAAGAGAAGCTGGAATGAAGCCAGCACAAGTGTATGACTTTTTCAAAATGTGGTACGGAGGAGCTGAGAATGTACCCTTCTCATGAGTGGATTGCAATAACCAGATTGGCCGTGAACGCAAGAAGTTTTTGGCATGCAATGATGCGCAAACTCTGTTGGAATACTTGAAGAATAAGCAGCTGGAGGATCCTGCTTTTTTTTATGCTATAGAATTAGATGAAGAGAATGGTCGAATAGCTAATTTCTTTTGGGCAGATGGTCAGGCTATCATGGATCATGCATGCTTTGGTGACGCCGTGTCATTTGACACCACATTTCAAACTAACAAGTTTGAAATGCCTTTTGCTCCGATCCTTGGAACTAACCATCATAAGCAGACGATTATTTTTGGGGCTGCATTGCTATATAATGAGACCATTGAATCATTTGTATGGCTTTTTAGGACATTTCTAGCAGCAATGTCTGGCAAGCATCCTAGCACAATTTTCACAGATCAGTGTGCTGCTATGGCTGCAACAATTAGTATTGTATTCCCGAACACACGCCATCGTCTTTGCTTGTGGCACATTTTCCAAAATGCTGGTAAACATCTTAGTCATGTTATTGCCCAGGATAAAAAGTTCCTTGCTGAATTTAAGAGATGTGTCTACGAGGAAAGGTCAGTGACATACTTCAACAAAATATGGGATGAATCACGATTCATTATAAGCTCGAAGATAACTCTTGGCTGAAAAATCTATATGGCTTGCGAGAGCATTGGGCTGCTGTCTTTCGTGACTCTTTTACTGCTGATATGACCTCAACTCAGAGGAGTGAAGGTATGAATAATGTTTTCAAGAAAAGGTTCCGAAGAAAACTTGGTATTTCGGAACTCTTGGAAGAATATGACAGGTGTGCCGCCAGTCTTCGGGAAAATGAGTTGGATGCTGACTATAATTCACGCCACACTAACCCGATTACTTATATCCGAGATTTGCCCATGTTGAAGACTGCTGCTGAATTGTATACAAGGAGGCTATATTTACAATTTGAAGAGCAATTTAAAGAGCAGTTTTCTGTCTCATGCAAACTGTTAAAAACTGAGGGGACAGTCATGACTTACAAGGTTATGCCTATGGAATTTCAAGATGAAGCAATAGTCATCTTTAATTATGAGGATAGTACAATTACATATTCTTGCAGAAAGTATGAATGCATTGGTAAGTATACACATTTTATGATTACACTACTTCATAATACATTTTTTTGAAAAATATTTTTCTTACAGGTCTACTGTGCAAGCATGCTCTCCGAGTATTCAATATCAATGAAGTTTTCTTCTTGCCAGATAGGTACATACTAAAAAGATGGACAAAGTATGCAAAAAGAGAGTTTTATTATGAGAAACAAAGATTTGACAAAGAAACTCTAACAACACATGCTGCGCGAATCTCTCGAAAGGCCACCTCTGTTGCATTGAAGTGCGCAAATTCGAAGGAACTTCTCGAAGATTTGGAAAAAGCTATTGATAAGTTGGACTTAGAGGCAGATAAGTTACTAAGCCAAATACCTAAAAAATCTTGCCAGATAAGTTGTAATGAATATGATGGGGAGGTATTAAAAGGTAAAGTATCAATTAGAGTTCCTCAGGTGATCAAAGGTCCAAAGACTAAAAGATTAAGAAATATACTTGAAAAGAAGAAAGGGAGCAATACGAGGGCTGCTAAGGAAAAAGGTAGTGGACAACATCAGGAGGAAATAATTGTAAGCACACGAAGATTTGTCATTATGTTTTAATATCTAATTTGCTTGCAGCTATTATATTGTCAACAATTTGATATTTTGCACAGGGATCTTTTGATGCAAGCATTGGTGACAGTTCTACACTACGAAATGCTTCAATGAATATGCACGGGGATTTTCCGATCATGGTTCCGCCTTTGATCCATGAAGGGTATACAAGTCTTTTACTTGGACTTGATCAAGATGCCACGGTTGCTAGAAAATTACATTTTGATGATAGATCAAGTAAAAGAATATTTAAGGAGTAGACAGTTCATTATAGGTTAAATAGTTCTTTTGGTGATCAAGATGCCACAGTTGTAGGTTAAATAGTTCTTTTGGTGATCAAGATGCCACAGTTGTAGGTTAAATAGTTCTTTTGGTGATCAAGATGTCACAGTTGTAGGTTAAATAGTTCTTTTGGTGACCAAATATATATGTACAGTTCTCTCCAGTTGTACCAAACATATATGTCAAGAACCTCGAATCCATCTGCATCGTTAAGTGTTTTGAAGCTAAGTCCAGGTAAATCTTTCTACAAATCTGATAGCAACATTTTTGAACGTATGAATTGTTCATGAATTACATGGGTACATGATACAACAAATGGGCTCAACTAGCTGCAATGTACATACAAATCATCGAACTCATCAAACTGAATTACATCAAACTGAATTACATTGTACATGATACAACAAACTGGTTGTAGCCTGATTGCACTTCACTACACACTAATTGTTCAACCAAAATATGAACTACACACTGACTCTAGTTCCAGATACAATGTCAACACCATTATTTGCATGG
The DNA here is from genome assembly GCA_036346375.1 of Guadua angustifolia. Lineage (NCBI taxonomy): Eukaryota > Viridiplantae > Streptophyta > Magnoliopsida > Poales > Poaceae > Guadua > Guadua angustifolia. The sequence goes on along the minus strand of CM070509.1, from coordinate 34,436,642 downwards.
TTCAGAGCTTCGAGCATTGTTTTCAACTTCACACTGACTCAATGATACTCATTGTTTTCAACTGACTGCAATTCATCCACACAAGCATCCACATCAACTACACACTGGTCAACTCTACCATCAGACTGAACTAACAGCACTCATTGTTTTCATCCACACAAGCATCCGCATCAGAAAGAACCTGCAAAATTCAGCAATCAGTGGGAGATCTCTGCAGCAGCCAGTCAAGGTCAGTGAAAATTGTGCTTACCTCAGTGGGAGATTTCTGCAGCATTGCACTTCAACAACATCTGCGGGGGGGCTGGCGCGCCGCAAGCTGGGGCAAGGACAAGGAGCAGGTGGCAGTGCTAACCGGCGGCGGGCCTAGGGGTGGATCGATGGGAGGAAGCGTCTTGCTCCTCCGCGTCCTTGTTCGCCGTTTGCACGGCTCTGAACCACAAGAACGCCTGAAACCAACACGGCCACAACAAGACTCCATCAAGAACTGAACGCTGAAAAATGCAGAGAAAACACACGAATCTTCCCCTACGGTAGGCAATCAATGGCAGTGCATGCACGAGTGAGCAAGAGAGGGATGGCGAATGTACGTACGGAGGTTGGGATCCCGGTGAAGACGAAGAAGCCCAGGAGCGGCGAGTAAAGGGCGCTGTCGGGGCTCACCACGCCGAACACCGGCCGCTGGTTCGCGTACTCGAATATCGAGCCGATCTGCAGATCGAGTTGGTGAAGATTCGGAACCGCGCGCGTTTGGTCGATCGGGAAGGGGGAATTAATCAAGAAGCAAAGAAACTAACGTACGACGGCAATGGCGGTCACCGCGGACGCGAGCAGGTACGCGTAGAACGGAACCTGGACGCTCGGCTCTCCTTGCGCGCTGCCCCCAGCCCCGCCGTCGTCGCGCGCCCAGGGCGGCGGCTCGTCGGAGCCCGGTCGGGCCCAGGAAGGGGAAATACGGATGGGGCGATGCGGATGAGGACGGGTGGAGAAGCTTTCAGACGCGACGAGGGCGAGACGAAGGGGAAAAATAGGGAATGGGGCGGAGCAGCTTTGAGATTGGCGCGGGTGTTCCAGGTGGCGAAGATCCGCGCGGTGCTGCACCACGAATCACCAGCAGCACGACAGCACAGAATTTCCTTCCTAAATAAAGGACTAAATCCAGCCTAGCATGTGGTAGCCACTAGCAAGCAATTTCCAAGCTCAAATGCACATGCAAGGTTGTACTTCTACGGTTCTACCCGGACATATACTCATCTAGGACGCTGCCGTTGGGAGCAGTCAGTCCGCCACGTTGAGGTCACTGCTAAGCTCACGCCGCCGCGGTTTCGCCGGTCTGGGGTTTGTCCCCGTCCGCGGGATCAAAAACTGGCCGGCGCAAGCACGCGCGAACCGCCGTGCCGCTGGCAAAATGCTTCCCTTTTCCGCGTGCTTCCGGAGTTCGGTTTGGTTGCTCACGTGGTCTCCGTCGTCTTGCTCTCCTCGGCTGTCCGTGGATGGGTCAGTGTGTGATAGAAGATCGCTTCTCATCTTTTCTAGTTTTGTTTATCCCTGTACGTACGAGCAGGTGAAACACATGTGTTCCCCCATCTCTGGGGTACGTTTCGCTCGGTTCCATGACTTCTTGCCTGGGTCTGGTTCCCGTGGTCCTTGGTTGCAAGGGGATATGTAGTCTTCAAGAAAAAAGAACTTCATTTTTTACCTATGCAAATTTTTCCTGTGCGATATTTCTCTTTCGTTACATTTGTAGTAATTGAATTATTTGTTACCGTATTACAGGATGATGCTACACGTAAGGAAAAGTCTGCTTGTGCAACATCATATCTAGGTAGCACTAGGATCTCACTTGTGTTGTTAATGGTACCCAATTTATTCGTGCTTTGTACAAAGACTCTTCGTACATCTCGACACCGGTGTACACAAGAAAATTTTAGAACTGCTACTTTTAGTTTCTTTCCAAATTTCCATCTATAGCACATATGTTACACACCCTCGTAATTATTTCCTCGTCGCATTTGTGGTGACTCATTTCTATTAAAATCTCTCTATTATATAAACACATGTTTAGTGAATTAACGTCTCGTGTCTCTTGGAGCTATTGATATTTCTGTTCAATGCACTCCCTCCATCCAATTTTATAAGGCTCATAAATAATAAATATCATCTTTACGTTATATTCTATACATACATGTATTAAATATAATGATTAGTGATAATAATTAGAGGATAAACTAGTTATTTTTAATACATTATTAGTTTATTTATAAAAAGAAATATGTCTCGTAAATTTAGACGGTAGAAATTAGAATTAAACCGAAAAAAAGCATTCAGGTTCCTTGAGAGAAAACCTCCTCATGAGTACCATACCATTTTTATTCTTACCGATATGCGGCCCTTGACTCCTTGAGCTACTAGCAGCCACAGCTCACAGCAAATTCAACCCCCCAAAGCTAGCCACAACTGGTGGCAGATAGTGATGCACTGACCCAGAGAAAGCAGGAAACACATATTCCCCTTTCAAAGAAAGCTAGAAACACGTGTCACTCGCGAATCGGAAATCCGTCCGTCATCCGTAAAAAGCCAAGTAATGCCAGTGCCGGGGTGCCTTTGGCAACAACCGCAGGAACCCAGGGTGCAAACCGCAAGAGACGTACTACTCATTAAGGTCAATGGTATGGCCCACGATTATCGGTAATACATCTTTATATTATCTATAAATATTATTAAAACAGCCTATATAATATATTGTTTACGTAGTTATTTGTAATGATCTCTAATACAATTAATATATTATCTATAGAATAGTATATATAATATAAAACCATCTATTTAGACCGTCTGTTAAATAGTATATATTATCTTTCTCTATCTTTTCTCTCTCTCATCCATATCACAAAGAATCTTACGTGACATAAGATTATAGACGGTTGACATGTATCACCGTACATGCCCAAATCCAAAGCCTAATCATCAATTAGAAAAGGAAACTAACCACACCCAAAGCAACTGCCAGGGTAGTTTTTGGTGGTATACTAGGATGCCGTGTCGTGCTGGGTGCTAAAACATCTACTATTACTTGAGATTCAATGAGCAACTGGCAGGTAGTTTTTGATTGCTATGCTTTTCTTTAGATTAGTTTTTGTTTGATACGCTGTTGGGCTGTTAAATATCTACCCCCTTCGGTCACAAATGATTGTCATTTTGGATATAGGTGTAGACAAACTTCCGACACTCCGATTGTCAATATCTTTTTAAATATTTAAATTGGATATATAAAAATCATATGTGCAAATTTGTATTGAAAGGTAGTTTCATAATATTATAATTTTATTGAGTTTTATAAATACATTATAATAGAAATTAGTGGTTAAAGTTGTATTTCAGAGACAGTATCAATGTCTAAAATGACAACTATTTGCGACCGAGGGAGTAATTGTTACTAAAATTGAATAAGATTTTGATAGTGTCAATGCTGTCATGGTGTTCAAAAGATACTAAAGATATATTTTAGGCAATTAATGCGTACGTTATATTAGCATCTCGATGTGAAACTAAACCTTGTTGAGTATGTGAGAAAGAACAAGAGGAAATTATTAGCAGCAATTAAATACTACCAGCAGTACTACTCCTAAACAAAACTTTGAGAGAGAGAGGGGGGGTGCCCCAACCCAAGTCAAGGCCGCGTTGATGCAAGAAACAAACCACGAGGCCGGCGTGTCCCCGTCCACAAGCACCCCAATATTGTCGTGTTGGTTGCTTTGCACATTGCAAACCTGTCCTTCCTCATCGGTAAAAAAGGGCCCAGAAAGGCGAAAGGGGGAGGAGAAGAATCTAGGAGAGGAGCCGAGGAGTGAGAGACTGAGAGTAAAACTGTGAAAGAAAGGAGATGGTGACGCGGGTTAGGTTATCTTTAGTAATTTTTTTTCATTTTCTTCTCTTCCCTCATTTCTTTTTTTATATTCTTTCCCTTTATTTTTATCATCTCCAGCAGCATTCTCTCGAAGGGTTTTGTAATATCTCTAAATCCCTTCCGAAGGGAACCATGAAAGAAATTTATTGGAGTGCTTAGGATCTATCTGCGAAGGGATTTGGAGACTGGAGAGCGATAGTCTTAAAACTAGAAAGGAGTGTAGACTTGCTTGGCCAGGGAGTCAGCTAGTCAGGGTGGCATGGGCCTTTGGGGGACGAGGAGCTGTTTGGTAGTTGTGTAGTTCTCGTGGGCTTTGCGTTGCGTACTCTGCCACCGCGTTCCTATCCATCCGTCCGTCCTTGCCTGGCATTCGCTTCCCTTCCTTTGCCTTGCCTTGCCTTGCCTTCTCCCTCCCCCGCACCGTCGTCTTCCTCCCCCTTTCCGCAAGGGCCAGATAAGATTTGCTTAAGTTAGTGGGAGTGTTGGGTTGTTGAAGTCGTCAAGGAACGGGGACGTTGGGAGGAGAAAAGATTGGGTTTTGGTGATACTGTTGTTTTTCTTGATTCCTTCCGGCCCGATTCGCTCTTGCTGCTGCGTGCTGCGTCCCCCCCCCGCGGGCGGTTTGTTGATTGGTTTTTCCCCGGCGAATTTTGCTTTCCCGGCTGCGGATTCCGGGGGGGCATCTTATTCGCGATCGGGTTGGATTAGATTCTTGGTTGCTACGTGATTTGATAAGAACAGGAAGGGAAAAGGATAAGCTAGGGAGGAAATAATCAAGAAGGCATCGGTTCTTGGTGTTTTGTGCCATCGGAATCGCGATCAGGGGGAGGCCGATCTTGGGGGAGGTCTCGGCTAGTGGCTACCCGGGTAGTAAGATCGGTGGCGATGACCGACGGGCTGGATCGGTGGCGCGAGTTCTTCCGGGGTGCCGACGGCGCCAGCATCTGGGACGTGATCGAGAACGCCATCCTCATCGCCGCCGCCGACGCGCCGCAGGAGCTCCTTCGCCGCCGCGACCGCATAGCCGAGAGGCTCTTTAACGTGCTCCACGCCCCGCCGTCCTGCCACGGTTGTAGCGCCAGCGCCGTCACCCTACCCCCCTCCACACCCGTGGAGGAGGACAAGGGCAGCGTGCGCCGCGTCCCCGAGAAGGAGAGCAAGGTTGACAGCAGCAGCCTCGGCGCGCCCGGTGGGGAGCACAGAACCGACGAAGACGACGACTCCGACTCCGACGACGAGCGCCTCCGCCGCGCCGCGGCGAGCAACTATGGCTACATCTACGATGACGACGACGAGGAAGAGGACCAGCAGGAGGCGGAAGAGGAAGAAGACCACCAGGTTGAGGAGCTGGAGGCGCTCACTAACGAGATCGACGAGGAGTCGCAGGTCGTCGGGGAGGTCCTCCGCATCAAGGACCTCCTCTTGCACAAGGAAGACCATGTATGGAATCTGTGTCTTCAGTTCTTCTATTGCTAAAGTTGTCATTTGTCAACTCAAGGGAGTACTTAACATTCATCTGAACTAAAAATTGTGCTGTTGCAGTCGGATGCTACTCTGTTCGAATCGCTGAGGAGGCTGCAGTTGATGCAATTGTCTGTCTCCACGCTGAAGGTATTGATTGGATAGTGCATATGATCTATGTGATGTGTCTGAGGATGTTTGGTCTGCTAATCTTTAGGGCTGTTCATTGTAGGCTACGGAGATTGGGAGGGCTGTTAATGGGCTTCGGAAGCACAACTCGCAGAAGATTCGTCATCTCGTGCGCACTCTCATTCAGTAAGCTTCATGGACTTGTACTGAATTTTGGTCTCTAGGGCTAATTCATGTTTGAATTTAAAGAGCTTGGTGAAACAAATTACTACTCAAATGCACCGAGAAGATTTTGATTAACAAAACATGCTACTACTCCAGCTACACAGTCATAAAATGTTTTAGCTTCTTACTCTTTAGTCCTGAACTGCCTGGGTGAAAGGTTTGCTGTGATTCTGAGCCAATCTTGCCAAACATTATTGACATCTTCAATTACTGTGTGCTTCAGAGGTTGGAAAGTTTTGGTTGACGAGTGGGTCAGTACTACTAATGCCGCCCTTGCAGGTAACGGAAGTGAATTTGTTTCATGTCTTATTTCACCCATAAGTTTGTAAGTAAATATTCACCTCTTAGTTTAATATGCAATTTTTTATCTGTAGACAACTCTCCGGGCTGTTCAAATCCATCTGTTGTGGATGATGATGAAGAAGGACTTCCTTCTCCACCTTTGGATGAAGGGGCATTCTTTGCAACCCAGACTACTGCTATTCAACTCTCTGAGGTGCTAATATAGTTTGTTCCTTCTATCTGAATTGTTTTGGTATTGAACAAAAAGCTAACATTGCATTGTCATTTTTTCCCTACTCGTCTCCCCAATTGAAGTTCTTTGACGAAATGGATGAAGATGGAAGTGAGTACAACAACATGCTGCTTAGTTTTCCCATGCTTATTCTCGTGTTCTGTATATTATGATAATTAACACTATACATGTTATGACAGACTTGAGACATAACAATAATGTGAGCCTTGGAAACAAGAGAGAAAATAATGGTGGGATACCTGCAAACCATTCAGCGGTGAGAAAGCAAGAACCTCCTCGTTCTTCTCTTGGAGCTGTTGAAAAAGTTCAGTTGAGGAGGCAAGAGCCATCAATGAGGCAAGCAAACCGACAAACACCTCAAAGTTCAAGTTTGCAAGTTAAACCCCATGGCGTGCTCAACAAGCAATCTAAGCCCTTGAGTTCTGAATCTGGACCTGGGAGACCACTAAGGGCAGCTCCTCAGCAGAAACCCTCCGGTGAGGTAAAACCTAGACAGACTGAGGAGCACATTGCCGTTGAAAGAATACCTGCAATGGGCCATGTGGATGTAAGTTTTACATGCTACTAAGCCTAAATTATAATGACGTGCAAGACCTCATGACTCACATATTTGTACTTTGGCTCTAGAAATCGAGGCTTCCTGCACAACCTTCAGCAGGAGTCAAGCTAGAGTCAGCAAAGGTGAAGATCTACAATGGTTTGGAAAGTAACATGAGGCTGGAAGCAGCGAAGCGAAAACTCCAGGAACGATACCAGGAACATGAAAATGGTTTGTGCTTCTCCCTTGTTTTTTTCTTGCCCGGTATTTTTTCACTTGTAGAGATATAATCTTGAGGTTTTACCTAATTTGCTTACTGTTCCATCCACGCAGCAAAAAAGCAGCGCACGATACAAGTAATGGAGTTGGGTGACATACCAAAGCCTAAGCATCAAAACAGGCAACCTATGATGAAGTCAAGGAATCACACTAGGAGTTGGGCATATGGCCGGCGCTAATTCTTCAGTGATTTTTTATTCTCATCTTATGAATTGTTGACGTGCCTGGCTGGTTCGAATGCATATGCATGCGGACTCGAATACAGCTGAACTTAGCTGCCAGGACTTCAAACAATCTTTTTGAACACAAACACCTCTGATGGGGAGTTTTCCTTGAAGTCGCAAGGGTTGCACCGGATGCAATGAGTTAAGCTCTTGCATTCGGAGAGTTTAGTCATGTCTGGATAACTGGAGTGGACGTCTAGTTCATCCTGTATCGGCTGGTCATTTTCTTCTTTTCTTCAAAGGAAGCTGTAGATACCGGATAGAATAATCATCAATATTTGGTACATTCCATCTATACCCAACTTTTATTGGAATCCATGTAGTGAAACATTCTTGGTATATTTCTTGTTCCCTTGCAAATGTGGACTACGTTTCTGGTGACTGGCCTACTTGCTCTTCACTTGCAAGCTTAAGGTCAGCCTTTGCAAGTTGCAACAACCTTCCTCTGATGGCAATAGGGTATGTAGTCATGGTCAGACCCCGGATTTGAGCCGGTACTTCTCACTAGTTGCTGTTGAATGTTGAACACGTAGAATATGCCAATATCAACCGTCTTAACCGACGGCAAGGCAAGATGAAAATTCTGACTGTTCTGTGGAAAATCATGTCCCGTTCTCAAACCAATGAAAAAGAGACTGGAAATGGATACATATGCGTCATGCGTGGAGTGAATTGGTGGAGCGTGGATTCCACCAGCGGGGTGGTTTCGTGGCCATCAGCATGAGCAGCCACCCAAGAAGGCCCCACCCCCCGTTAAGTCCTCCTTCCTCCTTGTCCACTGCTTCTAGCAATCTCTCGAGCCAGCTATTGTTCCACCGCGGTCATCCTCTTAGATCATCTCCAAGAGGAGCCCTAAATAGGTTGCTAATTGTAATTATAGGGTTTTAATGGAAAAAAAGCACTCCAACAGAGGTTGTATTTTGAGAAAAATTATCAAAATAGGTTTAGGACTCGGAGCCCTGTTGCTATATTTGGCAACGTTCCTCTCTAGCCCCATCCTATTCGCGCGTTTAGAGTCTAATTGCTGGAGTCAATAGTTATCTTGGGCCCTAATTTTTTTAGTTTAAACCCTATTTTGAGGTATAGGACTCCATTTTAAGACCTGATTGTTGGAGATGCTCTTAAAGCCAGTCTGGTGTAGCTTCAGCTTTATCGGCATTAATTTATCGGTTTATGAATTAAAACTAGAGGATCTTGGTACGAATGCTTTCTAGATGCATCCTGAGGCTAAAACCCTCGCTCCACTGAGCCACGTAAGGCTGGAATTTGTAGAAAACAATACTAATTTTCGCATGAACAACTACAGGATTCCCGCGTTAAGCCATTGCTTATCCGTTTAGAAGCATAGGCTGATTTGTTAAAGAAGCTATCTAGACCAAACAAATCCTGCGGTGTCTAATGTCATGGAGTGAATGATACCAGCACGTAGATTATATCGACGCTTACCGCATGTTACAATGTCACGAGATTTGCGGGTATCTGATATATCAAAGGCCAAGCCCTATCCTTCTCTTTACCTTTGGATCCCCCACTCGCATGTGCGTTTTGGTTGGGAGCCCCTTTCTTTGACTCGTCACACAAAAGTCCCTTCCCACCCACTTTCCGCCTCTCCTAAGACGATGATGCTCTCTCTCATCGTTGTTATTAGTGTTAATTGTTAAACAATTCAAAAGGATATGGAGATATGGACCGGTCCATATACGTATTGCTTTTAAAAGAAATTGTGGCAGTAGGGAAGATCCTACGACGTGCGCTGCGTGTGTGTCTATATATATATACTCACAAAGATTGAAAGAAAAAAAACAAAGCTCAAACTAGGGAAATAGATCAAGATAATGAGTCTAGTCAATCAAATAAGTTTTGTTTATGCTGCTCTTTTATGCGATGCATATGTAGAGAGAGCTCATACTTAAATATTCCTTTCCAGTTTGGTCGGAGCAATATTCCGAAATACATTCTCATTTCTTTGTTTTCAGGTTACCTAAGCTACGATAGTAATAATTTCCATGTATGAGATAGAGTCAAAATTGTTCTTGGAACGTTCTACCTTTAACAGTAATCTGAGTATTATCCCAAAGTAGTCCAATAGTATTCCAGCATGCAGTGCTGAAGGGGCAATTGAAGAATACATGAGTTAGTGTTTCACCTATTTATCTTGGCATAAAACACAAAAGTGGCCGTCCTCCAAATGAAAATGCTTTCTACATAACATATCTTTAGTGTTTAATCTACCCAAAAGCAGTAACCATGAGAGCACTTTGAGCTTCATCACACATTTACTTCGCCAAATCCACTTAAAAGGTTTTGGTATGGCTATAGTATGAAATGAATACTTATAGAACTTTTGTGACTTGCACATGCTTTTATTCCAAATGTAAGTCCAGCATCCGAGCAATTGTTCATCAGTAAGAATCTTTGGATGTCATCAATTAGCAAGTTTTACTCCTGAAAGGCATCATTAGAAAGTGGTAGATTAAAGTTATGCCTTATTCCTAAGTTACTTACGAACTGTGAGACTGAGCCTTTTTTTTGCAAAAGTATATAAGGCCGAAAATCTAAGGCAATAAATATTATGATTCCAAATATCCATCCAAAATAATGCTAATGTCCCTGTTCGTACAGTAACCATGGCAATACTTCTGTAGGAAGTGATATATTTCATAATATCCCTCCACCAGAAAGATCCTTAAATTCTTGAGCAACGAGGGATTTTATCCCTATAATAGGTTGACCAAATCAAATTTACCCATAGAAGGTCATGTCTGTTATAAAATTTATGGAGATTTTTAATAGAAGTGCCTCATTCTGAGTTTGCAGTTTAATAACACTAAGACCCCCTTTGTTTTTTGCCCAGCATACCATACCATTTCCAATGCTGCTAGATTTCTGCCCTTTTATTGAGGTTAGAGCCACACTATATACAATGTTTTCTTGATCTATTAATATTGTTGATCATTATTATTGGAATCTCAATGAGCACATATAATAGGTGGGGAGGGCTGATAAAACAGAGTTAACCATTTGCAAGTGTCCACCATAAGATAGTAAAGATGCACAACTTGATAATCTTCGCTCAACTCTTTCTATTAATGGTGAAAAATCACTTCCTCTTGGTCTTGTAGTACCCAAAGGTAATCCCAAATAAGTAAAAGGCATAAATCTAATTTTGACAACCAAATACGCTAAAATTGATATTTTTCCTTCATGAACATTGGTCGGTACCAGAAAAGATTTATTATAATTTACCTTCAGCACCGTAGAAGTATAGAAAGAAATTAGAATCATTTTCAAGCAAATAAATTGTGTAGCATCTGCCTCCATAATTATTAAAGTGTCATCAATATACTGAATAATAGGAAAATCATTTTCCATTGGAGAAGAAATTAGCATAGCAAAAACACTCCTTTGGTGTGTCGTATTTACTATAGATTGTAGGAGGTCAACAGCCAATATGAAAACAAGGGGTGACAATGGATCACCTTGAAGAACTCTTTTGCATCGTAATTGTTTCTCTTGGACTCCATTTAGTAGAATTTGGATGTGCCAGATTTGGGTAAAATCTTTATACAATTGATCCATCTTTACTAAATATTCGGATCATACTCCTTTACTTCTTAATATGGGAGCAGGTTCTCATGGGGACAAACATACTGTGTTCCATTTTGAATTAGGTTGGTTGTTGCGTGATGATTTCCATAAGTTAGTTGCGGTGGTATGGAACAGATCGACTAAAGGCTCCAATGCGTTGGAGATTTGGCAAAACAAGATAAGGCGATTGAGACAATTTCTCAGAGGGTGGGCTAAGAATGTGAGTGGGTCTAACAAAAAGGTGAAAAAAGAACTCATTAGGAGATCAGAAGAATTAGATAAGAAGGCAGAGTCTACTTTGCTTACTCCTCAGGAGGTGGAGTTAAAACAGAGCCTTAAGCAGAGACTAGTTTCTCTCCTTAGGGAAGAAGAATTATATTGGTATCAAAGAGCTAAATCTTCTAGACTTCTTCAGGGGGATAGAAATACTAAATATTTCCATCTGGTTGCTAGTGGAAAGCATAGGAAGACTAGAATCTTCCAATTAGAGCAGGAGGAAGGGATAATTAGAGGAGAAGAAAACCTTAAGAGTTACATTACCAAGTATTTCAAAACTCTGTTTGGTTCGCCTGAGAGAAGTAACTTCTCTATGATTGAATCTCAAAGAGAGGATATTCCCCAGGTGTCTAATGAGGAAAATGATTTTCTTAAAGCTCAGTTTACCTATAAAGAAGTTAAAGACGTAATTTTTCAGATGAAACATAATAAGGCTCCTAGGCCAGATGGTTTTCCTGCTGAATTTTATCAGGAATTTTGGGGGCTCATTAAAGATGACCTAATGGCCATGTTTCATGATTTTCACAAATGTAACTTATCCCTTTTTAGCTTGAATTTCGGAACAATTACATTGTTGCCTAAGCTAAAGAGGTTAAGCAAATTCAGCAGTTCAGACCAATATGTCTTTTAAATGTGAGTTTCAAGGTCTTTTCCAAGGTAGTGGCTAATAGAGCGGCTTCAATTGCGCAAAAGATTGTGAGACCTTCGCAAACTGCCTTTATGTCAGGTAGAAACATAATGGAAGGAGTTATCATCCTTCATGAAACTTTACACGAATTAAAAAAGAGTAACCTCAATGGAGTGATACTTAAACTAGACTTTGAGAAGGCATATGATAAGGTTAAATGGGATTTTCTTCAACAATCGCTCAGAATGAAAGGTTTTTCCTCAACTTGCTGTAAGTGGATCGAAAGCATTGTCAGCAAAGGGAGTGTGAATATCAAAGTTAATGATAATCTTGGACGGTATTTCCAGTCTTTGAAAGGATTGAGACAAGGGGATCCTTTATCACCGCTTTTGTTTAATCTGGTAGCGGACATGCTTGCCATTTTGATAGATAGGGCTAAGGAAAATAATCAGTTTCGAGGGATCATCCCACATTTAGTAGATGGGGGTCTTTCTATCCTTCAGTATGCGGATGACACGATTCTCTTTATGGAGCATAATTTGGCTGAGGCTTTGAATTTAAAGCTTGTCTTGAATATTTTTGAATAGCTTTCTGGTCTTAAGATCAATTTCCATAAGAGTGAAATATTTCTTTTTGGTGAAGCTCAAACTTACAAGAAGGAATATGTTCAACTTTTTAGGTGCAAAGAAGGGACTCTTCCCTTCAGATATTTAGGTATCCCATTGCATCATAGAAGAATTAGTAATAAAGATTGGATTTCAGTGGAGGAGAGATTTCAAAAGAAGCTCGCTAGTTGGAAAGGAAAGCTTCTTTCTGTTGGAGGTAGATTGGTACTGATTAATTCAGTTCTATCTAGCCTTCCCATGTTTCTGTTATCGATTTTTAAAGCTCCTAAAGGGGTGATTAAAAAATTAGATTATTACAGATCTAGGTTTTTTTGGCAATGCGATGATCACAAGAAGAAATATAGATTGGCAAGATGGTCAGTGCTCAATAAACCTAAATGTATGGGGGGTCTGGGAATCTTAGATTTGGAATTGCAGAATTGGTGTTTACTTGGTAAGTGGATATTTAAATTGTTAAATGAGGATGGCCTATGGCAGGACCTCCTTAGAAGGAAGTACCTACATAGTAAGTCAATTACGCAAATTTCCAGGAAGGTTGGGGATTCTCAATTTTGGTCGGGCTTGATGAGTGTCAAAGAGCAATTTCTGTCTATGGGTTCTTTCCATTTAGGGGATGGGAGATGTGTTAGGTTTTGGGAGGATGCATGGATTGGTACCAAACCTCTTATGGAGGTGTATCCTAATCTTTATAGACTGGTTAGGAAGAAAGATGTTTTAGTAGCAAGAGTGTTTGAATCGGTCCCGCTCAATATCTCCTTTCGTAGGTCATTGATGGGATACGACTTGACAACTTGGTTTGAACTAGTATCAAAAGTTGCTAATGTTTCGTTATCTCAAGAGAGGGATATGTTTAGATGGGTTCTTTGCAAAAAAGGTATCTTCTCGGTTCATTCCATGTATAATGCCTTGATTCAGGAAAATTCCATTCCTAGCAAGTGTGACATTTGGAAGCTCAAAATCTCTTTGAAGGTTAAAATCTTTCTTTGGTACTTAAGATCCGGTGTAATTCTAACCAAGGATAATTTAGCTAAAAGAAGGTGGCAAGGTAGTACTAAATGTTGTTTTTGTAATTCTTCTGAAACAATTCAGCATTTGTTCTTTGACTGTCACTTGGCAAGATCTATTTGGAATGTCTTTTTCATATGTTTTAATATCCAGCCTCCTCCCAATGTATCTTCTTTGTTTGGCTCTTGGCTTAAGGGTGTTAATTCTAAGCTTAAGTTCCAAATTTTGCTTGGTGCAGCTGCCCTATGTTGGTCAATATGGTTGTGTAGGAATGATATGATATTCAACAGAAGTTCTATTGACTCATTTGCACAGGTAATCTTCAGGGGACGTATTGGATCGGTCGGTCTCCGTTGTCTAAAGAGGAAGAGAAAGGGTCTTTGTTAAAAGGATGCAGGATGATAGAGACTACAATCTTCGAGTTGTTTGCTAAATTTGGTTGGAGAAGGAATCTTAGAATTGAGGCCTAGAGCCATGTCGTTGTAATTCTTTTGGGACTTGTTCTGTTTTGTTCGACTATTGTCTGGTTCGCGTTTAGTGGCTGTGTAGCCTGTACTTTTGGATTCTGTATTGTTGGCCACATTCCTCCTTGAGTGAAGAGGCCGAATTGTTTTCCTTTATGTAAAAAAAATTGATCCATCTTTCAGGAAAGCCTATACTTTGCATTACTTCAATGATGACAGTACGTTCTCCTGTATCAAAAGCTTTCTCAAAGTCCAGCTTTAGGACTATAATTTCTTTCTTGGACTGATGACATTGATGGATGTACTCAAAAGTCCATGCTAGGCAATCATGCACTGTTCTATTCCTAATGAACATATATTGGTTTTTGTGAACTAACTGTAGAATTATTTTTTGTAACTGATCAGCTAGTAATTTTGCTAATAATTTAATAGATGAATTGAGCAAGGATATGGGTTGGTAATCATTTACACATTCTGAAGATTGCTTTTTTGGGACTAGAGTAATATGAGTATTATTTATGATGTGTAGTTGAATTTTATTGTTATATAAATCTTTGCAAAGTCTATAAAAATCATACTTAATAATATACCAGCACCTTTTAATGAATTGATCATTAAAATCATATGGTCCTGGAGCTTTGTCAACAGCATGAGATTATGGATTTCTTCATTAGAAAACCTTTCTGTGAGGATTCCAAAGCTATACACTGGAGTGATCAACTCTTACAAGTTAAAAAGCATAGTTGGCAAAATAGATGTACGCAATATATCTCTAAAAGAATCTCATAGAATAGCCTTTATTTCACGATGCCCTGTGACAGTAGAACCATCAAGTGTGGCTAGCTAAGAGATTGTATTTCTTCTGTACCTCTCAATAGCTAAGGCATGGAAAAATATCGTAATTTCATCCCCAAGTTTTACCCAACGAATCATGCGCCTCTTTTTCTAATATATTTGCTTATAGTGAAGTAAACGAAGAAGTGCTTCTTTATAATAGATCTAAAATTCCACTCCGGTTTACTTACATGTCGTTGCTCCTCATTTTCGTTGCATCCTCTAAAATGACCTTTATTTATGAACAGAGGGAAAAGATTGATCCATGTTATCGATGACGTCCTACGAGTTATGATCGAACTTACATTTGATGTGCACTCACTACTCACATTTTTCTTCTTTTGCATGGACTCTCAAGTCATATTTTGTTTGAAAACAAATTAGCAGCATGTATAGCATTGTTCACTCAAAATTAGTGTTCTAGATAGCTAGCAATATCTACGATATAGAATTTTTATACCTCAAATGCGAAGCTACATGCTAATGTTCCACTATATTAGCTATAAATGCTATAGCTAACAATAGCTCTACTATAAGTCATAACTTGTAGTTAGAGATAGTTCGCTATCCTACATAGTTACCTATAGACAAAAATATTAGGACTATTTTGAAATCCAATATTACTAAAAAGGCTCAAATGCACCTCTTATAATCTTGAACTATAAGAAAACCTACTAAAAAAACCTCATCTCATCTTTTTTCTATAATCCAGCATTCATATTTCTTAGTGATTAAGTACTTACTGTTAAGAACATTATGATACAGTTACAATTATGTAAATACAATAGTTTTATGATTTGTTTGGATGTAACTTATATTACATACATACATACATACATACATACATATATATATACATATATATATATATATATATATATATATACATATATATATATATACATATATATATATATATTTTGTGATAGTTGATGTAGCTTTTTTGACATCTCGTTGTGAAGCCACAAAAAATCGAAACTCAAGATCTTGTTCAAAGGACGTGCCATGTGCGACCGAGCTATTAACTCGGTTGGTTGGTGCAAGCATTGCTCACCTAACCCGCCCGCATTCGAGCGTAGCTAGATGCGGGCATGCACAAGAGTTGTGTGTGCAGCGCATGTGTCTGCATGCGCGTGTGTGTCGGTGAGTATGTTTTTGTAGCTTGGCTTTAACAAATGTCAGAGCTCCGAGTCAATTATTAAAAGAAAACCGAGAGGGGACATGCCAAATCAAGGGCGAACAAGATGGTCGATCCTCATGCAGTGTACATGTCCGACTTAACAATGGTACCTAACAGATGCTCCTAATTGCGTGATCTGAAAGGCTTGCTAGTTATCAATAACAACACCTATACCCGCAAGAATTGGAGGCAAACCAGCAAGCCACCTGTCACCTTGCGATTTTGCAAAAAAACCCTTCAATTTCTCCAAAATTACGAATAGGTCCCTATGCGATTTTTTGTGAGACAAGAATATTTTTTTTGCTTCGCGTTTAGGTCCCTGGCCCGGTATTTTTATGGAAAAGCCTCCCGTTAGTTTCAAATCACGAACAAGCCATTTTCTAATTTTTCAGGATAGCGAACAGGTCCAAAAAAATAACATCCGGGTCCCTGCTTCTTACGTTCAGGTCCTTTCTCCGTTTTTCCCGAAAAAAATGTTTTCGCCACCAGAAAAACCCGGAAAAATTTTTTTCGCCACCCAAAAAACCCGGAAAAAATGTTTTCGTCACCAAAAAAACGCAGATTCATCGAAGTTTTATAGCAACTTATGTATTTGCCAACGGATCGTAACCGCGGGTTTTTTTAAATGTAGATTAAATCGACAACTTATGTATTTGCCAACGGATCGTAATCATGGTTTTTTTAAAAAATATAGATTCGTCATGATTTATAGCGACGTGGATTCGCGGTGGGTCCTAACGACCCATTTTTTTAACGAACAACGCAACCAAAAAACCGGAAAAAATATTTTCGACACCAAAAAACGAAACAATGTTTTCGTCCATGATCGCCGGTGGGTCCTAACGACCCATTTTTTAACAAACGCAACAAAAACCCGAAAAAAATGTTTTCAACACCCAAAAAAAACGAAAGCAATGTTTTCGTCACAAAAAAAACACGGATTCATCGAAGGTTTATATCAACTTATGGATTTACCAACGGGTCATAACCGCGCATGCTATCGAAATTCAACCGGCGCAGCGTAGCGCGCTTTCCCACCTAGTTAGAAGTAATACAACGTCGTTAGATCGGCTAGATATTTGTTGTATAATAAGATCCTCTTAACTTATTATTAGTCTATATATATCAATTTTATCTTATGTAGAAGAGTGAGAAAGTAAAAGAAAAAAGAGAGCTGACTCTTATGCAAGAGTCAACATGGTACGGGAAACAAGATAAATTAGTTATGTATAAGAAAGAAGAGATATTTATTGCACAACATTTAGAGACAACTTTATAGATGGTTACTGTATAAGTTAGCTCTATTACTTACTTTAGATGATACAAATGATAAATAAAGTAAATAGTAGACTTTGTTATTATACTTACTCTAAAACAGAAACGAGATATGATGTGGCATTGTGACCTGATTTATGATTCAGAGAAGCATTATAAGATTAATGCTACGACTAGGACCAGTAGTGCTAGGCTACTGGGTTCTGTTTGTTAGAGTATCCTCTTTCTAGGAAAGTTGAGTTTGTTGGGTCTTGGGAGCCACAGACCTAAATAGAGCGGCTTCTAGAATACCAACATTCATGGCGGTTTTAATACTTGGAAGCAACCTTGGGTTTTTTTTAACAAAAACAACAAATTCAAAGGAAGAGGAAACCACAATTTCCCCATCTTACCCATCGTACTTGAATTTATCTCTACTAATATAAATTTATAGTTGGTGACGACGATCCATTCTTCCTAGTCTCCCCATATCTCCAATAATAGCCGGTCATTATAGCTAATTATTCTTTCCTAATTTACAGCTAGCCATATTTCTCTAAATATGGATGATTATTATAGCAAAATCCCTTATTATTACTAGTAATTAATAGCCGTCCAATCATTCCTTTTGTACTCTATATATGCTGTACAGTTTTCACATAATCAATCAAAGGAATCCATTTAAGATCTCCCATGTCGTGCCACCACGGCGAATGAACTCAACGAACTGATCAATAAGTGACGGACCGACGTACATGGCCGCAAGGCGCAGGAGGCCGAGTGCCGCGGTTAGTAGTAATTGCGGCCAGAAGGACAGCCAGAGCGCGATGCCCACCGAGTGCCGTGGCCCCAGCGCTGGCCAATTGGACGTGAACAAAGTGTACAACGCTTCGGCGCGGTTGCTCGGCGACACCGGTAGGACGTCGTCGGTGGTGAGAAACTCATTAGCATACCCCTTGGAGATAAACGGGTTGATCCAGCTGAACGTCGCGAGAGAGGAACGACGGCGGCGCGACGTGTGGCGCTCACGCCGTCGCCTCGGCCGGTGTTTTCTGGTTCACTTTCATGGGCTCCGGCATCATGGCTGGTAAAGTCAGTAATGGTTAGGTACGTCAGAGGCATAGAAACGAGTAGGCCGACAAAAGCGAGAGGGTCATCTGGGAAGAGCAGCGAACCGTCGGCGCAGCAGACCACCGCCAAAGCGGAGAAGAGCGCGGCGCCGAGGGCGGTGACGATCTATAAGACGCGGAGGTGCAAAGATTGGGTAGTGGCGGTGACCGCTTTCTCCGAGGCGACTGACCACGCGGCCATGGCATGCGTGACGAAGTGGGTGGTGAGGAAGACGGACTCCATAGCGTGCGTTGCGGGTATGGCGAGAGGAAGAGGAACGCGAGATGGTAATATAAATTGCAAAAAGAAATAAAAATGATTGATTGATTTTTGAGATTGATAATATATATTGTTACGTATAATATATTTGGTTTTAATTCATATCGGAGAAGAACCCATAAAAACTTTTTTAATCGAGAGAAATAGATGTTTGATCTTGTAGTATAATTTTTTTTTATTGCTTGACCTTTATGTTTCGTTACTAATTTTATTTTTTTTATAACAACGTACGGGCATTGATCTATACAATCTATCATGAGATCCAGATGGTACAATCACTTCGAGCCAGCCGATTAAGAAGTAAGGATGCACATAAAAAGGCACCATTGAAAGCATTATAGCACTTTGGTACAATAAAAAATAGGCTTGAACTGCTCATTTTTATCGAACGACTATGAAATAGGACGGCAAGGTACTGTACTCCGCCCTTTGTATCTCAAGACAAGGTACCTTACCTTTAAATGGCAAATGTTGGTGTAGCTCCTCTATGCCGACCTCGTCAGTGTCACACAAGGAGAGGTCCCGCTCGACTTTACTTACATCTACATTTTTTCTTATATTTCCCTCTTCTCTTACTTTCTCATGCTTGTGACAAAGCCTTAAATAATCATAAATAGTTCACAAGATATACTTCTCTAATGCTAAATTGCATCTAAAGTTTCAAACTATTGACTCACAAAAAGATAAGAAACCCACGGGGTATTGGTTCCTGGCAAGCTATTGGTAGGATATGGTTTTCTCTCTGGCGGATTTGAATTATTAAATTTGAAGGTAAATTTTGAATTGATTTGGTTACCACCTTGTTCCTGTCTGGAATCACCGTTCATCAAATCAAATTCCAAACTATTAATTTAAACTCGAAGTTTTGTGTGCTTGAATTTCTTGTCTGGTTCTCACCGGCATTTCCGACGTCCGGTTGTAGCCGTCCGGGATTTTTATCCCTGGGTAGCAGAGGACGATTGACCGCCAACTTTCTTTGTATAACTGTTGACGGACCAGCTTTGAGAGCTGGGGTTTAGGTGGGTCCCACCTGGCATAGACTAGGTTAGTCTGTGTTATCCCTTCACACCTTTTTTTACCTTGAGTCTTTTTTTTTTATAAAATTGCAAACGTAGTCTCCATTCTTAGCCGCAAAAATACTGACAAGCGATACGTATTACCTACCATATTTCTCTACCACGGCAGGTCATCGACGCTGCAGCACATCTAGTGGACCCACTACAACAGACGAGCTGTCGTGGTATCCACGTTAACAAGCTGAGCAGGAAGGTGGGCCCACCACCTGCCTTGCTTATAGGGAAAAATATCCTGTGCAATCACCCCTCTCGGTGAAACCACCATGCAACTGAACTAAAAAAAGTTTCAAAAAATTCTGAAAAAAATCATAGATGTACATCTCAACTTACCCCACCTACATATAAAATTTCATGATCAAATTCATCCTATACTAGCAGTTACAAAAAAGACAAATTCAGTATGAACAGTGATTTTTTTACTGTTCATCACTATTCATTTTTGCTGTTGTTTTTTTTGTAACTATTAGTATAGGATGAATTTGATCATGAAATTTTATATGTAGGTGGGGTTTGAGATGTACATCCATGATTTTTTTTAGAATTTTTGAAATTTTTTAGTTCAGATTGATTTTTACTGAAGGAGGATTGACCGGATATGTTGCCTGCTTATAGAGGGTCTGTCGTGGCGAACAGAGTCGCTACGTTATTGATGACTTATCGTGGTAAGAAACATGGCAAGTGACATATGTGTCCGGTACTCTATAACTAAAAAATAACTAAATTTATGGTGTCGTTCCTACAAAAATCAAAGATGAAAAAATATCCTCAAAGTGCCGAATACACCGAGGCTACCGCTTACTTCAGCGCTGACGAGATTCCCCTAGCCGTCCGGTGGGGGCGGAATGGGAACGCGGTGAAGGGATTTGCGGCTTGGGCTCCATCTTTGGCTCTTTGCTAGTGCGCTGCCGGTGGTCAAGCCTCTACGCCACTGACCACGCCACATCGTCTCTGACTCTGTGCCTCTCCTTTAATCTTTCTTTTTGGTTCCCGTCCTCCTCTTGGTAGGTGACAGTTACACTGTGCGAGGACGGGGTACCTAATGGTATAATTAAGTCAGTGTTGGATCAAGCTAATCCGATAAGACCCCGTTTGGAATGCGGTTCTCTCGCGCATACTTAGTCGGTGGATTTCTCTTTTCTGAATATGTATTTATGTCCCAACAAAACTAGCTGAGGATGGATCCAAGTCTAAATAGATGTTAAATTCACTCTTTCAATTCAATCAAATTTAGAAAAAGCATCGGATTGGTCTGGTGCTTGACTTCACATCCTCTCACCAATCTCGCAAACTCTTCCATCAATCTGGCCTTGATAGAAACCACCGCACCTTCACATATTCAGCCCCTCCTCGCCCCTCGTTGGTCACCACCGCGCCGCTTCTGGCCGATAGCTATACCGCCGCCGTCCGGCTACACCAGGCAAAAAAAAAAAATCTTCTTTACATTTTATCCTATCCCATTTTTGCATTGCAGTTATTAACTGTTTAATTTAACGACACTATCTATTTTATATATATCTGATGCCCCAAACCAATATTTTTTTCTTGTTAGGATGGCACTGGTGAGTAGGTGATCCTGTCACCGTATTTAGTGACTACGATAAGGACAAATGCACCGGGAACGAGAGCATTGACAGGGACAGCAAAATTCTCTCACACGACAAAATGAACCCACTGTCAAACAATTCACAAATAGCTTTGGCTCAGAAAATGACCTTTTGCTTAGGAAGGACTAGCAACTAGCTTTTACGTAGCCCATCCGAAAGCCAAAGCAAAATGCTTGCATAGTTGCGTTGCATCCGAGTGGTGAGAATCAATTACTATTATTCCCTCCAAAAAAAAAACAGAAGAAGAAGAAGACAGAACCAGTTACAATTAACCGGGAAAGAAGCTCCAGACGATTTTGGTGATACCTCAGGGGCTTGGGCACAAAAGACGGGCATCAATAATTCATGTTCCTGGGGCCCCAACTAGTGGCGATAATTGTTTGGACGGAGGAGGAGGGTAGTTGGCCGGGGCCTCTTTCCTTAGCCTTTTGCTCGCGTGATCGTGTTTGGTGGCAGGTGTTCGGTGCTGGACCGCGACAGCATCCATTGATCAACCCTTTCTTTCCTTCTCCCGACCCACTCAATTTATCCACCGTAAAGCTTAACTTCGTACCTGTTCTTTCGAAATCGATGCATGAAAACTAACCTCCACTTCAGAGATGTAGCGTAATCGTATCGTTACGTGTTCTTCTGATGCGTGATCCTCTTATAAGTCTCGTTTGGAACACGAAAATCACCAAAAAAAAAAATAGTAGTAAAAAAAAAATTCGTAGAGAGCATGCAGTCGAGCACCACTCGCTGGATGAGGTTTCCTACGAAATCTCTATGAAAATCCCATGTTCTAAACGGGGCCTCAAATCATACCTGTCGTGCAGCAGCGCGCCGCTTCTTATACGGGATTTATACGATAATGACGTTCCTTAAGCAGCGAGTGCTGCTTTCGATTTTCAGTGTCTGACGAGGAGTCCTTGTACTCTGTATCGACGTGCCGGTCGGAGATTGTTCTTTGAGGTTCTTGCAAAGCTTCTTTTGTCGTTCGTGCAGGAGTGGCGAGTTTCTTGCGTGCTCCACTATCGCAGCGCACGTTCGCGCCGCTGCCGCGGTGCTCCGACAGGTGTCGTACGTGGCTCGCGCTGCAAGTCCAGATCCGGTCGGTTTCGTCAATCGTGTTTAATTTCGTGTCCCTGGCGTCGTTAATCACGAGGCACCCTTCAATCAGGAGTCGGCTACAGCTTACTAGCACCGAGATATACCCTGCCTTGTCGTATGCGACACCGAGATTTGTAGCTGATACGGAGCTTTCACCCATGTTCCTTATCCGCACTGTTGGATCGATAAAGGTTATAGTTATCTAAAGCTGGTCCTCGGTTTCTCTCATGTCACTCGCACCCATAGCTCTCAAATTATATGGTGTTCATGCTTTCAACTTTATTCAGTCCATGACCGAAAGTGATGCTGACCAACTGATTCGCTGTTTGTTTGGAGAGGGGCAGCGCACGGCCCATTGCTGTGTGCACGGCCCAAAGAAAAGCTTCCCAGCTGAGAATGCTTTCAGCTTCTTCAGTAAATCATTCTGTATGGAAGCCATAGAACGTAGCGTAGGAACGCTCCAGTAGTTCTTGGTGAGTTTTGTTTAACACAGCTGTTACAAGATATGAACCCACAGCGATAGGCAGTGCTTATTTCTCCTATGGAGTAACAGCAGTGCTTAGTGATCTACATTCTACAACTTATGAATGGTTTCCATGTCTGCGGCCTCCTCCAGAGTCCCTTGCTCGACATGATCCCCCCAGCCCATGAGGAAGTTGTCGACCACCAGCCTGAACCAACGGGACAGCTCAGGGGCTGTTTGGTTGCTTAGTTCTACGCGGCTAGACTCATGGGAGTCGAGGAACCAACGTTTGGTTGCTCGTTGTATCGTGTGAGTCCACGCCTACACATGCAAAATGGTTGTTTGGTTGCTATGCATGGTGCAGAGCCAGACCAGCACAATACACAAAGCATTTGCAGCCAGACTCGTGGGAAACGAGTTCCATGACTATTTCCCTAGAGCAAGACTGGGGCGGTGCAGGCTCCCGCGGTCAGACTCGTGCGAGACGGTAACCAAACAGCCCCTTAATGCCTCCTTCCCCAGCATTTGCCTTCTTGATCAACTGCTTCAGCTGATCACGGCTTTGCCGGTTCATGTACAGTATGTTTGGTTGCTTTCATATCTCTAGCCTGGCCTGTACAAGCCATACGAGTTGTTGAGAGACAGGTTGAGTAGATGCAAAATAGTTTATTTGGTTGAATGTATGTGTTAATCTTGACTAAGCTGAGCAGATGTTTGGTTGGATGTATGAGAGGGATGATGGATGATTGGATCCAAGAGATGTTGTTTGATTGGTTGCATCTAGCTGAGTGTAGTGACTCTTCTGCATGAGGTGGTGAGATTACCTTCCGCTTAATGTTGAATGGAGTACGCATGATATATTGGTAAGTCCGATTAGTTTCCTCATCTGATTCATCTGCTTCAGCTGCGAACTACAAGGAACGTGGTGTTTGATTACAAGTTTTTTACAAAACGGTAAATGATGATTACGTTAGAGAAAATCAAGAACTATCTCCAGCCAAGATGATTCACTTCTCAGTCAGCATTAGACGGTAAATGATGATTACACAGCTAGCTTGGTATTCGACAAGTAGACTTTATGTCCAACAGATCGAAGGGAGTTTCATCTAGACACCGGAAATGATACATCTAAGAAATAACAACGAAAATCTTTCACCTTCAGAAACAATGATTCACTGACGTCGGTAAGTTAATAGCGCAACAGGTTATCGAACAAAAAACCATATTACATTCAAGAGCAAATGATTCTCTCTTCCTGGCATTGCGACCCATTCATCCAACTTTGGATCCCGAGGAAAGCTGCAAACGTTACATATAAATATCCATTGCCTGGCATAGAAAAACATAACGACTAGATATGGAGACAAACCTTTCAAGGTTCAGAACTTTAAGAATAGCTTCATGTGCCTTTTGGTCCTACAGGGCACGAATGAGATTCAGTATTAAACATAAATGCAGGGGACACCAAAAATGAATTTACTGCAAAGAAAATGAGTGCCATACCTGTAGCAACAAAGGAGTACGCCAAATATTAAAAACATCATACAGAGTGACAATGTTAGCTGCCTGCAGAATACAATCCCTCGTGAGCTAACATGAGAGAATAGCGGACAAAGCAAATGAAACTATCCCTGAAAACAAAAGGTTTACAGTTCCATTACCGGCACATGGCAGAACTGAGATTAGGATTGTAATGACTTGATTTACCACAGTGCTCAAAATCATGACATACAAACCAACTAACAAACTTTCAAGCCTAACCTCGGTATTGGTAGAACCATCCACCCACTTTCTGCATATAGTAGTAGCTCTTATCCTCATTTGACCTTAGTACATTGAGCCATCTTACACCAACGATAACAAAGAAAAAAGAATGAAAGGTACCTTGTTACAAATTGTATATACAAATGGGGATTTTGATGCCCTGGTTGGCTTGACCATTCACTCGGTGAGACATCAAAAAATACTGTCAACGAAGTATTTCTATCAAGACCACACATTTTCCATGCTGCTGTATTTCCTTCACCAACAACTGTATGCGTATAGAGCTCCTTTCTACAAGTTCATGGTGCAAATATCAAGCCAGGGATCAAAATCGACATTTCCAATGTAAAAGATCTTAGCACATTGAGTAGATGGCATAGATAGGCCTACCTTGTCCAAAGATTTACATGGTCCGATAACACCTTGAACTTTAATGTCCTTCGAGCAGTTTATATCGAGTGTGCCACTTAAAAGAAAGGGCAAGAATCAGTATTTCTTTACAGCTATTATATTGATATTACAAAGCAGACTTTGTGACATAAATATACAGTAAAAATGCAAATCAAATCTCATGAGGGTTAAGTTTAACAGTAGAAATAAGTAAATAAATTTCACAAAATTAGCCAACAAGCCACTATAACTGGTCCATATTCAAGGACCTACATGCTGCTAGGGCTTTGGTTCAACTACAAATCTCTCAATATGAAGAATTGAAATGTCAGTGCCAACTCCAGAATCAGATAGACCATAATCATAGGAACTTAATCATTTAATTGGCCCATGAACTTAGTCTATGCTTCATGAAATAGCAGACTCGATACTGTGAATGCAGCCCCTCATCTCATGAGGACTTTCTGATGCTTATTGACCTGCTTACAGACCTGATGAAATGAGATATTGCAGCTGTCCTATTATCATAGGTTAATTGCTGACATCAAAACTATAACCTCAACTTAGGATATCCGGATCTGACTTATCACAGGACCTGCAGCCAATGTTATATGTATATACAAACAGAAGAAGCATAGATAACAACATAAATTTCACAAAAGAAGATAGAACGGTGCAGTTAAAAGACTTGTACAAGAAGATAGCAATAATGCAATAATCAACATGAAGAAATTTGTTTTATATTGCTCTCTGATTAGGGTTTGTTTGCATGCTCTTTTCATTTTCTGCTAATTGCTTGTCACATGACACACCACCCATTCTCCATGTTTTATCCTACTTTGAAACCATGTAATTCATCTGATGAAATTTTGAATCGAATAATAGCCGCTTCCCTTGCATATTATTTTGCTTTCACTTTTCACCATGTCCAAGATTGTAGAGCACTAGAGCTCTAGTACCAATTGTCAAGATCATGATCAAAACAAAAGTTTTTAAAACAAATGGTAGGTGATAGGTGGGACTAGGAGATGAATAAGAGAAGAGGCAGGAATTCTGGATCAAATAGTTTGAACATGGTATATTACACCCAAAAACGCTTGATTTTATCATGACAGCAAACTTGTGAACAGGCTATCAGTATAAAACACAGTAACAACTACTTCAATACAGAGCAGTACTTTTCTGCAGCAACACTAATTTCTCAGCTGCTTCATAGGAAGCTCCACACAGAAAACTGCTTTCCTGCCCACATGGTTTCAGTTCATAGGATTTCCTCTCTGCCCTTGAACTGTAAGCTCCTCTACTTTCCTACCTGCTCTGTAGCTCTAACTTTTCCATCTGTGATGTTCTTGCCACACTCTCGAGAATTAGCTTACATCTGCCACTCATGTATCAAATATATAAATATCCCATGTAAAAGTTCATTTATTTGTTATCATTTTGGTACATTGATTTATCAATTGAACCTCTGAAAAGCTAGCAGCCATAGTTCCAAACCAATCTGACTGAGGGCCTACTTGTTTCAGCTTTGGATTCTCTAAAAGCTGATTCTGGATTGTGGTTGTAGAGAAGCTGATTCTCCAAAAGCTAAAATCCAAAAGCATCTATAAAGTGGATTGTAGATTCTAGTGTATATAGATGGGCTGGATTGTGAGAATCAGATTCTAGAATCAGACTGTTTGTTTTTTATTCTGCTTTTGAAGTCAGAATCCAAAATCAAAAACTAAAACAAAAAGTCCCTGATAACAATCTCAATATATTGAACTGCGACCCTGCAGTTGGTCGAGCCCCATTTATTGGTTCTCCTCCTGACCTATTGGCCTCTGATGGCCATCTCAAGATTCCAAACCAAATGGTGGCCGTTCCACAGAAGCAGAGAGTATCCGGGAAAGCCACTGCCGCACCAATACCAATCACACAACTCTAGAACCACTCACCATTGCTAAGAAACCAACCTTCATCGTCACTCGCCGCCACGAGTAAAATGAGCAGTAATGGTAAAGAGCGCGGGGGAAGCTATGAACGAACCTTTCGGCCACTGGCCAATGATGGTCTCCTTGAGCGTGGCGACGGTGGACGCCGCCGGGTACCGCTTGGGCCCGATGTCGGTGCCGTCCGGCAGCTGGAACTTGATCTCGAACTGCTCCTGCATCCCAGACATTTCCCTCTAACACCTACAAAGAACAGCATCTCCTTTGTCTACACTGTAATAGAAAATTCTAAAGAAGAAAGAAAAAGCAACCAAACAGATTCATACTTGACGTCGACCACTTCTTCGGGATTCGTCGTGAACCATGAACAGGAGGTAGTCCACTGAAATGATGAGAAATCAACGAGTTCTAGGATCCGTGGGACTGTGCTTGAAAATGTACAGATGACAACAAGCAACTATACAAAATAGCATGAAAACCAGGAAATGCATCAGGTAATGGACAGAGGGCAAGTATTACGCTCATGCTCGCCCCATTTTCCATCAGTTGGGGCCTTGTCAAGCATCCTCCCGGGCGGAATGAATGGTCAACTGGTAAGTCTCCAGCCTTTATTCGTTGTTCAACAGGTAGCGGAGGTGTTGGCATCAAAATTTGGCAAATTATGACCAATTTATCAGGTCAGGCTAAAGATAAAAGAGATATTTTGAACGATATCGGATAAAAAATGAAAAGTTAAGTTAAAGATAGAATTATAGCCGATATTGGTTTAAAGATGGGATTTATTCGTACAAAGGTTGATACGGATCATGGTCAATAACACATCGAAAGAGGGATACGATCGGTCAATATGCTATAAAAGATGGTTAAGAACAAGCAAAGAAAACAACCCTAATCAATCAAACAACTCGCATTTACTTCTTTTTTATTTTCCTGTCAACTAGAAGTATCTCTGTAATGTAGAATATTTCTTGTAATCCAATTTTAATCAATAAAGTTGTGCATTGCCGATTATTGGTTATCCTCAATTACGTCAATCAAGTTTGGTTTTATCCGATCTTATTGTGCATCGTTTTTTTGGAAAAGTGTACCTTTATCTACCATCTAATCAACCTTAATCGGTTGTTTAGACTTATCGTTGTCTTTGATTTAATCAACTTTTATAGCTTTTTAGATCTTTGCTAATTGCAAACTAAATCGGCTTTAAACGTATTTTTCATCTATTTTGTTGATTGCAAGATCAAATCGATTAGCACACCTTGAACCATTTGAACCTAGCGTTCTCATGTATTTAAGCCAATCGATCTTTTGTCATATTTTTCAAAGTAACAAGACTACAAGAGGAGAAGAAGAAGCTCAGATGACGCGCAGCATGGATACGGTTCCTGTGCCGTCGCAGCGTAACTTTAAGCTAAGCAGTTGTACTACCGACTTGCCGCATCCAAATCAAGGGACCCAAATCATTCTTGATACTGTGTAAACATTGCAGCAATAACGAAATCACCGTACCATATAGAGATCGAAGCCGCAGATCATCGAAATGGACGGCTGAAATTGGTTGCAATCCTTAAGTTGCAGTCGCAGTTGCATAGACGATCTCTGTCCTCAATACATGTCTCTTTGGAAAAACAGGGATGCCACGTGAATTCGGTACGAAACGGTGCAAAGTCCCGTTTTCACAAGAAACAGTACAATTCCAAACAATTAGCGTGACAAATCATACAGAAATAATCACGCAAACAAACGGAGCATCAGCTAGGAAACATGCCAGCATAAGAACCCAGTTCTCACTTCCCATAGATGCGATAGCAATCATAGCATACAAACAAGTATGCAAAGTTGTAGAAACAACAGTAGTAGTAGTAGTAGTAACAGCCTAACAGGGGTGTGTTTCAAACATACGCAAGCTCCAGTTCAGGGAAAGCCACAATAAATGGGGAGGTATACCATGGTGCAACTGACACCGATCCATCTTACTCCTCCGGCACGGCCTCCTCTTCGTCCTCGTAGTCGCCCTCCTCGTCGGCGGTCGCGTCCTGGTACTGCTGGTACTCGGAGACGAGGTCGTTCATGTTGCTCTCCGCCTCCGTGAACTCCATCTCGTCCATGCCCTCGCCCGTGTACCAGTGCAGAAAGGCCTTCCTCCTGAACATGGCCGTGAACTGCTCGCTCACGCGGCGGAACATCTCCTGGATGGAGGTCGAGTTGCCGATGAAGGTGGACGCCATGGAGAGGCCACGCGGCGGGATGTCGCACACGCTCGACTTGACGTTGTTCGGGATCCACTCCACGAAGTAGGACGAGTTCTTGTTCTGCACGTTGATCATCTGCTCGTCCACCTCCTTGGTGCTCATCTTGCCGCGGAACATGGCCGACGCCGTCAGGTAGCGTCCGTGGCGAGGGTCGGCGGCGCACATCATGTTCTTGGCGTCCCACATTTGCTGGGTGAGCTCAGGGACGGTGAGGGCACGGTACTGCTGCGAGCCACGCGAGGTGAGCGGCGCAAAGCCCACCATGAAGAAGTGGAGGCGCGGGAAGGGGATCAGGTTGACAGCAAGTTTGCGGAGGTCAGAGTTCAGCTGTCCCGGGAAGCGAAGGCAGCAAGTGACACCGCTCATGGTGGCACTGATCAAGTGGTTCAGATCACCAACTGTTCAAAAAAAACAAGATTCACATCAGAATATCATTTTAAGAGTACAAGAAGTTAAACATGTTAGCTGGATTTTGATCATAACACATTTTATGTTCTAACAGGGGAAAAAATTCTCCGAGACAATGCATTAGCAGCGAAGCCTAACTAAACAAATTATCCTATATGATATTATCAATTTAACCCGAGGCCCCTTCACTCAGTTTACAGCCACTGCCTTTAATGATGTCTTGGTTCAATTCAAAATTCTTTCCTTCACATACATCTGGCACTTAAGTTCGGTGAATGAGAAAAACCATTTTTCTCGTGAAGGAAAAATCCCCAAGTTTGTGTAAAAAAACGTACAGAGATGCACAATACAACAACGCTCAAGTCATACCCTATATCTGACATTCTGAGCACATCTATCACTTTAAGAATTCAATATCTGCTCCTCAGCATTGAAGAATAGGTGGTTACGGACACACTACGAAAATAGCCCCAATTATGTCCAACTGTGGTGGCCAAAGTATCAAACAACTTGAGTTCAGGTAAATACAATATCAACTCAACACTACTTATCTATCTAGGGACCAAACTAGTTTAGATGCAGGCAACTAATTAAGATTACTTCGTAACGAAGTTTGTATCACAAAATGAGGCCAACCAATATGACATCGACAATTAACAACCTCTCTGATTAGAAAGCACAAAGCATCGCTTAAGATGACTGACTAGTAATATGGTTCACCGCATTGCCAAAATAACGATCATTTACTATTAACATTACTAATATATAAGTACAAGCAGGTAATCAAACTTGGTGGAACGGATCTGCTTACAGCTAGGGGTGGTCAGCTTCAGGGTGCGGAAGCAGATGTCGTAGAGCGCCTCGTTGTCAAGCACCATGCACTCGTCGGCGTTCTCCACCAGCTGGTGGACGGAGAGCGTGGCATTGTATGGCTCGACCACCGTGTCGGACACCTTGGGTGACGGGAACACAGAGAACGTCAGCATCATACGGTCCGGGTACTCCTCCCTGATCTTGGAGATCAGCAGCGTGCCCATGCCGGACCCGGTGCCGCCTCCGAGCGAGTGGCACACCTGGAAACCTGGCCACACACACACAAAAGAACGGAATTTTTCATTAGAATCCACGGAAACAGGCATTTCTTGGAAGAGGTGATGTGGTAAGGTAAGGGACCTTGGAGGCAGTCGCAGTTCTCGGCCTCCTTGCGGACGACGTCGAGGACGGAGTCGATGAGCTCTGCGCCCTCAGTGTAGTGGCCCTTGGCCCAGTTGTTGCCGGCGCCGGACTGGCCGAAGACGAAGTTGTCTGGGCGGAAGATCTGGCCGTATGGCCCGGTGCGGACGGAGTCCATGGTGCCGGGCTCGAGGTCCATGAGCACGGCGCGCGGCACGAACCGGCCGCATGAGGCCTCGTTGTAGTACACGTTCACGCGCTCCAGCTGCAGGTCCGACGTGCCGGCGTACCTCCCCGTCGGGTCGATGCCGTGCTCATCGCACACCACCTCCCAGAACTTGGACCCGATCTGGTTCCCGCACTGCCCGCCCTGGATGTGCAAGATCTCCCTCATCTTCTCCTTCCTACACTCCTTTCACCTGCGAAAAATCCGTGAGAAATCCCGCCTCAAATCGGAGAACAGAACACGGAACAACAAGAACTCGTGATCGGGACCAAGAACAAGAACGCCACTAGAATCCCCAAAAGAAACGAACCTATCGGGCCAAACGAACCGCAAAGAACCCGACGAAATCGACCTTAAAGCTATAAAAAATTGGGGAGCAGAGCGAAGATTCAGCTGTGGCATTTACCTCGGGTGAGGAAGGCAGCGACCGATCGGACCGGGCTAATTTTGGGAAGTGGGAGAGGTTGGGATTGGATTGGGGAGTGTGTATGTGTGTGTGTTCTTGGGGAGAGAGGAGGCCGAAATGGGGGCGGTTTTTTATAGCGGCGCGTGGGGCTAGGGCACTGGATCGGACCGCCCAAAGGGTTTCCCTCCAAGGGCGCGCGCAAGGAGATCTGGCCGTCCGATGCGAGGATCGGACGGTTGATAAGGTCGGCTAGGGGTGGCCCGTTGGGGCTTTTGGATTTTGAAATTCCAGGTGGGCGCGGGGAAGGATGAAAGGACGGTTTTGCCCTTGGGCGTGGGCGTGAAGCAAATAATCGGAGCCGGAGGAGTGGCGTTTTCCGAGTGGGCAGGGGTGGAAATGCAAATTTTGGTGATTGGAGATCAAATTCGCAAGTTCAAACTATGACGGTCCTTGAATCATGATTGAAAATTATTGGTGGTTTCCGATTTATTTTTAGACCATGGTGATTTCCAGTTTCCTAGGTGACATTTCATTTCAACTACTCCATGGAGTTCATCTGAATCACACGTGCTGCCTATTATATGTTCATGAGAATCATGAGCATAAAACTATTTCTCCTATGTATTTACACCTATCATGCTTTCCATCAAAGACTTATATTGATGAAATTGTAAATTGAATTTGTATCTGTTAAGAAAAGAACAGGAGTTTGAACTATGAGCTTCAAATAAGGATTCTAAGGCACCGAATTCCAAAGGATTTGTACAGGAATTGTACCGTTTATTGTGAAATTTCTACGTTCAAACAGAACCTAAACATTGAATTCAATGCATACGATGATGCTAAGCTATTCCCATGATATGATCCTCTTCCGGCCGTTATTCTCAACAGCAATAAAACGAAGAAACAAAGATGATAACTTGAAACCACATATTTGGAACAGGCAATCTCGAAACCATGAGCATATGTAGACCAATATTTTTTTTAAGAAAAGGTAGAAGCTCTGCCGTTCGATTAAAAGGAGAAAGAACCTACAAAAGGAGAAGGCTATTCGTCGTTGTTCAGTGTCTTCTTTACAATGTTTGGTTTCTATGAAACTTTCAAAAATTAGCCATGTAAAATTCATCAAAACTGCTGAGCTATAGGATATAAGGCATGTTTGGATCCTTTGTCGAGCTCACCTCACCAGGCAAGGAGAGCCTAAGCCTAGCTCGGCAAAGCAAGGAAAGCTATTTGGTGCGTTTTGATCCTTAGCTCTCCAATCTCGCCACTCGAAAACCGCGGTTTTCGACCTTATCGCTCCAGTTCGAGATCCAAAACCGCTCGGTAAACCGTTCTAATTTTTAAAAAATTTTGAAAAAAATTATGTGTGTGTTTTTGAAAACCGTAGTTTTCGTTGAAAACCGCTCAAAAACCGTTTTTGAAGAACATTCAATTGGTCGGGTTGGTTTTTCGAGAAAAACCGCGGTTTTTTATTTTTTTCAAATTTTTTTGATATCTTAACCCTTCGGTTTCTGACGATTTTTAAGCGGTTTTTGCGAAAACTGTACCACGAATTTCGCTGCGGTTTTTTTATTTCCCCGCAACTAGGGAGGCAGCGACCATTGGGAGGCAGAGCTGTCAATGGCGCGTGGGCTCGGTTCGGTGGCGACAAGCTCGATCCGACGCAGAGGAGCTCGATGGATTCGACGAGGATGAGCTCGATCCGGTGTGGAGGAGCTCGATTTTGGCCCGGAGTGAAGTGGAGGCAGTGCAAGAAAATCTTACTCACGCAGAAGAGCCGACTTTTGCTCGCTCGCCCGGGCAAGGATTTCCATGCCAATTCAGGCGAGATTGCCGTGCAAGGCACAGGTTACAACTTACAAACGTCTGTGTATCCTTAGCTATCATTGTTGAGGAAACTTCTGGACTGGCAAGGGATACAAACGTGCCCATAATTTCATTCAAGAGAACAGCTCGATGGATAAGTATCACTTGTTCTTAGTAGAAAAACACGTCTCGATTGAGGAATGCATGACTGGATGCGTGTTTTCTCATCGAAAAATCAGCTTAAATGCGTTGGTGTACCATTACGTGCGAATGTTGGCTCGGTATAGCAGCGCTTCCAGCTAACAGCATCGATCGCACCAAGACCTAATTTTAGTTACGGAAATAATATTGCTGAGACATGTTTTTGACAAAGCAAAAGCGGTAGGGCCATACCGTCGTCTGTTTACGGACCAAGACATTTCACTTGTTGAATGCTTCTCTCAGCATTGGCGTAACAGCTCAACTTTTGGCGTATCATTTGCCGTATTCTGAATTTTCATCGTAATGGCTTGGCTAGATACTACATTGCGTGTGTTTATATCAGAGTATAGTGTTGTACTTTGTTATACAACTCTACTTCTTATGATAGAAATATAGTTATATTTCTAATACAACTGTAACAATTATCGTACATATGTAATTAATTTGCACCATGTATACTCTAGATCTACCAAAATCGACGATATACATATCTTTTTTCCTTCAATTGACGTCAAATTTCTAGCACTTAAAGTGAACGTGGTGAGTTATTTTGACTTTCTTTTAATAATATAACAGATAGACTAGATCATTATGCAAAACCAAGTCTTATACTCGTATACCTCCCTACAAAAATGATGTACTACTTTAAAGACTGACACTCTACGGTAAATACCACGAAAAATTAAGAGCGCAAATTTGAATATACCATCAGGTCAAGATTAGAACAAACCTATTTCGTGCATCATCGACTGCTGATTCCGAAAAATGTATTATACTACCGATGAGATCCCGGCCATTACAGGCAATTCGTTCTGGCGCTGTCTACGAGCGCAGCGGCAACCGAAGCCCACACTGTCCAGAACAGCGAGGCATGCACAACGCAAAGTGGCCAGCGACCATAGAAATTTCTAGCACTTAAAGTGGCCAGCGACCATAGAAAGGTGGCGACTAGTATATAGTTTGGCAACAACTTAGCTCCCGGATCATTGTCTTATCTGCCTTTGCGTGTCGCGTAGTTCAGGCGTCGATCCCTTCTGGTATCTAATCTCTGATCTGCCACCTCTCCCTGATCCAGACATATTGATTTCCAATACTTCTGCAAGTTGCAAACTTGCAATCATGCGTTTAGAGTGTTAGTTTAGCTTTTGCTAGGAGCTATGACAAAGTGGCATAGTACTTAGGGAAGCTGTACTTCACATGCAGCTACGCAAGCGTACAAAAGCCAGTAGTTGCATGTAGACATGTCATAATGTAGGTTGCATCTGCATTGCTCCGTTGGCTTCAGGCTGCAATGAGCCCAGCAGCTAGTATATTTGATTCATATGCTGGAATCCCTGATATTGTATCAAGATGCCCTTCCTATCCATGTTCACTGAGAGAGCATAATTGCTCACTGGAAGTATAATTGGTCTTGCCCTATCAGGGACAACATCACACACATCTATAGTATGTAGCACTAGGGTGTGGCTGTTGCAGGATTCTGAGATAATTGTATCAAAATGACCTTGTTATACATGTTCACATAGCATAATTGCTCACTGGTATACCAGTGGCACACCACACTTCTGATTGCATACTGTTTATTCCATTTGTCTGTGTGTAAATTGTAATTTGTACTTCTCCTCGGCGAGACAGTGTGAGGTGCAGGAAGAAGAGCC
This sequence comes from Guadua angustifolia, assembly GCA_036346375.1. Lineage (NCBI taxonomy): Eukaryota > Viridiplantae > Streptophyta > Magnoliopsida > Poales > Poaceae > Guadua > Guadua angustifolia. Next base: position 34,401,656 of record CM070509.1, on the reverse strand, counting down.
AAGATCCATGACTCGCTTTTGTACGAGCAACAGAGGCCAAAGCATAGGATCCCTCCTTCTAGTGTGATGCCTACCAGGCAGCGTACCACCATGTGGCGCTGCCCGGTGGATGGCCCGGGATATCGGCTGCTCGCCCAACCCAATCATGGCTTGTGTGGGCGCGCACACTCTAATCTGGCATGGCAAGGGAGGAATCAGCAAAACGAAATGCATGGTCTAAGATTCATAATCAAGTAAAACTGAGGTCAATTTTGGTTAAAAAAAGAGTAACATACATAGCCGGTTGGTTGCTAGATGAGATGGCTACTTGGCTAGTATAGCCAGTGTAGTACATCTGTTTTTTCAGGATTTGATGCTGTGATTTGCTAGTTGCTAAAGCACTTATACGTTCTCGAACCAATAGCGCATGAACCTCGATATCGATCTGGTGGTCATTCGTCAACCATGAAAATATTTGTTCTGAATTACAGGTTCATAGAGATAAACATCACAAGCTTAACCAATCCGTTGCTTGAAAACGCCGTCTCACCAGCCACTTGCATTCGGTGGGACAGCCCAACTGTCCAACGAATCGATGCAGTTACCGGGTTCACTTCCTGACAGTTTTAATTGATGCTTCATAATTTCAGAAAAGCCCAACAACTGAACTGTACTACGCAAAAGTACTCTTGCGCACAGAGAGAGAAAAAACTAAAGGACCTTATACCGTCCAAAAAGTCGACAGAATACATCCGAGCTGTTTGATCAAATGGACGACATCGGGCACATCTACCTCTCTTTCCTTATCCTATCTCTTCGTCTTGATTAAACGGACGGCATCAGGCACATCCACCTCTCCTTTCTTATCCAATCTCTTCCTCTTTAATCGGCATGTGTTTTCGTCACACATTCCTTGCAACCACACCTCTCTCTCTCTCTCCATCACCGGCAAAATCGCGAAAGGCAGTGAGCGACGGTGGCAGGTCCTCCATGCGGCGAGTGATCGCAAGGATGTGGGAGGCAGCGGTCTAGCGCAATGGATCACGGAGTTGCGAGCGTCGCAGAGAGGGGTAGGGTTACGAGGGCGAATGCGGCGACACAGCTAGATCACATCGGATGCAGTGTCGGGATCCGGAGGGTGGGGTGAAGTGGTAGGCGAAGAGGGATGCTGTTATAGAGGGGCGTGAGAAAAGTGGGAACACGGTGGTACTACTGAAAAGTGGGAACAGACGCAAGTGGACATGCCGGGGATTTTTTAGCTATTTGTTTGTTTTTTCTGATAAAATTTATTGAACTTAATTTAGGTGAAACTTGACAAAAACATGTTGAAATGTTTTGAAACTTTTGGGGGTTGAAACTTGGTCGCGATCTCGAGCAGCTGCGCATTTAATGCCACGTCGCCTTATGCGGGCCCCGATTGGCTTGCTCGGGGCGTGCTTGATGGGGGCGGGGTAGCCCGTGAGCGAGCTATCTGAAGATCGGTTTTGCTGCGCCATCCGGGCAAGAGCATGGTCGATTGGCGCCGGAAGCCGATGGTCGTCTTGGATAAGTATATCCAATCCCGAACTGACTAGCCCCGAGGCTAAAGGGGAAAAGCCTCACGAGGCCTCTGCCTTAAGCCTCTAGACTTCTTAAAGAGGATTGAGCCTTGCGGTGAAGATCTACTGACATCCGGCGACTTTGCCAAGAGCAGAAACTTCGGTGAAAGCTACAGCAACATCAAAGCAACTTTGCTCGGGATGGAAAACTTGTGACGAAAGCTACTGCGCGCGAAACAACACCGGCTCGGGGAGAAGAGTCTCGCCCGCGAAGAACTCTGCGGTGCCGAGCAACACCGGCTCGGGGAGAAGAGCCTCGCGAAGAACTCTTTGCGTCCAAGAGCAACACGGGCTCGGGGAGAAGAGACCATAGCGAAGAACTACTGCGGCGTCCAGAGCAACACGGGCTCGGGAGAAGAGGCCCGCATGAAGAACTCTTTGCGGCGTCCAAGCAACACCGGCTCGGGAGAAGAGCCTCATGACGAAGAACTCTGCGGCGTCCAGAGCAACACGGCTCGGGGAGAAGAGGCCCGCGGCGAAGAACTCTTGCCGTCCAGAGCAACACGGGCTTGGGGAGAAGAGGCCCGCAGCGAAGAACTACTGCGGCGTCCGAGCAACACCGGCTCGGGGAGAACAGCCTCGCAGCGAAGAACTACTGCGACGTCCGAGCAACACGGGCTCGGGGAGAAGAGGCCCGCAGCGAAGAACTATCTGCGGCGTCCGAGACAACACGGGCTCGGGAGAAGAGACCCACACCAAGAACTCTTTGGCGTCCAGAGCAACACGGCTCGGGAGAAGAGGCCCGCACGAGGAACTCTGCGGACATCCAGAAAGCAACACCGCTCGGGAGAAGAGGCCCATGCCGAAGAACTACTTGCGCGTCCGAGCAACACGGGCTCGGGGAGAAGAGGCCCGCAGCGAAGAACTACTGCGGCGTCCGAGCAACACGGGCTCGGGGAGAAGAGACCCGCAGCGAAGAACTACTGCGGCGTCCGAGCAACACGGGCTCGGGGAGAAGAGGCCCGCAGCGAAGAACTACTGCGGCGTCCGAGCAACACGGGCTCGGGGAGAAGAGGCCCGCAGCGAAGAACTACTGCGGCGTCAAGCAACACGGGCTCGGGGAGAAGAGGCCGCAGCGAAGAACTACTACGGCGTCCGAGCAACACGGGCTCGGGGAGAAGAGGCCCGCAGCGAAGAACTACTGCGGTGTCCGAGCAACACCTTTATAATCCGTAAATGCATCTGGTATGTTGTTTGCAATATCTTGCAAACCAATTATTTTCCGAACTTGAAGTTCGGTTTCTTGAGTACGTGGATACGAGGATGAAATACTTTGAGCATTCCAATCAATTTCACGGCATTCTTTACGGTACTTGAAATCTCCCCTAATCCGGAAATGTTCCTCATTGAATATCTGATCGAATCTTAGGACGTAAATAGATCCTCAGTAAGAGGTTCTAAATATTTAATGATCGACGGAGATTGAAATCCCATAGATCTCCAATTTTCTATGAGGACCCATAGAGGTCTGTTTGGGGTGGAGAGATCGAACGCACACCACACATCCGAATTCACGCAAATGGGAAATACTTGGTTGATTTCCACGCACTAACGCATGGGGAAGAATCATGATATGCGGTTGGTCGAAGTTGGATTAAGTCAGCAGCGTGTAAGACCGCATGACCCCAACACGCGTAGGCAATGAGCAATTCATCGGTAATGGACCGCAATGAGTTTGATTCTCTTAATTAACGATTCACCAAACCATTACGAGTATGGACATATGGAGCGAATGTTGTACACGAATTTCTAAAGCCATGCAATAATAATTGAAAGCATGGGAGGAAAATTCAGCGACATTGTCCATTCGGATTGATTGAATCCGATGTTAGGGATAATGTGCCTTGACTTAATAATTTGAGACATTATTTTCGCGAAGGCATGGTTTCGTGTGGACAATAAGCACACATGTGCCCATCTAGTAGATCGTCAATCAAAACCATAAAGTACACGAGCGGTCCGGAAGTTGGCTCAATCGGACCACAAATGTCACCTTGAATTCTTTCAAGAAACTTAAGTGGTTCAGCCTGGATTTTAAGAGGTGAAGGTCTTAAAATCAATTTCCCAGTAGCACATGCTTTGCATACAAAATCCGAAGATTTGAGAAATTTTGTAGCTGTCAAATCATGACCGATAGAATTGGTGATAATTTTTCTCATCATCCCGACACCGGGGTGCCCAAGTCTATCATGCCAAGTTTGGAATGCATCGACGTTTTGAAAAATTACCTTGCATGCAACATGTTTTATGGGCTTAATGTATGTATAGTACAATCCAGAGTCGAGAGTTGAAATTTTTTCGCATATTTGCTTGCCATATCCCGTAAGTCTAGTTAAGAGAAGATATTCCTCTTTGTTTTCTTCATGTGTTTCCACATGAATACCATTCTTACGAATATCTCTATAAGTCAACAAGTTACGAGTTGAATCAGGATATAGCAAAGCATCCTCGATTGTAATCTGTGTACCCATAGGGAGGGTGATTGTGGCTCGACCAGAGCCAACTATCAACACATCACGACCAGCAATCGTTAAAATATTTCCTTCTCTTTTCTTAAAAGTTTGGAAATATTTTATCTCTGTGAGTATAGAGTTTGTGGTACAACTGTCCACAAGGCATAATTCCTCCTCCGAGGGATTGACTTCAAGAGACATCTATAGTAAGAACAAGAATTAATTAAAACTCTTTATTCTATACATATAGTGATACATACATACAATAATAGTGCAATATTACAATACATATGAGTTTGTACAAATAAATATACAACTCCAAATGACAAATAGTTTTCAAACTCTAATTATTACAACACATAATACTTATTTGATAATAATCACGGACATGTAGATTTTAAGATAAATCTCCATACATGTCACCCGAGGTGTACTCAATGAGCATGTCGTCCGTTGCAGGAAGGTCCACGTGCTGAGTAAGGGCTTCATTGTTTGGCGATTCGTTGGGAACCGAAGACGAACAACCAGCCTCCTTTGGAGTCTCAGTAGTAAGATTGAAGTGTGCTTCATATCTTGGTGCCTTCTGTTTGCCATCACGGAGGGATTTCTGATAAAGATCAACCAAGTGTTTTGAAGTACGACAAGTCGCGGTAAAATACGTGTTACAACCACACTTATGACAAAGTCTTTTATTGTCATAGGTATGTTGTGCATTGCCACGTGCCTTCTTGTTAGCACGGTGTCTGCGGTTCTTGTTAAATTTGCGTCTACCAGGGTAATTCTTTGGATTACTAGACGGAGATCCATTGAACTTTCTTTTATTCGGAGCATTATTCTGAACATTATGCACCTCAGGCAAAGTCTTGACCCAATTAGGCGCAACTTATGATTCTTAATAAGAAGTTCATCATTCTTTTGACTGAGATAATGTATGAATAAGTCGAATAAACTGATATTTTTCTTTACGGTATTGATTACACAATACCGTCATTTGGAAGCATAGTAGATAGAGTTTTCTCTATCTTTTACGCCTCCGTCGGTTCTTTTTATAAAACTTTAACCTACTACGGATGTTATGAACAACATGATTGTATTCAGCCACAGATTTAAAATCTTGTAAGCGTAGATGATTCCAATCATGTTGTGCATCAGGATATATGATTTCCTTCTGCTGTTCATAACGTTCTTTAAGCGCAACCCACAGAGCACGAGGATTTTCTTCCAAAATATACTCTTTCTTGAGATCTTTATAGATAGAAGTGCGTAACAAAAGTAAGGCAGTGTACTTCATTTGATCGAGGACCGGAGGGCCCCCTTCAACTGGTTCATTTATTGCATTTGAAATCCCTCGAGATGCAAAACTATTTTTTATATCCGATGCCCATGAAAGATAATTGCTTCCATCAAGGGCAAGTTCTTCAAACTCTTTTTGCATTTCCTACATGGCATAACCATCGATTTTATTAATTCACCAAATATTGGTAAATTTAAAAACCTTAATGGTGGTGTTGTAATATTTAAGTGCAAATTTTAAATCATATCTTATGTTTTGGATGGTTGGAGTAGACCATATAATTATGGTAATCTCCATAAATTAAGGTAATCTCCATAAATGGAGTAGACCGTATATTTAAGGTAATCTTCATAAATGGAGTAGACCTTATATCCAAAACCATTATTTTGAGATAACACTTTATAGGTAATCATCATGTTGAAACATGATGTAGACCTCATAGTGATGGGCAATTTTCATTGCTGCTCAAAAAGGCATGGTTTCGAGTAAATATTGAGAAAGCGAATAAGATGCGTAAAAACCCTAGACTCCATCACCTTGTGTTTTATTCTCAAAAAAAATGTAAGACGTTTTTAAATTTGCTTAAAATCCTGGACAATTAAGTGGTACTTAATTGTGAGAATTTTATATTAAGACCCTAAAGATAATTAAGATGTTCTTAATTGTGAGTGTTTTAAAATTATTAAAGCGCAATTTGTTAATATGCAAATTTAATAACTTACAAAACATACATATATGCACAAGTATATACACAAACACATATATACATTTACATATATCACAATTACAGATAACATCAGTGGTCTTAATACATAAAAACATAATACTGATATACAACAGAATGCAAATACTGTAAAAACAGGAACTAAAATGCAAATAGTCGATGAAAAAGAATCCCTGATCTTTAAGTGGCTGGATTAATGTGCAAATTTTGCATTGTTCATGGATTAGATTGCAAATTTTGGCTTCATTTAAAAATCCCAGCCAGCCTTTGGGCCTCAGCCCATTTGCCCTTCCCATCCGTGCGAGGCTAGGGTTTCCAACCCTAGCCCCCACAGCCGCCGCCGCCTGACCTGAGGGCTGCCGCCCGACTCAGCACCGTCGCCATTGCCCGGGTCGACACCGTCGCGGTCCGTGCCGCCGCGCCAGGGAATGGCGCCGCCACGTCGAGGCGTCGAGCTTCCACACCGAACGGCTGAGCCGCCGCCGCACCATGTGGCTGCATCAAGCCGAGAAATGACGCCGGTTCGGGAGAGAGTGCCGCCGCAATGGGCCGAGCCACCACATCGTGGCATCGGGGTGCCTCGCTGAGCCGCGGTTGTCTGGGGAAAACCGCCGCCTCGCTGGTGGTCCATGGCTCCGCGCCAAGCCGCACCTGTCCAGGGAAAACCGGTGCCTCGCCGGTGGTCCGTGGCTCCGCGCCAAGCTGCGCTGGCCCCGATGGTGTCGTCACCGAGCCGAGAGAAAGCGCCACTGCTGCAGGGTGCCTCGCCTCCACGCCGGTGAAGAAGGGCGGTGCCCCTGACCTTGCCGCCATGGTGGGGCGCAAGGTGAAGCCGGGTGGAGTCGAGGTCGGGGAACTCCATCTCTGCGGGGCGGCTTCATCAGCCGGTGTGGGCAAGGGCAGTCGTGAGGCTGCCATGGTGGCGAAAAGGTCCATCGGAAGGTATGTACCCCTACCATGCTCTGGGTAGTACCCCGGCAGATATGCCATCGCTATTTCTGATGTTGGTTGTAATGCTTGCTCTGGTGAATGATGGATGGTGGGGCCTGGCCGAGCATGTCGACGATGATGAACACATCTATGTCGGGGAGCCCAGGACCTAGGAGGACAGGGACTGACCAAAACACGGTGGATGACAGCGCGAAGGCTGTGCCGATTCAAGAAACCACGACGTGCTGCACGACGGTACTCACGGACGATCTCGTCGAGGAGGATAGAGACGGCGTAGTTCACAGTGAGTATCGACATTTTCTTGTTCTTACCATGAATGTCGCCGTTGTCACTTCTCTGTCTGTTCTTCTTCTTTCAAGAACTCAAGAACTCAGTGGAGAACTACGTGCGTGATAACGTGTTAAATTAGATGTGAAGAGTAATTGTGATGTATGAACATTTGTGATTTCCATTCATTTGATCAATCAATATATACAATGTGAATGGGTGGATTGGCACCCATTCTGGATTTACAGTTTGAGGGGAGAGGGTGAGAGACGGTTGTTGCTTTGTTTCATCGTGTCGTTTGATCGATAGATCATTTCTTCGGTTATTGCTTCTTGTTGTTCACTGGATGAGATCATCTTGTTTTTGTTCACAACAGATGTTGATGTAGATGCGCACATGGCCACCACATATGATTAGGATACCACGTAAGTCAAAACCACCACCACCTGCAATAAAACCGGATTTAGTTACTACTCGGGAGATTTCGTAGTTCAAGGTTAAAAGACAAGCCGTGATAATCACGGTTTGTTATAAGTCTTATTCTAAATGCATGGTTTGGTCATTCGATCATTTATGAGAAGTCACCTGTTAACTAAGTACATCATGAATTGCGATATATGTTGGATTAAAATCAACCCATTCGGCTTTTTAAAAAAATCCGTTTATCCCATCACCGACGCAATGGGTCGAGCCGACCTGAAAGCCCAGACCATAAGCGGGCCCTGTCCATCGGAGACCCATAAAACCAGACTACCAGTCCCCAGCTCCCCATTCTCCCCATGCGTCCACGTGCACGAGCAGTGCAGCGTGCGCCATGGCTGTCAGCTTCCTTCCAGCCACCGGCCGCCGCCCATTCCCACCATTCTTCCCGGACACACTTCGCCGCCGCAGGCGTTCGACCCGCCTCGGCTGCCGCCTCCATGGCAACCATGCCTTCCTTTCCATCGGACGGCTGTGAGAGCTCCTCTGCATTCCATCCTGGACCTCTTCCCCTTAGCTTCGTACCTGCTGCCAGCCTCTTCAACTCCTCGGACTCTGAGCCCTCCTAGCGCCAGTTCCCATCTTGCTCTCAACTCCGAGGCAGGGCGACCATTGGTTCTACCGCGGAGCCCTCGGGCATCTGGAGGCGAGCCCCATGGCGCCCCGGGCGGGAGCGCTTGCTCCGATAGAGCATCCTGGGGATCGCATCAACATCGGGCCTGCGAAATCTCAATCCGGATGGTCCCTTGGAAGGCATCGAATGCCTCTGTAATCGCGGCGACGAACTCGATGACCTCCCGCCTGGAAGCTTGTCACGAGTTGAACTCGGGAATTGCGCGAAGAGCCGCCGCCAGGCTGAGCAGGGGGGCGTGTTCGGACCCGCAGGGGAAGAGTCCGAACTAGGGCGGGAGGCCGTTCTGCTCGGCAGGCCCTGGAGCAAGTTCGGTTCAGGCTCGGACCTTACTCGGCTGCGCAGGGCATCGTCCTTGAGAGCGCTAGTGGATACGCGCAAGACTCCCCGGCGCAAGCCAGCCAGCAACGGGAGGCAGCCAGACCGAGAGTAGCCCCAAGCGAAGATATGCTGAGGCAATTGCAGTCAGACCTGGCGAGGGATCTGTCGGGAGTGCGGAGAGGCTGTAGGAGGAGCGTCGGAGGGAAACAACACGCGAGTCTAGGCTCGGAGTTGGATCGGCGGAAAGCTGCGACACCGGAGCCGAGAAACAACCCGGAGGCCCGAAGGCCGGCAAGGGGCGAAGTACCTCGCGGAGAAGGGCCATCGGATGGGGGACCACGGCGCTGCCCAATGGTGAGCGCGGTGAGCTGCTGTGTGTTCTGCATTGCGTGCGCCATGGCGTCGCTGAGTCCTAGTTCATTGCTCATCGGGCTTGCAAACTTGGCTGCCCAAAGCTTCGAGCTTGGAATGCTTGAGGCTTGCCGATCCCAGACCGGGTGAGTCGAGAGGCGATGGGACGAGCGGGCGAAGCGGTGCCCGGCCGTGGCTCGAGGCGACGGACGGCGGCCCGCGGAGCCTGCGAGCCGAGGGCGCTCGGGCGGAGGGCGCGAGTGCGACCCGGCGGTGGGCCTCGCGAGGCCGGTGTCGTGCCCCATGGCGAAGCAGGCTCGGGAAGATCTCCTCCGAAACTGCTCAAGATTGCTTCGTCCTGCAGGGATATTAGGGATTTGCGACGCTCAAATTGCCGAGTTGTAGGAGATCTCCAGGATTTGCCTTCCATTATGGGTTTTGCTAAGTTTTGTCTGGTTCAAAGGATTCGCCGATTTAAGGGTTTGCATCTCGCCTTTGTCACGATGGCGAGAGGGTCCGCCAGCATACGAGCTACTAAGGCTAGAGGTGAAAGGTGCCGCGAGGTGGCAAGTCGAGCAGAAAGGTGCCTGGGCTGAGAAGCTAGCAGAAAAGGTCGCTCCTGGTCGAGGGCAAGCTGGAAGAAGGGCTCCCGCGAAGGCTTTGCTTTTATAGAATTGCACATTGAACAGGGCTTTGGGTTTTGAGTGAATTAATATGTATATGGTTTGAAATTGCTCTTCCTCATGAATATTCCATTACTTCATTCGTGCCTTTGATATTGTAATAGCCTGTGGTATATGTGGACTAAATATGTGTACGTCAACAAATTGATTTGCAGCTGCATGAAGCATATTTTGATTTCTGTTGAATGAATGCTTAACCTGCATGCTAGAATCAAATGGAATTGGGTCATTTGATCATGTAGCGCGACCTGTTATTTTGTCCTCATGACACAACATTTCTCAATTAGTTTCAAATTTCAAATTTTAAATTCTTGTATTTAAAAATAGTCATTCAAATTTTAAATTCCTGTTAGAATAAATTTTAAATTTCTATATTTAAAAATAGCCGTTCAAATTTTTCCCACTAAAAAATAAATATTACTCATATGGCGGTTATAAAATATCATTATAATATAAGATGGAGAAAATAGAGAGTGAGATTTAGGAAATGTTGTTAGAGAGAAAAGAGATACATGGAAGGAATCTTTTTAGAAAATTCTGTATATGAAGATATAGGGATTCAGATTTAAGGAATGCTGTTAGAGATGGAAGCAAGAATTTTCTATGCAACAAATTGGTACATATCACCGCGTTCACTTCTTTTCTTTCCTCAATCCTCAATATTTTCAAAAAGGAGCTGGCCATGTACCGCTTAACTGTAACAAACTATTGATGCAATGTCTTCAAACGCACTCCATGGAACAAAGGAATATATATGGAGTAAATTTAACAAGTTTTTAGACAGGAATCGTCCTAGCAGTTTAATACCTGGCTGAAAATGTGGACTTCCTATTATTTCATCCACCCGTTCCAGATTCACCACTCGAGATCAAACTCAACCAAGCAAGAACAAATTTAGTTTCACTACACCGAGCATACAAAAAGCAAGTGAAAAACTAAAAAGCTATGGCCTCACTGTGTTAGTTTTGACAAGATGCAAATGTTGTCGAGGACAAAATTCCATTTCAATTCACAGTACATTGATAATTTGATATCACCAGTCCTAAACTCAAAACATCTAGTAATGCACATTCTGATAATTGAAATCCGAACTTCGCATGGTAAACATGTTCCAAATTAATTACCCATACTCTTCGACAGGGTTTTACACTACCAGCTTTCTTGTAAGTCATCATTACAAACAGCACAGAAAACTCTTAGATGGTGAACCAAAATAGATGACAACGGGTAGCTCAAAAGAATGAACTGACATTGCCATACCCACTGGAAATCTTGTTTCACGAGCAAGACATTCTTCAGAACAATGCGTTGGCAAATCTGATCAAGAACAAACAAACAACAATGGCTCATGGCAATACGGCATCATAAGCTCATCTTCCCCCGCGGCTGTGTTTTCTCCTCCAACCCACCGAAGCTCTCGAACGGGATCTCGCCGTTGATAGCCCGGACGACATCGGGGACTTCATTCTGGTGCCGCCGCACGTACACCCGCAAGAACCGTTTCATGGTGGACACGAGCACCACGGGCACCCGGTGATTCCCCTCTGGCTTCCCTTCCCTCCTCAGAATGGCGAGCACCGCGCACCTCCTGGCCAGGCCCTCCAAGTTCCGCACGACCATCGTGGGGTAGGTTATGATGTCCTCGCGGCTCAGCCCGACATTGTTGATCAAGAACCCGACAATATTCTTGATCTTCTCCTCCGAGATCCCCATCGCGCTCGGGTACCGTCGCAGCATTAAGGTGACGCCGTCCTTGTCGAAGCCGAGGCTCTGGTAGAGTGCGACCTTCCTCTCCAGTGTGGGTGTCTTCATCTTGGAAAGTATGGCGAAGACGTGGATGAACATGGGGTCGCCAGGCATGACGCCGGCGTTCTTGACGGCCTTGACGATCTCGTCGATGCGGTCGGGGCCCTGCAGGATGACGGCGGGCTGGAGGGCGACGAGCTTGGAGACGTCGCTGGGGGTCATTCCGTGGACGTCGCGGAGCGCGGGGAGCGCGCGGCTGAGGGTGGTCTTGGGGTGGCAGCGGAGTACGTACGGCATATGGCGGAGAGCGGTGACGACGCGGGAGTCGGAGCCTAGGATCTCGCGGAGGGAGTCGAAGAGAGGCGCGAGGTGGTCCTGGATGCTGCGGTGGAGGATGATTGGGTTGATGGAGATGAGCTTGGGTAGGAGCGGCGCGGTGATGCCGACGGAGGCGAGAAAGTCGAGCTTGGGCTGGAGGGTCTTGGCGGGGTTAGAAACGAGGACGACGGGGAACTTGCGGACGGTGGCGGAGATGTCGGCGTCGGAGAAGCCGTAGCAGCGGAAGAGCGCGAGGACGGCATCGGCATGCACGGTGGCGCCCGGGGAGTCGAGGCGGATGGAGGGCGCGGCTCGGGCGGCGGCGGCGGGGGAGAGGCTGCAGGTGGAGATCAGGTAGGAAACCGTGGGGTCTGCGGTGGTGGTGGTGGACGAGGCGGCGGTGAAGAAGCGGGGAGGGAGGGGGAGGAGGAGGCGGCGGCGGACGGCGGCCAGCATTGGGAAGTCGTGGTGGGGAGGGCGGAGGGATGGAGTTTGGGAGAAGGTCAGGACCGTAAAATGCAGTTTAGGAATTAGGGTTTTAAGTGCGGGCCTGGCCCAGGTTGAGGCACTGAGAATTGAGAAAATTTTAAAATCGGAGTTTACGGCCCATTGTTTCTAGGAAAATTTATGGCACTTCTGAAATACGATAATTTGTTAAGTATTTTTCTTGTAGATTTATGTGAAACTCTGCCTTTTCAAACAGATTAAAACTATATATCATGTACAGAAAACTAGAAAGGTGGCTCGTGTATTTACGTGGCAAGATTTGTTACAAATTTTTATATAATGTTTGGGATGTATAAATGTTTTAAGATGAACATTTGAAGGTATAATAAAATTTGACGCAAAAACACAGCTCTACAAAACATAATTGAGCTTAATACGCGGTATGAGTCTTGGAAATATAACATTGGAATACGCCTTTACCAAAAAATAGCTCGGATCACGTTTACACCATATAAGCTCCCGCTTTATTTCTTAGCTCTCCTCCAGTTCCAATGGGCATGTGAGCGATCTAATTTTTTTCTTCTTGTTTTTGTTATTTTTCCTCCTTAAACGCAGGAATTTCAAAGGATTCATATGTGGAGTTATATTGCTGTCTATAAAAATTTTGTGTTCCAACAGGCCATCAAACTCCACACAGAATCAAATTGGAAGTGCATGCTATCTTTTGATGGAATTCTTCGTCACCCAGCTACTTAAGTTTATTGTGCATCGTATAAAACTCTATATTATTGGGTAAGTACGGCGCCCGCCCGCCTGTCCCGCCGCATTGGCCTTTTTCCTATAGTTTCTATGGTTTGCGCTACACATAACCTCAAAAAATATTTTCGTACCGTATTACACAGGCGACACTTAGCTCGGCTGGTAGAAGCCATGTGGCCCAAGCGTGAGGTCATGGCCTCGCAAGGCACTGTAGCAGCTATATTGTAACCACTACAGTTTTTTCCTTTTATTGAAAAACACAGAAGATAATAAACTTCACTGATTTGATTGGGCTATTAAATTATGCTGTAAATTTTTGAAACTTTTTAAAATAGTCCCCAAAGATGTCTAACCTATCATAAAAAAATTCAGATAACTCTTCTTTGCCCACACAACTTAAAGCAACCATCTGATCCACCAGTAACCAGTTGAAGCACTACTGCCATAGGAAACAAAACAGTTGGGTGTCTCGTATCAAGTAGGAGAGATAGAGAGCTTTTGACGGCTTATATTTTTTTACTTATTCAAATATGTAGGCCCTGTTTGGGAGAGCTCAGGATCCGACTCCATTTCGAGTGAAGCTTATAGACTAAAATAAAGTGAATTAAGTTTATATTTTTAGTCTAAAATGTAAACAAGATGATCTTCCTAAACACTCTTAATGTACCTGACGACTCAGGCTCCATAAATTTACGGAGCTAGAAATACTGCTCCACCAACTCCACAGATTTTAGTGGAGCTGGAGTACATCCCAAACACCCAGTAGACCACAAATAATAGAATTTAGAGTACGTTTCGTGATGCATTGTAAAACTCACGTAACAAGACTCTACCATTATAATCCGAACCCACCATAATCAATGTGGTAGATTTTTCACTTTTTTCTCTGATTAACATGGTAACTTCTTGCCTTTTAAAGTGAATGTGGTACCTTCTTTTTTATCATTTTTAATGATATAATAGAATTGTCGATGTTCAAAACTTAGGATTTCTTAATTGAGCTTACGAAAATATGACTGTAGATTTCTAATAAATAAGATAAGGAAAATAATATATAGGGATTGATTCTTTATTAGCTAAGAGGCTCTGCAGAGTATAAAATTCACATAATGAATGCTCTTAGATGTCTATTGCTTATTCTGGTTGTGAATTAGATCCCTCCAACAGTATGAATCGCCCTCCTATTTATATCGGTTGAAAAGACGGTAATTGTTCTCCATAGAGGTATCGTATATTCGAGAGGTGCTTCTCGTTAAAGGGTGCATTTTTCAGAGATAATTTTCGGGTAGTTATGCATACCTATCAAATAACTATTTGCATGGAGACATGTGCGGGGATAACCACTTATCCTCGACCAATTCACTGGTCAGGGTGACTATCTCACTGATCGGGGATGACCAATGTAAGGCAAAATTATTGACTACCTTAACTGAACTGGTCGGAGACTTAATCGTTTTGATAAAGATGGGCTTCGTTCTATACATTATAGGTTTTATATATTATAGGCCCATTAATAGAGTGTAACCACGAATAATTGAGGATCCAAATAAGTAACAGACTTTTAATTCTTGTGAAGATTATTTATAGAATTTTTGAAAATATATTTACTTATATTTTAAAATTATTTTATGAGAGGTTCTAAGACTTTTTTCTCTTAATATAATTTGTTTTTCATCGCTATAGTGACATGGAAGCATGACAACGGTCTGGCTGAGTGACGTTTGAATATGGCAAAGTAGCATCCGGCACGGTGGTCTGGACTCTGAACCAGGAAGAAGCCGCCACAAGGCCTCCAAACCTCTCAGAAACGCAACCCATGCGGCGGCCAACTAATTACTTGAGGAGACACGCACGTGGGGCGTCGCGGTCTGTGGGGAGATATAGGCGCTGTTGGGAACCCGTAGAGTTTGCTATATGCTACTTTCTGTGTAACTTTGTCCTTTGGTAGTTTAGACTTCTATTGATTTGGCTGGCTGCTTCAGCCACAGATGAAGTTTAAAATGTCTTAAATGCCTTTGCGGTTCCAAAGATATGTTTGTGTGATGAAACAACTTATTATACTAAGTTTCAAGCAATTGAGCAACATCCAAAATCACACATAGAAGATGAAATATATATTTTTGTTCTAGCAATGCAACAGTACTTACAACAGATGTAATGTCCACTGTCACATTAAAGAGGCAAACAATATGAACAAAAGGTTGCAAAGAAATATTTATTCCTACTCAGTATTAGCCATCAAAGAATGAGCAATGAAATGTCGAAAAGTATGCATGTCTCCATCATGCAATGACATACCATTTTTACCAACCCCCCAAAATGTCTGGTGGCTTTAATCTTCATGTTCATCGCACCTCCGAAAAATACTATCATATAAAGCGCTATCTCTAATAAAGTTATGAGGCATCATATATGCCGTTATGATCTTGTTCCTCTTCTCTTTCAAAACTTGACAATTTCAACAAAATTCGCCATTTCATCTTGAACAAATTGAAGGACCATTTAATGACACTATGAAGAGATGAGTGATGACAATCAAATCACTCCTTTCCTCTTGGTCATAGACCCTGTTGGAATTCCGAGGTATAGTACTTTTAGCATTTGTATGGAGCTAGATATTCCTTTTGATTAGGGTAACCCACGTCAATAAGATAATATTTTTCTAAAGATTTAAGCATGAAGTGTTGAACATTAATATGCAGATGGTGAAAAAATAATCACTTGAAAGACAAATGAATTATCTTGAGGAGGATATAGAAAATAGTCTGAATATTTGGACAGAGTATCATCTAATACACGAGAATCTTGTGTAGATCATGCCACCCAATTATAACGAAAGTAAACCTCATATTGAAGTCATAGACAACTATGACATTATGAGTAGTATATCCATGGCGATCGATGTGCATAATCCACTTTGCCTTACACATTACAACATGAATATGTGTGACATGTGTTGCACCAATGCAATTATTGAAGTGAGGTGCAAACCGAGTATCTTCAAACCATGGATACACTAAACTGAAATGAGGATCTTTTGGTTTTGTGTTGTCTTTACCTAAGCGTTTTGAAACTTCCTAAAAATTGTTTAAGTTGACCATTCAAAGCGGTTCGCTACTTGACTAAATGACTGTGTGCCACCACACGTGCACAAGAACATAGCTAGTGTTTCTATATAATTATATATCTTGTCAATTTCAATTCATATTTTTCCACCAAAGTTACATGCAACTTATAAAATACTTGTATATTCATTCAAAACATTTTGTAACACTTCTTGCTACTTCTTAGTTGAGCCATAACCCATTGATACCTAGTCACTCTTAAAGGTTCCCTTTTTCTCTTATTTAGATAAGTATAATGTTCTCTCTTTCTCTTATCTAGGTAAGTATCATTACAATGCATTCCTACAAGAGCGACAATTGCTGCAGCTTGGAGATGCATTACTTTCCTACTTTTATTCTCTATTTCAGTTTGGAATCGCCTTGATTTGCTCTTCACGTTCCTTTTGTTAGCATGAACACCATCCTCATTGGAGTCACAGTCAATTGATGTGCAATCACTCACTTACGAAGTTATCTACAAATAGTTAAAAAAGGATAACATAAACACAAATTATTCTGATTAAAAAAACAAACATGAACTTAGTTTAAACATAACATTGTCACAATCACAAATTAATGAGTTCCAAATTTTAACATACATGAACTTAGTTTGAACATAACATGGTGGCAAACATAAATTATTTTGGTTCAAACATACAAGATAGTTCAATATAACATAACCAACACAAATAGAGGAATTACATAAAACAATGATAAAAAGAACATAAAGAAAGCTTTTAGTTCTTTTTTCAGTCTTCATACATCATCTTCTGCTAGGTAACCTGTCCATGATTGCTCTCTGTGGATAGAACACTACCCGATATTCTGGTTTTATAAGGAGCTTCGACGAAATAAAATGTTCATCACTCCCTTCCTCTAGTCCAGATTGGATAGCCAACGCATGTGTTCTATAATCTCATTTTCAGCTTGATCAACCCAATGCAATGTCACAGAATTGCTACTAGCCATATGGTTCACTAAACGCTTAACTTCCGTAACCACGATGTTCTCATTCTTCTTTGGGCTACGACCAACGCTAGTAGTCTTATGCTTAGCAGGGCCCTTTGGTTCCTTGTCAGTTGTTTTATTTGCCTCCTTAAGAATGGTTAGATCATCATCATTATCATGAATATCATTTGAACCCTCATGTACAATTTTCACTTCCTGTAGGTATGCCAGGGATAAAAACAGATTGTGATGTGACATTACCATTCTGAAACATAGCTTCAAGATATTTGAGGTTCTCAAGTGGTGCTTTCTTAAATTGACTACTTCAAATTTGCTTGTAACAAAATAAAACAAGTTATGTAAACAGAAGGATGTGTTGGAAGCAAGGAAAAGAACTTTGTCAAGTTTGTACCTTTATTTTTTCATCCCACTAGTCATCGTTGGCCACAATTGTTCCATTCACAACCTCCCAATCTTGACCAATAGCTGCATGCTTCAATTCTTTCCACAATGAGAACTTTGTCTTCGAAGCATTCGAATAATTTTTGTATTGCTTCTTCTCATAAAGTCTTCTTGTCTTTGCAAGGAATTTTTCAGCTAATATTTTGTATCTTTTGGGATTCATATGTCTAGTTGGCATATTACTAGCTTGAATCTCAACGGCCCATATCTCACAAAACAGTTCATTGGCAAATGGCAAATGAATCCTACACGCTACACTACGACAAGGCACTCAACAACCTTGTCCGTCTAATACATCAGAGCACCACTTTAGTAAGTAAAAGTCTTGAGTTCAACTACATAGTCTTTTTGCTCATTGAGTAATCATGGCAAAAAAGAAAGTGAAAAAAAAAATTAAATACTGAGAGTGGGATTTGAACCCACGCCCTTCGAACCGAACCCGACGCCTTAGACCAACAACTCAACTTTATACTATAGCATCATGGTTACAATTTTTTCTAGGCTCAACTTTATACTATAGCATCATGGTTACAATTTTTTCTGGGCTCAGGAGACTATTTCACTGGGGTGACAAGAGTCAAAATTTTGATAAATTTCGCCAAAATTTCGGTTTTCTCAGTCTCAAATTTACGGATTTTAAATTTGCTTTTGAAATTTAGTCTAGATTTCGACCGAAATTTCAAAATCTCGTTAAAATTTTAGATTTCAAATGTCTTCGAGATATAACAAAAAAAATACAAAATTTGAAACCTGCTATAATACGTTCCGTTGAGGGCATGATCGATGCACCAAGATTGCCGTCCATCGATCGATCTGCCCGCACGTACATGGGTTTATGGCCGGCCGATGGCAGCACTGGGCACCAGGGTTCAAAAAACCGAATTTAAAAAACCGACTCGAAATTCGCGGTACGGTTTTCGCTAAAACCGCTCGAAAAACCGCTCGAAAACCGTCAAAAACCGAAAGGTTTAAAAATCAAAAACATTTGAAAAAAATTTGAAAAAATTGAAAACCGTTCGGTTTTCAACGAAAACCGCGGTTTTTCACGAAAAACCGCTCGGTTTTCTCGAAAAACCGCTCGGTTTTCTCGAAAAACCTTCGGTTTTTGAAAACCGACCCGCCATTTGAATGTTCTTGAAAGCGGTTTTGAGCGGTTTTGACGAAAAACCGCTCACATAAATTTTTTCAAATTTTTAAATTTTAAATTTTCTTTTTAATTAGAGCGGTTTACCGCGGTTTGAGTTCGAACCGTCATGGTAAGGTCGGTTTCGCGGTTTTCGGCGTTTTCGACGAAATTGTGAACACTGCTGGGCACTGTCCTACTAGCAGCATTACGTGTGCGCACATAAGTGCGGGCCGGCCAACCTGTAAAGCTGAGCAGACCATCGTGCTGAAGCAACGCTAATCGGCAAGCACTAGGACACGCTAGTCGAGCCGATCGAGCACGCACGTACGCCTTCAGAGAACACCGCGATACATAGCTGGGCCGCTGGGCGTTATTGCACTACAGGAAAGGTATTTATTCTCCACGACCACAAATATAGTAGACGGCTAAAACATCCTGTCGATCAAAACTACATTAAGGTCGACGGCCAAAAGAACAGCCGTCTACCTTAAACGTGAAAAAAGGGCGCCATCTATCCCGCCCTGGAATTGGGGAGCTGTTGGACCTTAGGGTCGACAGCATATATTTAAACCGTCGAACATAATTTAGGGTCGACCAAAAATTCTGGCCGTCGACCCTAATGTCACCTTATGGTCGACGGATAATAGTGGCTGTCGACCATATTAGCGCTTTTACCTCACCCGCTGCTTCGATCCCCATTCTTTTGCTCGGCATTTCCTCTGTGCACATCTGCCGCCTCACCTTGCCCGGTGTGCCGCCTCCTCCGCCCACCGTGCGCCGCCTCCTCCTCCGCCGGTGTGCCGCCGCCTCCGCCCACCGGTGGCTTGGTCGCCGCCTCCTCCGCCCGTGGTGGCCGACCGCCGCCTCCCGAAAGTGCCGCCGCCTCCCGAGGGCAGCACCCCCACCGCCTGTCGCCTCCCCAATCAGCCGGCGCCCCACCGCCCGTGCACAAGTGCGCCTCCCCAATCGACTTTTAAGTTAATATCTGGTTGCTTGAGCCTTCTTGTATAGATCGATCTGTGTGTAATCACCCATGCATGGACGCACATGCAAGACGTATATGCGATAATAGATAGATCTAGCTAGCTAGATGGTGTTGGAATGAACGTATATACCAAACATGAATTTTCCTCAGAGTATGGAGATTGAAAAGACTCTGAACCAGATAGTTTATGAAATAAAATGGCTACTTATGGTTTAGAGTGGACATTTGTTTTTCCGTCGACCTTAGCTAGTTTAGAGTGGGCCCGGCTTTATATTTAATTTGTCGACCTAATAGAATTGGACCGCCACACACTGTCGAATTAATGTTATGGTCGACCACTTACTTTCGGTGGCTTAGGGTGGGCGGTAAATTATCGGCCTACGTATGGTGAGCGGTTTTGTCTCTAGGGTGGGCGGTTTTGGTGTCCGAAATTCATGTTTTTCCTGTAGTGTTGGCACAGCAACTAGACAGCAAGTGAGCAACAAGACTGTCAAGGCCGTCAAAATTTTCTCCCAAAAGAAGGCTCCAAGTTCAGCACGTGCTTAGCTTCTCTCCCTATGATATTTCTCTTTCGTTCATTCATTCGTTTTTTTTTTTTTTTGCGCTGAGCTTCTTCATGATGATCACAGACACAGTCTCTTTGCGATAGCTAGGCTCTTTGCCAATTGTAGTTTAGTCTCATACTCTCAATCAGGTCGAAGTCGACCAAACCACTAAAGTATAAATTCACTGACTTGTACACTCCTCGTCATTAACTGTTCTCGGATCTCAGCTTATAAGCTCACCGACGAAATCAAACTCAAGCTCGTCTGCGCGTCGATCGGCCAAGCACATCGGGAATTCGGAATCACGAGGTAAGGAGGCAGTCGTACGTCATACTCAATACATACATATACATGCGTCCACGCACCTGGGGCGCGCGCGCGCACGGGCCAAATTAAAGCTCTGACAGCTGGAAGAGAGATGCATGCAGCTGCTTCACTGCGCGCCGTGTCGTATAAATTTGTATGCATCGTCGTTGACACCGCAGTGTCAGTGTGCAGAGACCAGTTGATCCTCAGTCGTTGCTGCACTCCTGACGATCCTCTCTCTCGTGTTCCGCCGAGAGAAGTTAGCCGGCCAGAACAGCACGGGCGGGGCAACGCGCCCGCGCACGTCACATCACACATGCACACGTCGATCCATAGTACGCCGCAATCAAGTGGCCTCTGGATGCATATCTTGCGCCGCAGAAGCCTGTAACGTCTGCCATGTTGCGTTTAGCAGCGAGTAGTGACCCAGCTGGGTCCATCCATGCCTCTGCGGCATTAGACCCGCCGCGAGACAGCTGAATCCTTCGCCCAATCGGGACGCAGGTAGCCCGTAGTATCGAGCCGTCCAGGGTCGCTTGAATCTTCTTCGGATGCGTTGCTTGCCCGTGATAAAAGCACTGCAGCGGACAACGACATCTCACAGGCCGGTCGCCATGGCCCTCGGAGGGACCGAGATCGATCAGATACATGCATCCGTGCCCAGTTAATTCTGATGCGAGAACAAACGATCGAGCAATGCGTGTCAGCGTGTGCTGTGCGCCATCGATCCAACATCCAACCACGCGCATGTATGGAAATAAACGCAGCAATACTAGCTAATGGTGCTGTGGAATGTTCGTGCAAAGTACGTATGGGACAGGTCGTGCAGCGACAGGGCGCGCGCACAGCAGCAGCTGCGGATGATGCGATGCCTGATCGATGGATGGGAACAATTCGAAGGAACGGGGCGGGCTTTTGGTCGATCTGGCCTGCCGTCAATTTAGCCGGGTCCTGCTGCTTTTCACCATCTGATGATCGTCGTCTTCTTCGCCCTTGCCCATGTCATTGCCATGGTCAGGTCCCTTTGTGCACGCACGCTCGCTCGCGGTACTGTACACGAACAGTCCACTCAAAGAATAACGTTCTACAGCAGTCAGCACAATGTGACGCCTCTAGTTGCTCTGTTCAAAAAAGTACAAATGAACGACCGTGACTAGCTACTGATCGATCTGTTCAAGCTTAGACTAGCACATGCTCGGTTGAATCCCGGCCGGACTATAAATGCTGATTGCCTGCCGATTTGGCAGAGCTTGTTCTAGGATGCAGGTGGTCTTCACTCTTAGTCAAATGCGCCACAAGAATCCTTTCTTGTTGGTCGCAACTCGCAAGCACATTAGTCAAGCGCATCAACCCATGCTCGGGCTTTTTAGATGGACTTTGACCAAACTTTCACACGAGCTGTTTAGGGTTTTGTCCACGCGGTGTATCGTATAGAGATCACCGCACGGTGGAAAAATCTACCCTCCGTATCAGAAATTTACTGCAGCTAGCTAGCCCGGCCGGATTGTTCTGCAAGCCAAAGCATGCATCGGGGAGCAAGTCGAGATCAGAGTTCTTCCTCGATAGCTGTGTCCCGTTATTTCGGTAAGGCGGACGCAAATCCACCGGTGCTGCAAGTCAAAAAAAGCTAGCGCCGAACGAGGACTTCTTCACCGCCCACTTTTTTTTTACCCATCCGGATTAACAGTTCACTTTTTTTTCCGAATCATATTAGTTAATATTTACTTATATTTTTCTGGTACTTTCTCCGGTCAAGTAGTTGCCATTTAGTACTCCCTACAAAACATAGCTTTGACCGGTGGTGGAACTAGAAAAATTTTAATGAGGTTACATACTTCACACATATAATTCTATAATTTTATGCAATAATTTGGCATTATCATAAATCTTTTATATATATTTGAAATTTTCTAAAAGTATAATACAAATAGTTTTAAGATCTTAAACATTTCAAATCACCAAAATCAAAACAAATTCAATTAACAAATCTAGTCTATTGAAAAGGTGAAATTTTAAAGTTTCTCAAATTTTTGTTCCGTCCCTGGCTTTGACTACTAATTTCAGTTATAATATAATTATAAAACCCAATAAAATTATAACATTATGAAAGTACTTGTCGGCGATTCGGGACAGGGGGTCCTTCACCGAGCTTACTTGTCGAATGAGGGATCAACTTCGGGCCCCTTTCCCGCAAGGGTCGTGCGTCGGCGTGCTTGAAACTACGGATCGAGGCAAGCGGGACAACCGGGAACTTCGGGGGCGTTTTTACTGTTCGGGCCTCTCGGGGAGATAATAACCCTCGTCCGGTGATTGCACTAGTATGCTAAGCAGGTTACAAAGCACTTGCGGGGCCCGATCAATACTAAGGGTTCCGTGAACAAGCGGGGTGTGCAAGCATGGGTGTAGTATGAAGGTCCAACCCTAATACATTGTGTCGGTATTTATAGAATTTCTGGAGACAAGTCGGTAATTACAGGCGTTCTCTTGAGGGGCGTGGGCGGTCTGATGGCATGCCTTGCCACGGCACCACGGGGCGTGGGTGCGCAGAACCAAGTCGGCGCAGACTGTGGCAACAGTAGTCCCGGGCGAGGCGATCCTCGAGCCATGCGGCATTTAATGCCACGTCGCCTTGTCGCGGGCCCGGGCTTGGCTCGCCGGGCGGGGTGGTTCAAGTGGCCGGGTTTGGTCAGGTCGGCCCGCAGCGACATCCGGGCAAGATCATGGTCGGCTTGGTCCCGAGCTTGGATGGTCGAATCGGTCTGATGTAGCCAATCCCGACGCCTAGCCCCGAGGCTAAAGGGAAAAAGCCGTACCAAGGCTTCCGCCTTAAGCCTCTTAGACTTTCTGAGAGGATTGGTCGGCGGCGAAGAAGCGCTGCGACATCCGAAAGCAACCATACTCGGGAAAAGGTCACGATCCATGAGGCGTGCTCGTAGGGGCTCGAGCAAAATAAGCGCCGTGAGGGTGCGGGAAAAATTGCAGCGGTTGCTTCCCATGAAGCGTCGTGGTGCTGATTCTCGATTTTTCTCTTTGGGAATTGCGCCGGTCGGGACCGCCGAGGACGTACCGCCATCGTCGGCAATCGGTTCTTGAATTACCCTTCTTCGGCTCCTCCGCTTAGAAATAATCAGGCGGGAACGCTTCATTCGCCTTCCTTCCCTTGCTCTCATTGCTTGCGATAAGAACTCCGCCAAAAACCCTTGACAACCTCCGAGCTCCTTCTCTCTACTGCGGCAGCTCATCTTCCGAGTCTTCCCATGGCGCGGTTAAGGCGAAACAAGATCACGGCGGAGAGGCTCGGGTTTTGGAGGAGCTCGGTACCTAGACGCCCACACAGGAGGATCCCGGAGGCGAGGAGCCCCGCCCGCACGACAGCGAGATAGTCTCGTCGACCTCTACACCGTCAGCGGGCTCCATTGCACGGAGAGCGAGTTCCTTGGGGCGTGCTCGCACAATGCCGGTGTGAGCTCACTCACCAACCCCAATTCCATCCTTGTGTTGAACCTCTTCGCCCACCTCTGTGAAGGCTTCGTGGGTACCCTTCCTCGCCAAGCCTCTTCTTGCATTTCTACAATCTTTTCATGCCGTGGCCTTCCCCACCGCTCTCTTTACTTCGCTTGCCAGTCCGTCCGCGTCTGAGTTCCCCATCTTTACTCTCAAGGACTCCGTGGCGGTGGGCCGACCATTGGTTCTACTCGGAAGCCGCAGGACACTCCTGCGCTATACTGGGAGGCGGCGGCGCCATCCGAGACGCCCGCGCCCGCCGATCCCGATGAGGCGGATCTTGATGGCGATCCACGAGCTCACGACCATGGGGCTCTCTGGGCGCGACATCGTCCGCGACTTTCTCCGGAATAGGATATCCCCTCTGCGGAGGAGAGAGTATCCCTTCTTCAAAATCACCGGGTGGGACGACCACATCCGTGAAGCTGACTCAGGTATGCCCTCCCGACTTGTGATAATCTTGCTTCATACGCCTTTGCTTTCGAACTTCGTGATGACATCTTTGCGCGACACGATACCGCCCGGCCCGACGTGGGTGGAGAAGAGGGTCGGCGAGATGTTCGGGACCCCCAAGGGCAAGGAGCTCGAGAAGAAACGCCAGGTCCCGCTGAACGTGCTCGAGCGGGGCAGTGTGGTAAGTGTCTCCGGTCCTTCATGCTCGGGGAGAGCATCCGAGTCTTATCGGCGCTTCTATGTGGGACCGTATCGTGCTTTCTTGACGGGTCATGCTTCCCCTTAGCGGAGAAGCTTGCCCTGGAGCTGGGCATAGCCGACCTTAAAGCCAAAGCCGGCGGCGGCAAGGTGCACGCGCCCGCGGCTAAGGCAAAAAAGGGAAGGAGCAAGAGACCAACCGCGCCTCCGGCAAGCACCCGGTCGTCGAAGAGGCACGCAGCATGCCGGGGACCCTCGGCGCGCATCTGGAGTATCTTGTGGGAAGGAGGAGGTAAGCCGCTGAGGCTTTGGTCAAGAATTATAGCTCGAAGTTCAAATCAGACAAATCGCGCGGAGGGCGATTGATCGAAGAATGGTCTTGGTCGGCGGAGGCGCCGAGGAGGAGCTCGGCGAGGCGGCGACCAACTCACGCGAGCCTCTAAGGCTCGGGAGTTTGGGATCGTTGGCCGGGCGAAGCCTCTTGCGACGGAACCCGAGCATCCAGAGAAAACGCTGGAGGAGGCCGACATGGAAGCGGTCGACCCCAAGCCGGCGAAGATTACTCAGGCCGCCGAGAAGAGGGCCGAGCTGGTGATCTCGGCGGCGGCGGACCTGCCCGCGGGCAGCGAAGGAGGCCCGGCCAAAGGTGAGCGTCGGTTTTTGTCCTTGTTTTGATTTTCTTTCTTCGCTTTTTGTCTTGCGCGCCCGAGCTAACCCCACTCTCCTGACGTGGGCATTGCTAGCTCGTAGGGCCTTCCCGGACTGCCGCAAAATGGCTTACGAGCTTGCGTATTATGCTTTAGAGGGCTTGCTCTCCGAGGCCGCAGACCTTGTGATGGCCGAGGGAGCGGAGGGAGGCGAGGAGGTCGACCCCGCGGCCCTGAGCGAAGAGGCTGCTCGAGAGGGCACGGAGCTCCCGGGCAAGGAGGGCGACCCCGTGGCCCCGGGCGAAGAGACCGCGCGGCAGGGCGCGGAGCCCCCGGGCGAGGCGCTTGCTCGAGACGAGAGGGTGCCTGCCCCGAGTGAGCGACCTGCTCGGGCGGATAGCGGCGATCCTGAGCGAGCGCCGCTTCGGAGGTGGGGTCTAGTGCCCCATGGCGAATGCCAGGCTCTGGGGGAAGATTCGTCATCCTCGGACAACCCGCCCCTCTTTAAGGATTCCGGGCTCGTACGTTCTCCCTTGCCGCTTCGGATGATATTGAAAGGGGGAGATTTTGAGCGATTCGTGAAACTGCAAGCCCGATGTTGCTAAGGTAAGGAACTGCTGCCGCGATGATCCTTCCTCTCCGATTTTTGTGGGGTTTTGCTTAGAGTTTTCCTCTTTCGGCAGCTTCTCAAAAGGACCCTGGCCAATTTCAAAGAGGTGTTGATCGTCCCCGCCTCCTTGGCCCAATTTTACGGAGAAAGCGAAGCCCGGATCACGAGGCTAGAGGAAAAGGTGACCGACCTCAAGCTCATAGATGCTACAATGGTGAAGAGGTGCCGCGAGGCGGAGCAAAAGGTCAGCGAGACAAAGGGGCATGTCCTTGGTCTTGAGCGAGAGCTCGAGCAAGAAAGGTCTGCCTCCCGTCGGGCCAAGGATGATGCTGCTGCTTCCGAGAAGAAGGTGCTCACGCTCGAGCAAGAGCTGGAGCAGTGGAAGAAGACCGCTGGCCTGGCGGAGGAGCGCCTTTCTCTAAGCCGGAGCAAGGTCCTCGGGCTTGAGCAAGAGCTTCAGCAGGAGAAGCAGCATGCCCGGGCCCTTGAGACCAAGGCGGCCGAGCTTGAGGCGTCGCGCCGGTCCGAGGAGGAGCTAGACCGGGCGAAGCAGAGGGCCGGCCAGTTGGAGAAGGATCTGGCCCTCAGCCGGGACAAGGCCCTTGGGCTCGAGCAAAGGCTTGAGCAAGAGAAGCAGCATGCTCGGGGCCTCGAAGTCAAGGTGGCCGACCTGGAGCGGGCCGCGCGGACGGCCGCCGCCCTCGCCGACCAGGATAAAGACGAAGTCGGCGGCCAGCGAAGAGGCCCGCGAAGGTCGCGACGCCAATGAAGGTGATCGACACGAGACCAAGGTGGCCGACTACTGCGAAAGCTCTCCATGGCGCTTAGAGGACGGCGCCGGTGTGTAAATTACACTTCGTTGGGATGTAATGACGCGTTTGCTTGGTGATCTTTGTGATGATGTTTTCTTTGGTCCCTCTATCGCTTTTCTTTGCAAAAAAGGCGCGAGACGGACGTAGTGTGGACTAGGTCGATGTATGAGCTACGCAAGCCCGGGTTTAGTCGAAGCCAAAAACCACTTGCGCACGCAAACAGTGCTTGAAGGCGAGCTGTGTTTTGCGGCAAAAATGTCTTAGCGCGGCAACTCATTCCTACCCGAGCCCCCGCTGCGAATGGAAGTCGTACATTCTAGGACGCGAGTACGAGTCCATTTCGCAGGAGAGATGAGAGAAAGCGCGCGCTGGCCCTCCGACCACCTTATCCGGGCGACAGGCGTAGGTTAGGTCGATGGGGGAAAAACGGACGTGTCCGGACACTTCTTAACATTCGCGGCGCATGGTGGACGGACATGGTGAGTAGTGACCATGCACCTTGTACGAGAAAGCGAGAAGCGTTTAGGCGAACAAACGTTGCACTGATGCAAAAGGTCGCGAATGTACAATATAGCGAAGAGTTTTTAGGCGTAGAATTTGCGTGGTGGTCGATGTTCCATGGTGGCGAGCTCATGGCCATCCTCCGTTATGAGGCGGATGACCCGGGCGTGACAAAAACGACCGTGAATGGTCCCTCCCATTTGGGGAGAGTTTGTTGGTCTTCGATGTGTCTGAATCCGTCGCGGGGCGAGGTCGCCGACCGCAGAGCGCTGGGGCGAATCGCTTAGCGCGAAGTTCGCGGAGGGTTTCTTTGGTAGATGGCCGAATCGGTCGTGCTTTTAGACGAGCTTCTTCGGCAAGGTCGAGGTCGGCGGCGACGCCGCGCCCTTGGTGGATGTCGTCGGCCATGTTCACTCTTGGGGACGAAACACGATTTCGGCGGGAAGGGCGGCCTCGGCACCATAGACGAATTTGGAAGGGTGTTTCGCCGTGGCTCGGCTTGCGATGGTCGTCTGACCGAGAGGACGGAAGAAAGCTCGTCCACCCACGAACCGCCTTGTCGGGAAAGTTCCGTGAAGACTCTTTTCTTGATCCTTGGAGTAATTGGCCGTTGGCCGCTCGGTTTTACTCCGTTGCTCTGCGGGTGAGCTCTGAGGCGAAGCGATTTTTGTGCCGATATCTTCGCGATGAGGCTTGAAACGACTCCTTTGGTGAGCTGGTGCCGTTATGCGTGATGAGGCGATTAGGTACCCCAAAGCGTGTCACCACATTGCTGCGAAAAAACCTTTTGGTCGCTTGGCGAAATGGTTGATCTGGGCTCGACCTCGATCCACTTAGAGAAAGTGTCGATGGCGACGAGCAAGAATTTGCAACCCTTTCGACCACGGGGGAAAGGCCCGAGAATGTCAGCCCCCCAGGTCAAGAATGGCCATGAGAGTGGGATGGTTTGCGGTAGCGTCTGACGCCACCGGTGGGATTCTGAGCATGAAATCGCACGCCCGAACAGTGTCGCCACGATTACGGCGTCGTCTAGCGCTGTTGTAATAGTATCCCAGCCGAACGCCTTGCTCACGATCGTCCGAAAGGACGAGTGGGCTCCTGCGTTCCTTCATGGATATCTCGAGGAGGCGGCCCTCTTCTCGAGATATGCACTTGGAGAGGACTCAAGTGCCCTTTTGATATAGGGCGCCGTCTATTAGCTTGTAGACGGATGACCGCCTTCTTGGCCGAAACGCTCGGCTTCTTCCTCGGGCAATGTCCGTGGCGAAATATTGGACGAATGGCGCCATCAATCCGCACCTTGCTCAAGGAAGGAGACGTCGCCGCGTCTCTGGCGCCTCCTCTTGAGAGGAATGGAGGGCTTTGCAGATGCTCGGCTAGCGCCCGGTGGGCGGGCATCTGTGTTAGCGCCTCCTCTCTGAGAGGAATGGAGGGCTTGTGCGGATGCTCAACTAGCGCCCCGGGGCGGGCATCTGCGAGAACCGACCTTGAAAGTTGGTCGGCGAGAATTATCCTTCCGGGGATGTAGAGTACTTCAAATTTCAAATCCGCTCCATCTTCGACCTCAACCAAGTAAAGCGCCATTGAGCGATCGAACACCGATACTCCTTGTTGACTTGGTTGTGACCGGTTTGTGAATCGCCTTTCACGGTCGGCATTGGACTCGGCGCCTTGGGCGCTCGTAAAGCCGCCAAGAGGCCTTCATACTCCGCCGCATTATTCGTTATGGGAAGTGTAATTGAATGATGTCTTGGAGCTGGTCCCCGAGGATACCAATATAACGCCACCCGGCGTTCAAAGCTCGGGACGTCGAAATACATGGTCGGCCGATCGCCTCGATTCATGGTCCTTGGTGGTGGGGGGTTCGTCCATTCCACCACGAAGTCCGCTAGAATCGGGATTTGATCGCGGTCTTGAGCGAGAAGTGGATATCGAACTCTGCTAGTTCCATGGCCCACTTAAGCTATCCGTGTTGGCGTCCAGTTTCTTAGGATCTCCTAAGTGGAAAATTTGGTCGGGATGACGACCTCGTCGCGCTTGGAAATAGTGGCGCGGCTTCCTCGAGGCTCTGACGGCGAGTATAGGAGCTTCGGACCTCTGGTAGCGCTCCTTTGGCCGTGCAACACTTGCCGACGTAGTACACCGGACGCGTCCCTTCCGCTCTACCACGATCTGGCGCTTACGGCTGGGCGTTCTTTGCGAGTACAACAAGTGGCTCCCGACCTCGGTGTGGCCAAGATCGGAAGTGGGCAGTCCGCTTTAGCTCCTCGAGGAACGATTAGCCTCGTCTGTCGGATGAAACCATCGTGTTTGCGGAGCGCCTTAAAGAAGGGTAGGCCGCGCTCGCCCGACCGGGAAATGAAGCGGCTCAGGGCGGCCATTCGTCCGGTCAGGGTCTGCACCTCCTTTACCGATCTCGGGGGACGCATCCTCTCGATGGCTTCGATCTTCTCCGGGTTGGCACCGATGCCCTGCGGCCCGATGATGTACCCGAGTACTTTGCCTGATCTTACACCAAAAACACACTTTTCGGGGTTAAGCTTTATTCGATGCCTTTGGAGGTTACAAAAGGTCTCCTCAAGGTCGGACCGGGGCACGAGGATTTTAGTCTTAACTACGATATCATGTACATAAACTTCGAGTTCCGCCTATCCGCCACCGGAAAGTCTTTTGCATCAAGCGCCGGAAGGTCGCCCGCGTTCCCGCAGACCGGGACATGGTCGTGTGGCGAGCGTCCGAAGAGGCGTGATGAAGGAAGTCTTCTCCTCGTCCCCGGGAACAAGCCAATCGATGATAGCGAATAGGCATCCAAAAACTCGTTACAGGACTCGCCGTCGCGTCTACCACCGGTCAATGCGCGGCAAAGGGAAGTTGTCCTTAGGGCACGCAGCGTTCAAGCGGTGTGGTCGACACACATCGCCATTGCCCCTCTCTTTTGACGATGGCCGGGTTTGCACCACTCTGTGTGCGACTTCTCGGACGGCCGGCCTTGAGGAGCTTGTCGAGTTCCTCCGGATTATTACCTGTTTCTCCGGGGAAAATCGCCTGAGCTTCTGCCGCACGGGTCTTTTGCCAGGCTGGACGGCTAGCCTGTGCTCGATCACCTCCCTTGGGACCCCGGGCATATCGGACGGCTCCCAGGCGAACACGTCCGAGTTCCTCCGGAGGAAGGTGATGAGCTCGAGTTCCTATTTGGGGTCTAAAGACCCCAAATGGAGAACCTTGGCCGGTCGGCCTCGCTGAGGGGGACCGCCTTGGTTTCTCCCCCGGGCTGGAGGGTAACTTTAGGTCGGGAAGGCGCCGGCGCTTAGTCCGACACTGTTGGGCATTGCCCGACCATGTCGAGGACTTCTCATCGCAGCTCAGGCCATACAGTGGTCGCCTTTATGGTGATGGCGCCTTCGGCCGGGGACCTTCGGGCATTGGTAGGCGTGGTGCGTGGCGGCCATGAACACAGAAAGGGCGATCTGCCAAGAATGGCGTTATAGGCCGACTGAAGTCCACGACTTGAAATTGACTAGCTCGGTCTGAAGTTCGCGGTGTCCCGAAGGTCACGAGCAAGGCGATCCGCCCAAAGGCTTGATCGAGGTGCGGGACTATCCCAAAGAACGGGACGGCGATGCTCTTGATCTTAGAGCGAGGACTGCATCTCGTCCGGGACCTTAAGATATGAGGTCGAGGAGCTTCGCCGTCGGCGAGAACCCGGCCGACTTTTGCGTTCGATGGTCAGACTTCGACCAGCAGGAGCTTCGGGTTTAGTCATTCCAAGGGACAATCATCCTTGGAGAACGTGGACAGCACTCGAGACCACAGTACATTGCAGGCGGCTTGCCTTGGGCGATGTGGCCAACCTCATGTGGCCTCCTTCAAATCCCTCGGATTTGTAGGCGAAACCCCCAAATATGGCGGCGATGTGGTTGTGGGGCTCTGATAAGCCATGTCGTCGTCGTCTTCCGCGGGATCCTTGCCTTTACAACTCTCTCCTTGCTCGGGAGAGTCGGCATGGGTCCTCGCCTGTAGAACTTCTCGGTGATGCGCCCAAGTTCTGCGATTCTGAGGTCGTGGCCGATTATTGGTGGAAGCGGGCGAAGCGATGCCCGTGGCGCCCGCCGCGATCTGCCGCCGCCTTCTTGGCCGTCCGGACCACGGCCGCCGCGACCTTGGTCGGATCGCTCTGTCGCGGGCCGCTGGCTTCGGCCGATCACGATCGCTTCCGCCGCCTTTGCCGGTCGGCGGGCGCGAAATGCCGACGGCCGCCACCGTACCGTATCGGCGTCCGTGACTTCTTTTCTTGTTTGCCTTTTGCCGGGACCGAGGGTCTCGTCTCGTTTCGGAGAGCCCTCGAGCGGCTGGGCGGCAACTGCCCTCGTCGGCGCCCTCTTCCATTGTACAGACCTCGCCGGCGTTGGCGTAGCGATCGGCCATCTGGAGCAGCTCGTTGGCGAAGCAGTCCGGTGGATCTCAAGTCTTGTGTGAAGCGGGCGTCGCGGACCCGAACTTGAAGGCCGGACTACGCCTCGTCCGAGATGCTCGGAATGGAGTTCCTCACCTTGATGAACCTTTGGACAAAGTCACGTAACGTTTCTTTATGCATGCGGATCACCGCTTCGAGTCGCGCTCGTTGCGGGCGTGTATAGCAACTCGAAAGTTTGCGCGAGACCTCAGAGAGCTGCCCGACGGCGGATTGATCCTCCTACGGTTGAAGAGCCACGTTCGGGCGAGCCGTCGAGGGCCGTGGGAGGTAGTTGACCATGACCCCTCATCCCCGCCGGTGCTGGATGGCGGTGGAGTAGATCGAGAGAAACTTCGTCCGGGTTCGAGTCCGTTAAAGCGCTTCGATGTGGCGGGCTTGAACTTGCTCGACCCGTGACCTCCGGAGGGCCGCCGAGAAAGCCCGCACCGAATGCCGGCCCATCATGGCGGCCCCTCCGGCGTAGCGATCGTGGGCGGCCGGAGCCAGCGGTCCTTCGCACAAGGCGAGGCGAAAAAACACGCCTTCGCCGTAGCGACACGACGGCCGGTTCGAGGTGGAGCACGCGAACGCTTCGCGAACCGGGTGAGACATGACCGCGAGCCCGAGGGGCGGGGGACTCCCAACGTCCTCGCGGCAAATCTTCTTCCGTGGTCCCCGGCGAGGCCGGAGACACCGTAGGGAATGGCGCTTCGGTCCGGAAGCGCTCGGGCCTGGAACGCCGGTAAGGCGCGAGGAGGCCCATGTCGATGGTGAGCATTTCTAGGTTCTCGGCCACTAGGGCTCCCATGGCCGCCAAATCCGCAGGTTGGAGAGGCTCGAGGCCGCGCACGGCCGTCGCCATGGTGCGAAGACGCCGGCGCTCGGGGAGCGACAGAGGCGACCTCGGGAGGCGGTGGCGGCGTGCTCTGGGAGTGGTGTCGCCGGTTTCCTTGCGGTGCAGTCGCCGGCCCGTCGCGCCCTCCTTCCGGTTGGCCGGGTCGACGCCGGGAGCATGCCCGGGACAATTCGAGATGGTGCCGTTGGCACCATCTTTGGTGATGGGGAGATCCGGAGATTGCTCCTCTGGATCTCGTTTCTCCCGTCCACGTTGACACCGCGAGCACGGGATGCGAATCGACTCAGGAGGTGTCATATGCCGCGTCCTCGGTGAGCTCCAGACGGTCGGAGCATCGGATCGTTCCGGCCGCCGGACTCCTCCCCGCGACGAGGGTATTTGATCGCTAAGCGGAGGAATCGCTCTCGCTTTGCGGCCGGAAAAGACTCCGGTTTGGTGTGGCCTACGGGTCGGCCGCACGCCCACACCATCGCCGGCGTAATCGCATCGTCGTCCTCTCGTCGTCGAAGACGCAAAGGTCTTGGTTGTCTTGCGAGTTCGGCATCCTCGTGATTCCTGCGCAGAGGACTTGATCGGTCCCCATGGGCGGCGCCACCGTCGGCGATTCGGGACGGGGGTCCTTCACCGAGCTTACTTGTCGAATGAGGATCAACTTGGCCCTTTCCGCAAGGTCGACGTCCGGCGTCTTGAGCTCTGGATCGAGGCAAGCGGGACAACCGGGAACTTCGGGGGCGTTTTTACAGTTCGGGCCTCTCGCGGGGGAGATAATAACCCTACGTCCAGTGATTGCACTAGTATGCGAAAATGGGTTACAAAGCACTTGCCCGGGGGCCTGATCAATACTAAGGGTTCCCGTGAACAAGCGGGGTGTGCAAGCATGGGTGTAGTACCGAAGGTCCAACCCCTAATACATTGTGCCAGGGGGGTATTTATAGGGAATTTACAGGAGACAAGTCAGTAATTACAGGGGGCGTTCTACTGTAGAGGACGTGGCGGTCTGAAAGCAGCCTTGCCACACCACCACGGACGTGGGTGCGATGGCGCAGAACCCAAGTCGTATGAGCAGTGGCAGCGTAGTCCCTCAAGCGGCGATCCCTCGAGCCATGCGGCATTTAATCTCACGTCGCCTTGTCGCGGGCCCCGGCTTGGCTCGCTTCGGGCGGGTGGTTCAAGAGCCGCCGGTTGGTCGAAGTCGGCCCATGAGCGACATCCGGGCAAGAGCATGGTCGGCTTGGTCCCGAGCTTGGATGGTCGAATCGGTACAGTGTAGCCAATCCCCGACAGTACTTTTCAAGAAAAATCAAAATTTCGAAAGTTTAACTACACCTATATCCAAAACAACAACGGTTTGTGACCGGATGGAGTAGTAGAATAGTAAAACAGCCTTAAAATTAATAATTAAATCTAATTTATATTGTTTATTATATACTACCAGTATAATACGCTGTAAAATTTCTTTTTTAATAACAAATCACTCCTACTAGCAAGTAAAACTGAGCGGGTTCACACTTCCTCAGTCAGTAGAAAGTCCACGACGAGGCAGTGCGCGGCTGTGCGTTGGGCTTGCCTTACCCCATAAGCCTGCCCGGCCCATCCCTCCTCGCCTAGAGTTCCGCTGGCCCAGAACCCCACATGACAATTCGGCTCCACCCGTCGACCTGACCTCCATGTGGGCCCCACATGAAACACCTTTCCCTCTATATAAACCCCCCTCACCCCAAACCTCAAAGCCACGCAAACCAAAGGAGCAGACCACATCTTCGCTACTGCTTCCAACCAAGCTCCAGGTAGTTAGCCATGGAGAAGAGCGATAATACCACGATGGCCTCGCTGAAGCTGTTCGGGTCGTGGGCGAGCTCGTACACTCACCGGGTGCAGCTGGCACTGCGCCTCAAGAGGCTCGAGTTCGAGTACACCGAGGAGGACCTCGGCAACAAGAGCGACGCGCTGCTGCGTTACAACCCCGTCTACAAGAAGGTTCCCGTGCTCGTCCACGACGGCCGCGCCCTTGCCGAGTCCGTCATCATCCTGCAGTACCTCGACGACGCCTGGCCGGGCACCCGCCGGCTCCTCCCAGCCGACCCCCTCGACAGCGCCCTCGCCCGCTTCTGGTGCCACTTCGCCGACGACAAGGTGCGTACGCACGCATGTACTACTCACGGTTCTTGTTGGACTGTCCGTGGTTTCTTGTAAAAATGGCTGATAGGTCCAACTGTTTCTATGGAATGTAGCTTGGGCCGGCAGTGGGGGCGGTGTTCGCGTCGACGGGGGAGGAGCAGGAGGCGGCGGTGCGGCAGGTGCACGAGAACCTGGCGCTGATCGAGGAGGAGCTGCGAGAGGGGGCATTCAAGGGGCGGCGGTTCTTCGGCGGAGACGAGGTCGGGCTCCTCGACGTCGTGCTCGGGTGTGGCTCCTACTGGCTGGCCGTCTTCGAGGAGGTCACCGGCGTGCGCCTCGTGGACGCCGAGGCCTTCCCGCTCTTCCACGCCTGGCTGCGCGACTTCGAGGCGCAGGACGAGGTCAGGGAGACGATCCCCGCCGTCGACCGCCTGCTCGAGTACGCTCGCGGCCTCCGCCAGATGGTGCTCGCCCTCGCCGCCGGCGCCAGCACCGCCACCACCCCCACCACCGACGCCCCCACCGCCGCGCCGCCAACGGCCGGCACGGCTGATATCGCCGTGGATATATAATCGTACAATGTTCTACATTGTAGCGTGGAGTGTGTTAGACTGTTGGTCGTAACTAGCTAGTAGTATAGTTCGCCGTGTCGTGCCGTGCCATGTGGTGGGCGGCCTAAAATGCGCAGCTACCGCTGTAGTTACTGGCGCAGTCTGTCAAGTGTTGTCTCTTTTTCCTATGTTTGTTATGTGTCGTGCTTGTGGTTGAGAATCTCGTGTGTTTTCTCTAGATTTGCTTCTTTAGATGTGAGGCATGTGGTGGCACTTGGCAGTTCTCTGCATTCAACGGCATCGTGATCGAGAAGGTGTTCCACTTTTACTGTGGGTAACTCTGGTGTTAAGTTTAATTAATGTCGAACTATCGATGATTTAGTACTGAGTGAACAGTGAATTACTCCTATGGTGCAAGTTGATTAATGTTAAATGCGAAGGTTAAAACGTGGGTCATACCTAAAAGACGGTTGTGAAAATGTTAAGTATTGTAGTGGAGATATTTTTCTAAACATAGTCATACTAGGTTTTAATAAGGGCTCATGGTTCCAGTAGATTCTCTGTTGCAAGAAAAGCCTACTCCTGTAAATAAGTAGGGGCGTAGGGCACACAAACTATAAGCACGAGACTGTTTCTCAACCAGAACTGGGATCCAGTGCAGTCGATGTGGGAACTGCAACTAAGGGTCTGTTTGTTTCAGCTTTGGATTCTCTAAAAGCTGATTCTGGATTATGGTTGTAGAGAAGCTGATTCTCCAAAAGCTGGAATCCAGAAGCACATATGAAGTGGATTGTGGATTCTAGTGTATATGGGTGGGTTGGATTGTGAGAATCTGATTCTAGAATCAGTTTTGTTTGTTTCGATTCGCTTTTGGGGCGTAATCCGAATCGGCTAAAACAAACAGGGCCTAAGTAGTTCTCACATGTGTGAACCGTCCGATAAAAGCATCGGACGGTCTGAATTAGCTGAAAATGGGATGAATAGTATTTGCTATGGTATGATGCATAGTGTTTACGCATAGTTAAAAATTGCATAGTACTTTTAGTCGATCTGGTATGTCCATTTTTTAACGGACGGTCCTGAGGGGAGTGCTTAAGTTGCAGTCCCCATAGGATTGCACCGGATCCTATATCTCCCAACGAAGACTGCTCACACTTCAAAAGTTGTTGCTTTATTTTTCTTGATGAATTCAATTGCCAGATTTATTGGCCTCTCCCAACTATCTATTCTTCTAAACAAACCACTATCTCATCTTAGGTATAATTAGCATTGACCAAACCCTGACCTAGACATCGAGCAACACCGTGGCATTGTCAAATCGATGCACCAACCATTGAATCAAGTCATGGTGTGATCGACATGGTGTTGTGCCTTGTCAGGGTCGGCGCCTGCTCGACGGGACACTCCATGTGCACGTCGACACTATGTGCCTTGCCGTGTCGAGGATGACGGATCGCCATTGAGATCGTGTCGTGGCATGGCTTGTCGGAGGCCGTCACCTTCGCACTATGAGAGCGGGTGAGATGTCGTGCCATGTGTGTGGGATGTCATCGACTACTTTGTCATGTCTAGCCGCTAAACGTCGTCATCGGTTAATCCACCAAGTCGGTCCAGCCAGGTACATCGTTACTGCCATCACCGTGTGCGGGACGTGGCCAAGCATCGCGGTCAGTGTGCAGTGTGTGTGCCCCTCTAGGACCGCCACTGTCCCTATGCCATGAGCATAGGTCGTCATCGATTTCTCATCGTGTGTGGTGGCTATGACGTTGCCACCGTGTTCCAATGAGAGATAGAACACCGGTGAGTCGCCGCAGCTGCATTGCCATGCGGGGCGAGCGAGCGATACCCTGCCACCCGAGCCAACCTTAGCTAAAGGCCGCATAATGCCTTCGATAGCAGGAACTAGGGGCGTCGAGCCGAAGCAAAGTCAATGTGAAGACAGCAATGTGCTACTGGACCTACGCACATGGGCTGGCATCACCGAGAGTGGTGGAGAAATGTGGCACCGTCGCTGTCATCGCTGTGGGCGACATGCGAGCGAAGCTGCTGAGGCCATCACCAGAGACAATGGGGAAGAGCTGGTACCGTCGTCGTTGGTTGAAATCTTGTCCTGATCGAAATAGATTTGACCGAGTTTATTAAACCTAATAGGCTTTAGGCGGAAAGAGGAATCTGATCCGAATTCGATCCAAATCAGAGCGGGCTGGATCTAGGTTGAATTTGGATAAAAACTTGATAGCGTCCAAAAACCACCAAAGGATGAAATATTTGTATAAACCCCTTGTAATCTCAAAGAATTATGAATAAGTTCCCAATTTACTGAAATTAGATCCCTAAAGGCTAAAATTTTGCAAAGAAACACCTGAAACTTTCGATTTAAAGCTTTAAGGCTTCCACCACATGTAAATTTGTGGTTTAAACCCTAAAAAGTATTTAGTTATTATATTCAAGTCTTTTAAGATTATTTAATAAAAAAATTGATTTTTGTTGTTTTTTAAGGAGCACTATACAGGAGGCCCCTACGGCATATTTAGATTAAAATAGAGTATTTACTAGAATAATGAGAGAAAGGATGTACAACTTCCCACAAGGGAGAAAATTATCTAAGAGAATCTAGCCAGTTAAAAATATGAGATTTTAAATCCTCCTTCACTCTAAGCGCATTGAAAATGTAGAGCGATATTGTCTTTAAAGAACAATTTCATGTTAGCAAACGTGCACTTTATGTATGCCAAGCACCAATAATGAAGATTTCCAGGAAGACAGGTTTTTGAAAAATTCGCTTGGTCATTTGCATCATTAGATGTAATTCTAATCGCATGTCCCATTGCATGTGTAAATATAATGTATGTTGAAGGGGTATTTTTTTAAAAAATACTTGCATCGTACTGAAGAAATATACTTGAGAAAAGTATGTGCTAATATGAGTTGTTTTGCCCCCAAAGATTGCTTTCCATATTGAGAATTTGGATGTCGCCCAGAAGATTATTGTTGAATGCAAAAGTTACCATGATTAGGTTAAATGGAAGGATGCAAGTGAGGTTAAACCAAACTCACTAAACAAGAGAAAGGTCTTTGGATAAGTTGTCAAGACTCCTCATGATATCATTCCCGTTGGTTATAAATGGATGTTTTGTGAGAAAGAGGAACGAAAAGAGGTGAGGTAATAAGCGAGATCAATAGCATAGCATAAGGGTTCACACATAGGCCCATCATTGAGTACGATGAAGCTTATTTCTCCTATTATGGATTGCAGTACATTCCAATACCTGATATATATGGCAATAGACATGAATCTGAATATAAAACTCATAAATATTGTTATTGCATATTTGTATGGGTCAGTTGATTCAAAAATCTATATGAAGATTCTCGAGGGACTGAAGATCCTATGTGCGAGTGAGAATGACAATCACAACATGTATAGAGTGAAAATTGCAAAGGTCATCTATGGATTAAAGAAGTCTTGGTCATATATGACACAACCATTTGAGTGAATTACTTCTGATTAAAGGATGTGTCAACAATGATGTATGTCCATTTGTATTCATAAAAAAATACATGACATGATTTTGTATAATCTCAATGTATGTAGATGATTTAAACATAATTGAAAGCAATAAAGACATCATCGAAGCTTGCTCACACAGAAAGACGAAGTTCGAGAAAAAAAGATTCAGTGAAACCAAATTTTGTCTCGGGTTACAGATTGAGAATCTATCTAGTGACACCAATAAGATGTTGGAAAATTTTGCTCATGATGAAGCAAAACTGCTCAGTACACCTATGGTCGTTAGGACAATGGACATAGAGATCCGCATGGTCCTAGATGATAAGATAAGAATGTATAGGGGCTGGAGACTCCATATTTCAATGTTATTGGTGCACTTTTATACTTGCCCATTTTACTATGCTAGACATTGCTTTTGCAATGAATTGTTTGGCAATATATTTGTTTGAGCCCATGAAGAGGTATTGGATAGGAATTAAACACATTCTCAGATACTTGAAATGTACAGTGGATTTTGGACTCTTTTACCTAAAAAGTCAAGATACCAAAATAAGTTGTTACTCCGATACTGTCTATTTGTCCAAACCATACAATGCTAGATCTAAGATTGGATATATTTTTCTATGCGGGAGAATTGTGATTTCCTGAAGTAAAGTAGCAAATAGTTGCTATGTCAACTAATTATTTTGAGGTAATTGCAATATGAGACGACTCATGAGTGCAAAGTGCGTTCGGCTTAGAAGATTGATTTATCATATTCAAGAGTCTTGTGATGTAGAGGTGGATAAAATTCCCATGATTATCCATGAAGATAATGCAGCATGCATTACACGAACGAAAAGTAGTAATGACAAGATGAACATGACAAAATATATATCACCTAAGCGTTTTTTGTTCCCATGAGCAGCAAGAGATGGGAAATGTTAAAATATAGAAGATTTATACTAGTAAAAATCTAGCTGATATGTTTGTCAAAGCTTTACCGATTTTCACGTTTAAGAAGCATATGAGATGCATAGATATGAAAAGACTCAGAGAGTTGAAATCTTCAGTGGGAAATATTTGAACTTAATATGCGATCATTTTTGGGATAATATGTTGTACTCCTTTTACCTTAATTGAGTTTTTTCAATTGTTGGTTTTTAACAAAGCAACAATGTGCAATATCTTGAGATATGTCAGCTATGTACTTTTTTATGTCCATTTTTCCCACTAGTTTTTCGGAATGAGTTTTTAACGAGGCATAAACATAATATTAGAAAAATGTCCAAAAGAGAGTGATGTGGAATATTCTATTCTATGTATGTATAGACACTTTCCTAAGTGGAGTTTTATGAGGTTCGTAATGAACACTCAGAGTCCTAGCAGATTACTCTATGGTCTACCTTTCTTCTCTTACAAGAAAAGTCACCTCCTCTTCTATATATAAGTGGAAGTATAGAAGCACATTGTATACATACAAAAAGTATTAATGAAGTTGAGAGAGCTATAGATCTATATTTTATGTTTTTATTTTGATCTTGTATTTATATGAGCTTAATCGGTACAACTGGAGTTTACTCCCGGTATAACACAAGTTGATTAATGTTTGGCCCGAGTTAAATGCGGAGCTTAAAAAATGTGGTTCAGGGTGGGGATGCTTAAATAAATCCAGCTTGAGGACTGAGCTTTGCTCAGCCGGTCGAGATGCTAGGGTGCACATCTTGCCCGCCCAGTTTCGAGCTTCGCTCGACCCGTGCGCCTCGCAGAGAGTGTTGGGTGCACGCGTGATGCATGTGTGGATGTGTGAGCATGTGTAGCCCGACTATTATTCTCTCTTTCTTCAGTGAATACTAAATCTTTTGACCAATTTTTTTTTATATAAAAAACATCCTTCCCTAGCATTTAAGGGTACAGATCGAGCAAGCTGATCAAGTATCAATGCCTGCTTCTTTTAACTTCTCTGATTTCCTCTTTCAAGAATGGATCAGTGCGTGCGTTTGTCACCATGCCTGCTCGCGCAGAATGGTCATTAATTGCATGCCTTGCGCAAATGCATTATCGATCTATCTCAGTATGATGCATGGTAATGCAAGCATGTGAAGGACCGAGGGCGAACTGAACACCGAACCGAGGCGATTCCCCTCAAAACACAGACCACCCTACAGCGAAATATTCCGCTTCGCGTCAACCTTCTGCACCAGATTTCAGTTAATCAATGTCACAAAACACAAACTAAGGCTTGCTTGGAGTGTAAGAATTTCGTTAGATTTTTCTCAGGAAACAACTCTATCGCCCCAAAATATCTACACATACACCCTCCATTCCAGCGGACAGCGCGCGGATTAAACCAAACCAGGCACCGGGACAAACGATTTCCACAGCGCCCACACAAGCTGCCGCTGCTGCAGCGCGCCTGCGGATCCGTACAACTGAGCCGGGAGCTGCCGAGCGGGGCAGCATTCAGTATGGTAGCGGCTAGCTAGAGAAATATGAGCCGAGACAGCGAAAGAGAATCCGAAGTAGCACCACTACCACCTCTGAGGCTCTGACTTTGTTTAAAACACAGCAGAGACC
The DNA here is from genome assembly GCA_036346375.1 of Guadua angustifolia. Taxonomy (NCBI): domain Eukaryota; kingdom Viridiplantae; phylum Streptophyta; class Magnoliopsida; order Poales; family Poaceae; genus Guadua; species Guadua angustifolia. The sequence continues at coordinate 34,360,408 of CM070509.1, read as the reverse complement.
GAGTAGGAAACGCATGGTGAAACGGTGTCAGTAGAAGACAAGGCGCGCACTATGCCGGTGCGGGTGGCCGTGCCCGTGCCCGTGCACGCGCGCTTCGGTCGCACGGCGGGTGGCAGGGGTGGAGGACTGGAGCAGGGTCATAGTATAACCGATACAAATTGTTCGAAAAACGTACCACTGTGGTTTAAAATCTAAAATCGTTTGTTAAATCGGTCAAATTATAAAAATTTGAAAAAATTTATACATTGAAAACCGCTCGAAAACCGTTGAAAAACCGCGGTTTTCAGCCCGCTCGAAAACCGTTTTTTAAACATTCAATTTGCCTATTAGTTTTTTACGAAAAACCGAGTGGTTTCTCGCCAAAATACGAACATTTGTTTTTATTTTATTTCTTAACCCTTTGGTTTCTGACGGTTTTCGAACGGTTTTTGCGGTTTTTGAATTTTGAATGGTTTTTCAAAAAAATAGTTTTTGAAACCCTGGGCAGAGTCTGTTGAGTGTTATCTCAGGGGTGGAGTGGGGAGTTATCTCTTTCTAGGAGGTTCCATGAGATCACTGATAAGCTAAAATGTATTGTTTTTTATACATATTACAGTTTTGAATATGAAATATGTGGAAATGCTAGCATATTTGACTCCTCTTCATTTTTTAAATTTTTTTGCAAAAATAGCCCCCTCCGCACTGTACTATAGCGTTGATGCTACATTTCCTGCTATACTGTAGCACAGAAACTCGAATTTGCACGGTCCTATGGCACGGAAAGGATAGATGTTGCTCCGGGTTCTTCCTCGGTGGAGAAGATGACCATTTTCGAAAAAAAAAGTTTCAAGAAAGTGCTATTTTTTTTTAAAAAAAGGAAAGGGAACAAATAAGTGAACAGTTCAAATGTGCGTTCCTTTTCACATGTTTAAACTATAGACTAAACGCCTGTGTATATATATGGATTACATTTTGAAGCTATAATTTAAGAAAAAGGAATTTCTAAATAGTTATATGCAATTTTAAAATATACACATAAGTTATTTTCAACCTTGGTAAAAATATCCACAGGGGAGCCAGATGACATAGCTATATAATATTTTAAAATATATACATAAATTATTTTCAACATCTAGAAATCTCGATGGGAGTCATTCTCCCATGTTAAGCCTTCATCGGACAGGGTTATAGGCTGCAATACTTTGGCTCAAATTTTCACTCAATGTTATAGTCTATTGTAGGGTGGACCAGCACATCACATGAAACTTTACTCGACAGTTGTCTGTAATACTCTGTTCTAAATTTTTCTCGTGGTCCTAGTCCGTCTATGTATAGCACTCTGCTTACATTTTTGTCTACACTTTATGTAAAAGGATTAATACGAATATGCTATATTTAGATTTAAAAGATATTTTATACTACTACAACTAACTTTATACAAATAATGTAAAATTAATTCTACCACTGTTCCGTATGTACCATATAAGTCCTATATTAACAGTACGGAGTATTACAGTTTCGCAGAGCGGTTATTGCTTACACTGCACAGCCTGCATTGTGCACACACTGCGTCAGAGGCTCAGGAAGGACGGCCTCATTATGCTTGCCGCATTCGAGCCAATCGAAATCACGCCGCGCACGTCCGCATTTATCCCCGCCGAGTTAAATGGTTCATGATGGCTCCGTCGGAAGGATGTACTGCTATTATAGTTATCTCTCTCTGTATATATAAACAATCATAATATTTAAGACACTTTCTTTATCTTAAGAGCAAGAAAAACTTACAATAATTCTTAATTCTAGAAATTCTCATATCAATCGAAAGAAAAAGATAAAGATCTCCGTCACTTATTTTGGTAAGACCAGATTATAACAGTACAGATTAATCATATATAATAAATATAATTGTATTTCAATCATTGAAAGAACCCCCAACACTTTATTTTGGCGGGGGCAGATTATAATGATGCAGATTAATTATGGCAACATACACTGTGCACACACCGTGCACACCAACTAACAAAAGTAATGAAAAATTCTGAAAAAATTATAGATGTACTTTATAGATTACTCTACCTATGTATGAAGTTTCAAGATTAAATTCATTATATATCGAGAGTTACAAAAAAGAGAAAATTCTGACAAGTAACTCTCAATATATAATGAATTCGAACCTACAATTTTATACATAGATAGAGTAATCTATGAAGTACATCTACAATTTTTTTCAGAATTTTACATGACTTTCGTTAGTTGGTGTGCACGGTGTGTACACGAAAAGTCTGTGTGCACAGGATATGTTGCCATTAATTATATAAATAGAGTTATATATCAAATACAATTATATTTCAATAATTGGAAGTAAAATTCTGTTAATTGGGTTTATGTTAGCTCATGTTTCACAGAAGTTCTCTCCCTCCCCTCACTGTTCAAAAACCAGTGCTGCAGTGAGAGCTGCCTGATGAAAACACGGATAGTATCTAATTACCAATTCCGATGTTTCTGGATACATATCATTTAGCTTACAAATTTTGTTTATAAATACATATCATTCTACAATTCATAAACATTGAGAGGTGCAATGTAGTCTTTCATGCATGTGTATGGTGGAAGTGCTGTGACCCAGGCAAATTTGCCCTTGACTGGGATGGTTGCTGTACCGCTAAATGTCGATGGTGATCTGAGCGACGCATCATACGGGATGCGGCGTATCCCAGATCAAAGGCTAGAATCGACTCCCTCAATGCCGAAGCGGGTGTTCGTGCGTGGGTCGCGTTCGGATCGAGTAGAGCCTTGGAGCAATAGTAGCCCCAAGCCTTTGCTTGAGCGCCGAACGCTGCATGAGCTTCGGAACGCTTCCGTCCATATTGAGGACGCGACTGCGCATGTCCTGACCGGCGCAACTGTGCGGGACCCGGTGAGGCGTGCTTTCTCGGCAATGTCGCGGGCAGAATGGAGTCGAGATGTGCTGCAGTGCCGGTCTGGCGCCTCCTGGGATGGGGATCCCTTGAGGCTGGCAGGCTACTGTGTCCCTGGAAATCTGCGAGCCACCGTGGCGTTGCATCGAGAGAATGTCGTGCAATGTACAGACACGATCGAATCGCTCCAGGTCTGCGCCTACGTAAGCGCATTCGCGGAAACATTCTTACGCTGCTTTGACATTAATGCATGGTATGACGCGTCCTTCGTTGACTTGCCACCTTGCTTCGAGTCGCTTCGGAGTCGTTGAGCTGCTGAGTTCCCCGAGGTACCAATTGACGGGCTTCGGCGTCGATACAGTCGCGAAGCTCGATTATGGTCTGGGGAATTGGTCGCGTCGTATTCCCCATCCTTGAAGGCGATTGACTCGCAGCGGATGGTCGCACCTGCGCATCAGTCTTGGTTGCGGTCGTCACTACGGCAATGGAGGGTCGGCGCTGCGTAGGTAGCGCCAGACTCGCGAGTGCACTCGGAGAACCGGCCCTTCTGACTACGTGTCGGCGGTAATGCCGCTGCGGATGTGGTTACGTCTCTCTGGCTGGGGCTCGCAGTCCCAGGCCACTCCTCGTACACGTTGCTAAGAGTCACGGATTGGCGCTTGCTCATAGATATCGTCCTTCGGAACCTCGTGTTGGATGCCGCGCTAAAGGTTGCCTTGCCAAGTGCAGAGTTGCTCGTCTGCTATTCTCGGATCGGACCCTATAGCTCTGGCTCGCCGAGGTCCGATTAGCCCTGGCCGTGCCTTCGATGACGGCAATACTTTCACGACTGTACATATCTCGTGATCTTCCGGGGTTAGTCTTATTGTGACACTCTAATCGAGTCGCCCCCATGTCGAAGCTACGCGTTGGCAGGGCTTAAAGTTTTCCCGCCCGGGAAGCTCAAGACGTACTGAAAGCTTCCTCCGACGAATTTGACATCAGTGCGAAGGTCCTCGCAGACTTCGTCGACGGCTGCGACGGTGGGTAGTCTTCTTGCGCATAGCGTTCAGTGCCGACACTGCATCCCCTTTAGCGATGGCGTTCACTCGTTGCACTCGGCACAGGCATCCGCCGGCTCGGAAGTGTTGGAGCACTGCCTTGTCATCACCCGCTTTGCCTGCATGCGGTGCCTGCCGATTTCGGGGCCAGAGTATGTGAGTTCTCGTAAGCCTGGAGCCTGAGCTCGGCGGCTTGCAGCGAGGCCCCTTGGCTCGGCATACCTTGGTCCAAGGCGTCTCTCCGGAGTCGGAGGGATGGCTTCGAGCTATTGGGTTAAGAACCCAGTTTCCGCGGGCCATGCTGGTCCCCGGGGCCGGGCTTGGGGGGGGCGGAGCGGGCCGCCCTTTGGAGGCAGCGCTCAGTGCCTGGCGGGTTTTGTTCGGGGGAAAAAATTTGGGGGTCGATGGAAAGCAATAAATTTCTATATCACCACTAGCATGTAATATCACTAACTTAAATTAAATAGCGCTAATTAACTATCCCACTACCAATACTGCAATATTATAGTACACATCTAATATCGCTAACCTAAAAGAGAAACACTAATTAAACTAACTCTAACATAAACTATAATATTACTATCCCTTGCTAACTAATAAGAATCATGTAAATTCAGATCTTACGTCTAATTTTCCTAAACATCTCTCTAACATGATTATCCTACTATGTTTTTCTAATCAACCAACAAGTAATATTAAAAAGTTATGATGCTACCTTCTTCCTCTTTCCCTCTCTCAATCTTCCTCCTCTCCCTCTTCTGGCTTCCTCTCTTCCTCCTCTCTCTCTCCCCCCCTCTCTTCCTCTCCCTCTCCTCCTCCTCTCTCTCGATCGGTGCCCGCTCTCTCCCTTCCTCTGTTTCTTCTCGTTCTTTTTCTCTCGGCCAACGCCCGCAAGCGAAGCTTTTTGAAGCCTAGTCATCGTCATACGGTTTGGCGACAATAGGTTGTTACCGAACCGTTGGACGACAACCTATTGTCGCCACACTATATGGCTACAATGCCATATGTCATGCGCTGTTGCCTCGGTTCTGTTGCAGCAACGCTAACCGCGGGATTAAGGTGTTGTCGCTATACGATATGGCGACAATAGGGTCTTCCTCCAGCCCGCTGGTGACTAATCCTATTTCACCGTACCATTTGGTGACAAAGAAATATTTTTGTAATTTTTCTGTTTCGTATATTAATGTTGCAATTCTTTTTTAAAAATGTATTATTAAAAAAAATCATCACATGAGTGCTTTGGGGACAACGGCTCAGCTCACGACGGCCTAATGTGTTCTCACTGCTCGGACTCCGCTCAATCAATTTAGAAATTTACACCAACTTACCGAACCTGTTTTCTTTTGAAGGAACTTACTGAACCAGTCAGTATTATGGGAACATGAATACAGCCACGAACCCGCCGCTTATGTTAACCTGTTCAACCGGCCTCGATTACGTGCTTGACTCTCTCCGTTGAACCTCCTTCCATCCACGTGCAAGTCAGTAGAAACTAGGGTTCGTAAATGGGTCGGGTAATACCCAACCCATACTCATACCCGGATGCAAAATTACTTTAATGGAAAACTATTTTACACTACCCGCCGGGTACGGGTAGTACCCGGTAGGTTAGGTTCGGGTTCGGTAGGGTACGGATCGGCAATACCGGGTACGGACCGGATAATTTTACAATTCGGGACCGCGGTACTACTAATTCGAAATTTTGACGAACTTGCATTGACCAAAAATAGATCAAACGATGTCAAAAAATTTTAAAAGTTTTTTGAAGGTTCCTGAAACATCAGATATGTTCTCATTAAATTTTCAGGTGATTATCAAATCTGAGAAATTTTTAAAAATTCAAATATTGCTACTATCCTGATAAAACGCTGATCGGCAAGTTTGAACCGAATTAAAATTAGAACAAACGAGGTTATAAAATTTTGAATTTTTTTGTGGATGGTCCTGACATATCTATAATATTGTCATAAAATTTTCAGATGATGATCAAATGTCATGAAGTTTTAAAAATTTGAACAGTACTACTGTCCTGTTAAAAGGCTTATCGGCAAATTTGAACGAAATGAAAAATTATCCAAACTATGTTATAAATTTTTTAAAATTTTATATAATGATACTGATGAAATTAGTAACCTCTCATAAAAATTTGAGATCATGATCACACTCAAGAAAATTTATAAAATTCTGACAAGGTAAATGTCTCAATTATGTTCTACTTGCTATCAACCTAAACAAGAGGAGCATATGACCTGGTTTCCTAGACTACAGATGCTTGTGATTTCACGTTGTTCAAAACTATTGTCATTATCTCCTATTCCTTTGGGATTGACCCAAGTTTCTCTCCTCCAATTCAACTATGTGTTGAACTATGTATGTGAATTTCACTTTATGTATTGGACTTTGTATTATGTGATGTACTAGTGTGATAGTTGGATTGTTTTCATCGCATGTTTCGATTCTAGATATTTTGTGCATTACTCGATGAAGTACCGTTATCAGTATTATACCCGTCCACACTACCGGAACCCGATTTCTACCGTCAGAGAAAATGCTACCGTTACGTACTCTACCCGATTTTTACTACCCGTGCTCGCACGTATCCGGAGAAAAAAATATTAGGGTAGGATATGGAATGACCTACTACCCGTCGAACCCGACCCGATTACACCCTAGTAGAAAAAAACCCATTTTAAAAAATTTACCTTACTTTGGGAATGAGATTTCCGGGGGGTCCTTGGGTTTTGTTCCCTTTCTCCCTTTTTAAAATTTTTTTGGGTTTTGCCCCTTTTTTCCCGAACCCTTTAAAAAACCCCATCTTTTAAAACATTTTTGGAAAATTTTGGGAAAATAAAGGGAAGTTCCTTTATTTCCCAAAAAACAGGGTTTTTAATTGCCCCCAAACCCAAAACCCTTCTTCCCTCATTTTTAAACCCTTTAATTTTTTTTTCCCCTTTTTTAACCCCAAAATCATCCAAAATCCTCCCCCCCAAACCTAAAAAAGCCCGGGTTTTTTTTAAGCCCCCAAATTTTTTGGGGAAAACCCAAACTTTTTTAAAGAATTTATTTTTTAAAAATTTTTTCCTTTCCCAAAAAACCCCTTTTTTCCCCAAAAAAACCCCCACATAACCCCTCAAATTGCCTTAAAGTTTCGGTTCATAATTTTGGGGAAAATTTTTTTAAAACCCAAACTTTCCAAAGAAAAACCCTTACCCAAATAAATTTGGGTTCCTTGGGGAACCCAAATTTGTTTAGGGCCCAAAACAAAAAATTTTTAAAAATATTAAAATTTAAATTCTTTTTTCTTAACCAAAATCCTTTGACCATTTATTTCCAAATTGGCAAAAATTAAAAATTTTGTATAGTTTCCCCCTTTTTAAAAAAAATTGGTTTTTTTAAACCAAACTTTTTTTTCCCGGGGAAATTTTTAACCCCAAAGGCAAATTTTTTTTAACCCTTGACCTTTTTAAAATTTAGGCCCAAAAATGAAAATTTTGGGTACTTAAGCCCCTTGGGTTTTTTCCCAAATTAATTTGGGTTTTGGGGAAACCCAAAATTTTTCCCTTAAAGGTTTTCCAACCCTTTAAAGAAAAAGGTTACTAGGTTTTTTCAAATTTTGGGGCCCAAAGCCAAACCCCTTGAGTTTCCCCTTTAATTTTTCCATGGGCCCAGTTTACCCTAATTTTTAAAATTCGCAGAGCTAGCCGTGCGTGTTTAAATGAACGAGAGCTAGCAGTGCGTCGTCTAAACGAAGAAGTGAATTGAACGAGAGCTAGCAGAACCAAATGAAGAGCTAGCAGTGCGTTGTGAAAAAACGACACCGGAACCGAACAGCTTGCATGTGCATGCTCATGCACTCAATGCGCATGCGGGAGCCGAGGAGTTGCCGCCCTCTTTTCTGGGACATAGATAAAAAACAGTTGCGCCTTCTATACTGGGACGGAGGGAGTACTACTTATTTTCCCGGGCTTGCCAACTCTTCAAATTCTCCCCAATCTCTTCGTTTGGCTGGCGGTGCAAAATCGTTTTTGAACAGCAGATCGGCTAGCAAGAAGAGGTATCGCCAATCATGGAACACGCAACCTATGCGAGCAAGCATCAGAAACGGGGGATCATTTGCGCTTGGACTAGGCAATTATGGGCAGTCATTCTGCGAGCACATGATTTGGCGAGAGTGATTCCTCAAACTGCATCGTCTCTTCTGAACTGGTGGCAAGCAGCCAGGAAACAACTGCCAAAGGAAGATCGAAGAGGCTTTGATTCACTAGTCATCTTACTACTATGGTGCACCTGGAAAGAAAGGAACGGAAGAGTGTTTGAGAACAAGCAGTCTGAGCTGCGGGAGGTCACCAGTCACCACCAGAGTCTTCGATGAGACAAGCAACTGGCGTCAAGTGGGCGCGTCGAGGTTGCCGCAACGTACGTGAGAAATTGCTAGGTCTTGCGTTAGCTTGTAGCGCGCTTTGCTACGTTGAGAGGGAGCACCTTCGGTCCGTTTTCTCCTTCCCTCTCTTTCTTTTTTTTCGCGATTTTTCTATCTTCGTCTTTTGGGGTCTTGTATTCGGATATTTTACGTGTCCTAGCGAAAAAAACCAAAAAAACAAAATCCATTGCAAAGATGGTGATGTGTTATGTACGTACAGTCGTGAGAAAAACAATAGCCAAGCATAAAGAAAAAGCTATAGTTAATAAAAATGTCTTCCCGCCAAAGAGTGTCTTCTCGTCAAAGAGTGCTTTTTTCAGAGATAACTTCTGGGTAGTTGTGTGTACTTATCAGACAATTGTCTGTACGAAGACATGTGTGGGGATAACCGCTTATCTCTGACCAGTTTATTGGTCAGGGTGACTATTTTCACCGGCCTGGAATGACTAATATGAAGCAAGTTATTGATCACCTTGACTAAATTGGTCTGAGACTTAACCATTCAGTTAAGAGTGCGCTTTGTTCTATATAGTATGGGCTTCATGTACTGTAGGTCCATTAATAGAGTATAGTCACAAATAATTGAGAGCCTAAATAAGTGATAGACTTTTAGTCTTCGTCAGTTAGCCCCTAATTCTTGAGAAATAAGAGTTTATTACTCAAAGTTTTTCGTTTTCTTTAACTTTATAAAGTTATGCGCCAACTAGTTAAAGTGCTAATAAATAAAAAATCTTTGCACTTCTCTTGGCAATTTGAATCAAAGTAAACCTTCTTTAATGTGTAATGTATATAAAGGGAAGAAAACCTCCTTCGGAATCAAGAAAAAATCACTTTCAAACATCTTTTAGTTGTTTAAGCATTTCATTATCCATCCTTATTTCTTCTCTCATCAACTGCAATGAAGAGTATGATGAAGCAAAGGTGGTGAAAAGTTTAAATATATATAGAAGTTTGAGGATAACGTCTAATTCCTTCAAAATTTATTATTTGCAAACTTTTTCTTAATTCTTTAAGCCTTTCATCTTTCGTCTTTTTTCCTTCTCCCATCAGATATGATAGAAGGTATGATCACGGAAACGAGTTGAAAAGCCTGAAGATCTAAAATGAAGTTTGAGAACATCAATCCAGTGTTAGTTATTATTTATTATTAAAAAGGTAGTTTTTATTCTTTCTTGAAACTAAAACAATGTCCAAAACTGACATAGATTAGGCTATGAAAGGGGGTAAATCTTCTTAGATTTCTTACACCTTCACAACCTTTGAGCATAGAAGCACGTTTTTAAGTACTTTTGCAACTTCCAAGCTCTTGCCTTTAATTCTTTTCTCCTTCTCCAACCAATGGCTATTGATAAGTCGATTCTTACTAAGGGGAGGATTAAGCAACTCGAAGATCAAGGTTTGACCCCCTCACAAAATGCTACGATGGGATCCTAGCGGGGAGGATACAAAGCCAGTGCCTCAGGAGGGGCGTCTTGTTCGTTTCATTGCTCTGGTGAAGTTAGGGTTTCGCATCCATGAGAGTGAGTTCTTGGCTGACATGCTAGATCATTATGAGAATGAGCTGTACCATCTTCTCCTAAATTCTATTCTGTTTTTGAGTGTTTTCTCGCATCTTTGGGAAGCTCTTCCTGGCATCCCCCTACTAGTTCGCCTTTTTCCATTATTTTTATCAATATACTAGGAATAGTAAGAGTCAGTATCTTTTTGGGAGCGCTTATTTTAAACTCAAAGATAAAATGGCTTCTCAGTATCTCCCACTCCCAACTAAAGATACATGGCGTGATTACTAGAAAGAGTGGTTTTATTTGTAAATTTTGGGAGGTAACCATCTCCGATTTACTGGGAAGGAAACCCCAATGTGGACAAGGACCAACGCGAAGTAGGAGAAGGATTTGTTGGTCCTTATCGACGAGTAAAATGATATCATCAAGGTCATTACCAAGTTGGTGTAGGGAGGCTTGACCGGAAGAAGATCATCTTCAATTTTCTATACCACAAAGTGAGCTCCCTGAAGAGACGGTTCAGATTCATCTGGAGAATTGAAGGTGAAGAGGATCCGACCAAGGATGAACCTAGAAGTAGGGAAACTATCAATTACTAACATCTTTCTTTCTTTTATTAGTGGATTTTATTGACGTTTACGGGTATTTTCTACGGTTAGTTCCAACCGCCGAAGAGACTTGGTCAAGAATCATGTATATAATGTGATAGGTCTGACCTGGCTACCTTGGATAGGCGGCCATCCAGTCTGATTAAGCAAACTAATGAGTTCATTAATAAACACATCATGGTAATTACCAAGAAATTTCTTTGGTTATTTTGTGCTAATTGTCTTTTAGCTTAATAGTTAAACTTATGCTTTAGATTCACGGTTGGAAATGAGCTGCTGACTAGTCTAAGATCTCAGCCTTGGCACTGACCAAAAAGGCAAAGATGATGGATCATACCACCGTTGGGGCTAGTGCTAATCCGACTAGCACTAGTCCAGTCCTAGTACCGTCAGGCGATACGCGCTCTAAGCTTGCGCAAAACCGGTCCTAGGCACGAGACAAGAGGGTAACGTTCACTGCTAGGACGCAAACAAGGATCTCATCCCTGATGCGGTACAAAAAAATGGTTCAACTACAAGTGGGGTCGTCCATATAGAAATCTTTCGACATTCACCCTTGTCTAGGGTGAGAGAAAGGATTTAGAGGATAATATTTATCTGATTATAAAGAAAAATGAAGACTCCTGATCTGGGTGTTGAGAACATCATCACTTCCTCAATATTATGAAACTTCATTATAGATATGTACCTTTCTCTCTTTTTTTTTATTTCTGGGTAATTGTATTCAAAATCTAAAAGAGCTTTATTATTCTTTTTAATCCCATATAACTACTTCTGATTCTTCTGTAGATCCAGATGTAGCTGTCCACCCTGTACGCCATTGCTAGGATTCAGTAGTCGTTAGTCAATATCCTATATTCCGCACCAACACCCAAAGTACTGCTCTAAGAAATACTATAAATTTGATGGAGTACTACTCCCTCCATTCCATATTAGAGGGCATTTAACTTTTTTCATGCAGTTCCAATTTACAGGGTGTCTTTTTAATTACCGTGGGTAATTTTCCTTAGCTGCCCCTCTCCTCATTAACTTCCGCATGCATGCCCTTCCTTCTCCACAATACTCGTTAACTTCCACATGCATGTTCCTCTGCTCCCACATTAACTTCTGCATGCATTAACTGACGCATGCAAGTTCTTCTCCCACGACATGACTCGCCTGCCTTCCATTCAAATAAGGAGACGGCCTCGCATGCATGCCCTTCCTTCTCCACAATACTCATCGCGAATGGACGACGAGATAATCATTGGGATGGACAAGACAGCTGCCGGGGGCGTGGACGGTGCGACAGCCGAGGGCCTGCATGGCGCAGTTGGCGGAGGCCTGAACGTCATGGCTATCAGGGCCGTGGACGACACGGCAGGCGGGGGCCTGCACGTCATGGCGGCTGTTAGCGAAAAAGAAGACACTGACGGCGAAGGCATGGACCAGCCGTGCATTCCCTGTAGCCATGAGGAGTCGTGTGCTTGTTGTGTGCGGACGAAGCCATGCTCTCGCTGTCGTCGTGTCCACAGCAAGTACACTCTCGCAGCGTGGATATATGACTTCGACGAATTCGATTGCGACGTACTCCTTCTCGACAAAGAATCACTGCAGAACTGGCATTACAAGGACTGGAGCAGCGTGGACCTCGTCCCAGACTCCGTTGTCGTCGTGGACCTCGTCCTGGACTCCATCGACAGTGTGGACCTCGTCCCGGACTCCCTTGCCGACGAGACCATGAGGTGATCTTCCTATATTTTGAGTATGATTAGTTATTTTCAGTAGAATATGTCAAACAAGCTATTGTAGTTCTACCGTGGGAAGAATTTTTTTGTTCAAGTTAATCCAATGATGCATCCATTACATTAGCAAAAACAAATTGACATACTACTAATTGAAGTACTCAATTGCTTCATTTACAATGTTTGGATCACATTGCAATCTAACGGGAAGAACATCATTCCTCTCAAGTGATTGCTTTTTCAAGTGTGGAATAGCATAGTGTTGCCCTCCTTTTAACCGCAAAATCTCTCTCATGCATGATTGGTGAGTCAGGAAAATGCGGTTGCTCCTATCAACCGGATAGTCGTCAAAAGCTTGGAGTACCTTGGCGACGATGTCTTCAATATTACTTGGAGATGTCTTTTGAAACATGGCTTGAAGCACTGCAAAAAAACCTAGGTCTAAAATATTGAGATCAGGAGAGTTGGGCGGTTGGCACATCAACCTTATGTCAAAACCATCAGCTACTGCTGCATGACAAAACTCAGCATCATCAACTGCAATATGCATCTTAACATTATCTTGCTGTATGAATATGGGGGTACCATGTTCCTCCACTGGCCTGCATTTCTGCTTGATAGCAGGCAAAACCTTGTTTACAATAAACTCACGGCTAACATCCTTGGTTACGGACGACAATACCTTGGTCACCAATGTACCAGCAGGTCTGTTCACGCTACTCCTTTTCATTGGCTCTACGAAAGTGATTGGAAAGATACCTATCTTTCCTGAGAATGTTACGTTACCATTCCCGTCAAACCTAGGTCTCGCAATTGCCGCAAGGAACATCACCTTCTCTATGAAATTCTTGCTCTGTGTGGTTCTTTCCGGATCCTCCTCGTCTAGCGCCAAGTAGTAATTTTGGCTTTGCCTCGTGCGATAAAACCATTTCTCGTCTATGTACACGATGTTATACATTCCATGAAAAGTTGGTTCTTGCAGCAAGCTAGTTGGATCTAGCATCGAGAGACAGAAACAAACTCTTGCTTTCTTGTTATCTTCGATCAATGTAAATTTGATCGCATTCGTGTGCCGCCTAAACTTGCCTTCTTTCAACCGCCTAAACAACGTGGTCTTTGACACGTGCAGTTCATTGGCTAGATCTTTGAGAGTCATTTTTTTACGCAATGACACTTCTTTAATGGCTTCGGGATCAAAGGCTATTCTTTTGCGGCCACAATTCTTTGTCTTCTTGCTCAAGACTGCATGTACACCACCACCCTGCTGTCTATTGCGCCATATCCATTGCACAACTCTCAAAGGTACGCCCGTTTCATTAGAAACAGCCTTAGTCACTCCATGCTTCAATATGCCCAAAGAAGTTCTCTTTGGGAGCATGGCATATATGGCTTGTCGCTCGTCATCGGTGTATTGCTTCCTCCTTATGACATTAACATCTTGATCTACAAATGTATCAGAGAAATTGGTCAACAAAGAAATTAGCTAACGTATAACAACAAGCACAAATTAGTTAACGGAGAAAATGTGTAGTGTTTCTAATCCGACAATAGGGAAAACAAAACAGTTACGCTCTTCACCTATTTATAGAAGAATTTGCACTACAAAAACAAAACAATTTATCATCAAAACAACAAACACAAATTAGTTAATGCACAGATTGCCTACCTACCTGCAGCTAGTACAGATCGATTCTAGACTAGTATAGATTAGTTACTCTACACTGCAAATTACAGTTATGCTCTACATTGCAAATATCATCCGATCAATTCTAGACTAGTACAGATTACCTACTAATCTGTGTACTAATTTGTGCTTGTTGTTTTGATGATAAATTGTTTGCAGTGTGCTATGCAAACAGAACAACAGTTTTTAACAGAGTTGAACTAGAGTATTTATCAAGAGAAAAGGCACTCACTCATTTCATGACCGTGGCCGGTGTCAGTGGCGTCACCGGCGGCGTGTTCCTTGGCATTGTGGCCATGTTCGTTATCAACATGGGCGGTGTCAGCATGTTCATCGTCACCGTGATGTTCTTCTCCTTCTTCTGTTCGTGCAAGGAAAAAGAATGAACTAGTCAGCAAATCAGCAAGTACTTTGAAGAAAAGATTGAGGGGGTAGAATCACACCTTCCTCGCTACTATCATCCCACACCAGATTGCAATTCAAGTCATTGACAGGTCCCTCATAATCTACAATATCATCCCAGCTTATTGGTTGGTTTAGATCAAAATTCACCATATGAGTGCAGCGTGCTAATGGAAGACAAGATTACGGGTGAGTATGCTATTCACCTATTTATAGAAGAATTTGCGAAATTCGTTTTGCATCTTCTGAGCACCATTGCTCCTAAACAATAAAAATTTCGTTCTCTCCGTATCTACTCAAATTTTCAACCAGTTTATTGGCTGTAATCAGCGTGGACGGAGCAATTGCTTGGGGTTAACGAGGGAACACATGCAGTTAATTAAAAGATATATGCAGTTGATTAGGGACAAGTTTAAAAACAAAACGCCCGGTGTCTTCCTCCTTGGTTTTTACGAAGAAAATTGTACGTCCTCCAATATGGAATGGAGGGAGTACTTAGGGTATGTTTGGATCCTTGAGCTAATTATTAGCTGGCTAAAAATTAGTCCTAATCCATTCAAATAGGAAGAGCTAATTTTTAGCCAACCTCTGAGCTAACAATTAGCCCATTAGCTAGTGAGAGTGAGCTAACAATTAGCCCATCCAAACAGGAAGACTAATAGGTGGGCTAATTTTTAGCTGATTAATAGTAGAGCTAATTTTTAACTAACTGACAGTTAGTCCTAGGCGATCCAAACATAGCCTTAGACTAGCAGTAGTAGGAGGCGGAGCACTTCCATTAGAGCATCTCCAGCAGAGCCCCAAAACCAGCCTCTAAACCTTAAAATAGGGGCTTTAGTAAAAAATACTGAAAGGACCGATATGTCGCCTAGAGGGGGGGTGAATAGGCGTTAATTCAAATTTAAATGCGCAACGGAAATTTACTATTCGGATAGTCCGAAAATACCTTGATCGTCTCGAGTGGTTCGATAGTCCGAATGTCTATTCGGATACTCCGAACTGCTTTTCGCAAGGAAACCCTAAAAAGTAGATCTGGGTTATTTGAGAGGCTAGATTACTACCAAATGAGGTTTCTAAGCTAGGACAACTTCCAGATTATGAGATCCACCCAACATCTATTGCAAGAGGCTACTAAACCCTTGAATCCCCAAAAGATTAAGCTAAGCACAAAAGGGGACAAGTGTAAAACTTACAAACAAGAGAGATGCAGCGAGTTTTCTCCGAAGTTCGGATCCTTGAGGGGATCCTACGTCTCCGTTGAGGCGGCACAAAGCCGGGGTCTCTTTCAACCCTAATCCTCTAGGTGTTGCACCAAGCACTCACCTACTTTTCTTTGAATCCTTTCCTTGCGGAGGTGGATTCAACCTTCACAAACTTCCGGCGGCGTCCCACACAAGCTTGGGGGCTCACCGGCAACTCCTAGCCGTCTAGGAGTCCTCAACCTCCAAGAGTAAAAGATCCGGCAAGAAATTCGCTTGAAGATGACCCAAGTGCTCAAGATGAATCACAATCTCTAGCTCCTTCAAACTCTCAACTAGATTCCCCCAAAGATTTGCTAATCAAGAGATCAAGAGGGAAGATCACTAGAGCTCAAGAGAGAGAGGGAGCACAGCTCAAAATGAAATGAATGCACTTGTGGGTTGGTAGGTGGGAGTTGGGGAGGTATTTAAAGCCCCCCAAAACTAGCCGTTTTTCACTTGACCGAACCTTTGTTCGGATAGTCCGAACCCATACTCGGATAGTCCCAACCAATAGAACTAAGGCAATGGAACACTCGGTTGGACAATCCGAACGTCCTTCTGGATAGTCCGAACCAATTTGAACTAGGGCAACAGAACACATCTTTGACAATTCAAACCAACCTTCTGGATAGTCCGAACCAATTAGACTTAGCCCTAACAGAGAGGGGTCA
Organism: Guadua angustifolia; assembly: GCA_036346375.1. NCBI lineage: Eukaryota > Viridiplantae > Streptophyta > Magnoliopsida > Poales > Poaceae > Guadua > Guadua angustifolia. The sequence continues at coordinate 34,344,219 of CM070509.1, read as the reverse complement.
TTCGGATACTCAACAAGTGTTCGGACATTCAACCAAATAGAATGGACCAACAGAGAAGGCAAGCTCGGATACTCAAACCTATGTTCGACATTCAACCAAATTTTGCTCGAGCAACCGAGGGGCGATTCGGACATTCCGAAAATCTGTTCGGATACTCGAACCTTTTGAACATATTGCCCTAAGACTTTACACATTGACCCATATATAGTCTAGGATTCATCTTTGAGCACATTAGATCATTCCAAAGCTATTTCTTGCCCTATCCTCTTTGTAGTACTACCGTAGTCTTAAACTCAAATAAAATTAAACGTACATACTGCAGTCATTGAGTTTGGTCGACGCCTTTTCTTCTTCAAATTGAGGGACTTCTTTTCTTAAGCGACTTTTCCATGAGCGTATCTATCTGTTCACCATACTCAAAACACTCATTAGTCACTTAATCTTGTTATCATTAATCACCAAAATCATTAAGGGGCCTAGATGCACTTTCAATCTCCCCCTTTTTGGTGAATTGATGACAACACGATTAGATTTAGATAAAATTGAAATGAGAGAGTATTTGGAGAACCAAATACACGGAGAAGCTCCCCCTAAATGTGTGCATTGAACTAATTTGAGTGGAATGTCAAACGCACATATTTACGGGAAATTTTGCGAGAGCCCCCTAAATTTCTGCTTTGAGAGAATATAACAGATATTTGATGATAACTTGCATAAATAAATATGACATGATATCACACAAATGCATTGCCAAGGAGAAATGGAATTAAGCTATTAATATCAAGCATCCAACAAGCAAACCAGTATACGCAACAATAGTTCAACTAAAGCAACTACCAAACACAAGTTTAATAACACGAAGCAAACTAAGCAAACAACCAATCAAATAACCAAGCAAATCTAATCTCCTCACTCCCCCTTTGGCATCAAGGCACCAAAAGGGTCACTCCTCGCCATCGCCGCTGCCGTCATTGCTTTGCTCTTCTCTGGCCAAGATCTCGAGAGTCGCCTCATCGTCACCAAGAGGGCGCCAAGTGGCGGAAGGTCGAAGAGCTGCCGCGTCGCCGAATCAACTGTCGCTGAATCAGACTCTGACTCGGACTCTGAGGAGCAAGACAGATTTAGCTTCCCTTTTATGACATTTAGCTGACTGCGAGTGGCGGAGATCTTCTCATTTACTTGCTTGATCTTCTGACGGTTCTTGATCCCAAGGCAAAAGATAGCACGAAGCATATCCTTGATGGAGCCACTGGGAGAAGAAGGATCACCTGAAGCAGGCCTCGCTGAAGTGCCACCTGACCTGGTCGAGGGCGCTGAAGGAGGAACTGGCTGAACTGGAGGAGGTGGAGCCTTGATCACACGAACACGGTACGGCACATGCTCCACATCCTTAGCAAACCACAAGCCTGAGATACTCTCAACCATGCACATCACATATGGAGCGAACCCACAACTGCTACGCGGGCTGAGAGAGTTGAGACGTATCTCTTGCCAGATAAAGTCAAATACATCAAAAGGCACGAACCTCACCAATCTCAAAAGGTGTTCCTAGAGTAGGAACTGATGTTGGTGGCGTCCCCTCCTTGGGCCACAGAGTCTTCCTCAAAGAACTTGTACAGATGGCATAGAAGGGCTTCAAACCTTTTGTGGTGCCCACTTGAAGTTCTCGAGAATCATCATAGAGGGTGCCAAATCATTGATATCGAGGAGTCGAATGTGCGGCTTGTCCAGATTGTCCCATATACGTGGAGAAACCGATGCAATCAATGAATTGAGCCTTGGACACCGAGTAATACAACCCATCAACCATAAACCACATGGTACTCTCGGCATCTTTGTCGACATACAAAGTAGCATAAAATCTAGCGCCACAACTTCATTATTCCATTTGCACCGAACGACATGATTTCTCTCAGATTGTGGCGCCACAAGCAAAGAATCACTTCATTGAAAATCGTGTCCTCCTCACAGGCCATGTAATCCCAATCAATGTCTTGCATCAATGCCATCGGGTTCTTCTTCTCGGCAATCACGAATCATAGAAGTCTGTTGGAAGTGATTCCAATCGCTTGTCCACATAATCTTCTTGCAAATATAACAAGGATCCCGACTCTGTCTTTGACGGACTTCCTTGCCTCTGCCTTGCCCAACACAAGAGTCGATCTTCTTCTTTGGAGTCACACCCATTGGAGTAGCACGACCAGGCGGTGAATCTCCAATGGTCCAATCGATGCACCTTCCTGCTGACAGGCAAAGACACTTTGTCGCCTTAACCTAGGCATGGCATCCCTAGGATTTTCAAAGACCATCGCCTCCTTGACCCTCATCTCCTTGTTCACCACCACCCTGACTTGGAGCACCCTTATGAGTCGTCTTCTTCCTCTTGCGAATGGCTTGACGCTCCTGTCTTCCAGCTGACTGAGCAAGAGGAGATTCCGGAGGGGAATCTACAGGAGGAACAGCGGGGGCCACCGAGGAGCCACCGGCGGGAAGATCATGCCTAGCCTTCTTCGAGCGAGCCGCATCGATGTCAGCTTGGCCAGAGTGGGGATTGCCACCTTGAGAGGGATCCATCTAAAGGTATACAAGGGTTGAAGCAAGATTAGACACTAATTATAACCTTGATGAACAATAAAGAGTTGAAATGAAGTCACAAACTTGGATAGTCCGGGTTATTTTGAATAGTCCGAGAATTTCTTGGATAGTCCGAAGTTTTCATTCGGATAGTCCGAACATCTTCTGACATTCCAATGGAAACTCTGACATTCCGAGGTGACATTCATAAACCCTAATTTTTCAAACTAGGTGATAATTCAACAAATTTAATATCTAATCATAGGATGACTATCCTAGCAAGGTCTAGGATGGTCTAGAGTCCAAGGGTTCTCAAAATAAATATGAAAACAACCGGCATTAGGAGAGGTTTGAACCAACCTTTTGAAGGATAGAAACCGAATCCAAGGCAAATCCGAGCACAAGGATGATGGAGGTGAGCCCTTGCCCTTGGAGAAGGTCTTGAAGCCCTCAAATCGCAAAATCTCGGCCAAAACCCTAGATCCAAGTGCTAGGGCGGAGTAGAGGAGAGAAAACCAAAATATGAAGTGAGGGAAGAAAGGAGGAAGAGAGAGGGTCGAGGGCTTAAAAGCCCGAGGCCCCACCAGACAAATCCGAACTTAAGTTCGATAGTCAACCAGTTCGGATAGTCCGAATGGAATTTCGGACAATCCAATCTGCTTTTCTCGAGATGGCATGAGAATGATGGCGTAAATGACTCGAGCGAGAAATAGATGAGAGGACCTAGTGAGTCAAGTCATCACGTGATCGCAAGCCATACAATAATTCAAACTATGATCACAAGATGATTGACACGATCCAAGATCAAAAACCATCAAACACAATAAGATAAGAGAAATAAAGAGAATAAGGTTTTCTAAGACATTTTTCAATCACCAATCAACGTGAGCATGTTTCAAGCCAAATTGCGAGAGTCTAGAATATTTAGTCCACTCCTCAAATCACAAAACCTCTTCTCATCAAGTGGCTTGGTAAATATATCGGCTAATTGGTCAATTGTGCTCACATGTTGAATTTCAATATCGCCTTTGGTGGAATGGTCTCTTAGGAAATGATGGCGGATATCGATATGCTTTGTACGGAGTGTTGGATGGGTTGTTGGCAATCTTTATGGCACTCTCATTGTCACACAAAAGTGGCACATGGTTATAGGTCGTGCCATAATCATTTAGAGTTTGTCTCATCCAAAGCAATTCGCACAACAACTCCGTGGCTATGTATTTGGCTTCTACCGTGGATAAGGCTACGGAGTTTTGTTTCTTAGATGACCAAGAGACAAGGGATCTACCTAAGAATTGACATGTCCCCGAAGTACTTTTCCTATCCACCTTACATCCGGCATAATCCGCATCGGAATAGCCAACTAACTCAAAAGATGAACCTTTAGGATACCAAAGCCCAAAATGAGGAGTGTGCACTAAATATCTCAAGATTCTCTTCTTCGCCACCATGTGACACTCTTTAGGGCGGCTTGAAACCATGCACACATGCACACACTAAGCATAATATCGGGCCTAGATGCACAAAGATAAAGTAGAGAACCGATCATCGAGCGATATACCTTTTGGACGACCGGTTTACCTTCTTTGTCGAGGTCTAGATGCCCGTTGGCTTGCATTGGAGTCTTGATTGGCTTGGCGTTCTCCATACCGAACTTCTTGAGCATGTCCTTGATGTACTTGGTTTGGCATATGAAGGTTCCTTACTTAAGTTGCTTGACTTGAAAACCGAGGAAGAACTTCAACTCGCCCATCATGGACATCTCAAATCTCTTGGTCATAATCCTGCTAAATTCCTTGCACAGGTGGTCATTAGTAGATCCGAATATAATGTCATCAACATATATTTGACATACAAACAAATCATTATCAATGTGTTTGGTAAAGAGAGTGGGGTCGGCCTTTCCGACTATAAAACCTTGACCGAGGAGAAAATCGCGAAGGCACTCGAACCACGCCTCGAGCTTGCTTAAGTCCGTAGAGAGCCTTATGTAGGAAGTAGACGTGGTCCGGATGGTTCGGGTCTTCGAAGCCGGGTGGTTGCTCAACATAGACCATTTCGGAAAGTGGTCCATTTAAGAAGGCGCTTTTCACGTCCATTTGATACAACTTAAAATCATGGTGAGTAGCAAAGGCAAGTAATATTCTAATAGATTCAAGCCTAGCTACGGGAGCATATGTTTCATCGAAATCCAAACCTTCGATTTGCGTGAAGCCTTGAGCAACTAACCGGGCTTTGTTTCTCGTCACTATTCCGTTCTCATCTTGCTTGTTCCGAAAAACCCACTTGGTTCCAATCACATTTTGCTTGGGCCTTTCGACCAGCTTCCAGACTTGGTTCCGTTCGAAGTTATTCAACTCCTCTTGCATGGCCATCACCCAATCCGGATCTTGGAGCGCTTCATCTACCTTAAGCGGTTCAAGAGAAGATACAAAGGAGTAAAATTCACAAAAATTAGCGACACGAGATCTAGTAGATACTCCCTTGTTAATGTCTCCCAGTATGTTGTCGACCGGGTGATCTCTTTGTACACTCTGATGGACTCTTGGATGAGGTACGGTTGCGTTGATTCTTTGGATTGGACCCTCATCGTCTTGAGTGGCATTCGAGCCGTCTTGAGCTCGCATTGAAGACGAAGGAGTATCATCCGGAGCGTCCATCGTCGCGTCATGAACTCCTTGAGTTGAAGCGCTTGGCATTACATCTTCCTCAAGTGGCCTAACTTCTCCAATTGCCAATTTCTTGATTGCGTCACACGGGGGTTCTTCCCTGTCAATCACAACACGATCAACTTGTTCTACTTGAGAACCGTTAGTTTCATCAAATGTCACATCGCGCGAAATTTCAACCACACCGGTGGTGTTGTTGAAAACTCGGTATGCAAAGGCATTTGATCCATAGCCAAGTAAAAATCCTTCATCTACTTTAGGAGCAAATTTAGACGACTTAGCTTTCTTGTTGAGGATGTAGCATTTGCTCCCGAAGACTCGGAAATAGGATACATTGGGTTTCTTCCCGGTAAGTAGCTCATACGCCGTCTTCTTTAACAACTTGTGGAGATATAGCCGGTTGGAGCTGTGGCACGTAGTGTTGACGGCCTCCGCCCAGAATATGTCGGAGACCTTGTATTCGTCAAGCATCGTGCGCGCCATCTCGATGAGAGTTCGATTCTTCCTCTCGGCCACCCCATTCTGTTGAGGAGAATAAGGAGCCGAGAACTCGTGTTTGATGCCTTCTTCATCGAGATACTCCTCAACACCGGTATTCTTGAATTCGGTGCCGTTGTCACTCCGAATTCTCTTGATCTTCACTTCGAACTCATTTTGAGCCCTTCTCATGAATTTCTTTAAGCTTCCTTGGGCTTCGCTTTTGTCATGCAAGAAAAACACCCAAGTAAAGCGAGAAAAATCATCAACAATAACTAAACCATACTTGTTTCCACCAATGCTTATGTAGGCGATCGGGCCGAACAAGTCCATGTGTAGCATCTCCAAAGGTCTCGAGGTGGTCATCACATTCTTCGTGGGATGAGTAGCTCCAACTTGTTTCCCGCTTGACACGCTACACACTCTATCTTTCTCAAAGACAATATTCGTTAGCCCAAGGATGTGATTGCCCTTTATGAGTTTGTGAAGGTTCCTCATACCAACATGGGCAAGCCGGCGATGCCATAGCCAACCCATGCTAGACTTAGCCATTAAACACGTTTCAAGGTTCACTCTATCCGTATTAAAGTCGATGAGATAGAGATTTCCCTTTAAACGACCCTTAACGGCTATTGAACCATCATCCCTCTTAATGACATCCACACCCTTATCACTAAATACACAATTGTAGCCCGCTTCACATAATTGCGCAACGGACAACAAATTGTAGTTTAGTGAGTCAACAAGCAAAACATTATTTATATGAAAATCATTGGTAATTAGGATTTTACCTAAACCTACCACTTCACCTTTTCCATTATCGCCAAAAATGATGCTTTCACTATTCGATCCATTAGCCTCCAAATGTGCGAACATCGCCCTTTCTCCGGTCATATGATGCGTACATCCGCTATCCAAAATCCAACTTGATCCACCGGAGATGTAGGCCTACAAAATGAAATTTAGTTTTTGCTCTTTGGTACCCAAACTTGTTTAGGTCCACGCACGTTAGTAACAAGTGATTTGGGAACCCAAATAGATCGCACATAAGATGAATCTTTGGGTCTAACCCCAATGGGACATGCGACTACACGACCATGGTTAGTTCTCTTAAGTACATATGAGGCAAAGAAAGTAGAATGAGTTTTGTACTTAGAGTTTTCCTTGCTCTTAACAAATTGGATGGGCTTGGTCAACCGGAGCATTCACAATATTACTCTTTTTCCCTTTGGGAGGAGTATATCCAAGCCCATACTTCATAGTATTACCTTGACGCTTACCTAGGAACTCCTCTAGTCCCTTACTTGCCTTGTAGGACTTTTGAAGTCCATCTTCAAGCAATCCCTTGAGCTTCTCATTCTCATATGCTAATACTTGCAATGTCTCAAGGTTAGTGGCACAAGCATTAACATCTACATTGAAGCATCTAGCACAACCATTGCTAGTAGAGGGTAAAGAAGAATTAGAACTAGTGGATGAGGTAATCGGAGGGCTATTCTTGAGATCAACAAGCTTCAACTCTAGAGCCTTGCAAGCATCTTTCGACTTTGCAAGTTCCTCTTCGAGTGAAGCGTAGGTGATCTCAAGACTAGTCACCTCGGATTTGGTCACTTTTAAGTTCTTAACCAATTCCTCATTCTTCTCTTTTTCAAAAGATAAGCTCTTCTCTAGCTCACGGTTTTTCTCCTTTTCGAGGATGAGTAAATCCTCTTGAGCCTCGAGAATAGCTTCCTTTTGTTCTACAACTTCCTCCAATTTTTCAATATCTTTTAAGAGCAAATTTAACTTATGAATATCAATGTTTTTCACAGATTTAAGCAAGGTGTTAATATCATCATCATCACTATCGCTATCATGCTCATCTAGACATTCATTAGTAATGGAGGGAGTGCAATCTTTTGATGATACCTTATGCCCCTTTGCCATAAGGCACATTGGAGCGTTATCGTCGTCATCGCTCAAGTTGTCGAAGAGGCTCTTCGACGTTGTTGAGGTGGTAGGCACGGCGATGGCGACGGAGGCAATTCCTCCTTCCTCGTCGGAATTTGACTCGGAGTCGGAGTCGGAGTTGGAGTCGGTGTCGGAGTTCCACTCCTTTCCAATGTAGGCACGACCCTTGCCTTTGTACTTCTTGCTCTTCTCTTTCTCCTTGTCCTTGCCCCGATACTTGTCTTTCTTGTGCGGCTTCTCATCTTTACCTTCCTTATGCGGGCACTCGGCAATGAAATGGCCGGTTTCGCCGCATTCATAGCATCTTCTTGTGGAGTGTCTCCCCTTTGATTTTCTTCCATAGCTTCTTGATTGACCTCCTTGTTTGAAGTTCTTCTTCTTGAAGAACTTGTTGAATCTTCGCACAAATAGAGCCATATCCTCATTTGTCAATGGACCACTAGACTCTTCATCCTCACTTGTGCTTTCTTCGGCTTGACGCACAACTTTGACGGCCTTGAGGGCAATACCTTTCTTCTTGCCCGACTTGAGTTCTTCAACAACTTCAGCTTCCTTCACCATCATCTCGTCCATCATGAGCCGGCCAATGACATCGTGAGGTGTCAAAGTATCGAAGTTGGGCCGGTCTCGTATCAACTGAACAAGGTTGCGGTTGGTAGGAGTGATCACTCGAAGTATAATCTTCACCACGGCCTTGTCAGACAGATCAGTGCACCCAAGACCTTTTGCTTGATTTACGAGCACCATTAGACGGTCAAACATCTTGTTGTAGGATTCTCCTTCCTCCAAAGTGAACCGGCTTAGCTCACCAATAATGAGCTCTATCTTCGATTCACGGACACTTGAAATCCCTTCATGACTCACTAGGAGTCTATCCCAAATGGCCTTCGCTTCCTCGAGTCCATCGACTCGGTTGAATTCGGAATCACTTAAGGCATTGAATAGGGCATTGACGGCCAAATCATTAAAGTGTTGAGCCTTGTCTTCTTCGGGTGTAAGATTTTCTGGATCATTTGGCTTGAAACCTGTTTGCACAATCTTCCAAATAGACAGGTGAAGTGATCTCAGTGCATCTTCATCTTATGTTTCCACGCGGCATAGTGAGTGCCATCGAAATGAGGCGCTCGGCCGAAGGCACTAAACATACGATGAAGAGCTTGAGACGCCGAGGAATTATAATCAAAAGGAATTGCAACTAATACTGCGTCGCCTGCCTTTGGTTTGGGTAAGGTCGTCGATAGTCTTTCCTGCTTATGCGACATATTGATTCTCCAAGCGGTTAAGCCAAACTAAGGAGTTTTGGCTCTAATACCAATTGAAAGGACCGATATGTTGCCTAGAGGGGGGGTGAATAGGCGTTAATTCAAATTTAAATGCACAACGGAAATTTACTATTCGGATAGTCCGAAAATACCTTGAATCGTCAGAGTGGTTCGATAGTCCGAATGTCTATTCGGATACTCCGAACTGCTTTTCGCAAGGAAACCCTAAAAAGTAGATCTGGGTTATTTGAGAGGCTAGATTACTACCAAATGAGGTTTCTAAGCTAGGACAACTTCCAGATTATGAGATCCACCCAACATCTATTGCAAGAGGCTACTAAACCCTTGAATCCCTAAAAGATTAAGCTAAGCACAAAAGGGGACAAGTGTAAAACTTACAAACAAGAGAGATGCAATGAGTTTTCTCCGGTTCGGATCCTTGAGGGATCCTCGTCTCCGCTGAGGCGGCACAAAGCCGTGGTCTCTTTCAACCCTAATCCTCTAGGTGTTGCACCAAGCACTCACCTACTTTTCTTTGAATCCTTTCCTTGGAGGTGGATTCAACCTTCACAAACTTCCGTGGCGTCCCCACACAAGCTTGGGGCTCACCCAGGCAACTCCTAGCCGTCTAGGAGTCCTCAACCTCCAAGAGTAAAAGATCCGGCAAGAAATTCGCTTGAAGATGACCCAAGTGCTCAAGATGAATCACAATCTCTAGCTCCTTCAAACTCTCAACTAGATTCCCCCAAAGATTTGCTAATCAAGAGATCAAGAGGGAAGATCACTAGAGCTCAAGAGAGAGAGGGAGCACAGCTCAAAATGAAATGAATGCACTTGTGGGTTGGTAGGTGGGAGTTGGGGAGGTATTTAAAGCCCCCCAAAACTAGCCGTTTTTCACTTCAGCCCGACACTGTTCGGATAGTCCGAACCCATACTCGGATAGTCCGAACCAATAGAACTAAGGCAATGGAACACTCAGTTCGGACAGTCCGAACGTCCCTTCGGATAGTCCGAACCAATTTGAACTAGGGCAACAGAACACACTGTTCGGACAGTCCGAACCAACCTTCGGATAGTCCGAACCAATTAGACTTAGCCCTAACCGAGAGGGGTCGTTCGGATACTCCGAACAAGTGTTCGGACATTCCGAACCAAATAGAACTGGACCAACAGAGAAGGCAAGCTCGGATACTCCGAACCTATGTTCGGACATTCCGAACCAAATTTTGCCTGAGCAACCGAGGGGGCCAGTTCGGACATTCCGAAAATCTGTTCGGATACTCCGAACCTTTTTGAACATATTGCCCCTAAGACTTTACACATTGACCCATATATAGTCTAGGATTCATCTTTGAGCACATTAGATCATTCCAAAGCTATTTCTTGCCCTATCCCTCTTTGTAGTACGGCCGTCCTTAAACTCAAATAAAATTAAACGTACATACGCAGTCATTGAGTTTGGTCGACGCCTTTTCTTCTTCAAATTGAGGGACTTCTTTTCTTAAGCGACTTTTCCATGAGCGTATCTATCTGTTCACCATACTCAAAACACTCATTAGTCACTTAATCTTGTTGTCATTAATCACCAAAATCATTAAGGGCCTAGATGCACTTTCAAATCTGATCCAAAGAGGTCCCTAATCCAAATTTCTAAAATTAGGAGGCCCTAAATTTGCCTCCTCACCCCGATTCCCAGTGAGCCCCTAAACCAAATTTCTAAACCTTAAAATAGAGAGTTAAGTGAAGGATGGCTTGCATTAGTTCGCTGCTGAAGGCGTGTCTTTATTGGATGAGTTGCAAGCTGTGCATCTGCATCTCTTCTTGAAAATTTTGAAAATTTTAAATATCATGTTTTGAAAATTTTAAATTTAAATTTTAAATATCATATTTTTAAATTGTAAATGTTAATATGCCTATGTTTTATGTATTACAAATATTTTTGATTGAATTTTAGTGGTGTCAAATGAAGATTATACATAGCTTAATATGTCAAAATTGGAGAAAAAAGTAAAATAGGAAATGAGATTTAGGAGATGTTCTTTGAACTTGTTTCAAAACAGTTTTCAAAAATAATAGGAATCCCTAAATCCAAAATAGGGATCCTATTTTAGAGGCTCTTGCTGGAGATGCTCTTAGCATTGCTAGACGATAGCAGCACGCAAAGAAATATTAGCAGTACACGTCTCTCGATCGCGCACATATACGGAAACCTCTGCACGCAGACGGTAAAATAAAGGCGACAGATGGATGGAGCGTCACATCCACATCCGCGTCCAGCTCCATGCATTTCCGTGGCCCATGGGCAAGTACGCCTCTGGCCGGCCCCCGGAGCACAGACTCCTTGTAGGCGCGTCGCATCGCGTGCGGCGCGTCGGTCGTCTCACGCTCTCGCGCCCGAACCCAACGTGAGTGCACGTGACGGCCGAGCTGGCTTGGATGACGACAACCAGGCGCGCGCGTCATCGATCCGTCACGTTGGAATGCGCTGCGCGCGCTGTCGATAAGACTCTCGGGCCGGTGCACGTGCGGCTGCCCGCCGTTTGCGTGAGAGTTTGGCTTCCTGCCATCGACTCAACCGCTGCTGCTCGCGTGGTGGCCACGGTGCGCCAAGTCAGTGGGCGCGTGAGCCACCGGCCGGTCGAACCCCACCATGCCGCACGCAACAACAAAAAGAGCGCAGCGCGCGCGGGCGGGCGGTTGATGGCACGGCACGGCACGGTCGTCGGTCGTGTCGTACCCCCCGCCGCGCGCGTACGTACGCACCTGGCGCTGCCGGGCGCGGATGGTTTTCTCATCGGGCGCGGCCGTGCATGTGCAGGAGGAAATACCTTAGCACGTACCGGTTGGACCGGCCGTCCAGTGACGGTGAGAGGCGATAGCTATTCACTCGAAATGTCTTACACTGTATCGATCACTTCATATCACAACGAGGGTACGTAGTGTGTTACTTGAAATTTTCATTGTAAAAAAGCGATATGGTGAAAAGCCAAACAAACAGACATCACGCACGTGGTTTCCCAAACTCTGCCCTCATGATCACTGCTAGAGTGCTAGCCTGCTAGGCTGCTAGCTTCTGGTCAAGCTAAAGGCAAGAGAATGCAACGATGGAAACCGAAAGGAATTAGCGGTGAAAACGGTTCGGATTTTATTCGTCTGATCTCAATTTGATCAGAATCAAATTCGAAATGAATTTTAGATATTAGTTTGGATACAGATTTAGATATTTGAATCCGGATACCAGATAAGATTTGGAGCATAGAGTATCCAAAAAATATAGGTTAAGATCTAGATATTGGATAATATCCTATTTGGATGTCCGATTTCCCCCACGGCCCACCCCATCACACATTCACCAAATCAAGCCTTGCGCTTGATGGAAGGCTTGGAACATAAGCACAAAAAAAACTTGCAACGTGCATAACCTTATGCTAATTTCAGTAAAAATTTGCTTGATTATAAAAAGTATTGATGCGTCTGAAAGTATTGATTTGGTGGTGTATTTTGAGCCTTTAAAAGTATTGATGTGTCTGAGGAGATAGTTTTAATTTTTTGTTTAAAATCAAATCTTTTCTTGAAAATAATTCCATACTCCTAGGTGTATGTACTCTCACCTCTAATATACCGTTTAAATGATGTTGCTATACCTCTTTATCCTTTTGAGTATACTCTAATATTGATTATAAGATACTCCAAAGTGAGTTTCATGAAAAATTTCATTAAAATCCACCCTTTATAGCATAATTTGTTTACATATTCCTTATACATATGGAAAAGGGTATGTAGCAAAAAAAAGGTCTGATGAATTTTTTTAATCATGTTGTATTGGAGTATCTTAGAATTATTATTGGAGTATATCAAAAGTGATAAAGGAGTTTAAAACGTTTATTTAAGTGGTATATTAGATGTGGGAGTATATACTCCCGAGAGTACAGAAAAGGCTTCATATATATATACACACACACACATACACTATCCGTATTCATGTGTTTTGATTTAACATATATTACTCTATATATACTTGTATTATCCGTATAACTTTATTCATTCCCAACCCGAATCCGTCGCATATTCGTCCCGCATCTATATCCCGAATAACTCGGATTCGTATCTGTATCCGACTAACCCGTATCAGATTTCGAATTCAAAAAAAATATGAGTTAAAATATAGGAAAAATAATATCTATCTATATCCGATCTATTTTCATCCCTACCGGGAACTGCAAATGGAGGTGGTTCCACTAGTTAATAAAACTTGACTATTAATTGAGAGTATTGACTAATGTTACATTCATGTGCACGTGTATCCAAACTACAGTATCACTAAGCACTAGGCCAATCACTAGCTAAAAAAGAGGGTACAAACACGTACGTTCAATTACTACAAAACTTTTCTGGAAAGACCGGATCAAAACTTTTGACGATGCGGATCCACGCATGTTGTTTCATGTCACGGGCCAGACACAGCCACACATCACCCTTGCACTAAGAGCAGTTCTAATAGATCATGTAGGTGATATCTAAATAATATAAATACTATATCACATAGATAAAAAAATATTTTGAATGGTCATTAAAAAAAGAAAGAGTAAAAATAATGTCTTATATAAGAAATTGCTTTTTATGTTTGACAAGAAGAATAGACATCGAAAATTTGCCAATAAAAGCCCAAGCAATTTCCTCGCAACGCGTTTTTATATGCATAGAATATGCATACAAGTTAATTAATATCTTTAGATTACTAAAATATACACACTATTTATTGGAGATTTACTATAGACTCATATAATAAATGTTTTCTCTCCTCTCTAATCCTCTATATTACTATAGACATTTCCTATTGGGCTTGTCAAGCTAAATACCCGTATGTACTACAGTACAATAGGGGCATCTAGCCAGTGCCGGCCCTGGAGGGGGTCGAGAGAGGCCGCTCTCGGGCCCCTCAAATCATGGGGCCCCACCCCTGTACATGTACTAGTATTAGTATATTATATATATATAACAGTATATACTGTAATATTGTAATATACACTTCTTGCTTTACCTGTTGCTTGATATAAATAAATTTTTTGGATACACCTTGAGTGTTTATTGTAACACACACACATATATATATATATGGGAAGAACTAGTGCTCGGACATCCGACGTTGTTCATTTCATCGGACGCTTCTTGCAATATTTTTTTTCAATACTTAACACATTTTTTTCCGACGCGCGCAACATGTTTTTCAACGCTTGCAACATCCGTTTACTGTGCCACACTTCATTGTTTGTCGAAGAAAAATGTTGCACGCATTGGCAAAAAATGTTACATACGTAGAAAAAATATTACAGTGCGTCCAAAAACTCAGACGTCCGAACTGTAGTAATTCCTTATATTAATATTATTATTATTATTTAGAAGAGTTCCTATTTTAAATCTTGTTTTAGACTCTTAAAATCTCAGAACCGTCACTGTATTTAGCTAGTATAGTATTAACTCTTTAATACAGTACAATAGGGGCATCTAGCTAGTGTAGTACTAACTCTTTAATATAGCTAGAACGTAGTAAATCTTGCTCATTACCGCAAATTTAACAGCTAGTCGGCTATAGGCCAAGTGACGAAGCCAACCAAGCATATGCATGCTACCCTGTGATCATCGATCGATCCACGACTATTTACACCTCATGTCGATGAGTTGTTACTGAGGCGCGAATAGTAACCGGCTGACAACTAAAGATCAAAAGCGGCCATGTTGGAGGTGACGTCGTGAGTCACAGCACAGCACAGCCCCTCAATTGCCTCAATGGAGTGCACGTCTTAGCCAGCCCTAGGTAGCAATCGCCTGCACGGCTACGGAGTAGGCAGCCTCACCTTTTACCGGCCACGGGCTCTGTGCCGTGCATGTGCCCGTGCGACGTCGCCGTTGTGTCAAAATGATGGAGCCGCTAGCCTTCTAGTAGGGGCAGGCCAGGGCAGTCCTGCACGATGGGGGAGAATATTGAGAGCGCTTCGGTGCATCGTTTTTCTTACATTTTTGTTTGTTTCGAGAGAAAACAGGTGAAGTCTTGTATACATCGTAGGTTAGGTTTGAAATTTTATTTTCAGTTTATATTTTAGAGATAGTTAAAATCTAAAATATTAGAATTAAGAAACGAAATTCGTTTAAAATTTAAAAAGTAAAATTTAAATCCGGTAACGGTTAGTGGCTACAGATCTTAGCCACAAGGTCGTGGCCTCGTGGGTTTCGAGTCCTTCGTATCGCATTAATTTTTTGTGCAGTGCGGGAGGTTTTTTATGCAGTGCAGGATGCAAGGCTAGTGAGCCGCGAAAAAAAAAAACGCTACAGGTCTCAGGATACGAGCAAGAGACCTTAGGCTTCAAGGCTCTATCCGCATGCCAACAGAGCTAAAGTGTTTTGCCAATATTTGTGCAAGTTTTTTTTACTTATATTCCTTATAAATAGCATTAAAACTCTGCATAAAAAATTTGACGTCAAATCCGATCCAACAGCATTAGAAACCGGCTCAAAGAACATGAATTTGGTCCAATTAACGAGATTTCAATGAAATTTTTGGAGTCATCGTAGCAATTTGATTTTTTGATTTAGCCCGGATTTGGAACCTCATCTCCGGCCGAAATCTGAAATCTTAATCAAAATTTCCGAAATGTCGACGAAATTTCGAACTGCGATTATAGGTGAGATGTTCGGCAAAAGAGAATCCAATCCATTCCAGCATGTAGCTGAACATATTAGGCCCATGCCCAATACCTTTTTTGACTTTCTTTTAAAGAGATTTTCTTTTTGAGCTGACCATGCCCTTCCTAAAGATTGTTATACAGTATGAGCTGGAGGCACTGGCCCAGCCCAAACAGAAAGAAGTTTTAACGAGGGCCGTGATAACGTAGAGGGAAAAACGAATTCCGCAGCAACCCAACGCGCGCGGCCTGGCGCGCGGCACGGCGCCTCCTGCCACCAACAAACCCATCTCCCCGTGAGGCCCAGTTCTTGCCGCCGAAATCCACGTCCGAAGGCCCGAGTACCTCTTGCCCACCCGGCGCGCGCGTGAAGCCCATCTGCTACTGCGGAAGGCCCAACAAGTCCCCTCTCGCAACACAAGGATAATACAACATGGGCAAGGTTTCCAAACCCAGATACAAACTACTCCTCTGAAACAATGTTTAAAAAAACACAGCTTAAAATAGTGCTGAATTCTGTTCCCAGATCCAGTGTACCTACAATCAAACACATTCGAGACGATGTGCCCACCACATTGTATATAGCAGATATAGATACGTTTAAGCCCATATCTCCGGGATAGATTAATCGCTTCTCCCATTAGGGCATGAGCTCACTCACTACCAAGTGGCGCACATATAAAACGCAATCAGATTCTCCCAGCTGCACCAATGGCGTAGCGAGCATGATTGGTATACTATATCTCATCTCGTCATCTCGCGGCAGCTTCTTATTGGTGTACGCATGTTTGTGTAAACTAGTAATCATGCAGTGTGATGTGCGTGGGAGATCTTGATCCTTGAACAATTAAATAGCTGTTCACGGAGGAGCTGAGCATCCGCTGGGAATATAAGATATCTAATGGTAGCTTCTTCTGGTAGCTGTATCCCCAGCAAGAAGCATCTATTGTCTTCGTATGCATGCATACATACTGATCTACAAGATTTTGGTGCGTGCGTCGGTGTGATGATGTCCGTCAGGTCATATGAAGCTTTCTGCTTAATGATGTGTTTGGTATAGCTCTAGCTCTATCAGATCCGTAGATTTGGTGGACTAGATTCGTGGAGTTAGAGCTATTGGTATATTAAGAGTGTTTAGATATATCATCTTGTTTACATTTTAGACTAAAAATATGAACTTAATTCACTTTATTTTAGTCTACAAGTTTCAGATTTTAGATGAAGCTGAGATCTGGAGCTCTATCAAATAAAACCTAACTATGCAAGATACAAAAAGAGAAATTCTACGGTGGATAACATAGATAATAAGTAGTAGTAGTAGAAATCAAATCTAATCATTCATTCCTTAAGGGTATTTTAGATTTTTCCTAATTCGTTCATAGTTTTGGATTCACCGAATACTGGTGATCTTCAGAGACCTCTTATCTATTCATCCGCCATTCATCAGGATCACAGGACGTGTTTTATCGTAGAGGACAAATAGTATGACGGAATTTTTTATCCTTTTATCCCTCTTTGAATTTTACTATCAATACTACAGGTGGTAATATAACTAGATTTAAATTGATTTCAACTCTTAGATTCAAAAGAATAGACAACTTATATTAATTTTAATCCACTACAAAAGAAGCTTCACGCGAAAACTCTAGCCTCGATAACATGTCCCTCTTTCTTTTTGCAATGTAGCTAACCACTTAGTTGGAGATTGTATGTTTCTTCTGTAATTATTCCTTCTGTCCACCTGTCCAAATGAGCCTAGCCCATCCATCACTTCACTATTTATGAGTGCATCCCTTCCGATTGGTAGGTCGCTAACCTGCCAATGGAGGAAGCAAGGGACGTATGGCATGGTCCTTAAGAGTATTATAACACCAGTTGTTTAACATCTAGAAGAATATTTATATCTTGAGCCGACAATGAGAGCATGACCTTACAACAAACGAAACACCAGTACAGCACTAAGCAACTGGATGTGCGCCTGACGACGCACATGCATGATTCGAAAGTTTCCCTGACTACTTGTACTAATGGAGACTGAAATGGGTAGCAAAAATATACTATACATCATAACTAGGAATCAGATCTTCTGATTTCTGAGACTAAACACTGCAGGTGGAGTAATAAAAATTTGTTGACATATTAGCCTGTGCCATGATGTGATTAACCATATGCATAGTTCTTTCTCTTTCTTTATTCATCTCCTATTGAAATAGTAAAAGGTTTGCAGCAGCTTAGATTCTGTGGCCTTTTGTGAATAAATGTTCTTGGCAATACTATACCCAAATTCCGTGTAAAAGTTATTCGTTGTTTGGAAAATGGAGTTGTTATCTAGTTGGGAACTTGAGTCAACAGCAAGCATCCAAAGGTGATGTTGTCATGCGAGAAGACTGACCTGAAGATTTTCTCTCTCTTTACCGCCCATTTTCCTTTTCTTTTCTAGAAGACGACAACTGTGGATAACAACTCCAGTCTCGTCCACTAGTCCGTGTTACTTATGAACATCTGGTCACCATCATTATACATCCCAGATTTAACCATCTTTGTTACTCAGTTAAACAAAAAAACACACACACACACACATAGAAAATTATCTCCGTACCACTACTAAGATGTACATATTGGAAAATAGCATCGAGGTCTAAACTGTGGCTAGATGGTTGGGAAAGCAGTTTAACCTCCCATACTCATATGTTCTTTTAACAAATTGACAGGGCGATTGCCCTTGTTTAAAAAAAAAAAGCATCGCATGTGAGCCTCACAAGTGAGTCCTAGTGACACGTAGATGGTTTTTTCAACTCAATGATCTTTGTAATGGCACAAAGCAATTCGAAAAGAAAAACAGAAGCGAGGGAGAGCTAATCCAAATCCTTCACACAAGTGCTGTCACTGTTCACCTCACCCCAGACCATTTGGAAGTGTGAGAAATAAACAGCATCGGAGACTGTCCAGTCCATGAAAGAGCTTTCAGCTGCTTGTGATGATGGTGACTAGTAATTAACAAATGCCAACCAAACTGGCAGGCAGAATGGCCAGGGCTAGGCAAATGCTTAGCTCCCAGTCAACTTTTTATCCTCTTCTCTGTAGAGATGAGAGCTGAACCAGCCTTTAGACTAAACTACAAGGGATTATCAGTAAGGGAATGTTACTTTTTCACATCACAAGCAAGCATGTTTGTTCTAGTTTATTCCCTCCTAAAACCTAAGTGAAAGCTGGTGTGGCCGCAGTTTGACCGGACCTCACTTGTGCGTGAAACTTTGGGCCTAACTCCAGGGAATTTGCAAGCTTTTCACAAGTTAGATTCTCTAGACGAATCTGCAGATGCTCTGCCCACCAACAACCATCCAAGAGCACACAGAATATCAATACAGAAAATTACTATCTTTGATCCAGGGCCCAGGCCCTCCATCAAATGCCAAGAATCCAAGGTTAGCCATTGCAAAATGCGATCTGGGATAAAATTTTGTCAGATCAGAGTGGTATGGTTTTTTTTTTTCAGAATTGCAAAGTAGCACGTTTACATTTAAGTTTGACAATTTAGTGTAAACGAAAACATGTCTCCTTTAAAAATACTACTTGGTAGATTTGAGAGAACATGATGGTAACTAGGATCAGTTTTTCCTATCTGAAAATTCTGCTGTTTTTTTTTTTTTTTGACGAGAAACAGCAGAGGAAACCCCTGCTGGAAATTCTGCTGTTGCTGTGAACATGCGAAGAGAATAGAAGAAATTTTTTTTTTTTTTTTTTTAGATCAACAGGGACATCAACCGATGTCCCCAGTTCCATTAACTGAAACTGAGCAAAACAGTGTTTTGATAATCAGTTTCGGGTATGGGATTTAGTTGTGCCACATCAATACCTTGTACAAGCAGCTAAACGAACAACTTTGTGGTGTCAAACCATCATGTCCTTCTCAGTGAATAAAATGAAAAGAGTCTGAAGGTCGCCATCACGGGACAAAATCGCTGTCATTATGCAATCTCCATGCTAGTTGATAGCTCAAAATCTCCAACTTCCACTTGTTTATTACTGCCAAAGCAAGCCATGGCATGATTGTTAATCAATCCATGGCTTTTCCGAACATGAACACGGCCGTACCTACAGGTTTAAAATAACAACCATGGTTGATCTATAAGAAATTACAATCAGTTTCGGTGGTGATGATAAGGAGGAACAAAGGATCGATGACTTGTCCAAATAAATGTTGTTTAGGATACGAGGGAGAAAGAACTTGTATGCTGGCTTGTTTAATCAAGGGGATAAGATTCGACGTCGACCGAATTTGATTTAGGGTATGATGTGTTATAAATTTGGGGAAAAATAAGCTCGATTGATCACATAACATAAAAATTTGTGGCTGTATTCTTTTCTAGAGGTAATAGTACTATATCTTGTAACTGGAACCTATTCGATCAAACACGTTTGACCTTTTTTTCGGGGGTTGACCCTAGTTCTTTTTTGATGTATATTTCCTTCTATTCTTGAAAATATAATTCATACTATTCTACACCCCTAACTAGCATTGTTGTTATAACATAGTAAATAAAAAAAACGTCGCCTTCTGAAAATAAAACTATAATTTGCCTTGGTAGAAGAGAGTAGTGCTTTAATACTTTCCCTCTCAATACAAGTAGGGGTGGCAATTGTACCCGCGGGTTTTGCACCCGATCTGGTCGGGTTAGGGTTTTAATTTTTACCCGCGGGCTCTTCGGTTCGGGTTCGGGTTTTAATTTTCACCATGGTACCCATCGCACCAAAATCTATATACCCATCGGCAATTGCCGTCGGTTCGGTTACCACGGGTTTGGGTCGGTTTTGCACCCGTCGGGTTTGACTCGGGTTTTTGGGTTCAGATTTCTTGTCGGGTCGAGTTTTGCAAAACCCACACCCGACCCAACCTATTGCCACCCGGATTACACAAACCCGTCGGATTTCGGGTACCCGTCGGGTTCGGGTTCGGGTATAGATTTTTACCCGATATGATATTTGGGTTCGGGTCGGGTTTTTCAATTCTAGTTTCGGGTCGGGTCGGGTTTTGTAAAACCCGCACCCGGTCCGACCCGTTGCCATCTCTAAATACAAGTGTACAAATCTTAAAACAAATAAAGAGGTAAATAATCACCATCTACCTTTTATTCATATTTTAATATTTATACAACCGTTGAAAAGAAGCACCTCCAGTAAAAGATTATGCGAGCTCAACCACTGGCATGTTGAATAGTCGGATAAACTCAAGCAGCTCCGTTACAGTGTATCTAATCTATCGTTCTTCTTCACAGATCGACCTGCGGAAAGAGCTCATGTTTAAGACTTATGTGAACTGTTTATGACAGACTGACCCGACGCACTGATTTGATACAGCGAGGAGTGTGGTCGTACGCTCTCCGAGTCACTGTCAATGCTAATGCTTTCGATCCACGCGGACCACCCCTCTCAGTGCATGTGAAGCGTCCATGTGTCTCTCGACATCCACCCCTCCTCGACACATCCACCAAGCGGTCAAGTGGCTCCTCGGAGCTTCAAAACACTACACAACTTACGGAAGAACATTCCAACGGCGGTCACGTCCGTCCGTCCATTCCCATATTCCATGTGTTGGAGGCCAGTCACGTTGGGAAAAGCCTATGAAAACCTTCTCAGTGATGGGCCTGGGAATAAGCAATGGCGTATGCATGAAAAAAAATGTTAGGTGTTGATGTGCTTCTTTGTGTTTATGATGGACAATCGGTGCGGTGTTTTAAAGACTATCGGAAAAAGTTAACAGACTAAAGATGGTATCAGGGCACAACGGTCGGAGCCGATGCTCTAACCCCTTTGCGCCTCCCTCCTTGCGTATGCCCAGGGGCGTAGCCAGCGAGCCTGGAAGCCTCGGACCCAGGCCTTGATAATTTTGTTCCCAGGCTATACAGTGTTTTTGTTCCAAAACCTCCTCATGGTGATATTATTGCCAGGCCTGGGGCCAGGCCTGAGTGGCCCCAGGCTTGGCTCCGCCACTGCGTATGCCAGTGGGGATAAGATGTCGCGGTTTTGGAACTTACCATTGGTGCCAATATTATCCGGAATGTGCTAGCAGTAGCCATTTACAAGAGCGATGCTGCACATACCAACAGTTTCAATTCTGTACATATTGTTCATAGCCGCTAGGCCAGGCGAAAGCAGAGATTCAGAGAGGTCTACATGGCACTGACTCAAATGAGCCGCGCATGGACAGATTCGTTTGTACATGTAGTTTTTCTGTAACAAGAAGGCACCAACACGAGGTTATTGGGTGCCACATTATGAGCATGCATGAGCTTGGGGTCTTGGCGCGTGCTCAGCTTTGGGTGATGGATTGGTAGGGCAAATGGCGACTGAGAAGAGCAAGAGTGGAGCATGAACTGGGCTGCACAACGCATACAGCTGATCCGCATTTCCTTTTCCATGGCATTCTTGTCCCCAAGGATCACGGGATTTAACCTTCAAATCTACATCTTGTTTACTTTTTCCCCAGCAGATAATGATTAGGAGCTGATTTGGTTGCTGGCCCTCTTCTTTTCCCAAGAGCATGCCTGCCTGCCTCTTTTTCACCAAGGCCAATGTTTTGTGAAAAGGAGAGGTACTGGGAGGGTTAAGAAAAGGGTTGCTGGCCTATAGTGCTAAAGTTGATAAGATATTATATGGGCTATCATGTAGTAGTACCAAGAACAACGAGAAGGAACATATGTTTGGTACAGTACATATCTGAAGGATGATATCTGTAGTTGACATGTCAATTGTTCTGGTTAGTACTTGGTACAAATTTTGAATGCTACCCTAGCATCATTCCCCGTATTCACATGGCTAAATATATTGACACTAGTGGGAATCGTATGGTCCGGGTTCTGTATGGATGGAGCTACTCTAGTGTAATTAAACTCAAATATGCTATGCCTACTATAATTTGTGGTCCGGTGCATCCTAGACACTAAAAGTGTGTTTGGTTATTTATACCAAGTGGTACATGTATGAGTTGATCAAGAAAAATATCATCCATGTGTTTGGTTGCGTGAATAGAACCATCCCATCCTGAACGATGTGATACAAATTTGAAGAATATTCCTTATAAATGTTGAATAATTCCATTCACCCAAAATAATAGAACCAAGTGGTACAAGATTATCCCATTCCATTCAACCTCATCCCTCCAACCAAACACACCCTAAACATCAAGATCCAGGTGTATTTGTGTGTACTACTACCCCTCTTTCACTCTATCCGCCGCCATTCCCCTTTTTTTTAGCTAATGTCCTTCGTCCGAGTTAATCACATAAATTCCTCCATATACTAACTCTGACGACTTACAGCGGCGGTGGCGACGAGGTGGAGAGCCCACACAAGAGTTCACTCTCGTATGCTGACCTATATGACAGTAGTTTGGGATGTTCCTCCCCCCTCTAGTGAGTCTGCTCGATGCCGACGGTGAGTTTTCATGCCTTCTTCGTCCGTCCCTAAATGGTCGGCTCCTCACCAAGAAGAGTTGCATCCTAATTGGAATTCTAGATCCCCTCACAAAAAAAAGCCCTCTACAATTCCTTAAAAGTTATTTGTAGTCTTATTTGATGTACTCCCTCCGTCCAAAAATATAAGACGTATTTCGATTTTGCACAAGGATTAAGGTTACATTGAAATTGAAAAAGGTACGAGAGAAAATGACTTAGATGTCCCCACTTAATTGTCTTGAAAGATAAGAGATAATTCTTTATATAGGTGGTAATGAATAAATGCATATGGTTGAGAGAGAATAAATAGGGGTATAGAAGAAAATGATTTATTAAATCTATATGCAAGCTTTATATTTGTGGACAAGACTATCAAAAAAAATAAGTTTTATAAATTTAGACGAAGAAAGTATTTTAATTTGGAAATGGAATGCTAGAGGCCTAGAGTAGATGGTAACCCAACTCTTAGCACCTCCTCTCATATTCCCCTTCCCATTCTAACTCCACATTTCCCCAACTAAATTCATCCAAACTTTAATTTTTGCAATAACACCACCATATACTCTGTATATTAAACATGGAGGGTTTCTGGCCCCGCGCACGTCCATGTCGATTTTGGGCCGACGTGCTCACTCCGCGCTGCGCCATGTTGCCCTTTTGGGTGCCTGTTTATACAACTTAGGTAATTTCGCCAGCTCCTCGGACACAAGGGCACTGTGGCATAGTGGGAGCGCACACTGTGAGGCCCACGACACAATTTCGACTCCACCCGCCCACGTCGACCCAGCTAGTTTTTTGCCGCATGACGCGTGGGGTGAGCGTGTGCTTGTCTAGTCAATCCAATCTAACGAGTGCTTCTACCCTATCCTCAAGACTAGAGGTGTGCATCGTATCATGTTGGGTCGGTAGAGACTGACCCCATCGTGCCGTGTTCGAATCGCGCTGTGGTCGAACGACTGTCATACCCATCATCTTGGCTCGGCTCACCCTCGCCAAGCCCAGGCACAGTTCGTTTGCACTTCATGCGTGCTTTGTGTCGTGCTAGCCTAGGAACGGCTCATTTGCATAATTGCAATGAAAGGAATGGAGCCAGAGATGCATGAACCTAAGGCAATGAACACAGATGATGAGGAAAAAGTAAATTTTATTCATTTTTAAACAGGTACATAGCTACTGCCTCATTAAAAACCTTACACCCCCATATGGAGTACCCTCAATAAGGAAAAGAGTACAATAACTACGTGCATATGCATAGACTACCCAAGGTTGAGATGGTCAAAGTCGGCTATTGTGCCAGTGATCTTCGGATCCTCGATCGGATGTTGTGTCCTGTTATCTGTATGCTCCTAGTTTTTAAGGCATAAAATTGTGTCAATCATCTCAAGTCTAAGAGACGACCTCCTCGGCTCAAGTATCCTGTCCTCCAAACTGAAATTGACTTCTGACAAGACAATGAGCGCCGGAACCATAAGTACGTCCTGTGCAAAATGTGATAACACGGGGTAAATAAGTTTGTAATTCTTCAACCACAAGAGCAAGTTGAGTCGATTGTCCTTGTCCATGTTAAACTCGCTTTCCACGAAAGGCGTCTCGATGTAGTGATTGATCTCTACCCATAGATTCCATTGCGACCTACTCAGCGTTTTGAAAGATGAACTAGATGTCTTACTTTTTAGCTTCTTCCATATGTTTGAAGTGGTCGAAGTGCCTCGTGTTTGTTGTGTTGTTAAGGCAGATCTTCTTGCTTCACTTCTGTTGTAAAACTTTTCATAATATTTATCAAAAACTCGTTAAAAACTTGAGTATAGGCCTCAGAAAAATCAAAATTGAATTCTTCACCAATTCCCTTGAAGGTGCTCTGCAAATCAGTTAATTTTCTCCAAGGATCCAGAATAGTATCAAAACAGTAGAGATGTGGAATAGCTTAAAAATATTTAAATTTTTTGTCTATTGGTTCTATAATGGATTATAAAATATCATTATCTCTATTTTCATTGAAATTGATAGCAATAATCCAAAGCTACTCGATGACTAAGCAAGAAGTTAGATACTACACACTGGATAACATATTGGTTGTATTGTAAAAATTTTCTAAAAATTAAAGAATATGACAGACAACTTCCTAATCCATATCATGAACCAACGGCTTACCATTATTGTAATTAATGAAAACAGTGATAATATGCTCGTAGTCCTTACAACGCTCTAGCGTAATATATGTAGAGTTCCATCTAACCTTCGTATTAAGGTTGAATCTTCTTGGTAGCTTATTATTGGCCCTAGAGTACTCTGAGAACTAGACAAATCTTACAGTCGAACCTGTAATAAAATTGATAGCATCGCGTATGTTGTTCAAACTAGGTTTCATAATATCCAAACCCGCCTACACAACGAGATTAATGATGTGGCATACGCTTATCTGGTACATTACGAAACCTCAAATATAAGTCTTCGAGCGATGGTGCGGGGGTTATCCGGTGGCCGGATCTGAAAAGCGCATGTCATGGCCAACTACCTCCGCCAAGCCTTGGCGGATCTCTTAGCGAGTTACACCCAGTAAGAAATTTAGCGGGGACGCTCAGGGGCCGAACTTGGGTAAAAATCACTGCTTGAATCTCCCAGGGGGCGCCCTCCTACAAGACAAAACCGTGCACTCGTGGGGCCAGCGCGATTAGTGGTTAGCTTTTCGGCTAACTCCGCGACATTTTTCTCTTGAGGTCGCTAATTTTGAGGCTCCTTGACCATGTTGAGCGGCGGTGTGGAGGATGACCTCCGCATACTGGAACAAGAAAGGGGTAAGCAGCGACTTCATCCTCGAGCGTGATTATCCTTTGCCGCAACACCATCCCCATCTCCGAGCAATCGGTCGTCGCCATGTCGCCGGCTGTGCTGGCGGTTGGCGTCTGCGAGAGTTCCTCCATAAGATGAAGGAAGGTCAAGATGGCCACCGTGCGAGTGCGGTGAGAGATGCTCTATGGTCATCGTGTTAGATGATGCATTGCCAAGAGTGATGGAAATAATTCTATTTTCTATATTAAAGTCAATAATAACCTCAAGTACACTAAGTGAAGGTTCTAAAAAAGAAGTCGTGCACTGCGCTCTAAAGGCGGGCGAGAATCTTGTCGGCGTATTATCGCTAAGTACCCTCTCGCGCATAAAGTCACGGTCACGTGTGGCCGAAGACCGCCAGGCGGCGATCCTGCAACTTACGCCCGGCAGACGTCGGTCCAGTGGCGCCCGGCGGCGAGTGGCGAGGCACGCCTACTTCGCCCGGCGCCCGATCCACGTGGCGGCCGTCCGCCGGGCGGCGATCACGCACCGCCAGCAGCGTCGGTCCGCGTGGCGCCCGGCAGCGTGGGCGAGCACGCCACTTCGCCCGGCGCCGATCCACGTGTGGCCGGAGCCGCCAGGCGGCGATCACGCAACGGCGGCAGCGTCGGTCCACGTGGCGCCCGGCGGCGAGTGGCGAAACACGCCACTGCGCCAGCGCCAGCCGTGGCGGCTTTAGCGTCGGCGGCGATCACGGCAGCCGGCCGGCAGCCGATCCGTGGCGCCCGGCAGCGAGTGGCGAGCACTTAGTGATAACCTCTCTGGTGTGTGCCACATCGATTGGTCTAAATCCTATGACCCTTTTGTTTAGGACATAGTTGTCATCTAAGTAATGTACGACAACACTAAGATAGAGTGCTTTTTGGTGGAAGAAAATCCATATATCTGATATCAATGCAAAGGAATACCTAACTCTCGTGAAGGCCTGTTTCAACATTGCTAGTTTATTTGTGTACATTTGCATATATATCATATGTAATTATTCTCCTACTAACGTGTTGGTATTGTAGGCAAAAATCACATTGCACTATTCTTTCAAAACTAAAGCTCTCACTCATTCTAAGTGGAAGATCTTCCATAACTATATATCATGCAATTTCGTCTCTAACTACATCGACATTGTATACCAATGTACTTACTGAACCGTCGGTGTTGAAGTTGAGCTGTATCAGGACGCCTCACCGTGCCTTCACCCCGTCGATATCTTTTTCAAGCAAACCTCCACGTACCGCTTGAGATGACCTGTTCTGCCACATGGATGTACATGTTATTTAGATTGATAGTATTTACAAATAGCATACACCATCTCACGCTAGTCCACAATTTTGACTATTCTATCCATATGTTGTCAGCACCACGCTCATTGACTACTGGATATGGACGTCAATCCCGGATGCAGCGATGTAGCGGCATCAGAGCTCAAACCAAAGCGATTCGGCGCCTGTTCTGGATGCATAGATGTAGCGCCATCATAGCTCGGTACGGATACCAATGCTCGCCCCTCAAGAATGTAAGAGGTATCCTCGATGCTTTACATACCATCCAAATAACGGTTGTCGGTGTTTCGTACAACCGGCAAGTAAATTTGTAAGTATAGGGGCCGCGCGTTCCTTCTCCTTGAATGGTTAGACTAACGGAGCCCAAGATGTATACTAGTTCGGGCCGAATATCCCTACGTCCAGTTCATGGTGACTTTGTATTGCTCGGGGTGTAGTGGGTTACAGAGTGTTACAAGCGAGGGCAAGAGGGCTGGCCTAATGCGCCTTGTCCGAGTATGATGAGGGAGAGCTGTGTGCTCGGGGGAGCTCGGATGCTTGGATCGGATCCGGACGAGTCGAATTGAATCGAATCGAATGCCCTTCCCTGAGGGTCCTACCTCCCTTTATATAGGCGGAGAGGGCAGGTTACACGGGAGTTTGAAGAAAAAAAGGTAGAACGTCGCTTCGCCGGAGTCCGGTCTTGATCTGGTGGATCGGCGATCGACGGTCCTGCTCATCCCACGTTTGGGTTGGTAGACACAGCGAGCGCCGTTCCGTTGGGAAGGGGCATACCTGCCCTCTGTGCGCCTGTCAGATGCTGATGTCGTCTATGATGCGCTCTGGTGTCGTCTCGGGAGGGAGCGCGTCTCTCTACTGTACATGATGGGGCAAAGGGACGGGTGCTTGACTAAGGCGGCCTCCTGGCCACCTTGGGAAGGAGCCACCTGCCCCAGCATGGCCGTCGTGTCCACAGGCAGCGACCACTCAAAGTCGATCGGTGGCGTGGCGGAGGTTCTTGAGTCGAGACTCGTTGGGGCCTCGACCATGTGGCGGTCGAACTGCGGGAGGCGTCGGACTGAGGCCAGGTCGGACCGCCTCTAGTGGGCCTGAACGAGGCCGAGGGTCCTTCGTAGCCCCACGAGGCCTAGAGCTGGGCCCAAGACAGATCATTTGGTGTTCCAACCAATATTCAGTGATAATCCCATCTGTAAGGGACGGAGACTTTGGCAATACCCCTTCCAGCACTCTGCATCGCTGCCAATCTTGCCGCCATATCCGTACGTCTGAGAGAAAAACGATCTTGAAATAAATGTATTCTTCGCTGTGGGGTACCCCTGGTATGAGTATTCGTCAACGGTAATCCATTCTATAATCTCTCATGTTAGAGGATAGTTGGGGCAAAACGATCACTTGATCCCAATGAGGGAGACTTGGGAAGCGATGATGTGGTCTCCTGATCTTGCTCTTGCCAAATATTTTATTTTAGGGAGATTTAGATATTTGCTACTCTTTAATTTCAAACTTCGACGCCATGTACAAATCATGCCACTGTAGTGGCATTTTTTGTACATGGCGTCGAATTTTCGCGTTGAAGGGTGGCAAATATCCAATTAATTCTTTATTTTATGGCAGGAGAGCAAAAAGAGAGAGCAAACTCGTAACAAAACAGAACAAATGAGAGAGCGAGTGGGATGTGCTAAACAAATAAGAGGGCAAGGGAGATGTGCTGAAGTGATGAACAAATGAGAGCGTTCAGGCTAATTTTATAGCTAGCATAATCGTCCATTGAAATGCCCATTGCACACGAGAGTGCAATCTTTTATTTCTTTCAGTCAATCAGTCGAACGTTGCAATCGGGCGGGATGAAATATGATGAACGTTGAAACCATCTTTATTTCTTTCGTGCGTCACATTGTTGTCCTTCTCTGTCGTTCCTCGAACGTTGCTTCACTGTCGTTCGCCAAACTTTACCCAGTCCCCCCTCTCTCCTTTTCCTCCTCTATCTGTTCTCCTCGGAATCCCCATCGAACCCCCTCTTTCCTGGTCCCCTCTCCTCTTTTTTCACATTGTGGTCCGTCTCCTCTCTTTTTTCTTGCCGAGGCATGCCTCCCTCTTTTTTCACATCGTGGTCCGTCTCCCTCTTTTTTCTCGCCGAGGCATGCCTCCCTCTTTTTTCCTGGCCCCCTCCTTTTTTCCTCTCTCGATCTCCCCGCCCTTGCGGCCCCACATGACCACCAGCTCGCCTCCCCAGCTCCCCTCAACTCCTCCACCACGCGTCCCTCCCCCCGCCCGGTCACCCCTAACTGTTGCCCTTCGCGCCCGACACTCCTCCCGTCCAAGCCCGATGCCCCTCACCACCACCCTCTCCACGCCTGATGCCCTACTGCCTCGCCTCCCACCACCCCCTCCCTCTCTCTCAACGGCCTCCCTCTCCCTCATCGTCCTTCACTTCCCTCCAACGCCCTCTGCCGCCCTCCACTACCCCTTCCTTAGCCCCTACATCGCCCTCCGCTCCTCACCTCGGCCCTCCCTCCACCTACTCACCCGCACCTCCCCTCCACCCTCCCCCCTCATCTCCCCACGGTGGCCGGGCGTGGCAAGGGGCATTGCAAGGCAAGGGGCTACGGCGTGCGGGCGCAGCAAGGGTGTGGCGCGACGCCGGGCGGCAAGGGCACTGCACGAGGTGGCCCATGCGTGGAAGACGTAGGGCGCGGCGCTGCGTGGCAAGGACGAGGGTGTGCAGGCGGCGCAGGCTTGCGTGCGATGGCGACGGGAAGCAACGATGGGGTCCTCCGGCCAGGTAACGCCTCCCTCACCCCTACACCTTCCCCTCTGTTGTGTGCTCGGCCGCGTGTCACGCTATTTCATGCCGAGCAAAGCATGAGCACAGTGTGTGCCCGTGCTTCCATGTCGCTCGAGCCTGCGTCTTGCCACGAGCCCCGCCCAGATGGCCATGCTGGGCCATGCCACCCATCCTTTTTGGTTTTGGTCCCAAGACAGGTCGAGCAACCTGTCGTCTTGACACGACTGTTTAACCGTCTTGAAAATTTGGCCGTGCCATTCATGCCTCAGGTCGACCTAAAAAAGCTCGGTCCGATGCCCACCTTTACTCCAGACTCTAGCTGCCATGACGTGAGGCGAAAGTAGAAACAACAAAAACCATCAAGGCCTCCAGCCAAAATAGAAAACAGAAATAGTGCCCAAAGTAAATACCATAAAAATTTTGTGCATAAAAAAATGAACGCCCTCTTGCTTGAGAACTCATTCTTAACACTCAGTACACCATCAGATTCATCTAACAAAATCCTACTCCCTCCATTAAAGTTTATAAGTCGTATTTTGTGAATGATCTTGTCTATATAGGTAGGACGTATTTCATATTCGAGTGCAAAAATAGTGTGATACTCTCTATACCACTAATAAGTATTAACTTTTATTTTATATTCTCTACATACATATATTGAATATAATACTTAGTACTAATAATTAGGGACGGTATAGTTATTCTTAATATTTTTTGTCTATGTATTAAGAAAAAATAAGGCTCTAAATTTAAAAAGGAGTACGTTCCTAGATGCTCAATGCCTGACACCTAGGTTCGTAGCTCAAGCAAAATCCAACCCTCCTCTAGATCCATGATCCGTCCATCCATCCAGCAGACCAGCAATGCATTGAGCGATATCCACCTCGAGGATACACGAGCCAAGCCAGGCCCAACAGGGCGGCACGAGATTCTCCCCAAGTTCTAGCGAGAGGTGTGAGCTGGCGACATGCCCACATGAGGACAAACCAAACTCCAGCCAAGTTACCGTCGCCGTCTCCCATCTGATCCCAACTGAACTCCAAGGAAGAATCCCACACTCGTAACTCGTAATTCCCCTCCAAGTGCAGGTCCCATCTCAGCGCTAGTACGATCCTATTTCTCCCCTGCAAGATCTCCTTTTCTGAGTTTATCTCTTCTACTACACTCCTCTTGGCTTGGCAACCACCTCTCTCTCCCTCCCTACCTGCCCCGAAATCCCAGAGAAACAAAGTCGCTTGATTTCTCTCTCAAGAGGGGAGAGAGAGAGAGAGAGAGAGAGAGAGGAGAGAAAAAGAAAGAGGGGGAGGGAGAATCACAATTCTGAAGCTAACAAGCGAAGAAACAAACAAAGGAACCAAGGATAGCACAAAAATAGCTTTGAGGCAGGCGAGCAGCGTCCCACTGATTGTACACCACCGCACCGCACCCAAACTCATCAGATACGCCGTTCGCTGTGAGAAAGGGAGGTACGAGATAGAGAGAGAGAGAGAGAGAGAGAGAGATATCAAAGATAGCACAGCAGCAACAGCGGGAGCAGAGGAGCAAAAGAAAGCCCAAACAAGAGAGAGGAGAGAGAAGGGAAGAAGAAAGCTTAGAAGAAGAGAGATCCACCTCGAAGTAACCCCTCCTTCCTTTCTCCTCTCTTCCTTCCTTCCTAGCTTGCTTGCTGCTAGTGGAGGAGCGGTGGTGTTGCTAGTTTACTACCCACCGCAGCAAGAATTGCTCTCCATTTGAGCTGAGCTGAGGAGAAGAGGAGGATGAGGGAGGAGGAGGAGCCGAGCTGGTTCGCGCGGTGGGAAGAGCAGCTGCCGCCGCCGGAGGAGCTGATGCCGCTGTCGCAGACGCTCATCACGCCCGATCTCGCCGTCGCCTTCGACATCCCGTCGCACGGGGGCGGGGCGGGCGGGGCGCGGGGGAGTCGGGGGCGTGGACGGCGCCTCCGGGGCGGGCGCGCCCGAGATGAACGGCGGGGCGTCGTCGGCCGCCGGGTCGAGCGGCGGCGGGGGAGGGGGCGCCGGGGAGGAGCCGGCGCGGACGCTAAAGAGGCCGCGCCTGGTGTGGACGCCGCAGCTGCACAAGCGGTTCGTCGACGCGGTGGCGCACCTCGGCATCAAGAACGCCGTGCCAAAGACCATAATGCAGCTGATGAGCGTCGACGGCCTCACGCGCGAGAACGTCGCCTCCCACCTCCAGAAGTACCGCCTCTACCTCAAGCGCATGCAGGGGCTCGGCAACGGCGCCGGGGGCGTCGGCGGCGGGGGTGGGGGAGGCTCCGGGGGCAGCCACTCCGGCTCGGGCACCGACGCCGCCACTGAGCACCTCTTCGCCACCGGGCCCGTCCCCTTCCTCCCGCCCGGCCGCGCGCCGGCCGGTCCAGGCGTCGACCCGTACCCGCCCTTCGCCCCCATGGCCACGCACCCCGCGGCGCACCACCTCCACCACCAGCCGCAGATTGGGCACTTCCACCACCCCGCCGCTCGCCCGCTCGGCCACTTCGGCGTTGGGCCCGGCGCCGGCTTCGACCACGGGTTCTTGAGCCGCGCCGCCGCCGGGGGCGCTCCGCCGGTCGGCCCGCCAGGGATGCACCGCATGGTCGGCGGTGGCGCTGGGATGGGGATGATGGCGCCGTCGTCCTTCGTCGACGAGCTGGAGCTCGGATCCCGAGGAGGAGGCGGCGGGGGCGGGCGCCGCGAGCTGACGCTGTTCCCGACGTCCGGCAACCACTGAGGATGGACATGAACGGCGACGGGCATCGGATGGCGGACGGCCTCCGTCCTCGGGTATATAAAATTCGTTTGCTCCCTGTTCTCCCTCTGCTGCAACTGCTGCCGCTGCCGCTACTTCCCAAGATCGGCATAGAAATCGAGCAAGGTTCCTCGCATCAGAGTCCAAGAATCTTGGGAATTAGCACTCCATGTCTCCATCCACCCTTCCATATCGCTCGCTACCTATCTCTTCCCCCATTGTTGCTGCGGCTCCTGCTTCTGTTCCTGTGTCGCTGCTACTGTATTTGTCATTGCTCTTCCACTTCTCCCCTAGCCTTAGAGAGGATTATTTAGAGGGTAAAAAAAGCTGTTGACAATTTGGTACTTTTGTGTTCGTCGTCGAAGAAAAACTCAAATCTTTGCGGATTGCGCCGGAGATACAAGGGTCAAAATCGCTCTGCTCATCTTGGTGACAATCACTTGGTTCTTTTGAGTGATGCCACAATTGCTTGTGAGCCTACGACCCTTCCAAAGAAGTGATGCAATCAACGACCATTGCAGATTACGTAGGCGTGTAGTGATGATATAGGCAGGGCTGAATGTTGGCAAGGACCCATCCTGGAGATGACTAAGTTTGCATCGGCATGATGATAATTCGGCCTTCCTGTGGAGCTCAATCATCTGCACGGCCAAAGAGATTCAGAGCTTAATTAAGCACCCTATCTATCTGTCTCGCTTTAGCTCTTACGTTCTGCTACGTTGCTGCTGCTGAGAACATGTTCAGAGCAACTCGAATTGGAGTTTGTTTGTAGTAATCACTTGTAAATCTGCCCGCGCGACCATAAAAGCTTTTTGATTTTCTTGTAGCCGTGAGGGAAAAAAGACCTTCTTGAATCGTGCAAGTACAGTGGTGCTTAAGTGTGTTCTTGTACACTGAACTCTGTTCAGGTCAAAATTTCCATGCTCTGCATCACGCTCTGGTCTGCTTCCATTGGATGTATGTGTGATGTGTCACTGCTAAGGAGTCAAGCAACTAAGCAAGATGGGCAGCCTATCCTTTCCTATGTTGATAGGTGCTCCTTTGTCCATCAAAATTAGGATGTGTTTGGTAGAGACTTTAGTTTCATCAGATCTGTGGATCTGATAGAGTTAGGTATTCCTTGCTCTATCAGATCTATAGAGCTGGAGTTGTGAGTACATTAATAGTGTTTATCTTGTTTATATTTTAGACCAACAATATAAACTTAATTCACTTTTTTTTTTGAAATTGGCCAGGAGCTCTGGCATTCGGTATAGAAGAAGACCCACACACGCACACCACACCACACCACACGCACGCACGCCACACCACACGACACCACACACGCCGCCGCCGCCTCAACGCCTCACACGCCTGCACCGAAGCCCTAGGGCTCGAACTCGGGTGGTGGCAGCGTCATCGGCTCAACCAAACGAGCTAAAGCTCGTTCGCAATTCACTTTATTTTATCCTATAAGTTTCAGATCTCAGATAAAGCTAGGATCTGGAGTTCTACCAAAGAAGCGCTTAGCAGTAACTTAGTAGCAGTGTAGGTAATGCAATTTCAGTAGTAGTAGTAGTAGCAGGTCACACACCTGGAAAGGGATTAAATTAGTAAAACCACGCCATTGTTCATCTGATCTAATCTGAATCTCCTGTGGCGTTTGCACAGCCATCTAGGAGTACTACGATCTCTATTGGCGTTGACGAGTCCAAAGATATATATCTTGATAGTGTATATAGACGTATCTTGAGAGAAGCAAGAGATTTTGCTGGCCTGCTGCAATGCTACTCTGAGAGAGAAGGGCATTTATTAATTTCCGAGGACAGGGGCATGTTGTTGTTAGGCATGACCGGGCATTAAGTGATATGACCACGAGAGAGCGCGAACAAGGCGTTAATGAGGAAAAATCTAAGCGAAGCGGAACCCAACTGCGCAGGCGAAAGCGAGGTGTGTGGATTTTGTTCAGGTGAGCGAGAGGCTTGTCCTGTCCCCTCTCTCTTTTTCCTCTCGCTTATGAATCTGATCTTTGCGCGAGCAAAGCTTTTGTCTTTTTTTTTTCTAACCCCTAGTTTTTTTTTGCAAGTTTGCTAATTGTAAATATGGCTTCTTTGGAAGCCGCGATAGACACCTACCATAGCAAATGAATCTATCGTACTTCTATATCGTGGCAGGTGGAGTTTTTATGGTCATCTATCGTGACAGCCTAACAGGTGGAGCTTTTATGGTCTTCTATCGCGACAGGTGACACATATCACCTCCTACTCCTTTCGCGATTGAGGAATGGTCAAGTTTATAATTTCATTCGGATAAGAACTAAATATGAAAAAATTGCAAATCGGCTAATTTGGCCCAAGCTTCAGGGCGAGTTGGTGAATGAATCGGCATAGAGCTAGTAGTAGTATGGTTTGCAAAACCGGTTTAGGGTTGAAAATCACTTTGAGCTTGGCACCAAAATTATCAAAAATTGTTAGAAATTGAATGGCTTTGAATTCAAAGTCTTTGAACTCAGCAAAAAAAAACAAAAATTCAAAAATCAACCGTCCAAGCGAAATTGTTCGATAGCCCTTTTTTTGAGCAAGTTTCAAACAATTGTGTTGATTTTCAAGTGATTTTTACTGATTTTCGATCGGTTTACATCGCATGAATTTTTGATTTTTTGCTTGGACGGTTTATTGACCGGTATAGTTTATCGAACCAACTTGATACAGTCGAGCGATTTTTTGTTGATTTTTGAAACCCTGAGTAGTAGTATGTGCAGCAACTGCGTGTGTCGAGATCGTCGGATAAAGCACAGTTGAAAAGTGGCCAATTACCCTATTTGATTTGTCTTTGTTTACCTAGACCGTTGATTACACGATCAAACGATTGGAGAGCCGTGTAGATAACTACGTTCGCCGTGGCTAAACTTCCTAGTGTTCCCTGGATTGAGCATGATGGAACTGGAGGATAGTGTGTTGGGCATAACCATATGAGCTTGGTGGCCCAAATTCGCGATTGACCTTCACTAGTTTTGTTTTCTTTCACCACGATTGACCTTAACAAGTGAGGGGTGGATTTCTAAAAAGAATTTTCAATTATCTATCACCAAATGTATCCCTCTACGAAATTTTTCCTATGCTCCAAACGGGGGCAGAAGTGCATCATGAAATAGAGTAAGCGCGCCTCCAACTAATTGTCACTCGAGGAGAGATCGTGATCCAGGTCACATGAATAAGATATAGTGGATTAGATCCTCACAAGTCGCAAGTCCTGTGTCTTCTCTGATCAGTTCAAACCACCACCACCATCATCATCAATCATCATCGAAGTCACAATTTCGTCCAGGATCGGCAACATGGCACCAGACTTTTTTTTTTGTTGAAAGGAAACATGGCACCAGACTTAGACATGCATTAATTCTTTGTCTACACAATTAGTTAAGGAGGCAATAGTACATCCCGTCCTTCTGGTCCCCTTGGTTCTTCGCTTCTTTGCATGACGAATTGACTGCTCAGTAATCGCACTGCGCGACCAAAAGCCTGAACATTCAGGTAGGTGGAATGTTGGCACATCAAAACACCTCCAAGAAAATGAGAGAAACTGATTGCATCCTTTGTGTCAAGTAGGTTTTTCTCGTTAGTTTAAGCTTTTAGATAAATTTATTGGTTTATACAACTCAATATAGATCCTTCGAGTCTAGAGATCTTAAGGCAAATCTTAAAGTAAGAGAAGGGATAAGTAATCAACATCTACTCTTTATTTATATTTTAGTAAGGGGTAAGTAATCAATATCTACCTTTTACTTATATTTTAATATTTGTGTAACTTTAAAAGAAAAAAGTATAGAAACACCTCTAAAAAATCAATTATCTGCTTTTATTTTATATCTTAAGTCTGAAGAAGTCTACGTATAAAGAAGAATATTAAAATATAAGTAAATTATTTATCTTTTCTCAACCGCTTAAGGTTTTGGATGACTGAGATGGCAGCTTCCCCAATCGTTCTGACGTTCCCCTTTTCACCTTGTACCGCTGAGCAAAGCAACAAGTTAGTGTTGGTAAAAAGCAGCTGTAAAAAATGAGCGAGAAGAAAGCCAAAAGAGATCCCATCCCATCTCATCTTCACCACTGTGGCAACTGCATTATTGCTTCTGTAACAACTGGGGTAACAAAAAAGCCACTTGGTACTTTGCTTATTTTTATCCACCCAATCTACTTTTGCTCCTTTTCCTGCAACCTTTGCCCCTCTCATGTGCTCTGCAGAAAGGCCAGTTTGCTAGTTCTGGAGGGGAAGGCGACGCAGCGCAGCAGCAAGGACAGGTAGAGCTAAGGATCTAATGCGCAGCGGCAGATCGCTGCCACTGCGTTGAATGAACAGGCGCGCCTATCCTATGTATCCCATGCTCCTTCCTTCCTACTCATCAGACGCCAGCCAGCTCGCTGATCCGGCCGGCGCAGGGGAATGTGCTGCCAAAAGCTACCGATCCAACGCCTTTTTATCGGCCCCAGGGGGAATTTTTCTATCCGACGGCCGACGACGAAAGCTACAGGCTTCTTGGGCGATGTACGGACTCACCTCGCCATCTGACGCTTCTGTTGTCGATGGGTTTTCAGTTTTTCAGATCTAGCGGGTTTGTTTGCTTGAAAGATGTAATTATTTTTAATCATATAAGTCAGTTTTTACCGGAATATTATTGTAAGTATTCACTTATATGAGGCTTTTTTTACCGGATTATTATTGTAAGTATTCACTTATACGGGGCTTAAGACTAGTTGGGCTTGTTGTCGGTCCATCAAACATTACTATTTTTTTCCCACACAGAGAAGTACATACGGTATATTTACAAACAATAGTCCGCCCTTTATGGACAAGTCCTACTGCAACCGCAAATCAATCTGCTGAGAGGCTTCGTATGCATTCGCTAGCAGGGTACTGGTGGGCAAAAAAAAAAAAACTTGTTAGGGTTTGAATCAAACTTACTTCGATTATAATAGATAATGAGTTGAAAATTGAAATGGATCAGTTCTGAGTGAAACATGTTAATAAAACTCAGTTCGACGGTGGCTTATTAACTTGAATTTGAAATAATCACTTAAATAATAAAAAATAATTTTACATTGAATTATACTAATTTCGAGAGAAGCTCGCCAGCTAGCCCTAGCAGTGCTTCGTTAACAATTTCATTCCGGTACCAAAACTTTTCCTTAGCAAGTAGGAGTACTGTAGTTGGTACGAGGGAATTTGGTGCTTTTATGGACACGGTAGATATATCCAACCCAAGATTGTTTGGGCAAAGCTGGAAATTAGTACCGGATAGGCTACCTTTTTAACCATAATAGAACCATTTCCAGGAGACCAGGAGTATCAAATTGCTGAACCGAGCCCTGACCTGTCGCCATTGAAGGCAGAGAGGCTGTCTTTCACGGTGATCTTTATTTCTAGAGCTTCATGTGCAGCCAAAAGGGGAAAACAACCCAGGGAAGAATGGGACCATTAGGATGAGTTTAGCAGGCCTAACAAAGTGACATTAGGGGTATGTTTGGTTGGTGGAATGAGGTTAAATGGAATAAGATGATCTTGTACCATTTGATTCTATTGTTTTAGGTGAATGGAATGGTTTTGCATCTATAGAGAATATTTCTCAAACTTATATCTCACCATCTAGGACAAAATGATTCCATTCAAATAACAAAATATATGGATGATATTTTTTTAAAACCATCTCATACATATACCATTTGATATAAACAATCAAACCCACCTGAATCTACCCAGTTGCCTTGGATGGACGTTGTTTTGGTAATGACACGATCCACTTATCATTGCAATTTTGAAAGTGCAAAATTCAGGTACAAAGCCATCAACTTGCAGATACGGAACTTCAGTGCGACTGCATGTCGGTTGTTATTGGGGTTCTATATTACTCTTTTTTGCTAGCTCCTTCTCAAACGGGTTTACGTACTATAAATTCACACCGTCAGGTTTGTTATAAAAAATAATTAATTCGTAAATATATATTTTATGATATAAGTTTCATAAAATATATAGTTTGTGAAATAAGAGATAAAAACTATAATTTTCTGATAGTTTATAAAAAACTTGTAACTTTATGAAATTTACTAATTTCTGGATGATGAGTTTAAGAGGAATGGATTCGTCTCCTGTAAAATCCACGAGTTTTTAATGTGCATCTTAGTGAGAATCAATATTTTGCTCCATAATAATATCTTTACTAAATCTTGAAAAGTTCCTGTGCTTTTCTCAAAAAAAATTTTCACGTTTTAGTCCCTAAAAAAATCCGTAATTACGTATAGATTCTTCTTACGATTTTTTACAAAGAGGATCTTCTTGTTAAAAAAAACACGAATCTTTCGTGAGAAGACCCTAAATAGATACCGAAAAAACGTAGTGACATTTGGATCATTCTGGCTATTTTTCACGAAAAGGACCTTTTCGATTTAGCGCTATCACGGATCCTTCATGAGACCCGAAAAACTGCGAAGCTTTCGTGAAAGGACTCTAAATAAATACAAAAAAAAACGTTGCCCGGCCGGCTTGGCTAATTTTGTTTTTTCCGCGTGTAGGTCCTTACGTGGTTTTTTACGAAGAGAGCCTTCTGGTTTAGAAAAAAACGCGAATTTCTCGTGAAAGGACCCTAAATAAATAATGAAAAAAACATAGTGAGTGACGTTTGAACCATTCTAACTATTTTTCACGAAAAGGACCTTTTGATTTAGCACAATCGCAGACGCGCTTGTGTCCTTTCAATTGTTTCTTGCATTTCCTCGACGATTTAAAAAACGACGATTTTTTTTTGTTTCCGCAAAAAAAAACGCACGGCCGGCTCGACTCGGATGGCGCAATCGCATATGCGCTTGTGTCCTTTCAATCGTTTCTCGCGTTTTCTCGATAATTTAAAAAAAAATGGCGAAAAAGCGAATTTGTTTCCGCGAAAAAAACGCACGGCCTTTCAATCGTTTCTCGCGTTTTCTCGACAATTTAAAAAAAATGGCGAAAAAAGCGAAATTGTTTCCACGAAAAAAACACACGGCCGGCCCAGCTCAGCTCAGTTTTTCCTTTTCACGTGTAGATCCCTCAAAAAATACGTTATTACGTGTAGATTCTTCCTGCAGTTTTTTACAAAGAGAACCTTCTAATTCAGGAAAATCGTGAATCTTTCGAGAAAGGACCCTAAATAAATACAAAAAAAACATAGTGATATCTAGATCATTCCGGTTATTTTTCACAAAAAGGGTTTTTTCGATTTAGCACAAACACGGATGTGTTTGTATTCTTTCAACCGTTTCGCGCGTTTCCTTGATGATTTAAAAAAAACACCGACGAAAAAAAAACAAAATTGTTTCCGCGAAAAAAAATAACGCACGCGGCTTATTATGCCGCGAAAACTATCCTAGTTGTCACTACAATTTCTACGCAATTTTAATCGAGGGAAAATATATAGGCACAATTTTTTGAAAATCATAAAGGCACTTTTGGATATAATCATTCAGTTGCGAAATCCGACCAGCTCAGGCGGTCACCACGCGAGCACACGTGGCCAAGTCACAATTTCCCACGCGTCACCCTGCCCGCCCGCTCAATTTCCTGCACGTCGCGGCACCTGCGTGCGCTCGCCTCGTCCACATGCTACGCTTGCCATGCATGAGAGCTTCCGCGCTCTCTAGGCGTGGATCAGAGAATCATTTTTATAAATTTATTCGGATGGTGCTAGTTTTGTCAAAAGAAAAAAAATAATTCGAAGAGGCTAAGTTCAGTGAATCCACGCCTGAAGGATCATTTCTGTAAATTTATTTGCATGGTACTAGTTTTGCCAAAAAGAAAAAAAATAATCCCAAAAAAAAAAAGGCTAAGTTCGGTGAACAATTCCCCATCGTCGCAAGCTAGATCTGCAGATAAACATGCCGATGCCAACGGGGATTGGTAGCAGCAGCTGGGCGAGGTAGACAGACAGGCCGGTGGGGGCCACCACTCGTGCGGGCCCCACCGTGGGGGTGCGGTGTGCTGGCTGACGAGGCGGAGGAGCAGCCGGGAGATCAGAATCTGAGTTTGTCCTTTTCTTGCCTCGCCCGTCCGTCAGTCGGGCGGCGGGCCCATGGCCATGCGTGTCTGCTTGGATTGGTGCCCCCCGAGTCGTTAGCTGTCAAGGAAAGATGCTTCCACCCATCCATGGGGAAAAGAAGAGGAAGTTAAAGAGGGAGCCTGTGCCTGTGGGCGATCTGATCGCGCACCATCCGTCGCCTTGGCGCTGCGGCCAGCTAGCTTACTCGTGTCGTGTGTAGGGTTGTTAAAAAATTTAAAAAAAAAGGAAACTTGAGACTCACGAGTTATTCTCACGCTCATGAGTTTAATCGAGTCGAGCTTGAATAATTCACGAGCTTACTCGAGTCTGAACCAAGCTTACTTAAGTCGAGTTTTAGAAACATTCTCGGTTTTTTCGGTTTGAAATTTTCGAGCTTATTATCGAGTCTACCAAACTTACAGAATAACCGAGTTTACTTGAGCTTTCCAGCTTATCAAGCTTATCGAGCTTAATCGAGCCGAACCCGAGCCTGAATTGAGGATCAAACCTCAACTCGATCTCGACTCAAACTCGGTTTGAACTTTATCAAGCTTAGGCCTAAAGAGCTATACTCACTTAAACTCGACTCGTTTACAGCCTTACTCGTGCCCCCGCCTAGAGTTGGACCAGAGCGTGCCGCAGCAGCAGACTCCGTCCCGTGCTGTTCGGTGCACTGTTTGGGTTTGAAGCGTAACCTTGCTATTTGTTGGTATAACTGCGTCTTATCTAACTTTTTAGTTATGTGTTCTATACGTTACAGGGTCGGTTTTTTTTACTAAATTTATTATGTTTATGATGCTGAGTGGGGCTCATGATTTTCTCGTGCTTTGCGCAGCGGTTTTGTACGACCGCACGCGTGCGTTTTTCAGTCTTGTTTACGCACAATTTAATTGGCCGTAATCGTCAGATTTGCATGATGGAAAGCCAACGGTGCTTATCCTTGGGCCAAATGAGTACTGATACTCCTCCATGTAATGATCGAACTGCTGGCTTGGAAGATAAGCCATGGAGAGAGAAAAAAAAAACTACTTCCAGGGACATAGGTCTTACCATCAAGCTTAACAAACTATTATTAATATAAAATTATATTATTTATTATTTAAGTGGTTATTCTAAATTTAAGCTAACGAGTTACCGTCGAGCCAAGTTTTATTAATGTTTTTTCCTCAAAATAAATTTATTTTAATTGTAAATTTATTAATTACTCTAACCGAAATAATTTTGATTGGAATTATTTTTTTTCTGCTCTAGTGTGGCATGTCTCGTTTTTGTCCCATGTTTCGGCGATGCCTGTCATTTGAAGGACGCATATCCGCACAAGCACGAATCAAGTACAAAATCATGACGATCCCCTCGGCGACCACGTACGCCGGATTGAGGCCGATGTAACCCGATTGACCTGGTCGCTATCCGCTACGTACGCAGCTTGTGCAAACACATGTGACGGACACTGTTCGCCCAGTACGCTGTACGTCGTCAGCCTGTGGGAGTTATTAATTCGCGGGAAGGACAAGGCCACTGTTGGGCCGGGGGCGCAAGGCGAAAGTGAGCGCATTAAGGACTCAAATTTCGTTTGAGGAAAATATTACATATAGATGAAATCTAAAATTTAAATGAAATTTTGATATTTCGGATAAATTTTGGTCGAAATAAAAAAAATCAAAATTCAAATTCGGTACGTTTGGCACCGAAAAATCGGGTGAAATTGCCAAAATTTTGATTTTTTTCACTGGCTGAAAAGTGGGTCAAACGACGACGAAAAATTTTGAATTTTTTTCTGCATAGTCTTGACACATTGATGATATTACCGTAGAAATTTTAGATTATTATCAAATCTAAGAAATTTTTTAAAATTTAAACATTGCTACTGTCCTGATAAAACGCTGACCGGTAAGTTTGAACCGAATGAAAATTAGATCAAACGAGGTTATAAAATTTTGAAATTTTTTATGGATGGTCCTGACACATCCATAATATTCTTATAAAATTTGCAGATGATGGTTAAGAAGTATGAATTTTTAAAAATTCAAGCAATGCTATTGTCATGCTAAAAGCCTTACCGACAAACTTGAACGAAAGAAAAAATAGTCCAAAACATGTTAGAATTTTTTTTTAAAAAAAATTGGATGGTCCTGATGTAGTATTAATGGTTATAAAATTTTTAGATGATGATCATGCTTAACAAATTTTAAAAAATTCTGACAGTACTACATCTTGATAAAAGATCGATGATCAATACATAGATTTGCTTTAGCAAACAAGAAAGGTTTAAATTTTTTGAAAATTTTATAGAAGGGTGTTAAGAAAATGTTTAAGATCTCATAAAAATTTTGAATCAAGATCACACACCAGTGAATTTATAAAATTCTTATAAGATACAATAACATTTATGTTCTTTCTCTTTTTGGTTTTTGAAATATAATATAACAAATGAAGTTCAGTGTTTACATAGATTTGATTGATCAAACAAAAAGTTAAAATTTTATAGAATTGTATTGAGGCAATTCTTAATCTCTCGTAAAAACTTTAGATCATGATCACACTCGAGAAAATTTATAAAAAATCTAATAAGGTTATTGTCCCAATTATGTTCATTTTATTTTTGATTTTTTAAAGATAAAAAATGAAGTTAAATTATTTTGAAAACTATTTTGTATGATCCTACGCTACTAAATATAATACCATAAATTTTTTAGATAATTATCAAGCTTGTACAATTTTATAAAAATCTGATAGTGTTTCTGCCTAAATTTTAAAATATCTCAAAAATT
Source organism: Guadua angustifolia (assembly GCA_036346375.1). Lineage (NCBI taxonomy): Eukaryota > Viridiplantae > Streptophyta > Magnoliopsida > Poales > Poaceae > Guadua > Guadua angustifolia. The sequence continues at coordinate 34,300,705 of CM070509.1, read as the reverse complement.
CAGTTTTTCAACAAATTTTCATGGAAGATGACTTTCTTAAGGGTTATTGGACTAAATTTTGTCAAATTTAGCCCTAAAAGTTTGAAAACCGGCCAAAAATCATGAAATTTCGATGAAAAAACGAAATTTCGATGGTTACTATAGCAATTTCAGTTTATTTTTTATTTGACCGGTAGTTTGGATTTCGTGGTGGCCAGAAATCTGAAATTTTGATGAAATTTGTATCCTTGCTGCCCATCGATCGTACTAGCATTGTTTTATTTGGTTCTCCTCTACATCTCTACTATATAAAGTAAGAGTTTTGTCGGGGATTGGCTATACAGTACCGAGACGACCATGGAAGCCCGGCGCCAACCGACCGTGCCCTTGCCCGGACAACGCATGCGGTACCGACCTTCCGTGCACCCAATTTCAAAACAAACCAAATGGGTCCTCGACAAGGCGACGTGGCATTAAATGCATGGTGGCTCGTGGATTGCGCCCGGGATCCGCCGCCACGGTCCATGTTGACTTGGTCCACGCCACTGTGCCCACGTCGCGTGGTACCCGGCGGGTGGCGCAACCTCGTCACTGCTTCGTCCTCTGATCTGCGCTCCTGTAATAAATGATTTGTCTCTGTAATTCTCTATAAATACCCCCTCCGCGATGGATCGGGGTTGGAACCTCTTGTAATACACACACACTCACGCTCTGAGCCTTTGGTAGGTCCTTAGGACCTCTAGGTTGCTTTGGGCCCCGGAAAAAGGGGGTTTACCCCGGTTTAGGGGCCCCCGGGGCCCGGTTTGGGCCCCCGGGACCCCCTTTGGGGGGATTTTGGCGAATGGTTTGGGCCCGGGCACGGGCCCACAAATTGCCCCGCGACCTGGAGTTGCCAACCCCCAGAAAAAAATTTTAAGGGACGGTTTTCCCCGATAAAATAATAAAAATGGGTGATGAAAGGTTTTAAAAAAGGAGGAAACCCAAAAAGCCCAAACCAAACCAAGCAATTTTTGGGTTTTTAACAGGGTTTAAATTTTTCGGGAAATTTTTAAAAACCCAAACTTGGGTTTAAGTATTTTTTCAGAATGGGTTAATTTTTTGTCGTTTTCCCATTTTTCCCAAAAATTTATTTTCCCCCTTGTTTTTTATTGCCCTTTTAAAATATTTTTTCTTAAAACCCTAAAAAAGCCAAACCTTTGGGGGCGAATTTCCCGTTTTTAAAGAAAGGGTTTTCTTTTTGAAAATGGGAATTTGGCCCCGGGCCCCAAAAAACCCGGGTTTTTTTTGGGGGGAACCCTTTGGGAGCCCAACCCCAAAATTTGCATCCCCCCCCGAACTTCCCAAATTTGGCCCAGGCTTTTGGGTTTTCAAACTTATCGACAAACCGGAAACCTTGGGGCCCTTTCCATCAAGGCCCCCCGAAAATTTTAAGGGCAAAATGGCCCGGCCCCTTGGGGAAAAAAAACCCAAAACGAAAGCATTTGGGAAAATCCCTTTTCCCAAAAACTTAAACCCAACAACCCGGCTTTACCCCCAATCGGGTTTCCCCCCGGGGGGCCCCTGCCACCCCCCGCCCATCCCCGGGCGGGTTTCCCCCCCGCCCAAGGGGCGGCCCCCACTTTCCCCCGGGGCCCATTTCCCCAAAAGGGTCAAAGGGCGCCCCCACCCCCAGGACCCCCGGCGTCCTCCCCAAACCCCTGGGAAAACGGGGCCCGGGGGACCCGGCGGGGCAACCCCAAAAAGGGGTTTCCATGCCGGGCCCAAGGGGAAATTTTGGGGACCACATGGGAAGGGGCCCCCTGGGAAAATTTTCGGGCCTTGGGAAAACCCGCAAGGGCCCCGGGTTAAAACTGGCCCTTCCCGGGAAAGGCGCAATTATCCCCGGGCCCCCTCCCCCCGGGGGGGCCCCCCTTTAAAAAGGATTTCCAAAGCCCGGCCCAAAAATTTCCAACCCCCGGGCCCAAAACATCCCCGGCCCGGGGACTTTCCAAAATGGCAAAAAAAGGGGAATTTTTGGGGCACCGCAAAGGCCCCAAATTGAGGCCCCCAAACCCCTTGTCGGCCCGATTTCCGCCCCGGAATCCAAAATCGGCCCAAAGCCGAGGGCAAGGGGCCTTTGAGCCCGGGGCCCGCCCCTTTTGTTGGTGGGCCCGGGGGCCCCCCCCCCCCCAAAGGGCGCCGAAAAGAAGATTGGCAAGGGGGGAAACCTTCAAAGGGATTTGGCGGGCGGGACCAAAGGGGGAACCGGAACCCCAAGAAAGGGGAGCGCCAAGTTGTTCCCCTGAAAAAGGGCCCCCCAATGGGAGAAGCCCCCCCGGGGGTCGTAACCCCATTTTCCGGGTCCCCAACCCCCACGACTCTGCCTTTTCCCAAAAGGTTGGGGCCCCTTTCCAGCCCCCAGGGGAAGGTGGGCCGGGGGGAAACCAAAAGGGAACCCGGGTCCAAACCGCTCATCGAAAACCCCCCCCGCCAATTTTCCCCTTCGGGGGCCGGCCCTCCCAGGCCCGGACCCAAAACCCCGGGGCCCAAGCCGAAACCCCCAAAAGGGGGGCGGGCCCCCCATTTTTGGGGACTGGTATGGGGGAAAAAAGGCCGGGTTTCGGAAATCCCGAACCAAGGGGCTGCGGGCCCCGCGCCCCTTAAGGGGCCAAAACTTTTCCCCCACCCGCCCCAAACCAAAACGCCTCTTCGTTTTCGGCCCGAAAACCCTGGGCCCCACTTTCCCAATGGGCCGACAATTGAACCGCCCGGTTGGCCGGGACCCTCAAAAAGGCTCCTGGGGCCCGGCCTCTAATTTTGGCGCAAACCCCCGGATTGGCCCATAACCCGGGCCCACCCACCTTACCGGTGGTGGGACCCCCCGGGGGCGCCTTTGCCCGGAAACCCCCAAAAGTCCGGGGAAAAAAAACGATTTTCCTTTCTTTTCCCCAAAACCCCCACCCCCAAAGGGGGCCCCACCCGGGCCCCCCAAGGCTGGGCCAAAAACCCCCGGGTCCAAACCGCCAAAGGGGAAAAGCGGGACCCCCGGGGAAGGCGGGCCCCCCGGGGGGTATCCCAAAAGAACTTCAGCCCATTCTGGAAAAGGCCGGGTTTCCCCCCCCCGGAAGGGGGCCCAAAGGGGAAAATTGTGCCCCAAGCCGGCTTGCGGAGTCGGGAAAGGGGAACCCCGGCCAAGGCTTTAGCATGGGTTTGGCCGCCAACCCGGGGAAAGCAAGGAAATTTTGGGGCGCGCCAATTTCCCCCGCGCCACAAAATACTATAATTAACTAAGGAATAATTTTCATTCCAAGACATCGGTACCAAAAAAAATATATATATATATATACAACTCTATGGGCCGGGCACTCGCTCGAGGCCAAGGAAAGCTTTTGCCTATAATCGGCGATTTTGGCTTGAGATCGATCACCTTCCACGCTTCACGACCTTCATTAGCTTCCTCACGGAGTTGCTCGATCTCCTCTTTATCTTGGTCGGCAAAAGCGGCCGTCTTGAGGCGCCTTTGCTCAAGCAGGGTAACCTCCTGCTTGAGTTCGCCCACTTCCCTCCAAATTGCCGACACGAGCCGCTTTCATAGAAGCAACTCACAGAGTTAGGGACGATCAAGACCTCCTCAAAGTCGCCAGGTTTTTTCAAGAAGTCATGCGTAAAATACCCCAAGTAAAGCTCCCCGTAAAATCCAAATAAGGAAAGTCGTGGCGATGCCAGAGCATCCTTACCTCGGCGACGCTATGCGCTTGAGTTCACCCAGATTGCTCAAAAATCGCCGCTGGATATCTCCGCACCTCGGCAGGAGGACGCCAAGCCCGAGTCCCGGTGGGTGGATCGCTCGAGGGCGACGGCTTCCCGGGGAATCGCCATGGAGCGCCTCGCCTCCCCGAGCGAGCTCTTGCTCGTGGTCTTCGCCGTCCTCCGCGAAGACGTTGTTCGCCTAAGAGGCAGCGGAAGGTCGCCTCAACATATCGCTCGCCGGGGCTTCAAACCTTCTTGGGCGATTCTTCGCTCGAATCTTGAAGCTTCGGCCACCTCTTGCACGCCTATCAGTGCTCGGAGGGCCGGGGTTTCGCCCCTTGGTGGTCGGCGAACTCCTCCGCCACCTCCACTTCTCGGCCATCACAATGTCGGCGACCTCGGAGCATATCGCCGCTAAGACATTGTCAACGATCTCGTAAGCCACTTTCCGCAATCGAATGAACCTCGAGCTATGTCGCCCACGCCGCTTAGGTGGGGCTAGCTCGGTCGCAAAGACACAAGAACAAAGCTAAGGCAAAGCAAGCGCCGAGACTTACCCTTGGCCGAGCCTTCCTCGGCGCCGTAGTTGGATTCTCACGCGCCGCGAGCACCGGGCCATTTTCTCATCGGCGGCTTGAGTGATTCTCGCCATTGGGGTCGACCTCCTCCATGTCGACCCCCACCAACGCTCTTTCCCGATTGCTCGGGCTCCGTCACGGTGAGCGCCCGCCGATAATCCGAACTCCCGAAGTTTATGGCTCGCGCGTTCTCACGCCTCGAGCTCGCCAGAGCGTCTCTGCCGCCAGACCATCCTCGATCAATCTCCTCCGCCTCGATTTGCTCGATCTGAATCGCCAGGCTATAATTCTTCAACCAGAGCCTCAGGCGGCTTACCTCCATCCGATTGGTATACTCCAAGTGTCGCCTCGGGGGGTCTCCGTGTGGTGCCGTGCGCTTCTTTGACGCCCGGGTGCTTGCGGGCGGCGGCGCGCTTTTTTGCCCTTCCTTTTTGGCCTCGTCATGGGTAAGCACGCCGCCACCACCCGCCTTGGATTTGAGCTCGGCCACGCCTAGCTCCAGGGCGGTCTTTTCCTACCAAAGGACAACGGGGCGATGTTAGAATAGCTCGGATGATTGTTCCCGTGCGCAAGTACTCAAAGAAAGCTCGGTGCCCTTCCCGAGCATAAACGACCAAGGGGCTTACCACGCCACACCGAGCAAGCACGTTTTTGGCACTTGGCGGTCGTATGAAGTTTTTGTTCTTCGGGTTCCGAACATCTCGAACCCTCTTCTCGACCCAAATGGGCTCGGTCACACCACATCGCACGAGGGTCAAGACGACTCAAGCGGTATAGGCGGACAAAATTGCCGCAAGTCATGGGACCTTACCGGTTCCCTTCATGGGTGAGGTCGCCCCACCCGCCGATTTTGAAGAAAGGGTGCTCTCTCTGCTCGATATCCGCCTCGAGAAGTCCCTGACGATGTCCCGCCCGGTGAGCCCTATGTTTGTGAGCTCGTGGATCGCCATCGAGATCCGCCTCTCCTCGTCACCAAGCGTGGCGCCGTTGTTTACGCCGCCGCTTGTGATAGCGCAGAGTTTCCAGCAGCCTTCGGCTTCGCAGTAGAATTAATGCTCGGCCCACCGCGGACGGAGTCCTTGAGGGTGAAGACCGAACTCAGACGGGCGATTGGGCCTCAAAGTGAGATAGAGCACCGGTGAGCGAAGAGCCCCCGGTACGGAAAAGATTGTAAAAATGGAAGAAAAGATCCGACGTAGGAAGGACGCCCACGAAGCCTTCGCAGAGGTGGGCAAAAATGTTCAAAACAAGGATGGAGTTGGGGTTCAGGTGGGTGACCTCACACTGGCATTTCGCTAGAACGCCTTCCAGGAACTCGCTCTCGGGCATCCGGAGCCCATTGACGGTGTACCGTGATCTTGCTCGCACCAAACCGCGCCATGGGAGGACTCAGACGAACGGACGCCGCGGCAGGAAGAGGAAGTTTGGAGTTTAGGAAGTCTGGGGCGGAGTGTTTACACAGAAGATGAAGATAAAAGAAGAAAGCAGCAGGCCTTTTCAAAGCGCATCTGATGCAATTCAGAGGCGAGAAGCCTGACGACGGGTAAAGGCAACGATTGTCGCCAAGCGTGGCGGTTCGGTTCCAAAGCGACTGGCAGGCGCAGCCCCGGAAAAAAAAAGGGTCTGTCAGGGCCATGCCGCGACGCTTCACAAGGACGGAGCCGCTGCAAAATTTCGCGCGCTCCACCCACAGGTGTTATTCGGCCCGGGTTTCGACCAAGTATGCTCGGCGCTGTTGTGGCGCCAGATATCCTCGGCCAGTCGCCGGATACCGCAACGTGCCTTCCTCTCGCTATAGCCCTTTCTTCCCGAAAGTGGCAGCCAGACGCCATGCGCTTCTTCGCCACAGGTTCCCAAGCCGAGCATGGTTCTCAGCGCCGTGGCGTTTTTCCGCCATCGAATCCCCACCCCGAGCAAATAAGCTCGTTTCATGACAGAGCTTGTTCACCGCATGATTCCAATCCTCTTTAGGAAGTTTAGAGGCTCAAGGGGGGGGCCTCGGCAAGGCCTCCTTCCCTTTAGTCTCGGGGCTAGCTGCTCGGGATTGGCTATACAATACCGAGACGACCATGGAAGCTTGGCCCAACCGACAAGGTTTTGTCCTGACAACGATGCGGTATCGACCTTCATGCACCCCACCCGAAAGCAAGCCACTCGGGGTCTCGACAAGGCGACGTGGCATTAAATGCATGGCGGCTCGTGGATTGCGCGCCGGATCCGCGCCGCCACTCACCGTTGACTTGGTCCACGCCCACTGTGCCCATGTCGCGTGGTACCCGGCGGGTGGCGCGGCACTGCTCTGCTTACGTCCTCTACAGTAGCGCGCTCCTTGTAATAAATGATTTGTCTCCTGTAATTCTCTATAAATACCCCCCTCCCGCGATGGATCGGGGGTTGGAACCTCTTGTAATACACACACTCACGCTGAGCCCACTGGTAGGTCCCTTAGGACCTCTAGGGACCCCGAGCAAGCGCTTTGTAACACCCTCTCGCATACTAGTGAAATCTATCGACGAGGGTTGTTATCTCCACCGCGAGGCCCGAACCAAATAAAATTGACCCTTTGTGCTTCCAATTGTCCCAAGATACCTCGCTTCTTGCTCGCATACTCTTAGACGTACAACCCTTGCGGAAAAGGGGTCTCACGTTGATCCCTCATTCAACAAGTAAGCTCGGCGGGGGACGCTATCCCGAATCGTCGACAAGTTTCTTCCCGCGGCACTTCATTAAAATTATCCATCTTTGTCGTTGCTCTTTAATTACCCACCTTTACCACTGCTCTTTAATTATCCACCTTTATCATTGCTAGTGCTCTTTGCAAATAAATTTTTTATCGTAAATTGAGTTTCAACCATTGTATATTCAGATTGAACAATATTATTCAGATAAGATTAGTGCTTTTTGCAAATAAATTTTTATCACAAATTGAGTTTTCAAGTATAACGCACTGCAGACATGACTAGTTTTTTTTTGTCTTTCTATAATGAAACTGTAGTCTCATTTTTGACTCGTTCTTGATGTCGAAGTATTGGCGGCCTAGTATGTATTTGCCTCGACAAGATCAGATCCGAATTTCAAATATCCAAATTCAGATCCAGATTCGGTCTTACCAGATCCGATTCGAATCCTAAAAAATATGGGCAGGATATTTAAACAAAGAATATCCGATCAGATCCGATCCGTTTTCACCCTTAGCTGCGACGCATGTGAAAGTGCTGTGACAAGTTCTTGGCTTTTGGAGTTTTGTGTCGTCGATAGGAGCAGTGGGATCGCGCAAGTTCTTGGCTTTTGGAGTTTTGGGTCGGTCGGATCGACGCGATCTGGGCTTCTGATGCATCGCTTTCTGCTGGACGTCAAGACGTGGAATATACTCACTTAGCGTAGATGTAGATGGGTAGCGATTACGGTTTGACGAGCAGAGGCATGAAGAGCCCTCGATGAGTACGTGCTTGGGTCGAGTACAGTGACGGTTCAGCTGTCATCATTTGATTCTTATCCATTAATAATCCATAAGGCCATCTCTAAAAAAAAAGTCCATGAGGTTAAGGTCTTTCCAAAATTCCAGTTATGCCTAGTTCAACACAGTTATTAATTTCGAATTACCTTTTAGTAATGAAAAACATGATAAAAATGATGAGCAAGATTACCAAAGAAAATAATCGGTCGGCTTTTACTAATGATGACAAACCAGATTTGTTTACAGTATGAGGACGAGCACGACTGTACTAGTCCAGTAGCCAAATCCATGCTGATGGATATTTCGTGGGCTTTAAAATCTAAAACTACGGGGCAGGAGGCCAGCAACAGCCCGCTGTTGGTAAATGGTGTGAATCGGGCTTCCAACGCATGTCAGCTCTCTCCCTCTTTTTCATTTTCAATACACGTCAGGCCTATGGTATGACGGACATTTTTCCTTTGTAAGACGGCAAGATTTTATAATAGAATCCTGAACGAACTCGCTTACTAATCAGATAGAGATGAAATGTTTGGTCAGCTGTGTTTTTAGCCTGCGTCGGTCCCACTGTCCCGTGGATCATCTGCATGACTTTTCCATGGTGGCGGTGGATTGGAGTGTTCTTGGTGAGGGTTGGTGACTCGATTCACTTGTGTAGAATCCCCACACTGAGGCACCTGATGCAAGGGACCGCCGTACTGGTGGTCTGGTGGACGGCCATGCGAGCTGCACAGGGTGAACAACACCTATGGGAGTCACACACACAAGGCGGTCGATGGAATGCGAGACGCAGGCTATGGGTGTGGAAACACATGGAGCAACGTTTCAACAACGCAAGAACGTCAAGAACGCATAGCCACCAAGTTATTGACAAAATGTCACGTATAAATTGTGTGTCTAGCCAGTAGCCGAGGTGATGCTGGTCAAGGAAGTGGGTACTATGCCTCGAAACCATCTCAAGATGCATATTTCTCTCGTGGAAGCACTGTTCTAGATGTGAAGCAAACTGTGCAAGGCAAGAAAGGACAAAGCTAAATTCTATTGTCTAGTTCGTACGCCCTATTTGGCGTCCAGTAATAATTGAGGCCGGAATCGTAGAATCGGAGTCAGATTTCAGGAGGAGGGGTGTTTGGCTGCCACCGGAATTGGAATCGTTGAATCCATCCTCAATTTCAAACCTTGGGCTACAGCTAACTCTTTTTTCTCCCCAACCATCTTCTCCCCCTCGCCCGCTTTGCCATTCGCCCTTCGCATCTCCAAACCTCCCGTGTAGTCACGCGGTGGCGCAAAGTCGCGGATTTGGGCGCAGCCATGCCGGAGTTGCCGAAGGAGGGGTGGCTCCGCGGTGGCACGTCGTCAGGGCCCAAATTGGCACCCAAACAAAAAAAAGTTGGAACCTGAGTCTGATTGAATCAAATTCAAATTCTACATGTGTAGGATTTGTAATCCAATTGAATGAATCAAATTCAATTTGTAGGATCCAAACGGGGTGTTATGGTAAAGTAGAATAAACCCTAGCTTTGTTCTTGTCTTCAATTTATCCCAAAATTCCTCAAATGATTTCAGTTGGATTCCGCTCGAAGTCGATTGGGTCCTGACAAAGGTATCGTGTTAAATCTAAATCTAATTGGAAATAAGATAATCGTCGAGGCAAAAGAAGATTTGAAATTTTGAACTCGTAAGCCTGCCGTTGCTCTCTTTATTTTCCTTTTCTTTTGAAGGTTACCATTTACTCTATTGAATATGTTAAAAAAAACCCTAAGCTTTTCTGACGTCTTAACACCCAGTGAATGTCGTTTGCAACAGCGTATGGACCGGGACAAAACCAATTACCGCTTGCAAACGTTAACTAGCCATGAACTCGTACTGTTAACTAGCCAGCTTACGGTTCCCGGTCAAATACTATTTTAGAAACCCTGGATCGATGTTGAGTTACTGAAGAGTAAAAGAGCACCAGACAAGCACCACTGTGTAAATTAGTCTTGTCGAAATTGGAATTCTTATACAGCTACCGTCGACGCTACACAGTAGTTCCACAATAGAAAAAGTTCCGACACCAGAACAAACTTCACTTAACTTATGACAACACAACATCCAGAAGTTTTAACAAATTTCGTTCCCCACATTCCAGCAAATAGAATCTCCTAGCCATGGTTGAAGGACTGGTACACCGGAACCTGCAATAGAAACGGCATATCCTTGTCTTTCAGAGAGATGACATCCAAAACGAATGAAACTGAAGTGGATAATCTATATACCAAATTGTGCTACTCTTGCAAAATTAGAAAATAGACGTTCATACAAAATATATCCGAGAACTACCCTTGCAAGGCGCATATTAACTAGGATGTTATCCTTAAGGAAGTACTCAAACTTACAAATCATGCGCAAGGCTATCCAGTTGATAGGCTCACCTGAGAAATCATATGGCCAAGATTGTCATAGCAATGCGGATACATCATTGCTGGGGTAGCCCACTGTGGGTAAACAGCGGTTCCAGAAGAGGACCCCATAGATAAATCAGGTTGACCAAAGTACACAGAAGGTTGGCTTCTTGACATGCTAGCAGACTGCACATAACCAACGCCATACTGCATAAACTGAGGCACAACAAAATTGAAGGCACCTGGGCTCACACTGAAGTCAGGCACCGGGCCTCTAACATACCTGAAAAGTAAACATGTTACTGCTTCATCGTCTCATCACGAAGATCCACTAGTGGCAACAGAATTTAACAGATGAATATGCTAACCTTTTGTAGTTACGATCATAGTCAGGATCGCTACGATCTTTTTCAGTATCCTTAAAAACAGCAACCCTGGAACGGCTGTTCATTGTACTGACCTTGTTCTCGTCAACAGAAGGCTCAACATTCACTGGTTCATCTCTGCCAACAGATAAAGCTCCCAAATCACTTATGCCTTCAATATCAGCAGGAATGGAACCATTGAAAATGCGTGCTCGTGCTTTATTATATTCCTCTATCCTCTCTTCAACAGTTTTTACAGCACCATTCTTGGCTCCAGCACCAGCTGCATCATTTTGGGACGCTTTAGGCCTTTGACAGATGACAAACTTAAGCTTCTCTGCTACCTCATGGTCGCTTTTTGCTTGTTTGCTGGGAACTTCTGACAAAGCAATAACTGGACATTTGCTTTCAGGTGTTTTTCTTGCAACTATCCTGCTAACCGAACCATCTACTGAGTTATCTGCTACTGTAGTCTCTAAACCATAATGTTGTGCAACACGATGAGCAGCACAGCGGAGGTAAGAAGTTGGAAAATGTTGGAATTCAAATTCATGCAGTTGAGGATTCTGCATAAATTGCTGTATATCCAATTCCATCCGCAAAACTGTCGTACAAGAGAGAAAAAAAAATAATCATACAGTAATAAAAGATGAAAGATGAAGAGCTATGTAATATAAAAAAAAATCAAATCTACAAAAACAATTGCAGAATAACTTAATCACAAAAAAAGACTGCAGATTAATTTGTAGAAATAACCATTATAAGTGGATCTGAATTGCATCAACCAGCTAACATCTTAGAAACTGAAAATTGACTACATAAATCAAAATTCAATAACATATACCAGAAGTTCTACTCTATGACAATAACTGTTTTACAACCCAAAATCATTTATTCCCAGTCAGCTCCCATGGCAAGATATTTTCAGGCAAGGTTTCACCCAATCAGTTATTCCATTTCCTTCTTGCAAATACCATTTGAGAAAACAGCCAAAAAAAGTTAAGAATTTCACATAGGACTTTAAGAAAGAATCAAATACTCGACTTCCATGGTACAGTTTCAGGTAGATTTTTGCATAACTTGTTGTTTAATGTAGATATACACAGTGCTGTCAGAGATGCAAAAGGTGCACGCCTATGCATTTGCGTGAGATGCAGCAAGGCAAAGCACCTCAAGTGGCACCAGGCGCGCCTTCTGCTCAAGGCAGGAGGCACCAAATCGCACTCCTCACAGCCAAACACGGATTAGGATAGGAAGGTGGAAATAAAAACCAAGGGCAAAAGGTGCTGGGCCTGAAAAAAGCTGAAAAAATAAGGGAGTGATCCTAAATCTCATATTCTAGGGTCAGTTTCAATCCATCACTGACACAAACTTGCAAAGAAAGGAAAAGGAAGAAGATAAAAGTGTAAAACAGCTGCAAGTGAAAGGCGCTCATCCTCATCGCCTAATGGAAATGTGGAGATTAAGCTCATCGATCACCATTCTCCCTCCCTGCAGCCTTTCTCTAGTTGCAGCAGCGATATCAGAAAATATGGTATATTGGTATCACATTACCTGTATACTGAAGGGGATACTGATGGTGTATCAAGTAACTAGAAAGGCCTGACTGAAAATATATCTTCTTAACTGACCCAAACTACCAAAATAGCAGTTATTTGTGGAATTCAGCACAAAATATTTTCATTCAACACTAATTCACTAATTGTTATTCAAGTAATGGAACACAGTAGGTCTGAGAATGAAGAACAAGTATACACAGGACATGCCTCAAGAAATGAACAATAACTGACCATCAAAACATAAAATGAGTTACATTCATATATTGTTCAGAGATATTGGCACATTAAAGCCTGACTTGACCTTACAAGTTCAGTCTCATGACACTAGCAGAATGATGTCCATGAACTTCAACCTGCCTTTCACCACCCAAGAGTTTTAACAGGTTGAAGCACATTCTATTCAGCCAACAGAAAGTCATTCACACTACCAATACTACGAAATAGTGAATTTCAACTTATGCTTGATTGAAACTATTACCTAAACTCAATGTCAGTCATATATTTATACATCCCTGATTCATAAGAGTTCATCACTTCCCCCTTTTTAGTAACATACTAATATCCCACAATAATTACTAAAACGTCGGCGTGACCCCCATCAATTAAAGCTCTAGACGACAATAAACAAGCATATGTTCACCATTATTAGCAATACTCAGATACAATAAGCCAACACTAGAGCAAAACTACTGGGAGCATTAGTATGGTTCTGTCGCTCGTAGGCGTGCATAACAGCAGCATAATCAGCACTGTAGCAGGCAACAAGGAAACTACGCAAGCCACCACGCTACAAGGTTAACAGATAAACATATCGGCCAAATTCAATTAAATTTCGCAGGAATTCCAGAACATCAATTATTTCATTCCTCTCGGAGCTACCACGAACCACAGGGGCTCCCAATCCCCAATTCCACACCTAGAGTACACCACGAAGCAAAACCCATCGACACGAACCCACAGCAAACGACACATCCACGCAGAAATCACCCCGCGACACCGAAACCCTAGCCGCACGAGATGGATAGAGAGTTGGAGAAGAGATAAGGTGAACCCGTACGTACCAACGAGGCGATGGCGAGGGTTGTCGAGCGCCTCGACGAGGAAGGGGTCCACGTGGGAGGCTACCCTCCCGTCCACCTCCACCCCCTCCCTCGGCAGCCCCTCCTCAGTGGTGGCGGGGGGCGAGGACGGGGGCGGCGACGCGGCGGCTGCGGCGGCGGAGGAGCTCATCGTGCGGCGGCGGGGGTGGGGTACACGGAGGTACACGGGGGCGGAGAGAGGGAAGCTGCGGCCGGGGACGGCGACTCGCCTGCCTCTCCCTTCCCCTCCGCTTCCCGTCCCGAAGTGGCCGTGACCTTGCGGAGAAGGCGCAGCGGAGCCCGAGAGAGCAAAAGAGGGGTTCCCAACGCGAGCACGGCTCTGGATTTTTTAACGCCGCGTGGGATCTGCGGTGCGTTGTGCGGTTGGATGCTTGGACCGTTCGTCTGAGATCCGACGCTTTGAAAGAAGGATGGGACTATTTTAAGGTGGAGTTCGATTTTTATTCAGTGATTTGGATCTTCCTCGGTCACGGTCTGAACAAGATTATATGCAGAGTTCCCAAAAACCGTTTCAGAAAAAAAAACTGTTCGGAATTCGAAAATCAGAAATATCGAGCCAAAAATCGTCAAAAATCATAGGATTAAAAATTTTGAAAATAATTCAAAATAATTGAAAACCGGTCTGTTTTCACGAGTCAAAAAACGCTCAAAAATCATCAGAAACCATAGGATTAAGAAATCAAAAAAATGAAAAGTAATTCAAAATAATAAAAAATCGGTCGGTTTTCACGAAAAACTGCCGGTTTTCACTGAAAACTGACAGACCAATTGAATGCTCTTTAGAGCTTTTTTTGAGCGATTTTCGCTAGATTTCTTTAAAAAATCGAGTGGTTTTCACCAATTTACGTCGCATAATTTTTTTCAATTTTTTTTTAACTATACTGGTTTACCGACTGATTTTGAATCTCTAACCGTGGCAGTACAGTCGAAAACCGTGATTTTCGTCAGTTTTTCAAACCTAGATTATATCCCAAAAATCTAATAATTCATCCGTCTACAATTCGCCACCAAAATAAGTCGTTATTTATTCTATATTAGTTAAGTGATTGTACATTGCAATGGAAACATATTTTTGATCCAAATAATCAAATCATGTCATGTGTTTAAAAAATAAAATTGCACTCTTGAATTGCCATGTGAGGGAGAAGTGGCGAATGGCCCGGCGGGGGCAGTGTGTGAGTGGAAAGAGAGAGATACGATTGGTTTTCTTTTGTTCATGAGAGATGGGGAGAGCATCTTAAGGCTTACAATCCATATATTAGCGTGCTATTTTTCTTGGTGAGGAGGAGAGGAAGGGCGGGTGAATACTGCCAACTCGTATTTATATATTAGTATAGATTACTTTTACTGTATGCTATCACCAACATACATCTGACATAGTCCCTTTGTTAGGCCCGTCATTTTTTTCAAAATTGCCCAAAATGCTTGGCAGGCTTGCAGCTTGTTTCCATCATAGTAATCAATATCGTACTAGTATAGCCGGTATATATCATCTTGGCCTCTAAACCAGTACAAGGTAGATACCATACCTCTCGATACCAGTTAATACTAGTCATATCGGCTTTGATATTGGGCAATACAGAACATACCGATTTCAATACCGGTCAATACAAGCACATCGACAAAATTGATAATATGGCTTATTAAACTATATGTTATATTTCATAGTACTACTATGTAATTAGAGTAATATTACATGTTAAACCCAAAATGATACATGGGTATAAATCGGTATTAGCAGTACAAGAGCCAAACTGCTGTAACCTCGGTATCGACATGCGTGGTTTCCATCGCCTGGCTGGTAGGCCCCACCTCGGGAGAAACGAAGCATCCCTGCCCGGCGGCGCGATCACCTCGGCGGCGCATTTCCCTCCGGCGACATGGCAATGGATGAGCGTGGCACGGCGCCCCCACCAACTCCTGCTTGGCGATGGCGCCACTCGTGGAGGACGGTGTGTCAACAGTGACGGCCTCCTATGCTGGCACGCCAGCAGCGACGGCCCTCCCAGGAGGTGCCCCCACCGGCGTCCTTGCTTCCACCGCATAGCCAATAGGGATGGACACATCTTGGGTGCCCGATGGATATGGATCTTGAGCAGTATGAGGAGGTACACCACTACCAAACAGCCCATCCATAGGGACTACTAGAAGCAAGTTGTTGAATGTTGATTGGTTGATTCCATCACATGAGATGATTTGTGTTTTCTACTCGGTGAATATTTTGCTATCTATCTGGACTTGTCATGCGTTATGGACTTGTAATCACTTATTTTGCTGTCAATGTGGGCTTCATTGTAATGTGGAATGGTAATGTTATGCACTTGTGCGACCTATCAGTCTCAGGTCCTATTTTGTCAAAGATTATGGACGTAATGTCTTCCTCCTCTTGTATGGCCTATAAAGGTTCATGTGCTTTGATGTTAAATTATGGATTTCTACTGTTATGAACTAGCATGCCATAGAACACCTGTTGCACATATCCCTGTCTAAAGGCAAAAAAATCTTGATATTATACTAATACATGCTGTTCTTAATTTTGTATGCCATAGATATGCATAGCTAGGATGGCAAATAATAGAACTGGGAAATTTGGCATCCTTGGGCAAAATGGTCTTTTCCGCATGCTTAACGGATAGATATTGTCGGGGGCCGGGCAACCCTTGGTCGGTCAGCACAGTCAACCGGTCCCCTAGCTCGGAAGGCCTCGATCAAAGACTCGGATCAAGCTCGAGGCCGCCGACCTAGGGCGCAGATTCTCCGAGCTCGGGGCCCTCACGACCGGCCGCTTGGGATGATTCAAGGTCGGTGGCGTTCCCTTGATCCCGCACACGCCATCACTTGGCGCTTCTGAGAACGTGGGATCATGGAGTAATGCGGTAGCTGGCAAGGATCGAACGGTTTCCACCGGCTATCAATGTGCATGAAGGCCACGATCCGCGGAATACTCCTTAACGCTGCAAGGAGAATGGGTATAAGATCGAGGCTTTGTAAACACTTAGGAGGAGAACCCAGCACACACACCCGAAGTTCAAGTTTAGACTTAGCATCGCCAAGATTGAGTCAGAACCCTCTCTTGTACTCACAAACATCGTGAACCACCACCGCAAGGTGACTGGAGTAGAGCTATTACCTTCTCGGGGCTCGAACTAGGATAATCCTCCATCTCGCTCGTTGTCCCCTAGCTCGACCATCGACCTCCTCGACCTCATTCCCCGCTCGAGCAAAGCGCATTGTGGTCCCATTTCTCATTGACCCTACCTCATTTTTCTGCGGTTGGCGATCCCGATCGCCGACAATGGCGCCACCGTGGGGCCGATTGCTTTGTTCATTCACAAGAAAACTCCGAGGTCTTAGGAGCATGACGTTTCCATCGATTTAACACTCTTGAAGTGGGATCGGACGCGAGTCCGGCCCGCATCCTCGTTTCGCTTTCCCCACCACCGTGAGCAAAGACGCCTTCATGGCGACGCCCGGTGAGGACGCGGCGGGCGGATCGCGACCCACAAACTCCCGAGGATGCTCGTCGAATGGTCCACGCTATGCGATCAATCAAAGCCATTACGCGCCCGACGGAGGACCAGAGAGGCTCCTCCTGGGAGCGCCTTGCTATTGCTCGGATCATGGTCGATCCCGATAGGGCAAAATCGAGCTCTTTGGCGGGCCTTGGCCGAAGAACTCGACCATGGCCGCAATCGAGGCCATTCTCCGCAGCACAAGTCACCGCTCAGGACCCTTCCCGAGAAGCGCCGACAATTCATCACGCCGTCGTAGGCGCACCCATCGGCCGTCGCCGAGGCGAGAAGCGCCTTCGTCTCGTCAACACCCTCGGGGCAAGACCCCGACAGCTGGACGCGAGGTGAGCCACACGAGCTCCACGCCAACTGGCAGCAGGTCACGGGGACTTTCCCCCGACATTCCGCCAGCGCGTCGCGCCGACAGACAGACCGCTCGCAATACCTCCCAGCGACTCCGTGCTCGGCATCATGACCGATCTCGCCAAGATCGTCGTCAAGGAGCCCGGCTCGGATTCAGACAAAGAAGGAGATCTCGTTGGCGCGATCGCTCGGCAGACACCCGTCCCGCCTACGGCCAGTGGCGACTCGACGACCTTCGTCACAGATCTTTGGCTCGCTTCGGTTTAAACCCACTTTGATCGAGCGCTTTGACGGAACCAAGAACCCCGACGAGTTCCTGTCCATCTACTCGGCCGCCATTTTGGCGGCCGGAGGTGACGAGTTGGTCATGGCCAACTATCTCCCGACCGTTCTGGACGGCGCTGCCCAAACCTAGCTCTTCAACCAGAAGCCCGATTCCTTCAAGTCGTGGCGCCAAATCCAGAGCGCCCTCCGCTCCAACTTCCAGAGCTATTACGAGCGGCCAGAGAGGGAGAAGGACTTGGATCGCGTCATCCAGGGCAAGAGCGAGCCTCTTCATGATTTTGTGCGGCGGTTCATCCGCACAAGGAACCTGATTCCAAGCATCTCTGATGAAGCAGTTATCAAGGCCTTCAAGTTCGGCGTTCGCGACCGGCGCCTTACCGAAGACCTCGAGATCACGACAAGGCTCAGCGTCAACAAATTGTTTCGCATGGCGAACAGACGCGGACGTGACGACGCCGTCCGCCGGAAGCGCTGACACGACCAAGGTAAGCTTGGTCTCGAGCCACTCGAGGTGGCCCGCCCAACTCCAAGGGCGCCACCAAGACACCCGCACTAAGAAGCGGAAGCGTGACCGCAGACCGGCGGAGGTCACCATGGGTCATCGCTCTCGGCGGACGGCCAGCGTGAGGTCCTTGAGGTCCGGATCGACTTCGGATCGGACCCGACCTCGTCAAGGTCGGCCTCGATCCCGCCAGCCAGTGGCCACCCTAGAAAGAGGGCCGGCTCGACCTCGGAGGACCGACGCCGACCGCAGGAGCCGGGGACGGTCGGGTACGACGAGGCGAATTTTGCTCGTTCCGCAGGCGGCCCCACGACTGCGGTCCCGCAGGCTTGGCAGGAAAGCTGAAGCCTTCTATGACGGACGTGGTGAGATGCCCGTGTTCCGGGATGACGACCACCGAAGGGTGAATGCTCGGTCGAACACGGCGACCTCGACTGAATTCCAACAGGCGAAGCGCCGGATTGACGTTATCTTCGGCGGCTCGGCGACCTACCGATCCAAGCGAGATCAAGGTCACCGCCGCCATCTATCGTTACATCAGAAAGCCCGCCGAGCAAAGATTGCAAGTGGGCCGGGCCACCATCACCTTTTTCTCCGGAGGATGCCTTACAAGGTATGGCCCGAGACTTAAAGACCGCTTTGAGTCGTGACTCGACCATCAAGAACACAAAGGGTCGGGCTTGTCATGGTCGACGGCGGCAGCTCTCTTAATTTGTCAGCAGCGGAAGCACTCGACCGGATGCGATTCCCGATCAAAGATCAAAAGCATCGCCATCCCTTCTTCGAATCGCTCACGGAGCTCGACTACTCCCTTGGGGCGTGGTCTTGCCCGTCACCTTCGGCGGCTCGGACAACTTCCGCGACCGAGCCGATCACCTTTAAGGTGGTCAAGGGCGACCTCCGCATAACGCTATTCTCGGAAGGCCCGCCTCATCAAGTTTATGGCGCTAATCATTACGGCCATCGGTGCATGAAGCTCCTGTGCCCCAACGGCATCGTTCGCGTCTTGCGGTGACTGCAGCGGCACATGGTCATGCAGACCAAGGCCTCGCGCGCCGCCGCAAGATGCCGCCCAAAGAAGGTCCAGAGGTGATTTAAAAGAACGCCCGTGAGGCGGCGATTCAACCCGGCCGGGGCAACAAAGGCCGTCCGCCGAGGAAGGCGACACGACGAGTGTGTCCACGCCTCTACCGAGCTAAGTCCCAAATAGAACTCGAGCTCGCCACCTTCCTTCGCGCCAACAAAGGTATATTCGCTGGGAGCCCGCAGATATGCTGGCGCTCCAAGGAGGTGATCGAGCACAAGTTACGTGTCGAGCCGATTCTAGACTCAGGCGCCGAATCGCCGCTTCTCCCGAGAGAAGGTTGCGGTCATCAAGGAAAACCTTGATAAGCTCCTCAAGGCCGGCTTCATCCGCGAGATCGACTACTCGAGTGGTGGCCAACCCGGCCATCGTCTGCGTAAGAAGGGTGGCAAGTGGAGAATGTGCGCCGACCATACGGGTTGAACTCGGCCGCCTGGGACAATTTTCCTTCACAAGATCGACCGGATCGTCGACTCACCGCCAACGCCAAGATGCTAAGCTTCTTGGATGCTTACTCAGCTACCACCAGATCAAGTGGCGGTCGACGACGAGAGCAAGATCGCCTTCATCACCCGTTCGCACTTATTGCTACACGACCATGTCGCTTGGTCTCGCGCAATGCGGGGCAACATTCCAAATTTGATGACTAAGACCTTCGAGCCGCAGATTGGGCGAAACCTCGAGGTCTACGAGATGACATCATCGCAAAAGCCCTCCGGAGCGACCACGTCTGTGACCTTGAGGAAACATTTGCAAACCCGAACAGTACAAAATCAAGCTCAACCCCGAGAAGTGTGTGTTTGGCGCAGATCGTGGAAGGTCCTTGGATACATGATCGGGGCTCGGGGTTGGTCCAAACCCGAGAAGATCGGCCATCGAGAAGATGGAGCCCCGACCTCGATCAAGCAAGTACAAAGCCTCACCGGCCGCATGGCGACCCTCGGCAGATTCATTTCGAGGCTCGGCGAAGCGAGGTCTCCCATTCTTTAAGACCTCGCAAGCATGGGGCTTTGAATGGACTCGTATAACAACGATCTTTCGACGAATGAAGGTATATCCGCATCCCCACCCTCCTCATAACTCCATGACTGGCGAGAGGTTGCCGCTTATCTTGCGCCCACCGCCAAGCCGTGAGTGCCGCCCCTAATTGCGAACGGGGCACAAAGAAGATCCAATTTACTATGTCGGAGGTCTTACATGGCCCAAAGGAGCGTTATCCGCAAGTGCGTAAACCGCCAGATGCTCTTCTCATGGCCTCGCGCAAGCTTCGACACTACTTCCAGCGCATTCCGTGGTCGCCCCGAGCAACTTCCGCGCGGTGACATCCTCGCGAATCCGTATACGGCGGACGGATAGCTAAATGGGCTATGGAACTGGCGGCGTTTGACATCCGTGTCGTGGCTTAACAATTATCAAGTCACGGTGCTTGCCGACTTCGTGGTCGAACAGACGCCGCAGCCCACAGGCTCGAGGTCAAGAAGAGAAGCCCCGATCATGTTCTTCGACGGCTCGAGGTCCTTCAAACGCCGGGCCGATACTTATCCTTACCTGGCGCACCAGCTTGAGGTATGTAGTTCGTTTTGGCTTTCCTGCGACCAATAACATGGCGTAATATGAAGCTCTTTGGCGGGCTTACGAGCCCGCAAGTCCTTAGGCGTATGACGGTTGGTCGTGAAGGAGACTCGGCTCGCCATCAACCAAGACAACAAGGACTATCAATGCTCGGGGATGCAATGGCAAGGTATCTCGCCGAGGTCCGAAGATGGAGAAATGGTTCCAGAACTTGGAGCTCGGCATGTCCCTAGGAAGGACAACTCCAAAGGTCGACTTTCTCTCCAAGCTCGGCTCTTCCGACGAAGAGATACCCCGACGTCATCCTCGAGACGCTGACGGCTCCATCTATCTCCGATCAGGAGGTCGTGCTTGCTGTGGTGGAAGGTATTCCCGCATGGGCCGAGCCCATACACGCTTCTCGCACGGGCGACTGCGCCCCACCCCGCTAATGTAAGCGTGATTAAGCGTCGAGCAAGCTTGTATAAGCTCGTGGATGGAAAGCTCTACAGACGGAATGTCTCTGGCATCCTGACTCGGTGCATCTCCACGGAGGAGGGTAAGTACCTACTCAACGACATCCACTCAGTCTCGTGGGCGACTCTTCAGACAGACGATGGTCGGCAAGGCCTTCCGTCTCGATATTATCGCCGACGGCATTACAGATGCTCGGGATATTGTCCGGACCGCCGAGCATGTCGGGCTTCACGCCAGAAGGTACACCACCGGCCTACGCCTTCGACCATTCCGCTTGCTTCGCCTTTCTCGACACAGGGGCTCGATATCCTCGGCCTTTCCCTGTGCAACCGGGGAGAAAGTTCTGTTCGTGGCCATCGACACATTCACCAAATGGATTGAGGTCGAGCCGGTCTCGACCATCACCGCCGAGTCATTGCTCGCTTTTTTCCACTTGTCCGTGGTCACGGTATGGGGTCCCATGCGAATTATCACCGACAATGGTACTCGGTTTACGATGAATTATTCCAGAATTCTGCGAGGACATGGGCACCAAAGTGTGCTTCGCCGGTGGCTCATCCTCGAGCAACGGAGCGGCAGAGCGCGCCAACCACAGATCGTCCAAGGCGCCAAAAGGCGAAGTTACGATGAGCTCAAACGCTACTGCAGACGACACGGGTGGACGAACTTCCCACCGCCTTATGGTCTATTCGTACCCACACCACCGTAAAGCAACAGGTCCACACCCTTTCACTCGTGTTTGGTAATCGGCCGCCCCGCCTCCGGAGGTAACGCCGGGCTCCGCCAGGTCGGTCTGTCGACCACGCCGACTTCGAGCAAGAACGGTCTCTTGACCTTGCCCTCGCGGAAGAAGTAAGATGCCGTGCCATCGCTACGATCGGCGACACCGCAAGCTCTTCGCAGACATGCGTCTCGGTCAGACGACCTAGAAGCTCCTTGTTGGGGACTTAGCCCCGAGACGGATTCGTGTATTGTCCAAAGACCAACAAGTTATCCCATCATGGGAGGGCCCCTATAGAGTCGTTTCAACAGATCGCGACGGGCTTATCGGCTAGCGATGCCCGATGGCGAGAGCTTTCTAGCTCGTGGAACATAGATCAACTTCGAAGTTTTATGTGTAATCTCTATACCTTTAAAGCTTCAATAAAAGGATATTCTCCGATTTCTATCATTCATGTCTTTTTCTTTATGAGCGCCTCGTAATTTTTCTTCTGCACGACTTTCAGATTCGCTCCTTAGTCCGGGTATCACGAGCTTTACGCTCACCCCGGTGGTCGAGCTCAACGTAGTCAAACTCTTCATGAATCACTCACCCCATCGGTCCGGTTTGAACTACAAGCTCGGCGACCTTGGCTATTGAGTGCGTGCATGGTCGTGGTCGTGGAGTTGGTGATTTATTCACCGGGTTCGCTTGTCGATTTCTTTTTCGCGAGTACTCCATCTCGATTCTGCAGTCATGGTCATTTGCTCGTTTTATACTTGTGTCCAAGGTCGGCGTTGCTCGACCTTAGACCCAACGGGTCAAGCTAGGATGTAACATCTACGAACCACCTATGGATCTTGATCGCGAATAAGAAGCGCACACTTCAAAAAGGTAACCCAAACCAGCTTGATAACATTCGATGTTTTTACAGATCAAGGATGTTTGAGCTACAGATCCTCCATCTCGCTGCGAAGCTTCTTCTTACTCGAGCTTCGGCGACTCGCCCGCAGCTGCCGAGGCTTTGGTTTGCCGCAGAGGGCCTCGTTGGTTGCGTCCGTGGGCTCGGCGACGCTTAAATCGTTGAGTTGGGCCAAGGCGGTCGCCGCCTCCTGGCACGCCTTAAGTTTCTCCTCCACCTCGCGACTTTGGCCTCTAGCTCGAGAGCGCCTTGGTTGAGGATGATAGCTCGGCGACAGCCCTCTCCAACGCCGACCTTGGCACGCTTCGTCGGCGGCGCCGTGGCAGAAAGTGATGGTTTGCTCCTTGGCGACTTCCTCAAGTGCCACGACCTTGGCGCTTCGTCCAAGCGCTGGGCATGCGGCGGCTTGTTCTCGGCCGCCTTCTCAAGGGCCTCGATCCGGCGCGCTGAGGGTCTCGAGCGCCGAGTCAAGAAGTTCGCTCATGGCGGCCTTCTCCAAAGCTTCGACCATGGCGCGCCTCCGATCAGGGCCCGATCGCCTCGATTAGACGGCTCAATTAAGACCTGGGCGACGGACTCGGCACCGCAGTGTCCGCCATTGCAGGCATCCAGATCACCGGAAAAATCAAAGGTCGCCAGTGTCTCGCTTGGGTTCACTTTGCGATCTCCGACCCTCGAACATGGTTCCAAGACCTTGCAAGGGTTGCCGCCACTTTGTTGGGTGAGGCTCGAGGCCGTCCTTGGTGCTACTTCTACGACCTTGAGCCTCGGGGCTAGCTGTCAGGCCGGGCAACCCTTGGTCGGCCAAGACACAATCGTCCCTAGCTCTAAGGCCTCGATCAAAGACTCGGATCAAGCTCGAGGCCGCCGACCTAGGGCGCAGATTCTCGAGCTCGGGGCCCTCACGACCATTGCTTGGGATGATTCAAGGTCGGTGGCGCTCCTTGATCCCGACACGCCATCACTTGGCGATTCTGAGCGTGGGATCATGGAGTAATGCAGGCTACAGGCCATGATCGGAACAGCTTCCACCGGCTATCAATGTGCATGAAGGCCACGATCCGAGGAATACTCCTTAACGCTGCAAGGAGAATGGGTATAAGATCGAGGCTTTGTAAACACTTAGGGAGGAGAACCCAACAAGACACACACCCGAAGTTCAAGTTTAGACTTAGCATCGCCAAGATTGAGTCAGAACCTCTCTTGTACTCACAAACATCGAACCACCACCGCAAGGTGACCGGAGTAGAGCTATTACCTTCTCGGGGCTCGAACCAGATAATCCTCCATCTCGCTCGTTGTCCCTAGCTCCGACCATCGACCTCCTCGACCTCATTCCCTGCTCGAGCAAAGCGCAGCTTGTGGTCCCATTTCTCATTGACCCCTACCTCATTTTCTGCGGTTGGCGATCCCGATCGCCGACAGATATGTATAACTAGGATGGCAAATAATAGAGCAGGAAAATCTGGTATCTCCAAGCAAAATGGTCTTTTCCATATGCTTAACAGAGGAGATGTAACAGACAGTTGATGATGATAGCATGTAGTACCAGAAATTTGGAATTTGATGACATATAATAAACAAAAACTTATTCGAGGATGAATCGGAAGAGAATGGGTTATTCGATGGCAAATAACAGATTTCATCTAGGCAACATATCACCTATGTATAAAATACTTCAATATATATATCATTACACCAACTAACAAAGTTTAAAAAGTTTAAACTTTTTAAACTTGTCCGAATTTTCTATTTTTTGTAACTCTTGATATATAATGAATTTGAACCTAAAATTTTATACATAGGTAGAGTAATCTATGAAGTACATCTAAAATTTTTTTCAGAATTTTTCATGACTTTTGTTAGTTGGTGTGTACGGTGTGTACACGGGAAGCTCTGTGTGCACAGGATATGTTGCCTTTCATCTAATCTCTCTGTTCCGATATGGATAGCTTTTAAAAAAAGCTAATACTAATTGCCGGTGTGGGTAGACGTGGCGATAACTTTTCCTCCACATCATTTCAAATGGCGAAGTTACGTGACAACGATAGCAACACATAGATTAGACACTTATTTTACCATTAACTAGTCATGTGCCCATGCGTTGCAACGGAAACTCAATTTGCGATAAAAAGTTTATTTGCAAAGAACACTAACAGTGGTAAAAGTGGGTAATTAAAGAGCAGTGGCAAAGATGTGTAATTAAATAGTAGTGGCAAAGGTGTGAAATTTTAATGTAGTGACGTGGGCAAAGGTGGGTAACTAAATAGCAGTGGTAAAGGTGGGCAATTTTGATGAAGTGACGTGGGAAAAAACTCTCACTTTATATAGTAGAGATTTGTTTGGAGAGGGATAATCAAGAGATGATATAGTTTGCCTAGTCTGGTACAAGCCATACAATGAAAAACAACAAAGGATCTAACCGTTTGTGAAACGATGACAACTGCCTAGATAACACATAATGCACCGATTGAATAGCAACAACAAAACACGAAGAGCACGCACAATATAGAGAAGCAAAACTTTGTCTTGTTTATTAGATTGATTCTATTATACAATGGGGTGCCATATTTATAGTAGAAACTCATAAGAGATAGATTCGGATTCGCCCACAATGAGATAGAGTTCAAATATATTTAAACAACTAGAACTCATAGTCCTATCATATCTCAATACCCCCTTAGGCGAATATCGCGTAATGCACAAGCCTCATGAAAAATTCCTCTCAAAAACTCAATGAAAAAATGTAGAGAAAAGAATACATTGCACTCATATATTGTGTTACAATAGTTAACTCATTAAAAACCTTCGTGTAAGAAAACTTTAGAAAAAACTCAGCAAGGAAAAAAGTACAACATATAATCTTTTGGACTAACGTGGTATCTTCAGGGTCATGCTAAGAGTCATAGTTCAGGGATTTAATCCCTCTTAATTCTGTATATCTCTAAGTCATCTCATTCCAATGCTACTCACACATCTTTGAAAACTAGATGTTAGCAAGAACTTAGTGAATAAATCTACTAGATTTTCATATGACTTAGTTTGCAGGATCTTTATCTCACCATTCTTTTGGAATTTGTGAGAATAGAAAAGTTTAAGGGCAATATATTTCGTGATATTGCTCTTTACATAACCTATTTGTATTTGTGCAAAAAAGCAGCATTATCTTCGTAGATAATTATGAGGGTATTGACGGTGTTAATGCCACATAACTTCTGGATATAGATAACCACACGTCTTAGCCAACAAGCTCATGTAAGACTTCATATAATGACATATTCTTTGAGTGGTTGGTAGAAGTATCTACCAATATATGCTTAAAGACAGCCAAGAAACAGATGTATCACCGCAGAGAAACACAAATCCAGTATGAGGTTTGGCACTGTGTGGATCAGACAGATAGCTAGCATCCATATATGCCATCATGGTCAAGTCTTGATCTTTCCGATAAAATAATCTGTGACACCCCCACTTTGTCTGACCAGGTCAGATCTAGTGGAAAGTATCACAGAATAGAGTTGCGTCAGGATCAGCTAAGGAAAACAACATATGCACATGTAGAAACTTCCACCATTAAGTACACGAGGATTTATTTTTATAGTACTTATAGTACTGTCTTAGGTCCAGTTACGGTGATTTCTGTACTGCTCGTCTATTTATTATAATAATACTCTAGTCCCTCCCTCTAGAGAGTCTTTAATTTTGTCAGGTCTTGGTCGTCCGCTCCCTCATATTCATAGCCTTCCACAGCAACATCAGTATCGCAATAATAATTCATAATATCATAAATGTCACCCTCTACTTTGCCTGGGTGAGTAGACATAGCAGGTTCTATAAACCAATAATAAAAGCAAGCCTGAGTACTCTAATACTTAGCAAACCGTGAAAAAGTATATGTATAAATTTATACTAGGCAAGGTTGCGTGCAACTGCACGCCGTGTTATGTGGGCGCGGGGAAAAAATCGACGAAAAGACGCAAGCGCGAGTTTCAACATATTTTTCACACCGGAAAACAGCAGAAACCGAGTTACGGGGGAAAAAACAAAGAGCTAGAGTTGTAGAAATATCTTTTTCGACGAATTATTTGGGAAATATCGGAGACCGAGGTGGAAAAACGATGTGGAAAAATAGTCTAGAGGGAAAAGGGTGAAGAACTATTAGTGACGACAACCTTTTTTGAGTTGCACACATATTTCTGGTGACGAAAACATTTTTTCCGGGCAAAACGGAGAAAGGACCTAGACGTGATGACAACCTTCTTAGAGATGCACACATATTTCTGGTGACGAAAACATTTTTTCCGCAAAAAACGGAGAAAGGACCTAGACGTAAGGAGCGAGGACCTATTTGTTACGTTTTTGGACCTGTCCGCTATCCTGAAAAAATAGAAAAGGGCATATCCGCGATTTGAATTTAGCGGGGGTCTTTTCCGTAAAGCACCGCGCGAGGGACCCGAATGCGAAAAAAAATAAAAATCTTCCTCTCACAAAAATTCACGGAGGACCTATTTGTAATTTCGAGGGACCCATCCGTAATTTGGAGGAACGGAGGGGGCTTTTCGCAAAAAAACAAAAGTGACGCGTGGACACCGCCTCCTCTCGCGAAACCCAGGCGACATTATATATAACATATACATGTTTATATACCCCCAGCCACCAAGTCGTATATCCAAAGTAGCTCTTTATCCAAAAATATCCATGCCTTTACCCATTTGTTGGAGAATGACAAGTTTTAATTTATAAGTCTATTGACGGTAGAGCAACGTGGGATCTTACAACCTATGTTACAAAAAACCCACACGACGCACTTCCAAACTCAGAAGTTAGGAGTGATATCATATTTTACTCTGATTAGAGATGTAGTACAGCTTTACCCATAGTATCACTTGACTTATAATGTTCGACCAATGCGTTACCTTTGGCGTATGACATAGCCAAGGAGAAAGAACCTTTGGCCAACCCGTACACTGACCTCTGCTTATACCACCTTGCCTCACTAAAGGACGCGGGTCAAGACTCCTACCTGATAGTCTATCCCTAGGGTGACTCCTACCTTGGCAAAGACAGCTACTTGGTTGTTTACTTAGTTTAGCCCGTCCCATTCCAGATCTATGGTCAACACAGTTAGCGTCGCTTTTGAAGTATGTCGATGTTCAAGACTTTGAGTCCCTTAATTGAACTTACGGAAAATAAACAAAATGTGGGCCCCTAGATATCAAAATGGAGACTATGGGAATGCTTCTTTATTAGCCAAGCAGCTTTGACAAATTACACAGTTTATAGGATGATCTAGGTGATTGCAGAGTGCTAATCTCAAGTTACAAGATGTCTTCAGATGTTCTTAGATGTTTTTCAACAGCAACGATTAGCCCCCTATTTATCCTTGATGAAGAGACGGTAATTGATTTCCAGAAGGGGTGTCATGTAACCGAAAGATGCCTTTCCCACCAAATGGTGCCTTCTCGTTGAAGGGTGCCTTTTTTGGTGATAACTAACAGGTGGTTGCGTGTTCTTATCAGATAACTATCTGCATGGAGATATGTGTGGAAATAAACCACTTGTCTTCGACCAGTTTGCTGGTTAGAGTGGCTATTTCACTGGTCGACGACCAGTGTGAAGGAGTTTGACCATCCTGAACTGAACTGGTCGAAGATCTAACCGTTCAAATAGGGATGTGATTTGTTTAATGTATTATGGGCCTTAGGATTTTATGGGCCCATTTTATCAGCATATGGTCACGAATTATTATAAAGGGTCTAAATGGAAAGTAGGGTTTTTAATCCTTGTCAAATTAAGTGTCATTTTGATTTATGCCCTTAAGTGATATCCTATGTAGAGGAACCCTGACTTTCAGAACAACCCTACCTGAGTCGTTCTTACCCTGAACTCCTTTACCCACCAAATAGTTTCAAAACCCTACCTGGGTTATGGTTTTACTACTGGACCTCTCTGATCTAGCCTCATCAATAGCACCCACTGATCTACCTGATCCACTTGACTTGTTTTAATTTCTTTTAAAAATTAAACTTGTTATTTGTATGCAAGAATTTCAAAAGAATCCACAACCCATAAAAAGTTAGTTCATAAGACATGGTCGAAGGGCGACTTGCCTGAAGGTGCTCTTATCGACTTGTCCACTGTAGGTATCGACCCTAAAAGCCCTAAGTTGCTCTCAGAAAAATTTTCTAGTGAAAATGTTAAAATTCCTCAATACTTGGAAATTTTCCAATTGCATTCTAAATATAATGAATTTTTTAATCATGCATTAAATGTATTAATTTATTAAGGTGTTGTTTCCATTTAATTCGATGATTTCAATTTACTAAGTTTTATATGCCTAATAGGGGTGATTTAGATTATTTATTAATTTAGAGAAAAGAAAAAGAAAAATACAAGGAAAAAAAGAATGAGAAAAATGAAATTTTGTTTGGCCTAATATTGTTTTAGCCTAATGGATCAACCCATTTTTTCTTTTCTTTTTGGCTTACGTCAGTTTCCTTTTTCCCCGGCCTAGGCCAGTCCTGCTGGCCCAGGCCGACCCACTTGGCCCGATCAGCCTCCCCATCTTAACCCTAACCCTCCTAACCCCCTCCTATTTGGCCATCGCCTCCCTCATTCCTCTCTCGCTCACTCACGTCCCCCCTCTTCTAGTGTGTTGTCCCCTCTCTGCCCTACACCGTTGTCGTCCTCTCCCTACACTGCTACCGGTCTCTAGCCCTCCCCTAGCTCCCCCTTCTCCTCCTCTCCTACACCGCCGCCATTCCCTTTTCTCACTCGTTGTCGCCCCCTTTTTCTCCCCGCACCACCGCCGACGCGCCTCAATCATCCTGAGCTAAGTGACCCTCTCCTCTCTCACTCCTCTTATCCTTCTTTGATCACCCCCCTTTTCTCTCCTTCCTAGGTCGCCATCACTCGGTTGTCGCCGGATCTGGTGGGCCCCTACCATATCTGGTGCCCCCGATGCCGGTGGTGTGGTCTTGAACCGGTGGGGCTGCACGCATGGGGGCACAATGGTCACCCACGTCGGCCACCCGCGCCTGCCACTACACCCTCGGCTACAACTTTTTTCACTCGTCTTCGATCTCCTGTGAGCTAAGTGTCCTACCCCCCTCCCATGTATGGTTTGAATATTGTTAGCTCTAGTCTTAGATGGAGTAGACAAGGTTGTAGATTTCATTATGCAATTTATGCCCAAATATTTGGCCGTGAGTAGAAGGTAGTGGTATCAGATTCCATATGCCTTTATTTTGAGTCTTTATGTGTTGTGATTCAATAAAGCATGTCCATTAGTGTCAGTGATTCTACTCCCATGCCATTTGGCCAATATTGTGTTCATGGTAATGCTAGTTATGGTGTGCGGTGGAAATGGGTCCATGTTGGATTTATGTAGTAGGAGCTTTTACGTTGGCAATAGTTGTGAAAAGTTGCTTTAGAGTTTCATGCGTATATGATTACATAGAGTGATTTTGCTCAAGACACAATAGTATTAATCATGATTTCCTCTTCAGATCTACTGGCATGATGAGGTCTGGTATTCTTGTGATCAAAGTGGTGTATATATGACTAAAAGTTGATGTCTAGGACAGGGGTGTACTTAAACTTACATGGCATTCTAACCTAATATATATTGGACCTACTATTATGTGGGACGCCATGCTGTTGTTGAAGTTTTAATGCTCCTTTTTATGATACATCGTGCCTATGATTATACGTTGTTCATTTTAGTGTCATAATCCTAGAGTATTATATGTGTAAAGGTTTGATTAGTTCCCATCACCCTTAATATTTCTTCTGCACTAATATGCTATTATGATCTTATTCAACCAAGTACCTCTAGTTTTGATTTAGTTGTAAAGTGTGACTTGTGATCTTATTTTAATATAGGTTTGTTCTAGATGTCAAATGGTAAGGCATGCATGTCCATATGTTATTTGTTACTAATCCTACTGTTTATAAGGAATAGAATACCAGGGCATGCAATCATGGTATTAGATTGATCTTTAGTCTTTTACTCTTTGCATATTCTCTAGTTACTTTGTGATATTATATACTTCTAATAAGTATAAATGACTAGTGTTTAGTGCTATTAAATGGTAATAAAGGGAAATATACTCAAACTAAAGCTTGGCACTTTTTTTTTTTTTTTGCAAAGAATGGTGATGTGGGAAGTGGTAGGAGAAGAGGAAGATAGGGGGCTATGTTGGCTTCTTCCCCCTTTCTAGCTGCTTCTCCTTTTTCTAGCAGAGAAGGACAATGGAGACGGTAGTAAAGACGGTAAAAAGGATAGTTGTGGGGTGTAAATGTTGGGAGCTTTATATGGCAACCAGAACCAACCTTGTTGACTGAAAACCAAGGATTTGGAGGTTCAAACTATGGGCTAGCAGGGGCAGGTTGATGGAATGTAGCCCCTCCCTTGCCATTTGTCTGAAAGCAAGAAGGGGTGAGCGGAGAGGCTGGGAACACCTGGTTTGGTCATAGGCAGAGTGCTTCTTTATTTTTGGGATAGATTGTACAATGTATTCTTTTATGGCTTTTGAGATTAGAATGTAATTTTAGTTGTATGAGATGTGGGTTATAGTTTGTGTAAAGTGTTTAAGAGCAAAAATCCTCATATGAATTTTGACATATGATATTTGTCCTAAAGTCTCTTGCTTTGTTCTCATCTCTTGGATAATTTGGATGTATTGGACTAGATGTGCTATTCCTCAAATAGTAATGTATAAATTCGATGTTTTAATTATGTGGGTGTGATATTTTATTTTGGTTGTGTCAAGATTGTGGTATATGAATCTGTATATTGAAGAATTTTGTGTGTATACATATGCATGTGTATGTTGATAAAAATGTGGGTTAAGTGTTTGTTTATACACACACACACCCCTTCACTATGCTAGAATTTTGCATGGGTATGTATGTGTGTGTATACACACATATATATGTGCCCGTGGTCCCTCGAAGAAAATGCATTGTGTAATGTGGTTATGTTCTAAATTATGAATGTTAATGAGGATGCAATAGGGAATATAAACATGGCTTAAAATTTTAGTTTTGGGTAGTTTTTTATGGCTTCCCCTGCTTGTAAAAATTTCATTTTTGAAATTTTCTCTATTTTACCTTGAATCGATATGGGTATTTGATTATTAGATCATCCTCTTTCTCCCAAGTTGCTTCTCGTATTGGGTGGTTTTCGTATTGTACTTTGTAGTATTTGATAGTTCTATTTCTCAATCTCTTTTCATCGTTTCGAGAATTCGACTCGGATGCTCTTCATATATTAAATCTCTACTATATAAAACAAGAGTTTCTTCCCATGTCACTTCATCAAAATTACTCATCTTTGCCACTACTCTTTACTTACCCACCTTTGCCACTGTTAGTGTTATTTGCAAATAAACTTTTTTATCACAAATTGAGTTTCTGTTACAACGCACGAACACATGGCTAGTCTATAATGATACAGGAGAATGTGGACTTACAATTATACATATCCGCTAATTTTCTGGGAAATACGTTACACACGAGTTATTCGTAGGTATTGTTTCACCATTCGTTTTTTTTATTTGGAGATGTGCGTTAAACGTGCACGTTGGCTACTAGGGGGAAAAAGTGATTGATTGGTTAGCTATCACAGAAAACCACATTTATTTTAGCAACAAATTATTCAGTATTTATGCAGCTTAACCGAATGCAGTTAATTTCCTCAAGCTTAGAACATCACTATATGTAGATAATTTTATAGCCCACTCCTAAATTGAACATGATAATTTTACAGTCCACTCCTAAATTGAACATGGTAATTATGTTTCAGTCTGGCCAAAATGGGAAAAACAAATGCGCCACCATCCCCACCTGACCTTTACACGTTTGGCTTCGATGTTTGTTTTTAGACTAGCCTTCGATCTTTGTCTTGCTTCTACGCAAGGGAAAGCTCAAACTGAAAATGATGAAGCCACGTCTAATATACACAGCCCTCCCATCCACACGTTCCAACCTCCTTCCATCCACAAGTCCCGATAAAGAAAAGTGGAGTAAGAAATACGTTTTTTCATACACAACTTCTCTGTCACTAATTGTTTTTTAAGGTTCGTTGCATACTTGCATTATAAACTTCCTTTCCTTCCACCACCTCTCTTTCTTCTTAAAGGCAATTTTATCGTGACACTCACCATATCCCTTTCATCCATTTTTCTCTCCTATTTCCTTCTCCTCAAATTAAAAAAGTCTTTTTTAAAAAATATTGCACTAAGTTTTTGAATGAGGAGTATTTTTTAACAATTTAGAATTTTTGAATTAAAAGTTTTTGAGTCAAAATTTTTTGAACTAAATTTTATTGAAAGAAAAAAATTTTGAATCGAAAGTTTTCGAATCAAAAGATTTTGAAAAATCTTGTTCTAAAATTTTCCTACTAGTAATTTTTAAATTGAAATTTCCTGATTAGAAATTTTTGAGCCAATTGAAAATTTCTAATTTGAATTTTTTTAATCGAATTTTTGCCTAGTCAAATTTTTAATTAAATTTTCCCAGTTGATTTTGTCAATTTGAAAAAAAAATTGAGTTGAAACTTTCTATTTATAACTTTCAAAGCTAAACTTTTTAATTTAAAAATTTTATGTTAGATAGGAAGGGGGGTGAGTAGGGTATAATAAAAGAGGAAGGATGGACGTGGACAAAGTAGATGACATTTAGTATCTTATGAAGATATTATTAAATATTTTAGTTTATGCTAGCGGTACTTTTTTTCCTTTCGGAGAAACCACCGTAAGGTTTCAGGGTGTTTCCTTCAATTTGATTATGTATTCATGCGCAAGAAGCCTTTATTTATATGGGTCTGCACTAGAATTTTGTATCCCATATTTTCTCGATAGGGAAAGTTAACATAATGGCATGGAGTGGTTGTATCCTGTTACATCCAAAACATACTAACAACTAGATATATGTCTGTGCATTACAACGAAAACTCAATTTATGATAAAAAAATTATTTGCAAAGAGTACTAACTTTATCTGAATAATAATATTCGCTCTGAATGTGTAATGGTTAAATGTTTAAATCAATTCATCGAATCATACAAATTCCAAACAACTATTTACAAACTCAAGCTTAAAATTATTTTTAATTTTGTAAACTTAAATATAACATTACAACACTTGGAATTGTAAATTTATAACGCCATAATTCGAGATCGATCGATCGATCGACCGAGAGAGCCATCCCCATGGGCATAAATACGTTGAAGAAGTAGGCGTCATCCGTGTGTGACTGCCACCATCAGCGACGTGTATAGCTTGTATGCCTTGCTTCGGCCATACCATAGCTCCACCTCATCAACCAGCTCCATCGCCTCCTCGCCTTCTGAAAGGACAGGGATGTTGCCTAGAGGGGGGGTGAATAGGCGTTTATAAAATTAAATCTTAATTCGCAGCGGAAAAGAATCGGACTATCCGACTTTGAATATCGGACTATCCGATATTATCGGACTATCCGATATGCACAATCGGATTATCCGATAAAAGCGAGAGCAATCAGGTTAATCACAAGATAGAGCTAGACTAGGGTAAGCAACAAATGAGTAGAAGGCTAGCTATAACAATTACTTCAAGGCAAATTTAATCAAAGCAACAAGAAAAGACCAAACCAAAGATTTGATGCACGATTGATTTTTTCCGGTTCGGATCCTAAGGGATCCTCGTCTCCGCTGAGGCGGCTCGGTCACACTTGAGTCGTGGGTCTCTTTCAACCCTCTTACTCCCGTGTTGCACAAATGCACTCACGGGTTTCAACTCCTTGACGCTTGGAGGGGTCTCTTTCAACCTTCTTCCTCCCTGTTGCACAAATGCACTCATGGGTCTTCACTTTTGATTCCTTCCTCATGAGGCGAAATCCGCCTTCACAAACTTCCTACGGTCAACCACACACAAAGCTCCGGTGGCTTGTAAGGCGACCTCCTAGCCGCCTAGGAGTCCTCAACCTCCAAGAGTAACAAATGCTCACGAAGAACAAGCTTGGAGATGAAATCAAGTGCTCAAACAACTCAAATCTCACTCAACCTAGCACCTCACTTCTCACACTCTTCCCTACCCTTCTCACAAAGGGATCACTTAGATCTAAGGGCAAAGAGGTGTTTTGGGGGCTCAAGAACAAGAGGATGGCTTCTCAAATCAATGGGGTAAGAGCTCCTTCAAAATGGGGAGGATGGGGCTATAAATAGAGCCCATCAAAAACTAGCCGCTTTTCCTCAACGCTTGGTCGATTCGAGACAGTCCGAGCTCAAGTTCTGGATAGTCGAACGCATCAAACTCGAAGAAACAGAGAATTCACTTCGATAGTCCGAAAATATGTTCGGATAGTCCAACATTCGGATACTCCGAGTTCATCTTCGGATAGTCCGAATCGCACTCGAAAATTCGACGAAAACGAGCATAACTTTTGATTCCGGACTCCGATTTTAGTGATTTTGGACTCTATTGAAAGCTAAGAACAAGGGCTACACAACTAACAAGGTCTCACTACCCAAATCTCAAAGGATAAATGTAGATTTCACAAAGAATCCAAGAGAGACCTACAATTCTCACTTTTCGGCACCACCAACACCACTCTTTCTCTAAGTTTCACAAGGATGGATCATTTGAGCACTTGACACTTCTAAAAGTCATTCGACGTTGCATCCCTCTTAATAGTACGGCAATCCTTAGACTCAAATTAAATCAAAGATAATACAAGTCTAGAAATAATCACTTGCCATCTTCTTTCTTAATGCCGGTGTATGAAAACCTTTACCATATAATTGATGACATCTTCGCCTTGTCTAACTTGACTCGATTCACCTCATGAGACTCTCATCCTATCGACCTTGACTTGATCATCCTCTCCAATGATCTCCACGCCAAGTCGATCTTGAATTAGTCCTCAACTCTTGGTGACACCGCCGTCTTGTTGACCTCGGCTTAACGATCATCCTCCAAGATACCTTGGTCATCATACACATACGGGACCTAATTCTTTCCAAACCACTCATGAAAAGCATTAGTCCCAAAAGCTCAATAGATATGAATAAATTGATATTTGTGAGCGGTTGATTGCTACAAGTGTTTCATATAAAGAAGCACAACAAAAATGGAAACACTTGACATAAGAAATGTTCTCTACTAAGTGCATCATGATGAATATGTAATTGATCTATATGCACTAGAGAGATAATTGCCGATATGATGAATCAATTAAATCACGGCAAGGATCACAATCTTTACTTAAATGAAGCACATGATAGAATATACACGACTTGTACATGTGCAACTAATATTTGGAATAAGAGTAAATATGTGATCCAACTCTAGATTAAACTTCATTAAGAGAAGTGCATGAGAAGATACACAACTAAGACATGCATGCACTAAGTCAATCTATAGCAATATGAAGTTTAACTCTAGTTAATACATGCATACTAAAAACAAAGCACATAATGAACTCAAATGAATATATATGCACAAATAAATATGACATGAACCAATGTGCATATATATAATCAACATGCTACTTGGAGTTCACTATGCATTTGTACAAAAGGAATGCAATAACAAATATAGAAGAGATACCAAAATTGCATACCTTATCTTTGCTTAACCATCCCACTTGATTTTCCTCTAAATAGATGAGACTGATACTCAACTAGGCAATAACATGTTAGTCTCATAGCAATATAATCATATTAGAGGTTTCTCATTTGTTAAGCACTATGTTAAGCATTTACTCAATTACACAGATTGTCATTATATGCGTTTGTCATTAATCACCAAAATAACATTAGTGCCTAAATGCACTTTCATCTTCCCCCGCAAGCACCTCTCTCAACCTATTGATATCATCTACATAGCATGAAGCTCTAGCAGTAGCCACCACCTTATCTTCTTGCCATCCGCCATCGACATATACCTATCAGATCGTATCAACGAGATTAGAAAGGTCGCCCATTATCTCTGCTCAACGGATAAGCTCAATACATCTACAGGAAAGGTAAGAAGCGGCGGGGTTATATAGATTCAACAACTGAGGAGATATCTATGGAATCCATATTAAGAAATCGTCGAATAAAGAAGGTAACAAAAGAAAAAGAGACGAGAAGAGACCTAACTCCATGAATAGGAGCTTTACTTTCTTCGCAAGGGAATCAATCAATCGAATCTAAAAGCACCGGGCAACCCCATGGGAAATTGGTTTGGGCTTTCGGCCCAAAACCCTTTGGCCCCAAAAGGGTCTTCCCCCAAAACAGGGTTCCCAAGGGGTTGGGGGAAGGCCCGGGGCGGAAAGGGAATTTCCCAAACCCCAAGGAAAACAACTATTTTCTCCCTTCCGGAAATGGGGAAAGGGGAACCCAGCTCCCATCCCTGGGGCCCTTTCGGGTAAGGGTTTGGGGCCCCCAACAGGGTTTTCCCCCCCCGGGAAAGTATTTGGCCCGCCCGGCCACCATTTTCCGCCCGGGCTTTTTGGGGGGGGGAAGTTTCCCACGAAACCCCCAAAAGGGGGCTTCCCGACCCCCCCGCCCGTTTTTATTGCCGGAGGATGCCCCCGGGGAAATTCCGGGACGGAAAACCCCGGCCCTCGCGGGCCCATTGGGGTGGCCCCTTTCCCCCAAAATTTCCCGTGCCGGGGGATTCTGGGGCCATTCCCACCCCCGGTTGGGACCGCCCTCGACCTCCACCCCGGCTGTCCCCCCGCCGAGGGGCCCACAAATTTCCCGACCCGTTTTGTTTTCAGGGTGAACCCCCCTTTTCCCGGGGAAAATTCGGGCATGGCCCCACCACCAAAGTCCGGGGGCAACCCGGGCCAAAGTACCCTCCCGGGCCCCCCCTTTGGGGGTTTATTCGAATTTCCCAGGCGGAATTTATTTTGGAATTTCCCGGGAAAGGCCCCCCGGGGTTCCCTAAAAGGACCAAAACCCCGCTTTTCCCAAAGGGAAAGGCCGAATTTTTAAACTCCCCCCCCACGGTCGTCCCCCCCCAGGCTTTTTTGCCAAGCCGGGGAAAGTCCCCAACTTTACCTTTTGTGGGGGGGTCCCAAACCGGGCTTTTTCCCCGGCCCTCCCCGCTTGGAAAATTTTTAACTTTTCCCGGGGGATTAACCCAAACCCAAAAAAAAAATTTCCGAATACCTCTTTTCTTTAGAGTTTTTTTTTGGGGTTTTGCCCCACCCATCGGTTTACCACCCGGGCCCGGGAGGGCCCTTTTAATCTTTTCCCTCCCCTTAAATCCTTTGTTGGGGGGCTTTTGGGCCCGGTGGGTTGTTTTTCCCCTTTTGTTTCAATTTTAAAACCCTTCCCTTTAAAGTTTCCCTTTCCTTTTTTTGGCCCCTTTAACCCTCTTTTTTCCCCGGGATTTAATCGGGCCTTTTGGAAACCGACCGGGTTTTCCCCCAAGGGTGACCCCAATCTCCCAATCGACCCCTCCGGGGCTTCCCGCTGCCGGCCCGGGAAGGGCCCCGGGTGGCCCGGGGGGTATTCCCGGGCCCCCGGGGCCCATTTTCCCCATCCCAAATTCCTTCTTTGAGGGCCCTTTTTTGCCTAACTTTTCCCCCCGCCTTTTTGGAGCCCAAAATTTTTTGTCCTTGGGATCCCCGGGCCCCTTGGGGCGGCCCTTAAGGGGTCCCCCAAACAAAAATTTATGTTTTACGGATGGGGATTTTGATGGGCTCCAATTTTGGGGGTTTTCGGTCCCCTCCCCCGCCGTTTTTGCAATTTTGGGTTTTCCCGGGCTTGGCCGATTTAAGGGGTTCGCGGGCCCGGGCCCCGGGCTTAAAGGGTGGGTTAGCCGGGCCCGGGGGAAAGAAAAGCCCCCCCACCTTCAACCGATGGGCCCCTTTTCCCAGGGCGGGCCTTTTTCCGGGTCCCGACCTTCCCCAACCTTGGGGGGCCCCGTCTAAACCCCCCAAAGGGCTTTCACCCCTATTTCTGGGGCCCGGGAAGTAAAAAGGATGGGGTTAGCAGGAAAAAGGGGCCCCAACAAAGGCCCAAGTTAAAAGGGCCCAAGGGGAACCTTTGGGAAAAATTGCCAAAACCCCCATGGATAGGGGAAAAATCCCAAAATTGTTTTTCCCCTTTACCTTTCGACCCCCCCTACTTTTGGAAAAAGGGTTGGTTTTTCCCCTATTTGGGGAAAAATTTTTAAAAGGGGCTTTAAAAAAATTACCCGGGCAAAATGGTTTTAAAAAGGGCCGGAAAATTTGTTTAAAAAACTAAAAGGTTTGGCTTAACCCCAAATTTTAAAATGCAAAATGGGGGCCATAGAAGAAATTTTTCCAAAGGTTTTGAAACCCTTTTTGGGTAATTTTCAAAAAAATTTTTTCTGTTAAAATTTTCCAAAAATAAATTTTCAAAGTAAAAAATTTTTGGAATTTAATTGTTGGGGTTCTTTGTGGGGGAAAACCCCAAAGGGAAATTTTTAAATTTTTTTCCAAAGGGAAGTTAAAAAAAAAAACTTAAGGGGGAAA
Source organism: Guadua angustifolia (assembly GCA_036346375.1). Taxonomy (NCBI): domain Eukaryota; kingdom Viridiplantae; phylum Streptophyta; class Magnoliopsida; order Poales; family Poaceae; genus Guadua; species Guadua angustifolia. The sequence goes on along the minus strand of CM070509.1, from coordinate 34,261,682 downwards.
ACCCAAAAAAACAAAACAACACCCAAGGCAAAATTAAAGAGGCCCAAATTTGGAAATTTTTTAAAAAAATTTAAACCAAAAACATAAACGGGAAAAGAAAAAAAAAGGGAAAAATAATTCCAAATTGTTTTTGGTCAAAAATTTTAAACTAAATTGTGGAAAGGAAAAACCTTTTTTTAAATTTTTTAAATAAAAATTTTAAAATTTTCCGAAAAATGGCGCTGGCCGCCGCCTCCGGTCTCAAGCTCCCACCCTTCTTCTCCCTCCCGCCTCCCCACCCCTGGGCCTGAACTCTTGCCGCAGTAGCCTCGCCACGACCAACGCCTTCCCACGACGCCGATGCGGCGCGCTCGCTGCCGCCGTGCGCTGCGCGAAGCGCACGGGCAAGCGGCGCTACCCGTCGGAGAAGAAGCGGCTGGAGCGGCGCCACAAGGAATTATTCCGCCAGGCAGCCCCCGAGGAGGGCGGCGGGGGCCGGGAGGCGGGCTACTGGCGGCTTTCCAAGCTCGCCGTGCCCGCCCGCGAAGACCCTGGCAAAGACTTCTCCGGAGTCTCCTCGCCGGTCCTCCAGGCCATCGCCAAAGCCCTCAAGTTCCCGGTACGCTAATCTACAGCCTTATCTAAATAGCTGATACGGTGGTAAAATGCTAGGTTTTAGGTGAATCATCAACGTGTTGCTGAAACAGAGATTTTAGGTGCGTAGCGTAGACTTAATACGCTCCCATGAGTCAATGCTCTGGATGTTAATGCTAGTTTCTCGAAGAGAAATAACTTAGCACGTGCCATTTAGTTGACGAGATTACTCTAATTCGTCTTGTCGAATGGTGCAACCCTTGAGTTGTGTTGCTGGTAACCACCTTTCTGCAGTTTGCCGTGGTGGTATGGAGATTTAGGTGTAATTTGTTGCTTTTGTGTTGAGGAATAGGTCTGAATTAAGCTACGGTTTTCAATTGAATTAACAGCGGCTGCCTTTCCCTTTCCTACATGTTTTGAAGAATGTTCCCAATTGTGTGTCGAATCATGCATAGGATGCGTGCATTAACCGGAAGGATTAGTGATGTATGCTCTCAATCTAATTATCCAAATGGCCGCTTGCCTGGTGCAACTTCAAATGTTAAGCTATAATCTTTAATGATATGCCTTTGAGCATACGCTGGCTTTATAATTCGATTGTTCATCATTGTTTTCATTTGTTGTTACTCATGTTATATGCTTATATTCTCTGGCCTTGTAAGTGTTGCTGCTCTTGCATTTGCATTTTTTCATATCGTTGTGCTCATCTTTTATATATTTTTAATAATTATGGGCCTCTAATCTATTCTCCTGTGTTGCAGGTTGCCTCTATGCTCCCTAAAGAGGCCTTCTCTGTTATCCGCAAGTCATTTGATGCACGAAAGGTTCAATCCATGATATCGTCTCTCTTTTACTTAATATTTATCCTCCTGCCTAGAGATGGGATGACAACTTAGGCCCAGTTTGGCAGAGCTCCGGATTCCAGCTCCACCTCAGATCTGAAACTTGTAGGCTAAAATAAATTGAATTAAGTTTATATTTTTAGTGTAAAATGTACACAAGATAATCCACCTAAACACTTTTAATGTACCCATAGCTCCAACTTCATAAATTTCTGGAGCTAGGAATACTCTGCTCCACCAACTCCACGGATTTTGGTGAAGTTGGAGCCGTGCCAAACACCCCCTTAGTTGTAATCACATGCTTGCTGTTGGAACTGCTGAAATGATGCATACAAATTGGGTCAACATTGGTAAAAAATACTCATGCAGTTAAAAAGAGAGCCGATGTAATAAGCTTCATTCTTTATTTGTGTACTTGCACCCTAAGTTCCCAACAATTCTAGACAGACCCATACTGACAATTTGTGGAGTGCCAGAATCGTTTTATATGGTTTCTGAAAAGAAAATTGTGAACTTGGAATGGTCACAATTTTTATACTTGATATTGTGTTCAGAATTGCAGTTTTCTATGCTAGATCCTTATCTCTTGATGTTCTTGCTTTGCTATCATTTTTTTTGTTTCCTTTGCTTAGTTATTCTTTTGTTCCCGAGAGTGTAATCCTTCATCATGTTTCACTGACTAGATCCAGTCAGCAGTCATGGTGTTTTGCTTCTGCTTGTGCACTTGTGCTCTACACTAGCTGTATTTATTCATGTTGTATGATAACTTCAATTTACTATTATCTATTTTCCGGGCTTCATATTGAAGTTATTTTTGTTGTGTATGTTTTCTTCTAAATTGAATGAACTTGTGATTTTGTGAACTTTCCTTATTGAAGCAACTGGTTTATATTTGAAGTTATATTTGATGATATCTGGAAATTGTCATAGTAATTGTTGGTACACAGGCCCGTGTTAGTGTTACTCCGATTTGCTTCATCTGCGTTGCACCTGCAATCATATGTTGCTTCTACTGGTGTTGAAAAAATTATTTATACCATTGACACGCTGATTGGTTTATCACTTCATCTGCATTATTTCTTCATGACTAAAGAAACCATGTTTTGCATCTACAGGTTCTGAAAGAACCTCAATTTGTTTATACTATTGATGTGGATGTTAAGAAGCTTCTGGATATGGAGCCAAGGACATGGGATTTTATTGCTAGATTGGAGCCCAAAGTTGGAGCTGTAGAATTCATGCCTGATGAGAAGGTAGCCGCTGATCTGGTCAGTATGCTTCATGTTCATAAGAAAGGTTCCGATGATGAACTGGGAATCAGGGATACTGTTAATAATGGCTCGATCTGTCCTCCACAAAAGAAACCAAGGGTGGCAGTTGTAGGAAGTGGGCCATCTGGTTTGTTTGCTTCCCTTGTGCTAGGTGAACTTGGCGCAGAAGTTACCTTATTAGAGCGTGGTCAACCTGTTGAACAAAGAGGGCGTGACATTGGTGCACTGGCAGTTAGACGAGTATTCCAATCAGAAAGCAACTTTTGCTTTGGCGAGGTATACTATTGATTCCTTTTTTGCTACCAAGACTTCACCGAATAATCACAGAAAATTCTTGAGCAGCATTCAAATTGGTACCTTGTTGACAATATAAGTGAACTATTTAAGGGATGACTATATATCTTTTTAGTAAACATACATTGGCTATCATGTCATTTGGGTACATGTATCTTTGAGAAAAATTGGTTTACTATTTGATGTTTGTACATGAAATATCATTGGGATTTTTTTTTTCATGGATACAAGTTCTAGTCAGCTGATATTGGCTGCTAGATGTGTTAGACAGTATCCTAGTTGCCTTGTATAAAGATTGCTAATTGCCTTGTATACAGATTGTTAGTCTTGTATAGATCTTGTCTTATATAGGCTTTCCTTTTATACCCTCACGTGTGTGTATATTGGCCTTATGTTCAATACAAGTGTTCTAACATGGTATTAGAGCAAGGTTAGGGTTTACCTGCGTTGCACTTGCGCCATTTTTTGGTGGCTCTTCTTGCCGCCTCTTTGCCCAACTCCACCCGTGTCATCCTCTTCTTGCATCCCAAGAAAATGGATTGTTTACCCTAATTATATAATGTGAAAAATGTACAGAGACATATGTTAGACTTAATATGCATCTGGAATAATTTGAGGATGTTTTAAATGAACTGAGTGAATGATGCAGAAAATATTGTGCAATAATCTTCATATTTATTTACTGCAGATAAATTAATAATTTAAAAATTAACTTTTACTGAATGATATGTGTGAATTGTGAACTCCTTTCTTGATTATTTGAGCTCTGCTTTTTTATGCATTATTGCGACTTTTGAAAGGTTATTTAATCAAATGGTCTTTATCAGTTGGACTGATGGCATGCGGTAACACCTATATTTTTGGAGTATCAGTTACCCACTATGGAACTGGAAGGATTGATCAAACTACTAGTCCATGTTTTTCTTTAAAGCTTAAGACCATCCATTCTTGATCTCCTGTTCTTAATCATAGCAGGGTGGTGCAGGTACATGGAGTGATGGGAAGCTTGTAACCAGTATAGGAAGAAACACTGATGGTGTTCAGGCTGTGAGAATCTTCCTGTTCTACCTCAATAAATGTTTAGCGTAAAAGTTTGCTGCCAGCCATTTTGTTTGCTCAGTAATGCATTACTTTTTTAATGGCAAAACTTAAAAATAAAAAATTAAATACTCTCCTATGAAAGTTTATTTTGTAATTATTGATGCAATCATGCAATCATTAGCATCTCACAGCTACTAGGGTTCAAGATCCTGGTAGTAACCACTAACCAGTCAGTTACTGGTCATGGATAGTATGGCCTGTTTCAGCCGATATTTTGAATTCATAGCCATCGATAAATAGAAGAGATTGCATTACATAAAATTTTTGTGTGTTTAAGCTATTTGCTATGTGGTCTTGGATTTCAGGTTATGAAAACATTTGTTCACTTTGGAGCCCCTCCAAACATTTTAGTTGATGGGAAACCTCACTTGGGTACAGATAAACTTGTTCCCCTGCTGCGGAATTTCAGGCACCACTTAAGAGAGTTGGGTGTGAGTTGAACATATCTGTCTTCATTACACGTTGTCATTCTTTTGTTCTGAAAGTTGCCATACATTGATGTATTCTATTTTATATTTGTTTTACAGGTTGCGATAAGATTTAATACTAGAGTAGATGACCTTATAGTGGAAGGTGGGCAGGTCAAAGGAGTTGTGGTTTCTGATTCAAGGCTGCAACCAGGTTCTGTTGACCAGAAACTATCATTTGATGCAGTTGTATTGGCAATTGGTCACTCAGCTCGTGACGCATACAGTATGCTTCTGAGGCATAATGTAGATATAAGCCCTAAGAATTTTGCTGTAAGTTTTCTTATGCTACTTAAAGCAGTTCCTACTTCGCTAGTACTTAAGCTTGATCATCTGATGGTCACATCGCAGACAGGCTATAGAGAGGAATTTAAGGCCATCTTTGGGTTGGATATTAGAGATACATCAGAGGCACATGAGTCTTTGAACCAAACAAAAAGAGAGATATTACATCAAATCGCTAAACCATATGATTTAGACAGAAAAAACAGGACATGCTTCAAAGTAAAAACTAATAAACCATTTAACCTTTTAGCATGCCATATCGATGCTTGGTATGCCAGCAGTATCTTGCTACCGTATTTGCTCTCCTTTACACCACAAACATAACTTTCAAAAGTTGGGGTGTTGATAAAATAATTTAGCTCAGTTAGACATTTTTAACTGGTTAATTTTTATTCCTTAATCAAACTTGGCCTAAAGAGAACTTGGGCTGTAGATTACTGAAGTGCAGAGTGGCTGAACACTTCCCCTTCTTGTAGCATTATGTATTTTTGCCACTTCATCTTTTCAATTACTAAATTTTGTTTATGAGGAAATAATAGTAAGTTACTTTTCTCTGCAGTCCATGTGACTTAAACATAGGTTGTTCTTACAGGTTGGCTTAAGAATTGAGCACCCACAAGAACTGATAAACAACATCCAAGTAAGACATTTTTTCTTCGTTCACATCGATATTTCTCTGAATGACACTCACCTAAGATGATTAATTTCATTTAATTCATGATAATGATATTTGATTTTCTGTAATTTAGTGTTCCGCCATTCCGTGAACTCCTGTTAAGGGGAAAAAATGAAACTGACCACTCGAGGTTTAGGATGTTACCATGACATTATGTATCGGAGCAATTCATTTGTACACTGAAAAAAAAGAGAAACTGCCTGTTTTTAAGTTTTATGATAGAAATAGCAGCAAAATCGAAGTAGCCAGTGAACTATACCCTGATGAGGAATTCATTTATAAAAGCATCACACTGACCTCGCTTGCTGGGCTGTGGTCAAGGGCGGCCCAGGCCTTGCATCCACCAGTGGTTTTACAACATGGATGCTCACAAAATCACTGTTTATGATGCAATAACAGTGATATTTTGTAGTATTTGTAGAATCTTTTGTAGAGGTTTGTGTAGTTGCCGCTACCAGTCTCCTTTGATGTATGAACCTATTGAGGATTTAGCAATCATGTCGTAAGCACTCACTTTTTGCCAGCTTGATACAGCTACACCATCTATGTGTAGAAGGTTGTGATATCATACTGTATTTTCACATTACGTTGACAACCACATGTACTGCATTTTCACGTTGTGTTGAAAACCACCTATATGACGTGTGCTATTGTCATCACTTGCAGTACTCTGAATTGGCTGCTGAAGTACAAAGAGGACGTGGACGGATACCTGTAGCAGATTATAAGATAGTGAAGTCTGTTGGTGAAGGAGATACAGAGAATGATATAGAGCTATTGGAACAAAATCGCAGTTGTTACTCGTTTTGCATGTGTCCTGGTGGACAGGTCAGTCAGTTTTTGTTGTTTTACTCACTCCTCTTTTTTTTTCTATATATTATCGAGTATTGCAATCCTATTTCTTCAAATACTGACTTACTGAGGCATGCCTGTAGGTTGTTCTAACTAGCACAAACCCATCAGAATTGTGCATCAATGGCATGTCATTTTCACGGCGTGCATCCAGGTGGGCAAACTCGGCTCTTGTGGTCACTGTGTCATCTCATGATTTTAAACCATTTCAATCCCACGGTCCTCTTGCGGGTGTTGAATTCCAGGTACTTGTTACAATTCTCTCAGATGACAACAGAAATACTTCAATAATTGCATTGCCATCACCATGCACAACTGGCTACACTAACCCACTGGATTATGTGCGTTAAAATTGAAAGGTATGCAATTACGAATGGTACCATAGATTTACATAGGTATGCAGGATGCTGTGGATAATGTCTAGAAGAGAATCACTTGCATTGCAAGAGTATGAATATATCCACCCGGACCCGGTCATAATTGGTTCCTTTAGGGTTTGATTCTTTTACTTTTTTTCAATGTTAAGTGCACTGCTGCACTGGTTCGAAACTATATAAGATGAACTCTCTGTTGCTTTTTATGAAAATACTTAGATCGCTGTTTGACGTTTGGGAAAAATAAGCTAATCATTCTGCCTTTGACTCATGTTATTGCCCATTCCAGTACCCTTGCCTAGGTAGGTGAGCCTACTGCCGCTGCATAATGTTTGAGCTTATTATAGTCAAATTGGCTAATCTAGCAAACAATGCCAGCCTTTTTCTGATTCTACTAAGCATTTTTTGGCCTACAATGGCTAGATGAATTGGGCCTAGGCCCTATTGGTTATATTTGGCACAATAGCAAAGGTTTTGGTGTAGCGTAGTGTGAGCAGGGAGTTGTGACTGCATAGTCTGTAGGTGCGGACTGAAGATGGAGGTAGGCCCAACAAGATATGTGCATAGGATTGGGATGATCTTTCTGGCCATGCCAACACTGGGCACGGGTAGTGCTTGTAGTTGTAGCAATGATGTATCCAAAGTGGGAATGAAAGAGGGTACTATTAACTCTTATTGCAGATAGTGCGCGGAATATATTTATATTTTAATTCAAAAGATGAGTATTTGAATTGCTGAGTGTTTTGGAAGGGTATGAAAGGATTCCGTTTAGACTTTAGATGGTTAGATTTTTCAAATTTCTGTCATGGAATTTATTACCAAACTACCATGTTAAGTAGACCATCACATTAATCGAAACAAAAATTACGGCAAAATTGGCTACAGGACATTGATATTTTGTGGCATTTGCTCCAGGACACCGTTTTTTGTGTCTTTGCTGGGACACACTGCTAAATTATGGCTATTTATTGAAACATATTCCAGCCAATAATATATAATTGGAAAAAGTCCATTCTTAGTCCCTTAATTCTTCGTGTGTTTTAATCTTTGCCCCCCATCTGCAAAACCAGGTAAAACACGTTTCTCCAACTCTCAAAACTGTTTAGAACCCATCCCTACCAATAGTAAATGGCAGGTTTGATCAATTTTGACCTGCATGGCGCCACATGGGTCTGAGCTGGCAAAAACCGAAAATAAATAATGTTGAAAACCAAAAATAAAATAATATTTCGATGACAAGTTGGTCCAGCCTACCCATGAGCCGTTCGTGTACTCGGTCTACCATAGTGATGCCGGTCCCACCTCATTTTGACCATCTCGGGTCCAAGGTTGCGGTCAAAACTGTGTTTTTCAAGTGGGAAGGATGAGTTCTTAACGGTTTTGACTTTTGAGAGTTAGAGGACATGTTTTACCTAGTTTTGCAGATGAGGGACAAAAATTGAACCACACGAAGAGTTTAGAGATCTCCAATATAATTTCCAGTCGAATTGGGGAGACAATTTTCAAAATGACTTCCAATGCCCCGGTCCCCTTCCGGTTTTGTGGCTTGTCCTGGGTTCGAACGGATTGCCTTATACCCTCCAAAAATCCTAGCTCCCATCTCAGAATTCCCCACTCGCAACCACTCGTGGGTCTGAACGGAATGGTAAGATGGACTTTTCGCCAACCTTCTCACATCTTTTGGCTGGAAATGATATTTTAATGGCTGAAGCGTGTTTCAACAAAAAAAAAAAAAAAGGTGACCTGAAGCAAATGCCACAAAATATTAGTGTCCTGTAGCCAATTTTGCCAAAAAAAATATTGGTCACAAGATGCTGATCTTTTTTTTTTTGCATCTGATTCAAAATATACAAATGGGCTAAAAACATATTTTCTCTAAAATATGTCAAGTAGATTGGCTATGAGTATGAGTCATGGTAGATAAGGCTGTTAGGCTGCAACCTACAAATATTGGCTCAATTACGATATTAAATAGGTGAATAAATATATGTGGAGAAAGAATATGCAATGTAATAGATGAAAATATCAAAGATATATCGGTGTGATGTATGCTAAAGCCTTACCATGCTTGTGCGCTGGTTCATGATCTAGCTACTCATAAATGTGAGATGCCATGTCTTTCTTTAGCACAACTCTTTTTTGTTTGTTTGTACTGCACTTTGATGGCAGTTTCCGCCTTCTGTAAGCTTACAAAATATTTGTACACTTTGAAAACAGAGAGAATTTGAAGGAAGAGCGGCTATGATGGGGGGAGGGAATTTTGTTGTCCCTGCACAGTGTGTCACAGATTTTATCAGTAACAAATTGTCAGGTAATAACGGTATGCTAAAGTTTTATCAGGTAGTAATGATGCATATTTATCTTTTATTTACTTTGTTATTTGTTCCAGTTACAACTCTCCCACCATCAAGCTACAGGTTGGGAGTTCATCCATCCAAACTCCATGAGTTATTCCCTCCTTACATAACTGAAGCTTTACAGCGATCAATAATAATGATTGACAAAGAGGTTTGAAATATGCTATTTTTCCTTCTATGGTTTTAAATTAGAAATTTTGGCTGTGCAGCACCGAAATATCACGACTTTGGAAAAAATACGACCAAGACATTCCTATTCATTTTAGTACCACCGAAGTTCTGCCTCATTTCTCTATCTGCAAAAGTTTGGATTTTTCGGTGCTATACAGCCATTCTTTCCTTTTAAATTACATCTGTCCTGACCCATTTGCAATGCTATATTTTCAGCTTCCAGGCTTTGTTTCTAGGGAGGCCTTACTTCATGGTGTGGAGGTACATGATGCAATAAGCTGAAAGTTTTTTTTATTAAATTATTTTCATTTTTTTATTGCTTCACGTGATGAATTCCTAAACACAATGTAATTCAACATCAGAAAAGTCTAGTGCTAGTCTAAACCCACCAATGCCATGATCATTGGATGGTAGCTGAGCTAGTCTGATAGCAACCTGTCCGTATGTTTGCAAATTTGTGGCCTGCTAGGTGCAAATGCAAAATAATGGAGCATGCTTTCTCTGAAAGACCTCCTCCTTGTCTGGTTAATTATAATAGGGCAAAGCCAGGGTTTAGGTCATGATGCATTGCTGTTGAGTTTGGGAAATGGAGTATCCTAGTTTTAGTTCCTGAAAAGGGCCTGCAGAACCAGGTTAAATTTGTAAAATTGTAGTTAACTTGTGTCAGCAAGGTGGTCTGTTAGTGCAGCTGGTATCTGCTGTTACACTGCAGCCTGTGAAAGTTGGTGAGATTGGGACCTGTTAATTCTAGCTTGGTGCAAAGACAAAATAGTTGAAGTATGCTTTCTCCGAAATGCCTCCTCGCTGGTTAATTATACCTGGGCAAAGCAGAGTTAGGGCTGTAAATCCACAACGACAATGTTTATGAAATGGAAAGGTCTAATTTTGGTTGCTTTGGGCCTGATGAGCCAGGGTAAAGCCATAGGACCTTAGCAATTGAGTTTACGAAATCGAAAGCCCAGATTGTAATATCCTGAAAGATAGCCCAAAGTGGTAATTTTTGGTTTGTTATTCCAGGATGCTTATTCATATTCCCCTTTGAAATAATCGCCATGATCATACCTAGTTTCTAGGCTTCTATCCACTTGATTCACTGTCCGGTACTTACTGAAAATGTGCGCCTTTCCCTCCGACTGTGCTGCATCCACCTTCCTCTCAATTTTCCCACTCAACCTTATCTGGTCACTTCGGTTATCGTATTTGCATCTGCCCCTGACCTTTATTCAACATTATGTCATTATCCCTCATTCCTTCTCCATATTCAACTCCAATTGTATGAAAATCCCTAGAACTCCTAACTCCTGCTGCTACAATGATTTTAGAACTTGACAAAACCCCCTACACCAAGACAAATGTTAGTCAATAAGTAGATCTATTCCAAGTGAAAAAAAGATTCAAACAGCAACCAAAATACATCAGTCTTGTGGTTATATTGGGTTCCGTTTTTTTAAACTTTGCTCGGCACTATCTGCTGCTCTACTGCACAAAAAGATGCGGTGTCTTCTATTTTATCTGTGGTACTGTCCTTATTTCCTCCCTTTTCAGTATTGAACTGTTGTGTCCACTGCATAAGTTAATTTATGAGAAAACACTATCAGTATGCAGTCTTTTGTCTTTTCTTCTTTTTAGTGGTTGGGTTTTTATATCTTGTTGGTAAACTTATCTATAATGTTAGCTTTGCACCCACCCTTTCGCTTTATTTATTGCATTTTAATGCCTGTTCCAGACTAGAACAAGCTCCCCCTTGCAAATTTCACGACATAGTGAGACATACGAGAGCACATCACTGCAAGGGTTGTATCCTATAGGGGAAGGTGCTGGCTATGCTGGGGGCATATTAAGCGCTGCTGTGGATGGTATGAATTGTGGTTTTGCTTTAGCCAAACAGCTTTCTCTGTTCCCTGATGATATAGAGTCAATTATTGGCAAAGCACAAAAGCAAACAGGTTTTGTAAAATATTGAGTACGGATGCCTATTCATTCTCATAGGTCCCAAAATTTTCATTTTTTTCACCATGCTAGCAAATATAAAAAAAAAAAATTTAGCCCAATTGATGTAGGAGAGAAGAGCAGGGATGCTATAGGAGTTTTTGACATGAGAAAAAAAATGGTGGAAGTTTTGTAGTAGGTACTTTAAAGCAGTTAATTTACAATTATTCATGTCAGGATGACATCTTAATCTTGAGGAGCTTGAGTACTTCTGTTTTGAAAGATAAAGACTTTACTCGATCTTGTTTATTTTTGTAAAGTGCGGCTACATTTCTAAGTTATTCGTGTACTGCTATTACACTTTACAAATATTTTGCTTCAGTTATTTTCTTGAGTCTCCTTGTGTATATTTTCTTGATGTAAATATAGATCACGAGAAAGAATATGCACCTTTTTTACAGTTCGAGTTTTCTAAATTCTAATCTACTGATAAGATATGATGTTTATGTCTATAAATGAGATAGGACTGTTAAAATATGTGCTCTATTCTTTTCTATTTGATGTTTTAGAATCCATGCAGAGAAACTTACTAAAATTTAACCATCAAGATGTTTAGAATAATAAAGATTGCTCATATGAAAACTATATCACTAGATTTGTCATTAAAAGTAATTTTATAATAGTATAACTGATCGGTTTTTCTATTTATAAGTTGCTTGATTTTATTTGTTAACTAGTTTTTGTGGCCTCTGGGTTAGCTTTGAGATGTTTGTATGTCATATTCTTGATTGATCCAGTGGTTATACTTAAGTAGGCATTAGTCAACTTAGAAATAGATATTTCCTAACTTTATTACTTCATATTAATACAGAGTTACAAAAATTAACGTCAAAGTCACATACAGAGAGTAAAAAGAATAACATCAAATAGAAAAGAACGAAGTGAGTAGTTGGCAGAATCTGATGCATACTATAAAAATAACCGGGGATCATCCATACTTCTAATATAGAGTAAATTGTGTTGCGTCACTTGCATATCACCGAACTTGTTTAGTTGAAACAAGTAGGTCACCTAACTCTCAAACTGTATATCTAGGTCACTAAACACGTTAAGTGGGCCACTCTAGGTTATTAGCACGTCAACCCGGATGCGATCAATGACATGGCATGCTAACTTGTGTTACCGTCGCATGGGGCACATGCAGACATAAAAAAATACACATTTGGTAGCCAAAAAAAACACAAATATAGTCGCCCTCCCCTTGTTGTCTATCTGCCTGCCATCGGCGCTGGAGCCTCTTATCACTATTGTTGATTTTGCTCGGTCCCAATTCCTTGTCAGTAAGGCAATAACATTCACCATCGCAAAATCTAGACAACAACATGTGCTGTTGCCTCGGCCCCCACAACTCGTAGGGGTTGCGAATTAGGGAGAAATTTGTGAAAGGTTAAAAAAACTAGCGGATTAGTTCGAATTGCAATGGTTGTCAGTCGTTATATGCCCTCATATGCACCCTATGTCATAGTGGCAGTCAATGTGGTATTTCATTGGTCGTAGTTTGATTGGTGTACTAATAATCTAGAGTGATACTTAAAACTAATTCAATGACCTAGATATGCAGTTTGGGAGTTCGTGAACCAGATGACCAAATTCGGTGGTCCATATTGGAATTTACTCTCTAATATAATACAGACAAAAGGTATAGAGGTGATTCATGGTTTTATCCGAGGTAGGCCTCGATCTGGTCTCGAGCATATCCTGGACAGTTCCTATTCGAGGTAGGCTTCAATCTATTGGGTCTGGACGGTTCCTATTCGAGGTAGGCTTCGATCCATTGGGTGTTTGCTAAAACATTGTTAGTCCATCTGCTTATTACATTGATCAATTAGTTACGCATTATTACTGCAGTTTGTTTGACCAAAATGATTTAAAAATTGTTGTGGAAGGGTTATTTTGGCAGTTGCCCCTAATTCATTTCTTCAGTTTGCCCCCAAAATGCCTCTGTTATAGCCGACCGCCGAGCTCTGGCTAAAGAGCCCTCTACTCCAATCCCAGCGGCTTTGTCACAATTTTCTCTCAAGATCTCTCCGCTTTCACACTTTTGCACCCTTCCTGCCCGTTGCCACGAAAGACAAGCCACATAACTCGCATTGACCTGCCATGTAAAATTGACTCTGGCTTCACCGCTTCGGTGGGTTTCTTCCATGGAAGCTGAAACTTAGGTACACTAAGAGTGTTAGGTGGGTTATCTTGTTTATATTTTAGATTAAAAATATAAGGTTAATTTATTTTATTTTAATCTACAAGCTTTAGATCTAAGGTGGAGTTAGGATCTGTAGCTCTACCAAACAGGGTCTGTCAAGAGTTGGATTGTTTGATTCGGTAACTTCAGCTCTGGACCTCTGGTAGCTAGGAGCAGGAGCTCCCAAACCGACTCCTATATTTTTACAGAAAATGAACTTTTTTTTTTGAAAATTTTGGCAAATTTCTGCGTTCCAGAAGGCCCGTGAATTACTCTTCTAACAAGCCAGCCAAAATTCTTCTCTTCTAATTTCGGTCTTGATGTATACACAATTTTTTCTTCAAGGAAATTTTCTTTTCAAAGTTCCAATTTCTGGTTCCTCTGTGTCAATACCCCTGAGGCCTTGTTTGGAAAATCTAATCCCGATCAAGATCCCAGGCCAATCCCAAGGAAAAATGCCCCCACAACAAATTTTCCCGAGCCACTAACAAGTGCATTTGGGTGAAGGCGCGGGAGGGGTAAATCCCACCACAACCCGGCCAAATCTTGGGGTTAAAAAAAAACACCTATGAACACATGAAATTATTTCCCCGTTTCATCGTGTCTCCTCGCGTTGAGCCATCGAACGCCACTGCCTTGCTACGATGCCGCTGCCACCTTGCTACGATGCTGCCTCCGCCTCTTGTGCCATCTCCGGCGTGGGTGTTGGCGTGCCTTTTGTAAGGAGGAGGTATCCTCAGTCAGAGGAAGAAACCAAAGCCCTAGGCGGAGGCCGATGCAAATGCCGTCTCCTCCGAGCTCCTCCGATCAGGACTAGATCTGACCATGGCAATGCAAGGCGTCGATTTCTCATGGCCTCTCTCTCTCTCTCTCTCTCTCTCTCTCGCTATGTGCTTTCCTTTGAAATCACTCCGCTCTTTCAAGCTCTGCTCTTGATTTGGTGCCGATTGCTTGCGTGCAGGTACGATGGCTTCTCCCTCTCCATGTTCGCCATGAGCCTATATCCTTTCCTGATTTTCTCCCCAATTATTTTGCTCCCTTTAATACGATCATGCTTACTATATTCTACATCTGCTGAACCTTACCTTGCTTCCAAATTTTTTGCTTTCAATTTTTGTGCATTCGGATGGATTCCACGGGGGTCTCATGTGACCAAAAAAATCTCACCCGTGGTTTAATTTCCTAGGAAATTCCTTCCCTTGCATCCAAATAAGGCCTCAGTGAAGACTGACAACTACAACTACTTTCTAAAGTTTATGTTAGGGCTCTGATACCACTTGTTAGGGTAGATACACGACACAATAACTGAAGACAAGATTTAACATGGAAAAACCCTTGTGGAAAAAAACTATGAGAAACAATCCACTATAATGCTTCAAGATTACAAGTACAAGAGGGTTGGCTTATATAGCCAAAGAGTTCTAGTTATATAAGACTTGACTCCTAAAAAACTATAGATAGAATTAAAAAAATATGGTAAGTTAAGATATTGAGTTATCTCCAATGGTCTATAGATCGTTCTGCGTGACTTGGATCAGATGACAGCAGAGGCTGAAGCTCTACATCTCGTTCATTGCTTCCTTTCTCATCTCTCTCCCTCGTGCTCTCTTGATCAACTATCTGTAGCTTCTTGTAGGTGTACAGCTTCGCGCAGATAACAAAGTACACAACGTTAATCACCTGCAGTGTCACCACAAGCCAGTAGTAGCAATCCAGCTTCCCTCTGTTGAGGTTGTCCTGGAGCCACTCCCCTTCCCCCTTGGTCATCTCGTGCACCACCGTCACGAGCAACGTGCCCATGTAGCTCCCGGCCGACATTGTCAGCCAGTAGAGCGCCGCGGCCGTGCTCCGCATGCTCTCCGGCGCCTGGTCGTACAAGAATTCCATGCGGCCGACGTCCATGAACGCGTCGGCCACCCCGTGGATGACGTACTGCGGTGCCATCCAGAACACACTCATCGGCACCGTCGCGCCAGGGCTGTCCAGGAAACCGTGCCTCGCTGCTGCCCGCTTCCTCTGCCCTTCCACGATCGCCGCTGAGACGTTGCTCAGCATGCTGATGATCAGGCCGATGCCCGTGCGCTGGAGGTGCGTGATTCCGGTGGGCAGCCCCGTGAGGAGCCGCAGCCTGGGCACCAGCACCCGGTCGTAGAGCGCGAGGGTGGCGAGCATGGCGATGTTTGAGAAGATCAGCATGGAGGCTGGCGGTATCTCGAGGCGCGCCGCGACGCGCCGGTCCATGGTCCGCGCCTGCTGGATGGCGAAGCTGTGGTTGTGGGAGGCCGACGTGACCAGTAGGATCCCGGCTCCCCAGATGGGCAGCATGCGGATGATCGACTTGAGCTCCTCCGCGCGGTGCACCGTCGACAGCCGCCATGGCCGCGGGATGCCGGTGCTCGACACGTCACCGTTTGTCACAACTGCAGCCCGGTCAAAAAAGCTAACGGAAGACATACACAAGGCACCTTTTAGCATACGTTGGCACGACATGCCATATAGGCTATAGCTGATGTGAATGGGAAGACGACTTACGTGAGTTGGTTCGTGTGGAGCAGCCGTCCGGTGGTGGAGATGCCGGCGTCGAGCTCCGTGTTGTCGTACAGCAGGCTGGCATCGTCCGGCACGACGACATATCTCTTCCGGAACGCAGCGATGGCTACCTGGGCCAGCCGTGTCAGCGGGCTGCCCCCAGGAGCCATCTTGACATAGAGCGGGTAGCCCGACGCGAACGCGGTGACCGCGGCGAACATGGCGATGGTCGGGACGCCGAGCCCCCAGCCCCACCCAGCGTTCTCCTGGATGTACACCACTACGGTCACGGCTGTCAGCTTTGCCAGCTCAACGCCGAAGAAGTAGAGGTTGAAGAAGCTCCACCTTGGCGCGGCGGCCTCGCCGTGCCGCGGCTTGTCCAGCTCAAACTGGTCTGCGCCGAATGCCATGATGCACGGCCGCGTGCCCCCGGTGCCCATGGACGTGCAGAGCAGCGACAGGTGGAGGACGAGCAGCTGCCAAGCGGACGCCCGCTGGCAAGCCTGGCCGGCCTCGCTGCTGCAGGGCGGCGGGCGGAGCGCTGGCAGGAGCGCCGACACAGTGAGGCTGACCATGCCGAGCTGGTAGACGAGGGAACCCGCGGCGATGGTCCAGAACCGGCCGGCGAAGGAGTCGGCGATGAGGCCGCCGATGATCGGGGTGAGGTTGGACGTTCCATGGAAGTTGGTGAGCGTATTGGAGGCCTGGACCAACGGCAGGTGCAGCTCCTCCGTCAGGTACGTGATAAGGTTGGCATTGAACCCGGTCGTCGCGAACCGGTCGCAGAAATCGTTCGCTGTAGCACGCAGATCTTAGCTCGACTCCAGGCAACACCACATTATCACTCGTGCAGCTATCTGAATCATCTGATCGACAAGAACACATATATAGGCTATAATGGGTGGGGAAGAACACTTCACCTAGAATGAACGGCATAGTCTTTAGACCGCCCTGCCTCGTCTGCTCGCCTGCATCGTCTTCGCCGTGTCTGCTTACATCTTCCGACATTGCTGGAAGCAAAGAAGAAGATCCAGAGATCTCTCGGAGATGGAGTGTGGGGAGAAAAAGGGAAGGGAAGGTTAAGTTTTGACTTCGCTAGGTTAATGCCTCCCCTGCTTCCGTTCGGTCTGGGCACAAGTTCCTTTTCTTGGTCCTTGTTTTCTTCTGTTCGTTCGTTTTTTTAATTGCTTTGATTTGCTTAACGGCAGGTGGTACACTGACCTACATCTCTGGGCACAAATAATAATGCAGAAATCAATATCAATAATCTGATCCCTTAGCTGTTACAGTTAGGCTGGTAATTTCGGCAACGAAGAGTGAGACTGGGAAGCTATGGCTTTTCCAGCTTCATTGCGCTTTTTTTTTTAAAAAAAAATCTGGATTTTATCTTATTGTTTTTTAAAAATAGCCTCTCTCTAGCCGCGAAAGGATTGGCAATCGACATATGTCAGCTATTGCGTTTGTGCACCGTGAAAGTGTCTAGCGATCAGGACCGATCATGGGTAGGGACTCCGGTGCCATGTGACACCACTGATATGGCTCTATTCAATGCCAGTACACGAATAACCTTGGGAGACGGTAAGACGACAAGGTTTTAGGATTCCAACTGGTTGCATGGGATCTCTCCAAGAAACCTAGCACTGAACTGTTACAACCTATCCAGGAGGAGACAACGCACAGTTTATGAGGAGCTGTCAGGGGGGACTTGGTTGAGGCCTCTTCGACGAATCACATCTGAGGTGCAGCTAGACGATTTTGTTCGTTTATAGAAGGCAATACAACAGATACATTTGCAGACAGATGTACAGGATGACATCACATGGAAATGGACGCATCATGGGGATTACTCCTCCAGATCGGCGTACAGGTTCCAATTCCATGGGGTTGTCCCGGAGCATAGCTATAATAAGATCTGGAAAGCAAATGCGAACGGAAGATGTAAATTCTTTGCGTGGTTATTTTACAGCAAAGGATTCTCACAGCGGACAAACTCACGGCTCGAGGATGGCCACATAGCGTGTCTTGTGCCTTATGTGCAGTTGAACCAGAAATGGCTACCCACCTACTCCTTTTTTTCCCCTTTGCACAGCATGTCTGGTGACAGGTGTTTCGCATCTTACAGATCAATCATCCACCGCCCCAAACTTCAAGTCTCCTTCATGACGTTGATGGATGGTGGCGCGACCTTAGGCTATCAACTATCAGGCAACAGCGGAAGGATGTTGTCGGGGATTGGATAATTTCCATAAAGACCATCGTACCCCGGCAGCCAATCTTCGGTTGACCATACTTGCCCTTAGATGGTATCCCTAAGGAAGACCCTCGGACAGACCAACTGATGGGTCTGCCCTGATCACGACCAAGCTTGTCCCCGAGCGCGCCTACTCGGGGGAACGTGACGGTCGGCCACAGCCGAAGGAAGATCCCGGGCATGATCGACTGGTCGTGCTTGGCCCATGAAGACGATGTGGCATTAATCACGCTGCAGCTCAAGGACCGTACGGCCACGATCTGAGCCCATTACGCCCACATCACAGCATGGCGGAAAGCAAGGGAGTCTGTTACGGCCATGTCCGGGCACAGTAGTGGCATGTCATTCGGTTATAAATGATGTAAGACTGTAATCGCCTATAAATACCCCGTTGTAAGAAGGAAAAAGATGACAAACTCTCGTAGAAACACACACAATATATTCGTGCAAGTGTCTTGTAAACATTCAAGCAACAGTAAAGCCACTAGACGCAGGGTTGTTATCTCCATCGTGAGAGGCCGGACCAAGATAAAATCTCTTGTCTATTGTCCCTTTTGTGCATCCATCCCATCCGTTCCTAGCTCGGCGGCATCCTCGGATGCCAAACCCTTCGCGAAAAAGCGACCCTGGTTGATCCCTCATTCAACAAGTAAGCTCGGCAGGGGATCCGTTCCCCAAACGTCGACAGATGTGGACAGAATCGTTCTGTACGTCCTCTGGAACTTATGGAAGGAAAGAAATAACAGGATTTTCAATGGAGGTTCGTGTTCGCCCATGCGTCTAGCCACCATTGCTATCGATGATGTCCGGAACCGGAGAAGTGATTTTTGTTGTGTATCGTCGTCCCCTGTAGCAGTTTGATTTTTATTCTCCTTTGCACCCCTGTAATTCTTTCTCGTGTTGCTTCGTTCTAATCTGGTTGATCCCTTCCTCTTCCTATTTTCAAAACGCTCAGCAGCCTTATAACCGGTCAATCAGTTGGTTATATATGTATCATTTATACTTTTCCCCCTCCTTTCTTTAATGCATAGCATAGCTCCTGCCCCTTCCATTCAAAAAAGAAAGTGTCTAGCAACGAAAAAAGCCACACTGCTACGCTCCCACTAGCTTGGTAGGAGCTTCTAGGGCCAGAGCACTTGGCAAGCTCCTGCCAAGCTATACTGGTGCAGAAGGTATTTGACGACGTTTGTGTTTATTAGTTATTTAATTAATTAGATATTAATTAGTAACTAATTAATCGCTAATTAAATCCCTAATTATCATTACTTATTCATTTAATTAATCACTAATTAATTAGTCACTTAATCAAGTGACCTTTCGTTGCAGTACAATGAGGCAGGGGCTTGCCGAGCCGTGGCTACATGGCAACGTGGTTTTTTTACCAGACACCTTCCGTAGTGTATGAGTGTGGCAGGTGACACATTGTGTTGCCGCTTCTTACGCGGTCAGGGAGGAGGTTATTTTTATGAAAACATTCAAGTGAAGATAAGATTTGCAAAAAAAAAAGGTATTCAATAAGGCTACAAAAGCTAAAGCTTATGCCACTTGAGGACTGAGACGACAATTCTAACACTTGTCCAAGAAACTAGAGCTAATGCCGTTAGCAACGAGTGTTGTCCTGCTTGCAGGGTTCACAATACCATCGATAATCACTCGAATATTGTGATTGTCGAGCGTATCGAGCCGGCTCAGCATCGGAAACCGCTCTGTAAACCAGCGGAATTCAAATGCAAATCCAAAAAATATAAACTTTTATCAAAAAGTGCTAAATTTTTTTCAATTTTTTGTGAGGTCCTCAGGCAATGTTAATGATTTTATAAAATTTTTAGAAGATTATCATATCTGTGTATTTTTTAAAAAATCTGACAGTGCTACTGTCTTTGTATATACTGTTCTATTTTTGATTTTCTAGGGGCACCAAATGAAGCCTAACATTTTTTCTAATTTTTGTGTGAGGTCCAAAGGCAACACTAATGATGCTATAAAATTTTGAGATGACGATTAGACATGTGTATTTTTAAAATTCTAACAATGCTACTGTCTCTGTATATGCTCTTTTGTTTTTATCTTTTTAGGGGCACTAAATAAAGTCTAATATTTCTGAAAATTTTATACATGATCCTTGGGAACTCTTTATGATATCATTAAAATTTAAGAGCATGGCCAGGCTTGTAAATTTTTATAAAAATCTTACAGTGTATCTGTTCTTTTTCATTAATTGTTTTCATTAATTGATGTTTTTGATTTTCTAGAAGCACTAAATAAATTAAAAAATTGTTAGAATTTCTCTAAGGTGTTTTGTAGATTAATTGGGAGTTTTTGCATTTTTTTCTAATTTTGCTTCGGTGTGCTGAAAATCGAATAAAATCACTAAAAAATCGAAGAAATCGCTTGAAAATCGAAAATCGGTGAAAATCGCTCAGAATTGGTAAAATTGCTCGGTTTTTTATTTTTTTTTGCCGTTGTTTGACCGCTGAGTTCAAATTTTTTGAATTCGTACTTCTTCGATTTCTACCGATTTTTGACCTTTTTACCATTTTTTTTTAAAAAAATCGATTTTGTGAACACTGGCAGCTTGTGCAAGAAACTAGAGTTTGTTCCATACGCTGTATATAGTCAGATCAACCATATGCTAAAAATAAAATTTGCTATTTACTTTATGCGATTTCATATGTTTACGTTTTACTCATGATTCTTATATTTGTTTAGTATTTGAATCATTGCTGGCCATGGATATGCACCTTTTATTGTTTACCTCATCAAAAAAATGTAATCACCTTATTTTTCCCATATACCATCATTTCTAATCGAAAATGCTATTACGCGGTTGTCCGCAGTAAGCTCCGTTCGATTCGCATCTAACGTCCAGTCCAATTTTGTCGGCTATGGTCTTCTCCCAATCCGGTTGTTCCACGTCACCTCACCGGCGATTGAACCTACCTTGTCGCTTGTGTCTCCTCACCGCATAGTCCATACTTAACCCGTAATTGTTCTTCAGCTTCACGGAAAACCTAGCCTCGCAAAATTGTTCCACTGTTGGTCAATCTGAAACGGTACACAAGAAATTCCTAGTGCCCCCTATTGGCGTGGGAAACCTGCGTTTGCTCCGTTGGAAGGCACATCTAGGCCTGCTAATAGTCTCGAATCCAACCTATTTTCAATCAAAGGACATGTTTGGATCCATTAGCACTAATAGTTAGCTAGCTAATAGCTAATTGTTGACTAACTATTAGCTGGCTAATTATTAGTTAGGGTTGTTTGGAGGTACTAGCTAATAGGTAGTTGAAAATTTAGTTATTGGTGGAAATGTCTATTGTACCCATGCATTAATAGCTGTGTTGCACAGTGCCGATGGCATATTAGTCATTTCACTATCTATTAGCAGGGGAGAACTAGCTAATGAGATAACTATTAGCTGAGTTAGCAGCTAATCTGTTTGGATCCACTTTAACTAATTTTAGCAGTTAACTATTAATGCTAATGGATCCAAACATGCCCTAAACCTACTTAGCACATTTCCAAACAGATCCAAACCAACCCAATCCATTAATTATTCCTCAGGATCCAAACCAATCTAACCCCAACTTACTTAGCACATTTCCACCCAAACCATTAGCACCCCTAGACACATCGGGTTCACTAGACCTCATTGAGGGCTTTTGGGCACCGATGTGGTTGTTCAAAGTTCTTACTAGAAAGCTGAAAGTTTTCATAGTCCATGTGAAATGTGTATTCAATCCAGTTGAAAGTTTGAAATGGAAAAGTTCCCTCGATCCGGTTGAAAACTTTTAAAGTTGAAAGTCCTAATGAAATGTACCAAAACACATCCAAATGGGTGTCCGTGCATTTTCCCCTTTTTTAGTTGATTTTGGGTCTGTTTAGGGGACTACGGCCACCAAAAAATTTTTTTTTGGCTCTTTGAAAGTAAAGCAGAATGTGTGGTTGTGACTTTTTTGATATGCCGTTTGGTAAATTGGCTGCTGCAGCTCTAGCTTTTAAAGGGCAACCGAGTGGGGAGGTGACCGGGCGGGGAGACGGTGGGGTGAGGAGGGAGGCGGAGCAAGCGAGGTAGGAGGTGCTCGAGAGAAGTCACAGCTGAAAAACTCCTCCCAACGGCTGCAACTTTAAAGAGTGCTTTTGTAATGACTTAGCTTTTCAGCTATTTTACAGCCATACTGTTTAGAAAGACTTTTAGCTAAAAACTGAAACACAACCCACCTAAAAACTCCTTTATTGGCCATTGCCGAGTTCTCACACTGCTTGTCACTCGTATCAAAAGTTCGCCTTCTCTCGCTTACATCCGTGGGCGACTTTATCTACCCATGCAAAATCACCCTGCATCTTTTTGAAATTACTAGTTCGATGCCCTTAATTTGCCACCGGTGAAAAATCATATCACTTTAGCAATTTGAGTTGGCGCTAGTGGACTTGGTTTACTTCATGTCCTCGACTCTACAGTCTTACTCGGCCAAGCTCTATCTTGTCTAGCATCACCTCTGCACTGTGATACAGTCCTCAACTTTGCTGCCACGTCCGATCTAATTGTTGAGAAGAGTGAGGTTGTTGGGATAAGAATAAAAGAACTAATTTGTTTGTTGTGAGCTATTTTTTTGTTTTTGTTATAGAGAATTTTTAGATGCAAAAGGAGAGGTGATAGGGTTCATGAACCACCAAATCAATGAGACCTCCGCCATCATTTTCTGGTCAACTTTGGAGAGTGCTCCGCACTTTGCAATAGTAACTTAAAACTTGCTAATGGTGATACACATTGATAAGCTTTTCCCATTACATGTTTTATATAAGAGGATGGTAAATTCAGAATTGTAGGTGTAATGTAAAATAGTTTTTAAACAATATGTTTTATGATGTAGTTCTATTTCATAATAATTTCTTGGAAAGATCATATAGCTTATTTGTTCAAGAAAAGCTAAGCTCACATGATGCCACATACGCATATTTGAATTTTTTTGTATAGTGTAACTCTAATTTTTTAAACAACAAATGCCACTTGAATTGGAACTTTGCTATTTTTATTGCTCATGTTGGTTTTTGATCAACAACATGCATGTAATAAACTCCTGATATATTGTTACATTTAACTAACACCAGCCAACTAGTTAGGAAGGTAGCAAGTTTTGCTCCATATTATGTGCACATTTTGTTTAGAGATTAGTAATTTTTGCGCCGCGTTCTGCCCAACTGCTTCATATCCTGTATATCTATATACTAGACCCGCATGACGGCGCATGTTGCCTTGTAATAGGATGTGGTGGTGAAATAGTAGATAAACCACCACCATCACGTTCTTTAATAATAGTAACGATAGAATTACACTGATGTGCTAGTAATGTATAAAAGCTTACATTATAGGGGAAAGAATCCCTGGGCTCCCACCAAGCCACGTCAGCGTTTTGAGCATCGAAGACCCTCCATTTTTTGTATTTGCATATAGATCCATGTTATCCAGGCCGTTGATCTTGTCGATTCGGGTCTATCCGCATGTCCACACGGTGCCGTACGGGTGGTTGTTTCTCTGCCAATCGATCGCGCTCGCATCAAGGTGGCTGATAAAGTTTCGTGGAGACCTCGAGGCCACTGTCATTCGTCTCCGCCTTCCCCACCTCGCAAGCTCCGCCCTTCCTCTGCGCCGTCCGTCCCCCAAGATCTTCTTCCTAGAGATCGCCGCCACCGCCTTGCTGTCTTCCGCATCATTGTTGTTGCCCTCGTGGCCATCCCCCCTCCACCCTGCAGTTGGCACCGTTATTGTGCAGACCGTGGGGAAGGCGACGGGAGAGGCTAGTCGATCTCAATCTGCCAAGCGATTCTAGACATCATACAGGAGCCCACCCATCGTTATCTTTCCACATCTCCAGCATCCAAAGAATATTGTCCATATCTAGCCTCATATATGTTAGTTTTTTTAAATCTAACCCACGTATGTTTTTGCAAAAATAGTCTCCTTCTTCACCGTAGAAGGCGACACGTATCCTCTACCACGTCTAGGGAGTGTGGAAACAACCCGACGCCGCGGCAGTTTGAGTGAGTGTGGAAGGATGCACTTCCATGCCCAGGGAGCGCGGTAGGACTTCTTCTGTGCTCGAGTGGCACGGCAGCAAGTCGCGCTCACACACACACCCGTGCATCGCCCACGTGTTGCTCGTGCCCCGCCTGCTTGCACGCGTCGCTCAGGCTACGCGCTTGCCATTGCATGAGCTCCTATGGAGCCTGTTTGGTTCCGTGCTTTCTAGGTACAGCAGAGACACATGTCACCTTTGTTGACTTTTTAACGATGGAGGAGACTACAACAACAACAACAACAACAAAGCTTTTTAGTCCCAAACAAGTTGGGGTAGGTTAGAGTTGAAACCCAAAACGATCCGCTAACAAAGGGAGAAAGAGAGAGATGAGGAAGTAGAACAAAACCTAAAACTATACCAAAACGAGGCATAAAGCCTAATCAAGATTCAGGCACGTGGATAGCTGCTTTCCACGCACTTCTATCCAAAGCCAACTCTTTCGATATATTCCATCCTTTTAAATCCTTTTTGATTGTCTCCTCCCAAGTCAAGTTTAGCCGACTCCTACCTCTCTTCACATTATTATCGCGTCTTATGATGCCACTATGCACTGGTGCCTCTGGAGGTCTCCGTTGTACATGTCCAAACCATCACAATCGGTGTTGTACAAACTTTTCTTCAATTGGAGCTACCCCTAGCCGATCACGTATCTCGTCGTTTCGAACTCGGTCCATTCTTGTATGACCACAGATCCAACGCAGCATACGCATCTCTGCGACACTTAATTGCTGAACATGCCGCCTTTTAGTAGGCCAATATTTTGCACCATACAACATCGCAGGTCTAATAGCCATCCTATAGAACTTGCCTTTTAGCTTCTGTAGTACCCTTTTGTCAAAGAGAACGTCAGATGCTTGACGCCATTTCATCCATCCCGCTTTAATTCTATGGCTAACATCTTCATCAATATCCCCATCTCTCTGTAAAATCGATCCCAAATATCGAAAGGTATCCTTCTTGGGCACTACCTGACCTTCCAAACTCACACCTCCCTCCTCATGTCTAGTAGTACCGTAGTCACATCTCATATACTCGGTTTTAATCCTACTAAGTCTAAAACCTTTCGACTCTAGGGTTTGCCGCCACAACTCTAGTTTCTTATTCACTCTCGCCCGGCTTTCATCCACTAGAACTACATCGTCGGCAAAAAGCATACACCACGGGATATCCCTTGAATATCCCTCGTGACCTTATCCATCACCAAGGCGAAGAGGTAAGGGTTCAGAGCTATCAGCGTATTCCACCTGACAGGCCCGGAGTCTACAGACCGGGTTTGGTTCAGTAGGAGGGCGTCTTCGCGGCTGGCTAACCCTAGCGGGTGAAAACCCTAGAGACTCCTATACGGAGGATTTCAGAGTCTATGAACTAAGATGACACGCCGATTTTACCCAGGTTCAGGCCCCCCTCAACCAGGGTAATAGCCTTACTTCCTACTAGATTTCTTATAGAGTGTTTGAAGCTAGTATAGAGCTTTGGAGTTACAAGTTCTTCCTTAGGCTCTACTGCTTGAACTCTTTGGTTTTTCTCCTCTCCCCCCTCTCCATGCACCCGAGGGCTCTTATATAGGCCAGGCTAACGGGGGTAGGTAAAAGGGGGGTCATCATGCTGATCTTCATACATTTATTACTCCTTCCTGTGCTGTCCCATTCCTCCAGCCTCATTAATTGCCGACGATGGCCGCCCGGTCCGCCGGGATGGGACCCTTCATGACGGGTAGGTGAGAGCGTCGAGGAACGGGTTTATAGCGAAAACCTCGCGGTGATAGATCGACATCGCGAGCTGCCGCTGGCATGGTACGATAGGGAAAGGAGACTTGAGGGAAGCCACCCGCACCACCTTTTGCCTTGCGGCGGGCGGCGGCGTCCTCGCCCACTGCCGCCGGACGCCACGTGGGCCGGCTTTGGCGGCGGGCGTCTTCGCCGCCCGTCGCCAAAGCCGCCACGTGGGCGGGCGCCGGGCGGCGAAGCGTCCTCGTCCACTGCTTTCGCCGGACGCCACGTGGGCGGCTTTGGCTGGCAGCGGGCGTGCTTCGCTTCGCCGTCGCTAGGCCGCCACGTGGGCGGGCGCCGGAGCGGCGAGCGTCTCGCCCTTTGCTCGCCGGAGCGCCCGTGGGCGCTTTGGCAGCGGCGTGCTTTCGCCGCCCGTCCGCCGAGCACTTCGTGGGCCGGCGGCGAAGCGGCGAAGCGTCCTCGTCACTTTGCTCGCCGAAACGCCCGTGGCGGCTTTGGCGGCGGGCGTGCTTCGCCGCCCGTCGCCGAGCGCCACGTGGGCCGGCGCGAAGCGGCGGCGTCGCGCCCTGCTTTCGCCGGACGCCCGCGCAGAATAGCTTTGTCGCGTCGGAGAAGTACCCAGTGTAGAGTATCTTGTGATGGCCGGCCATACAGGCGCAGCGCTAGAAACCTTTGGGACCTTCATTGAATGTTTAGTGCGCTCTTGGGCGGGGCCACCACTCATGAGGATGCGACCGCCTCGGTTCTCTCCCGTATCCGCCGATTTTTCTTGGGACCCGAAACGGCGCACGATCTTGACTCTTCGCGATCCGTCGGTGCGGGTGACGCATATATAGATACATCTGCACCAAGCGGTTTACGCCTTCTGCTTGCTTACACACATCAACTTTCGCTTCTCCGTCTTCCTTGCAAAAAATCTCCAACACCTTTCTTGCCTTCATGGCGCCTTCCATCCCACTTCCACCGTCGGCGGCCTTCGGTGGCGAGGATCTCGCCTCACCTGGGAGGCACCTTCCAGATTCGACCAGGGACCTCCACGCGGTGCCTCTCCAAAAATCCTTATCCATGTGCAGGCGATTATGGCCAGGTCCGATCCGCCATTCTCCGACTTTTTCTTACCGTTCTCCACTTTTATGAAATCCACCATCTTCACCTCACCCCAACTCCATCGTTATCCTTTCCATCTTCGCACACCTCTGTGAAATGTTCATGGGGGTGATGCGAATCTTCCTCTTTTCCGCTATTTCTACCTTTGCGCGGTTCTATCGGCGGCGAGTAGTCGAGGCTACTACTTCCACCTCGGGGCGGATTGGCCTCCCTTCTTCATCGCCTTCGGCCAGTCAAGCGGAAGGCATGGCGCGGCGAATGAATGGTTGTACATCGAAGATAGCAATGACGTCGGCATACAGGGGTGCCGTTGGAAGCGGCGGAGGCCTCTGGCTGGAACTTCGCCCGGTCGAGGCAGCGGACTCCTTACAATGGCGGCCCGCATCAGCGATGCGGGACGTCGGATTCTTAAGGCGCTGGTAGTCCGGGACTTCGTAACCGGAGAATCGGCCCCGCCGTCGGCAGCGCCCGTTCGCATGGCGATACAGCGGCAGCGACATCACGCGCCGTTCCCCGGACGTAAGCCATTGCTTTCTTCGGCTTTTTTGCGCACATGCTTCTTTCGTGGCTCCCTACCAACGGCAACCTTTCTTCCTATTTTCCCAGGTGCGGGAAACTTGGAGGGGCAAGTCATCAGCAGATGGCTTGCCGGATTGATGCTGCCAATCTGGCGGCTTGGACTTCCCAGCGGTCCGGCGCTTCCGCGACGGAAACGCAGGCGCCTGCGAATCGTCGAGCGACTCCGCCGATGGACTCCACCGGGCTTCTTGTGGTGCCGGCCATGTCCATTGGTGATCGAGCGGCCTCTGCGATGTCAGACCCGCGGGCAGCGACCACTTGCCCCTAACGCCACGAGCTCGAGACCCCAAGAAGGTCGCGTCGTGGGCGAGACTTCCGCCCGTCATCTCGGCGGCGGCATCTTCCTGAAAGGCGACACGCGCCCCAACCTGACTTTCGCCTCGGTCGCCGCCACTGCGGCTCCGCTCCTTCTTCTCGCGACCGGCCCGGCCGCCGCAGCGCGGCGCCGCCGCCAGACTCCTTCTTCTCGGCCCGGCCCGCTGCTATGGCGCCCGGCGCCATCCGCCGAGAGTCCATGCCACCGCTTCGACAAGGTGGGCTCGTGCTCCATGAGCGCTTCAGTGGCGGCGCCAAGGTAACCTCGGGATGCCCGGTGCGAATACCCTTGCGCCCTCTTTGGGCGGCGGAACTTCCACCCGTGCCTCCCGTCGCCCTTTGCCGAGAGGACCGAGGAGGGCGACCCCAGCGCCGGCGCCTCCGGCCATCTCGCCTCTCGCACCGCCTCTGCCCCCGCCGCGCGCTTCGTCGAGCTCTTCACCGAACTTGGCGAAATGCATGCCGTTGGGCTCCGTCCTAGCTTGGCCGCCGGAGCCACAGGGGCCAGACGGCCCGACAAGCATGGCGTCGATGAGGCGGTGGCGAGGAGGCGTGAAGGCGGATCTTGATAAGCGGCGCCGAGAAAGAAGGGCGATCGACCGCCGTCTGCGGCGGCGGAGAAGGGCAGGCGGCTCTGAAGCACTTTCGAACCGAGTCCTACCGCTGCGGCACAACCTCGCCATTATGCTCAAGAAGGCCTTCAGCGCACCAAGAGGTGCTTGGAGCCCTTAGGGTGGCTCTGAATCCGCCGCAAGACCTTTGCTTTATGGTTGCCCGCGACCAACTAGGCAGAGAGGCACTCGGGGGCTGCCGCCGCCTTGCCGCCCGCTCGCCCGAAGAGGGGCGGAAGTCGCGATCATGACCGCGACTTACGTCTTTGTCTCGCTGCGCCCGGCCAGCAGCCGTCTTTGATCAATGGCGGTGGTGACGGCAACGAGGAAGGTGCGGCCTTAGCGGAGGAGCGAGTCTTGCCGATCGCCGAGCATGTAGCGGTAGCTGCTGATGAAGCGACCCGATCATGGGCGTCTCCACCGGTGGGCGGAGGAAGAGGCGCCAGGCGACCTTGACCTAGGCGCCGAGTGAAGGGCTGGGCGGCCACTTCACTTTTTTGCTTCTTTTCAGTTTAATTTGTCTTCCTGTGTATGCAAACATCTGGACAATATCTTAGTGTAATGGATGTTTTACTTATTTTACCTGTGCGCTTGTTTATTCCGCTTGATTGACTTTGTTATTTTGGGCGCGAGCGACCGAACTTTGCCAAAATGCCAAGCAAACTTTCAAGTTTAGGGCAATGCTTCAGGATCCCTTTTTAGGTTACATGCAGCCAGCCACAAACACAAGCATAAACCACGCAAGTTCTGCAGAATTTAAGTAAAATGACCTTAAATCCGGCGGTTCTGTGAAGCAGAACCGCCTTAGCCCTATGCTCTTTCATAAGATTATCGCGGGTTCAAATTCGCCAAAACTTAAATCCGATGATCTCGAGAACCGTCTTTGCGTAGTAGCGTGGCAAAAACAACTTTCGGGGTATTTTAGGCCAGCGAGTACTTTCGGCGGTGGCGACCAGCGGTGCTGAGAGAGCCAACCCGATCTTGTCTGAGCCGTATCGAATCTTGTGCCCAACTTACACTCCGGTCACTTGCCCTTGCGAGATGTCAACACTTAACACCTTTCCCTTTATCATCAAGGGGCCATTGGTCTTTAACGCTCGCGACGGTCACGCGCAACTTGACCCATCTTAGTGCATGCACATACGAAAATGGTCAAAAATACGGCACAGAGTACTTATCTTGCTTATATGCAGCAGGCGACCGACTCCGGCCAAGGCGGCCACCATAAACACTGGCGAGTAGCCCCCAAGCGTCTGGGCGACGACTTCGGCGCCCGGCGACCAGCCCCAAGCATCTGGGCGACGAGATGCTTGACTTTTATAAAGGCGAATAGCGCTTCTATCTTGGACTGCGTGCATGTATGGCTACAAAAAGAATAAGTAGATGCTACGCAGGGCATATGCAAGGTAGACCTAAATAACGCTAGTCCCTGCATGGAATAGTCCTGGTCCGCTCTTCTTTGGTTTCTAAGTCCTTGTGACCTTTTGAATCGAACCACTGTTGTCTTGGCTTGCAATGAGCTTCGGGGAGGGTATCGGGCCAGCGGTGCTTGAGAACCAACCCGAGGTGTCTGAGCAGCGTTTGAGCACCGTGCCCAACTTGCCCACTGAATGCTGTTCTAGTCGGACCCAGACGCCGGGCGCCATCACGGATCACAAAGGAATTAGCAAACATATGGGACCAGCGACATCCATGCGGAAAATAGCCACTCGAGGGCCTGAGAAGGGACAAAAGATGTGAGCAAAAAGCCTTCTAAACAAGCGACTTTCTTGTGCTTGATGGCCGCCGACCAGGTAGGAAAGACTTACCTCAGGGCTAATCAACGCGAACTACTGGGCACTTACAACTCTTTCATGGGTAGAACTTCCGCAACAACTCTATGTTGTAGGAATTTGCCAGCTTTTGGCCTTCCTTAGTGGCCAACTTTGGCCGCCCCGGGTCGAGATACTGAAACCACCTTAAAGGGGCCCTCCCACTGGGGAGACAGTTTGTGCAACCCGGCATGCGTCTGAATTCTGCGCAAGACCAGGTCGCCCACTGCCAGTGTTCCCTCGGAGACCCGGGTGGCATGGTATCGCCTGAGGCTTTGCTGGTACCGGGCGGCGCGAAGGGCGGCCCGATCACGCACTTCTTCCAGGAGGTTGACCTCTTCTCATGGGAGATCTTCTTGGCCTTCCTCATTGAGCGCGAGGCAGCGGGGAGGCGGCTTGACTCGGAGGAAAACGACTTCGCCCGTACACGGGAAGAAAGGTGTCTCTCCGATGGCCCGCGGGCGTGGTCTGGCGACCATAGCCGCAATGGGAGTTCTTCCGTCCATCTCGCCCCCCGCTTGTGGAGCCGATCAAACGCTCTCGTCTTAAGGCCCTTTAGTACCAGCGCGTTGGCACGTTCTGCTTGCCCATTATTCCTGGGATGAGCCACCGAAGCAAAACATACTTTGGTGCCCATTTCGTCATGAGAACTCGGAAAAGCCGCCTTTGGTGGCGGAGTCCGTTGTCGGTAATGATGCGGTTGGCGACTCCAAAGCGGGTGAAGATCCCGTGCATGAACTTGATAGCAGCGGCTGCCGTAATAGCGCGCACCGCTTCGGCTTCAACCCACTTGGTGAATTTGTCGATGGCGATGAAGAGATGGGTGAAGCCCCTGGCTTCAGCGAGAGCAGGTCCGGGATATTGTAGGGAACCGTCCGGGACTCCGATTCACCAGCGTGGCATATCTCGGGTGAATCAAGGGAACCTCGGGCGTCCGTGATTATACCGTGTTGGTCCCGGGATAGTTCGCCAACACGAGCATTCTCATCAACAGTTGACATCACAACACATACATAATTAGCGGAAGCATAAGCGTTATTACATACCAAAAGGAGGACTGCTGTCCATAACGACATATTTAAAGTTATTACATCAAGTAGCGCGAAATCACAAGATAAACAAAAAAAAGGCCAGCATGGCATGCCCCAAACCCTCGGGCAACCAAGCAGGGGCAAACGGCGACTAAGCGTTAGCATTGTCGAAATCTGCGGTAAAAGTCCCACGGCGCCTCATCCTCACCTGCAGCAAGTGGACAATCCGATTGAGTACAAAAGTGTACTCGCACAATAATATAAGTTGTATGCTGGTTTCTAACTACATGTGGTTGCTACATCAAAGGAAGGCAAAATGGAAATTTTAGCATAAAGCAATATTTGGAATCAATAAATAAACAAATATAGATTGAAAGGAATTGCATTTAGTAAACATTTGTAAATTCTAATACATAATATAACATTATCATAATCACTTTTATCTCATGCCTTCAAGCATTCTCACGAACCATGAGTTCCATCGCTCATGTTCTACTACACACACAGTACTCCAATACTCATGTCTTGACTACACACACAGTACTCCAATACTCATGTCTTTTCCCACTCCGTCCCATTCTTACCAAGACCTTAATACTGCGCCGGTGACTAACAATTCAAGAGATCGTCCTTAACCATGGGCGGCTATTGAATAGTTTAAACTCTGCTGATGCGACTTTACCCACCGACCACGTCACACTCGTGAGCCAAGCTATTAACACATTTCCTTAGATGTGTCGGTAGAAGCGACGTGACAAACCATTTTCGGTATGCATGGTAGTGTATCTAAACCATCCGGATATTTGTGACCCTCGATCCAGCGTGCCCGATGCTCGGTGTGTGTGGATCAAGGAGTACACCCGTTGTTGGATATCCCCAACTCAACAAAGTCGAGGACTCAGAGGACCTTCCTTAGCGCTCCACTAAGCCCAAGGAATTCAGCGGACATTCCTTGACACTCTACAAAGCTCAAGGAATCAGAGTGCATATGGTTTACATACCCTAGTCATACACAAGTACTTGATTCGCCCGGTCCCATAAGCGGCGTGTGGTTACTACGATAGTTACTCAAAAAGCGTCACGAGTTTAATCCTTAGGGTCCTTAACCAATATCTCTACTCATTAATCAACAATTAAAATCAACCGTCATAATAATTCTCAATCATTGCGACCAATGGACTAAGTCCATCTATCGCGGTTTCTAACGATGTTCTAAGCATGGCTAAGCAAATCGCACGAACCCATATAATAATAATAAACCAACCATCTATGGCGACAATGGAACATGGAAAGAATATGATAAGGGGATGGCATCACAAGGTGGTAATAGCTACGAATTTCTACCCAAACATAATTGTAATTGAAAGTAAGCATGCAATTGATAAAATACTTCCAAAACATAAATTGCAATTAGTAGGAGCAATCATGGTCAAGGAGTAAAATAGTGCCTTGCTGCTCGTTCTTGATTTCGAAGGCGTAGTCGTACTCGGGGGTGCCTTCCGAAACGTCAACACCTAACGAGAAAATCCAAATCCATAAACACCAAACAAGGATTCAAATAGTGCACATGAGTAAAAGATGCATGACATGCTCATGATGTGTAATACTAATCATAATATGCAAGTACTAATTGAGTGTTTGCGTTAAAAGTTCAAGTCTTAAAGCTTTTATTGAATTATGTTGAGATGTCAGAGTTTCACTTGAATTGTCGGCCGACCCTCTCGATAAGTTGAATTTATACTCGGACTATCGAAATTATGTTCGGAATGTCCGAGTGGTTCGAACTATCAGGAGTGTTAAACCGGAATGTCGAGTGGACCCTCTCGGTTAGCCAATTTAGTTCTCAAGCTAATCCTATTCGGACTATCCGGAAATTCATTGAATATCGAAGGTGTTGAATATCGGGTGAAATCTCGGACTATCGGCAGACCCTCGGTTAGCCAAAACAGCCCTCGATCAATTCCTATTCGGACTATCCGAACTTTGTTGGAATATCGAAAATGTTGAATGTCAGTGAAATCTCGGATTATCGAGTTAGGCTTCTCTGTTTAAAAGCGACAATTAGTGTATTGGCTTCTCGCTTTATAGCAATGTACTAGGACTTAAAAAGGGTGGACTAAGGTAGATTCTTACCACTATAGGGTTGCCTTTGCACTTGGTGGGTGTTGGTTTGGCGAGGAATGGCGAAAAGTGTCGAAGTGCGGTTCTCACGGTTCGTCACCTCCTTGCTTTCAGCGTGAAGCGACAATGCCTTCCCTTGCTGGCGCTTGCACCCACAACTAGCCCTCCTCCTCAAGCTTCTTTGCGACATCGCGACCCGATTCAAGTCACGATGATGGATTCCATGGAGAAGGAAGAAATGAGTTGCAAGGAGCAGAATTTCAGAACATGGGTAGCAAGAAAAAGCGATTGCCACTTACCCAAAACTTGGTTCCTCAAGAATCCATTTGGATGGATGTGAAGCTCTTGACCTTGGCTACAAGATGGTATAGCATGCACAACTCAAAACTCAAGTTTGGAGGGATTTGTGGGGAAGAATGGCAAGAGGTTGAAGAAAAGTGCTTGCTGTTTTCTGTGTTTGAGCTGAGCAAAAGAGCAGGAAATGGAGGAGAAACCAAGGTGGAGACCTTATATAGGCTGCCCTCATGCCTTACATGTGGGGCTAGGTCCCACATGTCATAGGGTGGGTAAAGAGGTGGGTATGGGTGATTGAGTAGAAAAAGACATGGAGAAGATGTGCAGTCCACAATTTTCTATGCAATGGTAGGTCCCATGTGTCATTGACTTGTCATGTACATAGGTAGGGGTGAGTAATGTAGCAACTAGTAGGGTAGGTATGTGCAGCCTTCACTCCTCTCTCTTATTCATATGGCCCACATGTCAATGACTAAGGCAAAATAACATGTGTGCAGTTTGAAAAATGATGTTGAGGGGTTTTGCAACTCCTCTTTTATGTAAGATGAATGTCCTAACACTCGTATGATTATAATTAAGGAGGATGCAGCGAGATTATGGAAGATGTTAGCGCGACAAGCCTCACTTACGGATTAATGAAAATTGAGGTACATTACGGATATCCAACCCCGGACCACGAGCGGCCAAGAGAGTGGGATGGTTTCTTGAGCTTAGGCTGGTTGGTGGATCACTGGCGAAAAAGCGATAAACCGCATTTTCTCACCGGACTTCATAAGCATCACGGAGGCGGTGAGCCAATAAAATCCTTGGCGGGCAGCTTTGCCAACGGCGTTCGGTAGGACATATGGCTCCCGCACATGCCTCCATGGATGTCGGAGAAGCGGTGCTCCCTCTTCCAGTGATGCACTTGATGAGAATTCCGTTCCTACTCCGGCGGTATAGGTCCCCCACTGCGAGTATAGCACTTGGCCTTGCATGCAATCTTCTCGGTGAGGCATCATCGTCGGGGATCACTTGGTCACCTTGGGAAGGCTAGGATCGGATCCATCCATGACCTTCTGGCCAAGCTGGCGAACACTCGGTGCTCGCCGGGTACTCTATTTGGGCGACATTTCCCCAGGTGCCACATCGGTGGCCCGTAGTCTTCCTCGGACCGGAAATTTGGGGACGTCTTCCTTCCTTCCTGAATTGGAGGCCGTGGCGGCGTCGCCCTCCTCGCTTGTTTGGAGGCGCGGCGACCATCTTGTCGTCTCGCCGGCCCAGAGGCTGCGGCAATGACACCATCATCCCAACTGAGCGTGGCGGCGATGGGCCGGTCGCGATAGTCTTTCTTGAAGACCCTAACAGAGCGAAGGCCCTTGAGGGCGCAAGCTGTGAAACCCATCCGCAAGGTGGTTATCACGTCGGGGATATGAACATACCCCAATCCTTCAAGCGGCGCTCTATTTTTCGGACCTCGCGGGTATGCCGCCATGGTGGGATCGAACAACTGGAACTCCTTCGGCGCTGGTTGATGACTAGCGAGTCACCCTTGACTTGAGAGCGGCTGGATGCCGGGGCGAAGCGTCTTGTGACCTGCCCGACAAGCCTTTATATTCAACTCGTTGTTTGTGGCCTTGAAGTCGAGGCGACCACATCTGGGAGGATGTCACCGGTCGGAGAAACCGGGACAACCCGGCCCAGCGCCTTCCAATCTGAGCGAGCCATCAAGAATAGAGTCGGGGAGAAAGGCGTGGGCGCCTCTTCATCTTCGAGTGGCGGGGAGCCCTTTCGTGACGAACTCTGCCAACCGGCTCTTGATGGGTGTGCGAGTCTGAATTTGATATTGAACTCCCGGCTCCATGACCATTTTGCAACTCGGTCTTACCTTCCGGTTGTGGAGGATTTCTGCGAGAGGATAGGCCGTGACCACGGTGATTTCGCCCTTGGAAATAATGCCGCGACTTCTGGGCGCCACCAAGACCGCATACAACATTTTTGAGCTTGCGGTGCTGCGTTTACGCTTCATGCAACACTTTGCTAATGTAGTAGGCGGCCGGGCGCCTTCCTCTCTCCAACCAATACCGCGCTCACCACCTCGGGAGTGGCGGCAATGTCTGAAACAGCGGCTGCATACTGTCTTTGGGAGACCCGACAGGGGAGAGGTGAGTGTGCTTCAAATCTTCAAGCGCCTCCACAGGCTTCTTGGTCCACTCGAAGTGGTTAGTTTTCTTCAACAGTTTGAACAAAGGCAAGCTCCTTTCCCCAATTGGGCGATGAACGCCCGAGGGAGGCTAGGCAATAGGCGAACCTTGCTTTACTGCTTGAGTCGCTGGCGGCTTCATGTGCTCGATAGCGCTATCTTGTCGAGGATTGGCCCGATACGGTTGGACACCAAAACCAGCTGACTTCTTGGGAGGAACTGCGAACACGCATTTTTGAGATTGAGCTTCAAGCAATTCTTAGGAGGTTAGCAAAGGTTTCCTCCAAGTCTTGGATCAGTTCTTCACTCTTTTGATCTTCACAACTAAGTCATCAATGTAGACCTCAAGATTTCACCCTATCTGGGCGAAAAGTAATATGCATGGCATGTTGGTAAGTAGAACCGACATTCTTTAAACCAAAATCATTCTTACATAACGATAAACACGGTAAGTATTACAAAAGTAGTCTTCTCTTCATCTTCAAGCGCCATGCTAATCAAGTGGTACAGATGCGCATCCAAAACACTGCAGATTCACACCCGCCATGGAGTCAGCGATGAGGTCGACTCATGGCGGTAGAGATCGCCAGGCGAGCCTTGTTGAGGTCGGTGAAATCGACACACATCGCCATTTCCGTTGGACTTCTTGGCGAAACCTGCAGGGTTGGCGAGCCACTCGGGATGAGAGACTTCCACGACTATCCTGCGCCTGGCAGCGCTTCTCTACCTCCTCCGAATGGCATCTTGCCACTCCGGCGCTGCCTCCGGACCTTCTGCCGGACGGTAGCGCTTGAGGAATGTTGCGGTCGGTGCTCGATCACCTCCACAGGGACCCAGTCATGTCGAGCGGTTGCCGGGCAAACAAGTCGGAATTAGGCGGAGGAAGGTCCTGGCGCGTCTTCCTATTTGGCGTGGAGGCGCCAATGTTGTGATCTTCGGGGTTCGCCCTCGCTCAGGCGACCACCTTGACCTCACCGGCGAGCCGGTGGTAGTCGAGCGAGGGCTCCCGCGGTGTACCGGCAGTCAGCGCATATATTTATGGGCATAAGGCCTCGGTTTATCCACGGATCATAATGGGGCGGCTGGGCCGACATCTTCACCACCATGTAAGCGTGGTGGGTCGTAGCCCATGAACTTGGCCAATCTTTGGTCGGCGAGTAAGGCATTATGGGGAGGTCGAAATCGGCGACACAGAAGTCCACCATCTCGTCACGGTAGTTGTCTTTCTCCCGAAGGTGGCGGGGAGGCACACGACCGGGGGCATCAAGCGACCTCTGGGGCTACCCGAAAAGAAGCAAAGCGGTGGCGAGATCTGCTGCGGGATCTGGAGCATCGGGAATGCCGAAGAGGGCGGAGATTGATGGAACTACCCCCATCCACCGGCCGGCGCGGCCGTACATTCGAATGGTGGCGATACCTGGCAGGGAGATGCCCGGGCGGTGGCGCCCTCGGTGGTCGACTGGCCGAAAGTGAGTCTGCTCAGACCATTTGACATCAAACCCGCCCACGAGTTCGTGTTTGTGGCTACACTTCCTCTTGTTGTTTATAGGCGGCGTTGGAGAAAAAGGTGGGCGAACCACCATGGATGTAGCCCATGACATGATCGCCTCTTGAAAGGCGGTAGGCGGGATCTTCGTCTTAATCATTTGTCGGGCGGCGTTCCTTGAGCCGCTTCTCCACCATCTTGTTCCGTGACGACCGGCGGTAGTCCGGTCATGAGTGTTGGTCCGGTGGATCGGGCAATAGAGCTTCGCCCTCTTTTGCTCGCGGCAGTCGTTCCCACCGACCGGCGGTTATCATGGCCCGATCACGGCGATCCCCACGCGGTCCGGTGGTTGTCGCGCCGATCACGGCGGTCATCACCCGGTCCCGGCGGTTGCGCTTTTTGCGGCCTTGAGGTCTCGTCGTCGCATTCGGCGGCCAAGACACTGCTGGTCTCTCTGCCTCACGCTTCGCGCCTTTTTGCTTGCCGTTGGAACCTTGAGTTCGACTTAGTCCTGCCTCGGCCACGCGTGGGGCAGACGTCGGTCCCCTTGCCTCCGAGGAACGCGCACTTATGTCGAGAGGAAAAAGCTTCGGAGGTGGTGGCGATGGTGCGGGTGGCCATCTTCTCCTTCAT
The DNA here is from genome assembly GCA_036346375.1 of Guadua angustifolia. NCBI lineage: Eukaryota > Viridiplantae > Streptophyta > Magnoliopsida > Poales > Poaceae > Guadua > Guadua angustifolia. The sequence goes on along the minus strand of CM070509.1, from coordinate 34,223,491 downwards.
CTTCGCGATGCGTGTGCGCCTCTTGAGCGATGGCGGCCGGTTGCTCAGATGTGGGGGATCGTGTTGCGGCGATGGCAAAACCGCCGGATGAAGTCATGGCGCTCCCCTTCTCTGCTCTAGGCGTGGAGGTGCGTCCTCCGCAGCGGCCATTGCTGTGAATGAACCTTGAAAGTTGGCGGCGAAGAGGCGCTGCTCCCCGCAGTGCAGGCCACCTCGGGAGATTGCTGACCAAGCGGGCGAGGCCGTCAAGGCCGTTGGGAGGTAGTTGGCCATGATCTTTTCAAACCCATTGACGCTTCGCACCACCGTGGTATAGATTTGCGAGGAGCTCCTCGGGTTGGTGGTGCTTCGTCGTATTTTTCTATGGGCCAAAGGCGGAACACAGCCGAACCCACGCCATCTGGCTATTCCGTCGGGGCGTATTCCACCTCTGGGCGGGTGGCGCGGCGTGACAGGCCGGAGTCTGCTGAGACCGGGTTTGGTTCGAGAGGGGGCGTCTTGCGCCCGGTGGCTAACCCTAGCGGTGAAAACCCTAGAGACTCCTATACGGAGGATTTGAGTCTATGAACTAAGATGACACGCCGATTTTACCTGTCCCGCAGTTGAGCCCCCTCAACCCGGGTAATAGCCTTACTTCCTACTAGATTTCTTATAGAGTGTTTGAAGCTAGTATAGAGCTTTGGAGTTACAAGTTCTTCCTTAGGCTCTCTTGCTTGAACTCTTTGGTTTTCTCCTCTCCCCCTCTCCATGCACCGAGGGCTCTTATATAGGCCAGAGCTAGCGGGGTAGGTAAAGGGGTCATCATCTTGATCTTCATACATTTATTACTCCTTCTGTCTTTGTCCCATTCCTCGGCCTCATTAATTGCCGACGATGGCCGCCCGATCCGCCCGGGATGGGACCCCTTCGCGACGGGTAGGTGAGAGGCGTCAGAGGAACGGGTTTATAGCAGAAAACCTCGCAGTGATAGATCGACACTGCGCAGCTGCGCTTTGGCATGGTACGATAGGGAAAGGAGACTTGAGGAAGCCACCGCACCACCTTTTGCCTTGCGGCGAAGCGGCGGGCGTCTCGCCCTTTCGCCGGGCGCCCGTGGGCGGCTTTGGCGGCGGCGTCTTTCGCCCGTCGTCAACCGCCCGTGGGCCGGCGCCGGCGGCGGCGCGTCACGTCCACCTTTCGCCGGAGCGCCACGTGGGCGCTTTTGGCCGGCGGCGTGCTCGCCGCTTTGTCGCTAAACGCCCGTGGGCTGGCGGCGCCACGCGGGATCTCGCCTTTTTCGCCGGGCGTCACGTGGCGGCACGGCGGCGGCGTGCTGCCGCCGTCGCCGAGGCGCCACGTGAACCGGGCGCCGCGGCGAAGCGTCTCGTCCACCTTTCGCCGGGCGTCCGTGGCGGCAGACGGCCGCGCAGCGTCGCCGAGCCGCCACGTGGTGGCGGCGACGCAGCGAGCGTCCTCGTCCGCCGCCGCCGGACGCCACGTGGCGGCACTTTGGCCGGCGAAGCGTGTTGCCGCCCGTCGCCGAAGCCGCCACGTGACGGCGCGCAGCGGCGAAGCGGCGCCTCGCCCACACTTTCGCCGGACGCCACGTGGCAAGCTTTGGCCGCGGCGTCTTCGCCCGCCGTCCGCTAAACGCCACGTGGGCCGGCGCCGGCTAGCAGGCGTCCTCGCCCACTGCTCATTGGGCGCCACGCGGAATGGCTTTGTCGTCGGAGAGGTACCCAGTAAATCTGTTGACAAGAGCTGACCCTTGATGTAGTCCTATTTTAATCGGGAAGTCATCTGTGTCACCATCAGTTGTTCAAACACTAGTCACAACATTATTGTACATGTCCTTGATAAGGGTAACATACTTTGTTGGAATTTTATGCTTTTCCAAAGCCCACCACATAACATTTCTTGGTATCTTATCATAAGCCTTCTCAAAGTCGATGAAAACCATGTGTAGATCCTTCTTCTGCTCTCTATACCTCTCCATGACTTGTCTTATTAAGAACATTGCTTCAATGGTCGACCTTCCGGGCATGAACCCAAATTGGTTCATGGTGATACGCGTCATTCTTCTCAAACGATGCTCTATAACTCTCTCCTATAGCTTCATAGTGTGGCTCGTCAGCTTAACCCCTCTGTAATTAGTACAACTTTGAATATCTCCCTTGTTCTTGAAGATTGGTACTAATATACTTCTCCACTCTTCAGGTATCTTGTTCGACCGAAAAATATAGTTGAACAGTTTGGTTAGTTATACTATAACTATATCCCCGAGGCATTTCCACACCTCAATTAGGATACCATCAGGGTCCATCATCTTATCTTCTTTCATCCTTTTTAAAGCTTCTCTAATCTCAGTTTTTTGGATCCTACGTACAAAACATCTATCGGTATTATTAATGGAGGAGACTATTTTAAAAATATATAAATGGAGAACCAGATTGAAAAAAAAACGATTAATGTAAACAAGATATTCACAGTGTTCTCAATTCTCATCCGAACACGTCAGATCGAGTCGTGGGACGCGCACTTTCGTCGTAGTTGGCCGCTCCGGCTGGTCGAAAACATGTGCATTCTGGTATTGGTCTTGTCACTTTGGCGGTCAACTATATCTTCAGCGGTGCTTTATAGATTATTATTAGTCATGTGCGTGTATATTGCAATAAAAATTTAATTTGTAATAAAAAATTTATTTACAAAGAGTATTAATTTTAATTATGTTTCAATAGTAGAAAAGATTTGTTCTTTCGAAGAGATTTGACTATCGAGTTAAATCCTCTTCTATCTTAACCATTCGTATCAGATTTAACGAATCAAGTACTCTCGAAAAGAACAGATAACTACCACCAACTTTTAATTAGAATTAGTAGAGACACGTACTGTTTAGATGAATGCCACGTTTTAATCGAAGCAAATACGACACGATCTATTTAGCTGAGTATGGTAGGCCATATATGCCGCACTTAGCGACACTGTAATGCAATCAACTAGACAGGAGCCCTCCACATGCCACAGACACAGCGACGGAATTAAAAAAAAAATTAGGGCATAAAATTCACACGTATAATTTTATATAGTCTTATATAATTTATTTTGTAAGATTATAAATCTAATATATATATTTAAAATTTACTAAAAGTATAATACAAATAGTTATAAAGTCTTAAAATCCCAAACCATTAAAACTAGAACCAATTCAATCAACAAATTCGGTTGATTGAAAAGATGATCTTGTAGTACTTTAAATTTTTTTAGAAATACCAGATAGAGTGTCTGGGCATATCCAGTACCCCTAGTACATACTTGGTATGAAGATGCTTGGGCAATCATGTACGCTGTACATCGAGTGACTGTTTGAGTGGCATGCCATAGCTAAGGGTGTGTTTAGAACGCTGGAGCTTCATAGCCATTTCATAGGAAATGATTCTGTCCCCGTTTGAAACGCATGAATTTCTTAGAACTTTTGATAGGAGCTGCACTTTATTGCAAAATTCCTACATTCCAAAACTATTCCTTTCGTTCCCACAGCAAACTGCCCCAGCCACCTCTCCACTGGTTCCTACTTCACAGCCAGGGTCTAGGGGCACGGTAGGAGCTCCTTTCTTCGGTTGATCATATTGCTCCTGAGACGTTGCGAGAGAGAGAGACTAGCTAGTGCTTACTGCTGAGTGCTGACACCGAATGCTTCTGGGTCATCCATTATGAGGTGCATGTTACATTTGAGAGAAAGTATGAGGGATAATTGATTATATTCCCTATTTTATTTGGTACTATTAATCATTTGTCCTATTTGTCTCACTGACATATGACCCTAGATCCGTATTTCAGAGAGACATCATAGGACAAATGATCAATGCATAAATAAGTGAGGACATTTTATCAATTATTCAAAGTATGGATTGCGGAATAATAAATTGGTCGATGTTGGTCAATTTCAATGCTAATCAGGAATTTTGAAAATACTCAAATAACAATCATAGAATAGATAAACACAAGATACATATAATATCAACTTTCTTCTCTTTATTGATTGATAATTGATTTTTTGTACAATATCAACAACTGTGCTGTCCTTATTCTTATCGTTGTGGATTGTACCATTGTATCTCTTCGAAACGGGATCCTGTGCAGTAGGAATGGGGACTGTAACTTAAACACTCCCTGTTCCTTAGCGCCGTCCGATCGAAACAATGGACTATTTGGATCGTTCAACAGTATATTGCTACAGTAAAGAAAGATACAGTATTTTAAACATACCTATCGACAAGCTGTAGCCGTGTAGGACTGTAGGCTATGCCATGTTTGAAAAGAAAGAATTAATTGGATATATGCCACCCTTCAACATGAAAATTCGACGCCATGTACAAACAATGCCACTCCAGTGGCATGATTTGTACATGGTGTCGAAGTTTGAAATTGAAGAGTGGCAAATATCTAAATCTCCCAAGTGGATGGCATAGGGACAGGTTCATTCTGTTTGAGAGGAATTTACAAATTGTACCCATCAAAACCAGGCTTCAGGCTTTACCAAATTACCATGTTGTTCTAGACAGCTAGACAACTGGCTAGAACTAAACTCAGGACCTGGCATAATAGAAAGTTTTCTATATGCATAGTCCCTTAGAGTAGTATTTCGCTGATAACAAAGGGAAAAAAAGGGAGTAGTTTAGGTCAGGGTTAACATTTTTGTTTGTACTGCCAAATTCGAGATCTAGTCGGCACCAGTGTACTAAAATTTAACAAAGACAAAAATAATTACGATGTGGAAATACGAGACTGGTATTATATTTAATATAATATAAGGAAAATATCTGGGGAAGTTTTAGGATCATGTGCCATCCTCTCAGTTAGTGCACTCGAGAATGATTTAACCGTTCTTTTGAAAAGATCAGACTCGTGAAGACCTCGTATCGCCATATTAGTACCATCAGCAAGCACTTCAAATGCATCCCACATATTTGGTAAGAAGGTGTTGGTCATGCCATACGAGTAATGCGATTGGGGATTCAAGACGACGGTTGCATGAAATTGAAGGAAACATGTTAGTACAAGTGGTTGTGAGTACAAACTATTCAAGCGAAAAGAGAAGAATGTAGTACCAGCGTTCGTATAAGTATCACATGTTAGGTTGTCTATTCTAGGGTTCATGACATTCATATATTGTTCAAAAGTAGTTGGAGAGTTATAGAACAAACTATCATATTCTTGTCGTATTATGTTTTACCGTAGCATCATCACGCTCAATATGGGAACCCTATCTTGATCGGCAAATCACAAGAAGACATACAACGGTTTCACAGATTTCACAACCGGGTGAAGTTTGTCCCACCAGTCTAAGCTCGAGAGGCACCCATACACGTACCTCCCTTTGCAATATTAACAAAGCACGATGACAGATATTCCTCCGAGGTTATCCATTGTAAGAACTTGTCCTTACGACGAAGGAAACTGTCCAAAAATATATATTCTGTTCCAAAGCAAGTCTCATTCCACTTGATCAACTCGTCACCAATGTGCTTCTTCACCATGTCGTGAAGCTTAGAATGGTTGTAAATCCATCAAGAGATTTCTTTTAGCACTCTCAATGACAGAGGCGTGGTCAGAGAACTCTCCAATCTGCTTCAACATCAAATTAATTGTGTGGACCACATAAGGCTATCACACAATATTACGGTGCTCCTGTGCGATGAGACTGTATGCCTTCTTATAGTTGGCATCATTGTCCGTGATAATTTTGCATAACATTATGCGCACTCACCTCATCGACCACTAAGGCAATTTTCTACATCAAACAAACACAATGAAAACCTCCATTACATCGTGCGCACTTAATTTCAGAATATGAGCCATTAAAGCGGGTACCTTGCGCAAGTACGATGAGTCTTGACTTTTGCTGCCGCAACTACGGACTTTATGGAAGAATGTGGTGCTATTGCAGTATAGCATAAAGTTGATAATGCTCATGTATGTTGGTCCAGTTCAAGAATTGCACGTGATGGTTACGCCATACGTTGGCCATTCCATCTTGAACTTCTTCATCTTTTACTGTATATCCACTTCGTTGTCTAAATATTTGCCATCTATGTCTCTCCCACTGGGAGACGGAATATCCTTGTCTGCAAATGAAATATAGGATAACTATGTGAGCTATTGTTGGTGGTATAACTCGATAAAAATTTGAAATCTCACTTACCCTATTTTTGAGTTTCCCAAACGGCGCTAACGAAGTATGGATTGTCCGCTTTCCTCCCTGCTATACCGGTCGTGTGGAAAAATTTAGCTTATGTCGAGCCAATCGCCTATTTCGTATTCCTCTCCTTTTGTGTCCAGTTCCAGTGTCAATTCTTGGTTGTATAGGACCATGGGCTATACCAAAGTGGTAATCTCCCATGGTCGGTCTGTCTCGTTGCAACGAACTCTGTAACATTCTTGGCAACAGACCGTCGCCCCCTCCTCTAGCCCCTATAGAGGTGCCACTGCAAGCACCATGCTCATACCCCACCTGCCCGGCTGATAAATTCTGCCTCGCCTGGAGGAAGCCATGGTGTGCTATAATTGTTCCTCCTCATCAGCATCACCTGTGTACACTTCATATGCACTTTTTCTTGGTGAGGAATGTGCATCTAATGATTCCTTTCTAAGCCTCTCCTCTCTCTATCCCTTCTTTTTATCCTTCGTTCTATCTGGATCACGCTAAAAGTATTCACGAACCTCCTTTAGAACTTGACTGTAATGGACAACATTCATGCCACGCCTTGCTAAGTGGTGCTTCAGTTGCGTTGCACCGTCTCCTTTCTTCTCTTTGTGATACTACTTGCATCGAAATCCACCACCCATCTTCTCGCCGTGCTCCCAAACAACATCGCCATGATCTGCCATCTGCTAATACAAAAAAACAAGTCAACCCCTTGTACCGAACTTTTGATAGATGCATGTTTTGTTAGTGAATATGACAACCAATGTAGTGCAACAAAAAATATTTTCCTACGTTGTCAGCTACTCACCTCAACTAGTTGTTACCTACTTAGCTCACTTACTTAGCATAAGGAAATCAGCATATGCTTAGCATACTGGTTAGCTACTTACCATAATGAAATGTGCATAGCATACTTAGCAATTTAGCATACTAGTTAGCTACTTAGCATATTGAATCATCATGTGCTTAAAGAACAAAGTATTAAACATGCTAGATACCATGATTTGATTCTTCTAACTAACAGGACAAGCACACGTAGTACACTCATCGGCTACCACAGCAAAAATCGACATCAATGCACCAACAATCACAAGCACATGGCAGTCATCACCTAGAGTGGCGAAAATCAGCAGTTCTTTGTGGAAAATTGACCTAATCTACGTGAAAATCGCTCGGTTTACATGGAAAACCGACGCATGCTGGACACCAAATGACAAACTAAAAATTTTGAGCGAAAAATCAAGCTTACCGCTCGGTTTCCGTTGCTTCTCCGATGAAAAGGTGGTCAGCTATGACGGATCTGGTCGGCTTCGGTGTGTGAGGGTTTTGGGGGAACGCGAGATATGTCGGAGGGGAGACAATGGCTATCGAAACGAAGCTCACGCGCATTAAATCTGGTGTCCAAAGTTGACTAGGCCGAATGGGCCGGCCATGAACAAACTGGTTTTTCTTTTTTTGTTTCCCTTTTCAATTTTCCTCATTCTTTTTTCTCTAAAACGTCTCCTAAATTCAATTTTTTTCACAAATTTACATCCTATATGTGACAATGATATTAGTACTAATTTTTGGGAATGTTTTAGACAAATTTTTTGAATTTAAATTTGAATCAGATCATTTTTTTTTAAAGTTGGTCAAGAGTTCTGGCAATGCGTTATAGAAGAGAGAAACAACAAACGAGCGACATACGCACACACACGCATACCCGCACGTAGCCCTCGCCTCGTGCGCGACCGTGCGAGCCGAAGCTCGAACACGACCGGGCGGAGTGAGCTGTTTTTCATTTAGTTTAAAATACCGAACCTGCATCACAGGCTCGGTTTTCGAGAAGTCCGGCCGGTTTTCGATGGCTGCGGTAAGTTGGTAACCCTGTTTCAGGTAGTACTGGGCAATTAAGGTGGGCCATTGGTGCCACCGGAAACGCCGCAGAAATATCTTTGCTTCCCATCATTGGTAATCAAGTTTCAACTACGAAAGAGTGGTACGAGCGATTCTTCTCGATGACCGGAAGTGCCAAAGGGAGGCAGCGCACGATGCCGAGGACCATGTAGAAATCAATCGATTGGAGCAGCCAGTAGCAACAGTGCCTGTCTCTTTTTCTGAGCCATAGGGAAGAGTGGAAAAAGAAAAGATCACGCAGTCGCTGCAGTGGTGCCGCCACTGTGCTCTGGCCTGCCGAGCCGTCGACGTCGCCGGTGGTGTCTGGTGTGCAACGACCGTCGCGTCATGCATCGGCCATGGCGTTTCTAAGGCGATGCCGTTGCTTCCCCGGAATGAATGTGATCTGCACTGCACGCATGCGCGCGCATCCTTTGGATTTTGGTATCTCGTTACAGGGGAGCCGGGGTGCGTCGGACATTATTACGTCGTGTTGAGATAACACGCGTTGGGTTTAAGCAGGCTGTGTGTTTTGATTGGACGCTGATGCAAAAATGTTGATGTGACCCTTGCGGTGATTATTAGGTGTTTGTGCCCTATGCATGAACCGCTTCATCGAATTGCTCCACCACCGGTCATAAATAGTTGACATTTTGAATATTGATACGGTTTCTAAAACATAATTTTGACTAGTAATTTTTATTATAATATATCTATAAAACCCAATAAAATTATAATATTATGAAAGTGATTTTCGAGACAAATATACATATATGTTTTTTATGTATTCAATTTAAATATTTAAAAATATATTAACAATCAAAGTTTTAAAAGTTTGGCTACATCTATATCAAAAAGGACAATTATTTATGACCAAAGAAAGTAGTGATAAGCTGTCGAAGAAAGGTCGGTGATCTACTCATACCGCTACACACCCCTCCCTCTGCGGCCGTTGTTGCCGCGGGCCTCCCGGTCTTAGGAAGGTTGGATCCGCGGCTCGGTGGCCTCGATCGCTCCCCTCCGCCGGATCTGTCTTTGTGGCGGAGGTGGGCCATTATCTTGGGTTTGGGAGGGCTCTGCTCGGGCGAATGAAGGCCGCCTGACGGTTCTTCTGCGGTGGTTGCGCGTCTTGTGACGCCGGCATGCAGATTGTATGGCGGAATCGGTTGGCCAGCGGTGATCAATGGCGGCCGGCTTAAGCGCGAGCAGTCGCTTCTTCTGCCGCGCACCCTAGGTGTTTCTAGGGTTCCGATGGCGGCGTCGGACGGGGCGTCCTCTATCCATGGATCTTCTTTGTTGGTGTAGCTACGATGGCTGCGCTTCATGGCGCGATGCTCATGGTGACTCCTTCTTCGGGCATTGGTGAGGTTGACGGTGTTTGGGCTAACGCCTTGGCCAGCTTTCGCTGGAGCCGACGATGGTGACAACCACGGGTGCCACTGTCTTCCTTGGAAGCGTCGTCGACAACACTTCCACCTCACCACGACGGCGGCGTGAAGCGTCGTTTTTCCTCCGTGGGGCGTCGTCTGGTGCTTCCGCTTTGTCTGGTGGTGTCTCGCCCTTGTGGGTCGTTTAAGTCACTTTCGTCGGCAAGTTTGGGTTGTCACCGGTGACTACTCTTCGCCAGCGTTTTCATCTCTTTTAGCGTTGTTCATACATTTCTTTTGATCTATGTCATCTTAGCATCGATTCGCGGATTAAGCTTTTCTTAGGCGACACAACTCATTTTTTAGAGGCACTCTATGGACTTGATGATCTTGTGCCTATTGGCTAGCTCGCGAATCTGTCATCGTAGAGTCGAACATCTAAAAATTGTTTGTCTGGCCTTGAGAAGATGGCCGTTGCTATTGGCTAAGATTAAGTGGTATGGCGGCACTAGCTCGGAATGCGGGTGGTTGCAACACTGGGATCTCCGGTACTTCGACTTTAGGGAGAAATCCCTAGGTCTGACCTTAGTTGGTTGTGCCTGGCAATGATCTTGTTGAAGGCATTGTTTTGTAGTCTGAGGATTTACTATCCGAGGTGAAAACCTTTGGTCTGGCCTTCACTGGTTGGATCATGGCAATGGCGGTGCGTGTGCGTATCGAGTCCTTCTTGGAGGCGTTGTCATTGAAGAATTCTTATCGCGGTCCAAGTGTTGCTATGATGGTGGATAGTCTTGAAGACAATATTGCGTGATGTAGTTTACCGCGACGGTTCCTTTGTCTTTTCTGGTGTGTGTGTGTGTTTGGCTGTGTACACCCTAGCTGTATAGAGGCCGGAAGTCTTTCTTAGTATAATTGTATCACCTTGATGTAATTTACTAAGATTAATAAAAACTTTCTTTATCGAAAAAAAAACAAACAGGGAAGCAAATAATAGCATCAGTGCATACCGTTTAAAGCCCATCATATACGAGGAAGATGATATTGATTCTAGATAATATTAGCTTTATTTCCTAAACAAATGTTATCCTAATTGTAGTAGGGTTCAAGATCTGGCCTCCCCAAGTTCACATGAGAGCTTCAGTCCTAGGACATGCCGAAAGGTCATATTTAATTTTCCCATCCTTTAATCTGAAGATATTTTAGTAGCTGCCGAGCTACTTCATGAAATATGATGGGAGTGACATCATACATGAGCGCGATGTATCACGATATCTAAAGCAAAAATAAACCCATCAGATTGCCTTATCTGCAGCTGGACATGAAAGTAAGTTAATAAAAATGTTAACCCACGCTGACTGCTCATTCCGTGTCAGATCTTCGGAACATGGATCGAACGACATGATAATAACACTACATATATGGTTGAGAAAATGGAAAAATATCCTGTGCAATCAGATAGGCTGGTGAAACCACGGTGCAATCCAACTAGAAAAAGTTTCAAAAAATTCTGAAAAAAATCATGGATGTACATCTCATCTTACCCCATCTACATATAAAATTTCGTGATCAAATTCGTCCTGTGCTAAGAGTAATAAAAAAGGCAAACTTGATCATGAACAGTAACAGTTACTGTTTATGATCAACTTTGTCTTTTTTGTAACTTCTAGCACAGGACGAATTTGATCACGAAATTTTATATGTAGATGGGGTAAGCTGAGATGTACATCCATGATTTTTTTCAAAAAATTTTGAAACTTTTTCTAGTTGGGTTGCACCGTGGTTTCACCAACTCTCTGGTTGCACAGGATATGTTCCCTGAGAAAATTGGGAGGAACCGTTTTTTAATAGATATTATTTTAGGTTCTTGCATTTTTTATTAAGGCATATTTACAAAAGATTGTGATACGGGGGATGGTCCAATCTTGCTATGATGAATATGATAATTTGGACCCGTGAATTCTGATGAACACTGACGTCAACCACCGTCTCGATACGGCAACCAGCGACACGTGAATTCACCCAATAACACGCTTTGATCCTCGTTTACTTGACCACGCAAAAGTAGATGCACGCTTCCTTACAATCACCTTGAAGAAGTTGCAAGAACAATGGTGATAATTTTAGAACTACAACTCCCTATTCTAATGGGGCCAGTGTTCAAAAACGCGGAGAAAAGCGGCACCTAGGCGCTCCGCGGCCAACCTCCACCTCGCCTGGGCACGAAATCGTGCCTTAGGCGGAGGGGACGCCTAGGCGGTGATCGGCGGCATTAGGCAGCCGCTCAGGTGGGAGTAGGCGGAGCTCAGCGGAGGAAAAGCGGCGCTCGGCTGAGAAAAGGCGAAGCTAAGCGGTGCCAGGGTGGATAAGAGGGGAAAACCCGAGGGGGAAGAGGGAAGCTAGTTACCGGGCCGAGGGGAGGGGAAGAGGGAAGCTAGGTCGCCGAAGATCGTTCTCCGCCCGTCCGCCGCCGGCGCCCCCGAGATCCTCCCCACCTCCCGCGCCCTGATCCTCCCCCTCCCCACAGCCAGCACCCGAGAGCCGAGATCCTCCCGCGCTGCCAGCGTCCGAGGGGCGAGGTCGTCCTTCCGCAACGCCACCGCCAGCGCCCGAGGTCCTCTTCCCCGACTCCGCGCCGAGGTCGTGTTCGCCGACTCCGCGCCGAGGCTGAGCTCGTCTTCCCTGACTCCGCTCCGAGCTCATCTTTGGTCTTCCCCGCCTCCTTGCTATCCCCGCCAGTGCCGAGCTCTTTCTTTGCGCCGGCGCTGGAGCATCCGATCTTTGAGGTGAGGTTTTTTACGTCGTTCGGCTTCAGGCAGAGGAAAAATATCGAGGATAGGGCGACAAGCACTGAGGCAGAGCCGCACAGGCCGACTAGGGGATTAGGATTTAGGATGAATTTGATTAGCAGTAGTAGTAGCAGTGTAGCAGAGCAGGCAGAGCTAATGAAAGTTGTTTTTCATGTATAGCAGATTAGTAGTAGTAGAGCAGATTAACAATATAAATATGATCAGCTGGTATAAATACCTTGAGCTATTAAAGATGTTGTTAAGCTGCTTGATGAGTTGGTATAAATCAAATAATATGCTATGAATTGAGCTTGTACATTGATTCACAATGTACAAGTTTCCAATGTACAAGCTCAATTCATACCATATTATTTGATTTATACCAACTCATCAAGCAACTTAACAACATCTTTACTATATGTTCGTGTACATTATGTGAGTTAAACATTGCTCATTTACAGAATGTCGTTAACGGGATCGGCGGCAACAACTAATGAGAGCACGGCGACTCTTAAAAGGAAGTCGGATGACGTAGGATGGGCTTATGGGGTTCTAATCGATCTATCCAACTTGGACAGAGTGAAGTATATTTTTTGTGGCCATGTAAGTTCAGGAGGGATTTATCGTCTTAAGCAACATGTTGGCAAAGTTGGCAATAGTGTTGCTAAATGCAAAATAGCCTCAGAGGAAGCTCAAGATAAGTGCAAGAAATCTCTTGAAGAAGCAAAACGAAAGAAAAAACAAAAGCAAGACCGTGAAGATGAAGTTAGAGAAGATGTGAATGTTTCATTAGTTGGAGGAGAGGAGGACGGTGGAAGCTCGGGACCTAACAAATTAGACCCTATGGATAGGTTTGCACGTCCTATTGATCCTAAAGCAAGCCCAGCTGAAGCCAAGCGGCAATAAAGTATTACCGAGGCGCTTTGGAAAGAGAGAACACATCAAGTGCGGCAATATGTTGCTAGATGGATGTATACACATGGTAAATCTTTATATCTTTTACCTTCCATTGATTGCTCATTGCTATCTCACTAATATCTTGTTTGTATTATTTTAATAGGTGTACCATTCAACGCTCTTGACAGCGATGAATTCAAACAAATGTGTAAAGTCAGTAGTCAATTTGGCCCCAGTTTTCAACCTCCTACCCAATATGACCTTCGGGAGAATTTGTTGAGTGAGGAATTCTTGAGAACCAAGAGTTTGCTAAAGGAACGTGAGGAGGAAAAGATAAAGAATGGTTGCTCTATTATGACCGATGCTTGGACGGACATGAAGAGGAGGAGCATAATGAATTTGTGCATACATTGTAGCATGGGAACAAGTTTTTTAAAATCAAAGGAGATGTCGGATATGTCACACACAAGTGAAGTCATATTCAATATAGTGGATGAAGCAATTGAGAAAGTAGGTCCGGAACATGTTGTGCAAGTAGTGACGGACAATGCTTCTAACAACATGGGAGCAAAGGCATTGTTGCATACCAAGAGGCCAAATATCTTTTGGAGTTCTTGTGCAACTCACACTATCAACTTGATGCTCCAAGGAATTGGCAACTTTTCAAAGTTCAAGAAGACACTTGAGCAAGCAAAGGGATTCACTATCTTCATCTATTCACACCAGAAGACCTTGGCATTGATGAGGCAATTCACAAAGAAGAGATATATCATAAGGCCGGGGGTGACTAGATTTGCTTCCGCTTTTCTTAGTTTGCAAAGTTTGATGAAAAGAAAGGAAGAACTAAAGAAGATGGTGATTGATAGAGGGTGGGAAAGCTTGAGTCATGTGAAAACCAAAAAGGGCAAGGATGCAACGGCGACGGCTATAAATAGGGCCTTTTGGAATGGTGTTGCTCTATGCTTGAGAGTTTTTGAGCCTTTGATGTAAGTTTTTCGTTTGGTTGATGGGGATGTCAATCCATCTATGCCTTTTCTATATGAAGAACTAATTAAGGCAAAGAAAGAACTCAAGGATGCCTTTGAAAATGTGGAGAAGAACTACAAAGATGTTATAGCCATTGTTGAGAAGAAGATGAAAGGTAGACTTAATTCTCCATTACACTTGAGTACATACATGTTGAATCCATACTATAGCTATGTTGATGATGCAATCTTCATGGATCCAAATATTACGGAATCATTCATGTCTTGTGTTGAGATTTTTTATCATGGTGACGATGACAAGTAAGATCGGGTTGTAAATCAAGAGTTGATTAAATTTCAAAATAGAGAAGGTCCCTTTGGAAAGAAGCTTGCAAGAAGTTGTCAAAACTTCGACTATAATCCGGGTAAACTTATGCTTAATTCATGCATTTATTTTGCAATGCATGGTAACTTGTTAATCAACTAATATAGATATACATATACTAAATTGTTCTTGCTTTTCTTATTGATAGCATCTTGGTGGAGGCTCTATAGAGGCCAAATATCAGATTTACAAAAGATGGCCTTAAGACTTCTCTCATTGACCTCAAACTCTTCCGGTTGTGAAAAAAATTGGAGCACTTTTGAATCGGTTAGTCTCTACTCTTGAGTCCCAATAATCCAATATTCAATACTCTAAAGTCTCAATTCTCAATATTATGTAATGTCTCAATCTACTTTGCAATTCGTAGATACATACCAAAAGAAGAAATAGGCTAACCACTGCCTGTCTCAACAATCTAGTCTACATATAATTCAATACTAGAATGTTGGCCAAGAAAGAAAGGATCATGGAAAAAAAGAACACTGATGACCTCCTAAGTTGTGATGCTACCGAAGCTCAAGGATTTCTATATGAGGGAGGGGATAATCATGCATTGGTTGTTTTTAGGGATGAGGAGAATGAGGAAGAGATAGTGCCCGGTATACCATGGGGAGTACTTAATGAAGCTATGGGTACTAGTGAACAACTTAAACTTCGTAGAAGTGCAAGAGTAAGAGAGCTTCACGATGATGAATTCCAATCCGAAGAAGAGGAGGGCAATGAGGAGGAAGAGGTGGATGTTGAGTTTGAGGATGATGAAGACGAAGTGTTGCCACGAAAACTCTATCCTTTAGAGGATTGATCATTTCAGGATCATTGAGTCAAACTTTTGTTGAACTTAAGTATGTGTTGGACTATGTTTTATGACTTTATTATATGTAGAACTTAGTTTTGTGACTATATTATGTGTGAGACTATGTTTTGTGACTATATTCCATCTTTTATGTATGTCTTTCACTTTTTTATTTCATTGCAGCCTGCCATTTTGTGATTTCCGCCTAGGTGTGCCTAGGCGCAGCGGGCCTCCGCCCGCCTACCGCCTAGCGCTTTTTTGAACATTGAATGGGGCATTTGAGTACAAGACATAAAATCAAGAGTATTTTTTGATCTGAAAATTCATAGTTACATTTACAATGGATATACAATAGAATATATAGGGGTGGGGTTGCATGAATAGTGTGCAGCAGTGCCTATGAATAATACCATGCCTCCCATATACACCCTTTCATCTAATTAGAAACAATATTAATAATTTAAAAATAAATTATTACATAATATGAGAACAATCTTCTCTTGCTATATCATGGTGATTACCTTCCTTTTTGGAGATTACTGAAATCCCTTCTTGCAAAGATATGGTTAACTCTTTCCTTACTTGAAGATTACTTATGTCTCTTACCATGTCATGATGATCTCTTCCCACTAGGTTCAACCATAATACATTCACGCAATTTGACACCAATATTGATTTTTGTGCAATCTTCATACCTAACAACAAGTAAGGACTAGCTATTAGGTAGTATATAATTCCTATATAAATATAGCTTAAGGAAAAGATTCACCTGCTGATATTTGATGCGCCTTAGTAATTCTTTTCAGTTAAGTAAAATATGAAATGGAAAAGTATTGGATGTATGCTTATCCGCATCAGACTGTATTGTCTAACTTCATTATATTTTTATATGGTGTGTCTTACTCTGTATCTGTATGGTAGTAAATATTATTGAAAATAACTAAAGGAGAGATAAAAAAGGGAAAAATCATCTTGAAATTATAAAATGAAATATATTTAAAACAAAATTTGAAAGTTTGTACTATATGTATGTGAGAACGAAGAGAGTACGTGGCTATTGCTCTTAATTAGAACCTATCAAGATTACCACAAGGTAGTCTCGTGCCATTTTGATCTGACTGCAGTGGATGCAGGTCCTCAACGGCGTCACATCCCAATCAACCGGTGGAGCCTAGCCTTGTTGGTAGGGGTGGGCATTCGATCTTTTCGGTTTAAACAGTTCGGTTTTTTTTATTTTAAAGTAATTTAGTTTTTAAAAACTGAGAACCGAATTTCTCAGACAAAAATAAAAAACCAAACCAAATTTAACCGAAATATTTTGATTCGGTTAATTCGGTTTTTTGATTAACCGAAATATGAATAACACTGAGTAGATTAGATTTAGTTCTTCTCATATTGTAACACAAAGTATGGATAAACTCACACAATATTTATATGTTATGACAATATAACCATAATAGAATATATGAATATACTAAATATATGCATAAATGTATTATAATATGAGAATTGTTTAGTAGTTTTAGGAAAAATATTATAAAGTGGTATTGCATATGGGCTATTCGGTTATTCGATTATTTTGGTTTTTAAAAACGAAAAACTGAACCGAACATCGAAAACCAAATTATACTAAAACAAAAACCGAACCGAACACATAAAACCGAAAAATTCGGTCGGTTGCCCACCCCTACTTGCTGGATGCCTCGCATATCTGGAGACTTTTCTGGGGACGGACATATCCAAATCCAATCTTTACCTTATGCCTTTATAAAAGCGTGCGTACAAGACATCTCCATCTCCATTTCTCACACACGCAACGAAGGTAGCCAGCGCCTAACCATAGCTCATAGCTCTCCACCGCTCCAGTGGAGAGAAGCTCCTGCAACGACTGCGAGTCTTCTTCTCTGAAGAAGGAGAAGGAGATCAAGAACAATGGCTGAGGATGGAAGAGGGGAGAAGAAGGATGTAGCCGAGAAGAAGGCAAAGCAGGGCGGTTTCAGGACCATGCCGTTCATCCTAGGTACTTGATCCCTTCCTAGCTAGTTCCTGCTACTATTGGCACTCCATTTTTTAGTCTGTTAATCTGTTCTGTTTTCTTGAAAAGCTTAATGAAGCTATATTTGCAAGTAAGGTTAAACGAATCTCTTGCTAATTAAGCTTCATATAAATGGTTCTCTTTTATCCCACAGATAGATTAACTAGTGGTTTGCCTTAGATTCCTTGTGTTACTCCACTAGTTTTTCCCCTTTTTGGTTCTTTGGCTGGGTGCCTGAAGATAGTTCCACTTTTCCTAGCTTTATGATTCACTGGAGCCTGCCCATAGGAGTGTACCTTCGTAACACTTGCTGACTTTTTGCGTCACCTATCAGCGAGCATTAATAAGCATCTGATCTGTAAAAATTTCAGCACTTCCATGACCTAGAGATTAATAAGAATACTAGTTCTTATTTTGTTTAGAACTTAATAGGAAAACTACCGCAGTTTCTCATTTATAGTGTATTTCCAATACAAACCCCGATATACCACCTTTTGAATTTTGTAGCGAAAAAGAGTGCTGCATGTCTGAACATTGCTCAACAATAGCCGAGAGCACATCAGTCTATGCACATGACATACTCGTCTCTACAGGCTAATTTGATTTAGTTATTGTTTCTTAAAAAATAAACAATTTTTTGTTGATACTCTTCCTTAATAATATAATAAGGATATTAAAGAATGATAGTTTTTGTAATTTACTGTCTGCAGTTTTATTACCCGCCTAAACGGATGAATTCATCCGCATTCTTTTTTTAAAGGTAAGTTAGAGGTGGGCGTCGTGCGGTCGGGTGACATAACATGACCAACAGTGCATGCCTAAACCGTATTGTATCGGCCCGGCTCGCCTTCGGCGAATCCAAGTGCAGCACATTTGCAATTCGTGCTGGTTTAGATCGGTCCATTTGCACTATCACGACGAGAGGAAAGGAGTTGGAGATGTCCAGAGCTGAGAAAGTAGATATAAAATATTAGAGAAAAAAGAATTAAATTTTATTCATTCTTAATAGGTACAGAGCGATATTGTAGTGTTTACTGAGTACACGATGCTCATTAAGGTTTTCATGCGTCGATCGTGTGCCATGGGCCCTGTCATGGGTCATGCCGTTGGCACATGCCTTGCCGCGGGTCACATGGGCGCATGCCATGCCGCAGCATGATCGCCACCGTGGCATGCTGTGCCGACCCAAGCACGACCCATTCCACAGTGTTGTGCCGTACAGCCTACCATGCTCGGTTGGCAGGCCCAATACGGTCTGGACAACCGTGCCGTGCGGCATGGCCCACTCCAATACGGGGCGGGCTAGGCTTTAGATCGGACCGTGCCTACCGTATCACATGCCGGTCCAAAAAGCCTGGCCTAATGCCTGCCTCTCGAGGTAACTCGCTACTAGCAACTAGAGCTTCTAGCGAGAGTAGTATTATATTCTGTTGGCAATCTACTAGCAACTAGAGCTTCTAGCGAGAGTAGTATTATATTCTGTTGGCAATGCATGCCCAGCTCACAAAGTATATGCCAACACATGCAAGGCCCTGCTAATTAACACGACAAAAAAAACTGAGAGGGGCGATAAGCTCCATTTACATGCGTACACGATTTAACCTTCTAGGTGCACATGTAACTATGTAAGTGCACGTCTGCCAATCTTCTAACTAAACCAATTATTGAAAAATCAGGCAGTGCTGTTCTTTCGAAAAAAAAATCAGGCAGTGCTTGTGAGTTGTGGCACAAGAGAAGATGATGATATTAATTTCTATCAATTTCACGCGATAATGCTGCTTTCTTGAAGTCAACCCAGTCTATTTTGCTTAAAACGACATGCCAAGACAAATTACAACGTTCCATGCACTTGATAGGCAACGAAAAGTGACGTTTTTGGAACTGCCCAAGAACTCGACCTGGCGAACCGTATCAAGGATCGCCTTTTCTGAATAGTGAAATTCTAAACCGCCAAAGTGTAGCTCTCATGTGGTACCAACCATTAGCGACCTTGTCAAACAATAGCAATACCGTTGCTACATGCAGAATCCGATCTACGGCAAGCTTTTATGACGACCCTGGCTGATAGCTAGGTGAGTTTAGATGTCGAAAATAAAATTCAAGTAAACTGTTCTATCGGTGAAGGGCTAAATTGTAACGTAGTTTTTCTCTAAATCTTGAATCTTGTACGTTCCTTCTAATCCTGTCAGGAATTTTCATTATTAATTAAACGAGTAATATGTGTTCTGTTAGTGACAGACACTGCAAGACTCCAAACTACCCTCACAAACACCCTACAAACACAAACCTGGGTACAAATGAAATGCCCTTTGATCAGGTACACATGAGAAAATAGAGGGGACTTCAGAGTTGAGCGCGACTCAAATTTTTTAGAGAGAGTATGTTGAGGAAGCACACAACACTCATGCCACACACACATACATGCACATCTGTACTACATACACTAGAAATTTTATGGAGGCTCCACAACCTCAGGGCAGTCTCAACCCATGGTTTCCATGAGCAGTGTCTCGAGAAGAGAGAGAGAGCAATAAATCAATGCATAGTTTCTCAACCTATGGTTTTCATGAGTAGTGTCTAGAGGAGAGAGAGAGAGCAATAAACCAATGCATACACCACAAATACAGCTTGATAAGTGCGCAGAAACGTCCAACCCCGATTTTGCTTGTTTCTTGCGTCTTGGTACCCGCGCCGACCCAGTTTCTTGCATGAGACACGGTTTCTTTGTTTTTCCTTCTCTCTTCCTTAATTCCTATGCTACATCAGATTTTTGCTTAGTTGGCAGCGTAATTAATTCTATGAACACCAGCTGAGGTGGAGGGTTAGGACTGCCCTCATGAAGTGTGGACACATGCTTTCTCACTTAATACACATGCATGAGTGCTCTGATTAAATAAGGCATACTACGTTGATCCGGAGGATCAAAACACGGGTGGGTGGTTCTCACTCTTATCACAAGACCTGACCTGTTCTTTCAGGGTTGGACTCTCAACCTCCCTTTACGTGGATCAACATACTCTATTATAGGTTATTTGGTCTGAAGTATCGAACTGTCAATGGACTATCCTATCCTAAATCTGAGCCTAGCACACTTGTTTAGTTTGAGAAATAGAATGGATTGGTCCCTCGTAATGATAAGTCTAGTTTAAAAATGAGGGATTCTCTTGCTGTCCTTCAAAAAAAAAAAAAAATGAGGGATTCATTCTACTAATTAAATTTATGGAATAATCTTATAATAGATCAATGCTTTCTAGGATGAGGGGAGGTGATCCTCAGACCAGACGTCCAATGACTATCCAGATACACTTATAAGCTCTGAATATTCTTCTTGTCTTGCAATATGAAAAAGGAGTCCCTGTGCACCATTTTTTTTTTTTTGCGTACGATCAAAGGCGTTTAATGGCTGAAGCATGCCCTTTTGAGCCTCCGAATATGGAAGCTCCATAGATATATCAAGGTTTCCAACTTGTCAACCGTTGTCATATTATCCATCTGCGTTATCTTCGCTTTTGTTGATATGAATCACAATCACCTTTCAAATCTTCAGAGCACCTGCATGTATCCAAAATAAATTAATGATCATGGTTCCAAAACCAGCCGTATCAAAATGTACCGGTTCCTAGCTTTACTACTCCCTCCATTCTTTTCTACTTGTCATCCTAGAACTTGCGCAATCAATAGCTTTGATCTATGATATATGTAGAAGTATTTATATTGTCAAGTGAGATACTAGTAGATTTCATTGAAAGTATTTTGGTACCATTATATTTTTAATAATTTTAACTGATATATAATTAGAAGCAGTAAGGATCAAACACGTGTATTGTAGACTATGCTGATATCTAAAACGACCGGTAGAAAAGAAGGAATGGAGTATTACTGTCTACTGGCGATGGCAGTAACCTGCAATTTTGAAGTAACATTTTCCCGCCATGTTTGCGCACGATGACAGCGAACGACTTCAGCGACCGGCTAGCGACGATGGGATTCAGCTCGAACCTGATCACGTACCTCACCCAGCAGCTGCACCTGCCGCTCGTCGACGCCTCCAACACGCTCACCAACTTCCACGGCACGGCCAACCTCACCCCGCTAGTCGGCGGACTCATCGCCGACTCCTTCGCCGGCCGCTTCTGGACCATCACCTTTGGCTCCCTCATCTACCAGCTTGGCATGGTCTTCCTCACCCTCTCCGCCGCGCTCCCCTCGCTCCGCCCGCCGCCCTGCGGCATACACGCCGCCGACTGCCAGCGCGCCTCCTCCTCCCAGATCGCGGTGCTCTACACCTCGCTGCTCTGCACATCCATCGGAGCCGGGGGCACGCGCCCCTGCGCCATGGCGTTCGGCGCCGACCAGCTCGAGCTGGAAGGGCACAGGAGCCGGGGCCGCGGCGGCAGGGCCCCCAAGTGGAGCTTCTTCAACCTCTACTTCTTCGGCATCGAACTCGCAAAGCTCACGGCCGTCACCGCAGTCGTGTACATCCAGGAGAACGTCGGGTGGGGGTGGGGGCTCGGCGTGCCCACCGTCGCCATGTTCTTCGCGGTGATCGCTTTCGTCTCCGGGTACTCGCTGTACGTCAAGATGCCGCCCGGCGGCAGCCCCCTGATTCGGCTGGCTCAGGTCGCCACCGCCGCGTTCAAGAAGCGGAAAGCCGTCGTCCCGGACCCGAGCCTCCTGTACGAGGACAAGGAGCTCGACGCTGGCATCTCCACAACCGGCCGTCTTCTCCACACAAACCAGCTAAAGTAAGTTAAACTCGATCCACAATGCAATGAAATGCCCGGCAGTTTTAGCTGCACGAGCTAACTACTTTGTTGTTGATAAGGTTCTTTGACAAGGCGGCCATAGTGACTGACGGCGACGTGCTGCCGTCCGGCCAGCCGAAGCTGTGGCAGCTATCGACGGTGCACCGCGTCGAGGAGCTCAAGTCGATCCTGCGCATGCTGCCCATCTGTGCGGCTGGCATCCTCCTGGTCACCTCGGCGTCGCACAACAGTAGCTTCGCGATCCAGCAGGCGCGCACCATGGACCGCGACATCACGCCGCATTTCAAGATCCCGCCGGCCTCCATGCTCATCTTCACCAACCTCGCCATGCTGCTCACCCTTGCCTTCTACGACCGCGTGCTCGTCAACGTGCTCCGCCGCTTCACCGGCCACCCCAACGGCATCACCTACCTCCAGCGTATCGGCGTCGGCATGACCATCGCCATGCTGGCCAACTTGGTGGCCGCGGTCGTCGAGCAGAGGCGCAAGTCCGTGGCCGCCGCGAGTGGTCTGCTCGACGCCCCCAAGGCCACCCTGCCGATCAGCGTCTTCTGGCTGGTGCCGCAGTACGCCATCCACGGCGTCGCCGACGCCTTCATGGACGTCGGCCGCATGGAGTTCCTCTACGACCAGGCGCCGGAGAGCATGCGAAGCACCGCGGTGGCGCTCTACTGGCTGACCATGTCGGTGGGGAGCTACCTCGGCACGCTGCTGGTGACCATCGTGCACGAGAAGACGCGGCGGAGCGGGCAGTGGCTCCAGGACAACCTCAACAGAGGGAAGCTGGATCACTACTACTGGCTCGTCGTCGGGCTGCAGGGGCTCAACCTGATCTACTACTTCGTCTGTGTCAAGTACTACACCTTCAAGCCATTGGAGACGGTCGGGGGCGAGGAGGAGGTCGAGCTCTACCATGGCAATGGCAATGGCACCGAGGACGCCAAGAAGGGTGAAATATTCAAGTAGCTAGAATGTGCGTTTCGAATTCTATCCCCACCTAGAGTTGGGTTGGGATGGAATAATGGTAATTATTAGATGATGTATCTTTCTTACAGCACTATTGCCGAGATTTTAAGAAATCTCTGGACTCTGGCACATAGGCAGTGTTTGGTTCAAGAATGGTAATGTTAATGTAATGGGAATCAGATCACAGGGGAATTTGGTGGGGCAATGGATGTTTACCTACATTGTTTGGTTCCACTTGTGAAAGGTATTGGATACCAGTTCTGCGTTTGCACAAGAATTCTCTTGACGCAATGCCAATGAAAGCAAGGGAATCTCTCCTGTCGGGAGCTAACGAAGGTGGTGAGCCCGGGGATGCAAGAGGCTGGCCATGGTGACGTCCTTGGAGGAGGATGGCGCAGACGACGTCTTCCTCTGCGTGGCCACGACGTCAGTAGAAAGAAGAACAAACGTCGTATTTCTGCTCAGACGCAGGCAACAAGGATGCCATGACGGCCAGTCACTCGCTGCGCTATGCCTCAACAAGGGCCGGAGCAACACCGCACCGTCGCCGGGAGGCGGACATTCGCGTGCCTGGCGACCGACGACGGGTGCGCACGTATTTCGCCGCCGAGCCCCGGGCTGTCACCGGAGAAAGGAGGACGCCGCCATGCAGAGGCGAGGGGAGGCCATTGGACAGATTGAGGAAGAGGGGATTGATCGCGTGTGAGGCGAGAATAGGGAGGGGATCGCCTGGGGTGGGAGGCGACGGGATCGCATTCCTCTCGATTTGGAGCGTTAGGGGCTTTGTATTGCGATGCGAACTGATCGCGTGGCATCCAATGACAGCCCAACCCAACCAAGCGGAAAACAACGGAACCCCTTCCATGTAATCGGATTACGTCCTTAAAAACCCGAACCAAACACCACCTATAATATTGTTTTTGGGCACGTCGTCGTTCAAGAAATGTACATGTTCATGTCCTAAAAGGATTATATGCCTGATTTGGGTATGTAATATTTATACATCACTTAGCGCACAGGGGCATTGAGGCCGTTTGCAATGTATACTTCTTATTAAAGTGGTGAGGAATGTCGGCATCTTAGGCGTGCCGTCTCAGTGTATTCGCGAAAAGGCCCTTGAAAATTCTATATGATACCATTAAAATTTTAGAGCACAATCAAGCTTTTTAATTTTTATAAAAATCTTACAGTGTCTCTATTCCTTTTTATTAATTGTTTTTTTATTTTTTTAGAAGCACTAAATGATTTTAAAAATTGTTTTCT
Source organism: Guadua angustifolia (assembly GCA_036346375.1). Taxonomy (NCBI): domain Eukaryota; kingdom Viridiplantae; phylum Streptophyta; class Magnoliopsida; order Poales; family Poaceae; genus Guadua; species Guadua angustifolia. The sequence continues at coordinate 34,199,209 of CM070509.1, read as the reverse complement.
TTGATATGTTTTATATATTAATTGGGATTTTTCATTTTTTTGAATTTTTCTTGATTGTTTTAAATTTCTTTCGTGGTGCTGAAAATCAAATAAAATCGCTCGAAATCGAAAAGTGAAAAATCGGTAAAATCGTTCGATTTTCTTTTTTTTTCGTTGTTTGACCGCCGAGTTAAAAAGCATTCAAACTTATTCGATTTCTACAGATTTTTGACCAGTTTTTATCGATTTTCAAAATAAAAATCATTCGAAAATCGAATTTTATTTTTTTAACCCTGGGCTCGGTGAAATGGTGGAGCAAGGCCAAGGTTGAGGCGAAAGGCTAAGTAGGGCTAGAGCTCGTCGAAGGTTTATGCAGCTTGACCGGCCGAGCTTGAGAGAGAGAGAGGGGGAGCTCAATGGGTGGTGAAGTGCAGTCGATAGAGGTGCGACGAGGATTTGGGCACAAGTTAGCGTGGAAGTATCCGTACAATACATTAGTACCCAACGTTTGGTTTTTATTGTTTTTTTATTATAACGGTGGTTGCAATGTCTAGAAGCAAAAAATGGTGATTTTGCAGTGTCTTATGGTCAAATATGGCATTTTTAGCCCGAAAATTTATAATATTGGTGGCTGCGATGTGCAAAAGGAAATGTTGGCGATTTTACAGTGTACTTCGGCCAAATACAGCTTTTACAGCGTATTTCGAGAATGACCCCCACCCCCACACACACATACAAAAAAGAGAGGAACAGTGCCGGGGAGCCAATTTTGCCAAAAGGATTCCATGCAATGCCAGTTCGAGATGACGAATCTGTTGAGCTCGTATCGCCAACTTAAATCTGTCGCAGGAGGATGATGAATTTCGCTGGAGATTGTGTCAATCTGGACAATTTTCAGTGAGATCTCATTATTTGGCATTGATTAAATGTGATGTGCCTAATTTTAATAAGTGCCTTTGGAAGTTGAAAGTTCCCTTAAAAATCAAAGTGTTTCTATAGTATCTCCGAAGAGGGGTCATTCTCACTAAAGATAATCTGGCCAAACGTAATTGGCAGGGTAGTAAAATATGTTGTTTTTGTCATGAATTGGAGACAATTAGGCATTTGTTCTTTCGCTGCCGTTTTGCACGTATGGTTTGGGGTTTTCTCCATTTAGCTTTTGGCATTATTCGCCCTATGAGTGTTTCTCATATGTTTGGGAGTTGGCTTGATTGTTTTCAAAAGAATCTTAAAAATATTGCTTTATTAGGAGTTGCTACCGTTTGTTGGTTTCTTTAGTTTAGCAGGAATGATATAGTCTTTGAAAGAAAGCAAAACTTATCCCCCTTGCAGGTTATCTTTGTTACTTCCCATTGGCTACGTACCTGGGCTGTACTACAAAGCCGGAGTCCCGAATTATTATGGTGGAGGTTACTCGCCGGTTGCTGCAGGTGGCCATGGATTTCTATTGCCAGGTGCATGGGTGGCGGTCTAGTCTTCGGATTGATAGTAACTAGAGTGTGCGTGTTGTTCGCATTTTTTTTCTCTTTTCTTTTTATGAGCTGTGTGCTTCGTTAAGCAGAGGCCGAGAGTAATTTTAAGGACCTGTATTGTCTTGATGTAATGTTTTTGAAATTAATAAAAACTTTCTTTATAAAAAAAAAAAGCAATGCCAGCTCGGTTCTGAATACAAGTCCTTACCAAATCACAGTACACTGACGCTAATTAATTGCTTCCCTAAGCTTACACCGTTACAACGGTGCCTCCATTTCTTGAAGCCCCAACCTGGCCGGCACAAAGCTCAACCTCCCACTCTCCACTTTGCCGGTCACCCCCATCTTGCGGCCGTTGCAACTCGTCTCCGGCGTCCACCTCGAACGACTTCAAGGTGTAGAAATGGAAGCAGACGATATAGTACACAAGGTTGAGCACCATGAGAAAGGTCACGAGCCAGTAGTAGTAGTCCAGCCTGCCCCTGTTGATGTTGTCCTGGAGCCACACCCCTTTGCTGGCGCTTTGCACCACCGTGACGAGCACCGTGCCCAGGTAGTTTCCGAGGGAGCCGGCGAGCCAGAACAGCGCAGCCGCCGAGCTGCGCATGCTCTCCGGCGACTGGTCGTACAGGAACTCCATGTGCCCCACCGTCGAGAGCGCGTCGCCGACGCCGTGGAGCGCGTATTGCGGCACCAGCCAGAACACGCTGATCGGCACGATGGCGTTGGGGCTGTCCAGTAGCCCGTGATCGGCCGCGGCTGCCCGCCGCCTGGCCTCGACGAGCGCGCCCGCGAGGACGCCTAAGAGGGAGACCGCCAGCCCGGCGCCCATGCGCTGGAAGTAGGTGATGCCCGACTGCCGGCCGGTGTAGCGGCGCGCGACGGTGACAAAGACGCGGTCGTAGAGGGCGAGGCTGACGAGCATGGTGAGCGTGGTAAAGATGATCATGGTGGCCGGCGGGATCTGGAAGCGCGGGGTGATGTGACGGTCCATGGTGCGCGCCTGCTGGATGGCGAAGGTGAAGTTGTGTGACCCGGCGGCGATGAGCGTGATGCTGGCAGCCCACAGGGGCAGCATGCGGACGATGGACTTGAGCTCCTCCACGCGGTGCACCGTCGACAGCCGCCACAGATTTGGCTCGCCGGGGCCAGCGAGGTCGGCCGTCGTCAGTATAGCCGCTCGATCCAAGAACCTTCACGTGGGGGCAAGTACAAGTCAAAATAAACAAAGAACCACATGAACAAAAAGACAGAGACTGTTGGAGTTCCCAGCGATCACCAGCGACGGAAAAACTACCTTGCTCAAGAGCACACACACACAAACAAGTTGAACACTGGATCGTTTTGGTGCTGCGATAAAAAACTGCAGCTTTTCTGTTCTTCTTCTCTCTATTTATAGAAAGGAAACATGCTTGCAAAACAAGAAAGGAGAGCAATGCCTGAGTGCTTCTCGCGTCGTGCTTCAGTCCCCACGCTGCACGACGCCCGCTCCCGCTGCATGCTCTCGACGTGCGGCGATTCTCGCCACGCCACTACGTGCGCCGGGCGTCCACAAAGTTCGGAGCACATGCGCATGCAACCAGCTAACTAATGCATGAAACAAACAGCTAACTAATACTACGTGACAAGGCTTAACTAACAAATCTCCCCCTAAGCCTTGTGCACCTGTTTGATATCGACGAGGCCGAGTTTGGACCGCAGCTCCAGGAACTGATCTCGCCCAAGAGCCTTCGTCAGGATGTCCGCCAGTTGAGCCTTGGTGTTGATTGACTCGACCTTCACCCTGCCTTCCTCGATGCACTGCCTGATGTAGTGGTACTTGACATCGATGTGTTTGCTGCGGTCGTGAAAGACAGGGTTCTTACTCAGTTGAATCGCGGACTCGTTGTCGATGTTCAGTGTGCAGGCGCCGGCCTCCTCTCCTCTGAGCTCTGCTAGGAGGCGCGCCAGCCATACCCCCCCGACAGAAGTCATTGCGGCGGCGGCTACGTGCTCAACCGCACCGGAGAGCCACAACTTTTTGCTTTTGGGACTGCCAGGTGATGACATTGCCTCCGAGGAAGAACAAAATTCCGGAGGTGCTCTTGCGGCCGTCGACGTCTGCGCCATGATCGCTGTCGCTGTAGCCACGGAGAGCGAGACCTCCTTCCTTCCTCCGGTAGTAACAGCCGTAGTGTACCGTCCCTGCGACGTACCGGAGTATACGCTTGACGGCCACCAGGTGCTCGGTAGTTGGCTTTTCCATGAACCTGGAGACGTAGCCAACCGCATATGCCAAATCTGGTCGCGTGTTCACCAGATAGCGTAGCGCGCCCACGATCCGCCTGTACTCAGTAGCGTCAACAGTTGGCTCGGTGCTGAACTTGCTGAGCTTGAGGCGCGATTCCATGGGCGTGACGCTGGAGTTGCAGCCTGCCAGTCCTGCTGCCTCCAAGATCTTCATCGCGTAAGCGCCCTGGCTAATGAAGATGCCGGCTCTGGTCTGGTTCACCTCCAGACCAAGGTAGTAGTGGAGCAGCCCCAGGTCGCTCATCTGGAACGTGCTCTTCATCTCCTCCTTGAATTGCTTGAGCTCGGTGATGTCCCCGCCCGTGATGACGAGGTCGTCGACGTAGACGCCCACGATCAGACGATGCGCGCCCTTGTCGCGGGTGTACACCGCGTGCTCGGAGGTGCTGCGCTGGAACCCGAGAGATGCCAGAGAAGCGTCCAGCTTGGCGTACCATGCGCGCGGGGCTTGACGCAGCCCATACAATGCCTTGATGAGGCGCAGCACCTTCTTCTCCTTGCCGGCAACCACGAAACCCGGCGGCTGAGCGACGTAGACATCCTCCTGCAGTTCGCCGTTGAGGAAGGCCGACTTTACGTCCATGTGATGGACGGCCCAGCCTTCGCTAGCCGCGAGCGCCAACAGGAGTCGGACCGACTCAAGCCTTGCCACCGGTGCGAAGACCTCATCGTAGTCGATCCCTTGGCGTTGCACGTAGCCCTTCGCCACGAGCCTGGCCTTGTGTTTGGTGATGATCCCGGTGGCGTCTTTCTTGGTCTTGAAGACCCACTTGAGCCCAATTGGGCGCTGGTGTGGTGGTGGATCGACGAGTTCCCAGGTGCCATTCGACTCGATCGAAGTCATTTCGTCGAGCATGGCCATCCTCCAGCACTCATGTGCCTGCGCTTGCTCAAACGTGGTCGGCTCGTCGGTGCTTGCTAGGAACAGGTCCTCACTCAGGTCCCGGCGCGCCAAGCCAGGTACTATCGAGGGACCTAGGATGTTGTCGAGGGTGCGAAAACGGAGAGGGACGTCGTCGTCGTGATCGACATCCAGAGCCTCCTCTGCATCCGTTGGCGGTGATGCGAACTCGATCGACGGTGTTGCGGCCGCCGCAGGGGTCGTGGGCGAGGTCGGCATTGCGGCTTCCGCAGGAGTCGTGGGTGAGGTCGGTGTTGCTGCTGCCGCAGGAGTCGTGGGCGAGGTCGGTGTGGCAGCATGTTCCTGACGTTGGGGCTGGAGTGTTGTCACCACTTCAGGATGCACCACGGTGGTGTACTCGATCACGAACTCGCTGTCGATGTCCGTCTCCAGGTTGCCGCTCCATTGCCACCGCGCCTCCTCATCAAAGATGACGTCGCGGCTGATGTAGACGCGACGCGCCGTCGGGTCGTAGACCCTGTACGCCTTGGAGCCCGGCTCGTACCCGACGAAAATCATTGGCTTGCTCCGATCGTCCAGCTTCTTTACGCTAGGCCCGATGTTCTTGACATGGGCCACACACCCGAATGTTCGCAGATGGTGCACCGCTGGCGAGCTCCCGTTCCACAGCTCGTACGGTGTCTTGCCGCCGTTCCCCTTTGTCATCGTCCGGTTTAGAATGTAGACGGCGGTGGTGATGGCCTCCCCCCAGAACGTGCCAGGGAGCCTTTTCGCCTTGAGCATGCACCTCGCCATCCCGACCACCGTCTAGTTCCTCCGCTCGACGACGCCGTTCTGCTGCGGAGTATACGGTGCTGTGAGTTCGCGCCAAACGCCGAGTTCGATGCAGTACTCGTTGAAGTGGCTCGCTGTGAATTCTCCGCCCCGGTCGGTGCGCAGGGCGCACAACTTCTTCCCGCTCTTGCGTTCTGCCACCGCCTGGATCCGCTTGATGGCGGCGGAGTGCATCATAATCGCCAAAGAACGCCACCCACATAAACTTCGCCAGTAGTCGCCGACGAAAGCAACAGAAGTAGCGTTGCCGCCGGTGTGGCTGGCGACGGTCCACAGTCGCCGTGGAGCAGTTCGAGCGGGTCGGTGGAGCGCCGTTGTGCTTGATTCGGGAACGGGGCCCGCCGGTGCTTCCCGGCGAGGCAAGCTTCGCACAGCTGCTCCACCTGGGACAACATGGGAAGGCCGCGGACGAGGCCTTCTCTCCCCATCTTCCGCAGCGCGGCGAAATTGGCATGGCCGAAACGGGTGTGCCAGCGCCACGCGTCTTCCCCGGCGTGTGCAGCCAAGCAGACCGGCCGTGCAATGGTGAGGTCAAGCACGTACAGTCGTCCTGGTCCCCGGGTAATCTTGGCGAGAAGGCGACGATGCTCGTCACGCACTCTCATCACGCCGCTGCCGATCAGAATTTCGAAGCCGATCTCGTCCAGTTGCCCGCAGCTGACGATGTTGGCGGTGAGGCGGGGAATGAAGTAGGTATTGGGGAGTGCGTGGTGCTCGCCGTTCTTGCATTCGAACAGCACGGTGCCACACCCCTCGATGCGCACGACCGAGCCGTCGCCGAAACGCACTGAGCCGGCGACTCCCATGTCCAAGTCGGAGAAGGCGGCCCGGGACCCCGTCATGTGATTGGAAGCTCCGGTGTCGAAGATCCACCGCCCCGGGTCTCGATTTTCCTCGTCGTCCAGCAAGGCGAAGACTTTCTCCTCCACCAACTCGACGTGGTTGCGTGGGAGACATGGCGGGGCTGACTTGACCGAAGTCGCAGGAATCGACGGAGGTGGCGCCGGTGCGTCGCGTGGAGCAGTGGAGGGGGCAAGTTGTGGCGATGCCTGTGTTGTGACGGAGGCAGTGTGTGGCGGCGCCTGTGTTGTGGCAGGGAGATCGATCCCACCCTGGATCAGGAGTAGGGTTGATTCATCATCTTGGGCCACATGGGCCTGTTCTTCCTTCCGAAGCCTGCTCCTGCATTCCTTGGCCCAATGGCCGGTTTTACCGCAGTAGCGGCACTTGTCGCCGTTCCGGCTTGGTGTCGAACCGGACCCTTCCCGCGTGTCCGTGCTGCTCCCGCCGCGCCTTTTCCCTTTCGCGCCCCGGCGCTTGCCGCGACTGCCAGAGCCGCCGCCGGTGCGAGAGTTCTCCTGCTCCTTCTGCTTGTACCGCTCCAGCCACTGCTCCTCCGTCAGATAGAGCTTCCCCCCGGCCTGAGTAGGAGGAGAGGACTCGGGCTCGTCCTCCGACGCCAGGAGCCGGCCGGTGATCTCCTCGACAGAAAGAGTCGCGACGTCGAGCAAGGTTTCGATCGAAATGACCAAATGCTTGTACCTTGTTCGGGCGATGCGAAGGTACTTCTCGACGACCTTGATGTCGGGCTCTGGATCCCCGAGGGTGGCGAGTTGGTTGACGATGCCCGTGAGCCGGAGCGCGAAGTCCTCGACGCCCTCGCCCTCACGAAACGATAGGAGCTCGTACTCCCGGCGCACCCGCTGTGCGCTGGTCTTCCTGATGCGGTCGTCCCCGATCCGCATGGTGCGGATGGCCTCCCATGCTAGCCTCGCGGACGTTTTGACGGCGAGGGTGGGAACCATCTCGTCGGGCACGGCGCTGCAGATGGCGTCCAATGCCATGCGATCCTCGTGCACCGGGATGTCGGCGCCTCCGGGCTCGATGGCGCCCCAGAGACACCGCTACCAGAAGCTTGATCTTCATCGGCGAGGACCACCATTGTAGTTGCTCTTTGTGAGCACGGGGTAATGCGACGGTCCGCCCCCTCCTTCCTTGACCACGCGGTGTATAACCAGCCCGCGGTCGCTCCCGCCGCCACCGCTGTTGGTGCGACTGCCGGAGCCGGAGGGTGGCGGAGAAGATGATCGTGCCCGAGGCATGTCGACGCACGATCACGCGTCCTCGCCGGTAACGTGGCTCTGATACCACTTGTTGGAGTTCCCAGCGATCACCAGCGACGGAAAAACTACCTTGCTCAAGAGCACACACACACAAACAAGTTGAACACTGGATCGTTTTGGTGCTGCGATAAAAAACTGCAGCTTTTCTGTTCTTCTTCTCTCTATTTATAGAAAGGAAACATGCTTGCAAAACAAGAAAGGAGAGCAATGCCTGAGTGCTTCTCGCGTCGTGCTTCAGTCCCCACGCTGCACGACGCCCGCTCCCGCTGCATGCTCTGACGTGCGAGCGATTCTCGCCACGCCACTACGTGCGCACGGCGTCCACAAAGTTCGGAGCACATGCGCATGCAACCAGCTAACTAATGCATGAAACAAACAGCTAACTAATACTACGTGACAAGGCTTAACTAACAGAGACACACAGTGATGCACATGGAGTCTACTCATTACTCAAGAGTCAAGATCGATTACTTGCCTAAGCTGGTTGGTGTGGAGCAGCCTCCCGTCGGCGGCGATGGGAGCATCGAGCTCCTTGTTCTGGTACAGCAAGCCGGCGTCCTCCGGCATGGCCTCCTTCCTCTTCTTGAACGCCGCGACGACGACCTGCACCAGCCTCTTGAAGGGGCTCCCTCCGGGCTTCACCTTGACATAGAGGGGGTACCCGACGACGAACGACAGCACGGAGAAGAACATCGCGATGGCGGGGATCCCGAACCCCCAGCCCCACCCGACGTTCTCCTGGATGTACACCACCACCGTCAGCGCGAGCAGCACGGCGAGCCCCATGCTGAAGAAATAGAGGTTGAAGTAGCTCCACTTCTGTTCGCCGGGGCGCCTCCCGCCCAGGCTGAACTGGTCGGCGCCGAACGCCACCACGCACGGCCGGATGCCGCCGGACCCGAGCGCGGTGCAGAGCAGCGACACGTACAGCATGGCGAGCTGCCCGCCATCCGCGCGCTGGCACGGTGTAGTAGTACTAGTACCGCACGGCGCCGGCCGGAGGGAAGGGACGAGCGTGGATACGACGAGGCCGAGCATGCCGAGCTGGTACAGCAGGCCGCCGCCGGCGATTGTCCAGAAGCGGCCTGCGAAGGAGTCGGCGATGATTGCGCCGAAGACCGGGGTGAAGGCCGCCGTGCCGGTGAAATTGGTGAGCAGATTGGATGCCTCCACCAGCGGCAGGTGCAGCTGCTGCGTCAGGTACGTGATCATGTTCGCGTTGAAGCCGGCCGTGGCGAATCTGTCGCAGATTTCGTTCGCTGCGTTGCATTGGCAGACACGGAATGTAAATCATACGCTTGAAATGTGATTCCATTGAAAGAAATTAGATCCCACAAAAGCACCAGCAATCACCTAGTATAAATGGCATTGTCTTGAAACCGCCCTGCTTCGTCTTCTTCGACGATCCATCTTCATCAGCCGGTGCTGCAGCCGCCATGGTAGACGTAAACCGTCCTTACCTCCGTATGGCTTCTTCTCCAGAACTCTAGATACGACTATACGAGTACGGAAGTAGCAGTGGGACAGAGGGCTAAAATAAACACTACAGTGCCAGTGCTGCCTTGGAAAATGGCAAGTGGCGATATATCTAGAGGCTAGAGTTCTAGACTGCAACGCTGCAACCTTCTGTAGTCTATCTATCTGTCAGTGAACAAAGTCAACGTGGCACGCATTGGGAACAGTAAAGACGACAACTAGGGTGAAAATCGGGCTAAGTCCTCGTTTTTTCGAGTATTTTTCAAAATTGACATAGTTTAATTTAATATCATTTTATCTATAATTTAGATGTATTTTTATAATCGAGCCAACGAGCCGAGCTGAGCCAGAGCAAAATCTAATTTCATTCAAAATTGACTTATTTCAATATTTAACCAATGAACGAGTGTAATTTGAGCAATTTTGAACCGAGCCACGAGCCCCACCACCGAGCTTTTTTTCCAGCCCTACAGACAACCAAACGGCGCGCCGGAGCCCGGAGGTGCAGTGCATCTGTGAAATCAGCGAGCTCAGACCTTCAGATATGATGACGACTGATCGTAGTTGATTTATCGGAATGACTTACTCAGAGTATGAAATTTTCAAACGCACTGTAATATTTTTTTTCTTTGCGTGTAATATTTTGTTATAACGCGTATAACATTTTTCTTCGACAAACAGTAAAACTCACTACAGTAAAAAGATGTTGCAAGCGTTAAAAAAATATTTCACGCGTTGACAGAACATGTTGCAAATGTAGAAAAAAAATGTTGCAAGAGGTGTTCGATGAGATGAACAGAAATCGAACGTCCGAGCGCTAGTTTCTCCCTTGATTTATATAGAAATTTTGAAAGACTTGCAGTCAGCAAGTCAGTTGGTCTCCTGCCAGTACATAGAAGGGACCCAATATTGTACTCCCTCCGTTTTTTTTATAAGGCTTATTTTTTAAATGATATTTATTTATAAATGTAAGGTTTGCATGTAGATTTAATGAGATCTTTTCTTCTATACCTCTATTTATTTTCTCTCATCCATATGCATTTATTCGCTACCACCCACACAAAGTATATCTTTCATCTTCTAAGACAATTAAGTGGGGGCATCTAAGTTATTTTCTTTTGTATATTTCTTAATTTTAACGCAATCTTAATCTTTATGTAAAATCAAAATACGCTTTATAAAAAACGGAGGAAGTATTTAATTAGCATGGCATTCCATTGTAAGTGAGCATCCCACACCTTGTTTTAGATGGAGCATCACACAACCGGCCATCTTTTCTTTTCTTGAAACCACACAATTGGCCATCGTTGACTCAATGATTATTTTTTTAGAGGGAGTTCAATGATTTAAGTGAGAGGTACAGAACAAACTGGCCGGGCTTATTTTGGCAGAGACGGCCCATACTATGGCAAGGGAAATCTAGCTCGACCAACTAATGAAGTGGGCTCAAAATAGCGATACGGCCATACAGGCCACTAGCTAGGCCCTTTCTATTCAGGGGAACCAATGCGGTGAAGGCATGCAACTGGTCTAAAATGAAGATAAGAGGGTCACGCACACAAGCTCCATGCCCTGGCCTGGCCTTGTTCCAGAGCTTCATGGGATATTTTCAGAGGCCGGGCTGCTCCATTTTTTGGGTTTGGGAAAGCCCGGCCTACTCGCAAATTACATCATCCAAGTCACTTCTCCGTTCTCCAATGCCCACCTGGGCTACTCTCACGCGTAGGAGAAGATGGCTGGTTAGTACGAGGTACGACGGCACTCCGGTCCTCCGGATGCTTCTAATCAGCAATATCTATAGCATGTCAATTAAAGAAGAGAGACAGGTAGTGGCTCATACGAGACATGGCTTGACACACGATCCAATACACAATAAACAACAAAAACTTGCGTTGGGGAGGAGAATTGTGTCTAAATACACCGTTTTTGGGATTCTTCGTATTAACCCCGTACCGCCATGCCATGGCTGCACCGTCGGGCCACTGACATCCATCGATCACCACCATCCCAGCCGGGCTGCAGTCACGTCGGCCCGCCGTGGCCATTTACCATGGACACCCCTGTGGTCTACGTGCAACTGAAGTTGCATTCCCAAAAGGGACTGCATTATGGAGTATCTTTATCCAAAGACGTGGGCCGCATTCGTCAATTCTTTCCTCTCATTTCTCTGGCTATCACCACTTCACTGGATCAAGTGCAGAGCCACCGTCCCCCATCGCCACCGGCCGGGATTCGATGTTCTCTATTGACGCCGACCTCGATCTAGACAGGATTTGTTTCCTTCGAGCAGCTTCATCGCGAAGACTCTTGTTACGCCTCGGACGGCGTCGCCTGCGACAGCGCCGGCCGGGTCACGGCACTTTGACTTCCAAGACGAGTGAATTGGTTCTTGAATCTTGAGATCGATGAGAGTGTGCTTGCGTGAATGGTGTGGATGATCGGGTGAGAGAGAAAGAAGGTAGTGTCGACTGCAGAGGCCCAGGTAGTGGTGGGTATTTTAAAACCAAAATTGAAAAACTGAACAAAACCAAAACAAATTAAATGGTTATTTTATTCTTTTTGGTTTTTGATGTAAAGTTCGGAATTTTTATCCTAGAAACTGAAATGACTAAAGAAACTAAATGGTTTCGACGGTTGACGCCACAGCCCATATTTTGAATGGGCCACTAGCCCAAAACGCTCGGCACGGTCACCGAGTCACGGCCCATGTTTTGAATTCCCCATTCTATTCCCCTACTCTCCCCAACCCTACCCAAAAGTACACCATCACGCCCTAATTCCATTCCATTCCGAGGACACCGATCTCGCCCAAAAGCACGACGTCCAGTGATTCCCTCCATCCTCTTCTTCATGATGTTGTTTGCTGGGTGGGCTCAGATTACAGCAATGACTTAAGTCCAAATAACCCTCTAACTATAAAACTAGTTATTTAACAGCCTCAAATATTAATACCAGATTAAATTACACCATAGGGTAGTTTTTCTTGGTTGTTTTGCATCTCATATATATGATTTAGGCAAAAAGCGATTCAAAATTTTTTAAGCTTTTTTATGATCCTAAGGCAACGCTTATACTCTCATAAATATTTTAGACCATGATTGTATTTGTACAATTTTATAAAATTCTGATAAGGTCATTGTTTCAATTAAGGGTTTTCTGATCTTGATTTTTATGAGACATAAAATTATATTCAATTCATTTGGGAAGTTTTGTGTGTGATCATAGGGATTTAAGATGGCATTATAAAATTTTTAGATGATGATCAAACATGCATATTTTTATAAAAAATATAAAAGTTTATTGCTATTTTTAAATTGCTGCTATATTTTATTATCTAATTGTATTAAATGCTTTAAAATTTCCTCAAGACTTCTTGAGAATATTATGGAGGTGAATCAGGGTTTAATTAAAATTTCTTCAAATTTTATTCTTGCATGATTTTGAACTTCAATGATTACAAATCACAGCTTTTCTTTGTTGAATCTTTGATTTGTAACCTCTAAAGTTCAAAATCATGCAAGAATAAAATTTAGGAAAAATTTAATTAAACCCATCCACTGCCAAAATGTTCCCAAAAGTCTCAGGAAAATTTGAAAGCATTCAATACATTTAGAAAATAAAAAAATAGCAGCAATTTAAAAACAACAATAATGCTATCATATTTTTTTTATAAAAATTTACAAGTTTGATCATCATCTAAAAATTTTATAGTGTTGTCTGTAAACCCTTAGGATCACACAAAAAAATTATCAAATAAATTTAACATAATTTGGTATCTCATAAAAATCAAAATAAGAATATCCTTAATTGGGACAATGACCTTGTTATAATTTTATAAAATTGTACAAGTGTGATCATGGTCTGAAATTTTTATAAGAGTATAAGTATTGCCTTAGAATCATAAAAAAAATTCAAAAATTTGGAATACCTTTTGCGATAATTATATATAGAAGATGCAAAACAGCTAAGAAAAACCATCTTAGGATAATTTGATATTGATAGTTGAGGGTGTTAAATAACCAGTTTTATAGTTTAGATGGTTATTTGGACTTTTTTCGAAGTTCGAGGGTGTAAAATGAACCTTTTCCTTTCAAATTTGTACCAATAATTTCGGTAGCTAGTTTTTAAAGATCAAAATATTTTTAAACCGAACAAATTGAATCGAAAAATTGAATGCCCCACCTCTAGGCCCAAGGAAGAAGAAGGTGTTTATGATGGTATTTTGCCATATCTGTTAGTTTGAGCATGCTTTTTTTTTAAGAAAACCGGCAGAAGCTCTGCCATTAATTGAACTAGAGTAGCAAGCGATACATAGTTTAAAAGGAGTATACGAAAGTTAGACCCTAAAAAACAATGGTAAGAACAATGGGATTGGAGGAGAAATAGAGAGATGAAAAAACTAAAAACTTTGCGGCACCTAGTTGAGGCCAATGATCCCGAATTATTTTTTTTAATAATACATTTTTTATTCAAAATTTCAAAAATATACCAGGAAAAAAAACAATTACAGAAATATACCCCTGTCGCCCGTTGGTTTGGCGACATTTAAATGTCGCCCAACCAGCGGGCGATGAGGCTACATCGCACGATCAACGGTGCTAAAACGCCACGTCTCCTTGACCGACTGCGGAATAGCCTCCTATCGCCCTTTGGTTTGGCGACAGAGGCCTATCGCCAAACCAATCAGGCGATAGGACCACGTCGCCAAACCAACAAGCATAGGGTATATTTCTGTAATTATTTTTTTTCGTGGTATATTTTTGAAATTTTGAATAAAAAATGTATTATTTAAAAAAATTCAATGATCCCCCCTAAAATCCTGTCACTAGGCAAGTGAAATTTGTTGTTGGAAAGCTCTTTTGTCGATTTGTGAAATCCTGTGCGATGAAATCAAACACTTGCTGCACCGTTTGATATCGGCTGTTAAAAATATAACCATTTCTTTCCTTACATAGATTCCAAAATCTGTAGACTATAATCCCGTCCACCTCTTTACAGCGTTGCTTAAGTATGTTATCACGAACGGACATCCACCATGAAGGGACAAGGCGGACAAACAAAAGGCGTGATGTTTAGATGGCGGAATGAACATGGCGCCATCTTTCCATCTTGAATTTTTTCATGGTTGCTTCAGTCGATACGGTGGCAAGCACTCTAGCTAGAACCACACGATTTAACCATGAGCAGTACTGAAAAGAAACTAGTGTCATGAGTGACACTTGAGTACTTGACTCACAGTATATGACGGGCTATATCCTGTGCAATCATCCATATGTGTGCAAACGTGCAATCAAGCGATCTGGAGCATCCAATTTATATCCAACGCTGGCAGGAGGTGTTCAGCAAATTTCAGGGGCAGGGAGAGAAGAGATGGAGGGTGAGGTGGAAGGGTTTAAACAGAAAAACAGTAGTCAGCGTTAGATATAGATTGGGTGCTCTAAATCGCTTGATTGCATGCTTGCACACATATGAGTGATTGCACAGAATATTTCTCTGTATACGACACTAACAAGTACTGAAAGAAACTAGTGTCATGATTGACACTTGAGTACTTTGACTCTCAGTATATGACACTAACAAGTACCGAAAGAAACTAGTGTCATTAGCAGCCGATACTTGACATGACAGATCAATCAAATGGCGAAACCGCCACAGTGTTCCACGATCACGCACCGAACGCATGGCCAGGGTCTTTTCACATACGGGTCGAGCTCCCCCAACCACGTATCATCACGTATGCGATCGGCATGTCCCACTTCGCCAACAACAACGCGTGGGGGCACGCGCGATGCGATCCACGCTCGGCACGGGCCGCATCGCCACAAAACCGCCCCCTCGGCCTGGCCCTACCCCGTGACCGCGGACCGTCGTGAGGTCACGCCGGACGCCACCAATTTTGTCCCGCCCGCGCGCGCGCCGCCGAGCCCAACAACAGCAACGCTTCCTCGAGCGCATCCGCGTGCGCGCGCGCGAGGTGCGGTCAAGACGCGACGCGGAGGCTTCGATTCGGCGTGCACCGCCCTGCCCCTTCTCCAGTCGCCACGCACGGCACGCACCAAGCGGAAAACGCCACCCGAGCCCGCGCGCCGAATCTGCCACGTCCGCGCGCGCGCCGGGGCCGAAAAAGCGGGACGGTCCGGTTGTCTGGATACACCGCCATACTAGACTACCACCGCGCTACACTGCACTGAACACTTGTAAAGCGAGTTAGGTGCTCTCCAATTTAATCATTGAGAGCTAATTGTGAACTGGACCGGCCGATCGGCGATCGAGATGACAGGAAGCGTTGGACAAGCATGCCTGCCTTCCAACCTCGCCGTATCGCGTTGTCGCTGTCGCGGTCCAACCTGCTGTGACGCACTACTACTAGTATTGCCTTTGATCGGTAATTTGGACATTGCTGCTACGCCTGCGTTTATATACATGGATTGTCTTCGTGCTGGTGAATGATTACCCGCTAATAGCCGTGTGCAGACTACAGTCTACAGATCATGCTTGGACCGGTTATATATAACGAGATCTTTTATTATTCCGAGAAGGTACCAAAATTTATATAAGTTAGTATTAAAAGGTACCAAAAATTGGTACTCCACCCTTTTTATCTGAGAATTTTTTGGTACCTCTACGAATACCTCATAAGAATAGTAAAAAGTCTCATATATATATATATATACACACACTAAGTTGAAGATACGATGACAGACGCACATTAGAAATTCATCGCTTAATAGCCCCATGAACCCCTGTTTTACAAATCTAGCTCTCTTGACCATACACTTGCAAATTTGAACCCCTCCCTACTGTAGCAGGCGGGGCAGGCCCACGCACTTGCAATCTAAGAATGGTTGGGCTAGCAATGCCGAGCAATGAAGCATGGGCAACGAAACCAAACCTGAATGGGAGCGGTGCTGGCAGATTGAGCTCGACGGCACAATTATGCTGAACGTCAAGAACAACACAACCACCGATTCCTCGGTCCTGATACCAAGTTTTGACGCCTCGTCGCCTCGATGCCACTTGATGTGAATGAAACATGGGATGCAAGGCTGTTTGCCCAACATAGACTGATTTGTTGAGCATCGAGTGATCATGTCATAGACAAATAGCGAAAAGAACCAACAAGGGTATTACACACAGGGCCCATGCACAAAAACAAAAATGCAATATAAAAAGCAAACAGATGTCTGGGTGGAACAGCTAGATCTATTACACATTAGATTCATCACATCTCGTGACTCCATATGTCAACGACAAACCTCAACAATACTAGGATGCATATAATCTAGGCTCATGATTCGGACTTTTGATCGAGATATGCTGCTGCACACCAATAATACGCAGTACAGGACTACAGGCTCCATTGCCAATTGCTAAGCTGTCCTGTCAGTTTATACAGTACAGGATAGCTTCTCTCCATACAAGTAGCTTCGTACTTTCTACAGTCTCATTGTTTCTTTAACGATTCGGCTGGCTTGGCCGTGATGCTTCACAGTCAGTCTTGGCAGCAGGTTCAAAATATCCAAATTTCGATTTTCAAACAGTTTTTAATTTTCAATTATCGGCAAAAACCGGTTGAAAATTGTTAGAAACCGAAGGATTAAGAAATCAAACTTTTTGCAAAAAAAAAATCGACTTTGACTGAAAATCGACTAGCCAATTGAATATTTCTTAGAGCTAATTTTTGAGTGATTTTCACCGATTATCTACTGGTTTAAGTCGCATAAATTTTTCTCTTTTTATTTTTTGAATTGATCCAGTTTAATAAATGATTTCTAATGCCAAGCCGACTCGGTACGGCTGATAATCACGATATTCAAGCGATTATCGATGATATTTTGAACCCTACTTGGTAGATTGTCATAATTTGCACCTTTTCTCTCTTGTCCCTGACTCCTGACAGCCAGGGTTCGCAAAATCGATGAAAATCTTTAGAAAATCACAATTATCGGCCTATCCGTACGACTCAGCTTCTAAAATTGCTTGATAAACCGGTCAAATTCAATAAAAAATTTCAAAAAATGGAAAAATTTATGCGACGTAAACCGGTTGAAAATCGATGAAAATCGCTCAATTTTTTAAGAAAGTCAACGAAAACCGCTCAAAAAATCGACTTCCAAAAAAGTTCAACTAGTCCATCAATTTTTCATAGAAATTAGCCGATTTTCCATGAAAACAGTCGATTTTTGAATTTTGTTACCAAAAATTTTGATTTTGAAACTCTACAATTTTTTTATGATTTTCAACCAATTTTCAGTTCAATATTTCTGAATTTCGAATTTTGAGCGATTTTCTCGATGTCAATTTTGCTAACCCTGCTGACAGCAGTGATAATGTGGGAATATCAGCGCATGTAGAAATCCAAGCACTGATCTTTCAATCTGAGTGTGTGCTTAATGTGGATACGGGCAATCGAACCTACCATTCATTCTTTTTTTCTTTTTCTTTTTTGCTTTGCAGGACCAATAGTGATTCAGACACCAATAAACAATATGCAGTTTGCAGTTAATCACACTAAATTGTTTGGAAGTATATGTTCTTGCTGTACGCCTGTACACCACCGCGGTTGCCTGGCAATCATGATCCTTGTCTCTTTGTTTTGACCAAGAGCTTAGATTCATTAGTCAGCAAGAATACGATCGTGCTGAACGTTACAAGAAACTCCGGAACATGATTTAATCAATAACAGCCTGGATCATCCGAGGATATTATTGCTTAGCCGTTAAGCGGGCTGCCAAGTTAGCATCACAACGAACAAAAACTATATCAAAAACATCAAAATTCCTACTTAGATCTTGGATTTGCACCAGAATTATCAAGATAATTGCACGGTGCTCATGCCTTGATCTCCACAACCCCACGAGACTACGAGAATCCGTCTCGACGATCACGCTTGAGATCCCCAAGTCTACTATCATTTGCACGCCATCTCGACAAGCAAAAGCTTTGTCAAGGTTTAGTGATTAGTACGCATAAGATCAAAAACATTAATAATAGTTGAGCATTGGATTGTATTGATAACGACGTTTTTTCATCGTGCGTTAGAGTTTTAAAGCTCTTTTCATGACTAGCGTTTCTTGTCATGATTCGTGACTTAGACTATGGCTGACGAAAGCTTGATTCAGAATCAGATGGAAATATTGAGAACAATATTTTGAGTTATATATTGAACCAAATTGAGGACGACTTATTGGCGCCACATGTTGGAATCTCAATTATTAGTTCTTGACTTGTTGCGAAGTGCAGAACCAGCAACCATTTACGTTACAGCATAAGAAATTAAGAATAATGTTTTAACACTTAACATTTCTGTGAACTGGTGAAATTAATTTGACGATCCATCGTCTGCAACTTATTCTTGAGGTGAAGACAAAAATCAATATCTGCAGCATTCTTCTTCTTTTTTTGAACGATCAATCTGCAGCATTTTTCTTCAGAGACTTTTAATCATCTTTGAGAGGTACCAAAATATGCAACAAGCTAGTATCAAAAGGTATAAAAAATTTAAAGGATAGAGGAAACAAGAGATACAAAAATTTAAATGTAATTTAGTGGTACCTAAGGATGTTAAAAACTTCCA
This sequence comes from Guadua angustifolia, assembly GCA_036346375.1. Classification (NCBI taxonomy): domain Eukaryota; kingdom Viridiplantae; phylum Streptophyta; class Magnoliopsida; order Poales; family Poaceae; genus Guadua; species Guadua angustifolia. The sequence continues at coordinate 34,180,597 of CM070509.1, read as the reverse complement.
AGATGAAAACCCAAAACCTTGAACTACTATAACTAGGAATGGCATTACTGTACACTAAATGCAATATGAACCATTCATTCATTTCGATTCAATGGATCAAACTAGCTAGAATTTATTTATACTTCATCTGATAATAGAGTAGTAGAAATATCCTTAACAAATCAATGGGTAGATCTGATTTCTACTACATAATATATATTTTCAGTATAATGTACCGTAAAATTTCTCCAATTTAAGGCTGTAACTAGACATGACAATGAGCAAATAGTGCTAGTCTGCACTGCTTCACTGATTTGATTCGCATATTTAGTCAAAGTACGTGTGTGTACTTGGCAAGATTCTTCTACAGAGCAATGGAGACAAAAATAATATCTACAGTCCCTTCTTCATGAAAATATAAATAGCATATAAGGTTAACATTTTAATTGGGTGTGCAAAACAATCTATGCTCCGTTTGAACGGGCTCAGAATTCAGAATAGCATAAATTCCAATCCAATTCACGTAGATCTTAGTTCTCTTCTACATACGTAGATTGTGTTTAGAATCTCACGCATTCTGAAATCATCCGAACGAAACCTACGTTTACAGGATGCATTGCGGTCGAACTAGCAAGCTAGCTTGGAAATCATTACCTTTATAGATTTATGGTAATTTTTTTAAAATTTATCTCTCTTCCAAACGTAATTGCAAACTAGATCTATCCTTGATCGCGGAAGCGTCAATAAACGACATATATCACCTGCCACGCTCTTATATTGTGGAAGCTCCTACCGAGCTGTGGAGCTCGGTAGCTTTAATGGCTTGTGAGCTTGTGTTGTCTGTTGGTACTTTTGCGATCGAGAATAAAGTTATTTTTGTAATTACGTTTAAAGTTGCCTATATTTGCAAGAAAGTTACAGAGAAGCTAGAAAATTAATGATTTCGCTGGCTTATACTAAACCTGCACATGGGAGGTATCATCCCTATATTAAAGATCGCAAGTTTCCTCCCCAGGCAGTGCGTCCACGTGTCCTCCTTCCGTTAGAGACTTAGAGCCCCTTAGAAAAAATAGTAATTATGTTTAGATCCTTTTAGCGGTTTTTTACGAAAAGGACCTTTTAGTTCAACAAAATCACGAATCTTTCATGAAAGGACCCTAAATAAATACAAAAAAACGTAATTATGTTTAGATTGTTCCAACTATTTTTCACTCACCTTTCAATTTTATGAAATCGCGCCAATTTAAAAAAAACACCGCCAAGAAAAATGAAATTGTATTTTTTGCATAAAAATTTGGGTTAAATTTTTTGATGGGCGTATCATCGTCCCGCCTCGTGTCATCCTTCCGTGAGCGCCTAAAAAAATGTAGTTACGTAGATCCTTTCGGCGGTTTTTACTGAAAATGACATTTTGGTTTAGCAAAATCGTGAAGTTTTCATGAAAAGACCCTAAATAAATGCAAAAAATGACGTAATTACGTTTAGATCATTTCAACCTTTGGTGAAAAGGACCTTTCATTTTAGCACAACGTGGATGAGTGTGACGGTTACGCCGCAAAAATATTCCTATACAGATATTAAATCTGATGCTTCGGAGTGATAGGAGGAGTTGTAGCGTAACTCCGCCAGAAAGCTCATCCGGACCCATGAAGAAGGCATGTCGGTTGTGAGGCAACGAAGGTACATCTCGATGGTGCGGTTGACAACTTCAGCTTGCCCGTCCGTCTGTGGATGATAAGCGGAAGACATGAGGAGCTTGATACCACAGCGCTTGAAGAGGTCTTGCCAAAAGGTGCTGAGGAAAACCGGGTCCCAATCGGAGACAATTGACTCCGGCATGCCATGGAGTTGCACAATCTGGTCGAAGAAGATATCTGCCACTACAGGGGCTGTGGTGGGCCGCTTGAGGGCCATAAAATGAGCATACTTAGAGAGACGATCCACGACCACCAAGAGAGCCGTCTTGCCTTGTGACTTTGGGAGGCTTACCACGAAATCCATGGATACGTCAGCCCAAATGTGATGCGGAATGGGCAAGGGTTGAAGAAGGCCGGCAGGTGCTTGAGTTGCAGCCTTGTGTTGTTGGCAAATGGCACACTGTCCCACATACTCACTTACCGATTTATGCGCATGTCCACCCAATAAAAGTGTTGCTTCACCGGTGCAAGGTCTTGGTGATGCCTTCATGAGTGAGGTCATGGACAGCAGATACTACTTGAGAGCGGAGGGGCGACATGGCCGGTATGAAGAGGCGACCATCCCGGTAAAGAAGGTCACGCCGAACCTCCCATGTCCCAGCCGACCCTGGATGTGCACTGAGGGTCCCCGCAGCGTCGAGAGGCTTGTGCGGCTAGGGAGCTCGAGTGATCCGAGATGATGCGCTGGTTCACGCAGAAGCAACTTGGAGCAACAGCCACAATACCTCCGGGTTCTTGGCGCGGAGACATCCTCCCACTGCGAGCGTGCTGATTGGGAAGGGTATGAGAGCGCCCGGCAATCGGCAAGTGGCTCGTGAATGCGCGACAGGGCATCGGCTGCTTTGTTGCTGCGCCCCGGCCGGTACTCCACCGTGAAGTCAAACCCATGAGCTTCTTGAGCAGTCTTCGCCGCGGGCGAGAGTAATTAAGGCTTGATCCGGAGATATTTGAGGCTTGCATGGTGCAATGCGGACGGTGAAGGAACGCCCCAAAGGTATGGCCTCCAGCGTCTTAGAATGGCTTTGGACGAGCCGATGAGCTCGCCAGCCATAAGTCGCTAATTTGGCATGGCGCTCGGCGGCGACGGCTATAAAAAGCCACCGGATGGCCCTCCTGCTGCAGCACCGCGCCAATCCCCACACCTGAGGCATCACATTCTACCACGAATGTCAAATTGAAGTCGGGTAGGTGCGTAATTGAAGCAGCCATGAGCGCCTCCTTGAGCCATTGAAAGTTACACGGCCGGCTTGGCGGACCACTTGAATTGTCAAGCATTTAAGGAGGTTGGTCGATGGTTCAATGATGGTCACAGTGGAGGATGAAACACATGTAGTAGCCAAAGAAGACCAAAAAGCTACGGACGCCTGTCTCTCAAGTTGGTGGCGACCATCGAATATATCTTGGACCTTGTTAGGTTGGCGGCCACTCCATCTCCTAAATGATGTGTCCCAAATACCCCACCATGTTCTGGATAAAAGCACACTTGGATTTCTTCAAGTACAACTGGTGGTGCCTTAGCTGCTCCAAGACCACCCGCAAGTGATGAAGGTGCTCGGGGCGTGAGCTGCTATAAATCAGGATATCGTCAAAGAAAACCAGCACAAACTTACGAAGGAATGGGGCAAGAACCTCGTTCATGAGGGCCTGGAAGGTTGACGGAGGCGTTGCAAAGCCCGAAAGCCATCACCAGTGACTCATAGTGGCCATGATGTGTCTAAACGCCGTCTTCTCAATGTCCGCCTCATTCATTCGGACTTGGTGATACCCGGGCGGAGATCCAACTTGGAGAAGAACTTGGCCCCATGCGGTTCATCCAAAAGTTCTCGACCCTTTGGAATGGGAACTTATCCTTGATCGATACGGGCGTTGAGCTCGCGGTAATCTACACAAAAACGCCACGAGCCATCTTCCTTCTTGACCAGCAAAACGGGAGAGGAAAACGGAGAGCGGTTGGGACGAATGATTCCTTGGGCCAACATTTCGACATTGCCTTTTCAATCTCGTCCTTTTGGGTAAAGGATACCGTATGGTCGAACCACCACCGGATCGGTCCCTCCTTCAAGCATATGCGGTGATCACAAGAGCGAGGGTGGCGGCCCTTAGGCTCTCGAAAAAAAGATCGTCAAAAGCGGCAGGAGGCGGTACTGCTCTCCCCCTTCTTGAATCGCACCACCTCGGTATCTGTGGAACAGCAACCTTCCAATGCCCCGAGCTCCACTCGGTTCCTTGCCAATTAAAAGACATGTGGAGAGAATCAAAATTCCACTTGATATCGCCCGACCCTTGCGACCATCAGATGCCCAAAGACGTCAAATCCATCCAATGGAATGACTAAGAAGGATGCCTCAAATGGGTACTTGTCAATGGAGAAGGTCAGATTGTATCTTCCTAAGCACGGCAAGTGGGCGCCATTTGCCACCCGTGCATCTTGCTGTCCTCCTCCGCTTCACAGAGACGCCTAACCTTATACGGCGCATGGGCACTCAAGAAGTTGTGTGTACTCCAGCTGTCCACCAATCCCAGTAACTCACTTCCAGAGATAAGCAGTCTAATCTGCATGGTGCTCCCTTTGATGGGTCCTCGCAGCGCCATGGCCGATAGCGCCGGTTCTTCTTCCTCTTGATCCTCTGTTTCTTCCTCTTCTTCATCCAAGACCTCGAGGAAGAAGAGCTTCTTGTAGCGATGTCCCCGAGCGTAAACCTCATCGCAGTTGAAGCAGAGGCCCTTCTCACGCCGTTCGGCCATCTCCTCCGGACTGAGGCGGCGCCGGTATGGAGTCGAGGCGGTGGATGAGCCCTGGGAGTTGGTGCCCGTGGGTCGTCCCCCTCCTGGATTCGGTGCTGCGGAAACTGGAGGTGGCCATCTTGACGGTGTAGCCGCCGCCCCCGTTGGCGGAATGGTGCGCTGGGCCTGGCCGGCCGGCGCTCCCAGACCTCCCGCCGTGGTGGAAGAGGCGGTGCCCCTACTGAATGGAGGGCGATGGCGAACCCCATGCGGCATGGCTTGGAGGGCCTTGGCGATCCACTGATCCTCCCTGCGCTCCGCCTCCGGGCCAAACCAATCGCCTCCCGCTTCAAATCAGCGTGGACGATCGCGGCAAGCACCTCCGCCCGAGGGTGGCCGACACACCTACTGGCGAACATCTCGATCCGGTCTTCCGTCTCATCACAGGGGCACGTGATGAAGCTTCGGAACTCCCACGCGCACTGTCAGTAGCGAGAATCGCCTCGCCTCAAGTTCGCCCGGTCGCCGAGGGGTCCAGCGGACGAGTTCGCGGGTGAAGCGTTGGAGGAAAGTTTCGTAGAAGTCTAGCCACAAGATGACTCCTTCCTCTTGCTCCCAATTGTCCAAAACCTCCTGGGCCTCGCCGCGGAGGTGAAGACCAGCCATCTTGACATACTCTGTTTCCGGAAGGTCGTGAGCCCTTGCGTGGCCTTCCAGACCGACCGACCATAACGAGAGGGTCTTGATTCAAATCAACAAGCAGTTCATACCAGGGAGGGCAGCGGCGCCATGGCGATCCTCAAAATCACGGCGGGCGATCTTCCGGACACGCTGGGTCCTCCATCTCTATTGCCCATGGGCGACGGCCACGCAGCGGTGGCGAGAGGCACCGCCGTCCCTCGCGTGGCGACTCGCCCGTCCCCGCCAGAATCGGCCGCTTGCTCGGCTCCTTGATGTTCGCCATCATTTGCTCCAAGCTACTTTGGACCCTACGAGCCCTTCCACCGTCTCCTCCAGCTTTGACAAGCATTCTTGAGGCGGCCATGGTGGAGGACCGATCGGCTTTGATACCGATTGTTAGTAGTGCTCGCGAGGAGTATGCATCGTGCTTGACCTACTACCGCGATTGGGAGGCTTACTCGCCACGAGGAGATTGGTCAGATGAGCCACCGACCGGGTTATCGGCCAGCGCCGAGATAAGTTTGGTGGCAACAAAGCGTGCTTGCTTTCAGTTCTCATCTTCCTTTTTATTCATCTTTGCCAATCATAACAAAACCCCTAATCGGGTCAGCGGCTAGGAAAGAATAAAATCTTAACTAAATGGGTAACTAATTGACTCATAATAGGAAAGCTTATAGAAGGAAATAGAGAAGACTAAAAGGAAATATCTTATTTGTTGCGCCTGTAATAGACTCTGTTAATGCCCTTATCAGAAAGTTACAGAGAAACTAGAAAATTAATGATTTCGCTGGCTTATACTAAACCTGCACATGGGAGGTATCATCCCTATATTAAAGATCGCAAGTTTCCTCCCCAGGCAGCGCGTCCACGTGTCCTCCTTCCGTTAGAGACTTAGAGCCCCTTAGAAAAAATAGTAATTATGTTTAGATCCTTTTAGCGGTTTTTTACGAAAAGGACCTTTTAGTTCAGCAAAATCGCGAATCTTTCATGAAAGGACTCTAAATAAATACAAAAAAGCGTAATTATGTTTAGATTGTTCTAGCTATTTTTCACTTAAAAGCACCTTTCAATTTTCTTGCTAATCGCGCCAATTTAAAAAAAACACCGCCAAGAAAAATGAAATTGTATTTTTGCATAAAAATTTGGGTTAAATTTTTTGATGGGCGTGGCATCGCGCCTCGTGTCATCCTTCCGTGAGCGCGCCTAAAAAAAATGTAGTTACGTGTAGATCCTTTCAGCAGTTTTTTACGAAAAGGACATTTTGGTTTAGCAAAATCGTGAAGTTTTCATGAAAAGACCCTAAATAAATGCAAAAAATGACGTAATTACGCTTAGATCATTTCAACCTGCTTTGCGAAAAGGACCTTTCATTTTAGCACAAACGTGGATGAGTGTGACGTGTTACGCCGCAAAAATATTCCTATACAGATATTAAATCCCGAAGCTTTCACGGCTTCTCAGCACGGCCACGTCGTTTTTCGCCGATGTGTTCGCTCCATGCGCGTCAAGACGCATCGCTGACTCGGCCGCTTATATGGGTCATATATTTTAACGTTGCTTTACAACAATGAACGCGTGCAAATAGCGATAACGCTTAGACACGCTCATGCCATCGGTCGTCGCGTTCGATCCCCACCCGTGACGCCGGGATTTTTTCCCCACGACTTGTGGAGTGGGGCTCCAGCCAGATGTTTTCTCATGGAAAGGCACCTAAAATTTACAAAATTACAGATTGGCCCTTTTTGGGGACTCCGAAGCTTCGGATTTTTCGAAAAGATGGTTGAAATTTAATGAAATTATATATTAGCTTTTTTTGTAAAGGGCCCTAAACTTCTATACTCTTGAAAAAAGTGGTCGAAATTTTCTAGAATTACAGATTAGTCCATGTTTTTGCTAGAAGGCCCCGGGAGCTTCTTTAGTTTGTTCCTTCGTGAACCTTTTTTTTCCCAAAAAAGGCTCCGACACATGAAACTTTCTAAAATTACATATTAGCCCATTTTCCACCAGAGATTTTTTTAAATTACTTCTAAGTCCCTTTCTTCGCGGTAGGACCTTGTTTTTCTGGAAATACTATCGAAAAAAACTATTCCGGAGTCTCGAAATCTTTTTAAGATTTCATAAAATTTATCCCAGAGTCCCGAAAGCTTTTCAGAATTACAGCGCACGTATCGAAAATTATTCGTTTCGTCTCAGTGATTTTTAAAAATTACATCTAGACCCCTTTTTTCGCGAGAAAAACCGAATATCGTATTACGACTGGCGCGTTGCGGTGTGGCGTGCGCCGCGCCTACGTGTCTAGAAGTATCAAGACCAATCCACTGGCTGTGAACTGAGGAGTACGCTTGTGTAGTACCACTGCCGTGAGTTGTGGTGTATCTGGGCATCTGGCTAACCACAGCCTGACAGCAACAGGTACCATCCTTCCCCGTGACACGGCCTCCACCGAGACGGTAAAATAGCGCAGCCAAGCCCAAGCGTCTCCGTCGCCGTGAATGCATAGTGTTGCCGCCGGAAAATTGTTCCAAGCGCAGCAAGCATCACCTTCCTATCCTACAGAAGATGCCTCTTAGCAATATATGCAATGTGCAAGCTAATTTTTTAGCAAATCCGCGAAGGACCGATAACGGATTATGCCGCTAGAAAATTGTTCCAGACACACCAAACACGACGAAGCGACGGTAGTAACACAAAATCGATTCAAAAGATGAACATAGATTGAATCATAAAGGAAGCGGTTGTGCTAGCTACGAAGAATTCTACTAGCTACAAACTACTCGTAAGGTATATGGTAAAAGTAAAGACAAAGGTAAAAGTATTTGGTTGATTAGATTTATTATTCCTATTGATCGTACAAGATTTATATAGACTATGTTACGACTTCTAACGTACTTTCTATCTGCTTCAAATTCTTTTTCGTATCAGCCCAACTCCGTCATCCAGAAAGGTACTTTCTATCTGCGCTTGATCTTCTTGCTCTCGTCTCTAGCTACGTCTGTATCGGACTTTCCTTATATCAAAGGACCATCCTTTCCACATCAACCAAAATTTCAATATTTCCTTAATCGGCTTTCCTTTCTTGCACGTTATTCCATACCCAATTTTATTACTTTCGGGTTCTACGGCGTTAACTTGCCCTTTTTTCACTTTTTCTCAATTTCTATGCTGACGTAGCCAACTATTTAGCCAGAAAAAAACTAGGCTGCAACAAATAGTTTGTGCTCTCCGGTGAAGTTGTCGCGTGCGTTCCATTTTAGCTTCCATCTTTTTGTACCTCTTCCGTCTAGAGCTGTAAAAAAAAAACTTAAGAGCGGTTCAGTCTAAGCTCAGTTCGAGATCCAAACGAGCTAAATTTGAGCTTTATCATGAGCTCGTAGGCTTCATTTAGTTGAGTTCGAATATATCACAAGCCAGATAAATTAATAAATTATTTATTAAATATTATTATATATTAACTTTTATCAAGTTTACTCGAGTCGAGCTCTAACTTAAGCATTTTTTATTATTGAAAAATAGTTCATATTAAATTGTTTATTGTAATCGAGCTTACTCGAACCAAGTTTAAGTCTACTACAACTTAAACCGAGCCAAACTTGAACCTAGATTCAGACTCGAATCCTAACTCAAACTCGGCTTGAGTCGAGCTCAAGCCTAGGAGCCTAAGCTCGCTTGACCCGCTCGTTTCAAGCCTACTTCCGCCCATTATTGCTGGGAAGGCTTGGAAGATAGGGAAGCACTTTCGATGGGTGGCCCTACCGATTCAATCGAGATGATCTGAGATGGTCAGAGCCTCATGGTTCAAAATCTTATCGAGATTTTAGAAATTTTGGCTTTCGATTGAGACCAAGAATATAAATATTAGACATATAAAAATATAAAATTTTTCAAATTGCTATAGTAATTTTGGTAAATTCGATCAATTTCTTGATATTTCAAGAATTTGTACCGAGATGTTCACAAAATCAACTAGTTTTCATGTTTTTTAGACCGGATTTAGTACCAAATTTTTGTATGTGAAATTTGAATGTCTTTTACAAGGAATACATGTAAAATTTTGCAAAAATAATACATATACAAATTATTTTTTGAAATAGAAAGCAGAGCTCTACCAAATGCATTAAAGAAAGGAGATAGAGCAAATGAGTTTACAGAGATTTTAGGCGGAGATGGGAAAAACATCACAAACTAAAACAACTAGCGCTACAGACCGCCCCACTTTAAGGCGGTGATGGAAGAAACATCATGAACTAGATCACCGCGAAAGCCGCTCCTCGATTGTGGACATCGTGGGCGATGGCGCTGGCCATTTGCTGCACCGTGCGATAAGAATTATTGAAGATCCTATTATTCCTCTCTTTCCATATATTCCACAAACTATATGTGACACCCCAGTCAAAGTCCCTTCATTTGTGCTGAGGTACCAATAGACGCACATTTGTCCACCATGCAGAGTTTTCTAGTTGCACCGCGGTAATTGTGGGCGTTGTGGTCTATCTGCAAAATCGAAGCACCGTCCCCTAGACACGTCTTGCAAGCGGGCACAACAACAAGGTGAGTTGATGTTTCAGATTCGAACCACAGAGAACGCATGTGGTAGAGTGTGGTCACCCACGATGCGATCCTGTCGTGAAGTGAGAATCACGTCTGAATGAAGAGCCAGCGAAGAAGTTGCATTTTCCTTCGCTGAGGCTCGCCAAATCATCACGTATCGTGATCCAAAGTGAACTCGACAAACCGAGTCATATAAGCTGAACTTGCAGTACTCCCGAGTCATATACAAATTATGACACAAAAATATAAAAGTCGGTTTTAAATATACCACCTTGATCAAGCATGTACATAATAATTAAAAGTAATCTAGTTGTTTTAATATTTTCTTAGTTTATATGCTAGAAAAATATAATACGTAAACTTGGAGGAGGGAATACTAATTACTAAATAGCTACAACTGTCATTCGTATTTTCTCGATACCCATTGCTCAAAAAAAAAACGTGCATGTGCGTGCATCCAGCATCTACCTCACGATTGTGTAGAAACTCCCAACCACTGAAAGCACAATTGTTACTTCCATTTTGTAAGATAGGTCAAGTGTGGTGGAATTTGAACAGAAACTCTGCTAAATTGTCAAGTTGACCGGTAAACCATGACAATTGATGTGTGCATCTGCCCTTCGTTTTGCTACACATCCGGACTCAGACTATTTGAGCCGCCCGATTAGCATAAAATGGATCACCATCTCCAATAACGCGATTTATCTGACGAATGTAGCTGACTCCTACACTTTTCCCTCCTAGGTTTGTACCAACTAGTGCATCTTGCAGCTTCACTCACTCTAAAGCACAAAGGCAATCCCTGCCACTCACTCGTGGCCACTCTCTCTCACTCACTCACTAGCTCGCGTGCTCCCCCATCGGCTCCGATGTACGTTTGACCAAATCCGGTGTTAATCCGGCCACCTTGGTTAGGAAGAAGGTCCTCTCGGCGAGATTCACGAGATCTCGACCATTTGACCGAGATTTTGCGGAGAGTTTGATAGCAAGTTTTGCTAGAGCTTCAAGAAGGTAACAAAATCTCGGTATTTTTTCATGAAATTTTGGTAGTTTTGACCAAGATTTCAATACTTTTGTCCAAAATGATGCTTGTAGGTTGCGAATCTAACCAGATTCAGCCTGATTTAGCTTCTGCAATGTGGTAAAGTATATATGTGGTGTATACATGTGCTTCTACAATAGGACAGGATTTCATGCTTTGCATGCCTAAAAAGGTTAAGCAAGCTAAGTTCGCGGACCTCAACGGATCTCAGGAGAAGAAAAAGAAGGAAAAGCAAGTGGAGTGCCTATGTAAGGAGGAGGCTTGAGGCAGTGGGCTATCGACTATCATACCGAGGAGGAGTAGCTCAAGATGGCCATAAGGGTGGTATTGACAATTGCATTCAAGCAGGAGCGAGGCGTAAGTTTGGGAGGGCATGATCAAGTGGTTCCATGCAAATACAATTCTAGGAAGAAAGGCCGAGTGTCCGTATATACTTCATAGGTATGCAACGCTTTATGGGTTCTTGAGTTAAAAACAATAATTGATTGTACTAACCTCTTACTCTGCTGTGAACAAATGCACTTAAGATGATGTTGGCCACGAGGTCGATGGGAAGTACCTCAACGAGCGGAAGGAGATTGTCGAGTACCTTGGAAGTTCAAGTCCGACTAGGCCATATTTGGTGTGATAGTCATGTGTGACTCATAGATTGGCCCGACAATGTAGAGTATCGTCAACTTCATGGTGTTTTGTAACAGGTTATATTTTTCCACAAGTCTGTTGATTCCACAAGTATGCCATTGTTGTGTGTTGGTACTTGGGCTAGAAAATTAATGATTTATTGGCTTATACTAAACCTGCACATGGGAGGTATCATCCTATATTAAAGATCGCAAGTTTCCTCCCAGGCAAAGGCGTCACGTGTCCTCCTTCCGTTAGAGACTTAGAGCCCCTTAGAAAAAATAGTAATTATGTTTAGATCCTTTTAGCGGTTTTTTACGAAAAGGACCTTTTAGTTCAACAAAATCACGAATCTTTCATGAAAGGACCCTAAATAAATACAAAAAAGCGTAATTATGTTTAGATTGTTCTAGCTATTTTTCACGAAAAGCACCTTTCAATTTTGCGCAATCGCGGCCAATTTAAAAAAAAACACTGCCAAGAAAAATGAAATTGTATTTTTTGCATAAAAAATTTGGGTTAAATTTTTTTGATGGGCGTGGCATCGTGCGCCTCGTGTCATCCTTCCGTGAGCGCCCCTAAAAAAATGTAGTTACGTGTAGATCCTTTCAGCGGTTTTTTACGAAAATGACATTTTGGTTTAGCAAAATCGTGAAGTTTTCATGAAAAGACCCTAAATAAATGCAAAAAAATGACGTAATTACGTTTAGATCATTTCAGCTGCTTTGCATGAAAAGGACCTTTCATTTTAGCACAAACGTGGATGAGTGTGACGTGTTACGCCGCAAAAATATTCCTATACAGATATTAAATCTCGAAGCTTTCACGGCTTCTCAGCACGGCCACGTCGTTTTTCGCCGATGTGTTCGCTCCATGCGCGGCCGCATCGCCCGCTTGACTCAGCCGCTTATATGGGTCATATATTTTAACGCCGTTGCTTTACAACAATGAACGCGTGGCGCAGCGGTAACGCTAGACACGCTCATGCCATCGGTCGTGCGTTCGATCCCCACCCGTGACGCTCGCGGGATTTTTCCCCACGCGACTTGTGGAGTGGGGCGCCGGCGCATGTTTTCTCGCGGAAAGGCACCCGAAAATTTACAAAATTACAGATTGGTCTTTTTTTGCAGGGGACTCCCGAAGCTTCTGGATTTTTCCGAAAAGATGGTTGAAATTTAATGAAATTATATATTAGCTTTTTTTGTAAAGGGCCCCGAAACTTCTATACTCTTGAAAAAAGTGGCCCGAAATTTTCTAGAATTACAGATTAGTCCATATTTTTGCTAGAAGGCCCCGGGAGCTTCTTTAGTTTGTTCCTTCGTGAACCTTTTTTTTCCCAAAAAAAGGCTCCGACACATGAAACTTTCTAAAATTACATATTAGCCCATTTTCCACTAGAGATTTTTTTAAATTACTTCTAAGTCTCTTTCTTCGCGGTAGGGCCTTGTTTTTCCGGAAATACTGCCCAAAAAAACTATTCCAGAGTCTCGAATTTTTTTTAAGATTTCATGAAATTTATCCCAGAGTCCCGAAAGCTTTTCAGAATTACAGCGCACGTATCGAAAATTATTCGATTCGTCTCGGTGATTTTCAAAAATTACATCTAGACCCCTTTCTTCGCGAGAAAACCTGAATATCGTATTACGGTTGACACCTTGCGGCGCGGCGTGCGCCGCACCCACGTGTCCAGTAGTATCAGGACCAATCCACTGGCTCTGAACTGAGGAGTACGCTTGTGTAGTACCACTGCCGTGAGTTGTGGTGTATCTGGGCATCTGGCTAACCAAAGCCTGACAGCAACAGGTACCATCCTTCCCCGTGACACGGCCTCCACCGAGACGGTAAAATAGCGCAGCCCAGCGTCTCCGTCGCCGTGAATGCATAGTGTTGCCGCCGGAAAATTGTTCCAAGCGCAGCAAGCATCACCTTCCTATCCTACAGAAGATGCCTCTTAGCAATATATGCAATGTGCAAGCTAATTTTTTAGCAAATCCGCGAAGGACCGATAACGGATTATGCCGCTAGAAAATTGTTCCAGACACACCAAACACGACGAAGCGACGGTAGTAACACAAAATCGATTCAAAAGACGAACATAGATTGAATTATAAAGGAAGCATTGTACTAGCTACGAAGAATTCTACTGGCTACAAACTACTCGTAAGGTATATGGTAAAAGTAAAGACAAAGGTAAAAGTATTTGGTTGATTAGATTTATTATTCCTATTGATCGTACAAGATTTATATAGACTATGTTACGACTTCTAACGTACTTTCTATCTGCTTCAAATTCTTTTTCGTATCAGCCCAACTCCGTCATCCAGAAAGGTACTTTCTATCTGCGCTTGATCTTCTCGCTCTCGTCTCTAGCTACGTCTGTATCGGACTTTCCTTATATCAAAGGACCTTCCTTTCCACATCAACCAAAATTTCAATATTTCCTTAATCGGCTTTCCTTTCTTGCACGTTATTCCATACCCAATTTTATTACTTTCGGGTTCTACGGCGTTAACTTGCCCTTTTTTCACTTTTTCTCAATTTCTATGCAGACGTAGCCAACTATTTAGCCAGAAAAAAACTAGGCTGCAACAAATAGTTTGTGCTCTCCGGTGAAGTTGTCGCGTGCGTTCCATTTTAGCTTCCATCTTTTTGTACCTCTTCCGTCTAGAGCTGTAAAAAAAAAAAACTTAAGAGCGGTTCAGTCTAAGCTCAGTTCGAGATCCAAACGAGCTAAATTTGAGCTTTATCATGAGCTCGTAGGCTTCATTTAGTTGAGTTCGAATATATCACAAGCCGGATAAATTAATAAATTATTTATTAAATATTATTATATATTAACTTTTATCAAGTTTACTCGAGTCGAGCTCTAACTTAAGCATTTTTTATTATTGAAAAATAGTTCATATTAAATTGTTTATTGTAATCGAGCTTACTCGAACCAAGTTTAAGTCTACTACAACTTAAACCGAGCCAAACTTGAACCTAGATTCAGACTCGAATCCTAATTCAAACTCGGCTTGAGTCGAGCTCAAGCCTAGGAGCCTAAGCTCGCTTGACCCGCTCGTTTCAAGCCTACTTCCGCCCATTATTGCTGGGAAGGCTTGGAAGATAGGGAAGCACTTTCGACTGGTGGCCCGGCCGATTCGTCAGATGATACAGATGGCTGCAGCCCATGGTTCAAAATCTTATCGAGATTTTAGAAATTTTGGCTTTCGACTGAGACCAAGAATATAAATATTAGACATATAAAAAATATAAAATTTTTCAAATTGCTATAGTAATTTTGGTAAATTCCGATCAATTTTACTGATATTTCAGCATTTTGTATTGAGATGTTCACAAAATCAACTAGTTTTCATGTTTTTTAGACCGGATTTAGTACCAAATTTTTTGTGGCGAAATTTGAATGTCTTTTACAAGGAATACATGTAAAATTTTTGCAAAAATAATACATATACAAATTATTTTTTGAAATAGAAAGCAGGAGCTCTACCAAATGCATTAAAGAAAGGAGATAGAGCAAATGATTTTACAGAGATTTTAGGCGGAGATGGGAAAAACATCACAAACTAAAACAACTAGCGCTACAGACCGCCCCACTTTAAGGCGGAGATGGAAGAAACATCATGAACTAGATCACCGCGAAAGCCGCTCCTCGATTGTGGACATCGTGGGCGATGGCGCTGGCCACTTGCTGCACCGTGCGATAAGAATTATTGAAGATCCTATTATTCCTCTCTTTCCATATATTCCACAAACTATATGTGACACCCCCGTCAAAGTCCCTTCATTTGTACTGAGGTACCAATATACGCACATTTGTCCACCATGCAGAGTTTTCTAGTTGCACCGTCGGTAATTGTGGAGCGTTGTGGTCTATCTGCAAAAATCGAAGCACCGTCCCCTAGACCTGTCTTGCAAACGGGCACAACAGCAACAGGTGAGTTGATGTTTCAGATTCGGAGCCACAGAGAACGCATGTGGTAGAGTGTGGCCACCCCCTGGATGCGATCCTGTCAGCAGTGAGAATCCTGTCCTGAATGAAGAGCCAGGCGAAGAAGTTGCATTTTCCTTCCGCGGAGGCCTGCCAAATCATCCTGTGTCTGTGATCCAAAGTGAACTCGACAAACTGAGTCATATAAGCTGAACTTGCAGAGTACTCCCCTGAGTCATATACAAATTATGACACAAAAATATAAAGAGTCGGTTTTAAATATACCACCTTGATCAAGCATGTACATAATAATTAAAAGTAATCTAGTTGTTTTAACATTTTCTTAGTTTATATGCTAGAAAAAATATAATACGTAAACTTGGAGGAGGGAATACTAATTACTAAATAGCTACAACTGTCATTCGTATTTTCTCGATACCCATTGCTCAAAAAAAAAACGTGCATGTGCGTGCATCCAGCATCTACCTCACGATTGTGTAGAAACTCCCAACCACTGAAAGCACAATTGTTACTTCCATTTTGTAAGATAGGTCAAGTGTGGTGGAATTTGAACAGAAACTCTGCTAAATTGTCAAGTTGACCGGTAAACCATGACAATTGATGTGTGCATCTGCCCTTCGTTTTGCTACACATCCGGACTCAGACTATTTGAGCCGCCCGATTAGCATAAAATGGATCACCATCTCCAATAACGCGATTTATCTGACGAATGTAGCTGACTCCTACACTTTTCCCTCCTAGGTTTGTACCAACTAGTGCATCTTGCAGCTTCACTCACTCTAAAGCACAAAGGCAATCCCTGCCACTCACTCGTGGCCACTCTCTCTCGCTCACTCACTAGCTCGCGTGCTCCCCCATCGGCTCCGATGTATCGTTTGACCAAATCCGGTGTTAATCCGGCCACCTTGGTTAGGAAGAAGGTCCTCTCGGCGAGATTCACCGAGATCTCGACCATTTGACCCGAGATTTTGCCGGAGAGTTTGATAGCAAGTTTTGCTAGAGCTTCAAGAAGGTAACAAAATCTCGGTATTTTTTCATGAAATTTTGGTAGTTTTGACCAAGATTTCAATACTTTTGTCCAAAATGATGCTTGTAGGTTGCGAATCTAACCAGATTCAGCCTGATTTAGCTTCTGCAATGTGGTAAAGTATATATGTGGTGTATACATGTGCTTCTACAATAGGACAGGATTTCATGCTTTGCATGCCTAAAAAGGTTAAGCAAGCTATGTTCGCGGACCTCAACGGATCTCAGGAGAAGAAAAAGAAGGAAAAGCTAGTGGAGTGCCTATGTAAGGAGGAGGCTTGAGACGACTGGGCTATCGACTATCATACCGAGGAGGAGTAGCTCAAGATGGCCATAAGGGTGGTATTGACAGTGCATTCAAACAGGGAGCATGGCAGAAGTTTGGGAGGGCATGATCGAAGTGGTTCCATGCAAATACAATTCTAGGAAGAAAGGCCGAGTGTCCGTACTTCATAGGTATGCAACGCTTTATGGGTTCTTAAGTTAAAAACAATAATTGATTGTACTAACCTCTTACTCTGTTGTGAACAAATGCACTTAAGATGATGCTGGCCACGAGGTCGATGGGAAGTACCTCAACGAGAACGGGAAGGAGATTGTCGAGTACCTTCGGAAGTTCAAGTCCGACTAGGCCATATTTGGTGTGATAGTCATGTGTGACTCATAGATTGGCCCGACAATGTAGAGTATCGTCAACTTCATGGTGTTTTGTAACAGGGTTATATTTTTCCACAAGTCTGTCGATTCCACAAGTATGCCATTGTTGTGTGTTGGTACTTGGTAGTAATGCAAATGTACATACTAACTTCTAGTGTCTACATTTGATGGGCAAGATCCAGGACCACAAGTACCTGCTACATGCGATTATGAAAGTGGTAGCGGAGGAAATTGGGGCTGAGCATGCGATGCAGGTGGTTACTGAAAATGGATCCAACTTTAAGAAAGCCTACCAGATATTATGAGTGCAGCACCCACAAATTATTTGGCAACCGTGTGTAGCACATACGGTGAACCTCAAGCTCAAAGACGTGTGCGACCTCCCCAAGATTAAAGTGGTCGTGGGAGCAATGAAGAGGATTTGTCGCTTCTTCTACAATCGCAAGTATCTACATTCATAGATGAGTGATCACATATGCAGAGAGTTGGTCATACCAAATGCCACGTGGTTTGGCACAACTTTTGTTTTTCTAGATAGCTTTAGGGACAAGAAGGAGAAGTTCCAGTAGTGGATGACCCATCCGTACTGGACAGGTAGTAGGTGGGCTGAGATAGAGGAGGGCAAGTTCGCATATGATCACCTCATCGACAGGGGTTGGTGGTACCTTTTGGAGTGGTGCTTGAAGGCTGTCAATCCCTTGTATAGATTGTTGAGGTTCGTGGATCAAGACAAGTTGCGTAGTATGTGCTTATGAAGATAGAGTACATGCAGCCCAGGAAAGAGTGCGGTGACTAGTACATGCCATTCCTTAAAGTCCTCGAGAAGAGAAAAACAGTCATAAATAATGTCATCTTCGTTCAAGAAAGTTCAGAAAAATGCATATTTTTTGTGCGACCTTGCTATGTTTGTTTCTATTGTGCTAACTTACAACATGTTGTGCATTACAGTCTTCATGTTGGACCTACGATCACACTACAAGTACAACATATGCAGTATTTCGTTGTTCATGTGGCACCTCTCCACTACCCTAGGCATTTTAGCTAACGAGGATGGTAGCGCAATGTAGGCCTTAAGGAAACCTGACGTTTACCATCTTAGGAGGGGATGGTTTGCCACCCAGCTTGCAGAGAACGGCACAGTCAATCCCCACATGTCGACTGGTATGTTACTAATTACACATAATGTTCATTATATTTTATGTGGGTGGAGCACTAGTACTTTAATGTTGTTGTCTGCACTGACTAATGTACTTTTTTGTGGTGTTGTCTGTAGCACAATGGTGGATGGCATTCAGGAATGAGACATCGGCGTTGCAGAAGTACCATCATAAGATTGGTGTCATAGTGTGCATTGTCGAGCGATTGTGAGCGAAATTAGAGCATATTTCCTCTAGTGCACATGCAGCTATGGAACCAATTAAGTTACACAAAGCACCAGTAGTTCATGTTCATCCACTACAATCTTTGACTTCAACTTAGGCACTACGAATCCACCTGGCAGGTGTAGGACTTCAACCCATTTGATTGCATTATTAAGGATGCAATGCATTCAGGTAGGGACCCGATTGCAGACTGGTTTGATTCGTTCATGTCTGGGGGGACCCTCTACTTGATGAGGATATTGGGTACGACCTGCCCCTCCCGGTGAGATTTCTGGTTGACAGCATTTGCTGCAAGATCTAAACAAGGCCATAGGTAACGTGTAATTATGATTTGTTCTACTTGGTTATCATATATATGTTGCATCTCACAATGGTGTTAATATTATTTCGAACTGACCATGGGTGGGAAGAGTCTCCTAGATTAGGCTGAATTCTAGCTCGACGACACTAACAAAGGGAAGAGAAAGTGTGGCATGGACGACGACAAGGAGGATAGGCTGGAGGGTGTTTTAGGTGGGTTGGCGAAGTTGTTGGCCAGCCAGTGTGGCAAGAGAAAAGGAAAGGCCTCAAGCAATGATGAACCGAATGTGTGTAGCGATGATAAATAGACCCTCCAGGGAAAGTGCAGTACTATGAGTCTGCTGATAGTAGCTTGGCGACAGACTCTGGAGGTGATGATGACTGCTACTCCCTCCAACCCCATACACAGCCATAGAAAATGGGATGATTGCAACAGGGGGAAGTGCCTTGAGGAAGGGCTTGTAGAGGTAGACTCGTAGCATGAGGAAGAGCACAACAAGTGGTGGGGGTCGGCGACAAGTAGGACAACCCTAGGATGACATGGGCTTGTGTTCTAGTAGCCAGTCTTCAAGTCATTGGGGCTTCCCCACTGAGCAACTTGGGTACTCTGTGTTAGGGTACGGCTCGATACCCTACGGAGGGGATCAGGGTGGGTACAGTCGCTAACAGATTCATGATAGATCAAGCACATCGTTATTGTTCGACTACACTCATCCCTACATCGATTCGTATACAGACATATACATGTTAGGTACTTGCACTAGTCGGAGAATCATTCGGCTTGGATAATGCATTACGAACACTAGAAGTCTATCTGGTTGCCATGGGACAAGAACTGGGAGGAGTACAAGCAAGCACATGAGAGAAAGCATGGCGAGATCATTGTCAATGATGCAGTGGTGGAGGTTACACCATACACGTGCTACTACTCGTAGGCAAGTTAATACATAGTTGTCCACAAGATCCTTTTACTAATGTAGGACAACTTCTTGCAATATATGTTTGTACTCCTTTAATTATGACTCTTGTAGGTGGTTCGGGGTGCTGGTGAGTTGTGGCGTCATCCATGCTTTGACAGGTATTTCTCTTGTTTATTCTGTTCGAAACAATTGCAATGGATGAAATACGATGGATGAAATGCACAACGTATTTTCAAAGTTGTAAAGCCATGGGATTTCAAAGGTGTTTATGAATTGTGAATTATCATGCAATGCATGGCATGATGTTGGTGAATGCAAATGTCATCTGTGTCGATTTTATTTCATGTTTATCATTTGTGATCACTGTATATATTGATTATTACCAAATCTAAGTATTAGAATCCGAAAATCAGTCAAAATGCTACTAAAATTTTGAAATTTAGGGTCTTTTATGTGCAAATACTTAGTATTTTGCATTCAAATAGATAGGAAATATAGATAAATGCTTGCATAATTTTTTCATATTTTTCCAAATTTTTTCTAACCTTGAGAGACCATTTCACTAGATTTTCAAAATTGCCAAAGTTTTGGTCAATTTCTCTGAAATTCTAGCAATTTCAGCCAAATTTTGATTTTCCAGGCCACAAAAATTCAGGATTTTAAATTTGGTTTTTGAGTTTCAGACAGATTTTGCCACCCCCGAGATGTGGTCTGAAAGTAAAATTTGAAACCTTCCTGCAGCTTGCAGCAGCATAAAAGTCTTGTAATGCAATAATTTCATAAGAAAAAGTTGAATATTTTAGAAATATAGAGAGATTTTTATGTTTCAAATAATACCTAAACGGCTAAATTGAGAATTAGTTGTGCCAACCTTAACCCACCCTAAGACCATCTTTAGGCTTGGGCTGGGTTTGGAAGGGCATGTTTGGTGGCCAAGTTTGGTTTAGCTTGACATGGCTCAATTCTGAGTTCTAACCTAATTGTGTTTTAACTACATTGTACAGTTGGTTGGCTCGACATACCAACTTGACTAAGGTGATTCTTGGCAAAACCTTAGGTATGTTTGGTTCCCTGTACCAGGGTGAACCGAACCATCTTGTACAAGATATGACCTCATCCCTGCGTTTGGTTGGTTGAACGAAACCATTTCGTACTGGATGGGGTGGTACAAATTCTAGGAATATTCTTTAAATATCATGTACCAACTGATACACCCAAATCGGCTGAACCGATTGGTACAGGATGCATTCGTTCACCCTCATCCCACTCGCGTTTGTTTTGCTCACCTCATCCCTCAAACCAAATAGCATCTCGAACCATCCAGGATAATCCCATCCAAATAACCAAACATAATCTTGTACCATCCTATTCAGGCAACCAAACACCCTCCCTGTACCATCCCATCCAGGTTCATCCTATCCATTCTGTACCATTTCATCCCATTCACCCTCGTACGTCCAACTAAATGCACCGAAAAGATTATTTAGAATAACCTTTTAAAGTTGTAAATCGGCAGTGTTATGGAAACTCTTTTCCTAGTTCGATACAATCAATCAACTGGCATTAAAAGAACCTGGCCTAGACAATGATGACCAGACCACTACTATGTTGATTTCCTAAATCTCAACATTTTCCTTTTATATTTAAACTAGCAAGATGGTCCATGTATTTGTGCATCATCATTCTTAAAACATGTTTAAATGATTTGACAATACATATGTGATTTTGCTTTTTTAAAAATAGATCTTTGCATAACTCTATTTGTGATATTTTAATATTATATATTATAAGAGAGAATATACTTACTAAGTTTTCAAATATTTATCACACGTGACTTAAACTTTATTCCCAAAATACTTGCATAGGAAAACAATAAATGTAGCATAACATGACATTTTTCAATTATACCATCATCTTTTTATTTCATTATTATAATGCATGTCTTTTTCTTTCAGTACTTCTTTTAATACAGATCATATTGCTTATACTGGTATAGTCGAGTGAACAACCATCAATGTACCACTCTCCTAATCCCTCTATTCCGTGGAGGTCCACCAAATAATGGGTCAAAATGTTTTTATTTTTTGTGAGTATTTTTAGCATACAATTGCAAAAAACCTATCTTGACATTTATTATATAATAGTTAATAATATACACAAACACACACAAATCAAATTCCTTACTTTATTTATTTTTCTTGAATTAGCATATTTCTATAATTTTAATTCTAAATAAGATTAAAATTTCTATTTTTCACTTAGTGTGGAATTAACTAAATAATCCTAATTTTATTTTATTTTTATCTTTAATTATTTTTTGTTGTTATTTTTTATTTAAGTTTGAATTCTAGTTTTATGTTACAATTTGTATACAAATCCAAAAGCTAATTTTCATCTAATTTTTATTTTAAATTTCTGTTATGCATGGGTTTTAATTTGGAGTTTGTATGATAATCAATTGGCTAATTTATTATACATGGTATGAACTCTTTCTTTTAATCGAAGTGGTTATAACTTGGGTCCACTAGATAGAGATTAAATGTTTTCTTTAAATAATAATATCCAATGACCAATTTAGTTCAACTTAGTTAGGATCCATGGGATTAATGGTTAGATTTTAACTTTTTGTGAGCATTTCTATCCTATTTTACATTGTTTTCCTTAGCAGCTTTAAGAGACCTAACATGTGCTTTTAATATATAATAAACTAGCAGAGTGGCCTGCGCATTTGCATGACTAGATTTCTTTTAAAGTTTGTATTATCAAATGCTATAATTTATATGCTTGATAATATATCAACGCTCCTTGTAGCTATTTAGATTTTTAAGGCATCATAAACAATATAAATGAAAATAGAACCTTGAAGGAAAATACAATTTGAGGAATATAATTGAAGTATGGGCTTTGATGGAAGAAAATCATTAAGCATAATATGTTGTTGGGGGTTCTTAGAAACATAGGAACTCTTCATCATGTATGGATCATGTAGCTATATACCCTAATTCTTTCTCCATTATTAACTCTTTTTTAAAATGTATGCAGCACATGTAGCTCTATTTAATCTCAATCGATATGTCGATTATTTTATATGGTATTAGAGACATTGCTCATGCATACACCGATGCACCATAGGTGACCTACCTTGAACTTATCTTCCTCACACATTGGTTGCCCCACATAACTGTGTGTCTTCTATCTCTTCTTGATCGCCTCACAACTTTTCTACTTCAATCTCTAATAGCAAGCCTAATTCTTGATTAATCCCTTTGCTACCCTTTCCAATGCAATGTGTACTCTACCATATAGCTATCTTATATTTCTCGCTAATTATTACTTAATGCTAAATGTTGTGATATCAACATGTATACATGTGCAACCATCGTCTATTCATGCCAAAAACACCTATCATGCTCTCACTAGTGTCCCTAAGCCTATTCCCTACAGTAGTGCTATCTCTAATATAAGCTCTTTGATCATTTGTTTTCTATTCGCACGAATGCATGGTTGTATATACACACGCAGGATGTTATACATGCTCGATTTCTGCTTTCATGTTAGTTACTTCTCTTATTTGACATTGGCCACTCAACAATGTTGCTTCCACACTAATTGCGGTGACCTCCTATCTTTTCTGATGCTAGCATGTCTATTTTAGTTATTGTCTAACAATATGGAGAATCTTCCCATCATTGTGGGTGACATCGGGTCCCTCACTAGCGATGACACATTTTTAGCTACCTAATGATTCCATATCGTCCGTAGCTCATCTTCAATGCAAAGTTTCATCTCCTCTCTACTAAGACTTCCCCATCATTAAGCTTTTTTGGCTATTGACTTTTGGCTGCTTTGACTTTTATGAATGTACATACACATGTAGGATGTTATACATGCTCAATTTATGCTTGTCCCATGTCGAACACTTCTCTTATTCGACGTTGGCCAACTTAACTATGTTACTTCCTCACTAACTGTAGTGACCTTCCATCTTCTTTGATGCTAGCATATTTGTTTTAGTCATTGTCTAACAATATAGTCAATCTCTCCTCCATCACAGGTGACATAATTCCCTTCACCAGTTATGGCATGCTCCTAGCTATCCAATGGTTCCATATCGTCTATAGCTTGTCTTTAATGCAAGCTTCATCACCTTTCTACTAGGGTTTCCCCACATCAAGTTTCTTTGGCCACTGACTTTTTCAACAATGTTGACACTCACCACTCGTCATCATCGCTTTTTTCTCCTTCGACTTTGCCCTTTCTCTTCGACAACTCTGGTGAGCAGCGTGACACTGTTCTCATCTCTTACGTAATGTCTCCAACTTTTCGCTCCCCCTAGGCAATGTGTGGTCTCCTCCAACAACATTGCTGATATCCATGTTATAACTTTTAATGTTATTCAAATATTTAGTTATTTTTTATTTGAAGTTCATATATAAATTTTATTGCTAACTTTATTTAATTTTATCTAGATTTTATTTATTTAGGTATTTTACTTTGGAATTCATATGGATATCAAATCACAAATTTTCTTTCATTTCATATTCCTAATTTTGAATTATTTGTTAATAAATTGTACACAGTACACAGATCCAATTCTTGATTTTTACTTAATATTTATTCTAAATTAGTTATTTAGGAATTTTACTTTGGAATTCATATCAAAATCAAGTTTCTAATTTTATCTTATTTTTATTCCAAATTTCAGTTATTTTTTGTTGGAATTCATAGAAAATCAAATTGCTAATTTTTCTTCAATTTTTATGTCAAATTATATTTATTTAGAGATTTTAAGTAGGAATTAGTATGGAAATCAAATTGCTGATTTTATTTTATTTTCTATTCTATATTTAGTTATCTTTGGTTGGGATACTTATGGAAATCAATTTGACAATTTTGTTTGTTTTATTCTAAATTATTTTTATTTAGGAATTTTACTTAAGAATTAGTATGAAAATCAATCTATTAATTTATTTTGTTTTTATTCGAATTTCATTTATTTTTGTTGGGAATTAGTATATAAATCCAGATTGCTAATTTCTGTTTAATTTTTATTTCTAATTATATTTATGTAGGGAGTATACTCATGAATTCTTATGGAAATCAATATACTCGTGAATTCTTATGGAAATCAAGTTTCTAATTTTATTTTATTTGAAATTTTAATTATTTTTGTATTGTATATGACATGAATTTTTTCTTTTAATCTAATCTAGATCCATCACGATTAACGTTGTAAATCTTTCTCATTTTTTTCCTTCAATTAATATGGATAGCGAATGTAATGACTTTTTTGGCTCTGCTTTAATATAATAGATGAATGAGATGATAGATTGGTAGATAGATATATAGATAAATATGATATAAGACAGATAGATATTAATAAATGCCAAAACCGTTTTGGTCTGAACTGGCATTGTACAGTGACGGGTGGTCGGCCTCCCTTGATCCCTTGGGCTGCAGGCGGCTTGTTTATCTATATATACGTGGCTCCATCCTCACATCACATGTAAGGCGCAAGTGGAGGCTTAGGTAGTAGCATCTGGCCGGCCTGCATGCTCTGCCAGAGCTCTGGCACCACCATACTCGGTTGAGCAAGGAGTGAGTGCCTTGGTCGAGATTGGTTCTCTGCCATGGCAACCACCACGGTGGACAGGGACAGGGATGGAGACCAGAAGAAGACGAAGCAGGGAGGCTTCAAGACCATGCCATTCATACTAGGTGAGAAGTTTACTTGCATGAGCATTTGCTCCCTGAAGATTCTGAACAAATTGAGGAAACAAGCTTACACTGTAGAGTTAATTTCTTGCTCAAAGATAGTTGCAATCTAATATAAATTTTCCATTTTGGGCTGTAATTAACTTCAGTACAGTCCAAATCTAGCTGTACACATCGAACTAAGATCACGGGCTATACTTTGCCTTTGTTTGCATTTTATATGATTTGTTTGCACGAAGACGTACGCTTTGCTGTTGTGGGAAATTTGGATCCAGTGCCATGTGCCCATGTAATTTGTTTCTTTCTAGCTTTTAAATTCCTTTTTCTCACCCAATCTTGTTGTCACATTCGCACGGTAAACAAAAGGTGAATGATGGCTAATTTGATCACAAAACGACTTGACAAACCAGAAATGGTTAGACTTGACGAAGCAAGCAAAGAGTTATACACTAGTTACAAATCACTCACTCCACAGAGAGAACGAACAGATCAATGGTATGATTCTTGCCGAGAGTTTCTCATGACGACTTGTCCGTGTTGCAGTGAACGAGATCTGCGACAGATTCGCCACGGCCGGGTTCGGCGCGAACCTGATCACGTACCTGACGCAGCAGCTGCACCTGCCGCTGGTGGAGGCATCCAACACGCTCACCAACTTCGGTGGCACGTCCGGCCTCACGCCGATCCTCGGTGCGCTCGCGGCCGACTCCTTCGCCGGCCGCTTCTGGACCATCATCGCCGGCTCCCTCTTCTACCAGCTCGGCATGCTCGGCCTCGTCGTGTCCGCGCTGCTCCCTTCCCTCCGGCCCCCACCATGCTCCCCTCCAACGGCCCCGTGCCGCCGCGCCACCGGGTGGAAGCTCGCCGTGCTGTACCTCTCCTTGCTGTGCACATCCCTGGGCTCCGGCGGCATCCGGCCGTGCGTGGTGGCCTTCGGCGCCGACCAGTTCGAGCAGCAGAACAAGAACGGCGGGGGCGGAGGCGCGGAGGCTGTGGCGGTGCGGAAGCGGAGGTACTTCAACCTCTACTTCTTCACGATGGGGTTCGCTGTGCTGCTGGCGCTGACGGTGGTGGTGTACATCCAGGAGAACGTGGGGTGGGGGTGGGGGTTCGGGATCCCGGCCATCGGCATGTTCGCTTCCATCGTGGTGTTCGTGGTCGGGTACCCGCTCTACGTCCGGTTCAAGCCCGGGGGCAGCCCGTTCACGCGGCTGGCGCAGGTCGCCGCCGCGGCGTTCAAGAAACGGAGCGCCGCCGTGCCGGAGGACCACGGTGTGCTGTACCAGGACAAGGAGCTCGACGCGCTCATCTCCACCAACGGCAGGC
Source organism: Guadua angustifolia (assembly GCA_036346375.1). Taxonomy (NCBI): domain Eukaryota; kingdom Viridiplantae; phylum Streptophyta; class Magnoliopsida; order Poales; family Poaceae; genus Guadua; species Guadua angustifolia. Next base: position 34,154,024 of record CM070509.1, on the reverse strand, counting down.
TCGTGCACACCAACCAGCTCACGTAAGCTAATCTTTTCGCCTCGCTTCTGCGTGTTTTGCCGTATCATTTCCTTCTCTTGAGTCAGACACCGTAAAACATGGTGGCGTGCACGTGGTGACGGTGGTGTGCCTCGACGTCTGCGTGCATGAATGGGAGTACTAGGCACGTCGGGTACTTTTGGTGGCGGTTACATTATCCCTGCACAAAAGAGAAAGCAAATTAAAACGAGAGTGCGTGTTAGGGCCTGTTAAGTAGAGCTCTAGATTCCAATTTCACTTGAGATCTGAAACTTATAGACTAAAATAAAGTAAATTAATATTATATTTTTAGTCTAAAATGTAAAAAAGATAGTTCATCTAAACACTTTTAATGTACTCACAGCTTCAGCTTCACGAATCTAGTAAAGATAGAATTTTCAGCTTCGAAGCTGAATTCTTACCGAACACGGCCTTACTTTGATAGTGATTCCTCGCTATGCTCACTGTTTTCGGTGTCATTTTTGGACTCGCACACACTTTCACTAGCGTTGAGAGATGTGGGATGATTGATTTTTTTTTACTGTTGTGCAATGCGTGGACGCGCATGTGAATCGATTCAGGTTCTTCGACCGGGCCGCGATCGTGACGCCGGGGGACATCGCCGAGTCCGGCAAGCCGAAACTGTGGCGGCTGTCGACGGTGCACCGCGTGGAGGAGCTCAAGTCCATCGTCCGCATGCTACCCATCTGGTCGGCCGGCATCCTGCTGGCCACAGCCGGCTCGCACAACGGCAGCTTCGCCATCCAGCAAGCGCGCATCATGGATCGCCACGTCACCCGGAGCTTCGAGATCCCGCCGGCGACCATGTCCATCTTTACGCCCACCGCGATGCTCGCGACCCTCGCTCTCTACGACCGCGCCTTCGTGCCCTTGCGCGCCGCGTGACTGGCCTGCCGTCCGGGATCACTTACTTCCAGCGCATGGCCGCCGGGCTGGCCATCTCCATCTTCGGCGTAGCGTCGGCCGCGCTCGTCGAGGCCAAGCGCCGCAGCGCCGCTGCCGACCACGGGCTCCTGGACAGACCGACCGCCGTCGTCCCCCTCAGCGTGTACTGGCTGGTGCCGCAGTACGCCATCCACGGCGTGGCGGAGGCCTTCTCGTCGGTGGGGCACATGGAGTTCTTGTACGACCAGGCGCCGGAGGGCATGCGCAGCACCGCCGCCGCGCTCTTCTCGCTCTCCGGCTCCCTCGGCAACTACATGGGCACGGTGCTCGTCACGGCGGTGCAGCTCGCCACGCGGGGCGGCGGCGAGTGGCTCCAGGACAACATCAACCGGGGCAGGCTGGATTCCTACTACTGGCTCGTCACCTGCCTCATGGTGCTCAACCTTGGCTACTACCTCCTCTGCTTCCATTTCTACACCATGAAGCCATTGGAGATGGCGGAAGACGATGATAACGAGAAGGGGTGCGAGCTCTCCGTCCACAAAAATGGCGCCGGCGGATTGGTGTAAGATCAATTAATTAGAAGGGTAATTAATTCAGGTGGATGTTGTTAAGATCTATAATTACTTTGCTGCACATGCATGCACATTTGCACAATGGTTACAGCTTCTGAAGGGGATTAGTTTCTTGGAGCTAGTATTGTAAGCATCCCGTGTCAAGATCGAAGTGTGACACGATCATGATCATGCAGCAAGAAAGTAACCATGATGAATAGAGAGAGAGTATATATATATATATATATAACCTTTTTTATTTCCGTGAGTATTTACGCCCTACGTTGTATCTCATGTAACAAAGGGTATGCATGTGTAGTATAAGAGTATAAAATGCCATGTATATGGTATGTACATTTTTTCAGAATGGTATGTATATCTTTAGAAATACTCTTTTTTACGTGCGAATACAAAGGTATTTTTATAATATGTTAAAACTGTGGACCCTTGCAATTTTTTATGTGTATCACATAGCTTATAATTAAATTATGAGTGTACATAAAGTGATAAAAGAGTGTTTCAAGTTCATTTATGTTATATATCAGCGGTGGCAGTAACTACACTCACGAGCAGAAGATTTGTTTCCTCCTATGTATGTATGTATGCATGCAACATATCCAGTAAAAACCACTCTTACTATGAAAACCCTATGAAACTCACGTGTGCAAGTTTAAAAAAAATCTTAAAAAATTACGTAGGGGAGGAGAGCTTCTACAATCCTGCAAAATTTAAAGACCAAACTCAATCGCATTTGAAAGATATGAAAAAGACAAATATCAAAATAAATAGTGCTAAATAACACTATTCATTTTAATTGAATTTGGTCTTCAAAATTTGTAGGAATGTAAAAACTCACCTCCCTTACGTATGGTAATTTGTTTAGAATTTTTCAAAACTTGTACATGTGGGTTTCACGAAGTTTTCACTGTGAGGTGGTTTTCACTGATATGTTACACACACACATATATATACACACACACATATATATAGTATAATTACTCATACCACTATGGTGCCTGGGCACCATGATATAAAAAGGATATTTTTTTCAATTTATTTTCGTGCAATTTTTTTTGAAATTTTTATGATGCTAAGTTTAACCAATTTACTAACTAGTTCAAACAAGTTTGAACTGAAATTCAAATTAGAGTTTCCCTTTTTGATGATAGTTTGGTTGTAGGTATGTGTTAATTTTATATATAAATCAGCAAAATATGTGATCCAAACTCGTTCAAAATCTTTGAATTCGAGTATATTTTTTCAAAGATATGCATTTCATTTGAATTGTTAAAGATAGGTACATACCCTACAACTGAAATTTTTGAAAAATATACTAAAATATGACTTGAATTCACGTATTTCAAATCATGGTGCCTCATTGTGACTTCCTCTCTCTCTCTCTCTCTCTCTCTCTATATATATATATATATAATTACTTAGGGCACCATAGAACCTGGGCTCCATGATACAAAATGGGTATATTCTCCTATGTATTGTATGTGAAATTTTTTAAAATTTTTAGGATGTTGAGTTTATCTAGTTATTAACTAGTTCAAACTTGTTTGAACTAAAATTTAAACTAAAGTTTCCTTTTTATGATAGTTTATTGTAGGTGTTGACGTTTAGAAAACAGGTTCCCCGCCGAGCTTACTTGTTGATTGAGGGATCAACCAAGACCCCTTTCCCGTGAAGGGTTTACGTCCAAAGAGTGTTGTTGGGATGCGATGCTCGAAAGGACAGTGGACAGTGAATTTTTATACTGGTTTGGGTCTCTCACGATCGAGATAACAACCCTACGTCCAGTGATCTTACTATTGCTTGAGTTCTTACAAGAAAGTTTGTGTGCTACGCGTGTATATGTGCGTATATTTTCTTCTTCGTACTCTGATCTACCGCAGGAGTATTTATAGTTGACTGAAGTAACTACAGCCAAAAAATGCGCCATTACTGCACTCGAACATGACTGTAACTGCACCCTTGATTTTTGCCACGTCGTGTCGTGGACATTATGAACTCAGATCGTGGCATAATGGTCTTTAACTGCAGCGTAATTATCACCACGTCGTCTTTATGGGTCGAGCACGACCTGTTGGACATGCTCGGGATTTTCGCCCAACTTTGACTGACCGACGCGCAGATCTGAGCAAGCATGCTCGGGGGATAATGGCACATGCTCGGGGACAAGCCTAAGCATGGTCAGGGTAGACCCACTAGCTGGTCCATCCGAAGATCTTTCTTGGGGACACCATCTAAGGGCATGCATGGTCGGTCGAAAATAGGCTGTCGGGGTATAATGGTCTTTATGAAAATTATCCAATCCCCGACAGTAGGTATGTGCTGAATATATATAAATCAGCAAAGCATGCAATCTAAATTCTATTAAAATATTTGAATTCAAGTATATTTTTTCAAAGGTATGTGTTTTATTTGAATTGTTATAGATGTGCATACCTTAAAACTAATTTTTTTGAAAAATATACCTAAATTTGACTTGAATCCGTGCATTTGAAATCATGGAGCCTAGGCTCCATGGTGCCCCATTTCGGCATCATATATATATATATATATATATGTGGCCATGTCTGAATCCTCGTTGTTCGCATTATATATTGGAGTACGCTGATCCTATTGCAATTGGCTAAAAAAAGACTCAGAGAATGTTTTCAATGCTGAAAGAGTTTGTGGTGTTCCACAGCAGATGTTATTTGTTTTCAAATCAGCATTAGGTAGCAGATCACTTTGAGATAGAAGAATCTGAATTTGCATAGACGATGACTCCGTGAAGCTATTTCTTGTTCACGTACGTACGCTACTATACAATGGCTTATATTAGATGTCTCATCATAAATGATTTTGAAGAATCATTTGTGATGATGACCATCACTGACGATTATATATTAAAACTCAGTAATATCACCACAATGGTTCTATCCATAAACTATCAATGATATATAGAGATACCACAGATAGTTTTAGCATAAAATCGTTAGTGATGACACCTTTTGCTATCATAGATAGTTCTATTATAGAACCATTTATGATATGTTAGTATGACAGACGGTTCTACAATAGAACCGTCTGAGATAACATCCATCTCTATAAATACACTGATACGTTTCTCGTGCAGGATACCCAGTGCGTTTCGCCTCTCCCAAACCCTAGTGCCTTCTCCTCCACACCGGTCTCCTTACCGTCTATGATATGTTAGTATCACATACGGTTCTATAATAGAACCGTCTGAGATAACATCCTTTCCTATAAATACACTGATTTGTTCCTCACGCAGGATACCTAGTGCGTTTCGCCTCCCCCAAACCTTAGCGTCTCCTCCCCCACGTCGGTCTCAATCCCGGCGCTGCCGACCTCCTCCCACGCGTTGATCTCCTTTCCCGCACTGTTGGCCTCCTCCCCAGTGCCGGTCTCCTCCCTCGTGTTGCCAGCCTCCTCCCTCGCACCATCAATCGGTCTCCTCCCTCGAGCCGGTCTCCTCCCTTGCACCGGTATCCTCCTTTGCACTGCCGACCTCCTCCCCCTATGCCGATCTCCTCCCCCACGCCGCCGGCCTTCTCCCTCGTGCCGATATCCTCATCTACGCTGTTGGTAGTTTTTTTAGTAAATGTAAATACATGAATGGTTAGTTTGCTATAATTATAATTGCTGGATATATAAATGGTTAGTTTGCTATGAATACATGAATGGTTAGTGTCGACGATCGGGATCGCCTGACCGCAAAAGTGAAAAGGGGATCGGTGTGAATGAGGGACCCAGAGAGCGCTTCACTCAACAATGGTGAGGACGTGGAGTCGGGGCGGCGTCGAGTAGGAGATGCAGATTATCTTGGTTCGAGCCCCATGAGGGTAATGACTCGTCCGCTTCTCTGAGGTAGAGGAATTCACTAATCGTGAGTACAGGGAGTGGATTACAACTCGAGCTTGAGTGTTTTTGGTGTGTCTAGTGGTCTACTGCTGGTATGCTGATGGCTTCCATACGCATGCCTTGCGAGACCTTATATCCTCCTGGACACTGCTTGTAACGGACGGGAGAGATTCCCGAGGTAGTGGCTTCGTGTGCATTGAAGGTGGGCTGTAACCGCCCCGAAAATGCCGCCCATGTCTGCCTTGACGCTACTATCCAGGTCTTGGTAACCTCCGAGTAAACGCACTCCTTCGAGCCAAGGTCGAGGTCGAGCGAGGACGGGATCCCCCACCGCCCGAGCTTGAGGTCGTGCGGGTACCAGCATTGCTTAGGTCTTGGTCGAGGCCCCTTGCTGCATCGCCCCGAGCTAGGGACCCTGTTGACCGTGTGTTGACTTGTCAGAGGTTTATCAGTCCCCGACAGCTAGCCCCCGAGGCTCAAGGTCGTGGCAGGAACACGGGCGATCTCGAGCCTCCACGCAGACGGGGGACTGATTTCTGTAACTTTCGAGCCTGAGGTCGAGGTCGGGCGGAGACCTCCAGAAAAAACTTCGGCTCCAAGACACCTGGCATCCCTTGAACTTCACGATACTGGTACGGACTCGATCGGTTAGAGAAAACACCTGCAACGCCTCGAAGCCGCCGCCCGATCTTTAATTGCGCCTATCAAACCGTCATCGGTGCACCTTTTGAGGCGACGGTCCGGGCCTATAAGCCCAAACCTTCCGCGACCTCCGAAAAACTCCCGACTTTTTTGCGCTCTTCGCCTCTTAGCCTTTTGCTCATACAACTCTCCCCCTCCTCGACCAAGACTGAAAGTAGTCGCCACGGCAAAACTCGGAAGAAGCTCCATGTCGTTGGCGAGGATGAAGGAGCTCGAGGGTCTGGGTTGCTCGACCCAGTGATGTGGCGGCTGCCAGACGGCGAGACCGAGCCACATCCCAGGAACGACGAGCTTGTCTGCACCGAGCATTATGCGCTCTTCGGTCTGCGGACATCGGAGAGCGACTTCATGGCGGCAGTCCTTGCCCATTGCGAGATAGAGCTCATCAACCTGGTGCCCAATTCCATCCTTCTCCTTTCTATCTTCTCACATTTGTGCGAGGGGTTCCTTGGAATCCTTCCCACCCCCTCGCTATTCTTTCGTTTCTTCAACCTATTCCGCTCTGGGAAGGACCCCGTGGTCGGATGCCTTTACTTCCGGCTGCGTGTAGGGATCCCATGGGCCTTCCCCAAAATCCAATCTCTGGACTCCCTCAGCCCGTGGACCGAGCGGTGGTTTTACCTGAAGAAGGGCAAGACCGGCGCGCTGTCGTTCGATGGAACCCCCATCACCGGGTAGAAGGAGACCCCGGAGGCGGACGACCTGGAGGTTGACGAAGAAGCCATCGCCGCCATCCACATCTGCACCATGCGCGGCCTTACCGGGCAGGCGATCGCCTGCGACTTCTTGCGGAACCGGGTTTTCCCCCTTCGAAAGTGGGAACACCCGTTCTACGAGATCAAGGGGCGCGATGACATGACTCGCGAGGATACATCCAGTGTGCCTTCTTGCCCTGAGGGCTTGCTCGAACTCGACCTTCAGTCCCTCCTGACGGTTTGCTTCTTTGCAGCGCCGAAGGAATCCTGGGTTGCCGCCAGGATGAATGAGATGTTCAGAAAAGGGGCGCACGATTATTCCATCAACGACCTGTCCGAAAAACATCTTTGCGCGGAAGGCGAGGTAGGCACTCTCAAGTTGTTCTCGCCGCATTCCATCAACGCCTTCTCGATTGTTTGTTGCGCTTGCAGATCATCGAGCTGCTCGAGATAGCCGGAGGATGCTCCGCTGCCGGGGGGCAAGAGCAAGAAGGGAAGAAGAAGCCACCCCGGTAAAGCAGATGACCGTGAGGCGAAAAAGCCCCACGTTGAATGGGCTGACCGCGCAACGGTAAGAGCCTCCATGGTCGAGCTCTGACCTTACGCTCATGCTTCCCCATCTCCTGACGCATCTTTCTTGCAGCGGTGGCCTTGCTTCTGCCAGACTTGAGTCCTCGAGTGTAGAAGGGTCCTAACCGCGAAGCTCTAGGACCTCTGCCGCAGAGGATTTGGAGCCACCGCGAGCCTTAAGGTCCCATACCGGGGACCCGGAGCGAGCGCCCCGACCTCGGGGGTCGGAGTTCTCGCCACCTCCTCGAGCGGAGGCGCCACCCGTAGGTCTCCAATCCTTCATTTGCCCAGCCCTCTCTGTGCCCTTTTAGCTTAGTAGTCGCTCTTAATCGCAGACCTTGAGCGCCCGAGCTCAACACCTGCCCCGTATTGACAATGACTATCGTCTAGGGCGAGTCCGGGTCCGAGGAGGAGAAGGCCAATTACGTGCTGGCGCCCCACCGATCCTCAGGCCAAGGACGTATTCCTTCGAGCCCCCAGAGCCGGGCTTCGGTCGGCGAGTTCGACCAAGGGCTCGACGACCCGAACGAAGAGGAGGTCCTCCCCGCGACCAGCGAGGATTATGACACCGGCGAAGTAGACGCCGAAGACGACGTTAACCCACCTGAGGCCGTCGAAGGAGATAGCGTCGGAGATGCCCTTGACACGACCGCCGAGGTCGCTCTGACCGTGACGATTGGAACTTCCCAGGTCGCCGACCCTGAAGACGTTCTGGCCGCAACAAGCACAAAGGACCGAGTTGCGGACCAGACCAAGACCACCACAGGGGTGGGGGTTAGAGACCCCAACGCTGCGGGGGGCAAGGGCGAGGCCACCACCGGGGCTGAGCATGGGGGCGAATCGAGCCCCCTTGAGGAGGAAGCTCGAGACGCAGCCACCCACGAGAAAGCGCCTGAAGGTCACACCCCGACGACCCAGCGGCAGTAGCGGATGACACCACCCCAGGAACGTCGGGCAGCGGCTCCGCCACGTACTCTCGTGCGATCTTCGAGAGTCGTCTTACCCAGGTACTTGAGTCTCCCCATACCTTGGCTCGGACTTAGCCTTTTTCCTTCTTCTTTCTCTTTCTTCCGGCGAGTGTCGTGTTGACCCTTCGAGCCCTGCAGGCCATCGGCTCAGTCACCCAAGGGCTGCAAGGCCTCCAAACGCACGTCGACGCGCTAAGGGCCTTGCTCGGCGTCTTTGGAGGACCGGAGAGGCAGCGCTCAAGCTCGTGGAGGACCTGCAAGCCGAGCGAGAGGAGGCCGCGCAAAAGGCGGCAGAAGACTCCAGTGAGATCGCCAGCCTCCGCAGGGTGGTGGAGACGCTCGATGCTACCCATAAGGCCGAGTTGGAGTGGGCCATCACCTCGGAGTGGGACCATGCGTACAAAGCCGTCGAGGACGAGCGTGCGAGGTCGGCCAAGGCGCTCGAGGCCGAACGAGCCAAAGCCGAAGAACGAAGCAAGGCCGCTGCGGACTAGGCAGCCGTTTCGTCGAAGGCCTCCCCCGAGCTCAAGGCCAAGGTGAAAGAGTTCGAGGAGAAGCTGGGTTGAGCAAGCAGGGCGGCCAAGAGTGCCTTGGCCCAGCTTCAAGAAGAACGACGCCACGCCGCCGAAGCCTCTACCGAAGCCCTCCGACTCTAGGGTGAACTTTCGACCCTGAGGGCCAAGGTCGCCGAGCTTGAGTAGGAGAAGCTCGCGCGTGAGATGGCTGACCTGTAAATAGGGCTAGATTTTCTGTGAGCAAGACTTTTTGTAAAACCAAAAAGGTTTAATGGAACAACATTATTTTGGTAAGAATAGTTCAATGTCTTGGTTTGCTTGATCGAGAGATTTTTCCTAATCGTGCACTTAGCCTTTTCTGACCGTGGTATATCCTGTCCAGCCCCCATTGGGCTCAAGGTCGAGCAACGCCGGCCTTGGGCACAAGTTAGAGATCCTACAAAGACCAAGATCTGCAAGATCGAAAAAGGCCCACAGGGAGCATAACATGGTCGCACGAGGAAAAACTTAGGATCTAGAGTGAGTTTCTTGAGTCATGACAATGATTTGCGCCTTGCTCGTTGGACCCAGTCATGGGCTTAGTTCGAACCCTAGCGCAGGGGGAGCATTGATGCAAAGGGGTTCGGCTTACAAGTAACTCGACCACTGGGGGTGAAGTGTAAGCCCCCGACACCTGGGCCAAGAGCAAGCACGCTCATCCATAGGTCGGACTCAAAGAGGCCCCGAACTCGAGCCAACACAAAATATAGAACGAAAAAGTGCGTAAAGACCAATCATAACAATTGAACAAGAGCTTTATTGAAATCTGAGGTAAAAAGGGTTACACATAGAATTTTCGAAGCTGGTCTATATTCCACGAGCTAGAGAGCTCTTTGCCATCGGGCGCTAAGCCGTAAGCCCTCGTCGCGATCTGTTGAAACAACTCTATAGGGGCCCTCCCACCGGGGATAACTTGTTGGTGTTGGGCGAGCTGAATCCGTCTCGGGCTAAGTCCCCAACAAGGAGCTCCTAGGTCGTCTGACCGAGATGCATGTCTGCGAAGAGCTTGCGGTAATCGCCGATCGTAGCGGCACGCAGTATCTTACTTCTTCCGCCAGGTAAGGTCAAGAGACCGTTCTTGCTCAAGTCGATCGATCGACCAAGTCGACCTGGCGAGCCAGCGTGACCTTAGGAGGCGGGGCGGCCGGTGCGAACATGAGCCGGAAGGGTGTGGACCCGTTGCTCGGTGATCGAGTACGAATAGACCATAAGACGGTGGGGAGTTCATCCACCCAGGTCTGGTCGTGTCGTTCAAGCTCATCCGATACTCGCTTTTTGACGCCTTGAACGATTTGTCCATTGGCGCGCTCCACTGCTCCATTGCTCTATGGGTGGGCCACCGAAGCATAGCATACTTTGGTGCTGATGTCTTCGCAGTATTCCTGGAACAGCTCACTGGTAAATTGTGTTCCATTGTCAGTAATGATTCTGCATGGAACCCCATACCTGGTGACCACGAATAGGCGGAAGAACTTGACCGCTTGGCGAGCCGTGATGGTCGAGACGGGTTTGGCTCCACAGAGACCTGAATGAATGTCATTTAATAGGTACTTACCCTCCTCTGTGGTGACACACTTCGTCAGGACGCCGGAAACGTTCCGACGATAAAACTTGCCGTCCACAAGTCTGTACGAGCTTGCCCGGGGCTTGACTCTGCTTCGCTTAGCAGGATCGGCCGGGAGCTCCCTCGTCGCCAGGAAATTGTAGATCGGCTCAGCCCACGAGGGAATACCTTCGATGAAGGCGACCGAGGCCCCTTGGTCGGAGATCGAGGGCGACGCTAGGGTCTCCAGGATCACATCTGGAGGAACTTCGTCATCAGACGACCCGAGCTTGGAGAGGAAATCTACGTCGGAGTTGTCCTTCCTCACTATGTGCGTGACCTCCAGGTTCTGGAACCATTTCTCCATCTTGCGTGCCTCGATAAGGTACTTGGCCATAGAGTCCTCCGAGCACTAGTAACCCTTGTTGAACTGGTTGATGACGAGCTGCAAATCGCCCTTGACGACCAACCGGCGAACACCCAGCGCCTTGAAAGGCCGGAGCCCCGCCAAAAGGGCTTCGTACTCTGCTGCATTATTTGTTGCCGAATCGGCGAACTACATACCTTAGCTCGTAAGCCCTCTGGGGTGAGAATGAGGATCCCAGCCCCCGAGCGCTTGAAGGATCATGAGCCGTCGAAGTATATGACCCAGGGCTTCTCCACGTCGACCTCGAGCTCGGGAGCTAGCTGCGAGGTCTGCTCGACCACGAAATCAGCCAGCACCTGTGACTTGATAGTCGTGCGCGCCACGAACTGGAGGTCGAAGACAGCCAGCTCCATGGCCCACTTGGCGATGCGACCTCCGGCCTCCGGGTTCATCAAGATTTCCCCGAGCGGAAAGTTGCTCGGGATGACCACAGAGTGAGCCTGGAAGTAGTGCCGGAGCTTGCGCGAAGCCATGAGGAGGGCATAGAGCAGCTTCTGGACCTGAGGGTAACGCTCCTTCGGCCCATGGAGGACCTCGCTGACGTAGTAGATCGGGTCTTCGCTGCTGGCGTCCGCCGGCCACCAGATAATGGCCACGGCTGGGCGGTGGCGCGAGGTAGAGCAACAACTTTTGCACAGCCACGGGTCGTAAGTAAGGGTGGTGTTGACAGTATACCTTCAACTCGTCGAAGGACCGCCAGCCTCGGCGTCCCTCACTCGGCCCTCGCTTGTGCAAGGCCCTGAAGAAAGGCAATCCGCGCTCGTCGAGCCTCGAGATGAACCAGCTGAGGGTGGCCTTGTGGCCGGTAAGGCACTGCACCTGCTTCACCGAACTCGGAGGGGCCATCATTTCTATTGCCTCGATCTTCTTCGGGTTCGGGCCGACCCCCGAGCCCCCGATCATGTAGTCGAGCACCTTCCCAGAAGCGGCGCCGAACACGCACTTCTCCAGATTGAGCTTGATCTTGTACTTATTCAGGTTGGCGAAGGTCTCCTCAAGGTCTTGAACGTGGTTGGCCTTAGCGGAACTCTTGACGATGATGTCGTCCACGTAGACCTCGAGGTTGCGGCCGATCTGAGGCTTGAACGTCTTGGTCATTAGGCGCTGGAAGGTCGCGCATGCGTTGCGGAGACCAAACGACATGGTCGTATTGCAGTAGGTCCCGGACGGCGTGATGAACGACGTCTTGCTTTCGTCGTCAGCCGCCAGCTTGATCTGGTGGTACCCAGAATAAGCGTCCAGGAAGCTCAGTAGCTTGACATTCGCCGTGGAGTCGACGATCTGATCGATGCGCGGGAGAGGGAAGTTGTCGTTCGGGCACGCCGAGTTCAACCCCGTGTGATCCACGCACATCCTCCACTTCCCTCCCTTCTTATGCACGATGACGGGATTGGCCAGCCATTCGGAGTAGTCGATCTCACGAATGAAGCCGGCCTTCAACAGCTTGTCGAGGTTCTCCTTAATTATGGCGACCTTCTCGGGGGAGAAGCGTCGCAGCTTCTAGCGCACAGGCCGGTAGTTGGCCCGCACCTGCAATCTGTGCTCGACCACCTCCCTTGGGACACCCGGCATGTCTGCTGGCTCCCAAGCAAATATGTCTTTATTGGCGCGGAGGAAGGTGACGAGCTCGAGTTCCTATTTGGAACTCAGCTCGGACGAGACGTGGACGCACTTGGATGGGTCCCCCTCCACAAGCGGTACGGCCTTCGTAGCCCCGCTGGGCTGGATGACCGCCTTCTGGCGGGCCACTTTCGCGGTCGCGTCTGGGCCTTGCTGAGGCAGCATGCCGGCGAGGGCCAAGGCCTGAGTCTCGCAAATGTGTGCCGCCTTGAGGTCGCCACGCACGGTGATGATGCCGCCAGGTCCTGGAAGCTTCATGCAACGGTGGCCGTAGTGGTTGGCCACCATGAATTTGACCAAAGCCGGGCGTCCGAGGATGGCGTTGTAGGGGAGATCACCCTCGACCACCTCAAAGGTGACTAGCTCGGTGCGGAAATTGTCAGAGGCACCGAAAGTGACTGGCAGGACCACCTGTCCCAGAGGGGTTGTCGAGCTCCCAGGCACAATCCCGAAGAACAGGATCACGATCTTCTTGACCTTCGACCGGGGAATCTGCATCCGGTCGAGCGCGCTAGCTAGCAGCAGGTTGAGGGCGCTGCCCCCATCAACCATGACCCACCCGACCAAAGTATTACTAATGGTCGGGGTCACGACCAAGGCAGTCTTGAGGTCCTTGGACATACCTTGGAGGGCATCCTTCGGCGTGAAGGTGATCGTAGCCCCGGCCCACTTGCAGGGTTGGTCCATGGGCTTCCCTACGGTGGCCTGGTAGACCACATGCGCGGCATCCTTGATCTCGCGTCGGGACTGGTACGCCGACGAGCCGCCGAAGATGACGTCAATCCGGCGGTCGCCCTGCTGAAAGTCCAGGTCGAGGTCGGCCTGGTCTTCTCCAGTGTTTACCCTTTCGGGCTGATCTCCTTCCTTCAGGAGTGTAGGCATCTCCCCACGCCCGTCGTAGAAGGCCTCGAGCTTGGCCTACCAGGCCCTGCAACCTCGCAGGTCGTGGCCCGGAGTCCTGTGAAATAGGCAGAATTTGCCTTCGTCAAACCGAGGCCGCCCCTCAGAACCTTGCGGGCGGCCATCGGCCTGCCGTGACTCGGACCGACGATCGTCCTGCCAAGGTCGGCGCTGAGCTTGCTGGGATCGTGGTCGATTTTGCTGAGAACGGGGCCTCTCCTGAGCCGAGTCCCGAACTTCCATGACCTCACGATGGCCGTCCGCTGAAACGGTTACCCGAGGTCGACCACCCTCACGCTTGCGGTCCCTCTTCCGCTTCTTGGCGGCCGAGCCTTGGTCGGTATTCTTGGCGTTGGAGGGGTCGGCCTCACCCGAATTGACGCCAAGCTTACCCTGGTCGTAGTCGCGCTTCCAGCGGACCGCGTTGTCCACATCTGCGTAGCGCTCTGCCATGCGAAAAAGCTTGCCGACGGTGAGCCTCGCTGTAATCTCCAGGTCTTCGGTGAGGCGCCGGTCGCGAACGCCGAACTTGAAGGCCTTGATCACAGTTTCATCGGATACACTAGGGATCAGATTCCTAGTGCGAATGAACCGCCGCACAAAGTTGCGGAGGGGTTCATTCTTTCCCTGGATCACTCGGTCCAGGTCCTTCTCCCTGCCGGGCCGCTCGTAGCAGCTCTGGAAGTTCGAGCGGAGGGCGCTATGGATTTGACGCTACAAGCGGAAAGTACCTGGTTTCTGGTTGAAGAGCCAGGTGCGGGCAGCACCGTTCAAGACGGTAGGAAGGTAGTTGGCCATCACATACTCGTCGCCTCCCGCGGCCAGGATGGCGGTGGTGTAAATCGAGAGGAACTCATTAGGGTTCTTCGTCCCGTCGAACCGCTCGATCAATGCAGGCTTGAAGCGGGCCGGCCATCGCACCCGCCGAAGGTCGTCGAGTCGCCGTCTGTACCAGATCTTGCGAGACGGTGCGCTGAGGCGATACTATTCTTCTGAGTCGGATTCCCGATCTCCCTGGCGCTCCGCCCTACGACCTCGACGGTCGCGGCGGTGGGCCCGAGCGTCAACCGGAAGGTACTGCAGGCGCTCATGGACTCGGCGACGCCTTGGGGGGACGTCAGGAGAAAGGCCTGACGTGCCACTGCTGGAGCGAGAGTCGCTGTAGACCGGCTGTCGCCGTACTCCGTCCGAAGTCGGACTCGGGGAGCGACGGCGAGGCGGTGTTCGGGACAGGTCTCGGGATTGCCGGCGCACGGGAGACCGGCGGGGGCGCTGACGCCTGCGTGAGGAGCTGCCGTCGCTCCTCAAAGACCGGGACCCAGAAGGGTGGCCCTGGTGCTGTGATGGCACAGCTTCGGTAGCGGCCTTGTCGAGCTCGTCTGCGAGAGCTCGGCCGAAAAGACCCGACCTTGGACGGGCGGGGTCGGTCATGACTCGGGCGATCGCACGGAGACGCTCGCTCGACTGAGGGAGCTTGGAACGACCTGATGACGTTCCAACCTTCTCGCGTTCCTCTCGCTGGAGGGCTGTTATGGCCTGGTTGATGGCGACCTAGGCCATCCGGCGAGCATCTTCGGGGGTCCTCGGGCTGCGTTCCCCTTCCTCGCCGCCCGCGTCATGACTTGCAGCCATGAGAACGAGCTGATTGCTCAGCGGTGGAGAAGGGCAGAACAGGGACGTGGAGCTTCCATGCTCGGGAACCGCGTTCGAACCCGAGCTCGCAGAATATGCCGCTACAGAAGACGCCATACCTCGAAAGTCTGGAACCTCTTCCGGATGAGCGAAGCTTTCGGGCCCCACGGTGGGCGCCAGCTGTCGACGATCGGGATCGCCTGACCGCAAAAGTGAAAAGGGGATCGGTGTGAATGAGGGACCCAGAGAGCGCTTCACTCAACAATGGTGAGGACATAGGTCGGGGTGAGGCGTCAGCGAGCAGGAGACAGCAGATTATACCAGTTCGAGCCCCCGCGAGGGTAACAGCTAGGGATGGCAATCGGGTGCGGCGGGTACGGGTAGTACTCGCCCATACCCATACCCGCGAAATAAAATCTCCCCCACGGGTATACCCGCGAAGGGTCGCGGGCGAAAAATCTCGCCCATACAGTTACATGGTGCAAATACCATGGTATACTCGTTTACCGCCACCATCAACAATCTTTCCAACCAAATGATACTAGAAGCTAATGAGATATGATACTAATACAATCTTATTGATGAAGTTATAGGTATTAGCAACATTCTATAGATTAAAGAATGATTATCAATGATTCAAAATTTCAATGTACATAAGAATAATAATTAAAATAATATATGCGACAAATAATACACATATGGTCAAGTTCAATAATTCTTGAAATGAGATACTACAAATTGGGGATCGAGGGCCAATGGAGCTTTGCTTTAGCCCGTATGTCAATAGGAGGTGGCGGTGTCGGGCGGAGCACGGTATGGGTGAAGCTCCCGTACCCATACCCGTTTACCCGTCGGGTAGAGTTTGGCCCCCATAAACATACCCGCGGGTAATAAAAGAGAAACATACACACCTCCATTAGGGTTTTTACCCGCGGGTACACGGGTAATCGGGTAAGATTGCCATCCCTAGTAACAGCTCTACGTCCAGTCTTCTCCTGAGGTGGAGGAATTCACTAATCGTGAGTACAGTGATTGGATTACAACTCGAGCTTGAGTGTTTTTGGTGTGTGTAGTGGTTTAATGCTGGTATGCTGATGGCCTCCATACGCATGCCTTGCGAGACCTTATATCCTCCCGGACGCTGCTTGTAACGGACGGGAGAGATTCCCGGGGTAGTGGCTTCGTGCGCATTGAAGGTGGGTTGTAACCGCCCCGGAAATGCTGCCCACGTCTGCCTTGACGCTACTATCCAGGTCTTGGTAACCGCCGAGTAAACGCACTCCTTCGAGCCAAGGTCGAGGTTGAGCGAGGACGGGATCCCCCACCGCCCGAGCTTGAGGTCGTGCGGGTATCAGCGTTGCTTAGGTCTTGGTCGAGGCCCCTTGTCAGACGCCCGAGCTAGGGACCTCATTGATCGTGTGTTGACTTGTCGAGGTTTATCGATCCCAACGCTTAGTAAATGTGAATATGTGAATGGTTAGTTTGCTATGATTATGATTGTTGGATATATAAATGGTTAGTTTGGTATGAATGCATGAATGATTAGTTTGCTATGATTTTGAATGCTGGATACATAAATAGTTAGTTTGCTATGATTATGATTGCTGGATATATAAATGGTTAGTTTGCTATGAATACATGAATAGTTAGTTTGCTATGATTATGATTGTTGGATATATGAATGGTTAGTTTGCTATGAATGGTTAGTTTGATATGATTATGATTGCTGGATACATGAATAGTTAGTTTGCTATGATTATGAATGTTGGATATATGAATGTATCACTCTGATCTTGTTCCTACACAAGACAAAAGTGAAAATAGGCTGCTATAATATTCTCATTCGTGGATGATGATGAAGTAGAAGATAAATCAGAGTATGACAACTTTCAAGATAAACTATAGATGGAATTAGATTTTGCTTTGAAATCCATCAATATTAGAATAAAAAAAGGGATGAAAATGCTACAAATATTCATATTTTAAGACCATTCTTATCAGATAAGCTGTTGCCTTAATGCATCTAGAATGTTTTGGTGTTCAATTACAAAATATATAATTGGTTGTGCCTTATAAATGTCGTTGTAGAAATATCTAAAGAGAAGAAAATTTCAAACAATAGATATTAATCATGAAAATTCTGCAAGAGAGTTAGAAAAAAAGTATATCACATTTGCTTCTATTTAAAAACTGTAACACATATCACAATCGGTTATAGATACAAACCATCTATGATCAATACATATCACAGACGGTTATATATACAAGTTGTCTGTGATCAACACATATCACAGACGGTTATAGATAAAACCGTCTATGATATATGTTTTCACAATCGATTCAGAAACCGAAACCATCTATAATGCATCATATTATCACTAACACATACTTACAGACGGTTCAGAAAACCATTTGTGATGACGTTTTCGAATCGTGATAGCCTTCTTTGTAGTAGTGGTAGCATGTTTACACGTAATTGCGTGCATTGGATTGAATTATTAGAGCTTCCGGGGAAGAGAAAAACAGAATCCAAGGATCACATTGCTTGGATATGCTAAGAACATGAGAAGTTTATTTATGATACCCGGTGTCTGTAGCTTTCACCGACTTAAATCCTGAGCATTGTTTCTATTTCCAAATATTGGATATTTAATGTATATGATAACACACCTCTATTTCTAAACGGATGATGTTTTAGACATGGGAGAAACTAGCGCTCGGATGTTCGATTACTATGCATTCCGTCGGACGCTTCTTGCAACATTTTTTTCCGACGCGTACAATATTTTTTTTGCAACATTTGTAACATCTATTTATTATGCCGCATTTCTACTATTTGTCGAAGGAAAATATTACACACGTTGTAAACAAAAATGTTGCACGCGTTAGAAAAAAATGTTGCAACGCGTCCGAAAATCTCGAACGTCCGAGCTGAAGTCATTCCGTTTAGACATTGATATAGACTTGGAGACACAGCTTTGACTATTATTACATGTAAATATAAATTATAACAATATAATAATGCATAAACACTTGTGGTGACAGATTAATCTATCAATGTCATTTTTATGTGACAACTCTAAATAATTTTGTGTATAGTAGTGACCGAAAATTCTAAAGCTTGACTATATGTATTGTGAAAAGACATTTATTTAGAAAAGGAGGAAGTGAGATGTTGAATCTTTCTGTATTTTCACCGTGATTGGTTCTAACCGAGTTTTTCTGAACTTGTAGTTGTTTAACACAATTCCCTTAACCCTAAGAAATTGCAGAGTTATGGAATCAAATACTCTCTCCTGTTACAGAAGAATATTGTTTTAGGGTACGTCCAGTCAAACATTATAAACTCTAGCTATTGATATCTTTTTAATATTTAGGTTGAACATATGAAAATCTTATGCATACATTTTTCCTGAAAAGAACTTTTATAAGACTATAAGTTTGTTAGGTTTTAGAAATATATTACGATAGAAATTAGTAATCAAATTTATGTTTTGGAGACCACAACAATGTGCAAAGCAACATTCTTTTGTGACCCCGGAAGGAGTACAAAAAAATCCACAAATAAATCTCACCTTCATACAGTATATTGGTAGGATTTGAACAGTGGCATTTACTTTTACAACAAAGGTGCCACAATCGATTGACTAACCGAGAGCATTTTTCGGCGCTGGAGAAATTTGGTAATCGATTAAATAATTTTAGAAGAGGTAATCGATCAAGTGATGTATTTTCTAGAAGAGATTAAGTGAAATGTTCCTAGATTCTCAATAAAAACAAAATAAAAGAGTGTGATGTTCCTGACAAGCAATCGGCTGGACTCATCCGAATATGTTTTTGCAAACGTGCCATTGGAAAACTTGATATGCGTATTAAAGATTGTGTCATGTCCAAAATATCATGCGTATCCGAAGTCTGAACAGAGCGACGGAATCATCTGCAAAGTATCTCGTTTTTCACTTTTAAAGCAAAAGTACCTGCAACGGACACTAGGTACACAAAAAGCATGGACATTCGTACATTTCATGACATATCCATTTATTTTGTTTAGGAATACAATTTCAACTATTCGATTGAGAGAATATCCCAGAACTACAACGGAGTTTTACAGCGACTTAAAAC
The DNA here is from genome assembly GCA_036346375.1 of Guadua angustifolia. Lineage (NCBI taxonomy): Eukaryota > Viridiplantae > Streptophyta > Magnoliopsida > Poales > Poaceae > Guadua > Guadua angustifolia. Next base: position 34,134,937 of record CM070509.1, on the reverse strand, counting down.
AGTTGAGCTGTTTGATCAGGAATGCTACAGCACGTGGCCTAGGTGACATCCAACGGCTGTGGAGGCAACGTGGCATACGCTACCGCGTACTTATCAAAATACTAGCAAGCACGAGTACGGTCAAGCCCAGTCCACAAGCTATGGCGGACACACACAAGCACATGCACAACACTACGTTGGTCGACCTCAATGGCGGACACACACAAACACAAACACAACGCTAACACAAAAACAAGACGAATAAGCAGCGAGGCGTGTGAGAGATCATGTTGTTGCATTTAGGGTGTGTTTGGTATAGTTTTAGCTCTATTAAATCCGTGAATCTAGTAAAACTGAATATTTCTAACTTTATCAAATCTGTGGAGCTGAAGTTTCAAAGTATTTAGATGGATCAGTTTATTTATATTTTAAATAAAAATATAAACTTAATTCAATTTATTTTAGTATATAAGTTTCAGATCTCAAATAGAGTTAAAGATATAGAGCTCGACCAATGAGCCTTAATTAGTGGCGGGCGACGAAGCGCTTGATGGCCTCAACGAGCTCCTGGGCCCGCTCGCCGGTGGTGCGGTCCATCTCGACGGCGTACTTGTTGAGGTAGAAGGAGTGGCTCATGCCGCGGTTGATCAGCACCTCCACCTCCTTGCCGGCGTCTCGCAGCGCGTCGCAGTACTCGAGGTTGGTGTCGCGGATGAGGTCGTTCTCGCCCACGGCCACCAGCATTGGCGGCAGCGGTACGGACTCCAGCGGCGGCGCGTGCGGGCCCATCGGGCACGTGTATGGGTGGTCCTTGGTAGCGCCCTCCGGCAGCCCCATGGCGATGAACTTGTCCAGCATGTCCAGCGTGAAGAACACCGAGTCCGGCCTCACCTCCAGCTCCGACTTGCTCCGGGTGGCGCGAACGAACCCCGGGTGGATCGGGATGCCGCCGGCGACTCGGAGAGGCGCCCAGTTGCTAGTGCCGTCCTCGCCGACGCGCGCGGCCACGAGGTGGACGAGGTTGCCGCCCGAGCTGTCCCCGATGAGGAACACCCGGGAAAAGTCCGCGGCCGAGCGGAGGAGCTCGGCCGCCGGGTCGTCGAGACCGCCGGCCTCGGACAGAGCGATGGAGCGGAGCCGGCTGAGTGCGGCGACGCCGGTGTCGATCTGCGCGGGCATGCGGTGCTCGGGGGCTAAGGGGAGCTCAACGGCGACCACCACAGCGGGGAGGGCGCACGCGAGGCGCGCGTAGAAGTGGTGGTACATGAGCCAAGACGGGTGGGAGATACAGAACCCGCCGCCGTGGAGCTGCACGACGACGGGGAGGCGGCGTTCGCCCTCGGCGACCTCGGGGAGGTACACCCGGAGGTTGGGCACCCCGGGGAGGTCGTGGAGCGTGTGCCCATCGCGTGGGACGGCGTAGGCCGGCACCGGCTGCATCAGCGGGAGCGCCTCCGGCGGACCGGTCCACGTGCGGTCGACGGTGCCGTCGTCCAGCACGCGCAGCCACCCGGACACCTCGTCCACCACCCTATGGCTCTGCGCAACGACGGCCGCTCGTTGCTGCTCCGTCTCAGTAGTGGCAGTGGCCATCGTTGGTGCTGTAGCTGCAACCGTGCGTGGCTCACGCGGCCGAAGGAGAGCAAGTGCGTTGCTCGTATGTGGTGCGATGCGCGCGCGGGTGTGCGTATCGGGTGCGATGGTTGGACGGAGCAGCGCGGGTGACGGGATTTTATAGGCGGTGGCAGAAGGCAGGGCAGCGTGGTGGTGGACTGGTGTTGCCGCGGTTGCTGCTGATTTGTATTTTGGGGGGAAGTTTCGCAGAGGACAGCATGGCGATTAATTTCATGCAAAAATCCTCGTGAGTCGCGTGGGAAAGTCGTGTGGATTTGTGAAATAAGACAGCCGGTTATGTGAGCTGAATCATATATAGGTTAGGGATATATAATTAAGCGTGTGGAGCCGCCACTTTAGCCTGGTCGAGTAAAAGTCGTGTGCGCGCAACTGCCGTCTCTTTGGGCTATAAGCCTGTGGTCAGATTATCAGATGAAAGGATTGCAGCCTCTTGAGCCCTTCAGATTATCAGATCCAATCACACATGGGGCGGAGCAGGAGTAGGGTAGAGTGGGGCTACAGTACAAGTATTATATCAGAATATACTAGCTATGTGCCCGTGCGATACAACGAAAACTCAATTTATGATAAAAATTTATTTGCAAAGAGCACTAATCTTATCTGAATAATAATGTTCACTCTGAATGTACAATGATTAAATGTTTAAATCAATTCATCGAATCCTACAAATTCCAAGCACCTGTTTACACGAGCTTAAAATTATCTTTAATTTCATAAATTTAAATAATAACATCACAGCATTTGGGATTGTAAATTTGTAACGCTATAATTCGAGATCGATCGATCGATCGAAAAAGACATCACCTACCACCCCATTGGTGCAAAGGCATTGAAGAGATATGTGTCATCCGTATATGGCTGCCACCATTAGCGGCGTGCATGGCTCATACGCCTTGCTCTGGTCATACCATAGCTCCACCCCATTAACCAGCTCTACCGCCTCCTCGCCTCCCCCCACAAGCACCTCGCTTAACCTATTGACATCATCCGCCGTGGCGAGCTCCAGCAGCGCCACCAGCCTATCTCGCCACCCACCACCGACGACCTGCCTTTGAGCCGCATCGACAAGATCAGGAAGATCGCCCGTTACCTCCGCTCAACGGATAAGCTCAACATATCTGTAGGAGAGGCAAAAAGCGGTGGGGTTATATAAATTCAGCAACCGATGAGATATCTATGGAATCTAGATTAAGAAATCATCGAATAAGGAAGGCAACAAAAGAGAAAGAGGCGAGAAGAGATCCAATTCTATAAATCAGAACTCTGCTTCCTTCGGAAGGGAATCAATCAATCCAATCTTAAAAGCATCGAAAGTACTCGCAGCCGATTCGAATGCCAGATAAACGGGAGAAAGGAAAGCAATAAATGAGTTATGCACATTTGTTTACCTCCCATGACAGGATGATCCAATCCAATCTACCGAGGTGGCCACTGCCCACTTCCCACTTAGCCACGCAGGTGCGCACACGTGTCAGGGTGAGGGTGGAGAACGGACGTACCACCGCCAACTTTTAATTAGAATTAGTAGAGATAGAGATAATAAACTTATCTAGTCGCGTCATACATAGTCGTGCGTATGCTGCGGCGGCGAAAATCAAATCCATATGTGATTAGATAAAAAGAAAAAATGATTTTATCTACACATGCAAGTAAATATTTAATGGAAAGTATGCATATAGCAACTCAAAGGCACATGGTAACTCAGAAGCTATATGCGTGTAGTATATGAAAAAAGAATCGGCTGGAGTATTTGGAAATAGAATCGGTTGATGAGATAAGAGTCTGATACGCCGCAGATTACGCATGCATGCATATATAACCGAATTAAAATTTTCTTCGTTCGTCAATGTATAGAAGATCAGGGCAATGACGGTTTCATGGGTATACTCAGGAGAGGGGGAGAACGGACCATCACCACCAACTTGTAATTAGAAATAGCAGAGATATCATGTCAGCTAACCGAACCTACTGTATATGGCAGTAGAGTGCATGTTTCACGAGCACTTGCGTCCCTGGGAGAGGAGCGTGATCAGGCTTTTTAATTTTTTATCTGCTCGTCAGCAGTATCATTTTAATAATGAAAATAAGAGAGTAACTATGGTACAAACTTCGAATGTACGTGAATTATGCACTTTGTACTCATCCCTCTTAAAATGCATCTCACTTTGATTGTTAATTGTTGAAAAAATTGGCTGCATGATAATGATATTTTGTGACATTTACTCTATGACAGTATGTTTATGTCTTTGCTGAAACACACTACAGAATAGTAACTATTTACTTAAACACACTAAGACCATTAGAATATAATATCCGATTGAGATAGAAGAGAGAAGGTGAGTGAAAACTCTGTCTTGCCCTTCTCTTCATGCTCCCTTCTCCATCCATGGCTGTCGAGAAGAATGGAAGGCATGGGCGCCGAAGTCGTGCTAAGGAGCCGGTTCGTTAAAAATGTCAAGTATTTATTCGTTCAAAAATAAAAATGTCAAGTATTCGGAAATAAATGTAGTACGGGACTGTTTGGCTTGCAACCCTCAAAAGCCTTATCAAAATTCGGTAATACCCATAATATTTTGTCAGCGTTTGGATCTTTACTAATACTAGTTGGTACCCGGCGCGTTGCCGCTGGCGGAAAAACTAATCCCATATTGGTTGTGCTATATTTGAAGAGCCATGACTCAAACCTCGTATTATGAACGGTATCTGTTCGTTTGTTAGACATGGCTATGCTCAAACTGACAATTCCAAAGGAGGAGAAATATTAGAGGACAGAAGAAGCTTATCCTACATAAGGAATACAGGTAGGTCTGCAAACGTGGCTAAGTAGCTGAAGGATTCCCAATATTTTGCAGATCAGGATCTTAAAACGAACCATTAAAAGCTTCCTTCATATATTGTTTTTTAATAAACGAATGAACACGTTATATCGAGACAAAATTAATAGTAGTCCTTGAGCCTTTTCCAGTTTAAGAAAAGGAAATTACTTACTTAGGAATGATGTGTTCGATCGTCACGGTGCTCTTGCTGAAGGGAGACCAGCAAAGCATGACTCGTGACCCCTGCCTCGTCTCCAACCCATCTTAGTGTCTGGCCTAGTATCTGAGAAGATAAAGAACCTTTCGGTGGAACTGATAGATAAGTACAAACCAAACAAAAGTGGAGATGAGCAGCAATATAAGAAATTCTAAACTCCAAAACTGGACCAACATAACCTATGCAACAAAATACATTTTTTCAGAGAATAATTCAGACCTAGTAGAAATAGGCAGTGAGTCAGGAACCTACAGAAATTTAAAACTAAGAAAGAATTTCATACATACAAAGCTAAATAAGGTTTGAAAGAATCCAGTGCTAGCTGTGCCTAAAATGAGAGTTGCCTATACCAACAAAAAGAAAGCAGAATTAGATATGGCACTTGACCTTGTCATCCATGTCACAGGGCAGGGAATCCACAGTGGCACCGAGCAATGAAAAACCAACAGTGTGGCCGCAACGAATGCACAAAAAGTAATCGACACAGTGAACAGGAGGCCCGAACTATTCTCTTTTGATGAATGCAAGCAACAGGGTCAGCATCACGATTATAGACCATATCAACCGGTAGGCATATAACACCGGTTGGTAAACCGGTTAAATTTAAAAATTTAGAAAAATTTATTTGATGAAAATATTGTGATAATAGTTGAACATCACTCGATTTTTTATTAATATCAAGTAAAAATCACTCACAACATTGACTGCCAAAGAACACAAGTTCACAAAATCATTCACAAAATTTTCAGTCAATTATCGAGACATATCAAGCAATTATCGATGAAAATCGATTTTTTTTTAAAAAAAAAATTCTTCAAAAAATTTGATTTCGAAACTCTTCGATTTCTACCGATTTTCGACCTAATTTTTTCCGATTTTCGAAAACCTCGATATGGTCGATTATCATGATATCGATATTGTGAACCCTGCAAGCAAGCACTAAACTCACCACCAAACTTGCAGGATGGGAGGCAATCAGGACCCGAGAGCATGCTCTGCATGGAATTTGTCACAATATGAAGGATCGAGGCGTATCAAGAGAGGATGAATTGGTGTAAAACTATACCTAAACCTAATTTTTTGGTTTTTGTTAATTCTGAAAATTAATAAAATAATGGCTAAACTTAAAGAATTAATCTATAATAATAAATCTAAGACCATGAAACAGAACTAGATTAAACATGCATACCAGAAAGTAATTGTACGCAAATAAAAATTAATAGATTGAAATCTATACTCAATGATTTTTTTTAAAAAACACGCATATAAATTCCTTTACATAAAACACAACTCTCAAATAATCTCCTAAATTTTCTTCAATTTTTCTTCTTCTCTTTCTCCCCTTCTCTCTCTTTCCTCTAATCTCTCTTTTTCTCTCTCCTGCACACTGCCGATGAAGCTTCTGGCTTTTTGCTTGCACGCACACCGCGCACGGAGCTGTCACTTTCTTCCTCCAGTACGCACGTCACGCACTAATGTACATTACGAAGGCCGAGGCCGGGCCGGCAACGCGTGTTTTCGCACCTGCTCTATCTTCGCACCGCCGCGCGGAGCCTGACGTCTGCTTGCTATCGCCGCCAGCTCCTCCTTGCGTCACAGCCGCCTCACGGAGCACCCTGTTTTCTTTTCTTTGCTGCGGCCCTCCGATTTTTTATTTCTTTGTGGAGCACCCTCCTATTTAATCCTTATAAACCTTAACTTCTTATCTCTAATTAAATACATACATATATATCTATTTAACCTAATTACATATGACCCAATATATCTATATAGTCCAAAACTCGCACATGTACGCACACGGTCCACGTGCCAGTCTACCACTCTTGCATGACTCACTTGCCTGCATTACGCGTACGGCCACCTGCTGCTCTCACGTGACTCGCCCGCTAGACACTACGCTACGTCTCTCGTGTGCTGCGCCTCCTGTACCTGCAATCTCGCATGCCACCTGCACCTCTGCGACCTCGCGTGTGCTGCTCTCGGACTGCATGCCACCTGCACGGATTCTCTCCCGACCTGTAGTGTGCGTCCGTCTCACACGCCTACGCTGCAACGTGCATCTCGTGTCCCTGCGTTGCACTTCCTGTTGCCTGCACTGCATCTCTTGTCACAAATAAAACAAACACTCACAGTACCTTGTTCCTAGCAAATATTGTTGTCTATAAATCATCGCACATACATTATATTGTTGTCAAATCAATCATCATATATATATTTCGCAAATAGAATTAACACAATAGAGGTAATCAGAACCGGAGAGTGCGCCTCAGGTGGCAGAGAATGACCACGATGTGCTTCCTCACCTGCTTGCCTGGAACGGATACCTCTCTTGTGTAGCTAGCGGGGTTCAAAAAACCGACGAAAACCGCTCGAAAACTGCGGTTTTCGACCTTATCACTCCGGTTCGAAATCCAAAACCGCTCGGTAAACCGTTCTAATTAAAAAATTTTAAAAAAAAATTAAAAATTTTGAAAAAATTTATGTGAGCGGTTTTTCATCAAAAACCGCTTAAAACCGTTTTCGAAGAACATTCAAATGGCCGGGCCGGTTTTCGTCAAAAACCGAGCGTTTTTTCGAGAAAACTGAGCGGTTTTTCGTGAAAAACTGTGGTTTTCGTTGAAAACCGAACGGTTTTCGTTTTTTCAAATTTTTTTATTTTTAAACCTTTCGGTTTTTTACGGTTTTCGAGCGGTTTTTCGCGTGATTTTTACGAAACGTACCGCGAATTTCGACGTGAATTTCAAAATTCGGTTTTATAATCCTACGGGGGCCTAAGGAGAGTAGGCGAGCGGACTGGCAAGAGAGCCGAAGATGGAGCGCTGAAAGGGCGCAACGGCGCCGGGGCGACGGAGGTGGTGCGCTGCACAGCACAGCGGCGGCCACAAAGTACGGGCTTAAGGCGGGCCAAAGGGTTGGGGATCGGGGAGACGGGCTGAGGGTGTGGGGTTCAAGAGAAGAAAGGAAGGATGGGCAGCGCTCTCTCTAGAGGAACGGGACCGGTGGGATGCGAGAATGAATCAAGGGAGAGAGCCCTCCAGATTGACCGCCATGCCGATGGGCTCGATGAAGAGCTACGGCCGATCGAACAACCACAAAAGGCTCGGCTTCTCTAGTTTCTACCGCACCAAATTAATAGGTGGCCTCAGGCACACCCTCCTGCCATACATCTCCAACAACATAAACCAAATATGCCCTACATACTATTGTCATCATCCACTTATCACCCTAGAAGTGGGAGCGGTGTAGTAGAAAAGTAACGAGGGAAAAAATCTAAACATTTTTGCAGCTAATAGGATGTACCGTAATTATCCCAAGCTAATATAAACTTGACTCCACATAATTAGGGACTGTTTAGGAGAGATGTGCTTTAGCTTTGAACCAAAAGCCTCTCAAATAGCATAGCTGCAAAGTAGCTGAGAAACTAAAAGACTATTAGAGAAGCTTTACTTCAGCTTTGAGCTTTAAGCCCATTCAAACAGTCCAACTTCAAAGCCGCTGTAAAGTCAAGCTGTAGCAAAAGCAGTAGGAAAAGTTGTAGCACGAACCAAGGTGCTTCACCGCTGCACTTCCTCTCGATCAGGTCGTTCTCCTGATCCAGCCCCTTCCGTTGCTCCCTCTCATCCAGAGCGGCGCCTCCTCCTCTCGATCTGGTCAGAGCGGTGCCTCCTCCTCCCCGGTCGGCGCGTCCTCTTCCTCCTCCCAGTGTCCGGTGACCGCATCAGACTGGTGCCTAGTGGCCGTGTCGTCTCCTCCTTCTCCTGATCGCATTGTAGGAACTGAAGCGATAACTGCAAGAACCAGGGTGAGGACTACTCTGCTCTACTTCCTGCCGTTCCCCTTCCCCTAATCCACCCCCAAATCTTGATCTTGTACTCTGGAGAGATTTCGAGTGCAGTGTAGTATTCGATTCAAGATTTGGTAGTTGGTTTCCTTTTTGCTGTATTGGTTCTAGCTTTCTTCTCTTTGTACTACTTTTCATTGCTGTACCTTAGCTGGGGATCTTGGTTGGAACTTGAAGAGCTCTACTGCATTTTAGTTCGTTCGTATTGTGTCCCAAGTTTTGTTGAATTGGTAGTAGCTTGTGATCCGCATTTGCGGTTGAGGTAACCGTGCAGATAGTTTATTGGGATACATAATTTGTTTCTTTCTTGTTCTTGTTCCTGAGATGGATGACCTGGATGGTGCCTTTGTCAAGATGTGGCAAGTATTGTGCTAGACATTTAAATGCTTGATCGATAAAAAGGCCAACTAATTATTTCTTAAAAACATTAGGCACTGATACATGTAAAGTCTCATGCACGTTGCACAGCCAAAGTAAGGCACCCTAAAAGAAAAGAATGAGGCATATAATTAAAAGTTCTGTTTTGTTGTGTTAGATGACCTGATTTTTATTGTTTTTAGAAAAATAAACAAAATATATGTAATATTGTGATCAAAATAAAATATAACTAATGATCTAAATAAAATATAACTAATGCTTAGTTATTCATCACTTAATATTTTTTAAATATAATATAAAATATTAATATTTAAGTTAAATCAGTATACAAACAAGCCTTTAGAACTTTCAAGGCTATTTTAGTCATTTAAACACCAGCTATTGTTGTAGATAGCCAGTTTGCCAAACAGTCTTTTAAGAAAAGCTACAGCCGCTTTACAGCCCAGTAGGGATGGCAAAATTACCCGTGGGTTTGGGTACCCGTGGGTACCCGACCCGATGGGTCCGGGTATGGGTTTGATTTCAGACCCATGGGTTTCAAATTTCGGGTTCGGGTTCGGGTTTGGGTTTGGGTTCGGGTTCGGGTTCGGTTCTGCACCCGTGGGTACTCATGGATACCCGAATTAATTAATATAAATTAAAAATAATGGAAGGTTAATTCAAGATTTTCAAGCATCGTTCGAGATGTAAGATGCGGTAACTTTCATGATTATATACATCATATATTTTTCCTTTAAACATAGATGGTTGAAAATTTGATTGTGAGGTGAATTTAATTTCGGGTTCGGGTACCCGTTCGGGTTCGGGCACCCATCGGGTTCGGGTATAGGCGTGGGTATGTACCCGTGAGAGATTTCGGGTTCGGGTTCGGGTATGAATTTCGGGTTTCGAGTTCGGGTCTGCGGGAGGTGTACCCGCCCGATTGCCATCCCTACAGCCCAGCCATAGCCCCCAAACAGGGCCTAAGTCACAGTAAAAGTACCCTCAAAAGCTGCAGTCGCTAGGGAAGAGTTTTTTAGCTATAGTTTCGCTCAACCACCTCCCACCTTGCTCGCTTCTCATCCCCGATCTTCGTCGCCTCGCTTCGCCGCATCCACGTCACCCCCCCCGCTCGATCGCCGTTGTGCTTCACTAGGTTGCTACCTCCCCGCTCGGTTGCCTCTCAAAAACTACAGCTGCAGCAGCCAGTTTGCTTTACAACCTAGCCACTAACTACAGCTACTTTACAGTCTAGCAAACTAAAAATAGCTTTTCAGCTCAGCTGTAACCCCTAAAATAGGCCCTTAGGCTTAGAGGGATTGAAAAACTGGTTAAAAGCCGGGCCGAGCGTTAGCACAACACTACAATAGGAGGGAGCGAGAGTGCTCCTCCATCCGGCTTGGGTTCGGTCATTGGGATTGAACTCAGTGTCTCTTGCCCAAATAATTAAAAACGAGTACACACTTGTATTTAGGAGACACGCGTATGTGTTGTGTGTCTGCCTTAAAAAAAAAGGTTAAAGGCACTACACTTTGGAGCTTTCACTGCAGTGGATCTAAAAAAAAAAGGAGCTTCCACCATTGTGAACGCAAACTCATCTTGGTCAAGTCTGCTCCGCTCCTTAAGCAAAGACAAGCAAAATGCTGCCGACCTTTTCCTACATATAATAATATACGGTGGGTGGATCAGTGTGAATGATGGAGATAATCTTACTTTATCGCGGTTGATGTAAAAAATTTAGAAGGTTTGACAAACATGACATACACGGTATTATCTTTTAGAATCGACACCGTGGGAGCTGAAGAGTGGTTGTTACTGGACCTTGATTAGTCCTTTTCTAAAGAGGAGTTGCTAATTTAAGATTACTCTCGTGAAAAATTTGGTAAGAAGATCTTCTCCTCATAACACATAGCTTAACCTCTTCCTCGAAGTCTCTATTTTTGTGACATGTGGCATCACCTTATTCCTTTCCCACTTTCCTTCAACCTCAAAGGTCATCTCCTTGTGATAAGTGGTATCACCTCATTCGTCCCCCTTACTCCACTATCCCCTCCCCCACAAACTCAAAATAGTTTTTGTATTTCAAATTTTTAAAAACAAGTATTTTTAACCACCTTCAAAAGTTTTTGAAGTGATATTTTCGAACCGAAAGTTTACTGAATAGAAACTTTTCGATCCGGAAGTTTTTTAATTGAATATTTTCTGAGCTGAAACTTTTTATTTTTTTTATTTTTTTGTTTTGAGTTGAAACTTTGCAATTTGAATTTTTTTGGTTGAAAATTTTTGGCTTGAATTTTAAATCAAAACTTTTCGAACTAAAAGTTTTTTAATGAAAACTTTTCAAAACAAAAGCTTTTGAATAGGAAGTTTTCTGAGTTGAAACTTTTTGATTTGAAAATTTTTAATATAAAACTTTTCGTGTTGAAACTTCCCAAGTTAAAAGTTTTTTGATTGAAACTTTTCGAGTTGAAACTTTCTAATTTAAAACTTTTCGAGTTGAAACTTTCTGATTTAAATTTTTTTGATTTATTTTTTTAGTTTTAAATTTTTAGTTGATTTTTTCGTGTTGAAACTTTCCATTTAAAATTTTTAAAGATTAAATGTTGTAATTTTAAAGAGAGGTGAATAGAGAAGATAACACTTAAACTAATTTAGCCTCAAAATAGTCGTTTAATAGGCATGGTTTATACACCAAATTTGATAGTACGGATCGGTCGTCATTTGACGCGTCGCCTAAGGCGTACTTGCGTGCCGTCCGAGTTGACAAAACAACGGCTCACTGAGTCCACTCAATTCAGTTTCAGTGAGAGTGAGCTCCGCGAGAAAAATCACCCTGACCCAACTTCTGGAAAATTCACGCCATCCTGTATGTACAAGTTAGAACCTAAGACGAAGTACAAATAGAAAAGATGGTCTTGCTGTAGCATCTTTCTCTTGTAAAAAAGAAAAGGCAAAAAGAAAAAAGAGAGATCAAAATGCTTGGCGCCTCAGTGGCTCCCACAAAATGAGGTGATAGTTTTTTTTGTGTGCAATAAGCTCTAATAAAATAAGGGAATTGCTACAACTCTGTCGTCCGATTGTATCGTATGCTAGCGACCATTTCCATGGCCCATGGATAGCGAGAAGCCCACGTCACTTGTTTCTTCTTCCTTATCCAAATTTCAGTATCCACGGCACTTGCTTGAAACTTTCTCTCTCCTTCTCTCAAGTAACTAGTGAGAGCGAGCTCCAGCATTAAGCCAAGCAACTTCACCTCACGCGAGTTCCAAACCTTCTCCACTCCTCTTCTACCCAAGCATACCAAGCTCCGCCACGAGCTGCCGGTCCGAGGTCACCCCTGCTCACAATCTAGGACAACTATTTGATGCAGCCATGCTCATCCATCCCATTCACTGCGCACCTATCGTTATTTTCTGCATAGCCCATATCTACCCCTTCCCCTCTATCTTTGGTGTCTCGCTGGCACTTGGAGCTAGCCATCACTAACACCCACTCCTCTCCTTTTCTTGTCAATCACTCTTCAAGATCCACCTCATCCCTCTTCGAATCCACTGCACTTCCTCACTCGTATCCTAGATCTAAGGCTTTTGTTGCTCACCATGGTGTTGACCTCCTACCTTGCTGTTGTTCTCGACGACCACACAACCAGGATGATGTATCGATGGAATGGGGACCTATATTGGTGGTGGGATTGAGGGGATGCTCTATCACTATGTGAGGTGGTGGAAAGGAAGAGACATAGTGGAGGAGCAGGGGTGCTAAACGAGATCAGGATCCGTCGGCATCGAGGCACTAGGTCATATTCATCCTTATGTAAGTTTGCATTCTCACATACATAGCTAACACCTCTTATTGGTTGATTGTTGCGGGTATTTTCTATTTTTTTTGCAACACTTTTTCTTGTTTATTACATGAAATGTTTCATTTTGTTTGCAATGCATCCTTTTGGAAAGTTGCATCAAGTTGTTTTTTGTTGCAAGAGATTGTGTGATGTTGCACATGATCATCTTTTTTGTTGCTATAAAGGTTGTGGTTCTCAATTTGTTGTGAACATTTATTTCCATTGTTACACGGGCAATTTTAAAATGTTGCCACTATTATTTTCAAATGTTGCATGTTGTAAGGTTGTAATTTTTTATTTGGGAATTGTGATATTGTTTAAGCACTTTGCAAAGTCTATTATTATTATTATGCATCTTCTTTTTCTAATTTTTTTCAATTTTTACACAATGTTATTATGCATTTTGGTTCATACACGAATACTATTGTTGCACAAGCAATTCTCCAACATTGCACTGATGTGTACGATATGATACTTCCTACCATACATCCAGCTGTAGCAATACCTATAAAATAAACTATCTAGACACATAAGTTGTGCTTCTCAAAGAGAAAGAGAGATGGACAAGAGGCGAAAAGCTCTTCATCTTGTCAAGTTGACGCAGACGCTCTTTACCTGTCTAGCAAATTTGCTCGTGTAACTTGTGTTTCTCTGTGTCAAAAAGAAAAAAAAGCATGTGATTCTTGTGCCAGTGCCATAGATGTGTGGTTTTGAATCTCCTTCAGAATAATTTTTTTAAAAAAATTACATAAATAAACCATGTTTTTAATTTTTGACAAAAATAAGCCACAATCACTTTGCCACCATGCGACTGAGCTCAGTCGCTCGGTGGAGCAACGACTTTCTGACATGGTAGGCCTAGTCACATGATGAAACCGCGATTGAGGCCTTGGCCTGCCGCGTGGTTCAATCATGAACCGATGGCGTGACTGAGGCTCATGCAACACAATCACATGGCCAAAACGTGACTGAGACCAGCCGTCTGCAACTGAACCTAGATGCATTCTCAACCGTCAATAGTAGGCTAATTTTTTAGATATAATTTAAATAAACTGCTTTTAACTTTACCATTAAACGATTGGAAGAGTTTTTTGTGAATAATTTTTAGTGGTAAAAAGTAGAGTTTGCTGACTACAATTATTTGTCCATAAATCATATTTTAACCATTTTACATGGTTGAACCTCTTTTATGCTTTTGCATAATAACCCAAATCTTGGAAAAAAATATGTTGTAAGCTTCTTGACGAATACTTATACCAGGGGTACCCCACAGCAAAGTATACATCTATTTCAAGATCATCTTTCTCTCAATCATACGGACATGGCAGCAAGACCAGCAGCGATGCATAGTGCTGAAGAGGGTATTACCAAAGTCTCCGTCCCTCACAGATGGGATTATTCCTAAATATTGGCTGGAACACCAGACGATCCGTTTTGAGTCCAGCTCTAGGCCTCGAGGGGCCACGAAGGACCCTCAGCCTCGGTCAGGCCCACCAGGAGCGGTCCGACCTGGCCTCAGGTCGGGCACCCCCGCAGGCTCCGACCTCACCACGAGTCGGGCGCCCCCGCCGGCTCCGACCTGGCCTCGGGTCGGATCCCTAACAAGCTTCGACTCAACAACCTTCGCCACATCACCAGTCGGCCACAAGCGGGCCACCTGCACCGTGGACACGACGGCCATGCCGGGGCAGGTGGCTCCTTCCCAAGGTGGCCAGGGGGCCGCTAAGTCAAGTGCCGGCCCCTTCGTCCCGTCACGCATAGTGGAGAGACGCGCTCCGTCCCAAGGCGGAACCAGGCACAACAGAAGCAACGCCAAGACTGACAAAGTGACAGAGGCGGCGATCGCACCTTCCCAGCAGAACACTGTCCGTTATGTCTACCAACCCAGGCGTGGGATGGACAGCAACCTGTCAGGCGCCACGACCAGAGACCGAGACTCCTGGGCGTAGCATACCCCTACCATTTTTCTCCAAACTCCCGTGTAACCTGCCCCCTCCACATATATAAAGGGAGGCAGGGCCCCCAGGGAAGGGGGCTCCAATCCGCACTCGCGTTCCACCTCGCATTCCACTTTGTATTCGCATTTGGCAGTCAATCCGCGTTTCACAACTGAGTCCCTCATCCGACTCAGGCGAACGTTCCTAGCTCCCGAGCCTTTGCTCCTCTCACTCGAACGAGCGCTCAAGGCCTGTCTTGAGCCCTCGCTTGTAACCTAGCGCAGTCCGCTACACCCCAAGCAATACAAAACCACCACCATGAACTGACGTAGGGATATTCGGCCCGAACCAGTATACATCTTGGGCTCCCTGAGTCAACCATCAAGGAGAGGGAACGCGTGGCCCCTTGACTTACAAATTTACTTGCCGGTTATACGAAACACCGACAGCTTCTATTTGAGGAAACGAGAATGGAGCAATGAAGATAAGATTGTAAGCCCGCAAAACTCTTGACCATGAAAGTCTGAATTACATGATGCATAAGGTCTGGTTAAGTGCATATGTTTGTCTAGTGGCTATTTCTAGAGTAAAAATGGTTACATGCATGAATATTCGACCGAACTACAACTACGATATAAACACGTATTTGAAAAGGATAACACTTAATGGATGGAAACTAAGTTAGCCTTGAGGTGAGGTTGTGTCCTACTTCCCCTTGGAGGTGTGGACTTACTTGCAGGCCTCCCAATGCTCAGCTATAAATTCTTCTTTGAGCCTATCCTAGTCCGCAATAATCTTCGATGAAACATAGGCATCAAAGGTCATCGGTGCCTTTTCCTTATCTTACTGGCTCCCGGATGAGTAAGGTTTCCAATGAGTGAAGACGTCGGGCATTACTGTGTAGTTTATCATGTATTTCTGTTGAATGAATGTCATACATCTCTAGGCCATCGATCCATTAGAAGAAGTAGCAACACTATGCCAGTTGCCATGCATGGATAAAGTTAGCAGTATTTAAAATGCAACATGCAATGTGAAATATTGATGTGTGGCATTCACATGAACATCCCCGCATGTGTATAAGTATGAGCGGTGCGGACATTTGTTGTTGGCAATAATGATTATGGGGCTAGGTGCTAGATCCAAACTCGATGGTAGCACAAGACACGGGTTTATACAGGTTCAGGCCCTCGCGGCGGAGGTAATACCCTAGTCCTGTGCTCTGGAATTATGATGATCTATCTCAATGTGTGGATGTGATTATCCCTTCCTAGGGTCTCCCGCCCCCCTTATATAGTGGAGGAGCACGGTTACAAGGAAGAGTCCTAGTTGGTTACAAGATGGGGACTCTATCTCTAACCGAATATGTTAGTATCCGGGATTACAATCGTATCCTACCTATTCAAGATGGGTTACTATCTTTAGCCCTTTCTTGTTGGATACGGAGGTTATAGTCCGGGTGGTGCCCGTCTCTGTTTAATCGGCTCGACCTATCCCCTCTTGGGTGGTCCTCGCAGCCTGCCATGCAGAATACCCGAGGTCCATGTACTCCACAAGCGGCAATACTAGGATGTATAGATTGAATATTCATGTCGGGTTACCGTAGTCGTATTGCAGGTGTGGAAACTCAAATGGTACAGGAGCATACTAGCAAGAACAATTAGGATATGTTCGTGCCTTCTTCGTAGCCTATTTTTGCTTTTGAAGCATCTCCCCATAGTCCGAAATCCCTGAACCCGATGGAGTGGCCTTTTGTACATTTTTTCCCCTCTACCTCACTTCTTCCTTCCCTCTCCCTATTTTCCAAATTAGCTTGAATGGTGTCCTGCATACAGTGGTGGAGTATGTCCTAGTTTTATAAGTGGTTTGGATGTAGCATTTAGAGAGTAAATTTTGGTGTATGAAAGTGCTCTCGTGTCCGCCAAAAGTAGTCTTTGGGCATAGTATAGCTAAGCAAGCTGTCATTTCACAAGGAAAAGCTGATGCGTGCTATCGACTTAGATTGAAAAGATCACATGGTATGGTCACTTCACCCTAATTAAAAAGCAGCTAGCAAATTTATAGGCCCTCTCGAACGTGAGCCATGGGGGTCTAGTTGTTTTAGTCTGAAAAGTAGATGACATAGTGTTGTCACTTCATTCTAAAAAGCGTTAGTCAGAGTGTTGTCTATTCAGCGTGAAATAGAGACGACATGGTATTGTCAACTCTCACTAAGTAGTGAAGGATACATAGTGCACATCTACCACGACACACAACAGCTCCCCTGCTAGACTAAGCAAGTAGCTCGACATGGCAATAGGTGTCTCTCGTACTAGTTACACACAAGAGGTACTGTGATAAACATAGCGTGTATTACTGTACGTACTATCACAAGTGACTAAACTTAAATCTGACAACACAGGTCCACCGATATTATAGTGGGCACTTCACACGGTATCGATGTTCTCATAACATTCCCTCACATGACGGTGCCCACGCTAGGTACTTGCCAACATCACTTTTTGGTTTTGCCATGATTATGTCTTGACCGGGGGAGGTAGGGCCCAAAATTACACTGTATATCCCATCATCGTGGTACTGGCTAAGGGACCCAAGCACCACAAGAAACTATGTAACATGCAAAATATTAAAGCATACAATAATAATACATCAATCGCAACATCCACATTGATACGAAGGTGTGAAATAAAATACAAGCCACGCATGGTACTAATAATCTACCCATCCATCTCCCTCCCACTTTCCCTATCCACGCACCCTATCCCGGGCCTCGGTTGGGCCAGTGGGCTGGTGGTGGTTATTGCCCAGAGCCCAAAAACCTTCACCGCTCAGGTGCTCGGACGACCTGATCTCTAAATGGTGCAACAGGAGTAGGTATCACATACGGATCCATGATCTACACGGGCTGCTTCTTGAGTGACACGTTGAACAACTACGAACCTATAAGCACAGGTCATCAATAAGGTAGTCCTTGACATCACCTTGCCACACATATGCACAGTGGCGGAGCCAACTCCCGGGTAGGCCAGGCGCCTACCAAGGCTCACCGGTGATGAGACCTCCGGCCGTTGGACTGGAACGGACCTGTAGGTGGTCAAGGATTGGAAAGGGGTTGACCAGGTTGTGCATGCTTCGCTTGCTCGGGGCCTTGTCACGCGGGTCGCCGCCGCTCAGGGTTGCACCATGTGGACAGTAGCCATTGCCGCTTGGGTCGATTGACGCCGCTGGCCGCCGTAGCCATGCAGGTCACCGTGCTCAAAGTCGGGCCTGGAGGAGAGTAAAGAAGTGGGGGAAGAGAAGCTGATCTGTGCATCATACAGCCATACAGGGATAATAAGAAGAGATGTCATGCAGGGATAAGATGAAGAAAAATAAAGGGAGAAGAAGAAGAAGAAAAAGAAGAAGAGCTGCTATGTAGGGGTAAGAAGAAGAAAAATAAAGGAATAAGAAGAAGAAAAAGGGGGAACAGTGGTGATCTTGTGTTGTCACCGCCTACTGTCGCTAAGACATGCATGCGATTGTGGATGGTGCGCCAAAGTTCAAGGGGCAGAGCCACCTCAGAGTCAGAGTGGGTGGGTGACTTTCCAGATTTATCAGCTACAAACAGTAAAATTCTAGTGCAGTCCGACTGCTGTCAGTCATCATAAAAACCGCGCTTTTCCGAGTAAGCTCTTGATCGTAGTTATATTTGTCCAGACTCCTAAAATTTCATAGCTCGGTCACTGCATATGCACGTAATAGGAGCTCTTAACTAATGCATACCTGGTTTGTGAAAGTAGTACAGTATTAGCCACTCGATGCATTTGAAAGTTTTTAACCATGGCAAAACCAAACAGCAATCGTGTCTAGTACCTGGCGTGATCATCGTGGGAAGGGCTTGTGATGAGAACGTCGATGCTGTGTGAGGTGCCCAACGTCCAACTCCGGGGCAACATCCTGATTGGAGTCCTCCCGAGTGTCCTGCAACATCCATGTGAGTGGAAGGAGTCCGGCGGCTCGTAATCTGCAGTGCAACATTCAAGAGAAGGATGTATGTACGTGAACATTAGTAAAAGTTGGATGGAACAATTAAGAAGTGTCGTACCCGGAGAAACCACCAACACCGGTCCAGCCTCGAAGACTTTGACGGAGTACTTTGACGGAGTGCGAGTCGATAGCAATCCTAGCTCACCGGGAGCCTGTCCCTCTGGCAAAAGTGAAGCACGTAGCCGGCTGTGGTGCCAACCATCTAGCCCGCGGTCCAAAAGCAGTGGCGTAGCCACTCGTGGGGCTGGGTGGGGCTGGAGCCCACCCCGCCTCTGCCAGCTCACTAGTTCAGTAATTAGTAAAAGACTCCCGCGTCCTGCGTAGGCACGTAACACAGAGGGTAGAGACTACATACTTATATTGTATACAATTTAAATTTTAACTACTTTACAATATGTCGATAGTCATAGTAGTTGATTTTGGATGTCTCTTTTTTAAGCCCGTCTCTTTAGAACTTTCTGGCTCCGCCACTGTCCAAAAGGCTGTACGGCCAAGCTGCGCCACCACCCTAAGCCTCCATGCCTGCGGAGCTACATAGGAGTTAGTAACAGTTCGAGAAAGAAGTAATATTGCACAATAAGTAATGCAATAAATTAATTGGAATGAACCGAAGGTAAAAATAAAACAAAAAAATTGTCACAGCAAAATTATTATGAATAAACGTAAATAGAACATAAGGTTATTCCCAGTGTCATAGTTTCATTTCCCAGTTTCCAAGAGTACCACATCAACTTTTGTTTAGGTAACCGTGTATCTCACGTTTCATTTAGATGAAACTCTCTCACCTCCCATAAAACTCTCTCTATCTCTCTCTTCATAATTACCTTGCCATATCACCAAACATAATGATGTGTCATGTCATTTAATGAGAATGAAACTCAATTGAAACTCCCACTGGGAATGGCCAAACAAACACATGCATACTACTTAGCTCACAAGTCGTGTTCACAGCATACCAAATCAAGTAGCGACATGTCTAAGGTAAAGGTAGCTCGAAACATACAGAATACAACCATGAAAAGGATTACACAAATCGACTACGACGATACGAACAAAGCACTCCTAACATAGACACAAACAGTAGGTAAGCACATATTGGGTAGCAGCTCTAGCTTCCTGAACTTTAACATGTCACCCTCCGCGACCTCCTCAACGGTCTCTCCCACGACAGCCACTAGTTGATCCCCTATGTGGTTGTAATCTTCACCCAACCCGTTATGCTTCGTGCACTTATTCTTCCTATGCTCATAATCAGAGTTCACAAAACTGGCGAAAGCCGGTCGAAAACCACGGTTTTTGACCTTACTGCTCCGGTTCGAGATCCAAAACCTCTCGGTAAACCGGTCTAATTAAAAATTTTAAAAATTCTGAAAAAAATTATGTATTCAAAAACCGTCGAAAAACCGTGGTCAAAAACCGTTTTTAAAGAACATTCAATTGGTCAGATCGGTTTTTGGTGAAAATCGAGCGATTTTTTGCGAAAACAGAGCGGTTTTTCGTTGAAAACCGAACGATTTTCGATTTTTTTGAATTGTTTTCAAATTTTTTTGATTTCTTAACCCTCGGTTTCTGACGGTTTTTGAGCGGTTTTCATACCGCGAATTTCGAACCGGTTTTTTAATTTCGGTTTTTAAAACCTGCCCATAATCTCCACAAAGGATACACCTCTTTGCAGGGTCACCGGCGTTGGACTCGTTCATGTCGTTTCAGATTCAACGAGTGTGCTGACAGCCCTTGCCAGCAAGTCCAAATCAGGGACCCATATCCCATTTTGCACACCGTCCTTTGCAAAGTTACCAATAACACAGAATCCACGGATCTCCCTGACCCAAGTCTGAACCACATGCTTTCCAAACACTATGCAATTGCACATGCCTTGCCAAACACTTTATGCAATTTTGAAAGCTAAATGCAATGTATGCGACTTGATGGGAAAAAAACAAGATTCCTTACCCTCATGAATTTCTCATTGAAAATTAACATCTATCGAATCACTGTTCTATTGACCAAACCTTTCCCACGAAAAGATGGGGAAATTGGATGAGAAGCTAGGTAGGCTGAGTTAGTACCGGTTAAATGCTCGGTACTGAAAAATCAAAAGCACACGAGACGTGTCTGAGTCTGGATGCTTGTTTCTGGTGCAAGGAAGACACTGAATTGGCTTCTTGATCATCTTTTTCAGAAATCTATCAGATCCAAATCAAGCTAATAGTCTGTGTCGCTTCATCTTGCCGATAGAAATATTAGATTAATATTTACTTTTAGTAAATTAAGAAATGTCTTACATGTCCTGTTGTTAGGCAGACCAGTGTTGTGATCTGTTTTGTTTTCGGTTTCTAAGAGAAGTTGATCAGTAAATCATATGAATGAAATACTAGGATTGCCATCAACATGTCTAAATCTGAACCACAAGAAACAATTTCTAAAACGGTGGGTAACCGAAAAGGTTTGATCCATGTCAATGCGCAGAACATTGGTGCGCCGAAGAAATGAAAAGCTTGCAAGTCCGAGTTCAATTACATATCAGTTGGATGTTGCTTCAGAAGTTCATCTCGAGATCTGACCACCGCATGGGAACTTCGTCATCACCTATGTGGACAGCATGGACGTCCAGAGGACGGTGTCCCTCTCGCGCATTCCGTCGAACAGGAACAGGCTCCGCGCGCCGGGGAGGTTGGACATGCTGGCGTGGCAGAGCACCAGCGCGGACGCCACGAACGGGTTTACGTGCGCGCCGAGCTTGACAGAGAGCGCGTGGGAGGAGGCGGCGAGGGCCGCCGAGCTGGTGAGCGCGCAGGAGCGGAGGACGGGAGGCAGGGTGAAGCGGTGGTCCAGCGGGACGCCCCGCGCGAGCATGTCGCGGAAGGTGCGCAGCGTTTGCGCGGGACGGCCGGAGGGCGCGGGCGAGGCGACGAGGGCGTTGGAGGGGACGAGCGTGGTGGGCCCTGGCATCCGGTGCGGCTGAGCGGTTGGCGACGCTAACGTCCGGAGCGCGGAATTTTGCGTGACGAAGGAAGCGGGCTAGCGGCGCGCGGCTGCCCGCGGTATTAATAGGCTTTTGGCGCCTGTGGGCTTGGAGAACCGAGTGGTTTTTCCGTATTGCCGTGATAGGTCGCAAAAAAAGCGGGCTTGATGGGTTAGAAAACCCCAACGTGGTCCATTTGCTATGAATAAGTGATCCAATTGCCAATTGGACGGTGCGCAATCCCTAGGAGACCTTACAAGGCCCTATAAAACCGACCTATTACTTCAATGGAGGTTAATAGATGTTGCTTCTTCTTCTGGTTATTAGATACATGTTATTCTAACTTTTAAATATTATTTTTAAATACATCTAATTTTATAATTTTAAGATAACTTTTCATCTTTTTTTCTTATGTATCCCTCCCTTTTGGCTATTTCTAAGATCATTTAATGCTATAGACTAAAGTAATATATACTATCCAATAGCAATAAATGGTCTAATAAAATAGGGTAATTTGGTACTCTCTCCGTTCAGAAATATAATACCTATAGTTTGAATGATCTTATTCAGAAATATAAGTCTTATATATAGATTTAACTAGACTTCCCCTATCATACTCTTATTTACTCTCTCTCAACTACATACATTTATTCATTACCACCGCACATAAAATATTATCTCTCATCTTTCAAAACAATTAAGTGAAGTTATTTTTACTCATACATGATGCGCACGGGGGTCGGCCCGATCTTCTGATGAGAACGATACGTCGGTTTGATAGCGCACAAAATAGATGGATCGGCTACTAATCACGAGATCAGCAACCAAGCAATCGCAACGTCACCACACGAGGCAATCAACCAAATCAAAGACCCGATCGATCCTTGTACCTGCTGCAACCGAGAACAAGCAAGAACAAGGTGAGAGCAATTCAATCAATAATCTCAAAGATACAAAGGTGAGGTTACATTTCTCGTCACGGGTGGTCTAGTCGACACACGCGAGCACGAGGAGGGACACACAAGGGGTCTACCAAAACACAACAAAACCTAAGCGTAAAAGAACGGCAGAGGCCACATATATAGCGGCGGCCAAGAGGTGTAGGGCAGCCAAAACAGCGGTGGCCACCAAAACCCTAAGATACATGGGCTATAGGCCCAAAAGTGGGGTGATGCAGCACCCTAAATTTCTGGCCCGTGACATTTTTCCGTATTTTTTCGTCGTTCTAGAGTGAATTTGGAAGTGGGGCTAGATCCATTGGAAAGCTTATCTCCTAAGCTTTCAAACGGGTGGTTGCACGCTGAAAACGGAGTCCAGGAGCCCAAGTTATGCCCGTTTGAAATTGGTATACTGCTGGATGGCCGAACCGGGCTTTTTGGCATCTTGGGCTTCCATATGGGCCTTTCTTGACACGTGGGCTGTTCTCGGGGTGTGTGTGCTTGAGGCCCTTGTCTGTTGATGTGGGCTTGAATAGCTGAGCTTTTGGATTAAGGCCTCTCGGCGACGAAGTTGCCGCAGCGTCGATCATTTGTGACGAAGATGGAGCAGCATCGGTAGTCATTAGAGAAGCCGAAGAGGAAGGAGGGGCAGCGGTCACGCTGGTCGCATCCATGTTGGTGATGTCCTCATCATCCTCCCCTTCTTGAATTGGAGTCGTCCTCGACTCCTTCTCATGATCTGCAAAGGATAGTGGCAACAGAGGCAAGGAAACAGATGTCGCAAAGCAATATCATGTGAGGAAACAATCTTATTTAAAAGAATTTCTTTCTTGAACATTGGTTTAGATTGTTGTACACCACTAACAAGTTTGTCATCCTCATGTTCTTTACCATTAGTTCTTTTTGCATTAATTTTGGCTAGCTCAAAGAGAGTCATTGGATTCAAAACCATTTTCTTTCCATTAAACTTGAAAGTATATTGATTGGTTCTACCATAGTGAATAGCATCAACATCATATAACCAAGGTCTACCTAATAAAAGTGAACATGATTCCATAGGTATGACATCACAACAAACATGATCATGGTATGAACCAATGGAGACAGAAACTTGCACAGTTTGTGTTACCTGAACCTTACCAATTGAGTTGAACCATTCCATTGAGTAAGGTTGCTGAAGTGGAGTCGTGGTCAAGCCAAGTTTCTCAACCATGTGTAGACTTGCGAGGTTACTACAGTTTCCTCCATCAATGATGATGTGTACCGCGCGTTCTTGCACAATAAACTTAGTTTGGAATAAGTTGTTGCGTTGAGTTTCATTGGCATGTTCCTTTGGTGCACTAAGTAGGCGATGAGACATGAGGCTCATGTAGTTGTCCGTCATTGCAAAGACTCAGTGCACACCATCTTGATCATTCTTGCCTCTGAGGGTTAGTCGCAGAATAGCAAGCACATTCTTATTATTACATATTGAAATACACTTACTATCCTTCTTCTTAGATTGTGTAGGCTTGACTTCTTTCTTCAGTAGTTCCTTCTCATTCTTGGTCGAAGGGATAGTCCCATGCTCGACCTTTTCATTTTTTAACTCTCCATTTCGCCATTTCTCCATGAACTCACTGTGCTTTTTTCTTTCAATTTCTTCTCTTTTCTCAAACTCATGATTAAGTTTCCGCATATATTTCTTTGTTCCTGGCGGAATGCTTGGATCATCCTCGAAGTATAGATCATCGTTTTTTCGTGGACCTGCCATTATTAGTGGTAGACAAGAAAAATACACGCAAAAATGTATATTCCTATCTACTAATATGTGGACAGTGGAGGATCTCACACGCTCAAACTCACACCAAGTTCTTACCAGTTCTTACCCTGCAGTTTTTCAAGGTTCAATCGAGGGATGATGGTAATCTACACTCAGGGGTGACAAAGCGATTGCAAGGTGCTTCTCCTGTGGTTAATAGTAGGTGGAGTTTGGATAGGTATAATATGTAGCAAAAGATATACTAGAACCACACTAGCCAAAACAAGTTGAAAGAACGTTCAACGACGGTACTTTGCTGGTCCTAGGCTAGACCGTACTAGAGACGCGAGCCTGGACACCAATGAAGTCACAGAAACAACAATCAGAATGACCACAGCATACAAGTAAATAGTTAGGGCTTCTTTTTCCACTTTTTAGTGCGGCTCTTTTATATGCACTTGCCTTTTTTTTTAATTTTTCTTCCTTCTATATCAACAAGTGGCACATATGGTGAATTACAACTCAAACTTTTTTCCTGCTGCAAATAGATCTACTATGCAGAAACTTCAAATGCTGTTTTCGGGTTTTTATTGGCTTCTAATGCAAAAAAGTATAACTGGAAAGTTGTAGATCTTTTCGAGCTGATCAATTTACATATATGGAACATCTATTTTGGATAAGGGAAGCCAGAGATATTGACCCCGAAATACAGACTGCTCAGAAAATCCAGGACGAAAACAGATTCCAATCCGACGGGATTTTGGGTTAGAAGACGGCGTTCTTGGAAAGTTTCACAATGGACAAAGTTGTAGATAATTTCTCAAGCTTTCAGGAAAGTACAAGAACAGCAAAATCCGAGTTCGTATGAGGGAGTTATGACCAAAATACCGAACTGGACAGAGGAGGATCCGAATTGGACGCGACGACGCAATGGAGTTCAACTCGGTGACAAGAACGTGACAAGAACTCGAAACTCTAAAGATCAAAACACTAAGACCAGCAACGACACGACGATGCAACGCAAATTCAATAAGAATTAAACTAGGTAGTAATAGTAAAAGCCAAAAGGGGCTCGGATTAGATCAAACACACGTCAAACAGAAATTTTTTTGGCTATTTTCTGGACTCTAGGACGAACAAGAAGAACTAAATAAGGATAAGGGTGTTCTCACCAGGTAACCATCGCTCTGATACTACTTGATGCGCACGGGGGTCGGCCCGATCTTCTGATGAGAACGATACGTCGGTTTGATAGCGCACAAAGTAGATGGATCGGCTACTAACCACGAGATCAGCAACCAAGCAATCGCAACGTCACCACACGAGGCAATCAACCGAATCAAAGACCCGATCGATCCTTGTACCTGCTGCAACCGAGAACAAGCAAGAACAATGTGAGAGCAATTCAATCCAATAATCTCAAAGATACAAAGGTGAGGTTACATTTCTCGTCACGGGTGGTCTAGTCGACACACGCGAGCACGAGGAGGGACGCACAAGGGGTCTACCAAAACACAACAAAACCTAAGCGTAAAAGAACGGCGGCGGCCACATATATAGCGGCGGCCAAGAGGTGTAGGGCAGCCAAAACAGCGGTGGCCACCAAAACCCTAAGATACATGGGCTATAGGCCCAAAAGTGGGGTGATGCAGCACCCTGAATTTCTGGCCCGTGACATTTTTCCGTATTTTCCCGTCGTTCTGGAGTGAATTTGGAAGTGGGGCTAGATCCATTGGAAAGCTTATCTCCTAAGCTTTCAAACGGGTGGTTGCACGCTGAAAACGGAGTCCGGGAGCCCAAGTTATGCCCGTTTGAAATTGGTATACTGCTGGATGGCCGAACCGGGCTTTTTGGCATCTTGAGCTTCCATATGGGCCTTCCTTGACGCGTGGGCTGTTCTCGGGGTATGTGCTTGAGGCCCTTGTCTGTTGATGTGGGCTTGAATAGCTGAGCTTTTGGATTAAGGCCTCTCGGCGACGAAGTTGCCGCAGCGTCGATCATTTGTGACGAAGATGGAGCAGCATCGGTAGTCATTAGAGAAGCCGAAGAGGAAGGAGGGGCAGCGGTCACGCTGGTCGTATCCATGTTGGTGATGTCCTCATCAATACATTTCTCAATTTTACCATAACCTTAATCCTTGTGTAAAGTCCAAATACATCTTATATTTCTGAACAGAAGCAGTATTTTGTACACTTGTCTTGGTTGAAGTGCAAATCCTAAAACGTTATCTATCAGGAACGGAAGGAGGATGTTTTACACTTTTACTGCCTTTTCATTTTCACTCGCTAAGGATTAATTTTGACTTGCCAAACAAATGTGGATTAAGAAGGGTTAATTTAACCGAATCAAAGTGTTTTAGCCCTCTAACTCAAGATGAAGTTAACAAAAGAAATTGGAATAAACTAGGTCACCCTAACTAACCCTTATGAGTTTTGTTTTTCTACTAGTAACCCAGCTAACCTATGGAATCTGGGCAAACAGTACTTGACTAACCAGGTTAGTTGCCGACACAAAAATTAAGTCAAGCTAACCTAGCATGTCTAGGTAGGCTACAGTTAACTCACCTAATTATGTTAACCGAATCAAACGCATATCTCTATAAAACAACTAGTGTAGTGGCTCGATGAAACTAAAGGCGTCTTAATAATACTTAGGGCATGTATAATAAAGTCACCTCAACTTACTCTTAGTATGTCCATATCAGTTTGGTCTTATGTGGAAGAGTGAGAAAAGAGGAAAGAGAAGAGAGCTGGCACTTATTTAGTACTCCCTCCGTTTTTTATAAGGCCTATTTTTTAAATGATCTTGTTTATAAATGTAAGGCTTGCATATAGATTTAATGAGGCATTTCCTTCTATACCCATAACTAATTGTGCTAGCTATAAGCATAATTAGCATAACCCAACTAGATTAGCTTAACTCATTTACCGTGTTTGGTAACAAACCTAGTTAGCCAAAATGCTAGCTAGCTAGCTTAGCAATGAAAATTTTTTAGGGTTAGCTTATTCTAACTTTGTGTGGGTTAGTTTAATCCTGCTTTAACAGGTTAAAGGTTTCCATTGGATTGACCAAATTCCTCCTAACCCACTGGTCTTTGATGGGCTACACCTTCAACCCACCCCTTAACTCCGAATCAAACATGGCCTAAAAGAAGTTACCTTTCCACACAAACAAGTCGAAAACATTCGATACAAAATATGTAGCTTTCAACTCAAATTCAGGACTTTCACCATGGGTTTGAACAGAAATAGTAGAATGGGAATGGGAAGAAGTAATGAACACCTTGACAGCTGTGAGCTTCCCCTACTCGAAGCAAACCATGGATGTAGGTGTCAGCTTGATAAGTATGAATTGGATATCCACAGATAAAGAAAAGTCGAGAATCCTAGAATTTCTCTCAGTAATTAAGAGAAAATTAGGAAAATATACACCGTTTAATAATTTTATGGAACTTGGTTATAACGTTTAGATTAATTGACTATATTTAATTACTCCATGAAGTTCAGTAAATTGGTGCCGTCGATGTCAACAAGCGTGTCGTACGTACTGTCAAGTCTGCCATCCCTTCTGTAGGTTCATTTAGGCCACTTAAGATCCAAAACCTTTGCAAGCATGCAGATCCCAGAATTTAACTTTGCGGCTTGTAGGAGTCTCCAACTCCAATCATCACCAGCAGCCCAGGACAAGACATGACGAAATGGCTGCGATTTGTAGGCGTACGACATCTCTCCTTACCACCTCGGCACCTCCTCCTTCACACACAACAGTGTCTAGATTCATCGTTTGCCAGGGAGAAGAAACGTGCTCGCTTTAATGGTGGCAGGCAACAGGATGCCACATGAAGAGGTTCCGTCCCTGTCTGATCCCTACTCCTGCATGTGCCACTTTGCGCGCGTCGTCCACCGTGCTGCACTTGCTATCCTCTCCTGTTCTTCCAAGTTCCAACGACACACACACACACTGGAGTGGTGGTCTCTTTTGCTACTCTTTGCTCTGAACACGACCTCGAACTTTGCTTAATCGCATTCGGCTTAATGCTATACGCTTGAAATCAGAAAGGGAGCTCTGTTTAGTCTTGCTTGTCGAGCTTGCGGACTGAACCGTTCTTCGTAAGTGTCGCTGTGAACTCTTTCAGGGAGATGAGTTCCATGTACACTAGTAAAAAGCCAATACGTTTCTTTTGACGATGGAGTCATGGACATCTGCGCATCTGTTCCAATCATGGACCTCAGAAAGCTTGCAGCATCAGGACACCCATTTTCTCTTCCAGTGCTTTCTTTGGGGTTTGTTGTGTTTTAGTGCTCCCCAGTGCTTGCAATGGCTGATTCTTAATTTTTCCGCCTCGGCGAGATCTGAGTCACGCAAGTTGTATCTTTGTTTCTGTTTATCTCTCCTTAAATGAAAGGCAGAGCTTCTATCAATCTTTCAAAAAAAAAGAGCTTGCAGTACTAGACGAAGGATAATTTCAGAACTTTTGTCGTTTACACCCGCTACTCAAGGCAAGCTCCCAACGAAACATAAGCATTTCAAACTGATTCTTGGAAACTGCTTAACTGTTCTTTGAGGCATGATATATTAAAACCTTGTATTGTTAGGGTTAGCTAGGGTTTCTAGATCAATCTTCATCCTTCACGTTGGCCCGCTCAGCCGGCCTCCGCGCCGTCTCCGCTCGTCGCTCGACTCGATGGCCCTGTGGCCATCGCTGGCTTCGCCTCCTCCCGGTGGCCTCTCCATCTCACACCGCCATCACAGCGGGTCCTCACATGTCAGGAATTGGGAGAGTTGAATCCGAATCAAGGCAGGATGGTTTTATTTCAGTAATCGAACGGTATGAAGATCCAAAGGCTCACAAGTGAAGATGAAGTTTCCTGTTCAATCTGAAGGTTGATATTGAAAGTAGTAATTACCTTAGTAGTAATTAGTAGTCATTTACTGTTTTACAACTAGTTTTGTCGCTTGTTGTTAAAAGGTTCTTGAGCTCCAGTATTAAAGGGAAGGAGTTTGTTACGAGGGGTATTATCTGGAGAGAAAGACTTGAGTCGCAAGTTCATATTACTGCTTATCAATCTATATTCCAGTTTTTCTCTTGCGTTGCTATGTTTTCTGTTCTTTTCCTTGTTGTTTTCTTGATTCTTGAATCAGAAAGTAAGTCGGATTACCAGGGGGCCTGACAGTTTGGATTCAGAGCCAATCAATCCTCGGCTGTGGAGTGGTGGGCGTCGATTCTTGTTTGTGATGGTTGGGAAATCATTCCTGGTAAAATCCCATAACAAACCCGAGAATCGCCATTGGTGAGAGGCCGACGGAGG
Organism: Guadua angustifolia; assembly: GCA_036346375.1. Classification (NCBI taxonomy): domain Eukaryota; kingdom Viridiplantae; phylum Streptophyta; class Magnoliopsida; order Poales; family Poaceae; genus Guadua; species Guadua angustifolia. The sequence goes on along the minus strand of CM070509.1, from coordinate 34,105,335 downwards.
AGTTTGTTGCCATGCCTAAAGCAGGAAGGATGTCGAAGAGGAGGGAAACTCAGCCGGTTGGTGAAGTTGATCAAATGAAGAGAGAGATCAACCGAATCCAACAACAGATTGGAGACAATTCGGTCTTTGGTCCAAGAACAGATAGATCATCTGCGAAGCAATTGCGGGTAATGCATCAAAATAGATCAAGTGATGGAGATGCTTAAGGCTATGGCGGAGAAACAAGGGCAAGGAGAGGTGGCGGTAACATTGCGAGCGTGGAAGGTGAAGCGTAACATTCGGGAGCATAAACATGAGGAGAGTCAAGTCAAGAGTAAATCTATATGGAACCCCGAAGTGGTCAATCTTTTGCTCCAAATCGAATACAACCGAGTTACTCACAACTCCAATCAGCTTACCACAAAGCGGTCACCACCTTTCCTTTAATGAGGCAAGTATATGCAGATAACCAAGATAATAGCATGGGAAGAACTTTTGGAGTTAGTGTTTATCCTCCGTGTTGGCAATCGGGACTTTTGCACCGCAATATACCGCTTCAAATCCTCCATTTGTTCCACCATACGCACCACCAATGAGTTATCCTTATTCCCATTTTGGACATCAACCATTTAATAGACACGGACACGAAAGACGGTAGGGATGTCATTGGCCTAGAGCAACGGAAGGAATGATGGCGGCCGGAGATGACAGGGCTCATTACAAAGCAGAACTTCAAAGAAGGACCTAAAGTGGAGTTTCCAAAATTCGATGGAAATCATCCCGATGCATGGATCGAAAAGCGGAAAAATGCTTTGAATTAGGAAGAACTCGGAAAGAGCGTAAAGTAGCTATTCTTTGAGGTTTATTTTACCGTGAGAAAGGCATCAAAGGATTAGCGGTAATAGAATTGATACTAGTACCCTTTCTTGGCCTCAATTACGCCACATGGTCTCATCAACGATTTGTTGCAGAAACCAGAGTCGATGTAGTGAGTAATTTCAGAGAGTTGATACAAGGGGGATTGGTGGAGAATTACATTGACAGTTTTGAAGAAATGATGAACTTGATGAAAAGGAATAGTCCTGAGCTTACAGAGGAGTATTACTTGGACCACTTCATATCTGGCTTGAAGAATTATATCAGGGTACCACTGAAGTCCCTTAATCCTAGAACATTGGTGGAAGTTTATGCACATGCTAGGAATTATGAGAGCAGTACTAGCTATAAGAAAATTTTTGGGTGGGATCCTAGTAGTGGTAGTAGGCCACAGCAACAAGTGGGTCCTAAACTGAAAGGAGGTCAAGTCATAGCTAAGAAGGAAATTGTTGAGAAAGCTGGTGATAATAAGTGGAGTGGAGGAAAATGCTTTAAGTGTCAGGAGCCATGGGTTCCAGGACACGGCAAAGTATGCAAATTTCAGAAGCGGGTTCATCTAATTGCCTTGGAGGAGGAAGAGAATGAATCTGAAGAAAATCCTGAAGATACAACATGGGAAGATGCTGATTTTACATCCAAAGTATTTCCACAATTTCATCCTTGAGGACAAGGATCTTAAAGGGGAGGGTATTGTCAGGAATTGGGAGAGTTGAATCCGAATCAAGGCAGGATGGTTTTATTTCAGTAATCGAACGGTATGAAGATCCAAAGGCTCACAAGTGAAGATGAAGTTTCCTGTTCAATCTGAAAGCTAATATTGGAAGTAGTAATTACCTTAGCAGTAATTAGTAGTCATTTACTGTTTTACAACTAGTTTTGTCGCTTATGGTTAAAAGGTTGTTGAGCTCCAGTATTAAAGGGAAGGAGTTTGTTACGAGGGGTATTATTTGGAGAGAAAGACTTGAGTCACAAGTTCATATTACTGCTTATCAATCTATATTCCAGTTTTTCTCTTGCGTTGCTATGTTTTTTGTTCTTGTTCCTTGTTGTTTTCTTGATTCTTGAATCAGAAAGTAAGTCGGATTACCAGGGGGCCTGACATCACGGCACCTCCAGCCATCTCTTCCACTTTCGGGAGCACCAGCCTGCACCCCAACTCCGGTGTCACCTTCCTCCCGGCCTTCGGCCACCCACCAGCGTGGCTGCTCATTGTCCTCTAGCCACCCACATCTTCGCGTGGCCTCCTCGCCAAACTGGTCCTCTCGGCCGCTCACGGCATCCGCTATCAGCTGCTTCGGCAACCCGGCACCCTAGTGCCTCTCATTGGCCATTGCTGACCGTGCTCGGCCCAAGCCTTGTCAACTCGCACGGCCTCCAAGATGCCTCAGTTGGCCAACCATCTTCACGTCAGCCACACGCGGCTGCCCCTCTAGCCTAGCCAGCCGCCAACCGGATCCACCACCGGCCACGCCAGTGTTGGCCCGCCTCCGACCAGCTGCCATCACCCGTCGGCTCGCCCAGCCGGCCGGCCCTCCACTTTGCACCTGTGAAGCAAAGAGTTGTCCGAGACACCCTTTTGATCAGCCGAATTTGAAACAAATCTCAATGCCCAATTTAATTCTGTTTGGATCTAGTAGAGTAGGATTGGCCTATAATCCAGAACCTATCCTGTAGGTGTAACCTTTCGCTCAATACTCAAATCTACAATTGAAGCATCTGAGGCCACATCAATTAACGATACACGACAGAAGGAATTGTTAGTTCACCTCACCTTCTCCATACGTGGGTTTCCATCTCTATGCGAACCCCCCCTCTTTCTCATAAGACTAAGGTTTAGGTAGGGCTAAAAAAACAAAAAAAAGAGTCAAATCACGCCATCTCTATAATAAGTAAATGCCCTTTTTTCCTTGAGGTTTTCAGAATTATTCACAATAAAATATTGGCTATAATTGAGGAGGTTTTATCAATGAAATTTTCATTTATATGGGATCTAGGCATAATTCCGAACCCATTCTATATAGCATTTTTTTCATTCCTTCACAAAATAACATAAAAAAAACACATTCACTTGGATCCCGCTTCTGACTTCTTAGACTTTTGAATCAGCTTCACGGTTTTTTGGGCTTTCTTTCTTAATCCGTTCAAGTGGGCATGGTGAAAGCATTGTTATTTATCCCGATGATTGTTTTAGTGTTAAACAGTGGGATTTCTTTGTAATGCCAAAAAGATGGCAAATTCAAGCTTTTATACCTATTATTGGTGGGATCTTATGCGCAAATTCAGGCTTTCATGCTTATTATTTTGTATTTATTATTGGCAGATTTTTCATCACAAATTCAAGTTGTCATACATATTATTGATGGTAGTAATGCACACTTCAGGCCATTATGTATATTCTTGGTAGATTTCTTTTACAATTCAGGCCATTGTGCTTATTATTGACAATATTTATGTGGAATTTATCATTGGAGTTTTCTTCAATGTTTCATCGTCGGTTTCTTTGATGTTTTATCATCTACTTTGGCGAAAAAATATGTCAGTTGAGGAGACAACTAAATTTGATATTTCATCATTGTTAATTGGAATTTGGTATTTCATCACCATTAATTTGGTGTTTTATTCACCGTTTGAATACGTTGCTATTTTGGATTGTTTGCACGATCATTATGGAGGTTTTGGCAACATTAATTTAGCATTTGACAACATCCTAGTGGTAGCATTATACTCTTCAGAGTTTTTTTATTAGTGAAGGTTTTGCTCCAATGTCAGTTTGAGATGAAGGTTTAAAGTGTAAAGAATTTGTTTCTATATTGATATTATAACATTGTTTTGTTGTCTTTACTCAATATAGAGGTCTACTGCAATTTATACTCCATTGATTGCATGATATTTTTTTTCATATTGATATTTTTTAGCAGTTTTAACCATATTATGAATTTTCAGTAGACAGTTTACCGAATTTATATTTCAAATGGAGCATATCAAAAATCCATATTATATGTTCTTTGCTATCTATCCATCACCACAGGTGATGTCCTAGCTTATACCGTTTAATGATTGAGTGTTTGTTTCAAGAGGTCAGTTGCACAAACTCAAGCTTTACTAGGGTTATGAATCCTTGAAGACCCAGATTTCTTCGTTTGCTTTGTTAGCTGTATGTTTGGATTGACTGTTCTAGTGTTTCTCTCGATCTACTAGTGGTTTGCTCAATATTGCTTCATAAGAAGTATTTGGATAAGACTGTTCTAGTCTTTATTTTTTTTGCACTACATGTGCTTGAATTATCTGTTTCAGTTTTCTTTGTTCAGCAGTCCTTTTGGATTTTTAACACACTTGTATTTATAATACTTAATTACCCTTCGGGGTTTTCTAGAAATAATTTCATTATAGATTTTGAGTTAAGGGGAGGTTTGTTAGAGATAACTCAATATCTCGGCTTACTATATTTTTTGATTTTATCCAAATAGGTTGTTAGTCCAAGTCTTATACAACTAGGATTCTTTTAGGAGCAATGCTTCAATGCTTTTCCTCACAATACAATTTGCACAAATCTTGAAACAAACGAAGAGGTAAGTAACCATTATCCACCCTTCATTCATGCTTTAATATTTATGCAACTGTTAAAAAGAAAAGCATGGAATCACTTCTCTTCTTTTAGCTATATAAGCCAATCCCCTGTACATGTAAACATTGAAGCATTATAGTGGATTGTTTCATATGGTTTTTTTCGCAAAGATTTTTTCACGTTAAATCATTGTCTCCGTTATTTTGCCGTGCTAACTCTAACATATATAAAAAGCTTTTCATCTTGAAAATTTTCAGTTGAATGTTGGCACTTAAACTCTTCGGTCTCACATGAATAACTCTATAATGATCAAGAGCTCTTTATGCCGCTTAAGCTTTACATAATGCACGAACACAACGACTAGTCGACCTCGGTTTGTCACAGGCCATTTACGGACCTTTTCTGTGACAAGGAGATAAAGAAACCAATAGTTTATCTCAAATGGAATCAGAGAAGCCAATGAGCCCTCTCGATATGCACCCTTCTTTTGTCTGACGGGCCTTCGCTTGCTTTGCTTTGCTAGGCTTGTCGCTTAGGCCTATATCTAATGTTGGACCAGCACCTGTAGATATTTGGACTACCATGGTGAAGTAAGCTCCACTGAAAATAAAGCCCTTTTTCTCTTTTGCATAAAAAATGTTCTTAGGCAATGTAGGTTAGCTCATAGCCTGTTGCATTAGAAGACTTGTGCCTTAAAGAAGATCTGTGCATGCTTGTGCTAGCCAGTGCTGATGCATGCCACTTCAAATTCAGAACGAAATGCATCCAATGGAAGCCAACTAACTACACATCCAAAATGTAGAGTTTTCTTTCTGTTCATGGAGTTTAGTTTAGAGAAAAAGGAAGAGCACCATCCCACTTTAGTGGGAGCTTGATTGAACGTAAAGATCCAAGCTTTTTGGCGATGCAAAGATGAATCTCTGACCAGGGATTTGAATATGTATCCTGAATGAGCGAGTGAGCAATCAACACGCCGATGACGACACAGCGCAAAGGGAAAGGCGTGAGAACGCACTCATACTGTCTAGCTCGAACAATGGCGCAAGAAAGCAGGCAGGTGGGCAGTGCAAAAGGGATCCATCCATCAACGGAGGCATCAAGGACGGAGCAGCAAAGTATGGTGGAGGCAGAGAAAGGATTTGATTTGCATTGCTCAATCATGCTCACTCTGTAAGTGTATACAAGGACATGATAAAGCCCATAGCGTATTAGCATTGCATGTAGTGCTGAACAAAATTTCGTGTACATAGCTGAAAGTCCAAAGAGGAGAGCTGAAGTCCACTGAGGAGAGGAAACAAATGAGGCCTTGCACTTTACCTGCGGTAGGGATTTGTCGCCCAAAGAACTGGCAAACTTCCAATATCTGTCAATGTATGATTAATCATGAAACAAAGACATCTGAAGACAGAGGATAATAGTAGTCATCTTTTCTTCCTTTTATCGAAGCCCCTACTTTCTCCTTGAGTCCTTCAGGCCGCGCTTTTGTCAAATTTCCTTTCCTATAAAGTGGTAATCTTCCCTGAGTTACGTGCTATCTGCTCGACTGTTCACGGTAACCAATCCCAACGAATCAGAGTAAAGTTCGATTCCTTTGTGCTTTCCACAGAGGAACTAAAATAGAGGCTCCCAGTAGATCTTGCCTAAATAATATACTAACAGTTAGCTAGAAAAGCCACCGAGTTAATGCATCTGTTTGGTGGCTATACAGAGAAACTGAGAAAGAGCTGGCAAGAAGAAGAAACAGCATGTCACAAGCCACAACCGATACCGGTAGCATGACATGCAGTACAATGCAACAAAGGAAGGCACGCGTTCCAGAAATGATTGATCACTCCAATTGCATCTTTCCTTAGCCAAGGATATATTTTTCAGAAGGTATTATGAAACCAGGAATTCCGGCAGCTATGAGTAATTTGCCATTGCGAAATGTATGTCTTCAATGATGATTAATTCCTTCTTGTACTCCGATTGGAATTGTGCTCCTTAAAGTAGCAGATATAATTGACGCCAAAGTATTTTACTTTGGTCAGTCTGGTGAACACGTGGCAACCATTGCGAACCAAAGGCACGTCCAGATCATCCATAATTTTACTTGGTTGTTTGCTTAATTATCGTCCTGGACGGTCAAAGAGCCCAGAATTCCATACGCTTTTGATGGAAAACTATGTTTTTGTCGGGTTCAGACTTCAGAGAGACGGCGTAGTTAAAACTTCGGAGCTAACAGGCAACCAACACCTACGAGAACTGTAGTTTTCTCAACAATAGCAGCCGTGCTTCGCAGTTCTAGCTTCACGTAAAGCAGAAATGATTAGGCCAAAAGTGAAAGACTTACAGTCTACAGAGGGAAACCTTAAAGTATTCAACTTTTGTAAACTTATGTGAATCTTTTTTTTTTTAACTTGGGAGTCTAAACTAGTCGTGTCTCCAAACTCATGAAGAAGGATTTGCGACCGTTCTCGATCATATACAGTGGAGTATAATGTTCACTGAACTTGTGAACTTAGCTTCCATGATTAGGATTGCCTATTTATCCTCCTGCCTGTATGTTTTCCATCCTGCAGTACGTATGAGTTTCAGGACTCTATTTTTTGAAAAACAGCACAAGCTGTGAATATATTAGCAGAAAGCATAAAATTTACGGGGCACATGAAACTGTGCTAGATTTATATACAAAGCCAATGCAAAAATGCCATCTTAGGTTGTTAGAATAATTGGGCTAGGGTCCATTTATAATTAAAATCAATAAATCCCAAGGCCCATGTGCAATACTAGGAGTTACGAGGACTTTAATCTCACATGGGTAATTGAGAGGTGGTTGACCAAACTTAAATAGACAGGTCATGTGTCCATATGTTGTGAGGTTGGAAAAGGGGTTTGGATGTGCCACATGCTTGTAGCCGAGCCGCAGCCGTCTTGCGTGTCGTCTTGTGCATATGCAAGCACAAGTGCAGCCGACCAGAGACGGACGTGATGTGTTGGGCAAGTTTTTGCTGTTAAAGAGTAATTAAATCGGGCGTTTTATGACCAGTAACTACTGACCGTTACTAGTAACGGACGTGGTTGATGGCTGGCTCGTAACCGACGTCAGTTACTTGTAACTATGTGGTTAATGGCCCTTTTGATGGCAAGTAACTGACTTAGTTAATAGTCTCTTGATGGCACCCATTACACCACCGAAACATCTAGGTGCATCCTCCCCTGGCGCCTATATAAGGAGGCGCTCCACCTTGTGTTATCACACCACCACAGATACATTTCATCTCCTCCTAGCTCTCATCTGCTGCCGCTTCCGGTGTTCCCGCTCGTTCATCTGCAAGACAAAGTAGTAGAGAGAGCGAGCCTCAAACCTTGCTCGCCGCGAGTTCTGCTCGCCGAAATAGCCAATCGGGTTTTGGGGAGCGACTTCTTGATCGCTCCGATTCGATCGACTACATCTTCTACTTCGAAGTCCGTTCGGGATCGCTGACTGCGAACCTCTACGCCAGATCAACTAAGATCGACTACATCGATTAGTCTGCGATCGAATGTCGACCGGTCATGAGCAGCGCCACCATTGCCTCCGTAATGGTCCCGCTCTCGGGTACTTTCTTAAACTCTTCTTTTGTATGTTCTATTTTCTACAAATCATGAAGCTAGGCATGATAGTCTGTTCAAACTTTGATATGTCTAGCAAAACAATTAACACTATATTATTGTTCATCTTGATCACATATGTCATGGTTTATTATACAACTTTATGGATTAAAAATGCCGAAAAACCTACTAATTCCAACAATCCAAAAACACGAACGTAGGTCTTTTTGACTCTTGGCTTTCAGCTTTTAAAACCCAATGTGTTTGAGGCGCAAATTATAAAAGATGGCGTGCAAAAATAATCCTGTGGTTGTGACCATGAGCGTGTATCATGTTGCAAGCGGAAAGCCTAAGCTCGAGAAACGCAACTCACTCCGAAAAGGAGCAAGCGTTTGAGGTCATGGATAACTTGTTTCGTGGTGCAATCATTAGCGTTCTTGGTGAGAATATTGTGGATGCATATATGCACTTATCCACCGCAAGTAAATGTGGGATGCGCTTGAGGCCAAGTTTGGGGTCTCGATGCGAGCGATGAACTATCGTCATGGAGCGGTTTCATGACTACAGAATGGTTGATAACCGTACTGTAGTAGAACAGGCTCATGAGATTCAGTCGCTTGCAAAAGAACTCGAAAACTTCCCATGTGTGTTACCAGACAAGTTTGTGACAGGTTGCATAATTGCTAAGCTACCGCATTCTTGGAAGGATTTTGCTACTTCTCTAAAGCACAAGAGACAAGAATTCAGCGTTGCTGATCTGATTGGTTCTCTTGATGTTGAGGAGAAGGCGAGAGCAAAAGACACGCGTGTGAAGGGACATGAGGGAAATTCTAGTGCCAATGTGGTGCAGAGAAAGAATTTCCAATCCCAAAAGAAAGGCAAAAACAAGCCTGAGAACAAAAACAATGCCATTCAGACTACCAGTTTTAAGAAGAAGAACAACAACAAGAAAGGAGGCTGCTTTGTGTGCGGAAGTTCTGACCATTGGGCCAAGGACTGTCCAGAACGCAAGGATAAGCAGAAAAAATCAGCAAATGTTGTTGTTGCCAATACTGATGTTGGAACGTCTGGGTATGGTAATTTACCCTCAGTTCTTTCAGTATGTCATTTACCTGATTGGTGGATTGACACCGGGGCAAATATTCATGTGTATGCTGATATTTCCTTATTTTCTTCTTATCAGGTCGCAAGGACTTCCTCCATCGTGATGGGGAACGGATCACATGCTTATGTTCGTGGTGTTGGCACGATCGATTTGAAGTTTACTTCGGGAAAGATCGTGCAGCTGAGGAACGTGTAGCATGTCCCATCTATCAAGAAGAACTTGGTCAGCGGCTCTCTCCTGTGTAAAGAGGGCTATAAACTGGTGTTTGAATCCAATAAATGTGTTGTCTCTAAGTTTGGAACATTTGTTGGAAAAGGCTATGAGAGCGGAGGTTTGTTCCGCTTATCTTTGTCGGATTTGTGTAATAACGTTGTTAACCATGTGTGTGATGATGAGGCCAATGTTTGGCATTCCCGGCTTTGTCATATTAATCTTGGTTGCATGAAGCGCTTAGCCAGTATGAGTTTAATTCCAAAGTTAACGTCTGTCAAAAGTTCTAAGTGCCAAACGTGTGTGCAATCTAAGCAAACTCGCAAGCCTCACAAGGCAGCAGAGGCGAGAAGCTTGGCACCGTTAGAACTAATTCACTCGGATTTGTGCGAAATGAATGGTGTGTTGACAAAAGGCGGAAAGAAATATTTCATGACGTTGATAGATGATTCTACTAGATTTCGCTACGTGTATTTATTGAAGTCAAAAGATGAGGCGTTTCACTATTTTAAAATCTATAAAGTCAAGCGTAAAATCAACTTGAGAGAAAGATTAAGCGGGTTAGGTCTGATCGTGGTGGAGAATATTTTTCAAATGAGTTCAATTTATTCTGCGAGGAACATGGCATAATCCATGAGAGGACGCCTCTCTATTCACCGCAATCAAACGGGGTTGCGGAGAGGAAGAACCGCACTCTAACTGAGATGGTTAACGCCATGTTAGATACATCGGGACTTTCTAAGGAATGGTGGGGTGAGGCTATATTGACGGCATGTCATGTTCTAAACAGAGTTCCTACAAAGAATAAAGAGATAACCCCGTTTGAGGAATGGGAAAAGAAAAGATTGAATCTCTCCTACTTACGAACTTGGGGTTGTCTGGCTAAGGTCAGTGTGCCAATCTCAAAGAAGCGTAAGCTTGGACCACAAACCTTGGATTGTGTTTTTCTTGGTTATGCTTTTCATAGCGTTGGGTATAGATTTTTAATAGTAAAATTTGGTATTCATGATATGCATGAAGGCACCATAATGGAATCCAGAGACGTCACATTTTTTGAGAATGTATTTCCAATGAAAGAAACACCTAGCATTAACCTATCATTTCTCCTGAGCCTACTATTCCTGTAATGCACAATGAACCCTCACTTGTGGAAAATCCTATAGATGAAGGCAATGAAGTAACTCGCAAGAGTAAGAGACAAAGGACTGCAAAGTCTTTTGGTGATGACTTTATTGTATATCTAGTGGATGACACTCCAAAAACCATTCTTTGAGGCTTATTCATCTCGTGACGCCGACTATTGGAAGGAAGCGGTTGGAGTGAGATGGATTCTATCATGACTAATGGAACTTGGGAGATCGTGGATCGCCCTTACGGTGTATACCAGAGGATGTAAGTGGGTGTTTAAAAAGAAGCTTAAGCCCGATGATACAATTGATAAGTACAAAGCGAGGCTTGTTGCAAAGGGTTATACCCGTAAAGAAGGCGAAGACTTCTTCGATACTTATTCACCAGTTGCGGATCGACTACTATTCGAGTACTACTATCATTTGGTCGCCTCTCACGGCCCGATTGTCCATCAAATGAGCGTTAAGGCGGCTTTCCTTAATGGAGAGTTGGAGGAGGAAATTTACATGAACAGCCAGATGGATTTGTAGTAAAGGGTCATGAAGGGAAGGTGTGTAAATTGTTGAAGTCCTTATACGGCCTTAAGCAAGCACCTAAACAGTGGCATGAGAAGTTCGACAGAACTTTGACATCTGCTGGCTTTATTGTGAATGAAGCTGACAGATGCGTGTATTACCGCTATGGTGGGGGAGAGGGAGTGATCTTGTGTTTGTATGTCGATGACATATTGATATTTGGGACGAACCTTAATTTAATTAAGGAGGTCAAGGAATTTTTGTCTGAAAGCTTTGAAATGAAGGATTTGGGAGAAGCGGACGTCATCTTAAACATTAAGTTGTTAAGAGAAGATGATGGTGGGGTCACACTTGTGCAATCCCATTATGTGGAAAAGGTCTTGAGTCGCTTTGGTTTTAGTGATTTGCAAGCTGCTCCAACGCCAGATGATCCTAGTGTGCTATTACGGAAAAATCGAGTATAGCAATGGATCAATTGAGATATTCCTGATCATTGGCTCGTGATGTATCTAGCTAGTGCTACGAGGCGGATATCTCGTTTGTTTGTGAGCAAACTCAGCCGGTTTGTTTCAAATCCGGAGGTGATCACCGGCGTGCTCTAGAAAGAGTATTGCGCTACCTAAAAGGGACAAACAAGCTATGGAATTCACTACACCGGTATCCAAAGGTACTTGGAGGGTTCTGATGATTCTAACTAGATATCGATCTTGATGAGATAAAAGCCACAAGTGGATATGTGTTCACTTTGGGAGGTGGCGCTGTTTCATGGAAGTCTTGCAAGCAGACCATCTTAACGAGGTCAACAATGGAAGCAGAACTCACAGCATTAGACACCGCCACTGTTGAAGCCAACTGGCTGCGTGAGCTTGTGATGGACTTGCCGGTGGTTGAAAAACCGGTACCTACTATTCTTTTGAACTGTGACAATCAGACTGTGATTGTCAAGGTCAACAGTTCTAAGGATAACATGAAGTCATCAAGACACGTCAAGAGGCGGTTGAAGTCTGTCAGGAAAATGAAAAACTCCGGAGTGATAGCATTGGACTATGTCCAGACGGCTAAAAACCTGGCAGATCCCTTTACCAAGGGACTATCACGGAATGTGATAGATGAAGCATCGAGGGAGATGGGCTTGAGACCCACATGAGTCACGCCTTAGTAGTAACTCATCCTATGTGATCGGAGATCCCGTGAAGTAGGGTGATGAAACAAGCTATTGGCTGGCTGGGAGGAGAGTATTCTTGTACATATCCCACTCCGTTGGAGATGCATTACTCTCCTATTCTGTATGGCAGGTTGGTTATACCTTAATGTGTTCCGAGTGGCTTACAAAGTAGAGATGTTGTCCTCTGTAACATCTTACGAGGAATACACCTATATGAGCTCGATTGCTAGTCACAGCCTATGAGGCTGGGTGATCTCTAGAAGCTCATGAAAGGCCAAGGAGTATGACTTATACGCTCAAACCGAGGGGATGCTTATGGCGACCTAGTACCAATAAGGACTTTAGTGAAACTTATTCGCACAAACTGTCAATTCAAGGCATAGTCCATTGTTCGGGTTGTGGATGAGTGTAGCCTTTGTCCTAGGTGGATGTTCAACTTAACAGTCTCCATCAAACACCGGTATATCAAACAACAAGGAACTAAGAATATTTCACATATGCCTTGGAATTTGGTGGGGATTGTTAGAATAATTGGGCTAGGGTCCATTTATAATTAAAATCAATAAATCCCAAGGCCCATGTGCAATACTAGGAGTTCTGAGGACTTTAATCCCACATGGGTAATTGAGAGGTGGTTGACCAAACTTAAATAGACAGTCATGTGTCCATATGTTGTGAGGTTGGAAAAGGGTTTGGATGTGCCACATGCTTGCTGCTGCCGAGCCGCGCCGTGCCAGTGTCGTCTTGCGTCATTGTATGCGGCACAAGTCTGCACAGAACACAGGCGGGCGTGATGTGTTGGGCAAGTTTTTCTTTGTTAAAGAGTAATTAAATCGGGCGTTTATGACCAAGAACTCTTGACCGTTACTAGTAACGGACGTGGTTGATGGTCGCTCAGAATCGACGTCGATTACTAATGGCGATGTGGTTAATGGCCCTTTGATGGCAAATGGCGACTTGGTTAATGGTCTCTTGATGGCACCCATTACACCACCGAAACATCCAGTGCATCCTCCTGGCGCCTATATAAGGCGCTCCACCTTGTGTCAACACACCACCACGATACATTTCATCTCCTCCTAGCTCTCTTCGTTGTTCCGCTTCGGTGTTCCCATCCTCGTTCATCATGGCGCAAGAGCGAGCAGAGAGAGCGAGCCTCAAACCTTACTCACGCGAGTTCTGCTCGGAAGCAAACGCAATCGGGTTTTGGGGAGCGACCTTCTTGTCGCTCCAATCGATCGACTACATCTTCTACTTCCGAAGTCCGTTCGGGGATCGCTGATGCGAACCTCTACGCCAGATCAACTAAGATCGACTACATCGATTAGTCTGCGATCGAATGTCGATCGGTCATGAGCAGCGCCACCATTGCCTCCGTAATGGTCCCGCTCTCGGGTACTTTCTTAAACTCTTCTTTTGTATGTTCTATTTTCTACAAATCTGCGAGCTAGGCATGATAGTCTGTTCAAACTTTGATATGTCTAGCAAAACAATTAACACTATATTATTGTTCATCTTGATCACATATGTCATGGTTTATTATACAACTTTATGGATTAAAAAATGCCGGAAAAACCTACTAATTCCAACAATCCAAAAACCTGAACGTAGGTCTTTTTCGGCTACTGGCTTTGCTGCTGTGCTAAAACCCAATGTGTTTGAGGGCGCAAATTATAAAAGATGGCGTGCAAAAATAATCCTGTGGTTGACAGCCATGAACGTGTATCATGTTGCAAGCGGAAAGCCTAAGCCTGGAGAAACGCAACTCACTCCCGAAAAGGAGCAAGCGTTTGAGGCTGCGGATAACTTGTTTCGTGGTGCAATCATTAGCGTTCTTGGTGAGAATATTGTGGATGCATATATGCACTTATCCACCGGCAAGGAAATGTGGGATGCGCTTGAGGCCAAGTTTGGGGTCTCTGATGCAGGCAGTGAACTATACGTCATGGAGCAGTTTCATGACTACAGAATGGTTGATAACCGTACTGTAGTAGAACAGGCTCATGAGATTCAGTCGCTTGCAAAAGAACTCGAAAACTTCCCATGTGTGTTACCAGACAAGTTTGTGACAGGTTGCATAATTGCTAAGCTACCGCATTCTTGGAAGGATTTTGCTACTTCTCTAAAGCACAAGAGACAAGAATTCAGCGTTGCTGATCTGATTGGTTCTCTTGATGTTGAGGAGAAGGCGAGAGCAAAAGACACGCGTGTGAAGGGACATGAGGGAAATTCTAGTGCCAATGTGGTGCAGAGAAAGAATTTCCAATCCCAAAAGAAAGGCAAAAACAAACCTGAGAACAAAAACAATGCCATTCAGACTACCGTTTAAGAAGAAGAAGAACAACAAGAAAGGAGGTCTTGTGTGCGGAAGTTCGACCATTGGGCCAAGGACCGCCCGAAACGCAAGGATAAGCGAAAAAACCAGCAAATGTTGTTGTTGCCAATCTCGATGTTGGAACGTCCGGGTATGGTAATTTACCCTCGCTTCTTCAAGATGTCATTTACGATTGGTGGATTGACACCGGGCAAATATTCATGTGTGTGTTGATATTTCCTTGTTTTCTTCTTATCAGGTCGCAAGGACTTCCTCCATCGTGATGGGGAACGGATCACATGCTTATGTTCGTGGTGTTGGCATGGTCGATCTGAAGTTTACTTCGGAAAGATCGTCGGTGAGGAACGTCAGCATGTCCCATCTATCAAGAAGAACTTGGTCGCGGCTCTTTCTGTGTAAAGAGGGCTATAAACCGTGTTTGAATCCAATAAATGTGTTGTCTCTAAGTTTGGAATATTTGTTGAAAAGGCTATGAGAGCGGAGGCTTGTTCCGCTTATCTTTGTCGGATTTGTGTAATAACGTTGTTAACCATGTGTGTGATGATGAGGTCAATGTTTGGCATTCCCGGCTTTGTCATATTAATCTTGGTTGCATGAAGCGCTTAGCCAGTATGAGTTTAATTCCAAAGTTAACGTCTGTCAAAAGTTCTAAGTGACAAACGTGTGTGCAATCTAAGCAAACTCGCAAGCCTCACAAGGCAGCAGAGGCGAGAAGCTTGGCACCGTTAGAACTAATTCACTCGGATTTGTGCGAAATGAATGGTGTGTTGACAAAAGGCGAAAAGAAATATTTCATGACGTTGATAGATGATTCTACTAGATTTTGCTACGTGTATTTATTGAAGTCAAAAGATGAGGCGTTTCACTATTTTAAAATCTATAAAGCTGAAGCATAAAATCAACTTGAGAGAAAGATTAAGCGGGTTAGGTCTGATCGTGGTGGAGAATATTTTTCAAATGAGTTCAATTTATTCTGCGACGAACATGGCATAATCCATGAGAGGACGCCTCCCTATTCACCGCAATCATACGGGGTTGCGGAGAGGAAGAACCGCACTCTAACTGAGATGGTTAACGCCATGTTAGATACATCGGGACTTTCTAAGGAATGGTGGGGTGAGGCTATATTGACGGCATGTCATGTCCTAAACAGAGTTCCTACAAAGAATAAAGAGATAACCCCGTTGGAGGAATGGGAAAAGAAAAGATTGAATCTCTCCTACTTACGAACTTGGGGTTGTCTGGCTAAGGTCAGTGTGCCAATCTCAAAGAAGCGTAAGCTTGGACCACAAACCGTGGATTGTGTTTTTCTTGGTTATGCTTTTCACAGCGTTGGGTATAGATTTTTAATAGTAAAATCTGGTATTCATGATATGCATGAAGGCACCATAATGGAATCCAGAGACGTCACATTTTTTGAGAATGTATTTCCAATGAAAG
Organism: Guadua angustifolia; assembly: GCA_036346375.1. Lineage (NCBI taxonomy): Eukaryota > Viridiplantae > Streptophyta > Magnoliopsida > Poales > Poaceae > Guadua > Guadua angustifolia. The sequence continues at coordinate 34,089,444 of CM070509.1, read as the reverse complement.
AAACACCTAGCATTTCAAGCGAAGAACCTATCATTTCTCCTGAGCCTACTATTCCTGTAATGCACAATGAACCCTCACTTGTGGAAAATCCTATAGATGAAGGCAATGAAGTAACTCGCAAGAGTAAGAGACAAAGGACTGCAAAGTCTTTTGGTGATGACTTTATTGTATATCTAGTGGATGACACTCCAAAAACCATTCTTGAGGCTTATTCATCTCGGAAGGAAGCGGTTCGATGGATTCTATCATGACTATTGGAAGATCGTGGATCGCGGTTCGGAGGAGATGGATTCTATCATGACTAATGGAACTTGGGAGATCGTGGATCGCCCCACGGTGTATACCACTTATCTAACGAGGATGTAAGTGGGTGTTTAAAAAGAAGCTTAAGCCTGATTTAATGGTCTGTTTAGAACAGCGCCACCATTGCCTCCGGTAATGGTCCCGCTACTGGAGTATTGCGCAGTCTGCGTGTGTAGCCATGCTAGTAGTTTCTTAAGTCCCACTACTGCTGCGAAGCTCCAATTTGATGCCTCATGTTTGATTGATTCAAGAATCGCTCCATGGGCCTGCCATCCAGTGGCGTATCCAGAAACTTTGAAAGAAAGGGGCTAGATTGAGACCTCTAAACTAATATATATATATATATAATATTATTAATATATATATATAGTATTTTTTCAGAACATAGAACATGACAGAATGATATATAATATAAAAATAACAACACTTATCTAACAGTCGCATATAATATAAATACGTAACATTACAAAGAAAAAAAACGTACCGATCATTGCTTCTTAAGAGTTGATAGTTGATATTTACGGGTTTTTATGTTTTAAAAATGTTACAAAATATCTTCCATATTTATCTTGGAAAATATGTCTCGTTCGATGTATTATACCATGAGATCATTTAACCAGTCATCACTTATCTTATTACGCAAATCTGTCTTGATAATCTTCATTGCCGAGAAAACCTTTTCAACTGTAGCTGTACCCATAGGTAAAACTAATACTAATTTAATAAGCCTATAGACTAATGGATAAACAACATGTTTTTTTGCTTCAACCATCATCACCGCGAGACTAGCAAGATCATCACAACTTGAAAATTCTTCTCTTCTCAAGTCATCAATGAACAAATCAAGTTGTGCTTCCAAAACCACACGATCATATGATGAGAAATCATCTGAATAAATCTCTGAAAGCCGAAAAAGCCTACCATGTTCAAAATTTGCAAATGAATCTCTTGGGTTTAGACAAGTAATGCATTTCAAAAGCTCTATCGAAAATTCACTGAACCGATTGTTTAACTCGGTAGCTTCTCTAAATTTGTAGACGAATTTTTTTTAAATTTATCTGACTTAGGGGGGAGGGGAGGAGGGGCACGGGTGGGGCTCCAGCCCACCTATGCCCCCCTGGTGCATACGCCACTGCTGCCATCCATGCTCGAAGAATCTGCTATTGCGTTTTTTCCACCATTGTCAGCATGCTAAGATGACGAGCATTTTGGCACCTTTCTGAAATTCTAGGAGGGAGTTTACCTGGTCTAGGCTCCACTACTCTAAATATGTGATTTGTTCCCACCGGTCCGATAGTAGTGGTGGAAGGTAGATCCAGCAAGCATTTGATAACCACAGCAGTCGAACTTGAGGGCAATCAACGAAGAGGTGATGTACAGTCTCAAGATTTTGACAACACATTTGATAGAAAGATTGATTTGGCAACCCTTTAAGTTGAAGACGTTGTGTCGTCCAGAGCCGGTTGTGCAAGGCGAGCCAAAAAAATAATTTGTATCACGACGGTGCCCATGTTGACTAGGTCATGGTGTGGAAGGAAGGTGCATCCTGAGAATTGTGCATGATACACCAAGCAAGCTGAGTATTCTCCATTAGATGTTAGTGTTCAAGTGATCTCATCGTTATCAAACTGCTATTGACTGTATTTTGATCCCTAGTCTTACATATTCTTTGAGGAGCTCTAAGGTCAAATCATGTCTGATATCACAGATCCAGTTATTATCTTGCAAGGTATTTGCCACTGATTTATTTTTTTTCATTTGGAGTGTTTGAAAAGCATAGATGCAATGTGGCAAGGTGCTGCACCTTCGAGCCATTTAGAAGTCTAGAATATATACTAGCCAGGGTCATGTGCTACGCTGTGTTGTGCGAAATCTTATTGTGTGACGATGTGTCGTGAGAATTTTGGGAAATTCGGTCGGGTGTTGCCGCGCCGTGCGGAATTCGTTTTCCTGCGTAATTCCGATTTCTTGTTTTTTAAAAAAAATGGATCGCTAGGACCCGTCGGTGAATCCGTGGACTTCTATAAACCGTCGGCGAATCTATGTTTTTTGTTTATGGCGTACCTAATCATAATTTTGGTTTTCTCTATGTCCATTTTGCTAAAAACCGTTGGGTGTAATCCCATTTTTGTTTTTTTTAAAATGGATCGCTAGGGCCCGTCGGCGAATCCGTGGACTGCTATAAACCGTCGACGAATATGTGTTTTTTTGTCTTTGGGAGAAAATAAACGTATTTTCGTTTTTTGCGAACCTAATCGTAATTTTAGTTTTTTCCGAGTTCATTAAACCCGCTGGGAGGACCTGAACATAAACCGCAGATCCGTAGACTACTATAAACCGTCGACGAATCTGTGTTTTTTGTTTTTGGGAGAAAAAACATATGTTCATTTTTTTGCGCACCTAATTGTAATTTTAGTTTTTTTCGGGTCCATTTTGCTAAAAATCGCTGGGCGTAATCCCGATTTTCTTGTTTTTTTTAAATAGACCGCTAGGACCCGTCTACGAATTCGTGGATTGCTATAAACCGTTAGCGAATCTGTGTTTTTTATTGTCTTTGGGATCCCGATTTTCTTGTTTTTTTAAAAAAATGGATGGCTAAGACCCATCAGCGAATCCGTAGATTGCTATAAACCATCAGCGAATCTGTGTTTTCTTGTCTTTGGGAGAAAATAAACGTATTTTCGTTTTTTGCGAATCTATTCGTAATTTCGGTTTTTTTCCGGTCTATTTTGCTAAAACCCGCTTAGAGGACCTGAATGTAAACCGCGGAGGGACTTAAACATATTTTCGGATTTTTTCAAGTCTTTTTTTGTTAAAAATCAGTAGATGGATCTAAATATAATTTTGAAATTTCCGAAGAATCTACTCATGAGACAGATGATGTGGCACTTTGGTGACTGCCCCCAAAGAGTTGATCGTCGATGAGGTCACATTGTGTCTGGGCGTTCCGAGCCATGGTCTCAACTGAGATGCGTACAACACATTTCCGTTAGTCTTGTACAGGATACAATTAGTTGTCGTGCATGTGTCAGTCCAAGATTTGTTCTTTCAACTTTCGTTTTCCTCCAAGATTGCCACAGATTGCGGTAGAATTTATGAACGCTCGAATCAAACCAGTAGTAGGCAGAGAGAGAGAAAAAAAAATCGAGTACGAGCAAGCCGCCATCCAAGTGCAATGTACTAACCGGATACTGTCTACTAGCTTGCATTCAAGATATGCTTCTTCCCGGCATCTGAGAAACCAATGCAAGTAGAGGAATTACAGCGACAGGCAAGAACAACTATTGCAGAGACGACAGAACAGTTACCGCACGAGAGGCACATAAGTCTCTGAATACTACCTTCCCTATTTGTTGAAGCATTCCCAGGAGGAGAAGGGTGCCACCTGTCACCCTTGGCGGTTTTGCAAAAAAAAACCTTGCGTTTATTGCAATTACGGATAGGTCCTTATAGATTACGAATAAGTCCTTCGTAATTTTTTGTGAGTGGAAGATTTTTTCCTGTTTATCGCGTTTGGGTCCCTCGCTCGCCATTTTACGGGAAAAAACTTCCGTTAAATTCAAATCGTGAACAAGCCCTTTTCTAATTTTTCAGGATAGCGGACAGGTCCAAAAACGTAACAATCAGGTCGTTGCTCCTTACGTTTAGGTCCTTTCTCCGTTTTTCTTAGGAATTTTTTTTTCCGTCAACAGAAATATGTGTGTAGACTTTTTTCCATCTCAATTTTCCATCTCTATCTCTGATATTTTTTAAACCATGTATTATTACTCGTGAACGCATAGAGTGTTAGACTCGATAAAAGAATGTTGTCATTTCTAATACTTTTTCAACCTTTTCCCCCTAGACTTTTTCCCCACCACGGTTTTTCACCTCGGTCTCCAATATTTTCCAAATAATTTGTCGAAAGAGATATTTCTACAACTCTATCTCTTTATTTTTCCCCCGTTTCGCTCATTATTTTGACAATTTAAAAAAAATAAAACGCCGCCGGAAAAAAAATGTAATTTTTTCTACAGGAAAACGACACGCGTGACGTGTTACGCCACAAAAAATTTTGTATCCTTTCAGCCATTTCACTCAATATTTCGACGATTTAAAAAATAAATCACCACCGAAAAGAAAAAGAAAATTTTCTACGATAAAACGGCGCGCGCGTCGTGTTGCGCCGCGAAAAATTTTATGTTCTTTCAGCCGTTTCGCTCATTATTTCGACGATTAAAAAACTAAAACACCGTCAGGAAAAAATCTATGAAAAATCGGATCGCGCGACGTATTACGTCGCGGAAAATTTTCTAGTACTACATACTACAAATTGCATCGCAGCACAGGCCTTTGATTTGCTCCTGCACGCAGACACCAAATGGAATCTTACGAGCCCTCTCGACGCGCGTTTCCCCTCAGGGACCCACGTACTCACTGCTGTCTTCGACAGCCAAGCAAGTAAGCAAAGCAGCATTCTCATCTGCCGGATCGCTTTTGGCGCGTTGTTTTCTTCCATCGTCTTCATACATACATACATAAGCTCATCTGCGAAAGAAAAGAACGAACTACGTCGGCCGTAATGCTAAAGATTTTTCTGTTCGTGTATCTATCTGGTTTTCTATCTTGATAAGCTGCTAAGACGTTGTGACTTGTGACACAGCACTAGCTCATGCAACCGGTAAGGTGTTAGCTGTGATCTTCAATCATAACAGAAATTACCGAAAATTAAAGAAGAAGATCCAAAAATTAGGGGCTAGACTCATCTCTAACGCGCTCCGATCGGGAGTAGGTAAAACTGATTTTTAGTTTTGGTCCCGATAACCTGTGCCATATTAAGGAGAGAGGCCGGCACTCAAAATACAAGAGAATCTTGAGCTTTACCATCTCCTGCACTCCCCTTCCGATCTAAGGTTTTTAGCGCTGAGCTTACCGAATAGCTAAACCATCACCGTGAAGATCACGGTGCCCCCATCTTCTTCACCGCGCGGCTACCTCACATTTCTTCACATATACCGAACATAGCCGACTGAACCCTAAAGGCTACTGCATCTTCACTGGGTCAGCATCTAACCACTTTTCCACATCATCTTTTGTGATCCTGATTTAGGCTAGCTAATGATGTTCATGTTTAGTTTACCCTAGGTATAACATAAGGTTCCTTTCGAAGTCTCCCCCACCAAACTGGCTTATTGCTGTTGGCAATTCTAAATACGGTGCATCTCGGGCCGTACGAGGATATTTGAGTGATCGACCACAGTGGTAACTAGGATTGTAGCAAGTGTCATACATGTTTTAGACTGTACACGTCCGACCACGCAAGCAACGGCCACCGGTTTCTTTAGCCGGAGCTTACTCTCTCGACTACATGTTGAATGTATTATTTGCGTGGATTTTTCACGATTCGCTGCTGTCAGTCCTGTGCGACCACTTAGCACTTAGCCTGGGGGGGGAGGCAACTCCGTTAACCAGCGCGTCTCTTTTCGAAACAAGAACAAATTAAGCATGCAACGCGGTGGATTTCTTCAGAGGAGAGGAAAGGTCAAAAGTCGGGGCCGGCCGCCAGGGATCAAACGTGTGCGCCGCCGTGGCCGGGTCGGTCCATCTATCTAAGATGCTACGCAGGAGCAGTATCTGCCTATGGCTTAGTAGACGCCCATGACGCATGCATGTTTGTGGCTGTTCCCAAGTCCAGACCAGCTAGTGCTGCGGTACGTGTAGATTCACGCCATGTTGCCGTCCACTTGGAGGTCACGAAAGGGATTCGAGGAATAATTGCTCGCTTTGGAGTCGTCGGCTACAGGTGTGCGGCGGGGCAGGAGTATCCGCCGTCATGGGATGTGTTTCGCGCAAGCGCGCGTAAGAGAGGAAGAAGGATCCTTTAGCGGTTTGATTTTTTTCCGTCAAGCTTGATTGGGAAGTCTATGTAGATATTTGGTCTCGGACGAGTAGTATCACTTATTTTATACTCTGGATTTACTGAAGTATAATGTTTTCTATAACATATCAGGTGTTAGTCAAATTAAAATTAATGTTGCATGTGTAATTAGAACAGTGCAAGAACCTTACGAGTCCCGGATTCATTACCCTTGCATCACCTCTACATTCTGGCAATGCTAAATTTTGATAAAGTTTGGGGTAGACAAATTTGATATCAAACCAAATAACCCCCGATCCTCTGACTTTTTGGTCGCAAATCCATAATGATAACTCTAAGAACCAACTATATCATTTCTCTTTAAAAAAACTGCACCCTTCTAAAAAATAGAATTTACAATCGATTTTATGAATCTCTTTAATTTGTCTCCTTTACCTATTATTTTAAAAGGCTCGGGTCGAAGAAGTTACATTGAAAAACCTACACGACTAAGGACCCACCTAAATTGCAGCGGTAAGAACCAAACTCTGGTCGTCAACTAGAGAATTAACAAGGTGTCACACGGTTTGGTTACTTAATATTTGGCCGCCCATTCATCACGTGGTGTGTGTTTGCGCCGTCTCGAGTCCAAGATGGAATTTTGTACCATCAAATTACACGCGGTGCCGTAGCTGAAAATCTTAGACGGCTCCATATATGTATCTGCATGCACGGTTAAGGCCACAACTACTGTCAAGTGTCAAATGCATGCTCCGTCAGCGTCGACTCCGACGGGTTCTCTAGCCAGAAAACAAACATCGTCTCCCACAAAGTCCAGAGCAGCCGAATCTATTCCTTGCAACATCTGAGAGGGGATCCTCCTCTCGACTCTCTTCTTCTTCTTTTTTCTGGCGAATAATCGACGTGAATGTTGCAAAAGAGTGTTAATTCGCTGGCAGATTAATAATTTCAGCTTTAGTATGTGCCGTATATATGCACGCCGTCAGCGTCCAACGAGTCCGACGTCTCCATTTGAGACGATTCATTCGTTCATTTTTCCTCGAGGAATCCAGAAGGGGTTGTTAATTTTCCTGGAAGCTAAGTGATCTGGGTGGGAATAAGGTTGCGAGGAATTTTCCTGTGGGATCTGTGAGGCTCAAGGATAAATGTGAGGCCCACGTTGTGCATACCTGGACATGCAGCCACTGCATTCAAACATGCAGGTGCAAGAGGGTTGTAAATCTCTTTGAGAAACTTTTGGCACCAAGAACCAGCCAAATTGCCGGATGAATCGCGGTCGAGTTCCATCAATTACAGATGTGTAGTTAGATAGCGTCGGTCGTGGCTGTTTATAAGCCATTAGCAACGGCTCCACGCCAGCCGGAACAAGCATCATGACACGTCCTTGTGTTGTTTCTCAAGCTGAATGTTTAAAACCTACGGCTGATTGGGAGGGCTTAGCTTCTGTACGGGGTCTCTGATAATAAACTATATATGCTTCTCAGATTACTGAGATTAGCTAAGGGCCGAGGGTGCAGACCTTCTGTGATTTTGGTTTAAACTGCGGTTATGGTTTTTGGGTTCATAGAAACCACACTAACTAATGGCACTGCAATTTGGCGAAACCACCTGCAATTAGTACGTGCAGATGGGTCGCAGGTGTTGAAACAAGGTGGAGGTTTGCAATGTCATCACTTTTGTAGCCTCCGATAATTTTATTTGCAAATCTGATCCTTCGAACACAATTGTAAAAATAGCACCTCCCCGACCACGGAAGCGCTGGCAAACAATACGCTCTCGTGCCTCGAAAGAAGTTACCGTGCTGTAGGTGCTCGAAAGGAGATCTACCAAGCCATAGGACCTCCGTAGGACTTGCCAAGAAGTGGCACCTTGGTAGGATTAGAGTTCAAATTTAATTAACCTAATCAAGTGATTAATTAAGCGGTTAATTAAGTCATTACTTAATTAAAGTGAATGATTAGTGAGATAATTTCTTGCCTAGGGTGGCATCTCTGTAGGACTCCTTCTAAGTTTCCGTAGCGTGGTACCTCCTACCGCAGTACGAGAGCACAGTAGTTGACACATGTCGTTTACAAGGTTAGAGGCGAGGTTATTTTTGCAATTATGTTAAAAGGGTTAGATTTAAAAAAAATATCAGGCATTAAATACCTCAGCATGCAACCAATGCCACGCCAACACGCAAGTAGGGGTGGATATCAAGTCAACTCGGTTTGACTCGACTCAACTTGGTAAACTCGTTAAGATAACGAGCCAGCTCAACTCGACTCGTTTTCTTAATGAGCTTAAAACTCAACTCGTTAAAAACTCGAGTTGGCTCGTTAAGCTCATTATAAACCCTAGCCTTCTTTGACCATTCCTTAGAACTTTCTCTGTATAGTTCGGCATATGAAAAGTAGCAACACATCCCAAGTGAATCAAAAGGTATTTTCAGAGATGAAAAGCAACACTACATCCCAAGTAAAAACTACATTCCAAGTAAAAAAACTATCCAAAATGAATCTTTGTATGGCCTGAAACAAGCACCTAAGCAATGGCTTGAGAAGTTCAACACCACTTTGACTTCTACGAGCTTTGCTATTAATGAGGCTGATAGATGTGTATATTATCGCTATGGTGGGGGTGAAGGAGTTATATTGTGCCTTTATGTGGATGATATACTGATCTTTGGCACAAATATTGATATGATCAATGAGGTCAAGTCTTTCCTATCAGAGAAATTTGATATGAAGGATCTAGGAGAAGCTGATGTAATTCTGAACATCAAGCTTATTAAGAATGAGAGTGGGGTTACTCTTTCGCAATCCCACTATGTGGAGAAGATCTTGAGCCGGTTTGGCTTTATGGATAGCAAGCCCTCTCCTACTCCTTATGATCCCAGTGTGACACTGAGAAAGAATAAGAAAATTGGCTTAAACCAATTGAGATATTCTCAGATTATCGGTTCGCTCATGTATCTTCTTTGGTGCAACGAGACCCGATATATCATTTGTCAGTGAGTAAATTGAGTAGGTTCATGTCAAACCCGGGTTCTGATCATTGGCATGCACTTGAAAGGGTAATGCGTTATTTGAAAGGTACTATGAGTTTTGGGATTCACTATTCAGGGCACCCTGCAGTGCTTAAGGGATATAGTGACTCGAATTGGATTTCTGATGTTGATGAGCTCTATACTACCAGTAGATATGTGTTTAACATTGGTGGTGGTGCAGTGTCATAGAAGTCTTGCAAACAGACCATTTTGACAAGGTCAACCATAGAGGCAGAGCTCACTGCTTTAGATACAGCCACTGTAGAGGCAGATTGGCTGCGTGAGCTCTTGATGGACTTGCCGGTGGTTGAAAAACCAATACCGGCTATCCTTATGAACTGTGATAATCAATCTGTGATTGCTACAGTGAACAGTGCTAAGGATAATGCGAAGTCATTAAGACACGTTAAAAGACGACTGAAGTTTGTCAGGAAATTGAGAAATTCCAGAGTAATAAGTGTGGCTTATATTCAAACAGACAAAAACCTGGTAGATCCCTTTACGAAGGGACTATCACGGAATGCGGAATGTGATAGAAGGTGCATAGAGGGAGATGGGTATGAGACCCATGTAAGTTGCTATAGTGGTAACCCAGCCTTTGTGATCGGAGATCCCGTGAATTAGGTCCTGGGTAAAACAAGCTATTGGCGAACTGAGGAGAGTAATCTGTTACCCTCTCTAAGTGAAGATGCGATACTCTCAAAAGGCTGTAAGACAGGATGGCGATATGCCTTAATGTGTTTTTGTTGGCTTTAACTAGCGAAGATGCTGTCCTACAGAGCATTCTTGAAAGAACACACCTATATGAGCCCGATCGTCTAACGTCGCAGTCTATGAGACTTGGGTGATCTCTAGTAAGCTCATGAAGAGACCATGGAGTACGACACATATGCTCCACCCCACGGAGGAGGCTACTAGCAGCCAGGTATCAGTTATGACTTTGAGTGAAACCTGTTCACACAAAACTTGCAATTCAAGGCGTAGTCTATTGTTCAAGTTGTGGATGGGTGTAGTTTAGAGCTCTAGGCAGAAGTTCAATTTAACAGTCTTTGCTGAAATGCTGGTATATCAAACAATAGTGAGTATTGGCAAATCTCTAAATGGGCATTTGAGATCTAGTGAGGGATTGTTGGAATAGTGGGCTTGGCTCATGTAAAGACCAACTAATTCCTAAAGAAAATCTCAAAGGTCCATGTGGGAGCAAGAGGGATGGTGAAATCCTTTAGTCCCACCTTACTAGTGGAAGGGGAGGAACACCTACTTAAAAGTGGAGGTTCTCCTCTCCCACCAAGTCATGGGTGTGGGGGGAGAAGAAGGAGTCCACACGCGCGCGCTCGCTCACCTCGCCTCGCCGGGCCGGGGCAATGGGCGCGGCAGCGCGGCACCTGCGGAAATGGTCCGCCAAAATCCGATCCTTGACCTTGCGAAGGCGCGGCTTCCTTTTACTGTTTTATTTTTTTGGTGACTTGACCTTTAAGTTATGTTTTAGAGTCTTTATCTGTTTGAGATCATGATCGCGACATGAGATCGTGCGGATCGTGATCCAACACGAGATCGTGCGACTCTCTATATAAACGACCTATCGGCCGCCGCCAAAATACATCTCAATTGGAGCCAGGGTTTTGCCACCTCTCGTTGTTGTGCCGCCATCGTAGTCTCCTCCATCCCGAGCACCGGCATGCACCTGCGATCGGGAGAGCAGGTCTCCGGAACCCTTCGCCTTCGAGATCCTGCACCGGGAGAGGGCGAATAAGGTTTTTGGGAAGCGTTCCGCGCGACTGCTCAAGATCTTCACACGGGTCGTCTTCCTGTTCTTGTTGCTGGACGTCATCGCCAGCGGCTCCTACGACGCGTCGTCAACAACGCCATCCACATCAACGTCATGACTGCACCAGCTACGGCGTCTGCATCTTCTTCCGCTCAGTACGTTCGATCTGTCCTAATCTCGTGGTTAATCATATTTATCAAGATGATCATGATGTTCGTGCTGTCTAGTATGTTAGAGAGATACATGCTAGTTTCTGTGATGCTGTTCATGATTTATATTCGGAATTTAATCTAGAAACTGTCTAAATTCTCAACAATTTTAAGCTATGGGTTGTGAAGTAGTAAGTTTAATCTAAAGTAAACAAACAAAAAGCTTCTCGTGTTTGTAAAAAGATATGTATCTCGGAGCTTTGAGCTTTAAACATTTTAGATATACAAAGATCTGGTTGGCATACAATTTGCCTAAATGACTAAATAATGCAATGCAATGAACCACTCAATTTCGCCAATGTGCTACAAATGCTTGGCATGCTTGGCCATTTTCACAATTTCACAGGATGCAGTGAGATAGGAGATTGTGCACATCACTACATGGCATAGGAACCGGTCCCCCGCCGAGCTTATTTGTTGAATGAGGGATCAACCAGGGTCCCTTTTCCGCGGAGGGTATAACGTCCGAGGGCCTGCCGAGCTAAGGAGGGATGGTCGGATGGTTACAGATGAGACAACAAACAAGAGCTTTTTATCCTGGTTCGGGTCTCTCGCGGAGGAGATAATGACCCTACGTCCAGTGGCTTCACTACTGTCAAAGGATGGATTACAGGGTGCTTGCTCGGGAGCATCAAGCTCCTCTTCCTCTACTTCTCAAAGATGCATTTAAGTGCTTTCTCTCTAGGGTTATCAGGTGGCCAGCCCTTAGCTAGGGGGGGATGACCTCTTCCTTACCATTACATGCAATGGGGTATTTATAGACAATTACAGTCTTACATCATTTATTACAGAATGACATGTCGCCACTATGCCTGGACGTGGGCGTAGTGGGCTTAAGACATGGTTGTATGGTCCTTTGAGCCACCGAGTGATTAATGCCACGTCGTCTTCGTGGACCGTGCCCGACCTGTCGGTCATGCCCGAGGTCTTCCCTCAGCCCTGGTCGTCAGTCGCACTCTTCCGAGCAGGCATGCTCAGGAAACAGGGGCACATGCTCGGGGACGAGCTTGGTCGAGGTCGGGGCAGGCCCGTAGGTCGATCTACCCGAAGGTCTTCCTTGAGGACACCGTCCAAGGGTAATCATAGCCAACCGATTGGCCGCCGGGGTATGATGGTCTTCATGGGAGTTATCCAATCCCCGACAGGAACAAACTATGCAACATTATGCGATGCTTGAAATTTGGTGATACGGCAGAAATAGAAAATGTGCCACCAGTCACCACCCTTCATACTATAAAGTCACTAGATGCTGCAGTAAAACATCACAAGCAGGCTAAGCAGCAGAGCGAGTTCCATATATAACATTAGAAGTGCTTTTTATGATAGGTGAACTGATATCACTTTCTTGCTAACCAATCTAGAAATTTCCAATTCACTGACCTCGCGGGATGGCCGTAGGAGGAGTGGATGATTGGAGCGATGGCCGGCTTGGGGAATGGGGACACCTAAACCCTAGGCGGGCTAGATCTGGCGGATGCGGGGAGGGGAAGCGACGGCTGGAGAAGGGGAGGATGGCAGCAGCGGAACATAGGGGGAGGGGAGGCACCGGTGGGAGAAAGGGGGAAGGCAGGTAGCAGCGGTGGCGTGACCAAGTGGTAGGGGAGGAGGCGGCAATGCGAGGGGGATGACAATGACGTCGTGAGCAAGGGGGAGGGGAGGTGGTGACGGGCGAAGTGGAGTACGGCGGCGTCGCGAGCAAGGAAAGAGAGGCGGTAGCGGGAGCAAGGACAAGGGGCGAGGGCCGACAGGAGCTTGGAGGTGGAGGCCTTAGTTGCCCAAACTTGGGGACTTAGCCGATCGGGATTTTGGGGGCAGCTGAATGGGGATGGCGGATTTGGGGTCATTAGATTTTTTTGCTCGTTTAACTTATTAGTTTAACAAGTTAAAACCCAACTCGACTCGACTCGTTAAGAAATAATTTCGACCCGAGTTTTCGAGTACTCATTTACAGGGCCGACCCTGAGGGGGGTAGGGTGGGCGGCCACCTTGGGCCCCCAGGTATGCAACTACACCATGAGTTTTTGGCCCAGTCGCGAGCAAACGCGAGTAACTACACCAGATTCGAAGAACTCATGGTGTTTAAAGATATATTCAGATTTTTATTGAGCTCAAGCACCCTGAAGTCATTAAATGATAGTGAATTTGAAGAGTGTTGCACTAAATTTGCAGGCACTTTCTCTCATGATGGTTCATCTGATGTTGAGGTACATGATCTTATTTCTAAATTAAAGATTATGAAATTCACTTTGCCAGATGGCGCATTGTCTGCTATGGAGATTTTCGAGTATGTCAGAGATGTGGATTGTTATTCTAATGTCTCCATTGCTTATCGAATCTTATTTACTGTGTCTGTGACTGTTGCATCGACTGAAAGAAGCTTTTCAAAATTGAAATTGTTGAAGAACTATTTAAGATCAATAATAACTCAAGAAAGGTTAAATGATTTGCGCCTTTATGTATTGAGAAGAAGTTATTGGACGAGATTGATATCAATAGTATAATCGATGATTTTGTATCACAAAATGTTAGAAGAAATTTTTTAAGATGATGCCAAGTGCCAAGTAAGTGTTTATGATTACAATTTATATTTGTCATTTCATAAACTTTAAATTGTTCTATAGAAATATTTTTTGTGCACGAATATTAATTTCTTCAATGATGTGTGCTTATAAGACTATATATACATATATACATATATGAGAAGGTAGAAGGGATCTCTATATAAGTTTTCGCTCCGGACCTCCAAAATGCTAAGACCGGTCCTGCTCATTTAGCTTACAGTTTTGAGTTTTTTCTTTCACCCCTACACGCGAGCAAGCGGCTGCGCGGTGGTGTCACGGCGCACCGAGTCCACGTCGTCCACCATTCTCGGCGTCCTGGCTATTCGCCGCCACGCGGATACGCAACTCTCAAGTCCCTCACATATCCAATCCACATGCGTTTTCCATCTTATCTATGTCCGATTCAATCGAACGCTTGCATGCATGTTTAGCCAAAAAAAAATCACATCCATGTACTGCTACTACTCATTTGGATAGTTGTGCAGCAAAATCACCATATGCAGTCAGAAAGTATGGAATGCTCTCCTTGGCTCCATGTATAATTTGTCGCTTTATTTTCTACCGGCAACAGCAGACTTCTGCTTAACAAAATTATGAGCATAACATTCCTCAACTTAATTGTAAGCTGTAACTCCAAACTAAAGCGATTAATTGGACAATAGGGTTTCTCCTAGAGAAAACTACAAAATATTGTAGCGCACGCTTAACCTTTCCTGTGCAGTTTCTACAAGTTCAGAAATGCTACTTCCTTTCACTATAAAAGTAAGTAGAATTTTATGGCCGTTAGATATGCTTGGAGGCGTGTGTGCTTTAGTTGGTATATAACGAAAATTTGTCTTATCCCTATCAGGCGCCCGATCGATGTACAAACACCTTGATGTATACGAAGAAACCAAAGATCGGAGCAACGTCCAATAGCTGAAGTACACACATGTCCAAGCACATCTGACGGGCAGGAAATGAAGTTGCATGCATAAGTTCACCTGATTCGCCTTCTACAGTTCTACTTGACAAGAAGCAGTCGATCTCAAGACGTACGTAAGCGCGCACCGACCCACACCGCGAACCAACAGCACTGCGCGCACGGTTGCCGCGCGCAAAACGACTATAAATACGCGCCCTCCGCTTGCCACTCCCTCCTCAGGCGAGAAGCGAGCACACCACTCCACCCCCCGGCCGGACACCCGCCGCTAGGTCTTGCCCACGATCCGATATCCCTACTAGCCTGTGCGCTCGCTGTTGAAACCGGGGCGTGCCAATGGCGATGCAGCAGCAGGGGAGTGAGCCGTCGTTGTCGTTGATGCACAAGTGCAAGCCGTACGTGGCGATGATCTCGCTGCAGTTCGGCTACGCCGGCATGAACGTCATCACCAAGGTGTCGCTCAACCACGGCATGAGCCACTACGTGCTCGTCGTCTACCGCCACGCCTTCGCCACCCTCTCCATCGCGCCCTTCGCGCTCATCCTTGAGCGCAAGATTAGGCCCCGGATGTCCTTCTGGGCCTTCGTCCAGATCTTCGTCCTCGCCCTGCTCGGGTGCGTGCATGTTGTCGATTAACCCAGGAGATGGGAGACTCTGTTTCTTCAGACTCTGTTCTGTTCTGGCACTGTGACCCTGCGAATTAACCGGGCTCGACGTGGCTGTGTGCAGGCCGGTGATCGACCAGAACTTCTACTACGCCGGGCTCAAGTTCACCTCGCCGACCTTCTCCTGCGCCATGAGCAACATGCTCCCCGCCATGACCTTCGTCATGGCCGTGATCTTCAGGTACATGCGTACTCTCACTAGCTAGGACAAGAACACAAAGAAAGACGAGATTAAAGGAGAAAAGAACACGTGTATTTGTGGATCGATGATGTGGGTCGGTGGTGGCGTTGACGAAGAACGAATGGAATGTTGTTTGACAGGATGGAGAAGGTGAACCTGAAGAAGGCGAGGTGCGTGGCCAAGGTGGTGGGCACGCTCGTGACGGTGGCCGGCGCCATGCTCATGACGCTCTACAAGGGCCGCGTCGTCGAGCTGATCTGGACCAAGCACATGCACCTCCACGGCCCGCACCAGGACGCCGCCGCCGACAAGGACTGGTTCAGGGGCTCCATCTTCCTCATCATCGCCACCCTCTCGTGGGCCTCCCTCTTCATCCTCCAGGTCTGTATATATGGCTGGTCACCATGGCGCCATGCATGCTTAGCTCCCAGAACGTTGGAGCTTCAAGTCCTAACAATGGTTGCTGAAATTCTTGCAGGCCGCGACACTCAAGAGATACAACGCGCCCCTGACCCTGACAACCCTCATCTGCTTCGTGGGCACCCTGCAGGCCATCGTGGTCACCTTCGTCATGGAGCACAGGACCTCCGTCTGGAGCATCGGCTTCGACATGAACCTCCTCGCCGCCGCCTACGCCGTCAGTCTCGCAAACCTTCCTCTGCTCCGCTAGCTTGTACAAACCATGGCATGACTCTGATCAAGAATCACTGCATATATGTATGTACAGGGTATCGTGACATCGAGCATTGCCTACTACGTGCAAGGGCTGGTGATCCAGAGCAGGGGGCCGGTCTTCGCCTCGGCCTTCAGCCCCCTCATGATGATCATAGTGGCCATCATGGGGTCCTTCATCCTCGCAGAGAAGATCTACCTTGGAGGGTACGTGTTAGTCACCGTGAAACAGAGAGCTCAAGCTCAACCTCAAACTCAAAACTCAGAGGGCGCATGGTCACATTCTTGCTGTTTCGGGTTTCCAGGATCGTCGGGTCCGTGCTGATCGTCGCCGGCCTCTACTCGGTGCTCTGGGGGAAGCACAAGGAGAACATGGAGAAGAAGGAGACCGTAGCGATGGAGATACCCGTGGCGATCAAGGGAGTCGATGGCAACGGCAAGATTATGGACATTGTTGAGCTGGACGAGGTGCAGCTGGAGAAGGTCCAGGCCAACGGCAAGGCGGTGGCGCACGAACACGCCGCGGTTGTCACCGTTACAGTCCCTGTCGAAGAATCCCGGATGCAGGGGAAGGACGAGATTTAATCTAGAAATAGGCCGATTAATCAGTGAATCTTGCGTCATTCTACCCTTCGCTTTCTTGCTTTTGTTCATCCCATGGTGGCGGTAGTAAACTAGTAGTAGTAATATGGATTGGAAGCTGAGGAGCATGCAGCGAGGGAGAGTTTTGTAACCTCTCTTTAGCTAAGCAGATGCTTTCAGCTTGGAATAGCCATCTCTTGTACCATCTACCCCCTTCACTTAATGATGAGATATGAACCATTATGCCTCAGCTTCCAATCCCGTGTCAAGAAGGTGCTTGATCATGTCAATTTGCCCTGCTCCTTGTGGATTAGTGGATATGTTTCTTCTTCTATGCAACTAACTGCTAGCTAGTGCACAAATAAATCATAGTCTTCTATGCAACTACTATCTCCGTTCCTGGATAGATGACATTTTAGAATTTTGCACTTTAACAAAGGCACATATAGAAATGACTAAATTGTCCTCTTTTATTAGCCCACTTATTGCTCTTAGATGGTGTGTGTCACTCTATTCCACAATAATAAATAACATTGGGTGGCGTAGGTGTGAAAACCAAACATGAGTGAGAGGGTGGACGTAGGGGGTGTGAAAACCAAACTTTCGCTAGGCGAGACCACGGGGGAAAATCCTATATAAGGAAAATTATAAGAGCCATGGTGGAGGCGACGGATGCCCAAGCCACCTTGGCCTTTCACTAAGGGAGACTATAGGGGTCATACGCCCTACGCATCACGAGGGTGAAATTCCATACAAAGAAAATATATAGGAGCCTCCATGGTGGAGATGACGAACGCCCAAGCCACCGTGGACTTTTGCTAGGGGAGACCACAGGAATTGTGCACCCTATACACCGCGAGGGTAAAATTACTATATAAGGAAAATATATAGGAGCCGCCATGGTATACAATATGACTTAGATGTAAACCTTGCGAAGCTAGTCCGTATTTCATGTGTGCTTCAGTTACATGTCTTCCAAAGTTAAAAGCCGGTAAGAGTCCAACCCCAGAACTGAGGAGATGCAATAAGGGTCTTCCCGTTTTGGATGAAGTTTTCCTTGGGCCTGCAAGGGGATAGCCTCTGCCCCATTTGGATGAATCACTAAAGCGAAGTGCAATGTAGTACCGGCGAAACTATAGAAGTCTCTGAACGAAAATGCATCAAATTGTGTTCTATTGTTCACAGTGGGTTCCTTGGGGATCCGAAAATGGCACACGATAATCCTCCAGAAGAATTTCTATACAGAACGGGATAATGGAGATAAGGGGTTCTGCCTCTATCTACTTTGTGAAATAATCCACAACTATCGCCACATGTTTATAGCCCCATCGGCCGGTGGGAATGGTTCAAGCAGGTCCATTCCCCATCAGGCGAAAGACCAGGTGATTGGTATAAAGTGTAGGGGAGTAATAGGAGCATGGTGATTGGATGCCATCTTTTAGCATCCTCCGCGTGACTTGAGGGTGTTGACAATGTCTTACATCATTATAGGTCAATAGAAGCCTTGACATAATACTTTTGTTGTTGTTGCCCTTGGCATGATATGGGAGCCACAAAGATCTTCATACACATTTACAAGGAGCGAGATGACTTCTTCTCTTGTGATGCACTTGATTAAGGCTGATGCTCCGCGCTTGTAGAGCCTTCCTTCAAGAATTACATATAACTTAGCCTGGGATAGCACCCTGTGAGCCATTACTGTGTCTTCAGGTTCCTCCCCCAGAATTTATTTGATGATGGGAGTCATCCAAGAAGGAGGCGAAATCAAAGTCGCATTGTCCTCGAAAGGTAACACAGGGTCTGATGTTTTCTCCTTTACTGATGGCATAGTTAAAACTTTGAAAAAGACTTATGTAGGGGGGGACTCTTGAGAACCCACAGTTTAGGCTAAACTATCCATCCAATAATTATCTCCTTGAGGAATCCAACGAGCCTCAAGCCCAGCAGAGTGGTGTTCTATATTTCGTACTTCTTTCAAGTACTTAGCCATTTTAGGGTCAAAGCATTGGTATAATTTGCAATAGTATAGGAGTAGCCCTCCGAACCCTGCATTCAACGGGTATAGCAGCTAGAAAGGAGCCCTGTTTGATACTACGACATGGACAAGCAGAGGAGGTTGTATGGGTTCCCTCCTTGCTTACCCCAAAGATAAAAGGCTGGGCCTCCACGCGCCCCTAGGTTGGTGGTTACTTGGACCAAGGTTGGTGGTAGGAGCAGTGAGAAGTGCGAAGGGCCACCATGAGGATGATACGAGACAATTATGTAACCCACAGTTTGCCTCATTGTCGCCTCCATGATGGCCTGCCACTTGGTTCCGTCTAGCACCTCAGGGATAATGGTCGGTTCCGGAGCTCCCAACCCCATGGCAACAAGGGTACCTTGGGTCTCCCGCCCTAGGCCCGAGGCAGCTAGCTCGACTAGGGGCCCTGAAACTTGGAGGACATTGTCGACTCCATGGCGAATGGCACCGATCTCTGAGTGTGGCATGCGCCTGGGTTTCTATCGGGGAGGATGATTGTCCTTGTGCTCCTTGCGCTTCGAGGCTGGAGGAGGCTTGGAGTGTTTCTTGGTGGGAGCCATAGCTTTGTATGAGTTAGCTACGTCCCCACACACGACGATGCCAAATGTTGTAGGTGTGAAAACCAAACACAAGTGACGGGGTGGACGTAGGCCATTTAACGGGACGACTTCCACAAGAGTAAGAATAACACGAGGGTTTATGTAGATTCGGAGGATCAAGGGAACCACCCTACTCCTATCGGTGGGCCGACAAGGGGTGTCCTCGGAGGCTGATCCTCGAGGACTCACCAGTTTGAGGGTTTATGTAGATTCGGAGGATCAAGGGAACCACCCTACTCCTATCGGTGGGCCGACAAGGGGTTGCCTCGGAGGCTGATCCTCGAGGACTCACCAGTTTGAATGTGCTCTTTTATGGCTCAAGAGAGCTCAAGTTACAAATGAGATATACATAGGGTATTTATAGACTCTACGGCCTGTACAAATGACCAAAATACCCCTCATGGAAATAGCTAGGCTATGAGTACAAATGAGAGGTATGGTCGTCTTTTCTGGGCATAATTGCAATTCGTTGATCTACATGTTGTATAGGTCGTTGGTTAGGTATTCTCTAACATTGGGAATAATGAATGGTAAGGATATACAAAGGTAAAAAACACTTAAACATTGTCTTAAAATTGTAAAATGACATGTATTTAAAAATAAATTTTAAAATCTAGAATGATATGTATTCAGGATCGGAGGGAGTTTTTTTTTTTGAAAGGAAATGGCAGGAGCTCTGCCTTGCATTAAAGAAGGAAAGTCCAGAATACATCAAAAAACATGAAAAATAGATCGGTCAACGGCCACAGGGGTCGTGTATATCAAGACAAGACTATTTCGCCATATCGGGCCCTATGCGTCAGCCCTCGACAGCACCTAGCACCTAGTCCCTCTATGTGTGGCGGATGCTTACAGCCATCCTTCGACTGCGAATATCATCCACCACGGCGTCGACGACGGAGTCCACGGATCTGTACTGATTAGAGAAAATCCTCCCGTTCCTCTCCTTCCAGATGTTCCACGCTACATACATAAAGGTACCATCTGCCTGTCTGCGGAATTGGCGGCTGATCGCGGTACGAATCGATCTCCACCAAGCTGCTATGTCTGTCTGCACCAAAGCTGGTTGGATGGCAACGAAGCTAATGTTCATGCGGTGTAGGACCTTTCGCCAGACCTGCTTTGCGAACGAGCATAGCAGGATGAGGTGTCTGGATGACTCTGGCTCGAATCCGCACAACGCACATAGTGTTGAATGCGGCCATCCTCTAACAGCCAGTCTATCAGCCGTGAGAATTCTATCCTGCATGAAAAGCCAGGTGAAGAACCTGCATTTCGCTTCAGCATCTGCTCTCCAAATCATCTTGTAGTTGGGATCTGGAATGGTGCCAATGAACTGTGCCCTGTAAGCTGTCCCTGTCAAGTAAATCCCATGCTGCGTCCATTTCCATGATATGTCGTCCTGTGCATCTGGAAGCAGATGTACCTGTGAGAGCGCCTGCCAAAGCCGCACGAACTCTTGGACCTGCGTGGTCGAGGATATTCTCCGCAAAGGTCGCAGCCAGTTCCTGGACAGCAACTCGTCCTTGACCGATCGCCCTTTTCTCCGGACCAGACGATAGCAATTTGGCGCTATATCTCTCGGCGATACCCCATTTAGCCAATTGGAGTCCCAAAAAATCGTTGTTTCGCCATTCCCTAAGGTGATCTTAGTGCTAACCCGGAAGAAACTTCGATCAGATTCATCACAAGGGACCGTCATCCCCGCCCACGGCCTATTACGGTCAGTCCAGGCATACCACAGCCATCGGAGACGAAGCGCTCGCCCGAAAGAGGTGAAGTCCTTAATTCCGAGCCCTCCCAAGATCTTGGGTCTGCATACCGACTTCCAATTGACCAGGCAGTGTCCCCCAGCGCAGTCCTGTTCGCCTCTCCAAATGAAACTTCTGCGGATTCTATCAATTTTCTTTGCGACCCAGGCGGGTAGCGAGAACACCGTCAAATGGTATACCGCGAGAGACGTGAGCACGGAGTTCGTTAGCACCAACCTGCCCGCCCTAGAAAGAAGTTTTCCTTTCCATCCCGCCAGCCGCTTTCTTACTTTGTCAATGAGAGGTTGTAAGTCGGAGCGCTTCAGCCTGGTGGGGCGCAGCGGTAGACCTAAGTACCTGCAGGGGAATGGCTTGGATAACGCGGGGAAATCCTGTAAGACAGCCGCCATGTCCATTGATTCACATCTGATAGCGTAGACCTCGCTTTTGTGGATGTTTGTGTGAAGCCCTGTCGCCCCCCCAAATAAGTTTAGCAGCTCCTGCATTAAAAGTAGTTCCTCCCGGATTGGCCTGACGAAGACGACCGCATCGTCGGCGTAAAGGGATATCCTCATCCTAGGAGGCGCGGAGGGCACCGCGAGAAAAAGTTGTCTGCCTCCGCCTTGGAGAAGAGGGCTCGCAACGGTTCCATAGCAAGAATGAAGAGCATAGGGGAGAGGGGTCCCCCTGCCGCAACCCTCTTTGGTGTTGGATCGATGGGCCAGGTACACCGTTAAGCAGCACTCTGGAAGAAGAGGATGCAAGGATTGCCGAAATCCAATCCCGCCACCGGGAGCTGAAACCTAGATGACACAACAGCTCCAGAAGGAATTCCCAACTGACGGAGTGACTGGCAGCTAGTGCACAAAAAATAGTCTTTGAGCTCATATGATTGGGTGTGGGCAGGCAGCACTCCTGAAACTCTGAAAGAGCAAGAACTTGGTACAACTCAAAAGAAAATCGCTTTCTGCATTGTTCATTTTTTTTTCTATGACATCTTTCCATTTTTATATACGTAAACGCAATACCAATGTGCGTTTTCGCTACCTATCAGCTTAATGCGGCGGTTGGCGCATAGCCATATATTTATTATTCAAGAATATTTTCCCCATTGTATCTTAAGAAATAAAACAAAATGCTTCCACTAAATGTGGACATGCTATTGGTGTACTAGGCAACACCAAGCGATGGAAGTTGGAGGAATAATTCCCCAAAAGCAATCCTACTTAGCATGCACTTGCAAGATTCAGTGTCAGCCCTAAACCAACATGCATCTCTTTAACTGAAATAAAAATTGCAATCTTAGGTCCCATCTCCAACTACACCAGCGCAGTGGGCAAGTTGATGACATAAATGCCAGGGCCAGGAACAAGAACAATTCCTGAATTTGATGCCCCCGCTTCTCCCTCCAAAAAGAAAATTCTCATGCTCTGTTTTTTCTCGTTCTAAATGCTGTGCACGGATCTGATTGATACGCGAATTCGATAAGCTCTCGTAGGTTCCTTCCTGGCTTCCATTGCTTCAGGGAATATCAAGTTGCAGATGTGCCAGCGGAGCAGCCACACATGACAAGCAGTAGTCACTTGCAGCAAGTTAAATGGATTTTGCATCACTCACTACTTGTAACTGAAACACGTTTCGCACTGCAATTGTGCAAGGTTGTGCATATCATGCCCCTGGCTCTTATCATGACGCAGCATAGCTTATCTAGGACTCGCATTTTAGACCAATCCTTAGCTGAATAATCACAGCAGGATGACAAGTTTCTAACAGCGCAACGAGTTAAAAAAAAAATCTCGCAACCCGAGCAAATTTGATCTCACAAATGCAAAACAAAAAACTGGTGATGAGTTCCTGACCGTACAGGTGACTCTTAGGGCTCTGCCTCATTAGCTATTTGAGATACGTTTCATACTGCAATTTTGCTTCTTCTTTTTCTGGGCGTATAGTCATTTCAGATACCTGAGCACAAAAAGGGCACACCTGTCTACCTACTTACCGTGTAAGATGCTTGCTTCAGTTGGTTTAGGGATAGACGATTACCGAGCCCATCCAGCACTTATCCCCTAATCAGGCAGAAAAAAAAAGTGCTTCCACTAAACATGTGTCAACATCTTGGGAATAACAGAAATGCATGGTATGTGTAGAGAAGCAATGCTAACATAAAGCAGACCACACTCACAGAATTAGTGTTTCCACACTCAGCCTACATACACATATTCGCTTAATCTTGCCATTCACTCCAAAGGCAAAATCCATGCCATTTTGCTGTATGGTAATAGCAGAATGCTATAAACAGGAGCAGAAATGCTAATAATAAGTCTTACGCAAGGTAATTATCTTACTAAGATACCCTGTTCCAGGCCAGAAATGATACGGCATGGGCATAAGCACGATTTGTTAAATCATGCAGCGGGCAATATGCCAAAAGCCAAACCATGTTGCTACCTCAAATTGCATATATACGATTCCTGTAAATCCGAATCGCCTTCTTTTCCGGGAGAATATGTTTTTGTCTCTGTGATGCCCTAAACTCTAATCTGCTATAAACATGATATTTTGCAGGATGAGTCCTCTAAACAGGAAGTTTAGCTGCTGTATTATAAGATACAAGTTGAAGCACGACTTCAGAAGTGCTAAGCTTTGGATTCATATATTACTGAGGACCTGAGGTATCACCCAAGCCAATAAAAGAACAAATTCATAGATGACCAAGCAAATATTCAACTAAGGATAGTAATAATGGGAGCTTTGATACTGTTAACTTTAAAGTATTAAAATCAAAGAAATCTGCAACCTTTAACTAACACCTAAAATTTTATCTCGCTAAGTAACATTGTCTACCGGAGCAAACCTTCATGATTTAACTTTATGAAAATGACCAGGACAGCTTAAGCTTGCTGCATTTGAGAATTGAGATTACTTTTACTTGTAAAGTACTTTCCGTTGAATATTTATTGAACGATAAACATCACCATGGTCTTTAGAAAAGTCTGTACTATAGTTCAGCCGCGTCGTTTTGCAAGGGAAGAAGTAATTCCTTCCAGCTTGCTGCATATACTTTGCACTTGTCTAATACATAATCTGTGTGAGCCAACGAGGATATCACATTTCACAAGACGGCAGAACTGCAGAAGTTACAAACCCAGTCTGCATCTGAGCTTGGGAATAATAGCTAGTGTTGAATGCTATTCCCTAATCCGAGGTCGTATTTCTCACTCGAGCCACGCTCGTGACCTGGACTCGAATGTAGACTAGATAAATGTTACTTTGGTATCGAATCTTGGGGGCTCATGTCAGTGAATTCTTTAGTGGGTGATTCACTGTGACTTTACCTGTTGGATTAGCAACAATAGAGCAAGGGGGAAGGGGACATGAACCACCAAAATTGCCTTTAGGATCTATGGAATCGCCAGGAAAGGCACGCTAACATATAGTGTGGTTGAGTGAGATTATCTGCAATGACACTAGTAGTACCGACTAGTGACTACCGATTACAGGCAACTGATGGAGAAGGCTGTGTACGAGTATGAGGGAACATAGACATGACTCAAAAGGCAATGAGATAGTTCTGTTCATGTAATGACAAAACCTCAAATTCTCTTGTTTCAGAAAATTTGAGTAGTCGCTGAGACCTAAAAAAAATCGATTGTTTTAATACTTTACTGTTAACATCTAGATTGATATTTACACCTCGGAGCAATTGCCAAATACTGAAAATGAAAAAGGAAGCATTTCTAAACCAATAGCTCTTCTCTTTTTGGATAAGGTAACAGATTACTTTAGACGATCCTTCAAGTAACGTTAAGTAAACCAGCATATTTTTCTCATACAGTAATCTATGGAATATGGAAAATGTTCCCGACTTGCTGAAGCCGAACACAACAAATGAGGCTGGGGCTTCCCCCATATCCCACAAAAGCATTGCTAAGCCCTAGCAATTCCAACGGCTCTAAACAGAGTACAGAGAATTATATGTGGTATAGAAATTTGCATGTCTGAAAGGTTTAGCATCGGAAGTTGAGGTCACCGAACTAAGTATTAGCAAGCAGCTAACCTACGATGATCAAGCGAATGAAAAGTAAAGCAGAGGTCCGGACCAAAGGCCCCGACATATAGGTGGAGATTACATCCTCACAGGGAAGAATTGTCCGAGCAATCCTTGGGAAGGGCAACGTAGTTTGCTGGTATAGAAGCAGCTGTCTTGCCAGCCTCCTTCACTTTTCCAGAAGACAAGCCTCCCTTGCGTGACATTGGAGTAGAGACACGCCGGGTGTTGGGTGTTCCGCCAACAATGTTGGCGTTAGAGCTCTGTCCAAGAGGCTTCCTTGCCGGAACAGGACGCATAGGGCTTGGCTTCGTTCCAAACATAGCACCTTGTTCTGCTGCAAACTGTTCTTGTAGTTTCTTTATCTCCTAAAAATTGTGGAAACGTCCAACAACCCATTAGACTTGAAAGGCTGAAATGCGTAGCAGGAAAACCCACCTCTCCTTGCATGGTACCAAGTACTAACACCCAACCTATATCTACGTTTAACTCTCCAAATCACTGTAAAAAATGAATTGTGTAGAAGAGAATGAAACATTTAGCTGGCAGTATTGCTAATGACAATGCTGAATTGGATAAAGAGCAATCTAGTATCTTAATCATTGAACAGCTCAACTGTTTGAACTGTCAACTACTGTATCATTTGTATTCTTGGAGCTGAGCCAGATTAGCATTTATCGATTATCTCTAAACAGAACATGTTAAAGAGGCAAACTACAATAACCGAGCACACTAGTGAATGTGACCAGGATTGAGTGGGACAAAGGACATGGAAAATAAGAACCAACCCGTGATCGACGTTTTTCCTCTTCCTTTTGTTGTCTTACTGAGGTGTATTCTTCTAAACTATCCAACAGCCTCATCTGTAAGTGAACACAACAAATCATACATAATTGAGATGAAATCAACACAGATAAACCTTTTCATTTGAAAAGAAGAGCTCTAAGTAATTGAACTTGCCTTATCGTACATAAATGGAATGCCCTTCTCCTTTTCCCAAGCTTTAATTTTAGCAGTTAAATTCTCCAGCAGAGCTGTAGAGTAAATAATATTGAAGTTCACAATTAGGTGATAATAGTAAATTTTGTTAAGGATATAAATATTGTCTTACATAAACTCTCCATATATAGGTTTTCCTTATAAAGTTTTTCTAGTATAGGTATTGCTTTATCTAAGCTTTCCATTTATTCCCGCTTATATAACTATATAAACTGGCCATTGGCCTCATATTGAATACAACTAGTAGAGATGAAAAAGAAAACGGAATTTCCAACCGTTCTGAAGAAAAATGGAAACAGAAGTCTTTTTTCGAAACAAACGAAAAATATCGGTACGAAAACGAAAACGAATTTTTTTTGTTAGAAACAGAAAAGGAAACAGGAGAGCTATTTTCGACGGAAACGGAAACGAAAATTCCGTCAGAAACTTGGCCCAAAAGGAGAATGGAGAATTTATATTTATTTTCGAATTAAAATAATTTTAGTAATACAAATGGCTTTATAGAAAATATCAAATAGAGTTAAAAATTTTGAAAAAATTCTTAAAAATACTTTGGAATATTTTGAACCTAGGAAAATTATTTCTAGAATAATTTTTGTTTCATTTTTACGAATAAATTAATTTTATAAATATAAAAATAGCAAAATGGTATTTATAAATTCTAGAAAATCCAGAATAAATCTCAAAAATCATAAATGGACAATAATATGCAAATTTTAGGGCGTTACACCTTTATACTTGGAGAAGCAAGAGGATGTCAATGATAATGATATGGAGGACATAATGGTCTGATCTAGGGGATAAATAGCGAGCCTTCAGCTGACAAACTTGAGAAAAAACTTCCTAGTGTTACCGGTGAACATAATATTGTTCTTATGTCCACTTTGGAGGTAGAGTGAGTTACATTATTTTTGTGGTTATATATATTGTGATTATGTACTATGTTCTTGTGGATTTTTTCATTTTCGTTTCTATATTTGCTCTGTTTTGTTTTGCATCCATTTTCATCACTATCCGTTTTCGAGGTTTTTGATTTCATTTTTGTTACCAATAAAAGATGTGGAAACGGAAACAGAACGACCATTTGCTGATCTTTTCCGTTCCATTTTCATCCCTAACAACAAGTGCTATTCATAACACATTTAACTTGAAATTGGGGGCACAACAAAATAACCAATAAGCATGTTTCCAAAAGAAATAACTTAGTTGAGTTTTTTGGTAGAAGTATCGGTTAAGGAATAAAACAAATATCTAACCACATCATTCATCTAGAGCGGATTAAGCAACAGTCAAACTTTGATGTAAGCATAACTATCCTTCACACGATCCAACATCACAATCATGTGAAGGCACTGTAGCATTTTCATATGATCTACTCATAGTCCCATACTTAGCAAAAATTCAGAATAAAATTAGATAAAGCTTAGCGGCTGGATTTGTATATCAAATCTAACATAAAACTAATATTATAAATTAAATAAAAATCACAATAAATTTTGATTTTCATATTAAATCCAAATTAAAACCCGCACATAGCTAAAATTCAGAATAAAATTAGATAAAAATTAGCAATTGGATTTTTATATCAAATCTAACCTAAAACTAGCATTCAAAATTAAACAAAAATTAACAACAAAATTTGATTTTCATATGAACTTCAAATTAAAACCAAGACATAGCTAAAATTCGAAATAAAATTAGATAAAAATTAGCAACTCGATTTGTATATCAAATCTAACCTAAAACTAATATTTGAAATTAAATAAAAATAATAATAAAATTAATGGCTTAGATTATAAGGAAGAATCCATACCAATTACGATAAAAAATAACAAAAATTTTGACTACAAAAATAATAGGAAATCAATAATTTAACTTTCATACGAACTCTAAATTAAAACATGTACATAGTTAAAATTCAGAATAAAAATGATAAAAATTAGCATTGGGGTTTGTGTATGAATTCTAATATAAAACGATATGCAAAATTAAATAAAAATAACAATGAAAATTAACACAAATTCGATATAAACAACAAAAGGAAATTAGCCATTTGGTTTTAACTCTAAATTAAAACCTAAAATTTGAAATTAAATAAAAATAACATAACAATAAAAATAAAAGAAAATTAGGGACTATTTTTAATTCCATAATAAGTGAAAGTATAAATTTTGTTTTATTCGTAATTAAAATTCTGAAATATGCTAATTTAAGCAAAAAAAATAGGGTAAGGAATTTGATTTGTATATATATAAATTATTAATATTATGTAATAAAAGTCGATACTTATTTTTTACAATGGCTACGAAAAAATTGAATATGCTAAAAATCCTAAAAAAAGAAATTATTCTGATTCTTTGTTTGGTAAACCTCCATAGAATGAAGAGATTAAGAGAGTGATAGATCGGTAGGTGTTCACTCGGCTATACCAGTATAAACAATGTGATGTGTACTAAAAAAGTACTGAAAGAAAGAGACAAGCATTGCAATAATAAAATTAAAAGATGATGATATAAATGAAAATGTTATGTTATGCTATGTTTATTGTTTTGCTATGCAAATATTTAAGGAAGAAAATTTAGGTCACATATAACAAGTATTGCGAAGCAGATTGATATATTTTCTCCTATAATATATAATATTAAAATATCACAAATGGAGTTCTGCAATGATATATTTTCCAAAATGCAAAATCACATATGTATTACCAAATATTTAAATATAAGGATGATGCGCCCCCAAGTGCATGGGCCACCTTGCTAGTTTATAGTAGAAGCACAAACAAATATACAGGCTTACATGGAATTTTGCTAACCAATATCCTTGCTTTCTCCGCACGCTTGAGATTTTTGTGAGCTCCTCGACCAGCATTATAGCGATTTTGATCCTAAAATGAAAACCAAGGATATGGCTTTAAGCAATAGTATATGACAGATGTAGCATTCTAATACTTCAAATGAAGGTATCTAGCTAGTTGATCAATCATTTGAACAAGTGAAGGGCATCTAGGGATGCGAGAAAATTTCAAGTACCCTCTCATATTCATCAAGCCAGGCCTCCTCTTCAGATGCTAATGTCCATTTTTCAACCTTTTCAAGAATGTCCCTTCTACTTAGAGCATGCTCTATTGCCTCTGCAATTCGGTCATCCATACTTGTAAGCAGCTCTGAGAGATCTGCTCTACCTACAAACCAAAGTTTTTA
This sequence comes from Guadua angustifolia, assembly GCA_036346375.1. NCBI lineage: Eukaryota > Viridiplantae > Streptophyta > Magnoliopsida > Poales > Poaceae > Guadua > Guadua angustifolia. The sequence goes on along the minus strand of CM070509.1, from coordinate 34,060,076 downwards.
TTTTATTAAATTAAACAAATGGTAGTAAACCATGAAGGAATAATCTAAAGAGCATATGATCAAAAGCAACTCATTAAATCCCATCTAGAATTGGATAAAGCTAGATAGAATTGAATACTGAATAATCATGAAGACAAAGAGAAGCAAATAGCTTGTATATAAGATTCTTAACTGCTGACTAGAAATATGATTAGTCGTACACTACAGTTATGGAAGCATGGCAAATCAGGAACTAATCCTTTTTTATTAAAAAAAGAAGGAAAACAGGCATTTGCATATTAATCTTATAACAATGTAGAAACTCATTTTGAAATGACATTGAAACTAGCAAAGCAAAATGTACTCACACACTGTACAGAAAAGGAACCTAGCATCTACATAGGAACTAGGAACACTACAATTAACTCAAGGGAAAAACTTACTCATCTGTACATCTACAATTTTATATATGTTTAATTTAACTAATGTTGAAATATCTAGTAAAAAAATCAAATGCAATACAGCCATGAAAAAACACTAAAAAAATGTGCACCATGACATAAAGTTCAAAAAATAAGGCATGTAATTAAGCAATATGCCATTATTAGAGTATTTCAAATGCATAAATCTATAAAGCACAAGAAATACAAATATAATATTTTGATGTTTACTTTACACTCTCTTTTTAATTTATTTTAAGATACATTTTGTTTATATGAATGTTTTTTTCACATGATGATAGCCCCCTTTGATGCCTAAATCCTCTAGGTTTTGGAGAATTTTTTCCTGTGATTCAAAACTCCATAAATAGTGGTTTAATGTTTCACTGTCTAGATGTTTCACTACTCACATCTCCTCAACAAAGTAATCATAAAATTTTAAAAAACAATGTAATCATAATCTACAGATTCCAACTAGGTAACTATGGTGGCTCATATGTCAAGAGGAAAATAAGCTGTTATTGTGGATAGGCACAAGTTATAAGGAAGAGAATTACACACTCTAATTAAAAAAAACTGTGTTTTATGACAGAAATTTAGTGGGATAGAGAATTCTATATTAGGAAACCAGCAAACTAGAAGTTCCTACAAAACAGCAATCCACTCATCCAGCCATCCAATAATAAATATTCTTTTAATTTAGTCTTATCACATTTTTATCTCAAGAATGGAGCTGTGTCTAAATATTCATATATCAAGATAAAAGACAATACTTTTAAAGTTAGTTAGAGAACCTAATACCAATGCCTTTGGCTCAAAAGTTGATACAATTTCAAGATGAGATAGAAATGACTACATTAAACAACATAGAAGTACCAGAAAAATTTTGCAAAAGGAAAAATTGAATGAAAAACACAACAAAAGAAAGAATAGTGCATAATAACTACAGTTGTAAATATTCAGGTTAAAAGCCACAAGGAAGAAGTGAACCAGATTCAATAAGATCATTGAGAATCCGCCGTTCGTAATCACTGTCAATGTCCATGTGAACACTTCTGTAGACTTCTTCAAGCTCAGCCATTTTTTTTAAGACAAGCTCTTTCATTTTGCTGGCTTTCAAACGATTCAGTCTCTTGACCTCAACTTCCACCTATACAAGGGGAAAAGAATTTTACACAAAAACCAACATAACTTGAAGAAGTTAGCTTTATGGGGATTCAAAAGGGAGAAAACAAAAAGAAAAGGGAGGCAATCAATTGTAACCTTCTCAATAAGGTCATGTGCAAGGCATCCTTGCGGCATCATTGTAGTGGGTGAGACTGAAATCAAAGACGTAACATGGTCGAAGCATTTTTGTTCATCAATCGGTGTGTCCATGAGGTTCCATAACTCAATCAGTGTGCTGCCAAGATCTTGCAACTGCAATAGGGTGTAAATTTCAACAACATTAATATTAATACAGTAAAAAATCTGGAACAAAAAAAGAATGGTTCCTAAATTTGTCAAATACTACAAGGGAAAGAACTAGACAAACATAGAGTACTTGTACCATAAGAGGACCAAATACAGCTGGTATGGAAAGCATGCTACGTAGGTTAAAGTAGAAAAAATATTTAAAAAACATAATTGTACATAAGTATATTACATTATTGTGAGAAATTATGTGAACAGTAAAGTCTGTAAACCAAACTCTGGACACGAATGATAATATAGGAAAAAAATACGGTGGTACATAAAGTTAGCATATATGATGGTATGCGATTATATTATGATCGTGAAAAACTTTATGTACTGCACAACAGACAAATAGTAAACCACGCTCTATGCAAGAAATATAATAGAGTGATAACAAGGAAAATGTGATACTTGATTTCCATTGTACAGTTCTGCGAAATTTCATGGAAATCATGCTTTCGTAAGCTGAATCACTCAATCACATGAAAAGGTCAAGGTCAATGCCTAGTCTACTGGAGGTCAAACAGCAGCAGAAAACGCACCAAGATGAACACATTGCAATAAATACATACAGACTCCTGCTTTTATGAAATCACTAAGTAAATACATGCAGATTCCTGCTTTTATGAAATCATTAATTTGAAGTCTTGAACATCAAATATCCATACCTTCCGGAGCCTTTGTTTCTTCTCTTGATTTAATGCATGGACTTTTCCCACAAGCCTTTCGAGTGTACCATCACTTATGGATTTTGTTCTTCCCAACTCAACAAAGGTGGGATGAACTTCGTATAATGTTTTCTTAAGATCAAGAGACATCATGTTGCACATTTCATGAATACATTTGATCTGGACATCAATCTTTTGCAGCCTAATATTCTGAAAATTAAGTACAATCAATTTAAGCGTCAAAGCTCAAGGAAACAGGGAAGCATAGTTTTATAGCAGGTGCACAAACCTTTTCTGTCTGGAGCTCATTAAACTGGGTCTTCAATTCTCCTAGTCTTCCTAATGATAGGTTGGTCTCATCCACCAAAGGAGCTGCAGGATCCCCATGATCAATAGTTCCTGAAATTTCCGCTTGTAGACGAACTATTTGCAGCTGAACAGTCAAAAACTCGTTTACGCGCTCATCCCTCTTCCGTTTCAAATCTTCCAGAACTGGCTCTACTTTTGCAAGTTGTTCCATTAATGTACCGCCAAGCTTCTCTACCTGAACAAATAAAGGATAAAGACCAACAACAACACATAAACGCATGCTATCAGCAACAAGCATGGATGGAATTGATCATGAAAGCAATTCGCAGACCCTAGAAAAGGATTCACACTCTCCAAGAGCAGAAACGATTTTATCTATGTCAGCTTCGCCTAAAGAAAGCGCTTGAAGTAGGTCGGCCTTTTGCTTTCTCGTTTGCTCTACTTTCTTTCTGTATACATTGAGGCAATCCTCCTCTAGTTGCAATATCATCCTGTCTCTTTCCATTTCATCCTGACCAATTTCTCCCCATAGTTCCTGAATCAACAGCTGCAATCTTTAGGGTCGTATCAACATATTGGCAGTATTCCCATCAAATGCATTGCAAAAAGAAACAAAAGAAGCAAGAACATCTGGACGCTTGATACCAGTAGATCCTGAAACAAGCTTGAACTCAAAAGAGAAAACTTTAGACAATGATTTGCCACAATGATAACCAACTAACCACCACAATACACACCAAAAGCATCAGTAAACACCAAGAAATGCAACGATCGCAACCGAATAGCTGAAGTAAGAAGCAATCTAACCATCATTTTTTACCAAGAAAGCATCAAGAAACACAACATCGTCGCCCAATTCCAACCCGTCCTTAGGAGCCAACACCAAGAATCACAAAACACAACAATTGGAGCCCGATCCCCACACAACAGTAGCCAGAACGCCAAACAATATCCATCCATTTCTGGCAAAATCCAAAACAACCCGATTGCCTTCCTCACCGAGAACCACCGTAGCCACAATTGCTGGCAAACAACGCATCGAAAGCACGCCAAAACCAAGATCCACTGGACCCGTGCCTTAAACTAGCACCGAAATCGCGCCCAAGGAATCGAATTACAGAAGTGAGCGAGGGATCGGACCTGCAGTTCCTGGAGAAGGGAGCCGCAGGAAACGCGCGGCGGCGGCGTCGCCATGATCGAGGAGGCGAGGACCACGAGTTCAGATTTGGATATGGAATGCGTCGCGCCGTCGCCTAGGGTATATAGAGAGGGAAAGAGGGGTTGGGAGGAGAGGGATTTGAAAGTGGGAGAGCGGGAGGAGAAGGGGAGCGAAGAAGGGACCAGCGGCGACAGCGGGAGGAGGGATTTGAAAACGGGTGCGCCGTCCTCGCCTACATTAAGGTCGGGTTTCTAGCCTTCTAGGCTAGGCCTAGGCTCGGTGATTTTACGGAATTTGTTCAAATTTGGTTTTGGGACTTCCCCCGTTATATATGTACTTAAAAAATAAAACCATTACTTTTCAAACCCTATAGTTTTTTTTAAATTTTGTCCTTTTACAAACGTAATTGCAAAAATAACCACATCTCAGATCACGGAAGTATCGGAAAGTGACATGTGTCATCTTCTGCACTCTCACGCGACTGAAGCACGCACTACAATTGCTACTGTGCTCCCAAAGCGCGGTACGTGCTTTTCACGGTCGAGGATGAGGCTATTTTTGTAATTGCATTTGTGAGCGGCTAAATTTGTAATATATATGTATATCACATACGAGGCTAGAAAAGTAACAATATAATACTATTCTTCTTTATCTCGAATGATGGTAGCATACCATGACACTTGCAACGATGATGGAGGCCAAAGAGGAGTCGTTGTTGATTTATAGTGGTTGGTAGGGGTGCAACTAGTTCAGATAGTTTTCATCCGGGCGACCAGATGTATTTGAATAGTCATCTCGGACATTTATCGGATTCGGATTTGGTTTTGGATATTTTTTCTGATTTGGATTCAAATTCGGGAGATTACTATCTGTTGGATGGATAGGGATATTCTGAGATAGTTTTTAGATATTTTCGAAAAAAATTTGTTCGGATATCCAAATCATTTGGCCCAGCAACCCACCCACTTCGATCGTGCAGCGGTTTGGCCTAGCCTAATAGGTTGACAGTAGTAGGCCCCCCCCCCGACCTAAGTCCCAACAGTGTGGCGCATGGACTCAAGGTCCTCAAGGAGCCCTAACCCTAACTCACGTCCCGAGTCCCGACCTGGCGACCACCGCTACCCCCCTTCCGCCGCCATTCACCCACACCTCCGCCCCTCCCACCACCATCGTCCACCCCTGCACTTCCGCCTCCCGCCTCCTTCGCCAGATTTTTGTCCTGCGCCCTCAACCCCTACTTCAGCCCCTCCCATTCTCCCACCTCCGCTCTCCAGGTGCCAGCGACATCCATGATTTAAGCAGCTGAGCAGGCAGGTGATCTCACTTCCCTCCCAGACTCTTCCTCTCCTTCACTAAAGATATGGAACCCAAATTGCCTAGATCAGTAGATTGTGTTGTTGGATCTGCGATGGATGCGATCATGCAAGATATGCTGCTGCAGGATGCATTTCGCTACTTAAGAGGAAAATTGTTGTCACTGGTTTCTCACACACTTCCATTTAGACCGTAAGTTCAAGTCCTTTGCTATCCAAATGTCCTTAATGAGAGCTTCCTATTGAGAATGGTTGAGCTTCCAAATGTCCATCATGTTATTCTTTTGATGTGTCATACTATGGTTGAGTCATAACTACATGTTGTGAAGATCACTAGGACTATTTTCGCGGCATAATACGCCGCTTGCGTTGTTTTTTCAAAGAAATAAATTCGTTTTTTTCGGCGGTGTTTTTTTTTAAATTGTCGAGAAAACGCGCGAAACGGCTGAAAGGATACGTACGCAACCACATTTTTTCCATCTATCTGGGGCACTTTAACGAAGGATTCACGATTGCACTAAATCAAAAGGTCTTTTTCGTGAAAAATAGCCATAATGATTGGTATTTATTTAGGGTCCTTTCACAAAATATTCACGATTTTTCTGAACCAGAAGGTCCTTTTCGTGGAAAATAGCTGAAATGACCAAAACGTAACTACGCTATTTTCCGGTATTTATTTAGGATCCTTTCATGAAAGATTTGAGATTTTTTCTGAACTAGAGGGTCATTTTCGCAAAAAAAAAACGCAGAAAAGACCTACACGTAATTACGCAATTTTTTAGAAGCCTAAACACAAAAATTCCAAAACGAGACGACTCGGCTCAAACGAACGGGCATGCGCAAAGCTTTTGAACTTTATTTAAGGTAGTATATGTTTATAGGTAGCATTATCCTGTATAAGCATGACTTGAATCTGAACTACTAACACTACAGGAAACGACACTTTTTTCGGCTTACCGAAATTTTTTCGTCATTACCAAAAAACCGACGATATAACGAATAAATTAAATGGGTCCCAAAAACCGACGAAATTAGTTATATTTTCGCCGGTTTTAGTTTTATAGCCGATTTAAAATAAGCAAGCCCGTGCCTGTGATTTTCAAAAAATTTCGGACTATTTTCGACGACCAGAGCCGATTTAATTTATGCCACGTGTCACGATTTTATATTTTCGACGGCCCTAACCGATTTAATTTATGACACGTGGCATGCTTTTATGTTTTCGACGGCCGTAACCGACGAACTTACGCCACGTGGCGGGAGGCGTGTATTTTCGCCGGCTAGATGCGGTACGACGAAAATGCTTTAGGTGAAAAACTTGGCCCACGCCTGAATCTGATGTTCGCCGCACTGCGTTCTAGCCGCCACGCCCGCGCGCTCACGCACCGCCGCCCTCGCCTCATCGCTAGCATCGCCGTCGGCGCTGCGCTACCACCGCTCCCACGCTACCATCGCGCTCGACGCTTCAAGGTATGCCAGCATTTATACGCCCACGCGACGCTTAACACGCCGCCGCCTCTCATGAGCCAGCATACGCCGCCGTCCGTCGTAAATTTCAATCTCTTAGATGTAGAATTGGTAATGTATTTAGTGAGTTCGATTGCTCAAAAATATACCTTAATATCGATAAAATTAATTGTGCTCAATGCTTGTTGTATATGTTCAATGTTTGTTGTATATGCTCAATGTTAGTATTTGCTAAATGTTGCGTTATAAAGTTAATTGTGCTCAATGTTTCCGTGTTAGTAGTATATGCTCAATATTAGGAATGTCAGACTATATGCCCATTGTTAGTAATATATTTACTCATAATTTTGTTAGTAGTATATACTCAATGTTAATAATGTTAATCGTGCTCAATGTTATATATGTCTTAGCATCGTTAGTGTTATTTTTTTATCGTTAATGTGATTCCATATATGTTAATAGTTCATGCTTTGCTTTATATTATAATCTCACTGAATGATGCCTTACTTTATGTTGTAATCATATACATATACCTCAAATCAACTTCTCTATAGGTTCTTTCCTAATTAGAGAACCCACTGCACATTGTTGATAAACTGCTATGCGATTGAAACCTCATCACTTACTTGCCCTTGCATGTCCACTCATTTAGTTAAGCAAATTAGGAAAACGAAAACTTGATGGTGGTTCTCTAACCTGAAACTTAATGGTGGTTCTCTAATTGAAACTTGATGGTGTTTTTGGACACTGGGATGAACGACAAGTATGGGTTTTATGACATGTCGTAGTATTTGAGTGAAATTTTATGTCCATAACCTAGTGCGTGGAAAATGGGAGATGATCGTGCGTGGATGTATAATGGTTGGAGAAATAATTCGATGCCCACAAAGAGTGGATGGTGAATACACAAGCTTTGTGGATCTTGTGTACTCCTCATCTCCGTGTGGTGGTTTGGCAAAGTGCCCATGCTCTAGGTGTCAGGAATTATGCTCGGCATGTCAAGTCTGATATGGAGCGCCACCTATGCAAATATGGTTTCATGCCGGATTATCAGACATGGTATGAGCATGGTGAGGCCCCGCAAGAACATATGTCCAATCCAGTCGATGTTTTCGATGACCTAGAGGATCGGATGGAAGAAATGATGGGTGATTTTATTCAGCAGTTTGAGGATCAACCCGGGCCGGAGGTTAAGGAATTCTTTAGTCTTCTTTCATCTTCGGAAGAACCTTTGCATGAGTCCACGAGTGTTACGCAGCTTGCTGCCGTGACACGACTAATAGCTATCAGATCAAAATACAACTTTTCTATAAGTTGTTACAATGATCTGATTGATTTGATATCTGAAATTCTACCAAAGCCTCATAAGATGCCAAAGGACTTCTACAACTCCAAAAAACTTCTATCCGGTCTTGGAATGCCTTACCAGAAGATTGACGTGTGCATCAATAATTGTATGTTGTTTTGGAAAGAAAATGCAAATGCAAATCATTGTACATATTGCAAGAAATCTAGATATGTGGAGCTATTGAACGAAGAAGGAATTGTGCTGCCAACAAGAGTACCAGTCAAGGTTTTACGATACCTGCCTCTCACACCAAGACTCCAACGGTCGTACTTATCAAAGTCAACAGCTCAGCATATGAGGTGGCATAAGGAAGGCGTACGTATCAACAAGGGTTCTATGGGTCATCCATCGGATGGAGAGGTGTGGAAGGCGTTAGATAGATATGACCCAGATTTTGCCAAAGAACCTCGGAACGTGAGGATTGGGTTGGCCACTGATGGTTTCACACCCTTTAACACAAGTGCAGCCTCATACTCTTGCTGGCCTGTCTTTACAATTCCATACAATCTTCCTCCCTCGCTATGCATGAAGGATGAGTTTGTATTTCTAACTCTTGTCATACCAGGGCCTGATCATCCTAGAAAACATTTAGATATGTTCATATAGCCTTTGGTTGATGAGTTGAAGCAGTTGTGGAATGGGGTAAGGACATATGACAATAGTAGAAATGAGTATTTTACTTTGCGTGCCGCATATCTTTGGTCCATACATGATTTTTCTGCATACGGCATGTTCTCGGGATGGAGCACACATGGTCGGTTATGTTGTCCAATATGCATGGATGATACTGATGCATTTCGTTTGAAAAATGGTGGCAAGTTTTGCTTCTTTGATTGCCATAGGCGTTTCACGCCTCGTGATCACCCATTTAGAACGTAGAGAAATGCATTTCGTAAAGACACAATCATTATGAAGGGTCCACCGAAGCGTCGTACCGGCCATGAGATCATTGCTTGGCATAATCAGCTAGTCCGAACAGATGATGGGTTTGAAGGGGTTAAAGAAACACACAATTGGACTCACATATCTTCCATTTGGAATCTTCCATATGCTAAATTTCTAATTTTTTTGCATAATATTGATGTTATGCATCAAGAACGAAATGTTGCGGAGAGCATCATCAGCATTTGTTTTGACTTCAAAGATAAAACAAAAGACAATATGAAGGCACGTAAAGATATGGCCGAGATATGTGACCGCCCAACCCTAGAGGTGAGAGAAGATAAAGAAGGACGTAGAGGGAAACCACGAGCTCCATATTGCCTTAAACCGGTAGAAAAGAAAGAGATACTTGTGTGGTTGAAGAATATCAAATTTCCTGATGGTTACGCATCAAACTTAAGGCATGCGGTGAGCATTGCAACTGGAAAGTTAAATGGCTTGAAGAGTCATGATTACCATATTATGATAGAAAGGCTACTCCCTATAATGTTCCGTGGTTACTTTAAAGAAGAAGTTTAGACAATATTAGCAGAACTTAGTTTTTTCTATAGACAGTTATGTGCTAAGGAAGTATCCACAACAATGATGAGAAAATTGAAGAAGGATATCATGGTGCTTGTATGCAAGATGGAGAAGGTATTCCCACCGGGCTTTATGAATGCAATGCAACATCTGTTGGTGCATTTGCCATATGAAGCGGAGGTTGGGGGTCCTATGCAATACCGATGGATGTACCCAATAGAACGAAATCTTAAACAAATTCGGGCAACCGTCCGTAACAAGGCCCGAGTTGAAGGATGTATCGCGGAAGCATTTTATCTCAAGGAGATATCGTACTACACAAGCACATATTTCGCTGATGAACACAACATCAATATTCATATACCACGATATCACACCTCTCAAGATATTCCTGTTAGTAATATGAAAATATTCCTGTGGAAAGGCAAGGTTGTTGGTGGAAGTTCGATTCACACTCTACCTTTGGAGGAATGGAATGCCACATTGTTGTATTTGTATGCGAACATCGAGGAAATGGACAAGTATTTCGAGTAAGTATTAGCATTTCTAATTTTCAATATTGTAACTTCAATATTGTAACTTCAATAAATTTTCGATAGATTGTTTGGTCAACAATATTGGAGATCAACCCAACAACCTACCCCTAAACAATTGGACAAATTACGACGTGAAGGTTTACGAGGGGGCCCCAATTTTGTGACGTGGTTTCGACAACATGTAAATTTCTTTCAACACATACAAATATTTCATTAAGTTAAATATATGGTTGAATGAACGCTCTACCTCTTGCAGTGTATGAGTGACAACACCGTTCATGAAGACCTAGCACAGCTATCCCACTAAGCATTACAATGAAGAGTTTTGGACGCTATGATGTAAATGGATTTCGCTTTAAGCTCTGCAAAATTTGAAGCAACACATCCACAATTAGCGACAACAAATAGCGGAGTTGTCACTAAAGCCTATGATGTGAATGGGCGCCAAGCAGTACTATGGTGTGATTCAAAACATAGTAGAATTCAAGTTCGGGGAGCTAAAGACTTGAGAGTAGTCTTCTTTTATTGTGACCGGTTTAGTATGCATGCAGGGTAGGGATAAAGCGTAACAACAAAGTTGGTCCAGTCGAAGTTAATCATCAATCACGTCTCATCGGCTATGATCCATTTGTGATCGCTCATCAAGTTGAACAGTGTATTATTTGTCGTATCCATGTACCTTGCAAAAATTGTCATCTTGGTGGGTTGTTCAAAAGGTTAACCCCCCTGGTCGTTTGCCAACTCCTAGAGGCAACGACTATGGTGAAACTGATGTTGACAACACCGTTCACGAAGCATATCAAGCAGATGGTTTACCAAGCTCCTTTCAGGTTGACCTTAGGTTGGGAATTGACGAAATAGTTGGCGATACAACAGATGTTATTGTTGAAAATGTTCGAAGCAAGAAACGTTCTCGTCGTGGCTCAAATGGCTCGCAAAATGGTCATAGATCCATGCCTCGTCATGGTAGTGCACAAAATATTTCCATTGAACCTCCTCAAGATGAGGACTTCTAATAAGTATGCCTACATATCTTGTATTATTTTTGCTAATAATATCTTGTTTTATTTATTAGTTATCCTTTGTTTTGCCAATAATATCTTGTTTTATTTATTAGTTATCCTTCTTTTGCTAATTATATCTTGTATTATTGTTTCACGCAGGATGAGGTCGTTTACTCATATCGGCAGCAAATTTCTCTCAAAAGGAAAGAAGAAAGATGGCTCTTCATCTTCGAAGGGCCAAAGTTCATCAGAAGGTTCTCTCTTTAGAGGCTGCAGCTCTCAGCAAAGTCGACGAAGTGCGCTTGAGAGATGCCTTGAAGAGGCTCAAAACGAGGTTGCTCCACCAGTTGAGGCTCGAACAGAGGAGGTAATGTTATATTTTTCCAAATATTACGCTCCTATATAACATTAAAGTCACATCTTATTTCTTTGCTATGTAGCAGGAGGTATGGGATGGTGTGGATGGAGCTGGCCAGGAGGCAGGTGATGATGGGGATGGAGCTGGCCAGGAGGCAGGGGATGATGGGGATGGAGCTGGCCAGGAGATAGGGGATGATGGGGATGGAGCTGGACAGGAGACTGGGGATGACGGGGATGGAGCTGGCCAGGATACAGGGGATGATGGGGATGGGGAAGATGAAGGGGATGGTGATGGTGCTGCACCTGTCTTTAGGTTTAGAGGGTCTAACCTGATCAGTGAGGTTCCAACGGACCCTCGGGCACGGAGACAGATTGTGCCACATGGTGAATGGTGAGTAAATGATGCAAATTTTGTTGTCATTTTATGATTACTTATTTTGTAACAAAAAACTTGTAATTTGCAGGCAATGGGTTGATCTTATGTGGGAAGGAAGAAACCGGTTGCGACCTGTTAATGCTAACTTGGGAGGTCTTTGTCGGTACCACTATCTAGGGTTGGTCTTGGTGGGCGGTGTTTCTCAACCGGTAGTGAAGTGGGAGCACTACAAGTTGGCTCTGAGATGGCCAAGACGCAAGATGTTGCCATCAAGGTGTGGGCAGATTGGGTAATATTCATAATTCTCACTTTTCTTGTACATTGTTAGTTTTATAATAAAGATGTCTAATAATATTGTGTTTCCACAATTAGTTGAGGTATCGCTTGCACGAAGGACAAGAGGAGGCATTGGCGCCTAAGGCGAAATATGTCTTTGAGAATGCTGCAAAAGGTGGTAAAGGACATGATGTCCAATGCTCGTATCCAAGCAAAGATGCTTGTACTACAAAATGTTTAAACACCGGATATGAGCAAGAAGTTAGGCGCTTCTAAAATCTACCTTCGAGAAGATGAGTACCTCTGGTAGACTTGTCTTGGTGAGAAGTGTCTCGATGCTTGGCGAGCACTCTGGTGCCCTCTTGGGCCTCACTTTTGCTTTAGTGGGGCGATCTAGGACAAAGAGGGACAATCGCCAGCAGCCCTAGGGTAACACAATGATATGGCGCCGATGGACATCTTCGTCTCGCTAAGCGAATGGTATGTTTGTTATATCATACTAGTTTTAGATTATATCTTACAATTGTACTCACTAATACACGTGAACATTGAATTACAGAGGCTCAAACTGGTGTTGCACCAAGCTTTGTTGAGACGTATCTTGGGCCACCACGGACCGATCCTATACAACCAGATCACTTTGTAGTTCTCTGACTTCACAAAATTTGGTCAGTACAATTTCCAAAATACCAACTCAATGCATTTTTAAGATTTCTCTTAAATTGCATATGTTGTAGGCTCGGTATGGAGAATTAATGGTGGAACGTCACGGAGCAGACTTTGATTGGAGGAAAGAGCAGATCGATAATGTTGCTTTATACTCAAGTGGTGGTGGGAAGAAACATGGCAGATTTGCCATGTTCAACGGGATCGTCGATTCCAGTGAAGCCTTAGCTGAGGCGAGGTCGTCTTCTTCTCAAAGTAGCTCACGAAGTTCTTGTGATGTTAGGCGGGACGAAGAGATGTTGAGGCGACAGCAGGCGGCAATGAGGCAACAAGAAGAATTATTGAGACAAGCATAGGAAAGGATGGATCAACGTGACCAATACATGATTGAATGGCAGAGATCACAATAACAACACATTCAAGTAAGTACATTTGATCTTTTATAAATTCAAATGCTTTAAGTTAAAAGAAATATCTTGAATTGTGCTTCATGAACCGTATAGTTGTTAGCTAGTCGTGAAGTTTAAAATTTGCAAATGAAATTGATGTTTCTTACTTTTCAGGACCTTTTATCTGCTCACTTGGGATCGGCTGTCTCACTCCCACCATTTCAACCTCCTTCACCTCCTGCATTTTTCTTCGCACCTACAAATATGGTATATTTCATTCCAATTGTTTGGTTATTCACATTAATAGTGGTAATTTTTGTAAACTTTTGGGTACATCATACAGGGGCCGCCACTGCCTCCTGGAGCTGGAGGTGATATTGGTAGTAATTCAGGGTCACCATCAGTTACTCAATATTTCAACTCAGGCGACGATGTGGGTAGCGGTCACGACTTTCACGTGTCACCAAGGTAAATTTGTATTTGTGAGATACTAGCTCAATGCCCGTGCGTTGCTACGAAATCATCAGTTGCCATGGCTCCAGCCATCAGCAAATCCTTGAAGCTCCTCAAAGCCGTCGTGGCAGTACCTCTCCCCAGCGCGCTCCTCTTGACGACCTTGGCGCCGAGGTAGGTGGCGCGAACTCCTCGTTGGTGAAATCGGCGAACTGGTTCATACCGAGGCGGAACCGTGCTCATCCGCAGGCGCTTGGGCGCCAACGGCGAAGGTTGTCCCGAAGACCTGAACCGTGGTCGTACCCTTGACGCGTTGTGTGAGCGGCCCATGAGCCGAGGTCGACATGGCCCGCGCCTCTGCCTCCGTCCGCTCCAGCCCCATGAGCTGTGCTCGCATTGTAGGAGATGATCAATTAATGAATTAAGCAATAGAAAATACTTACCCTTCGTTAACCAGATTCCAAGCCATATTACATAGAACAGTATGTGAAAGTCCTAGTTTGCTCAAGGCAGAAGAAAGCGAAGCATATGGATGGGTCACTTCAAGTTCGAAATCAAGTGTTGTCAGTATCATTTGCTCCGCCTGTATTACACTTTCTCGATATTGTTCAAACCAGTCCTGCTGAAGAAATAAGAAATACAACCCATTAGGAGACAAAGTCCTTTGTAATTTCCCCAATTTAGTTCAGAGAAATAAGAACACCGTAAAGTCAACATCACACTGATCAAGCTAAACATGAAATAGCAAGAACATATTATTTGTGTGTCAACTTACACCACGCAGCATATAAGGAAGGAGGTTGAATTCTTGATTTTGAGAAACTTCACACGAAGCCCTAAGAACAGTATTCAAAAGGCAAGCTGTTTCTTCTGATTTAGCTGCCAAAAACAATGCTGCAGTCGCAACCAACTGTAAAAGTTTGAAAAAGAAAATATTTATCATCATGATAAGGAATAAAATCTGATTTATTGTATCCACATATATGTAGAAAAAAATTGATATCCCAATTACCTGTCAAGTGGATCTAATGATATAATGGTTATTATGAGAGAGAAAATCACAATAAGGTCCCTTCCTATATAAAGATGTCTAGTTCATTTTCTAAACAATATATGGTGCATTCGCCAGGAAAAGCAAGTTTTGCAAAGACATAGTACAAAATCCTTCACAAGCCAAGTTAAAAACAAAAAAGTGCACAGGAAGATGATAATAGTTGATACAGTGCACAGGAAGTACATGCAACATGTCAATGTACATTTAAAAAATAACATATATACAAATATATCACAAGTTTTGTGTGCTTCATTTTATTTGTGGTCTTAGACACTGGAGAAGTTCTCCAATCCACATTTCAGGTTCAAGTTGCTAGCTTGCACATTTTATTATTTGAACCAAAAAAAAAAACAAGTGTGCATTGTATTATTTTTAGGTAGAGTTTCAACTTATTCGTCTGAGTTGAATTAAATTTCTAGGAAACAAAACTTATGTAACCAAGAAACTTTATTCTGGGGTATATATTGGAGCATTTACAGTCACTACTCAATATGACCAAGCTGTGTTTTTTTTGCCGTAACTATTTAACTACTATTTCAATCTGCTAGATTCAGCCTGGGCAGACTTGCTCCTACAGGAACAATACTATTGGAAGCAGCAGATGTCATTAAAGCCTCAACCTGCTGGTTTTGTACTTGCTTCCTTGTTAGATACAGTTGCGCCATGTCTTCATTATCATCTAGAAGATGTTCCATTTCATCTCTGACCTAAAAAGATATGACAGCAACTATAAATAGCTTCAAAAGAAGACCCTAGTTTAGAGCAGCATATGGGTTATCATCAAGGTTCTCAAAAGCAAAGAAAACTAAAATTCAACGCCAAGAACCAAAAATAATCACTTAATTGTGATCCTTTTTTGTTCTATATGTCTTCCCAACCATTCAATCAAAATTAGAATTACTCAAATGTGTCTTTTGCTATTCCAAAGCAGATACACTGCAACATTTGGTTCTTTATATACTTGCACCAAGACAATTCTAGGCATCAAATAGTTGCTACTTCATGTGCACAGGGCCAGGTAAGAAAAACATGGAAAACAATAACTCTAGCAGGATAAGTCAGTGACTTGGTTCACAACTAACCATAAATATTACAGATGACAGACGATTTAAGTTAAACCTGCATACATTTTTCATACAATTCGGTTTTGTGACTAAAACTTCAATTCTATCTCAATTGCTCTAATAAGAGGAAATGAACAGCAATGACATAATACCAGTACAAATTTTGATCTACAACATTTATCGATAATGACAAGAAGGTAGAGATTAATTTATAAGATAGACTAAGAAATTAATTTATAAGATAGACTAAGGAACTAAAAACACGTATATATCTCGGTAGTGGTACATTCTCGCACCCGGCAAGCAAACGGGTAAGATCACTCTTGAGGCTTCGCACACGCCGAGGTTCCTTGTGCTCACATTCTTGGTCACTCATCAAGTACAGAGTAGCATGCCCTCAAGATCGGCGACGCTTGAGTCCAAGAACGAGCACACGGCCTCTAGTGCGACCTCCAAAGACTGAACTCGAATGGCAGCTCATGCTCGCCCCGATCGCCTCATTCAGACAGTCACCGATCACCAAAGCGAGCCATCCTGCTTCCCCATGGCCATCACCATCATGTTCACTGCTTCGCACCCACCAGGCTCCTCGGCAGATGTTGCCTCAATTGGTCAACAAAGGAGCACCTCGTGCGTGAGAGGGTCCAATAGGAGGACCTCCTCGGCCGTAACGATTGCCTTGATGAATTCTAGGTTGATCACCATCGCCTTCTCCTAGTCTGCAGAATTAATCTTTGTATATTATACCAAAGCTTGGGTTTTCTTGGTTTCTCAACACCAAAAGCGACCCTAATGGTGATTGTTATTATTGCGCGAAGCTCCACCGAGGATGCCGGAGGAGTGGGAGAAGACGGGCCGAGGATGCGGAGGTCGCAGGGGCACGCCAAGGGCGATGATGGAGGCCTTGTCGAGCTCCCGGATCTCGAGGCGCCCCACCGGTCCAGCCGCATCCACAGGCGCCGCCTTCTTCTTGCCGACCTTGCTTTGGACACGGCGCCGCCGCCGTGGCGTCGGCGGCGGGGAGGCGGCGACGGTGGTGGCTGCGTCGCAACCGGCGGCAGAGTATGACGGAGAGGTGGGAGAGGGGAGTCGCTGGGCTTGGGAGGAGGAGGCGGCAGGAGCGAAAAGCGTTGGAGGATGAGGAGGAGGCGGCGGAGGCGAAGAAGGGCAGCTTGTGGGCCGGGTTGTGGTCCGGGGGAGATTGGGGCGCTGGCTGAGCATGAGCGAGCGGCGCGGGAGCGGAGCGAGATTTGGGGCGATCCGGATTTGGGGACGAACGCAGAGTCTGGAGTGCGGTGTCTTGCAAGCGAGCGTGTGAGGTCAGGGTCAGAGAACGTACCATGCCACCAACTGCTGCATTATATTAGTAGAGAAATCTGTGGCATGTGTGTTTCCATTCCATTGAACCATATAGCTGGTCCAAAGTCCAAACGAGACTTGGAAAGATTTTGTGAGAGTGAAGTATTATTAGTATGTTGCCAGTTTCAATTCAGTATCCATTGAACCATATGTCTGCCCTTTTCTTAAAAGTATGTGTTATATTAAGCAAAAACAAAGATTGCTACTGAAAAAAGAAAAAGAAATAACCATTCATACCCGTAATAAATATCGATACTTGATAATGGAAAGTAATGGCAAAACATAGCTACAAGATCTCTGTTCCTTTGTTTTCTTGCTACTTTGCGTTCATATTGTTGATACCATTCATAATGATGAATTGTACATACTCGTAAAATATTTTGATGTTCATTTTTACTTTTCACAATATATACTACTTTGCAACTTTAATTATTAGATTTTGTCACAATATATATCTCCATGCTTTGTGAAAATTTTGATGTTACAATATATTTTGATGTCTCCATGTTTGTGAAAAATTATTTACATCATTTAGGACCTTCATTTTGATGATTTCTATTACTCTTCCATTTTCTTGGTGCTTCCTGTTTTTTATTATGTTTCGAAAATCATAGTAAAGATTTATACTTTTTACTATGTTTGACTATTTTGTCGATTGCGTGGATTGATATCCAAAATATTGTGGAATTGCAAAGCAATGTTGAAGTACATCAATTGAGCTCCAAAAATGATGGTCATGTTGTGTTTTAGGGAACTAAGTTTTTGATGCGTCACCATTGTTGTGTGATGTGGATTAATGAACTTGTGATGTGAACTAAGTCTATAACGAACTTGTGATGTGATTGAAGAATATATGGTTGTTAGATGTGTGATGTGGAATATTTCTGTGAATTGTGATGTGAACTAAGTCTATAATGAACTTATGATGTGATCGAAGACTATATGGTTGTTACATATGTGATGTGAATTGTATGCATGCACTGAATATGTGATCTGTGCATCTGTGAATTTCTGTGAATTTTCTGGGTTTTTTACAATTTTCTGTATTTTTTAATTTATCGACTTATTTTCGCTACCAAAACCGACGAAATAAAACCGATTTAAATTACATGACAGTTGGTGGACGTGGTAGCATGGCCGACGTGTCACGATTATTTTCGTCGGTCGAGGCCGACGAAAATACACTTGCCACCTCAGCACCGAGTTCGTCAGGCGTTCCACGGCGTATTTTCGTCGGCTAAGAGGGCCGTCGAAAATAGTTATATTTTCGTCGATTGCCGTCGAAAATACAACTGTTTTCGTCAGCGTATTTTCGTCGGTTTGCCGACGAAAATAACGATTTTCGTCGGTTTTTGGCTTGTTTTCGTCGGTTCCTGGCCGACGAAAATGCAGTCGTTTCCTGTAGTGTAATATCTTTGTATGTGGTAATTAATGCTAACTGGTATGATTTTATCTTGACTATGCATGGAGCAATACCCACATACAGCAGCAATAGCAAAAGAAATTCTGCATTAAAATCATGCACCAATAGATCATGCTCGAACATACCCTGGACACTCAAATTCTGCGCTAAGTCATGCACCAACAGATCATGCACTCGAATCATAGAAGCACGCTGGACACCATACGCGAACACATTCGCGATAGAAGTACTTAAAGGTTCTACATTCAAAATATGTCGCATACCTTGTCTGTTCTTTGCTATGAAAGCAGCAGCATAACAATTACAAAGAGCTCCACCGGCAATAATGGACTTTGGGAGGCCTAGGTTTGGAAAATAGTGGACTTTGGGAGGCCTAGGTCTGGAACCCATGCACCGTGGAACCAAAAGGAGCAGGTTATGGTCAAAAGTAGCCATTATCATGTACTCATTGTCTCTTTGAGATGTTGCTAACTTGACTTAGCCACTTTGATCTTCAAACTTTTATATAAGATTGTGTTATTATTGAGTCTTTTGCTTGTATAATATAATTTAAATATTATTGACTTATTTTATTGTCTCTTTCACGAAGATATGGAGTAATGATTATGTTATCATAATATTATTTACGTATCGATCTATATTTTGTAGCTTTTCATTTGTGTACTATTGAAATTGAATGTGTTTTTGTAACTTTGTTGGACTACCCAATAAAATATCTTGTTAGATAGTGATAATCTTATTGCATGTTGAACTTATACGATTGGTTAACTAATACTATATATATGTGTGTGTGCACACACGCTTTATACGGTATCGGTTTTCATGCGATATCTGATAAAAAATTATCCTGTACCGTATCGATTCTGCTCCGTATTCGATTTGAATCCGCGATTGTATTATCTTGTATTCGCACTATCCGAATTCGATAAAAAATATGATTTAAAATACAGAAAAAACGATATCTAACCAAATCTGAGCCAATTGCACAATTGCACCCTAGTGGTTGGTAGATGTCATATGGCAAGAACGGGGAGACGGAGAACAACACACTAGACAGTGTAGCAAAGTGCTGATAACTTACATTAAGGCACCGTTTGGCGTAACGGCGGCTTTGTTAAAGCACTTACTATTTCACCTTTTGGATGCCATAGTTGAAACCATCTTGCGTTGAGCCGAAATTTCCTTGGAACTACTAGAAATACTCGCGTTATAATGCAGTCTAGCGTTATGGATATCTGGTAAACTTTAAATAAGAAGTAACAAGTACCAGCACATCCAGATCGTATGAAAATCGCTACCGCACAAGCATAAAACCAGAGCTAGTTCGTTTCTGCAACACCGGATCAACAGAAAAATCAAAACAACACATACGGCAGCAATACCGTACTACCATTTGAAGGCAGCAGTAATGCCTTATGTAAACGCATTAAAATGAACCGTACGAAATATAAAGGTCCCCACGTTTCAAAAGAAATATACAGTCCAGATGTCAAAGCATGTCTTCTTAACAGCATATTACTATCTAGATATCATTTATTGACAGTGGAAAAAAAAACTTTGCACAGGAGCAACTATTACTTTAGTTCAGAAAAACGCTAAAAGCTAGATTTTAGAAACTCAGGTTCCGACCTTCAAATCTTCTGCCCCCTACTCGAAGATACTGTCAGACCGAGTATGTCTGAAAATAAAATAGATTTTTTAGTCCCATGTGTTCACAAAAAACAATTGAAGCAAATGCAGTATGAAGAAATAGATAAAAAGATATTGGACTTGGCATAGAAAAGGATATGTATGTCTCAGCGTGTAAACAATGACCATATTTTTCTTGAGCTTAGTAAGATAGTAGAGAAGAACTCAAAATTATGATCAGGGCATCAAGGTCCATGTAAGTATGTGCCATTAAAAGTACAACAACACCCACATGCATGCTGACAAACTACTGAGGATGAATTTATCCATATTTACATGAGTGCATGCTAACTAGTGAAGTTCACAAAAAATTGTTACTAATTATTACAGAAGAACTTGCAAACTCAATTCATAAAATTACTATCGTATATCTAACTCTCATAACGTTTTGTAGAGCAAAACAATCATGCAGTAAATCAAAGATGACATATTAACTGATATAATATCAATCAAGTAATTTGATTTGTAACTATAAACAAAAACAAGTTGTCATGCAGGCCCTAGCAAGAGATCAAAACAACAGGACAGAGTTACATATATCGCCTTGTGCCTAAAACCAAATCTCTTTCTGATGATAGAAGTAAACACAGCACAACATATTAAAGAATACAAATATCGTTGATTGGACATTCACTGGCTGCTGAACAGATTCCATTATAAATTAGATCTTGTGTTCAACTGTTTACAACAACAACAACCAAGCCTTTTGTCCAGTGTTCGCCAAGGTGCTAGGCACTAGATGAGCAGCAGACTGGTGCCTAATCACCGATTAGGTGGGCTAGGTGGCTGCCTAGGTGGGATAAATCGGCTTAGGCAGCTAGGCAGGAGGATAGAGCCTAGTGCCTAGCTGCCTAGGCGAGCTAGGCGGCCGCCTACGGGAACGGCTAGAAGGGAGGGTGGGGTCTAGCTCCTAGGCAGCCACCTAGGGGAACAATGCTTTTGTTCCAAACAAATTGGGGTAGACTAGGAATAAAACCTAATAAAAGTCTTGTGTTTAACTGTTTACAAACCAAAAAAAGGAACATCTTATCACATGCAAAAGCAATTATTCTCTCTGTTCTTTTTAAAATTATGTTACTAACTTGCACGTCTCCAAGATGTGACTTTGATTATTACATTTTATAACTCCATGTCAGTGTAAATTAATAAAATTATAGAATTATGAAAGTACTTCTAACTACAAATCTAGTGATATAATTTTCATATGTTTGATGTAGATAGTTTTAAACATACTGCTTATATCCGGCTTCTAACATATTACAGAATAGCAAATATTGTGAAATGCAAACTATATGTTGTTAATGATAACAGAAGGCTATAGCCCAAATTTCTAAATTGCAAATGAAAGCTAGAAGTCGTCCCTGGCTCACTGCAAGTCTCAAACGATGCCATGGGGAATGCCTGGTACCATGTTAATATCCTTAAGACAATGTTTTTGGATGCTAATGAAAAAGTTGCCAGGAAATTAAATCCCAACATAGTACTCGTCTAACAGGAAGTATCCAATGCAAACCCATGTTTTGGCCTTGGGTGCTAACATGTAAAGTCCCAAATCAGCACAGATACTTCCCACACTAACTGTGGCAAAAGAAAACAATTAACAAGCTAAATGCTATTCACAATTATTTTTTTACATGATGTAGTTAAGCACAAATGTGCAAGATAATAGGGAAACAGGATCAGAATATATATTTAAGCGAGTTCCAGTGAATCACAGCATTTTTTGTAGTATGGGAATAATGCACACTTGTTGCAGCAAAGCTAACTTGGGTCAGGATATTTATCAAATGAACAGGATTAGCCTGCATCAGGATAAAACCTTATTTCTTACTCCTGGGGCAGTAAATAATCAAATATAAGCCACAGGTTAACCCATTAAGATGCACTAAGACTCCTTGACACTTCTAGTGACAGGTAGGTTTTACCAAACAGCAAAAGACTGGAAATGGCATTAGTGATGAGTTGTGTGGGAACATGAGAGGGGGTAACCGATCAGACCTGAGAAGAGGATAATGAGGAGTCGACAGAGAGTCCATTGTTCTTAGTGCTGTGCAGGTGAGTCCTTGGTACCATGTGGACTTGAAGAGGGAGCTCAGCAATAGCTGGAGAAAAAAAAAACTTGTATAAGCAGGAAATATCTTTCTTCCAAATAGATTGAACTGGATAGTCACCAGATTCTGATCTTATCCAAAGAAATTTTTATACATGCATGGAATTTTGTTTGCCTGCAGAGTCAAGAGAGTTTCCCTGCTGGATTGTCAGATCTGGCCTAATCCAGGGGTTTGCCAAGCAGGACATGGTTTTTTAGCTTTTCAGAAGTTATTCTCAGATCATGCAGCAACAAGACGAGTGATTCATTTTCATACAAGCATTGAAATATTTTTTACTTTCTATATTCCTTTTAACTTTATCTCCCCTCAAATGAAAACCAATTCCATGAAATCTTAGCTAATCATTCATAAGGTACATCAGATATGTAATTTTTGGGACAATTATTCAACATTCAAAAATATGCAAGCATGATAACATACTATTGTTCTGGGACTCCATAGGATGTTTTGCTTCAGTGATATTATTTGGCATATGTCAAGGCACTTGATAACATTCAACATTATTGTCTTAGTTATTAAGACAATGTAGTGAGACCAACAATACCTTGCCCAGGGCTACCAATAGATGGCTGGGAAGAGTCTGCAACACGACGAAACTCCACAACCGCCTTGAAATCTTGCCACGGCTTAACCCATACCTTGGCGCTATACAGACTTTTCTTCCCAGCATCAACTACCTCCAACATCAGTTCATGCAAGGTCCCGCCGCCACCACCTGTCGCTTCGCCTTTACCACCCGTGCAAACTCCAATGCAGCACCCTGAACAACAAGATTAATATCAGAAGAAGCCAAGCATGGTATACTCCGAGAAATAATTTACCCTATCAAAAAATATGAGCATTTACCACGATATCTCATAAGACCTGATAACAAAATCTTAAAATTCAATTTCCCCTAGAAATATCTCAGGAAGCACCCAAACAACATGGCAGAGAGCAACTCAATCCACAACCGGCTAGTCATAAGCAAATAAAAATCACACAATTGCGTGATAATCAGAAGATCCATTAACGGACTCAAGCAGTTTAAAACATGGGATAAAGAGTAAATTGCTAAAGTTGCATATGTTTCCACTTAGGACAACGAACTCTGGAATTCAACAATTAGGTCTCCAAACTTGCATAAGTGGTTCAATTTTTCCTCGTGCATAATATCATTAAACTTGAAATGATCGAACCTATGCGAAGCGCTTTTGCAAGCTTAGGGACAATATTTAGCTTCTTCAGCTCATGGACCAAAGTACCAAACTGTAGCACCGTGTAGGGCGACACAATTTACTTCGAAGACAGAATTCATATCGACCGAATTTGGGACTCGAGAGGGGAGACGGGACCGCGGCGCACCTGGTTCTTGTTGTGCTCGGCGACGGCAAAGCGCGCAGCGTCCTCGGCCTCGGCCAGCTCGCGGATCGCAGCGAGCATGCCCCGCACAAGGCCGCTCTCGTCGCCGCCGAGGTGGAACCCGGCGGCCCCGGGGACCGCCGCGGCGGCGGCGGCGACGACGAGGAGCACGGCAAGGGCGAGGGCGGCCCCGGGGCACCCGCGGCGAAGCATCGTCGCGGCGAGCAGCTGAGCTCTCCTCCGATCCCGAGCTTTCGATCGGTTCGCGAGTTCACGTCGGCGTATGGTGCTTGGCTGCTCGCTTTGCTTCCTGGGTTGGGGAAAGCGAGTCGAGTGGGGGCAGGTTGGTTCGGTTAGCGTGGAGGGGACAGCGACGGGTTCTCCAATCCGAGCCGTCTGCACTTTGGATCGGACGGTGCATGATAGATCGACACGGACGTGGTTTGTCTGTGTCTGGTGTGCAGCCAAAGCTAAAAAGATGTGTTTTGGATTAGGGAATTTCATTGAAATGTTTTGGATCTAGTTTAAATTTAAATTAAATTCTAAAATCCCTTAAGAAATTACCATTCATCTAAACATGACCTAAGAGTTTATGCACTGCATCTTTTTTTCCTTTTTTTTGAAATTAGGAAAAGGAAATAAAGTATGGTCTATCTGACATAAATATAACCTATATGGATATGTATTAACATATGACCCAATTGTATGGTCAACATGATATTCGAAACCTGATTGTGTTAGCAATAGAGGTGGACGTCGTACCCGGCATGGGCTTATTATGCTTCGGGTCTAAACTGTACTAAATGACGGCTCATTGTACTTTCGTCGTGTCGGTAAAAATGGTTCGGCTCACTTCTCGAGCCGAGCACGATCTATTTGCGCCGTGCTTCGCTTCGTGCGTGCCGATCCGCACCGATTTATTTATACTATTGCTACGAGAGGAAATGACCATGGATTGATTTTTTTTCTTTATCTGTTTAGGACTTCCTTTTTCTCTAGTCAAAACAAAATCTTATTGTTTTATTCTTCTCGATTTCCTTGATTCAGTTGCTTCTTCCAGTCATATGCATGCAGCTATACATTTACTCCTTGATTTGCTCACGTACACATATAACGCATGCATGCATTCTCTTCCTTTTCTCTAGCCCATCTAAAGTTTTCTTCCTTTACTCCTTGATTTGCTCACCCACACATATAACGCAGGCACTCACGGACTGTTTTGGGCCAGGCCGGGCCGTCTATCGTGTCCGATTGGTAGGCAAGACAGCTCGAACAACCGCGCCATGTCACCAAATTATTTAGAACGATTCATCTTAGTCATGGGTCAAGCTGGATCAAATATGCCTCGTGCCGGCCCGAAATGGCCTGACCAGTGCCCGCTTCTAGTTAGCATCAGAACACCAAACACAGAGCTAGCAACGCTGCAACGGGAGCGTTCCAATGTGTAATAAATTTTATAAAATTTGGTTGACAAAACAGCTCTAAAGAGGTTGAGCAGCTAGACAATAAAACCGGCATCCATATGGTACTAATCATCATCTTTACTATTACAAATGACCTACTAGTGGTGAATGTTGTCTGTCTTCGCCATTCCAAGTTTCACCCACCTTTTATCAAATCTCTTGTCCACCCCTAAAAATTCTATAACCAAAAAATTACCTCGTAACAAATAAATTAACTACTACCTTATCATTGGCTTAACAAAATTAATCTTATCTCTGCTAATAGAAGACATCGTAAGTTCGCTCAGCTCACCTAGATAAACTCAACCAACATCATCAAGAAATAGCTTGTCGCGTGCATCTTCTTCCCGAAAGATAACATTGCCCGTGCCGTGCGCCCGCATCAAGGCTACCGCCCAATGCAAGCCACCTTTCTCGTTCTTCAGTCCCTTTGTTACTCACGTCTAGTACGTCCTTCAGCCCCTCTGGTACCCACATCTAGCATGTTGTCTTCTGTGTACATAGACTCAACCGAATGGGACGAGTGTACTTTGCCACGCCGCCACCACGTTGTCGTGACAAGATGAGTGCTGCGCCATCACTAGGCCTTGCCGTCATCGTCATTGGCGACAACGGGATAGAAGGGTCATTGGCCTTGCTGTCACCGCCGTCTTTGGGGTGGACGACGGACCGGAGAGGGCCTTGCCACACTCAAACTCATCCTTGAGCTAAATGCGACAGCACCGTCACCAGGGAAGAACTGAGAGCGGATGAGAACGAGCGGATCTGATGACAGCACAACTTGGAAGGACGGATCTAAGGATGACGTGACCAGCAAGGAGAGAAGGCACCGGATCCAACGTTGCCATCACCGGAGAAGCACAGCTGTTACAACACAGACAATCTGCTAGTTTGTATAATAAAGCTAAGACGTCCATATATAAATATCATGATCAGCATTAAGAGTGTTTACATGGATCATCTTGTTTACATTTTAGACCAAAAATATAAATTTAATTCACTTTATTTTAGCCTACAAGTCTCAAATACATGATCAGCAGCATTTTAACTCGTCTCAAATACTGCTCTGCTATAGGTCATCGCCTCACACAAGACCAAATGCTATTACAAGACAATTCCCAGATTCATCTTAAATCCACTAAATTAGCATACAGAAAACAAGGCGAGTAGACCGTTTATCGTTTATTATCTGGCCTGCTATTTATCAAGGATCCTCAGGCAACCCTGCCACTCTTAAACCATCTTCAGTTCAGCAAAATTCCCAGCCATCCTCGTTGGAATCCCGCCGCTTGCTATTGTCTCTATCAGCTACGTCGGAGCCATCTAACACTTCCACCGTCCTCTCATTGCCTTCCGGATCCTCAACCACCGGACTAGCACCTTCGACGACTGTATGTTTATCTGTAGACTCAACTGCTTCAATGGTTCTATTTGAGGAACTCCCACTCTTGTGAAGTGAAGAATGCAGCGAAGACGAGAGGCTTGAAATTGTTGATCGCTGTAACTTGCTCCATGATAAGCGCTCATCCACTATTCGCTTGAGTTCTAACACATCCTCACAGATCACAGCCATCTCACCTCTGCATAAGAACAAGGATATGAATTACAATTTCAACTATCTACTATCCTTGCTACGAATCATTTAGAGTTGGCTGACATGTTACGTAGACAAAATGCTAGAACAGTTATGAACATTACACTAAAATAACTAAAAATAATACATGATAAATATGTCATTCAAAATCTCAATCATTGTTTGGCTGAAAAGAGTATTATACAAACCCCATACTGGTGTTATAACCAAACTACACAGGCATTCTTTTGATTTTTTAAGGTGTAAGAGCAATATGTTAGTGAGCATCTCCAAAGATGAAAAAAGATCAAATAGTCCAAAGTTCCAAACACAAACAGTCAAACATTTATATTAATACTTGAGAGGTAAATAAGCTAAGACAATTTATTACTGAATGAAACAGCTTAGCAATGTTGAAGTAGCTGAGATGAAATGAGAACTTACTGCAATGTATCAACAATTTGACCCCGCTCAACCAAAAAGTCCTTCAGCTGTCCACCCAACAATACACATAATAACATAAGTAATTGAAAATAATTTCAGTCTAATTCATTATGTTGTCCGTTCTTAAACATGGGTTATTTTTACTTTTATCAGTGCTGAAAGAAGAGATGTGCATAGATTCCTCAAAAGCAAAACTACCCACACAACATTTTTATTAGATTGAATAAATAATGATTATACACACACACACACACACACACGGAGGGTATGTACGCGTAGTATACGAGTATATAAGATCATCTAGGTGGTATGTACATTTTTTCAGAGGTGGTATGCACATTTTTTGGATATACTCCTTTTTATGTGCATGTATGAAGGTATTTGCAAAATACGCTAAAAAGCATGGTCTCCCTTGCAATTTTTCTATGTGG
This sequence comes from Guadua angustifolia, assembly GCA_036346375.1. Lineage (NCBI taxonomy): Eukaryota > Viridiplantae > Streptophyta > Magnoliopsida > Poales > Poaceae > Guadua > Guadua angustifolia. Next base: position 34,032,462 of record CM070509.1, on the reverse strand, counting down.
CTCACATTGAAGTATCTTATAATTAGTGTATGAGTGTACCCAAAGTGATAAAGGAGTATTTCAAATTCGTTTAGATAGTATTTCAGAGGTGGGAGTAACTACACCCGGGAGTAAAAGATATTTTTCCTATATATATATATATATATATATATATATATATATCAGTTGTATAGTAGTGTGTCTTACAAAACAAGAAATAACACATAAACAAAATGGAAATACTTCAATTCATAAAAGTTGCATATTAATACCTTCAAGTTCTCCTCTGCTTGTTTCTGCAGCTTTCTTGATTCTTCAACAATAGAATTAATCTCCTTTTCCTGTTCATTAAGTAGTGCCTGAGCGGAGGCTTCTTTTTCAATTTTTTCCTTCTCAGCTGCTTCAATTTCTTGTTGTGCAGAAACCAATCTTTCCTCAAGAGTTTGGCGTATCTGTATAGATTAAATTTAAAGATCACTTTTAGCGTCCATTCAACTTAAAATTGTAAATAATTTTTATGTAACTATATGTGTCCAACATTAACCAAACTATTTTAAATTCTCAGCAATTTTCCCTTTCTGAGTTTTTTATAAAATAAATGTGTCAGATTATAGAACATAACAATTGAAGGCAACTGGAAAAAAATGAGGAATTGCAGACCATCCATTCCATGTTTTGGTAGGACGATTAGTCGAAGTAGAAAATTTTCGAACATCTTCCACCATCAAAGAATTAACATCATGCCAACTATAGTTTATAAACTTCGAGGGCCATTCACTTTACTTTTCAATTTTCATGCAGGATAGTAGATATGTACAAAATACAGTTGGCATTAATGAAAACATTAAGATAACACCTCTTCAATTACAACTAGATAACCATTCCTCTCATCTGACAGCCTCTGAAGTCGAGATTGAAGCTCCCGTGCCTCTGCGACTAAAATAGTTTTCTCGCCAAAAACCTCACCAGCATGCTGTACATAGCACAAGTGGTCAGATTCCTTTAGGCTAGACAAATCAGAAGTTTCCACTTTTATGAAATATTCAGGGAAAAAATAGGACAAACCATATCATTTGCTTCCTTTGCATGATTCAACATATCTTTGAGCTCCTCAACTTTGGTGAGAATGCCTGTACCAGCAACTGATGATTCACACTTGGCCAATTTAGCCTTTTCTTCAAGAAGTTCCACATCCTCTATCATCTTAGTAACCAATTCAAGAGAGGGAAACAGATCATTCTGCATTATTTCACAGCACAAGAATAAGCATCGAACTTCAATAATGACCTGTGAATCAACCATTATAATATACAAGGTACATTTTATTTTTTAACTAAATTAGTGTTTACAGGTTTATAAAATTTAGTACGTGTTAGAAAGAGACAAATGAAACACATAAAACATGGTCGATTCAGTTTCTCGCACAGAAGAATTCAGGAAACTCATGCATAGTTTGTAGTTCTTTAGAAACTAAAGGAGATAGTAGCTACAGAAAATATGAAGTAATTGTAGGTAGAATACTGCTTGCATCAAGTTAGCCCAGGCCTCAGAATGGCTCAAAGTGGCTCCTGGACAACCACCTCTTCTTGAACAAACTTACATTTTTTTTCCTATCGTAGAAATTTGTTACTTCATCTTAAAGATACTAGATGCTAGTCAGCACTAATACTCCTGCACATCCCTGATTATGGCCAATATGCAAAGAATGCACTGAACACTCCTCCTGACCATCCCCCAAAAAGATTTCACTCAACCAACTTTAGCCTGGTCTGACTACTGGCTACAACAAGCCAGTTAACACCGAAGACGCATTTGCAAGCTACTATTACTCTCCTATAACTTCAAACAATGGCTATCGAGTCTTCCCACTCTTCTTTATTCTACATCAAAATAATCTTGGTTAATATGTCATTATTCTTACTTTTCATTCTTGCTATCAACTAAAAGCAATGAACTAAAATAGTACTTTTAGCGTCGTTCGTCTTTCACTTCATTTTAGTACATGAAACATGAGATATTGAGGTTGACTTGTTTGTATAATGCTAAAGCATTCACTTTTAGTAGAGTGCACGTCGTGCTTAGTCTCCCGTTTCAATCCAAAATACTTAGTATATTAACACACCATAACAATCACCCAAAATGGCTTTGTTTTTCATTCACTTGCTTTTAGTAAGCAAGTCATGAGATTGACTTAGATATGTAACACCCTAGCCATGCAATTTTTCAAGATAAAACAAAACAGTGTGCACGTCAAATAAGAAAAAAAGTATGATCAATCAAATAAAGTGCAATCCACATACCCACAGGTGCATGTGACCAAACACACACGCGTGTGCTCATGGGAGTGAATGTACAAAAAAAAAAGCATATACAGAGTTGCAGATAACAAATGGTTTGAAAAGGCTAGCACAGTTCAAGTTTTAACAAATGGAGTACCTTATTGTTTTTGGCATCAGCAATAGAATCCTCAAGTGACTCAATACTAACAGAATGGCTTGAATGAGTTGAAGCCATGAAAGCAAAGTGGTTCAAATTAAGATCAGGAAGCAAGTCAGTTTTAGAAGACAAGAATGTGTCACCATTCTCAACTATATTCCCTGACTGCTGCTTGTTACAATCAATGCCATCACTGTTGGTATCCTTCTGTTCTAAGACTCCATCAGACCCAACAGAGGATTCACCGATATCTGGAATGGGAAAATTCAGCACAGGTGCAAAAGCATCTTTTTCAATACTGAGAATTCCAGTTGATACTTCGTTGTTGGAAACACCAGCAAAAATCGTTGCCCAAAAGGGATCATTGACATCATTCATGTCCGCGTAATCACACGGAAGCTTCAATAAATTATTATCCCTGGCAACGCAATCCCAAACTGGGATTGTGTTGTTGGAATCTTGCTCTTGGACTTGTGCAACATTAAGATCTATGTTGTCATTCCCATTTTCTCCAATGAGTGATTCAGCAAAATACTCACCTGGTAAATATCCACCATGTACAACTTCATTTTCTGAATGAGCCAAGTTTCTCTCAGAACAGGGATTTAAATTTCTATCAATAAGTTTGGAAGTCAAAGCACATTGATTATCATTAAGTTCAGGGACAGGATGGGAAGGGAAACTTAGTTGTTCACTCGTCCCTTGGTATGACTGAGGCCTTCCCACATCTGGTTCACCGACAGCATTTTCTTGCGTGTCAGTTATGACCTCTCTGGAAGATGTGCATTGTGCAGAATCAACACTTCCATTAACTTCATCAATACGCATATCATGCCCTGATGTGACAATCCACTCATTACTCATTAGCATAAGTTCAGAAACTGGGAAGGGTAATAACTGACAGTATTATGAGAGAAAATATGCTTGTAATTCAATGAAGAAAAGGACTGTGTCCAGATTGGCTCTAAATTAAAACAAGCTTGAGCTCAATGAGGCAGACAAAAAATTAAGCCAATCATAAGAAAATTCAGCCTCACAGCCTTGACTCAATACTAAACATTGAAAACATCATTGAGCAACTTAAATTTCAAACAGTCACTGACTCACTGGTAAGTTACCCTAGTGACAAAACTACATGAGTTTGCTTTTGGCTCTCAGCATTATCCTAGACCCAGGAGATTTAAAAAACCACAAGTCCACCATCCCTTCACAGGACTATCAACTATTCATGCCCAACATCTTCAATTAGATCTATTTTACAGCAAGGATATAAGATATGCCAACAAAAGCACCCAATTGAAACATAGTTGACACTATGCACAAATAGGACCATAATCTCAATCTCTGTACTTACCAGCAGATGATGGAGTTCCTGTTTCATGCATAACATGACTAGCAGATGAAGTTCCAACAGAATCGGTAACAGATGCCAGGCCTTCGTGAAGAGCGCAAGAAGCCCCGACCGAACCTGCCATAGACGGCATGACATCGTCCAGGACAGCCACCACCGCGGAATCAACATCCTTCTGGTGTTCAATGGCGACGGCCTTCAGTATACGAGTATCAACCTGCAGGGAAGAAGCAAATAAAATAAAATTACCACTCCGACGGCAGCCGTGGACGACACAAAACCTTGCAATGCGGAATTGCGGATTATCCATGCACATGACACACAACGCCCCTAATAATCAATCCCATACTACTAGATTTTCCGGAAGGGCACTAAAATCGCATCTCGCCTCACCGCGACCGGCACCTCGTAGTCCCACTGAAAATCACTATATCAATCTGTAACCAGTTCTTCTCGCAAAAAGTAATAATAATCTGTAACCACTTCACCCATAGGTTACACCACCAAGAACCCAAACCCGCGCCGCAGAAGAAAAATCCCTCTTTTCCCTCCCCCTTCCCCTCCAATAAACAGAAATACCTCCTTGGGAGATGGAAAGGAGAACCGATCGATCGTACTTGGGGGAAGAGCTCACGAAGCGAGAGGAAGACGGCCGTGTGATCGCCCATCTCCGAATCCTAGACGCGGCGCAGAAGAAGAACCCCCCAAGAACCAAGTCCCCGGAAGTACGGCTCCGATGGCAGCAAAGGGTGAGATTAGGTTGTGTCGGGGGGTTCCACCTCTCTGATCGCGCGAGGCGAAGTGGAGCGAAGCAGGAAGGCGAGGAGGTCGAGGGGAGGGAGGAGAGTCGACGGATGACGGCTTTTACCAGGTCGCCATCGCGTCCTTTTTACGGTTAGGCCCTCCCAGTTTATTTTGTTAGTATTATTAGCTAGGGACTCATCACTTTCCCCGTTTTAGTTTCTAAAAACCAATAAACCTCTCGAATTGTTCAGTTTTTAAGCGATTTTTAACATAAGACACAATTTATATATAACTAACAACAGCCAAGAGCTAAAAACTATGTTGAATCTGCTTTTACAGTTTATTATTAAAGGACATTAGCTATTTATTAAACGGTCATTAAAAAAAACTATAGCCGTTTTTTAGCTTAGAAAAACCAAAAAGTAGTTTTTCAGAAAAGTTATAGCTCCTTTAAACATACCCTTAAAACTTGAAAGATGGACAAGATGGTTATTGAATACTCCTATATTGCTACATCCTGGATTTTGGTTTTTATTGAGTAGTTTCTTAAGAGTGTTTTTCCTCCGTGCTAAATTTAATATACTATCTTAAAAGAGATAATACTGCGTGACACAATTCAAGAAAGTTTGTTCGTGGATTTGGCAAAAATTCTGGAATCTGGCAGATTTTTTGCTATTTAGGATATGTTTGTTTTTACTTTAGATTATCTAAAAGTTGATTCTGGATTAAAGTTGTAGAGAAGCTGATTCTTCAAAAGCTAGAGTCTAAAAGCACATATAAAGTGAATTGTGAGTTGTAATGTATATAGATGGGTTGGATTGTGAGAATCGAATTCTAAAATTAAGCTGTTTATTTTTTATTATACTTTTGAAGCTATATAATCCAGAATCAAAACTAAAAACAAACAGATCTTGATACGTTTTTGCTAACGAGAATAATTCCTTAGGCACGAAGGAAGGACAGGACAGCCACCCGCTGCTAGGCTTGTGTTTGGTCGTTTAAGATGGTGATATATATACTGTCGCTGTAAACCGTTGTTGTTTCCACTAATAATTCAGTTGTCACTCGGCAAAATCATGCTCTTACCCTTAAATGTTTCTAAGTGATAGGAACTTGCATCCTAGCAAAAGCAACAAGGAGTTATCGATTTGCGGATACCAACATAGGCACAATAGAATCACGCGATACATACCAATGCCGTAGACATCGGTATATCACAGATTCCAAAGATGTCACAACAAAGCTTCCGAAGCTATCACATGACCATGACCTGACTAGCAAGATGTTGCTAAAACATGAAAGGGGTTCCAATGGAAGGTTACAAAAGTACAGATAAAACCGCCAGGCTACACCATCTGGCTGTTTGACTCGGTTCAATACAATGGAGCCACAGTGCGTTCATTTTAAGTGAAAAGTTTAATCTGGCTGGTGAACATTTTGAAGCTAATTGGAGCAAAAGATAGGAGCTAGTTAACCTAAAGATGACTAATCGTCGTCCTGCTCAACCTTCAGGTCCTGCAACTTCGAGTCCAGCCCACCATTATCCTCGTCCCCATCCTCTTCCTCATCATCATCATCTTCGGCCTCTCCCTCAGGATCGTTCTCATCTAGCGGGCCAAGCACATCCAGCGTGTTCTTACCACCCTTCAGAATCTCCCTCACCTCATCAATCCCTTCGTCAGAGATGAAATTCGCATTGATGTTCAGTTGCACAAAACCTGGCTTGTTTGTGATTGCTTGGGCAAAGCACCGGGCTCCAACCCTCTGCAGCATATTTGTGCTAACATCAAGCTCCTTCAGATCTAAATGGCTGTCTTCCAATACCTTTGCAATCACCACAGCACCATCATCCTTCAGTTCATTCTCAGCCAGGGTCAGCTTCTTGAGGGATTGCACTGCTGTAAGGCAATCTGCTAAAGCTTGGGCTGCTTTGGCAGTTATTTCATTTCCAGCCATTTCAAGGACCTCCAACTGAGGTGCTGACAGTTTCAGGGCATTGGCAATTGCTATTGTACCCTTGTCCTCAAGATTGAGGTCACTGAGATACAGCTCAACAAGATCAGGAAGCTTTGGAAGGGTTTTGCTGAGAGCTATTCCTGCCTCAACGCCAAACAAGTTGTCCCTGAGATCAAGCTTCTTCAGAAGAGTACATGTCCCTAATGCCTCGGCCAACGCCACTCCACCATCAGATCCTATCCTTGTTGCTGAGCACCTAAAACTCTCTAGATTTGGAGAACACTTAACCATCTCAGCAATTGACATAGCACCTTCATCTCCAGTCATATTGTTGTGGAAGTGGAGGACCTTGAGCTTCTCAGTTGAAGGAATAAGCTCACATAGAGCTTTTGCAGCTTCCTCTGATATACCATCATTCATCACATAGAGTTCTTCCAGGTTGTCCTGTGATTTCAGAAGCTCTTCAAATGCCCTGACACCCTTCTCACCTAAAGCATTGTCAGAGATGTTCAGGTATCTCAGTACAGACCCCTCTAATGCTTTGGAGAATATGCGCATCACATCAAGGGCTTCATCCTCAGGCCTCCCTGCAACAAAATCTGAGATATCTACCTCCGTGAGCTGCTTTTTGATTGATTCAAGAATTGGCCCAGCAACACTGGCAGCACCAATACCAAAGCTCCGGTTGCTGAAGCAAATCCTTTTATACGAGTTTCCTGGTTTGGTAAGCGGACTCAGAAGTTCCTTTGCTTCATCTGCCTCAATAAAAGCACGCTTGCCAGCAGATATATCAAACACAGTATCAGCAGGCTCAAGAGGTGTATCAACAACATGTGCTTCTGGTTCTGCAGTTGTCCTTGGGCCTCTTTTCAGGACATCCAGCATCAGCTTGCTAGTTTCCTTTGCATATAGCTGGACAGCAGAACTCCCATCACCATCAGGCTCCTCCTTGAAATGCTCATTTGCAGAAGCAAAGCACATCTCTTCAATCCTCTTAGCATTCTCGTGAGCCTCTTCTTTGCCCAAAAGGCCATATTTGCGAGAAAAGATTGACTCGGTGGACAGGTTCTTGGTCATCCTCTCTACAAGCATCAGACGAGTGCTTTCACTTGGTGGCCACAGCTTGATGGAAAATGTCCGGGGTTGGAAATCTTGCGCCGTTGAATCCATGTGAAAATATGGCACTTCAACAACCTAATTGTAGATCACCAAGTATTAGCATGATTATAAATTGTAATTACAGAAGATGAAGCAATAGCTAATGATGCAATATTAAGTCAACAACGTAATTAGTGGAGCAATTGGAGTGCCTGTCCCAAACGTACCAAACATTCGTACCAAGAGGAATTAAACTAAACACCAGTTAGAAAGAAATATTTTAGACCTTCACTTTAATAACAACAACATCAATTCATAAAGGCAAAGACATTTTGGTCAAAGTTGTTAGATATAATCTTGTCATTAGCCTTTGCATGTTTATTTATTTTGCATACATGTGTAACTAGAAATAATGCGCAGCGGCAGATCAAGTGCATAGCAGCAAAACGTGTGAGACTACTGAGCTGTTGTTGCCTTGAGCCGGCACGTACGCACGGTGCGAGACCATGCCGTGTGACACGGTAAGTGCATACGTGTGTGAAGTGCATAGGGGATAGACACGATCAGGAGATGTAACTGCATGTGAACGTGTGGTGTGGAGATGCATGAGTTGCGATGACGACGGAAGTGATTTTCGATGCGAAGGAATAGGTCTTGCGACTGGGCTCATGCATGGAAACCGACGTTAAAAATGGTAGCGTGTGATTCACGCCACATGCGACTATCAGCCCTTGATTAGTGTGTGCATGGTCATTAGTGGTCATTAATGGTGGCGTGAGTTTAGGAATGTTTCCAACAATCATGGCGTGAGGGATGGCCAAATGATTTGGCTGGCTCTTATTTCTTTCCTTGCATGTACTCTTTCCTTGCATGTACTCTTGAGTCTATATATGAATGGAAAATGACGTGAGTTTGTGTGGCGTCAAAAAACCAAAGCTTGCTAGCTTGTGCTACTCAATTTCTTGTGTATTTTGCGTCCACCAAAGTGAGTGCGTGAGTGTTTGTGATAAACACTTGCCTGAGCAAGGAGTGATTCCAACAAAAGTGGTTTGAGTACAATCCAAATATCTCCTTCAGGAGATCAACAACCCATTTAGCAATTATAGAATAATGAAGTTTAACCCAACAAAAAAGGAATGTGTCATGTTGTTATGTTATCATCAAGGGTCTATAACTCTATATTATATGGCTTAAATGGCTTATGATAGTATACAACCAGCAGTGCTATTGAGCATATATTGCTTCAGACCACAATAAGCTGATCTATTTGATCAAACCAAGCTTACAGCTACTGCAAATTTATACGTTGCCAGTTCCCAAGTCATGTGTTCATTTCAGCTTAGATTTTAGTGAATGAATCGCAAAACAAAGGCATGTAGCTTAGATTTGAGAAATACCCATTCTACAAATGAAATCAAACACTTACGTATCTAGATTTGTTCCCTTTTCAACAACGTCGGACTACTTCAATCTTTCTAATCTTAACCAACGCATCCAAAAATGCCTAACTGACCGACTTGAAGCGCTCGAGCCACGGGAGGCGGAGAGCGGCGAAGTGCGCTTCCGATGTCGAGGACCCCGCGCGTCACGTCAAGCTAGCCGCCGTAAATAGAGGATTTGAAGAAGCTTTCGGACTAGTATCAGGCAAAGAAAAGAGATCGCACACGCACGCAGAGAGAGAAGGGGGGAGGAGGACAGAGACGGCTAACCGGAAGATGGCAGGAAGCGGCGGCGCGAGGTCCTGCGTAGGGGGAACTGGAAGTGAAGAAGCGGCGGCCGGCGGCGCTGCGGGAGTGGGGTCTTTAGGGTTTTCAGGGCGCGGTTGCGGTGTCGCTCCCTGGCCGTCCGATCGGGAAGTTTGCGGCGATGGAGGGGTGGGGATGGTCTACGCAATGCTGCTCTATGATCTCTAACTGTCTCTTCTCTAGCTGTATTACCGATCAATCTTCAGATCCCCTTGACGTAGTCTTCCCTCGCCCTTATATAGGAGAAGGAAGTCATGCTGTGAACCACCTGAATACTGAATCTATCTGCTGTGGAGTCCATCATCCATAATCTTCGCTGCATATTCGAGCTTTCATGAATATCGGGCGTACTCGAGTTGATTTCTTCGTAACGGAAACATGCTCAACTCCTTCCCTAATACGTGGATATCCTTCCGCGTATATCCTGTCTCGTAGGATCAAGCCTGAGATATACACGATTCCCTGCATGCACCCTCTCGCATATTTGGTATATTCCTTTTGAGTTTCCTGTATACAGTCATACCCCATATTTAGGTATTCGACGGTCCTCACAAACAAGCTCCTAGGAAAGTCAAGGAAGAGATCTTTTATAAGGTAAAAGTAGAGATTGAGAGACTGTTAGAAGCCGGTTTCATAAGGCCATGTAAATATGCCGATTGGATTTCCAGTATAGTACCTGTCGGCAAAAAGGATTCAGATAAGATCCGAATATGCATAGATCTCAGAGGTCTCAACAAAGCTACTTACAAATATGAATATCCGATGCCTATAGCTGATAGACTTATCGATGCTGCATCTGGAAATCGCATTATTAGCTTTATGGATGGTAATGTTGGATATAATAAGATATTCATGGCTGAAGAGGATGTAAGCAAGACCGCCTTTAGGTGCCCAGAATCAATCTGTTTGTTTGAATGGGTACAAATGACTTTTGGATTGATTAGTGCGAGGGCAACTTATCATAGAGCTATGAACTTAATTTGCCATGATTTGATCAGATATTTAGTGGAGATCTATATTAACGATGCGGTGATCAAGTCCTATGAAGAGGAACAACACTTAGCCGATATACAAACAGTGTTGGGGAGATTTAGAAAATATGGTATGAAAATGAATCTGAAGAAATGTACATTTGGGGTATCGGCCGGTAAATTTTTGGGTTTCATGGTACAAGAAAGGGGAATCGAGGTAAATCCCGATAGGGTGAAAGCCATCATGGAGACAGAACCTCCGACAAGTAAAGTCAAACTACAACAATTGATTGGAAAGATAAATTACTTGAGAAGGTTTATCTTTTATCTATCAGAAAAGATGGTTTCTTTTTCTCCATTGTTAAGGTTAAAGCATACGGAGAAGTTTGTGTGGGGTGAAGAGCAACAAAAGGCCTTTGATGCGATTAAGCAGTATTTGGCCAATGCCCCAGTTCTCATGGCTCCAAAGAAGGGTTTACCTTTTAAACTGTATCCATCTGTCCAAGAAAAGACGATAGGTGTTGTGTTGACTCAAGTTTATGAAGGGAAAGAAAGTGTTATATTTTACTTAAGCCGACGGATACTTGATGCAGAAACAAGGTACACATCAGTTGAGAAGTATTGCCTCTACTTGTATTTTGCTAGTGCTAAGTTGAGGCATTATCTACTGACTAATGAGTGCAAGGTGGTGTGCCAAACTGATGTTGTCAAATATATGTTGAATGCTCCAATTGTAAGAGGTTGGCTTGGAAAATGGGCTTATGCTTTAATAGATTATGATTTGACATACGAATCGGCTAAAGCAGTCAAGGGACAGGTACTAGCCGATTTTGTGGCTGATCATCGGCATGAAGAGAGCTTAGTTGATGTTGCCCCATAGGTATTATTCTTTGGTGGATCGGTGTGTAGTCAAGGCTGTGGAATCGGCTTGCATATAGTATCGCCTCGCAGGGCAAGCTTTGGTTTTGGTGTAAGTATAAACCCAACGTGTTCAAACAACCAAATAGAGTACGAAGCTTTAATTAAAGGGTTGCAGCTATTGCATGACGTTGGAGTCATTTCAGTTGAAGTATACGGAGATTCTCAACTTGAAGTAAATCAGATGTCTGGGGAGTTTGAATGCAATGATAAAGTGATGTGTCAATACTTCGAAAGGGGTTTGGAGTTGGCTAATAAGTTTGTTGCTTTTTCAATACAACATATTCCAAGAGAGCAGAATCATGAAGCCAGCCTCTTAGCACAGGAAGCTTCGGGTTATAAGCCGATGGTTTTAGAATTTGACAAATTGCCTAAACATTGGCAATCGGATATAATCTGCTATTTAAAGCATCCAGACATGAAAGCCAATAAAAATATACGTCGCAATGCTCAAAGGTACGTTCTACTGGACGATAAGCTATGTTATCGGACTTTTGAAGGCCTGTTGTTGAAATGCTTGAATCCTGAGGAAGCTAAACTCACAGAATCCTAAGGAAGCTAAACTCACAATGGGAGAAATCCATGAAGGAATTTGTGGTACTCATCAATCGGCTCACAAAAAGAAGTGGTTGTTGAGGAGGGCAGGATATTTTTGGCCTACTATGCTGGAGGATTGTTTCAAATATTATAAGGGTTGTCAATCTTGCTAGAGGTTTGGTAATGTGCAGAATGCCCCAACATCGGTTTTACATCATATTATAAAGCCTTGGCCTTTTAGAGTATGGGGAATCAACATAATTGGACAAATATTTCCTCCTTCATCTAAGGGACATAAGTTTGTGCTTGTGGCCATTGATTATTTCACTAAGTGGGTGGAGGCTATACCACTTAAGAAGGTTACGATCGTTGAAGCAATCAACTTTGTGAAGGAGCATATTATATACCGATTTGGAATACCACAGACTATTACAATAGATCAAGGCACAGTGTTCATGTCAGCTGATTTCCAAGAATACACAAGGAGCCTTGGCATTAAAATGCTCAACTCATCGCCTTACTACGCTCAAGCCAATGGCCAAGCAGAAGCATCTAATAAAGGAATCATCAAGCTTATCAAGAGGAAGGTTGAAGAAAGGCCACGAGATTGGCACAATACTTTGGCCGATGCTTTATGGGCCTATCGGATTGCATACCATGGAGCTATCAAAGTGTCTCCATATGAGTTAGTATATGGATATGAGGCTGTCTTGCCAGTAGATGTTAGTGTCAGCTCTATAAGGGTTAATGAGCAAAATGATCTAAAAGCCGACAACTACAAGAAGTTGATGTTTGATGAAATGGATGATGTAACTAGTAAATGGTAGAGAGCGCTTGAGCGAATTGAGAAGGATAAACAAAGGGTTGCCAGGTATTACAACAAGAAAGTGGTTCCTAAATCTTTTGAAGAGGGAGATTTGGTGTGGAAAACATTGTTGCCGATTGGCTCAAGGGATCCAAAATACGAAAAATGGTCTCCTAATTGGGAAGGACCGTTTAGGGTCAATTTGGGTGGTGCTTGGTAATTCCTATATTTTAGAGACGCTCGAAGGGGAAATCATTGCGAAAGGTATTAACGCTAAGTACCTAAAGAGGTATTATACAAGTATGTGGATTGGCACATGATTCTAAAAGCCAACACAATGTGTTGCCTATAGGGGAAAAATGAGCGGAGACAAATAGCCGGTACATGGTATCACCTTTAGAACGAAAAGCCGACATAAAATGTCGTCTTTAGAATATAAAGTTTCAAGAATGTTTTTTTACAACTAGGCAAGAGCACGATGGCCAATTGTTTGCATCGCATGAACAAGCATCAAATTTTCAAACAAGTTTAAAACCGATATAAAAGCCAGTTGGAAGGCTAATCTATGTTCTCAAGAAGCTCAGAAACTGCTAGGGTTGCCCTACTCAGAATTTGTTGGATTTTGTTAATGGAGGCTTCATCGGTTTCAGCAGATTCGGGAACATTCATCTTCTTCTGCTGCTCTGTCACCACAACCACTATAGAGGCCTTGACTACTGGGAGCTGTTTTTTGGCGGTAGCATCGGCTTCGTTATAGGAGATTTGGGCCATAGATAGTTCTAACTCTAGAGCGGCCAGTTCATCCTTGAGCCTATTTATCTTGGAGCTCAAGTCTTTTACTTCCAGCTGAGATTTCTGGGTCGTTGCTTCAAACTCTTTATATTTGGTATGCTGAGTTTTGGCATCGGCTGAGAGGGTTGTGATCTGATCAGCAATGGCCTTTTGAGCAGCTCGTTTTGCTTGACTTTCCTTTGCAGCTTGGACTTCAATTTTTAGATCGTCAAGGTGATAGGCCTCTAGCAATGCATTTTGGGTGGCTTTTGGAACTTGCAGATCAAGGACCTCATAAGCTTGGCGGATTGGAGTGGTGTCTTCCAAAAGCTGATCGATGTTGGAACTTAGCGCATTAAAGAGTCGCTGAAGTTTTTCCTTGAGTCCTGAGTCGGCTGATAATGTTGCTTGCCGAGACTCAGCCAGGATTCTCCTTCCATCGTCTAAAGGCTGGGGCTCCGATTCCAGATCAATAAAATTCGATGGATCAAACCCTAAGGCAGCCATTATGTCATTGCCTGATATGAATGGAGCCTTAGATCTTGGTGGTGCCAGAGGAGCTTTGACATGGGAGTCCTGAGATAGGAAGGAGGTCATCAGATTTCTAAGTTTTCCAAGTGAACACAAAATTGAGTAAGTACCTTTGGCGATGGTATGGCTATTGGGGATGGTTGTGATGCTAGGGGCAAATTCCACCTTAACCAATCACACCCCTATGCCATATTTTGTGGCATACACACTAGTTACCTTTATAGCTACCCTGTTACAGTGTAGCATTTGATAACACCAAAGTATACAACTCCACATGCTAGGACTCCATGACGGTCTCAGGTCTAAGGATCATATGGGTGTACCACTCGAGATGACAATCTGATGGCACTTTTAAAATAACAATCTCAGCAGTGTCTCGGAACAGGTCTGTCCAACCATCCTTGTTCTCCAACAAGTGTCCACACTATTGATTTGATACCCTCATATCTATGATCCGGGAAATGTGATCATCAATCAATACATGTGCTGATCTTAAAATCGTAATTGTTCAGGTTACGACATAGGATTAGAGACCGATTTAGAATAACAACATATAGTAGACGAGTTCCCCAAACAAGTCGTACTTGTGGATTAATATCGATGACATTATTCATGTAACCAGGATAACATATTATCCAGCATAAACATAGAAGTGATATAGTCCTCTCCAAGACCGCCTAATCGGCTTATCACTTATATTTTCTCCACCAGCACTAGAGTTTACCAATCGGATATCCAATATCCATTGCTCATGTGCGCATTTCATAAAGGTTGTAGTAATATTTGTCTAAGCCCGGAACAATTCTAGCTTCTCAACCTCCGATAGATATTGGTTTGGAAAATAGTGCGCAATGTAACCATTACGTACTGCATTTCCTCACCACCAACGAACACATTTGTATAATTCATATGTATTTCAAAATGTTCCTTCCAAACACATCTAGTGACATTCACCAAGATTCGATTGATATCTACATATTCGGTAACACTTACCTTAATGCATAGGGCATGAAAACCCCTTTTTGGCAATCATTAAGCTCATCAAGTATCAAAATACTGAATCTTGCTATCCAACATGACATGCACAGGAACACATTCTTGCCCATTGAACCATTCAATCACCATGTCAACATATAGGCCTAATCCAATTAGCCTTTCATATCTATCTCTAAAGACCTTTTACCAAAATTTTTATTTTGTCCCAAAGTCTTTCATAAAGAACAATTTCTTAATCGAGACAAGGCAGATTCACGGAATATTATTTTTGATCAACAATATGTCATACATATATAAGATTAGGAAAGTAAATGCACTCCCACTTGCCTTTGATGAACTAGCCAAACAATTTAACTTTCCATCAAAACAAATATTCAACTCTAATATGCTTGTTTCATAAACTTGCATACTATAGCATCTCATGGACATCAAAACCTTGGGGCCATGTTGTGAACACATTTTCACTTTGGTCTCCAAAGAGGAAAGCCGTTTTAACATCTATGTTACATATCAAATATGCAACAATATAGCTAGATGGATCTAGATAGCATCATGCGGACCAATCAAGTTCAAAACTTAATTGTCACAAATAGCTCATCTTAGTTCACATGGCTTTAAGCTATCTCTCAGAGTCTAGGCCCATCATGCTTTATCATAAGTCTAAGCTCAACATAGTCTGACAACAATTGTTATCCCTATACCATATAGGCGACTGATGTAGGCTTTGGACCTATGTAGGGTTGGTTTCAATTTCATAAAACATACAACAATTTGTATATAATATGCAAATTTAGTAGGAACTGAAACAATTTCCAATGATTCCCGAATTACCTTGAGTCACACCGTGTTCCCACTAACTATCTTGGAAGAAATGTTTTCTCCAAAATAAACCATACCGAGCAACAAACATTTTGTTCTCGCTCCTTAATGTACAAACACTTTGTACCTCACAAAGAAATTATTTTTTATCTTAGTTGAATATGAGATCATCAGACATCAAACATCTTACATATGCCTCAAATTCCAAACTTCGATAAAACAATACAGAACACCTTCTAATCCATATCACATATGGTGTCTTGTTTGTGACTTGATGAATCCTTATTTAAATGAGCACAACAATTTCTGAAGTGTACCATAAGTCCATAACATAGACAACGGAAGATCAAGGCACCCGATGCAGACTCAGGAATTAAGACATACACCCATTCACCGATGGAGCATGCCATTAGGAAAAATCAATCAAACAAATTGAACAACTGTTGTTCTTTATTCATGGTTCATAATCTTATGCTCCCAAAATGAAATAGAAATATTGACTTTACCTATGTCAAGAATACAATAACAATTATTAAATTCTAACATTAATTCTGAGGGTCAAAATTATACCAACGGCCAATGAGACAACATTTATCCATTGTCGATGCACAAATGGACAATGCCTCTTCCAAAATCTAAATGTAGTGTTAGGGAGATCAATCTTCGACTTTACAAGCCTAGGATTGGTATTCAAGATCTCATCTTAAACTTTTCCTTTCACCAATGACTCGGCCTACTTCTCAAGTTGACCAGTCATTTGAACCACCATCAAATGATAAAGCTTTTCAATGCAATCCATTAATAACACACATCATATACATCTCGTTTAGTGATTTCTCCAAACAAAGAAGAATCACATCAATAGCTAACCATTAGCTAAAAGGAAAATCAAATTTCCCATATGCCTAATGTAATCAATCATATTGACTACATATAGGTTGACCGAATTTTCTTGTGCTACCTTGCACGCAAACAGTGACTTAGTGATCAAATTCTTTAGCCCTTGTCTGGTCCTCAAACATGCCCTCAAAGTCCACAATCATATCGTAGACACCCATAATCTCATCTTGCTTCCAAAACTCAGAGTTCATGGCAACCATAATGAGACAGCAAACACCAAGAAAATAATTACAGTGTTTCCAATAAACACCGTTTCAATTCAGATTGCACTTCAAGCTAGTTCATCTAGGTACTACTCTTAGAACAAATATTCCTTCTAACAATCAGAGAACAATTCTCAAAAATCGATATAAATCACAATGCACTATTAAGATACTCATATCAAATATATATCTCAAATAATAAAGCAAGAGGTAATCAACAAATATTAAACTATGTTTATGTTTTATATCCTTTATTAACAAATGAACAAAAGATACTCCCACTCAAGTCACATTCCCTCTAATGACCTGTAGTAGGACAAGATCATAGTTACTAAGTTCTAGTGAGCTTTGGCATCACCACTAGAAACTCAGGAACATAGGTAGGCAGCCCTTTGTCAATCACATCATATGTGACTCTCGTCTGTTGGGAGGCATGCGTCAATGCTCAGCACCAACACCCCTGCCCCAAAGCCCCAAACTGTTTGGATGGCCTCCATGAGTAAAACCAACGCTATGCATGTGAAGTTTGCTTCACCCTATTGATCAAGGAAGATGATGGCACCCTGCTTTGGTAGAAACTACCAATCAACGTACAAGACCTTTATAGGTGCAGCAATTGGAAAGGGCAAACCCTCAATTTTTCAAGGGAAATCTATTCTATCAGAATGAAAGAATAGAAGGGTGGAAAGACTATCACAGTTAACCACATTAAGCAGTGATTAGTATGACCCATGATGCAGTGATCATCATCACCACATCCCCCCTATCCACCGGGTCATCATGCTTGAAGTTACCATATAAATATTCTAAGCCACTATTCTCAATAGCTAGCAAATAATTATATATGCGAGAAAATCAAGCATCACAAATTAATATGTAAGCCTCAGTATTAACCCACGTAGGCATCATATACACCAGGGCTATACCGTTCACATACTTTGCATAGAATTGAATTCTATCAGACAATGTGAATTCATAACAATTATAAAAGACATACAAATAATTTGTGCATGGGGAAACCTTTTCTGCCATGTGAATCATATTCACAATATTGCTCATGAAAAAATTCCAACGAGTTAACCACATTAACCCGCTCCAGACTGATCATATTGGCCCAATGAATATTCCACTAAGCACATCAGCCTACTACACATTTGGCAGGCCGCATTGATGGTCGGGCCGAGCACTGCCTATCACTCAGGAATTTTTTTATTTAATATTTATTCTAAATCATGTTTTCAAAACTAATCGACGAAAACAAAAAATTACAAAAATACCTGCCTGTCGCCCCATACTGGGGCGACAGGTTCCCTGCCTGCCAGTGCATAACGGCGAAATCCCAATATTTAATGGCAGAGCAAAAAAATTTGAAAAATATGCTAACCGCCCCATGTTGGGGCGATAGGTTACTGTTGATTTTTTTTGCAATGTTTGTTGTAATTTTTTTACAATATTTGTTGTATTCAACCGGAAAAATTTACCTGATAAAAAAACTTCGTGTGATATAATGAACGGGAAAAATTATTTTACTTGTTAGTGATACACATCCCACTTAGGGATTTTCATAGCCTCGTGGGGCCCGCCGGATATGGCCCAAAAAATACGGGAAAAATCATGGACGACCTACGCAACGTGGGATACCACTTATGTACGGGCGAGATGGCCAGACATTGCCTCGGCACGAAGTTACGAAAATCGGAAAAGGCACTCGCGGCCATGAAACCGCGGAAATTGTGGTCATTTAGGGGTTTTCGTATCCCAGCGGGGCAAGCCGGATACGGCCCAAAAAATATGAAAAAAAACAAGGGCGACCTACGCAACGCGGGCTACCACTTATGTACGGGCGAGCTGGCCAGACGTTGACCCGGCAGGAAGTTGCGAAAATCGAAAAAGGCACTCGCGGCCACGAAACCGCAAAAATTGTGGCCACTTAGGGGTTTTCGTAGCCCCGCGGGACAGGTCGGATATGGCCCAAAAAATATGAAAAAAAATCAAGGGCGATCTACGCAACGCGGGCTACCAATTATGTACGGGCGAGCTAGCCGGACGTTGGCCCGGCAGGAAGTTGCGAAAATCAGAAAATGCACTCAAGGCCACAAAACCGCGAAATTATGGCCACTTAGGGGTTTTCGTAGCCTCATGGGATAGGCCGGATACGGCCCAAAAAATACGGAAAAAATCAAGGGCGGCATACACAACGCGGGCTACCAATTATGTATGGGCGAGCTGGCCGGACGTTGGTCCGACAGGAAGTTGCGAAAATCGGAAAAGGCACTCGCGGCCACGAAATCGTAGAAATCGCGACCACAAAATATCTAATTTTTGACTGCCAGTTTGCTTGTTTCGTATGGCGTGTCATACAAACGGCACTTCACGGTGGAATTTTCAAATTTGATGGCGAAATTATCAAATTTAAAAAAAAATCACTGGTCGCTTGATACTGGGGGGATAGGGCCCACCATATTTGTATTTAATATTTGTTTTAAATTTTTTTTCATATAATAAACGAGGAAAAATTAACCTGCTGTAAAAATGTCAGGAGGCACACTGACCGAAAGTAAATATTGCCCTAATATGGGGCAATCGCTCTGAAATGGGGCGATCGCCTTGATATGGGGTGATCGCCCTATACCCAGGCGATATCTACCCTTTATAACCTTCGCTCTCGCTTGCGGCCTCGCAAAGCCAGCAGCGAGAGAAGAAGAAAGAAAAAAAGAGAGAAGGGAAGGAGAGGGAGGAAAAGATAAGTAGAGGTTCAATCTAAAATGCAGAGGCGTGCAAGTGGAAAGGGAAAGGGGAAGGCGAAGGAAGAGGTAGGCGCTTTGGCGTAGCCGCGCAACATCGCGTACGAGGACCTCTTCGTACCTTTCGGGATTGTCCCATTGATGTGTCTGTGTAGAGATCCTTGCAGGCTCGTCCACTCTTGGGATATTCCAATTTGGAAGAGGAGGTATTAGAAGTGCTGCAACTACGAATTCGACCCGCCGGAGAAGAGCCTGAAGAATCGCCAGCTGGTAACAGTCATACATGTTTCGTAATATTTGTACGTGAAACTTGGCTAATTTATTTTTCATGCAGCCGCCTCCGCCGCTGTGTGAATTTGAGCAGTGGTTTGATATGGAGATTGATCCCGAGGACTAAAAGCTCCTTGATCAAAGCATCCGAGATGAGGAGTTCAGATGACAGCTTGAAGTGCAGCGTGACGCGACACACGAGAAGGCACGTCGAAAGGAAGCGGAGGAGAAGGAGGCCGAGAGAGGGCACGTCGTGCTAGAGAAGCCCCACCGGAGGTATGGGCGAAAGGGAAGTGGCCTCGATCCACTCAGTAGACGAGAAGTTGTAACCATTATTTTCCTTGTTCGTGATGCACATCCTAGCTTTATGTCGTAATGAAGAGTGTGGTCTACTTTATTTTCCGCA
The DNA here is from genome assembly GCA_036346375.1 of Guadua angustifolia. Taxonomy (NCBI): domain Eukaryota; kingdom Viridiplantae; phylum Streptophyta; class Magnoliopsida; order Poales; family Poaceae; genus Guadua; species Guadua angustifolia. Next base: position 34,012,282 of record CM070509.1, on the reverse strand, counting down.
ATAACTTCTGATATGAGAAATCGTGGGGTAGCACTTATCTATGGGCGACCTGACCGGGTGTTGCCCCGGCGTGAAGTTGCGAAAATCGAAAAAGGCACTCGCGTTACTAATTGGGAAAGATAAGCTAAAAAAATGCAAACACTGAGTTCAGACAGTTATACAACACGGTGCTGAAGAAAAAGAAATTACAAAAGTACAGCTATACAACAACTCAGTCACGACCACACCTCCTGATCTGGTCGGTGGGGTACGTGAGTGGCGACGGTGGACGGGCGGCCCTCCTAGGCCGGCCCTGTGGGGTAGGGGTAGTGTAGTCTGTCAGTGACTCGGGTGTGTCCTGGTGCGGTGCTCCCAGGAGCTGAGAGGGGCCGAGGTACTCAGTGGACAAGAACTGGCCCACGTCAAACGCTCGCTCCTCCTCGATGTCATCGTCGTCTGCGTCGCCGAAAGCACACTGGGGTCCTGCTGGGGCGTGAGACGAAGACTGGCCCTCGTCACCCCAGCGTCGCCACTGTGGTTGTGCGGGAGGACACGAGGGCTTGTACTGGCCGACGTCGGGCCGTGGGGGACGGTTGCCTCGGGGAGGTGCGGGCACGACTCCACTAGAAGGGGGAGGTGCTGGCCCACGGGGACATGGTGCGCTGCGCTCGATGACATCTCCGCCCCCCCCCCCCCGGCAGGTGGCCAGGCGACGTGCCCGCCTCAGCATGGCGGCGATTCGATCATAAGCTAAGCGGTGGTCATCGGCGGTGATCTGGATGCCCGTGTCGAGGCGCGTCACCATGGACGTAGCCTCCGCCTCAGCCTGCTGTAGTATATGTCCCTGTATGTAATGATAGGTTGATATGAGGTAATTTACATAAAAAAAACATACGTATGAAGATTCGATTGTGGCACTTACCGCGTAGTTGTCCCTTTGGGACATCTGTGAAGGGTACGTGTCCGACACCGATGCCTGAGCAGCGACATACGGTGCTGGTGTGTACCCCACCCTGAGCCGAGTCCGCGGTGTGAACCACTCCATGTACTGCTCGTACATTGCATGGTCGTACGGCCGGGTCTCGATGACCGTGTCCGTCTCTGCGCCGTCCCACTGCAATGCCCACTGCACCATGCGATGCATGAACGGAGTGCCTGGTGTAGACAACCCCGGGTCATCCTACAATGCAAAAACGACAATTTACATATAATATGCATTCCGCGGGAATGGTAAGCAGTGTGCTCAGTAGACGTACCTGTGCACGCCACGTGAGACAACGTGAGCAGGCGGCAGGGGGAAGTCTGGAAGAGGCCGAACTGCCGCAGCACTCGGTGCGGCGAGTACTCCTTGACACACAGGTCGAAGACGAGGACCCTACGGGTGAGCCAGAACTGATGGTCCCGCAAGCAAAGCTCGGAGAGCCCGTAAGGTGCACGGACCTGGACGTCGTACACGATGTACGGCGCCCACTGCACGTCCTCCTCTTGGAGGCTATCGAACTCCCGAATGAACTCGGGGTACGACCTCCTGACTTGAAGGTGGGCGTACACCCGCTGCGGAAATAAAAAGTAGTGCATGTTATGAAAGTGTCAAAGTGGGGGATAAGATACAAGGGGCATACCGCTAAACCCGATGCGCGCCTATGGTGGGCGGTCGATCGAGTCTTTGGTGGTATAGGAACTGGTCGTATGACATCGGGTCAACAACAGGCCTACCGACGGGGAAGCGCTCCCAGGACCATAGCTGCAGCAATAGGATGCAACCCGTCAAGATCGCGTTCTGCAACACCCAAGAGACAGCCTCGCAAAGACCTCTGTACATGCATGCGAGCAGGGTAGAGCCCCACGACCACTGCACCATCTGTTTACAACGAGAAAGTTAGACATGTCCTGTCATAAGAGATTTTAACGGAATGTGTTACCTGCTCCGCCAGGGTGTCGGCGATCGCCCGGGCGAACTCGATCAAGTGTCGGTCCACCGTGTCCCCGTGCGAGGATGGGAACAGGTACCAACCGAACAACAGTAGTAGGTACGCCTCCAGGTGGCGTGTCAAGTCCTCCTCGGCGTCTGGGTGGAGAAGCTCAGCCTGCAACATTCGGTACAATATTGTCAGCAGCTCAGTGCGTATCCGTTAAATTGCAATGAATAAATGAAGGAGGTACTAACTGTGAACTGGAGCAGCCACGCCTTCGTTGGTCCGTGTCGCTCACCCAGCTTGAGGGGCACGTACGGCCGAGCTGTGGGGTGTCGGTGCACCTGGAGGAACCGCCCCTCTATCTGCACATGCCACGTCACGGGGGCATCGTGTGGCACAACTGGAGGACCCGCACAGGGGAGTCCTAGCAGTAAGAACCGTCTGCGATGTCGAGCCATCTCTCGCAAAGGCGAGTGGAATGTGTGCGTCTCTGGTCTCCACCGGTCCACGAGTGCAGTCACCAAGGACCGATCATACCCGAACCGTGGGACGTGTGGGGCCTCGGCCGCGGCGTCCACCTGCTCCACCATCTGCGAGCGGTAGTAAATCGGCGCTCGTAACTCGCGTAGTGTGTAGCGTCGTTAAAATTCCATTAACAAGTAAGTACATGTATATAAAAGAGTAGGAAAAATTGGCAGCTTACTGTGGAACCCAGCGTGGGTCGATGCAAAGCAACTCGTTCGGCACCCTAGACCGCGATGTCGTCGGTAAATCGACCTGAATGCGGACAACCTAGACCGGTGGGTCGAATCCATGGTCTCATCTAGCAGCTCTGGGCAAGCGTCAGCAGCACGCTCAACTCCCGTCATCGTCGCCTGTGCCTGCGTGGTTACAAAGCAAATAAATGGTTAGAAAGCACATAAAACAAACCGGACAATAAAATAAGTAAATGTACAAAGCAGATGAAACAAACTGGACAATAAGTAAATTTTACATATTACAACTACCAAAAATTAAATGGGAAGTAATCAAATATATGTTCGATCGCACACATAGAATAAAAAATTACATGACGGGGACAACAAATAACTGGTACATATTCAGGAACGTGAAGACACAATTACGATGAATACAACACGTTACAACAAATACATTTACACATACACGAGATAAAATTACACTATTCACAATTATGACGCGCTTCCGACTCGTCCATATCGTTCCTAATACGCCGTGTCCTTCGACACCCGACCTTCTGCTTCAACATTCGGATGTCTGGTACCCATCGATGCCCTGGAGGGGGGCTGTCGTGAACGATCCATCAACTCGGTACCCGTACACCTTGTTATGCCACATGTTCAGAACACTTTACTTGTAGTAGTAGTGGGAGATGTACGGACGACATGATTGGTGTGTCTCGGCGGCAGCGGCAATCACGTGCGAGCACGGCAAGTGCAGCAGGCGTGGCTTCTGGCAGGAGCACTTGCAGTCAGCAGCTCGGAGTATGCACAGATGGGAAGTCCTCTCCCGGTGGGCACCTCTGCGACCCCGGTCACCGCAGTGCACGTGGTACCTCTGTTCCACGCCACTCTCCGGTGTCAAGCGATGTGTCTGTGCCTTCCGTGTCTTGTTGGCCATGTACGTAGAGACAACTGTTGAGTAGGACAGGCGATTGTCCGATATACATGCAGCGGAGGCCTTGTATCGCTCAACGAAATATTTTTGGGTGCTTAGTAACACACCCTCAACAATGCCCACCAACGGAAGGCATCTCGCGCCTTTCATTACCTAGTTGTAAATCTCCACCAGGTTAGTTGTCATTATTCCATAACGGGAACCACCCTCGTCATGCAGAAAGGATCATTTCTCCAATGGCTCGTGTCGTATCTAGTCCGTGAAACTCTTTATGCTTGCCTCTGGCCTACGCCGAATGTTTGGTGCGTCGGTCGGGAGTGCACACAAGGCTGTGGGGTCATCTCCTTGCTCGTGGTAGACCATAGGGTTCCTTGATGAACTAGCGCCATCCCTTGGATTCAGTGATTGCTTCTTGGTTGGTTCATCCAACGTCATCCACAGCACGTCGAACTTCCTTCGCTGGTTCTGTTTGCACAGCCGCTTGAACATATTCATAAGCTCCTTGTTCCTGAACTAATGGAAAAAATTGGCACCCATGTGTCTCATGCACCACCTGCTCTTCAAGTCTGGCCACTTTGCCGCTCCCACGATGTTGGACCCTTGTTGCATATCCACGATCGCCCTCAGCAACCCTACATGTCAGTCATGGATGACACATACATCAGGGCAGTCCTGGACAACTGCCATCTTGACTCTTTAGAGAAACCAGTACCAGCTCTCCATGTTTTCCCCCTCCACGAAGGCCAATGCAACCGCTAGAACCTGGTTGTTGGCGTCCACCGTGATTGCAGTTAGAATCTGGCCCTTGTATTTCCCTGTGAGGAATGTGCCGTCCATGCAAATGACAGGGCGACAGTGTCGGAATGCATTTATGCATGTGCCGAGGGCGAAGAAGGCCCGCTGCAAGACCCACTTACCCGCGCACATACCATCTGCGGGAAACTCCGCAAGGTCAATGACCGTACCGGAATTCCTACCTGATATTGCCCTAAGCAAGTGTGGAATATTCTCGTAGGAAGCCTCGTACGTCCCGAACCGTATTTGCAAAGCTGTCCTTTTTGCTCTCCATGCCTTTCCGTAACTAATCTTGTACTGAAACCTCTCCTCCACGACTCTGATAATAGATCGAGGCTGCAGGTGCGAATTGTCCACGATCTGACCATAAAACACATTTGCCACCCAAGTGGACGACAGATTGCGGTGTTCCTGATCCGCTTCCTCCAGTTCGTAGTTATGCTCCATCACTATGGAACATTTCCAGTAGTCCGTCCACTTCCCCTTGATGCATGCACCCGCTATGGGCACGAATCAACTACGCACTTCACGTCGTAGTGTTTTTTGCTGGACTTCACTACCCTGAATTGCTGTCGAAGAGACATTGACCAGTACTTCACCGCATTCATCACAACCTCCTTTTCTTTATATATGGCCCCCTGCGTGACCTCGTTCTCATGATACTCCCATGCATCTCTGTTCCCTTCATTCATTGTTAGGTCTTCGAAATTATAATTAGCCCACAAACCAGGGACATGCACCTTAGGAGTATTGTCCTCCTCGTCCGAGTGTTCGCCATTAGGGACTTCCTCATCCGCACGGTCCTCCTCCTCCATCAAGTCAACTATGTGCCCCACCTCCCCCTCGTCGGCCACCCCCCGCGCCTCCACGACTATCTCCTCGTCCCCCCCAATCCCCTCGCCACCGCTAACCTCGTGTCCCCCGTCTCCGGGGTCCTCGCCACCTTCATCATCGTATTCTTGCATATCTGTCTTCCTCTCCTCCGTAATATCTACCTCGACATCACGAACCTCCGACACCGATGGAGCTATCTGGTACCACTCTACCAGCAACATGAGCGGCCAGCCCCGCTCTACGGCTTACCCAACATAGCTCCTCCATGACGATGTCGCGTTAATAGGAATCAACTCTCCATAAAAACAATGTTGCGCACGGCTTACTACTGCTCTAACCCACAGCCGAACACTTTGGGCATCCAAATTGAACATCCGAAACATCCACTCCAACAAACCCCTGTATGTCCTATCTCTCGGCCTAGATATGCCCCGTATGACTGTTGAAAATGCCGACAAATCCACTCCATCCGGCCCCTGTGCTATCTCTCCATCTCCATAAAATATTTGAAAATACAATTTCTTCGACAAGCTGCCTACAACGTCGAACTGAAAAAATCAACATTTCTCCATCTAACTGCACCATATAAATGTTACATTATATTGTCAAATTTTTTTCTCTACTAATTTCTAATGGTGCCTGACATTTCCAAATTTTTTTACTCTACTAATTTCTAACGTATGGTGATCATACTAAGTGTCGGCATATTCATTTGGGCGGGCCCGAGTCTCTGAGCCGGGTTTGGTTCGATGAGAGGCGTCTTCGCGGTGGCAAACCCTAACGGATGAAAACCCTAAGGACTCCTTACGAAGGACTTGAGTCTATGAACTAAGATGACACGCAGATTTTACCTGTGTTCGGGCCCCTAGCCTAGGGTAATAGTCTTACTTCTGCTAGATTTCTTATTGAGTGTTTGAAGCAAGTCTGAGCTTTGGAGTTACAAGTTCTTCCTTAGGCTCTCTTGCTTGAACTCTTGGTTGTTCGTCCCCCTCCCCATGCACCCAGGGCCCTTATATAGGCCAAAGCTAACGGGGTAGGTAAAAGGGGTCATCATCTTGATCTTCATACATTTATTACTCCTTCTGTGTTGTCCTGTTCCTCCAAATCATTAATTGCCAACGATGGCTTCGCCGATGGCTCGGGATGGGACCCTTTGTGACGGTAGGTGATAGGCGTCGAGGAACGGGCTTGTAGCGGGATTCCTTGTAATCAACGGACCTGACACAGCAGGCCCGCCTCTAACATCGTACGATAGGATAAGGAGACTTCGGGGCGTAGCCACCCTGCACCACCTTTTTGCCTTACGGCGAGGCGGCGGCGCCTCGCCACTGCCACCCGACGCCACGTGGACCGACACTGGCCGGGCGGGCGTGCTTCGCCCACCCGCCGCCAGTCGCCACGTGGGCCGGGCGCCGAGCGAAAGCGTCCCTCGCCACCTACTTGCCCGAACGCCACGTGGACGGCACTGGTCGGGCGGGCGTGCTCGCCACCCGCTTGCCGAGCCACCACGTGGGCGCCGAAGCGAGCGTCCTCGCCCACCGCCGCCCGACGCCACGTGGACAAAGACTTTGGGGCGGGCGTCTTCGCCACCGCCGCCAAAGCCGCCACGTGGGGTGGCGCCGGCGGCGAGCGTCTCGCCCACTGCCGCCCGGCGCCATGTGGACCAATGCCTGACGGGCAGGGCATGCTCGCCCACCTGCCCGCCAAGCCGCCACGCAGGCCACGCATGCTTTTGTGCGGCGGAGAGGGTACCCTGGCGCAAGGTACGCCGATAATAGCCCTCGGGCCCGTCCTGGATTGCGCGTCAGGGTCTTTTAGAGTCTTCATTAAATGCCGGTGCGTTCTTGGATGGGGCCACTATTCTCGAGGATGTGACCGCCTCGGTCCCCGTGCTTCAATGCATCCGTCGATTTTTTCTTGGGACCCGAAACGGCGCACGATCTTGTCTCTTCGCGAATCGTCGGCGCGGGTGGTACATATATAGATACGTCTCTATCGAGCGGTTTACGCCTTCTGCTTTCTTGCGCACTTCATCTTTCGTTCCTTCGTCTTCTTTTCTTGAAATCCTCTAGCACCTCACTGCTCCCATGGCGCATCCCGTTCCTGCTTCCATCACCGATGCTAATACGGTGGCGAGGCTCTCTCGCATCGCGCCAAAGGGCACCTTCCGATTTCGGGCGGGGACCCCCATGCCACGGTGCCTCTCCGATGAGATCCTCATCCACACTTGGGCGATGATGGCGGGATTGGTCCCGTCATTTTCCGACTTCTTCCTTACTGTCCTCCATTTTTACGAAATCTACCACCTTCATCTCACCCCAACTCCATCGTCACCCTTTCCATCTTCGCATATCTCTGTGAAATGTTCATGAGGGTGATGCCGAATCTTCCTCTTTTTCGCTACTTCTACCTCTGCCGCGGTTCCAACGACGGCGAGGTAGTGGGGAGCTGCTACTTCCGCCTTCGAGATGGATTGGCCTCCCGTTATATCGCCTTCTAGTCCAGGTCCAACTGGAAGGCATGGCGTGGCGAATGACCGTATATCAATGACGGCAATGAGTTAACGCCTGGGGGCCGGTGCCAGCCGTATGAGGCTCTCGAAATGGAACTTCGCCGGTCGAGGAGACGGCAGAGCTCCTTGCAATGGCGGCCCGCATCAACAGATTGTGGGGATATTGGATTAATGAAGGCCGTAGTCCGGACTTCGTAACCGGAGAATCACTTCCTTCGTCGACACGCCCGTCTGCATGGCGAGACACGACGGCAGCGATATCACGCCAAGTTCACGGGCGTAAGCCTTCGCTTTGTTTTGGCTTTTTTCGCGCACATGCTTCTTTCTGTGGCTCCCTACCAACCGCAAGTCTTTCTTTACATTTGGCCAGATGCGGGAAACCTGGAGGGGCCAGTCATCAATAGATGGCTTGGTGGCCTGATCCCTCCGATTCCAAGCGGCTTGGACTTTCCAAAGAATGCTCGGCCGCCGCCAACTGGAGCACGCGAGCGCGCCCTGCGGATCATCGGCGGCTCCGCCAATGGACTCCACCTGGCCCACCGTGGTGCTAGCCCGCGGCCCACTGGTGATCAGGGGAACGACCTCTACCAGTGATCGGGCCGCGGGCAAGCGACCACTTGCCCCTGATGCCACAAGCTCAGACCCCAAGAAGGTTCGCGTCGTGAGCCAGACTTCCGCCGCTGTCAGCTCTGATGTAGCGGCACCTTCACAAGGGGCGGTGACACAGGCCGCCCCAACCATGACTTTGCCTCCGGGGGCGCCGCCTCCTGCAGCGCCAGCTCCTCCTCTAGCGTCGGCCCGATCGCTCTGGCCCAAGACCATCGTTAGCTCCTCCTCTAGCGCTGCCCCGACGCGCCACGCCCGGCGCCATCCGCCACGAGAGCCCATGCCACCGCTCAACAAGGTGGGCTCGTGCTCCCATGAGCGCCTTGTTGTGGCGGCGTCAGGCGACCTCGGGATGCCCGGTGCAGATACCTCCTGCGCCTTCGGGCGGCGGAACTTTCACCTGTGCCTCCGTGCCGCCATCGCCGAGAGGACCGAGGCGACCCAGCGCCGCACCTCCGGCCACCTCGCCTCTCGCCGCCGCCTCTGCCCCAAGGCCGTCCGAGCTCTTCACCGAGCTTAGCGAAATACATGTTTAGCTGGCTCATACAGCGCGACTGCCAGCACGGGCCCAGACGGCCAAAGAATCAAGGTCGGTGAGGGCGAGCGGGCGCAGGCGGAGGTGAGGCGGATCTGGCAGAGGCGTTGACCGAGAAAGGGCCGACGCGCCGCTGCTGGCAGCAATGGGTGGAGAGGGCCGAGGCGGCTGAAAGCACTCGAGCACGAGTCCTACCTCTGTGGCACAACCTTGCCATTATGCTCAAGAGGGCCTTCAGCAAGACCAGAGGTGCTTGGCGCCCTTGGGGTGGCTCTGAATCCGCCCGCAAGACACCGCTTCGGTTGCCCATCACGACCAACCAAGCCGCAGAGGCACTCCGGCTGCCTGCCGCCTTGGCCGCTACTGCCAGAGAGGCGGAAGTCGCGATCATGATCATGACTTACGTGCTATCTCATTGCGCCCGACCATGACGCCGCTGATCAATGGCGGTGGTGACCGGCAACGAGGAAGGCGCAGCGCAGGCGGAGGAGCGGGTGCGCGCATCCGCCGAGCATGTAGCCGGGCTGCTGCAGGCGGAGCAATCGATCATGGACGTCTCCACCCCGGTAGCGGAGGAAGAGGGCGCTGACGACCTTGACCTAGGCGCCGAGTGAAGGGCTGGGCGACCACTTCACTTCTTTTGCTTCTTTTCAGTTTAATTTGTCTTCCTGTGTATGCAAACATCTGGACAATATCTTAGTGTAATGGATGTTTTACTTATTTTACCTGTGCGCTTGTTTATTCTGCTTGATTGATTTTGTTTGCTGGAGCCGCCAGGCGACCAGGCTTGAACTTGGCCAAAATGCCAAGCAAACTTTCAAGTTTAGGGCAACGCTTCGGGATCCCTTTTTAGGTCACATGCAGCCAGCCACAAACACAAGCATAAACCACGCAAGTTACGCAGAACTTAGGTAAAAATAACCTTAAACCTGGCAGTTTATGCAAAACACAGAACCGCCTTAGCCTTATGTTCTTTACGCAAGATTGTCGCGGGTTCAAATCCCTTCGAAACTTAAATCCCGATGATCTCCTGGAACCGTGCTATAGCGCGGCGTGGCAAGGGAAACAAGTTTCCGGGAGTGTTTTTAGGCCAGTAGTACTCGACGGTGATAACCAGCGGTGCTTCAGAGAGCCAACCCGAGGCGTACGAGCCGTGTTTGAGTACTGTGCCCAACTCACACTCCGGTCACTTGTCCTCATGGGATGCTAACACTTAACACTTTTCCTTTTATCAACAAGGGCCATTGGTCTTTAACGCCGCGACAAATATGCGTAACTTGACCCACCTTAGTGCACGCACATACGGAAGTGGTCAAAAATATGGCACAGAGTACTTATCTTGCTTATATGCTCGCAGGCGACCACTCTGGCGCCAAAGCGACGATTTATAAGCACTGGCGAGCGACCCCCAAGCGTCTGGGCAACCACTCTGGGCAGGCGGCCATCGCTCATAAGCACTGGTGAGCAGCCCCCAAGCGTCTGGGCGACCGGAGATGCTTGAGCTTTTTATAAAGCAGGCCAGTACTTCTACGCCGGACCTGCGTGCATGTATGGCTACCAAAAGAATGAGTAGGCGCTACGCAGGGCATATGCAAGGTAGACCCAAATAACGCAAGTCCCTACATGGAATAGTCCTGGCCCGCTCTCTTTGGTTTCTAAGTCTTTGCGACCCTTTCGGAAATCGAACCACACACAGGTGTCTTGCAACGGGCTTCCAGGAGGGGTATCAGGCCAGCGGTGCTCGATGGTGACAGCCAGCGATACTTCAGGGAGCCAACCTGAGGTGTACGAGCCACGTTTGAGCACCGTGCCTAACTCGCCCCTGAACGCCCGTTGTAGTTAGACACAGACGCCGGGCGCCACCGTGGGTCACAAAGGAATCAGCAAACATACGGGACCAGCGACATCCATGCGAAAAATAGCCACTCAGGGCACAGAAGGGGACAAAAGATGACAAAGCAAAAAGCCTTCTAGGCAACACTTCTGAGATCACAGCAATGCCCGACCACCTGGGAAAGACTCACCTCAAGGCTGATCAACGCGAACTACTGGGCACTTACAGTTCTTTCATGGGTAGAACTTCCGCAACAATTCTATTGTGGGAATTTGCCAGCTCTTGACCGTCCTCAGTGGCCAACCTGACCGCCCCGGGTCGAGATACTGAAACCACCTTAAAGGGGCCCACCCACCGGGGAGACAGTTTGTGCAACTCGGCATGCGTCTGAATTTTGCGCAAGACCAGGTCGCCCACTGCCAGTGTTCTCTCGGAGACCTGGGTGGCATGGTATCGCCTGAGGTTCTCTGCGTCTGGGCGGCGCCAAGCCAGCGACCCGATCACGCACTTCTTCCAGAGGTTGACCTCTTCTCGCGGAGATCTTCTTGGCCTTCCTCGCTGAACGCCGAGACGACGGAGACCCGGCGGCGGCTCGAGAGGAGAAACGACTTCGCCCGTACACCAGGAAGAAAGGTGTCTCGCCAGTGGCCTGACTGGGCATGGTGCGAAGCGACCATAGCACAGCCAGGAGTTCTTATGTCCATCTCGCCCCCCGCTTGTGGAGCCGATCAAATGCTCTCGTCTTGAGGCCCTTCAACACCAGCGCGTTGGCGCGCTCTGCTTGCCCATTGCTTTGGGGGTGGGCCATCGAAGCGAAGCAACTTTGGTGCCCATTTCATCGTAGAACTCCAGGAAGGCCGCGCTGGTAAACTGGGTTCCGTTGTCGGTGATGATGCGGTTGGCGACTCCAAAGCGGGTGAAGATCCCGTGCATGAACTTGATAGCAGCGGCTACCGTAATAGCGCACTAGCTTCGGCTTCAACCCACTTGGTGAATTTGTCGATGGCGACGAAGAGATGGGTGAAGCCTCGTGGCTCAGCGAACGGGCTCAGATATCGGCCCCGACGCGACGGCCATGAGGCGGGATGGTTTGTAGGGATTGGGCTGGTTGGTGGATCTGCTGGCGAAATCGCAGCGAGCCGCATTTCCTCACCACTTCGCAAGCATCACGGAGGCGATGGCCAATAAAATCCTTGGCGGGCGCTTTGCCAACTAGCGTTGATGGGACATATGGCTCCCGCACACGCCTCCATGGATATCAGAGAGTAGGCTGCTCCTCTCTTCCCGAGTGATGCACTTCAGTAGAACTCCGTTCCTACTCTGGCGGTATAGGTCCCCACCTACCAGAGTATAGCACTAGGCCTTGCGTGCAATCTTCTCAGCTGAGGTATCATCGTCGGGGATCACTTGGTCACGCAGGAAGGCTAGGATCGGATCCATCCACTGACCTTCCTGGCCAAGCGTGGCGAGCACTCGGTGCTCGCCCGGGTACTCCGCTGGGCCGAGCTTTTCCCCTGGTGCTGCGTCGGCAGCACCGCCGTCTTCCCTCCCGGACCTGGGGGCTGAGGCGGGCATGCTGCCCTCCCTCCCTGGACTGGAGGCTGCGGCAGCGGCGCCGCCTTCCTCTCTGAGCCGAGGCACGCAATGGTCGTCTTGCCGTCCCACCTGAATCGGGGGTTGCGGCAATGACACCATTATCCCCACCTGAGCCGGGGGCTGCGATGGATGGTCGCGATAGTCTTTCTTTGAAGACCCCGATTGGAACAGAAGCTTTTGAGGACGCAAGCTGTGAAAGCCCGTCCGCAAGGTGGTTGTCGCGTCGAGTGATATGAACATACCCCAATCCTTCAAAGCGGCCCTCCATTTTTTGGACCTCCGCCAGGTGCGCCGCCATGGTGGGATCAGAACACTAGAACTCCTTCCGCGCCTGGTTGATGACTAGCAGGGAGTCACCCTTGACTTGAGACGGGATGCCGGGGTCAAGCGATCGTAGCCACGCCAAAGAAGCCTTCATATTCAGCTATGTTGTTTGTGGCCTTGAAGTCGAGGGCGACCACATACTGAAGGACGTCACCGGTCGAAGAAACCAGGACAACCCCAGCCCCGCGCCTTCCATTCTGAATGAGCCATCAAAGAATAGAGTCCAAGGAGAAGGCGCGGGCGCTTCTTCAGCCTCAGGAGTGGCCGGAGTCTACTCGGCGATTTAATTCCGCCAACCGGCTCTTGATGGCGATCAAGGGCACAAACTTGATGTTGAACTCCCCAAGCTCCACTGACCATTTAGCAATTCGGCCTTCTGCTTCACGGTTGTGGAGGATTTCTCGCAGAGGGTAGGCCGTGACGACGGTGATTTCTCGCCCTTGGAAATAATGCCGCACTTCTGGGACGCCACCAAGACCGCCTCTGACATCTTCGGGCTTGCGGGTGTCGAGTCTCCGCTTCGTGCGAAGACCTTGCTTGATGTAGTAGACCGGCTCGGACACCTTCCTCTCATAACCAAAGACACATAGCTCACCACCTCGGGGAGTGGCAGCAATGTACAACAACAATGGTTCACCTGCTACTGGGAGACTAACACCGGGAGAGGTGAGGTATTGCTTCAAGTCTTCAAGCATATACAGGCTTCTTGATCCACTCAAAGTGGTTGGTCTTCTTCAACAGCTTGAACAGAGGCAAGCTTCTTTCTCCCAACCGGACAATGAACCGCCCCAGAGAGGCCAAGCGACCGGCCAGGCACTAGACCTGCTTAAGTCGCACTGGCGGCTTCATATGCTCGATGGCCGCTATCTTGTCGGGATTGACTTCAATACCCCGGTTGGACACTAGGAAACCCAGCAGCTTGCCGGAGGGTACACCGAACACGTATTTTTTAGGATTGAGCTTCAAGCCATTCTTCCGGAGGTTAGCAAAGGTTTCCTCCAGGTCTTGGATTAGTTCTTCATTCTTTTTTATCTTCACAACTAAGTCATCAACGTAGACCTCAAGATTTCGCCCTATATGGGGGCGGAAAGTAATATGCATGGCACGTTGGTAAGTAGAACCAGCATTCTTTAAACCAAAAGCCATTCTTACATAACAGTAAACACCCGTAGAGATTACAAAAGCAGTCTTCTCTTCATCTTCAAGCGGCATGCTAATCTAGTGGTACCCAGAGTACGCATCCAAGAAGCACAGCAGTTCACACCCGACCGTGGAGTCAACGATGAGGTCGACTCGCGGTAGGGGGTAAGGATCCTTCGGGCAGGTCTTGTTGAGGTCGGTGAAGTCGACACACATGCGCCATTTCCCGTTGGACTTCTTGACGAGCATAGGGTTGGCAAGCCACTCAGGATGAGAGACTTCCCTGATAATTCCTGCGCGCAGCAGCTTTTCTACCTCCTCTCGAATGGCATCTTGCCGCTCCGGGGCCTGCCTCCGGACCTTTTGCCGGACCGGGCGCACCTCGGGGAGCGTTGCCAATCGGTGCTCGATCACCTCCCTGGGGACCCCAGTCATGTCAGACGGTTGCCAGGCGAACACGTCAGCGTTGGACTAGAGGAAGGTGATGAGTGTGTCTTCCTATTTGGCGCTGAGGCTGGCGCCAATGTTGACGGTCTTTCGGGGTTCGCCCTCACTCAGGGCGAGCACCTTAACCTCACCGTGAGCCAGCGAGGCGCTGGTCCGAACTGAGGGCTCCGGGCGCGGCGTCGGCTTAAGACGTCTGAGTGTGGCACCGGCTAGGTCCAGCGCGTACTTGTGGCAGCGTAAGGCCTCGGACTTATCCACCTGGATCGCAATGGGGCCGCCAGGCCCCGGCATCTTCACCACCATGTAAGCATAGTGGGTTGTAGCCATGAACTTGGCCAACGCCGGTCAGCCGAGTAAGGCATTGTAGGGGAGGTCGAAATCAGCGACCTCAAAGTCCACCATCTCGGTGCGGTAGTTGTGTTTCTCCTCGAAGGTGACGGGGAGGCACACCTGACCCAGGGGCATCAAACCAGCCTCTAGGGCTACCCCAAGAAGAAGGCGGTGGCGCGCAGATCTGCTGCGGGATCTGGGCGCCGAGAATGCCGAAGAGGACAAGAGGTTGATGGAACTCCTCCGCCCACCAAAGACGTGTCTCGGTAGTACATTCCAAATAGTGGGCGACACCTGGCAGGAGATGCCCGGGCGATGGCGCCCTCAGGGTGGTCAGCCTGACTGAAAGTGATCGTCTGCTCTGACCATTCCAGCATCCGACCCGCCCCTGAGCCCGACGCTGTGGTGCACACTTCCCTCTTCATCCGTTTATAGGCAGCGTTGGAGGAAAAGGTGGACGAACCACCATGGATGTAAACCCTGGCGTGATCCGCTTCTTGAAAAGGCCGCCGACGGGATCTTCGTCCTGATCGTCGTCAGGGCGGCGTTCCTTGAGCCGCTTCTCCACCATTTTGCTCACGACCCAACAGCCGTCCAGGTCATGAGTGTTGGTTCGATGGATCGGGCAATAGAGTTCGCCCTCTTTTTGTTCGCGGCGGTCGTTCCCACGACCGCGACAGTCATCGTGCCGATCACGCCGATCCTCACACCGGTCACGGCGGTTGTCGCGCTGGTCCCGCGATTACGCTTCCGCGGTGCGGGGTCCTCGTCGTCGCGTTCGGCGGCCAAGACCCGCCTGGTCTCTCCTGCCTTACGCTTCCACACCTTCTTGCTTGCGCGGCTAGAACCCTTCGAGGTCCCGGCCTCGTCCTTGCCTTGGCCACCCTTGGGGCCAGACGATGGCCCCTTTGCCTCCGCGGGCCGCGCGCACTTGTGTGCGAGGGAGAAGAGCTCGAAGGTGGTATCGATGGTACGGGTGGCCATCTTCTCCTTCATTTTACGGTCTCGAACACCTCTTCGGAATGCGATGACGACTGATTGTTCCGAAATGTGGGGGATCGTGTTGCGGCAGTGGTAAAACCGCCGGATAAAGTCGCGCAGCGACTCCCCTTCTCTGCTCGGGCGTGGAGGTCATCCTCCACGCTTTGGCTGCAAAGGAGCCTTGAAAGTTGGCGGCGAAGAGGCGCTGCTCCCCCACGAGTGCCGATCCTCGGGGGAGATTTAATAACCAAGAGCGGGCAGAGCCCGCCAAGGCCGTTGGGAGGTAGTTGGCCATGATCTTTTCAGACCCGCCAGCTGCTCGCACCACCGTGGTATAGATTTGCAGGAACTCCTCCAGGTTGGTGGTGCCGTCGTATTTTTCTATGGACGCCGGACGGAACCTGTCGGCCCACGCCACGCGGCGCAGCCTTCGGGAGAACGCCTGACACCCGACGCCATAGAGGGAGTCCAGCCGCTCACCAGAAGCCCGATCCGGAGACCATCCTTGGGAGCGCGGGGCCTGGCTCCCTATAGAGTCGGAGGAGTGAACCTCCTCCTAGGTCCGAGAGTGAGAGCCACGAGAGGGACTCTCACCGTCAGAGACTACCTGCTTCCTGCGGCAGAGCTCCCGGACTGGGTGGCGCGGCAGGCAGCCACGGAGATCATCGCCGCGCTGCCGGCGGCTTTCATCCAAGTGCGACCGAAGGTCCCCACGGTCCCTTGCGGAACCGGGACCAGCGCTGCGCGCGCCCTTCCTTCGGCTCCGGCCCGCCTGGCCAAAGCTTTTTTCGTTGGGGCGGCTAGACGCCTGGGTACGCTCAGCATGCGCCCTAGGCAACGGTGTACCAACGGCACCCGACCGGTCGGGGAGCCCTACCCGGAGTTGGGCGGCGTCCACGAGACCGGCAATGCAGGTTTTGGGCAGGGGTGGCTGCCTCCATGGCCAGCCGGCGTTGCACAGGGTGCTCTGCCGCTTCAAAGAGCACAGCCGCCACCTGCAGGGCGGGGTGAGACGATCCTTCGACTGGTGAGGCTAAGGACGCGCATGGCGCCGCTCGCCCGCCGCTCCTTGATCTTTGAGAACCCGCCATCTCCGGATGCACGTGCGCTTCAATCACGAACACCGAGGTCCGCCGGAGTTAGCGGGAGAACCAACCACTAGCCCCCTACAGGCGCGCCCTGCCGGCGTATTCACGGACACGAGCCGAGTCTGAGCCGGGTTTGGTTCGATGGGAGGCGTCTTGGCAACTAGCAAACCCTAACGGATGAAAACCCTAAGGACTCCTTACGAAGGACTTGAGTCTATGAACTAAGATGACACGTAGATTTTACCTGTGTTCGTGCCCCCTAGCCTAGGGTAATAGCCTTACTTTCTGCTAGATTTCTTATTGAGTGTTTGAAGCAAGTACAGAGCTTTGGAGTTACAAATTCTTCCTTAGGCTCTACTGCTTGAACTCTTGGTTGTTCGTCCCCCCTCCCCATGCACCCGAGGGCCCTTATATAGGCCAGGCTAACGGGGGTAGGTAAAAGGGGGGTCATCATGCTGATCTTCATACATTTATTACTCCTTCCTGTGCTGTCCCGTTCCTCCAGCCTCATTAATTGCCAACGCATGGCTTCGCCCGGTCCGCCCGGGATGGGACCCCTTTGTGACAGGTAAGTGATAAGCGTCAGAGGAATGGGCTTGTAGCGGGATTCCTTGTAATCAACGGACCTAACACAGCAGACCCGCCTCTGACATCGTACGATAGGGTAAGGAGACTTCGGGGCATAGCTACCCCGCACCACCTTTTTGCCTTGCGGTGGGGCGAGCAGGGCGTCCTCGCCCACCTGCTCGCCCGAACGCCACGTGGACCGGCACCCGGTCGGGCGACGTCTTTCGCCCACCGCTTTGCCGGAGCCACTCGTGGGCCGGGCGCCAGGCGAGCAGGCGTCCTCGCCCACTGCTTCGCCCGGAGCCACGTGGACCAATGCCTGGCGGGCAGGGCGTGCTCGCCCACCTGCCCGCCAGGCCGCCACGCGGGCCACGCATACTTTTGTGCGGCGGAGAGGGTACCCTGGCGCAAGGTACGCCGACACTAAGAAATCTAACTCTAAATATATCATACTTCCTTTAATTTATACGTCGCAATTTTCGGAACATTACTCGCGCAACATTTCTAAATATTGTTATACCATGTTTCATCATAATATTAAATTTCTACCGCATTACATTTCTAAATATTGCCTAATACATTATTTGCATAACAAAATTTTTACTGCATAATTCTACTACATTAAATTTCTAAATATTGGCTAATATTTCTACTACATTGAATCTCAACAGTTCTAAATACTACACAATCCTAATATTTCTAAATACTACATTAAATTTCTAAACATTGCTACCACATTAAATTTCTACATTTCTAAATACTAAATACTACACAATCCTAAAATTTCTAAATACTACACAATCCTAAATATTAAATACTACATTAAATTTCTAAATATTGCATTTAAATTTTTGAACTTACCTCCACAAAAACAACAAATCTACTTTTTTTCCTCTTTTTCTCTCTCTTTTCTCTCCTCTCCTCTCTTCTTCTCTTCGCGCAGCGCTCGGCTTGTTCTCTTCTCGCCTGGCCAAATGAGAACAGTACCGGCATCGGGTGATTTAAAGTGGAGCCTGTCGCCCCAGATCCGAGCGATCACCCTAGATCCAGGCGACAGGTGACACGTGTCCAGGCGGGCGAAAGAGCCGTTCGAATTTTGCCGTTCTTGCCATTTGCCGCCGTTAGCTCAGCAACGACCACTTCCGCAATTTTTTTGTCATGCCGATTAGTTTTTGCAAAAAAGATTTAAAATAAATATTAAATAAAAAAATTCTATCACTCAGTCGTGGCCGAGCGTCGCTAGTCGTGCCGAGCACCTCTTGTCGTTCGGTCGTGGGTCATCAAGTGGAGTTTGAAGTGTGAATCCCATTCACCATCTAAGCCCACTGACAAGGCAACCAACTAGTGATCTGTATCACAAGGCGATCTGTGCACTGACGTCCAACGACAGTGTAAACCGATCATGGTGCCCCCCCCCCCCCCATATTTTTTTTTGGCACTACGCGACATAAAACAGTAGTAGTGATGGCGTTGCTCGAGCAAAGGCTCAGCTACGACAACCCTACCTCACTGTCACAACGTCCATGTAGCACATACACATGCCCCGTTCGCAATGGCTGCAGTACTATGCGCGTGGCAATCAGCGCATCGGTCAATCACTGGCTCCGGGCAACTTTGGCGGTGGCAACCCATCGGCGGCAACATACAGCCTGGCCGACGTGGTCCAACCTACCCAGCGCCCCCGGGAGCTTGGCCCGTGCATGACAATTGCTGCATCCACGACAACAGTTTGCACGATAGCAACAATAATCAGCACGCCGACACTACGCATCGCACTAGCCGCAGTTGATCTAATCAATCCGGCAAGGTGCCGATCGACTCAGATCCATCGTCTATGTGTGCAAGGCCATGTACGTGCAACGATGCCCAATTTGGCGATGCAACAATGTAGCAGTGGTCCGAGTAGTTCCAACACATTCACCACCCGCAACACTAGCACACACATCAACATGAGGCGCAGGTGCGGCTAATCAACACGACAAAACACACCAACCCGACAGCGTCAATAAGCACATAGAGTTAATTTTATTAACCTGCTCCTATCGTTGATCTTATCAACTAGAAACCTTAAACCGATCAAATCAGCTTAGTACCAGATCCATGCTGGTGATCCAATCAGACACAATGATATGGCACGCACGTTCGTCACATAAACTCTACGCGCGGCCTCACGGTGTGCCCGATCTAGATCAAAACAGCACACAACTCACAGCCACCAAAACATCACCATATGACCAAGAACTGTAGATCGCATCTACTACCCGCATATCACATATACGAACAATAAATCTAGATCAAAACTATACAGGATGGCTCTGATACCACTGTTGGGAACATGGGGATGCTACGCTAGCACAGAGTCGAATTCTACCGTGACAACCCAGGACACCCTACAAGCAAATAACCATAGATCGTTACCTTACGACGCGCAGTGCAGCGGAAGACGAGTCGATGAAGCCGTTTCAATCGATCTGCGCGTAGTCGTACGGAAGTAGTCGTTCACGCCAAGCCGAACGCCTCCTCACTGGTCAGCACCACACGGTGGTGATGCCTTGCCGCTGCGCCATGACGTGCTCGGCAGCCAAGCCACACGCCGTGGAGGTCGTCAACTCACTCTGCATGCTCGCCGAGATTAGCGACCTCCCCGCACAATCCACCTTCAAATGAACCTCCCAACCACATCCGGTGTCCGTTTTAGACATTCTACCACTTGTTGGAAAGCTAACGAGATAAGCTTGCGAATGCATCTAGTCTTGCCTCCAAATTCCCTTTGTATCATCAGGAATCGATGAAATAATGTCACGTCCAAAAACTATGCGCGAACAGATCAACATCTCCTTTCAGCTTCTCTCCAATTAGCGCCACAAGCGTAGCGCCTCTACGGTATCCACACATGGGATTAAAATCCGTCCATACGTAGTATGCTAGCACCAGCGCATGAACATGGGAGAGAGATGACGGCGGTTAGGGTTTGGGTGGAGAGGGAGAAGTCACGCACACGTACTGCCAACCTCTCCACTGCCTCCCTTTATATAGCGTCTATAGTGGGCTTCTACGCTAAAAGCCCAGTAATGTGCAGGCCCACATCAAGTGTGCTAGGGCCCCTTAAAAAGAGTTCCAACTCACAGCCACTCCAGATCGCGATTTCCCGGGCCGGACAATCTGGACTACTGGCCGAACAGTCTGGCCAGTGTGGCAATCCTTCTGGAATTTCCCTGGAGAATAACCAAAAGGCTTACTACGTGGGCCGAACAGTCCGGCCTAGCTGGCCAGACAGTACGGCCAGCGTAGTGTACTTACTGGTAATCTCTGGAGTTCAAACCAGAAGTTCCACTACGTGGGCCAGACAGCCCGGCCCCGCTGGATGGACAGTCCGGCCAGCGTAGTGAACTTACTGTTTGCTCCGTGATTTCTCTGTGACCCAGAAGACCCACATCATATGTGGTCCACACCTATAATGAATCCACATCATATGTGACTTATGATTGTCATTGGGCATAATCCCAACAGTTATGTCAACAGCTAATGAGATAACGCTTACCCATTGCCGATGCGCAAATAAACATTGTCTCTTCCAGAAGCTAAATATAGTGTTAGGGAGCACAATTTTTGACTTCATAAGCCTAGGATTGGTGTTCAAGATCTCATCTTAAACTTTCCCTTTCACCAAAGACTCGGCCTCCTTCATAAGTTGACCAGTCTTTTGAACAATCATCACATGATTAAAGCTAATCTCAATGCTTTCCAATTCTAACATGCATCATATGCATCTTGGTCAGTGATTTCTCCAAACAAAGAATCACAGCAATAGCTAACCATTAGCTAAAGGGAAAAAACAAAATTTCCATATGCCTAATGTAATCAATCATATTGACTACATATGGGCTGACCGGATTTTCTTGTACTAACTTGCACACAAACAATGACTTAGGGATCAAATTCTTTAGCCCTTGTCTAGTTCTCAAACATGCCCTCAAAGTCCACAATCATATTTTAGACATATATAATCTCAACTTGCTTCCAAAGCTCAGAGTTTATGGCGGCAATAATGAGACAAGAAACACCAAGAAAATCATCATAGTGTTTCTAATAAACACCATTTTAATTCAGATTGCATTTCAAGTTGGTTCATGTAGGTACTACTCTTAGAACAGACATTCCTTCTAACAATAAGAGAGCAATTCTCAATATTCTATATCAATCACAATACACTATTAAAATACTCATATCAAATATATATCTCAAATAGTAAAGCAAGAGGTAATCAACAAATATTAAAATATATTTATGTTTTGTATCCTTTATTAACAAATTAATAAAAGATACTCCCACTCAAGTCACATTCCCTCTAATGACCTATAGTAGGACAAGATCCATAGTCACTAAAGTCCTAGTGAACGGAGGGCTCACCGCTAGAACCCAGTGACATAGGTAGGCAATCCCTTGCTAATCACATCGTATGTGATTCTTGTGTGTTAAGCAGCATGTGCCGATGCTCAGCACCAACACCCCTGCCCGAAGCCCCAAACTGTTTGGATAGCTTCGATAAGTGAAACCAACACTGTGCATGTGAAGTCATACTTCACCCTATCGATCAAGGAAATTAATGGCACCCTGCGGAGGGCGGAACCTACCAATTAACGTACAAGATCTTATAGTGCAGTTGTTGGAAGGGCAAACTCTCAATTTTTCGAGGGAAATCTATTCTATCAGGATAAAAGAATACAGGGCAGGAAGACTATCACAGCTAACCTCATTAAGCAGTGATTAGTATGACCCATGATGGTAGTGATCATCATCACCACATGCCTCCTTGCCCACCTGGTCATCATGCTTGAAGTCACCATATAAATATTCTGAGCCATTACTCTTAATAGCTAGCGAATAATTATACATGTGAGAAAATCAAGCATCACAAATTAATACATTAGCCTCAGTAAAGACCCACACATGTATCATATACATGAGGGCATACCATTCACATGCACCGTGCAAAAACAATTTGAGCACAGAAGCTAATTCCATTGGGCAATGTGAACTTATAACAATTATAAAAGGTCTACGAAAAATTTGTGTGGTGGAAACAATTTCCCCCGTGTGAATCACATTCACAATTTTGCTCATGAAAATTCCAATGAATTAATCACATTAACCCGCTCCGGACCGATCATATTGACACAACGAATACTCCATTAAGCACATCAGCCTACTAGACAATTAGCAGGTCATGTTTGAAGTGTAAATCATATTCACCATCTTACCAGTGAAAATTCGGTTAAATTAATCATATTAATTCAATGCCAGATTAGATTAAATTAGTCTGTGGTCATGCGGCCGGTGATAAAGTATATGCGCAGCCCCACACACCCGTGCACTTTGACATGAATCATATTCAGCCAGTGCTTGAGCGAGGAACGGTCACACTGACACACATGGCAGCCGAACGGTGAACCAGATGTACAGGCGTAGCGGGCAACGATCTAATCGTCGCAGAGTCCCCGTCAGTATCGCCGATAATACTACCCGAAAGGGCAATGAGCCAGCAACCCGAGCAACGGTAGCGACACATATAATAACACCCGCACGAATCTCCACAGATCATTATCCCCTTAAGCCGACATTGCACTATTCACATGAATCTTATTCATGCTGTAGCCGATAAAAACTTGGATTAATCATATTAAGCCAAGTCGAGCTAATCAAATTAGCTCGTGGAAACATTTTCCGTAGCATGAATCAAATTCACAGTCTTGCCCATGTAACAGGCTGCCTCATAGCTCGTCCAAAGTATCTAATCATATTTGCTATGATTAATCAAATTAATCACCTCCTTTTGGGCTTTGGCCTAGCAAGAAGACAACTTATACAAGGCATCAATTATTAAGCTATTCATGCCGGTAAATGCATACATGCAAACATTGGGACCTGCACACATCCATGTGCACAAACTTAGGAATGCACTGGAAATACTTTCTGAAACTGAAAAGCAATTGAAAACCACGAAGAACCAGTCTACATGGCTTACTGCAGCTCTGTTACAGTTTAATATGAGAGAGCCTTACTGTCTAGACGATACTGCAGTTTCAAGCATGTTCACAGAGAGTCAGACAGGTGACCAGTGTTCTCTGCCTCCCATAGTAACTATGATTTTTATTCCTCTCCTGAACAGCATATACTTATGTTACTGTTGAAATATCACAAATTATTTTATATGTTTAACATCATTATGAAACAAGACTTTGTTGATGACCAAGTCACTTTCTCAATGTGTCTGTTTACTTACAACTAAGCTATTCATTATGCAGACGATGGGGCTGCTATCTTGAAAGATGAAAGCTTAGAGACCAGTTCTATTCTTTGCTATCAGAACAAAATCGGTTGTCTAGATATGAATTTAGGAGATCCAGATGTACTGGAGACAATATGAATGAAAGCTCTTGAAAACTGCACATCTAAGTCACTTCATGATCTGTTGCGAAAAGATGGGAAGCTGTCATCCCTATACACAACCCAAGGTAATTGATCTAACGTGTGTTGGACCTTTTTCTTCTGTTTTGTTCGGAGAACAGATTCGATTTGTCATTTTTATCTATAATGAAAATAACATGTCCCTACTTCCTACTGATCCATCATACATCTTATCTAGCCAGTTGCTTAAGGCTGCATTCCAGAAAGCCTGTGTTTGTCTGTACATATATATCATGTAGCAAATAGGTGTGCCTTTCAATAATACGAGTTCTTGATGAGGTGGTACGTAAGGTCACAGTTCTTTTTTCTTTCAACGCATGTCATGCTCAGTGTTCTGGCCTTCTGGAGAAGTAATTGACTTTCATCACTGGCATGAATCCAAACTGCACACCTTCTATTAGCATCATTGCATGCCTGCACTGATGATTTTTGTGGTCATATTTCATTCTGTTTGACTGGGTTGCAGGTGTAGCAGTTGCTGAGCTACAATTCTGCCATCCTGAGGATGTACCTACATCAGAGAGCTTCTGGAAGCCACTTGTGGTTTCTCTGCAGAATTTGCTAAGGTGTAATGTGGATATCCGAATCAATCTTTCTCCAATCTCCATCAGCAACAGAGTTGTATCCAAGAATCCATCAGTCAGCCTGGTCATGCAATCCAGAGAGGATCAAGAGGCACAGAATGCAGTTTCCACAGATTGCAGAACTGTAGCTTCATCCAGAAAAGACTGCCCTTCTCCACTCGCAGGGCAACCTAAGGAGAAACCGTCGCACATTCTGGGGTGCCTTCATGGTACAGACGGCGAGACAGGAGATACCGAGTCGAGGATCTTGAGCTATCAAAAGATCTCTGTCATACCTGAAGCATCCAATCCAGGACATGTTTCTTTGAAAGCTGGAGGACATATACCAATGGTTGACGAAGACAGAGCTCGTCGTGGTCGCCTCTCGAAGATTCTACCATGCGGTGCTTGTGCTCCCTGTCGAAAGTCCCAGCCATGCGATAAACATAGAGCTTCGCCTCGCAAGGGACTGTTCAGCTGCTGTTTCTGCAAGATCAGACCAGACTGCAAAACGAAAGCTGAAGCGATGTACAGGTCAGAAACCGAGGAGGCATTACAAGAGTAGCATGGCGTGGTCTGAAGTTGGAGACGGGCAAAAGTAAAAACAAGGCTGATAATGGTTGTCATTTAGTTGAAGCTGACTTCAAAGTTGTCCATTATTATATACTTTGTTTTCTGGTTTGGCTCTGGGCAGTCAAATCCCTTAGGGCATGTACAATGGTTTAGATGACTACCGTCTGCAAGTGCTTTGAAGATCGCACACAGACAGTAGAAGAGACAACTCGTACAGTGGCTTGTCTATTAGGCTGTCTGTGTATTATTTATTTCATACAATGTCTTTATTGCTCCATGATGATGAAATATACATACGATCTTTGTAGCCATTTTATTGCTTGTTTTAGAGAATACATGGTGGGTACTTAAATAATGCATATGAAAATATTATAGAAGCATAAATATTATATATATTTATATCAACATTTAGCTCTATTTCACAGCAGTTCACACATGTGAAGAGCTCAAGCTGAGACAAATGGACTGTTCACATTTCAAACTTATTGCAACAGTTCACACATGACTGCATTTCACACACTCTGAACGATACACACATGGATAACTGACAAGCACCAACATTTAGATAGTCCAAAATAAAGAAAATGCAGTCATGAATAACTGACACGGGACACAAGCAGTGCAAGTTCACACATGTGTAACCCATTCACACATGTAGGTAGTCCAAAATAAAGCAAATTCAGTACAGGTCTTCACCTCCTGCCTTCCTGTTTTAAGCTGCTTTTTTCTGTTGAAAAGAATACGGTGGCTCCACCAACAATACTCCTATCCTCAGCAGATGGCACATCCCAAACCTACATTACATATGGAAAACCTAAGGAAGAGCATTACAGATAGTAACAATAGATATTCCAGGATAGACAAGAATGACAGGAAAGTAGAACATTGCAATCCAAACAAAAAGAACATTTCGTACGGGTAAGGTATACCTTGTGTTTACAGGCAAGCCAAATTGGATGCCATCAATGTATAGGTTGAACTCAGCAAAGATAGAAGAAATTGCATGTATGGCACGCAGTAGGCACAAGAAACGGTATAGTGACTGTGCAGTGACATTTTAGAATTATATGCATAAACGTAACTAAGCACATGAAATCTGGGTATGAAACTGTCTTTAGTCTCGTCTCAGTGAGAAAGTGTTATTTTCAGCTCTCTCTCTCTCTTCCTTCAGAAATGGAAAAAACCCACCATTTAGAAGTGCCATTGTGCTGAAACAAACATGGCACATTGTTCAAACTTTGCAAATAGTCAAATGCATATCTTCATATTAGGAACACTTAACAAGATACAAAAAACATGAAGTTGATGGATATTAGAAGTGAGCTATCTTTTTGTATCCAGCATTACTCAAAACAAGGATAGAAATTGCAGTACACATACCTCCATGCAATGCTTAGTTTTCAGGAAAAAGCCTGAGCCTCAAACACCTAAGGACAGCTACATGCTCAGATTTCTCTTCAGCAGAATATCCAGCAGTGTCTCTTGAAAGAAGACAATTATATGTCTCCATCATTTTTGCTTCCTTCTCCAGTATATTTATTTCCTTCTCTAGAATCTTAGCTTCTTTGCTCTCAACTGCAGCAAGATGGCAGATTCTAGATGCTTCAAGCTTCTCGGATGATAGTTTTTGCTGTACCTCCAGCACTTTTATGCGGTGCATGAGCTTCAGCTTGGACTTGGCTATATTGCTGTACCTAAGGGCTTGAGATCAGATAAGCATATTGAACTTGAAGCCAGGCTGGAGATATAGTGCTCAAGTCTCTGATCAGCTTTATCTGCAGAGAGAAAAAGTAGATGAGTGAATAATGCTGCAAGCTGCCATATAGATGATTCAGAACAACAAAATTTATCGATCTCCTACGATTATTACAAAAAGAAAAGAAGAAAAAATGAAAACCATGAGGTACAATTACAACAACACATATATGATGTTACTGGGAGTCTTGAAGATATCGGTGGAGTCATCTGACCAAGGGATGAAAAGATGGGGTGGAACATGGTTGAGAAATTGGCTATTTCCGTTGAGACAAACTGAGTACCAATTTGCCATGCTCAATTTTAGTTGTTTCATGTATGTCTATACCTGCTAGGCTGAGAGAGATTAGCTAGGATTTAGTTCAAATTTGAAAAAAAAAATCCAACCAAATTGCCTCGTCCAAACGGGGTTCATTCATTTTTCAATCAGATAGCTACCAGTGCACATTCTGACTGCAATTAGACCCTGACTTTGGTGCTTTTGTTATTAGAGGACTAAAATAAGAAAACTGCCGTTACGGTGACCATTAAAGATTCTGCTTGCTGACAAACGCGACAAAACTAATATGTAAGTTCTTGCAGAGTTACATGTGATCCTAACAAGTCATTTTTCGTATTTATCGGTTCCTAGCAAAAGAGGGGAAAAAACGTATGTGTGTTTCATTGGCCATGCTACTCACACCTTTCACCTTTGCACATGGAGCTGCACATACCCTAACACTTGAAACGCTTTAGAATGTGCACATACACAACCACACTTTGAAAGTAAGAAGTTAAGAACTTGTGTATAGTACTACTTCGTAACAGCCTATGTCAAGCACACAATTTGGCAGAATTATCGAGTAAACATGAATAATGTATGTAACTAAACATAAAATCAGATCCTGGAAACTCCAAATTCAGCTGCATAAATGCAACAATTCGTAGATTGATTCGAATGAGGGCTATTCATTAATCCGGACAGGGCATGCTTGGGAGCAAAAATGGAAGCAAGAACCCTCACCTGCTGTCGCACCGGAGGCAGTGCGTGCTCGCTAACAAGCCACGACGGGGAGGCGATCTGAGTGGTAGTACGCAGAGAAGAAGGCGGCGGCCATCGGGAAGAAGCGAGCAGACGGGCACGCCCCTCCGGTTGCGACGCCCGACCCGCAGCACGTAGGTGTCGGCCACGAGGGCGCGACCGGCGGGCCCTCCTCGAAGTCGGTCGGCAGGCGCGAAGCGCGCCCATCTCGGTGCCGACCGCGTCGAGAAGCCGGAGTGGTCGGCGGCGTGGCCATGCTCAGGGGATGGCGTTGGGGATGGCCCGCGTTGCGTGGGGTTGTGTGTGTGTATCTGCTGCCGCCACGCGCCCACAAGGCGCGCCTCGGTTGCGCCGTCTTCCTTCCGCCGTGAACTCGTCTTCTTGGTCGCCGCCACAGATTCAAAGACAAAAGCGCCATCATCGTGTCTTTCCTCACTGCTGCCAATAATCCATCGACAGAGGAGTTTGGAGGGAGGGGAAAATCGTGAGACAGCGAGGTGGGGAAAGAAATTGCCGCGCAATGGAAAGAAATAGCGCCAAAATTACCCGCCAACAAAAGCTCCTCCCGCGCCGCACCAGATCGATCCGCGCTCGTCGACGACTCGAAGCGCCCCGTACAACGGTAGTTCCGCCGGCGACGTAATCTGGGAGTTCAATGCATTATACAGGTAACCAGCACGTCCATCATTCTTTATACAAGGATCTGTCTTTGTACAAGGCATATGGCAAATTGTGCGTTCATAGGCACGGTGATCTTATCACCCCAAAACCTCTTATTTTTCTATCTGAATCATATTCAGAAATTGTGCCATGCACCATTGAGCTGTAGAGCATGTATATAGTACAAATGCATACATACAAACGCAACAGCATAGATCGCTTGCATCTGCCAAATGCCATGGTGGCTGTGTCTCATGATGGGTTGGACCAATACACTCGAAGCCTAGAGACGCTACCGTCATAGCGTTGCGCCGCCCGAAAGCAGCGCCACCACACACCACGTTGCGTTTCTTGGAATGCCTGGCGTGGGATCCAATCCCAGCAGCCCGGGGCAGCGCGTCGATGGCACGGCAGCATCAGCATGCTACAAGCCTACAACGACCAGCACTGCACCCCACGATGATCTCATCAACGAAAAACAGAACCAATTGATCAAAAACAGCCACCGAACGTCATCCATATGATGAACAGTACACCCGTGTATCAAATACATGGATGACTAATTAACGTCATGTTCTTGTTGACCTCATCAACAAAGACCAAAACTGATTCAATTGTTAGTGAAACTGATCCAATTGTTAGTGGTGATCTCATGCCAAACAACTAATTCTGAAAAATTCGGATCTAAGCCATCACACTCACATATGTGCTTCAATCGGGAGCACACCAAACTAATTGGTTGTTGGTCCCGTTAGCCGGCGCGAGATTAAATAGGAAGAGACCGGCACTCAACGTCGCATGATTCTTGACATTGAGTTTGCTGCCCTTCCGAAACCCCCATCTGATTTAGGGTTAATCGCACTAAGGCTATCGAAAATCTTCTACCAGCACCGAAACCATCTCGACGCACACTGAAGCTCACGACGCCGTTCTTCTCCGACGTCCTCATTTCCTCACCAAGTTCAGCCGACCCGAGCCATGACATCAATGAATCAAGGTTCGTTCTAATTTCATTTCCGCCTTATGTGTTCACGGATTAGGTTAGCTAATGTCTAAGAATCCTTAAGCAAAGTCTAACATTTGGTATCAGAGCTTCTAGCCTAATCCTTGGACTGATTAGACTAATTTAGAACCTTGATGATTCGGTTTAATGTTTATTTGGCTCGGATTAGTCTCCGTTTTGGCTTGGCTAGCACTTAGAAGGAGGGAAAAGATCGGATCCGAACCCTAGCCCTCAAATCCCATTTGGTTTTTCCCCGAAATCCCGAAATCCTAAGAACCCCAAATCCTAAAATGAATCAAGAAAATCTAATGTTCTAAGGGGTTTTGGACTTACC
The DNA here is from genome assembly GCA_036346375.1 of Guadua angustifolia. Classification (NCBI taxonomy): domain Eukaryota; kingdom Viridiplantae; phylum Streptophyta; class Magnoliopsida; order Poales; family Poaceae; genus Guadua; species Guadua angustifolia. The sequence goes on along the minus strand of CM070509.1, from coordinate 33,982,786 downwards.
TTCGCCGGTGAATGCCATCGGTGGGCAAGCCGCGCCTTAGCTTCTGCGTTCATGTGCTTGCTTGCCGCCATCTCCTCCAAGCCTCAATTGATCGTGGGATGACTGCGCACAAGCACGACGGGATGAGGCCTCACCTCGCCGGAGCCGCGCGTGGCCTCACCTCGCCGCGCGCGCAGGTGTCGCCCCTCTTCGTGCTCGGTCGCCATCGCCGTTGCCGCTGTGCCGTGTTTTTCGGACAGGAAGAGGCATATGAGTTAGGGTTTCGCTAGCCGTGCGCGTTTTGTCTCCGATCCGAGCCGTCTGCTTTTTCTTGATTTGCCCGATTCATGGCATGGATCAAGCCAAGATGGCCGGCCTCGCTGCGAGTGGTCATGCTGCAGCAGCGTGTGGGCCGAGCCAGCGTCTGGGCCATGTGCTTTTGGGCCGGTAGTTTCCCATATGAGCTTTTACTGTTTTGAGGCAATTTACTATTTAACTCATTTTAATATTTGTACATTATGTCTCATTTTATTTAGCAATAATCATTGTTCTATTAGTATTTCCTAGGCATTAATTTTATTAATTTCATGATTAATTTTGAGCATTGAAATAATGTGATAATTTATGCGATGATTATTTGATATGATGTTTATGTCTAAGTATTATCTCTAATTAAAATGGAACCAACGAGAAGTTTTAATTAGAGATTATTGTTTAATTTTTAAATTCTGGGATTATGTCATGACCATGATCACATACTGACCAACGTTGTTTATGATCATGTGTCACCCATATGATAATTTTAGTTCTTTTTCGTTTCTGCCCAACGATGATGCGACTTAGAACTATTAAATTTTTCTGTCGTTAGTATGATTATTAATCAGACCAATGTAGGGTTAATTTTCATGCAAAGACATTTATTTATTTTAATGTTTACTGATTATATTTTATTTTGATTCAGCCATGAACAACACCAATGTTGCCGCTTACCTGAACGGCATTGAGCAGCTGACAGGGACAAACTTTCCTTCTTGGAAGGAAAGGATCTTGATTGTCCTTGGTGTTATGGACTTGGATTATGCATTACGTGAGGACGCTCCCATAGCTCCTTCTGCTGATGATGAGAGTTTCACTGAGAAAAAGAAACTCTATGACTTAACAACAGAAAAGTGGGAGCAGTCCAACCGCATGCCCTTGATGATTATGAAGAGCACCATATCTGTCGGGATAAGGGGAGCAATTCCTGAATCCGATAATGCTAAGCAGTACTTGGCCTCAGTGGAGGAGCAATTCAAGGGCTCCTCAAAAGTATATGCCAGTACTTTAATCATGAAGATGCTCACAACTAAGTATGATGGCTCTAGCAGCGTTCGTGAGCATATCATGATGATGACCAATATGGCTGCTAAACTCAAGGGCATGGACATGGCCATTTCTGATGATTTCTTGGTCCATTTTATAATGACCTCTCTCCCTTCTGAGTATAATGCTTTCAAGATTAATTATAATATTCAGAAGGTACAGTGGACCATGAGCGAGTTGATCGCTATGTGTGTCCAAAAGGAGGAGAGGCTTAAGGCTGAAAGGAAGGACCAAGTTTTTCATGTTGGCCATGGAAAAAGAAAATTTCAAGAGTCTAAGTCCAAAAAGAAGCTGCATTTCTCCCCTAAGGCTGAGTCAAGCAAGCCAAAGCTAAAGGAGAATGCGCTTGCTATAACCAACTCTACTTTTGATGGGTCCATCTGTCGCTTTTGCAAGAACAAAGGGCACATACAGAAGGATTGTATAGGTTTCATGAAGTGGCTTTCCAAAAAGGGTAATTACAATTTCTACCGTTGATGAAACCCTTTTTGCTGATGTTTCCCCTAATACCTGGTGGATTGATTCTGGTGCCTCTGTGCACGTTTTCAATTCATTGTAGGGATTCCTTATAGAGAGGACACTAAGAAAGGGGGAGCAAAGTCTTAGAGTTGCTGATGGAAGAGAGACTGAAGTTGAAGCTGTTGGCACTCTACCATTAGTATTAGATAGTGGCTTCACTCTTACCTTAAATAATGTTGTTTATATTCCCACCATGAGAAACCTTATTTCTGTTGCTCTTTTGGATGATAATGGATACATTTGTGCCTTTGGGGATAATAAATGCATTATAAGTTTTAATTCAGATAATGTTGGTCTCGTGACTCGACGAGACAAACTCTACATGCTTCCTCTCTCTGAATGTCCTGTGTCAATGAATGTGTATGATACCACCAATAAACGAAAGAGAAGTTTAGGTGATGAGACTTCATCGAAAATGTGGCACTGTCGTTTAGGCCACATTTTGAAGGGGAGAATGGAGCGTCTCATTAAGGAAGAGATACTCCACCCATTAGACTTCTCTGACTCAGACCCCTATATTGATTGTATTAAGGGGAAATATGTAAAACAAATTAAGAAAGGAGCCACACGAAGCACATGAATATTGGAATTAATCCACACTGATATATGTGGTCCATTTCCTGTTACTTCAATAGATGGGTATGACTCCTTTATTACGTTCACTGATGATTTCCCCCGTTATGGTTATATTTTCCTTATTCGTGATCGATCTGAATCACTTGATAAATTTAAAATATTCAAGGATGAAGTAGAAAATTAGCATAATTTAAAGATTAAAATGGTAAGATCAGATCGTGGAGGAGAATATTATGGGAGACATGCTCTTTATGGACAAATTTCATGTCCATTTGCTAAATTTCTTTCAGAAAATGGCATAATAGCTCAATATTCAATACCTGGTGAACCTCAGCAAAATGGAGTAGCTGAAAGACGCAACCACACCCTTATGGATATGGTGCGTAGCATGATAAGCTACTCCAGTTTACCGGTTAGTTTATGGATGAAAGCTTTAAAGACAGCCGCACATATATTTAATCGGGTTCCCAGTAAATTAGTACCTAAGATACCTTATGAATTATGGACTAGGAGGAAACCGAGTTTAAAGTACTTACGTGTGTGGGGTTGTCCTGCTGAAACTAAAATTTTTAATCCACATATTGGGAAATTAGATCCTAAGACAATAGGCTGCCATTTTGTTGGATATCCCGAAAAATCTAAGGGATATCGATTTTATTGTCCAGACCATATCACTAAGTTTGTGGAAACCTGACATGCTGTATTTTTAGAAAATGATGAAATCAGTGGGAGCTTAGGGGCTAGAAAAATAGATCTTGAGGAGATTCGGACTTATGTACCATTACCGATAATCCAAGAGACTATTCTTCCTATACCTCATTCAGTTACACCTCTAGCTGAGAATTCTGGAATTAATAGTACAGACCTAATAATGAGCCTCAACAGCCCCCTGCGATAACTGATGTACCGATAAGAAGATCACAGCGACAAAGAAGGTCTACCATCTCGAATAACTATGTCGTGTACATGAATGAAGATGTAAATGACATAGGGAAGGCAGATGATCCTAGGCTATGATGACTAAGGATTTATCCAAATGGCTTGAGGCCATGCAGGATGAAATAAAGTCTATGAGCATTATGATGTCTGGGATCTAGTAGAAATTCTTGACGGAGTCAAAACAGTAGGTTGTAGATGGGTCTACAAAACTAAACATAACTCTAAGGGAAATGTCGAAAGATTCAAGGTAAGGCTTGTAGTAAAAGGGTTTACACAAAGAGAAGGAGTTGATTATGTTGATACTTTCTCTCCCGTCTCAAAGAAAGATTCACTAAGAATTATCATAACACTTTTTGCTCATTATGATTTAGAACTGCATCAGATGGATGTTAAGACCGCATTTCTTAATGGTGACTTGCATGAGAATGTTTACATGGCTCAACCGGAAGGTTTTATCGTGGAAGGCAAGAAACATATGGGATGTCGACTTAAGAAATCTATCTATAGATTGAAACAAGCGTCTAGACAACAGTACCTTAAGTTCGATGAGACCATAAGAAAGTTTGGTTTCAAAGAAAATGAAGTGGACAATTGTATATACATTAAGACTAAGGGGAGCAAATTTACTATATTAGTGCTTTATGTGGATGACATCTTATTGGCTAGCAGCGATAAGGATATGCTGTATGAGACCAAAAGATTCTTTCTGCTAATTTTGACATGAGGGATCTTGGTGATGCCTCTTACGTTTTGGGCATTGAGATTCACTGAGATAGGTCCAAAGGGGTATTAGGCTTATCTCAAAAGGCATAAATTGACAGAATGCTTAAGAGATATAATATGCATAATTGCTCTGCCACGCCTGCTCCTATTGTTAAGGGCGATAAGTTTGGAACATTCCAATGTCCAAGGAATCAATTATAATCTGATCAGATGAAGCGGATTCCTTATGCTTCTGCTGTCAGAAGCATTATGTATGCTCAAGTATGTACTCGCCCTGATTTAGCATTCGTAATAGGGATGCTTGGCAGATATCAATCTAATTCAGGGTTGGACCACTGGAAAGCCGTTAAGAAAGTTTTGCGTTATATGCAAGGCACTAAGCATTACATGCTCACATATAGGAAGTCTGATAATCTTGAGGTTGTAGGTTATTCAGACGCTGACTTTGCAGGATGTGTTGATACTAAGAAATCTACATCAGAATATATCTTCACACTTGCGGGAGGAGTCATTTCATGGAAAAGCTCCAAACAATCACTTACTGCATCATCCACAATGCAGGCTAAGTTTGTGGCATGTTATGAGGCTATTGGGCAGACTGTATAGCTTAAGAATTTTATCTCGGGATTGAGAGTGGTAGATAGCATATGTAAACCACTACCCATATACTGCAATAATTTAGTCCAGTATTCTATTCAAGTAACAACAAGTCAAGTGGTGCTGCCAAATACATTGACATTAAGCATCATGTTGTGAAAGATAGAATCCAAGATCAAACTATTGATGTCAAGTATGTAAGTATTAAGTCTATGCTTGCGGATTCGCTTACTAAAGGCTTACCACCCAGTCTCTTTCGAGAGCATGTTGTCAGCATGGGTTTATTGGAAAGCCCCTGATTCTGGAAATAAGGACCATAAGAATAAAACCAACTCCTATTAAGAATAAGTAATTATTCCATTGAGATGGAATGGTGCACTATAGATATTGGGGTTTCAACGGTGACTTTATTAACCGTTGTAATACTTTATCTTGGTGTACTATTCTGTTGAGTATGGACTTATGTTATTAGCCTTTCGATCAAGTGGGAGAATGTTAGTAGTGATCTCAGGCCAAACAACTAATTCCGAAAAATTCGAATCTAAGCCACCACACTCACGTATGCGCTTCAATCAGGAGCACACCAAACTAATTGTTTGTTGGTCCCGTTAGCCAGCGCAAGATTAAATAGGAAGAGACCGGCACTCAACGCCCCATGATTCTTGACATTGAGTTTGCTGCCCTTCCGAAACCCCCATCTGATTTAGGGTTAATCGCGCTAAGGCTATCGAAGACCTTCTACCAGAACCGAAACCATCTCGAGCACACTTTGAAGCTCACGACGCCGTTCTTCTCCGACGTCCTCATTTCCTCACCGAGTTCAGCCGACCCGAGCCATGACATCAACGAATCAAGGTTCGTTCTAATTTCATTTCCGCCTTATGTGTTCACGGATTAGGTTAGCTAATGTCTAAGAATCCTTAAGCAAAGTCTAACACCAACAGGCGTCGTGGTTGATCTCATCAACCCTGAGTAATAGATCTAATCTACTAACTCACGAATAGCAGATCAAATCTACTTTCAACCCGCATATCAAATATGCGATCAAAACCAATCTAGATCAAGAACTAAACAGGCTGGCTCTGATACCACTCAAGGGAAACTCAGGGATTGCTACACTAGCAACGAATCAAATTCTACCACGGAAACCCAGGACACCCTGCAAGTAATTGACCATAGATCGTTACCTATCGACGCGCAGAGCAGCGGAAGATGTGTTGACGAAGCCGGTTCGTCCAATCTGCGCATAGTCGTACGAAAGTAGTCGTTCACGGCGATGTTGAATGCCTCCTTTTTGCTGGTCAGCACCATACCGTGAAGCCTTGCCGCTGGTCCACGACGTGCTTGGCGACGAAGCCACGTGCCGTGGAGGTCATCGACAAGCTCTGCGTGCTCGCCGGGATTCGCGACCTCCAGGAGCAATGCACCTTCAAGGACGCCCGGCCATATACGAACTCCGTTTTGGGTGTTCTACCACTCGTTGGAAAGCTAACGAGGTAAGCTTTCCAATGCATCTAGTCTTGCCCCAAAATTCCTTCTGAATCAACAGGAATCGACGAAATAAGATTGCATCTAGAAACTGATCGCAAATCTGACCACGTCTCTTTTGCGGTTCACTTCGATTAGCGCAACAAACGTAGCGCCTCTACGGTATCTACACATATAGGAATTGGAATCCATCCCGCACGCGGCGTGCTACATCGGCACGGAAGATATGGGAGAGAGTGGCGGCTAGGGTTTGGTGGAGGGGAAACCCTAACGGGCAACCAGGGGCACTGGCCGCCTCCACCTCCCTATATATAGCGCCCCATACTGGGCCTGCTCTAGAGGCCCAACGAGGTCTAAGCCCACGTCATACGTGACCTAGAAAACCCACATCATATGTGGTTCGGCCTACAATGAGCCCACATCATATATGACTCGTGATTGTCATTGGGCATAAATCCCAACAGCTTGGGAGCCACCACCAGGCAGCCACGCATCCCGGTCAGGAGTTGTTTAGAGACTGCTGTCAGGCCGCCATGCGTCCCAGGTAGGAGCTTCTCAAGAGAATTGCACGGGGGAGGGCACTTGCTCAGGGTGACGCCTTGGGCCCCCGGGGGGCCCAACCCTCAATCCCTGATTATTTTATTTCGAATTCTCCATGTGTGCCTCCTGTCGGAGCTGTCCTCCTTCAACACATGCTGTCAGGGACCCATGTCCTGTTTGCTCCTCAGCTCCCAATGAAGTTATCATATTGACTAAACCCATATATGCAACCATCCACATTGCCAGTACCTCTGATTTCAAGAAATATGTGGATACAAGCGGTGATGTGTCCATGCAGCAGTGTGCAGTCGACGCAAGGACATGGGAGCAGGGCCTCCTCAGTAGCAGTAGCAGCGGTTTGTTGCAAGTGCAGACCGATGCTAGGTCATTGGTCCCAAGGTCAACCTCCTGAGCGAGACAGATATTGCACCCACCGTACCCCCCACCCCCCGGTTGCACATAACCCACACTTCGAACTTGTTTCGATCATCTCCAATCTGTTGAGGTGTTTGATGTTGGGCCTTCAATCTCCCTCTCTTCCACACTTCGTCGCGGGCTTTCCTCCCCTCTCCCTCTCAATCTTCCCTCACTTTCAATGCCTCAAATGGCAACAGTGGTGCTACAAGCAGCTGATATAGGGGCCTTGTCGCCCGGTCACGGGGCAGCAAGACACGTGCTGCTCCATGACAGGGCGATCTTGCACTTGCCGCCCAGCGACAGGACGGCAACTCCCCTGACCGCCCTATGGAAGGGCAGTTCTGCCACATTTTCACAATTGGATCAAATTGTATGGCATTTTTAATATTGGGTATTTTAAATGGCAAAAAATCACAATTAGGCAATGAAGTGCACTGCACCACCGAGCTACAGACGCTGGCCCCCTCGAAATTGCAAAACCGTAGCGATCCATCCATAGGGAAGCCGTGAAATCTCGCCAAAAAACCCGAGGGATGGGGACGGGCTTGGGCGGTAGGCGGCGCTATTTCCCAATTGGTCCCCGATGACTCGGTGGCGACGATGAGATCTTCTGTGGGCCCCCTATTTCCGAGGTCCTTCGTACATCTGCGCTAGCCTAGGATCTGTCTTGCTAGCGCTGTACATTTACAACATACTGGAGCATTTCATACACACATAGACATTTCATACATTCATAATGGCTCAAATTTTGGATAGGCTGTCTGGCCAAATATTACAAAACCAAAAGTTGAGCTCTTTGATCAGAGTTCATAATGCGGAAACGAAAGTAAATTAGATATCCAGATCCAAGGGCTTTGTCATCCACCCGACAGGCAAGCGACTGGAGTCCTGATATGAGTTGAATTGGAATGAACTCTCTCATACAATCTGGTTCCGGGACGCAGCCCCGGTCGCAAGTGACCAACGGCAGATGAGGATCTTGCCGTGGCTACAAGCGCCTGATACTCGGCTGATAATCGGAGCCACCGCCTAAGACAAGTTGTCAATACTTCAAGCCTGCCCTTTATTCCCTTCTACTGCTATATTTATAGGACTCTAATGATCCCTTATGGATCCTAACTGACTCCTAAACGACCAGGACTCTGAATCCCAAACGGACTCAACTTCTTAACGGAACCGGATTGCCTTTCTTTCCATGCGGCAGCCGGTTCCTACCTTGGGCCCCCTATTCCTTTTGTCGCCCGCCTCAGGCGCCTAGCGCCTCCCGCCGCTCCATTAGTTCCGCCCTTTAAATCGATCGCCGCCGACAATAGACCCGATCCAACGTGGACCCCATATCACCACCTCCCCCCTGGAAAACAAGCTTGTCCTCAAGCTTGCAGTCGGGAAAAGAATGGCGGAAAGTGATGGCATCCATCCAAGTTGCTTCCTCCGCTGAGTCACCTGCCCACTGCACCAAGAGTTGGCGCTTGCCTTCGACAAATCTTCGGGCAGATACCGTGAGGCTCCTACCGAGCCGTTCACCGCCAGCCGCACCTCCGTGGAAGGAAGCCGCTCGGAAGGTGGTGTGCCGCGAAATTCCTTCAACAGTGAGACGTGGAAGACGTTATGTAGACGAGCTATTGGCGGCAGTTGAAGTCTGTATGCGACTGCACCAATTCGAGCAAGCACCTGAAAGGGACCATAAAAGCGTGGTGCTAGCTTTGAGTTGTAGTTCCCCCTGACGGATAGCTGCCTGTGTTTCTGGAGTTTCAGCCACACCCAAGATCCGACCGCAAACTCCACCTCCCTATGGCGCAAGTCATACCTCTGCTTCATCCGGTGTTGGGCCATCTGAAGATGATTCCGAGCTTGTTCCAAGAGGGCATCTCGGTCCACTAAAGCACAATCCACCGCGTCGATGACAGTTGTTCCTTGTTGGTAGGGCGTCAGCGGTGGTGGTTTCCTGCCATAGACTAACTCAAATGGGGACATGCGGAGCGCCGAATGATAGGAGCTGTTGTAGCAGAATTCTGCCCATGGCACCCATTGTGCCCATGTCTTTGGAGTGGATCCTGCCAGGCAGCGGAGGTACATTTCGATGGTGCGGTTGACTACTTCGGTCTGTCCATCGGTTTGAGGGTGGTACGCCGTGGACATGAGGAGAGTAGTCCCACTCCTTTTGAGTAGGTCTTGCCAGAAAGCGCTGAGAAATACCGGATCGCGATCGGACACAATGGACTCTAGAAGACCATGTAACCGCACGACCCGATCAAAGAAGAGTTGGGCTACTTTAGTTGCTGTGGCCGGCCGTGTTAAGGGAATAAAATGAGCGTATTTGGACAATCTGTCAACCACCACTAGCAAGGTTGTCTTCCCCATAGATCGTGGCAGCTCGGTGATGAAGTCCATCGAGAGATCAGCCCAAATCTGATGCGGGATTGGCAGCGGTTGCATGAGACCTGCCGGAGACATGGTGCTTGTCTTGTTTTGCTGACACACCCCGCAGTTGCCCACATACCGTTCCACTGATGCTCTCTGTTTTTCCCAGAAATATGTGGCTTGGATTCGGTGAACGCGTCTTCTGGACTCCCTCATGGGTGAGGTCATGGATAGAAGCTATGATCTTGTCCACCACTGCTGAGGTCGCTGGTATTACCAATCGGTTGTTGCGATAGACTAAGCCATCCACCGTTGTCCAGCGCACTTGCTGCCCTGTTGAAGTGGTCGGCTGAGGAGAGCTGTGGAAGGAGTCTTCAGTGGCCTCGGTGGTTGGGTTGTGATTCCTTGGTTCCCCTGGCTGCAGCGAAGAGGAGCAGCTCCATCGCGCGACTAATTTGCGAATTTCAGGCTCCTGGCGCAAGTCATCCAGCCACTGTGACCGTGTTACATCTTGAGGTCCAGAGAGCGCTGCACATTGAAGTTCTTCCACTGGCATCCGTGATAAGGCATCGGCGGCGGCGTTGCAGCGGCCCGGCTTGTACTCTACTTGGAAGTCAAACCCCATGAGTTTACTAAGCCAATGTTGCTGTGGTGGTGTCACTAAGGCTTGCTCCAACAAGAACTTGAGACTTCCATGATCCGTCCGCACAATGAAGGAGTGACCCCACAAGTAGGGTCGCCAATGTCGAACAGCCTTGGATAATCCGATAAGCTCCCTTTCATAAGCGGCCAACTTCTTGTGGCGATCTGCCAATTTGCGACTGAAGTAGGCTACTGGATGGCCCTGTTGTTGTAATACCGCCCCAATGCCGGTCCCTGATGCGTCGCATTCCACCACAAAAGGTAACTCAAAATTGGGCATTTGGAGTACCGGTGCTGACATGAGGCGCCTTTTTAGGCTGTGGAAGGCTCCCTCCGCCCCTTCCGTCCACTCGAAGTTATGACGCCTCAACAATGCAGTGAGCGGTTCGGCTAGAGCGGCGTAATTTTGCACAAAACGCCTGTAATAGCCGGTCAATCCCAAGAATCCGCGGAGGCTTGTCACTGAAGAGGGTCGTGGCCATGCTGCGACTGCTTTGAGCTTTTCAGGATCTGCTGCCACCCCATTGGAAGAGATGATATGGCCCAAGTACCCAACACTTTCCTGTGCAAAGGCGCATTTAGTTCTCTTGAGAAATAGCCGTTGTGTCGCATCGTCCAAAGATTTTGCGCAAGTGTTCCTTGTGATCTTCTATTGTCTGGCTATAAACCAATATATCATCAAAGAAGACAAGAACAAATTTGCGCAAGAAGTCTTGTAGCACCTCGTTCATCAATGCTTGGAATGTTGATGGCGCATTGGTAAGTCCAAAAGGCATAACAAGAAACTCGTAATGCCCGTGGTGTGTACAGAAAGCCGTCTTGGGAATATCGGCTGTCCACATTCTGACTTGGTGATAGCCCGAGCGCAGATCTAACTTAGTGAAATATCTTGCACCTCCCAACTCGTCCAGAAGTTCTTCCACCACCGGAATTGGAAATTTGTCTTTGATCGTCTTCGTGTTGAGCTCCCGATAGTCCACACAAAAGCGCCACGAGCCGTCTGCTTTCTTTACCAACAAGACCGGAGAGGAGAAAGGAGAGTGGCTAGGTCGAATGATCCCTTGTTTCAACATAGCCTCACATTGTCTCTCAATTTCGTCCTTCTGACGATAAGGGTACCGGTAGGGTCGCACCACCACCGGGTCGGTTCCCTCAGCCAAAGTGATGCGGTGATCACATAGTCGTTGAGGTGGCAGACCTTGAGGTTCAGCGAAGACATCATCATATGCTTGCAGCAACTGGTGTATGCCCTTGTCCTCCCCTGCTTCGATCAACATCATGGTTGGGTTGGGTTTCCGCTGAATTCCCAGTAATCTGACACGGCCTCCGTCTTTCTTGAATTCCATTGATAATTCCTCAAAATCCCATTGAATATTCCCTAAGGTACGCAACCATCGCATTCTAATATCACATCAAAGCCGTCAATTGGAAGAACAATGAAAGGAGCTGTGAATGACTGCCCTTGGATCCTGAACTCGGCATGAAGCTTTCCGAGGCATGGCAAGTAGGACCCCCCTGCGACGCGAACTTGCTGTGGAAATTTGACTTCGTTCATCCGCAGCCCTCAAATTTCTCCGTCTCCGGTTCACAAAGATATGCGCCGTAAAGTTGTGTGTACTTCCACTATCAATCAAGCCCACCATTCCTTGCTCGCCATCCGCACCTGGTTGCATCGTGTTGCCCTCCTTCGGTCCTAAGGCAAGAATCATGGATAGGAAGCTTCCTCCTCTGCTTTCTTCCTCCGAATGTTGTCTTCTTCTTCCTCATTTTCCACCTCCAATTGAAACAATCTTTTGCATTGATGGCCCTTCCGGTACACTTCATCACAGTTGAAACAGAGCCCTTTGGCTCTTCTCTCCTGTCTGACGCACAGAAGTCGGCGTCGCCCGCGCGAAGCTTCAGATTTTGTGTGTCGGGTGGTCAGTCGTTCTAGCACCCAGATGAGTACTGCCCGTGATAGTTCCTCCGCCCACCTTTTACCGACGCTTCGGAAACATTGACCCGCTCAGAAGGTCCGCCAGGAGACCCACCGTTTGTCGGTCTTCGGAGACGCCCCGGTTGTGTGCGGTGGTACCCCTGAAGTCGACCATCCTCGATTGAACGGGCCACGCCCCCGCCCTGCGGCCGCCATCCCTTGAATTGCTTCTGCGATCCATGCGGTCTTCCTTGCTTCAGCCTCCCTTGCAAGCCCGATTGCTTCAGAGAGATCCTCTGCTCACTACGGCGCCGTCGCTCCCAAAGTTACTTGACAAAGCCGCCACGAATAGCTTCGATCGATCTCTCTCTTCATCCGTGGGTCCGAGCCAAGAGCCACAAATTCTTTTGATTGCCCACCCGCTATCGCCTCGCTTGACGGCGAGATCTCCCAATGGTCTCAGATTGAGTGCCGGGTGAAGCGCTGGATGTAAGATTCCGAGAAATCCTCCCAAGATATCCATGCTTCCTCCTGCTGCCAGTTATCAAGAACTTCCTGTGCTTCGCCCGCAAGATGGAGCCCTGCGACTTCAACATATTCTTCTTCAGGTATGCGGTGCAACCGGAAGAACCTTTCACATTTTCGCAGCCACCTCTCTGATACCAAATTGATATGAGTTGAATTGGAATGAACTCTCTCATACAATCTGGTTCCGGGACGCAGCCCCGGTCGCAAGTGACCAACGGCAGATGAGGATCTTGCCGTGGCTACAAGCGCCTGATACTCGGCTGATAATCGAAGCCACCTCAGAGGATCATCCGTTCCGTCATACTCTGGCAGATCGAAACGCGGCGGACGAGGTATCCACCGCTTTTCTTGATCGTTCCCATCTTCTCGCCAACTGGGCCCCCTTCTTCTTCCTGGTGCTTGATTCTCCCGGTTCTGGGTCGGACGGTGTCTCTGCGTGTTGTGTCTTCTTGGCAAGGGTTCGTCGGATTCATCTTCCCAATCGTTGTTGCCGCGCCCACCCGCATGACGAGAAGTTTGGCCTTCCCGCCCTCCGTTCTGGTTTGAGTCTGTCATCGGCGCCTTTTCCTTCAACAGCTTCATCATCTCCCCCATCATGGTCTTCATCTCTTTTACCTCCTCCAGTTCCGTCACCCGATCATCTGCTGGCGCGGCCATCGTTCCAGAGTCGTCTGGCTCTGATACCAAATTGATATGAGTTGAATTGGAATGAACTCTCTCATACAATCTGGTTCCGGGACGCAGCCCCGGTCGCAAGTGACCAACGGCAGATGAGGATCTTGCCGTGGCTACAAGCGCCTGATACTCGGCTGATAATCGAAGCCACCGCCTAAGACAAGTTGTCAATACTTCAAGCCTGCCCTTTATTCCCTTCTACTGCTATATTTATAGGACTCTAATGATCCCTTATGGATCCTAACTGACTCCTAAACGACTAGGACTCTGAATCCCAAACGGACTCAACTTCTTAACGGAACCGGATTGCCTTTCTTTCCATGCGGCAGCCGGTTCCTACCTTGGGCCCCCTATTCCTTTTGTCGCTCGCTCTCAGGCGCCTGGCGCCTCCCTTATTCCATCGCCCCGCCCTTTAAATCGATCGCCGCCGACAATAGACCCGATCCAACATGGACCCCATATCAAGTCCACTGTCCACCTAACACCCGCCCTGCTCGTCAAACTCCTGGACATCCTCGTCCTTGTAACCAGCATAGGGATCATCCTCTCCTCCGTCAAAGCCTAAAAAGATTAGCGAGTGTGAGTGAGTGCAATCCAACCGCGCTCGTGAGCCAAAACCCTGCATCATGCAAATAATGATACAGGCCTTATGGTGGGGCTAGGGTTTATTTACTTGCATAAATGCCAAAGTTGCAATAGAGTACTAAAAATAGTAGACACTGCCATTTTAACAAAATCAAAGATGTATTGTGCTATATATGCATGTAATCTCATCTGGGGGTTTTTAACATGGTGAAACCGTATCCATAGACATGGACTACGTGTCCCAAAAACACGGCAGATCCATTCCATAGCCATGGACATGGTCTCCGAACAAGTGGTCAACCAGACCAAAATCAGCTTTCACAGCAACTAGAACATGTCCTTCACGGTATCAATGCCAAAAATATCTCCTAGCCATGTCCTTCGCGGTATCCATGACTAGGGTTTACACGCAGGGCAAGTCCTTCACGGTATCCAAGCCCAAAATCCACCTAGACACGTCCTTCACAGTATCCATGTCTAGAGTTTTACACGCAGGGCAAGTCCTTCACGGTATCCAAGCCCAAATCTCACCTAGACACGTCCTTCACGGTATCCATGTCTAGAGTTTTTCACCCGGGCATGTCCTTCACGGTATCCATGACCCAAAATTCTTTTATTCCAAAATCATCAAAATCATGAAGGTAGTGACACTTCGCACTTAGGCAGACAAGGGCACCCAAGTGCATAAGAAGTCTCCTATTAACGACGTGTCCGTTGATAGCTGGGATTGTAAACAATCCGTCACTCTATAGCCGTGTCCGTTGATAATAAGGATTCGACCCATTCGAATCTAGACACAGCCATTTCTAAGCATTCGCCAAAGACTCAATAGTCAGGGAAGTCTTATATTACTGCCTTAGGTTTCAAAGGATAGGGTAAGGAATCATGTCAAGGATAAGGGTTGTGCTTATTAGCACTAATAACCAATTTGGTAATAACTAGACTAGCTCTATTAGCTATACATTTAATAAATAGGGTAATAGTTCACAAATATGCATGCAATTTTATACAGTAAAACAATATAACAATTTAAGTAAAAAATGGGATAAAAGAATGAAGTGATATTGTCTCACCTGGACCGTGTGTGTTGATGCCTGGGTCCTGGTCTTCAGCCTGTTCTCCAGTGCAACGGGATCTATACGCGGAGAACCAAATAACACGTCTATAAATACAAGAAATGCTGGAAATATGATGCATGATGTGCATTCACATCTATTCGTGGGTATCCGTCGTGACAGGGCTATTCTAGCAATAATCTATAGGATATTAATCCTACTTGTCAAGAAATTAAAGTTCCATAAACTTCTCCACAAACATGCTAGATATGTCATGCATGAAAACGCATCTAAATACCCTTAACTAGATTCCCAGTCATAGAATATAGCATTGGTATTAAAAGTATCCAAACAACCAAGTTAAAGATATTGGAAAATTTAACCCTAGAAGAGGTTTTGTATTTTTATTTAAACATATGACCAAGCTCATATGGAGACTTATATTTTTCTTAGGCTAGAAATTAGCTCAAACATCTACAAGAGGTATTCCCAAGATTTTTATAAGTCAAATAGTATTTTAAATAAAGGAAAATCCATTTCTGGAATTTCTTTATATAGGGAAAACCGTAAAAACTAGCTATTGTAATTTTCCAGTAGCAAAATAGTAATGAGACGTGCCCAAAAATAATTTTTCTAGCTTCAGTGTGGAAAGTATCATTTTCCATAATTTTATCATATATTTCAGAAGACAAAAAACTATTTAAAAAGGACAGATAAGCATTTAGAAGACTGGCGGCGTATTCAGTGCAAACCTCTCTTTTGGTGCAATCATGCAAACTCCTAATCTCAGCTCTTAGATCCCTCCTCAATGGCTAGATTAAAATTGATGGGATTCCCCTAATCCACTTATAGCTCTTTTCCACAAAACCCCCTAGAAATCTTTTCTTCTCTCCCCACTTCCCTCCTCTTCAACCTAGCATCCAGTCCAGTCCAGCCTGTCCAGGAGACGCCGCCGCCTCTCAATCTGCCTGCATATGCCGCCGCTGCCTCTCGATCTGTTTCTTTCTCTCCCCCCACCATTTGGTGCAGGCTCCTTTAAAAGAAAGAACAGAACATCAGGATTCATCAAACTTATTTATACTGAAGGTTCTAGGCTAGTGACTACTGACTAGGATCTCTTGTTCTTTGCAAAGAGAAAAATGGGCAGGGAATGTTACTACTCCTGCATTGTTTTTCCAATAATTGATGAAAATCTGAACTTTTGTGCCTTTATTAGCTGATCTGGGAGGACTCCATGTATCAATGAGATTATGATATAGCATTATTCATTCTGGGAGCAAAAGGATCTTCCAAACAATTGTCATAAACAGCATGTACTGGAACCCAGTGAAAGTTTCATGCCATATGCAGGTAAAAAAATTAATTCTTGGTTCTGCAAAGGCCTTGATGCATCAGGTTTTTTTCTTAATTTTGTCAAACATCATTGAGGCTACGACCTGGATTTGTAATGGCTATATATGTGTGATTTACTTGTGCACTAATTGTGAATTGCTCCAGGTGGAATCTGCCATGACTGCTTTATATATGCAAATGGATTGCTCCAGGTGCATGGCATCGCTCTAGGCTGCTGGATAATGTGAACTTGACACAAGCAGAAATCTGACTTGCAATTGGAACTAAAAAGCAAACTTTGACACGGGCATAAATTAATTCTCCAAAATGCCAAAATAGGTAATCCTGTATTCAAACAAACTTCTGACACAGGTACAAATCTAACTCGCAATAGGAACTAAAAAAATCTCCTTGTTGAAATCAAACTTTCAATTCAAATAAATTAACACTCTTCTTCTGCAGTATTCTTCTCTACTTTTTCTGCAATGAAATTAAATATTTAGTGAGTCAGTATGTAAAATGAACATTGGACTTTGTAAAATGAACTTCTAATCAAAGTATGTAAAATGAACTAACCATGTGGCCTTTTTAGGGCAATTACGACAATCATGAAAGGATAGCTCGTTGCATGATTTGCACATACGTGCAACCTTCTCGTGCTTCTTTTTCTTATCGACTTCTTTTTCTTGTTCACTCCCTTATCCATGTGTCCCTTCATTCTCTTGGCTCTACCCTTTGTGTGTATATCTGTCAGAGGTAGTATGTCAATCTGTGTAGGAAGTTGGTTACCAATGAACCCCTCCATCTCCTTAGCACTGCTTCGTTCGTTACTAGGTAGATCTTGCCTTACTTCGGCTACAAACTTCTCAATTTGCTTCTCACCATGTTCACGTTTTCTACCGAATGCCCAGCTTTTTGGAAGATAACTTCCATGTCCTTGCGCATCTCAGAGAACATTTTTTTGATCTCTAACTCTAAAGAAGAATTTGCTTTCTCCTCCAAAACATGTCCTTCTGAGTCAAATACGGTCTCTCTCTTGCAAGTTTTTGTCCACCTTGGAAAGATGCAGTGACCAGGTAGCTCATTCAGCTTTGCACCCTGTAACACATGAATAATGTGGCAGCAAGGAATTCCATACATTTCAAATAGCATGCAAGAGTAGTTGGCAATCATCGTGCTAATATTGAAATGGACTTCTGTTACGCATATCATCTGTTACGCATATTATTTTTAAATTTCCCTCTTTATTCATACTATCAACAACACAATGGTCCCTACAAGCTATGACTTGTCTCTGAAATTCTAAAAATTTAGAATGTGTGAAAACTTCACTTCCATGCTTCTCTATTGTAAGGGCCCTGAAAATCCAATAGATAATAGACTCATTAGATTAGTGTAATTAAGCAGATAAGCTAGGAATTAGTGCTAAGCCTAGAATTAAGAGAGGACGATTTTGCCCTTGAAGCTTTGGAGAATGTAGTATCAGAACAGGGGCAAAAGAGTCATTGAGCGCAGTGGAGGAGAATATAGCCCAAGAGCCAGTTCACCTCCCAACCAAGCCAGTTCATTCCACCCAAGAGCCAACCGAGAGCTAGCTTCTCCCCACTGCCATTCTAGACCGAGAGTGTGAGGGAGAGCAAGAAGGAGAGGAGAAGCCGGCCAAGAGGAGCAGTCGGCCAAGGAGGGCAAGGCCGGAGAACCAAGCCGGCCAGGAGGAGGAGAAGGATGACCGGAGTACCTTGACCACCCCCTGCCATCGTCGACCTCATCTCCCTCAACCAGAACCGAACCACACCTCAGGAGCCAAGTAAGTCACAAACTAACCAATAGAGTAGCAATAGGTTAAAAGTAAGGCAGTGCAGCATGTAGAACTCATAGATTCAGTAGAGTAGCAACTAGATCGGGCCAAGTATCAAGTAGATCGAGGTTTTCCCGAGATGGTCGCAGCGGGGGAGTCTCACTAGGGGTTGTGAGGAGCAACTAGCTATTCCCAAGCCTTCACCGAAGAGCCGACCAGCTAGTCGTCACCTCACCATCCAAGAACCTAGGACATCTCACCCCAAACTCATCATAGACCCATACCCACCTTAGAGCATTCCGATCCGAGAGTTCAACTAGGCAATCAGTAGATCAACAAGCCCAAAAAACCCAAATCCCATCGTTACCTTGCCATGGAGTAGACCCAATAAGTGCTCAACCAAAGCCCAAACAGCAAATAGCAAGAACCCCAGAAATGCAAACCAATGGAGCCGTAGGGGGGAAGCTCGAGGCGCGGGTGCGGGCCACCGTGCCAAGGCTAGGGCGGTTGGGAGAAGTAGGGGAGCACCACTGTTGGCGTACTTTACGCCAGGGTACCCTCTCCGCCTCGGTCAAGAAGGGCCACAAGTGCCGAAGCGTGATGACCGACGAGCAAAGTGTGATTCAGAGAGAATAGGAGACGCCGCTGTCTTGCCACCGAGTTGTTGCCATTGTTGCCGCTATGCATAAGTGCCGGTCGCTTGTAAGTTGCTTTAACAGAGCCGGAACCGCCGAGGTGCCGCAAGAAGAAGCGAAGGCTCGAGCGTTTTAACCTCGCCATGCGAGGCGGCTCCTTGAGGATCAAGATGTTGCGCCTCGGCGAAGGACTGCAGAGGCTTGGAGTTGGCAATGTCGCTCGGCGGTGTTGGAGAAGCGAGAGTTGAGGCCGCGCAGAGGTTGAGGACGAGCCGAGGACCATCGACCGAAGCCGACATCCCATAGTCTGTCGGCGAGGACCTTCATCCATGGCAAGAGTTTGGCGGAGAGATCACCTTGAGTCGGTGTGTGGAATTCGTGACTCGTAGACCGCCTTGGACTCTTTGTTGGCGGTGAAGATGGTGGAGATGGAGGACCAAAGATCGTTCCGCAGATTGATCTTCAGCCATGGCGAGGTCGAGGATTCGTCTGAGAGATCCAAATGACCGCAAACGCAATAGCGATCTGCGAACCCACGCTGCCTGGCGGAAGAGGAGCGATGCCATCGATGTGCCCCATGAGGCCGAACTTGCCGCACATAGATTTGAAGAACGTAGACCACTTGGTGTAGTTAGGGTTCTCCAACCTGTGGTGATCGCAGACGTGATCTTGACGAGACTCTGGGCGTAGGGGTTGAGGAAGACAGAACCGTCTTTGGAGGAGGTGGCGGCCGAGGTGCCATCACCGGCGAGACCACTGTTGGCGGAGGTGGAGCTCATGGCCGGCAGCAGAAAGAGGAGCCGACGACTGTGGAAAGAACCCATGGCATGGCTGTATGAGGAGGCCGGGCCACCGGGCAGGAGGCGAGGAGGCTAGGGCTAGGGCTAGGCAAAAAAAAAAAGGGCAATGGGAGAGAAAACCCTAGGGTACCCGGACTCTTGATACCATGTAGAGAATAGGAGAAAACACCTCACACCCACGGATGGGGGTGACTCACATATATATAGCCCAATAAGGCTTGGAGTTCAAGAAAGCCAAGTACAAGTCAATAGAGACTATACATTATCTAACATGATCAGGCCCCGATGCTAGGCAACCACGGCGCGTGGCAGCCCGACAAGCAGGTGGGCGATCAGACCCCAACGCCAAGCGACCGGGCTGCGTGGTCGGCCGACGGAGTCAAAAGGTACCCGGGGGTCCGCTGTCGGTCAGGCGTGGAGGCGTACGTCGAAGGAATGGGGGAGCTTCGCCTCGAAGTCTTCTCCCCCGACATGTCGTGTCAGAACCATTGAATGTGCGTGGCTCTGCCGACGGCACGATAGCTTATCCCTTTGTCGTCCTGTACTTAACCCGTCGCATACGATCGCTTCCTGGGCGGACCCGGCGGAGTTGGACGGTGGTGCAAAGAATGAGGTCAGAGGATGGTGCTACAACGACTGGTGTAATAAATGAAGTGTAATCAGTATGATGTCATCCTTCCCACTTGCCCGAGCCAGCCCGGCCTATATAAGGGGGCTTCGGTACATGGGGGAAGGGGACCAGAGGACAAGGACTCAAACGAAAGAGAGCACAGAGAAGAGCAAAGAAGAGAGAGCTCGAGAAGACAGAGCAGAAAGGGAGAT
Organism: Guadua angustifolia; assembly: GCA_036346375.1. Lineage (NCBI taxonomy): Eukaryota > Viridiplantae > Streptophyta > Magnoliopsida > Poales > Poaceae > Guadua > Guadua angustifolia. The sequence goes on along the minus strand of CM070509.1, from coordinate 33,962,498 downwards.
AGAGTGAGGATCGAGTGTTTGTAATACACTCAAAACACATTAATGTAAGCGGGGATTTAGGGTCATACGCAGACGGGGCCCAACCTCGAGTAATATCGGTGTGTTCTTGGATTGCTCACGTGGATCCTCAGAGAGCCCGTGAGTCGTCCTTCATGAAGACTCTCTATCGGAGATAGAGTGAGGATCGAGCGTTTGTAATACACTCAAAACACATTAATAGAAGCAAAAGCAGGACGTAGGGCTGTTACCTGCATCGGGGGCCCGAACCTGAGTAATATCGGTGTGCTTCGATTTCTGTCTGCGTGGGTCCCTCGGGAAAGCCCGTAGGTGTCCTGCGAAGACCCCCTCTATCGAACCCTGGACTCCGTCTAGGGAGAATAACTGTCAGGCGAAACACGCCGACAGTGGTGCGCCAGGTAGGGGGGTAGCGGTTGGCCCACCCTTTCGTCTCTCCAGCGGATCCTGGTCATCCATCCGGAAGGATCCCGCTTCTGATGATGGCGGGTTCATGTTCTCAGCAAGAAAAGCCGTCGGATGCTAGCAACGCCCGCAATGCCCTCTACCTCTCGCTCAAGCCTCCGGCCGAGGCACTCACGCGTATGAGTAGGTTCACCCCGAGCAGGCTCGTATCAATTTGGTAACAGAGCCTGACGGTTCTAGAACCATGATGACTCCATTAAAGGACCGTGTCATGGCCCTCGAAGCGGAGGTGAAGACAGAGATGAAGGGGATGGTGGCCGAGATAATGAAGATCTTGAAGGGGAAGACGACTACCGAGGCGGTGAAAGGGTGGACAATGGCATCAGGTACGCACCCGCCTCGAGGCGAAAGTGATCTTGTTATGAAGCGACCGCCATAGAAGAAGCGGCGCTAGTCCGCTAGCCAAGGTCGCGAACGTGACGACAAGGCGTATGGACGACGACACGGTTTTGGCCAGGAGGGAGAGGACGACGACCGCCGGTGGACACCTCGTTCACCGTGTTTCAACTTCCCCGAGTACGACGGCCAAGACAATCCGCTCAGTTGGCTGCGCCAATGTGAGTGTTTCTTTCGAGTCCATCGCATTCCCGAGGACTATGTGGAGATCGCCGGTCTCCATCTTACCGGCGAGGCGCAGGAGGTCTTAGACAACTGGCAGCAGGAGTTGTGGATCACATGGGACGACTTCTTGGAAGCGTTCATCCAGCGCTTCACTCGACACTCGAGTGTTGGGCCCCTCGGCGATCTCGTCAACCTCAAGCAAGGAACCAGTAACGTGGACGAGTACGCGAGGGAGTATCAGCAGCTGTTGGCACGGGCGCCGCGAATGAAGAGGTCTGACCAAATTGAGACCTTCACAGCGGGTCTATCAGTGGCGCTCAGTGCGGACGTCCGTTGCGAGCGGCCGCGCGACCTGGCTGAGGCGATCGGCTTTGAACGGGAAGCGAAGGCGCGAAAAGCTGCATGGATTGCCGATACCATCCATGGGATGACAAGCACCGGACGAGTACGCGGCTCGTTCGCTCATGGGCTCACAAACACTACGTCCTTTGTCGCGCACACCAACGATGGCACCTGTGGCGGCATCGACCGGGAGAACGATGGTTGTGGGCTGCTCGTTTGGGGGCCAAGCACCATCACACAGCCGCTACCGCTTCAGGCCGAGGGCAACCAATCCTCGACGCCTTCGACATCGGGTTCAAAGACACAAAGCAAGCAGGCATTAGTGTCGGGTTGGCTGCAGCTAACGGCAGACCAGCTGGCGGAGCGGCGCGCTTAAGGCCTCTGCTACAACTGAGTGTATACTCAAGGGCACCACTGCAAGCGCTTGTTCCTCCTGGAGGTCAGGGGGAGTATTGTTAAGGGCTTAATTAGCACAGCAATAAGCAATACGCAAGGCGTCATCGTCGCCGGAACTTCCATGTAGCAACGTGAACAAAGACGTCACCGCTGATTTGAAACTCCATGCAACGCGAGTTAAGCATGCGTTGTGGCGAGTGTGAAAGGGTCGAGTCTAGGGAAGTGAGCGCGTGAATTTAGCGAGTACATTAGCAAAGTCTTGCTGTTGCTACAAAGAGTGCGTGCGTGAGTTTAGAGAGGTTGTTAGCCGCTTGTGGATGGGTACGTGCGTGCACTGTATTGGGTCTATAAGTAGGAGAAGAAATGAATGAAAAGGGGAGGAAGATTTGTGCCACCAAAATATTGGTTCTCAGGCACTACCAACGACAACTAGCCGGTGGCCCCGTTGCTTAGAAGGTGAGTCCTATGGACAATCCTACGAGGCCAGGGTGGAGGTTTGTATGCAGGAGCAGATTTTCAGGAGTTAAGGGGTTATAAGATTTATTACGGCTATATTAGAATCCATGTAAGCTAAGGTATGATGATAGCCTGCATGGCTAATGGAGTGAATTAAAGCTTCCATTTATGTCCGTCTCTAATTATTGTTCTCGCGCAATACTCTTGATACTGATGTAGTAACTAATAAAGTATCGGAATATCCGATGTTTTGCTAGTTACTGTGCTGAGGTCCGTATAATTAACTCTAGGTGACAGTGTTACCAGGGGTTAATTATGCGGGTCGCCACAACGCACGTACGAGCAGGCTTGTATGAAGTGACCAGAGTGCAGGATCAAGATTAATGGGAGTTTAGTGAGGCCTTCAAACTGTTGAGAACGCAACTGACCCTAGCTATATCTTTTTATACTATGTGCAGAGAGATCAAATGGGTGAAGTTTGGGAGAGAGCTGATGGTAAACCACCTATTATTCCATCCTGTTTGCAGCAATTCAGCAGTTCATAGAGGCATTCGAGGACAGAGAGTGAACAGGAGTAAGTCGAGTATTATGTTTTACCCAAACTGTAGTGAGGAAGTCAAGAAGGAAATGATGGATAGAATGCATACCGGGAAGGAGGCGGTGACAGAGGTGTACCTGGGACTCGAAGGAAAAAGGGGATGATTTGAAAGGGATACTGGACAAACTTGATAAGAAACTAAATGGGTGGCATGAGAAGATACTGTTGCAAGCAAGCTGGTAGGGAGGTAGAAAAGGGGAGGATTTGAAAGGGATCCTGGACAAACTCGATAAGAAACTAAATGGGTGGCATGAGAATATACTGTCGCCAACAAGCTGGCAGGGAGGTGCTTTAGGTGTTGATTAAAGCGGTGGGACAAGGCACAAGCGCTGCTAAAATATGCAAATGAACATCTTCAACCTACAAATAAAACATTGCAAGGGGATTGAGTCTAAAATATCCCAATTCTGGTAGGGGCCAAGGCAGGGGAGAGAAAGACGCTTGGTCTTCGTGGGAGAAACTAACACAACACAAGGCAGAGGGACGACTTGGATTTAGGGACATTGTATGCTTCAACCAAGCCATCTTGGCAAAACACATCTGTCAGTATGCCTAGAAATGTTATGTGCTCATGTGCTAAAAGCTAACTACCATCTGTCAGTATGCTTCCTTCAAGCCAAATCTTGGAGGAAAGTGAGTGCCTAAATCGAGGACTGATTTGGCAGGTGGGGAATGGAGAGAGTATTGATGTGTGGAATGATAACTGGATCCCGAGAAGTGCAGAACCGGGAGCTGATCTGATTGATCAGAGAAGAGAATGAGATGAGTGAAAACTTGGCCAGTTCCTTCTGCAATACGATGTAAAGGATGTGCTAAAAATCAAACTACGGGTGGGAGAGTGATGAGGACATCACAATCAAGGATACAACCGCTGCCCCTTCTTCCCCTACGACCACTACTTCATCCCCGACCGTCGTTGTTTCGACCGCTACTTCATCTTCGATGCTTGGAGGGCTTAATCCGGAAGCAAGGCCTTTCCACCCACCTTTGCTGGACCAGCACGTCAAGATCATCCACCGAGGACAGCCCACGCGCCAAGGAAGGCCCAAGATCAAGCCCAATTCGTCCACAAGTCCGGTTCGGCCATCCAGAGCGAGAGTACTTCAAACGGACATAACTTGGGTTCCGGACTCCGTTTTCGGTGCGACCACCCGCTTGAAAGGTATCGAGATAACCTTTCCAATGGATCTGTCCAACGGCCAAATTCCTCATGGAGCGACAGAAATCACAAAACAATCTCACGGGACAGAAATCCCAGGTGCTGCGCCACCTTTCCTTTGGGCCCAAGGCCCATGTATCTTAGGGTTTTGGTGGGCACCGCTGTTTTGGTTGCCCTACACCTCCCGCCGCCGCTATATATGTGGCCCGCCATTTTTTTCGCTTAGGTTTTGTTGTGTTTGGTAGACCCGTGTGCGCCCCTCCTCGTGTTTGCGCTTGTCGACTAGACCGCCTTGAGCCGAAACAGTAACCTCAACTTGTTTCTTTTGATTTCAATACTATCTTTTCAGATTGCTTCATGCTTTGTTCTTGCGGTTCTCGATTTCTTGCGTGAACAATTGATCGCTTGGATCTTGTATCTGTGTGGATTGGCATTGCGATTGTGAAGCTCCCGACCTGTTGGTAGGAAGCCCTTGATTCGGTGCCATCAACACCCCCAAATCGACGTATCATCATCTCACCGAAAGATCGGGATCACCCGTCCCCATCAGAGAGGTGGAGGATGTCCTTGGATGGGATCTGGCAAAGAGTGGTAGCTTCAAGAGAGAAGAGGGGGTGTGTCGAATTCAAGGAGTGGGAGAAAATTTGGACCAAGAAGATTAATGTCAGGATCACACTATTGGTGTGGAGAATCTGCAGGAAAACTGGGAGAAAAATTTGGACCAAGAAGATTCATGTCAGGATCAAGTTATTAGTGTGTTCAATCTGCGGGAAAATCTTAAGATGAATAAGCATGTCTTCATTGAGTGTCTGTTGGTCCTAGCTGGTAGCATGTCTTCATTGAGTGCTTGTTTGTCCTAGTGGATAACCTGCGGGTATCCGCATGAATGTAAAGGAGATGGAAGAAGCCCAGCAAAACTCCTTGGAATCGCTGGATAGGTGGCTGTTAAAGGCAATGGCTAAACTGAATGATGAGCAAATGATGGCCTTGGGAGCCGTGTGGTGAGCTAGGAATGAAAGGTTGTTTTATGGAGCCCAAATCAGCAAGGAAAGCATCATAGTAGGGGTGAAAAGTTGAATGTTAATGGGTTGTTAAGAGCTAAGGACCGAGAGGGAAGGGAGAATGATCAGAGGCAAGGGAGATGTGCTTATTAGCGGGGATGCAGCTGTTGATAGGGATCATGGGGGCAAGGTTTTAGCCATCGAGTTGAGGAAGCTGGGTGGAACCATGGGGCCAGAGGAGGAGGAGGTGGCAGAAGCAAAGGCATAGAGGACAGTTGCAAACCAAGCACTGGAGTTGGGGGTGTCTTGGTGATGGAGAGTAACTGCAAAAGTGTGGTAGGGAAGATGAAGGGTGAAGGGGTGGTGGACCGAGTTGGGGTTGAAGGATTAAGGAAGCCAAGGAAATTCTGGAAAAGATGAAGAAGGCGGATGTGCTGTAATGTAGGCAAATGAATCTTACAATAGAGGTAAATGGAAGAATATGATTCCTTATTGTATTATTCCTATGTTGGTGAAATTGTGTAGAGTGTAGTGGCAAGTGATGTATAATGTAATGAATATGTTTTCTATGAATGGCTGATAAGTGGGTGAGAATTTTGAATTAAAAAAGGTCAACAAACAGTACTCTCATTAGCTTTCATAAAGAAGGCATAAGCAATAATAGCTTTGGTTATCCGTTATCTAAGGTATATACATGAATAGTTCAATAGTTCACATTCACTCAAAGTGATAAGCATAATTCTGAATCCAAATAACATACAAACATTCAAGTGAGGAGATGTTTATAGCTTGAATGATAAAAAGTCCTTATACCAAATTGTACACAAAAATAAGAATGATTTAGTTATACCTTTGGATGTCCGTCTATTCTAGTGGGTTGCTTGAAACAGGCACTTGTATGAACACTATCTTTATTGCCACATAATTTTTTAGCACCCTACATATAGCAAAGAGATTTATCTTAACACAAGCATACAATTTTATAATATCACCAAAGGAAAATAATGCGTTGATCTGAATGTCACCAAAGGAAAATGCGCACATTATAAATAGAAATGGACTGCATGCCATCTCCTACAGACAAAAAACCCTGGGCAATGTCTATTCCATTTAATAGAAATATTTGACAAACTAGCATCAGCTATAATGTACATTGCTTCCATTCGCAATAAAAATTATAGAAATCAATAGTGAGATGTTATTCCATTTACTACGAAGGTTAGATAAATAGCATAGCATGCTGATGCAGTTTGACTAAATTAATAACTAAATACAAAAGAGTAATTACATTAGATTTGCATTGTGAGAAGGACAGCGGAACATCCAAACTTTTATACTCATGTCAACCATGTCAAAAGGATAGAGTTTATATTTAAGCGTAAATTAAATATTTTTAGTCCAGATTAACAAAATATCTACCTAACACCAGCTAGCATGTTATCATTCTGACAGAAGGCAAGATCTGTTATTCCCTGATCATCATACCTACAATATAAAATTAAGCAAAGAATAATAAATTTAATTTTTGGAAATAATATGATAGCATCACGAAATAAGTTACTAACCAAGGTGGTCCGATGTCAGTCCATCGATTTGCTGACTTTTCTATATCCTTCTTTTCTTTTAATTTATAAAACTATAAAAATAAAGAAAGAGATAAATGAGATGATTATTATTTTAACTTGTTGTGTAGGAACCAAGTAAGAAAGAAGAATAATGTGAATAAACATAGAAAAAGATTATTAATGTTATTACTACTGCTTTTAACTTGTGTAGAAATTAAAAAAAAGAGTAAATTAAAAACTTCACATTACCTTTAAACGCCCTGTTAAGGAGGAGGCAACAATAAAGCTAGTTTGGTTTGGAATGAATGCCGCACACAAGTTATCCACATCTTTTCTATAAGAGAATTTGACTGGTTGAACCCACCAACTATTCCTTGTCTTCTCGATGAGCACAACATGGTTGGTTTTATCAGATGGCACAAGCAAATAATTACTGTTTGAACTCCATGTCAGTGAGTTCATACCAGCATTATGCGATCTGTCTTTTTGGATAGAACCAAGCTTGTGGACCAAAAAATTTATGAGGTAAAACATATTACTGTCTTTTATTAATCTGTACACATTTTAAATGTTGAACATAGTTAATTTCTAGTCTTTTTTCTGCTATTTAGGGGTTGCATAATGCTGGTATGAACTCACTGACATGGAGTTCAAACAGTAATTATTTGCTTGTGCCATCTGATAAAACCAACCATGTTGTGCTCATCGAGAAGACAAGGAATAGTTGGTGGGTTCAACCAGTCAAATTCTCTTATAGAAAAGATGTGGATAACTTGTGTGCGGCATTCATTCCAAACCAAACTAGCTTTATTGTTGCCTCCTCCTTAACAGGGCGTTTAAAGGTAATGTGAAGTTTTTAATTTACTCTTTTTTTTTTAATTTCTACACAAGTTAAAACAGTAGTAATAACATTAATAATCTTTTTTCTATGTTTATTCACATTATTCTTCTTTCTTACTTCAGTTCCTACACAACAAGTTAAAATAATAATCATCTCATTTATCTCTTTCTTTATTTTTATAGTTTTATAAATTAAAAGAAAAGAAGGATATAGAAAAGTCAGCAAATCGATGGACTGACATCGGACCACCTTGGTTAGTAACTTATTTCGTGATGCTATCATATTATTTCCAAAAATTAAATTTATTATTCTTTGCTTAATTTTATATTGTAGGTATGATGATCAGGGAATAACAGATCTTGCCTTCTGTCAGAATGATAACATGCTAGCTGGTGTTAGGTAGATATTTTGTTAATCTGGACTAAAAATATTTAATTTACGCTTAAATATAAACTCTATCCTTTTGACAGGGTTGACATGAGTATAAAAGTTTGGATGTTCCGCTGTCCTTCTCACAATGCAAATCTAATGTAATTACTCTTTTGTATTTAGTTATTAATTTAGTCAAACTGTACCGCATGCTATGCTATTTATCTAACCTTCGTAGTAAATGGAATAACATCTCACTATTGATTTCTATAATTTTTATTGCAGAATGGAAGCAATGTACATTATAGCTGATGCTAGTTTGTCAAATATTTCTATTAAATGGAATAGACATTGCCCAGGGTTTTTTGTCTGTAGGAGATGGCATGCAGTCCATTTCTATTTATAATGTGCGCATTTTCCTTTGGTGACATTCAGATCAACGCATTATTTTCCTTTGGTGATATTATAAAATTGTATGCTTGTGTTAAGATAAATCTCCTTTTATATGTAGGGTGCTCAAAAATTATGTAACAATAAAGATAGTGTTGATACAAGTGACCGTTTCAAACAACCCAGTAGAATAGACTAGCATCCAAAGGTATAACTAAATAATTTTTATTTTTGTTATTTTTGTGTACAATTTGGTATAAGGATTTTTTATCATCCAAGCTATAAACATCTCCTCATTAGAATGTTTGTATGTTATTTGGATTCAGAATTATGCTTATCACTTTGAGTGAATGTGAACTATTGAACTATTCATATATATGCCTTAGATAATGGATAATCAAACCTATTATTGTTTATGCCTTCTTTATGAAAGCTAATGAGAGTACTGTTTGTTGACCTTTTTTTATTCAAAATCCCCACCCACTTATCAGCCATTCATAGAAAGCTAGAACTAATGAACTGAAAATAATTTTGACAGCACCCAAAATTATCATGAGAGTACAATAGTTCTTATAAAATTCAATTTTACAACTCTGTAAATCCTTACCTCTTATTCATGTGCATGCCTAGGCCTTAGTACACCATGTTCCCACCCTCTGAAGTCTAAAACTCTTGGATCACAAAACATCATTTCTCCACGCATATAATGGTCACACTGTCATAGCTGATGCAGTTCGGACAGAACTTGCTAGTGCACTCACCAAGGCAGCGAAAATTGCATTGCATATATGAGTGCATGAGTACAGCAGCAATAAAAAAGATATCCGCCACAACGTTTCCTCGCTTGTATACATATTTGCATACATGTCAATTTTAAAACCAATTTTTCTGGAAATTTGTAAATAGTCTATACTCTGAAGTATAATGTCCAGACTGCACTATTTGAATTTAACATAAGGATACTAAAACCAATATTTAACTGAAGATGTTTCCATGATGCTCTAATGATGTTAGTGACAATAATCAGATTTTTTTCAAACAAAGTAATAGCTGACATTTAAGGTTTTATGGTTTCTAGGGTTTTTTATTTAGTTCACTTCATTTCACGTGGATCTGAGTGTGAGTTGTAACTATTAAGTTTTCCTTATAATCACGGATTAAATTAATAGCTCATTTCATTCTGAACTATTGCAACATGGTCTAACCCATCCTAAGATTAGCTAAAGGTAATAACCGAGCATAATGTCATTGCCAATTTAATGTGATTGCTAATTTTGATAGATTAGAAAACTGACAAAGTAAGTTCAAGAATATGTTTTACAGATGGCTATGCTACATCACAGTCTGCTGAGAATAATTGTTTGCATAGCTTTTTCCTTCATTCTAGCCTCCTTTGCAATTTCAATTTCAAACTTGCGAAAAACCCATGCCTATCTAATATGACTGCTCCCACATAATTGTGACATTGATGGTATACCCAAATATTCAACATCAGCTTCCAACATCACATAATGCATAGGATTTTCGCAAGTTTGTTGTCTGACAAATAATCTTATAAATCTAGCTTCAAACTTACAATGCATAGAGTATGGGTTCTCAGCAGAATTCAGTGGTTCCTGGTTGTCAAGAAAAGGATTGCGGCTCGCAGCACAAGAGGGATGCTCTGAAGTAGGTGTTCGGCGCCCAAGGTTGTCCTGAAATAACCAAAAGTAAATTAAATAAATTGTCCAGCTGGTAAAACCGTAGAACGGCACAGGTAATTGATATGTTAAGCTATTAAAAAGATGGAAATTGATGCTGATGTGTGAGGACCCTCCCCTAACCCTTCCTTAACCATAGCATAATCATCATGCATAATCAAACAAAGCATTGCATTAGCATTGTCATTAATACTAATCATGCATTAGGAAGGAGTCAGATTAAGCATCTCATCATTTTACTGTCAAGCATTGCATCAAAGAGTAAATGAGCATGCATACCTGGAATGAGATGGAGTAACAATGCTGGTGAGAGAGTGCAAATTTGAGAGGTAACTTGGTAAAACAAAAGGCTGCCATGGTAACTTGGTAAGAGAGAGAGAGAGAGAGGGAGGGAGGTGCAGCCCCCCTTGCCATCCTTGCAGCGAGAGCATCAAAGCCAAAGGTTGCAGCTCTTAGACTATCTCCAGTGGCATCCCTTCAGCCTCCAAATCCCTTCACAGACAAATCCCAAGCACTCCAACAAATTCCCTTCACGGTTCCCTTTGGATGGGATTTGGAGAGAGAATCCCTTCAGAAAAGGATTCTCTCTTCAATCTCTATACAAAACCCTTCGAGGGAATGCTGCTGGAGATGATAGAAATGAAAGGAATGAATATGGGGAAGGGAATGAGGGAAGAGAAGGGAATGAAGGGAAATTGCTGGAGATAGTCTTAGTCTCTCATCCCAATAACCAGGAAAAAGAGCAGCCCATTGCTTCCTTTCGCAAGCAAGCCAGAGCACCATTCTCAGCCGAAGGCCGAAGCCAAGTAGCAGTAGCCATTTCTTTTTCATCTTCCAAACACAAGAGCCAACCAAGAACCGAACCAAGGCAACAAGGTGCAGCCACAAGGAACAAGAGCAAGCAGCCAGGAGGAGGAAGAGCAACTGAACCCAGTTCAAAGAGGAAGAACCAGGAGTCGGCTACCCCTCCATCAACCCCTAGCAGCATCCACATTCCAACATTAACCAGCACCAAGTCATTTGAAAGAACATCAAGTAAGTTCTTGCCATCAGAAAGTAGTGGTAAAGGGAGAAATGCAGTAGCGCTAAAGAAAAGAATGGTCTCAGTAGAAGGGTACTCTGGTAGCCTTGAGGAAGCGTCCTAGCCACACCTTACCTTCATCGGAGCTTGGCCATGGCTAGTGTCGTCATCCCCACTACCAAACCTAAAGCACCACTTCTAAAATCATCATAGACCTTGGTCTCAGTAGGGGAGCCCTGGTGGATTACAACTCAACCCTGTTTCTTCATTGACCCTTACCTGTATAAACTCACCTCAAGAATCAATAGCTGTGGATCAAACCAAGAAAGCAGCAAATCTAAAAATCAAAATAACAAGCCCCTATTCTCATGAGCTAGGGCTAGCTCATGCATCCCTAAATGGGATTTGGCCAGCGGCTGCCGAATGGAAGAGAGGAGAGGAGAAACCAAGAGCAGCTGAGAGGAGTATAAGAAGCTGCCAGAAAATCGCCAGAGGGGAGAGGAGTAGCAGTTGGCAGTGGAGAGCCACCGAGTGAATCACTAGAGAAAGCCGAGGGAGAGGTAGTAGTGCTCGGCAACAAGTAGCAGCCGAATGGCTCAGCCAGTAGTAGTAGTCAGCCAAGTTAAGTAGCAGAGCAACTGAGCAACAACCGAATGAGCAAAGCAATCACCCAATAGTAATACTTGGCAGTAGAAGCAAATAAAGTGAGTGAGCCCAGAGGGTGAAATGCTGGCAATGAAAAGAAATGGGAAATAGAACCATATGCATTCATGCATTACCTCATGTCATTCATAAGTGCATTAAGTGTATAATAAAGTGGTGAGTAGAACATTACCGGCATATAAAATCAAAAAGGACAGCATTAGTGTCATTAGAAGAATAATGAGTCAACTATAAGAATTGATCATGCATAGCATTAAAATAGAAAGCAACAGATGCATTTTATGAAAATGCAATGTGGATTGTTGGACACCGCAACTCATACTTAATAACAAGCTTGTCAAGGCGACAAGGCGAGGCGAGGCGCCAGCCCATCGCCTGGACGCCTAGGCGCCTAGGCGGGCGCCTAGGCGAGGATTAGGCGAGGGTTAGCATTTTCAGTATATGACATTATCACCAATACATATATTGATATATACCTTGTATGGATGCAATAAATAGCATGACAAGATGCCAATATCAGTGCATATCAGCAATATATATGTATCAATATCAGTGCACTTCTTTTAATTTTAGCCTATTTGCCGGCTTAGCCCAGCCGGCCCACCCCCTCCCTCACTCAACCCAACCCAGCCGGCCCAGCCTCCCTCTCTCTCTCCCTCCCTCTCTCCCCCACCGAATAGCGATGAGCGATCCATTCGGCGACACCATCCATTCGGCGACTCTACTCCGTCTCTCCTCTCTCCCCGCCGTCCCCGTCTGGTCGCCTCTACTCCCTCTCCTGTGCGGGCGGAGGGAGGCACATGGAGAGGGAGGAAGAGCTACTACGGAGGAGAAGGAGAGGGAGGAGGAGGAGGGCGACAGGACTTACGGATCCGAGCCGACGGCGGCGACGGAGGTGGTGGCGGGCTGGCGGCGACGCGGCGGACGGGTGAAAGCGGCGACTAAACCCTAACCCAGTCGCCCGTCGCGACTTATCCCGAGTCGGCCGACTCTCCCAGTGTGCTTGCCGCCCTCCTCGCCTTGAGACGCCATGACGGCCCAGCGATGCCTAGACGCTCGAAGTGACGCCTATACGGCCAAAGCGAGGCGACAGCCTCGTGAGCTCCTCCAAAGACTCGGCGCTTAGGCGGCGCTGGCGACGCCTTGACAACCATGCTTAATAATTCTGCTGTAGTTAATAGTTTACAAATTTCAGGCCTCAAACAGAACCCGCCCATCGATCAGAATTTAATTTCGAGCGAGGCCGAACCTCCAAGTTCTATTCCAAGCAAGCGCATTTCTATTTGATCATATTTCTGTAATTGTTTTACTGCTTTCTAAATAAATTTCATCACTGCATTAAAATGTATGTTTAGAATGAAAAAGTATAAATTGACGGGTGTGGGTTGTAAGAAGGAATAATTGGTAGAGATTGGAAATGAATTGGTGAAATGGGTTGATGGGAATGAGTTTGATTTATGAAGGGAAGGGTAATATGATGTCGGTATAATTTTTGGCTCATCCAACGAATGGAGCCGTGAGAGTGTGTTAATATGGATGGGTAGAGGATGCCGATGAGAAGGTGCTCGCCGGTGGGGTCTTCTACAGTAGGCTAGCATATAAGATAATAACAATCTAATATTGAGTAATAGGCTGTAAATTGGTGCCAACCACAGTGTGTGAAATCGGTCAGAAAAGGTTGTTCTAGGATGGTATTAGTTACTCCACAATGGGTAAGGTTGTATATCGTCTTTGAAATGCTTGTATGACCTGTGGGGACGGATTGAGAAATGTGGTTTGGGGCGGTATATTTGAAGTCTGGATGGGTATCTTCTTGGTCAGATGTCGAGTACAAACTATCTGGGAGGTGGGGTAACCTAGAGTAGGTGAGCCCCATACTCAGTGCAGGGTGGAGAACTAATACCGGAATAGAATAAACGTTCTGGGGCATCTCTTGTGGGTGTCATTGTGGGTAAAGTGGCATAAACCTGCGCAGGGTAAAATCTTGAATTCAAGCCAGTCTTCAGGATTGGAGACTACAGAAGTCATGCTCATTATTAGTAGAGTTTTTTGTAAATATAAAACTTGCAATTCTTTAAATAAAAGCTTATTCTCTAAAAGGGATAATTTAGGTTGAGAATTGTTGTAGAAGGAAAGGGATAGGAAACTGGGGTAAATGAGAAAGTCATCTACTACATTCATTATTATTATGCTTACTAAGTACCTAGTACTCACCCTTGCTTAACCCCTCCTTTTCTTAGACGGTGAGGTCTTGGACAATCCTCAGAGACATGGTTGGAGGACAACTCCCAGGAGCAAGACCTTCCAGAGGATGGCTACTACTACTATTACTATCAGGAGTAGTAGCAGTATTAGTCATCCATTTTCCCGTACTAGCCAGTTGACAGGAGATAGGAAATTAAGGGCATCTTTTGTTGTAATATTATGATGTAAAGTTAAGACTTGGACAATAGCCCTGCGTGGCTAATGGAATGTAATAAAGGATTCCGTTATCTGTCTCTAATTATTGTTCTACTGCAATACTCTGTACACAATGTAGTAACTAATAAAGCATCGGAATGTCCGATGTTTTGCTAGTTGTTGTGCTGAGATATGCGTAATTAACTCTAGGTGACAGTGTTACCAGGAGTTAATTATGCGGGTCGCCACATGATGTTACAAGGATAAATTAGTAAAAGTATACATCGAGAGCATGTACATAAGTACCAAGCAAGAAACAAGAGCTCACTTACAAAGAAAAATAGAAAATGGATGGAAGTTGTCTCGACGCAAATATTGTAAGGGGACACACATACACACATGTGGAGTATCAGAAAAGGAAATAAAAGTTTGTGTAGAACTGATTCTCAGAACCGGAGAAATAATCAAGAGATCTTTTCAACTTCCTGAAGTGCCAAGCCTGTTTGAACATTCATTCAGTGCAGCCATTAAGCTAACTGCCTGTCTATAACTCAGTCTTGCAACTGTTAAACCTATTTAACACATGCTTTATTCCAAGAAAATACCAATTTTTCTCCAAGACAATTGAAGGAAAATAAAGTGAAGAATATTAGAACCTGTGACAGATCAAAGCCAATTGATGCCTCCTTGAACACACAATTTGTTAAAGTCCAAGAGAAGCAGAATACCAAACTAAAACAAGCCATTTCTCCTTGCCCTACACTATTGACATAAAAAAAATATGCCAATATTAGGTAGAAAACCTTCTTGATAGTTGATTCACGGAGAAAATACCCTCCTTTACAAGTGTGCACATCTCAAAGATATAATTTATCGGGTGCAGAATTTCATGAGACAATGTGTTAAGACATACTACAACACATAACCAAATCTCACATGATTGTGCAAACAGCAAAACTACACCAATGTTGTCAAAAGACTTTCAAGATTGCTGTTATAGGATTTGTAACACTTGGCTTGATGTTCAAAGCAGCGCATGCATTCACAGGTGCCCAAGCTTGACCTGGAAAGAAATCCTTTGGAAGATGCTATTTGTGCAAATTATGAGTTTCCATTACAACGCATGGGTATCTTTCCAGGTCAAGCTTTGTGCTAAGATCAGCCATATCAAACATTGGAAGACTTGCATATGCATCATACATGAAGAAGAATATATGAATATAAATTACCATGACAATTGAAATTGCAAAGGAGGCTATAATGAAGGAAAAAGCTATGCCAACAATTATTGAAGCAGAAAATGCACTATTTTTTGTCTACCATTTTGAGCACTTGCTGCATGCTCTTTTGGACTGCATACATTCACTATGACTGAGCAATGCCACATTCTCTTAGAAATTTAACACCTTAATGCACAGCCATCCAAAACATTTTGCTAAGTTGTCATCCTTTTTTATTCAGAAAAACATTATATTCCCATTAATTTTGGTAATGCCAGAATAATTTAATTCAGACTTTCAGTGCTTGAGGTGTTCATGATACTAAATAATCACCAGTGTTCATAGGTTCTAGAGACATTAAATGACTTGCTTGTTATGATTTGTACAAAATATCCCAAAATAGAACAAGATTGTTGGCTGCAGAAATGGAAGTTGAGTATGATTGGAAGGACATCCATTTCAGGGAGGCCAACATGGAGGACAGGGAGACCATACATGAATTTCTGAGGGATGAGGAAGCAATACCAACAAACAGTGATTGGGCTGTAAAATTGGGTATTAACCTTTACTACAGTGCAAATCTTGCCAAATCTCCTTTATACAGCAAGCAAATGCCATATAACAGAATCATATATAGGGCATTTGGCTGCAATTCTCCTAATAACTCATGTGTAAAGCTGAAAACTTATGAAAGGACACAAGGCAAGCAGAAGAAAATAGTCTTTGCTGGCCGGTGGTGTGGGAAAGTATGGATGTCAAACCATGTCCATTCATATTTGGCTCACAGAATTGAAAGCCGTGAAGCGGAAGAAACAGATGGACTGAATTCTTATCGTCTTGATCAGAAACAAACATTGTAACAAATGAGTGCATACCTATTTTTCTGCTTGAAGAATACCAGCAGCAGCAACAGGATCCTGATCAACAATGAATAAGATGTAAGATGAAGACAAGAGGAAGAATTTTTTTGAGGAGCGGGAGAAGTAGAAGCAAAATAAGTGGAAGAAGAGGTGGCACCTATGTAGTGTACTCGGCGGCAACCGCCAAGTTTGACTGCAACCGCCGAGTTCGAGGGGCACCTGTCCACGGGCCTCTCCAAGGCCAGCCCAACCACCACCTCACCCACCGAAGCCACGGGTAGCGGCGCATACAACGGCTGCAGCTCCCGCGCCGGATCTGGCCATTCAAGAACCGCACGGGTAGCGGGTGGTCCCATAGGGCGAGGATCGACGGGCCATTTGGCGAATGGGAGCCGGCGGGAGGCGGGTGTGGGGCGGCGGCGGCGACGAGGAGTGCCAACGGGAGGCGCGGGGGTCGGTGATGGGGCTGCTCAGGGCGGGGGCGAGGAGCACCGGCGGGAGGCATGGGGTCGGCGATGGTGCTGCTCGGGGCGGGGGCGAGCAGCACCGGCGGGAGGCGATGGGGCTGCTCGGGGTGGGGCGAGGAGCACCGGCGGCAAGCGTGCAGGGCGGCGGCGGCGAGGAGCACCAGCGGGAGGCGCGGGGGTCGGCGATGGTGCTGCTTGGGGCGGGGGGGCTGCTCGGGGCGGGGGTGAGGAGCACCGACGGGAGGCGCGGGGCCGGTGATGGGGCTGCTCTGGGTGGGGGCGAGGAGCACCGGCGGCAGTGTCAGGCTCCTGAGTTGAATCACTCAGAACCCGACTGAATTTTCTTCGATCAATTGGGATGAAATAGACAGGAATAGGTAGAACACAGAAGAGTAAAGCTAAAGCTACGCTAACAACTAAAGAGACTAATGTTTGGAATCCAGAGCTGCTTTCCTTCTCCTTTCCCAGCGCTTTAAAACAACCGAGTACAGAGTTTGTTGCAACAACGGTAAATAATTTTGACAGCGTGTAACAGGAAGTGCAACAACGGTAAATAGTTTTGACAGCGTGTAACAGGAAGTAAAACTCAGAATTGAAAATAGATTAGCTACAGTAAACTACTCGGTCACCCGGGACTGTTGGATGAAGACTTGATCACATGGAAGCGCTACAGCCGTCCGATGTACTTAAAGGAAGTCGATGAAGCGGTATGAGTCGATCCAGTCTTCACTGTTTTTCTTCCTCATAACTTCAGCACTGACAATTGCCCCTTCATTGAGCATAAGCTTGTCCTCAAGCTTGAAACTTTGGAAACGTAGTCCGAATGAAAGAAGCATCCTCCCATGTAGCCTCCGAGGGTAGTAGATTGGCCCAATGCACCAAATGCATTACGCCACAAAGAAGACCTTTCCTTGGAACAATTTCATGATCCAAGACAAAGAAATGGCTCTGTTTTAATTTTTCTATCTTCACTAACTAGCGGTAAACCAGGCATGGGAACAGCTTTAGTTCCTATATGCTTCTTTAACTGACTCACATGAAACACGGGATGAATTCCGGCATCTGCAGGAAGTTGAAGTCGGTAAGCCACATTCCCCACTTTGTTCAATATTTTGAGAGGGCCGTAATATTTTGATCTCAGTTTCAAAGAACCTCTCAAACCAAAAGCATTTTGACGGTATGGTTGCATTTTTAAGTAAACAAAGTCTCCCTCTTCAAATAACCTCTCAGTCCTCAGCTTATCAGCAAAATGTTTGATTTTGTTTTGGGCTGAAATTAGATTTTCTTTGATCTTCTTCCTCATTTCTTCTCTTTACTCTAAAGTTGTTCTAGCCTCCTGACAGATATTCCCGAGAATTGCTAACTCCGCTACCTGTGAAGGTGGATACCCATATAAAGCCTGAAATGGGGTGATTTTCAAAGAGGGGTGATAAGTAGTATTATACCACCATTCCGCCATTGCCAACCAGCACATCCATTTCTTGGGTTCTTGGAATGTCATGCTTCTTAAATAAACTTCTAAGCACTGATTGACTCTCTCTGATTGCCCATCCGACTGAGGGTGATAAGTCGAGCTAGATCTCAAAGATACTTTCAGTAATTTGAAGATTTCACCAAACAGTTTACTTGTAAAAACTCGGTCTCTGTCAGTCACAATAACCAAGGGCAGGCCATGCAGCTTGAATGTGTTGTCCATGAAAAGCTACACCACCTGCTGGACAGTATATGGATGAGATAATGCTAAGAAGTGTGCATATTTAGTAAAACGGTCCACCACCACTAAGATTACTTCTTTCCCCTTTCAATTGGGTAAACCCTCAATAAAATCCATAGAAATGTGTGTCCATGCCATATCCGGGACCTTCAACGGATCCAACAAACCCGGCACATGCACATGCTTAGACTTAGTTAGCTGACAAACAGGGTATTCCTTGACATGAAATTCCACATTTCGTTTCATTCTAGGCCAATAAAATGTCTGTTTAAGACGATGTTATGTGGCTTTAACTCCCGAATGGCCTCCCACAACCAATTGATGGAAACTCTCCATTCAAGGAGAGGGAGCGCGCGGCCCCTATACTTACAAATTTATTTGCTTGGGTTGTACTCTGAAACACCGGTTAGCGCGCCCGGTAGGGCCTCAGCGCCATCATCTTCGTCTCCGGACTCCCAGTCACCTCCTTGATGGCTTTCTTCACCCGGACGGCGCGTTCGCGTCAGGAAGCTGGATCCGCTTCGGCTCCCTCGACTTCCTCGCCACTCCAGCGGGAGAGCTTGCGCTCGTCCCCGCCACCTCTCTGGTCCAGGTCTCCGCCAGGAGCCGGGACTCCATCGCGACGCCTTCGGCAACCTCCGGCTTGAGGCCCCTCCGCGGACCTCGACACTGGGGCTTGACCGCCGCTGCGTCGCTTCCGGCGGCGACGCACGTGAGCCTCTACGGGCAGAGGCTTCGCCCCCCGCGGGCTCACGATTCGTGGCGATGGCTGGTTATACGCCAGCCTCCGTCCACGAACTACTGGAAGTCTCCTCCAGCGATGACTCCAGCTCCGACGCGGAGCACACTACGGACGACTTGTACTCTCGCGAGTGCAACATGGCGGCGTGGCCGGCTCGGCCATGACCCTGTGGAGTCGAGAACCGCCGCCTGGCGCGAGGAGCAGGGGCGAGGATGACCTCGAGCTCGCCACAGACCTTCAAAGAAGAAGCAAAATACCGAGGCTCAGAGGGCCCACCGGACAAACTCGTGTCGACTGAGCAACGCCACCGAGCCCCCACACGCGCTGCGCATCAGCACGCGCTCGCAAGACGCCAGTCTAGCACCAATCGCCGAGGGTCGACGGTCCGCAGCTTCTTCCCCACGCCACCAAAATAGTCATTGCGGCGCAATGCCGCTCGCAGGCATTCCCGAGCCAGAAGAACCGGAGGCCAAGGCCACGTACCAGAACCTCCGGGGGGTTGGTGGAACGTGCTGCTGTCCAGCACATGCAAGGCTCCGGCTTCCATCACTCAGGGGCTTCTTCAAGCCACCCGAGTCTGCCCTTCCGGGACCCCTGCCTCGACGAAGGCGGCCCCGCTCGGGCGGCCCAGTGCTCGCAGACTCGGTGCGCCAGCGCTTAGGTGATAATATGCGATGTCCGCGACACCCTCGAGGCACGGAGGAGGGTGATGGACGAGGCAGCCCGATCACGGGCCATCGACAGCGGCCGACGCCACAATCGCAACCCAAGCCCCGAGGGGCCTGGGCCTTGGGCGTTCTGCCGGGAGATCCGCAATGCAGACTTCCCTACCCGGTTCCGGGCACCCGTCAACATCGCCTAGTACACTGGGGCGACAAACTCCAGTGTCTGGCTGGAAGACTACCGGCTCACATCTTGGGCGGGAGCTATTGATGATCTTTTATCATCCAAGACCTCCCATCTACTCATGAACTTCGGCTCGAGCTCGCTCGAGTACCGCCAACACCATCAGAGCTGGGCCGACCAAGAGCCTCTTCGTCGGCAGACTTCGTGGCACTTACAAGCGCCCTGAAAACTCCTAGGACCTGAAGGGCTGCAAGCAACAGCCCGGGGAGTCTCTCCGGGATTACATCTGGCGATCCTCCCAACAATGCAACGAGCTCCCCGACATCTGTGACGCCGACGTCGTCGGGGCGTTCATTTACGGCACCACATCCAAAGCTCTGGTCCACAAGCTGGGCTGCGCTAAGCCTAGGACCACCAAGGAGCTTCTAGATATCGCTACCAACCACGCCTCCGGCGAGGAGGCCGTGGGGGCCATCTTCGACAAGGGGAAGGCCAAGCGACTCGTCTGGACGCCGCCGCTTTTTCGACCGCCCCGACAAGCGAAGCGGAAGGAAGCAGGCCGAAGGCCTGTGGTCACGATCGCCGACCGCCTCGCCAAAGAGAGCGCGCGCGGCGTCCGACCACCGGCGGTGATGGATAACCCGTGTCCGCATCACGGGTACCCCATCAGGCACAAGTACAAGGACTGCGAGACCCTGAAGCTCTTCATTTCCGGAGCTCCCACGCGGAGTAAAGGGAAAAAGCGCGACTCGGCACCAGATGCCGAAGAGAAGAAGGCGGACACCGAGTTCCCGGAACCCGACGGTTGCATCATGATCTTCGGCGGGCCGGCGTGCTACGCCGACAAGCGGTGACTCAAGCTCGCCCACCGCGAAGTCCACACGACCGCCCCCACCGTGCCCAAATACCTCCGGTGGTCGGAGTCACCGATCACCTTTGATCAAACCGACCACCCCGACCACGTCCCGCACCTAGGGCGATATCCACTGGTTATCGCCCCCATCGTGGGACCCAAGCGCCTGTCCAAGGTGCTGATGGACGGCGGCAGCAGCCTCAATATCTTGTATGTTAAGACTTTCGGCGCCCTCGGAATCCCCCGCTTGCGTCTCCGACCGAGCAAGGCGCCTTTCCACGGCGTCATCCGTGAGCAACAGGCCCACCCGCTCGGGCAAGTCGACCTGCCCGTCACCTTCAGGAGCCCGGAGAACTTCCGCACCGAGATCCTCACCTTTGAGGTCGTGGGATTCCCTGGCTCCTACCACGCCATCTTGGGAAGGCCGTGCTACGCCAAGTTCATGGCCGTCCCCAACTACACCTACCTCAAGCTGAAGATGCCGGGGCATGGGAGTAATCACCATCGCTAGCGTCTTTTCACTTCGCCTACAATCGGAAAGCAGAGTTGTGAGAGCGTCGGCGACTCATAGCGTCCGCTGAGCTCGAAAATCTCCGGAGGGAAACCTCCGAGTCTGCCCCCGACTCTAGCAAGTGAGGGTACGGCTCCTTCCAGTCCACCGAGGACACGAAGGAGGTCGCGGTCGACCCCTAGGATCCGACCAAGACCGTGTGGGTTCGAGCCACGCTCCCCACCAAATAGGAAGGCGCGCTCGTCGACTTCCTCCGCGCCAATTGAGATGTCTTCGCATGGAAGCCCTCTGACATGCTAGGCATCCCAAGGGAGGTCGACGAGCACTCCTTGAGCATCCGAACCGGCTCGAGGCCGATCGCCCAACGCTTGTGCCGCTTCGACGAGGAGAAGCGCAAGATCATAGGAGGGGAGATCGCTAAGCTTTTGGCCGCAGGGTTTATCAAAGAGGTACGCCACCTCGAGTGGCTAGCCAACCCTGTCCTTGTAAAAAAGAAGTCCGAAAATGGAGAATGTGTGTTGATTACACGGGCCTGAACAAGGCATGTCCCAAAGACCCTTTTCCATTGCCTCGCATCGACCAAGTCGTCGACTCCACCGCAGGGTGTGAATCCCTGTCCTTTCTGGATGCCTACTCAGGCTACCACCAGATAGCGATGAAAGAGTCCGACCAGCTCGTGACTTCTTTCATCACTCCGTTCGGCTCGTTTTGTTACGTAACGATGCCGTTTGGTCTGAAGAACGCGGGTGCTACATACCAGCGATGTATGCAAACGTGTTTCGAAGACCAGATCGGTTGTAACATCGAGGCGTACGTCAATGACATTGTCATCAAAACTAAGAAGGCCGACGATCTCGTCACCGACTTAGACAAAACTTTTGCGAACCTCCGGCGGTTTTGCATCAAGCTCAACCCTGAAAAGTATTTTTTCGGGGTCCCCAAAGGAAAACTACTCGGCTTCATCATCTCTGAGCGCGGCATCGAAGCCAATCGGAAGAACATCTCTGCGATCATGAAGATGAGCCACAGAGACAACTCGAAGGAGTCTAGAAGTCGACAGATGCCGTGCGACCTTGAGCCGTTTGCCTCGCCTTGGCGAGCACGGAATGCCGCTCTACAAGCTGCTCAAGAAGTCCGACCACTTCAGCTGGACCAAGGAAGCGCAGGAAGCCCTCGACCGACTCAAGGCGTTCCTGACTTCACCTCCGATGCTGGTCACCCCAGCACCAAGGGAGCCGCTCCTCCTCTACATCGCCATCACGACCCAGGTCGTCAGCGCGACGCTTATTGTGAAGCGAGCCGAAGAAGGCCATGTGCTCAAGGTACAACGGCCGGTATACTTCATCAGCGAAGTACTCTCTGAGTCCAAGGCTCGGTACCCACAGGTGCAGAAGCTGCTCTACGCGGTGCTCATCAAGAAGAGGAAGCTGGTCCACTACTTCGACCGACATCTTGTCTCCGTGGTGACCTCCTCGCCGCTTGACGAGATTATCCACAACCGCGACGCTTCGGGAAGGATAGCCAAGTGGGTGCTTGAGCTTAACGACCACAACATATCGTACGTCCCTTGGACGGCGATCAAGTCGCAGGTCTTGGCCGACTTCGTCGCCGAGTGGACCGAAGCCCAGGCGCCACCGGCACTTGAAGACCCCGAATACTGGACGATGTATTTTGACAGGTCCTACACCAAGAGCGGAGCGGGTGCTAGGGTCGTTCTTGTTTCCCCGCTTGGAAACAAGCTCCAGTACACCATCCGGCTACATTTCAACGCAACCAACAATGTCGCCGAGTACGAAGCGCTCGTCAACGGTCTCCGGATCGCTGCCGACCTCGGCGCGCGCCGACTCTACGTACACGACGACTCCAAGCTTGTCGTCGACCAGGTCATGAAGGCCTCGGAGCCTCGTGACGCCCGCATGGCAGCATACTGCCGGGAGGTGCGTAGGCTCGAGGAAAGGTTCAAGGGCTTCGAGCTTCACCACAGCTACTGACGCTTCAACGGTGAGGCGATTGCCTAGCCAATCTCACCTCCAGCAGGGGACCGGTCCCGCCTGGGATCTTCGTCTTCGACCTCCATAAGCCTTCCGTCCGATTGACTCGCTAATCGAAAGTACCGACCGACGCTCGGTGCACCCGCCGATCGCCGATCGACGGACGCGAGACCCCGGGTCGAACCCGCAGCGTCTTGGTTGCCGACTTCGACTGGAGGAAGCCGTTCATCGACAGCCTAACTGATGGATCGCTCCCCGTCGACCCAACCGAGGCCCGGCGCCTCGCTCAGCGGGCGAAGTCCTTCGTCCTAGTCGAACAAAACCTCTACAAGAGGAGCCCCTCCGGGGTCCTCCAGAGGTGCATTCTAGCGGACCAAGGGAGGCAGCTGCTACTCGACATCCACGCCAGAATCTGCGGCCACCACGCTGCGCCACGTTCCCTCGTGGGGAAAGCCTTCTGCCAAGGATTCTACTGGCCAACCGCCGTGGCCGACGCTGAGCAAATTGTCCGCACCTGCGAAGGGTGCCAATTTTTCGCTCGGCAGACTCATCTTCCGGCGCAAGCCTTGCAGACAATCCCCATCACTTGGCAATTCGCCGTTTGGGGACTCGATCTGGTCGGGCCCTTCAAAAAGGCGCCCGAGGGCTTGACCCACCTGCTTGTCGTGGTGGACAAGTTCACCAAGTGGATTGAAACCAAACCAATCGCCACTATCACCTCGGTGCAGGCGGCCAACTTCTTCCGCGACATCATCTATCGGTTTGGAGTCCTGAACTCCATCATCACCGATAACGGGACGCAGTTCACGGGGAAGGAGTTCCTTTAGTTCTGTGACAACTTCAACATCCGCGTCGACTGGGCGGCCGTGGCCCATCCGCGGACTAACGGCCAGGTCGAGCGGGCGAACGGCATGATCCTCTAAGGGCTCAAACCGCGAATCTTCAGCTGACTGAAGAAATTCACGGGACGATGGGCGGTCGAACTGCCCTCCGTTCTCTAGAACCTGCGGACCACGCCGACCCGGTCGACCGGGTTTACACCGTTTTTCATGGTGTTCGGTGCGAAAGCCGTCCTACCGACCGACTTGGAGTACGGCACCCCAAGACTTCGAGCCTTCGACGAAACTCGAGGGCTCAAATCACAACAAGACGCCATCGACCAGCTCGACGAGGCGCGCGACATGGCCATTCTGCGATCGGCCAAGTACCAGCAGACGCTGCGGCTTACCACTTGCCGTCGGTCATGATCGATCCTTCAACGTTGGCGACTTGGTCCTGCGCCAGGTTCAGTCCAACAAGGATAGGCACAAGCTGTCTCCTCCCTGGGAAGGCCCCTTCACCGTCGTGGAGGTTCTCCGACCCGGCACCTTCCGACTCAAAGATGCCGATGGCTACATTGTACCGAATGCATGGAATATTGAGAAGTTAAGGCGATTCTATCTCTAAAACTTTTCTTTTATTCCCACGTCTCCGGCAAAGCCTCCGAGTTCGAAGTGCGGCGTGACGACCGCATCCTGGTCCTCATGCGCCACTCGGTGACAACTTGCCCGCGTACTTGCCCGAGGCGCTGCTTCGACAGACTATCGCAACCCCTCCCTAGCAGTGATCCTTTCGGCCTCGATGCCACGGCCTACGCCCTGGCAGCTACGGTTGCGAAGTGGCACCTTACGGCAGAAACGAGCCCCCATGCGGAGAGGTCCTTGGTCGATCCCGGACGCGTCTTTGGGCTTTCAATCCTATTGCTACTTTCGCATTTCCCTCAAGGTGCTGGCGCTCCGACCGACGCCCGAACGACCCCAGCGGTTCCTAAGAGCTACGGTCATCCAACGAATGCACACGGCAAAAAGGAAATGCGGAATATCAAGCAAAGTCCCCAAAATCCACAACATATAATGTGCATACATTATATCCCACAAAAACAAAAGCCGTCCGGCAGGCGCTTCGGAGAGTCTTAGCCCCAGGCGTTGTCGTCGGAGTCGAAGTTGTCCTTGTCATCCGCGCCCCGGGAGTCGACACGCAGCCACTCCGCCACGATCTCACTTGCCGCTTTGTGCTCGCTCATCTTGCTGGTGGGTCGCCGATCCGGCGACAATTGCCGCCGGGTCAAAGGCGTCACGGTGGGCAGAAGAAAGCAAGACGCATCTTGCCGCTGAATAGCGACCTCCGCCTCATCGAAAGCGAACAGCTGATCAAGGCGTGGGCGAGCGGCTAAGCGTCGGCCGCTTAGGTGAGGAAGGCATACCCGACGGTGCAGTCGGCCCTCGGTCGGCCTCACCCCACGGCTCAAACTCCCGCCCATGCTCTCGAAAGTCATGGAGCATGCATAGGAGGCCCTCGCGCGATCTGGCGCTCCTCGTGCGGCTTAGCCACCTCTTCCTCGGCGGCTGAGCAGAAACGCTTGCGCGTTCCTCACGTGCCTTGGCGCGTTCTTCTCGGTGACTTGGCCAGTTCGCGCGCGGCGCCTCTTCAGCGCCTTGGCGGCTCTCCGACAAATGGACCGGGCCGCGCCTAACGCCTCGCCTCTTGGCGGCGCCAAGCTTGTCTCGGGCGTTGAAGGAAGTCTGCGGCGTCACGCGTCGGCCGTATTAATTCGCCACGGATATTTTTTAGCTCTGTAGTTATATTTCAAAATTTCACCAGGTAAGGCGTTAGTCAACTCACATTGTCGCCTCGGTATGGGCGATCGTCCGCATCTTCAGCGACGGTGTATTTTTCGAATTTTTTTCCCGCCGATTAGTTTTGCAAAAAAGATTTAAAATAAATATTAAATAAAAAAAATTCTAAACTGTTCGCCGCAATCATCGACTAGACCTTACGTACGTTTGTCTGTAGCCCCAGACAAAGTTCCATGTGATTAGCTCAGTTGCCGTGTAAGGTGTAACATCGCATCGGTTGGGGTGTAGCGGTGCAGCCGTATAGCCGGGCACCATGTGCCGTGTCGAGCGTGTTCCCTTGATTTGGAGTTTCTCCGTGGGACAACGAAGCGTACATTCTTCCTTGGTAGGACACTTTGTACGGTGCATGGTCCAGCCAAACTGCGCAGTGCAGGTTGGCGTTACACACATTTATGGGCTGATTCAGCCCATTAGGCCTTCATCATGGCGTTTCCCCGCATCGCTCAGAACCAACCCATGCAAGCTCGCTCTTGACCGAGTGGCGTTCCCTTGGCCGCCCGTTGGTTCAGCTTCCTACGGCAGCCGACGACAAATGGGCCGGCCGTCGGAGGGGAAGAAGGCGAACTAACCTGAAAAATCATTTTTTTTTTCTTTCGAGACATACACGCACAATTTTTAGGGAATTGCTAAATTGTACTTCAGTGTTTTTTTGTTTGAGGCACTCAAATTTTTTTGTCTATTAGATATTAATGTTTTTTTTTGTAGGAACTTAATTTTTTTGTCTATTAGATATTGTTTTGTGATCCACGTCGTGTTTTATCATTTTGACTTTATGATCCACGTTTTTGTTTGGTGTGTTTTTTATAGTTTGTTTCGTTCTTCTATTTTTTACAAATTGTCATGTTATTTTTTACATAATTTAATTTGTGTAAAACTAGTGTATAATTGATATAAATTACCATGTAGAGAAAAATAATGTTTTTTACAAATTATCACATCATTTCTACATAATTTAATTTGTGTAAAACTAGTATATAATTGATGTAAAGGAGTTACTAAGTAAGTGTGACTCGAGTGTTTTTTTTGTTTGTGAGTAATCTTTTTTTGTTTTGTGTATAGAGTACTTAAATATGAGGATAAGAGGCAAATTGATTCTATCAATTAGATCGAGATTGAAAGCTCAAAATTTGAGTGCTTTTTAGTAAAAAAAAACATTCAGGTGCTCCCTAGACACCCTCCAATATTTATTACTCGATGTTAGAAATTGCATCTTTCATTTACCCGAGTCCTCCGAGAAGAGAGAATCGATTAGAATCATCGAATCGTTTCCTTGCGTTCAAGCTATGTTATGCTACCACTATCACTGTAGCTCTGAATGTAAAAAAGCTCGTGTCTTTCTTGATAAGAAACTTCGAATATATGGAAGAAATGGGCGCATAAAGAGTATAACACCAGTTATGTCTAAAAAAGGTATAACACTAGTACTCCACACGTCGGAAAGTAGCTATGGCGGCAAAAACAGTACATCGCTCGTCGATCAAACATCAGGCCTTCGCAGATTTGCTATCGAGGCGTACCACCACAGAAACGAGAAACCTGCACCAAAGGTGGCAAACTCTGTATCAGCAAATGAACGGACAAACCTGGCATTGCATCATAATTCCGATTCATAAAGCCGCAATCGGATACATGCATACTAACGATGTTTACCTGCGGCAAGAACGGCCGAGCAAAGCGCGGCAATGGCGTCGCGCGGCGCGGCGGCGCTTGACCGTGCCGAGTCCGCGGAGGAGTCGCAGTTGGAGGTGGAGTTCCAGTCCCCGCATAGGCACAGGTCAGCGTGGCTGTCCCCGTCGTGGCCGCACACCCCGCCCGTGGCGCGGCACGCGCCGCAGAACCCCCGGTTGGCCTCCGGCAGCGCCCACGCCACCCGGATGCCGTACGTCCACCCGCCGGGCCCCGCCTCCCGCACCGGCGCTAGGCTGTACGCGCTGCTGTACCCCTCGCACTGGAGCCGGCTCACATTCACCGCCCGGATGGCGCCCCACGACACGGCGCAGCACTCGGGCGGCACGGCCGTTCTGTACGCTGCGCCGGCCGGCCGCCGCCCGTAGTCGTCCCACGCGGGGCAGCCGTAGTACTCCCCGCACCCCATCCCAGACACGTTCCGGCACGGCAGGTGCCGGTCGGGGAAGCCCTGGAAGAGCGGCGAACTGGCGCGGCAGCCGAGGAGGAGGAACACGTTGTCTGGGTCGGGGGCCAGGAACGGCGCGCGCCACGGCTCGACCACGAACCCGTTGCCTCGCCCCCTCGTGGAGCGGTCGAGCGCGCGGCAGTCGGACATGGCCGGGTCGTGCAGGGTGAGGCCGCGGTAGGCGTAGTCGATGTCGAGGACGCGGTAGGAGCCCGAGGGGAGGTGCAGCATGAGCGCGGCGTTGATACAGTAGAGCAGGTCGCGGAACCCCGCGTGGCCGCACCCCGGCCGGAGGGCGAACGGGTAGTCCACCGTGATGTTGCCGCAGAAGGACCGGCACGTCGTGATCGGTACGTTGGCGGCGACGGCGGCCTGCAGCAGCGCCATGGCGTACGCGCATAGAGCGAGTAAGGCGGCTAGCCGGGGACGTGATAGCGCCATTGCCCTATTACACGAAGGCGATCGAAGTGTGTGCAACGCAAGCGAGTGTGGCAACATCAGTACATGCTAAAGGGAAGGGGTATATAGTATGAACTACACGCGACGAAGCAACACAGATCGATTCCTTGCTTGCTTTTGGTGAAGAGCCGGGAGGCATCGTTTGCTTTGCTTTTTCGGCTCTTTAGCTTTTGCTTTCTTTTGATTTTGTTTCATTGGTCTTCATGTCCAATGCTTTCCAGGCTTTGCTCTCGTTTCCATCTTGTAAAGCAAGTGAACACCCGGGGTTCAAATCAGTTTTTCCACAGCATCAACCAATATAAACAGTAGGTTTATCAGGTGTCCCATGCTACTACGCTAGTGACACTGGCTTTCGACACCCAGCCCAGTCAAACCGACAGAAAGGACTAGCAAAGCCCAGGCTAGCAGATGTGGCCCAGGCAAGTGGCGGCGATCCTTCCGGGCTTCAGCCTAGGCAGGGGCTTTATTACCCATTGGCCTAGGCAGCGTTACGTAGCTCTGATCGCTTCGCCTGATGGCGCCTACAGAAGCTATCGCCCTGTCGCCCATCGCGCCGAGCAGGCCTGTTGTTCGGTTTAACCGAAAAAATTTTCGGTTTACGGTTTATTTAAAAATTTGGTTATTTCAAAACTAAAACCAAGCTTTGTTCGAAAATTTTGGTAGCCGTCGCTTCGGTTAACCGATAGTTTGATTTCAATTTCGGTTTTAACAGATTAACCGAACTTGACCAACACACAGAATAAACAACAGAATGTATAACTGAATAAATAAAGATCCAAATCCAACATACGTGCCGTTTTCCAAGCGGCCAACATATAACAACACTACAACAGAATGAACATATTACAATCAAATAACCGAATATCTGAATTTCAAAATAGATAACTGTAATTATCATGACTTTATTAATTCCCCAGTCTACCAAGCATCTCTATATATTTTTCCCAATATCATCTCCCTTATAACCTTTATCTTAAAAAAACTAATGATCTTCTTATGCAATTTCCATTCATGGTCAATAAAATGTGTTGTGACAGCCATGTAACTATCTTGTTATTGTGAAATCCAAGTATCAGTTGTAAGATAAACCCTTTCACATGATTGCTTAAAAAAGGTTTTGAGCTTTGTTTTCTCTTCAAAGTTCGATTAGTTCGGTTAACTGAGGGTTAAAACCGAATTAATCAGAAAAAGTTCGGTTATTTCATATAGCTAACCGAATCAACAACCGAACAATTCGGTTTCGCTTTTTTCGACTTCGGTTCCGATTTATTTGCCAGCCCTGGCCCGAGGAGACAGAGGAGTTGCGGCGGCACATTCATCTGCATCCCTAAACTCATTATTCATAGGAGGTACCTTAGGAAGCCAACATCCCTACGCACATGTCCCCTGATTACTATAGAACTATAGTGACCAAGAATCGTGGTTGCTACCGAACCTTTTTTAAAAAATTGTGAAAAAATTAAAACAATATTTTTATTAACAGAAATGTATATATATTTTTAGATATTAAAATGTTTTACAGTTTTTTTTTTCTTTTAAGATATTCTCGAAAACTATTTCATCTCTTTGTTAAAATCTCTGTCTATCTCAACAATTCTATCCACATGTAACTGCGCATGGGTCCATTGCACATCTAGTAACTTATTATTCTTAGGGAGTTATGCAACCAGCCAACCTTCCTGCCACATATCCTCTGTTTACGGTAGAAACCACAATGAACAGAACAGTGATTGCTACAGTATTTTTAAAAAAATCCCAAAAATATTTTTTAAAAAAATTATATATTTTTTAGATATTAAAAACTTTTTAGAGGTTTTTTGTTTCTTTTTTAAGATATTCCCAAAAAAAATTCATCTCTCTGTTAAAATCTGTATTTATTTCAACAATTCTTTTCACCCGCAGCTACACAGAGATCTATTGCGCATTTAGTTTATTTAATACGTGAAGAAAGCACGGGGGTAGTGATATTTCCCCGTCACGACAGGCATCGGAAAACCACTACTACCAGAGTACCAGACCGTTAAACGATGGAATTTCTCCTCAAATCACGTGATTAGGGCTGCGGTGGAGGCTCGAGCTCTTCCACCCGTCTCGTTTTACTTTTTTATTTAATCTATTATCCCGTGAAAGCATTTATAGATTTATATAGCCTCGTTAGGTGCTCTTATGATCGAGGAGTGTACAAGCCAACTGTAGAATCGATATATACTAAATTAGTAATCAGAGGAGGGTGAATAATTGTGCGGAAGGTAAAATTAAATTTTTGATAATTTATGAAACACCCTATTTGGACTCAAATTGGCTTATTCGGATTTGACAAAAACAGAGAGATATACGTCCACTAAAACAGTAATTTCTGAAGATCCCACCGTTGGATTGATGTGAAATTTTAACTGTAGAAACTAGATTCAATTTCGAAATTAACACAATAGGAATCAGCTTGATCGGATCTACGGATCTAAAGATATTACCTTCGCAATTTGACTGTATCAATAACGACGAAAATTGATCTAGCCCTAATTACGAGATTAATCAGGATTTATGAGGAATTAACCAATCAAACCTTTTAGATCAATCACTTGATGCCTTAGACAGATTTTGAATAAATCAAATCAAAATTGTTATGATGAAGGAATGAATCGATCTAGAATAATAGTTATGACATTTCTGTTCAATACTTACACAGCCACCACCTTACGAAGAGCTGCTTCTCTGATCTTGTACCGCGCACTGACGCAGGAGATAGCAAATCGCTTCCTTGCTACAAACAGTGCAGAACAACCAGGAACCTTTTCCAGCTTGCATGCATATGAAAGCTTCTAGTCGCCAGCACCTTTCCGAGTCATGCGTCACACATGCATGCAGCCAGGGAACAAGACGCTAGCACTTCTCTTTTCTTGCATGCATGCACGGATGCAGCCGTAAGGCTGTCTCCAACGCTCGGCGTGAGATCGACGCGAGAGGAGAGAGAGCATCAACGTGGAGGAGAGAGAGACGAAAAACACTCGCGAAAGGAAAGCAGCGACGACGCGGCCGACGTCGCCCTCGCGTTGGCCCCACCGCGCTCACGCCGCTGCTACTTTCACGCCAGCGCTTCGCGCCCGCGTTGGAAGGCTTGGTCGGCGTTGGACTTCTAGTGTTGATCATGCATGCAAAATTTATACGTGATCATGCATGCAAAATTTGGTCGCTTTGGCGTTGGACTTATATGTTGTATCATGAAATGTGTATATGTTGCATGTATTATTATTATTATTATTATTATTTAGAAGTGGATTAAAGAGATAAAAACTTCTAAAATAAAAAATAGTTTTGACAGATTAAAAACAATACTAAGATCTTTTAAAAGTCGTGAAAAAATTCACTTGAATTTTGTTATTTTTGTACAAGTCATATGTTGTAGCATTTCGTCACCATTTTCTGAGGCTTTTAACGGTTTTTCTCAAATATTATTATGCATTTTTAATTTAATCTATCCGTTATAATCGTTTGTGAACTACGTATTTCAAAAAGTAACTAAATATTATTATTATCAATAATATTTAATTTGTATTTACATATTTAGTTGTATTTCACATTACATAACAAATAAAAAAATAGCTTTAACTAAGAAGAATAAACACATATAAATATTTTGGACCCACTGCTACCACCTCATCATTGGAGGGGTGGAAGCTAGTGGAGGTGCTAGTGAGATGTGGATCCACACTAACACCTCTCTCCCACCTCCACCATTGAAAGGGATGGGAGCTAGTGGAGGTGCTAGCTGACGTGGCGTCTACGTGGCACCACTACCACCTCCACTAACTCTTCAACCATTGGAGATAGCCTAATGGACACCAGGCGCAGGAGATTAGTCGCCGGCCGCAAGACTAAAGCAGTAGCAGGAAAAGTCTCACGCCGCCAGAGAGCTCTTGGCGCAAGGGAAAAAAACAATTAGCCACACGAACTTCAGGCTCAAGACGCAAAAACAAAAACGACTGAGCCGCCGCCGAAAAGCAATCGTCGCATGGAAATTCTCCGGCTGCCAGCGATCAGCTACTAGTCGTCGGCCAGGACGTCACCTTTTTCTTTGGCTGCGCTAGAAAACCAACTAGCACCTCAGATTCTGGTCGGCTGGCGCAAGAAAATGCATGCATGTGCCGCCGGCCGATGGCTAGGAAGGCAAGAAAACCAAAAGCTCCTGGCGCAAGAAAAATCGTCCAGCCGCCGAACGCAAGTCAGTTAAACAAAAACGGCCAAGGCAACCCTCCAGCCGTAGAAACAATTCCTTTTTATACAACTCAAAACCCTAACTTCTTATCTCTAATACATATATGCATATCCACCTAGCCCAATATATGCATACAATCCAAAATTCACACATGCACGCGTACGACCCACCTGCCGCACTCACGTGATTAACCAGCCTCTGTTGGAGAATACCTGAAAAGCTACTATTAGTGCAACATACAAATCACAAGACTACAGCCATGCCGGCAGAGGACAATACTACCCCTCACTTGTACTAATAGACTAGTTATCCTTATAAGGGGTGTTTGGTCATTTGTACCAGACGACACTACCCCTCTTTTGTATCCATAGGCTAGTCATTCTTGAGGGGTATTTTGGTCATTTGTGCAGACCATGAACCCTATAAATACCCCTCCCCCTCTCATTTGTAAGAGAGCTCTCTTGAGCAATATAATGAAACACTCAAAACTGACGAGCCCTTGGGGCCCTGCTCTCCGGAGGCTAACCCCCGTAGGCTCGTCGACAGGAGTAGGGCGGTCCCCTCGGACCCCCGAACCTGTATAAAATCCCCGTGTCATTTTCACTCTCGTGGACGCTGGCCCGTTAAACGGCCGACGTCCACCCCCTCGTTTGTGTTTGGTTTTCACACCTACGACATTGGCGCCGTCCGTGGGGACGTAGCTAACTCGTACAAGGCTATGGCTCCTACCAAGAAATACTCTAAGCCTCCTCTAGCCTCGAAGCACAAGGAACACGAGGATGGTCACCCTCCCCGGTGGAACCCCGGCACACACGGCCCTCAGAAATTGGTGCCGTCCACCCTAGGGTCGACAACGTCCTTCAAATCCCAGAGCTCTCGACCGCAGCATCCTCCCTCAAGCGGGGTGCCCTGGGCCCGGGGCACGAGGTTCGTGGCTCCCTCACTCCTTTGGGGGCCAGGGGCTCTAAAGCCAACCCTCATTCCTGAAGTCCTGGATGTAAGTAAGTGGCAAGATATGGTGGAGGCGACCGCGAGGCAAACTATGGAATACATGATGGCCTCTTACCATTCTCACGGTGGACATCTATATTTCTCACCGCTCCCACCACTGCCCTCAGTCTAAGTATTCATAGAGCTGGAGGCACGTAGAGGCCCAGCAATCACTTTCGGAGTTTGCACCATCACCACCAAATCCAAGGCTCGAGCTTGCATCCCCAAGGATGGGAGCCCTAGGCCGTCCGCCACAAGCACCTCCTCCTAGGCGAGATGACAGAAGAGCCCCTTGGACCGGAGGTGGCCGCTCCCTCAGAAGCAGTCCCAGGCGCTACGGTTATCCTTGAATACCTTCAAAGCTCGAAGGGCCTCCATCGCGCTCGGCATAGTCGCAGGGATGGCAGCGGTTTCCACTCCGCCGCCACCAGTCATGCTCCTCCTTCACCAAGTCATCACTATCATCCCCTTGACCAAGACAGCATCATTCTAGGGAAGGAAGCCGAATCTGGGGTCTCCTGGCCTGCTCAAGCCGCTTGTTAGCGAGAGTACTCTGGCTCTCCTGGACGTGGACATCGTCGTCGCCCTCGACAAGCCTCAAGCTCTCCCAGCTCTGAGGAGTCTCATCACCACCGTCATCGACGTGAGAGGTTCCCCTCCCCTCGCGGGCATGGCCGTGGAAGCAGTCCCAAAGCAGGGTTCCTTTCTAGCTACTATGCTTATTGAATGAAGGGTTCGGGGGGCTACTCCTATACCATGGCAAAATATGGAAGTACGAAAGATGGAACACCACTTTGTTGGGCTTGAGGTTCGTCAGATTCCTCAAGAAGATGAAATTATCGGGTGGATAGTCTAGCCCGAACCACGGGCTCTCAAGAGTCCGTCCATACAAAAGTCTTCTTCAAAGTTTTAACTATGCCATCAATGAAGGAGGAAACATCAGACCCCGAGTTACATCTTGAGGGCAATACGGCTTCGATTTTGCCTCCCTCTTGGATGACTCCCATCCTCGAGTGCATTCAGGGGTAGGAGAAACCTGGAGACGTAGCAATGGCAGGTTGCTATCCCAAGCTAAGTCATATGTAATCCTTGAAGGAAGGCTCTACAAGCATGGAGCATCAGCCTTAATCAAGTGCATCACAAGAGAAGAAGGCATCTCGCTCCGTGTAAATGTGTATGAATGGCCTTTGTGGCTCCCATATCACGCGAAGGGCAACAATAACAAAAATATTACGTCAAGACTTCTATTGGTCCATAATGGAACAAAAGTTATGCAGAGGATAACAAAAGATGGCATCAATCACTATGCTCCTGCCACTCCCCTACACTCTATACCAATCGCTTGGTTTTTTGCCCAAAGGGAAATGGACCTAATTGGACCATTCCCATTAGCGGAGGGGGGCTATGAGCATGTGGCGGTAGTTGTGGATTATTTCACTAAGTTTCGTCGGTACTACAGTGCACTTCAGTGACTCGTCCAAAGGCTAATTGCACAGAGGCTATCTTCCCTGAAGAGCCCAGGGAAAACTTCATCCAAAGTACGAAGGCCCTTACTGCACCTTCTCAGTTTTGGGGTCGGACTCTTGTCGCTTTTCAACTTTGATAGACAAGCAAATGAAGCACGCATGAAAACGGACAAGCTCCGCAAGCTTTGCATCTAAGCCATATTGTATATCATGGCTCCTATACATTTTCCTTGTATGGGAATTTTCACCCTCGTGGTGCGTAGGGCGCACGACCCTCGTGGTCTCCCCTAACAAAAGTCCATGGTGGCTTGGGCATCCGTCGCCTCCACCATGGCAATCCTTATACATTTCTCTTGTATGGGATTTCACCCTTGCGGTGCATAGGGTGCACGACCCCCGTGGTCCCCCCTAGCAAAAGTCCATGGTGGCTTGGGCGTCCGTCGCCTCCACCATGGCGGTCCTTATACATTTCTCTTGTATGGGATTTCACCCTTGCGGTGCATAGGGCGCACGACCCCCGTGGTCTCCCCTAAACAAAAGTCCAAAGTGGCCTGGGCGTCCGTCGCCCCCACCACGGCGGCTAATGTCCTGTTGGACCCAGGGCATTAGTGGCAACTTGGGCCTAGAGCCTAAGTTAATGGATGTGCTAAGGATTAGTCCTCCTTGTAGCCTCCAGGCCATGTGCCGAACGACCTCCGGGTCACCCCTTACCTTGCTCCGCAGCTTAGAAAGGTTAACCACACTCATGCACCCCTAATCTTTTTGGGAAAGCCCCTATCTACAGGGCCAAATGGCTATGATACTCACATATTTTGTGAATGCCACAGCATGCCCCTTACAGGGGCCATAGACATTGGTCCTCACTAAGTTCATGTTGTGAGTGGCTTTGGACTCCTGGCAGGAAGCTCTTGTCTGCAACGCCAAGCATACTCCTCATTAATTCACATACGTGTGAACTAATGAGATGATCCAATGAAGAACCCTTTGCTCACCCATCAGGGGCATAGGGCAGGGTCGCGCAGGGAGTTTGCCTCTCGAGAGCTTTTGGCAGCAAAAGATTATTGTGCCTCCTTACAACTCTTTAAAGGTGCTCCATGACTTAGTCTCACAAGCGCTCCGCGATTGTGCTCCATGACTCAGTCTTAAGACACCTCGCGAATGAGCACCTCAAAGCCTTCACCCCTTTGTGGCCATGCGGTGTTTATAACTTAACCTGATGAGCATCTCTGCTCCATGATTTAGTCTCACAGGGGGCTCTCCTTAGCAATCACTACTAAAGTATCAGTTATATTATATCACTTGTCCCTCAATGCTTCCACTGCCACATCTAGGGACAGGGGGGCCAGTGGTGTAGCCAACAAGAAGACACTATGATACTCAAAGCCTTACTATGGTGGCAGGCCTCGAGCACCCACGCATCACTCACTCAGGCCTTACTTCAAGCATTTGCCATGCTTAAGCACAACAATTACCAAGCTAGCAAAACTATGTACCAACTTGGCATCCGTCCTCGTGGGAAACCTTCACTCAAGTGGAGAACGCGCGCGACATCAAATCAAAGAATTGGATAATTCCTGGGCGTTGGTGTGCCTGTTGAGCCCATTTTTGGCTGTCTTGGGCACCTACATGCCCATCGAGCCAAAAGTTGGATAAATCATGGGTGCCCTCGCAAGGATACCACAAGCCTCGTGGCTCATACAAACGCTCCTCGTATGAAGCATTTGCGTGGCATCGAGCAAAAGTTGGGCTAAGCCAAATTGGGCTAAGCAAGCCTTGGAAAGTGTTCTAACGTTGGACTATTAACAATGCTCTTGCGTCCCCAGCCATCAGAGATACTAGCCTTCTGAAGTGCATCATGTTCAGGGACATTCATCTCCGCAAGAATCTAGTTGGCCTCCTACCTTCTTCGGATTGTCTCTCTGGCAAAGAGCTGGTATCCAAAAATGTCATTTCCCTCAAGTTAAAGAAGCTCGGCTCGGGCCTCATGGGCATGACGAACAGTTGTTGGTTCCGGGCCTCCTCAAGGGCCATCCCAGTGGTACGAATAATATTCTTATTAATGTCAACACCGACTACACCAAGGAGTTCAGCCCTATCCACTCCGACAAGGTCCGTGACCTCCGCAAGGGGTACTACGTTGGCGATCTCATCGTTACAAGAAGTGAAAACTCGCCGCAATGCTCAACTCAAGGACATTATTGAGCTTCTTCCCCAGTGACATCCCTACCAATATCAATCGTTGCGCTCTCTAACCTGTGAGAGAAGATGAAATGCTGACTCATCGACGTCAAGTTCTACTTGCACACATACACGTCGACAAGCTTCGTCAAGGAGGCTGGCTAGTGGAGCTCTCTTGATCAAGATATACTTCAAGGATGAGGATCCCAAGTAGCCCAATGGCAAGCTCCTGTCGCGGTACTTGGACTCTCCTGAGGGCTGGAGCTCGCTCCCTCGATTGGTGCCCATAGTCGATGCCCTACAACAGACGTAGACCTGCAGCTGCGTCCCACGCTCAGTGCTCGAGCTTCGTCCAGAGCCCGCACATGCTGCGTTCGCGCCCAAGGAAGCAGCAGTGGCAGCGACGTCCAATGAGGCCAAGGAAGGGAAGTCTAAGAATTTGACAAAATATTGGACTCCCACATGTCCATGAAGACAAATTTTGGCTAAGTCATGGGCGTCCTCATGAAGATCCCTCGGGCCTATTGTCTCGCTCGAAGGCCTCGTCCCTCGCGTGGTATGAAGCAAAATTTGGCTAAGCCTTGGATGCCTGCTTGCCTATCAAGCCAAAATTCAACCAGTCATGGGGGCACTTGGGCAAATCCGTCGAGCCTCATGCCTCGCACGGAGGCCTCACCCCTCGCGAGCACTTGTGTGGTTGTGTCATGGGTACCCTTGCATGGATCCCTCAAGCCCGTGCTCATGCCCTACAGGTGTGCCCGTGCCCATGCTCTGCAGTGACAACACCACATGCCCTTGGATTTGAGAAGCGAAAGAAGAAATCTAAGACCAATTCTTGGGCTGCATCCGTGTACCCCTGAGATGGTGCATGATATAACTGCGCCTCAAGTGTCGTCGCATGGTGCCCCACAGAAATATCCTTGCGCTTGCGCCCTCGCGCGCGGCGTCTGGTGTCTTGTGCCCATTATAGTGCTGGACACCCTGCAGCGCCCTTCACTCGGCGCCTTACGCCCTACAGCTCTGCGCCCTACAACCAAGCCTACGCTTGGGCTCCCAGCGCCCCAGCACCATGTGCCCTGGGGCCCTGGCGCCTCAGTGCCATGTGTCCCTCCTGCCTCGGTGCCCTGCGCCCCCAGGGCCCGCGACTGTGTGCCCAGTGGCCAAGTTCTGCGCCTCGTGCCCAGAAGCAACTGAGTACCCTACGCCTTGTGTGGTCAAACGCCCTGCGTCCTATGCAGCTGGGCGCCCTGCATGGCTGGAAGTGCAGTGCCCTACTTGGGTCGACGTCCTGTGAGCCGAGGTGTCTACGCCTAGAGGCGGGCGAGTGCCCTACCCCCAACGCGGCCGGATGGCCCATGCCCTGCGCAGATGGATGTCCTATGACCAAGCGCCAACGCCTTGCCAAACTTGCGACTCAACGATGCCTTGGCGCCTGAGTGAGCCTCTACGCTCTGCGACTTAATGATGGGCGCCCCACGCTCCAACGACCCAGTGGCCAGTGCCATGTGCCTGCGCCCGTGTGTCCCTGGGGCCTCGAGCCCTGTGGCCAGGCCAAAGCATCCTGGGGCCTCGAGCCTCACTGTGGCTGTGGCCATGCCCTGCGACGCCCTGCACTTGGCGGTGCCCAGTTCCATGCGGCCTTGGGCACTACTGTGGCTGCGCGTTGGCCCGGCGACGCCTTGTGCCATACGGTGCTAACCTATTCTATGCGCACGATGCCCTCGCATGGCATGCACTGCCCTGTGGGCGAGTGCTCTGTGCCCTTGTGCTCGCGCGTGTGGTGCTCTGTGCCCCAGCTCAACCGTGCCTTCGCAACCATGTGCCATGTGCCTCAGCATTGAGTGCCCGTGCCCCTACGCCCACACTCATGTGGCCAATGCCCTACGCTCAAAAGGACAATGACTGGCTCCCAACGCACTAACTGCCAAAAAAGGAATTTTCAGAATACAAGTATGTTTGGTGCCGTGCCCGGGAAAAGACTTTGCCACGGGATGCACCTGGTGGTCCATGACCTATGGCTACGCCTTGCCGCCAATGGAAGTGGTGGCAGTGGCTGCTACTCCGCGCCCAAGGCCTTGCAACAGGGTTGAGCTCGGGCCTGGTGCCTCGCTCCTGTGACTGCAAGCCTGCGCCTATACGGGGAGGTTGGCAAGCGGTGCCTGGAAGCTGAGCCGTGCGGTCAGTTGCCCTTGCACCCTGTGGTAGCTTGCACAACGGCGCCTGTGCCCCGCGCCCTACCCAAAATACTGTGCAGCCGCACCACAACTCCTTAACACTCTGCGCCAACGGGAGCTCAGGTTCGCGCCCATGGCCAATAAGGGTCGCGCCTGCTCCCGAGTTTTCGGTGCCTGTCGCCCAGCACCCTTGCATCCGCGTCCTGCGACACGCGGTGCCCTGCAATCGATCGCCAAGCAGCTCGCACTTGGTCTTCTTT
This sequence comes from Guadua angustifolia, assembly GCA_036346375.1. Classification (NCBI taxonomy): domain Eukaryota; kingdom Viridiplantae; phylum Streptophyta; class Magnoliopsida; order Poales; family Poaceae; genus Guadua; species Guadua angustifolia. The sequence continues at coordinate 33,922,803 of CM070509.1, read as the reverse complement.
GGCGTCTCAAAGCCGACACCCTGCGGTATCGGCGCTCGCACGTTGTGGCCTCGCCTGGAGCTGCGCCCTGCAAACCCGTGCTCGCGCACCCCACAAGTGGTTCACGTCCCCATGACGCCTTATCTCTCTGCGTCTCTAAGCTGGCCCGTCCAACAAACCTCGGCACCCGAACGCCCTCGTGGGTGGCGTCCCTGCGCCCCACGGGCGCTGTACCCTTGCTCTTCGGCTAACTCCCATGTAGTTCCTACACTATGGACTAACGCACGCACCTGGCTGCCATGCCCGTGACCTGCGCTCGGCGGCGTTGGCATCACTAGCACCGTAGGGCCGATGTTCACGCGGGCAGCGCCCTGCAGCTTGCTCTGCATCTGTGCAAGGTGTGCCTTGCCATCTATGAACATCATTGCCTTACGGACCTGCGCCCTGCGACGGCCAGCGCCCTGGCACCGTGCGCCCTGTGCCCTAGCTCCACGCCTCGGCGGCACCCGGCGCCCTGCGCCCTGGCTCCGCGCCTTGGCGGCAGCCGGCGCCCTGCGCCCAGCTCCCCCGCGGCGATGTCCCACTACTGCCCTGCGCGTGCACCCTGTGGCGTGTGCGCCATGCACGTTGCGCCCGTGCTCGTGCGGCTAAGTCCGATCAGCCGAGGACCTTGCTGCCGCGTAGCCAGGTGCTGGTGCCTGCGCCCTGCAGCGCCTTCCTACCGAGCCAAAGCGCCCTGCGCTCTGCAACTCACCCTCAAGCAGCGCCCTACAGGGAGGCTCGCCCTGGTGCGCTCCGCAGCCCGTCCTGGAGCTCCCTGCAGCCAGTCCTCATGCGCCCTATGTCTTTCACGCTTGCTCCCTGTGGGAATCCCAGAAAAGGAGATGAGAAGAACTCGCCTGGGGTCGCTTTTCTTCTCCACCCGAGTGCCCAAGCCCAGGATCGGATCCCTTGTGTTGCGGCGCTGTGTGGAGAAGGGCTTAAATACTGCAGGAGCTGGTCCATGCGTCTTCTGTGGGCAAAGTCTAATTGGTTAAGGGAAAGGCGGTACAGGGCAGTAGCCTTCAGAAAAAGTAGAAAAGAAAGTGAATGCTCTTGGCAGTGACTACCAATTGTTTGAACCAGCTCAAGGTCAAAAGGAAAATAACATGTAGCAACTTTGCCCTGCGCCCAGGCATGTTGCAGTTGCAACGGGTGACTGCTCGTGGCCGACGCCCTGCTGCTGTTCACCTGCGCCTCACCCAAGCGCCCTGCACCTCAAGGCCTTGTGCCCAAAAGTCGACGCCATGCGTCCCGTGCGTTCGTCCCTCGTGCCCTGCAGTGGCACCCAAGCTTGCACCAGCACCTAGTGACGGCATCCTTTGGATCGCGCTCAGCGGAAGACGCCCAGAGCGCCCTGCAGTCCGCTTCCGAGTGCCCTACAGCCGGCTGCCCACTGCGTCCTGGTGTATGGCTGTGGGGCGCCCTACGCCCTGCGCAGCTTGGCCTCTCCGTGGCTAAGTCTTGCGTGGCTGCACCCGCGCTCGGTGCCCTACTGGTCCCGCGCCTTGCAAGTGCCCCTCCTGGCACCCTGCAGGCCCAGGCCTCGGCGCCCAGCTTCGACTGCGCCCGAGCGCCACGCGGTAGCTGCGCCCTGCTGCCACCATGCTTCGCTGAGACGTCCATGTGCCCGACGACAGACCACTTTGCGCCCTTGAACTTGGGTGCCCTATGCCTTGTGCGCCCGGCGGCAGAGCATCCTACAACGGCGCTCTACACCTGAGTCGGCTCATGCCTCTCGCATGGAACAAGTCCATCTGAGCAAGGAAGCCTGTACAGTCGGTGCAGAGGGTGGCAGGCTTTGGAAAGGCTGATAAGAAGAATGGATTCCTGTCCTCTTCTCGATACTGCGCCATGTCAAAGTTTCATTGCTTGGTGGGCCTGCCAAGCCTAAGAACAGACAACCTTAGTTGGCCCAAATCTCATTTGAAGGAACGAGCTGCATTGGCTGGGTTTGACTAAGTAATGCCCAAAATTTGGTTAAGCCCTCAAATTTGCTATGGCATGAAATTTTGGCTAAGTGCAGAAATCCGCTATGGATGGTTAAGTCCTCAAATTTGCTATGGCGTGAAATTTTGGCTAAGTGCAGGAATCCGCTATGGATGGTTCTCAAAGTTTGATCGAGCTCAATGACACTTCTACAATCTCCTCAAGCATACATGTCATCCAATACTACCCCTTCGGGCGCTTTCCTTAAACGCCAAGGGGCAGGGGGGCTACTGTTGGAGAATACCTGAAAATCTACTAGTAGTGCAACATACAGATCACAAGACTACAGCCATGCCGGCAGAGGACAATACCACCCCTCACTTGTACTAATAGACTAGTTATCCTTATAAGGGGTGTTTCGGTCATTTGTACCAAAAGACGACACTACCCCTCTTTTGTATCCATAGGCTAGTCATTCTTGAGGGGTATTTTGGTCATTTGTGCAGACCATGAACCCTATAAATACCCCTCCCCCTCTCATTTGTAAGAGAGCTCTCTTGAGTAATATAATGAAACACTCAAAACTGACGAGCCCTTGGGGCCCTGCTCTCCGGAGGCTAACCCCCGTAGGCTCGTCGATAGGAGTAGGGTGGTCCCCTCGGACCCCCGAACCTGTATAAAATCCCCGTGTCATTTTCACTCTCGTGGACGCTGGCCCGTTAAACGGCCGACGTCCACCCCCTCGTTTGTGTTTGGTTTTCACACCTACGACAGCCTCCATGTACAGCGTTCTCTAATCCGAATGCCCCGTATGACATCCTTGACCATCAAAACCTCGATTCCTTCTTGAACCTAGTCTTGAACCTCGATTCCTCCTTGAACCTAGTCTTGAACCTCAGTTTCTCCATGAACCTAGTTCCGGTCCCGTCATCGACCACGTTTGACCTCGAGCAACACCTGCACATGAATAAACAATAAACAAATCCGAGTATAAATTCACGACTTGACTCAAATTCAATCCATACAACTACTCACACGAGCGTATTGTATCAAGCAAAACCATTATCATGCTATCACAAGCATATCAAATAATCATCTGAAATAGCATATTGCACAAATACCACACATGCTATGATCGCAACCACTTTACAATGCCAATTTCACCATTAAATCAATTTTTCAGCACATGATTTCACACCGAGCTACAGCAGAGTGTGGGCGAGCGCAAGACCAGCCGCTTCTGTGCCCGAGCAGTGCGGGGAGTGTGTCGATGCTGTAGCCGGGGAGCGCGAGAGATGGGCTGCCACGGTCCCAGGAGCTCCGGCAATCTTTCACATTAGGAAGCGTGAAAGATGACACGTGTTATCTTTCAACGTTTTCTCGGTCAGGATTAGAGGACAAAACTGTAAATGAGTTTACGAGCTAAATTTACAAAATGAAGAGATAGGAAAGGCTAGGAAAAGGATGATTTCGCTACGGTGAATTGCCCCCATACCTTCCGAGGAGACAGCCGCTCCTGCTCATTTGGGCCGGCCTCTCGCCCAAGCCGACTAGCATGGCCGCACTAGAACCAGCTGGTGGACCGGGGCCAACCCTCAGCCACGTTACAAATCTGCCTTTTCCTCTCTTTTTTTTCCAATTCTACCCATCCAGTCGACCATTCGTCCATTCCCCACCTGACCCACGCCGGCACGCGCACCACGCACGGCGAGACGCAAGCGCCTTCCAAGCCCCGATCCACACCACACGCCAGACAGACCAGACCAAAGTCACCAAACCAACCCAGGCACGCACAGGCGGGCAAGCCGCGAGCCCCACCTGATCGGTTGATCCCCCTCGTCCCGACTCATCTCCGTTTCAGTCGCTCGCTCTCGCCTCGTCCGTCTCGTCGTCTCCTTCCCTCCCCACCCGCGTCAACCAAACCCTAACTCGCTCCCGCCTCCAAATCCCTCCCCGCCTCTCGATCTCGCTGCCGCCAGCGCCTCAGCCAAAACCCTACATCCCCCGCGACGCAGCAGCCGGTAAGCCCCTCTCGTCTCTCTGTTCCCTCCCCCACCTCCCTGATCCCTCTCTGTGTCGATTCGATTTGGGCGTGGTGTCTGGTCCCCGCGGTTTGATCCACGGGCGCGGAGGAATGCAACCACCCGGGGGAGCGGCGGGCGCGTGGGCGGGCGGCGCGCCGCTGCGGAATTTCGGGGTGGGCGCGGGCGGTGTGGCGCCAGGGCATCGATCGATTCGGCGGTGGGGGCGGGGTGGCATCAGAGGTGGCGGGTGTTATGTGGTTGCCTGGGCCTCGAGGAACGCCTTGTGTCGAGAAATTTTATGAATTTTTGTACGGGGTGGAGTGGCGTGTTTGGAATGCGGGCTCCTCTCCATTTCGCTATAGTTTGGGGTGAAACCATGGGGCTGTTGTGCGGGCTTCATAAGAGTAGAAAATTCCTCTCTTTTTTCTGACTTTTAATTAGGTATTACAATTTAGAGGGGAATGGGAAATGCAAAAGCTGTGCAAAAAGTTCGTGCGGTCAAACCTATTGTTATGACGAGCATAAATTCTTCTTTGATTTGACAACCCAACAAAAGGGAACGGAGACAAATATGCTCTGAGCTAATCATGTGTGAAGATGGTTTCCGATTCTGTAATCTTTTTTTCTTTGAAACGATTCTGTAATCTTTTGATGATTATATTGTGTGTTAGCTTTGTTGTTATGCATGGATGGTTGTATTCTGTTAGTTGATTATGAGGAAAACCAAACATGAACAATTTAATGTAGTTAGTATATGAGAAGGAGAGGTACAGAGACTGGTGGTCAAATGGAACTGGTGTCAAAATGTGTCTGATTCAAATGCTTTTGAGCAAGGGAAATCAGCAGTAGTTTTCGTGTAGCGAGCAAGTTAGTATGCACATGTTATCAGCTCACCAGGCCTCTTACTTGCTGTTACGTTAGCTATAATATAGATTGTGATGAATTAATATTTTTTATGTAATGCAGACTTGATTTGGCCTTGCTGTTTGGCATTTATAGACTTGGTTAGATATACATTTCTAAACTTTATATTTTTATTTAGTCTTTAGTTTTTACTCAACAGTAACTGATGTCCTCAATTGATGGAAAGAAGATTAGTACTCTTCGCCCTCAGTCCCTCCATTATGTGTAAACTATAAATTTGTGTGTGTTTTCTATTCACTGTGGGTAAAATGGGAACTGCTTTGTTGGATATGTAAGAAGAAATATAAATAGCAATATTAAGGAATTAATACAACTTTAAAATCTCTCAATGAAATGAAATCTATTCTCTGTTCGTTGAGGACTTTTGTCCCCTTTTAGCTTTATCTATCTTCAGTCTTCAGGTATTCAATAACGAAAAGGACCATGACCATATGATTGATGTACTATGAAATTCAAGTTGGTTCTCATTGTTAAATTTGGAGAGCTTTTGCTCTGCTGTAATAGCTTCCATGAAAATTTTTATATGCACATACCTATATGAAAGGAGTTCTTAGTTGTTAACCATTGCCAGGAAGAAATGCTTAAATTGCACTATAAAGTTTCTTCTGTGCTTATGAGAACAAACCTTTTTTATGCCCCGAATAGCTGGTATTTTCATAAACTGCTCTTAGAAACTCTATTGGGTCATCTGAATTACAATTGGTGAATCCTTTATGAAAGCAACTAGTTGAGCTATGCTGATCCAAGCATAAGCTATAATTTGTACTGATCAACATGTCAAAGGTGAGGAGGGCTTGTAAATACTGGGTAAATTTTTAGGATCCTAATCTAGGTGTTTCTTGGATCTCTACTAACAACTTGTGTTCCACTTCAACGGTAAATCACACTTACTCCATTGATTGGCCGGCAGGCATATAGTGATTATTCAAATGGCAGCCTCTCAATTAAACTAATCCTAATGTCATAGTCATCAGGAAGTTCCATACACTATAATCTATGCAATTCTTTGTAAGAAGGCTTCCTTAGATGGGTTTATATCATGATTATTTAGAAAAGCTATACATATGTTTTCCTGGACTGATAATTATTTGGTTGAAAACTTGACTGCAGGTAAATAACTTTGTGATCATTTGTTGAAAATGCCGTCTGCATCCAAATCCAAGTCAAAAGACAGGTCAGTTACAAAAGCAGCAAAAGATCAACCTAAGATTGCTGCAAAGCCAATGGGGAATGGTACAGTTGCAAGTACTTGCAACAACCTTTCTGGAAAATTTCATCTTCTGGAACCATCGTCCTCTTTTCTGGGTGGCCAGGGTAATGACAAATTAAGGAATACAGATGAAATAGATGAGCATTCTCGTAGCTCCCATGGTACAGGGGACTTTGATTGTGCCTCCAACAATGGTAGCTGTTCTGGCGAGTCAGAAGATCCAAAGGAAAAATCAACCAGTACTGCGCCTCGAGTGGACTCTGTTCCTGGCTGTGATATTGATAAACGTGAGAAGATCAGGCAAAAGAATGAGAAGAAGCATCAAAGGCAGAAGGAGAGGCGTGCCCAGGAATTGCATGAGCGTTGCAAGGGATACCTAATGTCCAGAAAACTGGAGGCACTCGCGCAGAAGCTTGTTGCAATGGGTTTCTCAGCAGATCAGGCAACAATGGCCCTTATACAGAATGAGGGCTGTCTTGAGGAGTCTGTTGCCTGGCTCTGCAACTTTGATGGCAGTGAGGAAGCCAAGCAGCAAGTTGCAGCAGATCAACTGTGTGGAGCTAATTTGAAGATTGATATAACTGATGAGATTGCAAAGATTGTGAGTCTGGAGGTGAAATTTAAGTGTACAAGGCAAGAGGTCGAAAGGGCTGTTGTTTCTTGTGAGGGTGATCTAGAAAAGGCTGAGGAGGTCTTGAAGACGCAGAAGCAAGAATCAACAACAACCGCATCTAAGTCTGAAGGGCCTAGTGATTCAACTGGCTTGGCTAACAAGCAGCAGGCCATGCTTGCACAGAACCCAGAAAGGCCTCAAACTAATGGATTTTCTTTAGTAGGGGCTCAGCAAATGAGGAGAGATGAGAAGGACATAAACTACAAGCTTTTGTTAAATGGTGGTGGTCCAAAGGAACCTGAAGTTAAAGGCTTTCAACCATTGGCTACACCAATTAAGCCAGAGATGGGCCGGCAACAATTTGTGCAACCCGAGAAGAGGCGGTTTAATGCCAATTCGGTTCCATCAGTTTCTTATGTGACATCATCTCCTTTGCCCATTGCAGTATCTCAAATGAAGTCAGAAACACGGCGTGTGGCAGCAGGCAATGAGGTGAAAAGTGCAATGCATAATGGAAGCTTGCGAGAGTCGGTAATTGTAATGCAGCGTCCTCAATCTGCAGCTGCCAAGCAAAGCCTACCATCCACAAGCCATAGCATGTTTGCATCTGAACCATCTTCAAGGGAATGGTACTTAAACGGTGCATCAGGTGTTGATATGATGTTGAATGGTGGTTTAGGGCATGGACTACGGAATATGAGTGTGGACAGCATTAATTCTGTTAAGCAGTTCACACATGCAAACCATCAACAAAGTTTTGTTTCCAATCCTATAGAGCTGGCTGCTAATGGTTGGGGTGGTACCTGGGGTTCTGGAGGCACATCATCTTCCCTTCCTGTGGCATCATCACTTGGGATGTTTAGAGGATGGAGCTCGTCCGAGTCCTCTTCTACTATATCTCATACTGATTGGAGAACCAATGGGCCAGCACCTTGTGACTACACCTCAATAGACTGGAGCCTTGACACAACATTGTTGAACCCCGCAGCAAAGAGTGAATGGCTGTCTGACACATGGTCAACAATGTTCATGGGTGGCAGATCCACAAGGCCATCCGGGAACCTTGGTGGTGCCGGCATCGCTGGGCTGCATGACGGCAATCTTCCAATTGAACCTGCTCCATTACCCCAACCTTATGAGTGGCCTTCTTCCTGCAGGGGAGGATCTTCCTAGTTTCCCCTACCCTGTAGGTAAGAAGCCATCGAATAAAAAAAAAAGTAAAAGATGTCATTTGTTTCTGTTCTTGTTTTGGTCTCAGTTGCAGTTGGTTGAAAAGTTTTACATGTGTATTGAACCGTGCTTGTGTATCTTTGACTGTTGGCCCAGATAAGTCATCTTTCTATGGAATCGCTGTGCATGAAAAATGAAGAAAGAAATTGAAGATAAACGTCCCCCTCTTTTATCTCTCTAAAAAAAGCTCACTTAAGGATTATTGGTCATAGATTGGTTCAACAAATCCCTGTTTCTTCTTTGCAAGTATAGTTCCTTAATGGGACCACACTAACGAAAGTCTTAAAATGTTTTCCTGTTTCATTTGTGCTAATGGATTCTCTTTGACATTTGGATAAGCCTCTTCTCTATCTTCCAGAAACGAGGAAATGGAAGTGTTGTGAACTGTAACTTGAATTTCGTCCTCCTGCGCTGCTTTTATATGCGACTCAAAATAATCTGAGGTCTATTGTGATTGCAAACCATTAGGGCTCTTTTGCTTCTTGCTGTAGACATTCAAATAAGTTTTGAGATGAGTTTTCCCCCTGTTTGTCGATTTTTCTACCCCCTTGGTGTGAGTAGCTTTCTTATCAAAATAGAGTCTGCTAAAATAATTATATTATCCTGTTAATGTTTTGTTTCTTGCCGTACACGTTCAAACAAGTTTTGAGATGCGTCCCCCCCTCTTCTCAATTTTCCTACCCCTTTGGTGTGTGTAGTTTTTTTTAATATCAAAGCAGGGTCTGCTAAAATTATTATATTATCCTGTTAATGTTTTACACTGGTGCGTTTATACCGACTAGGTATCGCTCAGAGCTTTTTTATCATTGAAATTGACCTTTGCATGCTCGCTTGTCTGTACGAAATGTGAAGTGCGACCCTATGGACGTATGGTGGTGCTGTGCATAGCGGGGTTGTTTTTCCCTTAAGCGGCAGCTTTGTTCTTGGATTGTTTGTTATCTTCGTTGATTAGCCTATGCTACCGCTTTGAAATATCTTGAACATGATTAGCTGTAACTGCCAAGCATTTTGTTGCTGTTACATTGATTTGATTCTCAAGTAAAATGGTCAAGAATAATATTGAGCAACCCGCTAGGAATTAAAGTTGCATGACCCCCAGGTGGATGCAGTAGCTACATGAGTTTCTGTAGTAGTTCGATGTTGAGGCACATATGTGATTAGGGATGGTAATCGGGTGCGGCGGGTACGGGTAGTACTCGTCCATAATATCCACGAACTAAAATCTCCTCCACGGGTATACCCGCGAAGGGTCGTGGTGAAAAATCTCACCCATACCGTCGCATCATGAGTACCGATACCATGGTATACCCGTATACCCGTCACCATCAACAATCTTTTTAACTAAATGGCACTAGGAGCTAATGAGCTATGGTACTAATACAATCTTTTTGATGAAGTTATGGGTATTAGCTACATTCTATGGATTAAAGAATGAGCTATGGTACTAATACAATCTTTTTGATGAAGTTATAGGTATTAGCTACATTCTATGGATTAAAGAATGATTATCAATGATTCAAAATTTTAAATGTGCATGAGAATAAGAATTAAAATAATATATGCAGACAAATAATACACGGATGCTCAAGTTCAATAATTACTGAAATGAGTTACCACAAATTGGAGATCAAGGGGCTAACTGGGTGCCTATTCTAGCCCGTATATCAATAAGATATAGCGGGTAATCGAGCGGAACGGGTATGGTGAAGCTCCCCCATACCCATACCCGTTTGCCCGTCGGGTAGAGATTGGCCCCTATAAACATATCCGCGGGTAATAAAAGAGGAACATGTCCACCTCTATTAGGGTTTTTACCCACGGTACACGGGTAATCAGGTAAGATTGCCATCCCTATATGTGATCACTCATTGAATTTTCTGGTTTTATCATTGTGGTATGGGAGATCTGGTTATTCTGGCTGGCTGGCGTTTTCCATTAGAATGGACTGATATAATAAATCTTTCAGAGTTCAGCAAGCGTGTGAGACCTACCATTGATTGGTTATTTCCTGTGAAGGTCACATCTGAACTTTGGTGATATCCCTTGTTTTCGAGCAGTTGGGAACTTGGGATAAAGCTACTATCTCGAATTCTCGAGTCTCGACCACTCTAGAAATACTTCATATAGAAAGAAATTGCTGAATGATAAACATCAAAGTCACTCGAGAATAATTTGCCTGGCCAAACAGAGCTCGTTCTGCCAATCTTCTGCAGCAGGCCAGCAGCCGAAGACATCGGCGCATTTTCTTCTGTTGTCAACTTGACAAGACCACTTGCCGGATGCCCAATTTATCGGCGAAGTGAAGCGAATGCGATGCATTGCTGCTGGTGCAGGTGCATTTGCACCTAGTCTAGCACTCTTAGGCTCTTAGATAGCTCACGGCCGTTGCTCACGGGCTCATGGCTCATTTTTTACTCGGAAATCCATGTTTGACCATGTTGCTTGATGGCGGTGTGGCAGGCATGAACGAGTGCGGTGCTGCTGTGCACGTCGTTTCACGTCTCGTTTCGACGTGCATCGATTCGTACTTTGTACGTGACTGGAAATGCCAGTAGTACTAAATATTCCGACGCCGTAGTGCCGAACCCCTGTGCAAAAGGCCGCCTCGTTATCTCGACAGCTTATTCGAGCTCGATCGATTTATCCATCCCTCTTTTCTCTTTTGGCGCAATCAATCTATTCATCCCCAGATCTGCCTAGATTTTTTTTAAAAAAAAGATACACGCCTAATCTCAGATGCCTTGCTCGGACAAAAGCCCCGGGCTCTCGGCAGGCACACGCAGCCCACTGCCACCGCGGTGGAAAACTCAACTCTGGAATAGAAAGTTAGCATCGCCAACCATCGAACTGCGCGCGGCTGGTGGTCTGTGGCAACAAACACTATTCTTATTCTTTTTTCCTAACACGAGTTACACGACACGGCCGGATATATACCTTCTCACTAATGATGTACCTTCAAAGATCCATCTTTTACCGAGTGGACTACATGATTGAGTGTCGTTGCAGTGCTTGAGAGTCTAGTAAAACCTAGCTATAACGAGGAAGAGTAAACAAAAAGGACACGTACAGAGAACCCCCTCCTCATTCCCTGTCTCGCATAACGGTGGTACTCAATAGCGCGCTGGAGCATGTTCGCCGCCCCATTCGAGCGCGGATGCTCGATCCACTAAGAATCTTAGCCTGCCCCCAGCGCCCGACACGCACATGGTACGTGCAGTCATGCTAGCACTTGATAGTTAATACGGCAGCAAGGTAGTAAACCAATCGCGCCTAACATTCGCGCTTACAGCGATGCCTTCTGCGATTTCCGGACACGGCAGCGTATCCTTCCGTGCTCATACTTGCTGTCGCAGAGTCGGATAGATTTGGCACTTCTCCAGACTCGACAAAGAATGTGTCTTGCACCGCGTTTTCCATGACAAGAAAAGATGCTACTTTTATGAAAACATGCGTTGTGAGGTTTAGGCTTGTGAAAAAAAACTATTTACAGTGGCCAGATATGCAAAGTATTCACGTAATACGTAACGCCGCCCCGATCGATCCCACCCACCGCACCCCCCGGCGCGCCCGCCGCACTGGGGCCAGCGCGCGTGACGCCCTGACCTATCCGGGCCGCCCAAGGTGGCACGGCACGACCGACGACCGTGCATGAGAGCGTGTCTCGCAGTGACACATGCACGCACCTGCCTCCCGCGACCGCGACGTGCACCGCCGCCCACGCGCAACGCGGCACGACGGCCGAGGTTGCCGCCGCCGGCGTCCGCTCCCCGGGTCGCCGTCCGTCCGCCACGCGGGGTGCAGATGTACGTCGAGCGGTCGAGCTCCTGCAAGCCTTGGAGCGCACGCACCTTCGGCATGCATGGTGATCTGCTTCTAGTGCACGCACAGACGCATCGTTGTGGGATGCTGCTTTCCGTTCCATGTTCCGATTGATCGGTCGAGATGAGCAGTGGCGGAGCCAGGATTTTGTCAAGCCTAGGGTCGAAAACTAAGCAGCAATAACTAACGCCAAATACTACTCACATAGAAATACAACAAAAACACTACATGAATACACAATTAAAGATAAATTTGAATTCCATGCTTAACATTTCAATAAAATAGATAAAATATGTGAAAATAATAAATGTAGTGAAGTGGTTGAAAACTTAATACCTAATTAAGAAATGTTTGGTGCATCCGAGACTATCATATTTTCATCACCAATAGAACAAGAACCTGAACCTGTAAAAAAGGAAATTGCATATGTAAATTAGACACACAAAACTACGAAGATAACTACGAAAACTAACAATTAATCAATCAATTACATGAAATTGAGTTCAATCATATAGTAACAACTAACAAATAGCAATCCTTTTCAGTTTTTCGTAAGTAATACCGGAGCAATACAATCAATAATCATTCAACTCAATTATCAACCATCATTCTATTTCTATGATTCAATCAACTTGATTGAATCATAGAAATAGAATGATGGTTGATAATTGAGTTGAATGATTATTGATTGTATCAAGGCATCAAGATGACAAGATCATTAGATCAACTAATCAAATAATCAACTATTGAATTTACTGATCAACTACCAGTCACTTGCTCATCAATCAACTACTGAATTTACTGATCAATCAACTACCAGTCTACCAGACTACCAGTCTACCATTGACTTACACTTACCAATCAGCAAACAGCAATCACATATTCTGATATTCACATTGACATTCACAAATTCACAGAGCAGATCAGCAGAACAATCAACAATCTGAAGTCTGAACAGAGCGAGCCTCAGAGGATGGCGCTGGGCGGGCGCTGCTGGCTGGCACTGGCAGGCGGCGCAGGCGGCCTTGCATCCGGGCGGTGGGCGCCATGATGGCCGGGTCGGCTTGAAGAGCGGCGGCGGCCGATGTCTCGCGACTTCGCGCCAGATCGGCCGGCGGCGTTGGAGGCTTCGAGCAACCGAAAGCAGCCAGCGGCGGTTCCGGACTTCGATGGGTGGCCGAGCGGCTCGAGTCGGGCCGGTGGGTGGCCGAGGGCCCGGCGCTTCCGCCGCCTGCTGCGGCCGCCGCTTGCGGATCTGTAGTCGGGTCGCCGAGACGTCGAGTCGGCCGCCGGGACGGGAGGCCGAGGCCGGAGCCGTGGAGGCGTGGAGGAGCGCCGAGCGCCGCTGGCGGCTCGCGAGATTTGGGCGAGGGGAGGAGGACGCCAGCGCAGTCGGCAGGGGCGCACGAGGGTAAGGGTTAGGGATTGACCGATTGAGTGAGGAATGAGGGCCGGCTAAGGGGGTAAGGGCGACGCAAATTTGCTGGGCCTCGGGCCCAGGCCCCAGTGGCCCGAGGCCCAGCTCCGCCCCTGGAGATGAGCCATGCCCGGTCTCTATCTTACGGTCTCTCTCCATGCTCACTCGGAAGTTGGTTCGAGAGTTACGGTATGAAATGGTACCATCGATCATGTGTGTGACACCATCACATTGTGGCTTCGTTTGGTCTCATCACCTTTAGTATTCATAAATGTCATTATTTTTCTAGTTTCGTGTGTAATTTTTTTCAAATTTAATCTCCTCTTGGACACAATTACAAAAAGAAGCCTACGCTTAACCGTGAAAGCGCTGAAAGATAATACATGTTACTTTGCAGGCTTCCACGCTCCTCTATTGTGGAAGGGGCTACCGCTGAGAGGGCTAAATTTGCAAAAAAAAGAAAGAAAAAGAAAAAGAAAAAGAAGAAGAAGAAGAAGCTCATGCTCATTATGGGTAAAGGTATAATAGGAAATGGCACACAATATTCTCGTCAAAAGCTTCAAATACCATATATTCCTGAACAAGAAAAGGAGTCTAAAACATCATATGTAAATATACGGGCGAGAGAGTAACTCACAGTATTTTATATTTATATCATATAATACGTAAAACACACAGTTTTTTATATATGCTTTCCCTCTTCACTTTGGGTGGCGATACCCATAGTTGCTCCGTTCACTCCATCCTAGACCGTCTGATGCTCCCGCCTTCGAATCCTTGCCGATCTGCATCGCCTGTCTCACATTCGGTCAAGTGCTGGAAGAACACGCAACATGCTGCCGTGGTTACGCACTCACTCCGGTCATCAATAATTATGTTTTGGGTATCGAACCGTCTAAAACATAGATTTAACTACTAATTTTTATTATAGTATATTTATAACAAACCACTAATTTTTATTATAGTATATTTATAACAAATCTACATGTATGATATTTGTGCATCCAATTTAAATATTTTAAAAGATATTATTAGTCAAAATTTTAAAAATTTGACTATACCTATAATCAAAATAACAACAGTTGGTGACCAGAGGGGGTACATCGGAGGGGAAAATGTCAGTGACAATGCGGTTTGTTGACTGCGGAGACTACCAGTCATCCACGTGATTGCATGAAGCAAATGTTTACTGTTGAAGACGTTTCAATTTGCGTTCCCTTTAAACCTTCGGTTCTGCGATGACGAAATTAACAAAAAGAGACCAATATTTAATGTATTCTGCCTTTGTAAAATAGAAGGTAACATGTGAAGCCCATATATATCTAGTAGATGATCAGTGTCATATTTGTTTCAATCTACGTATTTGAAACTATAATAAATGTATTAGTATTTTCAGATGCATCAAAATTCACTCCAACATGTTGGACATGTAAAAAAAGTTGTACCCACGTCAACGTACCGTGCCGGTTTGTTTTTGTTTAGTTTTGGGACACTGCAATAATATTAAGGCTTCGTTTGGCATTCAGATTCAGTGGCTTTTGAAGAAAAAAAAAGCACTTCTTTTGTTATATTTTCGGACATAACAGGTAGTTGGAAGCATTGTTTTTGAAGCCACAGCAATAAAATCTTACTAGCATAAGGAAATATTCCCATAACTAACTTGATTCCACGGCGCAGCACATCACATATTCACATTCACATCAGCGCAACCACAAGCTGACCCTAATTGTAAAGGTGGAACTTTGTTTTAGGGAAAAATGACAAAACTTTAATTCATTAACTACTTACATTTTGAAAGAGTTTATGTTACAAGAATAACAACAAATTTTAAAGCACAAATCAATGTTTGATTCCATGATTCCATCTACTTAAGGCTTCCAGTATTTCAAGATTTGTGCAACTCTTATTAAAGGGATGAAGCATAGCGACGGATACCCAGGGCATGGGTATCCCCAGCGGCCCAGGAAAAACGAATGGGCCGCCTCACAGCCCAAGCTTCGAGTTGGGGGCCCCATTCAAAGATGCCTGATTTCCGAACATACCGGCCCCGAAAGGCGGCCCGACCAGCACCACGGGTCGGACGCCCCCTCCAAGCCACGGCCAGGATGGCCGGAAAACAATCCGACCAACGAGTCGGACCGCTCGGGAGCCCAGTCAGGCTCAGGCCATCTCCGCCAAGAACAGACATCGTATCATCACAAACCGGTCTCTGTCCTGGTCACCTACCCCGCAGGTATGACACCTCAGCGTGACCACACGAAGCCAGGAGGCTCCCCTTCCGAGGCGGCAGGTGGCGAAGGCAGGCGCCGAACCCGTCACATAGACATGAATAGGGGAGGGAAGCGCGCCTTCCCAAGGTAACTCCCGAAGCCAGGCGCCCTCGACGTCAGCGCTTGACCGGCGCACAGAGGGCAGGTACGTCGCTCCCCGGCAAAGCGGAACGATACGTCACCATATGTGTCCATCGGCCCATTATGGAGCGCGCCATCATCCGTCAGGCGTCAAATCCGAGGCGGAGGATCAGACACCAAGGCAGAAGACCAGACTCCCGGGCTCAGGGGACCCCATCCCTCTTCTTTTTTCTTTCCCTATGTAACCTACTTCCTCTAGCTATATAAGGGGAAGCAGGACCCTCCGGGACGGGGACGGCACAATCGATAGTGATCCTAGAACTCAGGCGCATTCGTAACGACCAAGTCTCACATTCACGACCATCTTAGCCGACCCCTTCGCACGAGGCACACGGGGCCAGACCTCGACCCTCGCTTGTAAACACCGTGAGAACCCCCGTCTCAGAAGCAATATACGACCGCCTCACGAACTGGAGTAGGGACCTTCAGCCCGAACCAGTATAAACCTTGAACTCCTCTTGGTCTAACCATTCAGGGAGCGGGACCGCGCGGCCCCTAGACCTACAAATTTACTTGCCGGTTTCCGAAACACCGACACATAGAACCACAATGCTGACAACAATTGTCTACCTAGGCTGTCTTTAGTACTTGTCAGACCCGAAAATAAATCCCTAAAATCCTATGTATGTTCTGCACTTGTCTAGAAAAAGTTAGTACACATAGTAAAGATGATATCACAATATATCCAATGCACTTTATTAATAAACAGAGTTTTTACAATAAAGGTGGCATGCAAGTTAAATAAAATAATATAGTAGAAATAGAAATAAACAATAGTAAAGCTTAATAGAATTGCCACAAGCAATTAACTGGGGAAGCGGCCTAGATATCCTGGTTCTCATCATCATGGTACAGCTCCTCCTCTAAAAATAACAATTTAAATAAGATGAGTCTAGAAGTATTCGCAAGTTACACGGAAAATGCATTTTTAATGTAGAGGTGTCAAAGGAAGACTACATGGTTAATTTTTGCATAAAGCAACAGGTTATCAAATATTTTAAGTAATTTTCAATAGCATAATATTAAGAAAATTTATTTGTAAACAGATATCAACTTAGTGATCACTCCTGGAGCTAACCAATTTTCCCATGATGGAATCACTCCATCCAACCCTTCATTTTTCAAAAATCATTTTTGAAATATCCAAATCTAATCTGTGAAAGTCTTGCTCGGCATGCTCATGACTGTGGGCCCGGCTAATCGATTAGTTTTAACTCTACACAGGTTGTGCTACTTTATTTACAAGACATGATTATCTCCTTTTACCGAAATACACACTTCCTTTAGTGTTCGGTAGAGAAAATCACGACAAGGCCCCTAGAGAGTTCCAACCATGTAGTCATGCCTGTTGAGGTTTCACCGTTGAAAGGTTCGTTCTAGTTAGAAGCCCCCTCTTGCGTCGAGTGGCAACCTTACACTTGCCCCACTTTCAATCCAATGGCACGACTATCCACGGTATATTTCAATATGGATATCTAGGTCTGTCCCATACCAGACTTGTGAAAGCAAGGTTACGCTTTACATTCGTAACTCACAGACCAGTTCTTAACTGACTAGATAGGCTGTCAACCAACTCAACAACCACCAGACCAACCATTTCCTCCCAAACTAAACTATAATTTCATTTTTACATAATTTTATTTGGCATAAATTCCCAAAAGACCTAATTTTGGTTCTAAGCATATTTCTAAATATTTTAATATTTTATCTTATAAAACAATGTATTTACTCAAGGTTACAATGGTATGGAGTAATCAAATTTCAAAAGTGGTATAAACAACTTGGCAAAACTATTCTTTCAAACTACATTTGTTAAAATTATGCATGCAAATAAATTTAAAACAAAATACAATTTGAAAGCTAGGGCCAACATGATAAAAAATGTATAACTTGCCTTGTTGGTAGGGTAGGTGCACAGAATCGTCCGCAGGCGCAAATTCCACTGACTCTCCGTAATCTATACATTGCAAATAGAACAATGTGAATAAATACAAAATTGACATAAATTGGTAATTTAATATTTTAGATGAATTTAATAAAAAAAGAATAAGGTCAATTGGATTTCGAACAGAGAAGAACAGACCCCCAAAAAAATAAATATAAAAGAAATGGAAATTAAAACACTGTTTGAAATTTTCTAAAATTTCAAAATTATTTTCTTAAAGAAAATTCTAAATTTATTGCATAAGCATGATGCCAGCGAGCATTTTCATTTTTGGCTAAATTATTTTTGTGTTGGAAATTGCTCATCTCAATGTTAGGTGGGGTTGGGCCCGTCGACTCGGTTCACTGTGCGGCAACACTCGGCCCGGGGGTTGCCAGCGGCTATGGCTTGGCAGTGTCGGTGAGATGCGGGAGAGGGTGGTCGTGATGCCAGGAAGCTGATGCGTGCAGGCTTGGAGCTAGAAGTCGATGGTGGCGGTCGGCTTTAGGGGAAATTCTATAATATATTTTGAACTTAACAAAAATATTTCCAACAAAATTTTGAATTTTAGTTTTTATAACGATATACCTTTATAATTCTGAAAATGGAAAATAGCATTTATAAATTCCAAAAAATCAGATAAATCCCAAAAATGTAAATAATCAATTAAATAATATTATCAAATTTTGAGGTGTTACAGTTCTATATTATATTCACATAATAATATCATTGTTATCTCATGGTAGATTTATCAAATAATCATGTTCTGATTTTTGGAGTAAATATTCTATACAGAATGAGTTTGTATCATGCGTGAAAATATTCAATCTTCCTGATGTATATGTAACGCATTAATTCTTTCAAGGACTAAATGTTCCAATATAGATACATCAAATGGTAACGTGCTGATATTTGTGTTCTCGAAAAAAAATGTGCTGATTTTGCAATGCATTTTACTCTTCGTATAGGATGTTTCTAATGAGAGATGCTTTCATACTTTTCCTTTTGATAGTTGTACAAATTTTAAAGCAAATGAGTAAATAATTTGTATTAAGAGGGAAAGCATTGAAGTACTGCTCTTCCAATGAAGATATCCAATTCGGATTTCATTTATAGCCCATTAATTTCATCGTTGAATTCACCTTATTCCTTACATAGTTACAAGCATCTGCACTCATGAGTCATGACCTCTATATGGGTATGCCCCAATTTAATGATAGGATTAATTCCCAATTTGCCATTGTGAATTTGAGAAATCCCAAAATGTGTCAATGACATGTGGGCTCTGTGAGTGGCAAATAGGGGATGAGGTAAACTTCAAGTGGCATATGAGGAATTTACCCTTTAATGATAAGTATGTATTTCTTAAATCACCATCTAAGTGAATCGAGGTTTAAGATGTTGGGACGAATACATGACGTAACTACACATTGATCTTTTTATATCTAATACATGTATTCAATATCATGAAAATGCTTTGCTACTACCATCCTGCCTTGCCATTTCAACTAGATGGAGTCCAAGAAAACTGCTATAGATTGATCTGCTAAGTATGTTTGTGACAAAAACCGGACCTAGCATGCAACAGTACAAAGGTGCAATTTTTTTTCGCAAGTTGTGCCTAGAGTCAAAAGAATTGATCGCTTTTCTAGCCTTTTTTTCTTCAAATTTGCCCCCTTCCGAATAGAATTAGAAATCTAGCCCTCTCCCTAGTCCCTACTGAAGGCACCTTCCATACTCCTTTACCATGGAAGCGCCTTCGCACTCGCCGGTTGTGGCACCTCTGTTCCTGTGCTCACTTGCCGCGGGAGAGCTAGCTCCTCCCACGCTCTAGACGTGCGGCAGTCTCTGTGCCTTTCACGGTGGGGAGGGAGGCTAATTTTGCTAATACAAACAGAAAGGAGCTAAATTTGCAAAAAAAAAAAAGGCGGAAGGGGGCTAGAAAGTAATCAATTAGAGTAATGACACTGATGTTGTTATTTTTGTACTAGTTACTTCCTCCGGTCGTAAATAATTGTCGTTTTAGAAATAGGTGTAGTGAAACTTTCGAAACTTGGGTCGTCAATATCTTTTTAAATACTTAAATTAGATACATGAAAAATATACGTGTAGATTTGTCTCGAAAAGTACTTTCATAATATTACAATTTTATTAGATTTATAAATATATTATAATAGAAATTAATAGTTAAAGTTGTGTTTTAGAGACCGCGTCGATGTCCAATACGACAACTTTGTGTGACTGGATAGAGTATTTCTCTCTCTTTGCCTTGTCACTATTCAAATAAATAAAATAGGGATTGAACATTGGACGTCTCACACGAAACTTTTCAGTTGAACACCTTATTCATTAAAACTCTTCCCATCTAACCTTATTTATTTTACCCTAAGCATCAACCACTCACTCAAGTCACTCCTCGGTCTATATCCTATTAAAAGAGCGCTTACCCACGCAGCCACATAGCCTTATTTATCTACACCACCAACTACCGTCACCCACATCCTCAATGAGAACCTCCCTAAATTCCACCTCCACCAGCGATGAGCACCCTCGCCACTCCACCTCCTGATCTCCGCCTCTCCACTAGATAGCCACATCCTCTGCAGATTAGGATGGCGAGTGTCGATGATTCAGGAACCAGTCCCTCGCCGAGCTTACTTGTTGAATGAGGGATCAGTCCAAGACCCCTTTCTCGCGGGGGGTATAGCTTTCGAGGACCTACCGAGCTACAAAATAAGGTGGCAATGGCAATCGCGGCGAACAGGGGGTCTCTTTTTGGTCTGTTTCGGGCCTCTCGCAGGGGAGATAACAACCCTACGTCTAGTGGTTATGCTATGGTGTGAAAGGGGATTACAACATGCTTGCTCGGGGAGCCCAGGGAGTTCTGAGGGTACCCCCTAAGGCTGAGCGTCACAAGCGCTGGGTACAGATGAGAATATAGTAAGTAAAAATCCAACCCTCAGTCCTTCATGCGAGGAGGTATTTATAGGGGATTACAGACGACAAAGCATTTATTACAGGGGCGTTCTCTTTGTTGAGACGTGGTATGCTGGCTGTTCCGCGCCTCCAGTAGGCGCAGCGCGCGTGGAGTGCGATGGCGCGAGATGGTAGACGCGGAGACCGCGGGTGGGCAGATCGTGGGCGCGCAGACCTTCGTGCCGCCACATAGTTAATGCCGCGCCGCCCTTGTAGACCGTGCTCAGCTTTTAGGCGAAGCTCGAGGTCCCTTTGGTCGGATCGGGTCGCCAGGTCGAGAACCCTCGAGCAAGCAAGGGCATGCCCAGGGCCGCCGAGGGTACGATGGTCGTCTATGGAGAATATTCAACCCCCGACAGTTAGCCCCCGAGGCTAAAGGGGGGGGGGCGCTCGCTTCAACCGGGGCCACCGCCTTAAGCCTCCAGACTCTTGGCAAGGGATCGGACCCTCGCAGCGAAGGCTACCGCGGCATCTGAGCAACACCTGCTCGAGAATGAGCATTTTTGCGGCGAAGGGCTACCGCAACATCCGAGCAACACCTGCTCGGGAACGAGGACCTTCGTGATGGAGTTGGGTCGGCTTTGGTCGTGGCCTGGGCGAAACACCGTAACGAGGGCAAAAGGCCGCGGTGGTTCCTTCCCATGAAGCTTCTGGTCTGGCTCGACAAATCATTTGGGGATCAGATCGCACAGGGCGGTTTCGGAGACCGAACCGCCACGCGTTGGCCATCGGCAGGCGGAGCGGTTTTCCCGCCCGCTCGACTTCTCCGCCTATAAATATCAGGCGGGAACAATTTCTGCAAACTTTTCGCTCCCCCGACTTGCGATTAGACTCGAGAAAGCATTCCGTCCCCCAAACTTCCTTCTGCTGCTCCGACGCCCTCTCCTCCAACTCCTCCCATGGCGAAGTTCGGCGTAAGCAAGTCCACCGCGGAGAGGTTTCGGGTGCTCCAGGACTTCGGGCACCTTGGCGTGGGCTCCTGGTGGCTCCCGGCCGGCGAGGCGGCTCCGGTGCCGTGCGCCGACGAGATAGTCGCGTGCGAGCTGTACATCATCAACGGGCTTCGAATGCCCGAGAGCGAATTCCTGGAGGCCGTACTCGTACACTGCGAGTGCGAGCTCACTCATTTGAACCCCAACTCCATCCTCATTCTGACAATCTTCGCCCACCTTTGCGAGGGCTTCGTGGGTATCCTTCCTACGCCAAGCCTCTTCTTTCATTTCTATTCCTTGTTTCGTACCGGGAACGCCACCCACACTGGTGCCCTGTACTTTCGCCTGCGGGGCAACCGCCCGTATGAGTACCCCCCCTTCTCCCTTAAGGACTCGGTGGCCGGCTGGGCCGACAATTGGTTCTATCTGCGGAGAGCGGAGGGGAGTTCCTTGCGCTACACCGAGACGGCGGCGCGCCATGTCGAAACCCCGCGCCCGCCCATCGCGCCTGAGGAGGAGCGGACATTGATGCTGATCAGCGAGCTCACAAACATGGGGCTCACCGGCCGGGACATCGCTCGTGACTTCCTCCGGAATAGGGTGTCTCCTCTGAGGAGGAGGGAGCACCCTTTCTTCGAGATCGCCGGATGGGACAACATGACCCGGGAGGGCACCTCTGGTAAGTTCTACGACCTTGGAGACTCTTTGCTTTGCTTCCGCCTTCTGGGCCCGTGTTGACTTTATTTGCCGATCAACAACAGCCCTGGGCTTCGACTGGATGGAGAAGATGGTTGCCGAGATGTTCGGCACCCCCAAGGGCAAGGAGCTCGAGCGCAAGCGGCAAGTCCCGAGCAACGTTCTTGAGCGGGGCGACGTGGTAAGCCGCTTTTTGGTCCATGCTCGGGGAAAGCGTCCCGGGCTCTTCTGACGCATTTCTGCCTTCCGACAGGAGAAGTTTGCTCTGGAGCTGGCGGTTCAAGAGTTCAGGCCCTTGGTTGGTGGCGGGCGGGTACTGGTACCGGCCGCCAGGACCAAGAGCATAAGGGGCAAGAGGCATGCCCCGCCACCGGCCACCACACGGCTAATTAAGAGGTGGGCGAGCTCGTCTAGCAACCCGGTGGTGCGGCATATGGAGTTTGCCGATCGGAAGGAGGTAAGCAGCCTGAATGCTTGGTTGGAGAATTACGGCAAGGAGCCCCTGGAACAGCTCGAGAGGGAGAAGGGCCTGACCGGGGAACTGGTGCAGGCCGAGCAGAAGAGGTTGCAGGAGGAGGTGGCCGAGCTCCAGGCTAAGCTCAAACGAGTCGCTGAGGCTCGAGAAGCTTCAGAGCTCGAGGTCGCGGCCGCCAAGGAGGAGGACGAGGAGGACGTACAGCCTCTCAGGGTGAGGCGCGGGCGCTCGAGGAAGACACTGCAGGCGGTTGACATGGAGAAAGTCGACCCCCTCCTGGCGAGGATCAGCAGTGCCGCAGAGGAGAAGGCCAAACTTGTGATTGCGGCGGCCAACCCCTCCGAAGGTGACAACGGGGGCCAGGCCGGAGGTGAGCCTTGAATTTTGCTTTTCCTTGCTTTCCTCGCCCTTTGCTTCGCGTATCCGAGCTAACCCCACTCTCCTGACGTGGGCGAAATAGCTCGTAGGACTTTCCCGGATTGTCGCAAAATGGCTCACGAGCTCATTGATCGTGTCTTAGCGGGGGTGCTCGCCGACGCCGCCGACATCGTAATGGCGGAGGGAGTAGAGGCGATGGAGAAGTTCGTCGCCGATGACCCGGTCGAGGTGGACCCCCCTGCCCCGGAGGGAACGCTTCCCAGGCGGGCTTCTGCTCCCAGCCACGGAGGCGCGAGAAGGAGAGAAGCCGCCCTGCAACCTCGGGGGAAAAGGTTGCCCAAAAGGGCTCGGGGCGCCCGGGCGCATCACCTGCCCGAGACGAAGACGCGAAGCCCCCGAGCGAACAGCATGCTCGGGACGAGACGGCGCCCACACCGAGCGAATCACGTGCCCGGGGGGACGCCCTGCTCTCCCCGGGCGAACAGCATGCTCGGATTGACAACGAGAAGACATTGAGCAAGTCAGCCGCTCAGGAGGGAAGCGTGGCGCCCCAGGGCGCACCTCATGCCCCGGGGGACGATTCGTCGTCTTCAATCAGCTTGCCTTCTTGGAAGGACTCTGGGGAAGCCCACAGCCCCCTGCCAAAGCTCGAAGATCTTCGGGGGCGCGAGGTTACTAAGCGCTTCCGGGATAATTTCACCGCGGGACTTGCTCAGGTGAGGAAGCTTCTCTCGCTACTGTCGTAGTTTTCATTCCTTTGGGCCTTGGAGGCGGTGTCTGAAATTCCCAGCGTGCAGCTTCTTCAGACGACCTTAGAGGATTTTGATGCGGCGATGGTCGTCCCCGAGGACGTGGCCCAGCTATATGTTGAGAACAAGGCCCGGATAACAAAACTCGAGTAGCGTGTGGGCGACCTCAAGGCTCGGGACAACGTGCTTGTGCATAGGTGCCGCGAGGCAGAGAAGGATGCCGCCGAGATCAAGGCGAAGAACCTTGGGCTCGAGCAAGAAAAGCTGTGCTGCCGCCAGGCCAAAGATGATGCCTCCGCCAGCAAGGAAAGGACCCTTGCGCTCGAGCGGGAGCTTGAGCTAAAATCCCGCCAGGCAGAGAAGGACCTTGCCAAAGGCCGGACGAAGGCTCTTGGGCTCGAGCAAGAGCTTGAAAAAGAAAGGCAAAATGCTCGGACCCTCGAAACGAAAGTGGTGGATCTGGAACGGGCAGCGCGGGCGGCCGCCGACCTTGCAAAACAAGGCAGTGAAGAGGTTGAGCAGCTTCGCCGGGAAGCCCGCGAAGGCCGTGAAGCCCGGCGGAAGGTGATCGATCTTAAAGGCAAGATCGACGAGCTGTGGCAGAAGTACTCAGCGGCCCTCAGGGGAGCGAAGCCCGGGGCGTAGTGATTTCTTCTTGTTTTTTTCTCCTTTTTGATGATTTTTGTATGTCTTTTGATGACGCCAGCGGAGCGTACGCTTTTCTTTCGCCCGTGGGATGTGTTTGCCGTGATGCTCATTTTGTGTGCTCCTAAGCTATTTCCCGAACAACGGCCTTGAGGTGGATAGCGGATCTTGGTGGCGGATGTGTGTTAAGGAAAGACTTTGTGTAGGTAACCGGTTCTTTAAGAAAGAAGCAAGTTACAACGTTAGTCTTGGAGCGAGGTGCTTTAGCGACGATTTTTTGGAAAAGACACTTGACGTGACCACCCGCTCCCTCCAAGCCCCCGCTGCGGATGAAGGTCGTGCACCTAAGTTGTGAGCACGAGCTCGTTCGCAAGAGAGTTGGGAGAGCGCACGCTGCCCCTTTGATCAAGGCGCCAATTTTTCCGAGCGGCGGGCTTGGTTTAGTTCGGGGGAGGAGAACGCGCAAGACTCGGAATTCCTTAACGCTTAGGACGCGTACGCCTAAGTTGCGAGTATGGTCGTAGGCGAGGAATAAACGCGATGGTGCCCGACAGGGTGCGCGACGACCAAACACGCGCGAGCTAGACTAAATCTCTGAACCGACCGGGAGGGTGTCTGCGCGCGACTTGTATCGCGTAGCGAAAGGCTACTGCGGACCAAGGTCGGCTTGGGAAGACTGGAGCCTCTGGCGGTGAGTTTTAGAGGCAGGGTGTTGGTCGTGGCACCTTGCGTAGTTGCGCGCGTCGGCCCGATTTTAGAGCGAAAGAAACTTTGAACGGTTGATCTTGCCCGACGCACACTTGTCTTATTACCAAGATCGTGAGGGAAGTGTGCCCTTGTGCGAGGCTGGTCAGCTTACCAACGGGTAGCGATCTGGAATAGATTTGTAAATCTTGGAGGTAATAGACGTTGCGTGGGTGAGGAAAACGAGCATGCCATTCTTCGAAAGGAGAAAACATATATCTACACAAGACGCTAAACGGAGCATAAGTTTAGACAAAGAACTTGCACAGCTGGTCGATGTTCCACGAGCTCGTGAGCACGCGACCGTCCTCCATCGCCAGGTGGACAGCCCCCGGGCGTGCTATCGAGACGACCGTGAAAGGTCCTTCCCATTTGGGGGAAAACTTGTTGGCCTTTGACATATCCTGAATCCGGTGCAGGACGAGGTCCCCAACCTGCAGTGCGCAGGGCCGAATTGACTTGGCCGCATGCCTGCGGAGAGCCTGTTGGTAGACGACGGATCGGAGGAGCGCCCTTTCCCGTGCCTCTTCGGCAAGGTCGAGGTCGAGGCGACGCTCGCGCCCTTGATGGATGTCATCGGTCAGGTGTACCCTTGGGGACCCGAGCACGATCTCGGCGGGTAGGACGGCCTCGGCACCATAGACGAGTTGAAAAGGTGTCTCGCCCGTAGCTCGGCTCGCTGTGGTGCGTATAGACCAGAGGACGGAAGGAAGCTCGTCCACCCACGACCCGCCATGCCGGGTGAGGTCTTTGAAGACCCTCTTCTTAACCCCTTGAAGGATTTGGCCGTTCACTCGCTCGGCTGCTCCGTTACTCTACGGATGAGCTACAGAGGCGAAGCAAACCTTTGTTCCGATATCCTCGCGATGGGCGGAACATCATTGATGAATCGAGTGCCGTTGTCCGTGATGAGGCGATTAGGGGACCCCAAAGCGCGTCACCGTTCTTTGCGAAAATCGCTATCGCTTGGAGCCGAAATGGTTGACACAGCTCGGCCTTGATCCACTTAGAGAAAGTGTCGATGGCTACGAGTAGGTACTTGCAACCCTTTCGACCACAGGGGAAAGGCCCGAGAATGTCGGCCCCCCAGGTCGAGAACGGCCATGAGTGGGATGGTCTGCGGTGACGCTGGCCGGGTGGGCCTTCATGGCGTGGTATTGGCACGCCTGCAGTCGCCACGAGTACCGGCGTCGTCCAAAGCCGCTGTCGACGAAGAGTAGCCAACCGAATGCTTTGCTCACAAGGGTCCTGAAGGACGAGTGAGCTCCGCACATTCCCTCATGGATATCTCTGAGAAGGAAGTGGCCCTCTTCCCGAGATATGCACTTGGAGAGGACTCCAAGTGCCCTTTCTTGATATAAAGCGCCCTCGACTAGTCTGTAAGCGGAGGATCGTCTTATGGCCGGAACGCTCATTGCTTCCTCGGGCGGTGTCCGTGGGCAAGATCTTGGGATGAATGGCGTCGTCCGGTTTGCACTCTTTCGAGGAAGGAGACGTTACCAAGACGTCTCTCGTGCCTCTCTCTGAGAGGAATGGAGGGCTTTGACAGATGCTTTCGTGGCGCCCGGCGAGGCGGGCATCTGGTGGTTTACCTCCTCTACAGAGGGAATGGAGGGCTTGTGCAGATGCTCGATGAGCTCCCCAGGTGGGGCGGGCATCTGCGAGGAACTGACTTTGGAAAGGTGGTCGGCCAGGGAATTGTCCTTCCTGGGGATGTAGAGTACTTCGAAATTTCTAAAGTACCGCTCCATCTTCCTCACTTCAACCAAGTAAAGCGCCATTGAGTGATCGGAACACTGATACTCCTTGTTGACTTGGTTGACGACCAACTGCGAATCGCCTTTCACAGTCAGTCGTTGGACCCCGAGCGCTTTGCACGCTCGCAGTCTGGCCAAGAGGCCTTCATACTCCGCCGCGTTGTTGGTCGCGGAGAAGTGCAATTGGATGACGTATTGGAGCCGATCCCCCTGAGGGGACACCAGTACGACGCTAGCCCCCGAGCGTTCTAAAGCTCGGGATCCGTCGGCACATGGTCCGTGGCCGCCTCGGTTCAGCGGGTCTTAGTGGCGGGTCAAGGGATTCGTCTATTCAGCTACGAAGTCCGCTAAGATCTGGGACTTGATCGCCGTGCGGGCAGAGAAATGGACATCGAACTCTGCGAGTTCCATGGCCCACTTCGCTCTCCGGCCGCTGGCGACTTGATTTCTTAGGATCTTCCTAAGTGGAAAGTTGGTCGGAATGACGACCTTGTGAGCTTAGAAATAGTGGCGCAGCTTCCTCGAAGCTACGAGCAGCGAGTATAAGAGCTTCTAGACCTTGGGGTAATGCTCCTTTGGTCCGTGCAAGACTTCGCTGACGTAGTATACCGGACGCTGCGTCCCTTCTCGCTCTACCGCTAGCACCGCGCTTACGGTCTGGGGTGTCGCTGCGAGGTACAACAGGAGCGGCTCCCCCGACCTTGGCGTGGCCAAGATCGGGGAGCTGGACAGGTACTGCTTCAGCTCCTCGAAGGAGCGGTTAGCCTCCTCTGTCCAAGCGAAGCCCTCGTGCCTGCGGATCGCCTTAAAGAAGGGCAAACCGCGTTCGCCTGACCGGGAAATGAAGCGACTCAGGGCCGCCATGCGTCCGGTCAGGGTCTGGATCTCCTTGACGGAGCTCAGGGGGCGCATCCTTTCGATGGCCTCGATTTTTTCCGGGTTGGCCCCGATGCCCTGCGGCCCGATAAGGTACCCGAGTACCTTGCCCGCTTTCACCCCAAAGACACATTTCTTAGGGTTAAGCTTTATTCGATGTCTATTGAGATTACAAAAGGTCTCCTCGAGGTCGGATATATGACCCGAGGCGAGCTTACTCTTAACTACGATATCATCTACATATGCTTCCAAGTTCCGGCCTATCTGGTCCTGGAAGGTCTTCTGCATCAGGCGCTGGAAGGTTGCACCGGTGTTCCGCAGACCAAAAGACATGGTCATGTAGCAGAACGTGCCGAACGACGTGATGAAGGAGGTCTTCTCCTCGTCTCCGGGGGATAAGCTAATCTGGTGATAGCCCGAGTAGGCATCCAGGAAACTCATCACCTGAGACTCCGCCGTCGCGTCGACCAGTTGGTCAATGCGCGGCAGCGGAAAGTTGTCTTTTGGGCAGGCAGCATTCAGGCCAGTGTGGTCGACACACATGCGCCACTTGCCACCCTTTTTCTTGACAATGACTGGGTTTGCCAGCCACTCCGAATGCTCGACTTCCCTGATGAAGCCGGCCTTAAGGAGTTTGTCGAGTTCATCCTGGATGATCGCTTGCTTCTCCGGGGGAAATCGCCTGAGCTTCTGTTGCACAGGTCTCTTATCAGGCCGAACAGCTAGCCTGTGCTCGATCATTTCCCTTGGGACTCTGGGCATGTCGGACGGTTCCCACGCGAACACGTCCACGCTTCTCCGGAGGAAAGTGACGAGCTCGAGTTCCTATTTGGGATCTAAGGAAGATCCCAAATGAAAGACCTTGGTCGGGTCGACCTCACTTAGAGGGACCGCCTTGGTTTCTCCCCCGGGCTGGAGGGTAACTTTGGGCTAAGAATGTGTCGGTGCTTGGTTGGGGCCGCGCTGCGGCAGCTGGCCGACCATGTCGAGCGACTTCTCGTCGCAGTTCAAGGCTGCCCTATGGTCGCCATTGACGGTGATGACGCCCTTTGGTCCGGGGACCTTTAGGCACTGATAGGCATGATGCGTGGCGGCCATGAATTTGGAAAGGGCCGGCCTACCGAGGATGGCGTTATAGGCCGATTTAAAGTCAACGACCTCGAAGTTGACCAGCTCGGTCCGGAAGTTAGCGAGGCCTCCGAACGTAACGGGCAGAACGATCTGGCCGAGGGGCCTGATCGAGGTGCCAGGGACGATCCCGAAGAATGGGACAGCTATGCTCTTGAATTTGGAGCGAGGGACTTGCATCTCGTCCAGAACCGTGAACGGATATGAGGTCCAAAGAGCTCCCGCCGTCGATGAGGACACGGCCGACCTTGGCATTGCTGATGGTCGGGCTCACAACCAATGGGAGCTTCTGAGGTTTGGTCATTCCAAGGGGACAATCGTCCTTGGAGAAAATAAGGGACAGCTCAGACCACTTGAGCTGTTGCACGGGTGGCTTGCCCTAAGCGATGTGGCCAACCTCCCGCGCCGCCTCTTTCAGATCCCTACGGGATCTGTAGGCTGAGGAGCCTCCGAATATGACGGCTATGTGGTTGTGGGGCTCTTGGTAACCCATGTCGTCGTCGTCGTTGTCTGCGGGGCCCTTGCCCTTGTTACTCTCGCCCTTCCCTGGGAGAGTGGGCATGGGGCCTTCGCCGTTGTAGAATTTCTCCAGACGGTATGCCCAGGCCAGACAGTTGTGGAGGTCATGGCCAACCGCCTGATGGAACGGGCAGAAGCGGTCGCCCGAAGGGGCAACCCTTTCCCCGCTCTCCTGGTCGCCTTGAACCTGGTCGTCACGATCTTGGTCGCCGTCCTCCCGGTTGTTGCTTGGCGTGGCGCGGCCGACTTGTCTGCCGTCATACGCCGAAAGCGAAGCGGAGCCCGGCGGCGGCGATCAACGACGGCCACCATGTCCGGCGCGTGCAGCCTCTTCTTTTTCTTGGATTTCTTCTCCGCGGACCCCGAGTGCTTCTTGCTCGAGGAGCCCTCTAGGCCCGGCTGGGGCGGTAGCTTACCTTCGTCGAGCATTTGCTTCCATTTCACGGCTTCGTCGGCGTTCACGTAGCGGTCGGCCATGCGGAACAGCTCGTTGGCCGACAGGTTGGGGTGGATCTCCAGGTCTTGTGTGAAGCGCACGTCGCGGACGCCAAACTTGAAGGTCCAGACGACAGCCTCATCCGAGATGCTCGGGATGGAGTTCCTTACCTTGATGAATCTTTGGACGAAGTGCCTCAAAGTTTCTTTGTCCGTCTGGATCAGCCGCTCGAGGTCACGTTCGTTGCCCGGGCAAGTGTAACAGCTTTGGAAATTCGCCCGGAGGGCTTCGCAAAGCTGCCGCCACGAGCGGATTGACCCCTCCTTCTGGTTGAAGAGCCACGTCCTGGCGGAGCCGTCGAGGACCGTGGGGAGGTAGTTGGCCATGACTCCCTCGTCCCCCCGGCCGCCAAGACGGCTATAGAGTAAATCGAGAGGAACTCGTCCAGGTTCTGGGTTCCATTGAACCGCTTGATGTGGCTGGGCTTGAACTTGCTCGGCCACGAGACATTGCGGAGGGATGCCGAAAAGGCCTGGCACCCGAATGCCGGATAGTCATGACGACCGCCCCGGGCATGGCGACCGTGGCGGTTGGTGCCCAGACGGTCCTTCGCACCCGGCGTGAGGCGGGAGAACACGCCCGTCTTTGGCGTGCGTGACGGCGACCCAGCCGGAACATTGATGCGCTCGTGGCGGACGAACACGCCCTCGAGCCCGCGAGGTCGTCCGGGAACTGCTTCGAGCGTCCTCACGGCGCCGGCCTTGCCCCCTGCGGCCCTCCCGAAAGCAGGGGCGCGGAGGCGCTATGGCGAAGCGACCGGAGAGTGGTGCTTGCGGTCCCGGGAGATACTCTGGGGCCTTTCTCCGCCTGGGGGCCCTGGGATCCCCATGTCGGCGGCGAGTTTTTCCAAGTTCTCGGCCACAACCGCTCCCATGGCCGCCAAGTCCGCTTGGTCGGAGAAATTCTGAAGGCTGCGCACGAGAGTCGCCATGGCTCCTGATCGCTCGGCCTCTGGGAGTGGTGGGGCGGCAAGTGGGGAGGCGATCGCGCCGTGCTCGGGAGCGGTATTCGCTGGGATCTTCGCGAGCCTGGCCTCCAGCCCTGGCGTCCGGCCCCCCGCCGGGTTGACGGTGGTCGGTCGCCAGGATCCTGCCCGGGGACAACTCCGGGTGGTTCTCGCTAGCATTGTGCTGGTGGCGGTGAGAAGTTGATGGAGACTGCTCTTCTTGATCCCCCTCCCTTCCCGCCATGTTAACACTGCGGGAGTACCAAGATTGTGAGGACGACACCGTGGTGTCGAACCGCGTCGCGGTCCTTCGACTGCACTTGGGAGGGTCAGGGCCGCTCGAGCCGCCGCGGAGGCCGCTAGATTCTTCCTTATTGGCGAGGGTAACGTGCTGCGAGCGGAGGAAACTTTCTCGCGCTGCAGCGACCGAGGAAAGACTCCCGGACTCGGTGTGGCCTTTCGGATTGGCCGCACCACCCACGCCATCGCTGGCGTAGTATGCATCATCATCCTCCACATCATCGAAGACGCAGAGGTCTTGATTGTTTTGCGAGTTCGGCATCCTCAGGGATTCCTTGCGAAAGGACTCAGTCGATCTCCACGAACGGTGCCAGCTGTTGACGATTCGGGAACCGGTCCCCCGCCGAGCTTACTTGTTGAATGAGGGATCAACCCAAGGCCCCTTTCTCGCGGGGGGTATAGCTTCCGAGGATCTATCGAGCTACAGAACAAGGTGGCAATGGCAATCGCGGCGAACATGGGGTCTCTTTTTGGTCTGGTTCGGGCCTCTCGCAGGGGAGATAACAACCCTACGCCCATTGGTTATGCTATGGTGTGAAAGGGGATTACAACATGCTTGCTCGGGGAGCCCAGGGAGTTCTGAGGGTACCCCCCAAGGCTGAGCGTCACAAGCGCTGGGTACAGATGAGAATATAGTAAGTAAAAATCCAACCCTCAGTCCTTCGTGCGAGGAGGTATTTATAGGGGATTACAGGTGACAAAGCATTTATTACAGGCGTTCTCTTGTTGGACGTGGTATGGCTGTTCCGCGCCTCCACGGGCGCAACGCGACATGGGTGCAGTAGGCGCAGATGGCGGACGCGGAGACCGCGGGTGGGCAGATCGTGGGCGCGCAGACCTTCGTGCCGCCACATAGTTAATGCCGCGCCGCCCTCGTAGACCGTGCCCAGCTTTTGGGCGAAGCTCGAGATCCCTTCGGTCGAACCGGGTCGCCAGGTCGAGAACCCTCGAGCAAGCATGCTCGGGAGCGAGCATGGCGGTTGGCACGGGACAGCCCGAAGGTCGGACGGTCCTAAAACCCTTCTCGGGAACGAGACCCAAGAAAGGGCATGCCTAGGGCCGCCGGGGTACGATGGTCGTCTATGGAGAATATTCAACCCCCGACAGCGAGGTTATTGTCGACCTACCCCCAACAACCCCTTCCTCTTAGGTTTTACTTTTCCTGATGTTCCCATCCCTTACGCACACCTCCTTAGGGTCATATGTGCTCTGCTGTTGCAGCCAACAGCGGCCTTCGGGAGGTGTGACGACATCCCGAGCTCATCGGAAGAATAGACATTGGCTCACCAATGACAAGGCATCGGGCCATGGCCTCCTCCTCCTCCTCATCCGGTCTCGTCTCCTCACCTCGGTATTGCCACCTCCTCCGATGGATTTTGTTTCATGCGTTTTCTCGATTTGTTAGAGCAATCTCTCAATTATTAAAAGAAATTTCATTTGTTGCAGCATGTACTCAAACAAATATTGCAATAAGTGTTTTTGTTGCATTTGTTTTGTTTATTTGTTGAACCATTTTTTTTTGTTGCAATTAGGGGCTATGATTTGTTGTATGATTTATTGTAGCCCTTTGTTGCTATGGTTTGTTGCATTCTTAGTAATCATTGTTGTGGCTTTTTGTTGGGCAATGGAATGTTTATTTCATGTTTGTTCCATTCGGATTAAGTTTTGTTGCAAATTTAAACACTTATTGTTATATTTTTGGGCTTTTTGTTGCACTGAATCAATCGGCTGAGAAAAAATGTCCTAAGTGAGATCCGACGCATAGGAGGGACATCGTATGTCCCGGAGGGTAGTTGCTCCTTCCCCCTTTCCCTCGTTTCCATAATTGATATTTCAATGGATTCATCTTATCTCATATTATCCTCTCGTGATACTTTGTCGAGCTGGCCCAATGGGGTGCCGTGCCGGGTGGGTAAGACAGCCATTGCTCACTCGCCCCGACCCAGATTGCTCGAGCGCTGGGTGCAGCAGACGAAGGAAGGAAAAAAAAAAAAAAGCGAGCACCGAGAAGGCTTTTCAGGCACAGGCGAAAGAATACCAGCCACACGCCCGGCCGTGTCCTACCGCACCTCGGTGGTCACCCCCACAGCCTATCGTCATCCCGCATCACCCCATCACCTTCACCCGCACCGCTATAGACGCACACCGTCCCGAGCACCTTCTCACTCTCCCGCTCCACTTTCCAGATCCCCCACCCATTCTTGTACTCTGCGTAGTGCCGGTGTTGGCAGAAGCTTGCCATTTGCTTTGGAGTTCTTGGACGTACTGTGGAACGTGTTGGATTGATTTGTTGGTTAGGAAGAGAGGAGCTGTTGCAATCTTGAGGAGGAGGAGAAATGGCGCTCTCGACGTTCTCCCTTCCACGAGGCTTCCTCGGCGTGCTGCCTCAGGACCACCATTTCGTTCCCGCGGTCGGGCTTCAGGCCAGGCCTCTCAATGTGAGCACGCATCCTCTGCTCTGTTCTGCCCTACGCATGGTTAATTCTTGTTATGTACTTACCATTTTCGACGACTGCTGGAGTGAATCGATTGCCGCTACTGTTATGTTCTTACTCCTTTTGTTTGTGATTGTTGCTGCTGTTGCATTCGCCAATGCTGGATGGCTGCAGCCGAGGAGGAGGTCCTGCGTCGCCGCGTCGCTGTCGGAGAGGGAAGCAGAGTACCACTCGCAGCGGCCGCCCACCCCGCTGCTGGACACCATCAACTACCCCATCCACATGAAGAACCTGTCCCACAAGGAGCTGCAGCAGCTCGCCGACGAGCTACGCTCCGACGTGATCTTCCACGTCTCCAAGACCGGCGGCCACCTCGGGTCCAGCCTGGGCGTGGTCGAGCTCACGGTAGCGCTGCACTACGTCTTCAATGCGCCCCAGGACAGGATCCTCTGGGACGTCGGGCACCAGGTAATAATAATGCGCTAGCTAGTGCCCAACTTGGCTTAGCTTAGCGAGCTAGCGACATGGCATGGCACGCTCGCTAGCCGCTAGCTTCGGATACCGTGCGTGCCATGTGAGGTGCCGGGCAGCTCGGAGACCAATCATCCGTTTCTTTATTCGCGTGCAGTCGTACCCCCACAAGATCCTGACGGGGCGGCGGGACAGGATGCCGACGATGCGGCAGACCAACGGCTTGTCCGGCTTCACCAAGCGCTCCGAGAGCGAGTACGACAGTTTTGGCACCGGCCACAGCTCCACCACCATCTCCGCCGCCCTCGGTAGCCACCAAACTTCTCAATCTCTCTGCATCAAGTTAATTTGCTGATGAAAATATGTATCAGTACTGTACGTGATAAGTGTTTGTGGAATCTGTGTGATTGGTAGGGATGGCCGTGGGGAGGGACCTCAAGGGAGGCAAGAATAACGTGGTGGCTGTCATCGGGGACGGCGCCATGACGGCCGGGCAGGCGTACGAGGCCATGAACAACGCCGGGTACCTGGACTCAGACATGATCGTGATACTGAACGACAACAAGCAGGTGTCGCTGCCGACGGCGACGCTCGACGGGCCGGTGCCGCCGGTGGGCGCGCTGAGCAGCGCCCTGAGCAAGCTGCAGTCCAGCAGGCCGCTCAGGGAGCTCAGGGAGGTGGCGAAGGTATGGCCTCACAGATGTTCAACCCTATGCTTGATAGTCCGGTAAGACACGTTAAAGCAGTGGTGCAGATAACACGAGTGAAGTTCCAACTTGCCGCAAATTAAAATGGATTTCTTAAAAGAAATTCTAACAAGTCATGTGCGCATCTTCTCAACTTATTTTTTTTAGCATATACTTGTAAAATAACTTTGTGAGTTGAATTGGGACATCACAAGGAAATTAGAATCAAACAGCAACAGTTTAAAATTAAAGCACGTCTTTAGCAAACGTGTCAGTATCACGGTGGCGTTCCAAGCTTTTTAACCAAGCATCGTACGTGCCAAAAACAAGCCGTGTTAGATGCAATGCACGTACTCTATATTATTACTAGGTGTGGTGGATGGATATGTCCATCACTTGAGGTGGGTGTCGTGTCGGCTCGATTTGTCTTCGACAAGTTTAGGCATAGTTTATTTGCGATTTGTGTTGTGCTGGTTTAGGGCCAACTTATTTGTTCTATTGCGACAAAAGAAAATGGGTTGAAGACGCACAGAACTGAAGCAGTGGATGCAAATATTAGGAAAAAAAGAACTAAATTTTATTCTTTCTTAAATAGGTACAACGTTGCTGCCAATTAAAAAACTTATACCCAGTGCAGAGCGTTTCGGTGCGCATGCTTGGTGTCAGTAAGCATGTACTCTACAGTCTCCATTCTCCACCTTTTAGTATCTTAGTTGTCGCTCCTTTCTCCACATACGAGGACCGTAAAAGGCGCCGGCCATAGGGTGAGTCACGACATAATGCAATGTTATGATAGAGCGTTCTGCTGCGCGTCGTGCTTGCTTCGGACTCATCGGGCCTATTTCATGTCGTATCGGCCCCTACAGGTGGGCCATGCCGAGCCACCCATCATGCTCGGTCATGAGGCTCGGCACGACTCTGTCATTCATGATGTTCCGGTTTGGTCCATGTGCATGCGCACCGTGCCATATTTCAGTCGTGATGTGATTGCCATGCCACGAGATGGCAAAAAAAAAAAAAAAACTCAATCCAATGCCAGGTCTATCCACCAGAAATGGCGATGCAACCTACACTGTCTCAACAAAACAACCGAAGGGAGTTATCTCACCAATTAGATGTCTCTTAGTCCAACCTGACAACCAGAACATGGTCAATGTACTTTTTCTAATCCTAGCTTTGACTCGAATGATAGTTTATCACCATTTCAAATTTGATCCATACATACGCAACAAAGTGCTTAAAATTGCTATCTTGGATTAAGCAAATGTTGGGCCTGTCAGAAGGATTCCTTGGGCTAGGTTCTAATCGGCACTGTCTCACCGGGCGGAGTAGGATTCTGGAAGAAAAGGGCTCAGATTCTCAGCACTGACTCGCGTTTTGCCACGCGCGTTCATTGTTCAGGGAGTGACGAAGCAAATTGGTGGCTCGGTGCACGAGCTGGCGGCGAAGGTGGACGAGTACGCCCGCGGCATGATCAGCGGCTCCGGGTCGACGCTGTTCGAGGAGCTCGGTCTCTACTATATCGGCCCCGTCGATGGCCACAACATCGACGACCTCATCACCATCCTCAGGGAGGTCAAGAGCACCAAAACCACCGGGCCCGTGCTCATCCACGTCGTCACCGAGAAAGGCCGCGGCTACCCCTACGCCGAGAGAGCTGCCGACAAGTACCACGGTAAGCTCCACATCTACAAGCTTAATTGTTTCGCTGGATAATTATGTCCGTTACGCAGTGTGAAATTGTAAGCTTGCATTGCTTGTTGATCATACGGGGGTGTGGTGTTTTTGGTTTGATGATGTAGGTGTCGCGAAGTTCGATCCGGCCACGGGGAAGCAGTTCAAGTCCCCCGCCAATACCCTGTCCTACACCAACTACTTCGCCGAGGCGCTCATAGCCGAGGCGGAGCAGGACGACAAGATCGTCGCCATCCATGCGGCCATGGGCGGCGGCACGGGGCTCAACTACTTCCTCCGCCGCTTCCCGAACCGGTGCTTCGACGTCGGGATCGCCGAGCAGCACGCCGTGACGTTCGCGGCCGGCCTGGCCTGCGAGGGGCTCAAGCCGTTCTGCGCCATCTACTCATCTTTCCTGCAGAGAGGCTATGACCAGGTACGCAGTTGCGTATGCCATTCTTCACACCATCCATCTCCGGTTTCTTATATGACATTTTTACAACATTGTTGGCATTTTCGCGGTGTGGTGCAGGTTGTGCACGACGTGGATCTCCAGAAGCTTCCGGTGAGGTTCGCCATGGACAGGGCTGGGCTGGTCGGCGCCGACGGGCCTACCCACTGCGGAGCGTTCGATGTCACGTACATGGCATGCCTGCCGAACATGGTCGTCATGGCCCCGTCCGACGAGGCCGAGCTCTGCCACATGGTCGCCACCGCCGCGGCCATCGACGACCGCCCGACCTGCTTCCGCTATCCAAGAGGCAACGGCATTGGCGTCCCGTTGCCGCCAAACTACAAAGGTGTTCCCCTTGAGGTACGCACAAGTAGTCTGCAACTCCACGATCACATTTACTGATAATTTTCTCTGACATCATGCATTCGATTGATCGGTGCTTCGCAGGTTGGCAAAGGCAGGATACTGCTTGAGGGCGACAGGGTGGCGCTGCTGGGGTACGGGTCCGCGGTGCAGTACTGCCTGGCCGCCGCGGCGCTCGTGGAACTCCACGGCCTCAAGGTCACCGTCGCCGACGCGAGGTACTGCAAGCCATTAGACCATACCCTCATCAGGAGCCTGGCCAAGTCCCACGAGGTGCTCATCACCGTGGAGGAAGGGTCCATCGGAGGGTTCGGCTCTCACGTCGCTCAGTTCATGGCTCTGGATGGCCTTCTTGACGGCAAACTTAAGGTATGCAACATTGAACAATCACCCATCTGACAAGATCCCATCCAATACAATAGAGTTCTTATCATCTTTGAGAGGTACAGTGATTTACCACTAAATTACACTTAAAATCTTTGTATCTCGTGGTACCTTCACCTTTTAAAATTTTAGTACATCTCGTTACTAAACTCTGCAACACTCTGCAATATTGATGACATGAGTGACTAACGATGAATTTCTCCTTGGGTGGTGCAGTGGAGGCCGCTGGTGCTTCCTGACAGGTACATAGACCACGGGTCGCCGGCCGATCAGTTGGCCGAGGCTGGGCTGACGCCGTCGCACATCGCCGCGACGGTGTTCAACATCCTCGGCCAGGTAAGGGAGGCCCTCGCCATCATGACGGTGCCGAATGCGTAGCGAGTATGGTGCCTTCGATAGAGATGCTTGTACATTTGGTCGTTAGATGTATCAGGGAGATTGATTAGTCGGCGTCGGATGAATGATCGATCCTGAGGGGAAGCATTGGCAGTTTTCGTTCTTTATGATGACTTTGAGGTACAATGTTTGTTCGTGGAGTATACACACTTTTTCTCTTCTGTCTATAAAATGCTGTATGTGGATAGATTTCGAAGGATTTAAGGGAATAGGATAATCGTTGTTATTTGTGTTGACACTAAAAATGTGACGTAGGGTTTTTGATTGCAATACATCGGACGAATACTGGGTTCAAGCGTGCCAAGCGTGCCAATCGATTTGACCCTGTAATCGATAGGGAAAAATCGTGAAATTCAATCTAAGCCGATTTTGGAGAGTAATCGGCTAAATCAGAATCAGCCAAAAGGCCGATCAACAGATAAACAGATTAGCCGATCAAGGCTAATTAGAAGAATAAAGGTAGATTAGTCCCGAGAAGGCGATGCGCAAAAAAACAGAACAAATCGAACCTGAATAAAATCGAAGACGATCAAACAATCGGCGATACGCAACTTTATTTGATCGGGGTCGACTTACAAAAGAGTATTATAAGACTAAAAGCTACAAAAAAAACGAAAACTGGCAGATGTGATTTGTTGTGGATGCCCCTTTAAGCAGCCTAGGTTCGCCTTATATACCCGTCAGCCGATCCGAGTCCTGTTCTGCTACGATAACATAATCCGAATTAGTTATAGTTTCCTAATTGGTCTCCTGCTTCCAAATATCCACCGTGTGCTATCCAAACTTTCCAAAGATATCCCGTGCATTATCCAAACTCATGGCTTTGCCGATTTATTTCCAAAATCTGGTGCAAACATATGCCCCCCATTTTTGAAAAATAACTTGTTATTTTCAAAAATCTATCGGCTTCTCCTTCATCGGCTTTCTGTGCCCCGACTCAGTCCGATCTGGAATCGATCCAGACAATCGTTCTTTTACTGGTTGCCTCGGCCAATCTCTCTGTGGATAATGCTCCATAGGACATGATCTTGGAGAAGGCAACGCTACACCCCTTTCCCAACAAAACTGCCAAAAGGGGCATCTCTGGTGGGCTCTTTCAATGTTGTCTGGACGATACAAATTATCTGACCGATACATGTTGTTTGATCGATACAAGTTATCTGGTTGGCGATATTGCTGTTTTTGCCGATGACTTATTTTTTCATATTTCTCAAGCAACTGCGAGAAAGTTGGTTTAGGTTTGAATGCTAATTTCCGAGGTGGAGACCGCTCGGCTTTATACCAGCATCCGACCTACAATTTTCTTTTTGGCTTGACTGTCCTTGAATTTTTCCCATCTTGATTGGCTTCTATGGGCTTCTATCTCAAGTGTGCCGATCGTTATTTTTAAAGTGTCTCCTTTTGAACTGGACTGCACATTGACTCGCCGTGTCGTTTTAGGTTCTTCATCGACAATCTCCTTTCCTTTGCTTGAACATTGAACCATGTTTATTGGAAAGGGATTAACATCCACTTCCATGGCCGGCTCTTCTGCGAATTTGAGCCGACCGTCTTGAATGGCCACTTGTATCTGCTGCCGAAAGATATTACAATCATTAGTGTTATGGGAAAAAGAATGATGCCACTTATAATATCGTTGTTTTTTTTTATCTCATCGGCCGATGGTATGGTGTGTCCTGGCAGTCGTATTAGTTTTTCTTGTAATAGCAAATCAAATATGCGGTCGCACTTGGATACATCAAAAGCGTATTTAACTTCTGACTTGTTCTTCGTCGGCTTAAGCCATGAGCATCTAAGAGGTCTCTTAGAGCCCTTCACCCACTCGGCTATATTTACGTCTGCTTGATCTTCAGAAGTTTCACTCGAACTATAATCAACCATGTTCACTTTGGCCTTATCCTTGCCATTCCCATTTAATCTAAATTTGTCTTTGAATTCTTTACTTAAATATCGGCTTTCTTATGCCGATACACGATGAAGCAGATGGCTAAGGTCAGTAAACTCCTGTCCGGCAAATTTTCTTTTGAGTGGGGGAATTAACCCTTGAAATGCTAAATCGGCTAGTTGATTATCAGGCAATACTACACTGAATCATCGATTCTAGACTTCTCTAAATCTTCTAATATAATCAGAAACCGATTCACCAAATTTTTGCCGGACAGCACTTAGATCTAAAATCCTTAGTTCTAAACTACCAGAGAAAAAGTATTCATGGAATCTGCTCTCTAAATCGTTCCAACAGTGGACCGAATTTGAAGGAAGATTTGTGAACCAGGTAAAAACAGTTCCTGACAATGATAAAGGAAATAGTCTAATTTTCAACCCGTCGGACTGAGCTGCTTCGCCACATTGAGCGATGAACCGCCCGACATGCTCTAAGGTGGCGACTGAATCATCCCCTGAAAATTTCACAAAATCGGGAATCCTAAAATTATGAGGGTATGGCATGCGGTCGATATAGTCTGGGTACGGCTTTTTATAGCCGATCGTCTTTCCTTTGGGCTGTAAATCGAACTGATCTCTCAAGACCATAGAGATCTGATCAACCCAATTAATGTTGTTAGCCGATGCAGTACCGGAATTAGGCCAATCATAACGAACTGCATCCTGCCCCCCGAGTGCAAACTCGGCCGGTCGGCTGAGGAGCCGATTGGGTGTAGGTAATCCCTAACGCCGATGGAAGTATATTAGCTGAATCTAATTTTGCAGCGTCAATATATGCATGGTAATGAGCGACCATATTCGGGCGAGAATTTCCCGGTGCCAACACAGTGGGTTGAGTCGGCATCAGCAAAGGTGCTGGTGCCGACACTTTTATTGTGTTGGCATTTTGTGCCACAGAGTATACGGGATACGTTGGGAGTGGCTGCAATGGATCTAGCAATCCTCGAGATGCTACCAACTCTTGCGCGATCGTTTTCACGCTATTTTCTATCATCGGCTTTAAGGTCGTAACCAAGGCCGATGATTGATTGATTAATGCATGATGCACAGATTGCTCAATCATAACAGACAACTCGGCTTGAGCCGGAAGATATCGGCTTACCGAATTCGACGCGACGCCAGCTTCGCCGAGTGGATTCAATGTTGGAAGCGCCATCTTCTGTGTGACCTCTCGTCGGGTTTTCTGACAACAACCCAACATCAATTCCTCCAAGGCAGCTTTTCGATCTTCAATCTCCTTGCGCTGCTTTGGAGTCAAATCATCCAAAGTAGGGACGATTATGGCGTCAGTATTAACGTCAGCTGGTGCAACAGACTTGCTCGCCGTCATCTTTTCGATCGTTGGTCCCACCGGGCGTGCCAAAAATGTGTTGACACCAAAAACGTGACGTAGGGTTTTTGATTGCAGCATACCGGACGAACACCGGTTTCAAGCGTGCCAAGCGTGCCAATCGATTTGACCCTGCAATCAATAAGGAAAAATCGTGAAATTCAATCTAAGCCGATTTTGGAGAGTAATCGGCTAAATCAGAATCAGCCAAAAGGCCGATCAACAGATAAACAGATTAGACGATCAAGGCTAATCAGAACGATAAAGGTAGATTAGTCCCGAGAAGGCGACGCGCAACAAAACAGAACGAATCGAACTTGAAGAAAATCGAAGACGATCAAACAATCGGCGATACGCAACTTTATTTGATCGGGGTCGACTTACAAAAGAGTATTACAAGACTAAAAGCTACAGAAAAAACAAAAACTGGCAGATGTGATTTGCTGTGGATGCCCCTTTAAGCAGC
Source organism: Guadua angustifolia (assembly GCA_036346375.1). Lineage (NCBI taxonomy): Eukaryota > Viridiplantae > Streptophyta > Magnoliopsida > Poales > Poaceae > Guadua > Guadua angustifolia. The sequence goes on along the minus strand of CM070509.1, from coordinate 33,881,064 downwards.
CTAGGTTCGCCTTATATACCCGTCAGCCGATCCGAGTCCTGTTCTGCTACGATAACATAATCCAAGTCGGCTATAGTTTCCTAATTGGTCTCCTGCTTCCAAATATCCACCGTGTGCTATCCAAACTTTCCAAAGATATCCCGTGCATTATCCAAACTCGTGGCTTTGCCGATTTATTTCCAAAATCTAGTGCAAACAATTTGGCATTGTGATATGTTTCTACTCTATGCTGTGAGCATGGGTCAGCGTGGCACTAGGGCAGCGTAAGGTGCACCGATCAAACAGGGACACGCTGATTGCTTCCTTTCATCTCTGGGGTAGGACATTGAGCATACAAACTAGGAAGCATGAGCATAACGGCATATGCTGTTAGACAGCTCATGGCACCAATAACTAGGGTGAGGTGGAGATGGCAAATGTGAAAGATGCGCAAGAAAAGGAATTAGCGTTATCAAATATCAAGAGGTTTTTCCACCCAAGAAAAATATTTGCCCCAAATATTCCAGGGGGAGGGGGGGTTGAATGGTAACCACAAAAATATTTGCCCCAAGTATTTCGAGATCATTTCCCTCTAATAGCTATAAGAAGCTATGAAAATCACGGTCTAAACACGCACATTGGAAACTAAAATAGACCAGTCTAACCTAACCTAACCTAACGGAAGATTTGTCAAGGGGTTGATGGAGGGTCTCTCAGACAAGATTTCAACAGGACAAATTGCTCTGATGGATGGTCTCTCAAAGGGTCGATGGAAGGTGTCTCAAAGAATGAACTAGACAAAGGGTCTGTTTGTTTTTGCTCTTGATTCTGGATTCTAGCTGTAAAAGTAGAATAAAAAAATAAACAGCTCGATTCTAGAAATCGATTCTCACAATCCAGCCCACCCCTATACACTAAAATCCGCAATCCACTTCATATGTGCTTTTAGAGAATCAGCTTTTCAACAACCACAATCTAGAATCAGTTTTTAAAGAATCCAAACCAAAAACAAACAGGCCCAAACTACCCTAATGGAAGGTCTCTCGAGAAGTCCCTAGAAGATCCCTCAGACAGCACTGAACTTGATAAACAAAGGAAGGACAGCACAAACTCCAAAACAAGTCTTAGATGTCTAGGTGCCACCAAATCGTCCTTACTTGCAACGGACTCAAGTCACTTAGCCCACCACTTGCGCCACCTTTCCACACAAGTTCTTGATACAACTTTGCCTTCCATAATTCTTGTCCATCTTACGCCTTGGTTGTGTCTAACCATTTGACCAAGCATCTAGGACCGTTCTGGATCTTGGGTCCTCCAACCAAGTCCTGGGCCACCTCATCGTTAATCATGGTTGACTCCAAGCCATATGCACACAAATAGACTAAGCAACAATTTCCGGGCACAAGGTCTTAACAACCTAATCCACATTAGTTTAAACATTCAACATGCAACCTATATGTACTAACCCTTAACCCTTAGGTTCAATCCACGAAGCGATTCTCACAAAATCCTCTCGGCCCTACTTTTGTGCATTGGCAGACTATCCACTGTCCCATGGCAGATGGTTTGTCGACCTTTCTAAATTCATCCACATCTTCTCTGGACTACAATATTCTATTGCCGTGCTAGAAGGTCCATAAACATACTTCAACCTACATGCTATTTTTTTCGATCTTCCATTGATCACTAGAAGGTCTATTAGCATACTCCAACGAATATGCCCTTTGTCCAAGTCTTCCATTGCAATCTTTTGTTGTTCGCTGGAAGGTCCATCGGCATACTCCAACCCTTTCTAAACTAAAACATCAAACCAAACTCAAAACTTAAAACCTTTCAACCCAAGGTGTCAATTACTCATCACCACACTTATGGAACTCATGGAGACCATCACATGGTCTTAAAACACTTCGTACAATAGAGTGTTGGGACATATGTAACTATGTACAAGTCACTTGGCTAAACCCCCTCTCAAAAGAAGTAAAATTTGTGACCCTTCTTTCCCACCCCTCCTACATTCTCCTCTCCTCCCCCAATCTTATTGTCGGGGATTGGGTGTTCCCTATAGCGACCATCGTGGCTGCCGACCATGCTCACCCTTGGATGGTGTCCCCAAGGAAGATCCTCGGGTAGGCCGACCTTCGAACCTACCCCATCCTCAGTCAATGCTCGGGGGTACGCGACCGGCGACCAGGTCCGAAGAAGGGACCTCGGGCATAGCCAAAAAGGCACGGTCTATGAAGACGACGTGGCATTAATCACTCGGCGGCTTGAAAGACCGTACGACCACATTCTGAGCCCACTACGCCCACGTAGCGGTATGATGAAAAGCAAGGAACAGTTTCACCCATGTCCAGGAGCAGTAGTGGCACGTCATTTCGTAATAAATGTCGCGACGCTGTAATCGTCTATAAATACCCCGTCGCAAGTAATGATGGGGGTTCGGCTCCCCCTTGTTTTTCCTCACACATAGCAGTTGTTTGTTGGTGGCTAGGAGGATCGTCCTCAGAGCCTCTCAGCGCCCCCGAGCAAGCACTTTGTAATTTATCCTTGGAAGCTAGTGCAACTACTGGACGTAGGGCTGTTATCTCCCCCGTGAGAGGCCCAAACCAGGTCAAAAAAGACCCCTTGTTCGTTGTGTCATCCCGGCCACCTCGGTCCTAGCTCGGCAGGCCCTCGGACGCCATACCCTCCACGGAAAAGGGGCCCTAGGTTGATCCCTCATTCAACAAGTAAGCTCGGTGGGGGACCGGTTCCTGAATCATCGACATTTATCCTACCCCATTGCACCCATTCCACCATCAACTGTCAGTGGCACTCTCCTTCCCCTCTTCTAAGTCACCCCTTGTCACTCCCACCTCTTCCCACCTCCAATAGCTGTTGCCAAAGCCACCAATGTCGACTGCATGTCATGCTCACCGATACCATTCACTCGCCTCCATTTTTGTTGTTGGGGTGACCCAACTGCCTACCCCGAAATCTAAGGTCAAGGTCTAGTGAACCTTTGACCACAATCCGCTGCAAAGCTTGTCGAAGAGGAAATCACAACAATTGCCCAAGCATGAATTCCAAGGAACATATGGGTCAGAAATTTGAATTATTTTATGGAAGGAATAATCTATTTAATCCTTATCAAAACCCTTTGTTGTTCTAATAGTGTGGGTTATTTAATGATCGGAATGCCCAAGAGGGGTGGGTGAATTGTATCTTTTAAAATTTCCCGCTAAAGTGGGGTTTTTGCAAATGAGTAAAGAAACCTAGAACTCTAGCCCAGCCTAGACTGACTAAGGCTCACTAGTGTGTCCAAACAACTCCTACACAAGTCTAGAGAAGTTTTGCAACCTATGTCAAGTACTATAGTGCCATACAATACTGAGAAAGCAAATTGTGGTAATGTAAAACACTAAAGAGATAAGGAGATATTTGACATATGACTTCTTTACTGAGGTCTCGGAGATTCAGTGGTCTCCTTTACTCCTTATTGGAACACCCTTGCAAAAGTCTTGCTCCTACTTGAGTCCACGTAAGGGTCCAAACACTCCACTTATGGTAGACTTTCTCTGCTCTAGATAGGTGGGCTTCGAACCTTCACAACCCTCAACAAGCACCTTCAATGGAAGGTCACTAAGAATCTCACCACCAAGCCGTCTAGGACACGCCAATCTCTAAAGGTAACAAGTCTAGACTTTCACTTGAACCAAGCAAGGTCAACTAGAGTGATGGACACCTTAGGCCTATGCTACCTCTCAATCTATCAAAGTGCCCACAAATGATCTTAAGTGCTCTTGATCTTCCCTAAATGATAGGTGGACCCTATAGAGTGGCCAAGAGAGACAACCAATTCGTCCAAGGCATGCATATATAGCCTCTATTTCAAAACTACTTGTTACCAACAACTCCCTTTGAAAAGTGTTTTGATGGACCTTCCACTTGTACTGTGCAACAGTCATTGCAAAGAATGGGAAAAATAGCCATTGCAACACTGGAACATCCATGGCCCAAGTGATGGACCTTCCAGCAATACTTTACGCCCAAGTCACCTTATCTACTCAAACTTTCAACACGATCTTTCATCAAACAATGGAAGTTCAAGTGGCAGGTTCTCAACTTTGCAATTCTTCTATTAAATCTTCCATCAAGCAATGGACGTACAAGTGGCAAGTACTCAACTTTAGCAAACCTCCACTTCGATCTTCCATAAAGCAATTGACCTTCCAGTGGAAATTGCTCAGCTTTTGCAAATCTTCTGTTTGATCTTCCCTCATGATCCTCCATTAGTTGATGGACCATCTATCAGCTAGCTTAACTTGAAAAGAATCTCATGGTGACTCAAAGGCTTCTCTAAGTCAAACAAAACCTTGGCAAGCTAGAGAAAATTCTAGATTTGCATCATACTAGCTACTTAACCTAACCAAACTCAAGCTAATAGCTTATACCCCATTTAATAGTATGGCGAGACAAAAAATAAAATAATAAAATAAAGGACCAATTACTATAATGATATATCTACACCTTCTTGGATCATTCTTAACCACAATGTCCTTAAACTTCATCGAAATTCACTCTTTGCCTTCATTTTCCACTTGAGGTCAACACTTAGGGCCTGTCTAAGAGAGCTGTAGTTTTTCTGAGAAGCTACTTTTTGACTTTCTAGGCTGAAAAGTAGCTATAGCTTTTTATAAAAGATTAACAACTAGCTAATTTTTCTTAGCAATAAGTTGCAAAAAGCAGCTCCAACCCAGCTTTTAGCTTTTATATATGACTTCTAGATTATGCTAAAAACCGCTTAAAAGTTGAGCTATTTTGGAGGGGGCTTACCGGCTTTTCAGATGCTGAAGCTGGCTTAAAACCTGCTAAACAGGGCCAGCCTGATTGGCATCCAAACCATCGTCAAAACCTAACTTAAACTTACCATTCACAAAAGAGTTAGTATTGATGATTAAGTTGTTAATAACCAAAACATGATATAAGGGTTTAAATGCTTTTAGTTGTGTATGCTTACATGTCTTCTTTTTGTGAAAACGTGCGTTGAGAGGACATATTTACACACACATATATATATAAAAGGCTAGATATGCATGACATTTTCACAACCAATGTATACCGTATATCAAAGGGAGAGGACTGCCAGCGAACCAGCCATGCCACATTAGCATCCTCGCGAAAAGGCCTTTTGAAAAATTCAAAATTATTCTTTCGGTTGGGTTTTAACACAAAGGACCCAAAAACGGAATTATATTTAGGTCCCTCCGCGATTTACGTTTAGGTCCAACGGTGGTTTTTAACAAAATGGACAAAAAAAACAAAATACGTTTACGTCCTAAAAACCGGTTTTAAGCAGATTGGACTTGAAGAAAAATAAAATTATGTTTAGGTCCCTCCACGGTTTTCTCAAAAAATATAGATTTACCAACGGTTTATACCAATCCATAGACTTGAAAAAATGTTTAGGTCCCTCTGCGCTTTTCTAAAAAAAACTCAGATTTGTTGATGGTTTATAGCAGTCCACAGATTCACCGACGGGTCGTAGCAACCCATTTCTTTAAAAAAAAATTAGGTCCCTCTATGGTTTTCTAAAAAAACAGATTCGTCGACAATTTATAGCAATCGACAGATTCGCTGACGGGTCCTAGCGACCTCTTTTTTTTAAAAAAAATAGAAATTACGCAAAAAATTATGTTTAGGTCCCTCCTCATTTTTTCCCAAAAAATCCACATATTCGCTGATGGCTCTTAGCAACCTATTTTTTTTTAAAAAAAAAAGAAAACCGAAATTATGCAATTTTTTTACAGAAATATCTGTTGGACCAAATTTCGTACGACGCAGCGTCGCACGATCAAATTACCCAAATTTTCGCACGACGCAGTGTAGCGCGTGACTCTGACTAGTACATACTACACTCCCTAGTTCCAGGTAGAGGTAGGCGTTGTGCTGTGTCGGGCCGGCCTATCGTGCTTTGTGCCTAAACTATACTGGGTCGTGACTCGTCTTGCCGGTCGTGCTGGGCCGGGCCGGCCTCACTCGCCTCCGGTGAGCTTAGGCACGGCCCATTTGCGCTTCGTGCCATGTTGGTCCAGATCCGGCCTATTTGCACTATTGTGGCAAGAGGAAAGGAGTCGAAGGTGCATGGAGTTGAGACAGTGGACACAAATATTATGGAAAAAAGAACTAAAATTTATTTATTCTTAAACAGTTGCACAGAGCAAAAGGGATGTGTTGAACATAGGTGAGAGTAGTGGCGGGTCCACCATTGGGGCTGGCTGGGGCGCCAGCCCCACCTCCGATCGGCTAAACCCCTCTTCTCCCAGTACTCCAACGCTATGGCGGCACATTGGTAGGTTTAGGAACAGGCAACTGGAAGTAAGATGTAAGAAAAAAAGTAAAAAAATAATACTGCCAAGCAAGTGGACCATCAAAATTAGTTACAGACTCTCTTACTCTCATGGGGTTTCACAGCATGCGATTTCGGCATCCTTCTTGTGGCAGACACCGAGTCCGAGAGACGAACAATGTTGGTGTCGTCTCGCAGGTGACAGAACGACGCACGGACGATTGCGGGAGGCAGACGCACGGGCGAGTGTGACCACGTGACGGGGTAGAATGTGCATCGCCAGAGGAGCACCGAGCAGAACGCGCATCACTAGCCGGAGGCTGGACGGAACATGCATTGTCAGGAGCTAGGCGGAACACGCATTACTAGAGGAGAGGAATCGGCCGCTCGGAACTCCGTCTAGCCGGCGGCCGAACACGCATCTCCAAAGCCCAAAGAGGAACCGAGGCTCGCTCCGTCCAGCCGGTGGCCGAACGCGCATCGCCAGAGTCCAGATAGGAACCGAGACAATTGACAAGGAGGAGCGACTGAGGATGAGAAGCCTTTCAGCTTCATATTGATCGCTAGGACGACCACACCAAAGTTAAACTAATTCGCTAGCGCCATTGATTGCTTTGCTTGGTATAAAAAAATTGCCCCAAGCCCCAATGCAATGCCTCATGTCTAAATGTCTTTTGTTGTGATAACTGATGTCTAATTTTTGTATTCTATTGTCCCAAGTCTATATTCTATTGACGGATTGATATTTTTGTCTCTATGATTTAATATGTATGAATTTGGAATTTGTTTGGTAATAAAACGATAGATATAACATTAGTATGCTTATGTTAAATTTGAACTTCGACGTAGAAGCCACACCTCTATTTTCATTCTGAATTCGCCACTGGGTGAGAGGGGGGCAATATGCGAAAAAGAGAGGTAGGGAGACAGGTGAGAGAGATTAAGAGAGACGGACGAGAAGGAAAGATTGAGAGATACGGTGAGAGAGCTGAGAGAGGTTGAGAGAGACGGGTGAGAGAGAACAACTTCTTGCACCGTCTTTCAATTTCTCTCAGCTCTCTCCCACCTTTTGTCCGTCTCTCTCAGGTGTCAGCGATGGAAGTGATGTCTACACTACTAAGTGCGTCCATAGTACTTATGCTCTGCGGATCAGTGACCTTCATACTAGATTACTTCTTCATGTCCTGGGTCATCGGCCTGGCAAGACCCGTGCTATAATATTTTGTTGAGTCGTGTTGCCTATCATACCTGGCTCAACCCGTGCTCAAGTTCCGTGCCGGTCCAATAAACCCATTTCGTATTGTGCTGGAGTTTGAACCGGACCATGTAGCTGTGGCTCGGGTCAGGAAAAAAAATTCCGGCCGACCCACCTCTAGTTCCAAGACCCAATCCATTGCCCTCCAAAAACGCAGCATAAGTACCGGCACCCTCCAAAAAGAAATTTTCCACCATCTCACTCCACTCCACTCCCTCCCAAGCTGCCCCGATCCCGATGGACGCCAGCCATGTCCACTCGCCGGCCGCCTCCTCGTCCGAAACCCTAATGGCGGCCCTCCTCTCATCCGTGCCGGCCGCGCAGTTCCCCTCCCTGTTGCGGGTGCTCGCCGCCGACGACCGCGGGCTGCGCTGCCGCCTCGCGTTCCTCCTCCTCTCCCCGCCACACTTCTCGCGCGCCCTCGCGCGGCTCCGCTCCATGCCGCTCCGCGCCAAGGCAGCGCTGCTCGGCCGCGTCCTCCTCCGCTCCCTCCTCCTGCTCCTCCCCGCGCTCTCCCCCGACGGCTCCCACCACCTCCTCCGCCTCCCCACGCCCGACCTCGACGCCGCGCTCCTGCTCCTCGCCATGTGCGACTCCTACTCCCCGGCAGCCGCCTCCCCTTCCCCCGTCGACTGGCACGCGCTGCTCGTCGACGACATGGTGGGATCCGCGCTCTCCATATCCGGGATCGGTGCCACGCCCTGGGCCGCCGTGGCGCCCTACCTCGACGCGGCCGCAAAGTGCCGCCGGTTCGCGGACGTCGTGTCGGAGGACCGCGCGGCGGTTGGGATTGGTGCGGGGAAGGACGGCGAGGGATGCGGAGGGGCGTCATACGCGGCCGTGCTGGCGCTGCCCCCCGCGGCTGGGGACGGGGCGTCGTGCGCGATCTGCAGGGAGGAGATGGCGCCCGGGCGCGGCGGCAGTGTGTGCTGGCTGCGGCCGTGCGGGCACCGGTTCCACTGGCCGTGCGCGCTGCGGTGGCTGGCGCGCCGCAACACCTGCCCGTGCTGCCGCGCCGAGCTGCCCGCGCAGGACTCGCTCACCGAGACACGGCGCCTGTGGCGCGCCGTGGAGAGGATGGCAGGAGGCAGCGGCGGCTGTGCATGACAGCGTCGGTTGATTGAGAGCGTGGCGCAAGGGACGCGCGTTTGGACGCTCTCGTGTGTCTCCGTCTGTAGCAACAAGTACTAGTGTCAGATTCGTGGAAGGCGATGGTTGTGGCGGGCCTGTGGTGCATACAGAATAATAACGTGGAATTATTGTAGGATAAATAATGAAATCGAATGGGATTTTCTTTTTGTTCGTGTTGTGTTTGGCTTATGTGTTATTGTATCGTATCATTAGGATGCAAATGATGGGGGTTAATTTTGTATTAGCTTTGGTGGTCTGAAGCGAGCGAGAGGGTTCGGGGCAGAAGTTTGGTATCCTCGTTTTTGCAGCCTAAGGCCATCCATCTAACCTGGTTGTCTCTTCATGCTATATGTCCGATAATTTCTCTTTAAAATTACTCTTCCAGTTACTTTTATTATTTTAACCGCAACTTCCTTTCTCACTATAGTGATGGTTAACATGCCCATTTTATCTCTTGTAAAACGTTCTTTTCATGATTAAAAAAAAACAGAACACCAGTAATCCCCTGTCCATTTCACAATGCATGTAGCAGGGCGGGCAGACGGGTAGGTCGAAGTCGAATCAAGAAGCAATGCAGACTGGCGTGGATGGACGCATTCGGTCTCGGGAGTCGGGACGGGCGATATGTGTGAGGTGGACGTACGGGCGGCCCGCCTAGACGCCGTCGTCGTGTTCAAGGAGAAGAGGAGATGAATAGGTTGGATGCGATTGGGTCGTCGTTTTCCGTTCGGTTCGAACCCATGCAATAATCATGGCCGGCCTGTTCCCTCGTGCGCACGCGGCGCGGCCCTTCTCTGCTCGATCGCGGCATGTGCATTGCCTCACCACGCATACAAGGCTACATGTTGGTTATCCTCCTATTGTCTTCTCAGAAAATTGTGATGCACTCCTAAGAGCATCTCCAACAGTTCCTAATATTTAGACTCCCAATATCTTTAGATTGAGATCTTCCTAAAAGTTTTTGGTCTACAAAATATCTTGTTCTCCAACAGTTTATATATTTTCTCCCAAAAAAACACCTTTCAAAACGTTCAAGAACTACCGCACATCGTGCTCACGACCTCACCATCGTCACAGGTCAAGCTACAACCATGGCCATCTCCTGCGCTTCATTGTTTCCTTTCCACCAAGATTCACCCACGACATTATATTCACATGAGCAGCGAAGAACCAATCGACAGAAAAAGAAAAAGAAAAACAAAAGGAACAAAAAGAGAAGCTTAGGACGAAGCTGCTCTAGTAGCCAGCCCTTGCAGCTTGCACTTGTCTACCAGGATAAACGAGTCATCGTGCTCCGTCTGACCGTTCGTCTCGCAGCTCAATGGGAGAGATCTCGAGCAGCCCGATGACGAAGTACCCAAGCCCCCACTCAATCGGATGCGGCGGCGTGAACCCGTCGATGCAATGGCAACTCCGTTGCTCATGCGAGCGCCAAAATCACCACAGAAGAACCCACCGGATTTGCAATCGGAAGGAAGGTCCAACGAGCCACCCAACCACTCTTGCTTCTGCGAGAATCCGACCACCTCATCGGTGACCGCCCGGATGGAACGCAAGAACTCCGTACAATTCGGGCTCTTTGGGTAGTTCGGCACCGATGGTGCCATTGTTCTTGGAGGACACCATCCAATCCGGAAGGTGCCCAGTGGTCACGCCCGTCGGTGGTGAGCACAAACCCATTCCTCCTGCTCTCGTGGACGCCGAGGCTGCCGTTGTCGAGAAATCTTTGAATGTTAGCGAGGCGTTCTTGCGGTGTCCTGTCGAGCCCCGACCTCATGGGGGGAGCAGCGCGTCGCCTCCGAGCAGGAGGAAGAGGAAGGCGAGCAACACTGGTTTGAGAGTGGGAGAGGCCGAGCGAACGCGCTTCGCCGACGCCATTGGTGCCGGTGGGCAAAACCTCCGGATAGAAGCACCAGCGTCAATATCACAGAAGCCATGATTGGGAGCGCGGTGGCGTGCGGAAAAATGAGGACGACGGGGTCAGGTTTTGGGCGTGTGAAAATATTGGGCGGAAGAATACGGCACTGTTGGAGTTGTTTTTTTTTCAATCAAGCCCTAAATCACATATTGAGAATGGTTTTTAGGCACTGTTGGAGATGCTCTAAGTAACGCGTATGTGCTGTAGTGCGTACTGTATCTCTTGTGTGAATCAACAGCTACCATATGACGATATCAAGGGTCCGTATACAGGTGGATTAACAAAAACACTTCGTCGCTCTCAACAAAATCTTCTTTGTATATGTCCAAGGTTTGTCGCCTAATTTTGATGGACAAAATAGTCGATCATGCTAACATAGAATTGAGGAAAAGTCAAAAGACTAAATCAATGCAGGAGGACACGAAAACGCTAAAATCAGTTCTGGAGTAACCGACAAGAAAAGAAAGCCGATTTTGAAAAATTAAGATTCAGAAGGATCCATCAATAGGAGGAGAATCTGGCGCAAAGACAAACACGAAACAAAGGGATTAACATTGAAGAGATTTCCTTCAGGAAAAGTCGGGCTGCTAGAACGAGAAGTTTGAAGCGGAATTTACATTGAGTTTGCCCAATTTAGTAGTCGTAACATAGGCTATATTAACCCAGTACCGATTGACAGGAAAGATGACAACTAATCAACCAAACACTTTTATGTTATCTTAGACGTGCGCTGTAGCAACAATAATATGAGTCGGTTGCTATAGTACTCTGCGGTAACACCGCTGAGAACTACGGGAGAAAAATTACTGCTTACAACTGCTGGGTGGTGCTACATACTATTGCTCTAAGCCGTTCTATACTTCTATGGTGATTGGACGGTGCTGAACACAGCGTATCAAATTTCGTTTTCAGTTCACGTATCGGAGTTGGGTGAAATTCGAAATTTCAATAAAATCTCAGAATTTCAAACAAAATCTGGTCAAAATTAAAAAAAATGAAATACGAAAATTTTTAACCGAAATTTAGCCGAGAAATGCCAAAATCTCAGCGAAATTCAACCGAGCGAAAAATGGTTGAAACGATGTTAAATTTTTTTGTGGATGGTCCTAATACATCACTAATACTTCCATAAAAATTTTAGATTATTATCAAGCTGGAGGAATTTTTAAAAATTCTAATAGTGCTACTGTCCTGATAAAAGGTTGACGGACAAAATTTCAACTGAATAAAAAATGGTACAAACCATGTTAGAAAATTTTGAAAATTTTTTAGATGGTTATGACACATCAATGATGTTCTCATAAAATTTTTAGATAATGATCAAGCCTAAGAAATTTTAAAAAATTAGGACAGTGCTATTGAAGGTTGACAGGTAAATTTCAACCGAACGAAAAATGGTGCAAACCACATTATAAATTTCTGAAAATTTTTGTAAAATTCTTGTAAAATTTTCATATGATGATCATGCTCAAAGAATTCTAGAAAATTGTTACAGGGCTATTGTCCTGATAAAAGCCAGATGATCAATAGATAGATTTTATTGAGCAACCAAAAAAGAGCTAGAATTTTTGAAACATTTAAAAAAGAGTTCTTAGGCAATTATTAAGCTCTCATAAAAATTTTGAATCATGATCATACTTAATTGAATTTATAAAAAACATAAAATGGTACTATACCATTTTTGTGTTCCTTGTGTTTTTTATTTTTGAAAGATAACAAATGAAGTTCAATGCATCTATAGATTTTATTGAGCAAAAAAAAAAGTTTGAAATTTTTAAAAATTTTATAGAATCTTTCTGAGGCAATTATTAACTTTTATAAAAATTGTGAATCATGATAACACTCAGCAAATTTATAAAATTCTGACAAGGTTATTGTCTCACTCATATTTATTCTATTTTTTATTTTTAGAGATAAAAATGAAGTTCAATTATTTTAAAAAATTTATGTATGATGCTACAATGCTAAATATAGTACCATAATTTTTTTAAAGCATGATTAATCTTGTACCATTTTATAAAAATCTAACAATATTTCTGTCGACGATTCGGGAACCAGTCCTCCGCCGAGCTTACTTGTTGAATGAGGGATCAATCTAAGGCCCTTTTTTCGGGGTTATAGCTTCTGAGGGCATACCGAGCTACGAAACGAGGTGGCAATGACAATCGTAACGAGCAAGGGGTCTCTTTTTAGCTGGTTTGGGCCTCTCGCAGGGAGATAACAACCCTACGTCCATTGATTGCACTACTGTGTGAAGGCGGATTATAACGCGCTTGCTCAGGGAAGCCCTGGGCGATTCCAGGAAAGATCGAGACAAGTGCCGAGTACAGGTGGAAAGTAGTAAGCAAAGTCCAACCCTCAACCCTTCGTGCGGAAGGGTATTTATAGGGGATTACAGGCGACAAAACATTTATTACAGGGCGCGTTCTTTGTTTTTAACGTGGGCGAGCCGCTTCCGCGCCTCTGTCGGGCGCAGCGATGTGGGTCTGATGGCATAGGCAGTGGCGCGCAGCAGACCACACCGCGTGGAGCACGGGCGCGCAGACCACGGGCGTGCAGATCGTCAACGCGCAGTCCTTCGAGCCGCCGCGTAGTTAATGCCACGTCGCCCTTGGGGATCGCGCCCGGCTTTTGGGCGAAGCCCGAGGTCCCTTGGCTAGACCGGGTCGTCTGGTCGCGGACTCCCGAGCAGGCGTGCTCGGGATGGGCTTGACGAAGGATAGGGGATAGCCCGGAGGTCGGGCGGTCCGAAGACCTTTTTTGGAGACGTGGCCCGAGCATGGGCATGCCCGGGGCTGCCGGGATACGAGGGTCGTCTACCGAGAATATCCAATCCCCGACAATTTCTATCAAAATTATAAAATATCTTAACATTTTGGATTTTCAACAAATTTTCATGGAAGATGACTTTATTAAGGATTATTGGGCCAAATCTGGTCAAACAACCTGAGATTTCGGTGAGATTTTGTGTAATCTAGCCGAAATTTTCAAAAAAACTGTAGCAATTTGAATTTTTAAATTTTTATTCGACGAGGATTTTATATCTCGTCCTGATTGAAATCCAAGATCTCATGAAATTTCACTGAGATTTCATTCCATAGCCTGAACAAGCCTAATGCTCCTCTACTAGACTACTATGCACCTTTGTCGTAGCAACTAGCTACGACAGAAGATCCGCGTCTACAAAATCAACCTATCTTGGAGCTTACCGCTATCTCAATCATCTTGAAATTGGGTTAGGTCCGTACTTAGTCCTCTTAACGAAAGGAGAAAAATATACCCTAAAATCGTACGAAGTACCGTCTCTGTTTAAGTTTATGGAATGTATTTTTTAATAGTTTTATCTAGAGATGGCCAAATGGATCGTGCTAACTGGGCTGGCCCATGGCCCGTTACTGTGGGCACAGTCTAGACATGGCACAGCCCGAATGTAAATGGGTCGTTCTTGGGCCATCCGTCCTGATTTGCTGCGTCGACACGGCATTGCACGCATAGAGGCGAGTCGGAACAGCACGATCTATTTAGATTTTCCTAATTTACATAGATGTTTATAAAGTTTTTGTATATTCCTTTGAGTTTTTTTAATTATTCTAGATTTTTTTCATATTTTCTGCAACTTTTATGATTTTTCGATTTTATAATTTTTTTTGAACGCATAGGACACCGCTGGTTGTGCGGTGCTCTGCGACGGCACGCTTACGGTTCGGTCCAGCGAGGCGCGTGCGCCGCGAGCCCGGGCATGTCCAATCGCTCAACTGCGCACGAACGAAGCCACGACGTGCATGCATATGCACCTTCCTAGATGGGATACGTTCGTGTACACAATTAGCGCCAATATGTAATGGACCGTCCTTTTCGGGGGTGCGTATAAATACCCTCACAGTTACCCGGGAGTTTAGCTATAGGTAACTAAGTGCACATTGCCAGACATAAAAGCAAATACGAATATTTAATAGGTAAATTAAGGGCCTAACGGTCAGAATTTTACAAAAGGTGCGACTGGCACCAGATACATTACCAAAATAACCACAGAAAAGGCTTGAGCAGATAGATCAAGACCTTCAAAACCAAGCATCGACGCTATCTACGTTCCTCCGGAACTCGCCATCTTCATTGAAATCTAAAAGGGGGATTAGGAGCAAGGGTGAGTACACAACCATACTCAACAAACCACACGGAAATTCTGAATATTACATGCACGGAATTTCAAGGAATTGGCATTAGTTTAATTATTTGGTGTATGCATGAGCTAGGATTAAGTATAGTATAAAAGAAATGAAAACCAATCAATCCATATTATCATCACAACATCACCATGGGTTATTAACAAAATCCAGATTATAGTTAATTTATTATTAAAACTACTCAAACTCAGTTACCGGAATCACCTGAAATTAACCCAGCTTCATTAACCTAAGCACGGCGATTCAATACCATTTGGTTCACTCTGCAGAGCTACTCAACTTTACCCACAAGATAATCTACTGATCGTTAGTGCCTGCGCAATTAACATGCAACTTTAATGCATGTGACCGGACCGAGATTAACATAACCTTTCATTGAATTTCCCCTCTTTAGCTCCTACCCAAGAGGTTAACTTTGATTCCTGACCTCCAGGCCCACGGGCGATCAAGGCGGCGCTTCTGGTCAACTGAGGAATACCTATCGTTATGAGAACCGGCAATGGCCGCACCATTCCGTTCCACCCCCAACCCACACGATTCCACCTGTAGGTATTCCAAGGGGAAAATACAATATACCGGGCTACGTTGGATCAGGTCAACAGAGCTGACCGGCTCAACTTGTGGTTGAGAGAGGACTAAGTTATTTACTTTGCTCAAGGGGTTGATCCTTAAATGCCGAAGACACAGCCCAACACACAAAACCACACTGGTACCACTGTACCCATCACACATCACACTTGGGCTGGTCATCAATTGGGGGCTAGGCCGCAACCACCTTCCGTGGTCCCCCCAGTACGATCCCTCAACCGTAGCAAATTTAAAAACAAGTTTTGAGCAGTAATTAAAGGTAGTGATTATTTATTATAGCTAGCCTACGGTGATTCATTAATGATAACCTAGGGTTGACAAGTGAATATGGCGTAATCAACATGGTCTTAACAAGGGGGTGGGATTTTAACTAGTCATGTCTTTCTAAACTAGCTCCTTTTTACATTGCTACTCCATTTACAATCAAGTGCAATAACTACATCTACATATACAGTAAGTATACGGAATAATGGGATCAACATGTTCAAGGAGTGTGGCTTGCCTTGCGAGGTTAGAGGTTCGCCTAACAAGAGACGGTCGATGTCGTGTCTGGTTCCGAACGGCTCCTCCTCCTGGCATAGTTCCAAGAACTGTTCCGGCTCTGGTTTCGCTCCGAGAGTTGCTCCGACGTCGGATCTAACGCGAGAAAACACAACCAATAAATAAACGAATAAAAACAACAAAGGAAAGGAAACGGAAAAAGGGACGGGAGAGAAAATGGCCAGAACGGAGCTCAGGGGCATTTTTGGAGTTTTCTGGACTTGGTATGGCGAAACGGAGATCACTTTTGGACTCAGTGGCTCGAACTGGTCAAGAATATGTATCTTTGGGATTTTTGGGAATTTTAGAGATTTTTGTGGATTTTTCTGGGATTTTAAAAGATTTTTCGGATTTAAATAATTAAAACCCGAAGAGAAAATATAAAAGAAAAGCGACATGGGCTGCACAGTGATCGCATTTTCAGCCCATGGGCACGCACGCACGGGCGCGTGGGGAAGCTGGCGGCCTGCTAGGATACGCCCACAGCGCTAAGGTCGACCACCATGAAAGCGAAAGGAGAGGTCGACATCATGGGCCCGTGGTAGTAGGTGCCACGACGAAGGGACTACCGGCAAATGACACTTAAGGAGGCATTGATCGGTGGGCCTGGGTGCACGCGAGGCTGACGAGGCGGGCCCAGCGGCAGAGATAGCGGGTAGGTCTGACGAAGCGGGGACCACTTGTCGGTGGGAGAAAAGCAGAGAGGCGAGGGAGGGCTGCCGGAGACGAAGAAGACGCTAGCGAAAACAGCAAATGGCGACCCAAGAGGGAAAATGGATGGGCGGGGGAGATTGAGGAGCTCACGGCGAACTCGTTGGTGGGCGGAAATTGCTGGGAGAGCAAGTGGAGCGGTGGGGCGGCGGAAGACAACCGGAGCTGAGGAAGACAATGGGTGATACGGCGTGTGGCGGCTCGGGGAAAGGAATGAACTGGCGGGGAGGTGGAGAAGCTTGCGACGAACCCGAATCGGGGGAGAATTGGGTGGGGGAGTGAGTGGAGCGGCCTGGCGGCGAAGCGGTACCGGAGCCAGAGAAGATGAGCTCGGCGAAGCACCAGGAGGCCACCGGAGATGGAATGGGTAGGCGTGGGAGGAAGAGGAGAGTGTTGTGGTTCGGGGCGAGTGAGAATGGAGGGGGATTGGGGCTATTTATAGCCCAGCGGCGCGGAGGGAGAAGTGCTGTGCGGAGGAGAGAGATGCAGTGATGGGCCGACGATTTTCAACGGAGGACGGCGAGTGGTTGGCGACGGAGATGACTGAATGGGCGCGGAGTTTGCGGGGCGGCAGGTGGGCGAGGAGACGGGCGGCAGTGTACCTGCACGGGCGAGATTCATGCGTAAAGCAAAGCTCGGTCCCAAGCGAGTGTGATCGGACCGGGAGAAAAAAAGCGGCGCCAAGTGAGGCGACGGAGCAAGCGATTCTTGAATCACGGCGGAGGACGACGGATCGGTTGACGTAAGCGCCGACGCGAGATGATGCGCGAGAGCAGAGTTCGACGCAGGCGCGGTGCGAGAAAGAAGAAGGAGGAGGAAGAATATGCTGGCGCGGGTGGGCTGGGCCGAAGAGGGAGAGTGGGTCGGCGCGGCGCGGGGGAAAAGGAGCGGGCCGGAGAGAAAAATCCGGACCGGGCCAAGGGAAAAAGAAATGGGCCAAGGGAAAACAACCAAGGCGGAAAAAGGATTGGCCGAAAAGAGAAATGGCCAAAATGGGAAAGAATTTCCAAAAGGGAAAGAAAACAAAAAGAAGCAGAATAAAATTCAAATAAATTCGAGAAAAAACCAAATAAAATCCAAATAAATAAATAAACAAAAATTTGAAATTTTGAGGGGTGTTTCACAATATATGCACATGTAAGGACCCGTCACATTGGGGGGAAATGGAGTGGTTTGTTCCTTCTACTATAGCACATTATCTACTTGTGGCCTTGTGCAGATAGAGGAGACGGCTCCACGCTAGGGTTGGCTATATATATATATATATATATATAGGAAAATGATTGTGTACTACCGGGAGTACATACTCCCGATTCAATTCACCTTAACAAATGCGCATGCTAATCATCCATGTAAGCTAAAAGGTTGTTACGGTTATACTCCCACCACAAATCTTATTTGAAGCAGTGTGCAACCAATGATTTTAACGGGAGCGATTATCCACGATACGGCACTAACTAATTAGAGGCATGACAAAATAAATCAAGGGATTGAGGTATGGGAGTACGTACACATGAGAGTACAAAACAATCTTCCTATATATATATATATATATATATATATATATATATATATATATATTCCATACTACTCTGAGCATTTAAACGGTATATTAGAGGTGGGAGTACATACACTCAGGAGTATGGAATCATTTTCCTATATATATGTATATGTATACATATATATATGTATATGTATATATGTATGTATGTATGTATGTATGTATATATATATATTGATAATGGTGAATTCAGTGCTAATTCGTGCTAATGGCATGTAGAAGTTTTGAAAAATTCTCAAAAATTACCACATGTAGGGAGATGAACCTCTACAACCCTGCAAAATTTGAAGATGAAACTCAATCGCATTTGAAAGATATGAAAAAGACAAACAGCAAAAGAATAGTGCCAAAACAAGAATAAGTACTATTCATGCTGAGTTTTTCTTTTTCATATCTTTCAAATGCGATTGAGTTTCATCTTCAAATTTTGCAGGGTTGTAGAGGTTCACCTCCCCTGCATGTGGTAATTTTTTGAGAATTTTTCAAAACTTCTACATGCCATTAGCACGAAATTAATACTGAATTCACGTTAGCACTGAATATATCCCCATAGATATAATGTAGGATTTGCACTCTAAAATCTGCCAGAATAATTTAATGCCGAACTAGCTGAAGTACTGTCTGTTATTGAAATATTCTAATTTCATAATGTATTGACTCTTTCTTAAATAGTCTTCTAAGAGTTTCCTAATAAGGGCTAAAAGTTCTAGTAGATTATTTTAGATCCTAACTTCTCTTCGAGAAAAGCCCTCCCTCTCTCGTATATAATTAGAGAAATTTTACGGTGGATAACAGACGTAGTAAACAGTGGTAGTAGGAATTTAATCTGACCGTCCGTTTCTCGAGGGCATTGTAGTCTTTTTCATTATTCGGCACTTTCCAATCACGGGCTCTGCCTTCTTGAGAGGAGACTCCTCCGCCTTACCAATCGCGACGCTGACTCCGTGACTCCCAAGCTTCAAGATCCAAGAGGTAGCAGCCTTCAAACAAGCCCAACAACAAAGAATCAAGCTTAGCGCGCAAGCAAGCGAGCAGAAGACGACAATGGCAAGACAGCTACGCGATCGACGTAAACAAGGCTTGATGAGGACAACGGCGACGCTACCGGCATTGTGCCTCCTCCACGACCGCTTCGGCGCCGCCTTCCTTGCCTCCCACCCGATCCACGCCTACATCTTCTTCTTCTCCCGCTACCTCCTCCCCATCCTCGCATTCTTACGCCCCTCCTCGCTTCCACATCCCTCCTCCTCGTCGTCTTGGTCACCTTTGCACCGTCACGTTGGCGGCGGCGGAGCCACCGCCGCGGAGTGGCTCGGAGGAGGTTTCTCGGGAGGACTGCAAAGATTGCCGTGGGCGTGCTCTGCGAGCTCAGCCGGACGGCTCGACGCCAGCAGAGCGGAGTTGGGCTAGTTGGGCAGTTGTGCTCTTCGTTCTCGGCCCGCCGGTTGCCGCCGTTCTTTCGTCGGCGAGATCATGGGTGAGTTGTGCGACATTGGTAATTCTTGCTTTGTGTTGGAAGAGAATAGCTTGTTGCGAGCACAGTAAAGTGCAATGAGCTTGCAATTGAGCTCCCAATAGAGAGTAGTGGCATTGAGGATAAAATCTCCTTGGACCATGAGGATTTCGACGAGATCAAGGATGAAATTGAGGAGAAGAATGTAGTTTGTGAAGATCTGAGGGGTTCAAGGGTCTGGTTCTTCTCCTCCTTCGTGAGCATTGTTGTCCAAGTGAGGCATCTGTCCAAGAAATGGAAGAGCAAGAGGACGGCATTCGAGGCGAGAGGTTGAATTTGCGGATATGGATGGAGTCGGCGATGGTGTCGAGGAGAAGAGATTGGAGTGTGATCCTGTGTCATGGAGATCAAGAGATGCGAAATGGTCAAATCACTTTCTTCGGTTTCTCGCCGTCGGACAATGGGAAGCGCAGCATCCGCAATTTCAAGCGAGTTCTTGAGGACATGGAAGACAATTCGTGGAATTCAGTTTGGAGAAGGGATTATTCAAGGATGTTAAGGAATTCGTGCAATCGGAAACCGACATTTGCACCCAAAATGCGCAAAAGCTCCTTCCAAGAGTTTGCCAGCGTCGCCGTTGTCCTCATCGGCATCAAGCTGTCGATCGTGAGTGTGCTCAGCCCTTTAAATTACAATATTAACCCTCATACCAATCCTACTACCAATACTACCATAGGTAGTATTAATACATTCCAACTAATCTCAGCCGTTGGATCAAATTAAGTGGACGGCTAATATTCATTGTTGTCCACCGTAAAAGAGCTCTATAATTAAAGGCATAGGAGCATGTTGTACGCCCAAAAAAAAAACATAAAAAAATCAACAAAGCGGAAAGATGTGAGCTCTACCTCTTTTGTTAACCGAATTCTTGATTCCTATGCTAGGTCTCACTGAAAATTTAGTCGGACATCGGTGCTCATTAGTTTATGTTACCGTCACATCCTATCCTGCTAGTGCACTAGTGTAGTAGTGTAGTGTGCTTGCCGCAAGCCATCCTCTGTTCCCGGTAGCCTGCTTGTTATTTTCTTGTGTTATAAAAAAAAAATCAGCGAACTCGGTTACTGCCAGCGGCTGTGTTTCACTTTCATTTTGCTTCCTTTTCAAAAGGGAATGCACGTGTTAATTATGAAATATTCGAAACTGAAAGCGTACCCTATAATGACATTTTTGTTTTCACTATCTTCTTGCACGATGGATGAGTTGTTCTATACTTTTGACTGGATACGATCGATCAACTATGGTTTGCTGTTGAAGTTTCTGATGGTGCAAAAGAACTTGGTTATTCTCACATCGCTTTCCCACTCTGAGCTGGTAGGCGCTACCGCGCTATCATAATTCATAATGGGAACATATTCTGTGCAAATAAAGTTTGATTATTCATTATTAACAAAGTTTAAAAATTCTGAAAAAAATCATGGATGTACATTTCAGCTTACCCCATCTACATATAAAATTTCATGATCAAATTCATCCTGTGCTAAGAGTAATAAAAAAACAAATTTGATCATGAACAGGAACAATTCCTGTTTATGATCAACTTTGTTTTTTTTTTGTAACTTCTAGCACAGGACGAATTTGATCATGAAATTTTATATGTAGATGGGGTAAGCTGAGATGTATATCCATGATTTTTTTCGGAATTTTTTGAAACTTTTGTTAGTTGGGTTGCATCAAGGTTGCACCAAACATTTATTTGCACTGGATATTTTTCCATTCATAATAGTATATTATGAAAAAAAAATCGGAATTTTTTGAAACTTTTGTTAGTTGGGTTGCATCAAGGTTGCACCAAACATTTATTTGCACCGGATATTTTTCCATTCATAATAGTATAGTAGGTTGTTTACCCAGGTTTGGAGGCACTGCATTAGTTCATATACATGCCTACAGGTTACATTTCCTACCCAGACGACATTGTCCTTTTCTTACATGCAGAATTTTTAATTAAATCTAACAAATGAACTTCTGTTCTAGAATTAAATAGGCACAAAGTTGCATGCTGCTGCACTTCCAAAAGAATATGAAAACATTTCAGAAAGCTATGCTGACAAAAAATAACAGAATTTCTTTACAGAGATAATTACTTTTGTGTTTGGCCCACTTTTTGGAATGTATCCTATTCTGAAAAAAAAAACGTATGGGGAATTTGCAGGTTGCAAATGATGGAGATAGTTAGAAGAGCTGCATACAAAGAAGGCTACCAGCAGCGTATCTTCGTATTAAGAATACTTAGATGCACATCTTTATATTAGGAATTATTAGATGCATATCTATTATCTTATCTTTAGTAATTGGTTGTATTAGATAAGATAATTTTCATATTGTTAGTTTTTATATTGTTAGAGGCTAACCTCATCTATATATAAAAAAAGAAGCCGCATGATTCTAAGCAAGCAAATAAATAACAAAGTCATTCTCACCCATAGTCTCCTTCTCCTCCCTAAAGCCGTCCACCGCCCGGCCATCCTCTTGGCGGTGTTTACCTTATTATAAAAGCAAGACCATAATAGTATTCCTGTTCTGAAAAAAAGCATATGGGTAATTTGCAAGATGCAAATGATGAAAAAGAGAGGCATCTGTAAAAATGCCAAAATGCCATCCTTATTGTGTTCAGTCTTTTTGGGGTCATCATTTATTCATTCATCCCAATCCGTTTCAAGATGGTGCATTGCTTGCCAACAGAGTATTTTATAAATCTGAAAAATCACAAGTAGTTATCTACAAACAAGTATCTTGCTTGAACTAACAGAAGCCTTTCTTCTATCATTTTTATTATTCACTGTTAATTACAGTTCTTTCTTCAGTTATCTTGGCTGTTTCTATGAACATGTAACTTACGGACATTTACCGTCATGGGATTTTTTGAAGCCAATAACGGTCCAATTTGAGATAGTTTCTAATTGTACAGATTCTGGATTCTCAAAGAATCAGGTAGGTAGTAGCTTTTGATTTTATGTACAAATCTGCTTCTGATTGTAGGAGAAAATTCTCAACAAGTTTCTTGGAGAATTAGAAGCTATAACCCACCTGATTTTTGAAAAATCCAGAATCTGCACAATCAAAAATTGTTCCAAACTAAACCAACAATCCTATGAATAACCAAATTTACAGGTTGAAGCGGAAAGCCCTGTAGAATTGATTCTTGTGATGACAGCTGAGCCTGGCTTTATTGGTCAGAAGTTCATGGTATCTCCTTTACTTTCAAATACTGTCTAAGTGCCATCTAATTCTCCTGATTCCTTATTCTCTATTTCTGTGTATTTCTGATTTTGTACAGATCTCTTTATAAAATCTGGATATGTTTGGTGCGTACACTGAGAGATAGTGAGCGAGCTAGGCCTCGAACCACTGGGACTGTAGCCCAAGGCGTAGGATCAAAAGGCCATAGCCTGCAGTGGCGTATTTAGAAACTTAGAAAGGAGGGGGCTAAAATTGAGACCTCTAAACTAATATATATAATATATTAATATATATATATAGTATTTTTTCAGAACATAGAACATGACATAATGATATATATAATATAAAAATACCAACACATATCTAACAGCCGTATATAATATAAATACGTAACATTACAAAGAAAAAAAACGTACCGATCATTATTTTTTAAGAGTTGATATTTACGGGGTTTTATGTTTTGAAAACGTTGCGTTGCAAAATATCTTCCATGTCTATCTTGGAAAATATGTCTCGCTCGATGTAGCATACCATGAGATCATTTAACCAGTCATCACTTATCTTATTACGCAAATCTGTCTTGATAATCTTCATTGCCGAGAAAGCCCTTTTAACTGTAGCTGTGCCCACAGGTAAAACTAATGCTAATTCAATAAGCCTATAGACTAATAGATAAACAACATGCTTTTTTTGCTTCAACCATTATTACCATGAGACTAGCAAGATCATCACAACTTGAAAATTCTTCTCTTCTCAAGTCATCAATGAATAAGTCAAGTTGTGCTTCCAAAACCACACGATCATATGATGAGAAATCATCTGAATAAATTTCTGAAAGCCGAAGAAGCCTACCACGTTCAAAATTTTCAAATGAATATCTTGGGTCTAGACAAGCAATCATTTCAAAAGCTCTATCGAAGATTCATTGAACCGATTGTTTAACTCGGTAGTTTCTCTAAATTTGTAGATAAATTTTTCCTAAATTTGTAACTTAAGGGGGGGGGACGGGTGGGGCTCCAGCCCACCTACGCCCCCCCTTGGGATACGCCACTGATAGCCTGGGTACGATAGATCAGATGTTCTTAGGCTATAGCCCGGGTCCGATGGACCAGCTGTTCTTGGGCCATAGCCCGGTGAGCTAGCTGGCCTAGCTTGAGGCCTAGCCATGCGCTCCCTGCCGAAAAAGATGTACCCTTCTCTTGCCATAGATGTACAATATGATCCATGTATAAGCACTCTCTACTTTGATGTGCAGACACCCATGGGCAATTTTCTCGTGATGTTTCATTTGCTGAAAAATACTTTCTGATTCATTCTTGTAGGTAGATGGTGGTCTGGGTCCTTCCACCATGGTCGCTGGAAGCTCCATATTTGGAGCTTCTGACCCGGGGGAGGTCTTATGGTACTAAGAGCGTTGAAGAATCTCCAAAATCTGATTTGTATTCGGCTGTTTCTGCTGTAAACCGGTTCCACTCTGCACGTCATTCATACAAACCCAGGGTATGCAAATGGAATGGGATGAGAACGTCTAATTGTTAATTGTTTGGCCTATGATACCGTATCATCATTAGTATGCAAATGATGAGGCCAATTTTGTATTAGCTTTTCGGTGGGTCAGCATTGAGTGGAGGGTTTGGGAGGGAGGTATCATCGTTTTGCAGCCTAATCGCTGCTTTTTGGGCTTTTTGGTGATGATGGATGTGACTCGTAGGAGCAAACGCCGATGGATCCCATGTGTCTCCTCTAATATTTATCCAGGAACGGTACGGGGATTCATGTTCTCTGCTGATTTATCTAAGTGTTCGGGGCGCAACAACCCACATGAGACTAGAGAGACCGAGAGAATTTCATGTGCGAATGGGCTACATTTATATGTTGGTTTGATGCCTAAACCGAAAGTAACTGCTTGGTTGCAACTATTAGTGTGATTGTCTTGGTATCTCACATTCTTTGTTAGGTATGAAATGGCATCAGCACGAAACCTTGCATAAGATTCCGTCACAAGTTCAGATGGCTACCGTTATGGAGCAGAACACCAGTGCACCACGGCCCATTTCGTCGTGTAGCCGGGCGGGCAGATGAGACGTCGAATCAAAAAGCAGAGCAGACATGCGTTCACGGACGCATACGGTATCAGTAGTCGGGACACACGCATGTATGGACGCATCGGCGCCTCGGCGGTGAGAGAGCATTGCCGGTGCGTGCGAGGTGGACGTACGAGCGGCCCGCCCAAACGACGTCGTCGCGTGGGGGAGCTAGGGAGGTGATGATGGTCGGATTGGGTTCCGCGTTGTTCCTACCCATGCAGTCCCTGCTCCCTCGTGTACCCTCGTCCCTTCCGTGCTCGATCGCTGCATGTGCCCATGCCCACATCGCCGTACAAGACTACATAGTCGTGTGCTTATCTGCGAACCTTAGACTGTACCTTATTTGGGTTATCCTCCTATCATCTTCTCAGAAAATTGCGATGTGCCTTGTACTCTTGTGCGAATCAAGATCGACGCCTAGCACCTCTTTCGTAAGTTAATAAAGTTATTAGCGTACACTCTATTTATCAGATTTCAAATCTTAGGATGTATTTAGCACAGCTCTAGCTCTAACAGATTCGCAGAACTGGTGGAGCTGGGTATTTCTAGCTTCACTAAATCCGTAGAGCTGGAGCTGTTGGTACATTAATAGTGTTTAGATGAATCATCTTATTTACATTTTAGACTAAAATATAAACTTAATTTACTTTATTTTAGCCTACAAGTTCCAGATATCAGGTGAAGCTGTGATCTGTAGCTCTACCAAATATGGCCTTAGTATCTACCTATTACACACACGAGTGAGTTTCGTTAGGAATTCGTGAAGCATGCACTACTACAGAACGACACATCAGAATCGGTTCTTTTTTAGCATCAGAATCGGTTCTAGTGGCGATACGATGTCCTTAGATAGTGATGAGGTGGAGCTATCAGAATCGGTTTTGACCCGATCGTGATAAAATGTCATCATAATCGGTTCTTTAAGGGAAGTGATTCTGATGACCCCCTCATCAGAATCGGTTCTTTAAGAAAAGTGATTCTGATGACTGTGTCATCACACAGAATTCTCCAAAAAAAAGCACAGATTAAATTCTCAATACAGAATGCACAATATATATCATCACATTCACGTAATGTAACACGGATGCATATATCACATTCACGTAATGTAAACGCTTTAATTACAACACATATATATCATAGTCGTTCACAATATACAACTCAAATTAACATGCTTGACAATCAGTACATGGACTTCCTCTGATAC
Organism: Guadua angustifolia; assembly: GCA_036346375.1. Classification (NCBI taxonomy): domain Eukaryota; kingdom Viridiplantae; phylum Streptophyta; class Magnoliopsida; order Poales; family Poaceae; genus Guadua; species Guadua angustifolia. The sequence goes on along the minus strand of CM070509.1, from coordinate 33,854,882 downwards.
ATATCAAATTGACATATATTATTAATATTGTTTTCATTTGGACTAGTAGGATGCTTCAGGATCTCTAAACCTGCCATCCTCTGATATAACTTCTAACCAGTACCACTGGCATAAGTGGTCTCGTAAATTGTTGAGTGCTTTGCTGTCTAAAATCTTCTGGGGGATATTGATCTTCCGGAAAATGTAAATGATCAGATTAATTTCAGTTTCAAAATTTCTATGTAAAAGGCTAAGTATATTATTATGCACGACATATACCTTAGGAAAAGTTCGAGTTGCCGACCACGATGAGCATGTACCGCATGACATAGAAGCCGAATGGTCACCGCTGCCTGTTGATGGCAATGTGAAGAGAGAAAAGAAATTCAGCCCACGAAGATTAGATGTCAAAAAATTAATCATATATATGCTAGGCACTTGTACCTTAAATCGCTTATATCGCAGTTGTCTTGCCCTTTTTGTCGTCGTCGGCCCTCCTTCATCGACATAGTCCGAGAAACCCCTGCATATATTGGAGAGCACCATTGAGTCAAAAAAAATAAACATAGTTAAATTCCTCATATGTGTTAGGTTACAATAATGTGCTTACTTCTACAAAGGAGGCTTGATCGCGTATGCCATCGGTCTCTTCTCGATCGAGTTAAATGTGTAGATCGTGTTTTCACTCGAACGAGGACGAGTAGAACCCAATGGTTGCTTATTAAATAAAATGTAGTGCAAGGAAATAAGTTCACATACGGTTTTAAGTGCGTATAAGTAATTGAATCAAGAGTACTACTTACTCCTCGTGGTACGGCAATACAATGAAGTCCTTTTTCGACCAAAGATGCAATACCCCTTGATGTAGCTAGCAACGAATACCGGTTGAAGCCTAGCCAAGGTCGCAGACACAAGCTCGGGGTCGACAAACCCAACTTCGTGTAGATGCGTCACGGCTCGTTGTCTCATTATCCTGCAATTCGTGTTGAATGTGAGAAAACATAATGCAAAATCCTATAAAAGTCATGAGCGCAAGCTATATGGTGTGATACTCACAGCGTTCATGATCGTAAAGTAGAAATATCGACGGCTTTCATTTGGTACACATGGAATAGATCCTCAAAACTGACGGGGAATGTTCCATCCTCGTCACGGTAAAAATGTACCATTTTATACTTCACGTTGAAGTCGACTCGACGCTCTTCGCCTTCACCTTATCAAGGTACCATCCATGGAGTATACGAGTCCACCCGCCTAGATGATTCGGTTAGGCGATGCAATCGGGGCTTTCCATGCTCGTAGGCCTTATAATCATACAGGTGCCTATGGCTGTGGCCGACTTTTCTTTCGGGCGAAGGAGTCTCCGAGGTCGAGCGATGGGCTTTTCAGTACCTTAAGGGCGCCAGGCCTCTGTCGGCTTGCCTCTTGGCGGAAGGAGTCTCGGAGGCCTCGCTTTGTGGCTGTCTTGACTTTTCTTTCTCGGGCCAAGGAGTCTCCGAGGTCGGGCGAAGGCTTTTTCAGTACCTTAAGGGGCGCCAGGCTCTCTGTCGGCTTTGCCCTCTTGGCGGAAGGAGTCTCGGAGGCCTCCTGTGGTTCTACTGGTGTCGTGTTTGTCCTTTTACGTCAGTTCAGACTCTGTGTCATCACTGCGTTGGAGGCAAGGGAGCAGTAGCGAGCAGGAGGAGGCGCAAGCGCAGGCGAGGCGGAGGCAAAGGAGGAGCGTAGCGTGATCAGCGCAGGAGCAGAGCAAAGCGGAGGAGCAGGAGAAGGATCAGCGCAGGAGCGAGGCGGCGCAGAGGAACCTCTGGCACGCATATATTTAACTTATCGCAGAATATCGAATGGTAGAGAAGGCGTGGAGGACTTTTACCTTGACCAAGACGACACCGATCGTGGGCCACTTGATGAACGACATGCGTGCTTGCCCGAGAGTGGTGATATCTTCGCTGGGGGGAAATCGAGCACATGTGATAAAAAGTCTTCGTGGGCGAGTCCACCGCACCTCATGTAGCCCTTCCCCACAGTGACCATGCACAATGTCGGTCTCGTTGCATGGAAATGCAACCCAGCGTGCACCTCGACGGAAATCCATCCTCCGTCATGATGGTGAGTGGCACTTCGCAGCACCGCAAGAAGTGTACAACTTGAGGAAAAACATTGCGGGAGTTACACTCGTAGCTTTAACTCGAAAAAAATAATTATTACCTTCACCGGGACCGGTCTTATCATTTTGGAACCGCACTGCTAGGTCGGGCACGACTTCTATGACAAATGAGGGCATCCGGCTCGACTGGGAAATCATCGCCATCATCTCGGCTCTCAGCGATCCTCACGTGCCATCATCTCCCTCTTATCTCCTCCTCACGTCGTGTCATCTCCCCTCATCTCCTCCTTAATCTCCTCCTCACCGCTCCCTTAGTGTGTCCTTGAGGCGCCTCACGTGCTCGCCATGACCTTGATACGGCACTCGCAAAGATCATGTTCAAAGTAGGACTTCTTCGTGTGTCCCGCCACACGGCAAGCACCGCCCTTATGGTCGGACTTCCGATCGCAGACGACAGATGTCCTGCGACCCTTGGCTCAGAAGGTCCCTGTTCTTTTCACCGGCTTACCTCTTCCCGTAATAAGCTTAGCACGAATTAGATTTGAAATACAACAAGTTGGGTCAATTGTATTGTACTAAGTTAGATGTCTTACGATGGTAGAGACGACTTGAGCGGTAGCGTGGTTTGCAACTACAAGCCCGTCGAGTTTTTTTGTCCTCGCTAATACCCGCTATGCGTTCGCTCCTCGATATGTGGGAGTAAGGCATCACCGTCCGGAGTGAGCGCCTCCACGGCTTGTCGCGCCCACTCGCCTTCTTCCCTCATAGCCATTGCATCGAGGTGGTGCGGGTGCGTGTTAAGCCTCGACACGGTGTTCCTCTCTCCGCTTCGCCTCGGGCGCATTCTTCATCCTCGTGAACTCCGCCCAAACATCGGGGTCACAAATGGATACTTCTCGAATGGTGTACGGCCTTTCAAAGACGCATCTGTGCATAAGGGTCTTGAAGTGCCTCAAGGCCACACCCATCCTCTTCAAGCACACGCCTCGCTGTGGGTTCATCGTCCTCCTCTATAATCCATTTACTCTTAACCTCGCCCCACAACCGATTCTTCGCTCGCCAACGACTTCCTTTCTCCAATCCTTAATTGTTATGGGCACTTTCTCCCTCACCAATTGGCCAAGAAATGACCGGTATCGCCCTATGTACTTAGGAGGACCCGTGCACCCGTGGCATTGAAGCGGAGAACTGCGGCGTTCTCCTCAGAGCCCTTTGTTTGGTCCTCGGGTCTTCCTCACCTTACTCGCCCTTGAGTAATTGGAACCATGCTCGGCCCTCAAGAAGACCTTCTACTGTTCATGGCACGCCGATGCTCTCTAGTTGCGACATTTTGAGTTTTCTTATCGATAAGGTCATATGTGTGACATGAGAGAAAGCAATTTGAAGCTACTATATGCACTTGACAATAAATCTTGTAAAGGATCAACAGATAATTCATAGTATGCAATTGTTCCGAACAAAAGTCTATCTATTGACCAACTTAATAAGTTGGAATGATAATTCCTAATCTCTAAATTCGAACGGATACATGTGGGTTACGCAACTTAAACTCTAACCTCTGCTCAGATAAAAAAACAAAAGCCCATTCCATATGACAAGTGAATTTAGCACTAGCAGATGTTTACTTACACCAACAAGTTTCAGATTTCACAACATCAACAGAGAATTTGAGCATTAATGTACTAATGCAAGAATAGCAACACAAGAAGGTCAAGTTAGTGTTTACATAACATGCAATATCTCATGACCAACTAAATACGCACTCAACGATAACCCCTAATCTCTAAATAGGTTTGGTCCTAATCCCATTCGATATATGGTTCGGGCAAGTTCTTGTTGCATTTGTACAACCGGAGAAAATTTCAAGACATCTCACCGTTCTCCGTGATACACGCCTCGACAACAGTCAAGAGGGTGTGTATCCGGAGAACACCAGGAAACGCTACCAAATCAACTCGGTTGTACAACATAGCTCAGAACTTGCCCGAACCACATATCCTCGAACTGCCCAAAAACGGACAATTCGAGATCGCCATTATAAATATGCTATTCCAAAGATATTTATAAATAAGCACTCTCGAGCGAGACGAGGTTACGCAACCTAAACTCTAACATATGCCGAGATAAAACAAAAGTAACATGTTGAAAGTAAACACATGTCTAAACAAAAGTAATATGCTAAAAGTGAATATTACCAAGAAGCAAGAACTAAAGAAAATGACAAAGGAGCAAATTCTGAATGAGCATTTCACTTGTGAATGACAATTACACTAACCAAGTATATCACAATTATATATATATACCAGATCACAAGTTTGTTGTCACAAATCATCTATTACAGCCCCAGATATCCTCACAAAACACTTAAGCCCTCATGCAAGGTCCCCAAGTCAAACACATAGATCGGATTGTTGAAGTAAATTTATGTATTAGCAATTTTAACATGATTATATTTCCAAGTACAGCTTAATAACCATGGACTAGATAATTCATAACAATATATGTATGTGAAAAGGACTTTGACAGAAGATGTAACAAAGAAACTCAAGGTCATACACATGAACATGTACAGTACCATGAATAAATCAACTAACATAGAGCTCAAGTTGATTATTAGAGTGTTCTCGATGTCGGGTTGCCTTAAGAGGCCCTCCTCGCCACAATAGACGAGAAACAGATAGATTTGTGACAACCTTTCCACAATTTCAATTCAATACTTGACAGGTTTTAAGTTAATCAAATGTCACCAAACATGCACAGCTCAGAATCACTTCAACTACTTTATCGATAGAAATTAGCCCTCGCAATCTCATCGAATCATCACGTAATGAACACCTAATGAACTGAATTGAGACAAAGCAATTAACAAAGAATATAGCAATGAATATTACCAAGAAACAAGAACTAAAGAAAATGACAAAGGAGCAAATTCTGAATGAGCATTTCAATCGTGAATGACAATTACACTAACTAAGTATATCACAATTATATATATATACCAGATCGTCAAGTTTGTTGTCACAAATCATCTATTCCAATTCCAGATATCCTCACAGAACACTTAAGCCCTCATGCAAGGTCCCCAAGTCAAACACATAGACTGGCCCCTTTGCATTCACTTATCCTGACCTGCTAATACCATTTTCTAGAAATTTACCACATTGAAATCTATATATTGTAGAAAATGACGACATTGTATGCTCCTAATAATATAGCACCATTTCTATAACCGATAGCACGCAAAATCGATCCTTTGCTACATTCAGAACAAAACAACCCGGGATATTCCCCACGATCAACATTGCACTCAAAAACAATCGAGTCTTTACGAGCGATCGGGAGACCGAATCCCACCGGGAGGAGAGGTCGGCACATGTGAAGATGGCGGCGGCGTGATGTTTTGAAGATCGGAATCCCACCGGGAGCGGGGCGCTGGGCGTGGGCGGTGGGGGTGGCGTGGGGCGCCTCGGCGACGGCGACGGGCGGGAGGCGAGGCAGGCACCCAAGGGTGGCGTGGAGGCGGGGCGGCGCTTCGGCACTCAAGCGGTTAGGTTAAGCGCGTGGAGCAGGTCATGCGCTAATGGTTATGTGCCGTGGTTTTAAGAATTATGTTAGTCATTAGTATCACTTTTTAAGAAAACCGACATCGATGCTTAATCATTAGTATCACTTTTAAGAAAACCGACATCGATATTTCATCATTAGTATCACTTTTTAATAAAACCGACATCGATGCTTTATCATCACTTTTCTAATAGAACACCGATGTTAGTCATTAGTATCACTTTTTAATAAAACCGACATCGATGCTTTATCATTAGTATCACTCTTTTAAGAAAACCGACATCGATGCTTCCTCATTAGTATCACTTTTTAAGAAAACCGACATCGATGCTTCATCATTAGTATCACTCTTTTAAGAAAACCGATATCGATAGCTTCATCATCAAGATCACTTTTTAATAAAACCGATATCGATGCTTGATCATCACTTTTCTAATAGAACACGATAGTTAGTCGTCAAGATTACTTTTTAATAAAACCGACAATCGATGTAGTTTATTGCACTATTCCTTTTCGCACATCCGCAAGTTCTGAATTTTCAGATTTCATCAAAGAGAGAAAATGCCATAACTTTGTCATACATTGTTGAAATTATTAGAAATTTTGCGAAACATATTTTAGGATACCGCAAAACTTTTCATAAAATAATTTTTGGAAAAAGCGACCTCATTCAAGAAATATGCCAAAATTCATTTCAGAGACATGATTTGTGCTAAAAGCGAGAAAAGTCAAAACTTTTTCAAATTAATCTGAATTGTACGAAAATTTCCAAAAATGAACTTTCGACTATTTACAAGCTTTCCCAACAATAATTTTGTCAAATGGAATTTTCTTTCACAAATTATGGCACAAAGTGCAGATAAAGAGAAATTGCATGCATTTCCATCGAAGCCTCCAAACAAAGAATTAATCACCTTGGATTTACAATACTATTTTACATACATTATAATAGTCCATTTATTTACAATATTGCCCTTCATGATGATCTACTCGCATGTAATTGGCTCCATGTGTGTCGCCATCCCCGCTAAGACAAGCCCCATCTCGCAAATGAAGGTATCTCATCGAATTGGTTATACTCTTCTTCATCTACAACATCTTCAACTCCTACGATCCGCTCTTGCCATGAAGAACGACGGCAACCTTGATTGGCCGGATCGCGACGTAAAAGACTTGAGTTGCTTGCTTCGCAAGGACAAACGGATCATCTTTGTAGGCGAGTCTCATCGAGATCCACAATAGTAAAGCCTCTCTTGTCGACCTTCACTCCATGTGGAAGTCGCACCCACTTACATCGAACAATGGAACTTGGTATATTCCGTAATCGAGCTCCCAAATTTCTTCGATCATCCCATAGTAGGAGTTCATTGCGGTTGGGAGACTGCTGAGTGATGATCATCGAGAAAGCATTTATACTCACACCATCGCTTTTGGATAGTACTCTTGGCATCTTGACTCTCGAGTAAAAGGTGTAACTATTAATATCGCACCCGCCATGTCTCAGACATTAAATCTTGGTCCGTCACCAACCATTTTACATTCTCAAGAAGGAGACCTCCGCTTTTCTTTGAACCATGTGAGGAATCGATCATTGTGTTTCTAGCGATGGAAAGCTCATCCATTTGTGGATTCTCTTCCGTAATATCAACTTATGCCGCCGATGTATGGACGAACTTCAAGCGCTTATTCTCGCAAGATCGTGAAATGCGCCTTGCAATACATATCAAACCTCGGACTCATTAGTTTGGACCCAACGGTTCCTTTACCAAAGAAGTCTGCCTCATGACGAGATACAGAACACCGATTGCTTGTCTTTACCCGTAGTCCACGCAAAACTCAATAACCTCTTCATCCCATAACCTTCAACAATACTACCCTCAAGCTTCAATCGATTCTCACGCGACGACTTTAATATACCCATGTACCTCTCGAACGGATACATGTAACGAGGAAAGCGGGTCCACATATCTTAATCTCTCGACAAGGTGAACAACAAGGTGGACCATTACGCCAAAGAACGACGGTGGAAATGCATCTCAAGGTGACACAGAGTCTGCACCACCTCACTGTAAGTTGTCTAGTACATCGGGTCAATAACTTTGCAGAGATCGCATTGAAGAAATAACACAACTTTGTGATTGCCAACCCGACATCCTCTAGGAGAATATTTCGATTGCAACTGGGAGCATTTGGGTCATCAAGACATGGCAAATATGGGACTTCATGCCCAACAACTTCAAATCATCCATAGACACAAGCTTCTTAATGTTCATGAGTAGCCGATGTAACTTTAATACTTTGGAAACATTTGCAGAGATTTTCTTTCTCCTTCTTGGACAGGTGTAGGGTCGAGGATGCGCCTAGAGGGGGGGTGAATAGGCGATTATAAAAATCGATCCTCACTAACAATTCGCTTACTCCACCCCTATATCAAAACCTAATCAATTTATATATGCGAAGCGATAAAAGGTTTTGACAATTTAAAGCCTAAATCAACTAGGCTCACTAGTGCACTAGCTAAATTATGTCTCTATGTATGAATTGCTAAATTGATCAAATCAATAATACTAAGCAATTCTAATTCAAGCAATCAATACTATGCAAAAGATAAATACTTGAATGTAAAGAGACAAGGGACAACCGATATTTTTCCGTGGTGTTCGGAGACTTGCTTGTCTCCCTAGTCCACGCTGAGGCAACCCACACTTGGACCGGCTCCCGCCGAGCACCGCCTCTTTCCACTAGTCGTGGTTTTTCACGCTATGCGTAGGCTCAACCCGAACCTTCACAAACTTGCCGGGCTTCTCACACCTTGAGAGCTCCTGCACGACGCCACGCTGCCCAGAGTCGGCAACCTCCAAGACTAACAAGCCGCCTCCGCTTGAACTTCACCGAGCACAACACATGCGCTCCGGTGATCACCAAGTGCAACACATGCACAAGAGGTTTCAAATCACTCACTAATTGCAACACTTGCAATTAGCTCACTCTAAGCTCAAGAGGCAAAGGAGAAAGAGCAACACATGCAAAACACTCCCACACACACCAACAACACCAAAGAACCTTGCCCTAAGCCCCAAGGGGGTATTTATAGCCCCCACAAGAAAACTAGCCGCTTGGGGGCAAATGGGCGAATCACCTTTTACGGAACTACCGCCTCTAAGGGTCGGTAGTACCGCCAGAGTCTCAACGGTCGGCTTAACGGTTTCTAATCCAGATTACCGCCCTCTAAGGGCCTAGAGTACCGACTTTATGGTACTACTGCTCCTCCGAGCTGTAGTGCCTACCACCGAGCCAAAGAACATCACAAGATCTGAATAAAGCTATCGGCTGCAAACTCGCTAGTATCACAATCATGTAGATTATCAAGATTTATGTACTACCGCTTCCCATCGAAGCGGTAGTGCTGGTTTGACAGAGAAAATCAGATTTTAACTCCAAATCAATTTCTCCGAAACCTAACACTATTCTTTGAGCCACAAAGATGATCAACACATGATCATACACACGCAAAAACACATTTGCACCAACTTAGCTCATGCTCAAAGAATTTCAACCAAATTGCAAAAACGATTTCGCAATCAACTCAAAGTCTATTTGCAAAACGATAAGCAAATCAAACCCGAAGTTTATGAGATTAATCCCCTAGCCATGTGAAGGTCAACACGAGACCCACTAACTTGCCAACACCCGCTGTAAGCCCTACTCACATGCTCTCGAATTCGGACTCATAAACCTCGCTTTATTCAAGACAACTAACTTGCAAATAACACAATAAACATATTTCATGCTTGAGCACTACTCTTTGCAACACATGCAAAAGTCTAGCTCCAAGCAACCTCAAATCAAGATGCATGAACTCTTCTAAATTCAACACATGCAATTCTCTAGTTCAATGCAACACCAAAACCAAACTTCACACCAAAACTAAATCACACGATGAGCTCTTTACTGCAACACATGCAAGCCTCTAGCTCCATACAAACACACAAACACAAATTGCTTGAGCTCTCCTTTGCAACACATGCAAAACTTAGCTCCAAGCAACCACACGTTTTAAGAAAGATTGTTTTATAACAAAACATGAAGCTTCAACTAATGCAACACATGCAAAAGTGAACTTCACGCAAAAAGCCAACGCACTAGCTTATCACTTCTTGCAACACATGCAAATCAAAGCATTATGCGAAAACCAAATGCAACCAATCATAAGTTTAACCCATTCGCAACACATGCCAAATGGTTAACCCATATGCAAAAACCAAATCAAATAAGATTTGAGCTTGAGTGAACGCGAATGAGATCACCAACACATGATGAAGCTCAAGCAAAGGAACGACCCTCTTAATAGCACGGCGATAAAACCTTAGACTCAAAGACTATAAAGTCCTTAGCCTATCTAATTATACTTTCGCCACAAGACAAGCAATCCCTTTGGGGTCTTTATGATCATCGCTTTGATACCCCCTGACCATCACTCGACTCCTCTTCGATCCACTTGACGCCCATCAACTCATGATGCCGCCCTTGTCCCGTTCTCATCATCTCATCCATCTTTGGACCTAACTTAATCACAACTCATACAAATAGTTAGTCCAAGATGCACGGTTGTCTCAATTATCTCTTGCAATCCATTAACACATAATGGATGCCTTTAGATCAATTGAGCACAACCTAAATCAATTGAAATGATTTAATTGTGTCTTAAGTACAATAATGCAACTCATGCTTTATTATACTTAAGAACTATTCATTTGTTCTCAATTAATCCCAAAACACCATCAACACATGATGAAGTGTTCTTTAATGATTAACAAGACAAATGAACTCAATTTAAATTATCATTTAAATTGATATGAGTATATATTAACTACACAAGTTTTCATATACTCATGTTGATGAAAAGTAATGATCCATTATATGTAAACTATATGGAAATGATCATTAATCTAAATCATCAACTATAGAATACACCCCACATGTATATGTGCATAGATATAATTGACTTGGACATAATATGCACATATCCAATTTGATCGTATTGGAGTATATCCTATATTACCATGAATATACTTATAACTAGGCAATTTAAATATATACTCAAGGATTTAGTTTCTTTGTCTTGATCCTTATGTGTGTCAATAACGAATCGATCAATACAAAGAGAATTTCAAGTTAAACTACAAACTCCCCCTAAATATGTGCATCCATGTAATATATGGATTGAGAAACATAATGCACATTTTGTGGTAAATGTAATGGGGACATTCATACTTTAACTTGACTCCAAAGTATGCAACTAATGTTAGAATGAATACATATACATACCTCGGGTTTTCCATTTTTCAATGCGATGAGACTAATCAAAGATATTCTAAATAAACAAGTTAGTCTCGATATAAGATTTGTCATTAATAACAATATCGCATTAATGGATAATCACAATATTAGATTTGTCATTAACACCAAAACCATAACTAATGAAGGTTGAACTTACAACAGGGTGTAGCATGCAGCAGGGATGTACGAGCCTTTTCCATCCTCCTCTATCACTGCAAGTCTGGGCCTGATTCCCATGTAGGCCATGTCGCGACGAGCATTGACACCATCTTTGGTCTTCCTGTATGTTCAAGCAGATGCCAACCAAGTTGTCGCAGACATTCTTCTCAACATGCATGACATCAATACAATGCCGACATCTAACTCCTTCCAAGACGGTAAGTCCTGAATATTGACCTCTTCTTCCAAATGGTCCTAGGATCTAACAGATTTACGGCTCTTCCGTCTTCAACATCGATATCCTCTACACGTGAATATACTTGGCTTCCACTCATAGGTCATGTGCCGAACGGACTTCCTCTTCCCATCAAATTTGTCATCCATCTTACTAGATCGATGACTTCGAGGTAGAAACCTACGGTGACCCATATACAGCTTTTCTTGAATTCGCAACCATAGACTCTCGGCCTCTCTTCACAAATAGGACACGCTTTGGCTCCTTTCAGATCAGAATCACGCCAAATTACCGAGGGCCGGAAATCATTTATGGTGCAAAATACCATAGTCTGTAGGGTGAAATGCTCTTTGTACGCATCCCACACGACGACCCCTCATTCCACAATTTTACCAAATCCTCGATCAATGGTGCAAGGTACACATCAATATCATTTCCTACCGTTTGGGTCCCGAGATTAGTAATGACATCATGATATACTTCCGCTTCATGCACGACCAAGGAGGGAGGTTGTAGATACACAATGAATCGCCAGTGTCAGGACGATCGCTCATGTTACCAAACGGATTCATTCCGCTTCGGACTCAACCCAAATCTTATGTTCCTCATTTCGCACCAAACTCCTCATGTTTCCAATCGATGTTTCTCCATTGAGCCGAATCGCCAGGTGTCTCACTTGCCATCTTCTTTCGAGACTCGTAATGCCAATGCAACAATTTTGCCTCTCTGGATTTGCAAACAACCGCCCAGACGGGAATGATGGGCAAGTACCACAATACCTTGGCCGGTGCACCTTTAGTGATGACCTCTTCACCGTCATGTTGCCCGGCTCTTACGCTTCTTGTCGTTACGCTTCTCCTTTTGTTTGTACCGGCACACCGCAAACCGGACAAACGTGCAGCCTCGATGTGCGTTAAGACAAGATGCAATCATTCGGACATGCATGTATCCTTTCTATTTCCATTCCCATGGGACATAGTAGCTTCTTCGCTTCATAAATGCTTGTTGGCAACTCGCTTCCCTCCAAGCAGATCCGATAGAAGAACTAGTAGTGCATTGAAACTTGTATCCGCCCAACGGTGTTTTGCCTTCGCTCGAACAATGCAAGGACCGAACCCAACTCGTGTATTCCGCTTTGCAACCCGTGAACAGCGGTTTGGCATCGCTCTTCTATCAAGCTTTTAAACTTTTCAAACTCTCTTCCGTAATTACCTCCACATCCTACAACATTTGCTCTAAATTATCCTCCTCAAACATATCAGTCCGCAACTCGTCATCCGGTTCCACCATATCTTCGTTGCATATCGGAGGGTACTACCGCCTCCCCGTGATGGATCCAACATGTGTAATTCCTCACGGCCACGCCGAATCGTGGTCCTCAATTTGAGATGAGTTGTTAAATCTCCTCGATTGGTGCAATCAATGCAAGGACAATATATGAAGTTTACACCCTCCTCACCATGTCGCTTCGCAATTTTTTGAACTCCTTAACACCCCTCTCAAATTCAGCACTCACATGGCTTTTCCGATACATCCATTCCTCACGGTCCATCTGCAATTAAATTTCGCACAATAAATTAAGGAAAAATCGAGGCGACAACTAGCTATAGCTATTTTAAATATTGAGACATCATTTCAATTAATATTACCTTTGCAAAATAGTGGATGTGTTCTAAGATATATAAATGTACTCACGATCGATACCTAGCTTCTTCTCCGGTTTAAAGCTTCCAATTCCTACATAAGAGACATAAATTTTAACATCAACAACGATATCAAATAATCTAATTATATAGCTAGTGCAAGAGCTTGCAAATCTTTCGTACAACGAAACAAATCAAGGGTATCAACGATGACTCCTAATCTCTAAATAGGTTAGGTCCTAATCCCATTTGAGGATATATGATTAGGGCAAGTTCTAAGCCGTTGTACAACTCAGAGAAAATTTGGCTGACATCTCCATTGTTCTCCGGATACGCCTCGACAACAGTCAAGAGGGTGTGTATCCGGAGAACACCAGAGAGACGCTACCAAATCTACTCGGGTTGTACAACACACCAGAACTTGCTCGAACCATATATCCTCGAATTGTCCAAAAACGTGGACAATTCGAGATCGCTCATTATAAATATGCCCTTTCGTTCAGCATATTTATAAATAAGCACCTCGAACGGGAGGCGAGGTTACGCCGCCTAAACTCTAATAACAGCTACTACATGATAGCAATAATAATTCCATATATATAAACAGAGATCGCACTACAAAATTAAATAGATATGCGCTTGTCAAATAAAGAGTGTGAAATCTGAAAGCACGTACACAATTCCAAAGGCAACCTAAACTTTATTGACGACATATCGAAATTACCAGAGCAAAATTGAAGGGGTTTAAAGAATTGCTGCTCACATTTTGAAGAAAACCGCAATAGAGGGTAAAAAGAGGGGAATCTCCTCAAGATATGGTTTCAATTTTGCCCTCTTAATACCCACCCATGAGGACTTCAAATTTTCTCACCCAACTATTGCTTCCAACCACACAATATGAGCTATTTTCTCGGGTGGCGGCGAAGAAATCTCCTCTGGAGCAAAAATAGAGAAGAGTTCAGTGCGAGTGGTATATATAACCTAGCGAGGCACATCAGAATCGGTTCTTTTCAAAAAGCGATACTGATGTGCACATCACTATCACTTCTATGAAAAGCACCGATTCTGATGACCGTGCACATCACTATCACTTTTTAGTAGAGAACCGATTCGGATGTTCCAGTGCTACATCACAATCACTTATAATCTCAGAACCGATAGTGATTATTACTAACACCCCTCTGAAGTTACTTATCACAATCGTTTTTTTCGAAAAACTTAAAAACCGACACAGATACAGTGATAGTGATGTGTCATTCTGTAGTAGTGATGTGGATTTATCTTCGATCTCCGTCTAGAGACGTATTCGTTTGTGCGCATGTAAGGATCTGTTTGTTTTTTGTTTTGATTTTGGCTCTGACATCAAAAATGAAATAAAAAACAAACAGCCTGATTCTAGAAATCGATTTTCACAATCCAGCTCATCCATATACACTAGAATCCACAATTCACTTCATATATGCTTTTAGATTTCAGTTTTTAAAGAATCAACTTCTCTACAATCAAATCAACTTTTAGAGAATAAAAAAAACAAACGTACCCTAAATCTTCCTCTAATGGAAAAGAAAAAATCAACAGCTAGCGTACGATGATTCTAAGGGTTTGTGTACAGAAATTTTAACAAACGATTCATGGCTCTCCGAAAAATAATTCTCCATCTATGTTTATCATTTCGCATACGTGTACTAAAGTAAACATACGAATATTTATCCGGATTCGATCAGGGATCGTGTACGGTGTCAAGCTATACGGAATGCGCCGCGTTGAAGTCGTATATACACCATCTAATAGACGTTGGGAATGCCGGCCAACGAGTGAAGCCATCTGTCCCTCTAGGCGATTTCACGAAAAAGCCTCTCCGTTTCTTTAAATTATGGATAGGTTCCTGTAAATTATGAATAGGTCCTTTGTAATTTTTTGTGAGGGGAAGATATTTTTTTCTGAATCGCATTTGGGTCCCTCCTGACACGTACACCCCGGATGACAACTTGAGAAGGCAACGGCGTTAATGTAACATGCTTTGTGCAGTGCCGTATTATTATTATTGCCTTTCCTGTATTTTCTGAATTTTCTAGATTTTTTTTGATTTTTGCTTCATTGAAAAAGAGTAACATTGTCAGAATTAAATGAAAATAATTATGACTTATCTCCAGCTAAAAATTTTATATTATCTTCTAGAGCCGTTAATGCACCTACAGTATAATTTTCAGAAATTAATAAATTATTTTGTAATATTTAAAAATTCAAAAACAGAGAGAATTGAAAACTAGTACTCTGAATTTCGGAATTTTTATTAAATAATGGAGCAATATTTTAAACTAAAAATTTTACATAAGAATCTTTAGCTCAAATAAATTTGAAAAACAAAATTTCAAAAATTTATAAAAATATTTGGATTGTCTGATAAATCAAAATCCGAAATCAGAAAACTGTGCAGAGCAGATTGTCAGAATTTTAATAAAATATGTAAACATTATTTTAATCCGAAATTTCTATAGTATCTAGATAACCTCCAATTCATTTCACAAAAAAAAATTCATAAATATTGAAGTGACGTAAAGCCTCAATTTCGCAATTTCAAAACGCAAAATCAGTGCTTTCGCGTTTTGAAATGGAGAAATTGAGATTTCGCATTTTCAGGTAGAGAAATTGGTGTGTTGTATATTTCTAAAAATACAGGACGTTTTTTTTTTTGTATAAAATATGAAAGTTTCCCATCGATCTTACATCAAAATCATTGACGTGCACCATCCGATATACATGATCACCCAAGCGATCGACCGAGCAGCTCCCGTCACGTCTCGTGCTCTCACTCCATTGGGAAACCACGTCTCACCAACCATTGCCCTTATAGCCCTGACAATTGAGATATCCTAATGATTTGTGCCTGGATATTCGAAATTTTTAGATACATTAGAATATTTTTTTATACACGTGCAATATTTTTTAGCAACGTGTGCAATATTTTTCTTCGACAAACAGTGAAATTCACTACAGTAAACAGATATTGTAAGCGTTCAAATAAAATATTGCACATGTAAAAAAAATATTATAAAAAATATTCGATGAAATAAACAGTGATCGTATCTCCCTTGAGAAATTCGATGACATGCAAGTATCAAGAGACACCGGCCAGTTGGCCACCCCCGGTCCAGTCCCCCGGCAGCGGTAGGAACCCGGCCAACCGTACGTGTTGAGTTTGTCCGTAGCACACGCATGACACATTGACACATCAGACTCGCTCCTGGCTTCAAACAACTTGCATATGCGGTTACAGCTACCATCTATCCTTGGATAAGATTGCCCCTAAGATTGCCTCTTCCAAGTACCTTTCGAGATTGTCTTACCGATGTGTCTGTACGGAGATCCTTGCAGGCTTGTCCGCTCTTGAGAAATTCCAACTTGAAAGAGGAGGTATTGGATGTGCCGCAACTACATGACTTATCCTTAGCAGGACAGAAGGGAGGAGGCCATAGTGGGCCGGCACCATATCCTTAGTGAAGGCAGCGTGAGTTGCAGTTTTTCACGGTCTAAAGAGCTGTTTTTCACCGAGGGCGATAGAGCAGACGAGGGAGTACGGGAGGCAACGCATGGTATATTTTTTCAATTTTTTAAAAAATTATTGTACTAAATTTTTTTTGTTAATGCTTCAAAATTACAATGAATTTGTGAATGAAATTAATGTACAAAATATCTACCTTAAATTTAATTTTCTAATATTTTACAATTTTTATACGTTTTAATACTATAATTTTCAGAAAGAAAATAACACACCTATTTTCGCCAGATGGCCACACCGTTTGGCGCCAATATTTTCGCCAAACGGTGTGACGAAAACCGTTTGGTGAAAATAGGGTGACCTCGATGATTAGGATTAAAACCGCGTAATAATGACGGATTAACTTATTTTCGCTGAATGATTTAGCGAAAATAGTATTTTCACCAAACGGTTTGGCGACGATGTATTATTTTTGTAATTTTTTAAATCCATGTATTAATGTCACAATTTGTTTAAAAAATAATATTATTTAAAATAAATTCGTGTTCTCCATCGCACACGGCGGCACACGGCCATACCGAAGCTTTCCCACTGCCCCAAACACACGCCATGACGCCTAAACGCCACACAGATCATCACAAATGCCGCTCAGCGTTTATAAATATGAGAACCGTACGTACGTATGATTGGTCCCGATTCCCGAACTTGGCGAGAGAGAAAAGAAAACAGGAAAAATATCTCATGCAATCACCTCTCGGTGACTATCTGTTGAACTAAAAAGTTTCAAAAATTCTGAAAAAAATCATGGATGTACATCTCAACTTACCCCACCTACATATAAAATTTCATGATCAAATTCATCTTATACTATAAGACAAATTTCGCATAAACAGTGATTTTTTACTGTTCATCACTATTCATTTTTGCTGCTTGTTTTTTTTGTAACCGCTAGTATAGGATGAATTTGATTATGAAATTTTATATGTAGGTGGGGTAAGTTGAGATGTACATCCATGATTTTTTTCAAATTTTTTTGAAACTTTTTTTAGTTCAGTTGCACGATGATTTCACGGAGGGGGGTTGCACCGGATATGTTGCCAAGAAAACAGCAGCGCAACACAACACCGAGGCGAGGGCGACAGAAGAAAGAGGAGGGAGAGATACAATTCCGGGGGCGCGACCAATTCCTCTCCTCCTTCTATTCCTCTTCCTGTGGGACGGCAAGAACAGGAATAGGGGAGCGGGGAAACTTGCTAGCTCACGCGGGCGCCGCCGCCTTCTGTATACATTGGACGCTTCTCCCCGGCGAGCGAACTTGTGGGTTGAGCTGGTCGCCGGAAGCCGAGGCCGAGGATGGCGAGGTTCATCCTGAACCTGGTGGAGCTCGGGGTCAGCACGATGGTGCACCTGCTCTTCGGCTTCTACGTCTTCAGCACGGCCGTCGCTGCGGACTTCTCGCAGGTGGCCGCGGCGTCCGGGTGCCTGCTGCGGCGCCCGGCGGCGGGGCTCGTCAACGTCGCCGTGGCGGGGGAGGAGGAGGAGCGGAGGGGCGCCGCGCCCGTCGTGCTCGACGGTTCGCCGCCGCCCATCGTCCTCGTCCACGGCATCTTCGGCTTCGGCAAGGGGGTATGTATGCGGCCCGCGGGGCAGTTTCGGGGTGGGATGGGTGTTTGGGTAAATGCCACAGAGGCTTGCTCACGCGCTCGTTTTCCGCCTTGTTTCTGCGTGCAGAGGCTCGGGGGGCTGTCCTACTTCGCCGGCGCCGAGAAGAAGGACGACCGCGTGCTTGTGCCGGATTTGGGATCGCTCACCAGCATCCATGACAGGTAGGTGGGGTGGGGTGGTAACAAAGTTCCGCGATCATAGATAGATCATACATACCAAATGTTTCCATTTGGTGGTTGGCCACTTCTTTAAGCATGTCTGGTTATCTTAAATTTGCTGCTTATGATTTGTTATGGTACTTGTGAAAAGTACTATCTATTAGTATAATACCGTAAATTTGATTGTTTGGGAATCTGGTGATTCTTGGCTCTGCAGGGCGCGTGAGCTGTTCTACTACCTCAAGGGAGGGCAGGTGGACTACGGCGAGGAGCACGGCAAGGTTTACGGGCACGCGCGGTTCGGGAGGATCTATGATACAGGTGAAGATTTTGAAAAACATAAATCATTTCTACGGGCTTTTAGGAATTCTGATTTATAGAGTTCTCTTATTGTGTTTGTAATTGGACGCAGGGCATTACCTGGCGTGGGACGAGCAAAACCCGGTGCACTTCGTGGGGCACTCGGCCGGCGTGCAGGTTGTGAGGGTGTTGCATCAGATGCTTGCCGACAAGGTACACAAGAGATTTCAGATTTTACTCAGAAATGGTAGCTCTTTGTTGTTGGTGGTGGAATGCTCATGCTTATCCTGTGCTTTCTCAGGTGTGGTTCTTGTGATTTGAAGTGCATGCATGATGTTTTGGTTAATTGGGGTCTCTGTTAAAGCGTTTTTGTAGGAATGGTCCAAGAATCTATTTTTAGTGTGGCCAACATCCACAATCCATTCTTAATTTGCTTTTGTTTTGTACCTTATGTTGTTTGGCAGTGCACTTTTGCAACTAAATTGAGCATCTATGTTTGATTGCATGCCCCTTTCTTGGCTTTATGCATGTGGCATGCTGGTCTTGCTTGTTGCATGTCTGTGCCGGCAGCTTGGTGGCATGTTGTTGTGTTTCGAAACATGAAAGCTTTAGTATCTTGTGGAAATATAATTCTAACACATTGTTTGGTACTAATCTCAGGCTTTCCCTGGGCATGATACTTCTGAAGACTGGGTTTTGAGCCTTACTTCCTTGTCGGGTGCGCTTAACGGAACCACGAGAACTTACTACGACGGCATGCTGTAAGCGTTGTCCGAAACTCATACAGATTAAGCGGTTAATGTAATTCCATCTTGGTGTCTTCTCTCCTTACCTTTTTCACCTTGTTTCGTTTTCCTGTTACTTTCAGGGCTGAAGATGGGAGATCAGTGAAATCTATTTGCCTTCTCCAGCTCTGCCGGCTCGGAGTTATTGTCTATGATTGGCTGGACATTCCTTGGCTGAAAAACTACTACAATTTTGGTTTTGATCACTTTGAGATGTCACGGAGGAAAGTGGGTTTTTCGGGTCTAATTGATCTGCTGCTGGGGCACACCGGGCCATTTGCCTCGGGAGATTGGATTCTGCCTGACCTCACAATCCAAGGATCTCTAAAACTTAACTCTACATTGAGGACCTTTCCCAATACATTCTATTTTAGTTATGCTACAAAGAGAACAAGAAAGCTATTTGGGATTACAGTGCCCTCGAGTGTCCTTGGAATCCACCCAATGCTCTTGTTGAGAGTCCTCCAGATGTGTATGTGGCGGCACCCTCAAAACGCACCTCTACCTTACAAAGGATACAGGTGTATCCTCTGCTCCATGCTGAATACATAGATAGTACTACTTACAGTTCCCCTTTTCCTTGAAAAGAACTTTACGATTCATTATTTGGTGCATGTTCTTAACCTGGATGCTGATGATACGTAGGGATGAAGATTGGGAAGATAATGATGGGGCTTTGAACACAATTTCCATGACGCACCCTCGCATTCCTATAGAGCATCCAAACCGTTTTGTAGTGGATGATTCTGACTGCCATCCTTTGCAACCTGGGATATGGTTAGTACCCTGATTCAGCATCTTGGTTTAATGGTGGAATTAGCTAGCTTTGTTTCACTTATTTCAACAAACAAACACAACTGTGCGTGCATTTGTTCTCTTGACAATATTGAGCAAATTTGACACTGAATTCAATTGGAAGATCAGGTCATGTCAGGAATAAAGAGATTTTATATAATTATTTTTGCTTCATAAATAGAAAAAATTGTGTGCTTACATAATTGCCCCATTGATTATGAAGGTATTACAAGATTATTGAAGCTGATCACATTCTTTTCATCGTAAATCGGGAAAGAGCTGGAGTGCAGTTTGATTTGCTGTATGATGGCATTTTCCAGCGCTGCAGAAAGCATGCATTTAGGATGAGCCCCCCTACTGTACCAAACGAAACGAGTCAATATCATATTACACCCAAAGCATTCTAGGTAGTAGAGAGGAAGAAACAAGCGACCACGGTGCTTTTTTTCGCTTCTCTTCATCTCCGGCCTCCATGTAGATGTAACTTCAACATTGTAAACTGTAAATTACATTGTTCATTTGATGAACATTGCATACTTCTCCGGCTCTTGAAAGGGGAGTTCATGGTGACTGTTTGGCACCAATCTTGCGCCTGCTACGTTTGCTGTTCGCTGTCCTTACAATACAATGCATGGAAGGAAGCTTGCATAGGATTTACTTTCCTGTGTTGATTCTTCGTAGAAGTGAGCAGGAGATTATGGATGAACACCAGCATTTGTCTGGGACCTGAATGGGGGTTATTAACTCACATGTGCCCCAAAAAGTGGTTTGTACATACTGAGGGTTGTAACCAATAGAATAACTTTGTGATAGCAATAGTTTTGGTGGAAAAGTCGCTTGTGGTTGCATTTGGTGGCTATATTTGTGCGTGGAAATATATAAGGGTTGGATATATTTGTTTGTCCGGAGTCTCTGTACCAGCTGGACAGCCCGCCCTGGACCTGTATTATGGATGGCTGTTATCATTACCACCGACTACAGCCTTTTCTTGCAAGTGTCTTGTGATGGTGTGTATTGCAAAAGTTTTCGATGACACGAGTGCCATGTTCCTGCTGGTGACCGGTGCATCTGCATGCTTTTTTTTTCGAGCCTGCCATTCATAGAAACGAATTTGCAAAATTAACTCTGCCTTCAACCGTAAAAGCAAGGCCGACGATATGTATCATTTGCCATACTCCCGAACAGCAACATTGAGCTACCGCAGTGCTGCCGTACCTCCGCAGGATAGCCAATTTAATTAAATAGTTAATTAATTAAAAGTGATTAAATAGTTTATTGATAGCCACGGCAGGAGCCTGACGTAGCCCCCCGTGGCGTGACTGGCGAGTGGGTCTCGTCTTGCTATGTATGGGAGCGCTGCGCGATTGTAAAGGAGATTATTTTTACTAATTTATTTGAAAAGAGTTAGTTTTGAAAAAAAAAAGAGAGGTGTAGGAGGCCTAGAAAGTGTAGGCTTCATGACTGGTGTTAGTCTCCACTTCGCAGTTGCTGCTTCTTGCCTAATTCCTAGTGAGAACATGAACGGTGATCAAGCAATTGACATCAATGTCAATCACTGTCCGTGTATATTCATAGACTATCACTTAGTCGGTAATGCTTCTAAGAGAGAACCACACTTATACTACACTCTTTAGGTCTGTTTGTTTTTATGTAAATTCTGTATTGTCCTTATAAGAGGAATAAAAAATAAACAGACTGATTCTAGTAATTGATTTTTATAATCCAGTCTACCTATATACACTAGAATCCACAATCCTCTTCATATGTGCTTCTGTAGATTATGAGGAATACAAATACGAGAATACCACTAAAAATTCCAAGTAACTACCCACTAAATACTATCCTAGAATCCAGAATCAGCTTTACGGCTTTTGTTCGTGAATGCTTTCTAGGTGGATCACGTTTGACACATTCTGTAGTATGCCTTTTACTACGATAGCAACGAGGTCCGTATGAACAAAGGTCCGGCGTCGCAAAATAGTCCCTGTTTTCGACCCCCAATCTTGCGATACATACCGTGATACCGATGTACATCGTTTCACTGTCTTCACATATCGAAGCGGCATAGAAAGATCAAATCTCCTACAAGCATCCGTTCAGGCGTCAGTAGAACAGAGTATGCGGTGAAGTTAGCATGCATGTCTACTTCTCTCTAGGAGACAAAAAGGGCGAATGTGCCAAACGAGCAGCAAGCATGGTTTGTGTGGAGGAAAGCATGCGTCTCTGCAAATGCAATCGTCAATTTTCCATGCAACCATGGTCCCGATCATGGTCCATCTATATTGTCTTGCAGCTGTACGTAAGCAGAACTCAGGGGAGGTGCATGGGCCGGCCGGCGTCACCAAGTTGCGACCCCACCTACGGCCGGCGTGACCGCGTGAACTTGAGCTTCCTACGTCTTGCCACACGCCACCGCGCGACGCTAATCTTTTGGAGAGGAACGTCAGCGGTCAGCCCGCTATTGAGCAGTTGGCTGAGGTGAGGCACAGACGAGTTCTGTCTGCCGATGCTTGGGACGGGCCGGATCTCCCCGAGAAACATGGTGGCGCGTGCGCGAGAGATGAGAACAGTACAGCACTCTCCGAGGTCTGTCTCTTCGTCAGGAAGAGGCGCGATGGAAGCCGCGCGCGCGGGGCTCACTCCCTTTAGCCGGGCGTGCATGCTCGTCGATCGGCGGTCGATCCGCCGCATCGGGGCATCAGGCATCCTCGATTTCCTAACAGCATGGTTCCTTTCAGAATGTTCTCAAATCTCCCGGTTAGAGACTTCCAGTCACTGGAGCCCATCCGTATGACATGTCTCGATGGGAATTGGAGCGATATTAGTTGCGCCCAGGTGCTACCGACCGCAGCAAACAGAATAAAACGAATAATCCGTTGAGGCTTGAGAATGCAAGGTGCTCAATTTTTGTCAGATACATCTTCATGAACAAGTTGCATAAATCTTGAAGCAAACGAAGGGATAAGTAATCACATCTATCCTTCATACATACTTTAATATTTATACAACTTTTAAAAAGAAAATCATGGAAGCACCTTTCGTAGAGTATATGTTCATTTTGTAACCAGATCAGTTTGTCCTCCAAGTTAACCTGCATTTGTGCAATACTTTTCTTATACATGAGGTTCAATATAGTCTTTGAGATTAGTAATATCCACTTAGTTTTTGGCCCGAGGCTTACCCAAATTCTAGCTCCGCCACTGTCTACTCATACCCAATATGAAGATCACAACACCCTTCTAGGACAACATTTTCTGACCGTTTCCATATACTATAGTTGATACAAAAATATAGCTCATTACCTGAGTGTAGTGATTTATCTTTATCTTCTAGCTTATGTAGAGGTCTCTACCGGCCAATATCCTTCTCCACGGCACCTTTTACCCATCTCATATATTCATGCATCACCGGCTCCATTCATTGGATGAGCCATTTCAATACATCAATAATAATTACTGCCTTAGCAGTTCATTATCATACCATCTTTCCAACAACATCCGATTCAGGGTTTTCTTAAAAGATATTTTCACATGCACTGGTGATATCGCGTATAAGTAAATATGTTTGATTGAGATTATTAAATATGGTCAAGAGATTGCTTGCCTGAATTTGGGTGAAAGAAAATATGCGTCTTCACACGGTTGCTGAAGGTTATCACTGGTCATATTTGATTTACTTCCTGAAACTAGAGAAGGGTTTTATGGTGTCCAAAGTTTCTTTGATTCCTGTTAGTTAGATAATTATATAATGCTTGATTTAACTTGAGTTATATTTATTCGGTGTATTTTAATCTAGTTTATTTTGAATTGATCCTATTTTTGAATTGACATATTTTTATTTTGGCTTATTTTAATTTGCGTCATTTCTTGACCTAATATGTCTTTTATATTTTAATTATTGGGATGGTCACTAGCACTTTGTTTTAATTTATTATTTAATTACCCTCTTATTTCAGATTTTCTTTCTTTCTTTTCTTTTCATTTCCCCAACCAGTCGGCCTTATCCTCAGCTTTCTCCTCCTCCTCCTCCTCCTCTCTCTCTCTCCCCCTCTCCTTTCTCCATTCACATCGCCTCCGCCGCCTTGGGGTCTTGGTCGCCGGCCTGCACCCTCGCCGCTGGCCCCCTGCTAGCACTGCCCTGCGTCGGCCTCTACTGCGGCCACGCCACCTCAAGTAGGCCCCGCCTGCTCACGGGCCGCCTCGTGCGCCCACCCCTTCATGCCTTTCTCGGACTCTATCGCCTCCCTGGGAGGGGGTTTGCTTCCCCTGGGCCTCATGCTCAACGTGGCTTGTCCCGGCCATCACTTGCTTGCACACCCCCAGGCTATCACGCCCAGCCTCTACCGCCACCCTATCTGAGCACCTCCCCGCCACTTGCCGCCTTACGCCAAAGTAGCCCAACTTGCTCTTCCCTCGATGCCTCACGGCCGCTCTCCTCTCTACTCCAGATCGCCATGGCTCCTCATCCACACTGCCGACCCTCGGTGTCCGATTTACTTTACTGGGATGTTCTCGATTACTTTGTATGCTTGTCTAATTTTTATTTGAGTTGTTATTCCTCTATTGATGATGATTTGGGGGTTGTGCTCAAGGCTTGGCGGTGCAGCGACGACACCCAGAAGCCTCTCGTATGCCAGGGAGTATGAGGTGGTTGTCGAGCACACGCTGCGATGCTCCTCGCTACCACACCCACTGAGACCAACGGTATACCCTAGCCTCTCTATTGGCTACCCTTTTCTACTTTACTTGTTCCCTATTGCTCCTAAGTTAGCTTAAGAAGTACATGAAAGCACCCGGTGATGTTGAAGGTCCTGATGGGGTGTTTTGTTGCCTGGCTGCCTCCCTCCCCTTTTAACCTCATTCAATCTTATCTTTTCACTATGGTTGATATTTTGGCACTATGCATGCATGGTTATGGCTACCTAAAAAATGTAGGTTTGTTTTATGCTAGATGATGAAATCTAAATTTTAGCGAGAGGTGCCGACTGGCCCCGAACAATCTGGTATCTCGATGAACGATACCAACTCATTCGGGTCTGACAGCAACTCCCTTTAATCTTGTAAGTTTTAATTCATTTGCCTTTCGATTATATATGCATGAATGACTAACTCCTTTTAGGGATTAAGGGCGAAGACCTGCAGAAGCTTAGTTTTTAGGAGATTTGAAAATTCATGTGCTCTTTATTTTTTATGTAAGTGAATATTCATGTACATTGCAATGTAAATAATCGTATGACTTTATTATGAATGAATAAGAATGATGATCAGTCCTTGTGGATTACTTTAATTATATGTGTTAATTTTGTTGATGTTCTCATTTGCATGGATAAATTTCTAAGTTGTTTCAATCCTAGCCGCCACCTACGTACTTCTGCAGCCGCTTCCCCCAAGAAGAGCAAACTCTACTCTCAGGGTGGCCACCTTATAGCTGCTTGTGACGCCCCGGCTTCTTCCTGGATAGCTGTTGCCTTCTCTCCCGATCTATGCATCGCCTTTGTGTTCGACGAACGGTGGATGGCGCCGCATAGCAAAGGCGCGCGCCCACCACTCGCTCGACTCCCTCCACCGCTGACCGCCTTTGGCCATTGGTCAGGGCCAGGAGCTCCGCCTCTGCCGACCGTCGACCACCTCTGACCTGCTTGTCTCCTTCGTGCTCTCAAGTCGGCCTCCTCGTCAGCATCTCCCTTACCGAGTCCCACGACTTCGTCAAGGCCAACAGCTTCATCTGCGCCATCTCCAAGCTTCGTCTGCAGCTTCGTCATGGCCAGTCTAGCCACAGCTACCGCCACCGGCACCGATGCCTGCTCTACTCCTCCGGTCGACCGCAGCGCGATGTCGACACCAACCGACCGATGCCCGACACTCTCCACCGCATCGCCTGGTCGGCACCACTCGATTTCACCCTTGCTAGCTTTTCCCGAAAGGAAGAAGTCTGATTAGATTCCAATCGAATCCTAGAACTGGTTTTATTTCGGTTTTGGTCTTAATTTCGGCTTGCAACTCAGCTCGACTGGATCGGCTTGGCTCCTTGGCTGACTCCGGCTTATTCCATCGACTTGGCTTCAGTTCCTTCGTTGGCTTACACTTGAAAACTCCAGCTCTTCAACTCTGTTTCGTCTTAGCTTGGCTTTCGTTCAGCTTTGGCTCTTCGGTTTTCAACTCCGGTTCTACTTCATGTCTAGATGTTGTTGCTAGTATTCTTAGTTATCCTTTGAGGATTTTTTTTTCTCCGGTTCTTTACTTCTGTTGCGTCCATACAAGTCTTTAGCGTCTATCTTTGAGTTCATCTAAGCCGTGCAAGTCTACAAATTCCTTTTGCATGACCGCAATCGCCACTCTTCTCTTTGAGCCATTGCAGATCATAGAAGTCTTTATAAGGTCGTTGCGTTTCTTCTGCACCGTGCCTCTGCCGCACTTCTAGTGCATTGCGCTCCCGCTATCTCGAGCTTCGATCTGTGCTGCCATGCTTCTATCCATCTATCTTCTGCTTAATTTGACAAATCTCTATTTGTGTCAATATAATCTTCTTTGTCATGCTATCATGGTCGACTTTGCTCCTGCTTTCTCAACTCCTGCACTGCGCTTTATGAACTGCCACACGATTTCGAAAGGGAGATTATTTAATTTTTAACACATTTTCCAATAACCGGATACTATAACGACAAATTGAAGACTATGATTATAGATTTTCCCTATTTTAGCGTCACCACTTCCAAATGCAATGCTACTACAGAGGCCTTGCATTTGAGGTGTTAAGGAATATGTTGTCTTATATAGATATTGCCTTATATAAACTTTCCTTTTGCACCGTCATATACATGGTTGTCTTATATAGACTTTTCTTTTATACCGCTTATACAAATATACATTATGAGGTATTGACCTCATGATGAATACAAGTGTTATTCCTACCACAGACATCTATGCTCACAGTTTCTGACAAAAAGGCGCAAGTTTGAATTGCCCACGAATATGAAGAGTACCTGCCTGTTGGCCCTCCTCCAAATATTCAATCATAAATGTTCGATGAGCTATAGCTCAATTTAACGGGTGAACATTTGTTACAGTGGAAAGCACCAGGATCGATCTAATTTAACATCAACTATGATCAGGAGTCGCTAAACAAGTACCTCTTTACTGGAGCTACAAGCACCCTTACTCTATGTGGGTGGAAAAGGGCAACACAAGCTGTGAAACACAATACAGCAGCAACTACCACTGTCGTGACAAGTCGCAATCTCATGGCACCACCAGGAAATGTAGCAACCAAGGCGGGGTTTAGCCATCTAGCATTCATCTGAGGGTGGCAGCATTGCCTGTTTGAGACAGTTTTAGTCACAAGTGGCACACTTTCTTCCCCTTCACAATCTGCATTGGTTGAGTGCAAATCATATTCACCGCTGGCACCAGTATTCTGCAAAAGGTTTCCAAACATTTTAGCAGTTTATTTTGCGAGATA
This sequence comes from Guadua angustifolia, assembly GCA_036346375.1. Lineage (NCBI taxonomy): Eukaryota > Viridiplantae > Streptophyta > Magnoliopsida > Poales > Poaceae > Guadua > Guadua angustifolia. The sequence goes on along the minus strand of CM070509.1, from coordinate 33,827,198 downwards.
AAAAAGGTGCAGCTCCAAAAAAACGAAGGGGTAAATGCCACACTAATGCAGCTAAGTTGTTTTAACACTTTCATAAAGCAAAAGAGCCTCTACAATACAACAATAAAAAAGAATCTGCCTCTCGCTCTCTCTCATAAATAATTTGTCATATTGATTATATATGAATTGCCACAAATGGTCACCAAGAATCCATTTTTAAGTCCAGCATTGAGTTCCTTCAAATGATCATCTTGTTCAACATAGACAATAGAAACTAAAATGATCAAAAACGCAATATACCTAGACATTTTCTATAATTAATTGCAGTCAGTCTCATGATTTCCCCTGATTTTCTGTAGTGCTGACCATGTCTTGCATGCTTGTAGCACGCAACGATAATGAGCTGATAATTACATTTACAGAAGTAGAAATTTTCCATAAAACCCATAATTGATCGTTAACTCCAAATATCCTTCAAACTCACTTGATTATCGAAATGCAAAATTTGCTCATGTAATCTAATTAAAAAAAAAGCATAAACATGGAAATTCTGGCCAAGCAGAAGAATACTCAGCTTCTAGGTAATAAAATGAGATCATGAGATCAACTAGTAAATTGTGTGAAAGCCATCACATGGCATTTTAGAGCGTAATGCTAATTCATTATTATTTCTCTTACAAACCTAAATCAAGCAATTAATAGCCGCGAACCGTCAACCAGGCTTTCGACTAGACTTGCGTATGCCAGTACCAAGCTGGAGACCAGCCTGGTAAAATGCTTAGGCCCAGAGTCCGAAACCAGTGCTATAAAGAAATGTTTGCAAGGTTTTCTGGGGTTGGAGTGGCTGGTGCCTCCACCTGAACCCTTCACTGCATCCTTGCTTTGTTCTTAATGGAATGACATGCAATTTTCCTGCGTATTCTCAAAAAGAAGACATTCTAAGTTTCTATTTTTAACTAATTCATAGATCAGTAGATGTCAATTAGGAAAAGCTGTACCCAAGTTCAGGTATATCACATCTATTTTAATTATCACTAATATTAGCTTGCAACATGATAGCACTTACTTCTTTAGCAAGTGGCACAGAAGTGCCTAAGATTGGCTGATTTGGAGCACTATCACCATCCCATCTTGTTTCAAGCGTTTTCTCGTCATGTTTAGCTCTGTGATTAACAATGTTTCGAGCATTCCTTACATATCCAAGAAATGCTGTCACATGATCTTCCAACTTTCCCCTTTCCAAGTTAGAAAGAACCTCAGAACCTATGTTGTTGTCCAGTGACTTCACAATTATCTCCAGAACATTGATAAAATCATTCTGTATCAGGAACTTCAACACGCATATCCATCTCTGGATATTTGTTAAACTCAGTACATTTTCAAATTCGTCTGGAGAAGGCTTCCGTATTAGCCATCCAATGTCTACCAGGAATCCTGACATTGCAGTCTGTCGAAGTTCCCAATGGTCAGAAGTAGCACCAGGGAACTCTCCAAATACACTCTTGTAGGAAGAACCACAAAGAGCATCCTGTATCCTCTCTAGTTCAAAACATAACTGCTTACTACCAAAAAGTATAGGAACAAAATTTGATAGCCCAAACATGTTCTCCACCTGCAAAAGAAAATTCATAGAACTGAAAAAGTAGAACTGTGATCATCGTATACAACTACAGAAGTGTCAAAGCATGACCACTTAATTTGGAACACCATTATATAGTTAAATGAAATGTAATTGTTGTTCTTAAAACAGTGCACCATGGGAACCCTGGGAAAAATGAAAATAACCTAAAAGGAAAGAAATTTGTTGTTAGATTCTCTTTTGATGATGTTATTTCAAGGTGTAGTTCCCATAGTTATTAAAGCGATAAGGTGAGGCGAGACGACTCGCCTCTCCCACTTCCACCCAGGCGCCACCTCCAAATCCTCTCACCCTCTGCCCTATAGCTCTCCCCCACTCCCACCCCCAGAGCAGAGGCGGCGGCTGCATAGGGCGGAGCAGAAAAGGTGGCACAGCCAGTGCATTATCTTATCCCTCCCTCATCTCTCCCACGACGACAACCAACACCTCAATGACACCAAGCCCCCCCACCCACCCAACACACAAACAACCCAACAAGACCGCCTTACCGCTTAAGCGACACCTTAATAACCATGGTAGTACTACTACGAGGCTTTACACACCTATATTATTAGTGGCTATAACAATAGTAGGTCAGTAGCCAGTGCATCAGTACAGCAAATGAGAGTACACCACCTTTGCTGAAGTTCTTCCAAAAAATACAGATACCTTAGACTATACATTAGAACAGATGTGATGTAGATCTACTATGTAACTTTTTCAAATGGGAATTGAAAATAAGCATTAACTATGACTCCACATTGTTCACTTCTTTCCCTGTAGTTTTAATACTATCTGTTTTGCTTGTCTTTTTTGCAAAGGGCACAGATGATCATATTTTTGTACAAAATTTAGCAAGTGTGCATATTCTGACATTTTCTACATCTATGTTTTTTAAGAATTTTTTAAAGTGCACAAACCAAAATGAATGGTGCATATGAACTTAAGTTCATAAAATCCTTGTCGGCTGTAGAGGGGCTAATGTCTCTTGATAGCTTATTTCAGAAACCACTCCAATAACACGCTATTTGGGTTTGGCTTAAGCTTAAGCCTCCTAAACAGGTTCTCTATCAATTACATACAATCCTTCAGGTGGATCTTGGCCAAGAATGTACAAAGCATAATATCACGAATTTGTGCACAATGATCACCATCTATATACTATTGCCAATGCATCATAACCAACATAAATCCAAAAGTGTGCATCCTAGATGGATGTCACTAGAAAAGCATATAATGTAGATTAATATGCACCAGATTATGAAGTACGGGGGAAATTTTATCTGTTTGGTCGAAGGCAAAAGTTACTTACTTCCACAAATGCAGGTCCATGAGTTTCCGACTTTGATTGAGTGATGTTTAATCGGAAAATTTCGAGTTGAGAATCAAGTATAGGAGCACCATTTTCGATGCAAGCAAAGGTCTCACGAGACGTTAAACGGCAACAATCATGCTTCAAGTAATCCCCATCAAATGACATAAGTGATCTGCCATGAGAAGACAAATTCAATAGAAATCAAACACCCATAGAGCATTGACTAGAAGCGTATACAGTTGTGAGCCAAGAAATAGCTTCTCTACAAGAATACGGTCTCATGCGGATTCACTTTATGCAGACTTGCAAACAAAACTAAGACTATCATGGTGCACATAATTCAAGGTTAGAACTGGGAAAAGAAAGGCCACCAATAAGCACTTACCAGTGTGTTTCTGCAGTGCAAATGGCCAAGGAAAAAAAACAATGTTTCCATTCGATCAATAACGATCAAAAGAGGAGCTTAATCTATATGGGTTTGGCCATAAGAAGACCAGGCTAGTACTGCATTTTTGGAGTCATTCTAAAGAATGACAAAGTTACCCTTTCTAAGCTAACAGCAATTGCATTGCATAATCTCTATCATCTATTTTTTGTAAAATTTGGGTTGTTCTCTTTTCAAGTACAAGAAAACACATTTTTTTCCAACCAAAAAATGGTATTAAAAAATACAGATAAAGAACATATCTTTGTTACTTGGCCACTAATGCTATTTCATGCAGAAGTCACTGATGCCTACATAGTTTGTGCATGAAATACGACCAAATGAAATAAATTGCATATTGATGTCATTTTGCACTCATGTTCATTTAGTTATTTCTCCAAGTTGGTAGGAATAAGCTAAAATCCAAGAGCAGTTCATTCAAAACTTGGCCAACAAAACGAGGTAACTGAAAAGTAAAACACATGGTTCTCGGGAAATCAAGCGCAGCTGGAATAGCTTTGATCACCATTTCTCCTCACCCAAGCCATCCAGTTTTTTCCTTGTGAACATAACCAAGCAGCAAGCCTCACATTTGCTCATGGAGTCATGGTTAAAACAATAGGTTCAAGCATACACCTTCTGGATCAGCATATTTCCTATATACTGCTACTCCCTCCTCTGATCATAAATTCATGTCACTGTGGGAAGTGTAAGATCAAACTTTTAAGTATCTTATTAAATATTTATGTTGGTCCCATGAAAATTATATAAGTAGATTTATCATAATAACAAATTTTATACTTGTATAACTTTTTAAAACTTTTTGTAATAAAACTAAGGTCAAATTTCAACATCAAGAATTTGCGGCGAGACATGGTATGTCGGTATCTCTTAGAAAATGACATAAATATACCGATAAAATATCTCAAATAAAAAATATTGTACCACAAAAAAACAAATTCATATGTTATGATAGAAAAATAGCCAGCAGAAATCACCAAAATGTGCAAGGGCATATGTCATACCTGAATTTAGGCTGGTCAAGAGAACTTCCACAAAGGAGGAGTTCAATAGGTTTTCCTGCTTCAAACCAATTTGGATGAACATAATGGATCCTGGGGGCTTGTACCTCTAATCTGGTACTCATCAATGTGGCTCCATCTAAGTACAGTCAATATAGATCCTCAATTATTAGTCAGGTACTTTTCTCATGAAAGCAGAAGGTGCATAAGTTATACAGTTAAATGGCACAAGCTCCCACATTAAATAAGAAAGGTTCAAATGTTTGAACCATGACATAATTATTTGTACAGATTAGAACTATGCATGTTAGTGCAGGGGACAAAATTCTATCTAGTCATGAGAAATAGTCTAGGTATTGACTGGGAAAATTCTTTTGGGTAGATGCATAATTCAAAGACTCTGAATCATGCTGCAAACAACATTAATTTTTGCAAGTACCACTGGAACTGTAACCAGTCATTACAACTGTGAGTCTGTGATTGATATCAATATACTGTATATATGTTGTGTAGGAAAAATACAGTTCAAGGATGATGATGATGTGATGTAGAAACAATACGGTTAGTGTCATTATGTCATGGAATAACAAGTTATGTCACACACACCTTTCAATACTTGAAATATCATGTTATTGACATGAATAAAGAAGGCCCCTTTACCCAACAGAAGACTATTCGGAGCATTTACCAAGTTTCTGACAAGATTTGCTGCATCTTCTGATAACTGTAAAAAAAAATGAAGATATGAATTGGGTGCTAGGGAGAGAGAGGTAACAGTTCACTGTGTACATACCATAGAGAGCTGAGACACCTATTTTAGACTGGATGTAGTATTATAATTAGCAGTTCATAATTGTTACACAGTAAAAGATGATCTTTTAAAGCCAATTCTTGGTAGCATGTCTTCATTTGGATTCATAAAAAAAATGACTGCATTTGTATTGAATTATTGATGATTTTGCGTTAGCAGTGTAGAGAATAGGAGAAATACACCCCACACCCTAATGAGGGGTGAGTCACATGTATATATAGCCCAATAGGGCTTGGAGTACAAGTAAGCCAAGAATAAGACAAAACAAGCTATACATTGTCTAACACCGGCCCGCAGTCGCAGCGGGAGGATCACGAACGCAAAGACTGGACCTAAAATCAGAAAACAAGAGTACAGGCAAGCCCTTGGTCATGATGTCCGCAAACTGATGTGATGAGGGCACGTGAAGCACGCGGACTTGCCCCAGCGCAACCTTCTCGCGGACGAAGTGAATGTCAATCTCGATATGCTTCGTGCGACGATGATGGACCGGATTGGCCGTCATGTAGACAGCACTGACGTTGTCGCAATACACGACGGTCGCAGAAGGAATCGAGATGTGAAGCTCTGGCGATTCTGAGCGTGGCAAAGACACTCTGCGATCGCGTGAGCGACGGCGCGATACTCGCTTCAAGATCGAGCGGAGACTGTCGTCTGGCGCTTCGAAGACTAGGACACCAGATTGTCGCCGAAATATATGTAGTAGCCGGAGGTGGAACGCCGAGAATCTGGACAGCCCGCCCAATCCACATCAGAATATGCGGTAAGAGATTGGACGGGACCGGTGCCGATGTGAAGGCCAACGGAGAGCGTACCCTTCACATAGCGGAGAATGCGCTTGATCAACGCGCGGTGAGGCTCGCGTGGATCATGCATGAACAGACACACCTGCTGGACGGCGTACACCAGGTCAGGACGAGTCAGCATGAGGTATTGTAGAGCGCCAAAGAAGGCTCCGTGATCGAGTCATCAACCGGTCGCCGTCAGTCGCGGAAAGCTTGGCATGAGTGTCAACAGGGGTCGCCGTAGAGTGACACTCACCATGCCATGTATTGGAGGAGATCGGCAGATATCGGCGCCGAGACGTAAACAAAGCCGTCGGAAGTCGCGGCGTAGCGAGACGCCGAGGAAGTGATGCAAAGCACCAAGGTCCGTCATGGCGAACTCGGAGTGAAGACGAGCGATGATGTGCTGCAGGAGAGTCGTCGAGGAAGCCGTCAGGACAATGTCGTCGACGTCAGAAGCAGGTAGGCAAGATGATCTCCATCTTTGTAAACAAAGAGATGTGTCGAGGTCGGCGTGGCCGAGATGTCGAATGTAGGTGGCGAACGCCGGTACCATGCCCGAGGAGCTGCTTGGACCATAGAGATTTGTAACAAAATGACATGGTTGGGAACAGATGGATCGACGAAACCAGAGGTCAGCTGGCAAGAGATGAGCGATCTCGGCCAGTGGCCGTGAAGAAAGCGTTCTTCACATCCAACTGGTGAATGGGCCACGCACGGGAGGCCGCTATGCTGAGGACGACACGGATAGTGGCCTGCTTGACAACCGGACTGAAAGTCTCGTCGTAGTCAACACCGTGTTGCTGGGAGAAACCGCGGACCACCCAGCGTGCCTTGTGGCGGGCAAGTGAACCGTCGGAGTGGAATTTATGCTTGAAGACCCACTTGCCCGTGACCACATTGGCACCGTGAGGCCAAGGAACAAGGCGCCATGTCGCATTGGCCAGCAACGCCTGATACTCATCGTTCATCGCAGCACGACAATTGGGATCGGCAAGGGCGCTGCGATAGTTGAACGGGACCGGAGAGGCATGTGTGGTGGAAAGAGCCTTCGGGTAGACGGGTGGCTTGAGGGAGCCCGTCTGAGACCGAGTGATGCGACGAAAGACGCCCGGCAGCTCAGACGCAGTGGCCGACAAGTTCGGACGATGGCGCTGGAGGATCGGCCGTGCAGAACACCTCGCAATGAAGACCGAGGAGCGTGGTCGGTGGTCGGTGGTGATCGACGGCCAGAGACGATGCCGAACGGCGAGGCGAGGATCTGGGGAGGACGATGGCGGTCCAACCGCCGGCGAGGTGTCTGGCAATCCGGAAGATGAGGCGCCAAGTCGGCCGCCGCAATGGAGGTGGCGCAGCGCGGCGGCAGAACAGGGAAGCGACCGCGCCGCCGAGAGGAGATCGCGGCGCTCAACGCCCAAGGGGACGAGCTACCGCAGTGGAACGCGGATCGAGCTCGTTTCGTCGCCGAACAAGAAAGTCCAAGGAACTGGAGGAAGTGGGTGAGGAAACAGCAAAGGGAAAAACGTGTTCGTCAAAGACGACGTGACGGGAGATAATGACACGATGAGTGGCGAGGTCGAGGCAACGATATCCTTTGTGAGAGGAAGGATAACCGAGGAAGACACAAGCAGTCGAACGGGGAGCAAGCTTGTTTGTGGCGGTGGCGGAGAGATTGGGATAGCACAAACAGCCAAAGACACGGAGATGCGCAAGGTGTGGAGGAGTGCCGTGAAGAAGCTCAAAGGGTATGCGATTGAGAAGTGTGGACGATGGGCGCCGGTTGATGAGATAGGTGGCGGTGGCTAGTGCTTCCGCCCAATAGTGGGGTGGCATGGAGGCATGGAGTAAAAGAGTGCGAACGGAATTGTTAATTGTGCGGTATCGTTCGCCTTGCCGCTTTGAGGCGAAGTGTATGGACAAGAGAGTCGAGCAATGCAATCGAAGCAAGGAAGGAGCTAGTGGCGGTGTTAACAAACTTCGGAACCATTGTCGGCTGAAGACATTTAACGGTAGATTGAATTGAGTGCGAGTATAGTGGAAAAATTAACAATGAGTTGGAACACCTCGGACTTGCGTTTCATGGGAAAAGTCCAAAAAAAATGGCTAAAATTATCCGAAAAAACAAGATAGTATAAGCATCCAGAGATACTAGCAACCGTGAGGTCCAAACATCACAGTGAACAAGTTCAAAAGGAGTAGAAGATCTAGAAAAAGAACTAGCAAAAGGTAGCCGGAAGTGTTTGCCAAGTTGACAGGAGTGGCAAATGGAACGGTCTACGTTATTACATGTTAGAAGTTTGTTTTTCCGTAAGGTAGCTAGGGTCGCAGTCTTTGGAATGACCGAGACGCTGGTGCCATACGGTGGAAGAGACGGCGAGATGGGCGTGGGCGATGGCAGAGGTAGTGGTGGCTGGAATGGTGTAGAGGTCGCCGTCACTAGCGCAACGAAAAATCTCGCGTCGGGTCTGCAAAACCAAAAGGATCAAACTCAATGGAACAACGATTATCACGAGTGAATTGACGCACAGAGAGAAGATTGCGAACAAGAGAGGGAACAACAAGAACGTTGTGGAGATGAAAATCAGCACGGGAGGTAGGAAGAATGGAATGACCCTGAGCAACAACGGGAAGAGGACTGCCGTTGCCGACCAGAATGGAGGAGTACGAAGGAGGGAGACGGGAGAGAAGCATACCATCGGAAGATGTCATGTGCGAGGTGGCGCCAGTGTCGAGAACCCAGGGGTTGGAGCCCTGGAGTTGCATCTGTTGGAGGGCGGCCACCGAGCTTGATCGATCCCGGGCTAGCGGCGCCGACCAGGTGTCTTCTTGTCAGAGAGAGATGCAGAGGACCGCAAGGGCGTGTGGGCTTGAGGAGGACCCAGAGGCCGGGAGAAGAACGCCATCGCTGGGTGCACCCATGGATTAAGCACACCTGGGGACGCTAGGGCGCGCCCACCTGCTTTCTTCTTGCGGCCGCAGGCGCCGTGTTCTTGCCCTTGCGCCAACGGCTTTGCGGCCGCGCGCGCGCCACGCTTCCATCGGGAATGTTGCCGAGCTGTTGGCGAAGAATGTCGTGGGTTGCTTGCAGTCTTGGGCAGAGGCGAGAGCCACCACTCGAGGGGCTTCAAGAAGAAAGCGGCTCGGGCGTTCTTCACTTCGGTGGCGAGGCGAAGCTCCTTGAGGATCAGCATGTTACGTGCCTCGGCGAAGGATGGCAGAGGCTTGGAGTTGGCGATGTCGTCGGCGGTGGTGGAGAAGCGAGAGTTGAGGCCGCGCAGGAGGTTCAGGACGAGCTGAGGACCGTCGACTTGGAAACCGACATCCCGGAGTCCGTCGGCGAGGACCTTCATCCGCTGGCAGTAGTCGGAGGCAGAGAGGTCACCTTGAGTCATCGTGTGGAACTCGTGACTCAAGTAGACTGCCTTGGACTCTCTGTTGGCGGTGAAGACGGTGGAGATGGCAGACCAGAGATCGTAGGCGGTTTGATCTTCAGCCATGACGAGGTCGAGGACGGCGTCCGTTGTGGATCCAAAAAGCCAGCTGCGAACGCAGCAGTCCGCCTGAACCCACGCTGGGTCGGCAGGGAGAGGAGCGGTACCATCGATGTGCCGCATGAGGCCGAACTTGCCGCACATGGATTTGAAGAACGTAGACCACTTGGTGTAGTTGGGGTTCTCCAACTCCAGGGTGATCGGCACATGGGCCTTGACAGAGACGGTGGCGTAGGGGTTGAGGAAAACAGGAACGGCGGTGGAGGATGAGGCGGCGGGGATGCCGTCTCCAGCGAGACCGTTGTTGAGGGAGATGGAGCTCATGGCCGGTCAGCGGAGGGAGGAGTCGATGGCCAGGGGAAAGGAATGGAGGGGCGACGAGAGGAGGAAGACCGTGGGCGGGGTGCGGAAGGAAGCCGGCGGCTGGAGGCGCCGCTGGAGGAAAAACAGAGGAAAAGGAACAGAGGAAGGAGGGTGGTGGCTGTGGGAGGGAAACCCTAGGACGCTAGGGCACCCAGGAGGGGCGGCGGCTGGAGGGAAACCCTAGGCTACCCAGCGCTCTGATACCATGTAGAGAATAGGAGAAATACACCCCACACCCTAATGAGGGGTGAGTCACATGTATATATAGCCCAATAGGGCTTGGAGTACAAGTAAGCCAAGAATAAGACAAAACAGGCTATACATTGTCTAACAAGCAGAAACATCCATACCTTGTCCCACATATGTTGTGGCATTGCAATAAATACAGTTAAAATTGTACAACCAGGACGAATGTAGCCCTCCAATTCAACAGGCATGCTAGACAGCCATTCGAATATCTGCATATTTGAAGTGTAGCATTGACTTAGAACAAATTCTTTGACCTGAAAATACCATTCTGTGTTACAAATTATAGTCTGATTACATACTTGGTGGCGTAGACGTCGAGGAAATTCTGCAGGATTCCAATCATACAACTTGAATGAAATGCGTCCTGTGGGACACTAGAATGGATGATACAACATTACTACAACCATTAGAGAGAGAGGGAGAGAATGAAAAGTCCCAACAAACTGAAAAGATTGATATTACAGAATAATACATATCAATGTAAATAAACAGCTTTGTAAGAACAAAGAAAAGAGCATACCGAGGATGAATAAGCACTCTTTGTGTCATGCATTGGAGAATTGTTAAGTTTGGCATTTTCCTGTTTTGCACCAAGGCAGGCTTCAACAGAAGCTGCGAATGTCACTATGCTTTTACTTTGGTCATTTTGCAAATTAGGTTGTGTACAGGTTGGCGAACTAAGCACATCTTCAGATCCTATAGGTGTTTCTCTTTCCAAAACCTTGTTGCTAAGAACAGTCTCAAGCATCTCGCAGGTAGTTCCATCTATGTCCTCTGCATACCAAAAAAGAAAGTAAACAAAGATGTTCCAGATTAGATAGCAAAAATTTCTAGCACGTCTGAAAAGGAAAATTAGAAGGGCATGCAAGGAATGAAGGAAAAAAAGAAGATTGAACAACCTTGTGTTAACAAATGCTCAGTTGAGTAGACATCACACCAAGGTTTTGCTAAGTTGAGTAGACATCAGAAAAAGAAAAAAACATGACCAATATTTTTATTGTCAGGTTCTATTGATTTGTTAACAAATGCCGAGGTAGGGATTATGCTTAAAGGTATGGCTCAATGGCAGTAGCGTGGGTATTGTTATTCAGGATTTTGCAATTCAGGTTTTTTGCAAAAATCGACCCACAAGTTAGGGAGTTTATCAAAAACCCACTTGCATCTCGAATTTTGTCGGTCCCACAAGTTTTATGTGGTTGCAAGTTCCCACCCATGGTGAGTTGACTACCTGACCGTCCGATGTGGTGCTTGCGTGGCCTTCCAGCGTGAACAGTTTTATAACGGCACACCATAATGGGTCATCTCAACCACCCAAACCCAAAGCACCATTTCCTACTCGACTCGATAACTTGTGGGCGACGCAAAGGGTTCAAGATGATGGTCACCATGCTCTTTGGGTTTGTGAGGGTAAATGGGTCCACACTAGAATGCCACCTGATCGCCACATCTGGCAGTCAACTGGCCCTGTGTGAAAATTTACAATCACATAAAACTTGCAGGTGTGTGACTGACGAAATTCAAGATGTGGGTGGGTTTTTGACAAAGTCCCTGACTTATGGGTGGGTTTTTGCAAAAAAAAAAAAAAAAACTTGTTATTCTGAACATAAGCTGCCTTTACAAACAGAACAATCATTTGAACAGTATTAACACATCTCTATATAGGGCATTTTGTATGTTACTAGCTAGATGCCCGTGCGTTACTACGAACTAAAAAAATAGAATCATATTACACATGCTAAAACCACTAAAACAAACTAAAGTCACATCACCTTCGGGTTGTGAAAACGTTATCAATTTCCAGTTTTTTGCAGAACCAACCACTTGATGGCACTGCCCTCAGATGTTCCTCGGAGACAACTAATGGAATGAGGAGTGTAGCATCGCTGTGGGATGTGGGCAGCACAGAGGAGGGTGACGGTGAAGCAAACTGGGGAGGAGAGTGAGGAGGCATGGTTACTCGGACATAGACACAGGTGTAGGGGAGAGCAAGGAGAGGTGATTACTTGGAAATAGACATGAGTGTCAGAATCTAACTCAGATACAGGTATCCATTCAACAAATTTGGCAAAATAATATTCGAGGATTCATCTAATAATATATTATTTAATAAATAATATTTTAAAAAATTCAATACTTCCTCCGGTCATAAAAAATGTCCTTTTGGGGTACGTGCAGTCAAACTTGTCTTTTTGGGGTACGTGCAGTCAAACTTTCTAAACTTTGGTTATTGATATATTTTCCAATATTTAGATTGAACACATGAAAATGGTATGTATAGATTTGTCTTGAAAAGAACCTTCAAGGTATAGTTTTATTAGGCTTTATAAATCTATTACAATATAAATTAGTGGTCAAAGTTGTGTTTTGGAGACCGTGCCAATGTCCAAAACAACATTCTTTTGTGGCTGAAGAGAATAACACATAAAATTCCATGGAAAAACATCATATAGTAGAATATCAGTTAGTGCCATGCACAAATGATCCCATGCCGCGCACAAATGATCCCATTGCGGCATGGCATCCAACTGTCCACTTTTACTGCTATCCTCAAAAGAAGAAGAAGAAAGAATAAAGCCCTGTTTGCTTAGGCTTAAGCTTTTTTGCCTTATGGCTTAAAGCCAATTTTTAGACTTAAACAGCTTAAAAGCAACTGGCTTTTATACGTGATAGAGGTGCTTAATTTTACCCTAACTTCAGTAGCATTAGTCTAAACCCAACCCTCAATAAGCCAAAAACATACCTCTCCAGTGGCTTTTGACTTTTAGTTATATAAAGGCCCCCTTCGAGACAGCTTCTGATTATGCAGATTCTGAATTGTAGTCAGCTGTCTGGAGAAGCGGTTGTCTGAAGAATCTGCTGACTGGAGAATCTGGTCGTTCGGCAATCCTGATTGTCTGTGTTGATTGTTGATCGGCGTCGGTGACGGATGAGCGAGATGAGGGTGGTGGAGGGGCCTAGGGACGATGGCGAAAACCCTTGTGCCTACGACGACTCGTGGGAGGCGAAACTCGCAGAATCTGAGTCAGAATCCGCAGAATCAGGTGGATGACAGCTTCTGATTCTGTGTATAAATCAAATTCTGATTCTTGAAGAAGCTGTCTAGAATTCTACTGTTCGGCGCACAATCCGCTTTTACTTTAAGCAGAAGCTGTATTTAAGCTGAAACGAAGGGGGCCAAAGGCTTATAGCTTTTGAAAAAGCCATGTAAAAAGCCATCCATTTGTTTAGTCTTTGGCTTCTAAGCTAATGAAAAAGCCCAAACAAACAAGGCCTAAGCAAAAATAAAACTGCTAGCTACAGTAGCCCCCCCAAAAAAATCTCTCTCTCTTCCCTCGATGAAGCAGCCATCAGAGATTAGAAGAGAACAACAACCTTCTTAGAGATCTGCTTGGCTGCAGCACCACTTCCTCCCAAGGGAGCTCTCCCTCACAGATCACAACATCCCTCCACTTCCATTCTTCTTCCTGGCTTCCCCTCGTCCTCTCCCTTCAAATCTGCTCGGCTGCAGCACCTCTCCTAATCTTCCCTCTCCACCGGACACTTGCATTTGCCGGAGCAGCGCCTGGTGTGTTGATGTTTGCGGACTCGCATGTCCGAGAAGCACAATAGTGTTGGGGAGGATGATAGTGAGGAGAGGCAGTGATGAGAGGAAGAGGCAAGGCACCAGGGGATTGAGTTTGCGACCTGAGATGCAAGTGAGATGGGATTCAGTTTTGAGGGGGCTGTCGCTGACCTCCTGGGCCCACATGTCAGCACGAGAGGAAGGGGCAAGGCATACCATAGTTACCGGATTCATTGTAAACCCCGGCAGATCGCAAATCGGATTCGTTGAACCCGAACCGGTTTAGGGTCCGAGGTTCATGTTTGCAGTGGAAATTGAAAAAAAAAAAAGTGACGTATTGCGACTCAGACGAACCACGTTTCCAGTAACTATGGGCAAGCGGACCATCACCACCACCAAGTCATTCTTTTAGTAGTGGAGAAATGCCAACTAAAGCTCCAAGGATATGAAGAAAATAATATGTTAATCAACTACCTGTAACGCATTTCAAAGGCTCATTTCGTCTTGATCCTGTCGGGTTCGCTATCGCAGCCACCATTAACTTAAGTGTAGCATATGAACCCGTTAAAGCATCCAATAAAACCCAGCCATTTTGCTTAAAGGTAAGATGACTATTTGAGCTGGATGTAACAACAACTAAATTCCCTCCCTCCCTCTCTCCATTCTCGTCGTCTTCCCCAAGTTCAACTCCCATCCCATTTCCTCCTCCCATCCCGTCCTCTCCCATTCCCACTCCATGCCTCCTCTCTTTCTCCTCCCACCCAGTCCCCTACTCTCCTCAATCCTCCCCTCCGTTCTCTATGCCTCCCCCTCAATCGTCACCCGGTGGTGAACCAAGATCGCTCACAACCCACAATCTAGATCATGATCCGGGGCCGTAGATCATGGGGCAACACACGATCCCGGTAATTGTGTTTTCAAGTGCCATTAAGAACATTGATATTGACATCTGTATGCGGAATTGCTTTTACTCCAATCAAACAATAAAGGAATGTACACTAGCAATAATGTGTATCCTAAACATATCAAATTTATTGAACTAGACTGGATTTAGGAAGAAGCCCATGTTCCCCAAATGTTTCATGATCCTAGTCAATAAAGTCCTATCTAAAGAGTGAATGTCATTTTTGCTGGCAAGTAAAAATGTTGAGAACATTTTTTTTTAGAATGTTAATTTTTGAAACACTTCTTGGTTAATTTTTGAAACACTTCTTGTCCTTCTCTTTGCTCCTATAAGGTATGAGCACAGCACTAAATCTTTTGTTTCCTACTTCGAATAGAAATCTTCTACCAGAGCAAACCTATTAGAAAATAGTTTTGGAAAGTTGTTGGTGCGCACATGAATTGTTCTTTTTTTAAAAAGCACAAGTGCATAATACCTTGAGCACATTTTGGAATGTTTCTAACAGGGGAACTAAAAAAATTTAAGCTAAGCCAGCTAAATAGGTGAAAAACAAGTAATTTTGCCTGACAAAATCGAAAAAGTGACTTTTTTTTATAGCTACCTTCTCTTAGTTCACCATCACCACTACCATCTGCTGACAATTCCAATTGTTCATCTATCTCTTTCTCCAATGTGCCTTTTGAATCAGGTTTTCTTCGTCTTCTTTTGTTGTGCCGCTCCAACTTTCTTCTACAACTCCTTTTATCTTCATCAAAATCCAGCAATACATGGAACCTGCAATGGAAATATATGATAGAGGAGAGTGAGATATAAATCAATTATAGCACACCAAAGTAAACTATAACAAGTCAACAAGAACAATATATACAGCCAGCACAATTATTTGACTGGATATAAAAATAGTCAACAATAGATTGTTTAGGAAATCATATCAAGTGATGATAAATTTATCAACTCATAGTTAAGTGTCATACACAGAGATTTTTGAACAGTTGCTAAAGTAATGTTTCAAAAAACTTGAAGTGCTCAAAACGGTTATGAGAGACGCATAGGTACAGAGGTAGTTTGATAAGTTACCCAACATCTTCATGTCAAAACCATATACAGGTAAATCCATGCATTAGAAACACCGGACTGTACCTTCTGTATGAAAATTAACTAGACTTAAAAAATGAGTTACATTACTATGAACACTTCATGATATTTACTTACAAAGTTCAACGACCATGTATCAGTAACATACAAACTCAGCTTGAAAATGGAATTTACTAGAAACTCTATGTGAGTACCCGGCACCCGCCAATCCTAGATAGGTTCCACCAGGATGTCTGACCCAAAAACCAATCAAACAACCATAATTGGCATCTCAGACAAAATATCAGCAAATTTTGTTTTCAAATGAACCTTGCCATTTCAACGTAGCAACCAATGCATCAAATGTATCATGCTGCAGAACTAGAATAGCCAGCCTACTACGAGAAGCAAAATCCACTAGCAATGTGCAGCACAGTGGGCTGGGAGCTTTT
Organism: Guadua angustifolia; assembly: GCA_036346375.1. Taxonomy (NCBI): domain Eukaryota; kingdom Viridiplantae; phylum Streptophyta; class Magnoliopsida; order Poales; family Poaceae; genus Guadua; species Guadua angustifolia. The sequence goes on along the minus strand of CM070509.1, from coordinate 33,811,149 downwards.
TCACATAGACTTACACAGTTACACCTATGAAGTTGTGCTGCAAATTCACCTAAAAGAAGTTGTATTATCAAGATGATATGATGTCAAAAAAAGATGATAACAGTAAAAATCGTACAGAACATCTCCCAGAATCAACCGCAACAGCATGCCTCCCTTGAGGGAGCTCTCTAAAAAAATGTGGAGTCTGTGCCGGTCCTTCTCATGTTTGGATGATGGAAATAGCAATCCAACAGCCGCAATCTTATAGAAGAACTACAATACACCAAATGACAAGGCAATAACGATTGTATAAACGCTCGAGCATTTACTTATCTATCCTACTATCCCAATTATTTATCTGTCCTACTATCCCAATGGGTCTTCTACAAGCTTATACAGCAACTAGGAGTGAGCAAACTGTGGCTTACTTGCCGCACTGCTGGCAATAGCGCTTCTGGACGCCGTCGAGCATGACAGCAGCAGCGTGTGCGCAGCGCAGACACACTCGGTGCCGCCGGTGGTACCCCTTCAGCTCCCGTATGTCCGCCTCACAACCAGGCACTTGGCACCTCATTTCTGCTGCTGCCCCACGGTCAACCCCTCTACTACCACCACCACCTCCAGCTGCCGCTCTGCTGCCCCGGCCGGCAGCCTTCGACTTCTTCCGCGCGCCAGCCAGCATCTCTGTAGCCACGTCCTCGACCTCCGCCGCTGCCGCCATCTCATCCACCTCGGGGCACGCGCACGGCACTACCCCCGCGAGGTAGTTCGGGCACACCAGCCGCGGGTCGCGTTTCCTCACTCGGCTCCTGCTCCCCCCAGCCCGAAGTGCCGGCGGTGGCACCGGCTCCAGCTCCACCTCCACCGGCTGCAGCGGCGGGGTAGGTTCCGTAGGGAGCAGCGCCGCCTCGGTGGGATCGGCCTCGATCCCTATGGCGTCATCCCACGGGAGGACCAGGGAGTCGTCATCCTGGACGGCGAAGTCGAGGAGGTTGCCCCAGTCCCACACGGGTTCGGCGGCGTCCTCCCCTGGACCGCCGCCGGAACCGGAGGCGTCCATTTCCGGCAACTCCACCCCCAAACCCTACCCTAGAATCCCGCGCGCGAGCGGCTCCCGCGATGCGGGATTCCTCTCAAATTCTGCGGAGGCGAATGGAGGGAGGGGAGAGGAAGGCGAACAGGAGAGCGAATTGGTGACTCGTCTCGTCCGAGCTTTGGTAGGTGGGCCGTGGGCGGCGTTGGCAGACCAGGACATGTGGTGGTGGTTATCTGGCACACGCTCGCTGACGGCCGGGCCCATAGCCGGTGCGCGGTTGGTGACGCGGGGCAGGGGGATCGGGTCATCGGGTGCAGGTGCAGTGGGATGTTTGGCGAGTGAGCGAAACGAACCTTTACGCCACAGCGACGCAGCGCGGGGCCCGGCATGTCAGTGGGCAAGGGTCAACAGCGACCCCGTCTTCTTGCTGCTGCTGGCGTCGCGGCGGATCTGACCGCGACCGCTGGAACGGGAGGCCGGCGACCGGGGCCACGCCGTCGGCCCGACGGACATCTCGCGGATGGACGGGAGGGGATGTGGTGGGGGCCGCGCCTGTCATCGTGTCGACACCATCTCCTGTCGTGTTGTCCGTGCTGCGGCTAGGCTTCGATTGTGTTGCGTGCAGTTCATGCGTTGACACTGGATTCGCGAGGCTAGGGCCGAAGATGCGTTAGCGGAAACGGACACCGGGAGGCTGAAATGTGGGGCTCGTAGCGTCGAACATTTCTTTTTTCCATCGCGCAAGAACGAAATGGTAGGGGGGTTACATCAGGTAAGCTACTGGGTGGAGATATTTGGCTCCGGTGAATGCAATGTGTGCTCATTTGAAGAAAGAGGAATTGATGTGAACTGTGTTGTTTCTCTCTCTTTTTGGGTGGTCCTTGGTTATCTCGTGTAACTTAAGATGGATCGACTATTGAAGGGAGTTTTCAAGATATACACCACTTAGAGTAATATTTCACGATGGGTGTTTCTATCTGGCAATTTTCGGCCCCGCCAATCTTTGAATCCGCCCAGAATTATGTGTTTCAATTTGAATTTAACAATTTTAATTAAAAAATTCCAAGCTTCAACTCAAATTCTAAAAATTCAAACTGAGAATTTCAACCGTCAACTCAAAAAATTCAAAGTTTTCAACTAAAATTAATCCTTTAAAGCCCAACTTTCAAGTCGAGATGTTTAGCTTGTAAGATCGTTGGATTCTCAGGAAACTTCATACCAGTCCGCACAGTGAGACATGGACGGCAGCTCCTAGGAACAAGGGAAGCGGGATCTAGCAGTAACATGAGCAACTGGCTTGCACGCTCGTGCGCCAGTAGGCTAACTATCGAGCTTAACAAGTTATTATTGAGTTTTTTTTCTTAACCAATAGAGTTTGATATAAAATTATTTTATTTATCATTAAGTGATTATTTCAAATTCAAGCCAACGAGCCACTATTGAGCCGAGTCTTATTAAAAAAAAATTTGTTCGAAATGTACTCATTTAAATTTAAACCTATTAACTACTGTAATTAAAGTAATTTTGATTTAAGTCCTAATAATTTATTTTGGGGTCATCTCTAGAGCTATAGCGGTAACAGTGGAGATGGTATCTTGTGGCCTCAAAGATGGGGACCAAGTTGTTGTGTTTTAAGGTTTGGATGGGAATGGCAAGGCACCAGAGCCTCTCGTAAAAGCGACTTCTCGGAGTTAAGGCTCTATTTGTTTGAACTTTTTCACCAGCTTAAAAGCCAAAAAGTTAAAGTCTAAACAAACAAGCAGATTTTTATCTGATCTTTTCAAAAGCCATAAGTCTCTATATAACTAAAAGCCAAAAGCCACTAGAGAGAGGTTTTTTAGCTTATTGATGGTTGATTTTAGACTAATAATACTAAAGTTAGATAAAATTACCCACCTCTATCACGTACAAAGACCATTAACTTTTAAGCTGTTTAAGCCAAAAAGCTGACTTTAAACCATAAACCAAAAAACCTAAACCTAAACAAATAGGATCTAAGTCATATCTCACGACACTAGGCTCTCATGCCCTGACAACCCAAGATCAACACCCCCACACATTCCCATATCGATCATGCAGGTGTCTGATGGCCTGATGCTATCCTTAGTGGTGAGCATCCATAGAATATCAATCGGGTTTCTTGATTTTTATTTTTTATTTTTATTTTTATTATTTTTATTTTTATTTTATTTTTTTTGCATTTTTCACACCACCTGAATTGGGCATGATTGCCCCTCTCCCTCTCCGGTATTTCAGCGGTGCTACATACTCATTCCATCTTACACTGTTACACCAGTGGGATAGGACTACCTTGCCGCCCTCAAACCGATCGAGGAGAAACGCCATATTCTACAGTTTTGTTTTTCCATGAGTGACACGTTACTGGTCTAAAATTGGTGAATATATATTAGTACCATACAATCACACGTGAGACAAAACTTGGAGCCGGCTGTGTGTCCGCTCTGGCCTCCGGGGGCTCCGAGCGAGCACAATGAAATGCTCAACAAAGGATGCAGAATTCTAAGAAAATATGATTTTTTAAAAAGTAAGATAAACACCTACTCATCGAACGTGTACACTTTTGCGCAAGTCCAACTGCAGGTGCTAGGGATCGTAGAGCCCTAGGTCCCAAGACTCGTGGAGCGTAGGATAAGCTTTTTCGCTAAATACACACCGATGTGCAACTATTATATGTTAAACGGGATGACTATCCAATCTGAGATTTTTTTTATCAAAAGTTTACAACATTTTTTTTCTATACATATAATATTTGTAATTATAGTGTGCAATAAAAACGTACAATGACAGTAGGAATGCTCTATAATATTTTTTTTCCATATGTGCAATAAAAACACATGATGACAGTAGGAATATCCATAAAAAATGTTGCATATGGTGATTAAATTTGTTACACACGTTATTAAAAAATGTTGCGCCGATGTATCCGATAAAAAAAACTCGTGTCAGACGTTGGACTCCTAGCTTCTCCCTATATTAAAAGCTCACGAGAGATGTTAAGAAAAAGAAAAATAGGCTAAAAATTCTCACAAAAAGCAAAACATCTTGCTCTTAATCTAGTGGACCTTAATTACAACCATTGTTGGATCTTTTGTTTAAAATAAAAATATACTAGAAATTCTCACAAAAAACAAAACATCTAGCCATTAATTTGGCGGACCCTAACAAACTTGAACTATAGTAGCCATTGGATGTTATTATTTAAAAGAAAATATCTAACCGTCTATCTGACGGACCCTAGTTATAACGGATTAGATTAAAAGAAATAGTCCATACCAAATACAAGATTCTTAATCGGGCCTTAATCCGATGGATCTTAATAAACTTGAACTGTGGTGCTAGATTGGATCGGAGTGCAATGAAAAAAGAATAGGGATGGTGGCGAATCAGATATGGCTATGTCCCAACTAACGAACGCCAAGTTTTCACTCTCGAGGAATAAAACAAGGGAGTTAACCAAGGAAGTCAGTGTAGCTGAATGTTTAAGCCCCATTAATTTGGTTTTGGTGTTAATAACAAATCTAATATTGAGACTAACTATTTTGATAATCATAATTTTGGTTAGTCTTAATTGTTAATTAATGACAATCCTTATATGAAACTAACTCTTTTATTGAGTATATTTTTTATTAGTCTCATCTCATTGAAAAATGAAAAACCCAAGGTATGCACTCGTATTCATTTTATGATATTTTATTGCATATTTAGGACTCAAATTAAACGATGAACTTTTCCATTACTTATACATTAAAAGATGTGCATTATGTTTTCAACTTCATCCATATCACATGAATGCACATATCTAGGGAGAGTTCACAATTTAACTTGATGTTTCAATAATATTGATCCATGTCCTCTTGCCAAATAACATACAGGATCAAGACTTTGAAACAATCATTTGAGTATATTTAACTTGTATAGTTGTAGTATATTCATGGTAATATATGATAAACTCTAAAGCAATCTCAAAAATTGAATATGTGCATATTGATTCAAGTTCAATTATTTATATACACATATTTAATGGAGTTTATTCTATTGTTGATGGTATTAAGAGTATTGATCTCTTTCCACCACTCCATATAAATTGGATCATTACTTTTAGATTCATCAAAACGAGTATATGAAATTTGTGTAGTTAATATATACTCATGACAATTTAAATTCAATTTAAATTATGTTCGGTTGCCATTAAATCAACAAATAACTAATCATGAGTTAATGGTTCACTTGGTTGATCATAGGACAATCGAAAGCTCTTAAGTATAATAAAGTATTAGTTGCATTAGTTACTCAAGACACAATTAATCTTTCAATCAAATGTCTTTGGGTTGTGGTCAATCATCAAAGGAAAAGATCAAGGATCTTGAAAGCATCCATTATGTGTTAATAGAGTGCACTGATGATTGAGACAACCATGTGTTTTGAACTAACATTTTCGATAAGTTTAAAATAGGTAAAGTCCAAGATTGAGATGGATAAATAGGACAAGTACATCATCATGTGTTGATGAGCGTCAAAATAGGATCCCGAAGCTAAGACAAGGGGAGTTCATGATGTATTGATAAACAAGATGAAGATCCTGGCTTAGACAAAAGATGATCGGTCATCATGAAAGCTCCAAGTGGTTGCAAGAGGTAAAGGTGTAGCTAGCTAGAGCTAAGAATGTATTTCTAGTCTTTTACCGATCTCGGTGTTTGGATGGGAGACCAGGTTACTAGTTAGATGCCGTACTATTAAGAGGGGTTGAGTCTTATAGCTTGAACTCCATCATGTATTGATGAATTTAATCTGGTTCACTCTAGCTCACTCTCTTGTTTGGATTTTGCATGAGCTAAGTATTTGCATATGTTGCAAATAAGGGAGCTCATGCTTACTTCTTATTGAATCTTAATCGATTTGGTTTTTAAATGGAGCTATGGATTTGCATGTATTGCAAAAAGGAGATAGTTTATGTAATTTGATTTATGTGGTTTTTGCATGAAGTTAAGTTTTGCATGTGTTGCAAAAGGTAAGAACTCATGTATCGATATTTTAGCTTGTGACTTGCTTATGTGTTAATCATCACAAAGGCTAAGTAAAGTTTATGTTTGCAAAATATGTTTTTATAAAATATTGATTTGTTATTCCCAAATGCAGTTTACAAATAAACTAGAGGTTATGGGTTTCAATCCTAGAGCATGTGTTGGCATTTGCAAATATGTTTTGCAAAGTGTTGGGATTATATGTTGATCCTTACATAGCTAGAGCATTGATCTCATAGCTTTTCAGGTTATTTGCAAATGTGTTTTGCAAAATATTGGTGTCCATTTAATCTTGGAGCATGTGATTAAAATTTACAAATGTGTTTTGCAAAAATTATTTTGATCATGAGTTGATCATCACATGGCTCAATATTTGATCTTATTGACTCATTCTAGTTTGTAGTCATGCATTTGATCAAGTCTTTGTAAAGGATTTTGAAAATCAGATTTTAGGCTTAAGTGACTACATTAGAGTCTTTGTTTTTATGATATTTAAAAATATCTATGGTTGCTTAAATCTTGAAAATAAATGAAGATTATAGCCCTCTTGATAAGCTTCGCATAGAGTTTAACATCACCTAAATCGGAGTTCGGAGTAAAAAATTATTAGCATTTTAGTGGCTGAAACAGTGGTAGTACCGCCCGAACGGTGCTACCTGTCCTAGATGGGCTGTAGCACCATCTGAGACGGTACTACCGACCCAAATGCGGTGTAAAAATTCCAGAAAGATGTTTTTCGGTTAAAATGGCTAGTGCTACCGGTCCTAGATGGGCGGTAGCACCGGGGTACTGTAGCAACGGCTAGTTTTTGGTGTTTTTAATGCACAAAAGTGACTGTTGGCCTGGAGGCTAGTGCTACCGGCCCTAGTAGGGTAGTAGCACCGGGTTTGCTGTATTTTTTCCCGTTTTTGCCTCCCAACGACTAGTTTTCTTAAGTGGCTATAAAAGAAACCAAGTTAGGAGGGTTTTGCTGTTGCTCTAGTACCCATTTAAGGTATTCTTGTAGAGCAAAACCTCAAGAGCCCTTAAAACAATATTTGAGTGATTTGAGAAACTTTTGAGTTAGAGTTTCTTGTGTTGAGTCTCTTTGGTGTTGATTTGCATTCCCTTAAGCTAGTGTAAGCCTCTCCTCTACATTGTGCATGTGTTATACTTTGTGAGCAAGGAGAGAAGTCTCTAGTTGTATGTGTTGCATCTAGAGAAGGATTGAGCATCCTTGTGCGTGTGTTGCACTTGATGAGAATCAAGCAAGAGGTTTGACCTATTACTCTTGGTATTTGCCGACATGTAGACAACGTAGTGGCGTCATGCACGGTGACCTTCTCAAGGAGATTATAAGAAAGGCCGACAAAGTTGTGAAGGTCGAAACTCGCCCACCTGGAGAGGAAAAGCGCTATCACTAGTGGAATCGAGGCGGGTGCTCAATTCATGGAGCCGATACAAAGTGGTTTGAACTAGTCTCAACGTGGATTAGGGGAGACCGGCAATTCTTCGAACACCATGGTAAAATATTGGTGTGTCTCCTTGTGGTTGCTTGCAATTCTTATTTATATTGTTGCAATTTACATTCGTAGAATTAAATTGTTTGATTATCTTTATTCTTGTATATTTTTGTTAGAGACATAATTAGCTAGTGTACTTATTGAGCCTAGTTGACTTAGGCTTAATTGTTAAAATCTTAGTTTATCGCTTCCGTATTTTTTTTGTTTAGGTTTTAACATAGGGATAAATAGATGAGATTGTAACTAATCGTCGAAAAAATTTTAAAACCGCTTATTCATCCCCCTCTAGTCAGCATCCTCGATCTTACAATAGCCAAGGACAATGTACGGCGGCAGTGTCCCCTTGTTGTAGTAGGCTGGCATGTGCATCACAAAAGAGCTAGATTGGAAGTTCTCAACTGCAACAAGCAGCGGCTTGGACGTGGAGCCCGGCCAGAGCAAGTGAATGGAAAAAAGTGTCACATGCACAGGCACGAGGCAGGTGCTTACGGAGGAAGACGACTGGTAGCCAAGAATATCATCACGAAGGAAGCGAATTCGATGTGGCGGCAGAGATTCCATTGACTAAGGGCATGTACAACAGTAATTAATGAGTCGTCTGCAAGTTGCCATATAATTTTTATCATCCTATATGGCATAGAATTAATGAGGAGAGAGGCGCTTGCCGTCTCTTTGCGAGAGGATGGCAGTGGCTTGTGCTCCGATGCAAAACGACGGCTCCGTCGCTCGTTGTAGGAAAGAAGCCGCCTATATACTCATGCTTAATCATGGTAATTTATGGGCCTATGCATAAATTAATTAGTTTATAGACTGCCTGACAGACAAGCCATTGTAGAACTTGTCTGTTTTGTTATCTTTATGTGACATGGCATACACTTACAGACAGCAGCTGTCTAGACTGTTGTACATGCCCTAATCGTAGAATATAGGGGACGGCAACATCAACAGGGTAGAGGATAGAACGGCCGGAATAATAATTGTTCGATTTATTGTTTAAGCAACAAGCATATCTATTATACATTAAAAGCTTATAGAGAGTTGCTAAGAAAAAAGAGAAATAGGCTATAAATTCTTAAAAAAAATAGCAAGTCTTTAATCTAGTAGACCCTATTTATAACTGCCATCGATTTTTTTGTTTGTTAAGAATAAGAATATCTTAGAAATTCTCACAAGAAAGCAAAACATGTGGCACTTAATCTGGTAGACTCTAACTAAATCGAACTATAGTAGCTATTATATATATTATTATTCGAAAAAACATCTAATCGTTTATCTAGCGAACTTAAGTTATAACGGCTTAGTTAAAAGAAAGAGTCCATGATAAATACAATAAAAAATATTAGAAATTCTGAATACAAAATAAAAATAAATTACTACTTGATTGTCATATGAACTCAAAATTAAAATCTATACATAGATAATTTTTAATAAAATTAGATAAAAATTAACCGTTGGATTTGTATATAAAATCTAACTAAAACTGACATTCAAATTAAATAAATTTTTTGATTTTCATATAAACTCCAAATTAAAATCCGGCATAGCTAAAATTCAAAATAAAATTAGAAGTAGTATTTGCATATAAAATCTAAGCTAAAACTAATATTTAAAATTAAATAAAAATAACAATAAAATTATGGCTTAGATTAGAAGAAAGAAATTCATACCAAGTACAATAAAAAATAACAGAAATTTACAATAAAAAATAAAAAGAAATAAGCCATTTAACTTTCATATGAACTCCAAATTAAAGGGTAACTTCTTATATGCCACTAAAAGTTAACCTCATCCCTTATATGCTACTCATTGTGTCACTAACATGTAGGCCCTAACTCACATGTAAATAACACATTCATGTATTTTTCCAAATTCCATTGGCATATTAGGAATTAATCCCAAATAAAAAACAGTAAAAACTAAAATTCAACATCAAAATTAGATAAAAATTAGCAATTGGATTTGTATATGAATTCTAATATAAAATTGACATGCAAAATTAAATTAAAAATAACAATGAAAATTAACATAAATTTGGAATAAACAACTAAAGGAAATTTGTTCATTTGGCTATACCGATATATGAAATATGATGTGCACTAAAAGAAGTACTGAAAGAAAGAGATAAATATTGCAATAATGAATTTAAGAGGTGATGATATAAATGAAAAATGTTATGTTATGCTACGTTTACTATTTTACTATGTAAGTATTTGATGAAGAAAGTTTAGATCATATGTAACAAATATTGTGAAACAGAGTGAATATATTTTCTCCTATAATATATGATATCAAAATATCACAAATAGAGTTCTATACCGGTCTATTTTCCAAAAAGCGAAATCAAACATGTATTGCTAAGTTATTTAAACATGTTGTAAGAATGGTACACATGCAAGTGCGTAGGCTACCTTGCTGGTTAGGATTAAATAAAACACACTGCGCCCATTCCAAATAGCAAACTCAAGCAGTTACCCGCTCCCACCACCAATCCATTGCATGCCCTTCCTAAGCATGTGTTGCAAACTTCTCCTTACGTGCTTAATCTATTAGATATAAAGCCCATGACAGATCTTTTAGGCCGCTAAAAAATAAGAATATACTAAAAATTCTCACGGAAAAGAAAACAATTGGAACCCTTTATTCGATAGACCTCCACATAATGGAAGTATTGAGAGGATGATATATTGACATGTTTTCTCTTAGCTATACTGAAATTACCTATGCGACGTGTATTATGAGTATGTAATATAGACAAGCATTGCAATAATATATAGAAGAAAAAAATGATGCATGATGATGATATATGAAAAATATTATGTTATGTTATGCTTATTATTTTTCTATGCGAGTATTTGGTGAAGAAAGTTTTTGTTACATTAGACAAGTTTTGAGAAACAAAGTAAGTATTTTTCTCTCTTATAATATATAATATTGGAAATATCACGAACAGAGTTCTGTAGATATTATGCAAGTGCAAGGACTATCTTGCTTGTCTGTGTTAAAGAGTGAAGACCGCGTAATAACATTTGGCATAGATGCAGTGTATCAACGTATACATGATCATTCTATACTTGCTCGTTGTACATGTGAGTTTAATGGCATCCATTAAATGCATAATTCAATGCGGATGCGATATGAACTTTCTTTAGGCGAATACTACCGTCCGGACGTCCGATTTTTTTATTTTCTTCGGACGCCTCTTGAAACATTTTTTGTCTACTCCTGCAACATTTGTTGAGTGTTAGGACGTCCGATGCCTAGCAAAACCGCTTTCTTTACTATGGCTCATGTTACATGTACCCCTCTCGATGTCTGGGTCCATCGCCACGAAAATTAGGAAATGAATCTAAATAGAATTGGCCATTCCAATCATTGATGGTTTAAAGCATCGGTCTTCATTCGGTGTATATCAACTGTGGTGTTTGATATTTTTAATTAACATCGTCAACTCCTTAGTCCTTACGCCTTTGTAGCTAAGTTTTTTTTATGTACGCGACTTAGCCAAATCACCTCAATCCGTTCTACATGATACTAGTAGCAATATAGACAAAGACAATCCACTGGTCCAACACGAGTAACTTATAAAAGGTGCCACGTGGTTAAAATAGACCTCTAATGTTGCTATACATCGGGAAGAAATTGTCTTGATATTATGGATGCTAATTGAGGCAACATCGTGGAAACGTGGATACAAAAGTGTCATGTTGCTGTGATAATTCAATTTCAAAATCGGGGCACAGATTTCAAACATACCTAGTGCTATCTTTGCAAAAGCGACGATAGGGAAGAAAATCATTTTGCAACACCGTGGAAGTTGATTTACATGCCAGTCTGGCTCCTCGGTGCAGTTGGCTGAATAGAGTAAGCAGTTTTGTTTTTAGGGAAAATAGCGTATCTAGTTTTATTTCTTCAATTATACTTTTATGAGTGTAATACTTTGATTGGGTTTTATTCTAAGCCTACTCCAACTTGTTTATGACAAAAGGCTTAGGGCCTGTTTGTTTCAGTTAGGGATTATAGAAAACAGTTTTTAAAAGCTGGAAAGTTAACAAACAGACAGCTTTTAATTCGGATTGTAACAATCCGGAGTCCAGATTGTTAGAATCCCACAATCCACCTTGGAGGAGTTTTCCTCAGTTTTTTTTGTACAAAAGACCATAATACCCTTCCACCTTCCAGTAAAATAAGGCAACAAAACAGGCCGAGGGTACCACAGACTTTTGCCACGCAGAAACAACAATCCAAATACACTATAATTTAGGTTACCAAACAGTCATCAGCTTTTAACAATTCAGCTTTTAACAATCCAGCTTTTACAATCCAGCTTTTAAAATCTGCTTTCTATAATCTCTAGGTGAAACAAACAGGCCCTTACTTGGCTGTTATTATTGTTGATGTTGCTTTTGTTGGTGTTGAGCGTAATAGCTTCAAGCTATCAGCAAAGCATAAGCTAGGCTTTGAGTCTTTAAAAAAGTTTTTTTTTTAACGCGAAATCGTTCAAGGAGAAACTAGGTCATAGGCTCAGAGCATTTTGCATTGTTGATTTTTCTTCGAAAGGTTTTTGCAATGGTTTAATAATAAAGAAAAAAAAAGAAGAGGATTTCATAGTTTCAGCTGCGCTGGGCCATCAAAAAGGCCTAAGGTAGGCCGGTATTTCGCCGGCCTTATCAGCCAATCGGCCATAGCACCTAACTGGGCTGACCATATGGGCCGTTCTCTTCCAGGTGGGTTGAGCCATATAATTGTGCAGGCCTTAGAGTTTTTCGGTTAACCAGATGGCCCATCCTTGTCCAAGTTCTCTTGCTTTGACACTGTAATACGGCCACACGGGCCGAGGTCAAAAAACCCAGCAAAAACGCTACGAACCTCTCCCTCCCCACACCGATCCCCTAGACCCCCGGCAACGCCGCCGCCGCAGCCGCCGAGCACCTCCTCGGCCTCCTCCCATGTCCCGCCGCCCCGCTCGCCCCCTCCTCCCCCTGCTCCGCCGCCACCTCCACTGCTCCGCTTCTCTCCCCTACACATCCTTACCCATCCCTCCCGACGCGATCCCTTCCTCCTTCCCGACGGCCCCCTCCTCCCCGCCCCCGCCGCCCGATCCCGGGCGCTTGGCGGCGTCCTTGTCGCCCGCAACGCCGCCGATCCCGCCCTTCGCGGCCTCCCATTTCCGCTCGGCCGTCTCCTCCCTCGCCGCCTCCCTCCTCGCGCTCCCCGACCCGGACCCCGACCCCGCACCCGCCCTCCTCGCCCACTCCTTCCCTACCATCCTCGCGGTCTCGGTGCTCGCCTCCCTCGAGCTCCTCTCTCTCCTCCGCCCCAAGCCCCTCCTCGGCCTCGCGGTCTTCTCGATACGCCGCACGCTCTCCCCGACGCCCATCCTCGCGGAGTTCGCCCTCGCCATCTCGCTCGCCAGCCGCGCCCGCGACCCCGCGGCCGCGGCCGCCCTCTTCGCTGACGCCTCCAGTGCCTACTGCCCCGACCAGGCGCTCTACAACGCCCTCATGGCCGCGTACATGCACAGCGGCCTCGCGGACCGCTGCGTCGAGGTCTTCCACGCGCTGGAGCGCGATCCGCGCTGTGGGCCGCCCAATGCGGACTCCTACAACATCCTCATCGCCCTCTTCGGTCGCTCCCTCCTCGTTGACCACATGGAGGCCACACTCCAGTCGCTGGATGCCTCCGGACAACCCCGCACAGTTGGCACATATAATGCAATCATTGCCGGATACCTCACCGCGTGGATGTGGGACAAAATGGAAGCAGTGTTCCATGAAATGATGGCAGGTCAAGTTGCTCCGGATATCACTACGCATTTGCTGATGCTAAGAGGGTACGCACATGCCGGGATGATTTATAAGATGGAAGTGGCTTATGAGCGTGCCCATGAGCATGCTGGCATGGTTGACATGGTGCATATACGTGCAATGCTATGTGCATACTGCAAGTTTGCACATGTAGATAGGATTCAAAAGATTGAGGAGTTGTTGCAGAAGTTGAGTCCTGAGGATTACAGGCCATGGCTGAGTGTGCTGTTAATTAGGGTGTATGCCCAGGAAGGGTTGGTCGAGGGCATGGAGCGACGGATCGCTGAGGCATTGGAACGCAATACGATAGTCACCACAACGCACGTGATGCGGTCCATCATATCAAGCTATTTTCAGTGCGATGCGGTAGATAAACTCGCACATTTTGTCCGGCTGGCTGAGGAGGCCGGCTGGAAGCTGTGCCGGAGCTTGTACCACTGCAAGATGGTGATGTATGGGAAGCACCACCGGCTGGCAGAGATGCATGGGGTGTTGGATGAGATGGAGTGTTTTAGGTTTGGCCGGACAAAGAAGACCTTTTGGATTATGCACAAGGCATATGTGAGTTGTGGGCGGAGAGCTGAGGCCGATACGATACTTGGGATGATATGGAAGCACGGGCTTGGCTACCCCTGGGGTGTCTTTGTTCAATGACATGTGAGTAGATACTCCATTCTTAATGCACTATCTGCTATTCACAAATTTATGTAAATTTTTTTTGCATAAATTGGCTTATTGTCTCACTAGATGTAGCTATTAAGGTTTGCATTTAGAAAAGTTGGACAACATCGAGACAATGCCACACATAAGTTTTAAACGGTACTAGTGCATTTGTTGTGCAGAAGAAACAATAATGGTCTACTCAGAAGAACCACATTCCTCATCCACTTGACATTGTGATCAGGTTGTGTAGTACGTTATCATATATATGATTTCCATAATGGTGCTCAAGCTTCTGAGATTCTTCCAAGTAATCTTTGGACCTTTTTAGTTGTTCACTAAGAGATAACAAAAAACAATAATACTTTGTTAGTTTGAAGTTTCTTAAATAGCCTGTGTATTTTCATGGTTGGATGATGAATTATGTTTATTTGTTTTGTAGCCGACTTGGCATCACAACCCAATCAGATCCTTGCCTCAGAACAAAAATACTTGGAATCAGTTTGATATATAATCTGGATTTACGATGTCTCATCATCCATGTTTACCCCTATATTGGGTGCTGTTACAGCACAACCTGGGGGTTCAGCTTCATTGTTTAGAGATGCTTGTCTTTGCATAGATACATTAGGAAGCTGTTCTTAGCCTATGCTGAATATACCAAGGCTCATATTGTTCTGTACTTTTTATAGGAAACCATTCAAGGCCGATCTAACGCCCCTGTTTGTCTACTTTCATCCTTTCACCATGTATCTACTTTCAGCATATACTTCCTATGTGTGTGTGTGTGTATAGTATAATTACCTAGGGCACTATGGTGCCTGGGCACCACAATCTAAAAAGGGTATTTTCTCTATGTATTTTCATGCGAAATTTTTTTTAAATTTTTTGAATGCTGAGTTTAACCAGTTTACTAACTAGTTCAAATAAGTTTGAACTGAAATTCGAACTAGAGTTTCCCTTTTTGATGATAGTTTGGTTGTAGGTATATGCTGATTTTATATATAAATCAGCAAAGCATCTGATCCAAACTCGTTCAAAATCTTTGAATTCGAGTATATTTTTTCAAAGGTATGTGTTTCGTTTGAATTGTCATAGATGGGTATATACCCTAAAATTGAATTTTTCTTAAAAATATACTCGAATATGGCTTGAATTCATGCATTTGAAATCATGGTGCCCCATTTCAGCTTCCTATATATATATATATAACATATCACATTCTGCACAATTCATTCAAGTCATGTATAACTTACTAATAAAAAAGAGAAAATTTACAAGATTAAAAAGTTTAAACTTATCAAAATTTTCTCTTTTTTGTAACTCTCGATATATAATGAATTTGAACCTACAATTTTATACATAGGTAGAGTAATCTATGAAGTACATGTACAATTTTTTTTAGAATTTTTCATGACTTTTATTAGTTGGTGTGCACGGGAACCCTTGTGTGCACAGGATATATTGCCTATATATATATATATATATATATGAAAAATATTTTTTACTCCCGGGTGTAGTTACTCCCACCTCTGAAATACTACCTAAATGAACTTGAAATACTCCTTTATCACTTTGGGTACACTCATATACTAATTATAAGATATTCCTATATGAACCACATGAAAAAATTGCAAAGGAGTACATAGTTCTTAGCGTATTTTACAAATACCTTTATATATGGACATAAAAAGGAGTGTCCAAAAAAATATACATAATATAAATTCTACCTAGCTAGTCTTATATGCTCGTATACTACATGTACGTACCCTCCATTGCGCGAGATACTCTTTACGTTGTGAGATACAACGTAGGGAGTAATTACTCCTGGGAGTAGAAAAGAGGCTACACATACATATAGATAGAGAGAGGGAGGGAGGGAGAGTAATTGAGTCAGTATTTATTAAATGGCTGGAGAGTAATTGAGTTAGTATTTGATGCAATTGCCACTTTTTCCTCTGCTGTTAGACTGCGTAATAGATTTTACTATTTGTATCAATAGATTTTACTATCCACAATGATAGTTTTTACTATCAATTCATATGGCGTTTAGTGGCGAGACTTATATCATTATGTGGTTGTCGTTGTTAGCAAGCTAATAGTGAAAACCGATCGTAAATCAGAGCTACCAATAAAAATATATGGCTAAATAAAAGGTAACAAGATTCATGTACAACTATGGGATAGATTTTCTAGTCGGTTCGGCTTCTGTGGATGGGTTGGATAGATTTACTAGTTGGCTGATGCGGGTTACGCCACGCGCGTAGAATCGGCAGTGCTACGCGCAGGCTAGAATAGCGCAACCGTGTGTACACACACATGCGTGTAGCTACACGCTGGTCATAACCTGGAGAACGCGTCTAAACCATTCACGTAGGCCCACTTAGAGTGTTGCTAAGGCAATCAGTAGCGTGGCCATATAACTAATAAATGTGTTTCCTAGTTTGTACATGAATTTGTTTTTCTTTGTTTTAGCCATAACTTTTTATTGGCAGCTTCGATTCATGAACGGTTTTCACCAGTAGCTTGCCAACGATGAGAGGAACATAATGATAGAAGTCTCGCCCATAAACGCGTATAAATTCGATTTTACTGCTAAAATAAACATGTATGATAGTAAAATGTGTCCATCCATCACAGATAGTAAAATCTATCATAGTAGTTTACAGTCATTTTGCTGTCCGGTGATAGACTTTACTACCATGAAGAGGGTTTAGCAGCCTATATAGTCTGTTTAGTAGTAAAAGTTTACAATATATGGATAGTAAAATCTATATAGATAGATTGTAAAATCACATTATTTACACAGCTGGTGATGTAAAATATATATGGATATAACACAAATGCACTTGAGTCTATTTTCAACAAGAACCGCTATGTTATTTGTTCGCTGATTCATTCAAACACATTTCGCTAGTTCCATACGAATTAACATACGACACATCGTTAGCACTTAGCAAGCCACGACTCTGTCAATTACCACCAGATGATCAAACGGTCACAGAAGCCAGTTCACTTACTTGCCCTTGTTGCCCGGTATGCTCCTGAACTCCACCCATGTCTGGCTTTCATCCAAAATCGAAATTGTCGTCATGTGCCCATAGGAAGCTGGTGTACACTGCGAGAACATGGCTGCCAAAGCCGGAACACGGTGCCACCACGGTTAGATCTCAAGCTTAAGGATTCAATATAATATAATACACACACACACACTCCTGGGTGTACATACTCCCACCTCCAGTATACCATTTAAATAATGTTGTCATATCTCTTTATCCTTTTGAGTATACTCTAATACTGATTATAAGATACCCCAAAGTGAGTTCCACGAAAATTTTTATCAAAATCCACCCTTTATAGCATAATTTGTTTATATATTCCTTTTACATATGGAAAAGGGTATGTAGCAAAAAAAATAAAGGGCTCTGATGAAATTTTTTCAATCATGTCGTATTGGAGTATCCTAGAATTATTATTGGAGTATACCGAAAGTGATAAGGAGTATAAAGCGTTCATTTAAGTGGTATATTAGATGTGGGAGTATGTATTCCCGGGAGTACGAAAAAGGCTTCACACACACACAGAGTAAACTTCTACTACTACACAGACTACGCATGCTATTGAACCCTCTGCATGATAGTGAAATATGTCACTGGACAATAAAATGACTTTTTATTGGTGAGACTTATATCATTTTGTTCCTCGCGTCATCTGTAAACTACTGGTGAAAACCTTTTGTGAATTGGAGTTGCCAATAAAAAGTTATGGCTAAAACAAAGAAAAAAGATTCTTGTTCAAACAAGGAAACACATTTACTAGTTTGTTTGCCACATACCTGATAGTCAACTAGGACAGTCTGTTGTGCTAAGTACTGGGCTACGTGGCTAGGTCGGTATGCGTTAACTGATTGGAGAGTAGAATAGCCTATTCTATACGCAGATGTAGAATAGTGCGTATAACAGACACACACATTTATATATAACACATATATAGATAATAGATATGTACATACAGATACACACATATACATATATACACCTACCTGATCCATATTGGTGCTTTTAGTTTCAGGAATTCCTTGATGTTGCAAACTTGTTGCACCTAACTCACCTGATATTTTTTTAGCAGCGGCGCAGGTGACAAAGCCTGTCTTGATTTAATGTAAAAAGTAATACTTGATTTGAATCAATAACTGCAACTATTCATCATGCCATATTAAATTCCATGAACCCTAACGTATTAGATTTTAACCAATAGTGCTATAAAATTCATTCAACTTTCAAATTGGTGAGAACTGACTTTATGAGGTTAGGATTAACAGATAATACATCGAATGTTTAAAGTTTAAACTCAGCTTTGTTCACAAAGATATGCCAGGACTGGATTGTGGTTTGCCAATTGTTAGTAAGGTTTAAGAGAGAATGTTAAGCACCAACTATATTTCCAAAAAAAAAATCCTAATGATTCCTAACCTCAGAACTGTTTTATAGGATGTTCTTGGGCATTTTGATTGCTTGCCAATTTGCACACTGAGGGCTATTATCGCTTAGTGCAAAAGTTGACTAAAAAAATCAGCCAATGATCCTGTATGCCTTGCTTATCCAATGTTTGTTCTTTGTGCGTAAGACAACTCAATATTCATGCTTGCATGTCATGTTGTCCTGCCACGGATAGATCTCTGTTGTATACACATGCCATCAATTTATGCTAGATACACCTACTAGTAAGATGTATTTCTCCAACTCGTTGTCTCATGCTTTTTCTTTCTCTTATGCCAATAAATTCTGTTGTCTTGTTCCTGATTATTGATCATTGGCCTGTGATCTCTATCTGCTCATAACTTTTGAAACCCTCAGTGCATGACTAGTCCCACCACTGTAGTTCACCAAGATGCTAGTTGATGTCTGCAGCAACTTAAGATCTATGAAAGGAAATGTTTCCTTGTCCTACTCCTATCTTCACCTCTTACAAATGAATTTAGCGTTTAGGACATTATATCTGCATGGTTGATATAACAATTTCTTTGTATGCAATTTAAGAGAGCAGGGCTCTGTCTTAGATAGATCATTTATCATAGCTAACCTGAAGCAATGTCTTTACTCCTGAGCTACTGTTTAGATTTTTATGACTTCTGATTCAGTTAGCAATGTAGACCATTTATCATAGCTAACCTGAAGCTGGACAACACAATACATCAGGTAATACTGTGCAGATTTGGTCCATGTATTAGTGCCCTAGTGGTATGGTTGGCAGGATGTCCCAAATCTTGTTTATGATTGGTATAATACAGATGAAACATGGAGGTGGGAAAGGGATTATTATAAATCTTGCGTAAATCAATTGACGATGTTGCTTTAGTCCAGAATAATCGAGAAACAATCAATAGAACCAATGTTTCTGGAACATGAATTGTGCTGCAATGAAGCCGCATCAGCAACTAAAATGAATCTACATGTTGAATTTGTTATACACTTTTGTTGATTTCAACAGTTAGATATAAAACGCTACCTGCTTGCAGAGACCATTTCTCCTTACGCATCTTTGCTGATGGATCTTCAGGATCCACTTCTGGTACAGCCCTTGTTCATTAACAAATCCATAAACTGAAAACCACATTTTACTCTCTAGAATATTATTTTGTTTCATATCTGTTATTCCGCACTGCAGTTATATAGGCATATGGCATTAATAAATTTTTGTACAACATCTTCATAACTGACAAACTTCATGGACAGAGGCCTTGCTCCTGTTGTTAGCTTGATTTAAAGAGTCTAGACAAAACTGGTAACTTGATCCGATTTGCTGAAAATTGGATGAGCAGCTAGTTTGTGAACATAATACTTATGTACCTTTATGTTTACTTTATTGCCTGTTTTCATGATGTAATGGGGTAAGCCCGAATTTTCAAATGGTGGGCAGGTTGTGTTAGTATGAATACAAGGTCTTTTTGTGGCGGAATTGCATATACAATCAAGCAACCGGTTGTACTATACTGCTATGCAAATTCTTTCTTTAGATGAAATGAAACAAACATAGTTTGATAGAGAAAAAGATTCTTTAATACTAAAAGCATGTGCGCATACATGCACACCCACAGACTCCTTGTATTTCAAGCACCATTTTTGTTTTTTTTAAAAGATGAATGATTAAATGATGTACTATCGCCCTAAATTTTAAGCTTAAATTTGGTCAACAGGAGCAGCAAAAATGACAAATCTGATGCAAAATAGATAGAAAAGGAAGAAAAAGAGAAAAAGGATAAGTGTCACTATGCACTGAAAAAATTACAAGTTTGTTTCTCATAAGGAGCTATCTATCCAATTTTTGTTGGTGGTGTTTTGTGCTAATTTGATGTTAAAGTGGACGATTTGCATGGATATGGATGAAATGGGGGTGTGGTGCATACTGCACAGTATACACTCCTTTACCTCAAATTGGCTACCATAACTCTCTTGCAGGTGGAAATATACTTGTTAAAATATCTATTTGGCAGCAGTTGGTAACCCTAATCCTGGTATGAAAGGATATCCGTGAAGTGTCACTAGGTTCCTTGTAATCATACAAATTCTGTTTTACAGTTGATACATTTGTTGATCAGTTCTAAACTACTTGAACACATGCAGGGGACAAAATAAGTCTGACTGTAGTGCATTCACCATGTGGAGTCAACTTGTTGCGATGTTCACTAGTAGTTAACACCTTCTGAAACTATATGTTAAGAGATTAACTTTACATTTACATTGAAGTTTGTGTATTATACTAAAACCTTGTCTAAACTAGCTAACTTAGTGACCTTAATACATTTGTAGGATTTATCTGCTCCACCTATTGGGGAATTTTTGCTTTCTGCTGAGGTATCTGAATGCAACATGAGGCTGCTAACATCACATTGTGTGGTTCGCCTTTGCCGCTCGAAAGAGTAAAAGGACTCCACATGGAACCCTAGAGCTTTGAAGTACCGAATAGCTGGGCATGATGAGCATTGCACTCTATGGAATTTAGAACCTGAAAAGACACCTGAAGTTGACCTATACAAGTGGACTTTGGATATATTAGAAGCTGCTACTTCTGTTGCCCATTCGTAGACAACACAGCTAAAAATGTGGCTTACAAGAAGATACATCACCCTCAGACATTTGATGATGCAGCTACAGGATATTCAAAGATGAGGTTTTCCCGTGCATACCTGATTGTTGGTCAAAGCTGAGCCCATATGTCAAACGCAGTCTGGGATGCCTACTTATGTTGTGTTGCACTTTTGGCTTTATCAAAGTGGAGGTTCTACTGGGAGGGAAATCATGGCCGAATGCACTTGCATCTCTATTCTACGTTATATGAGTTGTGACTCAGGAAACGGCAAAGCTTGTTTTGCGGTAAAGCTTGAAGGTTCACTGTTCACGTGCAGTCTGAGGACGCTGCTTTGCAATCTCAACAATAGTACCATGTAAAATCTTGAAGCAGGCAGTCAATAATCTGCAAAGCACTAATGAACAAGAAAGCACTTTGATGGTGTAACAGCTGCCCAAGTGGTTGTAGTGTCATTCAAACGACTGGACCTTGCTTATCATGTTAAAAGAAGGAACAGGACATGTGGGGGGTACCACTACAGATCTGCGTATACTTTTGTTCGAAACATTATTGCGGTGCCAAGGCACTTACATGTTATTTCATTTTCAGCCCGGATGGTAGAAGCTATACGTTTCGTTTTCCCACTAATTAACATTTGCACTAGTTTCTAACATGTGTGCAATGATTCTTTTTTGGCAATCATACAAGTTGTACTCAGCAGAAAATGTAGTTGTCAAGCGTGTCATATTGCTGTCATATAGTTTGATGCTTTGTTCCATGCATCGTGGTCTCTCCTTTTGCAGCTGCCAATAATTGTAGGCTATTATGTCAAATATTGCTTTCAGATTGGAATCCAAGTGTTCTAATTTGTTTGGTCTTCGCAATTCTTGCTATGCCCTGTTGTGACCTGTAATGCGTCAGTGAGATATGATCGTGTCCCTTTTTTTTGGGACATTTTTTCTTTAAAAGATACTCCCTCTAGTCTTCAAATACTAGTCGTTGGAGCATTTTGTTATGTGCAAGCAAAAACTAGTCATTTTGTTATGTGTATGCAAAAAACTAGTCGCTGAGTGAATTAAGGGAGTTATTTGGACTCTTTTACCTATGGCATTAGGCTATTCCTAGTGGGAGTTTCAACTGAGTTTCATTCTTATTAAATGATATGATACATCATCATGTTTGGTGACATGGCAAGATAATTATGAAGAGAGAGATAGAGAGAGTTTCATGGGAAGTGAGAGAGTTTCATTTAGATGAAATCTGAGATACACGGTTACCTAGACAAAATCTAATATGGCACTCTTGGAAACTGAGAAATGAAACTATGCACTAGGAATGGCCTTAGTGCGGCATACACCTCTACTTTTCCAAAGCTGCGTGCATGCATGCAGTTAATGCCTTGTAATTTTCTAAAGGATTAATTCCCAATTTGCCATTGTGAATTTGAGAAATCCTAAAATGTGTCAGGCCCACATGTCATTGACACAATGAGTGGCAAATAGAGGATAAGGTAAACTTCCAGTGGCATATGAGGAATTTACCCTTTTCTAAATGTGCCTCTTCGTTATGCATGCAGTGGCTGCTGCAATTCCAAACTGCACTAGTACTCCTTCGACTGCATTAGGGCAGTTCCAACCCATAGTTTCCATGAGCAGTGTCTAGAGGAGAGAGAAAGCAATAAACCAATACATAGTTTCCCAACTCATGATTTCCATGAGTAGTGTCTAGAGGAGAGAGAGAGAGAGCAATAAACCAATGTATGCACCATAAACACAGCTTGGTTAGCGCGCAGAAACGTCCAACCCCGATTTTGCTCGTTTCTTGCGTCTTGGTCCCCGCGCCGACCCAGTTTCTTGCATGAGACACGGTTTCTTTGTTTTTCCTTCTCTCCCTTCCTTAATTCCTATGACACATCAGATTTTTGCTTAGTTGGCAGCGTAATTAATTCTATGGACACCAGCTGAGGTGGAGGGTTGGTGGGATTGCCCTTAGGACCTGCTCGCTTCAAGACATGGGTTCAAGCCATGTGGACTATTAAGTATTTATTGACTTCGGATAGCACTCTAACCTATAATATAGGTACAATAGGAAATAAGCATCCTAATTAACCTCTCCTTGGTATATGACATCCTGTCTAAAATGACTAGTATTTGAAGACCGAAGGAAGAATATAATATATTTCTTTTAACTCTCATGTCTGGAAACAAGAAAGAGGCCTTACCGTGAGATAATGAAACTATCATTTCTCAATACCAGAAAGGCTGAAGGGAAGCATTACTTTGTGATGAATCAGATACAGTTTAATATACGTTAGTGATAAGATCTTGTTGGTTGGGTTGATCTGGCCTGATATGGAATAATGGGATTCGGTGAGTTGAAACGTTGACAAACAATGGAGATAGTTTTACCTTCATAGATTATTCAGTTGGTAGTATCAATAGGCTAAGGGTCGAGGATAAGAGTTTAGGAGCTGTGCTTGAACCCTCTTGTCATTAAGCTATAGGCTAATGATTAGAGTTTACGAGCTGTGCTTGCATTCTCTTGCGAAGAAAGGTTTCGACGCACTAGAGCGAAGTATTCTTTTCACTTAGGGGGTGTTTGGGATAATTTCAGCTCTATTAAAATCTGTGGAGTTGATGGAGTAGGGTATTTCTAGCTCCAAAAATTTATAGAACTGGAGTGTGGGTACATCAAGAGTGTTTAGGTAGATCATCTTGTTTATATTTTAGACTAGAAATATAAACTTAATTTACTTTATTTTAGTCTATAAGTTTCAGATCTGAGCTGAAGTTAGGATTTGAAGCTCTTCCAAACAAGACCTTAATCTGGCAGCAGCTTAAATCTGACCACACAAAGCCATGCCAGCTTCTCCCTAGTTATCCCTCTAATCCCCGTAGGCAGAAAGAAACAGAAATGTCGAACATCAGCCATATCGTAAAAAAGGTGGCGGGACGTTAGAGCACTACAATCATCCAGGTAAATTAGGAATATTTGATGATTTGCCCTGGTTTTCCTCTGCCTTTGATCATTTGCCCTGTGATGTCTCATTGACATGCGGGCCATGGGACCACATGTCAGTGAGACATGCGGGGCAAATGATCAATTGCACCCACAAAAACGGGGCAAATCATCAAATCCCCCGGTAAATTACTGAAACGGATAAGGATGCAAACAATGGCAGTCCTGATTCTTTCCAGCTTGACTAGCAACATAGCTACTGCTACCGTCCCAGCTTGGAATGTTATTTCGTCACTATCTACACCTATAACATAAGTGGACATCCACAGTTTCGGTGTCATAGAACTAGCTCGCTGTTGTGAAATTTAGGTAGTTGCGAAATACCTTTTTACCCATTTCAGCATTACTTGGTTTATCGATATAACTCTAGACAAGACACTTTCGAGCGGCAATTGCGTCGAAAAGCAGAGGCACCATCAGTTGTGGATTCATCCACAAACAAAAGTGCTGGTGAAAAGCCGCCGCAAAGCAACCTTAAGTGGAAAAAAAGAAACCCTTTGCTTTTTAATTACCTTCTTTCGCTACTTCTACCATTCATAATTTCTCAAAATTATACGCAAACAAGCAAGCACTACTGCAATGGTTCTTCTGCAGATAATAAGAGGAAAAAAATTAATCAAAACCGGAATTCTTAGGCATGCACAGTAGGGAGCGCCACATAATGCACGGTCGTCCTAGCACTACTACCAGCTGTATCACCGCCACCGGCCACCACGATCACGATGAGACACGTATTTGCAGGCAGGCGTATAGTTTCCTTCCCCCACCTTCTAGTTGGGTGGGGCTTTGATGCTTTTTCGCAACTTTGGTACATGCCTACCTTGAAAGAATTAAATATTAGATTTCTAGTCTTCTCGTATTATTTTTCAATCTTGTTTCTATACAAATGTAATTGTAAAACTAATCTCTCCTTCAACTATAATGATATCGGTAGATGATATGTGTTAGCTGTTGCTCTCGAGGTTTGAAATCACAGTCTACACCTACCACGATAAGGAGGCTTGGCAGAGCATGCTACCGTGGTAGGGTAGCACCGGAAGGACGGCAAGACTTGACGTGTTGTCCTAGCTAGGTAACATAGATCACCTGTTGATTCTGTGATAAAAAAGAGAATATTTTTATAATTACGTTCATATAAGAGCTGATTTTGAAAAAATAAAAAGCACGAGGGAGCCTGAAAAAATTTGATTCATCTCAAATCAGGTCGTACGTATCCATGGTGGATCTACTAATACATCGGGGGCTCCTCTTGTAGCGACCAGCTATTTTGTCACGGTGTAGGCGTGTCGCTGCCCACGCAATAACTCCTCTTTTTCTCTCGTCGCTCGCTCGGCTCGTCTCGGGTGGTCCTGCTCGGCGCGAGGACGCCGATTGGCGGAGGCGAGCGAGCGGCCGCCCGTTAGTGCGTACGGACGGACGGGACGGGAATTCCTTTGCCTCGCTTGTACGCAACAGCTCGTCGCACATGCGCCAATGCTAGCCCAGGAAGGGCAGCCAAGGTTGTACTCGCTCCCGTCCCTTTCTCGATTTCTTCTCTTGTTTTATCTCCCTCTACTTTGGCAAGAAAATATTGGCATGGCCGTCGTACGCTTCGGTACGTCTGCGATAGTCTTGGTTTAGGCCTCGTTAGAACATATATATAATCACAGGTATTTCATAGATTGTCGTTTTGGAAACGGATTTGTTAGCTGTGATCTCGGCTTGACTGCGACCGAGATTTTGAGGTCTAGATCTACTTTTTATGCGCTCTGATCGGAAGTAGTTTTAATAATTTTGGTTTTGGTCCCGATAACCCGTGCCATATAAAAGGAAAGAGATCGACACTCAAGAAATCAAGGAAAATCTTGAGTTTCGCCGTCTTCTCTGACATCCCTTCATATCTAGGGTTATTGGGTAACTTACCAAAGAGCTAAACCATCACCATGAAGATCACAGTGCTCCCATTTCTCTTCATCACGCATCACCGACACTCAAACATCACCTACACCGACAAGACTCTAATGGATGCTTCTTCCTCACCAGGTCAGTTTAATCTAATGTTTAATTTTCCGCATTATATTTTGGTGATCATTCTTTAGACTAGCTAATGTTCATGTTTTAGTTAACCCTAAGTTCTATCATTTGGTATTAGAGCCGATCTAGTCTTTTCATGATCCTTTTTTTAGCCTGGTTTAAGCCATGTTCTTGTTGATTAAAGGTTGGTTTATGCTTGTTGTGGCTTGGTTAGCATTAAGAAGGAGAGGATAAGAGCAGATTCGAACCCATTTTGAAACACTAGTTCCCAAAATCCCAAATCAATCAAGCAAATCGGTTTTGGGGCTTACATCCCTTAGCCGGTCGTGGTCACCGTTGGCCGCGTTGCCTCTTGCTCGCCATCGTCTCCCGCGGGCCTAAGCTTCGCCTGCAGCCGCGATTTCATGCGAGTGTGGCGCTCAGAGTTCCCACCCATAGGAGCCCACGTGGCATCAGCTCGTAGCTGCACGTGCACCATCGCTGCCGCTTTGCCTTTGCGATCTCTGCTCGCTCATGTCGCTGCCTTGGTTGCGGAATTTTTGGGGCGAGGAAGCCCAATGGCTAGGGTTTCGTCTGCGCTCGTTTTTATTCTGGTTTGTGTTCATCTCGGCCATTTGTTCGAGATCATCGCCTGTCGCCTCGCATCTCGTGCGGTTGATGCTTCGTGTCGCACATCGGGCTGACGTTTTGCATCGCATGCTATGGCTTCGCCTACCGTTGTCGCCATTTTGGGTCTTAAATCACGGACGCTTTTGGTCGAGCACATATGCGTGTGGGCACAGATGTTCAGGCTAGGCCGATTTGGTTGCTTTGTTGCTTGTGCGGTCGAAGAAGTAGCGGTCGTTGGCTCGGGCTATGGGCCGGATTCTATTAGCTTATGGGATACATTTGGTAATATAAAGTAAATAGTTTTAGCCCCTTTTAGTTTATTTCATTCCGTCTTTAATTTTAGCAATTAGCATTGTTAATTATTTATTTCCCAGGCATTTATATTATGATTAATTTTTGGGACAATTAATTAATGTGGTAATCAACTTTTTATGTGATGATTATTTTTAAGTATTGTCTCTAATTAAAATGGAACCAACGGGAAGTTTTGATTAAAGATTATTATTAATGTCTAAGATTAGGATTATGTTATGACCAAGATCATATTCCGACCAACGTTGTTTATGAATATTTATCACCCATAAGATAATTTAGTTCTTTTCGTTTCTGTCCAACGGTGATGCGAATTAGAGCTTTTAATTTTTTCTGTCATTAGCATGATTATTAATCAGACCAACGTAGGGTTAATTTTCATGCATGACATTCATTTTTCAATATTTACTGATTATATTTTATTTTGATTCAGCCATGAATAACACTAATGTTGCCGCTTACTTGAATGGCATTGAGCAGCTGACTGGAACAAACGTTCTTTCTTGGAAGAAGAGGATTTTGATTGTCCTTGGAGTCATGGATTTAGATTATGCTTTACGTGAGGACGCTCTCATAGCTCCTTCTACTGATGATGAGAGTTTCACTGAGAAAAAGAAACTCTATGACTTAACAACAGAAAAATAGGAGCGGTCCAACCACATGTCCTTGATGATTATGAAGAGCACTATATCTGTAAGGATAAGGGGAGCAATTCCTAAATCCGATAATGGTAAGTAGTACTTGGCCTTAGTTGAGGAGCAATTTAAGGGCTCCTCAAAAGTATATGCTGGTACATTAATCATGAAGATACTCACCACTAAGTATGATGGCTCTAGCAGCATTTGTGAGAATATCATGATCATGACTGATATGGCTGCCAAACTTAAGGGCATGGACATAGCCATTTCTGATGTTTTTTTGGTCTATTTTATTATAACCACCCTTCCTTTTGAGTACAATGCCTTCAAGATTAATTATAATACTCAGAAGGAACAGTGGACCATGAGCGAGTTGATCGCTATGTGTGTCCAAGAGGAGGAGAGACTTAAGGCTAAGAAGAAGGACCAAGTTTTCCATGTTGACTATGTAAAAAGGAAATTCCAAAGGGTCTAAGTCCAAAAAGAATCTGCATTTTCCCCTAAGGCTAAGTCAAGCAAGCCAAAACCAAAGGAGAAAGCCCCTATTGCATCTAACTCAACTTCTGATAGGCCCATCTATCGCTTTTGCAAGAACAGTGGGCACATTCAGAAGGATTGTGTGGGCTTTATGAAGTGACTTGCCAAGAAGGGTAATGACATAATTTGTATTATTAATGAAACCCTTTTTGCTGATTTTCCCCTAATACCTAGTGGATTGATTTTGGTGCCTCTGTGCATGTTTCTACTTCATTACAGAGATTCCTTACCGTGAAGACACTAAGAAAGGGGGAGCGAAGTCTTAGAGTTGCTGATGAAAGGGAGGTTGAAGTTGAAGCTGTTGGCAAACTACCGTTAGCATTAGATAGTGGCTTCACCCTTTAATTAAATAATGTTGTTTATTCTCCCACTATGAGGAGGGACCTTATTTATGTTGCTTTTTTGGATGATGATGGATACATTTGTACCTTTGAGGATAATAAATGTATTATAAGTTTTAATTCAAATAATATTGGTCTCGCGACTTGACAAGACAAACTCTATATGCTTCCTCTATCTGAATTCCCTCTGTTAATGAATGTGTGCAATGTCACTAATAAGCGAAAGAGAAGATTAAATGATGAGATTTCATCAAAATTATGGCATTATCGTTTAGACTACATTTCGAAGGGGAGAATGGAACATCTCATTAAGAAAGAGATACTCCACCATTAGACTTCTTGATTCAGACTGCTATATTGAATGTATTAAGGGGAAATATGCAAAGCAAATTAAGAAAGGAGTCACACGAAGCACAGAAATATTAGATTTAATCCATACTGATATTTGTGAATGGACCATTTTCTATAACTTTAGTTGATGGGTATGACTTCTTTATCACATTCATGGATGATTTCTCTCGTTCTGGTTATATTTTTTCCATTCGTGATCGATCTAAATCACTTGATAAATTTAAAATATTTAAGGCTGAAGTAAAAAATTAGTATAATTTAAAAATTAAGGTAGTAAAATCAGATCATGGAGGAGAATATTACGGGAGACATGCTCCTTATGGACAAATTTTAGGTCCATTTGCTAAGTTTCTTTCAGAAAATGGCATAATAGCCCAATATTCAACGCCTGGTGAATCTCAGCAAAATGAAGTGGCTGAAAGACACAACCACACCCTTATGGATATGATGCGTAGTATGATGAGTTACTCCAATTTACAAGTTGGTTTGTAGATGAAAGCATTAAAGACAGCCGCACATATACTTAATCGGGTTCCCAACAAATCAGTACCTAAGACACCTTATGAATTATGGACTGGGAGAAAACCGAGTTTGAAATACTGTGTGTGAGGTTGTCCTGCTGAAGCTAAAATCTTTAATCCGCATATTGGAAAATTAGATCCTAAAACAGTAGGTTGCCATTTTATTGGATATCCCAAAAAATCTAAGGGGTATTGATTTTATTGTCCAAATCGTATCACTAAGTTTGTGGAAACCCGACATGCTGTATTTTAAGATAATGATGAAATTAGTGGGAGCTTTGAGGCAAGGAAAATGGATCTTGAGAATATTCAGATTTATGTACCATTACCGATAATCTAAGAGACTATTCTTCTTATACCTCATTCAGTTACACCTCCAGCTGAGAATCTTGAAGTTGAGCCCCCGACTGAGAATTCTAGGATCAATAGTACCTAATAATGAGCTCCAATAGCCCCCTGTGATAACTAATGAACCACTAAGAATATCACAGTGAGGCAGAAGGTCTACTATCTCGAATGACTATGTCATATACATGAATGAAGATGTAAATGGCATTCGGAAGGTAGACAATCCCACCTCATTTAAGGAGGCTATGATGACTAAGGATTTATCCAAGTAGCTTGAGGCCATGCAGGATGAAATAAAATTTATGAGTATTAATGATGTCTGGAATCTAGTAGAAATTCATGATGGAGTCAAAATAGTAGGTTATAAATGGGTCTACAAAACTAAGTATGACTCTAAGGGGAATGGCGAAAGATTCAAGGCAAGACTTGTAGCAAAAGGATTTACACAAAGAGAGGGGATTAATTATACTTTCTCTCCCATCTCAAAGAAAGATTCACTAAGAATTATCATGGTGTTTGTGGCTCATTATGATTTAGAGCTATATCAGATGGATGTTAAAACTATATTTCTTAATGGTGACTTGCATGAGAATGTTTACGTGTCTCAACCGGAAGGTTTTGTCATGGAAGGCAAGGAACATATGGGGTGTAGGCTTAAGAAGTCCATTTATCAATTAAAATAAGTGTCTAGATAATGGTACCTCAAGTTCGATGAGACCATAAGAAATTTTAATTTCAAAGGAAATGAAGTGGAAAATTGCATATATATTAAGACTAAGGAGAGCAAATTTAATATCTTAGTGACATCCACGCCTACTTCTATTGTTAAGGGCGATAAGTTTGGAACATTTCAAAGTCCAAGGAATCAATTAGAAGTTGATCAGTTGAAAGGGATTCCTTACGTTTCTGCTGTCAGAAGCATTATGTATGCTCAAATTTGTACTCGCTTTGAGTTAGCATTCGTAACCGGGATGCTTAGCAGATATCAATCTAATCCAGTGTTGGACTACTGGAAAGCCGTTAAGAAAACTTTGTGTTATTTGCAAGGCACTAAACGTTACATGCTCACATATAAGAAGTCTGACACCCTTGAGGTTATGGGTTATTCAGGCGCTGACTTTGTAGGTTGTGTTGATACTAAGAATCCAAATCAGGATATATCTTCACACTTGCAGGAGGAGCTATTTCGTGGAAAATCTCCAAACAATCCCTAACTGCATCATCTACGATGCAGACTGAGTTTGTGGCATGTGATGAGGCTACTGGGCAGGTTGTATGGCTTAAGAACTTTATCTTGGGATTAAAAGTGGTAGATAGTATATCTAAACCACTACCTATATATTGCGATAATTTGGCCACAGTATTCTATTCGAGTAACAACAAGTCAAGTGGTGCTGCCAAACACATTGACATTTAGTATCATGTTGTGAAAGATAGAATCCAAGATCAGACAATTGATGTCAAGCATATAAGTAGTAAGTCTATGCTTGCGAATCCGCTTCCTAAAGGCTTACCACCCAGTCTCTTTTGAAAGCATGTTACCGGCATGGGTTTATTGGAAAACCTCTGATTCTGAAAATAAGGACCATAAGTATAAAACCAACTCCCATTAAGAATAAGTAATTAATCTGTCGAGATGGAATGGTGCACTATAGATTCTGGGGTTGCAGCGGTGCTTAGATTAATCGATGTAATACTTAATTTTGGTGTATTGTTCTGTTGAGAATGGACTTATGATATTAGTCTTCGATTAAGTGGGAGAATGTTGGTTGTGATATTGGCTTAATTGCCAGGCTGAGATTTTGGGGACTAGATCCACTTTTCACGCGCTCTGATCGGGAGCAGTTTCAATAGTTTTGGTTTTGATCCCGATAACCCGCGCCATATAAAATGGGAAGAGGCTGGCACTCAAGAAATCAAGGAAAATCTTGAGCTTCGCCATTTTCTCTGACATCCCGTCCTATCTAGGGTTCTTGGGTAACTTACCGAAGAGCTGAATCATCATCATCGTGAAGATCAGGGTGCTCCCATTTCTCTTCATCGCACATCACTGACGCTCAAACATCACCTACACCGACAAGACTCTAATGGCTGCTTCTTCCTCACCGGGTCATTTTAATCTAATGTTTAATTTTTGTATTATGTTTTGGTAATCATACTTTAGACTAGCTAATGTTCATGTTTTATTAAACCCTAAGTTTTATCAGGATTGTGGAATTTTCTCCTTGTCGACAATTCGGGACAGGGTCCCCCGCCGAGCTTACTTGTTGAATGAGGGATCAACTTGGGGCCCCTTTTCCGCAAAGGTTATACGTCTGAGAGTATGCCGAGCAATGGAACGAAGGAATACCGGACAATCATAAGGCGCAGGGGGTCGTTTTTTGGTCTGGTTCGGGCCTCTCACGGGGGAGATAATAACCCTACGTCCAGTGATTGCACTAGTATGTGAAAGTGGGTTACAATGCGCTTGCTTGGGAGGCCCTGAACGATCCTAAGGACTCCCGTAAGCAAGCGATGTGTGTAAGTGTGTGTAGTATAGAAGGTCCAACCCTCAATCCATCGTGGGAGGGGGTATTTATAGGGAATTATAGGAGACAAATCATTTATTACAGGCGCGCCATCAGAGGACGACGCAGAGTGAGCAAGCCGCCACCACCCACCGGTACCACGCGACGTGGGCAGTGGGCGACCAAGTCAGCCATGATCGTGGCGGCGCGGATCTCGGCGCGATCCTTGAGCCACCATGCATTTAATGCCACGTCGCCTTGTCGAGGACCCCGAGTGGCTTGCTTTCGGTCGGGTGCACGGTTGGTTGGTCCTGCATGCGTTGTCCGGGCAAGAGCATGGTCGGTTGGTGCCGGGCTTCGATGGTCATCTTGGTACAGCGTATCCAATCCCCGACACTCCTGTTCCAAATGGAAACTTAAATTGATACTGTGTTAATAGATGGCCACCTGCTCCCTTCGTTGACGTTTTAGAGACTTCTTCCTGTTCTTACCTACTCCTCCCTGGGTTTTCAAATACATGTTATTCCAGGTTTCAAATTTTATTTTAAAACGTGTGTTGTTCTACAATTTTAGAAAGATCTTTTTACTATTTTTTCATTCTATACCCTTGTCTTTAATTATTTTTAATATTATATACTCCGTTTGTTTTCAAATACATATCATTGTAGCTTTTAAATTTTATTTCTAAATACATGTCATTCAATAATTTGTAGGTGACTTTTTTTATCATTTTTCCTTCTATACCACTCCCATTTAGATATTTGTAATGCTATTTACTATAATAAATTGTAGTAAGACACATCACCTAAAAATATAATAAAGATAGATAGTACAGTTTTTTTTAAGATGTGATTCGGTAATAATGAAATTACTTAGAATGCTCGTTCTCACTCAATATTATTACTTACTTAGTATTACCCCTACCTTGTTAACAGCTGTAAACCCATGGTCATCATGGCGAGTTGGTAGTCCCTTTCTTTAATCTCCTACCGTAGCGATTAATTACTACTACCAGTAGCAACGCTTTGGCGGCCATAAACACAGCCCCACGCGCCCTGGCGAACGCTTGTCCTCTCCTTGTAAAAGCAGTACTTTAATGCTTTTTTTAATATAAATTATATAAATTTTAAAGTAAACAAAGAAATAAATAATCACCATCACCGTTTATTCGTATTTTAATATTTATATAACTGTAAAAAAAATATGAAAATACCTTCGTGTAATTAGATATATAAAACAACTTAATCAAATCAAATCGTTGTACTCCGCTGGAGTTGCACATCTTGTCGCGGAAAGCAGCTTTGTCGCGATGCCCCCGCCGCCCCGCGCGCGTACCATACCACGCGGCCTCATGTCTCAATCGCCAACAGCTAATGAAGACGGGATTAGCTAGACGCCAAGGGCAAAGTCGCTGTATCGCAATTAGCGACGACTAATGGCGCCTTTTATTTAACCTAATTAACTAATCCGTGGCGGCAATGCGCGGCCCCGTTACGCGAGTCCCTCGGGAGCACCTTCAACCCACCGTGTCAGATCGAGACTCCACGTCGTGTCAGACAACCTCTCCAACTCTTCGAGTCTCAACACTCTTCTGTCAATAATTTTCTCATTAAATCGGCCTCACATCATCTCCACCTATTTGCAGACATAGCTCCGTACTAACCACTTGTAATGCTACGTCACATGCGATATGGCTTGCTTCTCTCTTCTCCTCAGCCAAAATCTTTATCTGGCAAAAATCTAGCGTCGCTTGGTTGTCCGCCATACTTTACCACAATTTTACGCTAAAAGTACGGCAGGCTATTTGCCGTATTTTGCCACAATTTTGCACCAAGAATGTTGTATGCCGCGGCATAGGGATATGATCGTCGTATCGGAGATACCGATAGTATCGCTCGATGTGAACGGAGCTGAGGTAGCGCTGAGAGTGAGCGGCAGGAATAAAGAACAAACCCCAGATGGTCTCGCCTTTTGCTCATTCGATGCGCATCGATCCCCAACCAATCTTTTGTCGCGGCCCTCGTGTCATCTTATCGCCAACTAGGAATATCCTCGGCTCGCTCGCGTGATTAATTTGTAAGATGGTCCTAATCGGCGAGCTCAAAAGCGTGCTAAGATACGCCGGGTTAGTAACGATCCTGTGGGCGAGCAACGTGCGACCCGAGGCCCCATGGGCGAAAATCTGGTCCAGTGGTTGGTGCCATGCACAAAGCCTGGCCTAGTGAAATCCAGAGCGCAGAGCAGACACGTAATTTTCTGGCCACCTTGGAAAAAGAAGTACTTGAAGTAATAATAGAGTAGGAAAATATGGGTGGGTGAGAATACCAACCGGATATATACCACTACTGGTACTGGTTGATGCTAGCATGATCAGTGGTGCACAACAAGGGCGGATCTGGAGAGGCTTGGCATCCGGATGATTTGTGTAACTTAGACATTTTACTCTCTCTCTCTCTCTCTCTCTTCGCATTTTCCCATACATTCGCTGTAGAATTATAAGTAGCAAAACCCCTAGGTCCCCTACCACAAACACTTGCATGCAGCTCATCCCCTAGTACCAGCACAGCTTTTACCACTATGCTATGCTGGCCTCGACGAAATTGGCTTAACTCGCGTCGAAAGAAAACATCCAATTTTTTTTATTAAATGTGTAGTTTGCCGTAAAATTCTCGCGAGAATCCCGTGGAGGTATGGGGAAAAGCTCTTAGGGTGGCGCTTCCTGGGTACTTCTTTTTAAGATGATAGTAATAAACAATTACTCATGCTGAGTACTTACCCAGTATAAGTTCATCTTTTGAGCAAAAGAAACAGTACGTAGTGGTGCTCCACCATGCATATATATATAATCTAAACCACGAACAAAAGAAAAGGGTGGCGATTTGTCTCAAGCTAGAGCTCCGGAAGCGACACGGCGTGGCGAACGATTCAAAGGACAAAAGAAACAAAGCGCCCCGTATCCCTCGCCATTGTCGCCAGCAGCAACTATAGATCCTTTTTCTTCTTCTAATCGTCCAACGCAAATGATGCCAAGCACCCAACCGACGGTGCATAAACCAGGGGGAGGCCCATAAGCACGCCACCGATTGGTACCGCTTTTGTCACATGCCAATTTGCCGCCTGGACTTGGAGTGGAGGATCTATCTATCTGAGCTGCAAAATACCTTTTGACTTTTTTGCAGTATTTCTTTATTTCTTGGGGATTTTAAACTGAACATTTCATAGCTAGCCACGAGCCCACAAAGGCTTTTACGTGCATCAAAAGCTACCGATTTCTTTATGTACATATAAATTCACGCCTTATATGCAACGACCAATCTTGTACTGCACATAAATCCACAATGCCTTGCAAGCCTTCTTTTTAGTACTCCTTTCCGTCACAAAAAAAAGTGACATTTTACACATCAACACTGTCCCTAAAACAGAAATTTGATATTAATGTCTCTTTTTAATATATTTATAAAATTTATTAGAATTATATTATCATAAATGTATTTTAAAGACAAATCTATGCAATTAAATCGGTGACCGGGGAAGTAACAAGCTAGCAAAATAAACATTAATTATTTATTTAGACTGCGGCATCCTTGATATACCACGTACAGTAGCTGTAATAATACCCACAGACCACAACTAGAACAACCTTCATAAATAGTCTTTTCCTGCTCGATTTAGAGTTTTTTTTTCTTGTTATGAACTTACAAATGGTGCTCCGATTTATATCGACCCAGAGAATCCTCGCAAGTTGCACCTTCATCCTTGCACATGGTACTGCTACTTTATACGAAAGATTTTAACCGCAGCCCGTGATCGAGGGATCTGAGGGCTCAGCATGTGATCGTGAAAAGGAAGTCCTACTACTAGGAGCAAAACTCCAACTTGTGTCTGCGAGACTGCGATTCTGTGAAGGAAGGAATGGCCTGCCTCTCTCTCTCTCATTCAAAGTGTAACAACATCCAGTAGGACCCGGCCGTGGGCTTCCCCATTGGTGGACAGAAGAGAGCCAGAGCACCCGGCCGGGACAAGTCAAAGCAGGAGGGAGGAAGGAACGAGGTGGGTGAGTGGAGGTGGCGCCCATTAATTGCCATGTAAAGGCAGTGCCGACTTTGTTTGTCCTGCAGAGAATCCAGGAGAGAGAGAGAGGGGTGGTGTGGGTGTGTGGATAAACGGAAGCAAGAAAAAAACAAGAGAGAGAGAGAGAGAGAGGGGGGCAGGCAGGCAAGCAAGCAAAGGGAAAAGGAAGGAAGCAAACACGTAGCAGCGACCAGGCGCAAGCCGCCAAAAGCGAGGGGCTGGATGGATTCCCCACCACCGCAAGCGAACAAAACCAAAAACAAAAGAAAACCAAGCCATCGCCCAGGCCAGAGCCAGCTTGCGTCTCCTCGTGTAGTACGTACGTACGTTCGTGTGCGGAGCAGCCACTAGCCGAGTAGCCAAACCCAACCACCCCCATTCCGTCCCAATCCATTCATGCACCACCCCCCCAGCCCTACCACGTACCTAATCATGCATCCGCGGCGACGGCCCCGGCCGTTCCGAGACTCGCACGTACACCCACCACGCCCCAAAACCAACAACGCCCTAGGCAGCTTTGG
Organism: Guadua angustifolia; assembly: GCA_036346375.1. Taxonomy (NCBI): domain Eukaryota; kingdom Viridiplantae; phylum Streptophyta; class Magnoliopsida; order Poales; family Poaceae; genus Guadua; species Guadua angustifolia. The sequence continues at coordinate 33,774,271 of CM070509.1, read as the reverse complement.
CGCTTGCCTTGCCGGGATCTGTCGCGCCAGTCGCGTGGCGTGTACGTACCAGAGGTGTCAAAATCCACTCGCGTTCGCGTCCCCGTCGTCGCTGGCGTTAGCCTCGTTGCCGCCAAGCGCTCTCCCGGCGAGGGGCGCGGGGAGCGGACGGGCGCGGTGGTGAGGAGGGAGAGACGTGCGGCCCGGAGCGTTGCGCTGGCGGTGGTGCTGCCGTACGTGCTGGCCACTGGAGGCTCAGCTTATTACACCCATTTCTGCAGCGCGGGTCGCGGATCATTCGACGCACTAAAAGCTCGAATCATTTCGGCAGAGTTGGCCACACGGCGCCGGGATTACGAGAGGGGAGGGGAGAGGTGATGCAAGGATGAGTTGTTGTGACGACACGGAACAGGCACCGATGGATCGGAGGATTCAGCTCACACCCAACGGTGATTTACACGTTGGCGGTTACTATCGTCACTCTCCCGTCGTTAGAGATTTCCAGCGGTGCTCCACTAAAAAATAACACCTTGGAGACTAGAAATAACCTGACGATATATAGAAATAAAGGGGCTAAGTGTGAGAGTATGTACAATAGTCTATCTTTAAAGATTGTTTCTGAGGATTCTAACTCACCTAGAGAAAATATTAGAGGCACATCTTTATAATCATTCTTTTTCATCATATTTTTTTCTCTCATACTATCACTTTTGTGTTGGTTTGTGTGATTATATTGTCTCTTAGCCTCTTTGTTTTAAATTTTCCGATTCCTGATTCTACCAAAAGCGTAATCAAACAAACAAATTGATTCTAGAATCCGATTCTCATAATCCAAACCCACCCATATACACTAGAATCCACAATCCACTTTATATGTGCTTCGGATTCCAATTTTTAGAGAATCGGCTTTCTACAACCACAATCCGTAATCGCCTTTTAGAGAATCCAAAACAAACAAATGCGCCCTTACATTCTCTTTCCTCACCTCATCTCTCCTCTATATCTGATTTTATTTGTATGATATAACTAAGAGATAGCTAAAATAACACTATTGAAGATGCCTTAACCAGTGGTAGATGGACTGTTTGGCTCGCTATTCATGAGTACTGTCTGTTTCTGTGCTGTCCAAATCTCCAGAAAAAAAAAGGAAACGAAGATTTCTTCATCAACCATTTAATTAAGCTCGCTTTCCGGTGTGTACATACGCAAAATTAAATGAGCCGGGTAGAGTGTTAGGCTTGGAAAGGAGAAATCGTTTTGCACATGCCCAACCGGAAAGCATGAGTACCAACCAGCCGGAATTAAACGGGCCTGAATTTTTCTCGTAGAAAGATTTCGATTCGGTACCTTCCGATGCATAATTGTACCGCACAGAATGGAACACATGGCACACTGTTTAGCACTGTTTGGGACTGGAACAGACACCCTCTGAAAAGTTTGTTTTTGCATCAATGCCCCCGCAAGAGTATCAAAGAATTGGTGCTTCTGGATAAATTACGTGGCAAAGGAGCGAAATTTTTTTAAATAATAGATTTTTTTATTCAAATTGCAAAAATATATCTCGATTTAAAAAAATTGCAAAACTATACTTCTATCACCGTTTGAAACGACGAGAGAGAAATATCGCCATATAATATGGCGACAAAGAGTTGTGTCACCATTTGAACTGACGAGAAACTACCACGTAGACGAAAAAAATGGTCGGCCTCTCTATCACCAAATGAAATGGTGACAGAAGCCTCTTGTTGCAAAAATCAACCGTTGGTTTGGCGACAGAGGGCGCGCGCCTCTGTCACCAAACCAACTGGTGACAGAGACTGCGAAACGATTAAGTTTAGCTCACTGTCGCTAATTGAAATAGCAATAGAGCTCTGTCACCCTTTTATTTAACGACAGAGAGGCCACATCAGCACTGACTCGGTTTTTTCTGCGTTTTGCGCTATTGTCGCGCAAGCATATGGCGACAGAGGTATAGTTTTGCAATTTTTTTAGATTAAGGTATATTTTTGCAATTTGAATAAAAATTGTATTATTTTTTAAAAAAATCCAAAGGAGCTGAGGGAAAGAAGAATTAATAAACATGTTTCAAACTTCATATGATTGAAAAACAACGACTACTTGTAGGGAAGTCCATGCATAAATGGTAAATTTAGGAAGGCCAGTTCGTCATTGATTGTTGCTTACAACTTTAGGATAATTTATCCGTCTTGCGCTACTGAATTATCATTCGTAAACCGGATAGTTTATCCGTCTTGAGCCAGCGAATTATCATTTTCGTAAACCCACGAGAGAAGCTTGCATAAATCAGCGATATTTCTCTTGCATGGACAGGAGGGGGCATGCCGTCGCTTCGGCGGCAAAATTGTTTTCCAAAACAAAAGACCACAAAACTTGGTGCAAATCTCGACTTTCAATTTAATCTCCAGTGTCCTACAAGAAACGAAAACTTACCTGTCAATTTGACACCGACCGGCGGCGATAGAGTACAACAAAAACAGAAGAAAAGACGGAGAAAAAATAATAGAGGGAGTGATGAGGAGTCGGTGAGAAACTCCAAAAACGCCGAGCTTTATTCGATGTAGTATAAAAGTTTGACTTTACACGCAGAAATCGAGTGGCGTCTGATGTAATATCAATGTTTTCTTGCATAGCGAGAGATAAAAACAAAGGAGATACTTTGGCTGTACAAGGAATTAGAAAAGAATAAACAAAACTATGCATACGTGTGTAAACGTGCTGTCTGGGAAATGGTTGTCAATCGATATTGTTGCGGTAAAATCTATATTAAAATGATTATAAGACTTAATTAGGGTTTTTGCGCCACATGAGAGTTGTCGATAATTACTTAAGCTTTTCATAAAGTGTTAGAACACTAAATTTGGTTGGGTGGTCCGAAGGATGTCACTAGAAAGACTGTTGTCCTGAAATCAAGTGTTAATAATCGCAATTGTGGTAATTGGCATGTTAAGCTTAGTAGATGCTCGAATTAATTTGTGATCGTGATACTAAAATGGATATATAATCTTTCATATTTTTCATAAGTGGTATGGTTTGCCACCGTTGGTATTGTAGGGAAACAGGTATGACATTTTTAAGGATGCTATCTAGGAGTGCTTCATATTAACCTTCGGGCTTGGAAACATAAGGTTTAAATGGATTAATTAGGAAAATATGAAAAACTTTGTGTAGATTCCTTTACGCATATGGTCTGCTATATTTGGATTTCAGAATCAAAAGTTATGCGGTTTGATCACTAGGACAACTGGTGGATTGTCTGGTGAAGTAGGGGTTAATTAGGTCGGGTTGTGCATAGGATTGTCAATCTATTTAAAGTTTATGTATTATTGTCACATGTTTTTAGGTGAGTATTGTCTTTATCCTGGGAGTGGTGTTGATTCGGGGTTAGTGTCTTCTTCACATCAATCTGTCCCTCAAGGTTAAAAGGCAAGCGCATGGTAGAATAGTGGTTTGTGATGATTACTACTGTAAATTATTTTCATTGCAATATTTACAGTAATATTGTGAGAAGTTTATATCCATTTACATATTTTTTATATGATGATAAATGATGCTTAAATGGTTAATGTTAATGTTAGAATAATGGTGTATCATGCATTGCATTCATACAAAGAATCCACCTCGGATAGTCATCCTACAGGAGTAAGAAGATAAAGATCTATTTTGATAAGCACTCCATCGGAGTGAAGGTTGGACCCCGTATGAAAGAGAATATGGCTAAAGTGATTCATTGAGTGGTGAACAATCTGCTATATTGGTATGAACTTGAGACACAAAGAGTATAGGGTTTACGGTTACATTTCTCATATATGAGATTTATGAATTTTGTTTTGTTCATATTTTTGTTTTGTTACGTATTTGTTTAGTCATGGTCTAGTGGAAGCACTCTTTCTTTGTTGTTGATTTTAAATAACTGTTGAGGCGACATGCATTAGGAAGGGAGAAGCATATTCGCGCCACATCCAATGATAATAATTTAGTTACCACCTTTATATTAATTAACTAGCTTATTAATGGTTAGTGTTGAAACATGTTTAGTTGAGCATTGGGATTACGTGGTTTACATCCATGGATCACTAATGATAGTTTAGTCGGCACTTACAAATAGTTATTCTAGAAATTTGATAAAAGTGTGAGATGTTCTAATAAAATTTATGCAAAGTAAATACTTCCGAAGGCATGATTCTAGACGTTCTTGCCCATGGCACAAGGTTCCGAGCGTGAATATAATATAGGTAGCGTACCAGGCTGCTGGGGTGTTACATGAAACATCTGAGGCCGTCGCAGATGCCACCACGCTATAGCCAGGGATAGACATATATAAAGTAAAAACAAGTAAAAGCACTCCTCGTTTGTCTTTTTCAGGAGACTTCTGCAACCTTTCCAAGCGTCAAAAATTCAACTGCTGCACTCCGTGACTTTAGGTGCACGAGAAAGTCTCGACCTTTTGATGTTGGCTGCCATCTTGCCATGCTTTCTCCGCTTTACAACCGTGGAAGAACATATGGGAACAGTTGGGGGCTTAAAATATTAGGTGTCCGTGTTTTGAACAGTCAAAAGCAGAGGAGATCATATGGGAAATGTTCCTTGGAGGTAAAATGGTCGAGGCAGCGGCTTTTGTGCATTGCTGTACCAAGATTCACACTAGATAGTACTCGCACTATACAGTTGCAGCAAAACTATTACTTGGATTAAAGTCCTCTTGAACATTAACACACCGAAAAACCTCGGCGCTTCTAGCATCTAACGGCGGCCCCCACCCATCGGACAGGAGATACTACTTACTCCATCGTGAGGTTGTGACTTCAGCGGATCCTAGTCCGCGAGATGACTCCCAAGGGCACCCAAAAAAAACCTTGAATGATACATATTGCATTAGCATGGCCCTGTGCAAGGATGACATGCACCGAGCAGAATAATGTCACTTTCATACCAGCCAGCGGCAGTGTGATCCGGAAGGATTAAAGCGAAATACAACCACAACTACTACCACCGCCACCACCTCCAACAACTGGAAAGGAAGAAATGACACGCATGATCCATTCGATGCGCATGCAATGGAAGAAGCACGGAGAAGATAGACACTGAAATGAGAGACGTGATTTAATTAGCTGGGCTTGCAGCAGACCATTTCCCTCATCACGGACAGACCCCTCCGTAATAACTGGCAGGATCCATGTACACCCGCCACATCATAGCTGTCCGAATTTTGCATACAAAAAGAATGACACATGGCATGAAGAAAGGACAAACAGTTATCACCTCAAAGCACTAAAACCACCACTCGCATATGCATCTGCGTGCATCCATTCCCTTCTCTTTACATTCACCGACACCCATGTGGAGAAAACCAGAGGCATTCAAAGTACACGCATTACAACATTAGCAGTTCTAACATGTATACAGAAGGATCAGGGGCAGGCAGGGACACATGATCGAAGAGAGATCAACAGTTAAGACGGGGAAAAGGGGAGGGGTACACGAGTACATCGCTGGATATCCTTTTACACTTCTAGCCTAGACTAGATTGGAAGTATCACATAGGAAGGAGTTTCACAGACAGATTGAGAGTGAGCGAGAGAGCACCGTCCAATCCGAAACTGAAACAAGAAACTACTACATCAACAGCAACAAAAGAAGGACCTCCCATCTCCTTGTTGATCGATCACTGTACACATAACGTTAGACGGTCGAATTTCCTTGAAAGATAATCAGCAGCAGCAGAGGATGACGGCGAAATAATAAGCTTCTCTCCATCAACCGGGACATACATACTATTTGGAGGCACTCTTCTTCTCTCTTATCTTGACCCCCAGGCAAACCATGGACACAGATCAAAGATCCAAGCTTACCCCGAGCTAATCGATTAGTGGAACGACGACGACTTCCTCTGACGAACACTAGTCACCATTGATTGGAGTTGATCAGACATGGAGCTTCTCTTTAGCGCGCACTTGATTGCCAAAAGACGACGGCATTGCAAGCCCTTGCCGGACTCTTGAGATGATCCCAAAAGCAGTAGTATAAGAGATACTATAAGTCAAGCTTACCATTCAGCTTCCTATAAGGAGTATTGTGTCGAGACGTACGATGAGTTTATCAGCGGCTGTATATGTACTAGAGGAGGTTAGCTTTGAGGAAGTCGGAGATCTCCTCCATGACCTCGTGGTAGTGGTCCGTGTTGGGCAGCAGGTAGAACCCAACCGTGGCCTTCTCGCGGTGCACGACCTTGACGTCGAGGCCGTCTTCCCGGAGGCCCTCGGCGTAAGCCAGCTGCCGATCGCAGGTGAGGTCCAGCCCCGACACGATGATGAGGCTCTTGGTGAAGGGGAGCCCCCTGAGCCGCCTCCCGTTTGGCCCGAACGGGTTACACGCAGGGTGGTCCCGGTCGGCGTCGTCCGGCAGGTACGCCTTCCAGTACCAGTCCCTGTCTTGGAGTGTGACGAAGTACTTGCCGTCCAGCCGCCGCTCCGACTCGGTCCGCTCGTTGCCGCCAAACATGGCGTTCAGCAGGATGTTGCCGCATATCTTGATCCCCTCGTCGGCGGCGCGGACGGCCACGTGGTGGGCGATGTTGCCGCCGGAGCTGTCCCCGGAGAGGAACACCCGGAGCTGCGCGTCCTCCCCGCTCCGCAGGCACGGCTGCGACATGGCCCACTTGAGCGCGGTCCACCCGTCGTCGTAGGCACACGGGTACCGGTGCTCCGGTGCGCGCCGGTAGTTGACAGAGACGACGACGCCCTTGCTCAGCTTCACGAACCGGCGGCACAGGTGGTGGTAGATGGCCGTGCTGGACGACGAGTGCGCGAAGCTGCCGCCGTGGAAGAATATGATGACCGGGAACGGGTCCGGAGACGGCGCGCCCGTCAGAAAGTCCAGGATGGGCAGAGTGACGGCGGCGGCGCCCTCGGCTCCCGCGCCGTTGTTCGGGACGGCGCGGTAGATGCGGACTTCGAGGCCGACGGACTGGTCGATGACGTGGTCGAACGAGGAGACGCCCTCCTCCGGCCGCGCGTTGGGCGGCACCCGGCGGTCCAGGTACTCAGCGAGGTCGCGGTCGAAGGTGCCGTCCGGCCGCCGCAGCATGTTGTACGACACCTTGAATTGGGAGATGAGAACCCATGTGTTGAGCGGCACCACCGTCTGCACAGCACAAGAAGCCAACAGCAACAACAGCAATAGTGAGACCTCACAATCACAATGAGCAACTAACCCCCTCCTATTTCTTTGCTGTTTTCCGCTCGGATAAAAACGCAATGCGAGAGGCGAACTTTCGTCCGCCTCTTGCTAGAAAAGATGCAAGCTTTCGCGCGGATGTTTTGCCCCCACACGGCGTGAATGATTTCTTGCTCCAACTCTTTGTTGGGTAGCTGTGTTGGTATTTCCAACCTAAAACAACCGAGGCAAGCAAGAAGGGGCTAAATTTGGGATTGAGCCCAAAGGGGTAAAGGCAGCGATTGACCGAGAAATCGCAGGCCAGGGCGGCCCCAATTCTTCACCGAACCTTAAAGCGGCGGCACAAATCAAGAATCGCGCACCGACGGTGCGGCGCCCACACGGAAGAACACCAAAAACAAGAACCGAACACAAGGACGGACACATGCTGCCGGGGCAACGAGCCCCCAAACTGGCACAAGAACTGCCCGGGAAAGGCAAGGAAGGAGCAGACAGAGCAGAGCGGAGCACTACCAACCTTGCACTCGTTGCGGTTGACCTCGTCGCTGCCGGCCATGGCGGTGGCGGGGTCGGCGCTGGGGGGCGGGCCGCCGAACGGCTTCAGCTGCTGCAAGATCTCCTCGGGCAACAAAGCCTGCCCCTTGGCTCACGGCATGGGGGCCCGGCTGCCAGCCCGAGCCAAGAACCGCGCCGAGGACCCCCCCTGCCGAGTCCGGCGAGAACCCACTCACCCGCCGCCGATATCCTCCGGGCCAAGAACCCGGCCCCGAATCCCCACCCACCACCAACCAACGCTCAGACCTCGAGAAACCAAGCGGTAGCAAACAACAAACAGTGGGAGAGAGCGCGAGTACGAGGGCGGCGGCCGCAGGAGAAGGCTAGAGAGAGAGAGCGCGAGCGCGCGCGCGCTGTTGTGTGAAGCACGCACAGCACAGGGAGAGAGCTGGGGGAAATGGGAGGGGAGGAGGCGGGGAAGGGGGGTAATAGGGAGAGGCGGACGGAGGAGACGACAAAACCGGGCGGCTCAAAAAAGTAAAACTTGTGGCGGTGGGCCCCACCGGCGCCGAACCCCCCGCTTCCCTAGCTAAGCTGCCAATATTTTTCTCCCCCTCTCACACACACACACCCCTCTCTCTCTGTGCTCCTCTTCTCTCTCCTGGGCTTTTGTTTGCACATTTTTTTTTGGAGGGTTTCACAAGGTTTTGGGTGGCTCACTGGCCTGCCCCGCCCCTCCCCTTGAGAGCTCCTTTCTTTCTTTTCTTGCTTGCTCGCCTTTTCTTTTGTTTTTTCTTGGGTGAGCTTTTGGTTTTGCTGGAGAAGAGAACTGGATACATGAACTGTTAGGTACACCAAATGATAGATGTACCTGGACGTTGCGCTGTGCGGTGGACGTATCCTACTGTTGCTATGGCTATCCTGTGCAGTGTGCACATATATAATAATATTATAAGTTATCTACAGAAGCCAGAAGATTTGAGGCTTAACCAGTGTAGCCACGTGTCCCCCATCTTTTTGCAAAAACGTCCTCCATAAATTTTTTAATTACGTTTAGGTCCTCCAGCTGGTATTTTTGTAAAAAAGCCTCCTTAGTCTGTATATTCGTGGGTGGATCCTCCGGTGGGTGGATTTGCAAAAACAAAACTACATCCAGATCCTTCTAACGGTAATTTTGCACAAAGAACCCTATGGTTTTGTATATTCGCAAACAGGTTCTCCACCTTTCTTTTTTCGAGAAGAACTAACGAATCAAATTTCACACGGAACGGCGTAGCGCGAGATCCTATCTAGTATATATGATACCCCGGAGAATTCAGCTGCATGCAGAAGTGCCACCTCATCTTTTTTTTTCAAAAAAGCCTCTTAAGATTAGAAATTGCTGATAGGTCCTTTCACCAGTTATTTTTCGAAAAGTGCCCTGTGGTTCCGCAATTTCGACACGAGCATCGGTTCTATGGACCTGAAAGATTTAAAAAATTTAAAATCACGAACAGGTCCTTCCACTGGTTATTTTGCAAAAAGAACCTCACAGTTTTGCAAATTCGACATAAGCACCGGTTCTTTCGATCCGAAGATTTAAAAAAAAATTGAAATCGTGAATATGTCCTTCCACCGGTTATTTTAAAAAAGACCCGTAATTCCGCAAATTCGATTTACAAAAAACTCGGACCAAATTTTTTCTCGCGACGCGAGATCGCGCACGTCCTACTAATGCTAACCGGTGGGAGTATAAACGCTGTCAAGTTTGCGCCTCATAAGTAGACATGGACATAGGTTGTCAAACTAATGCGATTAGTATTTACCACAAAATATATTAATGAACCTATATGGTCTCCAAATACGAGATTGATTTATTGACACGTTAGATGGTAAAATATATTTCTTGAGAGGTTGTTAAAGAAGTCAAACAAGAATAAACGCTATTTTGTAACACTGGAAAAACTACGTGCATCAATCTCACCTTATCGGTATACTATGACGTATAAAAATTTACTTGTTCTAGCTTTAATAACGTAATTGATCATGATTACCTAATCGTATATACTAACAAAATTGAGGTTTTGAGGTAGTTAGTTGAATAAAATAACACACTACGATTGATGCAAGTAGGCCTAGGCAAACCTTGCCCAAGCTAGTTTATATTAACCTTAGGTATACAGCTACAATAAACTTAAATTGTACTAAGCCCCAGTGGTAGTATCTACATTTGGGTCCCCACAAGAAGGCAACATCTCATCGTAACCGCCACATTAGGCCTTGCCTTGATCTAGACCAACTGCCCTCGATGCAACTAGTTAGGCTTTTCAATGACTAAGCTATGAGTTTGCCGAGGCATATAAGGTTAGCGTGCATGTACAAGAAATTACGTTTGCTCGATAGACCCAAAAGTCCCAATTTGACATTTTCCCAAAATACAAAGGATCTAATCGCCAGCATTTATGCTGAGAGGCTTATATATAATAATAGTGAGATAATCACATGATGGGGCCGGGGCCCTTGTATGATCTTTCATCTAAGCATCCATCTCAAACACATCTCTAATTAAGCATCACAGCATGCATATCATTTTTCGATTAAACTAAGCCACCTATATTCATTTCACATGGCCGAGCCACGTCCAATATTCTCTTTCTTGCCGGCCGGCCGGCCGGCAGCGGCGTTGGCACCGTACATCGGTACTTGCACCGTCACAACCAGCGGCAACTTCTTCGGCCGTCGCATCGATCTCAACGGTCTCGACCATCCGATGAACATCTCTACCTGCTGCTTCGATCTCATTTGGGTTCCTCTTATCTTCTCGGATCCTCTCTACTAAACTTGAATAGCTAGGCAGCATAGCATCAAGCTAATGAACTGAAGCTTAGTATTTTCAACCTTGGACTTACTGTTGAAGTATAAGTGAATTGCCCACCTTTCCTTATCAGCTTAAGTTTTTGGGTGAACTGGTTGGTGCATACAACTCAATATGGTATCAGAGCCAAGAGGTCTTAAGTTCCACGTCCTAGGCCTGAGGGAGCCTGCACGTGAGGAAGAGTGTTGAAGTATATGTGAATTGCCCACTTTTACTCATCAGCTTAAGTTTTTGGATGAACTGGTTGGTACATGCAACTCAATACTTACAACTGGTGCTAGTACGAATGCCCAATGCCAATGCATCCATCGGTGGAGGAACAAAAAGTGTACTAGTGGATGAAACTCAATCACATCTTTCAAATGCGATTGAGTTTCAACTTCAAATTTTGCAGGATTGTAGAGATTCACCTCCCCTACATGTGATAATTTTTTGAGAATTTTTCAAAACTTCTATAGGTGGTTTCTACGGAGTTTTCATGTAATTAGTGGTTTTCACCAAATATTTCGCCATATATATATACCTAAATAAACTTAAAATACTTCTTTATCACTTTAGATACGCTTATATACTATACTCCAATGTGAACCATACGAAAAAATTACATTGGAGTATGTCTAAAAAAATATACCTATTACATCTAAAAATGTAAATACCACCTAGATAATCTTATATACTTGTATATTACACGTACATACACTCTGTTGCACGAAATATTCGCTACGTTCTGAGATATGGCATAGGAGTAAGTACTCCTATCATGAGTAGAAAAGAGGCTTCACACACACATACGTATATATATTGCCTTTGCCATACTCCTAGGAGTACATACTTCAATCTTTGAAAGGACCGATATGTCGCCTAGAGGGGTGAATAGGCTTATTTCAAATTTAAATGCGAATCGAAATTTACTATTCGGATAGTCCGAAAATACCTTCTGATCGTCTGAGTGGTTCTGATAGTCCGAATGTCTTTTTCGATACTCCGAATCGCTTCGCTCGCAAGAAAACCCTCAAAAGTAGATCTGAGTTATTTGAGAGGCTAGATTGCTACCAAATGAAGTTTCTAAGCTAGGGCAACTTCCTGGATTATGAGATCCACTCAATATCTAATGCATGAAGCCACCAAACCCTTGAATCCCCAAAGATTTAATTAAACACAATATGAGCAAGTGAGAGAAACAAGAACCAAGGAGACAAACCGATGATCCCGGTTCGGATCCTTGAGGTGATCCCACGCCTCGCTGAGGCGCACAAAGCCGGGTCTCTTTCAACCCTTGTCCTCTAGGTGTTGCACCAAGCACTCACCCGTTAACTTTTGAATCCTTCCCTATGGAGGTGGATTCAACCTTCACAAACTTCCCATGGCGCCCCACACAAGCTTGGGGGCTCACCCAAGAACTCCTAGCCGCCTAGGAGTCCTCAACCTCCAAGAGTAAAAAGATCCGGCAAGAGATTCGCTGAGGATGAACCAAGTGCTCAAGATGACTCACAACCTCTAAATCTCTCAAACTCTCAACAAGATTTCCCAAAGATTTGCTAATCAAGAGATCAAGAGGAAGAACACTAGAGCTCAAGAGTGAGAGGAGCACACTCAAAATGTATTGAATGCACTTTATGAATGGTAGGTGGGAGTTGGAGGTATTTAAAGCCCCCAAAACTAGCCGTTTTCACTTCAAATGACATTTTTCTGATAGTCCAAAACATTTGAATTCAGGGCTATTGAACACAAGGTTCGGATAGTCCAAACACCCTTCTGATAGTCCGAACCCTAAAGAACTTAGGGCAACAGAACGCATTGTTTGGACAATCGAACGACACTTCTGGATAGTCCAACCAAGATGACTTAGCCCTAACCGAGAGGGGCTGTTCGGATACTCCGAACCAGTGTTCGGACATTCCGAACCAAATGGAACGGGACCAACAGAGAGTGTCAGCTCGGATACTCCGAACCGAGGTTCGGACATTCCGAACTGAATTTTGCCTGAGCAACCGAGGGGGCCAGTCCGGACATTCCGAAAATTTATTCGGATACTCCGAACCTTTTTGAACATAATGCCCCTAAGACTTTACACATTGACCCATATATAGTCTAGGATTCATCTTTGAGCACATTAGATCATTCCAAAGCTATTTCTTGCCCTATCCCTCTTTATAGTACGGCCGTCCTTAAACTCAAATAAAATTAAACGTACATACGCTAATGCGTTGAGTTCTGGCCGACGCCTTTTCTTCTTCGAATTGAGGACCTCTTTTCTTAGCGACTTTTCCATGAGCGTATTTATCTGTTCACCATACTCAAAGCACTCATTAGTCACTTAATCTTGTTGTCATTAATCACCAAAATCATTAAGGGGCCTAGATGCACTTTCAATCTCCCCCTTTTTGGTGGATTGATGACAACACGATTAGATTTAGATAAAATTGAAATGAGAGAGTATTTGGAGAACCAAATACACGGAGAAGCTCCCCCTAAATGTGTGCATTGAACTAATTTGAATGGAATGTCAAACGCACATATTTACGGAAATTTTACAGAGCTCCCCTAAATTTCTGTTTTAGAGAATGTAACAGATATATGACTGGATAATTTGCATAAATAAATATGACATGATATCAATCACACAAATGCATTGCCAAAGAGAAATGTAATTAAGCTATTAATATCAAGCATCCAACAAGCATAAACCAAGATACGCAACAATAGTTCAACTAAAGCAATGACCACAAACACAAGAAGAAAAACACGGCAAACTAAGCAACCAACCAAGCAAAGCAAATCTAATCTCCTAAATCTCCTCACTCCCCTTTGGCATCAAGGCACCAAAAGGGTCACTCGCCGCCATCGCCGCTGCCGCTGCCGTTGTCTTGAGCCAAGACATATCGAGAGTCGCCTCATCGTCACCAGAGGGTGCCGAAGTGGCGGAAGGTCGAAGAGTCACCGTCGCCGAATCAATCAGAATAATCGACTCGACTCGACTCGTAAGAGCAAGACAGATTTAGCTTCCTTTTATGACATTGAGCCGACGGCGAGTGTCTGTGATCTTCTCATTCATCTCGCTTGATCTTTCGTTGTTCTTGATCCCAAGGCGTAAAATTGCACGAAGCATGTTCTTGATGGAGCCGCTTGGGGAAGAAGGATCATCTGCAGAGGTCTCGGCCGCAAAGAGCACCGACCAGTAGATGGCGCGAAGGAGGAGGAACGGCTGAATCGAGGAGGTGGAGCCTTGATCAAACGAACTCGACACAAGACATGATCCACATCCTTAGCAAACCATAAACCCGAGATGCTCTCCACCATGCACATCACATAAGGCGCAAATTCACAATTTGCTGCATGCAAGCTAAGGGAGTTGAGACGGATCTCTTGCCAAATGAAATCAAACACGCTAAACGGCCTAGAACCTCACCAATCTCAAAAGGTGTTCCTAGAGTAGAACCGATGTTGGTGGCGCTTCCTCCTTGGGCCACAAGGTCTTCCTCAAGAATTTGTACAAAATGGCATAGAAAGGCTTCAAACCTTTGTGGTACCCACTTTGAAGTTCGAGAGTCATCATACAGAGGAGTCAAATCATTGATGCCGAGAGAGTCAAGAACATGAAGCTTGTCCAAGTTCTCCCAAATTTCGGTGTTGAATCCAATGCAACAAGAACCGAGCCTTGGTCACGAATAGTATAGCTCATCAACCATGAACCACATGGTACTCTCAAAGATCTTTGTCGACATACACTGGTCGCATAGAATTGTGCCACAACTTCATTGTTCCATTTGCACCGAAAGACATGATTTCTCTCAGATTGTGGCGCCACAAGCAGAATTACCTCATTGAATATCAGGTCCTCCTCATTGCGCCATGTAATCCCAATCAATGTATTGCATTAATGCCATCGATTCTTCTTCTCCGCAATCACCGAGTCATAGAAATCTCTGTGGAAGTGATTCCGAACCGCTTGTCAACGAATCCTCTTGCAAGTACATCGCTGGATCCCGGCCTCAGGCCGACGGACTTTTTGCCTCTTCCTTGCCCAACACAAGAATCAATCTTCTTCTTTGGAGTGACACCCATCTGAGTAGCACGACGAAAGTGGTGAATCTCCAAAGGGCCAATCACCACCACTCTGCACAGGCAAAGACTCTTCGCAGACCCTCAACCTAGGCATGGCACCCTAGGATCCTCTCGCACCACCGCCACCTCCGACCTTCATCCCTTGTCCACCACCACCATGACTTGTAGCACCCTTATGACTAGATTTCTTCCTTTTATGAATGGCTTGGCGCTCGTCTTCCTACCGACTGAAGGTATGAGACTCGAGGGGAGTCTTGAGGAGAATCAGCGGGGGCCGCCGAGGAGCCACCGGCGGGATGATCATGCCTCGCCTTCTTTGAGCGAGCCGCATCGATGTCAGCTTGGCTAGAATGAGGGTTGCCACCCTGAGAAGGATCCATCCTAAAGGTATTCAAGGGTGGAAACAAGATTAGACTCTAATTGTGACCTAGATGAGCAATAGAGGGTTAAAAAGAAGTCACATTCTTCGGATAGTCCGAAATTATCTTCAGATAGTCCGAAGGTTTCTTCGGATAGTCCGAAGTTTCCGTTCGGACAATCTTCCAAATAGAAGGGTGAAGCGATCTCAAGTGCATCTTCATCTTATGTTTCCATGCCGCATAGTGAGTGCCATCAAAATGAGGCGCTCGACCGGAGGGCACGGAGACATAAGATGATGAGCTTGAGACACCAAGAGAGGTATAATCAAATGGAATAGCAACCCCAATACCGGCGCCCGTGCCCTTATCTTGGTCATGGGCTTCGGTATTTTTATCTCCCGTTTGCGACATATTTGTTCTCCAAGCGGTTAAGCCAAACTAAGGAGATTAGGCTCTGATACCAATTGAAAGGACCGATATGTCGCCTAGAGGGGGGGTGAATAGGCGTTATTTCAAATTTAAATGCGCAACGGAAATTTACTATTCGGATAGTCCGAAAATACCTTCGATCGTCTCGAGTGGTTCGATAGTCCGAATGTCTTTTCGATATTCCAATCGCTTCTTCGCAAGAAAACCCTCAAAAGTAGATCTGAGTTATTTGAGAGGCTAGATTGCTACCAAATGAAGTTTCTAAGCTAGGGCAACTTCCAGATTATGAGATCCACTCAATATCTAATGCATGAAGCCACCAAACCCTTGAATCCCCAAAGATTTAATTAAACACAATATGAGCAAGTGAGAGAAACAAGAACCAAGGAGACAAACCGATTTATCCCAAGTTCGGATCCTCGAGGTGATCCCACGCTCGCTGAGGCGGCACAAAGCCGGGTCTCTTTCAACCCTTGTCCTCTAGGTGTTGCACCAAGCACTCACCTGTTAACTTTTTGAATCCTTCTCTTGGAGGTGGATTCAACCTTCACAAACTTCCTGCAAGGCCCCACACAAGCTTGGGGCTCACCCAAGACTCCTAGCCGCCTAGGAGTCCTCAACCTCCAAGAGTAAAAGATCCGCAAGAGATTCGCTGAGGATGAACCAAGTGCTCAAGATGACTCACAACCTCTAAATCTCTCAAACTCTCAACAAGATTTCCCCAAAGATTTGCTAATCAAGAGATCAAGAGGGAAGAACACTAGAGCTCAAGAGTGAGAGGAGCACACTCAAAATGTATTGAATGCACTTTATGAATGGTAGGTGGGAGTTGGGAGGTATTTAAAGCCCCCAAAACTAGCCGCTTTTCACTTCAAATGACATTTTTCTGGATAGTCCGAACCTATGTTCTGGATAGTCCAAACATTTGAATTCAGGCTATTGAACACAAGGTTCTGGATAGTCCAAACACCTTCTGATAGTCCGAACCCTAAAGAACTTAGGCAACAGAACGCATTGTTCTGGACAATCAACGACACTTCGGATAGTCCTAACCAAGATGACTTAGCCCTAACCGAGAGGGGTCGTTTTGATACTCCAACCAAGTGTTGGACATTCCAACCAAATGGAACGGACCAACAGAGAGTGTCACGATACTCGACCGAGGTTCGGACATTCAACTCGAATTTTGCTCGAGCAACCGAGGGGCCATCCGACATTCGAAATTTATTCTGGATATCCAACCTTTTGAACATAATGCCCCTAAGACTTTACACATTGACCCATATATAGTCTAGGATTCATCTTTGAGCACATTAGATCATTCCAAAGCTATTTCTTGCCCTATCCCTCTTTATAGTACGGCCGTCCTTAAACTCAAATAAAATTAAACGTACATACGCAGTCGTTGAGTTCGGTCGACGCCTTTTCTTCTTCGAATTGAGGGACCTCTTTTCTTAAGCGACTTTTCCATGAGCGTATTTATCTGTTCACCATACTCAAAGCACTCATTAGTCACTTAATCTTGTTGTCATTAATCACCAAAATCATTAAGGGGCCTAGATGCACTTTCAATCTTCCAATATACCACCTAAACAACCATGTTATACCTCTTCATCACTTTTGGGATACTCAAATAATAATTCTAAGGTATTCCAATACAACATGAATGAAAATTTTCATCGGAGTCCTTTATTTTGCAATACACCCTTTTCATATATAAAAGAAGTATATATATAAATTATGTTATAAAAAATGGACTTTGATAAATTTTTTTAATGGAACTCATTTTGGAGCAACTTGTAATCATTATTAGAGTATGCTCAATAGGATAAAGATGTATAACTTATTTGTTTCAGTTGTATATAAGAAGTAAGAATAAGTACTCCTAGTAGTAAGCTTTAATTTAATATTATATATATATACATATATGTATATATGTGTAGGTGTGTGTATATATGCATGTATATATCCATTGTAAACAATCATATCGTATATACTATGAAAACCATATATACAAGTTTTGAAAAAATCTCAAAATTACCATACATAGGAGACGTGAGTTTCTACAACCTTGTAAACTTTGATGACTAAACTCAATCGCATTTGAAAGATATGAAAAAGACAAATACAAACTAAATAGTGACTTTCACTATTTAACACTATTCAGCTGGCTATTTGCCAATTTCATATCTTTCAAATGTGATTGAATTTGTTGTTTAAATTTTGCAGAGTTGTAGAAACTCACCGAAAACTTCCATTGGTAGTTTCTCTCATAATTAGTAACTGTAAAGTAGGAAGAGTTTTAATTAATTGGGAAAGTTCTTTGGATTTACTTTTTATTCAATATCGCCTTTGGTGGAATGGTCTCTTAGGAAATGATGGCGGATATCGATATGCTTTGTACGGGAGTGTTGGACTGGGTTGTTGGCAATCTTTATGGCACTCTCATTGTCACACAAAAGTGGCACATGGTTATAGGTCGGCCATAATCACTTAGAGTTTGTCTCATCCAAAGCAATTACAAGACAACAACTCCCTACGCTATGTATTCTTTTCGGTGTGGATAGGGCTACGGAATTTTGCTTCTTGGAGGACCAAGAGACAAGGGATCTACCTAAGAATTGATATGTCCCCGAAGTACTTTTCCTATCCACCTTACATCCGCATAATCCGCATCGAAATAGCCAACTAACTCAAAAGATGAACCTTTAGGATACCAAAGCCCAAAATGAGGAGTGTGCACTAGATATCTCAAGATTCTCTTTATCGCCACCATGTGACACTCTTTAGAGCGGCTTGAAACCGTGCACACATGCACACACTAAGCATAATATCGGGCCTAGATGCACAAAGATAAAGTAGAGAACCGATCATCGAGCGATATACCTTTTGGACGACCGGTTTACCTTCTTTGTCGAGGTCCGATGCCTGCTGGCTTGCATTGGCGCCTTGATTGGCTTGGCGTTCTCCATGCCGAACTTCTTGAGCATGTCCTTGATGTATTTTGTTTGGCATATGAAGGTTCCTTCCTTGAGTTGCTTGACTTGAAAACCAAGGAAGAACTTCAACTCGCCCATCATGGACATCTCAAATCTCTTAGTCATGATCCTCGCTAAATTCTTTGCACAAGTGTTCATTAGTAGATCCGAAGATGATGTCATCAACATATATTTGACATACAAATAAATCATTATCAATATGTTTAGTAAAAGAGTGGGGTCGGCCTTTCCGACTACAAAACCTTGACCGAGAAGAAAGTCACGAAGGCACTCGAACCACGCTCTTGCTTGCTTAAGTCCGTAGAGAGCCTTGTGTAGGAAGTAGACGTGGTCCGGATAGTTTGGGTCTTCGGCCGGTGGTTGCTCAACATAGACCATCTCGAGAGTGGTCCATTCAAGAAGGCGCTTTTCGCCCATTTGATACTGACTTAAAATCATGGTGAGTAGCAAAGGCAAGTAATATTCTAATAGATTCAAGCCTAGCTACGGAGCATACGTTTCATCGAAATCCAAACCTTCGATTTGCGTGAAGCCTTGAGCAACTAACCGGCTTTGTTTCTTGTCACTATTCCGTTCTCATCTTGTTTGTTCAAAAACCCACTTGGTTCCAATCACATTTTGCTTGGGCCTTCGACAAGCTTCCAGACTTGGTTCCGCTTCAAAGTTATTCAACTCCTCTTGCATGGCCATCACCCAATCCGGATCTTGGGCGCTTCATCTACCTTAAGCGGTTCAAGATAAGACACAAAGGAGTAAAATTCACAAAAATTAGCGACACGAGATCTAGTAGATACTCCCTTGTTAATGTCTCCAAGATGTTGTCGTATCGGGTGATCTCTTTGTACACTCGATGGACTCTTGGATGAGGTACGGCTATGCTTGATTCTTTGATTGGATCCTCCTCGCCTTGAGTGGCATTCGAGCCGCCTTGAGCTCGCATTGAAGACGAGGAGTATCATCCGAGCGCCCATCGTCGCGCCATGAACTTCTTGAGTTGAAGCGCTTGGCATTACATCTTCCTCAAGTGGCCTAACTTCTCCAATTGCCAATTTCTTGATTATGTCAAGACGGGGTTCTTCCTCGTCAATCACAAAGACGATCAACTTGTTCTACTTGAGAACTGTTAGTTTCATCAAATGTCACATCACGCGAAATTTCAACCACACCGGTGGTGTTGTTGAAAACTCGGTATGCATAGGCATTTGATCCATAGCCAAGTAAAAATCCTTCATCTACTTTAGGAGCAAATTTAGATGACTTAGCTTTCTTGTTGAGGATGTAGCATTTGCTCCTCAAGACTCTAAATAGGATACATTTGGTTTCTTCCCTAAGTAGCTCATACTGCCTTTTTTCAACAACTTGTGAAGATATAGCGGTTGGAGCTATGGCACGCGGTGTTGACGGCCTCGCCTGCAATATGCTCTGAGACCTTGTATTCGTCAAGCATCGTGCGCGCCATCTCGATGAGAGTTCGATTCTTCCTCTCGGCCACCCCATTCTGTTGCGGAGAATAAGGAGCCGAGAACTCGTGTTTGATGCCTTCTTCATCGAGATACTCCTCAACACCCGTATTCTTGAATTCGGTGCCGTTGTCACTCCGAATTCTCTTGATCTTCACTTCGAACTCATTTTGAGCCCTTCTCATGAATTTCTTCAGGCTTCCTTGGACTTCGCTTTTGTCATGCAAGAAAAACACCCAAGTAAAACGCGAAAAATCGTCAACAATGACTAACCCATACTTGTTTCCTCCGATGCTTATGTAGGCAATTGGGCCGAATAGATCCATGTGAAGCATCTCCAATGGCCTTGAGGTGGTCATCACGTTCTTTGCGGGATGAGTAGCTCCAACTTGCTTCCCGGCTTGACATGCGCTACACACCCTATCTTTCTCAAATACAATATTCGTTAGTCCAAGGATGTGATTGCCCTTAATTAGTTTATGAAGGTTCCTCATACCAACATGGGCAAGCCGGCGATGCCAAAGCCAACCCACGCTAGATTTAGCCATCAAGCATGTTTCAAGGTTCACTCTATCCGTATTGAAGTCGATGAGATAGAGATTTCCCTTTAAACGACCCTTAACGGCTATTGAACCATCATTCCTCTTAATGACATCCACACCCTTATCACTAAATACACAATTGTAGCCCGCTTCACATAATTGCGCAACGGACAACAAATTGTAGTTTAGTGATTCAACTAGCAAAACATTATTTATATGAAAATCATTGGTAATAAGGATTTTACCTAAACCTACCACTTCACCTTTTCCATTATCACCAAAAATGATGCTTTCACTATTCGATCCATTGGCCTCCAAATGTGCGAACATCGCCTTTCTCCAAATCATATGATGCGTACATCCGCTATCTAAAATCCAACTTGATCCACCGGAGATGTAGGCCTACAAAATAAAATTTAGTTTTTGCTCTTTGGTACCCAAACTTGCTTAGGTCCTCGACGTTAGTAACAAGTGATTTAGGGACCCAAATAGATCGTGATACAAGAGTTATCTTTGGCTTACCCCAATATGACAAGCAACTACCCGACCTAAGTTAGTTTTCTTGAGTACATAAGATGCAAAGAATGTAGAGTGAGTTTTGTACTTAGCGTTTTCCTTGCTCTTAACAAATTGGATGGGCTTGTTTAAAGGGCAACCACAATATTGCCCTTTTTCCTTTTGGCGAGTGTATCCAAGCCCATGCTTCATAGCGCTACCTTGTCGCTACCTAGAAACTCCTCTAGTCCCTTACTTGCCTTGTAGGACTTTTGAAGTCCATCTTCGAGCATCCCTTGAGCTTCTCATTTTCAAATGCTAACACTTGCAATGTCTCAAGGTTAGTGGCATAAGTATCAAAATTAATGTTGTAGCATCTAGCGATCCATTGCTCGTAGAAGGTAACAAAGAATTGGAGTTAATAGTCGAGGTTATCGGAGGGCTATTCTTGAGATCAACGAGCTTCAACTCAAGAGCCTTGCAAGCGTCCTTCGCCTTGGCAAGTTCCTCTTCAAGTGAAGCGTTGGTGATCTCGAGACTAGTCACCTCGGATTTTGTCAACTTGGAATTCTTAACTAAATCCTCGTTTTTCTCTTTTTCAAAAGATAAGCTCTTCTCTAGCTCACGATTCTTCTCCTTTTCGAGGATGAGCAAATCCTCTTGAGCCTCAAGAATAGCTTCCTTTTGTTCTACAACTTCCTCCAATTTTTCAATATCTTTTAAGAGCAAATTTAACTTATGAATATCAATGTTTTTCACAGATTTAAGCACGGTGTTAATGTCATCATCATCACTATCGCTATCGTGCTCATCTAGACATTCATTAGCAATGGAGGGAGTAGAGTCTTTTGATGATACCTTGTGCCCCTTTGCCATAAGGCACATTGGAGCGTTGTCGTCGTCATCGCTCAAGTTGTCGAAGAGGCTCTTCGACGTTGTTGAGGTGGTAGGCACGGCGATGGCGACGGAGGCAATTCCTCCTTCCTCGTCGAATTTGACTCGAGTCGAGTCGGAGTTGAGTCGGTGTCGGAGTTCCACTCCTTTCCAATGTAGGCACGACCCTTGCCTTTATACTTCTTGCTCTTCTCCTTCTCCTTGTCCTTGCCCGATACTTGTCTTTCTTGTGCGGCTTCTCATCTTTGTCTTCCTTATGCGGACACTCGGCAATGAAATGGCGGTTTCACAAGATTCATAACATCTTCTTGTGGAATGTCTCCCTTTGATTTTCTTCCATAATTCTTTGAATGACCTCCTTGTTTAAAATTCTTCTTCTTGAAGAACTTGTTGAACCTTCGCACAAATAGGGCCATATCCTCATTCGTCAATGGACCACTAGACTCTTCATCTTCACTTGAGTTCTCTTCCGCTTGGCGTGCTACCTTGACGGCCTTGAGGGCAATGCCTTTCTTTTGCCCGACTTGAGTTCTTCAACAACTTCACTTCCTTCACCATCATCTCATCCATCATGAGCCGCCAATGACATCGTGAGGTGTCAAAGCATCGGTTGGGCGGTCTCGATCAACCGAACAAGGTTGCGGTTGGTAGGAGTGATCACGCCAAGTATAATCTTCACCACGGCCTTGTCGAAAAGATCGCTGCACCCAAGACCCTTTGCTTGATTTACGAGCACCATCGACGGCCAAACATCTTAGTGTATGATTCACCATCTTCCGAGTGAACCGACTTAGCTCACCAATAATGAGCTCTATCTTCGATTCTCGACGCTTGACACTCCTTCATGATTGACTAGGAGTCTATCCCAAATAGCTTTTGCTTCCTCGAGTCCGTCGATTCGGTTGAACTCGTAATCACTCAAAGCGTTGAACAAAGCATTTATCGCCAAATCATTGAAGTGTTGATCTTTGTCTTCTATGGGAGTAAGGTTGTCCTGATCAACGGGCTTAAAACCTGCTTTGCACAATCTTCCAAATAGAAGGGTGAAGCGATCTCAGTGCATCTTCATCTTATGTTTCCATGCCGCATAGTGAGTGCCATCAAAATGAGGCGCCAATCGGAGGGCACGGAGACATAAGATGATGAGCTTGAGACACCAAGAGAGGTATAATCAAATGGAATAGCAACCCCAATACCGCCTCGTGCCCTTATCTTGGTCATGGGCTTCAGTATTTTTATCTCCGCTTATGACATATTTGTTCTCCAAGCGGTTAAGCCAAACTAAGGAGATTAGGCTCGATACCAATTGAAAGGACCGATATGTCGCCTAGAGGGGTGAATAGGCGTTATTTCAAATTTAAATGCGAACGAAATTTACTATTCGGATAGTCCGAAAATACCTTCTGATCGTCTCGAGTGGTTCGGATAGTCCGAATGTCTTTTCGATATTCCGAATCGCTTCTTCGCAAGAAAACCCTCAAAAGTAGATCTGAGTTATTTGAGAGGCTAGATTGCTACCAAATGAAGTTTCTAAGCTAGGGCAACTTCCAGATTATGAGATCCACTCAATATCTAATGCATGAAGCCACCAAACCCTTGAATCCCCAAAGATTTAATTAAACACAATATGAGCAAGTGAGAGAAACAAGAACCAAGGAGACAAACCGATTTATCCGGGTTCGGATCCTTGAGGTGATCCTACGCCTCCGCTGAGGCGCACAAAGCCGGGTCTCTTTCAACCCTTGTCCTCTAGGTGTTGCACCAAGCACTCACCTGTTAACTTTTTGAATCCTTCCTCATGAGGTGGATTCAACCTTCACAAACTTCCTGGCGGCCCCACACAAGCTTGGGGCTCACCCAAGAACTCCTAGCCGCCTAGGAGTCCTCAACCTCCAAGAGTAAAAGATCCGCAAGAGATTCGCTGAGGATGAACCAAGTGCTCAAGATGACTCACAACCTCTAAATCTCTCAAACTCTCAACAAGATTTCCCCAAAGATTTGCTAATCAAGAGATCAAGAGGAAGAACACTAGAGCTCAAGAGTGAGAGGAGCACACCAAAATGTATTGAATGCACTTTATGAATGGTAGGTGGGAGTTGGGGAGGTATTTAAAGCCCCCCAAAACTAGCCGTTTTTCACTTCAACTCGACATTTTTCGGATAGTCCGAACCTATGTTCGGATAGTCCGAAACATTTGAATTCAGGCTATTGAACACAAGGTTCGGATAGTCCGAAACACCCTTCGGATAGTCCGAACCCTAAAGAACTTAGGGCAACAGAACGCATTGTTCGGACAGTCCGAACGACACTTCGGATAGTCCGAACCAAGATGACTTAGCCCTAACCGAGAGGGTGTTTTGATACTCAACCGTTGTTCGGACATTCCGAACCAAATGGAACGGGACCAACAGAGAGTGTCAGCTCGGATACTCCGAACCGAGGTTCGGACATTCCGAACTGAATTTTGCCTGAGCAACCGAGGGGGCCAGTTCGGACATTCCGAAAATTTATTCGGATACTCTAACCTTTTGAACATAATGCCCTAAGACTTTACACATTGACCCATATATAGTCTAGGATTCATCTTTGAGCACATTAGATCATTCCAAAGCTATTTCTTGCCCTATCCTCTTTATAGTACTACCGCCCTTAAACTCAAATAAAATTAAACGTACATACGCTAGTCGTTGAGTTCTGTCGACGCCTTTTCTTCTTCGAATTGAGGACCTCTTTTCTTAGCGACTTTTCCATGAGCGTATTTATCTGTTCACCATACTCAAAGCACTCATTAGTCACTTAATCTTGTTGTCATTAATCACCAAAATCATTAAGGGCCTAGATGCACTTTCAATCTTCCAATATACCACCTAAACAACCATGTTATACCTCTTCATCACTTTTGGGATACTCAAATAATAATTCTAAGGTATTCCAATACAACATGAATGAAAATTTTCATCGAGTCCTTTATTTTGCAATACACCCTTTTCATATATAAAAGAAGTATATATATAAATTATGTTATAAAAATGGACTTTGATAAATTTTTTAATGGAACTCATTTTGGAGCAACTTGTAATCATTATTAGAGTATGCTCAATAGGATAAAGATGTATAACTTATTTGTTTCAGTTGTATATAAGAAGTAAGAATAAGTACTCCCGGTAGTAAGCTTTAATTTAATATTATATATATATACATATATGTATATATGTGTAGGTGTGTGTATATATGCATGTATATATCCATTGTAAACAACTGTTATCGTGTATACTATGTGAAAACCATATATACAAGTTTTGAAAAAAATCTCAAAAATTACCATACATAGGAGACGTGAGTTTCTACAACCTTGTAAACTTTGATGACTAAACTCAATCGCATTTGAAAGATATGAAAAAGACAAATACAAACTAAATAGTGACTTTCACTATTTAACACTATTCAGCTGGCTATTTGCCAATTTCATATCTTTCAAATGTGATTGAATTTGTTGTTTAAATTTTGCAGAGTTGTAGAAACTCACCGAAAACTTCCATTGGTAGTTTCTCTCATAATTAGTAACTGTAAAGTAGGAAGAGTTTTAATTAATTGGGAAAGTTCTTTGGATTTACTTTTTATTCATACTTTGGATTAATGTAAATTCCTCATTCTAAGATTAGACTTGTTACCAACCCATTTTATGGGACTGTGCCTATTTTCATCGGTAACTCCTATGGGACAGATTGTATTACATATCACCTTTGGACATAATAATAATTTTAGAATGAAATTGATTTTATTTAAAATTGTTGATTTTGAATCAGCATATAATGCCATTTTGGATAGACCTTCAGTGACAAAATTTATGGCAGTTACTCATCACGCTTACCAGAGTATTAAAATTCATGGTCCTAAATGTGCCTCTTCTGATTTTCGCAACTTTGTGTTGGGGCAACGTCCGACCAACTCGCCCATAGATGAGTGGTAGCCCGCGTTGTGTAGGTCGCTCGTGATTTTTCCCATATTTTCTGAGCCTTATCCGGTGGGCCCCGCGAGGCTACGAAAACCCCTAAGTGGCCACGATTTCTCAAATCACATGTTATTGCGGAAAATAAGGTAAGCCACAATCTTTATTACGACATAAAACTGGGATGCACACCACAAACATGGAAAATAATGGTTACAACTTCACGTCTACTGAGTGGATCGAGGCCACTTCCCTTTCGCCCATGCCTCCAGTGGAGCTTCTCTGGCACGACGTGCCCTCTCTTGGCCTCCTTCTCCTCCGCTTTCTTTCGACGTGCCTCCTCGCATGCGGCGTCACGCTGCGCTTGAAACTGCCGCCTGAATTTCTCATCCCGGTTGGCTTGATTAAGGAGCCTTTGGTCTTCGGGGTTGATTTCCATGTCGAACCACTGCTCAAATTCATACATTGGTGGAGGCGACTGCATGAAACATAAATTAGCAATGTTTCATTTACAAATATTATGAAACACATATGATTGTTACCAGCTGGTGATTCTTCATGCACTTCTCCGGCG
Source organism: Guadua angustifolia (assembly GCA_036346375.1). Lineage (NCBI taxonomy): Eukaryota > Viridiplantae > Streptophyta > Magnoliopsida > Poales > Poaceae > Guadua > Guadua angustifolia. The sequence continues at coordinate 33,747,983 of CM070509.1, read as the reverse complement.
GGTCGACTTCATAGTTGCGCCACTTCCAATACCTCATCTTCCAAGTTGGAATTTCCCAAGATTGGACAAGCCTGTAAGGATCTCTACACAGACACATCGGTGGGACAACTCCGAAAGGTACGAAGAGATTCTGATACGCGATGTTGCGCGGCCACTCCGAAGCACCTCCCTCTTCTTTCGCCTTCCCCTTTCCCTTTCCACTTGCACGCTTCGACATCTTTTTTCCTTTTCTCCTTCGTTTCTCTCTTCTTTTCTCTCTTTTCTTCATTCTTCTCTCCCTTTCTTCTCTTCTCTGGCTGGTTAATTGAACACAGTGCCGGGTGAATAGCGTACAAAATAATCTTCGTAAACAATACCTGCAAAATAAGAATCCCGAATCAAATACTATGAAACAATGTTAATCTAAAAATAAATGCCACCAAATTATAAACACCGACTAAATTCCTCCGGATATTTGATTTCAAATTTTTGTTTCTGCTTCTTTTTTCTCCACCCTTCTTTCCCCTGCTTGTCCTCCTTATGCTCTCGGTTTTCTCAGCTCCTCAAAAACTCCCAAACTCCCTCACTCTAGCAATGGTTTCTTACACTCGCCAACTGTCAGATGCAAACCGTCGCAGCGGTCGTAATTTATAGTAAGGGACTGAGGCCATGCGCAGGAGAAGCGAACGCCATGCGATGCTTTTGGTGCGCAGATGGGATAGACAAAGGTGACGTAAAGAAAAATCAGACGCTACTTTTGCCCGGGCTTTCTTCGAGAGCTTGACTCATGCCAACAAAAGGCTAAGAGGCCGACAAATTTTACTGCATCAGAGGTGCGTAGCAGAAGGATGGGAGGGGGGCCAGACGGTGCAGCGCGTGTAGAGAGAATGGCGGGAGGGGCGACGGGTGCAACGGCGCTACATTACGGTTAACGCCCAAGGCGCAAGCGGCGAGGCTCAAATTAATTGGGAAAAGCAACAAAGCGATGCAATGCGTGCGTAAGCACGGCACAAAGGGTTCGACGAGCAACGCCTCTAGTACGTAGCTAGGTGGGCCCGGGCACGAAAAAAAAACGAAAAATTATCCCGCGCACGGGGAGCCGCGAAATCGACAAACAGGTTGGTCAGATTTACAATTTTATCTCTGCAGAGGCTATTTAAAAAAAAAAAACGTAACAAACTAAAACAGTAAAATTTCCCATTGTGATGTCTGACACCCTGAAAAAAACAGTGTGATATCTGATGCGTGCTTGCATTACCATGTCAAATCAAATCCTCTTTCTTACCCGCTGTAACGCGTGGGACACATACCTGCAGTACTCGACCGGTTATCATCAAACGGATTAGTGCCACTCCAGAAAAGACATGTAATCCACTTTAGAGGCTATTTTGGACCTGGGAGATCTAGTTGGGGAATGACCGTGGGAATCTCCGAACCCCGTAATTGGTCGGGCGAGAGACCTAAATGGAAATCGCCATCGGAGTCGGAAATGGAAAATCTTATTCATTCCTACGTGGTGCCATAGTAATTCCGCGTTAACAATTTGAAATGTTGTCCGTCGTTCACGAGCATCTAAGAAAAGGCCAGGATGGGCAATTCCATCTCCAGCCTAGTTTCCCCTGTCCCTGATCAACAGCATCGGCAACTCGGTACAGAACAGTAGTAACAAGGAAAACTATGAGTACTAGGGATGAACGAACGAACGTGTATCAGGTTCGACGGTGTAAAACACTAAGTATAAGATGTGCCCGAAATCCATCCCGAACCGTGTGGATTTTCGAGACGGGAAGCGAAGGAAAGAGAGAAATCTGCCGGATGGGGAGGAACTAGGGACAGGAAACAGGATGGCAGCTACCAAACGAAGCGGCTTTGCGCGGAGAGGGACGCGCGCTCCACAGGGAGCTCGAAACGTGTCCGCTTCGTCCCCGCACGGCGCCCCTCTCGCTCTCTCTCCTCCCACCTTAGCGCACGCAGCCTTCAGGGCAGCGGGAGACTAGTACTCATTATCTCACTGCTCGACTCTGGCTGGCCTGCTCTATTATTTCGCTACTGCTGCTCTCCTTTCCTCGAGTCGTTGGCTTTTAAAAGATAGGAGTAGTTCTTTCGTAGGCCGCGGTAGTTCTCTGGATCCACAGCATATCGCGCCGTGGCAACGGTACTGGATCTTGCTCGGTGCCGCTCGCTCTCCCGTAGCTTAGAAACTGCGCTCGTCCCGGTGCTCAAGCTGTAAGCCTAGCGAGCTCCCTATGCTCGACAACTTCGGTCTTGGGCATACCATAATTATAAAAATCTACTTAGTGGTCATCTATTACGTCTTTTGTAGGAAGAGAAGAACCTCTTTTTACCACAGAAGACGGCATTTGAAAAAAAGTTTATCCGGCTGAAAAAGCGGACACGTCCATCTGCGGAAAAGTCAAATCCGGCCTCCTCGTGCTACTTATCCATCTGCCGCCTCGTGGTCGCCACTGTCCCTTCTCTCCCCTCGGGATGAGAGAGAGGAGCAGAGAACCGATGCTGAACCAGAGGGCAAGCAGCGATGGTCCAGAACCTGTGCCGGTGCGGCCAACCAGAGCTCACAAGTGCCTCGCTCATACACGCTCCTGAGTCCGTCCGATGGATAGACCACGCACGCACGCACGCACGCAGGCTGGGCTGTTTCTAGCGCCTACAATTATTCACTGTTCCATTGTTCAGCCAGGCGGAGAAGATAGATACCAGCTAGTACGAGTGCGTGGTACGTACTCCAAGTCCAGGGTATGTTGTGGCACATTCCACGCCGCGAAATGTGTTCCCGTCGACGCGCTTGGTGCATCGCATTCAACCGCGAGCCGTGACTTGACAGCCTATCGCGCAGGGCGGTTGATGTCAAATGCTCCGACGATGCGGCGCATTGATGATGTGATCGACGACGTCCGGGTAGGCGTAGCGTGAGGGGTACAGTTTCCCGCTCGTGATCAGTACCAACAGTGGGGGTGGCCAGACGGCGTAAACACGGCCCTGAGCCGTTTCTGTAGAGGGTGGTGACTCGTAAGCCATGAAGATGGGACAGGACAGAAAATGTCTTGCACGCGAGTTTGTTTTTTTTCGATGCACGTTGCTACGACGGACGTGAAGCTTTTTACACGAGGAAACGGAACGACTGGGGTCACATAATGGCTAATGTTCCTAGGCTTAAGACTTTTAAATTTATTATTTAAAGTTGGTTTTCTTATTTAAGTAGATTAAAATTAACCATTACTAAGATAAAAAAGCATACATTCGTGGGTTTTGACTTTTAGTTATATAGAGGTTTATAACTTTTAAAAAAATCTAGTTAAAAAGCTTTTTTTTAACTTTTAAGTTAAAAAAACCTAAACAAATAGAGCATGAATGTTATCTCTCCATCGCTTTTTTTTTTTGAAATCGCAAGTATATTCTCGTAGTACCTTTTTATTTGTAGGGTTTCTCTTATTACTGCAAAGTTCAAACACGTTTTCAGCTACCTCTCCCATATTATTGGAAGAAAACAATGTCTCCGGAGCTGGGCATGGATCATGTCATCATGCAAATGGGCCTTACCCAAAACCTGCGGGTCAAAGCGACCCAGTTGTCTTAGCGGCCCGTTTTGCACTGCGCTCCTCCCCTCTCGCGATGGTTGTCGGTATGTGGGACTTACTCCGAAATGGGTGGCAAAAATATGCTTCTAATTGTTGTTAATGTTTGTCTTATCAAATTTTAGTAGTATTAATTAAAATTGATAAGCATCACTTCGAAATGGGTGGCAAAAATTTCATAAGGCTGTTTGGTTTGCTTTTAATTGTTGTCAATGTTTGTCTTACCGAATTTTAGTAGTGTTGATCAAATTTGATAAGCATTTGGTTTGCAACTAAATTTTGGCTAGATTCTCTTCTCCATTGGCACCTCTAATTCATTTTGTTGCTAATTGTTGGTCAAATATTGATGACTAATTTAATGATCAAAATTTTTAGAATACTAATTTTTAGTAAGGTTTGATTTGACAAATTTGATCTCAAACCAAACAGCCCCAGTATCCGAGAAAGAGATCGCTCTCCTCGCTTCTCACGGGAGCAGCCGTCTGCGAGCACGGCGGGAGGAGAGGATCGCGGGGAGAGGTTGGTTGCACTCCGAAACCACCTCGATTCCATTCCAATTCGATTGGATTCTGCAGCCTGCCCCCTCCCGATCAAATCCGCCCGATCGGTTCGTCCCGTTTGCGTTGAATTCCTTGTTCTCTTGGTCCGAATGATTTTAGTGAGTTGGGGTGGAAGGAATGTTGGGGATTAGTTTGAGTAAACGGGTTTAGGACATGCGGTGGTGCTCCTGCCATAGAAGTGCGAGCAGGAGGTGGGACGAGGATCGGTGTAGCTTGCGCGGTTAGTAGTACTAAGCCGGGGTAGTGTTTGGGCGACGCTGCTGTTTGTAGCTGCTGGCTGGCTTAGCCGCTGATTGCAGCATGTTTCTGGTGAATGCTGGCGTGATTGTTGGTACGAGGGTTCTGTGCTGTTTTGCAGCTGCGCGCGTTTTTGGCTGGCACGTTTCGCCTGAATTTGTTACGTGCTTGACTGAAGAGAAGTTCACGGTGGTTCTTATTGGTCTGACAGCTTCAACGCCTTTTTGGTTTTTCCGGGTTGATTAAAATGCAGTGATTTGTTGAATCTATGTGTCGACTCGTACTGATTTTTCACTAATTTGGATTGGTAGGAATAGGTGTGAGCTGCCTGAGTAAGAATACTAGATCACATATTATTGTTTGTTCTTGCTCACTATGTGGTGCTAACTTTTACGATGCAGAGAATTCGTCTGCATGTAGAATACATTTGTGATAGACCGATAGTAACAGGACCGTAGCCAATTACTTTAGCTGCAACTTGTAGCTTTGACCGAGTTCTAAACTGAGCCTTCAAGTTGTGTAATATTAGCTTAACTGCTAGTAGACATCACTTTGTTTCTTCTTTTTTGTCTTTACAGTTCACTGATTCATATCCCGTTTGACAATGCAGTACCTCCATTTCCTAAAAAGAACAACGGAATTTAGTATATGGAGCGAAAGCAAGATCTTTGAGTTGGGGTTATTATTTTCAGTTACACGTAGTACATTACATAATCATGGCAATTGGCAAACATAACCTGGTTCTGTCAAGCATATTTGGCTCTCTATTATCCAAAGTATGCAGTTGTGTACCCGCATATTCACAATATATATATATTTTTGGAATCTTTTCAACCTCCAGAAGCAAGCTTTGGAGTCTTCATATCGATGGGCATTTCAAAGGAGAATCTCTTTGTTTCTAAACTGAGCCTTCAAGTTGTGTAATATTAGCTTATTTGTTAGTAGACATCTCTTCTGCTATTTGCCTTTACAGTTCACTGATTTCATATACCGTTTGACAACGCAATACATCCATTTCCTAAAAAAGAACAACTAAATTTATTATATGGAGTGAAAACAAGATCTTTGAATTGCGGTTATTATTTTCAGTTACTTGTAGTACATTACATAATTATGGCAATCGGCAAACATAACCTGGTTCTGTCAAGCATATTTGGCTCTCTATTATCCAAAGTATGCTGTTGTTTACTAGCATATTCACTATAATTTCTGTTTGTTGGAATCTTTTCAACCTCCAGAACCAAGCTTTGGAGTCTTCATATCGATGGGCATTTGCAAGGAGAATTGGTATATGTAACAGTTGAAAAGAATGGGATATGGCATGAGTAGGCTAGATCAGGAGTACAGCGAACGCGAAGGGCAGAATAGTGATGGATCTAGTTCAGTCCAAGCTAATAATGAATTCTTAGAATTACATAATGATATTTTCCAGATGACTCGAATAAAATCAGGACCTAGCGAAAGCATCCGCAAGTCCATTGGTACGAGCAAAGACACTATATCAACAACCAGGTTATTATCTGGAAGGGAAGTTAATTCTTCAGGAAATGGAAAGTTCTCTTCAGTTGATCGTGCATTTGTTCTTAGTCGTTATCTTCCAGTGGATGGCCCTGAAATAGTGGACAGAATGGATTCATGAGCTTATGTTTCACAGTTTTCTGCCGATGGTTCTCTTTTTGTTGCTGGTTTTCAGGTATGCTATGCTCCTACCAACAATAGTGAAGGCTTTATTAGGCTCCGGTAAGCACAATGAAATTTCCTTTAATTTTACTTGGTTTTCCTAATTGTCCTTTTGTTTGCATTATCAGGGAAGCCACATAAGAATATATGATGTTGACAAAGGTTGGAAAGTACATAAGGACGTTCATGATAGTAGTTTGAGATGGACAATTAGTGATGCGTCATTATCACCTGATCAACAGTTTCTTGTAAGTTTCTCTAGAACTTAACTAACAAGGAAGAGCTTATTATGGGATGTTTCATGCGGCCTATTGTGAAAAGTTTAGCAACATCCACATGTAAATTTGCAGTTCGTACGAATTATTGCTTTCTTATTCCTCTGGTAGTGTACATTTTTCGAAAATGGAAGTGTTTTTATTAATTTCAAGAGCATTACATTGAGATAATACAATTCCTTGTATTGAGTTGCATGCACCAACCAGTTCACCCAAAAGCTTAAGCTAATGAGGAAAGGAGGGCAATTCACTTATACTTCAACACCCCCCCTCACGTGCAGGCTTCCTCAGGCCTAGGACGTGGAATAGAAGTGGGCTGCAATTATTATTTTTTAATTGTGCCATCGGGTCTTGAACTCGAGACCTCTTGGCTCTGATACCATGTAGAAAGGATAGATTGTGTATAATGCGTGGGATGATGTATTGCTGAGCCCTCAGTTTGTTTATATAGGAGTACATGGCTTGGAGGGCAAGACGCCTCCTAGAGATAAGGAAGGTTATCACGGATTACAATCAATCCTAAACTAACCATATCCGGTCTTTAATATACTCTAACACCTTGAAATCACTCCCGCCCTCGCTTAACATGAAGCACACAGCCAATCAAGAATAAAAAGAAAACGCACACACTAATGACCAACAATCCGAAGACTAGACCGCCACCCATGTGCCCGGGAATAGAATTCCTTGGCCACCCGTACCAAGCATTGAGTAGCCTCCTCCAAAGTAGTTCGTATATCTACCTTCTGCAACACAGCCCACGTACGAAGCCAGTGGGTAATAGCAAAAATAACCTGCAAAGGAGAAGAGTTGGTTTTCTTTTGAAATACAATATCATTCCTGCATAGCCATATAGCCCAACACGTAGCAGCAGCACCAAGAAGAACTAGGTTTCTAACAGTTGCGCCAAAACCCCCTAGCCAACTTCCAAACATACTTTGGTAGTGTACATTTGGACCTTATCTGTGTCTGGCTACCAATGTGAAATGTAATGGAGTAAGTTTTAATGTAATGACAAAGTAATGGGGTTATGAAGCAAAATCCCATATTTTAAAAACTGTTGATATGCCGATATTAGTTTTATTTCAGTGAATAGTTGAGTTACTGCCTCAAATATGTGTTATTTCAGTATGTCATGTCTGCATAGCTTTGCTTTTGATGTGTGTGTTTTTTTAATTAAAATCCAATAAGGAATACAAATGGCTAGATATGGAAAAAAGTCTTTATCCAGTCCATTTAGTGCTTTTGGGACATTAGATCTCATATTTTATGAGCATCGCTTGGAGATTGAATAAATACAGACTAGCTAGCTCTTTTTGTCTGCATTTTAGACTTACTTTGTGTCTCTGTTTACATGGATGTGCAATACCTCTTCTCTCTCTTGTAGCTAACTTTATGTCTGCATTTTAGACTTAACTTTGTCAGTCTCTGTTTACATAGATGTGCAATACCTTTTCTCTCTCTTGTATTTCTTTCATTTCTGAATGCATAGATGCTATATCAACAACCTATTATCCATATGCAGGTCTACTCTAGTCTGGCACCTATTATCCACATTGTCAACGTTGGGACTGCTGCAAGAGAATCACATGCTAATGTCACTGTGAGTTCTCTTGAAGAGTTGCACTTTTGCACTCAGGTGCATTCACTTTTGCATGCGTAGTAATCTAAAACTTGTGGGAAATACAGTTGGGTTTGATTTGGACTTGCATATGCCTGGTTTTGCATTACAGATGATCAGTCTGTGACTGTGTGTAAACAAGTTAAGCATATCATTAACACAGATTTTTCCTGTTAATCAATAACTGCATTTCCTTTTAAGATATTCAGTTCTTGTGTGGGGTATAGTGACTTCTATTGTGAATAAACGGTGTGAAATAGATAAGCACTAAATATATTTGAGTGGAGGGACTTCTGAGGGCATTGGCACTACATTTGTTTCATCTTGCTGAAATAAGTCAATCCATTGACTGGATAGTGGTACATATTAGATGATAAGATATACCTATCAAGCTTTTATTGACCTCCCCTATTGTAGGGTGGTAGAAATCATAATTTAACTAGTTATTGTATGAATTTGTTGACAAGCCCCAAGATACAGTTTTTATAGATATCTTTGGAGAGTGTATTCATCTTGATTAGTTGCGAATGACTTTGGAAGCATGGAAGATGTTATGTTATTTTTATTTAATGTGTAGGTGACGGTGTGAGGCTATGCTTAGTTTAATAAAGATTTTAGATGCACAAAGGTTGAAAGACTATCCATTATGACTTAGCTTGGAGAAATTTCTAGTTTCAACTGTCTCGTCAACCACCTTCCTTTGATATTTTTGCATCTAATATTGGTGAAAAATCAATATGCAGCTCAAGAAAGAATTTGAAAGCTTTATGTGGACACTACAAAGTGTGATTTGGTGTCTGAATTGCCCCTGGGAGTAGCTGGTATATGCATCTTCCCCTTGCAACTAGAGTAATTAATGCTGTGGATGGAGAAGATGGATTCTATTTCCAGTATTATTTATACACAGAAATGACTTTTTAGTGTGTTGGTCTAACATGTTATTTATGTGCTTTCGTTGTGGAAGATGCTGTTTCTATTCTTAAAGCACAGAATTCTGACAAATGTTATTAAAAAAGAAAAAGAAAAATGATCGTTCCCTTCATTGAGATAGTGTCTAGTCTGTCTCATTTTATGGTATTTGTCCATATCTATGGTATTTTATAAATATATCATGTTACAACTTCAGCCATCTTATATTTATTCTGCTATTTAAGAGGTCCACAGTTGATTATTTTTTTTAATCTTGCTGTAGGACATCCATTATGCATTAGATTTTCACAGCACAAAGATATTGCGTTTGGAATATTGTCTTTTAAATTGTTAATGTTTATTTCATCATTCTGTAGTATCTCCATGATGTATTGGATTTTTCACAGCACGAAGATGTTAGAAATACATTTGGGATATTTTCTGTTAAATTCTCCTCTGATGGTCGAGAGCTTGTTGCTGGCAGTAATGACGATTCAATATATGTCTATGACCTTCAGGCGAACAAAGTGACACTGCGTTTGCCTGCTCATTCAGTACGATAGTTTGTTTACTTTCTTGGGTTGTATTTCATTTAATCTTTACTTGATTCAATTTTTCCCATACTTACCTCTTTTTTTGGGTTGGGTGGTTTTTTTTCCCAGGGGTATGTCTCATTGGAAGTGATATGTTCTTAAGTTGTGCTCTCTTATCATCCAAGAAACTTTATTGGTGCTTACCAAGATTTGATCCATCTATCTATCCTTTTTGTACCGTATACAAGTAAAGGGTCTGACGATATTTCTTAATGATTAAAGTGGTTTGCCTACCAACTTAAAAAGAATAAACTGCTCAATTGTTGGTGCTGCTCTTATTCGCTTCTTAGTGCAGCTAAGATTTTTTTATATACATTTTTTAAAAATTGTTTTATTTTGTCCTTTATATTGACTTGGCAGTACTACCTTGCTTTTAACAGTAATACAAACTTTAACTACAATGCTCCTGTGCCCACATACTGTGCTTCTAGCAATTTTGCTGTAATGCCAAACTCAGTTTAGTATGTTGACCGAAAGATAAATGGTTACTGACTATGATTCATGTACATAATCTAGGAAGTTCTGAATACCACTTGGGACATTATATCCTCAGATTTAAAATAATGACTTGATAAGAATCTCCCTATTGTTTTGCAATCCCATTGCATGAATGTTTATATTTTGGATGTTGGACTATCATTAGCATCGAAAACATGGTCTTGGCATCTTGCACTACTGGTTTAGTTGGGTACAATGGAACTGGGTTTTGCCCTTGTTCTGAAAAATAAACTGTGGAAAGACTTGTTAGTCTGCTAGAATAAACTAGGCCATACATAGGAAATCTTACCTAGCTTTAAAAACATGTATCTTCCTTGTCACGACAACAGCTTGATGGCATCTTTGCTTGTTTACTTTTTGGATTGTTAGCATGCCAGCAGTCTTTCTGTACCTAATATTTTGTATGTTGGTTGATTTTTTTTTTTTTGGTCTTTTCAGTCTGATGTCAACACAGTAGCATTTGGTGATGAAACTGGTCATCTGATATATTCCGGAAGTGATGATAGTTTATGCAAGGTAGCTTGCTGTTATAAATTATCTAAGCTCTTCTATGATAACATATTTGACTGAATTGTTTCTTTGATTTCTTCAGCATCGCTAAACATATGCATTTTGAAGGTTTCTTTAGTTGCAACCTCCATAGCGCTGAAAGACTGAAAGTGCTGATTTCAGATGTTTTTTGTTTCCACTAGAGTAGAAGATTACATGTCATGAAATAAATAAATAGTCGGCAAGAGTTTTGAGCATTTGCACAGCCTTTTGTCATTCTTGATACCATAACAATATGCTTTGTATTGCTTTATAAATAAAATGAGAAGGTTTAACTGACTAGGTTAGATGTCAAAAGCTATGTCAATATTCTAACTTATCCTGCTTGTTCCTTTACACCAGTATTACTACTTATAAAACCATTTCTTCACATTGCTGCTGTTTCCAACTCTTAATTCTCAAATGAAAGAGATAATCAAATTGAATTCATGATTTACTTATTCCAATGATGCAATATTAATGTTAAGTTAAACCTTCAAATTTTTATTATGTAATTGGCAATCCTGTTTGCAATCCTTCAGGGTTAGTGGTAATCCTGAAGGATCGCGAGTATTGCACTGATCCACTTGCGTGTTGCAGTCCTGTTATTAAGCTACCAAAAGTGTAGTTTCAAAAATGATTGTACTACCTAATATAGTTATAACACCATGACTTTATGGGTTAAGGAGTGTTGCGAACATTGGCATATCACGAAATATTATTGCTGTTTAGGTTCCACGGTGTGGACACAGAAAACAGAAATATGTTCAGAGTAATTTTGTTAATAGAATTATGTGTTTCGTACCAAATAAAGGGACCACAATTTAGATGTAATGTTAAGTATTAAAACTGCGAAGTGCTGTATTGATGCACTCCTGATAGCTTGAAATTCTGTAGCATGCCTACTGGGTAATCTTGGATAAAACTTTTAGTTCATTCAGAACTATGGATTTGGTTCTAGTAAATTTATCAATGGAATATATTCGCATGCCTTTTATCCTAGGCTTCAATAACAGTTACTTCACTAAGTTATATGCTTTTTATTGTCTTGTGTACTGGACAAGAACCTACCTAGTAAATTATCAGTTGATAATCACATGCTTTGTACCCTAGGCCTCAGTATAGGTTTAATATTATCTCGAGTATGGAGCAATCACCTAGAAGGCACATGTCAGTGATTCCTACATGGTTTTGCATTACACAATAACTTGTGTATACTAAAATAATTTTGAGGTTTCCTATGGAACAAAAAGAAAAAAATATATTTTGTAATCATGTTCATTTTGGTAGTGTTGTGGTATATGATCTTGGCAGTCTGCAGGTCTGGGACAGACGTTGTTTGTCGACAGGAGAAGCAGCTGGAGTTTTGACTGGACATTTGGATGGCATTACTCATATTGACAGCCGCGGAGATGGTCAATGTTTCATATCAAATGGAAAAGACCAAGCTATTAAATTGTGGGACATCAGGAAGATGACATCCAGTGCTAATGGGTATGTGTTAAGAAACACACAGTTTGCTTAATCCATTTTTTTGGTTGCTCAGATTTGAACTGATTGGCCCACTCATAGAGCTACACTGATTTCATGCAGTAATGAAGACAAGGTCTCTACTTGGGACTACAGATATTCAAGATATCCACAACAGTATAAGCAACTAAAGCATCCCCATGATCAGTCATTAGCTACATACCGGGTTCATTCAGTTCTCCGCACATTAATCCGTTGCTACTTTTCTCCTACATATAGGTAACTTATTTTTTTTCTTCATACTGACAAGCATGTCAAGTAATATTACCTATTGTGCGAACGAGCAACTGATTGGAAACCATGAATAATGGCTACTTTCTAATTATTTAAGTTATATAGGTCCTCATATCCTGTATGATTCCTCTTTCTACAGCAGGGACAGAAGTACATATATACAGGATCCTACGATTCTAGTGTCTGTATCTATGATGTGGTATGTCTCTTTTCAACATGCATGATAGTCCATTGGAGACTCTTTTAAGTACCTTTTCTTGGATGCATTTGCTATTTAGTTATTTTCTTTCTATTCCAAGAAAGTTTCATTTCTTTTTCTATGTTAGTGTTGTGGTAATGTGTGATTATTCTACAGTCAAATAGCTCATCAAGATTAATTGAGGCAAATCTGAAAATGCAACTAGTCAAAATCCATTGTCTTAGAGTGTGAACGAAAAAAGGACAATACAGATTTGGCATTGTGCCACCTGTTTTATTTTCTAAAAATGTACTCTAACAAGGTTAAAGAACTTGGCCGAGCCAAAATTGCCCCCTCCCAAAACCAGAAGATATCGTCCAACATTTATAACACAGCCTAATCTAGCCCATTTCAGGCTAATAGTGGTGGGATTATTCCCACTAGGTGGTGATATCGTTAAGAGTTGCATATAGCACTTTGGGCATCAGCATCGATATCAGTCAATTATACGATTTGATCAAAGCGAGGATAGAAGTCTTTAAAGTATTGGGACTTGTTGGACGTACCTGGTGTGTTCAAGATGGTATGACAGCATTACCCCTGCTGATGGGTGCTTGTGGTGTGACTCATATGTAGGTGCATGGTATAGACATTTACCGAGGAGTGATTTTAGGTATTTGCTTGCATGTTGTATGTTGAGGAGGGCTCATCTCTCTGAAGGGGCGTTTGTATGGAGGGGTTTCTTCGGGAATTTTGGGGATTGAACTAATTCCTAGGAATTCATATCCAAATCCCCCTATCCAAACAGGCCGGGAGTGTGGGAATGTAACACCCTTGCTGTCAGGTTCACTGGTGCGGTTTATGAGCGCCGCACCAGACCTGTCCATGCAGATGCCGGTCAGGATTAGAACTCCTGATCCAATCTATAGCTTTAATTAATACTTTACCGTATAAGACTAGGATTTGATTACCGAGTATGGTTAGGACTTGATTGTTAGTTTCTATAGATAAGATCACCTAAAGGCTATATAAGCAAGAGAAGAGAAATAAAGAGAGGCAAGAAAGATTATTGAGTTGCTTCTACAATCTCGTTTTTCCTCTGTTTTAACACGACACGGCTAGGGCTAGGGCCAGTGTTTTCCATCTCGACCACGGCGCTTTCTCGGCGCCGCCAAGGTCGCCATCCGACGCCCCGCCCACCGCTACGACCTCCGGTCGCGCCGCGCAACATCTTGGTATCGAGCCCGCCGTTGTCGCCACCATGTCCGACAATGACGGAAGCGATCCGACGAGGACATGTTCAAGGAGATCCTTCGCAAGTTGGAAGCCATCTCTCTGGTCCAGGACGGTCACTCGGCACAACTCGCCACCATCACCACACGTCTGGATCGCCATGACAGCCGCATCGCCAAAGTTGATGATTTGGTTGGCACGGCGTTGGGAACCGGCGACAAGGGGAAGATGGCAGAGGAGTCCATATACGTGCCACCGGCCGTCAAAACGGAGGCACAAGCGGTTGCTGCCGATCACCGAGGACGTGCCCCAAACCGCAATGGGGAGTTCGCCTTCACGATGGCGCCAAGACCCGCCTCCTCGCTCAATTCTTGCGAAGCTTTTTTCGAGGATAGCACACACTGGTTAAAAAGTCCAGACGGCGGCATACCACATGCGCAGTGAGGCGCAAAAGTGGTATTTGCTGCAGGAGGAAGAAGAAGGAGAACCGACCGCCGCGCTTCAAGGAGCTCGTCAACCTTCGCCGGACCGCCCAATTGCCGCAAACCATCTCGCCGAGCTTAAAATCTCCGCCGACGGGCCGACGGCCGCCCAATACCGTAAGAATTAAGCATTATCGCCTGCGCGAATTTACGCTAGGATCAAAAGATTGAAATGTTTACTACCGGCCTAAAGGAAAAGATCGCACTCGCAGCTTGATCTGGTCAGCGCCACAATCATTGGCGCCGGGCGATGAGCTTGGCCCGGGCACATGAGCGCCTTCAACAACCTGAAACGGCGGACGGTCGCGTATCTCTCCGAGCCGCCCGGCAGGGTAGCGGCGGAGCGCTAAAACGGCGGTGGCGCTGGCCATCGGTGTGCCCAAGGAGCAAGCATGCTGAACTCCACCGGAGGAGGCACCACTCCGTCCGGCGACGGCAGTACACAAGGCGGCAAGTTCATCAAGCGCCTCACGCGTGCACAGATGGAGGAGCGGCGACGCTTGGGACTCTGTTACAATTGCGACGAAAAATATGTCCCTGGGCACGCGTGTCAACACGTCTTCAGCCTGGAAGTACTTCCTGACGCTACCATTCCGGCCGAAACAGAGGAGGCGGCGGTTCTGGCCATATCACTCCTGGCGCTCACAGGCATCGCCACCGGCCGCACGATGCGGGTTCCACTCCACATTGGCGGGCACCAGTTCATGGCCTTGGTGGACTCTGGTTCGACCCACAACTTCATTGCCGAGTCCATCCTCGCACGAGCCGGCGTGGTAGTCACCCGATCAACGCTGCCCATTCGAGTAGCGGTAGCCAATGGAGAAACCGTCCGCAGCGGTGGTGAGTGTCGCGGCGTTCCCGCCACATGGAGGCGCGGACTTCATTCGATTGTTATGCGCTTCCATTGCCGGGCGTCGACTTTGTCCTCGGCGTCGAGTGGCTTCAATCATTGGGGCCTATTACATGGGACTTCCAGCACCTCTTGATGACCTTCTGGCATCGCGATCGACGGATCACCATCCAAGGAGCAATGGCGCAGCCGACCGTTCTTCTTGCAATCACAATGAGCCTCCAGACCTGATGGCCGCATTGCTTGCAGAGTATCCTGAAGTCTTTACGCAGCCACAGGACCTTCCACCATCCCGGACCTATGATCATCGCATTCACCTAAAACAGGTACTACTACCGTGGCGTCGAATCGTATCGTTACCCCAGATCCAAAAAGATGAACTCGAGGCCCAATCGCCGTGAGATGTCGCACAGGGCATCATTCGGTCAAGACATCGCCTTCTTCTTCTCCGGTGCTACTCGTCCGAAAGAAGGACGATACCTGGCGCTTCTGTGTGGATTACCGCGCCCTCAATGACCAAACCATTAAAGACAAATTTCCCATCCCGGTTGTGGAGGAACTACTGGATGAACTGCAAGGCGCGCAATACTTCACCAAGCTGGATCTTCGGTCGGGATACCATCAAGTGCGTATGCACCCAGAAGACATCCACAAGACGGCATTCCGCACTCATCATGGCCATTTCGAGTTTCTGGTTATGCCATTTGGGCTCTCCAATGCGCCATCCACATTTCAGGCCCTCATGAACGACGTATTGGGACCATTTCTTCGTCGCTTTGTGCTTGTCTTCTTTGATGATATCCTCATCTACAGTCCGTCTTGGGCCGAACACCTCTGTCATGTACGCCTCGTACTACAGGAGCTTTCCCACCATGGATTGGTCTTGAAACGTTCCAAATGCCTCTTTGGGACATCGTCCGTGGCATATTTAGGCCATGTCATTTCAGCGGCCGGCGTGGCAATGGATCAACAGAAGGTGGAAGCGGTGACCGATTGGCCCACCCTAATAACATTCACCGTCTCGCATTCCTTGATTGGTCGGCTACTTATCGGCGCTTTATTCAAAGACTACTGGCGCAATTGCGCTCCTCTCACGCGTCTTTTTGCGCAAGGAGGCATTTACTCGACGGAGGACGCCGACCGTGCCTTTCGCCTCAAACAAGCATTGGTGTCCGCCCCAGATTGCAGCTTCCAGATTTTGGTCGCCCATTCGTGATCGAATGTGATGCCTCCGGTCCGGTTTACGCCGTTTTTCATCAAGGCGCCGCCCGATTGCTTTATAGCCGACCCATTGCTGCAGACGCAACGCCAAATCGGCGGCTTATGAGCGAGAGTTGATCGGCCTTGTTCAGTAAGGCGCCATCGGGCGCCTTTACGCTCGGGACGCCCTTCGTAGTTCGTGACCGATCATTACTGACTTGAAGTTTTCCTCGACCGCTTATCCACCATTCTCAACATCGCTGGCGAGCAAACCGGTGGGCTTCGACTTTGGTGGAATACAAACCAGTCGCCTCAATATCGCCGCCGATGCCCTCTCCCGGCGATGGCGATTGATTGAAGAACATTACTGTGCCATCTCCGGTCCATCACTTGGCCTTTTTGACGACTTGCGCCGCGACTTACCACTGGAAGCAGAATGGGCGACCACCGCGACTGCCATCCAAGAGGGGCGACTGTTGGCACCTTGGTCCATGCGCGATAATCTCGTTCTTTATAAAGGCCGCATCTTCATACCAGCTTCATCGCCTTTTATGACCAAGATTATTGAGGATTGTCATGCCGTGGGACACGAGGGGGTGCAGAAAACGCTTCACCGCGTCCGCACAGATTTTCATATTCCCCGTGTTCGTCATTTCATTCAGGAACATATCAGAGCATGCTCTACGTGTCAGCGCAATAAAACCGAGCACCTTCACCCGGGCGGACTACTACAACCATTGGAGGTTCCTCAGCTTGTCTGGTCTGACATTGCTATGGATTTCATTGAAGGCCTTCCGAAATCTGGTGGTAAAACAGTTATCCTTACAGTGGTGGATCGTTTTTCTAAGGCAGCTCACTTTATTTCCCTCGCTCATCCCTATACAAATGGTGTCCACACCGAAGTTTTCTTCGACATGGGTCCGCTTGCATGGTATTCCAACCTCCATCGTCATCGACCGACGTGGTGTTCACCAAAGACCTTCCGCAAGAACTATTTCAATTGGTCGGCATTCGGTTGCACATGACCAAAGATACCATCCGCAATCCGACGGCCAACTGAGGTGACAAACAAGATCATTGCCATGTACTTGCGATGCTTTGTCGGGATCGCTGTATAAGCAATGGATCCGCTGCTACCATGGGCGGAATATTGCTACAACACGCCCTTCCGATCCTCCTCAAGACCACACCATTCGCGTTGTTTATGGCGTGATCCACCAAGTTCAAGGCTCCTATGTGAAAGGCGACGCCTGTTTCCAATGTGGATTCTCACTAACCGAAGCGGATGAGTTCTGGTCAAGTCCGGGTCGTCTTCTCCAAGCTCATCCTTGGTCAGATCCTACTACAACCGCTTCCCACGAGGGTCTCCTTTGAAATTGGTGATTGGGTTTGGCTCGCATTTCCCATGCACTAATTTCTTCATTGGCCAATACGACGCCTACCAAGCTCACCGCGCTATGGACCATATCGATAGCCGAGCAAATTGGGTCCGCTGCTTATCGCCTTCGCCTTCCTCCGCACTCAGATCCACGACGTTTTTCACGCCGGTCTCTCAAGAAGTTCCATGGCACACCACCAAAGACCCCCCTCGCCTCAACTTGTACACGGTCATGCTATACCTCTTCCAGAGCAAGCACTACAAGCGTCTCGTCCGTGGACAATGGCAAGTGCTCATCCGCTGGAAAGACCATCCGCATCCCAATCTACTTGGGAATATGTCACCTCTTTTCAAAGCGTTATCCAGCCAGCCATGGACGAAATGCTTGCGAGAGAGGAGAGAGATGTCGGAGTTCATCGCGTGCGGTTTATGAGCGCCGCACTGCACTGGCCCATGCAGATGCCGGTCACGATTAGAACTCCTGATCCAATCTATAGCTTTAATTAATACTTTACCGTATAAGACTAGGATTTGATTACCGAGTATGGTTAGGACTTGATTGTTAGTTTCTATAGATAAGATCAGCCTAAAGGCTATATAAGCAAGAGAAGAGAAATAAAGAGAGGCAAGAAAGATTATTGAGTTGCTTCTACAATCTCGTCTTTCCTCTGTTTTAACACGACAGCGCCGGCTAGGGCTGCTGCCGTGTTTTCCATCTGACCACGGCGCCTGTTCGGCGTCAGCCAAGGCCGGCCATCCGACGTCCCGTCCACCGCTACGACCTCCGAAGTCGCGCACGCAACACTTGCCAATTGGACCAGTTAGGGCTTGTAGTGCTATAATCAGTGCCCACTTATTTGGTACTTCGGTTGCAAAACTTGGATACCAATTCTTTATGCCATTGACTTTGAAACATGCCAGCTTTTTAAGAACTCTTGGATAACATAGATCTTTCGATGAAGTGCCTTGCCTTAGCATCCATACTAGAATTGTCATGACTAAAGGCAAACAAAAGAATCCCTTTGTGCCTGTTTCACCTTTTTTTATAGATTAATTGTTGTTACATTCTTCATGATTTCCAAAAATTCTTCGCACATATTGGATTATCTTGTTTCATCTTGTTTCGTGTTCAGGTAAGTGGATCACAAGTTGCTAAACTGAAAGGATATCATCAGCTAGCAATTCGAGACTGCAGCTGGCATCCGTTGGACCCCATGCTTGTCAGCTCATCCTGGGACGGCCGGATCGCTAAATGGTCCAGAACCAGTTCCGAGCAAGATGCTTCTGATCTCGATTGAATTGAGCGTGCAAGAATTTTCAGTTTTTGTCAGCCTCAAATAGCATATGCAATCTTGGATTGAAAGGATGGTGTTAAACAACACTAAGCACTGTTCAACAAAAGAGAGATTTAAGAAAAAAGAGGACCCAATGTTGAAAATACTGTATAGAAGCCAGGCCAAGTGTGTTTGTAACTGTTTCATACCTTAGGTGAACATAAAACAGCCTATACTTTGGATTCAGATTGTATGCACGTACATGTCCTCTCTGTGATTATTTTGTTGTTTTTATACCTTCCATGGGCATACATAGCTCATTCTTTCGAAAGAAAAACCTGTTTGCACTTTGTAAGAGGAATTCGTTATAGCAAAACGGGGAAAGTCCTCCGTCATTACACGGGCCATTTTCATATTCTGCTGCTCCAGTCGTTCGCATGGTCTGGCTTCTATGTTTTTGAGCCTCATTGCTTTCCCAAATCCAGAAGGAACAACGGCGTCTACAAGTCCAGGAGCAACAATGCGTCTATGCGCTGTGCAGGACTACGTTCCATTTGATCAAAGATCCAAGCAATACAAATGTTCCAACCCGGACAGGATCAAAGAGCAGATGACGGTCGAAAGAATTGTACTCTTACAAGCACTCAATCTGCACCGATTTTATTTCAGATCATCTAGAATTCCTAGCGAGAGGGCAATCCATCAGACGAAACAAATCCAATGCCCGGACGGACGCCGCCCGGGCACTCAAAACGCTAACAAGCGCTATTACTTCTTGCCCGCGGCGCCTTCCTGGCGGCCTTCTCCTGCAGCGCCTTGGCATCCCTCTCGCGGCGTCGCTCCGGCGTGAGCCCGTCGTCGCGGCCCTTCACCACCGGCTTCCGCGCCTGCGCCCTCTGCCTGTCCCGCTCCCTCTGGTCGCCGCGTGCACTCGCCAGGTCAAGGACAACAATAATCCAAAACACGCGCACACACACACACAGTAGTACAGTTCACACACAGAGGCACCAAAACAAAACTAAAGATTCTAAAACTCCAAAGGCAAAGAATATCCAGGTCTTTGCAAGAATTATTAATATTAACAGAAGAAAAAAGATAGAGAGAGAAGAGAGATTATTTGTGGTGAAGGATATGAGTCATTGCTGTTCTGAAATTAAGCAGTCGCGGGAGGTGGGAAAGTGAGAGGTGGACCGTGGGAGGCGCTTGCCGGTCGGAACGTGAGGTCGAAACGCCGGGGGGCGCGCGGGGCGGGATTTATGTAGGCGGGGTGGGGCCACTGGGGCGCATCTTGTTTCCGGAAGCGTCTCTCCGTTCCAGAACCTTCCGCGCGGTACGAAAAAAGGGGAGCGGCACGCGTCGTCCAGCCGTTTTCGGCGTGCGCGCTACCCGATTTCGCTGGAAATTCAGGGCGGGCCGATGGATGCGGTAGTTCGGACGGGCCCGCCGCAGTGTGGGCTGCGGCTCCGTTAGGTGCGTCCCGTGCGGCAGTGTGGGCTGCGCTGTTCGTCTCATGCGCTGGAGCGGAGGAGCCTGGAGCAGAGCTGGGCTGGGCTGTGGGCGGTGTATTTTCAAACCCCTGAAATAGTCTCCGGAGTCTAGAAAAATATATAAAAAAACATACAAGTATTTATCTATATTTCTTATTTGTTTAAATGCAAAATACTAAGTATTTGTACATAAAATTTCCTAAATTGCACAACTCACTGTCGTCGGTATCTCCCGGTAAAGCCGGTTGGATGTTGGGTTGAGGCTCCAGAGGAACATGAGGTTCCCAACGGCAGGCGAGATTGTCCCGACTAAGGGTCTGTTTGGTAGAGCTTCAAATTCCAGCTTCTCCTGAAATCTGAAACTTGTAGGTTAAAATAAAGTAAATTAAGTTTATATTTTTGGTCTAAAATGTAAATAAGATGATCTATCTAAACACTCTTAATGTACTCACAGCTTCAGCTTCATGAATCTGATGAAGCTAAAATTTTCAGCTTCACCAGATTCTCAGAATCTGGAGAAGCTGAATCCCTGCCAAACAGGCCCTAAGCCATCGGAGGGGAGGGCCACTGCCAAGACCCTTCGTGGCTGGCTGGTGTTGCTGCAGGTGACCCTCTCCATTGGCAGAAGTCAGCGTTGCTCCGTTCCTACGAGCTCAACATGCCTGAGGAATCAGAGAGCCTGGCTTTCAAGGCAAGCAAAGCTTCCTGGTCCGTTTCGTCCAAAGGGACGGCGGAATTTACTGGTATGGCTCGACAGAGCAGCAGCAGAAAGATAATTTGCATGAATGTACCCATATTCTTTGGTGTTTTGAGGTGAATTGTTCAGTTAGAAGGAAGGCCTATCTATATACTAGCCAGGCTTGCCGAATGGTTTGGCGTTGTGACAAAACAACCTCTTGCAAAATGTGTAAAATAAAGAAAGATCTGGCCATCAGCTGAAACCATCTACGGCGCATTGAGTCTAAAACAAGTGCTTTGATCCACTAGGATCATGTTGGGAAAAATTTAAAATGTATTGAACCAACCAAACTTTAAAACATCAATAGGAAGCTTCGCAGTTGCAGGCTTGCAGCATTCGTATAAGAATGAATGTCTTATCCAGCTTCATATATTTCCATTGAGTACTAAGTAAAATAATTGTGACAAAGATCCGATGATTTGCACAATAAGAAGCCAGCAATAAGAAAGAACAATCGTGCCGAATATATTATCACTAGCTAGAGATATCTTTGGTACACCATAGAACAGATATATTTCAATTTTCACATGAATTTCTTAGAAAAGGTATTACAATTCACCATAAAAAATTGGTGCTAAATTTGGTTATACAAATATGAAAACCGATCAAATTTGTGATTATATCGGTCAAAAAAACCTGAAATCTAACCCAAAAATCCTGAAATCATTATAGCAATTTTTTTTTTAAATCCCGCCCCAACCGAAATGCGAGATTTTGGTCAAGATTTCCGAAATCTCAGCAAGATCTTGAACCTTGGTTGGGGCAAGTGACCTGTGGCCTAGGGGGAAATGGCACGTGAGCTGTAGGAATAAGGCTCAGTTTCAAACTTGGATTTTTTTTCTCTGTATCATGTGAAAACATTTCCTTCAAAAAAAGCTTATGAAAACATGGTTACCGATCGAAATTAAGCCAAACGAGACCGTGCATACTTCGGTGGACTATGGAAGTTTAAGAGGTTACCTAGGCACTTTTAACTCTTGCAGTGTGCGTGCTCCTATGTCGAGTGACTATCAGCTTACCAAGTGAGAGCGATAGTTCGTATTCCAAA
Organism: Guadua angustifolia; assembly: GCA_036346375.1. Classification (NCBI taxonomy): domain Eukaryota; kingdom Viridiplantae; phylum Streptophyta; class Magnoliopsida; order Poales; family Poaceae; genus Guadua; species Guadua angustifolia. The sequence goes on along the minus strand of CM070509.1, from coordinate 33,725,877 downwards.
GGAGAAAGGAAAAGAAACCTGAGAAGTGGGAACGAATTCTGCTCTTTACGTGGATCTCGTCGTCCGCTCCAACGACGAAACGTGCTTCTGCTCTGACGATGCTGCGCATCGATCACACTGAAATTCCTCAGCGGCGTGGAGGAATGCCGAAAAGGGCCAGGCAGAGCAGTCAAAAGAACCGGGAATGGGAAGACCAGTCGGCGTCACGCTTCCAGAACCAACCCCAACACATGACATAGGGAAAGCTAAGCAGGATCTGGAACCAGGGCTTCGCTGCTGCTGCAGCAGCCAGCAGGTGCCTACCGAAGCAAAGCTTTTGGTGCTGTGCTGCGTCACTGTCCTGTGGGGCCATCCCAATCCACTTTATCCTCATCAGCTCTGGCCCACGTGGCAGCGACTGGGACCGAGCGGATCGCCTCCGGGGAGTAATTGAGGAGGCCATGTCTTTCGGCTCCTTGTGAGTTGTTATCACCTCTTTACAGTTCGTCGAGTAAGCCGGGTAGCAACCAACCAGTTCACGGGTGTTTCGTTGGCGACCATACGAAAAGGAGAGGAGAGAAGAGAAGAAAAAACGCAAAGGAGAACGGCGAAAGGGGGAGTGATAAATGCCCATCACGCACCCCTGCAGCGCTGTACAATTGTACGCGCTTCCCCTCCTGTAACTACGGCACCCGTACGGGCTGATGTGTGGTACGCATGATGTCCTCCTGGCGTCCAGCCCTGATGCGTGACGATCCTGCAAGATCTTCTTCGGTTAACCTTCGTGCATTCGCGGATCCAGAGGCGATCGCAAGAACTACGTATTGTAACGCCGCACATCGATGCATGCGGCCGGAGAGAGGGTAGCAAATGCGTGCCCGTACCCGCGGCAAATTGCAAATTAGTACACGAGCAGCAGTACTGCGCATTCGGGAATATCTCTGTATAGAACGCTAGCAAATTGCCCGTAAAAATAGAGCTGCAGTACTGCGTTCGGGAATACTTGATATCGCTTTGTAAAAGGGGTTTGCATATTTTTGCATTTTTAATGGAAAGGAAAATCGAACCAACCAAATTAACTGAAAAGTTCGATTTTTTGGGTTTACGATTTATGCTTTGGTTTTAATTTCGACGTAATTTGGTTTACTGTTCACGCTTTCACAACCTACTAGTACTTCGAATCATCGTCCACAACCACACCCGCAATCCAATTCGGCAATTCCCCATGCCTATCTCCCCCGAGATTCCAACCCTATCTCATTCTCGCCGCATCCTCCGCCTCCCATCCCCAGGCTGCTCTGATCTCCACTGCTTTGCATCCGCCGCTTCGCCACTGCTCCCCATTCCCATCCACGGCTCCGACTCTCCCCGATCCTAGATCCGGTGGAGTGGGGAGAAGAAGAGGTGGAAAATCGAGGTATTTGGATATTTGCTACTTCAAACATGTGGCTTCGTAAATTTGTCACTGGATTCACGTTTCATTGATTCAGATGGTCCTATATGTCATTGGCTCAAATGGCATCATATCCAAAGAGTCAATCTTTTAAGTGGCAAATCATCAATTATTACGTGGAAAATCCTAAATCCGGGCTGCTATGCTGGGAGAAGTCGGATCTTTGCTTTCAATGTCTCTGAAAAGCATTGTGTGGGAGCCGAGGGATGGCATCAGGAGCAAGTCGAGGCGAGCTGGCGGCTCCGACGGGCGCGCCGGCCACGTCCACGGCAGCGGGGGGTCCAGCATTCTTGGCCGGGGCCTCGTGGAGCATCCGGTGGGGCTCAGCCCATGTAAGTTAGTTTGTTGGAACATATAGTTTAACATTCTTGTTCCATTTATCATCAGTTCATTTGCATCAAGATGCATTGTTTTAGTCATAGCTTTCTTGTTCTACTACCATTTGCAAGAATGAAATCCCAGAACAAACTGTTCTGAGGTTCTAGGGGAATGGCATTCTGATTCAGTTCTTTTATATGTTATCCTATGTTGTTATGACCTATCATATTTTTGGCTCAGGTTAGGGGAATGACATTCTGCTCATTGATCTATCACATTTGGGTTAACCGAATTAACTGAACCAAAGTTTTTTCGTTAATTCGGTTCGGTTTATTATTTTTGTAGGAGAATTTCAGTTGCCAAATTTATATTTTGGCTCAGGTTAGGGGAATGACATTCTGCTCATTGATCTATCGTATTTGGGTTAACCGAATTAACCGAACCAACATTTTTTCGATTAATTCAGTTCGGTTTATTAATTTTGTAAGAGAGTTTTAGTTGCCAGATTTTAAAAACAGAATTGTTTTTAAACTGAATAAACCGAACGGAAAAACCGAATACCAGCCCTACTTGATGTGAAGATCACTAAATTAGGGCGAGATTTGGTTGCCGTGAAGATGCGTGATGTACTCATGTACGTGTCGAGGGTTTAAGTTTGTACGGTTGCTCTACTTGATGTGAAAATCACTAAATTAGGGCGAGATTTGGTTGCCGTGAAGATGCGTGATGTACGTGTCGAGGGTTTAAGTTTGTACGGTTGCTCCGTTGTCTTCTTCGGCATCATTGTTAGAGCCATCCGTGGTTCAGAGGAAGCTTAAAGAGAAAACAGGGGTCTAGAGAAACGACAACGAAAAATTGGTGCACGGTTACTCTGCTTTCTGCTCCAAGCCTTCAGCATAATCAGCTGAGCCATCCTTCCAAATTCAGAGAAGGGTGGGTGCCTTCTCCCTGCCGCTGGGCTCATCTGAACCTAGATTCAGAGAAATTCTGGAACTATAAATGGGTAATTATGAGCCCAATCTGTGTTTTGAGAAAACAAGTGATTGTCGAATTAGAATCCTAAGGAAACAGGACAGTTCAGAGACTCAGTCGAAGTTGTTCTAACGAATTTCAAATCTTTAATCGTTTGAAAAAAAAAATCATTGCAAGTGCACAATTGACATTAAATCCCAAATGATTGAAAAACAAATTGTGAACCATTGCAATTGCAATCGATAAATAAGTGATCACATATCAGACTCCCAAGTCAGGTCTCGGACTCCCCACAGGCCACAGCATGATCCATCTACTGATTTCGCAGATAAGATCATAACATGGTGCCATCACCAGAAACAATGCTTATAGACAACACTAACCAAAACAACAGTAACAACTGCTCATCACTTCATCTCCTACACCGTTATGCAACAGAAAACAAAATCGAGAGAATGCTTGTCATATTGCGCAATGAGATGAGATGACCATAAATAACATCATCACTGATGCTATCACCACCTCACACAACAACAATAGCCAACATTACTTACTACTCACTCACTATACAGCAGACACAAGCACATACACCAACTAAACAAAAAAAACTTACACCTATAAATCCCGATTATTATAGCACTTACTTGTCTGTGACTATCCCTCCCCCAACCAAAAAGAATAGTAATCCACAGTGGGACTGTGACGCTAGTAAACTGAACAAAATAATCAAAGAATTAGAGACCACCCTTCGCAATCTCCTCCATTCTTTTTCCTCCCCCGATTCCGACCGATCCGAGGCGATCCGGCAATGGCGTTGGCGCTGTCCCGGCCGAGTCGACCGACTCAGCCTCTCCACTCGGGGCACTGGTCGGCCGGCCGGGTGTTCTGCGTGCCGGCCTTGATCGGGCACGGCGCGTACACTGGCGGCACCATGCAGTTGAACATCAGGCAGAGCGAGACGCTGGAGGGGAGCGACGACGCCGGCGATATCTCGATGCCGGTGAGGAAGTTGTGCTGCAGGTACAGCACCTGCAGCCCGCCGGAGCCCACCAGCTCCTGCACCAGCCGCGCCGGCACCTCGCCGGTGAACCGGTTGTTGTTCAGGTACAGCTGCCCCACGCCGGCAAGGAGCGGCGAGAGGGGGCCCCAGAAACGGTTGTAGCTCAGGTCCACCACCGGGATGGTCACGTCGTTCGCCGGCTCGAGGAGGCCGGAGAAGAAGTTGCGCTGCAGCTGAAGCACGGAGAGCGGCAATGTGAAGACGGACGGCGGGATTGGCCCCCCGAGCTGGTTCATGCTGAGGTCGAGGAAGTTGAGCCGAGTCAGCCGGGGAAGCACCGAGTCGACGGTGCCGGTGAGCTTGTTCGCCGAGAGCGAGAGGTACTGCAGCGAGCCCGGTAGGCTGGGCACGCCGCCGGAGAGGTCGTTGTGCTTCAGGTCGAGCCGAAGGAGCAGGGACGAATCCGGGAACGACGGGACGCCGCCGGTGAGCTGGTTGTGGCAGAGGATGAGGTTGGTGATCGACGGCAGCGCGGCGATGGACGGTGGGATGACACCGGAGATCTGGTTGAAGCTAACGTCGAGCGTCCGGAGGTTGGACAGCACGCCGAAGCCGTCCGGTATCCGGCCGGAGATGAGGTTCTTGCTGACGGCTAAGAACCGGAGGTTCGGGCACGAGGCGAGGGACTCCGGGAGCTCGCCCTCGACGCGCCCGGGCACGAGCGACAGCTCGGTGAGCGCAGTGAGCCGGCCCAACGCCGGGTCGAGCCGCCCAGACAGCCCCGGCGACCCTGCCCTCGGGTCGCCGAGCGCGAGCGCCGACACCCTGTTCCCGTCGCAGTAGACGCCGGGGAACCCGCACGGGTCGGCCGTGAAGTCCCACCCTTCGAAGAACGACGACCCCGGCATGTCGTCCAGCGACCGCCGCACCGCCTGCAGCGCCAGGAAGTCCACCGGGTCAAGAATCCCCTCAGCAGGCCTCACAGCCACGAACGCCACCGCCGCCGCCAAGAACACCACAACGGCGCCGAACCGCGCGAGCATCGCCATTACTCCAGATAGTTCGATCCTCCTCTGCCGCCACCTCGTTTAGCGCGCGCGCAAGCTCGTCTGCAAGAAGCAACAATCAAAAGCACACCGATCAACCTCGTGGCCCAAGGGCGGTGGCGGTGGGAATCTTTATGGTAGCGCGCCTCGCCTTCTTTAAAGGCGCGCGGCGTGGCTCCCTGCCTTTGTGGCTGCTCCCGTGGGGCGAGGAAGTGAGCACTCCTCACACACACACACACACTCTCTCTCTCTCTCTCTTAGCTCGCTTTCTCGTGGAGAAGGAGGTGGAGAGATGGCGAGGAGGCGAGGCGGTGCGTGAGCTCCTTTAATGAAGGGGTGGTGGTGGGTGGCGCTACGCTGGTACCGTACCGCCACTCCAGTACCACAACCGCAAGAAGCCTTTGCCAAGAAGCCAACCACACTAGAATGGCAGCAAGGAAACAGTAAGAAACTTGCGAGCTCAGATCTTGCGGCGGTGGCGCAATGATGGTGGCTTGGCGAGGACGGATCGGAGGTGGAGACGAAGTGGTGGGAGTAATCAATTCGCTCTCCCCACCTCGCTTTGCTCTGCTTCGCTTCCTCTGTTTCGTCCCCTCGCTAGCCCACTACTAGACTACCACTACAGCACGACGGTACTACTCTCTCTGCCCTTTCCTTATTGGCTCCCTGCCCCTTTTCCGCTTATCTGACGGCTCTCCGAATTTTTTAGTGGCTTCGGGGTTGGCGTTTAGGCTCGGTCTCGCAAACGGCTGTCCGAACCTGAGGCTCGGAGTAGGGCCGCCGAACGTCGGGGAGAGGATGACGTGTGGGGCCGCCCACGCTCACGTGGCGGTTGGGCGCCATTAATGCCTCCCGGCCTCGTTGGGCGCCGGTAAAGAAAAACCGACAGACTGTAGGCGCTACGTGAGGTCGCCCGTGGTCACGCTGCGGGTGGGTCCGGGGATTCGTTGGGCCCACATGGCATCGGCGTGTGCGATGTGTTCGTGGGTCTGCCCTGCCCGGCCGCGTGGGGGCGGGTCGGAAGAGGACGCGGGTGAAACGGGCCAGTGGGTTACCGGGCGCGCGTTCTCTAGCGAGTCTCCAGCCTCCGCGTGGCGTTCGTGTCTCTGTTTTGTTCGGCGCGTTGGGCTCTGGGTAAAAATTCCAAGGCTAAGCTTGTCCTCTGGGATGGGATGGAACTTGTAAGCTTGGATTACTTGCTGTTAATCTTGTTTTTTTACCCCACTTACTCCGTGACAACATAGGTAGGATAGGCACCACACACGTACAGATTTTGTAACTTCTGAATGGCAGAATGGTTAGGGACACAAGTATCGTACAATTTGTACCAGGGAAAGGAGACCAAAGATACAGATTTTGACGGGTACTGACGAAATACTCAATTCCGTAAGACAAGATATTTGAATTTGATTACTGGATGTACCAATTTGAAGATGATTGCATGTATTGTTCTTTTTGGCAGAGAGTAGGCGAGCAAGCACTTTCATTTATTCCTCGTGTGAGCAGGAAAATACTAGATGACACGAGCAATGGCAAATGTGAAACTTGGCCGATTGATCATTGGAGATTGATACATGCAGGACAAATATTCGACATGGAAGTTGCCATCAATCGACAAGATAGCAGCATATGCATAAACATACTATCCACATCATCGGTTCCGCTCGATCTGCTGGGTTCCTTCCTTCAATCTTACACAAAAGCCAGGGGACCAGCACCATCCACAGCTGGGCCCGCTGTCAGAGACAGTAACAACAGCGAAACGAAGCAATTAACCAGGGGAAAAGTGGTTCAGTGTAGTGTAACTGTCTGGGAAGGGGAGCAGTTGGATTGCTTTGGTGGTGATCTCTTTCTTTCTCCTTCCATTGGGAGATGTATACGATAGATTGTTTATATAATTATTTATAATAATTGTCTATTACATAATAAATAATATATTTCTTTTTCTTCTTTCTTTTCTTCACATCATTAAAATCGTACTTTCTCTAATGATAAATAGTTGTCGTTTTATATATCGATATGGTCTTTAAAATACATCTTAAACCACTAATTTTTATTATAGTATATTTATAAAATCCAATAAAATTGTAATATTATGAAAAGACTTTTCAAGATAAATCTACACATAATTTTTATATATCCAATTTAAATATTTAAAAAGACGTCGATAATCAAAGTTTTAAAGATTTAACCATATTTATGTTCACGACAAAAACTATTTATAATCAAAGAAAGTACATGATATCGACTCACACTGTTACACACAGCTCGGTGACATAAGTGCCCTTGTATCGGAAGCAAAACCAAGTCGGCCGACTGACCCGACGCCCTGACCGGAAGGGGAGCCGTCAGGGAGTGGGGCCGGAAAGCCAACGGGCAAAAGCAAGTGGCGACGCGATGCGCAATTCGCTCTGATCACTGGCTTAATTGTAAATAGTTAATTGCCCTTGGACTATGTTAAAGACCAGTAATCCGAGAGACCGCGACGTGGTGAGCGATGATCCTTTCGCATCCAATTACCTAATCTTCTTCTTCCGTTCATGCGACGAGTTGGATTTTTTTTTTATTTATCGCCACGAGGCCTCTCGACGTGCACACAACGGCAGCACGAACTCCCCAACAGTCCAGCTCGATATAATTTGCACGTTTCTTACTCATTGACTTTGATAGCAGATAGAGAAACGGAAAGGTGAATTGAGGACAAGATGTGTCTTTTTTTTTAATTGGCCAAAGCTCTGATATTCGTTAAAAAGGAAGAATAATAACTGAGCTATAAATACATACTTATATTTACACGCATGCACGCACACATACACGCTGCATACTGCTCCTGTGTGTGCCCGCGTCGAATTGCGCTCAAACACGAACAGATTAGGCCAGCGACGCTCACACCAACCAAGGACCGCGGACAAGATGTGCCCGTGACTTCAGCCCCTGAGCAATATTGCGAGTTCTCTAGCTGAAAGGGCATGCCTCAACTCCTGTTTACCACGTGTTAGAGGGTGTATACTTCATATATGGATTTTTGGCCTTTGGATTGTGTGACTTGAGATAGCTTATATTAAAGGTCCGTTTGGAACATACAAATTTTGCACAAAACAGTTTCTTTTCTGCTGATTTTTTTTTTAGAAAGAAAGCCCGCATTCCAACTAGTTGCCCCTCTTCCGCTGGAAGAATATTTCCTCCTCTTCATTTTGGGGGAGAACCAAGACCAGTGTTTTTCCGAGATGGGTGAAACTAGCGCTCGGACGTCCGATTACTGTTCATCCCATCGGACGCCTCTTACAACATTTTTTTGAACGCTTGCAATATCCGTTTACTGTAGCGATTTTTACTGTTTGTCGAAGAAAAATGTTACACGCGTTGGTAATAAATGTTGCACGTGTAGAAAAAAAATATTGCAATGCATCCGAAAATTTCGGACGTCCGGGCACAAGTTATTAGGTTCCGAGATACAATGATGCTACCCAAATCTTGCAGGCAAGATTAGCTATTCTAACTGAAAACAAGGTTCAAGCAGGTTGCCAGGTTGGCAACTGGTCACATAAAACAGTAGAGTATCATTGAGCTGAGGGCTTGTGTCCCAACAGTAGCACTAGCTTGCAGGATTGCAGCCATGCACGGCACACTGGTGGAAGACAGAAGCTACCTTCAGAACGTTCAGGCTCGGACAAGGCTTCATTATGATTAAAGCAACCGCAAGTACTTTGTTCAACTTGGAAACTCGGATGATCCGTACTAACACGAGAGTGACGGTTCTGCGTAACTATTATTTTTAAAAGTTTCATAAATATTAAAATATAAATAAATGATATATAGTTGTTATTTAATTTTTCGTTTGCTTCAAGATTTATATAATTTATGTTACGAGAAAATACACAGAAAACCTCTCGGTATGAGAGGTGTACTTCGTACTACTATTATCTTCATAACTTGAAGTCCTGTGTTTATTGTCTTAATTAAGATCCAATTATTTTCAAATTTCACCCGACGTCCTAACTGGCATAATTTGCCCCAGCTGTTTTACTCGTACAATCAAGTACTAGGTGCTTCATTGCTATGGTTAGCCAAACTAGCTTCGTAGCTCAAAATTATTAAGTGATAATATTTCAGCAACGCTATTGACTAATTAATTTTGGGTGGTTCTGAGTAAGAATCAAGGTTTTAAATCATAATTTTCGTGGCAAGGTCTAAAAAAGTAATATCACTACCGTGTAAACTATCATTCATCGCGTTTGCACTATTAATTTTTTTTAAAAATTATGTATATAATATAAGTCACATCTAAACAAATCCTAAAAACCCGGTATTTTAGAAGGTATTAATATTTTTATAATAAAAAATAAATCAAGTCTGGAATCAACAAACACATTAATACATATTCAAAAGATCATAAATGATAAATATATCATAATATTCATAACAACAAGTACTTAATCATTGAGAAATATGGACGTTGGATTATTGAAAAAGAATGAGATGAGATTTTTTATTAGGTATTCTCATAGTTTAGCCTCATAACAAATGTGTTTGAGACTTTAGTAATATTGGATTTCAAAATAGACTCATGTTTTGGCCCATGAGCATTCATGCTAGCTACAAGCTATGTCTAATAACGGGCTATTGTTAGCTATAGTGCTTAGAGCTAATATAGCGAAACATTAGTCGATAGCTTCGTATTTGAGGTCCAAATAAACTATAACATAGCTATAGCTAGCTATTTAAAACATGGGTAAAAATGGTTTTTCTTGGAATTATTTTTTAATAATATATATTTTTTTCAAAATTTCAAAAATATACCACGAAAAAAAATTACATAAATATACCCCTGTCACCCGCTGGTTTGGTGACATTTAAATGTCACCCAACCAACGGCGATAAGAGACCACGTCGCACGATCAACGGGCGACAAAAGCGCCACGTCTCTGCACTGTAAAACGTGTTGATCGTGCGACGTGGCCTCCTGTCGCCCGTTGGTTTGGCGAGGCCAGTTGCCAAACCAACGGGTGACAGGGGTATATTTATGTAATTTTTTTCTGTGGCATATTTTTGAAATTTTGAAAAAAAATGTATTATTAAAAAAAATTTCGTTTTTCTTGGCCCCACGAGAGAGCTCCTTCTGGACGTGTTCAGGATAGGGTTCTAATAAGTAGGAACGTACCAAGCCATTTCAAACCAATTTAAAAAATTAAGCCTGAGGGTGAATTTCGTAAAACGGGTAACATTTTTTTTTTAGATTGGTACAAAATGTAGCAACCAGACGTAGTAGCACGGTAACTGTAAGATACGATCTTACGTGGACCACGCTCGTGTAGCCGTACGTATATGGCTATATGCTGCTCCATCTGACTCATCTTAGTCCCTCTCTCTGTGTATAAAACACACACACAGGCATATGGCTGAGTGCCAACGATGAGGTGGTCTCCTCCCTCGGATCGGATCGTACGTCCTGCCCACGCCGCGACGCCCGTAGGTGGCTTGGACAATCAGCTCGACCGCTGCAGGACAATCCACTTTGTATTCCTCCTCCAGCGGTCCAGCCTGACCGATGGGGATCTGGAAGAAACACTCTTGTGTGCTACTGCTAGCTTGCTTGCCTAGTGTAAGGTGAATTGTATTCTTCTTCAATTTGATTTGATGCTAATCTGGGAGAACTTGTGTTCTAAAGGGTGGATTTTGAGACTAATGAGCTCCCGAAATGAACTACTTCATCAAAGTATGCAGGAACTATAATGGTAACGGAGACGATGGTGATGGAGGCTTTGGCGTGCCGGGACGGCTTTCGACTAGCCCAGAGAAGGTTGTACCAAACTACCAATATTGTTCTTGAAACAGATTGTCAAGAATTTTTTGGGACTTGAAATCGGCAGGGTAACAAGTCCTCCATTGCCTGCATCCTTGCGGAAGTTTGAGAGCTAGCTAGCAATTCTTTTCAATTTTAGTTTATAAGGAGGGTGATAATATATATGCCTGTAGTGTGCAGGGGATTCCAGAGTGGCGGCTCATGTCATGTGGTCTTGTTTCCTCGTTGATTCCTTCCTGGATGATGTAACTGCTGGTGATGAATAATAAAGCTCTCGTCTTCATAAAAAAAATTGCTGAAAGTTCTACAAGTACTCGACATATTTTCGATTTGGCAATCGATTTAACTTGCATATACATAGCTATGTCCAAAATGATATACAATAATTATTCAATAGTTAAAAATAAATCATATTTCTAACTCAAATACATTCAAATACTCGTCAACAACATAGTTAGACCTCCACATGGACTTACATATAACCTCTATACCATGTCAAATGCAAGTGTTAATTGTCATTTAAATTTGAACTTTGTTTAACATGATTTATTGTTATTAATGATCAAATGGCATAATTGATATTAATGTTGTACTTCTTCCGGTCACAAATAATTATCATTTTAGACATCGACATAGTCTCTAAAACACAAATTTGACCACTAATTTCTATTATAATATATTTATAAAACCCAGTAAAATTATAATATTATGAAAGTTCTTTTCAAGTTTGGGACAAAAGGCTTGGTTGTTGCTTTTGTATGAAAGTACTTTTCAAGACAAATCTACACATATAATTTTCATTTATCCAATTTAAATATTTGAAAAGATATTACAATCAAAGTTTTGAAAAGTTTACTGAACATATATCCAAAACAACAACTATTTGTGACTAGAGGGAGTAATTAATTGTTTAAAAGACATGGTTTACAATTAATGTTTTATGATATTCATATTGTGTTAAATAACATGTTAAATGCCATTTAAACTTTATCTAAATTCTATGAAGTTGTCTAAATGCCATGACATGTTCAAGAGCTTGTGTAAATTCATGGTTAACTCAAATATCTAAAACTTGGTCATAAATTTTCAATTGGAGTTGGATGATCCGGGTGAGTCAGACCACCAGTCGATCAATTCAACAGAGGACAAGTTCTAGAATTTTCAATTGGAGTCGGATGATCTGGGTGGGTCAGACCACCAGTAGGATATATTCAATATAGGACAAGTGCTAAAAATTCCAATAGAATTTGGATGATCTAGGCGGATCAGACCACTAGTCGGATCAATTCAACAGAGGATAAGTTCTGGAATTTTTAATGGGAATCACATGATCTAGGTGGGTTGGACCACCAGTCAAATCAGTTTAAGAGAGAAAATATTCTGGAGATTTTATTGTGATTCGGATGATTCGAATGGGTTGGATGATCGATCGGATAAATTTTACAAAGAAGGTGCTCTCGAGACTTTGCACATGGTCGGATGATCCAGGTGGGTCCGATGATCTGAGTGATTTGGATTATTCAACCTGACCAGATGATTGACTATGCATAATGACTATATTTTTGACCATTAGAAAGCATTTAAGAAGGATAATCTGAGTGGGTCAGATGATCCGACACAAAAAGAGTTTTTTTTTTTCAAAAATATGTGTCTATTGGCTAGTTTATGATGAGTGGAGCTATATATAGACCCTATGTGGTTCATTTGCGGTGGTTGATGACTCTATCTCAGTGTTCATCCTAGTAAAGACATCGAGGGTACTTTAAAGCTTGGATTAAGTATACTTTTAGTGCTTGAGAGAGTAGATAAGCCATTTTATGTATAACTCCTAGCTGCTTGACCTTATGAGGTTTAAGCGAGTGTTTTTGGATTATTACTCTTGTATTTCAGTGACTCTTAGATGACTTGGAGGCATTTGGCTCAGTTGATCTTCCTTGGAGGCACTTATGGAAGGCACCGAGAGTTTATTGAAGGTTTGGAGTCCACCTATCTAGAGTGAAGAAGGACTACTATGATGGATTACTTGATTACTTGTGTGGTTTCAAGTTAGAGCTAGACTATTGCGAGAGTGCTCCAACAAGGAATAAGAGAGATCATCGAATCTCTGGGACCTCCGTGAAAAAGTGATCATGCTCCCTATCTCTTTTATATTTTCACATTTATTTTGTTGTATTTCTATTCCTAGATTCCTAGAACTATGTAGAGTTGGAATTAGGTTACAAAACTCACGTAGAAACCCTAGACGCTTAGGTAGGGCTAGTGAAGTTCAAATATTTAACTAAGTCATTGTTGCAAAAACAATCCCAATTCATCCCTCCCTTCTTAGTCATCCGATTCACTTCAATTATACTTCCATCCCGCCTCCTTAGACCTTTCTTTTTATCCTTTACCTTGATGTAAACAGGAATTATGTATCCATTCTTTTATGGGGGATCGCCACAGGCCTTTATGTAAACTGGGTCATTTTGTATTTAAACTTTTACACATTGCAAAGGATACGGAAGCGTACGGACTTGGAGATGGTGGCGGAGGAACTTGAGCATATTGGGTGTCAAAGCAGTCGCCATCGTCGTCAGGGTCGGGGCACAAAGCAACAGTTTGGGTATTAGGGTACATAATGGGGAGAGATGGGGATGGGATCATAGTTCAAAATCTCGACAAAATTTTGGAAATTTCGGTCGGGGACGATATTCTAAATCCCGGTCGAATAAAAAAAATTAAAAAATTCAAATTGCTACAGTATTTTCAGTGAAATCTTGCTTTCACCACAATTTTTTTCTCCACCAAGGCATGTGAATAGGCTTGCTGTGCAAAGGGAAAAAAAATGCGCTCAATGGGACTCGAACCCAGACGGTTTCAGATCCCCTAAACCTTAATAGGGTGCTTGAACTAGCTCATCCAGCTCATTTTCATGCCATAACATTATAGTTTTTTCTAGCCTCAGAAGACCATTTTACACGATTGAAAGGGACCGAAATTTCAGTGAATTTTGACCAAAATTTCAGATAATTTGACCAGATTTCAAGTTTTTTTAGACCGGATTTGAATTTTGATTTTTTTAATTTCGTCTAGATTGTCTGAAATTCAAAATATCGCGCTAAAATTTTGGATTTTGATCATCTTTGAGATATAGCCCGAAAACGAAATTTGAAACCTTGGATAGAGGTGAGGTTCTTCAAGGACAACGGGATGCAGATATTTCTTGAAAAAAAAGACGTAAAGTGGGTAAGCTGCCCACCTGGCTTTGAGTCTTCCGTTCGCGATTGGATAACTGCAAGGAGGGCGACTGCATAAGTAAACAGCAAGACCTAATTGCATAGCATGTGTTGCCAACTTGCCATCATTTTCCACTACCGTTTCTATTAATTTGCTTGTGCATTTGACTGCTCAACAAGACGAAGCTCAAAATCTGACGAAGTATGATTGATATATGGAAATTCTCAATGGTTTAAAAAAAGTGGCATGTCAAGATCATGGGGCAATATGAACACTGGACTCAATTGGCCACTAATCTCAAGCAGAACAGAAACGCTGAATTTTTGTTACTGGAGCGGTAAGTTTTTTGGATTCGTTCTGGTGTTTTACAATGTGTCTTCCCGCAAGCTGAGCTCTAGCCCAGTTGGCGTGAGCGCCTGGTGCGCGCTCCGCCCACCGCGGTTCAAGTCCCTCCTCGACGTGGGTGCGCATGTGAGCTGAGTACGTGCATGAGTGTGCGTTGTGTGCGTTCATGTGTGGGTGTGTGTATACATAGCTCGGCTGCTGTCTTTCTTTAGTGAATGCCAGAGCTCCTAGTCATTTTTTTTTTAAAGTTGTCTTCCCACATATGTTCTCATTCTCGGAGGAAAGAAAAGAAATCTTACAATGGATGAAGTTATCACTTGTCGGAGTTCTCAGCGACTGATATCTAATCTGGAACCCCAGGGTCAAGCAGCTGCTGCAGAATGGCAGGCAATATATCATGGAAGGTACCAGTTTGCTGTTTGTCACAAGATTCAGCTTGTGCAATGCTTCATGGACAGGCACAATCGAAATGTAAGCGCTTTTGAGTAGTTGACAGTGCATGACAGACAAATTGCTCACAGCAGACTGGTAAAAAAGTACGTAGTGTCCAGAGGTGGATCTAGAAAAATAGATCATTAGGATCGTTGAGGTCATTACAGTAACTTATAGTTTATATATACTTATATACTAATAGAATACAATTAGATTTATATGTGATTTGAGCAAAATCATTGGGGTCATTTGACCCCACTAATTGTATAGTGGATCCGCCCCTGGTAGTGTCAACTAAAAACAAGGATGGATTTCTTTTTCGTTAATTCTGTTCGCATATATCTAGTGTTATCAAACACCATATATCGAAAAAACTTGTAATTTACTAAGATTAATAAAAGCTTCCTTTATCGAAAAAAAATATATCGAAAAACTTGCTAAAGCTTAGCCCCAACATGGAACAAGCATACGCACGTATATCAATTTGTTTGGGCCTTCCTCCAATTGTTTTGCCTAGAAGGTTAACCCGTGTTGCTAGTTTTGATTTTATTGGGTTTCTATGCTGCTCAAACTCATCTGAATTATTCACTTTTTAATAATAATAATAATAATGATAAAAAAGACTCAGTTGGTGGTGGAGATGACAACGAAGGTATGTTCTTAAATTTTTTTAAAAATCAAACATCTTTAAATAAATTTATAGAAATAAAGCCTCGAATTTTTTTTACTAAAATATACTTCTATCGCTAAATAAAATAGCGACACAAAGTCTAAGCTAATTTATTTGACAACAGAAGTTCTGTCGCCATTCGATTTGGTGATAGAGCTTCTGTCGCCAATTGACACCGATTGAATTGGTTGACGGATTGTTTTGTTGCGGATGCACGATGACAAATCTTCTGTCACATATTGAATTAGCAAAAGAGCTTTGCCACCAATTTATTTGGCAACGATGGTATTTTTTGTATCTTTGGGTATTTTCTAAAAAATTATTTTAAAATATATATATAAAAAAAATTTATGTTCTTACTTCTCACCTCCCCCTTCCCACCTTCTTAAAAAACATCTAACAAAATACTGTACGAATCACCTTAAAAAACAAATTAATTTCTAACAAATTTACTTTTATTCCAACAACATCCTCCCTTTCACAATTTATTTTCTGTGGTTTGCCGGCAGCCACCATAATGGTGGCGACCTCATCATTGTTTGGTCCATCTTCATGGTCATCGTCGAGTGATGCCTCGCTCATGCCACCTTTCCCAGTGATATCGGGGCTTAACTCGGCAGTGGTGGTGCGACACGATCGAGAACCACAATGCAGGCCAATCAGCCAACGTGTGGTGGCACAGGCTGAGCACTAAGGTGGAGGTGCACCGCGGGTCACGGCGGCGCCTGGCCCGACACCACAACAGAGCCATGGGCGCGGAGCAGGCAGGCCATGTAGGACGTTTGGAGGCGCAACGCAACATGAATTGCGGCGGAGTTCAGTTCAGCTGGGCGCCAAAATGGAGACAACGGCATGCCACAATCCTAGGCTCCTCGCCACGCGAGAGCGACTAGATGTGATGTAGTAATATGATTTTTATTATTATGCATGGGCATTCAACTAGTTTAGAACGGTACGTATTTTGGTTTATATCTCTACTACTTCTAATTACAAGTTGGTAGTGTCACGTTCGTTCTCCATCACCCACCCACATCTGAAAACTGAAACCGACGGAAAAATCGCTCTGTTCCACGCTATCTGCTCACCTCCCGACTAAAAACTACTTCTAATTTCGACGCCCACATCCTGGCCTCTCGATCTCCCACCGCGTCCTCCGCCCCGCCCGTCCCTTTCCGGTTCCGGATCGATCTGCCCCCCACCTCCGCCCCTGCGCCGTGACCCCCCCCGGGTGCCCGTGATCCCCGCCTCCTGACTCCTCTCCCGATCTCCCCCCGTGTCCCCCACCCCGCCTGCAATCCCCGCTCTAGAGATCTGTCTCCGCCCCGTCCCGTTGCAATCGCTCCTCTCCCTTCCCCTCCCAAAAACAAACACAGCGGGAGAGACGGGAGGGATCGGGAACCATCGCTTGTATAGCAGATTCGGTGCGGTAGTGGCGCTGGCGGTGGTGGTGAGGAGGGGATGTCGACGCGGTCCAAGTTGGTGTCGGGGTCCGTGGGCGGGCAACAGAGCCATGCCGCTTCATTGTCTTCTGCTGGCGGGAGGTGGTGAGCGAGAGGACCGCAGCAGAGCGACAGAGTCAGAGGTGGGCTCGCCACCAAAGCCAAGAAGGTCAAGGACTTCACCTTCCTCAAGCTCGACCGTGAGCGCCTCCCGGCGTCCGTCCTCCTCCTTCTCTCCTTCGTCAGTAGCGCCCCTTCCCCGTTCCTTGCACTCCTCCGTCTCGCTCACAGATCGATGCGTTTCTCGTCCGGTGTTCTTCGTGCCTACCTACCTTGATCCGGTTGTCCGCGGGTCGCGTGGCTCAGTTCATTGGCTGGTCTCTAATTGGGGTGGCGATGTGCTCGGGGTTCGGCGGGTGGTGGGTTTTGGATTCCGGAATTGGTTCGAGGGGAAGGTCTGATTTTGGGGCGTCTTCTTCCTCTTGTTCATGTCGGAGATGAGATGGCGATCCTCTATGGATTATGATGATTTAGTAGTTGTTAGTTCCACAAGGATAACTACTCGATTGAACAATGAATGCATGGCATGCACGTTTCCAGTGGAATTACATGATGCTAGCTATAGAACAAAGTGGACTGAATTTGTTCTGTGTTGCAATTTGAAGCAACAATTATGATGAAGATTGTGTACTTGACCTTATAGTAGCAATTGTTCAGAGTTTCTTTGTGTTGTCGCTTTGTTGCAGTTTTTTGATGTGCACAATGGGAACGGAGCCACAATTTATACCAAGGAGAATCTCTTGAACAACATCTTGAGTGCAGAGTCCCTGCTGATCTCAACAGAGATGACTGGCTTGCTACGCTTCCAAGGGCGATGGTTGCAGCATTTATCAAAACTGATAAAGATTTCCAAACAAAAGGTGTGTGACATAACAACTTTGGTTAATCCTCGAGTATTGTATGAACGAGCTGGCCAAGATGCACTTGCATGTTTGTTGCCTTATAAATAACAGAAAGGAGGATTCACATTTATATCATCAAAACCAATAAGAGGAGATCTTTTAATCACTCATTAAAATGTACCAAAAAACGAAGAATCTGTCATATGTTGACTTTGGATGTTTGTTTGTTCCTTTTCATTTGGTCGCTGGTGTCATAAATATACGACATATTTGGACTAGCTCGTTTGTGGCATGTTTGGGTACCAATTAACTACTCCTAGATATTGAAGGAAGGAAAATTTTGGATGAACAATGTCGTTGTGTTGTCAATTTGTCATGGAACCTACTGGTACACTCTTTATGTTAACCCTTGCATAGGAGGTACTATCTGTTTCTTAAATAAAAATGACAAAAATGGAAGAATTGTATTTAATTTATCACTTAATTACTATGTTTCTTTCAACTTCATTTGAATTGTGATGCTGCGCTATACTCTAGAGTTATCACACTTTGTACATCACAAGAAAGCAACCGAGAACTATTCTTGTGTTCTTGAAAAAGATAAATATGAAGGAAAAAATGATACATTTTTTTTGGTATGATCTTTCATGAATTGTTGTATAACATATCCAAGAAACCATCAAATATTATAAAACTCTTTTTATTGTTTGTTCTGCAGGAGCCATTTAATGCCGAGCCTCATCGATCTGTGTTAGTTTCATCTTACATCACCCTAGTGGATTTCTTCTATAAGAGGAATTATGGACCAATTATGTGTAACAATTTGCTATTCTTCTATGTCCTGGTAGTTATTTTTGACGCAATGTGTACATGACCATGTATTAAACTACAGGCTAGGAAAAAGATTGCTAATGCAAAGCTAAAAAGGATTTCCAAGCAGTCCTGAGTGAATTTCAGAATGAATATTATTATTCAGATAAGGTTTATGCATAGGAAACTACGGTAGTGAGATAGCCACATAATGAATTGATTTTGAGCCTACAACCATTGCTGCAGCAATAAAGGTGCACATTTTCTCTTATTCACATTACCAGAGTTTAGTCCTTTCAATAATTAAATTGTTGTATGGAGGGTTTAATATGTCATTGTTGTACTTACAATAAGAGTTTTTTAGCCTTGTGACTTGGTGGATCTGTGGATGGTGATGGAGAAAGGAAGTCCCGGATGCTGCACATGTTTTGCAAGACACTTACAGCCTCTGACACGAGCACCCACGGAGGGTTCTCTGTTCCTCGTCGTGCTGTTGAGGACTGCTTGCCACCTCTGGTGATAAGACTGGAAGTTTGATTTGGGCCATTTGGAACTTGAAATGACACCTGACCTTGTATTGCAACTCTAATCACTTCTGTTTGCTTTGTTCTTTCGTAGGATTACAAGCAGCTTAGGCCTTCCCAAGAGCTTACTGCCAAAGATTTGCATGGAGTGAAATGGAGGTTCCGCCATATTTATAGAGGTGAGATCAATACTAATGGAGTACTTGATCAGGAGTTTGCAATTGTCGGCGTATTCCACCTGACAGGCCCGGAGTCTACAGACCGGGTTTGGTTCGGAAGGAGGGCGTCTTCGCGGCTGGCTAAACCTAGAGGGTGAAAACCCTAGAGACTCCCACTCGAAGGATTCCGGCGCCTATGAACCAGGAATGACACACGGATTTTACCCAGGTTCAGGCCCCCTTTTTTGTCTTGGGTAACAGCCTTACTTCCTGCTCGATTGGTTTATGGAGTGTGCAAAGCTAGTACAAAGCTCTCAGGTTACAGGTTCTCTCTTAGACTATGCTACGGAGCTCTTGCTCGCTCGCTCTTTCATTTTCGACCGACCCCTTTTCCTCATGCACCCGAGGGCCCTTATATAGGCCAGGCCAGCCGGGGCAGGTACCAAGGAGGGTCATCATGCTTATCTTCATACATTTATTACCCCTTTCCGTGCAGTCCCGTTCCTCTAGCCTCATTAAATGCCGACGCATGGCTTCGCCTGGTCCGCCCGGGATGTGACCCCTTCTTGACGGGTTGGTGAGAGGCGTCAGAGGAATGGGCTTGTAGCAGAAATCCTTGCAGTTGATAGGTCTGACACCGCTGTCCTGTCGCCTAGAACGGTACGATAGGAGAAGGAGCCTTCGAGGTGAAGCCACCTCGCACCACCTTTTTGTCTTCTTGGCGGGCGGCGGCGTGCTCGCCCACCGCCGCCGGGCGCCACGTGGATCGACCGCCGCGAAGCGGCGTGCGTGCCCACCGCCGCCGGGCGCCACGTGGATCGACTTCGCCGCCGGCCGGCGGCGGGCGTCTTCGCCACCGCCGCCGGTGCCACGTGTATCTGCTATGTTGATCGCTTTTGTCGGCGAAGAGGGTACCCAACAGAGAGTACATCGACAAGAGCCGGGCCGCCTCGAGCACGTACCAATGCTTCCCTTAGAACCTTCATTAAATGTTTAGCGTGCTCCTGGGTGGGGCCACCACTCATGAGGATACGACCGCCTCGGTCCCCCCCCGCGTATCCACAGATTTTTCTCGGGACCCGAGGCGACGCACGATTTTTGTCCCTTCGCGAACCGTCGGTGTGGGGGCGCATATATAGGTTCATCTGAATCAAGTGGTTTTACGCCTTCTTCTTCTTTGCGTACCCCTAACTTTCGCTTCTTCAACCTTCTTGCTTTAAGTCCCTTTGGCCTTTTGCCCCTTTCGCTCTCATGGTTTCTTCAGGCTCGCCTTCCTTTCCTGCTTCTACGGTGGACTCCTACACGGTGGGGAGACTCCACACCATCGTGCCGGAGGGCCCTCTCCATTTTCGGGCCGGGACTCCCACACCACAGTGCCCCGCCGACGAGATCATCATCTTCGTGTGGGGCATCATGGCGGGTCTCGTGCCGCCTTTTTCTGACTTTTTCCTCACCGTCCTCCACTTCTACGAAATCCATCACCTTCATCTCACCCCCAACTCCATTCTTTTCCTCGCTGTCTTCGCACACCTCTGTGAAATGTTCATGGGGGTGATGCCGAACCTTCCACTCTTTCGCTATTTCTTCCTCTGCCCTCCTCCGACGACGAATTGTCGGAGCCGCCACTTCCGCCTCGGATGGGATGGCAACTACATTCCTTCCAAATTTCGCTCAAATCGGAAGGCTCGGCGCAATAATGGTCAGACGTCAATGACGACAATGAGTCGAGGCGCTGGAGGTGCCCGTCGAGCCATCGGCGGCCACCGAGAACTGGAACTCGCTCGTCGAAGAGACGGCGGAGCTTCTGGCAATGGCGGCCCGCATCAACAACTTGCGGGACGCCGGGTTAACAGGGGCGCTGATCGTCAGGGATTTCGTATCCCAAGATTGAGCCCCTTCGTCGCCAGATTTGCGGCATGGCAAGATACCAGACGACAACGACATCACCCGTACCTTCCCTACCGTAAGTCTTCATCGCTACCTTTTGGCTTTTTCACAGATTCGCGCTCCTTTTGAGTCGCCGCCTACCAACCAAAGATTCGTGTTACCTTTTGATCTTGGCGGCGCGGAAACACGGACGGACCACGATCGCCAGTGGCTCTCGGGCTTATGCCGTCGATTCCTCGCCGGACTTCCCTCATCGGCCGACCACTCACCGACGGAGCTGCGGGCGCCGAGATCGTCGAGTTCTTGCCGCCATGGACTCCACCGCCTCGCCATGGTGCCGCCGCTACCGATGATCGGGACGATCCTCTCTGTTGATCGGGCGCGGGCAGCGACCACTCATCCGGACACCTCGGTCCGGTGCGAAGAAGGTTCGCCACGCGGGCGAAACTTCCGCCGCCACCAGCCCAAGGGCGGCGGGGATCTCACATGGGGTGGCCACACCGGCCATCCCAATCGCAGAACCGACCGCACCGGCGCCGCCGCCTGTGGCGCCAGCATCTCCACCTCCGGCACCGCCGGCACCATCGCCACCGGTGCCAATGCAGCAGGCGCCGGCTCCAGCGACGACGGCGCCAACCGCCATGGCGCCGGTCTCATCATCTCCCCCTTCTACGACTCCTCTTGTGGCGCCGATCTCACCCTCTACGGCACCACCACCTTCGGCCACGGGGACCCACGCCGCCACTCGACAAGGCGGGCTCGAGGTCCCAGGGGCTTCGGCTTAAGGGCGACGCCAAGGCGGCCTCGAGATGCTTCAGGGGACGACGCCACCAGCACTGCAGAGGCGGCGGAGACTCCGCCAGCGCCGCCGACGGCCGCCATCGCAGATCCGGCAATGCCCCGACACCGACGCCGCCCACTCGCCTCCACACCATCGCCACGCCCACTGTTCGCCATGCTGAGCTTTTCACAGAGCTCGGCAATCTACACAACACACCTGGCGCGCCCCTGCTTGGCGTATTCCACTCGACAGCCGGAGTCTGAGACCGGGTTTGGTTCGGATAGAGGGCGTCTTCGCGGCTGGCTAAACCTAGAGGGTGAAAACCCTAGAGACTCCCACTCGAAGGATTCCGGCGCTTATGAACCAGAATGACACACGGATTTTACCTGTGTTCAGCCCCTTTTTGCCTTGGGTAATGACCTTACTTCTGCTCGATTGGTTTATGGAGTGTGCAAAGCTAGTACAAAGCTCTCAGGTTACAGGTTCTCTCTTAGACTATGCTACGGAGCTCTTGCTTGCTCGCTCTTTCATTTTCGACCGACCCCTTTTCCCCATGCACCCGAAGGCCCTTATATAGGCCATGCCAGCCGGGGCAGGTACCAAGGAGGGACATCATGCTTATCTTCATACATTTATTACCCTTTTCGTGCAGTCCCGTTCCTCCAGCCTCATTAAATGCCGACGCATGGCTTCGTCTGGTCCGCCCGGGATGTGACCCTTCTTGACGGGTTGGTGAGAGGCGTCGAGGAATGGGCTTGTAGCAAAATCCTTGCAGCTTGATGTGTCGACATCATTGTCTTGTCGCCTGAAGCAGACGACAGAGAAGGAGCCTTCGAGGTGAAGCCACCTCGCACCACCTTTTTGTTTCTTGGCGGGCGGCGTGGCGTGCTCGCCCACTTTCGCCGGCGCCATGTGGATCGACGCCGGGCGCCGTGCGTGCGCCACGCCGCGGGCGATCGCCGGGCGACCGCCGGCGAGCGTGCGTGCGTCGCCACCGCCGCCGGCGCCACGTGGATCGACCGCCGGGCGAAAGCAGGCGTGCGTCGCCCACTGCCGCCGGGCGCCACGTGGGTCGACCGCCGGGCGAGCGGCGTGTTTCGCCCACCGCCGCCGGTGCTACGTGTATCTGTCATGTTGACCGCTATGTTGACTGCTTTTGTGCGGCGAAGAGGGTACCCCAGCGTAAAGTACGCTGACAGCAATGTTCTAATGTGATGAATGCCTTATGTACACGTACAATATATTTGATTATAATTCATGTCGGAGGAGAAACCATATAAACTTTTGCAATCGGGAGAAATAGATGTTTGATCTTGTAGCACAATTTTCTTTTATTGCTTGACCTTTATGTTTCGTTACCAATTTTATTTTTCATAGCAACGCACTGGCATTGAACTAGTTATTAACACATTGTTAAAGTACATAGGTACTTAAACATTTTACACATCAAACAATGGATAACAATCTATTACTACAAGTGCTTGAGTCGAACAATGTGCTGGGCTTCTGCATCTTCCTCATCGAATTATATATTCAGATCTACTCAGAGGCGGAGTTGTTGGTGGGGCTGGAGCCCACCCAGCCCGCCAGCCCAGCAATTAGCAAAAGACCCCGCGTCAATTAGCAAAAGACCCTCGCGTTGCGGCGTAGCCGCGTAGCACAGAGGCGGTGTGAGGCACTGAGGCGTCTGTAACTTCGTGAATCGCAACGTCCGTTGAATTGAGCCCAAGTGACATTGTTGCCGATCCAGGATTGCGCAAGCCAATTGAACAATACGAGTCCAAAATTAGAGATGATGTGAGGTCATACTTGTTAAAGGGTCCATGTTAAAGGGTACATTTTTCTCCTTTCATAGTGACATACTTATATTGTATACAATTTAAATTTTAACTATTTTACAATATATCGATAGTCATAATAGTTGATTTTGCTCTTTTTTAAGCCCCTCTCTTTGAAACTTTCTGGCTCCGCCACTAGATCTACTGACGGTGAGACGATGATTACAACAATAGAAAGTAGATTGTCAAATACAATGGTAAAAGACTATGTGAAGAGCTATTCAGGTTTGTCATGAGTTATCGACAGTGGTTGATTATGTGGTGTTCAAGTTTAAGTTTGTTTTGAATTCTATTTTGAATTTGAAGCAATTTGAGGCCAACTAGCAGAGTTAGTGCCAACCAGGCTGCACATCAGCCTAGGATGCGCGATAGTGCCAGCCTGTCGGAGCTACCAGCCTTAGAAGCTGTAGGCTTTTTACAGAGAGGGATTATGCGGGTTTGAGCTAGAGTGGCACTACCAGCCCTCAGAGCGGTAGTATCAAAGGTGCAGTACTACCGGTCTCCAATGGGCGGTAGTTATTTACCAAGAAGGGTGTTTTTCTAGATTGTGCAAGATCAGCACTACCGGTCATGATGGCAATAGTACCAGAGGTAAGGTACTACGGCCCTGGGTGGTGGTAGTATCGACTTTACTGCGACTTGAGCTTAATGTTTGTATTAATTATTGATTAATGCATATTATTACGAACAATGTTATGTGATGTGTTTTTTTTGTTTGTGTTGGTTGCAGGATTCTGGGGCTAGGTCATAGTGAGATGAAGGCGAGACCGAGATTAGCCTGGAAGAGCTGAGGTCCAGAATGGTCGAGGGAAGCCAAAAGATGCATGGCTGAGACCGGAAGGTGGTTGCAAGCCAAGAAGACAAGAAGCCAGAGTGTGAAGCACTGATGATGAACATGGTGAGCAACGGCATGGATTGGGACTAGACTCAGGGAGGAGCTGAGATCTAGAATGGTCAAAAAAGCCGATGCCGCCATGGTGAAGCAGAAAAAGACACGTAACGCGTTAAGTGACTTGGACCCGCTTGCAAACGAGGACAGTTCGAGGGAATCCAGATGCGTGAGAGGCTTGGTGTCAAGTCATTAGGGCCATGTGGTCCGTAGAAAGCACGAAGTATGGTGATATTTCGAGGAAAAGAAAGACAACAAATTGGCAATTTGTCCAATATCGCAGCTAAGATGGTTTAGAAAACCACGGCAGTGGCCTAAGTAGTTTAGGTCACGCCAAGGTGGGTTTTGACGCAAATTTGGGCTCGTGGAGTGGATTTGGCGTCAATGTAATAGCCGCTTTAAAAAGCGTACTATTAGTAATAAACCCGTTAAGGTTGTTTAGTTTCGGGTTAACTCATGTAAGAGTGGATGATATCCACCTTAGTGTCTAGGTTTAGGGTTGCCTCCACTGTAGAGGGATGATAGGATTAGTCCTATATTATTTGTCTAAAGAGAGTTGTACTAGTATGCTTTGAGTTTTTCTTCTGGTATATAGACCAAGAAGATATAAAAAATGACTAGATTGCTCTTAATTATTATCACTAAATACTATACTCAATGTATGCATATAGCGAATATAAAGTAAAGATGGATATTTATTAGAGGTATAGATGGAACATCACACTAATTTTACATTATAATATAAAATACACCCTATATTAATGGATAAGATCATTAAAAAAATATGCTTTATAAATTTGTATGGCAAGAGTATAATACTTATTAGATTTTAACATAATACTTCGGGTTAACCTTTTACATAAAATGACGATGAAGACATAAGCACAGTGATATATATATGTGCGAGGATCAACTTCATGAATGAGCTAGAAAATGAGCGGAATTTAAACATGGTACACTCGGCCGTCTCTTGTTGGTAGCACTCAATAGAACTGGTGTCCTGTAGCTATTCTAAATAATTTAAATGGGGCTAACCCTACTGCTATACGTGGTCCACTGCGGCCACCACTAATCCGCCATGGTGTTCCATCGCTGACTTCGAGTCACCTCGACTTATCTGGTAGTAGAATTTTATGCGCACGAATTGATAACTTTGATGACAGAAAGAGATTATCCAAGCTCCAAACAGGAAGTTCATACAAACTAGGCACACTTTTATTCGTGTACAGTACAGTACATCCCCCATTAACTATCCCCTGTCGTACGTATATACTCCACACCCCTAAAAACATAAAATTTATTTTGATTTTACATAAGGATTAAGCTTGCGTTAAAATTGAAAAAGATTCAAGAGAAAATAACTTAGATGTCTCCACTTAATTATTTTGGAAGATAAGGGATAATACTTTGTGTGGATGGTAATAAATAAATGCATATAGTTAAGAGGGGTGTAGAAAGAAATGCCTCATTAAATCTATACACAAGCTTTATATTTATAAATAAAGTAATTAAAAAAATAAATCTCATAAATTCAGACGGAGAGATTACCTGGGACGAACATGCGGGATATATACATATAAAAACGTGAATGGTTTCGCCGCTAATCGATGTGAGCTCCATTTCCCCAAGGAACTGAATCTTCGATTAAGTCAGTGACAAAGGTCCTTGTCTTAATAGCGGGTTACACGTGGGAGCAGAAAGCTGCTCTGCTTTTCTCTCTTGTCCCGGCCAATTCGGTCGTCATTTTCGGCACGCCCTTGTTCGAAGCTCAAGCAGACAGGTGAACCGGAGGGAGGTAGGGCCCCAAAAACCTTGACCTTGGAGGGAGGTAGGGTTGAAAAAAAAATTTGCTAGAGTTCAAATTAAAATTGATTTAATTACCGTACTTAATGAGTTTAAAATTAAAAGGAGTCTATTTTAAATGGGAAAATATTAATGAGACTCCATTTGACAATGGCTCGTAAATTCGAGTTCGAAATAACCAAATAATAGATAAATAAGATGATTTTATATCAAATTATATTAATTTCAAAGAACTCTTATTATAACTCTAAAAGCAACCCTACTCGCAAACGCAACCGCGACTGGAGGCCACCACGGGGAGTTGGACAACGACAATATGCATGGTCCTGGATGCCGCACGGCCATACGAAATCGGACTACTGGAAAATTGCATGTCCTCGATCGATCAGAGATCAGCACGAGAAGATTAATACGGTCGAGTTTCGATCTGGACGGTTGGCCGCTCGATCGGACGGTACTAACCACGCCGCTGTACCGAAGCCGACCCGCTGCGATTAATGTCCATAAGAGGCGCACCCATCATGCAGCGAGGCTAGAGTAGGCACCAACTGGCAACAGCCGCCGCCTCCCTAGCTAGTTCCCACGCGTGCATTGAGCTCCTTCTATATATGGTTTCCATGGAGAAGATGAAGATGGAGAGGAGGAAGAGCGCGCAGCCATGGACGTTGTTGGTGGTGGTGGCGGCGGCGGAAATGGCCTTGACGTTCTTTGCGGTGGCCGCCGGTGGGGTCGCAGCGGCGGCCGCGCCGCGGCGGATCCTGGTGGACACGGACATGGACACCGACGACCTCCTCGCTCTCTTCTACATCCTCAAGCAGAACCGGTCCGAGTTCGACGTCAAGGTTGGTGCCATGCAATTCTCATCTCGTACTACGTGTAACCCAGCATCGCCTACCTTGCGTCGATCTCTCCGAGGCCAATCACCAATCGATTGGACGGTGATTTCGTCCATGCAAAACTCCCATCTCCCTGTGACGGCAGGGCGCAAATACCGGAGGTGCGCACGCACGAATCTGCCGTGGAGATCGAGTAACGCACGATCTCATTCACATGGTGAAAAAATGGAGCGATCTCATCGTATCTCGGTTTCCCGATGGAAAATGGTCCATCTCCAATGAATCTCATACGCATGCTGAGTTTCACTCGATTGCCTGCGTTGTCATTGCTCATTAATTAGGTGAAGAAAAGGTGGATGCAGATAGGACAACGATGGCGCATCTTGGCCTTTGACTATGTTGATTCTACTAGTAGCATATTTCAACGCCTTGTGTCCATTTGATGAAGCATATCTCCAAAAAGTGCAGAAATAAGCTAATTATATCGAGGCATCCTCTTTCTAGACTGACTTGAGTGGTAACTGGTAAGCTAATATGAACACTGCAGGCCATTACCATCAACGCGAACCAATGGAGCGACGCCGGGCACGGCGTGAACCACCTGTACGACATCCTCTACATGATGGGCCGCGATGACATCCCCGTCGGCGTCGGCGGCGACGGCGGGATATCGGACGCCGGCGACATACGCCCGAACGTTGGCGGCTACCTACCACTGATAGACCAGGTAAAAACAACATATTATAGTTTACACCATCCATGAGCAGAAGTACAACTGTCCAAAGAGTCCTCTTCTTTTCTTTTCATGTGCTGTTAAAACGTGCGTAGGGCATATCGACGGCCGGCGGCTGCCGGTACCGGCAGTCGATCCCGCTGGGGCGCGGGGGGCGGCTCGACATCGACACCAACTCCGGGGTCAGGAGGGGCTTCCTCCCACAGGGAGGCCGGCGGTACAGGCCGCTCCGGCAGCCCACGGCTCAGCAGGTGATGGTGGACACGGTGTCCGCGGGCCCTACCACCGTGTTCCTCTTCGGGTCGCACACGAACGTCGCGCTCCTCCTCATGACGCACCCGCACCTGAGACGCAACATAGAGCGCCTCTACGTCTCCGGCGGCGGCGTGAGGTCGACGAACCCGACGGGCAACCTGTTCACCGCCTACGCCACCAACCCGTTCGCAGAGTTCAACATATTCGGAGACCCTTTTGCTGCCTATCAGGTACGTAGGAAATCAAGTACATCGTCACCTTGCAAGAACGTATGATTACAAGGAATACCTATAGTTTATAGTCAGTCCGTTCAAATTTATAAGATGTATTTTTTTTGAGCATATAAACAAAGAAGATATTGAAAATAACTAAATTACCTCTAATTATTATCACTAAGCATTATACTTAATGTAAGGATGTAGAAAATAAAAGTAAAGATAGATATTTATTAGAGCATAGATGGAACATTACATTAATTTTATATTGAAATATGAAATATATATACCATGTATTTATGAATAGGACTATTTAAAAAATAAATTTTACAAAATTGGACGGAGGGAGTAACAGGTAGCTTTGTGAACTGTGATTTCTTCAGCATTGTTTCGCTTCAATGAGCTAGGTGAGTAATTAAGTGATGTCAAATGCGTGGTTGTCGTCAGGTGTTTCACTCCGGCATTCCCATCACACTCATTCCTCTTGATGCGACCAACACAATTCCGGTCACCGAGGAATTCTTTTCTGAATTCCGACGGCATCAGCAAACGTACGAGGCACAGTACTGTTTCCAGTCGTTAGACCAGGCTTTGTTGAGACAAAGAAGACGGTCCAGCGGCCATGGCAACACGGCAAGTTCAAAGTTCAAACTCTTCTATTTTTCATTCTTGTAAAAATACCATTTCGTATGGAAGTATTGCATTCTAAAGTTTCTTTCAATCTCCATGTCCAATCTTATTCTTTCTACATTGTCCTAATGCAGAGCTATTACATGTGGGATTCCTTTGCGGCCGGCGTGGCTCTCTCTAGCATGCGCAACGGCGAGATGAACGGTGGAAATGACTTTGCCGAGCTCGAATATATCAACATCACAGTGATAACTTCGAACAGGCCGTACGGTGCGCGTGACGGATCGAACCCGTTTTTCGATGGCCGTGCAACTCCCAAGTTTGGTCTGAAAGATGGTGGAGTTCATAGTGGACATGTTCAGACTGGAATTAGAGATAGCTTCTGCCTGGTGCCCGGAAGCAACAGAGGAAGATGCGAGGTAATAAATATATGTTGCTAAATGATCTTTATGCGACAGTTTTTCGGGTTATTTTGACATTTCTTCTGGAGTTGGTATCCATTCAGTTCACTGAGACTGATGAATGTCACCGATTCATTTGGACTCCGTGACTCTTCAGTTGGTGCAGCAAAAGAGTTTCAATTTTAGTGTCCTGCATGCAAAAAATTGTCCAGGTATGAGATCGAAACTCTAAAATTCTCTTAGCTTTCATTTCTCCTTAGGATGGATACACCAAGGAAGTGTCTGGTCCAGAAGCAGTCCGGATTCGGGTTGCCACAAGCGCGAAGCCTAACACGGGTAAAGATAGCTCACTCGGTATGGAATTTTTCAAGAGCTTCTTATTGGTAAGCAGTATATGTTTGGTATGCCTTTCCTTGCTTGTCTATGAGCTGGTATCTCGTAACCTTCTCTTTTCATTTTTTTTTCCGAGAGAAACACAAGGTTAAGGCACTAGTTGTTTACGCCCTATTTGTTTTTCATTAGCTTAAAAACAAAAAAGCAAAAGTCGAAACAAACGACTAACTTTTCAGTCAAGTTTTAAAAAAGCTTGAAGTCTTCATATAACTAAAAGTTAAAAGCCAACTAAGAGATGCTTTTTAGGCTTTTACGGAATCGAAATAGCCCTTTACCACTAAACTTCATTGAAATTACCCGCAAATGCCATCACTATATAAGTCAAGTCCTCTTTTGTTTTTCTCCTCATCCTCTCTCATTCCAACTCATATGCCTCTCATACTCCCTCTCTTCTCTCTCGCGACTTGCATTCTAGTTAGGCCGGCGGCGGGTGCCGACAACCATGTCTACCTCATGCCTCCATCATCCATGCCCCCAAGCCGCCTCCACCAACTCCTCTAGGCCACTGATGCCACCGTCCTCGACTCCTCCCTAGGCCGCCATCCTTCTTTCCTCCCCAGGCCGCTGATCCCGCCAACCCATCCCCTCCACCGGTCCGAACTCCCCGTCACCTCCAGCCACCAGATTTGGCCTCTTCATCCCTTCGCCTCGGATCCAGCCAACTCGTCCCCTCCACCACTCGGTCCAGCCTCCCTGTCGCCTCTGGTAGCCAGATCTGGCCTCCACATCCCCTCTGCCCCTCGAATCCGATCCCCCTATAGCAAAATTCTTCATGTAATTTGCTTCATTTTTCTATACTTTTCTTGATGATGGTTGAACCAAAATGTTATTAGAATCATGGGTATTTCATACAATTCAACAATAAGCCACATATCAAAAGCAAAAAAAAGAAGAAGAAAAAGACAAATTACCAAACATCGTGGTTTGACTTAAAAGCTAGATGCTTATAAGCTGCTTAAGCCAAAAAGCTGCTAAATAGCTTAAAAGCAAGTTGCTTTTATATGTGGTAGATGTGGGTATTTTTAACCTAACTATAGTGATATTAGTCTAAAGAGAAATCTCAATAAATAAAAAACACCTCTATTATAGCTTTTAGTTTTTAGTTATATAAAGATTTATGACTTTTGAAAAAAACCATGTTAAAAAGCCACCTCTTGCATGTAACAAGTTAGACTTAAAAGAGCTTCGAAAGAATGGGTCTCCTGAGCCACCCCAAGGTGACTATGGAGATGACGCCAAATCTCCAGCCAAGCGGGTCTCCAAACTCATTGCCTCCCTCGCCACCATCGTTGGTGACCACCGGCTGGCCGACGATAGTGATGAGGCCTTTCTTCCACAGCTTCCTCTCCCCCTCCCTCCGGCTTTCTCCCCCATCCTCTCTGAGTTCCATCTCTCCCATATTTGGTCATGGGCATCCACCTTCATCGATCCAAGTCGACACCACCTCCTTCAAGTAGGTCGTCCAGATCCTCACCAACACACGAGAGACCGCAGTGGCCAGTGCGCCAACGGCGAAGCCCACGCCTCCAGGGCCCAAGAAGCCAGCTTTCAAGCTCTACAAGTGGCGAAGCAACATGAAGAGCCTCAAGATGCTCTGCCCCCTCCTCCCAGCTGCCTTCGCCAGTGGCTTCGGCAGGTTCTTCCCATGGGCTTCTCGTCGCACGGGGTGGAGATGTTGTCGTCGAGCATGCTGGACTTCCTGTCGCTGGCTCTGGAGGGCCCTGTGATGCCACTGCCGCCGCTATCGAGGTCGGAGGAGGCCATCACAACAGAGGACCAGGCCATTGCTGAGAAGGGGTTCTACTACTCCCGCTCTTCCCCGTGCAGTCGTCGAGTTGGCTTTGACCTAGTCAAGCATTTTTGGCTTCCCTCTAGGCTTGCTCCTCCTTGGAAGTGGCAGCTAAAGGAGGCATTATCCATGAAAGGCAGCGATGCTCAAAGCAGGGAGCTTTTTGAGCCCCTTCAATAATTGTCCCCTCGTTGTTGTGTCGTCAAGCCGACGTGGATGGACCAGCGCTATTCCTCCCCAAGTTTCCCTTCGCATTTGGGACCAAGTGTCACCTACCTGCATCTAGGATTCCTCACCGAACCGACCAGATCTAGCCTCCTTCTCAGTAGATCTACTCGGTTCTGGTGGTTTGCGACCAGAGCCAAGGCAACAGTTCCTTTGGGGGTTGTCGATGGTGATAGGATCTAGCCTCCTTTTCTGTGGTGCTTGTCTTTGGCCAGTGTGCTTTGTGGTGGCGCGGTCTTCGTGTGTCGCAATGAATGGGCCTCGTTGACTCCTTTTTTCATCGATCGTTGATGGCGACGGGAGTCTTCAGGTATCTAGGGTGCAACCTAAGTGGCTGGTGCCATGTCTCCTCAGTGGCGTGCCACGAAGGCAAGTGTAGTGCGCTGTGGAAGCACGACAATGATCCATCATAACTAGTGTTGTCGTTGTGTTGGGCCATGTGAGCATGATATGTTGTGGTGGCACAGGAGGCATATTGCAGCTATAGGGTAGTCCCTTCGGGGCGGTGGTGCAGCTCACGTTCATGCATGCGGGTGGATTAAGCTTGTCGCGGTGCGTCTTGTGTCTAGTTTTGGCTTGCGGTGTGCAGATGCTTAGCTCCACTGTCTCCTCTGGTTCGACTATGTCGGTTTCGTTAGCCAACATGCTTGTGGCAAAGGATCGGCCTTGCTAAGTTGTTGGGGGTCTTTGTTGAAGACTGTTGTCTTGAGGTGTTGCAAACCGGTCGTTGTTGGGCCGTGGTCCTGAGGTGTAGCTCACCTGACCATGGTGGAAGTCCCGTGTTGCAGTTGTTCAGGGTCCTTTGTGCAGGCAAGCCATCGTCGATCAACCCATGAGAGGTGGGGGAGGAGCTTTGTTTTCTCAGAGTGTTGTTAGTCAGCTTCAAGCTCTGCTATTTGTATGTTGAGTGAGAGTCATGTTTTATCGTTGTTCTATAAGGTGTTGGTCTCGTTTGTGTATTTGGTGTCGTGGTTAGAGTTTTCAGGGTTCCAGACTTCTTCGGTGTTGGTGTCTCCCTTTGTGGAGGCCGATGGTCAATGTCTACGTTGTTTCCCCTCCGAGGGCTAGTGTAACACTCTCTTCTTCTAAAATGAATGGCAGAGCTCTTATCCTTAGTTTTTTAAAAAAGCTACCACTTTGTTTAGACTTTGCCTTTTTAACTTTCAAGCTAGAGAAAAAAAATCTAAACAAACAAGGCTTAAGACGTGAACATCTTTTCACTGCTTTGTCTAACCAAAATTCATGCTCAGAATATAGTATTATGATCAACTTTCAATTAATATGTTCACAAAAAAAAAAGGAATTTCTGGCAATAACTAAATTGTTCCCTGCAGGTTCTAAATCTACCTAAAAACGCTGGGCGTTTCAACATCAGTACACAGTTTCCATATTACAGAGAAGTTCTTTACAAGCCGAATTTCAGAAATGTGAGCAGGGGGAAGCCAGTCATTTTTGACATGGACATGAGCCCTGGAGATTTCGTTTCCCTTATATACCTCTTGAAGGCACCTAGAGAAGTAATAGATCTAAAGGTGAGGAAAACAATTATATATGACAAATGTGTTGAATAAACAAAATGATGTGCTCTCCGTTCTCATACAGCCAAATGCATTGGTTTCTTATGTACTCCACTTTGACTATATCAAAATATCATTTTATTGAAATGTTTTAGGGGGTTTTGGTCAATGGCAATGGCTGGGCAAGTATGGCGAGCATCGACATCGTTTACGACATTCTACATATGATGGGCCGTGACGACATTCCAGTCGGCCGTGGCAATACCACTGCATTGGGCACTCCAACTCTTGGATGCAACAATTCTTATGCTATTCCCCATGGTAGTGGTGGATTTGTTGATTCAGACACACTGTATGGACTAGCTCGCTCACTGCCAAGAAGTCCTAGAAGGTAAAGCTTTTGCATCCAATTCATATGAATGCTAATGCAAGAGTTGGACTAAATCATTTATAAGGTTATTCATTGCATGATCAGATACACTCCCGAAAATTTAGACCATCCAGAACGTCGGCAGCCGCTGGCTTTTGAAGTTTGGCAGTCTGTCAGGAAGCAACTTGATCCGGATGATAAAATCACTGTTCTTACAAATGGACCTCTCACCAATTTGGCCAACATTTCACTCTATGACAGGGATGCAAGCTCTGTGATAGAGGTCAGTTGTTTCCTATCTTCAAGACCCCTAGGTTTCATCTGAGATGAATTCATCTGTGAAGATTGATCTTAATAAACACATTTCTCCCTATGCAGAGAGTTTATATTGTTGGTGGACTCATCAGAGATGGAGGTGATGAGAAGGGGAATGTGTTCACTGTTCCATCGAACAGATATGCAGAGTTCAACATGTTTCTTGATCCACTAGCTGCAAAAACAGTACTAGAATCCAATCTGAATATCACACTCATTCCTCTTAATGCGCAACGGAAAGCTGCTTCATTTGGAGCTGTCCTGGAAGCTTTGGAGAATACCCAGCAAACTCCTGAATCAACTTTTGTCCATGGGCTGTTCTCATTATTGAATAAACTTCAGAAGGAAAAGAATTTGTATCACCATATGGTAACTGGCTGTAATTCATTCTGTTTCTTTTTGCTCTTTTTGATACTTCGCATAATATTATTTATTTCCTACTTTTCTGTGTAAATTCTCGTTTTTTCAGGATATATTTCTGGGAGAAGTTCTTGGTGCAGTTTACATGGTTCAAGGATCCGATATGAAACCCTCAGTGAATCTGAAGCCAATAAGCATCGTCGCCAACACAACCAAAAGCAAAGATGGGCAGATTGTGATCAGCAAGCAGAGTGCAAAGCTGGTAAAGGTATTAAGTGATTTCAATGGTGAAATATATTACAACCGATTGGCAAATTATTTAGCAAACAAGAAGCAATCTGCCATTGTTGGGAGCTTTGAAGAACAAAAGGAAATTTGGAGCAGGCCGCCAAAGAATTCAGGACCTTACATAGAAAAAGAATGGTAAATTTTGTAGTAATACTGCTCAAAAAGACAAACGATCAGATACCAAAGGTCAAGATAGAGTACAACATCAAAATAAAAGGAAGATTCAACAGAGTTACACTTGTATGAATGAGCATAGATGCAATAAAATTCGTCTTCTCCAGACCCATCTATTCTGGTACTTGAGAGTTTTTTTTTAAAAAAAAATTCGTGTTTAAGTTGCAAGCTGTCTGCATACAAGAAACATCATAAATTTAAGGGGAAAAGCATTGCCTTTAATTCCAACATTTTCATTTGTATTAAATATATAATTGTAACTTACGGACAATCCATGACTCTACATTGACATCAATAAGAAAATTTAAAAATTATATACCAGAAATCTGCAATAAATAGGAGTTGACTTCTACAGACTTTAAACACACACACAAAAGCCAAACATATTAATCACACAATACCAGTAAAACTGGGCTCACTGTTAATCATGGGAAAAGTTTCAGTTTTGAGGACTCTAATGAAGATGGCGAGTAATTAGACCCTCAAAGATGGTGTACAGGTCCTTGTTTTCTGGACCAAAGATCTCATCAGCCTTTCTTAGTGTATCCTGTATGGATCACAGAAGCTTCAGTGAGCATTATAGAAAAGAAAATCCTTAAAGAATAAAAATATTTCACATCTAGCAAAACAGATGGAGTTCAGTTTATATCCGTTCATACCTCTCTGGTCTGCTTGTGTGTGTTCAGTTCCTTTAAATTGGCTAGGAATGCACTGAACTGCTCAAAAGACAAGCGGTTTCTGCATGTATGTGAAGTTTAAGAAATCAAGAGGGAAGTGGAAGTCAACTGTGCACCTGGCCTAGTGGATAAAAAATTGCTTGTCTGATAATTAAGCACCAATATAGTGCAATATGTAGTTCTTTTCTTCTAGAAGGACAGTAGAATGTCATACTCATACTTCTGAATGTCTTTGCATAATAGCGGAGACCTTAAGCAGATTTTACAAGTGGACTAGGAAAAGGCAGTTAATTCTAATAAATGTGTCATCAATTTTCTACCACTTAAAAGACTGAAATGCTCAATTTGTA
The DNA here is from genome assembly GCA_036346375.1 of Guadua angustifolia. Lineage (NCBI taxonomy): Eukaryota > Viridiplantae > Streptophyta > Magnoliopsida > Poales > Poaceae > Guadua > Guadua angustifolia. The sequence goes on along the minus strand of CM070509.1, from coordinate 33,690,084 downwards.
GAGTCAAACTCATTTTCACACAAATACCTGACTTGACGAAAGAACTCATTTCCATCAACTCGTGTTCGTCCTGAAACAAATGCACAAACAATTAAACAAAGTGAATTATCAATGATTTATGGACTATGACCAGCATGCTCAGAGTGCACCAGTCAGACCCTAGACCATGGCGAAGAGAGAATCATACACTTCTATTTTGATTAGTTTTGAAATAATGGTGCTTCAAGAGGATTATGTATTTCAATTACTAGAGTGCATGGTTGATGAAACTTGCAAGTCCTTCAGAAAGGTGTGTTAAACATTAGAAAACATAGATTATATGCTGTCATTCATGATCTTACCAGTTTGTTTTTGCTCATATTCTTCCTGACTCAATCGAAATTAATATAAACATTCACATATTTATCATATTTGGTGAGTTATTGAAGCACACGAGCTGGCTGTTTATTAAATTTCTGCCATTTCACATATTTTTATTTATAACACCACACCTCTAGTAGACTTCACTACCAGAAAGTAGTGCAAGATGCAATATATCTTTATTGAACCAGAATTTTGCCCTTCAAGAATCTCAACTACATTAATTTATTCATAAAACTCCAAGAAATTATGCATACTCAGTTGTCCTTATTTCACAGAAATGTAGCAAGTTTATATGCAGGTATTTTACAGATACCATACTTGATATTAGTAGTACCTAGCTTAAACTTATCAATGCAGTTAATGGATGCAGTGGTAGCATATTTATATGGGTCACTGGATATGAATATTTATAGAAGAGTCCATGAAGGAGTTAGAATTCTAGATCCTAGTAAAGAAATCACAACATGTATAGCGCCAAATTGCAGAGATCGCTATATGGATTAAAATAGTCGAGGGAAATGTGGTACAACCGACTTAATAAGTTTCTCCTAAAAAAAGGCACTCCAATTGTCCCTATGTGTTCATAAAGAAATCTCAGAATAGATTTTATATCATCCCAATCTATATCGATGATCAAAATATCATCGAACCACAGAAGAGATAAAGGAAGCAAGTTCTTTCCTTATGACGGAGTTCGAGATGAAAGATTTGGTTAGAACCAAATATTGCTTAGGCCTGCAGCTAGAGCATTTCCTAGAAAAAATTTTTGTGCACCAGTCTACCTATACCAAGAAGGTATTGAAAAGATTTAATATGGATAAATCTCATCATTTTAAAACCCCGATGTAGTAAAACCCTTGAAGTGGATAAAGACCTTTTCAGTCCGAGAATGAAAAATGATGAAGTCTTAGGACCTCAAGTCCCATACTTAAGTGCCATTAGAGCACTTATGTATCTTGCGAATTGCACAAGACTTGATATTGCAATCGTAGTAAATTTGCTAGCAAAACATATTGCAGCCCCAACCAGAAGATATTTGGTTAGTGTCAAGATTTTATTTAGGTACCTTTAAGGTACTTAAGATCTTGGATTATTTTACAAGAAGAACCAATAATGAATCATAGTGGGATATAAGGATGATGACTATCTGTTTGATCCACATAGTGCTAAATTTTAGACTGGTTTTATATTTCTATGCAGGAGTACAACTGTTTCTTGACAATATTTAAGCAGATCTTGGTAGCTATTTCTATCAATCACTTAAAGATTATAGCTTTACATCATGGTGTCTTAGCATTGTCGATATCCCCACAATTATCTATGAAGATAATGCTGCTTGTGTTACGAACTCCAAAAGGATGGTGATATATATGGGTTATATGGGTTTTGTATGGAGCAATATCACGAATCATATTACTCCTAAACTTTTCTATTCTTATGAACTCCAGAAGGATGGTGAGGTAAAGATTATGCAAACTAAGTCATGTGAAAGTCAAGCAGATTTGTTCATTAAGTCTTTGCCAATATCTAGTTTTTAAAGACGTGTGCATAGCATTAGAATGAGAAGACTTAGAGATATGCAAAGTTCAGGGGGAGTAAAATCCCTAAATCATGACCCTTAGCATAATCATGAAGGTCCTATATTAAATCCAAAAGATTACAAGTTGCACTCCTTTTCCTTTGGTGAGTTTTCCAGAAGTTTTCTCATGTGAAGGTTTTTAAGGAGACAACTAGTGCAATACGGTGTGCGAGTGCAATGTATTCTTTTCACTATCTCTTTCCTTCCATTGAGTTTTTGAGTAGAGTTTTTAACTAGGCATGTGTATTAGTATTCACCCAATGGGGAGTGTTGAGATATGGATGGACTCTAAGTATTAGTTATCCAAATATGGTTAGACTCTACCTCTATGTGGGCGAATCTAAGAGTGCGTTTGGCTACTTCTCCATGAGAAGTCGAGAAGCTCTCCATGTGGGCATATTTTTGACTTGCACACGAGCTAAAAAACCTGCTTCCCACCGAATCTAAATCTATCTCTAGAGAATCGTAAATCGGAGCCGAGAATCCTTTTATCTCTTCATCGCCTTTTACTATATATTTAGCTCCCCCTTTGTACAAGAGGATCAATCTAATAAAAGAGAAAGTTTCACCTCCCTATATTGTGTGTGCTTTCCATTATTGTTCTTGTTGTTTGTTTGGTGCATTGTGGTTGATCTATAGCGGGCAACATCATTTTATAATAGTAAGAACTTGTAACCCCACCAGTGATTACTAGTAATATTACCTTCTCCTCGGCGTAGCGAAGGTGGTCGGAAGCTAGGGTGAGCGAGGCATCAAGCTGCTCGACGCGGACATGGAGTTCCTTGGTGGCGTCGGCACACTCGGTGAGCTACACGCAAAGTCTCATGGCCTCCGCCTCAAGTCGCCAAAGGTGAGACACCAGCGTGATGGAGGTGATCTTGCGCACCATGTCTAGCTACTCAAACGGATCTGCCGGCAACACCGCCGTCACTTCCCTTAGCAACCCAAAGTCTGTAGTTGTCGGCGCCTCCTCCCCTTCCTCCGCCATCCCCATCGCACGCTCTCCCTCTTTGGTTCCACACTTACTAGATTCTCTGCTCCACCAAACTCTCCCTCCTCTCTCCTCTCTCTCTCTTCTTATCTTCTTACTCCGATAGTATTATCTATCTGCGGGGAGCATTATGATGGAGGGAGCATGAATTTTCTATGGTGTTGGCGCATGGTTGGATTGGGATCGGGAGAGCACCACTGCCCCATAGTGTTGGACTTGATTTAGAGGCTTTCTCCCTTATCGTTGTTGACATGTGCTATGCAGGTTAGGGGGATGCGTGTCTGCTCCTCAGGTGAGGTGGAGGGTTGGTTCATCTTGCCTTGGCCGTGGCCAAGGCTAATCGTTCGGGAGGCAGCATGTGGATCTGGGGGCCATTCTTTCTGCATCCCTCTGGTTCAAAAACAGTAGTGCATGCATTGTTTGTGGGCTTGTGGCCTTGAGATTTTATTTTTGGACAGTTATTGGGAACGTTTGCTAGCATAGGGCTAATCTTTTTTCTAGTAAATTTTACTTTGGCACCACTTGAAATTACCTTAATTGCACAAAACAACAAATGTTTTCTCTTAATACCATGAATTTTAATCTCGTGTTGTAGTTGTAAGTTCAAGAGCCTTTGGTTTTGGTGATTGATGTTGATTAATGTTTAATCTGTGTTTAATGACAAACCTAATTTTTATGAGACTAACATGTTTATTGAGCATATGTTTAGCAGTCTCATATTTGGATGAAAAATAGAAAATTCAAGGTATGTATATGTATTCTTTACAGTATAAATTGCATACTTTGGATTCAAGTTAAAGTATAAATATCCCCATTATATTAACCACAAAACGTGCATCATGTTTCCCAATCCATATATTACATGGATGCACATACTTAGGGGGGAGTTTGTAATTTAACTTGAAAGTTTCCTTGTATTGATCTATTCTTTATTGACACATATAAGGATCAAGACAAAGAAACTAAATCCTTGAGTATATATTTGAATTGCCTAGTTATAGTATATTCATGGTAATATAGGATATACTCCAATGTGATCAAATTGAAGTTGTGCATATTATATCCAAGTCAATTATAGCTATGCACATATACATGTGGGGTTTATTCTATAGTTGATAACTTAGAGTAATGATCATTTCCATATAGTTTACACATAATGGATCATTACTTTTCATCAACATGAGTATATGAAAACTTGTGTAGTTAATATATACTCATATCAATTTAAATGAAAATTTAAATTGAGTTCATTTGTCTTGTTAATCATTAAAGAACATTTCATCATGTGTTGATGGTGTTCCTTGATTAATTAAGGACAAATGAATAGCTCTTAAGTATAATGAAGCATGCGTTGCATTATTGTACTTAAGACACATTTAATTCATTCAAATTGATTAAGGTTGTGCTCAATTGATCTAAAGACATCCATTATGTGTTAATGGAGCGCAAGAGATAATTGAGACAACCATGCATCTAGGACTAATGATTTTCATGAGTTGTGATTGAGTTAGGTTAAGTCCAAAGATGGTTGAGATGATGAAAACGGGACAAGGACGGCATCATGAGGTGATGGGCGTCAAGAGGAGATCCCGAAGACAAAGAAGAGGAGTCGAGTGATGATCCCGGAGGGAGTATCAAAGTAAAGATCATAAAGACCCCAAAAGGGGATTGCTTGCGTGCGGCGGTGTAGGATCAAGGATACCGACTAGAGGGGGGTGAATAGGAGGTTTTTAAATTTTAATCACTAACGTCAAGATTAATATTTTTAAGCACAAGTGACAAGTATGACAATATCAATGTCGAGAAATTCTAGTGACTACCGACTAAAATTTCTACTCAAATATATCAACGACTACACAAGCAACACAATAATGATCAATTTACTAGAGACAATTCAAGACTTAAGCAAGTAGCACTAAGATGATCAAATTGCTAGTATTAATTCAAAGGTAATAACAATGCAAACCACAATTGAGGAACACTTGAATTTTATCCCGTGGTCTCGAGACTTGCTTGTCTCCCCTACTCCACGTTGAGGTGACTTGAAACACTTCAAGCCGGCTCCACTTGCTTGAGCCTTCCCGATCACTAGAGGTAGCTCTTCCCTTACCGGTAGGCGAGCTCTTGCCTTCACAACGATTGGGCCTTCTCACAACCTTCTTTGAGAAGATCACCAATCCCGATCGCCTCCAAGCCGTCTAGGAGGAGGCAACCTCCAAGAGAAATAAGCTTCGACGCTTGCTTGAGGTTGAACTAGAGTGTCTAAGGCTCAATCAATGAATGCACACTCAATTTTGCTTCTAAAACTCTCAAATATGTGAAACTAGTGCTCAAGGTGTTTAGAAGACTTGCAATAACTCAAGGGTATTCAATGTGGACCAGAAAAACCCCTCATACAGCACCAAGGGGGTATTTATAGCCTTCACCAACTAAAACTAGCCGTTTGGAGTTTTCTACTGAATTTCGGCCGAAGAGGCCGGTCCGACCGGACTCGGGCCGGTCCGACCGCCACTCACGGTCCAACGGTCGGAATAGAGAAATTAATGCTCGGTCAGTGACCGTTGGACAACGGCCGGTGCGACCGATCAACGGCCGGTCCGACCGCTGGTTTTTACACTCCTCTGTAAAAAGCAAGCCGACGGACAGGCGGTGGCACCGGCGACCATCGGTCGGCATTACAGCCACACCGGTCGGACCGCCTTTTTAAACTTCGGTTCCACCTTCTCTCGAAAAACTCGCCGCTGGCATCCGGTTGGACCAATCGTCGGTTGGACCGCCTACCACTTCGGTCGGACCGCCCAACTAAAGTTCGTTGAGGCGCTTCTCTGGAAAAAGCAGACCGAACGTGGCGCGGTTGCACCGGTGGGCGATCAAGACGACCAAAGCCAGGCCAAACCGGCGAGAACAAATTTGGCGGTGAAGAGGATTTTTTTTGTGTAATTTGTGCAAGTGCCTAACCAATATAGATTTGAGCCTTGACACTCTATTTTCAACCTTAAACACAACGACAAAAGCCCCTCTTAATAGTACGGCACTAAAACTAAAAATCCGATCTATTCTTCAACTTACTAAGATCGGTAAAACTATGAAAAATACTTCTAAACCTTTATACCTTTGTTTCTTTTGCTTTCTTGATGCATACTCCACCTTTTGCAGTTGAGATCATCCGACATCTTCTGAAGAATACATTTCTCCTGTTTTCAACTTACTCACAAACAACATTAGTCTTTCAATCTTAATTGTCATTAATTACCAAAACCTAAACCACATGGGGCCTAGATGCTTTCAGGCGGCGAAGGTATAACTAGATAGGCTAAGAACCTTGTAGTCTTTGAGTCTAGTTTTTATCGCCGTACTATTAAGAGGGGTTGAGTCCATGTTTGAGTTTCATCATGTGTCGATGATCTCAATCATGTGTTCACTCGAGCTCAAATCATTTGGATTTGGTTTTTGCATAAGAGCTAACCATTTGGCATGTGTTGCGAATGGGTTAAGCTTATGTTTGGTTGTTGTTGCATTATGCTCAGACTTGCACGTGTTGCAAAGAAGAAGAGTATATGCATTTGGTTTTCGCATAAAGCTTTGATTTGCATGTGTTGCAAATAGGATAAGCTATATGTGTTGGCTTTTGCGTGAAGTTCACTTTTGCATGTGTTGCAATTGTTGAAACTTCATGTTTTGTTTTCTTTACAAAAAATCTTTCTAAAACATGTGGTTGCTTGGAGCTAAGTTTTGCATGTGTTGCAAAAGGAGAGAGCTCAAGCACGATTTGGTGTTTGTGTGTTTGTATGGAGCTAGAGACTTGCATGTGTTGCAAGTAGAGAGCTCATACGGTTGATTTGATTTTAGTGTGAAGTTTGATTTGTGGTCGCATGGAACTAGAGAATTGCATGTGTTGCAATTAGAGAGTTCATGCACCGTGTTTTGGTGTTGCTTGGAGCTAAATTTTTGCATGTGTTGCAAAGAGTATTGCTCAAGCATGAAATATGTTTAATGTATTATTTGCAAGTTCATTGTGTGAATAAACTGAGGTTTATGAGTTCGGAATCCCAAGAGCATGTGAGTAGGGCTTGCAACAGGTGTTGGCAAGTTGACTGGGTCTCGTGTTGACCTTCACATGGCTAGGGGGATTAATCTCATAAACTCTAGTTTGATTTACTTAATACGTTTTGCAAATAGATCTTGAGTTGATTGCAAAATGTGTTTTTGCAATTTAGTTGAAATTCTTTGAGCATGGGTTAAGTTGGTGCAAATGTATTTTGCACGAGTGTATGATCATGTGTTGATCATCTAATGGCTCAAAGAATGGTGTTTAGTTTTTGGAGAAATGATTTTGGAGTTGAATCTGTTTTTCTCCTATTGGCTAAGACTATCATTGTGCATGGTAGTACGCAAATCTTGTTACTATCGGGCATATAGCGCCGGTAGCTTTATTCCAGAGTGCGTGTTTTGCTGGCTCGGTGAGGCCGGCACTACCGCCGTGTGTGGGCAGTAGTACCGCAAATGCGGTACTACCAGCCCTCAGAGGGCGGTAGTACCGGGAATGTTACCGTTGGCCGACCGTTGGAGCTAGGGGCGGTAGTACCAGCCCTATCAGTGCAGTAGTACCGGCCCTGCTGTTTTTCTGCCCGTTTTGCCCTCAAACGGCTAGTTTTCTTTGGGGGGTTATAAATAGACCCCATGGGGGGCTTGGGCAGTGTGTTGCTGCGGTTGTGAAGTGTCTTGGCTCTTGTGTAAGTTGTGTAGAGGTGGTTTGCATGTGTTGCATCCCCTCAAGTTGATTCTTGAGCTAAGAGTGAGACTAATTGCATGTGTTACAATTAGGAAGTGGATTGAGAGCCTCTTGTGCATGTGTTGCACTTGAGGGAGGCTTTGGTGCATGTGTTGCACTAGGTGATCACCGGGAGCGCATGTGTTGTGCTCGATGAAGCTCGAGCGAAGGATCGGCTTGTTACTCTTGGAGGTTGCCGACTCCTAGACGGCGTAGGCGTCGTGCGCGGGAGCTCTCAAGGTTGTGAGAAGCCCCGACGAAGTTTGTGAAGGTTCGGGTTGAGCCTATGCAAAGGCGTGAAAAACCACGACTAGTGGAATCGAGGCTGGTGCTCGAGTGGGAGCCTGTCCAAGGGTTTGGGCTTGCCTCAACGTGGACTATGGGAGACCGGCAAGTCTCCGAACACCACAGAAAAATATCGGTTGTCTCTTGTCTCTTTTACATTCAAGTATATACATTTGTTGATATAATATTGATTGCTTGATTGTGTTAGAATTGCTTAGTTTAGTTTGATTGTTTAATTTAGCAATTCTAGTTTAGAGACATAAATTAGTTAGTGCACTAGTGAGCCTAGTTGATTTAGGATTTAATTGTCAAAACCTAGTTTATCGCTTTCGCATATATCTTTGATTAGGTTTTGACATAGGGGTTGATTAGAGCGAATTGATTAGTGAGCAATCAAATTTTGTAAAACGCCTATTCACCCCCCCTCTAGGCGCATCCTCGACCCTACAGTAGTTTGCACTAGACCAGCGAGTTGGCCTATACTTATAGGTGCCACATGGGCAACTTGGCGGCAAGATGTGGCAATGATGTAACAGGACCCTCCCTCTTCAACCATGGGCAGCATGTTTCAAGGCAACGCCATCATCATGCAACAAGTAGCAGGGTCAACAGTGGCAAGGGGTAGCACTCAAGGGGAGAGGGGGACAAGATTTTTTTTGAGAATCCATTCTTTCACAAGGGAACATATAGATAAAGTTTGTAGTAGACTAAATGAGAATTGAAGTTAATAGAGAAAGAGGGATCTACGTGAGGAGGGATTGTTTCTTGCTTGGAGAGGACTCCATTGACGTCCGATCTGAGCCCTCATGAAAGAAATCACCACTCTATTTTTCTCCTGTACCCACGAAAGAAAGCTCTCATCACTATTTTGTACCCATCAAATCAATTTTGTTAGTTTTGCTCTCATTATTGTTCAATGTTGCCTACCTACTCTGACTTCGCTAATTCTTAGGGGGCACCATGGCTAACAAATCGAAGCCCAAGTAGTTGAGATGTGGCTACTAATTCTCTGATGACATAATCGGCGTCATTGCCATTCTCTTCCCCAACCATCATAGCGGCCTTCATCCTTAGGCTTGCATGGTACCTACGAATGCGCCCAATTTAGTGGCTTGGTGCAAATTGCAACAGGGAGTCAAAATACATTGTGTTAAGTGAAAACATTTGCATGGCCTAGTGTTTTGTGCAACTAAGATTGTTTTAGGTGGTGCAAATTAAATTTTGACCTAATCACTAAAGCACACCATTAACCCATAATTGAGGGTCTAGATCTTTTAATCTCCCTCTTTCGTGATTGATGACTATCCAATTGCAGATAATTGAATTTAAATCAACATAAGTATATTACAACTACAAAAGCTTTATATATTCAAAGTTTGTATTTTAAAGTAAGGATTATTGATATATTTAGGGAAAAAGGGATCAATACTAATAAAACCATGAAACATAGAGTGAACTCCCCTAAATGTGTGCATACATATATATGAGTTGGAACCAATATGCATATATCAAAGTTAGACTTGTGGCAGAGTTTCAACCTATATTTTGGGTTTGAGAAATGCAATAACATGAATGAATTTGACAACGAAAGCATACCTTCAAAATTTCTATTTTTCCATCCAAATGAGAATGAACAATATCATACTCAACAAAAGAGTTAGTATCACATTTAGATTTATCATTAATCACTAAAACCAATTTAATGGTGCTTGAACTTACAACTTTATTTATTGGGTGTTCCTAGTATTCATTAATCCCCATAAGGTTAAATTGATGATAAAGCATGAAGATTAAGGATCTTGAGACTAAAAATGATCTGATGAGTCGAGTTTGGATCATTTAGTAATAGGTTTGGTTTTTGTTTTGGTTGTATTATTAACGGGGATTCAAGGCAAGTAGCTTGAGATTTGTGAGGTTGCATAGCTAGTTGTGATGCACACTAGATCTTTCTAGCTCATGTCTCATAAGAGAAAGCTAAGAAACCAAGTGAGAATAACATATTTGGAATTGGTGTGAAATTTCAAAACTTGACCATAAAATTTCAATTTGAGTTGGATGATCCGAGTGGGTCAGACCACCAGTCAAATCAATTCAATAGAAGACAAGATCTAAAAATTCCAATAGGATTTGGATGATCCAAATGGGTCGGACCACTAGTCGGATCAATTTAACAGAGAATAAGTTCTAGGATTTTCAATGGGAGTCGATGATCCGAGTGGGTTGGACCACCAATCGGATCAATTTCAGAGAGAACATATTTGGAGATTTTATTGTGACTTCGATGATTTGAGTGGGTTAGATAATTGATTGGATAAATTTTATAGAGAAGGTGATCTCGAGACTTTGCACAGGGCCGGATGATACAGGTGGGTCCGATGGTCCGAATGATTTGGATTATTCTACTTGGCCAGACGATCGACTCTGCATAACGACTACAATGTTGATCATTGGAAAGCATTTAAACAGGATAATTCAATACAAAAGGAGTTTTTCAAAAATCTGTGTCTGTCAGCTAGTTTATGATGAGTAGAGCTATATATAGACCCTATGGGGTTCAATTGCAATGGTTGATGACTCCATTTCAGTGTTTATCCTAGTGAGGATCACAAGGGCACTTTAAATCTTGGATTGTATATACATTTGTAGGGTTGAGAGAGTAGATATTCCTATTTTGTGCATCACTCCTAGTTGCTTGACCTTATGAGGTTCAAGTGAGATGACTGTTAGATGACTTGGAGATGTTTGGCCTGGTGAACTTCTGTAGAGACACTTGTGGAAAGCATCAGGAGTCTATTGATGGTTTGGAGTCCACCTATCTAGAGTGGAGAAGGACTACTACGAGTGGATAGCTTGACTCCTTACACGGTTTCAAGTAGAGCTAGTCTATTGTGTAAGTGCTCTAATGAGTAAGAGAGATCACTGAATCTCTAAGATCTCGGTGAACAATTGGTTGTGCTCCTTGTTTCTTTTACATTTTTACATTTATGTTGTTGTATTCTATTCCTAGACTCCTAGAATTGTGTAGAGTTTGAATTATGCTGCAAAACACACATAGGAACTCTAAACACTTAGGTTAGGCTAGTGAAGTTCAAATGTTTAATTAAACCATTATTGCAAAAACAATCTCAATTCACCCCTCCCCTTCTTGGGCATTCGATTCACTTCAATTATGCTTCTATTTTCATGTTCTTCACCCCCACCCACCCACCACATTTTCCACCCTTGTTCCTTGACCTTGATGTAATAGGAATTATCTATCCATTCTTTTATGGGGTTGGGTTGCCACAAGCCATTATGTAAATTAGGATGTCGTGTGAAATATGGGGACCCATATCTAGACTTCTAGGAGTTGGAAAGGTGTGCCAGATGAATTCTAATAGGAGTATGATTCTAATTTGCTTTGGAGGAGAACTAGAGAGGCTATATAAACCTCGGGGGTGGTAATAGAGAACCCAAATAACCAAGAAGCTACAACCCAACTCATCCAAAGTAAAAGGTATACAAGAGGATTAGATGCTAGATTATTCTTTAGCACTAGATTCTTATATAGGGCAAGAATCTAAAAGTTCTAAAAGGTTTGAGAGGTTATGAGAGAGCAACAATACCTTGTACTCTTTGGAGGGTGCGCTTAAAAAATTTATGGTCAGCTTTGCCCAATCATTTATCTCTCATCATGGTTGCTTCCGTTATTTTGATTCTCTCTATGAAATCCATCTCTTCATTCTTTAGACCATACATGCTCATACCTTATCTCACAAAACTCTAATCCAATTCGTGGGGCTGTTGCACAAAAGAAGGGGTATTAAAATATAACAAATGATATCAGAGTCAAAGCCGAATCAAATTTGTGAGAAGGCCAGCAAAGCGTCAGGTGGCACAACATCAAGATCGATGTCGATGATTAGAACCAAGTAGAGAAATTTGACAGTGAGGGAATTTCAATGTGTGACAATGTGTGGTGAACGATGTTTTTATTTAGCAAAAGTTAATCGCTACTCTTGAAATGGACAGATAAGAAAAGACGTCTATTGAAGACTCAAAGGTGATGGAGTGAAAGGCTGTTAGTATGGTCCGTCTATGTATCTCCGGTTAGGTAAATTACTTAATGATCAAGGAGAATTCATGGAAGAAATTATGGAAGGATAGCACAAGCAAGTCCTGGCTCAATTGATATGGGTATGGAAAAATAAATGCAGCCCAAAGTTCAAGGTATTTGGATGGCTTATGCTTCAATAATGACTCAACACAAAGACAATGTTAATCCGAAGAAATTTCATAGTTCATAATGACAAATTCTGCCTACTGTGAAACACAACACAAGCAGAAACAATAAATCATCTCTTTTTCGCTTGTACATTCAATCGGACATGTTGGCACCAAATCGGCAAACACTGGAATCTCGTAGATAATATATGGTACATGATAGTGCACACCAAGCGGACATTTAAGAAGCTTTTCATTGAAATATTCTTAATTGCGACATGGCAAATTTGGAAGACCCAAAATAAAGTGATCTTTCAGCACACACAACATTTGGTGTAAATCTGGAAGCAAGACTTCAAGGAAGAAGTCAACCTTCAATCTCACAGATTCTGAAGACAGGAAAGAGCTTTTGTCATTCTATGGATTTAAGCTCTGTAATTTCTCTTATTTATTTCCTAACTCTAGTGTTCCTTAAAATTTGGTACTTTTATATTATCTAATAGATTATATATCATTAGGGCTCTCCCCTAGTGATTTTCGGTCAAAAAAATTATGGAAGGATTTAGAAGAATTGTATATATCAAAATCACTGACAAACCGGAAGGTGCTGAAGTGACAACTGTGCAGGTTGCATATAGAGGAAGGTACATGGTTCATTGACCATCTCAATGTCTTCAAAAAGCTTATCATGAACCAAATACCGTGGATGAGAAAAATGAGGAAAATGACAAAGTCATCATACTAGCATCATCTCTACCACCATCGTGAGAGCAATTAGTGATGAATATTCTTGTTGAGAAAAGTACTATCAACTTCAACAAGGCAGTTGCATATGTATTAGAGGTAGTCTTTGAAAAAGCCATCGGAATCTTCATTCTCAGGTGATCAAGCATTGGCTGCAGTAGGTATTGCAAAAAAAACAAGAGTTACAGGAGGAATAAGGGCAAAAGTAAGGGCATACATATATTCTATCTATGTGACAAGGAAGGTCATATGATAAACAATTGTTCAAGTTTGAAGGAAATGAAGGGTATATCCTCAATAGCAGTAGAAAAAGATGATTCAAACATACTTGTCGTTAGTCAATCAGATACTTCTCATAGATGGATATTAGATTCAAGTTGTGGCTTTCACATATATTCAGCAAGGGAGATATTTGACGAAAGATCTTTACGCTCAATGTATGGAACTTTTCACTTCACTGATTGCAAGGAATATGCAATTACTGAGATAGAAACAATTACATTAAAGATGTATGATGGAGCATATCACAAATTGATGGGAGTTCAATATGTTTCTAGCTTAAAGAAAAATCTAATATATGTATAGTCGCTTGAACTCAAAGATTATAAGGTATCACTTTGAGATAGAGTCATGTGAGTTACTTGCAAATGGTAGGCGACCATGAGGTATCACTTCGAGATAGAGTCATGTGAGTTACTTGCAAATGGCAGGTGATCATGAAATTGTCTTGAGCAATGGAGAATACCAATTAATGGGTAAACCTAAAGGAAGGGCAATCAAAGGGAGGTCTGACAAAAATCCTAATTAGAAGAAGAAAATATGTGGTCAACTGTAGGTAATCAGATCATAACTGCAGTCTGCAATAACAGTTATAAAATCTAGCAGACACAAAAGCGAAGGTGCGAGCTGTTGGAAGAAGGAAGACATGATGGGACAAACCACGAAGTATCATCGAGTAGGTAGAACGCAGAGGCAATTATAAGGTCGAGGAGGTCAACTAGAGGGGCTGAATAGGGGTTGAATAGGCGGTTTTAAAATTCTCTTTAGCCAAAACCATTATTATATAGGGAAGCATAAATCAAAACGGTTTTATCCAACTAAGGCCTGAATCAACTAGTATCGCTAAGTGCACCAACAACCTAAGTCAAGATCAAGGTTTGCAATCCTAGGGTGATAAGCAAGAAATTTAACTCTAGGAATGTAAATTATAAGAATGTAAATGAGCAATCAGAAGCAAACCAAAAGATGACACACGAACTTTTTACCGTGGTATTTAGAGACTTGACCGTCTCCCCTAATCAACTTTGAGGTAATCCCAAATGAATTGGACTGGCTCCACGAATTAAGCCAAACACCACAAATCTACTAGTGGTAGTTTTTCCTCTTCGGGTAGGTAAGCTCCAACCTTTACAAAACACTGGATCTTCTCACAAGCTTCTTGAGAAGATCACCGGACCATGACGCCTTCATACCATTTAGGTGTCAACAAACACCAATAGTAATAAACCAAGTCTCTTGCTTGGCTCTCACCAAGTGCAACACATGCACAAGTGGATACTCAATCCACATCTAGATGTAACACATGCACCTAGAGCTTTTCTCTACTTGCTCACAAGGAGCAACACATGCACAATGGAGTAGAGAGGCTTGCACTACCTTAAGAGAGTGAAAAATAGGATGCCAAGAGATTTCACAAGAAACTCTAGCTTAAATACTTCTCAAATCTCTCAAGTATAGCTCTAATGTTGCTTTGCTCTCAAATGTATGCCTCAAAGAAGTGTAGGAGTAGCAACAAAAACATCCATACTTGGCCTCTTTTATAGCCCCTTAAAGAAACTAGCCATTGTGGTGAAATACACAAGAAACAGCTAAAACCGGTACTACCAACATGCAAAATTCGGAAGTGCCAGACTCAGCTATATGGATAGTTCATTGCATAAAATGCACAAAAATTAGCCGTTGCAATCAACCCTGGTACTACCAGTGTACAAACCACGATAGTCTCCTAATTTTATCCCCATAAGAAAATCCAAACACCTGCTCAAGAAAAAATCTACTAGCCATATGCAACGGTACTACCGACCGACAATAGTACCAGAATTTCAACATCGGTAGTGCCGGTATTTTCAATCTATAGGAAAAATCCAAAAACACATGCTCTAAAAAAATATATCGCACTCAAAGGTGTGGTACTACCGACCGATGGTAGTACCAGCTTCTCCACTACGATAATATCAACAAAACACATTCATAAATAATAGCATCATGCAATGAAGAGGTAGAGCAAGCGGGATTGAGGTATCAACACATGATGGACTCAAAGTATTATAGAACGGCAATCTACACTAGTAATCTAGTCTCTCAATCAAACACTGAGACCAGTAAGAGCCTAGGAACACATCCTTAGCCTATGCTAGTATTCCTTTACCTTGCACATCTACTTGGAGCTTTCACTTGAAGATGATCATCTTTTCTCCAAGTCTTGGTTCTTATTTTGTTCATTAACACATTATGAACTACCTTTACTTCGGGATCTTATCTTGATGCTCATCAACACATAATGATATCCTTCACCTCGAACCTTAACTTGATGACCATTAACATATGATATCATCCAAAGTCTTTATCATCATTGGACTTTACCTATTTTACCAACATGAAAAATATTAGTCCAACACATCCGGTTATCATTAATCACCAAAGTATACTATTAACACATAATGGAGGGCCTAAATCCTTTAATTTACTTCTTTAGTGATTGACGACAACCCAATTGCAAATAATTGAATTTAAATTAACATGAGTATATTACAACTACAAAATCTTTATATACTCAAAGGATGTGTTTCAAAATAATGATCCTCGATATATGTGGAAAAAAAGAAAGGAACCAATACTAATAAAACCTCAAGATATAGAATGAACTACCCTAGATTTGTGCATTCATATATATGTGAATTGGAAACAATATGCATATATCCTAACTGAAACTTTTGTAGAATTCACCCTGTATTTTATATCCAAAGAATACAATAAGATATAATAATATGACATCGGATATATACCTTCAAGATTTCTATTTTCCATCCTATTTAAACTAATCAATGTCATACTCAACAAAGGAATTAGCCTCACATTTAGATTTGTTATTAACCACCAAAACTAATATAATGGTGCTTGAAATTACAGCGATACAAACCTATGGCATGGATGGCTATAGAAACAGAAGATGTGATTAACCAAACTACACAACGAAGGCCTCTTAGGTGGAGTCAGATAGCCAAACCCAACCACCAAAAGACATATTATGATAATGTGCATAAGCCCCTGTGGTGGGGGCATTCCCAAAGATGGGAGGAAAAAATGTGTAGTCAACTTGAAGCTAGTTCTTTGAGAAGCACGATGACATCAATGAATAAGAGTCAATGTGGAGATTGTTAAATATGATGACTCATATATAGCCTTTTAGAATTTAGAAAGGTATGATAGATGAATCCTAATATAATTATAATTTATAATCCTAATAGGAGTAAGATTTCTATTTACTTTAGAGGAGAACTAGGGAGGCAATACAAACCTAGGGGCGGTCATGAAAAACCTAAGCAACTAAAAAGTCACAAGCCAACTCATCTAAAGTAAGAGTTGTATGAGAGGATTAGAGGCTAGATTACTTTTTAGAATTAGATTTTGTATAAAGTAAGGATCCAAAGGTTCTACGAGGTTCGAGAAATTGTGAGATAGCAACAATCTCTTGTACTCTTTGGAGGTTGTTGTAATACCCTAGCCCAAATTCGCTCAAAGCCGAACCCATCGTGGGGCGGGCCCATGTATGCATAGCTCTCCACTTACACTTTTGTCCTCGCTTTATATAAAATTGTTAACTCGGAGGTGCTATGTTTGAACCTAACCGGCATTATATACTAGTACAACTCACTTTATGGAAGCAATATGGGACTGATATAACCACCGTTTCACATAGACTTTCACATTAACGGGCCAGATATTACATTCACCCCTCCTTAAGAGTTGACACCATCGGCAACAAATACCTAGAACGACTCGTTGGTATACATCCGTATGTCCATGCCAGCGCATATGTTATTGCCATGTGTCTACTCTGGGACCACACGCGTCATGCACCATATGGGCTACATGGGCTTTCACATTAATGGATCAGAGTATTATAGTTATGTTTAAAAGAATTTGCGACCAACTTCGTCAAATCTTTTCTCTATCGTCGTTGTTGCTTTAACATCGTAATTTTGGTTTTTTCTTACGAGATTCATATTCTTTGTTTTTAAGACTGTGCATACTTATGCCTTATCTCATAAAACCTTAATCCGATCTGATGGTTGCTCCGTATAAAAGGAGATATCAAAATATAACCCGTCGCAAAGGAGACGGAAGCATGTGGACTGGAGACGGCGACGAAGGAGGAACTCGAGCATATTGAGTGTCAAAGCAGTCGCCGTCGTCTTCTGGGTCAGGGGTACGAAGCAACATTTGGGATTAGGGTACATAATAGGAAAGACGGGGGATAGGAGGTGAGATTCTTTAAAAAGGGCAATGGGATGCAGAGTTTTTTAAAAGTGGCATGTCAAGACCATGGGGCAACATGAACGCTGGACTCAATTGGCCACTGACCTCAAGCAGAACACAGACGTTGAATTTTTGTTACTGGAGCAGTAAGTTTTTTGGATTCGTTCTGGTGCTTTACAATGTATCTGTGCACATATGTTCTCATTTTCGAAGGAAAGACAGTAAATCTAACAGTGGGTAAAGTTATCACTTCTCAGCGATTGATATCTGATCAGGAAAGTCATGAACCCCAGGGTCAAGCAGCTGCTGCACAATGGCAGGCAATATATTATGGAAGGTACCAGTTTGCTGTTGCCACAAGGTTCAGCTTGTGCAATGCTTCATGGACAGGCACGATCGAGATGTAAGCGCTTTTGAGTAGTTGGCAGTGCATGACACACAAATTGCTCGCAGCAAACTGGTAGAAAAGTACATAGTGTTAACTAAAAAAAAAAAGATGGATTCCTTTAACACACGGGCTTAAATTCGATTAATGCCTAGCCTATCCTGGACAGATTCACCTACATATAGCACTTCGTCTACATTTTTATCGTCGTTTTATGTAAAAGAGTTAATTTAAAGGTGTTATGTTTGTTAGAAATGAGATCTAAGTGGTCTATTTATCTCTAATGCTAAAACTACAAAGAATAGTACCATATTGCTAGTTGAGAGAGGAGAATGTCAACTTAAAAGGGAGAGCTCCCACCATGCCTTGTAATGAGGCATATGGAGGGTGAGGAGCACGGCTAAAGTCACACGCACACGCGCGCGTGTATTTCGCGAATTACCGCGTATTTTCGCTTGTTTTTCCACGTGAGGCAAGGAGAGCGGGATCTCCAAACCGTTGCCGCTGCGAGAACCTGCACGGGGGCGGCAATAAGGTTTCGGCAGCGCAACTGTGCGATCGCTCAAACTCTTCATCTTGCTATTGGACGATCCACGACGTCGACTACTTCGGTCGGTCGCTACTGCGCTGTTTCTTTTTCGTCATCAAGCTCATCGTAAGAATTCTTCTATTTTCCCTCAGTTCATTTCGTACACAACATTTCTAGATCTACTTTTCATAAATATGTGGTATCTTCTGTCTAACCTGTTGTGTTTAATTATTTTGGAATTATGTTTCATATTCAAATCTGAAATTAAAATAATACCTAGATCTCTAACAATGTTTAGATCCAACAGATACTATATACTACTACAACTTACTTTATCTCTACTATATAAAACAAGAGTTTCTTTCCGCGTCACTTCATCAAAATTACTCATCTTTGCCGCTGCTATTTAATTATCCACCTTTGTCACTGCTCTTTAATTACCCACATTTGCCATTGTTAGTGCTCTTTGCAAATAAATTTTTTATCGCAAATTGAGTTTCCGTTGCAACGTACGGGCACATGGCTAATGTAAGTAATGTGTGACTAATCCCACAACCTCCACATGAGTTATATGTGTTTTCACATAAATAGGCTAGAGTATTACACTCACCACCCTTAAGGGCTAACACTCTCGTCATCATACTGTATACACGGCAGATACTCAGAACCACTCTCGGTACACGTCCACACGTCTAGTACTAGCATATATGTCGTACCGTGTGGCCACTCTGGACCCACACGCGTTATATGCCATATACCAGTGCCCCTATGCCGCACTTGTCCAAACAGTGAAGGTTGACACTCTTATACTATCTGTAACATTCTGACCTAAATTCACTCAATGCTCAGTTTATCCATAGGACGGACCTGCGTACACATAACACCCCTTACATATAGGCCAGAATGTTACACTCTTTTTTTTTTTTAAATTCCCTTCGCATATATCTAGTGTTGTTACACGCCATATATCGGAAAACTTGCTAAAGATTAGCCCCAACGTGGAGCAAGCATACGCAGTTGTTAGTTTGGGCCTTTGTCCTTGTTTCACCTAGAAGGTTAACCCGTAGTTGCTAGTTTTGATTTTATTGGGTTTATATGTTACTCAAACTCATCTGTAATAATAATAATAATAATAATAATAATAATAATAAGTTTATGGTGGAGACGACAGAGGTATGTTCTTACCTCTCACCTTCTTAAAAAAACATCTAACAAAATAGTAATCACCTTAACAAACAAATTAATTTCTAACAAATTTCTTTTATTCCAACAACCTCCTCCCTTTCACAATTTCTTTTCTGTGGTTTGACGGTTGCCACCATAAGGGTGGAGCTTTAGTAGACCTCATCATTGTTTGGTTCGTCTTCATCGTCGTCATCATTGTTTGGTTCGTCTTCATCGTCATCATCGAGTGATGCCACCTTTCCCAGTGATTTCGGAGCTTAATTCGGCCATGGGTGGTGCGACACTAGAACAACAACGCAGGCCAATGTGTGGTGGCACAGTGGCGCCTGGCCCGACACAACAACTGAACCATGGGCGCGGGGTAGGCCATGTAGGATGTCGGAGCCGCAGCATGAATTGGGGCGGAGTGCCGGAGTTCATCAGGGCGCCAAAATGGAGACCACGGCATGCCATAATCCCAGGCTCCTAGCCACGCGAGAGCAACTAATGTGATATGGTAATATGGTTTTTATTATGGAATTGCTAGGAACCAGACGTCCGATTTTTCTGGACGCTACAATATTTTTTTTTACTTGTGAAACATTTTTTTCTATATGTGAAATATTTTCCTTCGATAACAGTAAAAATATCGATCCGGATCGTTACAACATTTTTTTCCTATATGTGAGACATTTTCCTTCAATAACAATAAAAATATGCGAGCAAAAAAATATTACAGACGTTGAAAAATAATGTTACACCGAGTGTCCGATGAAACATACTAAGATCGGACGTCTAGGTTAGTTCTCGCCTTTTTATTATCATGGACATTCAACTAGTTTAGAATGGTATTCTGGTTTATATTAATAACACATCATTAAAGTATATAGGTACTCAAGTCTTCGGGTCGATCAATGTGCTGGGCTTCTACATCTTTTTCATCGGATTCTTCAGATCTAGTGCCGGTAGGGATGAAAATAAAATAGAAACAGTCAGTAAATGGTTGTTTTGTTTCTGTTTCTATATTTTTTTACCGGTAACGGAAATAAAGTTGAAAATCCAGAAACGGATGTGGAATGGAACGGAGCGAATACGGAAACGAAAGTGAAAAATTCTATAAGAATATAGTCTATAATCGCAATATACATGACTGCAAAAATAATGTAACTAATTTCACCTCCAAAGCGGATACAAGAACAATGTTATTTCACTGGTATCACTAGAAAGTTTTTTTTCTCAAGTTTGTACTCACTATTTGTCCTCTAGATCAGACCATCATGTCTTTCTCTATATCATTATCATCGATATCCTTTTGGTCCTCCAGCTATAAAGGTGTAACACTCTAAAATTTGCATATTATTGTTCAATGTTTTTTATGATTTTGTAAGATTTATTTTGGATTTTTTGGAGTTTACAAATGCTATTTTGCTATTTTTAGATTTATAGAATTAATTTATTCATAAAAATTGAAAATAAAATTATGCTAGAAATAATTTTCTAGGTTCAAAATGTTCTAAAGTATTTTTGAGAATTTTTTTGAAATTTTGAACTCTATTTGATATTTTTATAAATCTATTTGTATTTTTAAAATTATTTTAATTCAAAAATAAATGTAAATTCTCCCTTCTCCTTTTTGGGCTAAGTGGGCCAAGTTTCCAATGAAATTTTCGGTTTCACTTATATGGGGTAGGGACGCTGCGCATCAGTGCTAGCATTAACTGCGCGATTTTGAGCAAAGGAGGTGTGGCAGCTAGAGTTTCAAAAATTCCAAATTACTGTGGCGTCTTTTAACCCTAAAGCTACCACCCTCTCTTTATATAGATGTCCCACAATAGGTTTCTACATTAGAAACCCATTAGGAACGGAAAACCCATTAGAATTCGGATCACCATCTCAATTAGGTCCCAACCTTTTAAGCGTGCGACTCTATAGGTTCACGTATATTTGGACATGACTCGAGTACTCTTATTCGACCATTAATCGGTAGCAATCTCTAGCAGGACGTGCTGACTCCCGAGTATATATAAAGATCATATCGAACGAATCTTAACAATGCTTAGTTATATGCATTTTTCTTTGCCTCATAATATCGGTCCAACTCAACGCGAGCATGTGCTATCCTTGTTTAGTTAGCTTGACTATTTTTTCTCGATTATGTGACTCATAATCACTAACAAAGGTTAACTCTTTATCCACAAGTAGCATAGCCATGAATTTTCGGAATCCAACCACTCAAAAGACCTAGAGATATCTCTCCCATTGCGTGAAGGGGCAAATCTCATCTTGATCGACCATACCTCGTAGTATGCTTCATGACAAGCCCGAAAATTATCTTTATAACTACCCAATTATGGAGTAGCGTTTGACAACTCTAAAGTAAGTCATTACACATATCGAGAGTATACGTCAACCTCAAATATGAGGATATAGCATACATATTGTATATGAGACCAACTGATGATAAGTAAGATTATAACGTTCTCGCAGTGTCTCAAGGTAGATCAATTCAACTCCATGTTCTGTAACACATATCAATATTATTGGTTTGATATCTTTATATCTATAACCTATGAAACATGGTCATCAACTAATACACATGCTAATCTATTCATATGTATTCTAATATGTTTATCAACTAGAGATCACTTTATAATAATTATCACAAAATCATATATAGAGTTTCATAAACAAGTCATGTACTTGATAATAAATAATAATGGCATTATTCAAGGAACAAGATAATAAATCATGAATATAAGGAAATATGATCATTTCTATAATTATCTCTAGGGTATATCTCTAACAACTAGGTGAGCTAGCATTGAAGGCGACACTACACCTAAATACATAACGGGCAAAGGAAATCCAACGAGAGACTCATCGCAAAACAAAAAGAAAAGAGCCAACAAACTAAATATAGAGTGAAATTTGGGCCAAGGTATTACAGATGGTATCAAAACATTAATATTTACTGCAAGGGCGCATCTGGGATAGTAGAGCAGGCTATGCATATGGTGCATATGGGCCCAGAATGCACACATAGCATGTCATATGTGTCAGCATTGGACATACGAACATTGTTAATGGAATGCCCATGTGGCTCATTCGAAGCGGTGATAGGATTAGTTCCATAGTACTTCTCTAAAGAAAGTTGTAGTATATAATGTCTGTTGAATCTAAACATAGTACATCTGGATTAACCATTTTACACGAAGTAAGAATGAAAGTTAAGGGAGCTACTATATATATATGTGTGGATACATCCCATAAATGAGCTAGACATTGAGCGAAATTTAAACATAAGTGTTACACACCCTTTTAGCCATCTCTTTGTTGCTGGGACTCAATAGAACTTGTGTCGTGTCTTTGTTGATTTTTGTAATACGTTCACATATTTTAAGATTCTAAATCTATAAACTTTAGCCAACGATTAGTCTAATAATATATAGATTATATGACACAAAAGTGATACTATTATATTCATATTTAAAAGTACTTTCATATGATTATAATTTTGTAACTATGAACAAAGTATTATAAAATAAATTAACAGTCAAAGTTTAATTTAAAGACCGCACCAAATCATACTGTGTCTTATAAAAATCATCGGAGTAATTCATTTGGGGCTAACTTATTTGGTTGAATTTTATGCGCACGAATTGACGACTTTGACGACAGAACGAGATTATCCATACTTTAGGCACACTTTTATTCGTGTACTGTACAATACATCCCCCATTAACTATCCCCTGCCGTATATACCAGAGACGTAAATACGGGCTATATACATATCAAAAACGTGAATGGCGTCGCTGCTAATCCATGTGAACTCCATTTTCCAGTGAACTAATGTCTTATTTGGTAGAGTTTTAGATCTCAGTTTCATTTCAGATCTAAAACTTGTAGATTAAAATAAAGTAAATTAAATTTATATTTTTAATTTAAAATATAAATAAAATAACATATCTAAACACTTTTAATCTGTACCCAACGCAGCCTAAATCTCCGGATTAAATCCACGATAAAGGTTATTGCCTTTATAGCAGGTTACACGTGGGCGCATAAAGCTACTCTGCTTTTCCCTCTTGTCCCGGCCAATTCGACGAGTTGTCATTTTCGGCGCGTCCTTGGTCGTAGCTCCAAGGACGAGGTGGACGGGAGATGGGGTCGTGCAACTAGGACAGGACTATCGCTGGGCTCAAATTAAAATCGATTTGATTAGAGTAGTAATAAGTTTAAAATTAAAATAAGTTTATTTGGGGTGAAAAATATTAACGAGGCTTGGCTCTATAGTATAATAGTACCTCATTTTCTCGATTTTGAAATAACTAATCAAATGATAAATAAAATAACTTTACATGAATTATGTCAGTTTATCTGGTTAAGCATAAATAACATGGTAAATAAACAGACCGCGCTGCTTGCAAAAAACGCAACAGCGAGATGAGGCCACCACGGGAGTTGGACAACGACAATGCGTGGTCCCCGGATGCCGCACGGCCATACGAAATCGGACACGGAGCCGCTGCAGCCGCGGAGAAATTGCACGTCATTAATGTGTCCACGAAGATCAGCAACCGAAATGGATTGTCGAGGAGAAAATTTAGCCACCGCTTTACCGAAGCCGATCCGCTGCCATTAATGTGTCCACGAAGGCGAGCCAAAAAAACGGGCACCCATCATACAGCAAGGATAGAGTAGGCACCAACTGGCAGCAGCCGCCTCCTGTCTAGCTAAGGGTCTGTTTGGTAGAGCTCCAGATTCCAGTTTTACCTGAAATTTAAAACTTATAGGGTAAAATAAAATGAATTAAATTTATATTTTTTTGTCTAAAATGTAAACAAGATGATCTATCTAAACATTCTTAATGTACTCACAGTTTCAGCTTCACGAATCTGATAAAACTAGAATTTTCAGTTTCACCAGATTTTCGAATCTAGAGAAGCTGAATCCCTATCAAACACACCCTAATAGTGACCACCTCCGCTGTGTTCCCACGCGTGCATTGAGCTCCTCCCATATGTGGTTTCCATGGAGAAGATGAAGATGATGATGAAGAAGAGCGCGCAGCCATGGAAGTTGGTGGCGGCGGCGGCAGTGGCCTTGACGTTCTTTGCGGTGGCCGCCGGTGGCGTGGTGGCGGCGGCCGCGCCGCGGCGGATCCTGGTGGACACGGACATGGACACCGACGACTTCCTCGCGCTGCTCTACATCCTCAAGCAGAACCGGTCCGAGTTCGACGTCAAGGTTGGTGCCATGTAATTCTCTTCTCGTACCACGTGTACCCCAGCATAGCCTAGCTTTCGTCGATCTCTCCGAGGCAAATCACCAATCGATTGGACGGTGATTTCGTCCATGCAAAACTCCCATCTCCCCCTGACGGCATGGCGTAAATACCGGAGGTACGCACGCACGAATCTGCGGTGGAGATTGAGCAACGCACGATCTCATTCACAGGGTGAAAAGATTGAACATCTCATCGTATCTCGGTTTCCCGATGGAAAATGGTCCATCTCCAATGAAACTCACACGCATGCTGAGTTTCATTCGATTGGCTGCGTTTTCATTGCTGATGATTAGGTGAAGAAAAGGTGGATGCAGATAGGACAACGATGGCGCATCTTGGCCTTTGACTATGTTGATTCTACTAGTAGCATATTTCAACGCCATGTGTCCATTTGATGAAGCATATCTCCAAAGAGTGCAGAAATAAGCTAATTATAGTGATGCATCCTCTCTCTCTCTCTCTCTCTCTCTCTCTAGACTGCCTGAGTGGTAACAAGTAATAAGTTAATCTTGCTGTGATATGAACACTGCAGGCCATTACCATCAACGCGAACGAATGGTGCGACGCCGGGCACGGCGTGAACCACCTATACGACATCCTCTACATGATGGACCGCGACGACATCCCGGTCGGCGTCGGCGGCGACGGCGGGATATCGGACGCCGGCGGCATAAGCCCGAACGTTGGCGGCTATCTACCACTGATAGACCAGGTAACAACAACACATTATAGTTTACACCATTCTTGAGCAGAAGTACAACCGTGCAAGAATGCAAGTTGTCCTTTTCTTTTCTTTTCATGAGCTGCTAAAACGTGCGCAGGGCATATCGACGGCCGGCGGCTGCCGGTATCGGCAGTCGATCCCTCTGGGGCGCGGCGGGCGGCTCGACATCGACACCAACTCCGGGGTCAGGAGGGGCTTCCTCCCACAGGGAAGCCGGCAGTACAGGCCGCTCCGGCAGCCCACGGCGCAGCAGGTGATGGTGGACACGGTGTCCGCGGGCCCTACCACCGTGTTCCTCTTCGGGTCGCACACGAACGTCGCGCTCCTCCTCATGACGCACCCGCACCTGAGTCGCAACATAGAGCGCATCTACGTCTCCGGCGGCGGCGTGAGGTCGGCGAACCCGACGGGCAACCTATTCACCGCCTACGCCACCAACCCGTTCGCGGACTTCAACATATTCGGAGACCCTTTTGCTGCCTATCAGGTACGTAGGAAATCAAGTACATCGTCACCTTGCAAGACCGTATGATTACGAGGAATATCCATAGTTTACAGTCACTCCGTCCAAATTTATAAAACATATTTTTTTTATATGCAGGATAAGAAGATATTAAAAATGACTAGATTACCCATAATTATTACAACTAAGTACTATATATATACTCAATGTATGCATATAGAGAATAAAAGTAAAGATTGATATTTATTAAGGTATAGAGA
Source organism: Guadua angustifolia (assembly GCA_036346375.1). Taxonomy (NCBI): domain Eukaryota; kingdom Viridiplantae; phylum Streptophyta; class Magnoliopsida; order Poales; family Poaceae; genus Guadua; species Guadua angustifolia. The sequence continues at coordinate 33,663,797 of CM070509.1, read as the reverse complement.
AATATCATATTAATTTTGCATCGGTATATTTATAAATAAGACTATTTAAAAAATAAATCTTATAAACTTAGACAAGTAGATTTGTGAACTGTGATTTCTTCTGCATTGTTTCGCTTCAATGACCTAGCGGAGTAATTAAGTGATGTCAAATGCGTGGTTGTCGTCAGGTGTTTCACTCCGGCATTCCCATCACACTCATTCCTCTTGATGCGACCAACACAATTCCGGTCACCGAGGAATTCTTTTCTGAATTCCGACGGCGTCAGCGAACGTACGAGGCACAGTACTGTTTCCAGTCGTTAGAACAGGTTTTGTTGAGACTGAGAAGATGGCCCAGCGAAGATGGTAACGCGGCAAGTTCAAAGTTCAAACTCTTCTATTTTTCATTCTTGTAAAAGTACCATTTCGTATGGAATTAGTATTGCATTCTAAGTTTCTTTCAATCTCCATGTCTAATCTTATTATTTCTACATTGTCCTAATGCAGAGCTATTACATGTGGGATACCTTTGCGGCCGGCGTGGCTCTCTCTAGCATGCGCAACGGCGAGATTAATGGTGGAAATGATTTTGCCGAGCTCGAATATATCAACATCACAGTGATAACTTCGAACAAGCCATACGGTGAGCGTGACGGCTCGAACCCGTTTTTCGATGGCCGTGCAACTCCCAAATTTGATCTGAAAGATGGTGGAGTTCACAGTGGACATGTTCAGACTGGAATTAGAGATAGCTTCTGCCTGGTGCCCGGAAGCAACAGAGGAAGATGCGAGGTAATAAATATATGTTGCTAAATGATCTTTATGCGACTGTTTTCGGGTAATTTTGGCAGTTCTTCTGGACATGGTATGATCCATTCAGTTCACTAAGACTGAATGTGACTCGTTCATTTGGACTCCATGACTCTCCGGTTGGTGCAGCAAGAGTTTCAAATGTAGTGTCCTGCATGCAAAAAATTGTCTATGTATGAGATCGTAACTCTAAAATTCAACTTTCATTTCTCCTTAGGATGGATACACCAAGGAAGTTTCTGGTCCAGAAGCAGTCCGGATTCGTGTTGCCACAAGCGCGAAGCCTAACACGGGTAAAAATAGCTCACTCGATAAGGAATTTTTCAAGAGCTTCTTAGAGGTAAGAAGTATATGTTTGGCATGCCATTCCTTGCTCGTCTATGAGCTGTTTTCTCACAACCTTTTCTTTTTTCACAGAGAGGGAGAGAAAAAAAAAGACAAAATTATTTGTTTAGCTTTCTCGTTTTGGCTTATAGCTTAAAGTCAACATTTTGATTTAGATAGCTTAAAATCAGTCCACTTTTATACGTAGTAGAGGTGGGTATTTGTAATCTAACTTTAGTTATGTTAGTCCAAAAAAACCCTCAATAAGAAAAAAAATCTCTCCAATGGCTTTAGTTTTTAGTTATATAAAGGTTTATGACTTTTGAAAAAAAACCTGTTAAAAAGTCGTCTCTTTGTTTAGACTTTGACTTTTTAGCTTTTAAACTAGACAAAAACCTAAACAAACAAGGCCTAAGACATGAACATCTTTTCAATGTTTTGTCTAACCAAAATTCATGCTCAGAATATAGTATTATGATCAACTATCAATTAATATATTCACAAAAAATTTAGATTTCTGGCAATAACTAAAATGTTCCTTGCAGGTTCTAAATCTACCTAAAAACGCTGGGCGTTTCAACATCAGTACACAGTTTCCATATTACAGAGAAGTTCTTTACAAGCCGAATTTCAGAAATGTGCGCAGGGGGAAGCCAGTCATTTTTGACATGGACATGAGCCCTGGAGATTTCGTTTCCCTTATATACCTCTTGAAGGCACCTAGAGAAGTAATAGATCTAAAGGTGAGGAAAACAATTATATATGACAAATGCGTTCAATAAACAAAATGATGTGCTCTCAGTTCTCATACAACCAAATGCATTGGTTCTTATGTACTCCACTTTGACTATATCAAAGAAACATCATTTTATTGAAATGTTTTAGGGGGTTTTGGTCAATGGCAATGGCTGGGCAAGTATGGCGAGCATTGACATCGTTTACGACATTCTACATATGATGGGCCGTGACGACATTCCAGTCGGCCGTGGCAATACCACTGCATTGGGCACTCCAACTCTTGGATGCAACAATTCTTATGCTATTCCCCATGGTAGTGGTGGATTTGTTGATTCAGACACACTTTATGGACTAGCTCGGTCACTGCCAAGGAGTCCTAGAAGGTAATGCTTTTGCATCGAATTCATATGAATGCTTAGGCTATGGACAATAAGGTCACTTCAGTTTACTATTAATATGTACACATCATTTTTGTTCTATATGAAAGAGTGAGAAAAGAAGAGAGAGAAGAGAACCATCTCTTATTAAATAGCCAGCACCACACGGGAAAATATGTGCTATCACCGGTTAAAAGCCAGTGTTGGAGCTGGCACGAGCGACTGTTAGTATTGAAGTTAATATCTTGCCAATAGCCACAAAGATGAAGTTAGTGTTGAATGTTCAAATTAAATACTTTAGTGTTTCTCTAGAGATAACTTTAGAGATAATTATTGTACAAAGTGGCTTTACTGTTTACTCTAGATAACATAGATGAGAGATGGAGTAAATAGTTGACTTTGTTATTGCACTTACTCTAATGCAAGAATTGGACAAAATCATTTACATGGTTATTCATTGCATGATCAGATACACTCCCGAAAATTTAGACCATCCAGAACGTCGGCAGCCGCTGGCTTTCGAAGTTTGGCAGTATGTCAGGAAGCAACTTGACCCAGATGACAAAATCACTGTTCTTACAAATGGACCTCTCACCAATTTGGCCAACATTTCACTCTATGACAGGGATGCAAGCTCTGTGATAGAGGTCAGTTGTTTCCTATCTTCAGACCCCTAGGTTTCATCTGACATGAATTCATCTGTGAAGATTGATCTAATCTTAATAAACACATTTCTCCCTATGCAGAGAGTTTATATTGTTGGTGGACTCATCAGAGATGGCGGTGATGAGAAGGGGAATGTGTTCACTGTTCCATCGAACAGATATGCAGAGTTCAACATGTTTCTTGATCCACTAGCTGCAAAAACAGTACTAGAATCCAACCTGAATATCACACTCATTCCTCTTACTGCGCAACAAAAAGCTGCTTCATTTGGAGCTGTCCTGGAAGCGTTGGAGAATACCCAGCAAACTCCTGAATCAGCTTTTGTCTATGGGTTGTTCTCATTATTGAATGAACTTCAGAAGGAGCAGAATTTGTATCACCATATGGTAACTGGCTGTAATTCATTCTGTTTCTTTTTGCTAATTTTTGATACTTCGTATAATACTTATTTATTTCCTACTTCTTTTTCTGTGTAAATTCTCATGTTTTCAGGATATATTTCTGGGAGAAGTTCTTGGTGCAGTTTACATGGTTCAAGGATCCGATTTGGAACCCTCAGTGAATCTGAAGCCAATAAGCGTCATCGCCAACACAAACAAAAGCACAGATGGGCAGATTGTGATCAGCAAGCAGAGTGCAAAGCTGGTAAAGGTATTAAGTGATTTCAATGGTGAAATATATTACAACCGATTGGCAAATTATTTAGCAAACAAGAAGCAATCTGCCGTTGTTGGGAGCTTTGAAGAACAAAAGGCAATTTGGAGCAGGCCGCCAAAGAATTCAGGGCCTTACATAGAAGAGGATAGGTAAATTTTTGTAGTAATACTTGTGGCGATCCGCATAATTAGCCCAGAGTAATGACCGTAATATCGTTATTACTCTGAGATAATTACATGAATCTCGATATACTAACTAATCAAAACATCAAGAGCACCTATCATTTTATCATTTAATACACCGTGTTCATAGTGTTGCAGCAGAACAATAATTAGAGATTGAAATGGAAACTTATTATAGTCCATTGCCACGCAGGCTACAGGTCCAGTACATTAATTATACATGAGATCCAAATACAACAAAAAATATAATACAAAAGTACTAACTACTCTAAAAGACTGACGGAAATTGATGCATTGCATAATCATCAACCTAGCCCTCCTGATAATCCATCTACCCGTGGTTTTGATCCTGTGGATGACCATCATCCCATGCCTCACTGTCTAACCCATTGGGATCTATGTCCCAACTATACACTTGTCAACAGGAGCATTTCTCTAAGTAAATGGGGATTTAGTAAGAGTAAGTATAAAAATGCTTAGCAAGCATTAATAACAAAATGTACCGTATGAAATTTTACCAACCTCCTCTCAAATCCATTTTCAGGAAAATACAATTTTATTAGTAAAACGTGAGTTTTCTATTTTAATTATAGAAATTTCTACAAACACTCATATATGAGGTAGACCTAACTTCCTAAACCTCCAATCCAGGGGACAAACATGATTTCATGATTTGATTCTACGCAGGTTTATACAACTTTACTCATAGTGACCTCATCTTGTGAGGCCCAGAATGTTTATCACTATTCCTGCATTAGATCTTCAACCCTAGTAGCCAACGAGCAGTGGTGTCTTCGACTGTTCCCCACTTATCCTTAGCATACCAGTTGTACTGTGCTACCGCAGCAATACTGATACTCAACCCAAGGATTTAAATATAGCGCCTTAAAAAATCTCAGCCCATAGCTGAGTTCTAACAATTTTTAGCCTATAGCTGAATTCCAAACTATTAGCCCATAGCTGCGTTCTAAAATCTCAGCCCATAGCTGATTTTCCATCACTCCAACCCATAGGTGAATCTCAGCTCATAGTTGAGTCCTACATTATCAACTCATAGTTGAGTCCTATGATCTTTGCTCATAGCTGAGTTCCAATCACTTCAGTCCATAGTTGAATCTCACAATCTATGTTCTCATCGGGCCTTCCGGTCTACCCAGCTACCACCCCTAGTTACCTACTCATATCTAATATGAAGATCATAATACTTTCATAAGATAACCTTTTCTGATCGATTTCACACCTATGGTTGATACTGTAAATATGCCTTATTGCCCAAATGTAATTGTTTATCTATATATCATAGACTATGTAGAATGCCCCACCAGCAATGCCCATCTGTAGGCACTCTCTACCCACCTTATACACACATACACACACACGTCATTCCCATGGCTGAGTTTAGGGATGAAAACGGAATGAAAATGATCGTTACATGGTCGTTCTATTTTCGTTTCCACATCTTTAATCGGTAACAAAAATGAAATAGGAAACCCCAAAAAAGGATACAGAAATGGATAGTGACGGAAACGGTTGTGAAATGGAATAGATATGGAAACGAAAGTGAAAAATTCCACAAGAACATAGTACATGATCACAATATACATGACCGCAAAAGCAATGTAACTCATTCCACCTTCAAGACGGACACAAGGACGAGGTTATGTTCATCGGTATCACTAGAAAGTTTTTTCTCAAGTTTATCAGCTAAAGGCTCGCTATTTTCTCTAGATCAGACCATCATGTCCTCCTCTATACTATTGTAATTGACATCCTCTTGTTCCTCCAACTATAAAGGTGTAACACTCTAAAATTTGCATATTATTGTTCAATGTTCATTTATGATTTTCAGAGATTTATCTTGGATATTCTGGAGTTTATAAATATCATTTTGCTATTTTTAGATTTATAAAATTATTTTATTCATGAAAAATGAAACCAAAATTATGCTAGAAATGATTTTCCTAGGTTCAAAATGTTCCAAAGTATTTTTGAGAATTTTTTGGAATTTTTGAACTCTATTTCATATTTTCTATAAAGACATTTGTATTTCTAAAATTATTTTAATTAGAAAATAAATATAAATTCTCCATTCTCCTTTTTGGGCCAAGTGAGCTAAGTTTTTGATGGAATTTGGAATTTGCGGTTTCATTTATACGGAATATCCGTTTTTGTTTCTGTTTTCGTCGGAAATGGCTCTCTCTTTCGGTTTCCATTTCTAACAAAAAAAATTTCATTTCTATTTCCATGCCGACATATTGTGTTTCCAATTTTGAAAAAAGGCTTTCATTTCCGTTTTTCTCCAAAACGATCGGAAATTCCGTTTCCGTTTTCATCCCCAACTAAATTCCAGTAGTTCAGCCCATAGCTGAATTGCCACAACCAAACCATTTATTCCATCAACTTTCAATTTAAGGTTTTCTTTAAAAGAGTTTTACAGTGCATTGATGATAATACATATAAACAAATACATTTGATTGAATTTATATGATCAAGGAAACTTGCATAGAATTGTGTAAAAATAATCGTCCTCACTCGTATTATGAAAATGACCTCTGTCGGATTTAATTCAATTTATGAAATTAATGAATATTATATTTCAGATAATTATCAAATTATTATATATTTTATGATGTCCAACCTTTCCTGAGTTGATTTAAATTAATACAGATATATTGCTTATTTTATTATTCACTTTATTAATTCTTATTCAGATGTTAATTCATCCTTACCACCACTACTGTTATTTTTAGCATTATTTTACTATTTCTCCTTTTTAATTATTATGCAGCTATTAATTCTGATTGCTATTTGTTCCTTCTTTGAGATTAGCTAATTATTATAGCGAATTCTTATTTGGATTACTGCAATCGTGAATATCTTAAGTATATGCACGTATTTAGATATACCCCTTTTTCTCCCTTTTTTCTATTTTCCCCTTCTACCATATTTTCTTTTCTATTTCTCTTCCCATTTTCTTTTTCTTTTTATCTCTTTTCTATTTTCCCCTTCTACACATACCATTAATAATTCAACCTCATTGCAGAACAACATGTGTTACCATAACTATAGGATCAAGAATAACCGACTAAAAGGAGGTGAATAGGAGGTTTTTAAAATTCTTCATCTCTAATTGCAATAAATAGAATTCTACTCAAAAATTACAATTTTTGACAATTAATTCTCTAAGTGGACTGACAACCTACACTAAGTAAGGATACAATTTTAGTCACAAGATTACTATACTAAAATGCTAGCAATGTAAATTTCATACAAGAATCAAGAAATCAAACCACCAAGGAGAATGACATAAGAATTTATCTCATGGTCTCAGAGACTTGCCGGTCTCCTCTAATCCACGTTGAGGAAGTTTGATCAATTTCAAGCCGGCTCCAATCATATGAGCCTCCCTCGATCACTTGGCAGTTCTTCCTCGCTTTGGGTAGGCAAACTTCGGTCTTCACACGCTTGCCGGGGATTCTCACAAACTTCGTCGAGGAGCTTATCGAGCACCAACTCATCCAAATCGTCTAGGATGCAGCAACCTCCAAAAGTAATAAATTTTGACTATCACTTGAGGTTTATCAAGTGTCTAAATGGCTTAATTTAATACCCACGCTTGATTTTTCTCTCAACTACTTACAAAAAGTGAATTGTATGAACTAGAATAGTAGAGAAGCAAGTAAGGGCTCAAGAGTACCTCTATGTTGCAGGTGGGGGTGAATTTATAACCCTCACCAACAGACTAGCCGTTAGGTCTAACGGTCGACTATAACATTTAATGCACTGACAGACTAGCTGCTGCTATAGTAGGCCAGCACTACCACCCCATGGAGGTGGTACTGCCGCTCGGCCGACACTACCAGTCCTAAATGGGTGGTAGTGCCAGTCGGCACAACCCTGAAAGACACCCTCCGAATATATCTCATCATTTGTAGAATGGTATTGCCGCCTCATGATAAAGATCAAGCACCCCTATGGCGATAGTGCCAACCATAGCAAAAGGGAAAAGTATTTTTTTTGCAAAGAGATTTTTAGGAAAATGCAAATATCTTTCATATGAGCATCGAATTGAGCCATTTTCGCTAAAAACATCAAGTTATTAGCCAAGAGTCTCTCTTAGTAGTACGGCGCCTTAATCTAGTAACCCCATCTTTTCTCGAAAACAACGAGATTGGCAAAAGCTATGAAAATATCCTTAGTTTTATACCTTGGCTTTTTAGCTTGACATGATGATCATTTTTGTTGTTTTTTCACTCTATTTTCATACTTCATCACGTTCCATGTCTAGGACAAACATGTTTTCAATATACTTAAAGAAAATGTTAGTCCTTACCAAAACCAACACAAATTTGGGGGCCTGGATGCTTTCAATAACTCAACATCATCATATGACAACACATGACATACTAATTCCATTAACATATTCTATATTCCATTAGTTAAGATTAACTTTGATATTTCAAAAGACATGCGTCATACACGACATGTTGATCTTAAATAGCAACCAACTAGTAAGAAACCATCCTAGGGTAACAATAATCATGGCATACAAATGAAGAGATGGGTATATTCGAATTGGGTTGAATAACTAAATCCCAAACTATTTTTAAAGCAGTTCTACGCATAAAATATCATGCATAATTTATATCAACATAGCAATTTGTAAAACTAGGTCCAAAATGATTGAAGCACAACTTGCCTTAGAAAAGATCTTGTTCTTACTCTAGACCTTGGTCTTAAGTCAACAATTCTCTCTCGGATGCTCCAAGCACATCGATGTCTACGTGTAACACGAGAAAACACCAAAATAGAGAGCAAAAAAAATTAAAAATCAAATAAAATTTACCATTAAATAGATATCAATTTTATAAATTTTTAAAAATTTGAATCACCTTAATTGTAGCTTGTACAAAGAAGAATGGGCTCTCGAAAAATTAAAAATCATAATTTTTTGAATCATTTTTGTATTAAAAACCCCTTTATGACGTCATGCTGACGTCAGCGTCACCTCAGACCAACCACAATCTCAAGATAGACTTAGCTCCCGTAGCCTCCAATTCAAGAGGCAGGCATGAATTTATGATTTAACCATGCGCCGGTTTATACCACTTTACCCATAGTGACCCTATCCTATGAGACCTTAGAATATTTATCTTATTCCAGTATTAGATCTTCAACCTTATTAGTCAACGATTAGTGATGTCCTCGACTGTTCCCCACCTACCCTCAACATACCAGTTGTATTGTGCTACCGCAGTAACACTGATACTCAACCCAAGGCTTTAAATATAGCACCCCAAAAAAATCAGCCCATAGCTGAGTTCCAACAGTTTTAGCCCATAGCTGAATTCCAAACTATCAGCTCATAGCTGATTTTCCATCACTCCAGCCCATAGCTAAGTCCTACATTCTCAACCCATAGCTAAGTTTCAATCACTTCAGCCCAAAGTTAAATTCCAACAGTTTTAGCCCATAGCTGAATCTCACAATCTGTGGTCTCACCGGGCCTTCCGGCCTACCCGGCTTCCACCCCTAATTATCTACTCATACCCACTGGGAAGATCATAATACTTTCAAAGGATAATCTTTTCTGGCCGATTTCACGCACTATGGTTGATATTGCAAATACAGCTTATTACCCGAGTGTAGCCTATGTAGAGGACTCCGCCAGCAATGCTCATCTCAAGGCACTCTCTACCCACCTCATATATATATACATCATTCCAAATACCTTTAGCCCATCGCTGAATTCCATGCATTCAGCCCATAGCTGGATTGCCATGCTTTAGCCCATGGCTGAATTCCAGTGCGTTCAGCCCATAGCTGAATTGCCACAATCAAACCGGTCATTCCATCTACTTCCAATTTAAGGTTTTCTTTTAAAAGAGTTTTACAGTGCATTGGTGATAACACATATAAACAATCACATTTGATTGACTTTATATGATCAAGGAAACTTGTCTGGAATTGTGTAAAAATAATCGTCCTCAGATTCTAAAAATGACCTCCTATCGAATTTAATTCAATTTTTGAAATTATGAAATATTATATTTAAGATGATTATCAAATTATCATGTATACTTTTATATAAAGCTGAAGACATTGGCGCCCTCTCAGGCGTGCCATGTCACCTCCATCGCGAAAATTTCCTCCAAAAAATTAGAAATTGAGTTCAGGTCCTTCCGTCGATTTTTAACAAAATAACCTAAAAAAATTAAAAATATGTTTAGGTCCCTACGCGGTTTACGTTCAGGTCCTTATGTCGATTTTTAACAAAATGGACCCGAGAAAAAACAAAATTATGTTTAGGTCCCAAAAAAACATTTTTTTAGCTAAATTGATCAAAAAACAAAATTACGTTTATGTCCCACTGTGTTTTTCTAAAAATCCACAGATTTATCGATGACTTATAGCAATCCACAGATTCGACAACGGCTCTTAGCAACCCTTTTTTTTAAAAAAAACCAAGAAAACCAAAATTATGTGAAAAAAGAACACCACGTTTTTGCATCGATTTTCCAAAAAAAATGGGAGCATGTGGTTCCACAGGTTCGACGACAGCTCATAGCAATCCGTAGATTCACCGATGGCTCCTAACAACCCATTTTTTAGGAAAAAATCCGAGAAAACCGAAATTATGCACAAAAAAAACTCACGTTTTAATATATTCGATGACGACTTCTAACGGTTCCGTACCGCACAAAGATGACATGTGGTGCCACAAATTCGCCAATGACTTCTAGCCAACGTATTTTTTAGAAAACTTCAGAGAACAAATGAATTCACTTTTACATCCTTAGACCCATTTTTTCAGAAATAATCAACGGACTAGATTTCAAGCAGCGCAACATCGCGCAACCAAATTTCGTACAACACAGCATAGCATGCAAACCCTGGCTAGTATTATTTATGGTGTCCAACCTTTGTTGAGTTGATTTAAATTAATACAGATAGATTGCTTATTTTATTATTCACTTTATTAATTCTTACTGGATGTTAATTCATCCTTACTACTACTATTATTAGCATTATTTTACTATTTCTCCTTTTTAATTAATACACAACTATTAATTCTATATATAAAGTTTTATTAATCTGTCGTTGCTATTTATTCCTTCTTTGAGATTAGCTAATTATTCTAGCAAATTCTTATTTGATTTATTGCGGTCACAAATATCTTAAGTATAAGCCTGTATTTAGATATACCCCTATTCCTCTCCTTTTTTCTATTTTCCCCTTATACATATTATTCTTTTCTATTTCTCTTCCCATTTTCTTTTGTTTTTCTCTCTTTTCTCTCTCTTCCTCTTCCTTCTCTTTTCTTTCCTTGGCCGAACTCTCTTCTCTCCCCCACCAAATCTCCTCCCTCTCCTCATTGCGTCGGCCATTGGCCCAGCAACCGCCACCCCTCCTCGCCCTGCCGGCCTCTAGCCTGCACCGCCCAACTCCCGGGCCACCTCTTTGCCCAACTCGCCTCCCCTGGGCTCGGCATCACCCCTAGCTGGCCCTTCCACTCGGCCCCCGAGCCTAGGCCGACCAGCTCGTTCGCCAAGGCTACCAACATCCGCCCGTGGCCGCCTCGGTCGTGTTCCACTCGGCCACACCCTAATCGTTCCACCTCTACAACCGTTGGATCCACCACCCCTCCCCTATTAGCCTCTTCCTCTACCCATGCTTGGGCGCTTGGCTCTACCGCCTGCCGGCTCCACCAGCCTCAACCAAGCTCGATCTACTCACCAATGGGTTCAGCCTGGCTCCCAACGGTGGCCACCATTTCCCCCTTCTATTCCCTTATCTCCCCTATTTTCCTTATACTGCAATGTGCTGTGGTTGGATTATTTTAACTTAAAGTTTTTTTTTATTTAGCATGATTTCACTTGTTGGTGATGATTTAAGGTTGTCCTACTCGGGTTTTGGAGGCACTGCAACAACACCCAAAATCTCCTGTGTGTTAGGGAGTACAGTGAGTTTATTGGGGATGCACGGCGCAACCCTCGCTATGGTCATCCATCTGAAACCTAGTTTTGAGCTAATCCAACTGTCTACCATACTCCATAGTTTTGAGCTCTCTATGCTATTTGTATGGACTGAGAATGGAGGGAATTACGAGAGATGTGGAAAGAAGGATTGGGGATGGATCTAATTGTGATGGGGAGGATGGTGAAACAAAGGTTGATGGAGAGGTGGCCGAGATCTTGCCTCCTGGTTCTGGGCCTCCTCTTCGATCTCCCTTCTCCTGACCTGCTCTCGGTTCCTTGCTCCTTTGCTTCGGCTGGGCTCCTGACTCCCTTCGGTTTGGTTGGCTTTGGGGAAAGGTGAATGGGGAGTGCTCTGGTGGCTTCCTCCTCCTAGTGAGCTCGGTCTCATCTCTTCCCACAGTGAAGATATTTTCCCCTTGGCACAATGCTGGCAATGCTATGGCTACCCAATGCTCTACCAGGTTTGCATATTTTCTCCGACTGAGGAACCCTAATTCGTTAGAGGTGCCGACTAGCCCTGGATGGTCAGGTTTAACTTTTAAAGTTTTACTTTATTTGTCTTTTCATTATACGAGTGACTAACAAATTTTTCAAGTGGTTAGAGACTTAGAGCCGGTGATCTACAAAGGATTAGATTTTAGATCACGTGTAGTATTTTGTAATTTATTTTTGTAGAAATAATTATTGCAATTAGTGAATTATCATTCGATGTTTGAATTTTGTATTTACATGTGTTGTAATTATGTAAGCGGTGATGTATGCATATGTGAATGACATTATTTCTAACAAAATGAAAAGGATGTTTGATCTTTGTCGAAAGATTTATTTAAGGAATGGATGAGGTTTACTTAGGAATAATTTCAATCGCTGATTTTTCTTTTATAATCTAGATTATCTTATCCTAGTTCTTCATTTGCGAGGAGTTAAACAGGCGGTTTCTTTCAATACTACTCAAAAAGACAAAAGATTACATACCAAAGGTCAAAACAGAGTACAACATAAAAATAACAGATTCAACGGAGTTACACTTGTATGAAAGAGCATTGATGCAATAAAATTCATCTTCTCCAGACCTATCTATTCTTGTAAGTTGCAAGCTGTCTGCATACAAGAAACGTCATAAATTTAAGGGGAAAAGCACTGCCCCTAATTCCAACATTTTCATTTGTACTAAATATATAATTGTAGCTTAGAGACAATCCATGACTCTACATTGGCACCAATAAGATATTTTAAAAATTATATACCAGAAGTCTGCAATAAAAAGGAGGTGACTTCTACGGACGTTAAACACACACAAAAAATGCCAAACATATTAATCACACAATACCAGTAAAACCTGGCTCACTGTTAATCATTGGGAAAGTTTCAGTTTTGAGGATTCTAATGAAGATTGCGAGTAATTAGACCCTCAAAGATGGTGTACAGGTCCTTGTTTTCTGGAGCAAAGATCTCATCAGCCTTTCTTAGTGTATCCTGTATGGATCACAGAAGCTTCAGTGAGCATTAAAGAAAAGAAAACCCCAAAAGAATAAAAGTACTTCACATCTAACAAAACAGATGGAGTTCAGTTTATATCCGTTTATACCTCTTTGGTCTGCTTGTGTGCGTTCAGTTCCTTTACATTGGCTAGGAATGCACTGAACTGCTCATAAGACAAGCGGTTTCTGCATGTATGTGAAGTTTAAGAAGTCAACTGTGCACCTAATATAGTGGATAAAAAATGGGAATTAAGCACCAATATAGTGCAAGATTGTGCAGTTCTTGTCTTCTTGAAGGACATTAGAATGTCATATTACTTCCGAATGTCTTTGCATAATAGAAGAGACCTTAAGCAGATTTTACAAGTGGACTAGGAAAAAGGCAGGTAATTCTAATAAATGTTTCATTAATTTTCTACCATCTAACAGACTGAAATACTCATTGTTGTAGAGTCAAGCTCATTTTCACACATATACCTGACTTGACGAAAGAACTCTTTTCCATCAACTCGTGTTCGTCCTGAAACAAATAGGCAAACAATTAAACAGAGTGAATTATCAATGATTTATGGACTATGACCAGCATGCTCAGAGTGCACCAGTCAAATCCTAGACCGTGGCAAAGAGAGAATCAGACACTAGTCTTGAAATAATGGTTCTTCAAGAGGATTATGTATTTCAATTGCTAGAGCGCATGGTTGATGGAACTTGCAAGTCCTTCAGAAAGGTGTCATTAAAAACATAGATCATATGCCGTCATTCATGATCTTACCAATGTTGTTTGTACGCACATTTTTCCTGGCCCAGTGGCAATTAATATAAAAATTCATATATTATCATATGTGGTAAGTTATTGAAGCACACAAGTTCACTGTTTATTAAATTTCTGCCTTTGTGTGTGTGTGTGTGTATAATTTATCTATAACACCACACCTCTAGTAAAAACTATCAGGTAGTAGTGCAAAATGCAATATATCTTTACTGAACCAACATTTTGTCCTTGAGGAATCTCAACTACATTAATTTAATCATAAAACTCCGAGAAATTATGCATACTCAGTTGTCCTTATTTCACAGAAATGTAGCAAGTTTATATGCAGGTATTTTACAGATAACATACATCAACTACTAAAGCTAACGAAGCTAACCTGTTTGACTTCCTGCCTCAAATGGAGATTTCATTGAGCTATGGTGACCGGAAAAGACCGAGGACCTGTCATCAAACATGTTCCTTGATGTAATTGAGATTGAATGTCGCCTTGGTGGTGAGAGTGGTGCATAACCCCTTGGAGGCGAGTCTGGGGGAGTGAGCCTTGGTGTGCTGTTGTATGACGGCAAATATACATGTGTGCGGGGTGGCCTAGGTACTGCAAGTATAAAAGGTGTTATATGTAATATATCACTGAACAGAATTCCACATTAAATAATATGAATTAACTGAGAAGGAAATGTACCATCTGGTTCAACATGACTACTTTCCTCTGAAACAGAACTCACAGAGTCTGACAACTGTGATGATTTGAATGTTGGAAATGCAGAATCTTCATCTGATAAAATCCAATATTCAAAGTTACTCTTGTGATTTAATATGGCATGGTGCAGGGGTACGCCTAGCACAATAACCACAAAAAATTGTGCAGTACCTCCAACAGATGCAGAGGGTAAATTTGAAGCTTCGGTGACCTTTGCCCTGGGAGCAATGTTCTACAGCAAAGTATTTTAACAAGAAAAATCACTTCCAATTCAAAAGAACTATAGAAAAAGACAGGAGAAGAATTCCAAATTCCGATGCTCTAGTCATTGCTGAGTTTTTGCAGTACATACAACATGAACATGTAAATGCAGACAACTTAACAGGATTGTTTTCATCTTCCTGGAGTGACCGCATAAGCGTCTTCTTGAAAACTTCCAACTGCACAACAAAGCAGGAAACAAGCAGTAAAGCATACATTTTTGGAGTTTGAAATAGTGGGGAACAAAAATTCTTTACAGCAGAAAAAACATTGAAATTTCCATACTAATGAGTTGCTTCACTTGTGTATAGTTTGCTATCCAGAGCATGCATTAAGAGTCATAACTTGAGTCAACAATGTAGAGCAAGCAACACGCAGGTGACCGTAAGAATATTGCCTAAATGATACAAAAATACTCGATAAAAATCAGATTTAGCTCTATGCAAATAAAAAACTTTAGGTCTGATTCCTCAATTTAGAACAATGGCAGGCTCCCATAGTGCCACTTATATCCCATCTCATCTATAAAACTCCTCAGCGAAAAAAGACATTTCTCATCTTGAATTATGACTCCAAACGCAATGCAATGACATGTCCTGTTACCTTGGCGACATCTCTGTTCAGCTTCTTAATGGTGTTTGACAGCGTCGCGTTCTCGTTCAGCAGCGTCTCCTGCATATCCATAATCCACAACCAAAACACGGCTATTGGTCAAATTGTTAACTTACCATTATTGTAAAAGCAATTAAGAAGGTCAAACCGCATGTAAGAGCAGTTTGGCCGACAAGTGGGACCGGAAACTGTGGCCAGCGTGGAGCCCCCGTGTCAGCCAAATGCATCCTATAGAAAGAACACCTAAGCCCACCAGTGACTACTAGTAGAATTACCTTCTCCTCCTCCGCGCGGCGGAGGCGATCGGAAGCCAGGGTGAGCGCGGCGTCAAGCTGCTCGACACGGTCGCGAAGGTCCTCGGCGGCGGCGTCGCGCTCGGTGAGCTGCGCGCGGAGCCCCGCGGCCTCCGCCTCGAGCCGCCCTAGGCGGGACGCCAGCGCGACGGAGGTGATCTTGCTCGCCACGTCCAGCTGCTCGAACGGGTCCGCCGGCAGCACCGCCATCACCTCCCCTGGCAACCCAAAGTCCGCCGCCGGCGCCTCCTCCCGTTCCTCGGCCATCCCCACCGCACGCTCTCCCTCTCCGGCTCCGCGCTTACTGGACACCTCTGCTCCACCTAATCCTCCCTCCTTTTTCCCTCCCTCCCTCTTCTTCTTGCTATGGTTAGTATTATCTACCCGCGGGGAGGATTAGGATGGCGGGAGCGCAAATTTTTTGTGGTGGTGGAGCGTGGTTGGAATGGAATCGGGAGGGCGCCACTGTGCCATGGGGTTGGACTTGATTTGGAGGTTTCCGGCGTCGTCGCTGTCGCCGCGTGCTGTGCAGGTTAGGGGGACGCGTGCCTGCTCCTTGGGTGAGGCGGAGCCGCGGAGGTTGCTCGTCTCGCCTCGGCCGTGGCCAAGGGCCCAAGGCTAATCGCGTTCGTGCTTCGCAAGGCAGCATATGTGGATCTGGGCGCCGTTTCTTTCTGCGTACCTCCGGTTCGGAAACAGCAGTGCATGCATTGTTTGTGGCCTCGTGGCCTTGGGATTTTATTTTTGGACGGGTATTGGGTAGCTGTAAAGAAAGCTTGGGGCGAGAGATTCGATTCGAGCTTCGAACATCTGAATTAGAGTTTGATCTCAAGTTTGTGAGCTTAACCGAGTCAAGTTTGAATAGCTCGTGAGTCTATTTGAATTTGAATCGAGTTTCTTTGAGCCGAACTTGTTATCGAGCTTTACCGAATTCGAGCCTAGAGGACTAAGCTCGTTCGAGTTCAGCTCGTTTATAGCTCTAGTATTGGACACGTTTGCTAGTGTGAGGCTACTTTTCTTTCTTTTTTTAAGTAAATTTTATTTTGCACCACCTACAATTGTCTTATTGCACAAAACACCAAGTGAGGCAAATGTTTTGGCTTAACACCAGGTGTTTTGACCTCCTATTGCAGTCACAGCGATCAATATTGTACGATACAGGCCGACATGATCAGTATGTACCATTTCAACCCTTAAACCTGTACAATATAACCCTATGTACCATACAGACCTCGATGCTAGTCAATACCAGTTGTACCGGCTTCAATACCAGTCAATACTAGTCATATTGGTGGAATTCATAATATAGTCTATTGAATTATATGTTATATGTAATAATAATACTATGTATTTGAAGTAATATTATAAGTGAAATTTGATGTAATATAATTAAACATCTGTATATTTATAAATATATATTATTATATTAAACAGGTATGCCAGTATAGACTAGCACGGAATGTACTATTTCAAGAGCTAAATTGATATAGCCTTCGGTATGATATTGACAAATGTGGTTGCAGTTTGCACCTGGCCAGTGAGTTGGCCTATACCCACATGTAGGGGTGCAAATAGATCGGATATGGACGGATTTCACTCATTCCGTATTCTATTCTAAATTTTTTCTTGGATATAGAATCGGATCTGAGCGGCTTGGATTCGAATATTTAATATGGATTACTTGATCATGAATCTGAAGCAAATACGATCGTTAGGATACGGTTAATCTCGATCCACGAATAGTTAGTCGGATAATGCGTGAAAGCAGAAACCATATATATCATGCATATTAGGATCGATCAACTATACACAAAACTTTACTAGAACCTTCAAGACATATTAGTATTTCAAATTCAATAATAGGTGTCTTCCCTAGATAAGAACAATATGCAGTCAAGTATAATTTCAATCAACATATGAACTTATATGATGTATAATATTTATGTTTATCGGATCTGTTATCGGATATCTATTTCACTAATTTACACTGATATTTTTCAGATATCTCGGATATGTGGGTACGGATCGGATACGAATCGGATACTTCTCTTCCCATATCTTAACCCATATTTTTTTGGATAGGCAGATTCGAATCCGGATATAACTGGATATCATTTTTTTTCGGATTCGAAACGGGTTTTAAACAAATTCGGGCTCGGATCGGTCGGAAATTATCCGCTCCGTTTACACCCCTGCCCACAGGAGCCATGTGAGTAGCTTGGTGGCAAGACATGGTAATGATTATGGGTGGATATCGAGCCAACTTAACTCGACTCGTTTTCTTAACGAGCTTAAAACTCAATTCAGCTCGACTTGTTCAAAATTCAAGTTGGCTCGTTAAGCTCGTTAAAAACCCCTGCTTTGACCATTCCTTAGAACTTTCTTTGTATAGTTCGGCATATGAAAAGCAGCAACACATTCCAAGTGAATCAAAAGGTATTTTCAGAGATGAAAAGCAGCACTACATCCCAAGTAAAAAAAACTACCAAAAATGAATCTTAATCATGTAGAGAAATTAAAATAGACACACAACTAATATGACCTTCAACACTAATACTATGTGCCAGCGTCACACACCAAAATGAAACTGTCATCCAATGTAGAAGGGCCACATAAATTCCAAATGCTGGATTGAATTAAGACCAATTATTATTAGAAGAGGCCATTCCACGGAAAAAGAAGCTCGACCAGTGCCGAAACCACTCCCGCCAATACGCCCAAAATCAGGTCTACCACCAGAACCCAGCAGAAAATAACAGAAATATATTGTTTCTAAAGCAACAGTGCAGTTGATTAAAGCCTGCTTAGATAACATTCAAATAGACAAAAATACAGAGTTGCTTGAGAGGTAAAGGTAATTTAATTAAGTTCAACTGTATGAGTTAAGCTGTTAGTTCTTGTGAAGAAAATTCTCTATTTAACCTCTAGTAAACAAACATGCACTGTTTCTAACTTTCTATATATAGATGTTACTCTATGAATCATTGACAACAAAAAGATGTTACTAGTCATTTTAAGTTATGGGTTGTGAAGTAGTAAGTTTAATCTAAAGTAAACAAATAAAAAGCTTCTCGTGTTTGTAAAAAGATATGTATCTCGGACTCGGAGCTTTGAGCTTTAAACCTTTTAGATATACAAAGATCTGGTTGGCATACAATTTGTCTAAATGATTAAATAATGCAATGAACCACTCAGTTTCGCTAATGAGCTACAAATGCTTGGCATTCTTGGCCATTTTCACAGTTTCACAGGATGCAGTGAGATAGGAGATTATGCACATCACTACATGGCATAGGAGGTGCAGCTCAGCAACTCCCAAGTTATTACAGCAACATTTAGCTGGAGCAGAATTTTTATGAACACATGGAAGCAGAAATGTATGCATTTGGACTGAATGGAACAGACTATGCAACATTATGCGATGCTTGAAATTTGGTGATACGGCGGAAATAGCAAATGTGTCACCACCCTTCATACTATAAAGTCACTAGTGCTGCAGTAAAACATCACAAGCAGCAGAGCGCCATATATAACATTCAGCAGAGCGCCATATATAACATTAAAAGTGCTTTTCATGATAGGTAAACCGATTTCACTTTCTTGGTGACTAATCTAGAAATTTCCATTTCACTGACCTCGCAGAATGGCCGTAGGAGGAGTGGACGATTGGAGAGGTCACCGGCTTGGGGAATGGGGACACCTAAACCCTAGGCGGGCCAGATTCGGCGGATGCAGGGAGGGGAGGCGACGGCTGGAGAAGGGGAGGATGGCAGCGGCGGGGCATAGGGGGATGGGAGGTGCTGGTGGGAGAAAGGGGGAAGGCAGGCACTAGGGATGGCAATTTTACCCGATTAGCCATGTACCCGTGAGTAAAAACCCTAATAGAGGTGGGTATGTTTCTCTTTCATTACCCGCGGGCAAGTTTATAGGGTTAAACTCTACCCGATGGGCAAACGGGTATGGGTATGGGGGAGCTTCACCCGTACCCATTTCACCTGATTACCCACCACCTTCTATTAACATATGGGCTAGAACAAGCGGCCAGTTGGCCCCCTAATCACCAATTTGTGGTACCCCATTTCAGTAATTATTGAACTTGAGTATCTATATGTTATTTGTTTGCATGTATTATTTTAATTCTTATTCTCATGTATATTTCAAATTTTAAATCATTGATAATCATTCTTCAACCATAGAATGTAGCTAATACCTACAATTTTATCAAAATGATTGTATTAGTATCATATTTAGTGCCATTTGGTTAGAAAGATTGTTGATGGTGGCGGGTATACCCGCGGGTATCGGGTGCCCGCGGGCGACGGGTATGGGTGGGATTCTTCACCTGTGACCCTTCGCGGGTATACCCATGGGGAAGATTTTGGTTCGTGGGTATGGGTATGGGCGAGCACTACCTGTACCCGCCGCACCCGATTGCCATGCCTAGCAGGCAGCGACGGCAGCGTGACCAAGTGGTAGGGGAGGAGGCGGCAACGCAAGGGGGGTGACGGTGGCGGCGTGAGCAAGGGGGAGGGGAGGCGGCGACGGGCGAAGTGGAGTATGGCGGCATCGCAAGCAAGGGAAGAGAGGCGGCAGTGGGAGCAAGGGCAAGGGGCGAGGGCCGACGAGAGCTTGGAGGTGGAGGCCTCAATCGCCCAAACTGGGGGACTCAGCAGATCGGGGATTTTGGGGGCAGATGAATGGGGTTCGGGGATTTGGAGTCATTAGATTTGTTGACTTGTTTAACTTGCTAACTCGCTCGTTTAACTCGTTAGTTTAACGAGTTCAAAATCCAATTCAACTCAACTTGTTAAGGAACGAGTTCGAGCTAAGTTTTCGAGTGCTCATTTAACTCGCGAGTTTCGAGTTTTTTTTTTCCACCTCGAGTAATGATGCAGCAGGACCCTCCCTCTTCAACAAGGGCAGCATGTTCCAAGGCGACGCCATCATCGTGCAACAAGTAGCAGGGTCAGTGGTGGCACTCAAGGGGAGAGGGGGACTAAGAATTTTTGTTTTGAGGATCCATTCATTCAGAGCAAGCCCAACCCACCCTTTAAACCTCCCTCTATCCTAAATTATAAGGAGAATTAGAAAAATGTGAGTTCCAACCCAACCCTTATAAGGAACCCCTATTCTAGGAGGTTTTGAACTCGTTATAAGGAACCCCTTCTCACCCCTACATCTAGGGGGTTTTCTCCTTCCCCCCTACTATTTTCTTCAATATTTTTTTATTCATTATTTCTATTTTTAGTAAATAATTCGTGGGTGCAAAGTAATAATAATGTTTAGATAAATAATAAGGGTGGGTAATAGGGAGTATAGGTTGGAGACAAATTTGATATAGGGTATCCCTAATTTTTACACCACCGCTAAATGAGTGATTTAGGGGAAAAATATAGGGATTTGGGTTGGAGTTGCTCTCACAAAGGAACCGATAGACAGAATTTGTAGCAGACTAGAGGAGTAAAGCTAACAGAGAATGGGGAAGCTATGTGAGGGATTGTTTCTTGCTTGGCTAGGACTCCTTTGATGTCACATGTCGTGTCTCATAACGTATGAGGTATCTCGTGCGATAGAGGATATGTATGCGTAGTATACGAGTATATAAGATCATCTAGGTGGTATATACATTTTTTCAGAAGTGGTATGTATATTTTTTAGACATACTCCTTTTATATGCGCATATGAAGGTATTTGCAAAATACACTAAAAATCATGAATTCGCTTACAATTTTTTCATGTAGCTCATATTGAAGTATCTTATAATTAGTGTACAAGTGTACCCAAAGTGATAAAGGAGTATTTCAAGTTCGTTTAGGTGGTATTTTAGAGGTGAGAATAATTACTCCCAAGAGTAAAAGATATTTTTATATATATATATATATATATATATATATATATATATATATATATATATATATATATATATATATATATATATATATATATAAATAAATAAAGGTATAGTACTACAAAATTATTTTTCGTGATAAATTTACTCATACAACTTTCGTATATCCAAACTACATATTTTAAACATCTTTGATTAAAATTGATATGATTTGACTGCACGTATTCTAAGATGACTTCTTTTTTAACTGGAGTACTAGTTCCCACGGAATTCCCACGAATAATTTACAAAGGGTTCTTGTGAAATTCCCGTAACAAGGAATTACTATACCTTATGAACAACGGAAATGCCGGGTAAGCCGGTAAGCTTTAGAGATTTACCATTTTCTCATGCTACCAATATTAAGTACGCAACCCAAAAAAAAAATGCTATTGTCCTTACACAATTTGTAAGCTATCATTTCAGTTGTCATCCACCGTAAATGAAAGGGGTAAAAATATGAGGACCCAGAATGAAAGAAAGAGGTTATCATAGCACGTCTTCGTAAAATGGAAATTCTTTACTGAATGTTTATACAGTTGTCACATTAATCATTGCTAGATTTCCTTTCTTGATAAAACAGAAAGTCTGTACAAATAAACATGGAACATTCACAGGCCTTGGCAGGAAGCAGTCAACAAAATATGGCTACCAAGGTTTTAGACCATCCAATGTCCCAGAAGTACTTCACAAAACAAATGGGTCTTACAGTATGCACAAAGCAACAGAAAGGGGGCCAGTGTTGCGGCAGGCAGTGGCAACTTCTCGACAACACAAACTCTCCCTTAACGTGGATCCGTGGATTAGTAAATTGCTTGGAGGGATATTCATCTCAAATTCTAGAGTAAATCTTCTCGCAAATTAACATGGAGCACAAGCTTTACCTTTCAAATATGTACCAAATATTAGATTATCGTCTCAGCACAACCTTATTCCATGAAAGCCTACTAGAATTTCCACCATTTTCTACATAATATTGCATACTGAATGTTGTGGGCACTGTTTTCCATTGTCTCTATCTTAAGTAAAGCAGTATAGTAAGTTTAACCTGGCACGCAATAAAGGACAAACATCAGTGCAGAACACAAAAACATGATAGCAATAATGAAGTTAGTTAACTTCTATCATGACAGTACCTTCTTCACTGAAGGCAAAAACTCCTCCAAGCATGTCATCGTTATCCCCATCTTCCTCAGGCTTCTCTCTCTCGCAGTGGCTGCTGCTGCTGTCAGCATCAGTAACAGCTTCAGTTAACTCACGGCAGTCATCGAGTTCTGATATTTTACAATAGCCCTCTTGGAAATACTGGGTAAACTCCACTGAGTTGTGAGAATCAGACATTTCATTCTGTCCAGAATTGATGCCCGTGAGACACCCATTTGAGATGTCAGTAATTGCACCGTTGTTGACTGAAGAATTATTGGTCATTTGAGGCCTCAATGATACATTACTTGCAGGAAACAGTGATTCATTGTCAAGAGGTCCATCCAAGAGGGAATAGTTGCTTAATGGTCTGACGTGTGAAGGCACACAATCAACGCTCTCCCTGGCTTGCAGCGTGATGGTTGATGCATTTGTTCCGGTTGGTGTTGACACACACATATTGCTCTCATTATCTACTTCGTGATTGGCAGTCAAATTTGCAGCTTTAGGAGATCCAATAGAACTGCATTTTCTCATTGGCTGCAAATCCACCGCAGTGATAATTCCAGATAATAACTGCCCAGCTAGACTATTCATGTTCTCAGTTTTTCTCATATCTACAAGAGTAAGGTTTTTGAATAAATGATACAATCAAGATAAAAATTACATTCGACAACACATGCTTACCAGTGTAAAATCCAGATATAGGGGGCACTGGCTTGGATTCATATACACCATTATCCTTTGTCGAATTATAGTGTGTGTTGTCACTGTTGGGTAAGGCATTCTGAAACCGTCCTCTTGCAAGATTCCTGCATCTTTGCATATATTTTTAATTCCACATGTGAAATGCAATCAAACCACCCCCAAAAAAAAAAAAAAGCCTGATGACAGACTTCAATTAGAGTCATCAAAAGTTTGCATAAAAATGATTAGAACTATTAAAGATTGGACGATACAATTCCATTCTGTTCAATACTAATGTTTCACATAAAGTTAGAACTATATATAAATACCCAAGTATCTTAATAGTGGACCAAGGTAAACAGATTTTATCACCCAATGTTATATTTGAGTTAAACAAAATACGATACTACACAGTTAAACCATCACCTAACTTCATATTACAAGATATACACTTCTGACTTCCAATCTTGCATTCGTTGGGTATTATAGTATATAATCATGCAAATATGTGTCCTGAAAACAACTCGCCAAGCATGACAATTTTTCCATACAAAGCAAGCAGTAGAACGTAGCATGACAAAGCATTTGACAGCAGAAATGAGACAATCTAACCAAGTTTAGCCAAGTCCACCCATGACATCGACCTTTCTTGATGCTTGCTGAAAGTTCTAATATAATTACACTCTGGCAATCAAAGGAATACACTGTCTTACCGGCTACTAGAGCAATTTCAAAGCGATGCCAATTCCACCCATTCTTTCCCCCCCAAACTAAGTCATTATGCATTTTTCAAGAAAATTATCGCAATTTTCCTTTATACACTTCCTGCATTTACTTTCTCCTCGAATACTCAACACAACATTTTCCACCCCTCTTTTGAAAGAAGCCAGCCACCAGGATTCACTCCCTTTTCCTCATCTTCCAGCCGAGAGCCAGCAAAGAGGCAATCGAGGCAGCACAACCGTTCTTTCCCTTTTCCCCATTTCTCAACCGAGAGCAGCAAGTGCATCCCCTCTGGTCTCACAGCAATCGAGGCAAGCACAAAGGCCCATGCCCTTCGTTCCAATCGAGGCCGCAAGCAAGCACACCCTTTTTCCTCTCTGATGCAAGTCAAAGCTTTGATCGGGTGTTTTACAGACGTCGTGGGCAAGCCAGGCGATCGTCTGGGCAGGCAGAGAGGCCGGAATCAGAAGCTGGGCCAGGTTAGCCTTGGCGGCAGGGGAAGGAAACATGAGGCAATAGTTATCCTTTAGTTAAAAGCTTGTTTCAGTTACGTATTATATCTAGCTTTCTATTTCTAGTTGGAGTCAGTTTTGGCAGGTCAGTTTACTTTGTAAGGATTTCTATCCTTAGTTGAGTCGGAGTCTGTCTCTAGGAATCTATTTAAGAGAAGAAGAAATAAGAAAATCGGCATGCTTGATTGCCACAAACCCTATTCGCAGGCGGTGGCTCCGACAACAGCCAATCCTTCGGCGTCGCGGGCTGCTCCGGCAGACTCGTCGGCGATCTCTATTCGTGCAGGGAGTCGCCCTGGAACTCGCGCCTTCGAGGCTGCTCGTTCCGGGCAGGCTCATATCAAATTGGTATCAGCCTCCACCGGTCCTGACCGCATGGCTTCCGCTGACGAGCGCATCGGCCAATTGGAAGCAGACATGAAGGAGATGAAGACCATGTTGGGCGAGCTGATGCAGATGAAGACAATGATGGCAGGACTGATCGCAAAAGGCCAGGAACCGGCTTTCCTTCCAGATGGCGAGACGTCAGCCGCCATCAATCTGCCGCCTTGGCAGCTTTTCTTGCACCGCCATGGGACCCTCGGTATTGCCCACGCCGCCATGTGGCGAACCCGAGCGACGGCGCCAGGATGAGGGTCGTGACCGCCTCGCCAACGACAACAAGCGGTGGGTTCCTCGACCACCTCGCTTTGAGCTTCCGGAGTATGATGGGGCGCAGGATCCGCTCGGATGGCTACGTAAGTGCGAGCGATTTTTTCGCATGCACCAGATTCCGGAGGAAGAACACGTTGAAGTGGCGGCCCTTCATCTTCAGGGTGAGGCTCAGGATGTCTTGGATAATTGGCAATTAGAAGACCCTTGGATTGCTTGGGAAGACTTCCGGGAAACTTTCGTTCGGCGCTTCACGCGGCACTCCACGGCGGGACCTTTGGGAGATTTGGTGAATTGGAAGCAAGGAACGGGCCGTGTGGATGATTATGCTCGCGAGTTTCAACGTTTACTCGCCCGCACTCCCCGGCTCAGTCGCTCGAATCAGGTCGAAACCTTCACGGCGGGTCTGTCAACCGCGTTAGCTGCCGATGTACGCCGCGAACGTCCCCGGGACCTAGCTGAAGCCATCGGTTTTGCTCGGGAAGCAGAGATACGCCAGGATTTGTGGATGGAGAAGGCTACACAGGGGATTTCTTTGGCTCCGCGTGCACGGCAACCATTCATCCGTGGCACATCGTCTGTTAGCGCCGCACCTGCCTCCTCTCTAGTCACCAGCATGGGCGGTGGTCGTGTGCCTGCAACTTCTTCGATCTCGGGCGTTCAACGCACCGTGTCAATGCCAGCGCCAGCAGGATCAGTGGATAGCTCGGCCTCCATTCCGACCCGTCGCCGTCTCAGCGCAGATGAAATTGCCGACCGCCGGGCCAAGGGCCTCTGCTATAACTGTGATGAGATGTATACCCGCAACCACCGGTGCAAGCGGCTCTTTCATCTGGAGGTGGAAGATGTGGAGGAAAGCCAGGACGAGCAGGACGAGGGCCAGTGCAACGAGGATCCATCGCTCTCCATGATGGCTGTGTTAGGCCCTAAGCAAGGAAGCACCATGCAAGTCTGGATCAAGATCGCGGAACAGAAGTTTCTTGGCCTCATCGACAGCGGGAGTACCCACAACTTCATGAGTACATACGCGGCAAACTGGATGGATTCACAGGCGACAATGGCGCCACTGAAAGTCAAGGTAGCGGGAGGAGGTCAGCTGCCCTGTCTGGGCACGGTGCCGGCTGTGGAATTCCTTATTGCTGACCACACCTTCACCGCACCCTTCTTCGTCATTCCACTGGACAACTTTGATATTGTCCTCGGAGTTCAATGGCTTCGCACATTGGGAAAGATTGAATGGAGTTTTGAAGATCTGACAATGTCCTTCCAGCACTCCGGGGTACCCATTATGTTGCATGGTCTGAAGAAGAACCTTCCACATGTGCTCCAGGCCGAAGTTTTTGCCCTCCCTGATGTACAACAACTCATTGAGGCCTACACCGACATCTTTGTCGAGCCCCAGGGCCTACCACCAGCTAGAAGTTGTGATCACCGTATATGTCTAGCCGAAGGTACAAACCCCGTGGTTGTTCGGCCCTACCGCTACCCGTATAAGCAAAAGGATGAGATTGAGCGACAGTGTGCCGCAATGCTTCAACAAGGTATTATTCGCCCAAGCCGCTCACCCTTCTCCTCTCCAGTTTTGCTAGTCAAAAAGGCAGATGGCACTTGGCGCTTCTGTGTCGACTACAGGGAATTAAATGGCCACACAATCAAAGATAAGTTTCCAATCCCTGTCGTGGAGGAGCTACTGGCTGAACTACGTGGAGCGCGCTTCTTCACTAAGCTCGATCTTCGCTCGGGGTACCATCAGGTCCGGATGCATGAGGAGGATATCAGCAAGACGGCTTTTAGGACACACCATGGGCATTTTGAGTTCCTCGTAATGCCCTTCGGATTGTCGAATGCTCCATCGACCTTTCAGGCGCTCATGAATGAGATACTTCAAGACTTTCTGCGCAAGTTTGTCCTCGTGTTCTTTGATGATATATTGGTTTACAGCCAGACAGAGGGGGCGCACATAGAGCATCTGCGCCTTGTGTTTGATCGGCTCCGCCGCCACCACCTCTTCCTCAAGAAGTCTAAATGTGCATTCGCTCAAACACGGGTGCATTATCTCGGCCACATTATTGCTCACAATGGTGTATCTGCGGACCCCGCCAAGATCCAAGCAGTCGCGGAATGGCCTCGTCCGACCTCCGAATAACCTTGCGTAGCTTTTTGGGACTCACAGGCTATTACCGGAGATTCATCAAGGATTATGCGTCCATCGCCGAGCCTCTCACTGCCTTGCTCCGCCGTCATCAATTTGGCTGGACCGAAAGCGCTGAAACTTCTTTTTTGGGTCTTAAGCAGCGGCTCCTGACGGCTCCCGTTCTCCAGATGCCGGACTTCAATGCGCCTTTTGTGGTGGAATGTGACGCGTCCGGTGTGGGCATTGGCGCGGTTTTACAACAAAACAGCCATCCGATTGCCTTCTTCAGTCGTAAACTCGCCGATCGTCACACCAAGCTGGCTGCGTATGAAAGGGAGTTGATCGGGTTGTCATAGGCAGTGAGGCATTGGCGGCCTTATTTATGGGGTCATCAGTTTCTCGTCCGCACTGATCACGGCAGTCTCAAATTCCTCTTAGAACAGGCCTTGGTGACACCACCGCAGCAACACTGGTTGAGCAAACTCATGGGGTATGATTTTCAGGTGGAATACAAACCGGGCAAATCCAACCAGGCGGCAGATGCATTGTCCCGCATTCCAGTTGCCGACTCATTGTGCGCTACTATCACCGTGAGCCAGGGCATCACGCGGGAGGAGTGGTTGGTCAGAGCCGCCAGACCACGAGGTGCAACGACGCCGCCAGCACTCCAATGCACCGGCTTCGGTCGAATGCATGAGGACCTCGAGAGGGTGCGATCAAGCGATGGGGACGGTACCGTGACGGCCGGTATACTATCAAAATCGCCTCTTTGTGCCTGCCGCCTCCCCCTTAATTCCTTCCATTGTTGCGTCTGTGCATGACCTCACGCATGAAGGTGTGTTGAAAACACTTCACCGGTTGGGGCGTGACTTTTATTGGGAGAGGCGCAGAATCGTTTAACATTTCATCGGCCATGCATCGGTTGTCGGTAGAACAAAGTCGATTCTCTTGTTCGGGTTCGTCATAGCCTTTGCCGATTCCCCGGCATGTGTGGACAGATGTATCTATGGATTTTATTACAGGGCTGCCCAAGTCTCAGGGTAAGACGGCACTTTTGGTCGTCGTGGACCGTCTATCTAAATATGCTCACTTCATGCCAGTCACAAGGCCAACAACAGCACAACAGGTTGCCAATCTTTTCTTTGATCAGGTGGTTCGATTACATGGAATTCCGGAATCCATCGTTTCGGACCGTGACCCGGTGTTCCTCAGCACCCTATGGCAAGACTTGTTCAAGCATTGTGGTACCACATTGTTGTTTTCACCGGCATATCATCCTCGGTAGACGGCAAATGTAGTGTAAATGAACCATCGAGATGTACTTACGCTGTTTGACTGCAGATAAACCAACGACTTGGGTTAAGTGGCTGCCATGGGCCGAATTTTGTTACAATACTTCCTTTCATTCGGCTACCCGTATGACACCGTTCGAGTTGGTTTATGGTCGGCCACCTCCGCCCTTGGTACCATATCAACAAGGGGCTACTAGTGTTGATAAGGTCGATTGTCAACTAGTGGACCGGGATGCTCTGCTCCAAGCTGCCAAGCATCACTTAATTCAAGCACAACAGAGAATGAAACAACAATATGATAGGGGCCATCGCGACGTCCAGTTCGCAGTCGGCTCGTGGGTGTGGTTAAAGTTACAGAAGTATCGGCAGTCCACTGTCAGGAATAATCCTTTTCACAAGCTGACACCGCGTTTTTATGGTCCTTATGTGGTGCAAGCACGCGTCGGGCCGGTTGCATATCGTCTTGCCCTACCGGCTGGTTCCCGTATTCACAATGTGTTCCACGTTTCCCTTCTCAAGGAATTCAAAGGGCTTCCTCCGGCTTCTCCACCGGCATTACCAGCGGACACGCCTTCTTCGGTCGAGCAAGTCAGGGCCGAACCACATCAGCTTTTGGCCCAAAGGTTTATGAACGGGCAGCGTCAGTTTTTGGTCCATTGGACGGGGGAATCGGTTGATGATGCCACTTGGGTGGATGCTGTGATTCTCCGGCAGTCTCATCCTGATTGCACGCTTGAGGACAAGCTTGTTTTTCCGGGGGGGGGTATTGATGCAAGTCGAAGCTTTGATCGGGTGTTTTACAGACGTCGTGGGCAAGCCAGCGATCGTCTGGGCAGAGAGGCCGGAATCGGAAGTCGGGCTGTGTTAGCCTTGGCGGCGGGGAAGAAACATGAGGCAATAGTTATCCTTTAGTTAAAAGCTTGTTTGATTCGTATTATATCTAGCTTTCTATTTCTAGTTGAGCCGGTTTTGGTGGTCGGTTTACTTTGTAAGGATTTCTATCCTTAGTTGAGTCTGAGTCTGTCTCTAGGAATCTATTTAAGAGAAGAAGAAATAAGAAAATCGGCATGCTTGATTGCCACAAACCCTATTCAGCGGTGGCTCAGACAACACCAATCCTTCTTCTGTCATGGTCGCTCCCAGAGACTCGTCGGCGATCTCTATTCGTAGGAGTCGCCTCGAACTCGCGCCGAGGTCAGCTCGTTCCGGCAGCTCATATCACTCTCGATCTCGGTAGAGAGCAATCAGCACACTCACATTTTCCTCAGCCACACCGAGAGCCCACTCCTCATTTCAAAGCCAAGGAACCGAGAGTTCCTCTCGACAGAGCCAAAGGCAAAAACCGAACACCAGCCAACCAAACCGAAGGCCAAGAACCGAGAGCAAGAACCCAAGCCAGAGCAAGAACAAGGAGCAAGGAGGAGCCCCATGCCAAAGCGAGTCCAAATCGAGGAGAGCACGAACCAAGAGCCAAGAGGAGCCGGACTGATCGAGGAGAAAGAAGACCCGAGGAGGAGCCAGTACACCGACCACATCGTCATCTTCCTCCCCGGCAATTGCACCGACCCAGTTTCTCCTTCCACGAACCCTAGCCATCAGGAGCACAAGCCAGTAGAGTAGAGTAGTATGCAAAATCAATAGGGTAGAGTAGAACGTATATCGGGGAAGAACAAGTGGTCTCAGTAGAGCTGAACCCAAGGGGGCCGTGAGGAGTGTCCTAGCCATTACCTTGCCCTCACCGAAGCACAAGCACGGCCAGTATCGTCACCCCGCTCTCCCAACCTAGAGCCCAACCCTAAGATCATCACAAACCAACTCACCATTGAATCACAGCAATCATCACTTAAGAACTCACCTCACATGCTTAACCAAATCAACAACATCACCAGTAGAGCAAAAACCACAAGGCAAATAGCAAAAATCAGTAGGGAGGGAGAGCTCGGGATGGAAAGGAAGAGAGGGGGAAGTAGAGGTAGAGGTGAGCGAGAGCAGAACAGCAGTCGGCCAGAGAGGAGGCTGAGCCTAGGCCAAGGCTGCACTAGCCGGAGGCCCACGCTAGCCAAGCCAGCGAGTAGAGAGGTGAAGGGAGTAGTCGGCTAGGGGAGAGTCCAAGCAGAGCAGCCAGGGGGAAGCCCAGAGGCCGGCCTCGGGCTAGGGTAGAGCCGAGGGGGAGTAGAGGGAGAGAGTTGGCCGGGTGAAGAGAGGCTAGCTAAAAAAATAAAAAATAAAAAAGAAAGGAGCAGGCAGAGAGGCTTCGGCCGAGAGGATAAGCCAGTGAGCAAAGAAGAAGAGAAGAAAAAGAGAAAGGGAGAGGAAAGAAAAGAGAGAAGAGGGAAAGAAAAGGAGGAGAAAAGAAAAAGGGGGAAATGTGAGAGAACGGGTAGATTGTCGCAATCTGCGACCAGTTTAGTTGCTTAGTGAGTTATATGCATGAAAATCAACAAAACGATGACTAGCTGCATTAAATAAATGAATGGCTAATATAACATTCAAAATGCATGAACAGTTAAAAATTAAAAACCAACACCCTTCATATAATGAAAATATAATATTTGGAATGGTTGGACACTGTAACTCATATTCAAATAAATTGTCGTAGATTAATATAATATGATTTTAAGGACGAGAACAGAACCCACCAGACAACCAGAACCTGTATTCGAGCGAGGTCGTACATTTCAAGTAAACACCAAGCAAGCATCCCTTGGATCATATTTTATTAAATGCCTTTATCTACTTTTATGTAACTATCAATATCATCACAGCATCGGAAACTTACTTTCAATAAAGAGATTAAATCAGATGTGGTTGGGAAGAATGGGTTGAAAGAAATGGGTTTATGGGTTGAAAATGGATGAATGGACGGATAATTGGAGTTGGTAGTATATTATTGCATTTGGTTAATGGGTTGGTTGGCGTGAGTTAATATGGTTGGTAGAGAATGCCGATGAGAAGGATAAAGGCCGGTGGGGTCCTCTACATAGGCTATAATATAAGGCCCAAACAACTAACACTTGAACAATGAGCCATAAAACCAGTATCAACCGTAGTGTGTGAAATCGGCTAGAAAAAGTTGTCCTATAAAGGTATTAGAATCTCCACAATTGGTAAGTGTAAACAGTGACCTCTAGGAAATGCCGGCATGCCCAGAGGTGTGAGGCCAATTGGGGGCTTTATATTTGAAGCCCAAATGTATACCACCTGTCTTGAGAAGTACAACAGTATCTTTGAGTTGTGAGGCAGCCTAGAGTAGGTGTCCCCAACTCAAGTGCGGGTTGGAGAATTAATATCGGAGACCGGAGTAGTGATAAACGTTCTAGGGTATCTTTTGTGGGTGTCACTATAGGTAAAGTGTACAAACCTGCGTAGGGTAAATCTTGAATTCAAGCCACTCTCTTGCATTGGAGACTATGGAAAGCTAAGGTTGTCTCATATACAGTGTTAGTAGTTGTTTTCAAAACTCTAAAATCAACAACCTTTAAAATTAAAACTTAATTCCTGTAAAAGTGTATTTTGAGGGAATGTGGTCTTAGGTGGATTTGGATTGGATTGATAGGGAAAAATCATCTATTGCATTTCTATATCAATGCTTGCTGAGTACCATGTACTCACCCTGGCTAAACCCCTAGTCTTGCTTAGAAGGTGAGTCCTATGGACACTCCTCCAAGGCATGGGTAAGGACTGTTCGCAGAACCAGGATATACAGGAGGACAACTACTACTAGTACTATCAAGAGGAGTGGTTGTTTTAGTAGGCCGTATCTCAGCTCTAGCAGGTCATCAGGAAGTAAGAGGTTGTAACATATATTTTGTTGTATTTAGAACCTATGTAAGTAGATGGCCCTGTGTGGCTGATGGAATATAATAAAGTGTTCTATTTCCAATCTTTAATTATTGTTCTACTGCAATACTCGGAATACGGTATAGTAACTGATAAAATATCGAGTAGCTTGATATTTTGTTAGCTACTATGCTGAGATTCGCGTAACTGGCTCAGGAGTAATGACAATGTGATTGTCATTACCCAGAGTTAATTAGATGGGTCGCCACATCCTCCCCTCTTCCTTTCCCAGGTTCCCCCCTTCGTCCGCCCTCTCCCCTTCCCCTTTACCTCTTCTCCATGGCGCCAAGTTGACAGGCTAAGTCGCCCGACTAATCGCGATTAGTCATCGACTTGGATTCCAAGTTGCTCGACCAGGCAACTAGTCGAGTCGAGGTCCTCCAGTCGTACTACCAGGCCAACTTTGCGACTCATTGTCAATTAGTCACGACTAATCACACGACTTGATAACAATGCAATGTAGGATAGCAATGATAATTACGTGCATCATACTAGCCTCTTAAGCATGCTTGACGTACAACAACAAAATAGAGCTCAATTACAAAGAGAATAAAAGCTCACACGTTTTAAACCTATAATACAATGTCACCAAAATTTGGACAGCATTCAAAATAGTCAAATTCAATCCCTTGATATTATTAAATAATGACAGAATATTATCTGCAAAAAATAAAGAGGAAGTGGTCATCAACCAACAGATGACCACACATTTGACTACAGCATCTATAGCAGAAAGAAGAAACCCTAAAAAGCAGTTTCACTGACATTACCTGTCACTAAAATTTTGCTCAGAATAGTTGAACTGCTTAAATACAGGGAGCAATTCCCTCTTCCTGAGTTCAACCTCGTGAAGCGGCAACTTCTCGATCTCAATTTCTCCACCAGTAACACTAACAGTTTCCCCTGATTCTGCAGCAGGATTATCTATCACGTAGAAGCAAATCTACAAAAACAGGAAAGGTTGTTCAATATATTATTCATTCTGCATAATTAGCATATGATTTTAAGACATTGCAGCACAACCTTATATTTCTGCCAGATGGGAATCCTCCATGAGCTTATTTGTACCTCTGCATTTGAGAGATACCAGCTTGATCTTTCTCGGACTCTCATAACCTCTTTTCCCGATACACCATCATTTGATGGAGTGGAATCCGAATGCTCGCTATCTTCACAGTCAGAAGTATCCATTGCCATCATACTGTTTCGTTGGTTATAGAATACAACATTTGCAATGTTCTCATCTCTTTCTGGCCAGTTTGTCCTACGGCATACATCCCACCATTGAATTGGTTCAGCAATAACATGCAACTCATCATCTTGGAGCTGCAAATGGGGGCCAGGCCCAACTGTTGGGCTACTACCAGAAGACTCAGAACCTGAAGAAAGCAAAAGTTCATGTTGAATAACATGACCAGACGGTGAATACACCAATAGATGCTCCAAAGCATTAGCCTTTGACGGAACCGGCAAAGAGCCTTGGTAAATGGAATTGTGGAAAACAGCAGCGACTGCACCAGATGGTATTGATAGTTTTCCACTTGCAGAAGCAGCCACATTACTGACAGTATTTAGCCAACCAGAAGTACTGTTTTTTATCCTACTGACTACAGAATTTGTCACAATTGATGGCACTGGTTGAAGCTGTTGGTCCATAAGAAATGACGGCTTTGACCACCATGGCTTTGATTGACATGGAGCAAGAGGTGGCCCATCACTGTGAGAATTCTGTGGCTGCAGACTCGAATCACCACCAAAAGGAGACAATGTAAAAATATGGCAAGTACCTCGTGATGAAACAATAGATATCCACTGGCTAAAATGACTAAAAGAGATGTCCTGTATGACCTACATGTAAATACAAGATAATTAAAAATAAATGGCAAATCATAAAAAATAAATAAAAAAAAACTTTGTAATTGCTTTGTAACCATACAGCTGCTGTCATGCCACGATACAGTTTGTAAAGGTGAACATGTGATGCTGTCCAATCATAGCGAACTGAGCCCGAGCCATTAGCAATGCAGGTCGGCATGATCCTGAAAACATTTATGTTATGGCCATGAACAGAGGCTGTGACTAAAAGTGTTCCACTAGGGTCGAAACAAAGAGCAGATATGGGACTTGTGTGAGCCCTAAACTGTGAGATGAAATCTTTGGAGATGCAATCCTTGATGACTACCTGCAAGTGTTCGATGAGATTTCATTATTATGAAATAGAAATGCATTGAAAAAATGTACTCTTTCAATTCACTCAAATCATTGTTCCCCTAGGCGGCCAAATAGCTTGCCTAGGCGATGGCTAGGCGCTAGGCTCCACCCTCCCGCCTAACCACCTAGGCCTATTTATCCCGCCTAGCCCGCCTAATCGGCGATTAGGCGCCGGTCTGCCGCCCGACTAACGCCTAGTGCCTTGGTGAACATTTACTCAAATTGAAAAAAAAAAAACTTTAGTCAAGACTAAACTAACCATTCCTGCATTGTCAGCTTCCAGAAGATGCACACTGGACGAGAGTTTGCCAGATCTCCTGCCTGGACTTGATGACAGTGGGGAATTAGAACCATCAGGCAGAAGTTCTTGGCAGTACTTTGACAGTGTTTTGTATCCCATATCACCAAGATTAATTATACCAGCAGCTATTTGCTTACTGGACTCCATTGCGTATCTAGCAACTAAGCTTCCACTGCTAGGAGAAGTAGATGGGCTCACTCCTGGAGAAGGTGTAAGGTTCTGTGGACTTAGACGACCTGTGCTTGATAATAAAGGGCTATTGGGAGCATAAGCTAAATATCTTGGGCCAGCAGCCATTGGGCCATACCCAATATTTACCCCAGGTGCCCCTTGCAAAGGATATGTCAAGACACTGAACTTGTTCTCAAGAGTTACAGCATCAAAGCAGTAGATCTGGCATGTAAAGAAGAATATAAGTACATCAAAGCGTTATTTAACAAGCATATCCATCTTTAACGATGTCATTTTACAATTTACACTATGAATAAAAGCACCAGGAGAAACTTACTTGTGCTGCAAGAGCTACAGCAACAATCCGGGGGCTGCAGCGAACTATATATACAGCGGAACGAAATCTAAGAACATGTACATAGGTGTGAGACTTCAAAGAGTAGAAGCGAACAACCGTTGGGGTAGTAATGCAATTTCCGGTTTGTGATTCGCTGCTTGTATCTCTGATCAGTGCACTTAAGCGACCACCTTGAACCATACCCAAGCCATTTGTCTCGTCACCGGCAACAACAAGAAGCATGGGATGTGATGCCCTAAATCCCTCAATACCTTCAGAGTAAACTGGTGTGGGTTGCATTTGTAAAAATGTAACTGGACCATCACGTTTTGAGACCAATTCACAAACATTTGCAGCATCCTCAACATCAAGCACTTGAAACCCATTTGAATAACCAACAAGCAAAACATGCTTGAACGATGATGGATGAAGCTCTAATTTATCAAATCCAGCCCACAAAACCTGGTTATATATGGAATGTCAAGAATGAATTTATGTATGAATTTGCAGAACATACAGCAGTACCACAGTGGGTTAAGGAATTACAGTGATTAACTACTGTCAATAAAACAGATTGAACCAAGTCCCAACCATTAACCAAATAAGGATAATAGAAACAAGAAACTTCCATTGAGTGCATTCCAAAAAAAGAAGCATACCATGATAATGTGAGTCTAAATTTAGCATGACATAGATATGGTAAGTAAACTAAAAAAAAGGGAAAGGACTTTATGCAAATTGGTTCCAAACACACACATCAGGAGAATAACAGCAACATGATGATATAAACTTAGAAGTGAGTGTCCCTAAGCAGCGGACACCATCACAATAGCATTGTAGTGGCGAAGATAGAAAGTCTTAGTTCATGAAACTGTTCAACTGTTAGGAAGTTCTCTAATTGTTTGAAAAATATGATTTTACCCACCATGTAGCTAACTATAATTCCATTCATACTCAAATTGGAAAAAACATCCAACATCCCTCCAAATTGCACACATTCTAGTACATTTTACCAATTCCATCTACCTGCCTGAACTGTGTTCATGGTGAACTGACTTCCAACTTAACTAGTTGGGCATAAAATCGTGAATCCACACGAACCTAAGATCTAACTCTTCGGGCTACTCACAATCCCTACCGCAAAACGCATTAATTAAGTCCATGATTGCAAGTATAATTCACTAAAATTAGCAACTCTCACAGCTATCTGCAACAGTTCAAAAACAAAATCTTTTGAGGTGGGGCTGGTGGGAGGCGGTGGAGCCGACCTGGTCCTTCTCGTCCTCGGCCTGGGGGGCGATGGAGGCGGCGACGGAGGCGCCGGCCGAGCGCACCGTGGACGCAACAGAGCCGGCGTTGGAGGACACCGTCTTGAGACACGACGATATGATCCGCAGCGAGCTCGGCAGCAGCCCATTCCTTCCCCCCTTCCCCCGCCTCATCTCCTCCTCCTCCTCGGAGAATAGCACGAGCACAACCCCCTTCCACTCCGACTCCGACGCCGCCGCTCCTACCACCCCCTACCCCCGCCGCCGCCCATCCGCGATCGCCGCCTCCGGCGCCGGCGAAGCACAATACCATCCGAATGTCCCTACTCCAGCCGATCCCCCCGCCCGCCGCCGCGATCCGCCAAGTCAGCTCGCAACCATCTCCGTCCCTCCCTCGCCTCCTCCTCTCCTCCGCTCCTCCTCCGACTCCGACCAGAACCAACGACTCCTTTGGCTTCACCCTTTTCCTTCCCCTCCCTCTCTCTCTCTCCCTCCTTCTCTCTCTCTCTCTCCTGGCTGTTGCTTTCGTGTGCCTGTCTCCCTCTCACTGCCCCGCTCCCTTTAAATAATCCCAAGAAATCCCCCTGCCTCTCCCCCTCCCCGCTACACACGCCTACACGTCCCCAAAACCAACTCTTGAACCGTAACTTCCACCCGGGGCCCACGATATAACTCTTATCTCTTCTCGACGTTCCTGGGTACACGAGGCGGGGTGCGCGTGGAGAAGAGGGGGAGGGGAGCTTGCACGCTAGGGGAATATGACGGCCTGGAGAGATCCCTTGCTAAGCTTCGCCTCGCCGGCCGCCGCGGCTGCTGCCTACGCGAACGCTACGTTTGCAGGGGCGAAGGGTTTGGGCCTTGCTTTGCTTGCACACATCACATGTGCCTCTCCTCGCTCGCAGGCTTGTCTTCCAAGCCGGCGACTGAGGGAACCGCGGGGCGGCCAAATGGGCTCGCTGGGTTGGCTAGCTTATCCCGTGCCGTCTGCCGTGCTATCCGAGAATACTCGCTGTTTTTGGGCACGGGCGGATAAAAGGGAAGCTGGTGGTACTCTGGACTCTAATTGCCTGATACTCTGATTGACGGATTTGATAGTGGTTATCGGCGCTGGAATGCCGTGTTCGCGGGGAACGGTTGTTTGAAAGTTATATAAATATTAGAGTACGAATAAAAAGTTAATTATGATTATTTATTTATTTTCTTACGTAAAGATTTATGCAATTTATATTAAAATAATTATGCATAGAAGTTCTAGTTTGGAGCACTGATGTGAAAAACGGCCGACTCGACGATAACTAAACCATCATGAATTGTTTAATCGAAGTATAATTAACGTAGCCGAACGATTAATTGGCCACATAATCCAATTAATCGACCATTTGCTGATTAATCACCTGTTTTGCCCGTTTAATCACAAAAATGGCTTATTTTTATTTGCTAAGGACGATAAATTAGTTTATAATATTGTGTCATAGTATTCATGGTATGTGCCTTTTGGATGAAGTATAAACAATAAAATGTAAAACATGTTTTTGTAGAGTAATAATTTACAATAACTTTGAGTAGCTAAAAAATTTCAAATTAATTCTAAATGTAAATAAATATATTAATATGAGCACATAATCGTTTATTAAATTCCGAATAATCGGCCGTATTGTGATTAATCGTTTAGCGGTACTATATCCGCCCGTCGAGCATATACCGTTTTTCACAACACAGGTTTAGAGTAATAGCAATATAGCATGCTTCATTGACATTGTAACAAATATACGATCTTAAGCAATTATATTAACCCACTTACATTATCATACCAATAATCTCTGTCCTCACTTAAGACTGTCAAAATAGCTCGAGCACACTCAAACTCGATTGGATTTAAAGGCTAGCATGCACCGAAACTCGTTGTAGTATGGGCCTGATTAATCTCGAACACCAATCGTTTTCAAGCGTGAGCCCGAGGGGGGAATTGAGATTAATTCGCGGTCAACCCTATTCACACCGTTGATGTTTACCCTTTTTCAAAACAAGGGACAATTTGCGAGCAAAGTTTTTTTCTACGCATTTAGCGTGCATAAATTTGTAGGCATGGGGTACTTTATGTTCTACATGCAAATGCCATAATGTGTGTTCATATCTGGAATAATCAATTTTTTACGACTATGCCCTGCTTGGTCGAGCTTGGGCTCTCTCCTCTAGCCTAGAAGTCGGAGCCTTAAATAAGAAACTGAAGCCAACAAATGATAGCATTTGGCCCAAATTATAGATCCAAAGACTAGTTAGAGCTTGTTTGGACTATGGAATTCTCCTAGGACTTTCATAAGAAAGCTTAATCCAGTGAAAAGGATGGGTTTTTCTTTCCTCCAAAATTCAATGAAACTAATGCACTTTAAACAGACCTAGGTGTTTTTGACCATTTTACCTCTCCTAAAATATTCCTCCCCCTCTTGACCTTTCTTTCC
The DNA here is from genome assembly GCA_036346375.1 of Guadua angustifolia. Classification (NCBI taxonomy): domain Eukaryota; kingdom Viridiplantae; phylum Streptophyta; class Magnoliopsida; order Poales; family Poaceae; genus Guadua; species Guadua angustifolia. The sequence continues at coordinate 33,624,350 of CM070509.1, read as the reverse complement.
TTTCCCTGACAAATGAATTCAGGAATTGCTATGAGCCGAGCATCCAAGCTCATCAGACATTGTTTTTTTTAGGGAAAAGCAACAGGGGAGACCCCTGCTAGGGAACTTTATTGAAAGAAACACCAGGAAATAAGAAAGGCAAGCGAGAGACCAGCCAACGAGGAAGACAAGAAAACAAAAGAGAAAGGAGAGAAGAGGGAGAAAGAAAAAGGAGGAAGAAGGAAAAGAAAAAAAAAGAAAAACAACAACTAAGAGAGCCTGAGCCCCGAAGCTAACAGAGAAGGTCTAAGATTATCAGAAATCCTAAAGGATTGCAAGCGAAGCTCGGCAAGAAACCAGTTCTTCCAAGCGTCGAAACTAAAAGGCAAAGATCTGAAAATCCAGTCATTGCGCTGCTTCCAGATACCCCATCAAGCAATCATGAAGACCTCCATGAAGAAAGGCGCATCCTGCGCAGAGCGAGCATCCGCAATTGTTTGAAAGATATCATCGTGAGGGTTCCAAACGAACTGAAGCGCATTCCAACAATATGCACTAAAGGGGCAGGTGAAGAAGAGATGCTCTCTGGATTCTTCATTCGATTGATTGCAAAGAACACAATTATAATTCAGGTCAGGAAGCGGGCATTTCTTTCGTATGAGGAGGCTTCTAGTACTAAGACGGTACCAACAGAGAAGCCAGGAAAAAATTTTAATCTTGGTGGTGCATTTAGCTTTCCAAATCCAGACAATCGGACCCGGGACAGAGAGATGAGAAAAGACCCTCTTATAAAATTTGGCCGGAGAGAAATCTTTAGAGTTCCAAATATAATCCCATTCATCTGGAGTATCAGCCTGAATGATGACATCGTGGATCATAGAGCGAAGTTCCTGGAGATCTTGAAAAGCTTGATCCGACAAGGGCAAATGAAAGTTTATAGAGATAGCCGGATTCAAAATAAAAGAGGCCACATTGGAATGACGATTTTTGGCAAAGGAGTGGAGGTGAGGAAAGGTGGATCTGATGTGCAAGTTATTCCACACATCATCCCAGAAAAGAGCAGTGTCTCCCCGACCAACACGACATTGGGCAATACCTCTGAATTGATCCAAGAGATTTAACACATCTTTCCACCAAAAGGAGCCTCTATTAGACGCAACCTGAGGAAGAACTGATTGGGAATAGTAGACCAAACAAGATGAACCCACGGGATATCTTTTTTGTTGAAGAAATTGTGCAAGAATTTAAGCAGCAAGGCATTGTTCTGGGTTCTAAGGTTAATAACCCCCAGGCCACCACTACTCTTGAGCCTGCAGACCTTGTCCCATTTAATCAAAGATTTGGACGACCCATTTATGTCGTTCTTCCCCCACAGACAGATCCTCCTGGCTTGATCAATCCTGTTAATAACCGCAACCGGGAGCTTGAGAGAGGACATAGCATAGATGGCCATGGAGGAGACAACCGAATTCACAAGCTGCAACCTGCCACCATAGGATAACAGAGTAGAGAAAGATGTAATCCTTCGGCGAATCCTATTGACAAGGTTATCAAAATCTTTAATGCGCGGTCTGGACAGACCCATGGGGAGCCCAAGATAAGTAAAAGGGAAAGACTGGACTTGACAACCAAATAGAGCCGCGAGGTGCACAATCTCATCGTGAAGCATGTTGATAGGAAACATTGCCGATTTAGAAAAATTGATGTGAAGCCCAGTGGATGCAGAAAAAGAGTGCAGCAGACATTTGAGGGCGAATAGCTCTTTCTGAGAAGCTTTGACAAAAATAATGGTGTCATCAGCATACTGAATAACCGAAAAGTCAATGTGCTGCGGCACAGTGATGGGGAGAGAAAGGAGCCCAATGTCCCTAGCCCTGTTGAGGATGAACTGAAGCAAATCAGCGGCAATAGCAAACAGAAAGGGCGATATGGGGTTGTCTTATCTAACACCCCTCTTACAATTGAAAGAGGGGCCTGGGACACCATTAAGAAGGACCGAGGTTGAAGCAGAGGAAAGAATATCGGTAATCCAGTGAATCCACTTCATGAGAAATCCGAGGGCCGCAAACATAGCAATGATAGCATTGTGTTCAATGGTGTCGAAGGCTTTGGCAAAGTCAAGCTTGATAAGCACAATTTTTTGTTTGGAATACTGGCAGAGGTGAATGTATTCAAATGCCCAGGCCAGGCAGTCCTGAATGGCTCTTCCTTTAATAAAACCATATTGATTTTTGTGGACCAAGTCGGTAATGATGGTGTTAAGTCTGTTAGCAAGCAACTTCGTGATCAATTTAATGATAATGTTAAGCAGAGATATCGATCTGTAATCATTGGGAGATTCAGGATTAGAAGACTTGGGGATCAAGAAAATAAAGGACTGATTAACGAGGGCAAGAGAAAGCAACTCTTCATGGAAGTCATGACAAACTTTGTAAATATCCTCTTTGATGATGCTCCAGCGCTTTTTAAAAAAATTCCCATTGAAGCCATCCGGACCTGGCGCGCTATCAGAATGGAGCTGACAAACAGAGTCGTCAATTTCTTGGGGGGGAAAGGGGAAATGATCCACTGAAGGTCAGACCTCTGAGGGATAAGGTCTTGAAGATCAAATAGCATGATTGGATTCTCCGAAACACCCATCCTGGTGGAAAAGGTGCGAAGGAGCAGGTCCGCCTTGGCATGATGATCATACAGAATATCCCCATTTTCATTGGTCAGAGAAGAAATTAAATTTTGACGATATCTCTCAGTTGCTTTGCTATGAAAGAATTTGGTATTCTCATCACCAAGCTGCGTCCATTGGATAGAACAACGGTTTCTCCAGTAAATATTTTGAGAGTTCAAGAGGTTTGTCAGGCGAGATTTGAGGATAGTCCTGAATAGGGCTGTAAAAAAAGCTCGAGGCTCGCGAGCTACTCGAGCTCGAGCTCGAGCTCGCGAGCCTAACCGAGCCGAGCTCGAATAGTTCGCGAGCCTACTCGAGCCTGGATCGAGCTTGCTTAAATCGAGCTTTCTCGAGCTTGTTACCGAGCTTTCTCGAGCCGAACTTACTTGAGATTGTTACCGAGCCTACCGAGCCTACAAAATAACCGAGCTTACTCGAGCTTACCGAGCTTACCGAGCTTATCGAGCTTAGTCGAGCCGAGCTCGAGCCTGGACCGAGCCGAGTTCGAGCCTGAGTCCAAGCTCGAACCCAAACTCGAGCTCGAGCCGAGCCTTACCGAGCTCGAGCGTGGAGGGCCAGGCTCGCTCGAGCTCGGCTCGTTTACAGCCCTAGTCATGAAGTTCCATTCATGAATGTGCAATGGTCTGTATTGTTCAATCTTATCCAGGACAGCTATGAAACAAGAGCAACAACTAGACTGCCTCTTGATATTGGACATACTCATCTTCCAGTTCTGAAGTCTATGCTGGAGCCGGAGGAGTTTGGCCCAGACATAGGATGCCGCACAGCTCGCATCATTTTGGTGCTGATTCCAGGAGAGCTGAATAGTGTGCATGAAGTTCGGCCGATCAAACCAGAAGTTTTCAAATATGAAAACAGTGGATCTGGGAATGCGGGTTTGGATCTGGGCAACACAGGGGATATGGTCAGACATTGTTCTAGATAGCGGAAGCCAGTGAGTCGCTGGGAAGGAGACCGTCCAGTGTATTGAGGTGAAACACCAGTCCAACTGCTCCCAGAGAGGACAACTTTGCATATTACTCCAAGTAAATTTAAGACCTTTGAGAGGAATTTCAATGAGACCGAGCGAAATGATGATGTTGTCAAAAGACATGGCATCATTAGGACTGCCCCCCGGCTTGTTTCTGTCAAGGGAAGATCTGTAAAGGTTGAAATCACCCATAATAATCCAGTCCTCATCATCTTGGATGGAAAGATTAGAAAGCCAGTTCAAGAAATCAGTCCTGGGTGTCCCCGAGCAAGGGCCATAAACAGAGACGAGGATCCAGGACAAGTTGCCATGCTCATCGGACATTGTTGTCCCACTGCTGATAACTTCTGACCAATGACCATTGTTCTCTTTATCATCATTTCTTTTCCCATCCTCACTGACTGCAACACATAAATCTCTCCCTCTCTCACCATCGCTCCAACAAGCTCCACGGCTCCCCCACCCTCCCTGCTTCATCACCACCAGCTATACAACTCCTCTCTCTATCGTGCTCGCATACGGCTGACCTCTTGAGTTCCGGACAGAGCTTCACCACATGTGGTGGTTGCAGGAGCGTCGAGGCCTCCAAAGCTCAAGGGCAAGTGATAGTGGGTGGAAGTGGAGCTCCACATTTAAGGCACCAGGGCATCTTGAGCTCTTTTGGTGGGGAGGTGAGGCCTCTCAAGGTTGGCTAAGAAAGCATCATCAGATCTGGGCTAGGCAACGGCGAGATGCTAGGTCAGGCAACTCCGACTCCAAGCTCGACCACTTGCCACCACTATTGGCTTATTCGTCTCTGGTGGGCTTCAACCAGACACTTCACTACATGTCAGTCCTCCTCGCACCTAATCAAGTAACTACTCTCTCCCCCTCATCTCCTTCTCTCTCCCCCATTATTCTCTGGTTCTCCCATACAACCACTCATCCTCTCCTCTCTCGAGTCCTCTCTCTTTCCCTCTCCGTCGCCATCTTCCCCCTCCTCAACCTGTACCATTGATGCCACCCTACCCCTTCCCCCTTCGACGCTAGATCTAGGCGAAGCCATCATCCCCATGCTCATCTCCGACCAGATCTATTGTCCTCGAGCCTCGTTGCTACTAGATCTAGCATGGACACCACGACACACATCGGATGGCATACATGATGTGGCACACTGACATGGCCACGTCCAAGTGAACATGTCTCTACATACTCATAGCATGCCCCCCTCCATCCGGGTATGCTTTTGTTGCATATGTTCTCGAATTTATTTCATCATGCTTTTCCTCATTGTTGTATAAAGCGATTTTGTTTGTGGCAATGTTTCTCTCAAATCTTGTAGTAAGAGTTATTCTGTTGCGGTGGAGTCATCGATTTGCTTCATTTTTGGTATTTTTTTATTGCATCAATATTGTTTTATTGTTGCGACAGGTGTTACAATTGGTTTGTTATAATCGAAGGAATTTTTGTTGCAAGCTCAGAAATGGTTGTTTCACTTGCACAATTTTTTATTGCATTAACATTGAATTAGGGTGCACTGCTATTGATTAGAGGATTTGTATCCTTTCGTAATGTGATGATTTGGTTTTGAATACTCAATTTTTTTTAAACGTAGTTACACTTTGTTGCACACTCAGACTCACAATGTTTCATGAGTTAATATCAATTGTTGCACGAGAAACCCTTGAAATATTTTTCACTTTGCATTTTGTTGCATTCGGGGATAATATGTAGTATATGTCCGAGAAGAAAATCCGACTGTGTGAGATCATGAGATGAATATGCGTACGAAGATATAACAACAGATAGGGCATACGTCCGATCGGTCCCTAATAGCTCCCGACGAATTCCCTTCCCTCATCAATAATTTTAACACAAATGCTTCACACACAGCGTTTGACATCCGACACCTGTACAACGAAACCGATTTCAATTAGCCTGTTAACCCAACATTAATGAAAACGCGGTTGATTAGCCTAGCATGGCTTACGGTTGGTTTCAGCCTTGCGACCTGCAGGCAATCAAGGCACCACCAAGCTTGTATCGCCTTCGTTATCACGACTGTTGGTACGTCTCCCACCTCGATCAAGCCAAGCAAGCCACCCTCGCGATTCGGGGGTATACGCCTGCGCGAGCGGCGCGTGGGCGGACGGGGGCTGCGCCTTCTGGTGCGGGCGCGCGCGGTGGGTGCGGCCGTGTGGACGTGGGACGGGAGGGAGGGGGACGTATGGGTGGTGTGGTCGTGGGATGTGGGAGGATCGCGCGATGCGGAAGGAGACGGAGCACGACGTTTCGCTAATTCGCTGCCTGCGGGCTGCGGGGAGTTAATGGGAATGCCGATCGGATTGTCTGCTGCAATTGCATGCTGGGGTAGAGGTTGACTAGATTCTAAATGCGGTTTAGGACAGTGTCGTGAAAAATAATACTCCATTCGCTCGACGGACCGCTAAATGATTAATCGCAATGCGATCGATTAATCAAAATTTAATACACGATTATATGTTTTTATTAATATATTTATTTATATTTAGAATTAATTAGAAATATTTTAGTTACCCAAAGTTATTGTAAATTATCACTCTAAAAACATGTTTTACATTTTATTGTTTATACTTCATCCAACAAATACATACTATGAACACTATGACATAGTATAAACAAAAAAAATGGATGATTAATAAAAAATGTCCAATTAATCGGATTATACGATAAATTAATCATTTGACTATGTTAATTGCACTCCAATTAAACTATTCGTAACGGTCTATTCACTGTCACCGATTAATCAGCCGACTAATTGGTCGAGTTGGCCTTTTTCACAACAGTGGTTTAGAGCACTAACATGGTTTAGAATCACAATAGCAATCTACAAAAGGGGCGTCATTTTTCTGGAAAAAGTTTCTACTGTTATCATTCCCAATAGCCCAGAACCTGCTCTCTTCAGGAAGGCCGTAGCGTACGTGGCGGCGATGCCGTCGCTTGAGGAATGAGGACGCTGAAGCCGCGTCCATGATGCCGTCCGCGTCGAGGACCACGAGAGCTTCTCCCTCCATCTCCGGATTAAAGAACCGTGGTTGATCAAAGCAATGCAACAACAAAGGCGCAAAACATCCACGTCATTACGTCAATTCAAGAATTAACACCTCCAGAAAAATCACAGATATCTTGCAAGGAAACAGAAATCTTTCCGCAAACACTACATTGTATTGTTTCGTCCAAACACAAACAAGGATGGTATTATGAAGATCTGGAGGAACAGCTAGAGCTCACTTGCGACAACGACGAGGAGGTGCATTTGGCTGGGAGGCCGGAGCTGTCGGGGGTGCTACGGAGTGCGTCGTCCGTCGGCGCCAAGCTAGCCCAACGGCCCAAGTCGGTACCGCTGCACCTTGTTCGCACCTGCTGCTGCTCTCGCTCAATCAGTCAATCTCGCCGCCGTCGGGCTGAGGAAGACTCGCTTTTCTAGCCGGCCGACACACTGTTTTTTTCCTTTAAAGCTAGCCATAATCCAAATAAAATTATAAAAAATAGTCTACTCCTCGACTGCAGAAGGCAATACAAATCACCTGAGCACGATAAGATTCCTGTCGAGTTCCTCTTCTTTGGCACGAACGTGCCAATCAAATCCACTAAGTAAATCATTTAAATTAATTAATTAATTAATAAGTTTGCTTAATTAAATCACTTACCTAATACCTATCAGTGCAATGATGCTCGACTGGTTCTTACTGTTCTACTTTGTGCTCCTGTACCGTAGCCGGAGAGATGACTATTTTTATAATTACATTCATACAGGACTTGATTTGTAATAAAAAAGGAACGTAGAGGACTATAAAAGTGATGGATTCGTGGAGGGGAGGGGAAGAGAATTCGGAAAGTGTGTGAGAGAGGGATTGGATGATGGATTGGGAAATGACTAGATAGGACGGTTTGCAAATTACGTGCTGGATGATTCAATGGCAGAGGGAAGGGAAGGGAAGGGAAGGGATGCCCCAATGGCATGCTAGTTAGCTTGCTACCTCACCAGAAGGATTTAGCATTCTTCTTAAAAATGCGCTGTGTTGCACTGTATTGTGTCGGTCGAGCTCTCCGGGCGTCCGTGAGCTGCCGCATTCCTCAGGGACAGTAGGGCATATCTACTATATAATGTCGCCTGGCCTCCGAGGCCTCAGCGCGCTGCCGTACGAAACCGAGCAGTGCCCCGGCTCGCGTTCCGTTCCTTCCACTGGCGAGCGCCCTGTTCCGTTGCACGCCGGTTTTGGCTGGTGGCGTTCCCTGGAATGCCGTTTCACGCTTTTTGTTGCGTCTTCGAGAATAGATATCATCTACTATGGAAGGCACGGTGAGAGAGGAAGTTAAATTTGAAATGCACGCATGAAGAGAGAGACTGATTTGAAAAAAAAAAAGATACTGAGCCACTGAGGTCTAGATAAGCGACGATCTCAAAATTTCTAATTGGATTGGGTTTGCTGGTTCCAACGTTTGTACGGGTTGACTTAACTCGGTGTTGCGGCGGTGAGTCACCAGCTCTGGTAAGAAAGTTGAAATTAAATATCCTAAATCCACACCGAAGAAACTCTCACAATTTTTTTTATATTAGTTATATGCCTGTACGTTATAATGGAAACTCAATTTATGTTAAAAAGTTTATTTGCAAAGAGCACTAACAATGGCAAAGATGGATAATTAAAGAGTAGTGGCAAAGATAGATAATTAAAGAGTAGTGACGAAGATAGGTAATTTTAATGAAGTGACGTGAGAAAAAACTCTTACTTTATATAGTAGAGATTTGATCGGTCAATCTGTTGGAGATAGACCTCTTGCAGACCTTCAATTGTGCTTGTGATGGAAAGAAGTCGAACTTGTTTGGAGTGCATGAATACCGTAGGAAATAGTTCAGTTCTCGTGCTATACAGAGAACTTTTATATCCTGCTACAATGTCAAGAAATTAAAGTGCTATGAAACTTTAGATCGACACGTTTGCTTGATATATTATGGTTTGCCTCTCACGATATATCGATTCCTACCCACCACGGGTAATGTGACCAAAGTTTCATTTATATCATCAGGTTAGGTAGGTTATTTATGTGAATTTTTCACTATGATTTCTAGACTTTTAACCTGTGATTTATGGGTTAAGAGCCTTAAGATAACAAGGCTAACTAACTGTTCCTGCATCTAAAAAAAGATGCTTAGCAATCAGAATCTCCCAATCCAACTAGCTGCTACATTATTCACACCCACTCGTACCCCTGTAGGGTCGAGGATGCGCCTAGAGGGGGGGTGAATAGGCGTTTATAAAAATTCGATCTCTAGCTAAACAATTCGCGCTAATCAACCCCTAAGTCAAAACCTAATCAATTTATATGCGGAAGCGATAATCTAGGTTTTGACAATTAAAGCCTAAATAAACTAAGCTCACTATGTGCACTAACTATTTTATGTCTCTATGTATGAATTGCTAAATTGATCTAACAAATAATACTAAGCAATTCTAAGTCAAGCAATCATGAATATACAATAAATGTAATTACTTGAAAGTAAAGGAGACAAGAGACAAACGACGTTTTTCCGTGGTGTTCGGAGACTTGCCGGTCTCCCCTAGTCCACGTTGAGGCAAGCCCGACGACTCGGACCGGCTCCCGCCGAGCACCGCCTCTTTCCACTAGTGTGGTTTTCACGCTCATGCGTAGGCTCAACCCAACCTTCACAAACTTGCCGGGCTTCACACCTCGAGAGCTCCACAAGACGACGCCACGCTGCCTAGAGTCGGCAACCTCCAAGAGAATAGGCCGCCCTTCACTTGAACCTCACCGCACAACGAATCGCTCCTCGGTGATCACCAAGTGCAACACATGCACAAGGCCTCCTCAAGTGCAACACATGCACAAGAGGTACCCAAACCACTTCCTAATTGCAACGAATGCAATTAGTCTCACTCTTAGCTCAAGATGCAAATGGAGAAGAGCAACACATGCACACAACTCCCACAAACACTCAACAATGCAGCAACCCCAACATCAACAACCAGCCCCAACCCCCAAGGGGTATTTATAACCTCCACCAAAGAAACTAGCCGTTGGGGCAAGAAACGGGCGAACAAGAAAACGCGGTCCGACCGGACCTCATCCGGTCCGACCGGACCCCACAGCCAACGGTCGGAAAAACAACCGTTGCGCGGCCGAATGCACTGCCGGTCCGACCGCTCTCCGGCCGGTCACACCGCTCTTCACCCGGTTGCACCGCCTGCAGAAAAAAAAACACGCGCCGAAAACCCAAGTCCGGTCCAACCGTCCAACAAATGGTCACACCACTCAACCATTGGTCACACCGCAATTAGGGTTAACACACCATGGCCGGTTGCACCACATGACAATTGGTCACACCACTCATGGGGTGGTCCAACCACTCAAAACCAGATTTTCGCGCAAACTCATTTCCAAAACTCCAAGCACAATTCTTTGAGCTTCTAGATGATCAACACATGATCATACACCCGTGCAAAACACATTTGCACCAATTTAGCTCATGCTCAAAGAATTCAACCGAATTCGCGAAAACACATATTTCACAAATCAAACACTGAACTTACGCGTTCAACCCTCTAGCCATGTAAGGATCAACACATGATCCCGACACTTTGCAAAACACATTTGCACAACCGCAACCAAATCCAAATGACGAAAACACATTTCGCCAACAACTCAAGATCTATTTGCAAAACGATAAGCAAATCAAACTTAAGTTTATGAGATTAATCCCCTAGCCATGTGAAGGTCAACACAAGACCCGTCAACTTGCCAACACCGTTGCAAGCCCCACTCACATGCTCTCGGGATTCCTGACTCATAAACCTCGGTCTTCGCTGTGAACTTGCAAATAACACGATAAACACTATTTCATGCTTGAGCACTACTCTTTGCAACACATGCAAAAGTCTAGCTCCAAGCAACATCAATTCACGATGCATGAACTCTCTAATTGCAACACATGCAATTCTCTAGTTCCATGCAACACCAAAACCAACTCCACATCAAAACCAAATCAACCGTATGAGCTCTTTACTCGCAACACATGCAAGCCTCTAGCTCCATACAAACACGCAAACACAAATCATGCTTGAGCTCTCTCCTTTTGCAACACATGCAAAACTTAGCTCCAAGCAAACTCACGGTTTTTAGAAAGATTTATTTGAACCAAAGCGTGAAGCTTCAACTAATGCAACATATGCAAAAGTGAACTCCACAAGAAGAGCCAACGATTAGCTTATCCTATTTGCAACACATGCAAATCAAAGCATTATCTGAAAACCAAATGCATATACTCTTTCATCTTTGCAACACATGCAAATCCGAGCATAATGCAAAACAACCAAGCATAAGTCTTAACACATTCGCAACACATGCCAAATGGTTAACCCATATGCAAAAACCAAATCAACATAAGATTTGAGCTTTGAGTGAACGCGATTGAGATCACCAACACATGATGAAGCTCAGCGAAAGAGGCAACCCTCTTAATAGAACGGCGGTAAAACCTTAGACACAAAGACTACAAAAGTCCTTAGCCTATCTAGTTATACCTTTCGCCGCCGCACAAGCAATCCCCTTTGGGGTCTTTATAATCATCGCATATTTGCTCCCCCGGGATATCAACTTGACTTCATTTCTTGGGATCCATTCTTGATGCCCATCAACTCATGACGCCGTCCTTGTCCCGTTCTCATCCATATTTGGACCTAACTCAAACATAACTCATGAAACTTGTTAGTCCAAGATGCATGGTTGTCTCAATCATCTCTTGCACTCCATTAACACATAATGGATGCCTTTAGATCAATTGAGCACAACCCTAAATCAATTGAAATGATTTAAGTATGTCTTAAGTACAATAATGCAACTCATGCCTTATCATACTTAAGAACTATTCATTTGTCCTTTCTTAATCACGAAACACCATCAACACATGATGAAGTGTTCTCTAATGATTAACACGACAAATGAACTCAATTTAAATTATCATTTAAATTGATTCTTCAAGTTAGAGTGTGAACTCCCCCTAAATATGTGCATCCATGTATTATATGGATTGGGAAACATGATGCACATTGTGGTTAAGTTAACGGGGATATCCATACTTTAACTTGACTCCAAAGTACGCAAATAATACTACGATGAATGCGCATACATACCTTGGGTTTTCCATTTTTCAATGCGATGAGACTAACCAAAGATATTCTAAATAAACAAGTTAGTCTCGATACAAGATTTGTCATTAATAATAATATCGCATTAGGGGATAATCTTAATACGAGATTTGTCATTAACAATAGATTAGATTTGTCATTAACACCAAAACCACAACTAATGATGGTTGAACTTACAATCTCCCCCTTTTTGGTGATTAATGACAAATCCAAGCTTAATGAGCACATTTGGATTAAAAACAACATATTGAGAGAATTTAAGCTAATTGAACACATATGCATATTAATTCTCCCCCTTAATCATATTAAGCATACTTTTTAAACCAAATGATATTAAGCTTCCATAATTCTCCCCCTTTTGGCATTAAACACCAAAATGGAAGAACCAAAAGATTAACATGAAGTACATTCTCCCCCTTTTTGGCAAACATATATCATTAATAAGATGAACGTTGGAATTATGTGTGTCAATCCCCCCTTTTGGCATTTAACTTAAGAAATAATTCTCCCTTTGGCATTTCATTATTCTCCCCCTTTTTACTTTAATCATTCTCCCCTTTTTGGCATTTAACAATTTCTTTCAGGGGTCATATCTAATAAAGGTCATACAAGAATTTAAAAGGATACTAATGACCTTGGCAATGATTTAGATTTTAGATACCAATTTAAAAAGATAGGCAATAAAATCCCAAATGAAAAGGATATACAGGGAATAAAACAAGTTTTCATTTGAAATATGGCCTGATACCAAAAGAAGAAAACTCGAAAAGAGACCATATTCGAGATTTTGGATACCACTTTTAAAGGAAGAAAAAGCATTTGCAAATATGGATACCACTTGTAAAGACTTGCATTAAAATGTGGATACCACTTGTAAAAACAAATAAGCATGGAAAGCAAAGAAGGGATAGTATCCAAAGCAAATGACCCGTGCGATACCCTTTTTCAACTAACTCACTCTTCATTTTATTAGGCTTTGCAAATTTTCAATATGATTCTTTTGAAGAATCCAATAATTTGCCTAAATGGGTCAAACGAGGAACCCAAGAAGAAATAGATACCACTTGAGACAATTGATACCACTTGTAAAATTAATCTCAAGGGCTTTTGCTTGAAAATCCAAAGAATTTGAGCATTTTCAGATTTTGATTGAAGAACAATGCTCAATTGAGATTTTCCTCTTTTATATATTTCAACACATAAAGACTCTCACACAGAGAAATCTTAAGCGGTTGAACTTACAATGTTAGTTTGAGAGGAAATTCTTACTCAAGAATGTGGGTATCGGAGTAATGCTACAAAGAGGCAATGAAATACCACTTGTAGGAAATAATGAATTTAATGATACCACTTATAGAGATTTATTTAACCAAGGGTATCACTAGAAGGAATGAGCAATGACCTTAATGATACCATTTGTAGAAAATAGGAACTCAATGATACCACTTAAAAAGGAAATTAAATACTCAAGGATATCACTAGAAGAAATAAACAATAAAATCCATGATACCACTTGGAGAAAAGAGTCTCAATTATACCACTTGTAAGCATATGGATAAATAAATGCTCAATTGATACCACTTAGGATCAACTCACGAAGAATTGATACCACTTGAAATAATTTATCGATAAGATCGATGGGTATCGAGCAATATAATCGAGCATCATATACTTACGTATCAAAAGTTCAAGAAGGATCAATAAAATCTCAAAGATTTAGTATCGAGCACAATAAAGACATGATCTCACTTGGAAGCATTAAAGTGCCCAAAACTTGCAATGAATAAACTCCCAAGATGTTTAATGAATGAATCATGGAGTTATTTGCATTTGAATTGCACAAGTTTTGTCTTTTCAAAAGATCAAGTGAAAATCACTCTTTAGTTCAATTAAAGTGCTCATAACTGATACTACTTGAAAACTTGATCAAACAAATTTTAGAATTTTTCAAATTTTGCACAAATAAACTTTGGGATCATAAGAAGCTATTGCAAAAAGAATTTTTGAAAAAGGAAGTTCCAATCAAAAGATATCCCAAAGCAAACCTCGAAAAAATCTGAAATTTCAGAACAGCTGTGCCACGGCCGGTCCAACCGTGCAGGGCGTCCAACCGCCCTCGGCGGTGCAATCCTCAAAGCCGGTCCAACTGCCCCGACAGTGAAACCTCCAGATTTTTGCAAATTTTGTCAAAAAGATTCAAATGAAGTCAAAAATTATGAAATTTTGCAGAGATGAACTTTGGACTAATTAGAAGGTATTGCAAAAAGAATTTTCTCAAAAACAATTTTATTTTGAAAGATATGGTATTTTTGCGCTTTGAGGCATAAAAGGAAATTGATTTTCACAAAAAGCCTCAAAATGCAATTCAATTTGGATTTTATGCAATTTCGACTTTCATGGCTTAGATTGGTGTATCATGAATGTTTCTAGCCAAGGTTTATAATAAAATCCAACTTAAAAGCCACGATTTGAGCTATATGCCTAAATAGGTCCTTTTAGATTAAATCAAATCGTTTTTGAGCCGAATTAGGTTTCAACATAATATTTTCATTTTGAAAGCTTGTAAATCCTTTGAAATACATACTAGAATACTTTTATAAAGCTTTTCACAAATTTGGGCCTTTTAAATATGATTTTTGACTTTTGACCTAAATAGTCCAAATTGAAGAAGCAAAAGTCAAATTCAATTAACACAAGAATTCAAATGAAAGCAAGGGTAAGAAATTGAGATTTGAATTATGTGTATGAGTCTAAAATACCATTTTGAATCACAATTCTACACAAGAATGGATCCAAATGGAGAAACTCACTAAGTGCTAGAATATGACCATTATGGTCAAGAGTAGTTTTTCTATGAGTTTCAAAACCAAATATCTTTTGATAGGTTGGTCTTTTGAAAATCTTTTGAACACGAAAGTTGTTAAGAATGACCAACTCTAGGATTTTTGTTTTGGAATTATTTTCAAAATCCTTTTACTTTTAATTCTATGAAAATTATAAGTTTAAATCAAAATCAAGATACTAGTAACTAGTTTTTGGAGTTAAAACTCATTTTCCTTTTAAAATAGATTTTGTGAAGCTAAAACCTTTGAAAGACATTTCAAAATCATTTGTATACATTTTGCAACTAGTTTTTCACAAGTTTACTAATAGTATACAAAATTTTTGAATTTTGGCTAAATGGTTGATTTTGAAAATATATATATATATATGCACTTATATTAATATGGGCACGCGTAGGAATGTGATACACATGGATATGAATTAACACTCCCCCTAAATGTGCCACTTCATAACTTGCTCAAGGTTTGCAATAAGAGAATAGATAAGAGGCGAGAGCAAGTGGTCATAACAAGTAGTCTAAATTGATTCTAACATGAATATTACAATATAACCTACACAAGGCTATAAGACATAATAGTAATCAATTTAAATACTTGTTACCGAGATGGCATTGGCTCATGATGGACTTGATAATCTTCTTGCTTGACACCACTTGTAGACGAATGTAATCCTTCTTCTCTTGATGTGCAAGCGTCCAATCCATCTCTTTGTTGCCTAAAATTCTTTTAGGCGGTCTTTGGTACCCAATCCTTGTTGGGTCCGACAACGTTAGTCACAATTGATTTAGGAACCCAAATGGCCCTAAATTTAACATTATTGAATTGACTAACATGACTAGGAATAGTTTTGCGATAATTATTCCTCCTAAGCAAAATGTTTGAATTTAAGTGAGAGGACTTAGGAGGGCATTGATACTTTGCAAAACTATTTCTAGTTTGATCCTTTCTAAGCATATGATTATTGAAATTATGAAATGGCTTAGAGGATCTAGCAAATCTAGCAAATGTTTTGCTATTGTTATTTCTCCTAAGCATAGTATTTGGATTATGTTGTGTGGGCTTAGGAGTCTTTACAAATTTAGCAAACCCATTTCTAGATTTACTCTTCCTATGCAAATGAATATTATTTTGAGCCGGCATAGGGGACTTGACAAGCTTGGCAAACACATTGCCATTCTTATCCTTCCTAAGCAAATAATTTTCATTAATGAGAATAGGCTTAGGAGTTATACCTTTAGGACAATCCTTACCGAATGTCCTTTTCCCGCAATTGAAGCATCGTTCGCCGTTTGGTCCTCTCTTGACCTTCTTGTTGTGCTCAACGCCGGTTTGCCTCATGGTTGAAGTTGTGGCCTTGTTATCCACTTGATTTGGGCACAAGGAGGCTAGGTGGCCCTTCTTGTTGCAAGCGAAGCACTTGATTGTCTTCGTGTGTCGCGTTGTGCCTCATCTTGCTATTTTCCTCTTGGAGTTGTGGCCGAAGTCCTCGCTTATCTTGAGGCGCCCTTGGCTTGCTCAAGATCTCGTCGAGGAGGGCTTTTCCCTTAATGCACCTCTTCAAGTCATCTTCCAATTTGATGACTTGGGCCTTGAGCTCATTGTTTTCCTCTACAAGGTTAGCATCTAAACACATAGAGGAACTAGAAACAATTTCATTTGAGCAACAAGGTAAATCATCGCTAGAAGTGGATATGCATTTATTTGATGAATTGTTTATAATTGGAATTGAGTGAGGCAATTCATCAACTAAATTGCATTGAGTGGCAATATCCACACTAGCTTTACTAAATTCCTTGAAAAGGAGTTTCTCATGATTTTCTTTTAGAACATCATAATCATTTTGAAGTGATTCATGTTCTAATTTCAAAATTTTATATTTCTTTTCTCCTTTCCAAGAAATTCATTTAGCTCCTCTAGCATATTCATCAATTCATCGTAAGAGGGCTCACCTTCATCATCACTCACCTCATTTTTACCTTTTGCCATGAAGCAACGAATTTTTGATATAAGTGAAGATTAAGTGCCGCTGAGGCGAGGTCGAGGTTGATGGAGACGCAGGTTCATCACTTGATGTTGACGTTGAAGGTTCATCAACCGATTTTTCTCCTCAATGCAATCCTCAATTGTTGTGGATGGTTCAAATAATTCTTGAAGCTTAATCCACATTTCATGCGCGCTCTTGAGGTTGCAAATGAGATTGAATATCTCTCGCCACAACGCTAAATAAAACGTTAGTAGCTTGAGCGTCGAGATGTAGACATTTCTCCTCTCCTTTAGTTGGAGCAACATCATTAATTGGAGAAGAAATGCCGACATCTACGATCCACCATATTTGTGGGCTCATGGATTTAAAATGAGTAATCATAAATATTTTCCATGAAGCATAATTTGAGCCATCAAATATATATGAATCGGTGGAGTGCACTAATCCGCTAGGCGCCATCCTTTTTACTCTCTAGACGGTTAAGCCTAAAATGAGAGTGACCGTGGCTCTGATACCACTTGTAGGGTCGAGGATGCGCCTAGAGGGGGGGTGAATAGGCGTTTATAAAAATTCGATCTCTAGCTAAACAATTCGCTAATCAACCCTAAGTCAAAACCTAATCAATTTATATGCGAGGCGATAATCTAGGTTTTGACAATTAAAGCCTAAATAAACTAAGCTCACTATGTGCACTAACTATTTTATGTCTCTATGTATGAATTGCTAAATTGATCTAACAAATAATACTAAGCAATTCTAAGTCAAGCAATCATGAATATACAATAAATGTAATTACTTGAAAGTAAAGGAGACAAGAGACAAACGACGTTTTTCCGTGGTGTTCGGAGACTTGCCGGTCTCCCCTAGTCCACGTTGAGGCAAGCCCGACGACTCGGACTGGCTCCCGCTCGAGCACCCGCCTCTTTCCACTAGTGTGGTTTTTCACGCTTGCGCGCGTAGGCTCAACCCGAACCTTCACAAACTTGCGGGGCTTCACACCTCGAGAGCTCCACAAGACGACGCCTACGCCGTCTAGGAGTCGGCAACCTCCAAGAGAATAGGCCGCTCCTTCACTTGAACCTCACCGGGCACAACGAATGCGCTCCTCGGTGATCACCAAGTGCAACACATGCACAAGGCCTCCTCAAGTGCAACACATGCACAAGAGGTACCCAAACCACTTCCTAATTGCAACGAATGCAATTAGTCTCACTCTTAGCTCAAGATGCAAATGGAGAAGAGCAACACATGCACACAACTCCCACAAACACTCAACAATGCAGCAACCCCAACATCAACAACCAGCCCCAACCCCCCAAGGGGGTATTTATAGCCTCCACCAAAGAAACTAGCCGTTGGGGCAAGAAACGGGCAGAAACAGCAAAAACGCGGTCCGACCGGACCTCATCCGGTCCGACCGGACCCCACAGCCAACGGTCGGAAAAACAACCGCTTGCGCTGCCGATCGCATTCACGGTCCGACCGCTCTCCGGCCGGTCACACCGCTCTTCACCCGGTTGCACCGCCTGCAGAAAAAAAAACACGCGCCGAAAACCCAAGTCCGGTCCAACCGTCCAACAAATGGTCACACCACTCAACCATTGGTCACACCGCAATTAGGGTTAACACACCATGGCCGGTTGCACCACATGACAATTGGTCACACCACTCATGGGGTGGTCCAACCACTCAAAACCAGATTTTCGCGCAAACTCATTTCCAAAACTCCAAGCACAATTCTTTGAGCTTCTAGATGATCAACACATGATCATACACCCGTGCAAAACACATTTGCACCAATTTAGCTCATGCTCAAAGAATTCAACCGAATTCGCGAAACACATATTTCACAAATCAAACACTTGAACTTACGCTGCTCAACCCTCTAGCCATGTAAGGATCAACACATGATCCCGACACTTTGCAAAACACATTTGCACAACCGCAACTAAATCCAAATGACGAAAACACATTTCGCCAACAACTCAAGATCTATTTGCAAAACGATAAGCAAATCAAACTTAAGTTTATGAGATTAATCCCCTAGCCATGTGAAGGTCAACACAAGACCGGTCAACTTGCCAACACCCGTTGCAAGCCCCACTCACATGCTCTCGGATTCCTGACTCATAAACCTCGGTCTATTCGCTGCTAACTTGCAAATAACACGATAAACACCATTTCATGCTTGAGCACTACTCTTTGCAACACATGCAAAAGTCTAGCTCCAAGCAACATCAATTCACGATGCATGAACTCTCTAATTGCAACACATGCAATTCTCTAGTTCCATGCAACACCAAAACCAACTCCACATCAAAACCAAATCAACCAGTATGAGCTCTTTACTCGCAACACATGCAAGCCTCTAGCTCCATACAAACACGCAAACACAAATCATGCTTGAGCTCTCTCCTTTTGCAACACATGCAAAACTTAGCTCCAAGCAAACTCACGGTTTTTAGAAAGATTTATTTCGAACCAAAACGTGAAGCTTCAACTAATGCAACATATGCAAAAGTGAACTCCACGCAAGAGCCAACGCATTAGCTTATCCTATTTGCAACACATGCAAATCAAAGCATTATGCGAAAACCAAATGCATATACTCTTTCATCTTTGCAACACATGCAAATCCGAGCATAATGCAAAACAACCAAGCATAAGTCTTAACACATTCGCAACACATGCCAAATGGTTAACCCATATGCAAAAACCAAATCAACATAAGATTTGAGCTTTGAGTGAACGCGGATTGAGATCACCAACACATGATGAAGCTCAAGCGAAAGAGGCAACCCCTCTTAATAGAACGGCGGTAAAACCTTAGACACAAAGACTACAAAAGTCCTTAGCCTATCTAGTTATACCTTTCGCCGCCGCACAAGCAATCCCCTTTGGGGTCTTTATAATCATCGATATTTGCTCCCGGGATATCAACTTGACTTCATTTCTTGGGATCCATTCTTGATGCCCATCAACTCATGACGTCGTCCTTGTCCCGTTCTCATCCATATTTGGACCTAACTCAAACATAACTCATGAAACTTGTTAGTCCAAGATGCATGGTTGTCTCAATCATCTCTTGCACTCCATTAACACATAATGGATGCCTTTAGATCAATTGAGCACAACCCTAAATCAATTGAAATGATTTAAGTATGTCTTAAGTACAATAATGCAACTCATGCCTTATCATACTTAAGAACTATTCATTTGTCCTTTCTTAATCACGAAACACCATCAACACATGATGAAGTGTTCTCTAATGATTAACACGACAAATGAACTCAATTTAAATTATCATTTAAATTGATTCTTCAAGTTAGAGTGTGAACTCCCCCTAAATATGTGCATCCATGTATTATATGGATTGGGAAACATGATGCACATTGTGGTTAAGTTAACGGGATATCCATACTTTAACTTGACTCCAAAGCACGCAAATAATACTACGATGAATGCGCATACATACCTTGGGTTTTCCATTTTTCAATGCGATGAGACTAACCAAAGATATTCTAAATAAACAAGTTAGTCTCGATACAAGATTTGTCATTAATAATAATATCGCATTAGGGGATAATCTTAATACGAGATTTGTCATTAACAATAGATTAGATTTGTCATTAACACCAAAACCACAACTAATGATGGTTGAACTTACAACCCCCCGCCAACAACTTCGCGGGTGGTGCCATCGCCTCCCACAGTGATCACCCACTACCCACATTTTTGTTAGTAGTGTAATTTGGTGTGTTGCCGTCCTTTTTTATTGATCATAGATATTGTTTACTGGTTGTTGTTGCGTTGTCCTCATCCATATTGTGCCCTCCTGCCCTTATCTCCGACGGCTAGCTAGGATATGTTTAGTTGATGAGATGAGGTTGAATAGAATAGGATGGTCTTGTACCATTTGGTTCTATTATTTTGGGTGAATAGAATTGTTTAGTTTCTATAGGGAATATTATTTAAATTTGTATCATACCTTCCAGAACGAGATGGTTCTATTCAAACAACTAAACATATGGATAATATTTTTTAAAACATCTTATACATATATCACTTGGTACAAACAACCAAACACACCCTTAGTAACAATAATCTTTTGATGCGGAGACACCTCGCTTTTTTTTAACTCTCTCTGTTGAGAGTAGAGCGCTATAGCCGTGTACGAAGATGAAAGAACTCCTGTAGCCACAAGAACTTCAAACAAATAGAGAGCACGTATGAAAATCGTCTCGATGCTTCCTTTTAATCTTCTGGTTGCCTCATTACGATATCTCGAGTTGTGTCAAATTTAGGGTGGGCATTAGAGCTTAGCGAGCTATTATTGAGTTTCTTTTAAAAATTTTAAAATTCATATAGTTTGACATAAAATTATTTTATTTACTACTTAAGTGGTTATTTCAAATTCAAGCTAACGAGTAACTATCCAGCCCCGATCCTTATTATTTTTTTATCAAATAAACTTATTTCAATTTTGAACCCATTAACTACTATAATTAAAGCAATTTTGATTCGAGTTCTAGCAAACTTTTTTTTTTCGCCACCCTAGTCAAATTACCATCAACTTATGTAGCACATTTGAATTCTTGTCTTTCGGGTTCCGTTAGGAACTCACAAAAATGGAACCCACAATTTTTTTTCGTGTTTTCATACAAGAATTAAATTTTTTATATATAAAATTGATGTTAAATTTACATGAAATTTCTACACTTTAAATGAGGCCTTCCGCCCTTACGTGTTTACGAGTACTCTGTTTCGGTTTATTTTTTTAGAGTTCATCGTATGCACAGATCAAGAAAATACTAAATATAAAAGTATTAAATGAGAAATAACAATATATATTTCTATTAAAAAGATATATCACATTCACTTAACTTTTACAAAGCATTTAAACAGGGGCAAAAAAATTATAACAATCATTTTAGGTTCTCTCAATAAATAAATATATTAAAATGCACATTTCGGATAGGAGATACCGGTAGTGAACAGTGTGGACGCTTAGTGGCGTTTAGTTGCTTGGATGAAGTTTGACAGGATATGGTCATTTATAGATTTAGAGTCTTCCAATAATTTGAGTGAGGTGATGGATGGGCATAGTCATCTAGTTTTAGTGAATATTCACCAAAGATGTTGGATAGAGCCATCCTAAAAAAGGCCGAACAGACCCATCCAATTTGTTGCATGAAGAGGTGTGCTCGCTCAAATTTTATTTAAAAATTCAAATTTTAGTCAAATTTTATCAAAAAATCAGTTTTTTCCAAAATTTAAATTTCATCAAAATCTGTTCAAAAATTCAAATTTCACTAACTTTTATCTAAAAATTCCAAGCCAAAATTCAAAACCTTGATCACAGCTAGTCCATCCATCCTTATCCATCCAACCAAACTAAAAATTAGCTTATTTTATCTAGTCTCATATATCTAATCAAATAAAAAATTAGCTCATTATATATCCACTCAACCAAACAGATACTTGGACGGCTCCATCCCTACTGAAATTGATGACTATATCCCATCCAGCCAACCAAACGGACCCTTAGACGATGACGTTGGTCCTCTCTAAAATATTCAAAAAACGTTGCAATCCACGAGACCACGAGCAAAAAGCTGAAAACAAAGGTGTGTTGCTCGGGGAGCAAGGATTGAAATCTCGGTTTTGCTCTAAATATCGTCTATGGCCAGTCGCCAGAGAACGAAATCTCAACGAAATCTCACTATTTGAAATAAATTTCAGATGAATTGTAAAAACATAGTTTGAATTCCAATTTTTTTGAACCAAGATCTCGGCGAGATTGGACGGCCTGAAAAATGGCTCAAACAATATCAAACAATTTTGATTTTTTTGTGTAGGTTCCTGACACATCAGTGATGTTCCCATATATTTCAGATGATTATCAAATTTGAGGAATTTTTAAAAATCCAAACATTGCTACTATCCTGATAAAACGTTGACCAGCAAGTTTGAACCGAATGCAAAATGAAACAAACCATATTAGAAAATTTTTAATTTTTTTGCACATAGTTATTATGCATCACAATGTTCTCATAAAATTTTCAGATAATAATCAAGCTTCATGAATTTTTAAAAATTCAAACAATACTACTATCCTCATAAAAGCTTTACTGGCAAATTTCAACCAATTGAAAAATGGTACAAACCATGATAGAAAATTTTGAAATTTTTTAGATAGTCCTAATGTATCATTAATATTTCTATAAAATTTTCATATGATGATCATGCTTCAAGAGATTCCAAAAATTCTGACAGTATTACGTCTTGATAAAAGTTCAAGGATCAATATATAGATTTGGTTTAGCAATAGAAAAGGTTTAAAATTTTTCAAAATTTTGAAGAAGGGTTCCAGGGAAATGATTAAGATATCATAAAAATTTTAAATCATGATCACACTCCAGTAAATTTATAAAATTCTTATAAATGCATTGCACCATTTATATCCTTTCAGTTTTTGATTTTTGAAATATAACAAATGAAGTTCAATGCATATATAGATTTCATTAAGCAAACAAAAAAGTTTAAATTTTTTGAAAATTTTAGAGAATGGTAATGAGGAAATTATTAAGATTTCATAAAAATTTTGGATCATGATCACACTTAAGAAAATTTATAAAATTCTGACAAGATTACTGTCCAAATTATGTTCATTCTATTTTTATTTTTAAAGACAACAAATGAAGTTCAATTATTGTGAAATTTTATTTGTATGATCCGACACTTCTTAGAATAGTACCATAAAATTTTCACATCATGATAAAAGCACGTATAATTTTATAAAAATTTGACAATATTTCTAAAATTTTAAAAAAGTCTCAAAAAATCGGTTTTTCAACAAATTTTCATAGAAGATGTTTTTTTAAGGGTTGTTGATCAATTTCCGGTCAATCCGGTGGTGAAACATCAAATTTTGGACTAAAATGCTAAGATTTCGGTGGTATATGGTGAGATCTCGCTGAGATATAATGAAATTACTATAGTAATTCAAATTTTTTGAATTTTTCCATTACAGCCGGTATTTCAAATCTCCGGTAAGAGATCTCGGATGACATCTCGCGAGATACCGATGAGATTGTCAACCTTCTCGGGGAGAGTCAACGCCTTGCTGCTTCTCCATCGGAGCCAAACACCATTCCAGGAACCGCAAAGTAGTAGCAAGAAATGGCCACCCTCTTCGTCGCCCTCCTCCTGTCCGGCCTCCTCGCCGTCGTCCCGTACGTGCTCCGCCTGCTTCACTCCTTCCTGTGGGTCCCGCACCGCCTGGAGCGCCGCCTGCGCCGGCAGGGCATCCGGGGTCCCCCGCGCCGCCTGCTCTCCGGCAACGCCGCCGAATACCGCGCTCTGATGGCCGCCGCCCAGTCCGCTCCCCTCGCTTCCTTTCACCACGCCATCGTAGCCCGCGTCGCGCCGCACTACCGCGAGTGGCCGGCGCGCTACGGCCGGCCGTTCGTGTTCTGGTTCGGGCCCCGGCCGCGGCTGGTGGTCACCGACCCGGAGGTCGTGAAGGCCGTACTGACCGACTCCACAGGGACCTTTGATAAGGCTGGTTCCGGCGGCGGCAACCCGCTCGCTCGGCAGCTCATCGGCGAGGGGCTGGTGGGGCTCACCGGGGAGAAGTGGGCCCTCCACCGCCGTGTTATCGCGCCGGCGTTCAACATGGAAAGGGTCAAGGTGAGGAGTCGTTTCTTGATTTTGACTTGAAACATGAAAATTGGTGATCCTTTTGCTTACTGATCATACATTCATGCTATGGGGTATGGTTCAGTCCATGTAGAGGTGTAGGAAGTGTTAGCACCTCCGTCTTTTTATATACTAATTGGAGACCCTCCTAGCAACTCTTACATTAATCAGAAAATGCTAGAAATTTTCACGTTCATAAAAAAATGCTAGAAAATGCCACAATTCTAAAAAAAAAGAGAAAATCTTGGTCGTCAAATCTCAATCATTTTCATCCATGGCTTACTCGCCATCTTCAAGCACCTAAAGGAGCTATGGCTTGGAAATAGAAAAGAAGACGAGAAGACATTATTGCATACGTTACAGGTTAGATCTATTTAAAAAAATTGTTAGCCGTGCAGACACACGGGTCAATGACTAATAGTATCCTAACTTAATTGATCAGGGGCAAAACTGTACAGTGCTTGAGAAGCCTCATGGTTGTTGGATGGCTGTCAGTTACTGCCGCCCATGCTCCGCCTCCAATCCTTCCTTTTGCTTCCAATCATGTCGAGATAATAGTAAACAAAGTAGCTGGTAAGGTGAGGACCGATCAAATCTCCCACCCGGTCAGAGGAGACAACCAGGGATGTAGCTAGTAGTTGGCACAGTTGTGCTACGGTACAACCGATGCTCTAGCCTATCATGTATTCTTTAGCCCACATACACACAGTCAGCAGGAAGATAGAATGTCGTAGACTCGCAGTCACTACTGGTTCATTTAATACTTCAATCGTTCTTCGTTGTTGAGCAGCGTCTCTGCGTATGTGCTTGTGCAACAGAAAATTTAATTTGGATTTTGGATCACGACAGGCCGCAGAACATTTTGTACTTATATGGTTGTATTTTCTTTCTTAGTTGGACCAACCTTGCCTAAAATTCTGACTACGCCACTAGAGACAACATACACTAATGAAGGAAACCTACTACATGTTATTGTATGAATTTGATTTTTACCAAATTTCAGGGAAATTGGGAAAGGCCAACTAGGCCAACCCAGCCCATGAGGCCGAGCCAGCCCAACCGGCCCAGTTGACTAAGGCTAAGGCACCACCTCTCGGTGCCCTAGCCCTAGCCAAGCTAGCGAGCAGATGGGAAGGCGAGCAGGTCAGGGGGAAGACGCTAGCGGCAACGCTCGAGTTGCGCGGCCTCCCACGTGCAGCAGTGGGGTAAGGCGTACCCGATGGTCATTGCTCCTCTTCCTCTCCCCGCTCCTTTAAAGCGAGGTGGGAGTTCCTCTTTGCAATATACAGTGAAAAATAATCAACTTTTCATCTTTTCACCATTGACCGATTTCTAATCCCCTCAAATCCGCTTAAAGCTTTGGCTTGGTTTTTCTCAAGTCCTCTTGTGATCCTCATCATCAATCTATCCTCTTCTCACATGTGGACGCCGCTATCGCAAGTAACACGTGGTGAGGTGAGGAGGTGAACTCGGTTGGAGGTAGTGGTGGAACTAGAAAATTTTTGTTATGGATGCACACTTCACACGCACAATTATAGAGTCTTGTACAATGATTTCGTAAGATCATAAATCCAACACATATATTTGAAATTTTCTAAAAGTACAATGCAAATAGTTCTAAGGGCTTAAAAATCTCTAACTACTAAAATTGGAACCAATTCAATGGCTGGAGGCTTGAGGCTTTTGTGGAAGGCAAGGTACGTGAGGATTCTCAGTTGTCAGTCTTGCGAACTGACCTTGCTTGCTTGGTTGGCTCAACCGGCTCGGTGGTGGCGGATTTATCAAGCACTGTGGTACCTTGAAGTGGAGTGAGTTCCTTGCGGTTTGCTGTTTTGTTCGACAAAGTCATCTTCCTCGGCCAGGGAGTCGGTTTTGTGGCTCTAAGCAACATTGGTTGTATCTCGGGACCATTTGGTGAATTGCCTCACTTGGTGGTTTGCAGCTTTGTTTCTCCGAAGTATTCGCCGATGGCTCTAAGCTAGTACAGCGGCGATATTGTTTTCTGAGATATCGTCTTTGACGAGCCTAGCCTTGTACAAATCATTTTTTGTGATAGGTTCAAAGTGTCTGTGAAATTAGTGAGATCACAACATGAAGTCTGAAGTGTATAAGATCAGGGCACTATGGCGTTACTTTTTCTCAGCAGCATGGTGGTTCCTGATTTCGTGCAAGATCAACAGAAGGGGGTGGCGAGTAGGGTTTCATCAATTTTGTTTCTGGTTTAAGCGTTTTTCAAGGATATTTTTAGCCAGAGCTTATTTCTGTCATCACAAGTCGCTAATGGATAGGATTATGCAATTTTGGGTTCTTATCTCATTTGCATGCTAAGATTTGAACATCCATTGATTATGGTTGATTAACCTAATTATAGTCCACCAAATTGAGGGTCGGATATTTTTCTTTTTGGTGAGAATTTCTAGCATTTTTATATTTTTTTCCTTAGAAATTGTAAAACACATGTCATTAGCTTTTACCATATGGTGGATTATTTCAAATGCTTACATCTCTAAGCCAACTATCAAATCTAACCCTTTACAATTCAGATCCACTAAATTAAGGGCTAGATGATTTTATTTTCTTGTGAGAATGTCTAGCATATTTCCCTTTTTTTTCTTAGCAAATCATTTGCCGTATTATATGATAGAAATCAAATGGTTCTATATTGATTGGTTCTTAAAATTTAATATTTTGCATAACTAGTTATTCCATACGCAAATTGTAGCTGACATAAACTATTCGAGCAAAGTTCGTGACCTACTTGTCATGATATGACTATGAAGCCAGTAGCATTGATGTAGATTGCCATATCAAACGTAATACTATATTCATGGTGATTTTTTTCTTTTATATTAACGTGCTGATGTGATTAACAGTTGTGCTCTAGATAATGCAGTTAATCAAATATCATTTACCATTAAACTTGAATACTAATTCTTTGTAGGGTTGGATACCAGAAATAGCAGCTATTGCCTCATCCTTGCTGGATAAATGGGATGTTCGAGGTGAAACCCGCACTGAGTTTGAGATTGATGTAAATAAAGAATTCCACACTTTGAGTGCAGATGTCATTTCCTGTGTGGCATTTGGAAGTAGCTATGAGGAAGGAAAACGAGTTTTTCAATTGCAAGAAGAACAGCTAAAACTTGTTGTTCTTGCATTGAGGACTGTCTATATTCCTGGCTTCAGGTGAGATTGCCTCCGTTTGTTGCTTACTTGGAACTCATGCACTTCAAACGCCACAGTTGAGGGAGAAAAATGTGACCTCTTTCTCTCATAGGTTTGTACCAACAAAGAAGAACCGAAGAAGGCAGAGCCTAAACCAGGAAATCCGAAATTCCTTGCGCAAATTGATTGAGATCAATGGAAGGAAGTGCGAGGATTCCAAAAATTTGCTTGGGTTAATGATATCAGCCAGCAAAGCTGACAGCGAATTTAAAATGGGAATTGAAGAGATAATTGATGAGTGCAAGACATTTTACTTTGCCGGGAAAGAAACCACAGCTAACTTGTTGACATGGGCAACACTTCTTCTGGCATTGCATCAAGAGTGGCAAGGCAAGGCCCGTGACGAAGTCCTTCAAGTGTGTGGCAAGTACGAGCACCCTAATGCGGAAAACCTGAGCAGTCTCAAAATTGTGAGTCTTCTTTATTTGAATGAATACTACAAATTCTTTTAATACCTTTGATGTTGTCTCCTTACTTGAATACAATGAGTAACAAACACTTCTCTAATGTTGGCATGAGATTAGGTAAATATGGTGTTAAAAGAGACCCTCAGGCTGTATCCTCCAGCTGTGTTCATCCATAGGATAGTCACTAGGGATGTCAAGCTGGGCAAACTCGACATCCCGGTTGGCACGCAGCTCCAGTTACCTATTCTTGACATTCACCATGATATTGACATCTGGGGCTCCAATGCAGAGGAGTTTGACCCGTCAAGGTTTGCAGATGGCAAGAGCTATCACCTTGGTGCGTACTTTCCCTTTGGAATTGGCCCTACCATCTGTGTTGGCCAGAATCTTGCGATGGTTGAAGCAAAGGTGGCACTTGCGATTATTCTTCAACGATTCGCGTTTGTTGTCTCGCCATCCTATGTTCATGCGCCAATGCATGTGCTCACCGTCCAACCCCAGTACGGTGCTCAAGTTCTTGTCCACAAGATCTGAGCCTTCCATGGAGCTGTATATGGAATTGTGAGTTGTGACAGCAAGGTATATGCTGAGTGCAGCAAACTAGATGTCATGTATCTGTATCTTTGTGAGAAATTTCAACGATAAAACTATTGTCCTGACGAGAGCAGGTCAAGTGCAAACAACTTTCGGAACCTGCAGGAATGTATAGAAAATAAGGCAATGTCTACTTAACATTCGACTGATTTTTTTTTTTGCAAATCAGTCAAATTTTAGACTATAGGATCAAAACCCACGTTTAACATTTGACCGATTTCTTTTTGGCAAATCAGTCAAATTTTGGACCATATGATCAAAACCCACATTTCTCATATCCCTTATGTGTTGCAGCATTACAAAACAATAAAAAACATTAACGAGTAGAGAAACGTTAATGGTCTCACTTCGAGGGCTGAATCATTTTTATTAACAGCCTTTTCCATTGTCCCTTAACAGTTATTTTTCGGGAAAATGAAAAATAATTTTTCTAAGCTAGACAAAAAAAAAGGATTGGTGAACCCTAATAGAAAATAAATGAGAAAAGGAAACAAAATACTGCAAAGAAAAATAAAAAATAATTTTTCTAAGTTAGACAAAGAAAAACGGAATTGGTGAACCTTAAGAGAAAATAAATGAAAAAAGTCAAATCACCTGACAGAAAAGTGACTGAAATCAAAGAAAAAAACAGGCGACAGATTTTTAGCAACTCCGAGAAAATAAAATGCTTCGCGACTGTAAATCGTCATATATCTCCATTTTTGGATTAGTATCTTGTAGTCCTTTCTTCAGTTGATCATAAGGCATCTGGTTATCTTGGTAGAGACCAGGTCATCAAGGCTCAAATCACACCGTTGCGACAAGTGAAATTCTGGAAGAAATATTGGCAACTTACACACAGCATCATCGCTTGTAGGATAAATCAAACAGAAGGATTTTGAGAGTTAATCCAGTTTTTAGAAGGGGAGGGAGAAGATTATATTCATTCAAGCATCTAGTTCAGCACGAACCGGCAGCACATGCATGAGCACACGTAAATATTTGTCTGTCTTCAAATCAGATTCAATTAACCACATCTAAAGTACATCAAATCTTCCCGCCAATACCTCTCCCTCTAGTTAGCCAGTCCCCTTTCTGATGGCCGATTCCGGACAACAGGAACGCACCGTCGATTTCCCCCTCCCTTCGCCCTTACAAAAACAGTAGACAAGGCAGGAAGATCGAAGCGGACGCGCGCCATGGCCGGAACCGCGCCGTCGGAGAGAGAGAGCCGGAAACTAAAAGGAATCAATGAAAGAGACACCCACACATCTTGATGGCCCTGTTGCTAAATCCGTGGCTTGCTTGCTTGTTAGATTGCTCGCGCGGATAATTCTCATCGTCACTGGACCCCCAGCAGCCGCCGGAGCTCCCGCGTGGCCGAGTCGTCCACGCCTGCCGCCGCGGCGGTGGCCACCCTGGAGGAGAAGCGCGGCAGCGGCAGCGCCCGCGGCGACGGCGACAATGCAGCGAACGCCGGCCCGGCGTACGCGTCCGCGGCCGCCACCTTGACCCGGACCTCCCGCCGCACAGGCGCCGCCTGTCCGCGCTGCGCAGTGCTGTGGCGCGCCGTGCGCCTCGCGGCCGAGCGCTGCGACCGCTTGACGGCGTGGGAGCGGACGCGGGCGAGGCAGTCGTGCCGGCGGAGCACCTCTGTCCCCATGGTGGGTTGGGGTTGGGGGGCTTGGTGCTGGCTTCCACCCCCTCTCCCGTCGTCCTGCTTCTTGGTCGGTTGCTTCTACCGCTCTCGTCGGGTTTGCATGGCGGGCAACGGTGGTGGTTGCTTTAAAGGCAAGGCATGTGGTTTCTCGCGGAGCGTGGAACGGACGAAGGCGCGGGGAGGAAGGAGAGGGGTTGCCGTTCGGGGAGCTCGCGCACAGCTCGTTTTTTCCGTTACGGATGGCAAAGAGAGAGAAGGGGAACTGCGCGCGGCGCGGTGGAGGCGGACCGCGAGGAGACCCGGACGGAACAAGCCTGCCTCCCGTCACGACGGACGCACGGGCCGCGCCCGCGCCGCGAGCCCTGCCCATCGCTAATTGAACTCGGCCTAGAACAGGGCGGAAGATTAGGGGCTGTTGCAGCCATTCACCCCACCGGGGACCTCGCTACAAGCCCACATCACATCTAGGAAAACATTTTTTTTTCAAGATGATTCATCTTCCCAATTTTCATCCACCTTTTTTTTTTCCAAATATCTATTTCACCCCTAAAAAATCACTAACAAAAAATACTGCCTGCAAACAAATTACCTACTAAGAAATTATTATTCCATTTGATTACAAATAGTTGTCATTTTGGATATTAATATAGTCTCAGAAACATAGTTTTGATCACTAAGTTTTATGATAATATATTAATAAAACCCAATAAAATTATAATAGTATGAAAGTATTTTTGAGACAAATCTACACAAATAATTTTATTTATCCAATTTAAATATTTAAAAAGATATTGACAATCAAAGTTTCGAGTGTTTGATTACACCTATGTAAAAAGGACAACAGTTTATGAGCGGAGGGAGTAATACTTATTCCAACAACCTCCCTTCTCATCTTTCACGGTATACAGCAGAATTACAATGCAAACAATGGTAATGAAGCCAAAGGTATGGTATAAATCGAGACAGAGCTCGATCAGACAATATAGCAAACCCGAAAACATGGCGCAAGTTAAATATAGTGATACTAACTTAACGTGCTAGGTAATATTATCTATTATAATGTTAAAGAAAAGACAAAAAAGCCATCACGTTTGCTCTCAATACTAGAAATTCTTAAACATATAAGTTATATCATTTGATATTATAATATTAAATAATTTACAAAATACGTTAATATATTATTAAGTATATAAGTTATATCATTTGACACTATAAATCGTTAAAAAAATCTAGCCACTTAAATACACGAGTCACCCTTGCTAGTTTTTATTTATAGCAAAACGTGTGTATTCGGCTAGTGTCGAGAATATTTTAGAAACCACTCGCCGGAACTGGGGTTCGGGAATTCCCTGGAGCCGGGCGTTTTGGCGCCCGGAACCACTAGACGCGAGCGGGCGGGGCCAGCTAGGATAAGGTGAGTAGCAGCTGCGATTGGAGCACCTGTGAACACCGTCGCGCCACATGGCTCGGCCCCAGGTGGGCGGTATATTCCAGCCGCCGGATTCACCCGTTCGTCTCCTCGTTTTGCGCGATCTCACCTCACGCGCGCGGTCCTGCTGCCCATTCATTCATACACGCGCCCTTCACCACTCGACAATTCGCTGCTTCTCCCGTATCATTGGAAGCCACCGCCGCCCCAAGCCCTGATCAGGTACACTAGCTAGCATTCAGCTCGATTCTTTCCCCCATCTGCTCTACGATCATGCAGTGAAGCTAATACGTAGACCTTAACATGAGTTGACGCAGGTGAGTTAATTTGGTATAGCAGGGCAAGTATGCCTTCCGTTTCGAAGGCCGTCTTCCTGCAGAGGCCGAGCACGAACGGCAGGAGGAGCAGAGAAGCCGCCTCCGGTCGCCGATCAGTCGCGGCGCAGAGGGCCCGGCACGCCAAACTGAGCTTGATCCGCTCGGGATCTGACTCGGCGCGGGGCCAGCATTGCTTGCCACCCAAGGCGGTCGCCGCGCCGATGCCCACGACCAAAAAGGTAACCGCACACCTCGTAAATCCCAACTGCTAATTCCACGTAAACGAATGATCAGCGTCCACGCGGTTAATTTGGAGGCGGGCAGTTGCTCGTTCACTCGGAGCAGGTTCGCGACTGGCATGTGCTGCCACTAGAGCAATATCGTTGTGCGGTTGAGTTGCGCGAGCATCACTCATTCGACTGGCATCCGCCGGAACACAGAACTAACAAATCGTATAAGCTCATAGGAGCACTAGCTAGCTAGCCACACCGACACAGCGCGATGGAACAGTACAGCATGGAGGACCATGTATTTTATACTCCGTAAGGAAAGCCAAAAATCATTAAACACTGGTAGTTACTCATGGGTTAGTGCAAATGAGTCGAATCACGGGTTATCAGAACTCACAACTGAATACGTCAGCAAACCACTGACATGTGAGCTCAGGCAGTTCGCGGGTGTAGTGGCCCCGCGCAAAGTGAGGTTAATTCATCGTTCAGGTATGCTCAGCAGGGTTCACAAAACCGTTTTTCAAACCTAATACCTAGGGTCCTGTGTTGGCGTGTATATAGGACAGGAGATTTGATCTTTTTTTTTTGACTAGAAACAGCAGTGGAAGCCACTGCTGGGATATATTAACAAGAGCAAGGTACAGGGAACAAACAAGGCCGGTGAGAAACCAGCCAACTAAAACGAGAATTTAAGGAACAAGCAAGAGACGATCCCCCCAAGCAGAAAACCCAGAACGAAGAGAAACATTAAATCTATGAGATTGAAGGTGAATTTCCCGAAGAAACCAATCCTTCCAAATAAAAAAATTAGCAGGAAGGCCCTTGAAGATCTTGTCATTACGAAGCTTCCAAATGCCCTAAGAAGCAATCATGAAGGCATCCATGAAGAAGGGGGCCCCAACAGACTGGCGAGCTTGAGAAATCATATGAAAGATATCATCACTGAGGACCCAGGGGATACCAAGGGCATTCCAACAAGAAGCACTGACAGGACAATTGAAGAAGAGATGAGCCCTGGTTTCCTCCACGTGAAGATCACAAAGGACACAATCGTAGCAGTTCCCCTGTATAGGGCAATTCTTACGCCTGAGTAAGTTCCTGGTATTAAGGCGATCGGAGCAAACAAGCCAGGTGAAGATTTTCAGCTTGATGGAGCATTTAGCCTTCCAAATTCAAAGGATAGGGCTGGGCACCACAATGTGATTGAAGGAGCGATTATAGAACCTGTTGGGGGAGTATTCCATAGAATCCCAGATATAAGACCATTCATCGTTGCTGTCGAGGAGGTGAACATCCTCAATGAGATAAGCAAGCAGGTCTTGGAGTTCAGAAAATGCTTGGTCCGAGAGCGGCAAATGAAAGTGAACAGAGATACCCGGCTGCTGTAAGAAAGAGGCAACTGAACAATTGTCCTTCTTGATGAAAGAAGAAAGATGAGGGTAGGACAGTCTGAGAGGAGCATTGTGCCATAAGTCGTCCCAAAAAAGAGCGGTGTCTCCACGGCCAATGTGACAGCGAGCAATGCCCCTGAAATGGTCAAGAAAAAGGAGAACATCTTTCCACCAAAAAGAGCCCTTCCGCACCGAAGCCTGAGGGATATTGCCCTGATAATACGAGAACCAAACTAAGTGGACCCAGGGAATATCCCTTTTGTTGAAGAACTTGTGCAAGAACTTGATCAGCAGGGAAGTATTGTAGAGTCTAAGGTTAATCACACCGAGACCACCTTTACATTTTGGCTTGCAAACCTTGACCCATTTAACCAGAGCTTTACACCGACCATTGATGTCATTTTTTTCCCCAAAGGCAAGTCCTTCTAGCCCTATCAATTCTGTTGATAACAGTAGCCGGCAGCTTTAAGGTAGAAATAGCAAAAATGGGCATAGAAGAAAGAACGGAGTTAACCAGTTGAAGCCTGCCACCATAGGAGAGAAGGGGAGCAAATGAGGTAATTCTCCTGTTAATCTTGTTAACCAAAATTTCAAAATCCTTAATCTGCGGTCTGGAGGAACCCATAGGCAATCCTAAGTAAGTGAAAGGGAACTTTTCAGTCTTGCATCCAAACAGGGCCGCCAGAGAATCAGCTTCCGTCCCCAGCATGTTCAGAGGAATCATTCCGGATTTGTTGAAATTGATCTTTAGGCCGGTGTCATTGGCAAACGATTGAAGAAGGCATTTCAGTTTGAAGACTTTAGATTGAATACCCTTGACAAATATGATGGTATCATCCGCGTATTGGATCACCGGAAATTCAGAGTTGGGGCCCAAATCGAGAGGAAGAGAAAGAACCCCCAAATACATGGCTTTGTTAAGGACGTACTGCAGATTTGATCCTTTGCTGTAGTAAGTACTGGGAAGCATTGTGGCTACAATAATCTGAGTGTACGGAAAGCATCGTGGCTACAGTAGCAAACCTGCCATTACATGTACGGTAGCTTTGTTTCGAAAAATACACTCTTTGCCTTACCATTTCAAGTCAAAGGCGTTCATGAATCTGGGTAGTCAAATAAAAAAAAACGACGAACAAGACCTATCCAAGTATCCATACGCTGCAAGTACTGTAGCAAAATCAAACACTAGCAATGTACTGTGCTGATTCGCTGTAGCATCCAGTTCGGTGGGTTGATTCGTTGATCCGAAGGTAGTGATTGGAGAAAGGCAAATCATTGTATCTCTCTGCCTTTGTGACGCAAAGGCAGAGAATCCATTTCCTTCATTTTGGTACTGACCACTACGAGTCACTGTGGTGATATATTATAGCAGCGGTGCTATAGCACTTGATTTAAATGTTTGGATCTTGAACGGACGGTGGTGACTTGCCCCTACCGCACAACACTACTACAGAGTGGTCGATACATGACTTTTATACTTGAGCTGATGTGGTTTGCCGCATGCCGTATTTGTATATTTCGATCAAATGGCTATACTTGAAGAAACGCATGATACTATTCATCTCACCATTTCAATGCAATTGTAGTCTGACCATAGACGCTTAGATCCATTTCTAGTCATTTGCTTGATCGAATCTAGCCACCTCGGATCGAATTTATTGGTGTTCATTATGTAAATGAATCTAGTTTTTATTCACCTTTTCTTATATCTCCCCTAAATCAAACTTGAAGATAAGACTTAGACTATCTCCAGCAATTTCTTTTCATTCCCTTCC
Source organism: Guadua angustifolia (assembly GCA_036346375.1). Taxonomy (NCBI): domain Eukaryota; kingdom Viridiplantae; phylum Streptophyta; class Magnoliopsida; order Poales; family Poaceae; genus Guadua; species Guadua angustifolia. The sequence goes on along the minus strand of CM070509.1, from coordinate 33,588,994 downwards.
CCATATTCATTCTCTTTGTTCCTATCATCTCCAGCAGCATCCCCTTGAAGGGTTTTGTATAGGGATTGGAGAGAGAATCCTTTTCTGAAGAGATTCTCACTCTAAATCCCTTTCAAAGGGAACCGTGAAGGGAATTCATTGGAGTGTTTGAGATCTGTCTGCAAAGGGGCTTGGAGACTGAAGAGATACCACTGGAGATAGTCTTATGATTCGATATGTTCTCTTCACAAAATGATTCATGAAATGAACCACCGCCAATCAGAAAGGATACCCCTTTATATTCCCTGATAATATCTATCTCTGCAAGCGTTTCGATGGCCATTGACATCCTGTTAGTAAGGATCATCAATGGGGAAAAGAGAAATAACAAGGATCTTATTGGTAATCTTTTTAATGTACTTCAATAGTCTCATAGGTCCTAACTGCTGAATCATCCATCCCATCATTTCTAATCTTGGAGGTAAGACAAACTAGACTGACTCAATTACTCCCTCTGTTTTTTATAAGATCTATTTTTTGAATAATCTTGTTTACAAATATAAGACTTGTATGTAGATTTAATAAGATCTTTCCTTCTATACCCCTATTTATTTTCTCTCATCCATATGCATTTATTTATTACCACCCACACAAAGTATATCTTTTATCTTCCAAAACAATTAAGTAGGGGGCATCTAAGTCATTTTTTCTCGTTTCTTTCTTAATTTCAACGCAAATCTTAATTCTTGTGTAAAGTCAAAATACGCCTTAGAGCATGTACAATGGGTTGACATCAGCTGTCTATAAGAGTTGCCATGTCACCTATTTGTTGATGTGGATGAAAGAGAAAGAGGAAAGAGAAAGAAGCTGTCTATACATTTGTAGTCGACTGTAGCACAGGAACCAAGCTGGTTGTGTGTAGAAATGAATTGATTGTAGCACGGGAACTAAAAAAGTGATTGTCTGTACCATTATATAAGGTTGTCTATAGGTGATATGGTAATTTGCTATAGACAGTAACTGTCTATAGTATTGTACATACCCTTATAAAAAAAAACGAAGGGAGTAATTCGGTAGGCATTCTAATCACCATACATAAGATAATTACACACCTTTTCTAGTACTAATTAGACGTATCTAGATTCTAGGCAGCTCTGCTTTCTGGATTGTCAAGCCCATGGTTTCACCAAAACCAGAAAAACATATACAGTCCAGGCAAAAGAATTTTTTCCACGTCTCAGTACATCACGAATATTCTCTATATTAAAGCCCCTGGGATTGCCGCACTCCCAGGGCATCCAGGTGTCATTTTGCGTTTTTTTGCGAATAAGTCCCTCCGCTTCTTCAAAATTGCAAATAGGTCCTTGCAAATTACGTAACAGGTCCTTCGCGATTTTTTGTGAGGGAAGATTTATCATGAGCCGTCAGAAACTCTGCCCAGCGCCCCTAAGAAGACATGGGATCGATCTCGTTCCAGCTCAACGCTAAAACTGTCGAGGGGCTTGGCAGTGTGCAAGCATGTTAGTCTTTAGTAGACCACTAGACCATATGAGAAAAATTTTAGGGAGAGAAAAGTGAGGTTTGAGGACCAGCTTTGTGGAGAATCCAGGAGGTCAATTTTGATGATCTGTGGCCTCCTAGCTGCTACGCTGTTCTTGCTTGAAACCTGTGCATGAAGCACAAGTTACAGCAGGGCACTGCAAACTTCTCAAATCAATAGTTATTGGAGAGTGCCATAGCTGTACCAACACTAGCAAATCAACTAAATAAGTTAATGCGAATTGGAATTAAGAATCGGACTCTTTATGAAAATTACTCAATTAGAATGTTGTAGCAGTTCAAAAGAAATGTTGCCGTATTTTAACTCAAAGATCTTGTTTAGAAGATTCATTTCGATTTTGAAACTAAACGAAATATGGTGCAATATCATAATCCTTTACCGATCCTTAGGTGGAAATAGTAAGCAGACGCTATCCATTGGGTGATGCGAACGTGTGCATATAACACGAGCGAGGTGTGTCTGTACTCTGTCCTATACTTTAAAAAAAAAAAGTTATAATTTTGGCTATACGCAGCGCGTTTAAGCATTAGCTTCAATTTAAAGCTACAAAGCTAAAGCTTGCATTTTAGGCTTTTTAAAAGGGGTTTTATAAGATGTGAATGTGATCTATAGGATAGTGGTACGAACATGCGTAATAATGTGATATCATCCAGTTTTTGCAGATGGTTGATGAATACTCTTCCAAGGACTGCATGGATATTAAATTTGTACTGTTAGCAATGGGTCAGTGGATGGTTGCCAGTTTGTTGCGGATGGTTGATGAATAATCTCCCAAGGACTGCATGGATCTTAAATTTCTACGGTTAGCAATGGATCAATGATGCATTTACAGCTGACTTTAAAATTCATATTCAGTTTTGGGGAAAAGCATAGAACTTTTTAGTCCTAATTTTTAAGTATATAGGAGACACACTACAAGCACACTCACCGCACACATGATGCATGTGTGTCCACTACACACAAGAATTTTCATTAGGCTATAGGGTCTTATAGAGCACGGACATATGCTTTGCTTTCACTGAATTCATATGCGATATACTTTGCTTAAATAAATCACACGTAGGTCCTATAAATAGAACTGTGGATTGGAACAACGTCACCCCATCACGACTTTTGCCGGCTTATCCTTTTTTTTGAAGGAGAAACAGGGCCCCGTGTGAACGTCAGTGCAGAGTCCGCGCAACACCGCTCCGTTATCCTTGAGCACCTTTAGGCCTTGTTTAGAATGAGATTTTTTTCCTGATTTATATCAATTTTTAATTTTTCAAACAGTGGAAAGAAAGGGGCCCGGAGGGGGCCCTCCCCCCCCCTCACAACCTAAACGTCACTGCGTCGTCGGCTCCGGGGAGGGTGTCGTGCGCCGAGAGGGAGCGCGCCGGGTGCTACCAGAAGTTTTTTTGTCAAAAAATTATAGTTTTTAAAAAAATGAAAATCTATTTTTTTTATCCTTTTTGCCCCTTATCAAATTTTAAAAACACTTTTTTCCACCTTTCTTTTAAGTTCAAGTTTTTTTACCTTTTTGACATAAAATTTGGTCTTTTCTGAGTGGTGTTTAAGCTCTTTTGTTTATTGAGACATAAGACCTAAATTGAAATTGACCGTTTTTGCTTTTTTGCATGTGTGTCCACTACACACTAATGAATTTTTCATTAGGCTATAGGGTCTTATAGACACGAAAGTATTCTTTTATCTTCCAAAACAATTAAGTGGGGCATCTAAGTCATTTTATAATCTCTTGTCTAATTTCAACAAATCTTAATTTGTGTAAAGTCAAATCCTTAGAGCATGTACAATGGGTTGACATCATTTGTCTATAAGAGTTGCCATGTCACCTATTTGTTGATGTGGATGAAAGAGAAAGAGGAAAGAGAAAGAAGTCTATACATTTGTAGTCATCGTACAGGAACCATAGCACTGGTTGTGTGTAGAAATGAATTGATTGTAGCTACGAACTTAAAAAGTGATTTCTGTCCATTATATAAGGTTGTCTATAGGATGATAGGTAATTTGCTATAGGCAAGAGGGATCCTATAGTATTGTACATACCCTTATAAAAAAAACGAAGGAGTAATTCGGTAGGCATTCTAATCACCATACATAAGATAATTACACACCTTTTCTAGTACTAATTAGACGTATCTAGATTCTAGGCAGCTCTGCTTTCTGGATTGTCAAGCCCATGGTTTCACCAAAACCAGAAAAACATATACAGTCCAGGCAAAAGAATTTTTCCACGTCTCAGTACATCACGAATATTCTCTATATTAAAGCCCCGGATTGCCGCTCCCAGGCATCCAGTGTCATTTTAGCTTTTTTGCGAATAAGTCCCTCCGCTTCTTCAAAATTGCAAATAGGTCCTTGCAAATCTACGACGGTCCTTCGCGATTTTTGTGAGGAAGATTTTCTTTTTTATCGCGTTTAGGTCCTCCGTGCTTTTTTCAAAAAACCCTCCGTTATATTCGAATCGCGCAAGCCCTTTTCTAATTTTTAGAGATAGCGAATGAGTCCAAAACGTAACAAATCGAGTCCTTGCTATTTACGCGGTCCTTTCTCCGCTTTTTTGTAAGATAGACCCGATAAATCGAAATTCCGTCTAGGTGCCTACGCGGTTATAGCTAAATTGGAAATCGCGTTTAGGTCATTTCATCGATTTTTCCCAGCGTTTTTAAAAAGAAAAAATTCTTTTAAAACGCAGATTTCGAGTTCTTTTTAAAACCTGATTTACGAGGATTTATAAATTGAATTGGAAATCGCGTTTTTGCTTTTTTAATCACTGCGCAATGCGTATGATGCAACCTTAGTGTGAAAAGGAATCGTGCCGAATCCATGGTAGCACGGTTACTGATTGCCTCAGATCGTCGATTCACCATCTCTTTCGAGATGGTGGCTGGATGACCATCATGAGGAGCTGGCTTTCTTCCCCACCTCTCCGTGGATGGAACTCCGTTTGGCTTAGGATCTTTGGTGCCCTCATCGATCCGTGCTCCGGTCCGGATTTAGCCGTTTTGTGGAGTCCTTGTGCGGATGACTGCAGGCTGTCGGATCGGCGCCCACCTATGCATCGACTTGTGGGTGATGAGTCCTTCTCAGTAGCCCATTTCGGGTTTTGCCACCGTATGTGAATCTAGGTGACTACTCTTCAGCTTAGTCTTCATCTCTTACTAGTGTTGTTCATACATTTCTTTTGATCTATGTCATCTTAGCATCGATTGTGGATTCGCTTTCTTGGCGAACAACTCATTTTTAGATGCACTCTATGGACTTGATGATCGTGTGCCTATTGGCTAGCTCAGAATCTGCATCGAGAGTCGAACATCTAAAAATTGTTTGTCCAGACCTTGAGAAGGTGGCTTGCTATTGGCTAAGATTAAGTGGTATGGCGGACTAACTTCGGAATGAGGGTGGTTGCAACATCGGATCTCTAGGCATTGATTTCAGGAGAAATCTCTAGGTCGACCTTAGTTGGTTGTGCTGCAATGGCCTTGTTGAAGGCATTGTTTTGTAGTCTGAGGATTTACTCTCAGAGATGAAAATCTTTGATCGGCCTTCACTAGTTGGATCATGGCAATGGCGTAGCGTTGTGCGAGTCCTTCTTGGAGCGTTGTCATTGGAAGCTTTTATTGTGGTCCAAGTGTTGCTATGATGGTAGATAGCCTTGAAGACAATATTGCGTGATGTAGTTTGCTGAGTTCCTTTGCCTTTTCTTACGTGTGTGTGTGTTTAGTCATGTACACCCTAGCTGTAGAGGCCGAAAGTCTTCTTAGTATAATTGTATCAACTTGATGTAATTTACTAAGATTAATAAAAGCTTCCATTATTAAAAAAAAAATGGTGAGACAGGGACCAACTGCATTTTGGCAATGTAGTAATTTGATTAAGCCATTAGGCTCGAACATTACGCAAGTGGCCAAGGTTGTGTTCGCGTAAGTAAAAACAATAATTTAAAGTACTTTTGATGTGGCTAAGTACAAGAAATCACATCTACTTTAAGATCAACAGCCAATTAGCACTAAGGTGCATCAGTGCATGCATGAATGGCATTCCTCCCAATTGCATAGATTCATTTCACTTGACATCATCACGAGCCTTAGCCAAGTAGGGACCCATCGGCGCATTTTTTTTCTATGTTCTTGTGTATTTTTTTTTTACTGATAAGATGCAAAGAGTTGATTTGATTAGTGTTCATGGATCAACCGTGATGGATTATGTGCTCCAATAATTGTTCGGTAGCAACAATGCTTTCCATGTTCATTCATGCATGTTGCGAGTTATGGTATCTCCCCAGGCACGGGAAAACATCTTTATTATGTGATGGTGTTTAGCTCGATTGTGGGTGTTATCTTAGATGTTACTTGAACTAGCTAGTTATCCTGTGTATTGTCTCTAAAAAAAGTTATCCTCTGCAATCCAAACCCTCCAACTGGCCGACAACCCTTGGTTGAAATATTTGAATTTGCCTTTAGTTCAGACCAAATCCAAGAGGACTAGTTAGACTGTTGAACCTTTGGTTATACTCCCTACAGTTTAAGAAAAGTGACGTCCTAGAATGAATTCAATCAAATTGTTTTGAGTTTCACCAACAAAATCTTTATACTCACAAAAAGAAATCTTTATAAATATTTAGGCAATATTATATTTTGGTTTTTGTTTTTTTAAATGAACGGTAGAACCTCTGCCTTGCATTTTAAAAGGGAAGCAAAGATAGAGCAGTAATAGTAGGAGTTTGAAACAAAATAATACACCACTGTTTTTGCATACCATTCCATCATAACAGATGGTTACATAGGATGGTTGACATCCTACAATATTATATTTTTGTTACATTTTGAGTTTCGCCAACAATATCTTTTTACTCACAAAACAAAAGGCGTACAGCATGCACAATCTATTGAGTGCGACAGGATCATTTTGTTATGGCCCAAACCAGCCCATGAACGGTAGATTTAATATGTAAAGACTATCACGAATTTATAGCGGCCAGTCCAGATTGCTTAGAAAATAAGAAATCAAGGGTTAAGTTAGATTAGTTATTATAGATAAGATTAGTTAATATAGATAAGATTAGTTACTATAGATTAGAATATTGCTTTTTAGGCTCCAAGTTAGCCATCCTATAAAAGGGATGCATGTATCACTTTATGCATCCAAGCAATGAGTAAACCAAGTCTCTAGCGGAGCGGTAGCGCCATCGAGCAAGCGGCAGGTGGTTTCATAATACAGCGGCGCTTAACTTCGACAATAGCTCGATTTACGCCTAATGTTAAGGGCCCTATCTCATCCCGTGCTAAGTGCAGCGATCGTGCACGTAACATTTCATGATTTTTTTTGATTCAAACGTTTGTTCAGAGAAAGAGTTCACTTTCTTGTGGTGTCGCACTCATGGTCTTCTCATCAGCAACATAGACTGCTGCCTCGCAGTACTCTCTCTGGAACTCGCTCAGGCCGAACACTTCGACCGTCATGAAAACAACAGGAGGTTGCCTTGAGAAAGATCATGAGCCGTCAGAAACTCTGCCCAGCCGCTCCCTAAGAAGACATGGGATCGATCTCGTTCCAGCTCAACGTGCTAAAACCTGTCGAGGGGCTTGAGCAGTGTGCAAGCATGTTAGTCTTTAGTAGACCACTAGACCATATGAGAAAAATTCTTAGGGAGAGAAAAGTGAGGTTTGAGGACCAGCTTTGTGGAGAATCCAGGGAGGTCAATTTTGATGATCTGTGGCCTCCTAGCTGCTACGCTGTTCTTGCTTGCGAAACCTGTGCATGAAGCACAAGTTACAGCAGGGCACTGCAAACTTCTCAAATCAATAGTTATTGGAGAGTGCCATAGCTGTACCAACACTAGCAAATCAACTAAATAAGTTAATGCGAATTGGAATTAAGAATCGGACTCTTTATGAAAATTACTCAATTAGAATGTTGTAGCAGTTCAAAAGAAATGTTGCCGTATTTTAACTCAAAGATCTTGTTTAGAAGATTCATTTCGATTTTGAAACTAAACGAAATATGGTGCAATATCATAATCCTTTACCGATCCTTAGGTGGAAATAGTAAGCAGACGCTATCCATTGGGTGATGCGAACGTGTGTGCATATAACACGAGCGAGGTGTGTCTGTACTCTGTCCTATACTTTAAAAAAAAAAAGAAGTTATAATTTTTGGCTATACGCAGCGCGTTTAAGCATTAGCTTCAATTTAAAGCTACAAAAAGCTAAAGCTTGCATTTTAGGCTTTTTAAAAAGGGGGTTTTATAAGATGTGAATGTGATCTATAGGATAGTGGTACGAACATGCGTAATAATGTGATATCATCCAGTTTTTGCAGATGGTTGATGAATACTCTTCCAAGGACTGCATGGATATTAAATTTGTACTGTTAGCAATGGGTCAGTGGATGGTTGCCAGTTTGTTGCGGATGGTTGATGAATAATCTCCCAAGGACTGCATGGATCTTAAATTTCTACGGTTAGCAATGGATCAATGATGCATTTACAGCTGACTTTAAAATTCATATTCAGTTTTGGGGAAAAAAGCATAGAACTTTTTTTAGTCCTAATTTTTTAAGTATATAGGAGACACACTACAAGCACACTCTACTCCGCTACACATGCATGCATGTGTGTCCACTACACACGCTAAGAATTTTTCATTAGGCTATAGGGTCTTATAGAGCACGGACATATGCTTTGCTTTTTCACTGAATTCATATGCGTATATACTTTGCTTAAATAAATCACACCGTGTAGGTCCTATAAATAGAATCCGTGTGGATTGGAACAACGGTCACTCCCATCACGACTTTACTGGCCACTGGCTTATCCTTTTTTTTTTGAAGGAGAAACAACAGGGGAGGCCCCCGTGCGTGTGAAGAACCAGTTCGGAAGGCTGGCCACGCAAAGCGAGTCTCGCTCGCCGCGCCAACCCAAGCCTGACCGCCTCTCGACAGCAGGCTTATCCTTGAGCACCTTTAGGCCTTGTTTAGAATGAGAGATTTTTTTTCCTGATTTATGTGAATTCCTACTAAATTTTTTACGTTCTAAATATGCATTTTTACTGTTCCTGTCTGACTGACAAGAAATCCAACGGTTGGGAAAAGGAAATATCAGTGTGCTCAAGGGGCGGCCACGCCCAGAGGGTGAAGGCGGGGAGGAGGACCCTCCATTCCTCGTCCCATCGCCCTCCCCTCGCTAGCTCCTTGCCACGAGAACCTCAAGAACGATGCATCCCTTGCTAAACAATCCGCTCAGCTGCGGCTGCGCGTTCGCGAGCGCCAACTCCGCGTTGCCGCTGGTTGCAGCCGCGCTGCGGTTGCCGGCGGCCACTCTTCCCGGGAGAGGCGCGGGCAGCTGCAGAAGGATCGAGGCGGCTCAGTTCAGCGCGCGCGTGCTCTGACGGTTCTCCTGGTGCTGTTGCTGACGCTGTAGCGGCCGAGGCGTCCGCCGAGGGAGAGAGCAAGGAAGGGGAGGAAGGCGCCGGCGCCGGCCCGGGCGGTGCTTCGGCCGAGTCGTTAATCCCAAGATCGAGGAGCTCAAGAAGGTTGATTGCTTTTCTTCAGATTGGTCGTAGTCTTCCACAAGCACTGAATAAAATGCATGAATTTGACAGCAACTGACTTCGCTATAAGGATTTTTTTTAAAAAACAAGAACTATGAATTGCAGCAGGAACTGACATGAAAATTGATCCATTAGAATTGATTGTAGTTGCTTACTTGCTTTAGTACATATGTAGTTCAAGTCTTAGACCCATTTGCACACGTATGTCTTGTTTACGTGGCCTGAGCGTCCCAATGCATATATAGTTTCTATAACTTCCATGTCATCTAGACACTACATATAGAAACTATGCTCTCAATAGATAGTTTCTTTAAAATAAACTCTCATCCAATCTCCTCTTTTCTCTTATTTTCTCACCCAATCCCCTTTTTCCCTTTCTTAGTACTTGTGTAGAAATGGTTTCCTGTATGAGAAATGGTTTCTTTCTCTTTCATCATTAACTCTATCTCCATATCACCATTTTACTTACATGGCAACCTAATTAATGCTATGAAAACTATCATAGTCATTTCATTGGGATTATCCTTACGTTTTACGTGTACCTAGATGCACGTATCAGTTATGGTCACAACTCACGAGGTTATCAGAGAGAGGGGCGTTGGTATTGTACATCATTCATTCAAAGGTCAGACCTTGATCCATATTTACTTTAGGATTTTAACATCTTTGGAAGGAACCATAATATATCTTCGAAGCACCCTCTAAATATGAGAATTGAGCTCTGCTCAGTTGGCTGAGCGCCGGTTGCGCGTCTCAGCCCGTCGTGGTTCGAGCTCAGTTCAATGTGAGCGCTCATAAGAGCTAGGCAAAGGCGCATGTGTGGGTGTGTTTGCACTTATAGTCCATTTGTTATTCTCCTTCTTTAATAAATGAATATCAGAGCTTGTAGCCAATTTTTTTAAGTACCCTTCAAATCTTGTAACTCTTGGTATTTCCACCTTTAAACTTTTGTACTTCTTAGCACCAGCTCAATATATAATTTAAAAGTCTTTTTACCACTAAAAAGTCTCATAGTTTGGTACCTTCCAATAATAGTAAAAAGTCCCTAGTTACTAACCATAGCATGATTACTGATAACTCCGTTAAATAAGTGATGCCGTGGATAATTGCAAGGTGCAAATTTGACCATCAAAATCTAACAAAAATACAATATCACCTAAATATTTACAAAAGATTTTGTTGGTTGTACTCAAAACAGTTTGATTGAATTCATTTTAGGATGTTACCCTTTTTCAATTGTAGGGAGTATAACCAAAGGTTCAACCGTCTAACTAGTCCTCATTGGCTATGGTCTGAACTAAAGGCAAATTCAAATATTCAACCAAGGATTGTCAGCCAGTTGGAGGGTTTGCATTGCATAGGGTAACTTTTTTAGAGACAATACACCGGATAACTAGTTAATTCAAGTAACATCTAAGATAACTCCCTCCATCGAGCTAAACACCATCACATAATAAAGATGTTCTAGCTAAAAACTGTCACTGATATGAGTATCTGTGGCGGTTCTATGAAAAACCACTATTGATACAAGGATATCTGTGACGGGTTGTGGATAGAACCACCACAGATAATCCTATATCTGTGGCGGTTTGTGGATAGAATTGTCACTGATAATATTATCAGTGGCGGTTTTTGGCTAGAACCGCCACTGATAATCACATTATCAGTCGCCACTGATAATCCTCGATTATCAGTGGCACTAAATCTGTGGCGATTCAAAAACCACCACTGATGGCAGTTATGAACCGCCACTGATGGATTTTTTCAAGGTAGTGTAACATGCATGAACGAACATGGAAAGCATTGTTACTACCGAACAATTATTGGAGCACAGATCCATCACGGTTGATCAATAAACACTAATCAAATCTAATACTGATACTCTCTTTGCATCTTATCAGTAAAAAAACACACACAAGAACATCGAAAAAAAATGCGCCGATGTGTCCCTACTTGGCTAAGCCTCGTGATGATGTCAAGTGAAATGAACCTCTGCTACTGGGAGGAATGCCATTCATTCCTGCACTGATGCACCTTAGTGCTAATTGGCTGTTGATCTTAAAGTAGCTGTGATTTCTTGTACTTAGCCGCATCAAAAGTACTTTACATTCTAATTTTTACTTGTGCGATCACACTACCTTGGCCACTTGCGTAATGGTCGAGCTTACTGGCTTAATAAAATTGCTACATTGCCAAAATGCAATTGGCCCCTGTCTCTCCATGATTCCAGGCTCGATTCCTTTCACATCCCTGATGTACTGAGACATGGAAAAAATTCTTTGCCTGGAACTGTATATGTTTTTCTGGTTTTGGTGAAACCATGGGCTTGACAATCCAGAAAGCAGAGCGTCCTAGAATCTAGGTACGTCTGATTAGTACAAGAAAAGGTGTGTAATTATCTTATCTATGATGATTAGAATGCCTGCCAAATTAATTGAGTCAGTCTAGTTTGTCTTACCTCCAAGATTAGAAATGATGGGATGATACAGCACGTAGGACCTATGAGACTATTGAATTACATTAAAAAGATTACAATATTACGATCCTTACTTTTTATTTCTGTTTTGCCCATTGATGATCCTTACTAATAGGATGTCAATAGCTATCGAAACGCTATTTAAACTTGCAAAGATAGCTTTTTTTTTAAATAATGGAAGATTATATCTCTCAACCTCTGCATCATAAGATGCACACAACCAAATTTGCAGAGATAGCTATTATCAGGGAATATAAAGGGGTATTCTTTCTGACTACCAGTAGGTTCATTTCATGAATCATTTTGCGAAGAGAACATATCGATTCATAAGTCTCATCTTCAAGTTTGATTTAGGGGAAACACAAGAAAAGGTGAAATAAAAGCTAGATTCATTTACATAATGAACAGCATCTAAAGCCAACTTTTAAAAATAGTTATTGTACAAACTAATTTTAGTGTTTACTCTAGATGATATAGATATGAGATGAAGTAAGCAGTACTTGCCCTTATACTCTAGTCTATTTTGCATTCGAGCTCTGACGCATCGTTGTGTTCTTGTTTTCTGAAAACAAAACTGTCATCTTGCATAGAAAACCAGAGTTTCAATTCCCCACAAATTCTACCGATCATAGTTAGCGGTAAATACATTACACCGTCGGATACGGCAATCCCAATGGGATGACTAGGATAGTTTCCATAGCATTAATTAGGTTGCCATGTAAGGGCATCTCCAATGGTGCCACTTCAGCTAGCTATAAGCGTGCCATCTCGAGATTTTACTTAGGTGGAAGAATAAGGCTTTTGTGCTTCGATTCTAGTAAGCGAGCGGTTTGATTCTTGGTAGAAACTTGATAGAATCAGAGGAATAGTTGCTAGCGATTGTACCGTGTAAAATAAACGATTAGCTTTGAAACGTTAGAGTCCTATTCTTGGTTGATTTATTTGATTCTAGGAAAGCATCCGGTTCAAGTTGCCAAGCAGGGCCTAAATGAGGAGATATAGATTGGCTACTAATGTATAGTATGCGAATTCAAGCACTTATTATCTATTACATGTGGGCCAATATTTAATTTTATAGACAATACTATAGCTAATCTATTGAGAGGTTGTCTATATACTATCTATAGATGATATGGATATTTCTTATAGCTTGTACCATTGGAGATGCCCTAAGCAAAATGGTGATGTGAGGTAGAGTTAATGATGACAGAGAAGAAACCATTTCTCATGCGGAAACCATTTCTACATTACCAAGTATCAAAAAGGGATTAGGTGAGAAAATAAAGAGGGAGATTGGATGAGAGTTTATTTTGAAAAAACTATCCATTGGAAGCATAGTTTCTACATGTAGTGTCTAGATGACATAGAAGTTATAGAAACTATATGCATTAGGACTGCCCCTTAGCAACGCTAGCGACCAGCGGACAAAGATGCTAAGAGTTATGCATAAGTTTCTGCGAGTGTCTAGTCTCAAATTTGTCCAGTGCTCGTCACACAGGGCTTGCATTTTTCAACTTCAAATATGTGCTTGAGATGAGATCATGAGACCCATAAATCTCGTCGCTTTTGATATATGTTTAGAGGTGTAGGCAAGTGTAGCTGTTAATGCATATCCATCTCAATTTATGCAAGTGAATTTTCTTTAGATGGTGAGAATGCTCACTTCAACTTGAGCAAGATGGGGCATGGACTCTTCTTGTGGTTGATGTAGAATTTTTCTTCTCCTCCGTTTTTTGTGAGAAGTTTTATAGTATATTATATTGATAGCATATAGTAGGTAGTATAAATCAGATATTCCACTGCTCTACCACTAGAGGAAGCATAGATAAATTCTAGCTAATTTGATTTATTGGATCAAAAAGAATGAACAGTTCATAGCTCTTCTATTTTGCATTATCACTTAGAGCAAGTTTGGATAGGGGGTTTGGATTAAATACTAATGATTTAGTTCGAATTTGAAATAATCCTAAAAGATCCCAAGTAATCCCCTCGTCTAAACACACCCTTACCTTAAATGTATATTAAAAACACAGGAAACATGGTAATAAAAATCAAGTTTCATGCATCATTTGAATAATTGAATTATGAGTAGTGCTTCAATGTTTTTTCTCTCAATATAAGCTATACAAATCTTAAAACAAATGAATGGGTAAATAATTACCATCTACCTTTTATTCATGCTTTAATATCTGTACAACTGTTTAAAAAGAAAAACATAGAAGCATCTCTCTTGAATTATGGATACAGTTGCGTTGGATTTAGACTCTTTTACACAGAAAGTTACTTTAGTAATTTAAACTGTCTACTGTCTAGTATATTTTTGCTCTAGGAAATTTCGAAAAATACAATAATGGAAATGATGGACTGGTTCCAATTTGGCAATGCGAATCAACAAAGGATGAGGTAGTGGATAAGTTTTTTGAAGCTACAAGTTCATTTTGAATTGCCCAGTTCATTAAAACATGGAACACGTTTTGCAGAGAATTTCCCCTAGGTAGGATTTTGACAAGATCTCGTGGGCATTATTTTCAACAAACACACGCCGTTTTCCTTGTCATACCTAAGAAGAGAGACCATGCATCTCGCTGTCATACACACGAGCTCAACTACCTAGCATACGGATGAATTTTACAACTCACATATCTTTAGCCTTTATTCCTTAGATTTTTTTTTCTTAACACCATCCATGTTGCGTCGCAGATAGACGCTAGCGTTAGCCTTAACCCAAGATCGATCGCCTGCTCGATCGATAGCGTAACGCTTCCGTGCGCCACGGCCGCCGACCGCGCGCGGTCGATCGCACCGGCGCAACCGCGCATGGCGCGGCAAACAGCCATCGCCTCTTCCCCTCGCCTGCACACGGCTGCACGCGCCGTGACGGAGCGGGATACGAACCGCTTACGACTTCTTTAGGGCGTCTCTGAACTTTCTTCAGTCTTTGCATAATGCGACTTCGATACTCCATGGAGGAAGTATGTTGAGACCCAAGTAATGCTTCCACGTGTTTTTTCGAATTCCTACCAACCATTTTTTTAACGAAAATGTACCTTTTCCTTGCATTAGGGCATTTGCCAACATCTTTTCCCAAATGAAAAGATCAGTTATGACTTGAAAAGTGATGTCATAAGCAGGAGACGGCACATGAATTCCTCAGAGAAAGAGGATCATATCCTTACAGAGATATAGGGACGTGTAGCTGAGCTTCGAATCGGTCCTCCGACGCACACGCACGGGGGCCCATCCTGCCACGACGGACATCGCTATCCGTTCCGCACGCGTGTCCTGCGTGTGCTCGACTCCTTATCTTACAGGTAAACTAAAGGATCCGCATGCTCGGAGAATTTTGCCAGTTCACACCTTGAGCTGGTGTTAATTGACAACTTAGGTCATGTTTAAATGAGTGGTAATTTTTTAGGAGATTTTAAGATTTAGTTTAAATTTAAACTACATCATAAAATATTCTAATGAAATGCCTCTAATCCAAACACCCCTAATTTACTGCTGCAATGTTGCTCTTAAGGAAAAGAGCACTTTTCGGTAGGATGCATGCTAGCATGTACTAGCAAGAATCGCTTTCTTTTTTACCACAAGAAACTGGTAAAAGGCTTTAGACCTTTTTAGTTTGGGTTTTTTACCGACTTAAAGCTAAAAAATTAAAGTTTAAATAAATAGGTAGCTTTTTACATAGGCTTTTTAAAAGCCAAAAGTCATTGGAGAGGTGATTTTTTTATTGAAACTTGGTTTTATATTAATATTACTAAAGTTAAGGTAAAATTAACTATCTCTACTACATATATAAAACTGATTGTTTTTAGGTTGTTTAAGCCCAAAAGCTGGCCTTAAGTTATAAATTAAAAAGTCTAAGGCTTTGTTTGAGGGCCTTTAAGCCAATTTTAGCTTTCGAAAAGGTAAGCTTTTAAACGGATTTTGGTATAAGTTAGAAGTCATATATAATTAGTAAAAGTCAAAAGATTGAGCTAGTCCTGCTTTTATACAGATTTATTACTGAGAAAATTTAGATATTTGTTAAACGGTCTCTTATAAAAAGCTACAACTGCTTTTCAGTCAAAAAAACCAAAAAACGGTTGTTTTATTTGGCCACTTTCTGTTGCAAGTTTTTGTTCTTCGATGACAATTTGACCGAAACCATTTCTACAGTTCCTATGGTAAGACACCCTGGCCGGGCGCTAGTGCTTTTTGGATGCATTTGCATTGCATAGACAACAAACGTGACTAGCAGAAAAGTACAACAATGGATGAAGTGCTACCCACAACAAGCTAAAAGAGTCTTAAAAACAACGAACCGCTTAATTTACTTCATGAGTAGTAAACAGGAAAAAGTAGGTAACGTACGTTGCTATATATGTTGGTATATGTTTTTACACAATGACTCTGAGCCTTAAAGCAGTGGTTGAAGCGACTAAGCAAACCGGATGATCGGGCGTCAGCGCCACTCGCCGTCTGCTCATGTTTGAGCTTAAGCTGGCGTGGACATCGTGAGTCATATCAGTCATGGGTGAGTGCGTACGCATCATCTTGTGGACTATTGTTTTTTCTCCGCTTGTGAATGCGGACTCGACCAATTAAAAAAAGCGTTGGTGAACGATATGATCAAACCAATCTATATCTATATAACCCTATATTCTTAGAAGAAATAGTGAGGAAAGGGTCGTATGACGCCATGTTTGTCATTTTTACTGTAGAAACTACAGTTGCAGCAGCCAGCTAATTCCCGATCGATCCGCACATAGGGGCGACCCAGCAGCCTACGCTGCGTCCGTAGCCTAGTAACTCTATATTCTTGGTACAGCCAGACGTCCACGTCGCGGCCGCGAGTCTGCTGGGACTCCGATCCGCCACCGTGCCGTGCACGTCCGTACGCTAGTTTTAAAGTTTCCCGTGGAACAAGTGTGGCGGGGGCGTTCTTGGATGCATTTTCCAGAACATGAGAAATAAATTTGAGCAGCAGAAAAGTACTACTGATGACGCATTACTCACACTAGAAAGCTCAACTTTATTAGTTGAGTAGCATGTTTGGCCCTGTTCTAAGTTTGTCGGGCCACTTCGTTCAGTTAATCTTTTTCACTTCTTTTGAACTATTTCTAACAATATTGCAATGCGTGTGGGGCTCGTCTATGCTCGAATTTTCTGCCGTGAGTACGATATTACACTTTATCTTAGGCTCAATTTCGTGGACACATATACGACTACACATCCGACACTACATGCTTCGCTTTATATCATATACGAGGGGATCTTCCCCTGGTTTTCAAATGGATGCACCCAATTTTATCCACACTTTAAGCTCCCAAGCTCATCTCTTGGCAAGCGCACATCGAGAAGCACATCCAATGTTCACTTTATCTTTCGTTGAGAGTACATGCATTAAGCGATTCATGTTGTGCTTCCATAGGGTCCTTTTTTCTCGTTTGGGTTTGAAAAGGCCTATATCCTTCCAAGTCTATTTGCATTTTTACACCTCTATCTACGGATGTAAAATAAGTCGAGCTTGAGTGAGCCTGATTTCCGAAGCTAAGTTTAGTAGAAGTTCGAGCTGAGTTTGAATTAGGGTCTAAGCTTGAACTTAGATTTGACTTGAATAAGCTTGATAATAAATTTAACATGTACCGATTTTTGACAATAAGAAAAACTCAAGCTCAAAATCTTAATATGCAGTAATATTCAATAAATGATTAACAATATGTAATAAACTTACTGAGCCTGATGAGCTATTTAAGTTTGGCTTGTTAAAGCTCACGAGGTTGAGATCAATCTCGAGGATTAGAGGACGAGGCAAGCTCAAATTAAACATAAAGCGAACCAAGATTGAAAAAGCTATGGGGCCTCGGTCTTTTTTTTAGAGCACTACACACACCCAGGGGTGCAATCGGCTCGGATGATCGGATATACTCTTTCCATATCCTAAACCATATTTTTTGGGATTGAACCGGATTCGGATAGCTGACGGATTTGAATCAGGTGCGGATAATATCGTGGCAGTTCGAATCGCATTTAAACGGAATCGTCATGTATCGAATAATTTTTGTCAGGATAACGCGTGAAGCAGTGTTCCACATAAAGCACATATATAGTACTGATTAACCAAACGTATGAGTTCAACATGCAACAAGATTATTGCAGTCTAACAAGTCATTTTATCAGGCAATCCAATAAAATTACAAAAGTACACTAAATTAATAACTGCTGAGGATATCCCTACGCACTAAAACAAAAGAAAACACTACAGTGTTCATATTAGCACTAACTGAGAAATGCTAGTCCCAAAGTTCAAGCAATAATAATATTTTCCAAGTTAAGTACAGTTATATCAACTAATATCAAGTCAAATAGGAAGATCCAGAAAAGGGAGCACGACACAGACATCACTTGCAGTGGGCCTTTTGTAATTTCGACAGAAAGAAGGCTGGAAATCAAATCTTTGGCTGATGAAGATATTGTTTTCCATTTATGGTCCTGATTCCTGAAAACTGAACTCACCCTGCAAGGAGCACAGCAAGCATACGGCATTAGAGTAAAACCCTGACTAATGCGAGGAAACAATTAGGAGCATCTTATACCCTCATCAGGAAATATGTTTCAACATCATTAAATTCATGACCCCGAAGGTTCTGTTTCTTCTGAAAATGCAAACATACTTCTAGAGAAATTGACTTAACTCTTTTTGCCACTACAAATCGGTATTGTCAGATCTGGTTGTAGAAATGCTCAAACGTGAGGCAGGGGCGCCAACAGCCAGGAGGTGAGGCGGCAGCCTAAGCAGCCCAGTGGCGCCGGGAGGTTGGCTGCGAGTCGCGAGATTGGTGGAGGCAGCGCCTCGGCTGGACTCGGTAGAGGGCGCTTGCCGCCGGGAGGTGAAAGCGGGCGAAGGGCGCCGGCAGGCAGGCGGCCTGGGCGTCGGCGCTGGGAGGATCGGCCTGCGGGTTGCGAGATCAGAAGGAGAGGATGGGTCACCCTAAAGGAGCACAGCAAGCATACAGTTGCATCTGGGATGTATTTTGTTTGAAGAAATCGGATATCCAAATAGGATTGTATGGATATATCCGAAAATATTTCAGAATATACCGATCCGACGGATAGTAATCTCGAATCCGAACCGAAGGAAGAAAATATCCAAACCTAATCCGAATCCGAAAATTATCCAAAAATATCGAATCCGATCCGATTGTCAAATTTCATTGCCTCGGAAAATATCCGATCCGATTACACCCTACACACACACACCCAGCCCCTTCCCCCACATGCGCCACCCGGCCGTGCGATGACGTCTCGCGGTGGGTCACATCGGAGTGCCACGTCATTCTCGGGGGCCGATCCCTGACCTCAGTTGCTATAAATAGGGGCATGGCCTCCATCCATGATCGCCACACACCCAAGCTTTACAAGCTCGATATCAACAGCACTGCTTTGTCACTGGTCTCTAGTTTTGGGTCGCACTAATGGCTCCTACTCAATGTGCGCGCGTGCAGAGGGTGTTCCACTTCGGCAAGGGCAAGAGCGAGGGCAACAAGGCTATGAAGGACCTGGTAATCGATCTTAATTAGAAGCTTATTACCATTACATATGTATGATGGATCGTGGATGATATTATCGACAAGCATAACATAGCACTGTGCTGATCATGTGCGTGGATGGATATGATGTAGCTGGGCGGGAAGGGGGCGAACTTGGCGGAGATGGCGAGCATCGGGCTGTCGGTGCCCCCGGGGTTCACGGTGTCGACGGAGGCGTGCCAACAGTACCAGGCGGCGGGGAGGGCGCTGCCGCCGGGGCTGTGGGAGGAGATCCTGGAGGGCCTGCGGTGGGTCGAGGAGTACATGGGCGCGAGCCTCGGCGACCCCGCGCGACCGCTCCTCCTCTCCGTCCGCTCCGGCGCCGCGGTACCTCCCTCCGTTTATTCGTCAAGAAACTCGCCGCGCGCGCGCGGCTTAATTATTCGTGTGCGTGCGTGGTCGGCGCGTCGGTCGATCGGTCTCACGTTAATTTTCGTGTGTGCACGGTGAATAATGCAGGTGTCGATGCCCGGGATGATGGACACGGTGCTGAACCTGGGGCTGAACGACGAGGTGGCGGCCGGCCTGGCGACCAAGAGCGGCCACCGCTTCGCCTACGACTCCTACCGCCGGTTCCTCGATATGTTCGGCAACGTGGTGAGTAGTACTCTCTACTTAAGCTGATCGCGAGTTAAAGCTAGCTACCGACTCAGCAGCTCGTCGATCGGATCAAACGCTGGCCAATCGCTTTTACTTGTCCTACTAGGCTGCCTAATTTGCGTGCGTCGATCGATCTATGGTTGTTGCGTGGGTAACGCGAATTTGACCCCGGTTGCGTTAGCGAGACGTTGGCTGCTGTACTCCCCATGCGGTCATCTACATGCCCCTGCGGCCGCTGGCCGGGTCGGGGTTTTGTCTGCTTTCGAGGTAACTGGGCCATCTTGGTTTGCCGGCAACTGGCGCGGGGCTATTGGGGACGTCGAGCCCGTTATTATGCACGATGATGCTGCAGAATCATTCTAAATTTCTAACGCGTTGGAGTTAAATATACAGCGGTAGTGTGATTGGGCTAGGTGCTCTTGTTTTGCTACGGCGTGATTGCGCTGAATGCCTGGATCTGAAGAAGAAAACTGACGCTTAAAAAAAAAGGAAGGAAAGTGTTTGTTGTGTCGGATAAAAAAAGATGCTAGCATAGCTTGTAAATGCGAATATATGTACATTCCTGCCGGTATTTACGCTCATATATGAATGATACGTATTTACGCTCGTGTATGAAAAACGGCCGACTCGGCTGATTAATCGGTAACGGTGACTAAATCATCACGAATAGTTTAATCAAGTATAATTAACGCAATCGAACGATTAATTGATCGTATAATCCGATTAATCATCCGTTTTTCCCATTTAATCATGAAAATAGATTATTTTATTCAATAAATATGATAGATTAGTTTATAATATTGTGTGATAGTGTTCGTAGTATGTATCTTTTGGATGAAGTGTAAACAATAAAATGTAAAACATGTTTTTTAGAGTGATAATTTGGAATAACTGTAGGTAACTAAAATATTTCTAATTAATTCTAAATGTAAATAAATCTATTAATAAGAATGCATAATCGTCCATTAAATTTTTATTAATCGACCGTATTGCGATTAATCGTTTAGCGGTACCATATCCATTCATCAAACGCATATCATTTTCACAACACTGATTTTAACTAGGAGACCTGTACGGCTTGAGTGCTGCGTTCTGACCACAGTTCTCCTCTTGGAACGAATGACTGATGAAGGCGACGTCTGTCTTTACTAGCAAAATTTGACACTCTTAACTGATAAACGAAGATGGTAAAAAAAAACAAAAAAAGAGGGAGAAATCTTCTCCTCTGGCCCATCACGTTTATTGTCATGAAAAAAAATTAAATTAGTCGATCAGTTGGGGGCTGAGGCAAAAAACTATAGTCCCAACAGAACTGATGACATCTGCAATATTTTGTCTCCTCTGAAGAAGTTCCAACAATTTTGCCAAGTTGGTTTTGTTCTCTAATAAAGAAAAAGTCCAGTGATACTACCAACCAGAGGTTTTGTCACTTATCGGGAAGAGTAATTCGAGATGACGAATATCCATGACTAGTTTGTGTTCAACACGACAAATGCAACCATCATACGTCCTTTTGAAGTTTTATGCAACCATTTTTAATTATATACGCATAATTCTATTATAAAAGTTATGTATTCTTTATTTTCTTCTTTGAGGATGTAAAGCCGGAAAAAATAACATATGTTTTCAATTTTTTTTGTTTTGGTCAGGAACTTTAATTGAGCACTGATATTAATAAAAAAAACATTTCTTACTCTTTAACCAGGGTCAATTCACATGGGCTTAATTTATAAGATAATAATTGGATTAAAATGTAATAATCGTCTCAAATATCCCACTTGAATCTTCATATTTTTTAGGAAAAATTTCAAAGTTTTTCAGAAACAAAAATAAGTGAAAAATAAGCTTGCAGAGAGGTTTTGAAAAAAAAACAGAACTGATGACATCTGCAATATTTTGTCTCCTCTGAAGAAGTTCCAACAATTTTGCCAAGTTGGTTTTGTTCTCTAATAAAGAAAAAGTCCAGTGATACTACCAACCAGAGGTTTTGTCACTTATCGGGAAGAGTAATTCGAGATGACGAATATCCATGACTAGTTTGTGTTCAACACGACAAATGCAACCATCATACGTCCTTTTGAAGTTTTATGCAACCATTTTTAATTATATACGCATAATTCTATTATAAAAGTTATGTATTCTTTATTTTCTTCTTTGAGGATGTAAAGCCGGAAAAAATAACATATGTTTTCAATTTTTTTTGTTTTGGTCAGGAACTTTAATTGAGCACTGATATTAATAAAAAAAACATTTCTTACTCTTTAACCAGGGTCAATTCACATGGGCTTAATTTATAAGATAATAATTGGATTAAAATGTAATAATCGTCTCAAATATCCCACTTGAATCTTCATATTTTTTTAGGAAAAATTTCAAAGTTTTTCAGAAACAAAAATAAGTGAAAAATAAGCTTGCAGAGAGGTTTTTGAAAAAAAAAATCTAGCATGGAGGGGTTATTTTGAAGTAGGGATGGCAACGAGACGGGTTGGATTGGGTGCTGGTTTTACAAAACCCGACCCGATAAAAATCCAAATTGAAAAACCCGATCCGAACCCGAATACCCTATCAGGTAAAAACTATACCTAAACCCGAATCCGACAAGTACCCGAAGAGTTTGTGCAGTACTACAGTGCCTTCAATATAGCAACTATGATGCATATCTCATTTAATAAAGAGCAACCATACAGTCATAAATCACATAAAAATCACAACTATACAATCACAAATCACATTTAATAAAGAGTAAGTCAGCAATTATTATACAAGCAATATATATAATTGAGGGAATTGGGAAAAATTGAGGATAGCTGGGTAGGAGTTCGGGTGCCTGACGAATACCCATGGATAGCAGTTTATACCTGATTCGGACCCGAACTCTCGTGGATACCCGACCTACAGAACTCACAGTTAAAAATTCATACCCGAATCTAAACCCATCGGATACACAACCCGCAGATACTCGAACCGCGGGTCTAATTGCCACCCCTATTTTGAAGTGAAATCCCCAACGGTCTGCACAAGTTTGTAGCTTTACAACGGTCGGTTCCATATGTCGGTCACCTAGCCATCTCACCTCGCCCCGGTCCGGTCGGTCCCTTGAAGTCCAAGATGGGCTCAGCGTCTTCAAGCCCTCAGTGACGACTCCACTCCATCGCCGAGCGCGGCGGCGGCGACGCCTGCGCGGAGGAGACCACCCCGCCCCTGTGCCCATCAATGAGGCTGGAGCCCAACCCCAACGGCTAGATCGGTTTCGATTGTCTTGGCCGCGATGCCCTGGTATAACAGGAAGGAACATGAATCTTTAGGATCGCAAAAGATTTTAGTACAAGACTATTGAATGTTTTACTACTAGTTATACATTCCATTTAGACCAGAACTTATTCCACGGATTGTTAGTTTGTTACTGCTTTAGTTTGGGCAGAACAGACATTTATTCCACACAAAGTGATTTTAGTTTAGTTCAGCTAAGTTTATCTGAAAATTGGATTTTTATTGCATATTGTGCTGGGCATTCCTCACTAAATGGGCTCTTTTTAGTTTTTAGCCCCCAAAGAAAATGAGTTCAGATTTTCTGTATACTACTTCGTACCAAGATTATTGTTTCTTAGAAGGGTGTTTATTTTTACCAGGTTATGGACATTCCTCATGCACTTTTCGAAGAGAAACTTGAAGCCATGAAAGCAGCCAAGGGACTTCACAATGACACCGACCTGACTGCCGGTGACCTCAAAGAACTGGTCAGTCAGTACAAGAATGTCTATGTTGAAGCTAAAGGAGAACAATTTCCTTCTGGTATGTTCATAAAGTTTCACTCTTATTTATATCCGAAATTAGTATCTTGAAATTAAAGCTGTGTTTTCGCATCCAAATGATATGCACATATATATTGTTTCTTGTATCGGCATAGATCCGAAGAGGCAACTGCAGTTAGCGGTGTTGGCTGTGTTCGACTCGTGGGATAGCCCAAGAGCAAAGAAGTATAGAAGCATTAATCAGATCACTGGACTGAGGGGCACCGCTGTAAACGTGCAGTGCATGGTGTTTGGCAACATGGGAAACACCTCTGGCACTGGTGTTCTCTTTACTAGGAACCCTAGCACCGGAGAGAAGAAACTTTATGGCGAGTTCCTTGTAAATGCTCAGGTATGACTTAGTTCTAGTCTCTCCTGTTTGCATCTGAACTATAGCTGTTGAGCTATGTATGTATGCACACCGAATGAGCAGTATGTTGCCCAGTTTGGTCAAATTACATTACGCAAACAGCAGCAAGCATGATAATACAATCTGTGGATATTGCATATATACTGAGCTATGTATGTATGCACACCGAATGAGCAGTATGTTTCCCAGTTTGGTCAAATTACATTACGCAAACAGCAGCAAGCATGATAATACAATCTGTGGATATTGCATATATACCCAACGATTGTGCCATATTATAAGTGTTTTTCTTATGCAGGGTGAGGATGTGGTTGCTGGAATCAGAACCCCAGAAGATCTTGATGCCATGAGAGACCACATGCCGGAGGCTTATGCAGAGCTTATTGAGAACTGCAAAATACTGGAGAGCCACTATAAAGAAATGATGGTATATCATTCTAATTCAACTTCGTTTTCCATTCCTTATTTTCAGTGGGATCCTTTTGTACTTATGAAAGAATTAATGCGCTCAAAGATTTTCAAGAAGCTGCAGTGAGTGGCCAGCCATTGCTGTTATTTTTAACACAACAGTATTTTTGACCCATAATGTGATAAAACTTATTTTGAAAAGATTAGGAATAACTTAGCTAGCTAATTAGTGTATATGACAATGCCGGCTCGATCATTTGGTCATATTCAGGCACCATTACAGTGATCTGTTCAATAATTTGCACACATAAGTGCTCTTTGATCCTGCACATGCTCCCAATATGTTTCATCAACATGATGTATAATGCAGGATATTGAATTTACTGTTCAAGAAAATAGGCTCTGGATGCTACAGTGCAGAACAGGAAAGCGTACAGGCAAAGGCGCTGTAAAGATTGCTGTAGACATGGTTAATGAGGGCCTTGTTGACCGCCGTACAGCGATTAAGATGGTAGAACCAGGACACTTGGACCAGCTTCTTCATCCTCAGGTATAAACATATAAGATAACCAAGACACCCTAATGGTGTATTAACTGATGCATGTACATACATCCATATAATTTGTTAATACCTCTATTATCCCAAAGAATTATCTTCTTTTTGAGCATATATTTTGAATTATTTATTGATGTCACACAAGAACCACATGACTTGCATGCTGAGAATACATTCATAACTAATGAAGATAGGAGAGCCAATGCATCAGTTCGTGTTTCTGACCTATAACTAAAATTTATGTATATGGATACTTGGTTACTTGTGTCCACAGTATTGCAAATTATTTAAATTGATTTGTGACAAAAGCATCATGCAGATTATCTCATTTCTTTCATACATGATCAACTTCTATACCATTTTTCTTTACTGACAAATTTCAAGCTTAATCACATATGTACTGGTGTTGGCAACTCTCTCTCTCTCTCTCTCTGTGTGTGTGTGTGTTTTAAATGAATAGGCAGGAGATTTGCCTGGTAACTCTTATTTTAACCCTTATTTTGCTTGCTGGTTGCTCAAATAGAACTTATAGCATGCCTTACTTGAGAACTGAGATCCAGTTCACAAATAAATTAACGGTAATGTATTGACACAATTGTTTCACTCTATCTTGTGAAAAACCAGTTTGAGAACCCATCAGCGTACAAAGACAAAGTTATTACCACAGGCTTACCTGCATCACCTGGGGCTGGTGTGGGACAAATTGTATTTACTGCTGAGGATGCTGAAGCATGGCACACTCAAGGGAAAGAAGTTATTCTGGTACATGTCCTTTTCATCCTCCATTTTTAGGCAAGAAGTCTTGTTTATGTTATTTTGGGTTAGATTCATGCTTTCCGAGACAGACGTGGGAAGTAGTTAAAAAAGACTTGAGGGATTGGAACGTTCTCAAAGATTTGGCGTTGGATAGGAGTGCATGGAAGTTAGCGATCCACGTACCAGAACCATGACCCAAGATTGAAGGTTTAGAGGTTTTATTGGCTTTAATTGGATTTCTTTTATAGCCTACCCCAACCTGTTTGGGATAAAAGGCTTGGTTGTTATAGTTGTACTCGTGCTTTCGTCCAAAATGGTTTGCTAATTATCATTGGAAGATTTATTTGTTTCCCGGTCCATGTTAGAATAGTTGCTTATAGGCAAAATCCCTATTATTTACAACTCTCTTTGAACTGCACATGAAAGGCTCCATATTGTAATTCTTGAATTACTGTATCCTGACATTTTTCTTTTGTACGTTCTGAATATAAAGGTGAGGACAGAAACTAGCCCAGAGGATGTTGGTGGCATGCATGCTGCCACTGGAATTCTTACAGCGAGAGGTGGTATGACCTCTCATGCTGCTGTTGTAGCACGCGGGTGGGGCAAATGTTGCGTGTCAGGATGCTCAAGCATCCGTGTAAATGATGCTGAGAAGGTAATTGAACTTGTTGCAGCACATATTTAAAAAATGCTTTGTTAGACATGATGGCAACAAATCCGCCTTGAAATTCATAATTAGATTGTGAGAATCGTATGTTTATCATTTTTGTGCTGTAGACAGTTGCTTACTTTGCTATGTCTATGCGTACAGGTGGTGGCAATTGGAGACAAGGTTCTCCACGAGGGTGACTGGCTATCACTGAATGGATCTACTGGTGAAGTGATCCTTGGCAGGCAGCCACTAACCCCGGCAGCCCTTAGTGGTGATTTGGGAATTTTCATGTCCTGGGTGGATGAAGTTAGGCAGCTCAAGGTAAAATTCCTAGATATGATGAATATGTACTGTTAGTCACAACTCACAGCAGGAACAACAAATGTTTCAAGTTCAAATCAACTAAAAAAAGGGCAACTTTTTATTTATTCAATTGGGTCAAAGCTAGTCAGTCCCATTACACTAGCTTCAGTAAGAATACTTATTATGCTTATTTTTTGTGTCCTAGGTTATGGCTAATGCAGATACCCCCGAGGATGCATTGGCAGCAAGAAACAATGGGGCAGAAGGAATTGGACTTTGCCGGACAGAACACATGGTTGGTATTATCTTCCAGTTACTGATCGATATTTTTTTGCCAGGATACTTGATTTTAGTTTAACCGTTAAAAGTTAATTTTATGGATGCAAGTCTCCTCTTCTGGACAATGAAAAGGTTTCATGTTCTCTTTTTTGTGTACCTTCGCAGTTCTTTGCTTCAGATGAGAGGATTAAGGCTGTGAGGCAGATGATAATGGCCGCAACTGTCGATCTGAGGCAGAAAGCACTAGATCGTCTTCTGCCTTATCAGAGGTCCGACTTTGAAGGCATTTTCCGTGCTATGGATGGTATGTGAAAATCACTATATATTTATATATATGCTCTGTCTTAATGAATCGGGTGCAATAGAGAGTTCAAATAACAGGAACAGTCTTACTTTCTTAAATAAGTGAACATTGACTGCTAAGTGTGAACACAAAAGGTAGATAAATTTTCAAGACTAGGATGCAACATACTTTCAGAAGAACTGTGCTTATAGCCTTAATATTGAAATGAATCATGTAAGTTAACAGCATGCAATTCTGCTATGATTTTGTTCATTCTTTTATAGAAAGTGGTATATACAACGACATTTTCCATGGAAATGGATACTAAAATAAACAATTAGAATGGATGGCTGACCCGTCCAACATAAATTATAATCGTTTCAGACTACACATTTTGTCACTCGGAACTGGTTTGAACATCAATAATTGCATTTCAGGGCTTCCAGTGACTATTCGACTCTTGGACCCTCCACTTCATGAGTTCCTTCCTGAAGGCCATGTCGAGGATATTGTGCGTGAGCTATGTTCTGAAACTGGAGCCGATCAGGAGGATGCCCTTGCAAGAATAGAAAAACTTTCAGAAGTAAATCCGATGCTTGGTTTCCGTGGGTGCAGGTTGGTTTTTGTGCTTTTCTATTCACTGCTGAATCAGTTTTTTCTTTTCCTGATCAGTTGCTTGGCTATTCTCCTCTCCGTTTTTGTATAGCAGCCTATATGTTAGTTAAATATTAAAAAATAATAATTTCTGTATTTTTTTTACCTTTACTAATGTTGGGAATGCTAAATATTTCAGGCTTGGTATATCATATCCTGAATTAACAGAAATGCAAGCCTGTGCCATCTTCGAAGCTGCTATAGCCATGACCAACCAGGGTATTCAAGTTTTTCCAGAGATAATGGTTCCTCTTGTTGGAACACCTCAGGCATGCATCTTTGATCTCTTTCTTTACGTGCATGCTATCTTGCTGGGGGGTAGATGGGTATCTGTTCAGTTGATGCGGTTCAAAATGACAAAATCCATTTGATGAGAAAATTGCATAATAACTTCCATGCATGTGTAATATCAAATTCTCTAGAATAATACAAGCATACAACACCTCTCTAATGCTTTCCCTCCTAATACAAATTGCACAACTTTTAAAGCAAGCGAAAGGGTAAGTTATCACTATCTACTATTTATTCATACTTTAATATTTGAGCAACTGTAAAAAAAAATGGAAGCACCTCTCATCGACTTCACATACGAATTTGGCATTTCATTTCTTCAAATTTACTTGGTTTTGATATTCTAAATTTAATTCAGTCACTTGATTTTTCCCTGAGACAACTGACATTTGACTTCCAGGAATTGGGGCATCAAGTGACTCTTATCCGTCAAATTGCTAACCAAGTTTTCACCAATATGGGGAAAACCATTGACTACAAAGTAGGGACTATGATTGAAATTCCCAGGGCGGCTCTAGTGGCAGATGAGGTAAGAAACAACTGATAGCTTCCTTCTATTCTGAAAATTTTAAAATATGGACATTGCCATTCCAAACAGTACATGCATTGGTTAGTAATAAAACACTCAACAGTACCCTAAAACACGCTTTGACTTTGAATCATGAATGATGATAAGAGTATTCCAAGTGCAAACAATATGTTTATCCAAATTCTCAAGGGAAGCTACACGTGTCCCCTCTACTTAAAATCTATAACCTGAGATGGTTGTGTTGGTTGCACATTCATTGACAGATAGCAGAGCAGGCTGAGTTCTTCTCTTTTGGAACGAACGACCTCACTCAGATGACATTTGGTTACAGCAGGGATGATGTGGGGAAGTTCCTCCCCATCTATCTGGCTCAGGGTATCCTCCAGCATGACCCCTTTGAGGTAAATTTGCAAACGAAACTGTAGCCCTCTTCAAGTTTTGTCAGCACCTATATTGCAATCATTTACATATGTGTGCTCCTTACATTTTCTAGGCGTTTTGCATGTTCTTCTCTTGACTTTAATGTATATGCATAATCTGAATGAATTTTTGCATAATCTGAATGAATTCTAAGCGTATTTGATGAATATATTAGGTATTTGATCAGACAGGAGTGGGGGAGCTGGTTAAGATTGCTACAGAGAGGGGCCGCAAAGCCAGGCCTAACTTGAAGGTTAGTCTTGCACTGGAGGACACTACCTATGTTGTATAGAATTCATAGGTTATTTGATTGATTAACTTCTTGTTTATTAACAGGTCGGCATCTGTGGTGAACATGGTGGGGAGCCTTCCTCTGTTGCTTTCTTTGCAAAGGCTGGGCTGGATTATGTTTCTTGCTCCCCTTTCAGGTTGGTTGAGTGATGATTGAAATTCGAAAGATTAGCACTAAACATGCACTAGTTACTATCTGTTTACCTGACTAATAGGTCATTGTAAACACGGAGCAATCGTTAACAGTTTGATGTGAAACCTCTTTTGCAGGGTCCCAATTGCTAGGCTAGCTGCAGCTCAAGTGTTGCTCTGAGGGCCCTTCCTTGACAGCAACCGGATCGCCTGCTGTTGGTGCATCTGGTGAGGAGTAATAATACATAGCCATGGAAGTGTGGAAACTTTGTATGTAGTCTGCCTATGCGCAAGTAAAAGCCTAAATGGGTAGTTTCCTGCACTTCCCTTGAACTGCCATGGTATTGTGTACCAAACAGCGACGACGACGAAGAGAGATCGAATAAAATGTGGCGATTACCTGTGATACCAATTGAAGTTCTTGCACTTCTTCTTTTGATCGATGCTCTTCTTGAGTTGCAAGTGAAAGTGAAGTATGAAGTATTTGATTCATGCGAATTTGTAAACCAAGGTGGTTGGTTGCTAAGTACCATGCACTAACAGTGGAAATGGTAAGACCGTAAGAGCATGCTGGGGAGTCACTCACCACCGCTTCAAGTGCCAGTGGATCTGGAGTTGGACAAAAAGCAATGCTTCAGGTACATTAAAAAAAAAAAAGGAGATGCGTCCGTGAGAACTATCTCGTGGCGAAAACTTGCGAAGATGCGATGGAATTGTTTGGTAAGGGTGGGGGAGGATCTTCGTCTTGGTTGCGGGGCGCGGCTTGCTTAGCTTTGGTTTTAGCCTCCCTGCGACGGATTTAGATCCTCTGCCGTACGGCAAAGAAAAATTGAGTCACTGCACGTGAGCTTCACCGCGCGTGGGGTCTACGCACAGTGACTCAACTTCCCTCTACCTTACGGCAGAACATTCGCGTCTCCCTATAACGGATGTGGTTCCTTTGTCGTACTGATTTGACTGCTCTCGTTGCTCGCGAGTACAAAAAATTTCTAGCGAGACATTCAGATTTTATCACCCGTCTGCTGCGTGATTTTAATTCCTGCCCGTCGTGGTAACATTGAATTGAAGATATTTCATTTTTCTCGTTATGGTTTTTCAAATATGGGCTATCCTCTGGGGCAACAACTTCAATAACTAACGTATCAAAAATCATCTTTCATGGTTTTTTGAGTATCCATGTAATTATACTATGGTGGTGGTGGTGGTTTACGTGGGATAAGCTCCATTTCGTTTAAAATGTACATTATCATCTCTTGAACTTCGTGGACCAATATCTCCTGGATAATTTTTACTCGCGCTGTCACTAAGGGTATGAAGAGTACTATATTCATTCTTAGGGCCTGTTTGGTAGAGTTCCAGATTCCAGCTTCTCCTGAAATTTGAAACTTGTAGGCTAAAATAAAGTGAATTAAGTTTATATTTTTGGTCTAAAATGTAAATAAGATGGTCTATCTAAACACTATTAATGTACTCACAGTTCCAGCTTCATGAATCTGGTGAAGCTAAAATTTTCAGCTTCACCAGATTCTCAGAATCTGGAGAAGCTGAATCCCTGCCAAACAGGCCCTTAATGCATTGTTATGCAAAAAGATCCCAACTAAGTGTTTTTCCTCTCTTCTTGGGTGAACAATTGTCATGTTAATTTCAAAATGGATATTTTCATATCTAGGATATCTATGGACCAGTGTCTCTTAGATGACATTTCTACTAATTAAGGCTTCTCACAAAACCATATTAGTATTCCACTCTTATACCCAAAATCGCAGAACTGGGTTCCAAACTCCACGAGTTACAGCAACTTCTTTTCCTAGGAGTATAATTGCTAGTGGATAATATTGAAAAATGAGTCCATCCCTGACCCTAGAAGTGTTGGAAGGTGATATTGCATTCGGAAGTGGGCCAAATTTGCCACACAAAAAAACTTGCGGGGCTAGAAAAGTAATGAACTCAATCATATGCACTTTAGAGGGAGTACCGTGTTTCCATCTAGTGTAGGCATTAATCAGCACGACAAAATACATGTATAAGCTCATCGTAGGCTTAATTGGTTCTTATTTAAATCCTCCCAAAGTAATAAGGTAACTAGGAAATTTTTCGCGGCGTACACGCCGCGCGCGTTTTTCGTAGAAAAATTTTCTTTTTTTCGATGGCGTTCTATTTTTTAAATCGTCGAAATAATGAGCGAAACGGCTGAAAGGATACATAATTTTTCGCGGCGTAACACGCCGTGGGTGCCGTTTTTTCGAAGGAATTTTTTTTTCGGCGGCGTTCTATTTTTAAAATCGTCGAAGTAATGAGCGAAACGAGGAAAAAATAGAAAGATAGAGCTGTAGAAATATCTCATTCGACGAATTATTTGGAAAATATTAGAGACCGAGCTGGAAAACCGCGGCGGGGAAAAAGTCTAGAGGGAAAAGGGTGAAAAATTATTAGAGATGACAACCTTCTTTTGCTGAGTCTAACACTCTACGCGTTCGCCGAGTAATAATAGATGTTCTAAAAAATATCAGAGATCGAGATGGGAAATCGAGGTGGGAAAAAGTCTAGAGATAGAGATGTACAAATACTTCTGGTAGCGAAAACTTTTTTTCCGGGGAAAAATGGAGAATTTTTCGCAGCGTACACGCCTCGCGTGGCGTTTTTTGTAGAAAAAAATTCTTGTTTTTTGTGGCGTTTTATTTTTTAAATCGTCGAAATAATGAGCGAAACGGCTGAAAGGATACAAAATTTTTCGCGGCATAACACGTCGTGTGTGTCGTTTTTGAAGGAAAATTTTCTTTTTTTACGTGACATTTAATTTTTAAATCGTCGAAGTAATGAGCGAAACCGGGAAAAAATAGAGATAGAGTTGTAGAAATATCTCATTCGACGAATTATTTGGAAAATATTGGAGACCGAACTGGAAAACCACAGCGGGGAAAAAGTCTAGTGGGAAAAGGGTGAAAAATCATTAGAGATGACAACCTTCTTTTGTCGAGTTTAACACTCTATCGTTACGAGTAATAATACATGTTTTAAAAGTATTAGAGACTCATGGCGTAACACGTCATGGCGATGTCGTTTTTAAGAGGAAAACTTCGTTTTTTTTTGCGGTTTATTTTTAAATCGTCGAATTAATGAGAGAAGGGGAAAAACAGAGAGATAGAGTCAGAGAAATATCTCTTTCGACGAATTACTTGGAAAATATTGGAGACCGAAATGGAAAACCGCGAGGAAAAAGTCTAGAGGGAAAAGGGTGAAAAATTATTAGAGATGACAACCTTCTTTTGCTGAGTCTAACACTCTACGCGTTCGCCGAGTAATAATAGATGTTCTAAAAAATATCAGAGATCGAGATGGAAAATCGAGGTGGGAAAAAGTCTAGAGATAGAGATGCACAAATATTTTCGGTGGCGAAAACATTTTTTCAGGGGAAAAACGGAGAAAGGACCTAAACGTAAGAAGCAGGGACCTGAATGTTACGTTTTTGGACCTGTTCGCTATCTGAAAAAATTAGAAAAGGGCCTGTTCGCGATTTGAATTTAAGGGGATTTTTTTCCGTAAAATGGCGAACGAGGGACCCGAACGCGAATTTAGCGAAAAAATCTTCCTCTCACAAAATATCACGAAGGACCTATTCGTAATTTGTAAAAGGACTAAATCGCGAAAATCTTTTTTGAGCCGAGCCGGCCGGCCGGCTCGAGCCGAGCTGCCGGCTCGACTCAAAACGGCGTGGAGGCCGGAGCTCTTCAATCTATAATAAAGGTAGTATTTGTCCCTAATGATAATCATTACCTTCAACAAAGGTGTTACACTTAAATTGTAAAAAGAACATTAAGTCCTTTGAAAGATGCTTTAATGTTGTGGCCAGTAGAAAATATTCATAGGCCAATCTTATTTTATAAATGCCCAAATTGCCTCAATCTATCATATCACACATGTATGATTTGAGGTCTTTCCAATGCAACATACTTATATGTGGTCAATAGAAATAGTTTCTAACAGGAAAAAGTACCGAATTGGTCCTCCAACTATACCTGCTGAACCACTTTGGTCCCTAAACAGCAATACCGGACTTGCGACGTCCTTCAACTCCCAAAACCGTGCACAGTTCGTCCTTTGACCAGTCAAATGGCGGTTTTGGCCCACACAGCAACACTGTCAGATTTTAAAAAAAATTTACACACTTGATAATGATCTGAAAAATTTATGGTACCATTATTAGTAGTTTAGGATCATATAAAAAAAAATTAACAATAATTTAACATCATTTGTTATCTTTAAAAAATCAAAAATAGAATGGACATAATTGGGATAGTAAATTTTAGATTTTTCTAAATTTTCTCAAGTGTGATTATTATCTAAACTTTTTATGACAGATTAATAATTTCCTCAGTACCATTCTATAAAATTTTCAAAAATTTTCAACTTTATGTTCTTTCTCTGTTTGATTTTTGAAATATAATATAACAAATTAAGTTTAGTGCTTACTGCATTGAAAGATTTTATTGAGAAAACAAATAAAGTTGAAATTTTTTGAAACTTTTATAGTATGGTACTAAGGAAATTCCTAATCTGTCATAAAAATTTTAGATAATGATCGCACTCGAGAAAATTTAGAAAAATCTAGCAAATTTACTGTACCAATTATGTCTATTATGTTTTTGATTTTTTAAAGATAACAAATGATGTTAAATTATTTTTAAAATTTTTATGTATGATCCTAAACTACTAATAATGGTACCATAAAATTGTCAGATCATTATCAAGCCTGTAAAATTGTTTAAAAATCTGAAAGTGTTGTTGTGGGCTAAAACCGCCATTTGATCGGTCAAAGGACTAATCTGCACTGCTTTTGGGAGTTGAAGGACGCCGCAAGTCCGGTATTGTTATTTAGGGACCAAAGTGGTCCAGCGGGTATAGTTGGAGGACCAATTCGGCACTTTTTCCTTTCTAACATAACAACCAGTAAACAATACTACATACAGATGTAATCAGATATGGAAGTACAACATCGAAGATTGACCACTTAATGCCCAAAGATTAAACATGAGCATGGAATTAAATGCTCTTTCATAATATCAACCTTAATCACCAAAAGATAAATGTTGTTTCAACTTGAACACACATCTTAACCAAAAGAAGGTAATTCAATATATGCCTAATTCAAAAGTAAGAGCATGATTCTTAGTATACTTATGAGAAATTAAGGTCACTCATCATCAATATCATTCTCTAAATCATTACGTATTATTTGGGAATCAAGATTACTCTAAGAAAATCTTATATAGAATAAATACTGAAGATTATTAAACTTGACGATCTCCCAAATGCCTGAAAATCATTCAACTTGATGATTTTCAAATATTTCGTTGTGTGCTTAAGCAATTCCACCACTGATTTGCTTATGCATCATTTCCTCAGGAAATATCACCTTTATTTTGACCTGAGATCATCACTATATGCATTCTTCTTAGTTTGCCACTCCCTCATCAACCTTAAAAATACCAAGTGCATATATCTAGGCTTATGTGGGAACTAGCTTGGATTATAGTATAATACATACTCTCAAGGTATCACTTCTGTTGGTGTGAAGCCTAATGGGTGGAGGTGGCAAATTGTACCTTAAATTGATATTCCCTAAGACCAAGTGGATTTATTTTCAGAAGTGCCATTCAAGGAATCTTAATTCCCTTGTCTCCTTTGGACACATTGCACTTAAGAACATATTATAAATCCATCAAATTCAATTTGAGTTTAATTGGATGTCATGACTATATGAAATCATCAATCATGTGGCAAATTTATCTACAATGTCAAGCATATCTTCCATTTCATTTTATTCCATGCAATCAATTAATCAAACTGTTATGCTAAAAACACATGGGCTCCATAAAAATATCTAAAATCATGGTAATAATTTTCCTCAGCTCTATATATTTTTCTATTAATTTCCAATAATTTTCATAAATTTTTTGCAACTTTCTAAGCCTAAAAAGTAATTCACTTGAATATTTCTCGTATAAAAAATACTGGAATAAATTAAATACCAAAAAGGTATTTGTAAGTTAATTAAGGACCTATCATCAATCATGTGGAAAATTTATCTACAATGTCAAGCATATCTTCCATTTCATTTTATTCCATGCAATAAATAGAAAATATGCAATCAATTGATCAAACCGTTATGCTAAAAACACATGGGCTCCATAAAAATATCTAAAATCATGGAAATAATTTTCCTTGGCTTTATATATTTTTCTACGAATTTCCAATAATTTTCATAAATTTTATGCAACTTTCTAAGCCTACAAAGTAATTCTCTTGAATTTTTCTCATATAGAAAAAAATACTAGAATAAATTAAATACCAAAAAGGTATTTGTAAGTTAATTAAGGACCTATCAACAATTTCAAGAAATTCCAAGGACTCTCTTGTAAGATATTTATTCTCATAAAAATCATTGGCCTTTTTGTAAAATTCGCATCAAAAGGACCTAAAATCAATAGATTAAGGGTTTATATGCAATTCCTACAAAAGCCAAGGGCTTATCTGCAAAATTGCTAATGGGCCATGGATTCCACTCGATCTAGTCTCATCTATGTTGAACTTGGTCCACAAGACGACTCCAAAGGCTCATATGCAAAATTTTGACCTCGGTGACTTGTTTTTAGTAAATTAAGAACCTCTTTCTAGTTCTTTGAAATTACAAGAATCTTTTTCACAAAATTTCTACTAACTTAGCGATTTTCAAGTTCTATGTGGATTCTACTTGACCTGACCTGCTCCGATCCCAATAGAACCCGATTCAGCTCACGAGTTTGGATTGGACTCTAACCCACCCACCCGCTCCTCCCGTTACTAGACCCGTTAGGGATCTAGATCGAGCCTGACTCTATTCGATGATAGTGGCTTAGCATGCCTTACATCAGAAGTGTGAGGCTCAACAATGGTGGCGACCCAATGGAACCCATCTCCGGCGTCGTCTAGTGCTCTCGCCTTCCCATGCTCCTTTGAGAGAAGTGGGTGGCACTGGTAGCGAGCTCGCCCGCTTGCTTGCCATGGCGTGAAGCGGAGTGGCTACTACCAACTTGCCCAGGCATCTGTTAATTAATAGTTCCTAGAAGTGAGTCTCCGCCGCTGTTCCCCTTGGCAACCTCCGATGACCCTAGCCACAACTTCTATTCCACATGGCAGCAACTAGCAATGGCGCAGTGTGTAGCCCGAGTTGACGGCTTAGTGAAAACATCTAGGCCTCCAAATTCATGTTGGTTTTCATAATTAATGACAATCACGATTAAAGAACTAATATGTTCATTTGAGAATGTTGATTTTAGGTTGGCACTGAAGATGGAACATGATGAAGCATGAAAAGGAACGAAAGAAGATCATTGTGTCAAGCTAAAGAGCAAAGGTATATAATTAAGGAATTTTTTATAGTTTTTACCGATCTCGGAGTTTTGGAAAAAGATCAAATTGCTAAATTAGGTGTTGTACTATTAAGAGGGACTCTTGATTAGTACCTTGATGTGATTTTAGTGAAAATGGCTCAATCAATGACTCATAAAATTATTATTTTCACTTGTAAAAAATAAAAAAAAATAAAAAATCATTTTTTCTCCTCTGCCATGGCCGGCACTACCGCCCATGGTAGAGTGGTACCGCCACTCAATCGGCAATAATAGCCTTAGGGCCGGTAGTTATTTTACAGAGGAGGATGGTTTTCAGGGTTGTGCCTGGTCGACATTACCACCCATGGGTGCGGTACTACCGTTTGACCGACACTACCGCTCATGTGAGGGCAGTACTATCGCTCGGTCGGCAGTACTGGCCCTAGGGGCGATAGTTATTTCACAGAAGGGGTGTTTTGGGGTTGAGCTCGACCGACACTACCGGCCCATATGGGCAGTACTGCTGCTCGACCAGCACTACCGGCCCCAGATGGACGATAGTGCCGACCTTCTGGTAATAGCTAGTCTGTCAGAGCATTAAATGGCGATAGTCAACTGTTGGACCTAAGGTTGGCCCCAGATGGGTGGTAGTGCCAGCCACCTTAAATTTTTTCAGGGATTTGGAAGCAATGGCTAGTGTTGTTGAGGACTATAAATACACCCCTATATGTAGCATAGAGTGCTTCTTGAACACTTATTGCATATTCTTGAACTCTTGCTAGTTTCTCTACTATTCAAGTGCATTCAGTTCACATTTTGTGAATAGTTGAGAGTGAAATCAAGTGTAAGTATTGAATTGAGCCATTTAGTTACTTGATACACCTCAAGCTAGCATCAAATTTTATTACTCTTGGAGTTTGCTGCCTCCTAGACGGTTTAGAAGCGAAGGAATTGATGGTTTTCTCAAAGGAGCTTGTGAGAAGGCCTGATTGATTGTGAAGGCCAGAGTTCACCTACCCAGAGCGGGGAGGAACTACCAAAGTGATCGAGGAAGGCTCAAGTGGTTGGAGCCAGTTTGAAATTGTTCAAGTCACCTCAACGTGGTTTAGGAGAGACCGGCAAGTCTCCAAGACTACAGGATAAATTCTTGTATCTCTTTCTCTTGTGATTTGAATTTTCTATACTTGAGCTCAGTTTACATTTCTAGCAAATTAATCATATTGATCTTGTGCTTAGAATCATATCTTACTTACATCTTTATTGTTGGAGCACTTAGTGAACACTAGAGAACCTAGCTTTAATTGTCAAAATTAGAAACCTCCTATTCATCACCCTCTAGTCGATTATCCTTGATCATACACTTAGTGCGGCATTGGTCGCTTGTGACGTCGTCCCGAGTCAGTGACTTGGCAGCAACGTGTGGCGGCGTCCCATTTCGACGTTTACGATGTGGTAACGACAGTGTCACCCCGACTTCATCTTAGCCCAGTGCTTCCCTTGGCTCCGATGTCCTGTGGTGGCTCACGCACAAGCCGCGCACAGTGGTGTTGATGGCTTTGCTCCGGCTCAACATGGCTCGGAGGCATGATGTCACATGTATGCCAGTAGTGACCTACTAGTGTTATTCCTTTGTGGAATGCGATGTCGATGTCTCGACCCTCGTGCATAGCGAGGAAACTGACAATGGCAATCTAGTTGACCCGTGCACATGGCACGACAACAGCGATGGTTCCAACGGGACATGAGCATGGCGCGTTGACTACGACGCCCGACTGAGTTTCACACACAACGACGATGGCAACAACATCCTGGGCTCAGCCGTCCTAGCAGATCGACGATGGCGATATCCGTCATCTCACCATGACGAGATTGTTTGTGACATCCCACACTCCCGGCATGACGAAGACGGCCTCTAGTGAGCCACGCCACAGCGTGTCCCGTCCACTGGCTGGCGACCATGCACAAGGCATGGTACAACGTCGGTCATGACATGGCATGATTTGACTACTGGTGCATCAATTTGGCAGCAGTACAATATTTCTTGATGCCTAGATCTATTTAGGGGCCAAGCCAAGGCACGACACGAACGTCGATCATACTAAGGTGTGAATCGGTAACGAAGAACCTAGCGCACACCAAGGCATGAAACCACACCAGTCACGCAAATG
Source organism: Guadua angustifolia (assembly GCA_036346375.1). Classification (NCBI taxonomy): domain Eukaryota; kingdom Viridiplantae; phylum Streptophyta; class Magnoliopsida; order Poales; family Poaceae; genus Guadua; species Guadua angustifolia. The sequence goes on along the minus strand of CM070509.1, from coordinate 33,550,001 downwards.
CGCAAAACGATGACCGAGGCTTGGTCGATACTAATCCTAGCAAAGGTGAGACATCAGTCGGATTAGAAGAACAAAAAATTTGATGGTGGCAAAATAAATCCAACAACTAACCTGATAAAAAGATCAAGCAACAACCTTTGAAGAGTGAATAGCCTTCTCTCGGGAGCACTCTGATACTAATAATGCATTATGTATTAAGGTCATAGTTGATCAATTAAGATCACATAAACACGAGACCAGAACACTCTATGCCTCTACTTATATAACGGAAGAGGATGAGACTTTTCTTGAGAGCCAAAGAATGATCTAAAGTAATCTTCCAGAATCCAGACTCTCGGTTCTCGTTGACAAACTCTCGTGAGTTCCTTTAAAAAAACAACAAAAATTTTCGTACATATATAAACTTAAAATATCCACGACTGTATTTGCTACCACCCCCTGTTCTATCCAGTATTCTAGCGCATTGAAGGAGGTGGTCAGAAGAAGCGAACAGGAGTTGTCACGGTCTCTCTGCTCTCCCATCCTGGTTGGAATCTGGAAGCGCTTTGGTTTAAAAAGGCATCGTGTTAACCATCCACCAAACTAAGTAAGACGTTGAAGACGGCAGAGCAGTGACGCAACCGCAGTGACGCCGTAAACCCCCTGCCGGCCCTCTCTACCCTCGGGATTCACTTCCGTCTCCCGTTCCCATCCGGACCACCGACCGCGAATTCCTCCCGGCGCGCCCCTCTGGCCCCTACCGACGCCCTCGCCGGTGGCCCCTCCGGCCGGCCGTCTCCGAGTCCCCAACGTCTTCCGCCTCACCGTTGGGCATGACCTCAGCGCCGACGCCAGTTTCTCCCCCCTCGGGGTCCTCCGCCCAGGTCCGCCTTACCTTGCTCCGATCACCGCCATCCATGTTTGGTTGATTGATCTTTCCCGAAGCTTTGATCTCTTCCGCGGCCTTCTTAGTCTACTTGTTGGTGCGGTTGGGTTTCGGTGATGGCCATATCATGCTCGTTGATTTTTTTTTTCTGTTGTGGTGGGTTTGGTTGCATCTGGTTGTTTGGTTTGGGAGGGCTGGGTGGATTGTGTGCGTGAGATGTTAATATCCACATGTTGGATCTTTGAACAACAATGTTGGCTGTCATATTGGTTTGGATGGCTTCAGAATAGGGTTTGGTCATTCCACACATGGGTTCTTCCGCATGATAACAGATTTGATTATAATCCTATTTTTACTTACAAGCAAAAAATTTGTTAGGTGAATGGTTACAGATGAGAACTCAGAGTTTAGGGCCTTAGTATATCTGTTAGGTTGAATTTATGTTTGTTAGCAACTTAGCATAGAAATTAAAGCCAAGTTGCTGTGGAGTATATGGTAACTGCAAAATACTGTTTGCCAATCATAGGGAGGTTAGGAGCTCAGAAGAACATCTCCCTGTTAATTTCTAAAATCAGGCTTGGAATCAAAGAGAGTATGAACAGAAGCATGAAGAATTGTGCAATTTGTCCAATAACAAAAAGGGGTTACACCATTTGCTCGTCTTTGTCAAATAAGCTAAATGATCTAAAATCTAGGTCAGTGTCTCTGGCATTGCAGTAGTGTTAGTCTATTTGCAGTTCTTAAGATTTCATGACAAAATATGCTCTAGAACCAATCTGCACCATTATGTAATTAAAAGTAATGGGTCCATATACAAGTAGCATTAGTTTTCTTCTTTTCCCAATAGTTTGGATCAAAAGTGTGGCAACCTTATCCGCCAAAACAAATGATTCGATCATCTCTTCTAGATCCCTTTATGGTGTATTGGCTAGATATGATTAAAAGAATCACTTTTTTAGGCTCTGCTGAGGACAGCAGTATAGGAAATGGCTGTGTTATGACATACTCCCTCTGTTGATTATTATAAGGCACCTATGCATTTCGATATTCGAACTTTGTAATGTTCGACCAACAATTAGATCAAGAATATATAGGTCTAGTGGCACAAAACTACAAACGTGGTACTGTTATATTTGTATTTTAATGTATTTTCATATCAAAGTTTAATTTTGAAGACTGTGTCTTATAAAAATTAATGGAGCATTTTTCAGCCAAAGACAACTGCCACCATGAAAGATAAATGTACTTTCTCAACACATTCATCTTGTTAGATTTTCCCTTTGCTTTCATTTTCATAAATTGGGCATCCAGTTTTGTTTAGATTGTAGGTGTGACTATGGTACATGTGTTTGTTTTGCATACACTTCACAGTTTACAAACACTGTTTCCACTATCCAATACTCATCCTACAAGTGGGAGTAGGGAGAATGGACAAGGTTGTAAAGGAGGAAAAAATTGAGAATGTTTTTTTAGTTGAAGTTGTTTGTACCATAGCCATCAAATTTATTGTTTGTTTATGTAGTTGTCTTAGTTTTCTTCCAAGCAAACTCCGAACAAGATGCTGGACAAAATTGGGGATTTTCCTCCCTTTTTAAAAATTTGAAGTCGATATCTTTTTCTGCAGTTATTTCTGTGCATGCAAACAAGTGTGCCTAGCTACTTTGTTCTGTGTGAACTATACATGACTTCTGTAGTATGCAAAAGTTGCTATAAGTTATAGACATTATACGAAATAAACTACCCAGAGCAGCATTGTAGTGAAAAAAGGACAGTGGTAGAAGCTTTAGTTTTTTACATGGTTATCCTAGGCATTAGGCGCTTGGCGGGCAGTGGCAGGCCGCCTAGCGCCTAGGCACCACCTAGGCTGGTGAATAGAAACAGCCGGGAATAGCAGCAGCATATAGCAGAGCACACACACATCAGCACGGCAGAACGGAGCACATCAGCACGGCAGCACCAGCACCACAGAATATTTGACCACAGCGGGGAATAGCAGCAGTGAATAGCAAGTAACATCACAAATTCACAATATCACATAGTCTCAAACTCAAACCACATAGCGACCACCAGAAATAGATATAGTCTTATAGACTTAGTTCATGAAGAAACTTAAGCAAGCACGATGACATGATGATCAAATGAGTTAATGTCTAATGACTAGTTATCCTCTTGCTCATAATCCTTGGTTGGGAGCACTTCTTCTTGGTCAGACTCAAAGTCAATATCCTCCTCCACATTGATCTCTTCTTCTTCCTCGGTATCAAACTTGAAATCTTCTTCATAAAGTTCTCTCACTCTTGTGCTCCTTCGAAGTTCCAAGATCTTATTAGCACCACATGCTTCTTCAATTACTTTCCATGTAAGACCAGTAGCGGGCTCAATATCTTGATCATCATCCCCGCCTTCAATTAACCACCCTTGAGCTTCATTAACTTCAAAACCTAGAAGGGGGTCTATGTGAAAGAGTATGGTTGGGAAAATAGTAGATTGATTATGGGAGGAGCCCTAGGCTCAAGTACATATAGGCAAGGATATCCCTAAGAATAGGAAAGATCTAATCTAGGAGATCCTTGCCAAACATAACCAACTAACCAAAACCAGAGAGGGAAAGGCGTAGCCACACCTGTAGGGTTGCAACAACCACCGGCCCATTACCCTATACATCACGCTAACGCTTCACATTTATCGGAGCGTCGGTGGTTAGCCACGGACATTCGATCGACCGAAACTCGGAGAAGACGGAAGAAGGCAGCCCCTTCGTGAAGACATCGGCGAACTGGGATGTCGTGGGAACGTGAAGAACCCGCGACGGCACCCATGGCTACCTTCTCACGAACGAAGTGAAGATCGATCTCGATGTGCCGTCCGCTGATCTTTGAACCGGGTTGGAGGACATGTAGACCGCGTTGACGTTGTCGCAGATGACAAGGGTAGCACGGCGGCGGAATGTGGAGCTCATGAAGAAGCCGCCGAGCCAAGAAGCCTCAAGAACACCATTGGCGGCAATGCGGTGCAGATTTCGGCCTCGGTATTGGGCGGACACGGTGTTCGACGCTTGAGGACCAGGAGACCGAGTTGTCACCAAGGAACACGGCATAGCCCGAGGTGGACTTGCGCGTGTCGGACAACACCGGTCCAAGATCGAATAAACCACCAAGTCATCCCGGTCGACGGTCGAAGATGAAGACCGGTGTAGAGTACTACTGAATGTAGCGAAGGATGCGCTTGAGAGCGACCAGTGGGGCTCTCGAGGGTCGTGCATGTAAAGGCAAACTCCTTTGCAGGCGTAGGCAATGTCGGCCGTGTGAAGGTCGATATCTTAAAAGCGCCAAGAAGACTCCTAGGTCGACGAATCAAGAATCGGAGCTCCCGAGTCGGCAGAGACCTTGAAATTTGGTAGCCAGGCGTTGTGCATGGTTTGCACTCGGCCATCCCAAAGACGATCCAAGATGTCAATCATGCATCGGCGCCGAGAGAGTATCATATGCGTCGACGCTGCAATGAACTCGCATCCCGAGGAAGTGATGGAGTTCGCCCAAATCCTTCATGGCAAACTCTGTTTGGAGGGTGAGATGACTTCCGCAGAGGTGTGTCGAGGCGGTGAGACGATGTCATCAACGTGAGGCGGTAGGCCGTGTCGATTACCGCGGTGAACAAACAATGAAGTGTCCGACTTGGCTTCCACAAAACCAAGAGAGACCAGATCGTGGCGGCGGTTAGTACCAAGCACGGGAGCTGCTGAGGTCGTAGAGCGACTTGTTCGAACGACGAGACAAAGTCGGACTGGCAGATCTCGAATCCGGAGGGTGAAGTCAAACACTGCTCTGTCAAGGTGCCATGGAGGAAGGCGTTCTTGACATCGAGTGGTGAATCGCCATCGGCGAGAGAGCGAGAGAAACCTCAGTCGAACCGTGGTTGGCTTGACGACCGGATGAAGGTCTCGGCAAAGTCGATGCCCGGACCGGGTGAAGCCGCGAAGGACCCAACGTGCCTTATGGCGCTCGAGATCCGTCGGCGTGGAACTTGTGTTTGAAGATCCACTTGCCCGTGACAATGTTGGCATGTCGCGGGCGAGAACCAACTCCCAAGTCCGGTTCGAGAGAAGCGACATGTTCTTCCTCCATAGCGACCGCCAATTGGGATCGGTAAGGCGCCACGGAAGGTCTTGAATCGGGACGATGGCGCAGAAGATGATATAAGGACGGTGACGCGAAAACCGCCCTGGACCGAAGTCGCCATCTTTGGCTTTGGTTCATCGTCGAAGCAACAACGGCACCGGTCTCGGGGCCGCCGCCGAGGCGATTAGTCTTGTCGGAGGGACCGCACTGCTTTAGGCGCTGAGTAGACGCAAGCAAAGCGAGGCATGAGGTCAAGCAGGAAGCCGAGTGGAGAAGTCGGTGCAGCGTGGCGTAGGACCCGCGCGTGGGAGTCGCGGAGATCTTGCTCGGTGCAGCGCATGGCGCGAGAGGACGGCGATGACGGACGGATGCACCACCCGCACGTGGGAGTCGCGGAAATCTGGTATCTTGGCGCAGAGAGCAAGCAAGACGTCGGCATGGGGCGATAGCAACAATGGTGGCGCCGGAGGACTGCAGAGACACAGGTTGGCGACCTATGGGAAGGGGCGGGTTAGGGAATTCATCTAGGAAGGTGAAGTCCGCAGCAGTGGGAGGGGAGGTATGCTCGGCAAAGGGAAAAGCGGTCTCGTCAAAGAGAACATGACGAGAGATTATGATTCTATTTGTAGTAGGATCAAGACATCGGTATCCTTTGTGGTGAGCGGAATAACCAAGGAAGATGCAGAGGGCAGAGCGCGGGGCAAGTTTGTGGGGAGCAGTGGCCGAAAGATTGGGGTAACACTTACAGCCAAAGACATGCAGATTATCGTACGACGGTGCACGGCCGAAGAGAGCAAAGTGCGGGGTCGAAAAATCCAGTGTCTTGGTCGGCAAGATGTTGAGGAGGAGAGTTGCAGTGTGCAACGCCTCATTATCTGAAGGTGGCATACTACTTTGAAAGCGAAGGAGCGAATGACATCATTAGTGGTACGAATAATCCGCTCACCGGCCAGATTCTGCGAGGGCGTGTAGGGGCACGACATCTGGCCCAACGCCATGTGTGAGGAAGAAGGTGCTGTGTACCGAGTTGTCGAACTCCGTACCGTTGTCACTCGACGGCCTTGACGCGGCGCCGAATCGGGTAGACACATAGGCGAAAAAAGTTAGATAGGTGGAAAACGATGTCGATTTAAGTCAGTAAGGAAACGTCCACAGTGATGGGAGCGATCATCAAGAACAACTAAGTAATATTTGTAACCAGAGACACTAACAATGGGAGATGTCCATAAGTCACAATGAATAAGATCAAAGTTGTTTGACGCTCGAGACACTGAAGGACTAAAAGGAAGACGAACATGACGTCCTAGCTGACACGCATGGCACAAAGACTCCAAACTTTTATTGCAACCAGGAATAGCCGAAGTGAGTTTGGAGAGGGCCTCGCGACCAGGGTGGCCGAGGCGACGGTGCCACAGGGAGGACGACGTGGAGCTGGCAACAAGGGAGTGAGCCGGGGGCAGCTGCAGCGGGTAGAGCGGACCGGAGCTATTGCACCTGATGATCACGTTCCGCGAGAGAAGATCCTTCACAGAACAACCATACGGGTCAAACTCCACAGAACAATTGTTATCAGTAGTGAATTGGCGAACAGAAATAAGATTCTTGATAAGCTGAGGCGAAACAAGAACATTATTTAGAACAAGAGAGCCAAGGTGCGTTGAGCCGGTGGCGGTGACAGGCAGGAGCGAACCATTACCGACAACAATGGAGGTGGGAGAGGGATACCGAGGGGTTGAGGAGTGAGAGAGGGTACCATCATGGGAGGTCATGTGGGAAGAGGCACCTGTATCAAGGTACCAATCGTTGTTTGCTTGCGGAGTGAGGGTGACGGTCTTTGACGTGGAGGCCGAGAATTCTCGTCCCAGAGCGGAGACCCCACCATGGGTCGGTATCTTCTTGCCATTCTTCTTCTTTGTTAGTCTTCTTGGCCGCAGAAGGCTCTTGTTGGAGCGGAGTCACTTCTTTGGGCGGAGTAGAGTTCTTGGGCAGCCGCCGCCTTCTTTAGGCGTCTTCTTCTTGGGGCCGACGCTACCGGGAAGCTGGGCGAGGAGAGCCGCGAGGGACCGGCCACATTTGGATGGACCCGTCCACGGGTTGAAGAACGACGGCCACCGCCGCCAGCGCAGCCGTCTTGGCGTAGAGGAGGAGCCGGGAGGAAGGCCGCCAGCAGCAGAAGATCTGCCGAGGAGGTGCGGTGATCCTTCGGCTTCTTCTTCTTCTTCTGCTTGGGGGCGGCCGGACGAGGAGGACCTGGCTTTGCGGCCGATCTTGGGCGAGGCGAGGAGAGCCGATGGCGACGAGGGCGTCGGAGGAGCAGCGAGTCGCACCATGTTGATCTCCTCAAGGAGGAGTTCATTGCGGACGGCGGCGAAGGAAGGGAAGGGGCGACCACGGCGGAGGTGGACCCCGATGTCCCTGTACCGCTCGTTGAGCCCGCGAATCACGTTGAGGACCAGAGTGCGGTCAGTCACGTGTTCGTCGAGGTCAGCGAGGTCGTCGGCCATCTTCTTGAAGCGTTTGCAATATTCGGTGATGGAGAGGTCACCTTGGGCAAACGCGCGAAACTTGGCGTCAAGGTGGAGAGCACGGGTCTCCTGATTGCCAAGGAAGTGATCCTCGATGGCGATCCAGGCTTCGTAGGCGGTGGCGCGGTGGTCGATCACGGCGTCGGCAAGGTCGGCGGTGACCGTGCTGTATAGCCATGATTTGACGACGGCGTTCATCCGAGCCCAATCAGGAAGTGCCGAGGTGGCGGAGCTGCGGACGTGGTCCTGCAGCGAATACTTCGTGACGGCGAGGAGGAATTGTTCACGCCAACGGGAGTAGTTGCCGGAGGTGTCGAGGACGAGGGGGACCAGGCTGCGGGCGTTCTGCACGGAGACAGCCTGGGCGTGGAGGTTGAGAACGGCGGCGGCCTCGTGGAGGAGCATGGCGCGGGAGATGTCCGTGTCATCCTCGTGGTCGTCGTCGGCCGGGTCGGCGGGATGCACCGCAGCGGCGGCGTCGGCGAACTTTAGCCGCCTTGGCGATCTTGGGCGCGGACGGATCGTGGCTGCGTCACGTCTCATGGATCTGATGCGACCTCTGCTTTCGGCCGCTGGGCTTCAGCCGAGGGCGGCATGGCGAAGTCTCGGCGAGCCGCTTGCCAGCGTCGGCATCGCGGCGAGCACCTTTCAGCGGTCGACAGCGGAGGCGGCAGGGTCCCGACCATCTTGCAATAGCAGCTTCAGAGCGCAGGGCGTGAAGGGTGAGAGGGGAAGCTCCCGGTCTCTTGATACCATGAAAGAGTATGGTTGGGAAAATAGTAGATTGATTATGGGAGGAGCCCTAGGCTCAAGTACATATAGGCAAGGATATCCCTAAGAATAGGAAAGATCTAATCTAGGAGATCCTTGCCAAACATAACCAACTAACCAAAACCGAGAGGGGAAAGGCAAGCCGCGACCTCAGAGGGTTGCACCAAAACCACCGGGCCCATTACCCTATACATCACGCTAACACTATGTTCTTCTTCTCTTGTATCCTCTCTTTTTTGTTCCTCAATTTGGCATTGTATTGAACAAAGACTAGATGGTTGAGGCGATCCACATCTAGTCTATCCTTTTCTTTGTATGTATCTACAAATTGCAAAGTGAAGTGTTAGATAAATCTAATGTTGAGAGTTGAGTCTTGACTATTTTATATTTAGAGAATTAGAGTTGAGACTAGAGAGTTGACTTAAGAGATTAACCCCTTCAAAAGTGCCCCAATTTCTTTCGCAACCGAATGAACTAGAGGTCAAGGAGAGGTTCCTTATGGCCATTGTTTGTAACATAGGAAACTTTACATCCAAAGTTCTTCCACCATTATCTGCATATTAGGGACATGAAATAAAATGAACTAGTATATAATAATTGTATTAGATTGCATGTACTGAATTATAATCTAAAATTGTCAAATTGAGTATTAAACCTGGATTCAAATCAAAATCTTGGCATCTGGCCTTTGCTGCCACTTTTGCAAAGTGGCCTTCTTGTTCTTTAACTATGGTCAACTCAAAATTTATCAAGTGTGTTTGCTTGTCATCATCAGCATGATAAAAGGTCTCCACACGAGTGAATACCACATCCATCATAATATCATCTAAAAAGATGGAGTCATCTAGATAACTATAATATGGATTCAAGAAGTATGCCGTCAAGTGCAATGGAGAATCGAGCCTATCCTTCATCTTCTTGTCAATAGTATTTATGACGGGATTGTAGGTGTTCTCTACATTGTTCATAGCCTCCATGATTTCTTTCTTTGCCTTTAGTATTTCTCCGTAAAGAAAGGCCATAGATGGCTTGCTATCTCCATCAACTATGTGAAGAACTTTCACCAATGACTCAAAAACCCTCAAGCAAAGAGAAACTCTATTCCAAAAGGCCCTACTCACCAATGTTGTTGTGGTTGCCCTTCCTTTGCCTTTTTTACAATGCTTGCAACTTTCCCATTCTTGGCTAAATGCCATCACCCTTAGTTGGACCTTCTTCTCAATCAAGCTTTGCAAAGTAAGAAAAGAGGAAGCATATCTAGTCACCCTTGGAATTATTATATCTCTCTTCTTTGTAAATTTCCTCATCAACGCCAAGGTTCTATGGTGCGAATAGATAAAAATGGTTAATGCCTCGGCTTGATCAAGTGTCTTTTTGAACCTTGATATGTTGCCAATTTCTTGTAGCATCAAGTTGATGGTGTGAGTTGCACATGAGGTCCAAAAGATATTTGGCCTTTTGTCCTTCAATAATTCCTTCGCTGCCATGTTGTTTGAAGCATTGTTCGTGACTACTTGGACAACATAAGTTGCACTAACTTTTTCAATGCAACCATCCACATACTCAAAGATGACATGTGCAGTGTTTGAGTCCTCTGATGCTTTCTTTGATCCTAAAAAACATGACCCCAAGTTATAATGCACACACAAGTTCATGATACTCCTTTTTCGATTAGTCCAAGCATCGGCCATAATGGAGCACCCAGTCTTGGCCCTCTCTTCTTCATGGTCCTTCAACAAAACCTTGGTTCTATCCATTTCCTCATACAACAATTTCTCTTGCACATCATGTCGAGAAGGGCGAATAAAGCCAGGGCCAAAATGTCCAATGGCTTCACACATTTGTGAGAAGGCATCATTGTTGATCGAGTCGAAAGGCACACCTGATTCATAAATCCACCTCGCAACATATTGCTTCACTTATGGGCTCTCTCCTTCCAAAGTGCTTCACTAATATTTTGTTGTCGCAACTGTTGGCAGGTCATAGTAGTTGGATCAATAGGCATTGTAAACTTAACCATAGGTCCCAACTTCTAACAAGCCCAGTTACCAACTTATTCAAGTTCAAGATCTTTACATGTGGCATCCTCTTGAATGGTCACTTCATTTCTAACCTCTTCATCCCTATTTTTCTTGGCCTTCCTCTTTTTTTGTGCATCGTCGATGGGTTTCTTGCACTTCTCTTGATCTTCTGTAGCGGACAGTGGGTATCTAGCAACATTGCCCTTGATGTGACCAATATGTTGTTATATCATGTACACTCCTCCAGAAACAATCTTGTTACACAGCTTGCACCTCATTTTATATATCAATCAACACTCCATACACCCACCCTATGTCCTCCGACTTGCGCTTAAGGCTGTCCATGGTGACCTCCGGCGTGGCTGATGCCATGGATGACATCCTACAATTCATGAACACAAACAAAGGAGCAAGTACAGCACAGGACAGAGCAGCACCAGCATCAGCACCAGCAAGCAGCAGCACAGAGTAGCACCAGCATAGAGTAGCACTAGCACCAACAGGCAGCGGCACAGAGCAGCACCAGCAGCATAGAGCCACAGAGCAACACAAGCACAAGCACCAGCACAACACAACACAAGAAGAGCGCAGCAGAGCACAAGCACAACAAAGAACAAGCACAAGCACAGGACAAACACAAGCACAGCAGAGCACAATCACAAAGCAAAGCAAAGCGTCACACAAGCACTCGGCTGGAGGTACCTGGAGGCTGGAGTAGTGGAGGTTGAATCCGGGGTGGGGAGGGTGATTCCAATGGCGGAGAAGATGATTCCGGCAGCGGGGAGGTTCAATCTGCTGGTGTGATGGCTGAATTTAGGGCAGGGATGTTGAATCGATCCAGGAAAAGAGGTAGCGGCCAACGGTGTTGTCGATCCGGTCGGCGACGAGGCCGATCTGGCCATCAGCGGTGACCAGTGATGCGGGGCAGATGATGAATTTGCGGCAGCTGTGCAACCCTAACCCTAGGTCGAATGGGGTTTAGGGTCAAAGAGCCGCTCCTTTTATAACCTGACTCGGCGGCCGCCTAGGCACCGGTTCAGACGACTAGGCACCGCCGTGCCTAGCTTCGCCTGGCCGCCCAGCTCTCGCCTTGGACCCCCTAGGCACTCCTCGGCCTAGATGACCGATTTTCTCACAATCGGGGCGGATGGCTGACACCAAACGCCTTGGCGACCGCCTAGGAGAACACTTATTTTTTATATTTACTTGTTGAAAAGTTGTTCCCTTATTCTACTCAAAAGACATATCCCTGTCACTAACACCCCTCTTTCATTTGTACTTTCCTGATACACTTAAATTTCATGTTTTAAATGCTTTCTTCAGATAGATTTTTTTGCCTTGCCTAATATAATAAAAGGTTAACAACTAACCTGCTGATTTCGACAGAGAAAGCGAAATTCCACAGAATCCATTGGCTTGTATGCAGCCCAATGTTGTAAATGCCATAAATGGCGTATGGTTCCAACGAAAGATGAATTTGAGACAATCCGTGAGAACTTCACTAAGGAGCCATGGTTCTGCAGTAGGAGACCTGACTGCTCGTGTGAAGACCCTGCAGATATTGAGTATGACAGCAGCCGCATCTGGGTCATTGACAAGCCCAACATACCGAAGCCTCCGCCGGGGACTGAGAGACTAGTGATTATGAGAGGTGATTTGTCTAAAATGGATACCTACTATGTCATGCCAAATGGGAAGCGTGCAAGGTGCACTGGGGATGTGGAAAAGTTTATTGAGGCAAATCCAGAGTACAAAGATAGCTTACCAGTTGAAAGCTTCAGCTTTGTAACACCAAAGATTGTTGAGGAGACTGTTTCTCACAGCTCTGTGTGGAAGGCTGCGAAGGCTAAGAAGCAGGACAAGGCAAATGCTTCAAGCAGCAACAACTAATTATTATAGAAACTACAAACTATGCCTGTGTTATGCTTAGGTGATGCTAGCTCAGATTCATGATGCCCAATCATCTACCTTGAGGGCAGTTAAATCAGTTTTATCTCTGTGATTTTACCCTGAGCACTCTAATGCACTGAACCTTTTCTTTTTATGTGGCAACTTCTGGGCAAATTCTGATATGGTGGAGAAGGGCCGTAGCTATTTTCATAATTAACTTACTTTAGTTATAGATATATCCTTCAGTTATCTGCCTGCTTGATACAGTATCTCTCAGGTTTGTTTTTCAGTACACACGTATGCATGGACATTTCATGATCATTTCATTAGAAAGCAGCATAGTATTCCTACCAGAATAATTATGTGCCATTTGATTTGACGTACTAGGATTTGGTTTCCATGTAATATTTCAGAACCTCTGTATGACAGTACCCATCAAACATCATCAGATTCTAACATGGCCATGCATATAGTATCACATCTAGAAGACCAGGAACATTCAGTAACAAAATATGAAGACTAGCTGAGTGTGCTGGATCTGATACTAACATGCCACAGGGTTGTCTCCACAGCGTGGATAGTGCACAAGTCGCCTTCTGTCAGCTTGTTGTCCCGGCAGAACCCCTTCCAGCATAACTTGATGTAGCTATAGGTGTTGGCCGTCCTGAAGGTCACCTTCCATGATCTTTTGCTCTGCGCCGATGTTTTCAGTGTGATTGTACAGCTTCCAGGGATGCCACTGGAAGCACATTGGTCGCGTCTTAGAGTCTGTTTTGCGAATAAGAATTGCACGCTTTAGCAGCAAATCAGGAAGCATTTTGTAAGAAGAAGGTGCAGTAAAAACAATCGACTGCTATGTATTCATGATGTTGGAAGGGAAGCAGCAATGCTCACAAAATTGGGGCTAAGTGCGTGGGCTGTAATATGCTTCGTGAGCAAATGCCGTGGCTCTGAATGTGCCTTCTTCTTGCTCACATAATTTGGGGAGCATTCTGGTGTCTTGCCTCCTGTATGACTTGCACACTCGCTATCGCGATTCCTCTTTCTACCCGTCAATGATACTTCAGGATGCTGCTTTTCTGCAAAACCAAACAAAAGGCGTACAACATGCACAATCTATGAATGCGACAGGATCATTTCATGATCATTTGATTTAAACGTTTGGTCAGACAAAGAGCTCACTTTCTTGTGGTGTGGCACTCATGGTCACCTCATCAGCAACATGGACTGAAGGTGCTGCCTCGAACTCATCCCTTTTCTATCCCTCCTGCCTATCATGTTTTACAAATCTAACCTCTTTGCCTCATTTTTTTTAGAAATTTGGCCCCCTCCTCACTGCGGCAGCTGCTACCGCTCCCCATCCACGTCAGCCTACCTCCTGCGCTTCCCAACCGCCTCTTGTGCTCAACCACCATCCTCCCGACCTGGCACCGGCATGGCTGCCGCGCTGCCTGATCGTAGGAGCTGCTGCTACCGCGCTCGCCCGCCGCATCTGTGGCTTGCCGGCTGCCACACTCCCTGGGCGCGGAGCGGCTGCCATGATGAGGAAGCTGCTAAATTAGCGGGGGAAAAAGAGGTTAAGGGAATAGATTTGCAAAACATGAGAGGAAGGGGCTAGAAAAGGGTTAAGTTGGCAGTACTCTCTCTGATACCCCGCTCAGGTCGAACACTTTGACAGTGAACAACAGGAGGTTGCCTCGAGAAAGTCATGAACCGTCAGAAATTCTGCCCAGCCGCTCCCTAGGAAGACATGGGATTGATCTCGTTCCAGCTCAACGCGCCATGGGGGCTGAAAACCATGGCCGTTTGACTGCCATTGCCTTCTGTCATGTGATTTCGCGCAAACTTGCGAGGGATTCCTCCTAGCTGCTACGATGTTCTTGCCTGTGAAACCTGTGCATGAAGCACAAAAGTTACTGCAGGGCCGCAGGCACTGCAAACTTCTCAAGTCAGTAGTCATTGGGGAGTGCCATAGATAAGAATCGGACTTTATGAAAATTGCTAATCAAAATGTTACAACAGTTGAAAAAAAATGTTGCCGTAGTTTAACTCTCAGGGTTTGCCTATCTAGGTGAGTGAACCGGGATTTTGGACTTCTCAAACCATCGCCGAGCACCCGGGCAACCTTGTCCGGCGAACGCTACATGCAAACGCAACGTGATGCGCGTACGTTCCGCAGCGATCGAAAGAAATGCGTGCGTGGTTGATGGGAGTGGGAGAGTTGCGTGTGGTTCGTACGTACGGTACCGGATCCTGCAGGCAGTAAGGGAGCAGCAACTTGAAGAACCTGAGCGTTGGTTGGTGGTCGGGACGGCGCGCCATGGCCGCGAAATGCTACGGCCGGCCGACGGCCGAGCCAAGGGCCACCGCTCGCTTACCGAGTGGTGAGCTCGGGATTTTTGGATGCCGGACGGAGAAACGGCGGTCAGACTTCTCTTGACTTGAAGGATTCATTTTTTAAGGGGAAAAAATCGAAGAATTGAGACTTGCGCGTATTGTTTCGTCATTCGAGAAACAGAACTTTTCCTTTCCTCTTCCTTCTCCGTTTCGTTTCGTTTTCCTTGTTGCCAAACGTCGGTTAATTAGGACCAGATTCATTTCGATTTTGAAACTAAACGAAATATGGTCCCATATCAGGTCATTCTCAGTGAAAGTTTCGAAGTTTCAACTGAGTTTTATTCTCATTAAATGACATGACGCATCATCACGTTTGATGACATGATAAGATAATTATAAAGAGAGAGATAGAGAGTTTCATGCAGTGGCGGAGCCACATGGGGGGCGTGATGGGGCCTGGCCCCCCCTGTCGGCCCTGAAGTGTATTATGTATATATACTAATATACAGTCACAAGATCAAATGAAGATCAAACGCCCGACAGCCGACGTCTCGTCTGTAAGATCGAGGATGAGCCTAAAGGGGGGTGAATAGGCTTTTCTAAAAATTCTATCACTAAATTCAAGTTTAATGATTACTACGAACAAGTGATAGTTTTGCCTAATTTAATTCTTAACAATTCTAGTGATCACAAGATAATATCACTAAGCAAGTATATTAATTTGCTAAGCAAGTAGCCCACAAGAATCAAATAGCTAGAATTTCACAAGAATAAAGACAAGCAAACCACAATTGATGCGCAAGAGAATTTCTCATCTTGTTTATTTCGAAAAACCCATTTTGTGCCAATTACATTATGTTCTTTAGGTCTTTCAACTAAAGTCCAAACATCATTTCGGGCAAAGTTATTTAATTCTTCATGCATAGCATTTACCCAATCCGGATCAACTAATGCTTCATCTACATGAGTAGGCTCAATTGAAGATACAAAAGAATAATGCTCACAAAACGAAGCAACGCGGGATCGAGTTTGAACGCCCTTACTCACGTCACCCAATATTTGATCTATTGGATGATCTTTGGAGAGGCCATGGTGAATCTTTTGAGGTAGTGGTTGAACTTGTTGCTCGTTATTCTTGTCATCCTCATCTATTTCTTGAATTCGACTCGGAGTTGCGGAGGTTGACGGCTCGACTTGAATAGATGAAGGTTGATCTTGCTTATCCACTTCCGGCTTCACGTCTCCAATTGTCATATTCTTCATTGCTTCTCTTAGGCCTTCCTCACCTACATCATCCAAATTTTCTTGCTCTTCTTGAGAGCCGTTAGTTTCATCAAATTCAACATCACACGTTTCCTCTACAAATCCTTTGTTTTTATTAAAAACTCGATAAGCTTTGCTATTAGAAGAATATCCTAACAAGAACCCTTCATCACAACGACTTTGAAATTTGGAAAGCCGAACACCCTTTTTCAAGATATAGCATTTGCAACCGAATACTCGAAAATAAGAAATGTTCGGCCTTCTTCCAACAAGAAGCTCATAAGAGGTCTTTTTCAAGAGTCGATGCAAATAGAGTCTATTTGTAGCATGGCAAGCGGTATTAATGGCTTCCGCCCAAAAACTATCGGACGTACCATATTCATCTAACATCGTTCTTGCCATTTCAATTAATGTACGATTTTTCCGTTCCACAACTCCATTTTGCTCGGAGTGTAGGTTGCGGAAAGTTCGTGCTTTATTCAATTTCATCACAATAATCTTCAATTCTTGTGTTTTTAAATTCGAGCCATTATCACTACGGATTTTCTTTATTATAAAGTCAAATTCATTTTGAGCTCTTTTTGCAAACCTTTTGAATATATTGGAGGTTTGGTTTGTCATCTAGAAAGAATACTCACGTATATCTAGAGTAATCGTCAACGATGACTAAACAATAAAATTACCCCAATGCTTTTATAAGTTGTCGGACCAAATAAATCCATATGTAAGAGCTCTAATGGTCTAGAGGTGGACATGATACTTTTTGAGGATGAGAACTAGCAACTTGTTTACCGGCTTGACAAGCACTACAAAGTCGATTTTCTCAAACTTCACATCTTTCAAGCCCACAACTAAATCATTTTTAAATAACTTTTAAGTTGAATCATTCCAACATGAGCTAGTCTTCTATGCCATAACCATCCTAAGGAAGTTTTAGCCATTAAGCAAGTTTGAAGACATGAATCATTTGAAGTGAAATCAACTAAATACAAATTTCCAAATCTAAATCCTTTAAACACTAGTGAATTATCATTTTATTTTGTAATAACAATATCATTTTTAGAGAATGTGCAAATAAGATCAAGATCACAAATTTGAGCGACGGATAGCAAATTGAAATTTAATGTTTCAACTAAGGAGACATTTGAAATGGAGAGGTCATTTGATATGGCAATTTTACCTAAGCCTAATATCTTTCCTTTGCTATTATCCCCAAACGTGATCTTGTCATTTTGTCCATTTCCCGAATCAAAAGTAGTGAACATCTTCCGGTCACCGGTCATGTGTTGGGTGCACCCACTATCCAACACCCAATGCCGTCCACCGGTTTTGTAGTTCACCTACAAAAGAGAATCAAACCTTTTTAGGTACCCAAATTTGTTTGGGTCCTTGGAGGTTAGTGACCAAGGTTTTGGGAACCCAAATGGCTTTCTTTCTTTGGCCAAATATCGGGGTCCCAACAAACTTAGCAAAAATTTTACCATTTCTATCACTTTTAAGTACATAACATGAATCATGAATGTTATCCTTAGACGATTTACTCAAAGTACAATTATTCGCTAGATGTCCTACTTCATGGCATTTATAACAAAATTTACCATTTGATTTCACAAAGCGCGGAGCTTTGTTACTTATTTTCTTATTCTTTTTAGGGATATATCCTAGGTCTTCTTTATTATAGGAGCATCTTTGACTACCTAAAATTTTATTTAAGGTGTCCTTACCCTTAAAGCATCTATCTAAACTTTGACTTAATTTGTTCACTTGCTTCTTAAGTTCGTCATTCTCAACAATTAAATTTTCATGACATGAACTAGTACTAGAATATGATAAATTAACTAAATCACAACATGAAGTAGATATGCTTGATTTTTCTACATGAGATGAGGTATTTGCTAGTCTAGGCAAGTCATTTATAATATCACACTCGATACCAATATCATTTGTTAATTTTGAATTATTCTTGACAAGTATAGTTTCATGATCTTCCTTTAGCTCATCATATGAATTTTTGAGAGTTAGGAATTCTTTCTTTAGAACCTTAAATTTTGATTTTTCTTTGCCAAGATATTCATTTAATTCTTCTAGCATGTCCATTAGCTCATCATATGATGGTTCATCATTTTCGTTAGAGTTTACCTTAGTTTCTCCTCTAGCCATGAGGCATAAAGGAGTGACGAAAGCGACGAGGCCTCCTTGATGGCAACACCGCAAAACCCTTCTTCTTTGATTTGCCGCTTCGTCTTCGCTATAACGGGCATTTAATGCGCCGACACGTAGCATTCATGATTTTTATATGTGGTAGGTACTACTGCCCAAGGGTCCGATAGAGTACCGCACCAATTAACCGGAAAAACAACTTCATCGGTAAAAGCTACATTAACTATTGTGCGGTAGTATCAAGATTCAGCAGTACTACCGCTATGACCATCTTGATAGTCTTACCGGAAGAAATCGAAAACACACCCCATGGAATATTGCTATCATTAATCGTGGTGCGGTAGTATCAAGACTTGCGGTACTACCGCTTGAACCAAGCATAGTCTTGAGCCTCAATTTTTTTCAACATTTTGATTTTTCCATTTAAATGCATAATTTCACGGATGAACTAATGAGCCATATTAGAATGCACTTTCAAAATTCAAAGACCCATATCAAGTCCCCCTTGATAGTACGGCTACTATCCTAACAACCCGATCTTTTTCCCAACTCCGAGATCGGTGAAAATACTAGAAAATACTTCTAAGATTGATACCTTCACTTCTTCAGCTTCTTTTACGCGTACTCCTTCCATTTAGCACTTGAAGCCATCCAACATCTTCTGAGGAATACAATTATCCTGTTTTCGACTAACTTGCACAAACATCGTTAGTCCTTTTAGCATGATTGTCATTAATTATCAAAACCAACACCTCATGGGGGCCTAGATGCTTTCATCGTCTTCTCACCTTTTCGTGTCTCGCCTTCAAAGACCGAACCAACGTCTCGCGTCTCACCTTCTCCCGTTCGTTCTCCATGCTGCGCGACTAGATTATTCAGTTTGCTGTTCTCCGATTTTCTCAGGACAGACGGCGACTAGATTATTCCAGCAGAAACAGTGGAGATCGATCAGGCTGGTTTACGACGACGTGCGCGGTGCCTTTTGCTCTATGTTCATCGTAGGCATATGTGTATGTGATATATCCATAAACAATTCGTGCCTTTTGCTAATTATTGATTAATTAATTATTAGTTTAGTTATAGGCGACGAGTTGTTTAGATCATGTGATTGTGAATTTGTGATTGATCTACAAAATTGCTAGGACGTCTAATTTTTCTGGACATTTTTGGTCTTTGATACAGTACTATTTGTTTAATCCTTGGGGCAGTGGAGTACTGTGTGCTAAGTGCTAATAATAAACATTATGCGGTGATGGTTGAAACAAAGAAGCACGTAGTTTATCCATTGGTTTATCAACTGATTGAATTAGCATTTATTTTACCGGTGGGCACAGCTACAGTTGAAAGGGCTTTCTCGGCAATGAAAATTATCAAGACAGATTTACGTAATAAGATAAGTGACGATTAGCTGAATGATCTCATGATTTCTTATATTGAGCGAGATGTGTTTGCAAAGATAGACATGGAAGATATTTTACAGTATTTTCAGAACATGAGGACTCGCAAATATCAACTATCGTTTCTTGCGAAATAATAAGTGGTATGTTTCTTAAATCCTTAAAAGTTACAAGTGTTACATATTATATTTACTATATATTAAACTTTGAATATCAATCATTATAGAGGTTCAACATTCTTAGACTCCCTTCTTTAGAAATTTCTGACTTCGCCACTGGTTTCATGGGAGGTGAGAGAGTTTCATTTAGATGAAACTTGAGATACACGGTTATCTAGACAAAAATTGATGTAGCACTCTTGAAAACTAAGAAATGAAACTATGCACTAGAAATAGCCTCATAAGGGCAATCCCAATGGGATGACTAGGATAGTTTCCATAGCATTAATTAGGCTGCCATGTAAGCAAAATAGTGATGTGGAGGTAGAGTTAATGATGAAAGAGAAGGAAACCATTTCTCATGCAGGAAACCATTTCTACACAAGTACCAAGAAAGGGAAAAAGGGGATTGGGTGAGAAAATAAGAGAAAAGAGGAGATTGGCTGAGAGTTTATTTTGAAGAAACTATCCATTGGGAGTATAGTTTCTACATGTAGTGTCTAGATGAGAGCAAGTATTATAAGGTGATGTAGGCGGGCTGCAAGAAGTGACACATCAGATTTGTGATGAGGTGGAAGAGAGAGAAATGGAGAGAGAAAGAAAGCGGGCTGCTCACTTGTAGCCAGCTGAAAGTGGGCTGCTCACGGACTCCAAGACACTTTGTGAGAGGAAGAGGTGATCCAAGTATTAAATGTATAGCTTGTATCAAGAGTGAGCTATTATATAAGTAGACTTTTTGTTTGCTATGTGTGACATGGCAATACTATAAAGTCCATCATGGACTCTATTATTAACCTTGCTCTGACATGGAAGTTATAGAAACTATATGCATTGGGACTGCCCTAATCCCTTACCGATCCTTAGGGGAAAATAGTCAAGGAGACGCAACGAGTGTCTTCAAAAGAATGACGTGTGCGCCTATAATACGAGATGAGTGGTTTTCAAAAAATTATAATTTATGGTCTCTACGTAAGGTGTTTCAACCTTAGTTTCAGTTTAAAGCTACATAAAGCTAAAGTTTGCATCTTAGGCTTCTTAAAAAGGTTTATATGTATAGGAAAATGATTATATAATCCTAGGTGTACGTACTTCGATCTCCAGTATACCATTTAAATAATATTGTTATATCTCTTTCAATTTTGGGGGAAAAAAAGAACATAATTCTTTGGTCCCAAAGAAATAATATTTTTGAGAGGGTATATGGAAGACACACTACACGCATACCCTACTCTGCCACATACGTTTATACCCTGTTTAAATAAGTCACATCATGTAGATCATATAGATAGAACTTATGTTGATTGGAATAACAACGTCACTCCCATCACCACTCCACCATTTTTAAGCATAGAAAATTTATTCGTAACCCCCTTTACGCCTTGTTTAGAATGCGAGATTTTTTAAAATTATGTATAATTTAAACTGTTTTACGTGAAATTCCTACGAAATTTCTACATTCTAAATGTGCATTTTTAATGTTCTTGTGTGACTGTCTGACTGACAAGAAATCCAACGGGTGGAAAATGGGAATATCAGTGTGTTCAAGGGGCGGCCACGCCCAGAAGGTGAAGGCGGGAGGAGGACCCTCCATTCCTCATCCCTTCGCCCTCCCCTCGCTAGCTCCTTGCCACAAAAACCTCAAGAACGATGCATCCCTCGCTAAACAATCCGCTCAGCGGCGGCTGCGCGTTCGCGAGCGCCCACTCCGCGTTCCCGCCGGTTGCAGCCGCGCTGCGGTTGCCGGCGGCCACTCTTCCCGAGAGAAGCGCGGGCAGCTGCAGGAGGCGGTGGCTCAGTTCAGCGCGCGCCAGCTCGGATGGCTCTGATGGTGCTGTTGCTGACACCGGCGCCTGCCCGGACGGTACTTCGTCCGAGTCATCGGCGGAGAAGCAGCCGCCCCCGGTTAATCCTAATATCGAGAAGGAGCTCAAGAAGGTTGGTTGCTTTTCTTCAAATTGGTCTTAGTCTTCCACAAGCACTCAAAAACTGCATGAATTTGACATCAACTTACTTAGCTATAAGGACTTTTTTTAGAACTATGAATATAAACTATAAAGCAGGAACTGACATGAAAATTGAGCCATTATAATTTACTGTAGTTGCTTTAGTACATATGTAGTTCAAGTCTTAGACCCATTTGCTCAAAGAAATGCTGAAGCTTTTGCTGATATAACGAGCAGCACGAACTCGCCACCAAATCAACCCAACTCACATTACGTGTACTGGTAGCACTGGTGATTAACCCTGCGTTTCTGAACAGGCAGTTCAGAAGACCGCAGCAACGTTTGCGCCGAGGGCGTCCACTGCCACAAAGAACCCTGCCGTGCCCGGAACCGCTCTGTACACCGTCTTTGAGGTCCAGGGATATGCCTCCATGCTGATGGGTGGGGCCCTTGCCTTCAATCTTGTGTTCCCCTCGAACGAGCCGGACATTTGGAGGCTGATGGGAATGTGGTCCATCTGGATGTTCAGTAAGTAAGATTTTTGTTTTTGTGAAAGTTTTATTCTCGGTAAGAGCTTAATTTGTGGTACTTATCTTTTGAAGCGAATTTGTGGTACTTATTGTTGTTCAGTTTGTAAGGATTTTGTTGCTCCCATCAGCAACAAGGACTACGATTTAGCTATCCATGCTAACGTGCATTACTTCAAATAGCATTGTCAGTAATCCCATTAACTTTAGCCATAACTCTTTGTTGGTCATAAACAGTGACAAACTGACAATGACTAGTACTGCGGCATTATGAATCAGCTGAGCTAAGGGAAAGTGGTGTTTGACTGGCAATAAGCCTTATTGTTGCAATTCGTCCAACTTGTTTTTGCCGTCAGCCTCTGATAATTGGCTTACAAAATGTTGCATAGCATTGTAAACAATGCTTCAGTGTCAATTCTTTAGTCAATCCTTGCCGCGGACTATCTTACCTGAATATTGTTTGTCATGACTCATGAGAATTTAAGATATTCTTTAGGTTGTCATATCAGCTGTCAGTTCATTAAGCTGTAGCTCAATGTCAATTCTTTAGTCTGAATTTCTTTGATACAGTGAACGTGATCTGATTCAGTAATAAGTGGAATAGCACACTTTTTTCAAACTCTTTTTTTTAACTTCACAATAAAATCTAGGTTTTCAAGTTTGATATTTTGATCTGGATATATTCGAAGGCCATTAAATAAAATCCTTCGAGAACCACTTTTTGGGATTGTTCTGGACAGTCTTTTATGATAGAACACAAGGTATCCCTTGTATGTAATGCACTGGAAATTTACAAGTGGCTATTAGTCAATGAACTCAGCCTCTAGCTGATGTTGGAACAATTCGAAACTATATTTATGAGATATGAGACGACTTCGATTCAATATTGATGCATAAAAACCTTTCCTGCATTGTAGTAATTATCTACTTCCACAGCCATACCTTCTCTTCGGGCCCGTGACTGCTCAAACAAGGAGAAAGAGGCTCTCAACTACTTGTTTCTCCTGATCCCTCTGATCAACGTTATCATCCCATTCTTCGTGAAATCATTCGCTGTTGTCTGGTCAGCAGATACGTTTGCTTTCTTCGTGATGTATGCATGGAAGGTACTTCCTCATGTTAACGCTGTCTGCTCCTTCCAGATTCCGTTCTTGTCATATATTTAATCAGATTCTTTGTACGCAGCTTGGGTGGCTACAAAGGTCTGAGTGAAGATTTTTCTGATGAGAGGAGCATTTGAACTGCAATTTTTGCTGGGTTCTTTTGGAAGGCACAGGACGATGAATTTATCCCAAGATTTAGTCTATAACTCTCCAAGTTTTGCGTATATTAATGAAGTACGAAGAAACGGGCTTTTTGGCATTAAAGTGCTACACAGATGCACCTGAAGTTGTCAACATTCATGTTGAATAGGAACTAGGCAGCTCTAAACCGGCTATGATTTCCCCACGATAGATCTCTTAGATAATATCTGTGCTTATTGTAAAAATTTTACCAACTATGTAGTCAAAAGTAGCTGGTGCAGCAACTTCAAAACATATGTATGGTTCAAGTCAACCCTAAGGTTTTGAGGTACATATTTGCATGGAAGAAAGAGCAAATTACTCGTAGGGGTGAAAACGGATCGGATAATTTTCGATTGATCTGGATAATTTCGGATACAAATATAATCAGATCGGATAGTTTCGGATCAAATACAGATATTTTTTTATCAAATACGGATATGAGTACGGTAGCGCACTATCTGACGGATACCGATCAAGCAACGATTCGGATATCCGGTCAACTGGACTCCTTAAAATATTCGGTTGAGGTGGACCTTGTAGACCGCGGTAGTGATGGCGAGTGTCTTGAAGCCCCGCGGGAGCTCCACCTCAGACAAGCCGCAGTCGCCGCCGGCCATCATGTGTTGCTGTGATGTGGGGCCTCATCGCTCTGCTGCTGCGTAATATGAAGTCACAAGCGACTTGTCGTCACGTTTCGGTTCTCTCGTTCTTATTCGGACACAACGAGATAAGCAGCAACTAAGCTGCGTTGGGCAGCATTTGGTAGGACCTGTGTTAGTGGTGGTAATATCAATTGATTCTTACCAACTGGCCAACCCTTAAAGCATGAGTAATAGTAGAGACGGTAATTGTTTACATGTTTCTACGAATACCGTTTAAAGATTAACCTAAACACAATATCTATAATAGGATAACAATTCAAGATTGCTCATACGAAATCCTACAATACTTTGATTATAGTATGAAAAGATGTTTATTACGGACAATAATTTATATATTAATGTTTTGTGCTATCTATATGGTCGTCGAACTTATCACTCTATCAGCACTATTGTTTGAATTCTAAAATTTTTGTAAACATTATGGTTGTGAACATTACTTTACAGTTGCATGCAGCTGGATTTGCTTCCCCTTAAAAATAGAACATGTTAAGAGGCATATATGGTAGCAGTGTCATACTGTCATGTGTAGAGTTCTTGTGATTCTTAGATGGTTGGATACGTGCCTTATCTAAGTGAATGAAAATACTTATATTTGTTTAATTTTCAATAATATTTTGATTAAATCAGCTAGTTTTATATTTTCATTGATTTCTTATGTACAATCTAAAGGGTTATCATGTTCCAATAAATATTCGTGACCGTATCCGATTCGATTTGTATTCACTTCGTATCCGTATTCGATATTATTCGTATTCGTATTCGGACTATCCGTATCCGAATTCGTTAAAAAAATATAAAAATAAATATGGTATAGTTATTGTCCATTCATATCTGATCGGTTTTCACCTAATTGCACGTACCTCTTTGCATATTTGGTTCTTTTGCCCAAGTAGGCACGTGCTCGTTCATAATTTGTTGAAGCATAGAACAGAGCAGACTATAGTCCTTCCTCAAAACACACTTCTACTTTCCCCGCTCTGGGAACTACGCAAGCGCATTTTCAGTACAAGACGAGAGTACCTCTTTGCATCTCAAATACGCATATCTGTTGTACGTTTTCAAGGCCGTCAGCACTCAGCATCAACCGACCGACCGCCCGATTTGATAACACGGAGGCGACCGAATGGGCACCAGAGCAAACCAGGTTTTCGCATGGGCTCTTCCGCGACCAACACTGGCGACGCGCCCGCGCCGCCACCGCCACCGTCTGCGCCGCCGCGCCCCCTCCACGCGACGGACGCGGACGAGGAGGACGAGAACGTGAAGCAGCTCAACGAGTGCGCCACCCTTTACCTCTCCCTCCAGGCATCGTCCTCCTCACACGCAACTCACTTCTTTCCTCCATTACCATCACTGATCTTGCTATTCCCTTGGTTCGTTTGCAGGACTGCCTCGCTGATTCTAACCGCAACTGGAAGGCATGTCAAGCGCGTAAGCATCGCTGCAAATTTCCTCTCTTTTTTTTTTTTTGGGGTAGCGGTGAACTGAATGAGGTGATCAGAAAGGTCTTGAGGTAACGTTGTTGACATTGTTGTTCCTAAGGTTCTAGTCGTTACTTAAAGGAAGTAGTAGCATATCTTGAGTAAGGATGATAGTCTAGATTGTCTTCTTGTCCAAGAAAATGATTTACGCTGTTTGATCTGTCTAGGAGTACAAGTATGCTTCTAAGAACCAATATCTTGCTGCTGCGTCCATGGTGGACCAAATTGAGTTCTTCTGCCTTGGTCTGGAATTAAGGAAACCTGGACTTTTGGATTATCGAGTATCATTTTGAAGATTGAGTTTCAACTCCCTACTATTACAAATTACCTGTCTTTGAAGCAAAATCATTAGCGTTTCTCAAGCAATGCTAGGATTTTTTTTATATGATGTGTGCATATAGTTGGACAATGTAATATGGAGTAGAAGTGATCTTGACAAGTTTAACTTGCTTTTCACATTACCCTCTTAATGTCATATTATGACCAGCACTAGCAATCTAGCATGGAAAGTGCTGGAATGGGACTGGGAACCATATAAATCGTGATGTATGGACAGTAGATCTTCTGTCATTTGTGGTTATATCATGACATGAGCTTAATTCCATCATGGTTGGTGCTTCTTCACATTTGCAGTATTACTGGGTTATTTTCTAAAATAAGCTGTTGATCCATGAGGCAGATAGTACCCATTTCACTTACCTCTCAGCAACATCAGGCATTCAGATCCAAATTAGCACTGACCTATGCACTGACCTCACATTCACACCCTAGATTTTTTTTTTTTAAAAAAAAAGACCTGCAGCCGCAGTTGATTTTGTTTTCGGTAGAAGATTTGATGTGATAAGTCAGTTATTTGCTTAAGGGGTTAGACCTGAGTGGAGATGTTGCAATTTCAGTTTCCTTGCATTGAGCTCCGAGTCAAATGTAACATTTATTTGAGGAAACAAGATTACCACTGTTATGATGGTTATATTCATATGTGTAAGCTAATGTTGTTTTTGTTTCTATATAAAATGTCTTTCATAAACAGAATTGTTGTTCTCAACTTTTTCATCACATGCCATTCTCTCATTTTACTGTAACCAGCATTTTGTCACTTCTGTTTTATAACAGATGTTCAAGCCTTGAAAGCCTGTGAATCAAAGAGAAAAAAAGGTGAACAAACATGATTGTTTTCATGCGGCTAGCTGTGTGTATACTCGTCAGCATTAGTATCAGGTAACCAGACATACCACATATTACTAATGTTTACAACTCCTCCAGTTGTTTACAAATGTTTCAAGCTTCTGAAATCAACTACTTTGTTTCTCTTATTTTGACCCCAAATATTGTGCTATTGCTCTGGCAGTCGGTATCGAACTGAAACTGTATATTTTGCTTTCACCAGTCTGCGTATGGAAGGTATCTCATATTTTCGTTGATGACAAGAGCACAAGCAACGTGTTGGAGTTCTTAGCTGTTGATGGAGAAGATCTGCAACATCACGACTTTTAATTTACTTTCGGCTGAAAAGCCAGAGACGATCAGTTTGATTTTATAGGCAACTGTAGCTGAACTTGGTTGAATGTTTCCGCTAGCACTAGCTATTTATTCAAACATTGATAAAATGGGTCACTATCAACATTTTCACTTAGAGGACTACTGATGTGAGTTAAGATATCATTGTTGCACAAGAACTGCCTTGGCGTTTTACCTATCTGTCATGGCTTGTTTTATGGCGTACTTGGTTTGTCGAGGACAACATATCAATCAAAACGATAACTTTCTCGGGCACTACGGGAAATGTCGCCCGCGAGCCGCCCTATCTCACACGCCAGCTGCGCTCACGCAGAGCGCAACGGTAATTGCGGTCTGCGTACGCCGTTTCCTGTAATTATTCAGACGACTTCACGATCGAGTCATACAGGCTTCTCGCTCTATTCATTTCCACCGGTTGGAATTACACACGTAATGGTTTACTGCCAAAAGTCATCGACAATCATCAGTACTTCGGATTTCGCATTATTCACAAACCTACAAAGTTCAAAATCTTGCTGAGAAGGACCATCGTAACGATTGCTGGTATGAGAACTGCACAAACTGTTTTATTTTCAGGTCTCATCTTGATGCTCATCCGCTTTCAGTCAGCCAGCTGCTTCTTCTGTGGCTGGAATAAACTTGAGTGAGATACTGTTAACGCAGTGTCGCTCATTGGTAGGCGTGTTGAACCCCTCCCCTTTGAACACATGACCCAGATGCCCTCCACAAGCAGCACATGTGATCTCCGTTCGCCTGCCGTCAGGATCAGGCTGAGGTTGCAGAACAAAGTAGCCGTAAGTATCAGAGCATGGAATTAACACGAGGGAAGAAAGAAAAAGAACTACATCCGTTCCTAGCCAAACTATTGGAAATGGATGAGAGAAACCTACCGTCCGTCTTATGGCTCCAGGAAATCCTTCATAGAATGCTGGCCAACCACACCCTGAGTTGAACTTTGTAGATGATTTGTACAAGGGGGTTCCGCAACCAGCACATCCATAAATACCCTCACTGAAGAACTTATCATATTCACCTGTTCCAGGATACCTGGAAAAACAGAAAATGGAATGAAAATTTATCACAAGTTACACTGTTATTAGTTCAACATACTATCAGATTTACCATGACATAGACCAGTAAAGAGGACAACACATCACTAAAAAGAAATAGAACAACACAAATGCTTAATGGAAATATGACAGGATCAAACAATTACGCCAATGTATTGGATTGAATTGCAGAAAGGTTTATAATAATCAACTTTATGACTTTATTGTGTTGCTTAATGGAAATATTACAGGATCAAACAATTACACCAATGTATTGGGTTGAATTGCAGAAAGGTTTACAATAATCAACTTTAGGACTTTAAAAATAAACAAACTGTGGGGTACCAGTTAATTCGCCATACATACCTATCTGTTTTTCTTAATATTCACATGCTAGATAAGTAGATATTCTGATAGTTCAACCAAGGAACTTGTTTGTGGTTCAAGGGCAGGCAAAATATTGACTTGTTATATTGATACTATTGGTAGTAAAAATAATGGGTCCATTAAAAAGGTAGGATCCATACTAAAAAAATCTGATAGTCTGTAGCTATTCTAGTTTCTACTGATATGTTGCAAGTAAACTAAAAAAAGTCCAAGTATTTCTTAATGGAAAGGAGTTTCTTCCTCCTAATATATATTTTTTTCCAAAAGACAACATTTTTTTTCTCTTGCTATTATGGACTCATACACCCGTTTGTGCAATAGGCACTTCAACATTGTGCAAAATTTTGTAGTTTGCCCCCTTACTCAAATTGTCTGGAATATGGTTGTGGTTTGGAATAAAAAGAGCCTTACAAGATAGTAACAGCCAACACTCTCTTGCGATCAACTTTGCTATAGCACCTGTGGCTCAGCTATTGGCCCGCACCTTTTAAACTTTACGTTATGTGTCTGTGTCCAATGACATGTTTGTTGAAGTACATGATTTAGTAATTAACTAACAAAATCGTGCACTATAGCAAGATACACACTCATGGTGAAGACTGAAGAGGGTGTATGAAGACATACTACAAGACTCGAAGCCAAAAGCAACTGATCGGATACTGTTAAACCTATATTTATCCTTCTCCCAATTGATAACTATAGGACAGCTTCTTCTTGATTTATGAACATTCTTGTGAACAAATATCAGTATGTGTTACAATACTATGCAAAATAAAAACAAGTGCAAGCCTTAGTGAACTACTACTAACATGAAGGAGGGTGATTTTACTAGCTTTAGTTGGCCCTTGCTTCGGTAAAATCATAACCCGCTTTAAAAGTATTTGCAAATAAACCAATGTTTGTGACATGTCAAATTGTTGATGCATTGCAACAAGGATTAGTAGTTGTCTGAGAAGGTTAGTAAAGTGATGGATAGTTGGCTGTCCATTAAGGAACAGTTGGCAAGTCGGTTCCAAATCAGGTCTTGTAACGAAATGCACACCATGTTCATGTATGGTTGATTTATACAGGTTTGCACTTGCTGAACACACTAAGGAATTGACCTGCAAATCCATAAAATAGAGCCTTCTTTGTGGATCAGAAACTGAAAGCCATGATTCCATCCGAATCTTTATCTGGCCAAAGTGCATGGCTATTTTGCATATCAATAAAAAAGGCTCTCTTTATCAATCAAAGTGCACGAACACATATTGCATAATTCCAGGAATACAGCAGATAACAGGGCCAAGAAAAGGGCAGTCTTGTATTCTTCTTACTCGGTGCCCTTGAGGCGGAGGATGCGGAACTGCTCCGGCGTGAGGATGGCCTCCCACTCTTCCTCCGACTTTTGCACGGACCCCGGTGGAGGCGGCGCCGACGACGACATCGCCACGAAGCCCAGTAACCGACGGCCCACCGTCCTGCAGCGCAGCCCGGCGGCAGGTTTGGCCGGCGAGTTGCAGTACGGCCGCGAGCACGAGAGGGAGACGGACCGAGGGGGCGCGGGGCTTGGCGCGGCAGTGGAGGAGGGGGTGAGGAGGAGGGAGGAGAGCGCGGAGAGGGGGCGCGTGGTGGGCAGCGCAGCGGGGTGGGAGTGGGACGCCATCCTCAGCTTCAGCAGATGCTGGACGCCCATTTTCTTGGCTTATTTCGTCTCCTTCTCAGGCAGCCTGTAGTGCCAACTGCCAAGTGTCCCATTCGTTTTCTGGTGGTGGAATCTGATAAGGTTCGGGGACTTGTGTGCTCTGAATTCCTATGGATGCTGCAAGGGGCTCCCGAATCAGATATTGCCTGTTGGAATTTTCCGTAAAACAGTTCAATTCCTAGAAAAGTTCATACTTTCCAAGCACAGCTTACTGGATTTCTCTTTCCCAAAAATGCTGAAAGGCTGCCACTTTGTTGTTCTCCTTTAGACCAGATTTTAAATCCTAACACCTATAAAGGTAAATTATGGCGATCTGTATCAACTCTCACCGAACATGGTCAGAATCCTGATGCCAAGATCTCTCTCCAATGCATAATCGCAATCCACAGAAAGAAACTCAAATCATGAAGAAAATATACTGTGAGGACTAGACATGGCAATCAGACCACCCGCGGGTCGTACACCCGATGGTTTGGATTCGGGTATGAATTTTTACCCGTGGATTCTACGGGTTGGGTACCCGCAAGGGTTCGGGTTAGGGTCAGATATAAATTGCTACCTATGGGTATCCGTCAAGTACCCGAACCATTAAATGTGATTTGTGACTTATTGACTGTATGGTTGTACTATATATACTGCTTATATAATAGTTGCTGACCTGCTCTTTTTTAAATGTGATTTGTGATTGTATAGTTGTGATTTTTATGTGATTTGTCATTGTATGGTTGCTCTTTATTGAATATAATATGCATCATAATTGATGTATTGAAGGTACTGCAGTACTGTACAAACCCGTCGAATATCCGCTGGATTTTAGATATCCGTCGGGTTCACATATAGCTTTTTATCTGATAATGTATTTGAGTTTAGATCGGGTTTTTTTAATTAGGACATATATGTATACCTGTGTAGTGGCAGTAAGGTAGAAATGCTTGAATAAAAATGAAGTCAGTAAGAAAGTAAAACAGAGCATGAGTAAAAAGGGTAAAGAGTGAACGAGCAGTACAGGCAAAAACCTCGGGAGGGTCGTTTCCCTTGTTGCATGCATCAAAAGCGAGAGTCATAGCCAGCTGAGCCAGCCTTCCATATATTGAACCTCACCACGTTGTAGGCAATACAGTGCATTGCTCAGCCTTATTCTGCCAAGGCAACAGGGCAAAAGTGCAGCCCCCCTCACCATATCCGAAAGCCAGAGGAGAGGCAAGTTCATTGCTCATAGCCATTCCAACCGAGAAACCAATCCAAAAGTGCAGCATTCTAGCCAAGCTCCAGCCGAAGCAAAGGAGCAAGAAGAGAAGCTCAGCCGGCCAGGGAGCAAGGAGATGGGAGCTCTAGCCGGCCAAGCAAGACGAGGAGCTAGTCCAGAGAAGAACCAGTAAGGAGGGAGCCAGAAGAGTAGCCGAATTAAGAGAAGGATTCGGTCACCCCATCTGCAGCCACCTCAACCTCAACTCCAACACCAACCCTCACCCATCAGGAGCTCAGGTAAGCTGTAAGCAATCAGCTACCAGTAGAGCTGCAGTAGTAGAAGAGTAGTAGAGGGCGAAAGAAAAGAGTGGTCTGAATAGGGGAGCCCTGGTAAACCTAGAGCTCAACCCTATGATCATCCTTGAGAAATCTTACCTCAAGAACCAGTAGCTCAGTAGATCAAAAATTTAAGAAAGCTCAAAATCAAAAAGATCAAAACCCCAGCTGAGTGAATCAGTAGTATTATCACTTGGCCAGGTGAAGCAACCGAAGGGACTAACAGCCGAGCTGGCCGAAGGAACTAGAAGCTAGAATGCTTCGGCCAAATAAACGGATAACCAGTAAGGCCTTCGGCCGAATGGAAATAAAGGGTCAGAGAGAAGGCAGGAAGCGTAGTGAAATAGTAAAGGGAATAAAGAATGGCAGTGAGAAAGAAGAGCAAATGGAAGATGTACCTGTATACATTCCATCAATAGTATTAGTAATGGCATTAGGTGCATAAAAGAATATAGAGTAATAACGTAGAATATGGCATATGAGAATGAATGTCAATTTCATCAGAATGATAAAACTCATTAATTGGCAATGTTGGAAGTTGCAACTCATATTTAATAAAATGGTGTAGATTAATGTAGTGTAATTTTCAGGGCCAGAACAGAACCCCTCGATCAGCCCGAGCCTATTTTCGAGTGAGGCACAACGTTTTGATTTTATTTTAGGCGAGCATTTTCCTTTGATCATGTGTTATGAATTGTTCTACTATTTTTATTTGTTATGGTATCATCACTGCATTGGAAATTATATTTTTGAATGAAAAATGTGAAAATTGGAAGTTGGGTTAAATGGATGGATGGATTGGCGAAGGAATGGCTAATGAATGGTTAGATTGGTGGTTGAGTTATTATGAGTAGCTAATGTGTTGGTGTGTGTTAATTAGGTGGGTAGAGGATGCCAATGAGAAGGTTGTCGCCGATAGGGTCCTCTACATAGGCTAGCATATAAGTTAATTACCAACTAATATTGGATAATGAGCTATAAAATTAGTACTAATCATGGTGTGTAAAATCGGTCAGAAAATATTGTCCTGTGATGGTATTAGATTCTCCACAAATGGATAAGAAAGTATAGTTGTG
This sequence comes from Guadua angustifolia, assembly GCA_036346375.1. Taxonomy (NCBI): domain Eukaryota; kingdom Viridiplantae; phylum Streptophyta; class Magnoliopsida; order Poales; family Poaceae; genus Guadua; species Guadua angustifolia. Next base: position 33,517,359 of record CM070509.1, on the reverse strand, counting down.
CTAGAAAATACTGGTACGACCCAGGGAGACTGTGAAAGAAATGGTTTGGGGATGGTATATTTGAAGCCTGGTAGATACTGCTGGATTAAGCCAGGATATAAGTATAACTGTATCTAGAGGTGGGGTAGCCTGGAGAGATGTACCGCATACTCGGTGCATGGTGGAAAACTAATACCGGATTAGGATAAACGTTATGGGGCATCTGTTGTGGGTGTCATTGTAGGTAAAGTAGTACAAATCCGCGCAGGGTAAATCTTGAATTCAAGTCGGTCTCTTGGATTGAAGACTACAGAAGTCATATACAATATTAGTAGTGTCTTTTAAAAATTTAGAACTTGCAACCTTTAAAAATAAAATTTATTTCGTATAAAAAGTATTTTGGGATGTGAAGGGTCTGTAGGTGGAGTTGAATAGGAATTGGGCTATTTGGAAAACTCATATAATGCATTTATTATTATTATTGCTTGCTGAGCCATAGTGCTCAGGTTATCATATAATGCATTTATTATTATGGAGTTGGATAGGAATTGGATAGAAATTTATTATTATTATGGAGTTGGATAGGAATTATATAAACTCATATAATGCATTTATTATTATTATTGCTTGCTGAAACTCATATTATTTTTAACTAAGATAAAAATGTTGCACTAAGCGTCCAATGCAACATGCTGAGATCGGATGTCCAATGCTAGTTCTTCCCATCTTTTTTCCTTCTTTTTTCCCCTCAGGTTTGGACAATTGAATGTGGTGTTTTCTTGTCCTTTTAGCTACAGTATCAGGTGACATGTATCGAAGCCGTCAAATGCAATGCTTCAGCCCTTGAACACATGTATCAATCGCAATGCCTCAGCCATTGAACACTTGTATACGTGCATTGCTTCAGGCATTGAACCAAGGCTGTCAGAATCTCATTTCAGTCTTAATACGACTCTAGATTTATTGAACCGATTCAATCCTTGGTATAATCTTAGTTTGATAGAGTATTTTAATAATCTTGCGATTCTAGCAAAATTTTGGTTGGACAATGTCCTTGCGATTGTAAAGTTTCAGCTTTTGTCCCTTTACATATGCTACTATTTATATCGACAGCTATGGATTATTCATTTGGAATATAATTTTTAATTCAAGCTTCTGAAGTGCAATTCAAAAAATTTATCTTAGTTAAAACAATGTATATTTCGTAGAATCAGAACATAAGATCATACCGTCCTCCATTTGATCCTACAATATGATCCTATGATCCAATCTGAGTATATCTGATTCGACTGAAGATCCCGACTTTGACACCCTTGCACCCTGCAGCACTTCTCATTTCATGGCATTTCTCGGTTCTCATTTTGTGATCGTTTCAACCTTTCTTCACTCTATGGCATTTATCTCATTTCATGGCCTTGCTCTTTTGAACTTTCTGTCCTCATTTTATTATGTTCTACTGTCATGCTTGAAAGCATACGTTTTTTACGCCCTTCCGCATGTCTCTCTCCTCTTGTGGCGACTCGACCATATATATATGGTCGGTTTTGGTTCGATGGATTCTTGGAACACTGCCATTCGTCAGTAATTTGCTTTGCTGTGCCGCCGGCTCGTCGGTGGTCAATCTATCCAGCCTCCAGCCTGAATGAACACTGCACCTTTTTTCGGACGACCACGGAAAATTAAAGGAAAATGCTTTTGCACAGAGTAAATGTAGTGACCCGTATAATTAACCTATGATAGCGACAGTAATCCTGTCATCATCCCAAGATAATTACACGAATCTCGTCACAGTCGCCGGCAAAATATGGGAAGATCCAATGCTTTACCAGCTACTATGCCGTGTTCAGAGTGTTACAGCAGAACAATAATTAGAGACTGCAAGAACATATATTCATTGCTGAGCCACGCTGGGCTAAAGGTCCATTACATAATAACTTAAGACATCACCCTGTGCAACAAAAGGTTACTATTATAGCCTAATTCTACTAAATATCCCCTAGAAACAGAATATGGGATATAGAACCTATTCCTTTGGATAGTAGTAGTAGTGGTCGGAATATAAATAGCCCTCTGTGCCATCCTCCTGATAACCCTGGGACTGAATCCAGGGGTAGCCCTCAACACCGGCCTCGAAGGCGGATCCATCAGGATCTTCTTCTAAAAAAGGGGGAAATACAAGAGTGAGTACAAGGTACTCAGCAAGCATTAATTAATAAAATGCAGTATGATGATTTTTTCTCTCCTTCCATTTCCTTTCCACCACATATGAGTTTAATAAATTAGGTTTTTAGTTTTCTTTAAAGGTTGAAAATTTTAACTATTAGAAATTGTCTACTAACACCCGTATATGAGATAGAATAAACTTCCGTAACCTCCAATCCAGGAGACAGGCTTGAATTTAAGATTTAGACCCTGCGCAAGTTTGTATCACTTTACCCATAACGGTCCCATTTCTGAGACTCCAGAACGTTTATCACTATTCCAGTACTAGATCTCCAACCCTGTAATCCGAGGGGGATACCTTCCCGCCGCCCGCAATTACAGTTGTACATCGGTACCTCCGGCCGTACTCCACCGGGCTTCAAATATACCGCCCCTTCCCTTCCATTTCCAACAACAACACACCAATTCCAGCAGTTCGCCGTTGGAGGAGCCGCGGCAGAGAAAGAAGTAGCGAAAAAGTGGAAGATTTGGCATCACCCCCATGAACATTTCACAGAGGTGTGCGAAGATGGTGAGAAAAAGAATGGAGTTGGGGGTGAGGTGAAGGTGATGGATTTCGTAGAAGTGGAGGACGGTGAGAAAAAAATCAGAAAAATGCGGCACCAAACCCGCCATGATACCCCACATGAAGATGATGATCTCATCGGCGGGGCACTATGGCGTAGGGGTCCCAGCCCGGAAAAAGAGAGGGTTTTCTGGCACAATGGTGTGGAGTCTCCCCACTGTGTAGGAGTCCACCGTGGAAGCAGGAAAGGGAGGTGAGCCAGAGGAAGCCATGAAAGCGAAAGCGGCGAGAAACAAGAAAAGCTTGGAGCAAGAAGATGAAGTTGGCAAAGGGTGCTAAAAGCGTAAACTGTCAGGTGCGGATGGGCCTATTTGTATCCCCCACTCGCACCGACGGTTCACGAAAATACAAGATCGTGCGCCGTTTCGGGTCCCCAAAAAAAATCGGCGGATGCAATGTAGCGCAAGGATCGAAGCGGTCGCATCCTCATAAGTGATGGCCCCATCCAAGAATGCACCGACATTTAATGTAAGATCTGGAGAAGCACTAATGTGCGTTTTTGGGTGGGCCCGGGGGCTACTGTCGGCGTACTTTACGCCAGGGTACCCTCTTCGCCGCACAAAAGCTTGTGTGGCTCACGTGGCAGTCTAGCAGGCGGTGTGGGTGTTTACACCGTCTGAGACGTCGATCCACGTGGCGCGCGCAGCAGCAGTGGCGGCCACGTCTGCTTTCGTCCGGCGCCAGATCCGTGGCGGCGGCGGCGGTTGGCGGCTGCGCCGCATCCCACCGGTGTCGGTCCACGTGGCGCTGCGGCGGCGGTGGCGACCACGCCTGCTTTCGCCGGCGCCCGATCCACGTGGCGTCTGGCGGGCGGTTGGCGAAACACGCCACATCCACCGGTGCCGGTCCACGTGGCGCGCGCGGCGAGTGGCGATCACGCCTGCTTTCGCTCGGCGCCCGATCCACGTGGCGGGTGGCGAAACACGCCTTGTTCATCTCGCCACCATGCAAAAGGTGGGTGCGGTGGCCGTCCCAAGTCTCCTTCCCGACGTCTGCGTGTCGAGAGAGACAACTCTTTGTACCGAACACGTCGATTCAAGGAATTCGCAACAAGCCCGTTCCTCTGACGCCTCACACCTACCCGTGGCAGAGGGGTCACATTCCGGAAGAACCGGGTGAAGGCATACGCTGGCATTGATTAGGGTTGAAGGAACGAGACAGCGCATAAAGACGTAGTAAATGCATGTAAGATAAGCATGATGACATCCCTCCTCCATCTGACCCGTGTAAGCCCGTGCATATAAGGGCACTTGAGAGCATAGGGGGGGGGATGGAGAGGAGTAAAAAAGGGAGAAAGGAAAAAAGAGGCTCAACAGAAGAGTTGGTCATCAGCAAGCTCTGTAACCAAGCCCAAAATACTCAATCCAAAATCAGGCAGGACGTAAGGCTGTTACCCTTCTTGGAGGGGGCCTGAACCTGGGTAAAATCGGTGTGTGTTCATCGAATTGAAGGGGCACTAGGATTCGTTAGTGTGAGAGGTACTGGGGTTTCCCTCTGCTAGGGTTAGCCAATTACCAAAGCCACCCCCCTATCGAACTAAACCCGGTCCGTAGGCTCGGGCCTGTCAGTGGAATCTGGCAACGGATGTTCAAAGGAAATCTTGCACGGAATAAAATTAGTGCCTTTCGGCCTCGCCAGTAGATGGGTTACGGATGGGGGTCGATTCAGTCGAGACACAAACAACGAAGAAACTAAAACCTTTGGAGTCTCATTTATTTAGATTGACGTCCAACCAAATGATCAGTCGTTCAGATTTTAATTAACAACAGAATACAAGTCACTTGATGATTTTCACGCGATCCGACGATCGATTCCAAAAATCGGCGCGTCATGACATAAATTAATTTCTACTTATTTACATTTTTTTCTCCTCTTTACTCTTATTTTTCCATTTCTTTCCCTTTTCCTTCCTCTTTATTTTCTTTTCTGCCTGCTCTCTTTTTCTTTCTTTCTCTGCCTGATCTGGATTCTGGCTGAAGCCCTTTTCTTTTCCCTGGCCGAAGCCCATCCGGCTGGCTCCCCTTTTTCTTTTCTTGCCTCGGTTGCTCACTCCTGCCCTCACTTTCCTCCCCTATTTCCTCTCCTCTCCCAGGCGCTGCCTCTCCTCTCTCTGGCGCACTCCCCTGGCCTTCTCCCTACTGGCGCACTCCCCTCTGGCGCCTCCTCCCTGGCTCACTCCCCTCCTGGCACCTGCTCTCTTCCTGGCGCAGCTCCTCCTGCGCCTCTCCTCCGGCCAAACCTCTTGCAGCCTGCTTGCTCTTCTCCTCCGTGACTCCCCTCCTGGCCTTGTTGCTCCTCCTCCTTCCTCTCTGGCCGAGCTAAGGATCTACCCACATTTTCATTTTCTTGCATTCTTGTTTCGATTTACTTGCTTATTTGCTTTGGGATGAGGGGTTCTATGATGATGGAGGGGGGGGAACGGATTGAGCTTAAACCAAGAACAGATGCTACACTACTCTAATGATCGATCCAACCACTGAGAACCCCATGAAGCAACCCGATCTAACCCCTACTCTACCCCATTTGGCTTCCCCCTACCCCTTTCTACTTGCTACCATGGAGACCCGTACTGTAGCTACAGCGTACCTGGTGGTCTAGAGGAAATGTGGGTCGGTTGAGGGGGAAGATCATGCTGGGGAAGACGAGGATGTCGTGGTGCGGCTCCCTTCGATTAGTGCCTTCGGTCTCCTCTGCAAGCTTCGGTGACTCCTCTCCTCTTCTGGTGCTCTCTTCTCTTCTCTTGGATGCCCTCCCCTTCGGTCTTCTCCTTCTTCCTCCTTGCTTGGTGTGATGGCTTCTTGGTCGTTCTTGTTGGCTAGTTGTGTTCTTGGGTGGGGAACAAGAAAGAAGAGGTTGCTTTAATTTGGAAGCTTTGTGGGACTTCATTTGTGTGTGCAAATGGGGAACAGAGGAAGCTTGGTAACTTCGGTTGGTGGTGGATGAATTTATATCCTCGGTAATTTGGCTAAAGACCAATCTACCCTTAGGGTTTTACTGTGCTCTAATTGCCTTAAGGGTATTTTAGTCAACTGGCGCCTAAAACACTAACGATACCCGCATATCGTACCAGGTAAGTCTACTGGCGCCGAAGGATGACCCCAGAAACTAATTAGAGGTGCCGATCTGGCACGGATAGGTCTGGTATCTCAATGAGCGATACGTTTTCTTGCGGGACTGACGGCACTTTTCCTAAACCTTACATTTTAATTCTTTGCCTAATTGCTTTTACTGTTTTTAATGTTTAATTAAATCTTTAATTAAACTGATAACCCCGGGTTATCACAGTAAATAAACGCTTTATTCCATCAGCGGCTGCCACAAACCAAGAAATACTACTTCACAGTTCGCACACAGAAATAAAAGCAGAGACTTTGGGAGTTTGAACTTTAAAGTCTGAACAACCAGAACAGCATCTCCCATCAGGACGATGAGCTAGCAACTGCCGGCATTGCTGCTACCCGAGGCGAAAATTGTTGCAGGTCGTCTGCCGGAACAGCAGGGAGGAGCTGAACCCGAGCCGCGACCCGGCCAGGTCGAACTCCAGCAGGTTGTCCTCCATCATGTGCCCGCCGACCACAACCGACGTCCGCGGAGCCGCGCCGCCGTCCACCACTCCGAGGCAGAGCGCCCCGCCCGTGGTGGCCACCATCGAGTTCGCCCCGAACACCACCCACGACGCTGCCTCGCTCTGCAGCACCAGCTCCATGGTCGGCACGGCCGGGCCGACACGCGTGCTTCCAACCTTGCTCCCGTCGTAGCACAGCTTGAACGGCGCCACGGCCGGCACCCGAGGGATCATGGCCGTCTCGGCCGCGAACGCGTCGGTGACGGCCTTGTGGATGGAGGTCTCCAGCACGGTGTAGGGCGCCACCGTGCTGAGCTTGGTGCCGCCCACGCCCTTCTTGTCGATGGCTAGCAGCGTGGCGTTCAGCGGCACGGCGCGGCCGTTCACCTTGATACTCGTCACGCCGATGAAGTACTCGTCCGACTTGTCGCCCTTGGTGGAGACGCCGGCCGTGCTCACCGGATTGACGAGGAGGGGGGTGTGGATGAGCGACTTTGACAGGTCCACCCCGGGCTGGAACACGTAGGGCGCGTCGCCGAAGACAACGACCCCGGCCGCGGAGGCCGGCGGGAGGCAGAGCGCGAACTTGCGGGAGAAGCGGAACGTGGCGGCGAGCTGCGTGGGGAGCGCGAAGCGGGCGCGGCTGAGGGACGCCATGCCGGTGGTGCCGGCGGCGAGGCCCTTCGTCAGGAACGTGGCGCCGCAGGTGAACAGGAACGCCGGCGCAGTGGCGAGCGGCCCGGGAGAGGGGCGGAAGGTGGTGGGCAGCAACAGCACGTCGGTGATGATGTTGCCGCCGGTGCTGACGCCCGTGACCGTGTTCTCCGGGAACCCGCCGCAGGTATCGTTGAGGCAGGCCGGGGACGGCGCACCGACGCAGCTGGTAGCGCAGGCACCCGTACTAGCGAGGCGGCACGGCTTGGACCCGCACGGCACGCGGGCGTAGGTCGACGACACGTACCCCGTCTCGCAGTCCACCCATAGCGTGGCGCCCGCGAGGTCGAGCACGGCCGTCACCGGCGCTGCCGGCGTGCGCTGCCGGAATCCTGCCACGTACTGCTGCGTCAGGCCGTCCTTGCTCACGGGCAGCAGCACGGCGCTCGGGTTGCTGACCGCGAGGCACGGCGAGGACAAGCAGACGAGGAAGACGAGAGCGGTGGAAGCGACGAGAGGAGAGAGGCGTGCCATGTTGGGAGCGCGATGCCGATGTGAAGGAGGCTGAAGCAGCAGCGGCAAGGAAGGATTTTTATAGCGCGGTTTGGTCGCGTGCGCGACACAGCGACAGGTAGGCGGGGAAGCGGCGGGGCGAGAGACGCCGAAATGGACTGGGCTACTCGGCAGTCGGCACCAGTCCATTTTACCGTTTCGCTCAACGAGTCCATGGCAGGGTTGCAGCTGCCAGCTGAGGCTGCACCGCTGCAGACTGCATGGCGTAATTATTGTATGGGGTTAGATGAGATCATGCGATCTAGGCCAAGGAATATTGTCCCCCAGACGAGTATTATCCTGACGCATTGACGTGGCAACATTTGTCGCCGCCTCTGACTGAGACTTTTTTTTTGTGCAGCTGACAAGTCGTTTTTATGGAGAACTGCGTCGATCCGTGGAATTTATCGACGAGGAAAGAATGAAGCCATGGAAGGAAGTCTAGTTTACGAAAGCTTTTGTGCGTGCGATGGAGTGAAAAGTTGGCATTGCAGCACTTGCCAGCTTTAGCGCACGCCGACGCCGGTGGTGAGAGAATGGGCGGGTCAGGAATACGCGGGAAACAAATTGGACCACGCTACTCCTTCATGGGCATCTGGATCGCGCTAGTCAATATAACAGAGGAACCAGCACAGGTCACTTCGCCTCTTCTCCCTCTCCGTCTTCTTCTCCGACGCTCGTAGCTCCAAACACCTCTTTCACCTCCCCCGCCCCGTTCTTCCTCACCGGCGGTTAGCGATGACCTCGCCATCTCATTGTGTCGTCCAAGGGCAGACCCAATGGGGTGGACAAGGTGGGCTCCAGCCTCCCTACTGTTGGCACCCACACTAATGTTGTATCACTACTCTATTATTTTATTGTGAGTTGATTCGATTTATGTCTTTCTATTTGATGTTGTCTTGTTATAATTTAATATTAAAGTATACTAGCTTGTTTTCTTTGTTAGCTATTCTAAAATTCTTAAGTAGCACGACCTTGACCTACGTGGCGGCTTTGGCGGTGGTGGGAAGCACGTCCCGCCCGTGAGTGCCGGTCCACGTGGCGTCGAGACGAGCAGTGGGCGAGACGCCTGCTCGCCGGCGCCCAACCCACATGGCGGCTTTGGCGGCGGGTGGCGAAGCTCGCCCGCCCGGCCGGTCTTGGTCCACGTGGCGTCCGGGCGGCAGTGGCGAGGCGTCTGCTCGCCGGCGCCCGGCCCACGTGGTGGCTGGCGGCGGGTGGCGAAGCCGCGCCCGGCCGGTGCGGTCCACGTGGCGTCCGGGCGGCAGTGGGCGAGGCGCCTGCCGCCCGCCGCAGCAAAAGGGTGGTGCGGGGTGGCTTCGCCCCGAAGTCTCCTTACCTTATCGTACGATGTCAGAGGCGAGTCTGCTGTGTCAGGTCCGTTGATTACAAGGAATCCCGCTACAAGCCCGTTCCTCTGACGCCTATCACCTACCCGTCACAAAGGGGTCCCATCTCGGGCGAACCAGGCGAAACCATGCGTCGGCAATTAATGAGGCTGGAGGAACGGGACAACACAGGAAGGAGTAATAAATGTATGAAGATCAGCATGATGACCCCCCTTTTACCTACCCTCGTTAGCCTGGCCTATATAAGGGCCCTCGGGTGCATGGGGAGGGGGGACAGACAACCAAGAGTTCAAGCAGTAGAGCCTAAGGAAGAACTTGTAACTCCAAAACTCTGTACTTGCTTCAAACACTCAATAAGAAATCTAGCAGGAAGTAAGGCTATTACCCTAGGATAGGGGGTCTGAATCTGGGTAAAATCTGTGTGTCATCTTAGTTCATAGACTCCGAAGTCCTTCGTGCGGGAGTCCTTAGGGTTTTCATCCGTTAGGATTTGCCAGCCGCGAAAACGCCCTCCTACTGAACCAAACCCGGTCTATAGACTCGGACCTGTCCGGCGGAATACGCCGACAGCGATGAACAGGTCGATGGAGGCAGCATCCCTCTATCCATCGTTGCAAGAGATAGAGAGGGATGAGAGACCACAGAGAGCTCAATTTGAAGGAAGAGGCAGAGAAAGGAGGAGGGTAATGCAATAGTAAAATTAACGGAATGACTTGTACCTGGACGTCCGAAATTTTCAGACGCATTGCAACATTTTTGTCCTACGCATGCAATATTTTGTACCAATGCGTGCAACATTTTCCTTCGACAAACAGTGAATTTTGCTACAGTAAATGGATGTTGCAAGCGTTAAAAAAAGTGTTGCACACGCCATGAAAAAATGTTGCAAGCGTTGAAAAAAAATGTTGTAAGAGACGTCCGATGGAATAAACAATGATCGGATGTCCGAGCGCTAGTATCTCCCTAAAATTAACTATAATTCACTATCGTTGTAGACACGAACGTTATATGTTCCTTAGATTTTCTCATATAATATGCTGGATGGATCAGGTCACAATTAACGAACTAATGATGGAAAAGTTACACCAGGTCAATCATATATGCGTTTGTTTGGGCTGGACCTAGCTGGAACTGGCTGTATTTGGCGGTTGAGAGCTTGAGATTGGGTTTGGGGTATCTATGTTTAGATTAGATTAAATTAAATTGATACATGCTCAATTCCATCCCCCAATCTAGCAAATCGTTTTGAGGACCCTCGGAATCGTCGCCGCCCTCCTTTTACAGTACCCTGGTGAGCCTATCAGCGACGTCTCGAGACATACAATTCGGGAAACAAAAAGCTTTCAATTCGAGAACCGTGGTTTTAGGGGGGAATGCACTAACCTTTCGATTCAAACAAATCAAAACTTTAGAAACACAGACTTTAACTTTCAACTCAAATTTAAAAAGAATCAGCTTGAACTTGCAAAGCTTTCATTCCAAATGTAACTTCTAACCTAAAAATCTCGTACCCTCCCAACTAGAGGTGGAAAAATAGCTCGAGATCCGCGGCTCGGCTCAGGCTCGGCTCGGCTCGGCTCGGTGCATCAACGAGTCGAGCCCAAGCCTACCATCTGGCTCGGTGCTACAATGAGCCGAGCTCTAGCCGGCTCGCGAGCGGCTCGTTGGCTCGTTAGGCTCGGTAAAATTCAGATATTCAGAATCACTTCACTAATCACTAATCATTAATCGATTATCCAAATTACATGAGGCTTAATTTTAATACAAAATTAGCCACAGCCCGCAGACATTCAATCGGCTTGGCATTCATACAGTCATATTGAACAAAGAACATACAATGAACATACTTGAGAGTTGACGCAATGAGGTGGGCCCACATGCCAGGCGGTTCACGAGCCGGCTCGGCTCGGCTCGAGGCTCGACCGAGCCCGAGCCGAGCCCGGTTTTCAGCTCGACAAAGACAATGAGCCGGCTTGGCTCGGCTCGATTCCACCCCTACTTGAAAGGACCTAGATGTCGCCTAGAGGGGGGGTGAATAGGCGTTTACAAATTTTAAATCGCAGCGGAAAATTAGACTTCGGATACTCCGAAATTATCTTCTGACCGTCAGAGTGTTTGGATAGTCCGAACCTAATTTGGATAGTCCGAATCGTTCGAGCACAAGAACCCTAGAAAATAGATCTAGCAAATCTAGAGTAAGAATCTAGGTTCAAATGATGTATTATGACTAAGATTACTTGCAGGTAGAGAAATCGACCGAGGTTTGCACTAACAACCTTTTAAATCCTAGTATCTTCAAAGATTTAACTAAGCACAATATGAGCAAGAGAGAGAATCAAGAACCAAGATGACAAACCGATTTTTCCCGAAGTTCGGATCCTTGAGGGGATCCTACGTCTCCGTTGAGGCGGCACAAAGCCGGGGTCTCTTTCAACCCTTGCCCTCTAGGTGTTGCACCAAGCACTCACCCGTTAACTTTTGAATCCTTCCCTTGCAGAGGTGGATTCAACCTTCACAAACTTCCGGCGGCGTCCCACACGAGCTTGGGGGCTCACCGGCAACTCCTAGCCGTCTAGGAGTCCTCAACCTCCAAGAGTAAAAGATCCCGCAAGAAATCCGCTTGAGGATGAACCACGTGCTCAAGATGAATCACAAACACTAGATCTTTCAATCTCTCACTTAATCTCCCTCCAAAGATTCAAGAATCACAAGATTTGAGGGAGGAGAACACTAGAGCTTTTAGAGAGAGTCAAAAGAGCTGTTGGGATGTATTGAATGCACTGGATAAAAGGTAGGTGGGAGTTGGGGAGGTATTTAAAGCCCCCCAAAACTAGCCGTTTTTCACTTCAGCCCGACACTGTTCGGATAGTCCGAACCAATGTTCGGATAGTCCGAACCAATTTGAACTAGGGCAGCTGAACACACAGTTCGGATAGTCCGAACCCATGTTCGGATAGTCCGAACCAAAAGAGATTAGGGCAACAGAATACACTGTTCGGACAGTCCGAACGACACTTCGGATAGTCCGAACCAAAAGGACTTAGCCCTAACCGAGGGGGTCCACTCGGATACTCCGAACCTATGTTCGGACATTCCGAACCAAAATGAACTCGACCAACAGAGAAGGCAAGCTCGGATACTCCGAACCAAGTTTCGGACATTCCGAACCAAATTTTGCCTGAGCAACCGAGGGGGCCAGTTCGGACATTCCGAATATTTATTCGGATACTCCGAACCTTTTTGAGCATTTTGCCCCTAAGACCTTACACATTGACCCATATATAGACTAGGATTCATCTTTGAGCACATTAGATCATTCTAAAACTATTTCTTGCCAAATCCTCTTAATAGTACGGTAGTCCTTAAACTCAAATGAAATTTAAAACATATGCACTCGTTGAGTTTAACCGACGCCTTTCCTTCTCGAATTTGAGGACCTCTTTCCTTAGCGACTTTTCCCATGAGCGTATTCATCTGCTCATAATACTCACAAGGCTCATTAGTCACTTAATCTTGTTGTCATTAATCACCAAAATCATTTAGGGGCCTAGATGCACTTTCAATCTCTCCTTTTGGTGAGTTGATGACAACACGATTAGATTTAGATAAAATTGAAATGAGAGAGTATTTGGAGAACCAACCAAACACTGAGAAGCTCCCCTAAAAGTGTGCATTGAACTAATTTGAGTGGAATGTCAAACGCACATATTTACGGAAATTTTATGAGAGCTCCCTAAATTTACTTTTAGAGAGCATATAACAAGATATATGATAGATAATTTGCCTAAATAAATATGACATGATATCACACAAATGCATTGCCAAAGAGAAATGGAATTAAACTATTAATATCAAGCATCCAACAAGCAAACCAGTATACGCAACAATAGATCAACTAAAGTAACAAGTTTAATAACAGAAAGCAAACTAAGCAAACAACCAAGCAAAGACGAAATCTAATCTCCTCACTCCCCCTTTGGCATCAAGGCACCAAAAGGGTCACTCCTCGCTGCCATCATCGCCGCCATTGCCGTTTTCCGAGCCAAGACATATCGAGAGTCGCCTTCATCGTCACCGAGAGCGCCCAAGTGGCGGAAGGTCGAAGAGCCGCCGTCGCCGAATCAATCAGAGTAATCGGACTCGACTCGGATTCTGAAGAGCAAGACAGATTGAGCTTCCCTTTTATGACATTGAGCTGACGGCGAGTGTCGGTGATCTTCTCATTCATCTGTTTGATCTTCTTGTGGTTCTTGATCCCAAGGCAAAAGATGGCACGAAGCATGTTCTTGATGGAGCCACTGGGAGAAGAAGGATCACCTGAAGCGGGCCTCACAAGTGGCACCTGCACTGTAGAGGGCGCCAAGGAGGAGGGATCTGCTGAATCGGAGGAGGTGGAGCCTTGATCACACTGGACACTGACGCACATGCTCCACATCCTTAGCAAATCACAAACCGAGATGCTCTCCACCATACACATCACATAAGGTGCGAACCCACACCGCTGCGAGGGCTAAGGGAGTTGAGGCGATCTCTTGCCAAATGAAATCAAACACATCAAACGGCCTAGAACCCTCGCCAATCCTCAAAAGCAGGTTCCTAGAGTAGGAACTGATGTTGGTGGCGTCTCCCTCCTTGGGCCACAAAGTCTTCCTCAGCAACTTGTACAGGATAGCATAGAATGGCTTCAATCCTTTTGCGGTGCCCAACTTGAAGTTCTGAGATTCATCATACGAGAGAGTCAAATCATTGATGCCGGAGGAGTCAAAAACATGAAGTTTGTCCAAGTTTTCCCAAATTTCTGTTGAATCCAATGCAACAAGAACCGAGCCTTGGTCACGTATAGTATAACTCATCAACCATGAACCACATGGTGCTCTCAAAGATCTGTGTCAACATACAGGGTCGCATAGAACTGTGCCACAACTTCATTGTTCCATTTGCACCTGAAGGACATGATCTCTCTCAGATTGTGGCGCTCACAAGCAATCACCTCATTGAATACTGTGTCCTCCTGCTGTCTCATGTAATCCCACTCAATGTATTGCATCAATGCCACTGGGTTCTTCTTCTCAGCAATCACAGAATCATAGAAGTCCTGTTGGAAGTGATTCCAGAATCGCTTGTCCACATAATCTTCTTGCAAATACAATAGCGGATCCTGACTCCTGTGCTGGCGGACTTCTTTGCCTCTCCCTTGCCCAACACAGTAATCAATCTTCTTCTTTGGAGTGACACCCATCGGAGTAGCACGACGAGCGGGGTGAATCTCCAATGGGCCAATAAGCTCTCCACCTGCTACAGGCTACACACTTAGCTGCCTCAACCTAGGCATGGCGACCCTAGGATCCTCTCAGACCATCGCCACCTCGACCCTCATCCCTTGTCCACCACCACCATGACTTGTAGCACCTTTATGACCAATTTTCTTCCTTTTGCGAATGGCTTGGCGCTTCGTCTTCCTACCGACCGAAAGGTAAGGGACTCGGAGGAGTCCCGAGGAGGATCACGGGGCAGCCGAGGAGCCACCGGCGGAACATCATGCCTAGCCTTCTTCGAGCGAGCCGATCGATGTCGGCTATAAGAACGAGGATTGCCACCTTGAGAGGATCCATCCTAAGGGTATACAAGGGTTGAAACAAGATTAGACTCTAATTATGACCTAGATTAACAATAAAGAGTTAAAATGAAGTCACATTCTTCTGATAGTCCGGGTTATCTTCTAATAGTCCGAAGGTTTCTTCTGGATAGTCCGAAGTTTTCATTCTGGATAGTCCGAATCTCTTGGACATTCCGAATGGAAACTCGGACATTCCGAGGTGACAGCTCACAAACCCTAAATTTTCAATCTAGATGATAATTCAACAAATTTAAGATCTAATCATAGGATGACTATCCTAGCAAGGTCTAGGATGGTCTAGAGTCCAAGGATGCACAAGATGAACACGAAAATAACCGGCATTTGGAAGAGATTGAACCAACCTTTTGAAGAAGAGAAACCGGGTTCCCAAGGCAAGTCTAGGGCACAAGGATGATGGAGGTGAGTCCCTTGCCTTTGGAGAAGGTCTTGGAGCCCTCAATCCGCAAGAACTCCGGCCAAAACCCTAGATCCAAGAGGAGAGGCGGTTTGAGGAGAGAGAAACGGAGATAGGAACTGAAAAGAAAGAAAGGAGGAAGAAGGGACTCGGGCTGGCTTAAAAGGCCCGAGACCCCACTTCGGACAGTCCGAACTTAAGTTCGGATAGTCCGAACCGGTTCGGATAGTCCGAATGGAATTTCGGACAGTCCGAACTGGTTTCTCAGGATGGCAAGAAAGCAAAGTCAGGAATGACTCCGGAGCGAGAAATAGATGAGAGGACCTAAGAAGTCAAGTCATCAAGTGATCAGCAAGCCATGCAACAATTCAAACCATGATCACAGGATGATTGACAGGATCCGAATATCAAAAACCAACAAACACACTAAGATAAGAGAAATAAAGAGAATAAGGTTTTTCCAAAAGACTTTTTGCAATTACCAATTAACGTGAGCATGTTTCAAGCCAAATTGCGAGAGTCTAGAATATTTAGTCCACTCCTCAAATCACAAAACCTCTTCTCATCAAGTGGCTTGGTAAATATATCGGCTAATTGGTCAATTGTGCTTACATGTTGAATTTCAATATCGCCTTTGGTGGAATGGTCTCTTAGAAAGTGATGGCGGATATCGATATGCTTTGTACGGGAGTGTTGGATCGGGTTGTTGGCAATTTTATGGCACTCTCATTGTCACACAAAAGTGGCACATGGTTATAGGTCGTGCCATAATCATTTAGAGTTTGTCTCATCCAAAGCAATTATGCACAACAACTCCCTGCTGCTATATATTCGCTTCTACCGTGGATAGGCTACGGAATTTTGCTTTTTAGAGGACCAAGAGACAAGTGATCTACCCAAGAATTGACAAGTTCCCGAGGTACTCTTCCTATCCACCTTACATCCGGCATAATCCGCATCGGAATAGCCAACTAATTCAAAAGATGAACCTTTAGGATACCAAAGCCCAAAATGAGGAGTGTGCACTAAATATCTCAAGATTCTCTTTACGGCCACCATGTGACACTCTTTAGGAGCGGCTTGAAACCGGGCACACATGCACACACTAAGCATAATATCGGGCCTAGATGCACAAAGATAAAGTAGAGAACCGATCATCGAGCGATATACCTTTTGGACGACCGGTTTACCTTCTTTGTCGAGGTCTAGATGCCCGTTGGCTTGCATTGGAGTCTTGATTGGCTTGGCGTTCTCCATACCAAACTTCTTGAGCATGTCCTTGATGTACTTGGTTTGGCATATGAAGGTTCCTTCCTTAAGTTGCTTGACTTGAAAACCGAGGAAGAACTTCAACTCGCCCATCATGGACATTTCAAATCGCTTGGTCATAATCCTGCTAAATTCCTTGCACAGGTATTCATTAGTAGATCCGAAGATGATGTCATCAACATATATTTGACATACAAATAAATCATTATCAATATGTTTAGTAAAGAGAGTGGGGTCGGCCTTTCCGACTACAAAACCTTGACCGAGGAGGAAGTCGCGAAGACACTCGAACCACGCTCTCGGTGCTTGCTTAAGTCCGTAGAGAGCCTTATGTAGGAAGTAGACGTGGTCCGGATGGTTCGGTCTTCGGCCGGGTGGTTGCTCAACGAGACTATTTCGAAAGTGGTCCATTTAAGAAGGCGCTTTTCACGTCCATTTGATACAACTTAAAATCATGGTGAGTAGCAAAGGCAAGTAATATTCTAATAGATTCAAGCCTAGCTACGGGAGCATAAGTTTCATCGAAATCCAAACCTTCGATTTGCGTGAAGCCTTGAGCAACTAACCGGGCTTTATTCCTCGTCACTATTCCGTTCTCGTCTTGCTTGTTTCGAAAGACCCATTTGGTTCCGATAACATTTTGTTTAGGCCTTTCGACAAGCTTCCATACTTGGTTTCGTTCGAAATTGTTTAACTCTTCTTGCATGGCCATCACCCAATCCGGGTCTTGGAGTGCTTCTTCTACCTTAAGCGGTTCAAGAGAAGAAACAAAAGAGTAAAATTCACAAAAATTTGCGACACGAGATCGAGTAGATACTCCCTTGTTAATGTCTCCTAGGATGTTGTCGACGGGATGATCTCGTTGCACGCTTTGATGCACTCTTGGATGAGGTACGGTTGCATTAATTCTTTGGATTGGACCCTCATCATCTTGAGTGGCATTCGAGCCGTCTTGAGCTCGAATTGAGGAAGAGGGAGTAACATCCGGAGCGTCCATCGTCGCGTCGTGAACACCTTGATTTGAGGTGCTTGGAATTTCGACTTGCTCGAGTGGTCTTACTTCTCCAAT
This sequence comes from Guadua angustifolia, assembly GCA_036346375.1. Taxonomy (NCBI): domain Eukaryota; kingdom Viridiplantae; phylum Streptophyta; class Magnoliopsida; order Poales; family Poaceae; genus Guadua; species Guadua angustifolia. The sequence goes on along the minus strand of CM070509.1, from coordinate 33,500,102 downwards.
TGCCAGTTTCTTGATTGCTTCGCACGGAGGTTCTTCCCTGTCAATCACAACACGATCAACTTGTTCTACTTGAGAACCGTTAGTTTCATCAAATGTCACATCACGTGAAATTTCAACCACACCGGTGGTGTTGTTGAAAACTCGGTATGCATAGGCATTTGATCCATATCCAAGCAAGAAACCTTCATCTACTTTAGGAGCAAATTTAGACGACTTAGCTTTCTTGTTGAGGATGTAGCATTTGCTCCCGAAGACTCGGAAGTAGGATACATTTGGCTTCTTTCCGGTGAGGAGCTCGTACGCCGTCTTCTTCAAAATCTTGTGGAGATACAGACGATTGGTACTATGGCACGCAGTGTTGATAGCCTCCGCCGAAAATGTCGGAAACCTTGTACTCGCCAAGCATCGTCGCGCGCCATCTCGATGAGGGTTCGATTCTTCCTCTCGCCACCCCATTCTGTTGAGGAGAATAGGAGCCGAGAACTCGTGCTTGATGCCTTCTTCATCGAGAAATTCCTCAACACCAGATTCTTGAATTCGTGCCGTTGTCGCTCAATTCTCTTGATCTTCACTTCAACTCATTTTGAGCCCTTCTCATGAATTTCTTCAGCTTCCTTGGGCTTCGCTTTTGTCACGCAAGAAAAACACCCAAGTAAAGCGAGAAAAATCATCAACAATAACTAACCCATACTTGTTTCCTCCAATGCTTATGTAGGCGATCGGGCCGAACAAGTCCATATGTAACATCTCCAAGGGTCTCGAGGTGGTCATCACATTCTTCGCGGGATGAGTAGCTCCAACTTGCTTCCCCGCTTGATACGCACTACACACCCTATCTTTCTCAAAGACAATATTCGTTAATCCAAGGATGTGTTTGCCTTTAAGAAGTTTATGGAGGTTCCTCATACCAACATGGGCGAGTCGGCGATGCCATAACCAACCCATGCTGGTCTTAGCCATAAGACAAGTTTCAAGGTTAACCCTATCCGTAGCGAAGTCTACAAGATAGAGATTCCCTTTCAACCGTCCCTTAACAGCTATTGAACCGTCATCCCTCTTAACGACATCCACACCCTTATCACTAAACACACAGCTTGTAACCCGCCTCACACAATTGAGCGACGGACAACAAATTGTAGCTTAGAGATTCAACAAGCAAAACATTGTTCAAATGGAGATCATTGGTAATAAGAATTTTACCTAAGCCTATTACTTCACCTTTTCCATTATCGCCAAAAACGATGCTTTCACTATTAGCTCCATTGGCGTCCAAATGAGCGAACATTGCCCTTTCTCCGGTCATGTGATGTGTACATCCGCTATCCAAGATCCAACTTGATCCACCGGAGATATAGGCCTACAAAATGAAATTTAGTTTTTGCTCTTTGGTACCCAAATTTGTTTAGGTCCACGCACGTTAGTAACGAGTGATTTGGGAACCCAAATAGATCGCACATTAGTTGAATCTTTGGGTCTAACCCCAATGGGACATGCAACTACACGACCATGTTTAGTTCTCTTAAGTACATATGAGGCAAAGAAAGTAGAATGAGTTTTGTACTTAGAGTTTTCCTTGCTCTTAACAAATTGGATGGGCTTGGTCAACTGAGCAATCACAATATTACTCTTTTTCCTTTGGGAGGAGTATATCCAAGCCCATACTTCATAGTATTACCTTGACGCTACCTAGGAACTCCTCTAGTCCCTTACTTGCCTTGTAGGACTTTTGAAGTCCATCTTCCAAAGAATCCTTGAGCTTCTCATTCTCATATGCTAATACTTGCAATGTCTCAAGGTTAGTGGCACAAGTATTAACATCTATATTGAAGCATCTAGCACAACCATTGCTAGTAGAGGGTGAAAAAGAATTAGGACTAATGGATGAGGTAATCGGAGGGCTATTCTTGAGATCAACAAGCTTCAACTCAAGAGCCTTGCAAGCATCTTTTGACTTCGCAAGTTCCTCTTCGAGTGAAGCGTAGGTGATCTCAAGACTAATCACCTCGGATTTGGTTAATTTTAAGGTCTCAACCAATTCCTCATTCTTTCCTTTTTCAAAAGATAAGCTCTTCTCTAGCTCACGGTTTTTCTCCTTTTCGAGGATAAGCAAATCCTCTTGAGCCTCGAGAGTAGCTTCCTTTTGTTCGACTATCTCCTCCAATTTTTCAATATCTTTTAAGAGCAAATTTAACTTATGAATATCAATGTTTTTCACTGACTTAAGCACGGTGTTAATGTCATCATCATCACTGTCGCTATCGAGCTCATCTAGGCAATCATTAGTAATAGAGGGAGTGGAGGCAATTGATGATACCTTGTGCCCCTTTGCCATAAGGCACATAGGAGCGTTGTCGTCATCATCGCTCAAGTTGTCGAAGAGGCTCTTCGACGTTGTTGAGGTGGTAGGCACGGCGATGGCGACGGAGGCAATTCCTCCTTCCTCGTCGGAACTTGACTCGGAGTCGGAGTTGGAGTCGGTGTCGGAGTTCCACTCCTTTCCAATGTAGGCACGGCCCTTGCCTTTGTACTTCTTGCTCTTCTCCTTCTCCTTGTCCTTGCCCCGATACTTGTCTTTCTTGTGTGGCTTCACATCTTTGCCTTCCTTATGCGGACACTCGGCAATGAAATGGCCGGTTTCGCCGCATTCATAACATCTTCTTGTGGAATGTCTTCCTTTTGATTTTCTTCCAAAGTTCTTTGATTGACCTCCTTGTTTGAAGTTCTTCTTCTTGAAGAACTTGTTGAATCTTCGCACAAATAGAGCCATATCTTCGTTTGTCAATGGACCACATGACTCTTCATCTTCGCTCGTGCTTTCTTCTACTTGACGCACAACTTTGACAGCTTTCAAAGCAATGCCCTTCTTTTTCCCGGACTTGAGTTCTTCTACGACTTCCGCCTCTTTAACCATCATCTCATCCATCATTAGTCGGCCAATTACATCATGAGGCGTCATTGTGTCGAAGTTTGGCCGGTCTCGGATTAGTTGCACAAGATTGCGGTTGGTAGGAGTGATCACACGAAGAATTATCTTCACCACAGCCTTGTCAGTAAGATCGGTGCACCCCAGGCCTTTAGCTTGATTTACAAGCATCATCAGACGATCAAACATCTTAGTGTATGATTCACCATCTTCCAAGGTGAATCGGCTTAGCTCACCAATGATGAGCTCTATCTTTGATTCTCGGACGCTTGAAACTCCTTCATGACTGACCATGAGCCTATCCCAAATAGCTTTTGCTTCTTCGAGTCCATCTACTCGGTTGAACTCAGAATCACTTAAGGCATTGAATAAAGCGTTGACTGCCAAATCATTGAAGTGTTGATCTTTATCTTCTTCGGAGTAAGATTCTCGGATCATTTGGCTTGAATCTGTTTGCACAATCTTCCAAATAGAAGGGTGAAGCGATCTCAAGTGCATCTTCATCTTATGTTTCCATGCCGCATAGTGAGTGCCATCGAAATGAGGCGCCAATCGGAGGGCACGGAGACATATGAGGAAGAGCTTGAGACACCGAGGGAACGATAATCAAATGGAATTGCAACCCCAATACCGGAGCCCGTGCCCTTATCTTGGTCATGGGCTTCGGTATTCTTATCTCCTGTTTGCGACATATTGATTCTCCAAGCGATTAAGCCAAACTAAGGAGATTTGGCTCTGATACCAATTGAAAGGACCTAGATGTCGCCTAGAGGGGGGGTGAATAGGCGTTTACAAATTTTAAATCACAGCGGGAAATTAGACTTCGGATACTCCGAAATTATCTTCGGACTGTCCGAGTGTTTCGGATAGTCCGAACCTAATTTCGGATAGTCCGAACTGGTTCGAGCACAAGAACCCTAGAAAATAGATCTAGCAAATCTAGAGTAAGAATCTAGGTTCAAATGATGTATTATGACTAAGATTACTTGCAGGTAGAGAAATCGACCGAGGTTTGCACTAACAACCTTTTAAATCCTAGTATCTTCAAAGATTTAACTAAGCACAATATGAGCAAGAGAGAGAATCAAGAACCAAGATGACAAACCGATTTTTCCCGAAGTTCGGATCCTTGAGGATCCTACGTCTCCGTTGAGGCGACACAAAGCCGGGTCTCTTTCAACCCTTGCCCTCTAGGTGTTGCACCAAGCACTCACCGTTAACTTTTGAATCCTTCCCTTGCAGAGGTGGATTCAACCTTCACAAACTTCCGTGGCGCCCCACACGAGCTTGGGGGCTCACCGGCAACTCCTAGCCGTCTAGGAGTCCTCAACCTCCAAGAGTAAAAGATCCCGCAAGAAATCCGCTTGAGGATGAACCACGTGCTCAAGATGAATCACAAACACTAGATCTTTCAATCTCTCACTTAATCTCCCTCCAAAGATTCAAGAATCACAAGATTTGAGGAGGAGAACACTAGAGCTTTTAGAGAGAGTCAAAAGAGCTGTTGGGATGTATTGAATGCACTGGATAAAAGGTAGGTGGGAGTTGGGGAGGTATTTAAAGCCCCCCAAAACTAGCCGTTTTTCACTTCAGCCCGACACTGTTCGGATAGTCCGAACCAATGTTCGGATAGTCCGAACCAATTTGAACTAGGGCAGCTGAACACACAGTTCGGATAGTCCGAACCCATGTTCGGATAGTCCGAACCAAAAGAGATTAGGGCAACAGAATGCACTGTTCGGACAGTCCGAACGACACTTCGGATAGTCCGAACCAAAAGGACTTAGCCCTAACCGAGGGGGTCCACTCGGATACTCCGAACCTATGTTCGGACATTCCGAACCAAAATGAACTCGACCAACAGAGAAGGCAAGCTCGGATACTCCGAACCAAGTTTCGGACATTCCGAACCAAATTTTGCCTGAGCAACCGAGGGGCGCCGGACATTCCGAATATTTATTCGGATACTCCAACCTTTTGAGCATTTTGCCCCTAAGACCTTACACATTGACCCATATATAGACTAGGATTCATCTTTGAGCACATTAGATCATTCTAAAACTATTTCTTGCCAAATCCCTCTTAATAGTACGGCCGTCCTTAAACTCAAATGAAATTTAAAAACATATGCACTCGTTGAGTTTAACCGACGCCTTTCCTTCTCGAATTTGAGGGACCTCTTTCCTTAAGCGACTTTTCCCATGAGCGTATTCATCTGTTCATAATACTCACAAGGCTCATTAGTCACTTAATCTTGTTGTCATTAATCACCAAAATCATTTAGGGGGCCTAGATGCACTTTCACTACTCACAACTCCCTTGGGATACAATTAATGGCCGTCGATGGCAGATCAACACTAGAGTGCCCTGCTTGTGGCAGCAACTTGATGTTTGGGTTTTGAGGGAGAAAGTGAGAAGCGAGCTGCAGAGAGGGACTGACAAAGAAGTTCTGTGCCACACTGAAGCTTTTTGTTTGATTGGGTTTTTTTCACAAATTTGTGGCCTTTTATCTGTGCTTTTTAAAAAGCCGGTTGATTTTAAGCTATTTAAAATCAATTGGCCAAAAGTCCGTAGAGAGGTGCCTTTTTCGTTTATTGAGAGTTAGTCTTAGATTAATACCATTAAAGTTAAGATAAAATTAATTACCTAACTATACCACGTATAAAAGCCGATTGATTTTAAGTTATTTAAACCCAAAAGCTAACTTTAAACTATAAACAAAAAAAACCACTACTATATAAAGTAAGAGTTTCTTCCCGCGTCACTTCATCAAAATTACTCATCTTTGTCACTGCTCCTTAATTACCCACATTTGCCATTGCTTTTTAATTACTCACCTTTGCCATTGTTAGTGCTCTTTGCAATAAGCTTTTTATCGTAAATTGAGTTTCCGTTACAACGCACGGGAACATGCTAGTCTAATCCTAAGCAAATAGGGCTGACATAGACTCGAGAAAAGCCAAGTAATACCTTCGTTACTAAATAGATAAGGTTTTAGGAGTTTGTACTTCAACCGAGACATGTGTAGAAATGACCAAATCACCCTCATTTGTTAGCTCATTTATTATTTTTGGATAGTGTGTTACTCTATTCCACAATAATAAATAGCATTAGGAATATTCAATGGTAACAGTATGCAAAAAAAATAACAGTTAAAGCTTATCTCAAAATTATAAATGAAATTTAAAAGTTAGAATGACATGTATCTAGAGTCGGAGGGAGCAGCAGCAAACGCTAGAACAAAAGGAGTTCCGCGTATGACGCATTAGACAACTACAGTGAATTATAAAGTAGATATAACAATGTAATGGTTCATCTGCTGCTCGCTGCGGATATCCACAGAAGAACGATTTCACACAATTTATAAAACACGAATCTCACTGTATGCTAACTTAGCGTCGCCAAACAGTTTGTTTTTATTCACGGCCCGTCCAATTACAGGAACTTTTCCTTTGCAAAAAGGAAAAACAATTACGGGAACCCGGCTTACAAGTTACAGCCGGTAAATCCTGCCTTTAGCTTTGCCCCGCTTTAGTAACAAAGAAGAAGCACAGACGAGCCACTCGAGAGTCGAGAGAATTCAGATCGCCGTCAGACACCGCACCGTAGAACTTCTAATAACGGCATCCAAGTGGCAGAGGAGAGGGCGAGCCGCGGAGCAGAGCAGCCGCGGCCGCGAAAAAACCCTCGCGCCGCGGGCGGCGCACGGCCACCGACGCTGCCCACCCACCCACCGCCCGCCGCCGATCCGATCCAGTCGAAACCGAACCGGTGAAACCCCCCAAGCCGCCACCCGCCACCTCTCCGATTTACATCAGAACCCGATCTGACATCTGAACCCCGCCGACTCCGCAGCTCTCCCCCGATCCGAGCGGTCGCGGCGCCGGCATGGCGCGGTTCGAGGTGAGCGGCAAGTCGGTGCAGGGCGTGGACCTGCTGCGGCGGCGGCACTGGGCGTCGCGTCTCGACTTCTGGCCCTTCCTCGTGCTCTACGCGCTCTGGCTGCTGCTCGCCGTCCCGGCGCTCGACTTCACAGACGCCCTCGTCGTCCTCGGCGCGCTCTCCGCCTCCCACATCCTCACCTTCCTCTTCACCGCCTGGTCCGTCGACTTCCGGGCGTTCGTCGGGTGCTCCAAGGCGAGACACCTCTCACCTCGATCTAGTCGACACCACACTCATCTGTTTAGTGCGCTTTAGTATGTAGGCCTAAACAGCTTGCATTTGGTGACGGTGCAGGTGAAGGATATCCGTGCGGCGAACGCGTGCAAGGTAACCCCGGCGAAGTTCTCTGGGTCGAAGGAGATTGTGCCCCTGCATATACAGAAAACTGTGAGTTAGTCGTGGTTTTTCTGTGAACTTGTGGTGTTTTCGATGTTTTGGTCACTGAGTGTGGTTTGGGTGGCTGTTTAGGTGGCCTCATCATCGGCTGCAGGTGAGACGGAGGAGATCTACTTTGATTTCCGGAAGCAGAGGTTCATCTACTCAGCAGAGAAGGATAACTTTTTCAAGCTCCGATACCCGACAAAGGAGTCGTTCGGGCATTATATCAAGGGCACCGGGTATGGAACAGAGGCCAAGATTAACGTCGCTGTGGATAAGTGGGGGAGAAACATGTAAGCTGCAGTTTTGGTCCCTGTTTGTACTTGTCTTTCAATACTTGAGTTAGAGAAACTTTAAATCGATCACTTCTATAATTGTGGATGCCATCATCATGAATGTTATAAATCAACTTGAGAAGCACAACCATTTAGGCCTAGTTTTTGTTTTATGCTCTTCAAGGCTAGGGTTGAACTACATTGTAGCCAAATAATGTCTTAAAAATGTGCAATTGGTGATTAAGCTTTACATGTACTCCATTTCAGTGCCACATCCTGAAGGGAATTCCCAACTCGGCATGAGAGTAGATTTTTGTACATTAAAATGCATAAACCAATGGTGAAGTTGAGTCTGAAGAGTAGCTGAAGGGATTTAGCGCATGTTTAATATGTTTACACAGCTTATTGTGAAATTCAATTCTCTTCATACATTGAAATATCTTAAATCACTTTGAAGTTTAAACAGGTAATATCTGTTTTTGAAACAAATTATGAATACTGAATGGGATGCAAAAGAACAGGTGACTACAGTGGCATTTTTAAGGTAAAACTTGCTGCAAATCATGGTTCACCAAGGCGCTAGGCGCTAGTTGGGCGGCTGGGGGCCAACTAGCGCCTAGCACGCCTAGGCATCGGCGCATCGCTTAGGTGGCTGACTAGCAAACAAGGGAGGGGCGGGAGGGGAGGGGGAGTAGCAGCAGAGAGCAGGGGAGGGGGGAGCATTGGAGCAGCGGCGCACCTCCATCACCAAGTTGTCGGTGGTGTGGAGGTGAGGTGGATCCAACCAGCTGCGAGGTGGATCCGATCGGCTGCGACGACGGCAAGGGGGATCAAGTTGCTGCCGCGTGGTGCCTCTGCCTCAATGGAAGGGTAACCCATATATGCTCACATGACTTTCTTCCTCGGCCTCTGCCTCTGTTTGTCTTCCTCGGCCTCCAGAAGCCCAGGCTGCCGCCCTTGCTTGTCTTGCCCCCGCTTGGTGCCTCTGCCTCCATAAGTGCCACCTCGACGGTCACCTAGGCTACTTAGTGCCCGCCCAACGCCGCACCACAGTCCTCCTAGGCTACTTTGGTCGATCAGGAAAACCTAGGCGGGGTCCCCGCCTAGCTCGCTAACTTTGGTGAAATCGCATTGGGAGGCCACCGCCGAGCACCTACACGTCGCCTAGGGGAACACTGCTGCAAATAAACATATGCTATGTGTCTAGGGAAGTTGAAATATGGAGAGTGGAGGTGGATCTTAACTTTTTCTCATGCAGAACGAAGAGAAGTTTCTGTATATCTGTAGTTTTTAAATACACAAAACTCCAAAGTTTCTGTATATATGTAGTTTTTAAATATACAAAACTCTTTTCCTCTGTAGATTTGAGTATCCGCAGCCCACATTTCAGAAATTAATGAAGGAGCAGTGTATGGAACCGTTTTTTGTTTTCCAGGTTAGTCTCTTTCATCTTTGACTTGTTATTTTGTCAGCTTATATGTGTTTGCTGACAGTGAGCTCTTATTTTACAGGTTTTTTGTGTTGGCCTTTGGTGTCTGGATGAGTATTGGTACTACAGTTTGTTTACGCTTTTCATGCTCTTCATGTTTGAGTCTACTATGGCAAAGAATAGATTGAAGACATTGACTGAGCTAAGACGTGTGAAAGTTGACAATCAGATTGTGTTGACTTATCGTTGCGGAAAGTATGCCCCCTTCATTTAATTTACTGCTTATACTGTTTCAGCATATATCTCATCCTAATTATGGGTTTTTTTTTATTCAGATGGGTCAAAATCCCAGGGACAGAACTACTACCTGGAGATATTGTGTCAATAGGCCGGTCACCTAGTGGCGAAGATAGATCTGTACCAGCAGATATGCTACTGTTGGCTGGATCTGCAATAGTAAATGAAGCTATTCTGACAGGAGAATCTACTCCACAGTGGAAGGTCAACCCCCCATCCCCCCGCAGGAATTAATTCTACTATCTCACTTCATAAATCCTTTGAATTTTGTTATAAATTAATACGCACCCATTAAATAAAAAATCCATGAAATAATTAAAATTTGGAACAGAAGCTACAAAAAGAGTAAATCGATTTCACAGATACAGAGATGCTGGTTTGGGAAATCAAAGGTTCAGGAAAGAGTTACAAAACAAACACAATAGGCATGTGAGCAAAGTATTTAATGATTTAAGTAATATTTTAGTTGGGTTTCCAGCCCACCTTTGGAAGAGACAGTATGGTTCGTACCATTATTACTGGAATGGCTGGGGTTGACCACTGACTGGAATGAGCTGGTATTTGTGGTGGAATGGAACAAAGCTTCTTTTATTCCATTTTGCTACAGAAATGGAACACCCTAGTTAGTCCAACCAGAAAAGAATGGAATTAGCAGTATGATTCAAGGGCACGTTGAATATTGTGTTAAACCAACTGTAGCATCCAACTCATGTTTTTTTCCTGCTCCTAGGCATGTTCTATTACTGCCCCTAAGATCTTGTTCATCTTTCGATTCTGGCTCTGACCGATCGTCTATTACTATAGGTCTCAGTTGCTGGTCGTGGCCCTGAGGATATGTTATCTATAAAGCGAGATAAGAATCATATGCTATTTGGTGGCACTAAGATACTGCAACACACTCCGGATAAGGTAGATACATTTCTTATGCTAACTATTCTTTAAAGCTTTCTAGCATTGCTTACTTGTTTTCTTCTATACAGTCTGTAAATTTTCGAGCACCTGATGGTGGTTGTGTAGCTTTTGTATTGAGGACTGGATTTGAGACCAGCCAGGGAAAATTGATGAGAACTATCTTATTTTCAACTGAGAGGGTAACTACTTTTCTTGAGTTTAAAAATGGTTCTAAGATGAACGTAATGCTCACATTTTAGTGACATAACAGGTTACTGCAAATAGCAAGGAAAGTGGCCTGTTTATACTATTTTTGCTTTTCTTTGCCATAATTGCATCCGGTTATGTGCTTATGAAGGTAATTTCAGAAAACACTACTATTGATAGAATTCATTGATGTTTTATTGCATGCTATTCTGTACCTTTTTATTTTTTTGAAGTGTTGGTCTTCCCATGTATAGGGACTAGAGGACCCAACAAGGAGCAGATATAAGCTTTTCTTAAGTTGTTCGTTGATCCTTACTTCTGTGATACCTCCTGAACTGCCAATGGAGCTCTCCATTGCAGTAAATACATCTCTAATTGCGTTAGCTCGCCGGGGTATTTTCTGCACAGAACCATTCAGAATACCATTTGCCGGGAAGGTTTGTAAGAATACCTTGTTGTGCTCCTGTTTCTTTTTTTTCTTTACAAGCTTTCTTTTATCAGGTTGACATATGCTGCTTCGACAAGACTGGGACATTGACATCAGATGATATGGTAAACTATGTTCCTATTTGTTTCGTGTTAATTCAACTGGAGGTTTGTTAACTGAGGAACCCTGTATTTCAGGAATTCCAAGGTGTTGTTAGTTTGGAAGGTGATGAAGAATTAATATCTGATGCAAATAAGTTGCCAACCCGTACTCAAGAAGTGTTGTCCAGTTGCCATGCATTGGTGTTTGTAGATAACAAACTGGTATGTGCTGTGCAATAAGCCAAGCCAATAATAACTGTCTACATGAAGCATTACGAAGGAAAGCAAGCCATAAACCATAAGTCAGTAATAATTGTCTGTTTTATTGAAGGTTGGTGATCCCCTTGAAAAAGCTGCAATAAAGGGCATAGACTGGATCTACACATCTGATGAGAAGGCCATGCCTAAAAGGTAAGCTATCTTCTGTAGTAACACATGTAAATATGTGAGCATCTGTGCATGTGATTTAAGTAAACCTGATAGAATCATAAAATCGATGTCATTGTTATCACCACAATGTACTTTTGGTTTGTTAACAAGGATTTGTACAACTAAACATTAGCATTGTGTTATGAGCCCAAAGAAATGTAAACATAGATCGTCTTGGGTTGGTCCAAACCAGAGTAATTTCCTATTGTATGCGGTAAACATGCAGTTCCCCATTCTGACTACTTTACCTTGTTAATTATTGTGACATGCTGCCAATAATGACTATTTTTCCCCTTTCCCTGTTCTGAAGTTTGTCAAGCTAGTCTCATCAGGAGTAATTATATCTTTTAGTTAGATATCAAAGATTGTAACTGACTAGTCTTTACCACATTTTTTTTGGAGGACTTCACATAAATAATTTGTTGTATGTGCATCTTTTTTAGCATAGGAGCTCTGTAAGCAATTATAGGACTAGATGTTTTGCCATTAGCTGTGGTCCTGTGGATTTCCAAGTTTTATTCACTTAAATGAATGTTGTCTAAATAAGTTTTGCTTGTTAGCACCAGTTTAGCTATGTTCATTTGAATCATTCTACATAATAGATATTCTATTCTGTGTTTTACTTGATTTCATCTTCATTGCAGGCCTGGTGGTCCACCAGTACAGATTGTACACAGATATCATTTTGCTTCTCACTTGAAGAGAATGTCTGTTATTGTCCGTATTCAGGAGAAATTTTATGCTTTCACTAAGGTAAGATTTAGTCTGAGAGACTAAATAAAATTATTTATTCTTATGGTTTTTACACCAGTTGTTAATATGGTTGCTACTTTGGATAGTTCAGAAACTGTCTCTTTTGCCCTTGGTTCATGATTTGACATTGAAAAAACTCATTCGTAGACATCTTTAGGCTATGTTTGGAAGAAGAAAATTAATATGATTTTCATATGGTTTGGATTCCTTACGAATATCCACCATTTGTGGTTTGGAACAAATGAATAGTGGAAAGGAATTACTATGTAAGCGCAATCCATATATTTTGGATGGAAATGAGGTAAGATATATTAGAATTTTTCAGCAGTTCTAAATCCATAGAAGCAACCTATCTATGCTTCATTTGTTTTCTATTTTTTATTTAATTGCATAAAAACAAAAATTAGAACTTAACCAGTTAGATGCTCCCAAAGGAATAAGCCACCGTTTCATAAATCATTACTTCTTTATTTCCAAACCAATAATATTGAAAATATGATGGATCTGTATAAACAAATGGTCCAATCTGTCATTAAAAACTATGGTGGACTAGCACCCTGGATTAGAATATCCTTTCTTGTATAGTGTTGAACATTTAACAGGGAAATCCAGTAGCAAATAAAAAGTAAAATAATTATATCGCTGAATTTCCTAATTCGGAGAATAATCATGACAAGAATTATTGTGATCTTTTTGTTAGCATGGTCCATCAGAACAGGTCAGTCTTAACTCTAAACTGTTTCTGTGTTTTTGGATATTCCAATTTTCCATTTATTGTTTACTCTTTCCATCTTTTGTTTTATTTATCCTTCTTTTCCAAGAAACTATTAACAAAGCATCCTCTTTTATTTTTGTTATATTCAGGGTGCACCAGAGACCATCCAAGAGAGGTTAGTTGATTTACCTGCTGCATATGTGGAGACATATAAAAAATACACACGGCAGGGTTCTCGGGTCTTGGCTCTTGCGTACAAATTGCTTCCAGAGATGCCTGTAAGTTCGCATTTGATATTTCTCTTGTCATTAGCCTATAATCATTCCCTTTTATCTTATTATTGTTTTTATAGTGTACCTCCATAAAGTTCCCGAGCCATTACATAGTAAAAACATTTTTTATAAGGTGTAAACATTGTTTTAGTTTTACTTGATGTAAAGGGACCATTTAAATTCCAACTATCCCAGAATTCTGATTTAACTATCAAGTGATATTCTGCATTCATGCAGCTCGTGGTAAGATCCTATGGAATTAGTACTAGTCACTGGAATCCTATGATTTTTTTTATCTGGTTTGAGTTGTTTGACCTCTTGTAAATAACAGGTCAGTGAAGCTAGAAGCCTGGAAAGGGATCATGTAGAGAGTGACTTAACTTTTGCTGGTTTTGCGGTAATTAACCCTGCATCTTGTGCATCCATTGCTTCCGTTTCCAATATTCTTAATATTTGAAGTTTGTTGACATGTTTCCTTTTATGGTTTTGGGGTTTTATGGACTCAGGTCTTCAACTGCCCTATAAGGAATGACTCTGGTGCTGTCTTACTCGAACTGGAGCAATCTTCCCATGACTTGGTACATCCTCCCATCCATCAAGTTGCAAGTTGTACTGTAGTGGCAACTAGTTGTGTGTTGATATTAGGCAAAACATTTTCATTCTTTGTGCAGCATTTCCTGATTGAAGGATTTTTACACCAGTAATATGACTAATATACACAACTCACAAGTACCTCTACGCTGGTCATTAGTTGCTCAAGGCTCATAATGATTGGTTTATCAGTAGCAACAAGCTGTGAAGATTACAATGGAAATTTTCTGTTTTGTTTGATTAAATTGCTTACCACCTCCCTGATGTATTAGGTTATGATCACTGGGGACCAAGCTTTGACTGCTTGCCATGTTGCTAGCCAAGTGCATATTTCTTCCAAACCTGTTCTAATTTTGACACGGATGAAGACTGGTGGTTTTGAGTGGGTTTCCCCCGATGAAACTGACAGAGGTCCATACAGGTAACTATCTATATGCAATGGTTTGCATTGTGATAGAATACTTTGTATTTTTACTACGCTTTTTATATAATTTGTATATTGTGCATACTTTGGCAAAGATTCTTGCAAGCTTGCTATTCACAATTATCATGTCATTCCAGCGGGAAAATGTAGTCACCCATCTGCGCAGAAGAATTTTATTTTGCTTGTTATCTCCTGCGACCTATGGTTGCATTGTGGTTAGAAGATGAAATCCTAAATTTTTAGAAAAAAAATGATAAATGGAGGATATGCTGGACTTGTGTGTCCAACAAAATTGATGATCATTCCAAAGTTCACTTTCCCCCATTACACAAATAGATGGGTGCTGCATAACTAAGTCTTTTATGCCTTGTTGATTTTTCAGACATTTGGTGCATATACTCATTGATTGTTTAACATCTGTGCTATCGCGAGAGCTACATACAGCATATATCTTGTTTAGTGCCATGTCTAATGCCTTGTATTGTTGTTTTGTAGTGCCGAGGAGGTTGCAGCATTATCAGAATCGCATGATCTTTGCATTAGTGGGGACTGCTTTGAAATGCTACAAAGGACTGAAGCTGTTCTCCAAGTCATTCCTTATGTGAAGGTACGGGAGAACAGATTGCCTGTCCTCTAAAAATATGAAGGCCCCTTTTTGCACACTTGGTGACTCCTATAAGTGTCATTGTTTCAGGTATTTGCACGTGTTGCTCCAGAACAGAAAGAACTTGTGCTGACTACATTCAAAACCGTTGGGAGGATGACACTGATGTGTGGAGATGGAACCAATGATGTTGGCGCACTAAAACAGGTCAGTACCTGGCTTGATTCTCGTTTAATTTGGCTCAATTTGCTATAGAATTACTCAATGTATACAACTGTGCTGACTCCACACAGAACATCTGTTACTTATGCCAATGGTTAGACTTGATCTTGAGCTTGTCTGGTGACTCTGATCTTGTAGAGAGGTTTCTTACAACTATGCCCTTTTGTGTATGTATTCTTTATATGATTCCTTTGGTCTTAGGTACTATTGTGGCCACTGTACAACCAATTACTTGCACTCATGACTCTGAATCGACCTTTGCTGAGGCCCCATTGTTGATGTGGCCATCTCTGGTACTCTCGTAATAATGGCCGACTGGATTACATCCTTGCATAAATGCTTGATATACCAGCCACTTCACCGGTTTGCCTGCCATGACTGCAGTGGACAAAACTTAGACCCGGGGAAGTGAGCTCCTTTGGAGCAGCTTAAGTTGGTTGGAAGAAATTAGTAATGTGTTCAGTGGTGGGAGCAAGTTTTAGTGCAGATTAGCTTGCATGTGCAAACATGTGGAAAGTGGAAACATAACAAGCTTTGTTCTGAAATGTCCGTCCAAAACAAATATGTTGTAGCGATTGGCATGAATGACAGTGGCAATTTTTTTGTAAAAAAGTAACCTTGGTAAGGAAAAATAGAAATGTAGGCAGAGGTTAAATGGACACGTTACTGTTCTTTTAGATGGTCTTTGGTTTGAGGGATGGGTTTGTCCAGGATCATCCGATTTTGACTCAAAACCTAACCTTGTTAGGTAATATGGGACGAGTTGGTCTTAGACTATGGTCATCCTACTCCATATTCCTGTTCTGTTCTATTCATCAACCTCAGTCATGCCATTTGCCCTCTGTGTGTCTGTGTCTCATGTTCATGTTTGCATTTTTTTTCCCTGAATGGATTTTGGGTGATAAAAACATGAAAAAAATTAAATTTCTTGGTAATACTTGAGAGGGTGTCATGGCAATACTATTATGACCTCATAAGCTTGTAGAATTGAACCAAGCAGCTTTTGTACTAGTTCAATAGGTGGCTTTAACCTAGCTTATACTGGAAGCATAGCGCAATGAACATATGGAAGAAGTTTGATGTTAGCCAGGTTGTCCTATATTAGATTGGCATTTGGTTCCTTTTTGTTAGTATTCTAGCATATAGATTATTCTGCAACCTTAACAGTAATCCACTCAAAGGTTACTTTTTGAATTTCTGGACCTGAGGCATTTCTGTGTATTTTTTTGTTAGGTATTGTTATTTTTTTCTACTGATGTTTTTTAAATGTCTATTGAAAGATAGCACACATGTTAACCACCATATGACAATATTTGATGGAAAACTCTATCGATTCTTTTTTTATTTGTTGTATGATCTCCAAATTTTCAGGCACACATTGGCATAGCTCTGTTGAATGCTGAGCCTGTGCAGAAAGCAGACTCGAAATCCCAGTCATCCAAACCTGAAAACAAAGCAGGGAAGTTAAAAAAACCGAAACCTGCTAATGAGTCGTCGTCGTCATCGCAATTGGCCCCACCAGCTAACAGTTCTGCTAGAGCATCCAGCAGCCGCTCCATGACCGCTGCTGAGAGGCAGCGAGAAAAGCTTCAGAAGATGTTAGATGAAATGAATGAAGAAAGTGATGGCCGTTCAGCACCAATTGTGAAACTTGGGGATGCTTCCATGGCCTCACCTTTCACAGCAAAGCATGCCTCTGTTGCACCCACACTTGATATCATCCGCCAGGGGAGAAGCACCCTAGTCACTACACTTCAAATGTTCAAGATTCTTGGACTGAACTGCCTTGCAACAGCATATGTTCTCAGTGTCATGTACTTGGATGGTGTCAAACTGGGCGATGTTCAGGCTACAATTAGTGGTGTCTTCACTGCAGCTTTCTTTCTCTTCATTTCCCATGCCCGCCCACTTCAAACACTGTCTGCAGAGCGGCCTCATCCTAACATATTCTGTGCATATGTCTTCCTTTCCATTCTTGGCCAGTTCGCCATGCACTTGTTCTTTTTGATCACAGCCGTCGATGAAGCATCCAAGTATATGCCAGAGGAATGCATTGAGCCTGATTCAGACTTCCATCCAAACCTTGTCAACACAGTTTCATACATGGTGAACATGATGATCCAGGTGGCTACCTTTGCTGTAAACTACATGGGCCACCCATTTAACCAGAGTATCTCGGAGAACAAGCCCTTCAAATATGCTCTCTATGCAGCTGTTGCTTTCTTCACAGTGATCACATCGGATATGTTCAGGGATCTGAATGACTATATGAAGCTTGAACCCTTGCCTGAAGGAATGAGGGGCAAACTGATGCTTTGGGCTACCCTTATGTTTTGTGGCTGCTATGGATGGGAGCGGTTTTTGCGATGGGCATTCCCAGGCAAGATGCCAGCTTGGGAGAAACGCCAGAAACAGGCAGTTGCAAACCTGGAGAAAAAGCGCACATAAAATCTTGTATTCTTTCTTCTTCACTCTTTCATTCTTTATCCTTCACAAGCCATTTCTCATTTGGTAGCAATCTTGTCACTAGTTTACTGATCTTGATTTGGCATAGTTGCAGTCTAATATGCAGTTTAGGAGAATTATTTTCTCTGTAGGCTTTATTGCTAGGAGGATACAAGGTCAATATACCTACTCTACATACATGTCAGTATGGAGGTTCAGAATTTTCAGTTCCCATATCTTCTGCTAATGATGACATGAATACGGGTAGATGTACAATGGAACATACAAATAATTTATGAGGTTTGTACTGTTAGGAGCATTTGGTATTACTAGCCTTTCGAGGGTACATTGCGCACTATATTTAAAGTTATTCCGACTTGCTATGCAACAGTCATGGCATGGCATGAGTTTGGCATCCGGAATTACTTGTGCATTAGGGTGTCCTGATTTATATGATGCGGCGCTATTCTACCATGAGGCAGGGGTGTGGTTTCTCTGTTATGGCCGATATCTAATTCAATGTTACGGTTTTATATGCATTTCCACGATTTCTGCGTTGTGTGAGGTGTTATTGATTTCTGTCCTTACTGTTAAACCTAGTGGGTTACCAAGTGGGCTTAGTTTGGGCGACTCACTGGCACTTTGTCAGTTGCCACTACTCAGGAAGAACAGCAATGAATCGACCACTGTAGCGTTCGATGTGCGTATCTAGTGGGTTTTTTTTTTCCTTGTTTCTGGTGGGGTGTGACAAAATGTGCCTGGTGCCTCACCGAATCGTCAACTCTGTGCTTCCAACCGGATCGGTGCCGCGCTGCCAAACAGGCACCAGCAAAACCGCACTGTCTACGTAACGCGCTTACTTCACCACGACCTCTGTGATTTGACCCCGAAAGTCCTCCCCGGACCAATTCAGCAGCAGGCCAGGCCGGCATCCATCCTCTGCTCCCTTCGTAAACGCTACGCCCACCTCTAGCTTCCCACGGGCTGTTACGCTAGCTCATTCACGTTGGTCCCGTCAACCTCTACTTCAGAGCTAATAAAATCGAATAATCTTACTCTAATCAAGAGGACTTTAGAGCTAATAAAACGGAAGCATTTCACTCTAATCGATACCAAGAATAACGCACCTAACGTGCAAGTAAATGGACTTCACAGTACAATGATAACAATTTTAGGCATGAATTATAAGTTTACCACGATACGATAGTATGTATTGAATGTGATGTAAATATAATATAAATCAACGAAGTTGAGAACAACCCTACTATTAGTGGAAAGGAGCTCACAAAAAAGTGAAGATACGGTCATCCATACAAAAGCATGGGTGAAAGAGGAAGAATGCATCGCGGAAGTGACGGGAGGTCTATTGACGTGAGAATAGTGGTAGAGCTCGGACACGAATGAAGAAGAACCAATATTTCATGGATAGTGAATTGCATAAGAACGAGGCCATCATTTTCGACGTTTAAAGTGGCTGCTTCGAAGGCCTACCAATTTGAAGGGGACGAATGGTCCTTGTTGGCCCTTACTAAGCTCCGCCTTACGCAGGAAGACAAAATAAGAGAGAAACAAGATGATGATGGAGGGGGTTATAAATGAAAATTCCACTTATAGCTGTTAATGAACAAAATTAAGATATGTAGCGGTTTAATTTGGTTGACTCATATATAGGGCGCTTATATTCCTAGGAAAATGAGCATCCTAAAATACAAGTATAGATGACCAATGAATTATTGGAATGGATTTACTTAACCTCGTAGACTACAAAACCATCTACTAACGCCACCACTACACTCCTAGACTTGCATAGTCGAAGCAAATAACCAATTGAGGTGGTTTTGTTTATGGTTTTGTCCGGCAACATGACAATGACTTAATATAGGAGAAAGTGAAAGTATCATGAATACATAAGCATCGCAAGAGAGAGGCGGTGGGTGGCTGTAGCGGATGGCAAGGAAATGACGGTGAGTTGGGTGGAGAAGAGAGAGGCGACTGAGAAAGAGAGACGAAGGCTCCGTTCGGTAGGGTCTTAACTCATGCTCCTCTCTGATTTTGCTATAACTCCTCTGGATTGTGATATTATGAAAAATCGAGAGTAGTTTCTGAAAGTGTTCAGCTAATTGGTTGGCTCCAGATTATTGAAAGAGACGATTCGGCCATACCTCGGTGGCGCTCAAGGCAGGGACGGTAGCGCTCTAGGTGGCTCGAGGTCGATGCGACAAGCAGCACTCTAGGTGGTGCGGGGTTGAGACAGTGCTCTAGGTGAGATCGAGGTGACCGATGAAACTCCATGCGGCTTGAGGTCTAGGCCATCGAGCGACGAAGGCGTAGGTTCGAGACGACAAAGACAGGGCAGATGGATTCTTGTGGGGAGAGGGGTCGAGGCGGCTTCCTGCGCCTAATGCAAAATCGAGAATCACTTCAGTAGTGATTTTGATTCTAGCGGCCGGGAGCTGAGGATGTTTGATAGAGCTTCGGCTCCTCCAGATGAGAATCCAGGAGCTAGAGTTCTACCTGATGGGGCCAAAGAAAGAGAAGGGAGAGTGGAGTAACGATCCTTTTATCTAATTTACGAACTTATGTCTATAATGTTAGTCATATCATCTGTCTCAATGACAACAGTACCTTTAAATAGTATGTAGAACTTGTTTTACTTTATCACATAGATATAGATGCAAGTAAAGGATTTTAAAGCCTACCGACTACAGTGATCCAAAAAAAGAAAAAAAGTTAAATTGATGCAAGAAAAATGTAAAATGGCCTATCCATTTACGTGCTACGCCCACCGCTTCGCCCAATTAGCCCCACCTTTCAGCGGCTAGCAAAATGTTCGGCCGGATCCACGAGTACACGTAGCATTAGCAAATCTATATATCCCCAATACAATACATCCCACATTCCACGACACACACAAACCGCGTTTCCAACCGAAATCCCCAAAGTCTCCACCCAACCCGTCGGAGAGATGTCGTCGGCATCGGAGATGCAGCCGCTGGCTCCGGCGGGTTACCGGCGGGCGCCGGAGATGAAGGAGAAGGTGGAGACGTCGGCTGTGGACCTGGAGGCGGGTACCGGGGAGACGCTCTACCCGGGGATCTCGCGCGGGGAGAGCGCCCTCCGCTGGGGCTTCGTCCGCAAGGTCTACGGCATCCTCGCCGCGCAGCTGCTACTCACCACTGCCGTCTCCGCCGTCACCGTCCTCCACCCCACCCTCAACGCCACGCTCTCTTCCTCCCCGGGCCTCGCGCTCGCGCTCGCCGTCCTCCCCTTCGTCCGTAAGCGATCTCCCCTCCTCTGGCCTCTGATGCGATGCTTGACCTTATCTCGGTGTGTATGGTGTGGGTGTGGAAAGGTATAAATCATATCCTTTAATCTGTGTATCGTGGGGGCAACGATGAAGTATCACTCACCCCAATTAGCGTAGGTTGGCGCTTTATTTGACGTTTTGTTGTTAATTAGGCCGCCTAACTGTTTGAGTCTTGATTGTGGCCTCTAGATGACTAGATCTGGGATCTAGCTAACTTATGACATAGATTAATTGTTGAATTGACTTGCGAATTGGAATGGAGGGTCGACGTTCTCGCTCCAAGAAAGGAATGGTTGTTGTTCTTGTCAATATACAACATTTTGCAAGAGATTAATATTGTAGATGCGTAATTAGACTTTGCAGCTGTGGATCTTGTTAATATAACATGCTAGCTATGCTTTGGAATATAGTGGTAAGCAATGAATATAAGTGTAAATCCATTAGGGGATTTCTTGAAAACTGTTATCAGGCCCTTTATAATACAATTTTTATCTATTTTGGTTTGAGTGTACTTGTTTCTCTTAAGTTTTGGCATTTTTTGAAGGGGTTATTTATAACTGGAGCTTGTTAGGGATTGCAATGTGCAGCATGCTATTCCTCAAGGGCCCAATGGGCTAAAGTACATGTACAGTGGAAGAGGTAAAAAGGCAAATAACACCCTATACATATGGTTAATCTAACACCCCCCCTCAAACTCATGGTGGGTCTACAACACTGAGTTTGGAGAGATGTAAACAATATTGTGCTTTAGTTTGTGCCTTGGTGAAGAAGTCATGAAATGAAGCTTGGAAGGCACATGACGAAGAGTAACCACTTGATCTTGCACCTGGGAGCGAACGTAGTGAGCATCGACGCCGATGTGTTTGGTGAGCTCATGCTTCACCGGATCACGAGCAATACTGATGGCGCCAGTGCTGTCGGAGCAGACAGTCGTCGGAGTAGAAACAACCACACCCAGGTCAGCAAGAAGCCACCGAAGCCAAGTCACCTCAAGATCATCGAGGCTGGCGCCTGACTGAGCTCACCTCGGTAGAGCGAGAACAAAGAAGCTCGACGCCGTCTTCCAAGAGATCAAGGAAGATCCAAGGAAGACACAGTAGGCCGAGACAGACTTGCGATCGGCGGGATCGCTAGCCTAGGTAGCATCTGAGTAGGCCCAAGTCAGAGACAATCTGAGCTGGGAAGAACAGCGACGGTCACCGTACCACGAAGGTAGCGAAGAACCCAAGGAGGTGACCGTAGTGCACACTAGTGGGAGAGGCCATAAACTGACTAAGAATGTGCACAGCGTGAGACACATCCGGACGAGTGAAGCCAAGGTAGACAAGACTCCCAACCAGGTGACGGTAGCGAGTGGGATCGGCTAGAGGAACCCCATCAGTGGCTCGAAGCTGAAGGTGAAGCTCCATCGGAGTGTCAGCAGTACTGTCGTCAGTAAGGCAAGCGCGAGCAAGAAGCTCCTGGATGTACTTACGTTGGGAGAGGTAGGAGCCTGTAGGCGTGGACTCAACCTCAATCCCCAAGAAGTACCGAAGAGGGCCCAGATCGGACATCCAAATCGCCATCGAGACGCGCTTAACAAAGGCAATAAAGTGAGAATCATCTCCGTGATGAGCATGTCATCAACGTAGAGGAGAAGAAGGGTCCGACCACGAGGAGAGTGTGGACAAAAAGAAGCGGTCATCTTGCCGACCGAACAAAACCAAAGCCGTAGTGAATAACAGAGGCAAAGCGCTCAAACCAAGCACGAGGGCTTGCTTGAGGTCGTAGAGAGAGCGGCGAAGGCGGCAGACGTGACCATCGAACATCAGAGCTGGAGGTGGGTGCATGTAGACCTCACCGCGAACTCGCCGTGAAGAAATGCATTCTTCACATCGAGTTGGGAGATAGTCCACCGACGAAAGCGTAAGCAGCGACCACAAGGGAGAGGGCGGTTGTCTTATGGGCAATCGGAGAGTACGTCTCGCCATAGTCACGGCCGTGCTCCTGTTGAAAACCACGAGCGACAAGACGCGCCTTGTGGCGCTCAAGAGAACCGTCTGAGCGAGTCTTGATCTTATAGACCCACTTGCACGTGATCGGGGTGACGGTGGAGGGACAGGGGACAAGATCCCAAGTGCGAGTGCGCTCAAGGGCAGCAAGCTCTTCAGCCATCGCAAATTGCCACTCAGGATGAGCAATAGCATCACGGTAAGAGGCAAGCTCAGAGGAGGTGATGACAGAAGCAGAAAAGCCGTATCGGGCAGGACGGGAAATCGTGCTTCTATCACGAAGAGTGTACCGTGGGGAAGAAGCAGTTCGGAGGGAGCAGCAGTCCAGAGGGAGCGCAGAGGTCAGGGCCAGCACCCGGAGGGAGCAGCTCTGCGCTACGCCCGGAGGAAGGAGCTCGGCCCTCGCTCGGAGGAGGGAGCAGCCCTGCGCCGCGCAGGACAGGAGGAAGGAGCTCTGCGCTAGCTCTGCGCCGCGCAGGAAGGAGCCCGGCTCCTGGCTCGGCCGGAGGTCTGGGCGGAAGGCAGAGGCGAGGCCGAGCGTCCCGAAGGCGGAGACGAAGCCCGGAGCAGAGGGCGACTCGGCCGGAGGTCCCGCGGGCGAAGAAGAGGGCAGCGAAGGCGGTGGTGAAGGGGAGCGTGCGGGTGAGCACGGCGGCGCCGAGGCCAAGCGGTGCGACGGCGCAAAGGCAGGCGCCAGCTAGAGGTTGCTCGGCCAAACAGAGGTGCGGAAGAAGGAGAAAAGGCGCCGGGATGAGGGCTCCGGCGACGGCGGCGACCCCACCGGCGGCGAGCCGGAGAGGCGGCGGCGGCTGCAGTGGAGGAAGAGGGAAACCCTAGCTAGTCTGATACCATGTTAGGGATTGCAATGTGCAGCATGCTATTCCTCAAGGGCCCAATGGGCTAAAGTACATGTACAGTGGAAGAGGTAAAAAGGCAAATAACACCCTATACATATGGTTAATCTAACAGAGCTTACCTCCATGCAAATTGCAAAATGATGCTGAAAATATCTTAGTTTCTTCATACAAAGACAAAGGTAGAGTTGTGTATGGAGTGAAGAGAGCAGAGGCAAGGTGGGAGGTTCTCGATAGGCATTTATAATTCACAAACATTTTCCTGTACAGAACGTTTCTTTTCTAGGCAATTTGATTTCTGGCAAAATTCTGCTTTCATTAGCAATTAGTAAGTCGCCAAATTGAGGGTTCTAGTTATTCTAGCTGGATTGTATATTTCCTATTTTGGTGTTGACGAAATAAACAGACATGGGAGTGTGTTTTAAGGTTCAATTCAGTACATGTTATCTTTACATAGGATAAGGAGAAAATAAACCAGCAAGAGTCTCAAGTCTAGGGGGTAAGAGAGTGCAATTCTGATTATGTTCCATTCTTAGTTAGGCTTGTCAGCATCTCCGAATCTTGAAAGCAGAATGACTGTTATTTTTCAGTAACAGAATGAATTTGGTTCACTAACAACTATTTTCTGTGATATCTGCTGCAGTGATGATCCCATTGTATCATTATCAGCACAAACACCCTCACAATTTCGTTTTCCTGGGTCTGTTCACTTTGTGCTTGAGCTTCAGCATTGGTGTGGCTTGTGCAAACACTCAAGGTTTGTTAATTTTCTTTGAATGAATTGTTTTTCCCTTAAACCAAATAATCTTTAAAACTTTGGTTTTTGACTGCACTTCTTTATTAAACATTCGTTTGCATATTGCAGGAAAGATTGTGCTAGAAGCATTAATATTGACCTCAGCTGTGGTTGCCTCTTTGACTGGATATACTTTCTGGGCTTCAAAGAAGGGCAAGGAATTCGGTTATCTTGGACCATTTCTGTTCTCTGGTCTTATTCTCCTTGTCTTGACCAGCTTTATCCAGGTACTGTGTATGATAAATTTTGAAAATAATGTACTCATTCACAGAATAATGTTCCCATTGAGCATTCCTTTACTTGTAATAACCATTGTGCTGTAAAATGCTGTGTTGCAGATTTTCTTCCCATTGGGACCTGCATCGGTTGCTTTGTTTGGCGGACTTGGGGCTTTAGTTTTCTCAGGCTTCATTCTCTACGACACCGAGAACTTGATAAAGCGCCACACTTATGACGAGTACATTTGGGCATCTGTTGGGCTTTACCTCGACATCCTCAACCTGTTCCTTTCTATCCTAAACATGCTCAGGAGCATGCAATCTGATAACTAGTTGGGTCCATCTGCACGGCTCGGACCTTGTGTCCAACATGGTCATGGTGTCATCCTTTATCAAGTCTCTTGAACTGAAATATATATAGCTCTGAAGGACTTCTTCCAGAGAATGAGACCAAAGTACAACATATGTATAGGTGTTCTAGCGTGACTTTCTGTGTTTAGTGGTATGTGATCCCCAAATTGTGCCATGGTGCCAATAATTGTTACATCGCATCGTTTGTGGATGTTATTTATCCCCCAATCTTATTTAGCTTGGGAAAATCAGCACCGTTTTCTTAGTTATGACTTTTGGTACTGTTTTCTTTTATTTTTCTTGATTACAAGAAAGACATACATACGCCACACGGTCCATCATGATCCAACGATCCTTGTTTTTGTGGCCCATCGTAATTAATTAATTACGCCTTTCTTCTTCCATCTTCTGCAACCTTCCTTTCTCATTTGACTGGTTCATGGAACATGATTACACGACCTCACGGCGGAAGAGAAGCAGAGAACAAGAACTCAATGCGGAACAAGCAGTTCGAAACTTTGCCATCGACTCGAGAGTTGTGATTCACAAGTGCACGGAAGGGAGCGAACTCCTCTATGTAGAGGCGAATCCGACGGGGATTTCATTAGGCTTGAGCCTACTCTCCATGTCGGCACCGGTACATTGTACCTCTCACTTTGGCTTGGCGGCTGTAGTCAGTCAAAGGCAGGCTAGGCGGCCAACTAGAGAGTGAGAAGGGGGAGAGTGGACGCGGACGAGGCACCGACTTGTGTCTAATCTTGAGGTCAAAGATGATGATGCATGATGAGGATCAGACGTTTTGGGTCGTACGAATCAATTGTTTTGGGCCGCATTGGGACGACTTCACAGCTCCACCAGGCAAACCCCACGTCCTTGATTCAGTTCACGTGGTGGCGCGCGCTAGGGGCAGCGACGGATGACAAGATCCACCTCGCCGCCGGCCATATCGAGCTCGCCTCCACCTCCTCGATGACTGAATCCATGTTGCCTCCATCTTCCTGACGCGGTGATCACGGGTTCCTCCTTCGCAGACACATTCCTCCTCCCCGCTGACTGCTGTCTCCTCCCGTTGAACCTCCATCCTACGGTCCAGGTTCCGCACTGCTCCAACCCCCCTCCCTCCATCACGTCTACCACACAGAAGAAAATCACAAATGGTTAAAAACAAACCATCTACGAAAAAAGGGTTAGTAATGATTAGTGGTCATCACAGATAGTTTAGTAACCACGTGTGATAGTTACATATGATGGACGGTTATCCACAAAAAATCATTGACACCAAGGCATGCCTAGCGCGGGGGCACAAGGGCACCGAGGAGCCTAGGCTAGCGAGTAGGTACCTACCAGCCAAGTGGCGGCGATAAGGAGAAGATGAGGAGGGGAGCCGCTAAGCTGGGCTCTGTGTGGTGGGCCGAACATGAAGAGGTGTGACAAGGCGAGGTTATCTTGTGTCAAAATTTCTTTTGCTAGAGTTATCTTTTGTCAAAATCACCCCCGACGTAAGTACCAAGGAACATTTTTATTTTTAATGGTACCTTAAGCTTTCATAATTGTCGGTATGTAACTAGAACATTTTGATGTATTAAAGCTATATACATCGACTGAACAAAAATGTGAACAACTTTTAGGCCTCAAAATTAATTTTCATAAAAGTGAAATATTTTGTTTTGGTGCTGCTAAGAATTTTGAGGCTCAATATACCCAACTATTTGGCTGTGGTTTGGGCAAATTTCCTTTTAGATATCTTGGCATACCAATTCATTATAAAAAAACTGATGATTAGTGAGTGAAGCGGGTAGAAGAAAGATTTGAAAAGCGTTTGAGTAGTTGAAAGGGTAAGCATTTTTCTGTTAGAGGTCGATTAGTACTTTTAAACTCTGTGCTTAGCAGCTTACCCATGTTTATGCTATCCTTTTTTGAGATACCATGTGTGGTGCTTAAACGGTTGGATTATTATAGATCCACATTTTTCTGGCAAAGTGACAACCATAGAAAAAATACAGGCTAGCTAAGTGGAATATATTATGCCGACTCAAGGATCACATGGGCATTCAAGTTCTTGGTGTCAAAAATATATGTTTACTTAGCAAATGGCTTTTCAAATTGCTAAACGATGATGGTGTCTAGCAAACTCTCCTCAGAAGAAAATACCTGGTAAATAAGACTATCTCATATAGAAAGAGAACCAAGGGACTCTCATTTATGGGCTAGTTTAATGAAAGTCAAAATTCATTTCTTTTGATTTGGGTCTTTCCACCTTTGTGATGGATCACAAATACATTTTTGGCATGATATTTGGATTGGGAACAACCCCCTCCATGTTCAATACCCTCCACTTTTTAACATTGTCCGAAAAAAATAGGCCAAGGTGGCAAAAGTAATGTGTCCTGTCCCACTAAATGTGACTTTTCAAAGAGTAATTATGCTGACTTTTCATAGAGCAATTATGGGATATAATTTAATAGCCTAGCATGAGCTTGTTGCAAAAATTGTTGGGGTGTAATTGTCACCTAAGCGGGATACTTTTCGATGGAACCTCCAGTAGAATTGAAAAATTTCTGTTCAGTTGATATATACAGTCTTAATACATCAAAATGTCCCGGTTACAAACCGACAGTTGTGGAAGCTTAAGGTACCATTAAAAATAAAAAAAATTCTCTTGTACTTGCATTAGAAGATGATTTTGACAAAAAATAATATTAGCAAAAGAAATTGAAATGGTAGCAAAAAATATTGTTTTTGTAGCAGTGAGAAAACTATTCAACACCTCTTTTTTAACTGCTAGTTTGTTTGTTTCGCATGGCGTGCCATACAAGTGGCCTCCAATCTGCAACCTCCAAGTAGCATGATCAATCTATTTGGGAGTTGGTTAATGGGGTTGGGAAAGGATTTAAGAGCTCACATTTTGGTCAGGGATGCCGCTTTGTATTAGTTAATTTGACTAGGTCAAAATGATGTGATTTTTTATAAGAAAAAAAATCTTTAATCTATGCATGTTATTTACATTTGCACTAACTGGTTGCGCTCGTGGTCTATCGCACAGCTGTGCGTCAGAGGATCAAGAGATGATGTTTGCGGCATGCAAATCACTAGGGTTTGTGCTCAAGGATCTCTACAGCAGGCATGGGTGGAGATTCAATAACATGTTGTGTTTGGCTTGAGATTTTTTATGTCAGGTTATTTACAGCTTGATTGAAACTTGTTGTAGTATTTGGTTTTACCTTTCTGACAGCATTTTGCTGTAATATTGTAATAAACGTTTGGCTGTGTGTATCTTGTGATGCAGAGGCTGGGGGTTAAACTTCCATTATTTAAAAATACGTGTAAATTATGAACTCCAACGAAACTTTTCTAGTTCCGTCATTGTCACCGTATTAATGGACAACTAAACGGCCACCAGGACCATTTTGCACTAGATGGTCCTGCCCAAGAGGACAAACTCACCAAATTCTCCAACTCATTTTCATCTTCATCTGTAATTGATGGCCCGTTCTCATATCTTGATTGGAGCAAAACCTACAAATTAGCACGCAAAAAGCGTCATTCACCACCGTTAGCTCCATTGTCTACAGCCATCCAACATTGTGTGTGGAGGCGGTGGCAAAACTAAGATGAAAATAGAGAATGGACACAAATAACTAAGCTAAATTGTTATGAATATAGTCTTACTCTTTTGCAATCTAAATTCATATTTAAATAGAAGAGAAATAAACAAAAAATGAAGAAATACAATAACATGCCTTACTAATGAAATACAATAATATGCCTTACTAATGGATTGCACATCCCAAAACATATAAATGAAAAGATGCAGTGTGTAGATCCAACACCTGGTGATCCCCTTCCTCTCGTCCTGGCCTCCTCCTTATCGTCTTTTGTTGTCGCCTCCTCGTCCTCCACTTCTCCAAATCCCAAATCTAGAGTCATCGGCTCCTGTCATTCGCCCCATTGTTTCGCACACTGTTAGCCATTGCCCGTCGATCGATCACCCTGGCTTCGG
Organism: Guadua angustifolia; assembly: GCA_036346375.1. NCBI lineage: Eukaryota > Viridiplantae > Streptophyta > Magnoliopsida > Poales > Poaceae > Guadua > Guadua angustifolia. Next base: position 33,471,260 of record CM070509.1, on the reverse strand, counting down.
CTTGTCACGCCTCTTTGCGTTTAGCCCACTGCACTGAGCCCAACTTAGTGGCTCCCCTCCTCCTCTCCTCCTTGTCGTTGCCGCTCGGCTGGTAGCTACCTACTCGCTAGCCTAGGCTCCTCGGTGCCCTTGTGGCCACCATGCTAGGCACACCTCGATGTCGACAGCTCCTCTCCTCGGCTCCTCGTGACACCGATCTGGGTGACCACGGCCTGGCTTCTCTACTGGCCCGCCTCCCAAGATTTTTGGTGGCCAACACGACTAAGGGGAGAGGGAGCAGCAGGTGCTTTCTCACTAGAGAGGGACTAAGGGAACTATACTACACAAAAGGTCATTTCTAATGCCTTATCTTAGATGGTTTTAATGTTTGGATGAAAATCCATCCGATATTGTAGCAATTTTAGGGGTCTCGGTGCCACCAGTACCGCCCTTGTGTCACGACTAGAAGAAATGGAGGCAATTAACTGGTTGGTCCGTTTGATCGACTGATTACAGTGATTAATTGGCTCTTTCCTGTTTTATCGCTTGATAAATCCGGATAATTGACATGACGTGATTCATTCATTTAGCCGGGTCATTTATGTAGACTTGGCAATGTACTTAGTCTATGTTTGGTGTGAGGTTAAAATAGTCGGGTGAGCTAACTTTAACCCAATTAGGTTAGCTTAATCTAATTTTTTTGTTTCACAACAAACCTTGTTAATCTAAATTACTGTTTGGCTAGATTAGGTAGGTTATCGGGGTTAACACTAGAAAAACAAAATTTAGAAGGGTTAGTTGTGTTGGATTAACTTATTCCACCAATTTAATGGGTTAGCTTAATCTTGGGTTAGGAAGATTAAACCGTTTTAACTGGGTCAAGTTAATTCTGCCTAATCCAACGATGTATGGTGGGTTATCCACCTCTTAATCCCAAATCAAACGGGCCTTGGTATCTACCGTAACTTTTGGCGTTCTTGCCGGTGCATGCCTGCATGGTCCAATAACTAGGTTAATCTTCAACCAAAAGCGCAGATATATTTCTTTTTGGTCTTTTATCTTCTTGATCTTCTAGGGCTTCTTAGCCCGTTATAGCATTAATCGCAGACCGTACCAGGACGAAGAATGAAGGAAGAAAAAGAAAGATAAATGCGAACTACTTGGCTGTGGGGCCTAAAACATGGATGGTTGGATGATCAAGATGGACGGCTTAGGTCATGGTGCTGCAACCCTGTCATTTCACTTGCCGAATCACAGACGCAGACGAGGCTGGTCGGGGGACATGGGTTGCAGGTAGGGGTGGTAATGGGGACCTGTTCCCCGATTCCCGGTGGGAAATTCGGAGACGGGTATGGGAAAAAAATGTCCCCCGTGGGGATGAAAACGGGGAAAATTATTCCGTCGAGATGGCGAGGACGAGGACGGGAATTTTTTTCTCATGGGACCGATTGGGGATCCAAATTTAGTTTAGTCCAATTTAGTTATTAGATTGCAAACATATTCTCTAGCCCATCATATTCACATTTTCATAAACGGGACAACATAATCTTCAATGAATACATGCATTCTTTTTTTCCTTGTCTGTTGATACGATTTTAGAGTTAAAATGGCTATAAGAGCTCTTATATTGTGTGAAATTTTTGCGGGGATGGGTCCCCGACGGGGTCCTGATACCCGAACGGGGATGGGGACGGAGGGATTTTCTCCTCCGAGACGGGGAATGGGGGCGGGGACGGGAAAAATTTTGGATCGCGGAGACAGGGACGGGGAAGCACTCCCCGGCGGGGAATGGCCCCGTTGCCACCCCTAGTTGCTGGGCTGTGGTTGCTGGTCTGGGCCAGTCATCCTGTATGTCCAGTCTCTAGAGACAAGGTTGGAAACTTCTCTCCACAAGTTGTATCGTATGTACAGTTGTGCTGCTGAACTCGCCCAGGCTGCCGTGACACTCCGTTCTTCCAATCTGCCGGATCTTGCGTCCATCTCCCTGGGACTAGAACTTGAGCGTTGCGTACGCAGAAGCACGAGGCCGTTTTCTCGAGAAGCCAAACCCCCGTCACACCGCTTGGCCGCGTTGGGCACCCGTCTCCTTGGGTTGGAGCCTACACCGTCGGCACCCAAGACGGACGGGACGGGACGGGACTTTTTCCCGTGAGCGATCCCGCGCCGATCTTCTCCACGGCTGGGCTGGGCCCGTGCGCGCGCCGCCTCGGCGAGAGGCTCTCGCCTAGCTAAAGGAACGGAAAGGGAAGGTGGCCTCGTGCCGGCGACTCCCAGCCACCCGCGCGCACGCACGAACGCGCCCTTTTTTTCTTTCTTTCCCCCCATGACTCCTCTCCACACACAACACTGCGCTGGATCACGCTCGTGTACTGTCACTGTGCGTTTTGTTCCACCTCACGTGAACTGCGAGGTGGGCAAGGCAGTCAGGCGGGTAGATTCTACCAGCAGAAGTCAGAAATTCTACCCTCAAAGAGAGGCAAGGGCTCGTACAAAGCTATACATTAGCTATCTTTTAAGATTGTATCGTACATCATTTCAAGGGCTGTTTGGTTGTCTGACTCCATGCGGTCAGACTCGCGAGAGTTAGGGAACCAGCGTTTGGTTACTTATTGTATCACATGAGCCTGCACCTACGCACGCAAGATGACTGTTTAGTTGCCTGCTCGCGGTGCGGATGCTACACTAGCACGATACACAAAGCATTTACAGCCAAGCTCGTGGGAAACAAGCTCTATAACCGTTTTTCTAGAACCAGTGTCATGATGAGCTCCGCCACCGACCTCAGACGAGACAAAACCAAACAACCCCTAGATGATGTGAAGAAGAGAAAAATGAAGTCTATATTTATAGACAATCCTATAGATGGCTTTATACTATGTATACTATTGTATAGACAATTTGTTAATTGTATGAAAGATCATTGTAGATAACCGTATAAACAGTTCATTATATAAGTTATCTTTAATTCTATATATAGATAATATAAATGTGTACCATAAATAGTCACCTTCTATACCACTGTCTATACCATAAGATACGTCTGAGTGTGTGGTTGACAAGTACTGAGAATTGTTTGGCTCCTTCAAACTTCTGTCCTTATATAATAGCGGATTTGCTTCATTGCTCTACTTGCTTAACTTCGTGTCACACAATTTTTCCAAATTAAACAAGTTTTGAGACCCATCATGCTATTATTATTATTATTATTATTATTATTATTAAAGCAGAGACAAAAGAAGCCACCACATTCGCTCTCAAGGCTAGAAATTTCCACATTAATTGGAGAAAAAATAAAATATTTACACTGTTGATCATGGTGGGTCCAGATTATAACAACCTAGATTTTTTTCTTAAAAAAAAAGAGTTTGTGTCATGTACAATACAAAAAACTGAAATTCAGAAGAAAAAAGAAATAAAATCAAAATTTTGATTTCCATACGATTAAAAGAAAGAGTCCGAGTACAATAAAAAAAATTGGAATAAAAAATAAAAGATGATTAATAATCTAATTTTCATACGACCATCAAAATAAAATTGAAATTCGAATAAAATTTAGAAAAATCTTAGAATAAAAAAATAAAAGATAATTAGTAATCTGATTTCCATACAAACATCAAAATAAAATTAAAATTTAGGATAAAATTAGTAGTTGCATTTGTATTATTGTATACAAATTCCAACATAAAAAAGCTGAAACCTGAAATGGAAAATAAAAAATAAGAATTTGATTTCCATACAATCATCAAAATAAAGAGTCCACATCAAGTATAATAAAAACCAAAATTATCTATAAAAATAAAATAAAAGTAGAAATTAGATTTTCATACGAACATCAAAATAAAAAATAAAATTCAAAACAAAAATCAATTGAAAATTAGTAATTATATTTGTATACAAATACCAACCTAAAACTAAAATTTAGAATAAAAATAAAATAAAGTTTGCAATTTAATTTCCATACTAACTCTAAAGTAAAATCCTTAAATAGCTTAAATTCGAATAAAAGTGAATTAAAAAATACCAATTGGATTTGTAGATGATTCCAACCTAAAATTATATTTAAAAAATTATGTTATGTATAATTCAACAACACACAAATATAATTTAGAATATAAACAAAACAAAAAATGCTAATTTGTTTTGCACAAGAATTCCAGTTCAATTTCCATATGACTTCTAAATAAAATCCCCAAATAAATATAATCTAGTATAAAAATTAAAGAAACTTTATTTATTGGATTTTTGTGTGAATTAAACAAAAAATAATAGAAATTTAGAAGAAAAAATAAAATAAAATGAGAAAAGCCAAAGACGAAGGAGCCAAAAGCCGCAATGACGAGTGGTGAGCATTTGTATTATTGAAGAAGTTAGTAACAAAAGAAACTTGATGATGGAAAAATCCTAACAGAGAGGAGATGAAGCTTTGTACGGAAGACAAGCTGCAAAGGATATATATATCCATTAGGTAGTTAGAAACGTGCCATCACTGCTTAAGGATATGACATCACACACAATAGTGGGAAAATACTCCATATTGTTAGATAATGAGTAAAGCAAACATGCTAGCATCATAGAATATAAGAGGTCGCCGCGTTAGTGAAGAAGTAACATTGTTGAGTTGGCAAATATCAAATAAATGAAGCAACTGATATGGGACAAACGTAAATTAAGCATGTATAATAACTTGCATGTGTATATGCGTGCATGAATTCGTTTGAATCAAAACAAGTTACAAAAAACTCAGAGTAGAGATAGCGCTACTCTATGGAATAGGCTTAGGCCCACTGGTGAGAGCATGACGGGTATCCCTAGTAGGGATAAGCAATACTTTACATGTATGCATTGCATGTTGATATCATAACATTTAGTATTAAATAATAATTGAAGAAAAATAGAAAATAGTTATACGATAAAATATTGCATTAAAAGGATAGCAGTTGAGAGGGATCGATAAAAAATTACTTTTGCTATTGGTGGTTGAAATAGAAAAGTTGTAGGGCAATCAATAAAAGATATAAGACATATGCTTATGTGGGACAACTAGTGTGTGAGGAAAATACGTTCAAAGTAAGTCGTCCATTATGTATCATTGTATATGTGAGCAATATATTCTAATATCATGTAAAATAATCAGCGTATTATTTGGTATTAAATAGTGGTATATTTGTTCCATATATTTTGAAAAAAGAGTTACTAATGGAGAAAGAATAGAGGTAAATAGATATATGATCTATACAAGATGAAGAGTTGCTATATTTTTAAGAACACCCAACAACTTATTATTCTCAATAATTTCTTCCATCGAAGCTTTTACTTCAATTACATCTCTTAAGTAGAATTTTTCTTGAAGCTTAATATACTCTGAAGCATATAAGTTATATCATTTGATATTACAAACTGTTAAAAAAATCTAGCCGCGCAAATGCGCTGGTCACCCTATTAGTATCTAACCTATTAAAGCCGAAGGATTTCCAGAGCAACCGGAGCGCCACCTGTCGCCTTGCGATTTTGCGAAAAAAACCCTCCGTTTCTTCGAAATTACGGATAGGTCCTTGTGTAATTTTCTGTGAGACAAATATTTTTTTTAGCCTTCGCGTTTGGGTCCCTAGCACGGTATTTTACAGAAAAGCCTCCTGTTAATTTCAAATCGCGAACAAGTCCTTTCCTGATTTTTCAGGATAGCGAACAGATCCAAAAAAATAACAAACAGGTCCCTACTTCTTACGTTCGGGTCCTTTCTCCGTTTTTCCCGGGAAAAATGTTTTCGTCACCGAAAAAACCGGAAAAAATGTTTCTGCTGCCCAAAAAACCCGGAAAAACTGTTTTCACCGCCCAAAAAAATCGGAAAAATGTTTCACTACCAAAAAACCGAAAAAAATGTTTCCGCCGCAAAAAAAACGGAAAAAAAGATTTCGTCACCAAAGAAAGGTTTATAGCAACTTAGGGATCTGCCAACGGGTCATAACCGCGGGTTTTTTTTAAACATGTATTATTACTCGGTGAACACGTAGAGTATTAGGCTCGACAAAAGAAGATTGTCGCCTCTAATAATTTTTCGCCCTTTTTCCTCTAGACTATTTTTCACCGGTGGGTGGTTTTGCGAACATGTACTATTACTCGGTGGACGCGTAGAGTATTAGGCTCGACAAAAGAAGATTGTCATCTCTAATAATTTTCCACCCTTTTTCCTCATGTTCGCGTACGGGTCATTCGCTTTTATTTTCCCGTTTCAAAAAAATCCCGTATTTTTTTATTCGCGGTTATGTTCTCTGTTTTTCACGGGACAAAAGTTTTTGTCACCAGAGATATGTGTGCAGCTCTATCTCTAGACTTTTTCCCCAACTCGAATTTCCATCTCGATCTCTGATATTTTTTTAAACGTGTATTATTACTCAGTAGACGCGTAAAGTATTAGGCTTGACAAAAGAAGATTGTTATCTCTAATAATTTTTCGCCCTTTTTTTCTCTAGACTATTTTTTATCGGTGGGTGATTTTGCGAATATGTATTATTACTCGGCGAACGCATAGAGTATTCGACTCGACAAAAGAAGGTTGTCATCTCTAATAATTTTTTTCCCTTTTTCCTCTAGACTATTTTTGACACGTTTTTCCTTAAAAAACAGATAAGCCGGGATTACACAGTTTTTCCTATAAGTATCAAGTGATCGAAATTTCGCGTGGCGCAGCAAACAAATTACATATGCCGCGGCGTAGCGCGGGTCATTATCTAGTAATATATATAGTAGCTGAGATTCCAGCTCTCCAGTTGGTCCACGTCATCCTTTAATGCATGCCGTTTGATCTAGCGTGGGATAGATGTTGGCCGTCAGATCGCTTGGGGAGGAAGGAGAGTAGAGCATGCACCTGTTGATGGGATCGGGCATGGGACTAGATAGCCGATAGGGCATGGATCAAGCCTGGATCTAGTGAGGCCGACGTTGGCGGTGGCCGAAGGTCATAGGCGAGGATGGCAATGACTGTGGGATGGTACCATAGACGTCGATAGCAACCAGATTCAAGCGAAGTGAGGTAGGAAGCCGCTAGATTCGGGCAAGGCGGCAGCTCACGGCATGGAGAGAGGCGGTGTGGGAGGTAGTGTGCGAAGAGGGGCGACAAAGGGATGCTACTGTGGAGAAGAGAATATGGGGCGGCGGCTTGGGGAAGAAGAGGAGGCAAAGGCAACGGCGTGGACGCACGAAGAAGGAGCGGCAGTGTAGGAATTGGGAAGGAGAGGGGAAAAGGAGGAAGAAATGACAGCAGTAGATAAAAAAGAAGGGGAAGAAGATATAAAAAAGGAGAATATAAAAAGAAGGAAGGAATAAATAATATATATAAACAAAAAAATAGAAAAAAAAAACAAAACATTAGATTTTTCTATACCAACAGTAGGGGTGAGTATTCGTTAATTAGATTTATTCGGTATCAAAATGTTTGTTTTGAATAAGCCGAAATTAGATGGTTCAGTACTAAAATAGTGACTATAGGTGAGTGGCATACAAATCAAGTGTCTTACTCGGACTTTTAGCTTGCATCCTGTAAAGGGCCATCCCCTAAGTCTTATGTCCGGATTTACATACTTTATAATTTATATTTATCATTACTAGACGTAAGCTAAAAGTCCGGTGCATGTATGCAACAGATGCGGCGGCCACGACTTGAGAACGATGAACGCATCAGATGTGGCGGCTGAGTAAGGGCATAAGGAGGTGATGAATTGGTGCCTTGGTGGATCAGATCTAAAATGTGGCTGCGAGGAGGAAGGGGAAGAACACAAATAAGAGGAAAGAAAGAGAAAAGGTAGAGATAGGGAAAGCAAATATAAGAAAAGAAAAAGGAATGAAGAAAATAATAAAGAAGAAAGAAAAATGGATAGGAAATGAAAAAGAAATGGGTTTTGTTCCACTTATTAAAGTGCACAATATTTTTAAATATTTTGAATTGGAATTTTTATATAAGATTTAGAGTTTTGGCTAAAACTGTGAATTGTTATGGAGATACATACAAAATCACATTTCAAATAGAGAAATAAAGCTACTTTTGGATTGCACATAGTGATGTCACGCGACCTCGCGCTTTCACATGAGTTGTATTTCAAGTTTGTCGATCAAGACCGATTTGATGACACTAGGGTTAAAAACAGAAATGGAATTTTTGACCATTCTAGAGGAAAATAGGAACAAGAGCCTTTTTGGAAATATAAACAGAAAATATCGATACGAAAATGGAAACAAAATTTTTTGCCGAAAAAAATGGAAATGTGAGAGCCAGTTCTGACAGAAACAGAAATGAAAATTCCGTATAAATGAAAATGGAAATTCCGTTTTCTAAGTTAAATAATACCATAAATATATATGGCTTTATAGAAAATATCAAATAGAGTTAAAAAATCTAAAAAATCTCAACAATATTTTACAACATTTTGAACTTATGAAAATTATTTCCAGTAAGATTTTGGTTTTGTTTTTCTCAAATAAATTATTTATTTAAATCTAAAATAATAAAATTCATTAATTAAATGCCAAAAAATCAGAAAAAATCATAAAATCCGAATTAAATGCTCAATTAAAGAAATTACAAATTTTTAGTTTGTTACAACTAGGAACATATCTGGATGAAATTTGCCGCTTTCGTTTCCATATCCACTCCATTCTATTCTGCATCCATTTCCGTATCCGTTTCCGGAGTTTTTGATTTCGTTTTCATTACTGGTAAAAAATGTGGAAACGAATGTGACGAGTACTTATACCAGAGGTACCCTACAGCAAGGTCTCGGTCGGGTCCTAAGGGACCCTTCGCTTCTTGCAGTGGTCTGCTGAGGCCTTGACCAAACCCACGGTCGACTCCTTGGCCCACAAACCGGCTTTGGGTGGGACTTCCGGAGCTCGGACCGGGCGCATATGGAATCTGCGCACCTCCGACCCAGCTGTTGGTCGGGGCCCCGGCAAAGTCCCGCCTCAGCAACTCCGACCGCGTCATCGATCGACCTCGAAATTGGTCAACCACCGCCTGAACGGGACGGCCGAGCAGGGAAAGGCGTTCCTTCCCAAGGCAACACCAGAGGCGCCGTCCACACAACGCCTACTTCTGACAGGCGCACAGAGGACAGAAGCGCGCCTTCCCAACGAAGCGCCGCTAGCTAACCCTACCGACAGGCGTAGTGGTGGCGAACACCCCACCCATCATGACCTATGTGGGCACCTGTAAGCTCTGAAGACTGCAAACCGGATCGCTAAGGGATAGTGCGCCTCGCGTTTCTCTCTAGTCCCGTGTAACCTGCCCCCTCCGCTTATATAAGGAGGGTCAGGACCCTCAAGGAAGGGGGCTCTCTCTCTTTCAAAAAAAAAACAAGAACTCCCTTCGCCTACCTAGCGTCTTGCTCGCTCCTCCGATCCAAGCGATCGGCCGAGGCTCCCGAGCTCCCCCGCACAAACGAGCGCTAAGGGCCTGTCCTTAGTCCTCGCATGTAATCCGCCATACCCCGATCAACGAGATCCTTCACCGCAAACTGGAAGTAGGGACATTCAGCCTGAACCAGTATACATCTGGGACTCCTCCGCCCGATCAAATATACGTTCGAGACTCCATGAGTCAACCATCAAAGAGAAGGGGGCGCGCGGCCCCTTGACCTACAAATACGTCTGCCGGTTTTACAAAACACCGACAGAATGGAACAACTATTTACTGACCATTTCCGTTTCGTTTTCATCCAGAGATGACACCCAGTGCAATTTACGATACAAATAGACAAGGGAATTGATTTTACACGGTAATAGAGTATACAAGGATCTAGCCTCTAGGACCAGAATGTTGGTGCTGTGTTCTTAAAAAAGAAACAGGATTGCCTGATTCTTTTTTTTTTTTTTTTTTGATCAGGATTGCCTGATTCTTAACACTGAACATTGTAAGCAATTTCCTTACTTTGTCAGGAAGTACCAATCAGAGCACTTTTGATGGTTGCAGAGTACTGGACACCAAGGTAGACTTTTTCTGATTGGCTGTGAGTGCGGCATGTGGGTGGACAGATAGAGCCTGATGCTGCAGAGATATGAGATGTTGTTCAGGAATGTGCTGAGCCACGAAGAGAAAATGTGGGTGCATGTGGGGGGCTGGGGGCACTTTGCAGTAAGGAATGGAGCAGCAAGAGATTGGAGAGACTTCAAGGATTGTAAAGGGGAACTTAGATGTGGGTCAAGCATATCAACTTATGGTTCCACTTACTGTTCATTAATCCCTTTGGCTAGATTTCATTGATTTCATGAGGTATAAAGCCTCAATACTCTATAGAACAATCATTGCCTGAAAATACTTTTGATTTTCTGAAGTTATGGATGGTACAGAAACTCTCAATACTAAGACTGTGTTTAGTACAGCTCCAGCTCCACTAGATCCACGGATCTGGTGGAGCTTGGTATTCCTAACTTTACTAGATCCGTAGAGCTGGAGCTGTGTATATATTAAAAGTGTTTAGATGGGTCATCTTATTTATATTTTAGACTAAAAATATAAACTTATTTCACTCTATTTTAACCTACAAGTTTCAAATATAAGCTGAAACTAAGATCTAGAGATCTATCAAACAGGTTTTAAATTCAGCGAATATTGTGGGCTTCTCATACCAAATTTGGATAGTACTAGTAGAGAAACTCACCAGTCCACGAGCTTTGTCTATCTTGTAAACAAACGTTGGCCACCTTTGTCATCTATTTTATATGGCAACATATCCTATGCAATTAAAGTTTTGATGAAACTACCGCACAATCCTACTAAAAAAAAGTTTCAAAAAATTCTGAAAAAAAATCATGGATGTACATCTCAGCTTACCCCATCTACATATAAATTCATGATCAAATTTGTCCTGTGCTAGAAGTTACAAAAAAAAACAAAGTTGATCATAAACAGGAACTGTTCTTGTTCATGATCAAATTTGTCTTTTTTATTACTCTTAGCACAGGACGAATTTGATCATGAAATTTTATATGTAGATGGGGTAAGCTGAGATGTACATCCATGATTTTTTTTTCAAAATTTTTTGAAACTTTTTTTAGTAGGGTTGCACGGTAGTTTCATCAAAACTTTAATTGCACTGGATATTTTCCCATTTTATATGGATCCAATAACTCCATCAGCATTTTATATAGCACTATTTGTTCTATTTACTCAATCAATACAAAGTTTAGAGAGGGCGCTTCTTCAAGAGATCGGAAAAAGTAATTGAAAAAAAGAAAGATACAAACAAATTAAGAGTGAAACCTTTGTAAGGAATTGCCGAAATAGTGCTTAATTATATATATATATGTGCATTTTCCCAACCATGTCTTGCCCTTGCCCAAACAGACATGCTTTACATTGTCCTTTCAAAGCAAAAGTTAGCTCATGTGTACTTGTATAGCTTGTGGCTGGTGCTTGTCGCTTCCCTCAAGACCGGTTTAGAAAGGTAATGGCTGTTAATAATGCAAAGCAGGCACAAAGATGAGCAAATGACACAGTGATCTTAAAAGTGCGTACTGCTACTGCTACCGGTATAAAGTTGAGTTTGTAGGCTGTGGAGTATAAATTAAAGAGGGCAGGAAGATAGCATTATTTATCCAATGCAAGAATGTAATAAAGTATGTAGACATGCTCTCCCCTGATTGGTCCGACTATTTGTGAAATTTACCACCAACTTATATATTCCAACCTGATCGATCATACGCAGTGCTACATTAATCAAATAGAGGAGAATATATACACTGCTAGTTTTTCACATGGGGATGTCATGAAGAATATAAAATAGCCATAGTCACCGATGAATGATGATACCTCGAGAGCTACGTCGTGCCGAGCAAATTTTACTCTGAGGTTGGACACAATTTTTCGGAATCATGAGAACTATTTTTTGCAAAAGGGTATGATCATGTCTGGATACAATTTTATGAAACATGAGGTTTTTCTTGCTAAGGGGCTCAGTCGGACTTTAATCTGACGTGGCATGCGTGAGGGCTCTGGAATTCCTTTCCCTTTAATACAGTAGATATTACTTAATCAGATCTGTCATTTCTAACTGTTCCATGGCCTTTTCCTTGGATGAATCTTGGATGTAATACTCTGCCATTCTTTAATTCCCTTGGCTACCTTACCGTCTTATTTTTGTTAATTTCACAAAATTTGGATGCTGACAATTGGTAATTTAACTATTGATAAACCTAGCTTGCCCTCGTGAATGTTATGGTTCGTATCTAAGTTATTACAACCACTTTGGCCCTGTTTGGAACACAGGATTTCTACATGACTTTAAAGAATTCCACATGAATAAATTTTGAGAGGTCATTCTATGTATCTCTTTTTAAAAGTTGCGTAAATAACTAAATATTAAATCATAAATAGAAAGTAGATAATGATTACTTGCTGAGGGTTGTTTCTATGCATTTCCCCTCAATACAAGTTGAGCAAATCTTAAAACAACCAAGGGGGTAAATAATCATCATCTACTCTCCATTCATGCTTTAATATTTATATAACTTTTAACAGAACATATATAAAAGCATCTCTCTTACTTAACTATCCGCTTACTTCAAAATTTATACAACTTTTATCAAGAGAAAATTCATAGAAGCACCTTCCATCAATTCCAGTTCTACAAGAATCTAGGAGGGAAATCACACGTTCCAAACGTGCCTTAATTTGGTATCCATGCCCTTCAAGCACATGCTCTGGCTAACAACGCTCCTTGCTCTGAAAAGCAACGGCAGTCGCGTTCTATTTCTACAAGCAAATTGAAGCAGCTTTTGCACAGCCTTCACTTCAAAGCTTCAATTGGTCCCTTTTCTTTTGGGCACGTACGTTCGTGTCGAGGTCGCGATGCTCTTCGATTACCTCCTGCCGCTGGGCCTCCTCTTCTGTACGTCGCTGCAGGAATGAGATCGATGAGAATGGGATAGATCCCACTACTACATGGCGATATGGCATGGCACTGCAGAGCCGGTTCCGTGTGCGTGCACTCATCTCTCTCTCTCCCCCTCTGTTTGTATGGCTGGTCGATATGGAAAAGGTATAAGATTCCGATGCCCACGGTTGCAAAGTCGCATGATGCAAAAGCGCCGGGTTACCTAGCACTGTTGGGCTGGGTGGTGTAGATCGACAGTATCCATCTAGTGCCTGCAATCTCCGGTCGATCGATCGATCGACCAGTAGCGGCCTGATGCTCCATATGCTACCTGCAGCTACGAGCATATGTATACTGAAATGGGAAGATTGGATCTTTCTAAGGTTAGTTTTGTAACCGGCCTAGCTAGCTATAGCTAGTTGTCGAGATATATGCTGTGCAATATTGCTTTTGTGTAGGTAATTGGTTCGTCGGTGCAATCCAAGTGAAAATGAATTTTCATGTGTTTATCCACACATTTGTGCGGTTAGATTTTTTAGACTATTTAGATTTTTAAAATATCGTAAACATTAAAAATGACAATAGAAGCTTGAAGAAAAATTCAACTTAATAGATGTAATTGAAGTAAAAACTTTGATGCAAGAAAATTATTGAAAATAAAAAGTTGTTGGTGATTCTTAGAAATGTATCAATTTTTCATCTTGTATAGAACATATAGCTATATACCTCTATTCTTTCTCCATTAATAATTTTTTGCAACTTGTTTTGATTCAAACGAATTCATGCATGCATATACACATGCAAGATATTATATATGCTTGATTTATGCTTGTCCCATATTGGTCACTTCTCTTATTCGATATTTGTAAACTCAACGATATTGCTTCCTCACTAACACGACGATATCCCATCTTATATGATGCTAGCATGTTTGCTTTTATCGTTATCTAATCATATGAAGAATTTTTCTACCATTGTGTGTGATGTCATATCCCTCAAAGATAATGGCATATTTCTAGCTACCCAATATATATATATATATATATATATATATATATATATATATATATATATATATATATATATATATATATATAGCCTCTTTTCTACTCCCGGGAGTAATTACTCCCTATGTAGGGTTGAAAACGGATCGGATATTTTCCGACCGATCCGGATATTTTCAGATACGGATTCTGTCGGATCGGATATTTTTCGGATAGTATCGGATCGGATACGGATACGGATATTTTTTTGTCGGATACGGATACGGATTCGGTAGCTCATTATCCATCGGATACGGATACAGATTCGGATAATCCGGATAATAGTGGGTCGGATATCCGGATAGCATATGGGCTGGGCCAAGACTACTATTTTGGCCCAAAAAGGTTTTTAAATTTCAGAATTATTTTCTAATTTAGTTAATCTCTAAAGAAAGTTTTAATTATTAAAATTAGCAAACCAACTCTAAAAATTATGAAATTTTTTTGAGAATGTTCTAGTAACAATATAATGTTTAAAAATTATTTTCAAGATTTTATCATATTTTAATTTTTCTCAAAAATTCAAAAACTCCTATTCTTGATAGGAAAATATATTAAATAAATAGCTAAAATGCATAAAAACTCATAAATACATAATTTGTTATTTTAAATATAATTCAACTAAGATTATAAATTTTGAGTTATTACATGTAATTGTTATATACTTTTCCTAGAGATATGATATCTAAGTATTATCAAATATTTAGTATGTTATGTGTTTGCTTCTATTTGTATCTTTGAGCAAAGATTACCTTTATTTTGTGTTTTAATCTATGTGTATGATGAACTAATCATATGTGTGTAATTAACTAAACCTTATATAATTTTATTTGCGATATGGTATTTAACTATTGTCTAAGTGAATGAAAATGCTTATATTTGTTCAATTTTCAATAATATTTTGATCAAATCAATTAGTTATGTGTTTCATTGATTTTTATGTACAATTTAAGGGTTATCATGTTCCGATAAATATTCAAACCGTATCCGATTCGATTCAGATTCGATCCAGATCCGTGATTCGATACTATCCGTATCCGTGATTCAGATCCGGACTATCCAGATCTCAGATCCGCATCCGAGAAAAAATATGAAAACAAATATGGTAGAGCTATTATCCGTCCGTATCCGATCCGTTTTCACCCCTATCCCTATGCCGTATCTCACAACATATAGGGTATCTCGTGTGACAGAGGGTATGTACGCGTAGTATACGAGTATATAAGATCATCTAGGTGGTATGTACATTTTTTCAGAGGTGGTATGTATATTTTTTGGACATACTCCTTTTTATGTGCGTATATGAAGGTATTTGCAAAACACGCTAAAAATTATGGACTCCCTTGCAATTTTTTCATGTGGCTCACATTGGAATATCTTATAATTAGTGTATGAGGGTACCCAAAGTGATAGAGGAGTATTTCAAGTTCATTTAGGTAGTATTTCAGAGATGGGAGTAACTACACCCGGGAGTAAAAGATATTTTTCCTATATATATATATATATATATAATATATATATATATAGGAAGCCTCTTTTCTACTCCCGGGAGTAATTACTCCCTATGTCGTATCTCACAACGTATGGGGTATCTCGTGCAACGGAGGGTATGTACGCGTAGTATATGAGTATATAAGATCATCTAGGTGGTATGTGCATTTTTTCAGAGGTGGTATGTATATTTTTTGGACATACTCCTTTTTATATGCGTATATGAAGGTATTTGCAAAATACGCTAAAAATCATGGACTCTCTTGCAATTTTTTCATGTGGCTCACATTGAAGTATCTTATAATTAGTGTATGAGTGTACCCAAAGTGATAAAGGAGTATTTCAAGTTCGTTTAGGTAGTATTTCAGAAGTGGGAGTAACTACACCCGAGAGTAAAAGATATTTTTCCTATATATATATATATATATCCTCTGTATCTTATCTTCAATGCAAAGCTTCTTTTCTCTATCAGGGCCTCCCTGTCATCAAGCTTCTTTTGCTACTGACTTTTTCAACAACGCAAACGCACAACAGTCATCATCGTGGCTTTTGGCTCCTTCATCTTTGCTCTTTCTCTTTTTATTTTATTTTCTATTTTAAATTTTAGTTATTTTTTGTGTTTTGTTGGATCATACATGACATAGATTTTTTTAATATAGTTTTAGGTTGGAATTGTATACAAATCCAATTGGTACTTTTTATTTCATCTTTATTTTGAACTTAAGCTATTTAGGATTTTACTTTAGAGTTCGTATGGAATTTAAATTGCTAATTTTATTTTTATTTGCATTGTAAATTTCAGTTTTAGGTTGGTATTCATATACAAATTCAATTACTAATTTTTAATTAATTTTTTTCGTATTTTATAATTATTTTGTTGTTCGTATGGAAATCAAATTGCTACTTTTATTTTATTTTACAGGAATTTTTGTTTTTTATTGTACTTGATGCGGACTCTTTATTTTGATGTTCATGTTGAAATCAAATTCTTATTTTTATTTTTTATTCTGAATTTCAGTTTTTTATGTTGGAATTTGAATACAAATCCAACTACTAATTTTTATTTTAAATTTAAGTTTTATTTTGATGTTCGTATGGAAATCGGATTACTAATTATATTTTATTTTTATTCTGATTTTTTATAATTTTATTCTAAATTTCAATTTTATTTTTATGTTCGTGTGGAAATTAGATTACTAATTATCTTTTATTTTTTGTTTCAAATTTTTATTGTACTTGAACTCTTTCTTTTAATAGTATGTAAGTCAAATTTGTGATTTTATTTTATTCCAAATTTCAGTTATTCTTGCATTGTATATAATACAAACTCTTATATTTTACATGACACAAACTCTTTCTTTTAATCTAGACCGTTATAATCTGGGCCCACCATAATCAACGGTGTAGATCTTTCTTTTTTTCCCCGATTAATGTGAGAATTTCTTGCCTTAAGAGGGAAAGTGATGGCTTCTTTTGTATCTATTTTAATATTATAATAGATGGCACATGTGGTTATCATTAAAAATTGTGTATTATGATTAGAACATAACATAGTGTATCTTTCAGTTTGGTTTGCATGGGAATTTTCAGTAGCAAATTATATTATCATTGCAAGGTCAGATAACATGGCTGCTGATTCCCTTGGACGAATGCAAGAGTGAATTTATGTATATATGGCTAGCTAGCCACATCTGTCGAGGTTGAATTGGGCAAATGAATTCACTGTAACTCCGATGGAAACATGCATGTTACTGATGCGATAAAAGTAGTTTATCTTCTTAGCAGAACGAATCAGATACATCTTGCACAAAATTAAAGATGAGGGCCCACGTAGAGTGGTTTCTTCATATTACATGGAAATGAAAAGGGAAAAAAATACTATATATATGTAACTAGAATAGGTTAGATCAATACGACAAAATCTTTCGGCAAGCTTGGAGGTTATCTCATCATTGCAGTGTGGAGATAAAAATGTTCGATTCTTACCAGACATATAGACAAATATAAATATCTCCATAGACAACCTTAGCTTTCACGGTTTAGATTGTGCATAAGAATTTAACAATATCTACAGAGAAAATTAGCTTGTCAATACTAAATAATGATTAATAGCTCCAAATTAACTAGCGAATCAAATACATATTTCAGATTGTGCATAAGAATTTAACAACATATGCAGAGAAATTTATCTTGTCAATACTCCCTCCGGTCACAAATCTCTACTACTTTTAATTACGAGTTAGTGGCGATAGTTCGTTCTCCTCTCTCTCTCCCCTGGGCATACCTATGAAACTGATATTATCCCAATCTTCTATACATTACCGAACGGAGAAAGTTTTAATTCGGTTGGATATGCATGCACGCGTGATCTGCGGCGTATCAGACATATTTCAATTAGCCGATTTTATTCCAAATACATGACTGATTCTTTTTCCATATACTGCACGCATACAGTTTCTGAGTTACCATGTGCCTTTGAATTGCCATATGCATCATTTCTATTAAATATTTACTTGCATGTATAGATAAGATCCCCTTGGGCATGCCCACGAAAATGTCATTGTCCCGATCTTTTATATATTGGCGAACAGAGAAAGTTTTAATTCGATTGGATATGCATGCATGCGTGATCTGGGCGTATCAGACTCTTATCTCAATCAGTTGATTCTATTTCCAAATATTGCACGGCCGATTCTTTTTCCATATATTTCACGCATACAGTTTTTAAGTTACCATGTGCCTTTGAGTTGCCATATGCATCATTTCTATTAAATATTTACTTGCATGTGTAAATAAGATCATCTTTTCTTTTTATCTAATCACGTATGGACTTGATATCGGCCGGCCAGCAACATGCGCACGGCCATGCATGACGCGGATAGATAAGTTTGTTATCTCTATCTCTACTAATTCTAATTAGGAGTTGGTGGTGGTACGCCCATTCTTCACCCTCACCCTGACACGTGTGCGTTCCCATGTGGCTGAGTGGGAAGCGGACAATGGCCACCTTGGTAGATTGGATTCGATCATCCCATCGCGGGAGGTAAATGAATATGCATAACTCATTTATTGCTTTCCTTTCTCCCATTGATCTAGCATTCGAATCGGCGGTGATTGCTCCCGGTGCTTTTCTAATTGGATTGATTGGTTCCTTTCTGAAGGAAGCAGAGCTCCGATTCATGGAGTTGTGCCTCTTCTCGCCTCTTTCTCTTTTGTTGCCTTCCTTATTCGATAATTTCTTAATCTAGGTTCCATAGATATCTCCTCGATTGCTGAATCTATATAACCCCACCGCTTCTTACCTCTCCTGCAGATGTATTGAGCTTATCCGTTGAGTGGAGGTAATTGGCGACCTTCCTAATATCGTCAATGCGGCGCAGGGGTAAGTTGCCGGTGGTGGGCGGCAAGATAGGCTGGCGGCGCTGCTGAAACTTGCTACGGTGGATGATGTCAATAGGTTGAGGGAGGCGCTCGCGAGGGAAGGCGATGAGGTGGTGGAGCTGATTGATGGGCTGGGGCTATGATATGGCCAGAGTAAGGCGTACGAGCCATGCACGCTGTCGATGGTGTCAACTATATACGGATGACGCCTACCTCTTAAATGCTTTTGTGTCCATGGGTAGCAAGTGATGCCTCTCTCGATAGATCGATCGATCGATCTCGAATTATAGCTTTACAAATTTACAATCCCAAGGGTTGTGATGCTATTATTTAAGTTTGTCAAATTAAAGATAATTTTAAGCTCGAGTTTGTAAACATGTGCTTGAAATTTGTATACTTTGATGAATTGATTTAAACATTCAACCATTGCACAATCAAAGTGAACATTATTATTCAGATAAGGTTAATACTCTTTGAAAATAAATTTTTTATCACAAATTGAGTTTTTGTTGCAATGCACGGGCACATGGCTAGTAGTTATAGTTTTGGACATCGACACAGTCTCCAAAATACAACTTGACCAGTAATTTTTATTATAATATTTTTGTAAAACCTAATAAAATTATAATATTATGAATGGATTTTTGAGATAAATTTACATATATGATTTTTGTGTATCTAATTTAAATACTTAAAAGATATTAACAGTTAAAATTTCGAAAGTTTGACCGCACCTATATCCAAAATGATAATTATTTATGATCGGAGGGAGTACTAAATAATGATTAATAGCTCCAAATTAACTAGCGAATCAGACACATCTTGCAAAAAACTACTCCAATTAAAGATGAGCCTAGCTAGCCGCAGAATGATGCATAAGCCAAAGGTCGCAAACTCCTCTCCACTTGTACGCCCCTTTCAATACGGATGCTACATTGCCACGAGAACAACCCCTCAAAGGGTGCAGTTTTAATGCATGGGTGAGCTCGTGTTGCAGGCAACGGAATAGTCATGCATGTACATTGCGATAAAAAGAAGAGAAGCATCTAGCTGAGTTTCAACGCGGGGGCTGTCCAACGGGCGAAGGACCTGGAAGCCGTCCAACGTGCGCTCGGCCGTAGGATCGAGGCCCACGACTCACGCCTCATCCGCCGCCGCTCGTAATTTTTCACGATGCGCGCCTCTGCCTCGCTCTGATCTTCACGCGAGTTCGCTCGGATGGGGAATAACACACGACTCGCCCACAAGTCGGGGGACTGACATTTTTTTCTACGACAAGTTATATTTTGCAGCCAACAACATCATTAGGCATGCACCACCAATATAATCAATAGATTGGAAGATAAATATTTTAGAGTTATAAAGGAAATGTACATATAGATCCAAATCTCTCCGTATCTTACTGGTTTCAATGCCAGAATATATGAAGATGTACAAAGATATCTATCTATTAAAATAACATTTCCATCTCATACATATTTGATCATCAGAGATGATAAAATTTAATTCTTAATTCTTTATTCCTGCATCCTTTCTGAATCATCGTTTTCTGTATAGTAGGAACACATATGACCAAAATAATGTCCACCACTTGAACCTCTATTACTTAAACCTGAAATAAATAAATAAAATCACAATTAGATTATTGAACCTATATAGGATGTTGACATAGAAGGTATTCAAAAGTCTCCTTACCGAATATATTCGGATAAGTTATTGAATTGAATAGATCCAACGCAGATCCATGCATTGGAATTTGTACAGCCTGCAAAGCATATTTGGGAATAGTGATATGACTGGATCCAACATTCAAAAAAAGTAAAATGTTGTAACAAACTTACATTGTTTTCTTCCCCAAGATTACGTGTATGCTCAGACACTTCTGAAATTGCAGTCTCTTTCTTTTTTTCCTTTCCTCTTCTTCTCGAGACAACTTAGATAACGACGTGACTCTCTCCCTCCATCTCTCTTTCTTACACCGGTTGGATTTACACGTGTTGTCTCAATGTCTACCTTGGATGCTGAAATATTTGGTGCCTGCCAACCGTTGTCTTCCAAAACAAGTTCTTCCATTTTGGACATAATTTCTGATGCTTGGTTTAGAAGATGGTTATATGCCAGTTCACTCTGTGATGCAACAGAAATTATACCAGTGAATGCTCTCATCAATGAGCTATAGCGATTTGCCATGTAAGCTTCAGATGTAGACTCAATATCTGAAGTGGCAATCTTTTTTCCGCACATAGCATTCTTCGCCATCTTTTCAAAAGATACTTTTCAGGAAGTACTTTTATATCATTGAAATCTAGAGCCTTGATGATATGACAACATTGAATTCCCATGAACTCAAACTTAAGACAGGAACAACTCCAATGATCATTACATATATCATGTAGGATAGTCCGTGGCCGCCGATGTCCATCATGAACAACATAACTATGCACATTGCCCTCTATTCCGCAATCTTGTATTGTAAAGTTGAGAAATCTACCATACTCTTCTTCGAATACTTTATATATGGTTGGAGTATAAATGCATGAAACTTGTTTGAGCATATTGGAAAAGGGAACTTTAGGGGTACCTTGACTTGCCTCATGTCTGCTACCAACTCCAAATGACGGCGATCTTCCACAAGTCGCTCCCAATGATTAAAAAAATCAAGCAACCTTATTTTTGGATCCAAGTATTTCTTGATGACATTATTAATGCTCTCACTCCGTTGGGTGGATTTCATGTCAGCACAAAAAAATTGGCGACCATACACAAGTGCCCATTTCTCGCGAACTTTAAACAAGTCATCCAACCATTTGTTACTGCATAAATCATACTTTGTAAGCATGTCATGCCAAGCACCCAAAAATTCTTCTTCAGTTTCACAGTCATACATGCAATGACCGAAATCACGCTTAAAATGTTTCGAAACACTGAAAACTTGACTGAGATGTTTTGCAGCATTCTGATACATGTGCCATACACACAACCTATGAATAGTGTTTGGCAAGACATTCTTTATTGCTGCGCTCATAGCAGCATCTTGATCTGTCATAATTACCTGAAAACAAAAAATATTCAAGTGTTTAATGCAAGTCTTTCATAGCTTACAAATGTAAATATATGAAAAAGTAAAATCATCACCTTAGGAGCTTTCCCACTGGTAGCATCTAAAAGAGTTTGAAACAACCATTCAAATGATGCAATTGTCTCATCATATAACAACGCAGCTCCAAAAATCACAGTCTGTCTATGGTGATTCACACCAACAAAAACAGCAAAAGGCCGACCATAGCTATTAGTTTTATAAGTTGTGTCAAAGTAAACTGCATCACCAAAATACTCGTAGTCCAATAATGATTTGCCATCAGCCCAAAATATATTGGTGATTTGATCTTCCGTATCAAGTTGCATTGCATGAAAGAAAGATGGATCTTTTTTCTGACGCTCTTGGAGGTATTGCATTAGTGCCCCAAAGATCACCTAATGCCATATCTTGTCACGCTTTGTTCTTAGGTAATTTTGTAGTCATCGGAAGAAAAGTTAGATGTCGTTTCCGCCAACTTGTTTAGATAGAAGCTCATAAGTCTCTTTTGGCTTTATCCCTGAAGCATCAGCCAAATCACCCATCACCATTTGTGCCTTATTAATAACTCTGTGAGACTTCAATAATCTCGTTTTTGATGGGGTTGTGCACACATGATTATGCTCAGATTCAAAAGAAGTCACCTCATAAATGCCTTTATTACTCATGTTAACTCTCATATGGGCATTGCATCCAACTCTACTATCCATTCGCTCAAATTTCGGCGGATTTTTGGTTGGATCTCTTGACCTTTGTGTTCCTTCTCTTGAACAAGTGAAACACTTCATTATGCAAACATTGGCGCTATTCTTTCTATCTTCATTTTTTCTGACGCTAAAACCAACATTAAAGGCATAATCATTATAAAACTTGTATGCTTCCTCTATGGTTACAAATTCCATTCCAACTATTGGTGTCTGTAATGTTTGAAATTCTGCTGTGCAACCATCTTTTTCTTTTTCTGTTACCTCATCGATATCATCTATAAAATAAATAATTAAGTTTCATCTAAATATTCAGACAACCCAATTTATACTAGACTATAAAATAGATACAAACCTGTAGGGGAATTATGGTTTTGCATTGTCGCTGCCGTCGTTGCTTATGGCCTGCCGAGGAGGGAGATGACGGCGTCCTTGACTCCTCGCTACCCTTGAGACGCGAAGACCACGCGAATAGATTCCAGCGGTGCCTGCTCGTGAAGATCGAATTCCGTCGATGCCTGTTCGTAAAGATCGAATTCCGGCGATGTAGCGTCGCCTCGCGACGCGAAGATGGGATTCCGGTGAGGCGGTAGCGCGTCGCGAGCTCCAACACACGAACTCGCACGAAGATCCGAGCGAGGCAAGGGCGCGCGTCGTATTCTCGCGATGAGGCGTGAGGAAAATTCACGAGCGGCGGCGCATGTATTCTCGCGATGAGGCGTGAGGAAAAATTACGAGCGGCGGCGGATGAGGCGTGAGGAAAAAATGCGTAGGGACGGACGTTAGTTTCTGCGTTAGTCTCATCACACGGCAAGCATCGTGGGCCTCGATCCTACGGCCGAGCGCACGTTGGACGGCTTCCAGGTCCTTCGCCCGTTGGACAGCCCCCGCGTTGCCAAAAATGGTAGGAAAGCAAGAACCTTCCTCTAAGTACATTTTAAGGAAAAGAACTTTCTCATGGCCGTGCACTGCATTGATCCTATGCTTTTGGAGTACTAAACTACTAATAGTATCAAATCAAGGTGCCATCCTGGAAAAATGGTTTAGCTCTTCGTAAATCGCCAGAGCATCGCAATAATGGATGGCAAAAGGAAATGGTAGGAGCTGGGGGAGGGAAGAGAGCGAAAAGCTGTGCTCAATTCGTGTCTCCGCGGTAATGACAATCTTCAGCTGAACCCACAGCTTGGATTTCCTTCAGGAGAAGCTTATTGGCACGTTTTGACTTGTGAGGGAGAGAAGTTGGGAGCGAAACTCCAAAGTATAATTAACATTTATATATAGACTCTGTTCTTAATAATCTTAACCAAATGGTTGTAAGACCAAATCCAGATAACCAAGATTTCTCTGTGATGAACTTATTGTCGAGCCAAGTGGCTGGCAAGAGGACAAACAAAGGTCGATTTTTACGAGCAGATGATCTCTTAGGTTCAAGTTTACATTCGCCTAGAGCTCCAAGCCCGCAACAATAAGTTCACTAGATTGTATACGTATTCCAGGCACGAACTAGTATCTTCTTTTGACTGTTCTCCCACGTAACTCAGGCAGGCACGATCGAAGCTCTTGTCCCTGTCGGATCGTCGAATGGCATCTAGAATCAATCCTTTGTTACCTTTAAGCAACCACTACCACATCCTGCTTTCTTGCGGCGCTACTTGCGTTCATGGCGCGAAAGCTGCTCGCCGGGCACCTTACCTGGGGCTCCAGGATGGCGATTTCTCGGAAAGGCGTGTCAATTTCCTGGCCTCTTTGGTTCGAACGTACTTGAACTCTCCGGCCGTGACGCCGACGTACGTCTGATAAAGCGAAAGGCAGCGGGTTAATGATGCTCACGCACGGTGTCTTCGCCAGCTCAAACACTTGGACGTGCCTCGTGTCACGCGCGGCATCGATCGGCCGATCTGATCACGATCGAGCCTCGCGATCGATCTGTACATGTGTGCGTGAAGCGCATGAGCTTCGTGTTCGAGACCTCCGGCTTATGCAAGCGCTCGAGTAAGATTGGACGGTGACAGTCACCATGGTCGGGTTAATTGCGTTGGCTATTTTTTGCTCTTGAGTTTCACTCGCCTGCAGCCAAATCCATTGAAAATTCCCCGGTGTCAAATTAGACTAGATCAAAAAAATAATACATGTAAGGCACAGTTGTATCAGGTTTGGTTGGGTCTCGATCTAGACACCAACTGAACTAAACTGTTTAACTTGACAAGTCCATTTTGTGTTGCACAACTACTGAATTGCCCACTTGTCAGCTATATAATCAAAGCATGTAAACCTACCCCTACAATACGAAACGATGACAGATTCCCTTTAGAGCTAGAATACTCGGAGTTGGTATAGTCTCTGTGCATTGAACAGGCCCTGCAGCGTGCTCAAAATGGGGTGTTCACTGTTCAGTGCTATCTCTCGATCGAGGGCATCCAAAGTTCATCCATACACAATCATGTGATATCATAAAGTATGTCCATCTGCCTACGCTAGAAAGGAAACTATCAGATTTGGTAGCGTCGGTGTTAACTTATGGCGAAAACCATTTTAATTCCGGCGTGCATTGAGCCATGCACAGACGCAGTAAACAAGAACACAACATGATCGATTAATAAGGGATTAGCAATTTTTTTAAGAGTACAAAGTAGACATACACAATACGAGACAGAATATACACACACAACACATATTACACTTATACTATCCACGCATATACACGTATGCGTGTTTTTTACACACGTTAGAAATTTATCGTAGGCATTAAAGAACTTACATCGTGTGGGTATGTCCTTTTCCACTTTCTGTGTACACGTGTGTAATTCTAAAATTGTTGGATACCAATATCAAGTCTTGGACTTGAACCCCGGTGGACTAGGTGCACACCAGCACACCTAGTTATCTAGCCGCATGCCAACTTTGAAAGGATTAGGTCTTCTTGATATTGTTAGGTCACACATATCTAATAATAGAAGGTTGTTCTCCCAACTAGAGTAAGAGATCGAACTCTTAAATGTAGTGAAAGCTGCTTCAGTGGGTGCTCCAATAAGCATGTGATGGTGATGAAATCGCAAGCCATGCATAACATCATTCTTTTCCAACATTTAAACTGACGGGCTGCTCTATCAAGCCACTGGCCTACTTAAGTAGTAATTCTGGTGTTTCAGGACATAAATAAGCACGCTAACCATTGGTTTTAATTGGGACCTCTGCTGCAGTTCACTTACCCTGCGAGTATTCAACTTGTACTCATGGTGGTGGACGCACATAAAAGTGCCAAATAAAAAGTGCCCTTTTTGTACTGAAAACGAACACTCACCATACGGATACGGGTACCACTCTACCACATGAAAGCGAGAGCACTGCTCCGTCCACTGACAAGCGAGACGTTTATTATTCAGTATGCATGCCATCCAACATATATAGCCCGGCCCGGTTGAATTGAACAAGACTAATTTCGACTCAGGAAGCGGTTTCTGGAAGCGTGGATAATATAAAAGCTGGCAGAACGATGCCAATGGTTGTGTTTCTCCGCTGCCGCCGATGCTGTTCTCGTTGTTCGCATGTATAGTTGTCGTCAACCTTTTCAGTAGTAGCTTTTATCCCCACCCGTGTAACAAAAGTCGCGGTGTCAAAAGGCAGCAGGCCACACAGGCACACACACGAGCAGGGTCCAGGTCCATTTACCGGCCAAAAGTTGGAGCTCATGACAACCGCGTTCTTATTTAGGAGGAGGATCAGATGTAATCAACCTCGGCTTGGACAGTGACGTCTCCATCATTCTTTGGATTACTGGCATCACGGTCAGGGGCGGAGCTACAGGGTGGTCCCGGTGAGCCACGGATCACTCTACCAAATTTATTAAGCTTTTAGGTATTTTTTCAGAGGGAAAAAATCGTGGGACTTCCACCGAATTCTCAGACGCGTGATGGTTGTTAAAGCTTTTTATTTGATCATATTGTGTTTGGTATTTTTTTTATTTAAATGTTGGTATGCTGCACTTATATTGTTAGAGAAAGTTAAGCTGGACCACCTATGACTAAAATCCTAGCTACGCCATTGATCACAGTACTAGGGATAACTCGCTAGCCGGCAACTAGTATGAGTTTCTCCGGTTTCGAACGGATCTTTTGTTTTTTGGAAGGAAAGAACGGATCTTTTGTTAATAAGCATTTCCCTCTATATATAATGCCGAGCCGATCAACACAGTTTCAAGTGAAAATGAAAAGGATAATAGCCTTCCCTTGCCTGCCTGATATGGAATGTGAACATGAACAGTATATAGGGGTAGCGCGCGAGCCTCATCGAAGTATGTCATCTGTGCACAGATTTTGTGCAGCGAATCTGGGACGGTAGCGGCAAGATCTTGGCGAAATGACAACTGCCAACGCTAGTGGCACTGGTACTGTGATGATAGCACCTCATCACGTTGTACAGTTCTTTCGGTTTCACCAATGTCCAGGGCCAACTTGGAGTAGACCTGCAAAAAATGCCATGCCGGTCCCTCACTGCTGAATGGTAGGTTGGCCACTGGCCAGTAGGTTCAAGCTAGCCCGGGCCCGGAATTGGCTTTAGAAGCAAATACCAGTTTGGAAGTTGGAACCTGGTTTTAACCAGACTTGACGAAGATCATGTTCTGAGGTTGATACATTTTTCTTTTGTAGCGATCATGTTTTCTATATGTAAATAAGAAAAAAAAACTTGTCAAGACTATCGTTAAATTGAGGACCCGTTTGATACTTAAAACACCGCACAGAAATTTTATAAGATTTTCACAATAAACAGTTCACTTCCCACACGATCCCAAAAAAAAAAAAAAAATCCCGCGTTTCAAACGAAACCTGAGACAAGAGTCCATCGCATTGAACCATTCGTGAAAGGGTTGTTTGCTTAATTAGTTACTACTCACTTTAGCTAAGCAAAAGTGCGGTGTGCCTCATGTTGTGATCGATCGCCGCTTGCTTGCTTAGAGTAGTAAAGAGAGGCACAGAAACTACGGCACCTCATTCCGTTCCCCTACTTTTGTGGAAATCATGGCGGATGCTTACTATAGACGCTATGTGTTATATATCCGCCCAACTTCTCTTCAGCGTACTTCGGCGTCAACCCACACATCTGCAAGTCGAACTGATCGATAATCCGCTAGGGCCCACGTACAATTAAACACAGTTCTTCAAAAGCTCGATCGTGAAGCGAATCAGACGAGGAAAGCAGCGCACCGACGTTTTATTGGAACACCGGACGTACATGCGTGGAAGAACAAAGCGGCACAAGCAATTTGCCGTCCCCAGTCGAAAGCACGAGCGGCGTCGCTCTCAACGTGACCGGACCGGCTCGCCCGGCCGTGCGCGCCTCGCCAATTCACCGTCACCGGTGCGCGCCTGACCTCACCTCACCTCGCGCAGGCACGCGTGCCTAGCCGGTCCTAACACGCGCGGCAGGTTGGCTTGGCCCCACTCGGCACCAAAGGCGCACGAGCCATGACGCCGAGGCGTGCGTGCGTGCGTGCGTGGGATATTCTTACGGCGGAACGGCGTATGGCTCGTGAGATCCCACTCCCGCCGCGGGATTCCGTGCTTTCCGTTTCCGTCGCGCGCAGCCTCCCAACCGCGCGGTGACAAAGCCGCGCGCGCGCCCCACAGCCACTGTACGCGACCGCCCTTGGACTCGTGCGGTCGCCGGTCGCTCGCGGTAGGCGTCGAGCTCTCGGTGCGGTGTACGTACTACAGCACGCGCGCGGTCCAGCTCGTTTCTAGGCGCACCGAACGGCGACTGCACGGCGCCACGGCCCACGGCTACGTACGTAGCTTCGTAGCATTACTGGAGCTCGATGGATGCATCGCCGGTAAGGTACTTCGGGAAGGATCCGAGCATAACCTTCGGCCGGTCGGGAGCACAACCCAACTGGCCAAGTCACATTATGGTCTTGGCGTAACAATTGGGGCACCGCTTTCTCCAGAATCAAACGGTCATTGGCCCATAACCGGTGCCGCTTCTGTTTTTTAATGTGTCATTCTGACGGTAAATTTTGTTTCTAAATATATGTTGCTACGGTTTTGAGATAATTTTTTACTCTCAGTTTCGCTATATTTGTCTATAACATTAGGAGTATCCGTTCCACTATATTTGTCCGTTGTTATTGGAGAGTTTTTATCGCGGTCCAAGTGTTGCTATGATGGTGGATAGCTTTGAAACAATATTGCGTGATGTAGTTTGCATGACGGTTCCTTTGTCTTTTTTTGTGTGTGTGTGTGTTTGGTGTGTACACCCTAAATGTAGAGAGGCCGTGAAGTCTTCTTAGTTTAATTGTATCACCTTGATGTAATTCACTAAGATTTATAAAAGCTTCCTTTATCGAAAAAAAAATTCGTCCGTTGAAGGAATATAAAGTATAGATATTGTAGTTTTTCTTCTCTCAGCCTTTACTTAAATGATTGGTAGATGGGTTGTGATATATCATTTAATAGGTGTATGCATGTCATTTCTCATTAAATATTTTTTAGATTTAATCCTTGTTTAGTCCATACACATGTGGACTGTGGACAAATATAGCGAAATAGAGGAAGTACCCTTTTTTTTCTTTGCATCTCTCTCACATTTATTATTTCTAAGGTACATTTTCTATGGACTAAAGTAACTTACGGACACCGGCCGAGAGCAATAAATAAGCTAATAAAAAAGTTATATAGTCTTTTGTATATAAGTCTTAGTTGTAGTGTAAAATCCTTAATGATATCTATTAAAGAATAGATCAATGGAGTAATAGATGGGGTCAATTAATGCATATATTGCGGCACAACACAAAGGCTTCTGTGATACAGTATGATGTGACCGTGTGATTGACACGAATCAATTTCTATAGAAAATTGTAAGGAGTAGTCTAGTGTTTTCTCAAACTGGCATTTAGATAGACAACATTTGGTTCTGAATTTTTTTAGGTTTTTTTAATAAAAGGATATATTAGATTGATGCACATCAGTTAGCTACGCTAGTGTCTAGCTAGCTTGCATATTAGTAATTGTCATCATGGAACATTCTTGCCATGTAATCATGCCATGGTAGATTTTGCCCAGCTCGAGAGGCCATGCTTCCTCGCATGGTCACCGATCACCGGCCACTGGGCCAAGCTTAGATCACGATCTCAATTCCCTCCCCCTTCGACCACAAGTTCATAGGCTCCGATCGCGACCTCCTCCTACACAATCGTGATTCTCTCTTCTTCTCCCATGCAATCAACTGGCTCAGCTAGGGTCCATGCAGGTATACACGTAACGAGTCCATCTCAGGGGAACGAACACAAGACGGTGCTGCAAGCAAAAGAGACGAAAGCAAAGACGAACACGCACGGGGGGCGCCGGCACGTGTGAACGGGGCGCCCGCAACGGCATCTATCTCAGGAATCTTCGTCGGCCCGAGTGGTCATCCGTCGGGTACTTATGCTTGATGCCGATGCCTCTGCTGCTTGTGCTCGCCTGCGTAATCTCGTGTCACGTTCGTGCGTTGGACGCCGGGCGGGCGCCGGTAATGCGGCCAAATCAAGCGTGTAGGTTTGCTCCGGATGGACAAGGATGGCGAATTAACTAGCGTCGGTAGGCAGTGGCGTCTGCTGGTTATCGCCTCCGATCACAAATACGTATTATTTTGGACATCGATATAATCTCTAAAATATAACTTTAATTGCTAATTTTTATTATAATATATTTGTAAAACTTTCCAAACTTTGAATATCAGTGTCTTTTTAAATATGTAAATTAGATATATAAAAATCATATTTCCAAACTTTGGGCACCGAGAGCAGCAGTGCTCAACCGCACGTGCGAGCTTGGCACGCTTGGTTTTGGGTTGGGGGCCCGTACAGTCGTTGTACGACCGTGGGGTCTTCACAGGATGGGATGTGGCGACAGAAACTTGTGTTTAACCAGAGTGGTATAATAAAACGCTGTAGGGTGGCTGGAGAATGGAGATCGAGGTGCCCGTGTGTGGTGTGTCCCATCCCGTGTTCATAGCGACGTTTTTGCTCGTAGATTAGGTGATAAAGGTGACGCATAAATTTGTCGAGAAGGAACAAGGTGCTGCTCTCGAGGCGTACGCTTTTGTTTGCTCCAGAGATGTCGAAGGAGAAAAAAAAACCACAACAGATCATTGATTTTTGTTTAGTACTAAAGTACTCCTAAATGATTCGTATGAACTCTTGAACTTAGGGCCTGTTTGGTAGAGCTTCAGATTTCAGATTCACCTGAAATCTGAAACTTATAGGCTAAAATAAAGTGAATTAAGTTTATATTTTTGGTATAAAATGTAAACAAGATGATCTATCTAAACACTTTTAATGTACTCACAACTCCAACTTCACGAATCCGGTGAAACTAGAATTTTCAGCTTCACCAGATTCATGAATCTAGAGAAACTGAATCCCTGCCAAATACACCCTTACTTAACCCTGTCCGGCCTTTATGAACATTGAGAAAATTAAGGGGGTTCTAAGGAAGACAAGCACATAGAGATCTAAGGAGTGCAATATAGAACCACTGAGTCCACGATTGGAACGCCAGAATTTTTTAGGTGTTCATGTGTTTCAAAAGAGGTCTAGAGAACTTTTAGGGAGGACTAGACAAGTTTAATGAGGACCATGCAGTGGTTTATCCATATTTATGATGAGTAATTGATTATGTTCAAACTTGTGGTTTGAGTGTGAATTGTGTTTGCATTAATTTGAAGCAATTTCAAGTGCTATCAGTGGTGAGCGGTACTACCGATCCTAAGGGCAGTACTACCGGCTCTGTGGCACTACCAATCTCTAGTAGGCGGTAGTTATTTTTCAGAGCGTGTATTTGGGTTCAGACAGAGTTGTTTACTGGTCCTAGGTTGGTGGTATATCAGAGCAGTACTAACGGCCCTAGGGTCGGAAGTACCGATTTTTTCGATGAATATTTGCTTAATTGTTTTGATTATATGATGATTATTGCATACTTTTGCGAACAATGCTACGTGACGGTTTGGTAGTCTATGTTGGTTGCAGAACTTCGAAACTAGGCCATAGTGATGCAGAGGATAACGGGACTAGGCTAAGAGAGTTGAGTTCCAGATGGTTAAGATAACGCCCAAGATGACTGAGACCGAGGAGTTATCGCAAGCTGGGAAAATAAGAAGCTAAAGCGTAAGCTATTGGGGATGGACATTGTCGGTGTATTCTATACCGGGGTACTCTCTCCATCGCTGCCAGGTGGGACCGCACACGTAAGATATAAACAGAAGAAAGTCCTGTGCAAAGGACTCAACATACTGAAGAAACGCTTGATGGCCGACCAAGTCCTAAGCACGGGTGACCAAGACACGTGGCCGCTTGCGCGGGTGGCTGGCCGACCAGGTCCCAGGCCTGGGCGACCAGATCATGACCGCTGAAGACCAGAACACGTGGCTGCCCGACGAGCAGTCGGGCAACCAGACCATGTGACTGTCCGACGAGCAGCCAGCCCATTACCAGCTGACCACGCAGACAAGGCCAGGAGCCTTCCGCCTGAAGCAATCGCTAGGATCACAACGTATCATAGCCATTAAATGCGCATGGGAGCCATTCAATGCGCGAGGAGCCGTTGCAGTGCGCCTAAAAGCTATTAAATAGGCGTGGCTCCCTAACGCCATGATGACCTGTCCCTCTGACTGACCCAGCTTCACCAATTCCCGTTCCATCTACACCACCCCAGGCAAGACGGGGTGATGTGTGTACCAGGCATTCATCATGCAGCGTCCGAACCCCTCCTCTCGGGCGGTCCGAAGACAAGCGGCGTTAAGATACGGTGTAGACAAAGGAGCTCCGAGGGACAGTAGCGACAGGACTAGACACAATCAATGTAATTAATGTAAAACTACTCCCTCTGCCTGCCCTAGCTAGTCCTGGGAGTATATAAGGGCGCTAGTGTGCATGAGGTAAGGGGAGGTCGGTCATAAACTCAGATAACGGAGATCGATCAGTTCACAACGACGAGCAAGCAGAATACTAGAGCAACACGAGCTTGAGCAGGACGTAGGGTCACATTACCGCATTGGGGCCCGAACACAGGTAAATCTGTGTGTTCCTTGTGTGCTCCCTATGTGTTCTTGAGCTTTCTGTCCTGCTCATCACACGAAGAGAGTAGAGAAGAGAACCGAGAGTGACGCAGCTGCGAAGACCCCCTTACCGAAACTCGGTTATACACTCGAACCAATACTATCCAGCACAAACACACCGATAGACATGGTAGGCAATGATATAGACCGAGACTACGCTTAGGGAGGAACCTAGTTCTGGAACGGTCAAGGAAAACAGAAGCGTCATGGTCAAGCGGACAAGAATATGTGGTGTGTCAAGTGGCTTGGGCCCATTTGCAAGTGAGGATGGTTCGGAGAAGTTTGAATGCATGAGAAATTTGGTGGGAAATCATTGGGGCCATATTAGGTCCAGCCAAAGAGGGCACGGTTGCAGGCTCGTGGAGTGAATTAGAGCGTCATGGAGAATGCCACTTTGAGAAGCATGCATGTGAGTGAGTAAAACAATTATGTGTTGGATTAACGTGTTAGCCCATGTTAAATATGAGTTGTATCCACTTGATGTCTAGGTTTTAGGGTTTCTAGGGTTGCTTCCTCTATATAAGGCCTTGAAAGGTGAAGAGGGTGGTAAGGAAACTGGAGACATTAGGGACACAAGGTGGTAGAATAAGTTATTTGTGTGTGAATGTTCCTTAGGAACTTTGCCTTCCTATGGAGAGGCTTTGTAATCGTTTTTTTTTTTAAACTGAAGTAGAAATCAAATTCATGCTCAAGTTCTTTCTCAAGTTTTTGTCTCTCTTCTTGCTTTAGTCTTTCGATTCATCTTGGTTTCTTTCTCTCTTAATCTTGGTTTGCCAAGGATAATGATTAATGGATGAATCTTCTATAGATCAGATCCTAATCATCTAGGTATGTTTTAACAAGATTTCCATAGTTCTAAAAAAACGGTTTTAGCTTAAGAGCGAGGGATTCATGATGGATTGTGTTCTTGAACAGTTGAGAGCTATTTCTTTTGTGTTCTTGCTTGTAATGACATGTGGGAGATCATTTAAGATCATTTTAACCATCAAATCTCCACAAGCAAGCTCACGATGAAGTTTGTGCATTTTGCCTGTTTTTGGTGCAGCCTTCTCTAAATTTTAGAAAGGTCATAATTTTGATGTCAATCCTTATTATTAAAGATCGGAATAGATTCCTAACATCTATAAGAATGTGTATATAAAGTTTCACGAGATTTGGATCAGTCGATCAAAAGTTACATCGAGTTTTGATTTTGAAATCGTGTTGATATTTCTATTCATCCCCTGTTTTTACTGTTCATTCGATATGATTTCCACTGCTCATTCGACGTGTTTTTTAAAGTTTATTAGACCTAATTTCACTATTCCACTGCTCATTCGACGTGTTTTTTAAAGTTTATTAGACCTAATTTTTCTATTCATCCAGCCTATCCATCTTGATTTCATGATTCTTCCGACCTGTTCATCCTGATTTCACTGTTCATATGACCTACTCTTTTTAGCTAAAGAGGTGGTCTTAATTTTGAGAGAAATTTTATTTAGCTCCTATTCACCTCCTCTAATCGCCGTTTTAGGTCCTACACTTAGGCATCACATGTAAATTACTGCAATGAGTACAATGAACAGGTCTAAGACCCATCTAGTTAAAAGTGAAGTGCGAGCTTTATTTCCTAATTTCCTAGTAAAAACATATTCTCTAGAAACTGATTTCTAGTCCCTGTGATCCCAAAGGCCACTAAGCAAACAACCACAGCAGATAGATTAGAGACATAGGAATAAGCTAAAATCTAGAGAACCTCTACAGGGTCAGGAAGGGGAATTTTAAACTTACAGATAGCATTCCTATAATTCAGCCCTAGGCTTTTTTCAAAAGCAATAGTGTTGCACCATTTCATTCCATCGGTGATTGATCCATTCCACGGTAGACGTGCACCTGGAGGCAATTAGCTAGTCGCAGGTTATTATTTTTGAGCGCTAGCCAGTTTAGCCTTTCGAGGCAGGGAAAGATAGGCCATAAAATGGGATCCTGCTGCTGTAGGGGCAATTGCAACCTCGAACGGTAGCCGGTACCTTTCGACAACTCAAGGGTCAACTCCTAACGGCGGTGGAATTGGAATCCTTCTCTCATAAAGTATCAAAAGGTGCTCTTAAAAATACCCAAAAATAAACTTTCTTGCGTCAAAATACACTAATGTAGTACCACTACCAACGAATTATTACTGATCACTTTTCGCAACTGAATGTAATGGTAAAGCTCAATAGCTCATATGGTGATCGGTACGATCGAATTCGTGTGCGCATTGTATACACAGTCTAGCAAACAACGGCTGGTCTGACTAAACTTCAAATCGTGTGCAGGACCCACTTGTCAACTATAATTCGAATGCGAATTTACTCGAGTCCATATATAGCATCGTTCATCAGGATTACAAATAGTATGACGAAAAAGAATAGGATTACAAATAGTATGACGAAAAAATATACTTTATCAAAATTACAAATAGTATGAGTATGTAAACTACAGATCATCCACGTGCATAAAAAAATTGAGCGAAAAAGAATATGACGAGAATGTTCATCAGGACGCTAAAGTAATTAAGATATCTCCACTGCCTGTCGTTGAGTTTCGAATGAAAAGACGAACTTGTGCATTTAGCCCCATTAGTTTAGCCAATTATGCAGCCCTAGTTGTTAAGCGCCGATTACAATAAGAGAGATTTTACGGTGGATAACATAGATAGTAAGTAGTGGTAATAGAAATTAAATATAACAATCTATTCCTAAAGGGTATTTTAGATTTTTTCTATCCATTCATTAGGGGTATTTTACATTTTTCCTAATTTGTACATAGTTTTGAGTTCACCGAATACTCATTCATCTGTCATTCATCAGGATCATAAGACGTATTTTACTGTAGAGGACAAATAGTATGACAAATTTTTTTACCCTTTTACCCCTCTCTGAATTTTACTACCAATACTACAGGTAGTAGTATAACTAGATCTAAATTGATTTCAATCATTAGATTTAAAAAAATAAATAGCTTATATTAATTTTAATCCATTGTAAAAGATCTCTACCATAAAGCTCGGATGGGCAGAGCGATCGCTGACGAGATCACGTCATGGGAGGGGCTAGTTGTCAGGGCCAACAAAGCGGTAGAATAAACACACGGCCGATCAGTGGCTTGCCTTGCGCCGTCCAAGCATCCGCGCTCCCACAGTTGATTTGGTTAAATTTCTTGTTATATAATATTCGGATTTCAAACCATATGTAGTTGCGGGATTCATAGATACGATTTGCCCCTATATTGGTGAATGCTTGCAGTGGTAACATCACAAGGATTTTTTTTACATCAGTTAATAACACATAATATGCCTCCTGCTGCCGAAAGTCTAGATCTCCAGTTAATTAACTAGCCATGATGCACATGACATTTTCATGCTGCCACTATATATAGCACTAACCGTTCCATTAGGGGAGGCCATACCATAAATGGTCAACTCTTCCATCGCAGGCAGGGGAAAGAAAAAATATGTGCCCGTGCTTGATGACCTAATGATGCCGCAAGCCCTCGTTGGACTTCCATTCCGAAAAGGTAAAATCTTTCACATTATTTGCTGCTCAATGTACACCAAACCTTCTTCCCCATATTTGCAGATGAGGACGGAAACCTCACACAGTCTGGTTCTCTCTTTCTGATAAAATCGATCAATTATACGGCTCTGTGAATATAAAAGAACATGGTAGGTCATAAATATTTCGTAGGAAATTTAACCAACCAGGACCTCTCTTTCTCACCTTGGACCTGAGTATGGTTCACAAAACCGCGAAAAACCGCTTAAAAACCGTGGTTTTCGACCTTATCGCTCCGGTTCGAGATCCAAAACCGCTCGGTAAACCGTTCTATTTTTTTTAAAAAAATTAAAAATTAAAAATTTTTGAAAAAAATTATGTCAACGGTTTTTCGTAAAAAACCGTGATTTTCGTCAAAAACCGCTCAAAACCGTTTACAAAGAACATTCAATTGGACGGGTTGGTTTTTTGAGAAAACCGAACGGTTTTTCGCGAAAAACCGCGGTTTTCGATTTTTTCCCCAAATTTTCTTAAAATTTCAACTCTTTCGGTTTTTGACGGTTTTTACGAATGGTTTTCGCGGTACGGTTTTGAACCCTGTACCTGAGAATTAAATTATATATATATATATGTGTGTGTGTGTGTGTCATGTTTGAAACTACTTTAGCTCCGCTTCTTCCCTTTGGTAGCTTGAAGCTGCACCAAATGGCTTGCTTCTCCATAGTCGAAAATTAAAAGCTATCAGCCCATTTGTACTAAGAGAAGCTAAAATCTAGTGTATGATAGTTTCCTACGGTTTTAGTAGGTTGGAGTTCTGACGCCACTAGAATTGAAGAAAATTGCCTCCTTTTACCAAATATAAAAACTCAAACCCCACACTCCTCATACACATTCTTTACCTGCATCCCTCACACCTAAATGCCAGCCTGTTAAACACCAAATCTCCTTAGTAGCTGCAACCCAACTGAAAATTACTTCTTAGAAAAACTACAACTATACAAAATGGACCATAAACTAGTTACATGCATGATATAAATCGTTGATCACATGCCATATAATTGGGTGGGTGCACCCGATGTGTTTCCAGCAAAAGCTTCCTAAAACGAACTCCAGAACAGACCCAGCCCATCCACCTACCACCAGATGTACATGTTCTTATTTAAACAGAACCAAATCAGTGCCAATATAAAAGCGCATTAAACTAATGAAGCAGCATACATTAATTCCAATACTATATGGCTCAAGGTTAAAATAGGTCATAGCCTTTGCAGAAGGCCTGTTAGCTTCAGTAATCAAAAGAGATCTTAGAGCCGTTTTACAATCTTATAATTTACACCTTCGAAGTCCTAAATCCCAAGGCAAGGCATATCAATTAGTAAACAAGGAATGAACATGGAGATCAAACAAGATGCATGTGTGTTAACAACCTTGATCTGGGTCATGTACCACCTTAGAATTAAGATCCCAAGGTTCTAGAGGAAGATTTGAATTCAATGCCATCGCCAAGACTAGGAAGAGAAAAATTTGCCAGTCTAGAGAGGCGAATTTAATGACAGGTGGAGTCATGTTGTTCAACTGTTCCTTCTAGTTCCTATCAGATGTCCTCGCCAAAAAAAAAAGG
This sequence comes from Guadua angustifolia, assembly GCA_036346375.1. NCBI lineage: Eukaryota > Viridiplantae > Streptophyta > Magnoliopsida > Poales > Poaceae > Guadua > Guadua angustifolia. Next base: position 33,433,498 of record CM070509.1, on the reverse strand, counting down.
TTCCTATCAGACGACCCTCTAAAAAGATACTTGGAATAGTAGTACCCGCATTTCCATGCATATAGGCGAGGTAATTTGAGCTAGCAGGTAAGATTCATGATCCATCCGTCATTGCTAGTTACTTTGTGCTAGTCTAATAAATCCACAGAGGAAAATGAGCTAATGTACATTGTCATGTAGTCACTGTGAACAGCAAAGTCATACAATGCGCATCATCAATATCATGGTGGTCGAAAAGTATGCGTCCATCTTCCCTTTTCAATTGGACCCTGATTTGAACCGATTGACCGAACAATTGGAGTGCGGTATGTCCTATCTTTAAAAAGTTAGATCATGTTTAGAGCGCATGATTTATATATAAATTTTTTAAGAGATAATTCAATTTTCTAAAATTGGAGCATGTTTGGAAAGCATTATTTCTATCGAAATTTCACAAGAGACAGTTCAATTTTTGTAAGGAGAAAGTACCTACATTCCAAACAAGAGCTTCTACACTCCAACGTTACAGCGGATCCAACTCAATTCCATCCCATCCCATGGACAAAAATGTCATGTATTTTCCTGCCTCTAATTGTATGCCTTAAACGAACAAGAACAAAAAAAAAAGAGCAAGGATATGGTGTTCCGAAACGGACGGCTGCGATGATGCCCACCCGCACCATGGACCCCAAGACCAGGCGCACGCTGTTGCCGTGCATCCCAGGGCCGGGGTGACGTCCCCGTGCTGCGCATCGCGCCGCCCGTTCTGCGGAGCGCGCGGTCCACACGCGCCCCTGTAGGCCGAGTCGAGGCGACCCCCGTAGCCAGCCACCCTACAAAGCGTAGCTGACCTTAACTAACTGCCATCTCCTTGTCGGATCCGCGCCCGCTAAGCTACGCCACGTCACCCGGGCGTTGCTGGCTGCGGGTACCCAGGGGCCAGGGCTGCTTCCTCCCGGGGGTATTTATAAGGCGCCCCGAGTTAAGAACAAAGCGTTGAACACCTTAACGCCATTACAAAAGCTTCGTGAGGGGGAGAGAGAGGGGAGGCGTACAGAATTGAGAGGCTAGTGGGTAGTGGTCTAGTGGAGTGGTAGCCTGGCGATGTCCCGAGAGATGACAGCGGTGGCGGGGGGCCTGGGGTCTCCGGTGGCGCCGGCCGCGGCGCCGGAGGTGGCGGCGAGGGACGCGGTGATTGGGTGGTTCCGGGGCGAGTTCGCAGCGGCGAACGCAGTGATCGACGAGCTGTGCGAGCACCTGGCGCAGATCGGCGGGGCCGAGTACGACGCCGTGTTCGCCGCGCTCCACCGCCGCCGCCTCAACTGGTTCCCCGTCCTCCACATGCAGAAGTTCTACTCCGTTGCCGACGTCACCACCGAGCTCCGCCGCGTGGCCGAAGCCCGCGCCGCTGCAGCCGCTGCCGCGGCCTACTCCGAGGAGGAGACCGCGTCCACGGTGATCCACGAGCCCATGGACGAGCTCGCTGCCCTCGTCGCCGAGCCCGAGCCTGAGGCGGAGCCGGAGCACTGTCCGATACCGCAGGATCCGGCAGCAGCGGAGGTGAATCCTAACTGTGCCGTCAGCCCCGACCACGTGCTGGACGGGGAAGATTCCACCGGAGATTCGTCGCAGCCGAAGGCCTCCACTGAAGACGACGCCGTTGCTAACGGACGTAAGTACAACCATCTCTATAATTAATCATCCCATGCTCATGTTATTTACTCTTGTGGACCACAAATTTACGGGGCTTATTCTTTAAAATAGTTTTGTCAATAAATATAAACTATATTTTATATTTTAAAACAAATTTCTGTGATATTCCCTTTATTTCTCTAATAAATATATACCTTTATATGCATGTATTGAGTATAATGCTTAATAACAGTAATTAGGAGTAATTTAATTATTTTTAGTATCTTTTTAGTCTCTATGATAAGGCAAAATACATCTTAAAAACGTAGGCAGGAGCCCTGACTACTGAGTTTTTTTTTTCTCTCGTTAGTTCGTCGTTTGAATCGACCTCCAGTTTTGGTCCGCTTCGCAAATTTTGGATCCGGCCGTTAGCTGTGGTCTTGTCCTCAAGTTTTCCCTCCTAATCTCGTAATTTGGGGTAACAAAAAAGGATTAAATTAGACTTTGAAATGACGCTTTAGTAGTTATGGTACTATTTCTACAGCAGCATGGTTAGTAATGTTGGTTCAAGGAAGTGGCGTACGTGGTCCATCAAGCCTGGGCGGTTGTGGGGAAAAATTGGAGCTCGAGGGCCAACAATTCCGGGCTCCACCAAATACGGAGCTATTATTCCTCGCCGTAGAGGATCGGACGGCGCGCAGAGCTTTGCCCGGTCAGTCCTGCCCGTCCGTGCCGGCGGCGGCGCCCGTGAAACGGGATCACGAGGCGGCTGACGCTAACACCCTGCCGCTTTCTCTCTACACCCCCGTCCAGCTCGCAGGGTCGCGATTTTGCCGGATTACCCTCCTCCCCTCTGCACTTTTTTTTCTTACGGTTAGCACCGCGCCCACCCCTGCAACCCTTTCTTCCCCGGTCCCATGGAAAGTACCAGCACGGCAGCTGCTAGTGACCAATCAATGACAACGCGCGCGCGGGGTGCAAAACGTGCCGCGCTTCGCCGTGACGGGGAGTTTCACGCCTCCGCGGCTCCGCGCCTTGTCCTTCTGGCCCCGCGCGCGGTTGTTGGTCTTCACGGCCCAGCGGCCTCGAGGGCATCGTCCTGTGTTGTAGTCTGGTGAGCGCACCAGCCTGGGGGTTCCATTTCGTGCTACCAAGTACCAACCCCAATTGGCTGTAGCCTTGTAGGCGTAAAATATTTGGGGTGCACGTGTTTAGCATGTGTCCGTCTGAGATTGCCAGATTTGGCGACGGTGGTCTCGACAAAACTTGGGCCCCTCCTCGCTTGATCGAGGGGTGAGCACTCGAGTGGTGGCACCAACCTTGCTGAACATCCCTGCTTTGAAGTCGTGTTTAACTTGCGGTTTGTATTTTTTGGGTGCTTTTACGGTGTTGTATGTAGAGTGATACAACATTTGTTTGCGTATGCAGTCTTGTAGCGTAACTGGGTATGGTTTACCATCTTTGGCTTTGGGCTTGGATGATGTATATGGGTTTTGTCGCGAGGCAAGAAAATATAATATAATAGAAGTTGAAAAATCACAAAAGCTCTTCTAACAGAAGAAAGTCAAGAAAGCTAGATATGTCTAAAATATATTGATATTCAGTGTCGAAGTGTATGATTTGTCATCTTCGTCACGGGCTTGAGTGACGATCGATGGATAATTTTTCTGGTGGTGCAAGAAAGCATAATGAATTAACGTTAAAATGCCAAGAAAACTCTTCTAGAAAAGAAGAAAAAAAAACCAAGAAAGCTATTATTGTAAGGATGATCATGTTACAAACTCATACTCATCTAATTTTATCATTTCAATGGAAAGTTCTTCAATCCTCATCTAGTATTATCATTTTCAACTTTCCCTCACTCTCACTAGTCACCAGTAAAAGTGAAAAAAGTGCTTCTAAAAAGTATTAAAATAAATTTTGTCCCTGAACCATTCTACAATTTTATAACTTGGCTTTTAAAAAAAACCACGCATGGTTTTTCAAGATTGAGAAAGTAATTTTATTACGATGCTGAAATCTGCTTCCAAGCAAACGTCCTTCTTGTAAAGCCCTCGACCCTCCAGGACGTTTGGGGAACATGCTGTGCAGCAGGGAGCGTGGCGCACGGAATAAAACTCCTCCGTGCCAGCGTGCATCTCATGAGGGGCAGGCCAGGTCAGGCGGCGTTGGTGGAGTCCGCCGCCCACCGCGACGGCCCGTCTGATCGCAATCAAACGGAGCCAGAGGCGCGAGTTAGAAAAATTAACTCGTGCACGCGTGCGTTTCCCACAGCCTGCACGTGTCCAAGACCGGGTGGACACTGCACGATAGCACGACCCAGATCGGGTTCGAGAAGCCAAAATTTCCGGCCGAGGCTGGATCTGGTGCCGTGCCGATCGGATCGGTCGCTGCTCCTGCTCCTGCTCCCAGCCTGAGCTGTACATGTGGCGCTGCCCATCGGCCGCTGGCTGGTGGGGCCGGGCCAATCAATCTTGTGGTAGGTGGATCCCTCCTGGCTGCGAGCCTGCGCTTCTTCTCGTAAGAACGCCTTGTCTTCGCATGGCGCCATCCGTCATGACTCATGGCTGTTCGCGCGCTAGCCGGCTGCGGCCTTCTGGGGGAGGTGTGGAAGGGGCGCATTGAAATTTTGGAGCTCCTTACGCACGATTTGATTAGCTTTTCGATTTGGAACTGATAATTTAGGTTAGAACAGCGTAGCCAGTGTATTGTGTGCGCGCGCGCGTCTACGTTCAATGGTTGCTGATCTGATCATGTCTGCGATTTGTCGAGTGGCTGCTAGTCAGCACCCTTTGCAACTAGTCTGGGTTTTTAAAGATTTTCTGCGTTCCTTCCAAATTGACAACTGAAGGACAACTACCATTTTCAAAGTGAGGAGAAAAAAAAATCTTGTGTTTCTTGTGCGTAGGATGGACAATGGCGAAAAAGGAGGAAAAAGTTTTGCTGTGCATAGAGTGGGCTAATATCATCATCTTTGTACCTTGTCTTCTCCCAATAATTGAACACGTATCGGTCCCTGCTTGGTGCTCGCCTTGACCCCACGCTTATGCCCACGTACCATGTACACTTGATCCAACTTGAGGGAAGAATCTCCCGTTTACACTCGCTTCTCTTTTTTTTAATCCATGCCTAGTCCATGGAAAATGACACGAAAAGGACTGCAGCTTTGGGAGTCCTCGACACAGGGTCATTTCTTCCTGTGTTATGATGGGGATTTTGGAAGATCGAATGGAACTACAGCATGCTTCAATGCTGCACGACAAAGCAGGAGGTGACAGAACGATTCGTGTGAGTGCGAATGGGCGGTAGGCTGGACCTTTGGTGCCGCGTGATTGTGCCCACTGACGAATCCTCCGTGAAGATCTAATTATGTTGCGAGAAAAGCTCAGATAAAGCACATTTTATATTTTATTTTATTGAGAGATTTACGTGTCCATGAACCCGCAGCTGCTTGCTTTCAAGATCAAAGAAGACCTTCATTTGAGGGAACAAGCTTCTACTCTCTAGCCAGAGGCAGAACTAGCAGTGGTGCCGGGTACGCACTGGTACTTCCAAATTTTGGAAAAATTCATAGGGATCAGCTCTTCTTTGATGCATGGTAAGGTGAAGGAAGAGAAGAACATGGTGGCTACAGCTTGAAGAAGACTTGTTTGTGCGTGTGCTCTATCTTGGACCATTCTATATCTTAGTGGGCTACTAGTTGAACAATTTGAACTGCTAGCCTGCTTAGCGCTAGTACTGGCCTTTACACATTGGAAGACCAAGATGGTGACTCGAATACTCGAACGGTGAGGCATCAACTTGACTTGACACAAGCCTTAGACGCTAGACATGTGGCCACGACAGGCGTGTGGAGCACTCTCACGGGGTGAGTGTGCTAGCAATTTGGCAAGACGAGATGTCACGATGCACCATGGCCAAGCGCAGCCACGCATGATTTGGCTTGCGGCACGGCGTGTGGAGTGTCAAGCATACGGCAGACGGCACGGTACAATAGTAGAAGTCAAGCAAGCTATGGCCCACGGGCAAGCTTCGCAAGCCACAAACAAGAGGGCCAGAGCCCAGATTCCGAGACGTTAGGGGGGGTAGATGCCGAGGTAGAGGGCAAATCACAATTCTCTCGAACTTAGTTTTACACAGCACAAGTCCTCTAATTGATTTCTCGATTGGGCTTTGGGAATTTCAATTTGAGGTCTGTGGAACGTTGTGATTGAAAATTTACAAAAGTTTTGTGATTTGTGAATGTAAAATCGTTGAAACATAAAGAGGACTAGAGACACTGCATATTATTTCAGAATTATGTGTGTGTAGTGTGCATCCCTATTAAAGTTTTCTAGTTCTGCCACAGTCTCTAGCTCTTGCTCAAAGCTGTTTTGTTGTCTGTTACATTCGCCATCGATTTTGTTTGCGTGAAGTTGGCTGCCTTGTTTTCTCTTCTAATGTTTAATTATGTTTTTTTGGATAAAGGAAGCTTTTATTAATTTCAAAAACATTACATCGAATGTTTAATTATGTACTTGTTGTTTCTCCTCTTTTAATGAAATGGCAGAGCTCCTACCTATTTGCTCAAAACATAATCTGTCGGTGACTATTTAGCACCCTAGCTTTGTTTCTCATTTTGTGAACACCATGATGGAACCATCAGCTTTTAAGCGTGCGCCTTTTATTCTTGCGAGCTGAACAAACCCAACTGGATTTTCAGAATGCGCACCGATGACACACTTTGTCCATGTTTATTACGTTTCGAAAAAAAAACTTTTTCCGTATTTATTGGGTGCATTTTCCAATGCTTTCCACAGTTGAATATCAGTGAAGCAGTAGATGTTTTGTCTGAAACAATATAGCACAGTTCAAAAAGTTTGGACCCCCCCTCACCCACCCAATTCGTAGTCGAAATGCAAAGTTTAAAAACATATCCAATGTCTGGAAACATCTGAGATCTATATTACTCAGCAGATCATACTGATAAAGGATCTCAGGGGGAGCACGGCCTACCAGAGAGCTACCCCATCTGCTCTGACCACGAGGAGTGCATTGCCCGCCCCGAGAGGATCAAGATCCAGAAAGGTTTCGTGGCGAAGGAGTCCGTGAAGGGGCACATGGCGAGTTCCATCTTTACACCACTCGGCATACTTTCTGTATTGAAGAACTAGGAGATGCTGTAGGAAGTAGTAGGAGTTCCGTTGATCTACCAGCTTGTTTCTTCTAAAGGCACTGTTTTTTGACTGATGTTCGTGAACTTGTGTCATCAGGTTAACGTTGTGAAAGGCTTGAAGATATATGAAGATGTGTTCACGACATCAGAGCTCATGAAGATTGTTGATTTTATCAATGAAACTCGTCAGGCGGGCAGAAACGGAGAACTTTCAGGTAAGTTGTGTTTTTGTTGATTTGATCCTTCTTCTTTCTTGAAATGTACTTTTTAATGCTCCCCACAAACGGAGTATTTGCGCATTGTTTCGTTAGGTGTTATTTATTTTCGTACTTTTTTTTTGTCTCTTCCTTTCTGGTTACTCCTGTTGTGTCCACAACTGACCTCTCATATCATCCAATCGATGATTTCAAGATACCACAAATGTTCTTACGAGTGCATAGCATCTAATTGTGGTCCTAGTTCTCGCGTTACTACTTTTTTTTCTGTCGGTGGTGATGGTTTTGTCTGATACACTATAGTCCCTACGTCCTATCAACTGCCGTCCATATATAGAGTCCATAATATCGCCATAGAAGCAACAGAAAAAGGAGGCTAAAACATTGAAATTTATGTACTGGACGATTAGTAGTTTAGTACTTGTCTATTTGCATAGATAGCTGCCGGTCATCCTAACCTAGGAAAAGTAGAACTTGCATTTGAGAAGGTAAAGTCACCAACCTAATGACTACGGTAACCGATTTGGACGTGTTATTTCTTTCTTGAAGTCATTACGCAAGCTAACTTGAACGATTACCTCTCTGAATGACAAGAAAACTTTAAAGTGAATGTATAACTCAATTGTAGTAACATGTTAGATCGCTTCTGTTTTATTGGAATAGGTTGTGCCAAGACATGCTAACATCAGTCCCAAAGTTGTGCACCACAAAACGTTGATCCAAGTAAGATCTCAACTTCCTAGACTTCTTTAGTTCCTGAGTATGGTTCAATCGTAAGATTTGACATAGAGCTGACAACCTCGTTCTATTGGATTTTGGCCAAAATCTTCATATGCAAGTAAGCTGCCTGAACTCGACTAAATAACAGAACCTTCCGGTTGGATTTGTTAACTGTGCCTGTCTACTTAGCCTCTTGAAATGTGATTTTTTTTCTTTTTGACATGTTTGCCTTTGTGCCATTACCTCAATCAACTTGATGGTAATTCTCCACTTTCAAATCCAGGCGAAACCTTCATATTTTTCAACAAGCAGATGAAAGGGAACAAGAGGGAAATCATTCAGCTCGGTGTCCCGTTATTTCAACCCACCACAGAGGAAGCCAATTGTATGTTCCAAAACTGACAGCTCATACTACGTTTTCTTCAACTTACAGTTGCAAGAATGTGGCATATTTGCATGAATATCGCTTCTCCTGACAATGAAATGCCCTAGTGAATGATGTCACAACTGTCTTTTTTCCGCCTTGTGTACAGGTCACATAGAAGCAATCCCACTTGTCCTGCAGGCTGTGATTGACCACCTTGTTCTTTGGCGTTTAATACCAGAAAGCAGGAAACCAAACAGTGTCGTCATCAATTTCTTCGATGAGGTACGTGTTGCCGTGCTGGTGTCTACTTACAAAATAAGCATCACTAAAAACAATGACACCAAATGCGCTTTAATTTGCTTGTGTACTATCATAAAATTTGTGATAAAATCTTTGTACCTAATCTTTGTACATGAGTCCTCGTCCCCCCCCCCCAAAAAAACTACCACCCGTACAACTGCGCGTCTAGATATTATAATACAATTGCCTTTGATATACAATTTTACTTCCAATGATTAAAATACTGCACCGTTATAATCTAGCCCTACCAAAATAAGTGGCTGAGAACCTTTCTTTGATATACAACTCTACTTCCAATGATTGAAATACAATTGTATTTGCTATATATGATTAATTTGCACCGTCATAATCTGGCATCACCAAAATAAGTGGTGGAGATCTTTCACTTTTTCTTTCGATTAATGTGAGAATTTCTAGATTTTTAGGATTATTGTGGGATTTTTTTGCCCTCAAAAAGAAGGATGTGTCTTGAATATCATCAATTGTTTTTATATATATTGGGCCTGTTTGGATCCATTAGCTCTAATAGTTAGCTGGCTAATTATTAGATGGGGGCTATTTGAATCTAATAGCTAATAGGTGGTTGGAAATTTGGTTGTGGGTGCAAATGTCCATTGTACCCTTGCATTAATTAGCTGAAAGGGGCCTGCGGTGGAGGAGCTGAGGGCAAATTGATCTTTTGATCATCTATTAGCTGAAATTAGCAGGGGAGAACCAGCTAATGAAATAACTATTAGCTGGGTTGTTAGTTAACTATTAGCTGGGCTGTTTGGATTCATTTCAGCTAATTTTAGCAGCTACCCCTCCGTTTATTTTTATAAGGCGTATTTTGACTTTGCACAAGGATTAAGATTGCGTTGAAATTGAGAAAGATACGAAAAAAATGACTTAGATGCACCCACTTAATTGTCTTGGAAGATGAAAGATATACTTTGTGTAGGTGGTAATGAATAAATGCATATAGATGAGAGAAAATAAATAGGGGTATAGAAGGAAAAATCTCATTAAATCTATATGTAAGCCTTATATCTGTCTATTTGCATAGATAGCTGCCGGTCATCCTAACCTAGGAAAAGTAGAACTTGCATTCAAGTGTCTGACACATTAGTGAAATTGTTTCACAGGATGAACACTCGCAGCCCTACTTCAAGCCTCCTCACCTGGACAACCCCATCTCCACTCTCCTGCTGTCCGAGACTACAATGGCATTTGGAAGGTCACTTGTCACTGATAGCAATGGCAACTACAAGGGACCCCTCACGCTCTCACTGAAGCAAGGGTAGACCTCAATACCACACTGACATGAGGAGAAGCTGTTTTCTTTGTTACTATTAGATCGAGTTAGTACTGTGAGCTCATGACACGTACGCATCAAATTTTGCAGGTCACTTCTGGTGATGCGCGGGAACAGCGCGGACATGGCCCGCCACGTCGTGTGCCCGTCGTCCAACCGCCGCGTGAGCATCACGTTCGTGAGGGTGAGGCAGTCCACGCCGGTGGACCTGAGCCCCCTCCCGTCGCCCACCAAGGCCATGACGCTCTGGCAGCAGCCGCCGACCCCGACGTCCGGCATGCAGAAGCCGCCGCCCGGCAACGCCATCATCGGCTACGGCCCGGCGCCGCAGGCCGTGCTCGCCCCCGCGTGGGGCATGGCCGTCCGCGCGGCGCCCGTCATGATGGTCGCGCCCGCGAGGCCCATGGTGATGGCCACCAGCAACAACGGCAACAAGAGGACGATGGGGCGCAGCGGCACCGGCGTCTTCCTGCCGTGGACGGTCGGGCCCAAGAGGTACAACAAGCACCTCCCGCCGCGCATCCAGAAGCGCCGGTTCTCCGCGATGATGTCGCCGATAGAGGCTCAGGGCTGACCGCCTCACCTCACCCTCACCTCGCCGGCGCCGTAGTCGTTCGTAGACCGTACATCTCCGGTTCGTGGAGCGGTTTTTCTTCTTCTCTTCCGAGGCAAAATGCGAAAAAAAAAGTGTCGAAACGTGCGGGCGGTTCAGTCTGATCGATCGGTGTGTCTGTCCTCCCTCCGTAGTTTGTTGGTGACTGTCGTCGTCGTCGTCGTCGTCTTGCGATTTTTCTTGTGGTGGTCTGCCTACTGTAATTTAATTAGTGGGGGTTTGTAGCCTTGTGGGTAGCAGAGGTTTGAGGCGGTAGAGAATATGGGTAGGGATATATAGCTGAGGTCAGAATCAGTCAGAACAGTTTGTTTGTTTTTTTTTTCCTCTCCTTTGTTTCCGAGAAAGAACTGGATGGATGTTGCCATGCATGTCCTGCTGAGATTGCAGTTCTATATAGAGGTAGATGGATGCATCTTGTATTGCTCACTTGCTCTGTTTCTCTCCACAGATGTACCACTTACAGTCCTCTCGGCTAAATTTGACAACAGACCGTATGGATCGAGTGCGTGTGGTTCGTGTATTGCCAAATGCCAACCCAAGCACTGATGGTCAAGGCTGAACGTGCCCAATTACACCACCACGGACACTCCGATAAATCTTCTGGGCGTGTTATAATAGTGGAAAACAATGCGATTTTGGGACCATCTCGTAACGAACGAACAGCGGACCATTTCATTTGAAAGATTTAGTCAGGTTATGAGGTCAGTCCACACCAACAAGGACGATCATGAGTAACACAACATTGGAAGGATTAATGTGACGCTCTGCACATTTGGAACGTGCCAGGACCGGCCGTATGTACTCGCACGAACCGACATTACTGCCTGCCCCATACACGCCAAAACATTCTAGAAGGGGCAGTACGTTCAGCCTGCATTTGCCGATTTTAATGGCCAGTTCGTACGATGAAAGAAGAGCTGTTCGTGTTGGAATATGAAGTCTGAAGTTCAAAGGCTTCATACCTTGAGAAGGAATTAACGGCACAACTTCTTTAAGATGGCTGTTGTAAACAAGTCGCAATGGTGTAGGGTCGAGGATGCACCTAAAAAGGGGTGAATAGGCATTTTATGAAATTCGATCGCTCACTAAACAATTCGCTCTAATACACCCTTATGTCAAAATCTAATCAAATATATATGCGGAAGCGATAAATAGGTTTTGACAATTAAAGCCTAAATCAACTAGGCTCACTAGTGCACTAACTAAATTATGTCTCTAAACTAGAATTGCTAAATTGATCAACTAAATAATACTAGCAATTCTAATTCAAGCAATTGATAATTATTCAATAATGTAAAGTGCTTGAATATAAATAAGACAAGAGACAACCGATATTTTTTCGTGGTGTTCGGAGACTTGCCGGTCTCCCCTAGTCCACGTTGAGGCAAGCCCACACTTGGACCGGCTCCTGCTCGAGCACCCGTCTCTTTCCACTAGTCGTGGTTTTTCACGCTCGCGCGTAGGCTCAACCCGAACCTTCATAAACTTCGCGGGGCTTCACACCTCGAGAGCTCCCGCAAGACGATGCCTACGCTGTCTAGGAGTCGGCAACCTCCAAGAGCAACAAGCCGCTCCTCGCTTGAACTTCACGGGCACAACAAATGCGCCTCGGTGATCACCAAGTGCAACACATGCACAAGGCCTCACTCAAGTGCAACACATGCACAAGAGGCTCTCAAATCACTTCCTAATTGCAACACATGCAATTAGTCTCACTCTTAAGCTCAAGAAGCAAAGGAGAAGAGCAACACATGCACACAACTCCCACACACAAAGAACAACTCCAAAGAACCCTTGCCTAAGCCCCCAGGGGTATTTATAGCCCCCACAAGAAAACTAGCCGTTTGGGGGCAAAATGGTAATCGACCTTTAGCGGTACTACCCCTCTAAGGGTCAGAGTACCGCCTTGAGTCTCCAATCTGGCGGCTAATCGGACACATTCTTGATACTATCGCTTTAAGCCGCAGAGTACCGACTTACAGTACTACCGCTCCCACCGAGCAGAGAGTCTTTGCCCTTGCCCGAAAAAACACGCATTGCTGAAAAGTTCTTGGCGGCTTAGGCCCTAGAGTATCAAGACTTACGGATTACCGCCCATGCCTCATGCAGAGTCCGCCACCCTAGAGAAAAACCAATTCGACTCCGAAATCCATTTCTCCAAAAACCGAACTTATTCTTTGAACCACAAAGATGATCAACACATGATCATACACACGTGCAAAACACATTTGCACCAACATAGCTCATGCTCAAAGAATTTCAACCAAATTGCAAAAACACATTTTGCAGCCAACTCAAGAACTATTTGCAAAACGTATTAAGCAAATCAAACTCGAGTTTATGAGATTAATCCCCTAGCCATGTGAAGGTCAACACAAGACCGGTCAACTTGCCAACACCGTTGCAAGCCCCACTCACATGCTCTCGGGATTCCGGACTCATAAACCTCAGTTTATTCGCATAACGAACTTGCAAATAACACAATAAACACATTTCATGCTTGAGCACTACTCTTTGCAACACATGCAAAAGTCTAGCTCCAAGCAACATCAAATCAAGATGCATGAACTCTTCTAATTGCAACACATGCAATTCTCTAGTTCAATGCAACACCAAAACCAAACTTCACACCAAAACCAAATCACACGTATGAGCTCTTTACTCGCAACACATGCAAGCCTCTAGCTCCATACAAACACACAAACATCAAATCATGCTTGAGCTCTCTCCTTTTGCAACACATGCAAAACTTAGCTCCAAGCAACACCAAGGTTTTATAAAGATTTGTTTTGCGAACAAAGCATGAAGCTTCAACTAATGCAACACATGCAAAAGTGAACTTCACGCAAAAGCCAACGCACTAGCTTATCCTATTTGCAACATATGCAAATCAAAGCATTATGCGAAAACCAAATGCAACCAAGCATAAGTTTAACCCATTCGCAACACATGCCAAATGGTTAACCCTCATGCAAAAACCAAATCAAATAAGATTTGAGCTTGAGTGAACGCGGAATGAGATCACCAACACATGATGAAGCTCAAGCAAAGGGAACGACCCCTCTTAATAGCACGGCGATAAAACCTTAGACTCAAAGACTACAAAAGTCCTTAGCCTATCTAATTATACCTTCGCCGCCGCGCACAAGCAATCCCCTTTGGGGTCTTTATGATCATCACTTTGATACTCCCCCGGGATCATCACTCGACTCCTCTTTATCTTCGGGATCCATTCTTGACGCCCATCAACTCATGATGTCGTCCTTGTCCCATTCTCATCATCTCATCAATCTTTGGACCTAACCCAATCACAACTCATAAAATAGTTAGTTCAAGATGCACGGTTGTCTCAATTATCTCTTGCAATCCATTAACACATAATGGATGCCTTTAGATCAATTGAGCACAACCTAAATCAATTGAAATGATTGTAAATGTGTCTTAAGTATAATAATGCAACACATGCTTAATTATACTTAAGAACTATTCATTTGTCCTTAATTAATCACAAAACACCATCAACACATGATGAAGTGTTCTTTAATGATTAACAAGACAAATGAACTCAATTTAAATTATCATTTAAATTGATATGAGTATATACTAACTACACAAGATTTCATATACTCATGTTGATGAAAAGTAATGATCCATTATGTGTAGGCTATATGGAAATGATCATTACCCTAAGTCATCAACTATAGAATAAACTCCACATGTATATGTGCATAAGTATGATTGACTTGGATATAATATGCACATATTCAATTTGATTGTATTAGAGCATATCCTATATTTCCACGAGTATACTTATAACTAGGCAATTCAAATATATACTCAAGGATTTAGTTTCTTTGTCTTGATCCTTATGTGTGTCAATAACGAATCGATCAATACAAAGAGACTTTCAAGTTAAACTACAAACTCCCCCTAAATATGTGCATCCATGTAATATATGGATTGAGAAACATAATGCACATTTTGTGGTAAATGTAATGGGGACATTCATACTTTAACTTGACTCCAAAGTATGCAACTAATATTAGAATGAATACACATACATACCTCGGGTTATCCATTTTTCAATGCGATGAGACTAATCAAAGATATTCTAAATAAACAAGTTAGTCTCGATATAAGATTTGTCATTAATAACAATATCGCATTAATGGATAATCACAATATTAGATTTGTTATTAACACCAAAACCATAACTAATGAAAGTTGAACTTACAAATGGGAGATGAGACCCCGTCAGGAGCTGAACTGCAGCTACAGACTAGTTCCATTCCACGCTTGTATTATATAAGAAACTATATCAATGCCTGTGCGTTGTTACGAAAAATAAAATTGGTAATGAAACATAAAGGGCAAGCAATAAAAGAAAATTATGCTATAAGATCAAACATCTATTTCTCCCAATTACAAAAGTTTTTATGGTTTATTCTCCGGTATGAATTAAAACCAAATATATTGTACGTAGCAATATATATTACCAATTTCAAAAATCAATCAATCATTTTTATCCCTTTTTGCAATTTATATTACTAGCTCGCGTTCCTCTTCCTCTCGTCATGCCCGTAGCGTGCGCTTCTCGGCGCCGTCGACCTCGTCTTTCTCGTCGCCTCGCTCGTCCTCGTCATCTACCGCCTTCGCAGGGGCAACACGGGGGCTTTCCCTGAGCACGAGGCGCTGCTGCCAAAGTCACCGCCATTTCGGACCACTGGCCGCTACACGGTCACGCTCGGGGTGTCCGTCGTCCTCCTCACGCTCGCGTTCTTCCTCCTACCGAGCAAGCCACGGCGCGCTGTGGAATCCGCCTTCCTCGCCACCCACTTCGTCATGCACGCCATGGTCGTGTGGTCAGTCGCCTCGGAGAAAAGGGCCACCACCGCCACCCAGCCTTTGCACCTCCGCGTTTTCTGGATCGCCATCGCCTTCGGCGCTGCGCTCTTCTCCGCTTCAGCGGTGGTCCGCTACGTCGACGGTTCACTGCTCTTCCTAGATGACCCTCTTGCCTTTGCTGGCCTACTCACCTCCATGCCTCTGGCGTACCTAGCCATCACTGACTTCACCGGCCATGACGTCGGAGTCCATGAAGGTGAACCAGAAAACACCAGCACCGAGTCGCCCACCACGCCGTGCGCCCCGTTGTTCCTCTCTCTCGCGACGTTCAGCTGGATCAACCCGTTTATCTCCAAAGGGTATGCCAATGACTCTCTCACCGTCGCCAACGTCCCACCGGTGTCGTCGGGCAACCGTGCCGAAGTGTCGTACGCTTTGTTCACATCCAACTGGTCGGCGCTGGGGTCACGGCACCTGGTGGGCATCGCGCTCTAGCTGTCCTTCTAGCCGCAGTTACTACTGACCGCAGCGTTCGGCCTCCTATGTCTCGCGACCATGTACGTCGGTCTATCACTTATTGATCAGTTCGTCGAGTTCATTCACCGCGGCGACACAACATGGGAGATCTTGAATGAATTGTCTTGATTGATTCCGTGAAAACTGTACAACATATATAGAGTACAAAAGGAATGATTGACCGGCTATTAATTACCAGCAATAATCAGGGATTTTGCTATAATAATCGGCCATATTTAGAGAGATATGACTGGTTGTAAATCAGGAAAGAATAATTAGCTATAATAACCAATCATTATTGGAGATATGGCCGGTGTGAGGGGCCTAAGAAGAATGGATCGCTGCCACTAACTGTAAATTTATATTAGTAGAGATGCCTGTAGAATGTAGACAAACAAGATTTAATTATGATGCCCTTTTTCGTGACATATTTTCAGTTAAAAAAATTGCTTACAGACTGACTGCATTGTCGCCCTGAATCTCTACTCGTCCTTTTCTAACTGTCGCCGACTGGGAAATACTCGCCGTCTTGCTGTGACTATAGTACAAGATAGCAACGATTCATCTACGCATACTACTCACGCTGAAGTTTCTAATTTAAATGCTTGATGTTTTGTTTCGCACAATCATGAAACAGAGAGAGATACAGCAGCTGAACGCAACTTTACGCCATCATCGTCCCACTTCGTCTCCGGAGCAGTAGCACCAGCAATGTATGTCTGTCACCACATGACAATGCAAATTAAATACTGCAACGGAAATAGGAGGCAAAAGTCCATAATTTAATCAGTAAGAAAATGCATGTGTCTTAGTAAGGTGATAAGATTAGTTCCATAAGATCTAGCTACAGGTTACAAGCTTTCAGCACACCATATCAATAAATTTGGGCATTTGTTGCTCTTACTTTAGCGAGCAAGAATTTCTCATACTGGCAATGCAGTGATTATTTTGCTATAGGTTGCCTCCAGCACTGTCAATCGTGCAAATGGGAAGAATGGAGACCAACAAGGGAAGGTTCTTTGTTACACATCTCTACTACTTCTAATTAGGAGCTGGTGGTAGTCGTCCATTCTTCACTCTCACCACTCCAACCATACTACCTTTTTCCTTTTTTCAGTCACATTAATGACAACGTGATCCCACAAACCCTTTGTCCTACCTGTCAGTTATCAAACATCGTGGATCCGTGCAACTTCTCACCACAATCACTATTAAAGAAAATATTTTTTGAGGTTTTGTAACATCTGAATATCTATGTCAGTTCAATGGCACTAACTAATCGAACATGAAAGAGAACAGACGCGTTATTTTCTAAAAGCCCTATAGTGTCTACATGAGTTTTATTTGACTTTTGTCGCAAATTTTTTATCGCAAATTGAGTTTCTGTTGCAACGCACAGGTACATGGCTAGTATAGTATCAAGCAGGACTTTCTTAATCCATATTGACCACCAAGCAAAAAAACTCGGAACAAGGAAAGTAGACAATATTTTTTCTTAGACATCTGGCATAGAATATAACATCGTCCCCTTTACTTCTCCGCATGCATCCAAAAAGTAGGAGGCCAACCAACTAACCAATTATAACAAAATAACTTATTATCTACAGTTAGCAGTTCAAAGATTTTTTTTAACGTTTATTGGTGCGTGTAACTTGTAAAGACGAATATTTGGGGGCTTTGACTACTTGGATAAATTATAGTGTCAGAATCTAGAGGGCTGTGGTAAGGTCCAGAAAGTAGCAACACAGAAGACATGAAAAAAATAAAACAGTAATCTAAAAAACACATGTTGTAAAGCAAGGAATTTCCAGTATTCACCTTTTGAGAGGTGCTTCCATGCTTTTCTTTTTTGACACTTGACAGTTGCACAGATATTAAAACATGAATGAAGGGTATATAGTGATTACTTATCTTTTCGCTTGCTTCAAAATTTGTACAACTTATATTGGAAGGAAAAACACTCATCTTTTTTGAAGAAAGTAAATAAAAAGGTAACAACTGAATACCTTTCCACTATTCACGGTGGCCATTACAGCAACATGTTCTTTGTCAACACCGAACTCATAGAAGTAATATGTCCTGCAGAACCATTCTCTTGTAAAAAATGAAAATACAAGAATGATTATGTTCAAATTTGGAGACTGTTATTGGTGAGGAATAATTACTTTTTTTAATATATTCTGTCGTGAAAGTTAATAGAAAGATTAAGATAGTACCTAATATCCTCGTCATCCTTAACTTTAATTGTTCGAGCCGAGTATATTTTTGCATTACCTATGCAATGAAACAAAAAGAATTTACTAATAAATTAGGATAGTCCAAATTGAGTACATCATGTTAACACTATATGCTAACAGAATGGTTTTTACTTCATATTTTCTTATTTAAAATTTTGTAAGTGTTGGAAACAAATTGCAAATAAGAGTTCATATTTCAATTCATATTTTCAGCAAAGAATAAAACAATTTCAAAACAATGTGACCATACAAAGTTTTAGGAAAACAGTAGCCTAAGAAAATAAAAAATTATATAATGTCAAACAGAATGTTTAAAAACACAATAGAAACATGTAACCACATTGATGCAAAGTAAACCAAAACTTTACATCACAAGATATTCTTTAGATGATGAGTCACTTAAATTAGTAAACATGATGTGTTGGTCCTATAATGAATCACGACATTTAGTGTGACATCCCCACAAGAAGAAAGCTGTCAATACTTCATGTCCATTTTCATATTAGAAACATATTTTAAATAAAATACTGCAGCTTTGAAGTCCAAGATAACAGAAATCACCAGGTACAAATATCTTTGATGCCTCCTTTAGAGTGCCCAAGTCCGTTATATCTTTGGCCTGTAAACCAATATTTCTGCAAGAACATAAGGATTGTCTCTGGTTTGTGTACTATCATATAAAAACATGTCTCTGAGCCTTGTTTTACATATAGAAATACTAATACAAAGCAACATAATCACAGCAACACAACTGCATTAGCTAATAAAAGCCTTTTTGGCCCACTTTTCTGTTTGATATATGCGTACAAGGGTATGACTATACCGATGCCCTTCTTAAATAATTCCATCTATTCACTCCAGCTAGTGCGTTCCGTAGTCTACTGGTCTGTTGGAGCCCCGATAAGTAATGGTTGGTGCTTCCAAGCTCTGACAAAATTGTGAATCTATGCTTTGTTTTCTATAATTGTACTATCAATGCATAAACATAGATACATGCACATGTTGTTCACGAGATCTCACATCACTGTGTCTCCATGACTCCATCGCATATATTGATTTATGCCATGCTACTATTTTACTGTTACACAAGATAAATGTTTTTTATTTTGAAAGATTGCAGGAGCTGTGCCTTTCATTCAAAAGGAGAAGAGAGCACCATAGTATACAATGTACATACAAGCTGCCAGCCAGGATTGGCGACGTCCAGGCCGTGAGAATCAAAAGACTGACAGCCTCATAACAGGTACTACAACCTGGAAATCCAACTAACTACGAAACCTGCCATCAGAAACAAAGAAAACAACGAAAGGCAATCAACGTGTCAGCGCTCTTTTACGGTTTGCTACCGCAAGTACGGGCTGGTATTCATTTTGGAAAATTCTCCTATTCCTCTCCTTCCATAAATTCTAGAAAGTGTATATTAGAGCCCCGTCGATGTCCTCCCTGTGCTGGGGAGGTGCCTCATTTCGAACGATTGCACAAGATAAATGTGGCATACAGATAAATTCAGGGGTAAATGTGAGCAATAAAAGTAGACTATAAAAAATGGCAAGTTCCTCTACAAACCTCTAAGAATGTGATCTTGAGCTGATTGGATGGCTTGATGACCACGCTTACAAGTTCTGACCTGCATTAGACAAAGGAACGCACACGTTAAGTGTAGTCGGCACTAAAAATTCTAATTTCTTCCTCGAGCAGTAGAGGTAGTGAGGTACTACCTCTGTGAAATTGAGACTACACTAACAAGGGTAATATCTTTGCGCACAACTCGGAAGGCTCGAGCTCTAGCCCATGAAGTCGAGCGGGGACCTTACCTACCTACCTGTCTGGTGACGCGAAGCGGGCTGCGTACGCCCTGGGCTTGGCCTTGTCGCCGTAGTAGGTCGTCCCGGCGCTGTAGTCCTGAAATGCAGCACAAGTCCCAGGTCCAAACCAAATGCTGAAGTCGCCCCTACAATGGCCGAAGAAACCCGAAAAATCGAGGGAGGGAATCGGGAGAGGGAACGAGACCTCTTTACCTCGGGCTCCAATATGTCGTCGAAGGAGGGCGGCACGCGGATGGAGAAGCCGCTGCCGTAGTATTGCGACCACGACCTCGTGTTCGCGATGCCGCCCAGCACTGGGGCGCCCTCCCGAGGGGGAGGCGTTGGCTGTGTTGGCGCTGGGGGAGGAGCCTCCTCGGCGACGGCAGGGTTCAGTACGGCCGCGGCGGAGGCGATGGCGGTGTGGATGGTGAGGTCGCGGCGCGAGGCGCCGCAGCGACAGAGCGGGCGCGCGACGCCGGGGCTTCGGTGCCGCGGTGGCTTCGGATAAGGAGGCGAGGGGCCGATGAGGGGGAGGAGGGCGGGGGCCATGGCGCCACGCCGAGCGGACACGGGAGACTAGCCGTGGAGAGAGAATAACACACGGAACGGGACGGTGATTTTGGTGGATAAGCAGGGCCCATGCGCCGAGGCAACTGCAGGATAGGTTTCAGAGTACATTTCGTAAAACTATGTGTTTTTCTACGAACGAATAGGAAACGACGGTTTTTATATTCCATTTCGTCAACTATAGACTTTAACGGAACTTATATTATAAACTCATATGTTTTAAAATCGATCATTTCTTATAATAGATTTAACAATATAGATTCATATAACAGCCTCACGCATGGGTGAAATGGAGGGCTTTCCTTCGCTGTCGCGCGCCAAACACCCTTATTGCATGCCACTGGGTTTTCTTGCTAAGCCAGTTATGAATATTTCCTCCTGGGGATGAGGCGACGCCATGGCGCTCTCGCTCATTCCATCCGGATGGCATTGTGTGCGAAATCTGTTTCGGAAGATAGATTGGGTAATTTGCATGATGAGATGGAGTATGCGAGGCAGCGTTTTTCCTCCTCAATTTCGGCGATGATGCATTTTTCACGGGGATCAAAGAGCAATGCTGGCTTTGATCCTGAGGAAAATCTTGGTGAAACGCAATCGGATGCGCAGGTATGTTTTTCTGAATGTGCTCATGTTAATCACAAGTCTTCTATTTTCGTCAGGACAATTCAAAGGTAATTGGTCTTGGGATAAGAAATCAGGTTGGAAGGGTCCATTGTCAAAACCAAGGATTTCAGTGCTGAGCACATTCGGAGATTATTTGTCGCCATTAATCGACGAAAGAACTTCGAGATGCAGATTGTTGAGTAACGCTGGTCAGCAGGATCTTCTCTATGCGCCTGTTAATTCATCAATCCCGGATTGTACGCCTTTCAAACATTCGAATTCGTTTGGGCCTTGTCTATCTGTTGGGCCGGTTGTGATGGTGGGCCAGGGGTCTGAAACTTCCGTTTGGTCCAAATGTAACCCTGGGTTAGCTCGGATGCACCGGCGGCTAACTCATCACAATCGCTCATATTCGCAAGTAGTTATGGCGGGCGGTGCTGGTGGCGATCGTCATCAAGGTGGCATCTATGGAGGTCAAATTCGTGCTGCTCGCGGTGGTCTTCGTCCCCCACGATATCATGGTCGTGGTAATGGACGGTATGGAGGCCGTGATCATGGTGGTAATGGTCGTGGTGATCGCATCCAAGATCATGGAGGGCGCAGGGAATTCAATAGCCGCGGCGGTCATGGAGGTGGCGTCCAGAATACTGGCAATCCAGGGGGCTTCCAGATGGCTTCCGTGGAGAAGAATCCAGATGATGATTTTGCGAAGCAATCCTCTAAGGAAAAGAGGGAAAGTTCGGCACTCCAGGCTGATAAAAATAAAGGTACTCAATTTGTCTCTGAGCCTGCTTTGAAGAAGAAGAAGAAATTCATGCTTTGTTGTGAGATTTGTGAAGAAGAACATTTCACTCCTCAGTGTCCTTTGTTACATGGGCCGAAACCTACGGCGACATTTAGCGGTCTGGCTGGTGGTCTTGTTTTTTTTTCACATTCCATTTACTACTGCTGTGAAGAATCCATGTAAGGCTTCTGTGATTGCTCTGATTAGAATTGTTGAAAGCAAGGTTTCGGCGGAGCTAGTCAAATCAGAGTTGGCTCGGGCAATTCCGATGAATTGGAACTGGGAGGTTCGGCACCATGATTTCAATTCTTATATTGTGCCATTTCCTTGTCAGGTTGAGCTCCAAAGGATGATTAGTATGAAAAGGCTCCGCACTGATAATAATGAGGGTGTGATGGCTTTTGAGGAATGGAATATGGAAATCACACCTAAACATAGGCTTCAAAAAGTTTGGGTGCATGTCTATGGTGTCCCTTATGAAATCAGATCTTTTTTATCTCTCTGGGCGGTTGGTTCTATTCTTGGTGTTACTCAACGAGTGGATATGAGATCGATGAGAAAGACTGGGGTGGTAAGATTATTGGTTGCTGTTCTGGATGTGAATTGCATCCCGAATGATGCTGATATTGTGGTAAATGATTGTCTGTATGAGATTTTTTTCAAGGTTGATCAGGTGATCAACGATAACATTGGGGAACCAACTGATTTTGAGGATGTGGATGACCTTGATGACCCAGGTAATCAAAACAAGGGCAAAGATCATGTAATGGAAGATGCTGAAAATGGTGATACTTCTGGCAGTTCTGAGATGAGAAATATTCCTAGTGGCAGTGTTCAGATGGAGAAAGGTAAATCTAAAAGTGCTCCAACATGTTCTGAGATGCAGCCAGATATTGAGTCTTGCGTTGCCAATTTGGATGAAATAAAAAACAGGGTTGTGTTTGATCATAAAAAGCATTCAGATGATTTAGGTATAAATTGCTTGGAAAGCCCGGAGGTTTTTCCTGTTAATAATTGGGATGCTGATAGTGAGTTGCCGGAGGATGGGAATTTGGTCTGGGCTCATACAACTCATAATGCGCAATCTAGAGCTGGAATTGTGGGTCAGGATGCTCTCATTTCATCTCCCTTTGCTCAGTCGATTCAGATGATGGAGGAGGAAGGGCAAGATGTGATTGCAGTGGGTGAAGTTTCTGTGATTTCAAATCTACAGCCTGTGCCTAGGTCTGGGTTGTCGCCGATTGCTTTTCAGCCATTGGTTCGTCATGATAATTTGAATGAACTGAGTAATCAAAGTGCGGGCAAGGCTCGGCATATTATTTTTGCAAATATTTTCTGCATCGGCATATTATTTTTGCAAATATTATTAACAATATGTGTGGTCCTGATAATGCGTGCTCCTGAAGATAAAAATAAGGATAACTTTGATAACAAGTGGCCTGATCTTTTTAATATGGTTATTCAATCTCTTGATCTCAGAGAGATAAAGTTGTCAGGTCAATAGTATACTTGGGCGAGTAGTGGTGATAATCCAACTTTTGAGAAGTTAGATAGGATTTTGGTCTGTACGGAGTCCTCTCACTGTTGTGCAGGCTAGGGATAGGAGTAACTCTGATCATACTCCATTGATATTGAATAATGGGGTTTTGTTTCATAATAGAAAGCCACCATTGTTCAAATTTGAACGTGGTTGGCTCATTAGAGATGGTTTCTTTGATTTGGTTGCGGATAAATGGCAATCAGAGACTAGAGGGGGTACAGCTATGGAAAAATGGCAGAATAAGATTCGATCGCTTAGATAATTTTTAAGGGGATGGGCTAAGCACACAGCTGGTCATAATAATAAGGAGAATAAAAATATTATTTCTAAGCTGGATGACCTCGATAAAAAGGCATAGCATAGTGTTCTTTTAGAGCACGAGGTAGTTTTGAAAAATTACTTTAGCAATAGATTGATACATTTGTTGAGAGAACAAGAAATTAAATAGTACGAGAGAGCTAAAACAAAAGATTTATTGGAAGGGGATGATAACACCCAATATTTTCATTTGATTGCTAATAACAAACACAGAAAGCAGTAAATATTCAAATTAGATCATGAAGATAGTACAATAGTGGGTTATGCTGAATTAAAAGCGCATATCACAAACTATTATAAGGGTTTGTTTGGATCGCCAGAGGAAAATAATTTTAGTCTGGTGGAGACTTATAATCATGATTTGCCTCAGGTAACGGCGGAGGAAAATGACATCCTCATTGCCCGTTTTACTGAAAAAGAGTTCAGGGAGGCGGTTTTCCAAATGGAACATAATAAATCGCCTGGACCTGATGGTTTCCCAGCTGAATTTTATCAGGTTTTCCAGGATATTATAAAAGGGGACCTGATGGCGTTGTGAAAGGACCGGTGATGTCGCCTAGAGGGGGGCTGAATAGGCGGATTAAAAAATTTGCAACAATTTAAATTCACCCGAGGGTCTGAGCCCAGAGTTTCCGGGGATTTTATCCGGATACTCCGGACAGTTCGGACTATCCGGGATATATTGTCCGGATACTCCGGACTGAGTAGCTCAAAGAGGGGATTTTAAATCTAGGCAATTTTTCAACAATCCAAATGAATACAAATACTCTAAATAGTGTCAGGTACCTGATGATGGTGAAGATCTAGAAGCAAACACAATAATAGAGTAGATCGGGGCTCCCGAAGTTTCAAAAACAACAAACCCTAGAACAAGCAAAAGAAGAACAAGGAGACAATGATTTTTACCCGAAGTTCGGATTCTTGAAGGGAATCCTACGTCTCCGTTGAGGAGGCACAAAGCCAGGGTCCCTCTTGACCACTTTCCTCCCGGTGTTGCACAAAGCACTCGCCGGTCTTCTTCATTCCTCTTTCTTTTCAGAGGCGAGGCTTGCCTTCACAAACCTCCGGGGCTCTCCACACCAAGTCTTGGAGGCTCACGGTGACTCCTTGCCGTCTAGGAGCCCTTCAAACTCCAAGAGTAACGAATACGCCGCTAAATCAACTTGGAGGATGAAACTTGTGCTCAAGAATTAAAATGCAAGCTCAAAGCACTTAGATCCCCTCTTTTCTCCCCAAAGATTCAAATCAAAGCAAGGATTCAAGGGGGAGAAAGAGGCTAGGGCTCAAGAGAGAGTGAGTGAGAGCTTGAGAGTTAATGCTGCAATGAATGAGGTGAGCAACAGTTGGATTTGGAGTGAGGGTTTAAATACTATCCGGACATTTAGTCCGGAGTGTCCGGACTGAAGAGAGTTTGCTTTGAACCGAGAAGGTTAACCCGGAGTATCCGGACTTAATCCCCGGATACTCCGGACCATTTTCCCCGGAGTGTCCGGACTAAATGTCCGGATACTCGGACTTTCGAGAATGCAATCGAGGGCCCTAGCAGAGTATCCGGACTAAATGTCCGGATACTCCGGCCTGACCCACTCGGCCAGAAGTACCCTTTGATAGGAATTGCAATGTTTTAAAAAAACTTTCGAGATGCAATTTTCATTCTATGAGCACAAGCATATCCTAGAAGCGATTTTCCGTCGTATCCCCCTTAATATAACGACTATCCTTAGACTCAATAAAAATAGAAGATTTTCCGACTAAAGTCTTGATGCCGCCCTTTTTCAAATTTTTAAAGATGGTGGGGATCTCCAATTGCTTTTCAACGATGATATCTTCTCGATCACTGCATAGAATCTCACTTGCACCGTTAGTATATGAAATTGTGTTGCCATAAATCACCAAAACTCTTTGAGGGGCCTAGATGCACTTTTAATCTCCCCCTTTTTGGTGAATTGATGATAACACAATTGGATTTAGATAAAATTTGAAATGAGATAGTATTTGGAAAACCAAATAAACGGAGAAGCTCCCCCTAAACATGTGCATTGAAAGAATTTGAGTGGAATATCAAATGCACATATTTACGGGAAATTTTGCGAGAGCTCCCCCTAAATTTCTACTTTTGAGAGAATATAACAAGATATATAGCAGATAATTTGCGTAAATAAATATGACATGATATCACACAAATGCATTGCTAAAGGGAAATGGAATTAAGCAAATAGCTCGACAAAATATTCAACAACCAACAAGCAATTTCAACATCCAACCAGCAACACACACATAAGCAACAAGTTCAACAATAAGCAAATAAATGAGTAACTAAAGCAACCAAGCAACCAAGGCAAGCAAAAGACACTCGACTCTCCCCCTTTGGCATCAAGACACCAAAAAGGAAGAGTCGACGGCAGAAGATCACTCCTCATCTCCTGACGGCTGATAATCATCCTCCTCACTGTCATCGTCGCTGCCACTGACGCTGCCCTGGGGTGCAGAAGGTTGAAGTCCAAAAAGCTGCTGAGTAGCGGAATCCACTGTAGGTGCAACAGCTGACTCCTCGGACTCACTGCTGGCGAGAATATCCTCACCCTGCTGGCAGCGGTAGGCGCGGAACTTACGGCGATGCTCACGCAACTCTCGACGGGTCTCCTTGACTTGCTCAGACACATCTTGGCACAAGCAAAACAAGCACTTAAGCATCCTCTTGATAGTGTCTCTGCTGGTGCTGGGAGAGCCTGGAGGAGGAACAGGAGCCGCTGCTGAAGCTGGAGCAGGAGCTGGAGGAGGGGCAGAAGACCGAGTCCCAGGAGGACGACCCCTGGGACGCTTCTCCACAGGAGCTGCAGGGGCTGACGAGGCTGAAGGTGGACGAACCTTGTATGACAAATGCTCCACATCCTTCACAAAGTCGAGGCCCGTGACATGATCAATGAGAGCCATGATGAAAGGAGCATACCCGCAGCTGCTAGAATTGCTCAAAGAGTTGTGGCGGATGGCCTCCTAGATGAAATCCACGATGTCAAAGCCATGAGTGCGCTCAACCAAATGATATAGCAAGTTGCGAGCATAAGAGCTAATGGCTGACGCATCCCCCTCCTTGGGCCAAAGAGTGACCCGAAGCAACCTGAGAAGAACTGCAGGCATAGGCTTGAGACCCTTTATTGTGCCAACCACAAAGTGCTGAGACGAGTCATACAAGTCTTCAAGCTGCTCAGGGGCCAAGACCTTCTTGTCATGCAATTTGGCATCACCATCAGCTGACCGCAGTCGCAGAACTCTGGCGAAGGTCCTTTTGGTGGCCACATACCATAGTTTGTCAGTCATCCACCATACAGCATCTTGCTTCTTGTCAAAGTACAGCGTGGCGTAGAATTGCATAATGATCTCATCATTCCACGGATAAAGAAAACTCATGATATCTTTTACCTTATGACGCTCACAAATTTGGATGACTTCATCAAACACCGGATTGTTAGCTTCGGACATGTAGAGCCAGTCAATCCTTTTCATTTTCATCACTGGGCGCTCCATGGGAAGAAGAACTGTCTCATAGAAATCAGAATGAAATCTGTTCCAGAACCGCTTGTCGACATACTGATCTTGGTGAAACTCAAGCGGATCCTTATTCCTTTGTGCTACAATGGCCTTACCCTTTCCAGAACCCACTCTATAGTCAACCACTCGAAGCGGCATCATCTGACTAGGGTATCTCCACTGAGGCTGACACTTCTCAAACGGACCAATGGGTTCACGAGATGCTTGATGATGCTTCTTCTTTTGCTCGCGAAGCCTTGCATGGGCGTCCGCGGGATGCTCGTCGGCAGGCTGCTCCTCGGGATCATCTTGAGCACGAGCTGGAGCAGGAGATGGAGCAGCGGTAAGAAGATTGGCACGGTCTTGACTGATTTTCTTGACAGTACGCCGGTGCCTCTTGGAAGGGCTGGGCAAAGGCGATGAAGGAGGAGAATCGATAGGACGCTTGCCGGCCCTGGAACCTCCCTGGGAAGTAGACATCTAAAAGGAAACAAGATATGAGTGGAAAAAGGTTCGCAAGACTGTAAGTTTTACAATTTAGAATTTTGGGCCGAGAGGTACAGCCCGGAAAAAGGTTGGCTCATTAATCCGGATACTCCGGGGTATTTGATCCAGAGTGTCCGGACACTCCGGATACTTCGGATAAAATGTCCGGAGAGTCCGGATATGCCAGATTTCAGCCCAAAACGCTAATTTGCAAACAAACCACAATCTCTAGGGCACATTTTATGGATAAATCAAGGATATGAATGTGCTCTGGCAGGGCAACCTATTTCTAGGTATATCAAAGGGTAAGGAGATAATTTAGGGCAAAATGAGGGCTTACCTCAACGAAGAACAAACAAAGGATGAAATG
The DNA here is from genome assembly GCA_036346375.1 of Guadua angustifolia. Classification (NCBI taxonomy): domain Eukaryota; kingdom Viridiplantae; phylum Streptophyta; class Magnoliopsida; order Poales; family Poaceae; genus Guadua; species Guadua angustifolia. Next base: position 33,405,624 of record CM070509.1, on the reverse strand, counting down.
CCACGGAGATCTCTTTCCCAATCCCTCCAAGGATGATCCGGATGCTTCGGTGAGGGAGGATCACACCGGGAATGAAGGAAATCCCAAGAGCGGCGGCTAGGGCACCAAAAAGGAGTGGATGCGGTTGGGAAAAAATGAGGGAAGAGAGAGAAAAGAACTCCCCCCGCAAGGTTTTATAGGCAGACCGCTCAACCCGGATACTCCGGACAATTAGTCCGGATACTCCGGACTATCCGGACAATTAGTCCGGACTGTCCGGGTTGACAGCTCGGGATCCAAAGGGAATTTTCAAGGAATGGGAAGGATGAAAGGCTTGAAGCAAATAGAAAAGAGGTCCTAAAGCCCCTTCGCACTTTGTGACCAGCGAACATATAATCAAACAATCCATAGTCACATGGCATTGGGCTTGATCCGAAGATCAAAGATTTCAACAAACACGAAAAGGAACAAAGAAAATGATCAAACAAAGTTTTCTAAGACATTTTCCAAACATCAATCAATGGTGTGCACTTTTCAAGCCAAATTGCGAGAATCAAGTATATTTAGCCCACTTCTCAAATCGCAAAATCTCTTCTCATCAAGTGGCTTGGTAAATATATCGGCTAATTGGTCGTTTGTGCTCACATGTTGGATATCGATATCACCTTTAGTGGAATTGTCTCTTAGGAAGTGGTGGCGGATATCAATATGCTTTGTACGGGAATGTTGGACGGGGCAATTTTTATGGCGCTCTCATTGTCACACAAAAGTGGAACATGGTTATAGGTTAGGCCATAGTCATTTAGGGTTTGCCTCATCCAAAGCAATTGGGCGCAACAACTCCCGGCGGCTATGTATTCGGCTTCGGCTGTGGATAGGGCTACGGAATTTTGTTTCTTAGAGGACCAAGAGACAAGGGATCTTCCTAAGAATTGACAAGTTCCCAAGGTACTCTTCCTATCCACCTTACATCCGGCATAATCTGCATCGGAAAACCCAACTAATTCAAAAGATGACCCTTTTGGGTACCAAAGCCCGAAATGAGGAGTGTGCACTAAATATCTCAAGATTCTTTTTACGGCCACCATGTGGCATTCTTTGGGAGCGGCTTGAAAACGTGCACACATGCACACACTAAGCATGATATCGGGCCTAGATGCACAAAGATAAAGTAAAGAACCGATCATCGAACGATATACCTTTTGGACGACCGGTTTACCTTTTTTGTCGAGGTCTAGATGCCCGTTGGCTTGCATTGGCGTCTTGATTGGCTTAGCGTTCTCCATACCGAACTTCTTGAGTATGTCCTTGATGTACTTCATTTGGGATATAAAAGTTCCTTCCTTGAGTTGTTTGACTTGGAATCCGAGGAAGAACTTCAACTCGCCCATCATGGACATCTCAAATCTTTTAGTCATTATCCTTGTTCGAGGAGAAATCGCGAAGACACTCGAACCACGCTCTCGGTGCTTGCTTAAGCCCACAGAGAGCCTTGTGTAGGAAGTAGACGTGGTCCGGATGATTTGGATCCTCGAAACCGGGTGGTTGCTCAACGTAGACCATTTCGGAGAGTGGTCCATTCAAGAAGGCGCTTTTCACGTCCATTTGATATAACTTAAAATCATGGTGAGTAGCAAAGGCAAGGAATATTCTAATAGATTCAAGCCTAGCTACGGGAGCATATGTTTCATCGAAATCCAAACCTTCGATTTGCGTGAAGCCTTGAGCAACTAACCGGGCTTTATTTCTTGTCACTATTCCGTTCTCGTCTTGCTTGTTCCGAAATACCCATTTGGTTCCAATCACATTTTGCTTGGGCCTTTCGACAAGCTTCCACACTTGGTTCCATTCGAAGTTATTTAACTCCTCTTGCATGGCCATCACCCAATCCGGATCTTGGAGTGCTTCTTCTACTTTAAGCGGTTCGAGAGAAGAAACAAAAGAGTAAAATTCACAAAAATTTGCAACACGAGATCGAGTAGATACTCCCTTATTAATGTCTCCAAGGATGTTGTCGACGGGGTGATCTCGTTGCACGCTTTGATGCACTCTTGGATGAGGAACCGTCGCATTTAAACGTTGAATAGGGCCTTCATCATCTTGAGAGGGGTTAGAGCCATCTTGAGCTTGTGTGGATGAGGAAGGAGCACCATTTGGAGCATTGCAGTCCGGAATGTCCGGGGTTAAGTCCGGACACTCCGGAGATTTAGTCCGGATACTCCGGGTTGGGGTGCTCGGGATTGCATTCTGCTCCACCGGTTTTACCTCCCCAATGGCCAATTTCTTGATTGCTTCGCATGGAGGTTCTTCCCTATTAATTACATCACAATCAACTTGTTCTACTTGAGAACCGTTAGTTTCATCAAATGTCACATCACGCGAAATTTCAACCACACCGGTGGTGTTGTTGAAAACTCGGTATGCATAGGCATTTGATCTATAACCAAGCAAGAAACCTTCATCTACTTTAGGAACAAATTTAGAGAACTTAGCTTTCTTGTTGAGGATATAGCATTTACTCCCAAAGACTCGGAAGTAGGATACATTGGGCTTCTTGCCGGTGAGGAGATCGTACGCCGTCTTCTTTAAAATCTTGTGAAGATATAGCCGGTTGGAGTTGTGGCACGCGGTGTTGATGGCCTCCGCCCAGAATATGTCAGAGACCTTGTATTCGTCAAGCATCGTGCGTGCCATCTCGATGAGGGTTCGATTCTTCCTCTCGGCTACCCCATTCTGTTGAGGAGAATAGGGAGCCGAGAACTCGTGTTTGATGCCTTCTTCATCGAGATACTCCTCAACACCGGTATTCTTGAATTCGGTGCCGTTATCACTCCGAATTCTCTTGATTTTTACCTCGAACTCATTTTGAGCCCTTCTTATGAACTTCTTCAGAGATCCTTGGGCTTCACTTTTATCATGCAAGAAAAACACCCACGTAAAACGAGAAAAGTCATCAACAATAACTAAACCATACTTGTTTTCTCCAATGCTTATGTAGGTGATGGGGCCGAACAAATCCATGTGAAGCATCTCCAACGGCCTTGAGGTGGTCATCACGTTCTTCGCGGGATGAGAGGCTCCAACTTGTTTCCCGGCTTGGCACGCGCTACACACTCTATCTTTCTCAAAGACAATATTTGTCAGTCCAAGGATGTGATTGCCTTTAATGAGTTTGTGAAGATTTCTCATACCAACATGAGCAAGTCGGCGATGCCATAACTAACCCATGCTAGATTTAGCCATAAGACACGTTTCAAGGTTAATTCTATCCGTAGTGAAATCTACAAGATAGAGATTCCCTTTCAAACGTCCCTTAACGGCTATTGAACTATCATCCCTCTTAATGACATTCACACCCTTATCGCTAAACACACAATTATAGCCCGCTTCACATAGTTGAGCAACGGATAATAGATTGTAGCTTAGTGATTCAACAAGCAAAACATTGTTTATATGAAAATCATTAGTAATTAGAATCTTACCTAAACCTACTACTTCACCTTTTCCATTGTCGCCAAAAATGATGCTTTCACTATTCGATCCATTGGCTTCCAAATGTGCGAACATTGCCCTTTCTCCGGTCATATGATGTGTACATCCACTATCCAAGATCCAACTTGATCCACCGGAGATGTAGAACTACAAAATAAAATTTAGTTTTTGCTCTTTGGTACCCAAACTTGTTTAGGTCCACGCACGTTAGTAACAAGTGATTTGGGAACCCAAATAGATCGCACATTGGAATGACTTTTGGACTTGCCCCCAATGTGACAAGCAACTACACGACCAAGGTTAGTTTTCTTAAGCACATACGAGGCAATGAAAGTAGCATGAGTCTTATATTTAGAAGCTCCTTCGCCTTTAATGAAATGAATGAGCTTGTTCAAGGGGGCAACTACGATGTTGCTCTTTTTGCCCTTGGGCGGAATATACACAAGCCCATATTTCATAATGTTACCTTGGCGCTTACCGAGGTACTCCTCTAATCCTTTGCTAGTCTTATAGGACTTTTGAAGTCCGTCTTCAAGCATTCCCTTGAGCTTCTCATTTTTATGAGCTAGTACTTGCAAAGTCTCAAGGTTAGTGGCACAAGTATCAATATTGACATTATAGCATCTAGCACATCCATTGCTAGAAGATGATAATAAGGAATTGGAGACAACTGTCGAGGAGTTAGAAGAGCTATTCGAGAGATCAACAAGCTTCACCTCAAGAGTCCTGCAAGCATCCTTTGCTTTGGCAAGTTCCTCTACGAGTGAAGCATTGGTGATCTCAAGACTAGTCAACTTGGATTTGGTCATTTTTGAACTTTCGACCAACTCCTCGTATTTTCTTCTCTCATTAATTAGACTCTTCTCTAGCTCAATATTTTTCTCTTTCTCAAGAATAAGCAAGTCTTCTTGAGCTTCGAGAGTAGTCTCTTTTTGCTCAATAGTTTCCTCCAATTTCTCAATATCTTTTAAAAGTAAATCTAATTTTTGAATGTCAAAGTCCTTAATCGACTTGATTACACAATCATCGTCACTATCGTTATCACTATCATCCAAGCAAGAATTAACAATGGAAGAGGATGAAGCTTTGATTGATACCTTGCGCCCCTTGGCCATAAGGCACATTGGAGCGTTTTCGTCGTCATCGCTCAAGTTGTCGAAGAGGCCCTTTGACGTTGTCGGAGTAGAGGGTATGGCGATGGCGACAGAGGCGACTCCTCCTTCGTCGGAGTCGGAGCTTGAGTCGGAGTCGGAGTTTGAATCCCACTCTTCTCCAATGTGTGCTTGCCCCTTCTTTTTGAAATGCTTGAACTTCTTGCTTCTTTCCTTGTCCTTCCCCCGGTACTTGTCCTTCTTGTAGGGCTTCTCTTCTTTCTTCTCGCGTTGTGGACATTCGGCGATGAAATGACCGGGCTCTCCACACTCATAGCATTTTCTCGTTGAGTGTCGTCCTCTTGACTTACTCCATTGATTCTTGGAGTGACTTCCCGGTTTGTAGCCCTTCTTTTTTAGGAATTTATTGAATCTTCTTACAAGCAACGCCATGTCTTCATTGGTTAGGGGGCCATCCGGCTCATCATCTTCACTTGCACTTTCTTCAACTTCTCTCACGGTCTTTACGGCCTTTAGAGCAATTCCTTTCTTCTTGCCCGACTTGAGTTCTTCAACAACTTCGGCTTCCTTTATCATCATCTCGTCCATCATAAGCCGGCCGATGACATCATGAGGTGTCAAGGTGTCGAAGTTGGGCCGGTCTCGGATTAATTGAACAAGGTTGCGGTTGGTAGGAGTGATCACCCGAAGAATTATCTTCACCACGGCCTTGTCCGTAAGATCGGTGCATCCAAGACCCTTTGCTTGATTCACAAGCACCATTAAGCGGTCAAACATTTTGTTGTAGGACTCTCCTTCCTCCAATGTGAACCGGCTTAGCTCACCAATAATGAGCTCTATCTTCGATTCGCGGACACTTGAAATTCCTTCATGACTGACCATGAGCCTATCCCAAATGGCCTTTGCTTCCTCAAGTCCGTCGACTCGGTTGAACTCAGAATCACTCAAGGCGTTAAACAAAGCATTGACTGCCAAATCATTGAAATATTGATCTTTATCTTCTATGGGAGTAAGGTTGTTCGGATCAACGGGCTTGAAACCTGTTTGCACAATCTTCCAAATAGAAGGGTGAAGCGATCTCAAGTGCATCTTCATCTTATATTTCCATGCGGCATAGTGAGTGCCATCGAAATGAGGCGCTCGACCGGACGGCACGGAGACATAAGATGAGGAGCTTGAGACACCAAGAGAGGTATAATCAAATGGAATAGCAACCCCGATACCGGAGCCCGTGCCCTTGTCTTGGTCATGGGCTTCGGTATTCTTCTGTGGATCCGACATCTTAGATTCTCCAAGCGGTTAAGCCAAACTACGGAGATTTGGCTCTGATACCAATTGAAAGGACCAGTGATGTCGCCTAGAGGGGGGGTGAATAGGCGGATTAAAAAATTTGCAACAATTTAAATTCACCCGAGGGTCTGAGCCCGGAGTGTCCGGGGATTTTATCCGGATACTCCGGACAGTTCGGACTATCCGGGATATATTGTCCGGATACTCCGGACTGAGTAGCTCAAAGAGGGGATTTTAAATCTAGGAAATTTTTCAACAATCTAAATGAATACAAATACTCTAAATAGTGTCAGGTACCTGATGATGGTGAAGATCTAGAAGCAAACACAATAATAGAGTAGATCGGGGCTCCCGAAGTTTCAAAAACAACAAACCCTAGAACAAGCAAAAGAAGAACAAGGAGACAATGATTTTTACCCGAAGTTCGGATTCTTGAAGGGAATCCTACGTCTCCGTTGAGGAGGCACAAAGCCCGGGTCCCTCTTGACCACTTTCCTCCCGGTGTTGCACAAAGCACTCGCCGGTCTTCTTCTTTCCTCTTTCCTTTCGGAGGCGAGGCTTGCCTTCACAAACCTCCGGGGCTCTCCACACCAAGTCTTGGAGGCTCCCGGTGACTCCTTGCCGTCTTGGAGCCCTTCAAACTCCAAGAGTAACGAATACGCCGCTAAATCAAGTTGGAGGATGAAACTTGTGCTCAAGAATTAAAATGCAAGCTCAAAGCACTTAGATCCCCTCTTTTCTCCCCAAAGATTCAAATCAAAGCAAGGATTCAAGGGGGAGAAAGAGGCTAGGGCTCAAGAGAGAGTGAGTGAAAGCTTGAGAGTTAATGCTGCAATGAATGAGGTGAGCAACGGTTGGATTTGGAGTGAGGGTTTAAATAGGTCTCCCAAAATCCAACCATTACACTTGTGCTGCGCAAACCCCGGACTATCCGGACATTTAGTCCGGAGTGTCTGGACTGAAGAGAGTTTGCTTTGAACCGAGAAAGTTAACCCGGAGTATCCGGACTTAATCCCCGGATACTCTGGACTTACCGGATACTCCGGACCATTTTCCCCGGAGTGTCCGGACTAAATGTCCGGATACTCCGGACTTTCCAGAGAATGCAACCGAGGGCCCTAGCCCGGAGTATCCGGACTAAATGTCCGGATACTCCGGCCTGACCCACTCGGCCAGAAGTACCTTTTGATAGGAATTGCAATGTTTTAAAAAAACTTTCGAGATGCAATTTTAATTCTATGAGCACAAGCATATCCTAGAAGCGATTTTCCGTCGTATCCCCCTTAATAGTACGGCTATCCTTAGACTCAATAAAAATAGAAGATTTTACGACTAAAGTCTTGATGCTGCCCTTTTTCAAATTTTTAAAGATGGTGGGGATCTCCAATTGCTTTTCAACGATGAAATCTTCTCGATCACTGCATAGAATCTCACTTGCACCGTTAGTATATGAAATTGTGTTGCCATAAATCACCAAAACTCTTTGAGGGACCTAGATGCACTTTCACGTTGTTTAATGATTTTTATCATGGCCAATTACCTTTGTTTAGCCTCAACTTTGGAATAATTACGCTTCTGCCAAAGATTAAAGAAGCAACAAAAATTCAACAATATAGACCTATTTGTTTACTCAATGTGAGTTTTAAAATTTTCACAAAAGTAGCTACTAATCGACTGATGGGGGTGGCCAATAAAGTAGTAAGATCATCTCAAACTGCGTTCATGCCATGTCGCAATATTATGGAAGGCGTGGTGGTATTACATGAAACTATTCATGAATTAAATTCTAAGAAGCTTAATGGAGTGCTTTTAAAGCTTGACTTTGAAAAGGCCTATGATAAGGTTAAATGGTCTTTTCTTCAACAAACTCTTCGCATGAAAGGTTTCAGCCATCAGTGGTGCTCATGGGTCGATCATTTTGTCACTGGTGTTAGTGTGGGTATTAAAGTTAATGATGATATTGGACATTACTTTCAGACTAAAAAAGGGCTCCAACAGGGTGATCCCATGCCCCCTATCCTATTCAACATTATGGCAGACATGCTTGCTATATTGATTAAGCGAGCGAAAGAAGATGGTCAGATTCAAGGAGTTATTCCTCATCTTATAGAGGATGGCTTATCGATCTTACAGTATGCAGATGATACTATCCTTTTTATGGATTATGATGTTGAACAGGCTAGAAACATGAAGCTATTGCTCTGTGTGTTCGAACAATTATCGGGTTTAAAAATTAATTTTCACAAAAGCGAGATTTTTTGCTTTGGTGACGCTAGACACCATGAACACGAATACATTGATTTGTTTGGCTATGGAATTGGATCTTACCCGTTTAGATATTTAGGAATTCCGATGCGCTTCCATAAGCTCTGCAATGCGGACTGGGGTGTAATTGAGGATAGAGTCCAAAGAAAATTAAGTATGTGGAAGGCTAAGCACCTCTCTTACGGGGGTAGACTTGTTCTTCTAAATTCTGTGCTAAGTAGTCTTCCCATGTTTATGATGTCCATCTTTGAAATTCCCAAGGGTGTTCTACAAAGGCTGGATTTCTATCGTTCTAGGTTTTTTTGGCAAGGCAATAATGAAAAAAGAAAATATCGTCTTGCTAAGTGGAATATCCTGTGTCGTCCTAAAGATCAAGGATGACTAGGTATTATTGATTTAAAGATTAAGAATAAATGTCTCCTAAGCAAATGGTTATTTAAACTGTTGAATGAGGATGGGATCTGGCAGACTTTGCTTAAAAATAAATATTTAAGTTCTAAATATTTGTTCCAAGTGTATATTAAACCTGGGGATTCACATTTTTGGAAAGGGCTTTTAAAGGTCAAGGATGATTTTCTGAAATGTGGATCCTTCCGGATTAGAGATGGTTCACAAACAAGGTTTTGGGAAGATACTTGGGTAGATTCATCACCACTTAAGGTGCAGTTTCCCAGTCTGTATCAAATTGTCCATCACCCACATGATACGGTGGCTAAGGTCATGACTCAGATGCCTCCAAATATTAATTTTCGAAGATCATTATTAGGGGATAAATTGATGGCATGGTATACTCCAGTTGCAAAATTAGCTAATTGTCAGCTTACCGATGGAAGGGATATTTTTAACTGGGGTCTTCATAGACATGGGCAGTTCTCTGACGTTCTATGTATGGCTATTTTATGAATCGAGTACTCTTTTGCCAAGAATTCATTTGGAAGTTGAAACTTCCTTTAAAGATTAAAATTTTCCTCTGGTATTTACAACGAGGAGTTATTTTAACAAAAGACAATTTAGCTAAAAGAAATTAGAATAGGAATAAAAAATGTTGTTTTTGTAATTGTCATGAAACAATAAGACATTTATTTTTTGATTGCCAACATTCCAAAACTATTTGGCGACTCGTGCATCTTGCTACTGGTTTGCCACCGCCGAAGTCTATGACTCATATACTTGGTCATTGGTTAACTGGCCTTGAGAAGGGTGTAAAGAGGCTGATTTTTGTGGGGGATACTGCCATATTATGGGTTATTTGGTGTACACGCAACGACCTAATATTTGCGAACAAACAATATTCTTCTTTCTTGCAGGCTACATTTAGAGGAACATACTAGCTGCGGTTTTGAGCCCTATTGCAGTCTGAGGACAACAGGGAGACCATTCGACTGGTTTGCAATGCATTGGAGGTGGTGGAATTGGTATTTTTGCCAAGAATAGATGGAGAAGCATTTATAGAATTTGCTTTTAATTTTTCGCCCTCGTTGTATTTTTTTTCAATAAAGACAAACGGATGTGATATTTGTAAGAACTCGGCTGTGTGCAAGTGCAGAGGCCGGATTTTAATCCTTTATCTAAAAAAATGAGTGAAATGGGGAATAAGAATGCTACATGCTAATTTTATGGGTAGTTTGATGTCTCAACTCAAGTAGTATTACATGCTGAATTTTCCTTTTAAGCAATGAGCCAGTACTACGTATTATCATCCGGCTTCGCCTTTTTTTTCGTATAAGTTGATTTTGTTTGCTATTGCATTAGCTTTGAGATGTATGTGTTCAATCCTAATTTTGGTCCAATATTTCAAAAGTTTAACTTATACTTCAGGGGGGAAAAAATCAGCCGCGTTATGGATAGACTGCTCCATTATTGTTTGCCATGGATTTGACGTAACCTAGTAAATATTTCAAAAAATATATATAGTATAATAAGCTTCCAATATATCATTCTTGCTGATATCAATATGCACAATATTTCACAAAGCTATTCTTAATTGGAATCATAAAAGGTACAGTGCTTTGATGTGTAAGTAGAGCAAAATGGTAGTAACCACGTCCAACCGTTACGTAAATGCTGTAGACGTCAACTACAAACAATGTGCCTTGAATAACAATATTTCAACGATAGCAGTATAATAGGGAGAAAACAACTAAAGTTAAAAACTCATGTCTTAGGGTATGTACATTAGTATAGATGACAGCTATATGTAATATACATCTATATCATCTATAGACATCAATAAAGACAATTCATGCAATGGTTTATATATATATATATAATAGTTTCTTATAAAATTAGTATACTATCTATGCGATGGTGACCACAATATAAAACCGTCTGTATACCATTTGATTACAACTCATCATCAAGTTCGACTAATTAGTGCGTTGTCTTCATCTATTTTTTTCCTAAAGGAATATGGGTCAACATAGAGGTCAGAGGACACATGCAACCAAACGTGTCCATAGTTGCTTAAGTTTTTGCTCGGTTAGCATCCTTCACTAGGCTGTAGTGTGTAAATTTTCAGCCCTTATTCTCTTATAATAGCATCTAAAACATAGGAAGGCGTCCCGTGCAATTGGCTATCGACAGTGGAACAATCTTTTTGGAAGCACGAGCTAAAATATTGGAACGAATTAATTATCTTGCAGGCCAACCATGCATAAACAAGCATCACAATTCACAACAGAAAACTGTAGTACTGTACTATAACCATAAACCAACATCACAACAGGCAACTGTACTGTATCAATCTTTTGCATTTCCGATCAAATCTTTCTAAAAATAACCAGTAATAACACGTGTGCCCTCCCCCCACCCGGGGGGGCTCTGACAACCAGACATGTCTGTCCACGCTGGCACCGCACCTTATCCGACTCCAGAATCCCAGCCACCCAATCACTTGTCCTTCCTAACAAAAATCCAAAACAAATGGAAAGAGCAGAAACTCTGGTGATCTGCCGCCCTCACAAACTTGTTCTCCTCCTCCCCTGAGCTCCGCAGCAATGGAGACCCTCCTCTCCCCCTCCACATTGCTCACCCTTCTCCGCGGCTCCAAGAAGCCAGCTCTTGGTGTCTCTTCCAAGTCCACCGTCTCCTGTGCGCTCAAGAAGCAGCAGCAGCAGCGGGCAGCGGGCGTTGCTTGGCGTGGAGACGGCCCAGGCGGCGTTGGGAGCTGGGTGTCGTTCTTGCACCACGGCCTGGCCGCGGCGGCGCTGTCTCTGGCCATCAGCCTGGCGCCGGCGCCCGCGCCGGCGGCGGCGTCAGAGTTCGACGTGCTGAACGACGGCCCCCCGGGCGACTCCTACGTGCTGGACGACGCCGGCGTGCTGAGCCGCGTTACCAAGTCCGACGTCAAGCGGCTCGTCCGCGACCTCGAGGCCCGCAAGAACATCCGGATCAACTTCATCACCGTCCGCAAGCTCACGGTACGTCCATCTACGCCGCCGCGCACACAGCACTGTGTTCTGATCAGCTCATCGCCGGCGGCTCATTCACGCTTGCATTGGCCACGACTTGCGACGTATGCAGAGCAAAGCTGACGCGTTCGAGTACGCGGACCAAGTGCTGGAGAAGTGGTACCCGACGGTGGAGGAGGGCACTAACAAGGGCGTCGTCGTGCTCGTCACCAGCCAGAAGGAGGGAGCCATCACCGGCGGCCCAGCCTTCGTGCAGGCCGTCGGCGACGAGATCCTCGACGCAACCGTCTCCGAGAACCTCCCAGGTTAACTTCCCCGGGCACGCGGCGTGCATCCTTCAATCCTTGGGTTGTTGTCTCTCACTAGCAGCGCACAAAAACTTACCGCCATGAACATGCATATGCATATAATGCTTGCAGTGCTGGCGACGGACGAGAAGTACAACGAGGCGATCTACAGCACGGCGAAGCGGCTGGTGGCGGCGATCGACGGGCTGCCGGACCCCGGCGGGCCGTCGTTCAAGGAGAACAAGCGGGAGTCCAACTTCAAGACCAAGGAGGAGACGGAGGAGAAACGCGGCCAGTTCACGCTCGTCGTCGGCGGCCTGCTCGTCATCGCCTTCGTCGTGCCCATGGCGCAGTACTACGCCTACGTGTCCAAGAAGTGAGTAGCGTGCTGCTATGTACAGTAAATTCTGAAGAGGAGGAGATTAATCCGCCGCTTTTCTGGTGGAATTTTTAGAAGTGAACAGAAAATTAATGATCAATACATGTGCACATCCGTGCGGGTTAACTCTTATATCAGTAGCACAAATGGATTTATATATGTGTGTTTACTGATGGTTAAATAGGCGCAAATCAACTCCAGCTTACCTCAATTCCTCTATAACCAATGAAGTTTTTATTCTGGAGAAGCTTAAAGCACTTCCTCTGTTTCCTTTCCCCTTACCAGTATTGCTTGCAAAATGTGAAAATCTCCTACAAAACATGCGTACTTCAGTGAAACCTTTCAAAGACTTCATCCATGGGTTCGCAGAAGGAATACAGAACACACTGGGCATAACGGGCTATGGACAGTTGAAAATAAGCTGTATATGATTGTTGTCTATTGACAAGTAATAAATACATCATTTGCGATCAATACAACATTACAGTAGTAGATTGATTTAAGGGGAAATAAATATCCGCTCATTAGAATCTCGGTTTTATGAGGAATGGCATCTTGTCGACAAACGGTGGATCGGAGTATCTCCCTGTTAGAATCTGTGATGTGATGTGGAAATTCGCGGCTTCCGTGTAATGTATTCCATCCCAGTTGACATATTCAGTACTGTCACTACACCCTTTTGCAGTTACAATATCACCATTCAGAGACTTTGTCTGTCCACACGGCACTCCACTATCGTAGTTGAGGGGTGGACCTCCGTGTCCACAGCATGCTTGGGTGGGATTCTCAAACCCTGTAAAAATGCCAAGACAGAAATTAAAACTGCTACTTGAATTATTGTTAAAAAAAAGTACTTTAATACTCTGATGAGCTAGCTACAGCACTGGTAGTCCAGGAAAATGCCAAAATCCATAGTACAAGGTCAAAGAAGGGAAATGTTGTATACGTATACATGGAGTGAACAAAGAGCCAAAAAATCTAAAGCATCTTTATTGCCCCTCTTTTAGTGGGGGTTTATTATTGCAAGCACTTGTTCAGGAATGATAGTGACATTTCATCATCGTCTTCTACTTGAAACATGCTTAGCATCCTTGAAAATCATTTCCCAGTACTATAATATACCAAGAAATCTAAATGATTTTTACGTATTAGATTTCTCTATAACCACAGAATATGGAAAGTCTAGTTTGCATACCATATCGAGAGTAATTGGCGATCAGGCTGTATTTGATGGAGTAGATGTCAACGTAAGTGATATTAGCCCCAGCAAATTCTCCTCTCAACTTTGTGCATAGTGCATGCAGTTGCAAGTTGAAAACCTTTGCAGCGCGATTGTGCTTTGCTACACAATGAAGTTCGTCCAGCTGGGATGGATCTTTGCCAAATAAAGCTATGTTTTGAGGTAAGCAGCCGAGAGGGCCTGTGTTGTGAATCCAGAATTTTCTGGCACCTAGCTCATATAGTTTCTGAAATAAGAAAGAACACATACTATAGTAAGGTCAAATTAATAAATTATGCATGAACGGAAAAATACCTAGGTGTGAATTACTTTCTTACAGCATATAGTTAGAACAGTTGGCGATATTGATAATATCAAATTTGAATGTATATGAACTACAGCAGAATTTTTTACCTCTATAAATAATGCAATTACTAAAAAGCACTGAAGAAAAATTAGCTGGTCCACTGCAAAAACTGTGAGGATGGAAATCCTCTATATATTTTACAAACCTTAAGCCCAGTCTCAAATTCTAACAAAATAGTCGGAATGGATGCAATGACTTTGTCCTCTGTTTTTGAGTAGAATTCGCCAGCAAGATCATTTTGGCCTATGTCAAACATGTAGAGTCCCTGTGAAAAGTAATCCACCTGAGGAATATATCGCATGTACCTATCTCCTGCAAAGAGAAAAAAAAACTTTCATCACTAATAAAGTTCCATAGTCTGGATTGGTGAAATCGAAAGCATTGTTTGGTTATTGATTATTGTATTGAGGAGCTTATCATTATTAAATCTTTAGTTGATATATATTCACTCAAAACTAATTAAACACAATGGAAGCTTGTCAGACCATTCAGATAGTGTGTGTTTAGTTGCTTGTATGGTGGCTGAATCATATAAGTGGATGCAACTATATCCGTTAGACACGTGTTTGGTTTCCTGTTCATCCAGACCAAGTGGATGCAACTGCACCCACTCATGCAGGATGGAGGAAACATAAAGATTGAGCTTCTCTCCAATGTAGGCCCGTGCGATACATAAACAAGCAGCCAAACAACTTAACTTGCATCCACTCAATCAGGCCAAGGTTAACTTGGATAACTTATACGAGATAGACTAGGGTGGTGCAAGCAACCAAACACACCTATAGACTACCTCTGGACCTTTTACGTTAGCTATTATTACAATACCAAGTATGAAAATTTACTGTTGTATTCAGTACAAGAATTCCGAATGTGTTACTATTGCTACCTTTTGTTTTGTCTTCTAATTTACTCCTTCGATGAAAATTAGATAAACTTCTTTGGTCTTTCACAAACACGATATGAAAATTCTGACATGTCGTGAGAATTGTTGGTTCTTTTTAATCACTAACATTATGCCTTCTTATTTATTTTTATTAAATATGGTGACTCATATCTAGCTTTTTAGGATTTAGAAATGTGCACTAGACGAATCCTAATATGATTAGGATTCCTAATCTTAATCCTTCTCCTATACCTAATCATAATACGAGTAGGATTCCTATTTGCTTTGGAGAAGAACTGGGGAGGCTATATAAACCTAAGGGTTGGTCATAGAGAACCAAAGCAACCAAGAAGACATAAGCCAACTCATCCAGAGCAAAAGGTGCACGAGAGGATTAGAGGCTAGGTTATTCTTTAGCACTATATTCTTGTATAGAGCAAGAATCAGAAGGTCTTAAAAGGTTGAGAGGTTGTAAGAGAGCAACAATCCTGTGTACTCTTTTGAGGTTGTGCTTAAAGAATTTGGGGTCAGCTTCACCAAATCTCTCTCTCGTTGTGGTTGCTTCAACGTGCACACTCATGCATTATCTCACAAAACTCTGATCCAATCCGGAGGCTACTGTGGATAAGAAGGGGTATTAGAGTATAGCAATTTTGATGGTGCCAATTGTTTTGTTGGGGGCCTTGTCTAAGTGCAGAATTTTTTGCATTAAGTCTTAACAAAAAAAAACTCTTAGATGAAATTCAATGGGTTTAAATAATAAAAGGTGAAATGCTTATGGGATAGTACACCAGACATTTCTATATTTCTTTGCAATCCACAGTATCCAAAGTTGTTGCTTACTGGCTTAAAAGACAACCTGTCATACCTTTGGAAAGCAGCTTAGTAACTTTGTCCTTGAATGCAAAGAATTGCTTAATCTGAAGACCAAAGGAAAATGGGCTAACAGATGTTGCAGTTGCTGGAGTAATCGAACAACCAGCTTGAGCAAAATTAACACCTGCCTGAAAGTTAGGTGCACCAACAGAATCCAAATATGCATTGAGGAACGGCATATCCATCGCATCCACTGCAGTAAGAAGTTTTAAGAATCATACATCAGATTTCAGACCACAAAATTTTGTCACGTGACAAAAGTGAGGAAAAAAAAACTCGTCAGTCGTATTAAGCAAATTAATGCAGATAAAGGCACGCTCTCGGTGGGATCAGCATTTCTAACAAAATGTAACGCATTAGCTCCTCAACCACTTCCTCGTGCAAGTAAGCCAAATTGTTCAGCTTATCTGCTACAAATTTTTGAATAAATCTGGTTCGTGTCAATGGCTGATATTGCAGAACTGTATTCCATCTGCCTATTGTTGTCAAATGATGAAAATCATGTTTGTAAGCTAAGTGACCAACAGCTTAACCTTTGTATGCAGTCTGTACAGCAATCAGTTTATATGTTGTTTTCTACAAATAAATCGGTGCTAGACTGTTAGCCATTTCCTTGCTTCTTAATTACTCGAATCTCCCATGGCTTCTTAATGATACCAGCATGGATCTAAAGCAGATGTAAAGCATTGGCATTGTCAAACTATAATGCGAGCACATGCGATTTTCGTCGATTTTTGAAACCCTGCACCCAGGAAGGCAGGCAGCCAGATTGCGACATAGTAAAGCTCACCACAGCATAGCTAACAGTAACTCCCCCGATTGAGACAAATTGCATCAAGAAACAGCGCTTGCTTTCCCGCAGATCTACCAAATCCCAACAAATTGGTGCACCGAACAGGGGAGACAAATTGCGCGAGCTGGACCACCCACATCGTCCAGCAAAATTCCTCAAGTGGTACCAAGGACCATCTGCAATGATGCCTTAATCTCCACTTCTAACCACCGCCCGGGCGTGTTTGGCCTATCCGGCAAAGGGCCATCCTAACTAAATCGCTCTTTTTTCCAACCACCGCCCGGACCAAAGGGGCACACTGTCTTCAAGAATCGACGACAAGCCACATCGTAAGTACACAGAACTCCTCTTCTTGCAAAACTCAGAGGGTACCAAAAATCACGCAACAACGAGACATTTAAAGAATCTATGAAACATTGAGACAACCATTCTTTTCGTGCAATTCAGAGAGAAGCTGCATCGTCCAAACACCGATTGTTGTGGTGCGGTTCAGATGGTAACAAGTAGTATTAAGATGGAAGCGGAGGAGGATGAGAGAGAGAGAGGGGTGCTCACTGAGGAAGTCGATGATGAGGCGGCCGTCGCAGAATCGGCCGGAGGGGCTGCCGAAGAAGGTGGAGCCGTAGGGAGGGGCAATGGACTCGAAGCCGCCGGCGATGCGACCGCCGGTGTCGGAGTTGGAGTCGCCGAAGTTGAACACCGCGGGGTAGTCGAAGTCCGACGATGCCGCCGCGCGCCCGCCGCCGCCAAGGCAGAGGACGGCGACGAGGAGGAGCACCAGCGCCGCTGGAGGAGGACGCATGGTGGCGGCGGTTGAGGCTTCTTTGCCCAGCTCCCTACTCCGCTCCACTATACTATCTCGTTACTCCAAGTGAGGAGGAGAATCAGGAGACGGAGGGAGGAAGAGGAGGTTGCTGATGCTCGAAGCTTTGGAGTTCGGGGAGGCGGATTTGCTTTGATTTTGTTTGGGATGGCAAGGGAAGAGAAGACCATTAATGATTAAAATGGGTGCCTACTTTCTGTTTGGTTTTTGTGGTTTTTCCCTTGCGTTGTTGGGATATTATGAGTGGTTTTGATGGTGTGGACGTGTGGAGGGTCTGGTGGTAATTATGGAATTTGGAGGGGTTGTGTATGAATTTTTTTTCTGAAATTGGAAGTGAAGAGAAGTGAGCTAGAGGCTGTTCCAAATTCCGTTTAGTGTAACGTGTTCTGCCTAACGCATTGTACAGAAAGTTTGTTTGTTTTTTCTTTGTTGTTTTCCTGGGAATAAGGCAACCCCCCGGCCGCCCCATGTTGCAGCATTTTATGTAGAAAGCGTGGTTCAATTTGAAACGATGGATTTTTGCACTTATTTCCTAGGGAAGAAAGTACGCACTTTTACTGCATTTGGAGGTTCGTTTGCAGTGGTTTGAAGCGATAATTCTGCATCCGAACCAGCAGCTAATTTGCTGCAGTGAAAACATCACCCTGGATCAAACAAAGCCTGAAGGGTGTGTAAAAGAAATTTAGCGCGCCATTTGAAAAGCAGAAACTCCACGGGAAACAGTTCATTTCTACGTCCGTACAAATTAGGAGCGAATTTGTTAGCAGGGACAAACAAAGTTGGCCGGTGCGGTGGCAGAAAGGGACAAAGACGGCAGGTAACAACGGCAAGTGGCCGTGGGCACTGGGCAGCGACGCGCCGTGCGCGAGCGATTCGATTTTGGCATTCGTCGTGAGCTTGCCCTAACGTCGTCTAGCGTAGCGCGCCACCGCACATGGCACGGGCAGTACACTATTGCAGTATCAGACATTCTTCACTGCTTACGAGAAATGATTGAATTCGTTGCTCGAGATCGATCGGCACAGTTCGCTGAGTTTATGTTTGCTCTGTGGGATGAGGTTTAGAGATTGAGATAGCCATGTACCATTTAATTTTATTTGACATGTGGTTAAAATGAGTCATTTAGTTCCATTATTTTAAATGAATAAAATAGTTTAGTATCTATAGAAAATATTTTTAAAAATTTATATCCTACGCCATTTAAGATAAGATAATTCTATTCAAACAACCAAACATATGAATGACTTTTTCTGTAAACCATCTTATATATGTACCACTTGATATAAACAACCACACACACCTTAAAGACCTGATTTAGAAAGTCTATTCCTGACCGAGATCTCTGTGGATAAATCGAGCTTAAAATCTCAACCCATCACAGAGATCCCGACCGGAAATGAGCTTTCCAAAGCATCCAAGACAAGTTGGCAATGGTGTTTCGATCAAAGGGCAGATAATCAAGTAAGCGTCAATGAAGCATCACCACCCTGAGCACAGCTAATACCGGCACGAGTAGACCACCGGGGCCATTATAACTACAATTCGGCGACACCTGCACACGAGTCTTTTCAGTCGCCAGACTTTTATTCTCCGCTATATGCAGCTTCTTCCCTCCCGTTACAAATAATTATCATTTTGATTATACACAGTTTTGAAACATAGCTTTAATCACTAATTTCTTTTTAATATATTTATAAAACCTAATAAATTTATAATATTATGAAAGTATTTTTCAAGACAAATCTACACATATGATTTTTATATACTAATTTAAATATTTAAAAAGACATTGCTAGTCAAAGTTTAGAAAGTTCGACTACTGGCAACTATTTGTGCCCGGAGTGAGATGTTCCATTCGTGTTAGTGCGCCACTGTCTAGGATCACTGCCAACCGGTTTTTGCGCCGGTAATCTTGCACTTGCCTGTAACAGCAACAGGATTCTGTATAACAATAGTGCCACTAGATCAACATGTATTTTGATAGTAGCACCTACCCAGTTAATCTAAGAAATGAATTAGTCCACTTCTGCTGCTATGCAGCCAAACGTTGTGAGTTGAGAATACTGTCACTAGTACAACAACTACATATTTCTCAGTGTCACCATTCACCACCAACCATTTAGCTAGTGCCTACCCATTTAACATTCTTAATTCATTAATCCACTTCTGCAGAGCTGACAATACTGTCACTAGTATACATATAGATAGTCACCAACAACTATTTGTCTAGTGGCTACCCAGTTATCCTGGCAACATGTGCCATCAGGTTGATAAGCCAAATGTTAATCTGTGACCATATTCCATACATGTGTAAATATAGTTCGTCATCCTATGTGCTTACTCATAGTTACAATAGAAGTAAAACAGATTTATCAAGAGCATAATATTAATGATTGAACATTATTGGTAGTCCATTATACTTAATGCAACCCTAGTGCCACATGCAAATAAAATCATATCCCTCAGATTCAGCTTAGAAATATCAGAAGACCTGTTGAGTTATTCCCACTACAATGTTTGCATAATATGTATGCAAGCATCGCTAGGACCTGACGGTAATGGTCAGAGGCTATCAAATGAGCTGAACGAACTGATCAGGCACTATAAAGAAAGTCTAATTTCTTCACGATTGGCTGGCCATATTTTGCTCCTTGTGCCAAAGGACAACGTCCTTGTAGGGCAAATCTCCTCCAAATATATCTAGAGCACTCCCAACCGTAACATCAACTAGATTTTTGCCGGCTTTCCTTATCCTCTCTAGGTCATCCATCGTTGACACACCCCCAGCGTAAGTTACAGGGATCTACAGATCAAAAGATACTACTGTGAGTTCATAGACAGTAGAAGTGCATGTTGAGTAGGTATAAACGTCCAGCAACTCTAAAACATAAATTTGGAAATCCAGACTAAAACTTGATGTATTGAAATTTCATTTGTATAATGGCCCTCAAGAGTTTGGATCAAATACAATTGTTATATGCTTTTAATATAACCATCACCACCACACAGTATTTCTTTTCTCCAAAAGAATGAAGGTGGATTCTTTGCTTCAGCCTATTTAAGTGCTTGATTTGCTGACAACATTGTAAATGGTACAATTATATAAAAAACGACAAGATGCAACCACAAGAGAAAAGTAAAGGACGAAAAGAAGCATCCAGGAAAAACAAACTGATAGTTTCAATTTAAACTAATGGATCAAGAATAGAACTTCAAACTAATGGATCAAAAGTAAATTGTACATACAGGTGAATGACGTCCAAGTAGTGCCACAAGTTCCTCATCAATTCCTAACCTGTGATCCCCATACTAGCTTAAATTAGAAAAAGTAACCGTGCATTAAGTTCTAATTTTCTAGAGCAGGAAGATCAACAAGAAGTGATTTCAATATTTACCATGGATGAATACACACGTGAACTAGATAAGACAAAACTAGAGAAGGCAACATAACAAGCGATCCAAGAATTGCCAATAAGCTTTTGAACTTCGGAACTCATTATACTCAAAACAAAATGAGAACTGTAACAGAATTGGAAAAAAAAATTCCTGCCTCCAACTAATAGCGTTCCTTTTGGGAGGACCACAGTTTCAACAAGGTGTCTTTCAATTTAAATACCTTACCAAAATCTATAAAACAAAAAGGATCTGTACAAACTAGATTAAGTTAATTGTAACTTCAGCATGAATTTTTGCATGCATTAAGCCTCGCAAACATGCCATTAATATTACTTATTTCTATCAATAATAAGTAAACAGAGGAACATGGTTCACCTTTTGCCCTCCACATCAACGCCATGAACCAAAAACTCATCTGCATAGGCAGCAAGATATTCCAATGTTGGCTCATCCACAAAGACATCGCTGAATTTCTGCCATCTGTCAGTCACAATGGCATATCTGCCATCCTAACCAGAAACAGTATGGTAAGCACATCAACCAAAGATCAAAATAGCTGCCCATGAGAAGATAACAGTGGCCATATTAGGGTAATGCTTGTTTTCTTTCTCAGGCTTACAGTTTACACAGTGAGCTTCTCTACTAGCTTTCCATGTGTTCACTCTAATTTACAATAGTCACTTTATGTTCCACTTGTTAGCTTGCTTTCATCATATGTTCTGTATTGTGCAACTACCATGGAACTGCTTGGTACTGAGTTAACACTGTCCAGTGTCCACTTTTTTAATGCAACTAAAACTTTGCAGTTGGAAAAAAAAACCTAGTATCGCCAATTAACATTAATATGTAATGTATTACATATACTTGAACAAAAGATGTGTTATCTAATTGGTACCTTTTTTCGACAACTAAGATCCAAAACAAGCCTCTGTTTCCCAATCAGCTCAACAAGTTGCCTCAGCCTTTCAATGTTCATTTTGCCTTCACTAAACACATACTGCATAAAAGATGCAAATGCATGATTACAAATATTCAACCGATTGATAAGCCCTACTCCAGTAAAAAAAAATTGCAGGTAAATTGCATCAAGAATAACATCAAACAATGAAAACATTTGTCAAATGCAGCAGCTAGGTACAATAAGAAATAAAAGCTTTCACCTGGCTGTTAAACTTGGGAACTATAAATGTGTTTTTGTCCAACTAAAGCAACATTAAACATCAACAGGTGTGGAAGTGACACCTATACCCAGAAAATATAGGAGTGGTTGAAGATTATATGTTGTAAACTGCTAAGGCACTAAGACATTGCTTCACAGTGCACAAAATAAATGTCAGAAAGATCATCTCCAATGATAATCAATTAATCATATCACTGACATATAGTATCATGCTCACTGGAAACAAAACAAACCTTGGGTACAAATGAACTAAAATGTTGAAGAAAAGATGACACACATGACCAGGTGGACATGAGAAGCATGGTGGAAGCTACATATAGATCTCCTAAAATCACATTGAACAAAAGTATTGTTCACATCCATCTAAGAAATTTCTCAATGATGAAAAATAACCACATCAATCTATGAAACTGTTGACATCAAGAATAGTGTGAACGGTAATCATATGACCAAAGAGAGAGAATGTCTCGTCATAGTTGTGAGTCGCGACCATGTTCTAGTTGAAAATCACAAGCAAAAAACCCAGCCTTTTAATACTCAATACACTCATCAAATAGAGTCATTAACTTAAAGACTCACTTGCACGTAATCAATACAGCATGAAAACAAAGAAGAAGAATACCGAGTAGGCAAGAAAACAAGGAACAATCGAGATAGTGCAAAATCAGCGACTAAACCTGCAAAATGGGCCAATCACAGGAGTACACACCAAAAAAATCGAAGAGGGCATCAATGTGTTAATTCAACCAACTAGCAGCATCTGCATGTGACGATGTGGCGCCATTATATAGTACCTTTGCTAAGTTACATGACAGGAAAAGGCCATAAACTATGTATATCAACTCCAATAGGTACAAAATTCATATATGTTCAGATTTTGGTGCATTCAAAGAGCTACAAATGTCGAAGGTGAAAAAGCTCAAGTTGTTTATCTCTTTAAATTTTCAAACCTTAGTATTCGGCAAAAATTTTCATGTCAGTCCACCAAGATGTCTGTTCAGAGTTTGGACCACCAAGAGCTTAACTTATTTGAAACCAATCTATGGGTTGGCGGTAAATTTTAGTTTTTATATTATAAACCACTATATGCATTGCTTTCCTTCTTGAACGAATTATGAACATACCATGAATTGCTCTTGAGGGTAATCATTCTACTCGATACCAAAAGGTCTAAGGGAGTATTTGTGTGGAGAGACCATGGTGTGGCACTGGCATCTTTCAGTGATACGTCAAGGACGCCACACAAAGCATCCCTTGAACCTTTCGGTAAGTTCAAAATTCTTTTGAACAAAAAAAATGCATGCATTATTAATAATTTGTACACTAAAAACCTTATAGTCACATAGCCACCCATGCATGGATTTGTTTCTATACTAGGAACAAATCTCCTAGTTTTGGTGTGAAAGCAAACAGGTTGGCCCCTTGATCGTATAAATAGACACATTGTTATCAAGTTGTGCGATTAGTCACGACTAATCGATGATTAGTCGCCAATCGGCCTGGTAGCACGACTAGAGGACCTCGACTAGTTGCCTAGTCAAGCAACTTGGAATCCAAGTCAACAAGTAAACACGATTAGTCAGGCAACTTAGCCTGTCAACTTGGTGCCATGAAGAAGAGGTGAAGGGGAGGGGGAGGGGGAGGAGGAATGGGGGAACTGCGGAAGGGAAAGGGGAGGAGGAAGGTAGTAGCAGGTTGTAGGTAGTAGCAGGCAGTAGCAGCAGCAAGTAGTAGTAGTGGTAGAAGACAGGCAGTAGTAGAAGCAACCGGTAGGTAGTAGTGGACTAGTCGAGGTCTAGTCACGACTAATCTGCAAGTCGGTAGCATGGCGATTCGACTCGACTTTACGACTTAATAACTAAGAACAGACCTCTTTGTGGAATGCTGCGATATATGTTGCTCGATACTAAAATGTGAAAGCTTAAACAACTTAGGACTCTTCCATGACAGAAGAATGCTGCTTCTTTAAGGCACCAAAATCTGAACCTATTTACTTGAATTCTGCCGATGTAATATCATTTTTGATATATACAGTTGATAGCCCTTCCTTGTAACTCATAAAAGAGACTGGAATGAGACACCACATCATACAATGCAACGTTGCTACCTTGCTGAATTAATACACTGACAGATTCTTTGAATTTCTTAGCATGGGATTGTGTGATTGCTCTATATCATCTGTTTGTATTACTGATTTGGCACTCTCATGTGCTCTTTGTTTCCTTGGTTTCTGTGCATCAGCAGTGCAAGAGGATAATCAGCATGGCCGTTAGTTACTAGATTATCTATACCTAGATGTTTCAGTGGCATGGGAACAAGACTGAAGCTGCAAGACATCATGTATCATGTAGAAGGATGCACCCAAATGTAGTATCCAATCAAGATTGTCAACTGCCTTATGAAACAGTTTGACCAAGAGCAGTTAGGTGATACAACCAATGAAACACATAGGCGCAAATGCAAAAGCAGATTCTTGAACCGCATGGGGTAGAAAAAAACTGGCTCAAGAGTGTCATCAGAGGATTGTGTTGGAACTAGTGAACTAGCAGCAGCAGCAGTTGTTTTGCATGACAGCATTGCCTCCAGATGATACCAGAATTTGTATACATTAACAAACACAATGATAGAAGGTTTCACAGAATGAAGGAAAAAAGAATAGCATGATTTAGACAAAATTAGAGCATTCACGTACAGAAGTTACAATCACATGACTGGCCCCTTCATTAAGGTAAGGTATTGCATTCTCCAAATTTATTCCACCTCCAACTTGCAAACCACCTACGATTATGATAGCACATGTTTATTATAGTATTTCAAATTGATAGTACCTCACAACTTAGAGAAGAAACAAACTATACAAGAAGAAGCGCCACTAGCATATATACAAAACCCTCCACTAGCAGATGACCATAGCCGTAAAATAATGTAAACAATAGCACTACAGGCTCTAGCAATAAGGCCATAATTTACTGTGTAATCTCACAAAAGTGTTTAAAATAGCAAATTTAACTTTAATAAACCATCAGCTACTACACATCCTTCAACATACCTTGACTAACTTATCAGAATGGCATTTAAACCACTAAGTTTGTTCATTACGTCAGAAATATCAATTTTTTGTTTCGTAATTGCTTTTCATGATAGATTGTTAAGGTGGTATTAAGATGCACACATACTTGACAAAACCAGTTTACCGAGTGCATAAATATAGCTTCTTAAATGGCAGTTTTCTAAAAGGCAGCTGCCTAGCCCACCTAGGCCCTTCTAATCGGCAATTAGGCGCTAGGCGTTGGTCAACCACCCAACTAGCGCCTAGTGCTTTGGTGAACACTGTTAAATGGACAGCATCAAGTGGTAGACATCTTTTCATTCTTTTTAACATATGCAAAAAATCATCTCTTATCTAAGGAATTGGAGGCCATACTTACCATGGATATTTATGATATCCCAGGTATTAACATAGTTCATGCCTAATTTTACTGCATAAATCATAAATACGGCTGATAAGAATGAGCCAAATATAAGTTACCAACCAGCATCAGCAGCATCTGACCATGCATTATCTACGCTGCCGACAAATGTTATGAGCAAACATGAACAGGTAACACCGTAACAGAGCTTGATATGTCTGCCGTATAAATATTATGAAGTTGCACAACGTGCCTAAAGCAAGTTACTTTGAAAATGCTACCGATATTTATGCCTCAATAATTTTTAAACAAAACATTTATACCTATTCTTGTATAAAATGTAAGCATTCACATCACATCCAGATCTCAAAATATTTCAGAAATATCACTAATAATAGTAAGCCAAAAAAATTATAGTTGTACATGAGAAACAAATCCAATTAATAATCACAGTTCTGGTAAAAACTAGATTACATATTCTCACCAGGGTATGCACGTAGTGCTTCCAGGGCAGAAGACTGGCTTGCAGGATCTGCACCAAGCATTATTACATGTCCACCAACAAGTTTGTCTTCTTTATACATATTCGCAAATTCTGCGGGAGGCACGTCCGATTCAAAGTTCGTCACAAGTGCGGTGCCATCATTTGATGAATCCCGAAGAGTAGAGCCAACAATCTGTTTAACTTTCCCCTAGGAATTTCGAAAAAAAACAGCTGATCAGAAAAAACAAGGAATAAGTCCATTTTACACCCCTCAACTTTCCAAAAAGTCCATTTAACACCCTCAACTATAAAACCGGCTATGTAGCACCCAAAACTTAAAAAACCAGGTCAATTTATACATTAAGGCAGTTTTGAAGAGCGGTTTTGCTGATATAGATCCAACTTAGGGTGTGTTTTTTAGATTTTTGCTATGTTGGCAGCCATGTCATCAATATCTGCTAATGTAGGTCCAAATGAGAGAAGAAATGATGACGAGAAAAAGAAATAAAATGTATATAGAGATAAAAGGAGTGAGAAATGTGTCAATGATGTTGATGTCAATACCTTTGAATTGGATCCTCATTACCAAAACTCGATGATGCAGCTGCCAATATAGCGAAAATCATCTTGAGCAGGATCCAAATTATCAAAACCGCCCTCCAAAACCAGCTTCGGGTGTAAATCGACCTGGTTTTGTAAGTTTGGGGGTTAAATAACCGGCTTTATAGTTGAGGATATTAAATGGACTTTTTGAAAAGTTGAGGATTGTAAATGGAACTATTGCCAAAAACACTGCTGTTAATGCCAGAGGTGCCTGAACTTTGTTACTTTAATTATTGCAAAGCGCTAAACTAGCCATACAAATCAGTGGAGTGGATCAGTGCCACAGTTATCTAAGTGTAGCACCATTTGTCCACTGGCAAATCATATCACAGGAAAATGAAGAACATACAAGTTCAAAAAATTAGCCATGGCCCATTTACGGTAGGAGAACCAATTTGCAGTCATGTCAAAGTTCATAGCACCTACTGACCACGATGTGTTTCACTTTCCCGCGTATAGTCATCAGTACAACGGAGCAAGGATTCCATTCCAACACACCTTGTGAATGTCGATACATGGCCTGAAGCTCACGGCGCACACGACGTCACGTCTACCTGCCAAAACGCACAGGCAATCTCAGAACCCCGACTCCCAACCATAAACAATAGCATTACATCTCGTGACAGATAGAGGGGTTCGTAAGGGAAAACATACCTGACGCGCCGGATTTCGCCAGGCGGACCGAGACACGCGAGCTCGCCCAACCGCACCGCGACGCGCACGGTGGAGGCGGAAGCCTGGCCGCGCATCTCGACGCCATCTGGGCCTGTGACAGGTAAGGAACAACAGGAACGAAGCGAATCAGAAGCCACCGATACGGCGAGAGAAGGACGAGCGGAGGTAAGCAGGCGCGTACCAGGAGCAGCCGCGCGGCGACCGGCGGCGAAAGGGCTCCGCGGGATGGGGCAGGAGCGGCGGCGTCGGCGTAGGGTTTCTGCTCGGGTGGTGTCGTGTGGGGAGGAGAGGGCCAAACCTTGGCGCACTAAATAGAGGTGAGGCTGTGTCCTTAGACGATCGAGATGCACTGGGATGCAGATCTGACGGATCGCGCGTCTCGTCTCAGGGTTATTACTCCCGTGTGTCACGGGGCGAGGCATAATTCGCATTAGCCACTCGAATCGGCAGAGTCCATCGCCGCCGCCGGCCGACGAGTACGGGAAAAGAAAAGCCAAGATGTTCTTCCACATCGTCCTGGAGCGGAACATGCAACTGCACCCGCGGCACTTCGGCCCGCACCTCCGCGACAAGCTCGTCTCCAAGCTCATCAAGGACGTCGAGGGCACCTGCAGGTAGTGTTCGGGGAAACCCTAGAGCTAGGTGGTGGGAGGAACCGGACCTGAGGTGGTCGATGGCTTTCTTGCAGCGGGCGGCACGGGTTCGTGGTGGCGATCACGGGGGTGGAGGACATCGGGAAGGGGCTCATCCGGGAGGGCACGGGCTACGTCACCTTCCCCGTCAAGTACCAGTGCGTCGTCTTCCGCCCCTTCAAGGGCGAGATCCTGGAGGCCGTCGTCACCATGGTCAACAAGGTGGATTCTTTTGCCTCCCTCCCTATCGGGATTGTTCTGCTTTTCTTTAAATTTGAATTTGATGCAGGTGGTGGTGGCGACTGCCCGGGTTGGTTTACTGACTTCAATTCTTTTTCTTCTTTGTTCTGCAGATGGGGTTCTTCGCAGAGGCTGGGCCTGTGCAGATCTTCGTCTCCAACCATGTGAGTGCCTTGCTTTTCTGGGAGCTGCTCTGTCAAATTGGTGGAATAAACTTCAGAATTCTCTGAATGTTCAATACTAGATTGTACGTCTACGTCGGTTGTCATTAACTGACAAATGGACTAAATTGGTTACCAATACTCCATTGTCAATTTTTTTTATATATACACATGGCTGCTCGTTGTAGTGACAGGGTGCTAGCATGGACTTCTTGAACTTTTACTGCCTGGCTGACTGTGTAGTGTTTTGTTCCTGTGTGCTGTTCCACTTTGGTATGCAGTTGATTCCCGATGACATGGAGTTCCAGTCTGGTGACGTGCCAAATTACACAACATCTGATGGATCGGTATGGTTCTTTTTTATAAAGTTGTTCTTGTGATTCTTCTGTAACTACTGCTGGAAGGTCATGGTTTTTAGTTCATCAAATTTACAGAAAATGGATACTTTGTTTCTGATGGCTATTCAATGGATTATTGTTCTCTTCTATGCAATGTTTGCTTGTTGCTTACCTTTTTATTGTAATATCTCTGAAATAAAATTACTTGTACCTCATATTTTATTCATATCCAGTTGTGGGATCTACGTATATGAATGCTTTAATTGCATATGTGAATTCGTATGGATATTATTTCAAAGAAGAATAATAAGTGTTGGGTAACATTGTGAAGCAGAAAAAGGATTATTCTATTGACAGCTATTTGCTTTAGTCATATTCTTATGCTAACTAGGAGTTGCTTGTTTGCTCAGGTGAAAATTCAAAAAGATAGCGAGGTGCGGTTGAAGATTATTGGCACTCGTGTTGATGCAACAGAAATTGTGAGTATATTACCACCTGATTTCCTTTACAAAATTTGGTTGTGATCGTTATTTGTCTAGAGTTTTGAAGCATAGCTGTGTAAAACTATATGCTATTGTCTTTCTAGCTGGTGTATGTGATTCCTTATGCAGTACCACTAGATAGTTTCATACAGCTATTTTTTTTCTTTGTAATGTCTGAAGAGCCATATGTGGTTTTACAGGCAAATAACAACCTTGATGTAAGCCAAATTAACAAATCCAAAGTAACATCAGCATATCACTTTAATTTAAGGTTGGTAGGGTGCAAATTGGTTGTTCTTTTGTCATGTGCAAATGTGAAATGTTCCTGTCTAGTTCTTTTGTCGTTCCTTTGGCCACAACTTGTCACTAATTATTGAGGCTTAGATACTCTTAGTTCTGTCTGGTATCATCCTAGATCTTTGTTGTATACGCTAGTTATCTATGAGAAGATGTTTTACTAAAATGTTGAAATCTCAGTTGCCTAGATTTCTTTTTTCTTTCTGGAAGAATGTCAGATGCCTAACACATGAAAGATAATTTCTTTATGAAGCTTTGGTTGCATATTTTGAATCATGACCTCTTAACACCTTCTAAGGTCATTACCTGCAATGTTCTAACAGTTTGATCCTTTTTGCTGTAGTTTTGCATTGGCACCATAAAAGACGACTTTCTGGGTGTTATCAGTGACCCTGGTGCGGCAGTGTAAATGAATAAATATGATCCAGAGACGAGATTGTGATGCAGTGACCCTATCATTTTCATGAACTTCCCATTGTGATGCAGTGCGGTGTTAAAACTCTGGAAGCCCAAACGAATGGTTGTAAGCAGATTAGAACCAGGACTATCATGTCTAGGATTTTCTTATACTATAGTAAGAGGAGACATTCGACAATTGATGAATGGATCGGAATGTGTACTGAAACTTTCTTTGGCTGTAGCGTATGATTGATAATCATGCAGTTGTCTTGGGCAGTTGGGCTCTTGGCTGTCACTATTTGCACGACCTGGATCCCGAGTATCCAACCTAATGATAGTACGATGTCGATCCACTAACTACATCCAGTTCTGAATTGGATATCTTTCAGGTAGTTGATTTTTGGTTTGCCATGTTGTTTTGGGTTTTCTAGTCAGCATGTTTCACCAAAATCTTGTATTAATTGCTTATTGGCAGCAGAGATATAAGGGCCTATTTGGCAGAGCTTCAGATTTTGTTTCTCCAGCTCCAGCTCATGATTCTCTATGGAATCGATTCTCTAATGAAAGTGATTTGTCTGAGAAATAGTTATGAACTTGGTGGGAAGGTTCATAACTGGGAGGTTGTGAATCAGGTGGGAAGCAGATTTTTTTTAGCTCCCAGGCTGCAGGTCAAAAAATATGAATCACTTCCTCGAATTCTTATATGAAGCTGGTTGATTTTTTTTCTTGTTTGTTAGAGCTCCTCAGTTTATTATGAGGAAGCTGAAACTGGGAGCTTTACCAAACGCACCCTAAGCATACAATTAATAAATAAATACAAAACAAGTAAAAAAAAAGTTGAATATGTGTCTCCTTTTTATGTGCCTAGAGCTAAAACGGCAGGTAAATTCTTAGACGAAGTATCTCCGCATGTTAAGAGATTTTGATCTCACCCGTGGGACGGGATATTGCTAAGATGTTTTACAACAAGATGGGACAAACAATGTTGAGATTGTTTCATTTTGACGACACTACTCACATTCTCATTAATGCTAGGGTCACAAACATCGTATGCGTCTGCCAAAAAAAAGCATCGTATTCTTTCACTGACGTACACTCGTCTTCCACGATCAGCGTTCCCTGGCAGCCCTTCAAAGGATAGCTCTCTTCAGACGTTGTGCCTACAGAAAACAGAAAATCGTATACATAATCAAAACCTTACTTGAAAATGGGGTAAAACATTTTGATCTTTGCTTGCATAGAGAGCACTTATCTAAATCACCTGAATAGATCCTGAATGTTGGCATACTACTTTTGAGCGGAAGCCAATTGGGATCGGGGGTGGCCTTTGCTGCGGGGAGAGCGAGAGCTAGGGACTGGAGAGGGCGGAGGTGGACGGCGGCGGGCGGGCAGCCTGAGCCTCGGAGGAGGAGACAGGGGACTAGGGAGCTTTTGTTCGGCGGATGTGGCCGGTGCAGGTCGAGGCCGCCCGGAGCAGCCTAACAGGGTTACAGGTTCCGGCACAACACCGGCCGGATTCCACCACATGGAACGGTTCGAGATTTGAATCCCAGCACGAGTAATGGATCAAATGAGACGACATGTTCGAGTTGATGCTATATTTGAACAGGTTAGCAATATCTTACTTAGAGCATGTACAGTAGTATAGACGGCAACTGTATGTAATATATCTCCATATCATTCATAGATAGCACTAAAAATAACTTATACTGTCGGCGATCGGGATCGCCAACCGCAGAAAATGAGGTAGGGGTTAATGAGGAATGGGACCACAACTGCGCTTTGCTCGAACAGGGGAATGAGGTCGAGGAGGTCTATGGTCGGAGCAAGGAGACAACGGACGAGACAGAGATTTATCCTGGTTCGAGCCCCTGAGAAGGTAATACTTACTCCGCCGCTTTGTGGCGGTGCTTCTTGCCTTTTGTGGATACAAAGGAGGATTACAGCTCAATCTTGACGATGCTAAGTCTAGACTTGAACTCCAGTGTCTGTGTGTTTGGTCCGTCCTTTCAGTGTTTACAAAGCTTCAGTCTTATACCCATTCTTCTTGCAACGTTCGGGAGTAACCCTCGGATCGTGGCCTTTATGCATATTGATTGCCGGTGGTAACTGTTCCGATCCCGTCGCGACGCCAGATTACTCCATGATCCCACGCCTCAGAATCGCCAAGTGATAACGTGCGGGATCCAAGAGACCGCTATCGACCTTGAATCATCCCGAACAAGAGTCGTGAGGGCCACGAGCTCGGTGATATCTTGTGCCCACTCGAGTGGCCTCGGGCTTGATCTGAGTCTTTGGTCGAGGACCCACGGCTAGAGGGTCGGTTGATCAGGCCGACCGACCAAGGGTTGCCCTACCCGGCAGCCTAGCCCCCGAGGCTCAAGGTCATAAAGTAGCACCTGAATGGCCTCGAGCCTCACCCAATGTCGTTGGCGGCAACCCTTGTAAGGTCTTGGAACCTTGCTCGAGGCTCCAAGTGAGATCGCAAAGTGAACCCAAAGAGACACTGGCGACCTTTGATTTTCCCGAAATGATACGGATGCTAACAAATGCGGACACCGCAATGCTTCGAGTCCGCCGCTCAGTCTTAATTGAGCCCGTTTAATCATGCCCTGCAAGGCTTTTTGAGGCGCCAGAGAGGTTAAATCCTAAGAGCGCCGTGGAACACCCCGAGCTTTGGATAATCACCAAAGTTTTTGCGCCTCCCCAAGCCTTCTCGCCGAAAGCATCGCCTTTCCATCTTCACTGACGCTTTGCCATGGCTAAGCCGGAAAAAGCACCTTATCGGCCACGAGGATGAAGGAGCTCGAGGCCCCGGGTCATTGGATCGTGACTGGCGGTTGCGGTGGCGAGACCGAACCTCATCCCCGAGATGACGAGATCGTCAGATCGAGCAGAGATTCCTCTTCGGCCGCGGACCCGGAGAGCTAATTCTGGCCGACATCCTCGACAATTGCCGATTGAAGTGATCAACCCGTACCCAACTCCGCCTCACCTTAGCCGCCTTCTCCCATCTATGCGAGGGGTTCTCGGGATTCTTCCCACGCCTCGCTCTTCTTCCGCCATTCTCTTCCGCTCGGGAAGGACCCCGTGGTCGGTGCCTCTACTTCCGGCGGCGGCCTGCTCAAGTGGGTTTCGCCAAGATCCTGGCCGACTCTCTTGGTCCATGGTCGGAGCGTTGGTTCTACCTCAAGAAGGGGGAGAACGGGAGGCTGCGATACGAAGGAGCCGCCATCACTGGGAAGATAGAGACCCCAGAGACTAAGGACCTCAACGTCGACGCAGAAGCCATCGCCGCCATCCACCTTTGCGCCACACGCGGTCTCACCGGTTAGGCGATCGCGAACGATTTTCTCATGAATCGGGTGTCCCCCTCGGAAGAGGTTACATCCGCTTCTCCCAGATCCAGGACGCGACGATTCGACCGCGAGAGTTCATCCGTAAGGTCTTCACCACAAAGCTTTTGATTGACTTCGTACTTCTTCCTCCTATGATGGCTCTTGCTCGTGAAGCGCCAAGGAGTCCTGGTCGCGCCAGATGCAGAAATGTTCGAAATCGGCGATGAATACACCTCGACGATCCGGTCTCAAGAACGCCTTGCATTTAAAACCCAAGGTAAGCCTTCCACGACCTCTGACCTCCTCCGAACATGCGCACGCTTTTGCTCGACCGTGCTTACTTGTAGGATCATCAAGAGTTGTGGGAGACAATATGAGATCGCTCCCTTGCCCGATGAGGGCAAGAGCAAAAGGAAAGAAAAGACTCCTTCAACCGTGAGCCGACCGCCAGGGACGAAGAGGCCTCACATCGAATGGGGTGATCGCGCTATGGTAAAGACGATCATAGCCAATTTCGAGCTCGCGCCCTTGGCTTCTCGTGGCCTAACAAAGTTTCTTTACTTGGCAAAGAACAAAGCGCAATGCCGCCGCCAGACCACCGAGCCCCCCGCCAAAGCATGCGGGCTCGTCGCGAGCTTTGCCTCCCTGCACTGGAGGAATGAAGTGGATTCCTCCTCCAAGCTCGGGCGACAGACCATCGCCGCCATCGACGAGGCAGAGGCCACCGACCTGTAAGAGCCCGGCTTTGCAACCCGCTCCATCTCCGTGTTTTTCTTAGTGCTTATCCTTGATTGCAGACTCGAGCGCCGAGACCCGAGCTTGCCCACACCGACAATGCTCGTTGTTCAGTATGCGAGTCCGAGTCCGAGGAGGGACAGACGCCTACATGCCGCCCCGCGCGGCCTTCTGGACAAAGGCGCTCTCGCCGGGCCTCGAATCGGCCCTGGTCGGAGGGTTCGACCAAGGCCCTGATAGCCCGGACGAAGGGGACCCCCAACCTGCGATCAGCGAGGATTACAGCACCGGCGAGACGGGTACCCTCGCGGTCGTCGATCCTCCCGAGATCGAGGAGACATGGGCGCCCGGCCCTCAAGTCGCGACTCTGCCGATCAGCAGGCCGTGGTCACCGAAGTCCCTGAGGCCCCGCCGACCAAGACCGCGCTTGATGGCGAGACCGCGGTTCCTCAGGCCATGGAGGGCGACCTTGACAGCGGGAAACACTCCGACGCCCCGGCTTGCGAACTTCCAGCCCCCATGGAACGCAACGTTCCACCCTCAGGGGTTGGGTCGGATGCCGCTGCTGCGGCAACTCCCGCCTCCGAGCTGGCCGGAACCCCGACTACAGAGGTCGGGCCCGAAACCAGCGCTGCAGTACCTCTGGTCGGGGGGTCCGACCCGGCAGCCGATGTGGAAGGATCTCGAGCTGCCGCCGACACGTCGTCCGTGGGCCCCGGACAAGGTGTGCCGGCGGTGATTGAAGAAGGCCTAGGTCACGGGACTGGGGCGAAGGTTTTGAGATCAACGCAGCTCGCCTCGAGCTGAACGAGGAGTTCTCCAGCAAGACGCGTCAACAAAATGACTCGTGAGGTAGGAACCTTCCTTATATGCCCCGCAATACGCTGTGTGCTCTTGACAACTTACCAAATCGTGTTCTCGTTTTCAAAGGCGGTTGATGCGCGACCCGAGGGCTTCAAGGTCTCAACGAGCATGCCGACGTGTTCGCCAGATCTTGAACGCCGTGGAAGAGAGGGAGACCGAAGCGTTCGTGCTCAGGCGACCATTGAAACCGACGCGCAGGAAATCGAGCGGCTCAACCGGGAGCTCAACGATCTGCGTCGCACGATGGTGGCGCTGGAGGCGTCCCATGCCGCCGAGCTCGAGAGGACCAAATCCTCCGAGCGCGAGCATGGGTTCAAGGCGCAGGAGTACGAGCGCGCCCGAGCGACCAAAGCGATCGAGGCCCTTGATGCGGAGCGCGCCAAGGTCGAGCTGCTGGAGAAAGCCGCCGCAGAGCGAACTTCTTCAGACTTCGGCGCCGAGACCCTTCACGCCAGATCGAGGCCCTCGAGAAGGCCGCCGAGAACAAGCCGCCGCCGCCCAGCGCTTGTCGACGAAGCGCCAAGGTCGTGGCACTTAAGGAAGTCGCCGAGAGCAAACCATCGCCACAACCACGGCGCCGCCGACGAAAGCGTGCAAGGTCGAGGCGTTGGAGAGGATCGCTGCCGAGCTATCATCCTCAACCAAGGTGTCCTCGAGCTAGAGGCCAAAGTCGCGGGTTGAAGAGAAGCTTGGTCGCAGCCAGGCGGCGAAGACCGCTTTGACCCAACTTAACGATTTAACGCCGCCGAGCCACGGACGCAACTAACGAGGCCCTCTCGCGCAAACCGAAGCCTCGACGCCGAGGACCAGAGTCGCCGAGCTCGAGAAGAGAAGCTCAAGGCAGAGATGGAGGATCTGAGCTCAAACATCCTTGATCCTCAAACAACATTCGATGTTATCAACTGGTTTGGGTTACCTTTTTTGAAGTGTGCGTTTTTATTCGCGATCAAGATCCATAGGCCGTTCGCAGATGTTACATCCTAGCTACCCGTTGGGTCTAAGGTCGAAACAACGCCGACCTTGGACACAAGTATAAGACGAGCAAATGACCATGACTGCAGAATCGAAATGGAGTACTCGCGAAAAAGAAATGCAAAGAAGCGAACCTAGTGAATAAATCACCAACTCCACGACCACGACCATGCACGCACTTAATAGCCGAGGTCGCCGAGCTTGTAGTTCAAACCACGACGCAGGGGGTGAGTGATTGCGAAGAGTTTCGCTACATTGAGCTCGACCATCGGGGTGAACGTAAAGCTCATGATACCCGCACTAAGGAGCGAATGCGAAAGTCGTGTCTCAAGAAAAATTTCAGAGACGCTCATAAAGGAAAAGACATGAATGATAAAAATCGGAGAATATCCTTTTATTGAAGCTTTAAAGGTATAGAGATTACACATAAAACTTGGCGGTTGATCTATGTTCCACGAGCTAGAAAGCTCTCTCGCCATCGGGCATCGCTAGCCGGAAGCCCCGTGCGATCTGTTGAAACGACTCTATAGGGCCCTCCCACCGGGATAACTTGTTGGTGCCGACAATACCGAATCCGCCTCGTGGCTAAGTCCCCAACAAGGAGCTTCCTAGGTCGTCTCGATCGAGACGCATGTCTGCGAAGAGCTTGCGTGTAATGCGCCGATCGTAGCGAAAGGCACTCGAGATCTTACTTCTTCCGCGAGGGCAAGGTCAAGAGACCGTTTGCTCGGTCGACGTGGTCGATCAGACCGACCTGGCGGAGCCAGCGTTACCTCCGGAGGCGGATTCGCCAAGACTAAACACGAGCCGAAAGGGTGTGGACCTGTTGTTCTACCGATCGGGGTACGAATAGACCATAAGACGGTGGGAAGTTCGCCCACCTGTGTCGTGGCCAGTAGCGTTTGAGCTCATCTCAGAACTTCGCTTTTTGACGCTTTGGACGATCTCGTCTGCTGGCGCTCTCGCCGCTCCGTTGTTCGAGGATGAGCCACCGGTTAAACACACTTTGGTGCCCATGTCCTCGCAGAATTCTGGAATAATTCATCGTAAACCGAGTACCATTGTCGCGATAATTCGCATGGAACCCCATACCGTGACCACGACAAGCGGAAAAAAGAACAATGCCCGAAAGCAAAGGATGGTCGAGACCGCTCACCTCAATCCATTTGGTGAATGTGTCGATGGCTACTGACAGAACTTTCTCCCCGGTTGCTCGGGAAAGGGGCCGAGGATATCGAGCCCCTGTGTCGAGAAAGGCCGAACAAGCGGAATGGTCTCAAGAGCATAGGCCTACCGGTGTACCTTTCGGCGTGAAACCGACATGCTCGGCAGTCCGGACAATATCCCGAGCATCTGTAATGCCGCTGGCGAGAATATCCTGCACGGAAGGCCTTGCCGACCATCGCCCCAGACGAAGAGTGCGCCTACGAGACCGAGTGGATGTCGTTGAGTAGGTACTTACCTCCTCCGTGGAGATGCACCGAGTCATGATGCCGAGACATTCCGCTCAGAGAGCTTGCCATCCACGAAGTTTATACAAGCTTGCTCGATGCTTAATCTCGCTTCATATGGGTCGGCAAGCAGTCGCCTGCGCCAGAAACTGTATGGGTTTGGCCCATGCGAATACCTTCTACCACAAAGAAGTACGACCTCCCGATCGGAGATAGACGGAGCCGCCGCCTCGAGGATGACGTCGGGGGTATCTCTTCGCTTGAAGAGCCGAGCTTGGAGAGAAAGTCTGCCCGGAGTTGTCCTTCCTTGGGACATGCCTAAGCTCCAAATTTCGAACCATTTCTCCATCTTGCGGACTTGGCGAGATACCTTGCCATTGCATCCCCCGAGCATTGATAGTCCTTGTTGTACTGGTTGATGACGAGCTGGGAGTCTCCCTTCACGACCAACCGTCGCACGCCCAAGGACTTGCAGGCTCGTAAGCCCGCCAAGAGAGCTTCATATTCTGCCATGTTATTGGTCGCAGGAAAGCCAAAACGAACTACATACCTCAACTGGTCGCCCCACGGGGTAAGGATAAGTATCCCAGCCCCCGAGCGTTTGAAGGACCTCGAGCCGTCGAAGAACATGATCCAGGGCTCCTCTTCTTCGACCTCGAGCCTGTGGGCGGCTGTGATGTCTGCTCGACGACGGTCGTCGGCGAGCACTTGTGACTTGATAGTCGTTCGCCACGACACGGACGCCAAACGCCGCCAGCCCATAGCCCATTTGGCTACCCTCCCGCCGCTACGATTCCGCAGATGTCACCGAGCGGAAAATTGCTCGGGGCGACCACGAATCGCTCGAAGTACGTCGAAGCTTGCGCGAGGCCATGAGAAGAGCGTCTGAAGCCGCGACTTATGGTACCGCTCCTTTGGGCCATGTAAGACCTCGCCGACATAGTAAATCGGATGTTCTTTGTCCCCTGCTCGGCAACCAGTGACAAGACTTACGGCTTGGGTGGTGGTCGCAAGGTAGAGCAACAACCTTCGCCAGTCATGGAGTTGTAAGGAGGGGGGGATGACAGATATACCTTCACTTCGTCGAAAGATCGTTGTGCTTCGGCGCCCATTCAAAGCCCCGTGCTTACGCAGGTCTTAAAGAATGGGAGGCCTCGCCACGAGCCTCGAAATGAATCTGCCGAGGGCGGCCATGCGACCGTGAGGCTTTGCACTTGCTTAATCGAGGTCGGGGCTCCATCTTCTCAATGGCCTCGATCTTCTCCGGTTCGGACCAACCCCGAGCCCCGATCATGTAGCCAAGGACCTTCCCGATGCGCGCCAAACACACACTTCTCGGGTTGAGCTTGATTTGGTACTGCTCGAGTTCACAAATGTTTCTTCAAGGTCACGGACGTGGTCGCCCCGGAGGAGCTTTTGACGATGATGTCATCCACGAAACCTCGAGGTTTCGCCTAATCTGCTGCTCAAGGTCTTGGTCATCGACGCCGAATGTTGCCCCGCATTGCGCAGACCAAATGATATGGTCGTAGCAATAAGTGCCAAACGGGTGATGAAGGCGCTTTGTTTCATCGTCGACCGCCAGCTTGATCTGGTGGTAGCCCGAGTAAGCATCCAAGAAGCTTAGCATTTTGGCGTTGGCGGTGGAGTCGACGATCTGGTCGATGCGCGGAAGGGGAAAATTGTCCTTTAGGCGGCCGAGTTCAACCCGTATGGTCGACGACATCCTCCACTTGCCACCTTTCTTCAAGACGATGACCGGGTTGGCTACCATTCGAGTAGTCGATCTCGCGGATGAAGCCGCCTTGAGAGCTTATCAAGGTTTTCCTTGATGACCACAACCTTCTCGGGAGAAGCGACGAAGCTTCGACGCACTGTGTCTAGAATCGGTTCGACCAGAACTTGTGCTCGATCACCTCCTTGAACGCCAGCATATCCGCAGCTCCTGCGAATATACCCTTGTTGGCGCTGGCGGAAGGTGACGAGCTCGAGTTCCTATTTGGGACTTAGCCCGCCGAGACGTGGACACACCGGTCGTGTCGTTTTCCTCGAGCGGACGGCTTTTGTTGCCCTCATTGGTTGGATCACCGCTTCGCCGGGCGTTCTTTTCCGTCACCTCTCGACCTTGCCGGCAAAGATATCGGCGAAGCGCCAAGGCCTTGGTCTCGCAGCCATGTGCCGCTGCGCAGTCACCAAAGACGATAACGATGCCGCTGGGGCTCGGGAGCTTCATGCACCGATGACCGTAATGATTAGCCGCCATAAACTTGATGAGGGCAGCCCTTCCGAGAATAGCGCTAGACGGTAGGTCGCCTCGACCACCTCAAAGGTGATCAATTCGGTCGAAAATTGTCCGAGCCGCCAAGGTGACGGCAAGACCACCGCCCAAGGGAGTAGTCGAGCTCCCGTGAACGATTCGAAGAAGGAATGGCGATGCTTTTGATTTTTGACCGGGAATCAGATCCGGCCGAGTGCTTCCGCCGCAAAGAAATTAAGAGAGCCGCCGCCGACCATGACACGCCCGACCACCGTGTTGCCGATGGTCGGGTCACGACTAAGGCGGTCTTTAAGTCTCGCCATACCTTGTAAGGCATCCTCCGGAGAAAAGATGATGGTGGCCCTACCCACTTGCAATGCTGCTCGACGGGCTTTCCTGATGCAGCCTGATAGATGGTCCGAGCAGCAGCCTTGATCTCGTGCTTGGACTGGTAGGTCGCCGAGCCGCCGAAGATAACGCCAATCCGGCGCCGCCTGTTGGAATTCTAGGTCGAGGTCGCCGTGTTCGACCCGCATTCACCCTTTCGGCCGGTCGTCCGCCCTTCGGAGCACGGGCATCTCACCACGTCCGTCATAGAAGGCTTCAAGTTTTCCGCTAAGCCTCGCAAGACCGCAGGTCGTGGCTTACCGCCTGCGGAAACAGCAAAATTTCTCCTCGTCGCATTCTCGACCGCCCTTCGGCTCCCGTGGTCGAGCATTGGTCCTCCGAGGTCCAGCCGCCGCCCTCTTTCTGGGCTGCCTCAGGCTCGACGGGATCGAGGCCGACCTTGACGAGGTCGGGTCCGCCCCGAAGTCCGATCCCGGACCTCAAGGACCTCACGCCGGCCGTCCGCCGAGACGATGACCCGCGGCGACCTCCGCCGTCCTGCGGTCACGCTTCGCTTGGTGCGGGTGTCTTGGTCGGCACCCTTGAGTTGGACGGCCACCAGAGTGGCTCAAACCAAGCTTACCTTGGTCGAATCGCGCTTCCAATGACGGCGTCGTCGCGTCACAGCGTCACTGCTCCGCCATGCGAAACAATTTGTTGACACCGAGCCTTGTCGTGATCTCGAGGTCTTCGAAGGCGCGGCCGCGAACGCCGAACTTGAAGGCCTTGATGATCGCTTCATCGAGATACTTGGAATTAGGTTCTCGTGCGGATAAACCGCCGCACAAAGTCACGAAGAGGCTCGCTTTGCCCCGATGACGCGATCCAGTCCTTCTCCTCCTCGCCGCCGAATAGCCTCGAAGTTGGAGCGAGGGCGCTCGATTTGGCGCCACGACCAAGGAACCGGATTCGGTTGAAGAGCCAAGTTCGGGCGGCCCGCCCGAACGGTCGGGAGATAGTTGGCCATGACCAACTCGTCGCCTCCGCCGCTAAAATGGCGGTCGAGTAGATGGACAGAACTCGCCGGGATTCTTGGTTCCGCCGGCGCTCGATCAAAGCGGTTTAAACCGAGCAAGCAACAGACGCGACGAAGGTCGCCGAGTACGCCACGCAACCGTAGGGTCGACGGTGCGCGCCGAGCCATCGCGCCAACGAGATCTTCATCGCCAGATTTAATCCGAGCCCGGCTCCTTGACGACCCGATCTTCGGCGAGATCAATCATGATGCCGAGCACGGAGTCGCTGGGAGGTATTGCGGCGGTCCTGCGGCGCGACGACGTCTGGCGGAATGTTGGGGAAAGTCCCGTGACTCGCCGCCACCGAGTGGAGCTTATGCGGGCTCACCTCGCGTCCCAATTGTCGGGATCTTGCCCCGAGGGTGTTGCCGAGACGAAGGCACTTCGCTTCGGCGACGGCCGATGGGTGCGCCACGACGACGTGATGAATTGTCGCCGCTTCTCGAGAAGGGTCCCTAAACGGTGACTTCTGTGTCTGCGGAGGAATGGCCTCGATTGGCCACGGTCGAGTTCTTCGCCAAGGC
This sequence comes from Guadua angustifolia, assembly GCA_036346375.1. Classification (NCBI taxonomy): domain Eukaryota; kingdom Viridiplantae; phylum Streptophyta; class Magnoliopsida; order Poales; family Poaceae; genus Guadua; species Guadua angustifolia. Next base: position 33,364,608 of record CM070509.1, on the reverse strand, counting down.
CCGCCAAAGAGCTCGATTTTGCCCTATCGGGATCGGCCATGATCCGCAATAGCGCTGGCGCCCCCGAGGGAGGGAGCTCTCTGGTCCTCCGTCGGGCGCCGTAATGGCCTCGATTGATCGCAACGTGGACCATTCGACGAGCATCCTCGGAGTTTGTGGGTCACGATCCGCCGCCGCCGCGCTTCCCACCGGAGGCGCCCGCCATGAAGACGTCTTTGCCACACGGAGGTGGGGAAGGCGAGAACAAGGATGCGGAGCCAGACTCCGCGTCCGATCCCGCGCTCGGAGAGTGTTCGTTGATGGAGAACGCCATGCTCCTAAGACCTCGGAGTTTTTCCTGTGAATGAACAAAGCAATCGGGCCCCACGGTGGGCGCCAGCTGTCGGCGATCGGGATCGCCAACCGCAGAAAATGAGGTAGGGGTTAATGAGGAATGGGACCACAACTGCGCTTTGCTCGAACAGGGGAATGAGGTCGAGGAGGTCTATGGTCGGAGCAAGGAGACAACGGACGAGACAGATTTATCCCGGTTCGAGCCCCGAGAAGGTAATGTTTACTACTCGGCCGCCTTTGTGGCGGTGCTTCTTGCCTTTTGTGGATACAAAGGAGGATTACAAATCAATCTTGACGATGCTAAGTCTAGACTTGAACTCCAAAGGTTCGTGTGTTTGGTCCGTCCTTTCGGTGTTTACAAAGCTTCGATCTTATACCCATTCTTCTTGCAACGCTCGGAGTAACCCTGATCGTGGCCTTTATGCATATTGATTGCCGGTGGTAATCGCTCGATCCCGTCACAAGACGCTCAGATTACTCCATGATCCCACGCCTCAGAATCGCCAAGTGATAACGTGTTCGGATCCAAGAGACCGCTATCGACCTTGAATTATCCCGAACAAGAGGTCGTGAGGGCCACGAGCTTCGGTGATATCAGTGCTCCACTCGAGTGGCCTCGGGCTTGATCTAAGTCTTTGGTCGAGGACCCACGGGCTAGAGGGCTGGTTGACTGTGCTGACCGACCAAGGGTTGCCCGGCCCCCGACATATACAATCGATCGTTTATATAGTTGTTTGTAATAGTCTCTCATTCAATTAATAGACTGTCTATATAATGGTACACAAAATAGAAAATTGTCTATAAAGTTGTTTGTTAAATAGTAGACAACAACTTTCTCTTTCCTCCTTCTCTCTCCTCCACATCACTTAAAATTCTACGGGGTATATCCTTACAGGCAACTAACATGTACCACTGTATATGCCTTTAACAATACCAACTGTCTAACCGTGATGAGAAAGAGACTGCTCATAAATTTTTGAGAGCATGTCAATGTTTGGTATCTATATTGTTAACTGAACTTTTGGAATTCAGGCCATAAATCCAAGCGCCGTGTCTAAAATTTTAGACCTCTAGTCTTGTAACACCCTTCGATTTGTTTCGATCCCTACCGAACGGCATGCTTAAGATGAATATTTTGGTAAATTTTAAGTCGGCGGTTCAGGGGACTAGCCTTGCAATGAGCAGAAGCCATCTTAGAGCCTGTTCGGACGAAGGGATTAACTGTACCGTTCCAATCATTTCCCGCAGAACTGTGTAGTTAGACGCTCGAAAGTGCTACTTGTTTAGAGATGAGAATCATGAGCAATCCGCTCTCGTTGGCTGATTTTGGAATAGAATGCCAGAAATCTACTAATCAAAGAATAAAGGTAGTCCCAACCCTCCACCTCAGCTGGTGTCTATAGAATTAATTACGCTGCCAACTAAGCAAAAATCTGATGTGGCATAGGAATTAAGGAAGGGAGAGAAGGAAAAACCAAGAAACCGTGTCTCATGCAAGAAACTGGGTCGGCGTGGGTACCAAGAAGCAAGAAACGAGCAAAATCGGGGTTGGACATTTCTGCGCGCTGACCAAGGTGTGTTTGTGGTGCATGCATTGGTTTATTGCTCTCTCTCTCCTCTAGACACTGCTCATGGAAACCATGGGTTGGGAAACTATACATTGGTTTATTGTTCTCTCTCTCCTTTAGACACTGCTTATGAAAACCATAGGTTAGGACTGCCCTAACCACGTCCCTTGGCCATTCATGCTACATGATTCGTTCCGTTGCAGCGTAGCACCATTCTCATCTCTCACAAAACTTCAAGAAATTCACCCACCGGAAGCAATTGCAAATGAGCAATCTCACCGCAAGCAGCATAATCCGTATTTGCATAGTTCCACACACGCACATACACAGACGAATCGTTGCCAGGATAATACATTTTTTTTACAGTTCATCGACGCACACAACTGAGGTGTTTGGATTAGAGGTATTTTATTGAAAAAATTTAGAATCTAGTTTAAATTTGAACTAAATTCTAAAACCTCTTAAGAAATTACCGCACATCCAACAGGGGCTCAATCAAATCCTGGGCCTGTCAAGCACGGGCGTTTCCATGATGGCCGCGTTTGCTCCGGCGTGGAGCGATCCGGCGCAGAGCAGCTGCGTCCCGGCCAAGATGATGGTGAACGTCTCCAACGCGCGCAGGCTCGCAGGCCTCCAGCCGATGCTGATCTCCTTGCACGCCAACCTGCCATGATCATCAAGATGTTAGAACGTTTGGTGGCTAACTTGCAGCAAGAAGAGTGGTTAATTCGATCGTCGGAGAGGTGATTCTTGTTTTCGCTTTGCTTACCCCATGGCGAGGAGGGTGAGGGTCCAGGTGACGATGGCGGAGGCGGCAGCGGACATCATGCTGGCGGGGTACCCCTTCTTGCAGGCCGGTGAGCGAGGTGGAGATGCCGACCACCCCGGCGATGAGCGCGAAGATGGCGAAGAACCCCGTGGCCAGGTTGCCGATCGGGAAGTAGATCGGGAACAGCCGCACCGGCGGCGACACGCCCTCCACTGCTTCCATGCATGGCAACGGGAACGGCCAGATCAAACAGGTGGCGCAGACATGCTCAGGCTTGCACGGTCAGTACGTATGTATTCAGTTGCTCTGCGCTTACACGAGTTCTCGCTCTCGTAGATGCCGTAGTTGATGGCCCAGCCGGCGATGATGGCGACGACGACGTACAGGATGAGGTTGAGGAAGAGGAGGCCGGAGGCCATGGACTTGCCGCGCCCGGAAGCCATGCCGCTCTGCTCGCGGAGACGAGTAGACAAGATCGAGAAGCGTGCGTGCACTTGCCTGAACTGCGGCGTGTCGCTGGGCTGTGGTGCGTGTGGTCAAGACTTCGGAGCCAAATATACGCGCTCGAAAGACGTGTGTTAAAGCTGCAGTTGGGTTTGGCAGCTAAGCGACGTACTCGATCCATTTCCTTTGCCGCCGCTCGGAGTTCGTGGCTTTTGCTCTGCTGCAAGGGAGGGATCTCCTTGCAGGGCCGCAATTCTCGCGTTCGCAGGTGCGACGTCGCCACGACGTCACCTCGTCCGTTCTTTTCTTCGGCACTCGGCAACGGCGAGAGTGCTCTATACGTGCCCTGCAGACTCGGATAAGCGGTGCAGCCGTGCAGGTGATCCACACTAGTCCAGAGTTCAGACACTGAGATTGTTCAAGTTTCAGCCTAATCTGTCATCTTGATCCGAGGTCGTGACTCGAATTTCCATTTGTTGAAAATACGTACGTACGTATGTATATTCGCGATATTCATGGAAATCACTTCTACTGTTCTACAAAGCACTTTAGGAACAAGAGGAACCCTTTTTCCAGAAAAATTGCGCATGTTAGACCACAGGATTGGCTCTGCAATTTGTACATGAAAAAACAACCGGCTAGGCCCAAAAAAACTTGTTTTTTTTTACGCAAGCCTAAAATCGGTGCTTAAGCCGATACATCAATTCAATCCGGCTCGGGGTGTAGCCCGTTTCTTGAACACCGTATATATCTAGTCTTCTGTGTATTTATTTTTACAAATCTAGCCTCCTAACATATATATTTTAATAATAGTCTCCTCCTCCACTGCGAAAAGCGTTACGCACTCAAGTAGCGTGAAAACCGCCTAGCTCTGCGGGCAACAGCGCAAACACAATGCGCATGACGAAAGCCAAGATAGCACGCGCAGGGAGACAGCGCGCTTGTTGGTGCGGCAACAAGGGTGTGTGCACGCGTGTTGGCCCGTGCGCTAAGGCTGCCACGCTGGTAGCGCAGGAGGATGCTTTCCATGTTCCCTAGGCGCGGAAGCGTGTTCTCTCACGCTCAAGCCTGTTGCCGCGGAGATAGACGATTTCTGCGGTGGGAGAGAGGGTATTTTTGCAAAAAAAAATACATTAGAAGGCTAAATTTGAAAAAAAAAGAGACTAGATATACACAGTGTTCTAGTTTCTTTGGTCAAGTGTGAGTGGGTGGCTCGAGCTAAGTACACTTTCAAGCCGACTTTTCTAAGGCTGGCTAGCAGTTAAACCGGGGGTAGACAAGCCTTGGCCGGGCCGTGGGCGTGCCTCCGTCCTGATTTGGTCTAACCCTTTTTCAACATCAATCTTTGGCTCTTTGCCTCTCCACCTTAACTATAGTTCGTGACAGAGTTTTATCGGCCTACTTCACCTTTGCGTCATACTGATACTACCGCTAGGATCTATCTTGGTTGGTCACCCCCATTGATCACAAGCATCTGAGATTTGTAGAGTTAGGACATGTACAACGCTTCGATGTCAGTCGTTTATAAGTTTTGTTGTATAAGTTTTTTTTGTTAACATAGGGGTGAAAGAAAAAGGAGAGAGAGTAGCTGTCTCTTCATAAAAAATGATCATATAGATGGCACAAAACCCCCAATGTATGAATTATTATCTATAACAAACACTTTTTTATACTATAATTAAAAGATCGTGGGATCTCATAGAAATAACCTTAAAATGTTATTCATTATAAAAGTTATCTTTAGTTTTGTCTTTAGATGATATGGAGAAGTATATAGATAGAAGTAGCATTATTTGTTTCGGCTTAGACTTTTTTGACTTATGGCTTAGAAGTAGCTTTATGGCTTAATAGGCTTATAAGCAGTCTGCTTTTAAGACAAAAAAAGCTGTTTAGCATCCTAACTTTTTGATAGGTTAGATAGTGTACCTTATTGTTGGAAAGTGTGATATACCCTTTAGGGTTGTTAGGACTTTTCTTGTGTACTAATTTATCTGATACAAATGTTTCATGATTTTTTCACCGCAACGTACATTGAAAACATAGATTAATAAAACAATTATATGCCTAAGGGAAATTACCAAACATTGTCTTCACATCACGAGTTCATACTATGTTATTCATATCGTTTTAGCATATAAAGTTCATATAAATATATATTAACACATCTGTTTATACTCTTACAGCCATCAAACTATTAACAATACTCTCGAGAAAGGCACACTGTCCGTATCATCCATTGGCCATACATTACCACCACTTCCTCCATATGATCCAGCTTGTGTAGTGTTTGGAACATAGTCTTCGTCATCGTCGTATCTCTTAAAAAGTTCATCACATAAAGCACTATCTCGAATGATCGAATGAAGTTGTGAAGAGCTATATATGCAGTAATAATTTGTGTTTGGATGTCCTTGTTGTACTTTGGCATAGCCAACAAAATCCGCTATTTCATTTTCAGCACGCCAAAAGGAACACTCAATCGCATTTCGAAGGGATAAGTAAGCATAATTAAACATCTCGTATTTGCCACTCGGTTGTCGATCCAGTTGAAATTTGGATAGACGATATTTTTGTCTCTTGTAAGGTGCTAGATAGCCCTTCCAATTAAAGTGTTGATGATGCAAATCGAGAATATCGTCATATCAATTAATTTTATTTTCAAAGAAGAAAAGTACCTGTCGACGTTTGTTGTCGGCAATAATGAAAAGGGGGCTAGGCGCTGGATCCAAACTCGATGATAGTACAAGACACCGGATGTATACAGGTTCGGGCTTTCGCGGAGGAGATAATACCCTAGTCCTGTACTCTGGAATTATATGTGGCTAGCTATTTTGCTGATGAGATTGTATGGTGATGTTCTCCCGTCCCTCCCTTTATATAGCAGAGGAGGGCGGTTACAAAGAGAGTCCTAATCGGATACAAAGTAGGGATTATATCTTATGTACCTATCCGTTTTGGTAACGGTCTGGATTACAATCGTATCCTACTTAATCTAGATCGGTTGTCATCTTTAGGACTTCCTTGTTTGGCACGTCTTGGCGCACCCCTGGCAGCTTCTATTTTCCTGCGGTTGGCCCGACTCAACGTTGTCCAGCTGGGCCTCGCAGGCCTGCTTTGCAGATACCCGGGATGTATATATCCCACAGTACCGTTAGGAGGATATGGAAACCATTAAATACTTATCCAAAGTATTATTGAATATCTTTATGTCATGCGTTGAACCCGGCTATCCGATAACAACAAATGTGAACCTCACGTTGAAGTCATATAGCGCTATCACATTTTGAGATGTATATCCATGGCTACCTGTGTGGACAACCTGTTTGTCCGCTGGCACAACAACATGTATATGTGTGCCATCAATTGCTTCTATGTAATTGTTGAAATGAGGAGAAAATCTTGAGAACCGGTACATCAATGGTTTGTTGTCCATTCAGGAGTCTTTCCAAAAATTCACACTCTCTCCATTCCCCGTTTGTTTAGTATGAAAAGGGCAAAAGTATTTCTTAGCTTCCATTAAACCATGCCAAAAGTGTGAGTCACCACTTTTACTCTCCACTTGAGATAAGGTTTCATTACGCAAATACTTCCTCTTGAGAAGATTTTGCCATACACCATTTTTGTTATTCCAACTTCCAAAGCCATGTACCCAAAAGACTTAGGCCCTGTTTGTTTCAGCTAGGGATTGTGGAAAGCAGCTTTTAAAAACTAGATTGTAAAAGCTGGATTGTTAAAAAGCTGGAGGTTGAAAAGCTCATGGTTGTTTGGTAACCCAGATTATAGTTGGGGGCAACGGTGGGTAATTTTGGTTGAAGTTGAGGAAAGCTGGGGAAAGGGGCAATGGTGGGTAATTTTAGTTGAAGTTGGATGGGTATTGTGGTTTTTTGCAAAAAAAAGCTGGGAAAAGCTGGGGAAGAGTGGATTGTGGGATTGCTACAATCCAGTCTTCAGATTGTTATAATCTAGATTAAAAGTTTGCTGTTTGTTACCCTTCCAGCTTTTGAAAGATGCTTTCCACAATCCCTAGCTGAAACAAACAGGGCCTTATATTGATCAAGTTTGAATCTAAAACAGCAAGACCCCTTAGTCCTTCGACCTACAAACAGCAGGCCTTATATTGATCAAGTTTGAATCTAAAACAGCAAGACCCCTTAGTCCTTCGACCTACAAACAGCAGGCCAATTAATTAAATGATATCTCCTAATGTCTGTATCCTCATGCCACAACAATCTAGCTCGGAAGTAGGCAATCCTCCTGATTTCCCCTTTGAGAATTCGTAAGAAGGATAACAAATAATCAAGGACATTGATAAGACAAAATTCAAAAGAATCATCTTACCCCCCTATGGAAAGAAGTCCCCCCTTCCAAACTGCTTGTTTTTTCTCAGTTTTATCTTCTATAGGTTTCCATTGAGCATTGACCAGTCTTTTAACATCAATAGGAATGCCTAAGTATCTAATAGAAATTTCCCCAATAGTACAAGTGAAGATTATCCCCATAAGCATATTCCTTGTCCTTGGCAACATCTAAGCAGTAAAGTCTAATTTTATGAAAATAATCTTTAAACGAGAGAGTTGCTCAAAAAGGCAGAGGATGAATTTGATATTCCTAGCCGACTCTAGATCATCCCCAGTGATTCCAGAGGATTACATTAAACTCTACCCATTGGCAACAAGAACAGCTCTCGCCATTAATCCATTTAGTGAGAAACTATTCATTATCTTTCTAATGCAGATTGGAGATCAAGGGATGTAAGGCAAAATTTGTACCTTGATGTTGGGAGGATGCTGACGCTTGGAGATGGGAGGACAGAGGCGAGGAAGAGGATGCCAGTGCTCGTAAATGTGATGGAGGACAGAGGTGTGTGGAGAGGGTGACAACGCTCGGAGTCATGCGGGAGGACGGAGGCATAACTGAGGTTGGCAACACTCGGAGATGGGAGACCGAAGGATCAGAAGAGAATGATGACAATCAGAGTCACGAGGGAGGATATCGGTGCTCGGAGATGGGATGAGGGAGCCATAGGGAGAACGACGGTGTCGCACTCAAACCCTACTCAAGCGATAGCAGATGGGTTGGACAAGGGAGGAGATGTTCCATCAGAGGAGGAGATTGAGAAAATGGAAAGATTTTTTCTTTTATATATGAATGGCGATGGTAGGTAATTTTGACGAAGTTCAGTAGCAAATGGCTATTTTCAACCCACAAAGGCAAAAAAAAAAGCCATCTTGATTGGCTCATGGCTTTTAATTATATGAGAATTTTGGCTTTTTTAAAGCCTAACTGCAAAGTCGTCCATTCATTTTGATTTTAGATTTTAAGTAAGTGAAAAAGTCGAAATAAATGGGAGCGAGCTAATCTAAAGTTAAGCGTAAGGCCCCGTTTGGCAACTTGAAACCGGACTGTTTCTCCTAGAATCTGAAATAAATCCAATCAAACGGAATAGGACTCGGAACGTTTCAAAGCGAAACGTTTCTGATTTTTACACGCCGTGGTTGAATCGGCTAGCAACCCGTTCTCCGACTTCGATTCTACCAAACGCTTTACCAAGACCAAACCGCTTCGCTTTCTACTAATCTGTAACCGCATCAAACGCCTAAATCTCTGAGCAATCAGACGGTTGCTACAGAGGTCTACTACCTAGATGCGTTATCAATCCCAGTCGGCACAAATCATAACGACGGATCGGACCTCCCGCAGCCACTCTACGCATCCGCGACTCCGCTGAACGGGGGATCGACGCCTCTAGAAAACGACGTTGCCGCACGCCGAATCGCCATCGAAACGCTCGTCAAATCGGCCCGGCCCGTCCGTCCGTCCGTCAGACCGTCTCCCTCTACCTCGGCGCCCGCCGCTGTCGGCGCCGCCGACGCCGCTGCCCACGATGGGCCTGTGGGATGCGCTTTACGGTGTGGTGATGCGCCGCAACGCGGTCTACGTCACTTTCGTCGTCGCCGGAGCCTTCGCCGGCGAGCGGGTACGCTCTTCCCCAGATCTGCCCGGCCGCCGTGTTTTCCTTGACTCGATCTCAATCCTATCTGCGGTCTCGATTTGTCTGCAGGCGGTGGATTACGGGGTCCACAAGCTATGGGACATGAACAACGTCGGGGTAATTTTTTCCCTCTCTATTGACTATTCCCCTTCTTATGGGTTCCCTTGTCCTTGTCTTGATTCCTGCCTTCCTGGCGTGCCAGATCTTGCATGCACGATCCGGGTAGGATTGTAGCTGCGCCGTTCTTGAAATTTTATTCTCTACCATGATGCGAATAATTTATTGATTGATTGTTTTTGTTAAGATGTGAATAATCTATTAGCTTATTCTAGTTTCTGCGAAATGAGGAAAAGCCATGTGCTGGCATTGCTTGATCGCACTTCGTGCGCTGATTATTTCTGTTTTATTGGGAGCTTGATGTTTCATGAAACGGTAGCGAGCAAGGATCTTCGTTCTTAGACTAGAACAATTTCCAAATTGGGTGATCTTTTCCTTTTTTTTCTTTTTTCTTTTAATTAAACCAGAGGGTGGCCTGCTTTGGCGGTTATTTGGCTCAATGTCATGGTAGTGTTTATGTGATTTACCACGCCATAGGATTTTGAAGGCAAAAGCATAGAGTAACTCAACATGCACAAGCTTTTTATTTGGTTGCACTTTTCTGTAGAAAATCTGCTCTATGGTTTGTATGTGTAAGCATGCTCTAATAACACTTTGGAAGCTAAAAGTGTAGAATCAAAGCCTGAAATGCTATATGGTAAATAACAAAAATCCAGTAGGACTATGGTATGATCAGGGTTCAAGATCCTGCTGGTAACTGGCTGGTTACCGGAAATCCCAGTGGTCTGAGATTAGAAAAAGGAAGAAGTCTATATAACACCTTGAACTTGGGTTAAAAGTCCATCCAAGACCCTGAACTATAAAACTAGACATTTGACCCTCCAAACTTTGCAATTCGGTTCAAATAACAACGTGTCCTGGTTTCACATAGTGGTATTGCCCGTGTAGCATAATAAGTGGGTAGTTTTGTCATGTAGGATGATACGCTGGCCAAGTTAGGTCGACAGGTGAGGCCCACATGCGCTTCTCCCCCGTAGAGCTCCCTATCATGCTTCAATAGACGTTAGCCCTTGCAGCTCCCCCTCCCTATTTCGATTTGGAAGAGAAGCTCCTCTGAGCCCTCACCTGTCATTCACCTAAAATTGCCCAGTGTGTCATCCTTCATGATAAAACCGCCCACTCATCACGCTATGCAGGCAATACCGCTATACGAAACCGGGTCAAGGTGTGATTTGAATCAGATTGCAAAATTCGAGGGGTCAAATGGCTGGTTTCATAGTTCAAGGTGCTAGACGGACTTTTGAGCAGAGTTTGGGGTGTTATATGGACTTTTTTCTTAGAAAAACCATTCGATTCATATTTAATTTCACATTTGAATCTTATTTGAATATCTATTGAAAGATCTGAAGTGCATATATATCCTGTATGAAGGAAAACAATGCACCACATTGCTTGTATGTTATATCGCCAATTAATTTAGACTAGCTAGTATATTCGCATGCAAGTGAGCAAATCTGTTGCCAACTATCGGTAAGAATACAGAAACACATTAGGGCTACTGCTAGTATTTGGACGCAAGAAGATAAACTCAGTTACAACTTACAAGTGACAGATATTAGCCGAATACGGCCCCTGGAGACTGAGTCAGTGCTGGGGGTTGACGACGTGTCGGTTTCCATTGTGAGTGAAGTGCTAGAAAATCAGCCTTAGGCCCTGTTTGTTTGGGTTTTTTCTCTAGCTTAAAAGCCAAAGCTTAAGCAAATGGGTGGTTTTTTTTTATTTGGACTTTTTCAAAAGCCATAAGCTTCCATATAACTAAAAATCGAAAGTCACTAGAGATATTTTTTTTGGCTTATTGAGGGTAGGTTTTAGACCAATGCCAATTGAGTTATGGTGGAATTACTTACTTCTATCGTGTATAATAGTGGATTGCTTTTAAACTGCTTAAGCCAAAAAGCTAGCTTAAGCTATAAACCAAAAAGCCTAAGCCTAAAGAATCAGGGCCTTAATACGTGTGGGATTTTCTGGGCAGTTATCGATACCTCGGATAGTCACTGCTTTTAAAATTGAAATGTGCAGTTTGAATTTGAAGAGGAAACCAGCCGTAATACCAGTACCCACTGGGAACTGGCTGGTTTGGGATATTTGGCGCATCTGGTATTTTGAAACCTGCATGTGATCATGTTTTATGCTCAACATGCATCGAAGGGTGCCAAGCCTAACTGTCTGATATGTCACATAGGCATAGATGCATCTTTTTACTAATGTTAGACATGCAAGAGAAGAAAGTACTCAAATTGTTACACACATAATTTACTGTGCAACAATTGTTGTTGGCAAAACCGGCCAAATTGTCACTTGAAACTCAGCATATCGCTTTGGTTTGCTTATTAGGAATGCAATACATGAAAATATCTAACAGTGTTCTGCTTCCACTTATATTATGCAGCATTTGGGAAGAAAAACTGCAGTCTGAATTACTGAACGGCACTGGTGAAATCCATGGGATTATCATATATATATTTAGTGGGCCATGATGGATCTTATTCTTGTTTACTTTGAGCTTGACCTACCTAATAATCATTTTAGGAGAATGTGTTTTTTTAACAAAAAGAAATATTGAAAGCACTGTAGCCCAAAGTTCATCGAACCAGGCTATTGATTCTGGCCATGTAGGAGTAATGTATGTCTGAGGGGATGCATATTTGAGGATGAAAAATAGGCTTATTTCATTCAAAATGGACATGTTGATTTTATAATGGCAATTTTATGGATGCAGATGCAAATTTGCTATATGTTAGTATGATGTGGTATTGTACAATGTTTTATTTTGGTATCTGTGCACCCTTCTATTTTGTGCAATTGTTAAGTGGTAACATCACAGTGCATCATTCCTGTTACACACACACACACACACACACAAACATATATATACACATATATGTATATATGTATAGGAAACTCTAGTTTGAATTTCAGTTCAAACTTATTTGTACTAATTAGTAAACTGCTTAAACTCAACATCCTATATATTTCGCATTAAAATACATAGAGAATATTTCTTTTTAAGATCATGGTGCCCAGGCACCATGTTGCCCTAGGTAATTATACTATATATGTGTGTTTCACCATCCACATCCTCACCTGCACCCGTCCATACCTCTATTTGAAAAAAAATATGATTTGGTGAAATCTGTATTACCTTCAACTTAGTTTTGTATTCAACTATTGTCCATGTCCTCATTTATCTGATTTTGGATATACATTATTAGCAATTTATTTCTGGCCCATGCGCGAGTATGACCTCCTGTTTCTTACTTTCTGCATCTCGTGTCGAATAAAAGGAACATGTGCATTCATACCAGTCTCTACTGTGTTTCCATCCCCAGCTTACTACCAGGAACTGACCACTTCTATTGGCCTCATTGTTTCCCTTATTTCTGTGCAACATTGTATTGCCTAAGTTCATTTCTGAGAAATGCAAATGCGCTGCTTACAGTTCTTTGTTCTCTGGAAATGCAGAAGCGGTATGAAGATATTGCTGTTCTTGGGCAAAGGCCGGCGGAGTGAGAACACTGAAGCCCAGACTTAACGGGATCTTGCTTTACGTGAAATTAGACACCTTTCCAAGCTTTATGTTTTGTAATTTCCTTCGGCAAAATAAGCAATGTAAAACTCATTAACGCCCGTTTCTGAGAGTTAGTACTCGATTTATTCACTTGAACAAGCTTTGGGAATTTTGAGGTGCATGGCAAAATCTGCTGTGCAGCCATATGATTGATGTGTTTGGTCGCTCCGGAATCAGTTTGACACTATCCAAATGCCTGTAATGCGAGTCAAGATTTCGTGGCTATCTTTTTTTTTTTTTTTTTGCCTTACATGCTTGGTATCCTCATTTATGGATTCGTCTCCCCGGGCATTGCATACTAATGTCACCACGTACCGCCATCCACTGAATCTTAAGCTTTTCTACGGTTTTTCTCTTTTGTAAATCTATCTCTTCTGTGTATGTATTTAGTGTGATAGGCGACATCTGTCATTTGTCGTGCTGGAGAGCGTGGCAAGTGATGGGAGCTATGTGAGCTCGACTGACTACAGTAGCAGCATATGGCCTACCATAGCAAGACACCTGTTGTGCTACTCGGGTGCGGTAACAAGGTGCTGTGCATTCTCAAGCCCCACTTACCATGCTGCAGTAGAAAAAAAAATCTTGCTATAGCTCGCAAAGGAACTGTTGAACTACCAGACTGCTAAATATCCCAAACGAAGTAAACAATAGACTTCCGATTTCCTTTTCTCTTAAGGTGGCAGTTTCTACTTTATCAATGAAGCCTTCGGATGAAAATATCATAGTTAGTTTAGGGCATGTTTGGTACAACTCCAGATTCTCATTTTTCCACTTTTGCTAATGATTCTATGAGAATCTGCTTATCTGATAATCTGAAACTGTCTGAGGAAAGTGTTTGGCGAGTAGGTTGGCTCCAAACACTGTAAGAGATAGGATTGGAGGAAATAGATCTTGCTACTCCTGGCTGTAATACTTCAATTGTATTTATATATACTCTTCAGTATTTGTACACAAATTTATAGTTTTTTTTGGCAAATTTTTTGCAAGACCATATGAATGTATAAATGATACAAGTATCATTCTTGTGATGGTTCAAATAATTTACTGGCCCAATATGCTAAGCTATTCATGAGCCCTAATTCTGCAAGCTACGTCCATTTTAACCATCTTACTGATCGTCTCGTCTACGGAGAATACCTACTCAAATAATTTCTTAGAACAAACGAGTCAGAAATAACAAGTGAAAAAAGGTTTACAGAACTACCGAACCAAAACAGCATGATAAACAACGCACAAGATGCAATATGAACCCCAGTGGTAAAATCGATGGCATAAGCCTAAACACAGTCGGAAATAGGACCCAATGCTCTGGTGCCAATGGAGAAGTGCAAGAAATAATTTTCCTGCTCGAAACTAGGAAACGTGGAAGTCACATCAAAATAGTCTACACCTTTACGAGCCAATTAAACTACACCATTTGTTGAAAAGTTTCGAGGGGTTGCAGGGTCTGAATTGACAGCCCTTGATCTTGGAATAAATTGGCTAGATGTAGAGAATGGTACGTGGTGCCATTACCATGTAATGTCAAAGGATACGAATCCTTAGGAGCATGCTGTATGTTAGCAACATTTCTGAACCCATTGACGTTGATAACTCGATATGCTCACGTCTTGAAGGCGAATCGATCGCCTACTTGAGCCTCAATCTTGGTCCTTTGTCTGTACCTTTATCCATCACAACTCGCCATTTCAGTGCGCGAGATATGAGTATTCTGCTGAAATGGGTCAATTTTTTTTACTCCTTCAATCAATGTTTGTACGGAGGTGTTACATGCAATTTCGTCTCGTTTAAGCAGAAAGAATATAAGTTTCTCACTCAACAACAACATCCGTTGTAGTCTAGCTGGTTAGGATACTCGGCTCTCACCCGAGAGACCCGAGTTCGAGTCCCGGCAACGGAAACTTTTCATAATCTTTTGTTTATTTTTCTCTTTTTTTAAATCTTCTTCTACTATGAAAAGGAACTTTTACATTTATGTGAGCTACACTTGTATGATCTGCACGTTTGTTTTTTGGTATTTGTACATAAAATATGCTTCAACGTAAACTATATATACTAGCGAGTACTGATGAATGCATAACGAAGGTCAAGTCTTAACATCTTTTTGCTGCAAATGAAAGATGTGCCAGGAAAAGGAAGGCTGCAATTGAATCAACTTCCATGTCACGGAACAGCTTTAGCCTCTGCTAGGGGACTAGGACAACAAAACTGCCCATCAGAGGAGCTGACATTGAGTTCACAAATCACAATCAAGGCCAGATTGGTCGTTTTTTCAGGTGTTTTAGATCCATGTGTTTTCACTTGCATTCCAACAACTTTCCTTCGTTTTTATCATTTTCTCATTTTTTTTCTTTGATGTCTTCCAAACAGGCACTTAATTGCGGCATTGTAAATTTATAATTAATCTGGCACAATTAAAATAAACGGTCCTTTTCTCTCTCCATTAAGGAGAGAATTTATAGGATTTTCTTCTTTTTTCAAAGGGAAAAAGTGCAGAACCTCTGGACTCTCCAACCATCATACAAAAATATCTTAAGTGGTTGGGAGTCTATCCCACCTCTATCCCGTACATTAAGTCTAGATTGGATGGTTCACGCTGAGGATTGCATACTTGCATAGGTAACAGTCTAAGTTGGGTTTACATTAGATATGTTAGATTGCGTTGCTTTATTTAGTTGATACAACTGGAGACAAGTCTCATCCATGATGCACACCTATTGGTTGTTGAACCAGTTGACCATGTAATCGCGAGTTTCTTCTGCGGTTTTCACGGCAAGCGGATCGTTGGCGTCGTATCTGCAAGCGAAGCCATGGAGCGCGCCCCAAAAGATCTTCTCAAAGTGATAAATATGCAGCCAGAAGAAAAGAGCAAGGTGTTATTTTTAAGATTGACTATGAAAAAGCGTACGACAGAGTCTATTGGAGTTTCTTGGATGATATGTTGCGGAGTAGAGGCTTTGGTGAGAAATGGATTAGTTGGATTAGGCATGTGGTGATTGGAGGTTCTATGTGTGTGAGGATTAATGATGAGAATAGTGTTTTCTTTAAACCTGGCAAAGGTTTGAGGCAGGGGGACCCTCTTTCTCCCTTGTTGTTTAATTTGGTGGCGGATGTCTTTTCTAGAATGCTTGTTAAGGCTGCTCACAATAATCTGATTGAAGGTTTGATGACGAGTGTGTGTCCTGATGGTATCATTAGCCTTCAATATGCTGATGATACGATTCTTTTTCTGAAGAATGATCTGGAACAAGCTAGAAATTTCAAATGGATGCTTGCATGCTTTGAGCATTTATCTGGTATGAAGATCAATTATGATAAAAGCGATTTGATGTGTGTTGGTTTAAATGAATGCGAGCAAAATGAGCTTGCTCGTTTATTTGGTTGTCGTATGGGGTCCTTCCCTTTTAAGTACTTAGGGGTTCCGCTGCATTATGCAAAGTTAAGGAAGGATGATATTCAGCCTGTTATTGATAAGGTGATCAAACGAGTGGCTGGATGGAGAGGGCGCTTACTATCGTATGGTGGTCGGCTGACTCTTTTAAAATCCTGCCTGGCTAGCATTCCCATCTATTTGTTGTCGGTTATTAAGTTCCCTAAATGGGCGATTGAGGAGATTAACTCCCAAATGGCCCATTTTTTCTGGAATGACAGTAATCAAAAGAGGCGTTATCATTTGGCGCATTGGGAACTGATTGCTCAGAAGAAAGAATATAGTGGCCTTGGTGTCCCCGATTTAAGAATGTTGAATTTGTGCTTGTTGGCATCGTGGATTTCTAGATATTATTTGAGAAAAGATAGTCTTTGGAGGAGGATTGTTGATAATAAATATCAAACTCAGAGTCCTAACTTGTTCTGCTGTCCTGATGATAAGGCTTCACCTTTTTGGAAAGGTGTGTTATGGGCTGCTAAGGCGGCCAAAATGGGGTATCTGTGGAAGATCGGTGATGGTAAGAGCATTAGGTTTTGGGAGGATCATTGGTTCGGTAATTCTAGCTTAGCTATTCAATTTTGGCCGTTATATTTGATTTCTAATGAAAAAAATGTTTCCATTCATGATGTGTGGGATGGTGAAAATCTGGAAATTTTCTTTAGAAGGAGCGTTTCGCGGAGGTTGATGTGTATGTGGCAGGAATTGGTAAGTATTGCTGAATCCATTGTGTTTACCGGTGATAGAGATTATGTAGTCTGGCAATTCAATTCCAAAGGTACGTACTTTGTCCAATCTTTGTACGCTGTGGTTAGTTTCCGTGGTATCCAACCTGTTTATATTCCTGCCGTTTGGAAGATAAATGTGTCTCCTAGAATCCATGTGTTTTTATGGTTGTTGGCTAATAATAAACTGATGACTAGAGATAATCTCATTAAGAGGCAGAATGTGGATGATATCACTTGTGTCTTTTGTTCTGAATCTGAATCCATATCGCATCTATTTTTTAATTGTTGTGTGAGTAAGTTGGTGTGGTCAGAAATTGGCGATAGCATGAATCTGGAGTTGGGTGATTCTTTTCAAAATGTGGCTCGGTTTTGGGTTAGTAGAAAAAAGCATATGGCTGTAAATGTATGTTCTTCTGCTGCGCTTTGGACATTATGGAAGCTGAGGAATGCTATTTGTTTTCAGGGGGAACACTGGAAAGATATCAGATTGGTGCTGGGTCAGATAGCAAAGAGACTAAGAAGTTGGATGGTGTTGCTGAAAAAAGAACATCAAGGTCAAGTCGAGGAAGTGGCCAGGACGCTAGAAGATCGAGCTGGCAGGTTGCTGATGCTTTGAGGAAACCAAAAGGATCTGAGTCTCGGCTGGAAATAAAAAGAAAACGCAAGAAGTTGAAGATGACGGATTCTGCAAGTTCTGGCTGTAGTCTGATGGTTTGCAAGTATGCTTGAAGCTGACCGCCTGAAGTTTTGGTTGCTGAAGACTAACTCAAAATTGTTTCTGTGTTGCGCCTGGGTGTCATGCACTGCTCCTGATCCAAAAAAATTTCCCTATGCTGTAATTGGGTGCTGGCAAAAGTGGTCTGCTGCGTTTTTGCTTTAGCTTTTGGTATTTTGCTTTGTGATAGGTTGTTGGCTTCGGTGAGTTTAACTTCTCTGGTAGGGCTTTAGAAGTGTTGAATTTTGGATGTAAACGCCTATGACACTTTGTGCTAGTTTCTTAATTGAAACTGGGGCATCAGTTCCTGATGTCTTTTTGCTCTAAAAATAAATATGCAGCCAGCAAGTGAGTTTCAGTGTTCGCTTGGAGCTAATTTGGTTAAGGAATCTCCGAAACGGTAGGGCAAAGTGACCACAGCATATATACGAGGTTGCAAGTTGCAACTGTTTCCCAGTTGAATTCAAGACTGGCACGGACAGAAACTACCTCAAAGTTCCAACTTCTGATCTCGTCGGAGGTCAGATTGAAAATAAGATTTGCAAATAGTTGTAGTAGATAGGTAACACTTTATATCATGTGCATCTATGACTATTGCTAGACGTTAATTTGATCCCGGTCTTATTGTTTTTTCGTAGGATTAACATCAGGGAAAAAAAACATAATTAAGAAAACGTTTTACTCCATTCAGTCAAACTGGCGCGCGTGTAGGCTTTTTACAGACCGAGTGTAAAATGGTATAATTTAGTTCTCACACCTCAATTATCGGTGATCACACGTGCAGGAGTGACAAAGCTCTTTTACCGGCCGACTCCGGCAAAGTTTTCACTGCGCCGCCAACCCAACCGACAACCAACCGTTGAAGGGCCTCTGGTCGTATTATGGACTGTTAATACATTCAAAGGACTTGATAAGGCAGTATAGTAGTGTACTAACACGTCAGAAGAGCAAGAAATGGACTTCTATTTCTGGGATGGGATGAGGATTCGTTCCAACTGATGGGATGACAGACAACCACCAAAATCTGCAACACCTGTTGTGATATACCGGAAAATCAAAGCGACCTATTCCAATAAATGCTTAATGTTGTTAATTGCTAAAGAAACAGTTATGCCCTACCAATAGTATTTTGGATGATGTGAAAGAGAAAGAAGTAAGAGAGAGAAAGATATTATCTACTATTTAATTGAGACCTTATAAACAACTTTATATTGTGCATATTATTGTATAGACAGTCTATTAGTTATATGAAATATTATTATAGATAGTCATATAAATAGTCGATTGTATAAGTTATATTTAGTCCTATCTATAGATAACATAAAGGTAAATTACAAACAACCACCATCTAAACTACTATGCATGCACTAACATGCAAACAGATTTCACGCGGCTAGCTTTATTTGCGTCCAGAGCCAAAGACGGTTTGAGGCCTTTCGGGATGACGTGAAAGGAAGGAGACATGTCTGGTTTGTATTGGCTGGTCGAGACAGTGAGTAACCTCACTACTAATTAAGGATGCTGATGGGCTAAAGCTCAGCATAGATCTGGTTCTATTCTAATATTTTTTATGGATCTATATCCAGTCTGATCCGAAAAAGTGAGATCCAAGCTTGGTCTGGGCTCAAATAAAAATCTGAGTCTTGATTTGGGCATTTATCTAGATAAACTGTTTGTTTGATGAGTTGATAGTTTACAGTGTAATATTGAAGTGATAAAACTATGTCTATAATTATATATAATTACATATCTCACTTACTAAAAATAGAGAATAAAAGTTAGAACTTAAAATATACCGCTAAAGTATATAAAACAAAAAAAGAAAGTATTAGTGTTAAATACAACATTAATTGGTTTTACCTGACTAGTGGTGAGAGATTTAATAAAAAAATATAAGGTCCAAGACTGGCTCAATCTAATATAGATCTGACCTAAATAGCTATGATCTAAAATAAATCCAATACATTTTCAGTTTTAAATCAGACTAATCAAGGAGCCACTAAGCCCATTAGCATCCCAACAACTCATCCAATTGGTTTGATTTGACGCCGCGCTTTGGCGTTTCGTTACGGGAATCGGTCCACTTAGGCCTGGTTAGACCTAGCCCAGTTTCCTGGATGGGCCTCGGCTACAATAAACGCCAACGAAGATACTACTTACTCCATTTGGGCATGCTACCGGCAGTCTGGCACTCCCCATTTCGAACTCTTACCTCGCGCATTTTCCTTTGGAAATGTCTATGCACACGAAAGCTCTTCTACGAAACCGCTATGAAAACAGGTAACAGGTTCTCACGTGCTGCACTGCACGGCCGCTAAACCTCCAAGCTTCCATCGTTGCTGTCTCTACTCTCTCGATTTTCTAATCACTTTAGTAAAGAGCCCAAATTATTCAAAGCGCTAAGGTGTGTTTTGCAGAGTTCCAGTTCCATCATATCACGGATCTGATGAAGTTAGGTATTCCTAACTCCATCAGATTCGTGGAATTAGAGCTGTGAATACATTAAGAATGTTTAGATAGGTCATTTTGTTTACATTTTAGACAAAAAATATAAACTTAATTCATTTTATTTCAACTACAGGTTTTAGATCTCAGGTGAAGCTAGAATTTAAAGCTCTACCAAACAGGTCCCTAAGTCATTCACATCTGCCCAGCTTGGAAGCAGACTAGTGCCGTGACCGGAGCTGGTAGCGGTGGTGCCGCTGCGTCGCCGGCTGATCCTCCGGTCAGTTCTCTTGGCGCCCTTCCTCGCCTCTTGGTCCTCTGCAACTCCGCTCAGGCGCACTCTCCTATCACAGGATTGGGGCGTTTGGCAATAGAGAAAACAAAAAATAGATGGCTGACAGCACCACGGCTGCCCCCATCGCGTCGGTTTGAGGACTCGGAGTCAGGCGAGTAGCGGTTTTCGTAGAGGCTCTGTAACAATTTTTTCGTGTGCATAGCAGAGTTGTTTTTCTTCAGCTCTCGTTTGCGTTTGATGTCCTCTGTTTACGCTATGAAATCTGGCAACATATCCGGTGCAACCCCTCTCCGTGAAACCACTGTGCAACTGAACTAAAAAAAGTTTCAAAAAATTCTGAAAAAATCATGGATGTACATCTCAACTTACCCCACCTACATATAAAATTTCATGATCAAATTCATCCTATACTAGCGGTTACAAAAAAAACAAGCAGCAAAAATGAATAGTGATGAACAGTAAAAAAATCACTGTTCATGCGAAATTTGTCTTTTTTGTAACTGCTAGTATAAGATGAATTTGATCATGAAATTTTATATGTAGGTGGGGTAAGTTGAGATGTACATCCATGATTTTTTTCAGAATTTTTTGAAACTTTTTTTAGTTCAGTTGCACGGTGGTTTCACCGGGAGGGGTGATTGCACAGGATATTTTTCCATGAAATCTAGCTTATCGCGTTAATCTTTACTAATTTTAGTAAGACTTGGCTGTTATAGCTAAAAAAGGTGCTTTTAAATAGTTTGTATATATTCAAATTTTAAAAATTACAGTATGTTCAAAAAGATACCTGGGTAAATTTTTGCCTCGTTTTTTGTAGATTAGTTGTAGTGCCCATCATTGCGTGTAAAACCGCGTATCCTAACGATTGAATTTTTGTAAGATCCATCTGATGAGAACAAATCCGTTTGTTTTCGAAAGGAGAGAAAAAAATGATCATACCAAATCCCGTACTATCATATCAATTGGCTATCAATATGCTGATAGGGGGCTCTCTACGACTGTACCAGGATCTAGACGCCATAAACAGCACGCAACAACCCCGAGAGCTCCCGAAAAGGAAACTATTTATTACCTTTTCCAATCGTATCTTATACAGGATTTTCGTACAAAAATTCAAGGGAGCGTACAATACATTGTCGACTAATAATTATATAATCGTCATGATGTACTGCAACCGCAAGGATGACTTGCATGCGAGTCTTGACGAAGAGGTTAATTGGGGCCTTGGGGGGGACTTTACACAGCAAGAGAGAGATTAGTTCAGAAAGAATACTCGGATTAAGAAGCTAGCTCCGGACAGCTTGGGCAAACCAATTGCTTATCTCTTCAGTTCAGAACATTCAGATACGTCTGCCTCTTACTCCCAAGCGACGTGATATATATGCAGCATTCGATCACTATCATCTAGATGACGTGTTGCTTCCCTGCAACGGGCTCAAGTAGATGGCGTGCTGCACGGGCCTCAGCGGCGTGGAGGAGCAGGACATGACGGGGCTCTTCACGATGGGGATCAGCGACTGCACCACGTCCGTCATCAGCGGCCGGTACTCCGCCTTCGTCTGTACGCACATCGCGGCGATGGCGGCAACCTGTATGTTAGATAATTTCCGTTGGAAAGTTAGCGTCGCAGTAGCTTGAAGAATATGATCTAATCGAAACTCCTACGAGATTCATGTGAAATTCCTGCGTTGCATGGCCTGAGATATTTTTAAAAGCACGAAACATTCAAACTTTTATGGCAAATTCAGTAGGGATTTATACCTGAATTAGATCTTTCATGGGGAACTGCCCTTTCAGGGCCGGGTCCACCATCTGCACGAGCTTTTCGCGGTTTGTAAGCCGTGGAAGCGCCTGTTCAATTCGGCAAGAAGTTATTTCCTCGTCATGGACAACATAACATGGCATAGATTTGGCAAATTTCAGTGTGACCCATCTGTTGGTCCTAATCTAGCTATGCAGTCCCTGCATTTATCCTTGGTATTGAATCCCGCGAGTGGATAGCTTGGTGAGCACATGTGCGCATGATTGTTGGGTATACGAATGCTGAGACAAATCACATAAGCAATGATGCATCACTGACCCATAAGACCAGGACGTGCTGTCCCGGTGGCCGCTGCGTGTCGACCGGCACCCGACCGGTCAACAGCTCGAGAAGCACCACCCCGTAGCTGTACACGTCCGACTTGGTCGTCAGCTTGCCCGTCGACGCGTACCTGCGTTCAGCAATCGGCGCCGGTAACTACGAGATCGCGTCGACGTGTGTGCGTGTGATGTAATGCACGTACTCTGGGGCGAGGTAGCCGGTGGTGCCGAGGACGCGGGTGACGACCTGGCCGTTGGCCTTGTTGGAGCCGATTTTGGCCATGCCGAAGTCGGAGACGCGGGCGCGGTAGTTCTGGTCGAGGAGGATGTTGCCGCACTTGAAGTCGCGGTGGATCACCGCGGAGGAGCTGTGCTCGTGCAGGAACTCCAGCGCGCGGGCGCAGTCCAGCGCGATGCTCAGGCGTGTATGCCAGTCCAGCGGCGGAGGCGGCTGCTGCACCTTCGGGCCCGCCTGGTCGCCGCTGCCAGCGGCGGCAACGGGCGGCGGCGGCGGCGGCTGGTGGAGGTGGTTCTTGAGGCTGCCGTTGGGCATGAACTCGAAGACCAGCAGCCGGTGGCTCTGGTCGGCGCAGTAGCCCAGCAGCCCCACCAGGTACGGCGAGTGCATCCGGCTCAACAGGTCGACCTGCACGCACGCAGTTCATCATTTGTTTGGACTTCTTGTTAAAAGTTATAACGTGTTACTGCAAAATGCTTGAACAATGTACGGCTAGTTTAATGCCTCTACGAACAGTGCGATCGTATCATTGGAGCAGCTTAATTTGTTTCACCTAATTTGGAACCTACAGTGGCTTCACCGACTTAAGATCACCAGTTAATTTGCTGGTACAAAAGGGGAGTGCAGAAGATGGAATAGCCCGAATACCAGGATGTATATATACAAACACGTACATACACACACCTTTTTCATACTCCGGAGAGTATATACTCATATTCAATATACCACTTAAACGAACGTGTTATACTCTTTTATCATTTTTGGTATACTCCAATAATAATTTTAAGATGTTCCAATACGACATGGTTGGAAAAAAAATTATCGGAGCCCTTTATTTTTACTATATATCTGTTTGCATATGTAAAAAGAATATATACACTGTTATGTTATAAAAGGGGATTTTGATGAATTTTTTTTAAAACTCACCTTGAAGTATCTTATAATTAGTATTAGAATATACTTAAAAGTATAAAGCCAAAACTGATTCCATCTATTGATCGAAGGAAATAACCGATCTGTTGATTAGCGAAAAAGAAATCAATCTATTGATTGGAGAGCAAGAGGGAGAGGCATCTATCTACAATTGGCATGCAACAACAAAAAAAACAGGCTTCGATATGAACCCGTTCCGATACCACATTGGAAGACAGAATAGTCGGAATAATTGGATGTATATTGCTTAAGCTTAGAAGAGCATATATAGATAGACTATAATATAACTGGAAGAAGTCAATGTAACATAAATACGAAAGGAACCGCGTCAGAAACAAAATCATTCGTCTCTTGTAACCTTAATTACCGTAGGTATAATCTGATCGGAAGCGGTACGGACGCATGGGAAAAGTGCAAGCGAAGCAACGCACCGAGCCATCAACCCACACACGTGGGTGCCGTCCTCGATCCTCACTGACTCACGTAGATTAAACTCGCTCGCGTAATTTGGTAGTATACACCTGCTACTCCTTCGTACGATATTTACGAGCAAGTGATCACCACATACAAATCGGCCAGAATCCACTCTGTATAGCACTAAACCCAGTGTACGTTACTTGCGCAGTGAGGGATCGCATTCATCCGTCCTTGAAGGAGCATCCGTACACGAACACGCTTGTCAGTTGTTACTCGTGATTATGTCAGGCTCAGGCACCTCTCAAAATGTAGATATAACTCTCTCTCTCTCTCTCTCTCTCCTCCGTATCCCCTTCCCCTCATGGGCAGGCAGCCACCCCAGCCAGCCCACCTGCATCCCGTGAATGAACAAGGCAGGTCAGCCGTTCTACCTGGTGCCAGAGTCCAGAGAGATCCCAGTGCGGCAGTGCCCACCACGGCACCGCCTTGAAAATATCTGTTTAACTTGAAAGCAACTCTACACATTCGAGTATTCAGCATTAAAATGCACTGCACAGGTCCGTGAGCAATTCCTAATGTTTGTATGCGATGGATTCTGAAAAACACTTTATTTAAAAAACATCTGTTTAATTTTAAAACAACACTGCATGTTCAAGCATTCTGCATTAAACTGCGCGCATAGGTCCGTGAGCAAGTCCTAATAATGTTTATATGTGGTGGATATTCTGAAAAACACTTATTTATTCTACTTTTGGGTATCACCGTTAGTTGAAGGCATCCTTTTTAAAAACGTAACAGAAAACCCTTACCGTAGTTAGTAAATATTTCCATAACTAAACACATCGCCACAACTTCGAACTGCCCTATGAGAGGCTTGCAAAAAGGAAACAATAGGGAATGGAGTCATGGACCATCAGGCGGTGCCTGAATAGTGGTAGAAACGCCCAATTGCCCGCTAGAAATCCAAGATGCCAGTGCAAAAAAAAAGTTGACCGACGACACAAAAGATTGTCCCATCCGGATTTTCAAAAGAAACTCAACCAAGGTTAGGCTTGTGAAGTCGATATACTTTTCTTATGGGAAGCTAATAATTTGAAGACTAAATTTTATAAAACTAAGGTTTCTACATGTTTTAACTTTTATTTTTACAAAGCTATATATTTTAGAAGAATTTGTATCACAAACTATATGTTTTAGAATTAACCATTTATTATAACGGGTTTAATAGTGTGGACTCACATATCAGCCTCAAGGGCGAGCAAAATGGGAAATAAGACGTGTGAGGCTATCGTATAGGCATACACTATTAGACACATTACAAGAAATGATCAATTCTAAAACTTATAGTTTTATAACACAACTACTCTTAAAATACGTAGTATTGTGAAATAAAAGCTAAGATCTGGATTTTTTTTTTTATAATTTGTATGAAAAAACTTGTAATTTTGTGAAATTTACTCTAATTGAAGCTTCAGTGGGTCGATAAGGACGCTACAAGCACTGCGCATTAGCACATACATATACTACGACTCCACATGACATGCCTACCCAGATAGCTAACGAACCAGACGCCGTAGTGCGTGCGTGCCGCCTCTGCAGCGCGACCGACACAGCATCGATCGGCCGCGCAACGGCCAGCCCAAAAGGCAAGAGCAACAAGCGTCACGTCACGCTCCGTCTCGGAAGCAAGCAGCGACCTAGATCTTCCCGTGCCGCGGCAAGCTGCGCATGACCCGCCAGGCTAGCCATGCACCGCTATATCTGTCTGTCTATACCTCGCCGTGCCCCACAACAAACCAAGCATATACCCTGCGCCTCGGCTCACGCGTGCCTCTCGTTCCCCCAACTAAAGACAACGCCAACAGTCTGTCACAAACGCCCAGAGGCACGCACTGTCACGCGCTAGCGTCCAGTGATGCGCACTAAATCAAGCAACAGGGCAGGCAGGCAGGCAGGCGCACTTATTTGCCTCCCCGGTTACGTACGCACGCCACAACCTCCCCATCAATCCATCCCAGGCGAGCCGCAACAGCAGCAACTACAACTCGAGCTACTCGATCGATCGCTCTCTCTCCGCTCGTTGCCGCCGCAGCTAAGGTCGTTGGTACGGGAAACAAAAGCGACGGCCGTACGTACGCGGTACGTGCTCATGGGCGAGACGTGGGTTTGATGGGCACCACCATGTGACGCGCGGTTTGTCAGATTGCCGGTTGCTTACCTCGAGACGGAACTCGCGCTCGCCCTGGCGCCGGCGGTCCAGCTGCAGCCGCTTGATGGCGGCCGGGGTGCCGTCGCCGAGCCGGCCGCGGAAGACCACGCCGTAGGCGCCCCGCCCCAGCACGTTGCGCTCGCTGAACCCGTCCGTCGCGCGCTCCAGCTCCCGGTACGTGAACACCTGCGCGCCGCGTCTCCGCGGCTGCACTGAGAACCCGAACCTCGCGCCGTACATGCAACCTGACACCGCAGCAGAAGCGAGAGTAATCAACAATGGGGCCGGGCATGATGAGCGAGTACTTACGCGCGTCCTAGCTAGCTTGCGTTATTACTGCTGCATTGGTCGGTTAATTACCATGCGCACACTTACCGGTGGCTGCGCAGCACATGGCGCTGTGGTTGCCCCGGACGCTGCTGCCGCAGCTGGACGCGGGGGCGCCGGACTTGTCGCCGTTAAAGCTGCCGCTGGAGTCCACCATCCTGGGCTTCGCCCGGCGGGTCAGCATCAGGATGATGGCCACGGCGACGAGCAGCACGAGGCCTATCGCCAGCGCCGAAACGGGCAGTATGGTGAAGAGAGGGTTCGGACGGCCGCTGCCGTCGTGGAGGCGGGGTGCCGGCCACGGGGAGAACGCCCACGGCGCCAGCCGCGCGTCCGCGACGTTGTCCGTGGGTAGAGGGCACGGGGGCGGCGGTGAGGAAGGGGAGGCCGACTCGTCAGCCATCTCGAGAATGGCCGTGTTGTATGAGAGGGTGGTGGCCTGGGCAATGAGCAGAGAGATAAGGGGAGGCACGCACAGGCGTCCAGATATAGGAGGGGTGCACGAGAAAAGTAGAGTAGAAATTCGAATCTACTGGAATGTAGCTGCTGTTTACGCTGCGAGCGCATTCCCTGCGCAGTGTGTAACGTGCGCGCAGTGGAATGTCTTAATGTAACAGCAGCTGCTATCTATTCCCTCTGGCAAGTTCACGGACATGTTTTTTTCTTGATTTATAGACTAAGATATTAAAAATAGTCTAATTGTTTTCCTTAAACACTATATTTAATAATGTATGTAGAGCATATAAAGTAAATCTAGATATTTATTAAGGGTATAAAGAAAACAACACACTAATTTTTGTATTAAAACATAAAATATATCCTATGTTTATAAATAAAATATTGAAAAATACGCGCTATAAACGACGGAGGCGGTATCTGCCTGGAGTGATAAATAGCTTGTACCATAGTAGCCATGTGTAGTGTGCCTGGTATGCCAGTGACGTCCGATGGACTACCGGCAACACCACTAGCTTGGCATTGGCATCGGCGCTCGCGCGCGCACTCACCAATCACCGTGCCGCCGATGGGACAGGCCGGTAGAATACGTTCTAGATTTTTGAACGGCACAGCCCTTCCGTGCCCTTTATTTTTATTCGATTCACGCATCGCAGCGCTAGCTCACAATGATCGCATTTTCGGACGGCTCTCGATGACAAGCTTTGTCATCGGAGACTCCGAGGGACCATGCACTCGCAGGTAGGCACTGCAAGCTTGTTAAAGCTCTCTGCTATAACTTGGTAAAAGTTAAAACTACTATTGTGCAGCTATGGGCCAGTAGACTCGACTATATTAGGGTATGTACAGTGGTATAGATGGTGACTGTCTATAATATACTTCTATATCATCTATATACAGTAGTAAAGATAACCCATTCAATAGACTGTTTATATAATTAATAGACTGTCTGTGCAATGGTATACACAGTATAAAGCAGTCTATAATGCCGTCTGTTAAATTGTAGACAACATCTTTCTCTCTCCTCCATATTATCAAAAATCCTATATGACATACTTTTATAAACAACGTATATGTATCATTGTATATATAGTTAGAGCACATGATAAAATATTTACATGTAGTGCTAGACGAGCTACATAATAAACGAATGGTGTTTGCTCGGGACAAAAACCGGTGGGAAATCCGGGCGGGCAAGGCGCCAAAACGGACCGTGCTCACATGCTGCATGTGGAGATGCGGCCACCGTTTCCCGGCTCGTGAGCGTCGGTTGTTTGAGCGCACAGCAGTCTTGCAGGAGAGACCTCCTGGTGTAGCAAGTAGGAACGGCCGAATAACTGCCGTTTTCTTATGGTCAGGTGGAATTTTATCCGAGTTCGTAGTACAAAGTACA
The DNA here is from genome assembly GCA_036346375.1 of Guadua angustifolia. Classification (NCBI taxonomy): domain Eukaryota; kingdom Viridiplantae; phylum Streptophyta; class Magnoliopsida; order Poales; family Poaceae; genus Guadua; species Guadua angustifolia. Next base: position 33,336,152 of record CM070509.1, on the reverse strand, counting down.
CAGAGTACACCACCTGAATTTAGGCGCTTCTCTGTGCCGTAAAATGATAACAATTTTGCTATTTGTAAATTTTCTGATGCTTTTCTTATAATCTAAGTTGATTTCTATGATTTTGGATTCACATGGTGTGATTTTTGTGAGGTCTGATTTGATGTTGATTCAACTAGATGTGTCAGCGCGCGGCGCTGCGTGGATGCGTGACGATATGAAAAGGTGTTTTTTTATTTAAGAAAAGAAATGTGTGGTAAAAATATATCTAAGAAATGCAGAGAGATCATCAGTAGAAAATCGTTTTTAGACATATCATGCTAGGCACATCAGTAAAAGAAACCGATTGGGTCTTCGGATTCTGGAGGATCCGCGCAGGAGGGTAGGTGGGGAATAACTAATGATCAGGTGTGTGATGGCTGCGAGAAAATAATTTTTTGATGGTGTGTGATGGCTACAAGAAGATAATTTTTTTATTGCATGAAAGAACCATGAGAAAAAAAGAGAAATCTAGGAAGCTTGGAGAATTGCCTGTGCGTAAAATAGCATGTAAATGTGTTTCAAGTGACATATGGGAAAAAAGAGTTGGTTTTAGAACTATAAGAGACTTTTGCGGTGGCTAAACGGTTTTAAATACATAGTTTTTTTTAATTTTGTGGGATCTTACCAAGGAAAAAAAGTGTTAGGCGAGAAAATTAGCACGTGATGAACAAGGAAAACCTTGGAAAATCTAAGGAGTTTCCTAGCAAAAGAAAACGCATTGAAATGTTGTTTTTGAGGAACCGTGTGCCCAAAAAAAGATCTATAAAAAAATAAATTATAAAAGTTTGTAGGGCTTAACCGGTAAAAAAAGAACATAACTACAATAACGTTTTTTTTTAAAAAAGATTCTGAACCTTTGTGGGCTTTTTTTAAAAAATATCTATATGCAGTTGTGGTGAAAGGTTTTGAAGGTGGCTTTCCGTGCAATTGTGGTGAAAGGTTTTGAGGGTAATATTATGGCTATCCGTGTGTTTTTTTAATGAGGAATCAAGAAGGAACCTAACATACGAAACGTGTAACGCATCATGTTTTGTGAGGAGAATTTTGTTCTATTAATCTAATCGATGTACGCTTTGTTTGTCTCACTGTCTTTCCTTGTTTTTTTTTTCATAGCATAACTCTGTTTATAGACAGCGGACAGCAGCTCGAACATGAGTGTTAATCAATTAGAAGAGTAAAACATTTGGAATCGTGTTGTTAATCTGTGGGGATATGCGTTGATAAGCCGTTTGCTCGTTTCTAATCTCCATGGATAATCTATGACGGTTGGAATACAGGTGGCAATCGATGAGAAGAGTGAAAGAATCGGTATTGCACGTTTGATCGCTGATGTTTTATATCGATAAGCCGTTTGGCTAGAAGAGCGTTATTGAAATCGTGTATTACCTAGTGCAACAATACGAATTCTGGTAGCGTCACACACACTGGATTGTTTGGGATAAATTTACAAGATGCAAGAATCATGGTGGTTTGGGATTCAGAGAACTGAAAGCCTTTAGTCAGGCTCTGTTGGTGCGCTAGGCTTGGAGATTAATCTCTTATCCCAGAGAGCCTTTGTGCTCGAGTGCTTAACGCCAAGTATTTTCCCATAGTGAGTTATTGGACACAGCTTTTTCTAGCCAAGCCTTGCCAACGTGGAAAGCCACTGTTCATGGCTTAGATTTGCTAAAAAAGGGGGTTATTTGGTGCATTGGCTCGGGAGAAAAAGGTGAAAATTTGGCGCAGTCCTTGGATCCCAAGAGGACATAGTTTGCTTGTAACTGGTAAACGTCGACCAAGCCATCTAAAATGGGTTTCTCAATTGATTGACTATGGAAGGAGATGCTAGAAAGAGGATGTTGTAAGGGATGTTTTCTGATGTTATGATGCTGAGGAAATACTCAAAATTAAACTGTCGTGCAAACCGATGGATTATTTTGCAGCTTGGCATTACAAAAAGTCAAGGTGGTTTTTAGTTCTTAGTGCCTAGGGATATGATTGCGCATGCAGTTGAAGAATCTGGAAGATGGAGAATCGACGACGAGTTCAAATTAAGATGGGACTAGGAAGCAGTGGAATAAGCTCTGGAGTCTACCTATTCCGCATAAAGCAAAAAATTTTGCCAGGTGGCTCATACATGATGGACTGGCCACAAAGGTAAATAAGTGGAAACATACACTAGCCATAGATCATATTTGTAATATTTGTGGTACAGCTGATGAGAATAGACACCATGTTGTAATATCTTGTGATCATGCTCAAGCCCTGCGACATGCAATGAGAGTTCCCTGCCAACTCCCCTTTGAAGATCGCCTTTGTTATACTGGGCCGGAGTGGCTCCTTCTGATTTTGGATATGCTTCCTTATCTATCCTCCTATTAAAGCTTGCAAAGTTCCTGGATGGAGAGCCTATCCAAGTGTCACTTTTGCCCATTTTGCGAAAAACCCCCTATGTTTCTTGAAATTACGGATAGGTCCTTGCAAATTACGAATAGGTCCTTCGCGATTTTTTGTGAGAGAAAGATTTTCTTTTCCGAATCGCATTTGGGTCCCTCGTGCGCCGTTTTACGGAAAAAACCTCCCGTTAAATTCAAATCGTGAACAAGCCCTTTTCTAATTTTTCAGGATAGCGAACGTGTCCAAAACGTAACATTGTGTCCTTACTTTTTACGATAGGTCCTTTCTCCGTTTTCTCAGAAAAATGTTTTCGCCACCGAAAAATGTGTTCACTCTATCTCTAGACTTTTTCCTCCGTTCTTTCCGAAAAAATATTTCGTGTTCGCTTTTTCCCAAAAAATGTTTTCGTGCTCGCTTTTCCGGAAAAAATGTTTTTGTGCTCCGCTTTTCCTCGCTTCCAAAAAAAATCATGGTCCGTTTTTCTCTCGAGAAAAACACAAATTTGTTTTTCGCTCACGCCAGCAAACAAAATTTGTTTTCATGATTCGTTTTTCTCCGAAAAAAACATAAATTTGTTTTTCATTCACGCGCGCGGCGTGCGCCGCGCTTATTATTCTAGTAAAGATGAAAGATGCAAGCTTATCCTGCTTTTCTGGCATACTTGGCAAATCCACAATAACATCACTCATGCTAGTAGGTCTATCTCAATCGTAGGCTCAGTAAAATGGCAACATATCCTGTGCACACATATTTTTCGTGTACATACCGTGCACACCAACTAACAAAAGTTACAAAAAATTTTGAGAAAAAATTGTAGATGTACTTCATAGATTGCTCTACCTATGTATGAAGTTTCAAGATCAAATTCATTATATATCGAGAGTAACAAAAAAGAGAAAATTCTGACAAGTTTAAACTCTTTAAACTTGTCAGAATTTCTGACAAGTTTAAACTCTTTAAACTTGTCAGAATTTTCTCTTTTTTGTAACTCTTGAAATATAATGAATTTGAACCTACAATTTTATACATAGGTAGAGTAATCTATGAAGTACATCTACAATTTTTTCAGAATTTTTCGTGACTTTTGTTAGTTGGTGTGCATGGTGTGTACACGGGAAGGCATGTATGCATAGGATACGTTGCCCAGTAAAATTCCTTGAGGAGTATTGGTGCACACTGTCTTCTATCCGACATTCTGGAGGTCTAGACAGGAAAAGGAAAAAACTTTGGGCCTGCAACACCTTGTGGGTTCTGAGAAGCAAAGGAAGCTGGTAAAGTGGATTTCACCAAAGGAGGGTTGGGTGAAACTTACTGTAGATGATGCTTTCTCTAAAACTTAGATGGAGTTGGGAGGATTTTGCTAACATCTTGGCTCTATCGTCCTTGTGCCTTTAGTATAGAGGAGGTTGAGATTCTTGTATGTCGTGAAGGTTTTTGACTTATTGCAGAATAGATTCGTTGTCCGACAATGTTGGAATCAGATTGCAGTGCTACAATTAATATCTATAATCTCCCTAATAGTCATCGTTCAAGGTTCCAATTCTTGGTTCGCCGGATAGGTTCAGTTCTTTGCTATCAAGCGTGCGAAAAGAGAGCAAAATGTGGTTGCACGTGAGCTCGCACAATTAGCGAAGCGATTACGTCATAGCGCTGTATGACGTCAGTCATATCCTACATATATTGAGCATTTTATTGCTCAAGATTGTAACCTAATTGTTAAGTAATCAATATAGCTCTCTTCTCCTCAGGGGAAAAAGAGTGAGATGAACAGTACCGAAGCGATGGCTCGTTGTTAGCCCCGGGATTCGAGAAACAAAAAGGATAAGACCGGCCGTCAATCGCCGCAGTGATTTGCTATATTAGATCCGCCAATATCATGCATCGCTTCTCCGCGGTCCGTGCAGCCGTTAAAGAAAGGTACGTACGTAGTGGCACAGCGCCATTACCACGTAAATGGTAGCTCCAACCTTCATCACTAGCTCTACTCGTCATGTCACTTCCACCTAGCTACCCTAACGTACCGTAATCTGGACTATTACTCGAAATCGAATGAGCTATATGCAGTAATCTAGCTAAACATGCGGGCGACATGTTTGGTGAGTACTATCGCTATGGAATGGCACACGCCAACACGTTCAAGAGCTCCTGTAGGAAATGCTCATATACCGTATAGCGCCCGTACGTACGTATTTTGTGGAAATGCTCATATACGTACGCTTTTGGGCCCACGCATTTTGTGGAACTACGTATACAAGGTTTAAAGAGAAATTAACGATAGGTGGTATAGCAAGCTAGCTAGTTACCTGTGCTAGTCTGCTGGTACACGTACACTAAGTACACAGACCACCCAGCCTAAATCATGAATGGTCGAGGATCCCGAGTGCAAGACATCATGGCCAACTTGAGAAAGTTCTACCCGTCCATGACTCCATGCACCGATTTTTAACACTTGAGTTTACAAGAGTTAAGATTACTCGATCGTGTTCGTGTGGTGGTTATTGCACTACTACGCCATTGATGTGGTAAGCAAGTACTGGAATTCAGGAGATTGCTAACTAGTACCACGGAGAAGGGCCATGGTACTGCAGAGTGGTATTTGCGTGGTTAATTACTGTTACTCATATGTACTCTTTAGTATTTAAAAATATGTGCTAGATAAATCTTAATAAGATTAGAATTTCTATATTTTTTCAGAGTAGGATGTATACTTGTTTTGAAAGAGGATTAAAGAGGCTATATAAACCTTTGGGTGGTCATGAAAAACCTAAACAACTAAGAAACTACAAACCAACCCATCCAAAACAAAAAGTATACGAGAGGATTAGAGTCTAGATTGTTCTTTAGTACTAGATTTTGATTTTTGTATAGAACAAAGATCCGAGAGTCCTAAAAGGTTCGAGAAATTGTGAGCGAGCAATAATCTTTTATACTATTTTGAGGCTGTGTTTAAAAAATTTGTTATCGTGGCCGTTTTAATATCATTATTTTGGTTCACTCTGCGAGATTTATCTTCTTTATTCTTGAGATCATGCGTGCTCGTGTTTTTCATAAAACTCTGATCCGATCCGATGAACTGCTGCGTATAAAAAGGATATCAGAGTGTCACATACATGCTAAATAATCGACAGGACTTTCAAGCTACTGTGTTTGTCTCACGCTTAAGATACATGCTCAATACTAATAGACTTCATAGGGCTTCGTCAATGGTCGGGACTCGGGTAGCCTAGGTGGTATGGGAAAAGCAAACTTTCTGTTCAGAGCGGACGCACTAAATTTAAGGCGCAAGCAAAGACGTCCATGAGATGGATAATTTTCCAACAGATGTATAGTGTGACATGTCGGTAAAAATCTTGGGTTTGGTGTGTCATATGTAGTAGCATTTTTCCTCATCTAAAAACAACCTAGTGAAATACAGCATGGGTTGGACGGTAGCTATCCCATTTTCCCGCCAAACGGTTCAACCGTCTATGTTCATAACTTTTTTACTCGTCGCCATTTTCCTTTGACGACAGCATGGGTTTGCTCGTCGCCATTTTCCTTTGACTCCTGTGGCTTCAAGCCGAGAAAGAGAATTCTACAGGTTCACGGTGCTGGTCTACTCCTTGGGCGATCAGTAGATCTCGATTCGTCAGATGCAACGCCTCCTGGCTGACCACTTCTTGGCGAACAAGGATGATTTCAATGTGACAGTTGATGAGGCCAGGAGTTATTTCGTGAGATGTAGTTCGGTTGAGCTGCGCAACGCAATGCTGTCGGACTCCCGGTTTCTCCAAGAAGGTATCGACATCAAGGTGGTGCCCTGGTCGCGGCATGTCCAAGCGGAGGCTGCTTGGGCCAGGTTCAAGGTTCGCCTCTGCATTGAAGGTATCCCCCGCCATGCCTGGTCCATTCAAGCTGTTGCCCCACTCCTTCATGATGCTGGCCTCGCCTGTGCGGAGCTGGATGAACCTACGACGGACAATGAGACTGCTTGCCTCTGTCTTTGGGTCTGGGCTCGTGACTCGGCGGCATTTCCGAAGACGGCGACCATCTTCATTGAGGAGCCCCGCACCAGATCGCCCCCATTCGACGACTTTCCTGAACTTGGTATTCAAGGTCCTCCGAGGGAGAGGTCACCGCCCAGGATGCTGTCTTACAGGGTGATCACGCACATTGACCAGGTCCTGGATTTTGAGCCCCCGGACGATGCTCCTGCACCGGTGGTTGCAGGCTTAAGCCCGGGGCACAGTGATGTCAGCGGTGAGGCATCGATAGCGTCCTCTGAGGATGAGTGGCCCAGGTGGCATGTCTATGCCTGGCAGCTCGGGGTGGTTGACGGCGCGCTACCTCCCCGCGGATCGGTGCACTACCGTTTGCAGTACAGGGTTCGTGATCGTTCGCCGCCAGGTGGACCAGGTGGCCGTTGTCGGGCATCTGGTTGGGATGTCCCGCCGCCTGGTGGCCAGCAGGGCAGGCTCCACGGTCGCTTGGGCCGTGGTGGATCTTCGGGGCAGGGGGGCTCCGGCTCCCACACCAGGAGATACCAGGGGCCTGGGAGGCGCTCACATGCTTTGCACGCCCGGGATTCGGCGGGGTTGCTGGGATCCTCCCCAGCGATTGTTGCTGACCCCATGCCCGCTGGTCATGTGCTTGCTGCTGATCCTGTGCTTCCTGCTGTTCCCGCGCTTGCTGCTGATCCCGTGCTCGCTGCTGATCCTGTTCCTGAGACGCGGGCTTGTAAGCATTTATGTTCTGCCGCACAGGTTGATCCTGAGCAGGATATGCTAGTCTCCAGGTTTAGTGATTTTCTGTTGCAGCCTTCCAGGGAGGACCCCATGGGGGACGAGTTCTTCTGCAGCGTTGGCCGGGGCGGGGTTGTTCCGGACACCCCTCATGTTCCGGTCGAAATTCCGCAGGGGGACCAGCCTGTTCGTGCCACTGAGGTCAAGGAACTGCTGAACTCCCTCAAGATCAACTTGCAGGACCATATCTTGCCGGACGTTCGCTGCAGCCCGCCCATGAAGCCAGGCGCTAAGCTCCCCGGTCGCCGCAGTGTGAGGCTTGCGGGAAAAACCAACTCCAAGCTCTCTGCGACTCAGAAGGCCCAACATCAGCTAGCGATGAAGCTTGGAATCTTGTCCTCAAATGATGTCTTCGACGAAGATGCGTTGCGCCGTTATCTCCAACTCGTCCGCAACCCGCTCCCGTCTGGGGCTCTGGAGGCCCTCGCAGACCTTCTGGGGATCTCTAGATGCCCGGATCTCACGGCGGCTTTGGGTGCGGCCGCGTCGGAGTTCCAAATTCCTGCATGACTCAAATGGGTGCTTTTCGTCAGGCTTTTGGGTTCGGCCGGTGCTCTTGTACACGGCTGGGGTCTTTACTTTTGTTGTCTGTATATAACTGTTATCGCAGTGGTCTGTCTGAAAGTTGCGTTGTAGTTGTCAGGCTTCTCTCTTGGGGGTTCCAGAAGAGTTGCTCCCTGTTGTATGCTGATAGTCAGCCGACCACTCACCTCATGTCTCTATTAGGTCCTGGCATCTCTAGGTTGATGATTGTTGCTTTTGGTAGTAAGCTTCATGCCTGTTTATCTTGTCAGTTTGTAAATAAAAGACTATGCCCAGAATGCCCAATGCGGTGGTACTGCCGACTGTTCCTGTCATTTTCGGTGTTGGCTCAGGTTGCGGCCGTGGCAGATCCACAGGTGGTCCAAATCTACGATTCGCTCTGTGTTTTGGGCCGTCCGGTGGAGCCGCAATGCCCCCTGGGTTGTGTTGCGGCCGTCGACCATTGTTTTTACATCATGTTTTCTCACTCGATTCAGGTATCGGCTTTATTCATTTCCAACTCTCTAGCTGCAGACTTCTTCGGTCACAGTTTCATCTCTTTCTCTCAATTCAAGCTCTTCGCAGATTGGTGCATGGAACCATCGCTGCGGACAACAAAAGCGTGCGGTGCATCCACAAGGTGGTCAATGGCTCAACGCGACACAAGGATTCCGAGTTGGAATGTCTGGGTTTGAACAAAGATCGCTAAGCGGCGGTCATCAGAGAGCTGGTCTTGCAGAGCAGGGCGACCATTGTTTGTCTCCGTGAGACAAAGCTCCGTGTCATTGATAGTGTGGTGGTAAGGGCCCTTCGGGAGATTCTTTCTCCGAAAATTTCGCTTTCCTTCCAAATGAACAGATCGAGGAGGAATTCTTTTGGCTTCATCTCTTCACTTTCGGATGTCCGAGGTGCATGTAGGAGTCAACTCTATCTCCGCCAATCGTAATGATGAAGGATGACGGGTCCAATGGTCCCAAGACAGTGTTTATGGGCCTCAACAAGAGGGCGAAAAACTCATGTTTTTGCAAGAGATCGGGAACCTTCGGGGCCTAATGCTTGATGGTTGGCTCGTTCTTGGGGATTTCAATATGATCTATCGGGCGGTAGACAAAAATAATGGCAACCTTAACAGACGGCTGATGGGGGCTTTTCGGAATATGTTGAATGACACGGAGCTTAAGGAGATCAGGCTAAACGGTCGCAGCTTCACTTGGGGAGATGGAAGGGCAAACCCAACTCAGTCTCGGATTGATCGTTTTTTTGCATCCTCGGAATGGGACACCATTTTTCCTGATTGTCACCTTGAGGCTTGCTCTAGCCTCGTCTCCGACCACTGTCCTCTGCTTCTTTATGGCCAGTGCAGCCCGCCCAGGTTCCGTGGATTCAGGTTCGAGAACTTCTGGGTCAAGATACCAAATTTCACGCAAGTCGTTCAGGACGCGTGGGACGAACCGGTTCAGACTCAAGATGCGTTGCGTAGGTGGCATACGAAGCTATCGAGAACGGCAAAGGCTCTCAGGTCATGGAGTCGTCTATTGCTAGGAGACTTAACCATGCAGTTCCATATGACCGCGGAGATTATTTTCCAACTAGATAGGGCGGAGGAAACTCGTCTTTTTTCCGCGCCCGAAAGGGAGTTCCGGGCCAAGGCCCGATACAGGCTATTTGGCCTTGCGGCTATCAAGTGAAATCGCCTCAGGCAGCGCTCCAGGATGATGCATATCAAGGAGGGGGATGCTAACTCAAAGTTTTTTCACATCAAGGTGAACGCCCGAAAGAGGAAAAACCATATACAGGAGATTGTATCTGACAGGGGTATTCTGAAAAGTTTTTCCGACAAACAGGAAGAGCTCAGCAGGCATTTCTTTCTTCAGCTAGGTACAAAGAAGACTCGCACACACCGCTTCAACTGGGCGGCTCTTGGTTTAAACCGGCATGACTTGCACGCTCTCGAAGAACCTTTCCAACTGGAGGAGGTTGAGGAGGTCGTTTTCACCATGCCAACCGAAAAGGCCCCAGGTCCGGACGGCTTCACAGGTCTTTTTTACAGAAAATGTTGGGAGATCATCAAAGTGGATCTCTTGCAGGTTTTCCAGCAGTTGCATGGCTTGAACGGCCGCTTGTGGAGGCTCCTCAACTCGGCGAACATTGTGTTATTACCTAAGAGGCAGGATGCTACACGTATTGCGCACTTCAGGCCCATCAGTCTCATCCATAGTACGGGAAAGATTTTTTCTAAGGTGCTGGCATCCAGGTTGGCACCCTTCCTCCAGAAGCTCGTGCCGCATTGTCAAAGTGCTTTCGTCAAGAAAAGGGCTATTCGCGACAATTTCCTGTTCGCTCGAAATTTGGCTGCTGAGCTACGCAAGAAGAGAATCCCCTCATTGTTCCTCAAGCTGGACATTGCAAAGGCTTTTGACTCGGTCAGCTAGGAGTTCCTCCTTGACTTGCTTGAACATCTTGGCTTCGAACCGCGTTGGAGGGAGTGGATATCCATGGTCCTGGCTTCCTCTTCCTCAAGGATTCTACTGAATGGTATCCCAGGTGCCTCGTTTCAGCACAGGAGGGGGTTGAGGCAGGGGGATCCCTTGTCCCCCATGCTTTTCATTCTAGTAATGGACCCTCTCCAGCGGTTAATTGCTAAGGCGGCGGACATGTCCATTATCTCCTCCATCCCGACAAGATGGGCTTCAATAAGGGTATCTCTTTACGCGAATGACGTGGCCATCTTCATGAGACCAATAAGCGAGGAGCTCAAAGCAATCCACGAGATTCTGTTATTTTTTGGAGGAGCCACAGGTCTTCATACAAACATTCAAAAAAGCGAGGTCTACCTAATCAGGTGTGACGCAATTGACATGACGACTATTTTGCATGACTTCCCAGCCAGATTGAGCTCTTTCCCGTGCAAGTACTTAGGCCTTCCCCTCCGACCCTCGAGGCTCAAAAGGTCAGATCTGCAACCCCTCATTGATAAGGCGCGAAGTCGTCTAGCAGGTTGGAAAGGGAGGTTGTTGTCCAGGGCAGGTCGATTGATTTTAATAAACTCGGTGCTCACTTCGCTGGCGGTCTACCACCTAACGGTCTTTCCTTTCGGTACTTGGGCCATTAAGAGTTTGGACAAGCTGCGTCGGAGTTGTTTGTGGAAAGGCGACAAGGAGTGCAGCGGGGGACACTGTTTAGTCAATTGGAAAAGGGTGTGTCGCCCAAAAAGTCTAGGAGGATTAGGCATAAAAGACATTGACAGGTTTGGCCGGGCTCTCAGGTTACGATGGCTTTGGTTTGCATCGAAGGGTCTTTGCAAACCTTGGGCTGGATCCACGCTTCCTTGCGATGCCACAGACCGCGCTTTGTTCAATGCAGGTACCACCATTTTAATAGGGGACGGCGCAACTGCAAACTTTTGGGAAGCCATATGGCTTCATGGACGGTCGCCGGCGGACATAGCTCCGTCGTGTTACAGTTTAACCAGGAAGAGGTCGGGGACGGTAAAAGAGTTGTTATCGCATTCCGCTTGGATCCGTCCTTTGCGTCGGATCACAAGTGCTACGCAGCTGCACGAGTTCTTTTCGCTATGGCTCGCTCTTCAACAGGTGCATTTACAGCCTCACGTCCAGGACTGCATCACCTGGAAATGGTCACCAACAGGGGAATACTCCGCAGGTTCGGCTTATAAGGCGCAATTCGTCAGATCCACAGCTCAGCTATCATACAAGATGATTTGGCAGGCTTCGGCGGAAGGAAAATGCAGGTTTTTGCGTGGCTTTTTGTGCAGGACAGGATTCTGACTGCTGACAGGCTCGCGAGAAGGGGGTGGCCGCACTTTGCCACTTGCGTTCTTTGCGGTACAGAGCCGGAAACTTCCAACCATATGCTGTTGCTCTGTCCATTTGCGTCGGGTCAGTTGGACAATGCCAGTTGGTGGACTGACACTCGGCGTCACATTCCCCGATGCAGCCGAAAGAATTTCGACGGGGCTGTCGCTTATAGCCTCTGGAACATTTGGAAGGAGAGAAACAATCGGATTTTTAGTAACTCCTACAGCACGGTGCGACAGGTGGCCGACGCCGTCGCTCTTGACATTCGCAACCGCCAGTTGGCTTTTGGGATGGCTTAGTATTTTCTAGAGTTTTCCCTTGGCGTTCCTAATTTGGACCGCCGGGTCCCGTAAGGGGATTGTATCTCGGGTTGTCTCTCTCCCCCTCACCTCTATTCTGTTTCGTTCTACACCATTTCCCCCCCTCCCCCCACCTCTTTTCCCTTCTTAAACTATGACGTTTGTTTGTCCTTTCTTAATGTATTTGGCAGAGCTCCTGCCTTCTTTTCAAAAAAAAAACTTTTTTACAAAGTTGATTCTTCTTTTGGAGGATGCAAAATCATAGCTCTCAAATCGCAACATTGTCGCAACACCAACTTAACTTTTACATTGAACTTACGGGTGTTCAATGTCATTATTAAATTGATAGTATCAAGATGAAAATCACTGGCTGTAATTAAGCCCATCACATAAAAATGCACGAATTTGTAAACAACCTACCCACCTTATGCACTTGTGTAATTTTCGTAAGAGGATCATACGTGCAAACACAAGATCAGTTTAAGTACAACTTTAATCTTTAGACCCGGCACAAAAAAACTTATTGAGGTATATATTTTGATCCACCACTTAAGGTTTACATAAATAGGGAGGAAAGACAGATCTTCATGGATGCCAACCTGGGCCGTGGGCCCCTCTTTCGTTTTGGTGTAGCTATATAAATAGTTAAGAAGCTAATAGCTTATACTACATATTAATTAGGCTAAAAAATCAGTAGTTTTGTCCACTCTAGTCTATCATTTGTAAGTTCCACCTCTAGGAAAAACAAAGCATTTGGCAAGTACTTTCTCATCTGTGTGCTGTACATATGTAGCATTTTCTGCAGCCCCTCCAACCCACTTGTACATTCCCTCCATCTAAGTTTATAAGATATATTTTTGAATGGTTTTATTCATAAATATAAGGCGTATTTCATATTCTAATATAAAAATTAGTGTGATGTCCCTCTATACCCTAAATAAATATCTATCTTTATGTTCTCTATGTGCATATATTGAATATAATACTTAGTTATAGTAAATAGGGATAATCTGGTTATTTTTATATCTTTTTAGTTTATATGCTAAGAAGAAATACACCTTATAAACTTAGAGTGAGATAGTACTCTATATGCATATTTACTGCCGTGCATATCCATAGAAAGAGATACAAGAGGGTGCAAAAATGTCAGAAGAGAAGAAGAGAAATGCTCAATTTTCTCTAGCACTAAAAATATCAGTGTATACTTTTTGAGTCTGCACCAATATTTGTGGTGTATTTCTAAGCTTCTCAACATATGGGACGTTGCTCTCCATGTTCCTCAAAATAGGGGTGGTAATTTTACCCATGGGTTTGGGTACCCGTGGGTACCCGACCCGATAGGTTCGGGTCTGGGTCCGAATCTGGACTCATGGGTATTTTTGATCGGGTCCGGGTCTGGGTCTGGGTCGGGTCCAAGTTTGAATATAGACCCGTGGGTATACCAGACCCGACTCGAAATTCAGCCGATCACCTATTCACCTCAGCCTGTCAGGCCATCCGCCCATCCGGCCCAAGGCCCATCAATTCCATTTCCTCAGCTAATCCCCCTACTGGTCTACTCCCATCGGCTGAGTACTGATCGAATAATCGATCGACCGGTTGACCCATCCAGCCATCCTCCAGGACCCCCACGCACGCCTCGCCTCCCCAGCTCTGGACCTCCGGTGCTCCAAACCTTAGCCGCCGGCCTCAAGCCTGTCGGCTACCCCGATCCGGCGATCCGGATCCGCGCGTCACGCCTGCCGGCAGCCGGCTCCGGCTACCCTAGCCGCCTCACGCCTGCCTCCATCGCTGGCGGCCGGCTGCCGTCGCCCGAGCCCAAAGGCGCCGTCTCCCGTCGCCCGTCGTCTCGTCTCAGATCCCGAGCCGTGACCGTGAGGCCGCACCACCGTGTCCGGCATGCATGGTATGTTTTGGATTGTAGATTATTGGTTGTTCTTGCAAGTATTTTCTTTTCGAGTTGATTGTAGATTATTTGAATGCTTGTGAATGTTTCCCAGATCTGTCACCAATTTTTGTTGGTTCTTGATTCTTGCATGGTATATGTGCACAAACTGACTATGAGCAATGGTCATTGGCCCCAAATCATCACCAATTTTTTGTTGACCAATGCTTGCTGAGTTCTTGTCATTGAAATGCTGTTTTTAGTGCTGAAAATTGGTCCGGGTACCCATCGGGTCTGGGTACCGTCGAGTCTGGTCTGGTCCAGATTTGGACCCATTGTTATTCGGTGCAGGTCCGGTTGCGAAATTGGTCTCAGTCCGGGTCCATAAGAGGAGGACCCGAGCTACCCGACCGATTGCCATCCCTAGGCTTATATCGAGCCTTGCGATCACGAGCGATTTTGAAAAACCGTCGTAATATGGAACATCACGACGGTTATGTACTCAAGCCGTCGGTCGTATATCACGAGCGGTTTTATATTACAGCCGTCTGTGATACAAGAAATATCACAGACGGTTTCTAAATATAACCGTCTGTGATGTCTACAGTACTCATTACAAACGGTTTCGAAGTAAAACCGTCTTTGATTTCACATACGGTTATATAACAAAACCGTCTGTAATATCTACAGTAATCATTACAGACGGTTATATTTAGAAACTGTCTGCGATATTTAGTTATCACAGACGTCTGTAATATAAAACCGTCTGTGATAATACCGTCTCCCGAAAAAACAGAGCCTCGATCCATCCACTTCGTTTATAGGGTTTCGGTTTCTATGCTAAGTGGCGGCTGTGGAAGTGAGGCGATTTTGTGAAAGAAAGCCATTGATTTCGAAGGGTGATATTAGATTCATTTGATTTTGGTGATCTAAAGTTAGTAATGAGTTCTCTAATTGCATGCGCATCGAATTCAATATCTAGGTTTGTTAGGACAGAATTAATTTAAAGATTGTTTGATTAGATCTAGTTTAATTGTAGCTGGATCCATATGTTGTTTGTGATATTTGGTTAGTAATGTGTTTTAATTGTATTATATTCAACATCTATCTTGATAAGGAAGGAATTTGATGATTTTTTTAGATCTAGCTTGTAGAACCATGTGTTGGTTGTTTGATGTATAAGGTTAGCTAGTAATGGTTCTATTTGCATAATATAATATTCGATCATGATGTAGCTATCTAGCTTGTTAAGGATAGAATTTGAATTGTGTTAATTATTTCTTTGTGATGTAATTAAGGTATGTAATTGCACAATTAGTTTAAGAATGTGTGCATAGGCCCTACACCTGGTGCACTTAATATTTAACACAAAGTGTTACATGTGTAGCGTAGATGGATCGAAACTGGATGTCTGTTGAGAACCGTCAGTCTTGAGTACCTTAATGGCGTCTCCACTTTCAAAAGAGCTGCAGAGGAGGATATGTTTAATAAGGGGGTGCAATTCATGTCATGTCCATGCATGGATTGCGAAAATCTGAAGATGTTTCGAAACTCAGCGCAGATCAAAGCACACTTGATTCAAGGGGTTTCAAAAGGGCTATACATGTTGGACCACCATGGCGAAGAGCATAATATACAGAAGCGACAAGTAGTGTTAATATCGTCGACGATGTCAATGATATGTCGATGATCATATCGATTGTGCTTCCGATGAGGACATGTTGCACGATGACAATTTGGATCGGATGCTACGCGATGCGAAGAAACCTTGATGACGGGGAATATGGGCAGTTCGGGGCTTAATGAAGGACTCGGAGAAACCTTTGTTCGCAGGGTGCAAGTTGAAATACACAAGGTTATCATCCGTGCTTCAACTACTCAAATTGAAGGCAAGCAACGGTCGGTCCGACAAGAGTTTCACAATATTTATTCGTCTATTGGCGGACATGCTTCCAGAGGGAAACGAGTTGCCGACAAGCACCTACAAAGCCAAGCAGGTTATTTGTCCCTTGGGAATGGAAGTAGAAAGAATACATGCATGTCCAAACGACTGTATCCTGTACCCAAAGAGTACACAAACTTGCATAGATGTCCGGTGTGCAACGATCCCAGACAAGCGTAAGAGTCATTCAGATGATGATGGCGAGAGCATTGAGGTGAAAAAAGGTCCTCCTGCTAAGGTGGCATGGTATCTGCTGTAATTCCCGTTTGAAGCGTTTGTTTGCGAACCCAAAGGAGGCAAAAGCATTGCGTTGGCACTTTGAGGCGTAAGAATGATGGAATGCTAAGGCACCTGCCGATTCCATCCAAAGGAGAAACATCGACAAGAGCTTTCAAGAATTCGGTGCGGATCCGAGAAATATAAGGTTTGGATTGAGTACAGATGGAATGAATCCTTTCGGTAACATGAGCAAATGCAAGATAGCACTTGGCCCAGAATCTCTGATCTACAACCTTCCTCCTTGGTTGTGTATGAAGCGAAAGTACATTATGTTGTCTGTGCTTATCCAAGGACCGAAACAACCTGGGAACGATATTGATGTGTACCTAGCTCCATTGGTGGAAGATCTAAAAACACTTGGGTTACCGGTACACGTATGGGATGCGCATAAACGAGAGAACTTTACTTTGCATCGCTTGTTATTCTCGCACCATAAATGATTACCCCGCCCTTGCTAACTTTGTGCCGTGAGTACAAAAGGAACCAAAGCACGCACTCACCGCTTAGATGATACCGAGAGTTTATGGTCAATCACTCCCGCAAAACCGTGTACATGCGTCACCGTGAGGTTCCTTCGAGGAATCACCCATATCGCAAAGATGAAGCAACTTTTCGACGGAAGGAACGAAAATGGTCCAGCTCCAAGGCGTTTGAGCGGGAGAGATGTTCATGACATTGTTAAGGATTTGGATGTTGCGTATGGAAAGGGACGTAAATCAAGTACCCGTGAAAAGAGCATGTGGAAGAAGAGATCAATATTCTGGGACCTACCTTACTGGGAGCACCTAGAAGTTCGCCACTGCATCGATGTCATGCACGTAGAGAAGAATGTCTGTGACAGCGTGATTGGTCTCTTACTCAACATTAAGGGTGAAACAAAGGATGGTATCAACGCACGGCTTGACTTGGTCGATATGGGCATAAGACCCGAAAGTTAGCACCGAAAGAGACCGATAAAGGCCGTGCGTGCTTGGAACACCTTGTTATACTCATCAAAGGCCGAAGAACTGAATCGTGCGGTGCTTGCATGGTGTGAAAGTTCCGTCCTGTTACTCCTCAACATGAAGAGACTTGTTTCGTTGGAAGATTTGAAATTAACCGCATGAAGTCTCATGATTGTCATGTCTTGATGACACAGATGCTCCTGTCGCAATTAGAAGTATTTTGCGGCCAAGGTCCGAGAGACAATCACTAGGCCGTGTTATTTCTTTAACACAATCGCTCGAAGGTCATCGATCGAAGGACTAGATGCTCTGCAAGTCGAGGTGGTGATGACTCTATGTAATCTTGAGATGTATTTCCCTCCATCATTTTTCGATATCATGGTCCATCTCATTATTCACCTTGTGACAGAGATAAAGATATGCGGGCGGTGTTCTTACGTAGCATGTACCCATTCGAGAGGTACATGGGAATTCTCAAGTCTTCGTCGAATCGATCTCGTCCGGAGGGTAGCATTGTCGAAGGTTATGCAACAGAAGAGGCCGTCGAGTTCTGCGTCGATTACATGGCCCAGGTCGAACCAATAGGTGTGCCTCGATCTCGCCATGAGGGGAGGCTCCAGGGTATCGGGACCATCGGAAGGAAAGCAATCACGCCTGATTCGGTTGCGTATGCTCGAGCCCATTTCACGGTTTTGCAACACATGGCTGTAGTGTCCGCCTATATCGTCGAGCACAAGTAATGGCTAAGGCAAGAGAATCCAGCACGGCAGGAGTCTTGGATCACGAGACAACATAACCTTCAATTCAACAAATGGTTGAAGGAGCGACCTATCACTGGGAGCTCGTCAGATGACACGCTGACATGGTTGGCAAAAGGACCAACTTTTACAGTTGTCACATGGAAAGGATATGACTTAAATGGGTACACATTTTACACGAGAGATCAGGACATGAAGAGCACAAACCAGAACAGCGGTGTCCGCATAGATGCATTCAATAATACCGCTGGGTTGACGAGGAGCTCCTACTATGGGTTCATAGAGGAGATATGGGAGCTCGACTACGTACTTTTCAAGATTCCCCTATTTCGGTGCCGTTGGGTCCACCTCCAAAGACGTGAAGGTTGACAAGAATGGCATCACTACTGTGGATCTCGAATGTGTCGGGTACCAAGATGAACCATTCGTGCTCGCTAACCAAGTTGTTCAAGTCTTCTTTGTAACCCAATTCGTCCAACAAGAAGCGCCACGTTGTTCTTCGGGGAAAAAGGAGAATTGTCGGAGTTGAGAATGTAGTAGATGAGGAAGAGTACAATCAATTTGACGAGTTGCCACCTATCGGAAATGACATCCCGGTCCCGGAAGAACAACATGAGGAAGCAAGCTACACACGCCGATCATCATGAAGGGCTAATTTTCATACAAAAGAATAAGCATGTGGTGGCGTAGTTATGAGAAGGGTGCATTGTCATCATGCTTACTAATTTTCATGTGTAATAATATTACATTAATGCTATTGTAAAGATGATACGACCCATCATGCTTTGTACATATGATTGTGATGATCTTTGTAAGTAGCTTGAAGCATCTGAATTATGTATATAGGATTGTGATGATCTTTGTAAGTAGCTTGTGAAGCATCCGGATTGATGGAAAAGATGCAAGTATAAGAGCACGTATTTATTCCTTAATATCAATATGATTCCAAATACATGATTCAAAGATGGCCATTCGGACATAATTGATGACAAGAAATAAATTATGTAGACTATGGCGAACAAGAAATGAATCATGTCTACTTTGGCAATATGGAAATAGTTGTATGTGATTGCTCTCAGATTTTAGGGTTTGAATTGAGGATTAGAATCTCCACTTCAACCACAAGATCTATATTACTCGTTAAAGACAACTTTCCCGTAAGATACAACAAAGTGGCATGCATAAGAGTCGATCGAATCGAACCGACAAGTGAATGTCGATTGAACAGTATATATCACTGACGGTTCTTTAACATAACAATGCAGTGATGTTATTTATCCTGACGGTTATGTTACCTAACCGCTCAGATATCTCAACATCAGAGACGGTTATATTATATAACCGTCCGTGATGTCATCAAAATCACAGACGGTTCTATTATAGAACCGTCTGTGATATCTAAACATCACAGACGGTTGTATTATAGAACCGTCTGTGATATCTCATCACAGACCGTTATATTATAGAACCGTCTGTGATGTGCTCTCCTCTATATATCTCCCGCGCGCAGAGCTCATTCACAGCACGCCAAACCCTAACCCTTTGAGACGTTTTGCCTCCCGTGGCGGCCTTCCCCTCGGCGTCCTCCCCCGGCCTCGGCGTCCTCCCCCTCCCGGCGTCCTCCCCCGCCCTCGGCGTCCTCCCCCTCGGCGTCCTCCCCTTCGGCGTCCTCCCCGGCATCGACGTGCTCCCCCTCGTCGTCCTCCCTTGCTGCGACGTGCTCCCCCTCGGCGTGCTCCCCCTCGGCTGTGTTCTTGTGCATCTCGGGCTTCAACCGTGAGTATTTCTGGGGGACTAGCTATCGAGCTAGAGGCCGTTTCTCGATCTGGAGGCACTGCCTGGCCATTTGCTCTATTTTTCGGTGTTGCTCTGCTAGTTAGTGAGTTCTGGGACACTTTCTGTGATTATTCTCGGTCTTGCAAAGGGGCCAGTCGATCTGCGGCTTGGGGACCTTGCGTGTGGGCTTAATGTTCAGTGATGATTTAGGGTATGGAATAGACTAATTGTGACAACAAATCTTAGCAGTCAATTTCACTTTCATATATATATATATATATTTGATTAGTGTGAGTTCGGCAGTGATTGAGGTTGCTGGAAGAGTGGTTGATCAGAATCGAGTTTTTGATGTTGGTTGAAAAGGTCTTTTGCTGGTGATCAAGGATGATGTTTGTTTTCTGGTTGTTTAGAGCCCGAGAGCGATAACTAGTTAAAATGTCTTTGTTACGGTTGGCTAGGAGCGATGGTCTTTGTGGTTGTTTTTGGTGCCCGATAATTAGTTTGGAGGGTCTCGCTTAGGTGGTGGTTTAGTGGAGTTTTGATTTACTGCGGTTGTCGGATCTTGATGGTGGCGCGACTCGAATACGCTAGACTTTGTTCAAATCGTTTTATTCTCGAATAAAACAAGGAAACTCTTGATCTAAAAATATATATATATATATATATATATATATATTGATTAGCTCTATTGCAAACCCGCTTTTATATGCTTAGTTAGTGAATATGCATATAAGATAACCAATTGAGTAGATTTATACTTAACTTTGTCAAGTATTAAATCATTATTGAGATAAAGTTGTCACAATCTAGTCTATTACTTGTCCATTGTGGCGAGGAGGGCCTTTTAAGGCAACCCGACATCTGAGAACATTCAAACAATCAATATGAGCTTTATGCTAATTGCTTTATTCGTAATCTTGTACATGTTCATATGTGAGATCTGAGCTTCGTTCTATTATTACATTAATCGTCAAATGGTTGAATCCATATGTATTTTTCTGCTTATCTGCTGTGTGGATGTCCTAGTTTTAGGGGAGGTGCTGCCGAAATTTTTATTAAGTTCGGCAACCTCCTAGTTCGCTTCTTTTGCTAAAAGGCTAATAACAAGCCATTTAGGCTAGTTCTTTTAAAAGGCTAATAACAAGCCATTTAGGCTAGTTATTTTAAAAGGCTAATAACAAGCCATGGTATCCACAAACTCATTCACTCTAATGTGATTTTATTTGTTCTTCACTTTTAGTTACTTTGAAACTATTTTAACTTGTAAAGAAGATGTAGTCCTCTAATCCATCGTCGAAGGACATGATGTGCCATCAAAAGAAGAATCAACCCGCTGCAAGAGGACCAAACAAAAGGCCAACAGACCGATATACCATTACGAGATCGATCCAAATGATGGGGCCCTAGAAAGCCAAAAAGGCGGCGAATGCATTTGAGTATGTGTGGGATAGTAGCAGGAGCGGGTTCGATCACGCTATCTTCTGGAGGTTGGTGACTATTGAGGCTCGCAATGCCTTGCTAACGGAAATTCTTTCATCGTTCAACATTCGGAAGAATCCGCTCCCTAGTGCGATGGTATGCCTTTGCTAGCGGCGAGAAAGACATGGAAGACCTTCAAGCATCGCTTTTTCGTGAGACTACGTCAAGAAGGATCTGGTTCCATACTCGAAGTATGGGTTCATTGATGAGGACACGTGGGGGCGTTTTGTTGGGATGAAGACCACGAGCGAATTAAATGCGTCACGATGAAACAAACAAGGCCTTGCAAGCAAGGAACACTCACCCCACAGACTGTCACTGCGCTCTGGCGGGAAGAGAGCGCAATGGGATAGGGAGGACGAGGAGGGTATCGCGCCATTTCCATCGATCACAGATCAACGTGCGAGAGGCGGCTAAGAGCGAGAGCGAGTCGGATGCCACGTCCTCATAGCCGTCTCCTTTGTAAACCCATGACGAGGAAGTGCGCTAGCGCTGTAATATATAATCGAACTACCAATTTTACGTAATTAGTCCATGACTTCATAAGTGAAATAACTTGTCCGGATCTTGCGGTAGCGTTGAGTACACAATCGTGCGATGGCTCTTTTTTCCTGCACGAGAGAAAGATGCACCGCCCATAGCCTTGGGAAGCGAGAACACCACAGTCGTACAAGAGGCAAAGGGTTTTTGTTCCATGGAAAATGGATTCCCAGACGACTTCCACATATACCAAGTAAGAAGAGAACTAAAGCGGCCTTGAGTCAAATCTTATAAAGAATTTGGAGGACAAGTTGAGAGGAGAGTTGAGAGAAGAGTTGAGGGAGGCGAGAGAAGAATTTTATGAAAGGATCACGGATCCTCGAGGAAAGGCTCACCAATCAAGAAAGAAATCTTGCACAAGCCCCGTATATGTCATAAGTCAGCCCCCATCGCACGTGGAGCAACAGTGCATCCGTTCCTCCAAGTGACATAGATGAACATAGCGGGACTTATCTCAGATGTGACATTAAGGTGTACAGCAGTGCAATCTCCAAGTGAGAATTAGCAATGGCACCGTTCCTCGGACGGCCGCTTGGGGCATGGCGTATCCATCCCCAAAGGGATCATGGTGCACGATACCATCATAGCGCGGGTTTCACCAAGGTCAATGTGGGCGGGGTATTTGATAGTTTCAAAATTGTCGATCTCTGAAGCCGTAAGCAGCGAGATCGTGAAACTTGGGGATGCCATTGGCACATTCATCCAATGGCCTAGCAATGACATCTCCTGCTCGTCCCTTCGTCATGCAACAACGCGACGATCCGATTCGCTTATTGTATCGCCGTCGATCGATTGGCTACCAAATCGGCGATCGTGAGCAGACTCCACTTGATGTACATAACGTTGACCTCTTTCCCCCCATTCCTCTCCGTGAAGGGTTGATACAAAACAAAGAAAGGCAAGGGCAAGCAGAGAAAGAAAGGCTAGAACAAGTCGACTATCCATCTGCTGAGTTGGCTAAACAATACAAGCTAGGAGAGCCGCATTAACGAAAGGCAGCGTAACTTCACTTAGTATACCTTGCCAACAATTGCATAATTGGTACACCCAACAAGCTAGAAAGCCAGGCGTGAACGCATAACAAGTATCGGCGTTAAGTTCAAGTATGAACATCTATTCAACGACTCACGGGGCTTCTTCACGGTCGATTTTCCGGACTTGTTCCATCTCTACAACCTCGGCGCCATCGACGCCGCACTCATAAGATCTTTGGACCTTGTAAGTGTGTGCTATCATAGTCTACATTAGTCTAATAGTGATAAATGTCCTCCAATATATATATAATTAGCCTTTGTATATATAGATACATGCAACTTGAAGCGACCACGAAGAAACTATCGATCGGTTTCCTCGACCCACATATAGTCTCAAAGCAAACAATGGATGATGATATAAACATGGTCGAGGAATACGTCACAGAGGCATTGCTAGCACAAAAAGATAAAGAACTCATACTTATACCCCATAACCCAGGGTAAGTGCTACCATATGCTATATTTTGGTCTGTACTGTACACACAACTCTGTTTCATTCATTGTCCATTGTGATATACCTGTGTAGGTTTCACTGGGTTCTAATTGTAATTGAACCAACCACAAACCGGGTTAAGTACCTTGATTCCTTACGTGGCGGAAACCACGACTTGGTACCTATCGCAAAATTACTCAGCAGGTAATCACATTTCCTCCGTACATAACGTACATGGTCGTGTAAGTTGTTCCAGGTTTATATTGCTATTGGAATGGCTTAGGCTAACCTTTTGCGATCTTGTAGAGCGTTCAAAAAGTTGAAGGATTGGACTAAACTACAACATGATTTGGAGTTTTCGGTATCCGCTATACACAATAATCCTATATCAAACCCCGTAATAGTGACTCTAGAACTAACCGTAGGTTTTATTTGCAGTGCCACCAGCAAGGTCAGGGAAATAACCTATGTGGATTTTATGTTTGCCACAACATGCAAACCATAGTCGATACAAAAAATAGCGATGATTTAAAAGCTGCGTTGTGATGACCCATTTGAGCAACATTAGAGGGAGAGTTTGTTACTTCCTGCTCACCCAAGTAATAAATAAAAATGGCGCGTTCCACGCGGCCTTATAACTTCTGGAGTTGTAGAATTATCAAATGGTATTCATTAATTCAGAAAATATGTCCAAAACTTGCGGTTATTCTTGTTTGTACGATTCATTGTATTGTCACATGATATTATCCTTAATACATATTTGCTCATCTTGAATGCAACAACTTAACAATGTCTTGCTTGTTGGAACTAGATGTTTTTCCTACACCCTCGTGAGAACCTCCATTATTTATGGTTTGTTGTTGAAATTTCCATCTACTTAGGTATTCTGCATCAATATTCTGAGACACGGCCCGATAATAGATGTTGTAATTGAATATCTGCACTTCCTATATGCATTGAGGCAGGATTTGTCCGTCGGGATAGACTTAAAATATAAACATATGTAGCGCTTTTCTCCTTCTTATGATAATGTTGATGGAATTCGACTAATAAATCAACCAAGACCATACTTGACATGGCGGCGGCAACCACGGTCTTCTCCATCGAGCAGGACACACTAGAGTGTGTGATTTGCTTCATGCCATCTGAAGTGGCTTTAGCGAAGTCATAGTAGTGCCACGGTCTTGAAATGGCCGAGACGACATGCTCTTATCACGGCGTCACTTGTCGTGCCGCGGTGGGAGAACATGGTACTTTGGTAAAAATTGTAGATGTACTTGATAGATTACTCTAGGTAGGGTAATTAAAGATTGAACAAATGTGATTGCAAGTCGGGTCTTCCATGCGGAAGGACTTTGGAACACCCGAGCTTGAATGGAGAAGAGAGGAGCGAGGAGGAAGCCGAGTGGGCGGTAGTGCCTTGAAAGAAGAGCTGACAACCAAGGTGTTCCTTGGTTCTTTGTCTTCTTCGTACCATCACTTCGCTCTCCTCTTCTTCGATGATCTGATACTTACCTGCATGCAGATAGTTGATGCGGACGGTGACATCAACATTATCATAAGAAGGAGAGGCGACAAATGTTTAATTTTAAGTCTATCCCGACGTTAAACTGCTGCGGAAGAAGCATATAGCAAGTGCGATTTCAATTACAACATCTATAATCTGGTTGTGCCTTATAAATATCGTTGTAGAAATATTGATGGAAATTTCAACAACACCATAACTAATGGAGGTTCTGCTGGGGTGTGGGAAAAAAGGTCATCACATGATCGGTTCTTATTTGAAACTATGCGTGATAAGTTCATACCACGAGCGGTTACGATTTGAAACCGCTCGTGATATTTAGTTATCGCTGAGCGGTTACGATTTGAAACCGCGTGATATTTAATTATCACTGAGCGGTTACGATTTCAAACCGCTCGTGATATTTAATTATCACGAGCGGTTTCAAATAAGAACCGCTCGTGATAATTAAATTTCACTGAGCGGTTTATTAATACAACCTATGCGTGATATATATTTTCTCAGACGGGTATAGAACCGTCTCTGATGATCTCCTTCATCACATACTTATTGTTACTGACGGTTCACAAAACCGTCTCTGATGACGTTTGCGAACCGTCTGTGATGAAGTTTTCTGTAGTAGTGTCTGTGGTATATATTTCTAAGTTTTCAGCATCTGTGAAACTTTTGCTGTAGGTCCCTTCCTATAGTGTCCTCACACCTATGGCGTGAGAACTGGGTAGTTCATAGAACAAAGCAGGTAGTTCTATTTATGAAAATACATTAACTTAGCGTCTATTCTTAAATTTTAATATTGTTCATGGCCTTAAAAAATAACCCCTTTCCTATTATTGTACCCCTATTTATTCACTCTTAACTATATGTATTTATTCATTATCACCTACATAAATTATTATCTTTCCTCTTCCAAAATAATTAAGAGGGATATGCAAAGGTATATACAATAAGACCATCTCAGCTGACTCTTAGCATGTACACATCAGTTTTGGTTTATGTGAAAGAGTGAGAAAAGAGGAAAGAGAAGAGAGATGGCTTTTATTTAGTAACCAGTTTTGTATGAGAGCATAGGTAGATTATTTATGTACAAAAAAGAAGAAATAGTTATTGCACAATATCTAAAGACAATTTTTAGAGACAGTTATTGTATAAATTGGCTTTTAACTTACTATTACTTAGTAGTGGATTTTTCTATTGTACTTGCTCTAAGCACGGTTCAAAATTTTGCCGAAATTTCGCTTTTCGGGGCATGCCGAATTTTGATATACCAGCTGAATTTAAAATGTTAAAAAATTTTGATTTTGCTACAGTACTGCTACAGTAATTTCGGAAATTCGTGTTTTAAATCAGGATTTGACCGGAATTAGTCCAATAACCCCTAATAAAGTGATCTTACATGAAAATTTGTTGAAAAACTAATTTTTTGAGATTTTTAAAAATTTGGGCAGAAACACTGTCAGATTTTTATAAAATTGTACAAGCTTGATAATGATCTAAACAATTTATGGTACCATACTTAGTAGTTTAGTATCATACAAAAAAATTTTAAAAATAATTTAACATTATTTTTTATCTTTAAAAAATGAAAATAGAATGGATATAATTGGGACAGTAAACTTGTTAGATTTTTCTAAATTTTCTTGAGTGTGATCATAATCTAAAATTTTTATTACAGATTAATAATTTCCTCACTACCATTCTATAAAATTTTCAAAAAATTTCAACTTTCTTTGTTTGCTCAATAAAATCTATCAATGCAGTAAGCACTGAACTTAATTTGTTGTATTATATTTCAAAAATCAAACAGAGAAAGAACATAAATGGCACTGTGCCTTATAAGAATTTTATAAATTCACTAGAGCATGATCATGATTCAAAATTTTTATGAGATATTAAACATTTCCTTGTCACTCTTATTTAAAATTTTTACAAAATTTAAATTTTTTTATTGCTAAAGTAAATCTATTATTGATCATCGGCCTTTTAAGAGGATAGTAGCACTGTTCGAATTTTTAAAAATTTATGACACTTGATCATCATATTAAAATTTTATGAGAATATTATGGATGTGTCAGGACCATTCATAAAAAGTTTCAAAATTTTATAATCTCGTTTGTTCTAATTTTCATTCGGATGAAACTTGCCGCTCAGCGCTTTACCAAGACAGTACCAATGTTTGAATTTTAAAAATTCCTCACATTTGATCATAATCTTAAATTTTTATAAAAATATCATAAATATATGAGTAATCTCCACAAAAAATTTCAAAATTTTCTAACGTCGTTTGTACTATTTTTCATCCGGTTCAAACTTGTCGATCAACGTTTCATCGGGACAGTATCAATGTTTGAATTTTTTAAAAATCCACAGAACTGATAATCACCTGAAAATTTTATGAGAACATATATAATGTGTTAGGAACCTAAAAAAAATTTCAAAATTTTTCTACATCGTTTGAACCAATTTTCAGTCAGTGCATTTTGTCCGAAATTTCGGTGCCAAACAAACCGGATTTGAATTTTGCTTTTTGAATTTTGAATGTATTTCGGCCGAAAAACCGAAATTCGGCCGAAATTTCGGATTTCAGGAGGGTCCGAATTTTTTCACAAAATGAAAAGTTGAACCCTGGCTCTAAGTCACTTCCTCTTATGTCTTTTTCAAAGTATTATCTCTCCTCTTCTAAGTTAATTAAGAGGGATATGTAAGTCACTTCCTCTTATGTCTTTTTCAATTTCATCACAACCTTAATCCTTGTGCAAAGTTAAAATATGTCTTATATTTATCAACGAGATAGTATTAAGTGATATTTATGGAATTTTCTCAATTATCAAATATGATAACAAGTTCTTTGTGCTTGCATGCAAAGAAGGAACTAGGCAAGCTCTGTGCGGGGCTCCAAGAGTTTCATGAAGCCCAAACCGCAAATGACATGCGAGTAGTTGTGCCAAGACAACCTTAGCCAATATTAGGCTTTGTATTGGTCCTTACTCCTGAATTTTTTTAAATAATATTATTTTATTTCGAAATTGCGACATTAATACTCGTATTTAAAAAATTGCAGAAATAATATCCGGTCGCCAAACCGTTTGGCGATAATAGGGTAGTCGCCAAACGGTTTGGCGATAATAGGGTAGTCGACAAACGGTTTGACGACCATATCCTAATCCCGCATTTTGAACCAGTGACAGCCAGTTGTCGCCAGGTCAGGAAGTAGTCGCCACACCGCTCGGTGACTATAGTCGCCGAGCGGTGTGGCGATAATATGCGGCTAGTACTCCGGCCTAAGTACTCGTATTTAAAAAATTACAGAAATACCCTATAGTCGCAATTCCAAATTGACATACATCTTTGTCTCAATAGTCGCTTGTTACGTCAGGATTGGAATTGCGACTCAAATCACTCATGACCCGGCAACCGTGGAAATCGTGGCCACTTAAGGGTTTTCGCATCATGGTGGTAGGATGCAGTCCAAAAATACGAGAAAAATCAAGAGCGACCTCACGAACGCGTGCTACTACTACGTATGGGCGAGATAGCCAAACGCGTTGCGGGAGGAAGTTCGAAAATCGGAAAAAGGCACTCATGCCATGAAACCACGTAAATCATGGCGGTTAGGGGTTTCGTGAGGCCAGCAGGACAAGCGGATCTGACCCAAAAATCTGGGAAAAATCAAGGGCGACCTCATAACGCGAGCTACCACTTACGTATGGGCGAGATAGCGACGCGTTGCCCGAGGAAGTTACGAAAATCGAAAAAAAGCACTCGACCATGAAACCATAGAAGTTATCACGTCGAAAAATTTTGAAATTTTTTATGGAGGTTCCTGATAAATCAGTGATATTACCATAAAAATTTCAAATGATTTTAAGATGTGAGGAATTTTTGAAAATTCAAACAATACAACTGTCCTGATAAAACGCTGGCCGACAAGTTTGAACCGAATGAAAAATGAAACAAACCACGTTAGAAAATTTTAAACTTTTTGTCCATGGTTATGATGCATCACTAATGTTCCCATAAAATTTTCATATAATGATCAAGCTCTATGAATTTTTAAAAATTCAGACAGTGCTAGTGTCCGATATGGCAAAATTCAGACAGTAGCAATGTCTGAATTTTTAAAAATTTACAACGCTTGATAAAAATTTTATGAGAACATTAGTGATGCATCATAACCATGGAAAAAAAATTTCAAAATTTTATAGTCGACAACAACTCATGTTATGAACACTTAAATTATTTGTTGAACATATATAAGGGCACATAGACCGAAAGTTCAGATGATAAAATAAGCAATAGAATAGATTATATTACAAGGGCATTACAACAGTGACGAAATTGCTTGACGAACTAACTAAGGAAAGCACTGTTTGTCATGGTGGAACAAATGATCGTTCACTTATCTGGGTACAAATGAATGATGTCCCACATTTTCTGCATATTACCTGACCCGTGTTTAATTTGTGATTTGTCATCGGATACCGCTCAATCCCTACTATGAAAGAACTCCATGGGGATCCGCAGTTCTCCTAGCTGTCGCCTAATGGGTGGCCTATGCCGTACGTCTCGGGTGTATAAGACATAATTTTTTGGTCTTTTTTATGTGGATTTCTGCCCTCCCATATGGGCATGTCATCCCGATTCCCGGCGTCCCCTATGCTAATACCACCCGGGTTCCTGGTTGGTTTGCGCAACGCGTCAAGGATTTGTTGCGTGGTGCGGACCTCGGCCGGCTGCTTCCTCTTGTCCCTTCTTCTTCAAGATGAGGAACCCTCTTGCACCTCTGGTGTGTTGGCTGTTGGTGGAGACATGCGAAGACGCCTGCTCTGTTTCGGCTCACACTCCACTATATGGTGCAGGAGGTGTGTGTTGGGCTTATCCTTGGACAGCCGGAGCGTGCCTGCGATCAATGCAAGATGCCCGCTTTGGTCGTTGAATAACACCGTAGGCGTACTCGGGTCCGGCTTTTACGGGCGGTAGTGGCACCACGGAGAGGGTTGCTCCTCCCGTTATCCCATCTGAAGTTTGAGATGTGGGTGGTACGTCTCGGGTCCACCCAGCTTGAAGTAGCCGCACCATTCATCCTCGGCCAAGGGGCACCCAGAGAATCTTCGGTCCGCTAGATCATCGTGGTAGGTATCAACCATCGCTGCAGCCATGTTCGCAAAAAAGTCGGGCTTTAAATGCGGCCTGTAGGAGGCTTCTCCTTTGACTTGAGCAAATTCGCAAGTTTCCTTTTGAACTCCTGTGTGCGATGAACTGGTTTAGAACTACTACTTTGTGAGTTTAACATAAGTATGTCGCATGAAACTCACCGGTTGGTTGGCCCTTGCCCACCGCCCTAAGCTCTGTCGATCTATAAAGGGACATCTGGCGGCCTCTCACCGGGTGAAGTTCTCGGCGGCGGGGTAGGCGTCGTGGCGCTTGGAGAGAAATCGAGTCACGTCGTTCGGCCACGATCCATTGGAAGAAGCAATACCGGTCCTTATCTTTGAAAAGAAAGAACGATGCATGAAATGGTAGTGTTACCTGATTGTGTGGACACCAAGAGGTTTACCTCGTGGGTGCGACCACAACATGAGAGTGCGCGGCGACGTCTCTCCATGGGTAGATTGCATCATCTTCGCCAGTAGGTTGCAGTCGCATTTGGGTCGGGGCAACTCCGGCAGAACTAGGGCGTCGACGCCATCGCATCCGAATATTGGGCGGGATGACTTCGCTTCTTTGAGGCGACTGAGAGAACGACATTGTGCCCTAATTTGTGTAGATTCACCGACGTTTATTCTTTGGTTTGGTTGTATTGGATGTCTACCCTCGTACTGCTTTTATAGTGGTGGTGAGGGTTACTCCACACAATTACAAAGACTTGTCCATTTTATGGCTCGACATCCTCTGTGAAAAGCTACACGACGTGTTACCCATCATCAAAGCTGCACGACCTGAGACCTTATGAGAAAAGCTGCACGACCTGTCACCCTCTGTCAAAGGCTGCACGATGTGTCACCCTCTGCCGAAAAGCTGCCCGACGAAACCGCGTGTTGTGGTTTCATCTGGCGCGGATCTGCGGTTGTCGCTTCGGAAAAGCGGGTACAGTCTGGTTGTTGTCGTCTCAGCCCGAGCAGCGTGGTGCAGAGTATTGTCGTTTCAGTCTGATAAAGGTAATAGGTGTATGACAAAGCTACTAGTTGATGAAAGGATTAACTAAGGACATAAGATTTAA
The DNA here is from genome assembly GCA_036346375.1 of Guadua angustifolia. Taxonomy (NCBI): domain Eukaryota; kingdom Viridiplantae; phylum Streptophyta; class Magnoliopsida; order Poales; family Poaceae; genus Guadua; species Guadua angustifolia. Next base: position 33,305,514 of record CM070509.1, on the reverse strand, counting down.
ATTACAAAAAATGCGAATGTAATTGTTCGTGCAACATATTTCAAACGATCTGCACATAAATCTTTCTTCCACAAACACCCTTCGTGAACTAATCGCGCAGAAGACTGAACTAACTAAGCCTATTCAACGGCCTTTAGAATTACTCGTGTAAATACAGATGTTGGTGTGACTAGCTTTGGAACCCAGTTTGGACAGCCATATCACACGAAAATATTATAATTAAAGCCTGCTTAACATGTAAAATATGGATACATGAAGATATGATATCTGGAAACAACTTCGAAATACATCCGTGACCAACTCTGCCCCCTCTACACGAAATGAACTACTTCGCAAGAATAGAGTACAATACAAGAACGATAGCCACATACACAATCTTCTCTAACCATTTCATATGATCTAAAATGTGCTCCATCTTGAACATCAGCATGTTCAGCCTCTGCTTAAGCATAGGGTCCATCCTCTCCTCCATAGAAGGTTGCTGCATTCTCTGTGGTACAATGGTTGTAGGACGCTCCCTCGAGGTGTCCATGGTGTCCGCTTATCGGAAATATTGGCACCACAGAGCCTACGTGATGAGGTGAACAAGCTTTCAGGTCGTGCGAAGGAATGAGATATCTCAGAACAACTACACAACTCGAATAGAAGAAATAGTGTGCACAAGAAGGAATCAAACTAGCTTTTCACTTACAGAGAAAAAAGGGCACTTGTAGAACACTCGCCCATTATTTTCCTCAGTGTTGGAGTAGAACACATTAGCTTGCACGTGGCAGTTAGGACATTCGACCTGCCTTGCATTGGCAAGTGCACGAGCCCTCCGATTTCCAGAGGTCGCCGTTTGAGACATAGTCTTTTGAGGTAAGGAACGGGATGAAGACGAGGATATGTGGTAGCAGAGGTGGTATGAAAGCTCTTCGATTTGTGGAAGGATTGCGGGTTCCGGGGAAGAATGTTCAACAAGAAATTGAGGTGCTTTCGGCTCTCCCCTTGGAGAGTCCTCTTGTAGGCACGTCTCCCCTCCAGACGAGGACGTCCCCAGGCCCCCCGCCCGATCCACCTATGACGGGCACGTCTCCCCCTTTACACGGGGACGTGGCCATGCCTCCCGCAGCACGAACGAGGACTTCCCCCTCCAGACGAGAACGTTCCCAGGCCCCCCTCCCGATCCACCTCTCACGGGCACGTCTCTCCCTTTACACGGGGACGTGGCCGGGCCTCCTGCAGCACGAACGAGGACGTCCCCCCTCCAGACGAGAACGTTCCCAGGCCCCCCGCTCGATCCACCTATGAGGGGCACGTCTCCCCCTTTACACGGGGACGTGGCCAGGCCCCCCGCAGCATGAACGAGGACGTCCCCCCTCCAGTCGAGCACGTCCCCAGGCTTGTATGATCTTACGTTCTTGCATGATCTTACGTTCTTGCATTTTAATAGTTATAATATCGAATTCAAGATGCAAAAATTGTTTAGATTAATAGAATTAATGTAAACATCAATTTGATGTTTGATGTATATGTGAATAGTATTCATTTCTTAATTAACATTGCATAAGATTTTGTTTGATGTATATGTGAATAGATTTCGTGATCCGAGAAAGCCGATAGCGCGGTCTTTGTGGCCTCGAGAAAGTCATGTTGTGCGGCGTGTTGTCGAATCGATCTGAAAAAGTGGGGTCAGGTGTTGTCGAATCGGTCCGAGAAAGCCGCAACGTCAAGCGTTGTCATGTCACATTGATATCGGAAAGGTAAAAAGCGTGAACATCACTATTAACATTGTAAAACAGTACGAACAAAGTAACAAAGCGAGAACAACACTCTAAACAATGTAGAATAGTACAAAGTAAGAACAAAAATAGGACAACACCTATCAACCGGTCCCCTAGTCGGTCGCACCCTCCTCGACGACCCTCTTGACCTCGTCTTTGAGGCGGTGTATCGTCAAGAGGCGTGGGTGAAGCTCCACGATGGTCTGCCGCTCTCGCGATGGCCCCGCCGCCGTAGTCGGAAGGGTCAGAATTTACACCGGTCGACGGTCTTGGGGAGGCAACGCGTGTACCAGAGGTACCGTCGAGTCCGTCAAGCGCTAATCGGTCTGCAGTGGGCCGCGTGCTCTCGCGTCGGTCTGGCTGCGGTAGGCGTCGGGGGCGATGAACGTCTGGTACCGGCGAAGAACTGGTCCGTGAAGAAGTCCTGCTCGACGTGGCCCGAGGAGTGCGTCGACTAAGAGAACTGTCCTCCACCACCCTCAACGTAGCCTGCACGTTCGGATGATAGCTTTTAATTGTAGTTATGTGATACTAATACGAAACGTAAGTAGGTCGACTTACCTGGCGTGGGGACCATGGTGTGAACGCGTGCTGCCTGCCAACCGGACCCTCCAGCCACGCCTGGGCTCGGAGGCAAAGGAGTGTGGAAGCTGCACTCCGCCTCCGCTGTGTAACGAGGAGCTGGGGTCGGTGTGGGGTGTGTAGGCATGCGCAGCGGTCTCGAGGTGGCACGGTCGGTAGCGTCGACGTGCCGATAAGAACCCAGCTCCACGATCCTGCCCAGGCCGGTCACCACGCGTCCCCAGGCCTCTGCCATCTCGTCCAGCGAGATGGCAACTCCGTCCCGTAGCCTGGACAAGACACTGCACCCATGCGTGTGGAGCTCTCTAGCGTGGTCCACCTGCCACACATGACAAACTGATATGCATATGGACATAACGTCAGGAATACATAATGTAATTTACAAAATTAAGACTTACCATGGCGTGCATGGCCGCTCTGCTCGCTCGGGTACAAGTCGTACGCTAGAAGCGTCTGGCGTGGGCGGAGGTCGGTCCACCAGAGGAGACAGCACGCGTCCCGGCACGCATCAGCGGCAGAGTATCGCTAGTAGGACGAGTCGTCGTAAGGTGTGGCCTCATCGACGACGTGCTGCTGCGCCCCGGCCCACTGCGCGAGCCACGGCTCCATCCTCTGTACCAAGGTGGGCAGGCTCTTCGGAGGGCCATGGGTGTGGACCCTGAAAAGAAATCCAAATTATTAGACATACGACGTAACTATTTATCATATTTTTGGTCGGATAACTCACGTGTGTACCGCCTGCGGCACACGATCCCCCCAAGGAACAGGGACCGGCTGTCGTAGGCCGAACTGTCGGAGGACTCGGTGCGGCGCGTAGTCCTCCACGAAGACGTCGAGGACGATCTTCCTCGTCGTCAGCCAGTACGCCTGGTCCCTATAGCAAAGCGCCGAGAGCCCACCTGGCGCGGCTCTGTCCTGGACACGGCGCTGGCTATAAGGGTCCCAGATCACCGCTCACCGCAGTGGTCAAACGCCTCCGGAAGGACTGCACGCCGAACGTACTGCATCCATGCCATCGTGGCTGCGACAGGGAAAAAATATGTGTAAGCACATGTGACTGCAAATAAAATTTGACAAATGCAATTCAAGAAAATAATTACCCGTCGCCGAGTCCAAAGCGAGCCCACGGTCGGCCGGTCGATCTCGTCGCCCCCGTACATCTCGGCGGTGTACTGTCGCGGGAGGACTAAGGGTCGACCCACTGGGAAGCGCTCGAACGACCAAAGCTGGAGAAGTAGAGGCATCCCAGTAAGGTTGGCGGTCTTGCCCAGCTTCACGCACGCGTCGCAGAGGGCGCGGTATGTGCCGGCAAGAACCGCCGAACCCCAGGACACCAACGGGACCTGGTCTGACTCAGCAGCGTCCGCGATAGCCCGTGCGTAGGCTATCCACTGTGCGTCGACGTTGTCGCTGCGTGTGGTCGTGAACATCACCATCCCGAACAACCAAAGAAGGTAGGCCTCCAAGTGTCGGGCCACCTGGTACGCCGTGGGCTCCGCCGCCATGTGCTGCACTTGTCACAATTAACATGTAGTAATATGTTAATAACGTTACAAAAAATTAGAAAAACATATACACGCACAAGCACTCACCTCGAACTGGGCCAACCACCTCCTCAACGGCCCGTGCTTCTTCCTACCGAGGGGTATCGCCGGGTCAGTGTGAGCCACTCCGAGGAACCTCTCCTCCAAGTCAGCCTGCCACCCCGCAGGAGCCACCGAGGGTTCGATCGGTGCCCCAGCGATCGGCAACCTCGACAAGATGGCGACGCCCCGCGAGGTGACCGTCACCTCACCGAACGGGAGGTGGAAAGTGTCGCCTCGGGCGCCACGTCCACCAAACAAGACAGTAGGCTCCGGTCGAACGGAAAACGCCGTGACCGCTCTGGACCATCCTCGCCGCCTCCGGGATCCTCAACCACGCCTCACCGAGCCTCGATCATCCGAGCGAGCGAAAGCAACCCAACACGTGCCAACCTATCGACAGGAAAAAACAGTCGTAGTATTGAAATATTAGTTAGACGAAATACAACTATGCGAGCAATGAAACATGTAAATGTAGTGCAACTCATCGGGTGTAGAAGGCTGGGTGGAGCCGCCATGCCCTGCCGGGCACACGGACCCGCAGCAGAGGCACCTTCTGTAAGTTCAACCTTCATTAGTTGTGGTTTTAGTGTTAATGACAAATCTAATATTGAGATTATCCATTAATGTGATTTTGTTATTAATGACAAATCTTATATCGAGACTAACTTGTTTATTTAGAATATCTTTGATTAGTCTCATCGCATTGAAAAATGGAAAACCCAAGGTATGTCTGCGTATTCATTCTAGTATTAGTTGCATACTTTGGATTCAAGTTAAAGTATGAACGTCCCCATTGTATTAACCACAAAACGTGCATCATGTTTCCCAATCCATATATCACATGGATGCACACACTTAGGGGGAGTTTATAGTTTGACTTGAAAGTCTCTTTGTATTGATCTAATTCTTATTGACACATATAAGGATCAAGACAAAGAAACTAAATACATGAGTATATGAAAACTTGAGTAGTTAATATATACTCATATCAATTTAAATGATAATTTAAATTGAGTTCATTTGTCTTAGTAATCATTAAAGAACACTTCATCATGTGTTGATGGTGTTCCGTGATTAATTGAGGACAAATGAATAGTTCTTAAGTATAATAAAGCATGAGTTGCATTATTGTACTTAAGACATACTTAAATCATTCAAATTGATTTAGGTTGTGCTCAATTGATCTAAATGCATTCATTATGTGTTAATGGAGTGCAAGAGATAATTGAGACAACCGTGCATCTTGAACTAACTATTTTATGAGTTGTGATTAAGTTAGGTCCAAAGATGGATGAGATGATGAGAACGGGATAAAGACGGCATCATGGGGTGATGGGCGTCAAGAAGTGGATCCCGAAGTTAAAAGAGGAGTCGAGTGATGATCCCGGGAGTATCAAAGCGATGATCATAAAGACCCCAAAGGGATTGCTTGTCTTGCGCAAGCAAAGGTATAATTAGATAGGCTAAGGACTTTGTAGTCTTTGAGTCTAAGGTTTTTATCATTGTACTATTAAGAGGGTTGTCTCCTAGTTTGAGTTTCATCATGTGTTGGTGATCTCAATCCACGTTCACTCAAGCTCAAATCATTTTGATTTGGTTTTTGCATAAAGTTAACTATTTGGCATGTGTTGCGAATGGGTTAAATTTATGTTTGGTTTATGCTCCGATTTGCATGTGTTGCAAAAAGGAAGAGCATATGTATTTGGTTTTCGCATAATGCTCTAATTTGCATATGTTGCAAATAGGATAAGCTAATGCGTTGGCTTTTGCGTGAAGTTCACTTTTGCATGTGTTGCAAATGTTGAAGCTTCATGTTTTGGTTTCGTTCAAAACAATCTTTCAAAATCTTGTGGTTGCTTGGAGCTAAGTTTTGCATGTGTTGCAAAAGGAGAGAGCTCAAGCATGATTTGATGTTTGTGTGTTTGTATGGAGCTAGAGGCTTGCATGTGTTGCAAGTAGAGAGCTCATATGGTTGAAATGGTTTTGGTGTGAAATTGAAGTTTGGTTTTGGTGTTGCATAGAACTAGAGAATTGCATGTGTTGCAATTAGAGAGTTCATGCACCTTGATTTGATGTTGCTTGGAGCTAGACTTTTGCATGTGTTGCAAAGAGTAGTGCTCAAGCATGAAATTGTGTTTATTGAGTTATTTGCAAGTTCGTTGTGCGAATAAACTGAGGTTTATGAGTCCGAAATTCCGAGAGCATATGAGTAGGGCTTGCAACGGGTGTTGGCAAGTTGACTGGGTCTCGTGTTGACCTTCACATGGTTAGGGGAATTAATCTCATAATCTCGGTTTGATTTGCTTAAAACGTTTTGCAAATGGATTTGGAGTTGAGTGCGAAATGTGTTTTTGCAAGTTGATTTTGGTGATATTTAAAAATATCTATGGGTGCTTAAATCATGAAAATGGGTGGAGATTGTAGCCCTCGTGATAAGCTTCATAGAATCAAAAATCACCCAAATCGAGTTCGAGTAAAAAGTTATGAGTGTTTTTGTTGCTGAATTTTGTATGGGCGGTTGGACCGGCCGGGTCCGTTGGACCGGCCGGCCATGATGCAACCGGATTGGCTCCGCTTGTTTTTTTCCAGAACGTGAGTTTTCGGCTCGGTTGAAGGCGGTCGACCGGCCGAGGTCCGTCGGCGACCGGCCACGCGATGCGACCGTCGGTGCTTGACCGGGCCGTAGTCTGCAGTCAAAATCCGACTGTTGTTCTGTGAGGGCTTGGTCGGACGGGAAGGTCCGGTTGGACCGCATTTTTCCCGATTTCGCCCATTTTTCCCCAAACGGCTAGTTTTCTTGTGGGGCTATAAATACCCCTTAGGGGCTTGGGGCGTATGTTGTTTGCATTGGTTGAGTGTTTGGGTGAGGTGTTGCATGTGTTGCACACTCACATTTGATTCTTGAGCAAAAAGTGATAACTAATTGCATGTGTTGCAATTAGGAGTGGATTGAGTGATCTCTTGTGCATGTGTTGCACTTGAGGGAGGCCTTGGTGCATGTGTTGCACGAGGTGATCACCGGGAGCGCATTCGTTGTGCTCGGTGAAGTTCAAGCGAGGAGCGGCTTGTTACTCTTGGAGGTTGCCGACTCCTAGACGGCGTAGGCGTCGTGCGCGAGAACTCTCGAGGTGTGAGAAGCCCCGGCAAGTTTGTGAAGGTTCGGGTTGAGCCTACGCGCAAGCGTGAAAAACCACGACTAGTGGAAAGAGGCGGGTGCTCGAGCGGGAGCCGGTCCAAGTGTGGGCTTGCCTCAACGTGGACTAGGGGAGACCGGCAAGTCTCCGAACACCACGGAAAAACATCGGTTGTCTCTTGTCTCTTGTCTCTTCACATTCAAGTATTTACTTTTTGCATATTTATCAATTGCTTGAATGTATTAGAATTGCTTAGTATTAATTGATTGTTCAATTTAGCAATTCTAGTGTAGAGACTTAATTTAGTTAGTGCACTAGTAAGCCTAGTTGATTTAGGCTTTAATTGTCAAAACCTGTTTATTGCTTCCGCATATATAATTGATTAGGTTTTGACATAGGGGTTGATTAGAGCGAACTGTTTAGTGAGCGATCGAATTTTGTAAAACGCCTATTCACCCCCCTCTAGGCGCATCCTCGACCCTACAATTAGTATCAGAGCCACGATCACTCTCATTTTAGGCTTAACCGTCTAGAGAGTAAAAAGGATGGCAAATAGAGGTTTAGTGCACTCCATCGATTCATATATATTTGATGGCTCTAATTATGCTTCATGGAAAATATTTATGATTAGTCGTTTTAAATCCATGAGCCTACAAATATGGTGGATCGTAGATGTCGGCTTTTCTTCTCCACTAAATGATATTGCTCCAACTAAAGGAGAGGAGAAGTGCCTACATCTCGACGCTCAAGCAACTAACGTTTTATTTAGTGTTGTGAGCGTAGAAATATTTAATCTCATATGCAACCTCTCGAGCGCTCATGAAATGTGGATCAAGCTTCAAGACTTATTTGAATCAACCACATCAAATGAGGATTGCATTGAGGAAAAGATGTCGGTCGATGATTTTTCAATCTCAACATCATGCGTTGAAGAACCGGCATCTCCATCAACCTCAACCTCCGCCTCAAGCGACGACGAATTTTCACTCCCATCAAAAATTCGTTGCTTCATGGCAAAAGGTAAAAATGTGGTAAGTGACGCCGAAGATGAGCCCTCTTATGAAGAATTAATGAATATGCTAGAGGAGCTCAATGAATTTCTTGGAAAGGAGAAAAAGAAATATAAAATTTTGAAGTTAGAACATGAATCACTTCAAAATGATTATAATGTTCTAAAAGAAAATCATGAGAAAATCCTTTTCAAGGAATTCACTAAAGCTAGTATGGATATTGCTACTCAATGTGATTTAGTAAATGAATTGCCTCACTCAATTCCTATCACAAACAATTCATCTAATAAATGCATATCCACCACTAGCGATGATATACCTTGTTGCTCTAATTCAATTGCTAGTACTTCCTCTATGCTTGTTGAGACTAACCTTGTAGAGAAAAATAATGAGCTCAAGGCCCAAGTCATTAAATTGGAAAATGACTTGAAGAGGTGCGTAAAGGGAAAAGCCATCCTCGACGAGATCTTGAGCAAGCCAAGGTCGCCTCAAGATAAGCGAGGACTCGGCTACAACTCCAAGAGGGAGAATAGCAAGATGAGGCACAATGCAAGACACACGAAGACAAACAAGTGCTTCAATTGCAACAAGAAGGGCCACCTCGCCTCCGTGTGCCCTAATAAAGTGGATAACAAGGCCACACCATCAACAATGAGGCAAACCGGCAAGGAGCAAGTCAAATCAGTCAAGAAAGGGCCAAATAGCGTGACGTGCTTCAATTGCCGGGAAAAGGGACATTTCGGTAAGGATTGTCCCAAAGGTATAACTCCTAAGCCTATTCGTGTAAATGATAATTATTTGCTTAGGAAGGACAAGAATGGCAATGTGTTTGCCAAGCTTGTCAAGTCCCCTATGCCGGCTCAAAATGATATTCATTTGCATAGGAAGAGTAAATCTAGTAATGGGTTTGCTAAAATTGTTAGGACTCCTAAGCCCACTCAATTCAATTCTAATATATTGCTTAGGAGAAATAACAATAGCAAAATATTTGCTAGATATACTAGATCCTCTAAGCCAATGCATAATTTCAATTATTATATGCTTAGAAAGGATCAAACTAGGAATGGATTTGTCAAGAATGCCAAAACTCCTAAGCCTTCTCAATTCAATGCAAATAAATCGCTTAGGAGTAACAAAAATTGCAAATACATTGCTAGTCATGTTAGTCAATTTAAAAATGCTAAAATTAGGACTATTTGGGTTCCTAAATCAATTGTGACTAACATTGTCGGACCCAACAAGGATTGGTACAAAATCGCCTAAAAGAATTTTAGGCAATATTGAGATGGATTGGACGCTTGCTCACTCAAGAGGAGAAGGATTATATTTGTCTACAAGTGGTGTCAAGCATGAAGAAAATCAAGTCCATCCTGAGCCAATGCCATCTCGGGTAACAAGTATTTAAATTGATTCTTATGTCTTATAGCCTTGTGTAGGTTATATTGTAATATTCATGCTAGAATCAATTTAGATTGCTTGGTATGGACACTTGCTCTCGCCTCTTACCTATTCTCTTATTGCAAATCTTGAGCAAGTTAGGGAGTGGCACATTAAGGGGGAGTGTTAATTCATATCCATGTGTATCACATCCCTACGTGTGCCCATATTTATATAAGTGCATATATATATAATTTCAAAATCAAGCCCTTTAGCCAAAAGTGAAAAGTCTTAGTAATATTACTAATCTTGTGAAAAACTAGTTAAAAAATGTATACAAATGCTTTCAAAAGGTTTTCCAATGGTTTTGGCTTTACAAAAACTAATTTCAAAAGAAAATAAGTTTTTAGCCCAAAAACAAGTTACTAGTATCTTGTTTTGGTTTTAAATTTATAATTTTCATAGAATTAATTGTAAAATGATTTTGAATATAGCTCCAAAACAAAAAACATAGAATTGGTCTTTCTTAACAATTCTCGTATTCAAAAGATTTCCAAAAGACCAATCTATCAAAAGTTATTTGATTTTAAAACTCACTTTAAAACTATACTTGACCTATTTGGTCACATTATAGCACTTTGTGAGTTTCACCTCTTGGACCGGACTCTTAACCATATCTTGGTTCCAAATGGTATTTCAAACTCATATATACTAACTTCAATCAAATATCTTCTCATTTGCTTCATTTGATACTCTTTGGAATGATTTGAAAATCATATGCATTCATATTCTTTATACGAGCCTCTTTGGTCAAAAGTCAAAATTGTTGTTTAAAAGGCCCATATTTGGGAAAATCTTTATAAAAGTTCTTAAATATGTATTTCAAATGTTTTACAATACTTTTGGAGTGAAAATTCCTATTTTAGAAACAAAATAGCAAAATTGGTCTCAATTGGATCTTATATGATCTTGTTTTTGAATTAAATGAAATATTTTCATAAGTTAAAATCTATTGAGTTTTTGAAAAAGTGGTCAATACAAAACTCATTGGTTTGGTCATTTCAAGCATTTCTCTAGTTCAAAGTTTTTCCAATCGACCAACCGTTCAAAAGTTATAGTCGTTTGAATTTGGCCAAAATCTTTCACTTGACCCAAAACGACCTATTCTTGCATATTGTGGGTTTCGCTATTTGAGTTGGATTTCTTTGTGTTTATTGGCTTGAAATAGTATTTCTAACTTATACAAAGCCATGAAAGCCCTCCCGAGCGTTCTCTCTCTCTTCCCCTCTCCCTCCTGAGCGCTCCCTCTCTCTCTCTACCGCGCTCTCTCTCTCCCTTTCCCTCCCTCTCTCTCCCTCTCCCTCTCTTTTTCTCGCCGTTGCCGCCACCGCTCGCTCTCTCTCTTCTCCGAATGAACGAGCGCTCGGTCGAATCGATCGTCGCGCGGGAGTACTAGTCAGATATTATCGCCACACCGCTCGGCGACCACTAGTAGTCGTTAAACCATTTGGCGACTATATAATAGTCGCCGAGCGGTGTGGCGACCACTTCCTGACCCGGCGACAACTGGCTGTCACCGGTTCAAAATGCGGGATTAGGATATGGTCGCCAAACCGTTTGTCGACTACCCTATTATCGCCAAACGGTTTGGTGACCGGATATTATTTCTGTAATTTTTTAAATACGAGTATTAATGTCGCAATTTCGAAATAAAATAATATTATTTTAAAAAAAATTCCCTTACTCCTTAGTCCTTGCTCCTTCAAGTACCATGATTTGTGCATCTCGTCCAAATGGTGAAGCGTAGAAGCGCTGTTCATCTTGGTACTAGATTGCGCTGCTCTTTATCATGTGTAATGATTTCACCTGTTTCCCGAGAGTTGAGACTGAAATATTTGCACATCTAAAAAGTTTCAAATTTCGTTTTTGGACTATACCTCGAAGAGGACCGAAATTCAGAATTTTAGCGAGATTTTAGAATTTTGGAAAAAATTTTAAAAGCAAAATTTAAATCCAGAATTTTTTGGACCGGGATTTCCGAGATTTTGGTTGAAATTGCCGAAATCTCGCTAAATTTCAACTAAATAAAAAATAGTGAAATTACATTCGAAAATTTTGAATTTTTTGTGGTTGGTCCTGACGCATCACTAATATTCCTATAAAATTTTTAGATATCGATCAAGTCTGAGGTATTTTGACTATTTTCAAAAAAAAATCTGACAGTGCTATTGTTCTGATGAAGGCTGAATGCATATATTACTTTTATATATTTGATTGAGCAATCAAAACAGGTTTAGATTTTTGAAACTTTTAAAGAAGTGTGCTGAGACAATTCTTAAGCTCTCCTAAAAATTTTGGATCATGGTTACTCTTGAACGAATTTATAAAATTCTAACAAGGTTGTTGTCTCATTTATGTTTCTTCGATTTTTAATTTTTCAAAGATAACAAATGAAGTTCAATTCTTTTAAAAATCTTTCTATATAAATCTAGACAGTTAAAAATGGTACCATAAAATTTTCAAAGCATGATCAAATTTCTAAATTTTTATAAAAATTTGAGAATGCTTCTATCATTTTTTTAAAACATATCAAAAAATTGTTTTTTAAAAAAATTCATGGTAGATGACATTCTTAAGAGGTATTGTCCCAAATTTGGTTTAAAAAAACTTAAAATCCGGTCAATTTTTTTTCAAAATTTCCAAAATCATTGTAGTAATTTTATTTATTTTTTATTTCATGTAGATTTGTAATCTCATCTCGGCTGAAATTTATGAAATTTTACCTGAATCTTGCATCCAAATGCTTTTCTGAATAAGAGAATAAAATCACAAAACTAGAAAAATTAATGAACCTCATTTTAATGCGAATTTCTTATTGTATTTTGTATTTTATCTATAGTACAAACTACACAGTTAATTTCATACGTAGGTACGAATGTACTATCATCAAAATAGAGTACAACAGTGAGGAAAGTGTACATAAGTGTTCGATTTTATCCCAACAAGAAATAAATCCCTTTCGGCCTGGGCGCATAGTGTTTGCTTCCGCCCTTCCCCCTGCAACAAGCTCTCCCCACGCCGGCAAATCCTTTAATGGACGCGGAGCACCACCAGCCGCAGCCGCAGCGCCCGCGCCGCAAGGGACAGAAGCGGAAGTTGGACGACGAGGTCGCCGCGACCCCGTCGTCGCTCGGCAGCGCCGGCGCCGACGACGACAACGAAGAGGACGACGGCTCTGCCGGACCCAAGATCTGCTGCCGCCACTCCCAGGCGGCGCTCTCCCGCGAGGTCCGAACGCAGGTTGACGCCCTACACCGCTGCTTCTCGTGGCGCCACGCCGACCGCGCCGCCGCCAAGCGCGCTACCCACGTCCTCGCCGAGCTCGCCAAAAACGGTAACCTCCCCCACCCAACCCCACGCCCGCCGCACCGATCCGTGCTTTTCTGTACCCTCTCCGGCGCCGTTACTGAGGCAGATCTGGTTGTTGATTTCTACGCAGAGGATGTTGTTAGCGTGATCGTAGAGGGCGGGGCCGTGCCGGCGTTGGTGTGCCACCTGAAGGAGCCCCCTGCCGTGGCGGCGGCGCAGGAGGAGCAGCAGCCGCGGCCGTTTGAGCATGAGGTCGAGAAGGGCGCTGCCTTCGCACTCGGCCTCCTAGCCGTAAAGGTTACTTTGATTAATTTCCTGTTTGCGCTGTAGTTGAGCTTTTGCTTCCATCCCATTGCAAATTTGCAATTGCTTGAATTATTGTTTTGTTCTAAATTTTATGTGCGACGGCTGTCTCAAATATACCATTTCCTTAGCACAATTTAACAGGATTATCTCCCCCTCTCCCTCATACGTCTCTATCTTCTGTAAACCTATAACCTACTAATCTCTCATTCCTTTCATAAAAAACCTTGGAACTTGATTTCAAGTTTTTAAGTAGGACATGCCTCAATCTTCCATAATTCCCTTTAAGCAATCCCTCAATGTTAATGTTCTTGAGCATGACCGCTTCATTGTTATGTGTTTAGCTAAGTTACCCTGAGAAATTTAATAATTTATTACTTTATGCGTTGGTATAACAGCCTGAACATCAACAACTTATAGTTGATGCCGGTGCCCTACCTCTGCTGGTGAATCTCCTAAAAAGGCATAAAAATGCTACAAATTTGAGGGCAATTAACAGTGTTATCAGAAGAGCAGCTGATGCAATTACCAATCTCGCTCATGAAAATAGCAACATCAAAACGTGCATCAGGTCTTGTTCTATACATTGCTGATTGTTTGATGCTCCTTTTCCTTGGTAGTTTTTCTGTGCTTGCTGATGGTTTTGATTTACTGCAGAATTGAAGGTGGAATCCCACCTCTTGTTGAATTGCTAGAATCGCATGATCTTAAGGTGCAGAGGGCAGCTGCAGGGGCCTTGCGAACTTTGGCTTTTAAAAATGATGAAAACAAGAGCCAGGTGAGATATAAAAAATTAAAAATAAATGAAACCAACATTCATGTTATATTTTAACATCAGATTTGCATCCACTTTTGCATTGTGAATTTTCTACTCAATGCAGATTGTTGACTGCAATGCATTGCCAACTTTGATCTTAATGCTGCGATCAGAGGATGCTGCAATTCACTATGAAGCAGTAAGACACTGAGTATTCATATTTTTGTTACAGACTGCACTTCTCTGGCAGAACCATTTTTTATTTTTAGGGTGCTGTTTACTTGTCATTTATCTATTAATTATGCGGCTAATTTTGTTACAGAAAAGTAGTAAGATTTTGACTTATACTATTTCTCCAGTTCTCTACAATCTTGAATCAACTTATCCTAAGGCCTTGTGGAATATAAACTTCACAGTGCTCATTCTGGACAGCTTATTGTTGAAGCATAGTATTGCTTGGGACACTTCCAGTTGTATTTTTCAATTGAAATGGAACTTAAGTTGGTTGGCACTTACCTTACATCTTGCTTGTTGTTATATGGCATTTACATTAGGAATTTAGGAGCAATGAATGAACTATTCAACTTTTCTTGACATGGAAAGTGTGAGTTCATTAATATTTGCCTTGAAGCATACTAAAGTCCTTTATCCATGATAGTGTTCTTAAACTGGATGCATGAATACTGTAAATCTCACACTTGTACTGATGCATATGCTAGAACATACTTCCGATGCACAATCTTGTTGCACCATATCAATATAAAGATGCATTAGAATCCAGTTTCTGAAGTGTATTGGCCTATGCTCGATAGTTTGTATGGAATGGAGCATTGCTATACTTGATTGGATGAAATGAACCTATCGCATGAACATCAACAAGTATGTGAGCATGGCCCACAAAGGGATTGCTAGAAAATCTTCCGATGACTAGTTCAAACTTCAAATTAATGGCAAGTCATATTGCAGATGAAGCAATAAATCTGTACAAAATATATTTGTAAAACTTTGCTAGTTGTCACTTATCAGAAGAGTAAATTGCACCAGAGGTCGTCAAACTTGCTGGTTTAGTATGTTAGGTCTTTGAAGTTTGAACTAAATATTATCCTAGCCTGAGCTTTCCTAACTGAACCAATTAGGTCCATCCATAGGTTAAATAAAGGAAAAAAATTGACATGGCAGGTGCGGAGGTGCCTGAACTAGTATAACAAGTTTGAGGTTCCTAATTAGCAGAGATAAGTATCCTTAAGGTCGCTACAATGGTCTGCGACGCCATTTTTCTGTCACTAAACTGGAGGATGGGCCTAAATGGTACAATCAAGCAAGTTGAGGGGACCTGCTAGACTAAAATTGAACTTTAAGAACCTTAGTGACACAACCGGGCAAGTTTGAGGACCTGTGTTTCAGTTTTTGTTTTATAAGCATGGTCAGAAAAAATAAAGTACTGCTTACTACATGGTAGTTATGTAACAAATTTTAGGTGATCCAACTATTTCTTGAAAAATTAACTGAAATTGAGTGCCATTTTCCGGGCAAACAGCAAGATAGCGCTTGAGACTATGTGTACTTGCTACTTATTTTTCGAGATATTACCCAAAAAAAGCATTCTGCATGAGCCGCTTGGAACATGTTTACTCAATAATAGAGTTAGTTGATCCTGTGGAGTTTATATAAAGCAAGTGAATTGCATGAAAATAGTCATTACTTGCCTCTATGTTTGCCACAAATACTATCATTTATATGTCTATTCCTACGTGAATATACTTCTGCACAGCGCAAGGCTGCCTTCTTTATAACATTTTTTTAACGATCCAACATGTACTGTGACAATCTTGCATGGAATATCACCCTAGTCTTGCTAGCCCTATATATGATCTCTTTATTGCAGTGCATGCCAATAAATGTTCTCTGTTGCCTCATTAGGTTGGTGTCATTGGAAATTTAGTTCATTCGTCCCCCAATATCAAGAAAGAGGTTCTTAATGCAGGGGCCCTGCAACCTGTAATTGGGTTATTAAGGTATGATTGTCATATGCAGTTTAGGTCATATTTTTAAACTGTATTATTAGAGAATTGAATGCATACAGCTTATTGTATATATCTGTTGAGTTATGCTCAAGTTCTCTCTCTCTCTCTATATATATATATATTTAGTTCTGCATGAGAACTTTTGATATTTTGAATTACTATTATAATGACTGCATGCTTTATTGAACATGTCTTACACTTAATTACTGTGAAGACACCATTGTACATGTGTTTTCTGAATGCTGATTAACTTTGCTGTTTTAAACTGAGAAGAATATGCTGATTATGATACGATGATTGTTTCGAGCGTAAGCTTGGGCATAGCAAATTATCTTCTAATCCTGATTCATACCCTTTGTATTCTATAATATCATTCCATTCAAATTTGAAGGCCTTTTATTATCCTTTCAATCTCACAAAAGTGTTCGAGGTTTTGATATTTGCCCTGAGTCTGTGCTCTCCAGCCCATTTCAAGAATCTCTGCTTGATCTATGAAGTGATTCTTTTCTTTTCAGTTCCTGCTGTACGGAAAGCCAAAGAGAGGCTGCTTTGTTACTAGGGCAGTTTGCTTCGGCCGACTCTGATTGCAAGGTGCTTGACGATGCTTCATTTGTTGCTAGCTCCTTGTTTTAATTATTTTGTGATGATGAGTGGTGGATTGGAAGAGCAAAAAAGAAAATCAAATTACTTTGCCCCTAATATGATAACTTTTTTTCGACAAATATCATCGATCTACTGTGTGTTACACTTAATAAAATATTTTATTGCACACGATAGCGAATTGGAAATGTAGAATTCAAGTAATGGTGAATCAAAAGAACATAGAATGATGTTTTTTCAGCCATTCTTTCCTAAACATTTTATGCATATATATGTGTTTTCAGGTCCATATTGTGCAAAGGGGCGCAGTCCGACCACTTATTGATATCCTACAGTCAGCTGATGTCCAACTCCGGGAAATGTCTGCTTTTGCCCTTGGGAGGCTTGCCCAGGTTAAAATTTTCAATCTATTTTCTTGTGTACTCAACAATGCTAATCTGATTGTTGACGTCTCATCTGGTTTTACTGTATGTATTTTGTCAAATTTACTGCTTCCCTTGTTTTCTGTGTCGATGGCAACTTTATGTTAGGGTTGCAAAGATTGTAATGAGTGTTGAATCTTGAAAGAATCGACATAAGATTACAGGTTAGGTATTATGTACCATTAATAATTGAAGTAATCCAGCTCATCTTCCATATAGGCAAAGTTTTTGGACTAACTGTTGAGCCTTTCAAATGTTGGTTGAGTAGAGTGGTGTAATTTTGTCTGTGTATGCACTATGCTTCTCCACTATATCCATTATCCTGTGATGAGTAACCCTGCCTAGTTTGGCAAAGCTCTTGAACCTGTGCATTTGGGAATGGTCCTGAGGGAAAGGCCTCATTTTGTCACTAGAAGATTCTTGCAGAGTGACAACATGGACGCTATTGACATCCATGATGAACTCACCTGTGCAAAATACGTCCTTAGTATTGACAAAATTACATAATATTATCTGACTAATTTAACATAATAAATGATCCCCATGTAATCAGACCAAGTTAAACTGCAGTATTACATATTTATGTACATAAACTAAAATACCAACATCTTAGAATGATGATACTATCATCTTTGGTCTATATAAGCCAAAGGCCTCCATATCTAGCCTGGTGTCACTGCATGCGCAATGCATTGGCTGAAATACTAACTCCGGATGGTCGTTGGTTTATCATGTTGGATATATTATTTTTGCCCACCAATTCTTATCCGGACTCCATACAACACATTCTGTATGACAATGTTAGTGACATGGTTGTTAAGGCGTCGCCTAGGCGTCCAGGCGCCGGAGGGAGCTCGCCGGGAGGCCTCGCCTCGCCTGGCCGGAGCAAGGCGTCCGCCGAGCGCCTAGGCGCGCTGGTCAGCGCGGCGTCTCCAGGCGAGGTCGGCGGCCACTGGCTAGGAGGAGACGGGAAGGAACTCTGGATAAGTCCAGATCCAGAAGTCCTGCCGCCTTTCTCGCTTCTCCTTTTGGCGAGGAGTTGGCGCGACGCCGGGCGAAGATCGGATCCGAGAGCTCATGGCGGCTGCTGTCACGGATCGATTTAATCCGGCACCACGGGCCCGAGCGCTTGGCACAGAGAGGCAGAGGCCGGTGAGGAGTCATGGAGGCGAGGTGCTCAGGCCGTGGACCGAAGGAAAGGGAGAAAGGAGAGATGAGCTCAGTGGGTGATTGAGAAGAGGAGCATGCAAGCACACAGGTGAGGAATGAAGGAGAGAGGTGAGGATTAGGTTAGAAGGGGTCTTAGCAATTCGGCCGGGTCTAGTGGGCCAAAGGGCTGGGCCAGCCGGCCAGGAAAATATATATATATATATACACACACACACAAAGGGATAAATAAGTAATATGAATATATGTATATCAACATGGTCCAGAATAAAAGAATTATGACATTATCATCAATACATATATTGATATATATGATGATATATACCTTGTATACATGTACCTTGTATTGGTGATAATGTCATATACTCATATACCCTACCCTCGCCTAATCCTCGCCTAGGCGTCCAGGCGGTGGGCTGGCGCCTCGCCTCGCCTTGTCGCCTTGACAACCTTGGTTAGTGATCAAAAGTCTAGATATTGTAGACTCTAAGGTCGAGAAGGCTAACTAGAAGGGGTGAATAGGCTTGTTTTAAAATTCTATTTGGTCAAAACTGGTTTTATGTACGGAAGCGTAAATTAAAATGGTTTTGCGTAATTAAGGTCTAAATCAACTAATCTCACTAAGTACACCAACAATCTATGTCTAGATCAAGATTTGCAGTCCTAGGACGGCAAGCAAACAATTCAATTCTAGGAATGTAAATTGCAAGAATGTAAATAAGCGCAAGGAAGCAAACCATAAGATTACACACAATCTTTTTACCGTAGTATTCGGAGATTTGTCGATCTCCCTTGATCCACATTGATGTAAGTCCAAACGAATTGGACCAGCTCCACAAATTAAGTCAAGCACCTCAATCCACTAGTGGTATCTCTTTCCCCCTTTGGGTAGGTGAGCTCCAACCTTTACAACACACCGGACCTTCTTACAAGCTTCTTGAGAAGATCACCAGACCATGGCGCCTCTACGCCGTCTTGGTGTCAGCAAATATTAAGAGTAATAAGCCAAGCTTCTTGCTTGACTCTCGCTAAGTGCTACACAAGCTCAAATGAATGCTCGATCCATCTCTAGAAACAACACATGCAACCTCTCTCCTTGCTCATAAGGTGCAACACAAGAACAATTGAGAGAAACTCAAACTAGCTTATGAAAGTGAAATGGAGTGCCAAGAGCCAGAATATGGAGGCCCAAGCCAACCTTATATATGCGCTATACATGAAACTAGTTGTTACTCACAAATTTCAGCTAAGTCACATATACCCCTGACACCTAGACATGTTTGGGGTCACAATACATAATGGCTAGTTCGGGTACATGTGGCAAATAGCTGTTGGGCTGAACCAATGATACCCTAGATATGTCTAGGGTCCCCTAGACATGTCTGGACCCCCATGGGAACTCTCTGGAAACCTAAGACATGTCTTGCCTATGTGGAAAACTTGAAATCAAGTCAAATTTGGATTTCCAATGCAGCTATGCATGGACTTCAACCATTTGTAGAGCGCATTTGCACATTATAGTCACGTGCTACAAGGATTAGATGCATGAGCCGCAATTATTTGCAAAACACATCCGCAAATAATCATGCTGTGGGGAGTAGATGATCGTTATCGCATGAAAGCTGCAAGTGGATGCGCAAAACAAAGGTATAAACAGCATAGGCTAAGGATATATTCTTAGTCTTTTATTAGTCTCAGTGTTTGGTTGGAAGATTGGACTGCTAGTATAGGTTACCATACTATTAGGAGGGGTCTTGCCTAGTAGCTTGAGTCTCATTATGTGTTGTTAGCTCAATCCCGCGTGCTCTTAACTCTTCATGGCATGATTCTGTTGTTTGCAAATGTGTTTTGAAAATAATTGAGGATTATCTAATCTTTGTAGCATCAGATTGTATTTTGCAAATGGTTGAGATCCATGTGTCTACTCTTTGTGGCATGATTCTATTATTTGCAAACGTGTTTCGCAAATATTTTATCATGCATGTAATCCTTGAAGCATGTGTTGCGCTTTTGTCTTGAGGACCAAGCTTAGGACCTTGACCAAGAAGGTCCTGTGCCTAGGTTTGAAATTTCATTTTCGGTTCACAACTCGGAGATGGGCGAAATCTCAGAATTTTGGACGAAATCTGATCAAAATTCATAAAGCAAATTTGAAATCCGGAATTTTTGAAACGAAATTTCCGAAATTACTGAAATTTTGGCTGAAATTGACGAAATCTCGGCAAAATTCAACCGAGTGAAAAATGATCGAAATGATGTTAGAAAATTTTGAAAATTTTTGTGGATGGTCCTGACACATCACTAATGTTCCCTTATTAATCTCAGATGATGATCAAGCCTGAGGAATTTTAAAAAAATCTAACAGTGTAATTGTTCTGATAAAAGGCTGACTGGTAAATTTCAACCGAATGAAAAATGGTTCAGAACACGTTAGAAAATTTTGAAATTTTTTGTGGGATGGTCTTGAGCATCAATAATGTTCTCATAAAATTTTCAGATGATGACCAAGCTTGAGGAATTTTCAAAAATTCGGACAGTGCTACTGTCGTAATAAAAGGCTAACCAACAAATTTTAACCGAATGATAAATGGTTCAAACTACGTTAGAAAATTTTGAAAATTTTTGCGGATGGTCTTGAAGCATCACTAATGTTCCCATAAAATTTTCAGATGATGATCAAGTCTGAAGAATTTTAAAAAATTCTAACAGTGCTACTATCCTGATAAAAACCTGGTTGTGTACATGTGTTGCTTCCGTATATTTGATTAAGCAACAAAAAAAAGGTTTAGATTTTTTTTGAAATTTTTAGTGAAGGGTTATGAGGCAACGCTTAAACTCTCATAAAAATTTTGGATTATGATCACACTCGAGCAAATTTATAAAATGTTGATAAGGCTACTGTCTCATTTATGTTCCTTTTGTATTTTATTTTTAAAAATAACAAATGAAGTTCAATTCTTTTGAATTTTTTTTGTATGATCCTATACTGCTAAAGATGGTACCATAAATTATTTAGAGCACGATCAAGCTTGTACATTTTTATAAAAATCTGACAATGTTTTTGTTATTTTTATAAAACATCTAAAAAATTCAGTTTTTTCAAATATTTTCATGGAAGATGACATTCTTAAGGGGTATTGACCCAAATCTGGTCCAAAAAAGTCGAAATCCAGTAAAAATTACCGAGATACCGAAATTTCCGAAAACATTGTTGCAATTTGAATTTTTTTTTATTTGGCCATGATTTGGAATCTCGTCCCCGACCAAAATCTGAAATCTCGGCCGAAATTTCCGAAATTTTGCCGGGATTTTGAACCTTGTCTGTACCTCCTTGTCCAAAGGCAAAATGAACTTGAGGATTTGAGATGAGGACCAATGTCAAATAGGTCTTGATTCATTGCATTTTCTACTAGAGACAAATTTGATGTCAGCACCACCCTTAGGACCCTTACGAGGACCGTCCTTAAGTCATTCAAAGTCTCCATTATCATAGGACCTAATCTATTTCACCAACTCATGGAAAATGTTAATGCAACACATCCGGTTGTCACAAATCCAACACATCCTTCAATCTCCTACATTGGTGAATGGTGATTGACGACAACCCGCTTGCAAATAATTGAATTTAAATCAACATAAGTATATTACAACTACAAAAGTTTCATATACTTAAAGGATGTGTTTCAAAGTAAAGATTCTTGATATATGTGGAAAAAAGAAAGGGATCAATATTAGTGAAACCTCAGGATATAGAAATGAACTCTCACTAAATGTGTGCATACATATATATGAATTAGAAACAATATGCACATATCTAAGTTGAATCTTTTGTGTAGTTCACCTTGTATTTTGGATCCAAGAAATGCAACGAGATATAGTAATATGACATTGGATGCATAGCTCCGAGATTTCCACCTTTCCATCCAAATGATACTAATCAATATCATACTCAACAAGTGTATTAGTCTCACATTTAGATTTATGATTAATTACTAAAACCAAATGAATGGAGCTTGAACTTGCACAGACACAGGCCAAGCTATTTCGTTTTCAAAGTCCTCCTTAGCTGTAAACT
Organism: Guadua angustifolia; assembly: GCA_036346375.1. Classification (NCBI taxonomy): domain Eukaryota; kingdom Viridiplantae; phylum Streptophyta; class Magnoliopsida; order Poales; family Poaceae; genus Guadua; species Guadua angustifolia. The sequence continues at coordinate 33,283,345 of CM070509.1, read as the reverse complement.
TTTCAAAGATAGGACGGGAAAACAAAATCAGCCTGCATTTATTTTTGGAATGGTTTCTTGTTTGTACCGCCTTCCATTTTGACATTGGAATAGTTATCGATTAGTTTTAGTGGATTATCTTTTGGGTTAGTAAAGGCTAGTCCTTTTTTAAATTGCTTCTTTAGCTTAATTTAAAACTGTACAACCAATTTGAGAGAAAAATCATTTATTTCCCAGGACACACATAACCAAGCAGGTATTGCATATAATGGTGGTTTGGTGCCTTTACTAAAGCTTCTTGACTCAAAAAATGGATCTCTGCAACATAATGCTGCATTTGCCCTTTACGGAGTTGCGGACAATGAGGTAATTCATGCTTATTCAAACAAAAGGGTAACCCATATTTCTCAAAACCGTGTTTTTCATTTAGTAATTTCACAGTTAAAGGGAATGAATTCATCTTCCTTTTCATTGTTTCACGTAAGGTCTCTCTTACTTTTAATGTCTCCAAAATAAAGGGCTACTCTTCTTCTAATAGGACTATGTCTCTGACTTCATTAAAGTAGGAGGTGTCCAAAAGTTGCAAGATGGAGAATTTATTGTCCAGGTATGTCAACTATCATAGTATAGATTGATAAATTTTGTTGTAACTGAGTTTGATTGAGTCATTTTTAATTTCAGGCCACAAAGGACTGTGTAGCTAAGACATTAAAGAGGTTAGAGGAGAAGATAGATGGACGAGTAAGCTGTGCTCACCAGCTTATTTCCTTCTTAATTTACCATGCTGTAGTATTTAGTCCAGTTGGTTCTCATGTGATCTTTTACAGGTGTTAAAACACTTGATTTATCTGATGAGAGTAGGAGAAAAGTCTGTGCAGAGGCGTGTTTCTCTGGCTTTGGCACACCTCTGTGCCCCTAAAGACCAAAGAATAATTTTTATTGATAATAATGGTATGAAACATTTAGGAAAAGTGTTCCTCTTTTATTTCCATTGTGTTTTGTTCTTCATGGATTAAATTCTAGATTAATTCAGGTCTCGACTTGCTTCTTGATCTTCTGGTTTCGGTGAGCCTGAAACATCAACAAGATGGTTCAGTAGCACTGTACAAATTGGCCAACAAAGCTGCAGCACTCTCTCCCATGGATGCTGCACCTCCATCTCCAACACCACAGGTTAGGAACAGGTTGATTTTTTAATTCAATACAATTTTGGCTTATTTACGCCATTAAAGCAAATATAATGGCTTTATGAACTGAATGTGGTGCATTATGCAAAAGATCTTCACAATGATAAGAAATACAATTATACAATGTGGTAATGCTCAGGTGCACTTGGCTTTATTTTGTATAATCAATGTGAAAAAGGGCTATTTGTCAAACAAAAGGGCCCAAAAAATTTTAACCCATGCCTGGTTTCGACACAACCAAACCAGCCAAATGCTGCCTAATAACCAGGTTGGATTTTTTTTATTGACAGGGAAATCAGGGTGGAGTCAGTGGACATATTAAAAGAAGTAAATATATAACATAGGTTCTGGCCCTTTGCTAACTCTAGGACGTCCTAGGACTAGTTAAACATAGAATTGTTTAGAAAAATGTAGCAATACTTCAAGTCTTCATCTGCAATGTTGTGACAGTTGTGGAAAAATGTTTCAATATATTGATCACGAGAACAGCCTTATATAACAATTACAATGTTTCATTAGAGCTATTAACAACTAAAATTTTAGTGCCAATTTAAGTTGAAATTGCAACAGCAGGTTACGTGAAATATCAAGCAATATATGCTTGTGTTGAACTATTGATGTTTTTTCATGATATTTTATTTTTGTTCTGCAAATTTTTTTTAACCTATTGCAAATTTCAGTAGAACCACCCAGCAATTTTCTGCACTCTCCTTCGTTTAGTTAATTTTAGAACAGCCTACACTTAACAATTTCATATAGCGTATTGTTGTCCTATTATTTGGTGTATCATGGCAACAACTGAATCATTTGTCAAGGCCCCTGCGTATATGTTCTTCATAGTCCAATGGTTGACATTGCCAGCCGTAACTAGCATTAATTGCTGTTCTCTTATCTTGATCTTGCTGTGTGACCTCGCTGTCCATCTTGATCATGGTATTGGTCCTACTGCTGTTTCCATCTAAATTTGACAGCATGGCTTCCCTCATGGGGCATGTGAATTGTTGCCGACTACATATATAGACGTTGCCTCATCTTACAAATTGCATGATAACCTCATCTAGAGTCAATTCGACACATCTCTTCATAGTCACTGCTATGTGTGATTTCCCATTTCATGTCTTTTATGATGTGTACATCAGAGCTTTCCATTTTCTGCGCCAGCCATGCATTCATTTCCATTGTTGGGGATGTGTCACACAAAACTGTCGGTTTTTGTTTTTTAGAAATTTTGTTAGACATGATCCAGGAGAGTTATTAGCAAGATCTGAATTCACCTAGGAGGACTTCTCTGAAATTTTTTTCCTCAAAGCGTGGCACGTGCAACCTGTTGGGGTACAGGTATTCTGTCATCTGATTTTGTACTGCTTGGCGGTCTGTTCCTAATAGTTGACAGGTTTTTTTTTCCCTAATTGTAACAAGGTTTCCCAATAAACCCTAATTTGTCATTCCTTGACCAAATAGATATAATATTGAGGGATTGGTCCATCATAATTTTTGCTATCACTTTTCCTAACTATATTTTCATTGCAGGTTTATCTTGGTGAGCAATATGTGAACAGTTCAACATTTTCAGATGTCACCTTCTTGGTGGAAGGTTCGTATTTTTGGACCCTGCTGTCATCAGAAGTTACTTCGGATAATTGCTATTTTTTCATTACGTCGGTGATAATCGCATTCCCTGTTCTGTAGGAAAGCGCTTTTATGCACACAGAATTGCTCTGCTTGCTTCTTCGGATGCATTTCGTGCAATGTTTGATGGTGGATATAGGGTGAGTCTTGCCGTGACATAATATTCCTTTTCTGATTGGAAGATGTGGATCTTGCTTCCTAAGCCTTTTCTGTACTTCTGGGAGTACATACTCCCACCTGTAATGTACCACTAAAATGAATGCTTTATACTCCTTTATCACTTTCGGTATATTCCAATAATAATTCTAAGATACTCCAATGCAACATGGTTGAAATAATTTCATCAGAACCATTTATTTTTTTACTACATACCTTTTTCATATGTAAAAGGAATATATAAACAAATATTGCTATAAAGGGTGGATTTTAATGAAATTTTTCATGAAACTCACTTTAGAGTATCTTATAATTAGTATTAGAGTATACTCAAAAGGATAAAGAGGTATAACAACATCATTTAAATGGTATACTGAAGGTGGGAGTACGTACACTCAGGAGTATGGAATCATTTTCCTATATATATATATATATATATATATATATTGAGGAAAAAGAACCTCACTGTATGTCTTAAATGCTGTTTTCTTAACCAGGAAAAGGATTCAAGAGACATAGAAATTCCAAATATCAGATGGGATGTGTTCGAACTCATGATGAGGTCAGCGAGTCTTTTTCTTGTTTGGTTCCAAATATCTGCATTTGTATCGGTTCCTTTTCTTTTATAGGTCAACACCTGCTAAATTGAAGTTTGAAAACATCCTATCTGGTTTATGCAGATATATCTATACAGGGTCAGTGGAGGTAACCAGTGATATTGCTCAGGATCTTCTTAGAGCTGCCGATCACTATCTGTTAGAAGGCCTCAAACGCCTCTCTGAATATACAATTGCGCAGGTGATTAGCAAAGTTACTCCTAAGTTCTGTGTGTAAGCTGCTGATTACATCTGACTTAATACATATTTTGGCCTTGCAGGACGTGAATTTAGATAACGTCTTTGACATGTATGACTTATCCGAAGCCTTTCACGCGATGTCACTGAGACATACATGCGTCTTGTTTATTTTGGAGCAGTTTGAGAAGATTTGCACCAGACCTGGGTATCTTCTCTCCCTAATAAATCTTGACCTATAGCCACCACACCGGTGTGTTATCTAACGCACTTTAGGTAACAAAATTCTTCTAACTTGACAATTTGCCATGCAGTTTCCCTCAGCTGATCCAGCGTGTCATCCCGGCGCTCCGCAACTTCTTCGCTAAGGCGCTAAGGCCAAGCCACAGGAATGCGGTGCAGCCATGAGCCCACAACTCCACATCCATTGACACCACCATCATCTGACATGTGCTTTTGGAGATCTTGTACAGCTAAAGTTTCTGCCGTCAGAGCAATGCTTCAATGCTTTTCCTCTTAATACATGTTGCACAAATCTTGAAACAAACGAATGGGTAAGTAGTTACCACCTACCCCGTCATTCATGTTTTAATATTTGTGCAACTATCAAAAAGAAAAAGCATGAAAACACCTCTCTCGGGTGGTATCTATTGTGGGGCATACGATGGCCGGGTCCTCGATTAACACCAGCAACACTGTAACATCCTTCCTTTATTCGATTATTATTCAGTGCTCATCATGGTAAGAGTAAGGTTATGGAGAACCGGTGGTTAAGTGTCGCCCAGGCTGGGATAGGTTTAATTTGTTAGCCTCGACCGAATTTGTCGGTCTTGGCATAGCCACTGAGTTAGGGTCAGTTCCAGTTCCTTCACTGTTCGGTGTATGTGGGGTGGAGAGGATAGGCTCTAGCGGTGTGATGTGATGCTGCATTGGCAATCAGTGTTCTTCGTGTCGTTTAGCAATGCAGAAATGTTTATCGGTTCGGCGTCTTCCTCCAACTTGGCGTGGACCATGGATGCCACCCGGCCGTGCCTGACGTCGGAGGACAGGGACAAATACGGGAGTAGGCGCCGCTGTCTCGTCAGCGGCGTAGCGCCTTCCGTTTTGCCGGATACCCTGTGCCGTGCGTACGTGCTGTTCGTTTTGGTTTGTTTGATCGTGTATCCGACTTCTGAGCACCGTGTACGACTTGGTTTTGCAGATAAGCAACTGCTCCATCTATTCGGAAATATATGCGCGCAACTTAAGAAGTCTCCGGTGCTTAGCGTAGTCTGATCGAGCTAATGAACGGTCTAAATTATCAAACAGTGCGGCGCTGCAGTGCTTTGCTACACTGCGTATGAAAAGTCATCGAGAGGTGTTTCTATACTTTTCTTTTTGACAGTTGCGCAAATATTAAAACAGGAATGAATGGTAGATGGTGATTACTTATCCCTTCGTTTGCTTTAAGATTTGTGCAACTTGTATTGAGAAAAAAAACATTGAAACATTACTTAAAATCAGCACAAAATTTTAAACAATATTTTTATAAGATCTGCACATCCATCTGCACATCCAAAGGTAACATACAACTACTCAAATTGCAGTCTCACCGGCACTTCACTGTATTTGAATGGCCTGAATTTACGCCCGTTCGCTCCTAAATTACCGTGTCCGGATCAGATGCGTTGTCGGTGTGTGCCCCACTGCCAGTCTGCATCGACTTGGATTAAGTATCTTTTTCATTCCGACTTGGCAAGTACTAGGAGAGTATGTTCTCGGACCAAAAAAAAAAAAAACGTTAAGGCTGAGCTTATAAAGCGAAGTGGAGCCAGGACGCATCGGTTACCTATTTCTTTCTCCTACGAGTCTTCGCCAATATATCACGGGCTATCCTCGCCTTCCCAATAGAAAACAGTTAGATCAGCTAACGACAAGTAGCGACCACAACCATTTTCCGAAACGTCTGTCGTATCTGCGCCTTTCCTCTTCTGATTCCTGGCACCGACAGTCCAACAAGGGAAGAGCAAGAACCGACGGTGAGCAGCCACTGAGCATGCTATCCATGCTTGTGATTTTTATTTTCTTAAAAAGAGCAATGCTTCTATGCTCTTCTGAAAACCAGACTGAGCATGCTATTCATGCCTGAGATTTTTATTTTCTTTAAAAGAGCAGTGCTTCTATGTTTTTCCAAAAACCAGACTGCATTTATAAAGTGAATTAAGTTTATATTTTTAAGTAAAATGTAAATAATATGATTCACCTAAACATTCTTAATATATCTACAGTTCCAACTTCATAAATTTCTGAAGCTAAAAATACTCTGCTCCGCCAACTCTACTTTTGGTGTAGCTGGAGCTGTGCTAAACATCCCTATATAAACCATAAAACTGTATGATTAGCAGTGGAGTGGTAACTAGTTGTAAATCAGACCCTCAGTTGGCTTTAAAACTTTAAAATATTTTATGTTTCTTCTTTAATACTAGTGTATATACTGTATAGACTATAGTTCATCGCATGGACCGTCACCTCATAATTTCTCTTTTTTCTGCCCACATAAGTAAGGACTCCTCGCAAGTTGTGAGTCACAACTATAATTATTTAATTACATACTACGATGGTACATTAGCCTTCGAAGATAAAGCCACATTATTATTGTCAGCCAATAATGACACATCATATTAGTCCAAAATAAAAATCCACCCCTCTCTGTCTGCATCATTCTGCATCTCAGTTTCAGCATCCAAGGAGTAGCCGCTCTTCGAAAACAAAGGTGACCGAGGAGGAGTGCGAGCGAGACCGTGGCCGAAGTCTGAAGTCCTCCTCCCCGAGCGGAGCTCGAGCAACCTGTAAGAATCTATCCATCCACCCAACTATCTTTGAAGGCTATCTCTCTGTCCAATTAGTTAGATCCCAAGTTACAGGGCGTGATATCCTAGCTAGCCAGTGGCGAGTGCTAATGCTTGCTCAAATCGTGAGGCATTTGGGTTCAGATGCAGTCATTTTGACTCTGATCCCCCCCCCCCCCCCAAAAAAAAAGTCTGGTGTCCTTTTCTTCTTCTGATTTCTTTCCAGTAAGAGCTTAGGTGCTAAGAGAAGCAGAAATTACTTGTTCCGTGATCTGGGGTGGGTTGCCGAGTTCTTGGGGGTTATTGGTGTAGATTTGGGCGCAGCTGCGTTATGGAAATATGGAGTATTCACTTGTCAAATATTTATCCCTTTGATTTTTTTTTCCTGGATGATTTGGATTTACACAGGAGGCAAAATATGCGAAAGTTGGGGGAAAATATTCCTCGGGATGGGTGAGGGGAAAATAATATGCCAAAATGGGAGTAAGACTCAACTAGTTGTTAGCGCTGATTTGATTGATACAGCTTCATCCTCACCAAAAGAAGCAGCAGCAGCAGCTTCATGTTGTTTGTGTGTGTGTGTGTATTTTCACACATTCTTAAGAGATTGCCTAGACATGGAAATTGTATTCTGTATAAAAAAGAGCTGACTTACAGCAACATTTGGAGACGTGTGTCATCGCCTCACAAAATCTTAGTTTGGCTCTGCATCTTATGAGAAGCAATGGACATATGAATTTTTATGCAGTGCTATGTGACTGAAAAAATTAGCTCCAGCCTTGATTTCAATATCTGCTATCTGTCCAAACTATCTGTTGTGCCGAAAATTTGTTGGTTGACGTCTGCTTATCTTTTACAGTACTAATGTTTGCCTATGGGGTCATTTACTACTGATGCCAGTGATAAACATCGGGAGAGCTACCTGTCCTTGGGTTTGACAGTATCACAGTCAAAGAAAGGAGGTAGTGAATTTCCAAAGGTCCTATTGCTTCTGGCAACATATCTTGACAGAGCAGTTCAGAGGAACGAAGAGTTACTAGATTCCAATAAAATAAAGGAGTCAAACACTATTTTTCATGGCCGGAGGGTGCCAGGTCTTAGTATACAGCTCTATGCGGAACGCATTTTCAAGTATGCAGAGTGCAGTCCATCTTGCTTTGTGTTGGCTCTTATCTACATGGAGAGATATCTACAGCAGCCACATGTATACATGACATACTATAGTGTTCATCGCTTGCTAATTGCAAGTGTGGTGGTTGCTGCCAAATTCACAGATGATGCGTAAGAACCCACTATGACTGCTATTCAATTACATTATTTATATATTTACTTTGTATGAACGTTTGTTCTAGCATACTATAAGCCTTTGATTGGTGTTTGGTCTTCTATACATCATGCTTTATTTGGTCAGTGAGATGTTGACAAGAGATATAAACTCAACTTTAGTTGGGTTAATAAACTAGCTTCACTAGGTTATATCTAGATATGATCTCTGGGTATTGTACCGCATAGAACCACTTTATATTGTTGGCTATTTTTATTTCTACATATACTAAGCATTTGTCTCTGTATGTTTAAATAATCTTCCCAAATCTTTGTCCGTTGTGCACTCCAAAAGAGCTACTTGTCAGTTCTAGAACATTTATTGGTACCAGCAAACAGCATAGTTAAAGTCATTGCTGTGTCATTAATCTGCTATAGATGGAGAGCAATATAGTTCTGACTGCCATCCATCAAACCATCATTATCAGGCATTTCCTTGGATGTCATTAGTGTTCCTCCGGTTGTATAGGGTTAGGAAAGGACATGAGAGGGAGGAGCCTTTACAGGTTTATGGCTGCACATTAGTTAACAAATCCCACCCTGATCACAAATCAAGGGCACAATTCTAATCATAAGCACCTTAAATTATTTGCTTAGCGAGCACCACAGCTGCTCCATTTTTTATTGGTTTTGTTTCTGCAAGAAAAAAGACAAACATGTGCACAGGTTTCCCATTAACTTTCTCAATACATGTTTTGCAGGTTTTTCAACAATGCATTCTATGCTAGAGTAGGAGGAATTACCACAATAGAGATGAATCGACTTGAGCTGGATTTGTTATTTAATCTGGAATTCAGGCTCAAAGTGAATTTGGAGACGTTCGGGGGCTACTGCTTGCAGTTGGAAAAAGAAGCAACAGTTTTTGTGCTAGAGAGACCGATTCAGGTTCATTGTGTCAATGGGGCTAAAGATTCAAGTTGTAACAATAGCATTGATGAGTCTTGCAAGAGCGACCTAGTGCAGCAAAGGTACAGCAGTCAAGCTCTCCAAGGATGTAGCTGACCAATTTGATTTACGGCCTACAGTTTTGCAAAGGGTGGGACCTGAGTACTGATATTTCTTTTAGAGCTGGCAGTTGTGCATTTAGATTACGTTAAATTGTTCTGGAGTTTTTGGTTAGTAGGGCTTCTATTCTGTTCTATTTTTACTACACTGTAATTCTTGTGAACCAAGTTATTTGAATTTTCATCAGTGAGTTGAAAAACGACCGGCATGAACATTATTTAGTTCAATGATATCCAATACCGTGGTTTAACTGGAAGTTTCATCTTGAAAACTAATTCAGTGATCTGCCTCTAAGTATTATGTGGGCAGATGAATCAGATTTTGCCATGATTTCTTCATGCGTTCATGAATCATGAAGCGCCCCATGGCTATTCTTCTCTGTGCACCTGAGCCAGTTGAATCACATAACATCTGTGATGATTAACTGGCATACATTCAAGTATTTAACTCGCAAATTTTGTAAAACGAATGGAAATTGTACTGAGCAAGCATAATTCTGAGCAAGGATTGAAATCTCGTTTTCGGTCGAAATCTCAGACGTGGCCGGAGAACGAAATCTCGGCGAGATTTAGAAATTTTGGACAAACCACAAAAACAAAAATTCAAATCCAGAATTTTTTTCAATCGGTAGGGCCGAGATCTCGGCAAAATTGCACCAAGCGAAAATAGCTCAAACAACGTCAAAAAAATTTAAAATTTTTTGTGGAGGTTCCTGACACATCAGTGATGTTCCCATAAAAATTGCAGATGATTATCAAATCTGAGAAATTTTTAGAATTCAAATATTGCTACTATTCTGATAAAACACTAACCGCAAAGTTTGAATCAAATGAAAAATAAAACAAACTACATTAGAAAATTTTGAAATTTTTTGTGCATGGTTATGATGCATCACTAATATTTCTATAAAATTTTTAGATGATGATCAAGATTCATGAATTTTTAAAAATTCGGATAGTGCTACTATCCTGATAAAAGCTTTACCGGTAAAATTCAACCAAATGAAAAATGGTACAAACCATGTTAGAAAATTTTTGTGGATGGTCCTGATGTATTATTAATGTTTCCATAAAATTTTCATATAATGATCAAGGTTCAAGAAATTGCAAAAATTTTGACAATGCTACGTCTTAATAAAAACCTAATGATCAATACATAGATTTGCTTTAGTTATAAAAAAGGTTTAAAATTTCTAAAAATTTTGCAGAAGGATTCCAAGGAAATTCTTAAGATATCATAAAAATTTTGGATCATGATCACACTCCAGTGAATTTATAAAATTCTTATAAGTGCACTGTATCATTTATACTCTTTCTGTTTATGTTTTTTGAAATATAACAAATGAAGTTCAATGCATACATAGATTTTATTGAGCAAACAAAAAAGTTTAAAATTTTTAAAAATTTTAGAGAATGGTACTGAGGCAATTATTAATCTCCCATAAAAATTTTGGATCATGATCACACTCGAGAAAATTTATAAAATTCTGATAAGGCTACTGTCCCAATTATGTTCATTCTATTTTTGATTTTTTAAAGATAACAAATGAAGTTCAATTATTTTTAAAAAAAATCTGTATAATCCTACACTTCTTAGGATGGTACCATAAATTGTTCACATCATAATAAAATACATACAATTTTATAAAAATCTGAAAGTGTTTTTGAAGTTTTTAAAAAATGTCTCAGAAATTCAGTTTTTAAACAAATTTTCATAGGAAATGACTTTCTTACGGGTTATTGATCAATTTTCCGTCAAATCCGGTCATAAAACATGAAATTCCGGATTAAAAGTCCAATATCTTGGCGGTTTATAGTGAGATCTCGCCGAGACATTTGCATTTTTTTGAATTTTTTTACTCCGTCTGGCATTTCAAATTTCTTCCACATCCGGTAAGCGAGATCTCGCGAGAAACCGGCGAGATTTTGAACCTTGATTCTGAGACAGGTGTGCTGATGATAGAGAACTCTGCTACCTAGTTGGCTAGTGGTTTGCACCACTGGGTTGTTGCAACCAGGGAACATATCCTGTGCAACCAGAGAGTTGGTGAAACCACGGTGCAACCCAACTAGAAAAAGTTTCAAAAAATTTTTAAAAAAATCATGGATGTACATCTCAGCTTACCCCATCTACATATAAAATTTCATGATCAAATTCGTCCTGTGCTTTTAATCCGGAATTTCATGATAAAATTTCAGCTTACCCCATCCCAGTTACTGTTCATAATCAACTTTGTCTTTTTTATTACTCTTAGCACAGGATGAATTTGATCATGAAATTTTATATGTAGATGGGGTAAGCTGAGATGTACATCCATGATTTTTTTCAGAATTTTTTAAAACTTTTTCTAGTTGGGTTGCACCGTGGTTTCACCAGCCTGTCTGATTGCACAGGATATTTTTCCTTGCAACCAATAAGGAATTTACACAACAAATTACTTCAAGGAATTTCATGAAAAGGAAAACAATTCTCATCACAAAGAAAAAGAAGGAAAACAACTAAAGCCTAACACAGTAATCTTATCAACACAAACTCCTAGCCATGGGTACAAATGGCTTTCTCCAAGGAAGCATAAGTATAATTGTCAGGTGTTTCGGTTCTGTTTGAACATCCAAACATTTACTGATTTTCTCTTCCCAAATACGAATTAGAGGACAGACTTTCTCCTGTCGGTGTTGAACACTCGCTGCGCATTGCCTGATTTCCCCGCCATCATTTTCTCACGCAGAGCTGGATTGAAGATCCCAGCACCAGAGAGCAGGCCAGTTTTTGGTGCAGCAGGTGAACCAAGAATTACTCTTTTCTGAACACTGAAGCATAGTTTGCTGGCATTCCCTGAACCTGATACTAGTCGCAGCTTCTGCTGCGGTGACGAGACATTGTTCCTTGACTTCCACATGGCCAACATTGGAGGGCTTGTGAACTTGCTACTGCTGCCGAACTCGATTCTCCTCAACTTTCCTCTGCCATCTGGGGTTGCATCAATTGGTGCCTGTGCCATCTGTGGCGTTTCTGGAATTGAGTTAAATGTAGCAACTGATCTTCGTCTTGGCATTTGGAGATGGGACAGTCGAGACACTGCTCTCTTATCAGGATGTACAGACAGCTGCGCTCTCTCACTTGGTAGTATTGCAATTGAGGATCGCCTCTTGGGCTGGAGAGGGATTTGTCTCATCACAGGCGTCAAAGATACACGCCGTGCTTTGCCAGCAACCTTACTTAAATCAGCCCCATAACAAGCTTTGTTCATTACAGGAATATTCTCTTTGTTTTGAAATGTCGGTGCCTTACTGAGCCTCAGTTTGGAAGGGCCTGAAGGTGGCAAATGGATGCTAATCCTTCCCAGAGGTGCTCTCTGTCTCATAGGAGCAAGTGGCGGCTTCGTGGATCTAGCAGTATCCCGAGTAGTCTTCTTCCCACAAGCTAATTCATTTTCCAGCTCTCTAACCTGTACAAAAATAAATGCCATAAGCGCAGACTAGAATAGACAAATACATGAAGGATCCAGTATTTGGTGAATTAAACAGAACTCTCTTACTTACCCTCTGCTGATAAGTTTTGGATGCTTGCTCAGCCTCCCTTACCTGTTGTGTAACATTCATTTATGTCAAACATTTAGTTCCATGACAGAAGGTATTAGATATCCCAAACATACAAGGGAATAGCAATGACAGTCAAACAAACATACCTTATCTTGAAGTGTCCTGAAGACATTCTCACGAGAAGCATACTTGAGCTGCATCAATTGTAAGCTTTCATTCAACTTTGCATTTTCCTTTTCCTCAAGACGGAGTTTCTCTGTCTGGAATGAAGTTTTCTGTTAATATAATAGTTACATCATGTCATACTTTTTCAGTGACAGAAGAATCAAATTACCATCTGCTTGAGCTTGAAACTTTCAGCTGGATCTGCTTGTTTGCGAGCAGGGCCATGTTCTATAGCCCGAACCCTACTAGCAAAATTAAGCGAACAAAGAGTTTCTCCTGAATCTGTAGAGCTTGGACTAATCTGCACGAACATGAGAGTCTTGCAATCTCCACCTGCAACAGTTCAATCATAGTGTGAACAATTTATCTCTTTGTTTTTGTGCCTGGACATTCCAGTACACAAGTGAAATTCAATAGAAGGGAATAAAAATCAATCATTTAGCTAGAAATCAATGCACTTCTTGCATAACTAATGCCACGAAATTTTAACTTACCTAATGAGCTTTGGAGCAGATGAGTCAATTTGGAATTCCTATTTGACAGCAAATAAAATGTTGAGGTGGTGAGACTGAGCTGAAGCTATGCTTCTTTAAGTAGCTAAGCAAAGTAGACATCGAAGTATGTGAATGCTAAATAGGACTCACCTATATGGAATGTGGGAATTTTTGGAGGCAAGGGCAGAAATGACATCGCCCAAGGCCGAGAGTGATTTGTTGATGAATTGTGACTCCTTCAGCCTCTCTCCTTCTACTTCAGTTTTAGCCACACGTTCACTTCCAGCAAGGTCGACCAACCAGATTTGGCTCCTGCTCCTTTGACCAGTCACCAAATGCTCACTCCTAACAGTAACCCTAACCAAGCTGCAAATATAACAGATATCCGGATACCATTATCCCAATGCTATAGTAATGTCATTCCTGTGACAAGTAGACGACTCTAATTCTAATGATCAATCATAAATATTGAAAAATGGCAGCCTATTCCAACATATGAGCTGAATTATTTAGAACTTAGAAGGAATGCTAATACAAGTGGTGAAACATCAAGACACTCACCTATGGGAGCGGCTGCTCAGTTCGTTGGCACTGGTTGATCCGACAGATCTATTTCTAGCACCAGCCTTTAGTTTCTCCCACACACCATCTATTGTATAAATTGGAGCCTCAACCAAACCAGGAACCTCTTGTGTTCCATCAGCACTTTGCTTTATGTCCAACCTTTGGATGCAACAAGATATTATGCTTCGAAAAAAAATCTACTACCAAGTCAGTATAAGGGAATGAAAGGAAATATACCTTTTTGCTGTTTGCTCACAGCTGTCATCAAGAAGGTCCCTAATTTTTTCATTATAGACTTCCAAGATGCTCACTGAAAATGTGTACACCACAGACGAACTTCTCTCCTCAGACATCCTGAACAATTCTTCCAAAGCCCTATAGTTAACACCCCTATTCTCTGGAACCCCTTCCATGGTGAATGTCTTTCCTGTTCCTGTTTGCCCATATGCAAGGATGCATACATTGAAACCATCCATCACTGACCTCACGACTGGCAAGCTCTCAGCAAATACAGCCTCTGTAGGAAACAATTAGAATACCATCCATAAAACTCAGCATCTGAAAACACATAATCATATCTAAAATATATTCTGAGAAACAAAGCATATGCCATTTGTTCAACTAAATTACTACCACAATATATTGCATCGGGCATGCTATTTCTGCAGCTTTCCAAAAGGCACATAATGCACATAATGTCAGGCAGAGTAGCAACAGTTAATACCTTGATCATCTGCCGGTCCAAAAACACGATCAAATTTAAAGAGCTTCCTTTCTTTCTCTGAAGGAACAAACTGCAGCTGTGTCTCCTGGGACGGATCGATCTCAACCACGGATGAGCACCCACGGGAGACCTCATCGGTACTTAGAGGCCGGCACCGGCAGAACACCCTAATGTTCCCCCTCAGCTCGATTAGCTCATTGTACAAACGACGACGCTCGGCACACTCTTCCGTGTACTTCTTCTTCAATGCATCGTATCTCGGTGCACACTCCTCGGCGCACTTAGCCAGCTGCTGCTTGTACCTCTCCATCAGACTGTTATACTTCCCCCCTACGACAAACAAGATCAAACACCAATAATTCCACAAGCACAAAGGATTTACATCCATCCTTAAGCAAGGTGGGTATGCTAGTTTGCGTACCCAGGAACCGGAGGGAAGCGGAGCGGTAAGGGGTAGTGATCTCCTTCAACCGCGGTGATGGGATAAAGCAATCATCTCCTTGGTCTCCAAACTCCTGAATAAGAAACGTAGAAATCAGAAGCAAAGATCATAAAGAGATAAAAGCGAGAACATTGTAGTAAATCCAAGAGATCTTTGTGCAAGAAGTAGAACCCTAAATTTCCCACCTCCAAAAAGCTCCGGAAAGCCTCCCCCTCTCCTTCTGCCATCGTCTCCTCCTCTCCTCCTGCCATCGCCTCCTCCTCCTCCTGCTGCTCAACCTCGCTAGTCACCAACGCTTCCTCGCCTGACAAGTTCCTCACCGTGAGACGGATACCAACAAAGCCCTACCTCTCCGTTGCATACTACAGGACCAAGAACCAAACCTTTGGCCTGCTGAGGCTTCGGCGCCGCCGACGCGGGCGACGGTGGCGGCGCAGGGTTCGGGTCGGCCCCCGTGCAGCGACTTGGGCTCCGGGGATCCGCGGACTCCATGGCGCCGCGCTCTTCCTCACCTGGCAAGCACCCTCTCCGTAAGACAGGCACCAAGAAAACCAAACTCCCATCTTATCGCCACGGAAGCAAGGAGCGTGCGTACCTTGCGGCTGCCGGGGCGGAGACACCGCCAACGCCGGGGACAGCGGCGGCGAGGAGGCGTCAGGCTGCGGCCGCTCTGTGGCCGGATCCGCTTCCATTGCCGCGAGTTGGCGGATACTTCGTCGGCCTCGAGTTGCCGAATTGGAGATTTGGGAGCGGAGGAAGGAGGGGGAGGAGAGAATGGGAGTGTGAGGGAGGAGCGGATCCGATTTTTGAACTTGGCTCTTGGGAGAAGACCGTTGAAGAGGCTGCGCTTTATTGCGTTTTCTTGCCCGTTTTCCTTTGGGAATGGCCGTTAATCCGACGATCTACGGCCTGGATTTAACTTCCCCTGTGCTGCCGTGAAGGAGACGGTCTTGGACGAACAATTTTTAATTATATACATGCTTAAATATATTTTTGTTAATAACTCATCGTATAACTTATTTCTAAATCTACGTCACATGTAAATCCAAGGCCGAGCCAAAAATTGACGTGGCAAAACAACACTGCCATGCAAAAACCAGTGATGTGGTAAGGGTTAGCCTGGCGTGGCCAAAAGGTCAAATTTGAGAATAAAGTTGGAGAGAGATTATTAATAACATATTTTCAAAAAAGAATTACTTAATAAAAAAGTTCGTCTTGGACTTGCTTTCGGTTTTTTTTTGGGAACTATCTGATAAAAGATTATTAAATTCTGATGAAAATGGTGTTCACTATCAGAATCCCTTATCACTTGAACTTGGTATGGACGGGATAAAACTAAATGCATTAAATTGCTGTTGTTTTCGAAGAGGATAATCATTAGCATCAAATGAAATCCCAAACCAATTTTGGATGTAATTTGTGAACATACTGCAATTTGTGAAATTCATATTACACTCGGTAGTCTACAATCCCGGTGTTCATTAATTTATCAGATTCAGATACTGTGCTAGGTTTATTTTGCTGGAATATGAATTGGGATCGGATAGAAAGCAATGCAGTTTGTTCACATAACCTGTTCCATTCTATACACCTTTGACCCTCGGGGATCAAAACAAACATCTAGTGCTCTGCTCACGTTTTGCCCTACAGGCTACAAGTGATATATGTGCACTAACTATAATACATCGGTTATCATACTATAGGAATGAATGGTTCAAGTTGAGATTGGCATTTCTCAGTGGTGCTTCAGGGGGAAGATCACATCCAATCAACATAGTCAGAAGACGATTTTGTTTGTCTTTTGGGCTTTCTGTACCTATTATTCTCAAACATTGCTTTCGATACGAGCGAATCCAGAATTGCTGCTTCAGAGAGGTCGTATGGCGTCATCAGCACGCTGTGGGCAACACCCGCATAGGGGAAGAGAAAGAGATTAGCATAAGTGGCACTAAAGCAAATGGTAATACATGGATAATGTAATCCCTATTTTTGAGGGTGGGAAAATACATTCTACAAATATCGATGTATCATACATCATTCTCCCTGCCTTCTGCTGAGAACACAGGACCTGAACTCTCTAACACTCAGTTTATTTGTAGATCTTCTTATTCATCCAACGGTTGCAGTCAACACGTTCCTAAAGTTACATGCAAGTGGTTCTTTCTATAATGGCTAAAACCTTAGTCTGGCCTGTTCTCTTACCTGTCAGATTTTGTGTATGCTTTCATGCAAGATCAAAAATGTGATCAATTGAATGTTTGTTTCACTGGTACCATGTCATTCTGACATAAATTGCAAGATGAGCTAACTCGGCTCTTTTTTCACATGCTAAATGACAGAAGATGATAGATAAAATGAAAGTAGTAGAGGAAACCCATGGAAGAGTTAAACAAGTAGTTAACTATCCTTCTTGGTAATCCGTGTAGCTATCTCAGTTCACAGAGGGTAAAATTTACCTAGCAAGAACATCCTCCAAAATAGTACGTTGGCAAGGTGTCACATAGTATATGCACTTTCTTGGACACTGTCCAACAGCAAGTTGGACAAGGTAATCGTCACCATTACCTGAAAATAAAAGGTTACATTATTTCAAAGAGAACAAAAGGTATGGATCTGCAACTTGACAAAATTTGCAAGCAAACTGGAAAATATACAAACTATATGGTTTCAAATTAAGCCAAATGGCAATGTTTAACCTACCCTGAGATATTGCACGAGCCGTACGGATGTCATCTGCAAATGCAAATGCATGAGGTGCCCTTTTAACACAAGAATAAGGGCATCCTGCATAAGATATCAATAACTGTCTTTTGTCAGATCAAGCTGCCAAAACATGTCCAGTTGTACATGCAATTTATATTGAACTACTCCATGAAACATGACCTCCATCTCTTATACATTTTATAACTCCTTAAAAACTAGGAAACCAACGTAACTCAGTTGCTTCAACAAATGAACGCAACCCCACACCTAACGTGTACAAATTCTAGAGAAAACAATACTACATTGTTCAAATAAAAAGCATATCTTGTTCTAGCAGATCAATTAGCACGACTAGAACATAATTTGGCAATTTGAAAAGCAACCAGTGAAACAACAGTACCAGTGCCAATACATAAGAGTTCATTGACAAATATGTCACGAGCTTCACACTCAGGTTGATCAAATGGGTCAATATTGTTCCTGCAAAACATTGTAGTATAAGCATATGAGTTGGATTTTCCTGCAAATGTGCTTAAACATGAGCTCTATTGTATTTTAGATGCACCCATCATGCCTCACAAAAGCGTTTAAAATTGTGCATAACAGCAGAATTTTCTTACTAAATCTAAAAGTGGACATAGAACATAAAGGCCTCATTTGATTTGGACTTTGGGAGATGGATTAAGAGATGAGCTGGCAACTATGTCCATAAAGAACAGCCAGATTATATTGAGTGGATTTACTAGTCGATGTACTTAAAGCTCATTAACATCTACTAACCCACATATAATTAACCTTGTAGAATAGTGGGACAAACTAACACAACAAATTTTCAGAACATACCAACAAATGTGTATAACATAATGCACAGATTTTCTCTTAAACTCCAATCTAGGAAACATTAACAGGGGCATATCTAGTGCAAACCATGATTTAGGTAATCGATCTTTCATTATCTACCATCTGCAAAGCCCCTAACATCTAATAGTCTTTCTTCCTTTTCTCATAAACTATTCTCAGGCAACCCCATTGCCACTGTAGCACTATCCTACTCTGATTTTGAACAAAAAATATTGCAGAATTTCACTATATAGATAGTATCAATTATAAATATTCCCAGCAATCATCACAGCTCTTTCTCTGTGCTCAGAACATATTCAATATTGACATGAGAAACAGCTGTTATGACCCAATATATTGTCTACACTAAAGTTCATTCTACAAGAGTAGCGTATATTAAAGGTTAATCCATCCAGCATTGCATCATATGTTCAAATACAAGCTGATGGAAGTTTCTCTACCTTTCAACCATCATTCCTTGGTTACCAGATAACATCTGTATATGAAACAAAGCGGTGTAACTAACAGTGAGATGTAAATAGAAGGTGAAAAATAGGAAATAACCACCAAAAGAATAGTGCTGAGGTATTCGCTAACAGCATGCGTTGACATAACTTTGATAAAAGGTATGTAAAACAGCAAAAGGGTGAAAAAGAAGAAGTCGACAGAATTGAATACATACAGCCCATACGCATCTTCTGTTTTCGTTAGTCATTACATGCCTCTCCTCTACACCACCGACAACTTTCAGGAGTACCGTATTTTTTACCAAGATAATTTATATTTTACATGCTGTCATTCTTTACACAAGTACATCAGAACCTTCTGTAAAGATGTATAGGAACCCTCACAGTGCAAGAACACAAACTAAGTATTTCAAACTAGCAGTGTATGCTAACAAGTTCAAAAGCAACATTTTCAGAAACCCTTAAGACCACACTAGCACTATTGGTTGTGATGGTCCAATTTGATTATTTTTATCTGTAATTGTTATGGTAGCACTCACAAGCACTTGTAAAAAAACACAGGCATCTAGTGAGCACAATTACCTCATAGGCCTCAAGAACTCGTTTCATTATTAAATCTGCATTCTCTGTGTCCTTGCAAACATCCGGATGGAATTCCTTTACCTGTAACAAGAACTCACAATGTTCCGGTCAAAAAAAAAAAAACAAGAACTCACAATGTTAAGAGGAACTAGACGCTTAGGGTTTAGCAAAATAGCATGCCTATATAGTTCAGTTGACTTTACATTTTCTTTAAGGAATGACTTTGCACAAACGCAATATTAGGGGATTGGAGAGAGTGTCGGGATTTTTTATTATGATTTATACAGTACCATCTGCTGCACTGTTCCCCCATTACCAAGTCCCAACCTTCAAAGCGATTGGTCCAAAATGGTAGTACTTTGGAGATCTCCCAGCCCTCACCAAATAGTAATTCAAGAAGACTAATTTCAGTATGACTATGGTATTTTAAAGAATACTAATGGCGTCAATTCGTAGGATGGAGATGAGCTAAGTTCTTTCGATGTAACAATCAGTCAGCTCTGTGATTAATGTAGGCACCCTAAAAATTAGCGTTTGAAGCGGCCGAACCGCGTAATAAGCTGCGACAGCGACGGAGGGAGCGGAAGCGGTACACTACCCGTGCGCGGAAGGCGGCCTTGAGCTGCGCGGCGGAGTAGGAGGCCGAGGCTTCCAGGCCGAGGACCTGGAAGGGCGTGGCGAGCGGGTCCAGTATCCTCCTCGCGTCTCCGCCGTCGCCGTGCGCCGAGAAGGGCAGGGGGCGGCGGACCGAGCCTCGCCGCGGCGACGGCGACGTCCAAGGCGCCCTCCGGCCGAAGGGAACCGTGTGGCTGCGCGGCGGGAAGGGCGAGGAGGAGGAGGCCACCGGGGCAGCCATCATGCCCTTCTCTCTCTCTTGCTTCTGAGGCTCGCGCGGGCGCGCGGCTGTGTGGCGCTCGTGATTGCCTCGCCGTGCTCGGTGACAGGTGCGGAGGTGGAAATCATCCCATTTGAATATAACCTTCTTTCTAACAAAAGAAACTTTAATAGGTGACACGTATCCTATACAACACTACTAGAATATGATAAGAGATATCAAGTTACTATAGTTCAGCTCTTTTCATGGTATAGAACCGTGGCATACAACACATGTTCTCTGTCAACACTTATGCTCTCAAAAAGGATGCTATTTTTATAATTGTATTTAAAAGAGGGTCAAATTTATAAAAAATAAATTGCTAGGGCTAGAAAAGTGAACCTCGTGGAAGTGTGTCGCGCTTGGTTAGGGTGTGTTTGGTTGCTTGTACCAAGTGGTACATGTATGAGATGATTCAAAAAAAAATTATCCATATGTTTGGTTATTTGAATAGAACCATCCCATTTTAAATAGTTGGTACAAATTTGAGGAACATTTCTATAGATGTTAAACAATTCCATTCATCTAAAATGATAGAACTAAATAGTATAAAACCATCATATCTCATTTAACCTCATCCCACCAACCAAACATACCCTTAGTGTTTCTATAGTGAGGACCCGGGCTGGATTGGATGTTTCGAGTATGACAAGTATGATGTAGTTTGGTCATTTGGGGTCTGTTTGATTCAAGGACAAAGGGTGAATGAGATGGATCATCTATCTTTTTGAACTCATCCCGTTGCTTGGTTGGATAGATAAGTGGGTGAGGGCAGCCAAGAAAAGAGAATATTCTTTGTAGATGTTGGATGAGACCTTTCCAACGAAATTGATTGGATGAGACCATCCAACTCTTATCCTACTAACTAAATATAAACTCTCATCCTATCCGCTATCCAACTCTATGCCTTCAACCAAACAAAAATTTAGCTTATCCTATCCATCTCTCATCTTTTCAAATAAATATGAATTTAAATAGCTTCATCTCTATCAAAATAGATGATCCTATCTCATCCTTTCTTTGTCGTTAAACCAAACAGACCCTCGCTACTAAATACTTGATTCTTGTCATACTACCCGTCGAGGCGTCGAGGAATAAAGGACGTGAGCAACGCTACAAATCTAACGGATCCATCTTGTTATCGCCTTGCCTGTCTGGATTGAAGAAATTAATTCGCTGATGATAGTGAAAGGTTTTATCAAAAGATTATTATGTTATAAGCAGTAGCAAAGCCTGAACTTGAACTTATGAGGTCAAATAAAATTACAAGTTTCTACGGGTTCAGTCTCTTTAAATTTTCTGTTTGTCCTAAACACTTTTGCAATTTTTCTCGTATATTGGGTTTTGTTTAAAAAGTTGTGGAGTTCATTGAAAACCCAGAGTCGCTCAGCCACTAGTTATAAATAAACGATGCTGGGCTTGTGTCGATCCGTAAGGCCTAAATAGTGTTCTTGTACTAGTTGTCGGTGGGGCCATTGTGGCATAGTGGCTTTTGTGCGGTTTTTTCACAGGTCCAGTTTTTTCCGTAAAAAACAGGACCCACATCCCTCTTTTCCCTCTTAATGAAAAAATGGAGCAATTCTCTTGCCGCCTTTTCAAAAAATAAATAAACGATGCTTTAGCTTAGAAACACCCAATCAAGTATGTGATATCAGAACCTAGATAGTGTCTAAGTTAGTTGAAATTTTAATTCGGCCAATCCATGTCGAGTTTTGTTGAGTTCTGCCAATCTATGGCGTTATAGTGAACTTATTGGTTTTCCAACAAAACGCATAAAATTAGATGGTTTTCGGTGTAAGGGTGGATGATAAAAAAACTCTTGGGATTTCTTTCGGCCAATGTTGTAAACCAAACATCCTCGCAATCTCATAGTAAACCCAACTGAAATTTTTGTCGAGTTCAGAATGAGAACTCCAGCTGTTGGGTGACATTAACCGGTGTTGTACATTTTCTAGCTAAAAGAGTCCAGCCCAATAACCTATGTCAAGAGGGTTACCCGCTGAATGATAATTGAACTCTTATACATCATACAATGGGATTATTAAAAATCGCTGCATCGACCAACTTGTTTGATTTTGTACTTAACAGAAAGCTATTGAAATGAAAACAAATGACCATTTTGATCTGGACCGTCCGATGGAGGGTCGAAGCCAAAACCGACGCTCGAGATCAGAGCGCAATTGGTAAGTCACCCGCAAGAAAAGCAAGAACCTGTGACATTGCATGTCGGACTTTCCCAGATTCCAATCCCATCCAAGTGGATTGCCTTGCCCAATCACGCGATATAGTTCGGTTGTAACTCAGTTGTGATTAATGCTATAAATAAAAAGTGTAGGGATCCAATAAGACACACACGGGCACAATATTTCTAAAATTACAACATCTTTAATAGTATGGTACTGTTGCTTGTCCATTTGAATTTAAAAAATCCCCTTGATTCCGCTGATGCTCTTCTTTCTATGATGTAACCGCATATTTGCAGATGTTTGCAAAGATTGAATACTAGTGCGTTATAGATTTTACATGTATATAGTTGTCTAAACATTTTCTTTCTCCGGATAAACACATTCTGCCTTGCATTATCTTGTGGTGATGCTGTTTTGTAGTTGCTTGTTATTTGTTTAATCTAAGTATGGAACCAAGTACCACATATGAAACACTGCAGGACAATGCTCTCATAAGTTATCACAAACATGGCAGCAACTTAATTCTTTACTCATAATTTGATAGCAGAACTCATTTTCTTAACACTTTTCAGTAACATAATGTTCAAAAAAAATTGCAGCATGCTTCTGTTTGCACATGTGCTACGAAAATATACCTTAATCTTCAAACTATTCACTGCAGGCTAACTTACCAAAAGAGATATCTACCTGAATATGATGAGTGCCAGAGAACCAAAGGTAAAGCCTGGAAGAGCAACGGTAGATTATCTGAGGATTTACTCTCCGAGGTGAAAACCTTTGGTCTGGTCTTCACTGGTTGGATCATGGCAATGGCGGTGCGTGTGCGTATCGAGTCCTTCTTGGAGGCGTTGTCATTGGAGAGCTTTTATCGTGGTCCAAGTGTTGCTATGATGGTGGATAGCCTTGAAGACAATATTGCGTGATGTAGTTTGCCGAGACGGTTCATTTGTCTTTTCTTGTGTGTGTGTGTTTGGTGTGTACACCCTAAATTGTAGAGAGGCGAGTCTTCTTAGTATAATTGTATCACCTTGATGTAATTTACTAAGATTAATAAAAGCTTCCTTTATCGAAAAAATCTACACGTTTCTGGGTTAGGTGGCCTTGAAGAAAATTTATCACATGGTGAAACTTTTCTTTGGTTTGCCCTTCTGTCCTTTTCTCACTTTTTGCAAATATTCATCCCTTGTAATCCAGAAGGTCCACTGCTGAGCTTGCTGGCGACTTCGTCTTTATTACTTTGACAGATATCTCAGGCAAATAAATGGGGGGTTTTCTATAGATTTCACATCGGTCTTGATTATTATGAGTGCATCTCAAGCATATTCTTCATTATGATTTGATATCACGAAAAAGAATAGTTGTTGAATTGCGGTTTTTATGCTGACTTCATCAGGTATTTTGTCTAACGTTGGCCTTTTAGATGTGGTGGTGCTGAATCGGTTCTAGGTAACTCAATCTAAAATTCTAAATGAAATAAACTTGCTCAAGTGACTGTAGGGATTTCAACTGCTACATTATATGTTGTAGCTTTGTTCTACTTTCATTTACTTATGGACGTTAAGGAATAAATTTGGCTTTGATTAAATGTGATATCTACATCATTCACATATACTTAGGACAATGAAATTCTATGAAAATGATAATTCAGGTGGGCTCAATTATTGAACTGGGAAGGTCCTATCAAGCATATAATGTGATGCCAGCACTATAATGTGATGCCAGCACTAAGAAAAGTTTTGAGGAGATATGGTGCTTAAGGTCATGTAAGCACATATGGTGGTGGTGATGGTGTCATCCACAAGGTACTTTTTTGCTTTGCTGCTAATCTTTATCAATATTTGAAGCTAAACTTAGTTTCTGCTGTTTGCTCTTATAGAAGAGCATCATTTGGAAAATTTTCATGGGTTGTAGGCTTACAGTTTCTTTAGGTGTTGCAACCTTTGAGCCCTTGATTGTTGTCAACAGCTTGCAGTACAGTGCACTATGACGAGAAGCTGTATAACTCACAAGCTGCTGTCGGGTCTGGATTGGTTTTGCATCGGTCATCAATGACATAACTGAACTATGGAACCAATGAGGATATCCAGCTGCTCCCAGTACAGCTGCGCCATTGTGCCTTTGTGCACTGTTGCAATGGTTGATGGCTTGATGTAATGTGAACGAAAATTTGGATACCAGGTTCATCCTGTTGTATAAATTTCTGGCGGATCACATTTCTAAACTGCTAACTGGAAGTTGGATTGTACATATGTTTGGGGCAGGCGAAATGAACGACCTCTGAAAAAGGCCAACACGAATTGTTGGATGTGTAGTTGATTGTTCAAACGTATGTCTGAGTCTGACGATGATGACCCGGACTTCTATACATAGCGGCGTAATGAAGATCATTTTGTTTTGTGATACGGATGTTCCTTCTCGAACAATCTCGTACCAGGTCTCAGTCCAGAGCGGGAATTCGTGGAGGACGTCGTCGGGAATCGACGGCGACCTATGATCGGATTTGGCTAACGGCGCCACCGGCCAGTTGACGTTGGCAGCGTCTACTAGGTAATTTTCTTGGCAATCAAGCTTCCCTTCTAGCTTTGTTATTTCTCTTATTTATAAGGTGCCCAACCGGCTTACAATCCTAACCGAATCATAAAAGGATCAAGATCCTCTAAACCGTAACATAAAAAGGACAAGAGTCTAAAGGAAAGAAGGATAAATTTCTAAGGAAAGATAAGATTTTGCCTAACTAATTTATGCCCGACGGCCCCGGTTGGATCGGCCAATCTTTTCGCTTACTGCCACGGACATATATGCGGTCCGTAGTCAGAATAATACTTCCTCGACCAAGCTTGTCCTCAAGCTTGAAATCAGGGTAAGTGCGGCGCAAAACAATAGCATCCATCCAAGTTGCATTCTCTTCTGGTTCACCCTTCCAATGCACCAAAAATTGTCGGTGCCCTCAGAGGAACCATTCTTTGCGAAGCGGTAAGGCTCCGACTGACTCATGGAATCGGCCGAAGTGGTATCTTCAGGTAATGGAGGTGGCGCAGCTGGTGGTGTTCCTTGGAACGTCTTCAGGAGAGACACATGGAAGACATTATGAAGACGAGTGTCACTCGGAAGCTCCAGCCGATACGCAACTGCTCCCACTCGGCTGATCACTTTATAAGGTCCAAAGAAGCGAGGAGAGAGTTTATGGGGAGCCGCTGGACGGAGAGATAACTGCCGGTGTCGCTGTACATGAAGCCAAACCCAGTCCCCTATTGCAAATTCCACTTCCCAATGATGCTCATCATAGACCTTCTTCATGCGATTCTGAGCATTAAGCAGATGCTGCCTCGCCTGTGCCAATAGAGCATCCCGATCAACCAATTGACAATCCACCGCAGCAATCGAGGTTGAACCTTCAGTATATGGGAGCAAGTCAAGGAGGCGACCATAGACCAACTCGAAGGGAGTGAGACGAAGGGCGGAGTGATAAGATGAGTTATAGCAGAACTCGGCCCATGGCAGCCACCGGACCCAGGAGGAGGGGTTATCGGCAGCTAAGCAGCGAAGGTACATTTCCACCGTCCTGTTCACCACTGTCTCGCCATCCGTTTGCGGGTGGTATGCGGTTGAGGTCAACAGCTTTATCCCGCAACGCTTGAAGAGGCTTTGCCAAAAGCGCTAGTAAACACAGGGTCACGATCCGAGACAATTGATTCTGGCATCCCATGCAAGCGGACCACCTGGTCGAAGAAAAGATCGGCAACCACCGGGCGTAAGTAGGACGCTGAGGGCGATGAAATGGTCAGATTTAGAAAGACGATCCACCACCACTAGAATTGCTGATTTGCCTGCGGACTTGGGAAGGGCAACTATGAAATCCATGGAAACATCGGCCCACACCTGTTGGGGAATAGGGAGGGGCTGCAATAGACCTGCTGGAGCCAAAGTACTTGCCTTGTGGGCCTGGCAAATTAAGCATTGCCGAATATACTCCTCCACCGACTGACGAAGTCCTGTCCAATAAAAATGCTGCTTGACACGATGGACCGTTTTGTGTACTCCTTCATGCGTCAGGTCGTGAAAAGCTGCTACAATGGATGGCCGGAGAGGAGACTGAGCGGGGACCACCACCCGGCCTGAGCGGTATAGTAATCCCTCCTGGGTGGTCCAAGTCGAACTGGGCGGTGGTAGAGCGGCACTGTTCTCCGTCGTGGTGAAGCGTGGCGGCGGAGCTTCGGCGATCTCGCCAATCTCGGATCGGCGCGAGGGCAAGATACCAAGTGTCCTGCATGAACCGATCGGCATGGAGAGAGCACTACAACTGGCTGGGCTATCGAAGGCCCGGGATAAGGCATCGGCCGCCCGGTTAGTGCGCCCCGGCTTATATTCCACACGAAAATCAAACCCCATGAGCTTGCTGACCCAATGCTGTTGCGGGGGCGTGACCAAGGCCTGTTCCAACAGATATTTAAGACTAGCATGGTCCGTCCGCACCACAAACATCCGTCCCCATAAGTAAGGTCTCCAATGGCGAATAGCCTTCGAAAGTCCAATGAGCTCGCGCCATATGCGCCACCTTGACATGACGGCCATGAAGTCGGCGATCAGAAATGCCATCGATGACCCTCCTGCTGCAACACGGCACCCACCCCACGGCTAGAAGCATCACACTCCACAATGAACGGAAGGTCGAAGTTGGGCAGACTAAGCACGGGAGCTGCCTGGAGCGCCGCTTTGAGTTGCTGGAAGGCAGTCTCGGCTGCTGCAGTCCACACAAAGGCCTGACGCCGAAGGAGGTTGGTCAGGGGCTCGGCGATGTTGGCATAATGGGCAATGAAGCGGCGGTAGTACCCGGCGAGGCCCAGGAAACTCCGGACGGCCGAGGCTGATGTAGGCACCTGCCACGCCGTGACGTCCTGCACCTTGCCAGGGTCGGCTGCCACGCCATGACCCGAAATAATGTGGCCAAGATACTTCACCTCCCCGCATGCAAAGGCGCACTTCTTTTGCTTCAAATAGAGCTGGTGATGGCGTAGACGCTCCAGAACTAGCCGAAGGTGGGAGAGATGGTCCTCCCTTGTTGGACTGTACACAAGGATGTCGTCGAAGAAGACCAGGACAAATTTCCGGAGGAAGTCATTAAGCACTTCATTCATAAGAGCCTGAAAAGTGGACGGGGCGTTGCATAAACCAAAAGCCATCACCAGGGATTCATAGTGACCGTGGTGTGTGCGGAAAGCCGTCTTCTCAATGTCCTCCTCTCGCATTCTGACTTGGTGGTAACCGGACCGAAGGTCGAGCTTGGAGAAAAATTGAGCGCCGTGCAACTCATCGAGGAGTTCCTCGACCACCGGAATAGGGAATTTGTCTTTGATGGTCCTCTGGTTGAGTTCACGGTAGTCTACACAAAACCGCCACGTTCCATCCTCCTTCACCAATAAGACCGGCGATGAAAATGGCGATCTACTAGGCCGAATGATTCCCTGGGCCAGCATCTCCGCACACTGTTTCTCGATCTCATCCTTTTGACGGTAGGGATAACGGTAGGGTCGCACCACCACTGGATTCGTCCCCTCAGCCAGCACAATACGGTGATCGCAATGCCGTGAGGGTGGTAGGCCTTGTGGTTCCTGAAAAAGAGCCTTGAACTCGGTCAAAGTGCCTCCATCGCGGATCGTGTTCCTCCATCTCAAACACGCTACTGCTTCGCCGTAAGTGGCCATGAAGGAAACCATGTCACCACCAACCCAAATGTCATCTTGAGAGAATCAAAGTTCCAAAGGATATCTCCTAGTGTCTGGAGCCATCGCACTTCCAAAACGACGCCAAACCCTCAAGAGGGATGACAAGAAAGGGCGCCACGAATTTATGGGGCCCTACCGAGAAGTCACTGCTCGCCACCCGCCCTAGGCAAGGCAGCTCTTCACCGTTGGCCACACACGCGCGCACCTTCTGGGAGCCTCCCGACTTCTGGCACACACCAATCACCGCTGCTGCGTAGCTGCTTAGGAAGTTGTGCGTACTGCCGCTGTCTACTAGCCCCAAGAGTTGCCGACCTGCCATTGTCAGGGTCACCTGCATCGTTTTGCCTCCTTTTGGCCCTTTTACCGCCATAGCAGAGAGTGCAGCAGCCTCTTCTTCCTCCTCTAGGACTTCCTCTTCTTCCCCCTCACCTTCATTCACCACTTCACACAGAAACAAACGTTTGCACTGATGCCCCCGTGAGAAGGCCTCATCACAATTGAAGCAGAGTCCTTTTGCCCTCCGCTCGGCCATCTCATCCGGCGTGAGGCGTCGGCGGTACGGGGATGATGCCGCAGAAGACATTTGGGAGCCCACCGGTAGTGCGCGCCCTCCCGGCGCACGTAACGTCGTGGCCGCGGTCGATGCGCCGCGTGGTGTGGCTGCAGCTGTCGCAGTCGACGCGGAAGGAAGTGAGGGCGGAGGTCGCCCTGTCCCTCCCACCAGGCCGCCACTCCCATAGGATGGCGCGGGCCCTCCCTGGCCTCTGCCAAACGATGGTCTCGGGCGGTGAAGGCAGGATTGTGCCGCCTTTGCAAGCCAGACTTCTTCCCGTCGCTCCGCTTCCCTTGCCAGTCCTACCGCGTCGGCGAGATCCCGGGGCCGGTCCCGACGCACCTCCGCAGACAACGTGGCCGCTAGCCCGGCGGTGAACAACTCCACTCGATCAGCCTTCTTCAATCCTGAGGTACGAGCGAGGAGACGCTGGAAATCCCGCGCGTAAACCTCGACCCTGTTTTCCCCCTGTTTCAAGTTGGAGAGATCGCCCAGAGGTCCTGAAGAAGAATACCGAGCGAACCTTTGAAGGAAAGTTTCGAAGAACTCTTCCCATCTGATGTTGTCGTCTTCCAATTCCCAATTGTCCAAGACTTCCTGCGCTTCCCCTCTCAGATGAGCACCGGCCATCTTCACGTACTCGACCAACTGTAGAGCTTTCCGCTCGTTCGACCGCTTGAGCCACAGCAGGGGGTCCTCTGTTCCATCGTAAGTCGGAAGTTCATACCGCGGTGCTCGGGGAGCCCACCGGCGATCGAGATGACCACCTGGTGCCTGCGTGCGTTCCCCCGTATTGATGTCCGCCTCGCTGTCCTCCCCTTCCACATGCTCGGCGCGATGTCCTGGAGCTCGCGCTCCGCTTCTAGCCGTCCCTGGTGTGTTACCTTCGACCGGTCTCTTGCCTAGGAGACGGATCAGGTCGTCCATCCTCTTGTCCAATTTGTTTTCCAATGCAGCAATTCTGGATTCCATCGCCTTTTCCTTCTGCTCCATGAGGACGTGCAGTTCTGCCATCCCCTTCTCAACTCCAGCGATGCGATCTTCAGGGTGGACCATGGATGAATCGCTTGGCTCTGATACCAGTTGATACGGATGTTCCTCCTCGAACAATCTCGTACCAGGTCTCAGTCCAGAGCGGGAATTCGTGGAGGACGTCGTCGGGAATCGACGGCGACCT
The DNA here is from genome assembly GCA_036346375.1 of Guadua angustifolia. Lineage (NCBI taxonomy): Eukaryota > Viridiplantae > Streptophyta > Magnoliopsida > Poales > Poaceae > Guadua > Guadua angustifolia. The sequence continues at coordinate 33,253,408 of CM070509.1, read as the reverse complement.
ATGATCGGATTTGGCTAACAATACACCGCCATTGGCGTTAGCGGCGTCTACTAGGTAATTTTCTTGGCAATCAAGCTTCCCATCCAGCTTTGTTATTTCTCTTATTTATAAGGTGCCCAACCGGCTTACAATCCTAACCGAATCATAAAAAGATCAAGATCCTCTAAACCGTAACATAAAAAGGACAAGAGTCTAAAGGAAAGAAGGATAAATTTCTAAGGAAAGATAAGATTTTGCCTAACTAATTTATGCCTGATTTGGCCCGGTTGGACCGGCCAATCCTTCTGGCTTACGGCGCCGGACATATATGCGGTCCGTAGCCGTAACAATTTGTTTGTGTAAAACCAGAAGTCCTTGTAAGCGTATCCTTTGTAACTTTGATTGGAGGAAATTTGCTTACTATATCTGGGTATGTAGGAGATGGTTTATGGCTAAACAATAATATCACGGAACTTCTTTCCGGGCTTCTCGTGGGCTATTGTATTCATCCTTACGACTTAAAATTCATATTTTTCATTTGCAAAGGCATACCACCACAGGTGAAGGAGTTTGGATCTTAGGCAAGAGCTATTGTAGCCTTCCCCGTCAAGGTGGGGTGTATAAACCTTCCAAACAAGATCTAAAATCTCGACTCATCTACAGAGATCTCGATCGGGATTAGACCTCCCAAACAAGACCTAAAATCTAGCTTTGCCAAGTTAGTTTACCCAACCGAGCGAGAAAATGCTTGCCAACGAGGGAGAGCGAAAACGGCTCTCCTCCGGCGGCAATCTCGGATTTCTGCGCTGCTAGCTCACGAGATCGCTTCTCTCGTATCAAACACCAATTATGTTATTAGAGAGGTGAAAAACCTTTCTTCTAGTCACGCTTTCGATCGAGTTGCTCCTCCTGCTTCAGATTTCGATTTTTGCGCACCGCTCATCCGCCTTTGCCTCAACTGATGTCCGTCTTTCTTCCGTTTGACCATCGCATTTGTTCCCGGCTCCGGCTGCCGTTCAATCTTCGATGCCCGCCTGTCGTTCAAAGCTTCCTTTGTTGTTGGATCGTTGATTTGCCCTCCAATTGCTCTTTCTCTGATAGGAAGCTGAGTTTCAGTTGTACGTTTTCAAAGCAATTGAACCAAACGCGTGGCGTGGCCTTGCTAGTGTGGGCATAGCTGCCTCAAATGGGACAAGCAACCAAACGTATGTACCTGTCCTGTACCCAAACAGATCAAGCATTCAATAAGAATAAATACTGGTACGGATTGATGCTGTAAAATATTGGAGACACAAATTTAACGTGAAAAACCTTTGTGAGAAAAAAACCATGAATAGCAATCCACTATAATGCTTCGAGATCACAAATACAGGGAGTTGACTTATATAGCCAAAAAATTCTAGTTGTAGAAGATTTAACTCCTAACAAACTATAGATAGAATCAAAAGATATGACAGTTAAAGATATTGAATTATCTCCGATAAACCTCTCCTTAACTCAAAATCTATAATGAAATTATTTCCAAAAACCCTAATGTAATTAAGCAAATGAATACAAGTGCGTTAAAAGTCAAAAGGACTGTTTAACAAGGAAGATTGGAATAGTCAAGCCAAACACTTGTAGTAAAAAAAACCTCAATGGGTATGAAAAACTGGGACGGTCTTATCCAAACACTTCTCACGAAGCAAAATTGAGTAAACCACCAGTAGGCCGAGAGAAAGACTGGAATAGTCAATCCAAGTACAGAGCTATAACAAAGCAGACGAAAAATTTGGGTCTTCAAGAATTCATAACCCCAATAAAATCTGAGTCTGTGCAACTACCCTCTTAAAACAAACGCTCAATCATCAAATGGCATAAACCAAGATATCACCTAAAGTGCTGGGTAGATAGTGCAGAATTCATAACATGGATTTTTGGAATGCTCCATCTGGAACATAAAATTTAGCAAACTGCCTACTGAAAATCCATAATATGGTTAAAACTACTCCTCTCAAAATTGTCGTGCTGTCAATGGAATATAAATTACGGTAGACCTCTCATATTGAGCAAAAAGAACGTTGTAGTATCCACGCAGAAACAAACTCCTTACACTTCAAACCATCATCTGAAACTGACATTAAAGCAAAACTTTCACTAGAAAAACTCTGATGAGTATAATGCTACCATCAGAGTGTCGTTGAATTCCAAATTAACGTTGGCAAAACTTTCATAATGGTCAACATATCCAAACGGTGAATAAAACATCAAAATAATGGTGATAAAACACCAAATTCCAATAAACGGTGATGAAACACCAAATACAGTTGTCTTCTCAACTGATATTTTTTCTCCAAAGTCAACGATGAAACGTCAAATAAATCTCTAAGAATCCGCCAATAATAAATCGACAACGAAACGTCAAATAAATCTCCAGTGATAAATTCCGCCTGAATTGTAAAAAACTCTGCCAAGAATATGCATAAAAGCATTAATTGCAATAAATGAAATCCACTAATAATATGAGCAAAAAATAATAGGCATGAAAACCTGAGCTGTACATGAATATCCTGTCAACAACGAACACAAAATAGGGATAAAAGCCTAATTTTGCAATAATGAGATCCACCGATAATAGCCGTGAAAGCCGCGCTTGTAGAGTCCAGAACTTAGGCGACTGAAAAAAATTTCAAGATAGAGAGCCCAGTATCTCCACTCTTTTATGGATGAAACTGAACTGCATGAATGTAGCTCATTGAGATACTCCCTCCATTCCAAAATATAGGGCATATTAGAATTCAGAAAAGTCAAATTACATAAATTTTGACCAAGAATTAGTCAAATTATGTGTATGTTTAATTTACAAAAGATGTATCAATTGATTCATATTTCACTTACCTTTCAATTATTGTTGGTTTCATAACAATTCATAATATATTATTATAGAAATTAATGGTCAAAATTTACTTCAAAAGACTTTTTTGAATTCTAATACACCCTATATTTTGGAATGGAGGGAGTAGATGATATGAAGCTCTCGCCGTCGTTGCATAATGACGGAATCCAGTCTCTATTAGCATCTGAAGGCAGAGCATGATAAGAGTCAGGGGCGGAGTTGTAGTCAGAGCGTGGGTGGGCTGAAGCCCCACCCGTGGCCCAGTAAATCTCTTATACTCTCTCTCAAATAGGTCCAATAAAACAGTCTAGTGTCAGTCTGGCAGTCTCTCAATTCTCTTATCCTTTGTATTGTTACACACTTACATTATATGTGAGTGTTAAACAAATGTTTGCAAACTTATTTGAACATGGTTAGCTTGTTAGGTTTTCGATGTCTTAGTCTTAGGCCTCATCGTTCCAATTTTCCGGATACGCCTCTGATACGAGTGACCTGCGGATGTATTCGCGGAGCGCGTCGGCCATGGCGGTGTGGGCGAGGACGTCCATGGCGGAGACTCAGTCGGGTGGGGCGGCCGCACAGTTGGCGCAAGGCGACCGAGCGCAGATTGAGGACAACCGACGGGAGGCTAGCTCGGGCCAGAGGCCGAGCAGATGGGCGTCGGTGGTTGAGCCGCGAGGGAGAGGCTGAGGCGAGCGAGGAAAACGGTGGGCCGGCGAACCCGATGCGACGGAGCGGCGCGGTGGTCCGCGGGAGGTGGTCCGTGCCAGAGGAGATCGACGTAGCTTCGTCTTCCGGTCGAAGCACAAAGGCACGGTAGGGCGAGCGGCCGGCGCAAGCGGAGGACAACGCAGATGCGCAATGAAGCCGGCAGTGCAGATCGAAACCCAGGTATGCTCTGATGGTGCCGTAGGGCACGGCGGTGGAGGCCTGCGCAGAGCTAAGGCGGACAGGCCTGCGGTTGATGGGATCAAAGTAGCGAAGCAGAGGTAGACAGATCGGCGGAGGCGGCGGTGCCGTGCGGTCGTGCGGATTGATGAACCCTAGCTCTGATATCACTTGTTAGGGTTCTAATACCACTTATTAGGGATAGATATACGGTAAAATATTGGAGACATAGATTTAATGTGGAAAAATCATTGCGAAAAAAAAATCACGGGAAGTAATCCACTATAATGCTTCAAGATTACAAGTACAAAAGGTTGGCTTATATAGCCAAAGAGTCCTAGTTATAGAAGACTTGATTCCTAACAAATTATGAATAGAATCAAAAGATATGGCAGTTAGAGATATTGAGTTATTTACAACAAATACAACGTACTCTATCCATTCAAAAATATAAAATATATTTTGACTTTACATAAAAATTAAGATTGGAATGAAATTAGGAATGATATAAGTAAAAATAACTTGCATATCCTATTTAATTGTCTTGGAAGATGAGAGAAAATAGTTTTTATATGGTGGTAATGAATAAATGTATGTAGTTGAGAGAGAATAAATAAGAGTATAGCAGGAAAAACTTTATTAAATCTATATGGAAGCTTTATATTTTTGAACAAAATTATTCAAAGTATATATACTATATATTACAGAGCTTGGGATTGCCGGCTCAATGGCTATGCCAGGTGTCCCTCCTCGCGAATAGGCCCTCCGAAAAATTGAAAATCGCGTTTAGGTCCTATCGGCGGTTCTTAAAAAAAATAGACCCGAAAAATATCAAAATTACATTTAGGTTCCTCCGTGGTTTACATTAAGGTCCTCTTCGTGGTTTTTAGTGGAACGGACCCTTGGGAAAAAATATTGATTTCTAAAAAAAAAACACAGATTCGTCGAAGGTTTATAGCAGCCCACGGATTCACCGACGGGTTTGAGCGACCTTTAAAAAAAGGAAATACAAAAAAAAATAAGCCCGCGCTTTTCTCCAAAAAAACAGAGATTCAACCGCGACTTTCTCAAAAAAAAAAAGGTTCGTCGAAGGTTTATAGTAGCCCATATATTCGCCGACGTATCCTAGCTGTGGTTTTCTAAAAAAAACACGGATTCGTCGAAGATTTATGGCAGCCCATAGATTCGCCAACGGATCCTAATGACCCTTTTTAAAAAAAATACGAAAACAAAAAATACGACCAGATTTTCCAAATTATGTAAAAAAAAGAAGTCGCGGTTTTCTAAAAAAAACAAAGATTCGTCGAAGGTCTATAGCAGCCCATAGGTTCGCCGACGGGTCCTAACACAAAAAAATAAAAATACAAACAAGATTACATTTATATCTGACGAATATTCATACCAGGGGCACCCCACAGCAAGGTAATACATCTATTTCAAGATCGTCTATCTCTCAGTCGTTCGCACGTGGCGGCAAGACTGGAGGCGATGCAGAGCGCTGAAGGGGGTAATACCAAAGTCTCTGTCTCTCACAGATGGGATTATCCCTAAATATCAGCTGGAACACCAGACAATCTGATTTGGGCCCAGCTTTAAGCCCAACGGGGGGCCACGAAAAACCCTCAGCCTCGTTCAAGGCCCACCAGGGGCGGTCCGACCTGGCCTCGGGTCGGACGCCCCCGCAGGATCCGACCTAGCCACGGGTTGGACGTTCCCGCAGGCTCCGACTTGAACTCAGGTTGGATCCCGGACGAGCTTCGGCTCAGCCACCTTCGCCACGTCGCCGGTCGACTCCGAATTGGTCGCCTGCCCCATGGACACGACGGCCATGCTGGGACAGGTGACTCCTTCCCAAGGTGGCTGGGAGGCCGCCGAAGTCAAAGCACCGGTCGCTTCGCCCCATCATGAGCGGTGGGAAGACGCGCTCCCTCCCGAGGCGGCGCTAGGGCTTATCATGACGATGTCAACATCTGACAGGCGTGCAGAGGGCAGGTGCGCACCTTCCCGATGGAACGCTGTACGTTGTGTCTACCAACCCGGCATGGGGCAACAGAGACCTGTCAGTCATCAAGACCGAAGACTAGGGACTCCCAGGCGTAGCGTACCCCTACCTTTTTCCTCCAAACTCCCGTGTAACCTGCCCCCTGCGTCTATATAAAGGGAGGCAGGACCCACAGGGAAGGGGGATCGCCACTCTTCCTCTAATTTGTATTCGCACCCACGCTCACGGTGGCTTGCGCACTCGAGCCATCCGACCTAGGCAAACACATCCGACTCCCAGCGTGCCAAAGATACAGACAAACATTTCCGAGCTCCTCCACTCGGACAAACGCTGAGGGCCTGTCCTTAGCCCCCGCTTGTAATCCTGTGTAGTCCATTACACCCCGATCAATACAAATCCACCACACGAACTGGACATAGGGATGTTCGGCCCGAACCAGTATATATCTTGGGCTCCCTTCGTCTAACCATTTAAGGAGAGGGAGCGCGCGACCTCTATACTTACAAATTTACTTGCCGATCGTACTATGAAACGCTGACAGTTGGCGCGCCAGGCAGGGGCCTTCGCGCGCCATCATCTTCGTCTCCGGACTCCCAGTCACCTCCTTGATGGCCTTCTTCACCCGTGACGATGCGTTTCCGTCAGGGAGCTAGGTCCACTTCGGCTCCCTCAACTTCGTCGCCGCTCCGGCGGGAGAGCTCGTGCTCGTCCTCGCCACTTCCCAGGTCCAGGCCCTCACTAGGAGCTTGGACTCCGTCACCGACGCCTCCGGCGACCTCCGGCTCGAGACCCCCGCATGGACCTCGACGCCGGAGCCCGTTCGGCGCCACGCCGCTCCTGGTGGTGACATGCGGAAGCCCCTACAGGCACAGGCTTCCCCCCGCTGGCTCGCGACTGGTGGCGATGGCTGGCTATGCGCCAGCCTCCGTCCACGAGCTGTTGGAGGATTCCTCCAGTGACGATTCCAGCTCCGACGCGGAGCACACTACAGAAGACTTGTACTCTCGCAAGTGCAACATGGCGGGCTTGGCCGGTTCGGCCGCGACCCTCGTGAGTCCAGGAAACGCCGCCCGGTGCGCCAAGGCGCAAGAGGCGGAGCTGGGCCTCCGGGCTCGCCGCGCTAAGCTTCAGCAACAGCGCGAGCGGTTGGAGGCTCGGAAGACCCATGCTGGACAAACTCCCGGCTGACCTGGAGTGGCGCTAGCCCGAGCCCTCACACGCTGCCAGTCCAAAGATCGACACGAGGGGCCCGACGGTCTTCTTTTCTTCCTCGCGCCACTAAGATGTCGCCAAGCGAAGAATGTCGCTCATAAATCCCCGAGCCTGAAGACCCGGGAGCCAAGGCCGCGCACCAAAACCTCCAGGGGCTGGTAAAGCGTGCTGCCGTCCACAAACCTTCCGTCCAATTGGATTCGCCAACCGAGCAGCCGACCGACACACCGGGTGTGCCGCCCGATCACCGAATCAGCCGACGCGGGACCCCGGTCGAACCACAGCGTCTTGGTTGCCGACTCGACCGAAGGAGACCTTCGTCGACCGGGTGACTGACGGATCACCTCCCGCCGACCCGACCGAGGCTCGGTGCCTCACTCAGCGGGCGAAGTCCTTCGCCCTGGTCGAGAAGACTTCTACAAGAGGAGCCCTCGGGGTCCTCCGTGGCGCATTCGGAGGACCAAGGAAGCGGCTATCGCCGCATCCGTCTTTAACCTGCGCCACCACACTGCGCCACGGTGAAGTTAAGGCGATTCTATCCCGAAAACTCCCCCTTTATTCCTTTGTCTCCGGCAAGTCCTCCGAGTTCGAAGTGCGGCGTGTCGACCCCACCCTGGTCCTCATGCGCCGCTCGGAGGTTACATGCCCGCACACTTGCCCAAAACAGCGCCCCGATCGACCATTGCGACCACCATAGCGGCAACCCTTTCGGCCTAAGCGCTACGACCTACGCCCCCACGGCTACGGTTACGAAGTAGCACTTTGTGGCAAAAGGAAGTGCCCGCGTGGGGTGGTCCTTGGTCGATCCGGGGGACACCTTTGGGTTGTCAATACCGTTGCTATCCTTGCGTTTCCCTCGAAGTATCAGCGCTCCGACCTACGCTCGAACAACCCCAACGGTTCCTAAGAGCTACGGTCATTCGGCGAGTGCTCGTCACGGAGGGAAATGCAAGATATCAAACAAGGTATCCATAATATATTACATCATGCAAAAACAAAAGTCAGGCACAGGCGCCCGAAGGATCCTCAACCAGAGGCGTCAATGTCGTCCGAGCTATCACTGCTCGCAACGACGTCGCCCAGCCCCGCCACCTTCTTCGCCGCTACCCGCACTCTGGCACTCACCGGGTTTATGTCCCCTTTGATCCCAGCAACGGCTGCCATTGGGTCGAAGGAGGCGTCGCGGCTGGCGCAGCAGGTCAGCACATACTCCACCACGACGACGGTGACTTCCCACCCCTTGCGGGCGGAGCGCTCGCGCAAGGCGTGGGATAGGTCGGCCAAGGTATCGGCCACCTGGGTGAGGCCGAAGGCGTACCCCGACGAGGTACGGTCCAGCGGCTCGTTCAACCTAACCCCCAGTGGCTCCAAGCTCCTGCTCTCGAAGGCCGGGCGAAGCGTGGACAGGAGGGCCTCGCGTGAGGTCCAGCACTACGAGTGCAGCCTGTCCAGCTCTCCCCCGAAGTCCTCGGCCCGAGCCTGCAGCGTCGCCACATCCTGCTGTCATGGGCGAAGCTCCCCGGCGACCTCGGCCCGAGCCCGTTCGCGCAAGGCCTCAGCGTGCCATGAGCTCCTCCTCAACGGCCTGGACTCGAGCCCGCTACCACAGCACCTCCGCTTCTTGGGAGGCGGCCCTTGCGGCCTGGACGTCGAAGGAGGCCTTCAGCCTCTTCATTGCAGCCGCCAGATCCACCGCCCGTGCTCCCGTTGGGGGAGCGTTGGAGGCCGTTCCGGCCGCGTCCGCCTCCCCCCCAAGCCGGCCACTGGAGGGGCCACGAGCGGCTGCCGCGAACCCGAGCCAGAAGCACTGAGACAAAGAAGGAGCAACTCAACGTCAGCGAAACGAAATCGAGGCCATCTCAACTTCAGGCAAAGGAAACTCACTCCGGGCGGGGGATCCTAATGCGGAGGATTGACGAGGGGAGGGTGATCCTGCCCCTCGCCGAGGCAGTAGAGGGCCCAGCGTCGGTACGGGGCCTCTTGGCGTCGCAACCCCGTGGGCCCGCTGCAGTCTCCTGCTTCCCAGCCCTCCGGTCGTCACCGCCGTCTGTCATCTATCGTTCGAAACGCGAGAGCCTCTCCTTCTTGTGTTGCAGCGAGGCGCAGGGAGGCGAAGAGGCAAGGAAAACGGTAGGGCGCAACCACCCTCAGCCACTACATGCGATATTTATAGGAGCGGAGCGGTGTGGCCGAAGCAGGCGCTGCGTCGGGCAGGGAATCGCGCGCGCATTAACTCTGTGCCCGGCGCGACGGGATGCGCCCTTTCCACTCCCCCCGCTGCGCATTAAAATACGATGGGACGACGGGGGGTAGAAGGACGCCGCGTCAGACAGACCGCAGCGCGACCTCTCGATTTCGACTCCAGGGATGGACCGGCCGCACCGACATAACGAAGGCAAACCTACATGGGCCGCTGCGGCCCCAAGGTGGTGAAAGGCCCATTCGCTCGCCGTTCCGAGGGCTGAGCAACGGGCCTAACTGCCACGACGCCTCCGGCACACGGAATGAAAAGCTAAGGCAACTCTGTCCTTAAAGTTTTTTCTCGTTCCCACACGAATCTTCTATTCCCCCGAGTTCAAGCGCTGCGTGGCGACCACAGCATGGACACCACGCACCGCTCGGGGGCTACACGTTCACACACTTACACGGGTCGGCGACTCGACTGTCTGCTCGGTTCCCCCTAGCGGTAACCCTCTCAACCCAAGTGCTACGGCCTACGCCCCAGAGGCTACGGTTTCGAAGTAGCACTTTGCGGAAGAAGGAAGTGCCCGTGCGATGCGATCCACAGTTGGTCGGGAACACTCCTTTCCCGCGCTAAGTGCAGACGAACGATTTATACTCAAGTTCCTACACTCACACGGGTCGGTGACCCGAATGACTATTCGGTTCCCCATAGCGGTAACCCTCTCGACCCAAGTGCTACGGCCTACGCCCCAGCAGCTATGGTTTCGAAGTAGTGCTTCGTGGTAGAAGGAACCGCCCGTGTGGTACGATCCATAGCTGGTCGGGAACACTCCTTCCCCGTGTCGAGCACAAGCGAACATTTTGTTCCTTAAGGTGTTGACATACCGACCCACGCTTGCACAACCCCCGCAGTTTCTAAAGCTATGGTCGTCGAGTGTTCACCACCTCAGGGAAGTCCGAAGGATAAAGTCGGACCTACGGAATGGCCTGACTGGCCAAAACGATAAAACGAGCTTCGATTCATTACACGACGAGGCTCCCTACATTGCCAAAGGCAAAAATCTAACTTTTTTCCGCTCCCGGTGGAGGACGCTCTGCGGCGACATCCGACCGACGATCACTTCGGCGGCAAGGTCGATACCATCATAATGGGAGACGACGAAGACGAGAGCCGAAGAAGCTCCAAGGTTGATCCCCTCGAACGCTCGGCGTACTCCGGCACGCGGGCCAAGACGGCGGCAAGCAAGCTCGGACCTTGCATGGCAGTTCCGACCACTCGGTTACAGACCTCCTAGCCGACCCTCCGAAGGGTCGCCAGCTCGGCGGTCCGCTCGGACAGCTTCCGCTCCACCAGCCCCTTCGCCGACATTGTTGCTCCCGGCAACATGGCCGCCGCGTCGCGCTCCTCCACCGCCAGTTGCCGTGCCTCCACGGCGTCACAGAGATCCATTTCCAAATCTGCAAATCGAAGCAACATTAAAAAGCACGCCCGGCAAATCCTGGTCACGAAAGACCAGGCCAGCGTTGGGCTGCTTACTAGCCGAGCAAGCATCGGCCGAGCGGACGCCAGTCAAGCGGGCATTGTTTCGGTTGAAGCGTCGCATGTCCCATTAGAGTACCACGCCGCGCCGCTGGTGAGGCATATCGGTTCCCAATTATTTCTTTTCACATTTAATTGCCTCCACGTGCATTAAAATCCAACAGGAGGCGTCAGGACACCGCTCCGGGCGAGACGCCCCGCGACCTCTCGATCTCCGCCTCCGGGCCGTGTTGACTAGACCGAAACAGGTATGAAAAGCCCACCGAGCCGCCTCGGCCTCGAGGTGGCGAGAGGGCTCAGAAAGCCCACACCTAACGACTGGCCTAACGCTGCAGGTTCCGAAGGCCTAATCCACCAAGTGGATCTCAAGCCGCCCCAACAGGCAAATCGAGCAAGGGGCGAGCACCAGGCGAACCCCCAGTGGGTCTCTAGTTGGGTCGGCGGACGACCCAATCGCCTTAACTCGCGTCCGAGACCATACTTCACACTCTCCCGTGGAACCCATCGATGGGTGGCGGCGATTCGCGCCCGGTCATGGACGGCCGGTCCGATACGGGCTCGAGTAAAGAAAGGTTTTTTATGGGTCGCCCCCAGCGGGTCGGACACCCGTCGTAGGGATCATCCGCTCGAAGGTCGCGTGATCTCCAGGGCCCACTCGGATAACCCGTTAGTAGCTCCACGAGTACGGTGTTCAAACCAACGCATGGTAAACATGCGCTTGCTCACCCCCTCTAGGACCCATACCTACGGACGGGGCGTATCCGTGGGACAGACAGCGGCCACTCCTCTCGCAGATAGCCTCACCCGACGAGGACTCGGGACGGACGCCCTCCACCTAGCTTCGGCGTAAAACCAGCCCAGCAAACACGTCTAGCTACGACGTAAAACGAGCACCCGGAATCCGGAACCTCGCTGAGGCATCTGGACATCTACGCTGATCAAGGCCACGTCTAGCTCCGACGTAAAACGAGCACCCGGGATCCGGAACCTCGCTGAGGCATTCAGGCATCCCTACTGACCACGGCCGCATCCAGCTACGACGTAAAACGAGCATTCGGGAACCGAAACCTCGCTGAGGCATGCGGGCATCCCTGCCGACCACGGCCGCGTCCAGCTACGACATAAAACGAGCATTCGGGAACCGGAACCTCGTTGAGGTATTTGGGCATCCCTGCCGACCACGGCCGTGTCCAGCTACGACGTAAAACGAGCACTCGGAATCCAGAACCTCGTTGAGGCATCTAGACATCCATGCCGACTAAGGCCGCGTCTAGCTGCGACGAAAAAATAGCACTCGGATATCAGAACCTTATCAAAGGCATCTGGGCGTCCGCGCCAACTCAACCGGCGTCAGGGATCCCACCGACCCGGTGGGATGTTTCCCGACCGAACTAACCCCCCGACCAGCTCTCCGACCTACTAGGGGGCTCGGGGTCTACACCCACCGGGTGCGCTCGCGCGCACCCGGTCCAAGTCGGCAGACCAAGCCGGTCGGACTCCGCCAACCTGGCCATACGTTGCCCCAGAGAACCCGCTACTTCGTTACGAGATGCTATAACTGGTCTCCAAGAGATCGGGTCGACAAGAGTTCTCGACAAATGGAGGCTGGTAACATTCATATATATATATATATATATATATATATATATGAAGTGCGAGTTACATACAGTTGCTACTCGCACCGCAATGAAATGACTCGAAGACGTCAAGGTGGCCCAACGCTCTAGGCGCCGCGCGCACACCGAACCGCCTCGATGAGGGCGTCCCTCGCCTTGATGAGCTTCGGGACGGCGTCGATCAGCGTATCAACGGCAGCGACGTCACAGGCGGTGGCATCTTGCTCAGCCCATTCGGCCTGGCCCAGGGGCGCCGACGCATCGTCATCTCCGAAGCTGAACACCAGGGGAGAAGCCATGCGAAGAGCAAGTGTTGCAAAGCAATCGAAGACCCGGAAGGTGAATGGCTCCTCCGACTCCCGTAGCCGCGCCATTCTCGTATATATTCTCAAGGCGCGGAAGCCGAGCGGTTCCCGATCAATGGGGGCGCAAGAAGCCGAAGCGTCGCCATAAATACGAAGAAATCACGCCGCCGAAGACGATGGGTCGGTAATGGAACGCGCTGCGTTTGAGATGGCCCGCTGGCTATCGATTTAATATTCATACTAGGGGTACCCCACAGCAAGGTAATACATCTATTTCAAGATCGTTTATCTCTCAGTCGTTCGCACGTGGCGACAAGACTGGAGGCGATGCAGAGCGCTGAAGGTGGTATTACCAAAGTCTCTGTCCCTCATAGATGGGATTATTCCTAAATATCAGCTGGAACACCAGACAATCCGATTTGGGCCCGGCTCTAAGCCCAACAGGGGGCCACGAAAAACCCTCAGCCTTGTTCAAGGCCCACCAGGGGCGGTCCGACCTGGCCTCGGGTTGGACGCCCCCGCAGGCTCCGACCTAGCCACGGGTCGGACGTTCCCGCAGGCTCCGACTTGGCCTCAGGTCGGATCCCGGACGAGCTCCGGCTCAGCCACCTTCGCCACGTCGCCAGTCGACTCCGAATTGGTCGCCTACCCCATGGACACGACGGCCATGCTGGGACAGGTGACTCCTTCCCAAGGTGGCCGGGAGGCCGCCGAAGTCAAAGCACCGGTCGCTTCGCCCCATCATGAGCGGTGGGAAGACGCGCTCCCTCCCGAGGCGGCGCAAGGGCTCATCATGACGGCGTCAACATCTGACAGGCGTGCAGAGGGCAGGCGCGCACCTTCCCGACGGAACGCTGTACGTTGTGTCTACCAACCCGGCATGGGGCAACAGAGACCTGTCAGTCATCAAGACCGAAGACTAGGGACTCCCAGGCGTAGCGTACCCCTACCTTTTTCCTCCAAACTCCCGTGTAACTTGCCCCCTGCGTCTATATAAAGGGAGGCAGGACCCACAGGGAAGGGGGATCGCCACTCTTCCTCCAATTCGTATTCGCACCCACGCTCACGGTGGCTTGCGCACTCAAGCCATCCGACCTAGGCAAACACATCCGACTCCCAGTGTGCCAAAGATACAGACAAACATTTCCGAGCTCCTCCACTCGGACAAACACTGAGGGCCTGTCCTTAGCCCTCGCTTGTAATCCTGTGTAGTCCATTACACCCCGATTAATACAAATCCACCACACGAACTGGACGTAGGGATGTTCGGCCCGAACCAGTATACATCTTGGGCTTCCTTCGTCATTCAAGGAGAGAGAGCGCGCGGCCCCTATACTTACAAATTTACTTGCCAGTCGTACTACGAAACGCCGACAATATCCCTCCGCAGTTTTCTAAAAAAAACACAGATTCACCAATGATTTATAGCGGTCCACAGGTTCATCGACGGATCCTAGCGACCCTTTTTTTTAAAAAAAGAAGAAGATCGGAATTATGTAAAAAAACGAAAATACGTTTGTTTTTTCCCAAAAATAGAAACCGTAGATTCGCAGACGGTTTATATCAGTCCACATATTCGCTGATGGGTCCTAGCGGCCTATTTTTTTCAAAAAAGAAACACAATAAACCGAAATTACGCAAAAAAAACGAAAATATGTTTGGGTCCCTCTATGTTTTTTTCTAAAATAAAAACAGATTCACTGATGACTCTAGCAATCCAAAGATTCATTGCTAAAAGTCGAAAATTATGAAGGAATTATGAGAAAAAAAGAGAGAATACATTTAGATTCCTCTTCGTTTTTCTTTAAAAAAACATAGATTCACCGATGGCTCATAACAATCCAAAGATTCGCCGACGGCTTTTAGCAGCCCATTTTTTAAAAAAAAACAAGAAAATCAAGATTACCCAATTTTTTTACATAAATATCCGTCGAGCAAAATTTCACGCGAAGTAGCTTCGCGAACGAATTTCCCAAATTTCGCACGACACGTAATACGCGCTACGAAATTTTGCACGACGCGACGTAGCACGTGGCAGTGACTAGTAGACTCTATATTTCTGAACGTATGGAGTACATGAAATCGCTGGCAGCTCGTTGGAAAGTCTCAACCTCATAACCTATTCAGATGTCTACTAGTCAGTGTTCAAAAATTCGGTATTTGGCGGCGATATTGCGGTTGGCAGCTATAAAAGCAATGGATTCAGCTCTTGATGGCCTGTTTGGCGGTTGGGCCGAAATTACGGTCTTTGGCGGTCCTTGGCGGGCGTGGCGGCTAGCACAAAATTATGAGAGAGATCATTTTGATCTACTTTTTATATGACCTGATGACCATGATTGAAAGATTCACGTCGCCGCCTACAAAATAAGGTACACTAAGTCACTAACATAATACTTACTACTTAGTTTATTACTTGATTAATTGAGTAATATGTGTTCAACTATTTTAGTTTAATATTCTACTTTAATATTTGATGTCTTGCAATTTGCAAATAACTAGAAAAGAAAACTAAAAATTTTTATCCATAATAAAATCAATAATATATACGAATTATATTAATTCTCGGCCGTCGAGGATCAAAACACCGAGACCCGTAATTGCACCGCAAATACGATCTTGACGCTTGGCGGTGCCTAATAACCACCATAAATCCGTCGAGCAAACTCTTAAACACTGCTACTAGTTCACTTAAAATTTGTGCATTTGGGTAGGGAACAAACATACTCCACTTCGACGCATATTTTAGGTATTGATTACGATGTAGACAGTATTGCTCAGCTCTTTCGTGACAATTTCAGCACTATAAAATGTTTTGTGACTAGATCGTAGATTAGACAGAATTATATCGTTTCTGAATAGATGTTGTTTTAATATTATGCACTTCAACTAAGGAATAAGTAGAAATAATCAAATCGATCTTTTTCATTAACTTATTTATTGCCTCTCATAGTGTGTTACTTTATTCTACAATAATAAATAATATTGAAAATAATGAATAATAGAAATATGAAAAGAAAAAATAGTTAAAAGTTATTTTAAAATTCTAGAATGATATGTATTTAGTGACAAAATTTGGAAGCTAGAACTATATGTATCTAGGGTGTATTTGGTTGTTTGTACCAAGTGGTACATATATGAGATGGTTCAAGAAAAATATCAGATATGTGTTTGGTTGTTTGAATGGAACCATTCCATCCTGAACGGTGTGATACAAATTTGAGACATGTTTTCTATAGACACTGAATCATTCTATTTGTCCAAAACAATAAAACTAAATAATACAGAATTATCCAGTCCTATTCAACCTCATCCCACAAACTAAATACACCCTTAGAAACACTGTAGAGGTGTGTTGTGTCCAAATGGAGCAGAACACCTGTCAATGGTTCAAATAGCCCCCCGCACCGCTCATGTCCCGATCCGCTAACGATGTATCAACAGTGACAGCGACGAAAGGGTAATCCGTCACTAGTCGCCATTGCTATCGATCCACTGTCCGGCGCCACCACCTCCACCGCGGCGCGATCCTGGGAAAAAAAGAACACCCCGAAACATCCGTGAAACCGCCGTGAAAAGTCAATCCGAGTCCTGCCTGTCCTGTCCCAGCCCCCGCGTCAACCCCACCGTGCGCACGCGCTCTTCCACCGCGACACGCCTACGAATACCTCTTCTCTTCCCTCCTCCCCACGCGTCAAATCCACCGTCCCAACCCGCCTCGGCTCCTCACCTGCTCCTCCTCCCACGGTCCCACCTCCCCGGCTCCCCGCCCCGCGCGGTGCCGCAGAGAAGGAGGCCATGGGCGCCTCCTCCAGCCGCCGCCGCCGCGACGACTACTACCCGCCGCCGCCCCCGCCCCACCACTACTCCTACCCGCCGCTTCCCCCTCCACCACCGCACCACCACCACCACCACCACCACCACCCGCCGCCTCCCCCGCCGCCGCACCACCCCCACCGGCCTCCCCCGCCGCCGCCGCACCACGCGTCCTCCTCTTCCGCGTATTACTACCACCACCCCCCGCCGCCCCCGCCCGCCTACCACGGCCCGTGGCACCCCGCGCCCCAACCGCCTCAGCCGCAGCTGCCCGCGCTAATGGGGCCCCCGCCCGAGTTCGTGGGGCACCAGCAGGCGCGGAAGGTGAAGAACGACGTCAACCTGCATAAGGACACGATCCGGCTCGTACCCGACGCCGCCGACCCCGACCGCCGCCTCGTCGCCTTCACCTTTGACACCGTCACCGATGGCAGGTGAGGCTGAGTTGGTGTTAGATTTGTTTGCTGGTCTGAATTGTGTAGCTACTGCTTACTGGCATTTGAGCTGTAGGGTTTCGCTCATTGAGGGGACTAGAGAATAGAGTTTTAGGACAAGCTCTTCTTCAGATTTAGATACTATAATTTGGAGCTATGTGAAGTTGGAACTCTGTTTTGATTTAGCAAATTCTAGGTATCCAAGCAGCTGCTCCTCTTTACAATTGGGGGATAATGTTTCAATCTCATAAATCAGTAACTTGTCGCTCACCTTCATGCTAAATCTGAACCGGAGGGGGGATGAGGAGGAGGAGGAGGAGGAGGAGGAGGAGGAGGAGAGCTAAGCATTACTCTAGTAGTGTATGCTAAATCTGAAGCAAAGCCCTATAATGGGAGGAGTTATTTAAAACTTAAAAGCCATGGCATGAAGTCAAATGTTCCATCAAAGTGTATGTGAAAAATACGCATCACTTGCAATTGTAACACTACGAATGACTTGACATTTGATGCTCAACCCCAGCAAATCCTGCAATATCTCGTTCATGTTATTTCCACATTGCTCCTTTTGAACTACTGCAGCATGGATGGAACATTTTACAGTAGTTCAAATGAAGTGTTGACAAGTTATTAATAAAATATTTAGTAGGAAAAGTTATGGGCTTGTTTTGATCTTTGACCAAGTTGAGTGGTTAATTTCCATCTAACATCCTTATTATTTAGGGGCCATAATTTAACTTATCCTTGTCTTTTGCAGTGTAATTATATATTACTTTGCCAAGGAAGGAAAAGATTGTAGTTTTTCTTCAGTGTATCCTGAATTACAGAAACCAACAAAGATACCCTTCCAGAAAGGGTTGGCTCAAAAGTTTGTCCAGCCCTCTGGTTCCGGTGTTGATTTGGGATTCTTTTCTCTGGATGAGCTTTCAAATCATTCAGGGGAAGTATTCCCACTGGTAGTTTATGCAAAAGCTTGTCCATCTCTGGAGGAAGGTGATCAGCCAGTGAACTCCACTCGAGCACAAATTACTCTTGCTGTTATAGAGAAGCATAACAATGACCTTCAAGTCAAAGTTGTCAAGCAAATCTTGTGGATTGATGGAGTGCGATATGAGCTACAAGAAATTTTTGGGATTGTCAACTCCACGGAAGCTGATGTCTCCGGTGCTGATGATAATGACATGGGGAAAGAATGTGTCATCTGCTTGACAGAGCCAAGGGACACTGCTGTTTTTCCCTGTAGGCATTTGGTAAGTACATGATTCGCTGTAGCCTGTAGTTATACTTTTGCTTTTCCAGATCTAACTTACCTTAAAGTTGTCTGATTGGTCCTATCTTGTTCAGTGTATGTGCAGTGAATGTGCGAAAGCTCTGAGGTTTCAGTCAAATAAATGCCCCATATGCAGACAGCCTGTTGAGAAACTAATAGAGATCAAAGTTAGAAGTCCTGAGCCATAAAGAAGACTTTGCTGGTATGGTTGTTGCTGCATTCTATTGTTTCTTGTCCACAATCCTTTAAAATAGCATCAGTCTTCGAAGTGTATAGTTATGTTGATGGTTGTTTTCTAGTAATGAATTGTTAATGTCATCATTTGACACTTGAACTCTGCGTTGATCTTTCTGGTAGTTCTCTAGGCATAGCTAGAACAAGATTTCTGAAACCAAACCTTGACACGGTTTTGTACCTTGCCTTTAGTGAGCTAATTTTAACACTATGCATCTTTTTCTGTGGTGTCAACTTTATAGCTTGCTTGACACACTAGACTCGCGCTGTCCTTTTCAATTTATTCATTTAATGTCCTTACTTTGTCTCCTTAACATTTTTTACTCGGATCTTGCTAAACTGCTAAGTGTGTTGAAATTTGTGTCCAATCTATCCGGTAGCGTACCCTATTAGTTCCATGAGGGCTTAGCACATAGTACAAACAATGGCGGAATTAGAAAACTTTTAATGGGGGTGCACACTTTACATGTACAATTTTGAAATAATGTACAGTGTTTCTAGTCCTCTTTATGTTTCATCGATTTTACATTCACAAATCACAAAACTTTCTCAAATTTTCAATCACAGCGTTCCACAGACCCCAAATTGAAATTCCCAAAGCCAAATCAAGAAATCAATAAGAGGACTTGTGCTGTGTAAAACTAAGTTCGAGAGAATTGTGATTTGCCCTCTGCCCCTGCATCGACCCGTCTGGGAGTCTGGGCTCTGGCCCTCTTGTTTGTGGCTTGCAGAGCTTGCTTTTGGGCCACAGCTTGCTTATGGCTTGCTTGTCTCCTGTGTGAGGAGCCGCCCAGACTGTCCTCGGGTTATTCGAATGCCCGGTCGCCCTCATCGGATTTGGAGGCTAGCAACGGATCACCGATGGTGCTCACAGTGCTAACACCCAAGTCCAATTAGGACAACAATGAACCCATTCGAATAACTCGACAACAATCCCAGATTCCCCAGATGCAACCCGAACTCGCCAGATCGCCAAGATACCGGTTTCCATTGCCATATCAATTCAATTCGCATAAAGAGGGCCACGAACCCAAAACTTCACGACCAGACACGCAATGCGGAAGCACAACAAAACAACTAAAAACCAAAGCACAAAGGCAAACCAGACAACCACACAACAGACTCACAACTAAGACAACACACAAGGCTCTACTTAGACTCATAAAATCTACAAAATTTCGGCATGACGCCCCTAGAAGTAAGGACATCCACTCAGCAGACAGAAGAACAAATAACATATCCAAATATAGCACAACCACAATATAGCATCAGGATCAACACGAGTAGAAGCAACATACTAGACAAGCGATGAGCAAGGTCATACAACAAGGTTCAACACTAGAAATAGTCAAGTAATTAAACATAACCATGACATAGATTAGAAGGCTAGCTATACAACAAAATGAACATACATCCATCACATTAAACCAAAAATTATGACATCTCCTAAGTGTCACGCCTCAACACTTCCGCATTTACATCGTTGAGCTTAGTTTCTATTCGGTCCCGCCTAACACCGAGAAGCAATATGGATGAACTCACATCCATCGACGCCCTCACCGAAAACCACAAAGCGTAAGCATGAGTACGAAGGCACTCATAAGACTTACCCGTGGTCCATATATGACCGACTCGAAGGAATATGCATTTGGATGTAGCAAGGGATAAGCTTAAGGTAAAAGTGCATAAAAGCTTAACTTTGGTTCATTTTCACATTCAACTACTCAATTTACAAATTTTATAGCAGTTATGTACAGCACCTATTGCTAAAGTGAGAGCTGAATTTAAACATTTAAGAGAGCAAATAAAATCATGAACAAGTAACCACATCAAATATACCAACTAGTTTCAATTTAAGTTATTACTGCGTTGAAGTGTCAGATGATATAAGCGTGCTCATATCCGAGAGCGCGGCAATTCGAATCGCTTATTCACCCTGCAGGGGATCATCAATCGCACGACATGTGTCACAAGGAACCTCATGTCAACCCTCCTTCCATCCATATCTACTCGTTGAACCATCCTCATGCGGCCCGAGCACCTAGCAACCTACTCGAGCGGCTCAAGCCTCGCTTAGCCCTCAAGAGTAGACCTAGGCCTCGCCCTCAACCACGTCCAATCGCATGAGGGTATGACCCATCGAGTAGTATGCCATAAAAGGGTGGCTTACTGCACCATTATATCGCATGCGATCAACAAGGGTGCTCGATCAACATGGCAAACAACGGATCGGTCCTTAACCAACACAAAGTAGACTACAACATTTGAGTCTCCACACCCAAATGATCCAACCCTCTCGCCTTGGTCTCAAGTTTTTCCATTTCAAAGCATAATTATAACCAATTGCAACCCATTAGAGTGAAGTAATTAATCTCAAGTGATGGAACCATCCACCACTTGGCCCATACCCACATCTATGCAAACTAAGCATGGACACAATATAATTACCCATAAACTAGCTCAAGGAGGTGTTCAACAAGTATCAATGAGCGTGAATGCGAAGAAATAGGATCTAGCCCTATCCCACATTTCAATTCCTAATGCAAGACGTAATCATTCAATAAGTAGTTTATTCGCCAAAATACAATTATATATAAGGTTGAAAAATGCTTAGGTGCTTGCCTTGAGCTTCTGCCGGATTCTCAATAACAATTGGCTCTCCGGTACCCCCCTCGGTCACAGTCGCGTCACCCTCCGCGTGTTCGTTCTCTACACGATCACAATGCATATGAAATGAGATGCATGCAATGCATATGAAATGAAATGCTAGATGCATCACCATGGCAGTTTTCCAAAAGTGCAAACATTCAACTCAATTAAAGAATGAAAATGCAATTGTTAAACTCCACTTCTATTCTATAGCCAAAATCTGAAAACAACAAGCATACATCCCTAAACAGGCATAACTCTCGAATGCTTAATCTAAAAATTGATTTTTTGGACTATAAAAGACCACAAGAGGGTGATCTAACTTTACCATGCATCATAACATTCAGAATACAAATTTAAAGTTTGCAATAAAACTCTGAACTTCAGCCTCAAAGTCTGAATTTTTAGCAAAACTGAATTCAGGACAGCATTGACACAAATGGCCATAACTTTTTGATCACTTAATCAAATTGAGCAAACTTAGACTAAACGACCACAAGACATAGAACTACACCTGGATTTGGCCAATCACCCAGATTCTGCTAGAGAATTCCCGCCTGCCAGAACAGAGAACAGCTTTCAGAGTTTCAGAAATTTCAGAGTTTCAGAACAGTATGCACATATTTCATCATATAAATTGCTATACTTAATGGAATTGAGTAAAGGATGACATTTTTACAATCTACACGAAATTTCCTACAACTTCACAGGCAAAATTAAATTCTAATTCGGCCTATAACTAATTTTAATTCACAGCTCAAATTTCAGCTCCACATTTTCAGCATTTTCAGAGCAGCACGCACTAAAATCGACATAATTTTCATCTGGATTAACGAAATTGAGTGATTCCAGTTGGAGATGAAAGATAATTCCATTACCCACAACTTTCTCTACAGTGAACCTAGCCGGAAATGCTCAGAACTTTCTCAAATCAACCCGAAACAGTAGCTACGAAATCTGCTCGAAAATTCAGACTTTGCTCTAAACCCTAGATTGGTTATTCCTCCCAAAACTTGAATCTCCACTCATCCAAGCCCCCAAATCCACCATGGCTGCCCCCAAAACCAGAACAACCAACCAAACCCTAGGGAGAGGTCTTACCTTCAAGGGAGTGGAAGGGGAATGGAGGGGAGCTGCACTTGGAGGAGGGAGCTGCTGCTGCCTTGGAGGGATGGAGGCGCCACCAATGGAGCTGCAGGAGGGAGCACGACTGGGACAGCAGGGAGGAGGAAGGCTGCGTGGGGCTGCAGGAGGGAGAGCTTGAGGAGGCGCTTGGGAAGAAAGGAATGGATTCGGTTGCTTTGGGAAGAAAAGAAGTGCTGAATCGGTTTTGCTTGAGAAACAAATGAGGTGAGGCTGCTGGGAGGCTGACTTGGTGAGAAAAGAAATGAATTGGCTGGGAGGAGAAACCAGGAGAAAGAAATTGCTGCTTTGGTTGGCTGCACTACCATCCTTTGTATTTTGCTCACTTGACCCCACTAAAAACAAGAGTTAAATTGGCTAAGTCTCCAGAATTTTCAGCATAGGATTCAATTTTGACGCTAAGATTTTAATTAGTATTTGGCACTGGATTTTGGTTCAAACCCCACAATGCTGTAGAGAAGAGTTTCGAGTTTGTGACTAGCTAAACCGCACATTCTAACTCCTTATAGTTCTTAAGTTACAAGGCTCCAAACTTTGATGAAAACCATATTCGCACCCTGAAATTTCTAGCTCTTAATTTTTGTTAAGTTGGAAATTCTTAAGTGGCAAATTTGGGATAGATTCTGAAGTTAGCAGTGGACCTCAAATGCGGCCAAAAACCTGGTTGGCGCTAATGTCGACCGCATGAGCCGAATTCGAATTTGGGGCCATGACATCCTGCTATTGTATTGCGCCATGCCGCCGTATGCTTGACACCACACGGCGAGCCGCACGCCAAATCCTACACGGCAACGCTTGGCCACAGTGCATCGCGACACCTCGTCGTGCCAAATTGCCAGCACTCTCGCCCTGCGAGAGGGCTCCACGCACCTGTTGCGGCCACATGTCTAGCATCTAGGGCTTGTGTCGAGTCAAGTTGCTGCCTCACCGTTCGAGTATTCGAGCCATTGTCTCGGTCTTCCAATGCCTAAAGGGAAGAACCAGCGCTAAGCAGGCTACTAGTTCAAATCGTTCAACCAGTAGCCCACTAAGATATAGAATGGTCCAGGATAGAGCACATGCACAGAAAGGTGGTCTTATTCCTCCAAGCTGCAGCCACCATGTTCCACTTCCTTCACCCTACGATGCACCAAAGAAGAGCCGATCCCTATGAATTTTTCTAAATTTTAGGGGTGCCGGTGCATACCTGGCACCATTGCTAATTCCGCCTCTGAGGACAAAGCATAGCTACGTCCAGATTCACTATGAGCCCCTGCATACCACATACCAGATTCCTCGGCCTGGGCAAGATTCATGGTATGTGGTACACCATCATTGTGAAATTTGGGAGGAAAAGTGGCATACTGCGAGCCAGGCATGTATGTGTTCTAGATAACCATGGAGCAGAGGCATTGCTGCTCTGCTTAAGGTCAGCTCCCCTGCTGAGGTTAGTGGGTGAAAGATCTGTGAAGCTCACTAGCAGTTCTGGACCCAGGTTAAATGCTTCAAGGTCTTTTGTATAGACTTAATGCACCAGTAGACTTATTTTGTACCGAACTTCAAAGGTTTTTACCACCTAGTGGATGATGATGTGCAGTAAGTGGGTTCAGCTGTCATCAGAGTGTTATACATTCCCGATTGTGGCAAACCGTTATTGCTTAATATAAAAAATTAGGTGGAATGCTTTATGTTTTCCAGAGTGGGGACAAATGCATGAAAGATATAAGCCACTCAAAAGTTGGCGTTAGATCTGCCAGACCTGTTCACACCGGATTACGTTAATCTGTAATAACTAATAAGGTTTTGCCCATTTCTTTGTTAAGTACAGTGCTCATTTACTGACAATTGACTGTTTTAGTTTCCTTTGTTTTGGTTCTATTTGTGTTCGATCCTTCGGTGGATCTGAACTCTGAAGTATATACTGGAAGCAGTGAGTCTTTTAGTGTGTCAGTTACCAGTCAGAAAGGCAGCCACAATAAATCTTGATCAAAGAATATAACTGGCATATGTGATTAGTAGTTCGGTACCAGCGAAGTTATGGTTCCATTTATACATTCCCTACTCGGCACGCCGCAAATTGTACATGGAAAAAAAACAAATTTATCTTACTATAGCTCACATAAAGCAGAAACTGAGTAAATTTGAAGCATGCAAAAAAATTTATTCCTATTTGTTGTTTGTTGCTGCTTGCCAGTTTGCTCTACATGTCGAGGATCTGTGAATAATGAGCTGAAATGGTTTATGGGAAACTTCATCAGCTCCTGATGTTTCTTTTTGCTCCTGATAAACGGGCGAAGGTGCCTACTGCCTTTGTCTTTGGAATGTGAACTACGAAGTAATTTGTTGTGGTGTATAACATGTAAATAGTACAATCCATGTCCACAGACCACAGTGTACAGGTTATAAGCTATGAGTTTGGGCATGCAAACGCATAAGCAGAGTCAAGCACTGCTAAAGTTGGTTGTATCTGTGCATATATCTGCTATCCTGGATACGCAAAGTTCCTTACTTCCATGGTATTGAGATTTGGAACAAAGCATTGAGAAATTTATATCATATGTCCTTACATCGCGTACTTGTGCAACTATTCTGTTTTTAAAATTTTGTTTGTAGTAGTAGCACTGGTACAAAAGTTCAGGATAACCATCCCACCTTTTCCAAAGAAAACCTTGGGAAAGAACATAATTGCATGCATGTCCTTGGAATTCTCTAGATTAAAGACACATGACGGACTATGAAGATGAACAGCGTATCAACGTTTGGCAGCATCGCCGGAGCTAAAGGTGTGTTTTGGCAGGGATTTAGCTTCTTCAGATTCGTGAAACTGAAAATTCTAGCTTCATCAGATTCGTAAAGCTGAAGCTGTAAGTACATTAAGAGTGTTTAGATAGATCATCTTATTTACATTTTAGATTAAAAATATAAATTTAATTCATTTTATTTTAGCCTACAAGTTTCAGATTTTAGAAGAAACTAAAATCTAGAGCTTTATTAAACAGACCAATCGTGGTGTGAACCATATCCTCGTTGCCCAGCAGCAAGGGCTTCCTTAGCTCTTATGGATTGCTTGCTTGGAGCCGGAGGTTACGGGAGGTAGGAGTAAGGGGGCTGATCCTGGCTAATTCTAGATCATCCACTGTCGACGCAATCTGGCTGGAGATCCGCATTTAGTGTTGCGCGGCGTAAATTTAGTTTAGGATGTGAATGATATGGAAGAAGGGGAATACAAAAGTGTGCATAAAGAATTTGCGCAGCTTCCATGCGACAGCACAACAACAGTGGCAGAGACCAAGCATATTTGAAGAAATTGAAAAAGAATATTCTGAACACGTCTTCAGCCTAAAATGTAGGACTAAACCATAAACGATATAATATTTTGGTATGCAAATTTCTTTGGTTTGCCTATCTATTATGTAATTAAAAAAATAGAGAGTTTTGGACGACTAGATCTACGGCATGCTTGGCACATAACCCCCTTCTTCACCTCTTCCACTGCCACTGCGCTTATCGCACCGCTCAGGGCCCGCTGCCTTGTTGAAGTCGCCCCGGCGTCGGCGAAGGCCTAACGGCATGGCTTCGTAGCTGCAAGCCTAACTCTAGTAACTCAGCCTCTCTACGTACTTCTTCGTTGTCGATCTCCCCAATGCCATGTACCTCCGCCTTCCTCGTCATGTGGAGCACCGAAAAATAAATCCTATGATATTTGGATTCTGTACTGTACATCTGATGTCGAACCTTTCTCACCACCCTTTGTTGCTATTGGAGCCGTGACCACTCCCATCGACGTTGATCAACGGGGGTATAAATCTCAGCATCAATCCAACGATGAAAAATTCAAGCAATTATCCCAAAATTTTCGTTAGACCGGGATTTAGGAATTATGAATTTTTGTAATATCCAACGTCTTCACCCAAGCCCATGTGTCAGTCAACTTCCCAAAATTCTCCCAACAGCAACACTCAGGACAGGCTCGAGCTCGGTAAAAACTCGAGCCGAGTTCGAACGAGTTTGAGTTGGGGTCCAAGTCTGACCCAGGCTCAAACTCGGTTTGTTTTAAGCTCGAATAGGCTCGAGTTCCGCTCAAGTAAGTTTGGTTACGGTAAACAATTCAATATGCACTATTTTTTAACAACAAAATGCTCAAGTTTGAGCTCGGCTCGAGTAATCTTGGTAAGAGTTAACATATAATAATATTTAACAAGTAATTTGTAAATTTACTAAGCTCGGCTCGGTGAAACTCACAAGCTCAGAATCAAATTGAATTCGACTCATTTGAAACTCAAACCGAGCTTGAATCAAAGCATAGAGCGAATCGAGCTCGAATAGCTCGCAAACCTCAAGCTTGGTATATTACTAGATGAGTGACTGCGGCGTGCCACGCCGCAATCGCCACTTCTCCACGCGAGTAAATCAAGAAAACATGCGAACGGTTGAAAGGTTATAAGTGTAATTACACTCTTTTCTTGCATGTATTTGGGGTCCTTTCACAAAGGATCCGTGATTTTACTGAACCGAAAGGTCACTTTCATAAAAAACGGTTAAAAGGTGCTAAATATAATTACATATTTTTTCTGCATTTATCGGGGTTCTTTCACGAAGGATTCACAATTTCACTGAACCAAAAGGTTCTTTTCATAAAAAAGGGTTGAAATGACCTAAACATAATTACTGTTTTTTTGGGCCTTCCAGAGAGGGAGGATATATGGCCTAACTCCTTGGTCAGGAAACTTGCAAGCTTTAATAAATTAAGTATTTGTCACAATCATGCCCTACGTTGATTTCACTGTATTTGTCTGTAACCTCAAAAGTCTTTTATTTTAAGTCCATTAAAAGAATCAAAAGTACATTTATTGCAATGTTTTCACTCCATACTCCTATTCATACTCTGTAAGAAGTTAAGTGGTTGGTATGTCATTTAGTAATAGAAGTGTGTATAGTCATCTCTCATCATTTTTTTTTAAAAAATTACTGTTTCCTTATTGTATATATGTTGTGGACTATTGACAGATATTACGAAACAGAGGGGTATACAACTTAGCAATTCACTTGGGAAAAAAAGACACTCGCAAGTAAGATGTTATTACAACTAGATGCGTATGCACGTCGTGTCGATGTTATTACAACTAGATGCCTATACCCGGCGACACGCCGCGCCGCACAATGCTGGAGCTGCAGGACAGGAGGATCTAGAGGTCAGAGATGTAGAAACGACAACAGTTACTGAATCCCTTTGAAGGGACCTAGAAGAGAAAATTGGACACGGAACTGAAGCAAGTGAGGCTGAGTATGAGGCCTTGATAGGAGGACTTGAAATAGAATAATTATTGTTTTGAGATAAAATTAGGCAAATTTGGTTGTTGACAAAGAAGGATCGCAATCTGTCAATTGTACTAACAGCAGCTGACCTTTTGGCAGGCGAACCATTTCTCCAAGAGCATTGTCCCAGTTGACTTATGGTTTTCTGAGGCGCCCTTGGAGCTTCAAGAGCCTGAACAGAAAGGACAAAAGTTTTAGACATTCAGTGAATGTAATAAAAACTAAAAAGCAAATGTGATAATGAATTTTATATGTCCCTTACATATTAGTAGTAATAGAAGTCCTATGAAAAAAAACAGCACATTTATTGTTCTTGCCCGCTCTCCCAACTATGAGGCATGGAACAATTGAAATTGGCGTTATGTAAGTATGAAATGTCAACCTGTCAAGTAAACAAATGAGGAGGATGAAGAGAAATGGTATAATAGTGAACCATAGCCGGTAAATGAAATGTCAATGCTGCAAGGTAACTTTTAGACGTCTAGCCCTTGTCTTATGATCAGTTTTGACCGGGGACCTTTTGGTGCCATCTTTCCAATCCCTTGCAGAGGACTATCTCATGTCTTAGGGCATATGCAGCAAAATGATGTACTAAGTGTGCAGTGCATATGTTGTCATAGAATTAGTACATGAAATAAAAGGTCTGCCAATTTTCAGGAAAGCATACAAAGAAAAGAGACAGGAAATGGTGAAAGCGGGTCTCCAAGACATCCCAGCGTGTAATAAGAGATGTCTTAAACTATCTATGGATCTTATTCTTAAAACATGTCTGAATTCTGATTTCTAGTGGGAAGGGCGATGAATCAGAGCCAAATCAGAGCACACTATCCCCATTATTCAATAAATAAAAGTGAAAGAAAGGAAAGGAAAAAGTTCATCCTAGTGCACCAATGTCACAGCAGCACGTTGACAGAACAAACTGCAACCGAAAAGCAAGTCGTACTTTTTAACTTGCAACTGCTCGGTTGTATACAAGCTTGCATTGACTAATTTTGACAGGATAATTCTGCAACAATGGAATCAGTTAATGGGCATCCCAGAATCACATCCACATTTGCATTGGTCATATTGGGCATTTGTGAATTTTTTGCTATTCTGGCCGAAATTGAAAATTTATTTACGGATTTAGCTCTTTATGCAATCGTAATTACGTAAATAGCCCTAAGCAATGAATTCGCGCTCCGGATCCGCGGAATAATTTTTTTAATTTTTTTCCTTGATTTTCCGCGGACGCCGACAGCGGAATAATTTTTTATTATTTTTTCTCTGCCAATTCCGCAGACCCACAGCGCGGAATAATTTTTTAATATAATTTTTTTATTATTTTTTTTAAATTTTTTTTAATTTTCCGCGGACGTGCACAGCGGAATACTTTTTTAATAATTATTTTAAAATTTTTAATTACTTAGCGGTCGTAAACCGCGGAATATTTTTTTTTATTTTTTTCGGAGGTTTTTTTTCCGTCGGTTTTTTTTTTGAGCCGGGCGAACGACTGAAAATAGGTTCAAACGACGTCAAAAAATTTTGAAAATTTTTTTATAGGTTCCTGACACTTTAGAAATGTTCTCATAAAAAATTTAGGTGATTATCAGATTTGTGAAATTTTTAAAAATTCAAATATTGATACTATGTAGATGAAACGTTGATCGGCAAGTTTGAACCGGATCAAAAATAGTACAAACTACGTTAGAAAACTTTGAAATTTTTTGTGGAGATTCCTAACATACTTATGATATTTCTGTAAAAATTTCAGATGATGATCAAATGTGAGGAATTTTTAAAAATTCAAACATTGGTACTGTTTTGGTAAAGCGTTGAGCAGCAAGTTTCATCCGAATGAAAATTAGAACAAACGAGCTTGTAAAATTTTGAAAATTTTTCTGTATGGTCCTGACACAACCATAATATTCTCATAAAATTTTCATATGATGATCAAGTGTCATTAATTTTAAAAAATTTCAAATTTTTCTGTATGGTCCTGACACATCCATAATATTCTCGCAGCACGAGCGAGGACGTCCCCCCTCCAGTCGAGCACGTCCTCAGGCCCCTCGGGCGATCCATGATATTAATGCACGAGTAAATGAGCAAGTTGAGGGAAAATATGCCGTGCACAAGTGCAATTTCTATCTAGTTCTGGTTCCATTTAAAATGATATATCAAGTGCTACTATGGAAGGAGAACATCATCTTTACCATTGTTAGAGATCTATCGTAAAATATGAGAAACAAGAGGGTTGATATTCTATAACCTTTGCTCTATCTGACGCTGCTATATACTTGTGACCAAATGTGCTCTAGATTTGTGACTCGAAATGAGCCATGGACAGGCACTTTAAGGATCTAATATAGTCCTCAGATAGTACATCTTCTATCTTATTCTGTAAAATAAAGAGAAGAGGTATTAGCAACAAAGATGACACGATAAAAGACACTTTTGCTTCAAAGATAAAACTTATTGGGAACAAAAAGCACTAGAAAATAGTGGTCTGCATAACCCATCCTTGGAAGAGAACAAAATAAACATGTTTTGAGTCCATTTCTTGTGACAGAATGATTACAACACTCTGTACTTCAAAAGCAAGATTTCTTTGTTTTCCATTCCATAAAACCATAAACCAGAACAGAGCCTAGATCAGTTGGTGGGAGGTGAGGTTGTATACCCCCTACCACCCAGGTTCGAGTCCTCTTCAACTCGATTTGGGTGACTATTTCTTCTTAACTAAATTGATACCTAGTTCCTTGGTATCCATCATAAAAAAAGCCATAAACCAAAGAGAAACTCACCAAGAAAGGTAAGCAAAAATCATAAATATCTTCCTGAACTCCAATTCTTTCAGCGCTAGCATTTGAGGACTCGTTGTCTCCCTCAATGCATTTGCTGTGACACGACAGGTTGCAGGATTTGGTGGCATTGCCCACAGAGGGCTCGGTGGGCTTCCTGAGGGAACGGGTATTCGCTGAACACGTCTTGACAGATCCCGCACAGGTCTTGGGGTGGAAACATTTGTTGGAGGTGTACGAATGATCTGTTGGTTGGG
This sequence comes from Guadua angustifolia, assembly GCA_036346375.1. Lineage (NCBI taxonomy): Eukaryota > Viridiplantae > Streptophyta > Magnoliopsida > Poales > Poaceae > Guadua > Guadua angustifolia. The sequence continues at coordinate 33,222,932 of CM070509.1, read as the reverse complement.
GCTGTCAATCTCCATATGGTTATGCAACCCAAATGGCACACAATGGCCAGGGCTACCAACCTGCACCATAACATCATTTGCTCGGACGGGACTATTGATCGAACAGTATCTGGTTCGAAACCATGAGCCATTGCCGGGACAGGAGTATCAACTTCAACGCAGTCCTGGTTCACCTGCCATGTCTGATGCTTGTCAGCTTATTCATGTAGATCTAGATGTCGGTGACATTGAAAGGCTTCGATCTCAAAAAGATAAACATATGAAAGATATTGAAGGCATGGAGGAAGACTTGCAAACGCTTCGCAAAAAACAGATGCAATTAGAAGATAGAGAGGCAAAAATACGCAAGTAAAAGGTTTCATTTTTTTTGTTTAGATTTAATTAGTGTCCAGTTGTTTCTCATAATGCTTACCAATCTAGTTTTTTTTCCCTGATACTGCTTATCTATCCAGTTGTTTCTGATAGTGCCTATCTTTTAATTGTCATAATTCCAGAAGGATTACTAACGTGATGAAGTCCCAAAAGAAGAGGCGAGAAGAAATACAAAGACGTGTTGGTATGAGACTTTTTCTGTTCTTTTGCATGTAGTTTTGTTGTTACTTCAATTTGATTTAAATTCTCTCGAATTTGCTTATTGAAGCTGTTGTTTCTCATCGAGTTACACGTAAAAGAACATGGCTTCCATTGAGCTTGATACAAAGGTATGCTCTGCGATAAACTAGTTACATTTATGAAATATACTTGTTAGAAGGATTGCACAAAGAAGAAAAAATTTGAAGAACTCTACCAAAAGTACACGCTTGTAAGTATGCAATCTTACTGAAGAACAGCATACCTGAGGATTCTACCAACATTTAAAAAATTTTAAAAAATATTATTCCGCGCTATGGATCCGCGGAATTTCAGGAGAAAAAATAATAAAAAATTATTCCGCGCACTGGATCCGCGGAAAATCACTGGAAAAATTTTAAAAAATTAATCCGCGCTGTGGATCCGCGGAATTCCGAGCAAGCTCCGACGTGACGGCGCGGGAGATGATTGTGGCGGCTCATGTGCAGGGTCTGGCTGCTGGGGACATCACTGTGTCTTAAATTTATTGATGAATTTAATGAGTGATGGATAGGGAGTTATCTTCGTACTGTATAAATTTTAGAGGCAAATATTACTCACAGAATTTACAATAATTCTGACAATGTACTGTGTACATATTTCTGTTTTGGATTTATCAGGCAATTCAAATATTTTTATAACTTTTTGAAATTTTGTTTTTCAAATTTATTTGAGCTAAGGATTCTTATGTAAAATTTTTAGCTCAAAATATTTCTCCAGGAATTTATAAAAATTCTGACATTCAAAGTACTAGTTTTTAACTCTCTCTGTTTTTGAATTTTTAAATATCTCAAATTAATTTATTAATTTCTGATATTTTTACTGTTGATGAATTTATTTCTTAGTAAGATAATATAAAATGTTAAAAAGTTTCAACTTTCTTGGTTTGGTCAATAAAATCTATCAATGCAAGAAGTAAATTGAACTTAATTTGTTGTATTATATTTCAAAAATCAAACAGAGAAAGAACATAAATGGCATTGTGCCTTCTATGAATTTTATAAATTCACTGGAGCGTGATCATGATTCCAAATTTTTATGAGATATTAACCATTTTGTTGCCACCATTATGTAAAATTTAAAAAAAATTTAAACCTTTTTATTGCTAAATTTAATCTATGTATTGATCATCGGTCTGTTAACAGGACAGTAGCACTTTTCGCATTTTTTAAAATTATTGACACTTGATCATCATATGAAAATTTTATGAGAATATTATGGATGTGTCTGGACCATACAGAAAAATTTTCAAAATTTTACAAGCTCGTTTGTTCTAATTTTCATTCGGATGAAACTTGTCGCTCAACGCTTTACCAAAACAGTACCAATGTTTGAATTTTTACAAATTCGTCACATTTGATCATCATCTGAAATTTTTACATAAATATCATAAGTATGTTAGGAATCTCTAAAAAAAAATTCAAAGTTTTCTAACGTAGTTTGTACTATTTTTTATCCGGTTCAAACTTATCGATCAACGTTTCATCTACATAGTATCAATATTTGAATTTTTAAAAATTTCACAGATCTGATAATCACCTAAAATTTTTATGAGAACATTTCTAAAGTGTCAGGAACCTATAAAAAAAATTCAAAATTTTTTGACGTCGTTTGAACCTATTTTCAGTCATTCGCCTGGCTCGGAAAAAAAAACGGACGGAAAAACCACCGCCGAAAAAAAAAACCGCTGAAAAAAATAAAAAAAAATATTCCGCGGTTTACGACCGCTGAGTAATTAAAAAAATTTAAAAAAATTATTAAAAAAGTATTCCGCTGTGCACGTCCATGAAAATTAAAAAATTTAAAAATAATAATAAAAAAATTATTCCGCTACTCGTCCGCGAATATTAAAAATTATTCAGCTGTGGGTCCGCGGAATTGGCAGAGAAAAATAAAAAATTATTCATTGTCGGCGTCGTGGAAAATCAAGGAAAAAATTAAAAATTATTCCGCGGATCCGGAGCGCGAATTCATTGCTTAGGAGCTATTTCGTAATTCGACTTTACAAGAGCTAAATCCGTAAATAAGTTTTCAATTTCGCCAGAATAGCAAAAATTCGCATTTGTTCCACAACTATTCAATCAAGTTGTCATATCACATTGTTCATTTAGTAGTAAACATATAAGCGAATGGATCCGGAGAGGCGCCACGGTGGATGTGATCTCAGGCGGGGGCCTAATAGCAAGGGCGTGTTATTACCAAGATAGGAAATTCATGGGCGAAATGGTCTAAGACACAAAAAAGAAAAGGGAAGCACCGATGAAAAAAACCCAGTTAAATTAGCCTGTAAGCATAAGGATGCAAAACGGTAGTAGCAGGAACCTTTTGCATTTGAGAGAGGACTAGCAATAATAGCGCGCTACGCTGCGCTGTTCTGTAGACGAATCGGTGTTTTTTTTAGAAAACCGTGGTTGTTTTTTTTTACGCATTTTGGGATATTTGATCTTTTTTTGTTTTTTGTGTTTGCTAAAAAAATGGGTCGTTAGAACCCGCCGGCAAATCTATGGGTCGCTATAAATATCTAGACGAATCTACGTTTTTTTTTAAAAAAAACCCGTGGTTATGACCCGTTGGCAAATCCATAAGTTGCTATAAACCTTTGACGAATCTGTGTTTTGTTTGTCAATGCGTGTTTTTTTTAGGAAATTGCGGTCGAATCTGTGTTTTTTTGTTTTTCTAAAAGAAAAGTGCGGCCGTTTTTTTATGTATTTCCTTTTTTAAAAGGCTGCTCGGACCCGTGGGCGAATCCACGAATCGCTATAAACCTTCGACGAATCTGGTTTTTTGGTCAAAAAAAAATGGGTCGTTAGGACCCGCCAGCGAATCTATGGGTCGCTATAAATCTATGGACGAATCTACGTTTTTTTTAAAAAAACCGCGGTTATGACCCATTGGCAAATCCATAAGTCGCTATAAACCTTCGACGAATCTGTGTTTTTTTGTTTTTTTAAAAGGAAAGTGCGGCCGTTTTTTTATGTATTTCCTTTTTAAAGGTCGCTTTCGGACCATGACGAATCCACGAATCGCTATAAACCTTTGACGAATCTGGTTTTTTGGTCGGCACATTTTTTTTTGTTTTTTTATTCCGTTTCTTAAAAATTAGAAAAGTGATGAAAATATTTTTCCCGGGAAAAACGGAGAAAGGACCTAGACGTAAGGAGCAAGGGCCTTTTTTATTTTTTTGGACCTGTTCGTTATTCCGAAAAATTAGAAAAGGGCTTGCTCGTGATTTGAATTTAACGGGAGGGTTTTTCCGTAAAACGGCGCGCCAGGGACCCAAACGCGATGAACAGGAAAAAAATTTCTCCTTACAAAAAATCACGAAGGACCTATCTGTAATCTGCAGGGACCTATCTATAATTCGAAGAAATAGAGGGGGTTTTTTCGCAAATGTCGCAAGTGACAGGTGGATCCGCTGGGAGGGCTCCAATCTCTAGCGCTATAATGGGTGCAACCATTAAGACATGGTATGGTTTCATAGTAACAATTAAGAAAAAAATTCCCTCATACCTTTAATGTTGTCTGTTGAGAGAAGAATACACACAAGAATACATGTACTAAGCTTTTACAGGTATCATGAAACAACCTAAAATCTTATTAAGCAAAATAATGGCTTTAGCAGAAAATAAAATTTTGTTAAACAAAAGTAATTAACCTTTATTAATTACATTCATCAAATAATTACATCTAGTACAATCAATTGAACTGCAAATTATTAAAAATTTAAATTACATTTACAATATGTTAACAAAAATGAATAGTTACAAAAGCAAAGAACAAAAATCTTTATCTCCCAGCCTTCTTTTATCCGAACCTTCATGTAACCTACAATCGAGCTTGATGAAGAAAAGGAGGCAGCACAGATGTAGACGCGGTCGTGGAAGTAGTCGATGTCGTGGAAGAAACAAAGCGGTCACGCTGATGCGCTATCCAGAAACCTTATTGCCGCCCCGTGCAGTTGAACTCTACGGCAATGGCTCGGAGATACCGCTCACCCTCCTTCACGGTGCACGCCGAGGAGGAAGGCCGGCGAGGTTCAACAGCTCAACTCAACAGTACAGCAACTCAGAGAGGAGTAGGGTTGCAATCGGATCGGATTTTTGCCGACCGACCGACCGACCGGATAGGTTCGGATCGGATTCGGATATTTTTTTTCGGATAATTTTCGGATTCGGTTTTGGATATTTTATTTCGGATTCGGATTCGGGAGAGCACTATCCGTCGGATAAGTATATTCCGAGAAAATTTTCGAAAATATCCAGATTTCATTTATCGGATATCCGACCGGTTATATCTCAGATTCTAGTTGAGTTAAACTTTACTTCTAGCCCTAGCCTCCAGCAGCCCTCCAGGCTCTAGCGCCAGCGATCCAGATCCAGCCTTCTCCTCCTCCAGTCTCTCTCACGCCGCCACCCTACCGCCGCCGCCCTTCCGCCGCCGCCCACCCGAGCCCCTCAGTGCCTCCTCCCTCTGCATGGAAGTTAGAGGATGTGGAAGATTCGGCGTCTACTCTTCAGTCAGGCCAAGGAAATGCATGCTGGGTTCAGCTCAAGTGGAGTTCTCCTACGATTCCTCCTCTGCTCTGGTGATTCTTCAGCTGGAGACCATGCCCAAGGAAAGGGTTCACAAGATTGTTGTTGAGTTATAGTGTGGTAGCCAGCCAGCCCGAGTAACCATGCTCGGGAAGCTAAGCCGTATGCCCGCGAAAGGGCATGCAAACATGGTCGGGGCGGAGCCAGTAGCTGGTCCGTCTGAGGATCTCCCTTTGGGATGACATCAGAGGGAAGCATGGTCGGTTGAAGAAGGGCTACCAGGGCATGATGGCCTTTGCGGTAATTTATCCAATCCCTGACACTAAGGAATCAACAAGATCTATTAATTGGCTTAGTCTGCCTCTTCACCATTAATTGGCTTGGATAGCTGGCACAAATGGGGTATTTAGCTAATTGAAGTAGGTGGATGAAACAAGGCAGATTACAGGAAAGAAAACCATAGCTTCATGAAGCAGACACAACATATTGTAGTACTTACCAACATCGTATAAATGGATTTTGACAGTCCCAACAAGATGTGGGAGTCGCTGTGTTCTTATTAATTATGAATAGGTTGGTCAATTGCATGAAAAATATGAATGCGGGACTGGGCCTTATCCCCTCGATATTGAAGGTCAAGCATATGATAAAATTTTCTTAAAGCAACACTAGAGTTTGTCTCCTTGATAGCTAAATCAGACATGAAAAAACAAAAATACAAACATGACATGAAGTACTTTCAGTGGCACAAAAACTAACAGGATGAAGTATTTTTTTCGGAGCTACTTAACGGTATGTATGAAGGGATACAAATATTGAATTATGCCTGATACCTAGCTAGGACATAAAGCAAATGTAACATAAATAGAAGAGGGAAAAGCACATAAAATTACCTCCAAACCCTGAAATGATTCCTAGTTGAAGTTCTGGAAGGCTTAATTGAGCTGTGCGAGTAGGGTTCTAAATTTCGTTTTCGGTTTATATCTCGCTCCCCGCCGAAATTCGAAATTCAGTGTAATCTTGTTATTTCGGACAAAATCCAAATAGAATTCAAAAAGCAAAATTCAAATCCATAATTTTTGGACCAAATTTCGGGCGATATATCCGAAATTTCAGGAAAAATTGCTGAAATTTTGGTAAATTTTAACTGAACAAAAAATAATTTAAACTATGTTGAAAAATTTTAAAATTTTTTATGGAGGTTTTTGATACATCAGTGATGTTTTTATAAAAATTTTAGATGATTATCATGTCTGATAAATTCTTAAAAATTCAAACATTGCTACTATCCTGGTAAAATACTAACCGGTAAGTTTGAACCGAATGAAAAATTGTCCAAACCATATTAGAAAATTTTAAAATTTCTTATGCATGGTTATGATGAACAATAGTATTATAATAAAATTTTTTAGATGATTATAAATCTTTATAAATTTTGAAAAATTTGAACAGTGCTACTGCTCTGTTAAAAGGCTTACCGACAAATTTGAACAAAATGAAAAATTATTCAAACCATGTTTAAAAATTTTAAAATTTTTTTTGGATGGTACTAATGTTATACTAATGTTTATATCAAATTTTATATGATTATCATTCTTAAAGAATTTTTAAAAATTCTGACTGGGCTACATTCTGATAAAAGCCTTCTCATCAATATATAGATTTGCTTTAGTAATAAAAAAATTTTAAAATTTTTGAAAAATTTACAGAAGGGTTATAAGAAAATTGTTAAGATCTCATAAAAATTTTGAATCATGATAATACACCAGTGAATTTATAAAATTCTTACAAGGCACAGTACCATTTATGTTCTTTCTGTTTTTGATTTTTGAAATATAATATAACAAATGAGGTTCAATGCATACATAGATTTGATTGACCAAACAAAAAAGTTTAAATTTTTTAAAAATTTTATATATTGGTATGAAGGCAATTCTTGATTTCCCATAAAAATTTTAGATCATGATCACACTTAAGAAAATTTATAAAATTCTGACAATTTTATTGTCCTAATTATGTTCATTCTATTTTTGATTTTTTAAAGATAACAAAGAAGTTTAATTATTTTGAAATTTTTTTGTATGATCCTACACTACTAAAGATAGTATCATAAAATTTTTAGATCATTATCAATCTTGTAAAATTTTATAAAAATCTGACAGTGTTTCTATCAAAATTTTGGTTTTTCAACAAATTTTCAGAGAAGATGACTTTCTTTAGGGTTATTAAACCAAATCCGGCCCTAAAAGTTAAAAAACTAGCCAAAAATCATGAAATTTTGTTGAAAAAACAAAAATTACTTTAGCAATTTCATTTTAATTTTTTTTAATCAGGCCGTTAATTTGGCAATCAGAGGGGGTGAATGATTGCGTGGAAGCTAAAACCAATTTTTTAGTGATTTTCAAAACACCTCTAAATGAATTATTGAAACTTGCTTTGGTTTTCACGAAAACAGAATGATATACGTTCACTAAAACAGTAATTCTCGAAGACCCACCGTTGGATTGATGCTAAATTTGAAATGGAGAAACTAGATTCAATTTCGAAACTAACCCAATAAGAATCAGCTCAGTCAGATCTACGAATTTAGAGTTATGACCTTCGTAAGATGACTGTAGCTAATAATGATGAAAAAGATCAAACCCTAATTACGAGATTAATTAGGACCTACGAGGAATTAATCGATCAAAAATTTTAGATCAATCGTTTGATGCCCTAAAAAGGTTTCGAATTGATCAAATCAAAATTATTACGGTGAAATAATAAATCAATCTGAAAAAACAAAACAGGCATAGAAGCAATAATAAAGATAATCAAGTTTATTATGTGTGTATTGCGCGTTTTTAGCTGAAGCAACAATAAAGGAATTAGCCGCAAGGGAGATCTCGCCGCTAGGAGTTTCTAGTCGCCAGAAGTACTCCCGCCAGGGACAAACTCTTGCACGAGAAACTGTCCAGCCAACAGACACACACATACACCAGACACAGGCCTCAGGAACACCAGCCGCCGAGGAGCATTCAAGTCCCAGCCGCTGAGACAAAAGCTGCCGGCCACGGACACGTCGCAAGGACCTCCAGGCCGCCAGAAAAATGTGCCGCCGCCAGGAACTGCGGCCACACACAGAAAATCTCAAGCAACAACCACCTCAAAACCCTAAATTACATATATACATGAAAACACACCAGATCTAATAATACGTGGCCTAATATATACATACAATCCAAAATTCACACATGCACACGTACGATCAACTTGCCGTCCTCGCGTAACTCACTCATCTTCAAGTGCACCATTCTATACTCCGAATGTTTCGCATGACATCATTGACCATTAAGATCTCAGTTTCTCCTTTAACATAGTCCTAAATCTCGGTTTCTCTATCAACCTAGTTTCGGTCTTGTCACCGACCACGTTCACCCTCAGGCAATACCTGCACATGAACAAACACGAAACCGTGTACGATCACAAGTTCATGACTTGACTCAAGATCAGTCCATGCAACCACTCACACGAGCGCATTGTATCAAGCAAAACTATTACCATGCTATCACAAGCATATCAAGTAATCATCTGAAATAGTACATACACAAGCATCACACATGCCATGAACATAATCACTTTGCAATGCTAATATTATCACTAAGCTAAATTTTTAGCACATGAGAAAGAGAGAGGGAGGGTCTGGGAAGATGGAGACGAAGGGGAGGAAGGGCGCGAAGCTTGGCTCGCAGGGACGGGGGCGACGTGGAGCCTCGCGGTGACCGTGCGAGCAACGCTGCCCTGGGGCGGCGAAGCGGGCACCTCCCCCCCCTCCCCCCGACCATGGGCCCCACACCTGTAGCATGCATGCACTAGTAATCTCTTTACATGCCGTTTAGTAATTCCATGCATGCACTAGTAATCTCTAATCTAGTATGTAATATATCGTATCGCCTGTAACGTAAGGCTGTAAGCCTGTTTAGCAATTAGGCCTCCGTTCTTGGGCCTTGAAGTTGAAGCGTCGGCAGTCGGCTACAGGGCTACTCGGCTTGGCCCTGGGAAACGAAGAGTCGAAGACCCGAGTCCTGGCGGCTGGCGCGTCCGCGCGTGACGGGCGGGCGAGAGGCGATCACGATTAGGCGACGCGCCGACGCGAGCGGCGAGGAGCCGAGGCGATCAGCAATTCATCAGTCATCACTGCATCAGGCGGGCGGGAGACGAGACGAGAGACACGACTCGACGAGGCGGAGGCGATCGCCGATCAGGTATTGCCTGCCCTATTGTCGTATTGAAGATGATGGACCAGGAGTCATTAGTTAATTATCGGTTTAGTGTGTTCAGACTTCAGAACTCCAGATCTGTTCAAAAAAAACTTAAAAAAAGGAGCTCCCATATTATATATATGTCTCGTTCGGCTCTACTGTAGTACTGCTTCGACCCCATGAAAGGCTAAATGGTTTGGCTATTTTATGCATCGAGAAGATATTATTGGATGAGATTGATATTGATACCATCATCAATGACTTCGCATCTAGACATGTTAGAAGAAACTTTTAAGGTAATACTGTAATATGTACTTTTTGTTTTACTTGTTGCTTGATATGAATAATTTTTTTGGATGCATCTTGAGTGTTTATTAGTAACACTTATATATATATATATTATTTAGAAGGGCTCCTATTTTAAATCTCGTCCTGAGCCCCTAAAATCTCAGGACCGTCACTGCGTGCGAGATCGCCCGAAGCTTCACGGTGCCGCACGTGTCAAGTGAGGGAACCAGGGGCGCCGGTGGCGGGTTAGGCGCACACATTGACCGAGGCGCGATGAAGCGGGTGAGCGAGGAGCGGCAAGCATGCGGCTGAGGTGCTCTCTGCACGAATGGCCGAATCTGTAGCCATAGGAAAGACGGACAGTCGTCGTCGGCCCAAAGTTGCAGGCAATTATGGAAAAGAAGAGGGTCTTTCTGCAGGGGGTGATGACATGGGTAGGCTTGGAGGCTGTGCATCCTCTGGACTTTAGGAAAGGTAGCATATACAGAGAGGGGGGATGGCAAAACACTCCGAAATTCTAAACTGCCAACTGTCGATGTGCCGAGGTAAAGTTAGGACGCTCGGAACGCTAGTAACAAAACGTTCATAAAAGAAAGGGAGTTGCTAGCAATCGGACATATGATCTTAGCTGTTTTTTTAGACGTATCGATGTAATATTTTTTTCATTTGTACAATTTTTTTTCTATGTGTGCAATTTTTTTTTGCATGTACATTTATACTGTTATCGAGCATTTTTGTTATACACGGTGATTACATATGTTGCACGCATGGAAAAAAATATTACAACGATCCGGATCGACATTCGTACCGTTATCAAAAAAATATTGCGCACATGAGAAAAAAAATTACACATATAAAAAAAAATATTACAAACGTCCGTAAAAATCGGTCGTCGGTAAAAGAAACACGCGCACACCAGCCGTACCGTTTCTCACACGGTATATAGATGGGCTCCACCACCGGGCGCTAGGGGTGGGCACTTTTAAACCGAAACCGAAAAACCGAACCGAACCGAACCGAACCGAACCGAATTAACCGATATTTTCGGTTTTTTCGGTTTTTAGTTTTTGGTTCGGTTTTTATTTTTGTACTATGCCGACATCGTCGCGCTCGCCGCGCGCGACGCCGTGTCCTACTAGTTCAAGGCGTCGCTCTGGCAGGTGGAGACCGTGGCAGGCGGCACTGTCATTGCCAACAACTGCCGTGGCTGGCTTGCCGCCCTTCACGCTTCAACGGCTCTTTGTAGGATAGAGGATGCGTCTAGAGGGGGGTGAATAGGCATTTTAAATTTTCTATCACTAAATTCAAGTTTAATGATTTCTAAGTCCAAATGACAATTTTGACACTTTTGATGCCTAACAATTCTAGTGATCACAAAATAATATTTCTACTCAAGTAAATCAATACTAAGCAAGTATTGCACAAAGATGATCAATTTACTAGAATTGCACAAAAGTAAAGCAACGCAAACAACAAATGATGGACACAAGATTTATCCCGTGGTCTCGGAGACTTGCCGGTCTCCCCTACTCCACGTTGAGGTGACTTGAACTTCTTCAAGCCGGCTCCTCTCGCTTGAGCCTTCCCCGATCACTAGAGATAGTTCTTCCCCGCTCCGGGTAGGCGAGCTTCTTGCCTTCACAACCTTCCGGGCCTTCACACAAACTTCTTTGTGAAGATCACCGGAACCTCACACCTCCAAGCCGTCTAGGAGGCGGTAACCTCCAAGAGTAATAAACTTGACGTGGGCTTGAAGCTCAAGAGTGCAAACAATATGGCTCAACTAATGCAATGCTTTCAATGCACTCAATTTTCTCTCCAAGAACTCAAGGAACAAGAATTGAATGCACAAGAGTGTGGAGAGTGTTGCTAGGACTCAAGAGTATTCAATAAAGTCACCAACCAGCCCCTAGCACAGGTGAGGGGGTATTTATAACCCCCAACCACTCAAACTAGCCGTTATTTTCTTTTACTGCATATTTTGCGCCATGGCCGGTACTACCGTCCTCTAGGGGCCTAGTAGTATCAAGACTCAAGGTCCGACGGCTAGACGGCGCCATTAATGCTCTGACACGTAGCCGTTATCGTGCGAAAATTATATGGCCGGTACTACCGCCCTTGAGGTGCGGTAGTACCGCACCTTGCCAGCCGAAAAAGAACTGCCTCTGTTATAAAGCTACCGGCGATGTTGTTGCGGTAGTACCTCATAGCCTGCGGTAGTGTCGGCCTTAGGGGATCCGAAGAAAAACAAAAAGGACACTCTCTGTTATTTAGCTACCGCCAACTATACCCCGGTAGTACCGCTCGACACATGCGGTAGTGCCGGCCTCAGGGCATTTTCTAGTTTTTAATTGTCTCTCGAATGCATGATTATACACATGAACTATTGAGCCATATTCTATGCACTTTCAAGTATCAATACCCAAAACAAGTCCCTCTTAATAGTACGGCGACTATTCTAACAATCCGATCTTTACTTCAAACTCCAAGATCGGTAAAATGACTAGAAAATACTTCTAAAGTTTTATACCTTCATTTCTTTCGCTTCTTTTGCGCTGCATTCTTCCATTTTGTACTTGTGACACTCCCACGTCCATTGAAGAGAAGATTTTCCTGTTTTCAACTTACTCATCCAAACATCATTAGTCTTTTAGCCTTGATTGTCATTAATTACCAAAACCTTAACCACATGGGGGCCTAGATGCTTTCACCTGCTGCAGAGCTTCGCCGCCAAGGGACTCAACCTGACCGACCTCGTCGCATACCGTCTGTCCACAAGACACCATCGGCAAGGCTAGTCGCTCCAATACACGCCCAGTTGCATCAGTAACGCCACCAACGCCGACCCTTCGCCGGACTCGGCCCACGCCAAGACGCTCATGTCATCTGCCTCAACCCGTCGCCGACTTCTTCCTTCTTCCCGATCGCTGGTTTTAACATCGCCTTCTTCCTTTGTTGAATTCTCAATGGTGTTAACATCGCCGACAGTTCTGAATGGCTGAATTCGATCGCTGATCGCTAGTTTACTGGTATTCAATGTAATTCGGTTTAACCGAAAACCGAATTAACCGAACCGATCTGGTTCGGTTAATTCGGTTCGGTTTTTACATGATTTCGGTTTCGGTTCGGTTTTGAAAATCCAAAAACCGAAATTTTTTAAAACCGAATAAATGGATTGCCCACCCCTACCGGGCGCAGCTCACCCGTGAGTGAGACGCTGAGACCCTGCGCCTGGCAGAAGATAATCCGTATGCACAGTACTACAGCGTACCACAGCTGTCGTCGGCCTCTACTTGTCGCTCGTCGGTGTCCGCCGCGGCACCGCCTGTGAGTGCCGTATGCAACAAGCTTCCCACTACAGGGAAAAACAGTAATTTCGACAACCAAAACCGTCCACCCTAAAGACAAAGCCGTCCACCATACGTAGGGTCGACAGCTGGCCGTCCACCCTAAGCCGCTGAAAGTAAGTGGTCGACCATAATATTAAGTTCGACGGGCAGGCTGTCCACCCTATTAGGGTCGACAGCCAAATATAGGCCGTCCACCATAATAAAGATAAGGTCGACGGCAAAAGTAGTCGCCGATCTAGTTTAGGGTAGACAGCCTTTTTAGGTCAGTCGACCATAAAAAGGTTAGGGTCGACGACCCTTTCCACGTGGCCGTCCACCATAATTCCTTAGGGTCGACGGTCCTTTACACGTGGCCGTCCACCATAAGCCTTAGGGTGGACGGCCGGCCGTCGACTCTAAGCAAAAAAGCTGTCGACCCTAATTAATGACCATTAAAAAAAACGTCGCCCGATTGGCAGTGGCCGGAAGCATTCACAAAAATTGCATTTTTTACAGATTCATATCACAAACACCCATATGTTGTAGGCAAAATACCTAATGTTTTTTTACAGAGGAAATGTCCAGCAACTTCAGCAAATCACCTAAGACAAGTTCAGGTACAGCTTCTTCTGTTATTTGCTGGGATGCCATGTGTGTTGACTGCACATAAAAAAAGCAAGGTAAGTCAGCATCAAACCAATTATTATTGGCACACCAGCTGATGGAACAAAATAATGGACATGAAAAAACCATGTCGAATGGTTAGGCTGAATGTTGAACTTAAGATCTACAGGCATCTCACAAGTATTTGATGCAATATGACATTGTAAGAATGGCATTAGATGAACCCATCGTCATATGTTCTTGTTGGATTTCTGTGCCGGCGGATCAAACATGAGATCAGAAATTTAGAATGCAACATGTAGGCACCACAAATAGACGAAATTGTTAAGGCATTAGTCACCTCATCCTTTTCTATTGTTGCATCGGCAATGGTACGCACATCCTCATGAACATCAAAGTGGAAAAGCTGCAAACAGAAACTAGTGTCAGTGAATGTTTAACTCTTAACTCATGAATAGAGAAGAGCAAAAATAATCCTGTATAGACAGAGAAAATTCTTGTATGGATAGAGGAGCAAAAAGAGGATCAAACTTTTACTGAAGAATGTAATTTACAGGAGAACAAACTTAAGCTTTGCATACATGAGGGATGATAAGATCTTCCTTCACAAAAAACTTGTAGTTTTGTGAAATTTGCTCTTAGAACAATCAAAAGAGGAGCAATTTTGTCTAAGGTTAGAAGTTCACCTGGATAACTCTCCTGTGCCCAGTACCATCCCAGTAACTCTAAGTGATTGCAAGAGGTTCATCTGAAATATGGCATATATTTGGCTAATCAGTTAGGATGCAAAATTTATCCAAAAGGGCAATGCACAATGGATGGATAGATTAAAGGTGAGGAATGCTATCAGAATGTGGCAATACTTTTGATCAGTTCCTGCTCACACAACCACTGCTTCTTCAAGCGTTCTCGCACTGCTTGTTCCTCTGCCTCTCTCTCCGTGATGGATCATTCTTAGTAAACAGCTTGCAGGTTAAACAAAGCTTTGAAAAACAAGAATCAATCAACTCTCCAAGTAATAATCATGAACTAAAGGATATACCTGTCAGGTAGAAAGCTAGTCTCAACAGTGGGATCCTTTCCGAGTTTGACAGGGCCGTGCTTCTTTTGAATTTCTTCTGTAACGAATATCAAGCATGGTGTAAATATGCATAATCACAGGGCACTATGAGCATACACAGTGAGATCACAACATAAACAGGATAGAATTATGCTTCATTATGAATTAAGACCTGACCAGGAACCAATAGTTTTGCTTTATCTGGTTTAGTTTCTGTTGTTTCTAACTTTCTATGCAAGGTCATCCACAGACAAAATGTCCCAAGTTTTCAAAACATTATAACAACAAGGTAACATCACAATCTATAGTGAAATCAATCAAATCTTTCTCATCAGCACTTGAAGCAAAGTTAAGAGCAAAGCAGCTTCCACAAAAGTATGCCCGCAAATTCAAGACAGACAACTGAAAAGAAGTGACACGGGGATTATTTTGACCTGAAACATCAACACACTACCACAATTCTTCAAGAAAGAAATGTTTAACTGAAGGATAACTAGTCTATTTTGAAAACTACCACGTAACATCTATTTGTGCAAGGAAGGAAACAGGTACAAGATCAAGAAATGACAGCTGCGCTATACGCTATTGCATGAAATAAAGACAAAAAAAATGATCTCTGTATTGCAAGCAAAATTCTGTCTGGTCACATAAGTAGGAAAACAACAAAACAAGGGAAATCCATAGTCAATGCAACAGGCCTCAGATGAATAGATGATACAAACTGAAAACATATATGCTTTAGAAATGGCCATACACAAGGTAAGTCAGTAATACATTATACATGAGTAAAAAACAATGAAAAGTTTAAGGATCATACGATTCTCAAACTCATCCTCATCACTTCCATTCTCAATGTCGTCACAGAAAGACAAGCGCGGATCTCCCCTTACTCTCCTCTTTTTCCTTTTCTGCATTTGTAATTCTTCTTCCCTGAAACCAACAATACAGCATGTAAATTGGCCTAAGGCAACAAACCCAAGAAAACATATGGCAGTGCCAGGCTAGGATTTCAAACTCACTCTTGTTGCAATTTTTGAAGCTTCTCTTTCTCTTCCTCCTCCATCTTGGTTCGTATGTTAACCCTCTGCTCAGGCACATGGGTGATAAATCAGACGACCAAATTTCACTTTTTCAAGGAACTAGTAGGTGAAGACCAATGTACGTAAACACTTTTGTCACTTTATTTATTACCTTCTCGACATACTGCTCCTTGTAACTAGACCGACTGTTTCCTTCTTGAATGCAGTCTCAAGAATCTGAAAATCATAACTCCCTCGTGTTAGCTTATAAAATACAACTCAATGGATATACCATTATACCGTGCTTTAAAAAATTGAAATAAATTTAGTATCATGCGAAGAAACATGCATAGGAAATCCGGCCTATGGCATAAGAATACATAGAATCCTATCTCTCTCTTTTTTCCTCAGCACTGTAACAAGAGTAGTTCCATAGTAAAGCTATTCCAAAGTGAATCATACAGGCGCAGAAATCCAACAGAGCACAGGTCCTATACCGGCGGCAGTAAGCGCGGAGGCACACGGGCGGTGAGGGCGCCGGCCCTAGGGGAGGTGCACAGGCGGTGGGGTGCTGGCCTCGGGAGGAGCACGGGCGGTGGGGCGGCGGCACGGGCAAAGCGGCGGGAGGAGGCGGCGGCGGCTCGACGGGAGGCGGCGGGGAGGAGGCGGTGCACGGCCACCGGGCGGGCGGAGGAGGCGCTGCCACCGGTGGGCGGAGGAGGCGCGCACGGCCACCGGCGGCGGAGGTGACGGCAAGACGGCCGGAGGAGGCGGCGACGGCGGGAGGCGGCGGTGGATGCGATTGAAACGCCGACGGGCAAAATCGATCGAATGGGGATTCTACGGCGAGGTATATGCCGATTAGGGTCGACACCACCAGGCAAATGCCGAGCATAACGTATGGTCGACAGCCAGGAAGCCGTCCACCCTATTCAGTTAAGGTCGACGGCCACATGTGCAGCCGTCGACCATAAGCTACGTTCCTGTCTCCAACCAATTTGGCCCGTGTGTCGCTTAGGGTCGACGGCCCGATCGGTCGACCCTAAAATATGGTGGACGGCTTAAATACACGCCGTCGAATTCTAACTTGGCGGGATAGATGGTGCGCTTTTTTCACGTCTAGGGTAGACGGCTATTCATTGGGCTGTCGACCTTAATGTAGTTTTGGTCGACGGGGTATTTTGGCCGTCTACCATATTTACGGCCGTAGAGAATAAATACTTTTCCTGTAGTGTCCGGAGCGGCGGCCACAGACCCCTCCGTGCGCCGTGCGAGTCCGCGTCGACGCAACGAGCGTGCCGGCCGCGCCCACAGAGATCGGGAAGACGGCAGCCACACATGCGTGCGCGAGCGGGATCACCGGTCGTCCCTCCCGTCCAAAAGAACTCACACAACATGCCCGTCATACTGGTCGTATCATATCGTACGCCAATTGTAGAAAGAGAACTGATCAAAAAAAAAAAAAATTGTAGAAAGAGAAACGCACTCAGAGAGAGACGTAGAGAGAGGAAGGTCCCGCTGTAGTGAACTAGTGATCATTGATGAAAGCAGTGGCCGGTGGCCTGCCGCTAGAGCTCTACACCGGTTGCCAACTCAAACGGCGGCCCCCACCCAGCGTGGGGAGCACGTCGACGTGGAGTGCGCGCGGCCTTTGCCTACTCCTTTCGCGCTAGTTTATATTTTAAATAATACTAATAATACATTTTAAATAAAATTATAGAAAAATATGTAAAAAATAAATACATAAATATAATTGTCATCAAATGTATTAACGTTTATCTAAAAAAAATCAAATGTATTAACGAAAAGCGTACCGATCAAATAAATCCTTAACAAAACTGTCACTAGATAAATTAACGACATGATTTCTGTCGTCTTGTAATTGTTTTTTCACATATTTTTCTTTGTAAATTCATTTAAAAATATACCATTAAAAAAGGTAATATATCTCTCATGTACACGTAGCCTTTTAGATATCTGTAAGCACACCAACTAATAAAAGTCATGAAAAATTCTAAAAAAAATTATAGATGTACTTTATAGATTACTCTATCTATGTATTAAATTGTATGTTCAAATTCATTATATATCGAGAGTTTAAATTTATCAGAATTTTCTCTTTTTTGTAACTCTTGATAAGTAATGAATTTGATCTTGAAACTTCATACATAGGTAGAGTAATCTATGAAGTACATCCACAATTTTTTTAGAATTTTTTATAGTTTTTATTAATTGGTACACACACTACATATATAAAAAACCTGTGTACATATGATATATTGCTTAAAAAAACCGCTAGCTCATTCATCCATTCCGTCCAATCCAATCCATGAAGTCCATCCCGCTAGCGGATAGGAACCGAGAGGCAGCGGCCAACCGGGGAGGTTCAGCCAATGATGGCATGCAACCGCTGTTGCTGCCCTGTAGACCCGTGAAGCAAGCACACACCGGCGGCTTCGATCTCCCTGATCACCTCCCATGATTAGCACCACCTCAGCTCGCCTAAATGCGATTTGGAGGTGTTCTTAGTGCTTGCTCTCGCTGATGGCTGGACTGGACGTGAGTAGAAGGGAAGGGAAGGGGGTCCCAGGCGGAAAGCGGGCGGTGTGACCACCCCCACCCTGGCGCGGCAGCCATGTGGGCGGGCAGCGGATGATGCGGTGTTGCGGCCGGCCCCAACCGCAGATTCCTCCGTGGCCAACTCGGCGCCGGAGCCTCCTCATCCTCTTTCGATCGCCCTCCTCGCCCTTAGCAGCTGGGGAAAACGTCGCACCAAAAAACTCGTCCCTTTCTCACATCCGTTGGAATGGGTTGGGTTATCCGGTTATGCTACCATTTAGTAGTCCCCTGATAAAGGTTACTAGTATTAGGGTTTGTTTTCGTTGTGGGTTCTAGATTTTTATCTTAAAAGCCGACTAAAAAATAAATAGTTCGATTTTAAAAATCGAGTTTTATAATCTAACACACCTATATACATTAGAATCCACAATTTATTTTATATGTGTTTCTGCGAATTCTGAGAAATGCAAATATGAGTGTATCATTGAAAGTTCTAAGGAATTACTCACCAACTAACATCCTAGAATCTAGAATCAGCTTCTCTACCGTCATAATTCAGAATCAATTTTTAGAGAATCCACATCAAAAACAAACCCTTACTGTTTAGATGTTTTTTTCCTTTTTATCATGGTGTAGTGAACAGGAGTGGTTCGAACCAATCCGATCCGGCACCGTCCTGTCTACACCAGATGACAATGGAAAGTGTGATAAGCTCCCCTGCTTGCTCTACGCGCAATTCGGATACGTCTTACTGTTATGTTTTCATGGAGGAAAAATATGCTCCGCGTACTGAAAGACGAGGGCCATTTGGGGTGGGGGCGCACTGGGACCGCAGAGAACAGATTGTAAAAATGGGACATTCGTGGGACCCACGACGGTCCCCCGACCCCGAGCCTCGCAAGCTGAGCTGACTACTAAAGCACCCTGAGGCCGAGCGGAGTACCAGAGGCCGAGCTAGACAAGCGCAAAGCCTCTTCTGCTCTGTTCTCTTCTCTCCCCCATCTCCTAGCCTTGTTGCTACCGCTCTGCCACCCGACTCCTATCTCCGGCTCGACACAGCAGCAGCAGCAGCGAGGAGTGGAGGAGGAGATGGAGGCGGAGATGCTGGAGGACGACGTCTTCTTCGCCGAGCTCAGCAAGCGGATATCGCTCCTCATCACCGACGACGACGAGGCCGACCTCGGCCGCGCGCAGCTCCCCACCTCCGTGCCCGTCGCCCCGGTGAGCTGCCGTTCCTTTCCCTTTTCCTTCACCCCTGCCCTGCTGTCGCTCTCCATTCCTCTTCCTAGCTTGTCGTCATCAAAACATGTGTGCATGCATGTCAGGCCCCAGGTTAGCTTCTGTTAGGTTCTTCCAGGCTGCGGCTTCTTCTCGGTAGTTTGTTGGTAGTTGCAGCACGAGCACATGGTTGCACTTGCACACAAGTACACAACCAAACCAGACGCCCCGGGGCGCGGATTAAAAGCGAAGTGGCCAATTGGTAGTAACTAGTAGCGTGCCTCTGCGGAGGGCGGTTTGGCGATTTGGGGAGGAAGGGCGGTCACAGAACGGGGGTTTAGAGAGGGCTAATTTTTCTCTAGTTTTTTATTAAATGAAGTAGTATGATAGGTAATTTTAAGGAAATGATGGAGGAAGACTCCTGCATTATATAGTAGAGATTACAGTTTGATTAGCATCCTAACACCATGGAAACAGGCGCCTTGTGTTGTTCTTACTGCTCTGTTCATTAGTGGTAGCTACCTGGCACTTGCGTAGTTGCATGTGCATACGCGCAGAATTTTTGGAGGATAAGCACTAGCCTGGAGCTACATATGGGTGCATATGTGTCTTTCGTATACGTCAGGGAGAGCCTGTGCATTAAGAAGAAATAAACACCTTTTTGAGGAAATTGACCATTTACAAGTAGTATTGCTGTTGCGAAATTCTGCTTGGGGCCCACCAGCCTCAGTCATGAACCACTGGTGGGTGGACAAGCCTTCAAATCTAAGGATATGTTTGGATCTCAGGGATTTCCACCGAAATTATTTGAGGACTTATACTGCTTCCTGTAAAATTCATTCACATATTTCGAATCCCATCGGACCCTAGGTCAGCGAGATGAATACCGCAAAAATGGTTTCTTTTAGTGGAGTGCAGTAGTAGTACTATATTTCCCAATCAGGGCAGCAACATTAGAACAACTAAATAACAACTAATCTGCTCTAATCCAAATGCTTTGCTAGTCAGGCTTCCATGGTGTGCACAGGTGTAATTCAGAACCACAACCATGTCTCGTTCATTAGCCCTTCCTGAATTAGAAAGTTGCAAGGTACGTTTCCCACCACCCATGGCTAGCTGTAGGCGATCCTCGTCCCTACAGATGCCTCCTGTCCTGCGCAGGCACATGCGGCGCTAATCAACTAGCTTAGCTCCAAAACGTCCAGTTAATCACCCTGCCACCTGCCTATTATTTTACCCTCACCTATACGTACTGTACACGGTGATTAGTATAGTCCATATACGTACTGTACAGGGTGATTAGTATAGTCATCATGCTCCATGCGATCGACCAAGCGATTGATGTTGCTTGGACTTTGCGGTTAGCCTCCAATCTATGTTGCTTGCGCACGACACTTCATCATGGGACCCGTACTCTCTTTTGATGCGTGCATGTATGGTGTTAATTTGTTTAATCCTTCCCCGCTCTGTGACAAGGTCGGGTGCTGAAATCTTTGCATGCACGCAAGTTGCCATCAGTTAGCAACTAGTTGTTCCTACAGCTATTAGGCACTGGATTTTACGAGTTTATTTATTTTCTAAATAAAAAAACAAAAGTTTGCCATGATCGCATCATGTGCGCCCCTACATCACAGCAACGCCTCGACACTAACAGCTAGCGATTTGATTGGAACCATACAAAAACAACAGGGATTCTCGCTCGCCCATGTGCCGCAGGGCGCGTCGATGTTGGCGCCACCGGCCTACACGTTGTACCACCACGCCGCCAGCTACGGCGGCGGCGGCAACAGCAGCAGCGGCAATGGCGGCGAGGGTGCCAGGACGTGGCAGCAGCGGCAGCAGTGCGGCAGCAGGGGCACCGGGGTGTTCATCCCCCTGTCCTCGCCGGGGTCGGCGCGCTCCAAGAAGAAGGTCAAGAACAATGGCGGCTCCAACGGCAAGGCGCGGGGCGCAGGCGGGGAGCGCCATGGCAGCAGGCGCGTCCACAAAGAGGCGCGCCTGACTGCGATCTTCTCATGAAACTAAAAGGGGAAAAAAAAGCACAGCTAACTCCAGATCGATGCAGTGCTGAATTCTCTACGGAATTGGATTAATTAATCTGCTTAATCATGTGCTATTTATTATATTATATTGGTAAATAACCATTGTTGCTCCCCAGGGTGAATGTATAATGTGAGCTCTAGCCTCTAGGGGAGGGAGGAATGGGGGGCACCACACCAATAAGCTATTTTAGAATTTAGAGTACCTCCCCAATGGAATTGTATGTACAGTAGTAAGCTGGTGTGCGTGCGGTGGCGGTGCCATGGTTTTCTTTTCTTGCCTTTTTTTTTTTGTACTCCCTTTTGCCACTCCTCCTTTTTTGTAAGACGAAATCGATTGATGTGCCAGTGTTACTAAAGAATGCAACGGGTGATGATTGATGCAAGCTGATGATGGTTAGCTCGTACTGCGTGCATGCGTTCCATAATTTCTTAAGTTCCTCCGTTGGATTCGCGCCGACGGAATGGAATGGAATCATCAAGGCCATGGAACATGTACGTAGATCTGGAATCGCAATGCATGCCCCCGTACCATGGACGTAGATCTGGACGCTCTGGGGGGGTTGCGCAGTGGTCGCGTGGGTGTCCGTCCCCTCCTGGGCTCCACCTCAACCGCGGATAGCTAGCTGACGCAGCTTGCGACGTTACAGGCTACCACCAGCACGACGGGAGGGACACATGACTTGACACTGCACGCTGTGTTGGATGGGATTAGTTAGATCCATACGTCTAGTTTTAGGGCGGGATTGACGGATGGACGTGTCCACAAATGGCTGCACAGTGCGAGTCGGTGTGGTGTGAGGTCAACGGGCGTCGGGGGGCAGGGACATGCACGCAGTAACGGACTGTCGAGGCGTCGCAGGCAGCTGGCATGGACGGCAGGACTGTGCGCAGAAGAGCGAGTGGTCGGCAGCTGACAGGACAGGAGCCCCTGCATAGAGCTGGGGCAACCGTTCGGATCTTTATCAGTGGGCGTGCGTTGCTATACGTAGCCAAATTAGGTAGCTAAATGCGTGGCACAGTACGACACAATCCGTTTAGAAATGACATGGCACGACACGAACAGTTAATCGTGTCGTGCCGTACCGTGCCCAGGGTCGGCCCTGGGGGAGGGCAGGGTGGGCGGCCGCCCCGGGCCCCCAAAATTCGTGGCCCCCCCTCCCCAGGTATGTAAGTGCATCTGTACATGTATAGACCCAGCATGCATGCAACGCAAGAGGTTCTAGTCGCTGGAGTCCAGAGGCGGAAGAAAAACGAAACGAATCGCGCATGCGACTAGATAATCTAGGTCTCAACATCACGCCACGCGGCAGCCGGCGCGGCTCGCCACGCCACGGCTCACGCACCGGCGGCGCGACGGCGCACGGCTAGCGCTTAGCGGACGTCTCGCCTTCGGCGCGGCGGCGGCCAAAGAGGCGCTTGTCGTCTGCTGATCATTGGTCGCCGAGTCTGTGAAGAAAAAGTAACGCCGAAAGCCTAAAACGAACGGCCGCATGCGACTAGATAATCTGGGTCTCAACTCAACGTCATGCGGTGACCAGCACGGCTAGCGGACGTCTCGGCGGCGGCCGGCTGGCGGCGGCTTCATGGCGGTGGTCAAGAGCTTTATAACGCAGAGCTTGCGCATCTGGGATCTAGCGTGAGAACTCCCAGCACTGACCCTGGACTCGTGAACCAGAAAAGAGAGTAAGACAAGACGCAGACTTTAATATCTAATTCCCTATTCGGCTATTCCCTATTAGTAATTTAGTAATCATTTGTACCTTGCACTATTCAACTTTTGATACGTTTATTTTTATTTTCAGCGCTTTGTGATATCATGTCATCCAGAAGGTATTTCATAAACTTTAAAGTGTTCTATAGAAGTAATTTTTATGCATTGAATATTAGTTTCTTCAATGATGTGTGTTTATAAGACTATATATATATATACACACACACACATAGACATATATATATGAGGAGGTGGATAGGGCCTCCATATAAGTTTCGCCTGCCCCCAAAATGTCGATCGCCCTCGCCGCAAGCTTGTTCACGCGCCAAAGATCGACTGCACTGCAGTGACGAAGAAAGGAAAATAGTGCCGTGCCGACGCGAATAGCCCATCAGCACTATACAACAAAAACCCCTCAAACAAAATTTCAAACCAACAGTAGCATAATGAGCACATCAACAATCACCAATTCTTAATTCTGATTTAGATTTTGAAAACTTGATAAGTAAAACTACAAGCATAAACATTAAACAATATGCATGCATGCATAACAAATTAACAATATACAGGATCAGTTTATCACTTTATCAGTTACTCCACAAACACAAATACATGCAAAAGCCCACAAACACAAGTTCACAAACTTCAAATATTATTTTGAGCTGTTCATAGTGTCGTGCCCGTGCCGGCCCACGGGCCAAAGGTCAAGCCCAGGCACGGCACGAGCACTATACATGTCGTGCCATGCCGTGCCTAGTGTCGGGCCCAACTCCCGTGCCTCGGGTCGGCCCGTTTAACACGGCCCATCTGGCCAACTTTATGCGTTGCTTCGTGCGCATAGCAACGTTTCTATCGAACTGTTTACCGGAATTGTCCCCGTAGATTTTATTTTATTTGGTTCCGGTATGATAAAAATTATAAAATATCTTTCTCATTGAGTACGGAAGAACCTGCCGCACTATACAATATGTCCGCTACTAGCTCTTCTGTGCTCAATGAGAGTGTTATGTTTGTAATTTTTGCCAACAATTCATTTCTACACACATGAGTAGAGTTTCCTCGCAGGCACGGGGGACACTTCCTAAGATGCTCCCTTGGGTAAGTGAAAGAATGTGCATATTTTCTACGAGATCTAGATGTCGAGCTTAATGAGTTATTATTGATTTCTTTCTATAATTGATATAGCTTGACATAAAATAATTTTGTTTACCATTTAAATGGTTATTTGAAATTTGAGCTAACGAGTCACAATCGAGCCAAGTGCGTATTAACATTTTTTCGTTCAAAATAGACTCGTTTCAATTTTAAACCCATTAAGTATTATAATCAAAAAAAATTTAATTCAAACCCTAACTAGCCTTTTTCATGAGACCTACTTTGTAGCAAAAATGTGTGTCTTCGGGTGCGAGTATGCGACTATATGTGATCCTTTAGCACAAGATCCTCTATCAGCATAACAAACATCCAAGGCCAGTTGAAGTGTTTTCTTTTAGAGTAGCTAGAGGCAAGGTTTCAAATTTTGTTTTTGGATCACATCTCAATTTGAAATTTTAGTGAGATTTTGAAATTTCGGATGAAATTCAAGAGGCAAATTTGAAATTTGGTGAATTTGAAACCAGGAAAACTAAAATTTCAGTAAAATCGGCCGAAATTTTAGTGATTTGCAATCGGCTGTCAAATGGTCTCCCAAGGTTGTTTGAATGCAAAATACTAAATATTTGCACATAAAATTTTCAGATTAGAGTTTAGGCTGAAATACATCATGTAAGGCCGAAATCTAAACTGGGATTTAAGATTTAGGCCGAAATCTAAGTTAGGGTTTAGACCGGAATACAAGTTAAAGCCAAATTGCATCATTTAAGGCCGAAATATAGGTTAGTGTTTAGGGTTTTGGTTGAAATCTAAGTTAGAGTTTAGGCCGAAATACAATTTAGAGTTTAAAGTTAAGGTTACATAATTTGTGTATGTATTTTTTTGTAAACTTTTTATACATATTCCTCATAAAAGTTATTATAATTCTCCTTAAAAATTTAGTGCGAAATCCAGTAAAAAAACCATGCAAACTGGTCCAAAATGTCAAAATCACTGAGATTTCACTAAAATTTACTGAAATCACTGTAGTAAATCCTAATTTTCAAAATTTTCCATTCTACCAAGATTTTAAATCTCGTCCCGACTGAAATCCGATTTCCCGAAATTTGAACGCTGGCTGCAGGCACGGTTCGGTCGGCTGAGGAACAAAAGAAGCCATGGTCGAGCGCTTGTTGGATCGTGTAATGTTTTCTCGCTGGGGTCTGATTCGACGTTCCATCCTTAAAGTTTTCGGAATCTGGAGTGTGTATGCAGTGTTTCCTTACTGAAGCGATGAAGCCCCCTTATGGCTTACTGTCCGAGTTATGGCCAACGGTTGGGGCTCTTAAAATTTTCTGCCAATTGCTCCGGGCCAGGCCCCACTGGCAGACCCATCAGACTCCGCTTGGATATGACGGGAAGGCGAAGTGGTGAACGTAACATACTGCCAACTAAGTGAATAAGTGATGGTGATGATCTCCATGGGCTATTTTTGGGCCGGGCTGGACAGAGTTAATTTAACTCAACATGAACCTGGGATGGAACCGAATGCACAAACGCTCGGCCATCTGGGCCGCACCAAGGCCGGTGGTTTTATCTGGTCTGGCTGGGCAACTTCAAAATGTCTATACTTTTTGTGCATGATGGATTTCTCTCTTAAGGACGGGCTCCCAGGCCACCATGTGAAATGTGATCCCTGGCTTTAGGGTTCCGCCATCTTCAATTCGACCATTCAAACGGGAATTGGGCGCACCTAAGACCAAGGATTCGAATTTCGTTTTGAGCAAAATTTCACCTACGGCCGAAATCCAAAATTTCGGCGAAATTTCATCATTTCGGACGAAATCCGTTCAAAATTCAATAAGAAAAATTCAAATCCCGTTTTTTTCTACCAAAAGTTCCGAAATTTCGGCCAAAATTCCTGAAATTTTAGCGAAATTGCACTAACCAAAAAATGGTTATAACGATGTTGAAAAATTTTGAATTTTTTTTAAAGGTTCCTGACACATCAGAGATGTTCTTATAAAATTTTTAGGTGATTATCAGGTCTGTGTAATTTTTAAAAATTCAAACATTGGTACTATACAGATGAAACGTTGACCGACAAGTTTGAACCGGATGAAAAATGGTACAAACGACGTTAGAAAATTTTGAATTTTTTTTGCATGATTCTGATGAATCACTAATGTTTCCATAAAATTTTCAGATGGTGATCAAGATTCAAAATTTTTTACAAATTCGGATAGTGGTACTATCCTGATAAAAGCCTTACCGACAAATTTGAACGGAATGAAAAATAGTTTAAACCACGTTGGAAAATTTTGGAATTTTTTGTGGAAGGTCCTGATGTATCACTAATATTTTTATAAAAGTTTCATATTATTATCATGCTTGAAGATGTCCCAAAAATTCTGATAGTACAACATCGTGATAAAAGCCAGATAATCAATACATAGATTTGCTTTAGCGATAAAAGAAGGTTTAAAATTTGTGAAAATTTTACAAAAGAGTGATAAGGAAGTGTTTAAGATCTCATAAAAATTTTGAATCATGACCACACTTCAGTGAATTTAAAATTCTTACAAAGCACAGTAGCATATATGTTCTTTCTCTTTTTGTTTTTGCAATATAGTATAACAAATGAAGTTCAATGGTTTTATAGATTTTATTGACCAAACAAAAAAGTTTAAATTTTTTAAAAATTTTATAAAATGGTACTGAGGAAATTCTTAATCTTTAATAAAAATTTTAGACCATGATCACACTCGAGAAAATTTAGAAAAATTTAATAAGTTAACTGTCCCAATTATGTCTATTTTGTTTTTGATTTTTTAAAGATAAAAAATGAATTTGAATTATTTTGAAAAAAATTTCTATGATCCTAAACTACTAAATACGGTACCATAAATTTGTCAAATAATTATCAAGCTTGTACAATTTTATAAAAATCTAACAGTGTTTCTGCCTAAATTTTAAAATGTCTCAATAATTTAGTTTTTGAACAAATTTTCATGTAAGATGACTTTCTTAAGGGTTATTAGACTAATTCCGGCCCTAAAATATCAAAATCCGGTTTCAAAATCCGAATTTTTTGAAATTACTGTAGCAAATTCAGCTTTTTTTTCAAAATTTTCAATTCGGCCGGTACTTCAAATTTCGCCCTGTCCCGAAATCTAAAATTTCACAAAAAAATTGCTGAAATTCCGTGAAATTTTATACCCTACCCAAGACCGACTTCTTTCCTTCTTTTCTTTGGGAACAATCTTGAGCATGAATTGAGCTGTTCAATCCGAATAAATATAGCATGAGCCACATGATCATTGGCATGCACAAATCTAGTGGATTAGTTATCGGTTGGACATACATGTAGTTAATTTTTTAAAGCTTTCACTGTCAATGTATTTTTAAATACATAAATTTATATATCAAAATCATATTGTATATTTATCTTAATAAAAATATAATATTATAATTTTATTATATTTTAAAAATATGTTATATACGATATTAGTAATCAAAACTATATTTTAAAAACTAACTCGATATCCAAAAGGACCAAAACAATAACAGGAATCATACCGCAAAGGCAATTAGACGCGCGTGCGGGTCCACACTCAACAGGGGGTAGGTCGCAAAAGTAAGGTGCAATAAAGCCAACAGTACCAGTTTTTAATGCGCTCCGATTCCCTGTCCGAACTACAGTATTCGTGGGAACGAGAGCCAACAAGGTATTAAATTCGGATAAAATTAAGATAATTTTTATAAATACATTATATAGTTATTTAAAAATATATAAATTATCAGTATACGAGATGATGTGTGTGTGTATATATATATATGACGATAGCACGAAACTGAGATTGAAGAGACATTCCATTCCCATATAAAATAGCGAAAATAATATCTCTCCGTATTTAAGTTCTGCTTATTTTTACTTTGGATTCTCTAAAAGTTGATTCCGAATTATAGTCGTAGAGAAGTTGATTCTCAAAAAACTGGAATCCAAAAGTACGTATGATGTGGATTGCGAATTCTAGTATATATAATGTGTTGGATTATGAGAATTAATTCTTAGAATCAGGTTATTTTTTTTTCTACTTGTAAGACTAGAATTCAAAATCAAAAGTAAAAATAAACGTTCCTTTATTCCTAGTAGGAAAATCCTTGCTCACCATTGGCATCCTTGTCCTGGCTTATCTTTCGTCATCTTTTTTTTTTCTTCACCTACACTATCCCGTAATCTCGCGTAAATGGTGTGATCGTGCAATTAGGAAAAGTGAACGTCGACGCCTTTATGAAGTATGACAGAGAGAAAACCTAGCCAGTTAGGGAATTCTGAAAAACGTCAGCTCAGTGACTCGGTCAGCCTCCTTCTAATGGATTTTTTTTTTGAACTTTTTTAATGGTCTGCTTGAAAAAAACCCGAAGTTCTATGCGTGCCCTACATCTACTGAGAGGGGCATTTCAGCAGAGAGGTGACTTCTTATACAATGTTTTGTTTCCAGAACATGCTTGATTGCTTGTTACACACCGGTACAGAAGGGTCTTATGTCGTCACATGTTTCTTCTTCTTGCACGATAACTGTACCTTGTAAGCATCGCGTTCCAGGCTTCCAGCAGATCGATGTAAGACCCTTCTTCTGGATGTCTCGAGATATTTAGCCGTGCAACACCGAACGGTCCCCGAGGAGACAATGTCTCGAGATATTTAGCCGTGCTCTACCGAACCTTCTTCTCGACGACACACTCGACTTCCTTTGGCGTCGCAGGACTCACGAGAAAAACAACTAAAATCGCATCCGCTTTCCAAACCGAAGTTCTGGCGCCACCTATCGCACCGCTCCACTAATAAAGAGCTGCAACGTCGCGAGACCGCGTGGGAGTCATCTAAAGACGGAGACGAGGAGCACCAAAGAAAGCGAACCGCGGAGGTGGGCGGATCCCATTTTTTGGGGCTAGCGTTTTTCTAGCTTTCGACAACTTTTGTTTTTTAAAAAATTCTAACCCTAATAGAGACACCATTACAAAAATAACACACTTTCCTACTACGAAAATGTTAACGGTTCACATGTCATCTGCAGTGCTTTGGTATTGCGGAAAAAGGTCATGTGAGCCCCCTTCCACGATATATCCATCAAAATCAGCTACTTAATCTTTTAACTAGTCGGCGTCCGCAAAAATGCGTTCTCTGAAACTCAATTTACGATAAAAAGTTTATTCAAGAAAGAAAGACTAACGGCAAAAAAAGTGGGTAATTAAATAGCAGTGGTAAATATGGGTAATTAAAGAGCAGTGGCAAATGTGGGTAATTTTAATGAAGTGACACCGGAAGAAACTCTTGCTCTATATAGTAGAGATAAATCACTTCAATTAATTACTGACTTGGTTTACTTAATTAAATCACTTAATTCAGTCACTTTCTTAACCTATCCAGTCGTAGATGCTCAATTAGTGCTACTGTCAAGCTCCGGTCGCGTGGCGGATCCTGGCGCGGCGAGGGAGGCGTCTTCCACGGTCAAGCATCGGATTATTTTTACAACTTCATCTATAAGAGACCAAGTTTTCTTTAAAAATATGTGAGATGTGTAAGAAAGCCAAAGCTTCCCATTCTTCATTCTTCCCAGCGCATCACTCAACGCCACCGCTGGGAGTGGGATTCGACTTTCGAGGGACCGAGGGAACCCAACAGCCGAACACCACCTAGAAAGGCTAAAAAGGTTACCCACCGATTTCCCGCATAGGATCCTCTGCGTCGCCGACAAAGCAGACACGGCCAAACCACACGGCACACATTCCCTAGCCAGCAGCACCCGGCCAAATTACTACCAAGTTATCTAGAGGCCTTGGTTTTTTTAAGGGTCGCTGGAGATTAAAATAGAGTGCGTGAACCGTGTAGTACTTTTTTTATTGTTCGAGGTTTTGATGGTACACCCTGAATGAAAATTTTAAGACGTGCTATGAAATGCGGATTTTTTTTCTCCATTTTTGTGGAAAACAAAATGTTTCTCGTAGAATTTGTGTTTCATAAATGGCCTTCTCTGTTTGTTTTAACTTTTGATTCTAGATTTTAGCCTCAAAAGCAGAATCAGCAACAAACAGTCTGATTATAAAATTTGATTCTTACAATCCAGCCTACCCATATACACAAGAATCCACAATCCACTTTATATGTGCTTTTAGATTCTAGCTTTTAGAAAATCAGTTTCTCTACAACACAATCTAGAATCAGCTTTTAGAAAATCTAAGGGTCTGTTTGTTTCAGCTTTGGATTCTCTAAAAACTGATTCTGGATTATAGTTGCAGAGAAGCTGATTCTGGAATTCAAAAGCACATATGAAGTGGATTGTAGATTCTAGTGTATATGAGTAGGCTGGATTGTGAGAATCAGATTCTAGAATCAGACTATTTGTTTTTAATTCTACTTTTAGGGTCAGATTCTAGAATCAGAAGCTAAAACACAGGCCCTAAAGCTAAAACAAACGTACTCTTAGAGACCTTGTTCGTAACGCAAGGACCCTAAAGCGATTTTCAACACATCATGTGATCGAATCCTGTAAAATACACAGACAGGTATAAATAGCTCTCATAACATGTAGTTAGAAACATGCTACATGACTCACCGTCGAACGGTGACTAGTCTAATTGGTATGGTACTTGTATCTTGTAGCCAACAGTCATAGTTCACGTACGGCCACTGAGATTTTGTAGATCTTTCAGAATTTGATGAGTGATCTCTCGGCTGCTGAACCTTAGCGAGAAAATAGCGTAGTTGGCGGGATTCCGACCTGACACGATACCAAATCTGCTGAACTAATAACATGTTATTAGTTTGAAAATCGCGTAGAAGTTCGTTGAAATTCCCTTATTCCACGGGTATTTTATGCCTTGGTTGGAATTTAGCATTTGTAAATGAACCCATGAGAATTTGTTTTTGTCGGGGATTGGATTTACTGTACCAAGACGACCATCGAAACCCGGCGCCAACCGACCATGCTCTTGACCAGATGGCGCACGCAAGACCGACCTTCGTATAGTCCGGCTCACGGGACTACCCCGTCCCCCATCAAGTACGTCCCCGAGCAAGCCAAGCTCGGGGGCCCGCGACAAGGCGACGTGGCATTAAATGCGCAGCGGCTCGAGGGATCGCACGCCCGGGATCCACGCTGCCACGGTCCGCGCCGCCTTGGTCCGCGCTCGCTGTACCCACGTCGCGTGGTACCCGGCGGGTGGCGCACCACTGCACTACCTACGTCCTCTACAGTAACGCGCCCCCTGTAATAAATGATTTGTCTCCTGTAATTCCTTATAAATACCCCCTTCCACGACGAACTGAGGGTTGGACCTCTTGTACTACACATACACTTACACACACTTACACACATCGCTTGCCCACGGGAGCCTTTAGGATCGTTCAAGGCCCCCCGGGCAAGCGCATTGTAACCCACTTTCGCATACTAGTGCAATCACTGGACGTATGGTTATTATCTCCCCCGCGAGAGGCCCGAACCAGGTAAAAAACGACCCCCTGTGCCTTCTGATTGTCTTGTATACTTCACCCCGTTGCTCGGCATACTCTCAGACGTATATCCCCCGCGAAAAAGGGGCCCCAAGTTGATCCCTCATTCAACAAGTAAGCTCGGCGGGGGACCCTGTCCCGGATCGTCGACAGCTGGCGCCGTCCGTGGGGACCGACTGAGTCCTTTCGCGAGGAATCCCTGAGGATGCCAAATTCTCAAGACAATCAAGACCTCTGCGTTTTCGGCGACGTGGAGGACGACGACGAAAGCCTTTGCGTCGAGGGCGTGGTTTGCGGCGATCGATCCGGCCACACCATGTCCCGCGCCGAGCACGTCCTTCGCTCGGGCGCGAGTCCCTTCCTCCGGGCATGCGTTTCGCTCGGGGACTATCCATGTTCCGCGCTGAGCACGTCCTTCGCTCGGGCGCGAATCTCTTCCGAAAGCACGCGTTCGCCGGGGCTATCCATGTTCCGCCCGAGCATCGCCCTTCGCCGGCGCGAGTCTCTTCCCGAGCACGCGTTTCGCTCGG
Organism: Guadua angustifolia; assembly: GCA_036346375.1. Lineage (NCBI taxonomy): Eukaryota > Viridiplantae > Streptophyta > Magnoliopsida > Poales > Poaceae > Guadua > Guadua angustifolia. Next base: position 33,190,583 of record CM070509.1, on the reverse strand, counting down.
GTTGTCCATGTTCCGGCCGAAAGCACGCCCTTCGCCGGCGCGAAGTCTCTTCCCCGAGCACGCGCTTTCGCTCGGGTTGCCCATGTTCCGCCCGAAGCACGCCCTTCGCCGGCGCGAGTCTCTTCCCCCGAGCACGCGTTTCGCTCGGGGGCTATCCATGTTCCGCTCTGAGCACGTCCTTCGCTCGGGCGCAAGTCCCTTCCTCCGGGCATACGTTTCGCTGGGGGGCTGTCCATGTTCCGCGCCGTGCCCGTCCCTCGCTCGGGCGCGGGTCTCTTCCGCGCCGGGTAAGTTTCGCGTTTAGGTGCGGGTCTTCCTAGGTAAATGAGTATGCTCATTGCATCTTTTCTTTCTTTAAACATTTTCGGACTCTCAAGGCTCCCCCGAACGCGGCGGTGTGAGTTCTCTCGTGACCTGTTGGTTAGTTTCCCTGGACGTCTAGTCCATGTCCGGGATGTGGCATTTCGAGCATGTCTCGTCTGTCAGTTCCTCGAGCATCTGACCCATGCTTGGGATGCGGCAGTGCGAGTCCGCTCGCAGTCTGCTAGTTGCCTTTTCCCTAAACATCTGATCTATGTCTAGTTCCCCTGTGCATCTGATCCATGCACCGGATGCCGCAGTAGCCCTTCGCTGCTGCGAGACACATCCCGAGCAAGCGCCGCCGGATGCCGATAGAGTCTTCGCCGCGAGACTGTCCCCCGTCCTCGAGCAAGCGCCGCCGGATGCCGCAGATAGCTCTTCGCCGCGAGCCACATCCCCGAAAGCAAGCGCCGCCGGATGGCGGATAGTCTGGTCCCCGAAAGCAAGCGCCGCCGGATACCGCAGAGCTCTTCGCCGCGAGACCGGTCCCGAGCCAGCGCTTTCCGGATGTCCGCAGATAGCCCTTCGCTGCCGCGAGACTGCCCCCGAGCAAGCGCCGCCGGATGCCGCAGAGCCCTTTGTCTGCGAGACTGCCCCCGAAACAAGCGCCGCCGGATGCCGCAGAGCCCTTCGCCGCGAGACTCCGTCCCCGTCCTCGAAAGCAAGCGCTTTCGGATGTCGCGCAGTAGCTCTTCGCCGCGAAGCCTCGCCCCCGAAACAACGCCGCCGGATGCCGCAGTAGCTCTTCGCCGCGAGACCGGTCCCGAAAGCAAGCGCCGCTTGATGCATGCAGTAGCTCTTCGCCGCGAAGCCCTGTCCCCGAGCAAGCGCCGCGGATGCCTGCAGTAGCTCTTCGCCTATGAGCTTGGTCCCGAAAGCGCCGCCGGATGCCGCAGTAGCTCTTCGCCGCGAGCCGGTCCCCGAAAGCAAGCGCCGCCGGATGTCATGCAGTAGCTCTTCGCTATGAGCCCGGTCCCCGAGCAGTGGCGCCGGATGTCATGATAGCTCTTTTCGCTGCGAGTCCTGTCCCCGAGCAAGCGTTGCTCGGATGCCGCGGTAGCTCTTCGCCGCATGACTCCAATCCCTCTTCAAGAAGCCTAGAGGCTCAAGGCGGAGGCCTCAGCAAGGCCTTTTCCCCCTTTAGCCTCGGGGGCTAGCTGTCGGGGATTGGATATACTGTACCAAGACGACCATCGAAGCCCGGCGTCAACCGACCATGCTCTTGACCAGATGGCGCACGCAAGACCGACCTTCGTATAGTCCGGCTCACGGGACTACCCCGTCCCCCATCAAGCACGCCCCGAGCAAGCCAAGCTCGGGGCCCGCGACAAGGCGGCGTGGCATTAAATGCGCAATGCTCGAGGATCGCCGCCGGGATCCACGCCGCCACGGTCCGCGCCGCTTGGTCCGCTTCATTGCACTCCACGTCGCGTGGTACCCGGTGGCGCGCCATCGCACTACCTACGCCCTCGTACAAAGAACGCTCCCGTAATAAATGATTTATCTCCTGTAATTCCCTATAAATACCCCCTTCCACGACGAACTGAGGGTTGGACCTCTTATACTACACATACACTTACACACATCGCTTGCCCACGGGAGTCTTTAGGATCGTTCAGGGCCCCCCGGGCAAGCGCATTGTAACCCACTTTCGCATACTAGTGCAATCACTGGACGTAGGGTTATTATCTCCCCCGCGAGAGGCCCGAACCAGGTAAAAAACGACCCCCTGTGCCTTCTGATTGTCTTGTATACTTCACCCCGTTGCTCGGCATACTCTCAGACGTATATCCCCCGCGAAAAAGGGGCCCCAAGTTGATCCCTCATTCAACAAGTAAGCTCGGCGGGGGACCCTGTCCCGGATCGTCGATAGTTTTTTTTAATATTTCAATAGAGGACATGAATTATATAAGCATATATCTATCTAGGGCTGAAAAAAAGCTCGTTTGTGGGGCTCGTTGGCTCGGTTCAAAATTACGCCAATTACACTCGTTCTTTGGTTAAACATCGAAATGAGTCAATTTTAAATGAAATTGGATTTTGCTATGGCTCAGCTCGTTAGCTCGATTCTAAAAATAATTCCAAACTATAAATAAAATGATTTTAAATCAAACTATGTCAATTTCAAAAAAAGCTCAAAAAAACAGGGATTTGACTTGATTTCCACCCCTATATCTATCTATTACTTTATTATTAAAACGGAAGAAAATGAAGCCACCACATCCTCTCTCAAATGTTAAAAATTGCCACATTAATCGTAGGGAAAAAAAGAAAAAAGATCTATACTGTTTATTTTGGTGGGTCCAAATTATAAGTGTAGATCAATAAGACGTATAGTAGAACTATTACGTCTTCAATCATGAGGATTAGGATTGAATAACAAATACAACTCTATTTCTAAATATAAACATAATCTTGGAGTATCTAGTGTCGCAATTGTGCAAGAAATTCAACTAATACTAAAAAAAATAGCTTTTATGAGATATTGAATTTACAGTGATACTTGTTTAACCAATGTGGGAGTGAATTACTATGGATTCGAAACTAGAAAAAAATATATACCATAAATGTTCCATGAAAAGTTGATGTCATTGTTGTCCAGTAGAATATCATTTTTGTAGACACATGCCAGAAAATATCAATAAAGATCAATAATGATGAGAGAGCTATGGATCTTGCATCTCTGTATTGATCTCATATTTACGCGATCTTGATCAATCTTAATGCATAAGACGTTATAAGCACGAAAGTACACCTGAGAAGTACCTTTCACACTTCAAAGTTTGTTGCTTGATTTTTCTTAGTCAACTCAGTTGTAATATTTATTTTGCCTCTCCTCAATTTCCTATTCATCTAATTCGATGGATGTCTCATCCTCTGTGCGATGAACATTGATCAAACCATGGCCATTGTTTCACACCTTGGCATGATCAATGTTGTTTCATGCCTTAGGATGCTTTGGATTCTTCGATTGTCGATTCACACTTTGGCGCGATTAGCATTCATGTTACACCTTAGCTTGGCCATCAAATAGATCTAGGCATCGTGTAATGCCACCAAATGGATGCATTGGCTATCAGATCAAGTTGTGGCATGACTAATGTTGTCCCGTGCCTTGTGCATGGTTGTTGGTTAGCCGTCAGGACATGCCATGTGCTTGCCACCGCTGTGTGACTCGCCGTGGTGAGGACGCCGAAACACCTTCGAGACCATGCCATGGTGTTGCTCGTTGGAGGCCCTCTCCATTGTGCTATGAGAGCGGGCAAGTCGTCATGTCATGTGCATGGGATGTCACCAACAATCTGGCCATGGTGAGATGCTGAACTTTTGTATCATTGATCCACCGGGTCGGTTGGGCTTGGGACGTCATCACTATCATCATCGTGTGTAGGATGCGGTTATGCAATAAGGTTAATGTGTTGTGCGCTCGTCCTGTAATTGGAAACATCGTTGTTATCGTGCCATGAGCACGGGTTGGCCAGATCGCCGTCATCAGTTTCCTCGCTGTGAACGGGGGTTGAAACATCAACACTATGTTCCACCGTGGGAGAATGTCAGGGGTTCTTCTCGTGTTGCCATAAGTAGGCATGCGAGTGACACCATCCTTCTGAGCCATGCCGAGCTAGAGCAAAGTAGCCATGGGACACCCGATTCAAGGGGAGCACTGGGATGGGACGAAGCCAGCTAAAAGTCATCGAGTTGCTGTCGCTGCCTTGTATGGCATGTGCGCACTTGGGCTACTGTCGCCGAGACAGCCAAGACCACCGTGGGCAATATGTGAGCTAGGCCACGGAGGCCTTCACTGGAGATAATAGGGAAGAGTGAGCACCACTGTCAGTTGAAGTCCCGATCGGGATCGGGATCAAAATTGTTTTAGATCAGGTTTATTTACCCAAACGGGTTTTGAGAGGAAAGACGTGTCTGATTTGGATTCTATGTGGATTGAAGTAGGTTAGATCCAGATAAGAATCCGATAGGACCCAAAACCGCCAGTCGGTGGAACCTTTGAATAAAACCCCCTATAATCTCAAAGAACTACGAATAACTCCCTAATTTATTTAAATTTTGGGTTCAAAGTTTTAGGGTTTGCACCATTTTTAAATTTGTGGTTTTAAATCCTAAAAGGTTTTCGATTATTATATTTAAGTCTTTTAAGCTATATTTTGTTATCAGAAATTGTTTTTTACTATTTTAATTCATAACAATTGATTTCGTGTTCAGAAGATTAGTAGAAAATTTCAAAAAAAACATGGAAATTCATATATTCATGTTTAGTATGTTTGTAAATTGAATTACTACTATCTTGCATGATTTGATGATGGTAGTTTTGTTCAGCTAACAATAGTTGCTTTATTTGTTGATAGTCAACATGAATAGTGCTGAAGACACCATACAAGTGTAAAATTCCCAGTGTCGATTGTCAATTGTCAGAATTTAATCTATTGGGATATGGACGTCTTTCTAAGGGAAAGAACTATAATTTCTTGGAAAACAGTTAAGTAGCCAATAATTGTTGCGTCAACTAATCATTTCGAGATAATTGTACTAATATGAGATGACTTGTGAGTACATTTGGTTTAGAAGATTGATTCATTGCATCAAAGAGTCTTGCGGTGTAGAGGTAGATAAAAATCTTCATAATTATTCATAAGAATAATGCAATATGCATTGTACAAATGAAGAGCGGTTATGTCAAGATGAACATGACAAAATATATACCTGATATAAGTATTTCTATTTTGAGCACTAAGCCTAGCTCGGTTCGCTGATGCTCATTGTGGGAGCCCAGCCACCCGCGTTCGAGCACGGGAGCTTGGAAAGTCGCAATGCAGCGCGTGTGTGGGGTTGTGTGTTGTAACCCGACTGTTGTTCTCCTTCTTTAATGAATGCTAGAGCTCCTAGCCAATTTTTTTAAAAAATATTTCTATTCCATGAGCAGCAGGAGATGAGAAATGTTGAATTACAGAAGATTCAAACTAATAAAAATCTATCAGATCTATTTACCGAAGCCTTACGACTTCCTTGTTTGAGAAGCATGTGAATGGTATATGAAAGACTAGTAAAGTTGAAGTCTTCTAAGGGAGATATCTGAACTTCACATGTGATCGTATTTTGGATGATATGTTGAACTCTTTTTTTCCTAATTGAGTTTTATCTTATTGGTTTTTTTTATTTGAAGGTTTTTAACAAGGCAACATATACAATGACATAAAATATACAAACTATGCACTCGTTCCTGAATGTACCCAAAGTGATAAAGAGGTATTTCAAGATTTAGATAGCATATCAGATATGGGAGTAACTATTTGAGAGGAGCCGCCCAGACTGTCCTCGGGTTATCGAATGTCCCGTCGTCCACATCGGAATTGGAGGTTAGCAACGGATCACCAGTGGCGCTCGCAGTGCTAACACCCAAGCCCAATAGAGACAACGTCACCCCATTCGATGAACTCGACAACCGTCCCCAGATTCCCCAGATATCGACCGAACTCGCCAGATCGCCCAAGATACCGGTTTCCAATGCGATATCAATTCAATTTGCATAAAGGGGGCAACGAACTCGAAACCAAGCAACCAAACACGCACGCGGAAACACCCGGCACAAAGACAAACCCGACAACCACCAAACCACACTTAGCAACAACTCCAAGACTCTAAACCACACCAGAACTAAGAATTTGACCAAGACTCCAAAAATCTGGAAAAATTCGGCATGACCCTCCTAGAACCGATGGACATCCACTCAGCAGACAAGAAAACACAGTTGCAGTATATATATATATATCCAAAAGTAATGCAACAACCACAACAGCAGTACGATCACAATGAGAAGCCATCCACGAGACATCGACAGAGACTTAAACAACGACGAAACACAGTTTAAAAGGCTATCTATACAACAAAAGGAATCAAATCGCAACACATTAGCAAAATAAAACTTCTCCTAAGTGTTCTCGCTGAACACTTCCGGCGTCAGCGATGTCGCTAAGCCTCTACTCGGTCCCGCCCGACCACCGAGAAGCAATATGGACAGAACTCACAACCGTCGGGTCCTCACTTAAAAAAACACAACGCAAAGAACATGAGTACGTAAGGTACTGCAAGACTTACCCGTGGTCCATATATGACCGACTCCAAAGGAGATGCATTCATGCGGTAGCAAGGTAAACAGCTTAGGTTAAAAGTGCGGAAATGCTTAACTTTGTTTCAATTTTAGTCATCTACTCAAGTTTTTCTCAATATAGTTAGCGCTTGTAACAAAGACCTACCTCTAGCATGATATTGTAATTAATGTAATGTAAAGCAAGCCATCTCATATCAAAATTTAGCTCAAGCCCAACGGCGAACCACAAGTTCAAGTTGTTTACTACGCAGAAGTTCGGACCAAGCGTGCTCATATCCGAGAGCGCGGCAATTCAATCGCTTAATTAACCTGCGCAGGAAGCATTGATCGCACGACACTTACCACAAGGGCCTAGTGTCAACCCTCCCAATCATACCCAATCGCCGGCGTCCTCCTGCGTCCGAAAACCTAGCACCCTCGAGCGGCCCCAAGCCCGGCTTGGCGCTCGAGAGTCGGCCTAAGCCTCGCCTCAACCACGCCCAACCACGAAGTTACGGTCCATCGATTCCATATGAGAGAAAGAGCGCCATCGCACCATAATCGGGCATGCGACCAACCGGGGTGTGCTCAATCTTATTCCACTTACGGATCGGTCCTTAACTGACACAGACGGGGCTACACATTTGAGTCTCCGTACCCAAATGAACCAACTCCCCGCCCGGTCCACAATTCATTTCTTTCCAAAACCTTTCCCAATTCTAAGTCTGACATAAGGAAGTATGTGTGTAATGATAACAACCGCAAGTGACAGAACCCTCCGTCACTTGGCCCAACCCCGACATCTAAGCATTCTAAGCACGGACTCATTAATACCCATAGTCTAGTTCAAAAGGAGATATTTGACGAATACAAGGGGTGTACGTGCAGCAAATAGGATCTATTCCTATCCCACATGGCAATTCCTAATGCAATACTTAACATTTCAATTAATCACATTATTCTCAAAAATAACGATACATAAGGATAAACATGCTTAGGTGCTTGCTGCACTTCTTAGGACCCTCAACGGCAACTTGCCCACCGATGTCCCCTCGACCACGGCCACGCCACCCTCCATGGTTTCGTTCTCTACACGAGCGGTGCATATGAATGAGATGCATGCAATGCATATGAGATGGAATGAGAATTAAAGACGATCATGCAAGCACTCATCAAGACAAAACGAAATACAAATGCTAATTTCCACACTAGCAACCAAGCGACATTATGAATTTGCTCAACACTATTTGAGCGAAACCTCCATAGCTAGTGACTTAACTGTTTATCACCCAAGCTAGCTCCAAAAGCGCAAACATTCAACTCAATTTAAAACTGAAAACACAATTGCTAAACTCCACTTCTATTCTATAGCAAAATCTGAAAATAACAAGCACATTCATCTAAACAAGCATAACTTTTATTTGGCTAATCCAAAAATTGACTTTATGGACTCGAAAAGACCACAAGAGGGTGATCTAACTCTACCATGCATCAAAATATTCAGATTACAAAAGTAAAGCTTGCAATTAAACTCTGAACTTTAGCCCCAAGTCTGAAATTTTCAGCACAAACTGATTTCAGAGCAGCGTTGACATAAATGGCCATAACTTTTGAACCGTTTGATCAAATTGAGCAAACTTATACTCGAAACGACCACAAGACATAGACCTACAACCTAGATTTGGCCAATCACTCAGATTCTGCCCAGGGAATTCCCAGTTCGGCCAGGAACAGAGAACAGTTTCAGAGTTTTCAGAAATTTCAGTGTTTCAGAACAGCATGCACAAATTTCATCATATAAATGGCTATACTTAATGGAATTGAGTAAAGGATGACATTTTATAATCTAAATGAAATTTTCTAAAACTTCACAGGCAAAATTTATTTCTAATTCGGCCTCTAACTAATTCTTATTCACACCACAAGTTTCAGCTACACAATATCAGCACTTTCAGAGCAGCATGCACTAAATTAGACATAACTTTCAGCTGGGTTAACGAAATGAGGTGATTCCAGTTGGAAATGAAAGGTAATTTGATTACCCACAACTTTCTCTACAGCCAACCTAGCAGGAGATGCTCAGAATTTTCTCAAATCAGCCCGAAACAGTATCTAAAATTTCTGCTCGAAAATTCAGAACTTGCTCCAAACCCTAGATTGATTATTCCCCATTCAAACTTTGATTCTCCACTCATCTAAGCCCCAATACATCATGGCAGCACCCAAGACCAGGAAATAACCCATCAAAACCTAAACCCTAGGGAGCCTTACCTCATGGAGTGGAGGAGGAGAGAAGAGGCTGCACTTGGAGAGGGAGGAGGCACCACCAATGGAGGCTGCAGGAGGAGCTCGCAGCTTGGGGGAGCAGCAAGGGAGGCTTGGCCAGGAAGAGCTGGAAGGAGTCTTGCTTGGGGAGGAAACACCAGGAGGAAGAAGTGTTGTTCGGTTTGCTTGGGGGATGAGTGACCAGGATGAAGTAATGCTGGAGGGAGTGTGCGGCTTGGGTTGGGGAAAAAAAAAGGCTGGAGGGAAGTGTTGTGTTCAGTTTAGTTGCTCCAATTAATTTTTGTAATTTGAGCCCACTTAACCCCACTAGCAACAAGAATGAGAATGACTACGTCCCCAAAAACAAAATATTTTAGCTCTTAACTTTTGTTAAGTGTGGAAATCCTTAAGTGGTAATTTGGAATATTGACTGAAGTCGGAAGTCGATCTCACATGCGGCCAAAACTCGGTTGGCGCTAATGTTAGCCGCAGAAGACGAATTTGAATTTGGGGCCATGACACTATTCCTAAGAGTAGAAGGTATTATATATAGGGACAAATAGGGAAAATTTGTAATATGCTATAAAATATCTGTAAAAAGCATAGAGCTATGGATATACATTTCTTGATCTCATGTTTATACTATCTTCATTGATGACCAACGACTTGGATACGTGACTATATTAACTTTTAATACAATAAACACTATTTACACTGATATAAAATCAGCTCAACCATGTGTTTTCATTCTCCGAATTTTAACTGGACCTCATACCTGATGCAGTGCATCGCACCTATTCTCAACACAGATGCACCTATGCTCGACACAGATACATATAGCCAATCAATTTACTGTTCAAAATGTAATATTTCAGACCTCATTTCAATCAGACGGCTATCGCAGGAGTAACGCGCATGTATTCTCCGGTGCAACAGAAGATCCATTTAACACGTTCGTTCTCCCGGACACGTGCCGTCTTCGTCCAAAAAAAGCAATTAATCCTTCGCAGTACATCGCACCATCACCCCGAGTCCCGAACTAACCCTTCCCTCGCGACCAGCTCGCTCGCACGCGCGGACGCATGCGAGGCCACACTACCGGGAGCACCAAGTAGCCCCCGTCCGGCTATGTCGGCGCACCTCCCGCCGCTCCACGGGCCCAACACCGCGCTCACCGCCGGGGATGCCAAGAAGATCCACATCGGTGGCGACCCCAAGAAGCTCTCCTGCTATGGCGGCCACCACCTCCCCAAGAAGCCGGGCGGCGGCCCCTCCGCCGGGAAGCTCGCGCTCGCGTCCTTCCTCGGCGTCATCGTGCTCCTCGCCGTCGACGTGTCCCTCACCGGCGGTGGCGCGCACCGCCGGCTGCGGCACCAGTACCGGTATTACCTGGGCGGCGGCCGCGCTAAGAACGCCTCGCTTTCTTGGCTCTCCGTGCCAGACCCCTCCAACTTCACCGAAGGCCTCCTGGCACGGTGGCTCACACCTGGGGGTTTGCCGTGCCGCGACGCGCGCACGGCCAACATCTCAATCCCGGTTCTTGACAACGCTGCGGCGGCGGGAGCGGTGACAAAGCTGGGTGCCGCCGAGATCCACGAGTTCACGTTCTGGGCGCTGGACGACGCCGGCCAGCAGCGCTGCCTCGGCGGGGACTTCTTCGAGATTGATCTCTCTGGGGGCGCGTGGAAATCGCGGCCCCCCGTCGTGGACCATGGCGATGGCTCCTACTCCTTCCGTCTCCAGGTCTCGCCCCGCTTCGCGTCGGGGGATTTCCACCTCACCATCGTCCTCCTCTTCCGCAGCTTCGAGGGCCTCAAGTTCTCCTCCGCAAGGTTCAAGTACCGCGCCGAGCTGCGCCGCATTCCTCTTCTGTTCCGGCCAGGCAACGCGTCTCTCCCGGCACTGGAGACTTGCCGCGCCGGCGACTTCGCGCGCGATGTCTGGTCCGGCCGGTGGACGCGGCTCGCCAAGAACGACAGCTGCGAGGAGGTGGATGGCTCCGGCCGGTACCGGTGCCTGGAACCGGAGCACCCGTGCGAGCCTCCGTGGTGCGACGGGCCACTGGGCGCGCTGGAGAGCAACGGGTGGGTCTACTCAGCGCACTGCTCGTTCAAGCTCTTCACGGCCGACGCGGCGTGGCGGTGCCTGGACGGCAAGTGGCTCTTCTTCTGGGGCGACTCCAACCACGTCGACACCATCCGGAACCTCCTGACTTTCGTTCTTGGAGTCACGGACACGTCCGCCGTGACGCGCCGGTTCGACGCGGTGTTCGCGAATCCCAGCGGCGGGCGGGGGACCGTGCGGATCACGAGCATCTTTAACGGCCACTGGAACATGAGCATGAACTATCTCGGCCTGCATTCCCTCCGGGACAAGGGGTTCCGGCGGCTTGTCCGGTCGTACTTCATGGCCGACGACCGTGCCCCGGACGTCGTCATCCTGAACTCCGGCCTACACGACGGGTGCTACTGGACAAGCGTGCGCATGTACGCGCAGGGCGCGGAGTATGCTGCACAGTTCTGGGCCGGAGTTCTGGATGAAGTGCGGGGGCGTGGGCATGCCGTGCCGAGGGTATTCTACCGGACGACGGTTGCGACCGGCGGGTACGCTCGGGACCTGGCATTCAATCCAAGCAAGATGGAGGCGTTCAACGGTGTGCTCGTCGAGAAGCTAAGGCAGCATGGGCTGCTCACGGGCGGGGTGATAGACAACTTCGACATGACGTTCCCATGGCACTACGACAACCGTTGCAATGACGGCGTGCACTACGGGCGTGCACCGGCGAAGTTGGTGTGGCGGGACGGCAAGATTGGGCACCAGTACTTCGTGGACCTCATGCTTGGGCATGTGCTCCTCAACGCCGTCTGTAATGGATGAGACTTTGCTGGTTCCTTGTTCTGTAAGTTCGTGCAGCTCAATCGTGTAAACTAGAGTAGGATGCTCAGGGAACTGAATTTGCTGAGATGAAATTACCACGGTGTAGTTTCAGTTCATGTGTACATCAGATATTTTGGGGGCTGTGGGGTGAGGAAGATCAAGTTCGATCGGAGCTAGCTATAAAATCAGGAACATGTAAATATATAGGAAGACTGTTTGAGGAGGCTTAATGAATATACAAATTCAGTAGGTTATATTGTGTTGTTTGTTACTACGTAGCAATTATCAATTTCTCAGTGTTCTTGTTGTGGTTGCAAGTACAAAAATGCTACATGGTTGAGTGAGTGCCTTTGAGCTGTTTCTGTATATATGCTCCGATTTGTTGTGTTTTGGTTGAAGCAAATATTTGGTGTGGTGAGCAGAAAAGGGCAGATAGCACTAACAGTTTTGATCAGAAATGTGCCTGTAAAGCGTGTGTGCTCAAGTACCACTCGTAGTAGCAATCTAACAATGTGGATGTGGTATCCATCATGTCAAAATCAGCAAGGCAGAGTCCAGGAGGCGGCTTAATGCATACACAAATTCAGTAGGTCTGATTGGTTTCTATGTTAGGACTGTCGTAATCTTCATGTTGTTCATTGTTCTTTTTCTTTATGTGGCTTGCAAGGTGGCACTGGCAATATGCAAGTACATAAACACTACTATACGGTTGCAGAGTTCACAAAATAGAAAATTCGATTTTCGAACAGTTTTTTTATTTTAAAATATTGGTAAAAACCAGTTGAAAATCGGTAGAAACCGAAGAAGTTCGAATTCAAAAATTTTGAACTCGGCGGTCAAACTATGGTCAAAAAAATGGAAATTGAGCGATTTTACAGATTTTCAACTAGTTTTTGTCGATTTTCAATTTTCGAGCAATTTTAATCGATTTTCAGCACAAGGAAGAACAACTGAAAAAGAAATTCAATAAAATTTCAAAAAAATTAAAAAAATGAAAAAAAAATCCCAATTAATCTATAAAACACCTAAGAGAAATTTTAACAATTTTTGAAATCATTTAGTGCTTCTAGAAAATAAAAAACAACAATTAATGAAAAGGAATAGAGACACTATCTGATTTTTATAAAAATTTACAAGACTGATCATGTTCTGAAATTTTAATGGAATTATAATTAGTGCCCAAGGATCATGTACTAAAAGTTTTAGAAGTATTAGACTTCATTTAATATCCCTATAAAATCAAAAACAAAAGAGCATAAGCAATGATTGTAGAAATTTCAGAATTTAAAAAAAAAACTACGCATATCTGATCATCATCTGAAAATTTTACAAAACCATTAGCATTGCCTTAGGACATCACACCAAAATTTTTAGAAATATTAGACTTCATTTAGTGCCCTTAGCAAATAAAAAACGGAAGATTATATATTTTGACAATACCACTGTTAAAATTTTAAAAAAATACACAGGTACAATAATGATATGAAAATTTTATAGAGTTATTAGTATTGCCTCAAAACCTTCCACAAAAAATTTTAATTTTTTTTAACAAATTTTCATAACTTTTCTTCTCAATTTTTAAATTTTTTAAAATTTAAATTTTACCGATTTTTCGAACGGTTTTAAAGACTCAACCGGCTTGATCTCTCGATTTTCGCGATTGTTAAGCTATTTTTGTCGGTTCCGTGCACCATAGTGCCATTAGGTGTGCCTACATATGATTCCGTCTGGTGTTTGTTAGCCTTTTTGAGTGAAGCAACAGTTCTGAACAGAAAAAGGCCGAATGAAATGATGTTTTGTTCCTGTGTGGACCGTGGAGTGCAGACATCAAAGCTGGTTCATTTCATCAGAAATTGTGCCTTACAAGTCAGTATACGTGTTTTGCTACTTTCCTAAATCCTAACCTTGTTTTACATAGTAACCGTAAAGGCGGGAAAATTGATATAATGCCACTCTCAAGAGTGGTGCGAGCCAAAATGCCACTCTCGACGTTGCCTTTATTAAAATGCCACTCTTCTCGTGTCTCTCCTCGCCAAAATGCCATTTTCGATTTTCTGAAATGAATTTCGCTTTTACATGCGGCTCTAGCCACGGAAATGACCGTTGTGCCCCGAGCTAAATGCCTTTACATTGATTAAATGGGGTATGTTACAGTATATCCAACCAAATAATGACGTGATTTATAAAATCAAGTAGAGCATAAAGATAAAAGAAAAATTAACAATTTACTACTCCAGATCACATAAAAAATTAGTGTCATTGTTTAAAGTCATCTACTACAGGAAACAAAAAATTTCTTTAAGGAATGATTTTAAGGTTTGAATGTGTAGTAATATTGCCATACATTGCAGAGAAGTAAAAAAAAATAGTATACTAAAAGATGGCAGAGAATAGTTATTTTACAATAAGATTTAGAATAATGTTTGTTTATTTTTAATTAATTTTAAAAGATGGCAGAGAAGGAGTAAAGGCATTTAGCTCGGGGGCAAGATGGTCATTTCCAGTGACTGGAACTGCACAGAAAAGTCAAATTCATTTCAGAAAATCGAAAATGGCATTTTGGCGAGGAGGGGCACGAGAAGAGTGGCATTTTAACAAAGTCAACATCGACAGTGGCATTTTGACTCGCACCACTCTTAGAAGTGGCATTATATCAATTTTCCCAAGCTTTTACATAGTAGTAATCTTACCAAATAGTAGTGTGCAGGTACTGAGACTCAGAGAGAGAATCTGATGGCACCGACTACGAGCCCAGCACCATGCTTGATCCGTACCAATTAAGCCGTGTCAAGCGACAGCCAACATGGGGTGACTGACTGATGCCCACAACCTGATTTTCTTCGCATTAGTAGTATGGCGTGTGGACCATGGTAGGATCGTTTTCGTTTATGAGGATTTAATTCCCTGGAGCAGGTGTTAGTTCGGTGGTCGATTCGTGAGATTGGTGCGTGCATGTGCATGTATCTCGATTTAGCTTGACGGTGTAGTGTTGTTACATTTTACTTTTCGGTGGAACAAGCACCGGTAGTCTGAAGTAGGATAAACAGTAAAAGTATGTTAATTTTTCTACCCACCGTTGCTAAATCCAGGGGGAAAAAATGGCGTTTGCTATGTATGGAATAACAGCTACATAAATGTCACGGACCGTCCTTTTCAGGGGGTGTGTATAAATACCTTTACAGCTACCCAGGAATTTAACTGTAGGTAACCAAGCGTACATTGCAAGACATAAAGCAAATACGAATATTTTAAAGATAATTTAAGGGCCTAACGGCCAGAGTTTTACAAAGGTGCGGCTGGCACTGAATACATTGCAGAATACCCACAGGAAAGCCTTGAGCGGATAGATCAAGGCCTTCAAAACAAAATAACATCGTCATCTATGGACTTCTGGAATTCGCCATCTTCACTCGAAATCTAAAGAGGGGGTTGGGAGCAAGGGTGAGTATACAACCGTACTCAACAAACCACACGAAAATTCTGAATATTATATGCAGGGATAAACAAAGGTAGGCACATGTTTTAAGTATTGTGGATGCAAGTTGTAAATATCAGTTTTCATTTTACATTTGAAACACAAACCATTAATAGCAATATAAATATATATATATGGGGGGAGGTTATTTGCAGAGTTCACATTCTCGCCAAATTTTAATTAAGTAAGCTACTGGGCTAGCTTTCTGTGAATCACCCTAAATTAACTCGGCTTCATTAACCTAAGCACTACAGATTCAATACCATTGATATCACTCTACAGAGGTGCTCACTTTACCCACAAGACATCTACGGTCATTAGTGCCACCGGATCAACATGCAACTTTTATGCATGCGGCCGACCGAGATTGACATAACCTTTCATTGAATTTTCCCTTTAGCTCCTACCCAAGAGGGGTGCAATCCTCGACCTCCGAGAACCCACGGGCCAAAGGGCCTTATGACCGATTTTTGAGGAAGCCTCATCATGTGAAAACCGCCAATGGCCTTTCATTCCGTTTCACACCCTACCACGACGCTACCCATTCCTTCCACAGCGAATGGGTCCTCCTGTAGGCATTCAAGGGGCAAAGACAATATACCGGGTTACGTGGATCAGACAAACAGAGCTGACCGACCCAACCTATGGTTGAGCGGAATCTGAAGTTATTTTCTTTGCCCAAGACGTCGGTCCTTAAATGCCAAAGACTCAGCCAAATGATATTCCACAAACCATTGGTACCAACTGTACCACCCCCACACCATAACTTTGGCCTTGTCATCGGTTGGGGGTTGGGCCAGCATCCACCTCCTGTGGTCCGCCCAAGCTGTCCCCCACACCGTAGCAATTTTTTTGAAAATCAACCGAGTCATCACTCGGAGATTAAGCATTTGTCTAAAAGTAATAATTGTATGGATTGCTACATCTATGCGGGTTCAATATTTTATAGCCTAAGGTTAAAAAGGAATTAGGGCATATCAACAGGTTTAATATCTGGTTGTATCTAATCAAGTCATTCGAAACTACCACATTTTTCTAGTTTTCTAAAATAACAAAAATAATGCAAGACAAGAAATATATATATACTATAAAGGAACTGGGTTCAACATATTCAAGGAGTGTGGCTTGCCTTGCGGATTTGAGGGTTTACCTAGTGAGAATGAGTTGATGTTGTGTCCGGTTTCGAACGGCTCCTGCTACTATGACGGTTCCGTCGTCTGCTCTTGTTCCGAGATTCGTGCCGATAGTTGCGTCGACGTCGGATCTAGCGCGAGAAAATGCAAACAATAAATAAACGAATAAATCAAAACAAAGAAAAAGAAACGGAAATGAAAATAGAGAGAGAAATGGCCGGATTAGGGTTTAGGGTATTTTGGGAATTTTCTAGACTTGGTTTGGCGAAACGGGGATCATTTTTGGACTCAGCGGCTCGAACTGGTCAAGAATATGTATTTTTAGCTATTTTTGGATTTTTGGGAGTTTTCTAGAATTTTTGTGGGCTTTTCTGGATTTAAAATTGATTTTCGGATTTTAAAACGAATTTAAATCCGAAAAGAAATTGGAAATTCGGAATTAGGAAATGGGTCATGATGTAGCGCCATGCCCATATGGCGATGAAGTCGCCCAGCGCTACCGAGGGCGATCGACAGTATGACCCACGAGTCGCTGTAATCGCGAGTGGGGCCAAAGTGAGGGCAATGACATTCGGGGCTCATGGTCGAGAGACAACATGAGGGCAAGAAGGCGGCGATTTTGGCCGGAGGGAAAGAAGACGCAGGTGGTGCGGGCGGGAAAGAGCTCCGGGGGAAAAATGGATTGGCGGAGGAGGAGGAGAATCACACGATGAGTTCGGGAGTGGGGAGGAATGAGTGGAAGAGTGTCTGAAGTGGCGTGGCGGCGAGGAGTAACCGGAGATGGAGAAGAAGACCTCGGCGAGGGCGATTCGGGGCTCGGGGGCAAGGAAGAAGTGGCGGAAAAGGTAGAGCGAGGCTTAGTGAGTTCGGGACGGGGTAGAACGGGCTCGGGGAAGAACCGGAGAGGTGTGGCGGCGGAGGTCGACCGGAGCCGAAGGAGGTGAGTGCGGAGCGGGAGAAGGAAGGCACAAGAGCTTGAAAGAGATAGCGGGAGATGGAGAGGAGATTGCAGCAGTTCTGGCGCGGCGAAAATGGAGGAGGAGTGTGGTTTTTATACGCGCGGGGGCGGGGAGAGAGAGAGCTCGGGGCGAGGAGGAGAGAGATGAGCGGCGGAGGAGGTACTCGAGTGGCGATAAGACCAAACGGAGCAGAGGAGTGAATGCGGGACGGGTCAAGCGTTCGGCGCCATGCAGCAGAGAGGTCAGAGCGTCACCGGTTGGGCGAGACAGCTGTCGATGGTTGTGACCGACAATGAAGAAGAGGGAGTGGGGCAAGGCGAAAGATCTAGGTCTGATGGTAACGCAAGACACAGAGCAATCTTTACCCAGGTTCGGGCTCTCCAATGGAGATAACACCCTAGTCCTGCATTCATTGTTTTTCGTGTATGTATGAGTGTTCTTGTTTACAAGCTTTCGAATATTGATCTTCTCCCTCTGTCTAGGGTTTCTTCCCCCTATGTATACTGCGTCAGGCGCCCCGCGCATTCTTTAGGGTTGTTGGGCACAACAGAGCAGCCCAGGCGGCAGAGGCGATTGGAGACAAGAGGAAAGACCGCCTCAGTGCTTGATCCGACAAAGCACAAGAAGATGCAGAGCGACGCCGCACAGCGTAGAGGTTCAAGCGCGCCTACCTACCCTTGTCGCATGCGCCTCCCGGTCTCCTTTCTTCTGGCACGGCGAAGACCTTCCAGAAGCTCCTCCTTTTTGGATTGTTGGCCCGACCCACCCCCACGGGCTAATTCGGTCGGCCCATTAGCTAGGCACCCGGTCCCATAGCTTCCACAGTAGCCCCCGAGTGCTTCATGACCGTGTTGCCCCTTTAGGCCCGCCTTTGCCCGCCGCGATGCTCTTCCGCTTCGCGTCGCTTGGAAGGAGGTCGTGAAGGACTCAATTGCCTTGCTTTAGCTTTCCGAGTGGTTTACTCCCACTCGTTATGGCCTCGATGGTCGGCGTGCGTTCTTGGTTGTACCCTTGTCCGCCCTTGGCCAAGCGGTACCGGACATGTCTGAGTGCCTGGCTCGTCGTGGGCGCGCACTGGATTGCTTAGATGATGCCTGCCCCCAAGCACGTCAGAGCGTAGCGTGGCCCATCGCGAGGTGGGCCAAATGCGCGCGAAAGAAGACGGCCAGGCAAGCGCTAGGCTGAGGCTTGCGCGGGAAAAAGCAGGCCGAGCGGCGGGGAAGTGGGCCGCGCACAAGGAAAAGGAAGTTGGGCCGGTGCCAGGAAAAGCGGAAAACCAAAGAGGAAAGCGGAAATTTGGAGAGAATGCCAAATTGGGAAAGGGCTCAAAAATGCCTCAAATAAGTTCAGGAAAAAAATTCGGCAAAAATTAAAATAAATCCAATAAAATTCGAATAAATTCATTTTTGAAATTTTAGGGATATTTCAATAAAAGAATAGCACTTGCTATTATATCGAATAAAAGTTACATGCCAATGGACTGAACACGTAAAGATAACAAAAATACAAACGTGTTCTTCTCCAGCAATAGTGAACGATGATTTTGGTGGGTGTCCATGGCGGCATCTTTGGTAACGTTGACCTGAGTTAAGGTTAGGATTAGAGAGTTCACCGAAGTTAAGGATTTATCAGGATCTTGAGGATTAGAGAGAGGGGAGAGGTGATGGCCCCATGGTGGGCGGCGGTGGCTGTAGGACGATGAGGCCACCGTGGGTTGTGGGATCGAGGTAGGGCTGTGGGTGATGGCAGCAAACGGCACGGCAAACACGCAAGATGAGTTAGGGTGGGTGGGAAAGATGGTGACGTGGTGACGGTGCCGCTGGGTGCGAGTGGTGGAGTCAGGGGTGGTGGTGGAGACATGAGGAGTTCAATGGAGAGGAGGAAGAAGTGGAGCAGGGCATGGGAGGAGCACATTGGATCTAGAGGTGCACAAAGGAAGGATGGAGGAGGACAACGGAGAGGGGATGGGGGATTGCAGAGTTAGGGCGGCGGTGGCAGCAATGCATCAGGAAAATGGTTGGAAGCGGGAAGCTACACGGCGGCGGTGATGACCACATAGTCTTTCGTGAGGATGAAGATGACACATCCAAGGGAGGAGTCGAGGAGACAATATAACGAGTCAATGGTGTGCTTGAGTTGGACTTGGGCCAAAAAAGGAAATGCGGGTTGAATGTCCTTTATAGGTATGTTTGATGAAAGTCGTGTCTAAAAAAATCTAACTAGAAGCATATATGCTTGATGATTTGTAGTCTTTACTACTTTAAAAGAAGTTAGTGGTAGTTAGTCAGTCTGCCTCCCATCCCTTCCTCCCATCCTGATCCTCACGTGAAAAAAAATCTCACATATGTGCCTTCTTTTGGGTATCAACAGGAGAGTCACCAATCGATGTGCTTTCAACAAACTCACCTTATCCTTACCTCAACAAAATTAAATTAATCTTACCTCTACTAATAAAAGACATCATAACAAACTCGCCTCACCTTAATAAACTCAACCAATATCACCAGGAAGCAGCTTGTCGCGTGCATCTTATTCTTCTGAAGGATGCCATTTTCCATGTGGTTGCATCAAGGGTGCCACCAACGCCACCCGGTGCATCTCATACTTTAGTTCCTCGACACCTACATCTAGCACGTTGTCTCCCGCATGCACGGGCTTGGCACCTCCAACATCACCATCGTTGACTTCGGATCAAGATGGAATAGGGCCACGATGTTGCATCATCACCAAACCTCACTGCCACTATTGACATCTTGTGACAGGAGAAGCACCACACCATCGCCGGGTTTACTGCCACCGTCATTGGGGACCATGGGATAGGAGGGCTATCGGCCTGACTGAGGAGGATGATGGACCCGAGAGGGCTATGCAACACTTGAGCTCGTCCTTGGGCTCACCGTTGCCACTGCTGGTTTTGTTGACATTCGGATTGGCGTAGGATGAAAGCCACTATACAGACATTGCTACTCGATGCTGTCGTCGCACTCGCATTCGTGGGTGTCACCGGGATGGGAGGGCACCGCTACATTGCTGCCACTACCACCATGCCATCGTTACATGAGAACAGCCGCTCCATCAGTAGGCCTCATTGCCATCGTCATTGTGGATGATGGGATAGGAGGGCCACCGGCCTCGGCGTCGTCGTTGTTTTCGAGGAAGATTGACTAGGGAGGGCTATGCCACACTAGAGCTCCCCTTGAGCTCATAGTCATCACCAACAATATTGTCGACATTTGAATTAAGGTGGGACAAAGCCGTTGTAGTGGCACCTCTACCGGTTGATGTTATCACAATCACCTTCATTGGTGTCACCGAGACGGGAGGGAGCCACTATGCTGTCGTACTGCCTTGCCGTTGTCACCGATTCTTCATCTCTAGGGGGGGGGGCGGGGAGACCGCACCGAGTCAAGAGGACGCCACCACACCCTTTCGTGTGTGCGTGTAGCTCCTCGTAGTTGAAATGGGCCGAGGCTAGGGTTGGCAATCCTAGCTACCAAATAGACAGGCTGTGTGGTCTTGACACCTCACACAGATCAATAGGGCAAAGGTCTAATGGGCCAAACGGCCCATTAATGGCGTGGCTGGGTGGGGTTGTTTGAAATTTTGCAATTAAGTCTTTGGTTTTGTATGAATTACTAAGAGGTCCTTATTCTATATAATTTTGTTCCTTTCGGCGGAAAAAATGCAAATTAGACCCCTAAGCTTATATTTTCAAGTATGAGGGCTTTTGTTATATAGAAATTCACAAATTGAAGCTTAAAATTTTCTGTTTATTACGGTTTAGTCGTTTACAATTATCATAAATTTTTCTTCTGTTTTAATTCGTAAAAATCATATTATGCTTAGAAAATGAGCAGAATATTTTGAAAAATTCGTGGAAATTCATATACTCTTGTTTACTATTCAAATAGTTTATTCCATTGATGGAACATGTTTTGACTCATGTGGCTTATGATAAGTCTACTGATTACCTTTAGTAATTAACTAAGTGTAGGCAACAATGGACAGCATAATGCGAGCCATACCAATAGGAGAGTTTCCTGAATTGAGTGTGATTGCTGTAATATGAACATACTGACAGCGAAGAGAATCCGCGAGCTCTCAGCCAAGCAAGCCACGTTGCTCGTTTCCTCGCAGGCGTCGACCCTGGTGATTCGCCCCCGTCCACGCTTTCGCAAGCCCTAGCCTGTAAAGCGCCACGGAATCCGGCGCCGCGGAGCCCTCCACGAGTCTCTTCTGTTTTGCCCGTCGCCAGCGCCGTCCCGCTGCGCCGGTGCTGCCTCGGCACCCCTGCGCCAGCCGAGCGCCCTGCGGTGCCCCGCGCCCGCCCTGCGTCTGTGCTGCCTATGGGCCCCGGCACCCCTGTGCCTGCCAGTGCGCCCTGCCGGCACCCCCGTGCCCTCGAAGCTGGGCTCGCCCGGCGCCCTGCGCCGTTGGCCCGTCTTGGCGTCGCCCGCCCTGCGCCGGTGCTGCCCCGGCAAGCTGGCACCCCCGCGCCCGCCGTGCGCCCTCCTGCGCGCCTGCGCCCGCCCTATGGCGTGCTGAGTTGATTGAATGTCTCAATGCCTTACTCCTGGAGTATCGTTTGCCATGGGATGCATCTGATGAAGAGCTGCGGGAGTTGCTCGACGATGGCACGGTCCTGTGCAATATTGTGAACACACTCATTCCTGATGTTCTTGAGGTATGGTTTTTGCACATCAAAAAATTTGGGTTTTCATTGGCTGGGGAGATGTTGAACTAGATGCTTTGAATGTGACTCTTGTTTAGGAATCATGGGGTGGTTATGCTTCATCAGAACAGCGGTCAGGCAATGTGAAGTAATTCCTCTCGGTGGTTGCTAATATTGGGCTGCCAGGCTTCAGCGTGAAAGATCATGAAGAGGTGAGGTTGTTCTTGTCATATTAAGACTAAGTAGTTGGTATGCATGTTTATTTCTGAATTGCAATAATTGTTGAAACTAATTTCTCATAGCCTGGATGCTGGTCTTATTGTCATATTGCATAATGAGGTGCTTAGCATTGTTGGTCATAGTTTTGCATTGCTGACAAGTTTTAGTCTTCAGTCTCATTTAGTGTTTTGAAGTTAAATTTTAGATCAGCGACCTTAGTGTTCGGATCTCAATGTTTAATTCATGTTTCAGCAGTAAGACGTTTGCTGAAGAAGTATCGATCTGTTAAGCTGTGGTTGTTAAGCTTTAGTTTGCTTATGTGATTTCTGAAATAAAAGAACATGCTTATGTGATTTATGATAAAAGAACATACTTATGTGATTTCTGGAATAAAGCTACATGGATCATTAAGCATTTGAAGTGGCTGTTTTGAACCTAATTATTAATTATCGCATTTGCTTGATGGCCTCTACAGTTTCCTTTTGGGAAACCATTGAAATAATCATCATGGATAAAATTATCTGCTTCATAACACATTCTAATTAAATCAATAGTTAAGAATGAGCATATATGCTTGCACTTTAGCTCTTGCCTCTTTCCATTTTTATAGCCATCAGACAAGCACCCGAGGCAACACAAATGCTTCTCTGAGTTCTCATGGAAGCAAAATTGAAATTCTCCGCACCCTCCCATTGTGGTGGTTGTGGGTTTGATGCTCCACTCTCCTGTGTATTGTCGTTACATTTTCTTTCTTATGAGCTACTTAAACTATTTCTCTATAATGAAGGTGCCGATTATGAATGCAGGGCAGCGGCATGGACTGATCCAAGTTAGTGGGTGAAAATTTTAATTTTCTGTACTATACAGTCCTAATCTCATTGTCTAAATGAGTGTGATGGATGATTCTATGACAACAAAGGTTAGTGATCATTGTCATAATTGTCATAGATGATACACTAGATTAATAGTTCATCAAAATCAGATATATATGCTGGTTAGTTTTGTTAATGGTGGTCACCGGTTCGCCACCTAAAATCATTTGGTAATTGCAAACATTTGATCAGTTCCCACAATAACGGATAAAAGAACATGTTTTTGTGATTTCTGAAATAAAACTACATAGACCATTGGGTGGTTGAAAGGGCCTGTTTTGCACCTAATTATTAGTTATCACATTTGCTTCATGGCCTCTATGGTTTTCTTTTGGGCAAGCATTGAAATAATCATCATGGATAAACTTATGAGTTTGATAAGACGTTCTAGGTAAACCAGTAGTTAAGAATGAGCATATATTTTGATGGGAGAATCAGTTATTAGAGACTCCAGCTATTCCTTTTTTGGACTGTTCAATTAAATAGATAAAAATGTGTTCAATTGTCAAATATTTTGATTGTCGACGCTCAAGAAGATTAATTATATCGAACAGGGCTAATTTTATAATAGGACAATAGAACAATATTTTGATTGTCAAGGCTCAAGAAAATTATTGTTCTATTGTGGTTATTGTCAAGGTTCAAGAAGATTGTTGTATTGTTAAGGCTCAATAGTACAGGCAAGCCTTGACAATACAACAGAGCCTTCACAGCAGCACAATAGAACAATATTTTGATTGTCTAGGCTCAAGAAGATTAATTGTCAAATCTTCTCAAGCACACCATTTGTTTGTACTGTTGAGCCTTGATAATAGATCAATAACTGCTTACCGCAAAAAAACTAACCCTCTGGAGGTGTGCAGTAAGCGGTTAGTTTTTTGCGGTAGCCTTGATAATAGAACAATAACCTGCTTAATCATCATAAGATAGTCAGTCCATTGGCGCTACCATACAATTAATCATCATAACCCGCTTAATGATCATAAGATAGTCCATAGGTGCTACCATAGATTTTGGAAGGTTTACTGCAGAAAATAGGGTTATCAAGGTATTGTTGAAAACCATGCCCCACTGAAATGTTACTATTTACGCATAGTATTTTGCTTGCCTGATATGACTGCTTATATTGTTCCTTAATCATGCATCTGTGACCTAAAAGATTAATTATTCTCTAGGAGTTTATCGCTATATGGCCCTTCAACTTGAAAGTGTTCTTTTTGTGTTTCATGGACTGCTATGAAAAAAAATATTTGAACATGTCTTCTCTTGTGTAGGTGGTTTTTTGGTGACTTAATAAAACTAATAATATGATGGATTTTGCAGATGGCAAAAAATGATGACTTAGTTCTGTCAAAAATAATGGTTCAAATAATTCTACTACGAAATAGTAGTTCCGTGTTGAGGTACTTGCAGAATATGTCCTGGCCTCTGAGCAGTGGCAGGGGCTTGTTAGTCCCAGGTGGTTGGCCTGCGCACTTCAGTATCCAAATATGTCTCTCTTAGAGCATAGTGGCATACCCTAGGTTGAAACCGATTGGTTTATTCAAAAGGACAAGCATGAAGCATCACCTCTCAGCACATGTTTTTGGTGAAGTGGTGGCATGTTTTTGATAACTGTGTGCTATTTAGACTGGTGCTATGCTAATATTGTTTGCACAGCCGGATACAGATAAATATAGAGCTCTCTGCAGAATGATATTGGTACGCATCCTTTGGCAGTTAACACATAGTGCCCAGAAACGAGATCCTCTGTCAGTTGTTTTCTTGTAACATTCTATGTCCATGGTTTCATGCCTTATATATCTCCGTTAATTTTACTATAGAATTCCTTGTTAGTTACTTTTTATGGTGTTCCTTCAGCTCATACCATTGTTTGTTGTGCCTGAGCAGGAAACAGAAAATGGATAGAGCAAGGTCTTATCGGATTGAGATATTTAAGAAGCCTACATATTTCATAGATATGTTAAATGTATATCTCCAATGTCTAATAATACATTCCTGATGCTACCTCAATACTTCCTTTGATAATAAGGTTATAAAAAGAATCCCATGGTCCAAACTATTCCTCTTTTCATCTCAATATTGAAATTTCGCTTGCTAATTAATGGTAAGACTTTTTTTGCAGTGGCAGTTCCAATCTACGATGGCAGTAGAAATTGTATGCTTTCTCAAATTTTTGTCTTTCGCAATAAAGGAATACTTAACCTGGTTCATGGTGTCATAGTCAGCATGAGGCTACTACTCAAGGTCCATCAACAGCACCTTCCCTTCCTCTCTTGGTTACATAATTTTGTAGCTGTATTGTAAAATCAATTACACTGTCCAAATTTTCGTTTGTTAGAACATGGGTAATCTTTGCCGGAGTTTGAGAAGGTGGTCAAGCTTTTACGTGCTTGCGAACGGGATTTCATGGGAAAAAAATGTAGGCTATATACTTAAAACTGATTTAAAAAAAATGTTGGCTAGATACTTAAAACTGACTTGCTTATCGTCGTGTATTCCTTTTACTGTAACTAGCTAATGACAGGTTAGTGGTATAGTTACTCATGTCGTTATTATTCTTTGACTTATTGTCGCAGCCTAACCATAGGCTTTGGCAATGAAAGGCTGAAGTTCAGATGAAAAGATTAAATCGGCTCGTCCATAGATAGGTACTTTTTTCTGTGCAATTCTTCCATTGGCTTAAATGCTTGGCAAATATTATGTTTTAACCTTGTTTCGTTTTTGTCCTCTAATTAGGGAGGAGAGGGTTTGCCTTTCATGTTAATTGCCATGGATAATAGAAATGATATAGTTAATAAAGGAAATCATGATTGATGTCGAACCGAGTCTGATCAAAGATATAATACCTGACAAATACCTGTATGAGCAACATTTTTACTGCATTTACTACAGTCAGCCTGTAACCATGAATGCATCCCGCTTGATTAGGCTATTTAGTTTGGTGAGATTATTGTATTTGTTGTTCCTTTATTTCACCGTCTGTTTAAGGTGGAAAGCTAGCTCCAACAGGTCATTGGGCTTTGTAACATAGCTCTTATCATTTTCCCCCCTTTTGGTTAGTATTATATTTGAATATGAGCCACATTATTTTTGAGATATATTAATGTTGGTTCAATTATAGGTTTATTGTTAGCCAGTCATTTTCTGTTACGTGTGATTCCTAAACCATTTGATGCTTGATCTTCGCTAAATGAATGATATTATGATCGCCAGCGTAGTGCACATATCTACATAGTTATGTCTATTCGGCAATAGAAGCAAGGATGCATCTCACTGACTCGAGATCTTCAGAACTGATGGATATCAATGGACTCATGGCATGTGCTACTGAGCTTCTTTAGAAAGAAATTAAACAGATTCACAAGTAGATAAGGAGTTAATTAAGAGGCTAAGCTGGTCATTCCACTAGTAATCGCACTTGAATTTCGATTCATGCATTTTTCTCTTAAAGGATTATAACATAGAAGCAGCAGTCTTGCATTCTCATTTGGTGGTTGAATTGCCTAATGCTTCTCCACGCCATGACCTTACATTTATTCTTTGGTTTGATGGGTGATTTGCTTAGGATGTATATTTATTGGAAGAAGTCTGTATGCCACCCCGAACTTTGGTCGAGAGGCCATCCAGTACCCCAAACTATGCAACTTGGTTTAAATAACACCCTGGCCCAGTTTTGCATAGTGGTATTGTTCGTTTGGCAGAATGAGTAGGTGTCTTTGCCATGTAGGATGACAAGTTGACTAAATTAGGTCATTGATAGGTGGAGTCCATAGGGCTTCTTCACTGCTGAGCTCCCAGCCATGCTTTCATGGCTATCGGCCCTGTAGGTGCCTTGCTTTATTTCGATTTGGGGGAGAAGCTTTTGTAGGCCTTATTTATCATTTACCTAAACTTGTCTAGTGTGTCATTCTACGTGAAAAAACCATCCACTCATCATGTCATATGGGCAATACCACTATATTAAACCAGGTCAGGGTATTATTTGAACTAGGTTGAAAAGTTTAAGGGTCACATGACTAGTTTTATAATTCGAGGTGTCGGACGGACTTTCGAGGAAAGCTTAGGATGTTGTATAGACTTTTTCCTATATTTATTTTTCATAGCTTTTGAATTGCGGCGCAAACTCTGTGAGAGCTTTGGTTCTGGACAGTCAGGTTCAGAGTAGTTTGAGGTGCTAGTCCCTGATAATAAGGTTAGTGATAAATGTTCATGCAGTCAAATGATGCTAGATTGATGCAATCCTGCTCTGTGATTTATCGTTCATTTGTGCTGAGATCAACTGTTGGATATGAGTTTATAAATTTGATATGAGTGGCCGTGGTATTGGATGTTTTTAGAGGTTGAGAATTTGGTGTAGTTGTTACAAGTGTGAATCACACTTGTTCTTCCAATTGTATATCCTTTTACTTCTCTAGCGTACTACTAGCCTATCAGTTACTTATGCTTGCAAAACCACTCATCCAGAAGAAACTGAAGATGCATGTTCCATCCACACTGCTCGGGAGAAAATGGAGCAGTGACATACATAAACTTATCACATGTTTGCATTTTTTAAAATCTTTTTTCATCACACCGCTTGGTCTCTCTTTTCCCTCCTTTCAATTGCATGGCCTGCTGCAATTGCTTGTCTCCTCCAGTTATCTTGCCTGTAGTCCAACCAACAAGTCAGCTGCAATGCCATAAGTCCCTTTGTCTGTGTTTGCCCTAGGATCAGATCCATCTAATCACATTCTGCAGTTCATATTAGTTTAGATTTGGACACGAATCTGTGAAAACATGTTATGCATCTGGTTTTTGAACTTTTAAAATGTTCCTTCTGCAGTACTGAGGCGTTCTGTGTGATGCAGGTAACTGCAATCCTGTCATTCGCTGCCGCATGCTCGGCAGGAGGTGTAGTTGTTCTTTTCGATAGGGATGTATATTTCTGTAGAAGAGATGCGTGACTCCCTTGTGGGACATTTGAACTGCCACAGCATTAGCTTTTCTTTCTTGGGCGTTTAGTGCTACATCTGCCCTTGTAATGTTTTGGCTCCTCGCGTCATTGTGAATAGCTTTGTACAAGCTCTGTCTGTAGAGTTGTCAGTTGTTTGATCGCCTCTCTTTGTAGACAACCCGATTTTCCAATGCCATAAGTCCCTTTGTCTGTGTTTGCACTTTCAGTTTAAAGAGCTTGAGAAGTTGGGTCCTAAAAAGGGTTTGATCAGTCAGTCCGTGAAGAATGTTGTGCAAAGCCTGGTGGATGATGATCTTGTCTTGAAAGATAAAATAGGGACTTCTGTAAGTATATCTACTTATTGTTTATTGTAGTATGGATCAAAAATTGTTGGACTGCCTTCGCAGTTATGTAGCCGGTCTGTCATGAAATTGATTATCTCATAATCCAAGTCTGCTGTTCTGCAACATATAGGTGGTTGGGGACTTGGGGCTCTGAAGATCAAATGGATGCCTGCTCTTTTCCATTTCTCAGAGCTTCATATGTTTCTTGAGAATTGTTTCAGAGTTATGGAAAGTAAATTTGTTGTGTACTCCGTAAAAGCCCTTCTTTATTAAGAAAGTAATGAACTATGAATGGTTTTCGAAATTACGCTTTTGTGGCATGATCTGATTATACATATTAAGAATCTGGAGACTTGAAAGAGAGAAAGGTAGATAGTACTTTGATGCTATGTTGGACTGTTTTGTGCTCTGAAGCTTAATTTTGTGGAAGCATCTCTGGCTACTAATTTGCTTCAGTTCTATTTCGATTGGGCAAGCTAGATAAACACTTCCAAGGTATGGTAAACATCGTTTCTTACACTGGACTGACTGCTCAGAAATCTAACAGCTCACACAAGAAATATTATCTAGCCGTTCCGTGCTGCAAGCTATTGTTTGTTTGTGATCATGGGAGAACTACAGCAGCTTCTTCCTCTTGAAAAAGGTCTTCGATGCCACAGCTGCATCCCTGCCACGGATAAGCAGATAGCGAGTGTGAGGAACCCGAGCCAAGTCATCGTTGAGTTTGTTTGCCTATTCAAGTGCAGCCGTTCGAGTTTACCCGTTTAAAGATAACCGTGACAATGTGGTTGTCACAATAAATTTTAATTTTTAAATTTCTATATTCAAATATAGCTGTTTGAATTTACTGGTAAAAAAAGGTTTCTGTTATGACGGTTACGTAGAATATGATTAGAATATAGGAGAGAGAAAATAGAGAATGTGATTTAGAGTGCTGTTAGAGAGGGAGAAGATATGAAGAAGCATTTTTTTAGAGTTCTCTAAATCAGGCTTTTTGAGAGTGAGTTTTGGAGAGCCCTTTTTGAAGATGCTCTAAGCTGGCTTTGGTACTTTAAATGATATAGATAGAAGAAAAAGTAAATAGCTGGCTATGTTATTATACTTGCCCTAATCCATAGGCTACCCTGCTCGATTGCCACGTACGATCTCTCCCAGGCGCCAGAGGGACGCATGGCAGTGCGAGTCCTCGACCTGCGTCCAGTGGACGCCCTGTAGACTAGAGGCATATGATCACAGGGCAGTGATCGGTCAGGAGGGTCCAGTTGAGTAGTTGACGGCCTGCAGCGTCGGGGCATGATCACAGGGTGGGAGTAGTATTAATCCTGAAGTTAATGAACGAGTTAGTGGAGAAGCTATTGAAATGAAAGTTGGTGTCATGTGTCATTCTATGAGCAAACATCCAACCTGACATGCATACATGTTAGGACCCGGAGTTCTGCGGGATAATTTTTCGTTGGGGTGGACGATAGCTTGTTTTGAGTGATTTCAGTACTCGTTCTATTGCAGCACTCTGTTTTGAGTTTGTCTTATTGTATTGCCACAGTTTAATCGTTGTTAGCAAAGTGGGAAAGCCAATTTGGAGCATCAAACAATTTAATGCAAAACGAGAGCGCTTCTTGTATTCGAAATAAGGGTAGCAAGGCCAGAGAAATTTCAAAAATTTATATCTAGTCAAATCTAGAAAACTCGATGCATATGATATAAGATTATGAGTAGAGTTTCAGTGTTATCACTAGACGCGAATGTGCGACTTCTTAGCAGTAGAAGAATAGTGTGTTGGATCACGTTAGCATGTCAAGACAGTAGTAACCTCGTCCTACGAGTATCTATACGAACGGGAAGAAGACTGTACATGCTTGTCTGCTAGAATCTCCTCAACACAGTCCTTTTGGTTTTCACCGGAATTAGTCTCTCAACTTCGGTTATGCTCATGCGATCTAGGTGCATCTTTATTTGTAACTAAGTAGTCAGAATAAGATAAACTTGAAATTTTTTTGTTTCTAACCGAATAGGATTCAAGATAACATTTATCAGTTGAAATCCTTATTCAAATCGACTCCTTATTTAATTCATATTACATTAATTCAAATCTTATAGACTTTTTGTTTATGATTCAAATAATCCAAATAAAAAAGGACTTATTACATATTTAATAATTCTAAAATATTAATTATCCATATAATAATGTACATGCTTTATTAACAAACCAGTAGTTCCATTCTTGTCGAATCACCATTCAATCGCCGAGTCATAAGCAGCTCATAGCAGAACATTATGACTTCCCTGAGCATATGGATATCATTTATCTGGCAATCTCTTAACAAATATTTGTTCGATCCTTTTGTCACTTTTAGATATCAAGATTGAACCCAAGGCGAAATACATATTATCCTTGTGCTGTTTAATCCATTGTTTCTCGAATCTCCAAAGTTAGACTAAATAGATCAAGCAGTTGACACCCCAACCTGCTCGGGCATGGCTGTGTATATTTTGTAGTCTATCTTTTTTGAGTAGCTTTAAGATATCTTTGTTCTTATATAACAAAGACAAAATTCCATCTTTATCATACATATCCCTCTACATATCTCAACATATTCCTGAGTGTAACTAACATAATTGTCCTATTAGGAATAATAATTTTACCATCAATGAATGTGATTCTCATGTTAGGATCCATGTATGCCTTAGGTTAGAGGATTAATCATAAACATTGTCTGAAGCCAACCGATGACACGTATGTATTGTTCAATGTGGTGTTTCATTATATAGGTTTATCCAATAATATGTTCACTAATATGTTATCTATATAATTATGTTTATATGGTATTGTAGCGACCCCCATTTTTACACAGAATGCAAAAATAGAAATCTAATGTGCTTGCAGTACTAGTCCCTGGATCAGTAGCTAGCACGCACATTTACAACAATTGGAATCACAACCATACATTAAATTAATTAAGCGGAAACAATTAAATACATAAATCTTACAACTCAGAGTATATAGCAGCAAAACAAGCAAAGCCTTGTAGTGTACCCATCCAATCCGCAGGCAACTGACCAGGCATAAATCCTTAGAAAAGATCGCTTCAAAGAAGAACCCGCAACCTGCGACGAAAATGAAGACTTCGGAGCTTCGCTAGCTTACACCTATAAATAATAGATTAAGCAAGGGTGAGTACTTTCGTACTCCGCAAGACTTGAACAAAACCTATAATATATGCAGG
The DNA here is from genome assembly GCA_036346375.1 of Guadua angustifolia. Classification (NCBI taxonomy): domain Eukaryota; kingdom Viridiplantae; phylum Streptophyta; class Magnoliopsida; order Poales; family Poaceae; genus Guadua; species Guadua angustifolia. Next base: position 33,159,144 of record CM070509.1, on the reverse strand, counting down.
CCATTTCAAAGGAAAGGCTTCTACAGTTAATTTGCATAAAGCGAAATTGAATTTGTAAATCCAAGTTATTTGCAAACGGAATTTATAAGAGCATTTGATTGATAACAAATAAGTAAAGCATAAGTAACACTCACAGTTCTCCATGACGTGAGCGACAAATCAACAAATCCTGAAATCCATCAATGTCAGCCCTTCGACATAATGCACAGTTGCAAAACAAATGGAACCAACCCTTTTGAAAATAATAAAACATCTAACATTGGAATGACTTCACCAAGTGCTCATGACCGCGGGCGCGGCTAATCGATTAGATTTAAACTCTGCAGAGGTGTACAGCTTTACCCACAAGGAATGATCAACCTTTTTGCAAGATCACACACACCTCCAATAGGACATTGTGTCTGCCAGGCGATCATACATAGCTGTTACATTACCTAGACATGACTTTGATCCAGCCCGGGACGTTAACCCCCGCCGTAGAAACAGAAACACACACCCAAGCCGTGGATCCACTTTCACACACAACACAACGTTTCTGAACACGGCGGTATGCATGCCGTTGCACCGACCAGTAATTACCCACACGAACTGTGTGGAAGCCCCTCACAAGCAAACCGAACTGGAGTGCTTCCGCTAGCTCCCGCCTACCAAAGAGCAAAGCTATGTCTAAATAACTTAATAGGCTAAGGCTACCCCATTCTCACCCTCGTGGTTGCACGGAAATCTTGGATCAATAGCGTTCCATTGCTCGGTCCTTAATCTGACACGGGCGATACTTCACCTTACACTACGTGCAATTCCTTTCGCACAACCGGCTATTGCCAATAATCGTCCACATCAAAACATAGTTTTATTTTGGGTTTTTAATCAAAGTACCAGCAACTAACAGTGCCATTTCCAAGGTTTTCAGGAAACAAATATTGCTTTGATCATGTACATTGCTGATTCTAAAGCATGGCTAAGCATGAATAATATGAACGCATATACCCATGATGACATTAAGTAATGCCTATCCTCAATCTAAGGTTATCAAGTTTCACATGTTCATAATCATCAAAGGAGATTCACGAGACAACAGGTATAACTACCAAATCCACAATATAGCAAATTTACAGAAAGTAAACGCATGCATAATACAGTTACAAAAACAACATATTGTAGGTAAAGTACTGGGATCAACATGATCAAGGAGTGCTTGCCTTGCTTAATCCTTGCTTACGACGAAGACGAGGATTGCGGTTGATGAAGGCGATGACGGAATTAGAGGCGTCGAGTTCTACACGTCGATCAACGGAAATAAGGCAAATAATAAACTTCAATAAGGGCAAAAAGAAAATTGATAGAAAGACAAATAAAACTCTTTACAAGAAACAAGGATTGCTCTTTTATGAATTTATTAATTTTATTTTACGAATTCAAGATGCAAAGATTGTTTGGATTAATAGAATTAATAATTAGTTACAAAGTTCATTGATTTTACTATTCACAATACGATTTCGAGTAACTTTGTTACTTATGGGTTTTGCTCTATTAGGATTCAGAGTCAAAGCAAGATAAAATAAGAATATTTTCTTAGATTATTGCAGATCACATTCTAAAGATCATTTTTAGGCTATTGTTTACTAAATTCAGGTTTAGGTGAGCTGCTTTGCGAGTTAATGAAAAAGCTTAAATGATCATATTATATTATGAATGAATACTTCTTCGCCTTTGATTGACTTTGAATAGAATTAACTTCACGCAATTAGATCTACTCATTTAGGCTACTGGTCTTATTTACATGATATTTAAGAAGGTTCTGGTGATACAAATAACTTAACTACAGGTTTCCTCATTTGCAACTACAGTTCGTTCATTCATATTACGGCTTTCAGATACGTGAACACTTAGGGTTATTAAGCTATCAAAATTAATATGCAAATCACGATGAAATGAGATTATCTTTTCGTAATACAATAGACTGTACTTTGGGGAGCACTACTGAGCTAATTTCACAAGTTTTACGATTTAGATGAGACATTATATTCATCGTTGAAAAGGCTTATGTGGCATTATAAAATTTACGCTATCGGAATCGGCAAGAACATGAAGAGAATGATTAACACTTAAGAGTTTTGAGCTAATAAGAATAATATGCAAATCTTGATGGAATAAGATTCTTTTTATAGAATATAGTAGCATAAACTTTGTACAGTGATTCTAAACTAGTTTTACTGATTTCAGTATTTAGACCAGTTATTTTATTAACTGCTGAAATAGGATAAATGATCACAACGCAACCACTAAATGGGTCAAGATTTATTTTGAGTTTGCAACTATACTATACATGATTCTTTATTCATTTTTCAGGTGTTAATAGTAAACAATCCTAGAATTGTTTTAACTTTGGTTTGGCATTATTTTAACTTTAATTGCAATAGATTACCCATTTACTTATTGTTATAATTAACATTTCCTTTCATTAAAAGAATGCAAATTAAATCTTATCTTAAATATTTTTACATACATGGATCCTTACTGTTTTATGAACCTAATACAAATTACATTATCACTTTGTGAGCCATTATGCTATTATTTTGTTACTGGCCATAATAGGGTTCATTAATGATTGCAAAACAAATAATATAAACTTAATTCAACAATTAAGCATTTTTACATGTTTGAGTTTATTATGATTCCAGGACACATATAAATTTATTTAATGATTTTTGCAATTACATTTCTTTGAATACAACAACATCCATAATAATGTTTATTCCTAATTTTAATTTTACTAATTGTTTTGTGACTCAAAAATTAAGTATTTTTGAATATTTGAATAAATTCTGATCCTAAAACTCATGAATATTGATTTCATCATTTCATTACTTATTATACACAAATTCTCATTAAAAACCATATTAGCACCATAATCAAGTGTAATTTTGAATACTAATCCTGTACTTCAAAAATTAAATATTTTTGTATATTTAGATTCTTTATGATTTTAAATGAATATAGGAATTTGTTCTATTGAAATTGAACTAATATTGCAAAAGTTATGCAAGAATGAAATTTTAATCCGGTTAGAAATACACTCAATATTCAAAATGACGTTTCCTAAGTTTGAAGGCGCCTTTACCCTTTTGCACTGGAGCTTGGCTGAGGGATTGACATGGGGGCCCCGATCGGCAGTGAGACAAAGCAGAGCTTCGGCTAGGGCAGGGCGGCGACGGCGCTACGGCGAAGCTCCGGCGAAGGCGAGGACATGGGAAGCTGAAGCTCAGCAAGGAGAACTCGGTGGTGGAGTTGATTCGTCGGAAGAGTTACCGGAGCGGCGCGCCTTCGAGCTCTTGCGGCGGCAACAATGGCGGCTCGGTGGAGAAGATGACCAGGGCGTTTAGAGATCGAATCGGTAGCAATTTAAACATGAATGGATGCTAGGGGTTTCATTTCTGGGGTCGAACCGGACGAAAACTCACTGGAGAACTCCGCCCACGGTAGCCGATTTTGGAGAAGAAGGGGCGCACGGCTGCAGCCAAATTTCGCATGAAGGTGCTCCAATATTTTTGAGGGGATTTGATGCTTGAGGCCTGGTGATGCTCTAGCTCAGCCGGATTTGAGAATGGGACACTCTATTGCTCAGATTGATTCACGGCTTGGAGCTCTGAAGGTCCCTGGCAATGGCGGAAATGAGAGAGAGTTCATGCGCACAGGCTGGGAGAGAAAGGAAGAGGTGAGGGGAGTAGCAAAGGGTTCATTGCGGTCAATGAGGCGCAATTTATAGCCAAGGATCGCAGTGGATGAACCGGCCTGGTTGTGCTGCCTCTCGGGCGGAACTTCACCGAATGCGACAAGGCAAATGACGCTGCGGTATGGCGAGAAAGATAACGAGGACGAACGTGTTGATGATCGTGGCTACGATGAGGTGAGGATGACGCTGAGGACGCGACAATTCGAAGGAGTGATGCACTGAATCGGAGCTTGTCAAACTGCGCTGGCTCGGGAGAGCTTCGTTCGGTCACAAGAACAGGGGAAGAAGAAGCTGACAAGTGGGGCCTGGGGACCACTGGCAGTGAGTGAGGCGCCAAAAGAAAGAGTCCCTATCCGGATGGTTCTAGAACCAGATTTTATTGGGCTGTGAAATGGGAGTAGAAAATTTCCAAACTTTTTGACCATGGTCTTTGAATATATTTTGATGCCTGGTAAAATTTTGAGGTTAAAATGGATTACCGAAAAATTGATAATATTCTGACAACAGTGATGGCTCCTAATTACTTGTTTCGGATTTTGATTTTTAATTGAGATCAATTAAAGTATATTATTTTTTAAATTTTTTTTCTAAATTATTTAGTCTCAGAATGCTTATGTAAAATTTTCAGCTCAAAATATGATTCCATTAGTTTATAAAAATTCTGACATTGCAAATTCTAGATTTTCAGGGTTTCTGTTTTTAAATTTCAAAAAGTACTAAAACACATTATTAATTTATTATATTATTTCTGGAGGTAGAAATAGACTTGTGGTCTCCATGGTAATTTTTGCAGATCCATTTGTCATTCCAATATTTTATATAAATTCTGACAATGCATTATTTTGATTTAAAAGTTGTCTTTCTAATTTATATCTTCATTATTCTATGCATAAAATTTCAATTGCTGGTAAAATGATTTAATTGAATGATCAGGGTTCTCATGGCAATTTTCTAAATTTTTACTTTTTACATTTTTGCCTTTGTGTCTTTTTCATTCTTTATTTCCCTTTTGTTTGACTTTTCTTGCAACACAAAAAATCCAAGAAAATCCAAATAAGGAAAACAATACTCAGAAGTTCCAGAAATATTCACAATCAAATTTAAATATTATGTTTTTACTGTTCTAGAATTTTCGGGCTGTTACAGGTATATCTATGATCCACAAAACATGATAATCACATAATCATATGCTTGTCTACGTAAAAAAATCAATTGATATTCCAATCAATTAAACGATGAGGGACAATTTATAATAATATTACAAACATGTTAAATAGTCTCGTGATAAGTCACATACTCCATGATCTATATCATGATATTTATTAAAAGAACATAAAAACGCAAACATTTATCAATTATCTGTATAATTATTGATCCTTAGGGCAAAATTGCAACGTCTGCTCATGTATATATATGAAACGAACGGTGATCGTTTAGAAGGAATCGTTACAATGGGTACAATGGGCGCAAGGAGATGAGTTCGTATAAACTCGAACGAACCATTATACAGACACAATGAGTAAACAAATAGTACAAGTAACAATAGAGGCAGGCATACGACCAAATTAATTAGAAAGAAAAGGAAACCACGGGAACACAGCACACAGCACCACCAGCTGCAAAGTGCAGAGTTGTACGTCTCGTTCATCTAGGAATAAACCTGTGAAGTTTGTCGTATTAGATACCGACACGGTCTTTAAAATTTAACTTTTAAAATTTAACTTTGGTCACTAATTTTTATTATTATGTATTTAAAATATTCAATAAAATTATAATATTATTTTAAAAAAATTAGTCAGGGATTTTAGTATTCATTATAGAAGAAAGAATAACAGATGAGCTATATACACAAGTACACACACCTCCATACGCACGTACATACACACGCCCGCACATGTACTCGCCTCTACAAGGAACGTCGGTTCAAGAATCGAACCCGGGTCGGCTGGGCGAGCACCATCACCTCGCACCATTGAACCACTCTTACTCCTCAAAAGTTAAAATATTATAAAAGTACGTTTTAAAGTGAATCTACACATATGATTTTCATACATCCGATCTAATTATTTAAAAGATATAGATAGTTAAAGTTTCAAAAGTTTGACGGTACGTATTTTAAACCGACAAGTTTTTGTGAAGCGGGGCTTTGTAGATTAATTAAGGACCGAAAAGAAAGATGCGATTACTTTCTTCAGTTGGGTCTTTTCGAACAAGATCGATCGACCTCGTCTTCACGTATCCGAGCTACCGATGCGTCATGAGCAACCAAACGAAGCTGAGCAGTTCCCCTCCCATGCTTAGCCGCCGGGCGGGACTTGCCGGTTACGTAGATGAGAAGCCGCACCCACACTTCCAAGAGCATTTGCGAATCTTCATGTAAATCCTTCCCCTGCTGCGGCATGTTTTGCACCCTCCAGAAGAAACTCCACTTCAGACGAGACGCATCCGGGGGGGCCGTACGTCCGCTTTTCTTGAGCCAATTCTTCAAGAAATTTCTCCTTGCTGGGGGCAGCCCAGACACTTACAGGCATTTGCCAGTAAATCCTGCACATATATCGTTGCCGACAAGCAGCGTGGCAGGGTGCACGGCCAGCAGGTAGAACATGCAGTCAGATATCCGTAGCAGGTAGGACAAGATTTTGACGGCGGACAGGTTAGCCACCAGGGGGTGGCCGCATTCCACCACATGCGTCCTCTGTGGTGGAGAGGAAGAGACAGCAGCTCACCTGTTGTTATGGTGCCCTTTCGCACGGCAGGTCTGGATAGGTGCTACGCATTACGCAAACAAACCTAGGGGCACCTCTACCTTCCATGGCCCATCTAGCTAGGGAATTCCGCTTGGTGAACCTCCTCTCGTCTCGCGGTGATTTCCCCTAGATGAAAGGAGTTCGATGAGGTCGTCACATATTGCCTATGGAACCTGTGGAAAGAAAGGAATGGTAGGATCTTCCAAAATACCTACAATACAGTGCAGCAGTTGGTTGACGCAGTGGCCAGGAATGTGCAGAACCGAGCGGTGGCTTACCAGATGCTATGATTTCTAACTTCCAGATCTTTTCGTTGTTTGCATCAAAAGTTCAATCAAGTCTGTCGCTCTTTTGATGTTGTCATTGAGTTGGTGTTCTATTTTTTCTGTGCTTCCTGTGGTTCTTCGTTAGAAGAACTCAATCTCTCCAAACTTCTGTAACCTTTTTTCGTTATTCCCTTTCTTTAATGCATCTGACAGTGCTCCTGCCTTTTCGTTCAAAAAAAAAGATATCCTTAGCGATAAAAATGGATAGGTTAGTTTATGATCGATTCAGATAATTTTTGAATATGGATTCTATCGGATCGGATATTTATCGGATGGTATTGGATTGGATATGGATATGGATTTTTTTTGTCGGATATAGATTCGGCAGCTAACTATCCGTCAGATACAGATACGGATTCGGATAATTGGGATATCGATGGGTCAGATATCCAGATATGTATGTGGGCTGGACCAAGGCTACTCTTTTGGACAAAAAGGTTTCTTAATTTTAAAATCATTTTTAGTTTAATTAATCCATAAAGCAAGTTTCAATTATTAAAATTAGCAAACCAACTCTAAAAATTAATAAATTTTTGAGAAAATTTCAGACACAATCTAACATTTAAAAACTTATTTTTAAGATTTTATCAGATTTTAAATTTTCTCAAAAATCAAAAACTGTTGTTCTTAATAGGAAAATATTTTAAATAAGTAGCTAAAATGCATAAAAACTCATAAATACATAATTTATTATTTTAAACATAATTCAATAAAGAATATAAATCTTGGGTCATTACATGCAAGTGTTATATGCTTTTTCTAGAGACATGCATGGTCTCAAAGTATTATTAAAATTTTAGTGTGTTATGTGTTTGCTTCTATTTGTATCTTTGAGCAATGATTACCTTTATTTTGTGTTTTGATCTACATGTATGATGAATTAATCGTATGTGTATGATAAACTAAGTCTTATATAATTTTGTTTGCGACATGGTATCCAACTATTGTTTAAGTGAATGAAAATGCTGATATTTGTTTAATTTTCAATAATATTTTGATCAAATCAACTAGTTATGTGTTTTCGTTGATTTTTTATATACAATCTAAGGGGTTATCATATTCTGATAAATATTCGAAACCATATCCGATTTGATTCATATTTGATCTGTATCTATATTTAATATTATCCGTATTTAAGAGAAAATATGATAGAGTTATTATCCGTCTGTTTTCATCTCTACCCATGCATGCATCCTTGAGGTGCTGCGTGTCTGGATCAGCGGCGATGCCAGCCTTGTGTGAGAACAGCAAGTCCGTGAAAACATGTATCAACAACACGGCCTGCTCGAAGGGTACTCGAGTATTAGCCTTTTACACTTGCTCATTGGAACCTGTATGTCTAGAGGCTCCAATCGCCATTTGATTGTTCGGTTGGTGAGCTTCTTTGTCTCCGTCGTGAATCCGGCATGCATGCCTGGTGCGTGTCGTGTTGTTCCAGATCTCATTTGCTCCAACCACATAATATCCATCATCTTTGAGATTATCATCCTCCGCTTGTCAGCTATGCAGGAGCTCAGAAAGTTGTACTGCCCCATGCATGGAGTTCGACCACAAGGGCCTCGTCTCTGGGTGGATCCTCGTGAAGATAGACCAAGATACTCGAGCGAGCATCTGGCACACTCGTCTTCGAGCTTCCATGAATGCCCATGTCCGTGGTGACGTCATCACAATGAAGATCGCACAAGCTTCCCAGTAAAATGCTCCTATGAAGGTAACTGTAGCATCGACTCTCCGGTGTAGCTGTACCTTTGCTTGCCACTCATCAAGATGAAGAGCACAAAAGCAACCATTGTGGAAGTGAGGGAAACTCACCGAAGGATGGTGCCGAGCCTTGTTTGAATCACCTTGGCTTTCGTGTAGAGGTTGTCGTACACATTATGCTTAATTAGCTCAATATCTACCAGCTTGAAAGCTAGCCGTTCATCTTCTTCTTCTAGTCCTAGGTCTTGGGCATATACAAATCTGATCCGAGTCATGCTCCTCATCCGGTCTAATTTCCGTCCAAAGAATGCTTCCCGGAAGTTGCTTCCCTACTTCGCGGCTAGTGAACACTGCCTTAGAAGACCTCATGTTGATTCAAGAGAAAAAAGCTTGAAAATCTCACATTAATTAAAAATAAAAATAAATGAAATTTATCCATTAATTTGAAAAAAATCCTGGTCATGCAATCCTTTTATATTAATATTAAGGGATTTGATAAATATCAACTGGATGTTTTTTTTTGTTGAAATCACTCACATCTAGAACCATTGGATCATTGTTGAGATTCGGGAGTATCGATTACATCCGATCCTATGCTTTGATCCAACGGCCCGGTGATTTTCGAGTGAAATCACCCAAATCTAGAACCATTGGATCATTGTTGAGATTCGAGAGTATCGATTACATCCGATCATATGATTTGATCCAACGGCCCGGTGATTTTCGAGTGAGGTATCTAATGGTCTAAAATTTAGATGTTAGTTAAGACAAAAACATCCGGATGATACCTATACACTCCCTAATATTAATTAGCACACCCTATCTCGGAGTAAAGGAGACATGCCGTCATTGTATCTCCCTATCTATTTAAGTCAGGCGGCCGGTTCTAACTTCTGACTTTGGAGAGAACGACACTCTCGGTCTAGTCGAAAAGAATTGAAGGCTCTGGAAGCAGAGGCAACAATGGCAAGTTCCATGCCTTCCGGTGCCCGACAAAACGGCGGAATGCTCCCCAATGGTTTCCCTGTGGGCATGCGTGTCCTCGCCGTCGACGATGACTGCATCTGTCTCGCGACGCTCAAGCAAATGCTGCAGCGCTGCGGCTACCAAGGTCCGTGCATATCTTGGTTCCCATCTTCTCTCCTCTTCTTTCTTCTTCGTGTTCTACTATTTTTTTTATTTCCTACAGCGTAAGACTGTACGAGTACGGAATTCATCTACAAATGCTTAGTTCTTTTCGTTTCTTTTTTCAACTATGAGTCTAAATGGAGTACACGTCTTAATAAATCGTGGCGTGCGTGCGCGGTTGCAGTGACGGCCAAGACGACGGCGGAGGAAGCGCTGAAAGAGCTGCGCGAGAACCCGGAGGGGTTCGACCTCGTCATGACCGACGTGCACATGCCCGGAATGGACGGCTTCGGTCTCCTCAACCACGCCAAGGATCTGCACCCGGTCATCAGTTAAGTCGTCGCGCCGCCGTGTGTATAATTACCTTATTGTCGTTACTTGAAAGCTGCAACTGAGACTTGTATTGATTTGCATGGATGGATGCGTCCGCGTGTGCGATCGCAGTGTTCTCCGCCGACGACGACACGGAGACGGTGACGCGTGGAGTCGTGGGAGGCGCGTGCGACTACCTGCTGAAGCCCCTGCGGATGGAGGAGGTCAGGAACATTTGGCAGCACGTCGCGCGGCGGAGGCTCAACGTCGCGCCCGGTGTTAACGCTGCGCGTCGCTCGGGCGCCTCGTCGTCGAACGCCGCGGCGGCAGGCGGCAGCCGTGATGGCGACAAAGCTAAGACAAGCAAGAAGAGGGGAGCGGACGAGTTCGACGACGAGGGCTCCAGTAATAACCAGCCGGCGAAGAGCAGGTGGAAGAAGCCCAAGTTCTACTGGGGACCAGAGGCGCATGCACTGTTCGTCAAAGCGGTCTGTTAACTGTATTTTCCTTTCTGTTAACCTGTTGCTACCTTTCCGCTACGTGCTTACGAGATGGATGGGTCAACCTAACGATCGTGCGCACCTCCCGGCATGCATGTGCTTGCATGCACCTCTGCATATCCTTCGGTTGCGCATTGTAACTATTTATGTAAATCAATGCTGTGAATGAATGTGTGAGAGATTGCCAGTTTAGCTTGGTATCAGAGCAGGCTTCTATCCCAGGCCATGAGCGAGGCGAGTTCCCACCCTAACGTCGCCGGCGTCACCGGCGGCGGCACTGCCTCGGCCGCTCTTCCCACCACAGCCCTCAATCCATCTACGCAGTCACCACCACATAATACTGCCGCTGCACCTCCTGTCTCCCTGACTTCTGCCTCCATTCACCATGTCAACATCCAACACTATATCACCTTCAAACTTGATCTTGCAGCCAATAACTTCAACAAATGGCGCAACTTCATGCTGTATGTTCTCAACAAGTTTGATGTTCAGGATCACATCGAAGAGTCCAGTTCCCCTGATCATGAGAGCGAGGAATGGCGCCGCAAGGACATCACTGTTGCCTTGTGGATCTACTCCACCATCTCTGATGAGCTGCTCGATGTTGTGATGACTTCCAACTCTACTGCCTACGACGCCTGGAATCGTCTTCATGTTTTCTTCCATGACAACAAACCCAGCCGGGCCATCCACCTCAGCGCCGAGTTCCGGGCGACCACACAGGGCGACATGACCATCGGCAACTATTGCCGACGCCTCAAGATTCTAGCTGACGCCCTCGCCGATGTTGACGAACCTGTTAGCGACAGGACCCTCACGTACCAGATGATTCATGGACTTAGCAATAAGTTCCAGGTACTGGCCAAGGTTCTTCAGATGCAGGATCCTTTTCCTTCCTTTATTCAAGCCCGTTCTCGTCTCCTATTGGAGGAGATCGAGATTGACAAGCGCACAAAGATGGAGGCCGCAACAGCTCTCCTCGCCAACTCGTCTTCCTCCACTCCACGTCAAGACGGCGGATCTGCTACCAGCGGCAACGACTCCACCTTTCACGGCGACAACAAGGGACGCGGAAATTTTTCAGGCCGTGGCGGCCACATCAACAATCGCGGCAACTGGCGCGGCCGCGGCCGAAGCCGTGGTCGAGGGCGCGGACTTCCCCACCAAGGTGGCCACAATGGTGGCTACTCCATCCAAGGGGGCTCTGGTTCCTACCAGCAGCAGCAACCAGTGATGGGGTATTTTGTGCCGTCGCACATGCGTCCCATGGTACCCACTAACTCTGCAGGTGTTCTTGGTGCACGTCCTCCAGCTGCGCATCATGCTTATCCCATCATGTACAGCGGCCAGCCTGCGCCACCAACGCCATATCAGATGGTGCCCTCCATTCCACCGAACTGGGATCAGCAGACCCTGCTCAGTACAGCCATGAGCAACAACGACGCACAGCATCCTGAGTGGATCCTCGACACTGGTGCCTCTTCCCACATCACTGGAAATCCTGGTATCCTTTCCTCACTTTCCTCACGTTCATACAACTCACCTCGCATCATAGTTGGAAATGGTTCTGCTCTTCCTATCATTGCTACTGGATCCACTGAACTTTCTAAATATCCATTCATTCTTCGCAATGTTCTTGTATCACCTGGCATTATTAAGAATCTTATTTCGGTTCGTCAATTTACTCGTGATAATCTATGTTCCATTGAATTTGACCCTTCGGGTTTCTCTGTGAAGGATCTAGCTACCAAGACCACAATTCTTCGCTCCAATAGTTCTGGGGATCTTTATCCCCTATCTGGCTCAAGCTCTTCTTCACCAGCAGCATTCCTAGCTACACCGACAAGCTCTCTCTGGCACCAACGACTTGGACATCCGTCGCAAGCTACAATAAATAAAATTTCTTCTGTTTTATCAGATACGCCATGTAATAATGTCTCACATGTTCCTTCTGTTTGTGAGGCCTGTCAGTTAGGACGTCACCGTCGCCTTCCATTTTCTCCTTCTACTACCTTTAGTTATAAACCATTCCAGCTTATTCACTGTGATTTATGGACATCTCCACTCTGTAGTTTCTCTGGATTCAAGTATTATCTAATAATCGTTGATGATTTTTCTCACTATAATTGGACCTTTCCTCTTCATCACAAATCTGACACATCTAACACTCTTTCACGGTTCATCAAATTCATCCATACTCAATTTAACACTGTAATCTCCTGTATTCAATCCGACAATGGGGGTGAGTTTCTCACCCACACCTTCAGATCGTTTCTAACCACCCATGGTATCTCTCTGCGCCTCTCTTGCCCCTACACCTCGCCGCAAAATGGTCGTGCTGAGCGCGCTATCCGCACGACTAACGATGTTCTTCGTACTCTCCTGTGCCACGCCAATCTTCCACCGCAGTTTTGGGTTGAAGCTCTCCACACCGCAACCTATCTTCTAAACCGCCGTCCTTCCCAATCAATCAACTTTAACACACCACATTTCCTGCTCTATGGTGTCCTGCCAACCTATGATCACCTGCGCGTTTTCGGTTGTCTTTGCTTCCCAAACCTTTTCGCCACCTCTCCGCATAAACTAGCCTCTCGATCCACCCGATGCGTCTTCCTTGGGTATCCTTTGGAGCATAAAGGGTACCGCTGCTTTGATCTCTCCACGCGCAAGGTGATTATTTCACGCCACGTTACCTTTGATGAAACCATCTTTCCTTACACTGAGTTCACTTTTTCCCCACCATCTTCAACCTCCACCACAGCACATCCTACATCGTCCATCTTCTCCGATGCCAGCGCTCCACAGCCCACCCTAGCTTCTGTGCCTTCTTTACCGGCGCAACGCACCTCCTCTAACTCTCCCGAGCGCCTCTCTCCACCTGTGCGCACTCCCTCCTCGCCTCTTGGCTCTTCCCCACCCACCACCACCGAGTCACCTGTCTCCGGCCATACACAATTGCCTCGCGTCCTGCCTCTTCCGCCCACCGCAAAACCTGTCGATCCACCCACCAACTCTCACCAGATGACTACCCGTGCCAAGTCTGGTTTTACCATGCCCAAAAACATCCTTTCCCTGCATACCACTACTGTTTCCCCCATCCCCTCCAACTATCGTGCAGCTCTCAACGATCCCAATTGGTACCAAGCGATGCTTGACGAATTCACTGCCCTTCAACACAACGGTACCTGGTCTCTTGTTCCCCCTCCCCCTGGCGCCAATATTATCACCGGCAAATGGATTTTCCGTCACAAGTTACATCCCGACGGTTCTCTTCATCGCTATAAAGCACGTTGGGTTCTTCGCGGATTTACTCAACAACCCGGCGTGGATTATAGCGAAACCTTTAGCCCGGTGGTCAAGCCCGCCACCATTCGCACTGTTCTTAGTCTCGCTACTGTCCACCATTGGCCTATCCGTCAATTAGATGTCAAGAACGCCTTTCTCCATGGTCACTTACATGAAACTGTCTATTCCGTCCAGCCCGCCGGTTTTACTCACCCCTCCAAGCCTCGTCATGTTTGTCAGCTGCACAAATCTCTTTACGGTCTAAAACAGGCTCCTCGCGCCTGGTTTACTCGTTTCACCACCTATCTTAAATCACTCGGGTTCACTGCCTCCAAATGTGACTCCTCTCTGTTCATACTTCATCGCACCTCCTCTATAGCCTATCTTCTCCTTTATGTTGATGATATAATACTCACTGCCAATTCCTCCTCTCTTTTATCTTCCATCATTACTTCACTTCATCATGAATTCTCCATGACAGACCTTGGTGACCTTCATCACTTTCTGGGCATTAATGTTCACAAGAATCATTCTGGTCTTTTTCTTTCTCAACAACAATACGCCCTGGAAATTCTAGATCGTGCGCAGATGCTGCATTGCAATCCTCTTTCTACTCCTATCGACACTCGCTCCAAACTCTCAGCAAATGATGGCACTCCGTTTTCAGATCCCTCTCTGTATCGCAGTCTAGCTGGCGCCTTGCAATATCTAACCCTTACTCGTCCCGATCTTTCTTATCCTGTCCAACAAGCATGTCTGTTCATGCATAATCCACGCGACTCTCATTTCCAACTTATCAAACGCATTCTCCGTTACCTCAAAGGCACTACTCATTATGGTCTCCAATTATACTCCTCCTCATCCACTCACCTCACCGCTTATTCAGACGCCGACTGGGCCGGCTGTCCCGACACTCGTAAATCTACATCCGGTTTTTGCGTTTTCTTGGGATCTAACCTTATTTCTTGGTCTTCTAAGCGGCAGCATACTGTGTCTCGCTCCAGTGCCGAGGCCGAGTATCGTGCTGTCGCTAACTGTGTAGCTGAATCCTGCTGGCTTCGTCAGCTTCTCCACGAACTACATCATCCTCCTTCTCGGTCTACCATCATTTATTGTGACAATGTCAGTGCCGTTTACTTATCCTCCAATCCAATCCAGCACCAACGGACCAAGCATGTCGAGATTGATCTTCATTTTGTTCGCGATCGTGTTGCTCTTGGTGAAGCTCGCATTCTGCATGTTCCCACCAGCTCACAGTTTGCTGACATATTTACAAAGGGTCTTCCATCCAGTGTCTTTCGCGAGTTCCGCACCAGCCTCAACATCTTGCCTGCCGATGTTGCGCCTGAGGGGGGGTGTTAACTGTATTTTCCTTTCTGTTAACCTGTTGCTACCTTTCCGCTACGTGCTTACGAGATGGATGGGTCAACCTAACGATCGTGCGCACCTCCCGGCATGCATGTGCTTGCATGCACCTCTGCATATCCTTCGGTTGCGCATTGTAACTATTTATGTAAATCAATGCTGTGAATGAATGTGTGAGAGATTGCCAGTTTAGCTCGGTCAACCAGTTGCAGGCAACGGAAGGTGAGAGAGACATCTAATTAATGAGCTGATCAATCGATACCTCATGTTTGGCTTTATCTGAGGAAATTGCATAATCATTCTTCTTACTCACTTACTTCTGGATCTGGCCCGTAAGTATGTAAGCGATTACAACCAGCTTTCTTTCCGTACAAATAGCGATGTGAATGCCAAACAAATGGAAATTACAAATTTGTTTTACGGAGGCATGTTCTAGTGGTCCAAGGTTTCGAGTGCTGAAACCTCAACCCTTCGAGCTTGGTTGGATGCTAGTTTTTTCGTACTTCGTACTAGTCGGTATATGCATATATATAGGTATCTTATGTGTGTATGCCTAGATTG
The DNA here is from genome assembly GCA_036346375.1 of Guadua angustifolia. Classification (NCBI taxonomy): domain Eukaryota; kingdom Viridiplantae; phylum Streptophyta; class Magnoliopsida; order Poales; family Poaceae; genus Guadua; species Guadua angustifolia. Next base: position 33,143,486 of record CM070509.1, on the reverse strand, counting down.
TGGTATACCTCGGATGTTCTTTTTCGTATCAGCCAGTTGAGAGCTCTATTAGGGCATCTCCGATGGACCGATGATCCACGAGAGTGTTTTGTTTGCGCGAGCCACGTCAAGCTACATTCGATGTGGAGGAGGGCGAGGCGAGACGCTATCTTCGATCGCATGCACCGATCGATGGAGAGGAGACAGCGGCAGAACATGTTGGAGCAGAGCTATCTTCTCACGACGTACGTGCGTGGTTTGCGGGCTCGATGATGACCACGAAGTGGACAAGGCAAAGCAGACGATGACGCTAGCTTCTAGTAGTGACAGAGGCGAAGAGATCGATGGCGGCGACGCAAAAATCTAGAAGGCCGACGGTCGGATCGAAACGCCGGTCCTGATCTCGGCGTGGCTTTGGGTAGGCACACAGGAAGGCTTGGGAGTCCAGGAGCGTGGTCGAATAGCACACATAGGGGATGCTCGACCAATTCAAGACTTCAAACAGACCTTTTTTTTCCTTCTTATTTTTTTGGTAGAGAAGCCTCCGGTTCCTCTCAGGAATATTAATTGATTAGTTTGTCAATTAAGTTAGAGCAGCATCTCGGGCAATGTCTCCAGCAGCTAATAATGAGTGGATTCTCGAACAAGAAATGTTCACTCACCTTCCCCCTCTTTCATTTTTTTTTTTACAAAATAGGTCTCCCTTGAATTTTTTTTATAAAACTAGCCTTTCTCCGAGCTACAGTCAAGTTAGCGCGGAGTTAGAGCGTGGGAAGCAGGCGACGCTAGACCAAGTGTCTAGCACGGGAGCTAGGAAGTTACTGTAGACTAGAGGCATGGCAGGAGGCTTGTCGCAGACCGAAGGTGCGGTAGGAAGCTTGGCAACGCGTGGGAGGCTGCATTTATGTGGCATTATAGTACAGGATGTGCCTCCCGTGTGATACTGTAGCACAAAAGAGGGCTAGTTTCGCAAAAATTTTCAGGAGTAAGCCAGTTTTTGTAAAAAAAAAAGAGGGGGCTAGCTAAGTGAATAGCTCCTCGAACAAAAGGTGAACTATGGAGCATTGTTACTTTACCCCCAAAGTATATGCAGCTATGCATGACTACCAGCCAAGCCGTGCATTCGTACGAGCTAGCCGTTTAGAAAAAATTACTTAGATCAATCCATTAATTTGGTTTGTACGTCATAGTCACTATACCTTGGTTTGTTACATGAGCGCTAGTTAAATCTTTTCATTTTCTCGATTAATATGAATTTTTTTCATAGTTTATAATTAATTTTAATACTTTTGGAATTTAGCATTTTAATTCACATACAAATTAATCTTCTAATCATCCTTTAATTTATCCCTAACTCACATATTTTTGGATCATACTTTAGATGGAATTTTTTTTTCCATTTTTAGGTTGGACTTCATATAAAAAACATTTTCTATTTCATTTAATGTTATTACAAATTTTATTTTTAGGGTTTACTTTTGAATTTGTATGGAAATCAAATTTCAATTTTTGATTCTAAATGTTAGTTAATTTGGTTTGTACTTGACAAAGGCTCACAATATCAAAAATTATAATGCGTACTTTATGAATGGTCTTATTCATAAATATAGGTAATATTTTATATTCTAATAAAAATTAGTGTGATCAATATCACCTTGGTCTACGTTTCAAGAGAAAATATGTCTAACAAATATCACGCATGCATTGTATAATGTTTATAGACAACAATTACAGATATTCTAGTCATTTTCAATATCACCTTAGTCTATGTGCCAAAACAATACGTCCTAAAAACTTGATGAAGGAAATAACTATTATTCTGAACTTTTTTTATTTATAGATGTTACTTTGGAGGTTGTACAAATCAAATCTCTAATCACCGCTTTAATTTTATTCCGAATTTACATATTTTTTTATCATACTTAGGATGGATTTTTTCAGTTTTAGGTTGGAATTCTTATGAAAAATTTATATTTTTATTTATTATTATTATTCTAAATTTTATTTATAGGATTTACTTTGAAATTAGTATGAAGCATAGACCTTTTGTTTTAATTTGATGATTTTTATTTAATTATTATTTTAAAATTTAGTTATTTATGGATTTACTTTTGGAAATCATATGGAAGTCAAATTTCTAATTTTACTTTTTTTTATTTTGAATTTTAGTTAATTTAGATCGTACTTGATATGGACTCTTTTTTTAAAATTAAGCCATCATAACTTGTGTATTTTTTATTCCAAATTTTAGTTAATTTGTCATGTACTTGACTTAGACTTTTGTTTTAATTAGCTAATTTTTATTTAATTATTACTCTAAGTTTTAGTTATTTATGGATTTTCTTTGGAAATTGTATGGAAGTCAATTTGCTAAATTTCCTATTTTTTATTTTAAATATCAATTAATTTGGATTGTATTTGATATTTACTCTTTATTTTAATCTAAACCGTTATAATTTAGTCGCGGCAGATAGACAGCCATATCTTTCTAGTTAATGTGGAAGTTTTCTAGCTAATTTACATTGTACTTAACATGAACTCCTCCTTTTAATCTAAGCCATTATAACTCGGCCCGATAGACGGCTAAATCTTTTTGGTTAACATGAAAGCTTCCTCAGAGTAACTAATTATTAGTAGATTGATGCATATATAAATATATAAATAGATAGATATTTGGACAGAATATTCAACAGGGTGCCTAAGCTAGAAGTGCACTAGAAAAAATCGGCTGGTCCGAACAGAAATAGGCCTAGCTGATTTGCAATGATTTAGCACTCGTTTATATGCAAGTTAAACCATCATATATTCTAGAAAATGTATGTATGTCCAGAATATTTCCTTATAACAGCATATTACATGGATGTCTGTCACATCACAGTATATATCGAGTGATATTACGATTCTGTATAAACACTTTAATTTGTTAGGTAAGGAAATTTCAGACATGCTTTATATTTGGACGATCCTTCTTACAACCTATAATGCGTTGGGATGTGTTTAAGGCGAAATACTTCATGTGCATTGTTTCTTGTTAGACATGCACTAAACATAGATTATTGCAATACACATGTATATGCATGGACTTTCAATTTTTCTTACTTTCTCTGCATCTGACACATTTGGATTTTCTTATATATGCAGGTCCAAAAAGGATAAAAGAACTATTGGAGCTTGAAGGTGTAATCGTAACTGCAGAACAAGTTGCAAGCCATCTGCAGGTACGATTCCTACTGGCCAGTTGCTCCCATCTGAAATTAATTTGTGCTAGCTACCAGCTGCTATGTATTCATTGATCCATGTTTTATTATATGATGGTAACATGATGCATGTTAATTCTCTTGTGTGAACTCCTACTAAATTGATATTGTATAGAAAATTTCATTATGTTTTCATGTACGAATTCCTACGGATGTCATGCCAACTGCTTACTCTCGACAAGCTTTTTTTTTCAGAAATATAGAAAGCACTGCCACACCAAAACGCAACAACAGTCCAACCTAAACGCCGGGCTTATTTCAGCCAAAGCTAGCTCATCATACACCAACTCACTGAAGAACTACTACAACTGCCAAGATGCAACTTCTTCACGGATGCCAAACTTTTCATTCGTACCTGGTGGACAAGCTCATGCGATACTTCCCCATCAGCCTCCTCACTCCGTGGGCACATTGAACAATTATCTCACTGTGACTCACAAGAACTATGTGAAATCTCAGGAAATTGAGATTAATATCCGCAACTATATGAGATCTCAGGAAACTACAATTGGTTCTGGCTCACTTGCTAGGCAAACAAGCCTACGTAGCGATGCAACATCAGTTGGTGTTCTTGGAAATGGAAGCCAGGCTAATAAAGGAAGCACAGCTAGTCATGGTGGGTTTCTTACAAATGAAGGCCTGCAGGTTAGCGCAGTGAAAGCTAGTCATGGAACACAATCACAACAAAAACAATGCTTCTCCACTGGTTTCCCAATTAACTTCAATGCTATCCATGATTCAAACCCTAAAACGCAAGTGGGGTTTGCTTCACAAACATCTCCACTCGGCTACGACAATGGTGTGTTGTCACCTTTGTCAGGATTTGATGGTCTGGATGATGACGTGCTGATGAGCAGCTTGCTTGGCGGGGACGAGGTCATGCAGAATGCTACAACCTTGGATGGGAGCCAAGCAATGCGTGATTTGCTTACTAATGGTGACCTCAGCGCATCGCAGCCTCAAGGCCTTAACAGTGACTTTTTCAACTGGGGTAATACTATTGGAGCAACCAGCACATTAGGCGGTGCCTTGACTGATGGGATGCGGAATGATCAGCTTCACAATGAACTTGAAAAGTTCAATAAACTGGTACTATTATTCTCAACATTTTGCATACCTTCTGAATTCTGAAATAAAAATAAAACTATACTTATTCAAAGATTTTAAACAAATTTAGATCACATGCTTTGCTGATTTATATATATAAATACATACCTACAATCAAACTACCATAAAAAAGGCAACTCTAGTTTGACATTCAATTCAAATTTGTTTGAACTAGTTAAACTCATCATCCAAAAAATTTCAAACTTTTCACATGCAATACATAAAGGAAATACCTGTTTTAGATCATGGTGCTCAGGCACCATAGTGTCCCAGTTAATTTACTATATTACATATGACATATGACAAGTGTGTGATCTTACACCTTCTAAATCCTAAAGAAATACCATTACAATATTAGATTGGCGGGTAGCTACAAATAAAGTTCTTAACTTGTCGTGAGAGTAACATAATTCACTTTTATGGGAAGCACTGAACTACTTTCGATGATCTTTAGGTTTTCGACACTGCATATGCTATTCTTATATATATGGTAATCTTGTGCACAATTTGCTTTGAAACCATGCAGTTCACTAGCTTGTATGGAAAACATCAAGCACTTCCCAGCTATGAGTAGATTTTATCCATCCGTTATATACTCAATACACCTTTGTTCATATACTTTTCATGATTTCTTAAAAATCTTGTTCTTCTAAAGCAGTTCTAATTGGTAATCCTAATATGTTTGTACTGTTTGAACAGAACATGCAGTAATTGGGAGAACGAGGTGGAACGAGGCATCATCCATGGAGAATTAGCAGAGCATGAAGTTTTATCTACAGCATGAATAATCTTCTATCCTTTGCTCTGATTTCAGTACCTTAGATCGATCCATCTTATTTACTAAAGTAGCAAGCAAACTAATGTATGGACCGTGCGTGTCGTGTTGTAAACAATTTAGCTATGTCGTATCATTCGTCTACTTAGTTTGATGATATATATGTATGTGTGATGATTTATAAGGTGATGTATGCGAGTATATTAAACCCTTTGTATGTACCCATGCTCTTGCAAGTCGCTTCTTGTTCATTGACCTAATGTGGGTCGTTAGGTACTACTGGAAATTAGACATATATGAGCCTTTCCTGTTCTTTGAACTCATCAGCACTTTTAGGCTTCAGGTTTTCTTTTAAAACAAAACAAACTTTTGTGCTTCAAGCAGTGGCCTGGATGCAAAGTTTAGAAAATTAAACCACCGAGAACCGGCTGATATATTTCAAAACCGGTCATATGTTCCAAAAATGAAAATTCCCATTTTCTTGCATAATTAATAGATGTTTATTACTTGTTGCTTAGACCCCAAATTAAGAAAATATTTGGGATTATAGAATTTCAAATTTGAAAACCCAAACAAGACCCTGTTTTTGTCCCGAAATTGGTTGGTTTTATTGGCGAAAACTAAAATCTGTTGGTTCCTGTATTCAGGCCCAATCAATTTTTGGGAGCCACATACATACTACATCATATTTTGCAATTACAGTTCTCTATACGGTGAATGATGCAAACTTTTGCAGAAGTACATATAGTTGAAGCGCTAGAATAAGCTGATAATTCAGGTGAACTGACTAATTTTGAAATTAATCAAGGGAAGGTTCCGGAATACATGCTTCAAATTAACCCCTTTGCCTCATTTTTTTCTCGTTAGGCATGACACATGGAATCATCGATATCACTTTTATGGAATTATCTTCTATAACACACACACACACACATATATATATATATATATATGTTTCATTCCATGTGTTAGAAATCTAAATATTTTGTGTATACTTGTAGTCAAAGTTTTTAAATTCATGAATTGGCCGAATGATATATGAATGTTCTATTGTTCATTTCTTTCTTCGGCGTGTGTCCTTGTGATCCTCTCTAGCTATATGGCAACATCTACAATTCAGCATATATAATTTACCCCCGAGTCATCTCAATTCAGCTTCATCAATGATAGGTTAGGCCCTACGTTTAACTATTCAGATTTTGGTTATTGGAAGAACCGGCTTGGCTCCGTTGAAGAGAACAACGTCATGCATGAAGAACGCTACTGTGTTGGATGAGCCAATGCATGACATTGGCACCTGTTGATTTTTGGCTCATTGCAGCCACAAGGTCTTAAGAGCGAGCTTTTCAGTGGGGAGAAATAATGATCCAACAGTATTTCATGGGTTTGGTACTATACAGGTGATCTTAGCTCACTGCAGCCAGCAGACCTTCATCACACGTAGGATCAGGTACACGAGTTCATTCGCCAACTTAGATTTAGCTCTAAAATAGCAAGTTTCAATCGCAGGTGCTAGATTCTATTATTTGGCGTTGGAATATCAATGGTGAATATCCGGCAAGATGGGTATACGAGTCACAATTCCATGTATCGTACTATTGCAGTATAAGTGAATTGTCCACTTTTCCTCATCAGCATAAACTTTTGGGTGAACTGGCTGGTGCATGCAACTCAATATGATATCAGAACCAAGAGGTCTCGAGTTCAAAGCCTGATATTGACGCAATTAAAAAAATAATTGCATCCCATTTTTATTTCACGTTACTAGCTCTGAGAGAGCTTATACGTGAGAGGAGTATTGAAATATAAATGAATTGTCCATCTTTCCTTATCAGCTTAAGGTTTTAGGTGAATTAGTTGGTGCGTGCAACTCAATTTTCACAATTGTTTTGGAAAGCAGTTTACGAAAACAAATGCAGGTTTTTTTTTGGCTGGCTTCTGCTACAATGGAAGATCCTCACGTACGGCGGATTGTTTAGCGCGAAGAGGGTGGCCGGATAATGTCGTTTTCCCTTTGTGTGCACAGAGCTCGGCGGAGATAACGGACCATCTAACCCTTTACTGTTCATAAGCAAAATAGGCACTACTACAGATCAGACCTTCTATACCGGCTCATCAGTCCCGGTTGCATTTGAACTCGCATCGATGAGGGCTTGATCAGTTCATTGGCTACAGGATCGTGGGCTTCGATGCGGTTAAGAATAACCGAACCGCATCGATGTTCTTCTCATCGATCGGTTCGTGTTACTTAACCGGTACTAAGCGCGGTATATTAGTACGGTTCGTAACACGAACCGATCGATAGATGGCATCATCGATGCGGTTCGTGTTATTTAACCGGTATCGATGAGGGTTTCGATGCGGTTAGTGTTACTGAACCGCATCGATCCTCGTTTGAGGAAAGTTCAAAAGGAATGCATATTCTATATATATCAGTACGCGATGGTGGGTGGGTTGGTTAGAAGGGTGAGACTGGAGTCATGAGGTTGCGGGTTCGAGTTCCACTTCTCCCATATATTTTGAAATATTTCTAGTTCTATCAGTACCGGTTGGTGGAACCGGTACTAATGCCAACTAGCATCAGTCCCGGATGACCACTACCGGTTCAAAAACAACCACTGAGCATAGCTACCTACCGGTTCAGCAAGTGTTCTTCCGTATACAGAAGAGAATGGGCTCAGAAGAGAATGAGAGCATTCGAAATGGCGTACTTTTGATTGCCTTGGGTTGTAATAAGGTTGTTTTAGGCGTTATCTCCTTTTTTTTTTTTGTAATGCCCTCGGCGGGTTAATCTTGTTTTTTCCTTCTATAAGTGATTGACAAAGCACTTGCCTTTTTTTAAAAAAAAAAACTTTTATGGAAAGCATGAAGCACTTTACGTGCATATTTAGATTTTTGACAATATGTTATGCATACTAGTAATTATTTTGAGTTTATGGTGTGTCCCTAGCTAACAAGTTGTCACTAACTCGTTTCAAAACTTGTGTGCTTCATTTTTAAGGTTTGCTTTAGAACTCTAGCTAAATTAAAGTTTACGAATCTTAAAACAAATAAAGGTGCACATTTTCCATGGAAGTTACGCGCCTAACTTGCTAGGGCAAAGCTGTGCACTTCTTTTCATGACCTAGCCATAGCCATAGGAGTTACAGCTTCGCCTAGCTAGCCACCTAATTGAGGCCGGCCGTATATCACAACAATCTCGATCCAATCACAAAACCTTCGTTCTCTTCTTTCTGTTCTCCTTGGCATTCCTCACCTTCATACACCACGCATGCTCCAAAGCAATGTAACAATCTAGAGGCAGCAATTAAACAAACCCTCTATTTACCAGTTAGGCGTTCGTACTAGCTAGCATGCCAATGAGCAAACTCCTTGCGGAATCACGTACGTGTCATGAGCCACCTCCATGCACTACGTTGCTGGATGTCTAGTTCACCTTTTTTAAAAAAAAAAATTGACAGAAGCTCTGACTTTTATTGAAGAGAAAGTCTAGTTCACCTTTAAGTTATCCATTTTTTGTGTGTCCATGAAATACAACCATTCCATGCTCTACCAGATCAGTGATTGCGGGCTTCACTATATATACCAGAAACCAAAATTTTGGTGGATGGAGAAATTCATGAATCCCCTCTGATTTGATCAACCTTTTTTTTAAAAAAAAAAGGGGGCTGGCTATGCGATTAAAATTAGTACAAAATTTCCCTTGACAACTAATAATAACTTTTTTTATTTTTAAGACTCGTGAACATTTTACCCAAGAGTGGTGAAGAAACCCACATGACTAATTAACTTTTATAGCTTGTTGTTCTTGTCATCAGTCTCATTATTCTTCCCATGCATAAATGAACAAACCATCTGCATCATATGTGCCCATTGCAGCTGTCGCGCCTTCATTCCCCCTGCCAGAAATCACATCATTAAGACCTCCTGCTGCAAATACATATCAACGGGTGCTATGCCATGCAATGCTTGGCTCCTATCCGAAGCCAAGAGCCTTTGCGTGACATTCTCTAGAAGGGAGCTATTAAACCCAGGTGGAAATCATACCTCTGATGAAGCTGGATTGAGATGTCCGTAGGGGTAAAACTACGCTGAATTCTAGGGATCGGATTGCCATATAGAGAATTAGGGAGGATCCCAGAGACATCCGCGGAAGAAAGAAATTAATGTACAGTACACATCAATCTAACATTTATGTAAATTAAGTTTACTTTTAAATCTTTGACTGTTAGTACTCACAAAAATATTTAGATTTGTCGCACATGGAAATTAAGTTAGTAGATTTGTCATCGAAGGTATTTCCGTACGTAATGTTAGTATATCTGTAGTATAGGGGTTTTGGTTGTGCAGATTCCATGTGATATGACGAGAAAACAGGCCGCGGAAGGGTTAATTTGAAGAATATACTCAGGAATTAACCTTCCCTTGATTACTGTAATCACTTGGAACCAGCATTATCTACCACTCAAATTATGTACGTTTGCAAAAAGTATGCAACATTTGCTGTCAAGAGAACACTGTGTAATCAAATACTGAATAATGCTCTTAAAAAGCTGAATAATGCTGGTATTGCTTTATGATTCTACAAACTTCAGTTTTTGAAGATCATTAAGGCATAATGTCATTTCTGGATTGTTGTTTATATCTTTGCTCATTTCATGATAGATAAAAATAAGATCGGAGCAAATCCCTCTTCCATTATATATATAAGCTAAATTAACAAAATCCTGTTGTATGACTTTGTCGTTTGGTTATCTTTTTCTTTAATGCATGGCAGAGCTCCTGCCATCTTTTAAAAAAAAAACTAAAATTCATAGGGCTGGATATCGAGCTTCTTTCAAAATTAATATAATTTGATGTAAAATTATTTTATATACCATTTAAGTGGTTACATCAAATTCGAGCTAACGAGCCATTATCGAGTCGAGCCTCATTAACTTTTTTCGCTCGAAATTGCTTTATTTCAATTTTGAATCTATCAACTACTGTAATTGAAGAAATTTTGATTCGAGCTCTAACGAGCTTTTTTGGCAGCCCTAAAAATGAAAAAATAGAAATTTAATTTCCATACGAATTTGAAAGTAAAACCTAAAAAAATTCAGAATAATAATAAATGAAAATAGATAATAGATTTTTATACGAATTCCATCCTAAATTTGAAAAAAATCCATCCAAAGTATGATAAAAAAATATATGCAAATTACGAATAAATTAAAGATGATTAGATATATATATATATATATGTGTGTGTGTGTGTGTGTGTGTGTGTGTGTGAATTAGAACGCTAAATTCCAAAATTATTAAAATTCATAATAAGATCTATTACTAACTATAAATTGCGGGAAAAATTTCACATTAATCGTGAAAAGGAAAAGATTTAGCATCGTCTATCATATCAAAGTTAGAGCAAGTATCATATACAATCCAAATTAACGGACCTAAATAACTTTATCTATGAAGTTAGCCGTATAAATGCACAGATTACTGACTAGCGGTGATAATTTATAATGTCTACATGTGCACGCGCAGGATGTACTCTCCTAAGGCCATTCCCAGTGGCAAGTTTCATTTTACGGTTTCAAGAGTGTCACATCATCTAAAGGGGTTTGGGTTGATAAATGAAACAAGGCCTCCCAATACAGAGTTTCATTTCGCAGTTTTATAGGCTAGCCATAGCATTTAATTATTGCATGGTGTTGTGATTAAATATTTTATTTAGTGCAGTTTCATTCAGTTTCAGTGCGTGGGATTGCGTGGGATGAAACGATGCGCTCTCAGTGCAATTTCATTCGGTTTCTAATGTGTTAGAACTGGTGTGCACCCAGTTTCAACCAGATAAAACTCATCTCATCTCTCTCCTCGTAATTTTTTTGCCATGTCACCATTTTTGCTGATGTGCCACCTCATTAAATGATAAGAAAACTCTCGCTGTGACTGGCCTAAATAAGTTCATGTGCCTACAGGAGCTCATGCAGTTATAATGTTCCAAATGTACAGTTCCCCAAAATCAATTCTCAGCTAGGGATGGCAACGGGTCGGGTCGGGTGCGGGTTTTATAAAACCCGACCCGAAAAAAAACCCGAATTGCAAAACCCGACCCGAACCCGAACGACGTCTCGGGTAAAATTTCATACCCGAACCCGAACCCGACGGGTACCCGAAATCCGACGGGTACCCGACGGGTTTATACAGTAGCAGACACAAAATGGCAATTTGCTCAACTATGGTATCACACCAACACAGAAGAGAGTGAGTGCCTTCATCTAGTAAGCAATATCTACATCTTAGACGTTGAAAATACCCGAATGTGGGCAAATGTAAACATGTAGCTAGATAACCAAATGGTTATGCGCTTAGTGCTTACTCATCAAAGATGTTTCCATGGCTATCCGTATGTGTGTTGTGACTATTAGAACTTACGAGAAACATTTGCAGCCCACTACAAGTGTCCGCTTAGCAGCAAGGCAACATTATTAGAACTGGTATCTCAGGCAACAGAAGAAATTTATAAGGCACTCTCTTCTATTTTTCGAGAACAAAACACACTCAATAAGACAGTATAATAAGAGAGTGGTCAGGATACTGCCTTGGTAGTTGGTACTTGGACCGTGGATAGTAGATGTCTTCACACTTGGGGCAGTATATCTTCCCAGTACTAGATCGGTGGATATCTGATTGTCCGACTGGTAGACATGGTTGGCCACAGCAATAAACTCGTGGGCATCGGCCAAAGTCATAGTTCTTATACTTCTCCAGCTGCCAAAAACAGTCGAAAGGAGCTGTCATAAATCAAACTTCACCAATGTCAGTAAGTGTGAACAAAGAAAGGTTTAGCAGAACAGGTACCATAGCAGCCAAACCCTTTACTGGTCAAAATGTATCGTGCATGAATCAACCCATACAACATCTCTGCAGCTGATTCCACTAGCTCATTTTGTTCTTCAGTAAACATATCACCTACATATTCACATAAACAAAAACATGGGTGACTGGCCGGAGAGCAATCAGAGCAGGTGGGGCGCACTGGGTGGTGGCCGGAGTTCGGAGAGATGGGCCCTAGGGCAGCAAGCCGGCAACTCACAGAGATCGGCAGGCAGCAGGGCTAGGGCGTGGGCAGGGCGCGGGTGGAGGGAAGATGGGGTGCTGCGAACTGCAATAGATGGGGCGACGGCCGGAGACCATGCAGGCGGCGGCAGGAGAGATGGGGAGTACCGGAGTAGGGCGGCGCCGGCGGCGGAGAGCAAGTAGCTTGGGCGGCGGCTAGATCTTCTCGGATTCTTGGCTTCGTGCGTGGCCCAGCGGTCGGCAGGGTGGAGATGGCCGGACAGGAGCTGGAGATCGGCGGGGGCGTCCGACGACGGCAGCTGGAGCCAGGAGACGGGCCGACGGGGTGACCGGGTGAGGGAGGGGGACGGGAGGGGAGGGGAGCCGCCACAGGGGAGACGGGGTGAGGGTCTGAGCGATTGGGGAAAAAATGCTGGGGATTAGGGTTGTTTGGAAGGTCAGCCATTGGGGGCTAAGGGCTTTGGATACCATGGTACCGTGGGTGATTTTCTAAACCCGAACCCGACCCGAATATTCTCGGGTACCCGACCCGACATACCCGTGGGTAAAAAATGGGACCCGAACCCGAACCTAACGGGTGCAGGACCCGCGGGTACCCGAACCCGCGGGTATGATTGCCACCCCTATTCTCAGCAATGGGCACGACAAATAGGATATGTTCACTTTCTCCTGTGCATTTAATGCAAAACTTTATCAAATTCAAAAGTAAAATTTTGACGTAAATTACCATTATATAAGGGCATTAGCTGGTTGGTTATTGATTGGTTAATTAATGTAAGGAAAATGCTTGACTATATGATGTTTTGGTGTACGATGCACGTGTCCTAGACTAGTTCTTCTCATCGCTCCTCTCCTCTCTTTCCCTTCTTCTCTGCCTGAGATGGCCGATCTGGCTCGGCGGCCACTATGGCTCGCCGCCGGCTACCGCCAGTGGTTTCTGCAGTCAAGCGCCCACCCGAAACGCCGCGGCCCATCTCGTCTCGGCCCGCTGCCACCTCGCAGGACCCTACACCCAAGAAGTTCCCACACCGGCCCATCGCCACAGCACTCGAAGCCACCGCCGCTGGCCCGCTGCACTGTGCCGCTCCGCCATGGATTTTGACTTGAGGAGGTGCGTGTGCAACTAGAAGACATGAGAAGTAAGACGTCGTACGTGAGTATCATAAAACATTGTCGTGTGTATAGCAGAGTTATTAATGTAAGTATCAAGATGCTAACCTGGATCTACCAGTGTTAAATCCAACCATCATCTCATTCGAAATTTGAACAAGCTTTCATTTTGCTTTCCCAGGAACGCAATTGCAAGTGATAGATCTGATAAACACTCATATGGCTAATTGTCTTTGGAATGACTTTGAAGGCACAATAAAATTCATTTGGCCAACTGGCATTTAGTTTGTATGAAAAAAGAGTTTGGTGGGCTTGGGATGACTAATATTAGAGATTTAAATTTGTGTCTTTTAGCTTCCTGGATCAAAAGACTGTATACCAATGAGAATAAGCTGTGGAAAGACTTGATTAAGTTTAAATATAATACTGAAAATCCTAATATCTTTGCTTCTGATAATGTTCATGCTTCGAATTTTTGGAAAGGTGTTATCTGGACTATGAAAGCTACCAAATTTGGCTATAGGTGGTATGTGGGGAATGGCTCTAAAGTTAGGTTTTGGGAAGACATCTGGTTTGGTAATTCTTGCTTAGCCATTTAATTCTGGGATCTTTATAAGATAGTTAATGAAAAAGGTTGTTCAATTGCTGATATTTGGGATGGTTCTAATGTTAAATGCACATTTAGAAGGACTTTTTCCGATGATATGATGATAAGATGGTTTGAGCTAGTTGAAGTAGTAAACACTCTAAATCTTTCTAATGATGATGATGCTTTAATTTGGCAAGACAATAACAATGGTATTTATTCATGGGTTCTCAGATACTATTATAAACTTTAGAGGGGTGTCTCAGGTTTTTATTCCTGTTGTGTGGAGTTTGATTGTTCCCCCTAAGATTCATTTTTTCCTCTGGCTTATCTCCCACAACAAATTAATGACTAAAGACAACTTGTTGAAAAGAGGCATGGATAAAGGGGTTAGTTGTTGTCTATGTGATGTGCAGAAAAGTGTTATGCATCTCTTCTTCGAATGTATTGTTGCTAAAAATATCTGGATGTTGATTAGTGAGTTTTTTAATATGAGTATTGGTTACAATTTCGAATCGGTGGCTCGCTTTTGGTTGAGTAATAAGAAGAATGCTACTTTAAATACTATTTGCGCGGCTGCTCTTTGGTGCTTATGGAATAATAGAAATGATTTGATCTTTCGATTGCGATATTGGATAAGTGTAAAACAATCGGAGAAAGATTCTACTATCTCTGAAAGAGTGGAGACCAATGTTCAAGGAGAGCATGGTTCCTGAATGGAACAATTCGCATGTTCTTTGAAAAGAAAATTCTAGCACCGCTTCATTGGATGGCCCAAGAGTTCTTTAAATGCTAAATCACTCTTGAAGCCCAGGTTGGTGAAAGTATATCAACATTGAAAACTCGCTCAAGCTTCATTAGCAAATTGGTGGAAGACGATAAGTATGGCGCGTTGTTTCTGAAGACCGATGTTGAAATTTCGATCGAGGATATCCTCGAAGTTCAAGATCCCGTGTCCAGTTGGAAAATATGGGGATGTGATGAGTGTTTTTGGCGATTAAGTTTTAATTATCTTGTTGTTTGTTTCGATCGATGGTAGCTTCGGGTGGTTGATGAGTGTTTAGTGATACGATTTTGCTTTCGGGAGCAAAGTTGAAATTCGGTTTTGAGTTCTTGTAAGGTGAAGTGGCCCGATTGTTGTCAGGAGAGTTTTTTGTTTTGTATGGACTAAACTGAACACTTCTTGGTTTCATGTAATGGAACCGGGGCATCTGTGGATGTCCTATTGATCTAAAAAAATTGCAAGTGATAGATCACTATATATTTGATCATTGGAGATCAAGGCGAAGGAGCTGCTACGCCTGCCGTGTAGCGGTGTAGGTGAATCGCGGTGGAATGTGTCGGAGCATCTCCAGGCAATGCAATGTGAAGAAACAGATGGGGGGAAGCCAGGATGTTCTTAACGGAAATCGTCTGTCATACTTTGGCCTCCTTCCCCACAACGGAAGGTGCAGCAGATGAAGTGACGGTGTTTTATGTCGTATCTGGGAGGTGCGGAAGCATGCTGACGCTGTGACGGGGCAAACAAATTGTAACATCCATCCTAAAAAATTCAAAATAAGAAAAATTAAAAATTAAAAATAGAATTGAATAAAAAATTTAATTGAAATCAATATTTTAATTTAAAATATCATCTTTTTCCTCATTTTCTTAAAACGCAAGCATTAGGATATATGATCATTATGAGTCCATGAAACAACAGATAACAAGGTACGTAGATGCAATGCTATACTCCTCGTGAATGCATCCATCACTGCAGTAGATGGGACTATCACAAGCGGTTCGAAACCATTTTTAGAAGCGGTTTTAGAACCGCTTGTAAGCAACCGCGAGTGATACTCCCGTCAGTATCACAAGCGGTTTTATAACTGCTTGTAGAAGTCACTTCAAAAAACAAATAATATTGTGAGGACTGTGATTCAAACCCACGACCTCTTCACCCCTCCTCGTGACCCACATCTCACCCATCTAACCAACCCACCCACGCGTGCTCTCTGATAGAGTAGGGCATGCATTCCTTTTATTATTTCGAAAACTGGGTTTCTACAAGCGGTTGGGGACGCGAACCCCTTCTAGAGCCGGCTCTAGAAGGGGTTCGTGTCCCCAACCGCTTCTAGATCTAGGGCTTTAGAAGGGGTTCGTGTCTCGAACCCCTTCTAGAGCTCTAGAAGGGGTTCAGGACACGAACCGCTTCTAGAGCTAGGGTTTTAGAAGGGGTTTGTGTCTAGAACCGCTTCTAGAGACCCCCTTCGATCCGTTGCCCACGAACCGCTTGTGGTGCAGAGAGCACAAGCGGTACGTAACTAACCGCTTATAATAGGTCGTTTGTGAAGGTCGATTCTGTAGTAGTCATCCATCATCCGGTGTTGGACTCGGCATCAGAAGCGTCACGTTTGGATCTCTTGCTGCCGATGTGTCCACCGTTATCACCAGCCACCCCGCGATCATCCCTTCCCCTCGTCATCTTGGGCCGCCGCCGTCGCCGTGGCAGCGGAGCCTCCGCGACATCTCCACTCAGCTACAGCAGGATCCTAATTGAATCCAACACACTGGCGTAGAGATTTTCAGAAAACAGCCAACAAACGATGGATTGGAAGAACTAGATCAAAACTACGAAAACATTACAGGCTACTCTAGAAGATACTAATGTCTGGCAGCAATACTTTCCCCATTCTCCATTTCACTAAAGTTGGCCAGATGGGCTGGGTTAAATGGGCCGGCCCGAGGCACGGGAGTTGGGGCCTGTGGGCCGGCACGGGCACGGCACAAAAAATGGGCACGGGACGGGCACGAGCACGGCACTATAAAGGCACGGACAATGGGCACGGCACGGGCACGGTCAGACCAGAAACGGAGGCGAAAGCGAAACCCTAGCGGCCTAGCCATATAAAAACCCACCCCTTCGGCGGCTCGGCCTTTCAGTTCCCCATCCATCCCCATCCATTCGAGACTATTCCCCACTCCCAGTCCCAGATCCAAATTCCAAATCAATCTCCCCTCACGCGGTCACGCTGTGAAACCCTAGCCGCTCCGCGTCTCCGCCGTCCAATCCTCCACCGCTCGCTCTCCAGTCCTCCAAGACCTCCACCCGTCCACCGCTCGCAGGCAGCGCAGCCGACGATGGCAGAGGAGCTCGATCCTACCTCCATCGACCACGATCTCAGGCTGCAAGGGGACACCGGAGAAGACTTGGGCCAAGATGACTTGTTCGGTAGCAGCACAGCGGAAGCTGCTGGCGGCGACGCCGATGGCGATCTCTCTGCTACCGCAAGTCCGTCGCAAGGTGACGGTGCAAGCACCGGAGCCACGCATCGTGGTCGTGGTAAGACTAAGAGGCCCAGAGCCTCCACCTCTGATGTGTGGAACGACTTTGAAAAGTTGTTTAGAATCGATAATGGCAAGAAGGTGAGGTATATTCGCTAAAGTGCCTCATCTGCAAATCTACGTTGTCTGCTCTTTCTACTGGTGGTACTGGAAATTTGTCACGGCACCGTGATAGATGCAAATTGAAAGCCGGTCATTCGGCCAGGATTCAATCCTTGCTTCGCTAAATCCGGCGCCTTTGTTAAGTCAATGGGATTCTGATCCGAGGTAGCTCGTACTGAACTTTGTCGTTTGATTGCTAGAGAAGATTTGCCGATTTCCTTTGGTGAGTCTGCTGCTTTTGAGGAATACATTAGGCGTGCCCATAATCCTAGATTTTCCACTGTCTCCAGGCAAACCACTACTAGAGATATGGAGAAATATTTCAATGAACGTCGTAGTAAGCTTATGGAAACTTTGCAAAAGTCTGTTTCATCTGTTGCACTTACTTCTGATATTTGGTCTGGTAATGTTAAGGAGGATTACCTTAGTGTGGTTGCTCATTATGTTAATACTGATTGGGAACTAGAAAAAAGGGTTATTGGACTTCGGCTGATTGATGTGTCACATTCAGGTGACAACATAGCTGACCGTGTTTCCTCTGTTATCATTGAGTTTGGCTTGTCTAATAAGGTCTTTTCTGTTACATTGGACAATGTTTCTGCAAACACTAGTGCCATGGATAAGCTCAAACCTTTGTTTAGTGGTTATGTTGGATCTGTTTTCTTGCATCAGCGTTGTGCATGCCATATAATCAATCTAATTGTTAAGTCTGGTTTGAAGCGCCTGAAGCCTTATGTTGAGGCTTTCAGAACAGCAATTTCTTTTTTGAATTCTTCAAACCAACGTATTGCTGCATACAAGAGCTATTGTGTTGCTATGGGGGTACGTCCTCGTAAGTTTGGTTTGGACATGGATGTGAGATGGAACTCCACTTATCTCATGCTCAAGCACCTCATGCCATACAAAAGCACTTTTTCAGTCTTCATACATACTCACTATCACCAACAATAGGGGGGCACCCTACTTACTGATGCACACTGGTATGTTGCTGAAAAAGTTCTACAATTCCTAGAGATGTTCTATGATTCAACTGTTGCTCTGTCTGGTATTTATTATCCCACATCTCC
Source organism: Guadua angustifolia (assembly GCA_036346375.1). NCBI lineage: Eukaryota > Viridiplantae > Streptophyta > Magnoliopsida > Poales > Poaceae > Guadua > Guadua angustifolia. The sequence goes on along the minus strand of CM070509.1, from coordinate 33,125,114 downwards.
ATTGATGTTGCATCACATTCTTGACATTGCTGGACACCTTAACTCATATGAGAATGATCTTCTGCTAAGAGATGTAGTTGTTCCTATGAAAACAAAATTTTTGAAATACTGGAGGATTATACCAATGCTATATGCCTTTGCATTTATTTTGGATCCTAGAGCTAAGATGAGAGGTTTCAACAATGTTCTTATGTTGTTATCTAACCTCACTGGTACAGATTACTCTAATTATTTAATTGAGGTAAGGGCTGAATTAAATAGAACTTTTTCCAAATATGAAACCAAGTTTGGTGCAGTCAGATTGCAGAGACCTTCACAGTCAACCACTAATACTGGTAAGAAGAAAACTGATTGGGGCAAAATCTTTGGGGCAGCTGATTCTGCATCTTCTAGCTCTGCCTCCGGCTCTGGCTCTGTTGCAAATTTAGGTGATTCTGTACCTTCTGCTTCTCGTGTTCGTGTACCTTCTGGTGGTGGTGGGAGATCATCATCTGTTTCAACTTCTGCCTTTGCTGTTCCAGTGTCTGTTTCTGAGTTGTCAACTTACCTGGACAGTGACAACGTCGCCCACTACGATGATGACTTCGACATTCTGAATTGGTGGCATGAGCACAAACTTACTTATCCCATTCTGTCTATATTAGCTAAAGATGTGATGACAGTGCCTGTGTCCACTATATCTTCAGAATCTACTTTTAGTCTAACTGGCAGGGTGATCGAGGCGGCGACGTGCTTGAACCCCGAAATGGTGGAGATGCTTGTCTGCCTCAAGGATTGGGAGCAAGGTGAAGCTAGAGCTCAACACAATGTGGAGGACAAAGATCTTCAAGATTCAGACTCAAACTTGTTTCTTGATGAAGTTTCTGTTGCTGCTGGTGCTGGACCAACCGATACTATTACTGAAACTGCCACAGGTAGTGTCAGTGTGTAATTATGTCTGTTATGTAATGGACTATATGGATTGTACTCTTTTCAACTTCAAACCGAAATGGATCAGACTGCTTTTCCTTTCTAGGGTTTTCTCATGAGGTATGAGTTTTTACCTAGAAAGGTTTTTAATGAGGCAGCCAAACATTATATAAACAGCTCAAAATAATATTTGAAGTTCATCCTGTACCTGTATAATGTTTATCCTGTACCTGTATAATGTTTGTGTTTGAGGTCAGTTACTCAGTTGTTTGGGACTTGGGAGACGTTCTGGCGTCTTGATTGTTCTGTCTCCAAACTCCAGGAGTTGTGCTGCAAGCCTGCAACTTGCAAGGTTGATGGTGTGAGGCTGTGAGCTATGTCATGTGCCTATGTCAGTTATTCAGTTCAGCTGTTATATGTTTTCTGGACCTCTGGTGATCTAGCTTGGTTCTAGTTGTTGCCAGGTTTTTGGGTGGTTGTTGTTGTTGCTGATAATTGTTGCATGAACAGAACTATGTGCCTGTTGTCTGTTGATCTAAAAAAGTGACTGTGGAGTCTGATAAAGTGAGTCTGATAAAGTGATTGTTGATGTTTAATGTTTATCTTGTATATTGTTTAATGTTTATTTTTAAAATCTGAATCATAATTAAGGATTGTTGATGGTCTGAAAATCTGTTTGAGGGGTTTTTTGCTGTATAGTGCTGATGGGCCGGCACGGCACTATGAGCACGGCGGGCTTTTCGTGCCGGCACGGCACTATTTTTCCCTCTTCGTGCCGTGCCTGGGCCTGATCTTCGGCCCGTGGGCCGGCACGGCACGGCACGATTAGCTGTTCGTGCTTTGTCGTGCCGTGCCTAAACGTGCCGTGCCGAGTCGTGCTCGTGCCGTGCCGCCCATTTGGCTATCTATATATTTCACCATATATAGCCAAAAGTTTTTACAGCATTGTTAAAAGTAACAAACAAAGTAACTGAGTTACTCAAGACAGTAAACTTAAAACGGAAAAGATGAGCTACAGCTTTTGCCGCTGCATGGGTTTCCTTTCCACCCGTTCGATGCACAGTAAAGTTCATTGGTAAAGCTCCACTGTTGATCGCCCTTAAGTCCTGACGCAGACTCTGCACTGTTTATCTTCCTCCTCACAGCTCTGGCGCTGACACATCTCCACTCAGCTGCAGCAGGACCTTGCCGCACGAGTCGCAGGAGGCGCACTCTCCCTCCCTCCTGAAGCGGCGGACCACGCCGCAGTGGCTGCACCAGCAGCACGCCATGAGGGCCATCGGTCGCCGCGATGCGCACGGACAGCATCAACCTATGTGGAACGGCTTTCGAGAGGATCTACGTACGCGCTGCAAGGCTACATGCATGTTCCGAAGGTGTTGGGGTGCCCCATGGATTGGGGATCGCTCGATCGGGTTCGTCAATCCATCGGCTCGACTACAGATCTGTTTCCGGGTGTCTCACGGTTTTGTTGTTGGCGGGTTGCTCCTCCATCCTGTGCGCTGCTTGTACGGTTTTTTTTCCTTGATCTAATTTTTCTATAAGTATAGCCTTCCGAATGAAATTACAAATATGGATCTTATCAACCACCGAAGGACCAGGATGCGATATATATCATCTACTACTACAATATAGGACCGCAATTGATCCATCTAGCGTGGTAGGGAGCGTGACAAGCGGTAGGCGGTGCTTGCTACGGTCAAAAAGGGGCCGATTTATAATTTCGTTTAGATGTAGAAAAAAAATTATGCCAACGAGCCAAAAAGAAAAAAAAAACTTCCTTAGGGTTAGGGTAAACGAGTCGACTTGGAGGCTGGTCAAGAACTGAGTCGGTGTGGGAAAGCTACACGTTTTAGCGGTCGGTTTCTTGGCAGCCAAGTTTTTTCCTTGGTTCTTAAACTTAGTATACCAGTATTATTATTAGATAGGTTTGCTTGGATCGATCCTAAAGGAGTACAATTCCAATGGAAGATTCAGGTTATACATAGTACTATTAGCTAGTGTGTATCGGAAAAATGAAAATGAAAAACTTACCGTAGGCTTTAAATAATCTTCAAATGTATGCCGCCTACGAATAGCAGGTAACTGGAACCGGAAGGGAATGGAAGAAATTGAGTACCTAAAAGATGTACCTCAAATTTAAAGACCAGGGACGAACAGTGTATTGCCTTTTGGGCCCCGTTTACACGGCCTTAAATCTGACATACGGGGGTGACCAGATCAAAGAGGTTCATTTGGTAATTTGTAGGATTTAGTTCCAAGGAAGTTTCCCGCGATGGGCCGGAATTTTGCCGGCCACGATTCCAATGTAGCCTGTGCTACACATTGGGGCCAGATTTTTCATGTTGTTCTCTGACAAGGATCGCCTTTTTTTATTAAATTAAATGGGAGTGGCTGTATAACACGACTAAAAATGTGAGGGATTTCAATCAAAATCTGGACCATTGGATCTGAACCTGCACAAATCTTGATGAGTGCCACGTGCCATCTCCATCGTATAGCAAATGCGCCGCCAGCCCACCTTCGGTCCGCCACCTTGCCGGCACCGACGAGCCCGCCGCCTTCGTCTTCGCTCCTCCTCTTTGTTACGACGCCTCTTTTCCCCGCACTTCCATCTCATCCGCCGCCGCTGCTATGGCCATCTGCCCCATCCCCAGCTTCCTCCCCACGCCGCCTCTTCCTCGTCGTCGCCTCTAACGACAGGACACAGCACCTCCGGTGCATCTCCTCAATATAAGAAAAGGAAGGGGGAGGTGGCGTGCAGCGTAGAGGCCCTCGGTGGCTTGGCTGAAGCACGCTGGCGAGGTGCTGGTGTCCACGCGCTCGGCTTCGCTGATGGTGGCGACAACGCTCAACTAACTTTGCTGGAGACGACGGAGATGGATGGTGCACAAATTATGAAGATGGTCCAAAGGCTAGAAATTCGACTGAAATCACAACAATTTTTAGTCGGGTGTTAAATAGCAATTCCTAAATTAAAATGAAAACATAACTTCACATAACACATTTTTCAAAAAAAAAAAAAAACGATCCGGTAGTCCAATTAGGGGCATTACCAGCAGGCCATCCCCACAAAGCACTAAGGCTACTTACCGCTCGGATGCAGAACAGTTGTGCCAAAATCGCCATCCCTACTCCCTAGAAAAGCAAGACAAAGCCTGCAGCAACGCTGCAGTACAATCTTAAATCTATCTTTCGTTTGGACAACAATCTTTATAATATTCCACAAACACTGACATAACATGACTGCCTCTCAAGCCTCTGGACCAATGTTTCAACCACATGACGATATGCAATACAGCACTAGTTTAAAGTTCAAGATTACCGATTCCAAGCGTAAGTTGTTACTACTGTCACAATGATCAACGCGCAACAGATTCAAAAGTGCCTATCTACTTCCATAGTCCATAATAAACAAAAACTCTAATACTAGCGTTGATGAAAAGAAAAACGTATATTAGTTCACTCGTATTTACTGATTTCTTAATATAGCAAGAACGGCAAATCTTTTGAAACTGTCCCCATGTGTTCCATCGCTGTATTTATGTGATACATTGAAAATTACTTCCTATTCTTCAAAAGAGGCTCGACAAGGTTCACCTGATGTTTTGATGGGTTTGAATCACCGTCTGTAGGTTTCTTCAAAATTCCAGTAGGCTGTCCTTGCCGACTCTGCGCTCCCTGAATGGACAGCAAAATTACAATCTTTAAGATTTCTATCAGAAATTTATAGAAACTCAAAACTGTTAAAAGACCATAAGAACAACATATTATGCAAACGGGGCTAAAGATTATAGAATTGTTAATACAGATAGGACTAAAGACAGTATCTTAGCAAAGAATGCAAAGAATGCAGTATGTGTGCAACTCCAAGTGACGGTGATACTGAATTATAGACAATTTTGGGCAAGTCCATCTTGGTAAAATGTTTATGTATACTATTGGTAACGGCACATTTCATATTTCTCACATTACAAAACTAATCAAATCACACTCAACAAAATATTGAGTGTAACAAGGAAAAGAATGTCAAAAAATAATATGGGTAAGAAATGAAAGAACGTTAACATTGTCAGCAAAGATTTTTATCACATGTACTTTTGCAAGACGCAAAATTGCGCAGGAGTTGGTTTTCAAAGAATGCTCACAGCTCATAAGTTAGTTGGTTTTCAAAGAAAGCTCACATCTCATATGCTAGCTAGATAGAAGAGTAACTCAAGTTGGACTTAAAACCACATAATTCAAATTGAAATGTTGAGCTTGTTGAAAGAAAAAACTGAAGGAGAATTTTGCCCACTAAATCTTATGCTCAGTTTCCTACTGGACAAACAAACACCAGGTTAAGCCACCTTCAAGCACAAGTACTGAACTTCGAACAGAAAAGGAGGGGAAGTAAATGTTTTGCAATAAAAAATGTATCCATACTCCAATATGTGCTTGAGGTGATTGTACAGTTCTCAAGTCAAGAACTTTAGCTCGATCGAGATAACAAAATTTACACTAATCATTCCCAAAGATCAAAATAAAAGAAAAATCAACATACTCTGAATTTCTCAACGGGTGGTGAAAATTTTGTACAGTTGTGCTAGAAACATGGTTATCACGGCGCCCCGACGAGGCGAGTTGCTTCCAGGGCGCCTGGACACCTAGGCAAGGATTAGGCGACTAAAAAAGTCTATTAATATCAGTATATCACCAATACATATATATCAATATTAGTGGCTCAGTGCATTTCTCTCAATCTCAGCCCATTCTCCAGCCTAGCCGAACCTCCCCCCCCCCCCCCCTTCTGAGCCTAGCCGAGCCGGCCTAGCTGAGCCAGCCCAGCCTATACTCTCGCTCTCTCCCCCTCTTCCCCCGATCCAGTCGGCGTGCGCCGCCCCTCGGCGTTGCTCCCCCTCCCCCCAAGTGCCACCTGGATACAGATCTATTTGATAGCAGCGGCGACGCAGAGGAGCCGACGGTGGAGGCGATGCAGAGTAGGCAGTGGAAGTGGCAGTGCCGCAGCAAAGCTCCCTTAACCTCTCCTCTGCATGCACTAGGTATGCCTTCTCCCCGCACCCTCCGTTCCCGGCCAAGCAAGGCGAGCGGCCATGGCGGGCAGCCATCGGCGACTGGACGCCTAGGCGGCGACTAAGCGTCGCCTAGGCGACGCTGTGATAACCATGGCTAAAAAATTGTTCATGCCAGTTATTCATGCAAATTTTGTTGTTTAGCCTGCATGGTGTCCATATAACTGTAGCAAAAATGGCACTTACCGCAGCCTTTTGACTTGTTAATCTCCTATTTGATGGAGCCCTTGCAACTGATGATGCGGCGGCGGCGGCGGCCACTCGGATCCTGTAAGGGAGAAAATTCATTTGCATTTTGCATACAAGTGATATACTTAGCAAAAGTTGAAGAATGCCAAGAGCAAGTAGTTCCTGTAAGGATGAGATACCTTTTATGAACATCAACATATTCGTCAGTCTCATCCACTATCTCTTCCTGTAAAATCAGAAAACTCAAAATGGTGCAAAAACCAGAAGATTTTTTAACAAAAGTTATGAACTGCATAAACTGACCTCCAGTTGGAACAATTTATCACCTTAGGTTAATTTTCGAATACCAAATCTAGGACTTACGAAAAAATGGAAGAAACACATACACAAATTTGATAAGATTTAATTCTAAGAAACAGATCAGGCAATCTGAGTATATAATAGGTAGCTAGATGGTCTTTTAGCAGTTCTGCTTAGGGAAAAAGTCCAAAGGAGCTGCAGAGTATATGCATACCAAAATTATTTTCTAGAAAGACTAATTATAACATACCACCTAGAACACCTCACGATTTACCGAACTGTCACATGATATTATATCTCCATGCTTCCACTAAAAACACACATGGCTATGCTTGAGGAATCATGAACTGTTATGGTACACAATTTCCAATATACTATTACTGCCCATAAACCACATGCCCAATTGTTTACCAAACACCAGGAAAATGGCAACGCTGCCTTCCAATGAAGAGCAATTTAGCCTGCTTACAGCTTACCTGCAAGAGCTCTTCAAATACATCTTCTAGTGTGATGATACCAATGACCTCACCATCATCTATATCCTCTGATGACCGAGCAATTGCATTTGATGGTGTATCATTCTGCTGCATAGAGTGGGTTTTGTTTCCACTAACCTGCCTGTTATGTGGTCTTTCAATATCAACAACCACACTCTCCACCCTTTCTTCAGCATTGGATAGTAAGGGAGCAGTCAGCTGTGGTGCTCCAGCAGCCTCCCTGTTTGGCTCAGTTTTGTCAGGGGGTGGCGCATTCTTGGGCTTAGCCTTCACAACAGCAGCCATATGACTACTTCCTTTCTGAAACTCATTAAGTATATCATACAAAGGCATGTCTGCGGGAACCCTGGAAAAGGTAAATATTGACCAATTATTTGTCAGAGAGTAAGCAGATCAGTTTACCAGTATTAATACAGCAAATGAGATACTTCAACTGTTGTAACAATTCCATCGCACACTGAAACAGAAATATTATAAAGTATATAATACAATAGATTTAGGGCACAACCTTGGAATCCTTCTAATGGAAACAGCACTAACTGGAGTCTCTGTTTCAGCACGTACTGTCAGAAGACTTTTCACCTAATTAAGTTTAAAATGGTTATGAGTAAGTGAAGTACATAAACAACAAATCACTGAGTAATATAGCATGGCGTCATTGGCACCTACCAACAGGAGCCCAATAATATTTCTAGGGTTTCCCGAGTACACAGGCACGCGGCTGTGACCCCGAGCAAGAATTTTACCAATTGCTTCCCTGTAAATACAAGTAAATAAGAAGATTGACAAAGCATTGTGCCTTGAAAGAATTGCTACAAACAAAATATGTATAAGTATGTCAAAAAAAAACCATAACATAGTGCTCTATAAATATATACTATTCACAAATGTTTATTAATTATTATGTAGGTCAAACAACAAAAGATTGCATCATCTATGTTTAGCTCCAAAAATAGAGAGCAGAAAGAAGCTTCTATTAGGTGCTATTGAATGGGCTTGCAACTTGCAGCAATATAAGGGACAGTACAAAAGGGCACAACCAGATAACGTCAACCTCATAGTAGTCACAGCGGTCCGGCTAGGCGCGGTGAGCTCAGAGCGCCAGGACGTCTAAGCGCTTAGGCGATGATTAGACAATGATAATAATAAATAATATCTCATATGATATGAATCTAACTAAATATACCTCATATGAAAGGAAATTAGAAATGACAAGCAAGCAAATAAATAGTTCCAAATAGAAAAACATAAATAGTTTCAAATAGGACAACAAAAGATACAACTAGTTCTAAATAACACAACAAAATAAATCTCTAGGCCCACAACACTAAGCCCTCACAAACGAAAAGCCCAGCCCATCAATCCTAAACCCTAAAAACCTCAACCCTCTTCTAGCACAGATCACAGAACTACTTCTCCTGTCACGCTGTCTCTCGCTCCCCCCGCAACAAATCGCATCCTAAACCCTAAAAACCTCAACCCTCTTCTAGCACAGATCACAGAACTACTTCTCTGTCACGCTGTCTCTCGCTCCCCCCGCAACAAATCGCAGCCGCCTCCCACTCCTGCCGCCGCCGCAAATCGCGCTACCGTCTCCCCCTTCTCCTGCCGCCACCACAGCTAGAGGCCAAGTGGTTCTATTCATCCTCTGCACCAAGCCGATCTTTCCAGTGCAATCGAACAAAGGTAAGTAGCTGAGTTGAAGCATCTAGGCCCCCAAAACTTCTTTGGTTTTGGTTATTAATGACAATCGTGTTTAAAGGAATACAATTTGTTTTGAGATCATGAAGATTGGTTGGTCCGAGATATTGCACATAAAGAGGTGAAATCATGAAGCATTAAGAGAATTGAAGTGTCAAGCTCAATGCCAAGGTATAAAAGTTTAAGGATCTTTTGTAGCTTTTGCCGATCTTGGTGTTTGGAGATAAGATCAAGTTGCTAAAATAGGTGTCGTACTATTAAGAGGGACATTTGGTTAATAACTTGAAAATGATCGAATATCATGGCTCAAAATCATGCTCATACTTGGTCGTGTGCATTATTTAAAAAATCTTCTGAAAAGCTTTGAAGAATCTGTAAAACCGGCACTATTACGCACGTAAGAGTAGTACTACCGGAGGTCCGATAGTACCAGCTCCTAAGTCCGGTATTATTTTACAGAACGATGCATTTTTGGTGAAGTTAAGTCAGGCAGCACTACTGCCCATATAGGAGTGGTACTATCGGAAGTCCAGTAGTACCGACCTGGCCGGTAGTTATATTACAAAATGGCATGTTTTGGGGCTTTTTGCCTTGGTCGGCACTACCGCCCATGTAGGAGCAGTACTACCGGACTTGTGGTAGCACCGGCCCCTGAGGACGGTAGTTACTTTCTAGAGAAGTTCCAAAATGCATTCTCTTGGGTTAAAAGGCCGGTACTACCAATCCTAAATGGGCGGTAGTCTTGAGACTCTTGAACAACGACTAGTTACGTTGCATTCAATGCAATCTGTCTGACTGTTGAGCCGAGGAGCAGTGTCAGTACTACCAACGTACATGGGCGGTAGTACCGGGGTTGCTGAATTTTTTCAGGATTTTAATCCCAATGGCTAGATTAGTGGTTGGGAGCTATAAATACCCCCTCACCTGCAGCAAAGATATACTCTTGATCATTAATTGCATATTTGTGAGACCTAGCAACTCTATCATAAATTGTGCATTCATTTCACATTTGTGAGTTGGTTAGAGCAAATTCAAGTTTGTGTGTTCATTCTTGAGCCATTAGACACTTGATCAACCTTAAGCAAGCGCCAAGGTCTATTCTCTTAGAAATTGCCACCTCCTAGACAGGTTGGAGGTGTGGAACCTGTGATCTCTTCAAAGGAGATTATGTAAAGACGAGCTCACCTGCCCGGAGTGGGAAGAGCTATCACTAGTAATTGAGAGAGGCTCAATTGCGCAAGAAGCCGGCTTGATTCGTCAAGCTTCCTCAACGTGGATTAGGGAAGACCGACAAGTCTCCGAGACCACGTGAAAAATCTTCGTGTTCATCTCTTGTGGTTTGCACTTTGTGATTGTAATTGTGCGATTTACTTTTCTAGTGATCTTAGTGATTAATTATCTCTCTAGGATTGTTACTCTTGCCTAGACTTAGGTTGTTGGTGCACCTTGCAAAACTTAGCTCATTTAGGCTTTAATTGTTATAGAATTGGTAACAGTGTCATATTTGCTAAATTATTGAATTAGAGCCAAAAGATTTTAAAAACCTCATATTCACCCCCCTCTAATCGGTTATCCTTGATCCTACATGAGTGCTACTCTCTTCTTTAGTGCATCCCGTCTCCAGTCGAGGTGGGTTGTCCTGGCATCCCCCTTAGGCCGCCGGGACGCCTAGACGACTAGACGTCGCCTAGGCGACGTCGTGACAAGTATGGTTAACCTAGCAAATCTGAATCTAATATGTTTCAACTTTTTTGTTCGTCGCAGTTGATGGGCAAAAACACAAATCCACAAAAGGATAACAAGAACAACAGGACAACAAATCCACAAAACAATAACAAAGTACAAGGAAAACAAAGAATGAAAGAAAGAATAACAAGGTGCCACCAAATAAGCATTGGATAAATAATAACTAATAATGAACATGAGCAAGGGTTATGGTGTTATGGGAGTGGGTGTAGAGACGCGTGCCTGGTCGTTGACCAGCACGGGAGAAGGTGGACGTCAACGCCATGGTGGCTTACGACGGTTTGATTAGCGAACGGAGCTACTGGTCTTGTTCATTGGAAGGCACCGCCAAGAGATAAGTTGGTGGCAAAATCAGTACGCCATTTTCATTAAATTTCTGCAAACATATAGAAGGCTTTCCTAACCAATCCGCAAGGATCAAAACTGATCAAAGATAAGCTAACTAACAGATAAGAGCTAACTGACCAAATAAACTAACTGCTAGATAAACTATCCAAAAGCTAACAACCTCGCTAACTCTTAACCCATCCTGCGCATGCCTTGCGCTTGCTCTCAGGAATCCATGCGCATAGCCAAGGCATTGCCAGGATGGACTTCCTCCGGGCCCTTCTTAATTGTTCGCTTCCGATAATACACATTATCAAAGCCCATGACATATGGTGTGCTAAGTGGAATTGTATATTTACCAATCCAACTTGGAGTCCACATCTAATGAGAACGTTGATTCAATAGGTGTCATAGCTCCTTCGGCAGTCTGCATACAAAAAAAAATAATGAGATTTATGCTGAATTCAACTGAAAACAGTTGAGGTTTTCGGATTCTCAGTTCAATCAAGCAAACTATTTCTCAGTGAGCAATGAACAAAGAAGAACCCACATTGGTGTTGATTGCATAAGACTTGCGCCATAGATTAAACTATTTCTGAATGAGCAACATGATGTGAAGCTGGAACCCTTGTATACCTTAACAGAAATGGGAAGAGAGCTGTAAAGCTTGAAATAGATCGAAGTCACGTACATGCAAGATCACAGGAGATACTAGCTCAGTAATAAATGTTAACAGGTAAAAGAAAAAAGAGAATCATAGCTCGGTTTGTCTTTAATCCCCCCCAAAAGCAAAAGGAGGTAGTGACATCTAGAAAATAACAAGTCAAGCACCATCTAACTTTATACCAAGTTCATTTGAATTTTGATTGCCAATGGTGCCTTCAGATTATGTTTATGCATTATAAACAAATTAGAACTCAAAATATGAACATGACGTGCACCTTTTCAGTTAAGTCCAAGGCTCCACTTATAATTGTAGTCTCGTCATGGGTAAGCTCTCCACCCTTACCAGCCTGCCATGGCAGAAGCATTTAGTTGTGAGACAACCTTAGTAGATGATGTAAACTTCATAAGAAACATGTTAAGATCGTGTTACCTCTTTGCTATGGATAGAAACAAGAGCTTTCAGTTGAGCTCGCCTAAAAAGTGCAGATTCATTATGCCCAAGAGCACAGTCTAGGAGCTGGGGCAACACCAAAATTCAACCACTTCAGTAACCAATCCATAAATCAGATCGAGTAAAAAATCAGAAAACTTTGAACAAAAAAATAACAACAGAAAATTTACATACTATTCTAAAGTATTCATTCAAGTCAGTTTTTACTAAAAAAAACTACTAACACACTATATTAATATGCAAAAAAAATCAAGGTCCCTGCACCATGCAAAAATATGCATTAAATCACCTGTACTGAATTGTAGTATAAGGCATAAAATGCAAACTTCCAACCGCAGGGACTTTACATGCTATTCCTTTAAAATATACATATAGAAGGGTAACTAATCGTGCACGGCTCTTAGTAATAGAAACCTTGACCGGCTACAGAAAAGGGTACTGATTAACGCACTCTAAGCTGATATGAAGTGTAAAGGAAAAAAATTCTCGACGACATGTAGTAAGTGCCAGTCTGTGATGGCTTATCACCTGATAAAATCTTCACAAGATGGCTAATAAGCTGAAAAAATGGCAGCCAAACAAAATCTCCATGGCATAAAAGGGAGATTCAATGTGGTCAGGTTAGAGCTTATGAGAGTTACTTTACCGATCATCTAAGCATTAAATATGCACAGACAGACACAGAAGTAGACTGTTGACTGTTCCATAAAAAATTATGTCACTCATCAAGACCCAATATCACTAAATTGGTGGCCAAGCATTAAGAGAGGCCAAGAATAAACATGGACATCAGAAAGAAGTCATTTTTCCAACTGGAAACAAATGTCTGGAGATATTAAAATACTCTTTCAAAGCACCAATAAAAGCCCTAATTAGTATAGAACCATAACTAACTACCACTTTCTTATTTTCAATGGCTTTTATTTTGTAGCCAATCTCATGAAGACATGTCAACCATATGTACATTTTCTAGCAACTGTTTTTGTTCTTTGGGCATATAGCAACACTGCTTCCAACATATAACAGTGAATAACTAATCAAAATTACATGTCCTTTTATAAGACTATTAAAATCTTTTGTTAGCTCAGCATTATAGAAACTGACAAGATTGAAAAATTGCTGAATAGAAGGTGAAGTAATGATGGATATTTAAACTAACTCTATCTATGAGGGATAAATAGGTATCCAAACAAGAAACAACTCGCACACAAGTTATCAGAATCTCCTAACTAGAATTAAACCAAAATATTACTTTGTAACCAAGTCCATCAACTATGGAACCAAACCGAACAAGAGATGACTCAGAACTCAGAAGCACAAGCCTTGTAACAATCTAATTAATAAGGATTCCAAATCTATGCCACTGCCACTAGAGAAGCTCCAAAGAATTTTAGTATAGTAGGAACTCTTGAATTGAGTCATGTAACTTTGCTGATTTACCTTCCCAATAGGGTAAGAAATAGGATAGCAGATGACCATGAGGATGCGTACAAGCCATGCAAAGTTAGCACCCACCGCCAACCCATATCTAGTACAGATTGCTTGCGGTATCACCTGGTGTTGAAAAGGAATCATCAATTAGACCATATGTCAAATAAAAAATGAAAGTGTTTGGACATAAGATGCAGTACCTCTCCAAAAGTAAGAACAAATGTCACTGACAAGATAACAGCAACAACAGGATGAAAAATCTTGTCAAGGAATATAGGAAGAGCCTGCAAACAAGTAAATGGAAGAGTCACTGGTTAAAACAAAACAGCGTGCAAAAGATATGAGAGAAGAATACATGTTCTATCTAATTCAGAAATAAATTGGATGGTATGCATGCATGTCAACTAAACTAGTAGAAATAATTATACAACAAATGGGGAGAATTTTGCAAATATTGATGTAGAAGATCCTTTGTGCGTAACTGGAAATAATACACCTACAGCCTACAGGACATGTAAGGATGCTAGAATATATATGATGCTAGAATATATATGTTATGAGAGGAAACATTCACGTTCATCGTGCACTCCAGTTATGTTGTGCTTTCTGGGTGTATTATCTCATACCATGCTTCCAATTTGCAAAATCAATCCTCTGTCATGTATAAGATTGACATTGCATGTTACCCTGCTTGACATGATTAAGCCATTCAAACGTTGATCATGTGCCATAGGTCCCAAAGCTATTCAAGGTGCTTACAAGTACACTCTCATATTAGCAGTTTAATAAGGAGCGGATTGAACACATGCTTGGTGAACTCAGTAAGTTAACTATTATAGCATAATAACAAGCCTAATAGAACTCTACAAAACTAAAGGGGTCACTGGACCAGAATGAACCTTCTGCTAAAAAAAATGAAATGAGAGGGTGCAATATTATTAACTTTAATATAGCAACTTAGCAGGCTGTCTCGGCACATGCTCAAATAGATCACTGTGCATTACAAGGCAAATAGACTTGCAGCATATCAATTATCAAACACAATGGAAAAATGCAATCACTATCGACTTCACCAGTAAATTTACAGTCGACGCAATAGGCATCATAGACTGGTAGTAAGTCTCATTTTAACTTCATCCCGTTTTAACTTCATCTAGGCAGGGTTTCAAAAACTGCTCGAAAACCACGGTTTTCGATCTTATCGCTGCGGTTCGAGATTCAAAACCGATCGGTAAACTGGTCTAATTAAAAAAATAAAAAATTTGGAAAAATTTATGCGACGCAAACCGCTCAAAAACCGTCGAAAACGGCTCAAAAACCGTTTTAAGGAACATTCAATTGGTCGGTTAGTTTTCGATTTCTCGTGAAAAACCGTGGTTTTCGTTGAAAACCGAATGGTTTTCGATTTTTTTATTTTTTTCAATTTTTTTTATTTTTTAACCTTTCGGTTTCTGACAATTTTCGAGTAGTTTTTCTCGAATTTGGAATTTCGTGCGGTTTTTTAAAACGGTTTTTGAAACCCTGCATCCAGGCACTAACTAATATAGAATAGGGACACTTTGTTATTCTACAATAATTGCACAAATTGAAGTGCAACAACAACCAAGCCTTTTGTCCCAAATAGGCTGGGTAGGCTAGGAAAGAAATCCAATCAAAGTCAATAAAACCCCTAAACCTTCGATCTTAGGTCATGGTTCCGGTACGTGGATCACTAACTTCCATGCACTCCTATCCAATTCCAACGCCAAATCTTTGGGAACGTTCAAATCCCTCAAGTCTCTTTTAACTACTTCTTTCCACATCAGTCTCGATCAACCTTTGCCTCTTCTTATATTTTCAGCATGACTTAAAATTCCACCACATTGGTACCTCAGGAGGCCTATGTTGGAGATGTCTAAACCATCTCAAATGATTTTGGATAAGCTTTTCTTCGATTGGTGCTACCCCAATCCTATCATGTATATCATCATTGCGGATTCGATCTCGCCTTGTATAACCACAGATCCACCGCAGCATCCACATCTCTGCTACGCTCATCTTCTGTACATGTTATCTTTTTGTCGCCTTACATTCTGCTCCATATAACATTGCAGGTCTAATGACCATCCTACAGAACTTAAACTTTTAACTTTTCAGGGACTTTTCTATCACATAGGAAACTCGATGCTTGGCACCATTTCAACCACTACACTCGTATCCTATAGCTCACATCTTCATCAATCTCATCGTCACTCTGTAGTATGGATCCCAAATATCGAAAAGCTTCCTTCTTGGGCACTACTTTCCATCCAGACTAACATCTCCATCACCTGCTATAGCATCGCTGAAAACACACTTCATATAATCAGTTTTAGTCCTACTAAGTCTAAAACCTTTTGATTCTAAAGTTTTCCTCCACGACTCAAGTTTTCTTTCAACACCTACCCTACTCTCATCAATTAGCACCACATCGTTAGCAAAAAGCATACACCAAGGAATCTCTCCTTATATGTCCCACATGACTTCATCCATCACTAGGGCAAAAATATAGGGGCTCAATGCTAATCCTTGATGTAGTCCTATCTTAATAGAAAAGTCATGGGTATAGCTATCAAATATTCTGACAGTAGTCACAACATTGTCGTACATATCCTTGAATAAGGTAACGTATTTTGTTGGACCCTTTTTCTTCTCAAGCGCCCACTGCATGACCTTTCTTGGCACTTTGTCATAAGCTTTCTCCAAATCAGTAAACACCATATGTAGATCCTTCTTTTCCTCCCTATACCTCTCCATTAATTGTCATGTCAAGAAGATTGCCTCTAGGGTCGACCTCCCAAGCATAAAACCAAATTGGTTTTTTATCATGCTGGTCGCTCTTCTTAAACAATGCTCAATTACTCGCTCCCAAAGCTTCATTATGTAGCTCATGAGCTTAATTCTTCTATAATTAGTACAACTTTGGATGTCTCCTTTATCTTGAAAATTGGCACTAATGTGCTTCTCTGCCACTCGTCAGGCATCTTGTTCGACCTAGAAATGCTATTAAACAATTTAGTTAGCCAAATGATCGCCACGGCTCCAAGGCATCACACATCGATAGGAATATTATTAGGCCCCAACACCTTACCTGCTTTCATCCTTGTTAAGGCCTCTCTTACTTCAAACTACTAAATTTTTTGAACAAAAACCTATTGGTGTCATCAAAAGAATCATCCAATTCAATCATTCTATCCCTGTTGTCTCTGTTGTACAACTTGTCGAAGTAATATCTCCACCTATTTTTGATCTCATCATCTTCCACCAGAAGCCAATCAGTGTCATTTTATCTTGTAGATGTTTTTCTCACCCTCCTTGGTACTCATCTTTTGATAAAAATCCTCATAAGCCCTGCACCATGCCTCATTCACTACTTTCTTTGCACTCTTTTTGGTTGCTTTGTACTTATGTATGTTATCATCACTCCTATCATATTGCATGTGTTTGTAGCATGCCTTCTTTTCCTCATAGCCTTTTGCACTTCCTCGTTCCACCACCAAGTGTCTTTAGATTCATATCTAGTTCCTCAGGTCACTCCACACACCTCCGTAGCCACCTTCCTAATGTGAGTTACCATCTCTGTCCATGTGTTATTCGTATCCTCTCCCACGTTCCATATCCCCTCCACAATCATCCTCTCCTTAAACACCTGTGAGGTGTCCCTTTGAGGTTGCACCACTTCATCCTGATGACTTTGGTGACTATAGCCGGTCTAGCCCGTACCCTAAATCGAAAGTCCAAGACTATCAACTTATGTTGTGGAACAACACTCTCTAAGTAAAACTTTACAATCTATGCAATCTCGTTTGCCCACCTCCTATCAAGGACAGAATCAATCTAGCTAGAATGTTGACCACTGCTAAAGGTAACTAAAGGGGATTCTCTTTCTAAAAAAGGTATTAGCTACATGAGATCATAAGCTATGGCAATATTAAGAGAGGTACTTCAATGCTTTTTTTTTTTGCAGTTGCACAAATATTAAAGCACGAAAGAATGGTAGATTGAGATTACTTACCCTTTCACTTGTTTTAAGATTTATGCAGCTTGTATTAAGAGGGAAAGCAAGCACTGCTCCAATATTAAATATATTCTCTCCTTGGCCCTTATCACCATTACCAAAACCCCCATGAATCCTCTCAAACCCCCCACTAGTTGTACCAACATGAACATTGAAATCACCTCCTAAGAAAAGCTTCTTATTGCTAGACACACTTCTAATCATGTCATCTAGATCTTGCCAAATTTGTCTGGCTCTTAATTGCCTCACTCAAACCTACTTGTGGAGCATGAATACTAATAATGTTCAAAACCATGTCACTAATGACTAGCTTGACTAGGATAATCCTACCCCACGAAAGCACGCGACACCTCACATCAAAACTCTGCTCTTGAGTCTCTTATCAATTAAGATGCGCACTCCATTCTTGTTCCGTTCTTTTACAGTATACCACAGCTTGAAGCTTGTACCCTCCACTTCCTTCGCTTTCTAACCCGTCCATTTAGTTTTCTTGAATGCACAAGATATTTACATCTCCTAATAGCCGTGTCAACTAACTCTCTTAACTTACCTATTTGGGACCCTACATTCCAACTACCTAGCGGATTCTACTCTCCTCAGCTAGCTTCCTTGCCCCTTGCATTTGTCGAGTAAAGTGCGAAGAATGCACTTGCGTTTTTCACTAAATTCGGGCGCCGACGTAGCGCGTCACTAAGGGAGTGACGTACTGACCCCTGCTCATTTATCACCACAACCGGATTCTGATATGGCGCATCACTAAGATGTTTACGCCCCAACGAAAGTCTTTTGGGTTTCATTTCATGAAAGGGAGGCTGTTTTATTTTACTTTTACGTTGGCTTGCCAAGACTAACACAATCCTCCTCCTTTTTCATGGCTTGGGACAGGCTATGTAGAAAAACTACACATGCGGAGTTGCAATTTAACTTGAAGTACAATTCAAGTAAAATTGTGCGTGGATTCCAACATGTAAGATTACCATAAACTTGAAATAGTGCTATATGGTTTAATACAGACAAGGCTGAAGAGGCAACTTGAACATATTTTCTCTCTGGACACTTTATGAGTTAAAAAAAAGGTGCTAGCTGAATAATTAGAAACTTGAAAGACAACCAATACTTAATATCCTATGTGTTTGCACATGTACAGTTCAAAATAGTACGCTAAATGGTAAAAAAATGCAACCAAAATTCTCTACCTCCATGGCAGCAGCATTACACAACAGTAGGGTGACAAGAAGCTGGTGCTGCTTTTGAACAACTGGAAGGATGGCAGCTGCAGCAAACAAAATACATAAGTAACCAAAACACGAGCAACAACAGAACCATTAATCAAATATTAAATTACTCGATTTGAAAACAAGAAAAGCAATAGAAGCATCAGTCAAGCATTAAAAAAGAGGTGCTGAAAGAAGCTACATTTAGCCAGAAACACTTGATAAGAAGCATCATTGCTACCATCAAATCCCACCCACACCGCCTTTTCTCATTTCCAGATTTCCTTACAACCTTTTTGTTCGTTCTACTTTCCTTAAGAACACTTTTAGTAGTATGTCAGCAGTAGTAACGTATTCTTATTGCCATTAACA
Organism: Guadua angustifolia; assembly: GCA_036346375.1. Taxonomy (NCBI): domain Eukaryota; kingdom Viridiplantae; phylum Streptophyta; class Magnoliopsida; order Poales; family Poaceae; genus Guadua; species Guadua angustifolia. The sequence continues at coordinate 33,106,203 of CM070509.1, read as the reverse complement.
AAACTTACAAAATAAACACCACTCGCACAACAACTAGATGATTTAGCACATGACCAGATATGATCGGAGCCAGAAAATCCTTCAAGTTCGTAACAAAACATCGGCAGTAACAAAACAGCGGAAAATAATAACGATTAGGTATGCGGATCCCCAATGTAACATAGCACGACACCCGTGATCCCAACACGACACCTCATCGAAATCACTCCTAAAACCGCAACCAGATCAAGCACAAGTGATCCCAATGCGAAACCTCATAGAAATGACTCCTAACGCCGCGACCAGGTCGAGCACAACGATAGGGAGGAGCGGGAAAGGTTAGGGTTTCGGATCGGACCAGCCTGAGCCTTCTCCGCGTCTGTGCCGCTGCGCTGGAGGATCTCCAGCTCGACGAGGCCCAGCGACATGAGCCCGAGGGTGAGCCCCGACATGATCCCGGCGAAGAGCACCAGGAAGCAGGAGATGCCTGCGTACGCCCACCACCACACAGACCCGAACGGCGTGTCCTTCCCCTGAACGATCAGCGCCGCCATGCCCACCTCCACCGCCGCCGCAGCCATCGCGCCCCTTCTCGCGCTCGCGCTCGCGCCGACGTGTCAGAACCAGAGCCCCACGGCCGGAATGCGCTGGCACCATACGTGAGGAGGAGGAAAGGGGACAAGCGGTTTGTTTCGTTTGATAACCTTATCAAAATTTAATATCAACAGAATTTAGTCACTAAGTTAACGACCAATATTTTGATAAAAAATGACAAGAAAATAAATTAAAAAAATAAGGAAAAAGAGAATCTTATCAAATTTTTATAGCAACCCAAATGTTTTCTAAATTTGATCAGCGCAACCAAAATTTGGCTGACAAATATTGATAACTATTAGAAGCAAACCAAACAGACTTAAGGACCAAAATCACATGAGGACGAGGTGTGGAAGCCTTAGGATGTGGCCACGGGGGTGGGGGTGGCGATCGATCGGACGGCTGATGAGGTGACACGTGGATGAAGCAGTGGGCCACCTGGCCCGTCCTCGAATCCAAGATTCAAAATGCCAACAGAATTTTGGTAATTTTTACCGATATTTCGGATTTCAGCCAGGGACAAGATTCCAAAATCTTGGCCAAATAAAAAAATAAAAAATCAAATTGTTACAGTTTAAAAAAATCGATAAATTTCATCGAAATCTTGGTATTTTTTACCATATTTAAACTTTGAATGACTGGATTTATGGTACCATCTTTAGTAGTCTAAGATCGTACATAAAATTTTTTAAATAATTTTACTTCATTTGTTATATTTTTTAAAAAAATAAAAAATAGAAAGAATACAGATAGATAATAACAGTGTTAGAATTTTATAAATTTACTCAATTATGACCATGACTGAGGTACCATCTACTTTCTTCGCTTGGCCGGACCACGCCGGCGACTAGGCAGGTCATGGGTAACACGCTCTTACAATCACTGACAAACCAAACCAACTTCAGCCCGGCGCAACACAGGCCAATTATTCACTCGGTCCAGCAGGCCAGCACAACTACGCGCTACAGTAGACCCAACTACTTCCCCCGTGCTGCAGAACTGTCCGCCTTCTTCTCGAGTTCTTTTTCTGCTTGTCCAGTTGTCCGTAGCGCCCTGTCAAAAACTTCGAAGCGAAATCGCTGCCGACGGATAACTCCTGATTCCTGAAGAACGCACAAAAAAAGTAGCTGAAAGGCAGCATTATCCGGCGTTATCCTCATGGAGACGTGGTGGCCGTACACGTAGGCATCTCTCTCTCTGTACGGCTCCAACCACATGCTGGCCGCGTGGGGAGTTTTTCCCTGCCTCCCTCGTCGCAGAAGGCTCCAAAGCCTCCGGTCCCGGTCGTTGCCCTCGAGGGTCCAGAACTTTCCTTGTCGGATCCCATCGTAGACATGGACCGGTGGCCAGCGCAGGAGCACAAATCACGTCAAAAAAACCCGGGAAACACAACGTCCTTCCCATCGGCCGCGCCCCCTCGCACCGCCCAAGCGACGCGAGCGGCGGCCACTGCCCGTCGATCGGATCACGCTGAAAGCAAGCTGAACGACGCTGGTACGATACGTACGGTGCTTCCTTTCTTCCCAGTTCTGATCTCGTTTCACGGCTCACCTGATCTCTCTGTCTCCTTGGACAGTGTTGACCCGCTACTGAAGGGTACAGGACTACAGGTGTGCAGATGGTGTCGTACTGTCATCTCAGACAGGAGTGCGTGTTGTAGTTGTACCCTCTGCCGGTGATTCAAGCGGGTTCGCTCATCATGCTCATTCAGCACGTTGCTATTCTTTTGATTTGATAGGTCAGCTAAGATTCTCGGCGTATAATTCCATAGTTTCTGCTCCGCCGTTAAGATTTTTTTTTTATCACCGCCGTTAAGATTTTTAAGTCAGCTAAGATTGAGCTTTATAATAACGATTTAAATTTTGAGTAAGGCAACTTGCTTGCATCGGTCGAGTTTACTAAATAGTTCTCACGTGAGGATCATGTCTATAAAGTCATCTACAGTGTGAGTGGTGTCAAGATTCGCCGTCTCACTCTCATATCATGATGGCTTGATTTGCTTTTATCATATGTAAAACTAGAAAAATTTTCGCGGCGTAATACGCCGCGCGGTCCGGTTTTTCGTAGTTTTTTTTCTGACGTCGGTTTAGTTTTTTAATCGTCGAAATAATGAGCGAAACGGCTGAAAGAACACAAATTTTTTTGTGGCGTAACATGACGTGCGTGCCGTTTTTTCGTAGAAAAATTTCTTTTTCTTTTTCGCGGTGGTGAAAAAGTCTAGAGGGAAAAGGGCGAAAAACTATTAGAGACGACAACATTCTTTTTTGTCGAGTCTAACACTCTACGCGTTCGCCGAGTAATAACACATGTTTAAAAAATCTCGAGACTCATGACATATCGTGTGTCATTTTTTGTAGAAAAATTTTCTTTTTTTTCTCGGCGGCGCTCTATTTTTTAAATCGTCGAAATAATAAGCGCAACAGCTGAAAGGATACAAAATTTTTTCGCAGGCGTAACACGAACTATTAGAGATAACAACAATTTTTTTGTCAAATCTAACACTCTACGCGTTCGCCGAGTAATAACACATGTTTAAAAAAATCTCAGAGGCTCGCGGCATATGCGCGTGTCGTTTTTTCGTCGAAAAATTTTCTCTTGTTCTCGGCGGCGCTCTATTTTTTTAAATCGTCGAAATAATGAGTGAAACAGCTGAAAGGATACAAAATTTTTCGTGGCGTAACACGCCACGCGCGCCGCATTCCCGTAGAAAAAATTACATTTTTTTCCGGCGGCGTTTTATTTTTTAAAATTGTTAAAATAATGAGCGAAACGAGGGGAAAAAATAGAGAGATAGAGTTGTAGAAATATCTCTTTCGACGAATTATTTGGAAAATATTGGAGACCGAGGTGGAAAACCGCGGTGGGGAAAAAGTCTAGAGGGAAAAAGTTGGAAAAGCATTAGAAACGACAACATTCTTTTGTCGAGTCTAACACTCTACGCGTTCACCGAGTAATAATACATGATTTTAAAAATATCAGAGATGGAGATGGGAAAAAAAGTCTACACACATATTTCTGTTGACGAAAACAATTTTTCCCGCGAAAAACGGAGAAAGGACCTAAACGTAAGGAGTAAGGACCTAATTGTTACGTTTTTGGACCTATCCGATATCCTGAAAAATTAGAAAAGGGCTTCTCCACGATTTGAATTTAACGGAAGGGTTTTCCCGTAAAAATGGCGAGCGAGGGACCTAAATGCGAGAAACGGGAAAAAATCTTCCCCTCACAAAAAATCGCGAAGGACCTGTTCGTAATTGATAAGGACATATCCGTAATTTTAAGAAACGCGGAGGGATTTTTTGCAAAATCGCAAAAGCGACGCGTGGATAGCCTCATCTCTCCGGAAGTCTTCCATCTATATTTGGGGTAGTATATCACTTCTTTTTTTCCCCACCACATACTCTCCCTTCCTCATTTCACTTACAAGTGGACCTGCCATCGTTTTTTCAGTTAGCACCTGGTGTATGTACGTTCACCGTAACATCGGAGCCAAGAACCCTCTTTTCTGGCACCACTCGGATTAGCTCGTCACAGTGGGCTGGCACCGGTGCTAGCATGCAAAAAGAAGCTGGCCAAACCATCCGATCGGACAGTCGACAGTCATTTTTTTAACTTGTTCCTTTTTATCTAGGTCTTTCGTTATAGACATGGTTTTTTTCGGAATTATTATAGACATGTTGATAGTATATATACACACATGGAATTTGTCAGTTGGAAAGATAATTGCTAAGATTATTGTGACTCAAACCGTGAAAGAGAGTAATGGCAATTTGTTGATCGTCAGCGAACATCTGAATTGCTCCTATTCCCAGTTGCCGGTCCATGAGCTGCTTCATTTGCCTTTGCATTGGAATATGCATCGTGTAGTTCCGGCGTTTTACTAAATATGTGAGTTGGAATTGGCTTAGGAGGCGAGCAGAGCTGCCTCATTTGCTTGCCTTGGAATATGCATCAGTCGGTGTTGTAGTTTCAACATTTTACTGAACGTGAGCTGAAATTAGTTTAGGAACAGAGCTATGCTCGGCTGATGGAGGGTGCCACCGACGCCACATTCACCCGTTCTCGAAATCGGATACCTACAAAAAAACCAATTAGTGTTTTGTGTTAGAGATCTCTTGCATCTGCCTCTTTCATCACCAATACCGTACCCGACAATCAGTCATGAGGTGTATAACTTGCAATTAGTGTTTTCCTATAAAGAATACCACAAGCATAACGTCTAAAGTGGCTGTTGGGTTCACAGATAAACTTTGCCACACATCAAGTTAGGTAAATTTGATCGAGTTAGGCGTCTATTTGGTTCATAGTCATACCTGTGACAAGATTTTTTCTTGCGATCTAGGTCTCACGTATCATTGACTCAAAAAGTGTGGTAAAATTCACTTTGGCTAGCAAAGTTAGGCAAAAAGACTATGGGGCTGTTTGGTTGATAGCCAACATGAGCCAAGCCAAAATTTGGTCATGCCATCTCAATTTGGCTATCATTTGGTTGACGTCCAATTTTTGGCTCGCCATCTCCAAATCTTGGCTCGCCAAGCCTTTCCAATGCACCGAAGCGGGCATGGCGCGGCGATCGATTTCTTCGCCATTCTCGGCGAATCCACGCCACGACCCTAATCCCTCCCGCTGAGCTCCCGGCGATCGCCTAATCCTCCCGCGCTCTCCCCATTTTCTCCGCGCTCTCTTCCACCGAAGCGGCTCCTAAGCGTCTTCGCCGCGCGTCGAATCGCTCGCCGATCCGAGCCCTAAGCGGCGCCGCCACCGATCCCAACCCAATCGAGAAATCACCATGGCGGCGGATGGGCGACAGGCCAAAGTACACAGAGCGGCTCGGCGGACCGCTCCGTGTGGCTCATAAGTGCCCGTCGTCTCCGCGCTGGCGATCGCCGCCGCCTCCTCGTCCTCCTCCGCTAACGCCAACCCTAACCCGTCGTCGCCAAAGTCGTCCTCTCCCTCGGCCTCCTCGGCTCGACGAGCCTCTCTCGAGCAAGCCCTCGCTCTCCCTCTCGCCGGACCGCCGTTTCCTCCTCCCCATGCCATGCATGGATTTGCCCAGATAGTCGCTTGAGCAGGCCGATGACCCAACGGATTGCTACGGATAGTGCTATAGTTAGGCGATGAGCGTAATGCAGATGTCTCGAACAAATTGGGTGCTGCATTAGTGCGTTAGGTGTTTGCTCGGATGCACTATGCCCGGAGAGAAATGTGCACAAACAAGTTTGAGAGCGGATGATTGAACTGCAGACATTGTTTAAATGGATGTTTTCGTGATTTTTAAGCAAGAGAAATTACTTTTCATTTCGTAATGCTATACTCATACGCACTATTAAGAGCATACAAGCCTTATGCGGTGAATTGGTGTGTTAAAAAGCTCGAGGTTTAATTTGGAGAGTTGGATGTCATCTTGCTCTGTTCTAAGTGTAAATTGTTGCTTATTCTATGTTTGTCTCGTACTCATTATTTCGTACTTGTGGCAGCTATCATTCTTACATGATGTTATTGGAATGACAGTTCAAGATGGAGATGGCTCAAACTAATGCTGGCAATACGCCAAAGAGTTACTCCTTGAATATGTTCAAGGATTTTGTACCCATGTGTGTTTTCTAATGAAGTTATATTTAGGATAGTGACTGTACTTAATTGCATACAATTCTGAGATAGAGAATGTCATTGTCTTATTGTTATGCAGTTTTGCATATGAGCGATCAGTATTACTCATTATGTGACAATGCTCAGATTAAAATAAGTTTGCACACATAAAGAAGGAAGCGAAATGGAAATTTTGACGTGTATGTCATCTAGAATGTCGGTGTTTGTTATAGATTCGTATTCGGATGATCTATTTATTGTGAAAAATTCCTTATTTGAAAATGTGCCATTTATGCGTGTGTGTGTTTTTGTGATTCCAAAAGCGAGCATGTCATCTTTGCAGCTCTAATCTGTTGCACCAACCGGAAGGCGCACAAAGCTCATTGGACGGATGAAGAAGAGGCACTTTGAGGGTAAGCATACCTCGGTGTAAAATTTCATTACTAATGCTGAAATCTTGCACCATTTTCTGCTGAAATGGGATTTCCTAGCTAGTAATGTTTATGTAATTGTGTACTAAACTTGTGTACTTATACTATTCATTGTTGTGATTCTGGAAGCAATGGCAAAATTCACTCCGAAGGACAACGGGCCAATTCGTGGGTTCGGATACTAGAATCTGGCGAAATGTGTTTCACAGACACGCCTCCATGTGACTTGAGGGTCAAATGGAGGAACATGAAGAAGAAATCAGGCTCGACATCGACAATCTACTTTGATGCAACCATTGTGTCAACTGGTCTAATCCTTCATTCACCTCTTTGAGCCTGTTCTTTGCCATCCTCTTGCGTGTAAATATTACGTCTTTGTGTTCTTAGCACTACTACTAGAAGCTAGGAAGTTTTAGTCTTTATAATTTACTTTTAGTTTTACATCTTTGTGATTTAACTAGGAAAGTTCTCTATGATGAAAGTTCTTTTGAATGGATTGGGCTATAAAGGTCCTTTCCCCAAAATATTGGCGTAAGTGGTAAGTGCCATGGGGCTAAAGAAGTAACTCGAGTTTCAGTTTAGGGACTCCTAAAGAGGCTGCAATGGCAAATAATTGCATATACCATCACATCGATATTTCATGATTGGAACACCCATCGCTTAAGGAACAAAGATATTATGAGCATGAGCGAACTTGACAAACACTTTCATTATGAGTAGTGAGACTCCTTTTGAGGTCCTATGCATTTATTGAATATGTTTCGTCGTGGGCATGTGAAACATCTTGTGTGAATTGAATAATTAAGTAAAATCATATTTGCACGAAATTTTTAAGATTTTGGTATTTTAAACTTCGCTTTTTCTCTTAATTGGTTCTTGTTTATTTCATACGCTACTTTGCTGCAGTTCTTTTCATAGGACTTGGGAACTTTTAGAACTTGCACATTTTCATCTTCCAAAGAACAATGTTGGTGCATGATTGTGGGTGTTACTAGTTTTGAACCATTAGTCCACTGGGGGCCTTCATTCCTAATGAAATTTAATCATGCTCATTTAAATATTTGGCATCAAACTAAACATTGCCAATATGCCATGCCAAAAATTGGTTACTTTCTAGGGCTGTAAACCAAACACCATTTTTGTTGCCATGCCAATTATTGGATACAATCCAAACAGCTTCATTTTGCCAAATATTTGGTCATGCCATGAGTTGGCCATGACCAAATATTTGGTATGACTTTTCATGGTTATAAACCAAACAGCCCCTATAACAAAACATGATAACCTTAGTATATGAACCAAACAGACCCAAAGCCCCCAGCTGAAGCTATGAAGCCACTCTAGGTTGAAGATGGGAACTCCCGGACATGTAGTACTATCACTTTTCTAAGCTACATTAATAAAATATGAGTTTGTCTACTCATCATTCGAATATTTTAATTGCAAAAATCAGTCAAATTTTGGGGGTGTTGGATCTCAATCCAAGAGATCACCTCTCTCCCTTTTGCTACTTCTAACCACCTGTAAAATTGGTTACGACAGTCAGAGTGAGGTGAATGATTTCGACAAATTTTCTCCAAGTATTCAACAATCTTTCACTTCAGTAGCTATAAAGAGCTAAGAAGATTAAGATTGAACCTTCAAACAACAGCAATCGACTCAAACCAAAAAGCCAGAACGAGCAGCATAAATACTTGAGTCGGATTGTTCTACTGAGTTGAATATCCAACTCGAATAATCTAGGTAACAAAACAAAAACAATAGCATAACTTAAAACCAAAACAAGCACAACTTTCAAACCAAGTCTCCAAATGATTTCAAATTTGAAACACAACTTCCTTGGGACCTTAGTAAGCTATTCAATCAACAATCACAGGGATAATTGCCAAAGTTCCAACATTTGTCTATTTTAAGAAAGGTCCATCAAAACTGAGCAAAACCACAAAACTAATATCTTGAGTTGCCAGTGAAAGGATTTAAGCCAACATGACCAAAGATGTTTTCCCATACGCCATAGCACTCTTAGTTCCAACAACAATCAAGTCAAAAGACCTTAAATCACAAGAATCAAAATAGCATTAGCCAAAAACCCAATTGAGCTCCAAGAACTTGCTAGGAGGATATATAGATGGATGGGATATAACCTCATTGAGATTTCTCTATCTTTTACATGTCCTTAACCATAAAGATAAAGAGGACTAAAAACCAAAGCAAATCCAAGCAAGAGTACCAAAAAACCAACACAAGAGCAAAGATTTGAGCGAACTTTTATCTCTATTTCCACTAGAAGATGAAGGATTACAACCATTCCAACCTGGAGGACAAAACCGTAAAGGCAACACCTAACAACTCCTAACCATCTTTTGGAGGCTTAAGTGTAAAACTTATCTCTCTCTCCCTAAGTCCCCTTTATATAGAGGAGGCTCACAAGAACCCATAAATCTTAGATACAAAGTGGATTCCATCCACTAACTCATGGGCACCCCGATAACCCAACACATAACAGGGTTTTCACACACACATGCACGTTTCTCAATGCGATGTCTTGAACCTTGACTCCAAGAGTTCGAATATATTGTCTTGTCCTCCGTGCAGTCTCCTTGATCTAATCCACTAAGACTTTCACTGCGGTTTTGTAAACCACTAACTTTTTAGTTTTGAACAAATGACCAATTTGCCCCTCAACTAATGTCTCCCAATTTCTTCTTGAAGTATCGCCTATATTTCGTCACCTTCCCACCAAGTCTCTTAGATGTTCGAACCATCAAACCGTCCTCACTTGCAAACGAGCCCAAGTCATCACTTGATGCGTCACATGACTCACTTGACCATGACCACTTGTACATCTGGTTCTTGTCCATCTAGTGCCTTGGTTGAGTCCAATTATTTCACCCGATCTCCATGACCATTCTAGACCTTGGTTCTTCTAACCAAGTCTCGACCATCCTATCGTAGTTGACTCCAAACTACCTATATAACAATATACCAAGTAAACTATTTTTGAGCATAAGTTCTTTCCAACTACCATACTCAATCTATAAATATATCATGCAACACACATGCACTAACACCAATACCCTTGAGATATCAACATATTCAACCTTGCTCCATATGCACCTATATGTTCCCTAACATTCATATAGCAAGATCACAGTAGAAGCAACTCACAAATGCCCCCAAAAATAGCATCAATAGATTCATCTCAAAGTTCTCTACAAAGGATGTTAAGGCTCTATGACCGCTGCATCGACAAAACACTCTGAAATGACTCAACACATAAAAAATGTGCTTGCTGGAATTCGACTCATGATTCGAGTGACACCCTTCCCCCTCTGCCACTGCTCGCCTCCTCTCTAGCTCCAATTGCCACCAACCTTCTCGTCCCTTGCAGCTCAACTCTACCACCCTCTGCCTTGACCTTCTTCCTTGTCTCCAGTGGCCATCGCCTCCTAACATCTCTTTCCTGTCGCCCTTGCCACCACTGCCACGCCTTTGCCGCCCTGGCTTCCCTTTTTAAGCTCAAGAGCTCCAGTGAACCTGAACCCTAACCATAAGTCGGTAATCCCCACCCTAACTCATTGTCGTCATCGCCAGAGAAGATGGCGATCCACGATGAGAGCACGAGTTTCCAAGCAAATCACAAGGTCAAAATTTTGATTGTTCTTATAAATAAATTTGATGCAACGGAGCATTTATGATAAAAACGTATTACTCTTATATTTGTGTTGGAAATCAATGTTTAGGTGAGACGAGGAGGATCCTATGTGCCACTTTTGTTGTTAAGGCATGAACCTCTTCGCACGATTCCGTGTGGCCACAAATAGCACCAGCAATCAAAACTACACAGGGATGTCCCCTGAAGCAAGGGAAAAAAGGGAATTGCTAAAATCTGTCATCTGTTTTTTCTATAATTTCAGTCACTTATAACACATACCGATCCATGCATGCATCAATTAATTGTTCAAATTGTCGTGATGATGCTTCTTGTCATACAATTGCGCTTTACTGCTAGCGTGTTGGAAGGGAAGGTACGTAGGAAATTAAGGATGCATATCCCGATCATGCTCGCCTAGTCATTTTTCCGTCCATCCAATCTACATTCAAATAGGTGATTTGATTCAGGATTTGCTAGTTCTTATATTGGATATACTTCAAATCCATTTCGGATCCACCCATTACCCATGTCTAGAAAGAGCTAGAGTATTTTTTTTTTCTTGTCTCATTTATTTTCTATTAGGGTTCAGAAATCATATTTTTCTTTGTCTAGCTTAGAAAAATTATTTTTCAATTTTCTCTACAGCATTTTTTTCTCATTTATTTTCTATTAGGTTTCACCAATCCCATTTTTCTTTGTTTAGCTTAGAAAAATTATTTTTCTTTTTTCTCTGTAGTATTTTTTTTTCTTTTCTCATTTATTGTCTATTAGGTTCTCATTCTTAACATGATCGATGCAAGAGCATGCGGCTGCAACAGTTTATTACTCATTGAACTTTACAACCATAGCTAAAAATCTGTCGCCAAGCTTTGGGGATCAGATGTGGACCGTCTATTGGAGATCCAAGTTCTGTGAAATCTGACTGAAATTTTTTATGAAAACATTCATATGATTAATAGACAAATCAAAAAAATATCCCAAATCCAACGCTATACATGACCACTCAGCAGCGAGCCAAGTGAGCAACGGCAACCAGCCACCAACCATTCCCTCCCACTCGAGACAAAGGGTGACGAGTCACCTCGCCGCAGCAGCAGCGCAAGATGCCGCAGCGAGCGCCGCCGCTCCATCTCCTCCCCCTCCCTCTCCTTCTCCTCCTCGTCCCGGTGCTCGCAAACGTCCCCGACAGCTACACCGTCCGCTACGCCCCGCCGGCCCAGGAGTACCTCGACCCCACCTACCCGCTCCCCCGGCCCCTGCCCGGAACGCCGACCTGCACCGTGCCAGTCCTCTCCTACTCCTTCAATGATACCTACGGCGCCCCCCCGGCCAAGGCCGCGTACGCGCCCCCCGCCGGGTGCCTCGCGCCCTGGTCCCTCGTCGTGCTCTCCTTCTCCGCCGCCTGCGCCGGCGAGCAGTACGATCGCGTCGCCGCCGTCTGGCTCGACGGCGCCGAGCTCCTCCGCACCACCACCGCCGAGCCCAGCCCCGAGGGCGTCCGCTGGACCGTCCGCAAGGACGTCACCCGCTACTCCGCGCTCCTCCGCTCCGACGGCAACCTCTCCGTCATGCTCGAGAACGTCGTCAACGACAAGGACACCGGCGTGTACAACGTCAATGTCTCCCTCGAGTTCCACGGAACCCCGGCTTACCTCTCCGACGCGGCCTCCTCCTCCTCTGCCGGCGTCGCCGACTCTGACACCCCGACGCTGCCGGAGTCGTATTTCCAGCCGGCCGACCTGATCCTGCCGATCTCGGAGGTCACCGGCGATAGCGGCTACTGGTTCCGCATCCAGAACTCGTCAGACTCGCGCTCCAATCTCGTGACCATTCCTTCGAGCACCTACCGTGCGGTCCTCGAGGTCTTCGTGTCCCCCCACTCCAACGACGAGTACTGGTACTCCAACCCGCCGGACCTCTACCTCAAGGAGAACAACCTCACCACGCGGAGGGGCAACGCCGCGTACCGCGAGGTCGTCGTCAGAGTGGACCACCACTTCGCCGGCTCGTTCGTGCCGTTCCCCGTCATCTACACCGGCGGCATCAACCCGCTCTTCTGGAAGCCCGTGGCCGCACTCGGCGCGTTCAACCTGCCGACCTACGACATCGAGCTGACCCCGTTCCTCGGCATCCTCGTCGACAGCAAGGCCCACGAGATCGGCATCAGCGTTGTGGACGGCATCGCAGAGTGGCTCGTGGACGCCAATCTGCACCTCTGGCTGGACCCCAGCTCGTCGGACGTGCTCGCCGCGCTCGGTCAGTACCGGACGCCGCGCCTGTCCATCTCCCGCCGGTACTCGACGCTGCTGCTGGACGGCAAGTTCAAGATCCGCGCCAAGAGGAAGTCCTCCTGCAGCGGCTGGGTTATGTCCTCGCTCGGAAACTTCACGACCGAGGTGGAGACGGAGCTGGAGGCGAGCAGCGTGGTTGAGTTCACCAACGACGGCAAGAACAAGACCGTCCGGCTGGAGGCGGAGCAGGAGACGAAGGTGCTGTTCCGGTCAGACAGGAGGAAGGTGGTCGGCAAGATCAAGGCCGAGGCCAAGTACCCGCTTTGGTTCTACGCGGAGACCGACGACGGCGAGAACGGCACGTCCGTCGTCACGGGGAGCCTCTCCCACAGCCTCAACCTCGAGACAAAGGTCGAGACCAAGAGCTTCGAGAACTCGGTGCGGCTCGTCGACGAGCAGACCGCCGATGGCTGGATGGTCGTCAAGGACCACGACGTGATCAACGGGTCGGCGTCGACGAGCCAGTTGTATCGCTACAAGGACGACAAGTGGCGGTATGAGCGGATGATCGACGTGATGGACGGCGCGGTGCTGAGCGACAACGTGACCGAGAAATACCGCGTCCAGGACGCGACGGCCGCTTGCTGCCGTGGAAGGAGCTGCGATGGAACGGCGGCTGTACCGGCGGAATGCTGGGTCGACATTGCTGCGATGTAAGGTTTGCTTGGAACACGAGAATTGAACGATTTCTTGTTAAATTCGGGACTTCCAATTGGTTTTGAGGGTTGAATTATTCGAAGTGCATCGTCCATGCCTAGATGGCTGCTATCTCATCTGTAGGGCATTGTTGGCCTTGTATGCAATATATATAGTTGTGTGGTTGTATCTAGCAGTATGAATGCTGTATGCGGTTATGTCCACGTGTAACGCCGTATTAGTTTGTATTTTCGAAATAAAACACGCTGATGATTCTGAATAAACTAAATAAAGCTGAAGATGCCGTGTGGCTTTATTGTTTTCTTGGATCAGTTGGCGAATGGCGTGTTTGCAAACTGTGTTGATGTGTTTCCCCTGTATGCTCTGCAAGTCTCGGCCAAATTTGGCTCCAAATTGCCATGGCAACTCTGGGGGTAATTAATACGAGGGCGGCGAACTTCTGGTCCATGGACAAACCATTTATACCGTTAATTAGTACGTGAAAGGAAGCGCCGACACGCCGTGCCGTGAGGGGACGAAGCACCGTGCTGTGCAAGGAGTCAGTGTGATAACCCAAGGACGCAGGTACCAATCAGTTTGCTCTGTGAAACAGTTCTCCCATGCACAAGGTGCCAGCCAACTCATGTTAAGAGCTGTAAATATAACTGTTGACGTCGAAAAATATGACGCAGGTACCAATCAGTTTGCTCTGTGAAACAGTGCTCCCATGCACAAGGTGCCAGCCAACTCATGTTAAGAGCTGTAAATATAACTGTTGACGTCGAAAAATATGATGAAAAATTGATTGACCTAAACACACGTAAATATCGGGTTTAATTTAGTTTGAGGCATGTCAGCCGATTTGATCCTGCAATCGACAAGAAAATTATAACCTAAACAGCTATATAAGCCGATTAGATTTTTTCGATACAGATTTGATCTAAATAGCTATTTAGCCGATTAAATTGTAAGTAACGATAAATCTGACCAGCTTATTACGGCTGATCGGATGATTTGATAAATACGATTTTTTCGAAAAAAGCAATGCGCAGCAAGATCAGAGAAAAACAAATCTGGATAAATTGGTGTAATCGAAGATGATCAACAATTAGCGATGCACAACTTTATTGATCAAAAACGAATTACATAATCTAAATTAAAAGAGCTACTTATAGTCGACGAAAAGTAAATAAAAGTATATACGAGTTGTTTGATTGACTGTTGGTTATATTTTCAGCTCGTCTCATCTTTCTTTATATTGTATAAACCGATCGTATCTTTTTTCAACCCGCTGCAAACCATGATCCGTATTAGCCTTTTCCTTGCAGATAGAATTCTTAACTTAACTTTCCCTTTTAACCGATATTGGCCATTAATCTCGGCCTACTAAATCAACTATGCCTTACCAAATTTTGGTGCTAACAATATCTCACAAAAAAAAGGAGTTGCAAAAATGGGCTTGTAATCCACGCCGTTCGATCGGCTTGGCAAGGATAGCCATCCGTTCGATCGCTCATAAAGTAGTAGTACTGCTGATAGAGCTGTTCGGAACAGAGTACTACCAACATATTGTGCGTTCTCCAAACGATTTTTTTAAAATAATATATTTTTAAATAATTTTACAAAAATAACATACCAATATTTTTTTCAAAAATATATATCTGCCGCTATTTCAATTAATGACAGGGTTCTATCACTAATTGAAATAGCAACAAAAGCCTTAGTTTTATCATCAAATGAAATGACCAAATAATCCGTCGGTCAATTTAATCCGTGAAAAAATAGGCGACAGAGCTTCTATCGCTATTTCAATTGGTGACAGAAGTCCTGCCATATTTTTATATAAAAAAATCGACTTATTTTTTTATAAAATTATTTTAAAAATATATTGTTTAAAAACAAATCTTCTCCAAACTCTTTCAGGTCAGAGTTGATGTCACCTCAACAAATGCATCCACTAGATGTGGGCATCGGACCGAGCTTTTTGGGGTCGGCCTGTGGTATACCAGGCATGTCACGACAAGATTGCTAGGGTCATGTTGGGCCTAGCAGCTAGGCACGATGGGTGGTACGATATGGCACGTCTTAAAGTGTCGTGTTTAAACCGGCACAGCACACTACTCGGTCGACAAGCACGACGTAGGCACAATATGACTTTGTCACGAGATTTTCTTACAGTTTTCAACAAAAAAATATTAAAAGTTTGGCAACAAAAGTAAAACAAGACCTCAACAATGAAACAAGCACAAAGCGGTTCAAGCGCATCAAGCGTATGAAAGAAACTAAAAGGCAAGGTATTTAGTTTGTTTTCGAAATACTAAGTAGGTCACAATAGAATCCATGAATAGAGATTAAACACTATCTCAACACGTGTTTTGTGGAGAATGAATAAAATCTAGTTTTTGTGCCCTAATATTTGTGACCACTGCCTTGGGTCTCTGATTTCTTTCCTCTTCTAACAATAGTGCAAATGGATCTGACCTAGACTGTGACGGCACAAACATGGCATGACATGCTAATGGGCCGTACCTGGGCTCGCCGAAAGCCAGTCTAGTAGGCATGGCGAGCTGGCTGGGCTATCGCGACATGGCACCATCTAGACCCACGACCCATCATGCCCATGCTGGTTGCCAGTACAATGCCTAGGTCGACTCGCCACTGTCCTTTGAAAGCGCCATGCCAGCAACAAGCCGCAAACTCCAAATCTAACAGTGCTCACGTGTGCCACCTCCTCGCCGTGTCCACTCCAATCGCATGCAAGGTTTCGAATTTCGGTTTAAATTTTTTTAGCACCCATTGAAATTCGGATTTTGATGGAATTTCGGGATGAAATGGCTATCCGAAAATTTGTTTTTTGATAAATTTTGATTGAAATTTGAATTTTTGGGAAAATTTTAACCCAAAAATAAATTTTTAGACAAATTTCAAATGAATCCACCAGGATGTAACTGGGAAAAATATATTTTGGCACCCACCAAAATGTCCGAATTTCCCCGTGAAATTTGGAAAAAAATTCGAATACCTGGTTGCGTGCCTCCCTAACTACCTTGAGGGGGACAGGGCTTCCATGAGCAGTCCCCACAGGTGAGGATCGTCTGATTGAGGCATCGGACGGTCTGGATCAATCCAGAATCAGATAAACAGTATTTACTATAGTACTATAAATAGTTACAGTGAAAAAACTGTACAATATTTTGTCAATCCGAATTGACTATTTTTTAATTGGACGTTCCTACGATACTATTTAAGTTACAGTCCCACGGATGGGACTGGAGCCCTGTCTCCACGAGGGAGACTGATCGCTTCCTCCCCTCGGCCCCTTCTGGGCGACGCGTTCCAAAACCCTCTCCAGTCTCCACCTTCCAAAACTCGAAAGTCCAAACCCTCTCTGATCTTGTACCCCCTCGCCCGACGGCGCGTCGGATTGCGGCGGCATCACGCGCGGTTCGGGTTCCTCCTCGTCGCCTCGTCGGCTAGCATGCAGCCCGTGTTCAAGTTCAAATTACTTTTGCATTGTTTTGTCATTTTTTTTTTCATTTTAAACACTTTGTTGACAGAATTGTTTCTCAGGACATTAGCAGTCATTTGATGGCACGAACTTTCATTTGGGGGTTGATCCAGTGGATAATAATACTGATTCAACTTCCGTGCAGTTTGACAGGGCCAATAAATACATGGCTGAAAATGAAGATAGCCTCATGGGAGAACAATTGATGCAATCGCCTGCTGTAGCATCAACATTTGGTCAGCCTTGTCTTCCTGAAGAAAGCCGTTCTGATTCGTTGCTTGCTAGTTCTCAGAATTCAGTCGTTGATGATGAGGAAGCTCATCTTGGCAACCAGCAGAAAGTAATGCATTGTTCGGACCACCTTATTGGAGGATATGGTGATGAGCGGATGCATTGCTCATCTTCTGATAAAAAACCTGGAATGCCGGCTTCTGAATGTGATTTGCCACTGAATGATGATGGTTCACCTGATATGACTACACAATCAAGCTATTTTGTTTGCCTTGAGTCCCATGATAATGCAATTGCTGGTGAAAGTTACAAGAAGGTAAAACTGTTTCCTTTTCATTTAATTCAGGCAACATCACTATTTGTCAAAATAGTTCCAGCTGAAAATAATCTTTGGCAATGGATGAAAATAGTAGTATCAACAACACCATGCATGATTGATGGACAATATGTCTTGTTTCCTCATTGCAAGTCTCAGAGTTATCTTCCACAATTCCTTGTAATTTTGGTACATCTGATTGCCGCAATTGGGTAATTTACTAATTTTGTTAGTGTATATACGAAGATTACTTTGTTGTCAAATGTGGCAGTAATAAGTGAAATGCTAGAGGAGGTAGAGCTAAATGAAGCAAAAAACTAAACTTGTTGTATCAGAAATAGGGATGGCAATGGGGACCCGTTCCCCGATCCCCGGCGGGGAATTCCTCTATTAGGGGACGGGTATGGGAAAAAATCGTCCACCGCGGGGATGGAAACAGGGAAAATTATTCCCCGTCGGGGATGGCGGGGACGGGGACGGGGAATTTTTTTCCCCGCGGGGACCCGGTTGGGGATCCAAATTTAGTTTAGTCCAATTTAGTTATTAGATTGCAAACATATTCTCGAGCCCATCATATTCACATTTTCATAAACGGGACAACATAATCTTCAATAAATACATGCATTCTTTTTTCCTTGTCTGTTGATATGATTTGAGTTAAAATGGCTATGAGAGCTCTTCTCTTGTGTGAAATTTTCGTGGGGATGGGTCCCCGACGGGGCCCCGATACCCGAACGGGGATGGGGACGGGGGGATTTTCTCCCCCGAGACGGGGAACGGGGACGGGGACGGAAAAAATTTTGGATCGCGGGGACGGGGACGGGGAGGCACTCCCCGGCGGGGAATGGCCCCGTTGCCACCCCTAATCAGAAACAAGCCAAGCTGGCAATGATATTCTTGTAAAGGTGGAGAAGCTAAAAGAAATGTCAGCGTTGCAGTGGAAGAGAACAACAAGGTTGTACACATAGTACTGTAATTTTTTTTAGTACTTAAGTTTTTTTTACTAAATGACTGAAACAGTATGACCCATTAATGGAATATGCAGTTTGTAGGGGAGGTTTTCGCTGAGAAATCTATCCTTGCATGAGAAGCGCTGGGGCTTCAGGCTCGGTTGTCCAACATTTCTGAAGAAAGAAACAACTTGGTGTTGATAACTGACGAGGTAAATTTGAATTTTACACTGTTATCCTGTGTTTTCCTATGGAAATGTAAATGCCCCAATTAAGATCAACACATTCTAAATTACAGTGTAGTGCACACTAGACAATATCAAATACAAAGTGATGTCTTCCACTTGAACTTTACTTTGTGGTGCACAGTTGTCAGTTGCTCCCAAATATGTGGCTTCGCTGCTGCAAATCCTAGAATGACATACACAGTTTAATGTAAAGTTAGCCCATTTCAATAGAGGCTTGCGACACGAAGTTGTATTACTGTTCGTCTGCACTGCATCTCGATTCATGTTTTTGAACATTGCTAAATTCAAGTCACGTGGTGAATGAAAATGTATTTTAGAACTACCCGGTGACCATTTATGTTTGTAAATCACTTCAGGGTTACATGTTTTAGTACTGACCATACGCGATCATAAATTCGTTTCAGTCTGGAAATATCACAATTTTCTATGTAATGAAGTTGTATTGTGTCGATCATTCTACTTTAATTCAAAATTTAATCCCATATGACTTGTTACGGACTTGCTGCAGCATAAACAGAAAGAGCAGCAGCTGAAAAGGAAAAGATCGAAAGGGATACATTTGCTCAGAAATCTCTAGAAGAAGAGGATCTCTTGCTTGATGTTGCAAAGGAGGAGCCTAAGAAGCTGGAACAACAAGCACAGGAGAATGCAAAGGTAACAAATGAGCTATGTGGGTGAAAAGACCGACATTGACTCTTTTATCAGGAGTCCAAATACTTGTAGTCATGTTTTCAGAAACAATGCCTAATATGCATTAATTTGATACAGATGAGGGAGTTACTGATGGACCGAGGCCATGTTGTGGATGCATTGCAGTTAGGATTATTAAAAATTATTGTAATCCGGTCTCCGAGGAAAAAGTTTGAACTACTCCATTAGATAATGTAGTAGGCACATTGCCTGGTGACTATGTACAGAAAATCATTCTGATTTCAATAATTTTCTGTGTCGGAGATGCACAATCATCTGTGGTTCTATTGAATCTGGAAAACTTGGTATTGGTCTATTGGACAAGGTAAACTCTACTAGGCCTGATGACTAATTTGAAGAGCTGAGAAGTGTCTACCGTCTAGTGACTAGTTTTTTTAGTTATTTTCTTGGTTTCCTTCTGGTGGGCAGTTTCTTTATCTTCGCTGGCACTATCTGGGAAATTAGAGAAAGTTTTAACCATGGAACATTATCCAGTGATATTTGTGCACAAGTCTCAACCAATTGTAGGGCATTAGAGCAACTCCAACCCAAACCCTTATATTTTCCCCATAAATTACTCATTTAGGGGTGATGTAAAAATTAGGGGCACCCTATATCAAATTTGTCTCCAACCCACACTCCCTATTACTCACCCCTATTATTTATCTAAACATTATTATTACTTTGCACCCATGAATCATTACTTTAGACAAGATCGCGCGACGCCTTGCGGGGTGGCAAGCAAAGCACCTAACCATTGGTGGGCGGCTCACGCTGGTTAAATCGGTGATTTCTTCCATTCCAATTTACGTGCTCACGGCACTTAAGACGCCAAAAAAGTTCATTGCTGACATAGATAGCATAAGGTGAAGATTCCTTTGGGCTGGCGACGCGCCATTGCATGGCGGGAACTGTAAGGTGCAGTGGGCTAAGGTCTGCCGGCCATTCAACCTGGGTGGTCTGGGAGTGCTAGACCTTCACAGATTCGCGCGTGCTCTGAGGCTTCGATGGCTGTGGCTCAAACACTCCAATCCGCAAAGACCATGGTCCGGCCTCACTCTACCCTGTGATCAGACTGACCAGTTGCTGTTCATGTCGGCCACCAAAATCGCCATTGGAAACGGCCGCCTTACCTCCTTCTGGACCACAAGGTGGTTGCACGGAAGAGCGCCTTGCCAAATAGCACCGCTTCTCTTCAACCACACTAGGCGGAAATCAAGATTGGTGGCGGATGTCTTGCGTGATAATAATTGGATCCGCGACATCCGACACCACCTCACTCCTATTCTACTAATGGAATACGTTCGCCTGTGGTCCATCATCCAGTCCGTGCCTCTCCAACCTCACTTAGAGGATGAAATCACCTGGGTGCTAGCTTCAGGTGGGGTCTATTCAGCTAGATCTGTGTACCATGTTCAATTTAGCGGAAGTACCTCAAGCATCTTCGGCTACGGTTTGGGCGGCATAGGCACCGCAAATAAGATTAAGATCTTCTTCGGCTCGTCGGCGAATCGTATTTGGACAACCTGGCGCCTTCACTCGAGGTCAGCCGTCGATATTGCCTCATGTGTTGCCGAAATCTAGAAACGGTCTCCCATTTATTCCTTCACTACTCGGAAGTCCGTCGTATGTGGGTTTCTGTTGCTGATTGGATTCGTGTGCCGTTGCTACACCCTGATCAATGGGACCACGAGGTTGACCTGGGCCAGTGGTGCCTGCACCGCATTTACTCCTGCACGGGCCACAGGAAAGGCCTCAAATCGATCATCATCCTATCTTCTTTGGCGGTGGTGGAAAGAAAGCGATGAGAGTCTTCCGTCACGAGTGGGCGACTCATGACCAGATCGCCGACAAATTAAGGGCGATGCGCCTCTGGCTCTTCTTTGAGCATCGCACCTCCAGTCTCTCCTCAGGGGACTCTCGTAAAGGCCGTCCTCCGCTTTTCCTTGGGTTTTACTTTTCTCTGTTTGTCTTTTCCTTTTGACCGTCCTAGGGTGCGGCCTTCGCACCTTGTAATCTACTTCTTGTATCAAACCTTTTCTCGTCCTCTAATTAATTCTCGGCTGCGGCCGATTTAAAAAAAAATACTTTGCACCTGTCGACGATTCGGGAACCGGTCCCTCGCCGAGCTTACTTGTTGAATGAGGGATCAACCTAAGGCCCCTTTTCCGCGAGGGGCGTAGCGTCCAAGGCCCTACCGAGCTACGGGACAAGGTAGTGAGAGTGGTCGCAGAGCACAGGGGGAGACCCTTTTTTGATCTGGTTCGGGCCACTCGCAGGGGAGATAACAGCCCTACGTCCAGTGATTGCACTGATCTGTAAAGGTGGTTACAAGTCTTTGCATCTGAGTATGAGAAAGCCTAGTGGAGCTAACCCGCGAAGGAACCCTCAACCCTTCGCACGAGTGGGTATTTATAAGGGATTCTGAGCGACAAAGCATTTATTACGAGGCGCCCATTTGTTCTTGGACATCTTGTGAGCTGTTGCGCGCCACCACCGGCACCACGGCGACGGGTGCAGCGGGCATAGTTCACGGGCGCGCAGACCACGGGCGGTTGCGCAGTTAATGCCGCGTCCTCCTCGTGGACCGTGCCCGGCTTTTGGGCGATCTTCGAGGCATCTTCGGCGGACCGGGCCAACGGGTCGAGGACCCCGAGCAAGCATGCTGGGGGGGGGCTTGACGAAGGTCGGCGTGCTCGGGGGACCGTACACAGGGACCATGCCCGGGCACGGGCATGGCGGGTGCTGGCCGGGTCCCGATGGTCGTTTCTGGGCGAACAACCAACCCCCGACAGCTAGCCCCCGAGGCTAAAGGGGGAACCTCGCCTTGCCGAGGCATCCGCCTTAAGCCTCCAGAACCTTAGAGAGGGGTTGGTGCCCTGTGGCGAAGAGCTATTGCTGCATCTAAGCCATGCTGGCTCGGGAACGAGGAGCCTTTGCGGTGAGAAACCACCGCAGTATTCGAGCAGCGCTTGCTCGGGGACGGGGATCTTTGTGGTGAAAAACTACCACAGCATCCGAGCAACGCTTGCTCGGGGACGAGGATCTTTGTGGTGAAAAACTACCACAACATCCGAGCAACGCTTGCTCGGGGACGAGGATCTTTGCGGCGAAAAGCTACCGCAGCATCCGAGCAGCGCTTGCTCGGGGACGGGCGTGTTCACCCAAGGATTTACCCGGTCAACGCCTCGGAAGACAAAGGGGGAAGACGCGACGGTTCCTTCCCAGCGAAGCCTTAGCGGGTACTATTCTGACAACCTTTTGGGGAACCGTGCCAGCGCAGGGTGGCTTCGGGGACTGAGCCGCCACGCGTTGGCCATCGATACACAGGACGGTTTTCCCGCCCATTCGACTTCTCCGCCTACAAATATCGGGCGGGGACAGTTTCGGGAAACTTTTTGCTCGCGATTCACAATTAGACCTGAGACTTCGGGTACCTCGGCGTCGATACCTGGCGGCTTCCGGCCGGCGAGGCGGCGCCGGTGCCGCACAACGACGAGATAGTCGCGTGCGAGTTGTACATCCTGTGACTCCGGATGCGGCAAAGCGACTTCTGAGGCCGTGCTCTTAAGCTGTGAGTCGAGCTTATCCATAAACCCCAACTCCATCCTTGTTTTGTGATCTTCGCCCATCTCTGTGAGGGTTTCGTGGGCGTCCTCCTACCAAGCCTTTTCTTTCATTTCTATTCCTTGTTCGTCATCGGGCACCTCCATCATCGGCTCCGGTGCTTCGCCTTCGGGCGGCCGTCGTCTGAGTACCCCCTTTTTCTCTGAAGTATTCGGTGGCGGATGGGCAGCTGGTTTTATATCACGGAAGCGGAGGAGCACCTTGCGCTACACCGAGGCAATGACCGCTACTTTGAGATCTGCGCGCCGCCGCGCCCAAGGCGGGCCGATGATGATCGGCGAGCTCACGCAGATGGGGCTCACCGGCCGGGACATTGCCCGCGATTTCCTCTGGAACAGGGTGTCCCCTCTGCGGAGGAGGGAGCACCCGTTCTTCCAGATCACCGAATGGGACGACCTGACCTGGGAGGGCACCTCCAGTAAGTTCTATGATCTTGAAGAGATCTTATTTTGCTTCTGTTGCTCTAGGTCCGTGCTGACTTCGTTTGCCGGCTTGAAACAGCCCCGGACTTCGATTGGACGGAGAAGAGGGTGGCCGAGCTGTTCGGTACCCTCAAGGGCAAGGAGCTCGAGCGCAAGCGGCAGGTCCCGAGCAACGTGCTTGAGTGGGGCGCAGTGGTAAGTTGCTTCATGGTTCGTGCCCGGGGGAGAGCATCCCGAGCTCTTCTGATGTTTCCTTCGTGCATCGCCGCAGGAGAAGCTCGCCTTGGACTTGGCCGTGGCCGCGCTTGCGTCCTCGGCGGGCGGCAAGGAAGTGCTTATCCCCGCTTCCCGGGCCAAGGGCTCAAGGAGCAAGAGGAGCACCCGCCGCGAGCGACCACTCGGCGTCGAAGGCAAAGTGTGGCGTCTAAGGACGGTCGGCGCCCACAAGGAGTATCCGGCCAAAGGAGGAGGTAAGCCGTTTGAGGATCTGGTGAAGCACTATAGTCTGAGGGCTCAAGTGGAGCGGTCGGCGGAGGAAAGATGATCGAAGGATGGTGCAGCCGGCGGCGGAAGCGGAGAGGCGGCTTGCCCGGTGAGGTCGAGGTTGAGCAAGCCAAGAAGGACCGGGCCCTTGCGATCGCCCGACACGGCCGCACCATCCATGCCAAGCGCGAAGCTTCGGAGGGGCGTTGGTCGAGATTGACATGGAGAAGGCCGAGCCTCGCTGGCGGGATTACCCACCCGAGAAGAGGGCGAGGTGGTGGTTGCCGCCGTGGGTCGGTAGTGGAGTGGCGGCGAAGGTTTGGCGAAGGTGAGTCTTGAGATCTTGCCCTTCTTCGGCGTGCGAGCTAACCCCACTCCCCGCGTGGTAAAATAGCTCGTAGGGCCTTCTGGGCTGTCGCGGGATAGCTTACGAGCTTATTGATTGTGCCTTAGCGGGGTGCTTGCGATCTGCGCCGACATTGTGATGGCCGGGTGTGGGAGCGGTGGAGAATTAAATCATGGGGGCTGGTCGAGATGGACCCCCCCCCAGAGGGTGCTCCCCTCGGGCGGGCTTCAGACCTCCCAGCGAGGCCTTGGGAGCGAGGAAGGTCGACCTCCTGACCCGGCGAAAAAGCTGCTCAAGAAGGCGTGGTGCCTCGGGTAAACGCCTTTGCTGAGATGAGGCGTGAAGTCCGGGCG
This sequence comes from Guadua angustifolia, assembly GCA_036346375.1. NCBI lineage: Eukaryota > Viridiplantae > Streptophyta > Magnoliopsida > Poales > Poaceae > Guadua > Guadua angustifolia. Next base: position 33,081,854 of record CM070509.1, on the reverse strand, counting down.
AACCGCATGCGGGATGAGGCGTTGCTCGCCCGGCGAACCGCATGCTTTCGGGCGGATGTTTTACCCCTGAGCGAACAACGTGCTCAGGCGGATAGTGAGAACACTCTGAGTGAGAGCGCCGCTCACGAGTGGGCCTTGGTGCCCCGGGGCGAACCTCATGCCCTAGGGGAAGGCTCGTCATCGTCGACCAACCCGCCTTTCTGGAAGGGCCCAGAGGAAACGCGGAACCCCCTGCCGAAGCTGGTAGATTTTCCGAGGGAGGTCACCGAGCGCTTCCGAAATGACCTCCGCGCGTGCCTCGATCAGGTGAGGATGTTTCTTTCGCCTTTGTCGTGGTCCCCCTTCTTAGTGTCTTCGGGGTGGCATCTGAGATTTTCTGGATGGTAGGTCCTTGAAAAGACCATGGAGGGCTTTGACGTAGCAATGGAGGTCCCTAAAACCCGCGCACCAGTACTAGCAGACCATGAGGCCCTTTGGCGGAGGTTGAGTAGGCGGCCGACTTCAAGCTTCGAGGCAATTTGCTCGTGCTCGAGATCCGCCGAGCGGAGAAGGACGCTCACCAAGGTAGGGAGAGGATCCTCGAGCTCGAGCAAGAGCTTGAGCAAAAAAGGTCGTGCTCCCGCCAGGCCTAGGAAGGCACCGCCGCTGAAAAAGAGAAGATCCGCATGCTCGGCGAGGCTCGGCGGGAAGCGGTCCCTTGATCTCGGAGAAGACCCTCAAGCTCGAACAAGAGCTTGGCGATGAAGCGACACTCCGGCGCCCTTGAGGCGAAGGTGGCGGAGCTAGGGCCAGGCGGCATAGCGTGGCCGACCTTCTTGAACAAGGAATGAAGAGGTCGGCGACTCGGTGAAGAAGCTGAAGGTCGCGGCTTGAAGTGATCGATAAAGGCCAAGATTGATGGTGAGGCGAAGCTATCCATGACCCTCAAGGGAGCGGCCGGTCGTGGGAGATTAGTTCCTTTTCTTTTTCTTGGTAGCTTTTTTTTTTTTTGGAAGGCCTTTGATGTCGCGGGTGGGGCATGTAACTATCTTTTGTAGGGTTGCTTCGGTCTTTGTGCTTCTTTTGTCCTTGCGGCTTTTTCACGTAGCGAAACCATGGGGCAAGCAAAGAAGAAGTAGGTTGGTCGTGGTTAGAACAACACGTCGTGGCGCTTGACGGAATGCTTAACACAATGATAACGCGTCTTTTAAGAAAGAAGCAGCGTTACGTTAGTAAGATAGGACGAAATACTTGGTCGAGATTTTGAAATGATGCGGGCGGCAACCTCGCTCTCCTTAGCCCCGCTGCGAGCGAGGTCGTGCGCCTATGATCTTGACAGGCTCGTTCGCAGGAGAGTTGGGAAAGATTGCCCCCCCCCCCGACCAAGGTATTGGCCTTTCCAAGGAGCGAAAGTGGTTTTGGTCGGGGAGAAGAAGGAGCAAGGCCGAGGCTTTCTTGAAGCTTGAGACGCACACCCTTTGCCCGAGTTGCGAGTATGGTCGTGGCGAGGAAGACGACGTTGCACGACATGGTCTTGACGACCGAACTTCTTGCGAGTAAACCTCGGGACCGACCAAGGGGCTGTCTGTATCACGACTTATATCATGCAATAAGAGCTACCGCGGACCAAGGTAAACTTATAAGGCCAAGCCCCGGTGGTGAGTTTTATCGGCGGGTGTTGGTCGTGGCACCTTGTCTTGGTCTTGTAGCGTGCCCGAGCTTTAGGTTGAAAAAGATTTTCGGTAACGAACTGCACCCGACGCACCTGTTTTGCTACCAAGATCATGGAAGAAATGAAAAGTATGCCCTTGCGCGAGACTGAGCCGGCTTACCAAAAGGCAGTGACCTTATACACGTATTCGCAACATCTTGGGGGAACAGACATTTGCGTGAGCGTAGCGAAAGTGCCACCTTCTCTAAAAAAGAAAGAAAGAAAGAAAGCGGATGTGTATACAAAGCGCAAAATAGAGCATAAGTTTAGACAAAGAACTTGCGCAACTGGTCGATGTTCCACGAGTTCGCGAGAACGCGACCGTCTTCAGCGCCAGAGCGAGCGGCCCGGGCGTGCTATCGAGACGGCAAGTGAGCGGGCCTTCCCACTGGGGAGAGCTTGTTGGCCTTCGACAAATCTGGATTGACGAAGGGCGAGGTCGCCGACTGCAGGGGCACATGGCTGGATTGACTTGGCGCATGCTGCGAAGAGCTTCTTTGGTAGGCGGCGGATCGAAGCAACGCCCTCACACGCGCCTCCTCAGCGAGGTCGAGGTCGAGGCGACGCTCGCGACTTTGATGGATCTTGTCGGCCAAATGAACCCTTGGGGATCAAGCACGATTTGGCGGTAGGGCGACCTCGGCATCGTGAGCAATTTGGAAGGCGTTTAGCCGTGGCGGGCGCTTGTCATTCGTATGTCGCGCCGAGACCGAAGGACGGAAGGAAGCTCGTCCACCTATGACCCGCCGTGCCGGGAGAGGTCTTTGAAGACCCTTTTCTTGATTCCTTGAAGGATTTGGCCATTTGCACGCTCGGCTGCTCCGTTGCTCTGTGGATGAGCTCTGAGGCGACGGACCTTTGTTCGATGTCCTCGCGATAGGCTTGGAGCAGTTATTGATGAATCGAGTGCCATTATCTGTGATGAGGCGATTGGGGATCCCAAAGCGCGTCACCACATTCTGAGAAAAATCTCTTGGCCGCTTGGCGAGATGGTTGATCTGAGATCGGCCTCGATCCACTTAGAAAGTGTCGATGGCGGCGAGCAAGTACCTACAACCCTTTCGATCGCGGGAAAGGCGAGAATGTCGACCCCGGTCGAGAATGGCCCGCGAGTGGGATGGTCTGCGATCGTCTGTTGGTGGTGGGCCTTCTTGAGCGTGGCCTTGCACGCCCGCGAAGTCGCCACGCCTTCGGCGTCGTCTAGAGCTGTCGACCAATAGTATCCCAGCGGAATGCTTTGCGTCTGGCGTCCGAAAGGGCGAGTGAGCCCGCACATGCCCTCGTGGATATCTTTGAGAAGAAATTGCCTCTTCTCGGGATATACATTTGGAGAGGACTCAAGTGCCCTTTGTGGTATAAAGCGCCCTCGACCGGTTTGTGGCGGAGGCGCCTTATGGCGGAAACGCTTCATTTGCTTCCTCGGCGATGTCCGTGGGCAAGATATTGGACGAATGGCGTCATCAATCTGCACCTTGCTCGAGGAAGGAGATGTGACCGCGCATCTCTGGTGCCTCCTCTCTGAGGGAGCGAGGGCTTTCTCGGATGCTCGGTGGCACCGGGCGGGCGGGCATCTGGGGGTTGCCTCCTCTCGGAGGAATGGAGGGCTTGTCGGATCTTAACAAGCACCCGGGCGGACATCTGCGAGGAACCGACTTTGAAAAGATAGTCGGCCAAGGAATTGTCCTTCTGGGGATGTAGAGTACTTGAAATTTCTAAAGTACCGCTCCATCTTCCTCACTTCAACCAAGTAAAGCGCCATTGAGTGATCGAACACCGATACTTCTTGTTGACTTGGTTGTGACCACCGCGAATCGCCTTTCACGATTAGCTTATTTGGACTCGGCGCCTTGGGCGCTTCGGAACCCGACAAGGACTTCATACTCCGCGCGTTGTTCGTCGCGATGAAGTGTAATTGGATAACGTATTGGGCCGATCCCCGAGGACACGATTCTAACGCCCCGGCGTTAAAGCTCGGAGCCATCGAAATACATGGTCGGTGACCGAGTCGAGATTCTTGAGACTTCGATGGCGGCGGGCGGGGTTAAATCCATTCCGCTCTGAGTCTGCCAAGATCTGGGACTTAATTGCCGTGCAAGCGAGAAGTGTATGTCAAACTCATGAGTTCCATGGCCCTTAATTTGTCCATTTCTTGGCGTCCGGTTCTTAGGATCTCCTAAGCGGAAAGCTGGTCGGGATAGCGATCTTGTGGGCTTGAAAGTAGTGGCGTAACTTCACGGAAGCCATGAGCGGCAATCTGAAGTTTACGGACCTCGAGTGCGCGCCTTTGGTCCATGCAACACTTGACGGCGTAGTATCTGGGACGTTCGTCCTTCTCGCTCTCGCCGACCGCGCTTCTGGCGTGGGGTGTCATTGCAAGGTAAAGTAGGAGTGGCTCCCCGACCTTGGTGGCGAGATCGGAAATTTGGGCGAATCTTGCCTTAGCTCCTCAAAGGCGGTTAGCCTCCATTGTCGAGCGAAGCCCTCGTGCCTTAAAAGGCGGGCAGCGCTCACCGGCCGGAAATGAAGCGACTCGGGGCGCCATGCGTCCGGTCGGTGCAGACTTCCTTCACGGGCGAGGCGCATCCTTCGATAGCCTCGATTTTCTCGGGTTAGCACCGATGCCCTTCGGCGGATGAGATACCCGAGCACTTTGCGGCTTTTACCCCAAAACGCATTTGGGATTAAGCTTTATTCTATGTCTCTGGAGATTACAAAAGGTCTCCTCAGGAAACGTTGCCCGACATGGTCTTGTGACAATAAGACACTTCTTGTGAGTAAACCTCGGGACCGACCAAGGGGCTTTGTCTGTATCACGACTTATGTCCTTGTGAGCTCTACATGGACCAAGGTCGGCTTATAGAGACCGAAGCCCCCAGGTGGTGAGTTTTATCGACGGGGTGTTGGTCGTGGCACTCAGTCTTGGTCTTGTGTAAGACGCGCCCGAGCTTTAGGTTGAAAAAGATTTTCGGTAACGAACTGCACCCGACGCACCTGTTTTGCTACCAAGATCATGGAAGAAATGAAAAGTATGCCCTTGCGCGAGACTGAGCCGGCTTACCAAAAGGCAGTGACCTTATACACGTATTCGCAACATCTTGGGGGAACAGACATTTGCGTGAGCGTAGCGAAAGTGCCACCTTCTCTAAAAAAGAAAGAAAGAAAGAAAGCGGATGTGTATACAAAGCGCAAAATAGAGCATAAGTTTAGACAAAGAACTTGCGCAACTGGTCGATGTTCCACGAGTTCGCGAGAACGCGACCGTCTTCCCGCGCCAGGCAGACAGCCCCCGGGCGTGCTATCGAGACGACCGTGAACGGGCCTTCCCACCTGGGGGAGAGCTTGTTGGCCTTCGACAAATCCTGGATTCGACGAAGGACGAGGTCGCCGACCTGCAGGGCACATGGCTGGATTGACTTGGCCGCATGCCTGCGAAGAGCTTGCTGGTAGACGGCGGATCGAAGCAACGCCCTCACACGCGCCTCCTCAGCGAGGTCGAGGTCGAGGCGACGCTCGCGACTTTGATGGATACTGTCGGCCAAATGAACCCTTGGGGATCCAAGCACGATTTCGGCAGGTAGGACGACCTCGGCATCGTAGACGAGCTGGAAGGCGTTTAGCGCCTGGTGCGCTGCTTCATTGTGGTGCGCCTGCACTGCAGGACGGAAGGAAGCTCGTCCACCTATGACCCGCCGTGCCGGGAGAGGTCTTTGAAGACCCTTTTCTTGATTCCTTGAAGGATTTGGCCATTTGCACGCTCGGTGCTCCGTTGCTCGTGGATGAGCTCTGAGGCGGCGGAACCTTTGTTCGATGTCCTCGCGATGAGGCTTGGAACAGCCACCGGTGAATGAAGAAAGTGCCATTATCTGTGATGAGGCGATTGGGGATCCCAAAACGCGTCACCACATTGCTGAGGAAAAATCTCTTGGCTGCTTGAGCCGAGATGGTTGATACAGGATCGGCCTCGATCCACTTAGAGAAAGTGTCGATGGCGACGAGCAAGTACTTACAACCCTTTCGATCGCGGGGGAAAGGCCCGAGAATGTCAGCCCCCCAGGTCGAGAATGGCCACGAGAGTGGGATGGTTCTGCAGCGCGTCTGCTGGTCAGGGCCTTGCGGGCGTGAAATCGCACGCCCAAGAAGTCGCCACGAGGCCTTCGGCGTCGTCTAGAGCTGTCGGCCAATAGTATCCCAGGCGGAATGCTTTGCGTCTGGCGTCCGAAAGGACGAGTGAGCCCCGCACATGCCCTCGTGGATATCTTTGAGAAGGAAATTGCCCTCTTCTCGGGATATACATTTGGAGAGGACTCAAGTGCCCTTTGTGGTATAAGGCGCCCTCGACCGGTTTGTAGCGGAGGCGCCTTATGGCGGAACGCTTCACCGCTTCCTCTGCAAGGTCCGTGGGCAAGATATTGGACGAATGGCGTCATCCAATCTGCACCTTGCTCGAGGAAGGAGATGTGACCGCGCATCTCTGGTGCCTCCTCTACAGAGGGAACGAGGGCTTTCTCAGATGCTCAGCTGGCACCCCGGGCAGGGCGGGCATCTGGGGGGTTGCCTCCTCTACGGAGGGAATGGAGGGCTTGTGCAGATGCTTAACAAGCACCCCCGGAGGGGCGGGCATCTGCGAGGAACCGACTTTGAAAAGATAGTCGGCCAAGGAATTGTCCTTCCTGGGGATGTAGAGTACTTCGAAATTTCTAAAGTACCGCTCCATCTTCCTCACTTCAACCAAGTAAAGCGCCATTGAGTGATCGGAACACTGATACTTCTTGTTGACTTGGTTGACGACCAGCTGCGAATCGCCTTTCACAGTTAGCCGCTGGACTCCGAGCGCCTTGGACGCTCGGAACCCGGCCAAGAGGACTTCATACTCCGCCGCGTTGTTCGTCGCGATGAAGTGTAATTGGATAACGTATTGGAGCCGATCCCCGAGGACACCATTCTAACGCCACTTCGAAGCCCGGCGTTAAAGCTCGGGAGCCATCGAAGTACATGGTCGGCCGACCGTCCCGAGATTCTTGAGACTCAGTGGCGGGCTTTGGGCGGGGTTCGTCCATTCCGCTACGAAGTCTGCCAAGATCTGGGACTTAATTGCCGTGCAAGCAGAGAAGTGTATGTCAAACTCCGCGAGTTCCATGGCCCACTTAGTCCATTTCTTTGGCGTCCGGATTCTTAGGATCTCCTAAGCGGAAAGTTTGGTCGGGATAGCGATCTTGTGGGCTTGAAAGTAGTGACGAACTTCACGAAGCCATGAGCGGCAATCTGAAGTTTCGGACCTCGAGGTGCGCTCCTTTGGTCCATGCAACACTTGCCGACGTAGTATAACGGACGTTGCGTCCTTCTCGCTCTATCGCCAAACACGCGCTTCTGGCGTGGGGTGTCGCCGCAAGGTAAAGTAGGAGTGGCTCCCCCGACCTTGGAGTGGCGAGATCGGGGCCGACAGTCTTGCCTTAGCTCCTCAAAGGAGCGGTTAGCCTCATTGTCGAGCCGAAGCCCTCGTGCCTTAAAGGAAGGCGGCCAGCTCACACCGACCGGAAATGAAGCGACTCGGGCCGCTTATGCGTCCGGTCGAGTCTCGACTTCCTTCACGGGTCTGGCGCATCCTTTCGATGGCCTCGATTTTCTCCGGGTTAGCACCGATGCCCTTCGGCCCGATGAGATACCCGAGCACTTTGCCAGCTTTTACCCCAAAAACGCATTTTTCGGGATTAAGCTTTATTCTATGTCTACGGAGATTACAAAAGGTCTCCTCGAGGTCGGACACATGGCCTGAGGGGAGATTACTCTTAACTACGATATCATCTACATATACCTCCAGGTTTCGGCCTATCTGATCCTGGAAGGTCTTCTGCATCAAGCACTGGAAGGTCGCCCCGGCGTTCCGCAGACCGAAGGACATGGTCGTGTAGCAGAACGTGCCGAACGGGGTGATGAAGGAAGTCTTCTCCTCGTCCCATGGGAATAAGCTAATCTGGTGGTAGCCCGAGTAGGCGTCCAAAAAGCTCATGACCTGGGACTCCGCCGTTGTGTCAACCAGCTGGTCAATGCATGGCAGCGGGAAGTTGTCCTTCGGGCAGGCGACGTTTAAGCCAGTGTGGTCGACACACATGCGCCACTTGCCGCCCTTCTTCTTGACGATGACCGGGTTCGCCAGCCATTCCGAGTGCTTGACCTCCTGGACGAAGCCGGCCTTAAGGAGCTTGTCAAGTTCCTCCTGGATGATCGCCTATTTCTCCGGGGAAAATCGCCTGACCTTCTGACGCACAGGTCTTTTGTCAGGCCGAACAGCTAGCCTGTGCTCAATCACTTCCCTTGGGACTCCGGGCATGTCGGACGGTTCCCAGGCGAATACGTCCGCGCTCCTCCAGAGGAAAGTGATGAGCTCGAGTTCCTATTTGGGATCTAAGGAGGATCCTAGATAGAGGACCTTGGTCGGGTCAGCCTCATGAAGAGGGACCGCCTTGGTTTCTCCTCCGGGCTGGAAGGTAACTTTTGGCCGGAGTCGTCGGCGGCTGGTCGGGCCACCCGAGGCAATGCCGACCATGTCGAGGACTTCTCGTCATAATTCAGAGCAGCCCGATGGTCGCCTTTGATGGTGATGACGCCCTTCGGTCCGGGGACCTTCAGGCACTGGTAGGCGTGATGCGTGGCGGCCATGAACTTGGAGAGGGCTGGCCTGCCAAGGATGGCGTTGTAGGCCAACCTAAAGTCCACGACTTCGAAGTTGACTAGCTCGGTCCGGAAGTTCGCGATGTCCCCGAACATCACAGGTAGGACGATCTGGCCCAGAGGCTTGATCGAGGTGCCGGGGACGATCCCGAAGAACGGGACCGCTATGCTCTTGATCCGGGAACGAGGGACTTGCATCTCGTCCAGGACCGTGGCAGAGATGAGGTCCAAGGAGCTCCCGCCGTCGATGAGGACCCGACCGACCTTGGCATTATTAACGGTCGGGCTTACGACCAATAGGAGCTTCTGGGGTTTGGACATCCCAAGGGGACAATCCTCCTTGGAGAAAGTGATGGGCAGCTCGGACCACCTGAGCTGCTGTACGGGTGGCTTGCCTTGGGCAATGTGGCCAACCTCCCGCGCGGCCTCCTTGAAATCCCTGCAGGACTTGTAGGCCGAGGAGCCCCCAAATATGACGGCTATGTGGTTTTGGGGCTCTTGGTAGTCCATGTCGTCGTCGCCCGCGGGACCCTTGCCCTTGCTGCTCTCTCCCTTGCCCGAGAGAGTCGGCATGGGGCCCTCGCCCTTGTAGAATTTCTCCAGGCGGTAAGCCCAGGTCCTACAATTGCGGAGGTCGTGGCCGGCCACTTGGTGGAGCGGGCAGAAGCGGTCACCTGCAGGGGCGCCCCTCTCGCCGCGATCCTAGCCACCGCGACCCTGGTCCTCGGGCCCCTGATCATCGCGATCTTGGTCGTGGTCGTCTTGGTCGTGGCACCGCGGGCGTGGCCGACCCCGACCGCCTCCGCGCTGACGGGCTGGCGGGCCCTGAGACGGGCGGTGGTCCACGGCTGCCACCATGTCTGGTGCGCGCGACTTCTTCTTCTTCTTGGCCTTCTTTTCTACAGAGCCTGAGGGTCTCTTGCTTGAGGGGCCCTCTTGGCCTGGCTGGGGCGGCAGCTTGCCCTCGTCGAGCGCCTTTTTCCATTGTACGGCTTCGTCGGTATTTGCATAGCGATCGGCCATGCGGAATAGCTCGTTGGCCGTCAGGTCGGGGTGAATCTCCAGGTCTTGTGTGAAGCGAACGTCGCGGACCCCGAATTTAAAGGCCCGGACGACCGCCTCATCCGAGATGCTCGGGATGGAGTTTCTCACCTTAATGAATCTCTGGACGAAGTCGCGCAGCGTTTCTTTGTCCGTTTGGATCAATCGCTCGAGGTCGCGCTCGTTGCCCGGGCGAGTATAACAGCTCTAGAAATTTGCCCGGAGGGCCTCGGAGAGCTGTCTCCAGGAGCGGATGGACCCTTCTTTCTGGTTGAAGAGCTGGCATCGAGCTGCCGAGGACCGTGGGGAGGTAGTTAGCCATGACCCCCTCGTCCCCGCCGGCCGCCAAAACGGCGGTGGAGTAAATCGAGATGAACTCGTCGGGGTTCTGGGTCCGTTAAACGCTTCGATGTGGCGAGCTTGAACTTGCTCGGCCACTTCACGTCGCGGAGGGACGCCGAAAAAGCTCGGCATCCGAACGCCGGGCCGTCATGGCGACCCCTCCGGACATGGCGATCGTGGCGGCCGGGGCCCAAGCGGTCCTTCGCGCGCAAGGAGAGGCGAGAGAACAAGCCGTCACGCCGGCGCGACGATTGCGGATTTGAGGTGGAGCACAGGGAGCGCTCGTGGGTGGGCGAGGCATGCCCGCGAGCGCGCGAGGCAGTCCGGGAACCACTCCGAACGCCCTCGTGGTGCCGGTGCTGCTTCCCCCGATCCTTCCGAGCAGGACTTCGGGAGGCACTGACCGGGGAGTGGCGCTGATGGCCCCGGAAAACACTCCGGGGCCCTTGAAGGCCAGGTGGTCCCGGGAGCCCTATGTCAGTCGCGAGTTTTTTCAGGTTTTCGGCCACGAGAGCTCCTATGGCGGCCAGGTCCGCTTGGTTGGAGAAGTTCTGGAGGTCGCGCACGACCGTCGCCATGGTGCGAAGGCGCTCGGCGCTTTGAGGAGCGACCTTGGAAGGCGGCTGCGCACATGCTCCGAGGAGCGGTACTCGCTGAGATCTTCGCGGGCCCGGTCCCCGGTCCCGGCGCCCCCCCGCTACTTTTGTATATGCACGAAGGAACGGTTAATAGCCGTGTTGTCGGTTTGGGAACGCACGATATACCGTTAGTATTTATGTTTTTAAAATCACGCATGCTCAAATTATTGTACTTATGTAACGCTTAAGCATTTGTTTTCTTAAATTTGGCTATAGGCACTGTACTTGGTTGACATTGGTCGAGTCACACCAACAAGACGTTATTTGTCTAGTGGAAACTACAAATTCGTGGTCATTTGCCAAAACAAACTTTGCTCGTTACAATATGGATGTTTGATTTCTTTCTCAATGTATCGCCAGCGAACAAATATGGTTTTCTTTGTGTGTCGGTAGCGAATACTGTTCTCCAGCAAATAACCACAAATTTGTAGTGTACATCAGCTAAATAATTTTTTGCATCGTGTTTCAGCAAATGCCAACCAAATGCATTGTTATGCTGTCAAAATTTACCATTTTTTATAGACTATTGCTTAAGGCTTAGTTAGTGCTATGGTGGCTTAAAATCTACCTTCTTCATTATATTTTGATATATTTTTTGACACACACACAAAAATTATTTCGTAATCTCTATTTAAAATATGTTATGCTATTAGTAAAGATACCTAAAGTATCCAGATTCCGCATGCTGAATGGACATATAAATCGATGCATCATGCATGAACTTGATCGAGTTCATCTCCACGTGCTTCTGAGTTCCACCCGGTCCCGTACTTGCGCCTCTAATATATATGCACTTCCAATGCATCGGTTCTATAATCATATATAAAAATATCAACATATATCATCAATAATAGTACTAGATACTACCCCTCTAACTTTTTTATCTAAGCACAAATACATAGATAATGTCAAATAAATATCACATAAGACATATAATGAAGTTAGATACAACCCTCCTCTTCCCGATGTATGCTTTTATTGCATCTTCCTCTAGTTTGTATGTCCAAGCTGTTTTTCATGCAAGAAATAGCTTCTACTTCCCTTCTTTAATCTTTTTTCCACGTAAGCATTAATCCTACATGATATGTCGAAGAAACTTAGAGCATTGAGAGTGCCCTAAGCTTTGCTTTGTCCCACACTGCTTGTCACGGGTTACGCACGTTGTCCCGCGCGGGGTTGATGGTGTCACCACGAGGAAGTTGGACGGAGGATTCACCGTCTAACGAGACCGACGCCCGGTGGCCATTGCCTGCTCGCCCAGCCGGTAGCTAGGTTTCCTGACGAATCGGCCGCCGTGCCTCGCCTCGATCCCCAGCCTCGGCCAAGGCGCCTCCTAAACAAAACGCCTAGCTAGGCCGCCTCAGCAGCGCGGAATTAACCGCGCCGCACGCCACGAGGATGCCCGCATCCCCTCTTACCACCTTGGTGAACCAACCGAGCCGGCCGTGATGCATATGTACCAAGAGGATGCCCGCATCCCCACTCACCACCTTGGTGAACCAACCGAGCTGGTCGTGATGCATTTGTATCGTGGTTTCGGCATCAAATGTTTTTTAACTTCAGTCTGCCCATTTGTGTGACAAATTTGCATAGTCAAATCGCATATGACTTGCGAGTCACGAGGAAAGGATTTTAAAAATAAAAACATGACGGCAAACTGCTAGAGGAACTAGAAAGTTTTCAATAAGAATTCACACTTCACATGTATAACTTTTTTAGTATTTTTAATGGTTTTGCAACATCATATAAATCTCAAACCATCAAAATCAGAATCAATTCAATTTACAAATTTAATCCACTGAATACGTGATGTCCTAATGATTTTCAAACTTTTGGAGGTGTGGTGCATACTTGACACCCTATCTAGATTTGCCCCTGCTGTGCACCTTTGTTTTCAAGAAGTAGCTAGGATGAGATTTAAATCCACGGTCTCAGCTACCACATTTTTCGTGTGCGATGGTAGAGTTTTTTTTATGCGCAATCCTAAAGATTTTGGAGAGTGTTTGCACACAAGTGATCATGTATCCATAGCTAGTTACGAAAACTGATTGATTTTAGTTATCCAACCACAAACTTGAATTACATGATTGCAGGTAAGAAACAGGACAAGAATAAGGAGGACTTTTATTACTATACAAAGGGTCATCTTTGACATCTCATTTCAGACGGTTTTGACGTTTGCGTGAAAACCTATTCTCAAATGACTGGAAAAATTACACTAAAACTATTAAAGATGTTAGTTCTAGGCACCGTGTGTGAAAATCAAGTCGAAATCATTTTCACAGACAGTTCAAACATCTTAAACGTGTGTGATGAAACACAGATGAATCTTGTTTCATAGCCATCTGTGATGAGTCAACTTGTCATGAATGACTGCATTTTCGTAGTCGCTTCTGATGTGACATTGACGGTTGTATTTATGGAACCATCTTTATTACAATACGTATTCCTAGCTTCTACCATGATGGTTTATATGATTAAGCTTCAGATTCTTGTCTTCTTCACCCATCATGTGCCTTCTAATCAGCCTTCTTCTTTGCTCTCATTGGTTTCTATTCTTCGCATTTCTTCACTACTGATGGAATCTCAGGTAATGTCCTTTTTTTGCATCTAATTAATATAAACTAGTTCCACGGAGCTTCTTCTACCCTAACAACAGAACAACTGGCCCGACAACAGTTGACCTAGCTCAATGATGCAATCGATGGCAAGAACTATAGTAAGATTATCATGCAAAGATTGGACCAATGCCCTTTAGTGAAAAATCTTTGTTTGAATAATTATCGCAAGGAAGGACTCCCGAAGCCAATGTTGCAAATAGTGAAACTGCTTGGGCACATTCTGGAAAATGGTATGCCTTCTTTTGACAGAAAAATCACATTTTTCATTTGGCCGCCAAAATGCTGAATATCTAGTATGGTATGGATAATGTGCTTTTACAGATTGTGTATGGTGGAGATTTTGATAGGGTGTTCTTAGCTTCACGTGTTATGCATGCAAAGAATTATGAAGGCCAATTCAACCTCTCTATGCATTATGATGGCTAGATCTTCGTCTCCTTGCCAAATTCATCTCTTGTGATAACAATTCTCTAACGATAACTTCACAAAATAAAGTGCAATGATAAATAGAGAACAAATAACAATGAGTAGGATAAAATTGAACAACAATAAACTTGGGCCTTATGCTCAGGATCACGCACTCGAGAACGCTTAGGATCACACGTTCGAGAATGATCTTGCCTTTGGCGATGACAATAAAGACTAAACAGTTACCAGGATAACTAAGTAATTCAACATTGTATAGCCAAAACTTGTGACTAATTATGTTCTACATAACTTTCAAAACTCTCTAAATGGTCCATTAACTAACTTCCATATAAATGAATCAAGTCAATAAGGTTAATTAAGAAAAACTGGGTATCATCACTAAATCAATGGTGATGCAGATATGTATGTGCTACTCCTGTCCTATGCATGACACCATTAACAATCACTTAAAAAGACATCAACAATGCAAAGATGAGTCCAAGACTCATCAAATTCATAAGAAAATAGTAAACATTGACGTAACCATACGCAAAACACAATCATGTTATCATACACACATCTCATCATCATCTATTTCTGTTCACTAGTAATATCATTATTCACTTATCACATCATCATTTTTTTTTCTTTTTATGAATATAATGCAAATGCTTATACACATGTTTCATTATCTCTTTAGCATATACTGGTATAGCAGAGTGCAATACCTGTCAATGTCCACTAAGCCCACCCTATTTCATACAGGAATCTCAATCTCATCCGCCTTCATACAGGGACCTCATCTCTACTCTCATAGAGTGTCTATTGCAGTAGGTCTTTCTCTTCTCACTCTATGGGAATGCCCACACAGGATACCTATTTTTCGTGATATAAGTGCACATGATGCAACATGTCTTTGTAAGCATTTATCATGTGCCATTAAAAATTATCCATCACCATGTAATCATCAGGTAACCCTCATAAAATCACCATGTAATTATCAAGTAACCATCATGTAATCATCAAGTAACTACCATAAAATCATCATGTAATCATCAGTAACCATCCTCATTTTTAGACAGCATCATTAATAGTAGTAATCATGTGGACAACACGGGAATCATATCATAAATATGAAGCATCAAAGTACAAACTGTCTACCATTGTACCATGCACTTGATTTTTAAAACATGTGGAGCGGTTGATGTGGAGTCAACACTAACTCAAAAGTCACTCTTGCTTCTATATTAGATACACAATCTCAACTAGGTCTGGGCGTTCGGTTTAACCGAAAAATTCGGTTTCGGTTTTCGGTTTATTTGGAAATTCGGTTATTTCAAAATTGAAACCGAATTGTATTTGAAAATTTCGGTAACCAACAATTCGGTTAACCGATAGTTCGGTTTCAGTTTCGGTTTTAACCGAATTAACCGAACTTGGTATTGATGATAGCCGTGTCGTCATCAACTTTATTAAAACTCGGTCAGGAGTTACACACACCTATGCTCCCAACACTGGAATCCATCCTGGCCCTTCATTTTGTTGAAGCACCTCTCATATATTAAGGGCCTGTTTGGCAGGGATTCAGCTTCTCCAGATTCTGAGAATCTGGTGAAGCTGAAAATTTTAGCTTCACCAGATTCATAAAGCTGGAGCTGTGAATACATTGAGAGTGTTTAGATAGATCATCTTGTTTACATTTTAGACCAAAAATATAAACTTAATTCACTTTATTTTAGTCTACAAGTTTCAGATTTCAGGAGAAGCTGGAATCTGGAGCTCTACCAAACAGGCCCTAAAGCTACCATTTGTTGTTTTATCAAATACTAATTCTGCATGAAAACGAAGTTTCTTTTCCTTGTGATATATGCAGGATGATGATACTGAAGTTATAAATTCTCTGCTGCAAACAGAATTAATTCCTCTGTGCTTCCATACCATGAAGATAGGCAGTGAGCTTTCAAAAACTGTATGTGGCTAGCCAGCACAATCCTCGTCTAAAATATCATAATCTTTTTCTTCTACTCAGCCATGCCATACAGTGTAATTGTATCTTTTAGCATGCTTGGTTGTCTGAAATTAACCGAACTTGGCATTGATGATATCAAAGTTCGGTTAACCGAGGGTTAAAACCGAATTAACCGAAAAAAGATCGGTTATTCCATACAGCTAACCGAATCAACAACCGAATAATTCGGTTTCGGTTTTTTCGGCTTTGGTTCCGGTTTTAACGGTTTCGGTTTTCGGTTTCCGGTTTATTTGCCCAGCCCTAATCTCAACAAGGTGCCACAACAATATGTAAACTTCTAACAAAACAATATCACTCCTATGAGCAACCCTGGACCTAAACATTCCTTCCACTGAACAACTCCCCTCCACTGTCCTAGCGGTCGAATGATCAAAACTTTTAGATTAGGAATCCAAACATACTAAACCGTATGAATTTTGGAGACTACACAAAATTTCATATAATTTTCTAGTTGACCATAGATCTAGATTAACCCATTTAAATCCTTGTTTTAACTCCGAAGACTGTTTTGTTGCATTACTAGACATCAGACTTAACCTTATCTATTTTTATACAACTCCAAACATAACACATAACACTTATCGAATTTACAGAAAATGATCTAGCTTTCTTTAGTTATTAGTATAATTTAATTAGGCCATCTTTTTAGTATAATAAGTAGAATAATATAACTGCAACCATGACCAAGCAAATTATGGAGAATCATCTTTCCAAAGCCATAACTTTTAAACCGCTTAACCAAATTCACTGTGACGAATACTCATACCAAGGGTACTCCACACCGAAGTGTACGTCCATTTCAAGATCATATTTTTCTTAATCTTCTGGAGCGCTCCGACCGGGCCGCTGGTCGGACGGCCTCACAGGCACCAAACGGGCTACTGGTCGGGAATTCCCACAGGTTCCGATCGGTCCCCCGGACAGAGCCTCGATAAATTTTCACCGCTTGACGGACGACTCCAAGCTGGCCGCCTGTCCCATGGACACGACGCCCATGCCGGGTAGGTGGCTCTTCCCCGGGGTGGCACAAGGGCCGCTAGGACGAACACACGATCCATCGCCTCGTCAGGCACAGTGGAGGGACGCGCTCCGTCCCAAGACAAACACGGCAGACAACGTCAGCATCTGACAGGCGAACAGAGAGCAGGTGCGCACCTTTCCAACGGGACGTTATCGGTTGTGTCTACCAACCCAGCGTGGGACGAACAGGAAATAACAGTCATCAAGACCGAGGACCGGGACTCCCGGATGTAACCTACCCCTACCTTTTTTCTTCTTCTTCTCCCATGTAACCTGCCCCCTCCAACTATATAAAGGGAGGCAGGCCCTCTGGGACAGAGAGAGACTTTTTGATATCTCGTATTCTATCCCATTCGCTCCCCCGACCCGATTCGGGCCGTCCGTCCCAAGTGGGTGTTCATCGCTCCCAGGCCTCCTCATTCAGACGAGAGCTAGGGGCCTGTCCTTAGCTCTCGCTTGTAATGCACCACACCCAGAGCAACGAGATCCACCACCACGAACTGGAAGTAGGGACATTCATCCCGAACTAGTATAAATCTTGGACTCCCGAGTCTAGCCATTCAAGGAGCGGGGACGCGCAGCCCCTAGACTTACAAATCTACTTGCCGGTTATACGAAACACCGACACACTGTTATTACAATCTATAGAAACCTTAAACAATTATCTATATTATTCATATTATTCAAAAACCCTAATTCGGCCATCTACTATGTTTAATCTATAAATTACCATGACACTACTCAATCACGACAATTCACTGGACAACAAGCTTATAAATCTCTTATCTTTTAATATATTCAGTTAAATTAAGTGTTTAAGTATTACGTTGAAAGACAATAAAATTGTATACAAATATATAGTTATTGTACAGATCTAATTCTATCATCTTCGATGTATAAACTATCTAAAACCAAGACAATAGTCGACTGGTGACGATCTGCGGAGTAGAAAAATTCCAGAGCCCATAACTTTCAATTTATCCAATGGATTTTATTTATCTTGGTCTTTTTGGAATGAAATTAAAGTTATCTACAACTCATTAATATACAACTTTTCCTGATTCTACCCCCAAATCCCTTGAAAACGTATTAGATCTAAACTGTGCAAAACTAGAAAAAACCCAACAACCCTAAACGAGGATTAGCATGATCCATGAGACTAATCACACCCTAATTACATAACTAATCCACATAAAAATTCATCTACGGGAAAGGGTGAGGACAATGGAGAGTTACCCACGCATCGATAAAGATCTAATGGGGAAAACATGGGAGCCCTCCAATTTTTTCTCAATCTTTTCCTTGCCTTCCCCTCTACCTCCTGGAAGAGGTGCGCTGCCTTGGGGAAAGTAGTGGCTGCCCTTAGGGAGAGAGATATAACTCTAGCGGAAAACCAAGTTCCTCCTCTTTTTATACTCCAAGGCTCTATTGGGCCAGCTCAAAAGGCCCTTACACCTCCTAAGTCGTTGTCGTCGTCATCATCATCATCATCATCATTATTATTATCTTTTTTTATATTTTTAAAACAATCTCGTCCATCAAATTTAGTACCCAACACTTCTAGCTCCAAGCTCCAATTTGAGCAAATAATAGTTGTCGACGATCGTGATTGTCTGACCGCAGAAGTGTATAGGGGTTAATGTGAATGTAGGACCCAGAACTGGCTTCGCTCACCGAGGAAACAGACTCTTTGCTCTAATGGTCGGAGGAAAAAGGGAAAGAGGGAGACACCAAGAATTATACTGGTCCGAGCCCCTAGAACAGGTAATAGCTCTACTCCAGCCTTGCCCAGAGGCGGAGAAATTCACTATGTTTGAGTACAAGGGATGCTTTCTAGCTCGAGCTTCTGTAGTCTGAGTGTATGTGTGTGTGTGTTGCAAGGCCTAAGTGTGTGTTCTCTGCCCCCTGTGTTCGTCCCAGGGGGGTTTTATGCCTCTCCCGACCGTTACCAGAAACGGCCGAGAGAGATTCCCAGAAGAGTGGCTTCATGCGCACTAAAGCTGGATCATAACCACCCCGGATTTGTCGCCCATGTCTGGCTTGACTCCATCATTTAAGGATCTTGGTAACCGTCGGTGTGAATGCTCGACCTAGATCCCGAGCTTGACCCCTCTGAACGGGAGCTGGTTCCTTACCTCCTAGCTCGAGGTCGAGCGAGAGCCGCGTAGTCAACGATGCGGTCAGAGGCCTCACGGCTCAAGCTCGAGTTAGGGATTTGTTGACTGATCCGCTGACCAGGTAGGGGTTTTTCAGTCTCCGACAATAGTCGATTTCGACCATCTCGATGAGCCCTACGCATATATAATCTTGGTTTCTCAAACTAAGATGTCCATTTTATACTTGGGTATTACTAATTTAAGGTTACCCTCACCAAAGAATTGGTGAGGATACATCCCGCTGTTGCCACATGGCGCCCCTCCCTTCACATTCCCTCTTCTTCCTCTTTCCCACCCTTTCCTTCTTCTATAATACAAAAAAAATTTCACATGAATTCAATCGAGTACTTTTGATTAAAATAACTCTGGTTCAAAAACTTTCGGTTCGAAATTTTTGATTGAAAAAAATTTTGTTCAAAAAGTTTCGACTAAAAAGCTTTCGGGTCGAAAAGTTCGATTGAAAAACATTTGAAAATGGTTAAAAAATACTTTGTATTCAAAATCTCGAGGGGAACTTTGAAAAAAAAGCTTTTTTAAGTTTGATGCGAAGAGAATTGGGGAGTAAAGGAGGATGGATGAAGAGGATACCATCAAGTGTCACGATGAAAGAGCCTTTGAGAGAAAGAAAAGTCAAGGAAGAAAATAAGTGCTGTTATATGTCATAACGAGAATATTTTTTCACCAAAAATTTGATATAAGGTATCTTTAAATTAGCAATTCCGTTACATTGTAGCCTTGCAGGCTATGAATCCCCCTCCAGGCCTCCACCTAGGGGTGAAACCGGGTCGGATACGGGCGGATATTGCTCGTCCCGTATCCTAACCCATATTTTTTTTCGGGATTCGGAGTCGGATACGGATATCCGGATCTGGGATCTGGTCGGATTATTTGGGATTCGGATCTGGAGCGGATACCTGACGGATTCAGGTCGAGATCGGATATCATAATCGGATAGTAGTATAGTACATAATTGTGTACGTAAAAGAACGAATGAAGCATTAATCTTACAACATTAGCTTCAAGTTATAATTATTTCAACATAGCATAGTAGTATAGTTAGAGGTGCAATTTAGTGACTCAACTAATTCCAGTAATTTGAATAGAAAAGAAGTTTATCAAATAAATTGAACAAATCAATTTAGGTAAAAGCATTATGTCATCACTCTATTTGTTTATTGATAGATTTGTTGAAGTTCACGCTTAATAACAAAGTAGTGTTTTTTAGTGCCAGTATCAAACAACTATTCTATCTATCCAATAATGAACCAAATTAATGGAAGAATAACTGATTTTATCCGGATATCGGGTCGGATATTTACCGGATATCGGGTCGGATATTGCTCTTCCCATATCCTAACCCATATTATATGAGATTTTTCGGATACGGATCGGATATTGCTCTTCCCATATCCTAACCCATATTACATCGGATTTTCCGGATACGGATACGGATAACATTGGTACGGATTTTAAACGAATTTGGAATCGAATCGGGCGGATATTTTCTGTCCCGTTTTCACCCCTACCTCCACCCGAGGCGGCGGCTCAGGATTCAGGATCGAGCCAGCTCAAGGCTGGTGGTACGGCCTCCCCTCCACCTCTCCCGTCCTAATCTCTTGGGCCGCAAGCAACAAATCACCAAATGTGCCGCGCCGCGTCCGCGTCCGCGCACAGCGCCCCTCCTCCCTACAAGTCTCCGGCACAGTAGGCCGCGCCTCTCGTCCAAACAGAGAGCTCGGGCAGCTTCGGTTCCGCACTAGCCTCTCGGCAGCGCGGAATTCGCCGCGCCGCGAGCCCAGCAAGGCCGCATGCTCATCCCCTCTTTCTGGCATTGGTGAGCCTTAGCCCTTAGGCCGTGCCTGCATTTTCCTGGCCCGGCCGCGCTCGTAGGTTCACGTGGACCGCGGGACTTCACTCGGGCTGGTTTCCTGCGCAGCGGCGCACACACACGATGCCACGGGGGTCTTGGTCTGGGCCGGAAAATGGGAAAATATCCCGTAAAAAAAAATATCTACAGGCTTGAATTGACTCCAGTTATCCAACTGCAGGCTTGAATCACATGTATGGTTGCAGGTCAGAAACGGGAAAGGAATAAGAAGTGGCTCTGGTGGTAACGGGCAAAATTAGGATATGTTTGGTAGAGCTCTAAATTTCAGTTTTATATGAAATCTGAAACTTGTAGGTTAAAATAAAGTAAATTAAGTTTATATTTTCGATCTAAAATGTAAACAAGATGCTTTATCTAAATACTCTTAATGTACTCACAGCTTCAGCTTCACGAATCTGGTGAAGTTAGAATTTTCAGCTCCACTAGATTCACGAATCTAAAGAAGCTGAATCTCTGCTAAACACAACCTTAAACGGCATTCTCTTCCTTTTCTAGGCTAGCTACTGGATTGACAGACTTATGCATGGGCAGGTGCGTCACAACTTATACCGGATGGCTCGCGCAAGGCCGTATACATTGATCGTTTGATGCTGACGTCCTAGGATCCTAAGTCCTAACTACAAGGACAGCTAGGATTGAGGTCTCCGCATGGGCCGTGAATCATGAATTCTTGAACAAGAGCATAGCCTAATGGATCAATCGCTATATCAGGTAGCTCAGCAGAAATTAGATCATCAATGAAGGCCGGTGACGGATCTCTGTCTTGCACAGCCAACCATGCAAGGATATGAGCATGTGGGAGGCCTCTCTTCTGGAATTCAACAGTATGAACAGCTGGGAAATAGGAAAATAGGGAAAGTAGATCTGAAGCGTGACAGAGGGTAAAATCATTAATAAGGCAAAACGATAGATCAGCAATAAAACAAACCTGCACGTATAGGACCAAAGGATGTTCCATCTTTCATGTCAGTCATGAATTCATCTAATTTCATTTTGTAAACACGTGTGACCATATCAGCTCTATCGTGCGGTTTTTGGCCTGGCTCAAAACTGATTGCCTCAGCTATCTCTGGCCACTTAGGATTGCATGTAAAAGTGGTGAATAACTGGGGAGGACCATAAGCGCGGCAAATCGCCATGGAATCATGATAGTTTTGTATCATATATCTTTTCCCACCAGTAAAACTTGCTGGCAAGATCGTTTTTATTCCAAGATCTTTTCCTAGGTTATTTCCCTTACAAACAGCATCCGATATACCTTGGTAAGTTTCAGATCTAAGCTTATCTTGATTGAAAAAATGAAAGGATAAACGACTCGCCTCAATGCATGAATAGGCATTAACATTGAGCTGATCCGAAAGCCTACCACAGCAAGTAAACGGATTTGGCTCACCTTTACGATAATGAGCCTCATAGCGATAGTATTCCAACATCGAAACATCTTGACGTATGCCTAAAGGCTGATCATCAACTTCCTTTAGTTTCATGCCTAAATGAAATCCCTTGTCACCGTGAGGAAAGAGCAAAGGATACTGTAAGGCCATTAAACTTGGATGGACGGATGAAATATGCTTGAATTCTCCAAAGTGTGTTTGCACAACAATATCAAATCTGCAAGTATCCACAGAAATACCTCCAACTAACAGAGCAGCCAATTCTGAGCCAAGCGGAAGGGAATAGTGGCCATCGTCCATCCTCTGTGGTCCAATAAGTCTTATAGCAATGTCAGGAGCATTAGGTGACAGGAGCCTATCACGTGCAAGCCTGAATTGTTGGACAATAGGATTATAGGTATCCAACATAGAAATAATATCAGCAACTATGGCTGGATCGGGAAGCTCATTGGCTGGACTATCCGATGCACAAATGTTTAGACGATTCTGAAGCTCATTTGTGGTGTCATATATATAGAGCTGTGCAAACTCAGGCCGATGACCAGCGCTAGGCAAGAGAGAGCCAATACGATGGTGCACAACACCGTTAATCCGAAAAACATAAGGTCCATTGCCAGTATTAATACTGTTGTCAACATTAACCCCAAGAGAGGCAAATGCAAAAAGAGAATTATATTGTCTTATCATTCGCATGAAATTGTTGGATCGGGGACCTCCATTAAAACGAATAAGATCTTGCAATGGAGGAGGGAACTGCTTGCGCGGAGGCAGGGAGATTTTGCCTCTACGACAACAGAGGTTATAGGTAATACTGCCGCGTGCACGTGAACTTTGATTCTGCATCCTTTCTTGGTACCAAAATACAGCGGAGCACTTATCGCAAGAATAATCAGGGCCACCATAATACGATCTACCACCATAGGCAGCTACACCATAAAAATGGAGACAACAACGATCAAATGGCATAGGACAGTATAACTACGGCTAAACAACACACAAAGGAACAAATCAGTCGAAACGTAAGCATACCTTTCAACGAATCAACATATTCCTTAGGCAAAGAATACACGCCAGCAGCAGGAGCATACGGGATGTAGCCTTTAAGAGGCGACGATGTAAGCAGATACGAATGGGCAACGATATCCACAAAAACAAATAACGGGATGAACAGGGATATAACCAACTAAAAGGAATTGGTAGAACGTGAGGTAAGAACACAAGGATAACCTTGTCTTGCTTGCCGAATAAGAATGTTAGTAGCCCGTCTCTTGGCGCGATTCTGACGAGCAACAACCGGCGGGACAACAGGATAAAGGAAGCGTCCTGAACAGATCCACGCACATAAACGCGCTGCGACAATAAATAGGTCACACCCAAGGGAGGGCATAACCCAACCGAATGTAGCAGGACTGGTTTAACGTACGCTGGGACTCAGACATTGGTACAGGCCAGGACGCTCTACTGGGCAAAGAAGGTTGGCCTGTCCACGAAAGCACCGATCCTGATCCAGAAGCAAGAAACAAATACGATAGCCCACACACAAACGATACGATAAGACCACAGATAGCAACCGCATGAAGCAGGCACAGGCACAGCAATAAGAAGAACACAGTGAGCAAAGACAGGCACATGCAAAAGATGTAAACCACATAACATAAAGAGAGCAACAATCGCAATATCAAGGACAGCACAGGGCAGAATTACGGCAGCAAATACACCCTAGGGTCGTCGGTCGGGCACAAGGCCTCAAAGAAGCACACCGCGAATAAGCACAAGCATCAAATCAAACTAAGATAAGTCTGGTGTGCGAGCCTAGATCAAGGAAAAAGGAAAAAGTAACAACTACGGACAAGAAGAGAGGGAAGCGAAGAAAGACTTACCATAAAGCAAAATCCGTCAGCTGAGAGCAGCAAGATAACAAAACCGCAGCGGAGAGCGGGAGGACCGAACGCTTGAACCAAATGTGAAGCAACCACAACGTCGCACCGGCACGCTGGAACCGAATGCGATGCGAAGCAAGCACAATGTCGCAGCGGCACGTTTCGTAGGCACGACGAAGCAATCGTGGACGTCAGGAAGCCGAGGACGTAAGAGCCGCGGTGGCCGAACGAATGGACGCCAAACGATTGAAACAGGTAAATTCTGCAGGGAAAAAGCAGGACAAGATCAGCAAAACCGAGCACACGTACAGCAGGCAAACCCTAGTAAACCCTAGACCATAAGGAGACGGATAATCACAATATCTAACCCGGGTCTAGAAGCCAAAACCAGACAAAAACTAATAGCATTGGTAAAGAAGAGACAAAAAGCAATAGCATTGGTAAAGAAGACAGGCAAAGCTGAAAGCTTTACCACCAAGCCGGTCGGCTCGATACACAGGGCGAGGGACCGGGCGACGGAAGAGCGAGGCGAAGCGGTCGAACCCGCACCGGACCGGGCGATCGGGTGGATACGCGGGGCGGCGGACCGGGCGACGGGAGAGCGCGAGGCGCAGCGGGCGAAGGAATCGAAACAACGAAGCGCGATGTATCCGGCGATGCTCTCGGAGATGAAGGACGGCACGATCGAGGAAGCGCACCGACCAGAACAATCGCAAAGGCACAGCCACGAGGCGGCTGATCTGCGTC
This sequence comes from Guadua angustifolia, assembly GCA_036346375.1. Taxonomy (NCBI): domain Eukaryota; kingdom Viridiplantae; phylum Streptophyta; class Magnoliopsida; order Poales; family Poaceae; genus Guadua; species Guadua angustifolia. The sequence continues at coordinate 33,057,331 of CM070509.1, read as the reverse complement.
CCACAAGCCACGAGGCGGCTGATCTGCGCCCGTGCGAGGCCAAACCGAACGGTACGTCGAACCCGTTCCGTCGTTCACGCCGAACCCGTTCCGTCGCTAATACAGGGGAAAAACTACGGCGTCGCTAACAAGCCACGCTCGACTCGCGCTGACGTGGATAGCCCCAGCGTCTCCGAAATCCTTCGGCTTTAATAGGTTAGTTATTCCATGCCTGCCTATGGCGTATTGGACCAAAAAAAAAAAGAACGGACAAGAACAAAATCATGTCGTAACGTGTACGTATTTGTAATACATTTACATATGTTTGACGAAGACGTACGTAAAAACGTTCGATGGCCGGGCACGTGTATTTTCACCGATTAGTGCTTTTTTTTTTGTATTTGTAAGGATCGATGAATCGGGTAGAAGGTTACTAACTATGTGTTTGATTATTTGTACCAAGTAGTACATGTATGAGATGGTTCAAGAAAAATATCATCTGTGTGTTTGTTTACTTGAATGGAATCATCCTGTTCTAAACGGCGTGATATAAATTTAAGGAATACTCTCTATAAGTGTTGAAGCATTCCATCCATCCAAAACAATAGAACCAAATGGTACAAGACCATCCCATCCCATTTAACCTCATCCCACTATCAAACACACCCTAAGACAATGCAGATTGAATTATCCTAAAATGCATGTCACTTCCTTTAAAAAAATTGCACTGTTGGATCGCCTCACCATCCATTTGCCTGCTTCCGGCCTCATGTCCGTTTCCCACCGCCCTCACGAAATCTAGTTCCCATGGTCAGCGGCGCCTCCCATCCGCTGCCTTTCCGCCTGCACCACCAGCGGCCGTTGCCTAGTACCAGCTCCTGGTTGAGTACGTACGTGCTTGGTGATCTATCGACTTAAAATCTGAAGGGTTCGTTTTGGAAAAACTTTGATCGTTAGTAGGTAGGAGAAAAATAGAGAGAGTGAGTACTTATTACTGTTGCATTTCCTCGCGTTCATGACAGGTGGGTGAGGTGGCCCGTGCGGCATTTTATAGACTATCTGAAAAAGAATAGGGTCTAAAAGGGTACCAAGATACGACGGTCAGAACCTTACATCCATCCCTGATTGTTAGCAGCTTCGTTAATTTTCAGCATTTACACCGGCCCAATTAGTGAATGCCATACACTGCAAAAAACAGAAGGCAGCTACAGTGAACGTCTCTCCCTTTCTCTTTGTCGGATTAACCTCAGCAATGATATATCCGGTTGCCGAAAAGGTACCAGCTGTTGAGCACTGGATCAACATCATCAGCTACTGACAAGAGCGGTGAGTTGAGATCAGTGCATTGTGCATGCAATGCAGGCCCCCGTCCACAAAAGTACGTTCTTAAAAAATCTAACAAGTTGATGATAAGCTTGCGGAGACTTGGCCAGAAATGACTCGTAGCAGGAGCAGGTTGACGCCTCCTATGTTGTTTATGGTCCCTGTACGCGCAACGTCGCCATGCAGACAACCTCCAGTCGCCATGGGTCTAGTTGCAATCAGCAAACAGCTTCCAGGTCCTTCAAGTTGGGGACCTGTTCGATCAGGTGTTTGTTGCTTTTAGCGTCGGTAAGTACAGCGCTATGGTCTTCCAGCCTAAGTTTCTGATTTTTTACTGCATGCGCCCTTTTTTTTAACGTAGTAAAATTCACAAGTAATATAAATCTGAGAAAAAGATCACATCCGTATGGAAGGAAGAATTGCTTTACACATGATTTTACATTACAACATGTGAAATCATTTTCGATGCTATCTATAAAAGATATATTTTTTCGGATCCCATCTTAAACGTAAGGATTTTTTTACCGTAGCCTTATCTAGAGTGAGTTATAGCAACATATAATACATGTTGGGTCTAATATAACACATCCGGGTTAACCTTTTTACAAAAAACAAGGACGAAAGTGTAAGTAAGTGCTGTGTGCTGTGTATGCGTAGGTCCATCCTATGGTGGGCTGAGCTTTCAGCAAATCTTAGACCAAGGTGTTACAAATTATATCAGAGCATCAATCTTCGCTGCATAGGCAAGTGAGGGGCAGGGGTGAAAGCATATGGAACATGAGGCATGCGGGCCCGAAATGGACACACGATATAGCATATGCGCCAGCACTAGACGCATGGATGTGTAACGATGAGTGGTTCTAGGTATCTACCATGTATACGGTGTGTTATCGAGGACATCTACCCTTAAGAAGGGTGAATGAATATAATACACCGACCCGTTAATGTGATAGCCCATGTGGAGCAGTGTACTGTGATTAGTCACATTGCCTATCTAAAGTGAGCTGTAGTATATAAAACTTGTTGGATCCAACATTGTATCTCTGAGTTAATCCTTTTACATAGGGTGGGGATAAAAGTATAAACAGTGTGCTATACATACGTGGATCCATTCTACGATGAGCTTAGCTTTGAATGGATTTTCTGGCCATGTTACAAACTAAGAGCCTTGCGGAGCATACGCATCGATCAGACATCGTTACTTGTGTCATTCTCTTCTAATCATTGAGCCCTGCACATTGTTGGTACTTAAAACCGAACAAATCTTGCACTTACCATGCACAATAATCACCTACATCAGTGTCATCAGTCGATAACTCCTACTTGACTAAATTTGTCGGCAGCTAGTGCGACTACACCAGGATACCATATGCGACTTAACTCGAGTGGTACAAAATCGCACGCATTGCGGCACAGAAAATGCGCCGGCCTGCAGGAGGTCTGGGCGAAGCTAATTAAGCTGCTCGTTGAGATATTAGCTTGTAAGGTAGTGGCTGGTGAGCCTTAGCTTGTCATTCTCCAGTATCAGCTTCGCTGCAGGGGGAAAGCGTAGCAATTAACGAGGTCTTATCCGATGATCCAAGGGAAATCCAAGGGAAATGACAAAACAATATCCGCCGTGGATCGATTTCCTCAGTCGTGTAGTCACTATCTAGTGGTTGGTATGGCCAAATGCTAGCTCGATCGATCGGGCATGTACCTCCTGCATGCTCCAAGATATGAGCCGGAGTTTGTGGATCTTCTAATTAGGGTTCTGAAATTTGTGGACCTTCTTCCTAGGGTTCTGAAAACTGGCGATATACCGTCAGTTTTTGGTAATCTCGATTATTATAGGGACTTCCCATATATACCACCACTTTGGTTGGGAGCCCTCTTGGTCCTCGCAAGTCGCAGGCAAACAATATATTACGACCAAGCCTTGCACCCTTAAGGTTGTCGACAGTTGCCATTCTGGTACTTCCTCTTTTTCTGAATATATGTTATTCTAGCTTTTAAATTTTATTTTAAATATATATCATACTACAATTTTGAGATAACTTTTAATTGATTTTCCCTTTGCATACCACTATCATTCATGATTCCCAATGCTATTTATTACTGTAGAATAAAGTAACACACCATCTAAGAGTAATAAGTGAGCTAAAGAAGAAGGATGATTTCATCATTTTTACACATGTTTTGATTGAAGTGCAAAATCATGAAACCTCATCTATTTGGAGGGGTATTATCCACCAAATGTTATTATTAATTGCTTATTAATACGCCTAAAGTGGATGCTTTTTTTTTCTCTAAGGGCACTCCTAGCGCATTGTTTCTAAAACTGTTTCTAGGAGGCGAGAGAATGCATTAAATGGATGTTTAGATACAACTACCTCAATACATAGTATATGCAAGGGCCAACACATCATTAATTGTTGCATATGAGAAAAAAAATCAATTGTAACCTATTTTCCTGTATGGCTAGCTTCTTGGTATCTCAAATGGCACAAGTGATCCATACAGACCCACAAAACAAATAAAATTGAAATGGCTCAATCCACAATGCAATTTCAAAGTTATTTCTAACTTCTTAGTCCTTTCAAATAGACTGTATCTTGTATGAGATATGTTCTTATATTTCTTGGTTAACTATCCGTCAACATCACTCTTTATCCTATATAGCTCATCTTTAAAAACAGCTGAGTAGCAGCACTGGTAGTGCCTGATTGGATCCCCGCTAGAAATATTGTCTGGAACTTTGGATCCATTAATTACCACCAATGATGTGACGACGTAGCATTGAACCATAGAAGAATCTGCTATAGTTGAAGTCCTAGCGGATTACGGACATACCACGTCGCTTCAACAGGCCTGTGGGGTTCATTTCTTCACCGCGCCGGCGGGGCTGGTTTCATGCAATCGGTTGTTTATAGTCCTCGATCACGTTGTTGCAGTGGCGAATGCAAGCTGATGGCTGGTGCGGCCTAGGGGAGGTGCATCAAGGACTAGCTCCTAGTTTTGAATGCAATATTTGCTCTGGTCGGAGCTTGCAACTTACAAATAAAACAGACAGAAATGGATGTTGAAATAATCCCTCTGTTCAAATTTATAAGATCTATTTTTTTTATATAGATCAACAAGATAATAAAAATAACCAGATTAGCTCTAATTATTATCACTAAGTGCTATATTCAAAGTATGCATATAGAGAATATGAAGTAAAGATGAATGTTTATTAGGGGTATATAGGGAATATCACATTAATTTTGTATTAGAATATGAATACGTCTTATATTTATAGATAAGATCATTAAGAAAACTAAACCTTATAAACTTAAACGGATGGATGAAGTACCTAATACGGACACCCTGTACACAATGTTGGTTCAGGTATCAAATCAACACAAAAGACAGCTGAAAAACAAAGAGAAAGGCTGCTCTCCTAAACAATCTACTACCACATAGCATTACATGTACAACCCCATTTGGTGCTTGGAAAACAAAAATATACTTACAACAAATGATAAAGTACACATATATAAAAGGATAAAAGTTACTATAGTAATCCAAGAAAAGTAACTTCATTTTCTTTTTTTTTTCTCTCTCAACACTATTTAAGGGCTTGTTTGGAATAGACAAAAATGGAGCAATTAATCTTTCAAGGATTCTAATCTTGTAAGGAAGATTTGTGCATGGCTAGCTATTTGGAGCAATGAAGTTATCTCCATTGACAACTATTTGGTGGATATGACGCCCGAACAGATGTAGTTCTGACTGTTTCACCAAATGGATGGTTTAGATATTTCCTCTAGATAGATGGAAAAGAATTTACAGAGTGCCAAGGATCAGGGCTTCATGGAGGCAGGCGGGCCACGTTTTGTATGGATCAGGGCTGATTTCTGAGGGTTGTGATCATGGTGGAATGTCGTTCTTATATGAAGAAAAATGTCGACTATCCTTTTGGGTTTTGGCAATTACGCGCATTTTAACCTTTCATTTGCCTTATGATTTATGTTGCTTTTCCACTAAAAAATCTGAGTAGCCTTTTTCCTGGTGCAGGAAATAAGCATCTCTCATTAGAAACAATGGGGTTATTTTGATTGATAGACAAAGTGAGGCAAGCCAAAATTTTGGAACAGCTAAAACTTGGGCAAAGTCAAATAATGTTGTTTGGATTGTGGGCCAAGCCAAAATTTTGGCGAGCGATTTCCTCACCCTTGGATTGCCCTATTGTGACATTGTATTTTATTGGTATTACCAAATTTTTATGGGCACTACAAAATTTTGGTAGCAAACCAAATAGCTGCCAATTTTCGATGGCGTTAACAATATTTGGTTTTGTTACATATTATATATATACATATATATGTGTGTGTACATATATACATATACATATATATATATATGTATGTAAACACACATATTTACATACATACATACATACATACATACATACATACATACTAGCTGATTTTTTTTTGTGCAATTGTGATACATATGTTTACATTTGAAAATACAGCTATATTTCTTCGTCGGTTCTTCATCTGTTTCGTGGGTAACCCTTCAAAACCCTTGTCCCATCTAGTAGATTAAATTTCATATGAATTAATTTGGTAGTTACGGCATAATTATCCTTGTAGTTCATGTTGGCTTATGTTTAGGGTTTATGGAATTATTAGGTTGTGCGCAGATTAGATCAGATCAATTTTTGGGGTATCTACGCCATGTTTCATATCTTTGCCCTATTATGAATAATGAGGTAATTGTTTAAGTTTTCCATAGAGCACAAGGATAGTTTTGAAAGTTATGGCATTGGCAAGGCAACTATCCAGCTTTTGGTCGTTAGATATCATAGTTGTGTTAATTGGCATATTAGGCCCAGTAGATGCTTGAATTAAATTATGGCCAAAACTAGGAAAATTTAGATAATTTACCATAGTTTTTAGAAGTGTTATGGTTTGCCACCTTTTATGTTGTAGAAAAATGGATACGAAATTGTTAAACCTGCTGTTTAGTAAAGCAATAATTTTAACTCAAGGTTGAAAACAAGGGTTTAGACGACCTAATCAGGAAATATATAGAACTAGGAAAATATGGCAATTTTTTGTAAACCCCAGAACACATATGGTTTGCTATGTTTGGATTCCAAAATTTAAAAGACCATGTGGAGATCTACCCATATTTGTGATGAGTAATTGACTGTAGTTGAGCTTGTGGTGCACAAGTTTGAGTTTGATCAGTTTGTAAACTGGTTGTGACTAGTTGTGAATTGATCGGGACAATTTGTAAACTGGTTGGAAAAGATTATAAGCTAGTCGGAATAAATTGTGTATCATTCTGGCTGTATGCTGATTTGATTGTATATGTTGTTGGACATTACTATGTGATGGGTTTTCTTGTCTGTGATGATTACAGGACTTCGGAGCAGGTCATGGTGAGGCGGAGGAGATCGGGACTACGCTAGGAGAGCTGAGGTTCAGTCAGTCAAGGCGTCGCCAAAGATGACTAAGGCCAGGGAGTAGCTGAAAGCTAAGAAGACAAGTGGATGGTGAAAATGCTAACTCAAGCTCTACTTAGGCGGAGGAGGATCGATGGCTTGCAGGTTTGCGGGTAGGAGTAGTGGTTGAGTTAGTGGTGCCTTGAGAGGTGTGGCAAAACCCATTAATTTGTTGGGTTTTGGGTTAACCCATGTATGGTTGAGTGAGTAAATTCTAACCCTTGATAAAGTTCCTTGTGTAAGAAGGAAGTCATCCAAGGGTGGAGTTTGCTCTCAGCATGCTATAACTAAAGGGAGGAGGGGTGTCTCTTCTCTAGAAGGTTTTTGGAGATTCTGGTGCTCATTTGAGTTTTGCCTATTTTGTTGTGAGGTTTTGTAAACTTTCCGTCTAAGAAATGAAAGTTTCATTTCCCTATCCTGAATCTACTTTCAGCATTTATATTATGCTTTAAATTCAATATTTAAATTCTTGCAATTTATTTTCTGCTCATTTGGAATTACCTCTTCTCCTTCTATGTGCTTTTGGATTTTGTGCTAAAGATGAAAGATTGTTGGGTGAATTTCCTATAGATTATATCTCAATCATCTAGGCAATTTGCAACTTCTTCTTTTTAGTTTCTGTAAGAAATCGATCTATGAGCTTGGTAGAAGAAAGATCCATATAGATCACGTTCTTGTTTATTTGAAGGGTTGTTCTTTGGTGTTCTTATTTGCTGTGATATATGGGAGGTCATCTAAGATCATCCTGATCATCAATTCCCCACGAACAAGCTAAGGGTGAAGTTTGTGTCTTTAACCCGGTTTTGGTGCACCATTCTTTAAACTAGAAAAAGGTTAGAACTTTGACATCAATCCTTACGATTGAAGGTTAGAATAGGTCCCTGACATTCATAGGAATGTGCACATAAAGTTTCATGGGTTTTGGATTAGTCGATCAAAAGTTACAACGATTCTTGTTTCTGATATCGTGATGTTTTTTACTGTTTACCCTAACATTGTTCGCGGAGCACTGTTCATCCGACCAGTACGTAGTATTGTTCACCGAGCACTGTTCATCCGACTAGTGCTACCGACAAGTTCACAGCACTGTTCATTCGACCAGCTCACAGTATTGTTTACCCGAGCAGTGCTGCCGACCAGTTCACGATACTGTTCACCGAACACTGTTCATTGACCAGCGTTGATGACAAGTTCGCAGTACTGTTCATCTAGACACTATTCATCTGACTAGTGTTGCTGACCAGTGTAGTTTTTCTTGTTTATCTGAGCACTGTTCCTTTAACCTCCTAGTCGGAGGATGCAGTCGTTTGATTTGATCTTTTAGTGGTTTGATTTTTAGAGGAAAAATTTTATTTGTGATCATTCACCCCCTTTGATCGCTATTTCAGTCCTTTATAAAAATTATGGTAGTTTGATCATCAGGATAGTGCGTGGATTGTTCAGTGAAGGGATTGATTAGGTTGGGATTGCACGTAGAAGTGATGCCTATATTTTGTGTCTGTGTAATAGTGTTGCATGATTTGAGGTGGGTTTTGGCTTTGTTCAAGAGGTGTTATTTTAGGTTTGGGGCCTCGCATCGTTCCATGTCTCATCGTTAAAAAAGACAAGTGTATAGTACAACAATAGAACAGGTTGAATGTTTTTATTAATTGAATTTGATGCAATATTTACCTTCCTATTATGACATTATTATTTCTATTTACATGATGATTTTATGATAGTTACTTAATGATTACATGCCGATGGATAATGGTAAATTGTACATGATAAATGCTTAAAAGGAAATATTGCATCATGTGTATTCATATCATGGAAATAGATAGCTTGTGTGGGCATCCATCCCATGAGAGTGAGAAGAACAAGACCTACTTCGGTAGGCGTTCCATGGTAGTGGAGATTGAGTTTCCCCTTATGAAAGGGGATAAGCTTTTGAGGTCTCTACATGAAGTAGGGCGAGCTTGAGTGGACACCGATGGGCGTTACACTCCGTTATACTAGTATAAAGTAAAGAGATGATGAGTCATATGCATGTGCAGTTGTATTGCATCAGTAAGAAGAAAGAGTTAATCAAATGTGAATAATTATGATGAAATATTTAAGTTTATGTTTACTATTTTATTATGTATTTGTTAAGTCTTAGACACACACTTACTTTGTTGTTGTTTTCAGGTGATTAATGAAAGTGGCATGCATGAGATAGCGGAAGTATACACACACCAAGTGCAACAACCAATAAATTATCTCATTTATATCTTAGAGGATCAACTCATTTATTTGGAACTTGATTAGTGGACATTTCATACCTTATGGTAGCTATGTGGACCATGAATAGTATTAGTGTGTGGCATTGATGAATTTTGAATGCATTTATGGTAACAATTTATTTAATAGTATCGTTGCGAGGTAATACTCCTGGGCGTATGGTTCCAGACGTTCTTAGGCACGTGACCTCGAGCGTTTTTGGGCGCGAAGTCCCAAGATATGTGTGAATGTTTATCCTAATTTATGTTACCTTGATATGCTTGTTATATGATAGCTTGTTGTAGATTTTATTTAGAGATATGCTGTTGTAATAGTAGATAATTATAGTTTAATTTAAATTTGGAGGTGGAAAGTGTAGTGGTGACGTTCCAGATTCTTTGTTGAGCTAGGGTGTTACACGAACGTGTCCAACTCGGACGAGGATCCTCTGCCGTTACGGCTCTCTGCCGTCTGGGTCACTCTGCGTGGGTCCTCGCCACGCTTGAGGCCCACGCTGACACTTCAATGACCAGACGGCAGAGGCCGGACGGCCAAGAATCTGCTTCCGTCCAACTCAACCCTGAATGCATTAGCTAGTGTTAAGTGCAACACAATTTGGACCACCTTGGTGTAAAGTGAAAGCACTAGGTAAACCTAGTGCAAAGTGACACAACAAACAATAAACATTATGGAAAGTGTGATTTAGTCTACAATTTAGTATGTTAGGCAATAATTATACCAAAATATAAATATTATATGATAATGTATAACGGTGCATAAAATTTTATTTTCTAATAAAACGATGGGATGATTTTATTGTAAAAATAAAACTATGTTAATACGAGAATGGTTTTCCCACCTGTGTATATATAGGTACATGTATGATCATTACCATCAAATGTGCCTTGAGATTGATGCAAACATTCAAAATTTATACAAACCATTCCATTTTCAATCATTTTAACGTCTTTGTACAAATCTCCAAGCTCTTTGGAAGGCTAGGATAGTATATGTTCCTACATGTATATGTGGTTTTGTACTTTCCAATTATTACTCGTTAATTTATTTTTTTAATACGAGGGTATATTAAAATCACGTTGTGTCTTGAAGGTAGTAGTACCCAATATGACCTAGAATTAAATATATTATACAAACCTGAGAAAAAAAATGTGAATAAATATCACCAGATATGTCGTCTGATATTTGAAAATTTGTTTTTTTTTTCAAATTTAGCCAAAAGTTTTGGTATCCGCTTAAGAAGAAGATAGACACGAGTGAATCTTAGGATTCAACCCAAGCGAACAAGGACACGACACATCTTTACTATCACGCCATATAGGCCTTATGTTCCTATAGTTTAAATGGGTTTGGGTACGTGGGTACCCGAATTCGATAAGAGTGGGTATGAGTAGCACTTTAGACCCACGGGTTTACGGGTTGGGTACGACAAACTTATGTTTGCTACATCTCGTGTGGAGAAGGATGCCACCATCACTAGAAATTGTAAATGAGATTTGAGAGATTCACGTAACAGTAATATGTATAATTTGTTGCTCATGACCCATTGGGTATGGGTACCCATTGGTTTGGGTATGCATTAATGGGTTTGGGTAGACGGGACTTTGTTAGGGTTTGGGTTTGGGTTTAAGGCAATGGTACCCGGAGGTAACGATTGCCATCCCTAAGAAGGATGCCACCATCACTAGAAATTGTAAATGAGAAAAATTCACGAACAGAGATAGGCAAAGAATTTAACAGAGAGAGAAAATATTTTTGGGAAAACCAAAAAAAGAAAAAAGTACTATTTTTTTAGAAAAATATTCCTGTAAAAAAAATTTAAAAAAGAATTTAATTAAAAATGTACAAACTACAGTGCCAAAAAATTACAAATCCTTTTGAACTTTTTACAAATAAAGAATACTGTAGCTACTATAACTAAGCGCGGTGGAGACTGCAGCGTTCGTCGCCACATGACGGATGGAGCGGCTAGGCTGCGTGCTTCTCTAAGATTCCATATATAGTTAGATTTCCAATCCACATTACAAACAGTTAAGCTCATACTTGGCCAGCCCGTGACAAGTATTGACACCTTGATTTGGCCCTACGCCATAGTGCTCTTGTTAAAACAAGCACAGTACAAGCACTATAGCGTTACAGAGCTACACTGGAGACTGCGACAGTGAAGCACACGGGTTCCTCTGAGGTAACATTTTCGATGTTCTGCTGTGTACCCTGCATGCATATATGAATTCAATGAAAAGGGTTTTTTTTGTGCAGTTTCTATAGTGACAGTGACTTTAGCAGTTTCTGTAGGTCAGCATCGTCCGAATCGTTTAATAGTTTGTTGGTACAGTGCTATATTACAGTAATTGCTATAATGAAAAATCAGCATAGTATTTTTACTACAGTATTCCTAAAAGATCTAGACTGCTGGTTTTTAATCAACGATCCACACGCAACCACTTAAATTGCAAACTACACCAAATTTCTTTCCGGTTTGTAGGAGTTTTATATGGTCAACGTTGAACAGTAGAGTTGGATGCGTCCAACACAAATATGGTTAAGTTTGAAAAAGTTGATTTCACTTGTCAGAAATTAGCACCACCTCTCGTTTTTTCTTTCGAGGGTAACGCGGTGGCCACCATGTGATGCAGCTCTCGTCCCATCATCCACATTGAGACGGAGCGAGCAGCCTGCAGGCTCCTTTTATCCGCTTTGGCTTCGGAACCTCCTGTGGGTTCGGAAGTTATCAAGCAGAGACAAGCATATAGCTAGCACAACTCTCTCTCTCTCTCCCCCCTCTGCTCTGCTCTGCTCTGGAGTCTGCTCTACTCTGGAGTCTCCTCTACTCGGCGTGTGTATGTCTGTGGGGTGAATGGGGAAGAAGCTGGAGAAGATGCAGTGCGCGGCCCAGCAGCAGAAGGGGAGGCTGTACATCATTGTCGCATGCATCGCCCTGCTCATCTGCGGCTGCAAAAATCGTATGTCATTGAGCACTAAGTCCTACAATTTGTATGCACTTCCGTTACCTCATTCCTCCCCCTAGTTTAGTAACATTATTAATCAATGCTCCTGTACCTACAAACGCATGCAATTATACTCCATGTGTGAACAGTGAGTAGCTCAAATGAATGCGTGATATGCAGCGTTCATAGTAGTAGTCATTTCATTTGATTGTTAACAATGCAGCATTGGAACTGGAACACGAATGTTCAGAAGCATTCCTTGTTTCTTGAATGGATTTCTCTTGGGAAAGTGCGATACTCAGTCGGTTGTGTTGTGGGTGCTCTGTTTTCACTCTGAAACGGTGAAGTTTCGGACCTAGAGTTTTCTGAATTTTTAGTTTTCGAACCAAACGTTTTTGGTTGAATTCTTCTGAAAGTTTCGAACAGAATTTTTTTTTTGTGTTAGAGGAGAAAGAAGGGGTGTGAAAGAGGAAGAGAATGGGAGTGAAGACAGGGACACCATGAGGCAGCACTTAGATGTGTTCTCACCAAATAATTAATGAGAGTAACCTCAAATTAGCAATGCCCTAATATTTTTTGGCTCCATGTTCTTTACAATGATTTTGAGTAGTATTACCTGTATTCGTAGAGTCAAAACCTGTTTTCGACTGGAGGGGGTGACAAAGGTTATGTTACCAGCTGGAAGAAAAAAACTGTCAGTTCCAGTACAAAGCCACGGGGACTAGACCAACGATGACTGCTATTTTTAGTGTAGCGCGATCAGTTAAAAGAATAGTTGGCTACCAACCGACCGCTTTGCCCTTGGAGGCAGGGGGTTTGGGCGAACGAGCGAGTTGCTGCCGGGTTGGCGACGGGCGGGCAGCGCAGACGACGGTGGGCACTCTGCACCTAGCAATATTGCCGCCGGCCGGGCATCAGCGATCGACGGGCGTGCATGGTGAGATCAGCGGGCGGCCGGCCGGCCGGTTGCGCGGTTTCACCCGTGCGTTGGGAAATTGCGCGGCAGGCAGCCAGGCAGGGAGCGGCACACCACCAGCGAGTTTGGTGCATTCGTGCATCGCGAGCGCGCGGGCACAGGCGCACGGCACAGACGGGAGAGAAAGCAGCGGGCGCGCGCGCGCCGGTTGATCGAGCGCGTGCGCTCCTGCAGCAGATGAGCGAGCTTAGAGCAACTTCAATTCAAATCCCTATATTTTCCTCCTAAATCACTTATTTAAAGGTGGTATAAAAATTAGGAACATTCTATATCAAATTTATCTCTAACCCACACCCCTATTACTCACCCCTATTATTTATCTAAACATTATTATTACTTTGCACCCATTAAGTATTATTTTAAAATAAATAAAAAAAAGGCCAAAAAAATAGTAGAGGCAAAAAGAAAGTCTCTAGATATAGGGGTGAGAAGGTGTCTCCCTAGAATAGGGATTTCAAATAGGGGTTGAGTTGAAGCTTATATTTTTTTAATTCTCTTTATAATTTAGGATAAGAAGAGATTTAGGGAATGGGTTAGGCTTACTCTTACGAGCAAAACTGCAAGGAATCATAGCACAACCGTAGAACTTTGTGCAACACGCGGGGCTACGTACGGCGGGTGAACGTGCCGGTCCAAATCTTATACCGAGGACGTACAAGAGATCGTAACGTATAATTGCATGGCGTAACCGACACATTCGATCTTACGAATGCGTGGCCAAATTAAGGCTTTGTATATGCAGGTTAATTAGGCGGCAGAGATTCGGAATTAATATGCATGATGCTTGATGTAGGTAGTTTTATATGTCACACAGCGCTTACAATAATATATGTAGTGCTAGTTTTTCCACATAAAAGAATGAACAAAAGTATATCTAGCTAGTTCAAACTTGCATTAATTACATGATTATATTGCAGGTGAGAAACGGGATAAGAAATAGCAACTGCCAAAAAGTAAGCGCCGTATGTCCTAAATCCTCCAACCTGGATAGTGCAAAGTGAGTGCATGTAATTAACATGCATAGATGGCATGGGAGCAGGCAGATCCATAAATTTTTCCCGGTGATGTATAGGGAAAATTTGAGTGTTTTTTTAATAAATAGTACTTAAATTTTGAGTTTTTAGATATAGATCCAATAGATGAAATCAATTTGTCTTCTCTCCTCTTATTCAAGTAATATTTTATCAAGGAGCACTCAATTCCATGATATGGTTAAAAATACCTACTGAAGAGCAACTTGTACATATAGCCATCACTTACATCAAACTACGGACTGTAAAGTAATTAAATTTCATGATATGATTAAAAACTGCTCCTGTAAAACTATCTGGATGAAAGTAATTCTTGCGCCACCAATGGAGTAGAAGCTGTAGTAGACTTCTCATATCGAGTTATGAAAAATAAAAACATTATAGTATCTACACAAAAATAAACTCCTTGCACCTAATTATTCATCTCAAACTAAAATTTGGAGCAAAACCTTTCAAATAGCTAAACTTTAGAGAGTATTATGTAGTTATCATCATGGTGGCATCAAACGGTGAATAAAATACCAAATCAGTTGTTCTCTCAACTTATTCCAAATATGCATGAACTGCATAACTTCCTGAATTAGATAAAGGTTTTTTCTGTTTTCTTTCTAACCTTAAAAGCTCCTCGATCAAACGTGGCCCAAATCACACCAGACAAAATTGCACTTGTAAGCTGATAACAACGTTGTGTTGAAAAGAATCTGCAGCTCCACCTTAAAAATTCTACATATGCGAATCTTGTCGCAACGGCTTGTAGAAGACGACAGATCGTCGAAGAATTTGTCGGTGCTTGCTGACGGAATGAGCCAACACTAGAGTAGTCATCAGGTATAACACGAGCTGGAGCCGATACAAGGTCAAGGTGAGTCAAGATTGCCGAGCCGAGGATGTTGAGAATCTCTTAGGTACGACAACTTGTGTACATAGCAAGGGTTTATAAAAATCCTTGGTACACTTCCGTGTACGTGAAGCAATTGTGGCCTAGAAATCTATTTTCGTGTGCACCAAGCGAATATTGAAATAACTCGCTGTAGTCCTTCTGTGTGCGCATAGGAAAGAAAGCCAATTTTATATTTTTCTTAAACAATCGTTTTGTTGTGCGCTAGCAACCGAAGCGGAAATCATACTTCTTGCCCACGCCTGCTTTCCTCAGAACCAACGCTACGGCCAGAGGCCCAGAGCTGAGCTTAGGGGTAGAAAAAAACTCGAAACTTGCGAGTTAAATGAGTACTCGAAAACTCGGCTCGACTCAGCTCGAACTCGTTTCTTAATGAGTCGAGTCGAGCTGGGTTTTGAACTCGTTAAAAAAACGAGTTAA
Source organism: Guadua angustifolia (assembly GCA_036346375.1). NCBI lineage: Eukaryota > Viridiplantae > Streptophyta > Magnoliopsida > Poales > Poaceae > Guadua > Guadua angustifolia. The sequence continues at coordinate 33,042,021 of CM070509.1, read as the reverse complement.
ACGAGCCGAGCTAACGAGTTAATCGAGCTACATGGAAAAAAACCCTAAATCCTCTAAATGGCTAAATCCCTAAATCCCCTAACGAGTTTCCTCCCCTCCCCCCCCCGGCCCCCCACACAGCCACACTCCAATCCAGCGCACAGACCGCCCCTCCTCCTCTCCCCGACGCCCTCCCCTCCTTTGGCGAGCCGTCTCCGCCCCCCGCCAGCCTCCGGCCCTCCACACGCCGCTTCCCTCCGCTCCTCCAACGCCACCTCCCCTCCGATCATCATGCTCTCCTCCCCTCAAGTCAACTTCATTCTTGTACCCTGCTGCTCCTCGCCTCGTTGGTCTCAACTCTCGACGCATCTCTCACATCGTCATTCTCTTCGCCCGGACCTTGCAATTGCTTTCTTTTGTTGGTAAGTATCCTTACTTTCTTGGATGGATTGCTCTAAGAGTTTTGTTCTGGTTCTCGCTATCGCCTGAGCTGCTCCTTCTCTCTCCTTCTGAGGGCCTATTTGGTGGACCTTAAGATTTCAGTTTTATTTGAAATCTGAAACTTATAGACTAAAATAAAGTAAATTAAATTTATATTTTTTATTTAAAATGTAAACAAGATGATCTATCTAAACACTCTTAATGTACTCATAGCTTCAGCTTCACGAATCTGGTGAAGCTAGAATTTTCAGCTTCACCAAATTCACGAATTTGGAAAAGCTGAATCCCTGCCAAACACACCCTAAAGCTGCAGGACAACTGTTGTGTCTGTGTAGCCCACGGTCTTTACTTAGAGCAAGTATAGTAATAAAATTAACTGCTAACTCTATCTCTTATTTATATCATCTAAAGTAAGCATTAAAGCCAGTTGTACAATAGTTATCTCTAAAGGTTGGTTCTAGATATCGCGTATTAACTATCTCTTTTCTCTTGTATATAATTAATCTATTTATACTTCTGTGTAATGCTTACTACTAAATAAGAGTCAGATTACTTCTTTCTCCTTCTTTTTCACTCTTTCACATAGGATAAAATTAATATAAATATAAAAAAATAAGTTAAGGTAGCCTTATTATATACGCTCTTAGCGGTACGAACGAACGGTTCTACTCGAATAAGCTGCTCCTCGATTCGTGTGACATGGTACGACTCGTAACGAGGAGACACAACAAAGATCCACTCGCTGGTTAATCCAAAACAAAAGCAACCACTGTATTTGCTTCTTATTTCTTCTTGTTTATAGAGTATGTATACTAATAAAGACGGTAACTGTCTGTAATATATCTCGATATTATTCATAGACAGCACTAAAAATAACTCATACAATAGATTGTCTATATAGTTCTCTGTAATGGTCTCTTATCCAATTAACAAATTATCTATACAATAGTACATAAAATAGAAAACTGTCTATAAGACTGTCTGTTAAATAGTATATAGTAGTTTTCTTTCTTCTACATCATCTAATATTCTACGTGACATAGTCTTACAGAAAGCTGATATGTACTATTATACTTGCCCTTAGGGATGGTACAATGGTATAAGTCACTGTATACATTGATGGACATTGTTGCCCTTCGAAAGTTGGTCTTGCGATGACGTCTGCAGTCGGCTAGAACTAATCGAGATAATCATTAGAGCAAGTATAGTAAGAGGCTTATAGCTCGCTTATGTGGCACTTTTGCCTATGTGGAAGAGAGGGGTATCTAAACATGAGAGGAGTGGGCTCTCATGCAACAGCCCACCTCTACACGTGCTCCAAGACAAATAGAAGAAAGAGAGAAGATGTCAATCTAATAGCCAATCTTATAGCCCACCTCATTATATGAGTGTTACTAGTGATGGATCTATATGACATGGTAACATCATACAGCTAACAGTAGGCTCTATTATTAGCCTTGCTCTTAGAGGATAATACAGCTTGACCTGATCCTAGGGTTCAAAATCCTGATAAAATTTTAAAAATTTCAACTAAGATTTTAGATTTTGCTAGGCGCCGAGATTTCAAATCTCGGTAAAATAAGTAAGTTGAAAATTTCAAAATTGCTACAGTATTTTCGGTAAATCTCTAAATTTCGCCGAGAATTCGGTTTTTAACCAAAATTGGCAGAAATTGGACTGGTTTTGATGTTTTAGGACCAGATTTCACTCTAATTTTTTTGTGGAGAATTATAATGCCTTTTATACAAAAATGCATGTGATAAGTTTGCATATATATATATTATAAGGAAGTTGAAGCACAATACACTGATCTTGCAACAAAACATGCACCGTTGACTTCCATAACGCAGCCAGCAAAAAGTTGTTAGGCAAATCATCATAGAGTAGCTTCATTATTAGATGTCTATCTCTATTGCAACTCATATTTGGTTCGGAAGTCATTGAGGGACAATAATGTTCAATGTCACTATGTCAGCAGGGAGAAGCCTCATTAATTGATCTCAGTTAGTAGACAATAATAGTGATAGTACTTCCGATGATAACATTCTTCTTAATGTTTGTATTGAGTACAACCAGGAGACCATCAAGCGTGACAAGAAGTTGACAAATGTAGATAAATACTTAGTATTTTATATTCAAACAGATAGAAAATGTAGATAAATGCTGCTTGTATGATTTTTTTTCATATTTTCTCTAGCCTCAGGAGACCATTTTACCATATGTTGAAAATTGCCAAAATTTTGAAAATTTTGGCGTCAAAATTTCGGATTTCAAATTTGCTTTTTGAATTTTGTTCAAATTTCATCTAAAATTCCAATATCTCACCAAAATTTTGGATTTCAGACACCTCTGATATGTGGTCCGAAAATAAAATTTGAAACCTTGGATGATCCCTAATGGAGGTCCAACGATGGTCAGAGGGGGTGTCATTGAGTCGGACAGAGGAGTCTTAGGGCCTTTTTTGGGGACCTATAACTTTTCATGAAAAGCTGTTTTTTTGACTTTTTGAGCTGAAAAGCGGCTATAGCTTTTTATAAGTGATCGTTTAATGAATAGTTAATTTCCTTCAGCAATAAGATGCAAAAATAGGTCTAGCCTAACTTTCAACTTTTGACTTTTGTTAGTTATATATGGCTTTTAGTTTATGTCAAAATTCGCTTAAAAGCTGAGCTGTTTGAGGGGGTTTAGTGGCTTTTCAGAAGCTAAAATTGGCTTTAAGCCCACCAAAATAGGGCCTTAGATGTGTGGAATGGTGATAGCCGCACAAGTGAGAAGAGTAAGGGCACTCCCAGTGATAGCTATTTCTAAAGATGAGCCACATAGGATAAAGAGTTACGTGGAGGGGTAGTTAATGACGGAAGAGAAAGAAGTTGTATCTCATGCAAGATATAGTCTATTTGAGAGGACCAAGGAGCTAAAAAAAACTTTGCAATTGCACTTTGGATTGAACCGTTTCAAATTTACTTGTTGTGGTCTTGTATGGATCATTTGTTCCATTTGAGAGGACCAAGAAGCTAGCCACCTAGGAAAATAGGTTATAATTGATCTTTTCTCACATGCAACAATAAATGATCTTGTCGGCCCTATAGATATAATTTATACATCTATGCATTCAGTAGTTGTATCTAGGCATCCATTTAATACATTCTCTCACCTCCTAGAAAACAGCTTTAGAAACAATGCACTAGGAGTGCCCTAATAAGAGATTGCATATCTCTCCCTTATCTAAGCTCGCTAGGAATGCTACCCTCAGAGCACGCCTGTACATTAATTCCTCGAATCAGTAATCTCCACTTGTTCTTCCATTTCTTTTTTATGAAAAAGCCCTTTGTAAATCACGAAATTGCATTGAGGCCTCCTACCGGCTGTTTTGCAAAAATACCCTTGTGGTTCCGCAAATCCACACCGGAGTCCAAACCAAGTGCTTTTGCAGACTAATCTTCGTGAAACCCGACCAAACCCCTTTTGCAAAAAGGCCACGTGTTTCCTGGAAATTGCGTCCCCACTTTAGCAAAAAAAAATCTCCTATAAGTGATAAAAGGCCTGAAAATATACGAAGACATGGGTTTCGAGAATTTATGATAAGGTCCTACGCAATTCTACATGGAGGCCCTCAGGGTTCTGGGTGTGACGAGGTCCTACGTGATCCTACACGAAGGCCCTTAGGGTTCGGGGAATCTACGGAGAGGTTTTGCATCTTTAGCAATTTTACACACAGGTCCTCGTGAACCCATAAATTTACAAAGTGATCATGCGCGATTTTACACAAAAACCCCCGAAATTCCAAAAATCTGGCATATCCTGCCTGGCACGGAATAGCATGCAAACCCATCTAGTTAGGGTCTGCCTTTATCTAAGACGATCTAGATATTGTAAAATGTACTCTATTTTTTCAGGAAAAACAACTACGTGATAATTAGATAGATATTCTTTCTAAAAAATTTTAAAGTAAGGGAAATAAAGAATACATACATCGAATAAAGTTTTAATTTTCCCAATGGGCGCATACTACGAAACGAAGCATTCGATTGAATGGAATCATATCACGTTGCGAAGCAGATTGAGTGCCTGGTAACACGACTAATTTCTTCTTCTTTTTTCGGCCATAAAGGCGAATAGTGACCGTGCATGGAACAGACAAAGGAAAAGAAAGCGATCGAGTTTCAGAATCCAGATTGACCAACGTGTGCACATCCTCCTAGTTCTAGTGGAGAGCGGTCGCACGTCGACCAGCTGAAAGCTAGCATAGGAGAAGAGCTACTCTAGGACGAAAGAGAGATAAAAGAACACACACACCACCCTTTACTCCTGTAGTATGTTCCTCTCTCGAACATCATCGAGGCATTGAGGCATCACCATCGATCTGCCAATTCATGCACAGCAGGTCACCGCCCGTTCGGTGATTAATATCTCCGGAGGGCACATCGTCGTAAGCTGAATTATTCGCTTAGCTGCGTGTGTGCGTGCTAGCCTCCGGCCGGCCGGGACGCGCGTCGCGTTCATGGCTGCCGAGGAAAAAGTACGTCCGGGCGCACGACGTGGGCGATGCGTGGCCTCGGCTGCGGTTCATGGTCTCGAGGCGCCAACGTCGCCGGGAACAGGGGCTGAACTGACGGTGTGGGCCTCGTGCATGGTCGCAGGTGGCTAATTTTTTTTTTTTTTTGGGTTTTTGTTAAGTATCACCAGGATATTTTGTTCCCAAAATACATCCAAATTATTCGGTGATGAACCTACTTTGAGATTAGTGAACCTTGACAGGTTTTGTTTGGAGTATTAGGCTCTGGATCCGCAGCCGTTTTATATCATGGTTACTATTTCAAAAAAAATTTCCCACTCCTTATCCTCACGCCATTGTTCTCTATTTTTTATCTCAGAGAGAGAGAGAGAGAGAGATTGATTTGGTCGGAGAAATCGGGAGCTCCACCGCCATCCACGCACACTGGAGTGCGCTTAGCGAGCTAAAGTGAAGAGATTGCTGTTGCATCTTGTCGACGATCGGGATCGCCTGACCGCAAAAATGAAGAGGGAGTTAGTGTAAATGAGGGACCTAAGAAGCGCTTCGCTCACAGCGGCGGTCCTGAGATTTCAAGGACCCAGGACGAGATTTAAAATGGGGGCCCTTATATATATATAGGAAGCCTTTTCCGTACTCCCGGGAGTACATACTCCCACCTCTCATATACCACTTAAATCAATACTTTATACTCTTTTATCACTTTTGGTACACTTCAATAATAATTCTAAGATACTCCAATGCGACATGACTAAAAAATTTCATCGAAACCCTTTATTTTTTTGCTACATACCCTTTTCTATATGTAAAAAGGAATATATAAACAAATTATGCTATAAAGGGTGGACTTTGATGAAATTTTTCGTGGAACCCAATTTGGAGTATCTTATAGTCAGTATTAGAGTATACTCAAAAGGATAAATAGGTATAACAACATCATTTAAACGGTATATTGAAGGTGGGAGTACGTACACCCAGGAGTATGGAACCATTTTCCTATATATATATATATATATATATATATATATATATATATATATATATATATGTGTGTGTTACTAATAAACACTCAAGATGCATCCAAAAAATTATTCATATCAAGCAACAAGTAAAGCAAAACGTACATATTACAAAGATACCTTAAAAGTTTCTTCTAACATGTCTAGATCTGAAGTCATTGATGATGGTATCAATATCAATCTCATCCAATAATATCTTCTCGATGCATAAAATAGCCAAACCATTTAGCCTTTCTTGAGACATTTTGGACCTCAAATAATTCTTCAACAACTTCAACTTTGAAAAGCTTCTTTCACCGATGCCACGATGGATGAGCACGATAAATAAGATCCGATAAGCAATAGAAATATTAGGATAACAATCCACTTCTCGACATACTCAAAAATCTCCATGGCGTACATTGGTTCATCCGATAAAGTCAAGCGCATAATACTAAGCTCAAATTAGATCATTTAAATCAACATCGGATGAGCCATCAAAAGAAAGTGTTTGCAAATTTGGTGCAATGATCTCTTAGTTCAATAGTATCCAAAGACTTCAAGGTCGTCGAGCTCATCAAAAACCCAAATATACTTTTGAATGATTGGAGTTCTTCAAATCTACTTGTTAATGAACTAATTGCAATATCAACCATAACTAAAAAGTAATTAACTTCAAAAGCCTTCTCAGCTTCAAGATTTGCTTCCTCACAATCAGTTTCATCATATTGTTTCTTCCTAAAAGCACGACGCTTTACTGGAAATGATGGCTCCACACCCAATTCTGATGAAATCTCTTTGGCAATGATCAAACTAGAAGCAAACCCTTCATTTCTATAGTTCTCAAAGAAACTGATTGTATCTTCTATGTTCTTTAAGGTAGCGTCAATGCACATGGATGGTGACTGTAACTTCTTGCTCACATTGTTTACAGTAAATAAAATGTCATACCAAATAACCATGCCAAGTATAAACTCAAAGGTATCAAGCACTTCAAATAAATTTTTTGCATCACTCCTATCCTTGGGTTCAGTATCCTTATCTTTACTTAACTGAAGCAAAGCTGACCTTATCTTAGGAGCTTGAAATCTAATTGCTTTGACACTTTTGATCCGACTCTCCCAACAGTATTGCTCCATGATTTCACAGTTAAGCTTTCAACATGGCCACGCAAAACATCCCATCTTTTGGTAGAACTAGAAAACAATATATATATCCGTTGCACAATTTCAAAAAATGAAATAGCTTTGCCACAAGATTTAGCCATATCACAAAGAGTAAGATTAAGACTATGACAAGCACATGGCATAAACAAAGCTCTTGGATTTATATCAAGCAATCGTCTTTGCACCCCCTTGTTCTTTCCTTTCATGTTAGATCCATTGTCATAACCTTGACCCCTAACATCCTCAATATTTAGACCAAAGGACTTAATGGAATCAAGCAATGAATTGAAAAGCCCCTCACCAAATGTGTCATCAACCTTAATGAAACCCAAAAAATACTCTTCAATTTTGCCGCTAGACATATTAACACATCGAACCAACAAACTCATTTGTTCTTGATGACTTACATCTGGGGTACAATCAAGGATAATAGAAAAATATTTGGCCTCTTTAACAGTCTTTATGATAGATTTGGTAATGTCAGAAGCCAAAAGAGAAACCAACTCATTCTGAATTTTATGACTGAGATAATGATAATGAATCTCATTATTTCGAATGCGTCTAAGGTGATCTTGCAATACGATCTTTCTCCTTTGTGATTTGGTGCTGAAATTCTTTATCAATTGTTTCATGCTTACTGAGTCTAGCTCTCAGTTCATTCCAAGAGTTCATGTTGGTAATATGCTCCATACTAGCCTCATGTTCTTTCAGCCTCTCATTGATATGCCTCCAATCTCTAAACCCATCGTGCCCCAATGAACTCTTGCATTTTTCTGAATTAAAAATCTTACAACAAAAGCAAAACACTCTATCAACATGTTTTGAATAAACCAACCATTTTCTATCGCGAACTTCTCCATTGCTCATCTTTCTAGAGTAATGAGTATATGAAAAATGTCTCCCATTGCCATCCAAAGGAAATACAATATTTTCTTCTCTTATAGGCCCCTTCTCCACTAATATGTCCCTTGACTTGTTATCAAGATTACTCCAATTTCTTGGATCATATATATCCCCAGTAAAAACCGGTTGTTCATCAACACTAGCATTATTTGTAGGAGAAGAATTAAATATTGGCTCATGATCACTCACATTGTTATCATCCATATTCATGTCAACATTTTCTTCCGGTGTAGGGCCCTGATCTTCTGGATTAATATTAGGTTGTTCCACCACAGCAACTATAGCCAACTCATCTGCATTTCTTGAAGTCCTCGAATTATTGGTAAAGAATTTGTCCATGGCTCCTCTCTGTGATTCTACAAACTCATCTGCCCGTTTCTTCCTCTTCCTTTTCTCACTGCCGGATCGATACCTTCTAGACGACATGACTATATGTTGAAAATTAAAAATAAACAATTATTATTTGAAAGCTATCGCAAAGCTACAAAGGTACTAGATCAACTAAAAAAAATTATTACCGATTATGTAGAACTCTCAAATCCCAATATCATATATGCATCAACGCGGTCTAATCAAACGATTACAAGTGGCCTACTGCAAATTCATAAACCAAATATGAAATATCAAATTACCGATCCATCTAATTAATATGTTAAATATAATACATGTAATCACATTGTTAGGGTAACTAGCAAAATCAATATGACAATACCTAATGACTGTGGCTCACAGATGAAACGTCGGCGCGTCGGCAATTGGGATCAACGATGATGAATTGCAGATTGGCGTGGGCGACGGCGTCACCGGATTTGTCGTCTCGTCGACTCGTCGCCGCCGCCGTCTTGATCGCCTCGCGCGCCTCATGTGCGGTGCGCCAGGCGTCGCGTCGCGTTGCGAGCTTGCCGCTTCTGCGCTCGCGGCGTCGCAGCGATTCGGCGACACAGCACACCACACACGGCGTGGCGTCGCTTGCGTCGCCCGTCCCGCGGTGGCGTCCTTGGGCGATTGGCTGTCTGCGACTCGCGATCGCAAAGGCGAAGCGTCCAGGACTCCTCACGCCACGCGCCAGGCCCGTCCGTGACGTTTCGGTTTCGGCGTTTCGCTATCGCTAATCGCTAATGAGTAATCTTGATATTTCCCAGCCGGGCCCAGGACTCATGCATGTACGCAGTAGTACGCCAGGACTCCTCATGGCTCATGCATGTAACGTACACCAGGGTGGGGCCCATGGGCTGGGGGGGCCCGGAGCGGCTGCCCCGCTCGCCCCCCCCCAGGGCCGGCGCTGCTCACTCAACAATGGTGTGGACGTAGGCCGGTGCGTGGCGTCAGCGAGCAGGGACAACGGATTATACTGGTTCGAGCCCCCACGAGGGTAACAGCTCTACGTCCAGTCTTCTCCGGAGGCGAAGGAATTCACTAATTGAGAGTACAGAAGAGTGGATTACAACTCGAGCTTGAGTGCTCTGTTAGTGTTTACTGGTCTATGGCTGGTGTGTTCCTGGCCCTGTACACATGCCTTGCGAGACCTTATATCCTCCTGGACGCTGCCTGTAACGGACGGGAGAAATTCCCGGAGTGGTGGCCTCGTGCGCATTGAAGGTGGGCTGTAACCGCCCCGGATACGCCGCCCACGTCCGCCTTAATGCCATCGTGCAGGTCTTGGTAACCGCCGAGTAAACGCACGCCCCTGAGCCAAGGTCGAGGCCGAGCGGGAACGGGACCCCGCCGCCCGAGCTCAAGGTCGTGTGGGAATGAGCGCCGCTAGGTCGTGGTCGAGGGCCTTCGCTGCAATGTCTGGAGCCGAGGGCCCCTTTGACCACACGTTGACTTGTCAGAGATTTTCCCAGTCCACGTCAGCCAGCCCCCGAGGCTCAAGGTCGTGGAAGAGACCTGGATCGACCTCGAGCCTGTAGCCGCTGGGACCAGACTTCCAGATTTCTCACACCTTTGGTCGAGGTCGGGCGGAGATCACCAGAAAAAGACCTCGGCACCAGGACATCTGGCGCCCCTTGGACTTCACGACGCTGGTACGAATTCGATCGGTTAGAGGGAGTGCCTGCAACGCCTTGAGACCGCCGCCCAAACCTTAATTGCGCCTGTCAAATTGCCACCGGCACACCTTTTGAGGGACCCCAACCGATGGCGATCCGGGCCTATAAACCCAAGTCTTCTGCGACTTTCGACGAACTTCCTGATTTCCCTGCGCTCCTCGACTCCTAGCCTCTTACTCGCGCAACTCTCCCCTCCTCGACCAAGCTTGAAACCGACCGCCATGGCTAAACTCGGGAAAAACACCATGTCGTTGGCGAGGATGAGGGAGCTCGAGAGCCTGGGTCTCCTCGACCCAGCGATGTGGAGGTTGCCAGACGGCGAGACCAAACCGCACCCTAGGGACGACGAGCTCGTGTGCACCGAGCACTATGCGCTCTTCGGCCTGCGAACACCGGAGAACGACTTCATGGCGGCAGTCCTTGCCTATTGTGAAATCGAGCTCATTAACCTGGTGCCCAATTCCATCCTCTTCCTTTCTATCTTCTCCCATTTGTGCGAGGTGTTCCTTGGAATCCTCCCCACCCCCTCGCTCTTCTTTCGTTTCTTCACTTTATTCCGCTCTGGGAAGGACCCCGTGGTCGGATGCCTTTACTTCCGGCTGCGGACGGGGATCCCATGGGCCTTCCTCAAGATCCAGTCTCGGGACTCCCTCGGTCCGTGGACCGAGCGGTGGTTTTACTTGAAGAAGGGTCAGACCGGGGCGCTGTCGTTCGACGGAACTCCGATCACCGGGAAGAAGGAGACCCCGGAGCCGGACGATCTGGAGGTCGATGAAGAGGCCATCGCCGCCATACACATCAGCGCCAAGATGCGTTTTGATCGGCAAAGCGATCGCTGGACTTCCGCGGAATCGGGTTTTCCCCCTTCGGAAGAGGGAACACCCGTTCTACGAGATCATGGGGCGCGACGACATGACCCGCGAGGGCATGTCCGGTGCGTCCTCTTGCCCTGGAGACTTGTTCGCATTCGTCCTTCGGGTCTTCTTGACGATCTGTTTCCTTGCAGCACCGAAGGAATCCTGGGTCGCCGCCAAGAAGTGCTAGGGCTACATTGGTGTAGTCGTCAGCGTCCAATCAAACTCGACACCAGGGTGATTTGGTGTGGATTTGTGTTGCTTGCGCACTAGTTTGTTTGGTCACTTTCTAAGCCCCTTCTATTCTTACATTGATGGGAGAGAGAAAAAGAGGAGTGATAGGGAGTACAGTTGTTGGGGGAGGGGAGAGATTTCTGAGTATGAAAGTTCCAGATTTTTGTTAGGTTCAGACTTTGGTTATGTGATGGTAGTCAGGGGATAGTGATGAGAGATAAATGGATAGGGAAGCTAGTTTTGTACATTCTGTTGATCTCACAAAGGGTTGTATTGTGCTTTAATATGTGCTGTTTGGTTTGCTTTGCTTCCTAGTCCACTTGTGTTGACTTGTGCGTTTTTTTTGTTGTCTGAATCCAAGTATTGCAGACTATCTTCTGTTGTTGTATTAGGCTATGGATCATGCAAGATCCAATTCTTAAATACTCCACACATCAAAGCATTACCTATGGGTGGAGAGCTAAGGCATGTGGAGGCTATGTCATCGACGTACGTTTATGCCCACACCAAGGCCTAAGCGGGTGAAGTCCTCACCAAGAACGTCACTAGGGCATTGTACTCATTGGTGGGACACGTGCCAGTGCGCATAATGCTCAACTCATCGAAGCATTGCCTCTAGGAAAAGAGTTAATGCATGCGGTAGCCACACCGTTGTCACATGCTTATGCTCACCAAGGCCGGAGCTATCGAGGCGGGTGAAGTCCTCACAAGGATCATCACCAGGTGTCAAATTCCCTAGTGGGATGCACGCTTGTGCGTATAATGCTCTACTCGCTGAGCCATTGCCTTTGGATGGAGAGCTAAGTCATGCAGAGACCATGCTATCGACACATATTTATGTTCACCGAGGCTGGAGCCATCGAAGCGGATGAAATCCTCACCGAGAACAATGCTAGGGCATTGAACTCCTTGGTGGGACATGTGGTAGTGTGCGCAATGCTCCACACATCCAGGCATTGCCTCCAGACAGATAGCTGAGTCATGCAAAGACCACGTCATCGACGTTTGGAGCCATCGAAGCAGGTGGAGTCCTTACCGGGTAGAGAGCTAAGTCATATAGATGCCATGTGGTCGATGCATATTTATACCTACCAAGGCCAGAGCTGTCGAAGCGGGTGAAGTCCTCACTTGGAATGTCACTGGGGCATCAAACTCCTTGGTGGGACATGTGCCAGTGTGCATAATGCTCTACTCGTGGAGGCATTGCCTCTGGGCAGAGGGCTAAGACATGCTATGGCCACGTTGTCGACGCACACTTGTGCCTATCGAGTTGGGTGATGTCCTCACGAAGAACATCGACGGGGATTCAGACTCCCTAGTGGGACGTGCTTGTGCGTGTAATACTCTATGCATCGAGGCATTGCCTCTGGGCAGAGAGCTAAGTCATGTGGAGGCCACATCGTCGATGTATGTTTGTTTCCGCCGAGGCTAGAGCCATTGAAGCAGGTGAAATCTTCACTGGGAATGTTGCGGAGGCGTCAGACTCCTAGGTGGGATGCACACTTGTACGCAAAGGACGCTACTCACCAGAACCATCAAAGCTAGGGTCGTTGACCCCCACGTCTTTTTATTATTGTGAAGAATGGGGTTTTCAGCTGTGCATATTTTGCTTTTGCATTGTTGTTTTATACGTGACTACAGAAATTTTTATTTTTCTTTTCATCTCCTTTTTCTCTGTTTTTATTTTTTCTTATTACTTCGTAGAGAGATTTTTTTACTCCGTAGAGTTCACGAGGTTATGTCGCATATGGTTTATTTATATTTCATAGAGTACGCTGGTGGCAATTTTTTGTACTCTGTAGAGTACATTAGGTGCTCACGGTACCTCACAATATTTTATACTCCATAGAGTACACGTGGGGGTGATTTTTTTATACTTCGCACAGTACACTGGTGGCGGTTCTTTTATACTCCGTAGAGTATTCGGGGGTTCATGGGCTCTCACGATATTTTATACTCCATAGAGTATATCGGTGGCGGTTTTTTTATACTCTATAGAGTACGTCGGGGGCTCATAGCCCATGATATTTTATACTCCGTAGAGTATGCTATTGGTGATTTTTTATATTCTGTAGAGTACACCGGTGGTAGTTTTCTTTTATACTTAGTACGTTTTCTTTTGTACCCTAAATAGTACGTCTTGGCAAAGGGGTTTCCTAATTAGCCCACGGTAATGTGCAGCGTGGGAGTTGGCCCCTTTTCTTTTTCTTTTTATTGTGAGCAAGAAGCAATCCTGAATAGTAAGCATACGGCCATACGGGTATACTAATAACAAATTTAGAGCTGTGCTATATATAAAAAGTACTTCTAGAATGAAACAAGAGCACGACTTAGCATTGCACATACTACCCATAAGAACTTAAAAGATCATTAACTGAACTGGCACGAATCCTCAACCCATATCCACATAGTAGTTATGCAATAGCTTTTTTTTTAAGGTTAATTGGATATATGCCACTGTAGGAACCGCTTATTTGAGATTTGCCATCGTTCCTTTGCTTTTTCGAATGATGCCATTATGAAACCGTGCTTATTCAAAATATACCACCGCCCATTCGGACAATTTTGCCCCTCCGCCTAAAGTCTTGTCAGAATTTCTTAGAAATCTCCAAAGAAGATCTGAAGCTAAGATTTTTACCTTGGTGACCCGAGATCCTCATCTACCTCTGGTAAAAATATAAAAAATTGAAACTTTTGGAAATTCAAAAATAGAAAACAAATAAAGTTGAAAATAGCAATGTCAAAATTTTTAAAATCAAAATATAAAAGATAAAAATTTTAAAACTTTATATAAGATTAATAATACTATTTCAGATCTTGATAAAAATTTTCATAAAATATTAATACCATTTTAGCCTTAAATTAAATATAAAACAAAATAGACGGAGGGGCAAAATCGTCCGAATGAGTTGAGTCGTGTGCTCAGTTTGACCGGACGGGACACATGTCGCGAGCGGTGGCATATTTCGAATAAGCACGGTTTCATAATGGTATCGTTCGAAAAAGCAAAGAAACGATGGTAAATCTCGAATAAGCGGTTCCTACAGTGGCATATATCCGATTAACTTTTTTTTTTTAGGAAGTCACTTTATGGGCCTAACTCAGCAACGTTGCACGTAACCTTGTGTCACAGGATAGCACGAAACAACAATACCAATTAAAAACCACCGGCATGATTACCGGTTCACCTAAAAATTTAAAAAAAATGAGAAAAAGGTGAGTAGTTTACTTATACTTCAACATTTCTCTTCATGTATAGACTTCCTCATGTCTAGAATATGGAATAGAAGTATGCTGCAATTATTTTTTTAATTGCGTCAACCAAATTTTAAACTCAAGATCTCTTATCTCTGATACTATATTGAGTTACGTGTACCAGTTAGTTCACCCAAAAGCTTGAGAAATGATGGACAATTTACTTATACTTCAATAGATTCAGCCAACTTAATTAGTTCGTACAGGTGATGTCAGTGCGATTGTTAGCCTGCATGTTCCGAGATAATCCAGTGCCGAGGTAAACGAAGGAGTACACAGTATACTGTCACAATAATTTTTGCTTGTTTGAGCATGCATACAACAATTAATCCTGCCGACCGCCCACATGTAGATGGACAAGCTTAGACTCAGCTATGGAATTTGTTTTTAAATAATATATGTGTCAACGATTCGGAAACCGGTTCTTTGCCGAGCTTACTTGTTGAATGAGAGATTAACGTAGAGCCCCTTTTCCGTGGAGGGTATAGCATCCGAGGACCTGCCGAGCTAGGATTGAGGTGGTCGGGGCAACACAGCAGACAGGAGGATTTTATCCTGGTTCGGGCCTCTCGCTGGGGAGATAACAACTCTACGTCCAGCAGCTTCACTAATTCCCAAAGGCGAGTTACAAGTGCTTGCTCGGGGGCACCGGGCCTCCCTTCTCTCTCTATTTCTTACAGATGTGTTCTTCCTCTTGATTTTTCAAAGAAAAAAGTCCCCCCAACATTACCCGCGATGGGGTATTTATAGACGATTACAGCTTTACATCATTTATTACGGAGTGACGCGCCACTACTGCTCCCAGACGTGGGTGAAACTGTTCCTTTGCTTTTCGCCATACCGCAACGTGGGCGTAGTGGGCTCAGATCGTGGCCGTACGGTCCTTCAAGACGCCGAGTGATTAATGCCACGTCGCCTTCGTAGACCGTGCCTGGCTTTTCGGTTATGCCCGAGGTCACTTCCTCGAGCTTGGTCGTTGGTCGCATTTCCCCGAGCAAGCATGCTCGAGGACAAGCTTAGCCGTAGACGGGATAGGCCTACAGATCGGTCTACCCGAGGATCTTTTTTGGAGACACCGTCCAAGCGTAAGTATGGTCGCTAGCTGACTAGCCGCCGAGGTACAATGGTCGCTATAGGGAATACTCAATCCCGACAATATATTTAATAAAAAATTACAGAAATAATATGCTAAAAATAAAAATGATAGTTCTACACACCTGTCGCACATCTAATTTGCGACAGGCTCTCTGTCGCAATTTGGAAACGTATTGTATCTCGCTTAACGGTTAGCGACAGGTTCTCTGTCGCAATTCCAAATTGCGACAGAGACTTGTCGCAAATTGAATATGCGACAGGTGTGTAGAACTGTTATTTTTATTTTTGACATATTATTTCTGTAATTTTTCGTTAAATATAGATTATTTTTAAAAAAAAATTCCTTAGCTATAGGCAGGAGCATATCTGTGCACACAAATATTTGGTGAAAACGCGGTGCACACCAACTAAGATTTCAAAAATTCTGAAAAAATCATGGATGTACATATTTCATCTAATATATGATCAAATTCGTCCTGTGCTAAGAGTAATAAAGACAAACTTGATCATGAACAGAATAGTTCTGCTCATGATCAAGTTTGTTTTTTTGTAACTTCTATTATAGGACGAATTTGATCATGAAATTTTATATGTAGATGGGGTAAGCTGATATGTACATCCATGATTTTTTTCAGAATTTTTAAAACTTTTCTTAGTTGGTGTGCACCACTGCTTTTCACCAAATATTTCAAGAAGACAGTGATACGTTCCCATGCGAGACGAAATAGGGACTTGTGTGTCACCCGTCCACGCAGAGGCGGAGCTGATGGTTGGGCTAGGTGGGGCTGGAGCCCACCCGCCCCACCCAGCCAGATGGTCCAAAACTAATTAAATTGATAATTTTAAAAAATGTAAAATAAATAGTAAATAAATTCAAAAAAAAAGGAAATTTGGTCTATGGCTATATTTCAACAAGATGAAGAAGATGAACGGTTCGGATCGAACATTTTTGTCACGAATTTCGCAAAATCATCCCAAAGCACGGTAGCAAAACTCATATATATATATATATATATATATATATATTGGTTATTTGTAGCGACGTCATAGCAGGTTGTTTTTCATGCCATGATGACCTTGCCTCGCCGTAGTCACGTTTTCACGCAGACATGCAGAGCCCCCCTCTTTGAATGTTTCTGGCTCCGCCACTGCGTCCACGGGCGAGGCAGACCTTCGCTGGCCCATCAGAGCCTGCAGCATCCATGCGAGATGGGCCTACGCGAAGCCTATCTTCGAACGAGGTGGGTCTCCGTGAAGCCTGGCCATCGGCGAGGTAGGCCTTCGACGCGAAGCTCGTCTCCGATCGAGGTTCACCTTCGCTGGGTCGTCAAATCCTCCGGGCGGATGCGAAGCCCGTCGTCAATCGAGGTTGGTCTTCGCTGGTCCCTCAAAAGTCTGAAGCTTTCGCCCGCCGGTGCACGTAGCAGGACCGTCTGGGCGAATCCAGTTGCTGGAGGCCTTCGACAACTTTGGTACGCCCCAGAGCCTCGTGAAGGTGGATGCAATTTCAGGAGTGCCTGACGAGGAAGCCAAACGCAGGGGAAGCAACAGTGAAGCCTGGTATGCCGGAGCCATGGGAAGGTGGACGCAAATCCAGGTGTGCCCGACGACGAAGGCACACGCAGGGGGGCGCAGCAGCGAAGCTCGATGTGCGTAGGTCACCAGTGTGGTGATGGTTTCGAAGCCCGATGTGGTTGGTATAAGACGATGCAACGAAGCTTGACGCGAAGTTTGGATGGAGAACGACGCAAAGTAGCGTAGGCCGACTCGGAGCGAAACCAGACAAAAGCCCCGATGTGCAGACACCACGAGCGAATCCAAACAAAAGCCCATACTGACATGGCCTAGTCGTGCCTCGAGCATGGGAAACACGACACATACTTCAGTGCCCCGAGCCGTGAAGTAAACTCCTCGACTAGCTGTGGTTCACTGCGCTGTAGATCACTTGAGAGCCAAGGTAAAAAATGAGTGAGCCTCTCCCCTCGCATATCCCTTGAACTCCTTATATAGGGATGTGAGATGGCTAATTCCCATCTTATTCTCTAATAATTACAAAATAGTGAGGATAAAATGATATATTCACATATGTACAGGCTGTCCTACTCATGGGCTAGCCCTCGTTACAGAGTACGGACACATGGCAACCAAAGAAATTGGGCATCCCATTTTATAGGCTTGTGCTAAGGCCTTTTAGGCAACCTTGGCGGCCTAAGGGGTTGAGCAATCTCATAACAATTTATAGCTCATTTTTTTATTTTTGAAGAGCATAAACTAAATGAGTTGGAGATTTGGTGCTCTTTGAAACGTATAGGTCTGATAGATGTCACCATGAACAAGGTATGGAAAAACCAAGTTCTTGTGCCTTAGACCCATGTTTTGCTAGAAAGCCCACAAATAAGTGTACAGTAGATTTTTGGTTCTATTGCAATTCTCAAAAAATTTTCCAAAGTCTTGGCCAAGAGAAAATTTTTTGGTAAAACAATTGGCCAACTATTTTCAAAATAGTTTTTCAAGATAGTTTTAATATAATTTTCATGCAAAGCATTTTGGATTTGTTTTCCATGATGAAGTATCTTGAGAAATAATTTGGAAACCAATTGATATCATATAGTAGATTTGCATAAGGAAAAATATTCAAATACATTTTGGCTAAATGTAGGTCATTTTTCAAGATGCCAACTAGCGATTTTGATATGTGCACACTTAGGGTTACAAGAATACACGACAGGTATAATGCTCCCATTGATGTGATATTCCAATTTGACCTCACAAAAACCAAATCAAATAAGATAGAAACCTACAAATATCTACACAAGCAAAATAATATATTACAAGAATGTAGATAATGTCATTCACCTTAGGTCCAACGGTCGACTGTGGGCATTAAATGCACTGACAAACTAGTCGTTGCCCTAAGGCCGGCGCTACTGCCCATGCTAGGCCGGTAGTGCTTGGGCGGTAGTGCTGATCGAGCGGCAGTACTGCCTATCTAGGGTCGGTAGTGACGGCCGAGCTAGATTCAAAAACACCCCCTCTGGAAAAAGACTACCTCCCCTAGGGCGGGTACTGCCGAACTGAGCGGGTGGTAGTGCTCGGTTGGGATCTGAACCAACAGCACCCCTCTCTATAATATAAGTACCGTTCTGGGGCCAGATCGCTGACTGAGTGGCGATCAAGCACTACCATGGGCGAGGTCTTTGGTCCAGTCAGCTAAGAGAGATTTTGTTCTTTTCTTTTTGTCTCAAATAAAAATAATCATTTTATGAGCATTGATTGAACCATTTTTCACCGAAAACACATCAAACTACTAATCAAGAATCCCTCTTAATAGTACGGCATCTATTCTAGTAATCCGATGTTTCTCCAATATTCCGAGATCGGTAAAAATTAAGAAAAGGTCCTTAATTTCGTACCTTGTCTCTTTAGTTTGATGCATTTATCTTCTTTAACTTTATTTTCATGCTTCATTGTTTTTCATATCTAGGACGAACCTATTTCCAAACATACTCAAAGAAAATATTAGTCCCTTAACCGCGATTGTCATTAATTGCCAAAACCAAAATAAATTAGGCGCCTAGAAGCTTTCACATTGCCCAGGTGAGGTAGTTGTTGCCATTCAGGGCAACCTTGATAAATTCCCTCTTTGTGATGTCTCACATATCCTATTTCTATTTTTGCACAATGAATTTTACTTCTAGTAAAATCAATGTATTGCATGCTCACTTTTGAATCAGTAAAGCTTAGTCTATATCTATTCAGTAGATAATTATCTAAAAATTTTCATAATTTTTCTATCATTTTTCATGATTTTCTGCTAATTATCAAGTAATTATTAGAATTACCAATTAATAGAAAAATCAAATTTCAGCACATATAAATATGGGATAATGCTAGAAAAAATAAACCTAGAGATATGGACTTCCAATATATGCTAAGTCTACGGTTCAACAAATTTATTGAAAACCACATACCTAGAAAATGCAATTTCTGGGATTTAACATAAATTTTCAGAATCACAGATAATTCCAGAGGGAAAAAATAAATCTTTTATTTTTTCTCTCTATTTTTACGATAATTTTGAAAACCAGGCTGGACCGCACGGCCCATAGATCGCACTGATGGGTTGTCAGGCAAAATGTCAGCCCATCATCAAAGGCTATTAGCCACAAGGCCCATGGAGCAACCTGAGACAGGCGGCTAGGGTTAACCTTAGCCGTCACTCGATTTAGGACTAATTGATGATTTACTCTCATTTACTTGTGCTATTAATTATTTATCCTGTAATATCTCACTGACACGCGGACCTTGAGGCTACATATTAATGAGACAAATAGGACAAATGATCAATAACACCAACTAAGGGTCTATTTGGAGGGGTTGTAGTTAGGCTGAAAAGCTGCTTTTGGTTTATCTTCAGAAGTAATTGTATGTATTCATTGTGGCTTTTCTTGTTTTATTGTTTGGCAAATTGGCTGCTGCAGCTGTAGCTTTTAGGAGGTAACCAAAAGGAGAGGCAGTAACCTAGCCAAACACAATGGTGGACGAGTGGAGAGGTAACGTGAAGGCAGTCAGACAGGACGGCGGAGGTTGAGGAGGTGGAGTGAGCGAGATGAGAGGTGGTCAAGCGAAGCCACAGCTAAAAAGCTCTTTTCCAGCGGCTGCAGCTTTTAGAGGTGCTTCTGCTGTGGGTTAGCTTCCCAACTGTTTTGTAGCCATGTTATTTAGAAGAGCTTTTGGCCTAAAACTGAAGCATAGTTCTCCAAACAGACCCTAAAACTGGGGAATGATCCTTTGTCCCCTCGATTTACGGGCCTGGTGGCGACGCACGCGAGGAACAGGAAAAGCAGACACAGATCACGAGGCTAGGCACGAAGTCGTGGAGTGCGAGGCTTATGGCGGCGTCGGCGGCAGCCCGGAGCCCACATCGGGCGCGACAAACGGCAGCGGACTCGGTGGCGAGCGGTTCGGGCGCGGCAATTGGCGGAGGGCCCCTCGTAGCGGTCGACTACGCTCCAGGTGCGACTAACGGTGTAGGCGGTGCCTTGGGCGGCTCGCGGTGGGTGCCTCAGGCGGCGGCCGACGGGCACACGTGGCCGGGTGGCAGCGGCTCGTTGTGGGCGCCTTAGGGTGCGTGCGGCACTTCGGGGCCCCAGTCGACACGGCCGGTGTGCGGCGACCAGAGGGCGAAGACGCGGAGGCCAGCGCGCGAGGGCTTAACGGAGGTCCTCGTGGCTAGCGGCGACAGGTCTAGGCGGCACACGCTTCGGGCGCGCGGCGGGGCGCGCATAAGGAGCGGCGGAGCCGTGAGCCCAGAGGACAGCCGTGTTGCTGCGGGTGCAGTGCTTGGGCTGGGCAAACGGCCGCGCGGCTGCAGGCACGGAGCCCGGTCCCTGGTGAAGAAGCGACTGTCAGGCAGCGTTCTCGCGGCGCGCAACGGACGCGAAGCACAGATGCCGTCATCGCTCAGTCGCAGGTGCGGACGCGGGCGTGGGCGCCGATGCAGTGTAGATCGATGCACTCAGACGATCACACTTGCCTCTGAGCGTCGTGCTCGTACTTCGAACGCCGGTGGAGCCCTGTGTGTTTTTATTCGCCTTGGTCCAGAACTACGCACAAGAACAGAACTTTGCACCATGAGGTAAACTTATACAAAGATGCAAAATTTCACGTGTTCACCGTGGGCACGTTGCCGTGGCCCATGCACATGCCCTCGACGGCAATGAAGAACCCCTTCTGGTGCTTGTAGCTGACAGGGTGGCGGAAGGTGACATGAATTGAAGACAGAGCGGACCATGCCCTTGTGTTGTGCCCAGATCACGCGTCCCTGATCTCTTCATCTCGTCAGGTGTGGCTGTTGCCGCAGCGCGGATTGGCAGCCGGCTAGTTCGATCCATATTCCTGATGATTAGTCCAGATTTATTGATGCGGTTGAACCGCTCGATCGTGCGGCCGCCCAAACGGGTCAACGTGGACTCGGCGGTGGGGCCTCAGATGAACCACATTGTTTTCTGCACCATGTTCTGCTCCATGCACTGGTTGCCAGTGCAGGCGAGCGTGATGGGGACCTCCACGGCTGGGAAGGTGTGACAGTTTAGACTTAAAAGAGCGTTTGTACTGATATCGTGTTGTAAAATGTGGTTATCTACTTTTGATTAAATATAACGTATGGCAAGAATAAATAAAGAGCACACATAACGTAGAGAAGGAAATTCTATTACCCTCTTTATTAGATTGATTCTCTTGTATAAGAAAATGATAAATATATAGTAGAAAATAATAAGAGAGATTCACATTCGTCCATATAAAAATAGAGTCCAACTAAATATAAACTTAACTCAATCTATATCTCAACACATTCGAGGAGGCATGCTTTTCCTGGTATATAACCCACTATATAGCGCCAGGGAATGCCGTGAGGAGAGGCTGTCCATGCGTCACCTTTGGCATTTTTGCGAAAAAGTCCTCTATTTCTTCAAATTACGGATAGATCCTAGAGATTATGAAGAGGTCATTTGCGATTTTTTGTGAGGGAAGATTTTTTTTCCCGAATCGCGTTTGGGTCCCTCGTGCACTATTTTACGAAAAAAGCCTCCCGTTAGATTCAAATCGCGAGCAAGCCCTTTTCTAATTTTTCAGGATAGCGAACAGGTCCAAAAACGTAATAAATAGGTCCTTACTCCTTACGTCTAGGTCCTTTCTCCGTTTTTCTCGGAAAAAATGTTTTCATCACTAGAAATATGTATGTAGCTCTATCTCTAGACTTTTTCCCCGGCTCGATTTTCCATCTCGATCTCTGATATTTTTTTAAACATGTATTATTATTCGGTGAACGCGTAGAGTGTTAGGCTCGACAACACTACAAATATGTGTAGCTCTATCTCTAGACTTTTTCTCCGGCTCGCTTTTCCATCTCGATCTCTGATATTTTTTTAAACATCTCGATCTCTGATATTTTTTTAAACATGTATTATTACTCGGTGAACACGTAGAGTGTTAGGCTCGACAAATGAAGATTGTCATCTCTGATAATTTTTCGCTGTTTTTCCTCTAAACTATTTTCCCATCTCGGTTTTCCGCCATTTTTCCTCTAGACTATTTTCCCACCTTGGTTTTCCAGCTCGGTCTCCAATATTTTCCAAATAATTCATCGAAAGAGATATTTCTACAGATCACGAACAAGTCCTTTCGCCGATTATTTTGCAAAAAATACCCTGTAATTTCGCAAATTCAGCACGAGCGCCGGTTTTTCGACATAATAGACTGGAATTACGTATTTTTTACAGAAAAATTTGGGTCCACTTTTTTCGCCGGCGCGGCATCACATACATATCTACTATATAATAGCGCCTGGGCTCGGAGGCCTCAGCGCACTGCCGTTATCACCGAGTTAATCGCGCCTGTCACCCTATGGACACCGTAATCACCTTCTCCACACAATCAATGCTTCACTTGTGCGTATACTTGCCTTAACACTTATATACATCTTTGCTACCTTACCTACATCCCGTCTCTATTTTCACATCTACATAGCACGGCGTGCAATAGCACGTTACCATATCTAGTATATTACGTGCGCCTGGAACCGGCCTGCTTGCCGCCGTCCGGAATGCTCGCGCCGGGCGCGCGCACTGCTCAATAGATCGGACGCGATAATATCTCCCGGGCTCCCGGCCACCGAATGGCGTGCGACCGAGCAACGTCGCCGAGATTGGCAGCCGCGCGCGTGGCGTAGTGGCCAGGGCCACTCGCTGCCCTACCGCGAGTCCGCGATCGATCAACAACCGGTCTATTGGGAGCATCTTTTTTCCGTCAAGCTGGTGGAGTGATCATGGCATTATAGGACTATCATTAGCTGTATCCTTACATGCTGTCAATATTCGGGGGGGCATGAAGTCTACCTGCTACATAGTTCATTAGTTCGTGTCCGGTAAATGTTCGATCAGCGTGTGCTAGTCAGGCTGTGTTGCGAAATAAGGGTAGCAAGACTGAAGCAATTTAAAAAGTTTGAGAGGTGCTTCTGTACTTTTCTTTTGATAGTTGCATAAATATTAAAGTATGAATAAATGATAGATGATGATTATTTATCTCTTCGTTTGCTTAAGATTTATACAACTTGTATTGGGAGAGAAAGTATTGAAGTATTGCTTAAAAGGTTTTCATCTACCTGAATCTAGAAAACTAGTTGTATATGATCTAAGACTAGAGATTAGAGTTTCAGCGTTGCCATTAAATGCGCCGGTGTGGCTTCTTAGGGCATCCGCAATGGTTAAAGATAATTGCTCTCTATAATAAGATCCATGTCATCTATATACCATGCTATAGTAAACCCTTTTTTTTAGATAAAGGATTAAAATCCGGCCTCTGCAATTGCACACAGCCGAGTTCTTACAAATATCATATCCGCATAGCATTATTGAAAACTAGAGACAAAGAGAGTGTAAAATTAAAAGCAAATTCTATAATTGCTTCTCCATCCATTCTTGGAAAAAATATCCAACGCCAGAACCTCTAATGCATTGCAAACCAGTTGAATGGTCTCCCTGTTGATCTCAGACTGCAATAGAGACCAAAACCGCATCAAGCATGTTCCCCTGAACGTAGCCTTTATTACTACCAGCCTGGATCGCAAAGCACTCCACCTTTTTATTGGATTGCTTAGTGATACCATCATCAGGAACCTTATCCGCAGAAGCAGTCCGGAAGCCCCCAGGGTTTCCAACACTCTGGGCGTCACCAGCAAGAACACCGTGACTATTTGAATCAGCGCGGTCCCCAAAATCTTGAACGCGAGCACGGACTCCATACCGTCCACGACCACGCCCTTGAAAACTTGGGGAACGAAGACCTCCACGAGCAGGATGAAGTTGACCACCATAGCTGCGACCATGAAATCGATCGCCACCAACAGCCGCCGCAGACCCAACCGGCCCAGCACCATTCAAATTCGAATGGATGACAAGCGAACATTCCGGGACTGACGAAACAACAGGAACCGAGCGAAGAACACACTGACATGATCTATCCATCAAATTTTGAATAGATTCTTAAAGCATCGTTGCCCAATATGCAGCACATCCGGTTGCACTTCGCCGAGACTGGACTCAGGAACAAAGGCAGCATTGCTGTAAGAGGACTTGAATTTGCCTCCGGCAACAGGGGCCGAAAATCACCGCGACAAACGCATCTTCTCCAAATTTGAAGAAGAAAAGCTAGCCAGTCGCCGCTACAACCGCCTTGCCGCGGCGGCGCGGCCACCACCACAAGACGCCCTCACGAGAGAGAGATAGATCCGACCGCCCGATCGGTCATTGCGATCGGCGGCCGATCCATGGGCGAAAGATCATGCTTTGAGACTTCAAAGAGCTAGAGATAATACCTCGCATCCTTTGGCATTTTTCGTCGTTACCCTCGAGCCGAACCTCTCGTCCTTTGCGCCGCCGCTTCCCTCGGCGATGATCGTCTCCGTCATGAATTCTGGACGAGACCCACATCCAATCTGCAGGGTGTGGGCGGGGAGCTGCCACCCGTGACGCCGCGCCATGGCGACGTTGCGCAACTGCGGCGGCGGAGGGACGGCCGCGGGATCAGCGGTGCCGCGGCCGCATCAGAGCCCCGCGGCGGAAACCCTATCGCCCGTCTCAATTACGGCCGCCAGAATCCTTGCGTTCCGTCAGCCCCTAGTCCATCCCCTTGGTGAACTCTGCTATAGTAAACCTTTGCAATGGTGAATTTATATAGATGTCTATAGCTATTTTTAATTATTAGAGTGCTCTCTCTCTTTCTTCATTTAATTAATAGACAATCTACAGGTCTATAGATAGCAGCGTTCTCTCTCTTCATTTAATTGCTTGCCACATAGGATAGATGTTGATATGGACTTCTTATAGATAGCTGACTAGGCACCATTACGGATGCCCTTAGCACATCGAGGAAGAAGACTTTGCGTGCCAATCTGTTAAACCCACAGCAAGGCTTTCTTGTCTCTCACGGAATTAGTTACTTGATTTTTTGGCTATCCCCACCCAGCACATGTGCACGTTTATTTATAACCGAAGAAGGAAGAATCAGATAAGCCAGAATTATTAATTATTCCGCAATCAAATATAACTCATGATCAACCTTGATCCTTATCGAACCAATTCCTTATTTAATTTGTATTATATTTATCTGAATTGTGCAGGCTTGATATTTCATATTCAGATAATCCGAAAGCGACTATGACTCATTCCATATTTAATCATTTCAATATATTAATTATTTTTAATAAATAAAATTTATTAACAAACCAATAGTTCTCATTCTTGTGTGTGACCCCATAGACCCATTGTGATGTTAGCAGTGTACCGAATCACCATTTGAATCAAGTCATAAGTGACTCCTAGCCGAATAAATATTATTTATACGATAAACCATTAATGAATATATGTTTGATCCTTTTGTCACTTTTAGATATCAAGATTAAACCCAAGACGAGATATGTGTCGTCCTTATGCTATTTAATCCATTGTTTTTCAAATCTCCAAAACTAGACCAAATAGTTAAGCGGTTGACACCTCAACCCGCTCGGACATGACCATGCATATTATTTAGTCTATCTTCTTTGAGTGCCATTAAGATATCTTTGTCCTCATATAACGAGAATAAAATTTCAAATTAACCACACACATCCCCCTAATGTTTCAACACATTCTCGAGTGTAATTAATATATCTAAGTTGATTTTTAAAATGGATGTATTGTGGTGTAATCTGTGCTTGTGTTGTGATATAATCTGAGTTGATTTGTGATAGTATATATGTACTTGTGGATGTGTAATTTATAATATGCTTGTTTGAGAGAGCATGGCCAATATTTCCTGAGGTTAGCCAATAAAAAAAACTTCAACAATATAAAATAATATCACACGCGGTTCCTTAGAAAAAAAACGTTTGTGATACATCTTGATGGGGACGGCGATCCCGATCTTTCGGTGAGATGATGATACGTCGATTTGAGGGTGTTGATGGCTCCGAATTTAGGGCTTCCAACCAACAAGTCAGGAGCTTCACAATCGCAATGCCAATCCACACAGATACAAGATCCAAACGATCGATTGTTCCTGCAAGAAATCGAGAACCCGCAAGAACAAAGTATGAAGCAATCTGAAAATATGGTATTGAGATCAAAAGAAACAAGTTGAGGTTCTGTTTCTCGGCTCGGGCGGTCTAGTCGACACGCGCAAACACGAGGAGGGACGCACACGGGGTTTACCAAACACAACAAAACCTAAACGAAAAAGAACAGCGGCGGCCACATATATAGCGGCGGCCAGGAGGTGTAGGGCAGCCAAAACAGCGGTGCCCACCAAAACCCTAAGATACATGGGCCTTGGGCCCAAAGGAAAGGTGGCGCAGCACTTGGGATTTCTGTTCCGTGAGATTGTTTTGTGATTTCCCATCGCTCCAGGAGGAATTTGGCCGTGGGACCAGATTCATTGGAAAGGTTATCTCAATACCTTTCAAACGGATGGTCGCACACTGAAAACAGAGTCCGGGAGCCCAAGTTATGTCCGTTTGAAGTACTGCTGCTCCTGGATGGCCGAACCGGACTTGTGGACGAATTGGGCTTGATCATGGGCCTTCCTTGGTGCGTGGGCTGTCCTCGGTGGATGATCTTGACGTGCTGGTCCAGCAAAGGTGGGTGGAAAGGCCTTGCTTCCGGATTAAGCCCTCCAAGCGTCGTAGATGAAGTAGCGGCCAAAACAGCGACGGTCGGGGACGAAATAGTGGTTGTAGGGGAAGAAGGGGCAGCGGTTGTATCCTTGGTTGTGATGTCCTCATCACATCTCAAATCACAGACAGCTTGAGCTATGAACCGTCAATGATGTGTCACAGACACATGCTTACAGATGGTTCAAAAAAATATCTGTGATAACCTTTTCTGTAGTAATGCCTATACAGATACACAATTTGAAATCATAAAAAAAAATAACCGAAGAAATCTAGCTAGTATAATTCAGCCACATTTTGGCTCCACAAACATGGACTTGACTGTCTGGTGGATTTGTGAGATTCAGCTATAAGGTAATGCAACACATGGACTGCATGCACTCTAGCCTACAGCTAGCACATGCCACCAATGGTACTCATACATAGTCTGAAACTGCACTAGCTAGCCAGCTAGGCATAAAATGTTCTCCAGCCCGCTTTAGCAACATGCCAACATCCATACAAAATTGGACCAGAATTTGAATAACTAAATTAAAGTGAACTGAAAATTGCATCTTATCAAGCAGGATGTCTTTTGTTTTAGACAGTAGCAAGAGCCGGGTGTTTCTTCTTTATTTTTTTTAGAGTAGCTAGGGAGTAGGGATCGACATGCATGCAGTTGATTTGTGTTTACACTAGCATGGAAAAAGTTTTTTACTAAAACAAAAAATATAACTGGATGATGTCGCGTTATACACATATATGTGGAATTGCAATATACTTTCTTAATAACCCATTTTACAACATTTCTTCAAACTGAAGCAAGAACAACTAAACTAAAAAAACATTAGAACAAGATGTTAAATTAATTTGACTATAGGCTAACTAGCTTTGCAAGTACAATTGCAAAGTCCACTACTAGCTAATAGTAAGTTAAAAGCCAGCTTATATAATAATTATCTATAAATGTTGTCTATAGATATTGTGCAATAAATATCTCTTCTTTCTTGTATATAAATAATCTACCTATGCTCTCATGTAAAGCTAACTACTAAATAAGAGTCAGTTCTCTTATCTCTTTTTTTCTCATTCTTCTACATAGGCCAAAGCTGATGTATACAAGCTAAGAACCAGCTGAGATAGCTTTATTATACATGCCCTAACTAACCCATTAATCCCTTTTACTTCGCTTGAAGCAGCCATAAATACACCTTATCAATGTTTTTGCCAGTTCCTCCAAATGGGATCCTTGGCCTGGCCCTTCTCACTTAAACTAACCGTTTTTTGCGTAAAGCTACAAATGCAATCTGCCTTTGGGGTTGGGGTGGGGGGGGGGCGTTCTGAAAATCCCTAGCCAGCTAGAAACTTTTGACAGAAGGTCACCAAAGCAAAAGTGGCCCAAGCATGATGCATCAGAAAAGATGGCCACAAATTAACCTGTCGCTAGCGCAGCCGGTCCTGTTGTAGTACTGCGGCATCTTAGCTGGAGTAGGATAGATATCAGCTAGCATCAAGAATTCAAGATCCATCTTTTTGTTGGCACAGGATCAGATGACAATATACACACGCTGACACGCACGCACGTGAGAGTGGATACATACTGCACAATCGCCTGCGGGAGAACACGAACAAGCACTCAATCACACGCAGGTTTTTTTCGACGCGAAACAGCCGGTGTCTTCTCTCTGTATTCTCTGATGCGAAGAGGACGTACTCAACTAACTTCTAAATACAATGTAACTAGTAAAACATACACACGCACAGCAGAGGCAACAGCCGATTCGTTTTCTAAGCAACTATATCGACTCACCCATACCCCACACAAATCAGATCATGGGCCAAAAGCAGCTACATGCAAACACACGGTGCACGTCCAAACACTTATGCCCTGTTTGGATAAGTTGTAATTTTTTAAGAAGGTTTAAGATTTAGTCTAAATTTGAATTAGATCCAAAAACATTATAATGAAATACCTTTAATCCAAACACCAACCAAGAGTGACGTGGAAAAAACAATATTAACTTCAATGCTTTTCACCTCACCACAACATCGGCGTGTTCAGAGTCGGAGTCAAGATTTCGAGTTAAGGGGGTCACGTGGACCAACAAAAAATTATTATAGTACACAATTACTCTTTAAGTATATAAAACTTGAAAATTTAAGTATATACACAATTACTAATCACTAGCTAATAAATGTAAGTATACACACAACCAACCAAAACTTGGTTGGGGGAGGGGGGCACGGGACCAACAAAAACTTGAAAATTCAAGCATACACACAATTATCAATTACTAGCTAATAAATTTTATTTTCGTTGAGAGGGGGGCCCTGTGAAGCAGCATATATAGCCAGCCTTGTACCGCCCCAGATCTGATAAATTAGTCTCTAAGCTAAGCTAGCCACCCAGAGAGCTCATAGCAGCAAAACGACATGGCGGAGACGAAGGAGAGTTCGAATCTGGGGAGGCTGCGCGGCGCGGCCAAGCAGCAGAAGGGAAAGCTGTACATCATCAAGATATGCATCGCGATGCTCATCTGCGGCAGCCCAAAGTGTGTATGCATCATGCACTAGCTCCATTCCTCACCCCATTAATTATTGCCATGGAGCTCTCTCTCTCTCTCTCTCTCTCTGCGTGTGTCTGTATATAGACCCAGGCTGGTTGCAGCTTATGCTTCTGCTTAATTAATAGATGTGGCATATATACATATGCTCTGTATTCTAGATATAATCTGCAAATGCTAAAGTTCAATTACACGAAAGTTCTAATCCGCAGCTAAAATGTATATCGATTATGTATAGTTTTCAAGTGTATTAATATGTATGCAGCCAGCCTGTTTTAGCTTGTATGAATTAATTATACTCCTCCCGTACAGGTCAGATATTTAATTACTTGCGTAAATCTAATGATCCCTAGAACTTTAGCTATACGTACAATATGCCTATCTCCTCAATTGCCTCGTGTTTCTTTGGATCCAATTATCTTATATATTTTCGGCAACACCTTGAAATGTTCCTATACAAGATGAAAATTCTTCAGTAGCCCTAAAGAATTCAAATTAGTAGATATATATAATCAGAAGTGGAAACGGTCGATCTGATGCAGTAGTAGCTAGTTGTCTATTTCTTTCCAATAATCTATTGATTGACCTTTGCATTGTTTGGCCTTTTCCAATATTGAGTAGCGTGCATCCATATATGCATGTTCTATCGTGTGTTCTTCCTCCATTAATTAGTATCTGTGTGGTTGGAATCAATAATAAACTGGGCATCCTTTTAACAGAATAGAGATATACCTTAATTTGTGTTGCCATATGTGCAGACATTTATATGGAGACAATTAAATAATCTATATTTTTTATATCATATAAGTTATATTGAGGAATGCTTGAAGCCGAAATCATAATTTATCTGCTCATACAATTTTAATATTTTCAAAAACTATTTTTCCATTAATCACATAGGCTAACTAATTCGACTTAATTCAAGGAGTTTTGGAAGATTATTTTTCTGAAACTCACTTTGGATTAATTATTCTTATATATACATCGATGGATCAATAGTGCTATCTTAATTTAGGGCATGTTTGTTTTTGCTTTTAATTTTGGATTCTAGCCTCAAAAGCAGAATGAAAAACAAACACTCCGATTTTAAAATTCGATTCTCACAATCCAGGCCACCCATATACGCTAGAATTCACAATCCACTTCATATGTGCTTTTAGATTCTAAGTTTTGGAGAATCAGATTCTCTACAACCACAATCCAGAATTAGCTTTTAGAGATTCCAAAGCTAAAACAAACAAACCGCCTTGTCTCCTATCATGAATGAACCTTCCAAGTAAGACCTTTCTTTTTTGTCAACACTTTGTTTGTAATATATTAAAAGTCAGCTAAATATATATGCAATATTAATAGCGTTCTGATATGCACTAAATATATTTGTGTGTGGTTAAGTGGCCTGCCAACTTCAAAGTTTCTAGTTATCAATCTTTTCAACTGTGATTGACCGCCCCGACCTTGGTAACAAATAAGATAAGTGCCATGCATGCATGCATGCATCTGAAATGTTAATTCTTTGCTAGCTAGATGCATGCTTTTACAATAAGAAGACTGTTCTGTGCAGGATTATGGATTCCGATCGTACAGCACGTCTACAATTTAAGGGGCGTGAATCTATATTATTGAATAAGTAGTAATTAGACATGACATTGATCACTCGCAAAATTCAGTTCTATTTATTGAATGAATAAAGTCCACACTATCGAATATCGATCATAAGGAGTTGTGTGGTAATTTAATTCTGCACTTGAGGTTTTAAATCATTGAATCAGGCCATTGGACATGACAATATCCTAATTTGACATCAGAAAAGAAGCCAAGATACATCAAACATAACATATATACGATCATAACACGCTCAACTAGCTAGGATGTTCTCCAGTTAGCAAAGGTTTGTCTGGATTGTTGAGATAATCCATATTTGGATCACCATCACGACAGCCAATGACAATTGGCGGTGGACCGATGGTGATTAGGGTTACGCTGTAGATCTTCCTCACCGCCAGCCGATATGACAATTGAGATAGGACACGCGGAGTAGTTGACAAACATGGATCATCACATGATCGACGGCGAGCTTGCTAGCTAGCTATGGATAGTCATGCAAGGCATTGCATTTATTGGCAGTGCCGTGAGACATATATAGGAGCAGATGGTAAATAATATTGAGTTAAACTCAGGCTCCCGGCCATCAAATCATGACCTAATTAAACTTGTTTAGGTTTGAAAGTACGCATTAATTGCAATTGTTTTTCGAATACATGGGGTTAGAGAACTACATACTAAGGTATCATCTTTAGCTTCAGAAATATACTAGTAAACACATCGATCGAAAGCTTGAGTCGTTGGAGAATTCTACTACACTTTGTCAATAATCAGGATTGGTCAAAACCAAAGTGGCAATGCAAAGAAAAGGTTGGACATGGGATGCCTTCACCCCAATTGACAGACTGTAATTAAACATTATAGAATATTTTGTCAAAAATAATTCTCAATGTACAATGGCCCAAGTTAAAAGCAATAAATGCATGGATTTTGCAAATTAATTTGTTCCTCAATCAGTCGCTGACCCATGACCGAGAAACACGCGCGTCAACATCTCACGCTGTTGCACAACTACTAATTCGACTAATCAATGGCTTACCCAAAGAGGAACTAAGTTGAGGATCTCCTGGTCTCCATATATAGCAACAGAAGGGTACATGCAGTGAGACAACAGAAGGGACGCATTGTATGCTTTCCGTCGATCGGTTTTGCACTTTTTTATATGATTTTATTTTCTTAACTTTTTTTTAAAAAATAAAAATTCTTATTTGGTTTGAATCTAGCCTAGAAATATTTATACATATACATATTTATATTGCACACAGTTCTAATTAATTATATAGGCAACCATTCACAAATAATAACGTATTTAGGTGGAGTTACGAGTTGATACTTAGTTTGGATTTATAAACCAGTTGAATCGTAATTCTCAAATTTTATAAAGAGAGTACTATGTTTCCATTTTGTCAGCTAAAATTGTTTCTCAGCTATTATCCTGCATTGCACTACAGACATATTTTATGTAATGAAATAGTTTGCAGGATCCAATTAATGTTATAAGGTCAGTCATTGCTGCAGTTCCAATGCAGACCAATGCGAACAATTTTCTTGAGGAAGCCAATGTGAACAATTAATATATGCATCATGGCTGTAAACCGTCCATATTCGCTTGATTGGAACACGAAGCTTAAGACGGAATGGAGAGGAGAGAGAGAGAGAATAAACGATCAATAGTAGAAGTGATAGAAAGGGGAGAAATGAAATGAAAGTGATGTGACAGCGTATAATTGGTGGTAGTAATTACATATCATAGTCAATAAGTAACGACAAAGAACTGTACTGTAAGAGCTGCTTGCTACATATTTAGCAGACCATCATGACCAAAAGCTGAGTTGATAGGAACAATTAATCATGCGATCTCGTGAAAAATTAATCTAGCCAAGCAACCGATGTAAACCTAGACTAAAGGTGGTCGGGCCAAGCCGGCCCGGCACGGGTTTATCATGCTTTGGCTCTAAACCGTGCAGAGCCGTGATGGCCTATCGTGCTCGTCGTGCTAGGCCGATGTCGGCGTATTCCGCCTGACAGGCTCGGGATCTACAGACCGGGTTTTGGTTCGATAGGAGGGTGTCTTCGTGGCTGGCTAACCTTAGCGAGGGGAAACCCTAGAGATTCCCGCGCGGCAGATTTTGGCGTCTATGAACTATGGAACACACGGAGATTTTTCCCAGGTTCAGGCCCCCTTTGCCTTGGGTAATAGCCTTACTTCCTGTTAGATTGTTTAGAGAGTGTGCAAAGCTAGTACAAAGCTCTCAGGTTACAAGTTCTCTCTTAGACTATGCTGCGGAGCCTTTGCTTGCTCGAATGCAACACCACTCAAAATGCTCGACCCCCTTCCCTATGCACCCAGAGGCCCTTATATAGGCCAGGCTAACGGGAGTAGGTAAAAGGAGGGTCATCATGCTGATCCTTATACATTTAATACGCCTTCCCGTGCTGTCCCGTTGCTGCAGCCTCATTAAATGCCGACGCATGGCTCCGCCTGGTCTGCCCGGGATGGGATCCCTCTTTGACAGGTAGGTGAGAAGCGTCAGAGGAATGGGCTCGCAGTAGAAACCCTCGCAGTGATAGATCTGACACCGTAGGCCTGCCGTCTGCACGCGATGACGATAGGGAAGGAGACTTGAGGTGAAGCCATTGAACCCACCTTTTGCTCGGTGGCGGGCGGCGGGTGTGCTCGCCCACCCAATCGCTAGGCCGCCACGTGGACTGGACGCCGGGCGAGCAGGGCGTTCTCGCCCACCTGCTCGCCGGGCGCCACGTGGACGACGCCGTGGCCGGCGGTGTGCTTTCGCCGCCGCCGCCAAAGCCGCCATGTGGACTAGACGCTGGCGGCGGCGTTCTTGCCCACTTGCTCGCCGGGCGCCACGTGGGCGACGCGCCGGCGGGCGTGCTTTCGCCGCCGCGCCGCCAAAGCCGCCACGTGGGTGGGCGCCGGCGGCGGCGTTCGCCACTGCCGCCCGCACGCCACGTGGACCAACACATGGTGGGCGGCGTGCTCGCCACCGCTACGGGCGCCACGTGGCCGACGCCTTGCCGGCGGGTCGTGCTTTCGCCGCCGCCGCCAAAGCCGCCACGTGGACTAGGCGCCGGGCGCAGTATGCGCCGCCACTGCCGCCCGCGACGCCACGTGGACAAACACATGGTGGGCAGGGCGTGCTCGCCCACCTGCCCGCCAAGCCGCCACGTGGGCCACGCACGCTTTTGTACGGCGGAGAGGGTACCCTGGCGCAAAGTACGCCGACAGCCGAGTTGATCCAGCTTGCCTTCGGCGAGTCCAGGCATGGCCCATTTGCACTTCATGCCTGCTTCGTGCCGTACCAATCCAAATTCGACCCATTTATACTATTGCTATTAGAGAAAATGATTACAGATTGATTTCTTTCTTTATCTATCTAGGACTTCCTTTTTCTCCAGTCGAGATAGGATCCTATTATGTTTATTCTTCTCAATTTCCTTGATTCGGTTGCTCCTTCCAGTCACATGCATGCAGTCATACATTTACTCTTTGATTTGCTCACCCACACATACAACGCATACATGTATTCGCTTTCTTTTCTTTAATCCATCCAGAGTTTTCCTTTTTTACTCCTTGATTTGCTCACCCACACATACAACGCAGGCACACACGGACTATTTCGGGCCGTGCCGGCCCAAGCACGGCCCGGATTGCCGGGCCAGGCCAGGCCGCCCATCGTGCCCAATTGGCAGGCCCGGCACTGCCCGGACAACCGTGTCGTGTCAGCTCAGCTCGTTTAGAACAGTTTCGTGCAGGGCCGTGGGTCGGACTGGGTCGGACGTACCTCGTGCTGGTCTAAAATGGTCCAGTCCAGTGCCCACCTCTAACCTAGACATGTTATTTGTCATTGCATGCAACTATGTATTTTCCAATGACCATCCCTTCTTACCTACACTAATATTGTGTTACATTTGCAGGTCGGAGATGAAGAATAAAGAACATCGAAACTAGCTATCATTACCCTGTCGATCTTATTTCTCAAGGTTGGGTGTAAACTTCGACATATCACATATATATATACGAGTGGACAAAGGGCACAAGCTACACAACCTGTTGTTAACACGATGCATGGGGCATGTCTTCCTTCAGCTGATCACTTGTACATG
This sequence comes from Guadua angustifolia, assembly GCA_036346375.1. Classification (NCBI taxonomy): domain Eukaryota; kingdom Viridiplantae; phylum Streptophyta; class Magnoliopsida; order Poales; family Poaceae; genus Guadua; species Guadua angustifolia. Next base: position 33,006,555 of record CM070509.1, on the reverse strand, counting down.
GGGACCTTGATTGTCATACAGTAGAGGTCCAATCGAGCATAGATCGAGACGATTTGGAGCGATTTGTCGAGCCGAAGCCTTTTTTTACAGCCATATAAGTATGCCTAGCTTGTTTAGAAAATTTCTCTAATTTATTAATAATAGCTCCATGAGTAAAGTACATGAGTGAAGTACATGAGTACTTAACTTTTACATTAAAGATTATAGATCACGAATATGTAACCATCATGTTCTTGGGTTGATGAATGTGTTGGACTTCTTTATCTTTCTCGCCATTGACTCTGTATCTTGCAACGGAGCTTGTTAATTTGCTAACAAACACGACAGTGGGAAGTTGATTGTCAATGATCTTCATTTATGTGTATGAACTACGCGTGGTAACGGTGTTGTTCATTGGAAAAAAATCATAGGTGATTTATTTGCACCCTTTTGATCTGGTGTTGATTTTTGGCTTAGGCATTGTTGTCCACATGTGTCGGTGGGATAAAACCTGTCATGGGTAAATAAAATCAATCTAAGAACTCACTGGAGAAGAACAAAACTAGATAATTTAATTAAAAAGTAAAAATTAAAAGGCTAATGAAATTTAAAATTAATTTTGGAAAATCGGTGGGTGTCACCCACTCAATGCCAGCAGAAACACTGGAAGAGAAGAGAGAGAGGGTCACCAACGGACGGACGATAGAGGTGCGGCGGCGGCTTGAGCTTTGTACGTACTACTAAGCTGCTTCTTCGATTTCGTTGTGAACCGCACGTGATCGCTTGACGGCCGCTTTCTTCTGGCCTGGATGCGTGTTAGTAATTGTTTGGTTCGTGGCTCGGAGGCGCGCGGCAATAGAGGCATCTGGCAGGGTTCCAAATTAAGGGGCCTGGGAAATTGGGACGATGGCAGATGATATCGGCGATCGCGGTTCAGACTACCCGAGAATCGGGTCCGCTGATAGCAATATCGATATCGTGATAATCGATCATATCAAAATTTGTAGAAATAAAAAAAATTAGATCAAATAACGGTAGAAATTAAAAGATTTCGAGATCAAACTTTTTATTGTAAAAATTTAAAAATCGATTTTCACCGATAATCGTTCGATATGTCTCAATAATCTACCGAAATTTTGTGAGAGATTTTTTGGACTTGTGTTCTTCGGTGGTCAATTTTGTGAGCAATTTTCGCTCGATATTCATCGAAAATCATGTGATATTCATTGATTATCGCGTTATGTCACATAAATTTTTTTGAATTTTGAATTTAACAAATTTACTGATCAATATTGTATATCGTACTAACTCGATATAGCCAATAATCGTGATATTCAAACGATTATCGACGATATTGAGAACCCTGGTGTCAGTGATATGATAGGGCATGCGTAATGCTTCTCTATGAGAGTGCACTCGGGATACATGTTGACGTGTCGCTACTCTGTCCGCCACGGGGGCAGGGGGATATCCCGAGAGTGCACTCAGGTACAGTTTATTTTTTCCGAAAGTACACTCGGTGTAGGTAATTTTTTCCGAGAAAATAACACCGAGTGTGCCCACTCGGGATAGGGCGGGATAGGGTATCCCGAGTGTTTTGTGCCCTATCCCGAGTGTGGAAAACACTCGGGCAAATCTATAACCTTGTAGTGAGAGAATTAAAGGCAAGTACTAAATCATGTTACAGGAGTACGTAGAAAAATATTGTACCTACTAGAATTGGTATGTATATATCTGCATTTGCCATCCAGATGGGTCGTCTGTATGTAATTGGACAATGCATGCAGCTGCTATAATGGCCATGAGGACGTGTGTCGGTGTGTGTATTGCCATGCATGCACAGGCGCGGAACCTTTTCTCGTCGTATTATTTTCTAAGGACAGATCCACGTGACATCGTGAGGGGGCGCGCGTGGACGTGGGCCATCAAACGCTAGCTTTTCATTCTTCTGTGATTTTTCTCCTTTATACTGTAAAGGCAGGCTTTGTCGGATCGGGATTGCACGTACCTACGAATGTTTTCTTGTTATAGCAGGATTGGGATTCTAGCTACTAACTCTTGATTCTTAAAACCATAGGTTTTTTGTCACTATTTTTTATATGTGGTACACTCTGATTTAGATACTACATATGATATATAATGGAAGTACAATACTTAATTTGTGATCTTACGCTTATGTATAATCCTCTGTACGATATAGATTGGTCGCTAGCTAGTCTACAATAAACTTTTTACAACTTTTAACCTAGTGTGTATATATGGTGGCACTATTCTGTGTCGGTGTGTAGCGCTACCTATTCTATGCGTGAGCTATAAATCCCTTCACGCTAGTCGTAACCCGGTCGTAACTCGACAACATGCAAAACTAAGGCACAAACGTGTTCAAACCATTCACGTAAGCCAATCAATAACGTCTACTATACAACAAACAGTAAATGACTAATAAATACTATTTGTTTCTACATGAGTCTCTCTTGTTTTATTTGCACATAACTTTCAAAGGAGAATAATTTTGGTCTTCAAATTTTACAAAGATATAGAATCTCACCTCCCTTGTGTATGGTAATTTTTTGAGAATTTTTTTAAAATATGTACATATGGTTTTCATGAATAAGAATATAGTTCTGTTTATCGGACCTGTAGTAAAATATTTGAAAAATTCTTAAAAAATTACCACACATAGGGAAGGTGAGTTTTTATAATTTTGTAAATTTTAAAGACCAAACTCAATCGCATTTGATAGATATGAAAATGGCAAAGTGCTAAACAGCAGGATATACTATCTTTTACTATCAACAAAATAATATTTTATTATAAAATATTCTCAAAAAGTTACCACACATAGGGGAAGTGAGCTTCTACAATTCTGTAAAATTTGAAGACCAAACTCAATCGTATTTAAAAGATATAAAAATAACAAAGTGATGAACAACAGGATAAATGTCTTTTATTGTCAAGAAAATAACATTTTATTGTATATTACTTAAGGTGTTCCTATATAAAGCAGTCTTATAGTGTAAAATATATTAAAATCATATGTAAAAGTTTTCAAAAAATTATTATTTGTACGGTAGGTGAGCTTCTACAGACCTACAAAATTTAAAAACCAAACTCAATAGCATTTGAAAGATATAAAATTGACAACACACTAAACAGTGAAAAATTACTAATCAGCTAAATTTGTCTTTTTCATATCTTTTAGTTGATATTGATTTTAGTCTTTAAATTTTACAAGATTGTATAATCTCACCTCCCCTATATATGATATGTTTTTGAGAATTTTTGAAAATATGTACATATAGGTTTTATGAATAAGAATTTTGTTCTATTTATCGGACCTATAGTAAAATATTTAAAAAATTCTCAAAAATTATCACATGTAGGAGAGGTAAGCTTCTACAACCATGTAAAATTTGAATACCAAAGTCAATCACATTTGAAAGATATAAAATTAACAAAGTGCTAAACAGCAAGATATACTCTCTTTTACTGTTAAGAAAATAACATTTTACTGTGAAAAATTTTCAAAAAATTACCACACATAAGGGATGTGAGATTCTACAACACTATAAAATTTGAAGACCAAACTCAATCGCATTTGAAATGTATAAAAATACCAAAATACCAAATAGTAGGATATATTGTCTTTTATCGTAAAAAAACAACATTTTATTTTTCTATTACTCAATGTGTTACTATGTCCTGTATAAAACAACCTTATAGTATAAAATATATGAAAATTGTATGTACAAGTTTTTAAAAATTCTCAAAAAATTATCATATATATGGGAGTTAGTTTCTACAATCTTACAAAATTTGAAGACCAAACTTGAAAAATATAAAATTGACAAAATACTAAATAGTGCAAAACCACTAGTCAGCCAAATTTCTCTTTTTAATATCTTTCAGCTGATACTGATTTTAGTCTCTAAATTTTATAGGTTGTATAATCTCATCTTCCCTATGTATGATAATTTTTTGAGAACTTTTTAAAACCTGTACATATGGTTTTCATAAATAAGAATTTAGTTCTCTTTGTCGGACTTGTAGTAAAATATTTGAAAATTTCTAAAAAAATAACCACATATAGGGGGATGTGAGTTTCTACAACCCTATAAATTTTAAGACTAAACTCAATCATATTTGAAAGATATGAAATTGACAAAGTGCTAAATAGTAGGATATGTTGTCTTTTATTGTCAAGAAAATAACATTTTATTGTTTGTTACTCAAGATGTTACGGTATCATATGTAAAGCTATTGTGTAATACTTTGTTTTAATACGGTAACATCTGATGTAATAATTCAAAACATGTCATTTGTTTGAATAGTAAACGTAATATATCCAAAGGTTTTCTAATGTTCATAAAAATACATGTACATATTTTCAAAATTCTCAAAAATTATCATACATAGAGAATGTGAGATTCTACTATTCTAAAAAATTTGAAGGCCAAAATCATTTTCATTTGAAAGTTATAACTAAATAAAAAAAGGATTCATGTACAAACAAGAAGTATCATTTATTAGTTATTTACTAGTTGGGATACAGTTTGTATTTTGCCATGTAGCAGATAGTTACTGGGATAGTTTCTTACATTAAGTGCTGTGATAACTGGCTTGGTTGGTATGCGTTAAATGATTAGAGAGTAGAATAGGTTATTCTACATGCAGCTATATATATATATATATATATATAGGAAGCCTTTTATGTACTCCTGGGGGTACATACTCTCACCTCTAATGTACCACTAAAATGAATGCTTTATACTCCTTTATTACTTTCGGTATATTCCAATAATAATTCTAAGATACTCTAATGCAACATGGTTGAAAAAATTTCATCAGATCCATTTATTTTTTGACTACATACCCTTTTCATATGTAAAAGAAATATATAAACAAATATTGCTATAAAGGGTGGATTTTAATGAAATTTTTATGGAACTCACTTTAGATTATCTTATAATTAGTATTAGAGTATACTCAAAAGGATAAAGAGGTATAACAACATTATTTAAATGGTATACTAAAGGTGGAAGTACGTACACCTGTGAGTATGTAATCATTTTCCTATATATATATATATATATTCCCACCTCTAATATACCGCTTAAATGATGTTGTTATACCTCTTTATCTTTTTGAGTATACTCTAAAACTGATTATAAGATACTTCAAAGTGAGTTCCATGAAAAATTTCATTAAAATCCACCCTTTATAGCATTGTAGCAAAAAAAAAAAGAGCCTGATGAATTTTTTTTAGTCATGTTGTATTGGAGTATCTTAGAATTATTATTAGAGTATACCGAAAGTGATAAAGGAGTATAAAGCGTTTATTTGAGTGGTATATTAGAGGTGGGAGTATGTACTCCCGGGGATACGGAAAAGACTTAATTCTAAAAAAATTCATCAGACCCTTTATTTTTTTGCCACATACCCTTTTCCATATGTATAAGTAATATGTAAACAAATTTTGCTATAAAGGGTGGATTTTAACGAAATTTCTCAAGGAACTCACTTTGAAGTATCTTATAATCAGGGTGCATTTGGTAGGGCTCCAGCTCCACCAGATTCGTGGATCTGGTGGAGCTGGGTATTTCTAACTCCACCAGACCCGTGGAGCTGGAGCTGTGAGTATATTAAAAGTGTTTAGATGGATCATCTTGTTTATATTTTAGACAAAAATATAAACTTAATTCACTTTATTTTAGTCTATAAGTTTCAGATCTCAGATGAAATTAGGATCTAGAGCTCTACCAAACAGACCCTCAGTATTAGAGTATACTCAAAAGGATAAAGATGTATAACAACATCATTTAAACGATATATTAAAGGTGTGAGTACATACACCCAGGAGTATGAAATCATTATGTATGTATGTATGTATGTATGTATGTATAGCAACGTATCCAGTTATTCAGTGAAAACCACCCTTGTCGTAAAACTCTGGAAAACCCACGTATACAAGTTTTAAAAAATTCTTAGAAAATTACCATACAAGGGAGGTGAGCTTCTATATTCCTGCAAAGTTTGAAGACTAAACTTAATCGCATTTAAAATATATAAAAAAGATAAACAGTAAAATAAATAGTGCTAAACAAGTGAAATTTGTGTGCCCGGCACATTGGTGGAGAGGGGGGATAAGTGCACTACTACAATGAGGCTTATATCGACGCGACGATCACGAGATGGTTTTGAAAACCGCTCGTAATATGGAACATCACAGACGGTTATGTACTCAAACCGTCGATGCTAATATCACGACGGTTTTATATTACATTACCGTGCGTGATGTAATAACTATCATAAACGGTTTCAAAATATAACCGTCTGTGATTGCTACAGTACTCATTACAGACGGGTTTAAAGTAAAACCGTCTGTGATATCACAGACGGTTATATAACACAACCGTCTGTAATATCTACAGTAGTCATTACAGACGGCTGTAATATAAAACCGTCTGTGATAAAACCGTCCGAGGCCGTAAAAACAGAGCCTCGTTCCATCCACTTTGTTTGTAGGGTTTCGGTTTCTATCCTAAGTGGCGGCTGCGGAAGTGAGGCGATTTTTTAAAAGAAAGCCATTGATTTCGAAGGGTGATATTAGATTCATTTGATTTTGGTGATCTAAGGTTAGTTATGAGTTCTCTAATTGCATGCATCCAATTCAATATCTAGGTTGGTTAGGAGAGAATTAATTTAAAGATTGTTTGGTTAGATCTAGCTTAATTGTAGCTGGATCCATATGTTGTTTGTGATATTTGGTTAGTAATGTGTTTTAATTGCATTACATTCAACATCTAGCTTGATAAGGAAGGAATTTGATGATTTTTTTAGATCTCGCTTGTAGAACCATGTGTTGGTTTTTTGATGAATAAGGTTAGCTAGTAATGGTTCTATTTGCATAATATAATATTCGATCATGATGTAGCTACCTAGCTTGTTAAGGATAGAATTTAAAGTTTGTTTAGATCTAGCTTATAGATCAATTCAAGCCTTTTGGTGATCTAAGATTAGTAATGGGTTCTAATTTCATTATTATATTGAAGATTAATTTGAATTTTGTTAATTATTTCTTTGTGATGTAATTAAGGTATGTAATTGCATAATTAGTTTAAGAATGTGTGCATACGCACTACACCTAGTGCACTTAATATTTAACACTAAGTGTTACATGTGTAGCGAGATGGATCGAAGTCGGATGTACGTTGAGAACCGCATCTGAGTGCTTGAGTACCTTAATGGCGCTCCACTTTCAAAAGAGCCGCAGAGGAGGATATGTTTAATAAGGGGTGCAATTCATGTCATGTCCGTGCATTGATTGCAAAATCAAGATGTTTCAAACTTCACAGATCGAAGCTACACTTGATTCAAGGGGTTTCAAAAGGGCTATACATGTTGGACCACCATGGCGAAGAGCATAATATACGTGAAGCGACAAGTAATGTTAATATCGTCGATTTATGTCAATGATATGTCGGATGATCATATCGATTGTGCTTCCGATGAGGACAAAGTTGCACGATGACAATTTGGATCGAGATGCTACGCGATGCGTATGAAACCTTGATGACAGGAATATGGGCGCTCCGGCTTAATGGAGGACTCGGAGAAACCTTTGTTCGCAGGTGCAAGTTGAAATACACAAGGTTATCATCCGTGCTTCAACTACTCAAATTAAAGGCAAGCAACGGTTGGTCCGACAAGAGTTTCACAATACATATACGTCTATTGGCGGACATGCTTCCAGAGGGAAACGAGTTGCCGATAAGCACCTCCAAAGCCAAGCGTGTTCTTTGTCCCTTGGGAATGGAAGTAGAAAGAATACATGCATGTCCAAACGATCAGTATCCTGTGCATCGCAAAGAGTACACAACTTGTATATATGTCCGTGTGCAACGATCCCTGACAAGCGTAAGAGTTATTCAGATGATGATGGCGAGAGCATTGAGGTGAAAAATGGTGCTCTGCTAAGGTGGCATGGTATCTCGCCTGTAATTCCCGCTTGAAGCGTTTGTTTGCGAACCCAAAGGAAGCAAAACTGCTATGCTGGCACTTTGAGGAGCGAAGAATGATGGAATGCTAAGGCACCTGCCGATTCCATCCAAAGGAGAAACATCGACAGAGCTTTCAAGAATTCTTGCGGATCCGAGAAATATAAGGTTTGGATTGAGTACAGATGGAATGAATCCTTTCGTAACATGAGCAAATTTAAGATAGCACTTGGCCCAGAATCAGATCTACAACCTTCCTCCTTGGTTGTGTATGAAGCGGAAGTACATTATGTTGTCTCAGCTTATCCAAGGACCGAAACAACTGGGAACGATATTGATGTGTACCTAGCTCCATTGGTGGAAGATCTAAAACACCGTGGTTACCGGGTACACGTATGGGATGCGTGATAAACGAGAGAACTTTACTTTGCAATCGCTTGTTATTCTCGCACCATAAATGATTACCCCGCCCTTGCTAACTGCTGTGCCGAGTACAAAAGGAACCAAAGCCTCGCACTCACCGCTAGATGATACTGAGAGTTTATGGTGAATCACTCCCATAAAACTGTGTACATGCGTCATCGTAGGTTCCTTCGAGGAATCACCCATATCGCAAGATGAAGGAACTTTTCGACGGAAGGAACGAAAATGGTCCAGCTCCAAGGCGCTTTGAGCGGAGAGATGTTCATGACATTGTTAAGGATTTGGATGTTGCGTATGGAAAGGGACGTAAATCAAGTACCCGTGAAAAGAGCATGTGGAAGAAGAGATCAATATTCGGGACCTACCTTACCGAGCACCTAGAAGTTCGCCATCGCATCGATGTCATGCACGAGAGAAGAATGTCTGTGACGTGATTGGTCTCTTACTCAACATTAAGGGTAAAACAAAGGATGGTATCAACGCACGGCTTGACTTGGTCGATATGGGCATAAGACCCGAGTTAGCACCGAAAGAGACCGATAAAGGCCGTGACGCATTTGGAACTCGCTTGTTATACTCATCAAAGGCCGAAGAACTGAATCGTGCGGTGCTTGCATGGTGTGAAAGTTCCGTCGGTTACTCCTTCAACACGAAGAGACTTGTTTCGTTGGAAGATTTGAAATTAATCGGCATGAAGTCTCATGATTGTCATGTGCCGATGACACGATGCCCCTGTCACAATTAGAAGTATTTTGCGGTCAAGGTCCGTGAGACAATCACTAGGTGTGTTATTTCTTTAACACAATCGCCGAAGGTCATCGATCCCGAAGGACTAGATGCTCTGCAAGTTGAGGTGGTGATGACTCTATGTAATCTTGAGATGTATTTCCTCCATCATTTTTCGATATCATGGTCCATCTCATTGTTCACCTTGTGACGAGATAAAGATATGCGGGCAGTGTTCCACGTAGCATGTACCCGCTCGAGAGGTACATGGGAATTCTCAAGTCTTACGTGACGGAATCGATCTCGTCCGGAGGGTAGCATTGTCGAAGGTTATGCAATGAAGAGGCCGCCGAGTTCTGGTCGATTACATGGCCCAGTCGAACCAATAGGTGTGCCTCGATCTCGCCATGAGGAGGCTCCAGTGTATCGGGACCATCGGAAGGAAAGCAATCACGCTCGATTCGGTTGATTATGCTCGAGCCCATTTCACGGTTTTGCAACACATGGTCTGTAGTGTCCGCCTATATCGCCGAGCACAAGCAATGGCTAAGGCAAGAGAATCCAAAGACGGCAGAGTCTTGGATCACGAGACAAGATAACCTTCAGCTCAACAAATGGTTGAAGGAGCGACCTATCACGGGAGCTCGCCGATGACACGACATGGTTGGCAAAAGGACCAACTTTTACAGCTTGTCACATGGAAAGGATATGACTTAAATGGGTACACATTTTACACGAGAGATCGTGATATGAAGAGCACAAACCGTAACAGTGGTGTCCGTGATAGATGCATTCAATAATACCATTGGTTGACGAGGAGCTCCTACTATGGGTTCATAGAGGAGATATGGGAGCTCGACTACGACTATTCAAGATTCCCCTATTTCGGTGCCGTTGGGTCCACCTCCAAAGACGTGAAGGTCGACAGAATGGCATCACTCATCAGGACCTCGAACGTGTTCGGATACCAAGACGAACCATTCGTGATCGCTAACCAAGTTGTTCAAGTCTTCTATGTAACCGACCCGGCCCAACAAGAAGCGCCACGTAGTTCTTCAGGAAAAAGGAGAATTGTCGGAGTTGAGAATGTAGTAGATGAGGAAGAGTACAATCAATTTGATGAGTTGCCACCTATCGGAAATGACATCCTCGGTCCCGTAAGAACAACATGAGGAAGCAAGCTACACACGCCGATCATCGTGAAGGGCTAATTTTCATACAAAAGAATAAGCATGTGGTGGCGAAGTTATGAGAAGGGTGCATTGTCATCATGCTTACTAATTTTCATGTGTAATAATATTACATTAATGCTATTGTAAAGATGATACGACCCATCATGCTTTGTACATATGATTGTGATCATCTTTGTAAGTAGCTTCAGAAGCATCCTAATTATGTATATATGATTGTGATGATCTTTGTAAGTAGCTTGAAGCATCTGGATTGATGGAAAAGATGCAAGTATAAGAGCACGATTTATTCATTAATATCAATATGATTCCAAATACATGATTCAAAGATGGCCATTCGGACATAATTGATGACAAGAATGTAATCATGTCTACTTTGGCAATATGGAAATAATTGTATGTGATTGCTCTCAGATTTTAGGGTTTGAATTGAGGATTAGAATCTCCACTTCAACCACAAGATATCTATATTCTGTAAAGACAACTTTCCGGAAGATACAACAAAGTGGCACGCATAAGAGTCGATCGAATCGAACCGACAAGTGAATGTTAGTGAACAAGATATATCACTGACGGTTCTTTAACATAACAATGCAGGATAAAGATTTGTCACGACGGTTCTATTATATAACCGTCCGTGATGTCACAAACATCACGCATTTTGTTCTATTATAGAACCGCTCATATATATAATCATCACTGCATCGTTCTATTATAGAACCGTCGTGATATCTCATCACTGCATCGTTATATTATAGAACCGTCTCGTGATGTGCTCTCTCTATATATCTCCTGCTGCAGATCTCATTCCACAATGGCGCCAAACCCTAAACCTTGAGACGCTTTTTGCCTCATGGCGGCCTCCCCTCGGCGTCCTCCCTCCCGTCCCCGGCCTCGGCGTCCTCCCCTCGGCGTCCTCCCGCCCCGGCGTCCTCCCTGCATCCCCGGCCTCGGCGTCCTCCCCTCCGGCGTCCTCCCCCACCCTGGCGTCCTCCCGGCCTCGGCGTCCTCCCTCTCCCGGCGTCTCCCCGCCTCGGCGTCCCCTCGGCGTCCTCTTCTTGCTTCAACCGTGAGTATTTCTGGGGACTAGCCATCGAGCTAGAGGCCGCCGATCCGGAGGCACCGCCTGCCATTTGCTCTATTTTTCGGTGTTGCTCGCTAGTTAGTGAGTTCTCGGGACACTTTCGTGATTATTCTCGGTCTTGCAAAGGGCCACGATTCTGGCTTGGGGACCTTGCGTGTGGGCTTAATGTTCAGTGATGATTTAGGGGATGGAATAGACTAATTGTGACAACAAATCTTAGCAGTCAATTTCACTTTCATATATATATATTTGATTAGTGTGAGTTCGGCAGTGATGTTTGTTTTCTGGTTGTTTAGAGCCCAGTAGCCAGTAACTAGTTAAAATGTGGTTGTGGTTGTACATGCTGTGGTTGTTTAGAGCCCAGTAGCCAGTAGCTAGTTCGGCAGTGATGTCTGTTTGTTTTCTGGTTGTTTAGAGCCCAGTAGCCAGTAGCCCAGTACATGTTCATATGTGAGTTAGTGAATATGCATATAAGATAACCTGTCTTTATATGCTTAGTTAGTGAATATGCATATAAGATAACCAATTGAGTAGCTCTATTGCAAACCTGTCTTTATATGCTTAGTTAGTGAATATGCATATAAGATAACCAATTGAGTAGATTTATACTTAACCTGTCAAGTATTAAATCTGTTATTGAGATAAAGTTGTCACAATCTAGTCTATTACTTGTCCATTGTGGCGAGGAGGGCCTTTTAAGGCAACCCGACATCTCGAGAACATTCAAACAATCAATATGAGCTTTATGCTAATTGCTTTATTCGTAATACTGCATATGTTCATATGTGAGATCCTCGAGCTTCGTTCTATTATTCTCATTAATCGTCAAATGGTTGAATCCATATGTATTCTTCCTTTTGTCTCGCTGTGTGGATGTCCTAGTTTTAGGGAGGTGTCAGCGAAATTTTTATTAAGTTCGCAACCTCCTAGTTCGCTTTTTTGCTAAAAGGCTAATAACAAGCCATTTAGGCTAGTTCTTTTAAAAGGCTAATAACAAGCCATGGTATCCACAAACTCATTCACTCTAATGTGATTTTATTTGTTCTTCACTTTTAGTTCTTTGAAACTATTTTAACTTGAAAGAAGATGTCGCCCTCTAATCCATCGCTCAAAGGACATGATGTGCCCTCAAAAGAAGAATCGACCAGCTACCGCAAGAGGACTAAACAAAAGGCCAACAGACCGATATACCATTACAGAGATTGATCCAAATGATGGGGCCCTAGAAAGCCAAAAAGGCGGCGAATGCATTTCGAGTATGTGTGGGATAGTAGCAAGGAACGGGTTCGATCACGCTATCTTCCCGGAGGTTGGTGACTATTGAGGCTCGCAATGCCTTGCTAACGGAAATTCTTTCATCGCTCAACATTCCGTAACAATCCGCTACCCTAGTGCGACGGTATGCATCGCTAGCGGCAGAAAGGCATGGAAGACCTTCAAGCATACGCCAGAGACTACGCCAAGAAGGATCTGTTCCATACTCGAAGTATGGGTTCATTGATGAGGACACGGGGGCGTTTTGTTGGGATGAAGACCACAGACGAATTAAAAGCGCCACAGCTGAAGCAAATAAGGCCTTGCAAGCAAGGAACACTCACCCCCACGCACTTCGCACCACTGCTACGCTGGAAGAGAGCGCAATGGGACAGGAGGACGAGGAGGTATCGCGCCATTTCCATCGATCACAGATCAACGTGCGAGATCGGCTAAGAGCGAGAGCGAGGTCGATGCCACGCCCTCGCATAACTGCCTCTTTGTAAACCTCATGACGAGGAAGTCTCGCTAACGCCGTAATATATAAATCGAACTACCAATTTTACGTAATTAGTCCATGACTTCATAAGTGAAATAACTTGTTCGGATCTTGCAGGTAGCGTTGAGTACACAATCGAGTGATGGCTCCTTTTTCCCAGACAGAGAGAAAGATGCACCGTCCATAGCCTTGGGAAACAAGGAACACCACGGTCGCATAAGAGGTAAAGGGTTTTTGTTCCATGGAAAACTGGATTCCTGCATTTACTTCCACATATACCGAAATAAGAAGAGAACTAGAGTCCAGCATGAGTCAAATCTTATAAAGAATTTGGAGGACAAGTTGAGAGGAGAGTTGAGAGAAGAGTTGAGGGAGAACCGAGAGAAGAATTTCATGAAAGGATAAGAATCCTTGAGGAAAGGCTCACCAATCAAGAAAGAAATATCGCACAAGTCCCGTAGTATGTCCGCAAGTCACCCCCATCGCCTGTGAAGAGCAACTGTGCATCCGTTCCTCCAAGTGACATAGATGAACATAGCGGACTTATCCTCAGATGTGACATTAAGGTGGCCACGCAAGGCAATCTCCAAGTGAGAATTAGCAATGGCACTGCCCTCCGACGGCTGCTTGGGGCATGGCGTATCCATCCCCAAAGGGGACCATGGTGCACGGTACCATCATAGCACCGGGTTTCACCAAGGTCAATGTGGACGGGGTGTTTGATAGTTTCAAAATTGTCGATCTACAGAAGCCGCCAAACGACGAGATCATAAAACTTGGGGATGCCATTGGCACATTCATCCAATGGCCTAGCAGCGACATCTCCCTGGTCGCCCCTTCTGTCATGCAACAACCGCGACGATCTGATTCGCCTATTGTATCGCCGTCGATCGATTGGCTACCAAATCGCGAAATATAGAGCAGACTCCACTTGATGTACACAATGTTGACCTCTTTCCTCGCCCATTCCTCTCCGTGAAGGGTTCATACAAAACAAAGAAAGGCAAGGGCAAAAGAAGAAAGAAGCCCAAGCAAGAACAAGTTGACTATCCATCTGCCGAGTTGGCTAAACAATACAAGCTAGGAGAGCCGTTATTAACGAAAGGCAGCGAACTTCACTTAGTATACCTTGCCAACAATTGCATAAGTGGTACACCCAAGAAGCCGGAAAGCCAGAGCGTGAACGCATAACAAGCATCGCCGTTAAGTTCAAGTATGAACATCTATTCAACGACTCGTGGGGGCTTCTTCACGGTCGATTTTCTGGACTTGTTCCATCTCTACAACCTCGACGCCATCGACGCCGCACTCATAAGATGCTGGACCTTGTAAGTGTGTGCTATCACAGTCTACATTCGTCTAATAGTGATAAATGTCCTCCAATATATATATAATCCGCCTTTGTATATATAGATACATGCAACTTGAAGCGACACAGAAGAAACTATCGATCGGTTTCCTCGACCCACATATAGTCTCAAAGCAAACAATGGATGATGATATAAACATGGTCGAGAAATACGTGATAGAGGCATTGCTAGCACAAAAAGATAAAGAATTCATACTTATACCCCATAACCCAGGGTAAGTGCTACCACATGCTATACTTTGGTCTCAGATCGTGCACACAACTCTGTTTTGTTCATTGTCCATTGTGATATACCTGTAGGTATCACTGGGTTCTCATTGTAATTGAACCAGCCACAAACCGGGTTAAGTACCTTGATTCCGGACGTGGCGGAAACCACGACTTGGTACCTATCGCAAAATTACTCACCGTAATCACGCTTTCCTACGCATATGGTCGTAAGTTGTTCCGTGTTTATATTGCTATTGGAATGGCTTAGGCTAACCTTTTGCAATCTTGTAGAGCGCTCAAACACGTGAAAGATTGGACTAAACTACAAAGATGATTTGAACTTTCCGTATCCGCTATACACAACAATTCTATATCAAACCCGTAATAGTGACTCTAGAACTAACCGTAGGTTTTATTTGCGATGCCACCAAAGAAGGTCCGGAAATAACCTATGTGGATTTTATGTTTGCTACAACATGCAAACCATCGCCGCTAAAGAAAGTAGCAATACAGATAAAAGCTGCGTGAGTCAGCCGATTTGAGCAACATTAGAGGAGAGTTTGTTTCTTCCTCGCCACCAATACATAAAAAAGGCACGCTCCACGCAGCCTTATAAGTTCGAGTTGTACAATTGTCAAATGGTATTCATTAATTCGAAAATATGTCAAAAACTTGCGGTTATTCTTGTTTGTACGATTCATTGTATTGTCACATGATATTATCCTTAATACATATTTGCTCATCTTGAATGCAACAACTTAACAATGTCTTGCTTGTTGAACTAGATGTTTTTCCTACACCCTCGTGAGAACCTCCATTATTTATGGGTTGTTGTTATCAAATTTCCATCTACTTAGGTATTCTGCATCAACTTGAATGGAGAAGAGGTGAGGGATTTTGATGGAACTCGATACTTGAACAAGCAGATATAAGAAGATGCACTTTGGTTATAGATAAGGTCTGTCTTCTTCGCTAACCACTGCCCATAGGCTTATTCCTTGCCTTCTTATCCATTCAAGTCGGTGTTTCAAAATCCTTCCCAAGCAGGAAGACCCGACTTGCAATCACATTTGTTCAATCTTTAATTACCCTACCTAAAGTAATCTATCAAGTACATCTTCAATTTTACCAAAGTACCATGTTGATCTCCCACTGCAGCGACGATTTGCGACTCAAGAAGAGCATGCCGTCCGGCCATCGCACCGTGGCACTACGGTGACTTCACAAGCAGCCACTTCATATGGCATGAAGCAAATCACACACTCTAGTGTGTCCGGCTCGATGGAGAAGACCGTGGTTGCCGCCGCCTTCCATGCCGCCTCATGGTCTTGGTTGATTTATTAGTCGAGTTCCATCAACATTATCATAACAACGAGAAAAAAGCGCTACAAATGTTTATATTTTAAGTCTATCCCGACGGACAAACTGCTGCCTCAATGCATATAGGAAGTGCAGATATTCAATTACAACATCTATAACCGGTTGTGCCTTATAAATATCAAGTAGAAATATTGATGGAAATTTCAACAACACCATAACTAATGGAGGTTCTCATCATCACAGACGGTTCTTATTTGAAGCCGCTCGTGATGAGTTCATATCACGACGGTTATGATTTGAAACCGTCTGTGATGAGTTAATATCACAGACGGTGCTGTGATAGTTTAATTTCATAGACGGTTATGATTTGAAACCGTCTGTGATCTGTGATAGTTTAATTTCACAGACGGTTGTATTAATAAACCGTCTGTGATATATATTTTCTCAGACGGGTAGAGAACCGTCTCTGATGAGCTCCTTCATCACAGACTTATTGTTACCGACGGTTCACAAAACCGCCTCTCGATGACGCTATAAACCGCCCGTGATGATGTTTTCTGTAGTAGTGGTGGTATTTGTCACTAGCATATAGAACCATCGCCATGTCATCAACCACATCTTTCATCACGATGGCAAAACTGCCTCGGAAACTATCGTAGGCAATTTTTCTTTTAATTTTTTTTTCGTTGCTAAAGCCATAAGGAAAATATTATATATCAGCAGATATCCATCGAAAACCCCTTGAAATCTATATAGTTGCATTTGTATGCGTGCTACATGCGCTCTACTCTGGCATAACATAAATAAAAAGGAAAACCCTTGAAATATATACAGTTGCATTTGGAATTTTTAAAATAGTTTTACAAAAATAATACTTTGAAAAAGCATTAAAAATATACACTGTCCCTATTTCAATTGGTAATAGAATCGAGGATCTATCGCCAATTCAATTGGTGATAAGGTAAGTCTTAGTTTTGTGGACCAAATGAATCCATGACAAAATAATCCATCGGCCAATTTCAAGTTCCCTAGGGAGGTGCCTCCGTGAACCATAGCTACACACATGGTTTGAAAAACCGACAAAATGTGGTTTTCGATCGGCCGATTCGAGATTCAAAACCGGTCGGTAAAGCGGTTTAATTAAAAAAATCAAAAAATGTGAAAAATTTTATGCGATGTAAACCGGTTGAAAATCGGTGTAAACCGCTCGAATTTTGATGAAATCGAGCAAAAATCGGTTCTAAGGAACATTCAACCAGTCGTTGAAAACCGACCAGTTTTTGATTTTTGATTTTTTTTCCTCAAATTTTTTGATTTATTAACCCACCCTTCGTTTTTTAACATTTTCGAACGATTTTCTATTTGATATTTACAATTTTCGAATTTTAAACGTTTTTTTTTAACCCTGGTCGCGCGTCGCGTTGGTACGGACGCGGACGACTGCTTTGTTTAGGGACGGGACGACAGAAATCTCTGGAGAAGCGTGCGTTTATTGTTCGCGTAGTTTTTTCTTAGGGAAAGAAATAGACGTAACCTCTAACCTGGGCGTCCCAGTTCCCACCTACCAAACGAACGAGCCTTGTCACGCGGAATTTGGATCGCGGATGATATGTACGACCACGGCCCAGATCTGCAGCCGGAAATTGGATCGTTTGTTAGGCCGAGTTGATGATGGCCTACGGTGTCCGTATGATACGAGTGAATATTTCGGAAAAATCGGCACAAGTACAGGGACCTCCTCGAGCCTTCACTGAGAATGAACGGGAAGACAAGGTGGTGGGCACTTCTCACCGACGTCCAGGACGATCTAGGCTGCTCTGCCGCCGCGGAGCTTGGCCCGGGCGCCGCGAACAGCCGCTGCGACCTCATCGTAGGTCGCCGCTGTCGTGGCGCGCTATCTACCTCACTCACGTGATGGCATGAATAATACTCGAGTGCTCGGTAGCAAAATCGTTTCGTCATGGGTGAAGGATCGTCGCAAATGGAAAAGAAAAGTGAATCCTAGCCGAAAGAGAGCTTTGTACCGCCATGAGCCCATGACAGGTGCACACAAGAAAACCGGATAATATCACAACAAAAATTTCCAACTTACCAGTGATCGACCAAGGCTGACTGGTTCAGCAAGCTCACGCCAAATTACCATTAAGAATTCAATAAATAAATAGAAAAGACAGCCACCATGCCTTACTGTTCTCATCTAAAAAGGGCTACACATACCGCAAAAAAAGAAAAGGTAGGGAAACAACATAAGCGTACATCTGAGGGGAGATTGTACCAGCATCCTAACACCTGTACATGTTCGCGAGCTAGTTGTTACCCTGATCCTGCATGAGCGACATCAACCGCAGCTTGCTGTACATATCAAAAGAAGCATGGGAGAAGTCAGTCAGGGCGCGGAATAGCTCTGGCAAGTGCGCCTTCAGGATTGAAAGAGATTTTTCCCTGACTTGCTTCGATAACTTGTTATGGGCTTCAAACTCATCGTCCAACTTTCTCTTTAAGCTCTCTACCGCAATTTTCTTCTCTGAAATTGCATCCTTCTGGCCTGTCTCCTCACCGCTCTCTGGATCGACATCGAATGCCCTGCGCTGTGAATGCTTGTGATACCAATCCTCAAAAGCCCGAGCCTTCCTCATGTATTCCTTGTGAATTTGTTCACAGTTCTCCTTCTGTTTCAACTCCTCATCTTGAACACTTAATATGGTGTCCAGGACTGCTCGGAAACTAACAATGGCGGTCCTGGCAAGATCATCAGGCAGCTTAGTTAGATGCTCATGCCACGCTTGGAGAAGGGCTTTAATAGGAGGCTGCTGCATCCGGGGTGGCGATGCAACTTTCTCCTTTAAGCTGCTCTCTATGGGTATAAGGTTCAATTTCAACCAGCTATACAGAGCATTTATGTAGTCCTTCTGATAACTCATAAGATCACCAAAATTTGTGCTCCACTTCTCTACAATATCACGTAGCTGACACGTGTGGCTGTGGTGATGCTCACTTGTTTCGATATTGGAATCAGAAATGTCAACTGACTTCAGATTTAACACAGTTTTCAGCTGGTTTGCATGATGCAAGTGCATATCCTCCCACATTTTTGCCATCCTGAAAAGAAAGCACCAAATAAAGAATGTAAAATGTTGTGTTTTGTGTTACCAGATCTCGTCATCTAGCATATCACAAGAAAAAATAGCAATAATGTGGGTGGCACTAAATATTATACGCATAGCAAGACAGGTTAGACAACAAACACTGTTGATGCACTTGCCCAAGCCCGGCTATACTTGAAGACTGTAGTTACTGACAGAAAAGGCTATAGAAGAGTACTGCACTCAGGTGTTCTTTTCAACAATGCATGAAACCAGAGAACAGAATAGGTAAGATTTCATCAGGTGATCAAGTTACTAGATCGATCTATTGTGTTCTGGAAGCACATCTGAAAAGCCAGTGGTCACAGCATCTAGAATCTCACGCATGACAAAAATGCATTATGCATCTAAATTACCTATCGGCAAGATCCAAAATTCTTGGGTAAAGTTGATTATCACGGAGATGCTGAATCTCTGACACAGTTGAATCCATTGATTGCATATCAACTATGTATCTTGTATGCAAATGGGTTACAGCAGCTTTAGTTTTCTCCAGAACCTCAGTAGCAGCATTATTTTTCTTTTGTCTATTTAACAAAGCAACCTTCCGTTGATACTCAAGTTTCATAATCTCACCGGCCTGTTCAGTTGAGACATGTAAGCTGTATTAGACAGTGACATATAAAATATGGGGATAAATTTCAACAAGGGCAATGTGAAATTGGTGCAGTATCAGTCGATCAATTGATCACGGCTTTGGAATTCATACTTGTTTTCATCCATAAAAGATTTTTCACAGCAGCTACCAACTGCTGAGGTATTGCCAACTTTGTTGTGCATTAACCACTGGTAAACAAACTAGGTACCACAGTTTTAAGGTCCTATGCTAGTTCAAACAAAAATGAGCATCATTGTCATATTAAGTTGCATGCACCAGCCAGTTCACCCAAAAGCTTAAGTTGATGAAGAAAGGAGGGCAATTCACTTATACTTCAACACTCCCCCTCACGTGCAGGCTCCCTCAGACCTAGGACGTGGAATAGAAGTGGGCTGCAATTATTTTTTTTAAATTGCGCCAACCGGGTCTTGAACTCAAGACCTCTTGGCTCTGATACCATATTAAGTTGCATGCACCAGCCAGTTCACCCAAAAGCTTAAGCTGATGAAGAAAGGAGGGCAATTCACTTATACTTCAACAAGAACAACTATGACTAGATCAGCAATTTGGTATTTTTCATAAATTTGACCAAATTCTTGCAATAAAACACAATTGCTTCAAAAAAGTTCTGCTCAGTACACCATTTTGGTTTATATGGTAGGAAGCATGTCCTAACAGAATAGCCACATTAAAACAACCATGCAAGCAAGCGCAATTTAGCAATTGAAAACTAGCTATTCTAATGTGAACTTTGAACGTTGTGATTAGAATAATGTACACAAAACTCAGAATAGAAAATACATGTGCATTTGCATTGACCATATAGTTTCATGCACTTAGAGAGACCAAGTTTTAAAGTTGCTTTTCACTATGGTAGCTTCAACACTTGAAGAAGTTTTACGACGATTCAATACTACAAACTGCAAAGTGTACTGTCAACATAGTACTACAGAGTGTACTAACACATGATTAGATACTCCCCCACATACATGTTTGTACTCAGTAACTTGGCATATGGAGGCCAGAAAGGAAATCAGTAGAGCCTGGCAATAGGTTACACCTCTGATCTCTTCAGTTACTACTCTAATAAAGAGAATAAAAATCAGAATGTCTTGCTAGTTTTCACGTCACAAAAAGGCTACAGATCATTTTACAGACCCTACGAGACTTAATTCTGCATGTTGTTTGGTGTGGAACCATAAATGTTCTTTGATGTAAGGTGATAGTTTTTGCCCCCATCAACTTTTATCTGTTTCAAAAAAGTAGTTAAACAAGCATCATCTCAGCTGCCAAAATAGTTCCAGTAGAAATATTGTAAAACTTCTTCAAAACTAATTCAGAATATAGAAGTCCAAATTGCTAAGCAAAAAACATCATCACTGTCTCACTGAGTAGAGGAATGAGATGCACCTTCACTTCATCATAGAGCTTTTTCTCCCAGGCTAAAATTTTATCTATGACAGTTGCCAGTGTCTCCCATTCATCATTTTCAAAGTCATCCTTCCCATCATCACCATTTTGCATGCCTCTGAAGGATCTATTCCATGTTATTATTTTCATGACTCTAGCAGAATGATCGATATGCCCTGTAAAGATAGTGAAAATAATTAAGAAGGGGATTCAAGTATTCAGCTAGTTTACACTTATTTTTTAAAATAATTGCAGGCAAGATATTGCTGAAAAGTTTGTTGTCATTTGAATGATGCCCAACTGCCCAAGTAACTTCGAAGCACATGCTGTTCCAAGAATGCACAAGGCCAACAGTGTTCCTACTTCCTACTATTAATCAACTGCAAAAGTTAATATACTTAACAAAAGAGATGAAGTACTCTCATTCAACTGCACTTCAAAAGCAAATTAATCAGCATTATAACATAAATTAGTGCATGGCAAAAAAGAACAACTATAAGAATAGTAAAAATATATAATAACATATTCAATACACCTTTCTTGAAACCCACATTGCCAGCTAGTCTCTAGTGGCAGTGGTGCTATATTTTAGTACGTCTTATAAAAATAGTAAAATATATAATAACATAATCAATACACCTTTCTTGAACAAGAAATATGCAGTGCACCCTCTGATTTCAGTTTACCCATACTCCCGACTTGCAATATTTAACTTTACCGTAATCTTCTGGTTTTTTCAACCTCCCTCCCTCCCCCCTCTCTCCCTCTCCCCCTGTTTGGCTCTCTTCATGTGGATCAAATTATATTTGAATTTTTGGTTGTCCAATCTCTAGCTTTTGTTTTCAGAATTTCATGTTTGTTTACATATAGTTCGGGCATGGGAGCACCAGACCACAACAACAGGAGGATACACCCGACACATCCGCTTCCACCAAAATATCAAACACCTAATGGTAAGAATGAATTTATAATAGATTTGTTTATGTTCGACATAAAGGGAAAACAAGAACGCATCAGGTAGTATCCACCATGTTGTGCTCACAATGCAACAAAAGACAATATTGGTACAATATTAGCACCAAAAAGACCTGAATTTTGTGTTCAAAGTATATCCTGCAAATTGCATGGATTCCATGAAATGGAGAATTTCTGTCTGTCCAGCTCCTGTGAACCTAATAGACATGGAGGTACCTTTCGCACATGGGAACTTAGTTCCATAATTAAGACATATTTGAAATGCCAAGCTTAAGCCGATAATCCTTAAATCTGCCTGCTTGTATGCCAAATGGAATGTGCATGGATTCTTTCAATCTCCAGTCGCAATTAAGAATCCATATGAATTTAACAGGTTAAGCGTAAAACAAAGCAGTAACTCAACTGTTCCTACCTGTATGGTTCCTGTAATGCACCTATGATTCTTCACATAATAATGCATCCACAATTCTTCATATGCTATTCATATGTACGAGCATACATTTCAAGATTATCAACATGCAGAGATACTGGATATGAAACTAAAGGTAGAACAATACAGGACAAAGATTAGAATTTCTTGAGCATTGGACTTGGCATTTGGCAAAGGTCCATATCTAAAGAAATTATAAGGGCTCTAAGCAAGTGAGAACTTTCAGTAATTGTCCCAAATTTGTTTAAGAATTCTTCACTTCACCGGTGGTCTACTTTGTTCTTGTCATTATGTGCATTTTGGCCATATCATGTGCGTTGAATCCTAACAGAGGTATCAACATTTATACACAGAACAAGCGTAACAAAACAATTCAAATTTAAATTTAATATGTTACATCCTAGAATGGCGTCTGCATGCTAATTCCAATATGTAATTAGAATGTCATCCAATTGGATTTTTTAGACCAACGTAATCGCAATTGCTCAAGATACATACTTATAATTCAAATCAATAATCATGTCATGTATTTATAATTCAATCTAATGATTGTACCAAAAACCTCCTTTACCTATAGCTTGCTAGTTAGTTGCTACAAGAAATCTCCTGCATCGTCATGTTACCGGTTGGCAGAAATGGGGGAAGCCAACTAGACTTTTGTGGCAACCCCACGATCACCAACAACTTCAAGACACTAGTTCTTGGCCTCTATCAACCAAAGGATCTATCACATCACCATCGCCATCACCAAAAAGAGATCAAATTTATGCGACAAATCCACAACAACAAAAAACAAAGCCCACCACCTGGCGACTTAAAACATCACAAATTGCAAGTATCAAGGGACAATCAAGCCGCTGACCTCTGTTGTCGGCGAAATTGGAGTGGTAATGCATCCTGTTGGCCTCGAGCACCTTCGACACCTCCCCGGCGCTCTCCGACGCCTTCAAGAACCTCTCGTCGATCTCCGCAAGCACCTGCAGGAGGTCGACGCGCGGCATCTCAGCGGGGACCACCATCCCCGGCTTACCCCCGCCGACCAACGTGACCGGCGGCGCCGACTCCGTGTGCTGGTGGTGCGCCGCCTTATGCTTCCCTTTGGCCTTCTTCTTCTTCGACGACAGCCCTGGGGGCTTTGGCGGCAGCGACGGTGGCGGAGTGACCATCTCCGGCGTCCTCGGCTCCTCCTCAAACTCCTCCTGCGGCGGCGCAGCTGCCGGCGGAGGAGGGGACTGGGGCGGGCGCGGTGGCGAGGCAGGGACGTACTTCTCGTTTTCCCTCTCCGGGATGATCTCGTCGTCCTCGCCGGCGATGGACGCCACCCCCTCGTCCATTGAGAAGAAGTAGTCCCACGTGTCAATTCCGGGCTTAGGCTCCGGCGGGGGCGGGGGAGGTGGCGGCGGCTGGGGAGTCACCGGCGTCTCCGGCGCCCGCGGCGACACAGGCGGCGGTACCTGCGGCCGGTGGCGCAGCCGCCGCCGCCGGTCATCGAGATGCCCATCGTCCTCCTCTTCCTCCTCCATCACCACCTCGTCCTCCTCCTCCCTAATCGAGTCGCTGTGGAGCACGGCGGGGCCCTTGGCCTCCACCGTAGGCGGCAGGGGCATGCTCTTGGAGCGGTGGATCTTCGCCGGCGAGGGCGAGAAGTCCGGCAACGGCGGCGGGGGCGGGGGCAGCGAGTCGATGGTCGACGGCGGCGGCGGCGGCATTATCGCGTCGACTGCAGCCCCCGAGGGGACCTCCACCCCGGACGCGCCCACGCCGATTCCGCCAGGCGCGAGCCGGTTGGCCGCCGCCGCCGCCGGCACTCCCTCCCCGTGCGCGAACTCAGAGAGCGCCGCGCCCGTGTCCCGCAGCGAGAAGGCGTACGCGGAGTGCGCGGCCGCGAAGGCGTTTCGCGCCGCCACGGCCTCCTTCATGCACTGGCGCCGCTCCTTGCAGCGCGCCACCGCCTCCTCATTCTCGATCCGCGACTGCGCGCACCCCATCTGCTCCTCCTCACCGCATTTGCGCAGCAGCGGCAGTAACCAGCCCACAAACCCAAACCCCAAGCAAGTAGCAGCAGCAGCAGCGAACTGGAAAGCGAATCGGGCGTGGGCGACGGCAGGGCGAGGGCGAGTGGATCTTAAGAATATTAGTTGCTGGTGCTCGCCCCGAGGCGCAGCATCAAGAGGCAAGAGCTTGGTGTGGCGAGGGGCTCGGTGGGGTTTAACCGCAGGCCCACCACAAGCACTCTCTGACTCACTGAAAAGTGGACCTCCCTAAGAATGGGCCTACTTGTCAGTGAAGGTAGGGCCGAAGGGGTTTAACATGCGGAGCGGATGGGCAGGGTGGAGCGCGTGCTGCGTTCGTGTTTGCCTCTGGGACTGGCAGGGGGTGGTGGCGCGGCTGCCTAGCCATAGGCGGTATACTGTAAATAGTTGGAACTTTCGAGGGTTTTTTTACAATATTTTACCTGCGCTTTTTGTTTGCTTCTCTGCTTTTTGGACTCTGGCCCGCGTCGGGATGTGTGGGCCCGACGTGTCACTGACGACCAGGAGAAACGTTGGTGCGGACTGTTTCTGCTGCTCTCCTCTCTCTTCTCCCAGGGTTTGTTTCTTCTTTTCAAAAATTATTTTGCTTTTGTGTGTTTACTTTACCGGGCGGGGAAGCCCGTGACGCTTGCACGTGGGGGCGCGCTTTTTTTTTTGGACCCACACGTCGGCGTCTGTGAGTATCTTCGAGGGCCCTCGTGTAGCATTAGCATGAGGTTTCATTTCCACTGAAGGAAAAGAGAGCAGTAGGTCCGACAACTCCAACGGCTCGCCGGAGTGCATGCCGGAAGCGGCAGCCGGCTGCATCAGTCACGCGCGGCGGCGGGAGGGTGGCAAGCAGCGGCCAACAGACGGAGCGGTGTGCTGGTGGCACAGGTTTGACCTAAGCGATGTGTTCTACCGTACGACCATATCAACCTTCTCATGGTATACAACTTTACGTGACAACGTTTTAAAATATTACAGTAAATATAGATATTTCATCTACGGATAGAAAAATATATATTTTGTGAATTTTTATAGAACTGATGCTCATATCAAATAAAATTATTTTATAAAGTTACACTGTAATAAAACAAATATAAAAATACAACACCGCGACCGACCGTGGGTCCTTCCGGCCTTCCTCCACCTCTCACTTGGTCACTTTCCACCGGGGGATTTGAGGATAACCCCCCAAGTTGAGAAGCTCTTTGATGATTTACCCCATATATGTCTATGACATATGGGCTCTGGACCCATATGTCATAGACACAGAGAAGGGCAAATCATCAAAACCACCTCAACTTTGGAGCATATTATCAATTAGTTCCTTTCCACCTTATCATGTCGGATGGCCTATAGAAACAAATCACGCTGGACTAACTATTTAGGCTACTATATTTTACTCCTTTTTTCCCTTTCATATTATGTATGGTACGAGCATATGCTAAAACTAAAAACATTTGGAATAAAAAATTATATAAGTGCGTATAGAGCTCCTAACCACACTTAAAGCAACTAACGATTATATGTCCCTTTGATCCTATTTAAGCCGAAGTTTTGACTATGCTAGTGGTAACTAAGACCAATCAAAATTCGGAAGCTTATAAAATTGTCTAATGACACGTGAAAAGTCATTTAAATCCGAAAATATTAATTATCCGATTATTTAGACTTTGTTGATCCAGTTATGCAAGTCTACGGATCTAAATAAGCAATTCTCAACTTCTAATGACCGAATTGACAGTTCGTGCAAGTTTCATTTGCTACCCTAACTTGCATCCCTAAATCGATGTCGACCCAGCAGAGTGCTTTAGTTATTGTTGTTCTTTCCTGCCTCAATGCATTTCCCTGTTCCAATGAAAACTCCCTTCGCCATGCAAGTTTTAGAGACATTTAGGGGTTGTTTCGTTTCTAGTCAATACTTTACACACATCAAGTTAGGTAAGTTTACCTGAATAAAACATCAGTTTAATTTATAGCTACACATATGGTAAAATTATTTCTTGTCATCTAAGTCTCATGCCTTATTGACCTAAAAAAAAGTGTGTTATTTTGCTAGCCAAAGTATGGCTTTAATTTTGATGACTTGACCTTATAAACTTAGTATATGAATCAAATATGCCTTTAATTATTAGAAAATCGGCTGACCGCTGCCATCATGTTGTATACACTGTATAATCCTCGGTAACAATTCGAACCTTCCAATTCGGGCCATTTCCCCCGTTTTCTCGGAACGTCGCGCCTTCCGCCTTGGGCTGCAAGCCTGCAAGGCTGCAACCGGCCACCGCCGCCGCCGCTGCTCTCAGATGTCGCCGCCACCGCCCTATGCTCCTCCCTCCCGTTCCCTCCCCAGCCTTCTCCTCCTCCGCCCCCTCTCCTCCACCCACCTCTGAGACCACCACCACCACCACCTCCGCTTCGCTGCCCTCGCGAAGGAGCTCTCCGACCAGCTCCCGCCCTCGCTTCTCCCCACCCGTACAACTACAACCGCGTCACGTACGCACACGCCGCGTCCGGAGCTGGCGTTTCATCCTTTTTATAATTGCTGCTTGTGTTTCTATACAATTCGTTGATCCTTCATCTCAGTTTGTTGGGGAATGCTAATGAGGTCTACTTGCTTCATAAGATGACTGAGGAGGGCATTGCTCCCAATGACACCACCTACAATCTTGTGATTGATTGTGGCTGTCTTCAATTGCTCCCTATGTAATGTTTGAGTGGTTGATTTGGTAACGTAAGTGCTTAAGGCCTCAAATCATTATCTTGTAATAGCCCTAGCTTTGGAATCAACACGTACTAATGCAGTAATGCACAGGGTTTTGAAATTCGGTTCTTTTGGTAGCCCCGAAAAACACTTGTCCAGTTGCATTTTCTAAAAATCAAATTTTGGTCAAAAATCAAATTTCTATCAAATTTTGTCAAAAAATCGAATATTTGCTAAACCATTTCGTCCAAAAATTACACCGAAATTTCCAAAATAATCAAATTTCGGTAATTTCAGTGGGGCCAAAAAATTGAACCAAAATTTGAAACCCTGGTAATGCAGCTGCTGATCATGTATAGTGTGCAGCCTGTTCCATCATTATTCTACATCTTGCATTTCCTTTTTGTCCAAACATTTACAGGATCGTCAAACTCCAAAAATTTTGCATTTGCTCATGAAAGAATTAGTCTTCAAGTAGGAGGCATCCGACTGAACTCTCCTTCATTAGTGCCAGAACTGGAATTGAATTTGCTTTCTACTGGTGTGTTCATACGAGATCGCCGCTTCGTCGGAACAAGGGGGTTCTTCTCTTCCTCATCGATGGCAACAAGCTCGTACGTGTTATTTCTGTGGAAGACCGGGTGCACATATGCATCCTTCAGGTACTCTCTCAAATTCAGAGTCGGGTCATTTGCCTTTTCCAGTGTGTCCTTTACCATGGCATCCTGCAAAACCAAGAAGTAAGTATATGTAATTATCAATATTGTTCTAGCGTAATATTTGAGATACTATGTTGAACATAATTAATTATGTATGAAGAATAAGTTTCAGTCTTACCTGCAAGGGGAACTTTATAAATGCTGGCTCAAATCGACCCTTGCAAACATAGTGAAACCATATGGACAGGACAGGAAGAGGAAGAAGAACGACAGTAGACTTTTCTGCTTCCTGTGTGCTCAGCAGTCCCAGTAGAAGGATCTGTGATACTATCAATGCGATAACTAGTCGCCTTTGGACATCTGGCCAGAATTGTGCTCCACTCTCATATTGCTGATTATAGACATTAATGATCTTGCAACAAAAGAAGAAGACCCATGCTAAGAGAAGAATGAAGACTACAAGGTTTGAAATTTTAGTGTATCACGGGAGATATTCACTTTATTACCAAGTATGACAAGAACAGTAATGAGCTGAAATTAGGGCCTGTTTGGCAGGGATTCAGCTTCTCCAGATTCTGAGAATCTGGTGAAGCTGAAAATTTTAGCTTCACCAGATTCATGAAGCTGAAACTGTGAGTACATTAAGAGTGTTTAGATAGATCATTTTGTTTACATTTTAGACCAAAAATATAAACTTAATTCACTTCATTTTAGCCTACAAGTTTCAGATTTCAGGAGAAGCTGGAATCTGGAACTCTACCAAACAGGCCCTTAGTTTTTTGTGGTAATGTGAATCTGATGTGAATAAACACACTGGTAACAGAATAAAAAGTTAATTTGATCGAAGAGCATCATTTGAGCTGCAAGACAGACTAGTACCTGGTGTCTGAAAACAAGATAGGCGAGGCTGAAGAACACTATGATGAAAGGTAGAAGAAATGGTGTGACAACAGCATATACAAGACCAAGCAGAAAGTACAGCTGTATTCGCGGTTCTGTGGTGCCAAAATCCAGGCTCCCAGGGTCCATTGCCTGTTCGCGGTCTTGCTCAGTTCTGACCAAGAAAGCATTTTTTATATGGAACATGACCAGCGGCTTCAACCTTAGAACTTCAGCAGCGATACCAGCCCAGCCATCAACCATTACATATGTGACGAAAAATGTTGCTTTCATGGGAATGGATTCTCCAACAATTTCTGGAATTCTTGAGACAACAAAGGGAAAAAATGTCAAAGTATAAGGCACTAACATTTTCAGGTAGATTGTAAATATCGGCCACACTGTTATAATAAAAATATCATAATGCAAGAAGCAACTGGCAGATTCAGCGTACTTGTTAGCGGACTGATGGATGAAATTGTTGAGCTGTTGGAATGCCGTTCCAGTTATTACACTCCCCAAGAATACGTTGACAAAAAGGAACAGGTAGTATTTCGATGCTGTCCTCCTGTCCAATCCAGACAGTGACGTATGCCCTTCAATCTTGCTCATGGTCATGAGAATTGTTGGGAGAATGATAAGGAAGATTTTCAATGCAATCCCTGGCAAGAAACCTTGTACAATTGACTTGAGAGAATTTCTGCAGAACATTGCATCACGGATGAATTTTAATCCAGAAAGACAATATCTTGGTGACAATTATAACGTGATTTATAAATTTTTCTTTATCCACTTGATTATTTAGCCAGGAAAATTTTTGCAGTTGAAACATGCAACCAAGTCATGCATTTAACAAGCAATATTTCTATTGTGATCTAAATTTGGTAGCCCTTAAATTTTTGGATAAAGCCCCCACTTCTACAAAAGTCAAGAGGTAGGAAAGTTATTTCCATTAAACAGTGATCATACAGCCGAGCATAGCACAGTACTTGCTCCAGGAATTCCACACCCAACAACACACATACGCTTATATCAAAAGCGGAAAAATAGAGCTTTAGTAATCAGTACAGGTTCCAGATAGCACAATGGAGTAACCAGACCTTGTTCCTAGCTAAAGAAATTTACAATGAAATTAATTCACTCTGTAACATGCAGATTTATGTGAGGTGCTTGCTTCTAATTTCTTTATACTCTCTCCGTCCAAATTTATATGATGTATTTCTTCTTGGCACATTAGAGATGAATAGATTACTCCTAATTATTATCACTGAGCATCATATTCAATGCAAGCATGTATAGAATATAAAGTAAAGATAGATATTTATTATGGGTATAGAGAAGACATCACACTAATTTTGCATGGGAATATGAAATACAGCTTATATTTGTGATCAAGATCATTCAAAAAATACGCTTTATAAACCTGGACGGAGGGAGTAACATATTCTAGTTAGCAAGAAAAGAGTATCTTATGAAATAAGTATACACTGTGCACAACACAAACGGCGTTCCTAAAATTATGTCAACAAGGCCGACAAATGAATCACAAATATTGTCCACCCAAACTGAAATGTATACACGTTTCTTTTTAGGATATAAACTGAGAGCCACTTCAATATGGTACTACTAACTAGTCACAATAAGTCAAATATTGGCCTTCTTCAACATTTTAAGTAGTAGGATGGCAGAATTTGGCAGATAGTACTACATAACAAACAACATTCGACATATGCCTTATCATGAAAATTCAACTGCAAAACGTGGTTAATAACACTCACCTTTCTATTATAGGTTTCAGGAAAGGAAGCATCCGCTCAATGTCGTCTAGGTTTGCCAAGGATTGGACAATTGCAATTGGTATCATGAAGAAAAAGGTCAGAAAGAAGAGGGCAACAGCCATGATAAGCCTCCGAATTGAGATCTCAACAAAAGGGATTGCAAGATTAGGCCAATAAACATCACGGGGTTCTGGAGCCCACTCGGTTAACCACACCGTCGGATTACTTGTCTGCTGTGTTTGAGCACAAATAGCAGCCCCCCACCGGCTTTTGAAAGACACAAATGCTGCTGGCATAATGGCATTATGATCAGTGATCACCTTCTGTCTCTCCTCATCTTCCTGGAACGCAAGTGAAAAAATATTGATGTTGTTCAGTATTATGATCGTTATGAGGTAAATATGCAGTACATTCAAAAGAAGGATGGTGCTTGATAGTCTGATGACACTATCAAGATGATGAAATTAAACGCAGCCATTCCTTTCAATGAAACTAGTACCTGTTTACATAGCTCCTCAATTGCTGCTTTGTAGTATTCTATAGCATCCACTCGTTGCCCCCAAAGACCCCACAGTCCTGTCTATAAGAAATGTAGTTGTGTCATTCCACTTGTAGGATAAAAGCATACACTGAAATAGCTTTGCAGATAATAAAAAACTTTTAGGGCATGAAAATAGCTTTGCAATGGAGAAGGCAAACCTTCATAGTTGGCTTCTTTGCTGGGTTTTTAGCATGCTGATTTTCATAGTAGACCTGCCAGTTTTGCATGCCTTTCTTCTTCTCAACCAAACTGGCAAGGGTGTTTGCATTGTATACAATCTGTTGACCATATATTAAAAAAATTACTAAATGAAAAGCAAACTTTGAAAAGGAATTTTGTTATAGACATGGGATCCCTCTTTCTAACAGAAAAAAGGAAAAAGCATATGGGTCTACAGGTGCTTCAGTTAAAATCTTGAAGAGTAACAAAATGCTTGTACTTCAGTAGAAGAGTAAAGAACAAAATGAAATAAAAACAGGATGCTTCTTATTTGAATTTTATTACTGCATAATCATATAGTTATTCACCGTAACAATACCAAATTGACAGAAGATAGCAAAAATTAAAACCTGGTGACTGAGATAATGATCACGATGATTCACAGCAAAGAAGTGCTCAACATGCTCACTAACTGTTTCGTCCGGGTCCGGTGGTACATTTCTAACAAGGACCTACATAAAGCAGGAAAATGGTTAGCAATAGGAAATTAAGAAATTCTACATCATAATTAGTATGCTAAAATAAATTTTTAAATCAAATAAATAAATAAATAAGATGCAAAATTCATATATAAATCTAGTGAGAAAAAAAGCAGTTCATTAATTAAAATGGCAAGGAAAAGAGTTCTTACCGTGAATTGATCAGGTCGACGGTTCTGATTAGCAACAAAGCGCAATCTCATAGTTGTTACAACCTTATATTCATGATACAACATGTAAAATGTCCAAAAGGTAAACACATAGGCCATTACTATGTGTGCCCAAAACCTATGACAAAATTCAACAACTCAGTAGAGCATTTATCAACCAAAGTGAAGTGACAGGAGATTGAAGAATATATATAAAAGACAAGAGAGTTTGTCAGCTACATAAATGGGCAGGTTCTTGGGGAAAAAAGATTTTCTTTCTTTCAGTTTCAATTTCAGATATCAGAGATAAGTTGTGTTTCTTTTGCTTACAATCTACATATGGTTTTCCTGGGAAAGTTTCCAATTCAGCTGGGTCTGTAAGACACTGAGTTACTCCAAAGTCCAAACTCTCAACATTGCAAGTTTTCAAAACTATCACTAGGCAGTAGGCACTTGTGTCGGTTAGAAAAGTAAGATATTGTAAGCTCTCAATGGGCTTCCTGGAGAGTTAAGCAGAGCAAATTCTACTACTGCAGCATCCTAAAGATTGATTTGGTATAGAACTGCTAAGGACTAACATCTGGAATAACCATGACTAATTAAAAAATATTATCAGGTAATCCTTTGCATTCTTTTATGTTGAAGTAAGAACATGCATGGATATTGAAATGGTTCTGTTTGGATAATCAACCAATCAAGATTACACCAGTCTCAATTGATAATAGTTTTGGTTTAGCTGTAACTTATAAGCCATCTCATTTTTTTTTAAAAAAAAAAAACTGTAATCCATTGCTGCATAAAATTTTTTTTGCTCAATTTATTTGAAGGACAAAAGAGGAACCCCCATATTTTGTTCTAGTCCTTAAAGAAGTAAAATAGCAAGTAAAGGTCCAACTACCAGAAATGAGAAGAACTTAGAACATGTTCACAAAATTCCAAAAATCTGATTGCCAACTTATCAAAATACAAATAAAGAAGAGAAGCATTTCAAATATCTAATAACAGTGCTTATGAACTTCACAGTTTGTAATTAGGACTCTATGCTACTCTACAATAGTACTGAGAAAATGGATATATAATATTTAAAACAATCTGTAATATGTAACTCAACTATCTAAAGAAACAAGGGATGATCCATGCTGGTGGCTGGTGCTGCAAGGCGCGCAACACATAGATGATGGAGTATACAGAATTATTATACCTTTTTGAACCTTTTCCAAGATTTGATATTGAAAGCTTGTCAATTTGATCATAACTTAGACTTTTTTCATTTTCCAAAGTTCCACTAGACCAATTGACAGGAACGAGGACAATGAATGCCAGCACAGCAATTGGCACAAATATTTTTAGACTGCAAAACAAGAAACCAATGCGTCATCAGTGAACATAATACGCTTCTGTTACAAACATACCGACCTAAATGTCTATCTGTTGACATCACAAATCAGATGATCATGTATTATCATCACACTGGCAGTCGAATGCATCCTTTTGGAACTTGGAAGACATGAAATGTGAAAGCAATACTGTGATGTGAGAATTGAGAAACAAGAATATCATACTCACCCAAGAAGGTAGATGCGAACATATACTGCAGAGTCCAGTCCTGCATGCTCAATCAACTCAGGTTCTGGCATTTGCAGCGCTGCTGGCATCCAATTCAGAAACCGGATATATGTTGACAGATCAGCATTCACAAACTTTGAGAAAACAGTTCCCAAGTGTCTTGGGCTGCTTCTTGTCCCTTTGAGGTACCATTTTGGAAAGTACACCCTATCATTAATAGGTTGTATCCTCAGAACTGCGAATGCAAGAAGAAAACCCAATGCAGATAGTACGTTTATTCCCGCAGCGACGCCAATGTCTGTGAGGGAACCCATATCTGTCTAGTGAGACTCACTCCACATGCATCATACGGAAGTAGCTAACTGTGAGAGAAAATATCTGCATATAAATTATCAGAAAAAAAGGTCAAAAAAGTTGTGCAATAGATTTAGCATATAATCCTCTGTTGCACAGTTAGAGGAACCGTAAAAAATGCTCAAGAATGTGTCTGCTGATCTTTGTGAAGTATTTGAAATCAATCACGCCTGCTACAACAGTACCCTCTTCCCTTGAGTTAAAAGCAAATAGCGGCTACATGTTTAAAGTTAACTAGTAATCGACAGCTGGGTTCGTGTATTTCTTAAGCAAATGTATAGCGGCTTCACGCATGCGCTGAAAGATGGAACGGCAACATATTATCTATTTGTTACTTACTACCGGTTTATGCAGAATTCAGCCTACTTTCTACGTACCTTGAGATGATTATTGAAGAACATAGAAACTAGTATGAACCATGTAATTTGTTCAAGGAGTTGGGCCCAAAAAAGAAAAAGAAAACCACAACGAAAGGGGAAGAATGGCTTAACCGGACATCTCATAATCCAATCCGTGCACAAATCCACATAATTTGACGGCAAATGCCATGCCCATAATCCTACCCTTAACATCGGTTGATGCAAACGCTAGAAGAGAAAACCTAATCAAGGCCGTCACGCAAAAAACAACAGAATGAAATCAAGGCATTCCAAGGTTAATCTGCTATGAACTGCGGCAATAAACACCCCAGGAAAAGGACAACAAGCTTTCCGTGCAGAACATGAGGAGACAGGATCGAGGCGGGCAACGCGTTACCTCCTAGGCGCGCGCATCCGCAGACGAAAACGACGTAAACGATGCCGTCCTGGGTTTCGGCCCGGAAGGAGGAGGAAGAGGTGGATGTCCGCAGGTAGTTAGCTAGGAAAACGAGGGAGGGGTGAGAGGGTTAGGGCAGCGACGAGACGAGACGACGACTGGAGGGATCGGTAGGAAGGAGATCAAGAAAGGTTGCGATGCTGCTGCCGTTGTTAGGGACCGTTTCGTCTGTTATTTGGTGGCTTGTTTACGGCCGGCACGACGTCTCGTCCCGGCTGGCGCCTCCATTTGTTTGTCTGGCGCGCGTCGAGGCTCAAGGGACATCCCGCCTAGCCAAATCTGTCTCTGCTTGTAGGCCTCACTGGCTCAGATATGGCTGTGCATGGTTTTATCTAACAAAAAAACATACAAAAAAAAAACGAATCGAACTGGTCAACTCGGGTTGACCGGTATACGGTATAAAATAGCAAAATTTTGATTTTAAGAATACGGTTTTTAGTAAAAATCATGAGTAAATTGAAATAAACCGAATACCGAAATAGAAAAAAATACAAATATAAGTAGATAAAGTAATAGTCAAATATGTACCAAGTCGCCCATGACAGCGAGCACTACTTTTCAAAAATATTTGTAATATGCGGAGATGTACAGCTTTTTCCATAAAATATGATCAACTTAGACTATCCGACACATTTTTGTAGGTGTGTGACTAAGAGATCATAACAAGATCGTTACATCACTTAGATCTAACTTTACACCAGTTAGGTGGATGTTAACCCTCGCTATGGCAGCAAAAATAAAATTCTCATACATACAATATTAATGACAATCCAACCTTGTAATAATCATTTTCCCATATAGCATGCATACATCATTATATTAGCAAGCTTTAGGCACAACACCTTGGTGAGGACTTTGAGCAAAAGCCTCTCTGGAATGCCCGTGCTAGTATGGTCTTCTAATATGCAAAGTTAGTCTAGATAACTTTCTAAGTTATGGCCACCCCATAAATAACACTATGGTTGCACAGCTATCTCAGGTTATATGACAACAAGTTCAGCCTTTAATCGACTCAGACGAGAACTCCCCCTACACTAAGTGCAAGTCCATCCCTTACACCTCACAGATCATACCAATAACTCGTCCACATCAAAACTTAGTTTTTAGCTTTGATTTTTATACTAAAATAACAGAGGTAACACATCTAGTCCATCATGTTAAAATTCCTATTTCTGAACAAATGTTTGATCCGTTCATTTTTTTCTTCTAAATTCTAATGCACGGTTAAGCAGATGTATGCATAACCGAATATACCCAAGGTTGACATTAGTTATTGTCTAATCCCTATTGTATGAATTCCAATAGTAAGGTAGTCTATTTATTAAAGAAGTTTCAAGAAATAAGTAGGACTATCTACCGATACCCACAATATAGCTATTTTTATCGAAAGTACAGGTATGCATACAAAAATTTATAAAACAATATAAATTAAGTAAAATAGTCGGATCAAATGATCAGAGAAGACGCTTGCTTTGATCGTTGAACTCTTGGTCTTGCTCTAGATCAATGATGGAAGTCTCTAAAACGTCAGTGTCTACACGCATTATATCGTAAAGCATAAATAAGTACTAAATGATTATAAATAAAGAATAAATTTGAATATTATTTCATACTAAGAAAAGGCATGATTTTATAAAAAAATTAGAAACTGGTTTCACTCAATTTAGAGTTTGCATGCAAAAGTTATAAACATTTAAATTTAGTTCGACCGATAAAATCAAGAAAAAGAAAAATGAACGAGGGTAACCTCGAAGGCATAATCTTAGAGTTTACATCTTATAATAGAGAAGGCATATTTCCTCTGAGTTTAAAAGCACAATTTTTAATTTAAGAAAACTATTTTTTCCTTTCGGAGAGACTGATAGGTGGGACCTACATGTGAGGATATTATTATTTTTTGAAAAAGACCGACAGGTGTAGTCCATATGTGAGTGATACATAACTAAATACCAGATTGAATTATAAAATACGTTATTAATCCTAATCGGACTCACATGTTGTAGACTCATATGTTTTAAACATGATTAATTAAACTAAATTAATCCTAATGATATTCTACTCTGGCTGACAAGTATTGCCTACTTGCCAGCCACACACAACAGAGCAGCAGTATATACGTCTATGACTGAGCTCGCTTTTGAGCTCACCATTGGTGAGACAACAAGAGAGAGGCTGGGACAAGGCTAGAAACGAAAAGATAGAGTCACAACAAAGCCTTGGGAGGTGATGATCGCTTTGGTGGTGGCTGGAGGCAACGGCATGGCGGCGATGAGCGATGAAGAGTTTCGGGTCGGTAAGGAACTGAGCGAAGGAGAAGGCAATGAGCAATACGAGTCATTGGGCTAGTATTAGGGGTCTCAGATGAAGCTATAGTGGTGGCATAGGGACCTACGGTCGTTGGAGTAGCACTGGTGACAAGACGCTGCAACAACACAAAACAAGGGTACGATGGCAAGGGCATAAACAGCCAGGCTGAGCAAAAATAAATAGTGCAAAAGGTTCGGTGGCTCACCATGATCACAACTTGGGGTTGGTAGCGACAAAAAAGGTTTAGAGCGGTCGGATGGCGATGAATGGCAATGGTGGTGATGACCTTTCCAGTGGAAGCCAAGCATAGAGGAAAACAACTATAATAGAGCACATGGTGGGGTTTAGGGGATCAGGGAGTCGCTCTAAATGACTATGTTCAATGCTCAAGGCAAAGGCTTACTGGAGATGGAGCTGTGCACTGATGAAGATGACAGTTGGCGATAGAGAAGAAGATCTAGTCCAGGTCGTTATACTACATGAACTAAGAAATTGGTTTAGTGGTTTTAGAAAGAAGGCCAAACGATGCAAAGTGACACGATTATCATGGCTATAGCTCACTGGGAAAGGGCGTAGCTTTGGCGGAGCACGGCGGGAAGCGAGCACCGGAGCTTAGGAGTTGGGATGACAATGGTGTTTCAGGTGGCTCGGTGAAGGAGATGAGCTACAACCAGGCAAAATAGAAGTGGCAAGTTTGGAAACAAAAAAGATGCGCTCAGCTTGAATTTAAATAGCGGGATGGAGATGCTATGCTCATCAAGAGCCCGTGATCGCACAGGGAGAAGACGTGAAATTCAGGCGGACGCCGTATTTGATGTGTAGAAGAGGACATCTAAGCATGTTGGTTTGTTGTGGGTGGGCGGCAAGGTCAAAGACCATGGGCACTATAAGAGCTCGGAAATCTATCGCACGGCGCATAGAGGAAGAAGGCTGACGCATGGGCCTGACATATCAGTAGTGGAGGGAAAAGGCTAAGAGAGAAAGCGTACTGGTTGCAATATGCTTTCTCGTAAGAAAGACGGGTCCGATCACTTTCTAATAACTGCATTTTAAAACAATTTTCTAAAGGTTTTAATTATAAAGGGAGGTTCAAATTTTTAGAAATAGCAAATTAAGTTCAAAAATTAAGAAAATTTTTGAAGAGGTATTTTAGATCACATGGAACCCAAATAAAATATTTTCAGACTTTGAAAAATTTCAAAATAATTAAAAAAATTCAGAAACTATAGCTAGAAAATGTGAAAAGCATTTTTTTAATGCATAAAATTCTAGAAAAAGCTGAAAAATGCAGAAAAAACTTTCGAAACTTAGAATAAACTTTTTAGGGTATTTTAAAATATTATAATGGCTAAATTAGGTTAATGACGTATGAAACCTACATGACCCGTTGCTATCCGATCTTGGCTCTTTTTTCCCCTTTTTTGAGAGCAGTACACGCGGGCCCGTTGCCCAGGTGCTCTGTTCACTTGACACTGACATCACCGGTGCCGGTGCACGACACCACCTGCATGAACACAAGACAACAAATCGACCTTTCTCTTCCAGCAAGCGAAAGCGGACACCGTGGAAGGGTAAGGGAAAGCGACGCACGTAAGCTTCGTTCGATGCGAGCCGTCCGTGCATCGCCCCACACCCTGATCCCGTGCCGTGCCGTCCGCCGTCGCCAACCCAACTGCCCGCCTCCGTCTCCTCCGCTCCCGCCTCCCATTCCCACGTGGGCACCGCGCCTCGGCTCCTCCTCCACATCTCTCGTGCCCCTCCCGTCTCACTCCCCAGCATCATTCACCGCCCTTACAAGTAGCCAGCATAGCCCCTCCTAAAGTCCGGTGCCCACCAACTGCTCGGCGCAATTCCCTACCGACTGATCGCGCCGCGTCCCATGGCCTCCCTCCCCGCGCCGCCGGCCCCGCCCGCCTCCTGGCGAGGCCTCCTGCCCCGCCGCCCGCCCCCGCGCGGCCCTCTCGCCCGTGCCGCGCGTTCTTGCTACCGCTTCCGGACCGACGACGACGGCGTCGTGGACGTGGCCGTCGCCGGGAAGGAGCGCGGTGGCGTGGGGTACACGGTCGGCGTCGAGGTCCTGCCCCTCCCCGGCTCCCGCGGGAGGGAGGGCGGGCTAGTGCTCCGCCCCGCGGACTCCTCCGGCGAGGGCGTGGTCCCGCTGGCGCCGGCCGCGTCGTCCGCGGGAGGCGCCTGCCTCGCGGCCGAGCTGTCTTTCGACGCGTCCCGCGCGCCGTTCTACCTGTCGTTCCTGCTGATGGACGCGGCTGGGGCGGAGATACGGACGCACCACAAGACGAGCTTCCGCGTGCCGGTCGGCGTCGGGCAGGGCCGCCCCGAGCCGCTCGGCGTGTCCTTCTCGGAGGATGACGGAGCTGCCAACTTCGCTGTCTACAGTAAGAGCGCCAAGGTTGTTGTGCTCTGCCTGTACGACGGCGGCGGCGGTGACGATCCGGCACTGAAGATCGAGCTCGACCCGTACGTTCACCGGACGGGCGACGTCTGGCACGTGTCGTTGGAGAGCGTGGAGGGATACGCTAGCTACGGCTTCCGCTGTGGGCTGTTCGGCATGCGCCGCCTGCTGTTGGACCCGTACGCCAAGGTGATCGGGGACTTCGTCCCTGGCAACTCTGTCTATGACGAGGGGGATACCGTGCCGTCCACAAGGTACCTCGGATCTCTGGTGAATGCGCCGAGCTACAATTGGGGCAGGGACAAGCGCCCATGCTTGCCATTGGAGAAGCTGGTGGTGTACCGGGCAAATGTGGCTTTGTTCACGAAGGATAAGTCAAGCGGGCTGCCTGACAATGTTGCCGGTACTTTCTTGGGGCTCGCTGCAAAGATCGAACACTTCAGGAGCCTCGGTGTCAATGCGATCTTGCTGGAACCGGTGTTCCCGTTCCATCAGATGAAGGGACCATACTTCCCATGCCATTTCTTTTCACCAATGAACTCATATAGCAGTGAAGGTTGCAATGTTTCAGCCGTCAAGTCTATGAAGGATATGGTCAAGGCATTGCACAGAAATGGAATAGAAGTCCTCTTGGAGGTTGTTTTTACGCATACGGCTGAAGGAGAAGCAGAGTGTCAGATGATATCGATGCGTGGCATTGACATTTCCACGTATTACATTGCTGATGGGATTGTTGGATGCAAAGCCAGCGTACTGAATTTCAACCATCCGGTGACTCAGAAACTGATTTTGGACAGCCTCCGTCATTGGGTGCTTGATTTCCATGTTGATGGGTTTTGCTTTATCAATGCCCCTTTCCTTGTCAGAGGTCCGAGTTGTGAATATCTCTCTCGGCCTCCCCTTCTTGAAGCTATTGCTTTCGACCCGGTTCTTTCCAAGACAAAGATCATTGCAGATCCTTGGTCTCCACTTGACGTATCTAATGTGCAATTTCCATTCCCTCACTGGAAAAGATGGGCTGAGATGAATGTGAGATTTTCTATTGATGTGCGCAAGTTTTTGAAGGGAGAATCACTTATTAGTGATCTTGCTACACGTTTGTGCGGCAGTGGGGACTTATTTTCCTCCAGAGGCCCAGCATTTTCTTTTAACTATGTATCCAGGAATTCTGGGCTTTCTCTTGTTGATTTGGTAAGCTTCAGCAACGATGAGCTTGCTTCTGAGCACAGCTGGAATTGTGGTGAAGAAGGACCATCCGAGAACAATGCAATCCTTCAGATGAGGCTAAGGCAGATACGCAATTTCTTATTTATTCTATTTGTTTCCCTTGGCATTCCTGTGCTGAACATGGGCGATGAATTAGGGAACTCTGCTGCTGGTTCAATGTCATACAAGGATAGAGGGCCTCTGAACTGGAAAGGCTTGAAGACCACTTTTGTTAAAGAAGTTACAGGATTCATTTCATTTCTAACCGCACTCAGGAGTGGGCGAGGTGACATCTTTCAGAGAAGAGAATTCCTAAAACTGGAAAATATACATTGGTATGGGAGCGATCTATCTGAGCCACAATGGGAGGATCCTACTTGCAACTTTCTTTGCATGCACATAAATGCAGAGCTCAATGAAACTGCGCCAGATTCAGTCAGAGGTGACTTGTATATCTGTTTCAATGCAAACAAGGAATCGATGAGTGCTACATTACCAGCACTTGCAGAAGGATCCGTGTGGCTATGCTTGGTTGACACATCACTTGCGTTTCCAGGTTTCTTTGCAAGCCAGTCTAATCCGAATGTGCAACAGATGCTAGGATTATCCTCTTATCAAGTAAAAGCGCATAGTTGTGTTTTATTTGAAACAAAGAGGGTTCTTTCCTAGTTTCTGCAGCCAACATAAAGGCCGTACTTTCTATGTAAAGTAGAAACTTTGTGGATACCGACTTTCAGAAACCTTTGGTCCCAATAAGTTGCAGTGTATTGTAGATGAGGACGATCCCAATAAGTTGCAGTGTAATGTAGATGAGGACGATCCCAATAAGTCGCAGTGTATTGTAGATGAGATTGTGTATGATGATAAAATTTACTATTTTCACAAATGGATTGTATATAATGCCTTGCTGCCTTCTTTTACTTTAAATCGTGGTGTTAATTAAGCCCCTGCTCTCTAAAACCTTTTTTTTTTGGCTCAGTCTTTGAAGTTTGCTGGTTGCAGCTAGTACTTACTACTGCTGAAGCCAATGACAAAGATTTTCTAATGTCATTTCTGAAGGTATGCTACCTCCCAACCAAATAGACTCTAAATTTCTCATACTACCTCCCAAGCCTGCAGTCTATGGAAGACAAACAAAACAACTAGACGGACACCCTGCCCCATCTATGGATTGGCAATTAGCAATGACTCCGGAGTTTGAACAAATAAGAAAAACGGGGCCAATATAAAATTAAAATTGCAGTAAATAACTCCATTCTGTCTCTGCACAACACTCTTGCAGGATGTTCAATGCCACACTGTTGTGAGCCCATGCAAAAATCATGTGTTCCGTAGTAAAAGCCAATATGTCTTAGCTTTTTTTTTTTGCGAGGACCAATATGTCTAACTTAATAATCTTCTGGAGTAAATATTCACGAAGATTCACTGCTTTTCGTGCTTGTGTCCTGACAGAAAGATTCACGAAGATAACACCTACTGGGTAGGCAAGAGATTGCTTTCGATTTCAACGAGTTGAATTTTTTTCCAGCTCCCAGACCAGCTTCAGTGAATATACAAAATCAGTCTAATTAGAGCTGAAAGCTTTTTGAAACGCTGTGTAAAAGTCGGAAACTGAAACTTGTTTTAGTCCACACTTGGGCGAGAAATTTGTGTGTGACACTTTGTTCTGTACTGCTACTAATTAAGTGTGTACATTTCGTGGTGGTACAACAAAAGGATGTGTTTTTATACCTCGCTATTTAAAAAGTTACATAAATATTAAAATATTAATAAAAGATAAATGATGATTACTTATCCAGTTTCAAAATTTATACAACTTTTATTAAAAGAGTGATGCATCTAATAGTTACTCATCAACATAGTGATGGTATGATGTGCATACATTTTCGAAGGTTACGCACAAGCAAACAAAGAACCTGTCTGGGGGAGTTGTAGCTTTTCTGAAAAGCTGTTTTCTGGCTTTTTAGCTGAAAAGCGATAGTAACTTTTTATAAGAAACCGTCTCACAAATAATTAATTTCTCTCAAAAACCACTTAAAAGCTGAACTATTTAAGGAGAGAGTTTACTTGCTTTTTAGAAGCTAGAACTGCCTTAAACACCCCCCCCCCCCGCGCAGAAAAAAATTTCGAGGAGGAGATATGCAAACTTAACTCTATGCATCCCCACTCCGATGGATGCTACGTGTGCATCTTGTCAATCTCAATCATTCATTTAATTTCTCACTCCACCCCACCCTTGATTTCTCACTCCTCCAATTAATGACATTGTTGGTGAGGTGAGGTTGAAATTTAGCTAGATGGACACGTGGCATCTAAAGTAGTGGGGATGCACATGATTAAATTTGCATACCTCCTCCACAGAATTTATTTCCCCCCGCGCTGCAACCAAA
Organism: Guadua angustifolia; assembly: GCA_036346375.1. Classification (NCBI taxonomy): domain Eukaryota; kingdom Viridiplantae; phylum Streptophyta; class Magnoliopsida; order Poales; family Poaceae; genus Guadua; species Guadua angustifolia. Next base: position 32,963,473 of record CM070509.1, on the reverse strand, counting down.
AAAAAACACAGCCGACATCTTGAGCCGTGCAGCTTGTCTCATGCACCCAGTAGGTGGGTCGTGTTGTCCAAACCTATATAGAAGCTTTGGGTTTTTTTTCCCTCTCACACATTTTGTTTAAAAATCTATTTCTATATGAACACGATTTACGAAAATAGCCTCTTCTCTTACAGTGGAAGACGGCATGTGTTGCTTATCACACTTTCGTACCTAGCAGCACCTGCCGCATAGCAGAAGATTGGTGGCAGCACTTGCCAAGCATCTATGGCTCCATAGTTAGGTAAACCACTTAAATAAGTGATTTAATTAAGTAAAGCGAGTAATTAGGTGATTAATAAATTACAATGGTCAATTAAGAGATTAATTAGTTTATTTTGATAGGCATATTCTTGCTGTGGAAGGGTAGTGCGGTAGGACCTTTCCATGGTATCAAAGCATGGCAGGTGACACGACACTTTCATAGTGGAGAAATGGGCTATTTTTACTGTTGCATTTGCACAGGTGTCTAGATTTGAAAAAAAAAGATAAGAGGGCGCCAGAAAAATGTTGGCTTCCTATATATGCTGCTCCAGCTGTCAGGTCACCGCTAATCGTCCAACAGATGTCTCCCAAGCCTATGTACAGTTTCCTGAGTTTTGAACGCAAACGCATCATGTACTAACTATTTCATAATCCCTATCTATTTGCACCTAAATTTGATAAGATATAGGTTATTTATCATCAGGTCGAGGAATGAGATAGATATTTTCGACCGATATCGGTTTAAAAAAGGAAAAAAGTTATGTTAAAGTTATGATTATAACCGATATTGATTCAAAGATGGAATTCTGATATGTACAAAGCCAATACGGATCATGATTGAGAACACATTGAAGAAGGATACATCGACTGATGCACTATATAAAGGGAATCGAGAGCAAACAGAAAAACAATACAATCAATCAAACAACTCGCATCTACTTTTTATTTACTTTCTTGTCAATTAAGAGTAGCTTTGTAATTGAGACTTTCTTATAATCCAATTTTGATTAATAAAGTTGCGCATCGCCGATCGTTGATCTTCGTCGATTATGCCAGATTTGGTTTTCTCCGATTTTGTTGCGCATCGTCTTTTTTGAAAAAAAATATAACTTTTATTATCTAATCAGCCTTAATTGGCCTTTTAGATTTACCGTTACCCTTGATTTGATCGGTTATTAATAACAGGTTAGGTCTTTACCGATTATCACATTAGATCGGTTTTGAACGTATATTTTCTATCTATTTTGTCGATTGCAGAATCAAATCAACTTATATGCCTCAAATCTCATTGAATCAAATATTCTCATGTGTTTGAACCGATTAATCCATCATCATATTTTTTATCGTCACCACTATCCTAGCTAGCAACTTAAGAGTTTGCGTGTGACAATGGAACCTCTCTGTCTCTACCCAAACCCTGTATCTGCCGATCGTAGTACGCCTCGACTAGTCCCATAGTCCCATGCGAAGTTTGGTGCTACGGTGCTTCGCACAAGCGATTTCGTGGTAGTTTTAGCGAGTGCCTGGACGAATTCGTCGTGCTAGGGTTTGGTTTGATAGTTATCACCGACACGCAGTGTGTTTTGGCAAATTACCATGGTTTTACCATGTCCATGAACGGATTATTAATTTTTGGTATCCTACAGAAAATGTCACACATTTTTACTGTCCAAGAGCCAATTCTACGTTTTCAAAATACCACCACAGGCTTCCAAATTGGTAGGCCGCCCCGCTAGACCTCTAGTTGAGTTCAAAACGAACGCAGCGGTGCAAATATTATTGGACTTCGACCATGCATCCAGGTCCAGATAATCTTCTATTAACTGTACAAACATACATCGTTTTATACCTTTACGTACACAAATGTACATTGGTGCCGAAGCAGGTGAGTAGATGACCATGGCTGTAGGTCTTGGAAAAAAGAAATGACCATGGGTCTGTTCTGAACGTTTAAGAGTATCTAACCGGTTGACACCCAAGAATCAGATTGAAGGCGGTGCACTAAATTGAAGCATCATAATTTACTTGGCTATTCCATCTTCTCAGTCATGAATTAATTCTCTTGTTCCTGTTATCAGAGCTGCATAAAGATGCCATTAGTAAACAAATATATGGTGAAATAAGATGTAATGTTAATTGAGAAGTGAAAGACAAATTTAAAAAAAATATGAAAAATTCTTAGAGAAGCGTGCAAATTATGCACTGTCCTGAGACCAAATTAGGTCCCCTCGTGTAGGGTTTTTGAAAGGATGAAATGGCGATTTGAGGGGTTCAATAGAAGCTAAATTAAAAATTCTACCTCTACAGTCAAAACCTAGAGTGGTCCGACAAAACCTCCAAACCGTTAGGGTCTAGCATCTTCCAAATCACTCAGTAACAAGCAAAATGGAATGGCAATAGATGTAAGATAACAAGAAAAAGCCAGAATTTATTTTGCATAAAATTTCGATTGTATTATGTCTCTCCTCTTAAAAGCCAATATAAAGGAATAACTATTCTAGTACTGGACAAAGAGTATTCTGATCACTTACTCTAAAGCACCAACTAAAGAGGTTAGACACCACTTAAAGTGCTCTTCTAGGGTAGTACTAGATTGATGTCCAACATCCTCGAATCAATACAAACATAGTACGATCAAACATAGGATGACAGTTTTACCAATAGGTTTGGGTACCCGTGGGTACCCAACCCGATAAGGATAGGTATGGGTAGCACTTCATACCCATGGGTTTTTGGGTTTGAGTAACCGATAAGATCATAGGATAAGCGTGGGTGTCAATTTGTACCTATAGGTGTCAATTTGTATCCATAGGTACCCAATGGTTATCCTATGACATGTGGATTCCACTTTTTAGAGACATGTAATCCCATTAAGTCACATTAATGGTACCCATTAGGTATCCTGGGTACCCAATAGGTATTCTAGGTGCCTATATTTAGTTACATCAAACTACCTATGGATACCCAACGGGTTTGGGTGTGGGCACAATTCTATGCCCGAAAAGCCTAATAGGCTTGGGTGGGCGACACAATTTTAGGTTTCGGGTTCGGGTGGCTGGCAATCGTACACTGAGGTACTCACTCGATTGTCATCCCTAATCAAACACAAGAACAGAATGAAAAACCTATAATCGCTGGAAGCCTTGAACAGGTCTTGGTCGTGGGGTATAAATGATCAAAATGATCTTAGAGTAACTCCTACATGTTTTAGCAAGCTTGATCAATAACTTAAAGAAAAGAGTTACTGAGGGCCTAGATAATTGATATGTGTTCCAAAAATATACCATTCATCAACCACTCATTCTTGGCTCAAGATCAAACAAGAAAATGAAGGAGATGATTGCAAATAAATCAAAGCAAGAACTAGAATGTAATCACAAACATGAATAAGATTCTTGTGCTAGAACTTTTCTATTTCTTGGAAGGATAGTTTACAATGCCTCACAACCAAGTGGACAGAGCTCAGAGAGTATAAGGATACCAAAATTCTTCACGAGACTCATACACTTCTAGACCCTCGGAGAGACACCCCTTCCCTCTATTTATAGCACTATGGGAGTAATCTCCATCCTTAAATGATCTTCTTGACTCTCAAGAAATATTATCAAAGGTGCAGATTTACTCCCACTCATATACATGGGCTAACCCAAAACCCAAGAACATCACGGGTTTTTGACCATACCCTTTAGCATGAAAGTTTTAGCTTCCTTGATCGTTCAGGACCTAAACTCCTCCCTGAGCTTAGTCCTGATCCATGTTGTTGGTTACCATGTCCTTCACTTTAATTCCTTATCTTCCTGACTTGCAACCACTTCCCGGCCTCAATCATCTTCTGGCGTCTCTTAATCGTTCTAGACCTCAACTCTCCTAGACTAGTCCAAATCGTACCTTCACTTCACTATGATCTAGCTCTAAAGTTCTACAACTAACACAGACAAAAAAGCCATTACATAGCAATGTCTACAATCATATTAGAAAATCACTCCTTGGCTTATATAGCCTTCAACCACCCCTGGCTGTGACCACTCAAAGTCATAACTCACTGTGACATATAAGACCACTCTCACAGAGGTCTAGACCACACACGACCATTGGTACAAAGTTCTAGACCATCCATGACCACCGGTACAGAGATCTAGACCACACATGACCACTGTTACAGTGATCTAGACCACCCACGACCACTCATATAGAGGTCTAGACCACTCACTAAGAGGTTCTTAGATATCTAGACCACTCACACAGTGGTCACGACCTCTCCCATAGAGGTCTTTGGAGGTTTATACCACTCCCATAGTGGTCAAGATCTTTCACATAGAGGTCTGGAGAGATCTAGACCATTTTTATAGTGTTCTAGATCACTCTTATAGTAGTCACAACCTCTCCCATAAAGATCTATAAATGTTTAGAGAGATCTATGGCCACTTTCACGGTTATCTAGATCACTTTTACAATAGCCATGACCTCTTTCATAGAGATCTAGACTACTCTTATAGTAATCTATACCACTTTTACAATGACCATGACCTCTCCCATATAGGCCTTTGGAGGTTTAGATCACTCTCGCTACTCCAATAGTGATTTAGACCACTCTTATAGGGCTCACGACCTCTCCAACCAAATTGTTTAAAGCCAAAATAAGCTCAAATCAAACTCAAATTTGAGCACCAAAGACTCAAAACAAGGTCAATTACTCATCATATATATATATAGACCATCATATAGTCTCTTAGTTTTTTCTCATTCTTTGGTCTCAAGGTACACCCTAGGGTTGTCGTTTCGGTAGCACGGTTGTGGATTAACGTATTTTCACCAAGCTTCTCAGCCAAGAATGAAGAAAGAAGTGGAAAACAGAGTATGGTTTGGGGCAATAAAACGTGCACAACTAGTGTAGTTTGCCATTCAGTGAGAATTCCTATCCTTCATGGACAGAAGTGATCAGCTTGTATAGATAGAAAAGCACACGTTATATATACTGCTAGTTAGCTACCTATAACAAGGCCCATGACCAGGTTACTCGCGTCTCTTAGCCAAGAGCATGCAACGCCTCCGAAAGAATAAGATGGAAAATCAATAGGCTGAACACTTCAGATTATTACTCCCTCCTTCTAAGTTTACATTGTATACTGCTAGTTAGCTGCCTAAAACAAAGCCCATGACCACGTTACTTGTCCCTTAGTCAAGAGCATGCAACACCTCCAAAAAAATAAGATGGAGAATCAATAGGCTTAACACTTTAAATTATTGATCCCTCTATCTAAGTTTGCATTGTATACTACTAGTTGGCTGCCTAAAACAAGGCCTGCGACCATGTTACTCGCATCCCTCAGTCAAGAGCATACAACACCTCCAAAAAAATAGGATGGGGAATCCATATGCTCAACACTTCAGATTATTACTCCCTCCATCTAAGTTGACATCGTATACTGCTAGTTAGCTGCCTAAAACAAGGCCCGCGACCATGTTAATCGCGTTCCTTAGTCAAGGTTAATCGTGTTCCTTAGTCAAGAGCATGCAACGCCTCCAAAAGAATAGGATGGAGAATCGATAGGCTCAACACTTCAAATTATTACTCACTCCGTCTAAGTTGACGTTGTATGTTGCTAGTTAGCTACCTAAAATAAGGCTCGCGACCAGATTACTTGCATCTCTTAGTCAAGAGTATGCAACGCCTCCAAAAGAATAGGATGAGAATCAATAGGCTCAACACTTCAGATTATTACTCCCTCTGTCCAAGTTTACGTTGTATAGTACTAGTTAGCTGTCTAAAACAAGGCCCATGACCAGGTTACTCACGTCCCTTAGTCAAGAGCATGCAATGCCTTGAAAAGAATAGGATGGAGAATTAATAGGCTCAACACTTCAGATTTATTACTCTCTCCATCTAAGGGCATGTTTGGTAGAGCTCTAGATCCTAATTTCACCTAAGATCTGAAACTTATAGGCTAAAATAAAGTGAAGTAAGTTTATATTTTTGGTCTAAAATGTAAACAAGATGATCCATCTAAACACTCTTAATGTACGCACAGCTCCAGCTCTACGGATCTGGTGGAGCTAGGAATACCCAGTTCCACCAGATCTACGGATCTGGTGGAGCTGGAGCTCTACCAAATACACCCTAAGTTTACATTGTATACCACTAGTTAGCTGCCTAAAATAAGGCCTACGACTAGGTTACTCGTGTCCCTTAGTCAAGAGCATGCAATGCCTCCAAAAGAATAGGATAAGAATAGGCTTAACACTTCAAATTATTACTCCATCCATCAAAGTTTATAAGGTGTATTTTTCTTAGCATGTAGACCAAGAAGACATAAAAAATGACTAGATTATTCATAATTATTATCAATGTACTCAGTGCATGTCTATAGAAAATATAAAGTAAAGATGTATATTTATAACTGGTATAGAGGGAGCATCATGCTATTTTTGCATTAGAATATAAAATATGTGTTATATTTATAGATAAGGCTATTCAAAAAATAAGTTTTATAAATTTGGACGGAGAGAGTACTGTTTAAGTACTTAGTCAAAGAATTGTGCAGAATGGAGAATATACACAATGAATTATAAGTAAATTATGTTTTAGAAACTCTTATAGTAAAATATTTTACATCCGAGATATTCTGTTAACAGTTCCCAAATCCCAATACCTCCCAAACTTACAATTTAGGAACCGTACAAGGCGAACAGACCATCGCAAAACAATTATGCCAATCCGATCAATGGGTGAACCTTCTCTAAGCAAGTCACTTTGGGTTTTCACCTGACTACGTGAGGTAACGGTTGTTTCACTACGTACTGTTCACTGGTTATCCATTCCGTTCTCGCCCCTAGCCGACGCTCTTTTATTTCTTGATGCTATGAATTCCATTTATTATAATGGTATTCCTACTTTATTCAATCTTATTGTAAGCAGGACGGCGTACATGGGCAGACTGGGCTTCTATATCAAGCCACTGCTGCATCGATTTCATTAGAAATTGAGGATCTTTTAACAATACCCTCTTAAGGATAGTTAGTCAAGTTTGTGCTCTAGACTCTTGAGATTTCATCCTGCCACTCAACCTCTCGCTCTCTCCTCACATAAAGATTCCCAAGATAACATTGTACCAGCTCTCCTTTCCCTTTCTTTAATCAACGGCTGTTGTTTCTTTCATCGCCATAGTTTCCCTCGCCTTGAAATCAATTGCATACAGTGAAGCTTAAACTGACGCTTCAATGAGTACACATTGATGCGTGGAGAGAGGAGACTGCACAAAAGAGCCAGTACCAGTGTTCAGAAAACCGGTGGTAGCCGGCTGATTCTAGCTAATTTTTGGTCAAAACAAGCTGGAATGGGATGTGAAATCCAAGGCTAACGTGCAAAGCTCCGTGCAGCTGGTTTTGCGTCACCCACAGCCCCCACCCAAGCTCCCACAAAACCTTTCATAGAGAGAGGTGTTCAGATTCCGGATGCCTCCCAAACCTAGTATCCTGAGTTTTGCGCGCATATTTGGTTCTTCAATGTTTTTTCTTTTAATATAAATTACACAAATCTTAAAGAAAACGAAAGAGTAAATAATTATCATCTATCATTTATTCATATTTTAATATTTATATAATTGTCAAAAAAAAAATGAAAGCGTCTCTCTTAGGTCCTATCCTAGCTAGCAACTTAGAATTTGCAAGCGACGATGCTGACCACAGAAACTCTGTCTACATATAATGTGGGCATTTAAGGCCACAAGATTCTCGTGGTGTGGCATTGCAGTACTGTTCGATACTACAGCACCCAAATTATTGCTTCAGACAATCCCTTTTAAAACAGTACTCTCTAATAGATTTATAAAACATAATAAAATTATATTTTTATAAAAAAGTTTCAAGATAAGTCTACGGATACCATTTGCATATGTTCAATCTAAATATTGACAAATATATCGATAACCGAAATTTACAAAGTTTGACTGTATACATCCAGAATGATATTCTGTTATAGGTGGAGAGAGTAATTAACAAGCAGGCGAGTTGGTTGAGTTATTTCAGTTTACTTTCAATTGACCAACTAGCTCGTCGTTTTGCTGTTGATCAACAAGATAGCCTACCCAAAAATCAACCATGAAGTGTTAGTATTTCAGACATTTCAAACAAACCATAACTTGTTCTACAAATGAAGGTCAGAAGTACCTTCCAAATATGAGTACTGTTCATCAATCAGTGGTGTGTATAAACATTCAAATTAGCCCAAGCAAGCATCTGATCCAGTAACCGTAATTTAGAGATTGATAACATCACAGTGCTGCTTGAGTGTGGAAGAAAAGTTCTCTCAAGATATAACCATAAAATATTATAGAGTGAATAGCTATTTTGCCACTGTACTTTTCAAGCCTTTCTCCTGACAGAAAGATTCATAAAGACAACACCATAAAGAGCGGACAAGGGGTTGCTTCCCATTTCACAAAATATAACTTTTTCAACTTGCGAAGTCATGTATATCTTTTTTTTTAAGAACACGCAAAGAACTGTGTATCTTTGTATTAAGAAAGAAATCAGTTTTGATACAAATGAGAATTCTGGAAACAAAAGCATGGCGATCTCTCTGCCCTTCTCCATTGCGCACAGTACTCTTTTATCTCAAGTACCACAGTCCACACCAACCATCGTTGAAAACCCTATTGATTCGTTCCTCCATACCATCCAAGAAACTAGTATACGACTAACAAATCAAGTCTTCTACGGATTTGCTTCTGTAGTCCAAGTCTTTCGCTTGCCCACCAGTTGTCAGATTTTTCCGCATTTCTTGGTACGCACCAGGTTCTAAATTTCGTTTTTGGTTTATATTTTGCTCCTCGTCAAAATCCAAAATTTCGGCGAAATCTCCTTATTTCGAACAAAATTCAAAAAATAAAATTCAAATTCAGAATTTTTGGACCGAATTTCGGGCGAAATTGCCAAAATTTCGGCAAATTTCAACTGAACAAAAAATAGTTCGAATAATGTCAAAAAAATTTGAAATTTTTTATGGAGGTTCATGACACATCAATGATGTTTTCATAAAATTTCAGATGATTATCATGTCTAAGGTATTTTAAAAAATTCAAACATTGCTACTGTCCTGATAAAACGCTGACCGGCAAGTTTGAACCGAATAAAAAATGGTCCAAACCACATTAGAAAATTTTAAATTTTTTTTGCATGGTTATGATGCATCAATAATGTTCTCATAAAATTTTCAGGTGGTGATCAAGCTTCATGAATTTTTAAAAATTCGAACAGTGCTACTGTCCTGTTAAAAGGCTTACCAGTAAGCTTAAATAAAATGGGAAATGGTTCAAACCATGTTAGAAAATTTTTATAGATGGTCCTGATATAACATTAATGTTTCTATAAATTGTTTAGATGATGATCATAATTAAATAATTTTTAAAAATTTTGAAAGTATTACATCCTAATAAAAGCCCGATGATCAATATATAGATTTCCTTTAGCAATCAATTTTTTTTTAATTTTTGAAAATTATACAGAAGGGTGATAAGGAAATGCTTAAGATTTTATAAAATTTTTAAATCATAATCACTCTCTAGTGAATTTATAAAATTCTTACAATCCACAAGTACCATTTATGTTCTTTCTCTTTTTATTTTTGAAATATTATATAACAAATGAATTTCAATACATACATAGATTTGATTTACCAAACAAAAAAGGTTATTTTTTTAAAAAAAAATTATGGAATGGTACTGAGGCAATTATTAATCTCTCATAAAAATGTAGATCATGATCATACTCGAGAAAATTTATGAAAAATCTGACAAAGTTATTATCCCAATTATGTACAATCTATTTTTATTTTTTAAAGACAACAAATAAAGTTCAATTATTTTTAAAAAATTTCATTATGATCCAACACTACTAAAGATAGTACCATTGTCGGTGTATTTCGCCGGACAGGACCCCGTCAACAGATAGGGTCTCTTCTCCTAGGATGGAGGTTAGAGTTCGGTAGAGGGCGTCTTCACAGTTGAAAACCCTGATGACTCTCGCACGAGGGACTCCGGGGATCAACAGATCAAAGAACACAGCGATGTACCCAGGTTCAGGCCCCCCGGAGCGGGAAACAGCCCTACGTCCTGCTAGATCTTTGTTGATGAAGTATGGAAGCGATTACAATGCTTCTTTCAGTTTGCTCTGCTCTTTTCTTTCGCTAAGTCTTTCAACTGATCGACCGACCTCCTTCTCCATGCACTAGAGCTCCCTTATATAGGTCCTGTTTGGGAGAGCTCCAGATCCCAGTTCCAGCTCAGAGCTGAAACTTATAGGCTAAAATAAAGTGAATTAAGTTTATATTTTTAGTCTAAAATGTAAACAAAATGATCTACCTAAACACTCTTAATGTACCCACAGCTCCAGCTCCACAAATTTCTGAAGCTAGAAATGCCCTGCTCCACCAACTCCACAGATTTTGGTGGAGCTGGAGCTGTCCCAAACACCCCCATAGAGTGAGCTGGTTCGGGCAGGTAGGAAGGTGACATCATACTGATCTATGACTCATTAATTACACCCATCACTGTGGTCTTATCATACTGACCCATGACTCATTTATTACACCCATCGCTGTAGCCTCGTCCTTCAAGCCCCATTTAACGTCGCTGTGTGGCTTCGCCCGGTCCGCCCGAGATGTGATGTTTCTGCAACGGGTTTGGTGTGAGGTGTCAGAGGGATGGGCCGTTGTCGTGTCGCCAGTAGAATTCCTCGCAATCAATGGCCCTGACACAACATGTCAGACTCTGACACAGTGTGTCAGGGGAAGGAGACTTTGAGGCGAAGCCTCCTTCTCATTCCTTCGGTCGCCCGCGTGGCTTGGCGAATGGGGCCCGAAAGCCCGCCTGCGCGCCAAGCCACCACGGGGGCCGACGCCCAGCGATGTAAGATCGAGGATGCCGACTAGAGGGAGGGTGAATAGGCGGCTTTAAAAATTTCTTCGACGATTAGTTAAAATCTCGCCTATTTATCTCTATGTTAAAATTTAAACAAAAATCAATGCGGAAGCGATAAACTAAGGTTTTCACAATTAAGTCTAAGTCAATTAGGCTCACTAAGTGCAATGACAATTTATGTCTTTAACGAGAATATGCAATCCTAAAGACAATTAAGCACTTTAATTCTAGAAATGTAAATTGCAACAATATAAATAAGAATTGCAAACAAACACAAAGTGACACACTGATATTTTACCGTGGTGTACGGAGACTTGCCAGTCTCCCCTAATCCACGTTGAGACTAACCCAAACCACTTTGGACCGGCTCCACGAATTGAGCACCCGCCTCGATTCCACTAGTGGTTGCTCTTTTTCACTCCGGGTAGGCGAGCACCAACCTTCACAACTTGTCGGGGCTTCTCACAACCTTCATCGAAAAGCTCACCGCGCACAACGCCTCCACGCCGTCTAGGTGTCGGCAAACACCAAGAGTAATAAGCCAAGCCTTCCCGCTTGAACTTCACCTAGTGCAACATATGCACTCCGGTGATCACCAAGTGCAACACATGCACAATGGTTCCCTCAAGTGCAACACATGCACAAGAGACTCTCAATCTACTTCCTAATTGCAACACATGCAATTAGGACTCACTCTTAGCTCAAGAATCAAATTGGAGAGTGAAACAAATGTACAACTCAACCACAAAGAGCAATGAACTCTCTAAAACCCTAACCACATTCAAATGCCAGCCCCTAAGGCTCTTTATATAGCCTCCACAAGAAAAACTAGCCGTTGTGGAGCAAAATGGGCAAAAGTGCCTAGGAGAGCTAGTAGTACTGCCCTAGGGCTAGTACTACCGCTCCTCAGAGCCCAACGGCTAAAAAACTAGTCACATTTCGTAAAATACTAGATATTACAGCTTTAGGCCAGACTACCGCCACACCCAGTAGTACCGACCATCAAAAAGACAAAGAAAACCCTTCTCTGGAATTTTCATACCGCCTGGGGTGCGGTACTACCGCACTAGGGGCGGTACTACCACTTCTTAGGGCAGTCATACCGCTGGCACAACACTAAAACGACCATAACTTTTTACTCCGAACTCCGATTTAGGTGATCTTTGATTCTATGCAAAGCTTATCACGAGGGCTACAATATCCACCCATTTTCAAGATTTAAGCAATTATAGATATTTTTAAATATCCCCAAAACCAAACTCTAATGTAGTCATTCAAGTCTAAAATCTGATTTTTCAAAATCTCTCACATAAACTTAATGAAGGGCATGACTATAAGATAGAAAGAGTCAATGAGATCAAATATTGAGCCATGTGATGATCAACTCATAATCAAAATAATTTTTGCAAAACATATTTGCAAATTCTAATCACATGCTCTAAGATCAGATGAACACCTATATTTTGCAAAACACATTTGCAAAAATCCAAAAATCTATAAGATCAATCCTCTAGCAATGTAAGGATCAACACATGATCCCGACACTTTGCAAAACACATTTGTAAATGCCAACACATGCTTTAGGATTGAAACCCATAACCTCTAGCTTATTTGCAAACCACATTTGCAAATAACAAATCAACATTTTGCAAACACAAAACATAAACTTTACTTAACCTTTGTGATGATCAACACATGATCAAGTCACAAGCTAAAACACCAATGCATGAGCTCTCACCTTTTGCAACATATGCAAAACCACATAAACCAAATTACATGAACTATCTCCCTTTTGCAACACATGCAAATCCATAGCTCCATATAAAAAACCAAATCGATTACGACTCAATAAGAAGCAAGCATGAGCTCCCTAATTTGCAACACATGCAAATACTTAGCCCATGCAAAATCCAAACAAGAGAGTGAGTTAGAGTGAACCGGATTGAGTTTATCAACACATGATGAAGCTCAAGCTATAAGACTCAACCCCTCTTAATAGTACGACACCTAACTAGCAACCCGGTCTCCCATCCAAACACCGAGACCGGTAAAAGACTAAGAAAACATTCTTAGCTCTAGCTAGTTATACCTTTGCCTCTCACAACCATTTGGAGCTTTCACGATGACCGATCATCTTCTTTCCAAGTCGGGTCCTTTCTTCTTATTCATCAACACATGATGAGCCTTCTCTAGCTTCACTTCACTTCAGAATTTATTCTTGAAACTCATCAACATATGATTACTTCTTCTTCTCGATTCTTCATTTTCTTGGACTCAACTTACTTCAAACTCATTGAAAGTGTTAGTCCAAAACACATGGTTGTCTCAATCATCAATTGCACTCCATTAACACATAATGGATGCCCCCGAGATTGATTGAGCACAACTCAAAGACAATTGATTGAAAGATTAATTATGTCTTGAGTAAACTAATGCAACTAATGCTTCATTATACTCAAGAGCTTTCGATTGCCCTGGGATCAATAAAGTGAACCATCAACTCATGATTAGTTCTTTATTGATTTAATGGCAACCGAACATAATTTAAATTGTCATGAGTATATATTAACTACACAAGTTTCATATACTTAATGGATTGTTTCAAAGTCTTAATCATATATGTTGTTTGGTAAGAGGACATGAATCAATATTATTGAAACATCAAGTTAAATTGTGAACTCCCCCTAGATATATGCATTCATGTAATATGAAGTTGGAAACATAATACACATCTTTTAATGTATAAGTAATGTAAGAGTTCATTGTTTAACTTGAGTCCTAAGTATGCAATAAGATATCATAAAATGAATACGAGTGCATACCTTGGGTTTTCCATTCTTCAATGAGATGAGACTAATCAAAGATATACTCAATAAAAGAGTTAGTCTCATGTTTAGATTTATCAATATGATCATGAAAATTATATCCAAAGAATGTAACAAGATATATAATATGAGCTCGAATGCATACCTTTGATATTTCCATCTTGTCTCATAAAAAGATTTATCATTAATTAACAATTGAGACTAATCAATATTATTGTCGGGGATTGGATGTACTGTGCCTAGACGACCATCGAAGCCCGGGGCCAGCCGACCATGCCCTTTGCCCGGGCAACGCGTGCGTGCCCGACCATCGCATGCCCCGGCCCCGAGCAAGGAAGCTCGAGGGTCCACGACAAGGCGACATGGCATTTAATGTCGTGGCGCAGATATCGCTACCGGGATATGCGCCGCTTGCCTCAAGGCCGCTTGATCAAGCTCCTGTACCCATCGCCGCATGGTACCCGCTGGTGGCGTGGCTACTATGCCGCATCGTCCTCTATGCAAAGGAAGCGCCCACGATTAAGTGATTTGTCTCTGTAATTTCTATAAATACCCTCTCGCGATGTGCTGAGGGTTAGACTCTGGGTACCATACACACTTACACCCATCACTTGCAGGCGGGAGTCCTTAGGATAGTTCAGGGCCCCCCGAGCAAGCGCATTGTAACCCATTTTCGCATACTAGTGAATCCACTGGACGTAGGGTTATTATCTCCGCAGCGAGAGGCCCGAACCAGTCAAAAAACCGTCCCGTGTGCTTTCCGATTGTCTCATGCATCCCGTTTCGTAGCTCGGCATACCCTCTGACGCTATATTCCTTGCGGAAAAGGGGGCCCTAGGTTGATCCCTCATTCACCAAGTAAGCTCGGCGGGGGACCCCATCCCGAATCGCCGACAGCTGGCGCCGTCCGTGGGGAGCGACTGAGTCCTTCCGCGAGGAATTCCCTAAGGATGCCGAACTCGCAAGACAACCAGGACCTTTGCGTCTTCGACAACGTGGAGGATGACGACGCGTATTACGCCAAATGACGGCAGAGTGGCGGTGGCGGTCGACCCCGAGGGCCACACCGAGTCCGGAGTCTTTCTCCCGCCGCGGGCGCGAGAGCTGCTTCTCGCTTCGCGGCGCGATGCCCTCTCGCCGAGGAAGAGTCTCGATGCTCCGCAACGCCAACATGGCCGACGGAGGACATCGAGGTGGAGCGATCCCGGTGGCTCCCAACATTACCAAAGAAGACGCTGGCGACGACCACCAAGAACTGACCCCGGTTCGGACCTTGGGGCCCTCCCACCGCCAAGACGGGCGGGCGAAGCACCGGAGCCGGAGATCCCAATGGATATCACTCAGAGCACGCGATCGTTTTCCGAGGTCGCCTCGCTGCGGCTCGAAGCCGAACGCCAGCGCCATAGCGACGCGTCGGCGCGCCTCCAAAATTCTCCAACCAGCGGACCTAGCAACCTGGGGGGCCCTCGTGGCTGAAAACCTGGAAAACCTTGCCGCCGATATAGGGCTCCCGGAGCCGACCGGCGCTCGAGGGCCCCGGAGTGTTTCCGACCGCGAAGCGCCGTTTCGCCGCTTCCCGTGCCGCCCGCTTCAAGTCTGCCGGGAGGCCGCGGGAAGCAGGAGCGGTTCCAAGACGACGTCCGGAGCAGTTCCCGGACGGGCTCGCAGAATCGGAGGCATGCTCCGGCCGCTCACGAGCCCTCCGAGTGCTCTTCGTCAAGGCGCCCGCGTCAGGGCGTGTTTGCTCGCCTCACGCCAAGCGCGAAAGATCGACTCGGCCCCGACCATCGCAATTCCCACACCCGTGGGGGCCGCCATGACGGCCCGGTTTTCGGATGCCGGGCCTTTTCGGCGTCCCTCCGCGAGGTGGCGTGGCCGAGCAAATTCAAGCTCGCCACATAGAGCGGTTCAACGAACCCGTAACCGGATGAATTCCTCTCGATCTACTCCACTGCCATCGTGGTGGCCGGGGGGGACGAGAGGGTTATGGCCAACTACCTCCCCACGGTCCTCGACGGATCGGCTAGGACGTGGCTCTTCAACCAGAAGGAGGGCTCGGTCCGTTCGTGGAGGCAGTTGTGCGATGCTCTCCGCGCGAACTTCCAAAGCTGCTACACCCGGCCGGGCAATGAGCGCGACCTAGAGAGACTGATCCAAACTGACAAGGAGACCTTGCGTCACTTTGTTCAGAGGTTCATCAAGGTGCGGAACTCCATCCCGAGCATCTCGGACGAGGCGGTCGTCCGGGCCTTTAAGTTCGGGGTCCGCGACGTCCGCTTCACGCAGGACTTGGAGATCCACCCGAACCTGACGGCCAACGAGCTATTCCACATGGCCGACCGATACGCCAACGCCGACGAAGCCGTGCAATGGAAGAGGATGATTGACGAAGGCAAGCTACCACCTCAGCCGGGCCTGGAAGGCTCCTCGGGCAAAAGACGCCGCTCTACCGAGAAAAAGGCCAAAAAGAAGAAAAAGGCGGGCGCGTCGGGCACGGTGGCCGCCATCGATCGCCGTCACGCCGGCCGCGAGGTCGAAGTTCGACGGCGAGAAGCCCGCCGCCAAGGCGAACGACCAAGACCGCGGCGATCAAGGTCGTGACGGCCAGGGTCGCGGCGGCCAAGAGCGCGGGCAACGCGGTGCCCCCACGGGCGCCCGGTTCTGCCCATATCATCAAGCGGCGGGCCACGACCTCGCGAATCGCCAACTCGGGCATATCATCTCGAGAAGTTCTATAATGGTGAAGGGCCCATGCCCACACTCCCGGTAAAGGCGGAGGATAACAAGGGCAAGGGCCCGACCGAAGACGACGACGACGCGGGGTTCCAGGAGCCCCACAACCACATCGCCATTATATTCGGGGGCTCCTCGGCT
The DNA here is from genome assembly GCA_036346375.1 of Guadua angustifolia. Taxonomy (NCBI): domain Eukaryota; kingdom Viridiplantae; phylum Streptophyta; class Magnoliopsida; order Poales; family Poaceae; genus Guadua; species Guadua angustifolia. The sequence continues at coordinate 32,946,837 of CM070509.1, read as the reverse complement.
TACAAGTCCCGCAGGGACTTCAAAGAGGCGGCGCGGGAAGTCTGCAACATCACTCATGGCAAACCGCCCATTCAACAAATTTCGTGGTCCGAGCCGCCTCGATTCTCCAAGGAAGATCGCTCGAATGACTAAGTTCTGAAGCTCCCGCTAGTCGTGGCCCCACCATCGCGAACGCTAAGGTTGGTCGGGTCTCGCCGACGGCGAAGCTCGATCTCATATCTGCCGGTCCCCGACGAGATGCGTGTTCTCGCCCAGATCGAATATCGCCGTCCCGTTTTTTCGATCGCCCCGCACCTCGATCAAGCCCCTTGGCCGATCGCTTTACCCGTGATATTCGAGTCCGACCACTTCCGAACAGAGTGGGTCAACTTTGAAGTTGTCGACTTTAAGTCGGCTTATAACGCCATCCTTGGCAAGCCGCCTTGTCCGCTCATGGCCGCCACGCACCACGCCTACCAGCCTCAAGGTCCCCGCCAAAGGCACCATCACCATCAAGGGCAACCATAAGGCGGCCTTGAATTGCATTTAGAAGGCGCCGACATGGTCGGGCAATGCCTCAAACATGACTCCCGCCAAGACACGCCAAGGCCCCGACCTAAAGTTACCCTCCACCAGAAGAGAAACCAAGTCGGTCCCTCCGAGCAAGGTCGACCCGACCAAGTCTTTCATTTGGGGTCTTTAGACCCCAAATAGGAACTCGAGCTCACACTTTCCTCCGGAGGAACGCGGACGTGTTCGCCTGGGAACCGTCCGACATGCCCGGAGTCCCAAGGGAAGTAATGGAGCACAGGCTGGCTGTTCGGCCTGACAAGAAACCAGTGCGCCAGAAGCTTAGGCGCTTTTCCCCGGAGAAACAGGCAATCATCCGGGAGGAACTCGACAAACTCCTCAAAGCCGGCTTCGTCAGAGAAGTCGAGCATTCGGAGTGGTCAAGCGAACCCACCATCATCAAAAGAAGGGAGGCAAGTGGCGAATGTGTGTCGACCACACTGGCATGAATGCCGCCTGCCCAAAAGACAACTTTCGCTATCACAAGATTGACCACCGGTCGACGAACTACCGAGTCCTGTAATGAGCTTTTTGGACGCCTACTCGGGCTACCATCAAATCGGCTTGTTCCCCGGGGACGAAGAAAAGACTTCCTTCATCACGCCTTTCGGCACATTCTACTACACGACCATGTCGTTCGGTCTGCGGAACGCCGGAGCAACCTTCCAGCGCTTGATGCAGAAGACTTTCCAGGACCAGGTAGGTCGTAACTTAGAAGTATATGTAGATGATATTGTAGTAAAGAGTAAGCTCGCCTCGGGTCATGTGTCCGACCTTGAGGAGACCTTTTGTAATCTCAATAGACATCGAATAAAGCTTAACCCCGAAAAGTGTGTCTTCGAGTCAGAGCGGGCAAGGTGCTTGGCTACCTTATCGGGCCACAAGGCATCGGTGCCAACCCGGAGAAGATCGAAGCGATCGAAAGAATGCGGCCTCCAGGTAACGTAAAGAGGTCCGTGCCCTAATCGACGATGGCGGCCCTTAGCCGCTTCATTTCCTATCGGGCGAGCGCGATTGCCCTTCTTAAGGCACTTCGCAAACACGATGGTTTTGTCTCGACAGAAGAGGCTAATCGCTTCCTTCGAGGAGCTAAAGCAAGACTGCCCGGCCCCTCGATTTAGGCCACCCCGAGATCGGGAACCACTTTGCTATACCGCAATGACACCACAGGCCGTTAGCGCGTCCCGACGACGAAGGGAAGAAGTGCAATGACTAATATACTACGCCGGTGAGGTCTTGCACGGCCAAAGGAGCGATACCGAGGTCCGTGGTTGCTATACTCACCGTCAGAGCATCGAGGAAGCCGCGCCACTACTTTCAATCTCACAAAATCGCTATTCCAACCAACTTTCCACTTAGGGAGATCCTAAGAAATCCAGATGTCGGCGGTCGGACAAAGAAATGGGCCATGGAGCTCATTGAATTCGACATTAACTTCTCGGCAAGACGGCGGTTAAGTCCCAGATTTTAGCGGACTTGTGGCGGAATGGACGAATCCGCCCCACCCGCCACCAAAACCTCAGGTCCAAGATGGTCATTGGACCATGTATTGACGGGTCCCGAGCTGAACGCCGGGCCGGGTCGCATTAGTCTCCCCGAGGGAGTCACCAAGACGTCATCCGGTTGCACCGCGCGACTAATAATGCGCAGAGTATGAAGGCCTCTTGGTCGCTACGAGCATGCAAAGCGCCGAGTCCAAATGACTAACTGTGAAAGGTGATTCGCAGTTGGTCGTCAACCAAGTAAACAAGGAGTATCAGTGTTCCGATAACTCAATGGCGCTTTACTTGGTTGAAGTGAGGAAGATGGAACAGATTTCGAAATTTCGGTACTCTACATCCCCGTGAAGGACAATTCCTGGCGACCAACTCTCTAAAGTCGGTTCCTCGCAGATGCCCGTCCCACCCGGGGCGCTTGTCGAGCATCTGCACAAGCCCTCCATTCCCTCTGTAGAGGAGGCACCACACGGGATGCCCGCCCCACTCGGGGCGCTTGCCGAGCATCCACAAAAGCCCTCCGTTCTCTCTGTAGAGGAGGCACAAGAGACGTGCGGTAACGTCTCCTTCCTCGAGCAAGGTGCAGATTGGATGGCGCCATTCATCCAGTATCTTGCCCACGGGACATTGCCTGAGGAAGAGGCCGAGCGATCTCGGCTATTAAGGTGGTCATCTCGCTCACAAGCTAGTAGACGGCGCCTATATCAAGAAAGGGGCACTTGGAGTCCTCTCCAAGTGCATATCTCGAAGAGGGCGAATTCCTTCTCCGAGATATCCATGAAGGAATGTGCGGCGCCCACTCGTCCTTCCGAACGCTCGTGAGCAAGGCATTCCGGTTGGGATACTATTGGCCAACAGCGCTAGACAACGCTCGAGCAATCGTGGCGACTTGCCAGGCGTGCCAATACCACGCCAGAAGTCCCACCACCAACAGACGCGACCGCAAACTATCCCACTCTCATGGCCATTCTCGACCTGGGGGTCGACATTCTCGGGCCTTTCCCTCGTGGTCGAAAGGGTTGCAAATTCTTACTCGTAGCTATCGACACTTTCTCTAAGTGGATCGAGGCCGAGCCGCCAACCATTTCGCTCAAGCGACCAAGAGATTTTTTCGCAAGAACGTAGTGACGCGCTTCGGGTACCCAATCACCTCATCACGGACACGGCACACAGCTCACCAAATAACTGTTTCAAGCCTCTCGCAAGACATCGAACAAAGATATGCTTCACCAGAGCCCATCCGCAGAGCAATGGAGCGTACCAAAGAGCAAACGGCCAAATACTCCAAGGCATCAAGAGAAGGGTCTTCAACGACCTCTCCGTCAAAGGCGGGTCATGGGTCGACGAGCTTCCTTCCGTCCTCGGGTCGGTACGCGACCACACCGAGCCGAGCTACAGCGTAAACGCCATTCCAAATTTCATCTATGGCGCGAGGCCGCCTTGCCCGCCGAATTGTTCTCGATCCCCAAGAATCCATTTGGCCGACACCATTCACCAAGGTCGTGGCGCCGCTTAGAACTCGATCTCGCCAAGAATCTCGCCTAAAGGCACAGCCCGACGGGCCGCCTACCAACAGCACTCATAAAGCACGCCATCAAGACAGTCGACCGAGCCTTGCGGTGTTGGCGACCTTGTCCTACGCCAGATTCAGACTTGTCGAAGGCCAACAAGCTCTCCCCAAATGGGAAGGACCATTCACGGCCGCCTCAAATGACACGCCCGGGGGTTGTCCGCCTTGCCATGGAGGATGGCCGCGAGCTCCCCAATTCGTGAACATCGACCAGCTGCGCAAGTTCTATGTCTAAGCTCATCATCCTGTTTACATTACATTGTAAATTCACGCCCCTACTTTTGGAGCAATACAGCTTGTTTTTCGACCAATATATGTTCGTCTTACTACCATGGGAGTGCGCGCGCATAATAAAGCAACGTACCGCGAGCAACATCCAGCCACTAAACACTCACCACCAAGGGCTTCAGTCTCGATAAGCAGACCTTGGTCCGCAGTAGCTATTCGCTGCGCGATACAAGTCGCAATCAGACACCCTTTCGGTCGGTCTGAGCTTTTTAGCTCAGCTTGCGTGTGTTGGTCGCCCCACACTTCGTCAGTTGACAGCGCCCGCCGAATAGGAATGCGCGTCCTAAGTTAGCCGGTGCCTTGGTCGGATGCGCCGCACGTTTTTTCTCTCCACCGACCTATCCCACGCTTGTTGCTCGCACAGGCCGGTGCCTTGGTCGGAGGGGCCGCGCGTTTTTCTTCCTCTCTCCTACGAACAAACTCGTGCTCGCAATTTAGATGCACGAGCGTTATTCACAGCGGGGGCTGGACGGAAGCGAATTCCCCGAGCTCGCGTATTTTTTGTCGCAAAAATGCTACTCGCCATAAAGTCTTGCTCCTCGTCAGCGCCACCTCTGGCGCAAAGTCATCTCTTGGCATTTTATTTCGCACCCATGCCACTCATGCACTAACCTGACCTACGTCTATCTCGCAGTCACCTGGCACCGCTACAGAATACTACGCCGAAAGCAGGAAGGATTTTTCATTCAAGACACCGCCACCCAAAAGTTTTTCAAGCAAAAATTATACAACTCTATGGGCAAGGTCGCTTCTAAGGCCAAGGAAAGTTTCGCCTATAATCGGAGATTTTGGCCCGAGATCGATCACCTTCACGGGCCATGACCTTCATTGGCCTCATGAGTTGCTCGACCTCTTCTTTATCATGGTTGGTGAGAGCGGCGGCCGTCATACGCGCCGCTCTAGCTCACCCACCTTGGCTTCGAGGCTTTGAACGTTGCCTTCCCGCCTAAGCTCCTCCTCGAAGCCGAGAGCCTTTTCCCGGCTAAGGGCTAGGTCCTTCTCCGATGGTCAGTGTTCTGCTTCCACCGCTCAAGTTCTTCCTTGGCCTTGCTGAACCCCTCGAGCTCGGCCACTGGCCTCCGTGGTCCGCACGCCCTTCGCCGGGCAGAGCTCTGCCGAGGCCACGAACTTTGTCCTAGCTAAGGGCAAGGTCTTTCTCCGACACTCCAGCGGCTTGCCTCGACTGTTCCAACTCTTGCTCGAGCGCGAGCACCTTCTTCTCGGCGGCTGCAGCCTTCTCCTTGCACAGGCGAGAGCCCGACCTTTCCTGCTCAAGCTCCCGCTCGAGCACGAGGAAACGCTCCTTGGACTCGGAGATGCTGCGCTCCGTCTCAAGGCGTCTTCGCTCAAGCAGGCGACCTCTGCTGAGTTCGCCCACTTTCTCCTCCAAATTGCCGACGCGAGCCGCTTTCTTCATAAAACGGCTCACGGAGTTGGGGACGACCAAGACCTCTTCAAAGTCGCCAGGTCTTTTCAAGAAGTCATGCGCGAAAATACCCTAAGTAAAGCTCCCGCAAGATCCGAAAGAAGGAAAGTCATGGCGCACCAGGCATCCTTACCTCGACAACGCTATGCGCAGAGTTCACCCAGATTGTTCAAAGATCGCCGCCGCCTGGAGATCTCCGAACCTCGGCAGGAGGGGACGCTCAAGCCCGGAGTCCTCGAAAAGGGGCGGATCGCCCGGGGACGACGAAGCTTCCCCCCGGGCAAGGGAATCGCCACGGAGCGCCTCGCTCCCTCCCTGAGCGAGCTCCTTGCTCAGGGTCTTCTCGCTGTCCTCCGCGACACGTTGTTCGCCCGGGGGCAGCGGAAGGTCGCCCCGAGCATGCTGTTCGCTCGGGGGCTTCAAGCCTTCTTGAGCAGATTCTTCACCCGAGTCTTGAAGCACGACCACCTCGCGCATCTCAGGTGCTCGGGAGGCTGTGGGTTCGCCCGCCTTGGTCATCGGCGACGACCTTCTCCACCGCCACCACGCCTCGGCCATCACTATGTCGGCGCGCGTGAGCATATCGCCGCTAGACATTGTCAAGGATCTCGTAAGCCATTTTTCTAAGCAGTCCGAATATACCTACGAGCTATGTCGCCCACGCCGCTTAGGTGGGGCTAGCTCGCTCAAAGCACACAAAAACAAAGCTAAGGCGAATCAAATATCGAGACTCACCTCGCCGAGCCCTCCTCGCCACGGTGGTTGATTCTCCACCGCCATGCGAGCACCGCCGCCTTCTCATCGGCGACTTGGTGATTTCGCCACTTGGGGTCGACCTCTCCATGTCGACCCCCACAAGCGTTTTTCCCGATCGCTGCTCGCAGCAGGAGTTGCGCCTGCCGATGACCTCAACTCGCGAGCTTTTGCGGCTTCGGTCGCGTTAGCCCCTCACGCTTCGATCTCCCTCGCCAGGGCGTCTCCTGCGCCGCACCATCCCGATCAATCTCCTCCCTCGACCGCTCGATTTGAACCGCCAGTTATAACTCTTCAACCAGAGCTCAGCGGCTTACCTCCATCCGACGGCATACTCCAAGTGTCGCCGGGGTCTCCGGTGTCTTTGCGTGCCTCTTTGACGCTCGAGCTTGCGGTGGCGGCGCGACCTTTTGCCCTTCCCTTTTTGGCCTTGGTCATGGAAGGAGCACGCCGCCATTACCCACCTTGATTTGAACTTGCCACGCCCACCCAGAGCGGTCTTTTTCCGCCAAAGGAAAGGAATGTCGTCGAGTAGCTCGGATGTTGTTCCGCACAAGACAAGTACTTCGGCGGCTTCGGACGCCCTTCCCGAGCATAAACGGCCAAGGAGGCTTACCGCGTCGCACCGAGCAAGCACGTTCTTCGGCACTTGGCGGTCGCGCAGAAGCTCCTTGCCCTTCGGGGTTCCGAACATTTCAGAAACCCTCTTCTCGACCCAGTCGAAGCCCGGAGCTGTCACCACGTTGCGCAGGGGTCAGCACGGGCTCAAGTAGTATATGCGGGACAAAATCACCACAAGTCGTGGGAGCTTACCCGATTCTCCTTCGCGGGTGAAGTCGTCCCACCCGCCGATCTTGAAGAAAGGGTGCTCTCTCTGCCTCAGCGGGGATATCCGGTTCCCGAGGGAGTCACGGATGATATCCCGCCCTGTGAGCCCCATATTTGCGAGCTCGTGATCGCCATCGATCCGCCTCCTCGGGGCAAGGCGGCGCGGCGTCTCGGTATTTGCGCGCCGCTCCGGTAGCGCAGGAGTTCCCCAGCCTTCATTGGTAGAACTAATGCTCGACCCAAATTTCAACGGAGTCCTTAAGGGTGAAGACGGGGAACTCGTATGGGCGATTGGGCCTCAGGCGGAAGTATAGGGCACCGGTGGTGAGCGAAGAGCCCCCGGTGCGGAAGAGATTGTAAAAATGGAAGAAAAGGCCCGGCGTAGGAAGGATGCCCACAAAGCCTTCGCAGAGGTGGGCAAAAATGTTCAAGACAAGAATGGAGTTGGGGTTCAGGTGGGTGACCTCACACCGGCATTGCTCTAGCACACCTTCCAGGAACTCGCTCTCGGGCATTCGGAGCCCATTGACGGTATAGAGTTCGCACGAGACTATCTCGTCGTCGCGCGGCGCCGGGGCTCCTTCGCCATCCGGGACCCTCCAAGAGTAAGGGTCCAGGTATCCATAATCCTGCAGCACCCTGAGCCTCTCCGCCGTGATCTTGCTCACACCAAACCGCGCCATGAGAGGACTCAGCCGAACGGGCGCCGCAGCAGAAAGAGGAAGTTTGGAAGTCTGGGGTGGAGCGTTTGCGCAGAAGATGAAGAAGAAAAAAGAAAGCAGCAGGCCTTTTCAAGGCGTACCCGATGCAATTTGAAGGCGGAAGAAGTCGGATGGACGGGTGAAGGCGATCGATTGTTGCAAGCGTGGCGGTTCGGTCTCCGGCGGCCCTGCCGCGCAGCTTCCAAAAAGGTCTGTCGAGCAGCTACCATGACGCTTCATGAGGAAGGAACCACCGAAAATTTCGCGCTCCCGCCAAGAAGAGCTTATTCGCCCAGTTTCGCCAAGCATGCTCGTTACTGAGCACGCTTACCCCCCGCTGTTGTTCGGAGGTCGCAACATGTCTTCCTTCTCGCTATGAGCCCTTTCTTCCCGAAAGCATGACAAATGGATGTCGGCGCAGCCCGCAAGAAGATTCCCGCTCCGAGCGTAATTGCTCGAGCGCCGTAGCAAGTCTTTCGCTACCAAGATCTCTCGCCTCCCGAGCAAGGAAGCTCGGGTTCAGCGGTAGCTCTTTCACCATGTGACTCCGATCCCTCCTTTTTGAGGATTTTAGAGGCTTAAGGCGGAGGCTTCTTCAAGACCTTCCCCCCTTTAGCCTCGGGGGCTAGCTGTCGGGGATTGGATGTACTGTGCCTAGACGACCATCGGCTCCGGCCACGACCATGCCCTTTGCCCGCAACGCGGCGTTCCCGACCATCGCATGCCCCGGCCCCGAGCAAGGAAGCTCGAGGGTCCACGACAAGGCGACATGGCATTTAATGTCGTGGCCGCAGATATCGCGCGCCCGGATATGCGCCGCCTTGCTCATGCCGCTTTGATCAAGCTCCTCGACTCCATCGTCGCATGGTACCCGCGGGTGGCGCGGCTACTATGCCGCATGCCCTCTCATGGAAGCGCCCCACGATTAAGTGATTTGTCTCTGTAATTTCTATAAATACCTCTCTCGCGATGTGCTGAGGGTTAGACTCTGGGTACCATACACACTTACACCCATCACTTGCAGACGGGAGTCCTTAGGATAGTTCAGGGCCCCCCGAGCAAGCGCATTGTAACCCATTTTCGCATACTAGTGAATCCACTGGACGTAGGGTTATTATCTCCGCAGCGAGAGGCCCGAACCAGTCAAAAAACCATCCCGTGTGCTTTCCGATTGTCTCATGCATCCCGTTTCGTAGCTCGGCATACCCTCTGACGCTATATTCCTTGCGGAAAAGGGGGCCCTAGGTTGATCCCTCATTCACCAAGTAAGCTCGGCGGGGGACCCCATCCCGAATCGCCGACAATTATGATTATCAAAAAAAGTTAGTCTCACTATTAGATTTGTCATTAACACCAAAACCAAATTAATGGAGCTTAAACTTTCACGCGAGTAGGGCCTAATCGCCCACCTGCTCGCTAGGCCGGCACGGAGGCCGCCACGTGGACCGACATCGGCGAAGGCTCGACGCTTCACCGCCGCCAAAGTCAAGACGGAGGCCGCCACGGGCCGACACTTTCGTGGCGTGGCTCGACGCCCACTTGCTCGCCAAAGCCGCCACGCGGGCGACGCTATGCAGCAGGCCCGACGCCCACCGCCACCAGCCACCACGTAGGCCGACGCCGCAAGCAGGCTCGACGCCCACCGCCGCCAAAGCCGCCACGTGGCCGACACCGGCGAAAGCTTGATCGCCCACCGCCACCAAAGCCGCCACGTAGGCCGACGCCGGCGAGCAGGCTCGATCGCCCACCGCCGCAAGGCCGCCACATGGGTCGACGCCGACGAGCAGGCTCGATCGCCCACTGCCGCCAGCCGCCACGGGCCGACGCCTCGGCGGTGGCTCGATCGCCGCCGCCCACCAGGCCGCCATGTGGGCTATTCGCCGGGCGAGGGGGGCCTGATCGCCCACCAGCTTGCCAGGCTGCCACGTGGTCTCACTTATCTGCGGCGAAGAGGGTACCTAGCGTAAAATTCGCCGACAACCATAAAAATTTTAAATCATCATAAAGCTTGTACAATTTTATAAAAATCTAATAGTGTTTCTACCAAAATTTTAAAATATCTCAAAAATTCGGTTTTTCAACAAATTTTCATATAAAATGACTTTCTTAAGGGTTATTGGAACAAATCTGGTCAAATCTGGCCCTAAAAGTTTAAAAATCGGCAAAAAATCATGAAATTTCGGTGAAAACACGACATTACTGTAGTAATTTCAATTTTTTAATCCAGCCAGTAATTTGGATTTCGTGATGGCCCGAAATCCGAAATTTCGAAATTTCGGTGAAAATTCATCGAAATTCAACGAAATTTATATCCATGTTACGCACAGGGGGTGCCGATTGAAAGGAAGATTTGCGACCATGTTTGTGATCGCCACCTTGCCGTGTTGGAGATAACTTATTATCTTAACTTGCTATATCTTTTGATTTTATTCAAATATGTTGTTAGTCTAAATCTTCTACAATTAGCACTTTTTTAGCTATATAACCCAACCCTCTGTATATGTAAATATTGAACCATTATTTTGAATTGTTTCCCGTGGTTTTTTCTGACATGGATTTTTCCATATTAAATCTTTGTCTTTATTATTTTACCATACTAACTCTAACAAATGGTATCAGAGCACTAGGATTTTATTCAAGCAGCTGCCTTGGGAGGAGAAGACTCCCGATGTGGCTATTCGACCGATCTGAAATCGGATCTGGTCGGGACCGGATTGACTATTCGACTGAATCCGTGATAAGATCTAGATACTTGAATCCGAATTCAGGATTGTATTCGAAGCAACCAATATCCGGTAAATACGGAAAGGGATCCGAATATTCAGACTTTTCCTATTCGGATATCCAGATTTTTCTATTCGGATATCAACAGGCCCAACCCATTTTGGTCACATTTTTCTATAATATTCTATTTATATTGATAATTAATTGGTTCTATTTCCTCAAGTAACGTACTCTTTCTATGACGTCTATTTAGTTTGATTGATATATAATTTGCTATTATAATTATGTACTTGAATGATTTTAATTCAACATATATTACTATATATATATGCATGTATTATCCATATATCTTTATCCGTTTCCAACCCGAATCTGTCACATATTTGTCCTGTATCCGTATTTCGAATAACCTAGATTCGTATCCGGCTAGCCCGTGGTTTCGAATCAGAAAAAAATATGAGTTAGAATACTAAAAAACAATATCCACCAGTATCCAATCCGTTTTCACCCTCCATCAGTTGCACAAAGCTAGCTCTGGCTTGCAGCTCACCAACTTGTGCTGGATGCCCCTCCTGCCCGGGGCATTTAACTATTTGCCATTTTTATGGGGTCAGTGGCAACAGATTTGCCACGTCAGTAACTCATATCACTGTAGCCTGTCAGTGACTCATATCACTGTAGCATTAAGTGGCACCATGTAATAGTGGCAAATAGTTAAATATTTCCTCCTGCCCTTGCCCCAATCATGAAGTATTTCTTTCTATTAAATCATAGAAAACCCTATGAAATAAATTTTCTACTACATGTTTCCTCTGTCAAGATACCATGGCAGTGGCTTTTAGTTGAGTTCAAAACGAGTGCAGTAGTGCAAATCTAATTGGACTTGGAGCATTCAGTGCACAGGAACCACTATCATAGTGCAAATGCATATCGCTACTAGCTGATTGACCGTGCTTTCTTATGGATATAAAAAACAATATCATATTACCCCCACCATGTTGAGGCAACATCATCGTCCAGATTTCAAATTTGCTTTTTGAATTTCATCTGAATTTCAACCGAAATTCTACCTCCGATATGTGGTCGAAAACGAAATTTGAAACCTTTTCTACAGTCGTCACCGTTTCAGCGTCGCTGCCAACTCCAAGAGCGCTTCCACTTGACGTATAGTCCGCAGCTTCTCTTCTTGCTTCAACATGGTCGCAACAGATTCCGGGTCATATACAGTTTGGAGCCTATTCTTTTCTTGTTCAGCTTGAACTTCTTTGAGCAGCTCATCGACTTCCCTGACAAAGTCAACTCTCAGAAGAACATCGTCGTCCTGAGGTGGCAACTTGATCGGCCCTTCATGCTGACAAAAACAAGGAAATAATATAGAAAACTAAAAATTCAGAATTTTGTGTAGCATATAAGAACCAAGATGTAAAAAAAAAGCAATTTGAAAAGGCGGCCGGAAATCCAGAATCCAATTATGAACTGATAGGGCAACAACTGATTATCGCTGGACCCAATTTACCATGAGGGGTGTGAAAATGTCCTTGCCCTGCAACATTTTCTGTAATATTTATCATGTATGCTTTGCTTTAAGGGAAAGTGCATTGCTATAGATGTCAATGATTGCAAAATGTACAACTAAAATTAAGAGCTTCTGTACGCCAAAAGCGTGGCAATAATTAAGTAGAACTAAATCAACTAATAGGACAGTTCTATTGTAAGAGATTACAGTATTTTAGACACGACTGACTAGGAGGTGATATCTACACATAAATCTAAAAATGCAGCAGCGCAACTTAAGAATGGTACCATATAAGTAAAAAGCTGTAATGTTAAATCCTTCTGCATAAATTTGTCATGCTTGAGTCACAACAATGCTAATACTGCCAATGTTGTGAAGAAAATAGGAACTTGCGTTGAACAAACATACTTTCTCCATGTTGAACCCAGCAGGAAAGACCATAGTGAACGGGTCCTCTCTTGGGAAAACTTCAATCATGCGCTTTCTACATTTCTTTAACCACTTGTCATCATCAGCCCCATCATGAAGATTCAGAAGTTCATTGAGGAATCTCATGGCAGGAGTTGCTTCACTCTTTAGAATCTCCATCTGCATTTAGACATCACAGACCAATGAGACAGTCAAAAAAGGAGGATTGATTTCAATACAAACTTGTGAAAAGCTTAATGATCTCATCTACCTGTGATAAAGAGAAGGACAGCTGTGCCACTTACCTCTACCCTTCTGTACAGGAGATCAAGGCTTCTGATGGCATCTTTCTCATCCTGCGGGTAGAGTATAAGGTCAAATATCTAAATAGACTAGATTTACATTAAAACTTAAAAGCAAAGGAACTTCTTGGATATATTTCTGCTATGCTTAGAAATCTGGAAACAATAAACATCAAGAGCAGTGCTTCAATGCTTTCCCTCCCAATACAAGTTGCACAAACCTTGAAGTAAGTGAAAGGGTAAGTAATCACCATCTACCCTTCATTCATACTTTAATATTTGTGTAACTGTAAGAAAGAAAAACATGGAATCACCCCTCAAAGATCAATTATTTAGCAATAAAAGTAACAAAAGTTAAAAGCCATGAAATGAAGGAAATAATGCGTACAAGATACAATATGAGGTGCTATGGTAATGCTCTAGGAATTCAAATGAGTGACACTACCAACCTAACGCTAAAAAGATTAACACAAACAGTACAATACAATTAAGAAAAACAATATATGGGATTTTTGTTATTCTAGGAGCTTCCACAAGGCATTTTTATTTGGAGAATTCTTCACCGAAAGAACTGTTGTGTGCTTTGGAGTTTAGATTTATGCAGTCTCAAGTCAAACTGCTTTTCCACCAAGACTTTGACATGCAGCTTCAATGGGTTTGTTTATCAGAAGTTCATTTTCAGGGATTTCTGTAAAGCTTTTTCTTACTTCCAAGTTCCAACTATGGTTATCTAAAAGCTCAAACTACACATCAATCAACCAAACTTTTGATAACAGAAAAGTACATACCAACTGACAATAAGATCCTGTGTTGTACATAATATACATAAAATTACATACTAGATTTAGCAGATGCAAACTGCAAGAACTTGAACTCTACACAAAAATAAACAATCCATAGAACCTATAGGCAACATGATTCAGAACAGAAGCTTTACATACATCACGACGAGCAACATCAAGTCGATTCCAAATGACCATAAGAACAAGTTCAGTAAGCTCTCCTCTTTCAGCAGCCTTCTCAATTTCCTGTTTATGACAGTACAGTAGCACTGCATTAGTAAAATCAAATGTTCCATAATTCATAGAATGAATTTTGAGAACAGTTCCCCCAGGTAGCCAAAAAAAAAGGGAATATTTTCTGTGAGTTAGTATTTAACCTCCTCTTGTTGTCGTATGTTAGGAAACAAGACACGTGAATGAGGATGGACACAGGCCATTTCATGGGTCACCATCCGAGAGAGAGAGAGAGAGTTGGCATGAAGGTTTATACAGGTTCGGGTGCTAGGGTAGATGCTCTACTCCTGTCAGTATGCCTCCGGGTGGGGAGTAGAGAGGTACCTTGTTGTCTGGGCCCCCGAGAGCACACCAGTCGTACGTCTTTTATATTCAATGAGAGTTCAAGTTACAAATAGGAGGTTATAATGAGCCTTCACAAGTACTCAGTATGTTACACAAATACTATCCTACCCCTACTAGGGTGGTTTAAGTGTGAGCATCTTCGTCATTCTTGGGAGGTGATAGTGAATCCCACATCATCGTTTCGCAGGGGTAAGCCTCTGACTCTGGGGTCCCACGGGTGGTCCCGAGGCTTGGACTTTCCTTCGGGACCGACCTCGTGAGGACCATGAGACATTGCAGCCCCACTCGTCAGTCGATTCCAAGCAAGGTGAGAGTGCCTTTATGTCTCAATGGGCGCTTATAACAAAATGGGGATTGAGCCTCACGCCCCACAGATGGTAGTAAGGCAAAGTGCTAATGAGGACCGGCAGAGTATGATAGGAGCGCCCTAACAGGCCAGAGTCCAACCACATGCCTCGTAGGCCGAAACGCGACCGAGCACCTTAGAGGGTCAAATGCTTGCGCCCTATCCCCCCTTGGGGGAGGGGGGGGGGGGGTGGAGCTCTCCACGGAGTCCGTGGGCATCATGGTTTCCTCCAACACATGTATTACTATAAGCAAATCTTTCAACAAAACTTTGATGTGTGCACTTGGAGATAACTTTTGATTAGTCAAGAGGCAATAATTTGACAAATAAAAAATAGAAAAATTGCAAGGATTATGGTGGGATTGACTTGGGTGACATCCATGGCCAATAGCCCTGACAGCCTGACATCTTATGAGGTTGGAGCAAGGTGCAGGATGCACATACTGTTCCTTGGCGTAGTTGTGAGTTGCAGGAAAGTAAATCCTTAATGTGTGGATCACAGCACAGCTAAGATAGCCTATGTTATAATCGCTTCCAACATCAAAATGTTGTCTAGGTTACTGAAATGCCCTAGAAGCCAAGACTCAAGAATGCCAACTTTGTTCATTTGGATAACATTATTTTTCATATATGAGCATTCCTTCGTACCATTTATAAAGTAATGTCATAACTCTGTAATACTTGATTAAAAATTCCGTAAATATATATTTTAATATTGTTGGTTCGCATTTTTCTCATCTTCTCTTCATGCATCTTCTGTGATTCCCCAAAATCACAGTTATTTTTTGTAACACATAAAATGGGAGAGAAACAAGGGATAGCAGAATGGTTTCAATTTTTAATAAAGCTCAATGAGGCATTCAGTTACCTCTTCAACATCTTCACCAGCTCTTATGAAACTTGAAACTAAAATCCTAGCTTTGCGAACTTCTTCCTGTGGGTAAGCTTTCAAACGCATGCCTATCTCACGGTATTCATTTGTTCTTCTTTCCTCCTCAGCTTCCTCTTTATGCCGATATGCATGCCATTCCTTAGTCCTCTCCCTCTGACGGGCTTGCCACTCCTGCATGTGAAAGTATACGTGATGTATGGTTGCAGAAAAATATTTCCTGCTGAAATTAAGTAAATCATTGATGCCATTGGTCAATTCATATAACAAATGGATGAAAAACTAATGGTTATGGTGTACAAAGAGATTATATACGTCGTATGGATAACATATGCTGAGAGCATTTTAGAGGAAAGCAAGTGGTTTGCAGACGTTACACCAAAGGTAAGTAAAAGAGACAATTGTATTGGGGTTCCCTACACACAATTGTGCTCCCTGAACATGCAAATTACTTCCTTGGCTTCCTGAACATGCATCGATTTGCACAGTAGGTCACTTTCATTATTAGATGACTGTGTCTGCTGAGAAAGTAGTTTACAAGTTGAGGGGCCTAAGTGATACAACCACAAAAGTTTAGGGAGCTCCATTGCAATTTATTCTTAATAAAATAATTGATTCAATTAAACAAAATAAATCGCCTCTACAGGGATAGTCATGAGTTCAACAATTTGCTGCAGGGTATCCGGATGTACCCTAGTCGCTTTTGGGTGAATGTAGATGAGTGGCACTGATAAAATACCACGTTCAATTTCCATGTCAGTTCAGTGTGGAGCGAGCAATCTGTGAGGAAGTTACCCATGATAGTCCTATAAGCTAGAAAATACCAACAGTATGGTCACTGATCAGGCATGATATGTGAGGGAACCATCAACAATGCATCTTTAGTATGCTTATTGAGCAAAGATTTGGCAATTTGGTTATTTGCTAATGAACAACAAAAAGATTATAGGACTTACTGAAAATATTTGTCCGCCACAGGCAGCACCACTGCCCACTCCCCAAACGCCCAAATGTGCTAGTTCATGACTTCTTTGCAAATGGGACTAATAGCAGGATTGGGTAATTACAGGACATCCAAGAAACAGAAGATTTTTTGGTGGGATTATAAAAAATAAATAATAGCCCTAGTACAATGTAAATACAGCTATAGGCAAAACAAACACATCCTATTGACCCACAAATGGAAAGTGTATAAAACAAGTACATGCACCATGCTATATTTCCCCGTTCATTACATGCTTCTACCAATATAGTGTGACGAGAGGAGCTCATGCTTGCGCATCACCAGCACGATGAAATGCCTCTGAGAGCGAATCACAAAACCCACAGGCACACGCACACGAACATGCACATACCTCGTCGTAGAACTCCGGCGGCATCCCCTCCAGCTCGGCTCCCTCGGCAGCAGCGTCGGCGCTCTCGGTCTTCTGCCCAGCTGCAGCGGACGAGACACTTATCAGCCACCAAAGGCACAGAAAGCCCACGGGAGCTTAGCAAAGAGGGAGGGGTTGGGGTGGGGGTGGCGCGTCGACCTGCTCCTGAGACGGGAGAGAGGGGCTTCGCGGGGTGGTGGGGGCTCAGACGAGACATTAAAGCGCGCCGCGGACGGCGGCGGTTGAGATGAGGGCTGGAGGAGGGGAAGGTGGCTGCGGGGCGTGGCCGGAGGATGGTGGGAAGCGCGGGCGCTGCGGCGGCCATCGCACGAGTCACGGGCTGAGCTGATGAGCCTGCCGACTGTCGAGCCGGGGACCGGGGTTTCTCGGGATTTTTTTTGGCAACGACTATGGTGCAATCAGCCCTCCCGTGTAATCATCGTGCAATCTAATTAAGAAAAATTTCGAAAAATTCTGAAAAAAAATCATGGATGTAGATTTTTTTCAGAATTTTTCGAAACTTTTCTTAGTTGGATTGCACGGTAATTGCACGGAAGGGCTGATTGCACCACAGTCGTTGCCATTTTTTTAGGCATGTATAGCCTGTACGGCGATAGAGAGGTAGTTGTCCTGTCCCTAATATAATTTTATATTATCTATTGATACGAGTAAAGATAACTCGTACAATAGTTTATCTATATAGTTATCTATAATAATTTCTTATATAATTAATATACTAGCCATGTATCAGTGCGGTGCAACGGAAACTCAATTTACGATAAAAAGTTTATTTGCAAAGAGCACTAACAGTGGCAAAGGTAGATAATTAAAGAGCAGTGGTAAAGGTGGGTAATTTTGATGAAGCGACACACAAGCAAATGTGGGTAATTAAAGAGCAGTGGCAAAGTTGGGTAATTTCTATGAAGTGACGCGAGCAAAGATGGGTAATTAAAGAGCAGTGGTAAATGTGAGTAATTTTGATGAAGTGGCGCGGGAAGAAACTCTTATTTTATATAGTAGAGATTATATATAGAATGATACATACAATATAATGCCATCTATAACATCATCTATTAAATAGTAGATGGAATCTTTCTCTCTCCTCGTCTCCTTTACATCATTCAAAATCCTAGCTAATATAGTCTTATATATAGCTTAGAGCATGCACAATAGTATAGATAATAGTCATCTCTAATACAATTATATGTTATCTATAGATAACATTAAAAATAACTTATACAATGATTATCTATATAGTTATCTGTAATAGTCTCTCGTATAATTAATAGACTGTCTATACAACGATGCACACAATGTAACGCTGTCTATAAGGCCATGTACAATGGTTCATAGTCAGTTGTCCATAAGAAATGTCACGTAGGATTTTAAGTGATGCGGAGGAGAGAGAAGAAGGGAAGAGTAATCTGTTGTCTACTATTTAATAGATAATCTTATAGACAGTTTTACATTTTGTATAACATTATATAAACAGTCTGTTAATTGAATGAGAAATCAATAGAGACAATTATATAGACGATCCAATGTATGAGTTGTTTTTAGTGATATCTGTAGATGATATGAAGATGTATTATAGACAGTTGCCGTCTATATAAGTGTATATGCCCTAAGACCGTCTGTTAAATAGTAGATAACATATTCTTTCTCTTTCTCTTTTCTCTACGTCACCAAAAATTCTACATAGCATAGTCTTACAGACAGCTAATATGGACTATTGTACATACCCTTATATATACTACTGTACATACCTTTTTTCCGAGGGATTTTGTAGATGAAGTGCGCCGACAATACGACAATGCAGGGCGCAGCTGTACTGCTATATCTACTTCCTTCCTTCATGGATAATAACCGCGGTCACCAATTGGTGTTTTTCCAAAAACCGATTGGTTAGAAGCTATTGACGAATTTATATAGCGAAAAAAAATTGTGCCAAGTTTTTTTTTTGCAAAAAACGTAATTTCGGTTTTCTTAGTGGTTTTTTTTAAATAGTTGGCTATAAATGATCGGCGAATTTGTGTTTTTCTAAGTGTTGCGTAGAGAAAAAATTTGGTCAGCATTTTTTTTTTGGCAAAAAACACAATTTCGGTTTTCTCGGTAATTTTGGTTTTCACGGGGTGTTTTTTTTAAAATCAACTAGCTAGGAGCCATCGGCGAATTCACGTAATCATGAGGTCCTTCTTGAAAAAAAAGGTAGAATGACCTATCGGTAATTGCGGTTTACCGTGGAGGATCCACGTCGAATTTGAGAAACCACATGATTTTTTTTGTAAAATAATCATTGGAAGGACAGTTCCATGATTTCGGAATTTCAGAGAGCTTTTTCAAAAAAAAAAAAAATCCAACGTGAAGGCCCTAGCTGCGCTCCAATTCTACGCGGCATGAGGATTAGCATATTGAGGGGTAACGACCTCGGTTCCTCGCACGAGGTTCCTTTGTCCATTTCCATACGAAAAATATCCAAATTACAAATTAAAAGACAGACGATTGGCTAAATTAACGTGTAAAAAATCCTCCGTAAAAGGAGCAGGCTGTATATCTAACGAGCACTACAAATATACTACTGCTCAGTAGCTTGAGCACATGGGCGTACAGGTAAATGGCTTCCATCAAAGTACCCCATATCGGCAGCGCTGGCACAAGAAATCATATGTACGAGAATGGCACGGCGAGTAACGTCTGATCTTTGAAACAGCATTACTATGTAATTTCCTGTGGAACAATAACAACCAGCAGAAAGTAATCACACGGTGAAACAATGCATCTACCCTCCAATGCAACAACGACCGTATACCCTGAGAAAGGCAATCAACACAATGTGCACACGTATAGCAATACGGGCAATTACAGCATCATGATAAATATATCTCCAATGTTTTACTTTCTTTGCCGGTTTTTTATTATTGCATCGTTTGTCTCATATCAGTATTTCTGTTGTGATTCACAGCATCCCGTCTAACAATACAATCATGGCACAACCATTTGTAACTGATGTATGATGTATCTTTCATTGGAAGTACTATTCAACAAATCAAGCAACGATGTTGCTATTGGTGACAGTATGCTTTCGTTCACCTCACCCCTCCGTCGAGGGACGGACCTTGCGTGCCCCTGTAGCCATCATTCAACACAAAACAGAAATATGGTTAGTCTTTTGGAGAAATAAAACCGAAGGGCATATATATTTCTACCATTAATTTGGGCAAGAATAACTGTTAGCAAAAGAAAATATGTGATTGGTTCTAAGAATGTACAATGTACTCTCATAATATTCCAGAAAAACTACAATATTATAATTGGCCAATCAATTTTGGGGACAAAAGAGTTGGCCATTTCTTGCAGAACAATAACATCTGAGGAACAACAACGATAGGTAGCACAACGTAAAAGGTTGAGAACAAGCAGTGTGCAAAAATACGTTTACATCTAACGAATGGGGACTTCCAAACAATATTAGTCAATAGGATTAAAAAACAAAATACTTTTTTTCTCACAATCTCTTTTCAGAAGCTGAGATGTACAGAGTGCCACCACCAATTCATCAAATGTAATTCCAGCATAGTAGTAATTTTCCAGTTAAATCCAACCAAGTCAATATGTAAATTCCAATGTACTAGCAATTTTCAAGTTACATGCAACCAAGCCAATACTTACGAAGCAGGAGTACCAAGTACAAGTCCATATCTAACTGAACACCAACACATTTTAAGACAGACTAAAACTGTTGGTAGGTTGTCAGTAAATATAACAGAATGCATTCCTCTCTTGTGAGCGATACAACTCTTTCACTACAAGCAGAGTTTAAAGAACCAAAAGCTCCAAAACATTGGTAATGGTCACTTAGACGCTTACTAAAAAGGTACATACATAACTTCAAAAACCTTTCTTCACGAGCAAAAATGCAACACCACATGTAGATGAGGATACATGCACTATCTTAACCCTTAAAAGTGCCTCAAGATTCATGCAAGGGGTATTTAATTATTAGAAGATAGAATGGTGGTTTGAATTTTGAAAGTTTGCATCAATCTCGAGACACATTTGACAGTGATGATAGTACATGTACACACACGTATATGTGAAAAACCCACATTCCTTCACGAGTATAACTTTACCTATGTGGACAAGATCGAGACACAAGTATGACCAAACTACACTACTAAAGTGTTTTGGAGAAACACAGATATCACTACTTATAATTGGCCTACAAATTGTACAAGGCAATGCTCTAATAACTAAAGCTAGCAAACCATATTACATCGGTAGCCAGTATTACATAATCAGTCAGCTACAACTAACGAGCTAAGACAGCCAGAACTCTCCAGCGAAATCTAGATAATCCCATGGCTTTTTTCTTGTGGAAGTTATCCGTTCTTCAATGAAATTTTAAGTAGAGCCTAGAGGTAAATAGTCTACAGGAATCCTTAGTACAAAATATCCTCTAAACTGGCCAGTATTCAGAAAGCAAGTCTGAGCCAGTAAAAGCTGTTACCAGTGATAAAATGAATCTGATACTTTATGGAAAGAGAAATATCTTTAAGCATAGTGCTCTTCAAGTATAACTCATGCATCAACCAACATATAGTTGTCGAAAAATTAGCAAGGTCATCATTTATATAGACCACATAGTTGTGAAAAAATTAGCAAGGTAATTATTTATATAGACCAAATGACCACAACATGGGAACTGCAATTTAAAGATCAGAAAATCCATGTCCAGCAAAATAGGAGTTTGGTGATAACAAGGATTATGCAACAGCCCTCGTTATAAATATCACCCATTTAGATAATGTACAATTATCACTCTCTTACTTAAGATATTCACTAAAAATGGCTACACATGTTGAGCTATGAACACTTGAACAGAATTTAAAGAACATTCTAGGCCCAGACAGCTATCAACAAATCGTACAAGAAGCAAAAACCATCTCAATCAATGTGCAACACTCTGTCCCATCCTTGTCAATCTGAAAGGAAATGCCAATGACCGACAATATCACCTCTTCCCCTGTCAAAATTTGAGACAGTGATGCTAATGCCTCTAATTCCCATACCCTCCAATGTCCAAATCCATTACAAGAGAAGATAAAATAACACCTAAAGAACCCTATAGTCTCCCTATCTGATATCCTAGAGAATGAGAAAACATATGATAGGTGATACTTTAGTATTTTTTTATCCATTCAGGACGAAGTTAAAATCATGTCACTACGGATGAAGTAAGAGAGCCTAGTTGAGCTCATGGTTGGCTGAGGATAATCACAATCTTGTAGTCTTATATAGCGAAACAATGGGTGCCATAAAATAATTTTCAGTCACACGTTTATGAGAATGTGTTGACAGTCTACACAACATCACCCCTCTCCAGTAATCCAACAGTATCCATAATGCGTAGTACTTGGTCTATTAGGCCTAGAACGTGCCTGTCCCAATGCCCGCTTCTGAATTTTCTAGCACCACAAATGAGCATGGGTGGAATCCAGAACCATTTGCTACCACTCCAAAAGGATCTCATGGCTCGTGAATTTCTTAAGTACAACACAAGAAATGCACCCTTTCAAGTGTGACTCCCACCACTCCAAATAACATGATAAAGTAACAGCTTATTCCAACTTGGTAAGCAATAAAATCAACAAGTTGCAGAAGTCTACAAGCTCTCCACAAATGAGCATAGGTTTTTCTGGTTACAAGTGAGACTTGAGCTTCTCAAAGAGAAGCTCCCAAAACATCTCCTAGAATTTAGTGACATTTTAATCTTATTTTTATCATCAGTCGTCAATGAAATTAAATCCATCAATGTCACTAAGGGTCATTCATCTTAAATTAGGAATGGAAACCTTCCTTTAACATTTCCATAAGTCACCCCAAACCCTTTTGTGTGGAACAAATCATACAGTTACAATTGAAAAAAGAGAAATGTAGTCAGGACTCGGGAATCTTGTGTCCAAATGCCAGACAAATTAGTAAAAAATAAAAATACCACAGAATGGACATAAATCGCTGGCTTTTGGGGGGAAAAGGATGACCGAATAAAAACTTCTACCGGCATCCTCAGACAAATGAATACTGCACAAACCACCAGCATACTTTCTAGATCACATAGAATTAGATGATCCCAACATAGAAGTATAGAAACTACCTATCTGCATATACAGAAACAGAAGGTAGCTCTCCTTAGACACGAAAGGAACAGATCAAAGGTCCACCTTTAAGATAGGCAACGTATCCTGTGCACACAGGCCCTCCCGTGTACACACCGTGCACACCAACTAAAAAAAGTCGTGAAAAATTCTGAAAAAATTTGTAGATGTACTTCATAGATTACTCTACCTATATATGAAGTTTCAAAATCAAATTCATTATATATCAAGAGTTACAAAAAAGAGAAAATTCTGACAAATTTTAAGAATTTAAATTTGTCAAAATTTTCTCTTTTTTATAACTCTTATATATAATGAATTTGAATCTACAATTTTATACATAGGTAGAGTAATCTATGAAGTACATCTACAAATTTTTTCAGAATTTTTCACGACTTTTTTTAGTTGGTGTGCACGGTGTGTACACGGGAGGGCCTGTGTGCACAGGATACGTTGCCTTTAAGATAAGCTCAAAGTAACAAAATGTAATTCCCATCCTTATCCCATTCGGCAAACCAGGAAACACATTTTGTATATAAGCTGTACTAAGCACTTAATTCACATCCCCCAAATAGAAATTGGAGGCTCACAGAAGCCTAGATGAAGTATAAAATCCCTAAATTAGCGCCCTTCCCACAGAAATCGCGACATTCTCAGAAGTTAAGATGATGGAATTGAACTTATTTCATAGAGTTAAAAAGAGATGAGAAATGGTCAACGAGCTCTCACTTCTTGTTGCGCCGCTTGCTCTTGGGGGTGCCCCAACCCTCGAGCTTAGCAACAGGGCAGCCACACCTGTTGCGGAAGAGCAGCACAGCGCGGCCGTTAGGCGGCGCCATCCGGCGTAGCTCCAAGCGGAGGCACTCGTAATCCGGGTTGTCCCCACCCTGCCCACCCTTCCACGGCAGCGCCTCGATCTCGCGCCACATGGCGGCGTCGGCACCGCCTACGATGCTCCCCGAGCCAGTGCGCACTGCCTCCTCGGTCTGCAGCTGGACATCGAACTCGAGCGCCTTCCGGAGCCCGCGGCAGCGCGGGTTGCGGCACCGGCGGCGCGGGAGGCGGCGGCAGGAGAGGAAGGCGGCCGCCGCGAGCACCGCCGCCGCCGAGAGGTAAGGGAGGGCCGCGGCGGCAGAGGCGAGCGCCGCGGCGGCGGGCGGCGACGCGAGGAGCGGGGAGAGCGAGCGTGAGACGTGCGCGAGAGAGGAGGCGATGAGGAAGGCGAGCGAGAAGAGCACGAGCAGCAGGATGAGGAGATCGAGCGTCGCCGACGATGGCGTGTGCTTGCACGTGGAGGGCGACGGGGAAACGGAGACGTGGTGCCCGTGGTGGTGGGCCCCGCCGACGCCGCCGGCTGGGGAGCGCGAGGAGGAGGGGGGCATGGCTGCGGCCGCGGAAGGGGTAGCGGCGGCGGCGGTACGGTGGGGGGAGGGGAATGGCCGGAGCATGACGCGGTCGCCGGGGGTGGGGTGGGTGATTAATCGGCTTGGATTTGGGTGATTAATCGGGATCGGATTCTTTGCGTGCCTTGTTTATGGCTTCAAGCTTCGCTTTTCGTCCAAAACCGTGTGAAATTTGTGAAACTATCACATAAATAATTTCGTTTTTTTGGGTAGTTTTCTTAAAATCGTCAAGAAAATGTGTGAAACGGTTGAAAGGATACAAACACAATCATATTTTTTATATTTATTTAGGGCTCTCTCACGAAGGATCCACGATTATTGCGCTAAATCGAAAGGTTCTTTTTGTGAAAAAACAGCTGAAACGATCTAAACGTAACTACGTTCTTTTTTCGGTATTTATTTAGGATCCTTTCACGAAAGATCTGTAATTTTTCTGAACTGGAAGGTCCTTTTCATATAAAATCGCAGAAAGGAACTTCACTTAATGACACATTTTTTTAGGGATCTACACGCGAAAAAAAGAGCCGAGCCGGCTCCCGCGCGGCTCTGCGCGATGTGGAGGCCCTCCTAGGTGGCGCATTCTTCCAAGTTTAGGATATGTATAATTCTATCATACTGCTCCGGGTTAAAAAGGATTTTGATCGGTTTACCGATCAAATTTAAATTTAAATTAAAAACTACTAAAAAATTAGAAAAATTATCAAAAGTTCTCTAAAATAGTATTAATAGCTTTATGACATCTAGTGTGAATATTTTTTGAAAAAACGAAGTTTAGAATTTTATGATTTTTTTGCAATTTTTCCTAATTTTTCAATCTATCGTCATTTTCACTAAAACCGCTCGAAATTCATCGATTTTCGAACGATTTTCAACATTTTCGTTTGAATTTTGATCCGTGGTTTAACTAGATTTCAAATTCATTTCTTTCGAAACCGTTCGGTTTTTTGCAAATTTCAATACCACTAGCTCGTCGAAATTCGAGGACGAAATGGTATTGTTAACTCTGCTTCCAATTCTGCCTTCCAGTATGGTGTTTTGGCTTTCCTTTTAACTCTCTTTTTTTCTAATTGAGATTAGTTTAGTTCGTTTTGTTTTAAGGCTTAATTGTTTGGAATATTTTAGGGATTAATTAAGGACGGCCGATTGCAATCGGGATGGATCAAGGTCAAAACCATGGTTGCTCTGTCCGTTTCACTTTATTTGTTCATGGTCCTGAGTATCTTTATTCATTGAGAAAATTTAGAGTGTAGTTATTGTAATTTAGACTTAATGATTCCTTGATATATGTAGGGTGGGTTGTGCATAAATATAATGAAATTGAGGGAGCATTGATTTGAATTGAATTCTGTGTGCAAATCGACTTGCTCAGGGTGGGTGTTATTCTACTTAAAGGCATCTAACAATTTTGAAAACGATATTGTAGTACAACTTGTACTTAAAGAGCATGTGTTAGATGTCTAGGATTTGCTTTTTAAAAAAAAGATTTCTAGGATTTGGTGTATGTTTTATTTTAGGCAACACCAGATAAACTTTTTTTCTAGGATTTGGTGTATGTTTTATTTTAGGCAACACCAGATAAACTAGGTTGAGTTGCGCGCGATGCCGCACCGCGAGGAAAAATCTGACACGAGTTTTTGTTTTCAAAATAACTGGCGGAAGGATCTATTTATTTATTTCAATTTTTTAAATAAAAAATCAACAAAAGGACCTAAACGCGATTTCCAATTCAGCTATAAACTCTGGCGAATCTACGTTTTTTTCTAAAAAAGACTGTTTTCCTAGAAAACTGCGTGGCGGGACCTAAACATCATTTCGAATTTTTTCGGATCCAGTCTAAAAAAAATCGGCGAAAGGATCTAAACGCGATTTCTGATTTAGCTATAAACCGCGTGTAGGGACCTAAACGTAATTTCGATATTTCTCAGGTCTATTTTACTTAAAAAATGGCCGAAAGAACCTAAACGCGATTTTTGATTTTTCCGAAAGAACCTAAACGTAATTTCAGATTTTTCAGAGGACCTCGCCGGGGGCGACACGTGGCCCCCCTGTGAGGCCGGCAATCCTTGTGGCTTTTATATATAACATATTTTGGTCGTCGAAATTTCGTCATGTTGAGTAGAATA
This sequence comes from Guadua angustifolia, assembly GCA_036346375.1. NCBI lineage: Eukaryota > Viridiplantae > Streptophyta > Magnoliopsida > Poales > Poaceae > Guadua > Guadua angustifolia. The sequence continues at coordinate 32,920,626 of CM070509.1, read as the reverse complement.
CAGCAGCTACAGCTAGTATATTGTAATTTATTTGTTATCAAAAGTATGGTAACGTTGTGCCAAATGAGCATACCCAAAAAAACAAAAACAAAAAAGAAAGAAAGAAAGGAAATGTTGGACCAAATGATCACACAGAAAAGAAAAGGTAATACATAGTGTTTGGTTGTTTGTATCAAGTGGTGTATGTATGAATGATTCAAGAAAAAAATCATTCATGTATTTGGGTGTTTAAATGGAACTATCCTATTCTGAATGGTGTGATACAAACTTGAGGAATATTTTTGTTATAGATACTAAACTATTTAATTTACCTAAAACAGTAGAATTAAATGATACAGTATTATCCCCCATCCCATTCAACTTCATTCCACCAACCAAACACACTTTAATATTACACCAAATGCCCATGCAAAAAAAAAATGTAAGCTAACCTGCTTTGGCTTACATTTGGTACCCACTCCACGTTCAAACTAGCTTTGGTAACATTATGTTCACACTAGGCATGGTAGCGTGCGACTGCACGCCGTGTTGTGTGGGCGTGTGGAAAAAATCGACGAAACGACGCAAACGCGATTTTCAACATATTTCTCACACCGGAAAACAGCAGAAATCGAGTTAGGGGGGGGGAATAAAGAGCTAAAGTTGTAGAAATATCTCCTTCGACGAATTATTTGGGAAATATCGGAGACCAAGGTGGGAAAACAGTCTAGAGGGAAAAGGGCGAAAAATTATTAGTGACGACAACTTTTTTTGAGTTGCATACATATTTCTGGTGACGAAAACATTTTTTCAGGGCAAAACGGAGAAAGGATCTAGACGTGATGACAACCTTCTTAGAGATGCACACAGCTGTAGAAATATCTCTTTCGACGAATTATTTGGGAAATATCGGAGACCGAGGTGGGAAAATAATCTAGAGGGAAAAGGGCGAAAAATTATTAGCGACGACAAATTTTTTTGAGTTGCACACATATTTCTGATGACGAAAACATTTTTTCCGTGAAAAACGGAGAAAGGACCTAGACGTAAAGAGTAAGGACTTATTTGTTACGTTTTTGGACCTATCCACTATCCTGAAAAATTAGAAAAGGGCATGTCCGCGATTTGAATTTAACGGGGGCTTTTTCCGCAAAGTACCGCGCGAGGGACCTGAACGCGAAAAAAAATAAAAATCTTCCCTCACAAAAAATCGCGAAGGACCTATTCGTAATTTCGAGGGACCAATCCGTAATTTGAGGAAACGTAGGGGCTTTTTCGGGAAAATGCCTAAGAGGACACCTGGCTTCGGCTGGAGTCGGCTAGCCCAGGCGCCATTATATGGGTTATTATTAGGAGCATAACTGGAAAATTTTGGTCAGGAAATTTTTTAAAAATAACTGGGGAAAAGTTTTTTTAAAAAAAAATTGGTAGACAAAATTGGAACATATCAACTTAATTTTTTTCCATCCTCTCTCTTATATATGAAAAGGTATTGTTGCTGGATTAAGCACACATCTAGGCTACTTTCACATGATGTTATCGTGTCATGGGCCTGAGCTTCAGTTGAAACTAGGCGGCTGAATACCCCTCCTAAACCTTAATTTGTCACATGTAGCTTGTTCGGCTTCTTCAAGCGCACACCTCGCGTGCATCTATGCACGGCACCTAGATCATCCGCGTCACTCCTACTGTAGTTAGGGGATACAGTTACTGTGCAGTTCAACGTGGACCGCAACTCAAGTAATCCTTGCCTATTATTGTTCGATCGACCGGATCGTTGAATAGTCCTGAGCTACAGTACTGCTATAGTGTATTTTAAATGGTGCTAGGATAGAGGCTGTTTGGTTTGAGACCAAATTTGCCAAATTAAATCTTACCAAAAATTGGCATGCTAAAAATTTGATCACCAAATTAGTTGCCAACATTTGGCTAACAATTGGCAAGAAAATGAATTAGAGGTGCCAATAGAGAAGAGAATCTAGCCAAAATTTGGTTGTAAACCAAATGCTTGCCAAATTTGATCAACACTACCAAAATTTAGTAAAACAAGCATTGGCAACAATTGGAAGTAAACCAAACAGCCCGTTTGTCCATCATTTTCTAAGCATTATTATTGTTGGCGTACTTTGCGCCAGGGTACCCTCTCCGCCACTGTTAGAGGGGGCTACAGGCGCCGAAGCCCAACAGCCTGGCGGGCACGCCCTGCTGCCGGGCGGCTAGGCTATGTGGTCGGTCAAAGGAGCCGGAGGGTACACCGCCGGTCAGGCATGAAAATGTACGTCGACAAAATAGGGAGCTTCACCCCGAAGTCTTCTCCCCTGACAACCCGTGTCAGAACCATTAAATACGCGTGGCTTCGCTGACGGCATGATAGCTTATTCCTCTGACGTCCTGCACCTAACCAGTCCTATATAGGTCATTTCCCGGGCGGAGTTGGACGATGGTGTAAAGAATGAGACCAGAGGATGGGGCTACAGTGACTGATGTAATAAATGAAATGTAATCATTGTGATGTCATCCTTCTCACATGCTCGAGCCAGCCCGGTCTATATAAGGAGGGTTCGGTGCATGGGAGGAGGGGGCAATCAAGACAAGAGAAGGAAGGCACTGAGAGAGTTCGAGAAGAACCCATCGTGTAGGTTGAGTGTTGGTAATTCCTTAAAACACATTAACAAGAGCCGAAGCAGGACGTAGGGCTGTTACCCACATCGGAGGCCCGAACCTGGGTACATCGATGTGTTTTTTAATCTTTGCTTGTGTGGATCCCTTGAGAGAGCCCATATGTGTCCGTCCGTGAAGATCTCCTCTATCGAACCTCAGATCCCTTCGAGACATAATAGCTGGCCGACGAAAAACGCCGACAATTATTGTATTGCATTGAATATCTTTCCCTTGTTACGATTAGTTTGTCCTCTCCTACCTGGTCTATGGTCAACATCGCCTTAGCCTCTACGCACACACCGAGTGAGTCATGCATTCAATTTACCCGCTAACTACCACCTTCACACATTTAGCGACAAACATAAAGACTGAGCTGTAACTTTTTTTAAAAGCTGTTTTTTGTTTTTTTAGCTAAAAAACGGTTATAATTTTTTTTATAAGAGACTGTTTAATAAATAATTAATTTCTCTCAGCAATAAGCTGCAAAGTAGATCCAGCTCAACTTTTGGCTTTTGCTAGTTATATATGGCTTTTGACTTATGTCAAAAACCGCTTAAAAGTTGAGCTGTTTAGGAGCTTACTGACTTTTCAGAAGTTAAAACTGGCTTTAAACCCCCAAAACAAGGCCTAAAATATAGCCCAAGTTCACCGAAAATATTGATGATGAAGGTGAAGACGGCATGACGCTTGAATATTTAGACACTACAGGTTAGGAAATCCACGTAGTTTCCATAAAACTTTAAGTTTGAGGGATAGCTAAATCCGTTTGTATGTTGCATTACTCGTGTGCTAAGATGTTTCTCGTCGTACATTAACATGTGACGGCATGGACGTGCCACGGATCAGCTATGGACTAGGTGACGAGCATTGGTCATGTATAGGGGTGTAATCAAAATGAGTTTCCATAAAACTTTAAGTGTGAGGGATAGCTGAATCCGTTTTTATGTAACAATACTTATGTGCTAAGACGTTTCTCATCCTACATTAACATGTGACGGTATAGGCGTGCCACAGATCAGCTATGGACTAGGTGACGAGCATTGGTCATGTATAGGGGTGTAATCGAAACGAGTTTCCATAAAACTTTAAGTGTGAGGGATAGTTGAATCCGTTTTTATGTAACATTACTTATGTGCTAAGACGTTTCTCATCGTACATTAACATGTGACGGTATAGGCGTGCCACGGACCAGCTATGAACTAGGTGACGAGCATTGGTCATGTATAGGGGTGTAATCGAAATGAGTTTCCATAAAGTGTGAGGGATAGCTGAATCCGTTTTTATGTTACATTACTCGTGTGTTAAGACATTTCTCGTCGTACATTAACATGTAACGGCATGGGGCGTGCCACGGACAAGCTATGGACTAGGTGACGGGCATTGGTCATGTGTAGGGGTGTAATCGAAACGAATATGGATAGATATCATTTATTTCCTATCGTATTCTATATTTATTTTTTGGAATCAAAGTCAAAGATAATATCAGATACGAATACAAATTGTCTCGGTTACAAATATGGAGCAAATAAGTGTTCAAGAGTTCGCTCGGCGGATTCGTGGCGGTTAGGCACCGCCAAGCACCAAGATCGTATTTGCGGCGCAATTGCGGGTCTCGGCGTTTTGACCTTCGGCGGCTGAGAATTAATATAATGCATATATATTATTGATTTTATTATGAAAAAAAAATTTTAGTTTTCTTTTCTAGTTATTTGCAAATTGCAAGACATCAAATATTAAAGTAGAATATTAAACTAAAATACTTGAACATATACTACTCAATTAATCAAGTAATAAACTAAGTGGTAAGTACTATGTTAGTGACTTAGTGTACCCTATTTTGAGGGTGATGACGTGAATCTTTCAATCATGGTCATCAGGTCATGTAAACAGTAGATCAAAATGGTCTCTCCCATAGTTTTGTGCCAGCCGCCACACCCGCCAAGCCCGTCAAGGACCGCAATTTCGGTCCAGCCGCCAAACAGGCCGCCAAAGGCTGAATTCATTGCGTTTATAGCCGCCAACCGCAATATCGGCCGCAATATCGCCGCCAAGTACCGAATTTTCGAACACTTAGCAAATACATATCATGCTGAATGCGGATACTCTCAATCATAGATATTTTATCGAATATCACGCAAAAACATAACATATATGCGTCGCACATAAAAGAACCAATCAACACATCTGAAATGCAACTCATTAGGAGTTCAACAAGTAAATTTGACTACAACAATTATATTCAAAAGTATTTTTTTAAGTTTCTTACATTCAAATGTATTTTCCCTAAATTGTTTAGAATTATTTCGAGTTTATTTCCTTTTTTTTTTTGCTTATTTGGTTCTCTCGTGTTTTCTAAAAATAAAAACTAATTTCAATATTGAAAAAACCTTGTGGCCAATTTCTCTCTCCGGTCCACTCTAGGCAAGTGAGAGACTAGTTATGTACTCATAGGTATATGGCACCATTGGCTTGCCTATGGGGATGATGGGCTAAAGTATGATCCGTAGGCGTACAATTTACCTTAATATCCAAGATATATTTATAGGATGCTATTTGATTAAATTTTCAGATAGCTCGAATCCTACATATACTTTGTTCCAAATCCGATCTCATATATATATAAAAAATTATCCGATTTCCAATTATAAATCCGACAAACCTGCCAAATAGTGACTTTCTTTCTCAAATTTGGTCCGTGTTCAGAAAATATCCCACCGGATTGCACGTCTGGTGATGTGGGCTGTCTTGGTTAATGGTCCAAGGTGGAGAAGTGGAGCAGTAAAAAAAGGACATCCAAACAAACGACCGAAGACTAGGGCTGGAAAAAAAGCTCGTTGAGCTGGCTCGGTGGCTTGTTTTAAAATTGCTCCGATTACATTTATTTTTCTTTTAAAATAAAAATTAGTTGATTTGGAACAAGAGTCAACTTCGACTCGGCTCGTTAGGCTCGGCTCGTTAGGCTCGACTCGAAGTTGGATCTCAAACAATACAGGAGACTATAATAAATAAGAATAAATTAGTGTCGAAAAAAGCTAAAAAAAAAAGGTTATATGGCTCGTTTTTCACCCCTATCGGAGACATCGACAAGCACTCAAACAGTACGGCGCTACTCCTCCACAAAATTGCCGTTCTCTAAGTCCCAATGCTCTGCTTCTTCCCGGTCTGATTGCTTTCCCCAATCTGTACTTCCAATTCTTCCGATTTGTATATCCAAGTACTTTGTATATTGTGCTTGATTTAGTAACCTAGTTCTTGTATTCATTATTTGATTTTGATTCATATAACACATCTTATAGTGTCTGGAATCGTCGGAACCAGTCGTCCCCTACGCATTTTTGCAAAAAACCCCTGTATTTCTTCAAATTACGGATAGGTCCCTGTGAATTACGGATAGGTCCTTCGCGATTTTTTGTGAGGGGAAGATTTTTAAAAAAAAAATCGTGTTTGGGTCCCTCGTGCGCTATTTTACGGAAAAATCTCTCGTTAAATTCAAATCACGAACATACCCTTTTCTAATTTTTTGGGATAGCGAACAGGTCAAAAAACGTAACAAACAGGTCCTCGCTCCTTACGTCTAGATCCTTTCTCTATTTTTCACGAAAAAAAATATTTTCGTCACTAGAAATATGTGTGCAGCTCTAAGAAGGTTATCATCACGTCTAAGTCATTTCTCCGTTTTTCCCGGAAAAAATGTTTTCGTCACTAGAAATATGTGTGCAGCTCTAAAAAGGTTGTCATCACTAATAATTTTTCGCCCTTTCTCCGTTTTTCGCGGAAAAAAAGTTTTCGTCACCAGAAATATATGTGCAGTCTAGGTCCTTTCTCCGTTTTCCCGAAAAAAATGTTTTCATCACCAGAAATATGTGTGCAACCCTAAAAAGGTTGTCATCACTAATAATTTTTCGCCATTTTCCTTCTAGACTATTTTCACACCTCGGTTTTCCACCTCGGTCTCCGATATTTCCCAAATAATTCGTCGAAAGATATATATTTCTATAACTCTAACTCTCTATTTTTTTCCCCCGTAACTCGGTTTCTACTGTTTGATTTTTTTTTCCACGCCCACACAGCACGGCGTGCAATAGCACGCTACCATACCTAGTGATAATCAAGTGGCATCGTGACGGAGGCAGGGAGCACTCGTAGTAATATTTCCCGAGCCCGAGGCTGATGTAGTAGCGCAGCTATGAGGCGCACGTGGAGTCATAGCTGTGTAGCAGGCCAGCAGCACGGGCGCACGTCCGGCGTTGCGCGGGCTGTCACCGTCGCATGTAGACTCGAGCTCGGCTCGTTAGACGTTCGATTCGAGCTCGCAAGCCTAACCGAGCCAAGCTCGAATAGTTCGCGAGCCTACTCGAGTCTGGATTGAGTTTTCTTAAGTCGAGCTTTCTCGAGCCAAGCTACTCGAGTTTGTTACTGAGCCTACCGAGCTTACAAAATAACCGAGCTTACCGAGCCTATCAGACTTATCGAGTTTAGTCGAGTCGAGCTCGAGCTCGGATCGAGCCTGAGTCGAGGCTCGAACCCCAACTCGAGCTCGGCTCGAGCTCGATTCGAGCCTTACCGAGCTCGAACCTGGAGGGCTAGGCTCGCTCGAGCTCGGTTCGTTTACAACCCTAGTCACATGTTTGCTTGAAATTTCTCGTGCGGCAGCCCCTTTTCGGCGAAGTGATGGCTTTTCTAGCTTATCTTATATCGTTTTTTTTTTCAAATCTAAGGCTTTCTTCAAATTAATTGCAAATGTAACTTCTTTCACCGTGCTCCCATGCTTCCCTACCACGGGAGCCAGCCTGCCACGCCCTGGGAGTGTGGCACACGGCAAGTGCCGACCGACGAACACAGAAGCGTACGTTTCCGCAATAGTAGAACGCAGGAGTATAATGGATGAGGTTAGATTTGTAACTTTAATTAGTAGAGAGATAGACTTAGAAAAAATAAGACGTGAAACACTAGAAAAGTCGTCACTCTCCGGTGGTGGCGGGGTTTCCTATCATCGTGCATGCATTCTGCTAACAAAGTCAAAACCATCTCGATCGCTAATGGGACTGGGAGCATTTTCTATTTGCATCTGTCGATTGCCGTTCTCTCTTCTCTACTGGCATGGAGCGTAAAAAGCCCAGCTCAGCAACAACCGGAAGATTAGCCTTTACCAAAGTTGCTACACAGTTCTTTTGTTGTGTGGAGGCTTAGGCTTTTTAAAAAAAAGAAATTATATTCCTCCTCCGGACTTGGGTCGGTTGCCGCCCTTTGTACATATGACATTAATTTTGTTTCTTCCTTCTTCTACAAAAGATACGGCAGTACGTGCTTATGCCTTCCTTTCAAAAAATAAAAAAGCCTAGCTAGCTTAGCTGCCATCAAGCTAGGGTTTTCTGGGCTTTTGGGGTTGAAGAGAAGCAGCAAAGAGGAGGGTGAGAGAGACTAAGGGAGTGGAACGATCGATTCATTCTAAGTCACTGGCTATTTTCCGGTGCATTTCCATGCGAATGGAGCAGCATTTATGGGCAAAGTGGAGCCAGTGAGACCTCGTTACTCATTTAAGGCAACGCAGAGTGTTTGACCTTGATTACCCAACACGGCTTTGTCCATTGACCTACCTCTAATGCGATCGACATCCTTACATGACCGTATAGCCTATGGAAGCTTGTAGTCGTCTCTCGCTCTCTGATATTACGTTCCTGTGTGTTATATGTTCTACTACTGTTACACCGTAGTCCTGATTGGCAGTTCAAGCACAGTCTTCTTTTTTCTAATCCCGCGTCAGTCACCTTGAACTCGCTAGTCAGCCACAAATGAGTTCTTTGAGACGACCCAACCCAAGGAGCAATTGCATTTTTGCCGCTTTAAAAGAGTGCAAATGAAGGTATATCATTGTAAACGTTGTAATTGCTTGTGTAAGGTTTATTTAATTTGCCACTATAGACATTAACTTTTCAAAAATACCCAAAATACCTTGTCCGATCAATCCTACTTTGCCTATGTTTCTCCCTTCTTCCTCAACCCAATGGACCTTCACCACTCGTCAGTCGTCAGGGAGCCCGTGCTCGCCGGGTGGTGGCTCCGCCACTGAGCTAGCCACTAAGGCGGAGCTTGAACCAAAACTTGGACGAGGACAATCTAACAAAATGTTACTAAGGGTCTAGTTGGAAGCTAGGGTCTTGGGTTCTGAGGGAGTGATAATTGATTTCCCCTATTTGAAACCTGTAAACGTTCACAGGCACAGCATTCAGATTTTGCAGCTAAAGCTACAGCAGGTTTAACCATAATTGAGCGTTCAGCTCTTGGCAGCAAACGACTCCCTCGTAACCTTAAAACCCTAGCTACCAACTAGAACCCGTTACGTAAGACTCATTCTACATTTTAGCCGAATACCCGTGTTTTGATATGGATAAAAATAATATTACTCGGAACATTAAACTGTTGTCGCTGGGCTTAAGTTATGCCATAATTTTAGCTCCGCCATAGTGCATGGTCGAGCTCTGTCCTAGTCTACATCATACCTTTATTGTCGAGCTTGACTTACACCACATCCTTAGTTTCGCCACTATTGTTTACATCGCACCTTTGCCGCACATCATAAAGAGAGGAAAAGGAGATTATTGGGATAAAAATTATATTGTTTAGTAGTTAATTTGTTTGTTATGAGACAACTTTTTGTTTTTTGTTAAGAGAATTTAAGGGTGAAAGAGGAATTCGAGGAGAGGTAGGCGGAGGTTGGGAAGTTGAAGAACACATCATTCACCACTACTAGATCCTTTTAAGAGAAGTAGAGATCATTCTCAATATGCATCTTGCTCTGGCCCTCTTCAGTTCCAGCACGGCACGTCTCCAGCTTTCCCCAAGTTCACAGTACTTCGCATATTTGTGAATGTCAGCATAGCTTAAATATTCTTTTCCAGCATCACGGTAAAATGTTCCATCTTCAGTGACATGGACTCCTTGTAGATTAAGCGCCAGTTCAACAGGAATGAGAGTAATCTTCTCCAGATAGTTTTTATGCTTGACCAAGGTTCCAGCTGAGAAACTGAATTGTTACGACAACGCCAAAAGTTCCACTTAACCGCATCACCAATTGTATTCAGAACAACATTTTAATTCTTAGTAATCCAAAATCTTGCCACTGATTCAAAGTTATGCCCAATGTTTAAACCAAAGAACTGAGAAACAATCTGCCAAACATTCTGGGCTACTACACAACCAAAAATAAAAGTGATGCATTGTTCCAGATTCAGAACAAAAACAACAATCTTGGTTTTTGTTAATCCCACGTTTCACTAGATTGTCTATAGTCATAATTTTATTATGGAAAATAACTAGATGAAAATGTGGATCCTAGGAGGAACTCTCAAATTCCAAGCTGCAGGAATGAAAATAGGGATTACCCTCTAAAATTGATAATGGCATATAAAGAATGAGCGGAGTAAGAAGGCCTTATTTTAATATTGCCAGATCAAAGAATCATCATGAGGAGTAAACTGGATACAGCTATCAATGTTTTTTTTGAGGGAAAAGAAACGGGGGAGACCCCTGCTAGAGAACTTTATTTAAAGAAACACCAGGAAACAAGAAGGGCAAGCGAGAGACCAGCCACCGAGGAAGACAGGAAAACAAAAGAGAAAAGAGAGGGAGGGGGAAGGAATAGAGGAGGAGGAAGGAAAAGAAAAGAAAAAAGCAAGAAAGAAAAACTACAAAGATAACCTGAGCCCCCAAGCTAACAGAGAAGGCCTAAGATTAACAGAGATCCTAAAGGATTGCAAGCGAAGCTCGGCAAGAAACCAATTCTTCCAAGCGTCGAAACTAAAAGGCAAAGATTTGAAAATCCAGTCATTGCGCTGCTTCCAGATACCCCAGCAAGCAATCATGAAGACCTCCATGAAGAAAGGCGCATCCTGCGCAGCCCGAGCATAGATTCTTCGATCGAATGATTGCAAAGAACACAATTATAATTCAGATCAGGAAGAGGGCATTTCTTTCGTCTGTTTTATAATGTTTTATAATTCATACCTTCTAAACTTCGTATTGTCACTAAAAGTACTTCTTAAAATACGTTTAAGAGTAGAACCATCCCACAACTCTGCGGTAGAACCTACTTTTTAATTTACCAACACATAAAGATCCCAGAATTTGATTGCCAGCTAGTAGCCAAACCAAAGATCTTCCCAAAACCCGACTCTAGTCCCTTTGCCCACAACCCTCCTATAACCAAATCTGAAAGCTTGGATAGCCATTAGTCCCCTTTCCAGAAAACAGAAGTGCCTGAGTATGTTCACAAAATTATACGTTTTAGAATTGATCGTTTCTGGTAACGGTATGACAAAATGGACCCACATGATATCCTTAGACGTCCCTATTTTATATTTCACTTATGCGTGAGGCTTTCATTTAGGTCCATATTTATCGAACTATTACAATAAATGATTAATTTTAAAATATATAGTTTCACACCTGATGTTGCTATGTAGACCCACACTGTTAGATTCGTTACAAGAAACGATCAATTTTAAAATTTGTAGTTTTGTGGTAAAAGTTTCCTAAAATTTATATTTTTACAAAGGGTATGTACAAGAAAACCTATAGCTTTGTAAAATTTACTTAAAAATATTTTTTTTATATAGTTTGTGTAAGAAACCAGCGTTTTGTGAAATTTACTAAAATTAAAAAAAAAATCCCATCCCCTATACATGCCCTCTGGGTCTGGCCTTTGCTCCGTCGCTTCGCGATGCCTGCATTGCTGCCAGCGCCAAGAACGCAAGGATCGTAAAGTCGGTATCGCACACACGAGACAAGACTAAAGATAAGAAAAACACAAGGAGTCAAGAAGGCAAATAGTACATGTACGTCGGACATGGGGAAGAGACGGGAACGGACGAAGCGGTAGGCTTCGGGGCCATCGTAGACGCTGGCGAGCGTGGCTGCGGGGGAGGCGAGAAGCCGCGCCTGGTCATCCATTGCCAACTCCGTTGTCCTGTTGTTCTTGGAAAGCCTATATGAGTTGTTTGGAATCGGAAATGGGAATTGGGATTTGTTTGTAGGGGGGATTTGTCTTGGTCTTTTGGATAGCCTACTTGTGCACCGGCTAGCGGCCGTCCTGGTCGTCGTCTCGTGGAGAAGAGCTGGAGAGCCAAACTTTGGGGAAGCGAAGTTCTCAAGGGAAAGATTAATCTATGAGTTGCTTTAGAATCGGTGATGTACAGTGGCATAATCTGAGAGAGGGCCTTCAAGGGGAGAGGCTTAGGGTCCTCCCCCGGAGGATTTTTTTTTTCCCGCACGGCATGTGCTATCTCGCGAGCACCTCCTAGTCACGCTTTCAATCTCGCCGATGGATGACGGCCGCCGGCCGGCATTCGGCCGCGCGGCAGCGGCTGCAGCCCTGGTTGGCCGCTCCGGTAATTCCTCGCGAGGCGGCAGAGGAACCGCTCGGTGGCATCACATCGTACGTCGTCCGGCCGCCGGGCCGGTGTAGTGTTTCCGGCTGTTCACTGTCGTGTACGTAGCATTGCGGGAGGCACCACGGCGCGCGGCTGCGTCCACCGTAGTTGCGTGGGTTCCCGGGGTTGATAAAAGGCCGTCGCCGATGTAGTGTCCAGCAAACGCAACTTCGACTGAGAGCAGTTCTTGAGACTGAGTAATAGATATGGTGCGATCATGTGAAGCTTGCAGGCTGACGGCGGTAGCCACATTGAGAAAAGCAAGAAACAACTTTGTTTCACCAATTTTATCCGCCAACATCACTTGACATCTGAAGAATTTTGAATTTCAAAATGACCTTTTGCACAATCGCATTAAAACTGATCTTAACAACGAAAAGGAAATTACTGCCTCTGCTGAAGCTTTTTTCTAAGAAACGTTCGTGCTGGGAGCGTCATTTAGTAACAAAATAGCATCACGATCTGGTTTTACGCTCGTAAACGAGATGACAGATGACCAGTATTTTGACGTTAAGCATTCAGTTTCATTTCACGTTAAGCATTAACTTCTAGTTTCTAATGTACTGGCTATGAAGTTCATCAGGCGATGTAAACACTGTTTCACTTTCTTCCTGTATCCCAACCTTTTGTACTGAATATATTGCCAGTGTAAACTACAGCGAACTGTACAAGCAGTATTATGTACCTTCAACGGTTGATGCCAACCGCTTTGACTGGGTCTGAATCATTTGACTGTGCCATCTTGCTTTCATGTACAAAATGGTAACAAAATCTTGGAATGGCCACCCTAAAAGAATCAACAAACTCTCCCGCTACCTCTGAATTCTGTTGAGTACACTTATCAGTAATTGTTTGCAGAAGATGCTTCCTGTCAGCCCGATGGTTTGGGAAAGAAGTGATTCCCCGGAAGAAATCTACCAATTAAATGAAATATAATTAAGAGGCTCAATGAACATATGATCCTTAGTAATACAGGACTTTCTGGTTAACGCCTAAAATGAGACTTACTGGCGAGTCAATCCTTGTTTGTCCAGCAAGTTCTGCGGAACTGCTCCAATCAGCTCATTGTTCTGCAAGAATCTGAATGAAGAAAAACATTAAACATATTGGCAAGTGACTATTGCTACAGATTGGTTTGAAACAGCAAAGAATAGAATGGTACAGCTACAAGCATGAACCTCAAGGAAATTGACAGCTTAAATTGCATATCTGGCTATTTTTGGTCAAATAGGGTGTTGAATGTTATTCATGCAATCAAGTGAACTCCCAATGCTTCATTACATCTTTTTTTTAACAAAAGAAGGTATAACTATTATTTACACCCTTAGAAGGTGAGGAAGCGTACCCTCCAAGGAAGAGTGCTTTTTTAGAATGAAACAAACTATTGAAGATCAACATCAAAAAATGGTTGATTTGGAATACTCTCCAAAGAAAATGAGAATGGGATGGAATATTTGAATAAACTCAATAAAGACAAGAAATATATGTCTAAAATGTAACAAAAGGTGAGGCCTGTCAAAGAATGTCTCAGCAGAAAACTGACCAAAGGGCTCGGTGGACCACATTCAGAGCACAAGGTGCATGTAGAGATAACCTAAATCTAGGGAACTCTTTTAAAAACATGCCTAATAACATATATCATATCATTATCATCCAGGATTGGCCTCAACCTAAGGCACTTATCAATAGGGTAAAATAGTGCCTGACAGGCAACCAATTTTCTTTTTTCTATGGAAAAATATTATGAATTTCATTGCAGACAGCTATGAAATCAGGAATTGTAGCATGTAGCTGGCAAGCAAAATAGATTCAATTCCATTTCCTTTCCTAACAGTACTAATTATGGATGTCTCCAGTTAGTTGCCATTAAATTGTGATTCAGGGCTACTGTATCGCAACAGACAACTGTCTTCATGCAATTGAGAACCAAAGTTTTAAAGGTGTAATAAGAAAAGAAGTGGAACAAAATAGTTGTATGTTGCACTGTTCCTAGGCGGCCGCCTAGCTCGCCTAGGCACTAGGCTCCACCAGCCGGCCTAGCCGCCTAGGCAGCTGCCTAGCTTGCCTAATTAGCGATTAGGTGCTAGGCATCGGTCTGCCACCCAGCTAGCGCTTAGCAGCTTGGTGAACACTGTTGTTTTGTTGCAGTTACAAACCAATTTCCACATCAAATACTCCCTCCAATTTGTAACACCTTGTGTGTGCAGACCAAGGAGGCGTTGATCAAGAAAAAAAAAGAACCACCGTTATACGTACCATGCTATCCCTATTAAGTGACTTAATCTAACGACTCAAGTTCTACTCTCCCAACTTTAAAAGCATAGGTAGATATGGAAGAAACACAATAACTAAACTTTTTATGAATAAGGACAGATATTGTGAAACAATAGTTTCCAGTAAACTGGAAAGGTATTATCAAATGGAGGAGAAAGTCAGTAAGATCCTATATCTTTACTATATAAGGTTATGACCCAGATGCCACCGAATATTACTTTTCGGAGATTATTGGTTGGGAATAAATTGACGGCTTGGTATAATCTTGTAGCAAAATTAGCTCATTATCACCTTACAGATGGAAAGGATATCTTTCACTGGGATTTACATAGAAATGGGCAGTTCTCTGTTCGGTCTATGTATGTGTATGTCATGAACCAGGGTACCCCATTCACCTGTCAGGTCATTTGGAAATTGAAAGTTCCTTTAAAAAATAAAATTTTCCTTTGGTATTTACAACGAGGAGTTCTTTTAACAAAAGACAATCTAGCTAAAAGGTGTTGGCAGGGGAATCTGAAATGTTGTTTCTGTAATTGTAATGAAACAATTCAACATTTATTTTTTGATTGCCATCACTCTCAGACAATTTGGCGAATTGTGAGTGTGGCAACTGGATTATCACTGCCTAAATCTATTGTTCATATGCTTGATAGTTGGTTAACAGGCATAGATAAGGGTGAACAAAAACTGATTTTAGTGGGGTCTTTGCTCTTCTATGGGCTATTTGGCGACTCGCAATGAGCTAATCTTTGAGAGAAAACAATATTCCTCCTTTATGCAGGTTATTTTCAAAGGAATATACTGGATGCGGTTCTGGGCGCTTTTGCAGCATGACAACAAAAGGGAACTCATCCGACTGGCAAGCAGGACAATGGAGGTCGTGGCTTTAGATATCTTTGCTAAGGCTGGATGGAGGAGCAATTATAGACTTTGCTTTTAATTTTCAGTTCCCTTTCCCTTTGCTGTTTTTATTTACTCATGAATCATGGCTATGGCCTTTGTAAAACTCGGTTGTGTGCAATTGCAGAGACCGGATTGTTATCCTTTATCAAAAAAAAAAAAATAAATATATAAAGTGAAAGTTTCTTCCCACGTCACTTCATTAAAATTACCCACCTTTGCCACTGCTCTTTAGTTACCCATCTTTGCCCACGTCACTTTATCAAAATTACCCACTTTTGCCCGCGCCATTTCATCAAAATTACCCACCTTTGCCACTACTCTTTAATTACCCACCTTTGCCATTGTTCTTTAATTATCCACCTTTGCCACTGTTAGTGTTCTTCGCAAATAAACTTTTTATCGCAAATTGAGTTTCCGTTGCAACGCACGGGCACATAGCTAGTATATTACAACTTACAAGTTAGGCCTTGAAAATATATCTTTTGTCATTGCACCACATCTATTTTCCATCTTGCAACGCATCATAAAATACTAACACTTACCACAAATTCACATCCGGTGTGAACTTTGAAGTGATCTCCAAAAATGCAACACATATTTATTTATCACCTAGAGAAGTGTAGCAATTTAAAGCCAGAACCACCAATGTGTCGAATCCCAGCTGTTTTTAACATGCTATGCAGCGAGCTGTATTCGTTGTATTGACATGACAAATATTGATGGCAAACAATGAGGTGTTGAAACTATAGTAATAAACCACAAGCACAAAGTTACACAAATTAACTCACAGTTCACGCAAAGCCATGATTGTCCCCAATGTCTGAGGTACTGTTCCATTCAACTTGTTGTCCTGCAGGTGCCTATGAGATAAATTCTTTTCTTAAGTAATGCATAACTTTATAAGTAAAACTTTATGCAAATAGTTTGGGAATTAAATAGCTAAGAATTAGCTTACAGTCGTTGGAGCCTTCTCAGGTTGCTGAGATTTGGAATAGGTCCAGACAAGCTATTGTTTGCGAAAGATCTGTTCATGGTAACAGTGTTGATCTTTCTATTTTATTTGTTTTAATTAATTTTAAATAGAACTTACATATAATTCACAGCAGTCAGCTTCACAATGTCAGATGAAAGAGATCCAGAGAGGCCCATACTTGAAAAGTTCCTGGTGTGAACCAATACAATAGATTGTTACTGCAAGGAGGAAAAGAATCAAATAACATAAATGGAAGCACAATGAGTTTAACTCACAATGAGATGACACGTATTCTTGGTCCTTCATCACACATAACTCCAGTCCAAGCATATCCATGAGGCATGCATGGATCTCCAATCCAATCGTCAGGTATATTTTGAAGGCTTCTCTTGATATTCTCCAGGGCAAGTGCTGTGAAAAATGATAGAGCAATTAATAGGTTGATTTAATAAAGAGAGACATATGCAGACTGTTGCAAAATGATATGCAAGTTATAGCAACCTGCTGCGTTACAAGAACACCAGGCAATACATGTTCTTATGCTCACGGCGATATTTACTGGATACTTTGCTACCCCCTAAAGTTGATGTGCACACTGAATAAATAACAAAACACTTCAAGAAATAGGTGGCAGTGGTACTGAATTGTTAACACCTCAACAAATTAAATTAAGTGAGACAATGGTCCATGTACCGACAAATTTACCATAAAGCACATGTTGATGACATGATGTTGCCAAATATATAATACTAATGTGCCGGCCAACTAAGCGCCACCAAAGACATAACATGGAAGAGGATTTCATTCTTAGTAATAATATGCATTGTACCATGCGGGCTAGGAAATTCTTCAATAATTCTATTTATGTAATATCACGTTTAAAAAAATTGATAAATGTAGCAATTGATGTACCATCCTGAGCATGTGTTAATCTTCCTAGGGGGAAAAGTCCAAAGACCTCGCCAGCATTGATAAGTGGTGGGAGAGCAGAAGCAGAAGTCAATATCACTTTGGTCAAGCCTGAAAGAATCCATTGTGTAGCAAAGACAGAAAGGCCAGCTGATGTTATTGTTAGACCTTCGTAAAAGCGGTAGTCATTTATATAGACATCAAAGGTCCTTGAACTCTCAGGTAATGTATCAGCAAAATAAAGAGCAACATAATAGCTATCATTCTGGAGAAGTATTGGAGGCCACTGCAACACCAAGGGTGAATTTTGTTCCCCCACCAAAGCTGTATTAAACACATCAGGAGGAGGAAGATTCCAGAATTTAGCTGATGTAACATTGTGGGTACTACTGACTGCATGTTTGCTGTCTGGAAATGGCTGCCAGTGGCGATCAAACCTGTCGTCAGGGTACCTAAGTTTGAATGAATGAAATAAAATGGGTCAGAAATCAATAAAACATAGGCCACCACTCTTCATCTTTCTTTTTTGTGTTTCATTTAGTGAGCATCTAGTTGGCAATGTACTTATTTCTCTTGAAATACACAACTAAAGTTCCCATAAAATCACTAGTGCATGCACATGTTTCCTCAGAATAAGTGATGATAAAAGAGATTTAGGAACTTCTGGTTATATGATAGCTCAAAAACTAGGGAAATAAATCCTATGTATCGAGTGTCACTTGTTTGACATTTTTGGACCATGGAAATTGCTACACATGCTCTAAGAGCTAAAGCACCAACGGCACACACCGTGACCATAACATTTAAATGGTAAGGAACATGTGAATGAAATGAGATATCCATCAAGTTCCATCTGCCATTTAATTACTTTGAGAAAATTTTACAAAAAACCTGAACAGCCCCTTGATACATTGCAAAGATTTTCGACAAGAATTGGATTCTCTGGAGAGAAAATCAGTACAAATGTAATATTCTTCATGTTTTAAAAGAACGAAAACAATTCCAATCCACCAGTATCCACCTAGGGTATGTTTGATTGTTTGTACCAAGTAATACATGTATAAGATGGTTCAAGAAAAAAAAACCATCTATGTGTTTGGTTGCTTGAATAGAACCATCTCATTCTAGATGTTGAGATACAAATTCGAGGAATATTTCTTATAGATGCTGAACCATTTCATTCACCCAAAATAATGGAACCAAATGGTACAGGACCATCCCATCCCATTCAACCTCATCCCACCAACCAAACACACTATCAACCAGGGACGCTCTACATTAACCTCAGAGCAGAAAAGCTAAAACATAGAGTTATTCATTCCACCAGAAACCGATCCAATAGGTACTATCTATGACGAAATTTGCGTAGCCCTGTTAATGACAGATTCACGGCATTCACCACCATGACCAGATTGAGTCAGCTCTGCAGTCATTAAACCTACTCAATTATAGCAAATTACAGAATCTCCAACATTTCATCACTAAGCATAAAAGAGCGCTGGAATTAAGGGCAGAGAGATCGACAACTCACCTCTCAACGTCGCCAGTGGAGCCAAACTTGGTGCGGGCAATGAGCCCCATGGCGCTGCCCCGGAAATCCGTCGCGTTGTACACCGAATCATCAAGCTGGATGACCTGAAGCGCGTTGATGAACGGGCCGGCGTCGGTGTAGTCGGGGTTCACGCCGAGGCAGAAGCTCATATTCCTTCCCCTCGCCGGGAACACGCCCTCGTAGTACGAGGCGCTACCGGCCAGGCTGTCGTCGGTGGTGTTGACGGCGGTCCAGACTGTGCCGTCAACGATCATGTCGAAGACGGGAGGCGGGGACGAGGGGGAGTAGACGCCGTAGAAGAAAGTGGGGCGGAGGAGGTAGCGGCGGCGCTTGTCGACGGGAAGCGCGTAGCAGAACTTGGAGGCGGGGCGGTGCGGGAAGGCGCGGAGGGTGGCGAGGGTGGGGTCGAGGAGGCCCTGAACGGGGAGCGCGCTGGGGGAGCCGGCGGAGACGTAGGGGCCATCGGGGACCCAGCGGAGGCCGCGGCCGGGGTCTGTGGTGGGGGCCGCGGCGCCGCAGTCGAGGAGGTAGGAGAAGCCGCGGAACTGCTGGCCGGCCGCGAGGGGGAGGAGGAGGAGGAGGACAGCAGCGAGGAGGGGACGGTGAGGCGGCATTTTGGTGGGGTTTCTTGCGGCGTTGGATTTTGGGTGGAAATGGAGGGGAATCGTGGTGTTCTCGCGTTGTGCAGGTGGGTTGACTCGGCCGGCGGGGAAGGTGGGCGCGGTCAGAGGCGAACAGGCAGCGGGCGGATGCGCGTTTCGGCGGCGGGTTCTCGTCGGAGGGGGATGCGGGCTGGGTTGGGTTGGGCCACGCCGTACAGTTTTGGCATGTCGCCCGTACCAGCTCAGTTCTGTCGGGAGAGACAGGTTACCGGCTCGCACGAGTTTGATCGTGAGCAGGGGTGGAAAAATAGCTCGAGACTCACGGTTTGGCTTGGATTTGGCTCAGCTCGATACGGCTCGGTTTGATTCGGTGCATCAACTCACGAGTTGAGTCCGAATCTACTGTCTGCCTTGGTGCTACAATGAATCGAGTTCGAGCCGGCTCACAAGCAGCTCGTTGGCTCGTTAGGCTCAGTAAAATTCAGACATTCAGAATCACTTTCACTAATCACTAATCAATTATCCAAATTACATGAAGCTTAATTTTAATACAAAATTAGCCACAGCACACAGACATTCAATCGGCTTGGCATTCATAGAGTCATATTGAACAAGAAACATACAATGAAATATAAAATGCATGAGGGTTTAGTGATTCCGTCTGACATAAGTAACATAATACAAAGTGTATACAAAAGTAACAAAAGTAAAAAAACACCCTTCCATAGTTCCATACTTCCATAGTTCTATTCCATTCTTGCAGTCTTGCAGACTCCAGAAGTCCAGAGGAGAGCAGTAGAGCTAGAGACTAGAGCACTGAGGCGGGCCCACATGCCAGGCGGCTCATGAGCCGACTCGGCTCAGCTCGAGCTCGACCGAGCCCGAGCCGAACTTGGTTTTCAGCTCGACAAAGACAATGAACCGAACCTGGCTCGGCTCGCAAACTGATGAGCTCGATCGAGCCAGCTCGGCTCGACTTGGCTCGATTCCACCCCTAATCGTGAGACTCACATCGTCCAGTCTGGTTCTAAAAAAATAGTTACGAAGCTCGTTTCTTATAAATTTGGCTGCGAGTATTTTATGTATCGTACTGGTCTGATTTCGTACCGCGGGCAGGCAACAAAACAGTCATCTTGCATACGTGGGTGCAGACTCACGTGATATAACGAACAATCAAACGCTGGTTCTCTGGCTCTCGTGAGTCTGACCGCGTGGAACCAGGCAACCAAATAGCCCATAGTAGATTGCAATTTAAACCGTTGTACATGAACTATCAGATAAAAAATTGCTTCTAGATCGTTCGAAAGCACGATTTAAAACTATTATGTCAATTTTTACTGTAGTTCGGACCGGTCGTTGCTCGATCGCACGACGCTAAAGACCGGCACTACTTAAAGTATTACATAGGAACCTTTCCCTCGTATCTGACGAGGCAACGAGCAACTATTGTAGGAAATCACTGTGAGTTGTGGCGGTGACTATGCCATCTCTAGGATGATCTAGTGCCTCGAGAGAATAGTAGTGTGTTTCTTTGCCATGTGTAGCGGTGAAAACGGAACGGAAACTTTCCGACCGTTCTTGACGAAAACGGAAACGGAAGCTATTTTTCGGAAACGGAAACGGAAACTGTCGGAAATGGAAGCGAAGCGAATTTTTTTCGGAAGCGGAAGCGGAGAGCTGATTCGACGGAAGCGAACGGAATTTCCGTATGTTTCTATTCGAATTTCCGAATGGCTGAAGCGTAGGCGCGTGCGCGTTGAATCCGGCCCGTCCCCGTCCGATTCCGGCCCGTCCGAATGGCCCAACTACCAAGTCTAAACCCTAGCTCAAAGCTTCTCACTCTCAGCCCTCGGGCTCTCGGACGCAGACCCTCAGCCCTCACCCATTCGCCAACACAATCTGACGGCGAAAGAATGCCGGCGGCCGGCGGACCTCCGTCGTCGCGGTACACGCCGCCCAGCTTCCGCGATGGGAGATCCTCCATCACACTGCAAGATCGCGCCGGCCAGCGCCCGTGTGAGAGATCTTCCATCATTGCGCGCACCGCCGCCCGGCGCCGTGACGGAGATCTTCCACCATTGCGCCCTTGCCGCCAGTGCCTGCCGACGGAGATCCTCCACCGATCAAGCGCCCACCACCTTCGGCGTCCGCGACGGAGATGCTCCACCGCGCCCGGCAAGTCCTTCCATCGAGCCGCTCCAGATCGAAGCTTCCTTCTGCCGCACTGTTAGGTCTTGAGTTTGTGGCTTTGTGCAATTTAGCTGGTTAACCACACTGACATTGATAGGAAAATCATATTGCTCTGTATATTGCTCTGTATATGAAGGTGTAATAGTTATTGGTGCAAGATTAAGCTCTGTGAATTCCTGCACCAGCAGAAGGTTGTAGAGAGAGGAACCTGCACATGAGCATAATTTCCTGATTTTCATTTGACATGTCTTGAGGAGGATCAGTTTTAGAGGTTGCTTCTGAGTTTTGACCACCCTGTATCTGTT
Organism: Guadua angustifolia; assembly: GCA_036346375.1. Lineage (NCBI taxonomy): Eukaryota > Viridiplantae > Streptophyta > Magnoliopsida > Poales > Poaceae > Guadua > Guadua angustifolia. The sequence continues at coordinate 32,898,850 of CM070509.1, read as the reverse complement.
GATTACTGGCTTGTCTGTGTAACTTCGAATAGATCATGTACTATATTCTTGTGAAATTTTCCGTTTCCGTTTCCGTATCCGCTCCGTTCCGTTCCGTTTCCGTTTCCGTCACTATCCGTTACCGTATCCGTTTCCGCGGTTTCCGATTTCGTTTCCGTTACCGGTAAAAAATATGGAAATGAAACGAACAGCTATTTACCGACCGTTTCCGTTCCGTTTTCACCCCTAGCCATGTGAATGGGAGGGGCAGATGATGAGATGATCGTGTTCCGCTCCGATAACCGATACGGTTGATTTACATAATAAACATAACAAAAAATCGTTCCTAGTGTATCAACCAGTGCTCAAAATGTCATAAAAGCCTAAAACCCGCATAGCATTGTCGAGAGCCTTTAGTTGATTACAATCCGATCGTGGTTTTGTTGTTTCTACGGGATTTTGTTATTTGTTACACTCACATTTAACCTGGATTTCACGCCATCACATCCATCCTCCTTGTGTGAATCGTTTTGGGATTCGAGATGACCTTTTACTTTTAAATCGAAGGACCAATTTAGAGTTCCAGGTTTAAAGAAGTTTGGCATGTATGTGACTTACGCACGGTACAACTATTACTGCACCACTACCGCACGATTTTGAAACCAGCGAGCGCGACACGGCGGGGCAGACCCAAGGTTATAAATTTGTTTTCCGACCACATCTCGGGAAGAACGATTGAAATCAAAAATTTCAATGAAATTTTAAAATTTTGGCCGAAATCCGATTGAAATGGAAAACCCAACCCGGTATTCTAGCGGCCGGCAAAGTGAAATTTCAACCTAAATGATCAAAATTTCGGCCCTTTTTAACCCCTAATGAAATGGTCTCTCAAGACTTAAAATTTTGAAAAAAATATATGAAAAAAATCATGCAAGCATTTATCTACATTTCATGTCTATTTGAATGCAAAATACTAAGTATTTGCATATAAAATACCCTAAATTTAGAAATTTCAGCAGCATTTCGTCTGATTTTCGGATTCTAACGCTTCAATTTGGCAACAATCAATATATATTATGATCACAAATGATAAACATGAAATAAAATTGACACGGATGACATTCACATTTACCAACATCATGCCATTGCATCCACCCCATTGCATGATAATTGATAATTCATAAATACCTTTGAAATCATGTTACAGTACAATTTTGAAATCATGTAGTGCATTTCATCCATCACAATTGTTTCAAACATATAAACGAGAGAAATACCTATCAAAGCATAGATAACGTCACAACCTACCGGTCGGTCCAAACCACTTGCAAATGGTATAAATTAAAGGAGTATAAACATGTATTACACGAAGATGTGCTACATAAGTAAAAGGTATTGGTTTACGGTTAGTATTAGGCTAGTTAGGTTTTATGGTTAGTATAACTGTAAACGAGCCAAGCTAGAGTGAGCTTGGACTCTAAGGCTCGAGCTCGGTTCACGCTTGAGTTGAGCTCGAACCGAGCTCGAGTTAGGGTTTGAGTCTAGATCTAGGCTCAAGATCGGCTCGGTTCAGGCTCGAATAGACTTGAGCTCAGTTTGGATAAGCTTGATAACAATAAATAATTTAATATAGACTATTTTTCAATAATAAAAAATACTTGAACTCGAGCTCGGCTCGAATAAGCTTGATAAAAGTTTATATATATATATAAAATAAATAATTTGTAAATTTACCAGATTTATTAGCTATTCGAGCTCGGCTTAGTGAAGCTCACGATCTCGAAATCAAGCTCGAATTCGGCTTGTTTAGAGCTCGAACCGAATCTAGATAGAGCAAAGCTCAAGTAGCTCGCGAGCTTGAGTTTTTTTCACAGCCCTAATGGTTAGTACTACTACTAACTTAGGATTTATGGTTAAGTTCAAGTAATTAAATATTAATCCATATTTAAACCACTTATCCAAAATACAAAATATATCATTTCAACCGAGTAGTTGAAGCTACATGTAGTACTTTTCTAAAAGTATAAACCTAAAAGGCCCACAGAGTATAGTCCGATAAATAAAATACTAATTTGAAATGAAGAATCCTATATGAAACCCTTGAGAATCATACTATTTTTAAAAAAATTCATACAAAATTATATTCCACACTAGGTTTTTCTTATCTAGTAAAAACAAGCTAAATGTTATGTTTTTCCCACAAACTTTTGCAAAGATTACAGGCAATAGAAGGTTCTAATCCCAAAAAATTCGACAAATCCAATCCATCTAAAAAATTGTGGTTAACATGTTTGTATAATTTAAGTTAGGGTTTATGGTTAGGTTCAAGTTAGACTTACATAATTTGTATATGAATTTTTAATAAAATTTTCACATATATTCCTCAGAAAAGGTATTACAATTCATCACAAAAAATTTGGTGCTAAATCCAGTCCTACAAATATGAAAATTGGTCGAATTTGTGATAATCTCGGTCAAAAAAAAACCCGAAAACTCACCGAAAGCACTATAGCAGTTTGAAATTTTTCTTTTTTATCTCATTAAGGTTTGAAATCTCGGCTCCAACCAAAAGTTGATATTTTGGTCGAGATTTCCGAAATCTCATTGAGATTTTGAACCCTGGGTGGCAGACCTACCGTGGTCATGGCCTCATGGGTATTCAATTGATCACCGTAAAATATTTATAGTAGTCCGGCATTGAGCTAGCTCTGTCCAGTTGGTCATTGGGTGGCTCTCTATTTTGTTTGTTTTCTATTTTAGTTTAATTGGTGTGAAAGTTATTGAGATCTTGTTTCTCGGTATTTCAATGACTTGTACATTTTATTCTGGAAAATAAATATAAAAGAGTGTATTTTGCCAATATATTTCAAAAACTTGTAAGGTCAATAAGATTAGCAATTTACTATTGTATGTTCCCATATTTTTCATCTCCTTTATAAAATTTTCAGAAATAATATTGCATCTTCTACGATGGTAACACAACCAATATTTCTCTAAATTATTTCGAGACGTTGTTTCTAACATGAACAATTTGAAAGTTGATTTTTTGCTACTGTGGACGTTGACATTTTCACCGAACAAAAATTGTTGACTTCAAATACTAATCCTGAAATTTTTGGGTCTGCCAATGGCGCGAGGGGTCATCCGCCGCTGGATCCGGCATGGAGGAAGGGAAGTTTGCAGATGAACACGGTTTGTGTGTGCGAGACGATTAGGGTTTGGGGGTGTGCCGAGGCAAGGTGAACGTATATCGGCCGTCTGTTGGAAATGTTTAATCCGATGACTCTGACCGAATAGATCAATCCGACGGCCCGTGAGTGCTGAAACAGGCAGAGCTTCCTAGAGGCTATAGCTCGATGATCCCTTTCACCTTAAGAGATAAAATATTAGATCCAAAAAAAGTTTGGAATTGTCCTTAAATGAGAAATTAACAATATCTCTTGCTTGTGAATGTCTCGTGGGCGAGTGAGTTGGTTACTTGATCAAATGGACCAAACTGATTTAATTTTTGGATAATGCTGAACAATAGGTGGTTATTTTTAAGCTAAAAACAAAGAGTTCCTCACCTTTAGATCTTCCCAAAGAGACATCCAAAATATGCCTAAATATTTTAACAGTCGCCCATATAAAATGTCTTACTCTTGAGACATGTCAGCATATGATGATAATCGGCGATGGAACTCATGTAAAGGCAAAGAGGTAGGGCAGCAAAGGGGTGTGTGAGTGCAGTGGCGTATGCAGCGCAGGCGTGGGTGGGCTGGAGGCCCACCCACGCCTCCTCCCTCCTAAGTTAGATAAATTTAAGAAAAAATCATCTACAAATTTAGAGAAGTACCGAGTTAAACAATCAGTTCGCTGCAGGGGGAGGCCCACCTACGCCCCCTCCCCTCCCTCCTAAGTTAGATAAATTTAAGAAAAAATCATCTACAAATTTAGAGAAGTACCGAGTTAAACAATCAGTTCAGTGGATTTTTGATAGAGCTTTTGAGATGCATTACTTGTCTAGACCCAAGAGATTCATTTGTAAATTTTGAACATGGTAGGCTTTTTCGGCTTTCAGAGATTTATTCAGATGATTTCTCATCATATGATCGTGTGGTTTTGGAAGCACAACTTGACTTATTCATTGATGACTTGAGAAGAGAAGAATTTTCAAGTTGTGATGATCTTACTAGTCTCGCGGTGATGATGGTTGAAGCAAAAAAGTATGTTGTTTATCCATTAGTCTATAGGTTTATTGAATTAGTATTAGTTTTACCTGTGGGTATAGCTACAGTTGAAAGGGCTTTTTCGACAATGAAGATTATCAAGACAGATTTGCGTAATAAGATAAGTGATGACTGGTTAAATGATTTCATGGTATACTATATCGAACGAGACATATTTTTCAAGATAGACATGGAAGATATTTTGTAACGTTTTCAAAACATAAAAACCTGTAAATATTAACTATCAACTCTTAAGAAGCAATGATCGGTACGTTTTTTTTCTTTGTAATGTTACGTATTTATATTATATGCGATTATTAGATAAGTGTTGGTATTTTTATATTATGTATATCATTCTGTTATGTTCTATGTTCTGAATAAATACTATATATATTAATATATTATATATATTAGTTTAAAGGTCTTAATTTTAGCTCCTTTTTCTAAGTTTCTGGATATACTACTGTGTGAGTGTACTTTGCAAGGATAGCAGAGGTGGTGTTCGCTAAGAAGGAGGTAGGAACTGGAAGAACCAAAGCCCTTTTCGAAGTGCAATGATTCAGAGAAAATCGTTCAAATCCCCTGAGAATCTGAGAAAATTCCATCTTTCCAACTTGGGTGAGGATTCGCATTCTCTGCACAGAGGCACCATGCTACAGTTCTTTGGCCTTTGCTTCTCTGGCATCGGACCAAAAAGAAGAGGTCAAGATATTGTGTCACTTTTGAGTACTATTCCAAAAATCACTGTAGCGACGAATCTCATGCGTTGCTCGCTAGATCGAACGGCTGTGATGAAGAGGAAGGCATGCTTCAGTACTTCTCTGCCTTTGTGAAAGCAAAGGCAGGGGATCTCCTTCCCTCGGGCGAACACCAAGCCTAGGTCCCGATGCGCTAGCTCAATTCCATATTTCCAATCAGACCATCCGATATAATAGCCAGAACACGGCACATTGCCGCTCAACTTGTCAAAGAGATTCGAATCCAAATGCACTTTACGTAAATAGATTGTAAATATTTTAAAATCTGTGGATAACTGGACTTAGTCATTTTAACATAGAGAGAGGGAAAAAGGAAAAATATTGCATGAAAAACAAGAAAAAATAGTGTAGCGCATGGGTCCGATAAGACTACCATACCTGAACGTAACATAGTTGGCGTCCGTCAAAAATATAGATATGGATAGATTGCCATCAAAAACTGGCATATTCCCAAACCTAACCCATTTGGGCATTTGGACTATGACCACTATCGGCTATTTGCCTAGTTCAACCTTGTTCAAACACTAGGCCTAATTTTTTAGTTCACGCCCGGCTTGCCTCGGCCAGGCAAACTCGCCCAAATGTAGAAGAAGGTGGTGGATATGTGCCAACTGACATGGGCAAACGGTGGCCCATCATCGACATTTCCTGGTTGCTGATTTGTTTGTTTTTGCTTTTGATTCTGGATTCTTGCCTCAAAAGCTGAATAAAAAATAAGCAGCCCGATTATAGAAATCGATTCTCACAATCCATCACACCCATATACAAAATCCACAATTCACTTCATATGTGCTTTTAGATTCCAGCTTTTAAAGAATCAGCTTCTTTACAACCACAATTTAAAATCAGTTTTTAAAAAATCTAAAGCAAAAACAAAGACCCTTAAGTTTTCTATCCCTTTCATTCAACTTATATCCACTTTGTCACGCGCCAGCGCCACAACCTTGTCGTCCGAGAAGGTGAAACCACAAAGGAAGTCCATGTGTCCAACAACCAGCACGGATGGATCCTGAAGAATGAAGGATGGGGCGATGGGCCATGTGGCGGAACTCCGGAAAGTCATGTTCCTCGTAATCGGCATGCAGCAGGGGCAGTAAGCTACAGGAATGCTACCTTCAACAATTCGACCCGTCTTCCTCTCGCTGAATGTGCAACTCTCAATACGTACTGAAGTCGCCAAGCTTTTGAAGCAAATTTTTTCTAGGCTTTTGACTCAATTTTTTAAAAAAGTTTGACTTTCGTCCTAACAAAAGTATAAATTTATTCTCTTCTCGACAGCGAAGTCACCTATCACGATTTTACCCTTGCAACAAATGACTAGGCGATACATGCCGTATTTCCTTCGAAAGTAGATGTGTAATTTTGTTCAAATAAGGACTAAAGTTTTTTAAAAAAAAGACGGAAGTAAAGAAGAAGAAAAAAAAACAGGAAAACTCCCAGCTTTGCCCGTTTGGTACATGATGTGCCTGGAACAACGATTAGTAAGAATCAGCACATACAGCCAAGCGGGCACGGGCACGCGGTTCACGTGCCGAGCGTCAGCGATCCGTTCTTTCGCGGGAACCACACGACGGACGACGCGAGACCAGAACGGCAGAACTCCCCAGCAGTGCAGCCCTCTGCCGCGCCCCAGTCTCCTGCAGTCGTCCCCGTCCGTCCTCGCCATTTCCACGAACGACTCCACCCGCCGGCCCCGCTGTCTAGCCTCCAGCGACTACTCGCGCGCGGCACGATCGCCCGTCGTGCGTCGCACAGCTCGGGCAGACAGATAGATGCGCACAAAGTATCGCGAAACCACGGTTTCATACGGTATCAGCGTAGTCGTAGACCTCGCCATCTCCATTCCATCCATCCACCCCCCTCTGCCGTGACGTCTCCATCTTCTTCTCCTATTTATGCCCAACTCGAGCACGCCGCTTACACATCTTGGACTGACCCGAGGAGTTATTAGTAGTAGCAGTAGAAAGCGTGGAGCCGGGGCGAGAAGATCCCTTTCGGGCTCTTTGTGCTTCCTTGGGATCTCATCGGCCGGGCAGGAGCGATGGCGGGGGACGGCGGCGGCGGGGTGGACTGGGAGAGCCTGGCGGAGGCGACGTCGGGGGCGGTGGGCGCGCTCGTCAGCACCACTGTGCTCTACCCGCTCGACACCTGCAAGACCAAGTTCCAGGCCGAGCTCCAGACGCAGCAGGGCGCGCACAAGTACAGGTAAGCAGCCGCTCGTCCCTTCTCTTTCTCTCCCCTCTCTTTCGCGCGCCTGCCCTGCTTGATTCGTACGGCGCGTGTGCCTCGTCGAGCGGATTGCTGATCGGTTGCCCGTTAGGAGCTGGGATGATCGCCGGCTAGAGAACTGGGGATCTTGGGGTTGTTGATTTTGCAGAGGGTATCCGGGATGGTTTGGATTTTCTGTCGATCGATATGATATCTGGGAGAAATCTTGCGTTGGGGGAGGAGGACGTGTTGATTTCCACATAAGCCGATTGTGAATTCTCTGGGATAGAACTGTACTTGAGATCTCCTTTGGTGGTGAAGGATGCCAACATCTCCGTCCTTCTTTGTTGTTGTTAAAAAAGGGGGAAATGACTCATGGTCTTTCGAGCTGGTGCTAGGGCTATTGTTTAGGTAAAACGGGCACCTGAATGGATTATGACTCCATATTAGGTTCACATGAAGTTCATTTAATCTCGGAATCGTGTAATATAGGAGGTTTTAGGTTCAGCTCTCACCATGGGGTTATTAGTATATCTGGCAGCGCTAAAAATAGTGACAACAGTAATCGGCGTAATCAGCCAACAACTCAGTGGAAACAATACATTCTCATACACTACCACAGCAAATGCTTTGAACTGAACATTTTTGACATGTTGGGACATTAATTGATTAATAGGTTCTGAAGCTTATGAAGATGCATTTTTGCTTGTGGTTCATGTATGTCCTGGACTTATGTGGTTGTTGCTGAACGAGGTTTTGCCGCATGTTGTTGCGTCTCTAACATTGCATTGTTTTCAGCGTCTATATTGGACTGCTCTAGTTACTCCATTTGACAAACTAAGTGGCCTCAAATGCTTTTTCAGGAACCTATCAGATATCTTTTGGGAAGCAGTTCGGAAAAAACAAGTTCTTTCCTTATATCAGGGCCTTAAGACAAAGAACATTCAGTCTTTCATTTCACAATTTGTTTACTTCTATGGCTATAGCTATTTCAAAAGACTCTACTTGGAGAAGAGTGGAGCAAAGTCTATTGGAACAAAAGCCAACTTGTTAGTTGCAGCTGCTGCTGGTGCTTGCACAGTTATTGTGACACAGGTAACTAACGCTATAGGCTCACTGAAAATCAATGTCAGTTGCCTCATCTAATGATCATTTCTCTCTTCCTTTCAGCCACTTGATACAGCATCTTCTAGAATGCAAACAAGTGCCTTTGGAAAGTCCAAAGGGCTGCGGGCCACTCTTGCGGAAGGTACTTGGCTTGAGGCATTTGATGGCTTGGGCATTTCCCTTATATTAACTTGTAATCCTTCTATTCAGGTATTAAACTTCTGCATCGTTCTTATATAATAGATCTTGTAGAACTTAACATTGATCCTATGAGCTACATTTTCCAATTATGTCCCTTTTTTGTATATTAAAACATAAATACTAAAGATTTTTTAAAGGAATATTTATATAATTATCTATCAAAGTCACAAATTCTTTTGTTTGAAACCAGATATGTGGGTCATCACAAACAAAACACTCGGGCAGGGGCAAAATTATTGGACTATTGTCTGGTTGTGTACTAGTAACCATAGTACGAAAAACCGGACTGGGCTGGCGGTTCGACCAGAAAAAAAGGGACCGATGCCTAGTCCGGTCCAGTCATGTGTCAAAACCGTTCATGCCAAAACCGTTCATGCAAGCAAGCCAGTCAAAACCGGTGAAAAACGAACTGACCGGTTGCACACTGAACCGGTATTAGAATAATTAGATGGGAAAAAAATATTTGGAGGCACTGGGATTCGAATGTGATACCTCTAGGGGAGAGGCACTAGAGCTCCTGCTGCCCATGTAAACCAACTGGGCAAGGTTGGTTTGGTGTGATAGATGGGAAAACTAATAAACTTAATCCTTATTCTCTACCAGATTACTAACGGCCACTATTTTATTGTATATTATTGAACTAGCGGTTGGACTGGTGAACCGGCAGTCCAACCGCTGAACCAAGATACTCTCCAGGTCAATGACTGATCCGGTTTTTAGCATTACGCTTGTAACGTTGCAGTTGATTATTTAGCACCCTTTTTTAAAAGAAATGCAGTTCTCAGACTTATTATTAAAAAAACATGGGAGAATATCTTGAACTGAACATTGAAGGAAGAACCGCAGAACTTCATTAGTGTATGTGTTCTGCTGTCAAATGTCTTTTAAGAGAACAAATTTATACACTAACCTATTTAGTTCTGGAAGATGATGTGCAGCATTGCCCTAGCCTTTTCCTCCTCCTGGACTCAGTAAAAAAAACATTGGGCTGTAAATGTTCTAGTTCTGTAACTGTAGAACCTTCAAATATATTTGAAGTATCTTTTTTTTTCTCGAACACGCAGGAGAACTACACATCATTATATTAAGGAGAAAAAGGGAGTCCGAAAGGGTTCCAGCACAGAAAAACAGAAAACAAAACACAGAATCAATAGGAGCTATTGAAGATCCCTAAGGCCATAAGCTACTAAGGCCTTTAGCCCCCGCCAAACTCCACAACTTAGCATCATCCCTAATTTCCTGCAAAAGACAGCCCGCGTTAGGCGAGCCACCATTAAACACACACCCAATCCTATGCTTCCAAATCCTCCAGGCAACGAGCACAACTAAAGAGTTAAATCCCTTGCAATGCTGGTGAGGCACCACAATGAGATATATAGTCTGCCTTAGCATATTTCAAGTGAAAAGTATAATAAGCGTATTTCTAATCTGAGATCAACTTAATGGCAACACTCTCTGTTGCAACTTACAACGGATATGCTTTGTCTTTGTTCTTTCTGTGCACAAGATGACCATTGTTTTATGACTGTTGTTATCTGTCTTTTGCAGTACACTGTATTTGATCAGCTCAAGCAAAAGCTAATTAAGAGGCAGGAACGTAAAAATGCAGAATCAGTGGGCAATTCTTCCCCGGTTGCTCTTTCTGCTTTCTCAGCATTTCTCCTTGGTGCCATCTCAAAAAGTGTCGCTACAATATTGACTTACCCATTAATCAGGTCTGTAAACAACAATTTGTCAGCAGATGTATATCTGGACCTGCTTTTGTTTGTCAATGCTGTCTATAAATTCTTATTACCACTGCAAATTATCTGACATCATTGTCAAAAAGGTGCAAGGTCATGATTCAGGCTGCAGACCCTGATGAGGATGATGACGACGAATCTGAAAGACCAGGCAAGTCAAGGTCTCCCAAAACAATGTTGGGTGCCTTGCATGCTATGTGGAGCAAGGAAGGCATCCCAGGCTTCTTCAAAGGATTACATGCTCAGATACTAAAGACAGTTCTGAGCTCTGCATTACTGTTGATGATAAAGGAGAAGATTTCGAGGTTTACATGGATCTCGCTGCTTGCCCTGCGGCGATACCTCTTTGTTTCTCAGAAGAGAATCAAGAGCGTATAATGTATCATTACCCTCGCTTGAGAAAACCAACTTAACTGTCCACGGGCTTTGATATATTATATCAAATAATGGATCTGAGAAACAAGAATATTATATCAAATAATGGATCTGAGAAACAAGGAACAGAACTACAGAAGCAAAACAGCACGATGTGTATGCTGGAATGTGGGATCACCTTGATAGCGTCAGGGAATGTTTCTGAATAAATTTGTTCGTTTCTTTTTTTTAGCTCTGAACCTCTGATAGCTACTGAAATGAAATAGGTGTTGCCCATAACTAGTTGCGATAATGGGGTTTGTAATGTGTAAAATATCAGTTTTGTAATTTTGTCAATATTCCTTTGGTTGAATCGATTGCAATAAATTTCCCATGTTGTAATGTCAGATGGTGTCAAGCGAAGGCATGGGCACCATTTTGTGTGCGCGCGTGGGGGGCGGGGAGATTTGGCTTCCAGAACTAAATAGGTTAGTGTATAAACCCCATTCAAAAGGTTAGATTCCAACCGTCTCCCCCGGAGCTGGGAGTTAGAGCTTGACCAAACATGTAATATTTTTTTTTTTTTGTATTTGTGTTTTAAGGACTAGTATGGCCAAAATTCCCGACAAATGCCGCTCCCTCGTGCTAAGAAACTGGACAAGAAGCATTATGAGCTTTATGTTTGGGAACTTTTGAGTAGAGAGCTACTAGAAGCTACTACTTCCCGGGAAAGTTAAGCACGAAGACTGTGGCACACGATGTAATTGCTCCTATGTACACGGTATGCCATTAATTGGCTGCCCACTAATTCTGGATCTTGTTCGCCTATTCATGGCATATATATGATAGCTACCCCGGTCAGTTACCGTGTGGTGATTGCTCCATTCCTCTCTCTCACTTAACACTACTGCTTCTAATCCTCTCCTATTTGAATGAATGCATAATGGGTGACCTAATACAATCGCAGATCCATTATGTGATGGAGTATAGGGACCACACAATCTGCTGAATCAGGAATTCTTCTGTGTATGTCATACATACAGAAATGTTGAGTACATTGCCCACCTGTCCATCCACAAGAAAAAGAATGGTAGTTAACAAGCATCAGACTACTATCTTTTATACAAGTATTTAATTCAACAAAATTGAATAACACAATGAAGTCAGTGGAATAGACTAACAAATAACTAAGTAACTTTTCAAATCTAGAGTACAAATGCCTTAGCAACAGTATGTGCTTCCAATGGAACTTTACCAAGGGTTCACCTTATAATTAGTGCGAGTCATCAAATGCAACAAAAAGAGCTGAAAATTTGTGTTTTATCCAGTCTTGTCCTCAAACTAGCTAGTCCACAACTGCTACAAAACTGCATCCTGAGCAGCTGTGTTCCAAAGTTCATCTTAAGAGAATTTCACATAACAAAGAAGCAAATTCATGCACATCTTGTTCCTTACATATTTTATAAATCTAGCACTATTAAAGGTAGACATGTCCAAAGAAAAATCAACAAAATGGTTTAACTACAAAGAACTCATTGCACGGTAGCACAGAAACTTGGCACGCCACAAGCCACATTACATTTCTGTAACCCCTTACCAGACAGAAAAAATAAACATTAATGTGGTACGATGCTAGTTAGGAAGCTGTTGGGAAGATTACAAAGTTCATGGGGTCTAATTTGAGAAGTGGTACAAGTTTATGAATCTCCAGTGCAATTAACTCTTTTTTTCACATTTTCCTCTTATGTGGACACTAGATGCAAAGTTGCAAACTTACTACATATCAACTATGAACTTATTGAATCTATGGCACAATTATGGCACATTACCTCGCGAACACTGTGTTTTCAGAAAGCAATGTGTATTACCCAAAACATCAAATTGAGAAAATAGAATGCCAAGCAATGAAATATTCTCCAAATGTAGTTATGAACATCATCTCATTTTACGTAAAAAGCCGCAGAAAAGGATCTTGTATGATGAAACTTTAATCTATGTTAGGCACATGCAAAGTGAAGATCGGCAGCACCAAGTTGTAAGAGAGATCAGTGTTATCCTACAATTTGAGAAAATGCAGGTCAGTCATCAAAAGAACAAGTTGTCATTTATCAAGCCTGTAACAATTCAGAATCAGAATTAAAATAGATCATGCACAGAAATGATGATGGCAGAAAGTTCTTTTTGATGCAAACTGTAAAGGAAGAATCCTGAAATTTTATATTAATAACTAGACAAAACAGCAGAGGATAACATACCCGAAACAGCAGAGAATATAGCATCCAAAAAAAAAACAAGTAAACAGTAAATGACAGATGGAAATACAGTCAATACTCAACGTCAGACATTGACCACTCATAGACAATTTATGCTATATAGAAACTCTATACATGACGGCAGTCAAGTCATAGCTGTAAAACCAAACGAGAGGAACCAAGATATCGCTTGCATGAACAGAACTAATGGAGTGCTGCAACACTAATATTAAGATACTTCAATGACATGAACAAGTCACACGTTTAAGAGCATACATAGAAATTGAAGTTAGAATGAATCAATCTGACGCCAATGCATCAACTTAACTCAGGGGCAATCTGGTTGTAAGTATAAACAATGTTTGACTCAGTTGGTGGATAATGAATCTTTGAAAACATGCCTTTTAGTTGGTCGTGGGAAGTCATCTCCTCCAGAACCTTATCCTCGGAGATCAACTTAGAGCAGTGCAGTGCTCCATTTCAGCTTTTGATAGCATGTTCCTAACATTATTGAACTCGTCTTCTGTAGAGAAGACCAACTTGGACAAGTGATCCTTTTCTGCTTGCCTGTCATATTTGTCACCTTCACCTGTTCCGTAAGTTATTAAATTGTATGTATATACAAATTTCTTCTGTCCTATCCTAAATGCTCTGCTGATAGCTTGCCTTCCAACAGCTGGGTTCCAAACTACATCTAGAAGAACAACTCTTGAAGCTCCTGTTAGGCCAATCCCTTCACAGCAAGCTCTTGTGGATGCAAGTAACACCCTCGCATCACTATTTGGATTATTGAAAACTTCAATTGAAGTCTGGCGATATCTTGGAAGGATCTTCCCGTCCATTTGAAGAATCTCATTTCCTTCTCTCCATTTGAAAAATTTGTGAAGATGTTCTTTTATCAGTTCTAATGGCTGAATAAATTGACTAAAAATCAACACCTTTTCTTTCAGTGCTTCACACAAACGAACAACTTCAATTACAAATCTTGTTTTTACCCCTTCATAGGGATTTGACCTTAATTTCTCAAGCATAGGTTTATCAATAAGTGAAGCTTCCTCTTCAGACATGTTGATGGCAGTTACAAGGGAAGGATGTGTGGAGGCTAAAGAAATAACATATTCATGTTCAAAACTGTTACCAGACCCAATGTTTTCCACCTTTCTAATGATACTCCTTTGAAGGGGAAGAGGTTGCAGAACAATCACACACTCTCTGAGCCCTGGAAGAGTTCGAAGAATGTTCCCATTATGGATATGAACGAATGGTTTCAATATTGATCTTACTTTCTCTGCATTGTTATCAGTTACATTACTAGTTAGTGAAGCCCAAACTCCTTTTTCATATTTATCAGAAAACTTATCCCGTTGTTTCTTTGAGACGTGGTGCCTTCGACCCACTCTTGTTTTAGTCAAAAACATTTCACCGAACCTGGGCCTTACCAAACAGAGTATATTGTAAAGCTCAAGAAAATTATTTTGGAAAGGAGTTCCGGATAGAATTATGCGCTTCTCAGTTTTAACTTTTCCCAATGTCTTCCAGATGACACTGCGTTCATTCCTAGGTGTGTGCCCTTCATCTAGAACAAGCAAACCAGGGTTCTCGAGAAGAATGCTTCTTACTTTGTTTTCTTCAGTGCAGCCAGGCTTTTCTGATGTTAGTTTCATATATAGGCCATAACTTATTCCAAGAATACCATGGCCCTTGTTCCATGAAAGCAATTTTACTGTCGATGCTCTTTCTTTATTATTAACCTATATATGTCTCTGCCTTCTTTCCCAGAGTAATCTGTAGTGTTCATTATATGAAAAGGAACATTGACATTCCATTTCTTGAACTCCTCTTCCCAAGCAAACAGCATTCCGCGAGGCGCAATAATCACTGGCCGGCGGTCTGGAAACACCATCATATATGTCTGGATAAACACAATAGCTAAACGTGTCTTTCCTGTCCCTGGGGCGTGACAGATCACACATCCTCCAACAACATCAGGCTTAGCTCCATGCTTCAGCTCATCAATCCTAATATCACCGACTAAATTTGTCCACATAAATTCAAATGCTTCGCGTTGATGCTGATACATAGTACTATTGACACCCGGAATGAGATCCCACACCGTTCCATAAAGATGGAAATCTTGAGATTGCCCGTCACCGATCCCTGCTTGTTCACAAAGATTATGATACATCAACGCATTCTTCAAACCAGAGGCATTTCGCCACACAGGTTTCTCTGCAAAATTTGACACCTGGAATGAAAGAACGAGTTAAATGGTGGAACTTATTAACTTTGTGTTGCGGAAAGTGAGATAAATTTATTGAGAGGATATAAAACTCACCAATGATGGTAAAATGAATCTAATTTCCAGATTTACCAATGTGCAGTATTTGCATCTGATTCCTATTTGCTCATCAATAATAAATTCATGCTTCCCTCGAGAACAAGGTGCTATAGGAGCAATTGGAAAATCTAGCAGGTTGCCCTCCTCTTGGCCCTAAAAAACAACAAAGCTAACCATTTCAACTTGGTTGCCTCAACTAAATGATGCCACAAATTAAAGCATATCTCACAATAGAAAGTCTTGGAGTATGAAACATAATATAGTTAAAATTGACAAGATCTCCTGGATGTGACCTTCAAATGGTGTTCTGCTGTTAAATCGCGATAGTGTAAAGGAATGTTTAGTTTCTAAAAGAAAGAATAAATGGTTCTTGTTGAATAATAAAAAGTACATATTTGCCAGTAGCATTAAGTATGCATGCATGTTATGTATGTCTGTGTTAATACGTTAGGTGATCATGCCAGGTTGAGACTATTTTTCCCAAAATGTGTGACATTGAAATACTGGTAGCAAATTAGACAGCAGTGATGATGAAAGATCTAACAAAAACCTATTTTAAACACATCTGGTTCTTTTGTCTGAGAACATGAGCAGTAGTGGCAGTGCAATAAACACTTAATACAGATTGACTGCCATGCTCCATAATCAAATCAATACCACTACAGAAAACAAAAGAATGACAGCATCTGCGATGTCAAAGACAATAGTCATACTGCAATACAAAAGTACCTCGTCATCATAATAGGTTCCAATATTCTCTGATTCTAAAGCAAAGTCAAAGTCAGCCCACAGCATGCCCAGTGTAGCATCTTGCACTAGCCTATCAGTTGGTATAGGATATTCATCCCCAAATGAAAATACCAATGGATGCAAATCCTTGAAATTATACTCAATCTGAGGGTTCTGGTCAAAAGGAGAAGATTCTCCATCTTTATCGTTAGTTCGTTACACATCTTATCCATCAGAAGCTTCACAAGAGACTGCCGCTTTAGCATGGTTGAACGGCTGGATTTCTTGCCAGATTTTAATGATGAATGCTTCTTTTTCCTCACAACTTTGTGATCACCACCTCCTTGAAATCCATACCTTCGATTCTGACCGGAACCTGATGAGTTGGAATCGGAGTCCAAGTCCCACTCAAACAAACGACGGTTCTTCATTATCCTAAGCTTCAACTTTTTCCTCCTCTCAAGCTCCCAAGTAAATCGCGACAGCTTTTGCTGCTGCGTAATCGTGTCATTGTCCACTGGGCCTTCACTGCCATATTTCTCAAAGTTGAGTGGCCAAATAAGATCAACATCTGGATCTTCATCCTCCTCCCACTCAAGACCATATCTTACAGTAGCATTAATTATGTCATCATCAGATGAGTCAATTCCTTTCTTGTGTTCTCTCCTTTCAGCCTCTTCTTCCTCTTCCTCTTCATCATAACTACCACTATTGTCATCGTCATTGTTGTCATCCTCCTCCACATCATCCAGTTCGACTTCTGTATCATCACCATCCTCTTTTGGCTCATCAGACAATGCCTCAAAATATGTATTGTATGAAAACCTATCTTGCGCTATCCCCCATGACGACGGAGTTCTCCATGCAACACAAGATGGAACAATTGGTATCTTTGCTTGCACCAACGGCCTCCTTTTCAAGACATTACTTGCATCATTGAGCACTTTGACTTCCTCATCAGAATCAAGAATTTCTATAAGCTAGCTCCCTTGGTTAAAACCCAGAGTTCCTTCTCTCTTTGGCTCCACCTCATCTTTGATAACCTCTTCCTCCTCCTCGTGACACCTCACTCCACCAAGAACAAACTTGTGATCCACGAAATCTTGCGTTGCCACCTTAGCATCGTCATGCATTGGTTCAGACATGCCACATTCATCAGCATCATCCATAAAATCGTCATCATCACCATCATCGTCAAATTCCATCTCATCCTCAGCTTCCCAATCCACTCCATTTGCATTCAAATCACCACCATTGCTGTAAGCACGAATGATATCTCTGACCAGTTTTTCCCTCCAAAATTTCGTCATCATAGTCATCTTCACAGGGTGCCACCTTCTCAGTCATCCTATCCGAAAATGGTACCACCTCCCTGTTCCCACAGTCCTCCGTGTCCTCCTCATCCATTATCTCCTCATCCACATCAAAACTCTTGGCTACCACCCTCGTTCTCACCACCTTCCACTCCCTCCTCATCGCCTGATGCCACCTCATTCATCACATGATTCAAATTCAAAACACTGAGCTCCCCATTCCCGCGATGGTCATCAATTCGATCTCCAGCAACAGCGCCGAGATACTCCTCGTTCCCCCATCAACACCACTTGCGTCCCCCGTGCAAGACTCGCCATTCTCATCATCTGAAGCATCATCGGCTCGCCCACTGTTCTCACACCCATCAACCCGTGACACCTCCACCCATTATCCACAAGCGGATGCCTCCGCCTCCGATTCTGTCTCTTCCTCCACCTCCTTGCCTTTCCGCGCCAGAGCCCCACCCGCTGGCTCCGAGGCGCGCCGCGACCGCCCATGACAATTCCCTCTCGACGCAGGCATCGAGGCCGCGGCGCGCTTGCTCCCTCCGCGGCCCTCTGCCCCCGCGCTTGTCCCCTTCGTCCGCCTCTTCCTCCTCGGCGCCTCCTCCGCCGACACTACCGGAGCCTGCATCGCCAGCCTGCGCGATCGCGTCCGCATGGCCACCTCCCCGGCAGGCACCAGCGGCGGATGCGGCGCCGCCGCCGAGGAGCCGCACCTGCTCGCAGACGCCGGCGCCGCCCCATCGTCGTCGTCGTCGATGACGACAATCCCCGCGTCGCGGCGGCGCGCACGCCGGGAGGGCCCTAGGGTTTCATCGCGGCTGCGGGCGCGGCTCGCGGAGTGATCCGTGCGGGGGAAGGCCTTGCAGCGGCGCGGACGTGGGGCGGAGGGTTGGTTACTTGGTGGTAGCTGATGCTTCGTAGTGAGTGGCGGGGTGGGGGTTTATGGCGAGAGATTTCAGTTCTCGACACTGTAGTTCATTTTTTCGGGATTAGACACCATAGTTCTGATTTAAATGATTCATATATTATACATAAAATCGAAGAGACGTACGAATTGAATGTTATTTTTTAAAATTTCAGATTTATGGCGCGGGAGCATGGCGGTTGGGCCCGGACGGGTTTGGGTAGCGGCGCCCGTGGGGCGGGGCCGGTGGGCCCGAGCGGACGACAAGGAGAGAGAAAAGGCCGCGAAACGGCGGCCGGAGCCGGAGTCCGATGACTCCGGATCGGCTGCGGCCGCGTTCTGCGCTGCGTTGCACTGTGGCCGGATGCTGCCACGGGAGATGATGCTGATGCCGGTGTGCCCGTATCGCCCTTTCTGGCTTTTCTGGCGATGCAATCCCTGCAAATCTGTAATGGGTTCTCCTCCTGATTCTTGCCAGCTCCTCCATTCAATTTTCAGCTGCCTTCAGAAATACAAGACGACCGCTCAGCTCAGGAAAGGAACGACGCGAAACGTGTGTCACCACAATTAGTTTAGAGACAGCAAAACGTACGGCGGCCTCCCATGCTTAGCGGAGTCCCTCCCGCTGTTAGGATGTTAATATTAACATTAGATATTCGTAATAAGGTAGAAAAAATATTTGTCTTGTTGTATTTAAGGTGCTAGTGCATTTCTATGTAATTAACGGGGAGTCACTTTTGATTCTTACTATGAACACAGTAAATTTAGTGACACTGTAGCGATAACTACTATTGAGATTATAGTAACAATTCTATTTAGCAAATCAGGATCGTAAGCATCATGCAACAGACCTGGGTAGAAGTTTTTTTTTTCGATAGATAGATTACATCTTAACCAGTGTCTTCCTTTTGGGTGGTTTTGAATTGCCCGATCAAAAAGCAAACCGTTTAAATTGATTATAGAAGTGTGTAGCTACAACAGTGCCGCAATAGTGCACAATAAACTTTTGCTACTATACTTTACACCTACAAACTATTGTTTGTCTCTGCCTTTTTATTGAAGAGAAATGTGTAAAGGATGTTTCCATCATCATAGATGAGTTTGTCTTCGATTAGAAACATTAGTATTTTGGATCATTAGTCAAACCCATGATTTAAACATGTTGTTGTGGTTCAAAGATTGTGAATGCATCGGAAACAAAAATGTATACGTAACATTTTATCTTTGTTATAAGAATTTGAATTTCAAAAAGTCAAGGTATAAAAGCACTACTCTACCTGGTTTTGCTTACCATTTTTAAGGCATGTGTGCAGTGTGACTGTTATCTAAGAATCACATGTAGAGTTAGCAAAAGTATATTTTTTCCTAAATATGAAAGCATCTTATAGCAAAAGATCATCTTTATTTTTACTATAATATTACAGGTGATCTTTAATATATAAGTTGTGCGCACAGCTAAAGAACAAATATGAATTCAAGTACCACGTAGTCTACTATTTAGACAAGTCCATTTAATATCATAAGTTCACGTGCATTTTAAGCACACATCGCTTTTAAAGGTAGCAAAAGTATCTTTTTCATTGGAAATTTTGTCCTCTAGCGGGTGGATTTTCGTACTACATGTCTCGAAATCAACCATCTTACGTACAGCCCATCAATTCTCCCAGACACTCGCATTTGTTTGTGTCCTCTCCTCGCGAACTACAACCGACTAACCGAGTTTAACGTTGCTCATCAACCATTAGGTTAATGATCCCTCACAGCACCACTAATAAACGTTTCTTCGTTCATAAACATGTTCAAGTTTAAATCTTTTTTGCTTGTATCTTTTAAATTTTAATTCGAACATGTATATTCAGTAATCAGTAGGATTATTAATTTCCTACTGTTAAAAAAACATGCTCAAGTTGGGAGGGAAACGAACCAATTATTCTGAAGTGTTACTCTTTTCTATAGATCTAAGCTATCTTAAATATTCTATGCATTTTTACGTGTCCTCACTTCCTGGAGCAGTACTAGGGGTGCTGGTACCCTCAAAAATTTGAAAAGTTCTATGAGATAACCTCTTCAGTAAATCAAATTTGTTGGTCGAATTGGTTACAATTTCAGTGATTTGGGATTTTTTGAGGTCTCAGAACTATTTGTATTATATTTTTAGTAAATTTCAAATATATGTATTGGATTTATGATATTACGAAATCATTGTACAAGACTACAGAGTTAATACGTGTGAAGCATACTCCTAATGAAAATTTTCTAGTTATAGCCATTGCTCACTCACGTCAAACACAAAAAAAGCTTAGAACCCGTTTAGCGCACAAGAATTTTATTCAATTCCTACACATTGCATTTACCGGACAGTTCATCGTAAAACAAAACTCACTTTTTTTCTTTTTTTTTTTTGGTTTTTGCTGCCCATGCATTGTTACTTACAGGAATGTGTCAATATAATATAAGCCGTTCTTGGTTACAAGAATTACTGTACCAAAGATGTCGGACTAAACAACACTCAAAACTCAATCCATACAAGGAGAATGAAAATTGACAACGCAGAGAATTTAGGATCAGATACTTCGTCACGATCTTTGCAAACACTTACAAAGAAACGCATCCTCGCAGGAGCAAACCCATGTATCCAATAAAGAATGCAGATTTAGGAGCCTTCCTAATGGAAGTCGGCCAATTATATCTCTTCAATTTCCTCTTCATGAGCCGGTGGGAAGTTCAATAACAGCGCAGTTGACTCTGTCAGTAACCTTCGGTGAAGTTTTTATGGCTTTGGACACAATCCTCTTTTGTCGGTAAATAGTGGAACTGTATCCCCAAAGAATTATTTAAAAAATTAGCATGCCGGTAAGGAGAAAAATGGAGCATGTAAACCTCTTTCTTTTACTCTGTGTATCCAAACTCTGGATCCATATCAAGTTTCCGTTTTAATCGAGACTTGTCAGCGCTGCAAAATAGGAGGTACACAATAAACAATAAAATAGATGAGTACAGTAGTACAGTCTAGCTTCATTGGTGATTTAAACATTGACACGAGTTATATTCATTCACCAAGGATAGTGCTGTTTACCTGTTTAACATCGGTCTAGGAGCTGGTCGTGTGCCAAACACGGCTCCAACATCAACCGACATTGGTATTCTAGCACTCTGACCAGACATGTCATCAATGTGCCTCGCCCCTGAGGGATGCTCTTCCAGTTTGTCTGCCCGATGCATATTGACTTCCATCCCTTCATGGGCAGTCACCCTGCGCAACTTTCTCGGCGGGGACAGCACAACAGGGCCGTCCTGCAGGTTCAAGTCCGGTATCTTTTTCCCTGAATCTCCCTTCGGCGGTGGCCTTGGAAGTAGTGATGGTTTCGTTGGCGCTGGTACTGATGAAAAGTACCTTAACACCAAATATAAACGTAGTTTTGTTATGCATGCTAGTAAGAGAAAAGCTTGTGTTTCTCAATCACACTGACATACCTGTGTTCTAGAGCCTGCTGAGCGGTAATTCTTGCTTTTGGGTCATATGTAAACATTTTTGACAGAAGATCCAAAGAATCATCACCAGCCATCGGAAACAATGAACGAAGCGGAGGTGCAGAGACAAATTGATATTCAACATAATCTGGAAGATAAACCATGTCTGGCCATTGAGAAGACTTTGGAGTTCCAAATGCTGCAAAGATCTTCCCAAGTTGATCGATGTCACTAGAACCCTGCAACATTAACCTTTAATGACTTGGGTGCCCCTTAAAGCTCCTAGTATTATCACTACCAAAATGGCAATTGCTACTCATTGACTTTAAGTCCACCATTCAACAAATGAGCGACCAGAGCATGGTTCTCTGTCACTCCCCAAAAGAATGTTACCCTCCCTCCCACTCTTTTTGCAAATCAACTTGTGTTCTTCTCTTAGTAGCGCACATGCAAAAAGTTACCCCAAGTGCAAGATCAACATGCCAATGAATCTAGGAAAGAAGGTCATTCATTAGAAGTAGTATGCTTAGGGGTTTAAGAAACAAAAGCTTACAAAAGCCATATGCAGGAGTCTTATGTTAAGTGGTCATTAAACTAAAAAAAATTACAGGGCTCTTGTGTTGGCAATATGAGAAGGTCGCAGATTTGCAGGGCAGGATTACTTAAAGCTACAGAGAAAAATCTTATCCTGAAAACATGCCCACTGAAAATCAGATATTTTTAGAGCCTACTATAAGGAGGCAGTTAGAGATAAATCTAACAAACATTTTCAATCAATTCCAGCTTTGCACTCAGGAAACAGCGGAAAGTGACATGAAAAGGCTCAACAATGTTACTTTCCTCGTATGCATAAAGGAATCTTCAAACCAGCAGATATATAGTGAAGCAACTTTTGATGAGTGTCTTGAACTTCTTAAAATGGACTAACATTGACACCTCTGCAGCTAGTAAGAACTCATAACTTGGATAAAAAAGAAGCCCATAATAGTAAACGTGTAATGAGGAGGACCACAAAAAATTAAGCATTTAATGAGGGTCACATATTTATTCCACAAGTATATTGGACTCTGCATTCTAAATTTTTGGAAAATAGACAAGATAGATTGGGGCAAATTAATGACTCAGAAAGCCTGAAGCAAGATAAGAAACGTACTGCCAGAACTGGCCTTAGTAAGATGCTTAGCCATTTCAATTGATTGAAAAAGACCCTTTTCCAGTTTTTCCTGGTTAAACCTACTTTCTGATCCGGCTTTTAAAAGATTATTTTCGGGTAAAAATCAAGTCGAACTGTGCAGTTATCACATCATCAAGGAACAATGAACTTAGCCATGCAGTCATGCACATTGCATTCTCAGAACACACAAACATATCTTAATACAAAATAGATTAAAATGAATTTCATCGAGGAAACTAAGAGGCTGTTAAACCTGGAGAAAGGGCCGCCTAAGAAGCAGTTCAGCAAAAATACAACCAGCAGCCCAAATATCCACTGCAGATCCATACTGCTTTGTGCCAAACAATAATTCTGGCGCTCGGTACCATCGTGCAAAGACCTATATGTGGGGCAAAAAGGTCAAATTCAAGTACCCACCAGCATCAAGATAATACAATTCTAGTGAAAGAAATAAAATAGAAAGTAATCACAATGCAGTAAACAAAACTGTGATAAGCTGAGAGGCGGTCCTTGACTACATGATAATCATTGTTACTGAATAAAAACAATGGATTAACAGAACTTTCAGATATGGCGCTTCTGGAAGAAACTGCCTTTCTAAATCAGTAAAATTTAGGATCTTTTCTAAACAGCAATGGTGACTCTGGAAGAAAATGCCCTTCCCAAATCAATATTTTTTCATTGTTCCCCTAGGCGCTAGGCTACACCCACCCATCTAGCCCACCTAGCTGATTTATCCCACCTAGCACCTAGGGGAACACTCTTTTTTTTAAGATTTTTTTCTAACTGGATCATCCAAGAAAGTACCAAACAAGCAAACTGCAATCTAAATGCTCACATACAAAGTATGAATCAACTAGAATATCCTGGAAATACGATAAGACCTTCCTCACATGTATATATTTTGTTCCATCCAGAAAGATTAAGCTTTTCTACTTCCTAGGAAAGTCAGCAGCTACAAGTAGGATAGTTAGTTGGTTAAAGATATTATATCTTTTCGCTTTAGCAGATAGTTGCTACTGAGAGGGCTAAAATGTTCTCCAGATTAGGTTACATTAGTAAAAAACCTAGGAATAAATTTATCTATGCCACAGCACAAATTATTATTGTTATTACACAAGGAATTACATAAGATCAACAAATATTGAAGCATGTGTCATGTATTTTGGATAAACAGAAAATCAAAGCCATCAAAATCAGCAAATATCAACATGGCTCAAACATAGTGCATATTTTGTTCCTGCGACCAGCTTCTAGGAGTTCCAGGACACGATTACCTGAATGAATAGTACATAAGTATATCAAACCTGGTGTGTGAAGTTCCGTTCTGGACTCCCAAATATGCGTGCTAGACCAAAATCTGCAAGCTTGAGCTCCCCATCAGCACCGATAAGTAAATTATTTGGTTTCATATCCCTGCAGCACAGTTTTATGTCAAATATTGCTTTCTTTAAAAGAAACTAGCAAGATAGTATGTACCTGTGTAACACCCATTTCTTATGGCAGAAGGATAGACCTTTCAACATCATCTG
Source organism: Guadua angustifolia (assembly GCA_036346375.1). NCBI lineage: Eukaryota > Viridiplantae > Streptophyta > Magnoliopsida > Poales > Poaceae > Guadua > Guadua angustifolia. The sequence goes on along the minus strand of CM070509.1, from coordinate 32,874,574 downwards.
AATATATGACTTTGTGTCAGCTGGAGATAATACAATGTTCCTATCTCGAATGACGGCTTCCAAGTCAGTCTCCATGAACTCAAATACAAGGTGCAAGTTTCCCTTGTAAGGGAAAGCGTCAATTAGCTCTATAATATTAGGATCTTTCAGCTCCTTAAGCAGTTTGATTTCCCTTAATGCTGTGAAGTTCACACCTTCCTTATGCTTCCCTAGCCGGATTCTCTTGATCGCAACTGTATTCCCAGTCTGAAAATAAACAACAAGCAACAATTTCTGAACACTAGCTCAAACAGACCAAAGAGCCACTACGAGATTAATTTGTGAACACTAGCTCAAACAGATCAAAGAGCCAGTATGAGATCTGAGCAAGCATCATCAACAGAGGGAGAGTAAACTGTCGCAACACTAAATTCACCAGTGTTGGTACTTGATAAAGTTAACTTAAAAGCACTGCAAACACACCCTACATCTGTTAAATGAAATATAATACCCTAGGTCCCTAATATACATAAATTCATGAGTCCACAATAAACCCTGGCACCCTGCTATCCAATGGAATACAGATGCAAGGCTACCACAGCCTCCTATTCATTACCCTAACCCCATTCACATCAAATGGAAAACCCATGATTTCAATTATTCGCTACAACCGGGATGCCAAATCGAGCACAACAGCTCGAAAACCCATCCCAGCGTCAACACCGCCAGCTCAATCAACACACTCTGGACAAAACCAAGTGAACTCCGTTCTCGACAGGACTAATCACACAAGGTGGGTCGGAGAACAGCCTTGCCTGCCTCTCCTAGCCACTTTACAGGGAGCCCAGCCCCTCAGTGACACGATTACACAAGCTACCGCGACCCAAAACCCCTAACCCCTAAGCTCAATCGCACGACCACCTGCCCCCTCACCAAGCAGATGGATGGGGCAAGGGTGCCAAACAAACTAAGGCCTGGGGCAAGGGTGCCAAACAAACTAAGGCCTAATTCTCGAGGGGCACCCGCGGATCAGCGCCGCGAGAGTTTAGAAGCGGGAGGAGTGGGGCGACCTTGGTGTCGATGGCCTTGAAGACGACGCCGTAGGTGCCCTCGCCGAGGACCTCGCGCTTCAGGTAGCGGTCCGCCACACGCTTCAAACCCGCGTCGTCGTCGCCGCCGCTCGCCATGGGGCCGGCCCCACCACGACCCCCGGAGGAGGCGGCGGCGGCGGCGGCAAGGGGGAGAGGGTGAGGCGCGGGTCCCCCGCGCTCGCCGGTCGCGGGGGTGGACACTGCCGGAGAGGGAAGCGGAGACGAGACGGTGGGTGGTGCGCGGCGAGTGGAAGTGGAGTGCGGTGCTCTCTCGGCACCGGGGAAGAATTTATGCTCCCGCACACTCTTTATTTCGGCGTTCTAATCTAGGTATTGTTTTGCGATTTCCAAATATCTCGGCCGTTTTCCCCCTTCTTTTCGACCGTTCGGCGCTCGTTTGGGGTTTGTGTAGGAGGTGGCCGCGTTGGATTGGGTTAACTGGACCAGCTGCTTTGAGGGTTTTGTTGCTCCGGACCGTTTGAACCCACGTTATTTCCCATTCTTTCTGAGGTCTTGTTCGCTAAAACTATAGATTTTAGTGCTATTTGATAGGGCTTTAGATTCTAATTTTATCTTAGATCTAAAATTTGTAGACTAAAATAAAGTAAATTAAGTTTATATTTTTAATCTAAAATATAAACAAGATGATCCACCTAAACACTCTTAGATCTGTTTGGTAGAGCTCTAGATCCCAACTCTACCTCAGATCTGAAACTTGTAGACTAAAATAAAATGAATTAAGTTTATACTTTTAGTCTAAAATGTAAACAAGATGACTCACCTAAACACTCTTAGGCCCTGTTTGGGAGAGCTCTAGCTCCCAACTCCAGCTCAGATCTGACACTTATAGGCTAAAATAAAGTAAATTAAGTTTATATTTTTAGTCTAAAATGTAAACATGATGATCTACCTAAACACTGTTAATGTACCCACAGCTCCAACTCCATAAATTTCTGGAGCTAGAAATACCCTGCTCCACCAACTCCACATAATATACCCACAGCTCCAGCTCCACAGATCTGTAAAATTAGAAATACCCGGCTCCACCAGATCCTTGGATCTAGTGGAGCTGGAGCTGCAGTACCAAACACGGAGTTAATATACCCACAGCTCCAACTCCATAGATCTAATGGAGTTAAAAATACCCAACTCCATCAGATTCACGAATCTAGTGAAGCTGAAGTTATACCAAGAGTGAGCAACACGTTTTTCTCCATTATTTTTAAGAGTGAGCGAACACAAATTGTTCGTTCAGTATTTATATTTCTCTCATGGGACGACGGAAAATGCTGTCTAAAGACAAGTTCGAGGGAATCAATTGATCCAGAAACTCTTTTTTATTGTTTTATCTTGATCTAAGTTTTATTGGATATAAATTGACGAAATGAAACTCCATTTCTCTATGTCTACAGAGGGTATTTGGCATGTGACTTGGACCAATGTGCTTTAAGATGTTGTGAGGAACTGAGCACTACTCGATTCATCGATTGGTGGAGGGTGTCGTCGAACGTCTCACTTATCTATACTCGAACTCATATACCTGCCTTTTTTTTTAAATGAATAATAGAGCTCTTGCCAAATTTAAAAAAATAAAATGATGTGTACTCCGATTCCAATATCTCTTTACGAGGAAAGTTTGTAGATCGTTTTTTAAGTGTTATAGTGGCCATTATAAAAGTTTATTGTCATGTTTTACACATGAACGACATGGGGGGGTGGGACATGGCTCATTCCAAAAACTAGTTGTGTAATGGCAGGTGTTTTATAGTACTAGTGGAAGTTCCATAATACTCGTTTCTCTCTTTAAAAAGGGACAATTGATTATTTACCACAAAGTTAATATGTATTTGATGATTTGCCACGTCTCGTCTCACTGATATTTAGATTCTGAGATCACATGTCGGTAAGACATGGCGTAGAAAATTATCAATTCTATCAACTCAGGTGTGGCAAATAATCAATTATCTACTATATTCTGTCAGCTTCTAGGAATTAGGATCACGCACTCTCACACCGTCGTAGCTTCAACAGTCACAGACACACTGCAAACCACAACCTATTCTTCCTCTCATCCACGGCGGATGAAATTCGACATGGACCTGTGAGGCTACCATCCAGCATGAAGCATCGTAAGAGCATGCTCTCACAGTAAAGATTACCGCAGTAAAGAAACCATGGAAGCGAATCCGGCCGTGACGCCTACCCATCTCTGCTCCACCGCCTCGCTGCCCATCATGCTAGGCCGTAGGCACCAGCAGGAATAAACTTTCTCCTGTTCATGCAATTGTTGCTGTACTTTCTACTAGTTTACTTCAACTGAACTGCTGACAAGTTGTCCGGTTTTTTTCACCATGTACGATGTAGATGCCAGGAAGTTCAGATCACATGGCATTGAAGCTTTTAGCTAGAGGCAAAGCTGGATATAATGCTTACATTTGCAGGCGATTACTCCAACGATGCAACATTTTGACACAGACATTCAGGAAACCACAGAAGAAGAGAATAGTCGAGCAAGATGCCAGCGATCCTTCTGCAGTAAGTGGAGATACGGGCGTTTATGCTGGGCTTATTTGTGGCTTATGGTTTTTGACTTTTTGTAGTATGATACTATTTGGTTGAAGCTACTTTGGTTTTATGGCAGTCCAGTGAGTCTTAGGAAGACAAGCATTTCTGGTGAATTACTTTCTATGGGGAAGCTTGCCAAAAAATATATACATATATTCCTTCTACACATGATGCATTTGGGCTTAGATTGCTGCTTACATGTAAATATAGTGCGGTAATGCACCCATACAATAATAAAAAATGAGTTTTCATATCTTTCAAAGCTGAATTGTCTCTTCAAAAAAAGCTTCCAACTTCCTAGAGCAGATGTCAAAGCATGGACTTATAAGAGCATCTCCAAAAGTCAGGCCTTAAAATGGAGTCTATACCAAAATAGGATCTAAACTAAAAAATTAGGACCCAAGATAGCTATTGACTCAGCAATTAGGCCCTAAACTCAACTACCAGTTTTCGTGCGTCCCATCGCCCTCGCCACTGCAATGCTCCCAATGATGGCGTGTTAAATTGCGCTTGCCATGCCAAGCAATTCATTTATGAGGGAAGGAACACCACCACGAGGAAGCGGCGTGTCAGTCTCGCAGTGTATATGACCAATGGGGGCCTCGTCACGAGAGAACTGTGGAAGAACTGGTCAGACGGTATGGTATGATAAGTCGATCTCGTGGAGAAGCGGTAAAAAGCTAAGGCGAAGCGTAGGCGGGGATTCGAGCGATCGCAGACACGAAATCTGAGCCATCTCCGCCGCTCGCCGTTCCGCTTCGACATGGCACAATGGCAGCAGTGTGCTTGAGTTAGCTAGCTAGCTAGCTTACAGCGCGTCAACAGTTGCATGCATGAGCAGGACGCTTAGTTTGAAACTTACAAGATGATTAACGAATGGAAGAGAGGTTTGATTAAGACTTGAGGAGCCTGTGCCAGGCATGGTTGGTGGATGCCTTCTCGAGGACGCGTGAATAGGATGAGAATAGGATAGGGCAGAGAGTAGTAAAATACAATCCTTCTTGGAGGTCTTTTTTCTATCAAAGCTATATTTCCAATTAGAACTCATTTAAGGCTTCTCTTGGAGATGCTCTAACTCTCATGCCCAGAATGGCACGGAAAGTGCGTATTTTCAATACCAACGGTACAGATGACACAAATTATGAGCATTTGCTATGCCAATACACTGATAAGACTCCACCAGCAGCAAAATTAATCCAAACCAAGGATGGAAAATTTATTTTGCACCTATGGTTTCCCCTTGATCAGCAGCTATGGAATTAGCTCCATTCACTGCGTGTGACTTGTGACAAACATAAAGGAAATGCGACTCCGGATCTTTAAGAACATAGTCAGGCGGTAGTTGGCCATCCACTGTCAGTGCAACTTCCTCCATGGTGGGCTGTGGAGCACTGTTGCTCCATTTCAATTGGTATCCAGGTGTGGCTGTGGGCAGAAAGAATAAATTTGGTGTCAAGGTTTATATAACACAAATAAAATTCTTATGTACATTTACTTGTTTCAGATTTTTCAATTAATGTTGCCCATTATAATCAGTCAATCAGGAACTTTCATTATTCAGTGTCGTTTGGAGTTTCAAACATTTTTTAGTTATAACAACTGAGAAGTAATGAAAGCAAAAGAAAAAAAGCAATTTGGAATTAACTGTTTCCATTCAATAAAGCAAATACTCAAACACAAGAACATGATATATCAGAGTAACAGAGTAAAAACATTATCTGGGCAGAGTTCTCCCTCTTTAGACTAAATACAGGGCATTTCAACAACAACAACCAAGCCTTTTGTGCTAAACAGGTTGGGGTAATGTATAGTCCCAAACAGGGTATTCCAAACTTACCCATAATGTATAGTCCAATCTTCCAATGACATCCGCCTTGGTTCAAAAGTGACACTCGTTCCTTAGGAGCACCATATGTTATCTGCCACAGAACACTATCTCATCACAAAATCATGTAATAGGCATTCATTGCAGAATAGCTTTTAGTTTTATAGGATGTACCAACATGTAGATCCCACCAGGCCTAACAAGCCTGAAAAGGCACAATAGTTCAATTGAAAACTACTAAATGCATCAGTTGGGGATCAATTGGTATGCAAAGAGTGAATAAACTTTTTATGCCTTACACCTTGCCACTTCTGCTAGCATTTTGGAAGCACCATGAGGGGCATCATCACCACACTAAAATATGTAATAACAACACCGATACCATATGATCGTTTCATGCCTAATCAAAAAATTGAAATGTAGTTTGCTCAACAGACAGAGCTTACCATCATAGCATCCAAGGTCCCTACAGAAAAAAGTTTTGACAGAATAACTGGTAAATAGAGTTGCCAAAAAAAAACATATATTGATAGATTTGGATGAGCTTCACAAAAATATTTTTCAAGAGCACTAACATATGAAACAATATCAAGTGCTTTGGAGCGAATATGACTCTTACCTTTATCAAGGACACAATCAAATGATTCATCTCCATAGAAACTCATGTCTCTAACATCCATCAGCATATCTTAAAGCATAAGACACACAAGTAAATAGACTAACATAGAGGTCATAAGTTACGAAAATGAAACTATCAGCCACAAACTACATGTAAGCTGTGGAATATCCGTGTGTTTCTCTCTCATCTGATCGATAACTACGGATGAAATGTCTATGTTTACTATGTCTTCGTAACCATCCTTCACCATGTCCTCCGACAAAACTGCCCAAATCAAGATGAAAAGAAGATCAAACAGCATCATACTGTGGATAATAAGTGTGTAACATAGAGACAAGATAGCTTTTAACGGCAGAACTAATAGAGTTGCTTCAGCAAGATAAATCTTGCACCGCATTTACCATAGACGGGCAACCCAAGTAACGCCTAGTTAGAAAGCATAATGAAGACTATACCCAACATGAAAATTCGTAGAACAAGTCGTATAAAGGGAGCACTAAACATGCATGTTCCCAATCAAAATGCACCGGTACTTGGTAGATGAACTGGTAGAAGCTCAAACCATTGCGAGATTCCGGAGCCTGGATCACTCTTTCTGCATCTACAAGTGCCGGCCCAGGATATATGGCAAGAGCTTCGAATTGGCAGCTAAATCGTGAGTAGTTTGCATCATGTAATTGGAGGGAGACGTACGGGAGTTGCCGCAGCCGAGCATGAGGACGCGGGAGGAGGTGGGGACGCAAGCGCGGAGGAGCGGCCGAAGCGCTGGGTACGTCTGGTACCAATCAAAGAATCCGCCGCCGTCCTTGCCGGCAGTAGAGGAGGGGGAGGAGTAGCGGGCGTCCCAGTAGGCAGCGGCGCCGTAGTCGTTGGTCTTGCACTCGCCGCTGCCCATCTTCGATCTCACCGCTCTTGAGAGGAGAAGAGAGGATTCTAATCCAAAGCTCGTTGAGGGAGTATGTTTTGGGGGAGGCGGCTGGAGGAGTATGCTGATCCAGCGGCGGCGCGGTCCGAGCAGACGGAACACACCAGCGGCGGCGCCGATGGAACCATCAATCGGGATACGAATTATGACCACCGTATTTTTTTTATGGCATGATTAGGCTATCTCCAATGGTTGAAGAGCTAGTGAAGGTGGCAGTGGTGTCACCTAGATATCACGTCAGCTAGCATCTCCACTAGCTCTCACCCTTTTCAATGGTGGAGGTGGGAGGGAGGTGTTAGTGTGGACCCACGTCTCACTAGCACCTCCACTAGCTCCCACCCCTCTAATGATGAGGCGGTATAGTGACGGTAGCAGTGGATCCAAAATATTTATATGTGTGTATTATTCTTAGTTAAATCTATTTTTTTATTTGTTACGTAATGTGAAATACAACTAAATATGTGAATACAAATTAAATATTATTGATAATAATAATATTTAGCTACTTTTTGAAATACGTAATTCACAAACGATTATAACGCATGGATTAAATTAAAAATGCATAATAATAATAATAATAATAATACATTCATAGGCTAAGATATAACACATTCGTAAAATAAAATACATAAGCTACGTTACATTTATTCACTACAACATGCAAGCTAATTCTCTGGTCCATGCCCACCAAACATCTCGTGGAAGTAATTCAGTGCACGATCACGTTTCTTCATCTCCTCTTCACTGAAACCTGTGGTGTCCTTAGCTAGTAGCTTGCAGTACGTTGTGTATGCCTTCGTAGTGGCTGCCTTCTCCCTGGTGACAGCTAGAGATGTCAAAGAACTCCTCAGCTCTGAGGTCTCTCTCTTCCTCTCAGCTATATATTGCCTTCTGTGTTCCACCTCCTCGCTTGTAGCCGGATTAAGTGTGCTCTTACCCTTACGCTTTGCCTTTGCAGCATCTCGACCTCCTGGCCTTCATAGCCCTGTATCGGGTGCCTCCACTTCTTCGGCATCTGCCTCATCCCTTGATGAGGAGGTGTACTCTCCGGATCCAAAGAGTTTGGTCCTCTTGTTACCGTCCGTCCCCTTCTTCATGTACTCCCTAGTCCATTTTGCATGGCCACGAACCCATTCCCACCAATAATCTAGGTTGAAACATGCATTCTTTGGGTCCTCCTGCATGTACATCTCCCGAGCTTCTGACATGATTTGATCATCGAATCGACCACTTTTATACAAATTCTTTACTCTAACCCATATGCCGTTGAAACGAGCAACCTTTGTATTCGTCCGTTGCCAGTGGTCTTTGCATTGCTTCCATGTTCTATTTGTTGTAGCCGTTATGTTGTAGGTTACTGCGACGTTCTTCCAGTACCCTTCCATTCTTTGTTGATTCCTCTCGATTGGGTTATGTGTGTTGTTCAGCCAAGCACTCACCTGAAAAGTGTAATCATACATAAAAATCAAATATTGCTATAGTTTAAAGTTAGCACAAAGATGATCAAGATGCAAAGCGTGCGTACTAGACATATGTCATCCTCTTTGGACCAGTCCTCACGTTTCTTTTTTTTTAGAGACAACTTCGGCATGCCTATTATCATCTTCCACTTCGATGACTGGTTTCACCACGGGTGTTCCTGTGTTCGAACCTGAAGCCGATCTCGCTGTTCCATGAGAATATGCTAGCGGCGGTGACCCTTGGGGAAAATTCGATGGCATGCCGACAAAATGAAAGTTTTGACTCATGTTCGCTAGTTGCGAAAACATAGGATTCGATGATAGAAATTGGGGTGGGATCTGAGAGGAAAATGGAGGAAACATTGGAGGGATGTTTTATGAAACTTCATTGTCAGGTGCACTTGAGTATTTGGAGAGTCGGTATTCTCACTTGGGTCTACACGGATGAATTGAGTAAGTTCTGAAGGCGCCAAGTGGAGTATTAGAATCCATGGGATGCAAATGTGGTCCGAAGAGAAGAATGCATGTGTTGTGGTTAAGAAGAGGATGGTGGATGGTTTATATAGGCTTCCACGGTGTGTGGTCATTCAATGTTGGCTTTCGCAATGTGTGGTCATTCCATGTTGGCTTTCGCAGTGTGTGGTCATTCCATGACTGCTTTCGCAGTGCGTGGTCATTCCATGTTGTCTTTCGCAGTATGTGGTCATTCTATGTTGGCATTAATGATAATACAATAAAAATTAAAACGACAATGCATTGATAAGGTAAGATACATGGGGCAAGTGGAATAAAAATTACACTACTCATATCAGCTCCCCAAATGCTGCCAGATGTGCTCCACCAAATCTACTTTAAGTTGTATATGTGTGGCTCGGGCATGGATTCTAGCATTTGTTGTCAGCACGTCGTCGAAGTTTGGAGTCATACTTGTCTGGGCATTGGGTGGGGTCACAGTTGCCGTCATTGTGCTTTCACTATAATCATAGTCAAGAGCATCATCGTCTCGCTCATCTTCCACTATCATGTTGTGCAAGATGATACAAGCTAGCATGATGTCCCCGAGCATGGAAGGATCCCAACACCGAGCGGGACCATGGATTATGGCAAAGCGAGATTGTAGTACTCCAAATGCTCGCTCAATGTCCTTTCTTACTCCTTCTTGTTGTTTTGCATAGAGCTTATCTTTTGGCGTTTGTGAGAGATGTATTGTCTTGACAAACACCGCCCACTTTGGGTATATACCATCTGCAAGATAGTAACCTTGGTTGTACTGCCGACCTCCAACATTAAAATGGACCCTCGGAGCTTGTCCCTGCAATACTTTCATGAATAGAGGGGATTGGTTGAGAACATTGAGGTCATTATTAGAGCCGGCAACACCGAAAAATGCATACCATATCCAAAGGTCATATGAGGCCACAGCTTCAAGTATTATGGTTGGGACCCCATGATCTCCACGGGTGAATTGGCCCCTCCATGCCACAGGACAATTCCTCCACTACCAGTGCATGCAGTCAATGCTTCCCAACATCCCTGGGAAGCCTCTAGCCTCTCCATGTTGTAGCAGTCTTTGTAGATCTTCAACAGTTGGCCTTCGAAGATACTTTGGTCCAAACTTCGCAATCACGCCTTCAATAAATTTTCCTAAACACTCAATCGCCGTGCTCTGGGCCACCCTCAAGTACTCATCCACTTGGTCGGCCGAGACACCATACGCCAACATGCGCATCGCTGTGGTACACTTTTGTAGAGGAGATAGCCCTACACGATTAGTGGCATCCCACCTCTGTGTGAAATAAACATCCCATTCACCAAAAGCTTCAACTATGTGAAGGAATAGAGGTCTCCGCATACAAAATCTCCGACGGAATGTATGAGGTCCGTAGGTGGGGTTGTTTGAGAAGTAGTCTGAAATGAGGCGTTGGTTGGCTTCTTCACGATTCCGCTCGACATATCTTCTTCTAGCACCCCATCGCCTACGGGATGGCTCTACCTCGAGCTTGGCGATGATGCGCTCCTCCACAATTTCAGCATCTATCTGCATTGCATACTCCAGTAATGTGTCTTCCATCTTGTCGAAATCACTGCTATTACTCGAGGTTGAGATGGAGCTTGAGGACATTGTGGAGGTGTGGAGTTTGAGAAGTTGGATGCATGTATTCTGCTTGAGAAGAAGAGAATGAGTTGTCTTTATAGACAAACTTGATCAACGGCTAGTTTTCCAATGGGCAGGTAGGAAATGGATAGTTTGCTAATAGCTAGTTGTTTAATGGCTAGTTTTCTAATAGGTAATTGTCCAACGGCTAGTATGAAAAGTTACATCCATTATAATCCAAAGAGTAGAGAGCCTTCGAAAAGATGATTGGAGAGGCTTAACCAATTTATTGGAAAAACATCTTTCAAATATTTGAGAAAAACCGTTAAAAGCCTTAGAAAATGGTGATGAAATGCTACAACATATGACTTGTACAAAAATAACAAAATTCAAGCTGAATTTTTTCACCCGACTTTTAAAAGATCTTAGTATTGTTTTTAATTCTCTCAAAACATTTTTAATTTTAGAAGTTTTTATCTCTTTAATCTATCTCCAAATAATAATAATAATACATGCAACATATACATTGCATGCAATGTATACATTGCATGATACAACATATACATTTCACGTACAAATTTTGCATGCATGAGCAAGACTAGAAGTCCAATGCCACGCGACCAAGCCTTCCAACGCGCGGCGCGAGCGTGGTGGGGCCAACGCGAGGGCGACGTCGGCTGCGTCGTCGCTGTTTTGCTTTCACGAACGTTTTCCATCTCTCTCTCCTCCACGCTGATCGCTCTCTCTCCTCTCGCGTCGACTTCACGCCATGCGTTGGAGACAGCCTTACCGTATTCAATTCGAAAGGATACTTACTCGGGATCTTCTCCATGAATGGATCATCCTTTTCATTACTCGTAATCTTTAATATATAATGAAGGGCTACGTTGCTCATATCAGATGTCTACGAGAATGCACTGCTTGAGGATCCAGCCATGGTGAAGTGTGAGTGCGAGTTATGTATGTGTACCTGCGGTTTGGTCTTTTATAGTCTCGAAGGGGTGGTGTATGGACTAAGTGTTGGAAGGTAAAATTCAACTATACAAATAGACAGCAAAATGCTGGAGTGTGTAGTCAAGTCGGGCTGAAAATGCAGTCATGCATGCGAAGTGTCGGTACTGACAAAAATATTGTGCAATAAATGGTCACTTCAAAGTTAAAAGTAAGCAGTGAGTAGTCACTTCGGACTGTGCGGTCCAACTAAATTATTTTTTCTAAAAATATATATGTATGTAAAAGTATTTGTACGAACTAGCTAAATCACTATACTATTTCTACAATCTCTTTCTTCCTATTAGGTTCTTCAGATCTCATTGAAATGAGGCGCAATCGTCAAACTAGTGATGTTTTTGAAGTGCTTAATGGTTTGATGTTCAAGGATGGTTTTCTGTATAAAAGGGTTGCTCTTGGTTTTTGATTAACTGGGAAATACAATCAACGGAGAATGAGTTTCTCAAGTTTTCTTCTAATCCAAGTAATAGAAGTTCTGCTGGTGACTTAAATTAGGTCTCCAGCATCTATGGTCCTAAGAAGAGGAACAGGATATGAAGGCATCATCTTCTAAAGAGAAATGCTCCAACTCTAAGAAATCAAATCTTAAAGCTTTCGTTTGTACTAAAAAATTTTGGTGTGATCATTGCTGTTGAGAAAGATGGTTCTAAGGTAACATTCTTTGAATGCACACTTCATTTGCACATTCTTGTTTTAGTTGTCTAATTAATCACCATAAAAAAACTGCACCATATGAGTTGTCGAATGTCGATTCAGTCTGAGAAAGCAAAAAACATCGTGTTGTCACGTTGCTTTGAGAAAGTGCAGGAATCGCATAGTGTCAAAGCCTTTTTTAGCCCGATGTGAGAAACTCGCTACCAACAGAGTTGCTACTCATGAATTGTCTAATTGATGTTACGAAACTGCTTCCCGTGAGTTGTATAATCGTAATAGACCTTTGCCTTTATCAGGCCAATGTGAGAAAGCAAAAGATCATATGTTATAAAAGCAACATACCATATCGATATAGTAATATGGATTATCATTCTTAAACCACAATGAATGGACCGAAGGCATACAAGAATTACACATACGAACTTCATTACAGCAATATAATTGGTCGCTTCCTCGAAACCTCAACTCTGATTTGGTCACCACTTTCGCTGACGACGGAGTTGGTCTTTTGGGAACGTGAACAGGTCAGACTCGTGCGTCATGCTGCGCAAGTCGTACTGTGTGTCTTGTGTCATGCGAGGGGTGTTGTCAAGCTAGCTAGGACTCAGGTTTTGCGCACTCAACATGTCTGTGACCCACTCTAGAGGCTATATTGGAATGCGCTGTTAGTGCCGTAGTGAAAATGGAGTGCACTTAAATTACATGAAACACTTACCGATGACGGTTGTGGGGTCGTATATTGCGGTGCCTTCTGAGAGAACTCGTTCATAGAAACATGCGCACACATACTGTTAGCACGACGTTGCGTTGGGAATAACTTGAGCTGCACAAACATACCTGCCTGGCGCCAACCAAGTTTGCTGAGGTGGGTGCTACTGTAAGCGTGTCGGTGCAAACGCACCCCCAACCATAACTTGTTGGTGGCAATTCCTGATCGGGGGTGTCCATGTTGGTTGATGTATGTATCTCAACAGTTGTCAACAGTGGAAGGAGAGTTTGATCCCTGCGCGCATCCTGCAAAAGAACGTGATATGAACGGAAATGTTAGGTACTTCCGAGAAATTTATATTCGATAGCAGGTAATAACTTTAATCAAAGATAATGTACCTGATGTGGCGCCTGCGTGGATGACGTACCTGCATCGAAACTACAAAGGCATGCGGGGTATAGGCCTGGCCGAAGCTGAAATCTTGCGGTAAACATACCTGCGCGAACTCAAGCAAGTCTCGATCGGGCCTAAACGATGAAGGAAGGAGAGATTGATCCCCGCGCTCACACTGTAGAAGAATATGGCGTTATAAAATAGGTCATATTGGATGAGTAGTTCAAAGTAGGCCAAATACAGTGTTGTGCCTCCTATGTTGTAGTGCAGTGGAAATCTCCTCGATGATACGGTTGGCATGATCGAACTGCACAAAAACATGATTAGTAAAAAAATGTGAATTGAAATATAATGTATGTTCGTACCGCATCATCCTGGCATACTACGTGGTGTACAGGGTGGCTGAGGGCCAACCGCTTGATGTACGTGACCTCCTCGGGCCTTAAGGGATGTGCCCAGTAAGTCTTGCACATGTACGAGGCACGTACTACTCCATATACGAGGCACGTACCACTCAAAGTCGTACGGTCGACCCTCCACTACGACCTGCTCCGTGACGGACTGCTTCCATGTAGTCGTCCATGGTAACTATGTCTCACGCCAGTCGTCGCTCCTTTGGCCCCTCCGAGATTACCCGCGGGAATGAAAATTGTAAGTTACAATTTATAATTACAAATTACAATTCATATTTACAAATTAAATGTACATATGCACTTTGTGTGGCAAAGGTGGGCCAACTAGAGAGGGGGGATTTGCTAATAAAGTCCAAATTGGTGTGTCACCCTAGCTGGGTAGTACGCCTCCATCATATAATAGAACACGAGGTGGCACGTCGTCAATCAGTAAGAATCATCTTGCCCGCACTGATGGGACAATCCATGCGGTGCCGTAATGAATAACAAATCAGAAGTCCAGAGTTACCATATTATTTCATCCTCATTTAGGATCTCAAAATAGTAGTAAAACTCAGGGTAGACTCTTCGAGGCCTATCCCTAGCCCACCCCAAATAAGAAGCCGTCCACTGAGTACTTATGGTGGGACCATCATTCGGGTGTCCACCGTAGAACTTAGCCCCCAACGGATACAGGTGAATGGCCCCTGGAAGTACGGGCGCCCAACAGGAAAGTGCTCCTAAGACTAGATCTGCAGCAACGAGTAGCACATTGCAAGAACGGGCTCCTTCCCCGTTGTTTTCACGCAAGCCACGCTCAATCCCTTGTATGTGGAGCAGAGCACCGCCGATCCAAAACTAAACTGAGGGACATTATCGAGGTGGGCGTTAGTCAAAGCCTCCGTGATGTGGATGTAGCTCGGGTAGACAACATCTCCCTATGCTGTAGGGAACAACACCCAGCCAAACAAGAAGAGCAGGTATGCGACAAGGTGAATCCTCACCATGTACTCAGGCATATCATTGGGGCATTAGATGTAGCATCGAAGCCACGACAGTGGAACCCCGGGACTCTGCTCAGGGACTTCATGACCAAACCTGTCGTGCAACCTTATTTTCCAGTCAGGCCACCTCGGTGTCAGAACTATCGCCCTGCCCCTAATAAGTAAATCGGTAATGTAGGAAACGTCCTAGAGTGTGACGGTCATCTCCCCCAGCGGAAGTGGAAAGTGTGGGTCTAGCTCCAACGATTGATTAGCGCGGAGAAGAGAGCCCCGTCAAAAGTGAAGGATTGCTTGATGTCCATCATCCGGGCCAGCAACAGTAGCCCTCACTCCCATAGAGTGGGCACGTACTGCTCATCCAAGGGCCAATACTCCTTTGGGGCCCTGGGAATGAAAGATGGTGATACAACACATGTAAATCAGAGCCTGCTATGATGTTTGGCATCTTAGTATGGGTCAAGAAAAGTCTGTGGGTGTTCAATCATGTCCTGCGAGAAGAAAAAAGAAATAATAATTAATACAGGTAAGATAAAAAAATAACATAATATGACATAACAACAAATAAAATATGATGACATGACATTACATAACACGACATAGATAGCACAGTACATGATATTACATAACAAAATAATGAAATTACATGAAGGTACTAACCGCACACAAAAATAAAATTATAGGTAACATAAAAATTAACATTAAATGATATAACAAAGCATAACATGTGACGACATGATATTAGGTAATATGACATAGTTAGGACGATACATGATATTACATAACAAAAAAATAAAATTACATGAAGGTACCACTCGCACATGAAGAAATTACATAAACGTACATTGTCATGGTTGCTATAGATGGGCCAACGAGCCACCCTATTAGGGCAGTTCTTCATTGTATGTCTCATTGTCCTACATATACGACACTTCCATACAGTTCGTTCGTCTCCCCATTGACTTGCGTCCATATCATTACGGATTCACCATGACTACCACCGCCCATGACCGCCTTGCTTTAAAGCGTCATTCTAAGACCAAGTCACTTGCCCTGGCCACAGCTCCTTATAATGCATGTCCAAGCCGTAGGAGTTGAACTCCAAACTCCATGTCACGAACAGATGGTCGATGCTAAAGTACTCAGAGATGTACGCTACGGAGGACTGACGGAGAACCGCACACATGTAGGATCGAGGATGCGTCTAGAGGGGGGGTGAATAGGCGTTTTACAAAATTAATCGCTCTTCTAAAAACAATCGCTCTAATTACCCCTATGTCAAAATCTATTCAATGATAATGCGGAAGCGATAAACTAGATTTCGACAATTAAGGCCTAAATCAACTAGGCTCACTAGTGCACTAACTAAATTATGTCTCTATACTAGAATTGCTAAATTGGACAAACAATTAATACTAAGCAATTCTAATACAATCAAGCAATTGATAAATACTCAATAATGTAAATGCTTGAAAGTAAAGAGACAAGGGACAACCGATGTTTTTCCGTGGTGTTCGGAGACTTGCCGGTCTCCCCTAGTCCACGTTGAGGCAAGCCCAACCACTTGGACCGGCTCCCGCTCGAGCACCCGCCTCTTTCCACTAGTCGTGGTTTTTCACGCTTGCGCGTAGGCTCAATCCGAACCTTCACAAACTTGCGGGGCTTCTCACACCTTGAGAGCTCCGCAAGACGACGCCTCGCTGCCTAGGAGTCGGCAACCTCCAAGAGTAACAAGACGCTCCTTGCTTGAACTTCACCGAGCACAACTAATGCGCTCCGGTGATCACCTCGTGCAACACATGCACCAAGGCCTCCCTCAAGTGCAACACATGCACAAGAGTCTCTCAATCCACTTCCTAATTGCAACACATGCAATTAGTCTCACTCTTTAGCTCAAGAATCAAATGTGAGTATGCAACACATGCAACACCTCACCCAAACACTCAACCAAGCCAAGAACACACCCCCAAGCCCCCAAGGGGTCTATTTATACCCCACCAAAGAAAACTAGCCGTTGGGGGCAAAATCTGAAATTGGACGGGAGGCCGGTCATACCGCACCTGTGGCTCAGATGACCGCTCCTCACAAGCCAACGACTAAAAAACTAGGCGTTGCTCGAAAATCCGATCATACTGCGCGCCTTGGCTTCAGATGATCAAGATATGGCCAGATAACCAAGACGTACCTCGGTCATACCGCACCACCTCAGCCAAAAAGCAAGTGTTCGAAAAACATGTCGCTCGGGGCGGTCATACCGCCCGCAGAGTATCAAGATGGGGTGCGGTCATACCGCCCTACTGACTCCGGACACCGGTTTTTCGCGATCTTTTCACCAAAGAGCCAAACATTATTCCTTGAGCCATTTAGATGATCAACACATGATCATACACTCATGCAAAACACATTTGCACCAATTTAATCCATGCTCAAAGAATTTCTACCAAATTGCAAAAACACATTTCGCAACCAACTCAAGATCTATTTGCAAAACGTATTAAGCAAATCAAACTCGAGTTTATGAGATTAATCCCCCTAGCCATGTGAAGGTCAACACGAGACCCAATCAACTTGCCAACACCGTTGCAAGCCCTACTCACATGCTCTCGGGATTAGGACTCATAAATCTCAGTTTATTCGCACAACGAACTTGCAAATAACACAATAAACATTTCATGCTTGAGCACTACTCTTTGCAACACATGCAAAAGTCTAGCTCCAAGCAACACCGAATCAAGGTGCATGAACTCTCTAATTGCA
This sequence comes from Guadua angustifolia, assembly GCA_036346375.1. Lineage (NCBI taxonomy): Eukaryota > Viridiplantae > Streptophyta > Magnoliopsida > Poales > Poaceae > Guadua > Guadua angustifolia. Next base: position 32,857,098 of record CM070509.1, on the reverse strand, counting down.
ACACATGCAATTCTCTAGTTCCATGCAACACCAAAACCAAACTTCAACTAAAACCAAATCACATGTATGAGCTCTCTACTTGCAACACATGCAAGCCTCTAGCTCCATACAAACACATAAATACCAAATCGTGCTTGAGCTCTCTCCTTTTGCAACACAAGCAAAACTTAGCTCCAAGCAACACTTTGATTTTAAGAAAGATTGTTTTGAATGAAAACAAAACATGAAGCTTCAATCATTTGCAACACATGCAAAAGTGAACTTCACGCAAAAGCCAACGCATATAGCTTATCCTATTTACAACACATGCAAATCAAAGCTTTATGCGAAAACCAAATGCATATGCTCTTCCTTTTTGCAACACATGCAAATCAGAGTATAAACCAACAACAACCAAGCATAAGCTTAACCCATTCGCAACACATGCCAAATGGTTAACCCTTATGTAAAAACCAAATCCAAATGATTTGAGCTTGAGTGAACGCGGAATTGAGATCATCAACACATGATGAAGCTCAAGTTAGGAGACAACCCCTCTTAATAGTACGGCGATAAAACTAGACTCAAAGACTACAAAAGTCCTTAGCCTATTTAGTTATACCTTCGCCGCCGCACACAAGCAATCCCCTTTGGGGTCTTTATGATCTTAACTTGATACTCCCGCGGGATCATCACTCGACTCCTCTTCTTTTATCTTCGGGATCCACTCTTGACGCCCATCACCTTATGATATCGTCCTTGTCCCGTTCTCATCACCTCATCTTTGGACCTAACTCAATCACAACTCATAAAATAGTTAGTCCAAGATGCATGGTTGTCTCAATTATCTCTTGCACTCTATTAACACATAATTGATGCCTTTAGATCAATTTAGCACAACCTAAATCAATTTGAATGATTAAATGTGTCTTAAGTACTGTAACACCCTGGCGCCCAACGCACCGCGAATGCTACCAAAAGACTCTAAATGACACTTACAACACTCCGGAACCACTCTTGCCCAGAGTGTTCCCAACAAGATCCAAGAAATAAAAACGCGACAAGAAGTTCAAATAACCTAAGGACTCAACGAACGAGTCACTAAACCTTTTACCTCTAATAAAAGGTTGAAACTGACCTTGAAACTCTCTTAACTAGCTTAAAACTAAGTCACCGAAATTTAGAAAATTTCGGCATGACCTCTCTAGACAGCAGGACATCCACTCAGCAGACAGAAACAATTGCAGTTATGATATCATTCTAGCAGGTCCTTAGTTAATCAATCACACAACCAACAGAACTTAATAACTATACCACGATGAACGACATATTACAACCATAATCAATATAACCAGGCTTTACAAATTGATTAAATGGCTTGATGCAAACGTGCTTGTACTACTACTCCCCCCCATGCATGCTGGTTTCAATGTACCTGCAACAACACAACAAACAAGCGTGAGTCGATGACTCAGCAAAGTACACGAGTATAACAATTCCAATTTATCAGAAATAAAACAAGAGCTTGACTACAAGAGCAAGCAATACAATTAGAACAACCACCAGAAATTACGCGTTTATACCCATTTTAAGCAATAACTTGACCATACTCAAAATTTACCGCAATCAAGTCATCAACTGGATAATAAAACCACTCAACGTAAAAGAGGCATCACGTGGCTCTAAGTCACTACGTTTTCCGACTCAACTACCCCTTGTTGCAACTAAAACCATTTTCATCGACTTTATTCGAGTTCAAAACCCAAATTTCACTTCACGATATTCATACAACATAATTAGCAAAGCAAAGAAAAGAAATACGCTAATTCCTCAATTCAATTCAATCTCCCCTTTTGGGTTGAATCCACGACTCAACCTTCAATTACCATAATCACCATCCATATGACACACCATTTACCACAACACTCATTATTAAAGATGCAATGCACATGAATGCTCATTTCCATGCACGCATCGGTATTGAAGTGCCCACCCATCGGTGTGCACCCTCACGCCCTTCCATCCCGTAGATGGAAGGTGCCTACTTTCTCGTCTCGCTCCCATTCACCTCGATGAATGGGACTACGAGGTAGGACTTTCATGTTCACTACGTGTGAACATAGAGGCCCTTGATCGAGAATGGGTCGCCTCTTCCATTATGAATGCATATCATGAATGCAGGAATGCAACATCAATTCTCAACTAAAACACATTTCATTCATCAACTCTCAACTAAAACACATTTCAATCAACACACTCAACTAAAATACATTTCAATCAACAATTCTCAACAAATACACATTTCAATCAACATACTCAACTAAAACACATTTCAATCAACATACTCAACTCAATTCCCTAGACGAGGCACAATTAAATACATCTCTTGTATGTTAACCACAAGTATCCCCGTACCCCATTCTCGCTACTCAGTGCAATATTAACAAAGGTACAGTAAACTCACCGAGATTAAGGCTTACTAGTGACCACCGAATCCAATAGCTAATCACGTCCGCGAAGGGCGATCACCAATATAACTCATACTTGCCAAAATCAATAGAAATTAGCTATGAACAGATAAATAACAACGAACAACTCAATTAGACACACATTCGATGTACTTGTTTTTACCGTGGCGTGAAGCAACGCGAGGTCGAGACCACCCGTAGACACTCTCCTTGAGCTTGCACCGATCACGCCATCTAATGAAGTTAAAGAGAAGGGTAGATTAGATAAGGAAGCAAGAAGACCACCATCTTCGCTTTTAACCTTCTCCTACTACCCCTTTTAATTACCAATCACTAGAGATAAATACTAATCACTCATACTAATGGAAGCTTGTATATATATATATATATATATATATATATATATATATATATCAACATTTCAAACAACTTGAGAATCTATTATGAGTAAAGACGAAGACTAATTTAATAACATGTTTGCATGCTCGTGTTCCATTCCTATTAAATAGCGATTTGATAACAATTAACACGCAAATATGTATGCGTTACAAACTAACAACTTGAATGTAATTATACCAAAAATAGGATCGCTAGTCACACTTCACCACTAAATCGAACTAGATATACTTGGTTACATAAAGACACATACATTTCAAACTTGAAAGAACTCTTATTAAAATGAGGGCAAGATAACATCCTACTAAATCTAGGATGATACCCACCTAGCGAATGATTATAACTTAAACAACCATAGCCCATTTCTATGTCATCATCTTGAATATGCAACATCAAATATATTTATGCACTACTCTCTATCATGAACATGAGCACATAACCCATCAATTAAACATCACCAACCGGATTCAAATGTAAATATTACTAATTTCCCTCTTTAGAATTTAATTCTCTTATTAGCAGAGCATCCATATATATATGTATACAGCTACTAATCTCTTAGAGATGAACACACCAAACATCATTCCACAACTCAGAAGGTATTCATGCATACAGTAGGACCATACTCTGGCTCATATTCACAATCTATTCTGGCATAGAGCAAATTCTATTTATGCCTTAAGCAGGAATGTGTAGAACTCAAACACAGGCACTACTCACTACCCTTTATTATTCGAGACCTTAAAACTGCAATTCCACCAGCACATACATGCATTATAAGCACACAAAATTCAGCAATACTTTGAGCATTATACTCGCAACCTCAGCACAATTTTCATACACCGATAACACACCAAGCCTCAAGAATCCAATACTGACTCATGCAGCTATAACCAAAAGGATTCCATATTCATCCATAGCTCAAACATAATCCATTACACATAAAATTTAATTAGGGAGAAGTGAGTTGATGGCAAACAGGAATGAAGGAAATTAAACCTTTGGAGCATTTCAACAAACACCTGGCAATCCACTTGAAATAAGACTTGACATCAGCCAACTACCAAATATCTTGACTGTTCTTGTGCAAAATTTAGGGCATCAAAATGATCAATGAATGGGCACAAGATTGACAAGCTCACATCAGTAGAATAGAGCTAGCAGGCATGGATATATATAGATATGCACACAGACCAGGGGCAACCCACCACCAAGGAAATAAGACATGAATTTTCAATTCATGCAGACATTTAAACATTACTCTCTATTCCTAGAATACTAAAATGCCAACATACACCTCACAGCCATTACATCGAACATTTGGCGTGCACAATCATTTCATCTCATGAAAATCTAGCTAGGCATTTCATCAAACACCCTACATGCAGCTAATTCCCCCCAAAATGTATACCTCAAATCTCGCTCATGTATTCATAGAGGAAGGGGAAACTGGGGGAGAGGTTGCAGGTAGGGATGGCAGTTTTACCCATGGGTACCCAATACCCGGCAGATAAGAGTGGGTATGGGTAGCACTTTAGACCCATGGGTTTACAAGTTTGGGTGCAGATAAGCCCATAGGATGGGTGTAGGTGTCAATTTGTACCCATGGATACCCAATGGGTATCCTATGACATGTGGGCCCACTTTTTTAGAGGTATATTAGAAAAACAAACTCACGGACTACTTGGCTGAGTCGGCTCCTCCTGATTCCCTCGCCCCCATCACCTCCCTCCCTTGCCCCATCGCTTTGATTGCTTTGGCCTCCCTCCTCGTCTTTGCCTCCTCGGTGGCGGGCGCCTCCCTCCCTCACCGACTCCTCCCATCGACTCCCTACGGTTCGGCAAGCATAGTGCCAAAAAAGAGAGAAAAGGAGATGTGAAGAGATAGAAGGAGAGGGAGGAGCATGCGATCGCCGCAGGCCCCCACCTCTCTGCCTTCGCCCTTGATTGCTCGCGCCTGATCTCTGTGCCGTGGGTACCCATTGGGTATTGGGTACCCATTGGGTTTGGGTATGGGTACAGATCTGACCATAAAGCTTAATGGGTTTGGGTAAACGGAACTTTGTTCGAGTTTGGGTTTGGGTTTAAGACAGTGGTACCCGGAGGTACCCACCCGATTGCCATCCTAGTTGCGAGAGACGCCACGGAGGAGGTCTTTGGAGGAGCCTGGATCCGGCCACCGGACCGCCTTCGCTTCTTGGCGAAGCTTCTTCTTCGCTGGCTACTTCGGCATGAGGACAGGAGGAGGGGGGGCGCCACTGAAGGGGAGGAGCTCGGCTGTGGTTTGGTCTTTGCTCCGGCGACTATTCTTTGCTTGCTACTGGGATCAGCAGAGGTGCTGGGGAGGAGCGGCCGGCCGGGAGGAAGCCAGAGGGTGGCGACCAGGAGGGAACCAGAGGTAGCGCCAGGGGGAGAAAAACCAGGGGCCGCTGGGAGGGGAAGGGAGAGGAGGCGCAGGTCCCTGGGAGCTCTCGAATCAGAGAGGAGAGGGGCGCAGGGGAGAGAGGCCAAAGGAGTCGGCAGGAGAGCAGGCTTGGGGGAAAAAATATCTGGCTAAGGGAGAATTTACAGCCACCCAAAAGAGAGAGAAAGAGGTTAGGTGAAAAGGTGGATGTTGAGGGGAAACCCCAAAAAAAAATAACCCCTCCCCACACCCAGAACTTTTAAACCTAACCCTCCCAAATGGGCTAACTGTCACTGAGATTGCCTGCCAGATGGGCCCCAGCCCACACAACGGAAAGCCCAAATGGAGCGAGGTGTCGCCTATTACAAGTACAATAATGCAACGCATGCTTTATTCTACTTAAGAACTATTCATTTGTCCTTAATTAATCAAGGAACACCATCAACACATGATGAAATGTTCTTTAATGATTAACAAGACAAATGAACTCAATTTAAATTGATATGAGTATATATTAACTACACAAGTTTTCATATACTCATGTTGATGAAAAGTAATGATCCATTATGTGTAAACTATATGGAAATGATCATTACTCTAAGTCATCAACTATAGAATAAACCCCACATGTATATGTGCATAGATATAATTGACTTGGATATAATATGCACATATTCAATTTGATTATATTGGAGTATATCCTATATTACCATGAGTATACTTCAACTAGACAATTCAAATATATACTCAAGGATTTAGTTTCCTTGTCTTGATCCTTATATGTGTCAATGGAGAATAGATCAATACAATGAAACTTTCAAGTTAAATTACAAACTCCCCCTAAGTATGTGCATCCATGTAATATATGGATTGGGAAACATAATGCACATTTTGTGGTTAATATAATGGGGACATTCATACTTTAACTTGAATCCAAAGTATGCAATTTATACTAGAAAGAATACGCATACATACCTTGGGTTTTCCATTTTTCATCCAAATATGAGACTGCTAAATATGTGCTCAATAAAACATGTTAGTCTCATAAACATTAGATTTGTCATTAAACACAAATTAAACATTAATTATCATCAATCACCAAAACCAAAGGCTCTTGAACTTACAACACACCGCATATACATGTGAGTATGGCTTGTGCAACAGTTGTGACTTGTTGCATGTGCAGGTCGCCACATCACGTACTGTGCACACTTGTGTATGGTAGCCACTGTAATGGCCATCCATGAACTTCTCCCATAGACGCACTTCAAACTTTCGCCTGACTCCATCCATGGTGCAAGCGTCGTGGGAGCGAGCCTTCTCTATTTTCTTCTCCATGTATGTGTGCATACGTTCAGAGAACTGCTTCCCTTGTCTAGATGCCTCCTTGCTTTCATCCCCTGTTCATAAAGTATCCAACAATCCTGTTCTAGGTCTCCTCCACGATGGCACTAATTGGGTGGGACCAAACACCCTTCAGAACTCCGTTGTAAACCTCTGACAAGTTAGTTGTTATTATGCCGTATCTTGCATCGTCGGTGTCATGCAGTAGAGACCACTTTTCTAGCTTTGGAGCGTGCAACTGCACCCACTGAGAGAAGTTGTTCACCTGGCCCTCTGCGGACTGCATCGTATATTTCTCGGTCTCCTCATCGAGCACTCTCCATATGGCCTCAAACTTCCGTTTCTGGTTTTGCATGCAAAGTCTTTTTAATGTCTTCATGACTTCCGTGCTGCTGAACTTCCTATGTAGGTTCGCGATAAGATGCCTCATGCACCAGCGATTGACGACGTCATTCCATTGGTACAGTGGCTGTATCCCTCCTTGTATGGTGCTGATGGCGGATATTAATCCAGCATGCCTATCCGTGATGAGGCATACGTTCGGGCGGTCTTAAGCAGCAGCTTACTTCACATGTCCTAAGAACTACAACCAGCTTCTCGTGTTCTCGCTTTCCATGATTGCATAGGCTACCGGGAGTAACTAGTCACTGGCGTCCACCGCGACCGCCATCAATATGGTGCCCCTGTACTTGTTGGATAGGAAAGTGCCATCTATGGTCAACACAGGTCGGCAGTACTTGAAGCCCTGAACGGCTAGTCCGAATACCCAAAACACACGGTTGAGAATGAAACAGTTGGAACCCTTCATGGGGTACGGCCTATCCATCTTGTTGATGTAGGTCTCAGGATTGGTTTTAGCAATCTGGTGAAGCATGTGAGGAACAAGATTGTACCACTCTTTCATACGTGTTGTACATCATCTCTATAACTTTTTTCTTCACTCGCTACACCTTACCGTAGCTAACAGGATATCTCACCATGTTAACCACATCGACCATCAGTATCTTCGGTGAAACAGTCACGTCCGCCGTGACCAAATGAGAAATCAGACTGGTCACATATGAGGACATGACATTTTTGTGCTTCTGCAGTGGCTCAGCAAGCACACAAGTGTTATCCGTCAGGACAGTTATCCTGAAGCCCAAACTTGCGCCCTTGAACTTCCGGGCACGGATCTTGCCGGGACACTGAGAATCCATACACTTCACAATGTAGGTCTCCTAGTTTGACCTGTACATCCGGTATGTACGGATGATGTTTACCGCATATCTAACAATTGCCTGCTAGGCGGCACTCTTCGTAGGGAAGTGTTGCCCTATCAGCAGAGTGTCCTGATCAAAGCCCCACTTAGGGTCAGCTTCGTCTGGTAGCATGAGAGACGTCATCGCCAGATCGTCCAATCGAGAAGACACGTACTCCACATCAGTGGACACACACAATGCCACCGATTGGAGCTGCATCGTCATCTCCGCTGCTTCATCAGATATTGCTTCGTCCGCCATACCTTCCAGGTCCTCGTGGCAGTCAATGCGAGCGGACCACCACCGCTCGATGTCTTCATTCGCCTGAAAGTCGTTCGCACCAATGTCGTCGTCGGTGGCCCCAAAGGAAGCTTCGACGACGACGCCATCACCACCGAGGGGACTAGAGGTTTGGCCTCTGTCCAGGAAGCACACATACACCATCGACCGATGGTGCATCAACGCTTTAGGGTTCATCACAATGTGCATGTATTCCCCCCACATTATACTTTCCGCGATCTTGCATAGGTCCCACACGTAGTTGGTGGAACCTCCCACGACTCTGGTATGTACCATCTCGATTACGAGATTCTTTCGTGCAGTCTCCTGATCGAATGCGCTTCTCACGCACGTACGGAGGTCGGCCAGACTCATCTCCGTTAGACCCGGAGCTTAGATCACCTTCCTTTCACAGTTCGAAAGGTCCCCCCATATGGACCCTCTCGAACAATATCATCACCATAAAACACGGATAAATCTTGAATTTTTGCCATTTAGTACCTACCATAGCGAAAGACGCAAACACACGCATTAAACACTAACGTACGATTCACCACATCCGTAATCAATAATAATATAGCAAATGCATAATCATCATTTCCAAGTCGTACTGTTAAGGTAATTACATATTGTTATTTACATCTTGCATTATCGGTTTATGTACTACTCATCTTATATAAACCAATTATTAGTACTGTTCACACCTTATATCCTTAATTCAGGTACTACTCAAGTACTGGTGTCATTTCATGTACGACTCATTGCACTAAATTTATCATTTCTTCTGCTACTCCACCTACTAATGCTGTCATTTCGTGTACTACTAGTTATTCTAGCTATGGCTGATGATTTATTACATCCCACTTTGATTTTTTTAAGTTCAAGTGTCTAAGGTTAGTAAGACTTAAAGTTTTTTCATATGTTTATACGAGCCATGTCCTTAAAGTTTTTTTTCATATGTTTCTATGAGCCTTGTCTAGAAGTATCTTAAATATGTTCATTTTTTTACATTATCTTGCCTTGCATTTTTGTTCTTTAAGAACTTGTAGTTTACCTTGGCATCTCACACGCACACATTTTGACAAAAGTGTTAAAGGAGAATATAACTTAACCACTAAACAGGAGATGGCATATATTTGGTCAACTTTATAAGGTTACCAATCTTTGAACAACACCTCTTCATTATCTAGATGATGTCCTTTATTGCTAAAGTAAATATAAAATATGTCGTTTTATAAGGTCACCATTGTATTCGTGCCTTATTCCTTGTGTTCATGCTAAAAATGCATTTATTTAAAAAATAGAGGGAGTGTGTTCCATTTAGTAGCTGGGTTTCGCCTCACATAACTTGAATTCCAAATAATTTCAATGTTAAGACGTCACACAATAGCTAGAGAAAAACATGCGAATACTAAATTTTTTATCCACTATGTGGCTTTGCTAGGTCAAATGTAATCATGCTCTACCATTTGTCCACACTTTTAGATTCTTGTTAGTCTCGACAACCTCACATTCGTGTAAAAGATGCCAAACTGATGTATGGCAACACTGCATGCCACTCTCATCCACTCTCAATGTAGATGAAATAACATCTAATCAATTTGTAGCCTAGCAACCAAATCTGATCTCCTATCTTTAGTGAGAAATCAAATACGGAAAAGAGGTGTATACATCAATGTTGTGCTCTCCATCATCATGGAGTGCCATATCTATTATCCTCTCTATATAGTGTATATAATGTTTGAAGATGGTGATATCATATTTACATAGTACAGTTCTCATCCTTCTCTAAATTATGTTTTCTTTTTTAGCTTGAGAATATGTGCATTGTTAGTATATAAAATAAGTACAAACTACCATTATGATTTTCAAACTAAGAAACATCAACAATCAAACTACAAACACACAAAAATCAAACATACCTAAAACACAAAAATATATATGAACACCATGGATCTCTTTAATCATTAGTTATTACACACGTGAACTATATAGATCAAAGATAGTCCATATAGACCAATGGGCATAAGGGGGAGCTGGAAACCATTGTAAAAATGTCAGGAAATGTTACATACTACAGAAGAAGCATATCTCACACAAGTGAGAGCTTCCCAACCCTTTTCGACAAGTGGCAATGTTACTTGGCTAAAGGAAAGAGGAACTCTTTTAACTAATATTTTGTTTTAATGCAAAAAGTGCTATATTATTATTTATCAACATAATTATATATAATGAAGCCCGAACTAAAGAAATACTATATCTCTAGATTAAAACATCAAAGAAACCTCTCTTACAAATTTTAACATCACGATTACACAAAGCTCTAAACCGAAACACTTAGAACCATAGTTATCAATACCGGCCGGTATGTACCAAAGTAGCCATATATACAGTACAGGCCTCGGTACCAATCAATACCAGCCATACCACTTTGATGTCGATCAATATTAGTCATACCATCAGAATTGATAATATAGTCAATTAAACTATATGTTATATCAGTAGTACCGCTATGTATTTGAAGTAATATTTTAAGAGTAATTTGGTGTACATATATCAATACCGGTCATACTGGTAGAATTGATAATATGATCTATTGAACTATCGTTATATTTGATAGTACTATTATGTATTTGAAGTAATATTAGAAGTATTATACTTATAAATATATATTATTATATTAAATCTAAAACGGTACATCGTTATAGTCCGATACCGAAATGTATGATGCAGTCTCTAGGGTGTGTTTGGTTGGTGGGATACGATAATCTGTACCACTCGGTTCCATTGCTTTAAATAAATGAAATAATTCAATATGTATATATAATATTTTATAAATTTATACCCCACCATCTAAAATAAAATAATACTATTTATACAATTAAACACATAAATAATTTTTTCATTAAACATCTCCCGCAAAATCAACACCGCCGGATACAGGCGCCGCACCATCCCCATCCGCAAGAGCATGAAAAAGCAGGCGCTTGCTTGTCCGTCCTCCCAGCGCCCACCGCACCATCACCAACCCCTCCCCTCCCATTCCCTCATCAGTCATCAAAAATCCCACCACCCCTCTCTTACCCCAACCCCCTCCGCTTCCCCACCCAGATCTACCCCTCACCTAGCCTTGCGTCCCGCACCTGGGCTAGGGCACCGCGCGGCCCCAAAACCCTCCTCCGCCCCAGGCCGGTGCTATGCGGGTGCCGTGCTGCTCGCTGTGCCATGCCCGCTACGACGAGGAGGAGCACGCGCCGCTGCTCCTCCACTGCGGCCACGGCTTCTGCCGCGCGTGCCTCGCGCGCATGCTAGCCGCCGCGCAGGGCGCCGTACTGCCCTGCCCGCGCTGTCGCCACCCCACCGCCGTCGGCAACTCCGTCTCCGCGCTGCGGAAGAACTTCCCCATCCTCTCGCTCCTCTCCTCCTCCCCGTCCTCCCCGTCCTTCCTCCACTCAGACTCCGGCTCCTCCTCCGACGCCTCCGACGACGAGGACGACTTCTTTGCCCGCCCCCGCTCCCGTGCCGCTGCCGCGCCCGCCGCGGCGGCCGCACCGCCCGGCTGCACCTCGTTCGACCTCGCTTCGCACCCGGACCTCAAGCTCGCCCGCCGCATCGGGAGCGGGCCGCCTGGGCCCGCCGGGCAGGAGGTGTTGACCGGCACGCTGTCCCGTGGCGGTGGGGCGAAGAGGTGTAAGCACCAGGTGGCGGTGAAGAGGGTACCCGTCCCCGCTGGGGAGGGGCTTGAGGGGGTTCAGGAGGAGGTGGAGCGGCTCAGGCGCGCCTCCGCATGGTGCCGGAACGTGTGCACCTTCCATGGCACTCTGAGGGTCGATGGGCACGTCTGCTTCGTGATGGATCGGTACGTGAGGTCTGTGCAGGCGGAGATGCGGCAGAACGGTGGACGCCTCACGTTGGAGCAGATCCTCAGGTGCGGCATTGCAATCTAAACATGGATTGTAAGTACTATAGAATTATTATTCTTGCTGCTGTCGAACTATTGATTACTGATAAAGAGAACGCACCCTGAAAACATAGATTGAGTTTGCAACATCACTTGACAATTTATCTTCTAACTGCACGTGGTCATGTGCATGAGTTTTGAAGCTGGCTCACTAAGCAGCATATCTAGCTAGAATGATGATTAAAGGTGACAAATTGTGGTAGTATGGTAGTTTGAGCTGTGACGTGGAAAGTGGTTTCTTGATTAATGGCGCTATTCAATTCGATTGGTGCTATTCAATTCAATCTCAACGAGTTTTCGGTATGGCTATGTGTATGGCTATGCCTGGGTGAGTGCTGCCGGCTTTGTTGGTCCCCTTTGGCCTGTATCTGTTGTCATGTTATAGCAGAGGTGCTCAGAAGAAGTTAAAGTTGGTCGTAGTTAATGCTTGGAAGATTGAAGGGTCTGTGCTTCGCACTTCAAATAAAATTCTATTGGTGGATTTTTCTACGCAAGAAATTCAGTGAATAATATAGTTTTGGTTTGCAATGTGTTTTTTGAGTCAATTCCTATCAGGCTGTTGAGCCACGAAGCTTCAGTTCCTTAATTATCCGTGAACAGAGTGATCACCATGCTTGGGTATGCTGAGAACATTATACTCTAAGGTGTGCATGCTCATAAGTAAAATTCCTAGAACAATGTATTTGGTGCCAACAGCCCGTGACTTGATGAGATTCTCCAGGTCATATTTGGCACTGGCACATCGGATATTTATCCATAAACTGATGTGGTCTTTAGAATGGAAGGGTTGGAGCAAAATTCCCACGGATTTGATAATCCATGGAAGTTGTTTGCTGCAATAAGATCATTATTATCAGCTCTAACTTTTGTTTCCAAGGATATGTGTGATATCTCTATGCAATGGGCTGATGGAAGGCTATTAGGCCCATTTTGTTTCAGCTTCTGGATTAGGAGGCTATTAGGCCTAGTTCGTTTCAACTTTTGGATTATGGATTCTGAATTATGGAAGAAGCTGCTTCTGATTATGGAAGAATCAGGCTGGGCCGGTTGCGACTTCTAGGTCCAAACTGGGCTTGCGAGAATCAGCAAGAATTAATGAGAATCAGGTTCCAGCCAGATTCTAATTCTATGGGGGTGTTTGGGACAGCTCCAGCTCCACTAAAATCTGTGGAGTTGGTGGAGCAGGGTATTTCTAGCTCCAGAAATTTATGGAGCTGGAGCTGTGGGTATATTAAGAGTGTTTAGGTAGATCATCTTGTTTACATTTTAGACCAAAAATATAAACTTAATTCACTTTATTTTAGCCTATAAGTTTCAGATCTGAGCTGGAGCTGGGATCTGGAGCTCTCCCAAACAGGGCCTATATAGAGGGCAGTTTCTGATTGTGGGAGAAGCTGTCTAGAATCCTCTTGTTCGGCAAACAATCCGTTTTTTTTCCAGCAGAAGCTGTGCAGAAGCTGAAATGAACAGGGCCTAATATATTTGATTGATTGTTACTGGATTTTTACTACATGTTAATGATGTCCATTTCAGCCAATAGGTCAAGTAGCTTGCCTTTTGTTGTTGTTGCATTCCAAACAACCAGCAGTCCATGTTTCTAGAGTTGCGATGCAGTTGACTATTTAGCAGGTCTTGTTAAATTATAGTATCTTTGGTTCATACTTAATTTTATGCCATGATATTCCAATTATTGATGTGAAAACAACCTGTATAAATGCACATCCTAGATATGGGGTTTCTTTGTAGTGTTTTTTTGAACATTTCCCAACTCAGAATACAGACCAACTCAGCACTAGACCCGAGTTCATGATCAATATAGTAGTGGGATGGTGATACTTTGGTACTCAACACAACATGATGTGCCACGTTGAATCACATAAGTTAATGTCCAAATCAAGTTGAGTTAGCTTTACTGACAGTTTGTCTCAAAACTCTGGGTAGCGTTTGATGCTCCTACCAAAACCATTGTGGATATTCTTCCAAAAAAAACATTGTGGATCAAAGTTTATTGTTACATTGTCAAGCTAACCAGGGCAAATTAATTATGAGTATGGTCTGTTGCTGTGATATGTTTGATAAAATTTTGCAAACTGTAGATGGCTAGTAGAAAGTGCTAAACAACTACAACGTAAGTGTCGAGGACTCAATAGAATTCTTCTACTCAGAATTTCTGTTTTGTCCCATACTCCCATTGCAAACTGTGCCATGAGCTAAGTAAGATAACGGAATCTCCAAGGATATACTGAACCTACCATGCCATACATTGGAAATGTTACTTATTTTGTTACACCGTTTCAATTCATTTATTTCTTTTGCCAGGAAGGAGAGTTGTCGCCTCATTTACCAACAAGTCTATTGTAGTCATTCTCTAAAGCATCATAAGATTTTTTTTTTCAGCATGCTTATGTTCGATGATCCTTTTGTTATTCAAATCTGTATAACTCCTGATTATTTTTTTTACTGGGCCTAACTTTGCAGGTATGGAGCCGATATTTCTCGTGGAGTAGCAGAGCTCCATGCAGCCGGTATTGTTTGTATGAGCATTAAACCATCGAATATTCTTTTAGACGCAAATGGTCATGCAGTTGTTTCCGATTATGGTCTTTCGGCAATTCTGAAGAACCTCACTAGTCGGAGAGTACCCGATGACTCCAACATGGCTGGCATTGATGCTACACTGCTTAGCCCCAATTATACAGCTCCAGAGGCATGGGGGCCGTTGAAGAAGTCACTGAATCTGTTTTGGGATAGTGCAAATGGAATATCACCAGAGTCAGATGCATGGAGTTTTGGATGTACACTTGTGGAAATGTGCACTGGTGCTGTTCCGTAAGTAGCCTGATTATTCCATTTGTGTTTCTTAATATTTTGCGAATGGTTGGTTAGATGCTAATTGAAATGCAGATGGGCTGGGCTAAGTGCAGAGGAAATTTATAAGTCTGTTGTAAAAGAAAAGAAGCCACCTCCACAATATTCAAGAGTAGTAGGTGTAGGACTTCCTGGGGAGCTGTGGAAGATGATTGGTGATTGTTTGCAGTTCCGAGCTTCAAGAAGACCATCTTTCCAGGACATGTTAAAAACTTTTCTTCGCCATCTTCTAGATATACCAAGAAGCCCACCTGCAAGTCCTGAGAAGTAATTTCTTTATCTGAGTTTGTATTACTTTATGGTCAAAGCATGACATATGGAAACTACTCCATCTGTTTTCTTTTACTTGTTGTTTTATACATTGTCACGGTCTCCAATATACACCTTTGACTATTGCTTTTTCTAATTTTATGCTAGCAAAGATAATTAAAAATATAGTGACATGAATGTACTTTTGATGACAAATCTACAAAATCATTTCCACGTGATGAGTCTAAATACTTCATGTATAATAATGGTTGACGTTCCATGCATTCTAGGACACCATCTATTTGAGAATGAAGGGAGTAAAAGTTTCTAGAAACTTATCTGAAGTGCATCAGCAAATAGTGAAATAGCTTTTGGAGCTAACCGTGTTTACAGAAACTGTCATTGTCAATAAGATGCATATGTTATTTTTTCGAACTTTTTTGGAGCATGTGAGCTTTCTGATATAAAGGATTCTAATGCATTACTTGCTTAAGCAGTGATTTCACAAATGTAAGCTTGCCCAATGGCTTGGAACCACCACCAACCTCCATTCTGGACATCGTTCATGGTAATCCAAATGCTTTACATCATCTTGTGTGTGAAGGAGATGCTGCTGGTGTTAGGTTAGTCCTTGGAAACTTTTTATGGCCGTGTTTACAGCCTGTACTGTCTGAAACTCAAACCTTTTGCACCTGCCAGGGATCTACTTGCGGAGGCTGCCTCAAGGGGAAATGGTGGCTTAATCCGTTCTCTCTTAGAAGCACAGAATGCAGATGGACACACTGCCTTACACTTAGCATGCCGCAGAGGCTCGGCAGAGCTTGTGGAAGCTATCATGCCTTACCAAGAGAATGTAGACATATTAGATAAGGATGAAGACCCTCCAATAGTATTTGCTTTGGCTGCTGGTTCTCCACAATGTGTTTGCGCACTTATAAGGAGATCTGCTAATGTTAATTCTAGGCTTAGAGGCCTTGGTCCTTCTCTTGCTCATGTCTGTGCTCATCATGGTCAACCGGAGTGCATGCATGTATGTCATCGTGTTCATCTCATACGTTTCAGTTCGTTGGTTCCTATTTTTGGACTATGTTTCTATGTGTTATGCAGGAATTGCTCAAGGCTGGAGCTGATCCTAATGCAGTAGATGGAGAAGGTGAATCTATCCTTCATATTGCTGTGGCCAGGAGATATACTGATTGTGCTATTGTCATATTGGAAAATGGAGGTTGCAGTTCTATGGGCACATCAAATGCTCAGAATAAAACGTAAGAGTACTTATCTAGCGGAAAGGGCGAGCTGGTGAATTAGCTTCTATTCGTGTTGTTCCTTGTGATGCTGTTGTCTGCCACCATTTCTGTTAATTTATTTGAGCTGTGGCAACATGAAATATTCTCCTTTTGGATGTTTTATCTCTCCAATCGTTTTCTCTCTGGTGACAATTTGTTCTTCTCATGGTGAATAGGCCATTGCATTTATGTATTGAGACATGGAATGAGGCTGTGGTAAAAAGATGGGTCGAAGTTGCATCTAAAGAGGAGATAGCCGAAGCAATTGATGTACCCAGCCCTGTTGGGACAGCTTTGTGCATGGCAGCTGCCCTTAAAAAAGAGCATGAGAAAGGTAATTGTTGACTTTGCTTATACCACACGCTAACAGATATTAAGACACATCGACTTTGCTTATACCACACGCTAACAGATATTAAGACACATCGCTATGGTTGGTTATACTGCTACAGGCAAACTTGGATTTGTCAGTTCCGCGGGATGATGACAAAATAGACAAATGCCTGTTCTTTTATCCATTGGACATCGCATTTGTTCTTACAGTATGATTTTCTTATATTTGCCAGAGGGTCGAGAGTTAGTAAGAATATTGCTTGCTGCTGGTGCTAATCCTACAGCACAAGATGATCCGCACTGTCGAACTGCACTTCATACTGCATCAATGATCAATGATACAGAGTTGGTAAAGGTAAAGCTTATCTGGTGGTTAGATTTTTTTTCCTACACTTTCTTGATGTTTTTGCTTTCTATTAAAATATGACTTGTTTTGTTTTGATATTTTTAATGACAGATTATTTTGGAAGCTGGGGTTGATGTAAATATAAGAAATGCTCAAAACACAACACCACTTCATGTTGCACTGAACAGAGGTGCAAACTCGTGTGTTGGCTTGCTTTTAGCTGCTGGAGCAGACTGCAATCTACAGGTATTGTGGCTCACTGCCTTTTTCGACCATTTTCAAAGAAAACATTAGATAAGTCTAGAAGCTTAGTTCAATAAAATGCTCTTGTGCAAGTGGATATTGGGAATTATATGGTAGTGGTGCAGTGCTACTAAATGGGAGCTGTTCTTAACCTCTCCCTAGTCTACTTTTTATTCTTATTCACTTATTTATGATTTATATTTGTACTCATGGGAGATAATGAAATTTGCATAATCAGTTCTTGGTACCTTATAGTTCAAGCTTGTGGTGGAGTATTTAGATGTATGAATGGCATCTAGTATTTCAGTGTATCATTTTTTTCTCTCTCGATATCCTGCTGTAATACGTTTTCTATATTATAATCTAGTCAAATGCTTTAATCCAACATATTTCAGTTCGCTATCAAGCATTGCATCGTATTTGTGCATGGCTACATGTCAGAAAATTTGATGTCGTGCTATTCTATCAAGACAATATTTTGAATTCTATAGAAAAATGAAATACTCGGCCAAACATACTTGTTTTTTCTATTAAAAACACAATTGACAGTACAAAGGATTAATTGCAGAATATAAAAAGGGGGAAAAAGAAAGAAAGAGCATCCCAAACCACTGGGATATAGCAGTCTCTATAAGAGGGGAAGCTCTGACTTGAAGTGATGCTGCAGCTGCTAACAATAACATTTTCCTCAAACCTTTTAGGTGGCACTCTGTTATATATGTTTATCTGAAAAATGTGTCAACGTTTCAATTTTACATGTTCCAGTGCTTTTGCACCCCAAAGCATATCAAGCTCTACTGAATTATCCCATGACATCCCTATCAAGTATCAAGCTCCAATGGACTTGGCTAGATGAGCATGAAGCATAGATGCCTCCAATTCCCCAAACAATCTTCAGAGCATAAAAAACAGGATCAATGTTGAATACTTGGAGATGAGCTTTTTTATTACCTAATGATTACAAGACTAAAATGTGCCCTTTTTTTAAGTAATTTGTAGATATATTGACATCTAAAAATGCAGTATCATAAAAAAGGTTTACTAGGACATGTACAAGGAGCGGGTGCCCCTACTTATTACTGTATAATAATCGCCGGTTAGGCCGTATAATCAGCACTAAATGGGTGACCAAACAAATACTGGTTACCAATTTTAGAACCTTGAAGAAATGCTTACTTGCTAACCTAAGAACTTAACCAGCCCACAAGATTTAGTGGACCTGGATTACTTTTACTTAGTGCTATTGATTATCCTTCTGTTCGAGCTCATTTTGTGCTATGGATTTCCAAAAATGTTAAGGATATGTTGAAAGTGATTTTTTGGTTCTCTGCAAGAGGGACACTTCTATGCTAGTTTTTGGGTGCATTAAATTTGAGAAATGTATGCTGATATAAATTATGATGAATAACTTACATCCACTAAATTTACTGATAGCAAACATTGGTACTTGTGAAGTTGGAATTACTGTAGGAAGGCCTTGTCTTCTGCATGATTTCTTTTGCTTTTTTTTTGTGGTGGTTTTTTTTTTTTTTGGGGTTCTCTTGGACCTTTTTCAGGTCTGTAGCTATCGTACCCAACTAAAATTCTGACAACTTTTTAGTCATCACTGCTGCTATTTTCTTTGAAACCTGATTGTATTACCAATTTACCTTGATATGTCAGCACCAAGTAATTATGTGCATTTAATGTTTTTCTATTTGGTTAATCAGGATGATGACGGTGATAATGCTTTTCACATAGCTGCTGATGCAGCCAAAATGATACGTGAAAATCTGACTTGGGTTGTTCAAATGTTACAACAGCCATCACCCGCTGTTGATGTGAGAAACCACAGGCAAGTAACTAATGCATGAGTTAGATTCTCTTAGTTTCTCCCTTTTGTTGTGTGGGTGTTTTCCTCATATTTTTTTGGAGGAATCTCTGACAGTGTATGCCAAACTATTATTGTATGGTGACAATGCCATTGAAGGAAAAACCAAGCAACATCAGATGAAATATGATGTTCGGTTATTTAAATATTTTCATTTCTTTGAAACCTTTTTTTTTTGCATGGCTGTTTGAATTTATCTCCTTTTTTCTTTCCTTTGAATTCAGTTGTGTGATTCTGTGAAGAAAATGGTTCCATGGGTTAGTTTGTGTTGTGCACAATTTGATTCTTACACTACATATTTACAAATTTGAACATTATTCCTATCAACTACAGAGGCTGGACATTGCGAGATTTTCTGGAGAGGCTCCCACGAGAATGGATTTCTGAAGAACTGATGGAAACACTTGAAGATAAAGGAGTTTATCTCTCTCCAACCATGTAAGGAACTCATGCTGTAATGTTTTTATCTATCTTTTGCAATATGTTTCAGCTGTTTCCTTGATTTTCATTAGGTCTCATGTTGATTTTTTTTGTTAGTTTGGACTTTTAGTACCCTGGGAAAAGTTGCTGTATTCTTCTTGCTTGTCATTGTGAATACCCATTACTTCAAAATTATCTTTAATGCATTTCCTTAATGCTGTAACCAGATATGAGGTTGCGGATTGGGTGAAATTTAGAAGAACAGTTACATCTCCGGCATTTGGCTGGCAAGGTGCAGGACCCAGAAGCATTGGTTTTGTCCAGTCTATTGTAGACCATGACCGCCTTGTTGTGTCATTTTGTTCTGGAGAAGCCCATGTTTTGACAAGTGAAGTTATCAAAGTCATTCCATTGAATAGGGGCCAACATGTTCAGCTGAAACCTGATGTTTTGGAGCCAAGGTAAATGATGTTTGATCATTTGTACTTTGATACTACATCTTATTGTGTGCCTGATGTCTCACGAAGTGGAGAAAGCAATGCCTAACAATATGTTTCTAAGGAAAAATAGCTTTGTTTCTGTTGAGATTTTTTGTTTTAGTGGGTCAGCACATTCCCTTACCCTGTTTGAAAGCAAGGTGAATTAGTTTTCTGGTTTAAGTGGACATTGAGATAATAAAAACAGTGAACAAGAAAAAAAATGATGTTCAGTTTGATAGGGTTTACTGGACTGGATATCTGTCCCATGTATTTGTCGGTACCTGCAAGTAAAAAGCCCAGATGATACTTGTCAGAACTTAGGCTGTCAGTCCGAAATGTTGGTCCTGGCAATTCTGCCAGCAGATAAATTCTCTAATACTTCATATGTTCCATCTGCTGGTGCTAGCTTTATACTAGTGCTGATCATGCTAAGTTCAGGCATAGTTGTCACGGCAGTCCGGCTAGGCGCGGCGAGCCCGGACCACCTGGACGCCTAGGCGATGATTAGACGATTAGCAGTTAAGCAGCATCAAGCATTAGCATGAGTAGTTAAGCAGCAGCCCAGCACGCATCAAGCATAAAGCATTAGCAGTTCAACACAACAGCAACATCAGTGCATCACTATTAGGGGTGGCAACGGGGCCATTCCTCGCCGGGGAGTGCCTCCCCGTCCCCGTCCCCGCGATCCAAAATTTTCCCCGTCCCCGCGATCCAAAATTTTCCCCGTCCCCATCCCCGTTCCCCGTCTCGGGGGAGAAAATCCCCCCGTCCCCATCCCCGTTCGGGTATCGGGGCCCCGTCGGGGACCCATCCCCGCGAAAATTTCACACAAGAGAAGAGCTTTTATAGCCATTTTAACTCTAAAATCATATCAATAGACAAGGAAAAAAGAATGCATGCATTCATTGAAGATTATGTTGTCCCGTTTATGAAAATGTGAATATGATGGGCTAGACAATATGTTTGCAATCTAATAACTAAATTGGACTAAACTAAATTTGGATCCCCAATCGGGTCCCCACGGGGAAAAAAATTCCCCGTCCCCGTCCCCGCCATCCCTGACGGGGGAATAATTTTCTCTATTTCCATCCCCGCGGGGGACAATTTCTTCCCATACCCGCCTCCTAATAGAGGAATTCCCCGCGGGGGATCGGGGAACGGGTCCCCATTGCCATCCCTAATCACTATCATCATCAGTAGTATACTGTACTACTACTGTAGTACTATTATACAACGACTAAGTACTGTACTACTACTATATACTGCTACTAATATATTAGTACTACTACTCCTCGACGCCTACTCCTAGTTCCTTCGAGTGCCTTCTCCCCGATGTCGACGCTGACGTCTCCGCCCGAGCCTGACATCGACGCCTTCGCCCCCAACGCCTCTGCCTCCACCGAAGCCCGACGCCTTCGCCTGAGCCCAACGCCTCCGTTGACCCTGAGACCAAGGTTATTCTTCCCCGACCCGACGCCTCCGCCCGAGCTCCCCCTCCCCCATTGCCTCCCCCCATCTGTGCGCTCGAGCCCGACGCCGACCACGGCGCCTCTGCCGACCACGAGGCCTCCAGTCGAGGCAACCGGTTTTGGCGTCCCCCTCCAGCCGCCGGGACGCCTAGGCGACGCCGTGACAACATAGAGTTCAGGATCCATTGGAGGAGACCTGTCACACTCTGTTGTCTGTTCTGAATATATTTGTCTGTTTAAAGTTTAAATTGGTGTACTAGGATCTTGTATAATCCCATGGGGTCAAAAAGACGATAGCCTGCAAATGGTGCTTTGCTTCTACCCTTTGCAAAAACTGAAGTTGCTGCTTCTGCCTACTGCAAAAAGTAAAGTTCAAATTCGACGGTGGAGTATATGGTTGCCATTTGCATTTCAATGTGACAGGAGTGATTTTTCAACAGAGATTAGTTTAATAGTTTACATGGCATTTCTACTGTCACTATGTTAACCTAATAATTTGCGAAGAATGTCTCGTAGGAATAAAAAATACCATACTGACTTTACTGAGTTAACCGTTCGGTATGTGAATACTGTGAATCATCATCTAATATCATCTGTTTTCAGATTTGGATGGCGTGGTCAGTCACGAGATAGCATTGGGACAGTCCTCTGTGTTGATGATGATGGAATCTTGAGGGTTGGTTTTCCAGGAGCTTCTAGGGGATGGAGAGCTGATCCTGCTGAAATTGAAAGGGTTGAAGAATATAAGGTTGGTAACTGGGTTCGGATTCGTCCCTCACTAACGGTTGCTGTACATGGCATGGAGTCTATTACACCTGGAAGCGTTGGTGTTGTATACTCTATTAGACCAGACAGCAGCCTTTTATTGGGCCTTTGCTATTTGGGCAATCCGTGGCTTTGTGAACCAGAGGAGGTTGAACATGTTGATCCCTTCAAGGTAGTTTTTTCTTGTACACTTTACCATTTTATCCCTTATGATTCATGCTCATGTGTGTTTACATTTACTCATTACATTAGGGCTCCTTTGGTATTGTGGGGCTTTTTTATATGCACTTTTATTTCACTACCATTTTGGATATATAAACTAATTGATACCTCTTTTAAGGGCCATAGCTGAAATATTCTACTAGAATTTGTTAATCAATTTGGTAAAGGTTCTCTTAACTAACTAGATTCCACAGCACAGCACAGCAATGACAAACTGGCCCTTGCACACATCTGTGCTTCTGTGATCTTTTATGTCCTACTTCGGTTTTGCTTAGTGTGATTTTCTTGTGTCTGAAAATTTTCCAGATTGGCGACCAAGTATGTGTAAAGAGATCTGTTGCGGAGCCTAGATATGCCTGGGGTGGTGAGACTCATCACAGCGTGGGAAAAATAATTGACATCGAGAGTGATGGTCTGCTCATAATTGATATCCCTAATCGGTCTGCACCATGGCAGGCGGATCCATCAGACATGGAAAAGATTGATAATTTTAAGGTATGAAGCTCCCTAATATTTCCTTTTGAGCTACTCTTAGTTCGGCCGTTAGTATAGAAAATTAATTGGATCCTCATCTTCTGTTTCTATTTTCAGGTTGGTGACTGGATTAGGGTCAAAGCAACAGTACCATCCCCAAAATATGGATGGGAGGATGTTACTCGTAACAGTATTGGGGTTGTTCATAGTCTAGAAGAAGATGGGGATATGGGTGTTGCTTTCTGCTTCAGAAGTAAGCTCTTTCTTTGCTCAGTCGCAGATGTGGAGAAGGCTCAACCATTTGAGATAGGGGAAAAGGTTCATGTGTTACCTTCCATATCTCTGCCACGCCTTGGATGGTCGAATGAAACTGCAGCAACCATTGGGGCCATCTCAAGGATAGACATGGATGGGACTCTAAATGTCAAGGTTTCCGGCAGAAATAGCTTGTGGAAGGTAGCTCCAGGTGATGCTGAGAGGCTTTCAGCTTTTGAGGTTGGAGACTGGGTGCGCTTGAAACCAAGTATTGGGAGCAGACCTACTTATGACTGGAACAGTGTTGGGAAAATAAGCATTGCAGTAGTCCATAGCATTCAGGACTCTGGTTACTTGGAGTTGGCAGGTTGTTTCAGGAAAGGGAAATGGTTAACTCATAACACAGACATTGAGAAAGTACAGCCCTTTAAGATTGGTTATCATGTTCGGTTCCGCGCAGGAATTTCAGAGCCCAGGTGGGGATGGAGAGATGCAAAGCCTGATTCTAGAGGCATAATCGCTGGTGTCCATGCTGATGGAGAAGTAAGGGTGGCCTTCTTTGGTGTGCCTGGGCTGTGGAGAGGTGATCCTGCAGATCTTGAGATTGAGCAAGTCTTTGAGGTTGGAGACTGGGTTAGGCTGAGGAATGATGCGGACGATTGGAAGTCGCTCAAACCAGGTAGCATTGGTGTTGTGCATGGGATTGGATACCAAGATGATGTTTGGGATGGAACCATTCATGTCGCATTTTGTGGTGAGCAGGAAAGATGGATAGGGCCTTCTAGTCAGCTTGAAGGAGTCAGCAGGTTTGTTGTTGGGCAACGTGTGCGGATCAGAGGCTGTATCCGCCAGCCAAGATTTGGGTGGTCTAATCATAGTCATTCAAGTATAGGGACCATCTCATCTATTGATGCCGATGGGAAGCTTAGAATTCATACACCAGCTGGTGCCAGGGCTTGGTTAATAGACCCAGCGGAGGTGGAAAAAGTGGAGGACGAGGAGGAAGTTTGTGTCGGAGATTGGGTGAAGGTTAAGGGCTGCATTGCAACCCCCACATATCAATGGGGTGATGTGAACCACAACAGCATAGGGGTGGTCCACCGGGCTGAGGATGGAGAGCTCTGGGTTTCTTTCTGTTTCTGTGAGAGATTATGGTTGTGCAAAGATTGGGAGGTGGAGAAGGTGAGGCCCTTTCGGCAAGGCGACAGAGTCCTGATACGACCTGGCCTTGTAACCCCACGGTGGGGATGGGGGATGGAGACATCTGCGAGTAAAGGCGAGGTTGTAGGTGTTGATGCCAACGGGAAGCTGAGGATCAAGTTTCGGTGGAGGACCCGACTTTGGATTGGGGACCCTGCTGATATCATTCTTGATGATATCCCATCATTGACGGAGGCTTCTAATGGCTTTTGTTCATAGACTTGCGGTATTCTTTTGACCCCATACCTGATTTCTTGCTCCCTTCCATTGTGCAGTATTTCAAATTTAGTAAGATATCAATCTGCAGTGGAGTTGCAAGTTGCACATAGGTATCATCGGGTAGGCATGGCGGGTTGTATTTGCATGTTATGGAGGGAAGAATGAAGAGAGGCTGAGAAACTTGAAATAGGCATGATAACCACTACCTAGGTTTTTACATGTATAATTATGCACCTGACTCCCTTTTCTCTTTCAGGGTATCATATACCAGTGTACAGGTTTGAACCTGAATATTAATTTAATTGATAGTGTTCCTGTATCTTTACTTGTTTGGCGAATGTGCTGATAGGTTTTGTAAGCTCTGGCTCAGTGTGGACTGTGGAGTGCCAAGCCGTGCCCCATGTCCAGGAAGTGACTACATCCAGCTAGTAATTACAAACCGTAGATGGTGTCGTGTGTTATCCCAAGCTGTTGCATATCTGCTGTTATGCTGTTCTGATGGTTACCAGCTAGTAATTACAAACCGTAGCGCTATGTATGTATGACAGCTTAGCAGAACTTGAGGTTTCAGTTGCCAAGAAGAAGAGAGGATAGCTTTGTTATTTTCTGTTCTGGGGAATATACCAGTATACTGGACAATATTTGTGTTCCTTTGTTGTTTTCCATACACAAATATAGTGCTTTTCAGTTCTTTCAGGATCCGCTCTGGTAAGGTCACTGTGGTACTTTTCTGGCAGAGGCCCACTGCAAGTTGGAAAAAAGGTGTTGATGGTGTGAAAACCGAACACGAGCGAGTGGGTGGATGTCGGCTATTGGATGGGTCATCGTCGGCGGGAGTAGAAATAACACGAGGGTTTATACAGGTTTAGGGGTTTGAGAGGACTGTTCTACTCCTATCGGTGAGGCTAGGGGTGGGGGGGTCTTCTCCGGGGAGCAGCTGAAGGCTTGCCAGTTTGCATGTATCATTGTAGTGCTCAAGACAGTTTAAGTTGGAAAAGAGAGATATATATGGTATTTATAGGCTTTTGGGCTTGTATCAATGACTGAAACACCCCTCATGAAGATAGCTAGTAAGTATAAGCCATAGGAAATATTTGTCTTTTCTAGGCATAAATGCCATTCTTTGATCTGTATAGTAGTTTGTCGGTTAACTATTCTCCAACACTACCCTCTGCCCTTTGGTGCTAAGGAAAGTGTCTATAGTGGTAATATTAAACCACCACGTGTGCTTATGGAGGTTGTGGAAGCAGCGTCAAGCTCGCTCGAACTTTGTATTCTAGCTATGGCAAAATCCTAGACTTAGCCAACGTTTGGGATTTAGCCAAAATGTTAGGCATCAAAGTCATGGCAAACTTTTGGGCATCCAAGTTACCGTAAAATCCCATAAGAAGGATAGATAGCTCTTGCGGTTTTGGCCAGTTGCTTACTTTCTCTCGAGCATTATGGTATGTGGCCCGGCCCAGATCACCGTCTGTCTGGTTGGCCCACCAAGCGGGGGGCCACAGGAGGGGAAAACTTATTTCCTTCTCCTGTTATCGCTGGGCGCCGCCGCCATTGCTGCTTTCTCACGCTTGCACCGCTGGCGTCGTCGCTTGCTCGCATCGGGCGCATCCACCGCTGTTACTGCTAAGGGCAGTTCCAATACTCCATATCAACTAGTTTTTATAGTATTAATAGAGCTGCCATATCAGTAAATTGGTGATATGGCAATAGAGTTATTGAGGTGAGAGAGGGAAATGATTTCTCATGCAGGAAACTAAGTCCTCCTATAGACCGATGCGCAAAGAAACTAGACAATTTGCGTTGTGACCAGAATCGTGGTTTCCATCCCCTTCCTCCTAGATCCGATGCATGTATGAAATCATTAAATTTTTCTCTACATAGAAACTATTATAGAAACTATGTATTGGAGAGACTAAGTCTAAGTGAATATTTATTACATTCTCTCTCCTCTAGAAATCACTTATGAAAACTATAGGTTAGGATTGCACTCCCGCGAACTTTTGCCGCCGTTGCTTCCTATGTTGGGCATCGACGCCAGCTCGTAGCTGAGTTGAAGGAGACGGTCTCGCAGTTCAGGGGCCGACCACGGGCGGGCGCCGGCCGTGGGCGCAGGCATCGGGACGCATGGCACTTGCAAAGGCTCGGGCGCGGCCGTAGACGCCGACCATGAGGCGCAAGACGCGGGCTACAAGCGCCAGGTGCTTCTTGGCGATTGACCACAGGGGCCGGGCGCAAGGCGCTTGCTGCAGGGTGCCATGCTACAGGGCATCGAGCGCAGGGAAGCGCACCGCACCACAGGGTGCTGGGTTGCTGGGCGTAGGGCGTCGAGCCGCCGAGCAGGGCGTCAAGCACAGGAAACCAGGCGCTGGGGATGGCGCAGGCACTGCTGTGGGCACAGGCCGCCTGATGCGTGTGCTTGAGCAGGCTGAGGGTGCCAGGCGCGGGCCACGAGCGTGGGCATTGGCCGCAGGGTATGGGCACAAGCACTGGTTGCCTTGTGCTAACACGGCTGCTTGCACGGCGCCTTGTCACATAAGTGACATGCCTTAAGCGTAGCTCAGGCTTATACGTGGTGAAGAAGTACACATCCATCACCGCCAACGTGTTGCATATGAACATCTAGCATGCCTGGAGCCACTTCTTGAATGACACACACACATTGATATTTATCCGAATAAACATTCACATGAGGGGCGAGTGCTCTGTTCAGGCACGAAGCTCAAGGGATGCATACAAGAGCATCCATGACTTAGACCCTATTTGATAGAGTTTTATATCCTAGCTTGATCTTAGATCTGAAACTTGTAAGCTAAAATAAGGTGAATTAAGTTTATATTTTTAGTCTAAAATGCAAACAAGATAACTCACCTAAACACTCGTAATATACCCACAACTCCAGCTCCACAGACCTGATAGAGTTAGGAATACCAGCTCCACCAGATCCGTGGATTTGATGGAGCTGGAGCTATATCAAACACAACCTTAGCCAAATTTTTGCTTAATGGACATGTGTACGCCCAAGGGTTAGCCAAATTTTCGCTCGATGGGCACGCGTATGCCCATGAGTTAGTGAAATTTCTGGCTTGATGTGCGCAAGCTCGAGGGGTGAAGGCTTCTTGTCGAGGACGGGTGCTAAATTGGCATATAGTTTTGCTAACTTAGCAATTATTGTGCTCAAGCACGGCAAGATGAACAGGATGGACATGCCATATGCTTGAAGCAAGGCCTAAGTGAGCGATGCACGGATACTCAAGGCCAGCTACCATGCAAGTGCTACCATGGCAAGGCTTTAGATGTCATAGCGTCTTTTTGTTGGTCGCATCACTAGCCCCCCTATCCTTGGATGTGATAGGGGAAGCATTGAGGGACAAATGAGATAATCTTTTACCACAGAACGTGGTGGTGTCCGGTCTCTTAGACCAAATATTGAAATATAACTTATGAATTAGTAGTGATTTCTCTAATTGTTAAGGGGAGTCCCTGTGAGACTAAGTCATGAAGCACATTCAATAGTTGCTCATCAGGCTAAGCCATGGAGCACATTCGAAGGGCTCCAAAGAGGCACAATCATTTTTTGGTGCTTGAAGCCCACGAGAGGCAAACTCCCTACACACCTCATGCCCCTAATAGGCAATTGTTCTTCCTTGACCTTCTCATTGGTCTGTATGTATGAATTGATTAGGGTCACGCTTAGTGCTGCACAATTGCTTTCTGTTGTGGAGGCTAGAGCTGCCTACAAGTCTACAACATAACTTGGTGAGCACCAATGGCTAAGTCCCCTCGTAAGGGGCATGTTGTGGTTTTCACAAAATATGTGGGTGTTTGAGCCCTTTTACTCCGTAGATGGGGATTGTTTCAAGGAGATCAGGAGTGCACGAGGGTGATTAACCTTTGCCAAGCAGTGAAACAATGTGAGGGGTGACCCAGAGGTCACTCGGCAAATGGCCTAGAGTCTAAGGGGGAAGAGTCTTTAGCACATCCATTAACTTGAGCTCGAGACCCTAGCTGTTGTTCGTGTCCTGGGTCCAGGAGGACATGAACTGTCTAAGTAGGGACGACGTATGCCTAGGCCACCCGAGACTTTGATAGGGGAGGCCACAAAGGCCATGTGCCCTAAACACTGCTGGGGTGAAGTCTCTTTTGAGACATTTGTTTTCTAAATAGGTGAATGGCCCTAGGGAGATGTGAGTGTGTTGAGAGATGTCTATGTCTGCAATGAGTGAGGTAAAAAGTGGTTGAGAGGTCGTTCGGTGCACAAGCTAAAGGCTAAAGGGGGACTAATCCTTAGCACATCCATCATTTGGGCACTAGGACCAAGTTGTCGTTAATACCCTAAGACTTTTGCTATGGGAGACCATGAGAGTCGTACGCCCTGTGCACCATGAGAGTGAGATGACATACAAGAAAAATGTATAGGAACCGCTATGGTGGAGATGATAGACGCCTAAGCCACATTGGACTTTTACTAGAGGAGACCACGAAGGTTGTACGCCTTGCGCACCGTGAGGATGAGATCCCATACAAGGAAAATGTATTGGAACTACCATGGTAGAGGCGACGGACATCTAAACCACTTTGGAATTTTGCTAGGGACACCACAGAGGTCATATGCCCTACGCAGCATGAGGGTGAGATCCCGTACAAGGAAAATGTATAGAAACTGCCATAGTAGAGGTGACGAACGCCCAAGCCACCTTGGATATTTGCTAGGGGAGACCACGGAGGTCGCACGCCTTGCACACTGTGAGAGTGAAATCCTATACAAGGAAAATGTATAGGAACCGCCATGGTGGAGGCGATAGATGCTTAAGCCACCGTGGACTTTTACTAGGAGAGACTACGAAGGCTGTACGCTATGCATACTGCGAGGGCGAAATTCCATATGTAGATAGATAGTCTTTAAGTACAAGCGATGGTTAATATTGTCTTTTCTAAGCATGATTGCCATTCTTTGATGTGCATGTTGCATAGTAGTTTGCTAGTTAGGTATTCTCCAACAAAGGGTTGTAGTTACACTTTGGCTCGGTAAAACTAGAGATTTTGGGATCATATTTTGTGAAAATTCTTGTAAATGGCAATAGGGACCAGACATGCTGAGCCGATCGGATAGAAAAAACGAAGAGCAATGGAGAGGTTTGTGAAGCATCGTATTAGCTGGTGCACCAAGGGCTTATTGAAACCCCGCATATAAGCCACTAGTATTGCCTCGACAGAGACAGACTTTCATAGAAGCACTAACGAAAGCTCAACAAATATGGTCCAGTAGCATGATTGCTGAACAAGAAGATGGCATACGAGCAGTAGCTAGTATCCACTGTCCAGTGTCCACAGGTAGTTGACCCTGACAGCTTCTGCCCATAGCCAGTAACTATTACTAGTATAATACAAGAACGAGATAAGATGCGATTGATCACATTAGCTACACATGTATTCTAGTGAATACTGATAGTAGCAGTATTGTATTCCTCCCAGGACATGATTGATCATAATAACTTCATACTTGCATTGAAGAAGGGAAGACAATTCAAACAACAAGGGGCCTTTGGACCATGAAAAGAAGAGACCTATTGAATCTACTGCTCACGTTCATGCAACCATGCTTCCCGGCCCTTACTTGAAACAACTGCGATTTTATTAAGACAAATAAAGTCATTAACATAAATTGACAGTCATCAAAATGGAATTAAGAAACAAAGATTAATTGCATATATTAATTATTGCAAATTTGTACAATGGAGTGAATTACATTACATAAGAATTTAATTACAACCTTAAATACAAATTACATGAATATTAATTACATTGCAAAAATAAAAATTTACAAGATTTCTAAAATCTTCTCTTGCGCCGAATTCTTCGATAGCCCTTCATGTTAGTTTAGTTTTCATCCAAGCCGTCCTCGTTATCCGATGTTGTCTTGGAAGGGATCTCGGGGTGCACCTGGAGGCTGGAGTTGATGAGCCATTACAGGTACAGAGGGCAGTTTCTTGCTTCTTTGAATTTACCTTTCATTTTAGATTTTAGGAATTGAAGCGTGGGTAGTTTATTGGTGTCGGACCTAGGAGTAACATCCCCGAATCCTCTATGTATCCTGTATTAGTCTAAAAAAAGCTAATACACATAGTAGAGATGATATCACAACATATAAAATACATTTCATTAATTTAAATATTCAACGTTTACAATACGAGTGGCTCGTAGGCCAAATAAAACATAGTAGCGGAAAACAAGGAAACAATAGTAACGCCAATAGAATTGCCACATGCAATTGATTAGGGAAGTGGCCTAGTCTTCTTGGTCCTCACCATCAAAATATAACTCCTTTAAAACAACATAATAAGTATGGGTAAGTACTAGAAGTACTATATAAGTTACATATGAAATGCAGTAATAATGTAAAGGTGACAAAAGAGGGTTATATAGTTAAATTTGGTATAAAGCATTGTATTTTTAGATATTCTAAGTAATTTTTATTTGCATAATTTTAACGAAAAATTTATTTTTAAACATCTTTAACTCCAATTGTTCTCGTGATGGAATCACTCCATTAGAAATCATTTCTTTCTGAAATCATTTTGGAATATCAAAATCTAATATGTGAATGGCTTGCTTAGCATGTTCATGACCGTGAGCATGGCAAATCGATTAGTTTTACACTATGCAGATGTTGTAAAACTTTAACCATAAGACATGATCGTCTCCTGTTACCAAAATACACACTTCCTTTGGTGTGCATCAGAGAAGATCACGACAAGGCCCCTATAATGCTCCATCCAAGTAGTCATGTCTGCTAAGGTTCCACCGTTAAAAGGGCTAAACCACCCTAGTTAGAACCTCTTCTTGCGTCGTGCGGCAGTCTAAACCAACCCCACACTCAACCTAATGGCACAACTGTCCATGGTATATCTCAAGATGGATAGCCAGGACTCTCCCATACCAAACTTGTAGAAGCACGGTAAGGCTTTATATTTAGCGAAACACAAACCAATACTTAACTAACCAGATGAGTTTTTCGACAATCCAACGACCATCAGTCAATCGTTCTCGCCTAGTCTAAACCACATTTTCAGTTTATCATAACTTTTGTAGTACTTCAAATCATCGTTTTACATTTTAACAAAACTTTGTTTGGCACAAATTCCCAAAAAGGTACTAATTTTAGTTCTAAGCATGTCTAAACTCTATAAATATTTTGATATTCATCAGATAACTTAGGGTTACCATGGCATGTGGTTATAAACAAACTAGGCATAACTAATCATTTTAGATTTGGATTAAAATTATACTTGCTAAAATTATGCATGCAATAATTTAAATTCAAAATACAATTAAAAAACTAGGATCAATATGATTAAAAAATGTAACTTGCCTTAATTGAATGATTGATGCTCAGAATCGCCGACGGGTTACTCTTTGGACTCTCCGAAATCTATACGCAAAAAATATTTAACTTCAAATAAAATACAAAACTATTATAAATAAGTAATTTAGGGTTTTATACGAATCTAGGAAGAAAAATGGATTTAATCGAAGTTTGAACGGGCTTTCGAAAGATTTAAAACATGGAAAAAGAGAGGTAAATGATTTTTCTAAATTTTGGAATTATTTTTCTAGAGGAAATCTGGATTATTGCATAGTGCTAGCGTTAGTGGCCGGATTATCCTTTTTGGCTGAATTATTTTTAAAAGGAAAAATCAACCAGTCTATGACAAGTGGGCCTTGTCCTTGTAGACCGAGTCCACAGCCCAGGCCAGTGCACCATATACCTAGTGCATGGCTTGGTAGCCTAGGCACACAAGGTCGGGGTGCGGCACATGTGTGGGACGTGGTGCAAAGCACTCAATTGGAGGCGTGAGGGAACGCCAGATGACGTTAGCGGTCGGCCATCGACGGCCATGGCAACAACGGCAGGGGCTGAAGGAGGCGCAGAGGGGAACACTGGGATGGCATGGCTAGGCAAAGCCATCAACGGTTATGGCAACAACGGTGGGGACTAGATAACGGTGGAGCACAGGGAAAAAGATGCGACGGTTGACTCGTGAAAACAATGAAATCCGGCGAGGAGAGGAGGGGAAGGAAGATGAGGGCCTTGCACAGCTTGTGACATGGTCAGCGTGGAAGAAGTAGCTCTGGGGTGATGAGGACAACGTGGGAGTGCGTCGTTGGTGTCAAGGAAGACAGTGAGGACTCGGTGTTGTTTCGGGCGTTGGGAAGAGAGGGAGAGCTCAGGAATTGGCAGCATGGAGCTTCTGAGGGAAGGGGAGTGTGATGCTCCCTTTTATAGGATGATGGGAGGGCTAGAGGCGGGGCATTGGTGGCGAAGATGGTGGCGACTAGATGGCAAGGGGCGAGAATTTGGTGTGGGATTTGAGGAAAAAATTGTCAGGGATGGGAAATGAATGTTAGGGATTCAATTTTGCGCAAAAATTTGGGAGGAAAATCGGGAAGGGATGTTGCTGGGGGAGCTTGCTTTGTGCAGCAATGGTGGTGGCTGGGTTCGGGCGTAAGGAGGAAGAAGGGGGACTAGGCTAGGACGGGGGAGAGAGGGAAAGGCTAGGGGGCCGTGAAGGAGGTGGGCCTATTGGGGGGAAAAGGAAAAAGAAAATGGACCGAGCTGAAAAATGGGAAATGGGCTTGGAAAATTAAGAGCTTTAGTTCGAGAGAAACTTTAACGATTTTAATTAGTTTTCAAATTTAAATAAATATAGAAATTTAAAAAGGCTTTTAGAAAATTACAAATAGTGATAAAAATTAGGAAAATTCAAATAAATTCCCTAAGGCATTTTGAACTTAATAAAATTATTTCCAACATGATTTGGAATTTATTTTTCTCAAATAATTATTTATTTAAATCCAAAAATAGTATAAAGCATTATATAAAATGTAGAAAATTCAGGAAAAATTAGAAAATTCTGATAAAATGTCAAAAAATCAAAAATAAATATTTAAACAATAATATAAAATTTTTAGGTTGTTAAAGTTGGTAAGTAATTATCTGAATGGAACATTGAGCCGGTGGCCATGTTGTTAGATAGGACAGAAAATAGGCGAGAACATTTAGCAACAAGGTAGTTATTTATTATTAATTGCTAGTGCTATGTACCATGATTTCTTTCTCGAATAGATAGAATTACAAATATTTTGATGTCCTCCATTCGCCCCGGACGGTGGGCTCACAATGGTGCTTGTGGTGTAAGGAAGCCGAGATGGAGCGCTTCGTCACTGGTGTGTGGAGGCACGACCCGACACAGGGTGGACAGGAGCTTTTCTTCTTCAATTTTATTCTCACTTCGCTGCTGGCTTAGATTAAGTACTACACAAGAACCAAACAAGAAAATAACTGGAGTTCTTTCAACAAAAAGTGGAACGATATGTCTTGAAAAGCGACTAATGCTATATTGCCACATCAGAGTAATATATTGTGTTGGCGACAGAATGATTCGTACACGACACCTTCTCCAATTAACTAACAAAGTTCGGACGATGAATACAAATTCGTCATTTCTTAGTCTTGCGTGGTTTTTTTATTTGTTGCAAATTTAGTCTACTTGTAAGCCTAGCTGTAAAAATAGATTTATCCTTAATCGTGAAAGCGTCGAAAGATGACACGTGTCACCTTCCACGGAACCATGCTGTGAGAGCATGGCAACTTGTAAACACAATTGCAAAAATAGTCTTGTTCTTGACCGTAGAAGCGTTAGAAAGTGACACTGCGCTCCGGCACCGTGGAAACACTTGTCGCTCCACCGTGGGAGCGCGTGCATGCTACTATGGTCGAGGTAGAGCTATTTTTACAATTACTTTTATAGAAGACCAAATTTGCAAAAAAATGTTATGATAATAAAAAAGTGATGATTAGCATACTAGGCTACAATAAGTGCACATCAATTTGCTGCCATATGTTGACATGTGCGCACAACACACACACACATATATATATGAGTTTTGCTATAAATCGACTTCAAAGCACAGATCCTCCCGTGCTCGGGCTATTTGTTTTGAATGAAAACAAATAGTAAACAAATTCAAAAAATACGAAATTTGCTTCATCTTGCTACATTTCAACAAGATGAAGAAGATGAACGGTTCGGATCAACATTTTTGTCACGGATTTCAAAAATTGGCCCGAGCACGGATGATTCAAATTTGTAGTCGACGGTAGCAAAACTCATATATATATATATATTCAGCACATACCTACAATTAAACTATCATAAAAAAGAAACTCTAGTTTAAATTTCAATTCAAACTTGTTTGAACTAGTTAGTAAACTAGTTAAACTCAACATTCTAAAAATTTCAAAAAATGACGCATACAATATACAGGAGAATGTGCCTATTTTGTATCATGGAGCCCAGACTCCATGGTGCCCCAAGTAGTTCAAACTTGTTTGAACTAGTTAAACTCAACATCCTAAAAATTTCAAAAAATGACGCATACAATACATAGGAGAATGTACCTATTTTGTATCATAGAGCCCAGACTCCATGGTGCCCCAACTAATTCTATATATATATATATATATATATATATATATATATATATATATATATATATATATATATATATATACATACATATATATATACATATATATATATCACTACTACAAAAAGACTTATATTAGACTCTCATCACTAACGGTTTTAAAAAATCGTCTGTGATGACATGTTATCATAGACGGTTTTAGCAAAAACCGTCTGTGATGTTCACCTCATCATAGACGGTTTTTGGTTAAAACCGTCTGTGATGACTCCTTTATCATCACAGACGGTTTTTGGTTAAAATCGTCTATGATGAGAGGCACATCACAGACGATTTTTGGCTAGAATCATCTGTAATAGGAGACACATCACAAATGGTTTTTTTGGCAAAAACCGTTTGTGATGAAAGGTACATCACAGACGGTTCTTTGCTAGAACCGTTTGTGATGTGCCTCTCATCAAGGGACATCACAGACGGTTCTAGCAAAAAACCATCTGTGATGTCTCTTGTTTCCTTTATTCTTGTCCCTATCGCAGTGCACTGCCCTCTGCCTCATTGTGCCCTCTGTCTCTTCTTACACCCTCGCCTCCTCTTGCGTCGCCCACTTGCCCTTGCCCTCCTTCCTTGCGCCCGCTCGCCCTTGCCTCATCCTGCCAGCCCTTGCCTTCTTCCGTCAGCCGCCCTCACCTCCTTCCTTGTGTCGTCCTAAACCCTAGCTCCCATCGGCGTCCTCCCATGAGCCCCACCCCTAAACTCTAACCCCCCATCGGCGTCCACCTGCACCCTTCTCCCGCAAGCCTCCATCTCTAAACCCTAGCCCACATCGGTTACTTCGAGAAGCTCGAGCAGATCAACGAGGGCACACACAAGTAACCACCTCATTTCCCTAATCAATTCAATACTCGTCTAATCCGATTTTATTTCCGTGGCTGCCGTTAGGCAAGTCTACATGGCTAAGGGATGGAAACTAACAAGATCGTTGCACTCAAGAAGATCCGCATGGACAAGGAGCGCGAAGGAGATCGTCACCTTGGGTACTTGTTACATTTGATGTGTTAATTAGTTATGCAGTCTTTTCATAGAGCAACAGAGGGCATGACTAGCATTTCCTAGAGCAGTAGTAGATTTAACCAAGTGTCCAATTTTACCATAACTTGGATAGCCAAAATTTAGTTAAGTGTTCAATTGTACCATCACTTGGATAGCCCAAATTTGGCTAAGTGTCCAATTTTTCCGTGACTTTGATAGCCCAAATTTAGCTGTATCCAATTTTACCATCACTTGGATAGCCAAAATTTAGCCTAGAACCGTCTGTGATGTTAATTTTAACTGACGGTTTATAAACCGTCTGTGATGACTTATTGTCATCATTGAAACTTGAGTACAGACGGTTCATAAAACTGTCTGTGATGTGGTTTGTGAACCGTCTGTGATGTACGGTTGTCCAGTAGTATACACACACACACACATACATACATGGACCTTCAGTGCCACGTATGCAATCTAATCGCAATTCTTTAGCACAAAAGGGTCAAGAGCATCCACCCAATGAAATCATTTACACATAAGTTACTTAACTGACCAGATGAGCTTAATGCTTTTATATTCAGCGAAACACAGACCGGTACTTAACTGACCAGATGAGCTTTTCGACAATCCAACGACCATCAGTCAATCATTCTCGCCCAGTCTAAACCAAATTTTCAGTTTATCATATCTTTTCGTAGAACTTCATATCATCATTTTACATTTTAATAAAACTTTGTTTGGCACAAATTCCCAAAAAGGTACTAATTTTAGTTCTAAGCATGTCTAAACTCTATAAATATTTTGATATTCATCAGATAACTTAGGGTTACCATGGCATAATATATTCAAATTTCAAATGTGGTTATAAACAAACTAGGCATAACTAATCATTTTAAATTTGGATTAAAATTATACTTGCTAAAATTATGCATGCAATAATTTAAATTCAAAATACAATTAAAAATCTAGGATCAATATGATTAAAAAATGTAACTTGCCTTAATCAAGGATTGATGATCAGAATCGTTGACGGGTTACTCTTTCGACTCTCCGAAATCTATACATAAAAAATATTTAACTTCAAATAAAATACAAAACTATTATAAATAAGTAATTTAGGGTTTTATATGAATTTAGGAAGAAAAATGGATTTAATCGAAGTTCGAATAGGCTTTCGAAAGATTTAAAACATGGAAAAAGAGAGGTAAATGATTTTTCTGAATTTTGGAATTATTTTTCTAGAGGAAATCCAGATTATTGCGTAGTGCTAACGTTAGTGACCGGATTATCCTTTTTGGCTGAATTATTTTTAAAAGGAAAATCAACCAGTCTATAACAAGTGGGCCTTGTCCTTCTGGACCGAGTCCACAGCTCAGGCTAGTGCACCGTATACCTAGTGCGTGGCTTGGCAGCCTAGGCACGCAAGGTCGGGGCTCGGCACATGTGTGGGACATGGTGCGGTGCGGCCGGGGGTTGAAGGAGGGTAGAGGGGAATGCTAGGATGACATCGGCGAGTCGGAGCCATCGACGACCATGGCAACAATGGCGGGGGCTGAAGGAGGCACCGAGGGGAACACCAGGATGGCACGGCGAGGCGAAGCCATCAACGGCTATGGCAACAACGGTGGGGGCTAGATAACAATGGAGCATAGGGAAAAAGGTGCGGCGGTTGGCTCGGGAAAATAGTGAAATCCGGCGAGGAGAGGAGGGGAACTGGGAATGGAGAGAGGGGAAGGAAGATGAGGGCCTTGCGCATCTTGTGACATGGTCAGCATGGAAGAAGTAGCTCTGGGGTGACGAGGACAACGTGGGAGTGTGTCGGGGAAGACAGTGAGGACTAGGTGTTGTTTTGGGCGTTGGGAAGAGAGGGAGAGCTCGGGAGTTGGCAACATGGAGCTTCTGAGGGAAGGGGAGCACGATGCTCCCTTTTATAGGATGATGGGAGGGCTAGAGGCGAGGCATTGGTGGCGAAGATGGTGGCGACTAGATGGCAGGGGTGAGAATTTGGTGTGGGATTTGGGGAAAAATTGTCAATGATGGGAAAGGAATGTTAGGGATTCAATTTTGCGCAAAAAATTGGGAGGAAAATCGGGGAGGGGGGGGATGTTGCTGGGGGAGCTTGCCTTGTGCAAAGAATGGCGCACTGGGTTCAAGTGAGTAGGAAGAAGGGGGACTGGGCTAGGCTGAGGGAGAGAGGGAAAGGCTAGGGGGCTATGAAGGAGGTGGGCCTATTGGGTGAAAAGGAAAAAGAAAATGGATCGAGTTGAAAAATGGGAAATGGGCTTGGAAAATTAAGAGCTTCTATTCGAGAGAAACTTTAACGATTTTAATTAGTTTTCAAATTTAAATAAATATAGAAATTTAAAGAGGCTTTTAGAAAATTACAAATAGAGATAAAAATTAGAAAATTCAAAGAAAATACCTAAGGCATTTTGAACTTAATAATTTTTTTCCCAACATGATTTAGAATTTATTTTTCTCAAATAATTATTTATTTAAATCCAAAAATAGTATAAAGCATTATATAAAATGCAAAAAATTCAGGAAAAATTAGAAAATTCTGAAAAAAATGTCAAAAAAAAAATATTTAAACAATAATATAAATTTTTTACGCTGTTACAGTTGGTAAGTAATTATCTGAATGGTGCTTACTGCTTAGGCTCCACGGGAACATTGAACCGGTGGCCATGTTGTTAGATGGGACAGAAAATAGGCGAGAACATTTAGCAGCAAGGTAGCTATTTATTATTAATTACTAGTACTGATTTATTTCTCGAATAGATAGAATTACAAATATTTTGATGTCCTCCATTCGCCCCGGACGGTGGGCTCACAACGGTGCTAGTGGTGTAAGGAAGCCGAGATGGAGCGCAGCGTCCCTGACTCACTGGTGTGTGGAGGCACGGCCCGACAGAGGGTGGACAGGAGCTTAGTCTTTAATAAGTCTAAACTGCACAATGAATCTCCCCAACAACATACTATAATCAGCACAACGATCTGGTAAGAAATGATTCATCTTCAAAGCAATGGAACAAGACCGTACAGTACAATTAAGCCTGAGCCGGGAAGCAAAGAACTCAGTAGCACACCAAGCCATCTAACGAACGGAACAAAAAGCTAAGAAGGCAGGTAAAACGAATAACACTTGCCTGGGTCCCGATAGGCTGGAGCACGCCGACTCGGCAGGCGGCAAATCAGCGGCAGGCGAGGCCGACAGACCGGACGACGAT
Source organism: Guadua angustifolia (assembly GCA_036346375.1). Lineage (NCBI taxonomy): Eukaryota > Viridiplantae > Streptophyta > Magnoliopsida > Poales > Poaceae > Guadua > Guadua angustifolia. The sequence continues at coordinate 32,817,582 of CM070509.1, read as the reverse complement.
GGGCCGGCAGGCGGCAAAGCGGCGACAGGCGAGGCCGCACGACCTACAGGGAAAGAAACCAAATGGTAAACATCAGGAGGCAGAGCGTGAAGGGAAAGCACGGAGCAAGATGGAGGCAGGAAATCTGAATGAAGAACTCGGAGGCGCCATCGGGCAAACAAAACGGACGCAGAGAGCGCGAAGCAAGAATTTGGAGGCGAACCGACAATCCAGAGGCGCGATCGCACGGGGGAAAAAAGCGGAAAAGCACGGGCGGAAGGCCGAGGACCCGGAGGCGCGATCGCACGGGGAAAAAAGCGGAAAAGCATGGACGGAAGACGACGGCGACAGGGGCTGACCGAACGCAACGGAGGGGAGAGCGCTGGGCGTCGGCGGAGCCCGCGATGACGCGGAAACAACGGGGGGAGAGCGCTGGGCGTCGGCGGAGCCCGCGATGACGCGGAGCAAACAATGCGGGCGCAGTAACCAAGAGGCGAGGCTTCCCGAAGAGGCAAGGAAGTGGACGAAACGGAATCCAGGCGCGGCTACCAGCTCTGAAACGGCGAGAACGGCAGCGTAACGGAGAGGACGGAACGCACGGACGCGAGGCCCACCGAACCAGCAGCGAAACGCGCGAAACGAAGGCCAGGGGCGGCTACCAGCTCTAAAACCGCGGGAACGGGAACGGCACGAACAGCACGGGACGCGCACGGGCACGCGTCGGCGGTCGCTCGCGAGGCAACGCGCGAAGCGCGGAGAGGCCTCCGAATCCAGGCGCTATAATATAGACTATATTCTTCAATTTTATTCTCACTTCGCTGCTGGCTTAGATTAAGTGGAGTACTACACAAGAACCAAACAAGAAAATAACTGGAGTTCTTATCAACAAAAAGTGAAAAGATATGTCTTGAAAAGCGACTAATGCTATATTGCCACATCAGATCTAGTAACTATTGTGTTGACGACAGAATGATTCGTACACGACACCTTCTCCAATTAACTAACAAAGTTCGGACGATGAATACAAATTCGTCATTTCTTAGTCTTGCGTGGAATATTTTCTTTTTGCAAATTTAGTCTACTGTAAGTTTAGCTGTAAAAATAGATTTATCCTTAATCGTGAAAGCGTCGAAAGATGACACGTGTCGCCTTCCACGGAGCCACGCTACGAGAGCATGACACAACTTGTAAACATAATTGCAAAAATAGCCCTGTTCTTGACCGTAGAAGCGTTAGAAAGTGACACTGCGCTCCGGCACCATGGAAACGCTTGCCACGCCGTGGGAGCGCGTGCACGCTACTATGGTCGGGCTAGAGCTATTTTTACAATTACTTTTATAGAAGACCAAATTTGCAAAAAAATACTATGAGAATAAAAAAGTGATGATTAGCACACTAGTAGGCTACAATAAGTGCACATCAATTTGCTGCCACATGTTTCATGCGCGCGCGTACACACACATAGAGCCGAAATAGGGCACCATGGAGCCTAGGCTCCATGATTTCAAATGTACGGATTCCAGTCAAATTCGGGTATATTTTTTAAAAAGTTTAGTTTTAGGTTGTATACCCATCTATAACAATTCAAATAAAATACTTACTTTTGAGAAACTATACTTGAATTCAAAGATTTTAATGAATTTAGATTGCATACTTTGCTTATATATATATAGGAAGCCTTGTCCATACTCTTGGGAGTACATACTCCCACCTCTAATATACCACTTAAATGAACGCTTTATACTCCTTTATCACTTTTGTTATACTCCAATGCAACATGGTTGAAAAAATTTCGTCAGAACTCTTTATTTTTTTATTACATACCTTTTTCATATGTAAAAGGAATATATAAACAAATATTGCTATAAAGGGTGGACTTTAATGAAATTTTTCGTGGAACTCACTTTAGAGTATCTTACAATTAGTATTAGAGTATACTCAAAAGGATAAAGAGGTATAATAGCATCATTTAAATGGTATACTGAAGGTGGGAGTACGTACACCCAGAAGTATGGAATCATTTTCCTATATATATATATATACACACATATACCTACAATCAAACTATCATCAAAAAAGAAAACTTTAGTTTAAATTTCAGTTCAAACTTGTTTGAACTAGTTAGTAAACTAGTTAAACTCAACATCCTAAAAATTACAAAAAAATTACGGATACAATACATAGGAGAATGTACCTATTTTGTATCATGGAGCCCAGGCTCTATGGTGCCCTAAGTAATTCTATATATATGCATACATATATATACATATATATACATGTATATGCATACATATATATACATTTATATACACGTATATATATAAATATATATATACATATATATATATATATATATATATATCTCACTACTACAAAAGAACTTATATTAGACTCCTCATCATTGACGGTTTTCAAAAACTGTCTGTGTTGACGTGTTATCACAGACGGTTTTTACAAAAAACCATCTGTGATAAGTCTCGGATTCATCACAGATCATCACAAACGATTTTTGGCTAGAACCATTTGTGATGAGAGGAACATCACAGACGGTTTTTGGCAAAAATGTTTGTGATGAAAAGCACATCACAGACAGTTCTAGCAAAAAATCGTCTGTGATATCTCTTGGTCATCACAGACGGTTTTTTATTAAAACCGTCTGTGATGAGAGGCACATCACAGACGGTTCTAGCAAAAAACCGTCTGTGATGTCCCTTGTTTCCTTTATCCTTGTCCCTATCCCAGTGTACTGCCATCTGCCACATTGTGCTCTCTGTCTCCTCTTGCACCCTCACCTCCTCTTGCGTCGCCCACTCGCCCTTGCCCTCCTTCCTTGCGCCCGCCCGCCCGCCCTTGCCTCATCTTGCCAGCCCTTGCCTCCTTCCGTCGGCCGCCTCACCTCCTTCCTTGTGTCGCCCTAAACCCTAGCCCCCATCGGCGTCCTCCCACAAGCCCCACCCCTAAACCCTAACCCTCCATTGGCGTCCACCTGCACTCTTCTCCCGCAAGCCTCCATTCCTAAACCCTAGCCCACATCAGTTGCTTCGAGAAGCTCGAGCAGATCGGCGAGGGCGCATATGGGTAACCATCTCATTTCCCTAATCAATTCAGTACTCGTCTAATCCAATTTTATTTCCACGACTGTCGTTAGGCAAGTCTACATGGTGAAAGGATGGAAATGAACGAGATCGTTGTACTCAAGAAGATCGACATGGACAAGGAGCACGAAAGAGAACGTCACCTTGGGTACTTGTTACATTTGACGTGTTAATTAGTTATACAGTCTTTTCATGTAGCAACAAAGGGCATGGCTAGTATTTCCTAAAGCAGTAGTAGATTTAGCTAAGTGTCCAATTTTACCATGACTTGAATAGCCAAAATTTAGTTAAGTGTTCAATTTTACCATCACTTGGATAGCTCAAATTTAGCTAAGTGTCCAATTTTACCGTGACTTTGATAGTTAAATTTCGGCTATCCAAGTTATGGTAAATCATGGTAAATTTGAATAATTTTACCGTGACTTTGATAGCTAAATTTCGGCTATCCAAGTTATGGTAAATCATGGTAAATTTGAATACTTATCTAAATACTTATGGTGTAGCTTGTTGTGTATATAGTTTATGGATATTTATTTCTATTCGAGTCTGCTTCTCACCAATGTGTTGACTAAAATCTTTTATTGTATTTTGTTCATTACATCTTAATATAGTGTTTTCATTACATTATACAACTTTACACAGTATCCTAAATAATAAAGCATATAGTTCTATGTTTTTATATAATCTTTTTGTTTCAGAAGGCATGATGACGAATACCCGGGATATGGGTATCCCCAGCGGCCCAGGAAAAACGGATGGGCCGCCTCGGAGCCCAAAATTCGACTAAAGGCCCCGCTTAAGGATGCCCGGTTCCCGATCAAGCCGACCCCAAAAGGCAGCCCGACCCGCGCCACAGGTCAGGCGCTCTCCAAGACACGGCTAGGACGACCGGAAGATAGCCTGACCCACGGGTCGGACCGCTCGCGAGCCCCGGACAGACTCAGGTCGTCTCCACCGGAAAACAAACGTCGGGTCATCGAGAACCGGCCTCAGTCCTGGTTACCTACTCCGCTGGTACAACACCTCAGCATGATCGCCCGAAGGCGGGAGGCCCCCTTTTCGAGGCGGCAGGTGGCCGAAGACAAGCGCCGAATTCATCGCCCGGTCACAAACAGTGGAGGGACGTGCGCCCTCCCGAGGCAACTCCCGGAGCCAGGCGCCTCGACGTCAGCCTACGACTAGTGCGCAGAGAGCAGGTACGCCATTTCCCGGTGAAGTGGAGTGCTCCGCCACTCTTCATGTCCACCAACCCGGTGCGGGGCCCGCAGCCACTCGATAGGCGTCAAATCCGAGGACCGGACGCCGAGGCTGAAGACTAGACGTAGGGCACCCCATCCTCCTTTTTTCCAGACTCCCATGTAACCTGCTTCCCCAGACTATATAAGAGGAAGCAGGACCCTCCGGAGCGGGACGGATCAATCGATAGCAACACTCAGGAGCACGGACGCTCTCACGACCCCGAACTCCTCGCACTCGCGATCACCTCAGCCTACTTCCACGCACGAGGTGCTCGAGGCCAGACCTCGGCCCTTGCTTGTAATACGGTGAAACCTCCTGCATCAGGGGCAATATACAACCACCTCACGAACTGGAGTAGGGATTTTTCAGCCCAAACCAGTATATATCTTGGACCCCCTTTGGTCTAACCATTCAGGGAGCGGGATCGCGCGGCCCCTAGACTTACAAATTTACTTGCCGGTTTACGAAACACCGACACATGACATCTAGTGTGGTAAGGGTATATCACAGACGGTTCTAGGCTAGAACTGTCTGTGATGAAGTATAAACCATATGTGATGACCTATTGTCATCGCTGACACTTGAGTACAGACGGTTCACAAAATCGTCTGTGATGTGGTTTATGGACCGTCTATGATGTGCGGTTGTCCAGTAGTGTATACACACACATACATACACGGACCTTCAATGCCACGTATGCAATCTAATCGCAATTCTTTAGCACAAAAGGGTCAAGAGCATCCACCCAATGAAATCATTTACACATAAGTTACACAACCACCGGATTTTCGTCATATCTACTACTAAAAGCCCTACTAGTGCTCGCTCAAGTGATAAAAGAGCGGATAAGATCACTAGACTGGCTTGGGGGACTTGGGACCCAGGTGATTGAATGTTTGAATGCTGCTGTCACTACATTTTTTTTTCTCACGGTGGTTGGTTAGACTGCTCTTAGTGCAAATAACTCAACCAACCAAATATGCAACTCGTGTCATAACAAAAATAGAGTCAATGCTTGGCGCACTAAATATATTACTGATTAGTAAACAGTAGATATGCACATTTCGAAAAGAGGCGTTGTACTTGAAAATCTCTAGTTTAGTTCTATACATACAATCTGATTTGTGGTTTAATTTGATAGCAATTATGACAGTAGTTGAGACTAGATTATAGAGAATTTGATTATTAGTTAGTACGTAGGTCGGTATCTCTGCTGTAAGGAGAGAGAGAAGTAGAGGCTACCAACCGCATTTTCTAATTCGAAGGAGAGGGCCATGCAAGCACGGGTGGCTAGAAGAAAGAACCAGCTATACGTAACAATTAAACCAGGTTTGTTGTCACGCGAATCCTATTCATGCAAAATATTCATGACGCATTTATATGCATGGGTTAAGTATATATCGTCCGTGTGCTTTTCTGTACTTAGGTTCTGTTTCGAACATGAAAATTGTCCGTAAACCCTGAACGATTCGTACCAAATTCATGTGAAATTCATAAGCCCGTCGATCCAACGACTCACGTGCTCACGACGCCGATAGTAGCAGAGCAACTGTTTTCCTTGCTTACCGCGTAGATGCGGTGGCCCCTGCGCGTTTTGTTAATTGCTTGCAAGCTGCCCGTGGCTGCTACTAATTGTCATCCGACAAAACTTGAGGTGCAAATATTTAAAGCTCCTTCTTTTGTACGGATCAAAGTGCAAATATATATGTGGCCTTGAGCCCTTTTAATACGGCGAGAACTAGCACCAGACGTCTGATCTCAGCAGGTTTTATCAGACGTTTGGTGCAATATTTTTTTAATGTCTGCAATATTTTTTTTCTGCGTGCACATTTTTACTGTTATCGAAGAAAAATATTTCACGCGTAGGAAAAAATGTTTCACACGTAGGAAAAAAATGTTGCAGCGATCCGAATCGACATTTCTACTGGTATCGAAGGAAAATGTTTCATACGTAGGAAAAAATATTTCATAAGTAGAAAAAAAATGTTGCAGCGTCCAGAAAAATCGGATGTCTGGCTTCTAGCAATTCCGTTTTAATATCCTTTACACTTTGGTGCCTACGGTACACAAAATACTAGTATGCTACTAGCATTAGGCAGCTGTGCCATTCAACGGGGCATACATGGTCGGTAGCTTATGTGTATCATTCTAAGGCCCTGTTTGTTTTAGCTGGGGATTGTAGAAAGCAATTTTAAAAGTTGAAAAGGCAACAAACAACAAACTTTTAATCTAGATTGTAACAATCTAGAGGCCAGATTGTAGCAATCCTACAATCTACTCTTCCTCAACTTTCCTAACTTTTTTTTTGCAAAAGGCCACAATACACATCCAACTTCAACCAAAATTACCCACCATTGCCCCCCAGCTTTCACGGCCGAGCCCGCATCTGTTCACACCTTCACATCCAAGCACAAAGTGCGTCGGTTCACATCTTCACATCCAAGTACAAAAAAATCTCCAACCCTAGCCGCCACGGTGCCCTCCATCCTCGGCGCGCTGGCCCGACGCGACACCCTATTTCCGGAGCGACCAGGCCCGGCGTCGCCGATCGCCGGCGCAGCAGCCTCCTTCCTCGACGGCGCTGGCGCCATCCATCCCGGCCAGGCGGCCTCCTTCCCAACGGTGCGGGCGCCTACTCCCTCCTGGCGCTTGGTAGCAAGCCTGCCCTCGTTCCCTAGCGGTCGGACGCAGACACCCGTGGCGACCTCAATCCCCGGCAAGACACCGGCTCCCTCCCCGGCGATGTGTAGGAAAATATTTTGTATGGACAAGAGTTCGAGCTTGTATGAATGATATATTTTTTGCGATTAAATTATGCATTTCCGTATTTTATAAATAAGCTACAAGTGGGAAAAAAATGAAAATAAGACAACAAAACAGGTCGAGTGTACTATAGACTTTTGTCAAGTAGAAACAACAATCCAAACACACTATAATCTGGGTTACCAAACAGCCATGAGCTTTTTAACCTCCAGCTTTTTAACAATCCAGTTTTTACAATCTAGTTTTTAAAAGCTGCTTTCTACAATTCCCAGCTGAAATAAATAGGGCCTAATATGAAGTAGCGGAGTTAGGATATTTCGGGAGCTTGCGCAAGTCTAAGTGTCTAACTAGTCAAGAGTTTGCTTATAAAGATGTGGGCAACGTATCCTGTGCACACATGCCCTCCCGTGTACACACCGTGCACACCAACTAAAAAAAGTCGTGAAAAATTCTGAAAAAAATTGTAGATATACTTCATAGATTACTCTACCTATGTATGAAGTTTCAAAATCAAATTCATTTTATATCAAGAGTTACAAAAAAGAGAAAATTCTGACAAGTTTTAAGAATTTAAACTTGTCAGAATTTTCTCTTTTTTATAACTCTTGATATATAATGAATTTGAATCTACAATTTTATACATAGGTAGAGTAATCTATGAAGTACATCTACAATTTTTTTCAGAATTTTTCACGATTTTTTTTAGTTAGTGTGCACGGTGTGTACACGGAAGGGCCTGTGTGCACAGGATACGTTGCCAAAGATGTGATTTTCATGATGTCTAACAGCGGCTGGGCTGTACCGTGCAACCACCTTATTTCCTGCCCGAGAGGTGGCTCCACCCTCGCTAATCTACTACATTGGGAGGCAAACGTGCAAGCACAATGTAACATGCTGGCGATTGGACACAAGAGTTTGTTAATGCAACCACAAGCATATGATCAGCGATTCCTAACAACCTGGGCCATCCCCAAACCGACCCTTGGTTGATTTAATTGAAAATTTGATCTGTTGTTGATAGTCACTTGAGAGGTTTCTCTTTCTTTTATCTTTTAATTTGTTAATCCTTTTCCTATATTCCTGAGATGATCAGGGCACATGCACAAGTGAATGATGGAGTACCTTGTACAGCAATCAAATGCACTGGAGCATCCAACGAGTATGATTCTCAGGTTTGACGACCAGAATTAAAACACACTGTACAGAGTTTTCCATGTTTCTTCTGTCTGTCATTGCACGGTCAGGACAGGTGTGGCTTGTTGCCTGCTCCCACCTAATTGTACGATGCTGTGCAGGTGCGTTTATACTTCATTGTGGGTGTGTACGGGTGCGCGGTTCCTTTTCCGAAAATCTATTTTTTTTAGGCTAAAAATAGTTATAGTTTTTTTTACAAGAGGTTGTTCGATTAATAGCTAATTTTTCTTAGTAATAAACTATAAAAAGTAGATTAGTTCAGTTTTTAACTTTTAACTTTTGTCTATAATTATATATAGCTTCTAGCCTATGCTAAAAGTCGTTTCAAAAGCTGTGTTGTTTAAGAGAGGGGAGGAGGGCTTACTAACTTTTAAAAGTTGAAACTGACTTAAAACCTCCTAAACAGGATCTACATATACTATGGCTCCATGCTAAGTTAATTCTAAGCACTTAGGTCCTGTTTGGCAAAACTCCACATCTCAGTTTTATTTCAGATCTGGAGCTTGTAGACTAAAATAAAGTGAATTAAATTTATATTTTTAATCTAAAATGCATACAAGATGACCTACCTAAACACTCTTACTGTATCCATAACTCTAACTCCATAAATTTATAGAGTTAGAAATATCCTGTTCCACCAATCTCATAAGTTTTAGTGGAATTAGAGCTGTGTCAAACACCCTTTTACTTAGCAAAAGAATTACACAGGAAACAACTTGATTTCTACGGAATAAGATGAAATTCCCGAGTTCCGAAGGGACCTAATTTTTTGGTTTGAGGCATGCACGCGGTTTAAATTTATTGTCCTTTCTATAAATCCCGATTTTTTTTACCTTTTTGTTTTGACTATCCGTCGGCACAAAACAACAGATGTAACTTATAAGTGCATGGGAAATTAGCTCACCAACAATGTAAAAGGAGCGAATTTAGAGAAACTAGTCAAGTCACATTATACCTTTACTTATATTTCTACATCCATTCTAATTATGTTTAGAATTTGGATATTCATGTTTTAATCGATATGTCTTTTACATGATAATGGATTATGTATAAGCACAACGTTTGAAGGATATTATTACTCCTTTCGGTCACAAATTCTTCTTATATTGTGGGAAGAGTACAACTAAACTTTTTATGTGTGATAAATATATAATATCTTTTTGAATATTTTTGTTCGATATGGATACTATGCCTCGTAGTTTCATCACTTCCTCGTTGCACACTGCTGGTCCAATGCGTCGAGGCACGATGCACGTCTTTTCTATATTTCTCTTTGCATTTCCATATTGTTTCTACATGAGAACATCTGTTCCTCGAAGCTAAGAAAATATGTTCTACCTCACTGATTCTTCTCATGACACTTAAATCATTCATAATCCATATGACAAATCATAGAACAGATATCGAAAAAATTGATTGGAAGTAAGAGAGAAGATAAAATGAAAATAAGAACTTACCACAAAATGTTGCATTCGTATGGCTTGGTATAATTGATCCGGTCAATTAATCCATATAATAAATCACGGGACATTTATTGGGAAAAAAACAAATGGGACTGCTTTAATACACCTCATCTAAAAAAGTTGATGAATTTTAAAGCAAAATTGTTAGTTTAATGTGGCGGTAGTTCTGTACTTTTTCTTGACACAGAGAGCAAGAAGATATTGAAAATAACTAGATTATCTCTAATTATTATCAGTAAGCACTATATTTAATACATGTATATAGAGAATATAAAGTAAAAATGGATATTTATTAGGAGTACGTATATAGGGAACATTACACTGATTTTACATTGGCATATGAAATATGCTCTATATCTCTGTAGACATGATCATTAAAAATACACCTTATAAACTTGAATGGATGGAGTAATTAATACTCTCTCCATTCATGAATATATATCATTCTAGGTGCACTTCCACTAAGATACATCTAGAAAAGATTTCATTACTCCTTTTTACTACTATATGCTTGGATGATGCGTCTTACCACTAGTTCATGGCACACTTGTTGATACCTACCAAGACTACTAGTTTGGCTCTTGAAATGATACATTTCAATACCGGTCCATACTGGCGTGCCATTTTAGGTTTAATATAATAATATATATTTATAAGTATACATATATTTAATTATATGTATAACAAATTTCATTTATAATATTACTTTAAATATATAGTATCGCTATCAAATATAACATATAGTTTAATAGACTATGTTATCAATTCCATTGGTATGATTGGTATTGACCGTATCGAAGCGATATGGCCAGTATTGACTGGTATCGAAACCAGTACGGTACATAGGGCTATTTTGTACTGGTTTAAATGCTGAAGTGGTACATATCGACCATACTGGCTGATACCGATATGGCATTGATAACTATGGTTCATGGTAGTAAATAACATTGGGAATAGCTAATGACGAGGAGTATAAAAGGAAAAAAGGTAAAAAAAAATCATATCAAAATTGTAGAATAATATGTATTTAGAAATAAAATTTGAAAGCGAGAATGACGTGCATTTGAGAACGGAGTCAGCATGATCAGTTGCATGTATATCTACGCTATCAGCAATAAATGATAGTAGATAGTATAGCGCGCTACGCCGCGCCGCGCAAATCTCACTCCGGAGTTTTTTGTTGCAAAAATGGTAAAAGGACTTAAATGTAATTTTAAATATTTCAAGCTTAAAGAATCGGCGCCTGTGTCAAATTTGCGAAACCACTGGTTTTTTTGCAAAATACCCGGACCTAAATATAATTTTAATTCTTTAATTTGGGTTTAAAGAACTGACGCCCGGGAGGACCTAAACGTAATTTTAATCTTCCTGGTTTAAAGAATCAACGCCCGTGTTGATTTTGCGGAACCACGGGATTTTTTCGCAACATAACCGAACCTAAACGTAATTTTAAATCTTTTGGGTTTAAAGAACCGGCGCCCGAGTTGAATTTGCAGAACTACGGGTCCTTTTTGCAAAATAACCGGTGCTAGGGATTTTAACTGAACCTAAACGTAATTTTAAATTTTTCGAGTTTAAAGAACCGGCGTCCGAGTTGAATTTGCAAAACTACGAGATCTTTTTGCAAAATAACAGGTGAAAAAGCTTATTTGCGATTTCCGATTTTCTAGAGAGTTTTTTCGCAAAAAAATATATACTTGAGACCTAGGCATAAGATATATAATATTTACTGACTGGTAGTTGGTTCGTGTGGGTTTGCTCCGTGTCGTTATTAATCATGGAGGTTGCGTCTAATAGCCTGCTAGGGTCGGCCGGGTGCGATGTACTGCTCACTCTCCATCGAGCGCACACCATTCGAGAGGTCGTTCATGGAGGTCATTGAATTGAATAAAGAAAGATCGGATAGAAGTACAAAACGGTGAAGAGGAATCAAATAAGCGATGATGATTATCTTGGATTTGGGTTTAGGATCCCTGCCGGTAGCCCAATCCATGCGCTAGTGGATGGCACGTGTCCTTTTCCTATTGCATTTTTTCCTTGAGCAAAGATTATCCCTTCTTTTAGTTTTCAAATTTTAAAGTAAAATATATCTCTAAGCAGTAACATGAAATCCAATGACATTATAGTTCACTTTTAATCAGCGTCCATCGAGTTAAGGGCCCAATGTTTGTCTTTTTTGTGAGAAATATTGCTCTCTTCTTTTCAATAAGATCTAATGGACACTGTAGTTTAACTTTAATGTTAAGATCCACTAACAAAGGACGAGATGTTTTGCTTTTCTGCGAATTTTTTCTTTCATATTTCTCTTTTTCAATAAGATCCAATGACAGCTATAGTTCCAACTTTAATTAGAGTCTACTCAATTCAGATCACATGTTTTGCTTTTTTTATAAAAATTCTCTAACATATTATATTTTCCATAGCGATTGTAAAACACTATCGTGAGTTTTTATTATATAATAGATTACATTGCAAAGGAGCTCGACTTCGAAATGACATCGCAAATGTGCGAGTTTTTTTGAAAATTGGCAGAGCTCGACAATGCAAGATAGAAGAGAACAACAGACGAGCGACAAAACGCACACACGCATTCCCACCCACCCACCCACCCACGACGCGACGCTCGCCGCAACGCTGCTCGCCTCATGCGCTAACTGCGGAGCCGAGGCTCGAACGCAGCCGGGCGAGTCGAGCGCCGCTCGAACTCACCAACGCACCCGAGGCGCGTTCGCAAAAATGTGCGAGTTTAACTGGTCTATTGTTGGTGTGTCTGATTGGATACATGTATGTCTTTTATTTCATTTCACCGTATCTACGTCGATCTTGTGAACTGTGATATCGCTTCTAGCATTGCACGTGTACGATGTCCATTGTCCAACAATTTTAGAACAAGGATATCTCAATTTATTGCTTCAGAAGGATGAGATTCCAACAAAGTCACCTACTGTATAAAATAGACTTTATATTATCTCTGTGGGTACTTAGTCTATCTATTGATTTAGCACCAAGAGATATTAAAAATAAAGATAGATGTATCAAGAGATTAATTTGATGTTATCTTTCAAAGATGATCAAAAACCTCTAGTAGAATGTTTCGAATATGTTATTTCTCATAGCTTTTTTAGGCGAAATGGAAGCTTTTCCAGCGCCGAGCAGTTGGACATGAACAAAGCATACGACGTTTCGGCGTGGTTGCCCAGCGACACCGGTGGGACGTCGTCGACGGTGAGAGAGTCATTGGCATACCCCTTGGAGATAAAAGGTTGATCCAGCTGAACGTCGAGAGAGAGGAACGACGCGGCGGCGCACGGCGTGGCGGGCGTCTCGGCGCTGGTGTTTTCTGGTTCACCTTCACGGGCTTTGGCATCATAGCTGGTGAAGTCAGTGATGGCTAGGTACGCCAGAGGCATGGAGACGAGTAGTCCGGTAAAGACGAGAGGGTCATCTGGGAAGAGCAGTGAACCGTCGGCGCAGCGGACCACCGCCGAAGCGGAGAAAAGCGTGGCGCCGAGGGCGATGGCGATCCAGAAGACGCGGAGGTGTAAAGGCTGGATGGCGGCGGTGGCCCCTTTCTTTGAGACGACTGACCACGCGGCCATGGCATGCACGATGAAGTGAGCGACGAGGAAGGCGGATTCCACAGCGTACTGCGGGCATAGCGAGAGAAAGAGGAATACAAGCTGGTAATATAAATTGCAAAAATGATAAATAATATATTTGGTTTTAATTCATACAGGAGAAAAAACCATAAAAACTTTTGTAATCGGGAGAAATAGATGTTTGATCTTGTAGCATAATTTTCTTTTATTACTTGACCTTTATGTTTCGTTACCAATTTTATTTTTCGTAGCAACGCACGGGTATTGATCTAGTTGACTTAGAATCAGGAATACAATCGTAGACTCTTGCATGAAGGATGGTGCGTCGGAGGAACACGTGCAGTCCCTCAAATTACAAGATACCTGCTTCGCACACAACTGAGCAACAGAGTTGCTATTCCTGCTAATGAAACGGCATTGGAAAGAAAAAAAAAACCTGCTAAGCTCTCTCGGCTAAAATCAACGAGATATCTGCTCTGTGGCTCTCAGGTTTCTCCAGAAATTCAACAATCACTTGACTATCTTTTTCAACGATTAGATGTTGAACTCCCATTTGTAACACCAGTTTCAGCTCATCCCGGCCGGCAAAAGCTTCCATCATCAGAGCGTTCATAGCAAAAGAATACCAGACAGCTGCCGCCCGGCAAAATTGCCCTATGTTCATTCCGAACAATTGATCCAAGCTAGCAGTTACGCGGTATAGCGTTTCCCAGAAACCTGATCGTTGGTCTCCCGTGTAGGTCATCAAAGCTAGCATCGGATTGAAGACATTGTTCTCCCTCACGTCCGTTGCATGATGGGCGAAGGAACGAATAGCTTGGGTGGTACCAAGTACCAGAGGAAGTAGAGAGCGCTAGAAGAAGACGAGGTCGGTTTTTCATCGCATCATTTCGTGTACAAGGACATCTCCCTTATGAAGGCATGTTAAGCCAAAACTGTCTCACGAGATGTTAGATCAAATCGTCATAACTCCAAGAACCCCCCTCCCAATCTTGGATCGCGGGTGAATGGACTAATCGCACGAGAACACATGTCTCGCTAAGTCCACGGCTCCATGTCGATAGTCGAGGTGTAAGATGATGTGGCATAGTCGGTAAACGTAGCAAAAGATTAAATACATTTAGCACGTCACGATCGCAGTCGCATATCGTCACAAGTCACGCGATAAACACATGAAATATATGATGCATGCGTGGGTGTGTACATAGTCAACTAAGTATACCTCTAGCATTGTCATCAACTCATACTAGAGCCCATATAAGAACTTCATCTATAAGTTGATTTCCCACTGCCTAACTAAGCAATATGGAACTAAAGTCACACACTCAACTCAACATCTATTTGACTTCTTACAGTGAATTAATTCTGAAATTAACTCCTACAGAACTCACCATCAACGTTGCACTTGAACCAATCAGTGTAGTTGAACAGTCAAGAGATGCTAGATCCGGCATAACTATGTCTGTAATCGTACCCACCCTGATCCCCTCCATAGGGTATTGAACCGTACCCACTATGCTCAGTTGGGAAACCCAAATGGCTGAAAGATTGGCTGTTACACTATGATCCCGCATCATTCTGTGGCTGTGCCGCCTGTCGTCCACCCCCACCACTCGACGTGCCATTCCCCTTACTACGGGTCTTCCTCTGTGAGCCCCTCCTCGAGGGGCTAACCCCTGTTGTGATCCTGACGGCGATTGTGGCTGTGAACGAGGCGCATAGTATACCGGCCAATTTCTGTCCCATCATCGCTGGAGGGTCTGTCTTTGTCGCTAAGCTACTACTGAGGCACTGCTCATTATCAGCAGATGTATTCGTCTCATCATCACTGCTGATATCAGACTCATCATGAGTTAGATTTTTGTATTTTCCCTTAGGAGGCTGGCTACCCGATAACTTCTCCAATCCACGTAAAACTCCTGCCAGTATGTCGTCGTCTACGACATCGTTGGCGTGCTTTCTGAGAGACTCTTCTCACATCTGACCAATTTTAAGTAATATTAACACTATTGTGAGGTTTCAACATAGAAGATTCAGATGTGGAATAGAAAACAATTACTTTAGTTATCTGTGGCCTTGTTCATCTCTTCCGACAGAATGGAGTCTACCACGAATCTCGCTGGGAGAGGTGGGTCGATCCCACTGTCCTCGTTCAGTAGGGACTCTTCACCAGATTTGAACGAGTCGAACCACTCTGCAATATGGCCACTACCAGGCTGCATCGCACCCTCAATGAGGTGATCGAGTGGGTCTTCGTCCTGAGCCTCACGGGTGGATTCATAGTTCCGCAGGCGAAGTCGTAAGTTGTAGTGCACGAACACAAGTTGCTACAGCTTCGCATAACTTAATCGGTTTCTGAGTTGCGTGTGCACTAAAGTAAATATACTCCAATTGCGCTCGCAACCACTCGACGATGAGTACTGCAACACCAATCGCAAGGCATACTTCTGCAGAGCTGACGTCTCATTCCCAAACACCATCCACCATTGAGCTGCAGGCAATATGACCATCTTGAGATGTTCCTATTCGGTACGGTACTCTATGGCCAAGGTGGCCCAGTCGTCGTAAGCCTCCTCCTGAAGGAGGCGCAGTTCCTCCTTCTCCCGATATTCATGGAGGTCAACGAGCATGGTCTGCCTAATTACTTTAGGCATGCTTTGGTAGGCATTCACATCGCCGACACGGCCAGCCAGATATTCCTTCAAACAGGTCACCCCTCCACTCTTTATGACATGCCTGTAGTAGCTATACTTTGACCCAGCCAGTTCGACACGCTCCCCATACTCCCATACGGTCCCTGCACGATCGGCCATCCTGAGAAACTGCAAAGAAACCAAAAAAAGTGTAGTAAAGCATGAAGTGGTAGTACACTGCTTTAAGGTATGATTAGGCAATGTGCATTAATTGAGATACCTAGTTTTTTTTTCTGAAAACATTGCTTGCCATAGATAAAGTATTCTTAATTCTGGACACTTCGTAGAAAAAATAATGATTAGGTGCATGCAATGAGAGTTCATTGTACATATGGAATCATAATTCATTTTTTAAAGAATATGTCACTACTATTTGTTTATTAGTGAAGAAGCTCTGATGCATACATGTCTGTACTTGTTCTTCAATATGATGCATGTATGTCTATACTTAATCTACAACACGAGAAGAGACTATACAATGACAAGATTCTACATATCATCCTTGTTCATGGTATTATCAAGAGAACAATGCATCTAACTGCCAATGAATTGAACAAGAAGGAAAAAACAGAACAAAAAAATTTTACCTCGATTTGTTGCTATCCGGGCGAAATCTCGGTGCTTGCAACTGAGATCTCAGTGCTTATGGTCGAGATTTGCCCTTCTCCAGCTGGAGATGGCTTCAAAACTACCAGAGTTGGCCGGATTTCTCCTGGAGATGGCCGGCGACAGGGAGGGGAAACTTGCCCAGTCTCTGGTTGATCTGGTTGAGTGAGTGAGAGAGTGAATGATTGAGTATATGTTAAAGACAGTGCAAATGATTTATATAAATGGATTAATTCCTGAGTGGTATTATGCAACAGAAGCTGTAGCCTAGTGGTGAGGTCTCAATCATTCCATCAGGAGGTCTCAGGTTCAAATCACAAGTTTGGCACTTTGTTTGCAAGTTTTTTTTCCATAGTTTTGAGTTGAGAATGCAAAATTATGAAAATTTTGTGGATACTCGTGAAGCATTTATTGTGTTCTCATAAAATTTTTACATCATGATGAAACCTAACGAATTTCCAAAAAATCTGAAGACGGTACTTCACAGTTTTCGGACTTCAGAACGCACGCTTACATCATTTACAATTTTTAAATGAGTAACCAAACAGGTTTAATTTTTTTAAAACTTTTACACAAGGGTTTTGATGTAGTTATTAAGCTATAATTAAAATTTTAGATCATGATCAAACTCAAAAAAAATTATAAAATACCGACACTGTTACTTCCTCATTTAAGCTCATTCTGTTTTTTATTTTTTAAATATAATAGTTTAAATTAAAATATTTTATAAAATTTTGCGTATGATTCTATGGTTCTTAATATGGTACCATAAAATTTTCATAATATGAAAAGGCTTCTATAATTTTATAAAAATTCAATAGTGTTTCTGCCGAAATTTAAAAAAGGTCTAAAAAATGCCTTTTGGACAAATTATCATGGAAGATCACTTCACCAAGGGTTCTTGACCTGATTCTGGTCAAATCCAGGCTTCAAATTGTAAATTCTGGACCACAATGCGGAGATATCGGGTGAAATGGGCGAGATCTCACCGAGAAAAACGAGATTACTGTAGTAATTCAATTTTTTTGAATTTTTCAATCCGACCGGCATTCCTACAAACCGTCATAGTCCGAAAACCGATATCTTGATGAAATCTCGCGAAATTTCGGCGAGATTTTATCCTAGATTCCAACCAGTTCCTTCATGTAACACCAGAATTGCCTTGGAAAAGTGCACTCAACCAAAGCATGTAGAATCGTTTCCTACTCAGCACCAAAAACTTTACAATTTGCTAACTGATCAATGTGCCTTCGATGTAGCACCTGCCGAGCATGAAGATAGCCATGCAGTAGTACCCTCCACCGAAAAACAATCACTTTCGGAGGAACTTGTAATTTCCAAACTTTATGACAGACTCCTAGCGAATAACCACCGGCCACATTATTGTGCATTTCTACACGCCTTCGATCCTTCATCAAAACTCAAAAGATTATAAGCCGATCTGACCAAGTACATACCATGACGTTCATGTGCCCATGCCCAGAAATCCTCTTGCAATCTTCCCACAGGTATACGAATGATAACCTCTACATCGGGCGAAAGTACACATTCCGAATTAAGGGCTGTCATCCCATTCCCAAGAAGTGACGTGCGCATTAGAAAAATAGAGAGGATGCTCAGTATTTACCACGCTTTCTTACATACATCGGAGTGGTGTCTTGAAGACTATTGAAAAAGACTGTGGAGCTAAGAGGTGATAAGGGCACGATAATCGGAGCCAGTGCTTTAGCCCTTTCACGCCTCCTCCATGCATGCGCCACTGTTCCCAAGTACCCTCATCCATAATTAGCTCTGACTCTTTCTCCACCTGAGCTCCATCTACTGGGGTTGGATCGGGTTTATGTGCAGTCATAGTGGGACTGCAACTTAAGCAGTCCACTACTGGCTATCAGATCTGGATCTAAGGGTTTATGTTCATCCTACATTGTTTATAGTACTGTTCATTGCTATAGCAGAGACACTATTGCAGACAATCCAAACCGTTCACCGAGAAAATAGGTGGCCATAATCGAGCAGTAACACATCCCACGATCAAGGTGAACACTTGAGACACAAACCCCAGTTTTCAAAGAATACCTAGCTTCCAAGTAATTCCACTTCACCTTGTCGTATCCCTTAGCCATATTCAACTTCACCGTGCAAACTCCATTCTTCCCCTTCTTTCTCTTAAGATATCGTATACATTCAAAGACAGTAAGAGCATTATCTGTTCTAAGTCTTCCAGGAACAATGGCACTCTGCTCTTTAGATGTGATTTCAACCAGAAATTTCCGCAAGCGATTGGCCATCACCTTAGAGCAGAGCTTGTACAGCACATTACGGGTGTGTTTGGTAGAGCTCTAGCTCCACTAGATCCATAGATCTGGTAGAGCTCCAGCTCCATTAGATCTATGGATCTGATGGAAATGGGTATTCTAAGGCTTCACGGATCCGTGGAGCTGAGTTGTGAGCAAATTAAGAGTGTTTAGATGAATCACCTTGTTTACATTTTGAACCAAAAATATAAACTTAATTCATTTTATTTTAATCTATAAGTTTCAGATATCAGATAAAGCTAACATCTAGAGCTCTACTAAATAGGCTCTACATAAAGAGATGGGAAGGAATTGAGCCAAATCTTGAGGATGCTTCGCCTTCGGGATCAGGAAAAGTACTGTTTAGGAAATGGAAGCCTTTAGGCAGTTAATTTGGGTACTTTTATTAATGGAGTACTTCTTTGTAACATGTACTTAGAATCTTTGGACTGTTTACATTTTGATTGTATAATTTGTTTTATCCGTCCTTTAATGTATTGGTATTAATCTATTTCACTGGGCACTGTTTCAATGGAGTTGGTGTGCATGCACCGGCCTATGGTACTAAATATGCACATACATTACTAACAAAAAAAAGTTGCTTGGCCTATAAAAAAACCTTGGCAACTTTTTTAGTATATTCTTGTATATAGTTACCTCATTTATTTGCAGGGTACTCCTACTTTAAAGCCCACGATGTATCGAAAATCGTTTGAAAATGAGAGAAACCCAGCATCTCAGGGGAAACTAGCAAGTAGCAACACCTTGGCATCCAAAGGTATAGGTATATTGAATCATACATTTCCTTCCTAATACTCCCTCCATTTATTTTTATAAGGCCTATTTTTTGAATGGTCTTATTTATAAATATAAGACTTGTATGTAGATTTAATGAGTTCTTTCCTTCTATACCCCTATTTATTTTTTCTCGTCCATATGCATTTATTCATTACCACCCACATAAAGTATATCTTCTATCTTTCAAGACAATTAAGTGGGGGCATCTAAGTCATTTTTTCTCGTATCTTTCTCAATTTTAACATAACCTTAATCCTTGTACAAAGTTAAAATACGCCTTATAAAAATAAACGGAAGGAGTAGCACACCCTCTTGGAAGCCGACACTGAATTGCTGAAATGATCCTATCAATTATCGTATAAGTGCGGCACGCACAGTGGGCACCACCTGATTAAGGAGTTCCACTTAACCAATTATTGTGTCCGGGGCCCTCTATGCATGTCGGCATGAATCTGCATCTACACTTTTACAAAATCCAGGGGCTCATGAACGCAGTCGGCAGTCATGTGTTAGGCTCCCATGCCACAACCATTAAGAACCGAATGTAGTACGTTGATGTTAGGAAACGGATAGGCTACTTTAGTGAAAAATTAAAATTTTTGTATCGTGTAATTAAAAGATTACTGTAAGTTATAAATAACAGAATTATCACTAGACGCACAAATCTGTAGCGGAAGTAGAGTCGATGTAGCGCGGTGGTGCAGATGTAGTCCTACTAACCTCGCGCCTCCTCCAACAGCTTCTTGTGAGCGTCGCTGGTTGTAGGTCGTCCTAGCGTTGAAGCTTCGCAGCAACGCCTCCAAGGTATCCACACGTACAGGGTAGAAACACAACGTGCCGAAGTGCTAGCGCCGGTTGCGCGATTCTGGGCGGAGAAGGGTGTCGGCTAGGGTTTTAGAAATTCTAAATTCCTATTGTTTCTTTTCGTATATTTATATCTCATCAAAACCACCACATCCTCCCTTTATATAGACGTTCATAACGAATTTCAACCCTTGAAGCCCATTAGGAACTCTAAGCACATTACAACTCAGATTTCTATTTGAATTAGTTACAATCCCTTAAGTGTGCGATCCTATAGGTTCACATACACTCGGACATGGTTAGAGTACCCTATCGATCATTGAGTACTCTTACTCGACCATCGGTACTTCTACTCGATCATCGAGCATTCAACCAATAGTCGATAGCGGTCCCTAGCAGGATTTACCGACTCCCGAGTATATGTAAAGATCGGACGAACCTCAACAATATCTTATATGTATTTTCTTTTGCCTCACAATATCGGCCAAACCTAAGATGAGTTGTTGTCATCCTTGTTTGGATAGTTTGACCACTCTTTCTCGATATCATGACTCGGATTCCCCGAATGCATCGAGTTAACTCTTTAATTCGATGACTTGAGTAACTCTTTACTCGTGTAGTATGGCTATGTATTTTCCGGAATCCGGCCATTCGAGAGGTCTAGAGATATCTCTCCCGTTGTATAGAGGGGCAAATACTATCTTGATCGACCATGCCTCGTAGCATGTTTCATGACAAATCCGAAAGTCATCTTTATAATTACCCAGTTACGAAGTAGTGTTTGACAACCCTAAAGTAAGCCATTACACATCTTGAGAACATGCGACAATCTCAAGTCAAAGGATATAGCATACACATCGTATATGAGACTAACTGATGATATGAAAGAATACAACGTTCTCGCTGTATCTCATAGTGGGTCGATATCCAACATCATATTCTCTAACATATATCCATATTATTGGTTTGATATCTTCATATCTATGACTTGTAAAACGTGGCCATCGATTAGTACATATCCTAGTCTACTCATATGTGTCCTCATATGATTGTCGACTAGAGACCATTTTTAGAACGAATATCATAAAGATGAATATAGAGTTTCATAAACAAATTACGTACTTGTTAAACAATATCCATAATATTATTCAAAGAACAATATCATAGTTTATAAATATTTACTGAAATATAATCATCTCTATAATTATCTCTAAGGCATACTTCCAATAGTTGATTCATACAGCACAACCTCCGGAATATCACGTAGTCCTAGTCCTTCGCATGGCGATCGATCGAAATCTTGGGACGAGGTAGCCGCTACGAGGTGTCGTTGTCGATCATCCTCATGCGTGCATGCATGCGTAGGAGTAGCAGTCTGACAGCTGATCTCCCCCTCACCCTGCGGCTGATGTAGCGCAGATCGATCGTCTCAATCGTAGGGCCCCGTACGCATAACATGCTGGAGAGTGGCGAAGCTAGAGAGAAATAGAGGAGGGTGCGAGCATAAAGAAGTGATAAAAAATATTTATCTAATGAAGAACGTTTGGATGGGAAAATGAATATAAACATAGACAAAATACATAATTTGATTTCGAGTCTTTAACATCTTTTGTTAGGCTGAGGCGAGGGGGTGCAACATGTTGGGTTGAGGCATATAGCAAGATATGAATAACTAAATTTTTTTTTGAGGGGGATGCATCTGCACCCATACCCCATAACAAGGCTTCGCCCCTGATGCTGGAGCATGACGGCTCACCAGTGGAAAGCCGGTCATGCTCACGCATGGTACTGGTTGTAAACTAGCAGAGCAACGCATTTTACAGTGAATTTTAGGGTCCTTGGAGAAGTACCACCGAGCGTTCGCTTTGGGCTGAAAATTCAATGAAAAACCGAAAAAATGGTTAGTTTCAAGAAAAACCTGTGGGTGGCCACAGGTGTGGACCCAACGCTAACGGTGAGTCAAGTGGGCTGGCGGTCGGTGTCCATCCTACCATCGACGGCACGGATGATATCTCTGTAGCACCTCTGGTTCTCTATGCGACGTCTTGGATAGACCATGAAGATTAGAGGTAGAAGAAGAAAGCCAGAGTACCATCTAAATTTTAGTTATGGATCCATCATGGGTAGCCAGAATACATATCAATCGTAATTCCAAAGAATTCTACTCATGCGTATTAGGAATAGAAAAGAAATTAAACCATATGCGAAGAAAACCGCCAAGAAACACTCCATTTCTAGAAGATCTGAAGTTTCTTTGAAATTGAACAAAGATAAGCGCTAATGCCTCTCTTTTTTTTCCTCTCCCCCCGTAACGACTTGATTGTTCACTCATGCTTAGTCTTCTCTGGGTTTGGGTGGACGGTGACATATTCGTTGAAGAATTGTGGGACCGTTCGTGATGGAATTGCCAAGAAGTGGACACGGTGTAGGGCTAATTAACGCGGTACCTACATCATTGACAGTTTCTTACCGACTTTGGAGCAGGCAAAGAGGCATATATAGTAATATGGGTTTTGATAAACATCATCCGGATATTTTCTTACTAAAAATCAACCCAATTGTGAACCGTTGGATTTTGTTGTGATTAGTGCAGTTAAGTGGGACTGATTGTGATTTGCTGTGACTGATTGTGATTTGCTATGATTAGTGTAGTTAAGTGAGCCTGATTTTGCTGTGATTAGTGCAGTTAAGTGGGCCTGATTAGTGCAGAACTTAAGTCTTTTGATCCAACGGTTGGGTTAATCAATCCAATGGTCCAAAATTTGGATGTTTTGTTACACAAAAATATCCGGGAGATAACTAGTAATATAGCAGCAATCGAGACATTACATGTCGAAACAGCCTAACATTTCCAAAAAAAAGGTCTATAACATCTATTCCCTCTCTTTTAGAATATTTGGCACTACTGATTTAGACCGGTTAAACTTTATAATCTTCAACCAATAATTATTTTTTAAAATATTCGGATTGATCAAATTAAAATGATATTATTAGATTTGCCATAACAAATATTTTCATTATATTTTACTTCCATGATGTTTTATAAACATGCTTCCTTTGGTCACACATAGTTATCGTTTTGAACATATGTGTAGTCAAACTTTGTAACTTTGACTTATTAATATCTTTTAAATATTTAAATTAGATATATGAAAATCATATATGTAGATTTATCTTTTCTAATATTATAATTTTATCGGGTTTTATAAATATACTATAATAGAAATTAGTGGTTAAAGGTGTATTTTGGTGACCGTGTTGATGTCCGAAACGGCAATTATTTGTGACCGGAGAGAGTATTGGTGTAAAATTAGCATCAAAGTTTAATCTTGGAGACAGTGAAAAGTCAACGGTATCAGGTATTTTGAAATAGACAGAGTATTTATTATGATTTATGATCCATATTTTTCAAAAAAGCATTTATCTAAACATTGGCGTACTATAAACAAGTCAGCATTAAAATAGGATAACACAAAAACAGTATTCTAGCCATCGATTGGTTGAAATTGAATAAAATTTTAAAACCATTGCTGTTGGTTTCTCTTGAGACACTATCGGATGACCTGATGTCCCATGATATGAATGGTAATCTTGTTAACCTAACATGATCGAACGACTCCCATTGCGAGTTCATATTATGCCAGTCTAATTAAGAGGTACATATAAAAATAAAGACAGTAAGTGCCCACTTCTCACATGTCAATAGTTTTTTTTCCTACAATGTGCTAATGTACAATACGTGGCGAAAGACCATCCATCCTAACAACGCGACAATGCATTATACGTGTTGATCTGAGAGCACACGCTACTTCATTCCATTCCATTAGGACATCAATTTCCAGCTCTCCTTCTCCTTCTCCTCAAGTCGTATGTTTGACTAACCTCTCCAGTTGGTTTCTTGCTTTGTAAGAAAAAAATATGGCTCATCCATGACAAAAGGTTCCCAATCCCGCTTACACCGGCTCGTGGCATATTGTTAGGTGTGAGCTGTGATGCCCCAAATTAATTGCAAACTTTAATAGTTTGTCCTTTTGCCGGTACAACCTGCTGCTAGCACATTCCCAATCAACTCAAGTCCTCTCCCCATTCATAAATATAAAATATATTCGGTCTTTATACAAGAATTAAGATTGATGTGAAATTAAAAAATATACAAAAAATAATTTAGACAACCCACTTATTTGTCATGGAAGATAAGATACAATACTTTGTGTGAGTGATAATGAATGAATGCATATAGTTGAGAGAATAAATAGAGTTATAGTAGAAAAGAGACTTCATTAACTCTACATGTAAGTTTCATATTTTTAGATAAGACCATTGAAACTAGTGTATGTCTTATAGTTTTGAACGGATAGAGTAGTTTTCTGCAGTGCACATCTACAAACAGTTATACGATAAAACCGGTACAAATTTTACATTAACAACGGGATTTCGCTAATATAGTTACAATTCATACAACTTAATTAGCACTGTTTTAGATCTGTCTGTCTAGAATGCGTGCAGTATCTATTCCAAAACGCATGGCAAAAAAATAAGATCAAAGGAACAGAAGATAGAGATTTTACGTGAAAAATCCTTTTAAGAAAAACAACAAGTATATAATGGCTATGTTACTATACGAGGATATGTTTACAATAAACTCTTTCGTTTATCTTAGGCTACAAAAATATATTTATAGTGTAATATGAAGGGAGTTTCTAGACTCAACTTCAACAGTACCGATGCCGTGGCTTATCAAGTGACAGATCTGCCTACCTTCCAGCATATCCCAGAACCAGCGACGGCCTAGGAACTTAGGGCGTTGTTCAGCCTGGTGCCTCCTTGTCCTTCCCTATGTAAGCTTCTACTGAGCTGACGATGGATTTGTCATGTTAGATCCCGAGTCAGACAGGGGAAAGGCGGGCGAGACAGAATATTTTACCGTTGGGGCGCAGCCTGACACAAACATACGTACGTAATAGAATACATATCACCCGCCCCGAGCGCATCAGAGGTTGTCCCGTGTCGCCAGCGGCAGCGCTTCAAGCGTTGGTCCCCCTGTTAATTGGATCTCTCCGCTGGAGAAAACTGAAAACAATTCGTGCGATAGGAAAAGGAGGCAATGTCAACGTGTTGGCCACTCACTGTTTTCTATGTGTATATAGACCGTTCGATCGTTTCAGGTGGCTGCACAGCATGTGCAGACAAATTTTTTTACGAGCATGCCATGGACCATGCAAGAAACCGGTTAGTTACCGTGTTACTACCTTGTTTTGCAGTCAGGCTTGGATAGATGTATATGTTTCTACTGCTCGATGGGAACTGGATACCATAAGATCGAGGATCGAAGCACACGGAGTAAAATTCGGAGGACCAATAATGTCGTGAAAAGTTCTGCGAAAATCTGATTTGTAAGCAGAGCACTGACTGACCAGGTTACTGGACACCATTTACTAGCAGATTTTGTGTACCGGGCGGGGGCTGGCTGGGCGCTGCCTCGCGTGCACCGGATCGACCCAGCTGGTGCGATTGGCGCCCACGAATCTACCTAGAATTGGATGGTGTGCACCTGACGCTAAAATCATGCGTCGATCCGCACGTAACAACCAGACCAAAGCATACTTCCAGACCGGACCAGTAGGCCCCCAAAAGTGGCACAATCATACGAGGAGGACCTACCAGCGCTCACAAACTTCCAGCCGCGAGCATTCTTCCAGTTTCCAACCCGAGCGAACAAGTTACACACCTGACACTGCAGCAGATATACACACCGCGATGAGTAGTCTTGTAATTAGTAGTAAATTGCAACGCGCCAAATCTCCAATCTAAACGAGCACGGTACCGGTAGTAATTCGGTTATTACGGAGCCTGCGGCGAAGAGTTACGCTACTGCGGTGAAATGAATTTGGCTCAGCGGCGGGTAGGAGCTTTTAGCTAGGAGGGTGCAGGCAGGGGCAGGCAGCCACCAACCGTTCCTCGTGCAGCGTGCTGCGGACGCCAGTTTCGATTCATCACTGCTGATGCTTGCCTCCGCGGCGGCTGCAAGCGTGGGCCACCGTCCGGCCGGCAATAATTTCCGTGCCCAACCAGCCGCCTGCCGTGCCGATCCATCGACGCGGCAGGTTTGCCGGTCCGCCCCGGCGAGATGGCGGTGGTAGCGTGAGGTGAGGAGACTATCGGTGAAATGTGATGAGCGCGAGCAAGGTCATTAGAGATGATATGGTGGCGGTGGCGTAAATGGAAGGATTCAGAGCGCCGTAGCAACTTTTTCTACGTACCAGGGGCACCCTAAAAATTTGACAAACTCTACAATTTTATCTATTCAATAGATTAAATTTGTTGGTTTAATTGGTTTTGATTCTAGTGATTTGGAATTTTAAAGGATTTAGAACTATTTGTACGATACTTTTAACTAATTTCAAATATATATGTTTGATTTATAATAGGGGACATATCCAGTGTAATCATATAGTTTGGTGCAATTACCGTGCAATCCAACTAAGAAAAATTTCAAAAAATTCTGAAAAAAAATCATGGATGTACATCTCATCCTACCCCATCTACATATAAAATTTCATGATCAAATTCGTCCTATGTTAAGAGTAATAAAAAAGACAAATTTCTGACAAACTTGAATAGTTCAAATGCACCCTAAATTTGTCTTTTTTGTAACTTCTAGCATAGGACGAATTTGATCATGAAATTTTATATGTAGATGGGGTAAGATGAGATGTATATCCATAATTTTTTTCAGAATTTTTTGAAACTTTTCTTAGTTGGATTGCACGATGATTGCACCAAACTCATGATTGCACTGGATATACCCCCTTTATAATGATATCAAATCATTGTATAAAACTATAAAGTTGTATGTGTAAAATGTACACCCTCATTAAAATTTTTTTCTAGTTCCACCACTGCCCCATACACGTACAGTTAATCTACACTGCATCTTACAAAGGGCCGTAAGTAGTCAGGAAATCGCTAGTCCATGGATCTCACCGATGCGTGCATCTATTGCAGAATTTCTTTTCTTGTTTTCTTCCACGATGGACACTTCGTTTCGCATACAGCCAGCCGTCACTGACTTCAGCTCCTCTGGACCTGTGCTGCCAGGTTATTATTGTCATCATTTTGTTTTCCCGAAACAAAAGCCTTGCATGAGTCCCCTGCAACACACACAAACCAGCTTACGACATCTCCCAAAAAAGAACCACACACAAGCTCCTCAGAAGAAACAAAGCAGCCCTGGAATAAAAATCACCCGTGGCAAGCCAGCCACGCTCGCAGCATCGGCGTCACTACCAGTAGTATTTTTGAGCCAACGAATTTCCACTAACACCTCCAAACCCAAGAATCTAATCCCCTCTAATTCGCCCAATCACCACTTTGCTTAATATAATAATCTATCCTGCTGGCTGCATGCATGCATCCACCGCTAATAATCAATCATCAATCCTTGTTCTTTAGAGAGGGCAGTGCTAATCCGTGCTGGACCCCATCACGACTAAGCACCGTTTTTCTTTTCCCTTCTCAATTATCCCTTTGCATTATCCTCCTCCGTACGTAGTAGTGGTGGTGGTGGTGGAGGGCAAGTACAACGCCACGAAGCCTCCCTCCCGCGCGCGCATGCAGCGGGAACGAGCAGACTTGGCCTGAGAGTGGTGCGCTGCGATGATTCCATTCCGTTCTTTCTTCGGCCTGAACAGAACGAACAACGTACGCCGGCCGAAATCCAAGTATTTGCGTGCGCGGCAGCGGGTGCGAAAAGCCCCGTCTATTCCTCCCTTGGGCTCTCGCAGCCGTGCGCGCGCGTGGAATGGAATGGAGTGGTGCGGTAGTGGGGTTCCGGCCTTCCGGGTCCCGGTTGCTTGCGACGATGGCCCCCCGCTGCGGCAGAACATTTGCCATACGCGCGATGGTTCTACGCATGTATTTTTTAAGTTGTGTAAATATTAAAATATAAATAAAAAGTAAATAGTTTTTGTTTATTTCAAGATTTATACAATTTATATTAAGTTTTAATGTATAGAAACACTACTACTGCCATATTTGTTTCCCTTGCACTTTTTTTTTTACTTTTAGTCCTCTCTCTAATAAAATTATAAATCAAGTTCTTTTCTCAACTACGGAAGTACCTACAAATGATATGTGTCACTTACCGTGCTCCTTTACTATAATAGGTCATTGGCACCGCTGCTCCCCCTTCATGTTGAGCTTGGATATTGCGATATCCTATCATGTTGTGCTGCCCTAGCTCAGCATCAAGCTTTTGCCGCAGTTATCCAAGTTGTCGTCAGCATGATCACCTACTACGATACATGGACATAGAAAGTAACATTCTTACACAATCGAGGGCGAGGCTAATTTTGTAAATTTATTTGCACGGAGGCAAAATTTATAGAAACAAATATGTTAGGACTAAAAAAACAAAGGATTCTCAGTTGTTTTCTGCGCAACTGGCTTTCGGAACAGTGTGTTTCACAGAAGCCGTCGTTTTTTTAGCCCCTCAAATTTATTTTTAACAAATTTAACTTCCTTTTGTTCGTTTCAATTTGTGAAACTTGCCCTCTTGGTGAGCTCGAAAGACGTGGTAGCCGACACGAGTTACCCACTGCGTCAGGGAGCTTAGCAACTCTCTTGGTAAGTAGGTAGGTCCTACAATTGATTGGCACGGAAGAAATTGGCAGCTCCTTCCGCGCACAGCTGCCGTGTAAGCAATTGGGATATTAACTATTGAATTTGATTAATTAGCGATTTAATTAAGTGATTAATTAATAAAAATATGATTAAATTAGTGTATTGATTCTTGCTATGGAAGGGGAATTCAGTAGAAATCTTACACGATAAACGACGTGCTGAGCTCTTCGAGTGCAAGAGATGGCTCATGGAGGCCAAATTTGCAAAAAAAATTGTCGAAGGAGACTATGGGAGTATTTGGCACAGCTCCAACTCCACCAAAATCCGTAGAGTTAGTGAAGCAGATATTCCTAACTTCAGAAATTTATAGAGCTAGAGATGTTGGTACATTAAGAGTGTTTAGGTGGATCATCTTGTTTACATTTTAAACTAAAAATATAAGTTTAATTTACTTTATTTTAGTCTATAAATTTCAGATCTAAAGTGAAACTGTGATTTAGAGTTCTGCCAAATAGGATCTATATTTAAAAAAACGATTACAAGTGGGCTAAAAAAAAAGGCAAAAATTTTTGTTTCGGAAGCAGCCGAGGTGCGAGTCGCACGTTGCGACCCATTCCTCCCTGTGACTCTGTGAGTTGTGTGACTTGTGACCGACTGACCGCGCCGGGAAAAAAGGAGCAGAACGGAAAGGAAAACCGAGTTATTTTGACCGGACGTCCCGGCGTTCGGGCTGGGCTGGTTTTAGCCGCAGGTCCTTGTGCTCTTATTTTTGTGAATTGGCCAATTGGGTGGCTGTTCGAGTGTTCGTTGTAACACTGTGTAGTCACTGTCACCCAGTTTTGTCACTCGCTGTCGCCGGTGGGAGTAACTGTTGAGGAAGATGGTTACTTATTTGGTAAGGTAAAATCTAAGGAGCGCGTTAAACTGGAAAGTGGTGGTTCACTGGGGAAGCCTCATGATTAAGCGATTAATTATCTGATTCTAATGGGCTCAGTGCTGCAAAGGAAGGGAGCATGACTGGATCTTTCCACTGTATGGGAACATGTCACTTATCGTGGTTTTCACGATTGGAGAAAAAAATTATATTTACAATTACATTTGGAAAGAGATAAATTTGAAAAAAAGGCCCGGCTAGAAAAGTGTTGGCTTCTTTTAGAGATGTTATGAGCAATAAAAACATATACCTCCCACTAAATCCATTTTAAAAATACTATAAATGTAGAGATCCACGGCCGGAATAAATTAAAAAAACATCAGCACAAGGATTTGAAAAAAAGAACTAGAAGAAACACAGCTAGACACGGTCAGTCTCATTTTGCACGCGAGACATACGACTTTGACCAGGAGGAGTTACGGGTTATAGCTCGACGGGTATATATATACCCTTCCCTTTTCCATCGATTTAAAGGCAAAAAAATCTCACGATAATTCTAAATTCTAGAAAATTTCATATTAATCGAACGAAAATGATAATAATCTCTACCACTTATTTTAATAGGCCTAGATTATAACGGTGTGTGTGTGTGTGTGTGTGTGTATATATATATATATATATAGGAAAAATATCTTTTACTCCCACCTAAACGAACTTAAAATACTCCTTTGTCACTTTGACTATACTTATACACTAATTATAAGATACTACAATGTGAGACACGTGAAAAAATTGCAAGAGAGTCCATGATTTTTAGTATATTTTGAAAATACCTTCATATACGCACATGAAAAGGAGTATGTCCAAAAAAATGAGCATACCACCTCTGAAAAAATGTACATACCACCTAGATGATCTTATATACTTGTATACTACGCGTATATACCCTTCGTCGCAGGAGATACCCTATACGTTGTGAGATACAACATAGGGAGTAATTACTCCCGGGAGTAGAAAAGAGGCTTCCTATATATATATATAGAGAGAGAGAGAGTTTTGCTACCGTCAGCTTCAAAGCACAGATCCTCCCCGTGCTCCAGGCCGATTTTTCGAAATCCGTGACAAAAATCTTTGATCCGAACCATTCATCTTGTTGAAATGTAGCCACAGAAAAAATTTCGTATTTTTTGGAATTTGTTTACTATTTGTTTTGCATTTTAGAAAATGCAAAACAAATAGTAAATAAATTCAAAAAATATGAAATTTTGTCTGGCTACATTTCAACAAGATGAAGAAGATGAATGGTTCGGATCAAGATTTTTGTCACGAATTTCAAAATCTGGCTGAGCACGGAGCATCTTATATATATATATATATTACAATTACCTAGGACACCATGGTACCTAGGCACCATGATCCAAAACGAGTACTTTCTCTATGTATTTCTATCAGAAAATTTTTGAAACTTTTAGGATGTTGAATTTAACCAGTTTACTAATTGGTTCAAATAAGTTTGAATTGAAATTTAAACTAGAGTTTTCTTTTTTTGTGATAGTTTGATTGTAGGTATGTGCTGATTTTATATATAAATCAGCAAAGCATATGATATAAATTCGTTCAAATCTTTGAATTCGAGTATATTTTTTCTAAGGTATGTGTTTCATTTGAATTATTATAGATGGATGTATATCTTAAAATTGAAAGTTTCGAAAAATATGCATGGATTTGGCTTGAATTCGCACATTTAAAATCATGGTGCTTTCGAGACTTCATAGTGCCATATATATATATATATATATATATATATATATATATATATATATATATGATACCTTCTACTCCTGAGTATAGTTACCTCTACTTCTGAAATATCACCTAAAACGAACTTGAAATACTTATCTACCACTTCGGGTACACTCGTATACTAATTATAAGATACTCCAATATAAACTACATGAAAAAATTACAAGAGTTCATAGTTTTTAGTGTATTTTGCAAATACCTTCATATACGCATATAAAAAGGAGTATGTCCAAAAAATATATATACATACCACTTCTAAAAAAATGTATAGACAACCTAGATAGTCTTATATACTAGAATACTACATGTACATACTCTTTATTATGTGAGATACTCTTTACGTAGTGAGATATGACATAGGTAGCATCTACTCCCGAGAGTAGAAAAGAGGCTTGCAATATATATATCAGAAAAACTAACCAACAGTATACCGTTGGAGCCAAAAATAACGGTATACTTGTGAAACATGATCTGAAACTTGTGAAACATGATCTGAAACTTGATCTGAAACTTGTGAAACATGATCTGAAACTTTGTGAAACATGATCTGAAACTTGTGAAACATGATCTGAAACATGTGAGGATGGAGTGGGGGTAACGGCCTTTTGGTATACCGTTAGGATGGAGTTCAACGGTATACCGTGCATTAGTAGCTCTCTCTCTCTCTCTCTATATATATTTTGCAACCCTCTTTTCCGTACTCCCAGGAGTACATACTCCCACCTCTAATATACCACTTAAATGAACGCTTTATACTCATTTATCACTTTTGGTATACTCCAATAATAATTCTAAGATACTCCAATGCGACATGGCTAAAAAATTTCATCAGAGCCCCTTTTTTTTTGCTACATACCCTTTTTCATATGTAAAAAGGAATATATAAACAAATTATGTTATAAAGGGTGGATTTTAATGAAATTTTTCGTGGAACTCACTTTGAAGTATCTTATAATCAGTATTAGAGTATACTCGAAAGGATAAAGAGGTATAACAACATCATTTAAACGGTACACTGGAGGTGGGAGTACGTACACCCAGGAGTATGGAATCATTTTCATATATATATATATATATTGTCGACGTTTGGAAAACAGATTTCTCGCCGAGCTTACTTGTTGATTGAGGGATCAACCAAGGCCCCTTTCCCGTAAAGAGTTTACGTCCGAAGGATACTACTAGGGTGCGATGCTCGAAAAGACAGTGGACAAAGAATTTTTATACTGGTTCGGACCTCTCTTAATGGAGATAATAACTCTACGTCTAGTGCTCTTGCTATTGCTTGAATTCTTACATGAAAGTTTGTGCACGCACTTCTTGATGTCGTGTCTGTGTGTGTATATGTCTATCTCTCTTGTACTTCGATCTACCACAGAAGTATTTATAGGCGATCGAAATAATTACAGCCGAAATAATTATAGCAGAAGCATTTAACCGGGGCTGCAACTGTATCCTTGATTCTCGCTACGTCGTGTTGTGGACATGATGGACTCAGATCGTGGTATAATGGTTTTAAACCGTAGCGTAATTATCGCTACGTCATCTTTATGGGCCGAGCACGACCTGTTTGACATGCTCGGGGTTTTCACTCAACTCTGACTGACCGTTGCGCACATCCGAGTAAGCATGCTCGGGGACGAGCCTAAGCATGGTCGGGACAGACCCACCAGCTGGTTCATCCGAGGATCCTCCTTGGGGACACCATCCAAGGGCATGCATGGTCGGCGAAAACCGGCTGCCGGGGTATAATGGTCTTTATGAAAATTATCCAATCCCCGACACACATATATATATATATATATATATATATATGTGTGTGTGTGTGTGTGTGTATGAAAATGGTTCTATACTTCTAGAAGTATGTACTCCCATTCTAAGTATACTGCTTAAATGATGTTGTTATACCTCTTTATCCTTTTAAACACACTATAATACTGATTATAAGATACTTCAAAATGAGTTCTATGAAAAAATTCGTCATGATCCACTTTTTATAGTATAATTTGTGTATACACTTCTTTTACATATGAAAAAATGTATATAGGAGAAATAAAGGGTTTTAATGAATTTTTTTCAATCATATCACATTAGAGTGTCTTAGAATTATTATTGGAGTATACCAAACGTGATAAAAGAGTATAACACATTTGTTTAAGTAGTATATTAGAGATGGGAGTATGTACTCCCTATATAAACAACCGGTGATATTCAAGAGACCTCATTCGTTTTAAAAGGCAAGGAAATTCCACAATAATCCTAAATTCTATAAATTCTTACACTAATTGAAAGAAAAAGAAAATGATCTCCACCATCTATGTCGGTGAGGCTAGATTATAACATGCAGATTAATCATATATAACAAATATAATTGTATTTTAATCATTGAAAGTAGAGTTGTATATCAAAGAAAGGATCTCCACCATTTATTTTGATAGGACCGGATTATTTATAACGGTGTAGATTAAGTAGTGTTACTTTTTTGTCTTCTACGTATTTTTTTTATAAATTTAGTTTCTTTTTAAATATAATTATAAAAATAGCTTTATCTTTGACCTAGTTAGAAATAAAACTACTCTATTTTTATGATTACGTTTAAAAAAGAGCCAAATTGACAAACAAATTTTATCGTGGGTCGTAATTAGAGTCATCGAAATCGAACACCTTGTTTCCCCTTACCCTCGATGTGAAGTGTAAATGTGTAATGCCGTAACCTCTTCATTTCTTCTTCCACCCCCGCCTCCTACCCTCTGCTCTCCTCTCGCATGAGTACGATCGTGAGGAACTATTACTATTTAGCTCGCTTCCACTTCTCCTCCTCTCCGCCATTCACCCACCTCCGTGAAACCACCTCCGTGAAATTCCCTGCGCTGTATATATCCTCCTGCCTCCCAATTCGGCCCATACCGTGACGCTGAGGTGTTTAGCTCAGCTCGCGCGCGCGTGCCTGCCACCAAGTAGAGCGGAGGCTCGGGAGTAGGGAGCCTAGCATGCGGCGGTGAGAGCGCGGGGGAGCCGAGGGAGCGAGAGAGGATGCAGCTGCCGCAGCATCATCATCACAAGCCCAAGCCGTCCGCCTCCAGCTGCTCGTCGTGGATCCGGAGGTCCCCGCCGCCGTCGCCGCCGCACAAGAAGCCTTGGGGCGCCGGCGCCGGCGGCAGGAGCTGGTACGCGTGCCGCCTCGTGCCGCTGCTCGTGCTCACCGTGTACAGCGTCTTCACCGTGCTCCGAATCCCCAGCTCCTCCCTCGTTGTCACCACCGCCGATTCAGGTAGGTACCCCGCCGGCCCGACCGGCAGCTCGACAGCAATTTCTTCTTGCTCTCGATCGACTCCGTGGATTCCTGAATTAAATGTTTCCCCTTTTGTGCTGTAATGGCGAATCGTTTTCCCGCAGAGCGCGTGGAGCGTCGGGAGGACGTGGAGGCGTTCAAGACCCACCTACCGTCGAACCAGAACAGCCTCGAGGCCCGCGAGGAGACGCGCTCGCCGGCGTCCCTCCCCTGCTCCGCGCTCATCAACGGTGAGTTCGTTGGATTAGTTATCCAGTTACGAGAAGCTTGCTTGCTTAGCTAGTTAATTCTCGGCGGCTGGGGATGCTAATCGCGAGCTCTCTCTCTCTCCTCTCTGTTCGGTCGAACTGGTGCGCAGGCGAGGCTGGCGGCGGGCAGGCGGAGGGGGGCGTGCTGTGCTGCGACCGGAGCCACTACCGCAGCGACGTGTGCTATCTCCGTGGCGATGTGCGCACGGACCCGTCCACCTCGTCGATGCTCCTGTACAACGCGCCCCGCGGTAGCGCCCCGGAGAAGGTGCGTCCGTACACGCGCAAGTTCGAGGACAGCATCATGTGCACCATCGACGAGTTGACCATCGTGCCCGTGGACTCCTCCAACGGCACCGGCGACGGCAGGGACAGCCTGCGGCGGCGGTGCGACGTGCGGCACCCGCCTGGCGTGCCGGCGGTGGTGTTCTCGACGGGCGGGTACACGGGGAACGTGTACCACGAGTTCAGCGACGGGCTGATCCCGCTGTACATCACGGCGCAGCGGTTCGCCGGCGAGGTGGTGTTCGTGGTCCTCGAGTACCACTACTGGTGGCTGGGCCGGTACGGCGCCGTCCTGGAGCAGCTAACCAACTACAAGGTGGTCGACTTCCGGTACGACCACCGGGTGCACTGCTTCTCCGAGATGATCGTCGGCCTCCGCATCCACGGCGAGCTCGTGGTCGACCCCAAGCTCATGCCGAATGGTACGCCCCTAAAAAAATTTCCCCAATTCGCCTTTGCTAATCACATCATAATCGCTGCCATTTGCCTTGCCGCTTCGCGTTGCGCCGTCCATTTTGTCAGTTAGGAATGTCTCCTAATTCGCGTGGCGATTCCGACTGGTTTTCCGTTAGAATTTCGGGATCCATCGCTTGTTAGCGCCGGTAATTAGCTTGCTGGTTAAGTAGGGGAATGGCGGAAGCCTGGAAAAGGCGTGTGAGAACTCGTGCGCCTTGATCGAGATCCGTGCTAATTCTGGTCGGATAAATCATTTCCCCTTGCGGCTACCTCGAGCCTTCGTGCTTGCTACAGTTAATGTGTCTTAGGCCGTTTGTTTCAATTTGGATTCTAAAAGTGATTCTTCGTTCTAATCCAAACATATAAGTGGATTGTAGATTCTACAGTGGGTGGACTGGATTGTGAGAATCGATTCTAGATCGGCTGTTTGTTTCGATTCTACTTTTGTTTTAATCCGAATCGTTTAAAACAAACATGCCCTTAATCATTTTTTACATGGCCTCTGGTATCACTAGTACCCTTTTATTAGGGTGGTCAGTGCTGGTTAGTGTAGTAGAAATGTAGAAGAATGGTTAGATTGCAAGTGACGCATCCGACGTTCCATGGCGCGCGCGGCACCGGCCGGTTGCTGTACCGTCTGCGCGGCATGCTGCACGGGCGCGCGTGCCGTGCGGACGGCTGGCTCCGCCTCGCCGGCGTTAGGTACCTACTCCACGGCATGGCTAAACAGCAGGTGCTTTTGCCGCGAAGGCCTTCTTTTTCGTTAGGAGAAAAAGGAGAGGGAGGGGGTGGTGGCGTGGAGCACCATGGAATCGATAAGTGCGAGGGCGCGGGCATCTCATGGGCGGCGATCATGAGGGCGAGATAATGGCAGGGGTTGTTATACGGGAACGGATGGACGGACGGGTGGGCAAAAGATTGGCTTTTGCACCAAGCGCTGGGGAAAAAGCGGGTTTCCTCCTCACAAATGAGGGGCGATGCCGATGCCGATGCGTTCGGCGAACAAATCGGCGTTTCCATCGCTGCCGCCGCCGCCGCTAGTCTGCTTGTGCCTGCCGATTTTGTGCGCGGACTATGGAGCGCCGCACCCTATTTCCTTGCAGATGAGGGAGAGGCAACGAGGAAACGCTTGTGCAACGTGCACCGCCACTTGTGTAAACACTGAAGTTACTAGTAGTAGTACTGGTGGGTTAATTTAATTGGGTTGCGGTAACAGGGCCATTTGAATTTCAAAAGCGGCCGCACTAATTTGATGAGAGCATTAGTGGGTTTTGAAACGCTTAGGTCAGATTTGCACATCGATTATTTATGGGGTAGGAAAAACAAGGGGGGTCCATAGCAAGCGTACCTACCTCCACGTTCAGCTTCGCAGCCCAGTTCGTTGCACAGTCCAATTAATGTAGCCGACCCTGAGTTATTATAATTGTTCACTCATTTAAAGCCCAATAAAACCCTTGTACTGGCTGGCAAACTAATAAGAGAAAGTACAGTAACAAAGCCAGTTGTTTACTCTACCTTTGATCCATATTATCTAGAGTAAGGTCATGTTTGGATCCCTGGACTAATTGTTAGCTGGTTAAAAATTAGTCCTAGTCTATCCAAACAGGAAGACTAATAGGTGGGTTAATTTTTAGCCAACCCCTCAACTAACAATTAGTCCATTAGTTAGTGGGTGGGAGCTAATTTGGACTAAAAACATGTAACACGTTGAGAAAAGTCTGAAATACCCTCGCCATTATGAGGGGCAGACATATTATAAGGGGCAGACATGACTTTTCAAAGAAATTAGCCCAACCATTAGCCATGTATCCAAACAGCCCTGAGCTAATTTTAGATGGACTAATTATTAGCTGGCTAACAATTAGCTCTAGCTATTAGCCAACTAACAATTAGCTCTAGTCTATCCAAACATGGCCTAAGCACTAAAGACAGCTTGTAAAATAGTCATCTCTAAATGTTAGCTCTAGATGCTATACATTAACTATCTCTTCTCTCTTTTATATAACTAATCTATTTATATTCCCGTGCAATGCTTACTATTAAATAAGAGTCAGTTTTTTTTCTCAATCCTCTTTTCTCACTCTTTCATATAGGACAAACCTGACGTAGACATGCTAAGAATAAACTGAGGTGGCCTTATTGCACATATCCTAAGAGTAAGATAACATACTGTTATTAAGGCGGCAGATCTTAGGCTTGCCGTAGTAAACAAGTATACCCATCCCTACATGGTAGTAAATCACACCATTACAGCACGATACTCTTGCGGTCTTTCAGAGCGGATTAGTAGTATATTACTGCTGTAGGCTTGTAGCAAACAGAATGGGAGATGATGCATGTCAGCATGTGCAATAGAATTTTTTTTGATCGACCAGGCATGTAGGGTGGCCGAGGCGTGCCTGTGCAAGCAGAGAATCACCTCGCTGCGCTACACGTCGGAGGCAACCGTACTTCCCATATCGCAGAAATTACCAACTTGTTTCTAAATCAAACCCGTGGGTGTGCCCCTCTTAGTATAATAAGAACATTGGCAGTGGGCATGGGCATACTTGATTCGTGTTGGTATGTTTGATTTTTATTTTGTTTTACGCCCACATGCTGCCATTCTAAATAGGTGTCCGGCTTTAGGCCCCACTGCCCAGTATTTATACTACCTAGCTTGTCCTTGTGTGATGAAGTGAGGCAGCATGAGGCATGAGAGCTCGGTACAACAAGGGCATCTTTTTTTATTTTTCATCACCGTCTGTGTTGGCGGTTGTGATTAGAATATACTGGAGTTCCCCCTGCATTTGCTTGGCGGTGTTTGCGTAGGCACGGTGCTACAGACCCATGAACAGGGACTACTCGAGCTTGAAAATCGCCCGCCGCTTAGCACCAATTTTGACGAAAATCGATTCAAACAGAATGATTTTGATGTCAAACTCTTTGAACTTAGCGGTAAAAAATCGAGAATCAACTGGTTTTGCCGTTTTGAGCGATTTTCAACAAGTTTTCTTCAAAACATCGGCAATCTAAGAGAAACTATTCAAAAACCGATTTTCGAGCAATTTTCACAAATTTTTACTTGCATAAAATTTTCTGATTTTTTTTTGAATTAGACCAATTTATCGACCGGCATAATTTATCAAGCAGGCTTGATATGATCGAAAATTGTGATTTTTGTTGATATTTGAACCCCTGCCCATGAGCACTATGACAATCAATTACGAGAGACCAGTTTTATGATAAGTAGATTTCACGAAGTAGCTAGTAAAAGGCACAGCAGTGTAAACTTCTTGCCTTTAGGAGAAAGATAGCATCACCATAACAATGTTCATTTGTCAGTACCTGACAATGATTGCAGTTGAGTGGGAATCTCTAGGACGATATACATTTTTTTTGTGCGAGGAAGGACGACATACGTTGAAATGCTGGGTTTTTTTTTTTTTTAGAAATGGAGAAGGAGCCTTTCATGAGGTGATAAACAGGATATGTTAGATTTTGGGTTCGACCAAGACATGTAGGGACTTGGAGGACCTGCCGGCCGGGTGGCTAGCTATGCTGCGACTAAAGGGTCAAGCGTGCTAAGCCTCGTGTCGATCGTAACCAGCCGAGTGGATTAGTCGTTGCTTTTCGCCAACGGAGAGGATTCCCGGTTGATGGATGGGCATTGGCAGGTACGGCATTACTGTCAAGCGAGCAAAGCTTCAAGACCTTTTATTTTTACGTGCTTTTGATGTGTGCGCAAGCATGGAGGCAGGGTGACCTATCTCGCTGGGACCACGGGGATTGGATACCGCCGGTCCACCAAAACGGCTTCGTGATCCGTCGTCCTTCGTTGCTCGCCTCTCAGCGAGGATGAAAGTTTGACGTCTCTGGGGGACTGTTTGGTTTAGAGGCAAGTCTTGCCACACTTTACCACGCGAGTTACGTAACTCGTTCGGTCGGGTTAGACGCCTGTTTAGTCTATAGTCATACTTATGATAAGATTGTTTTTCTGCCATCCAGTATGAGCTCATACGGTGGTGACTCAAAAAAAGTATAGCAAAATTTATTTTCCTAATTAAAGTGTGGCTTCAATTTTAATGACCGAATCTTAGATGAGTTTGGTTAGAAAATATGACAAAATATAATAATTTAGTATGTGAACCTAACATACCCCTAATCTCCGGGCAAGAACTCTTTTACAATGCTCTCCTTTTTTCTTGTCCTACTGACTTGTGGGCCCGACCATTCGCTCCCTTGTGGGCCAGGGTTAGTAGTACTGGCCGACGGAATGGAGTGTAAGGTAGATCCATAGTTAAGCTGAAAATTTAGTGTCATAATTTTTGGAGTGCAAGTTGAGTGTTTGTAATGAATGAACTACATTGTCTTAGGGTTGGACATAAAAAATTCAATGTTTGATAACTTATCTCCAAGATAAAGAAAAGGAATGTACAAGTAACACAAACAGGGAGCGCATTTATATTAATTATACAGATGAAGTAAATACACATAGTTGAACTAAGAAAGCTAATCCATGTGAACTGATACTGTGAGCCCCAAAGCAAAGGTTCAAGATTGACCTAAGGCCTTAGAACTCTGATGAAAGGAACTGGGGGCTTGTGATTACCACAGAAAGGCGACCGGATCAGACTAAAAAAAAGCTCAAAGAAAAAAGAAGTTCTAAAAAGGGGAAAAGAGGACAGGAGGAAGATGAGCTGAGAGTGATAATGGATTTAAAAGCAAACACCAGTCATGCCACATTGTGTCGGTGGTTTGGTGGACGTTTAGCTAGCCAATGTAAGGGCTTGTTTGTTTCAGTAGGAATTATGAAAGCGACTTTTAAAAGTTTGGAAGGTAAACAAACAGACAACTTTTAATTTGGATTGTAATAATCCGAGTCCAGATTGTTAGAATCCCACAATCCACCTTGGAGGAGCTTTCTCAGCTTTTTTTATAAAAGACCATAATACCCTTCCACCTTCCAAAGAAAATAAGGCAACAAAACAAGCCGAGGGTACCACAGACTTTTGCCACGCAGAAACAACAATCCAAATACACTATAATCTGGTTACCAAACAATATCGCCTTTTAACAATCCACTTTTAACAATCCAAATTTTACAATCCAGTTTTTAAAATCGCTTATAATCCCTAATCAAACAAACAGTTCTAAGAGTAGGTAAAGAAAGTAGCGATAGCTTTTTGCAACGTTTATCTCTGATGTTTTGTTTTCTCTTTGGCTCTCAACGCTTATCTCTGATAAGGAACCCACTAATTCACCACTTTCGCTTATTTAATTAGGATTAGTCTCTGAAATGCATTGAAAATTATAGAAAGTACTACTAGCATAAGATAACTCTCCTCACATATAGTTATCGTTTTGGACATGGATACTCTCCAAAATATAGTTTTAACCAATAGTGTCTACTATAATATATTTATAAAACCCGATAAAATTATAATAATATGAAAGTGCTTTTCGAGACAAATCTGCATATATGATTTTCATGTATCCAATTTAAAATTTTAAAAGATATTGACAGCTACATTTTCATAAGTTTGACTGCACCTATATCCAAAACGACAACTATGGCTCTATTTGAGAGAGCTTTAAGCTAGCTTTAGCTTCTTAAAAGCTAGTAATATCTCCCAAACAACTTAGCTTTTAAATGACTTTTAGCATAAGCTAGAACTCATATATAACTAGTAAAAGCCAAAAACTGAGCTGGACATATTGCAGCTTATTGTTGAGGAAAATTAACTATCTATCAAACGTTCTCTTATAAAAAGTTATCGCAGCTTTTTAGCCTGAAAAGCAAAAAGAAAACAGATTTTTAAAAAAGCTACAGCTTCCTAAACATACCCTATTTATAATAAGAGGTAGTACTAGTCTCTTCACGTTGATGTGGAGTGTCAGCTGGCTGCGGAATCTGTTGGGCATTCATAGTGTTAGCGCATTCTGGAAATGAAGTTAATAACTAGTTGAGGGTAAATCATAATTGGTTGAATTAACTAGTATACTCTCGGTGAGTAAACATCCAAAAAAGGTTCTAGAGTTGACTTAGGGCAATCGTGGTTGCAGACTTGGATGAGGATCTGGGGCCGCTGATATGGTCATCGCTGCCTGAGAAATGTGTCCTGTTCTGCATTAGGTGATTAGCTCCATTTTCAAGGTTAAAACTGCAGCCAGTTTTGGTCAAAGCAATGTAGGAGTATTTAACACGGAATTTCTCCAAACCTTCAAATCTAGAGGCCAGCCGAGCGGAAGGTTTCTACCAAAGGAGGAGGGTAGTAAGGTCTCGGAGTTGTCTGATCATATGCAACAACAACAAACATATGGCTTGGATTTGCTTGACCTATTCGTGCCTGACGGGTGCATTCTCGGACAGATATAAAAGCATTTGCTCCGGATCAGATGGCTCCCGCGACCTTCCTACCCACTCCTTCAAAGGCTTCCGGTCAAGTTGGATCTGGTCTATTGATAATTTGATACAGCATTGATAGATCAAATTCACAGGGTAAGTGGTGTGCGAAGCCCTAAGGTTGTTGGATCCAGGGACCATGTGGGTGGGTGGTCGCACGCGGTTTTGGGAACGGGTGCGTGTGCCGAGCTGGGCTAGCCGGTTCCATCTGGGCGTTGTTGCCTCTCGCGTAGGTCGCGTATGGTTTTGGCTAATTTCCATAGTCCGTCGTGCCGGAGGCTAACAAGGCACGCAAAGGCATCGTTGGCAGCGCGGAGCTAGCTGGCCAAGTGAGATGGCCGCTTGTCCTGGTTTAATAAAGCAAGTCATTCAATCTGGGAGTACAGCTAGATGGATGGACCATTGCGTCGCTGGATCATCGTGGAATGGAAGGGGATTATTGCTGTTTTCATTGGGTGACTGATGATTGATCTGCAGAGCCTTGTCTTAATCCTAGCTATACTATCCTGGACTGATGATTGACGCGCGAGAAGTGATGGATTCCGGCCCGGTCGGCAGCTTATGTAGGTCAATTAATTGGTGTCAGCCTTTTGATCGCTTTTTTTTGGCATACCTAAGAGAAACTAGGTATCGATTTGATTAAAAAGAAATAGGCACCTAACTCCGAATCGAAAAGAACTCAAACCTTTGATTAAATAAAGAGAGGTAGCTGAAGAGGACTTAGACCTGGCCACCTGGGTAGTGGCCTAGTGGGGGGTGTAAACCCAACTGAGCCTTCTGGTTCTTGTAAGAGTGTCAGCCTTTTGATCATTTGGTGGCTACTCCGATAGATATGAGTATACCGGTAGCTAGGGTTGGTGAGAGTGTACGCGATGCTCGTAGTGGAGCAGTACATATCTAGTGTGTACTGATGTAGGTTTGGTCTCACCTGGAGTGAGGAATTGGATCAATGTCCCAGGCTCAAAACAGAAAGATAGCATCCACGAACAGAAAGGCAAAACGACGGTTTTTGGATGTGCGATGCGTCACCGAACACACCATTTTCAGAAAATTGTTATTGCTATTGCTAAGTTCAATGCTAGCTAGCGTTGCGTGGGGAGCAGGAACTTGGAAGGGAGATGCTTTTGCATCGCGTCTATGTGAAACTGGGAACTTACGAAGCTTTCTGTGTTGTAGTGCAATTGTTGTCTGACTCCAGTAGATCGATTGAACTGCAAAACTGCATGTCAAATGCTACCAATTATCGCTTCATTACTGCAAACAATTTCACTTACAACGCACACTGTAAAACAGATGAAAGTATAGTGCTAAATATCGCCGATTTGCATGTGCTTGCAGGCAAGGGCATCCAGGACTTCCAGGCGCTGCTCCACCAGGGCTTCAGCCGGACGCCGTCCTCGTCGGTGCTCCCGCTCCCGCTCGCAGCGCCGCCGTCCCGGCCGTGCCTCCGCCCGCACGACCACGCGAGGACCGCCAAGCCGAAGATGGTCATCTTCATCCGCAAGAAGAACCGGGTGCTCCTCAACTTGCCCCACATCGTCACGGCCTGCCGGCGCGCGGGGTTCGCGCCGCACGTCATGAACGTGCGCCGCCAGACCCCGCTGCCCGCCATCCACGCCGCTCTCGCCTCCACCGACGCCATGGTCGCCGTGCACGGCGCGGCGGTCACCCACTTCCTCTTCATGAGGCCCGGGTCCGTGCTCCTCCAGATCGTGCCCGTCGGGCTCGACTGGGCCGCCGACGCCTTCTACGGCAAGCCGGCGCAGCAGCTCGGCCTCGAGTACCTCGACTACAAGGTGGCCCCCGAGGAGAGCTCGCTCGCGGGCGAGTACGGCGTCAACAGCACCGTGGTGCGGGACCCCTCCGTCATCAGCAGCCGCGGGTGGTGGGAGATGAAGAGGGTGTACATGGATCGGCAGAACGTCACCGTCAACGTCAAGAGGTTCGGCGAGCTGCTGCGGGCGGCGAGGTTGCACCTCA
Source organism: Guadua angustifolia (assembly GCA_036346375.1). Lineage (NCBI taxonomy): Eukaryota > Viridiplantae > Streptophyta > Magnoliopsida > Poales > Poaceae > Guadua > Guadua angustifolia. The sequence continues at coordinate 32,773,113 of CM070509.1, read as the reverse complement.
AGAACGCCACCGCCTGCGGTAAGACCACCGCCACGAGCGCGGTGGTGAGGTAGGCGGGGGCTGCGGCTAATCAAGTTTCTTTAATTAGGTGTTAATTAATCACAGCTGTTAATTAATCTCTCCGTGTTCTTTTCCTTCCTCCTTTTGTTACTATTTTCTCTTCATTTGTAAGTTCTTTTTTTGGTTGGGTTGGGGAGGAGGAGTATAATTAAGGATAAAAGGGAGATCCTGTACATAGAATTGGATTGATTGTTAGGGATCGATCGCCTCCGTGCACGGTGCATTCGTTCAGTTCATGTTATTAGGAAGAAGAAGAATAATTTATGGCGGGGGTCTCTCGTAAAACATCTTCTTGTTTATTTAGTTTTACAGTAGCAAGAGTTTTCCCCCCTTATTCTCCACTGTTCCTTCGTTTTTGATTATTTGGTTGTCCTGATGTAAGAACAACAACATTCTGTAACAAGTGCGATAGAATCCAGACTTTTCTTTACAGATCATGTGAGGTTCCAATTTGGCATTTTCTTTTGAGTACTTTTATAAATTTTCATTCATCATGGAAAGGAAAATCACTATTAAGTCCAAACGTGAAAAACGATAATTACGTATGGCCAAAAGTCCACCACCCCCACTCTTTAGCAAGGACTGTGGTGAGCAGATGCTAACCTAGGCAGCGCGGTAGGACCTGACACGCTAGGGCACTAAGGCAGGTTCTGCTGCCAAGTACAGGTACTTCATTTGGGAAATTTTCAGATTTTATACAAGAAATGAGCTGTATTTACGAAATATACAACAATCTCGCAGATTCTACAGAAATCCCGTCAATTTCATGAATCTGAAACGCGAAATCGCAATTTCATGAATCGAAAATGCGAAATCGCTGAATTCGCGGTTTGAAACTGCGAAATCATCATGTTAGTAATCCATTGCGAGTAATCCATTACTAACGTGATGAAGTCCCAAAAGAAAAGGCGAGAAGAAATACAAAGGCGTGTTGGTATGAGACTTTTTCCCTGTTCTTTTTCATGTAGTTTTGTTCTTACTTCAATTTGATGCTCTGCAACGCTGCTGAATTTGGACAAACACCAAGAAACCTCGACGATGTGTTCACCCTGGCTTGCACGATATACCGGATTGTCTACAGCCTGACTCTTAAGGTTGCTACTTTATGCAGCCAAAATCTTATGCTCCCACATTTCACCAAGAGAGAAGCATCTCGAGAATGCAACTACGTCTGGAAATACAGAAAAGGCAACAATAATAGGGCGCTGCACAAAGCATGTTACATTACATTAACGCCGTTGCCTTCTCACGTTGTCCTCCGGTGTATGTGTCGAGGACGTGTGTCCTCCTCCCGGCACTGGGATGGCCCATATCCGTACCCGGAGGCGATGTCCGATGTCCTCCTCGGGGATAATGACCGGATGGAAACAAATATGGTCCTGACCCCAATGTCCTTGGTTATACCAAGCAAGATCATCAAGGTAATGCGTGTTCCTCGGATCATATGGGCGAGAGGGAGCGACGACGTTCGCATTGCCGTGTCCAACCAAACTAGCCACATGGTCACGGTGCGATGTGACCAACAGACTCCATTCCCGCCCTTTGCGCTCTTCTCAGATTGTAAAAACACGAGAATGGTTAAAATGTTGGTACAACAAAGTTACGGAATTATGGGTAAGGTCGAACATACCTGCGTGCGATCCACCGGCCCCGAAAGTGGAGCGGGACTACTCGCCAGATACCCAAACCGCCTCTCAGACACGGGGGAGTAAACCTCAATCTGCGTGCATGTACAACACGAAACAGCTTGGTCATCCATAGCGCCGTTCGCCCGTGCAACAACTCGATATGCACCTTCGAAGTTATGTCATTGTTCGGTCATCGCTCCACGGATTCCATGTCACATGCTCTGCGGTGAGTAGGTCTATATCGGCAATGACACGGTAATAGCTCCGCGGTCATCTTGAGGGTTCCACTCAACCGCATGCATCCAACCAGAACCCATCGTTGACGCGAGCCTCCGGACGTCGTCGCCGATGACCAATGGGTAGTACCGCCAAAGACGTAAGGCCTAGAGATTGGGAGGTACTCCCAACTCCACATCTCGGCAGTGCAAGCACCCGTAATGCCCCCGCCGTTTTCGCCGCTTGACGCATCGCACATCCCCTTGTAGGTGGATGCCAACACGGCAGATCCCCACCAGACTGTTGTTTCCTCGTGGTTATCCGCGAGCTCCTGCCAACCATATAATGTGAGGGAGGATGACATCCTCGCCAGGTTGCGTAACATTACCGCCCCAGCAGTAGTACAGTAAAGCTCAGAGTCTTAGTAGTACCAACTCCGCGTCCGCATCGTGGGCAAGCCTCATACTCCCGCAAGGCCCGTGAGCCATGTCTTGACGCACCTGCCTCCTTCGATTGTACCGCACGCCGAACCCGCAATGACAAGGTCGTTCTGAACAATCGGTGATATTGCCTTCAACAAATGCATAAAGTACGCTCAACATGACATACCTTTGCGAGATGTAAGGGATCCATTGTTGTCGCTACAGATCGTGGTAACGACGGGTCGACCTCCGATAGGTAGGTCATGAGCATGGCCACGCCCTTCGAGTTATAGCCATCTCCGAACGGGAAGTGAAATGTATGGGTCTCGTAGCGCCACCGCCGATGAGCCCAGTGACAAGTGCCCATCGACGGCGGGGATGGGGGTCCCGTGCCGCCCTCCATACGAAGCTCCGGCCCATCATTAGGGCAAATGGTAGCGACCACCTGCCTCGCAAGCGGAACGTGAAACGAGGGTCCACGGCCTTGATCCTGTGCGCCGATCGTGTGGCTAGTGGGTCCAACTGCACAAAGAAGCAATATCTCAGTACGATAAATCCGCAGTTAAGGCAGCGTTCTTCAAAATTCATTACCAACCTGGATCCCTGCCGATATAGCTCGTGATCTATGGGATGCATCGTATGTCTCACGGAGTAGCTCGGGGAGAGGAAGACGCCCATCACCGCCTCAGGAGCAATGTTATATGCACATAATATGACAAGGCAAGGAAAAGCATTTTATAAAGTACCATAAATGTTCATACATTGAAACAAACAAGTTACACGAATACATGGCGTGAGCGCTTTACAACGCATTAAGGGTTGCGGTTGGGACACCTCCTACGGTCATGCCCTCGTTGTTTGCATAACTTGCACTTCGCAGACGCGGCACGGGCTTGTGCAAGATCCATGTCACCGTGGATCCTTTCACCGCTAGGCCTCCCGGCTTCCGCGGCGTCGACACGCGGGGTAAGGGTACCATGTTGGCCCATCAATGGTCTTGTAGTTGGTCCCAACGGTGAAGGAAGACATCTTGGGCCGCCACGTGTTCTTCAAAGGCTTGCGGTGTAGTACCACGAAATGAATCATGAGGCATCGTTGTCGCCCATGTCTCGAAGAAGCGCAAGCACGTGGGAGCACGGAATATGTCAAGCTTAGACTTATTACAGTGCAAGTAACGTAATCGGCCCCTATCTCGCATTGTTGTGACGTGTCACCGCTAAACCCCGATGCATATTTCCGCTTGCACAATACCTCGAATTTGTTCGTAGTAAGGTCGAAAATTCTTGTGCGGTGGAAGTGCGCTTTTCTTCGCCGCCGCAGCTGCCTTTCTCCACTCTCGGCGACGTGACGTGTCGCACCCTCTCGTGGTCGGACCACGGTCTCGGAAGTAATCCGCGGCCGGAGAATGTCACCAATGATGGAACACAGAGGTAGGCCACGAACACCCTTAAGAACATTGTTGAAAGCCTCTGCAATGTTCGTGGTCATCACATTGTACCGAGATGTCATTCTCTAACGTGAGCGAGTAGCACAAAAGAATAGAGTACAATACGAGGACGCATTAAAGCAATGTTTTACCTCGCCCGCTCAGGTCGCGTCAGAGCGCCCACCTTCCGCCGGTTTCCGGCCGATCCATCGCTAAAGGTTGCGCGAGCACCTGCACGCGACCGTCGACCTCCAACCATTTGAGAACACGAAGATCCTCCCCGTGTTCTCTTCTTCCATCATCCTCCGAGTTGACTCGCTCAAATGGGCCCAAATTGCGTTGAACTTGCGATCCCGATTTTGAAGGCACAAGGACTTGAAGGTCTTCACAAGTGCCCTGTTCTTGTACCTTGTGTGCAAGTTGGCTCCAAGATGGCGATACACCACCTCCTCGCGCAAATCGGGTTAACTCAACGCGATTGACGTCTCGTCGGCATCACGCCTAACGCGTAAGAAAATCCTTGTTACGTCCGAGATTACACAAACCGCTTCCTCAGACCACTACCTTAGTCTTTAGCGCACTAAGGAACCACAACCACTATCGTTGTTCTCACTCTCAACGAGGGCAAAGGCAAGTGGGACGATCCTTTTCGGCGATCGGCCTTGGTGTCGAGAGTGTCCCACGGAACTTCCCACTTAGAAAGGTGCCATCTACACATATAACCGGCTGCAATTCTCGAAGGCTTCGATGCATTGTCCAAAAGACCAAAACAACCAAGCAGATATCGTTGAGCCGAGGTGTACGACCCGCCTTCGAGCCGCATCGCTCATCGCCCATTGCAAACCGCGCCCTGGGTTTGTCATTGCAATCTTCTGTAACAATCTAGGGGCATAGTTAAAGGACTCTTCGAACCCTCCGAAGAGCATCTTCAATGCCTTCTGCTTCGCCCTCTAAGCCGTGGCAGCACGTGATGACCATCCCGTTCTTGTGTGAACTTCCTCTATTATTGTACTAGGGTCATCCCTATGTCCTTCCCAACGATGGTCACCAGAGTTGCGCTTATGAACCTCGTGATCTACGAGGCCGCCATGTTCCTAATCGACTCCTCCGGCACGTATGAGCTCAGGTTCATGATCACAAAGAACTCATCGTGTTTGGGTTTGTGTACTCGAACGAAGAAGGGACACGCAGGGTACTTCGTGCACCTAACCTCATAAGCGGTCGGCTCAGACCTCAAAAGCCTGTGCTCCCGTCTTGTCGTAATGGCATAGTTGTTTAGGAAGTGGATGGCCTCCGACTTGCTCCCAAACCGGTGTCCCGGTTGGATGTCGCTCTGCTGGTACCCCCACACGGATAAGGTATTGTAATCCGCTATGGTACAGTCAAGGTGACCGATCCCACGGAAATACTCTATGGCGGGAGCCGGGTCGTCGTGGTCTGCCGCTTCCTCGTCCCCGCTTCCCCCGTCTTCTTCATTCGTGCTGTGCGCATCCACCTCGCCCTCGTTACCTTCGACTTCCGGAGCGCCTGACGGTCCTTCCTCCTCTGGTGCTGCCTCATGAGGTACATGCACTTCGGCAAGCTCGGGAGGATGGCTACTTGTCCCAGCCTCGGCAGAGTTCTGCCGGGCCGAAATGTCAACGTACACGCCGACCTCAAAATTCTCCTCTGCTGCCTTCCGAACATAAAGATCCCATGCCTCATGACTCCTTAACAGGAAGAGTGTGTACACCACCGCAGAGCTGTTCGGAACAAGGCGTGGACGGACCCCCTCTAGACGAACTTTGTGGGTTCGCGGGTCCAGACCAAGCAGACGCGCAACATGTGCTTTAAGGTCCGCCAAATTATTTGGAGTACGTAGTCTTGTCTCTAAGTGCTCACAATTAGCGATCGTCACGAGCCTACTGCGTGCAAAACAAAGAAGTCGTTCCCAAAATATATTCTAGCAAACATTTCCATCTGCTCCAAATTTATACTAGAAATATGAGTACCTAATTGTCTTTAGTCCATTAGACAAAACAACTACATAAAAATAGGTCGCTACGACAACTACATAAAAATAAGTCACCACAACAAATAGATAAATTAATGACGCTAATACAACTACAAACAACTACACAAAATTTAGATCGCTAAAAACAGCTACATAAAACTAAGTCGCTACAACAAATAAATAAATTAATGTGGCTACTACACCTAAAAAATTAGGCCGCTAAAACAACTACACAAAAATAAGTTTCTAGAACAATTACACAAAAATTAGTCGCTACAATGCCTACATAAAACTAAGTCGCTACAACAAATAAATAAATTAATGTGGCTATTACACCTTAAAAAATTAGGCCGCTAAAACAACTACAGAGAAATAAGTTTCTATAACAACTACACATAAATTAGCCGCCACGACAACTACATAAAAATGAGTCGCTACAAGAAGTACACAAAAAAAAATCGCTACAACAAATAGATAAATTAGTGTCGCTAATACAACTACAAACAACTACACAAAATTTAGGTCGCCAAAACAACTCGATAAAACTAAGTCGCTACAACAAATAAATAAATTAATGTGGCTATTACACCTAAAAAAATTACTACCGATAAAACAACTACACAAAAATAAGTTTCTAAAACAACTACACAAAATTTAGGTCGCTAAAACAACAACATAAAACCAAGTCACTACAACAAATAGATAAATTAATGTCGCTAATACATCTAAAAAATTACCCAAAGAAGACAACAACAAATCAATATATCGCTAATCGTAATATAAACTCTTTTTCTAACTCAAACCTAATTACAACTAATATAAATACTGTCATCAGTAGTCGCCGAATATTATAGTCGCTTTCTTCACACAAATCACCTCCTCACCACTCCTACAAATTAAACTCTTCTATCGCCATTTAACCACTGTGATTTAAATAAATTTATGTCGCTACAACAACTACACAAAAATAAGTCGCTAAAACAATCGCACAAAAGAAGTCGCTACAACAACTACATAAAAATAACTCGCTACAACAACTACAGAAGAATAAGTCGCTACCTTCTATTTGTTTTCAAACTAACTGAAAAGTGAAAGGAAACAGCTCTTTGTTCCCCTATGTTCCGTCATCTGACTTATGTTCTTCATGTAGCTTTCAGATCTAGTTATTCTATTGAAATTATACCAAAATGAGCTTATTGATGTTACTTCTGTGATTAAAATCAAGTAGGAACCGGATGCTGCCCTTCGCAAAGGTGGTCTAGGCCGTCTAGCTTCCTATTTTCTAAGTCGCTAAAACAAAATTTAGGTCGCTAAAACAACTACATAAAACTAAGTCGCTATAACAAATAAATAAATTAATGTGGCTATTACACCTAAAAAAATTAAGCCGCTAAAACAACTACACAAAAAAAATTCTAAAACAACTACACAAAAATAAGTCGCTACAACAAATACATAAAATTAAGTCGCTACAACAACTACATAAATTAATGTCGCTAATACATCTAAAACAATTACAATATATCGCTAATCGTAACCTAATTATAACTAATATAAATACATCAGATCAGAGTGGGCGACAATGCTATACTCGCTTTCTTCATGCAAATCAACTCTCACCGCCTCGCAAAATTAACTCTTCTCGCTATTCATGAACCACTCTCACGCGAGCTACTAACTCGTAAATCTCTTCTGGTCGTCAGCCTCTTGAATGAGCGGCGAGACCGGAGAGGCTCGATTTATAGCTCGCGAACCCGAGGGCCTCTGCGAGTGTATGTACTGCAAAAGCAAGAGTAATTGATTAGCATCACGGGTCCGGATATCTGTGATCGCGTACAACGCGTGTGACATATTAGGGCTTTCTCGCATGCGGCGGGGAAGAAGCCAACTCACTTTCTCAGATTGCATGCGAGTGGGACCCGCCAGATTGAATTCGCCGAAGCACTGACAGAGTCTTGAAGACCGGTCAATTTCAGATCCTCAAATTGCAAATCGACGCGGGAATGACCGGTCAATTTCGCGAATCGAAAATGCGAATCGACGTGGCATTTCAATTTCGCGTTTTCAAATTGCGAATACGTCATTTCGTTTTTCAAACGCGAATACTTCAATTTCGCGCTTTCAAACCGCGAATTCATCGATTTAGATTTTCGATCATAAATTGCGATTTCGCGTTTTGATTCTTGAAATTGACGGGATTTCAGAATACGTGAGATTGTTGTATATTTCAGAATATGACTCATTTCTTGTATAAAATACTTAAAATTTCCTTCATTTGTTCAAAAATATAAAAACGTATTTTAACTTTATACGAGGACTAAGGTTAAAGTGAAGTTAAAAAAGTATGAGTAAAAATAACTTAGATACTCCACTTAATTTTCTTGGAAAATGAAAGATGATGGTGATTATGTATAGTAGTTGTGTATAAATAGAAATATAGTAGAAAAAGTCTCATTAAATCTATATGTAAACCTTATCTCTACTATATAAAGTGAGAGTTTCTTTCCACATCACTTCATCAAAATTACACACTTTTGCCATTGCTCTTTAATTGCCCACCTTTGCCCGCTTACTTCATCAAAATTACCCACCTTTGCCACTGCTCTTTAATTACCCACTTTTACCACTGTTAATGCTCTTTGCAAATAAATTTTTTATCATAAATTGAGTTTTCGTTGCAACGCACGGGTATATGACTAGTATTTTTTAATAAGATCATTCAAACTATAGGCTTTATATTTCTAAACAGACAAAGTACCCAGTTCTCAATTGACGCGCTGCCGCCCCTTGTAGCTTGGTACCTTACTATCGGGCTAGGGGTGTGCGGTAAAAGTCTATCGTGGTAGGCTCACCACCCACCGTTGCGATCGATCGGAATGTCACGACGTCGACCAACGTGTTATGTGTTAAAGTTTCCACGATGGAAATATATTTCTAAAATTTTATTTATAAAGTGGCAGATTTATATTAAAAAAATTATAGACAACAGGACCAACTAAACGGAGACTTCCGCACTTTGGTGCAAAAGGATTCAGGGAAAGAAAAAGGTGGGGAGAGGTCCACATGGAGAGGACAGTTTTGTCCATTTGCGTGTTTTTACGTTCGTGGATTCCGAGGCGGAGCAGCACGTGGCGCCTTCGCCTCGACTTTGGAGCTCAGACAGCGTTGCTGCCGCGTTTCTTTCAGCGACAGGAGCGCAGAAGAGAAGAGCTGTGAGGTGGGGGAGTGGACGTGATGAATGGCAAAAGTACTATGGAATCTGACAGCTAGACCGTTGCCCCCTCGCGCTGTACGCTAGAAGCCGCGGCCTACCGTAGCGACGTCGGTGTTCGATTACGTAGAGTAGATTGTACTACGATCAAACGCATAAGGCAGTCTCAACCTATAGCTTTCGTAAGAAATATCTGAGAGGAGAAAAACAAAACTAATATAGTTTCTAACCCGTGGTTTACATGAAGTAGTGTCATGAGAGGAGAGGAAGAATAAACCAACGAATGACCTAAACACGCCTCTTGGTCAAGCAAAAAACGTCAATGCATATTTTATAGTTTCTTGCCTTGGTACTTTCTTGCCGCTTTTCGTTTTTCCTTCTCTCCTTCCTTAATTCCTATGCCACATCGATTTTTTGCTTAGTCGCTAGGACACTAATCGAGGGACCCTAATCGGTACGCCGTTTGGTCGGTCTGTCGCTAGGATAGTCGGACCTCGAATCGGATGCAGAAATTTAGGCCCTGTTTCAAAGAACATAAACTTTTTTAAGTTCTCGTACGAATTAAGCCCTGTTTATTTAAAATTAAGCCTTTTGGCTTATATATTAGAGTCAGCTTTTTTGAGTTAAACAGTTTAAAAGCTAACGGCTTTTGTACATGATAGAAGTGGATAATTTTATCTAACTTTAGTGTTATTAGTTTAAAACCAATTATCAATAAGCCAAAAAAACCTCTCTCCAGTGGTTTTTGACTTTTAGTTATATAGAGACTTATGGCTTTTGAAAAACTTAGATAAAAAGCTACTTGTTTGTTTAGACTTTAACCTTTTGACTTTTAAACCGATAAAAAAATCCAAATAAACAGGATCTTAAACTACTTTCATGTAAAAGTCCTGCGTTTATAAATGTGGAAATTTTATAGCAAACAATTCAATTTCTGCAGGAAACAAAACGTTCCAAACGGATTCTCGGTGAACCCTTCGGAATCTTGCGGAATTTTCATGTTCTAAGTATGACCTTAAATTCGACGAACTTGTGCTAACGACAAATGATACTGCCATTCCTACTTAAACTAGGTGGAGCGAGGAGGCAGGTGAACATGGTACATGAATTAATTGTGATATATAGAAATATAGTGTGTTGTGAACTTAATTGAATATCTGTTGTATAAAACACCGTACATATATAATCTCTTAGAGTCGGTAGAATTCACGAGCACAGGCAACACCGCATCAGCTTTTCACAGAGTGGCCGTCGAAATTCCGAAATTGCGTTCAGGCTCTCCCATCGGCTCTTTTGTAAAAAAAAACTCTCATAGTTACGTAAATTCACGACTAACTCTAGGCCAAACCCTTTTGCAAAAAAACCTAGACCACATCCTTTTTAAAAATGTCCTCAGAGTTCCAAAAATTGCAGCTAGCCTCGGATCAAAATTCGCCTGACACGCGCACAGCTCTACTAGCTACCTTTATTTCCACGTAACACTTTCTAAGACTAACGAGGTTGAGTAATCACTCAACTACTCCAAATTCTTCTAAGACTAACGGGGACGAGTAATCACTCAACTTCTCTTGTCCCAGCGTCAAGGGAAAAGGATGGAAGCAGCAAAAATGGATCAGAATACAACCATCGTTTGTGTCGTTGCATTTGGATGCGAGGGCCGATGCACAGTAGCACAGTAGTACACTAGTACTACAGTGTGGACATTTGGTTCTGGCCAGACACTACCTGACCTGCTGGTTGGTCTGTCAGTAAGGTCATGAATCGTTCAACACCGCTGTCATCGTCAACGCATAGGAACCTAAAATCATCTTGAGGGCACCACAATAGTTCACAAGCACTGCTCGTGCAATATCACGATTAGATGTCTGCACTTTATTGGATAAGTGCTTATTTCACAGATCTTGTTTTGTCCTTGACATGAACACATTTTGACAGACAAAGTGCGTCTTAATTAGATCGTCACTGCATGGTTCAGATAATAGTTCCAACCTCTCAGGATGACCCTGGGAGTGGAATCTTGGGGAGCCTCGAAGGAGATGTCAATAGCCATCTTCTCCCCAGGTGTGAGCGAAAAATAGTTGTCCGAGTAGAGGACAGGAAGGATTCTTGTGTCCCTGTAACTCTCCTGTGTGGATGGCTCAGAGGTGTGCACTGAAAAATGAAGGAAAAAGGCGACGCCTGAATCAGTTCCGTTTACCTCAACTGTTCTTGGGTTGTCACCTGATCTTGCGACACCGAGGCCCCTGCGTATTTTCCCCCAGAGACCACTTTGCTGTCCCTTACAAGTAGGTTCTTCGTCAATGTTGTAGGAACCATGTCCACCTTCTAGATCCATGATCGATAGAGATGTCGTGCTTTCTGTTACTAATTTCTCTGACTTGTTCTCTATGGACATTCTTACCTCGTATCTGGTACCTGATATGGAAACCTCAGAGTTAATCTTTAACGGAATCTTTTTCTGCCTGTAATCTTCCAACAACTTGTAGTCTTTCCCAGGAAGATGTAGCCAATAGAAGTTTCTGGACAGTACACCATTGTCTGTCAGCCTGAAGAGTTTTAGTAGTAGAAAATAGACAGACTTGGCATTCTTCATCTTAGGGTATTCCATCTCTATAATTTGCTTCACTTTCTTTGGCGGTACTACTATTTTGTCAGTAACTTTGTAATACGGGGAAGCACCATCCAGATCCCATACAGAAATTTCTACAGCCACATCTGAGAGTTCATCGGCTGTAGTGTTTACCACCTAAAAGAATCACTTTCCGTGTATTAATTTCCAGAAATTTTGGTTGAGGGAAAATGTTCTAGGTTGCAGAAAGTACCTCTATGAAGTAGCTAGCCAAATTCAGCTGGACATGAATAGGTTCAGCAGCACAACGGCAACCATAAAACCCACCAGTTTGGTCCAGGAGATGATCATAGAACTGTCCTCGTAGTCCAGTCCATGGATTTTGTGTCTTCCAAATTAGGACACCTGTAAACTTAGTCCACATGAAAGAAGTCCATCCTTCCAGAAGTGCTCTGTACTGAACATAATTAACCAATTGTGCCTGAAGGTTAAAGACACCATTAGAGAAGAAACTACAATGCTTCTGGTGTTAAAGCATAAAGATTCTAGAGATGAAAAGATGGTATCCCAAATTACTTTTTCACAGAAATCGTCAAGATCTTTTGGATGGCCATATAGTTCAATCTGATCGTCGACATTCCCTGGTTTTGAGTAGGGAATGTACTTGTGGTAATCCCATATTGGGTTTGGGACTTCTTTTATAGACCCATCAATTGTCTTTTTGAAAATCGGAATGCTCCATCCTTCTGGAGGCATTGTTGCTCTAATTGTTGCAGCAACTGGAACCCCTACAGACCCAACTTCAGGGTTAAACCCATATTTGTAGAAACTGTCCTTGAAAAAGCTCTCTGGATATTGAATCTCATATGGACCATCAGTGAAGTCGCCTTTCCCATTGGCAAAACCATCCCACATTGATCCTTGGACATACACCCGAGTACCATCAAGGTATTTACTAGGGTCAGTTGAGTCTTGTGATAAATATTTTCCTTGAGTTTTAGTTGTCTGGTTACTGACAAACAAAGGATGTAACTTCAAATCATCCTTCAGTGCTGTGTTAATGTCGACTGGTGGGACTTGCTCATTACCACCAACCCATAGAGCTAGACTAGCATGATTCCTGAGTAATTTGACAGTATCCCTAGCACATAGAAGGAAGAGATCATGGTCCAAAGGACCATCTGGATTTGATACTGGAATTCCTCGGCCATCGACATCTCCAGTTATCCAGAATTCCTGCCATACCTACACAAAATGGTTCCATCCTGTAAGTAATCACACAGACATGGCACCAAACCAGGGTGAATCAGTGAGTCATAAAAACTATTCCCTCCATATTTCTCTCAATGAATATTGTCAAACAATGTCTCTGTGTGAAACAATAATCAAGAATTCAACTAGAAGTATGTGGATCCACCCCAAAATTACTAAAGAGCATCTAGCCCCACACCATCTGGTTTACCTAATATTGTCAAGGCAAGGAGATCCAGCTGGTTACCATCAGTTTTCTGAATACTAAAAGTAAGGAGTGGTCGATACTATTTCAAAAGCACAAAAAAAATTATACTCTTCATCACAACCTAACATTTTGTAAGTTGGATAAGGAAACACAAATATCAATTGGCAAGGAGAGAAACTTAACCTTACCATCAAACCATAGACATCACAAAAATGATAAAAATCAGGCCTCTCTGCTAATCCACCACCCCAACAGCGAAGCATATTGAAGTTCATATCAGCGTGAAACTTGATGTCAGTCATATATCTCTTCTTTGTTAATCGAAGCAGGCAATCTGACAATATCCAGTTTCCTCCTCGGATGAAAATGGGTTCACCGTTTACCTTGAAGATCCTGCAGATGAGTTGCACTTGCACTGGCATGTTTTCATGAGATCAAGTATTATACACCACTGACATAAAAAAAATAGTTACCTCCCACCAGTAGATTCATCAATGGTACTCACAATCTTCCGGAAACCAAAATAATGGCTCCATGAATCGGACTCCCCAAATCCATTGACATCTACACTAATCTCAACATTGTATAGGGATTGCTTTCCCATGCCATTTGGCCACCACAGGTTTGGCTTATAGAAGAATAACTGCAAAAATTAATATAAAATAGGGTTAACTAATTTGTGTATTTGAGCCTTTCTGGCAATGAAACGGCCTCCTGATAAAAAGAAGGAATCATCACTAAAGGATAGTGCAAGGCAAATGTACTAACACCGAAGTTTTTGTGCCTTTATACAGGTGAGAATTGTGCAACCATGGTTTAAGCAACATTGGATATTTCCTGCTTAAGAGGTAGGACATGACGAGGTACTTCCTTACTTAACACATCAATACTGGCCAGTTTGGTGTTGCGGTGCTGTAATTGCTACACTAACGCAGTCTAGTTAAGAGAATCTGTACCAATTCTAGTAAAATATTTATGTTAAAACTCAAAAGAGGTTGTCAATTAGTTGTCCAAAAAACGATAAAAATAAAACTGTACCAAAGCTATTTGTCAGGTGAAGCAATGTAATGCCACCAGAATCCACAGTAATTGAATTATTGAATTTCTTTACATCAACAACAACCAAGCCTCTTGTCCGAAACAAGTTGGGTAGGTTAGGAAAGAAATCCAATCAAAATCAATAAAACCCATAAACCTTCGATCTTAGGTTATGATTTCAATATATAGATTGCTAACCTCCATGCACTCCTATCCAACGCCAAATTTATGGAAGTGCTAATCCCTCAAGTCTCTTTTAACCGCTTCTTCCCACATTAGTCTCGATCCACCTCTGCCTCTTCTTATGTTTTCGAGACTACTTAAAATTTCACTATGCACCGGTGCCTCAAGAGGTATCCGTTGGAGATGTCCAAACCATTTCAGACAATTTTGGACAAGCTTTTCCTCAACTGGTGCTACCCTAACCCTATCACGTATATCATCATTGCGAATTCGATCTTACTTTGTATGACAAAAACCAACCGTAGCATCCGCATCTCTACTATGTTCATCTTCTGTACATGTTGTCTTTTTGTAGACTAACATTCCGCTCTATACAACATCATAGATCTGATCATCGTACTATATAACTTACAATGAATTTCTTTATGTTCCAAAAAATTCTTTACTAAGCTTGCATTGCATCCTTGAGGAAATTTACACACTTGGAATAAAGGAATCTTAAATATTTTCCTAACGGATTTTTATATATGACATCTGATCAACCAAAAAAAAAGAAACAGTTTGTCAAGTGTGTTTTGTGAGATAGTTTATTTTTAATCTATCAGCATCTGGAAGATCAAATACAATTAGGAATATTGAATAATAACTGCCAAGTGATAAGACCTTGAAAATTCAAGCGAACAGGAAGGGAAAAAAATATGACACAAAAACAAAGTTTTGTCATCTACAGTTCTACACAGCAAAAAACATAGCTGTTACTTACAACATATATTATCTCTATTGTTGGATCAGGTAAGCAGTTGACAACAAGCCTGGGGGCATTTAAATGATTCAAGCAACCTAGGACAAAATCATTGACTGAATGCAGTACTATATCATAACCATCATGAAAATAAGAAAATTACCAAAGTAATGCCTGAGTAGATTGAAGAAAAAGAGAGAAAATTATCTTACAGGAGGAATAGTGTATTCTAGAACTGAGTGAGGAGGAACTGATATTGCATAACTTTGAAGATGTTCCACCAAGCAAATGTTCCCCTCAAGCTCAGCTGAAACCTGGATTTTCAACGTACAATCTGCAAGCTGTGAACTTTTGTTCTCCAGCTGAAGTGTACAATGTAGGTATGACCTATTAAAATCATCATAAAAAGTTGAAACCAGATGGGGGTCGGTTATCTTGAGAGGCTGCATCGAAAAAAATGTAAACAGACATAAGCATCATCAATGACTAAAAAAACTCATACCACCAATAATCAAGGACTACCTTCTTCAATATGCATTTCCACTTTGCAATATCCATGATGTTACCACCAAAGGACAACAAAAAGGAGAAAATACTAATAAAAGAGAACAGGGAGTAATAAACTCACCCCAGTTATGGAAATTGATACTTCATCCCAGATACCTGTGTTTCGATCCCTAGAATGCAAAAAAAGACAGAAATGACAAAAAAAAGTTAGTGTTGCAAATTTCTATAAGTACCATCAGATTGAAAAAAGGAAAGAAAACTTGCTGCTACAAAACAAGTATTGTGATTGGTTAGTAGAAGTGCAGAAGAAACTATAGTAAGTAGTTATCTGGAAGGGTGAAAACATAACATGGCATCAAAATATCAGATATTGTTGGCACTTGGCAGTAGTCTTCACTATATGGATTACGATCTTTGTTGAAAACAACTGGAATAATTTTATAAACCCGTGTTGTGGCCATTGGTTGGGTATGGGAGGACCAAGGGTAGGGGCTTGCCCTCATCTAACTGTTGGCAAGGCTCTTCCCTGACAGTAGAGAGGAGTTGTGGTTTGATTTTTGAAGAGGAGGGATACTAGAGAACTTTGTTTATTTCTTCACTTAATGCCAACAATTACATTAGGCCACCTTTTATAGAGGTCTCTCGTAACAATTATGGATAAGATCAATCTAAATGATAACTTTCCTAACTAATAGATAAGATACCAATTAACTAACCCTATCTTAGGAAACTAATTAATTATTTAGGGAAATAGATATTCTAATTAGGGAAGGTAAACTCTTCCTAATCCCATTGCTACAGTACATGGGTACTATTGGTGCAGTACCAGTGACCATAACATAACACCCCTCTCGGCGAGGTAGCTAGTCCTCGAAGTGGCCATGGACAAAGACCTTCATGTCCCCGTGTCAACAAGAGGGCACGGTGACGTCGTAGAGACATGTGAAAGAGGATCAGCGAAGCCCCGGTGAACAATAGCAAGGACCGCATCCCTCCAGCGTTGGTTAACATCGCAGGAGTCGCTGGCAGCAAGGGCAAATGATGAAGGGCAGCAACAGCATCCTTGCCTCGAGATGCAATGGTTGTGGCCTTGTGGGAGAGATGTGACGAAGTTGCTGTTCTCCACATAGCAACCATTGCGCTCCACACTTTCAAAGGCACAGCGTTGGCCGGCCACATGAAGATGGTCGTTGGATGGCAGCAAACTTCTTCCTCGGTGAATGCAACAATGGTATAGCTAAGGATGGCGTGGCTGACCGAGGAAGCGTCACCGGTGCTGGGAAAGGTGGTGGCGGCATGGCCACTGTGGTGACAACAAGCGCCTCCTGCTGCTTCTCCACTTTGGGCAATGTCGCAACAGGTGGAGGTGGCAACTTGACTAGGGGTGGCAACACAGAAATTGCAGCAACATGCTGCACCTTCTTCTTCTCCTACTACTTGATCCGGTTCGCATTCAGGTCCAACAATAAGGCCTTGATGTTGGCGCAGATCTCGCTAGAGGTAGAGGATAACATATTGATGTTAGCATTCATGGCCTGGATCGCATCGGCCTTAATCCTATCATTAGTAGAAGCCATGGTGAGTGGCTTTCATACTGAATGTTGTGGTCATTGGTTGGGTACGAATCCAAGGACCGAGGGTGGGGTACTCGCCCTCATCTAACTGTCGGCAAGGCTCTTCTCTGATGTGGTAGAGAGGCAGTGAGGTCTGATTTTTGAAGAGGAGGGAAACTAGAGAACTTTGTTTATTTCTTTGCTTAATGCCAACAATTACATTATGCCTCATTTTATAGAGGTCTCTTCTAAAAATTATGGATAAGATCAATCTAAATGATAACCTTGCTTACTAATTGATAAGATAAAAATTAACACTTTCCTAACTAATTGATAAGATAAAAATTAACTTGTCCCTATCCTAGGAAACTAATTAATTATTTAGGGAAATAGATATTCTAATTAGGGAAGGTAAACCCTTCCTAATCCTGGTCTCAAAAAAATAACCTTCCTAATCCCAATGCTACAGTACATAGGTATGGTTCATGCATAGTGCCAGCGACAATAACGCCTGTCTCCACTCAATGACTCAAACCTTGGGATGATGACTTCTAAGTTCTAACGTGATCACCGATCAATTAATCATGCAAGTAGCATTCGCAGAGTTTATGGAAT
This sequence comes from Guadua angustifolia, assembly GCA_036346375.1. Taxonomy (NCBI): domain Eukaryota; kingdom Viridiplantae; phylum Streptophyta; class Magnoliopsida; order Poales; family Poaceae; genus Guadua; species Guadua angustifolia. Next base: position 32,755,491 of record CM070509.1, on the reverse strand, counting down.
TGAGCAAAGGTCGGCCAACATTAATGCAAAAAATTATTCAGTTAGCACCTAATATTTACTACAATGGTCTTTGGTAAAAACAAATATATTTATAGTGATCAAAGCGGGCAAATTGAACTTCAATACAGAAGACATCCTATATCTGAATCACATTTTAATGAGTGCTTCCTGAAAATTTTCCTAATGAAATAGAAACTTCATATCTGGACTGCATTTAATTTTGGGTCTTAAGACTATGTTGGATTTCCATTTTTACAAGTAAAAACAGTTTCTTTTTAAGTTCAAGTATATGCTGGTAGTCCATATACCCAACCAATCCGTCCTCTGCCATGTATTCCCCCAATATGCTGGCCTGGTTATGAGATTTTCAAATGAGTCGAAGAAACAAACATGCTACATAACATATCATGATGGGAGTACATAATCCCTTAAAAGCACTCCATTTGAGCCTACTCTAGAACCATGCTAAGATATAGTTGAGAACGAAACAGAATGTACAAAAGGTTTCTAATTCAGCATGTGGCGTTACAATTTTCACAAAGTGAATGCCTATCAATTTCTAGGATGCAAGGTAAGACAAACATGAGGTGGTGTCAGAACAGAACCAAATGGAACAAAACAATGTGCTTAAAAACATAAAAATCACCGACCTTATTGGGCAGATCCAATCCCATCCTTCGACATACTGCGTAGCAACATCTTTCCCAATCTGAAGTGGACCAAGTTGAAAGGTGTTATCATGCATATATCATGAGTTGTCCCTTAAGCAATAATATTCCTTTTTAAAGAAAAGAAGTGGAGATAAAGTAATTTACTGCTACTAACACAAAGATACGATTATGATTATGATCATGAATCATGGACAGCATTTGTTATGAACCATTGATGCCTCTTGATACCATTCTCCTAAAATTGCAACTTTCCAATAAGTACCTTTCCAAACATAAATCAGACTAGAGTGCTAATGGAATATTCACGTGTAGGGGTGGAAAAAAAACTCGAAACTCGTGAGTTTGATGAGTACTTGGAAACTCGACTCGACTCGACTTGGACTCGTTCCTTAACGAGTCGAGTCGAGTCGAGTTGGATTTTGAACTCGTTAAGGTAACGAGTTAAACGAACGAGCTAACAAGCTTAACGAGTTAAAAAAAAAACACTGTAACCCTAAGTCCTAACCCGTTCGCTTCAGAGTTCAGACCAATTCCCCTCCCGACGCGTTGCCTTGCGTCCATGCCCCCGCGGTCAGCTCGCCTCCACCCCACCGCCTCTGCCCCCACCCCGCACCGTCGCCCTTGCTCCTCGCCCGCCCCTCCCGGTCAATCTCCACCGCCAGATCCGAGCTCCTCCCCTCCGGCCATCCACCCACCGGGCTCCTCCCCTCCGGTCATCCCCAAGGTTAGCATTTCCCAAATGTTAACTTGCTTCCATGATAATACATTGTTTTCCATTGTTGTTTGTGCTCCTAGTATTTAGTTTCCATTGCTGTTTGTGCTCCTAAACAATGGTGCAAGGATCCCATCGGTTGGCCTCAGCCAATGGCAAATACAACCTAGCATTGTCAGCAACGTTTTCTATACCGCTGTCAAGGTCTTTTCCCATTGCTCTAATTATGTCTTGATTTCTTCTTGGTGGTTTTGTGAATCTTGGCCATATTGGTATGTGCTGAGCTTGAATTACATGTTCACTTATTAGGGTAGAATCAACTTTGTGTTATTTGGAGCCTTTAGAATTTGTAGAATGAGCTCTATGTGACTATATATGAGAGATCGAATTTTTGTACTGAGGTGGAAATTTCTGTTGATTCAGTTATTCAGTATTCCCTACAAGAGAGATTCTTTGATGGCACGCAGTTCCTTGATGATATCTCCAGTTGACATTCTACAATATGCTCAAAACACCTTATTTTTGCTCCGTGAACACCTTATTTTTGCAGAGCATGACATCAGCGATGGCAATCTTATTGTGCATATTCTCGATATGGCAATTGCTGATAATTCTTCACACTTTGTGCTGTTATTTGGACTTAATAGCATCATGCTTTTAGTTATATTTAGATGTCCAAATCTTTCCAATGCATTAAATGTTGCTTACATTCGTAACAAACTTAATGAGCCAACTCGAGTTTTTAACGAGTTGAGCTTTCAGCTCGTTAAGAAAATAAGTCGAGTCGAGCTGACTCGTTATCTTAACAAGTTTAACGAGTCGAGTCGAGTTGGCTCAATATCCACCCCTATTCACGTGCAAGCAAGTGCAACTACCTAGTTATTGCAATCTACAAAGCTATATATACAAAGCATGTTCCAAAGTCATTAAAATACCCAGCCATGGAACATGACTTCTGAAAATAGAAAATCTGACAAGCCATTTTGCTTTCCATCTTAGCTTTCAGCACTTTTGCTGACAATAACATCTCAATAACAAATGTTACAATTCATGCAAAGTGGAAATAGTTATGTGTATTATTAAGAAACTCAACACCTGTAAACTATGAAAAACACATGGGAGTAAGTTCAAGCTTTGCTCAAAAAGGGTGGCAAAAGGCAATCCAGATATTGCACTTTACAATTCTGATGAGCTATCCTACTTTACACAAAATTAGAATTACCATGACAAAGAAGGAGAAAGCTACAGAATATCAACAGATATTCGTAGCAGGGACGCACTAACCTCATGATCACCACCCTGACCTCCCTGAGGAGGAATTGCACCAGGGTGATCGGGAGGATGAACAAGGACAGCAAGCAGATTGGTACCATCAGGATGAAGAACATCAGTAATATCAAGGGTGTGCCTTCGGAACATTCCTTTTGGAAGTACCTCTTTGTGCCCGTTCAAGTACACTTCTGCTGAATAGTTTATCCCACGGAAGTTTAAACTCATGTGCTGATTTCCTGCCTAGAGGTGAAAGATTTTAAAGAATAAAGTTATTGATATGTTAATCAGATAAGCACCAATATATTAGCATAACAAGTATTTTGATTTGGTGCAGTGTAAAAAAATATCATTCCCACAAGACAATAAGTCAAACGTTACATACATTAAGAGCAGTGCTAGTATTTAGCAGTCATTAAAGCTATTAGTTTGAATAAGGAAGAAAGACAAGCATATCTCTAACACTGCTGCAATATCACCTTCACGAAAGGCAGCAGTACAGTAAGATCTAAATGAAAAGTAGATCAATTGAACACACAGCGTTAAATTGCACAAATTTGATAAATCAAGCTAAGAAACATTTCTTATCCAGTCGCCTCAAGTACTGGAGTACTCTAGGCTAGCTACAAGTTTATAAAATTTATTCTCTACACTATGAGAAGTGATTTTTTTTCCAACGATGAACCATAAGGCAATGCAGCAAGAGAAATCCATCAACATTCAACACACACAGTTCGGTTCAACAGCAGGTAGCTTTAAACTGTGTTTCCTGGGGAAGTAGCTGCTTTGCGCCCCTAAAACACTGTAGTGCGAATGTGTTAAATTAAGAACTGCCTGCAGTAAAAGCTTCCACTGCTCTGTTTTTAATCGGAGACAGTCTGACTGCGCCGAATTAACAACTCACTGCTCTACACTAGGATACATAGCTAAATACCCCGTTAAGGAACGGCACAATTAACTAGTACATGGAGAATCAGTGCATAACTGCATACCGGAGCACACTGGAAAGTGGTGAAGAACCAGAAGGTGTAGTGCTCCCTGCCGGAGTCGGCGATGTCGATGATCGCCTCGTTGTTTAGCCCGTAGAAGGGGTCAGGAATCAGCTTGTTCTTGAGCAGCGTCCCCAGCACGCTGCATCCCGAAGCATCCAACAATATGTTATTTAGGCAAGGACCACAAGCTAGATAAACAAAACTCGCAGTATTCTACCCACGAACCGCAGGTACATTACTCCATAGAAGCACATATCCCCACGAACCCGAACTACTACTGGTAGTAGAATTTTTACGGGGGGAAATCGGCGAGAAGAGGAGAAGCACGTACGTGCCGGGAACGGCGCCGTGCATCCACGGGGCGGTGGGGTCGGGGGCCGGCGGGTGGGTGGTGGTGAGCTGCACACCGGTGAGCGCGACCTCGGTGGAGCGCGCGGCGAGCCAGCCCGTGTCGAGCACCCGTTTGCCCACGGCCGCCGTCGCCATCTCCCCGATCGCTTGCTCGCGGATCCAATTTTCGGGAGCTCGGGAGTGGGGGAAGGGATGGGAGGCTGAAGAGGAGAGATTTCAGATGGACCCTCATGTCATATACAGAATCGAAGAGGAGCACGAATTAAGTGTCATTTTCTAAAATTTCACGGCTGAAGAGTGAGCGGAGCGAGTGGAAGGCAGAAGACGCTGCCGAGGGAGGGCACGCCCGCTCGCCGGCGCTGGCTTTTTTGGTTTGCATTTTTGGAAGGTTGCGCCGACAGGGGAGAGGAGGCGGGGACCTCGGCGTCACGGGCTGCGGAGCGGAGGGGGTGACGTGGCCGCCGGTTACGGGATCGGCAGAAGCCGCGGCCGGGCGCGTGGTCGTGCCCGTGAGAAAATTGGTTATTTGCCAATTGAAAGATTGATCTTTTGATTATGATGTTATTTGAGTCAATGACATATAAGATTATCTAAATTAATAAAATATGGATCCAGTAACAAATTTGCGAAGCCACATGTTTGAAGTGACAAATAACCAAATTGCTCGCCTGGCGTCTCGGCTGCGAGGAGTCGGAGCTCGTAATTGGATGGTTCCAGACTCCAGTGGTAAGATATCAGAACGTGGTTGTTGAGGGGCCTCGCCGTTATTTGTTCACTCCAGCAGATTGAGCTACTACATACGATTCAGTAGTGTAGTGCTGCTAATTTGTTCTTATCAGTGTTCTCGGTGATTGTATGCCCCGTTAATTACTGAATGAAATCTCAGTTCTTGCTTGATTCTAAAAAAGACAAGCGCATACTGCTAATTTGCCAGAGATTCGGATATTCGCAAATTGGGACTTCGATTTATATCCTAAGTACAAAATGGTGTTGCAAGAATTTGCTTTCTTTATTGAAAAAGAAAGATACATTAATCGGAACCAATCGTAGACACTAAGGAACTGTAATCACCCTCGATAGCACCATTTGATAGAAGCAATCAACAATCCGGATCACAAAATAGGCCTTAGTTACAGTTTATTGCTACAGTACTCACTAAGGTGTCATGTTCGCTATCATGTAGTCCGAATAGTACTGCAAAAGATTTGGACTATTGCTTTTGATACAATGCTTCAACTCTAACTTCTAAAGTTACAGTTCCTTTACAACTACACTGGATCTCTTTCCCTGCTAAGGTTAGTAGTAGACGTTGCCTCCACTCTCTAGTCAAGTGGGAGAGCATGTGTGGCTACTGATTATGGATTATTTGGGTGCAGGAGGCGTCAACAGCTTGAGTGGAGTCACGAGAATTGAGAAGTCACTTGCTTGTACCGTGTTGTCCCCTTTCAAACCCTGAAACACAACATGCTCATCACAACTAGCACATGTGGGCTCTGCTGCCTCGTTGGCTCACCGATCGCCAATCGCCCTCTTTCTCCTCCTTCCTCCCCAACACCACGGGATGGCATCTCCATCGCCACAACTTCGGACAACCAAGGCAAGAGATATGCTTGGTGCTAATGTCACCACTAGATCCCATTGTCCTTAGCTATTAGGAGCCAATGCTAGTGTATCAGACATGTATTGATGCCGATTGTCACGCTCACGAGTACGGAATTTCATGAGATTTTTGCATGAGAAGTTCCACTCTTGATGTGAAAGTTGGACTCTTGATGTGAAGTTTTGGAATTGTTGAGTTCAAAGGTGAAATCCTTGATTTGAAAATTAGGAATTGAAATGTAGATTTTTTTAGCAACACTAGCCAGGAAAAAGGCATAAGTTACTATATTCAATAACCACTTTTTACAACTGTTTGTCCTAGAATAATCGTTATAGCCAAGCTGTGAAACAAAATTAGAAAAATTGTTAAAAAAACAAAATCAGAAAAATGACCGAGGAGGCTGGTAGTATGTGCTGAAATCTCATTGTGATGGGCCAGAGGTACCTTTTTTTTTTGAAAGACTACCATCTATTTTGATTACAACTAATTTGCTTGATCTCTATTTCTTTTCTTTCAGTGGGCGCTGAGTAGTGAGTACCAAGGCATCTGCGATATGTCGTGCTTCTCTATCACTCCTCTTAGATCTACTGTCGTTGCTTCACGCGTCGTACAACAGTGAATCATTACCCTATTAGATTATTTTTGTTTAATAACCATTTTAGGCACCAATCTATGATGAAATGATTTTTCTTTTGTTTGGCAGAAAATTATTGTTATGAGCTCACTAACTTTGCAAATTTTGGTGATCAAGTAGTAGAAATTTATTTATTTACTTTTACTTCCAGTTACATGAAAACATCTCATATGTACTATTGTTGGAGCAAACTTAGTAGTTTGCTCTTAATTGTATCTATGATTCTTTGGAAAATGTGCATTCCATTTACGATTCCTTTATAAAGCTACGATGAATTTCACACTCTTCTTCCTTGTCGAATGTTAATAGGTGGATGACTGGATGGACTGGAGAGACGTGATTTAGCTGTTACTAGGCGTGGAACATTGGGGTCATCCCTTTTTATTAAGTTACTTTATAGTCGTCGACTAGATGAATTGCTATAACAGTTACGTTGTTTTTGTAATGTGACAATCCTGAATCAAGCAAATTCATGTTAGTGCCGTTGTTTTTGAAATTATGTATTTAGTGCAATGATTCATGGTATCAGCAGCAAGGATCAAAATCTTGCCAAAATCTCACCAAATGTAGTCGAGATGTCAGAATTCGAAGGTGGACGGTTTTGACAAAGCCAACCGAAGTAATAAAAAATAAAAAAATATGAAATGCTACAGTTACTCGGTAATTTTGGCGAGATTTTGCTATTTTTAGCTGAAATTCCATGTTTTTCCTGAATTTTCAAATTTGAGAGTCAAATTTGACTAGATTTTGGTCACTAACTCTTAATAATGTCATCTTCCATAAAAATTTGTTGAAAAACCAAAATTTTGAGACTTTTTAAAAATTATAGAAACACTATCTGATTTTTATAGAATTGTAAAAGCTTTGCATTGCTATGAAAAATTTATGATACCATCTTAATAAGTCTGGGATCATACATAAAAAATTTAAAAATATTTTAACTTCATATGTTATCATTAAAAATAAAAAATAGAATGAATATAATCGAGATACTAACATTATCAGAATTTTATAAATTTGCTCGAGTGCGATCATAATCCAAAATTTCTATGATATCTTAATCACTGCATCAAACCCTTATATAAAAGTTTTTAAATTTTTAAACTTGTTTTAGTTGCTCAATCAAATCTATGAAAAGCAATACATGTAACACCGTAAAGCTTTTATCAGACAGTAGCACCGTCACAATTTTTAAAAATTTCTCAAGCTTGATCATTATTTAAAAATTTTATAGAAATATTATTGATGCATCAGGACTATCCATAACAATTTTTAAAATTTTATAACATGGTTTGGACCATTTTTCATTTGATCGAAATTTATCGGTCAGCCTTCAATAGCACTTTTCGAATTTTTCAAAATTCTTCAAGTTTGATCGTCATCTAAAAATTTTATGAAAATATTATGAATGTGTCAGGACCATCCATAAAAATTTTCAAAAGTTTTTAACGTGGTTTGCATTATGTTCCATTTGATTGAAATTTGATGATCAACCTTTTATAAGGGAGCACTGTCAAAATTTTTAAAAATTCCTCAAACTTGATTATCATCTAAAATTTTTATGAAAATATTGTTGATGGGTCAGGACCATCTACAAAAAAATTTAAAAAATTGACGCATTTTGGACCAATTTTTGTTTGGTTAAAAATCACCGAGATTTCAGCAAATCTCGGTAAAAAAACGGATTTGAATTTTGTTTTTCAGATTTCGTTTGAGTTTCGCCCGAAACAATGAGATTTTACTGAAATTTCAGAGGGTAACGAGATGTGAACTGAAAATAAAATTTGGAACCTTGATCAGCAGTCCATCAAATGTTTATTTCATTGTTGCCCTTTTTTCTTTTACATTTCTCCAAAAAGTTGATTATGAGCGTGAAAATCTCCCGCGGTATCTACTAGACCATAGTTAGAGTTGTGTTATTGTTCTTCTATTTAAAGGTCGGATTCTCGATGTAACGTAAGCGCGGGTTGAAGTAGCCAACCATGGCAGAAGTTCGTGACAGATTGACAGTGCTGCGCATATCATCTAGATCATACGCCGATCTGCAGAATACTGTTTCCATAATCCCCATGTGCAAGGATGGCTAACCTTTCTTTAACGAACGAAGACGCAGATCATTCCAGCGCATTTCGATTTTCCATTAAACAAGCAGAACAAAGGGTAGAATTAGGAAAATCAGACCTCCCCTGGCTCCTCCCGCTTCGGCGCTTCTTCAGCTCTTCTCCCCCACCGCGACCACGAGCTCCCACCAACCGCTCCACTCCGCCCACTGGACGGACTCTCTTTGAGTAACGCACACTCCGCCCGCCCACCGACACCACGCGCCCCGCGCCGGCGCCTGAAATCCCGTTTTTTTTGCCGTGATTTCCCCCGCGCCGATCGCGACTCGCCACCCCACCGCGACACGGATCCCCCGCCCTCCCCTCCCCTCCCCTCCCCTCCCCGCTGTACACGCACCGCGCCCAACCCAACCACCCCAAATCTCGCGCCCCACAGCCGAAACCGCGCGCACTCACGCCCCGTCGCCCAGATCCGCTCAGCCGAAAGCCGGGATGCTCGTCCAGGACCGCGCGTCCCCGCACGCGGCAGCGGCCGGGGGGAACCACGGCCACAAGCCGCCCACGTCCCCGCGCGGCGCGCCGGGAGCGGACAGGCGGCACCCGCGGCCCTTCGCTAAGAACCTCGACTTCGCCGCCTGGGCGTCCGAGCACTCCTCCAAACTTCTGCTCGTCCTCTTCGCGCTCGCCTCCGCCGCGGCCGTCTTCCTCCTCCGCGGCGCGGCCCCCGACGCAGCGTCCCTCCTCTGCCTCGACCGCTCCCGCTCGGCCTCCGCCTCCGGCCCCGCCAGGCTCCCCTACCCGGACGTCGCGTGGTCCGCCGTCCCGCCGCTCGCGATCGCGCCGGCGGTTCCGTTTGCGTCCTTCCGCGCCGAGAGGTGGATCGTCGTCTCCGTCTCGTCCCCGCCAACCGCCGCTCTGGCCGCGCTCGCGCGCGTCAAGGGGTGGCAGCTCCTCGCCGTCGGCAACTCCCACTCGCCCTCCGGATGGGAGCTCAAGGGCGCCATCTTTCTCTCCCTGGAGCTGCAGGCGCAGCTTGGGTACCGCTCCGTGGACTTCCTGCCCTACGCGTCCCACGTCCGCAAGACGGCGGGCTACCTCTTCGCCATCCAGCACGGGGCCAAGGTTATCTTTGACGCCGATGACCGCGCCGAGGTGCCGGGGAACGATCTAGGGAAGCATTTCGATGTCGATTTGGGATCTGGCGTCACCAACCACCCCGTGTTGCTGCAGTACAGCCACGCGGATCCGAACCGGACGGTGGTGAACCCCTACGTGCACTTTGGCCAGCGGTCAGTGTGGCCGCGGGGGCTGCCGCTGGATAAGGTTGGGGAGGTGGCGCACGAGGTGTTCTACACTGAGGTGTTCAGTGGCCGGCAGTTCATTCAGCAGGGTTTGTCGGACGGGTTGCCGGATGTGGATGCTGTGTTCTACTTCACTAGGAAGCCGCCGACCGCAGGGTTCGATCTGAGGTTTGATTCGGAGGCTCCGAAGGTGGCCCTTCCACAGGGCATGATGGCACCAGTCAACTCGTTCAATACATTGTTCCACACGCCAGCTTTCTGGGGCCTCATGATGCCTGTTTCAGTGAGCTCAATGGCATCCGATGTGATACGTGGGTATTGGGTGCAGCGGATCTTGTGGGAGATTGGTGGGTATCTGGCTTTCTATCCACCGACTATTTACCGGAAGGATCATGTACAGGCGTACCCATTTGCAGAGGAGAAGGATCTGCATGTGAATGTTGGTCGATTGATCAAGTTCCTAATTGAGTGGAGGTCAAACAAGAGGACGCTGTTTGAGCGGATTCTTGATCTGAGCTATGCCATGGCTGAGGAAGGGTTCTGGACAGAGCAGGATGTGAGATTAACAGCTGCTTGGCTCCAGGACCTGCTCGCGGTGGGGTATCGCCAGCCTCGGCTCATGTCATTGGAGATTGACAGGCAGCGAGCAACCATTGGAGAGGGTGACATGAAGGAGTTTGTGCCCAAGAAGCTACCATCAGTGCACCTTGGGGTGGATGAGATTGGCACAGTGAACTATGAGATTGGAAATCTTATCAAGTGGAGAAAGAACTTTGGAAATGTTGTGCTGATCATGCATGTTAGTGGGCCTGTGGATCGCACGGCGCTTGAGTGGAGGTTGCTGTATGGACGGATATTCAAGACGGTTATCGTTCTTGCTGAGCAGAGCAATGCAGAGCTTGCCGTTGAACGCTGCATGCTGTCACACGCATACAAGTGAGTGGTTATTGCCCCCAATAACTCTTCTGACTTTTTTTATAACTCTTCTCTGATTTCCACCTGATATTAAATGAAACTACATAATGGTTAATTTAAGATCTTTTATTTTCGTGTTCTGTCGTATTTTTCAGCCAGATCCAATGCCATCTAAGTTCTTAACCAGATCATCTAAAAAGGTTCCTAACTAGTTAGTTAAGGTGGCAAAATAATTATGGTCACACTTTGTGAACACCAACAAATGAGTCTTCACGCATTAACCTATAGGGTTGCATTTCATAACCATATGCATGTCCACATTCTGAAGACGTTATCTGGAATTCTTTGAATTACCCAATGTGAAATTAATTGATGATGAGGTGGAATTCTTACCCAGGCTTGATGCAAATAAATACGTTTTGCTTATTTGACATTGTTCTTTGATTTATTTGAACTTTGAACCATTTAATGTAATACTAATATTATCATCTCATAACATTCTAGGACGACAAAATTCCTACAGATGTTAAATTGAACTTAGCTGAGAGGAATTGCTGTGGGGAAATCCCAAAATTTTGTCACGTTTTTTTACTATTTATGGTCACTATCAGTATGATCTTATATGTGATATTGTCCAGGCAATGAATAACCATTCTCATTTTAAAATAAACGCCCACAAATCATAACGGAATTGCCTCCATTTTCTTCAGCATTTGCATGCGTCTTGGATCAAGACTTAATCATTAATTGTGTGGCTAAGCCCGATTAGACTAATTATGGCATGAAAGCGCCTCTTCACTGAAAGGGCTAAATAGAAATGCAGGTTAAGTTGAGGGTTTTTAGCGTGGAGCTTAGCATAAAAATACTGTTACAATATTTGGTTGGTAATTATCAATCAGAGTGATATTTTGCATATTCTTCTGCAATGTTTTGAGTTTAGTATCCAATAAATCTAGATGAATCACATGAACAGCTTCTGAATCTGAACTCTTAGATTCAATACGCATGGCTTCTTTATTCTGTACCTCAAGTGAACTGGTTCCTGAACAATAGCCTGTGCTGGATTGTTCATCAAATAAAAACATTGTGTCTTTAGCTACTGTAGTGAAATCAATGAGCTTAATGATTAGGACATACCTACAGCAAACCAATAACTCAGAAGTCTATGTAATGGCTATAACTAATTAGCAGTGATATGACCTGACAAAATTTCCTCATGTTATTCAGAGATCTGTTTTCTGGATAAGCATACAGTATTGCATTCAGCACATTTATGCTAATCGTGCTGTAAATCTTATGCAATTTCTTCATCAGGTATCTGCCCAAGGTGTTTGGAAGATACAGTGGTGCTGATGGATTTCTCTTCCTCCAAGATCACATGATTCTTAACTATTGGAACCTGCTGCAAGCCGACAAGGAAAAACTTTGGATAACCAATAAGGTTTCTATACTGTACCCAGTTTCTTCCCTCCACTTCTTTATGTACGTGTTCATGTTTGTGTTATCAATCAATGCACAAGATACATTAGGATTCATGTTATACCTTCTCATATTGCAGATTGCGCACTCTTGGGTTACTGTTCCATTGGAGAGCAATAAAGAGGAATGGTTTGTAAAGCAAGGTGCGATGGTTAAGCAGGTCGTTGGCAGTTCCCCTGTTCATTTCCAGACCAATTATAAAGAAAGCATGGGCGAAGATAAGATCGCATTCTGTGGCAGTGAACTGTTCTATGTGCCCCGGCATTTTGTTGAGGACTTTGGTGATCTTGTGGGTCTCGTTGGTGATTTGGATTTGCACCATAAGATTGCGGTCCCAATGTTCTTCTTGTCGATGGACTCGCCTCAAAATTTTGACTCCGATGCACTAGCTGGAACAGTGTTCAAAACCAACTTGGCAGGCAATGAGACATTCTCAAGTATTTATACAGCTCAAGCACCTGCTGTTTTCCCACTGAAGGTGCAGAACGAGATTGATTTCATAAAGCTGATTCGGCTTATGTCCATGGGTGATCCTCTTCTGATGGAGTTGGTATAAATATATAATCTGTAGTTGAAACGCATGTTTATCCTTGTGGCAATGAGGACAGAGTAGTCAACCATAGTTTTTGTTTTTTTTTCAGGGGGTTTTCCATTGCTGTTGTAATTTGATTTATTCTGCTTATTCTGTAGCTGTTCATTTCTCTTCTGTTGTATATTGTTGTATCAATATTGTCAAGGATACTGAGGATCAGCTCGCTCCAGCTGTCCTGCTGAAGGAAAGGAGAGCTTCAACACGGCCAGCTGTTTTGCAAGCATTTTTGGGGGTTGCCTATAGTAAACTCTTGAGCGGCCTGTTGTACCCTTTAAAACTGGCTAATGAAAATCATAAATATTCTTTGAGAGGAACATCTTGTGTTTATTAAAGCAAGCATGATAATGAAAAGTTGGCTGTTGTTTGGAACGAAAAGCTTATGAGAGTTCTGGGTGTATGAAGTATGCCTGCCTTTTCCCTTCTATAGTAGTAACCCCTTGGATTGAATTTATGTGTTAACTAGAGGTGGGCATCGTGTTGAGTCGATTAGCATGGTACGGTCCCATTGAGCCACATGCCTAAACCATGCCGTGTCGCCACGAGCTGATCGGCCCACCATGCATTGCTTGCTCAACTCGCTTTCGGTAAGCTTAGGCATAGTCGGCTTCATGTCGTACTGGTTTAAGTCTGGCTCATTTGCACTATTGCAACGAGAGGAAATGAGTTAGAGACACACGGAACTGAGACAGTGGACACAGATATTAGGAGAAAAGAGCTAAAATTTATTTATTCTTGAATAGATACAGAATGACATTGTAGTGTTTACGTGGGTACAAGATGCTTCTTAGTATAAAAGCTTGTACCATACAAGATGTTGCTTTCTCTCATGCCCATTGCTCCCTCGGCTCTCTCACTCTCTCTTGCCCGTCTCTCTCCCTTTCTCAATCTCTCTCAGGTCTACCGTTGGCCGCGTGGCCGTGCCACAACACGGTCGCCACTGCTAGGCCATGCTATACCTGGTTGGCAGACCTAGCACAACTCATTCCAATACAGGCCGAGTCAGGCCCACCATACCATATAACAGCTCGAAAAAGCCCAGCCAAATATCCACCTCTAGTATTCACCAGTTCACCCTTTTGTCTCAGCTCTAGTTCTCTTCCTGTTGACTTGTTGAGTAGTATATCAGCAATCAGCATACATTGTGAGCCAATAATTTTTCTAGCAGAAGGTTAAACTTTTTTTTCTTTGATTTGTGACTTTTGCATACTAGCATATGTTGTTTTAACGGAGCACTTTGGATCTCCTCCGCTCAAAACCGGCTGTAACATGTCGCGCCTGGGAAAAGATGCATTTGTGTCGGCCTAATGCGTGGGCCATTTGGAGTGAATTGGGCTTCTGAAATTTGAGCAGGCCAGAACACCGAGATTTTCTGGTCTAATTGTTTATGTTCTTTTCTGTTTTGTTTAAGAGGAATGTTCTTTTCCATTTTGGAGGAAGACTTTTCGGCTACCTTGATTGTTAAGGATATATTTTGCAAGGCCAAATTCAATATGGTGTGATTTGTATCGTTATACATCTTTATCAAGGTAGCCCATTGGAAAGGCGGCGGTCCACACGTGGTTAAAGTCCTGTGTGTCAATTTTAGCCTCACTAGTTTTGTAAGATCCGGACCGTCCATCAACCAGCGGATGGGTCACGGGTCTGCTGTCGGCGGAAGTAGTGTTACGTCTATATCGATGTGCCAGGGAGATGTAGGAAAGGATACTCCTAACACAAATTTATAACTTGTAATAATAAAATAATAAAATTATATATTAAAAAAACTCTATACATTAGATTGAAGGGTGTCGGTGTCACCTACCCAGCCCATTCACTATAGATCCATCCTTGTCAAGGTTAGTAACGGATCTGACCATAGGTCAAATGGAGGTAGCGTAGGTTTCTTTATGAAGTTGCATGTAGGTTTCTTTCTGCCACTATTAGTAATGCGCGGCGCACAATATTTCTCTTATCTCCATCCAACTGTTGGACAAGTAACGTCATAGTCTCTGGAATATCCTGATGTTGGATGCTGCCCCTGCAATGGCGATCCAGCACAAAATCCCTGCGTACAATGTACCATGCATGCATGCAGAAGCCTGTGCCGGTGCTCAACGAGTGGTATCCATCTATATATCATTTCCATTTGGAGTTGCATTTCTCAACGACTCAAAACAGCACCCGTGATGAGACGGATGCACACTCTCGCTATTCGGTTCTGTCGAGCACGGGCTCCTTGAAACTCAACTGATGAGATCACACACTGCTCCTTTTCCCTACTACTGTTCAAGAAGAAGAAGAAGAGAACTGATCGGCCAAGCCGTGTATACCCACGTGTAGGCACGCGGCATTTCACCGGCAAGCACTACAGGAATCCTAGAAATTTTCGTGGGCCAGAAGCCCACGAAAATAAAGCTATAACCGACGAAAATAGAAATTTTCGACGGCAATATCGTTATTTTCGTCGGTCCACGGCCGTCAGAGATAAGGAGCCGAAAGTTAGCTTAAGTTTCAATTCGACAACCGATTTAAAGTTATTTATTTTCGCGACTAAGAACGCTACGATTTAAAGTTAGTGCGAAAGTCGATTTTTCGCCGGCCAGAAAGCGCCGACGAAAGTTCTTTATTTTCGCCGGTTTTATTGTAGCCCACTTAAAATAACACAAAGTTAATTTTCGCGGTTTTGCTTGGCCCATTTAAAATAATACAGCTTATTTTCGCTCGGTTTTGCTTAGCCCACTAAAATTAGTCTCGACTCGACAAAAAAAAGCCCAAGAAACCCATTTTTCATACAAATTTAGACAAATATCATTCATAACAATACATATATCATTCATTCAATCATTCATCCACATATATAGCTCATTCATCCACATATCATTCAAATATCCACATACATCCATTCATTCATCCACATATACTAAATCAAGCATTAACAACCAAGGTTCATAACATGCTCTCCTTGTGTTCATCCACAGCTAGACCCAATGAGAAACACTTCATCCACTTCATAAGTTAAACTTGTGTTCTAAATGCACATACTGCTAGTCATACACATAATATCATTCATCCACACATAATAATTAGTTGAGTTGTGGCATCTCAAAATTACAGATTATTACCAAACATCTCAAGATTACATAACATGAGGGTCATTTGAGTTGTAGCCGCTACCTGCGGAGCCAAATTGGTTTTGAACATGCTCTCCAGGTGCTGCTGGCTGTGGCGGCGAGTTTGGTAAACCTGGGGCGTATTTGTCCCCGATCCCTACAATACAGTAGACCAAATTTAGCGGAGTCTGTAAGCATCTTTACTTTAAATTTGTACAAATCAAATATAGACCTGCATTTAAATAAATAAAATAGTAGTAGCACAATAGAGTACGTGATCGATGCAAAATGCAGTAAGAGAACAACGTGTGTAACATCTCAAAAGCATTGATAGGTAGCACAACATTGTAGTACTGAAAAAGGAGAGGGTCATGTTCTAGCTGCATGCATGTTGCAATTAAACTTGTTCAGAAAAGGGGAGAAACTCTGATAGGTTCTCTTTCTGTTGAGACATTCTTGTGTGGCCTGGCAAAAAATAAGATCATCTCAAAACAAAAGCAGCCCATGCTCCACAACATGCATCCATCTCTCTTTCCTTTCTAGTAATTCTGCACATATATTTTTCATTGAAGCTTTCAAGCTACGAAAAGTACATCTTTCAATTTCGTTGTTATAATGTTCTGCATTTGCCACTTCCAACATAGTTTAATACTGGGTAACTACTTAGACCCTTTGCCATGCCCTTGGTATTAATCAACTTCTATGCTTAGAAATTAAGACATAAAAATCCAGGTGCATTGGGTGTGCCATGCCCTTTGCCATCGATTATTCATGAGTACGAATGTAGACATAAAAATCCAGAGAACCGAGGTATTAATCAACTTCGTGCTTAGAAATTAAGATGGTGCTTATGTCAGATGTTTTCTTTCACCGCCAACCATAAAAGTAGTGTTGGACCTCCTCCTGCACTAGCCTCTTTTTTTCCCCATTAATTCAACGCTCGAGGCAACTCAAGATATTAGTACATTTCAAATTTATCGGAGAATTTTTTCAACTCTTTGCAGAGTTACGCACCAATTCAAATTTGTGGATGTTTTTGCACATGCCGAGGAGTTCAATTTTCCATAGAGGATCTGCTTACCCTTTTTCTAGTCAGAATTCAAGGCTATCGTAGTCACTATGTTGTACGTTTACTTGTTAGGCTTATGAAGCATGATCTTTCAGAGAAGATGGATGCGTTGAGTGTATAAATAGTCATTGCCTTCCTAATACAAACTAATATAGAATGATAAGACTGATTGGTAAAAGAGCATTTCTCTGTCATTTGTGCTGCCAGGATCATCTGCCAGGATTAACAAAAGACTCTAGAAATGCTGGAGAAGAAAGAACATTTTCTTCAGAAAAAGTCTTCTACAGAAGTAGAAAAAGCTAAGGATTATTCAAAAGCAAAGAACAAGAACGGTAAGCTTGTCTTTCTTTCAAGAAAATTTATCGTTATGTTTATAAACTTCTGTTACGATCTTATGAGAATTTAGTTATGCATATATGTTAAGGTTCAAGTGCTTGGCAACTGGGAGGCTTGTAAAGAACAATATCTGAGCCCCCCATTTTGTTTTGGTCAAAAACGGACCTTCATGGTCATGTCTTGCACAGAATCCATCAACCAATATACAAGACAAAGAAGTAAACACTAAAAGCTAGTGAGCTTGCATGTCTAGACACCATTCCTATCTAGTGAGCTTGCATGTCTTTTGTGACTTACATGAGAAATAGCTTCTTGTTTGTTGCAAATTGCAATTCAAGTTTAAAGAAAAAAAAAGTTGTACTGAAACACAAATTGAGCAACTTTAGCAAATTTTCAATTGAGTTCATGATCGGTGACAAAATATATAGAAGTATTTTCGATCTAGAATCTTGATCATAAATTCTGAAATTCTAAAAGATTGCAATAAAATTGGTAGTTTTTTGTGTGTAGATTATCATGCTTGAAAGTGCAAAAGCAACTCATCGACATCATTGATGCTTTGCGCTCTGGATCATCTCATTGTCAAAGCTATTCAACAATCATCAGAAGATTCCATTTCCCATCTTCTTTCCATTGCAATGTCATATGAAGTCGCAAGATTTTAATGCCCCAAAGGACTCCATTCCACAGTTATTATTACAAAATGGAAGTTTATCCTCAATTTAACATTTCTGTCCAAGCTAGCTCAGTTTGTTTATTGATTCCTTTTTGTTCTCGAGTTTGTTCTCCTTATGAGTTTAGCTAGATCTCATGTATTGAAGGCTTTCATTTAGACTATATAGTTACAAGAAATGTAGTGTGTACTGTAGCAATGTCCATGCAATGCATACATGAATGAGCTATGAGGCTTAGATGTTGGCATGCAAAGACATCGCTTGGAACTAAAATGCATACTACAAGTGTGCTACGCCTTGGGGATGAAAATGATGAGTTTATGAATTAATCTGCGAAAAGAATTTTGTTACTCTCGCAGACTACAATAGAGTAAGTTTAGCTAGATTGACCATATATTGCTAGAAAAGACCAAGTTTAGCTAACTTTGAGCTGCAGGAGAAGGTGCCGGAGGATACATCCCCATTGTATGGTAGTGGTGGCTACCGCCATGGTGGAAAGACAATGGTCCTGCCTCTTCACGAACATTGCTGTAAATGCAATGTGTCAATTTCATATATTGTTGCATGCTCGAATGCTAACTGTTGAGGGTTAGACTTACTTGAATAGCCGTCATTGCTATGCCATGTAATCGAGCATAGTATGCCTCCTGCGACCTTTGATGTTCATCCCACGCCTTAGCTCCTCGCAGCCTCCTAGCAACCTCTACCTCCTGCTCGAGGGGCGACGGCTACTAACCCCGAGCTCTGCGAAGAAGACCCCTCTCGAGCTCGCACCTCCTCGAGTCAATCACTCCGGTGAACATGGAGTACCTTCAAAATACGTAAACACAAAGGCTTTAGAACTTCAATTTATTGCTCGTGATTAACAAAGTTTGAGAAACTATGACATTTTACCGTCCATGGGCCTTTCCGCCTCCGTAGCATGCACGCCACGCCGTCAATACGCTCCTTCCGCCAATCGTAGCCTTCACCACGACGCCTGACCATTTCTCGCCCATATCTCTCCTGCAGTGTGGTTTAACCATACAACTTAGAGCTCGAAGTTGATGAGAACTCAATGAAAATTGTGGATGACTCACGGTCGATCCGAGGCCACCCGAGTGCACAAATGCTCGGGGTGTGATGGGTCTCGCCCCTTATGACCTCGCACATAAACTTCGATGTCACTCTACCAACACCGCTTGAGCCTCCTGTAGCTAGGGGTTAGTGGCATACATATACTTGTGAATATGTTCTTGCAAATATTTGGTACGACCTATCTTACCATGCGTTTAGCCATACGGATGTGTCCATCACCGCCATACGATGGCCTCCGCCTTCGCCTCTCAAAGCTCAGGCTTCCTTGACTTCGCGATCCATTCAGAGAAGCCCATCACGACAAATTGCTCGGTAAGCATTTGGACGGTCTTCCATCCACTAAGCATGACTCGCACACATGTGTTAATACATCAAAACAATATTAACATCACAACCTAATGACCATGAACCCTAATATCGTTACGCCCATACCGTTCTTCGGTCAAGTAAATTTCGGTCGAATTAAACTTGACCGTTCGACGCCCTATGCCCTTCAAGTACATATTTGTTGCTTGAATCCGCATTGGAGAATGCATCCTCGACTACCTTCGTTGCATTGGCATGGAACACATTAGTCGCGTGGCCCAATTCGGCAGGATCACCAAACAGAACGCTTCGCAATGTCAAATTTAAGAATTGTTATTACAAAATTATAGAACTCAACAATTTCATGACTCAAAATCATCCAATCAAGAATATGGTAACGTGAAATCAGTAAATTTACGTAAACGGTAAACTGTAAATTGTAAATTGTAGGATTAATTCTTTACATGCCACTGGAATTTTATGAAATCCTTGATTCTATGAGTGACATGTGGGATTGAGACAATGAGTGATATATAAGGGATGGTAAACTTTCAATGAATTCATCCTTAGTATATGTAAGGAATACATATTCCCTGTTTAGCTTGCAGAGGTGGTTTACACCAAAAATTTAATCAAATTAAGTAGGGAACAAATACCTCTTGTTAGTGGAACGGCCAAACCAATCAATCAACTTTTGGGCTAAGTAGATTGATTTGACTAATAGCATCCCCTTATACTTTGCACACATAATATATGAGACGATTAAAGCGACACAATACCCCGATTGGCAGTCCAGTCAGGCATATGTAGAGAATAACTTTGGCAAATTGGCATATATATAGTAGGTTGGTGTAGATTCCAACAATTAAATATTTTTTCTTATATTAAGTGCGAATTTCGAATCCAAACAAAAGAGAGACCATATACTGGAGACATGCATACGACAACACATCCACACAAGTAGAATATATACTACCGTACAATGATTTTTTCACTGATTTTTTTAAAAAACTTGTATAATACAGTGATGACTTTTATCACCGCTTTAAAATTTGGACACTTTTTATCTATTTGTTATCTCAGAGCGTGTAATCGTGCTAAGATATCCATGTTACATTATTGCATAATACAGTGATCACATTTTCTTTTCTCAGAGCAACAAGGAGAAGTGGCAAGAATTACAAATTTGGGAGATTCACCATGCAAGATTGAATTAACATCTCTGGTTCCTCCTGATGGATTGGTCAGTATTTTGAAATTCAGAGCAATAGTAAAAGATTTATTGTAATTATGGCCAACCCTGCTTATATGTTATGTATGTACCCTGTTAATTTAAATACTCCTTATCAAAGCTGAAAAGTGTTGAGAATCTTACCCAGAAGTCATTCCACACTGCTCCCTGAGCATTTACATGGTTCACATCAGGAGATAGTTTGTAATGCTTCCAACTTGTGGCAGAATGCTCTCACCACCTTGTTAATCACCAATCCGGGTAGTGCAAACGACAGAGGTTACCCAAGACGGCGTTAACTCGCCTATGGTGTCCTCTCGTCGAAACCCGTGTCATCCCATGCGCTGCAAGAAACACAAACTCTATAGATCTAGTTCTAAAGTAAACAACATAAAACAAACATAAATAAATGTTCTCACCTATCGCCAACCGGTCTCGATCACAATCTTGTCCTCCTCATGCACACCGGAGGAGGCGCGACAAGATGGCTCCTCCTAGTCCGCCTCCGCACACGCCACAACCTTCACCGAATCCTCCTGGTCCTCCTCATCCACCTGGTGCTCCTCGTCCACCTGGTCCTCCTCATCCTCCTGGTCCTCCTCATCCACCTGGTCCTCCTCGTCTGGCCGGCCAGATCTCGTGATCTGCAAGACCGCACTTCTTCCTCCGACGCAGGTCATCCTGCGAAATTATATAAGAGATAAGTACATATGAAATGCTAGGTACATATAAGAGATTAGTAGATATGAAATGCTAGGTACCTCGGTTCTTTGAAGTGCGATCGGTCGTCCCTCCAATTCCGGCCGCACGTGTCTCAACAAGTCCTGGCGTCTTTGGCTTCCTGAACTACTGCCCTGAAAAAGAGACTCCTCATTGCTGGCAGACTGTAGAATCTTGCTCGCAACACTGAGGAAGCCCTTCGCCGTTTGCTTGACCTTGCGCGACATCCTGTTGAAGAAACAAGTACAAGGTATTAATACATGAACATAATAATAAATGGACAAAATAATAGCTGAACAAAATAAGAACTATAAATTAATGTTTACTTGTCAAAATTCATCAAGATCACGATCAAGTAGTCTCCTTTTACATAAAGATCGCCACGTAAATTTTTTTCTTCATCGGTCATCGTTTTTGCTTTCTCGAACAATTACATCGTCATGGTCTCCAACTAAGGAATCGAGTCCTAAACCGGGCTCGATAACAAAAGAGCTTGGCAATTCTTCATCTTGGTAAACCTCATCAACCTCGTCGGCCTCCAATGACTATCACGATAACCAAAGATCACCAGAGTATATAACCGCTCACGGGATTCACTTTGTATATTGCCCACCAAGCGCCTAGCTTTGTGCACGGATATGGCATATAATAGACCCGCTCAACTTGGTGTGCAAGGATAAAATTATCGTAGCCCTTAAGCCTATCGTTGTGTTTTACTTCCACCATGCCATACCGGTTTTGTCGAGTCCCTTTATTGTTATCGAACCATTCACAATCAAAGAAGACTACTTTCGGTTTCTTGTCCCCAAAACTAAACTTGAGGATGTTTTGAATGATTCCATAATAATTAGTTTCCGCCCTTGTGCATCGATTGCCCTAGTCACAACTCCAAAGATAGTTGTGGATGCAAGAGGAAGACTCCTTCACGCCAGTTGGTGAACGGAAGCGGAACCCATTGACATCGTGAACGCCATAGCTTTTAATAGCCACCCTTCCAGAAGATAGTAGACGCAAGTCCTCGATGGACGCTTGCGTCTTTCACGACCGCATTATAAGGAAAATACATTATAAGGATATATACTATTGAAACGTAACATAATAGAATAACATATCACGAGAAGATTGTACATGATCTCGAACCAAGTGATGAAATTTGGCCTCCATTTATTCCATCCCGTCGCATCGTATTTAGTTGCTTGCTCGTGAGATTGCTTTGCCTAGAAGTCCAGCTTTTGCTTATCGAACTCACTGCATGAGAACGTAAATGAATTAGATCTATAGCAAAGATGAACAAAGAGATAATTACACGCACAACACTTACGTGAAATACTGCTCCATCTCATCCATATTGGTGTACATGTAGAGCAAAGCACCTTCCGTTCTTCCCCGAGTATAATAGTAGGCCGTGCGACCACCGGCGGTTGTGCCCTCCATTGAAACAATTTAAGGTCACCGCAAGGTGGTTTTTCATCGACATTGTACCGCATCGTAGGAGCATTGACATTGTGTTCGCTCGCAAAATATACACTTGAGAAGTATGCTATCTCCTT
Organism: Guadua angustifolia; assembly: GCA_036346375.1. NCBI lineage: Eukaryota > Viridiplantae > Streptophyta > Magnoliopsida > Poales > Poaceae > Guadua > Guadua angustifolia. The sequence continues at coordinate 32,732,863 of CM070509.1, read as the reverse complement.
AATTGAAAATGCTTCGCGATGCACCCTTCAACTCTTGCCTTGTTGCCAACCATAGCTCTAAGCTTCTTGAGGGCCCTTTCAATGTGATACATCCACCTATATTGCATGGGCCACCTACCTTAGCTTCATATGGAAGATGAACAAGGAGATGTTGCATTGGATTGAAGAACCCCGAGGGAATATTTTTTCCATCTTACATACAAGCACCGGTATCTCTTTCTCCAACATCTCCATCATCTCCTTCGTGATTTCTTTAGCACGAGTTGTCTATAGAAATAACTTAGCTCACCTAGCACCTTCCACACATCATCATTAAGGTATCCGCTAAACATTACAGTGTGAGTCTTTCCATTATTATGTGGTAATCATGGCTCTTCAACCCATTTAGCTTCCCTGCCTTCACATTCACACGGCTCTTCTCAAGCCCGCAGCAGAACCATCGGGAATTTCAGTTTTTTCATCCACCTCAAAGACTTCTTTCTTATCTTTAGGTTTAAGACAAAATGGAGCGTGGCTTACTACCACTTTCGGTGAGCTCAAGGGTTGGGCGGCTACAAATCTCTGCTAAGTCTCTTCTTGCCTTGAGGTTGTCTTTTGTTTTGTCCGTCATATCCATGCACGTGCTTATGATGCTTTCGAAACATTACGTTCTGGTGCATGACGCCAATGTTGTGCATCGTAATCAACGCCTTGGCATAGGGAGCTCCCATATTCCGGATATGTGAGTCCAATTGTGCTCCACTCCAAAACCTTCGAACCCGCTCAGATCCGCTTTTGGGACCGGTTTACTCACTTATCGGCAATTTCTAGCCCGCTTAGATGCTTGGCGGTCCTTTGTGACAATGGTGTTCTTCCTAAAAGCGTTCTTCTGCGCCTAAAGATGTGTCTCGGGCAAGAAACATCTATGGCAATCGGCGTAGCCGATCTTTCCACCAAAAGCTAGGCGGAATAATCCGTGTCCGAACCACGACGGACAGTCAAATTTCCATGGCGGCTCCATCCAAAGAAAATACCATAGGCCGGAAATCATGAACGGACCATAAATACGCAACTCGAAGGTTGAATTTCTTCTTCTTGTAAGAGTCGACGCTTCAACTCCCGTCCACAAATTGTTTCAACTCTTCGATTAAGGGTTTCAAAGATCACGCTGAGGCGTGTCCCGAATGTTGCGGGCGTATGATAAGGCATAAGAACATAAACTCATATTTCATGCAAAGAGCGGTGGAAGGTTATACGGAACAGCAAAGACGGGCCAACAAGAGTAGGAGGCAGCGGATTGGCCGAAGGTGTGAAGCCATCGGCCGCCAACCCAATGCGAACATTTCTCGCATCATGGCGAAGTCTGCGTCAAAGCCGCCCAGAGCCCTCCATGCCTCACCATCGACGGTGCACCATCACTCCGTCGTTCTCACGTGACACCTTCCTTGTGCCACCTCATGTGCCTAGCGGTTCTCTTTGAGAGAAATAAATGCTTGACCAGCGGTGTAATCGGCATGTAACGGTTGCTTATGTGCAACATCACCATCACCTTTGCACCGCCTTCATTTACGACCTCAACATACCTAGGTTTGCCACACTTTAAGCACTTCTTCTCATTCTTATGCCCTTTCCAGAAAAGCATGCAATTGTCTTTGCACATATCAATCTTCTCATATTTCATACCGAGAGTAGAAACCAATCTCTTGGCATGGTACATGTCTTTGGGCATGTTATGAGGCTTCGGAAGCACATCACTGATCAAGTTGGAGAGCTCGTTGTAACAATTATTCGAGAAGGCAAACTTTGACTTAATTGCCATGAGCCGTGTCACAAAAGCTAGGAGGGTCATACATTGTTAGTTCGCAACGGCTCTTCCGGCTTTGAGGGCCTCAAGAACCTTTCAACCTCTCGTGTAGGCGGATCCTCTGAATGTAGTTCAACTCCGGCCAGATAGCTTCAAGCATCTCGTCCATCCTATCATCACCCGCCCTATCATCATCTACCTCTTCTACTTCACTTGAGAGAATGACTCATAGTGGTGCACTCACAACTCATAGCTTGGCATGAAACCGTGTTGACAAAGGTCTAGCGCCACCTTTGTCTTGTCATGTTTGGACAAATTTTGGCACTTGCCACATGGGCACCTCACCTTATTCGGATTAGACAAAGAGAACGACGGTTCACAAAAGCCGTAGTCTTGGCCACCCACTCATCCGAGTGAGCCCCACTCTTATCCCAACCATCATACATCCATCGCCGATCGTCACCCATACTTGAGGCTATAGATGAAAGCAAGTGTAATCATGAGTTTTTTCGTTCCTATATATATCATGGCCCTACATCTATAGGTAAGGATATGTCCTAAACTCACCCAAGAGTGGCCGACAGAGCACGGATTTATGACGAGCTTGTAGGGTCCGAAAGAAATTTCGGCAGCATAACCCCGCTGTTCTCCATCTGCACGCCCGGATATGGTGCAGCGGAGAACATCAGGGTTATGCCGTCGAAATCTCGTTTGGACCCCGTGGCTCGTCATAAATACCACGCTCTATCGGTCACTCTGAGGCTGTCCAAAAAAGGGACAATTCCGGACCAGCACATCTCACATGTGTGGCGTGCCGGTCCGGAACGGGTAACACGTAGGTTTCGTGACACTAACAAAGATAATTTCAAAGGTAAGCATCAAGAACATGCATATATGAAATAAAATGTATGGTCACCAATGTAAGACATGTACATTGTATTATTCAAATTGTCTAACCATGTATTTAAATTGTAGATTTAGATTGAACAGTTTCATTGTCATATATTCTAGTACAAGAATAAATTCAGATAACCATACGGCCATACATGCATGAAACCTGTATATATATACGCTACACACAACACAACACTTTCTTTCCCCATACGGCCATACATGCGTTTCTTTCTCTTTTATCCCATGTCTTCGCCACTTTCTTTCCCCAACTATCTGTTAAAGCGAGCAGGGGTTTAGTGCGTTTTAACTCTCAAGGTGATCTTTATCTGTGTTGCCTAACATTCCCGAGACTTTCTATTCAACAAACAGAGCATATAAACCTAACATGGAACTTTGATAGCTCATGCTTCAAAATCCACGTAATCTAGTTCTCTTTTTATCTTCCGTAATGAACCATTCGAAGGTAGATGGTACAAATCGAGCACTAATATAATCGATAGACTAATAACAGTAATGCGCCTCAAGCGACCCATCATAACATTTTTAATGGAGTGCTAATAGACAATTGTAAGTGCATGGCCAAGTGGAGTTAAGATGTTGTCCCTTGGCCCCTATACATGAATACAACCATAATTTTAAGATCATGCAAGCACTTTGTCCGACCGGCTATGCACTAAAATACAGAATCTGAACCAACATTGACTGTAGGGAAATAAAAGGGCATAATGATTGGGAAAAGGATCAAAAGTATGCAGGTGTTTATTTCTCTTGGTATCGATCAATATCTAGTCAAATATATTAACACCATCGCTTCGAAAATGAATATTTAACACCATCGTTGGGTTATTATAGAAGTATCACATAACACAACTCGAGAAAATCAAGGCTCTATTAAAGTTGCATGGTGAGATATCACTAAAAAGGATATCTTGAGCTAAATTGTTTACCTAGATGATGTTGTACCGAGATGATTAAGGAAGAACGACGACGTGTTTGACGACGCGCGGCGGCGGCGGGGCAAGCATGGGCAAAGGTGGCGTCGAGGCGGCACGACGACGGCGCTGGAGGAGTGGGGACGACGGTGTCGGGGTGGCCTTGAGGACGACGGCGCCGGGTGGCTGCAGGACGACGGCGCCATTGATGGAGTGGACGACGGCCATGGCCGGGGGCGTCATGGGGCGGCGGCGGCCATGACGACGGCTGACGACGGAGCGGGATGACGGCGCTGGGTGGCCGGACGACGGCGGCTGCAGTGGGGACGACGGCGTTGGCGCTCAGGTGACGGCGGCGGCGCGCGCGGGGCGAGCGGCGGCGGGCGCGGGCGGCGGCGGCGGCGGGGCGCGGAGATGAGCGCGAGTAGTGAAACGCGTGAATGGCCGAGCCAAATGAGCCGGGTTGATTAGGTCTGCTATTTTCGTGGGTTTCAATCACGACGAATGAGGTAATTTTCGTCGGTCACAACTCAACCGACGAAAATTACAGCCGCCAGGTAACCCTAATCCAGGTTTATTTTCGTGGGTTTCTTGTCGCCGACGAAAATTAGTTTACTTTCGTCGGCCATTTTAGTGGCCGACGAAAGTTAAACCATAACTTACGTCGGCTAACTGCGGCCGTCGAAAATAAGGTAAATTTCGTCGGTTTTCTTAAAAGCCGACGAAGTTAAATTAGCCGACGAAAATTTCTAGGATTCCTGTAGTGAAGTGGGAGTCAAAAATAGGTATCAGATTCAGATCTACAGATCACTGATCGGGTGGCTAACACGTAACTAACAAGTATGCGTGTGCTAATGTGCAGCAAGGTACTAAGTACATCGGTAGCGCTTGTAATTACGTTTACAATAGCGGTAACAGGGTACAAACAATACTAAGTGGAAGTAGCATTCAAAAATAGCGGATTGGAACTTTGCGATCCGTATAGCGCTTGTGTTAGCGCTATTGCGGCCGCTATTTGCAGCCCGCCATCTACGCGATGTTACACTGAAGTATAAAATCCATACAGGATCTGTTTGTTTTAATTTTTGATTCTGGATTCTGGTCTTGATCGAAAGTAGAATAAAAAATACACAGTCTGATTCTAAAATCCGATTCTTACAATTCAGCCTATCCATATACACTAGAATTCACAATTCACTTCATATGTGCTTTTGGATTCTAGCTTTTAGAGAATCAGCTTCTCTCCGATCACAATCCAGAATTAGCTTTTAGAGAATCCAAAGCTGAAATTATGAGAATGGCTACCGCCCAGCTCCATCATTTGATAGATCTAGTAGTGCTTTGGTTGGACCAAGACCAGGATTAGTCTAAGACTCAAGAAGTTTACGCAATAAAATTAGCTTGGTCTAGAATGTGCATTTATTTATGGGAATGACCATGCATCACTCGACTATTTTCATAACAAAAATCAGTCGATTTGTGGTTCATTGGATCCCAACCCAACATCCAGCCCTGTCCCGTCGCTATACACAGCATCGAGCACACGGGCCTTCCACCTCCTGAGCTGAACGCTAGCCTCGCTCGCCTTCCGCAGCCTTCATCGCCACCCAGCATGTCACCGTCCCGCCATCTTGCCAAGTCGCCTTGACGCCGGCGCAGCCCTCTGATGAGCCCCTCCTAGTCGCTACCACCTCTGCTCCTCTCGCTGCTGCCGCCCACCTCCTCCACCACCGTGGTCCATCTCAGTCCTTTTTTTCTTGTCTCTGGCAGCTACCGCCCCACTCCCGCTGCCTCCTAATTGCTCGTTGTTCTCGTTGCCTCCGCCACCCACTATCCTCCTCCAATCCACAGCCGGCGGCACTATCGTCGTCTCGTCCTCTGGTCTACCTCTAAATATAGGCCCGATAATTCCTAAACCCTAACTGATGAATCACCTGAAAACTCTAAGACAGCGACGGTAGGAAATGGTAGCGCCAAGAAGTAGGAGGATGAACTTGCGGGAGCATGAATCTTCAAGCGTATCGAAAGATAGGAAATTCATTTGATAGCGTGAATCGTGTCCCACAGCATGTGCGATTTTACCGAAGGAAAAATTTTCCTCTCTGCCACGTCCATATTAAACGAACGATATAGTTAAAGAGAGAAAATATTTTCTCAATACTCGTTTCGAGCTAAGAAGCCTTAATAAAATATTAAATTACTTACTCAAGACTAGGACCAGCTAACGAAGATTCTTGATCGTATCAATATACAAGCTAAGGTCACGCACTATGCCGTGTGTACGAAATTTTGTCGCCCGACGCTGCGCCTTGCAAAATTTTGGGAACTTCGGTCGCGTGATTTATTTTCTATTTTCTTCTTCTTTTGTTATTTTGTGCGTTTATTTTATTGGATTTTTTTTCTTCACACTAGATCCGACGTTGGAATAGTACCAGGAGCAATACCAGAAACAGGAGTAGTACCAGGAGCAAGAGCCATCCTGGACCGGTCAAGACCTCAATTTCTACCAATTAGGAGATCCCTCAACCCCATAAGGCAAATCACACCCTTGAACATTTTAAACCCAATTTTTAATATAGTAATATGTACCTTCTTATCCATTATTTTTAGTATCTTAGAAAACTAAAAAGAAAATAATTTGGAATAACATGATTAGTTATAACCCACCCCTTGTTAAGCCTATTGTTAAGTCTTAATTCCCTTTTAACTTTAGACTATAATTATTGAATTGCCATAGATTAGCTGTTAATAGTTTTTCACTCTAACTCTTTTATTTAAAAATTTCCGAGTGGTGGCTCGGTGTGCTTTTTAAAAAATTGCTATGGTCAGGGGGCAGTGTTGGGCTATCCACGTGAGGTGGATATTAGTTCGACCCCCGATCGATGACAAAGGCAAGGTATGGTCTGGCGGTTGGTACCGTGGGTACCATGGCATATGGTAGGTAATTGGCTGAGTCTCAGGCACTTAAGGACCGATTCTCTCGGGCAAAGTAAATAACTTCAGTTTCTGCTCAATCACAAGTTGGGCAACATAGCTCAGTACCTTGTACTTCCTATTGGAATACCTATAGAGACAACTATCATTCTTGTAAGAAGAATGGATCGCAAAACGACCGGAGTGGAACGGGGATGGAGAAGCTATTCGCCGGTTCTCACAACAGTAGGTATCCACAGTAGTTAGATCGCATCTCCCGCTATGGCCAGTGGGTCCTGGAGACTGTGGATCTTCGAAACATACTGGATAGTGGCTAAAGAGGGGAAGTCCAGCAAAAAGCTATGATCATCTCGGTCCAGCCGTATATATTTAAGTTGCATGCCAAACACGTGGTACTAACGGCCATAGATATCTTGTGGGTAAAGTTGAGCAGTTCTGCAGAGTGATCTTGTCAGTATTTGAATACACTATGCTTTCGGTTAATGAAGTTGAGTTAATCTGAGATGATACCCGTAACCGAGCTCAAGTAGTTTTCTATTTGGAACTTGCCGTAAAGCTAAACTTTGTAAAAAAAACCTTGGTATTACCTGGTATTTAGTTTGTTTTTCAAATATAAATAAAACTGGAGTTTAAATCTTGCATCCACAATATCTAAAACATGTGCCAACCCTTGTTATTCCCTGCATGTATTATTTAGAATCTCCTATGTGGTTTGCTGAGTACTATTGCGTACTCACCCTTGGTTTCTATCCCTTTTTAGATTTCCAAGAAGTCGACAACTTCCAAGAGATCGTAGATGGCAACGATGTTTGGTTCTAGGTCTTAATCTGTTGCTCGAGCTTTCCTGTAGGAGTTTTTGTATTGTATCTAGTGCTAGCCGTACCCTTTTTGTAAAACTCTGGCCATTAAACCTTAATTCTCTATAAAGCAATTGGATCTCGTTCTTATGTCTGGCAATGATTACTTGATTCTTGACAGCTAAAATCCTAGGTAGCTGTTGAGGTATCTAAACGCACCCCCTGAAAAGGGCAGTCCGTTACAAGTGGTATCAGAGCCCGGCTCGGCCAATAGATCAAGACCTTAAGTTGGCTTAGGATCCTTTCAAAAAAAATTACTTTAAGCTACAAACAAAATGAATTTCAAAGATATAAGCATTATTGCTATCTTCTTCTCCCCCCTCCCCTCTACCTTACCTAGAGTTCCTTTTTCCCCTCAATTTTGTTTTGAGATTTCCACACTCAGCTAACTTCAAAATTTTCATTGTCAGCAGGTGATCCTCAGAGTTCATTCGTACCCAGCAGTTGGTTTCATTTTTATTCGCGAGATGCAGGAAGAGTGTCTTGTGGCCCACCGCCAATATATTGGTGTGTTGTTTTTCTTATAAAGGAGGAGAGTGCGGACGGACAACTATCACCAGCTCGTATTTATATATTAGTAAAGAGAATGTTGTTAGTCATATACTTTTCATAAGAGATCTACTTACGTTTTTCCCCTTACAGCATTTGTTTGAATGCAATATAGATAATGCATGTAAAACTGTGTTGCAGATCAAGAAGAACTAATAAGAAGAAAAATAACCAACATGCATTTGTCAATTTGTCTTGCGTAGAGCATGATGGTTCAAAGTATTCATTAAATGGTGTAATATATACAACACTTGAGAAGAATTTGCTTACGAAGCTGATCGACCGGCCGCTGATGCCGTCGCCGATGTCGGCCGCCGTCACCTTGGAGGCTGTTGTCCTATATATCCGCTGAAATGTCCTCTGTTACAACGCTGTTGGCTTTGTTATCCTCACGACATTGACAACATGGCTATCGCTACCGTTTGCTTGGAGGACTCGGGGGAAGACGGAGACGTAGAGTAGAAGTGGCTTATTCAACACCCTAGGAAACCGATTTAGACAAATCCACTAGGTGGATTCATGTAGCAAATCCAGGGATCTGCACCCAGAAATGATGTATTGGATGAATGTTGCTGAACAGATCAAACGGTAGTTGTTTCAAATAGGAACCGACGCAAAACTAAAATGCATTTTGATAAATATCTGAACAAAACACTGTAAGAGTGAGAAGTCGTTTAAGATTTTTAATCCAAACAAAGTATTGTATATGCTCACTATAACAAAATAACAACTTAAAACTCATTTTCCTAAAAATCCTACCGTAAACCTGTTTTCTGAAAATTCGTTTCCAGTGCACGTGATCCAAACAACCGCTTATGGTTTCATGCCATCTCCTGTGGTAATGGCACAAAAGGGCACACAAAAATAGTTTTATTAAACGGCGAATGCAAATTCTCCGTTCGTGGAGTTCGTTACCGGGTAGCAGTACCAAAAAGATCAAATGCGTCGCGTAGGTGCTTGCTATCATGCGCGCACGCGATCATGCAAGCTGTACCGAGAAGCGGCACCGTGGCATGAGGTGGTTCTCTGTTTGTCTTTCGTAACTTTCGGAATGTTTTGTTCTCAACCGAAACCGGCGATGATGTGCATGCCGCAGCTCCTTAAACGATCGAGTAGCCCAACTGGCCGCTCCTAGCCAGCGCCGGCGACCGCGGTGTTTGGGACCTTCACCTCCCGGCCGCGTGAGCCCGTTGCGCCATACGCCTCCCTGCCGCGGACGTTCACCAGGCGCATCCCCCGCCCAAGACCCTCGCTCGCATGCACGCCCACGAGGTCGCGGTATGTATTTGAACTCTTTGTACTTTATTTTTCAGTTTTGATCTTCTTTCGAGTGAAATTGTATACCTAAACTCTTTCTAGGCCGTAGAAATACAGATAGATAGCATGTGTCTAACTCTTACGGTGCTCATATCATCTAAGGGCATCCGCAATGGTGCCTAGTCAGCTATCTATAAGAAGTCCATATCAGCATCTATCCTATGTGGTAAGCAATTAAATGAAGAGAGAGAGCGCTGCTATCTATAGACCTGTAGATTGTCTATTAATTAAATGAAGAAAGAGAGAGAGAGCACTCTATTAATTAAAAATAGCTATAGACATCTATATAGATTCACCATTGCAAGAGTTTACTATAGCATGGTATATAGATGACATGGATCTTACTATAGAGAGCAATTATCTTTAACCATTGCGGCCGGTGAAGACTGGGGCGCTGCCTCCCAGGTTCCGAGCATAGAACCACTCAGAGTGCCATCCCCGGTTCGACGTCGGCAGCTTCAAGGGGATGTACTCCGCCCATGGCCGAGCGCTTGATGATGGTCGCGCTTCATGGACGCCGTCGCAGCCACCGACTTATCCCTCCACGATCGGGCGTATAAGAGGTACCTCCACAGCAGCCAGTGGGGCTCAATCCCCAGGAACGCCTCACACAGCGTCATGAAGATCGCTATGTGGAGCACGCCGTTAGGGTTGAGATGATGCACCTCAATCCCGTAGTAGTGCAGCATCCCGCGGACGAAGGGATGGAGCGGGAGTCTGAACCCGCGCTCATAGAACCAGGCGGGGATCACGATTTCCCCCTCCTCCGGCGCTGGTTCCGTGGCCCCCGTCGGGACCCTCCATTGCGAGGCGTCTCGCGAGGGGAGGAACCCTTTCCTCTCCAGACCCAGCGCGCGGCTAAACTCAGCAGTACACTCCGACCACGACATCCCCAATCCGTGAGCAATCGGGGGTCGGAGGAAAAGAATGTGAGCAACCTTCGCCTAACTCCTTTGTTTTTTTTCTCGTCTCAGGAGAAACCGAGGAACAAGGAAGGCAAGGGCAAAGGGGGCGGCGAAAGCGGAAGCAGGAGTATGCCCTAACGCCTCTCCCGCGCTAGTCTTATGGGCGCCAACAGCACCACCAAAACAGCATCACCGACGCGTCGACGGGCGAAGCGCCACCAAGATGGCCTCGTATGAAGCGTCACCCATCGCATCGGAGCGCCACGACGCGCCGCTGGTGAGTCGTATCGCCCCTAATCATCTCGCTTCGCATTTAATTCCCGCACGCGCATTAAATGCCTGCAGAGACGTCGGGGTATTGCTCCGGGCGAAACGCCCCGCGACCTCCTAAATCTCCGCCTCCGGGTCGGCTCAAACCGGCCCGAAGCAGGGAGGAAAAAAGCCCACCAGGCCCTTGCAGCCTCGAGGTGGCGAGAAGGCTTGAATGCCTGATGGTTAAGACCTGGACGCGGGTCCCAGAGGCTAGATCCGCCGAGTGGATCCTCAGTCGACCCCGACAGGCAAACGAGCGAGGGGCGAGTTTGAGGCGAACCCTCGGTGGGTCATTAGTTGGGTTGGCGGACGACCCAATCGCCTTAGCTCGTGTCCGAGACCATACTTCAAACTCTCCTGCGGAACCCCGAAGGGCGAGCTACCGCGCCCGAAATTCTGAACGGCTCAAGGTCCGGAACGGGATCGAGTAAAGAAAGGTTTTTTATGGGTCGCCCCCAGCGGGTCGGACACCCGACGCAGGGATCGTCCGCTCGGAGGTCGCTTGATCTCCAGGGCCCACTCGGATAACCCGTTAGCAGCTCCGCGAGCACGGTGTTCGGCCGACGTAGGCAAACACGCGTCTGCTCACCCCCTCTAGGTCCCACACCTGCGGACGGGGCGTACATGTGGGACCGACAGCGGCCTCTCCTCCTGCAGATCGCCTCGCCCGACGGGGACTCGGGATGGATGCCACTCGCCCAGCTACGGCGTAAAAATAGCACTAACTCGCCTAGCTACGGCGTAAAAATGGCACTAACTCGCCCAGCTATGGCGTAAAAATGGCACTAACTCGTCTAGCTACGACGTTAAAAAAGCACTCGGGAACCGGAACCTCTCGCGAAGGCATCCGGACCTCCTGCCGATCACGGCCACGTCTAGCTACGACGTTAAAAAAGCACTCGGGAACCAGAACCTCTCGCGAAGGCATCCGGACCTCCCTGCCGATCACGGCCGCGTCTAGCTACGACGTTAAAAAAGCACTCGAGAACCGAAACCTCTCGCGAAGGCATCCGGACCTCCCTGCCGACCATGGCCGCGTCCAGCTGCGACGTAAAACCAGCGTTTAAAAAATGGAACCCTGCGCAAGCCGATCAGGCGTTAATGCCGACCGGCTCGGTGTCGAGCCAGAGCCCTCCGACCAAGTTGGTCGGACTCGTCCGACCCGGGTAACCCCCCGACCAGCTCTCCGACCTGCTCTGGGGCTCGGGGCTACACCACCGCGCTTCGCTTCAGACCGGTCGAAATTAACCAAACTAGACGAACTTCGCCTTCTGAAGCATCAGCTCGACCCACTCGGGGGCTTGGGCTCGGTCAAGTCTGAACTCTTCGCTCAACCGGATTCATCGCCGACCAGTGCAACCCCTCGACCAGCTCTCCGACCTGTTCGGGGCTCGGGTTACACTCCACCGGGTCGCCACAAGACCAAATAAACCAACCGACCGGCCTGGTCGGACTCGGCCAGCAGACGCCCTTCTCGAGAAGACTGTTGCCTTTTCGCACAAGCGTCACGTTGAGAAGACCATACTAGACGAAAACGGAAGGTCCCTCCAGGAACGCTTGCGTTTCAGGACGGCCCCGGGGGCTACTGACGAATACTCATACCAGGGATACCCCACAGCAAAGTATACATCTATTTCAAGATTGTACTTCTCGCAGTCAACCAGGAGGATACATCGGATCGCCCAGCCCGGGTCAGGCCTGCCAAGGGGTCCGACAGAGTCCCCGGTCGGGCGACCCCAAAGGCATCGATTAAGGCCCCCGGTCAGGTCCCCGACAAACTTCACCTCGACAACCTCCGCTACGCCGGTGGTCGCATTCGAGCCGGTCACTTGACCCATGGACCCGACGTCCATACTGAGACAGGTGGTTTCTCCTCAAGGCAGCACAGGAGCCGTTGGGTCAAACATTCGTCCCTTCACCGCGTCAGGGACAAAGGAGCGTGTAATACAAAGACAAAGCGACGCCAAGATCGGTAGATTTACCGGAGGGCGTGCACACCTTCCCGAAAAAACGACGTCCGTTGTGTCTACCAACCCGGCATGGGATGAACAGGGACCCGTCAATCGTCAAGGACCGAAAACCGAGCTCCCTGGGCGTAGCACACCCCCCATCTCTTTCGTCCAAACTTTCGTGTCACCTGCCCCCTCCGACTATATAAAGGGAGGCAGGGTCCCCGGCATCGAGGCGAATCCCCTCATTCTTCCATATCCCACCTCGTTTGCTCTCCCGACCCGACCGACCGTTCGAGGCTCCCGAGCTTCGCCGTTCGGACGAGCGCTAAGGGCCTGTCCTTAGCCCTCGCGTGTAACCTTCCATACTCTGAGCAACGAGATCCACCACCACGAACTGGAAGTAGGAACGTTCAGCCCGAACCAGTATAAATCCGAGACTCCTCAGCCCGCTTCAGCGTTCATCCGAGGCTTCTTTAGCCTAACCATTCGAGGAGAGGGGCGCGTGATCCCCTATATCTACAAAATTACTGCCGGTTATACGAAACACCGACAGGTGTCTAGTCAGCTATCTATAAGAAATCCATATCAGCATCTATCCTATGTGGCAAGCAATTAAATGAAGAGAGAGAGCGCTGCTATCTATAGACCTGTAGATTGTCTATTAATTAAAATGAAGAAAGAGAGAGAGCACTCTATTAATTAAAAATAGCTATAGACATCTATATAGATTCACCATTGCAAGGGTTTACTATAGTATGGTATATAGATGATATGGATCTTACTATAGAGAGCAATTATCTTTAACCATTGTGGATGCTCTAACGTACTCCCACATGGCCACATATGTTATAGTATAAATCAGCCCAATTAACCATTGCACTTCCCGTACAAAACCCGAGCAGACAATGCACTATGAGCTTTTCTTTTCCAACTTCGGAACCACGCGATTCATCCCACGACTCGAACCAGCTGTAATCGTGCGACGGCAATGGGCTACACGGGTGTTCCAATAATTGATGTCCCCATTCCCCAACAGTTCTTGGTCCAAACTCAAGCTCACCGTCAAAACCATCGTTCTTCGAGCCTAGAAACGCTTGTTCAGCGAGATGCAGCATATGTGAAGCCTGAGTTTAGGGTTTAGGGTTTTGTACGGGAAGTGCAATGGTTAATTGTGAAGCCTGAGTTTTGTTCAGATATCATTATCACGCTCATATACCGTAACAAGTAACATCGAGCCGTTCTGCTACAGTAGGTGCACATCGTGATTTCAAGTCTTATCATAGTACATAAGGATGATGAGTGACATGTCCGTTTCTGTGATCAGAGAAAAGTTATTTTTGTAATTACATTTACATATGAGCTAATTTTTTAAAAAAATTGGTACGAAAAGGCTAAGAAAAAAAAAAGTAAGAACTCAGCGTTTGTTGGTACCGATGTGGTGCACAAAAACAAACCGCTTCAAAATCAGAGGGAGAGCTAGCCGATTAATATATACAAGGATAGGGCCTGCCTTTCTCTAAAGACGCGACGAACTAGCTAGGGTTTACAGCGATGTGTACACACAACAATGTCGTGCTGTCCTGCGGGGTCATTAATTATGTCAGGCTAAACTGAGGTGATCAGTACTGCTGATTACTGGAGCAGCAGCGATTAATAAACGTGTTAGGACTACTGAGGCAGGCAGCTCTCCATGGCACTGTTCTGTGACAGGATCATGCTGTGATACTGATAACAGCTAATCCGCTAATGCAAAAGGCATGCGGAAACTGTGATGCAGTGACAAGTTGGAGAGGGTTGTGGCACAAGTTGCAGTCTCGTTGCAGTGCCGCGGAGGCTTGTTAATTAATTTAGCTAGCTGTAAGAGAATGCAAGCAACTATCTAGCCATTTTGGACATGTTCTTAGCCAGGCCAGCTTCTGATTTTTACCGTTCGTGAAGGATCACTAGTTTGAAAACTCGTATATATTCTGACAACAAAGAAAGAAGAACAATGGTCGCAAATCATGGACACATTGTACGTACGTACCCGGTACTCCTATGTAGTAAGATAAGACATTTTGTAGTAACTGTTGATTACTTGATAGACAGGTATATACTGTACAAGCAAGAAAGCGAGCTTCTTAAACCGTAGACGCCACGATTGTTGCTCCTCCTACAAGACAAAGTAAAAGTACACCTTTTTCTTTACCTTTTCAGCTCGAGTAGAAAATAATAGCCTTAGTCTTACACACCTTTTGCGAAAAAACTGATTTCAAGAGCAGAATGGTCCCATCGTAAAAAAAAAGGAACAGAATGGCCAATGGAAATAAAGCAACTGCATTTTCCTAAGGCCATTCCCAGTGAGAGTTTCAACTGAGTTTCATTTTCATTAAATGACATGACACATCATCATATTTGGTGATATGGCAAGGTAATTATAAAGAGAGATAGAGAGAGTTTCATAGGAGGTGAGAGAGTTTCATCTAGATGAAATCTGAGATACACGTGAGTTACCTAGACAAAATCGATGTGACACTTTTGAAAATCGTGAAAATGAAACTATGCATAGTTTCGTAAATAGCCTAAGGCCATTCCTAGGCATAGTTTCATTTCCGGTTTCAAGAGTGCCACATCAACTTTATCTAGGTAAATTACTTTGTATGTCACCAAATTTCATATAATGATGAAACTCTCCTAAGGTTGTTTCAAATTTGATTCTCTAAATGATTCTCTTCATAATTAGAAGTGATTCTAAAATGTCACCAAAAGCACATATGATGGATTGTGGATTCTAGTGTATATGGGTGGGTTGATTGTCATATCATTCTAGAATCAGTTTCGATTCTGCTTTTAGAGAATCGAAAATCGAAATTGTGAATAGCCTAAGAAGGCATGCATTCAGTTTCTGATTTGTAATTACACACAATGCCTACGCTCACTCCCACCCATAGGAAGTTGGACATGCCACTGAAGTGCATCACCACATGCAGTGCGAAGTCAACCTTGGCTATTGTGTTTAGGGTCTGTTGGTCATTCGACAGTTTTTCCCTGCAAATATCAGAACTTTTTTTTTATCAACATCCATATTGCCTCCCACAACTACTACCATTTCCTTTTAATCGTATGGCTTTGCTTTTACTCTGATCAATCCCTTCTCACCAACCTACGTACCTCTCGCCTTTTGAGCTATTGTACCGTTGTCCGACGCCGATGATCCCTTCTTCACCGTTGCCCGCCTCTGTCTCTACTGCTATCCACCCCCTTTCTTCCCCACCAATGTTGTCACTGGCCTCCATCCCCTCGTCATCCCTTCTTCCTTATCACTTATGTCTATCGCCATTAGATCCACCCCACCATCCGCAGCCTCCAAATTGCTCATCACTCTCATCATCCCCCGCCGCCACCCACCACCCGTTCCGCACCGCCTCAGCTTCCTCTAAATCTAAGACCCGGTAAACTTTCAAACTCTAACCAATGAACTTATACCCTAACCCCATGACAACAGGCCGGAGGGGAGGATGAGCTCACCACATCAAACCTTCAAACAAATCTGTGAGAAATTCGATTGGTTTCACGTAAATTTTCATTCCAAATATTTCCGTTGCATTCAAACAACCCGGAAGAATTATCGATGCATGCCAACAGAGCAAAACCCCCATGATTCTATCACCCCAAGGATCGATGTAAGAATTCGACCACATTACAGAGTTACTGTAAGCAGATTACCACTAATGAACAAAAGGTCGCGGAATCTACGAACTTGTTCTAGGAAACTCAACTCTGCAAATCTTGATGGTTGCGTCTGCTACATTGAACGTTGACCGGTCATTCCTAATAGGTTGCTGTCCCGTTAACTATGGCCTAAACAGTAGCATCAACTATTTATGCCTTTTACTATTCACGCTACTTGGACACGGCCACCAGCTTGCATGTGGCAGCTCGCCTCGGCAACTGCGTCTCCGTGTGCAGCAGGAATCTCTCTGCTCACCGCCCGCAGCAACATGGTTTGGCTGCTTTGTTTATCAACAAATCAGTATACCAACATACCAAACCATAACCATAATGACTTAAGTCCGTAACTAATCCAGCTAAATTACAGGTGCGTCGGCATGACACCCCATAGCCGTATCTAATCACAGTGGCTGATTGAATTGCACATCGCTTTGAACGTGATCTATGCAAACAGTAGTTGGCTTTGTGCCTTCGCTTCTCTCTTTCTATGTAGTTTAGACAATCATGAGGAATGGCAGCAGCTTAGGTAGGAAAAATTATGGCACGTCCTGCATGGCTGTTGAATGATCCCTACCGATTCCACCTACCTCACGTTTAAGCGGTCAGTCAACATGTCTAATCTAAGCTAAGATCTGACTTTAACTAGCTTCTGCTTGGCAAATGTACATCCTGAAGGACAAGCATGTAAAACAACATTTGCATGGGCCAGATCTAGCAAAGGCAATCGTTCCAATCGACAGCTTTTAACTTGTGCGTGCTGTCATGCAGTGGTGTTGAACTACTTTCACGGGGAGATACTACCTACTAATGGACTTCGTATGATTTGCAATACTTCGTTGCAAGTTATTGAGCAGCAGATGCAGAGTTATGGGAGAAATGAGTGGCTAACTGGTGGCTAGAGTTTTCTAATCATTGCGCTTGTAAATACTTTTGCAATGAATTAGAGTTATATATTCCGAGAGACAAAAAAAATGACTAACTTAATTTGTATAGCTTTACAATTGAGCGAAGTTGCACATTAACAGAAATTAAATCATACATCAAAATAAGCAAAAGGTATATGTGTTTAACAATATAATTATGTTTAGCAAAGAACTAAATCCCCGTAGCATTCAGGCAAACGACTATATTATTTATAAAAATAAGCACATGGAGCGGAGAGCAGAATACAAGTCTTTTTTTGGTGAGCAATAATCACACACACCAAATCGTGAAGTGGAAGTACAAAATCAAAGCTATATTAGGATTAGCTGAATAAACACTTGTCTTGAGACAAAGACGCAACAAAACTTGACACCACTAGCTCAGACTGCCACATCAAAGTCCAAAATCCCAGTCTAATTAACTAAAGAACCTTGCACATCCTTTCTCCAGGGAATGAAATTTGCATCAACACCTCCATCATAAAATTGGCAGCTTAGTTTGTACACCCCAAATTTGTAGGGATAGATAGCAATGCATTACATCTCACACCAGCTACTTTAATGGACTCTAATAGGCAAATTTCAAATTGTAAAATGCATGCCATAGCCAAATAATCTATCAAAGGACATGGAGGTTTCTGGTTCCAAATGTTGTTATCCAAGCAAAAGTTACCATCAATATGAACCTTCCAAAACAAAGACTGTTGCACTGAAATACCCAACTTAAGGTTTTGTTCTTGTCAGATGGAGTTGCTGCGATTAGAGGCAATATTTGGAGGCCACCGATGCAAATTTCAAACACTGGCTATAAGACATCCAAAGGCTCCAAATATCATTTTACCCCTTCGAAGTACCGTTATTTACCACCATCATGGAGTCTTGCCAGGACGACACAAAACAAAACGCGTAAAATTAACAGATACTACTACCGATTAAGCTCCCCGCCCGAATCCTAGTGCACTCGCGCTCAGAACGCGCAGATCTCGTCGGCCGCCTTGCGCGGGCACACGGACACGGCGCCGCCCATTGTGCTCTTGCAGTGCGCGATGGCGCCCTCGATGGCGCTCTGGAGCTCCTCCATCGACGACGCCGTCGACAGCGAGACGGGCCCGACGCCAATGCCGCCGGCCACGGCCGCAGCCGCGGCGGCCGGCACGTCGGGGAAGCCGACGCCGCCCGCGCCGCCGAAGGAGAGCAGGCCGGAGTGGCTCGGCGACGACCGCATCGACGACGGGCAGCTCGCGGCGCACCGCTTCTGCCGCGGGAACCGTAGGTTCCCGGAGAACGAGTTGGAGTGCGCGTACTTGCTGCCAACCTCGCCCGCCACCACCGCCGCGGCTGCGGCGGCGTGGTCTTCGTCACCCCGCTTCTTCCTGATCGAGAAACTAAACGGCTTCTTGAACCCCTGCTGCTGCTGCACCGGCGGCTGGGGCTGGTTGTTGGCGCCGCCGTTGCCATTGTTTTGGTTCTTGGGGATCTGAGACAGCTTCTCGTACAGTGGCTTCACCTTCTTGGCGTACTTCTTGATCACCTCCTTGGCGAGCGACTTGGACGGCTTCTTGGCGGCTGGGACGCTGCCACGGTGGAGGAAGACGGATGAGAAGCGGGTGGCGAAGGACGAGAGATACTGCTTGCCGGTACGCTTGGCCGGGGGCAGTCCGGCGAATGAGATGGTTCCCGGCGGCGGGTTAAGGTGGCTGTCGTCGTCGGTGGCGGAGCTGGGGCGCGAGGAGGATGCGGCGGATTCCGGGAGCAGGAGCCCGGCGCAGTCGGCGGAGAAGGAGGACGAGGTGCTGCCGTTGGAGTCGCGGGATGAGGAGTTGGAAGTGGAGTCGGAGGCAGAGGCGGAGGAGGTCGACGCCGACGCGAGCAGCAGCGTGCGCACCATGGAAATGCGCGGCGACAGCTGCAGCGGCAGGAGCTGGCCCTTGTAGAAGAGCTCGTCCGCGGGGCACAGCTGCGCCGCCGACCGCTGCTTCGACGCCGGCGACAGCGTTACCGTGAACTCGAACTCCGACGACGACGCCGAGGACGACGCCGGCGACGGGAACGACTTCACGCCCCCGACGCCGGCGTCCTTCCCTCTTGACCGGCCCATGTTTCACGGCCTATGCTGCGCTACGGGCTCATGGCGTCGCGGGCGGAGGAGTGGAGACTGTAGAGGTGGGGGCGGCCACCGGCCAGCATCGCGAGGTGGGAAGAAATGTAGTAAAAACTTTTCGGGGTTACGAATCTGAAGACTTTATGAGGGGAGGCAGCGTCCTCGAGGATGAGAAGATGAAGGCCGGGAGGATGCCTCCTCCACAGCCGTTGGATCTTTTCGAGATTTGCTGATTAGATAATTAACTGATTAATCTCACTGTACTTGTTGTGAGGATTTTGTCTTGGAAATTTCTTCTTGTTTGAGAAGGACTCATCATGCCTTGCTAGTACAAGGGTTGAAAATGGAGGGGCAGTGATTGGTTGTGTTGAATCGTATCCTTCGGTGTATCTTTTCTCCTTGGGACAGATTTGTACGCTGCTACTTATACGATGCCTATATCCTATATGATTTTAAGAAGTGTAGATTTACCCTGTGCTAGAGTTTTTTTTTATGAGTGCATTTATGCCCTCTTAAGCTCTTACTACATCCTCCTTGTCAAGATTTATCATCAGTCAAAGAGATGGGTACATTACGTAGTCAGTTACTACATCCTCCTTGTCAAGATTTCTTAAGGTTAGGTAAAATTAAGAAAGGTATAAGTAAAAATGATTTAGATATTTTATTTAATTGTTTTGGAAGGTGAAAGGTATAATAATTTGTGTGTGGTGGTAATGAATAAATGCATGTAGTTAAGAAAGAATAAAAAGAGATATAGTAGCAAAAGTTCATTAAATCTCTATACAATTTTTATATTTCTGAACAAGATATAGGCCTTATATTTCTAAATTAAGCGAGTAATTCAATTTGCTTTCTCTTCTATATATATTTTTTACTTCCATTCCCTGTGCAGGGCAACATGTGGAGGGGGTCACCGTGCATGTTGCATGTCCCCTTGACTAGGCTGTAGCCAAGACCTCACGTAGGAACCTCCATGCAGAGATGGGTTGGTCGTTGCCGCTGTTGTCTTGCTTGAGCCCCTGTCGCATGGCCGGCATGCCTAACATTGCCGACACTTGTTTACAACGCACGAATTTAATACGTAACAGTGTAACTAGGGCTGGACAAATAAACTGGAAATCGAAAACCGAAACCGTTAAAACCGGAACCGAAGCCGAAAAAACCGAAACCGAATTATTCGGTTGTTGATTCGGTTAGCTGTATGGAATAACCGAACTTTTTCCGGTTAATTTGGTTTTAACCCTCGGTTAACCGAACTAACCGAACTTTGATAAAGAGACCCACCAAATCGGAGATATATTGAAAGCTCCTCGTCTGTTTCCTATCGCCATAGCCAGTCAGAGGCTCCTTCCTCAACGCTTGAAACCATAATTGCACAAGGAGCATTTTAGTATAAAACAAACAACTGGATTGTTCTTAAATTCAGGTGTCAAAAGAGGAGGCTACAAACGGTGGCTACCTGAATAACAAAGTTGCTAACGACACGGCCATCATCATTGCCAAGTTCGGTTAATTCGGTTAAAACCGAAACCGAACTATCGGTTAACCGAATTGTCGGTTACCGAAATTTTCAAATATAGTTCGGTTTCTATTTTAAAATAACCGAATTTCCAAATAAACTGAAAACCGAAACCGAATTTTTCAGTTAAACCAAATACTCAGGCCTAAGTGTAACTCTCACGATAATCTTGCTGAACATTTTAGGTCTTACGGACCGACTAGACGAAAGGATCCGCTCTAACGGCTTAACATAGAAATGAAACATAGCTTGAGATGATCAGCAATCCATTCAAGAATCCTAAACGGCAAATCTTAAGAAATGTCTTACCATGCATGCAATTAGGCTAGTGATGTGGGCCAGGTGTGGCTGGCTGGCCCTTCCCTCGTGAGGATGCCATGCTGGCCTTCATCAGTGCCCTGTGCAAGTGACAAGTTGCTGTCCGTCGTACGGGTGTCCTTCGCCCAGGGGATGGTTACGTTCCATCCGTGACACGCAAGCAGCTCGCATGCATGCATGATTGATCATAATCTGATGGCTTCAGGGCGTGTAATCGTTTGCTATTGTCTCCTACCTGGTCCTCCTCGAATTCGACGTGTAATCGCTTTGACATGGCTCTGTTCGGTCTTCGGTGCGTGCGTGCATGATAGCTAATGTAATATACCTTCATGTTAATGTGAGGGCTGATGTGATATGTATAAAATGATAGTGTGAGATTAGTCTTATGTTTTTTTTTTTGTCTAAAGTGAGTTGTGGTAGTACATATATAATGTTTGTTGGATGAAAAAGTAGCATCTCTAGGTTAACGCTTTTATATAAGAATAACAAAAGTTTAAGTAAGATGATATGCATGTGTGGATTTGCTTCACGATGGATTAGGTTTTGAGTGGATTTTGATAGAGTAAACTTTAAGTATTTATTAAGAAAACGAAGCTTTCACTCTTGACGATGGAGGTTTTTTTTTACTTGTTAGGCCATTCTGATTGCTTAAGCTTTAATACGTACATGAAAATACATAATTTAGTTTTTTTTCTCTCTCTGTTGTTGAGAAACATGATCTTCTCTAAGAATTAAGACGGTGTCCGTATTGATACGAGCCGTAGTCCTTAGTCCTTGGGATATGGGCAGTTGGGTACAATGAATAATGACTTCTCAATCTCTTTCTTTGAAAAAAAACATCTAAATTAATTCGAAAGCAGCCATTCTTGTCTTCTGCAGAGAAACATCTGCATCTTTATAATTAAAGATAGTTAGTTCTCAGGTTAGAAATCACTAAATTCTAAAACGAGGAAGAGCAAGTATAATAAGATCATCTTAGCTTACTATATCTGTACACGTTAGTTTTATCCTATATAGAAGAGTTAGAAAAGAGAAGAGAGCTGGCTCTTATTTAGTAGCCAGCTTTGCACGAAAGCATATGTAGATTATTTATGTACAAGATACAAGAGATAGTTATTGTACAACATTTAAAGATAACCTTTAGAGACAATTATTATATAAGCTTTTAGTTTACTATTAGCTTGTAATGGATTTTGCTATTATACTTACCCTAATGTAGCCTATAGGTGAGAAAAGTGGGTTGTTTTACGGCAAGCTGCCATTTGACTAGATGCTTGAGCATGCAGGAATCTACAAGGTTCTAGTCCTAGATGTAGCATTGGTGTCCACCGATTTTAGAAATGTGTTCTTGCAATACGGCTAGGCGTATGGGAGTCTACTACCGTTCAAATCCTAGATATAGCATTGGTGTTTACCAATTTTAGAGCGCATTCAGTGCAAAAGTGCATACCCATGCTAGGTAAAACCTTCAATGCATCTGATAAATTTCTAGCGTATACAGAGAATGCACATATATATGTAGGTGAATAATACAAGTGTGACATGTATTAAGTGTGATCATACCCTCCCTCACAAAAAGAAAATATTATTTTTACAGTATGTGTGGCAACACGTGATCCCAGAAAGTCAGGACAAGGCGTGGCCGTGTGGAGCTTCCATTCGAGGGACACCTCGTTTTTTTGGGTCCCACGGTATGGGTATGGATGGGTTCCCTTTTCCCTTTCTGGATAGAGCTACAACTAGACCCAGTCATTGGGTTGGATCAGGCTAGCACGACACGAGCCTAATGGGCCATTGGGCTAGACTGTGTCCTGCTACCTCGTCCCAGCTAGCCCACTGTATCATGCTGGCACAGCTCGACTTAGCTCCGATGAGCCCAGCTATAGCCATTGGCACTCCATGTTTGTTCATGCCATGCAGGCTCAAGCTTGATCCATTTGAACTGATGCAGAGGAGAGGAAATAAGTCGGGGACGTGCGGGGCACCTGGTGGCGTGGTCACGTGAAGAGGGTTGGCATCGTTACCATGGGATGAGGGGTTGCGTGGATGCACTATGGTAGTAATAGCACTAACGCTATTAATTAATCCATCACCTAGAACGGCCAACATGTTTTAGATCACAGCCAACGATGGCCTCGAGATCCATGGCCACCAACACCATTAGCCCATTGCCAAGGCGTAGAGATCAGCATTAGTGTGGAGGTAGCGTCCTTGCCATTGCATGTGCCTTGCCTTTCCGCTGACAGGTCTAGGGGATTGATGTTACCGCCCGTGCCTCTACCTTCATGTTTACCGCCTGTAACACTGCCTCCCCGCTCAAGGATCTAGCCATCTAGGGTTTGATGTCGTTGTGGCCACCGAATTAGACCTTGAGTTTATGGATTCCATGTGCCGTTGCGGTGGAGGACGTTGCTATCGAGGGTGGAGGATGGGGAAGGATTCCATCTCTATCGAGGAGGGATTCCATCACTGTCGAGGAGGGGTCAGGTTGGTCGTCACTAGGCTTGTAAACAAGCCGAGCTCGAGTGAGCCTAGCCTGCCAGGCTCGAGCTCAGCAAAAGCTTGAGCTGAGCACAAATTGGGGTTCGAGGTTGGACTTAAACTCGAGCTCGGCTCGGTCCAAACTCGAGTAGGCTCGAACTCAGCTTGAGTAAGCTCAATAACGGTATGCAATTCAATATAAACTATTTTTAAACAATAAGATAATATTTAAGCTCGAGCTCGACTCGAGCAAACTTGGTAAGAGTTAACATATAGTAATATTTAACAAGTAATTTGTAAATTTGCTAGACTTACGAACTATTCGATGAAGCTAACGAGTTCGAGATCAAGCTCGAGTTTGACTCATTTGGAGCTCAAACCCAGGGTTAACAAAACCAGTGAAAACCGCAGTTTTCGACCTTACCGTTCTGGTTCGAGATCCAAAACCGCTCGGTTAACCGTTCTAATTAAAAAAATTATGTGTGCAGTAAAACCGCTCAAAAACCATTTTCAAAGAACATTCAATTGGTCGGGTTGATTTTTCGTGAAAACCGAGTGGTTTTTCACGAAAAACCGCGGTTTTCGATTTTTTTCACCCTTCGGTTTTTGACGGTTTTTCGAGCGGTTTTTGCGAAAACCGTACCGTGAAAACCGAACCGATTTGCGTGGTACTGTTTTGTTAACCCTGCTCGAACCGAATTTCAATCGAGCCTAGAACGAGCCGAGTTTGAGTAGCTTACAGGTCTCGAGCTTTTTTTTCCAGCCGCTAGGTGACTAGGCGGGAGAGAAGACGGTGGAGAGAGAGAGAGGGGGGTATAGGAGAGGGATGGCCTAAATGAATGGTACTTTTGTTGATAATGAGTTAGAGTAAGATAGTACTTGATGGGCTGGGCTGTATATGCTGAAGACATGATGTTTTTGATGAATATAAACTATTTGGTCCATTGACATATCTAATCACTGCACACTGGGTACTTTTTTCTTAATTACCCTCAAGCATTTTATTTTCTCACCAGTGATATGCTTAAACTTTGTGTTTACCATTGAAAAATATCACTTATGCGGAAACCTACGACCATACGCAACCGTGTGCATGGTCGTGGGATCCAACCCTCACGTGTTAGCGTAACTATACGAGGCTACGAGCCTATCGTATCAAACGAAGAACGAGTTAGCGCAGATATCAGCCAAAATCAGCCTACGATCCCCTACATGACCGCATCCATCCCATCAACCAAACAGACGAGGCTCGGCGTTCGCCTTGGCCACATCGTCTGTTCGTCTCTCGCGATTTACGACGACCTACAACGCGCGCTGCAAGCCCGTACGTTTCCACGCATCGAACACCACCGAGATGCTCGCGACCGCATGCGGCCGGCCAGGGCGAGGCGCATGCATGCGTGCGAACCCACCAGCGCACGCACCGCACGCACGCACGCAGCACCGATGGCGTTGGGAAGTCGCTGGTGAGTTGTGGGATCGATGGGATGCGGCACCTGCCGATCGATGATGGCAAAGAGGGACAAGGCAACCAGAGGTCATGTGCAATCATCTTGGCCTTTCCTGCCGAAGAAAGGTCAGCTTGGACTCGGGATTTGGACCGCCGTTGTGCGCCTCTGTTTGTTCTGCAGAGACTGGCGGCAACATACGCATACCTGTCGTCCATCGCTCAATCATTCACGCATTTATCCAGGGTGCGTGGCGGAGTCGCGGTCTGGTTGGGGTCTTCTTGCTGTCACGCAGAAAGCTTTGTTTCGTTGTGTACTTCTTGTGATGTGGCCTGACCTGGAAATGGAATTCCAGGCGGGGACGCGTCAGATGATGACATGGATGGGCCGGCGAATTCTTGTCGACAAATGTTTGAATTTTGTACGAATTCCTGTTAGTATAAGGGTTGTTTCTGTCTCTGAGTAGGAGTGCGCAGATCCTAAATGCGTTGAATCAGGGTTCAAAAAGCTGTAAAAAAAATTCAAAAACATTTATGTGACGTAAAATCGGCCGATTTTTTGTTAAAGTTGACCGATTTTCGTTTAAAATAGACCGGTTTTAGGTTAAAATCGTGCGTCAACGCCATAATGATCAGCATCCATCAATTGGCCGGTCGATTTTCGGTCAATTCTCGGTCAGGTTTTTGGTGAAAATAAGTTGATTCTTGATTTTTTGAATTTTTTTATTTTTTTTTTAATTTCTAACCCTTCGGTTTTTGACGAATTTCGACTCAATATTTTCAATTCTCGAACAGTTTTTCCGAAATCAGTATTGTTAGCCCTGTCTTGAATTATGGGAAGAGAAGGGATAAAGCATGGGTTGATGTCGTCATCACAAAAATCACGGGAAAGTAAAATAGATTCTTGCACCTTTGACGATAAGATGGATAGCTTAAAAAGGGTAAGAAAATGCATCTCTCAGGTCACCATCGCATTCAGGACAATACGAACCACGGGCGCATCAGCGCGTGACATTGCTTTCTTCTTCTTTAACGAAAAGACGAATCTACAACCCTGGCTAGCATTTGACATCATATGCTACGGCTGACAAACTTCTTCTTTGGGTTCTGAACAAGCCATAATATTATTAATAAACCTTCGCCAGCCTTTTCCCGGTGGACAATCATTTCTTGGCACCATTTTTCCAGTCTCCAAATCATGAAGAATCAATTGCTACCACAATGAAATGCCTCTGTAGTTCAATGCAGCGCCAGTGCCTGCTGAAGCAGGCAGAAGCTACAGTTCGTTTACATTCATGATAGCACATTTCTACGTAACGGAATTCTACCATTAAGAGCAAAGCTAATAAGAGAGCCAACTGCAGACTTTATCTCATTGTCATATCATATACAGTCAACCTAACAGCCTATTCATATAATAGTTAGCTATACATACATACAAAATCATTAATACTTGGCCCACATTCATCCACTCATTCTCTCATCAAGTTTCTTGGAGCCCGTACTACAGCCGGCTGTTAGATCTGCAGCCCGCTTCTCTCCTCTCTTCTCTCCTCCAACTCACCATAAATCCGATGTGGCAATCCTTGCAGCCTGCTTACCTCATCTTATTATACTTGCTCTAACACAGCCACTAGCTTAGTCACTTGGAAGATTGTCACCTAATTTACATATGACCGGAGGCCCAATGAGCTTCAGATCGTCAGCTAGTTCTCGCATGTACCATATAAATAACACTCTGGATCCACGAGAGCAGATCCCAAAATGAATGCTACACTTTCTATACCTAGTAATAGTTGCGTAGCTAGTATATGGCCCTGATTGGGGGAGGGTTTTAAAACAGCTTTAGTTTGTAAAGAGCTAACAAGCCCCCCCCTCAAATAGCTCAATTTTTAAACGGCTTTTAGCATAAAAAAGAAGACATATATAAATAGCAAAAGCGAAAAATTGGTATGAATCTACTTTTGTAGTTTATTACTGAGAAAAATTAGCTATTTGTCAAACAGTCTCTTATAAAAAGCTACACCCGCTTTTAAGCCTAGAATATCATAAACACGGCTTACAAACTTGAAGTTAACCCATTCCGTATAGCCTACAATAGCAGTGGCAATATTATTTTCCTTTTCCTTCGGGTTAGCTACAGAAAAATCTTCCTCTTGCTGCTGGTGCCATCTAACATTGGCAGATTCAATCCAGCGGGGGTGTACCAAAAATTATCAACAGCCCAGCGGGCCTTCTCAGTTCCAAGATCCATGGTGACTGTCGAATCCACATCTGCACAGCAAACGGCACCCAACTGCTTGGCCATCTTCCAGAAAATCTGATCCTGTGGGCGAGCATTGTTTGGGAACACCCGACGACTAAGACTAATTTGCAGCCTTGCAGTAAGTACTTCCTGCCGTACCCTCTTAATTACCATGACACTATAGAGGATCTGGGCAGCAGCCTGTTCTGTAATTCATAAGTCATTATAAAACTTACACACAGAACAGAATTTCCTACTTGCTAGTGCATACTTTTAAAGAAACATTTCCATAACCCCTGGACCACACCCATCAAAAACAGTTTTACAAGTGAGAATGAGTAGGGTTGCCCACATACCACAAAATAGTGATAGCAATTAATATAGGGTAAGAACAATACTTTTAGTTGTAAATACCGTGGGATATTTTTAAAAACAACTCTTGGAGCATGACATACAAATAACTTGCAGGGTACTTGTAAACCTGTCTCACATCTCCTGAAGAAAAAGCAGTTTCAACAGCCTAAAGACGAGAGAAGTACAGGAGCAAATGATTACGTGTGAAAAAATTTCATGCTTATTGGATTCAGATTCATGCACAGCAGGGAATAGAAAGTAGAAAGCAACAGAAAGATGAATTGTGCTAAAACTATGTACTTAAGTAACCAATCGAATCAAAGAAAATTGTGTGTATGAGCTTCAAGACATCCAAAATGGTGGCACCATCACCCTCCCTTTCATCTTGCACAGACAATGACAAAGATTTAACACCAAAACCAAATTGGCAACATCTCGAAGCAAAGTAATGGTATCTCTCCATTAGAATCAGGTTTTCTTTATGCTTCTACCAGACCTTAAAAAAATAATATCATTTAGGCTTAGCCACACTTGCTCATACACATGAATGATGAATTAATCCAGCAAAAAAAAAAAAAACTAAAAAAAGGAAACTTCACTCCAACCTAGGGAATGAAAAAACAGGCACAAGCCAGCTCCTAGACAGTGAAGCAATATCATTATACTTAGGGATGGCCACCTGGGCCGTGCCTAACGGGCCGACCCGAGGCATGCCACTGTTGGCACTTGGCACAGCCCAAGCACGGCACGGCCCACCTGTAAACGGGCCGTGCCGGCACGGCCCGCGAGCCCGTGCCGTGCTTGGGCCAGCACCTCGGCACGGCCCGTTTATAGGCAGGCCAGCACAGCATAACCCACGTGCGGCACGACCCGTTTAATTTGAAAAATAGCCGTTGGATGCTTTAAAAATTCGAAAAAAAACCGAAAAATCATGATTTTTTTTCCTACAAATAGGTGGCTCTCCCCCCTCCCCACATTTCCACACCAGCAATCTTGCATTCTCTTCTATTTATTTTCTTGTGGAAATTCTTTTGCTCTTGGTGGTAATTTGGCAAAATTCAAATTAGTTTTGCCAAAAATCCGAAATTCGGCTTCTGGCTTCTGTCAAGAAATCAAGGTAATAATTGTGATTTAATTTTTCATTTTGTTAGTATTTTAAATGATATTAAAGTACTAATAACGTGATTATTTCTTGCAGTTTTCTTTATGGAGCACGGCGATTTTCCGTCCTTCCCAGTTTCTGATTTCAGGATTTCACCCGAGGAGCTTCTTGCATCCTATGAAGCTAGGGAAGCTGCAGTACTTGTACCATCCTTAGGCTCTACAAGTGCTATTGCGTTGGCAAGCACCGGGACAAAAAGATCAAGATGCAGTACATCGGAAGTCTGGGAAGATTTTGAGTAGATTTTCGAGACATCAGACGATGTTCAGAGCAGATATGCTATTTGTAAATATTGTAAGTACAAATTAACTACGAAATCTACAGGTGGAACGAGACACTTGAAAAGGTATGCTGAGAACTGTAAAAGAAAAGCGGGGGTGGCTTTGAGACAGACGCAGCTGCAGTACAACCTCGACGATACGGTATGTAACTGGGACTACAATCCCAAGGTAGCTCGTGAATCTCTTCGTCGTTTAATTGCTTCTCAAGATCTTCTTTTAAACTTTGGTGAGTCACCTGCATTTGAAAACTATACTATGACCGCTCATAATCCTAGGTTTTCTACAGTTTCTAGACAGACAACAGCTAGAGATTTGATTAAACACTATAATAATTATCGCAATAAGCTAAATGAACATTTTAGTAATTGTACTTTTTATGTATCTTTGACATCTAACATATGGAGTGGTAGAGCTAAAGAGGATTACCTTTGTATAGTTGCTCATTATGTAAACAATGAATGGTAACTAGAAAAGAGAATTATAGGATTCAAATTAATTGATGTAGCACACTCTGGTGAAAATGTTGAAAAATACTTGCTATCATTTTTAGAACGTTTTTAGATTCCACTGTTGCTTTATCTAAAGTTTATTACCCAACCCCTTCTTTAATTGTGCATCATATTTTAGAAATTGCTACCCACTTAAGAAGCCACGAAAATGATAATACTTTACGTGAAGCTGTTTATGCTATGAAAACTAAATTTTTGAAATATTAGCAAGAAATTCCTATGTTATATGCATTTGCATTTATTTTAGATCCTAGAGCTAAAATTTGAGGATTTTCTAATGTTCTCTCACTTCTAAGTGATGCGGTAGGTATTGATTATTCTAGTTATTTTTCAAATGTCCGAGCTAACTTATCTTAAGTTTATGCTAAGTATGATCAGAAGTTTGCTGGAGTTCGCATGCAGCGACCTCCACCAGCACTCACAACAGGTAAGAAGAAAACTGCGTGGGAAAAAATATGGGGTGCAGGTGGCTCTTCCTCAAGGAGTTCGACTACAATAACGCCACGTGCGGACACAACAAGTAGTGGGGAGCTAGCTGCCTATCTCAACAGCGACACTGTCAACTACCAAGAGCAGTAAGAGGACTACAACATTTTGCAGTGGTGGCACGAGCACAAGATAACATATCTGGTGCTTTCCATATTAGCACGAGATATGTTAACAGTTCCTGTCTCCACGGTTTCTTCGGAGTTTGCTTTCAGTCTATTCGGAAGAATAATCGAGGAGAGAAGAACATATTTGACAAGTGAGATGGTAAAAATACTTCTCACTGTGAAAGATTGGGAACAAGCTGATCAACGAGCTCAACAAACTGCAGAAAATGTTGAGATGGTGGAGACGTTTGAAAATCTTTATCTAGATAGTCAGGAAGAATAATTGTAATCTTCACTTTTTGCATGTATCATTAAGCTATAGGTTGTACTCTCGTGTTGAGTTTTTACTTGGCAAAGTTTTTAACGAGGCAGCTAAACATCAATAAAACTCATTATTTAATTTCAATTATTTGTCTCATTTTAGAATTTATTTCGTTTTTAGCTTTTTATCAATTTACATATATTTTTTAAAAAAAAATCTATATCCTTCGAGTTTTTCTAATTAGTCTAATTTTTCCTATTTTTCTATATTTTTTCATACCTTTTCTATTTTTCTAACTTTTTCTGGATTTTTGAATTTTTTGGCGTTAATGGGCCGGCCAGCCCGTTTCGGCCCGTCGGACCCGTGAGGCCAACGGGCCATGCTTGGGCCGCCTCCCCGGCAAGTGGGCTGGCATGGCACGATCCGTTTATTAGTCAGGTCGCCGGGCCGCCCATTTGGGCATTACTAATTATATTTGATAACTGGGGACGGTCTTTGTGTGGAAGCAAATATAGAAGTCACTGCCCAGGAAAACTTATAGTGACCAAAATATAATACAAGAAGACCTAGCTCGAGAAATGAACACATGAACCAATAATGATTACTGAAAATAGTATCACATTAAATGTGTATTAATCATGTTCCACCAAAGAATAGCACTTACATACTCAGTGTCATCAAGAATCACCGCAACACTTTCAGCTCCAAGAATCACATTAAGACCTTTCTGGTGTTGCTGGGTGCAGCCAGAGTTTGAAATCACTTTTGAACTAAAATAGACATTATTACGAGAAGCTTCGCTATTTGAATTGCGTAAGACTTGTCACCCATGGTGTATATACACATCTCAAACATATTGCTTGCTTCTTTCAAAAAGTGATGGACAAAGGGTCTCAACTTTTTAAGCATCTACATTGACTCTAATGTGAGCAAACTTCTGTTCAGATCGTCTGCATATAGGGCATGTTAGTGGTTCACTACAATAATAGTTACATATTCGTGGACAAGCAACAACAGTTTCATGAAGGACCAAAGTACAACTATAAGTAAAGGTAATAGGGAAGAAAAATAATCATTTACAGCGGAAGTTTGGCATGCATTAAAACTAGAGTATTACAACACTGTTATTTTTCATCATATAAATTGTTATCAATCTGCTAGTTGGAGTCGAAGTTAGAATTTAGAAACCACTTGGCTGGTTGACTGACTGGTAATAGTAAAATACCAACTGATGCAAACCGCACTGAATCATTAAAAATGTTTCAGATAGCAAATGATACAGGCCTAACATCATGTAAAATGACAATATTCTAACTGAAACCATATAGGAACAAACCAAACAAAAACAGAGATAATCACCATAAATAGTGACATTAATTTTTCATTTTTAAGGTGACATCGTACCGGATTACATAACAATGTTGACTCTTCACTTTTCCTCAAAACTGTACTAACTCCGATCCAAAAACAAAAAAAGAAATTGTCTTTTTTTTTACTTTTCATTGTCTGCAAGAAGCAACTTTGACCACTAACTTCGAACAAAACACTGCAAGAAGCAACTTTGACCACTAACTTCGAACAAAACACATTAGTAAATTTTGCAAAATAGCTAAAAGCTCTCAAAACTTAAATACAAAGAGATACACATTACCTTTTGAAGCAGCAGTTTGAATTCCCAAGTCATTTTCAGCAGCAGAAATACCATGGAGTTTGGTTGAGTTAATCAGTGTATGATCCAAGTCTAAAATAAACAATAGTTTTCTTTCACGCAGCAGATTCTTCAAATCAGCTCCACATAGTCTGTCAATTTCTGAAGCACCTAGCCTCAAACCCTGCATTTAAATAATTCTCCCAAATTCAATAAAATCCTATGGAAATGAGGCACTGTGCAAAACCAATTGGAAATGAAAGTATAATTCGGAAAAACTGGGAATATGTTAGAAGTACGATGCTATCATTAGTCCCACAAAATTTGTGATATGACCAATGCTAACATTAGTCCCACAAAATTTGTGATATGACCAAGGTAAATGCAGCAAGGAAAGCAGGAAACATTACCGCACCTCTCTATGTTTATAGAGAGATCAGATATTATTTGCTGTTTCCAATTTAAGATTACCCCGTGGATGTAACCAAAAACAATCCCTGAAACATCTTCTTTGTCTTGTCTTTTCCCACATCTAATGCAAAGCCCACCAAAATCCAGGATGTGTACATATCTCAATTTGAACATCTTTAGATGAACCTGCTACAACATATATTCAATAATTCATTATATCATCTGCTATATACTCATAGACCTAATGATAAGTCCCACCAGAAGACAACTGAAATCAAATGTGAACAGATATACTCATGTGTGGCTTATGTGTGGTATCAGAAAAAGAACGGAAATGGAAGAGCAATATAGAGCTCGTATCTTATGATCAGATTGTTGGGGAAGACCCAAGAACTGTCACAATGCTTGGAAAGAAAAAAATCAGAACATATGAAGCCACGTAGGAAAAAGTTGCCCCATGCTAGAACTTAGCGGTGTGTTTCCAATCTGTGAATTTACCATTCATATCATTTGCCATTCCAATTATGATCTTTCATCTTTGTCGATGCAAGTTTCTATAATGCCAATTTCAATGTAGATGGTGGCAATGTGGCATGGGGACATGTCACAATGGTTTGGTTGATCAAATCTTCCTTAATTGGTATTATTTGGCTAGAATACTTTTTTCCATGCCATTTGTCTATTTCACTTTTATATCAGTTTTTGTGCCGGTGGTTATGTACTTTTGCTATAATATAGTTTAATTGTTTTTTTAGTGGGACTTCTATTCTGTCATAAGTTAGCACCTCCCTTGATCCATTTCTGGGTCCTCCCTTCCCTTCCTTTTCCCTCAATATTTGGATGATCCTTCAAAGACAACTACACATTCTTGCTACCAAACAAAAGGACATCCCTACTGCATCTGATGCATGTTGTATTGCATCTAAACCATCTGATGCAGCATTCCTCCAGAAGTCTAGATACATCATTTTTTATACCATTACCTGCCCCTGTGTTCTTGTACCTGCCCACTTACAATCCTATAGATGTCACATTTGCCTTCAACAACACAATATTTATTTGAATCAATCTAACCCATTCTGGGTAGATATTAAACAACAGAAGACCAACTGCTACCCTAACTCCAAGGATTCTACCTGGGCCCATTTGGACGAGTGGGGCTAACTAGAACTTGTTTCCACCAAACAGTACA
Source organism: Guadua angustifolia (assembly GCA_036346375.1). Lineage (NCBI taxonomy): Eukaryota > Viridiplantae > Streptophyta > Magnoliopsida > Poales > Poaceae > Guadua > Guadua angustifolia. The sequence goes on along the minus strand of CM070509.1, from coordinate 32,699,271 downwards.
AAATTCACTAGGCAAATGGAGTGTCTCTTCAGCCAATCTGAAGCTTCTCAAATAATAAATTATGGGGGATTTAGTTCACAAACCAAAAAGAAAAACTCCAACCGGCTTGAGCTTATTTGGAGGTTTCTTGTGGATGAATAGCTTCAGCTTATGATAAGACGCAACATATTCTAACAAGTCTTGTCCAAGTTTCAGCTTATAAGCCCATAAGCTGGAGATGAAACTAGGCCGAACAGGCACTTAACTAATGTGAAAAGCTTGCATATCACAGCAGAATGGGTGGTTTTCCACTTTCCATGTGAGTTATAAGACAGAGCAATCTTATTTGATATGTCGTTTGGATGAGTTGTAATTTACAATTTCACATTCTCGAAGAGGGGGATTACTAGTACATATGACCCAAGTGCACGGTACACTCACAGTCACAGTGCAAACACCAATAAACCCTAGGAAAAATATCTTAGTTCATCAAGTTTTTCACCATCAGCATTCACCTCAACGAATTCACAAGTCACCACATTGCAAGTAGAACAGAAACAAAAACCCTCAAGCATCTAGCTGACCTAACCAACCACAACAACCCCACTACGCTTTAGTTGGATAAAATCCGCTGGTTCCTACATCGAAGCCCGACCATCCGACACTAGAAGCGCGTCGGACACAAGCTCCTGATCGCACAGCCCAAGCTGCCGAGCCCAACGATCTGGGACGAACTGAGGGGATGGGAGGGGTGCAATGCAAATGCGCGCACCTGCTTTGATATACGGCTTCCACTTCGACCACCACCACCACCTCCTCCTCCTCCTCATCCTCTCCGTCGCCGCCGTCATCGTCGTCGCTGGAGGAGGAGGCGAGCTCGAGCGGAAGGATCTCGCAGAGACGGCAGTACGGTTTTGTGCGGGTGCGACTGAGCCTAGGTCCAGATGGGTTTAATAGTATGATCCCAAATCTAAATTAAGCCTGTCCAACATAAAACGGCCAGCCCAGGAAGCCCAGTTTGAGGCCCACGCCTCTAGGATATTCAAGGCGACCGTTGGTGGCGGCAGCAGGAGGTGAGGCCGTGAGCATAGTGGAGTCGGCGTGAGACTTTTTTGTCATTCTCGGGTGCATCTACGAAGTGCTAGCCCGCATACATCTCAGTGCATGTATGGCTGATGGACGATAAGGGTTTGTTTGGTTGTTTGTATTACGTAGTATATGTATGAGGTGATTTAAGTAAAATATTATTTATATGTTTGGCTGTTTGAATGGAATCATCTTGTTCTGGACGGTATGATATAAATTTAAGGAATATTCTCTATAGATGCTGATCCATTCTATTCACTTAAAAATAATAGAACTAAATGATACAGAATTATCCCATCCCATTCAACCTTATCCTATGAACCAAACACACCCTAAATCGAGGGGAGAATGGATCATTTTTCCTGTTTTGCTTGGTGTAATTTATCATTTACTCTATTTGTCTCACTGATATGTAGATTTAGAGTCCGTATATCAGTGAGATATTATGAGACAAATAATCAATGACACAAGTAAGTAAGGACATTTTATCAATTATTCCTAAATTGAGGGACTCTAGCCTCAATCCAAGACATCCGAAGCTCCATCCAGACGGCTTCAAGTCGAGGGTGCCGAATGGCTCGAAGATCTCGGCCGTTCACTACAACACGACACTAGGGAGAGATGAGACGCATCACAGGCACAGCACCGCATCGTCCTCGGTGTGTGTCCTGTTTGTTTGAGTTTTTTCATCAACTTAAAAAAAACCCTAAATAAATAGATAACTTTTTACTTGAACTTTTTGAAAGGCATAAATCTATATATAACTAAAAGCCAAAAATCATTGGAGAGGTATCTTTTGACTATTGATGGTTGGTCTTAGAGCCTATTTGGAGGCTGCGGCTGGGATGAAAGCTATTTTTAGCTTGCTGGGCTGAAAGCTATTTTTAGCTTGCTGAGCTGTAAAACGGTTGTAGCTAGTGTTGTGGCTTTTCTTATTATGTCTTTTAGCAAACTGGTTGTTGCAGCTGTAGTTTTTGGGAACAACTGAACGGGGAGATAACAACCTAGTGAAGCACAATGGTGACCGAGCAGGGGGGTGACGTGGATGCGGCGAGATGGAGCAGCAGAGGTCAGGGAGGCGAAGCGAGCGAGCGAGGTGGGAGGTGGTTGACCGAAGCCACAGGTGAAAAACTCCTCCCCAGCGGTTGCAGCTTTGAAGAGTGCTTTTGTTGTGGCTGAACTTCCTAGCTGCTTTGCAGCCATACTGTTTGGGGGGCTTTTAACTCAAAACTAAAGCACAGCCATCAAACAACCCTTTAGACTAATGTCACTCAAGTTAAGGTAAAATTACTCACATTTATTATGTATAAAACCTGATTATTTTAAGCTATTTAAGCTAAAATTTTAGCTTTAAATTATAAGTTAAAAAGTCTAAGTCTAAACAAATTGAGCCTCATCGCACCTGTTACGCATGCAAGGAGCTGCTTCATAGGTGCTCAGCTCAGATCCAATGGATGTCAGACGGAGGGAAAAGGCGCGAGCGAGAGGCGCCCACGGCCCCAACGCATGCACCGACACATCAAAAGTTTGAAAAACATCGGCATATCACCTCTTTGGCGGATTAAATCTATTAATTGAATTGACTCCGAATTTAATGGTTTGACATTTGTAAGTCGTAGAACTACTTGTATTGTACTGTTATCAAAATTTAAATATATGTATTAGATTTATGATATTGTGAGACCATTATACGAGGCTTGTAAAATATATATTTTTATTAAAAAATTTCAAGCACCATCACCAACCGCAAGTGGCTCGCCGACGACAGAGCGGACACCCAATCCGCCACTATGTATTGCGCCGTCCACGACAATGCTCCATAGTCCATACATCGCATTTCGCACTCCAGGCCTCGGCACTAAGCCGAGGAGCAGCTGCCGAGCGCGGGCGATTGGAAGACCAAGACTTGACAACACCTGGCAGCACTCTGCCGTGCTTCGCCTGCGCAACTGCTGGGCACCCCAACCCAACCCACCAGCTCCGGACCGCGGAGATCGCCGACGCGATCACGCCCCACCAGAGCAAAAGACAACACGTCCAGGGAGTGGAGGAGTTGGTTGACATGGAGGACGGAGAGGAGATATAATGGATCACGCGGCTCGGAGAGGATGTCAAACGACGTGACGCGCAGCAGGGAATGGTGGCGGAAGCCGGCAGCACGGCCCGACACGATGTTCCTCTCCTCCCAGGAAACAAAAGTTGCGGAGCTGACCCCAGAACCAGCCAGGTACTAGTAGAGATTTTATTTGCTTTTGCTCCTTCCTTCCTTTCCTTTGCTCTCCCTTCGACTTTGGCATGAGGCGTCCACTGCACATGCGTTGCCTTGCGGCCTCGTGCGAACTACATTGGAGGCATTACATTGCATCGCGCCTTGCCACTTGCTTGTTCGTCGTCGGCGTCTCTCTCTTGTTGCTCGTTTTGGTGGTGTTTGATTCTGCACAGTCGATCAGAAGGTCGAGTGTGGCCCGTTCGGGGTAGCTTTTGTACGGTTTCTGTTTAGAAGAAAAACGAACTGTTTATCGAATAAAAAATTTTTAGACAATTTCTCTTATAATCAGAAGTAGATTTGTACACAAAATCAGAAGCTGTCATTCACCCGATTCTTGGAGAATCAAAACCTGTGCCAAACTGGGACTAATATATATACGCACTATTCCGCTACAGGCATATATTATTGTACTGCTTCCATTGACTAAAGCGTGTGAAATACAGTATAGCGTAGAGCCAACAGGGAGTGTTGGCTATGGAGAGAGGATAGGGAAGCTAAGCATTGTCTTTGAGCTCTTTTATGGTACATTAAATTCAATATGAGCTGTTCATTCTTTTCAATCTAGCAGATCAGGTACACTAAATTCAATATGAGTTGTTCATTCTTTTCGATCCAATAAATCAGATTAGTTAGAATTTATTTATACTTCATCTGATAGTAGAGTAGTAGAAACACTCTTAACAAATCAAATAGTTAGATCTGATTTCTACTGCCCACCATACATTACCAGTAAAATTTGTCTCGTCCTTTTTCCAACTGTATTTTGACATGGTATAATTAAGGTAACACATTAGGCATCACATACACAAACAACACACTTTGTGATTCTAAAATTGCTCTAGCCAGCAATTCACTCGACTTGTCGTTTCGTCTTAAAAGGGTTAAGCTAGAGTTGCTGGCTCCATGGGCACAAACCTAGGATGCGGGACTCGTCTAATCAAACTTCGTAATCGTATGTGGGACTGAACTCCCATACGTAACTACACACGAGGCGCTCGTGTCAACCTCAGAATTGGACCAAGCTAGGTGCATGTTAACCTCAAGTTGTCTAGGAAGATGTTAACCTCAAGATTGGACCAAGGTGTTAACCTCAACGCTAGTGAGGTCAGGTTCTAGGCGAGAGCCTCCTGCTTCATTATTTTGTCCACACATGTGTGTTGGACAACGCAGTTGCACGTTTGCCATGCATCTTAGCCGTCCTCAAAGCTAGGCCCCCAGTGACTGACAGTTAGCACCGAGATCACATTCGTGGCACGATGAAATAAGATTCTCGCTTGGTTCCGGCAACGTCACTGCGCTGCATCTCTCTTGTCTCCTAGATAAATTCTAGCCACTTCAGATAAAACGGGTGAAAATTTTTAAAGCGAGTTGACACGGCCGGGGAGTAATTTTGCTTTTGTTCAGAGTAGCACGCGCTACCTCAAAAAAAGTTATCTGTGGTGGTTCATAACTGCCATCAGTGACGATTTTTAAACCGTCACAGATTTAGTGTCACTGATAATCGAGGATTATCAGTGGCGGTTTTCTAGCCAAAAACCGCCACTAATAACCATGCATGTATCTGTGATGGTTCTAGCCATACACCACCATAGATACACAGTTATCTATGACGGTTCTATCCATAATCCGCCACAGATATCTTATATCAATAGCTGTTTTTCAATAGAACTACCACAGATATCAAGATGTCGATGGCGGTTTTGGTTAGAACCGCCACTGATACTGACGGTTCTAGCCAAAAACCGCTACTAATAACACCACATAACAAAATAAGAAATTGTCATTTTGGGCTAGCCACAGGCAGCGCTAGCTATACCCTCTGAAACAACATACACATAAATAGATATATCATACTTATAGAACAAATATATCATACACATTGTAACAGATATATATACAAAGTAGCATAAGATTAGCCATAATGAAACATCAATTTACACTTTGTAATCAATTTTCACTTTGTAATGAGACAAAATTTAAATAATAAAAAACTAAACTAGTTTTTTAAACTACAAGCCTATTAGTCTCTGGTGTTGGTTGGAGACACATAACGTGTAAAATAAGTATAGATGATTGGATCGTTGTTGTCTTTGTCATGAAACTCACTTTTTGTGTTGATGATTTCCTTCATGATGAAGTAGGCGAGCTGTCCCTGAATGGTGTGAATCAATGTGTGATATAAGCATGACAAACCTCTACGTCATTATTTATTATTGTAAAACCTAAAATTTTGCGCATGTATTGGCACACGAAGTATCCACATAAATTTATGCCTTGCGGCTGCTTGTGACACTGTAAAAATTGAATAAACTAAAATGTCATGGAAGGAGTTATTTACTATGAAATGCGATATAAGAATATTGCTTGCGTGCATACCGAAAATTTAGTATGGATTGAAAGCGATTTGTGGTATGGGCAGTATCTTGAACTCTTTTTACAATATCTTTTGAACGCATTATTCATTAGGATTATCATCTCTTCGTAGTTTTTTCTATCTTTATCTAGCGGGTCTATGATCAGCATCTTGCTCTTCTCTGGAGTAATTACTACGAGAATCCAGTGGAAGCTATATACACGTGTATGATGCCATAGTCATTAGTCCTAAGATCAAAGTAAAGAACAAAATCAACGAGTAATTTAACTGACTAGTGAGAAATTAACTTATTTAAAATTGTATGGTAAAAGTATAAACTTCTTGTCTTGTAGCTTGATCAAAGTGTTATATACGTATTCCTCGACTTCCTTTGGTACTTTTGTGATTTCGGCCTGACAGACCGTTCTCGAGTTGAGGAATCCCATTGGTCCCTAGGTTCTTCTTAGTTCGATCATCTCGTATCTAGATAAGGAAAAAGTTAGACATGACATTTATCGGTATTACATGAATGCAGACGATTTATATATTAGACACTTATAGTGACCAGCATCTCAAAAAAGATATATCGAGGGCGTCGTGATAGAACAAATTATGCAAGTTATCGAATTCTATCATGAAGCAGCCAACTCTCTTATGGTGAAAATGTTCCTCTCGAAAAAGGGCAGTGATAACCTTTGGGAGTACCTCTTGATTGGATCGCTCTATGTACTAGGCATGTAATCGTTGTATCATGAGTGATAGGCTATTTACCTTTGAAGGGGTGACTAACAGCTTCCCAGCTCGAATTTCAATCTTTTTTGGTTATCTTGTACTTCAGTCTTCATCTTGCCCTTACTTTTTGCTAGCACAACATCATACTCTATTTTGCCTTCGCCTGGTCTAGTTGATATGGCTTGTCTAATGTGCCATTTCTTTGGATCAAGGGTTGGAATTAGTTTGTCCTGTGAAGTATTCACACTAGCCATATTCTTTGGTACTTCATCTTGCTTCATCGCCATTTCACGCTCAGGTGCTAGTGACGGTAGCGCGAGTTCCACTGCAGGAGAGGTAGGCACTAGATGGTTGTGGAGTACATGGACTCCGGGTATCTGCATGGCAGGCCGTGAGGACCACCCAAGAGGTGATGGGCCGAGCCGACTGCATAAAGACGGGTATCACCTGGGCTGCTACCTACGTATGCAACAAGGAAACCCTGAAGATAGTAACCAACCTTGATTAGGTAGGGTACAATTATAATCCTGGCTATTACCATATTCGGTAGATGAGGATAGAGATAGAATCTCCACCTTGTAACCAATCAGGGATCTCCCTTGTAACCGCACCCCTCTGCTATATAAAGGGGGGCGGGGGAACATCACAAACACATTCAACACACGATCTCACAATCACACAAGCACATCTACATCCATAATCCCAGAGCATAGGACTAGGGTGTTATCAACTCCGCAAGAGTCCGAACCTGTATAATTCTTGAGTCTTGTGCTACCATCGAGTTTGGATCTAGCGCCAGCCCTGTTTTCATTATTGCCGACAACAAACGTCGACAATGGTCCAAGACGATGTCACACTTGCGCCACTAGATGAATGAGTGGACGACACTTCCTAGAGTTGTAACCTCATTGTTGCAGGGAATTTTCAGCGCGATGTCGGCAAACTGTGGAAGTATCGTGTCCACCTGGACCTTTGCATAACCTGGCGCTATCGGGGAGTTGTGCAGAACACCCTCTTCTTGGTATGAATAAGCTATTCCTGTATGACAGGCACGTTGAGCTGGCCAGGTGTGGAGTCTTATATGTTGTCCATAGAATAATAGGTGCTATCCAGTTCTACCAATGGCGTGGATGCGCAACTGTTGCGATGATTCGTAGGGCTAGAGAGAACGTTGTGGACTTGCGACTGGCTCAAGGCTTGTTGTACTTGTTGTTGAACTTGTTCTTGTATGGTGCCTTGTAATTCTCGAAGAACCCTTTCCTTCATCTTTTCTAATTCTTTTTCGGCACGCTCTTCTTTGGCTCTCTTATGACTCCTATAAGAGTCTCCGTGCTCTGGGAATCCCATCCTCCAGAGAACCTTGGCCCCAACTCCTCGTGTCCGACTAGGGTGCTCTTTGTTTCCCAGGACCGCCGTTAGTTCGTCTTTCTCCCTATCTGGGTGGAAATTTCCTTGGCTGGACTCGGTGTATAGCTCCTGAACTCTTTGTGACATTACTTCATCATCGCTGCTTTTGAATGATAGGACCCACCAGACGTGATAGATGCCTTCGCTAGAACGTAGTGCTTGACTCGGTCTGGTAGTCCAGTCAAGGGACTTGCGCCAGTCAATTGGACCGCATCTAATTCCTGCCTCTCCCATTGAGGAATTTTACCGGCACACCCACTCATGCCTAGTCTGTGGGGTGAGTATTCCTCCTTGCAATGTTTATGTGGTCCTCACTAGACTTCTTTGTTGCTTTATCTTTCTTCATCGCTACAAACTCATCCCAATATGGCTCTAATTTTGGATAGTCTCCGATGGCTGACTGGTTTTTCTTCACATAGTTTGTATTCAGCCTCGCCTTGAAGTTCCTCCATGCCGCATCCATGGTTATCAACGCATCGCGACGCACGAGCTCTTGGGCTTCTTCGGGAATTCAAAAGTTTCTTTGAGCTCTGTCCATAGATCCTCTTTGGTGGCGTGGGGCACTTTGTGTCAATCCAAATAGGTGATTGGTACTTTATCCCTTACGATGTACTCGCGTGTTGACCTGTATTTTGCTGCTAATTTCAGTGGTGCAAGAGAGGCCCCAGCATCTGAGACCTCTGAGATGGTATACCGGCCTTTAGGCTTCTTAGTTTTTCCTCGGCCTCGACGTCTTGCAACGGAAGCATCATCTGCAGCAGTGGTGGAGACCTCAGCAACTTCGGTGACTGGGTCGATGTTAAGATACCGGCTCGGGCTCAAGTTAGAAATCTCCTCCATTACAGTCTCGAGATTGGGCTCCATAAGAACTATATTTCCACAGGAAATATTGATGTGAGTTAGAAATCATAAGTGAGATGGAAAGAATCATAAGTTCATAACTGACCAATCGACTTGAAAGAATATTTTTCCCGATTATGGTAGTCCACATCATAAATATTATTTCTAGTTTGATCTACATAGAATTCGCATTTAGACGAGATGTTTTATAAACTGCCGAAAAGACTTAAGTGGTCACAAAACATGTGTGGAACAAATTTCACTGATCAATTGTGATTCTCTCTCGAAAAAAAGTTGATACATATACATTTGATCTAGGATCAAAGAAACTCCATTATCAACAAGTTTTTGGTACAACTTCGAAATGCGCTTGGTTTTAGTGGTTTAATAACTAGCCCTCCACATACTAGATCAATAACTGGCCCTCTCACGTATGAAGAGCTAGTGTATATTCATACATAGATTGAGCCAATCACCACATACAAGACAAACACACTACAAAATAGGCATTTTGCAACTTCTACATGCCTCCTCCAAATGATCTCTGAAAACTGAAGTGGGTGATCGTTTCTTACCCAAGCTTGGCATTCATGGAAGTGGTCGACATCCAATATAATGCTGGCTTGCATTATGCATTATGTTTTGGCCGAAGCAATTTTAGGTTTTTCAGGTCGTGCATACTTGTGTTCTCTGTGCTTACAAAAGCACATTCATTATTTGATAATATTAGCATTTTATGAGTATATTCTAGCTGGTCAATCTGTCTGCCACCTTTTCCCGTATGTGGGATTCCAATTCACTTCTTTTTTTGTTCAATTCAAAGCAAGTACTACTTTCTAGTCACTGCACAGAGTCAACTCATGATCAATGCAATCACTTTGCAGGTATGATTTGCTCCAATGTAGATTATTGTATGGCCTCTTCCTTGTGTGTGTGTGTATTATCAGTGATATTTGACTAATATCTAGCTATGCCCACATGAAGCACAAGGACTATAAACACTAATATAATGGATTCGAAACCACCACTAATACATTATAAAAACTGAACAATCTGACAAAAGCTAATATGGAAAGCACTGATGAATGAATTGCGGTATAAGCAATTTTACTAAGATATTAATCCCAAGTGTGCATAGAAACCATGAAATAGAATAGACATAATAGCACATGAGGATACTTCGATACATGACAGAAAGCAAAACATAGTCCAGAGCTCTTAATCAATGATATAAACATGTGCATTGTCATGAATATCAAAGAGGGCATAACAACTAGCATATAGCACAAGTTGATTATTATAAGTTGTTCTCAAATGTCGGGTTGCCTTTAAAGGCCTTCCTCGCCACTAAGGCAAGATATAGATGTGTTTGTGACAACTTTACCTTAACAGATTGGCAGTTTAGAACCTTAATCAATTTGACAATATATATATATATATATATATATATATATATATATATATATATATATATATATATATATATATATATATATATATATATATATATATGAGCACGCCAGACAATGTGTTCTTATTGGACAACCGAAATAGACAGGAGCATGAACAACAGGAAGCATGAACTGATACTAAAACTAATAGGGAACTACCAACACAGTAGGGAAACAGATTGACAGTAAGCAAACTATCACATATATATGAATTCACAAGTTATAGACAACAGCAAAAGGATCTAGCCAAGTATTGCAGCAAATGAAAAATTAATTTGTTGTCACAAATAGTCTATCTTAATCCAAATCCTCACAAAACAATTGATCCCACTTGTAAGGTCCACAAGCTAATTGACTGGCCCCTTTGCAATATGCATGCAAGGTCCCCAAGTCGTAAGATTGGCCCCTTTTGCAAATCATTGACAGAGAGCAATCACAGAAGAAGATGAAATAAGTACATACTAGCGTGTAATTAATTTACATCTCACACCACCAGAATCTTGTTCTACATAGTGCCTAAATTACAGGAGCAGATGATGGTACACAGTGTTCAGGTAAGTTTGTTTAGTTAAATGCAAGAAAATAATTTGCAAACACATGACAGTGAGGCATGCTAAATCCTATACTTTTTACAAAAAGTATAACTTGGTCATAAAAGGCACTAAGAGGTTGATAACAACTTCTGCTCGGTATTAAATATAGAGCAGTCCTCATTTTTTTACTTCTTCAGACACAAAAATTTCAGATAGTGAATAGAACAGGTTTGTCGGAATAATTGAATAGTTTGCCACATCTAGATACTAACAAATGCTGCGAGTCTACCTTTCTCGCTTACTTTTCAGCATACCTAGATGCATACTTCAACCAAGTCAGGGGCGGCACATACTTTGGTAGAAGCTAGCAAGGACATGAAATCAACAGAAAGCAATTGCTTCTAAATCAGGGAAATGCGCATCAACTAATAACGTGGGAATGCACTAACCGATAGGGGGAGGTTGCCGGTCAGGGGTGGCACAGTGGGGGCTGGGGAGAGCGACGCGGTGGGGGCGCCTGTCGGGGTCGCTGTCGGAGTCCTCCCCACCGACGAGGGGCGGTGATCATGAGGCGGCTACAGAGGGCGTGACCGCAGCTGCACCAGAGGATGATGTCGGAGCGGCAAGGCGCAGATGATGGGAGCGGGTGAGCGGGAGAATAGAGAAGAGGTGGCGAAGGGTCAAGTTAGGGCTAGTATTTATATAGGGCAGTATCTATGGTGGTTTTTAAAAAAACCACCACAAATAATATTATCAGTGGTGGTTTCTAAGAAAAACCGCCACTGATAACCGGTTTATCTGTGGCAGTTTTTGTTAAAAACCGCGCTTATCTATGGCGGTTTTTCTTAAAAACCGCCACAGATAACCCAACCCCACACTTAGCCATTTAAAGGGCTATCAAATATCATTAAAATATTTTTAAACTTTTTTACCAAGTTTAGACGATAATTATTATTATCCATAAAAATTTTTGGATTACAATAAATTACATAAAAATTATAAAAAATCCTAAACGTGCAGGTTTTCTTTTTCCCTTCATTCGTCTCACGTGGAGGGAGTAGTTTTTTTTGTCACTGATGGATGCTTATTGATTTGTCTTTCTGCAATCGACTCAATTCTTCCGTATGCATCGCCCTTGACTGAATCATCGGTGCTGGGGTACGTGATCCAGGAATCGATGAAGAAAAGGAGTGCGAACAAGTCCATGGATAGCGACACATTGAAGAAGGCGACCGGTACTTCATCAAACCTGACACACGTATGTGATTTGTTTCATGCCATATAAATCACATTTTATATCATATTTTACATCACAAATCATATTTTACATCACAAATCACATTTTACATCACATCATATTTTACATCACATTTCCATTACTCCATATAAATGGACACATATTGCCATTACTCCTAACTAATTATTTTCTTTTACAATTTGGCCTTCGTTGTGATCATCACGATGATAGGTAACTTCTTGAGTGGTTTCTTCCTCGAGCCTGATGCTGCCATCTACAAAAGGAGACAACTTATCAAACTGATTGTACTCTTCCTTATCCACAACATTCTCAACTCTGACGATCCTTCTTTTTCCTTCAAGAACTACATGGCACTTCTTATCTGCCGAGTCGATTACATAGAAGACTTGTGCTACTTGCTTCATAAGTACGTAATGGTTAAATCTCAGATTCGACATGTTCGATGTCCACAGTAGTGAAGCCGTATTTGTCCACCTTGATACCCTTTGGGAGTTGGACCCAACGACACCGAAACACCGGGATCTTGAAAATGCAATAGTCGAGCTCCCAAATCTCCTCTATGAACCCGTAGTAGTTGCTCTTCTTACTGTCTGTGTTGTCGTAGGCATATATACGGACACCACTATTTTGGTAAGTACTTTTGCTATCTTGAGCTTTCATGTAAAATGTAAATCCATTTATGTCGTATCCTTGCCATGTCACGATTGTATATGAAGACCCTTTTGCCAACCACCTCAATGTAACACTCGTGTCTTCACCAGACATGTGCTCTCTGAACTAATGATTGAACAAACAATTGTGCTCTTTTGTTATCCAAACCTCTGATCGTCCACGGTTTTCCCTCCGTAGTTTATTCTTGTGTATGTTCATATACGGCTATACTTCAACTGACTGTTGCAAGATCTGAAATGGGCCAGTTCGAATAAAACATGATCATAAGAATTTGTAGATTTCTTTCCTATTACACCTTTCCCGGCTAGCCTGCCCCCATGGCGAGATACAGGCACTCCTACTGGTTCGACCTCGTCCATGTAATCGACACAGAACTCAATAACCTCCTCAGTTGCATAACTTTCTACAATGAAGCCTTCTGGCCGAGATCGATTAGGTACATATTTTTTCAGAACACCCATATACCTTTCGAATGGATACATCTGATGTAGGAATACGGGGCCACAAATATTTATCTCATTCACAAGATGAACAATGAAATGAACCATGATATCAAAAAATGATGGAGGAAAATATATCTCTAGCTGGCATAGAATCTGGACCACATCAGCCTGCAGTTCATAAAGTCCAACGGGATCGATGACCTTCTGTGAAATTGTGTTAAAGAGAAAACACAATCTCATGATTGCCTCTCGAACCTTGTCGGGTAAAATATCTCTAATTGCAATAGGCAACATTTGTGTCATCATCACATGACAATCATGAGACTTCATGCCAGTAAACTTCAAATCTTTCATCGATACCAATTTTGACGAATACCCATACCGGGGATACCCCACAGCAAAGTATACATCTATTTCAAGATCGTATTTCTTCGAGTTGTCTAGCCTCGAAATCTGTGCTGAAGGTGAAACCGACATGGCCCTCGCCTTTCATCGAAGGGGTTCTTCGAATCTCGGGTCGACGCACTTCGCCGGCCCCGACGACCAGGCCGACACCTCCACAGCACCTACTCCGGCCCGACCCGCGATCGGTACTACCACAGCTCGACCAGACCACGACCGTGGTCCTCGCAAGCCTCGCCCCATCACTCCGCCACGCCGCCAGCCCACGCCGAGCGGGCCGCTGTTGTTACCTGACGAATCGTAATATTGGGGCGGACGGTTCCTTCCCAAGGCAACCAGAGGGCGGCCTCAGCTAAAGCACCCATCTTTTCAAGATGTCAAGATCGACACAGCGCCAGAGGGCGGATGTCGCCCCCGAAAAGGGCGCCGCCGTTGTGTCTACCCACCCAGATGGGACGCCTTGGGCTCGCTACCATCATGACCGAAGACCAGATCGCCCAGACGAAGAGCTTGTCCGTCATCATGACCGAAGACTAGGACGCCCGGACGGGGCATTCCCTTGTCTCTTTTTCGAATCCTCGTGTAACCTGCCCTCTCGGCCTATATAAAGGGAGGCAGGGCCCTTGGAGGAGGGGGATAGGTAGATTTTTCTTCCCTTCACACGCACTCACGCGAGTTCGCACACCGGCACCGCCCCTTTAGATCGCTCAGGGTTCTCCGCCCCACGGTCGGCGCCAGGCTTGGGAAAGCCCTCCCGATTTCTTCTTCCCGAGCGAGTGCTAAGGGCCTGTCCTTAGCCTCCGTTTGTAATCTCTGTTTGCTCTCCGAGCTCAAGGCAATTCAAACCGCCACCACGAACTGGAAGTAGGGACATTCAGCCCGAACCAATATAAATCTGAGGCTTCTTTGGTCTAACCATTCGAGGAGAGGGAGCGCGTGATCCCCTATACTTACGAATTTACTTGCCGGTTATACGAAACACCGACAAGTTTCTTGATGTTTGCGGAGTAACCGGACGGAACTTTAACACCGCACAAGTACTTGCAGAGGTCTGTTTTCTCTTTCTTGGACAGAGTATAGTAAGTTGGGGAAAGGTAAAGTCGGCCTTTCCCTGTGTCCTGAGGATGTAGCTTAGCTCTAATTTTCATATCTTCCAGGTCTCTTCGTGTCTTCAGTCCATCCTTTGTTTTGCTAGGAATATTCAGTAAAAGACCAAGCACGCTGTCACATATATTTTTCTCGACATGCATGACGTCGATGCAGTATCGAACTTCTAAGTCCTTCCAATAGGGCAAGTCCCAAAATATGGATCTCTTCTTCCACGTGCTCTTCTCAGTATGGGAGCTCGTTGTATTATCATTACTCCCCTTTGCAAGTACAACATTAAGATCCTTAATCATATCATAAACCTCTTTCCCACGAAGAGGCCTTGGAGCTGAACCGTCCTCCTTTGTCCCATTGAATTATTTCTTCATATTGCGGTATGGATGATTCTTGCGAAGGAACCTACGGTGACGCATGTATCGAGTTGTTGAGCCACACACTAGCGGTTTCATCCAGGCACTGGGGGCATGCTTTGGCTCCTTTTATAGTACGGCTGGACAGGTTACCAAAGGCAGGTAAATCATTGATGGTGCAAAATAACAATGCACGTAGAGTAAAGTATTCTCGTATGTACTCATCCCATACCTATACACCTTGATTCCACAGTGTCACAAGATCTTCCACCAAAGGTTGTAGGTATACATCAATATCGTTGTTAGGTTGTCTCAGCCCTTGGATAAGCAGCGACATCATAATGTACTTTCGTTTCATACACAGCCAAGGAGGAAGATTGTAGATACAGAGAGTCACGGACCAAGTGCTATGAATGCTGCTCATGTTACCGAAAGGATTCATTCCATCCGTACTTAAGCCAAGCCTTACATTTCTCGGTTCATTTCTGAAGTTCTCCCTGAAGAGCCTATCGATGGTTCTCCACTGGGCAGAATCAATAGGGTGTCTTAGTTTTCCATCCCTCTTACGCTCTTCCGAGTGCTATCGCATCAATTTGGCGTGCTTTTTGTTTTCAAATAAACGCTTCAGACAAGGTATTACTAGCAAATACCACACCACTTTAGCGGGAGTTCCTTTCTTCACCTCGATGCCTTTGCTGTCATCGCCCTTACGCTTATATCGCGATGCTTTGCACACCGAACATACATGCCTGTCTGCATAGTCTTTGCGATAGAGTATACAGTCGTTTGGACATGCATGTATTCTTTCTACTTCCAATCCTAATGGACATACAATTTTCTTAGCTAGATACGTGGTTTTAGGCAACACATTTCCCTCTAGAAGCATGTCCGCTAAAAGATGTAACAACGCCGTGAAACTCTTGTCCGACCAACCATTGCTTGCCTTCAATTTTAGCAGTGAAAGCATGATGTGCAATTTTGTGTATTCCTCTTTGCAACTCGGGAACAAAGGTTTCTCCGAGTCCTCTATCAAACCCATGAATTGATTAAACTCTCTCTGATTAGTGTAATTCTCTTCTACATCGCGCAACATTTGAGCCAGATTATTGTCGTCATCGACGACCAACCTGTCCTCATCGGATCCATGATTGATGTCAGCTGCTATATTGCCGGCTCCGTCGTCGTCGACGTTATCACATTGAAGTATGATCTCCTCTTCACCGTGCCTTATTCAACTTGTATAGCCAGGTACAAAACCCCTCCAAATCAAGTGCAAGTGGATATGATCTTTGTCCAAAAACATCTTCTCATTTTTGCAATCAATGCATAGACAATGTATGTACTTCGTCTTCTTTTACAAGCTGTTCTCCTCGGCGGCTCTTAGAAAAGAAGAAACGCCATCGATGTATTCTCGGCTGTAATGGTTCGCATTGTATATCCAACTCCGGTCCATCTACAATAATTAATTAATGCAAATAATTATTAATATCAAATAATCTTAATTAAAATTGGCTAACAATAGCCACTAATGGAGCAAGATGTATATGCACGCACTAATGGTAAAAAATTAATGGTAATTAAAAAATAAATCTTAATTACTTAATTTTTATATATGCTCATACCTAGTCAAAATTAAATTTATCCTCTGAAAGTGCTAGATAATAAATTCATTATCTCCAAATGCAAGCCAACTTAATGATCACCATCTATCATATTAGCTAAATTTTAATTTTTATTAATATCCAATAATCATAATTAAATAAATTTGATATGCACTTGATAAAAATTGGCTAACAATAGCCACTAATGGAGCAAGATGTATATGCATGCGCTAATTGTAAGAAATTAATGGTAATTAAAAACAAATCTTAATTACTTCATTTTCATATATGCTCATACCTAACTAAAATTAAATTTAACCTTCGAATGAGCTACATAATAAACTCATCATTTCAAAATACAAGCCAATTTCAATATCACCCATCTATCATATTAACTAAAATTTATTTTTTGTTAATATCCAATAATCTTAATTAAATAAATTTTATATATACTTGATCATAATTCATCATCTAAAAAGGTAGACAACTTAATCTAATAGAGCAAGATAATAAATTCATCATCCATAAAATGATAGGTAAATAAAAACAAACTAAATCTAAACTTTGCATCTAAACCTTAATTAAACTAGGTCTAAGCATTAAATTGCAATGACACCACTACAAATGAAGAGAGGAGAAAAAATCACACACCTTAGAACAATTACAAGAAGTAAAAGCACAAAAATCTTTGCAAAATGAAATATGAAATTAGCTAGCAAGGTTTTGACTCGAGGAGGAAGATAACCATGGCGTAGCTGCAGGGGGTATTTATAGAAATATTATTTGTGGCGGTTTTGAATTAAAGCCGCCACAGATAAAAATATCAGTGGCGGTTTTAACAAAAAAACCGCCACAAACACTACTAGAAATCTAACTTTTACCGCGTGTAAAATTTAATGGCCTACGGGCCGTCGGAAAAAAATAAGGTGGCCGACGGTGCATCTTTTTTCTGACGGTAGAATAAAAACAGACGGCTATTAGAAAATTTACCGATGGAGCATACAACAAACCGACGGTTGGTGGAAAACCCTCAGTCATAGTATGAAATCACCGAGAGGGTACAACAATTACTGTGAGTGTAATGCTAACCGTCAGCCATTACAAACAATCACCGAGTGGAAATACATTTAGTGTGTGTGTAAAGATAACACTCGGTTATTGCAATGATTTGCCGACGGGGTACAACTTTTAGCGAGGGTACAAATCGAACACTAGGCTATTGCAAAATTCATACGAGGCTGGATGAAAGTGATGTATATATGAAAAATGTAGCTCTCATTGAAATCTACAACTTTGTAGTTGACAACTTTTCCATCTAAAGTCATATATTTGACTAAATAATTGATAAAACATCATGAGAACAAGAGTTAAAAGAAATACTTATCTTACTTCTAACAAGAAGACAGTTGAGGTGAGTTGGTTAGGAGGGGAGGTTGTGTTCAGGAGGTTGTGGTGAGTTCGAATCTTAGGCATCACGTATTTCTAATTTGAAGATAAAAAATATTCGACTTAAGGGATTGTGGTGCAAACAAGTTGTGAGGTTAGTCCCTAGATTTGAAATTATTTTTACATTTTTTACACAAAAAATCCCACATATAGTTGTGAGAAATTACTGAGGGTTTCTATACCCGTCAGGAAGAAAAAACCTCTCACCCATGTATTTACCGAGTGCTATGAAAACCCTCGTTAAACTAATAACCGAGAGTACCGTCGGGAATCCCACGAATGGGCGACTATGAGTGGCCGAGGGGAAGTTACCAACGGTTTACGATTGGCCATATACATGGTCTATGGTATTTTGCAATGGCCGACATATTTTTTCCACTCGGTAAAAGTTGAAAATCTAGTAGTGAAATGCTAATATTATCATTGGCGGTTTTTCCCTAAAATCGCCACAAATTATTAGTGGCGGTTTCAAAGAAAAACCACTACATATTATGTTATTATCTGTGGCGGTTTTATCCAAAAACCGCCACAAATAGTTCTGAGATTATTTGTGGCGGTTCCAACCACCACAAATAATCAATTATTTGTGACGGTTCTAAACAAAAACCGTCATAAATAGTCTTCCCGCCATTTTGAACTTTATAACCGTCACTGATAAGTGTATTTGTGACGGTTCCACAAAAACTGTCACAAATAAGACGTCACCTCTATGTGCTGTTTTATGGTAGTGACGGATGATTCCGCGTCTCCTAGTTCTTGCTGCAGAACCTAGAATTCAAGACAGACCAAAGCTTAAGCATGAGTTTACGGAAGAATAAGCAAGGGCGCCGTGCCCTTTCACGATCAAAATCACAGAAGCCACAAGTTTATACGTACGTATCCATATTCCATATATGCAAGCCAACCGAGTATTGCTGCCACCTCAATCACTAGCAATTACAACGTTCTTTATCGATCAAGAAGCTAGGCAAGAACCAAGAGATCGAAAGGTAACAGCAAGAAATCAAAGGCCAAAAGTGTTGGATCGATTATAACTACCGTTTCCCTACGTGGAGATGGATGAAGAAAGCTTAATTCAGACAAGAAATCCCATTAATTAGTAGTTAATGGATCCGTTTTGATTTAGGTGGTGCCCACCCAGAATGCGGCGGCCTGCTCCGGCTCCCACTTCTTCTTGCCGCGCTTCGCCGCCGTCGCGCCACCTTCCGCCTCCACGCACCGCCCGCCGCGCACGTACTTGGCGACACCGTACTCCTCCCCCTCCTGATCAGCTTCTTCTGTTTCCTCTTCATCTGCTTCTTGCGATTCTTGGCGGTTGCACTCGGCCACATTGCCGCCGCCACCTCCGCAGGGGAGGAGGCGAAGGCGGAGGCGCCCGCCGCTCCGCTCGGCCTCCATCCCGTGCGTCCGCACCGTGTAGACCGCGAGCCGCCCGTCGCGCCGCTCGTGGACCATCCGCAAGCGGCTCGTGCCCCGCGCCAGCGTCGTCAGGGGCGGAGGCAGCACGCCGCCGCGGCGCCCCGCCCGGTGCACCTGCCCCTCCACCTCCGGAACCTCCTCTCTTACGCGCCTCTTCCTCTCTGCGCCGTCGTCTATCTCCTCGGCGGCGGCGGCGTCGACGCCGCCGGTCTCGCACCCGAGCGCCTCGGTGCACATCTCCAGGTTCTTCTTCCTGCCACCGTACGCCGGCTTCTTGGCAGCAGCGGCCGGTGCCACCAACAAGTGACACTGCGGCTTCGCAGGCTCCTGGACAGAGTACAGCGAGCTCCAGAAGCCGGCGGCCGGGAGCTGCGGCGGCGAGTCGAGCAGCGAAGGCATGGTGAAATGAAATGCAGAGGTGGTGGGGTGATGGAGGAGAACTGGAGAAGGTTGGTGTATATAAAGGGTTTTGGATGGCTCGAGCTAGCCGAGGGATCTATTTGCAGATTTGCACTTCAAATTTAATTTGTCATCGCAAGATTTTAGTAATATCTTTCTCCGGTACCTACTAAGGGGCAAGCCAGATCTCCGACCACCTGGATTTAGGCCCGAGATCTGGCAAACAAAATTTATTTACAAAATCTGTGTAAATGGTCTAGACTTTACAATAGTCTGGTATGTGAGTTTTGGTCTGCAATGACTTGGGTCCGAGGTCTCGGACTTGCTCCCCTCCTGACCCTACTCATAAAAGATGATCCACATGACACTCACGGTCTACATTATAAAAAAAAAATTCATATTGAGAACAAAATTAAACAATCACATAAATACATACTTGGAATTTTACACTTGAGAAGGCTTTGGATTATGCGTCTAAGAATACCTGGGGCTGGAACCCTGTGCCTAGTAGCATAGACTAGAAAATGAGCATAAATATCAAGGTAAACAATGCATAAATTCATCAAATATCAATAGAAACCATACAAACCACACACGACTAAATATTTCTACAAAGGTTCATTATAAAATAGAGAACTAGCTATGCAAGTCATTAAATTTGGCATATGATAACTAAAGCCTGGTTTGGAAAGCCCATTTCCGGTCAGGATCTTTGTAGATGGGCCAAAATTTTAGCCTAAAAACTGGTCCATCCACAGGGATCCCGGCCGGAAATGAGCTTCCCAAACCAGGACTAAATGTGATATCTGAATCATGGTTGCATGTGAAAAGAGTACGCTATTCCCACCCATACATGTTGCCATTAAGATTAACTAAAAACATCAACAAAGTAAAGGTGATTTCAAGACTCAACAAGTATATAATAGAGTAATAAACATGGACAAAGTGATAGACATAACTTAACCAAACCAACATCTACGTATCTCTATGTAACATAACTATGTCATTGTTGACAAATCTCCTTTCATTAATGCAATGTCATATCCATATGCACCTTTTAAGTCTATACCGGTATAGTTGAGGGAACATCTGTCGATATATATCCTTTACCTCTATCCTATAAAAGTGCCTATCAAAGTAAGTCTTTTCCTCTATCTCGTGAAGGTGCCTACCAAAGTAGATCTTTCTCAAGAGCACTTCGGACTAGTCATATGCTTTCTCATCAACCTAGCTCATACACTCCAAACTAGTATATGACTTACTCACTGATTTACCTCAGATGCATTTTTCATGATTTGAATGCAAATAATGCAATACTTTTCAATAATGATTTACCATATACCACCATTACCGAACAACCATCGATATCATGTACTCGCCGTCATCATGTTACATCATATTGAATAAGAATCGAGTAAAAATAGCATGATGAGTTAATTTAGGTAACCACGAGCAAGAATAAACAGCAATGTAAAATGACGAGTTAATTTAGGTAACCACGAGCAAGAATAAACAGCAATGTAATGTTTTACTGTGTACTTGCCTTTTAACCACAAGGATGATGAGTAGACGACGCTAACCCTGAACCTCCCCATGAAAAACCATTACCTAATCTCAAAACTTGCTTAATAGTACGTATTCAGAGAATAAAATCAACATCCCTTCTAGACACAAATCGGCCAGAATGAAACGCGGTGATGGATGACCAGTGAGAGGAGCAGAGAATGTGGAGAAAAGGGCAGGAGATTGAGCTGTCGGGGTTTCCTCGGTGGAGATCGGTCAGATGACACAACACCCATCTCAACATTAGGGATGGTAATTGGGTGCGGCAGGTACAAACAGTACTCGTCCATATTTATACCTGCGAATCAAAATCTCCCTACGAGTATACTCGCGAAGGGTCGTAGGCAAAAAATCTCGCATATACCCATCACTTGCGGGTACCAGATACATGCAGATATACCCGTTTACCCACCACCATCAACAATCTTTCCATCCAAATGGTACTAGAAACTAATGAGCTATAGTACTAATACAATCTTTTTGATAAAGTCATGTGTATTAGCAACATTCTATGGATTAAAGAATGATTATCAATGATTCAAAATTTCAAATGTACATAAGAATAAGAATTAAAATAATACATGCAGATAAATAATACGCAGATGTTCAAGTTCAACAATTATTGAAATGAGGTACCATAAATTGGAGATCGATAGGCCAACTAGGCGCCTGTTTTAGCCCGTATGTCAATAGGAAGTGCTGAGTAATCGGGCGGAACGGGTACAGGTGAAGCTCCCTCATACCCATACCCGTTTACTCGTCGGATAGAGTTTGGCCCCCATAAACATACCCACGGGTAATAAAAGAGGAACATATCCACCTCTATTAGGGTTTTTACACGCAGACACACGAATAATCAGGTAAGATTGCCATCTCTACTCAACTCGATCTGTTTGTCTCATCCATGTCAACCCCAACTCACCCCAAATATTGGGAACAATGACATCTCGTCACTGGCATTTGGCCATTCGGATATATTTGAAAAAAAAAAGAGAAAGAAATGAGTTGCTCCCACAGGCTGCTTTTTGGAGGGAGGGCCCGTTTTGTTCACGTCCAGAGGTTCTGGATGGATGAGGATACTGTACACCATGGACAAATTCGCAAAGGGCCATGCACTGTAATGTTGCGCATTATTAAGACAATTGTTTCTCGATTATCCGATAAACAAATTGCAACGCTACAATGCACTCACTACGGTACTAGTGCAACGGTTTTCTCTTCAATCATAGCACCAGTGATACAGTGCTTAAAGATCGAAGTAGATTTGTTTTGTGGTTGCAATGGCTTCGCTGGTTATTTGTTGTGAAGTACTTAACAATGTCCATAGATTATCGAGGGTTTCGATGATATTGCACAGGCGCACTATAACAGAGTGAAGTTTGTTCAGTGCAGAGAATGCAAATCCATCGTGGACGCTCTTACTCTCCCCATGTTTATCCCTTCGCCAGTCGCACTCCAGAATTGACGGTTCTGGCATCACCTGGTCTTGCACAGGGGTTTATGGGCCTCATCACGTCGGTGACAAACTGCAATTCTTGCAGGAGGTCGAGAACCTTCAATATCGCATGCGTCAGGGGTGGCTCATAATGGACGATTTCAATATGATTTATCAAGCCTCAGACAAAAATAACACCAACCTCGACAGGAGGGTAATGGGGGCTTTCCAAAGGATGCTTGATGACACCGAGCTCAGAGAGATTAGATTAAATGGCAGGAGGTTCACTTGGGCAGATGGAAGGAAAACCCAACGCAAACAAGGATCGACCAAGGATCGACCGCTTCTTCGCCTCAAGTGAGTGGGACAACATTTTCCCCAACTGCCACTGGCCTGCAGGCTATGTCCAGCCTTGTGTCTGATCACTGCCCACTCCTGCTTCGTGGACACATCTCGCCAAACAAGTTCCGAGGTTTCAGGTTCAAGAGCTTTTGGACCAAAATACCGACTTTTATTTAGGCCGTCCAAAGGCTGTGGGACAGAGCGATCTAGTCGTTAGACACCTTGCGTAGGTGGCATATCAAGTTGGCCAGAACTGCAAGAGTGCTCAAAGCATGGAGCCGCCTCACGTTGGGGGACCTCACCCTTCAGCTCCACATGGCTACCGAGAGTATCTTCTAGCTAGACAGGGCGGAGGAATCTCGTCTTCTCTCCGCGCCCGAAAGGGACTTTCGTGCCAGAGTCCGCTACAGACTGCTTGGGCTGGCGGCAATCAAGCAAAGTCATCTGAGGCAACGCTCCAGGATCACTTTCATTAGGGAATGAGATGCCAATACAAAATTTTTCTACATCAAGGTGAATGCCCGTAACAGGAAAAATCATATACAAACTATCTCAACCGACAAGGGTGCGGTTGAAGGAACGAGTTGGCCTAGAGGGGGGTGAATAGGCAACTTATTTAAATTTTCAATTTTAATCACAGTTAACCTATTTAAATAGAGACTACTTAAGAACTACAACTGCAAATGATTAAATACAACAATAACTGCGAAAGCAAAACAGATGACAATATCAAAAGAAAGAGAGATAGGAATTTTATCCCGAGGTTCAGAGCACCCTCCTACTCCTCGTTGAAGCACTTCTCTCAAGTATTGCTTCTCCCACGCCTACTCACAAGAACTTGGGATCACACTCGGGTAGCTCTTTCACCACTCCAAAGGAGGTGAGCTCCAGGACATTTCACAACAGAGAGTAGCCTTCCACAATCCACTTTGGACCAGGTCTTACTCTTTTCACTTCCTCCAAGCCGTCTAGGATCATAATGATCCAAGAGTAATAAACTTCTCACAAGTTCTCGTCTCTTGGTTCACTATCTAAGACACACAGCTAGACACAGGCTTGGAGTAAAAACTCTTGGAAGAAAGATGAATTTGAAGTTCAGGTGAAAAACAGACTCCTTGCTAAGAAAAAGAGTACTTTGAATGCTAAAAAGTGAAGGAGTTCATCTAGTGCTTTGGTAGATGGCTCAGGCAATGTTTATATACCCAATTCTGATGAAAATAGCCGTTGTACCTACCAAAGTGACCGTTGCACGTGTCAGAATGTCAAATTTGAGTTAAAATACGTTTGCAGCGGACCAAACACTATTACTTAGCGATACTGATCATGTGTATCACGGACCAAATCTGCATATTCATGGCGGACTGAAAGTTCGGTCCGTCATAGATGGGCAAAGCATCAGAGTTTGGTCTGTCAGAGACAAAGAGATCCATGTGTATGGCGGACTAAAAAATCGGTCCGTCATAGATGTAGTCTGACAGGATCAGTGACTAAGGAACAATTTTTGACCAAAGAATTTTAGACAACTGATTTGAAATTTTATTTTAGTCTAAAATCTTTGAGATAACATTCTCTAAATAATTAGATGATAAAATATTTGAAACTTAAGAAAGAATTTTTCAAGAGCTTAATGGATGAATATTAGATTTCTTGATAATACAAAGGCACAAGCTTTGAATTTATGCCGGACCGAAAAGTTCGGTCCATTATAGATAGGCAACAGGGAAATTTCAGAATTTACACAGGGTATGTGTATGGCAGACCAAAAGTTCGGTCCGTCATAGATGTATGGTTCTGAATTTTCCGCCTTCTTGAAACTACATGTATCTTGGACCGAAAATTAGGTCCGTCATAGATAGGGTAAAGATTGAAAGAACTGAACTTCTTCACAAATGTTTACAACGGACTTAATAAAATGAAGTCATGAAGTTTAGTCCGTTGAAATGCAAGGAATTTTATCAAAATATTTAAGAAGCAATTTTTGGTTCAAGGATTAGATGAAATAAATGATTTAACTCCAAGCCGCCTAGAGTTTTGTTTACCTAATGAACCAAGTTACTAACTTGTGCTAAGCCCCTCTTGATAGTACAGTTGAAACAAATAAATAATCCTAACTATTTGACTTGAATCAACTCCCAAGTTTGAAACTAACAGATGAAATACCTTAATCTTGCTTGTCCAACATGCTTCATCCAGGATTTTAGTATAAGATCTTGTATGAGAATATTATTAACTTGGTCATCAACACCAAAACTATTAAACAATACATAATCAGAAATTGAGGGGGCCTAGATGCTATCAGCGGTCCACAGCTTCTCAGATAAACAGGAAGAACTCTACAACCACTTCAGCCAACAACTAGGGACCAAGAAAAATCGGTCTCATTGCTTCAGATGGGACTCTCTCGACATTCCTAGCCATGACTTGCGTGCTCTTGAAGAGCCGTTCAGCATCGAGGAAGTTAGGGATGCGGTGTTTTCCATGCCAACCTGAAAGTGCATCTAGGCCTCTTAAGAGTTTTGGTGATTAATGACAAAACAATTAGAAAATACTAAGGTTAAGTGAGAATCTATGCAGAGATCGAGATTATATCATTATAAGAAAGCAATTGGAGATCCTTAGCGCATTTAAAATTGGTGAAGACAGCATCAAGACTTTTGTTATATTTTTTCTATTTAATTGAGTCTAAGGATAGCCGTACTATTAAGGGGGATACGAAGGGAAATCGCTTCTAGGATATACTTGTGCTCAAAGGAAGAAATTGCATAGCAAAAGAACTTAAATCATTGCATTTCCTTCAAATGTACCCTTTTGGCCGAGTGGGTCAGGCTGGAGTATCCGGACATTTGATCCGGACACTCTAGGTTGACATCCTCGGTGGCTGCTTACTCATTAGTATGGAGTATCCAGGGTTTAGTCCGGACACTCTGGGTTAAGTGAGTCTGGAGTATCCGGGGTTGAGTCCGGACACTCCGGGTGAAAACGGTCCGGAGTATTCGGGGTTTTAGTCCGGACACTTCGGGTTGACCCCTTCGGTACGAACAATTTCTTTACCAATCCAGAGTGTCTGGGTTGTAAGTCCGGATACTCCGGGTTGTGCGCAGTTCGCTCACAATGGTTGGATTTTGGAGCTCCTATTTAAGCCCTCACTCCCCACTTACCAGTAGGTGAGCTCCATCATTGCATCCATTTGCTCTCAAGCTCTCACTCTCACACTTTCTTGAGCCATAGTCTCCTTCTCCACTTGAATCTAGTGTTTGATTTGAATCTTTGGGGAGAAAGGAGTGCATTTGAGTGCTTTGAGCTTGCATCTTTCATTCTTGAGCACAAGATTCATCCTCCAAGAAAATTTCGCGACGTATTTGTTACTCTTGGAGTTTGAAGGGCTCCTAGACGGCAAGGAGTCACCGGGAGCCTCCAATACTTGGTGTGGTGAGCTCCGGAGGTTTGTGAAGGCAAGTCTCGCCTCCGAAAGGAAAGAGACAAGAAGTGAAGACCGGCGAGTGTATTTGTGCAACACCGGGAGGATTAGGGTTGAAAGAGACCCCGGCTTGGTGCCGCCTCAACGGAGACGTAGGATTCCCTTCAAGAATCCGAACTTCGGGTAAAAATCACTGTCTTCGTATTCCTCTTTTGGTTTTTCTAGGGTTTGGTGTCTTGAACATTTGGGAGCCCTGATCTACTTTCCTACTGTGTTTGGTTCTGGATCTATACCTTCTCCAGGTATCTGATAGTGTTCATATTACTTGTCTTCAATTAGTTTGTTGAAAATTTGAAGAGATTTAAAATCTCATTTCGAGGTGACCAACCCGGATAGTCCGGACCTTTGACCCCGGATAGTCCAGATACTCCAGAGTATCCGGATCATACCTCGGACACTCCGGGCTGATATATTCGGGAGATTCTATTTAGTTGTAAAATTTTAATTCGCCTATTCACCCCCCTCTAGGCGACATCTCCGGTCCTTTCTGGCAAAAAAGCAGGGGCAGAGCAGGTTCACAGGTCTTTTCTGACGATCTTGGGACATCATCAAGGCAGACCTCATGGAAGTGTTTTGCCAGCTGCATGGCCTAAGTGGCCGCCACCTGCAGCTTTTGAATTCGGCTCACATTGTGTTGCTATGAAGAAGCAGGATGCAATGCACATAGCTCATTTCAGACCTATCAGCCTCATTCATAGCACAGGGAAGATTTTCTCCAAGTTACTGGCAAACAAGCTAGCACCTCGTTTACATGACTTGGTCCCCCACAACCAGAGTGCATTCATCAAGAAGATATCCATTCAGAACAATTTCCTCTACACAAAAAATTTGATCACCAACCTTCACAGGAAAAGAATCCCTTCACTTTTCCTCAAATTGGACATAGCCAAGGCGTTCGACTCCGTCAGTTGGGAATTCCTCCTTGACTTATTATACCACATTGGTTTCGAGCCGCGATGGAGAGAGTGGATTTCCATGATACTGGCATCCACCACTTCCAGAGTTCTCCTAAATGGCGCCCTGGGTCCGGTGATCCGACATAGGAAAGGTCTGCGGCAGGGTGATCCTTTATCCCCTTTGCTTTTCATTTTGACTATGGATCCCCTGCAACAGTTAGTCTCTAAGGTGATGAATGCAGGCATCGTCTCTGTGATTCCAACTAGGTGGGCTACAATACGTGTATCCTTATACGTAGATGATGTCGCCATCTTCGCACGACCGCATAGGGAAGAGTTCAAAGCAATTCAGAACATCCTACTTTTCTTCGGAGGGGCCATAGGTCTTCTCACCAATCTTCAGAAGCGTCAGGTCTATATCCCATAAGGTGTGAAGCGCTCAACTTGCCAACAATTCTACAGGATTTCCCGACACAGGTAAATTCATTCCCTTGCAAGTACCTAGGTCTTCCACTCCGACCATCAAAGCTCAACAGATCCAACTTCCAACCCCTGATTGACAGGGTGTGAGGCCGCCTAGCAGGTTGGAAAGGCAAGATGTTGTCCAGGGCTGTCCGATTGACTCTAGTAAACTCAGTTCTCACGCCTCTTGCAGTCTACCATCTGACAGTGCTACCACTCAGCAAGTGGCTCACAAAGAGGCTTGATAGGCTTCGACGCAATTTCCTTTGGAGAGGAGAACAGGAATGCAACGGAGGGCATTGCCTTGTCAATTGGAAAAAAGTGTGTCGACCAAAGTTGCTGGGGGGGCTAGGGGTCAAAGACATTGACAGATTTGTACGAGCACTTCGAATTTGATGGCTTTGGTATGCCTAGAAGGAGCAGCAAAAACCTTGGGTGGGTTCACCTCTGCCTTGCGATGCATCAGACCACAGTTTGTTCGCTGCGAGTACCATCATAATATTTGGGGATGGCAGAACAACAAACTTCTGGGAGTCCAGATTGCTGCAGGGCAAATCACCGGTGGACTTGGCTTCATCTTGTTACAGATTAGTTCAAAACAGGACATGCACAATCAAGCAACTGTTGCAATCCGAGAATTGGATGCCACCTCTTCGCAGGATCACAAATGGAAACGCAGCTCCGGGAGTTCATTCGACTATGGCTCATGCTGCGCCAGGTCCAGCTATAGTCGCAGGTTGAGGATACCGTCCACTGGAAATAGACGTCAACAGGGGAGTATTCTGCAAGTTCGGCATACAGGACTCAGTTCGCCAGGGCGACCATGGATCACAACTACAGGATTATTTGGAAGGCCAACACGGAAGGAAAATGCAAGTTCTTCCCTTGGCTTTTCATTCAGGACAGGATTCTAACAGCTGACAGGCTCGCCTTCAGGGGATGGCCGCACTCTTCCGTAAGCGTTCTCTGTGGCTCAGAACTTGAAACATCGTCTCACCTACTGTTGTTGTGCCCCTTTGCACGGTAGGTCTAGGTGAGGGTGCTCTGGTTCTTGCAGATTGACCACAGTGCTCCACAATCCCCTATGGTGCAGCTAGGAAATTCCACTTGGTGGACGAATGTCCGTCTTTTGGTACTCGAGCACAGACAAAGGGAGTTCGACGGGGTTTTCACATATACCATGTGGAATCTATGGAAAGAGAGGAACAATAGGATCTTCCAAAATGCCTATCGTACAGTGTAGCAGGTCTTGACCGCAATCGCCCAAGATGTGCACAACCGAGCGGCTGCCTTCGCGGCGATCTGATGTGGAGAGGACACTCGCTTTTTGTTCTTCTCCATTCATGCTTTTCCCAGTCCACTTTGCTTTTGGCCTAACAGTGCAGGCGCTATCCGTAGGGTTGGTTGCTTTGTGCATGTTGTCCGAGCTTTTGCTGTTGTCGAAATGTTTGTAAACTATTTTGTTCTCGCCTTTCTTTAATGCATTCGGCAGAGCTCCTGCCTTCTCTTTCAAAAAAAAGAGTTTCTTACCTGAGAAACAAATTTTTAGCAGGAGTACAAAATTCTTGAGCAATTTACATGGGAAAGTCTTCTTGTAAGTTCAACATTCATTAGTTATGGTTTTGGTGTTAATGACAAATCTAATATTGTGATTATCCATTAATGTGATTTTGTTATTAATGACAAATCTTATATCGAGACTAACTTGTTTATTTAGAATATCTTTGATTAGTCTCATCACATTGAAAATGGAAAACCCAAGGTATGTTTGCATATTCATTCTAGTATTAGTTGCATACTTTGGAGTCAAGTTGAAATATGAATGTCCCCATTATATTAACCACAAAATGTGCATTATGTTTCTCAATCCATATATTACATGGATGCACATATTTAGGGGGAGTTTGTAGTTTAACTTGAAAGCCTCTTTGTATTGATCGATTAGTTATTGACACATATAAAGATCAAGACAAAGAAACTAAATCCTTGAGTATATATTTGAATTGCCTAGTTATAAGTATACTCATGGTAATATAGGATATACTCCAATACGATCAATTTGAATATGTGCATATTATCTCCAAGTCAATCATATTTATGCACATATACATGCGGGTGTATTCTATAGTTGATGATCTAGAGTAATGATCATTTCCATACAATTTACATATAATGGATCATTACTTTCCATCAACATGAGTATATGAAAACTTGTGTAGTTAATATATACTCATATCAATTTAAATGATAATTTAAATTGAGTTCATTTTTCTTATTAATCATTAACGAACACTTCATCATGTGTTGATGGTGCTCCGTGATTATTTTAGGACAAATGAATAGTTCTTAAGTATAATAAAGCATGAGTTACATTATTGTACTTAAGACACACTTCAATCATTTCAATTAATTTAGGTTGTGCTCAATTGATCTAGAGGCATCCATTATGTGTTAGTGGAGTGCAAGAGATAATTGAGACAACCGTGCATCTTGGACTAACTATTTTATGAGTTGTGATTGAGTTAGTGACGGATACAGACACACGGTATCCCCGGTGACCCAGAGAGAGTGCATGGGCATACATGCCTAAAGCAGGGGCCCAAGGCCTCGGCCAAGCCGACCCCAAGAGGTGGCCCGACCAGCGTTCTGAGCGGGTGCCTCACAAGCTCTGGCGATACCAACTCGGAGATGTCGGCCAGCGAAGTCGGACGGGCGGGAGCCTCGAACAAGCTCAAACCATCTTCGTCAGCGAGCCAACATCAAATCATCGAAGCGGCGCTGACCCGCCACCTACCCCCCGTCGGTAGCGCCGGCGCATGACCAAGCGAGATGGGAGGCGCGCGCCTTCCCGAGTGCAATTCGAAGGTGACACCGGCGTCGGCGCTGACAAGCCACAGAGGGGCAGGTCGCCGTTTCCGGAGAACGGACCGCGCCCTCGCTCGATGCTTCACCGACTCGGCGCAGGGCCAACAACTATCCGTCCGGTCAAGTCCGAGACCAGACGCCGAGGCGGAAGACCAGAACTCGGCGTGAGGAGCCCCATCCATTTTTCCTTTACACGATCTATGTAACGGCTTCCCGGCTATATAAGGAGGCTTGGCCCTCCGGGAGCGAGGGGAAGAACAGACAAACACTCACATACACATAGCAGGCGCACTCTAAGCTCCGAACCTTTCGCTCATAGCTCCCTCATCCGACCACCGCACGAGGTGCTTGCAGCCCTCACTTGTAACTCGGCAGGCTCATCGGCATCAATACAAACACGCACCACCACACGGCGGAGTAGGGACATTCACCGAACCGATATAAATTCTGGACCCTCTTTCCTCTCTTTTGGGTCTAACCATTCAAGGAACGGGAACGCGCGGCCCCTCAAGACTTACAAAATTTACTTGCCGGTTCTCGAAACACCGACAGTTAGGTCCAAAGATGAATGAGATGATGAGAACGGGACAAGGACGGCATCGTGAGGTGATGGACGTCAAGAGAAGATCCCGAAGTCAAAGAAGAGGAGTCGAGTGATGATCCCGGGGGAAGTATCAAAGTGATGATTATAAAGACCCCAAAGGGGATTGCTTGCGCGCGGCGGCGAAGGTATAATTAGATAGGCTAAGGACTTTATAGTCTTTGAGTCTAAGGTTTTATCGCCATGCTATTAAGAGGGGTCGTTCCCGTTGCTTGAGCTTCATCATGTGTTGGTGATCTCAATCCGCGTTCACTCAAGCTCAAATCATTTGGATTTGGTTGTTGCATGAGGGTTAACCATTTGGCATGTGTTGCGAATGGGTTAAACTTATGCTTGGTTGCATTTGGTTTTCGCATAATGCTTTGATTTGCATGTGTTGCAAATAGGATAAGCTAGTGCGTTGGCTTTTGCGTGAAGTTCATTTTTGCATGTGTTGCGAATGTTGAAGCTTCATGTTTTGGTTCTCAAAACAATCTTTCCAAAACCGTGTTGTTGCTTGGAGCTAAGTTTTGCATGTGTTGCAGAAGGAGATAGCTCAAGCATGATTTGGTGTTTGTGTGTTTGTATGGAGCTAGAGGCTTGCATGTGTTGCGAGTAAAGAGCTCATACGTGTGATTTGGTTTTAGTTGAAGTTTGGTTTTGGTGTTGCATGGAACTAGAGAATTGCATGTGTTGCAATTAGAGAAGTTCATGCACCTTGATTTGATGTTGCTTGGAGCTAGACTTTTGCATGTCTTGCAAAGAGTAGTGCTCAAGCATGAAATGTGTTTATTGCGTTATTTGCAAGTTAGTTGTCTTGAATAAGCGAGGTTTATGAGTCCGAATTCGAGAGCATGTGAGTGGGGCTTACAGCGGGTGTTGGCAAGTTGGCCGGTCTTGTGTTGACCTTCACATGGCTAGGGGGATTAATCTCATAAACTTCGAGTTTGATTAAGCTTATACGATTTGCGAATAGTTCTTGAGTCGATTACGAAATGTGTTTTCGCATTTTGGGTTGAATTCTTTGAGCATGGTTTGAATTGGTGCAAATGTGTTTTGCACATGTGTATGATCATGTGTTGATCATTTATTGGCTCAAAGAATGGTGTTTGGATTTTTGGAGAAGAAGTTTGCGGAAAAACCGGTTTCGGAGTCTGAGAGTCTGTCTGACCGGATTGCATCCGGTGCTACCGGGTGGACGGTAGCACCGCCCTCTGGCTGGTGTAAAATTTCCAGAGAAGAGTGTTTTCCGATTTTGTTGGGCGGTGCGACCGGAGTGGGTCTGGTGCGACCGGACCTTCGGTCCAACCGGTTGAAGCCCGGTGTGATTTTTCCCGAGCGAGTGCCTTGCTGATTTTTGCCTAGCGGTCGGACCGGCCGGGCTCCGGTGTGACCGGCCGCGCGGTGCGACCGGGTGCCGTGCGGTCGGACCGGCCATGTAACGGTCCGAAATCCGACCGTTGCTTTCTGTGAGGCGGATCGGCCGGAGCCAGTCCGCCGGCTTTTGTTGATTTTGCCGAATTTGCCCCCAAGCGGCTAGTTTTCTTGTGGGGGCTATAAATACCCCTTAGGGGCTTAGGCAGGTGGTTGGTGTGTGTGGGAGTGTTTTGCATGTGTTGCTCTTTCTCCTTTGCCTCTTGAGCTTAAGTGAGCTAATTGCATGTGTTGCAATTAGGAGTGGTTTAGTGAGCTCTTGTGCATGTGTTGCACTTGAGTGAGGTCCTTGTGCATGTGTTGCACTTGGTGATCGCCGGGCGCATTTGTTGTGCCGGTGAGGTTCAAGCGAAGGCTTGTTACTCTTGGAGGTTGCCGACTCCTAGGCAATGTAGCGCGTCGTGCAGGGAGCTCTCGAGGTGTGAGTAGCCCGCAAGTTTGTGAAGGTTCGGGTTGAGCCTACGGCATAGCGTGAAAACCACGACTAGTGGAAAGAAGCGGGTGCTCGGCGGGGCGGTCCAAGTGTGGGCTTGCCTCAACGTGGACTAGGGAGACCGCAAGTCTCCGAACACCACGGAAAAACATCGGTTGTCCTTGTCTCTTTACATTCAAGTATTTACCTTTTGCATATTTATCAATTGCTTGAATGTATTAGAATTGCTTAGTATTAATTGATTGTTCAAATTAGCAATTCTAGTGTAGAGACATAATTTAGTTAGTGCACTAGCGAGCCTAGTTGATTTAGGCTTTAATTGTCAAAACCTATTTATCGCTTCCGCATATATATTTGATTAGGTTTTGACATAGGGGTTGATTAGAGCGAATTGTTTAGTGAGCGATCGAATTTTGTAAAACACCTATTCACCCCCCCTCTAGGCGCATCCTCGACCCTACACTTCTCCCAGCTTGTTGATGGCAATATATATGCACTGGTTAGATTTTTTTTAAATAATACATTTTCTAAAAGGAATTGTGACATTAATACGCGAAATAGAAAAATTGTAAAAATAATTCTCAGTCGCCAAATAGTACGACGAAATAGAAGTAGTCGCCAGCGGGCTGGACAAAGACCCTATTGTCGTCCTACCATACAACAACAACTCCTTAATCCTGCGGTTAGCGTTGCACCGACAAAGCCGAGGTAGCAGCGCGTGATACATGGTATTATCGCCATACGGTGTGGCGACAACGACGACAATAGGTCTTCGTCCAGCCCGCTGGCGACTACTCCTATTTCGCCGTACCGTTTGGCGACGGAGAATTATTTTTGCAATTTTTCTGTTTCGTGTATTAATATCACAATTCCTTCTAGAAAATGTACTATTCAAAAAAAATCTGCACTGGTTGGTGCTTTCTTTTGGCCTCTATCTGAAAATTATAATTTCATATGCCAGTCAAATTTTGCTGATTTGTGCTTTGCCTTTTGGTCCTGGGTAGGAATAAAATCAAGTGTAAGACGTGCCTCAGCATATGTTGTGTAACGGACCGCCCTTTTCAGGGGGTGCGTATAAATACCTTCACAGCTACCCAGAATTTTAACTGTAGGTAAGTAGGTAACCAAGTGTACATTGTCAGACATAAAAGCAAATGTGAATATTTTATAGATAAATTAAGGGCCTAATGGCCAGGGTTTTACAAAAGGTGCGGCTGGCACCAGATACATTACAGAACACCCACAGGAAAGGCTTGAGCAGATAGATCAAGGCCTTCAAAACCAAATATTATCGCCATCTATGGTCTCCTGAAATCCGTCGTCTTCTTGAAAATCTAAGGGGGGGTTAGGAGTAAGAGTGAGTACACAACCGTACTCAACAAACCACACGAAAATTCTGAATATTACATGCAGGGATAAACAAAGGCAGGCACAGGTTTTAAGTATTGTGGATGCAAGTTGTAAACATCAGTTTTATTTCACATTTGAAACACAAACTATAAATAGCAATATACCATAGGGGGTTATTTACAAAGTTAACATTTACGATAAATTTTATTTATGAAAGCTACAGGGGCGCAGTTACAGGAATCACCCTAAATTAACTTAGCTTCATTAACCGGAAGCACGGCGTATTCGAATACCATTGATATCACTCTGCAGAGGTGCTCAGCTTTATCCACAAGATTTCTACGGTCATTATGCCACTCGAGAACAACATGCAATTTTAATGCATGCGGCCAGACCGAGATGAATCATAGCATTTTGTTGAACTTTCCTTCTTTAGCCCCTACCCAGTACGTTACGTGGATCCTAGAGTTTCCAGGATCCCACGGGCCAATGCGGGAGACGCGATCTGGTCACAATGGATACCTACTGTTGTGAGAACTGACGAATGGCCACTCCATTCCCGTTCCACCCTGGTCGCTTCGCGGACCATTCTCCTCCTAGAATGGTAGCTACTTCCTATAGGTATTTCAAAGGGAAGTACAATGTACTGAGCTATGTTGGAACAGGTCAACAGGGCTAACCGGCCCAACTTGTGGTTGAGCGGGAACTGAAGTTATTTACTTTGCCCAAAACATCGGTCCTTAAATGCCAAAGACTCAGCCAAATGACATACCACAAACCGTTGGTACCCACTGTACCACCACCACACCACAACCTGGCTTCGTCATCGGTTGGGGGTTGGGCTAACATCCACCTCCCATGGTTCGCCCAATGCTGTCCCCCAAACCACAGCAATTTTTCTGAAAAAACACGCGAGCCAACTCTCAGAAATTTTAAGCAATTTGAACTAAAGGTGAAGTTTATATTAACTGCTAAACTACGATGGTTTAATATTTTATAGCCTAAGGTTAAAAAGGAATTTAAGACATAACAACAGGTTTAGCATTGGGTTGTATCTAATCATGTCATTCGAAACTACCGCCTTTTCTAGTTTTCTAAAATACTAGAAATAATGCAGTATAGAAAATATATACATAATACTGTAATGGAACTGGGTCCAACATGTTCAAGGAGTGTGGCTTGCTTTGCGGGGTTAGGGATTCGCTTATCGAGAAGTGGTTGATGTCGTGTCCGATCCTGAACGGCTCCGACTCCTGGTACGGTTTGAAAGGTTGCTCCTGCTCTAGGATTTGTGCCAAAGGTCGCTCCGTCGTCAAATCTAGCGCGAGAAAACACAACCAATAAATAAACAAATAAAAACAAAAGAAAGAAAAACGAAAAAGGAAATCGGAGAGAAAATGGCCGGAAAAGGGGTTCAGGGGTATTTTGGGAATTTTTTGGACTTAGATTGGTGGAACGGAGATCATTTTTTGACCCAGAGCCTCGAACTGGTCAAGACTATGTATTTTTAGGCATTTTTGAATTTTAGGGATTTTTCTAGGATTTTTGGGAATTTTTCAGAATTTTTAATTAATTTTTTGATTTTTAAATAAATGTTAAATCCGAAAATAAAATAAAAAAACCAAAACTTGAAATCGGGCATACATGATCGGCCAAATCCTTTGTCTGACCTTAATGCCAAGGCATGGCACACCTGACCCATGGCGTGTAGCAGCTGCTGGCGAAGTGGCGAGCCCAGCCAGCGATCGGCCCTTGGCAAGGCCAGCCAGTGTGTGAGCCGAAGGAGTGAGGCCAGTGAGGTGGGGTTCTTGTGGCGAGGCTGACTGAGGACCACAGCAGAGCGAAAGCGAGAGGCGGCAGTGCGGCGCGAAGAAAAATGGTCGGAGTTGGGGAAGACGAAGTGCGAAACGATGAACGGCGGCTCGGGCGGGCGGAAGAAGTAGCGGAAGGTGTAGTGCGTGGCTTGGTGAATTCGGGGCAGGGCAAATGGTCACTGGGAAGGGTTATTTATAGCCATGAATGGAGGAAAACGACAAAGGATTTGGTATCATTAGCCATAACCGTGGGCGTTGGAGGGACCTCGAGGTGGCGAAGAGTCGATCGGCGTGGCGCAAGTGGAAGCGATGGCGAGCAATGAAGTGATGGGGGAGCAATGGCGACGGGACGGTGTGCAGGCACTCGAGTGTTGTAGCACGTGCGGCGAGGCGAGCAAAAGTCAGCGGGAGGAGAGAGGTAGAAGATGACACTGTGCTTCAGGGTGGGTCGGGCAAGCGCAGCGCGTGCGGAGTTGGGCCGAGCCGGTCGAGCGGGCTGCGAACGGGTTGGCAAGGCAGGCCACGCGGACACAATGCATTGTACTGTTACAGCATATTAAAAACAATGAGAAATTTTACAGTGGATAACACAGGTTCCTATTCATTCATTAGGGGTATTTTAGACTTTTTCTAATTTGTTCACAGTTTTGGATTCACTGAATACCTGGTGATCTTTAGAGACTTTTTATCCATTCATCCGCCATTCATTAGAATCACAAGACGTGTTTTACCGTAAAGGACAAATAGTATAACGGAATTTTTTATCCTTTTACCCCTCTCTGAATTTTACTACTAACTAGTTCAATGCCTGTGCGTTGCTACGAAAAATAAAATTAATAACGGAATATAACGGTCAAACAATAAAAGAAAATTGTGCTACAAGATCAAGCATCTATTTCTCCCGATTACATAGGAGCAAGGATGCACCGAGGAAGGCATCTGAACTCACAGATGGGGTAGTTGTCGTGTTCATGGAGAAGTCGGGAGGTGAGCATATCATGAGGAACGGAGCGAAAAACGGCTTAGGTTTTTTTCCCGTCGGTTGGTTTGGTTTTTTCCGTCAGCGGTTTTTTTCACGGTTTAGACGTGGGTTGGTGATGGAGAACGGACGTATCACCACCAACTCCTAATTAGAAGTAGTAGAGATACTATAGGTGGTAGTATAACTAGATCTAAATCGATTTTAACTAATAGATTAAAAGGAATTGACGGCTTATATTGATTTTAATTCACTGTAAAAGAGCTCAAAATAATTTATGCTATCGGTTTTATTCAGCAAACGTTGATTTTATTTATTTGCGGTGTCTTTGCGCGGGATTACCCAAAACAAAACTTCAAAAATGCTAGATAGTTACAGGTCCATACCACGGAGGGTTGCTATTGGTAGTTAGTTATTCACTATATGCACAATTTTAGAACATGGATTTGGGGCATATGATAAATAAGAAAATGACTTGTAAATGTCGGTTTCAATATACGCATGCAACTTCAATTCCATATAGAGAGACTTCGATATCGGATTAGATAATGAATCTAACTTAGGAATATATAATATCTCATTTTTTTTTAGAGAAACTGAACTTTTCAATTTTTTCATCAAATCTGTTTTTTTACACTACCAAGACACCACCAAATCAGTTTTGTCCAAGCATGTACTCTCTCCAATTATTTTTACATGGGGCCTGCACATTTTAAGATTACGACTTCGTAACTTTTGATTAACAATTAGTCAACCGATACATAGGTTCAGTCGGTACCAGTAGGTTCGTATTTGAAAATTATTTCATATGATCATGATTCTATAATTATTAGCAATATATCATAGAAGAAACTACCGTCAAAATTCAATTTTGGAGACCATGCCAAATCAAAATGCATGCGCCCTATAAAAATCAACAGGAGTATTCCGCTGAAGAAGTTTATGCCAGTAATACATAAAACATACATAAATCATTCTGATAATCATTGTAATTTGAATGGCTGAGGTAGTTGCATGCTTAACTTGCATAACATAGCCCTATAGCCCTAGATGACCTATATGTTCAAACATTTCGCATATGTTAAGAGAGTATCTAGGGTTGGTTATGTGGTACCGACCTAAATGTCTCTCTCTACATTAGTGCCTGCCCTTTTCCTTCTAAAGTGAAAGCATGTTCTAAATATGTCTCTACATTAGTACCTGCCTTTGCCTTCTTAAATGAAAGCATGTTCTATATACATGTCTGCCTCTACATTAGTAGTTGCCTTTTGCCTTCTTAAGTAGAAAGCATATATGTTCTTAAGCTCGATCTTTGGGGCTGAAGAAATGGCTGGACAGTGTTGCTCCAGGAGAGATGACATCAATGCTTTTGCTTTGAGCACTACAATACCCTTCTGCCGTTCAGTTTCTTTCATGCCCTCACCGTCAAATAAATCCTGTATTCCCATGTATGACAGTGCACTGACTGAAATGTGAGAATACATTGGTCTAACTACATCTGGAACTGGCATGCTGTAGCTCACATTTGGCTCTGCGAGATATGTTCTTCATGATCTCCCTTTTGGCACCTGAAATCCCGAATCTTCTGTTCTAGATACAATGGTGGGTGTCGGAGAAGTTGGCCGGCAAACGGTCATGAAGTTGCAGACACAATGTTGGGTTTTGCTCACTGGTGAATCAGCAGAAGTGATTGCAGTCACTTCGAGCATAGATTTTGGTGTGACATTCAGATTTGCAAGATCAATCACTCATCCAGAGATGCATGCAGCCAGTGGCGGAGCCAGAAAGTTTCAAAAAGGGGGCTTAAAAAAGAAACATCCAAAATCAACTATTATAACTGTCGATATATTATAAAATAGTTGAAATTTAACAGGAGAAATCTAGGTCAGAATACAGGATGCAAATGATTTGTATATACAGATATATCACCTCTACGACGTCAACTTCATGGCCAGCACAAGTTCCCTCGACGTTGTCTCTTCTTCACGGAGTTCACAGCCCATCGCCCAGTCGCCGCAGTCCGCGAAGTCGCAAAGAGCCGAAGAGATGCAGACGCGGAAGACGAATTGACGAACGCGACGCGGACCTCTGTGCTACGCGGGTCGCAGGGGTCTTTTGCTCATTTGCTGGGCTAGGTGGGCTCCAGCCCCACGGGCGCCTCCGCCTCTGCATGCAGCTCACTGATTTGGAGCTCAAACCAGAGCCCGGAGACAAGTCGACAAACCTAGCTATGGACGGCTACGCCATGGTCTGGCACGAGCAGGCCACATCATTTTGTAACGGCGTTGAAACACCCCAAAAAATTCAAAAATTTGGTTTATTTATTTATTTG
The DNA here is from genome assembly GCA_036346375.1 of Guadua angustifolia. NCBI lineage: Eukaryota > Viridiplantae > Streptophyta > Magnoliopsida > Poales > Poaceae > Guadua > Guadua angustifolia. The sequence continues at coordinate 32,659,561 of CM070509.1, read as the reverse complement.
GATTTTCTCGAATTTATTTGAGCCTTATTTTTTAATCCTTTCCATTTCGGGAAATTCTTCCGTTTTTGACGTTTCTCTTTTCAGAAATGTTTCTTTTTCAGCCTTTCAGCCCGGCCTGACCGCTCTGCCCATTTCCGCCCGCTCGGCCTGGTCTGCTCTCCTTTTCCGGCCCGAGTCCCTTGCGCTCCCCCGGCCCGGTCCACACGCTGCTCGCCCGGCCCAGCCACCAGCGTCACCCCCCTTTCTTCCTTGCGGCCGGTCTGAACTCTGCCCCACCCGCCGCCTCGCCCATCACCTCACCGCGTCCCGCCTACCTACTCCGCCTGCTCCCCCCCTCCCATCACCGACGCCACCGTCGCGCCATGCCCCGTCATCTCCGCCAACCGCCCCCGTCCTTGCTGTTGAAAATCACCGGTCCTCGCCAAGCAAATATAACCCCAGAGCTCCATTCCCTCGCTGCCCCGAGCCGGTGAGAGCCTCTTCACTTTCCCCGTGCCTCCCCCTCCCTCCCCCGCCACTTCGTTTCTCCTCCGGGGCCTCTCTCCTTGCCCGGTCCGCCTCCGTCTCCCCAAGTCCGGCCATTCCCCGATGCCCCGCCCCTCCGCTCCCTCCCTTGCCCATTTTTCCCCGCCTTCGAGTTCGTCGCGAAGTCTTCTTTCCTCCCCGCCAATCCATTCCCTCCCCCGAGCTTTCCTCACTTGCATGGCTCCGTCTTCCTCGTGTCCAGCGGCTCCCCGTGTCTTGTCCTCCTTCCCCTCTCTCTGCTGGGGCCCCTCGTCAGCGCCGCCTCCCTCTCTCTGAGCATCGGGCCCCGACCGTCAGCCTCCTCAGCTCTCATTGCCGGGTCGAGACCCGCCGTCGGCCATACATCTTGCGGACCCCACCCTTGACCTCGCGCTTCCTCGGTAGTTCGCGTCATGGTAGGCTTTGCTTTCGTGCATGGGCCACGTAAGCCGAGTGGACCAGTGGCAATGAGCCGCGTGGCCTTTGTCTTGACCCGTCGACCTGATGCTTCCTTTTAATTTCTTTTTCGGATTTTAAACTATTTAAAATCCAAAAAATTTAATAAAATTCCAGAAAAATCCCCAAAAATCCAAAAATAGTCAAAAAATATATATTCTTGATCAATTCGAGTCGCTGAGTCCAAAAAATGATCTTCATTTCGTCATACCAAGTCCAGAAAATTCCAAAAATGCCCCCGAGCCCTGTTCTGGCCATTTTCTCTCCTATTCCTTTTTTTGTTTTTCTCTCTTTTGTTATTTTATTCGTTTTTTTATTAGATTTGCTTCTTTGCGCTAGATCCAACTTTGGAGCAGCTCGCGGAGCGAAACCCAGAGTAGGAGCAATCTTTGGAGCTGTACCAGGAGCCGGAGCTGTTCGAGACCAGACACGACATCGGCTACTTCCCATTAGGAGAAACCTTGACTCCGCAAGGCAAGCCACACTCCTTGAACTTGTTGATCCCATTTTTCGTATAATTATTGTATATGTAGTTATTGCATCATTGTCTGTAAATAGAGTAGAAATCTAAAAATGAGCTAATTTAGAAAGATTTGACTAGTTAAAAACCCACCTCTTGTTAAAACCATGTTGATTATAACATACTCAATTGTTAGCTCTAGATTATCATTAATGAACCACCGTAGGTTAGTTATAATAATAATCATTACATTTCAATTATTGCTCAAAACCCCCGAGCCTGACTTGAGGTGCGTTTTTAAAACCTGCTACGGTTAGGGGGACAGTGTTGGGGGGACCACGGAAGGTGGATGCTGGCCCAAACCCAACCGATGACCAGCTCAAGTGTGGTGTGTGGTAATGGGTACAATGGTATCAATGTTGTTGTGCGTATTGGGCTGTGTCTTTGGCATTTAAAGATTAACCCTCTTGAGCAAAGTAAATAACTTTAATCCTCTCTCAACCACAAGTTGGGCCGGTCAGCTCTGTTGACCTGATCCAACGTAACCCGGTATATTGTATTTCCCCTTGGAATACTTACAGGTGGATTACCATTCTCGGTTGGAGAATGGATCGCGAGTTGTTTGGGGTGGAACGGGAATGGGATGGGGTATTCGCGGTTCTCTGTGATGAGGTATCCTCGGTTGGCGGATCGCATCTCCGCCTTGGCGATGGGTCTGGAAGGCAGGGATCCACGTAACCTACTGGGTAGGAGCTAAAGAGGGGAAATCCAATGAAAGGCTATGTTAATCTCGGTTCGACGGCATGCATTTTAGTTGCATGTTGTTCTAGAGTGGCACTAACGACCGTAGATATCTTGTGGGTAAAGTTAAGTAGCTCTGCAGAGTGATCTGAATAGTATTTGAATACACCGTGCTTCCAGTTAATGAAGTTGGGTTAATTTAGGGTGATTCCTGTAACTGAGCTCGAGTAGTTTTAATTATAAACTTGTCGTGATTTGGATTTTGCTAATAATTCAGTGGTGGTGTTGATTGATGGTTTGTATTTCATTTGTATTATATAATCTTAATTCTAGCTCATGCATCCACCAAATACTTAAAACCTGTGCCAATTCCTTGTAACACCGTACATGTAGTATTCAGAATCTCCGTGTGGCTTGTTGAGTACGGTTGTATACTCACCCTTACTCCTAATCCCCATTTTAGATTTCAATGAAACTGGCAAGTTCTAGAAGAACGTAGACGGCAATGATATTTGGTTTTAAAGGTCTTGATCTATCTGCTCAAGCCTTTTCTGTGGGTGTTTTGGTAATGTATCTAGTGCTAGCTGCACCTTTTGTAAACTCTGACCGTTAGGCCCTTAATTTATCTATAAAATATTTGCATTTGCTTTTATGTCTAGCAACATACACTTAGTTACCTATAGCTAAAATTCTGAGTAGCTGTGAAGGTATTTATATGCACCCCTAAAAAGGGCGGTCCGTTACCGGCGTTGTTAGCTTTTTTACAAATCACGACATTCCAAGAGTAGCGACCTACCCTTAAACACCACAAGTTCAGCCTGACTGTTCGTAGCGACCAAGTTAAGAATCAAATTTACGCGAAATCTAGATCAGTTTAACATATCCGCGCGAATGATGTCAACGTAGGTCCTTTTAACGCGAGGCAAACAAGAGCCCTAACCTTTCGCGCCTGTGTTTTGCATGTGTCCAAGGAGCGTTCAGCTGAATCCAGCACAGCAAAGGCAAGGATCCTACCGTGCACTCACAGCTTCTCATAGATTGTACCCATAGAAAAAGAGATAGAGAAAAAAAAAAGTTTATGCTGCTGATGCACGGAGGACAAGCAAAAGGGGTTTGGAGCCATGCTTTAGCAAGAGAGGTGCTTCTATTTTTTTAAGTTGTACAAATATTAAAGCACGAATGAAAGATAGATAATGATTATTTATCCTTTCATTTGCTTTAAGATTTATGCAACTTGTATTGAGAGGAAAAGTATGGAAGCACTTCTCTTTAGCGAAATATACATAAACTAGGACAAACAAATGGAATAGTAGGCAATTAGGCACCCCCACAATGTACTACTTTTTGGTACCATGAAAATCCAACTACTTGTTAATCAATCAATTGTGCTAGAAAAGTCTTGGATCGCTGGTACATTGCTCACCGGAATGTGTGAGCTTTATGGCAGCCTTTTTCCATTCCTAGAGAGAGAATAAGTTCAGTTTGGCATCTGTTTGCCATAAGTTCATTCATCCACCATACTTTCACGGGTATCCATCTATATATCTCCACCTGAGACTCGGTAGTGAAAGGAAGAATAAAGAGATCATCGAAAGGCACCGCACGATTGTTGCCGAGCCTCGCAATGAGAGGAGGGTTTGCGAGCATTTGCATGCTTTTGACTATGCTATCTGCTTGTACTCAGTAGCCATTGCACTGACCGAAAGGCTAGATGCTCAGACGCACGCGACTGCAGCCTTGGAACAGCAGCAGTAGTCGTCCTTCGTGTCTTAAACTAGACAATGGAGAAGTATTCGCGTACGAAAATGACGATGCGAAATGCCAATTGGACTTGAGAGAGTACGCCTGGAGGATGTACGGCTGGAAGAGCACCTTCTTCCAATGCCCTCTTGTGCACGAAAGAATGTGCTTATTAGTGAAGAACGCAGCCTGTCGTATAAAGGTAGCCGAAGATTATCTAATGCAATCATGAGCTGCATTTGAGTAGAAAGAATTGTTTACATGATATGGACAATACAAACTCGATCCAAAATCAACCGATTAGGGCCTAAGTCGGCCTATAATGGTATAGTGCTATGGAGATATGGGATGCCATCCCTAGCAGCCACCAGTTTCTGAAGCAATGCGAGAAAAAGAAAACAGCAATTGATGTGAACCAGATGATTTCCATGTTCCAACACCATCCCTGAGGACCACTGACAAGCTTTTGCAATGGTCCTCACTACTGAGGGCAACTACTTGTAACTGAAGGCCACTTGAGCAGTGGTCAATATAACTTTTGGCGATGCCTCTTTCAATTATTTGATCAGTCTTATCATTTGTTTTGAAGATACAGCATATATTACAGATATCACATAGCAGATGCACTACAACTACATCATCACAACACACACCACCAATGAGCAAAATTTGATGAGCGTGCAAGACCACTCATTCAAAGAATAAGTGCAAATAAATGAAGAGAATGCCAACAAAAGCAAAACCTCATTACTCATAAAGATTTTGGATTTCGACTTTCAAAGTTTGGAGCTTACGCTCAACAGCGGACAACTCACCCTGAACACCCTGCAACCAATCTATTTTTAGCTGGCACGCGTCCTGGTATGGTTTGCTGATAACTTCAACAAATTGGACTAGTTTATTAGCACTCTGCGAGATATCCTTCTGGATAGCTTCCTCAACTTTGCGAGATAGTTTATCAGCAGCCTTGCTGACCTTCTCTAATGCAAGCTTCCGTCGACGAGGGAAATTAGATATTGCAAAAAACCTGAAAAAGGGCAGTTGCCCATTGGATCAATATGCATATAGTTATATATCAGTTCATTCCTTGTCATTGCAAAAACTATTAGCTATAGAGGGGTTTCTAGTTATCAATCAAGAATTACCCGGCAGCTGAGCAAAGGGCAAGAGCAAGAAGATCTTCAAGTGTAGTTGACAAAACAGATGTCAAAAGAGAAGCTGACAATCCAGCAACGCCAAGCCCTCCAAAAGTTCCCAAAGCCTTCACAATACAATAGCAAAGCTCAGAACGAAAGACAGCCAGGCAAAATTAAGTATAAAGAATCAGAGATTACCTCTAAAGTCTAAACTATACACACCGAAGATTAAAATCATAACAGAGCAACCGACAGTTTGAAATTTGAGGTCTTTGCAGACATACACTGGTTCAAAACTTTTGAGTATTCAGTTAAGCCTAGCATAGTAGCATATTTAAAAACCTTAAAATTGGTTGTACTCCCTCAGTTACAAGTTATAAAGAATTTTTCAGAACTGTAGCCAAAAAAAGGTGCAAAAGTACAATATATGATGTTTTTTTGTATCTTACCCTCGTTTCTTTTTCTCTCTCAACATTTATTTGCAGCAACCCACTCAAAGCACTCTCTTCTCCTTTCCCAGGCAGATTTAGTAGGGATAGTTTACACATCTCCCCTTATTGATTCCTCAAATTTATAATCTCCTTAATCCGTGCAAATAGTCAAAACATGACTTACAATTTGGAAGGGGGAGTACTTGACAGTATTTGGTCGTCAAATTAGATAGAATTGTTCGGTCATGTTTTAGCAAGAGGAAGGTGCATTATGCCCTGACTATTATTTTGGAGGCTTAATTAATCTCGTAACACATAGTCAAAACATGACTTACAATTTGGAAGGGGGAGTACTTGACAGTATTTGGTCGTCAAATTAGATAGAATTGTTCAGTCATGTTTTAGCGAGAGGAAGGTGCATTATGCCCTGACTATTATTTTGGAGGCTTAATTAATCTCGTAACACATCAAATGATTCTTTCCTTTTCCCTTTGCAGATAATCTGTTGAGGTATGTTGGCACTCAAACGTTCCGCTAGATGACTAGACGACAGAAGTTGGGTCATTCACTGGATTCTCAGAAGGCCAGTCCACTTGCTGCAGACTGAAAATAGTTCAATGTCCATACAGGTACCAGCATGAAGCTTGTACTTAGGAAAGTTCACGTAACAAGTTTTTCTTTGCATACATGTTACAAGAATCAAAAGATTTCACAACCAACAATCCTAGTCTGTGCAGTAAAGCCCGCACTCTTTTTTTTGGTCTGAAGCAATAAACAAACCAATACTTCAGTAGGCCTTTTCAGTAGTTTTAGATCTTATCCTACCATACAATATCTGCGACCAAACTTCAGGGAGTAAGAGTCACATGATTCTTTTTCTTGTTGTATCCCCCTTTGGGTAATTAGAAGCAAAGCATATATTTAAACCATTTTATTTGGATAAACTTACTGTATAGCTTAAGGATTAAGAACAAATCATACAACAACAACAACCAAGCCTTTTGTCCCAAACATGTTGGGATAGGCTAGGAAAGAAACCAATCAAAATCAATAAAACCCAAAAAGTCAATGAAGCTTAAGGATTAAGAACAAACCATATAAGTCAAAAAATTAGAGCTTTAATAGACATACCACTTCGCGAATTTCTTCTTCAAAAACCTTAGCAGCAGCACTAGCACTGAAGCCATCCAGTGCCTTTATGCTGAGTTTCTCTCCTTCATTAACAAGCTCGTTTGGATCTGATGGAACCCTTTCTTCCTGAGCAACCAACACGCCCCATCTTTCATGGAAACACTCCACATATAAATTAACTTCACGGGTATTTCTAGAGCTCAACCATGTTGAATATTCACTTAGTAAATTCTGAAGAAAAGAAAGAGATTTTTGTTGATACCATGAAAAATAAGCATGGTGAAGCAAATAAGCAATATATGGTAAAGTACATGGACCAAAAAAAGTAGCATCATTACAAGGATTATTACATTTGACAACACTGTAACATGGTAACGCTAAATGAAATGAACTCAGTTGAAAAGTTACAATAGATAAGACATTAGCATAATTTGCATTGTTTGACTGTATAAATTAGGTTTTAATATATGGTGGTCATGCATGTGTCTACATGTCATTGCTTATTCCATGCACTCATAAAATTTGACTGTACAAGGGACATTTAGAAGATTAAAATGGGTAGCCTGCAGACTGCCTGGGCAAATGGGCAATGATCCTCATAACACGGAAGTTGCTGATGGTAGTACCAGTAAAAAATTTTACTGGTCAAACCACATTTTTTTTGCACATATTCCAAGTTTTGACAAGGTTGCATATATAAGCATAAAATTAACATAAGTTTTCCATAAATCAGCAAAAGAACTACAAAAGTACTGACACAAGCCAGTTTGGCCCTGCTCAGCTCAGCCAAATTTATGGTTAGTTCCAGCTGTCTGAGTATATTCCTCCAATTTGAAATGTTCACCCAACCTGTTACCACCAGTAACTAGCTGGGTAGCATGCAAGACGAGTTCCAGTTTTCCAAACTGTAGTGTAGATTGAAAACATAAAACCCTAATAGGGCATCATAACAACTGCTCTGGTTAGTCCACACAAGCCAGGAAGCACACATAAGAAAATTAAACAATGCCTTTCTCTTTGCATCTCTCAAATTATTGTATACTAGCTAAATACCCATGCGTTGCAACGGAACACAAATAAGCCACATTGTAACAATATTGCGAATTGGTTGTAGGTAGATATTTGGGCACACCTATCGGCACTTATTGATAGAGAATTTTTAGGAAGGTTATTCTGTTAAAGATTTTTTAAGAAGACCCATGTGTCAGCATGTAATTCTTATGTTTTTTTTTGTTGTTGGGGGGTATTAAGTCGTTGACTAGTCGTCCAGTCGGTACATGAAGGACGACTAGGATGATCGACTCGACTTAAACGACTAGTCTTGCGTTTGGACGACTAATCCGCGACTAGTCAGCCTTTTCTAGCTGGTCGACTCATGGCCCACACGCAAAGAGTGGAATGGAGAGACATGTATATAGAGTCTGAACCCTACAACCACCATTCCCAGATCGATTTCAGCCATTCAGCCCAAGCCGCCACCGGGGCTGCCGCCTCCGTGTCTACCTTGACCGCAGCTCGTCTCTGCCTCCTCCCATTCGGCCACAGCTGCCTCCACCTACCTCGGCCTCGGCCACGATGCTTTACTGCATTGGCGCGCCCGCCTCCTCCCCCCCTACCCGTCCGGACTCGGATCGATGCGCGCCTCCACCTCAGTCGAAGCCTGCATCCGCCTATCCTCCTCAGCCGAAGCCCGCCTCCCCATGCGACCGTCTACTAGAGACGCCTCCACCAGTCCGTCTGCCGGAACCACCTCCTCCCCTCCACTCTTGCCCGTCCAGATCGGGTAAAGCTCTGTTTTGGTGATGTTTATGAATCTGTGAACATGTTCATGAGGATTTTGTAGTGAAAAAGCTCGAGACTCGCAAACCGCTCGAGCCTGCTGTCAAGTTTGCACGCCTAACGAGCCGAACTCGAATAGTTCGTATAGGCTCGATCTCTTGAGCTGTTCTGGGCTCCCGGCCTTGCTCTCTCCACCCAGATTCGACCTGCCAAACGGCCAGCCGCCACCCAAAGGCCCAAACAGCCACCCACAGCCGTGTCAATCAACTCCTGAGCTTTTTACTCCCCACGACTCCCGACTCGAGTCCTCCTGGAGTCCCGATTCTCCTTCCCAAACCCTAAATCAATCTCCTTGCCACCACTGCGACTTGAGTGACTCCCCGTCTGCCTCGACTCGAGCAGCTCCCCCGTCCACCCATAGCTTGGCGGCGGCGACTCAGGTGCAGATGGGTCACAGGGCTGACCCTTCTCGCTGGTGTGTCGGGGGTTCAGAGGAAGGGCGACAAGCCAACACACCACAGGAACCATGTCACAGACAAACTGGGAGGCGGAAAAGATGAGAATATTTAGTTTCCCTTCTATTCGTTGTGTTGATTCGTGGCGTACTTTGGTGGGCGGCGTAACAGCGTTTCGCCTAGTTGTTGCTAGGGTTTGTTGGTTCCCCCTGGTTGTTGCTAGCGTGTGTGTTTGCTAGGGTTTGCCGGTTCCCCTTGGACACCGCTCCTTCTCTGCTGCCGAGAGCACCGACGCCCTTCTCTACCGCGAAGAACGCCTAGTTAGTGAATTTCATTTAGCATTTGGTCTTAATCATGTGGTATTCAAGAGTAAGCAATCATCAGTCAATTACCATACCTTATTTTGTAGCCTCTTGACTGCATGTTTAATTGTTATCGAGTTTAATCGAGCCGAGCTCGAGCCTACTCGAGCCTGTTCCGAGCCGAGCTCAAGCCTAGCTCCGACCTAGGACCCCAGCTCGAGCTTCTATTGAGCTCAGCCTAGAAAGCTAGGCTTGCTCGAGCTCAACTCGTTTACAGCCCTATTTACAGCTTAATAACCTAGGGGGAGGGGGGTGTGAGAAGAGAGATAGATTGCTTTTTCTTTTTTTTAGTTACAGATTTTTAGGAAGGCACACGTGTCAGTTGTGTGAGGGGAGGGGAGAAGAGAGGCAGACTGATGAACCGCCACTAGCTTCTTTTAAAGTAGTAAAGACAGTTATCAAGGTTATCACGGTGCCCCGGCGAGGCGAGTCGCCTCCGGGGTGCCTAGACGCCTAGGCGAGCGCCTAGACGAGGATTAGACGACCAAAAAAATTATTAAATCCCCTCAGCTCACCTAGCAAGCCACCTCCTCTCACTCTCTCTCGGCCCGACCTCCCTCTCTCTCTCTCCCGGCCGAACACCAGCCTAAACCTCTCTTCTCTTTCTCTCCTCCCCCGTCCATTCGCCGTCGCCTCCAGCCTCCTCCCTTTGTTTCTCTCCTCCCCCATCCAGGGCGACGGTGTGGAGGCAAATCCCCTCCTAACCCCACGCCAACCAGATCCGCCTCCACGCCGTCGACGACTCCGTGTTGTCGACATCGAGCCCCCCTTGCCGGATTCCCAGGGCGACGGTGGAGGCGATGGAAGTGGCAGCAACGGAGGTGGAGGCGAGTTAGGCGACGGGATCTTACCGGATCTAGTTGCCGGAGGTGGAGGCGGACGGGCAGAGCTCCTTCGTCGTCGTCTCCTCTCCACGCGCTCATCTCCAGGCGAGGCGAGCCCCCCTGGCGGTCCTACCCCGGCGACTAGACGCCTAGGCGACGCCGTGATAAGCATGATAGTTATATCAACAAACTATCAGCAAGGAGACAGCTGGACTAGAAAGCAATACATTATCTTGGCATGCTCCAGAAAGAAGCACGTTGCTTTCAGCTTGTGCAAGCTTAAATTTGTTAAGTATGGTCATAGTAGATTAAAATACAGTTGCCTAGACTATGGAAAAATTTTCTTTCCATAAGTAAATTATGCATGCAACTCAATGATATTTATAAGTCTTGAGTTGTTTGCAACAAAGTTGGGCAGATTCAGGTATGAACCATATCCAAGCAAATTTGGAAAACATACTAAAATGTAAGAAATAAAACTCAGATCTTTGTATATGATAAATTAAGTTAAATATTAAACGTACTACTGCGTCATCAAGGGAGGGACTCAGAATATCATTTTGAACGAATGATGTGGCTTTGGTAGAAGTGCTTTTTTCTCCTGTAAGCGTGTATGTAAAAATAAGGTCAATGTTTGACAACTGAAGTGTAGATTCCATGAGTGTTATTGCTCGACTTTTAGCTCTCTCAATCTGCAAGAAGAAAAGAAAGCATGTTCTCAATGAGCAAGAACAAAATATGTATTAAGCATGCTAAATATTGCTCTTATCAAATATGAATGCTAGGTAAGCAATAGAAAAATCAATGCAAAGTTGGGGCGTATAAGGACCATGCACATAGACTAAGGATGTCTCAATTGAAGGGAATGGCATGTGAAAATGACTACCCTTCATAATTGCCTTGGAAAGAAGAGAGAATACCAAATGTGTGCTCGTATAAATGTCGTAGAGAGAGGGAAAAATAAATAGCACAAAGCAGGAAAAAGATCATTATTCATTAATCTGTGTGTGCCATTGTTTTGCAGCAAAACTAGAAAAACTATATGCCTTATGTTTTGCAAAAACGGAGAAATCGCAGCAGAACTGTAAACAAAAAGGGTACATCAGAATGAGTTATCTTTAAAACACCTACAAGAGATGAAATCTGCCTCTGCCAAGAATTGCTGTCAGCCTCAATCTTCATAGCATAATCGTTTGCTCCAGAAACAAGATCCCTGATGGATGTTAAGTCATCAATAGCTTTTTCATATTCTAGTTTCACAAGTCTTTGACATGAAGTTAGCAAACGATCTGCAATTCCAATTGGTGTTTCAAGTTTCAGCTGGACCCTTTCCTTCCCGTTATTTGTTGATCCATCCAAGAAGCTCAATAGGTAATGCTCAAGATCATAAAACTTGCTGCTTCTCCATCTAGGATCACTAAATAAAGCTTCCCCATAATGCTCTTTTCCATTGTTTTTTGAATATGAAAGTTTGACTTCTAGAGCAGAGCGTGAAGACACAGGAAATAGTGTTACATCCTCTGTGTTAAGCAATTTTCTTGCATTTTCCTTGACAAATGCAGTAGCTTCTTCAAGCTACAGCCATTGGATTGAGAAGAAAAACAAGGAAATCAGAAAAATGGTAAATAGGAAAGACAATCTTGCTGGGATTTTGAACACTAAACATAAGTATCAAACCTCACTATTGTTCCGGTAGAGGTCCAATTTGTTTAGAACGAATACAACTTTCTTCTTCCACTGCTGGACATACTGGAGAAATCCAACCTAGAAGTTCCGAGGATATTTTTTTTGGCTCTATTAGAAAGTACAAAGAACACAATACATCCTTCAAAGAAAAATCAGGATTCTGGAACTTTACATAAAATATGTCATTCAGTAAGGAATCCACACAAAGATACCATCCAACACAATATGTATTCTATAAGCTGGAAAAAGGTCATGTAAAATGTGGATGAACTCATAAATCACTAGATTCATTGTATTACCAAAATGTCACAAATAGGCATTAGAACATTTTGAAAGACAGATACAATAAACAGTAAAAAGACAGTAATAGGCTAATAACTGAAATCTTAATAGCACTTGATACGATGACAAATAGACTAAACCAACCAATAATGATGAACTAAACTAAACTACCTAATTTGGACCACTGGCAAACTGATGTTATATCTGGGTCAGCTAAAATTAAAATATTCATCCTACTTAAAAGGAAGCTGGAAGTGAAAGATTAAGCGTTTGATCAGCAGCCAACCCGCAACACTTAAGTGCAGGCAAAATGTGGCTTGCAAGTTGCAACACTTTTCATGGTGGCCAAATCAGCTGCCAAAAGTGTACCAAAGTAAGTGAAAAAACTGATTCTATGACATGCAGGTCATGGGGCTAAGAAAGAGCAGTGCACCACACCACAATCATGGCAAACACTTGGCTAAGAAAGTGTGGCACGCCCAAGCCTAGCTGTGGCAAAATTAGGCATTGAACCAAACACTCCTAAGAGATTATTTTTACTCCATCAAACCCCAGGAACTTAGCCCACAAGTCCAGCCAGGCAACCCTTTCTCTTTCTAATTCATTTCATAAATAATTTGACCAAAACACCCTTCCAAGCCAGCCTCCAGACAGCCACTGACTGGCAGGCTGAAATTGTGGAATGTTCCAGGGTAGCAATCTCACATTGATACTTCAATCCAATAACCTCATGCATATCACTATATAAATAGATCCAGAGATAGTCAAACTACCGAATCCACTATTGGACTTTATTCAATTACATTTATTGCTATTGGGTTTTATTCAATTACATTTATTGCTATTGGATTTTATTCAATTACATTTATTGCTATAGGATTTTATTCAATTACATTTGTTGTATCATGTTATCTTTCCTGCACATATCACTATTAAATGTGTAAACAATTGGCATAAGAAAACAATCATAAGCATTACCTCACTATCAGCCAATGGTCTATCTGATGATAGGACAAAAAGTATTAAGTCAGCTCGAGGCACATATTCTTCAGTGAGTCGTTGCTGCCTCTGGAGAATAACATTTGTTCCAGGTGTATCAACTAGGTTCATCTGTTCAATAATACACAATGAACATCTCATGAACAAGGACATGAAGTCAAGAAACAAGGAAAATGCACTGCTAAGTTGGCCGTACAACTAGGGCAGGCATGCAACCTAGAAACAGTAAGAGGAAATAAGGTGGAACACGACTGCCATTGCTTTCTTGGCATCTTCTTTCAGACGTAACAAATGCTGACCTACATCGGTACATCCTGTCAGATGCAACTAACAGTCAGGTTGTGTATGGTGACAACTACAGCATGTTGTAGGAGACAGAGTTGTGTTCCTGATAATTCATCCCTATCCCTTTTGTGTCATAAAATGCTTCCTCGGAACTAACATATCTTTGAATTTCATTCAGAAAGCAGTCTTCCAGTGGGTGAAAAGAGAACACATTTTGATATCCATCATTCTGATGTAGCTAGCTTATCCAACCCAATGCAGTGACAGGCAAAAGGCTAGCAGCTAGCTTGTTTAACTCAATGCATTGGAGAGCAAAAAAAAGGTAGTGTTGAAAAATAAAATTGTAGCATACTCCTCTGAGGTAAGTAAGGGATATCAACATAACTGACACTACAATTATGCACTTACTTCCTTTAATATTGGAGTCGATAAATAGCACATGAATTGACCATCTGGGTGCCTCTCACATCGTTCTGGGCTTTCAGAATCAACCTCAGAATATGACAGCAGTGTGATCTCATTTGTTGTGGGTACAACTCCTTCCTGAAGATACTGCCTTCCGAGTAGAGCATTAATAAAAGTTGATTTTCCCGAGTTAAATTCACCCTGAGATAAATTGCAGAAGGATCCAATCCGAATGAGTGGTTAAAAAGAATAATTAAGAAGCCAATTGGTCAGAAAATGTCAATGACTTGAAGACAATGTATACCATTATGGAGAACAGGAAGTCAAGTTATTTTTTAGTGAATAAGAAGGTACTCTAGCTTTTCAATTAAAACCAAATTGTTTTGCATGAGAAAAATAAGACCAACACAACAGTTTATGCAAATGTAGAACAGGGCATACGTTTGTACTTCTCTGGTTAGATTATAATCTGATTATGCTAGCTGCATTAGAAAACTAATGAGCTTTATGTTGGTTTATGCAAATGCAGAACCACCAAGGATGTGGAATTGTGGATACATATGCTTCCATTTATCTAAATGAGCTGGTTAGATTATAATCTTGTTACGCTAGCTGCATTAGAAAACTAATGAGCTTTATGTTGGTTTATACAAATGAAAAACCACCAAAGATGTGGATACATTTATCTAAATGAGGATGTGAATGAGCACATGTTTCTAAAAAAATAAAGACTGGACATCAGCATCATAAGAACGAGCATAGTGGAAACAATGCTTCTCTTCCGCAAAGGATAAATAATTAATGGGATAATTCATACTATACCACTCCAAAGGTTAGCACTTCAAGAAATACCACTCGTTGTCTCAATGACATGTGACCCATGAACCCACATGTTATTGAGACAACGAGTGGCATTTCCTAAAGTGTCAACGAATGGAGTGGTATAGTATGAATTATCCCATAATTAATTAAGGAAAGAAGACTCAAATTAGAAGTTTTTAACCATATTTCATGATGCAAAATAAACCACAAAACAGCACTAAATGCTACATGTTAATTGGGAAATAACGGGAGTTTATGAAAGGTAAGGCAGCCTTCTAATTGCTTATCAAAATATTAGTGTTCCTCGGTGAAAAAAAACAAAGATATAAATCATTGATTGCTTTGAGAGAATGCATGGTATGACTGTCATAGAGAAAGAGCATTTTCATTAACCACATCACATTATTCCATGATTTAGGTAAAAAAAAAAACAGGAGAATCATGTCTAACGCATCATTTGTCACAGCATTAGAAAGCAATCATCTATATATGAGGTAATGGATGATGCCATAATCAATATTTAATGTAAACCCAAAATTACCACAATAACCAACAAAAATGGCTCACTCAGGCGAGAGGCAGCATCAACTAGAAGGTCAACCTCCTCCATCTGTAATCACATATCAGAAAATTATATTCAAGTCAGGCATATGATGGAGATGATGATGTGGCATACAATCAAATTCATTCCAGAACATCTTCAACTACCAAATGTGTAACATTAGATGATCACCATTGGTGCTGCCTTGCGGATAACAGCAACAGCTTCACTTAGAATAGGCTTTTCCATCGCTATCAGCTGCATTACTTTTTCATCCAGTTTTGTAAATCCAGCAACTTTTGTCTTCTCACGAGTTAGAACCATTACATTATTTGCTTCTTCCAACGTACTAGCAGAAGAGTAACTGACTTGTGGGACACTGTCAGCGGCGTCCACTTTTGAAAAATCCCTTTCTATAATATCATCAGTGAGAAGTTGAATACCAGCCAAGGACATAACAATTCCAGATGCACCAGACTGAAGCAACCTGGATGTGATATCAGAATAGGTCCCTTCACTTTCAGATTCATTTAAAGTGAAGAAAATAGGGATCTTCACATGTTGAGCACTAGCACCACCATTCATAACACTAAAAAAATCATCACTGCCAGTATTGGCGATAAGAAAATCAGCCCCTTCAGAACTCGAAGCACTTCTTGCAGAGTCCGGAGAACGTATAGTTCTACCAACAAGAGGGAGATATATGGAGTCAGAGTTGGATTTCATCATCATACTCCTAGCAACAATAGCAGGAATACCTGTATCAAAATAGAGAAGGGAACTTCATAAAAAAAAAAGTTAATGTTGCAATGCAGTACGGTAGAATAACTTCCTGGCAGGTTAGAAAATGAAGCGCAGCATTACGAAATAGAACAATATTTAACAATTTGTTCAAAGCTATTGGCATGCAAAATACTAACGGTGGGGAAAACGAGCAAGGAGATCATAAAGCAGGTTGGTGCAAATGTAAGCTCGAGGACACCATACGCCACATTAGCTGAGGAGAATTCAATCACCAACCATCGTCGGCGAGCACGACGCCGCTCGCCCCGACCGCCGAGGCGACGTCGACGCGCTCCGCGACCAGCAGGTACGCGCGGTCCCCGACCGCTGCCTTGAGCGCGCGCGCGGCCTCGTACGCGCGTCCGCCGCCCTCCTCCCCTGCCTCGAGCACGACGACCCCCACGCCCCGCGCCACGGCGGCGGCCACCGCGTCGCCGGAGCCAAGCGCCTCGTCGGCGCCGACGCGGAGGACGAGCGCCGGGACTTGGATCTCCGGCCGCTTGAACCCGCCGGGGAACAGCGTCCTAGGCGGCCCCTTGGCGGCGCCGCCGCCGCCGGAGGCGGCTTCGGCGCCGACGGCGCGGCGGGGGCGGCGGCGTGAGAGGAGGGAGTGGAAGTGGGGGCCCCGGCAGGGGGCTGCCGGGCGCGGCAGGAGGCGGGTGGTGGAGGCGGCGGCGGTGGCGGTGGAGGCGGCGAACATGGAGAGCGACAGGGGTGGGAGTGCGCGCGCGCGCGTGCGGACAGTGGAGAGTTGAGACTGAGAGCGGAGCAAAGCGAGGCGAGGCGAGGTGCGAAGTGGGAGGTGGAGCCGTGGAGCGGGTGAACCATGGAGTTTGTCGCGGATTTGGTTGGATAGGGTGGGGGATCGGAGGGGGGAGCACGGGGATTTCCGAGGTCGTTTGATGAGAAGCCGACGTCTTGGAAGCATTTTTCCGGTTTATTAGTTGAGTGACTTGAGTCATTACTTTTTTTAAAGAGGGACATCATTCTTAAATATATTCAAATGATTCCATGATATGATACATTTCTGTTTATGTGTTTTAAATAGGAAAAACACACGACTGGAAAAGGGACTACACGTAAAAAGCAGACGATTGCAAAGCATATAATATAATTCAAATCTAGGGGTTTTGGAACATTATGAATTCGATTAAATTTTCATGTTTGCAATTTCTGATAAAGTGAATATTGTATATTGTACTAAATAATGGAAATTATATATTTATAAAGAAGGAGTTGTCGATCATGTACAGCTAAATGTTGCTTGTACTCAAGCCTTCCTTGGAAAATTTTTGTTTAAGAAAGGGCATCCTTGTCAAATATTAATTTGCCAAATATGTATGACTTTTTTAATGAACTTTAAATATTCAGTTAGACTCATATACATCTGTTTTCATTTAAATATTCAGTTAGACTCATATACATCTGTCTTCATCCAAATATGTATGACTTTAAATAATGTGCACTCTTACTAAGAAGAGCACTTGAAAACCTGAAATATTCACATAATACGTACCACTTTTTGGTTAGAGGCCTTTTAACATTTTCGAGAGATATCAAAATTTACATTGATGTAGTATCAAAATGTACTAAAAGTTAGTACCTCCACCCTTTAAAATACTATTACCTTTTGTTACTATCTGATCGTAAATTTGATACCTCCTAAGGATACTTCTAATTAAGATATATAGTAATTTCTTTTGATTATGCTCACAATAGTACTACAACTTTGGTTAGACCAAGCTAAGCCGTGCTAGTTGATTGTACCTATCTAGTTCAATAGCGCTTTCCTCACAAAAAAAGTTTTAATAGTGCCTGAATGACATGTCCACCACACCATTCATCATGATCATCATCATCATCATCTTCTTCTTCTTCTTCTTTCTTCTTCTTCTTCTTTCCTTTTTTTTCTTTTTTTTATTCCACAACACCTCAATGAGGTCACTTGTTTTGAGTTTGTTTCCAATGTCGTGAGAGAAAGGAGAGAAGAGGGCCATGCTACAGATACATAGGGTGTGTTTGGGAGAGCTCTGCTCCTCAATTTTCAGCTCCACTCCAAATTCGTGTAGTCAAACATCCCAACTCCACAGAACTCCAGCTCCAGGAAAAATGTGAATCTAGGGGGCTGCTTTATAGTTTTTGTGAAGCTCCTCAAGGGGTACTTCAAAAAACACCGTTTCATACCCACTCGTGAAGTTCCTAGGTAATTACTCACCTTTGCCACTGGTTACACACATGAGGCATAAATGGGTATCTCCATTCAACATCCAAGGATATAAATGGGTATCCACACCAAAACCATATATTCTTGAAGCTGGATCTAATTTGCAAACCAAACATCGGAGCTATTCTATGGTGGAGTTGATGGAGTGAAGTTGATTCTTTTTAAGTGAAGCTCTTTCAAACAGACCCATAATATACATACTGAGAGCATGTATCTATTCCTCCCAGATTGATGTGTGTCATCTATCTCTTTAATCTCCGTAGGATGCAGGGAGTATTGAAGAAAGCCACATGATGTTAACCCCGCAGCGACAAATGTATGTACAACCGAGCAACAGCAAATGACTCACAACCCCAAGGTCATCAACTACTCTTAATGAATCAACTACTGTCGTTCTACCACGTCGGCAAAAAATTACCTTGATTCTACGGGTAAATATATGTGTGTTTTTCTTTAAAAAAATTGTGTGCTTGTCTGCAACTGCAGGTACCACGGGCGCGGCGATCTGTTCGTGCTGCCGAGCGGTCTGCGCCCGGCGCTGGAGAACAAGGCGTGCGACTTCCTCAAGGACCACCACGGCATGGTCCGCGCCCCCGACGGCCGATGGGTCCAGCCCGACCTCCACGGTTGGCACATGGACGACGACCACGGCGGCCACAGTAGCACCGTCGACGGCGCTCAACACCACCGCCTCCGCCTCAGCCGCCAAACATGAGTACTTGTTGACACGCGCACCGCCGAAACATCATTTGTTCCTGGTGCATGCGGAGTGCAAACATGCATTGATGGCAAACATGTGCACGGAACTTGTGTTGCTTAGAAAAGTAGAGCTTCGCAATTCTTTCTCTCCTGTTAGAGATTTTTAGAAAAGTAGAACTACATGTGCACGGAACTTGTGTTGCTTAACCAACCCAGAATATCAAGACTAGTATGCATTATGAACATGCGTGCTAACCGTGAAGAAGCACGCATTATCCATCTATTATATACGCCACCCGTTTACTGAATAAATAATGTTTTAGGATTTTACATTTCAACCAAGACATATGTAAAAATAATCAAATCATCCTCCTTCGTTAGCTCTATTATCCATGTCATTCTAATCCATAGTACTCCCTCCTTCCGCTAATGATCTGCGTTTAACCAAATAACCAAAATTCAGAATTGATTTTCGTCTACTGCATGGGAGTCTTGGAACAAGCGCAACAACCCTTCGTTTTGCATGCAGCCATGCATGAGTAAATGCACCTCATGAGCTCCCGATCCTGGCAATAAAAATCCCGTGCACAAGGCACCTGCTGCATGCTACTCCTACCGCACAAATACTAGTACTACAGCAATGGAGGAGGGGCTCGTCCGCTTCGTCGACTGGGCGCCGGACTCCGAAAGCGAAAGCCATGGCGAGGAAGCCGTCGCTGTGCCAGAAAGAGAACACCATGGCGGACATTGCCGCGGATAATGCAGACGCCGCGGGCTAATTTTCGTGAGGCGTGATTTGTCCTCGGCCTAATGACACGGATCGCTCTGCCGTGATTGGCTACAAGCAATCCATGGCACTTTGCATTCGATTGTTTGGCGCGATCATGCATGATGGGACGGGCTAATTTTCCTTGACTTCAAACATGTGATTTGCATGCATGCAATTTGAGCTGCTACATTGATTTGTCCAAGGCTTAATTACGGCTGCTTTGCTGCGATTGGCGTGGGCCTTGCAAGGTTCTGTGGGTGGAGGGCGAGCGTGCGCCATGTATCTCTATGGAAACGATTGTTGCTTTTCTCCTTGGTATTGCTGCACAAACCTTATACGTAGATCATTAGCGGAAGGAGGGAGTAACAAATAATATTAGAATAATAAATGGTAGAGGTATGCAAAGAGAAAATTATTACAAGTCGTCTCGAAATTGTAGAATGATATATATTTAGAAACACAATTTGAAAGCTAAAATAATATGTATTCAGGAACAAAGTAAGTGTATACATATACTTTACTTAAGAAGGAAGTGGTACGTCACCCTTCCCAACTCTACCATCCATCGCCCTAAAAAAATTTCCAAAAAAAAAGCAATCTAACAACAAACAAAATTCACTTTTCTAAAAATCTCTAACAAGAGAGAAAGAATTACGAAGCTCTAATAGGCGCAGAGACGTGATATGATGAGTGTAGAGGTGGAGCCGATGGCATGGACTAAACAGACCGATAGTAACAATGTTGAGTTGATATATTAAGAGTAATATAATATTTTTTATTCATATAGCAAAGCACATGCACTGATCATTAAAAAAAGTGAAAACAAGTACAGAGAATTTGGAATGTCCCATGTCGCTTTTATAGTTTTGGAAATAACAGGTTATTTTAGTGTCTGGAAACTTTGGACCAAGTCAAAGAACTGCTACTATTCAATTCATTTCGTGTAATGTCCTACGAGAATTGTGATTGCCTTCTGGGTCAAGCCAAGATCACTTGGAGATCAAGTTTTCTTTTAAACGTATTTTTCCTTCACAACAAGTGGGTCCACATAATTCGTTTGCTACTACCGCTGTGCTATCAAATGAAGATTTCAAGAGATGCCACATTTCAAATTAGATCTAATAAAAATCTCTACTACTTCTAATTAGAAATTGGTGGTGTTCGTCCATTTTTCTCTGAGTACCTGATCAATTAGATTTGACATTAATAGCTGACGCAACACCTGTTCCCCCACCTCTGTCTCCCTCTCCCCCACGTTTCGGATCTAGGAAACCAACCCAAACCGAAACATCGCGCCCCGATCTGGAGTCGCGTCGAGCACACCGTCTATGCCTGGAACCTCCTCGTCGACATCCTCGACAAGGCCGCCATGTTTGAGCCCATGTGGGACGCCACCCGCTCCATGAAGCAAGAGGGCGGTGGGGGATCCTCTCGGTCACCACCTTCGCATCCTACTGTGCCTGAGGCAACCTCAAGGGCGCCATCATGGCCTTCGATGTCATGGAGCGGTACGATGTCACACCGGAAAACCGTCACCCTCAACTCCCTCCTCTCCGCCATGTGCTACCAGGATAGCCACGCGCAGGCCATACAGGAGTTGTTGGACCGCACCAAGGCCACTGTCATGCCCAACGCAGACACCTTCGTGATACGGTTCAAGTCGTGGGAGAAGGAAGGGAACGTCCAGCGCGCTAAGAGCACCTTCGGTGAGATGGTCATCCAGGTCGGGTGGGACACCAGTAGCATGCCCGCGTACAACTCCTTCCTCTCCACCCTCATGCACGGGACCAGCTCGAAGAGGCGCTCAAGTTCCTGCAGGTGATGAGGACCAAGGGCTGCCTCCTGGGGTTCAAGTTCTTTACCAACACGATCAACCTCGTCATCCACAAGAGCGACTATATCAACGCCATCGCTATCTCGCAAATAATGGCCTCGGAGGCCTAGCTCATACTCACTCCATGTACAACGCCATAATCGACCTCAACTGCAGTGTTACTGTTGGTAACACCGACTAGGCCCTCCACATGCTTGATGAAATGCCTTTCAATGGTGTCTTTACAGATTCTGACACGTACAATGTCATACTTGAGGGGCTCATCAAGCAGTGCAAGGCTTGTGATGCTGAGGCTTTCCTTGCAGAGATGAGCAAGAATGAGTAGCTGCCCTCTGCGTCCAACTGCGATGCTGCTATCAGCATGTTCTCTAAAGAATTTAACCCATCCACAGCATTTGGCATGTGGCGTTGCATTGTACAGAACCAAATTTCCCAGTTGAGGACTTATCCAGAGAGCTAATAGTGGGGCTGCTTGATTTTGGCAGGTTTGCTGAGGTGAAGAAATATACCAACGAGATGTTTGATATGGGAATTGAGTTGTAGTACTTCTATGCATCCCTGCCCCTGTGATGCTCGCAGTGATTAAGTTGGCTTGCTCTAGTGCAATAGAAGAAACCCTCCTTTTAGCAGTGGAGTACTAGCTTACAAGCAACAAGCGAGTTGTGCTTGTGTGGACTTCGCTAGTAGGAGAACTTGATGCACCCTCCGTTAGGCAAAGGAGATATATTGTACAATCTTGGAAGAAAAAAACGGTTTGGGGGTAACGGCATTGTCGGTTTATATGCTTCTTTTCTAGCTGGGCAGGCTGGGATTGGAGCTTTCGGTGAAATTAGTATTTGATGTGCTCACAGTTCCTACTAATTTTTTTATGATAATCAACAATTCGATGATAAGTGTACTTGCTAACCAGGATCGGTTATATACATCTATGCCTGGGTTTTTGTCCCTCTAAATTCCTTTCACATGCATTTGATCTTTAGTAAATAGCTACCCCTGACATGAGTGTTATTATTTTCTACTCACCATTCTGAATATGAAATTAACGCAAATTATTTGTATTGATTCAGCTGTCGTAAGTGGATGTGGATGAGCAAACACAAGCCCCTGACAGAAACAAGTTTAGGAACCTAAGTATTGATTTTGTTCCATGTAAAGATAGTGGGCATGATTTTGAGTCATGAGAAAATTTGAGCACGGCAATCTATTGGTATCTCTTAGTCAAGGATATCGACATCATTATAGTCTTGAAGCTGTTGTTGTTGGCTTGGGAATAAGAGTTGTTTGGTTGTGCAAAGCACTTAATAACAGTTTGGCCATACCATGGGTTTATCGGAAGAAGTTCTTTTCAAAATTAGAGAAAGCATACTACATTGGAGGCCTGAAAAATCTTGGCAACAATTGCTTTCTTAATGTTATCCTACAGGTAGATCTTATTTTATATCAAGTCCATAAAACGGTGTGTTTCAGTGTGGTAGCATCATATGGTTGGAGTTGATCCTAAATCAGAGAATATTACCTTGACAGGCACATGCAAGCTGTGACAGTTTTGTTTCCTCTCTAGATGATTTGCTTGGAAGTGATGTCATGCTACACGAGGAAACGTCCAAAACAATGCCTCTTAGTTTTGATTTAAGTTCCCTTTTAAAAGGTAATATTGTTAATATGGAATGTTGAATCTTTTACCATTTTTAGGATCCTCGTTAGGGAATATGTGGTGGGTCTAGAATCGTACTCTGTAAACTTCTTTAGAGATTTTTTGAACTTTTATGCAAATATTTATATAGTATCTAGCTTGAGTGCAAAAATAAAGTGGGGTCCTGTGACCCTATAGACTTCATATTGCATCCACCAGTGGTGGGAAGATTTTGATTTTTAGCATAAGTTCCTTTTCCCAACCTAAGCTCCAATTTGCTATTGGCATTGATGGATCTATTTGACTAAAATGCTGAGCTCTCATATCACCTAATTGCATTGCTTGGTATAATGAATTGCTTACTGCTCATAGTTACATGAATGTGCTTGATGATACACTTGAAAGAAGCAAGCTTTTGCGAGAAACTTTTTTTTTTGAAATTATATACTAATTTAAAAAATGAAAGTGTGATGCTCCCAGTTTTCATGTTTTTCACCATTGATTTTTAGTTGGTTGTTTATGAAATTTTTATTACTACTTGATGAATTTTTTATATATGTTGCAGTCCTAGGCATAGTTCAAGATGAAATAACTATTTTGAATCTAGAAGGTGTAATGCATGCTTTTAGCTTCTATGTTAGCCACTTCAATTTGACTAGACAGCAGGCATGAATGCATTCTGAATTCATATATTAAAAAATTATGCTAAGCAGTACATGCTGCTACACACCTGCAAAACTAATTTCATTTCACCTAAAAAAAATCTGTTTAGCTAGTCCAACACAGTTGTTGACTTACAGATTACCTTGTCAAATGTAATGTGCAAGATGAAGGGCTAAACATCATTTCTGAAGGTCTAGACTCTGGACACACTAAAAAATCTAGCAGAGGATATGAATGAGGTTTATTGTAGGTGCATGTAGCTTCTCTATTGATTAAATTAGATTGATTCTCTGCTTGCATTAAGTCAAAACTAAAATTATTCATGTAACCTTAACTCTCTGCTGGCATTAAGAACTAAAATTGTTCATGTAATTCTGTAGAAACTGAATAAGCAAGTCCCTTTGGTGGATGAGATTGACTCCAAAGTTGACTTTTAGTTTGTCTTTTCAAAATAACTGTTATCATAATGTCCATAGTTAAAGTTGAAAGAAATGCATGTGCTTAATTTTTGTAGGTGAATAAAGCTAATGCAGAGCTAAGAAGACTAATGTCATGCTAAAAGAAACATCAACCAGGTGAGCTGTTGGTTTTGTTGAAAGCTGAAGTCTTAATTTACAACTTAACTACCATTGCAGTGTTCTTAGTTTTAATGACAAATCTGGGTGCTGTGCAGGTTCAATCTACTAGAAACTTCATAATTGATATTATCTTGATTTGCGTCATTCTTAGCATTATTGCATACCTCTACAAGTAAATGTTCATCAGTTTTATCGATCACTGCATGTTATCTATTTGAGTTATTAGCTTTTTTTTCCTTGATGAAATAGGGGGTTCTCCCATTTTCTCATAAGAAAAATGTCAGTTAATTTAATGTCTAATTCCTTGATTTTCGAAGATTCAAATTTGCTATCCTCTAACAATGTAATAGTAGTGTGTCTTTTTAAATTTGCTCCCTATGGCAGAAATGAAGGGAATTTTAAAAAATTATATTGCAGCTGTGGTGAATATGGACATATTTTCCCTAGGTGCCCTAAGACCATTTAAAATGGTAATCCTCATGTATTTGTTTTATATATCTTTGGTTTCGATACTATATACTTTTCAATGATATAATCCTTATCTTCGTAGTATTGTATACTTTTTGACCAAAATCTCTTACCTATCTAGCAAAAAATGCCATGTTTCAATGAATTTGATAGGATTCTTTTTGGGAATTACATTGTTTCACATGAAAAAAATCATGTATTTCAAATAAGATATTTTTATAAAACCTTGCCTACTATTCATTGTGTTTGTACATAAGAAATACTTATGTGTATATAAAATTTACAAAGTATTTTGTAACATAAGGTCCTCCAGATTGCAAAATTAAAGATAATTGTATGCTCGAGTTTGTAAATATATGTTTGAATTTTGTATGCTTCGATGAATTGATTTAAATATTGAACCATTGCACATTCAGAACGAATAGTATCATTCAAAGATGGTTGGTGCTCTTTGTAAAGAAACTTTTTATCGTAAATTGAGTTTATGTTGTAATACACGGGTATATGACTAGTGTAAGCTCAAATGGCAGAAGATGGAACAAGCTTAATGGCATACTCCCTCCATTATGTAATATAAGTTTTTATTATTTAGAAATATGTTTTAATACAAGTTCATTGTGAAGATCAAATATATAGTTATTGCGATATTTATATTATATACCCCTCTTTTAATTACTGATAAAATAGATAATTAGTTGTAGTACGTCATTTAATATGGTTATGTATGGTTCAATGGTGTCAACTTTTTTTAGATTTGTTATCATTAAGTATTATGAAATTTGGACTTATACTGTAGGATGGAGCAAGTATATACTAAAGCGCTTAGTCGGTGCATCACACTGTTCTCGAGTCCTATATGAACACGTTGAACTCTTGCACCTTTTGTTATACTAGGTAAAAAGCCTTATAAATTCGATAGCATCGCTCGGAAAAATAAACTTTTTATTTTCGCAAAACCACCAACCGGTCAAAAATAGTCCGGAAAAGGAAAAAATTATCGAGATGACAACATTCTTTTGTCGAGCCTAATACTCTCGTGTTCACTAAGTTGATACAAACCTTGATGAATCCGTGTTTTTGGTGGCAAAACATTGTTTTCGTTTTTTGTCAAAACATTTTTTTCGGTTTTTTGTTCGCGTTTGTTAAAAAAATGGGTCGTTAGGACCCACCGCGAATCCATGAGACGAAAACATTGTTTAGCAAAAATATTTTTCCGGTTTTTTGTTCGTTTGCTAAAAAAATGAGTCGTTAGGACCACCGTCGAATCCACGTGTCACTATAAATCTGCGGATGAATCTACATTTTTTAAAAAACCACGGTTACAATCCGTTGGCAAATACATAAGTTGCTATAAAACTTGATGAATCTGCGTTTTTGTGGAAAACATTTTTTGGTTTTTGGGTGGCGAAAAATTGTTTCGTTTTTTCTTAAAACATTTTTTAGAAAACGGAGAAAGGACTGAACGTAAGCGAGGACCGGATGTTATTTTTGGACTGTTAGCTATCTGAAAAATTAGGAAAGGGCTTGTTCGCGATTTGAAACTAACGGGAGGCTTTTAGTAAAAATACGAACCGAGGACCCAAAGCGAAGTGAGAAAAATATCTTTGTCTCTTAGGAAATTGCAGGACCTATCCGTAATTTGAGAAATGGAAAGGCTTTTTGCAAAAGTGCAAGGTGACATGGCCATCTGCTTGCTCTCAATTCTTGCACATATAGGTATGTTAATGATTGTTAAATTGGCAATAGGATTGCATGCCATTGGCCATTGCTTCCATTAGCAAATTACAGAATTCACTTTTGTATATGTTGGACTTTCTCAGGTTCGGCCTTCATATCGTGCAGGAGAGCTCTTTGTCCAAAACTCAGGGCCTATTTGGTAGAGCTCCATATCCTAGCTTCACGTGAGATCTGAAACTTATAGGCTAAAATAAAGTGAATTAAATTTATATTTTTGGCCTAAAATATAAACAAGATGGTCCATCTAAACACTCTTAATGTACTCACAGTTCCAACTCCGTGGATTTCGTGGAGCTGAGACCCAGCTCCACCAAATCCACAGATCTAATGGAGCTGGAGCCCTACCAAACACATCCTTAGACGTAAACAAGCCAAGCTTGCATCTACTGCATCCTAATCTGATAATTTCCAACCGATACTATTCTTTGATCAGAGTTTTGCATGGAAAATTGTATGTTGAGGCCTGCAGAAAGGAGGGTGGCATAATCACCCATCAAAGTTACTAGGTAGATAAGCGCGCTACGCTGCGCCGGTTGAATTTTGATAGTATGCGCTTGAAAAAATAAAGTTTTAGGACCCGTATGCGAATATACAAAACTACAGGGTTCTTTCTATAATACATGTTCACAAAACCACCCACCGGTGGAAAATTGTCTAGAGGAAAAAGGGCGTAAAATTATTAGAGATGACAACCTTCTTTTGTCGAGCCTAATACTCTACGCGTTCACCTAGTAATAATACATGTTTACAAAAATATCAGAGATCGAGATGGGAAATCGATTTGGGGAAAAAGTGTAGAGATAGAGCTGCATACATATCTCTGACGATGAAAATATTTTTTCTGGGAAAAACGGAGAACCCAACCGCGAATACAAAAACTACGGTTTTTTTTTGAAACGGGAAAATAAAGGCGAATGATTCGTACGCGAATATACGAAACGATATGGCCCTTTTTGCAAAACCACCGATCGAAGGGACTGGATGTAATTTTGTATTTTTGCAAAACCACCCACCGGACAAAAATAGTCTAGAGGAAAAAGGGTGAAAAATTATTAGAGATGAGAACTTTCTTTTGCCGAGCCTAATACTCTACGTGTTCACCGAGTAATAATACATGTTCGCAAAACCACCAACCGGTGAAAAATAATCTAGAGGAAAAAGGGCGAAAATTATTAGAGACGACAACCTCCTTTTGTCGAGCCTAATACTCTACGCGTTCACCGAGTAATAATACATGTTTAAAAAAATAGCAGAGATCGAGATGGAAAATCGAGCTGGGGAAAAAGTCTAGAGATAGAGCTACACACATATTTCTGGTGACGAAAACATTTTTTCGAGAAAAACGGAGAACCCAATCATGAATACAAAAACTACGAATTTTTTTTAGAAACGGGAAAATAAAGGCGAATAACTCGTACGTGAATATACGAAACGATAGGGTCCTTTTTGCAAAACCACCGATCGAAGGGTCTAGATGTAATTTTTTATTTTCGCAAAACCACCCACTGGTCAAAAATAGTCTAGATGAAAAAGGGCAAAAAATTATTAGAGACGACAACCTTCTTTTGTCGAGCCTAACACTCTACGCGTTCACCGAGTAATAATACATGTTTAAAAAAATATCAGAGATTGAGGTGGAAAATCGAGCTGACGAAAAAGTCTAGAGATAGAGCTGCACACATATCTCCGGTAAAAATGGAGAAAGGACCTAAATGTAAGGAGTAAGGGCCTGTTTGTTACGTTTTTGGACCTGTCCGCTATCTTGAAAAATTAGAAAAGGGCTTGTTCGCGATTGAACTTAACGGGAGGTTTTTTCCGTAAAACGGCGCGCCAGGGATCCAAACGCGATGAAGGGAAAAAATCTTCCCCTCACAAAAAATCGCGAAGGACCTATTCGTAATCTACAGGGACCTATCCGTAATTCAAAGAAACGGAGGGGCTATTTCGTGAATGTGGCTAGGTTGACAGGTGGATGCTCTCTCCTTGCGGCAATTCTTCCCCACGTAATAGATGTATTAGGCTGAGTTTGCGCGTGTTGTCGCGCCGCGACGAAAAAGGTATAAACGCGATTTCCAATTCAGCTATAAACCCTCGACGAATTTGTGTTTTCTAAGAAAGCCGTTTTTCGTTTTTTAGAAAACCGTGTGAAAAAATCGATGAAAGGATCTAAACGCGATTTCCAATTTAGCTATAAACCGCGTGTAGGGACCTAAACGGAATTTCGAAATTTATCGGGTCTATCTTTCTAAAAAAACGGAGAAAGAATCAGACGTAAGGAGCAAGGACCTGTTTGTTACGTTTTTGGACCTGTTCGCTATCCTGAAAATTAGAAAAGGGCTTGCTCGCAATTCGAATATAACGGGAGGTGTTTTCTGCAAAACAGCACGCGAGGGACCCAAACGCGATTCAAAAAAAATATCTTTCCCTCACAAAAAATCGTGAAGGATCTATTTGTAATTTACAGGGACCAATCCGTAATTTAAAGAAGCGGAGGGGCTTTTTCGCAAAAACGGCAAGCTGCCACCTGAGGGCCTTGATCGCTCGGCATTCCCAGCGCATATTATATAGGGTATATTATATGCCATTGGCACTTATGAATTATCATTGCTTAGGCATTTAACTTTCGGACAGATAGGCTGAGGTCGCCGAAATTTGGATTTATTTGCTTAGACAGATAGGGTGTACGAGAATCTGATTAATAATGAGAACCGATTGCTTCACTTCTTGCTATTGTCTGTAATGCTTCTTTTGTAATTTACAATGCTACTATATTGGTATTTGGTTTGTTTGTGAAAATTGCGACGTGCTTTGGCTGACGATGATGACTTAATGGAGACTGTAGTTCCTTCAAAGTCAGCCATTACTCCTTACGTACCCATAAACGCGATTAGTCCGTGGAACCCATTTTTTCAGGTGCTTGATCTTATATGCCATGTGTAAGCCTTGCGAATTGCGATCGAAGATGCTTTTGCACTGGCCACGGGCTTAGACGTTGGAGCCACGAGCTGTAGACTTTTGAAAGAGGGCTCTTGTTATATTTGTTTTGCCAGCTTATCACAACGGGGTGGTGGCGCAGTTGGCTAGCGCGTAGGTCTCATAGCTAAACGTGAGTTATCCTGAGGTCGAGAGTTCGAGCCTCTCTCACCCCAATATAACGACCTAGTAATGATGAAATGCTCTTGTGACACATGGGTCGTCACATTTCCGTCTGTTGGTCGGATGATTCGAGCTAATCTGAACCTGGTCATTTATTTTTGGCGTGCTTTTGAGACGCTCTGCTTATGCTCATGAGTCTTTGGGATCCATTTCAGAGCTGCGCGTCTAATCCGGACCGCTGATTTCCATTCTAATTAATGGACAGGATCTCACTGGTGTCGTGCCTCTTCCGAGTTCCAACCGCTAGTCCTCACGGTTCTAGATAGCCGCCACCGACATTAGGGCGGTGTAGCATGTGGCCCCATACTGATGCCTTTGTCGCCACTGTTGTACCTTCTTATCTCCATGCGCCTTCACCTCCTCCTCAGCCGCTCCCAAACCCTACCTCCTTTCCTCCGACGAAGCCTCACGTCCAACCCATCGCCTCTACCCCTCATTCCCAGGCAGGCGCCTATCCGCGAGCGCCTCCACCGCGCAGCTCGTCGCCGCACGACAGCGATCTATCTCTCCTTGGTTAAGTTCTTTTGTACTTATTGACGCGCGTCGTGCCCGTGTCGTGGCGGCGTTGGTATATCTGTGAGTTTGTTGTAACCGTGGAGTGGTGGTGGGGTTCGTTGCAGGGGTGAAGGAGGCGGTGGTGGGCTTCGTCACCGGACCCCGATAAGCAGAAGGAGAAGAAAAAATTGCGAAGCAATCTTGTCGGTGTTTGAAACCCTATAAAAATTTCCAACTAGAGAAAAAAAGCTCCTTGGATGGTTAGGCAAAACAAATCCAAGATTTATACTTTTCTAAAAATCTCTAACAAGAGGTGGGTGTTATTGATTACTCAATAGTGTTACAAGCTCGGCGTGACTCGGCTCAGAGCGCCTTGTGCCTGAGGTTGCCGAGGGCAGGCTGCGAGTGTAGTTCGGAGTGCTATGTTCGAGACCCCGCTCCAAGCCATGCTTCCTATATAGCAATGTTACGAGTGTGAAAAAATAAAAGGGCTATCTCGCTAATATACGTATTTCAGTTTTGTGACCTCATAGCAAAACACGGACAGTCCATTCTTCTAAAAAAGGTGAAAACAAGTAGAGAGAATTTGGAATGTCCCCGTTTGTTCGGTCATCTAGTTTTGGAAACTATAAGGTTATGATTTAACGTGTCTTTGGTGAAACTTTGGACAAAGTCATGATCAGAAATGCTACTACCATCGTTCATTTCATGCAGACCTTCAGTCCTCGCTTCGAGAATAGTGAATCGAGCGTCCTTGTGGGGACTGGGTCAAGCCATTCTCAAGTCTTGCTTGGGACACTAACCGTAGAGTGGTGGTGGGGTTCGGTTTAGTCGGAGACCTTGGGCCTCTGGCGGGGCTTCTTCTCGAAGCCTTGGCGCGGAGGTAGCCAGATAAGAAGGAGGCAGAAGAACTTTTCTGGGCGCTAGGGATACCTATGTCTTGGGTACCCGTCAAATCTAACAACAAAAATCCCTATAAAAAATTTCCAACAAAAAAAAAAGCAATATAACAACAAACAAATTATACTTTTCTAAAAATCTCTAACTAGAGAGAAAAAATTGCGAAGCTCCAATAGGCACGGAGGCGTGACATGACCAAGTGCGGAGGTGGGGCCGATGGCATAGACCAAGCAGACCGATAATAACAATGTCGAGTTGATATAGTACGAGTAATATAGTATTTCTTTTGTTCATAGCAAAACACGCACACTTGTCCTAAAAAAGGTGAAAACAAGTAGAGAGAATTTGGAATGTCCCAGGTCGCTTTTATAGTTTTGGAAATAACAGGTTATTTTAGTGTCTGGAAACTTTGGACCAAGTCAAAGAAATGCTACTATTCTGTTCATTTCGCAGAATGTCCTACGAGAATAGTGATTGCCTTCTTCTGGGTCAAGCCAAGATCACTTGGAGATCAAGTTTTCTTTTAAACGTATTTTCCCTTCACAATAAGTGGGTCCTGTCGATGTCCAAGATCTTAGATCTTTTAATCGAGTTTACATAAATTTTATTATGTATAAGCACCTGAATATTGAAATGAACACGATAGAAATAACATAAGTGCTTTTTTATTAGCCAAACGGCTATGACATAAAGTTTGGGTTATAAGATAATCTATGCTATTATAGAGAATGCGAGATTGTGAATATCTGATGCCAGATGATCCTTAATTATCCGATTGTCCTCCTATTTATCTTTGATAAAGGAGCGGCAGTTAAGTTCTGGAAAGATGCATTGTAACCGGGATATGCTTTTTTCGCTAACCGGTGTCTTCTCACCAAAGAACGCATTGTCTTGTAATAACTTCCAGGTAGTTGTGTGTTTATGTCAGATAACTGTCCGCACACAGAGTTACGCGGGAAAAACTGCTTGGCCCCGACCAGTTGGTTGGTTGACGTGGTAACTAAATTGGTTGAAGACCTGGCCGTTCAAATAGAGATGGTTTTTATCGGACGCGTTATGAGTCTAGACTTAGCAGGTCCTATTTGTCGATGTTTAGTCTCAATTTTATAAAGAAATAAGTACCAATATAGAGAGTGGGTTTTAATCCTCGTCTGGTCCACATAATCCTCGTCATGGTTCAATGGCATCAACTCTTTTTGGATTTTTTTTATCTGTATGTATGATGAAATTTGGACTTATATTGTTGAATTCCCGAGTCCTATATGAACATGCTGAATTCTTGCACCTTTTGTCTGACTAGCGGGTTTCCTGTTCAATTGCCGTGCGGAAAATGATTCGCACATTTCCTTTTTTAGAGAGAGAGAGAGAGAGGCCACATGTCCGTTTGTTATGCCGCGTGCGGCGTTGCAACACTGTTCACACGTTCCTGAGTCGGTTTCGATTTTTTTCCTTCTAACGATTCCCGAGCAGTGGCCCGCTGGCTGACTGGGCCCCAACCGCTTACCGCCATAGTGAAACCGCCTCCATTTCGAATTCGTCAAACCATCCACGAATAAAGGCGTCAGCCGTCACCCATTGCCCCCTCGAAACCAAACCGACTTGCTTTTGCCCCGTGCCACCGCCTACACGCCTCTAGTGTCGTGGCCGGGGAGACGGCCGGGGGAGGGGGCCGGCCAGGCCATGGCGAGCGAGAGCCAGCTTAGGACGTGGGTCTCCGACCGCCTGATGGCTTTCCTCGGCTACTCCGGGGGCGTCGTGGTGCAGTTCGTGGTCCGCCTCGCGCGGGACTGCGCATCGGCGGGGGACCTCGCGGGGCGGCTCGTCGACCTCGGCGGGTTCCCATCCTCCGCCGACACCGTCGCGTTCGCGGAGGACGTGTACGGGAGGCTGACCCTCAGGGGCGCTGCCCCCGGCGCCAGGGTCAGCCAGTACCAGAAGCAGGTGCAGGAGGCGGCGGCCTTGGCCAAGAAGCAGAGCAGCTTCAAGTTGCTCGCCGACGACAACGCGGGCCACACCGCGTCGTCGTCAAACAGTGACAGGAAGCGTTTCAGGAGGAAGGCCGCGAGTCAATGCGACGAAGACGGCGACGAGGCAGCCACCGTAATGAACGATTCCGGACGGAACGTGAGACGGCAGAGTAGCCCGGAGGAGGACGGCGGCGATTCTCGTGAGGAAGAAGAAATGGATAGGGATCAGATCGAGAAAGCGCAGCTCGAACGGAACATCCTGGAGCGCGACGCGGCGAATACAAGGAAATTGATGGATCGGAAGCCAACCAAGCGAGAACAAGACAAGCTCGCTCGACGGTCCGAAGCAATGGACAGGGACTACACCTCGGAGCTCAGGAGGTCCTCGCGGCACGCGTACCTGCGGAAGCGGAAGGAGAAGAAGATTGTGGAGATGGGTGACGAGATACTCGACCACGAGTACATCTTCCACGGGGTCAAGCTGACGGCCGCCGAGGAGAGGGAGTTCACGCGCAAGAAGGAAATGTACGGTCTTGTCAACAATCGCATCAAGAAGGACGACGATGCCAGTGAGTACTACAGGATACCCGACGCCTACGACGATGCCGCGAACGTCGATCAGGAGAAGAGGTTCTCGGTAGCTAGACGACGGTTTGAAGAGTCGGAGACGACGGACACCAAGACGAACAATTTCTGGGACCAGGAGGCGTGGGAAAAGCAGCAGATCAGGAAATCTAGACTGCAGTTCGGATCAAAGGATCGCGGCCGCGTCAGCGACGGCTATGAGTTCGTGTTCGACGATGGCATCGACTTCGTCAAGTCGACGGTGCTGGCAGGCACCGAGGCGGCCGACTTGGCCGTGGACGTTGATGCGAAGGTCGCATTGCAAAGGAAGCTCCAAAACGAGATGAAGACTCTCCCGGTCTACAAGTTCAAGGACGATCTGCTCAAGGCCATTGAGGAGTCCCAGGTCATGATCATAGTCGGAGAGACCGGCTCCGGCAAGACGACGCAGATACCTCAGTACCTCCACGAGGTCGGGTACACGGCGAAGGGGAGGATCGCGTGCACGCAGCCCCGCCGCGTGGCGGCGATGACCGTGGCCGCGAGGGTGGCGAAGGAGATGGGCGTCAAGCTCGGGCACGAGGTCGGGTACTCCATCAGGTTCGAGGACTGCACCTCGGAGAAGACGGTGATCAAATACATGACCGACGGGATGCTCCTCAGGGAGTTCCTCGGCGAGCCGGACCTGGCCAGCTACAGCGTTGTCATCGTGGACGAGGCGCACGAGCGGACGCTCTCCACGGACATCCTGTTCGGCCTCGTCAAGGACATCGCCCGCTTCCGGCCGGACCTGAAGCTGCTCATCTCCAGCGCGACGCTCAACGCCAAGAAGTTCAGCGACTTCTTCGACGCGGCCCCCATCGTCAAGATCCCCGGGCGGCGGTACAAGGTCGACATCCACTACACCAAGGCGCCGGAGGCGGATTACGTCGACGCGGCCGTCGTCACGATCCTGCAGCTGCACGTCACGCAGCCCGCCGGCGACATCCTGCTGTTCCTCACGGGGCAGGAGGAGATCGAGACGGTGGATGAGATCCTGAAGCAAAGGATGAAGGGACTTGGCGACAAGATGGCGGAGCTGGTGATCTTGCCAATCTACGGGAACCTGCCCACCGAGCTCCAGGCCAAGATATTCGAGCCGGCGCCGCCTGGCGCGCGCAAGGTGGTGCTGGCCACCAACATCGCCGAGACGTCGCTGACAATCGACGGGATCAAGTACGTGATCGACCCGGGGTTCTGCAAGATCAAGTCGTACAACCCGCGCACGGGGATGGAGTCGCTGCTCGTGGCTGCCATCTCCAAGGCGTCGGCGGACCAGCGGGCCGGCAGGTCGGGGCGCACGGGGCCGGGCAAGTGCTTCCGCCTCTACACGGAGTACAACTTCAGGAAGGACCTGGAGGACGACACGGTCCCTGAGATCCAGCGGAGCAACCTCGTCAACGTCGTGCTCCGGCTCAAGGCGCTCGGGATCAACGACCTGGTGAGCTTCGACTTCATGGACCCTCCCGCGTCGGAGTCGCTGCTCAAGGCGCTCGAGGAGCTCTTCGCCCTCGGCGCGCTCAACAGCCGCGGAGAGCTCACCAAGACCGGGAGGAGGATGGCGGAGCTCCCCTTGGACCCTATGCTCTCCAAGGCGATCGTCGCGTCAGAGAAGTACAGGTGCTCCGAGGAGGTGCTCACCATCGCGTCCATGCTGTCGGCCGGGAACGCCGTCTTCTACCGGCCCAAGGACAAGCAGGTGCACGCCAACACAGCGCGGCGGGGCTTCCACGCGGGCAACGTCGGCGACCACATCGCGCTGCTCAACGTGTACAACGCGTGGAAGGAGTCCGCGTACTCGCCGCAGTGGTGCCGCGAGAACTTCGTACAGTCGCGCACCATGAGGCGCGCGCGTGATGTGCGGGACCAGCTGGAGGCGCTCCTGGAGCGGGTGGAGATCGCGCCCTGCTCCAATGCCGGCGACCTCGACGCGATCAGGAAGGCGGTCGTGGCAGGGTACTTCCGCCACGCCGCGCGGCTGCAGAGGGACGGTTCGTACCGCGCCGTCAAGAGCCGGCAGACGGTCTACGTGCACCCGAGCTCCGGGATGGCGCAGGTGCTCCCCACATGGGTGGTGTACCACGAGCTGGTGCAGACAACCAAGGAGTACATGCGGCAGGTGACGGAGCTCGAGCCGGAGTGGCTGGTGGAGATCGCGCCGCACTACTACCAGCGCAAGGACATCGACGAGCCGGAGCAGAAGAAGAAGATAACCAAGCGGCAAGGGCGGAGGACGACCGAAGAATTAGATACTGAGTAAATTTTGGCATGGAATCGAAACTTGTACATCGTTGTAGACTTGTAGTAACCAATTAACATTTTTTTCGAAGGATGACCAAGTAACTTGCTTCGCTTCGTTTTAGTCGCTTAGCTCCTAAATTATTTTTTGTCGTCAGGACAAAACTTCGATCACTAGTATTTATTTTAATACAATCGTATGAACTGCGAAGTATTATGTATGTATGTATATTTTTTTCATGTTAAATCTACTGATATAGTGTCAACTACTTGTATTCGGGAAGAGTGGGAGTAGCAGAAAGAAGTGAATTTGCGTTGGATTAGGAAGAACGATATGGTTTGAGTGCGGATTAGGAAGAACGATGTGGTTTGAATCCTAATTAGATGCAGGCGATCGAAGGGCTAGAAATCTTCCGTGTACACAAAGGTGGATGTAGGAAAGACTACAACCTCTTTTGGTTTGATTTGATGTAGGTAAGATACATGTATCTATGATCTATATCGTAACTTCTAACAAGGTTTCATCTTCCTATCATCGTCAGACAATCAAGACGACATTACAAATGAAATATTCTGGGAGCTAGTTTATCCTTGGCATACCTCGAGCACTATGGCAAATAGCGGAGGTGACCGAGTCCAACAGAAATACAGAATTATGATTAGTAAGCCTACATGGTTAGCTCTATGACTCTACCCTTGGTATAAGTTTTACAACATGCCATTGTTTCTACTCATGCAAGCATTGGGAATTCTTGAATCAGGCATCATGGGATCTTAGGTTCTCAGTTTCACTCAATGTTAAAAAATAGAAGAAACTGTTGTGTCATTTATAACCACAGGATGTCACATTATAGCCAAGGATGTAATTTCACTCAATGTTTGTTGTATCCCATGTACTCAATTGGTTTGTGTCAAGTAAAGGGAAAGGTTGAATTACATCACATGCTAGCAGATGTAATCACCAAATTTTTATTAATAATAAAATTTTGAAATAATTTTGTAAAATAATAAGTTGAAATATTTTTTTTACAAAAATATGTCTTTGTCGCCATTTCAATTGGTGATAAAGCTTATCTTTCGCCAAATGAATTGGGTTCTGCTGCTGTTTCATTTGGCGACAGAAATCTTAGCCTTGTCGATCAAATAAATCTATGATAAAATAATTTATCAGCCAATTCAATTAGCGACATAGTCTTGTTCCATCGAGGCCCTAGCTTTATTGGCTTCGTCCCTTGCTTCATAGAATAGAGATCCAAGCTCAGCAGGTCCACCCTGACTTAAAAGATTAAATTTCATAAAACTACAAATTGCTTATACAAACTATAAAAACACATATTTTAGTTCCTATTTCATAAATTATATATTTTAGGAGAATTTATATTATAAAATTATAAATTTTAGAATTGATCGTTTCTTATAATATATCTGACAATGCGGGCTCACATAACAGCCTCGTGTGCTCTCATTTCCTATTCCACTTATGCATGAGGCTGTCATACGTACTTACGCTGTCAGACCTGTGACAAAAAACGATTAATTGTAAAATCTATAGTTATAGATACATGTTCTTCTAAAAGTACCTTCCTTCAAATGTCCATCGGTCCGGTTCGCATTCTACAGACAATCAAGGGAAAAAAAGGCTGGGCTCCTGTTAAAAAAGAACTCCACCTCTCAATTTTTTCACGGACGGTTCTGACAATATGAAAATCACTCCACTGCGAGCTACGGTTCTTGATGCTAAGACGGAGATTAATTAATTGCTGCCACATATGTTAGGTTGCAAAGGTTTATGAGCACCCTGATTTCGCAAGGCTGCTTGCGATGGAATAGAAAAATCACCCGAGCATTGCTCTTCTGCGGAAGTTACAGAAGAACAAAATTAAATGAAAGCGTACGACGCTTCAACTTCAGCATGAGATCGCTATAAACCGCATGTCGGACTTTTGAACCGGATTTGACCGAAAATTGATCAATAACCCTTAAGAAAGTTATCTCCTATAAAAATTTGTTGAAAATCCAAAATTTTGAGACTTATTTAAAAACTTCAAAAAAATTGTCAAATTTTTATAAAATTTTACGTGCTTTATCATGATATAAAAAATTTATGGTACCATCCTACATAAAAAATTTCAAAATAATTTAACTTCATTTGTTATCTTTAAAAAATCAAAAACAGAATGAACATAATTGGGACAGTAACCTTGTCAGAATTTTATAAATTTGCTCAAGTGTGATCATAATCCAAAATTTTATGAGAAATTAATAATTTCCTCAGTACCATTATAAAAAAATTCAAAAAATTTAAATATTTTTTGTTTGCTCAGTGAAATCTATATATGCATTGAACTTCATTTGTTATATTTCAAAAATCAAAAACAAAAAGAACATAAATGGTACAGTGCAATTATAAGAATTTTATAAATTCACTAGAGTATGATAATGATTCCAAATTTTTATGAGATCTTAAGCATTTCCTTAAAACCCTTTTGCAAAATTTTCAAAAAATTTAAACCTCCTTTGATTACTAAAGCAAATCTATTGATTGATCATCAGGCTTTATTTATTAGGACGTAGCACTGTCAGATTTTTTGGAACTTCTTAAAACATGATCATCATATGAAAATTTTATAGAAATATTAATGATAAATCAGGACCATCAAAATAAATTTTAAAATTTTCTAACATGGTTTGTATAATTTTTCATTTGGTTGAAATTTGTTGGTAAAGCTTTTATCTGGATAGTAGCACTATCCGAATTTTTAAAAATTAATAAAGATTTATTATCATCCGGAAATTTTATGGGAATATTAGTAATGAATCATAACCATGCAAAAAAATTTAAAATTTTCTAATGTGGTTTGTTTCATTTTTCATTCAGTTCAAACTTGCCGGTCAGCGTTTTATCATGACAGTAGCAATGTTTGAATTTTTAAAAATTTCTCAAATTTTATAATCATCTGAAATATTTATGGGAATATCATTGATGTGTCAGGAGACTCCAAAAAAATCAAAATTTTTCGACGTCGTTTGGGCTATTTTTCACTCGGTGCAATTTTGTTGTAATCTCAACCCTACCGGTTGAAAAAAAATCCGTATTTGAATTTTTGTTTTTGTGGTTTGTCCAAAATTTCCAAAATTTCTAAATTCCGCTAAGATTTCATTCTCTAACCACGTTCGAGATTTGAAGTGAAACAAGATTTCAATCCTTGTTTGCAGCCCTATGATGCTCTACGGGCGTGTATATATGTATGCCCATATGCTCAGTCTGAATAGCTTCTTTAATGTGTCAAATTTGGCATCAGAACTCGTAAGCACATAGCTGTAATAATCAATGAATCAATTCGCGTCATTAATTGCTCAAAGAAAGTAAATACGCGTCTGGACGAAGTAGGAGCCACCGAGCTAGGCACCGATCGTGTCTAAATAAATCGTACAAGCATCAAGATTCAGTATTGATGTCCGTTATGCAGATAGATCATACGCGACTAAGTAGAATCAACAATTTTTCCTGCCATACTAAATCAACATACAATTCATCGATGAGTAACGACTCGTGCATTTGAACATTTGGACGGTGAGCTTATGCAGTGCAAGGACAGACGCAAAAACAGGGACACATTGGTTCCTTAGAAGCTCGTTGGATCATGCACAAATCTCACTACACCGCTACATCCACCCAACACATACCCCAGGCCATGGTACAGCCCTGCACATTAAATTAAATACACAAGCAACGTGTGCATCGTTTGATAGAAAAATTCAAAGATGGCATGACGTTGCCGATATTGTACCGTACTATTGCCAGTGCCCATGTTGCTGCTGGTTGCGAGAACCGCCTTGTTGGGGATAATTCGGCCCTCGGCCTGGGCCAGACGGGCAATAAGGACCAGCTTGTGGATAATTTGGCCCGCCTCCTCCGCTTCCACCCCTTGGATCACCTGTTCCACCCATCCCACCACCAGGGTACGGGGGCAGCTCTCGACCCCGTTGAGGGTAAGGGCCGCTGCCATATCCGCCGCCGCCTTGCCCTCCACGGCTGTGGTATCCTCCACCTTGGTTCCCACCCTGTGGGTACCTATTTGGCCCTCGGGGCTTTGCATAGTGGCTTGGCCCAGCTGCCATTGTTGTATGGGGGTTATTCATAGGCTGGCCTTGCCTGATTTGAGGATGTGGCTGGCTTGTTTGCTGGATTGGAGGCAACCGGCCATGTGGTTGCGGATGCGACACTTTTTGCCGCTTTGCAGCCTCTTCTGCTTGCCGCTGCTGTTGACGTTTTTTCTTAGTTTGGAACTCATGCGATGACTCATACTTTGGCAAGCTGCATTAGCAAACATGAAATGGACAAATTTAATTCTAGGTGAAGTCAAATCGCAACATAATTAACTTTAAATAACTTAAGATCGCAAGCTGTAAGGGTATGAAAATAATAGCCGCGAGCATAACCTTTTAGGATCACATGGTAGCGGATCAGTCCAGAAATACTCTGCATCGAGTGCATCTTTTGCTGATATTCTCTGAACAGTGTAAAATCATGTGAAATTATGATTGAACAATGAAAAGCAATTAGAGTCGAGAAAATATGAAGGAATATGATCATTTTACATGTCAAAACGTACGGATGTAAGCAAACAGCAAAAAGGAGCAAAGGTACCTGCGATGGATCCAGTGTTAACATCTTCTCAAGCAGATCCAGAGCAAGCCAGTCCAAACTGCCGTCACACAAAGTGGTAAGCAAATACAATTCTTCCAGGCAAGCTTCAAGCAATATAATGAAAACAGAAGTATAATATACTTACTGCTTAAAAAACTCCTTAACACGTCTCTTCAACGGGCGGGGAGGCTTCAAATTATTATACCATGGCATTTTTGTGACACCCGGCCAGATCAACTCATCAGGTGTGCCACAAAGCTCAAATATTTTGTTCAGCTGCTCCGGCTGTGTAAAAAGGGAGAGAGCAACAATGGTTCATACTCGTAAGCATGAGAATCCAACTGAAACTCACCAACGTGCGCAAAATTAACTAAGTCAATTTATAAATTCAAGCTTGGAATGTGTACCAGTAATGAAAAATGATTCCAGAAATTAATTGAAAGAGTCTAAGGTGAGGGGCTACTAGGCTAAACATTTCCTTTGACCAACAAGAAGCAGAGTGATGAATTTCCTAGGATGACTTTAGCACAATAAGAAATTAACATTAACTCTTATCAGAAAATATAATGTTACGGAAAAGATAATTACCTATCCACAACCTTCGAATACATAATGTTCCAGAAGCCACAACATATTAATTAGAAATCAGAATACCTCCAGGCTGACTCAGATTATGACAGACTAGAAACAACCTTATCACAGGCATTATTAAGCTATTTAAGTTGGTAGCTGACAGCTTGGAAGAAACCATACCTCATTCTTTCCTGGCAGTATTGGCTTTCCATTGAGAAGCTCTGCAAAAATACAACCCACGGACCACATGTCAACTGCTGGCCCATATTTTGTGCTTCCCAGAAGCAACTCCGGAGGCCTGCAAATTATCAAGCCAACAAAAAAGTCAGCAAAATCCAAGTACAAGTTAAATAATATATACATTTTTGTATAAGAAACCAAAACCATGCAAAAATTGCAGATAGTTCTACCTGTACCACAGGGTGATCACACGGTTAGTGAGGTTTCCATTGTTATCGCTTGAAAATGATCTTGCCAGGCCAAAATCAGCCAGCTTCAAGTTACCATCATTGTCTATCAAGAGGTTAGATCCTGCAAGAGTATAACATGATGTAGGCATGCAGCAGTAAAAACAAACGAGAAACTATGTGATCCCCAAATATGCAACTAAATTGTTTGTCAGATACCTTTAATATCACGATGCAGAACTTGATTGATATGGCAATAGTGAAGGCCCATAAGGAGTTGCCTCATGTAGCACTAGTACATGAGAACATACCAAGCATGTTGCATCATTAGATCAAGAATAACGCCTTCTGGCAACCTAGAACCATCATATATATATGGATGGTTTTACCTTAATCTGCGGCACATTGAACCTCATCCCAGGCCTATCTGATAACCCAGTCAAGTCATGGTCCATGTACTCGAAGACCATGTAAATGCTCCCTTTGAACTTGTTACCATTGACTATCCAACAGCATCACAACAGATCAAACAACAATACTAACACAACAAACAAAAAAGAACATCAATATCACTATTAGAAGAAATCATACTTTGCTTCCCCTGCTCGTCTCTCTCTGGCCCTGCAAATTAATCCAATCCATTATCCCTCTGGATACAGACAGTTAGCAGTCGATGGTGTGTTCTAATTTGTGGTATTATTTTGTCAAACCTCGTGAGGTGACGATCTCCTTGAGCTGGATGACGTTCTGGTGGTACAGCTTCTTGAGGATTTTGATCTCGCGGATGGCCGTGATAGGGAACTGCACCGAATTCAAAACCGCTCAGAACGAACGCGTCACGAAAAGAAGAAAGACACATCACGGAAACAACACCAGGATACTTACGCCCTCACGCTCGTTGTCCATGCGGATCTTCTTGAGCGCGACGATCTCCTGCGTCTCCGTCTCCTTCGCCATGTACACTTGCCTAGAAACAACAAACAAAGGGGCGGAATTGGCCCGACGCACAGGCGTTTCGCCGGATTGAGAATTGGAATGTGGGGTTCGGTAGGTGCGTACCCGTATGTGCCTTCGCCGATCTGCTCGAGCTTCTCGAAGCAATCGACGCTGCGGGAGCCCCATGATGGCGACTCGCCGACGTTGAGCTGCCCCGGCGCCGCCACC
Organism: Guadua angustifolia; assembly: GCA_036346375.1. Lineage (NCBI taxonomy): Eukaryota > Viridiplantae > Streptophyta > Magnoliopsida > Poales > Poaceae > Guadua > Guadua angustifolia. The sequence goes on along the minus strand of CM070509.1, from coordinate 32,616,980 downwards.
GCCATGGCTTCCGTCGCTTTGCCTTTCTACGCGTTAGGGTTCGGAGAGGACGTCAGGAAGGTTCCGTTCGATTCGGGGTCTTGCGGGTGTGAAAAAAATAATTAAAGAAGGGAACGAAGCGGATGGCTCTGAAGTCGAATCGGAATATTTGTCGTCGCTTTTATTGGGTCCGTTGGATTCGGGGCTGCCGTGCGATGAGATTCGTGCATGTGGCCTTGTGCAGCAACCGATCAAAATAACTTTATCATGAATTCATGATGGACTCGAATACAAAAACGAACATTGCCGGACACAAACACGCACAGCTGCACAATTTCAATTTTATTCAAAGGCTCATCACAGATGAATTGTCGAGATGTTAAAATTAAAATTATGCAGGCAACTAGTCATTAATCATTTGTCAACCCTTTTTTGGTAAAGGATACACGGCACACTACACTGACACTACATGCACACACACAGGATGCTAGAAAACTGTGGCATACTTCGGTTGTAGCATCAAACCACACATCTGCTATGAAAAGTTAAACGTGCTAACCTTAAGTGTGACCAAAATTAACTACAACCAAGCAAACCCAAACACTTCTGTTTGTATCATTGGATCAGACCCTAACCAGTCTTGAGTCTTAACAATTGCCTCATAAGACCATGCATGAAACAGTTCAATTCCTGGAACCAATTTTATAACTTCTAACTGCTAAAGCATGAGTCATGACAAGTTGACAACACAGTTTGACTTAAGGTGCTGCATCTAAAAAGATAGTCACCAACTCCCTAAGTTCAAACATTACATTGAAAAAAAATCATATGCCGAAATACCAATATCAACAAACTTCCCCCACCGTAGAAGAATCTCAAATTCACGTAGCAGTTCATCGATTTCATAATGGGATGACCGCAACGCAAATTTGCCACGACATACAGGAGCATCCTGAGTTGTTCTGACCACAAGCGAGAAAAGAATATGAAAATTACACCCGAAACACAGGTTTCGCAGGTACTATCGGGATTGGATCAGAGAACAATGTCAGAAGCTCCATCTTTCTCACAAGAAGCTGGATCCTTAAGAGATAAAGAATCAGCTAACTTTTCCAATGCTCGACGCATCAGATCTGCAGACATCGCCACGACAAAGTGGACAAACCCTAGAAAGACAAGACATTAATATTAGCAGAAAAATAAAGTGGTAGTGTACACTATGAAATACTAACTGATATGTACATTATGATATTAATAGGTTTACATACTACATGAAGCCCATTTAAAAAAAACTCAGGAAGAACAAAGTTATTACAAGAAACTTGCACCAGTTAAGTATTAGGTTCAGTAACCAAGATTTTTTCAGTAAAGATATCAAAATCTGAATATTTAAGCTATGTCCCTTAAAATTGAGGACCATTAGAGATCAGGAATAATTTCAAAGGCATGTCTTACTGCAGAGTAGTGCTTCTATGCATCACCCTCTCAATACAAGTTGCACAAATCTTGAAGAAAGTAAAGGAGCAAATAATCACCATCTACCTTTCATTCATACTTTAATATTTGTGAAACTTTTAAATAATGATGCATAGAAGCACCTCTTAATAAAGGAAAAGTATTGAATTAATAAGCTGAAATGAAAATTTAAACAGCACAAATATAAGTATCTGAAGTCCCAAGCATCTTGTTTATTTTTTTTCTAAAAGATGAAAATATCATCATATTTAAGCTCACCAGTTGCTAGTGTTTGAAACATTTTGAAGAGAGCCTTAAATCACACAACGGTCAGGTGAAAACATTTTTAACAAAAAAGACAAAAAAAAAAGAAAGAGTAATGGCTTGTGAGTTGTGAGTATACCACACAATGCCTAACCCAGTAAGTCCAGTCTGGGCACAGCACAAAGATGGCATTTAGCACTAATGCATCTCTGCTATCTATTCATACTAGTAATGAATTCCAAATGTACCCATCCAAGAACAGTGCAGCTTGGTTTATGAATGAAACCTTTTAGTTTGTACCAAAATTTGTTTAAGTTACGAAGCATGTAGTTTTTTCATTACATAATATCAAATTATAATGTTATGTTAACCACAGCATGTTGAATTTGAAGTTTCATTCTTTTTCTTGATGTGAATTAGAAAGTTTAATTAAGCATACCTGTGAATCTCTTTCAGCCATTTATCTACACATGTTAGATGAAATTCATGATTGCATGGAAGTATACGAACACAGTCACCCTCTTCATATTCAACAAGGCAAATATAGCATCTGCATAGCGGGGGGAAAAAGATAAGAATTTTCAACATAATACATGGCTATTTAGACGTATTCATGAAATAGCTACCAACAATAAAGCAAAACAAGAAGGATAGCGGACAAGTACCCAGACAGATAACGCTAAGCATTCCGCTGTTGTAAAATGTACAGGAGCAAGACAGGTGGAAACGAACCAGCAGCTTAAATGGCAACTGTACACACCGCATGCACAATAGAGGGAATAGCAGCTGTGCTATCTTGCAAGGACCGGTGTCCATGGCACACTTCCTATACATTCTGCTTAGTATTTGGATAACCTGCCTTTCAATTACAAAGGCACAGACATGCCTTTCCACTCCTAAAAACTAGTTTGACTGGGGCTTGAATGGTAGATTGGTGTGTATAAGAAAATTAGTGTCTTGTGAGAAATTATAAACACAGCAAATCCCCCATGCCTTTATCCAAGCAGTTGATTTGTGATCAAATGGCTCAGCTAAGTGTGTGCATTTGCAGCTCAAAGGCAGTGGATCTAAATCCTTCTGGATACTAGCCTCTGCTTCACTTGAAGTCCTTATGATTGAGTTTTATACACTGAATTTTGTGGGCAAATAATAATGGCTATAAAGAACAGAACATGGGTATTGAGATTTCAGGTATTAACTTCTCGTCATGTGCATGGACGTTATGTTGTTGAGTAGGACTAAAAATGCATGAATGAACACTATTTACAGAACAGTAACACATATAACATAAGAAGCTTAAAGTCCAAATAATTAAGAAACTATATGTAACTGAATTTCTAAACAAGCTTAATGGCTTACTGCGCAGCCTCCTCAGTTTGGTGTTTTAATTGCTTCCTGTACACTTTTACAGGAAGACATTCAACGATCTCCTTCGGAGCAGGAACAGATCCAATGGAAGAAAATGATGGCCTTGAGGATAATGCAGCAGACTGTTGGTGGATTTCATCCAGAACCTATGAGAGGCAGAACCATATGGATGAAAGTTGGTTTTCTCGAGTCAAGGAAAACAGCAATGACTAAAAATACTGCACCACATACCTCAAAAAGTGCTTCTGCTAGCATAACAATTCTCGATATGCTAGCCCTTGTGCTGGTTTCTTCATCAGAATTACCTGGTTGACTGCTTGTTCTGCAGTTGCAATTTCCTGTTCTATGCTGACCAGACAGTATGCATGATCTCTCATGACCTGATAAATTTTCAAACCTGCTGCCCAATCTTTGGAGAGCACGGACCTGTGCAGAAAGCAAACGGTATAAATATGTGCAGGTAAATAAGAAAGGCTCAAAATAATTGGATTCCAGAGCACCTGAGATCGTATCCTTCTCCTCCTCTCAAGGAAAGCTGATCTGCGCTCCAGTAGATCCCGATTACTGGCCTCTCTTAGAGTTGCAGAGCCAGAATTGTACATGCTGTTAATTGAAGGATTTGATTGCAGTTCGGAACTTCTGTCTGAATTAGTCCTTTGCATCATTGCTGAATCTTGCCTAGCATTAACATTTCCTGATGGCCACACTGTCCTATCATAAAGATGTGAAGGGATGAGTAAACCATCTGAGAATGGAGTCCTCCTGAGAACTCTGTCACGAAGCCGTCCAACACTTAGCGTTCGGCTGAAACGAACACTTCCTTCAAAAGGTTCCTGGGATCCCATCCTTCTGTAGGAATACCTCAAATTAGCATCTTCAGATTCTAGCAAATTTCTCCTAGCCTGATGAGCCGCTCTAGCTTGTGCTGTGACGCTATCTCTAAGCATATCCAGAGTTGAATCAATCCCGGCAGTCGATGCACCACCTGGTTGGGAGATATGTGCATCAGAAGAATTCTCCACATTTCCATGGCCTCCAACAGCATTAGCTGAAGTGGAGAGGCCAGAGGACAGAATGGAGCAGGCTACTGATGATCCCAAGCTGACAGCTCTACTCAACCCAAAGTTGACACCAAAACGCGGCCGCGACCTGTCAGAATGATTTGGCGATGGGTTGGCCCGGGCTGTGGTGCTGGTGGCAGTGGCATTCTGCAAATCATCATCTTGTTCTCCGTCGCTATCTGGCGCCGTTGTCCCTTCACCTGGATGAGATTCAGGAATCACGGGAGCATCTTCATTTGATTTGTCAGTGTGAGCTAGTGAAGGCACGCTTGCAGTCTCCCCACCCTTGCCAGACTGCAATCAATCAAATGTAACATTCGATTACAAAGAGAGGATATAACTCTTGCAACTGCATATCTCTTACATTTAACACATTTACAAAGTAATCATTCACCGAATCATGTACTAGTTTAAATCAGTAAACTCCCACCTCTCGTTCTGCAGAAATACCAGCAGGAGAATGGGAGAATTCCAAACTCCCGAAGCAAGACTCGGCAATATTGAAAAAAAAAAACAAACAAACAATCGATCAACAAACACGAGATCTGCCACTTCCCGTTTATGGAAACCCCCATTCCCTCACCCGCTTCACCTACTCATCACATCACATTCACAGAAACGCACGGGAACGATGCGGCAGTTCGGTTACCTCAACCTGCGGCGGCGGCGGCGCAGAGGAAGCGTCGCACGGCGTCGTGAAGCCCCGCAAGCAGGAGGAGCTCGGCAGCGGCAGCAGGGTCCTCCCCCTCCGCCCCTTCCCCTTCCCATTCCCCTTCTTCGCCTCGCCGCCGCCTGACGACGACGCCGAGGCCCCCTTGCTGCTCCCAGATCCCATCTCGCACCAACACCCCGCACCGTGCTTACAGATCCGCGGATCGGTCCAAGCCCAGCACCATCTCGACCGCCATTGTTTGGATTTCACGCCTCGCTCCCGCGTGGACACATCGATGGACGTGAAAGCGTGCTAGCTCCTACTGCCGCTGCTAGCCTAGCAAGGCTTGGTAGAGAGAGAGAGACGGTTTGGTGAAATTACTGCCTCTCCTGATCTCCTCGCTTTAATTGCTTCGCTACTTGGCTCCTCGATTTGATTTGATTTGATTGGAGGATGGATGGTTACTCCTGCTCAGGGATCAATAATAGTAGCGTCTTCTACTGCCTGCATCGTGGAGTTCAGCCTACGATGAGTGTGCAATGATGCAGCCCCCTCGGTCTCCGCGACCACTCTTCACTTCTCTGCTTTAAAGAAAATCCAATTTTTTTTTTCTTAAATGCAGATGGTGTACTCGGTGCAGCTAGTGGAGTATTGTCAAACGTAATCAACAATTTTGATTTAAAAAGAATCGTTTTATCCCTTATTATTGTCCAGGATCTCGACGATTGTAGTACTTTCTAAAAAGAATGTCTTTCTGATGTACCACGGTCTTTTAATCGTAAATTGACCATTGCTTTTTAATATAGTTATATCATCTACTAAAATTATACTCTCTTCAATCATACATGAATAGTTGTCGTTTTTTTGTATAGATGTAGTCAAACTTTCAAAACTTTAATAGACAAGTCGATATTTAAAACGTCAACTATTTATAACCAGAGAAAGTAATATTATAAAAATACTTTTCGAGATGAAGCTATAATATAATTTTTATGTATATAATTTAAATATTTAATTAGAAATAGTATTGAAAACGGAACTTCTTAAAATTTGACGGGGCAAACGATGTATACTTGAGGGTATTTCCAATTAATCATTTCTTTGATCGTTTCTTAGAGGAGAGATAGTGTATTAATTGATGTTTAGAAACAATGGCTCTCAATGCATAGTTTCTACCTACTGTTTCTAATATTAATTACCATGCAGTTTTCTTAGAGGAGATATAGTGTATTAATTGATGTTTAGAAACGATGAGGAGAGCACAATGCAGTTTTTTTATGGTTTCTTAGCCAAAGTATTTAATGAAGAAACCACTTCTAGTTTAAAAAACTCTAACCTTCTCTCTCTGCATTAATTCATTGCCACCTAAACTTTTTATCCTACATGGCATGCTAAGAAACCATCTAAGAGCAAGGCTAATAATATAGCCAACTGCGAGCTTTATGTTATTGACATATCATCTATAGTCAATCTAATAGCCCACTCATATAATAGTTGGTTATACATACACACTGAGCATTAATATCTGACCCACCTTTCATCTTCTCATTCTCTCACCAATCTTTTTGGAGCTCGTCTTCTGTTAAATTTATTAGTCTGCGGTAAACTTCTCTCCCCTCCTCTCTCCTCCAACTCAACTCAAATTTGACGTGGCGACTTCTATAGCCCGCTTACGTAACCTTATTATATTTGCTCTAAGAAACAGTATTGTAAATGCCCTGAGGGTACTTTTTTGCAGCATGCGGTTAAAAAAGAGCCCTGTAGGTGATGTGAGCCGAGGAGAGGATAACGAACCGATGCAGGCAGCGGTGAGCCGGATGGGCCACCGGCGCCACACAAAATCCAGCGGAGCAGTCAGCCGCAGAGAGGGGGGCAGCGGGCTGTAGCAGCGTGCCGATCAAAAAATGCCGCAGCTTGTCAGCATGTGTAGGCACGAGACGACGAGACCGAGCCCAGGACCGCGCGCGGACATCGCGGCCATCCATTTGCGTCGCCACGTTCCCGCCGCCCGCGCACGCCACCACCAGCCGGCCGCGCTCCTGATTCGAGCGGCCAGCGCGGCATGCCCCTGTCCGCTCCCCTTCGGCGGATGGCTGGATCCGATCCGCACACCGGTTTTGATTTCGAATTCTAGCGCGTCGTCCGCTTCGTTAGGCGCTGTGGCGCTGTACGGACTGTGGCTAGTGCGTTGCTTTGAACGAACCTGCTGGTGCCGTGCTGTCTGACAGACAGCACAACGGCTAGTCTGTTTGATAGCCAGGGATTTCTTTATGGTGACGGTCGGGTTTTCAAATAGCTGAACAAAACGAATGGCTGTCACTGTGAGCCTGCGAGCAGAGATCAGCTCGTCCTCGTGAGTGGTGATATCGCTAGCAACTATGAGCAAAGGATTGAAACGTCGATATCGCCCTAAATACCGTCCATAATCAGAGAATAAGATTTCGGCGAGATCTCAGTATTTCAAATAAATTCTAGCCAAAATACAATAATAGAATTTGAATTCTGGTTTTTTTTGCCACCGGTATAGCCGAGATTTGCCGAGATCTCGGCAAATTTGGGCGGGATGAAATCCGGTCGAAACGAAGTCAAAAAAATTTAAAAATTTTTACTAGAGATTCCTGATACATTGATGATGTTTCCATAAAAATTTAAGAAAATTATAAAGCATTTGGAATTTTTAAAATTTTAAACATTGGTTCTGTCCTGATAAAACGCTAATCGGTAAGTTTGAACCGAATGAAACATGAAACAAATCATGTTAGAAATTTTTGAAATTTTTTGTGAATGGTTGTAATGTATCACTAATGTTCTCATAAAATTTTTAGATGATGATCAAGCTTCATGAATTTTTAAAAATTCAGACAGTGCTACTGTGCTGATAAAAGCTTTACCGGCAAACTTCAACCAAATGAAAAATAGTACAAAGCATGTTATAAAATTTTGAACTTTTTTGGATGGTCCTGATTTATCATTAATATTTCAATAAAATTTTCATTTGTTGATCGAGCTTTAATAAGTTCAAAAACTCTGACAGTGCTACGTCCTCGTAAAAACCTCATGATCAATACATAGATTTACTTTAGCAACAAAAAATATTTAAAACTTTTGAAAATTTTGCATAAGAGTTATAAGGAAATTCTTAAGATCTCATAAAAATTTTGAATCATGATCACACTCCACTGAATTTATAAAATTCTTACAAGTATAGTGTACCATTTATGTTCTTTTTGTTTTTTTATTTTTGAAATATAACAAATGAAGTTCCATACATACATAGATTTGATTGAGCAAACAAAAAGTTTAAAATTTTTAAATTTTTATAGAATGTTAATGAGTCAATTATTTATCTCTCATAAAAATTTTGGATTATGATCACACACAAGAAAAATTATAAAATTCTGACAATGTTACTGTCCCAACTATGTTTATTTTATTTTTTATTTTTAAAAGATAACAAATGAAGTTTAATTATTTTGAAAATTTTAATGAATGATCCTACACTTCTTAGGATGGTACTATACACTTTTCACATTAGGATAAAGTATGTACAATTTTATAAGAATCTAAAAGTGTTTTTGCAATTTTTAAAAAATGTCTCAAAAAAATAGTTTTCGACAAATTATCATGGAATATCACTTTTTCCAGGGTAATTGACCTAAATCCGGGTATTAAACTTTGAATTCCGGGTTCAAATCCTGAGATGCCGGGCGATAAGGGTGAAATCTCGCCAAAAAAAAATATGATTACTGTAGCAACACGAATTTTTTAAATTCGGCTGACAATCAAAATTTCGTCCAACTCCGGAGAACGAGATCTCACAAAATCTCACTAAGATTTCTAACCTTGGCTATGAGAACAGACAGGTTTGAGCTAAGTAGAAGACAGCTAGTTGTGACTAGCGAATTAATCTATCGCAGTTTTGTAGGTCATGAAATCGGATCGGTTCATTTTGAATTGTTGGGATTTTTTGATTGATTTGTTCATTGTAGAATGACAAATTTTCACTCCATGTCCCTTCGAAAAAAAAGGCTCCAATCTTGAGGTTATAGAGTAGATGAAACAACCCTGACTTATTAACCTAATTAGCAGTGTTAAAATAATTTGTCAAGTCATTAAACAAAATCAAGCAACAGTGTTTAATTGCATATATTAACTATTACAGGTCTGTTCAATTGAATGGATTGCATTGCATTGCATTAAAATTTTAAATTACATTTACAACATGAATACAAGAATGATTAATTGCAAAGCATAAATAAAATTCCTATTACAAGTTTATAAAATCTTCTTGCACTATTTTTCCTCGCTAGCCTATACATCGATAAAAATTAAAACTGAGATACCAGATTGGTCCGGAACCAAATCAGCACCTCTTACGAATTATTTAACATCATCCGGCAATTTACAAATCTGTTTTACGACGTTGACACGTGTATTTTGAAAATATCATGCAGTAGAATTTGAATATTGTCCTCAATCAAATAGTAAAAATAGCACAGTTAAGTGAATAGATATAAGAGCACTGTGCTTAAGGGACAGTTTGCAAGATTCACCTCTAAGGCAACCAAGCCAAGCCAAGCCATATAAGCCAGCCTCCAGCAAAGAGTGCAAGCACAAGAGCTAACCATCATCAAGCCTCCAGCACACTCACAGGCAAGCCACACGACCAAAATAACGAAAAGGAGCAAGGGAGCTCAAATAACCCAAGGCCACCCAGCCGGAGCACCCTCACACAAGAGGCCAGCAACCAGAGAGCGAGCACACCAGGAGGCCAGCAGTCCAGAAGGCAAAGAAGGGACCCAAGCTCAAGTCAAAACCATCATTCATGAGCCGCAAGAGGAGCAAGCAGGAGACAATAGCCTCCTCTGTATCCTCTTCATTAGCACAAAGCACTAACAGCCACGCTGCATTTGTATATCCCGAACCCAGGTATCCATCCAACCTTCCCTTCTTACCAGTAGCACCATTATAGGATAGCAGTATAGGAAATGTAGTAAAAGCTAAAAATGACAGTAGAGGATTTGAGGTATAAAAATGAAAATGATTGGTCTCAGTTAGCAAAACACACGGGGGTTGCAGGCTAAGGACATCGGTGCGGTGCCATCCAACCCGCGTGTTAACCAAATATTCATCACAGACCACAGAAGCTCACCAGTTATTTTTGCAATAGAACACAATAAAAATACCCCGGGTATAACAAACCCTAGTCAGAGGTTCAACCAAGGAAACCAGGTGTAGGGCGGCGCGGCCCAGGAGGGATGCGAGAGCAACCCAACCCAAGCAAGTCTGCAAGTGCCAGGGAGGAAGTAGCTCGGTGAGGCTAGCTGGGGCGGTGCCTTGGCGGTGTAGCCGAGTGTGGCCATGTGCGTGTGAGGCACGGGGCTGAGCCAATAGGCCCAGGCCAGTTGGGGGACTGGGAGAGAGGAGGTCATGGTAGGCCGAGGGCGACCCAGGGCAGGCAGTAGGCAAGAAGACTACACGAGCGATAGAGCCAAGCGGAACAGGGCGGCCAGTAAGCGCTCAGATGGCCGAGCATAGAGGAGAGGAGGGGACGGCAAAAGGCCGGCAGAAATCGGGCGATGGCGGTGGCTGGCACTAAGTTGGTGGAGGCCGACCGGATTTCCCCAAATCGAGAAGGAGCAAGAGGAGCAAAAATGGGGAATGAGCCAGAGGAAGAAGGAGCCAGAACCCAGAACCGAATGGATAAGCTTCTGCTGTGGGGAAAGAAAAAGGAAAAAGGAGGGAGAAAAAGAAAGAAAAGAAAAGGAAGAAGAAAAAGAGAGAGAAAGAGAAAGAAAAAAATAGGAAAATAGGAAAAAAATTTGAAACACGTAAAATTGATTATCTAGACATAGAATATAATCACAACGTCATCTATACGTTAAAAAAAGAAAAATGACTGCAGATAATAAATTATCAAAAAATAAATAAAAGAGAAAACAAGAAAATTGTAATTTTAGTAAATCAGTCAAAATAAAAATTATCTTTATCTGTACAAGTTTTAAAATTAGTCAAATCAGTTGGAATCCATTAAAAACAATAATTGAATCAGTCAAACCAATAAATAAAGTGCGATGAAATAAAATCAAAGGAAGTCCTAAAAATTGCATTGTAAAATTTACAAATACAAGTTTTAAAATCAGTCAGATCAGCTAGAATCCATTAAAAACGATAATTGAATTGGTCAAACCAATAAATAAAGTGTGATGAAATAAAATCAAAGGAAGTCCAAAAAATTGCATCGTAAAATTTACAAATCTTAAAATAATTAGTAGTGTAAGTTGGGCACCTTAAAACATGTAAAAATATATATGCCTGCTAAGTATGGCATATATGTAATTTTAGCAAGTAAATTTAATTGGACTGTGGATCGGCAAACGAGTGAAGAAGGATATTTTGGATAAAATCGGTTGTTGGATGCTGATAAACTGTGGATGGAGTTGTCATTGTTATTTTAACTCACCCGATAATTGAAGTCGGGGTGAGGCAAATATGTGATGGTTAGAGGATGCTAGGAGGGAGCATTTGCCAGAGGGGCCCTCTACAGCGGTTAAGATGCAAGGATAACACCACTACACTCAGACAATGAGCCGTATTAAATTGTATGAACTATAATGTGTGGAAAAAACAAAAAAGGTTGTCCTATGATGGTGTTTAATCCCCACATAGGGTAAGTAAGAGCTGTAAAACTGGGATACGCCGGAGGCCCAATGAAGAACACGATAATAACCTGTAATGGTTATTTGACATGATAATAACCCGTGATGGTTACTTGGTGCTATATTTTAAAGCCAATGGTTGAGTAACTTCGATTTGAGGAAGGAGTTCAACTGATCACCCTATATTTTAGTACCATTGATTCGTGTTGTAGCACAACTGATAGGTGGTCACGGTATATAAGGGCCTGTTTGGTAGAGCTCCAGATCCCAACTTCACCTGAGATCTGAAATTTGTAGACTAAAATAAAGTGAATTACTCCAGATCCCAACTTCACCTGAGGGCTTGTTTAATGTACTCACAGCTCCAACTCTACGGATCTGGTAGAGTTAGGAATACCCAGCTCCACCAGATCCATGGATCTGATGGAGCTGGAGCTCTACCAAACACACCCTAAGTATCTCCAATTTTGAGGAGTACAACTGGCCATCCCATGTAATAGTGTCATCGAATCGGTATGGAGTACAACTAGTAGGTGATCATGGTTGGATATTTAAATACCAGAATAGGGATAAACATTCTGGGTTCCTGACTACGGTTGGGTTTGCTATGGGTAAAGTGATACAAAATTTGCATAGGGTTAAAATTATGAATTCATGCCTGCCTCCTGGATTGAAGGCTACGAAATTAAATTTACCTCATATATGAGTGTTGGTAACAATTTCACAAATAAAAATCGAACAATATAAGACTTTTATAATAAAACCTATTTTTGGTAAAGGTCTTGAGAAAAGATTTGTTGAATGGAACCGGTCGAATTATAAAACTCATAATTGCATATTGTTATTAACGCTTGTTGAGTATATCTTTATACTCACCCTTCTATAATTTCCTTTTTTCTTAGATTCTGATTGTTATGGATACTCCGATGAGGAGTGGATGGATGGTCACCTGTAGGACCAGGGTAACAAGGAGGCGGAGGACCACCCAGAGAACTAGGTGGAGCAGTGGCCCCTACAACAAAGGCCCTCGTTTTCTAGTGTGTATTGTAAAATAAATATTATATTAAACTTTTCGTTGTAAATTATATAATAAGACAGGTGAAAACCTGTAAGTTGGTACTGCGTGTTTGGAATGTAATAAATTTCCTTTAAATCTCTAATTAGTATTTTGCTCCTACACTCTGAATCGGTGTATTAACTAATAAAATGTTAGACCCGCTCGATATTTTGTTAGCTAATATGTTCAGATCAGTGTAATTAACTTAAGATTAATAACAAAGTTACTGTTGTTATTCTGAGTTAATTATATGGATCACCATAGTAGAGGTTATTGCGGAATAAATGTACGCAGGAGTGATTTCTAGCTTACAAATAACTTTTTGCACATTTAGCGTTCTCAACATTTTCTTCGGGGCTTTTGGCTAGTTTCATATGTTAAGGTCATGCGACTCAAGTGGATTTTCCCCAATATCTCTATTAGCTCCTACGAATTTGGATTTGACTTGGATTCCAATTGCAATTTCTTTTTTGATACAGCTTGGACTTACAAGTTTTTCGTTCTTTCTTCTTTTTCTTTTCTGTTAAAATCTATAGTTTAATTGCTCCTGTAATTCAATCCTTTGTGTTGCCTCAATCCAACACCAACTAGTGTCAAATTCATCACCGGCGTTGTCGTTGCTTCCTTCCTTGGCGCCGTAGTTTCGCAACCTTTGGGGTCGGCCATTGCTGGTACGCCACCTTCCTCGTGCCGTCTGCGGTCGATCTCGAGTGTAATGAAGCGGCAACCGACGGCAACGGCAATGTGTTGAGATAATTAACCAAAGAGGATGAAGCAGCACTACTAGCTAGGTAATTGGTCGCGTCGTCATTCAAAGTAAGAGGTAGCAACAATAGTAGATCTAAGCAGGGCGATTTAACGGTGGGGCAGCTTGGGTTCTTGCCCCCCACCTACATTTACTGGTCACGATGTTGTATATCTCAGATATGATATGATAGATTCAACATATTTGGAAGTTGGAACGTTGCACTAAGCAAGAAACGTTGGGCACTTCGCTTTTGTCTGCACGGCCGCCATACCAAGATTTTTGGCCACGTACCACAAAGACAGATTCGATCTCTTGCGCTTCCGCCTTCCTGGTGGATTGGACGGTGGTGCCATCGCCCGACGGCCGACGCCGAGGCCGACGAGACGAGCCCATCTGCAGATGAGGCGAAATGCGACATCTCAGATTCGACTAGTTGAGCGACTTGAAGTCGGTAAGTCCTATCGTCCTTAACTCTGATGAAATCATTTGTTGGATGTGGATTAGCATTTGAAGTTAGAAGTTCTGCTTTTTGCTTAGAACTGAATCTAACTTAGAACCGAATTGTTTCTTTATGTATGTTTCTTTAATAGTACTATTGTTGTTACGTATATTGCATTCTTTTTGACGTTTTAATACTACTTTAAATCTGCCCCATCTATAATTTCTTTCTGGATCCGCCTCTGAATCTAAGTGAAATACTCAACGACCTGCCAACGATCGAGTGAATGATCAGACAAAGGCCGGCACAATGTTTGTGGTCGCTAGATGGGAGGTTGCAGGGGGGCAAGGATGTTGCGAGTTCCCCGGTCATGCTGAGCCCAAGGTAGCAGGATGATGAGCGGTCCAGCGGAGAAGATGGGACACAGCTAAGGGCCGTTTAGAGGTGATGTGATTTTAACTTTGAGTCAAAAGCTCCTTAAACAGTGTGACTGTAAAACAGTTGGGAAACTAAGCTATAATAAAAACATCTCTAAAAGCTACAACCACTGGGAGGAGTTTTTCATTGTGTTTGCTAGTAGGGATGGCAATCGGCGGGTATGGGCGTACACCTCCTGCAGACCGAACACAAACCCAAATTCATACCCAACCCAACCGTAATCTCTCACGGTACATACCACGCCCATACTCGAACCCTAACGAATTCCAACCCAAATTAAATTCACCTTACAATCAAATTTTCAACCATCAATTGTCAATCAATTCATTTGTAATTTCTATGTTTAAAGGAAAATTATATGGTGTATATAATCATGAAAGTTACGCATCTTACATCTCGAACGATGCTTGAAAATCTTGAATTAACCTTCCATTATTTTTAATTTATATTAATTAATTCGTACCCATGGGTACCCACAGTCTGAGTAACCAACCGAACCCGAACCCGAATTTGAAACCCATGGTGCAAATCAAACCCATACCGAACCCATCGGGTGGTGCACCAACCCACGGTAATTTTGCCATCCCTATTTGTTAGATTGCTGCCTCAAACCGCTTGCCCTCTAAAAGTTATAGTCACAAAGCAATTACAGGTTTACTAAAAGCGAATAACAAAAAAGCTACAATCGTCATACCACCACTGCTTTTGGCTGACCTAGCAAATTAGAAGTACTCCTAGTTTTTTAGCTCAGCCGTAGCTCTCCCAAATAGATCCTCACTCAATTGCTGACAACAGGAGGCGAAGCATTTGACAGTGAGGTACCACGGCGATGCATATCGATCATAAACCCAACCATGGATATTGAAGGTTTGAGAGGAACATCACGATTCCTAACATTTTTTTTATGGGTAAATAATTTGTCTCGGTTGCATTTCCACCCTTTGGGAATTGAATTGGGAAAGATTAAATTCCAATTCTGAGTATTTTATATAGAACTTCTAAGGGGAAAAAAGATTTTGTCTTTTTTTTTCTACGATAGAAAAAAGAGTGTTTGTTGTGCGGGTGAAAATTGATTCTCACTGTATGAATTATTCGCTACCAAATTCTGTAAATATGGTTTATATTTTTCCCATCCGACTAGCTCTTACTCCATCCAAATTCATATTCGTATCCTGATAAAAAATATGTGGAATGTAGTAGATTTTTAAATGTTGGATAAAATATAAACCAACATATTTGTTGTAGCGTCTGATTAATTAAGCATTTCTTTTAACCAATTTTAGTCAAGCTGTGTTCCTTAAAGCTTAACATATCGCTACAATGATTCATTGTGTACCATATAAAAAATTATGTCACTATTATCTACCTACGGCACAAGTGATGAGAATGAGCAAATGTCTTCATCAAGTCCTATCGAGTAGGAATTCGATTCAAATTCATATCTATTTATTGAATGATCCAGTTTATATTTGAATACAGGAACAATCGAATTCAACTCACAATCTAGTTGCAAATATAGCAAGTGTATAACTGATGTTTCTATTTCTACTAGTCATATGTCTGTGCGTTGAAACAGAAACTTAATTTGTGATAAAAATTTTATTTGTAAATAACAAAGGTAAGTAATTAAAGAGCAGTGATAAAAATTGGTAACTAAAGAGCAGTGGTAAAGATGAGTAATTTTAATGATATGATGCGAAAAAAACTTTTATTTTATATAATAGAGATTAATTTTATTTTTCACCCAGAGTTTATTTAAGATAACGTAAAATCCCGATCCACCGATAAAAAAAGGTACCAGCTATATGTCCACGACCCACCTACGTATGGGGGCTCACTTATTGAATTTTTTTTTAATAATACATTTTTTATTCGAAATTTCGAAAATATTCCACCGAATTTTTTTTCGAAATATACCTCAGTCGCTCAATCAACGCAGTGACGGCCTAAATAGAAAAAATACACGCGATAGGTGCGGTGGCGTGGCCGACGTGCCACGTCGAGCGTCAACGCAAGCGACAGAGCCGAAAGAACTCATCGCCGTCTAACGTGCGATAGAGCTGGGGTACTGTCGCACGCATTTAACGTCTGCGATGAAAAGAAAATCGACCGATGGTCGTCACGGCGAATGAAGCGCGGGTTCTGTCGCCCACCAAAGTCTTGACAGAGCGTTTATATGAGCTGCTCGCTCAAGACTCATGCTCATTTGTGCGCCGGGAAGAGAAAAGAGAGAGAGGAAGGGAAGAGGAAGAGGGAGAGAGGGAGAGAAGGAAGAAGGGAGATTCTGCGCCACTGCTTTGAGGTAAATTTTGTTGTTTACTTTTCTTAGCGAAGAAATTATGATATGTTAGAAATAGTTAGATCTAGAGCATTGTAGCAAAGAAATAGTGGTAGATTAGAAATAGTTTTAGATGTATGTTACGGATAAATGTAGGTAAATTGATAGGTCACAATTAGTTCTAGTTTAAAAATTTAGATATTTTTTACGGATAGGAGTATATCAAGATATATTGAAGGAAATATAGTTACTTAATGAGTATTTTTTAATATATAAGTACATCGATACTGAATGTATATATTGTTAGGAATGAATTTTTACGGATAGGAGTATATCGGTACATATTGATGGAAATGTAATTTTTTTACAGATATAACTACATCGATATGAATTATTAGGAATGTAGATGTTTTTACGGTTAGATATATATTTTCGCACCATGTAGGTATAGTTATGTTACGTTATAGTATTTTGTACGGAAGATAATTAATTAAGTGGGTGAATGAATGGATTCGCAGATATGGCGAATCTAGTTCCATTTAGGATTTATTATGGAGATGGGGTTGTAATGCATGGTTTGGAGGGTGCAGATCTAAGTAACATGCAAGATGTGGACGAAGTTTGAGTAGGCTCGAGGAGCGCACATTTGGTTCCGTGTTGAAATGGTTGTATTATACATTTTGATGGAAGAAGACAAGTGTGAGTTGAAGGTATTTTGTCTATGTAGTGTCTTGAAACGACACTATTTATCGGGAGTTAGTTGAGCTAAAGGAACCGATCGTGGAGATCATATGTGAGGCGAGCAACGGGGATGGAATCGAGTGCTTTTAGTGCGAGCATATGAGAGGATGTTGCCCCCAAAGAAAGTGAGCTTGGACTCGGTGAGTGTAGTCACCTCAAAATGAGCTCAACTTCGTGACACCTTGAAATTGGGGATCTAGCCATGAGCAACATGTTCACAAAAGTGGTGAAACGAGTTCGATTCGGAGGATGATGAAAATGTTGGCCAAGAAGCGCGGGGCTGGTAGACGAAGGTGAGCAAATTGAGGAAATAATAACTTAGGATGGAAGAGGAAGACCGCGAGTATAGCGGAAAGAAGAGGAGGACGACGATGAGTCGGATGAGAAAGATGGAGGAGGTACGGAGCCGCTTGTGCCCAATGAGTGGAGCACGCAACAATTTGAAAATATGGTTGTCAATGAAATGAGGAGATGCCTTGGTAGTACAAAGGATAATGAGGTTAGGCATAACAAGATGTACCCGACAAAAAGAGGTCAGGCATCTGCCGTGAAAGATTGGGCTCTATCATTAAGAAGGACTTTCAGGTTAAGAAATCCACCCTAACCTCTTTCTGACGTGGTGTGTGAGATCCATGGGTGTCCGTGGAGAGTGCACGCGACAAGCCCAAGTGGGGCACCCATTGGCTATGTTCGGAAGGTTGAGCGACACACATGTATGATCGAGAAAACAAAGATGGCTCACGTGAATATGTCATCCGGGTATGTCGCGAACATCATGTACGCAGAGATAGTGGAGAACACGAGTTTTGAGCCCGTGCTATTATCCGAAAGCGATCGAGAATGATATCAAGACACAATTAGCTATGGGAAGGCGTGGAGGGCGAAACAAAAGGCATTAGAAATGAGGTTTGGGAAGTTTGAAGACTCGTACCATAACCCGCCTTTGCTTCGCCAGCTTGCATTCGTGGAAGAAATCTCGGGACCTACTATGATTATCAAGATTGTCCGTCAATCCAAGGGCCAACTAAAATGCATCTACGGAGAGTGTTCTTCGTGATTCGAGCTTGCATTAAGGCGTTCTATCATCGTCGTCCATTGTTGTGCGTGGGCGACACATTCTTGACCGGAAATACAGAGGGCAACATCGACAAATGTGGGCGTCGATGGGAACAACCAGATTTTGCTCGTTGCCTTTGCCTTCAGAGAAAGCGAGAACTACGAGAGTTGGTCAGGTTCCTCCAATGGATCGACGGCCGAACGACGTGATTCACGAATTTCTTCTCGGCTCAAGGCGAGAGACCAGTCGGATTGCGCGCAACCACGAAGAAGGGCACCATGACGATGGCACAATACTTCTCCAAGATGAAGGCTTATGGAGATGAACTTGTCGCCACGGGAAAAATCCTCGATGATGAGGAGATGGTGTCATACATTGTGAACGATTTGGACTCGATTACACACCGGTATCTTCTATTCGCTAAAGATTCACTCGTTTAATGAATTGTATGCGCAGTTCTCGAGTTTTGAGTCTCGGCAAGAAATGCTGCAGGACGTAACGCCAATTTCGATCCTCCGTGAATGTTGCCTCGCGTGGTCGCGCGTGGTCGCAAGCACTAATCGTGGTGGCCGTGGTAATTATCGTGGAGGGCTGCAAATGGCGAGGCTTTAGACCTCGGCAACAGAACAACAACAAGGACAATGAGCTCGAAGCAAAAATGTCAAATCTGTGACAAACCAAATCACACGCATTAGAGTCTTGGAATAGATTTGATGAGAATTACCACCGAAGAAAGAATTGCAGGATCTGCTGTCACGCCATATGGCATTGACACAAATTGGTACACAATATCGAGCTCTGACCATGTCACGAGAGAACTTGACAAGTTGATTGTCGGGACAAGTATCATGGACATGATCAAGTGCATGCGGCAAATGGGTCGTATGAAAATTAGTCATATTGGTCATGCTATAGTTCATACCCCATCTCATGACCTTCATCTTAATAATGTTTTACATGTTCCTAGTGCTCATAAGAATCTTGTTTCGCTTCATCGCTTTGGCCATCGATAACAATGCATTTCTTGAATTCCATCCAAATTTTTTCTTGATCAAGGATCGCAACGAAGAAACAATTTTTAGAGGCGCATGAAGGAGGTCTTTACCCCATAAAGCCGTTCGGTTCAAATAAACAAGTCTTTGGTGTCATTAAGCCTTCCACGTAATGGTGGCACCGCCGCTTAGGTCATCCATCTTTTTCAATAGTTGATCAAGTTCTCAAGGACAATAAAGCGCCCTTTGTTAAAAGGTCTATGTCTCGAATTCATTTGTGATGCTTGTCAAAAGGCCAAGAG
Organism: Guadua angustifolia; assembly: GCA_036346375.1. Classification (NCBI taxonomy): domain Eukaryota; kingdom Viridiplantae; phylum Streptophyta; class Magnoliopsida; order Poales; family Poaceae; genus Guadua; species Guadua angustifolia. The sequence continues at coordinate 32,597,490 of CM070509.1, read as the reverse complement.
CCATCAACTTCCTTATTCACGATCCGATAATGTGTCTACCTTTTCTCTTGAACTTGTTCACTCGATGTGTGGGGTCCGCACCGATTAGTTGGTAGACATAAGTATTATGTTAGTTTTATTGATGATTACAAGAAGTACACTTGGCTTTACTTAATTAAGAAAAAATCCGATGTTTTCCAAGTCTTCCATAATTTCGAACTTTGTTGAACGAAAATTCAACAAGAAAATACTCACCATGCAAACCGATTGGAGTGGTGAGTATGAGAAGCTCAATTCATTCTTTCAAAAGATTGGCATCTCTCATCGTGTCTCTTGTCCTCATGCTCATCAACAAAAGCGGTGTTGCGAAGCAAAACATCGACATGTTGTTGAAGTTGGGCTAGCCCTTTTGGCCAATGCGTCAATCCGTGGCCAACTAAAATGCATCTACGGAGAGTGTTCTTCGCATTCGAGCTTGCATTAAGGCGTTCTATCACTGTCGTCCATTGTTGTGCGTGGGCGACACATTCTTGACCGGAAATACTGAGGGCAAATCTTGCATATGTGGGCGTCGATGGGAACAACCAGATTTTGCTTGCCTTTGCCTTCGTGAAAGCGAGAACTACAGAGTTGGTATGGTTCCTCCAATGGATCGACGGCGAACGCGTGATCAATTTCTACAAGCGCCCGACGCCAACCCGCTTGAGAACTTCACGGTGGGAGAGCCGCCAGGATATGTCCCTTTTCTAGATCGACAGTAGCTCGTGGGCGGTGTGCAAGGGCCAACCAATCGGTGAGTTTCATCGTCATACTCATGTTAAACTCACAAATTAGTAGTTCTAAATAGTTCATTCACACAGGAGTTCAAAAGGACACTTGAATGTGCTCAAGTCAAGAAAACCTCCTCGGGCCCATTGAAGCCCGACAACTTGACATGGCACGAGAAGCGTGGTTGATACATGCCACGGTGATCTCAGCGGGACGGAGATTCTCGGTGCCCTTAGCGAGGATGAGCATGTCTGGGTACTTCAAGTGGGTGGAGCTTAGACGCTCCACCCAATCTCATGCTTCTAGATGGGATAAGCTGGGGAGCAAACCCTCTGGTGCCACTAACCGAAAAGCCAAACCCGAGTGCGCTACGGTGTTATTCAACACCAAAAGCGCATCTGTTGTCAAGGCACGCTCAGTTGTTCAAGGATAAGCCCAACACAAAGCTCTGCACCATATAGTGGAGACTTGCAAGTATGCGGCAAGTCTCGCATGTCTCAGCACGCCAGACAGAGAAGTCAGGAGGTTCTCCTTCAAGAACATAGGACATAAGGAGTTTTACAGTCCAGGCCAAAGACTTTAACAAATCCTTGGCGTGTAAATGCATCGAACCGATGGTATTAACATAGGGAGCGAAATCGGGATGACATGCCTGATTGGGAGGGTAATCCACATAAAAGACCAAAAGTTATGTCTTATACACGAGAGCTTGTGCATTAAGTCCACCAATGGCGCATTGGCACCTCGCGGATCCCCATGGAGTTCTTTCATAGTAGGGATTGAGCGTGTTCAAGGCACTGTCGCAATATTAAGCGGTCGGTAATATGCATAATGTCTTACATCATTCATGTGTCTACTTTCCTGATATGGAACGATCATTTGTTCCACCATGACGAACAATGCTTTAGTAGTTAGTTAACCTTGTTGTAATGCCTTTGTAATATCATCTAATCTATTGCTTATTTTATCATCGAACTTTACGATGTATGTGCCCTTATATATGTATTGTTTGAATTTTAAAAATTCCTCATATCTTCAAATCATTTGAAATTTTTATGGTAATATCACGATATATAAGAATCTCCATAAAAGTTCCAAAATTTTCGACGTCGTAAAAGTTTCCATGGTTTCGTGGCAAAGTGCTTTTCGATTTAAACAAAATGCTGAGGCAACGTCCATATCTGCCCATCCGTAAGTGGTAGCGCATTCTAGGCCTCTTGATTTTTCTTAAAATTTTTGGACCATGTCCTTGCCCTGAGCTGCAGAAAACCCTTATGGCCCACGATCTTGGTTGTCGTGGCTTGAGACATGCCTTTCCGATTTTGGTAACAAGATCATGTAACGTCCGACCATCTCCAAAGTTTCAAGTGGTATGCCACGTCGTATAGTCGCGCTGTGCTTTTTCCAGTCATTTTTCCATATTCCACCGGACCTACGAGGCTTACGAAACCCCTAAGTGAAATCGTTCACTAACTAAATAAAATAAATGTTCGATTCATTGCAGGGACAATAAGTTTTATTTCTAATTCTTCATTCAATACATCAATTATGTACAACCAATTTACAAAAAAATTGTCAACAAAAAGTATTAAATAAAAAATTTAAATTCTGTCATGGAATGCACAGTCCAGGAATGCTCAGATCGAACTCTTAGACATATTATGCGTCGATCAGTGCCTTTCCCTATCGCCATTCGGCGTCTGACAGTGCCTTCGCTCGTCGCTGACTTTCAAGTGCTGACAGGGCCCGTCCGTGCCAGGCCTGCCAACTATATTTTCTATTTAGGCCCAGACACTGTTGACAATGGACGGAAACGATATTTCTGAATGTTTTTTGTGAATATTTTCGAAATTTCGAATAAAAATGTATTATTAAAAAAAAAATTCCTCACTTATCAGGTTTGGTTTAAAAGGCTGTCGAGTCCGCTTTGTCATCGGCGGCGGCGCAGGCGCTGTTCGGCCGGCAAAGAGGCGGAGGAATTTTCCGATGATAAAACCCCAGACAACCTGGGCAGCTTCTCTCCCTCTCTTCCTCCTCCGCCGCCGCCCCAAATCCAACACCAACCCCTCGCCTGTCCTCAGCCGTCGGCTCCCATTCGTCCCGTAAGAGCTCGTCAATCCCCAATTCCCCATCTTCTCTTCTTTTCTCATGTTCTAACGATCAATGGTGTCGACGAGTCAGAAATTGCAAGCAGAGGATGAGCACCCAGGCGCAGCCCAAGTTCACCCCCCTCCCCACGGTGCAATCCGAATCCGATGCCGGTAAAAAATCTGTCAATCTTCGGCCCCGCGAAAAAATCTGACGATCTTTAGCTCTTGAACGAAGTTATTTACTGCTACTTCTGCTTGCAATCGTGCATTTCCGATGTAATTCATTATTCACCGTTTTGACTTTGGCTTCCAGGGGCAGCAGGGTACCAGTTCAGGCTGGTTTCCTACAACATCTTGGCCCAGGTATGGTGGTCAGTGTGCGCTGCGTTTTCTTTCTGTTAAATTGCTTAGGATTCAGGCATATGGATGGTGATAGATTATGGAAATGAGAACGGAAAGGAACTTACCCACGCCTAATGATTTGCTCTGCGTTGCAGGCTTATGTGAAGAGCGCATTTTTTCCACATTCTCCATCTGCGTGTCTCAAGTAAGCAGTTTTTTTAGATAATGGAAGCTTTTATCTCCCAGCCTCTGCATCATGAGATGCATATAGCGTACCATTTATTACAATATTACAGCAAAAAAAGCCATAAAAAGATACAACCGTCTCAATCCGTACAGCCTGTTACTAAATCTCCACCCATGCTCGACAAGATAACCCGGCACAATTTCAAGTGATTTGCAAGGTTGTCAAGGCGACAAGGCAGGCGAGGCGCCAGCCACCGCCTGACGCCTAGGCGCCAGCGCGCCTAGTGAGGATTAGGCGAGGTAGGTATATGAGTATATGACATTATCACATAATAAGTATAGGTAAATATATATATATAGAGATATGTCATATACAAAATATTTCAAGATATGACATTATCACCAATACATATATTGATATATATGATGATATATACCTTGTATGGATGCAAATAAATAGCATGACAAGATGCCAATTAAATAGAGAAGCAAATACAAGTCTTAAACAAGTAGATAGCAACATTACTACTAATAGCTAATATTGTTTAGAAGGACAAATCATGCATAGTCACCCACAACTCCACAAGTCCATAAGAGAATCAAAGTCACAATCACCAAAACAAGCAACCTCAAACATCTAGTTCTAATTCTAAACCATTCAAATTTCGTTTGATCCATCTCCACCGCCTCATCGTCATCGAGGACTAGGTGGAGCCCCATAATCATCATCAACATTCTCATCGCTATTCGAAGAGGCTCACTTCATGTTCATCATCTTCATTGTCCAAGGCAAGCTCTTGAGGAACCCTTGATGTAGAACCACTTCCATAACGCATGAGTAGGGTATGACTCCTTCATGCGCTCTCCTAGAACATTACGACCCTCAAAGTTGCGTGATGCATCTATGGCGCCATCAACATGAGACCATAAAAGATCCTCCCATCGTGAACTTGTTGGGCATTTGCATCAACCCATTCATTGTCCCATTGAAACTCATCTAGGAACAAAGGGTTATAATTGGTTCCTCTTTCACTGCAGAATTTAAATCTATTGGCAATTTTCCGCTAGGTATTGGACATACACCAAATCATTCAACCTTTGGTGTTCTAAACGGTTCCTTTTTTTGGTATGGATCTACAAACAAGAGAGGTAAACAAGGATAACTTTAGATGGTTCAAAACTAAATAAAAATCTAAAGCATTGAGCCATTGAGTAGTTACTTACAAACTCAAAAGTGCTCCAATTGCGCTCACACCCCGAGGCCGAACAACAAAGACCTAAGATGCGCTTTGCAAATGCTTGAAGGTCGAATGTCAAGCCCCCAAATGCAATCCACCAGTCAACTATAATTTGAAACATAGTAAATTAGTAATCAATTCCTATGTTAGAATCTTAAAAGCTTTAGAAGAGATAAAAGTACTAACGGGGTTCTTGGTTTTGTAAGCTCTAACGCCATTGGCTTTCCAAAGCCACCTCGCAAATTGTCATAGATATCACTTGGTCACTTATTTTGCAAAGCTTTTCTTCATCATCGAGATCATCTTCTCAAGCACATCATTGAACATTATCCTCAACCTAGACGCTTGTTCCGTATCTTTCTCCTTGATTTCATAGTATTTTCCTGATTCAAGAATAATGCAGCCCATACAATTTTTGCTCCATTTGATCAAATTTCATCGGCGATCAATAATTGCTATGACTTTCCTAAGCAATGGTTGCTTAGTTGCTAAACTCATCGGTGATCTTCTTTTTGCAAAATCCATACTTGATAAACCTCGCCATTGCTTACTCTCATCACCATCAACTATCCGTAGCACAACAAGAAGTGGCTGTGATGCTCTTATGCAATCCTCCACTGCATTCCAAAATCTAATAGCGATCACAATTTCTTGAACCTTTTTCCCAGCCTTCGTGGTTGCAAGATTGCACCGAGTCCAATCTTCACTAGTAAATAGATGCCTCAACACATCTCTGTTCTTGTACAAGCTTTGCAATGTGAGAAAAGATGTGGCAAATCTAGTAGTCCGGCCTTACAAGATCCTTCCCATTTGTCAACTCCTCATTGTTGCAAGTAGCCTCCCATAAACTCAAATACATAGTTACCTAGACAAAATCCGATACGGCACTCTTAGAAACTGAAAAATAAAACCATGTACAGAGAATGGCCTTATCGATCATAAACCCAACCAACCATGGATATTGAAGGTTTGAGAGGAACATCACGATTCCTAACATTTTTTTTTGATGGGTAAATAAATTGTCTCGGTAGCATTTCCACCCTTTGGGAATTGAATTGGGAAAGATTAAATTCCAATTCTGAGTATTTTATATAGAACTTCTAAGGGGAAAAATATTGTCTTTTTTTTTCTACGAGAGAAAAAAGAGTGTTTGTTGTACGGGGTGAAAATCGATTCTCACTGTATGCATTATTCGCTACCAAATTCTGTAGGATATAAATATGGTTTACATTTTTCCCATCCGACTAGCTCTTACTCCATCCAAATTCATATTTGTATCCTGATAAAAAATATGTGGAATGTAGTAGATTTTTAAATGTTGGATAAAATATAAACCAACATATTTGTTGTAGCGTCTGATTAATTAAGCATTTCTTTTAACCAATTTTAGTCAAGCTGTGTTCCTTAAAGCTTAACATATCGCTACAATGATTCATTGTGTACCATATAAAAAATTATGTCACTATTATCTACCTACGGCACAAGTGATGAGAATGAGCAAATGTCTTCATCAAGTCCTATCGAGTAGGAATTCGATTCAAATTCATATCTATTTATTGAATGATCCAGTTTATATTTGAATATAGGAACAATCGAATTCAACTTACAATCTAGTTGCAAATATAGTAAGTGTATAACTGATGTTTCTATTTCTACTAGTCATATGTCCGTGCGTTGAAACAGAAATTTAATTTGTAATAAAAAGTTTATTTGTAAAGAACACTAACAATTAAGCGAAGATGAGTAATTAAAAAAGCGTTGGTAAAAGTTGGTAACTAAAAAGCAATGGTAAAGATGGGTACTTTTAATGATATGACACGGAAAAAAAACTTTTATTTTATATAGTAGAGATTAATTTTATTTTTCACCCAGAGTTTATTTAAGACAACATAAAATCCCGATCCACCCGATAAAAAAGGGTACCAGCTATATGTCCACGACCCACCTACGTATGGGGGCTCACTTATCAGGTTTGGTTTAAAAGGCTGTCGAGTCCGCTTTGTCATCGGCGGCGGCGCAGGCGCTGTTCGGCCGGCAAAGAGGCGGAGGAATTTTCCGATGATAAAACCCCAGACAACCTGGGCAGCTTCTCTCCTCTCTTCCTCTGGTGATTTGCATGCCAATAACGTCACCTCTTGAGCATCTGGATGCTGCAGCATAGACTACGATCGCAACCAGTTAGTGCAAAAGTATATATAACCTACAATGGATTAGAATTTCTTTGCTTATCAAATACCATATCATTTTGACATATCCAAATTGACCAACACAAAGCGGCAGCCCCGACCAACGTGTGAGCCCTTAAATCCTTTCTCACCCCGTGTTACAGAAACAACATTTCTTGCAGCATTGCTTTGTACTGAACCGGCTGCATCAGCATCCTTGTGAGCATCAACAGAAGCATTGCTGTCTTCTGAACCGGCTGCATCTTCCAAATCCACCGTATGGTCAGAGTTCTCCCACCTGGCTGCATCCTCTTCATAACCGACTACAACTTTCCGTTCCACTGAATGATTGATATTCTCCCACCCAACGGCATTCACCAATCGCTCAGAACCTTTGTTTTCATCAGAAGCAACATTGTTAGCATCTAGACCAACTGCAACCTCCAAGTCATTACCACAGTGCTGTAGGACTAAAAGCACTGATCCATTAATCACCTCCTTTGTCTTCAGCTCTAGCCATTGCACTGGAGAGGCAACATGAGTTTGAAAGACTTGAGTCTCAACAACCTTTGCTGATTGCATTGGGACATCATGAGCCACATGGTGTTGAGCAGAAGATGAACCTTCGTGAGTAAACTTGGACCTCTTGCTGTCTCTGTCCTGCATCTCCTCATCCTCATCCAACTGTTGCTTACCTTTCCCATGACCCTCCCCATCAAGCTGATCCACATTATTCAGGTCCGGTTGTTCTTTGTTCACCACCACGAAAAAAATCTAATAGAGAGCATCGCCAACACAACTATCTGTGCTATCAGGGACTGGGCTTGCATCTATCATAGCAACGTGCAAACGTACAATGCCCTTTTTTCTCATACTCACATATCAACAAATTGTGTTGCACCAATAATGGAGCTGATAGCACACAAAGACAAGTAGTCCCGAATCTCATAAGGGACTCAGGTTGCACGTTTGTCATGGGAGCCATCACCTTGCTGTCAGTTGCACCATGGCCATGTCCACCTTGTCCACGGCCTCTAGAGTTGTGTCTTCCACCAGAGCGTCCATGGCCACGACTGTTTATTCCCGGTTGCCAGCGAGATTTGCCATGATTGAATCCTTGGTCACGGAACCCAGTGGTACCTCCAACAGCACCCCCAGTGCCACCTCCTATTCCTCCCTGTCCCATATTGGCACCAGAACGAGCCGCTCAGCTTCCTCTCCCGACACCATCCATCGGAGACCGTTGTCGAAGAACCAAACAAACAATCTTCTATTCCCTATAGTAGTTCCATGCCACAAGTTATGGCCCTTCCAGGTATGGGAGAAAAGGGATGGCAAACCACTGGAAGCCTTGTTATTAGATTTGGAATCCTGGACGTGGGCCCGTGCTGACATAAGGATGGATACCGCAGGAAACCATGAGATTTTGGAGACTTATCTGGAATGTCCATCGCAATCTCCTTGAATTGTGCCTTGATAATAGAGGCTGATCCGGTTTTCTATTGATGTTTTGGCATCTTAAACAAAGGATCTCACACCTATGTCCTGACTCTTAACTAAGTAGCCTTCGCCGGCATATCTCCGAACATCACCAATGGTGTTACACGAGGTGCCGATAAAGGACCTTGCCATGGCCGTGATGTAGGAGATGCCACCAGCTTACCGGGAGATCGAATTGTCATGGAAGAATCAAGTTTGTTAGCAACAGATGCCAATTCAGCCCCTGAATAGCCAGCATCAAGTGCATCTTGAACTAGCTGTGAATGCTTCATGGAGTCATGTACAACATCATCAACACCGCAACCATCGGAATCCTTCAGACTACAGCTTGATCTAAAACGAAATTCTCTTTGTCGGATGGTGAATAGTTGCAATGACCCAAACAGGAATATGCAACAAATCCTGTGTAGACTCTGGAGTAAACAAAAGAAAATTGAATTTAATATGGATAAAAAGACTTCTCCAGCAACAATGAAAATTAATGTGAATCGCCGGCCAGAATCCGATCTAGAATCAATCGGAATTATGCCAGATAAAGAACTGTCAATCACCTGGTTCCTCCCCTAAAAGTTCTACAAAGCTCCCTCGCTTTGCACACGATTTGCAATCCTGAAGACGGAGGCACTTCAAGTTGCCAAGGTTCAGGAAGAGAGGTCACCTCATGTCTGATGGATCCGTGGCGTGGCATATGCCTCCTCTGGCCAGATGCCAGTGATGGAGCCAAGCAAGAATTATCACACCCACCTTGGAGAGGCTGAATGGTGAGCCCACCGCCGGTTGCTCTGACGGTAGGGCGGCGACCGGATCGCGGGGGAGAGAGGACACGTTTTGAATTCTCGGAGGTTGTGTTGTACGGTACTTATGATTTTGCCATAATGCTGTAGAGTCTAGTTGTCCGGCAAATGAAGTAAATGAGTACAGTTTTTTTAGTATAACTATTTCTGGTGCGATTCAACTTACTGGAACTAGGATTGATAAGCGGAATAGATTGATTATTGTAATATGTAAATTGGGTTCCCTAATGGGTCCAACTCAGACCTTGGATAGATTGGATGAAACGTTGATTATTGAAATATGTAAATTGGTGCCCTAAAGGGCACAACTCAGACCTTGAATACATTGGATGAAACGTTTGCTAAGCAATGTAGCATTATTTTCTTTTCTAAAGACATTAAAAAGCTTAAAGCGATAGTCATAAGCATGCTGGCTCGCATGTTAGTGATTATAATTTCAAATAAAATTACACGAGGGGTATGCATGTATGTCAAACCACCAGTACTCTAGTGTTCTATTGACATTTCACATTATAAGTGAAACCAGAGTTCTTCACAAATAGAGAACATGTAGTGGTGCAAATGCACCAAAATAAGTTGTATTTATATTTCAAACTCAAGTGACAACCGGAGGTGTCTATGCAATTTCCCTACATATTTACTAACAAAATGTAAACTACAATATTTGTACCATTTTTCATGTTGAGGTACTCTTGTCTTCTGAAATTTATAGATATTTGTCTAAAATATAATAGTATTACTAAAATCAAGGACTCCTTTTAATATTTATAAGGGCTTATACATAGCTTTTGGAAAGTTGGGGGTACTCTTGAGCATCAGGCCCACCATTGCTTTCATATGCTTGCATTTAGCAATAGTAGAGTATGACTTTCACTGTTAAACTACCAAATGGTTGCTATGTTTGTGTGCTGGCTTCATTTTAGGATTAAAGGCATTTTTTCTTTTTGTTCTTGCCCCAGTTCTTTCATTCATTAGTGGAATTCATGTTCCCTTCCATGTTTGGCAAAATAGGTGGAAAGCTCGATCCAAAGCTGTTCTAACGGAACTAAAGAGCTTTGAAGCTGACCTCATGTGCTTACAGGTTGGCTCCCATGATGTTCTAACAACACCTGTTTCTGTTGTGTTATCATATCTAGTACTATGATTTGGTTTATATAGGCTTTATGTAACATCCTCGAATTTTATTTGTGAATTAATGGAAAAATAATTAATTTGTGTTAATTGGGCCAAGTGTGGGGGGAAACAGTTTCAAGTCAGACTCTAGTTGGGAGAAAACCGGTGTGCAGTTTGTGAGAGTAAAAGAAAACCATAGGAAACCAAGAAATCTTAATAGCCACGCCCCACCTCTCATCGCATTACAAACCCCATGGGGCCTTGTTGCCTGTGCAGGCACTACTGCCACTGTCACTGCGTCCCAGCTCTGGTGCCATGCAACATGGTTAGGAAGGGAGTTATGCTGTCTTGCTTTTGCCCCTACTTGGCAAGGAACAGAAGGCAGCTGTGGATAGTGGGTAGATGTAGGATAGAGAGAAGAGGAGAGGAAGAGAATAAATCTGGTCTCATTGTTTTCCTGTAGGTAACAACAATGTTCACGTCCTATTAGTATATCGTTATGGGTTTGATCAGAGGCAGTAATTAGTGTTTAATCCTCCTAGGTAGTCATGACAATTGCTAAATCCAGGGTTGCTACTTGCTAGAATTCCAGATTGGCACATTGCAGATTAAACAAAAGAAACAAAGGTTGTTCAAGGTTGAACCATAGAAATATAGAATTATTAAGTTCTAGAGAATCTGCCTACCTTTCCATCAAGCTAAAATGCACTTGTGATTTGTGAATTTTACAAGCTCAAAAATGATTTCAATATTTCACGAATATGCATTTGGGAAATCATGTGTGGATGACAAAATCCACTTGACGATCTCAAATATAGAAAAAACAACTAAAGCATAATAGACCAGAATGTTTTATATGCTGCAGCGTCACTTACCGTTTTAACAAGGCTCTTGGCACAACGGCAATGTTAACCTCAAAGCTGAAAATGCCTCCTTTCCCAAAACTGGGTTGCAACTATAGTTTTCAGATTTGCTGTAAACACCCGCGAATTGCGAACTAGATTTATCGAACCTGAACCGGTTTAGGGTATAGGGTTCGTGTTCGTAGTGAAAATTAGAAGAAAAGGTGGCAAACCCAAATCTCGTACCGCGACATGGACGAATCGTGTTTCTGGTAGCTATGGTTGCAACATTGCTCCATTTTCTCCCTAGCAGTGTGGCTTGCGAAAATCATAACTAGATCATAATAACTCCAAATTGCAAGAATGAGCATAATATGGATTATGCATTCTACACAAAATTTCTCATCTGTCTCTAGTAATTTGTATGGCCAGATTCAGTCATATTCCCATTTTAGTCTACTAAATACGGTGACACTGTTCGATTGTGACTATTTGTAGGACACTGAACTTACATGGGCCATCTAACTACATTGAGTGTTTTGTTAGCTTGATGGAAGGCTAGGCAAACTCCTTGTCACTAGGGGATTCCTTCTCTTCCTTGTCACCAGGGGATTCAACAGCACAATTCCTGTCCTATCCTTGTTGTGTGGCATTGAGGCAGGGATGTGGCAGCAACGGCAGCCGTTCTTGCAATTGTGATGTGGCGAGGGGTCACACAATGGAGTAGGGTGGTGGCAGTTTCTTTTCTTTCTTTTTTCTAGATGGCATGCAGCCACACAGGGTTTCTCAGTTTTGTTACAGTTACCTTTTCTCTCACAAACTAGACTCCAGTTTTGTCCCATCTAGAATCCGATTTGAACCCATTTCCCCCCACACTTGGTCCATTAGGCCCAATTTGCACAAAGAAATTAGTTTTTTTTTATCTATTCTTAAATAAAATTTAGGGATGTTACAATTCATATGTGATATTGTTGCAATCTTTTGGCATGACCTATTTTTATGTAAATTTTAGATCATTCTCTCTTTTTTAACACTTTTATTGGGTCATGCTTGTAAGCAATATATGTCTCTCACAGGAGTTGGATGAGTATGATACCTTCTATAGGAAAAACATGGAAAATTCTGGATATTCAAGTATTTACATTCAGCGATCTGGGGACAAACGGGATGGGTGTGGTATATTCTATAAACCAAAAAGGTAGATATTCTCTTAACTGATATAGATGCTATAATAGGTACTACTTCCAGGACAATGTCCTTGTTGAACTTTTTCCCCTCCAAATATATGTTTTTTCTTGCCCTCAATTTGTTTTGCTGCCATTTTCATATGAACATTAAATCATTTTAGTTGCTTGTATTCAATTTGAAAACTTATTTGTTTTAAATAAGTAGCTAACAATTGAGAAAGCGGGACATGAAAAACATAGTGTCTTGTAATATTCTGCATGAGTTGCAAAATCAACTTTTATGTGATCCTTTTTTTTTTTGGCCTTGACCATTTGTTATTTTTGCAGTGTGGAACTGGTCCAGAAGGAAGGAATACATTACAATGATTTAGTGGAAAAATATGTTCCTAATGATCATGTAAATAGTGTTCCTTCAAATAATTCCTCATCAACAGAAGGTAAAGAAACCTTCACTCAACCTGATAATCTCCTGTGGATCACATAGCGGCCACACTCCTTCCATGGAATGTGGACATTTGAAGTTGTGAACTGGGCTAAACATGCTACTTGCAAGTACTTAAAAAAAAAAACTTCAACATGCAACCAAACTCAATGGCTTAAGTAGAGCACTCACGAAGGGTTGATTTTCCTTATGGTCTTATCCTAGCTACTCTGTTTATTGGAGCTGCATTATTTATCATTTTTTAGATAGGACATAGACTTTTCCTATTGCATGTTCTTGCTGTTTTTTCTGCAGTTTGGCTGGATATGTTTCCTGGTCTGATGCTGTACTTATTTTTATTCTATATGATGCCTTTTCAGAATCTAGTGCAGAGGCATATAATAAAAAGCATGGAGATCCAAATGATCCACGTGTGAGATTGAAGCGCGACTGTGTTGGTTTACTCGCCGCTTTCAAGCTTAACGATCCTGGTGATCACATTCTAATTGTGGCGAACACACATATTTACTGGCAAGTAAAATAGCCCAATTTCTCTACTCTCTCGTTTGAAGATGTTTTCGTAGTTGGCACATATCTTTTTCTTCTATCTATCTGTATTCGTTGGAAGCTAGTTTGCAGTACTTGTTTGGATTCCTTGTTCATGTTATCCTGATTTTGTAGGGATCCAGAATGGATTGATGTAAAGTTGGCTCAAGCAAAGTATCTTCTTTCAAGAGTTTCTCAATTTGAGAAACTTATATCAAATAAATTTAACTGTAAGCCTTCCGTCGTCATTGCTGGTGACTTCAACTCTACCCCGGGTGACAAGGTATGGCTTGTGTTTCCTGCATTGCTTTCCGAAGCTTACAGACATTCGAAAGTGTCATGTCGTGCTTCTGCTATTATTTTTGTGATTATTGTTATTCAGTGTAATACAGAGTCTACGTAGACATATAGATTAATGTCAAATACTTTGTAGACTTGACAACAGTGTGTTGAGACTATCTTATTCATCAATCTAATCTGGGCAATGTGACTTATGAACAAACGACTTGAAGCAAATGTTTGAAACAAACGGTCATTCTTCTAGGTCCATGCTTTACTGAAAGATATTAGAAACTTTATGCATGTGCTAACTTTTATTCCAGTCATGTGTGTAATAAATTGTTCTCATGATGAACATATTCTGGTAGAGTAGCAATTTGTGGTCCAATAGCTGCTTTATTCTTTTAAGCCCATCATGATTTTTTTATACAAAATAATAAAGCATTATGTTACTCACCTCATGCGCTTTAATTAGGAAAATATGACTCAATTTTATTTCTTATGCCACCTTACCTCAAATATGTTGTTTGTTCCACCTCAGTTAATTTGTCACTACCATTTCCAGGTATACAACTACGTTGTATCAGCCAACTCGGAATCTGTGGACGAAGCTCCTCCGATCAAATTGCGCAGCCTTTATGCTGCGAATGGAGGAGAGCCGGAGTTCACGAACTGCACTCCAGGTTTTACTGGAACACTGGACTACATATTACTGTCGGACGGCAGTTCAATAAAACCTACAAGCCTACTTGGCCTTCCACGAGGGGATTCAGCCGACGTGCAAGGAGGGCTGCCCAACTTTCACCATCCTAGTGATCATCTACCAATCGGAGCCGATTTTCAGGTTCTTAGCTGCTAGCGCGAAGGCTGATTGCATTTTCAACTGCAGCAGAAAATGCCCCTTGAATTGTTCGCCATGATTTGTGTAGTTCAGAGTTAACCATACAGGCTATTATGCATGTATTATCACAAAAACACATATTCGTTTTTTTTTTTTTGGACGAGGTCCTTATTCTTTCTCGTGTAGAACGAATGTCAACAAATAATAGCAACCACCAGAATTTTGTTACCTTCTTTCTCGTGTAGAACGAATGTCCACAAATAATTGCAACCACCAGAGTTTTGCTCTCTTGTCGTTTTCGTCCGTTACGTAAGGTAGTCTTTTTTTGTATGGATGGATATGCCAGAGATTGGTACCATAGACAGCATCAGGGTGAGTACTGCACCGAAGAGGATGGGGATGGCACGGCTGAAGACTGGGATGACAGAACTTTTGGGAGGGAATAGATTAATCATTTTTCTTCTTGCTTAATGTAACGATTACTATAGGCCCACCTTATATAGATGGCTCTCCTAACAAAAATAGATGAGATAAATCTAATAATAACTTGCCTAATTAACAGATAAGATACGAGCTAATTAGGTAAGATGACAGCTAATGCAAGATAAGATGACAACTAATGCAACGTAACGCTTAACTTGGTAACCAAAGGACTGTGGCAAAGTCCTAGTTGAGCAGCAGGAGAGCGCAGCTTCAGCTGCCGCTCCGACTTGAAGATTCACATAATGCTAACTGAAATTCAGATTCACATAATGCTATCTGAAATTCAGGAAGACCTCCTCCCTTTGAATTATCAGTGAAACATTTTTCAGCTGGAAGACGTTGCATTTTGAATTGCCTAGATCACCCTTCAGCCAGGAATATATTTTCTCCAGCATCACCTCATTTGTTCTGAAACTCTAATCAGTTCATGCAAAGAAAAGTAGCAAAAATAATTGAATCCATATTACATACTGAAAGCCGCAAAAAGAACTACTGTTCTTGATCACTCATAAATACCATTTCACCACCAAAATTTCACAGCGATATCAGCATATCTCAAATAACATTAGTTTACAACAGCTACAGCAGAATACAGCTAATTTTTTTTTTCAAACGCTAAGCATAGCGAATCTAGAAGGCCTTGCAGACTTCTCTGGTCTTTACTCTTTAGTTCCTTCTAGCAGCGAACAGCTCAACACGCCACCAACGAAGGGCTCTTGCACCTACCCAATGGTAGCTTCTTCTGGCTACATACATAGATATCCAATAAATTGAGACTCGTCATTGTAATATACCCATCTAAATTAGTCATTCGGAAATAAAGTTACAAGTACTTTAACACACCAAAAAAAAGCATACTGAATTGCGCACAAAAAATGATGAAATGCAAACTAGCAAACCAAACTAAAAAAAATGATAAAAAGAATACATGATGCGCAATATTTCAACTAGTTTCATAAAAATAACATTTGATCTAAGGAAGAATGGTAGCACACATGTACGTACATATATGCTCTTAGTGCTATTTGCATTGAAGATTACTCTTGGGAAGCCTTAGAGCACTGAAGGAACATATTCCTCTCCTATTTTGTTTCCACCAGCTATGATCACATAATGAAAAATAGGCAACTCCATATGGCACCAAAAAGATGAGGGTAAAGCCTCACAGGCACCAATACAAAAACTTCAGATCCTATAGATGTGTTCTATTCTTCTTTCTTCTCTTTTTGTTTCCTCTCTTTAATCAATGAAGAGCAACAGAGAGGCAGCATTGTGCATGCAGCCTCAATCAACAGGCAAACAGGCAGTGCTGAGAAATCATCTCCAGATACTCCCATGAATTCAGCAAGCGCAACCCCAAGATAACCGCTGATAATAGTGGCGAGGGCAAGTGCAGACATGACAAAGGCCATAACCGATCCCTCGCACCCAGCAGGGCAAAGTTTTGCAACAAGAACACTGAAGGGCAGCACCTTGAATAACATAAGACCCTCCAACAGCCCTGAAAACACAATTGTGTATATGGAATCTGGTATTCCGACCTTCCTGTATACTCCCTGAACAAATAACACATCTGACAACATTATGAGCGCTGTGACAAACTGCAGAGCTGATAGGACCTTACGTGCTGGCATTGTTTTGAAGTACTTGTTATATGCCATGCTCCAAGCCAAGAGAGCCACTTGCCCAAAAACCTTCGATAAGCCGATAACAGATGAGTCAAGTCTTAACACTTCAGTCTGATAGAAGAACATGGTCCCAAGTAGAAATGGTATGACAGCATAAGACACTGAAAACCATATGATTGACCAAAATATTTCAGGCATACATAGCGCGTATGAGAGCTCTTTGATTTGCTTACGGATGCTGGAGAGTGCTGATACATTAGTAGCTGCCTTTGGGAGTTTGAGGGAGCTCTCAGGTATAGCCACAGTAGTGCAGAACTGGAGCACAAGAAGGATTGCAAAAAACAGAAACATGATTTTGGGAGAGAAGTAACTGAGAGCAATGCCACCAAGGAGGTTTCCAAAAGCGCCAGCAGAAGATCCAAACATCCAAGCAAAGGATTGAAGCTGACCTGACCCTGAGGAAGAGGTCGTTTGCTTCCCGGCCTCCGCTACAATGGCATCATTGGCAACCTCACATATGGACGCACCAAAGTTGCTCAAAAGGAGAAAAATGGTAAGAACTGGAAGAGAAATAGACGGCCAGAGGGCAATTGCTAACCATGAAATTGCCTGCAAGAGAGCTGCAACCACAGCAATAACAATGTAGGTTAGTAATGTAGTGTAATCTGTAAGGCAGAAACAGTAGCAGTGAAGCACACAATATGCATCTCAGAAAACATTATTTATGGTGTTTCATACAGTGGTTGTCATGAGTAAATTACACCAAATTTCCTTAGACATCTGATCGTGTCGATTAGGTCCGTAAACTTCCAACTTTTGGCCTGTCAAGTCCCTAAAATCACTTGGTTGGGCAATTATGCCCATTTGTTCATCAAGTGATTGAAAAAGACACGATAGTATAGTTCCTAAAATCACTAAGTATGCCACTTAGGTCCCTGAAATTTGCTTAATTGCGCCTCTTGGTTATCTCTCATGCTATATATCTCTGTTACTTACCCACGGGATTGACGGATGGAGCTAATTTGTAAATGTTGCAAACATAAATTGAAAATTTTAAATAACAAAGTGCTGTTAGTCAATGAAAATTTGATAGTATTTGAGAAGTTTGTAGCTAAAACATAGAATCTGTGCACCTACAGTATTAGGTTATGCTAGGTTCGAATGCGACAGTTCACCATCCGTCCATCCTTGAAGAATTTCATCATGACACTCAGTTGTGCAGGGCAGCTTTAAAGTGGACGGAAAGGGCCACATCAAAAGTTGACAAAATATTCATGCGTGAGTTGGTTGAGATTGGACTTGCTTGGTGCTGAGTGTGTGTGTAACACTAGCGGGAGAGCACATTTGGTTGTTGCTGTGAAAGACTATCCCAGGGAAAGAAGATGGAGACTAATGGTAATCAGGGAAAAAAAAGAAAATTGAAAGGAAACAAAAGGAAGGCACCAGAAGAATCAAGAGAACAACTGGGAAAGTGTTTGAGCATATTCTTTGCGGCTATGTCATTCGCCATACGACATACATGTACGAACAACACGCAAGAAAAGGATCAAAGACAGCGCAAAGAAGAAATAGATGCTATTGCATATTCCTACTCTACTCTGACACTAGAATTTGTACACCTCCCCTAATCTGCACAGCGAAAAAGCGAAATTGCGCATGCAAGCTAGCGTGTCTTCAAGGATTGACCAGGAAAGAAGAACAATTCTGAGAGAATTACGATTCCGTATCACAAGGGGTGTTAATGTGTTATAGAACGTCTAGCACATACAATATCGCGACACGGATTCCGAACATGCTGTGTTACATGAAACGAAGAAGATTGTGGTGTTGATTGCAGTAGAGGGTGTTTCTGGATCTGGACATCGAAATGCCAGAACAGGGGAAGAAGGGAAGGGAGAAATAGGGGGGCATACCGCCGATGGCGACGTATGGCAGGCGCCGGTAGCCGCGGATGGGGACGGCGTCGGAGAGGAGGCCGAGGAGCGGCTTGGCGACCATGGGCAGGTTGGCGGAGGCCTGGAGGATCTGCAGCGAGGAGGCGGCGACGCCCATGCCGTCCTTGAGGAAGAAGTTAACGCCCAGCCACGGGAACAGCCGAAATCCCTGCACCCAGAACCCCACCCCGATCACCCGCCGCCGTGTGGCCGCCACCGCGGCCCTCTCCCCCTCCTGCTTCTGGTCCTTCTCCATGTGCTCTCCCCGTGTCCAGTTCCAAATCTCGATCACCTCAGCCTCTGCTCTGCCGACGATACAGCAGGAGGAGGAGAGAATGAGGTGGTGGGTCTTGTTCTACCTTCGGGGAGGGTGACACGTAGGGAGGGAATGTAGGTATTAATCAATCGAATCGACTACCGATGCAGGTGAATCGACGGCACGGGACGGACGGGAGAACACGCGGGTGGAGGTGGAGCAAGCCTCAACGACGGGATGGGAGGAGCTCTGCTAAGCCGTGGATGGATGGGCGCCAGGCCATGTGGGCTGGGGTTTTCATGGGCCCCGCCATGTCGGCCACCGCCAATCATCCATGGGTGCTTCTCCCTCACCATGTGCGTTTTGGGCTTTTGGCCTTTCCAGGTGTTAGCATGTGTATTGAATTAATGGAATACATCATTGGCCTCTCCAGGTGTTATCTTGATTTTTTTTCCTGTAGTCTTGTATAAGTGGAAACCTATCTGTACATACGATACGATGCAATATACCCTACATGTATTGAATTAATGGAATACCATCATTGTGTGGCTTATTCCCAAACTCACACCAGACTTAAACGGAGAAGCCTGAGCAGCCTCACGCTATATATATATAGTACCATCTTGCTTGTGGAGGGGAGAGAATACCACCTTAAAAGGGAGAGCAACTCTCCCCCATCAGGCTAGTCTTTTGGGGGCCACATGAGACTCTTATGGCCTGGCTATGGTAGCCAAGGTGTGTATTCCCTCGTTGGGTCAAGGCCCACGCCTGGGCCATTAGGCCCGCCACGGGCGAGGGCGACGCGTCGCGCCTATACTACCGGGCCGCTGAAGGGCATGTTGCTCACCCGGGAGTAGTTACTCTCACCTCTGAAATACCACATAAACGAACTTAAAATACTCCTTTATCACTTTGAGTACATTCATACACTAATTATAAGATATTCTAATGTGAGTTATATGAAAAAATTTGTAAGGAGCCCATAATTTTTAGCGTATTTTGCAAATGCATTCATATACGCACATAAAAAGGAGTATGTCCAAAAAATGTGCATACCACCTCTGAAAAAAATATACATACCATCTAGATGATCTTATATACTCGTATACTGCACGTACATACGCTCCATCGCATGAGATACCTCATACATTATGAGATACGTCATAGGGAGTGATTACTCCCGGGAGTACAAAAGAGGCTTCATATATATATATATAGAGAGAGAGAGAGAGAGGAGCCCTTTTCTACTCTGAGTAGTTTTTCCTTATACCGTATCTCACAATGTATGAAATATCTCGCACAATAGAGGGTATATACGTGTAGTATACAAGTATATAAGACTAGCTAGATGGTATTTATATTTTTCAGAGGTGGTACATACATTTTTTGACATACTTCTTTTTATGCTCATATAAAAAAAGTATTTACAAAATACGCTAAAAACTATATACTCTTTTGCAGTTTTTTCATGTGGTTCATCTTGGAATATCTTGTATTTAGTATATGAATGTAGCCAAAATGATAAAGGAGTATTTCAAGATCATTTAGGTGGTATTTCCTATATATATATAGAGAGAGAGAGAAGCCTCTTTTCTACTCCCGGGAGTAATTACTCCCTATGTCATGTCTCACAACGTATGGGGTATCTCGTGCGACAGAGGGTATGTACGCGTAGTATATGAGTATATAAGATCATCTAGATAGTATGTACATTTTTTCAGAGGTGGTATGTATATTTTGTATATTTTTGGGACATACTCCTTTTTATGTGCGTATATGAAGGTATTTGCAAATAAAAATCATAGACTCTCTTGCAATTTTTTCATATGGCTCACATTGGAGTATCTTATAATTAGTGTATGAGTGTACCCAAAGTGATAAAGGAGTATTTTAAGTTCATTTAGATAGTATTTCAGAGGTGGGGGTAACTACACCCAGGAGTGTGTGTGTGTGTATATATATATATATATTGTCGGGGACTGAGAAACTTCTGACAAGGTCAACGCACGGTCAATAGGGTCTCCAGCTCCGGACGATGCAGCAAGGGGCCTCGACCACGACCTAGGCAACGCTGACTCCCGCACGACCTCGAGCTTGGGCAGTGGGGGGTTCCGTCCCCGCACGACCTCGACCTTGGCTCAGGGGGCGTGCGTTTACTCGGCGGTTACCAAGACTGAAGATCTCGGAGTTAAGGCGGACGTGCGCGCCAGATCCGAGACGGTTGCAGCACGTCTTCATTGCACACCATGCACTACCCCGGGAATCTCTCTTGGTCAAGCTTACAGAACGGTGGGAGGAGTATAAATCCTCAAGCGAGCGGCAGATGACACGACATCAGCGCACTAGCAATAGACCAGTAGACACAGCCCGAACGCTCAAGCCCGAGCTATAATCCACTCTCTATACTCACGACTAGTGAATTCCTCCGCCTCAGGAGAAGACTGGAGTAGGGCTATTACCCTCGCGGGGGCTCGAACCAGTATAATCCGCTGTCTCCTGCTCGTTGACGCCTCGCCCCGACCTATGTCTGGACCATCGTTGAGCGCAGCTCTTTCTGGGTCCCCCATTCACACTAACCCCATTTTCACTTTTGCGGTTAGGCGATCCCGATCGTCGACATACATATATATATATATATATATATATATATATATATATATATATGAGAAGCTTTCCATACTTCCGGGAATATATACTTCCAAATGCTTTATACTCTTTTATCACTTTTGGTATATTTTAATAATAATTCTAAGACACTCCAATGTGAAAATGGTTGAAAAAATTTCATCAGAAATTTTTATTTTTTGTTACATACCTTTTTCTATATGTAAAAGGAATATATAAATAAATTATACTATAAAGGGTAGATTTTAATGAAATTTTTCATAAACTCACTTTGGAGTATCTTATAATCAGTATTAGAATATACTCAAAAGGATAAAGAGGTATAACAATATTATTTAAATGGTATACTGGAGGTGGTAGTATGTATGCCCAGGAGTATCAAATTATTATACATAGCCTCTTCTAGCCCTCTTTCCGTCCTGTATGCATTCCTGTTGCGACTAGGACGTGCAGAAGGTGGCCGGTGCCTCGGAAACTTGGTAGATAGGATGGTTTTTATGCTACCCGAGAGTGGCAGCGAGCTCCTCCCACACACGCCCACACACTCCATCTTGCCGCGGCACTGGCCGCCTTCTGCGCTCTCCGGAGATAATAGAGGATATGCATCGACTACCATACCTTCCGAAAGAACTAAATTTATAATATATGTATAGAAAGACTAGATTAAAAAAGTTCTGATGATCATATTCCTTTTACATACAGAAAAAGTTATTCCTTTTACCTTTTTCTATATGTAAAGTTCTGATGATCATATTCCTTTTTACATATAGAAAAAGTTCTGATGACCATCCATGCAATCACGAGGTGGCCACCAATGTCTCCATGTTGTTTGCAAAAGCCCGAGGGGTCGCCTCCCCATTGCCATCAGTGCTTGCTGCTATGTGTCTTTGTGTCGCCGCCAAACCGAGGCAATTGCCGCCGTCTCTGCGTCGCCATTCGCGCTAGCTCAATGCGGCCGCCACCATCTTCACATTGCCGTCTGCGCGTGCCCGAGGCGGCCACCGTCGTCCGTCGCCGTCCGTGCCACCGCCGTGCACATGTTGATGCCTCACCAATGTCACATCCTCGCGTCGCCGCATCTGAGAGCTTGCTTGTTTGGCTGGGAGCAAGTGCCACCACAAGGTTTGTTTTATTTAAACCCAATTTGATTTTTTTATTTAAATGGAGATTATTTTTTATGAAAACTGAGTTGAAAACTCTCAGGCAAAAAATTTCGTGAGTTAAAATTGTTTGATCGAAAAATTTCAAGTTAAAACTTCTCTATTTGAAATTTTTCGAGTTGAAACTTTCAATTTGATTTTTTTTCCTTGTTGAAACCCTCTGATTAGTGAATTTTTGAGTTGAAGCCTTTTGATTTTGTAATTTTCCTTGTTGAAATTTTCACAATTAGAATTGTGGGCAGGATGCAGGAGGGGGAGGGGTGTTGGGCTTCTGCGCAGGCAGTAACGAGCTTGAACTCGGGAGACAAGGCAGGGGGATATTTAACTATTTGCCATCCTTATGAGTGGCCACTCTCCAAATGCCAGTTTTAGAATGTTCATAACACATTTGCCACCAGAGAAAGAAAGATGCTACATTTTTGCCACTTTGGCCGATGTGGCACGCCACGCCCCCTCGCCACCGTGGCGCCATCGTGGATTCTGCGAGGAAAAGACCATGCTGCCCCCATTTAACTCGCTCGGCCGCGTCCCCGCACAGAGCATTCCCCATTTGGTCTCTCTCTCTCTCCCTATCTCTTGCCGCCGATCGCCGGTGAGCGCGCCGCCACCTGCTGTCGCCGGTATCCTTGCGTCCCTCGTCACCCGCCATGGCGCATTTGGGAGATCCGGCAGGAGGCCCAAGTATGGCGTTGGGGCAAAGCTCGCGGCAAAGGTTGGGGCACCTGTTTGGAGAGGAGACTGGTTTCCCTCTGATCCAATGCCCAGAGTGCAAAATGGCGAGGGTGATTGAGTGCGCGGTGAAGAAGGAGAATGTAAACTCAGTAGTGTCTTCATCAAGTGCCCTAGGAATGTGGAAGGGGTAAGTTTTGGGCATCTTTGGTTCGGTTTTGGGATGTAGGGTTTGAAAGTCATTTGATTTGCTCCATGGTTAGTTGCCAGAAAGATGTAAGTACTACAGATGGCAGAGGAAGTACTTCGAGGAATTGATCAAGGACAAGCTGATCGTGATGCTCCTTGATGATCTGGAGGAGGAGGAAGGTGGAGAGGTGAATTCCAACAATGTTGGTGGCCAAATGCAAAGCAGCATGGAAGCAAAGTTTAACAAGTTGCTTAAGACAATGCAGTTGTTGGTTGTGTTGATTGTAGCACTTGTTGCAGTTGGGGTGTTGCATTTGTGTAAGTGATGTTCTTTATGTGGGTGTGAGTTAGAATGGGTGTATGAATCATGTTGAATGTTGAACAATGATGAATGTTGAATGGCAAGACAAATATTCATGATAGACTTGATAATATCACAGGTTGAGAATAGCAGAACACATAGTTGTTCAAGCAAAATATGATACACTAGTTCAGGCCAACCACACAGATATTCAGGCCAAACTGTGCCCAGGACATAGCATTCTTGAGGCCCTATTTAACATTGTTCAGGCCTTACACATATAGCATTTCTGGCCCTAGCTAACATTGTTCAAGCCATGAATACATAAATATGTTACAAAATAGGACATTCCATAGTCCAGAGACACATCAAGCATTCTTGTCAGGTGTAGCCTTCTTCTTCTTGGTTGCCAGCATCTTCTTTCTTGGTGTCATCTTCTTAGGTGGTCGGTAGGAAGTCGAACCAATGCAAGGATTCATCCATAGGTCGAGTGTCTTGAGCTGGTGTAGCATCCAAATGAAGCTTCCTGGAACCTCAGTGGGCAGTACAAGTTAGGGACAGATGGATATTGTTCAAGATATGTAGATAGCTTGATGAAGTTTACCTTCTTATGGTTGGCCCCGAACTTGCTGGCACAGATGCTTCTGCTTCCATTACAGATGCTTCAGCTTCCTGAGCTACTTCCCTTGCCTTTCTAGCTGCCTCCCTAGCAACTTGTGCTCTTGTTCTTGGAGTAGGTAGCACATGTTCCTGATCCTGGCTGTTTTTCTTTGTCTTCTTCCTTCCTACTGCGCTTTTGGTCTTCCTGTTCCTCTTCCTGCAAAGAACAATACACAAAGTAACAGCCAAGTGGAAGGAACAACATATGTTTCACTATGGTTTCATACCTATTTTTGGTACCAGTTAGTGGGCACCTCTAGCTTCCCCTCCTGTGACCATTTTCACCACAGCCATCACACTTGACTTGCCTTGTAGTCTTTCCTGACCTCTCAAGGACAGAAAGGAACCTGTTCTTTTTCTGTCTCCCCATACCTCTCTTCTTGGCTATTGGTGGTTCCAACTTGAAACCCTTGTCAACTTCTGGTTAATGTGACCTGTCAGTGATGTTAGGCCATCCCCTATCATAGGTAGGGTTGCAATCGGATCGGATATTTTCCGTCGTCCCAACCGACCGGATGAGTTCGGATCGGATTCGGATAATTTTTTCGGATATTTTTCGGATTCGGATTCGGTTTCGGATAGTTTATTTCGGATTCGGTTTCGAATTCGGTAGATAACTATCCGTCGGATCGGTATATTTTGAACATATTTTCGGATATATCCGAATTTTATTAATCGGATATCCGACCGATTGCAACGTTGTTTAACCTAGCCTGGCTTCACTTCAATGCGCCGCTCGGTCCAGCCCTAAGTCCAGAGTCCAGATCTCACTCACTCCTCCCGATCCCGAGTCCCGTCTCTTCCGCCGCCACCCTACTGCCGCCGCCCTTCCGCCGTCACCTGGGCCTCCCGCCGCCGCCCACCCGAGCCCATCTCCCCTCGACGTTCCTCTCTCCCTCGTCTCGTCCGCCGCCACCTCGCCACACTGCCACACCTGCCACTGCCGCTTCTTCGCTGCCTTGGGCCTCTCCTGCCCCACCCGAGCCCATCTCCTCGGCCTCCTCTCTCCCTGCCTCGTTTCCCTTGCGCTGTCCTCTACCCTCCTCCAATCCTCCTCCCGCCGCGCCTGCTGCCATTGCCCGCTCTTCCGATCGTCGTCGCCTGAGCCTCCCCAGCCCGATAGTAGGAGCCCCTCCTCCCTCAGCGCACGCCTCCTCCCTTAGTGCCCGAGCCGTGAGTCTGATGCTTTGTTATTCATGCTCTATGATTATTGTGATGGTTTGTTATTCATGCTTTGTGAATTGTGATGGTTATTCATGCTCTGTGATGGACCTGATGATTATTCATGTGATGGGAAAAAATATTCATGTGATGGTTGATCGCTGCAACAACTACAAATGATCTGTGATGCTTGATCTTGGGGAAAAAATATTCATGTAATGGTTATTTTGTATTTCATGAAAAAATATTCACTGCTCTGTGAATCTGTGATGGTTATTGTCAATTGCTTACACTGCAACTGTCATTCATTTCATAAAATTTCAGCTTCTAAGGAGAAATTGCAACGTTGATTGATGAGTTGGACATTGATGAATACTTATACCAGGGGTACCCCACAACAAAGTATACATCTATTTCAAGATTGTCTTTCTCTCAGTCGTACGGATATGGCAGCAAGACTGGCAGCGATGCAGAGTGCCGGAGAAGGTATTACCAAAGTCTCCGTCCCTCACAGATGGGATTATCCCTAAATATTGGCTCGAACACCAGACGATCCATTTTGAGCCTAGTTCTAGGCTCCGAGGGGCCACGGAGGACCCTTGGCCTCGATCAGGCCCACTGGGGGCGGTTCGACCTGGTCTCAGGTTAGACGCCCCCGCAGGTTCTGACCTCGCCACCAGTCGGGCACCCCCGCCGGCTCCGACCTGGCCTCGGGTCGGATCCCTAACAAGCTTTGACTCAACAACCTTCGCCACGTCACCAGTCGGCCAAAAGCGGGTCACCTGCCCCGTGGACATGACAACCATGCTGGGGCAGGAGCCTCCTTCCCAAGGTGGCCAGGGGGCCGCTAAGTCAAGCGCCGGTCCCTTCACCCCGTTGAGCACAGTGGAGAGACGCGCTCTGTCCCAAGGCGGAACCAGGGCACAGCGTAAGCAACGTCAGCACCTGACAGGCGGACAGAGGGCAGGTACGCGCCTTCCCAACGAAACACTGTCCGTTGTGTCTACCAACCCAGGCGTGGGATGGACAGCAACCCGTCAGGCACCTGGACCGAAGACCGGGACTCTCGGGCGTAGCATACCCCTACCTTTTTTCTCCAAACTCCCGTATAACCTGCCCCCTCTGCCTATATAAGGGGAGGCGGGGCCCTCAGGGAAGGTGGCGAGCATTCGATTCAACATAAGCCCTCCGACCCAAGCAAACACGTCTGATCTCCAGCAAGTCAAAGATTCAGGCGAACGTTCCTAGCTCCCTTGCTTTCGAGCCTTCGCTCCTCTCACTCGGACGAGCGCTCAAGGCCTATCTTGAGCCCCCACTTGTAACCTAGTGCAGTCCGCTGCGTCCCAAGCAATACAAAACCACCACCACGAACTGGACGTAGGGATATTCGGCCCGAACCAGTATACATCTTGGGCTCCTCGAGTCAACCATCAAGGAGAGGGAACGTGTGGCCCCTTGACTTACAAATTTACTTGCCGGTTATACGAAACACCGACAGACATGGAGTATAAAGCCAAAGCATGTGATTCACCTGTAGACACGACTTCAGAGGTTTGTTCATTCTCCTCCCTTTGTTCTATTTTTGCTTTACTGTTAATCTTGGTTTATAAGATAGTCTTGTGACATTGTTTTAAGTAAAAAATTTTGTCATATGTTAGTATGAGAAGTACCAATAGTCTGAGAAGTACCAACAGTAAATTTCAGAGCAAAAGTTACTTTAAATATTCCCTAATAAAATCCCAACAGTAAAGTAGAAGATAGGTATAAAAAAAGTAAAATAGAAGATAGTGTCACATAAGATCAGCATAACGCACTTCTTCCGGCCTTCCCTTCTTTAGCTACTCAGCTATACTTTCAAAAGCATCAGAATTTGCAATGGCACTCCTGATGGTGGTAATGATATGGCCAAGATGGCGCTCAAGAAATGAATTTCTTGATTTCACTATTGTTTTAACTTCCAAAGGGTCAAAGGCATCCGCTTTGCTTCAGATCCGAATTCAAAGGAAAAGGTTAGCCAAGCTAAGCCATGCATGTAGCGATTTAAAGAAATTAGAAGTACCTATCTCAAGAAGAGTCTTATTGGGTAATATATAGTCGGCAAGATGGCACCGCTAAGCCATGCATGAGATTTGTCCCGACTGCTTTTGACAGGTTTACCGATTTACCATTTGTGTGGTCTTGTTGTTTGGTGACTCTCCTCGTAGTCGCTACATTGTTGGTGTCTCGAACTCAATTTCTTATAGTTCAACTTGAAGGAAGACTTAGGGATAGAGATATTGATTGTTCGTTATTCATTGCTTCCTAAAACTCACGTACATAGCATCCTTATATAATGGATGTTTGCCTCCTTAGCCTGGGGATGAGCACTAGCTAAGGAATGCTCTGTGATGTTAGCTAAGGAATGCAAGCAAGCCTGGGGATGAGCAAATGCAAGCAATCTCTATCTGGTGGTATATTTTTTTGCCTTTTCTTTTGTTAGGTTTGTGGTGGTACTTAAAGTGGGAGTGCTCTTTGATCAAATAAGTTCAGAAAAGCAGTTTGATATCAGTATTGTTTCTATTGTTGTGTTTACTAGAGCGCACTTAATCGCTTTGTTAGGAACCTCGATAACCCATCATAATGCACATGCATTCGGCTACAAGATGTTCTTGCATCCTAGATGTATTGTGTACTAACTAGGATATTTCTTTTTTTGTATTCATATTGGGTATGTACTGCAATCGTAAAATGTTTGAGATAGACTATTGGCTGCATTTGATTATTTATACTGACACTTTTTAATTGCTATACTTTCCATTTTAACTTTATTGTTGCCTTTTGTTTTGTAGAATGAGACTATGGTGACGACTGATAATAATTGACTGCTTGAGATGTTACTAGCTTAATTTAGTACTCCTTATGATGTAATCTAAATATTATTGACTTGTCGTATTGTCTCTTTATGAAACATGGAGTTGTGGACCTCATGATCATTTAATAGACTTATTGTAATATTATTTACGTATCATTCTATGTTTTGAAACTTATCATCGGCTAGCTAATCAGTGTTATATGTTTGCTTTATGCGGTATCTGTTTTTGCGCGTTATCCGACAAAAATTATTCGATACCGTATCGATTTCGCTACCGATATTATCCGCGCCGTATCCGTATTCAGTGCTATCCAAATCCGATTTTGAATCTGACAAAAAATATGGTTTAGGATATGGAAAGAGCGATATCCGACCGAATCCGATCCGATTGCACCCCTAATCATAGGCTGCCCTAAGCTTTGCCACAGAGAATGCCTTGTCCACAAAGGGTTCAAAGTCAGGCTGCCTTTCAGTAGTGATAACAGCTAATGCATGTGGGCATGGTTTGCCTGTAACCTGCCATTCTCTGCAAGTACAATGTCTATCTTTCAGGTACACCACATGCCTTCTCACTTCTTGATCTTTGTATATCTCACCACCTCAGCCTGCTCTGGCGACCTCTTAGTAACTTCGAGGTTTTTCACCTTTGATGTCGCCCCAAGTCGATGGATGATTGCTGGAAGAATGACACCATCTAGTGCCCTTGATATCCTTCTCCTTTTCTCAAACAACACCACACCCTTCTCTCTCTATTGGCATCCACCATGCAATGTAATGGCAGATCTTTGAGGTCTTTGATCCATGCATTCCAACACTCAAAGAAGATTATTGTTGATGTACTCGAGACTTCACCTCAAGATTGAACTTGGATCTTGCCCACAACAATTGTGGTTTTCATCCACCAATGTTGTACATCTAGGTCGGTCATAGCTACTTTGTCCATGAAGTATTTGTACTTCCTAGCTGAGTAGGCCCTTGCTGCTGGCCACATGTTTGCACCATAGACTTCTCCTATGAACCTTTTTTTCATATTTTCCATCAAATGCCTAAAACACTCCCTTTGTTCTGCCCATGAAAACACTTGCTTGACAGCTCCTTCAAGCCCTTTACATGCATCAATACACACAGTCAAATTTGGAACAACTCCTATAGCTCTACCAAGTTGTTCCATGAACCAAATCCAATCTTCTTTAGTCTCAGACTGAAAGAATCCAAAGGCCAATGGAAACATCCAATTGTGGCCATCTAAAGCTAAGGCTGCAAGCATTTGACCATTCCATAAGCCATTTAATGCTGTTGAGTCTATACTGATGTAAGGCCAGTAGCCACCTAAGAAACCCTCAATGCTACCTTCAAATGCACAGAAAAACCTTTTAAAATGCACCTTATCACCAACTGTGACAGTGTCAATCTCCACAACACTACCAGGTTCTCTCAACTGTACCTCTTCTTTGAACCTATACAATCAATCAAATTAATCATCCCAGTTGCCAAAAAGTTTGTCTGCTGCCCTTTGTCTGCCATACCACACAGTCTGATAGTTTATCTCAATTTTGTACTTGTCCTTCAACTTAGACTGGACTTCAGCAGCTCCCATGTTTGGCTTCTTCTTGAGCAGTGGGATTGCCCTCTCAGCAACCCATGCTTGTGAGGCCATTGTGCCTATCACTCTGCTTCTTGAAGCACAATTATGCACATCACTGCTTATTTGGACCTGCAAAAACACACAGGTCAGTACAATAAGATGACAAATAGCAATGATATGTAGTGGTTAGTTAGTATGTATACCTTGACACTATTATCAGCCTGTGTCCTAGCTCTAATAATCCAGGGACAACCATTTGCCTTGCAAGACTTCTAACTCTGCTCTTGTCGATTTTTTCATCTCAAGTTCAAACTCATGCACAATTGCATGCTGCCTAACTGCCAATCTGAAGTCATTCATGCAAGGATAAATGGTTCCAACTGACATGTCTGGGTTGTCCCTGTCCCAATCCAACAAAGGGCTCATTGCGCTTTGTCATCTACCTCCAATGTCAGCATCCCTCATATCTTCCTGAATTTTAGCAGGGATCACTGGAATAGGCATCTCTTCTTCAGCTCTCTGCTTTGCTCTCTCATCAGCTGCCTTGAACCCCATTGCCTCAAACACTCTCTCCTCATCAACTAATATAGTAGCTTCACCATCTTCTTCTTCCTGAGGTATAATGGTTAAGCTACTCCAATCAACTACATAGTCTGCCTGCTCACTTGCTTCAGTCATTGTGTAGATGTCTTCTTTGTCACCGTGCATTTCCAACACCTGGCTCAGGAGTTACTTGTGCTCTAACATCATTGTTGGTCACCCCAGATGTGGCTTTAGAGCCAACGAACTCTGCACTTTATTGTAGTCTTCCTTCTCTACTACTTCAACTACCAGACTTGCCACTCTCTCAACTAATCTGTTCTTAATCATCTCCTCAAAGTGTTCATTCCTTCTAAGTTTCAATTTAGCTGCACTATCAGTGTCCACAGCCCACACAACAAGAGTTTGACTACGGCCCCATATTATCTTGCTGGCCATATCATCCATGAATTTGTCCAGATTATAACCATTATTAATATCAAACCACAGATCATGCTTCTGGTCAGCCATTTCTACCATACCATAGTCCAGATTTGCTTTATATTTAGCACAAGAAACAACTAGTATAAACGTATTGCCAGGATCAATCCTGACAATAAGGGACATGAAAATAGAAACATTCGAAGTTAGAATAAACCAACTCCAACAGAACTACATGCTCACAGGACAAACGATGAACTTACCAAGGCGGACAGTCACTACTCTCGCCCATTCTTGGCCAAATCAAACTCTGAGTATAGGCTTCAATCACTCACTCCTACCAAACACAAAAGGTAGAACCCAATCAGTGAAACCTTCTTCCATTCCAACCAAAACCTAACCAACGCGAGTCCATGCCTCAACCGTCTATTTGGGAGGGACGAGTGAAGATCCTAACACACAAGTGGCAAATTACCTTGGATCCATCGCAGGTGATGTTCCAGGTCCCCGATGCTCCTTGTCGCTCGGTCGTCGCCCAAGACCACACACACACTAGGGTTCCGGGATCGGTGGCACGGTGAATGGGGAATGGGTCAGGTGTGGGTAAGGGAAGGGGGGCAGCATGGTCTTTTCCTCGCAGAATCCACGATGGCCCCACGGTGGCGAGGGGGCGTGGCGTGCCACGTCGGTCAAAGTGGCAAAAATGTAGCATCTTTCTTTCTCCGGTGGCAAATGTGTTATGAACGTTCTAAAATTGGTATTTGAAGAGTGGCCACTCGTAAGGATGGAAAATAGTTAAATATCCCCGAGGCGGGAGGTGGAGGATGACGGGAATGGAAACGGCGTCGCACTCCACACGGTAAGTGACGAGGGCTAGGAGACCCTTGGCCGGTCAGCGCACGGTCAACGGAGTTCCCTAGCTCGGAGGCCTCGACCACGACCTGGACCGTTTTGAGCCGCGCGGCCTAGGGCGCGTACGGCCTTGAGGTCGGGCCCCGCACGACCTTGGGCTTGGATTGGCTTTTGCTCGGGACAGTGTCCCCTTGGATCCCGGAGCGTGCGTTTACTTGGCGGTTACCAGGACGTGGGATCATGGAGCTGAGGCAGGCGTGCACGACTTGTCCGGGACGGTTACTGCCAACCATCAACGCGCATGAAGACCACTACCCCGGGAATCTCTCCCGTCCGTTACAGGCAAGGAAGATATAAGACTAAGGATAACGCAACCTGAGGGGGGCACACGGCATTAGAGCTCGAGCATTAGACATCGCCATTGTTGAGTTTGAGCTGAAACACACCCCTGTACTCGAGAATAACAAAGATCACCGCCGCAAGGCAACTGGAGTAGAGCTATTACCTTCATAGGGGCTCGAACCATTATAAGTCTTTGTGTCACGCTCGTTGTCGCCTTGCTCCTACCATCAGCACGTCGAATCCGTTCCTCCGTTGAGCAAATCTCAGCTCGGGTCCCTAGTCTCACTAACCCCTTTTCATTTCTGCGGTTGGCGATCTTGATCGTCGACAGCTGGTGCCCACCGTGGAGCCCGATAGCTTCGCTCATTCGCAGGAAAGACACCAAGATCGTGGGAGCATGGCGCACCTCATCGACGAACATTCCTCGAGCGTGGGTTTGGGCGCGGACCCCGATTCTGTGTCCCTATTTTCGCCCTCACCGCCACCGCACGAGCATCACGTCTTGATGGTGGACAGCCATGGCGCGGGCGCGGCGGCGGATGGTCGTGATCCGCAGACCCCTGAGGACGCTCGTCGGATGGTACATGTCGCCATCAACCAAGCCATAACTGCCCTCCGGCGAGAGGATCAGGAGAAGGCTGGCACATCGTCTGGGCATCCCAGACTTCCTCCTTTGGGAGAGTGCCTACGCGCTATCGTCCGGATCATGGTTGATCCCGATAGGGCGAGATCGGAACTCTTTGACCGAGCACCGAAGTCACCGCTCGGGGACATCTTAAGGAGCCCGGAAGGCGGCGGACGAATCACCAAGTGGGCTATGGAACTGGCAGCATTTGATGTCCAGGTCGTAGCTTGCACGGCCATCAAATCACAAGTGTTCGCCGACTTCGTGGTCGAGTAGACGTCGCAATCCTCTCCCGAGCTCTAGGTCGAGGAAGAGAAGCCCTGGATCATGCTCTTTGACGGCTCGAGGTCCTTCAAGCGCTCGGGGGTTGGAATCCTTATTCTTACCCCGCGCGGCGATCAATTGAGGTACGTGGTTCGTTTTGGGTTTCCGGTGACCAATAACGTGGCAGAGTACGAAGCTCTCTTGGCGGGCCTGTAAGCTTGCAAAGCTTTGGGCGTGAGCCGGTTGGTCATAAAGGGCGACTCCCAGCTCGTCGTCAATCAGTACAACATGGAGTACCAGTGCTCGAGAGATTCGATGGCAAAGTACCTTGCCGAGGTGCGCAAAATAGAGAAGTGGTTTCAGAACCTGGAGCTCAAGCACATACCTAGGAGGGACAACTCCAGTGCCGACTTCCTCTCCAAGCTCGGCTCCTCCGACGACGAGATCCCCTCCGATGTCATCCTGGAGACGCTGGCGGCCCCCTCGATCTCCGATCAAGAGTTCTTGCTCGCCGTGGTCGAAGGTATTCCCTCCTGGGCTGAACCTATTCACAATTTTCTTGCAAAGGGCGACCTACCGCCCGACCTTACCGAGAGGAGCAGGATCAAGCGCCGGGCGAGTTTATACACGCTCGTCGAGGGGAAGCTCTACAGGTGGAATGTGTCTAGAGTACTAACAAGGTGCGTCACCATGGAGGAGGGTAAGTACCTGTTAAATGACATCCACTCAGGCCTCTGTGGAGCGCACTCTTCGTACAGGACGATGATCGGCAAGGCCTTCCGCATGGGGTATTATTGGACGACGGCGCTTCAGGATGCCCACGACATTGTCCGCACCTGTCGAGCATGCCAGTTCCACGCCTGGAAGTCGCATCAGCCCGCCTACGCACTTCAGACCATCCCGCTCACTTGGCCTTTCTCGACGTGGGGGATGGACATCCTCGGCCCTTTTCCTCATGCGGTCGGGGGTAAGAAGTTTCTGTTTGTTGCTGTTGACACTTTTACTAAGTGGATAGAAGCCGAACCGGTCTCGACCATAACTGCTCGGGCGGTTGTCTGGTTTTTTCGCTTGTTCGTGGTCACCAGGTACAGGGTTCCATGCAAAATTATTACTGACAATGGTACGCAGTTTACCAGTGAGTTGTTCCAGAAGTTTTGCAAGGACCTCGGCATCAAAGTATGTTTAAGCCCGGTGGCTCACCCTCGAGCAATGGAGCGGCGAGAACGCGCCAACGGACAAATCGTCGAGGCGTCAAAAATGAGTTTCAGATGAGCTCGAACGCTATGGCAAGACACGGGTGGGCGAACTTCCCAGCGCCTTATGGTCTATTCGCATTACCACGGTCGGTAGAACAACAGGTCCACACCCTTCCACTCGTGTTGATCTTTCAAGCCGCCCCGCCTCCCGAGGTTCTGTTGGACTCTGCCAGGTCAACTTGGTCGGCCAAGTCGACTTCGAGTCGAGCGGTCTCGACCTTACCCTCGCAGAAGAAGTAAGATGTCGGTGCCTTTGCTACGATCAACGCACTACCTGCAAGCTCTTCGCAGACATGCGTCTCGATCGGTATGACCTAGGGAGCTCCTTGTTGGGGACCTAGCCCTAAGACGAATTCAGGGCTCGTCCAACACCAACAAGTTATCCCCGCAGTGGGAGGGCCCCTATAGAGTCGTTTCAACAGATCGCACGGGGCTTACCGGCTAGCGATGCCCGATGGCAGAGAGCTCTCTAGCTCGTGGAATATAGATCAGCTTCGGAAATTTTATGTGTAATCCCTACACCTTAAGTTTCAATATAGCTGTTCTTCAATTCTCGCCCTTTACACATTTTCCTTTTTGTTGTGCATTCTGTCGCTTTTTGTTCGAGATTTCTTCGAATACGACCTACGTACAATGTGCACTCGCTCTTAGTCTGAATGTCACGAGCTTAATGTTCACCCCTAGTGGTCGAGTTGAACATAAGCCGAATCTCTTCGCAATCCAGCTCCTCCTGTGCCCGGGCTTGAGCAAAAAGCCTCGCAGTTTGGACCATTGAGCAGTGCGCAAGGTCGTGGTCGGGATTCGAATATTAGTCTGGGTGTGACCATCACTGTCGAGCTCGTTTTTGTCACGTTTACTCCCCCTGCGGACTTTTTCTCACTTTGTAGGTCGTAGTCGTTTGCTAGCGTCTAAATCTTGCGCCCAAGGCCGGCGTTGCTCGACCTTGGACCCAACGGGGGCTGGATGAGGACATACCACCGGTGAGCGAACTAAAGTGCATATCTAAGGGCAAAAGAGGTGTACACCAAATGTCCTTGACCAAAAAAACTTGAAACAAGATGAGTTTGATGTCCCCAAAAGAAATATAGCTCTATTAAAACATTTTGTCTTAGTGTTTTTTGTTATCCTCGAGACAAGCTTCTCTCGAGCTCTGCGACCTTGGCCCTTAATTGACGGCTCGCTCGACGATACTAGAGGGCTTCCTTGGGCATCCTGACCTGGCGCCGCTCGTCTGGAGTTGGGCGAGCGCCCATACCATAAGTTCAACCTTCATTAGTTATGGTTTTGGTGTTAATGACCCTAGATCTATCTATTATCTCCAAGTAAATCATATTTATGCACATATACATGTGGGGTGTATTCTATAGTTGATGACTTAGGGTAATGATCATTTCCATACAATTTACATATAATAGATCATTACTTTTCATCAACATGAGTATATGAAAACTTGTGTAGTTAATATATACTCATATCAATTTAAATGATCGGCCATCTCTAACTATTTGTATGAGTTGTGATTAAGTTAGGTCCAAAGATTGATGCACAAGCTTCTCCTGCTTTCGAGCTCTGCGACCTTGGCCCTTAGGGCTCGATCGGCTCGCTCGTGATACTAGAGGGCTTCCTTGGTTTCATAGGCATCTCACATGATTTGATGTTTGTGTGTTTTGTATGGAGCTAGAGGCTTGCATGTGTTCGAATAAAGAGCTCATACTGAGTGATTTGGTTTAGTTGATGTTTGGTTTTGGTGTTGCATGGGACTAGTGTGCCGCTTGGTACTCTAGGGCCTTGAGGGCTTCTATCAAGTCAGTCGGTAGACACCGCCTCGGAGGCGGTAATCTGGGTTCTCTCTTATAACGGCTAATTTTATAGCCGCTTGCTTGATCAGAGTGGTACTCTAGGCCTATTAGGCGCCCCCCAACGGCTAGTTTTCTTTGTGTATTATACCCCTTGCTCGCCCAGGAGTTGCTGTCTCCTCAATTTGCATCTTGAGCTTAAGAGTGAGACTAATTGCATGTGTTGCAATTAGGAAGTGATTGAGAGCCTCTTGTGCATGTATTGCACTGGCATTTGTTGTGCGGTGAGGTTCAAGAAGGCGGCTTATTACTCTTGGAGGTTGCCGAGCTCTAGGAATGGCGTTGGAGCAAACTCGGGGCGCCTTGCGAGTGAAAAACCACGACTAGTGGAAAGAAGGCGGGTGCTCGGCGGGAGCCGGTCCAAGTGTGGGCTTGCCTCAGCGTGGACTAGGAGACCAAGTATTTACCTTTTGCTCATTGCTTGGCCGCTTAGTATTAATTGTTTCCAATTCACGGTGAGCCTAGTTGATTTAGGCCTTGGCCATATATAATTGATTAGGTTTTGTCATAGGGGTTGATTAGAGCGAAATATTTAGTGAGTAATCGGCCTATTCACCCCCTCTAGGCGCATCTTGGCCAAGCTCTTGCTCACGGCCTTGTAGGCATGGTCGCTCTTGCTTCGGTGGCTCGGCTCGCTGCTCGAGCTCGGTCGCGTGGGCAACCTCCTGCGCCTTCATCGCCTGGCGCAGGTCGTCGAGCTCTTTGGCCCTCTGTTCGGCCTCTTCTTACTCGATCTCCAAGGTCTCAATGAACCTGGAGCGCTCGACCTCCCACACCTCCACCACGTTCAAGAGGCCCCTCAGCACGTCGGTGTGCTCCTGAAGGCCTTGTAGTCCTTGGGAGACGCTGCGGATCGCCTTCATGGCAGAAAAGGTGGTCCAAATAAGAGAAGCAACAAAGAGAGCTCGGGCAAACGTATTGCAGGATGCACGAGGGGGTCCTTACCTCACGAAGACGGTTCTCAACGCGCGCGCGGGTGAACTCTTCGCGCTCGTCGCTCGATGTTCCCGGGCCAGTGCCGACCTCGGCCAAGGGTTCAAGACCTACGGAAGCTTTTTTCGTGCATCTGCGAAATAAGGCTCGAGGTTGTTCCAGGTGTCTTCTTCGACCTTGAGCCTCGGGGGCTGGCTGACGAGGGCTGGGAGACCCTTGGCCGATCAGCGCACGGTTAACGGAGTTCCCTAGCTCGGAGGCCTCGACCACGACTTGGACCGTTTTGAGCACAGGCCTAGGGCGCCTGACGGCTCGAGTCGGGCCCCGCACGACCTTGGGCTTGGATTGGCTCTTGCTCGGGACGACGTCCCCTTGGACCCCAGAGCGTGCGTTTACTTGGCGGTTACCAGGACGTGGAATCGTGGAGCTGAGGCAGGCGCGCGCGACGTGTCCGGGACGATTACTGCCAACCATCAACGCACATGAAGACCACTACCCCGGGAATCTCTCCCGTCCGTTACAGGCAGGGAAGCTATAAGACTAAGGATAACGCAACCTGAGGGGGCACGCGGCACTAGAGCTCGAGCATTAGACATCGCCATTGTTGAGCTTGAGCTGAAACACACCCCTGTACTCGAGAATAGCAAAGATCACCGCCGCAAGGCAACTGGAGTAGAGCTATTACCTTCATAGGGGCTCGAACAAGTATAAGTCTTCGTGTCACGCTCGTTGTCGCCTTGCTCCTACCATCAGCACGTCGAATCCGTTCCTCCGTTGAGCAAAGCTCAGCTCGGGTCCTTAGTCTCACTAACCCCTTTTCATTTTTGCGGTTGGCGATCCCGATCGTCGACAGTAAGGGTCTAAAGGAAAGAATGCAGCTAAAGACTGCACGGGGAATGTCCAACGATGAGCTCAAGGTTGGGTCGGGCCAAGTATGAGGCCGAGTTACCGATTGGGCTGGGCTGAGCCTGGTTGAAGCCGGTTTCACCTTTGCGAGTCGAAGTAATTTGCCCCATATATAAACTGGCCTGGTATAGAATTTCCTCAGCTCTAAATGGGCCGACATGGCGAAGGAGAGAGAGCGGTGCTTTTGATGCGCACCGTTGATTGCTCGATCAGACGGCCGGCAATACATACGCGTTCTCCTTCTGAGTCGAGTCGGCAAGCGCGCAGCGCACCCCGTCCGGACGGACCCATCCAGCGCAGCGCTTCTGCAAAAGCCCCCAATCCCCCTCCGCCGCCTCCCCCGTTCGCCCTTCTCGTCTCTCCGGCCACTGATCCACCGGAGGCGGCCTCCATGTCTCAGAACAACCCCTCCCAGCTCCTCC
Source organism: Guadua angustifolia (assembly GCA_036346375.1). Classification (NCBI taxonomy): domain Eukaryota; kingdom Viridiplantae; phylum Streptophyta; class Magnoliopsida; order Poales; family Poaceae; genus Guadua; species Guadua angustifolia. Next base: position 32,559,281 of record CM070509.1, on the reverse strand, counting down.
CCTCAGGTGCGCAAAAGAACCTCGCTTCATCTCGCACACTTGTTGCGATTTCCTAGTTCCGTTGATCTAGTTTCTTGGGTTCTAGTTCTTGACTCACCTGCTTGAATCTTTTTATGCGTGCGTGCGCACGCGCTTGCCCGTGCAAACTGTTGGGATGAGCAGAGCTGATTGACCGGTGCATCGGGTCCAAGATTTGGGTGATCATGAAGGGTGACAAGGAGCTCGTCGGCACCCTCTGCGGGTTCGATGTCTACGTGAACATGGTCCTCGAGGACGTCACTGAGTAGTACGTGAAAATCATCCAAACCCTAAATCCTAGTTTCATCTCGCATGGCTGTGACTAGAGTATTTTTTTAGCGCAGATCAGCGGTAGCACTGCCAAACATGTGTTCATTGTGAAATTTTGTACAAAATTTAGAAATCTAAGTTCCCGTGAATTAACAAACAGTAATGCTATCCATCTTATTTGTGATTGGCTGACTGCTCCTAAACTCGCGTGACACAATTCATCTCATCTCTCGGATATATAGCACGAGCTACTATTTGAAATTCTAGTACATATAACACGGGCATTGATGCAGTGGTTCTACGATGTTGCTCACATGTACACTTGCTGCCAAAGATGTTGCAGCAGTGCAAGTGAGGCACTGTTTGCACTTGCTGTAGAAAGGGCATGCTCTTCATTGTAGTTGATATTAGCTTCTTGGGGGGATTTTGTTGATAGCAAATTGCATTAGGGTATGATTTTTTTTTCATGATTTGCTTATAGAAGATGATACAGGATAGAATGAAGATGATACAGGATAGAATGGAGACGTACAAGGCTAGGAAGAAGGCTGGAAGGTATACAAAAGAAAACCTAGTTTTCTTGCATATTGTCTCGAAATGGTTGTAGTTCTTCTTCACAGTTGTCGGCAGTAGTTTTGCACAAATGTTGCACTAGTTCTTGACAGACAGTGCAATAGTTTTTCATGGTTGTCGCACTAGTTCTTTGAAGATGTTGCGGTAGTTTTTCACGAACTATCGCACTTGTTCTTTACAGATGCTTGAGTGGTACTTCACGAATGTTGCACTAGTTCTCTAAATATGTTGCAGTAGAGAATTTTCGCTAGAAAAATGTACACTAGCACCCCTGTAGATCGTACGGGGTGATTGAAGGTTCTGTAAAGCCCTTGTTAAAATGGAGGTGTTGCATAGTGTTCTAAAAATGTTGCATATCGTTGTCTAAGATTTTTGTTGCAAATTCATGTTGTAGCTGCAAAAGTTTGCAAATGTTATGAGTATGTAATGTGCCATTGATGGAATTCGTACAAGGACCTGGCTACACATGTACCTGTTGGCTGGGAAACATAGGACACTTACCATTTAGTTGGGTCCTTTTCTTTAGCTGAAACTCGGAAATTACAATACTTTATGGCAAGTCACTTTGTAAACTCATAACGGTGTTTACTAGTTTCTTCATCCGCGCTTCTATTATACAGATCTTCTAAAATTGTAGTATATATTATTTTATTTCCAGTTTCATGATCATCTGATTGTTTTGCAGTGAGTATACTGCTGAGGGCCGTCGCATAACAAAACTTGACCAGATTCTCCTTAATGGCAACAACATAGCCATTGTAAGAATCTTTATTAGAATATCAGATACTGCTTGTGACAGATTGGTTAGGCTAATGTCTAATGCTAATTTCCATGTCTAACATCATTACCATATTTTTTCCTCACGCAGTTAGTTCCTGGTGGTTCACCGCCAGATGTGGCATGAGCTAGCACTTCTGGGATATTTGTCTGGGACTGGACGAGACAGTGAACTCTGAACTTGTATCGCTAAATCGCTGATGTTTTCTTAGGTCAAATGTGCTTCTTCCATTCATGATTGTATTGAAGTTTATTAGCCACTGCCAAAACATTGAAGCCTTCTTCTGTATGGAACTTGCTAACCTGAAGGAGTGTACTTGCAATAGCTGCGCATATATGATTCGGCAATGCTAATTATGAGATAACTCTTGTAACTGTTTATCGTCATTTTTCTGCAATGTGATAATGGACTAGATTGTTGGTAATCTGTTGCCTTCTGCGATTTAGCAATGGTGATTTGATGATTTTTTGCTGTATGCTGTCATCTTTTCTCAGAAAAATTTGTTGTTAGTGCGTTATCCTCTCCTTGCCACGATTGTAAATGCGGGGTTAAATATTTGAGTGATGCGCCCTATATCTTGATAGGAAATTTTTCTACGGAAGTAAGGATTCGATGTCAGAGTTACGAGTTACATTATGGGTAGGTAATCGTTCATAATACTAGGTCTAGATCTGTAAGCAAATAGATTAATCACGTCTTGTTACAAATTCGTTAGTTTTGTAGCAGTCGTGCCACACAGCCACTGGACTGTTTGCCAAGTCAATTTTTAGCAACACAAATGCCGTGGCATCACTGTATGCCCATGTATGTGCCCCTGTGGGCCACAGCAAGCCATCTTTGGTTGATTGTATAAGTGCTAAATGTATGTGATGGTCCTAGATGAAAGGTTATCTACCTATTTGGTTGCCTAAACTAAAAATCATCCATCCTAGATGATGAGATACAAATATTACGTATCGAACTTGGATTACTTAAAAAGTGATGATGTGCCTGCACTGAACTGGGATTACTTCTGTGTTCTATCTCGGGTTGAGATAACTTGCTGCTTACGATCATCAATTGCAGAAGCTGCCGTGGTTGAGTTCCGTTCCAACTCCTAACGTATCTAATCTTGTATGTACAGTAGTAGAGACGATTGCAATCTATAAACTCTTTTATGTCATCTAAAAACAAAACTAAAGACAACTTCTATAATAGATGACATTTTAAGGTTCTCTATAAGATCTTATAATCTTTTAATTATGTCAATTATGTCATGAAAAGATATTATTGTAAATAATTACTCATATAATGATGTTTTATATTGTTTATATGATCGTTTCTTTATGAAGATATAGCTATGCTTTCTCTCCTTAGTATAAACAAGAAATCTTGTATGTTTAAAGATATAGACAAGTGACATTATATGCATAGTATAAATCCGACTCAGATATATTGATGGCTTAGCCAAGCGCCAAAAAAGGTTATCGCGACCAGAAATCATCCATGACAACCTACGGGGTTCCCAAGGCAGCTTCAACAACGTCGTGGAGCCCTGGCGGCGACCGTGCCTACACGGTGCTTGCTCGTGAGACCACGAACGCTTCGCCCGACCCGAAGTTGCTGCGACCATCTTATCACGGGCATCGCAGCGCCGTTACTACATAATGGTATGTTATTATCGTTCCATCTGAATTGATTCTTAAGATTTTAGAAAAAAATGATTGTGATACATGACTTAGTAGGGATGATAATAATAATCACTATTGATTCTAAGTTTAGAAACGATTGTGTTGTAACACTGGACATATCACAAATCGGTTCTTATGCGAGAAGTAATAGTGATGCATACGCTCTAGTGATGTGGACGCGCTCATCACAATTGGTTCTTTTGTGAGAAGCGATATTGATGATCATGTACATCACTATCGCTTCTCACATAAGAACCGATTGTGATGTGCACTATCGCTTCTTATAAAAGAACCGATTGTGATGTGATGTACATCGCTATCGCTTCTCACAAAATAATCGATTGTAATGTGATCATGCACATTACAATCGGTTCTTATTTGAGAACCGACGATGATGATCATGCACAACATCACTATCGCTTCTTAAATAAGAACTGATTGTGATATATCTCGCTAGGTTATTTGTATCCTTCGGGCTGAACCCTTCTCTGTTGTTATTGCAAAGGAGATTTCTCCACCGCCATCTGAAAAAGCAATATATATTTCGGTTGGAAGCAATACTTGGGTAAGAAATTTGAAATCCTCAAGGGTGGGTGCGTTAAGAGGGTAAATTTGAAGTCCTAACTTAAGGCGAGTTCTCTTTTTGTAGAATTTATGCTTTTCTTCAAAATGTGAGCATTTCTTCAAACCCATTCAATTTTGTACTAGGTAATTTTAATATGTCACGAAGAAAGTTTAGGTTGCACTGGAACATGTATATCCTATCAGATTTCATACCCTTTATTTGACAAGCACACATGTATTTAATTATCTTAATTTGTAGTGCACTCATGTTAATCTGGAATTATATTGTTATTGTCACATAATGAATGTTAAGAGTTTAGACTGTGGAAGTTACGTCTCCCGTTTGAGGGTACTTGTTTATAAATATGCTGATCGAAATAACATATTTATGAGCAAGCAGTTTCGAATTGTCCACGTTTTTTGAACAATTCAAGAATATATAGTTCGGGCAAGTTGCTGATCTGTTGTACAACTTTAGAGTAGATTTCAGTAGCATCTTCTTGTGGTGTTCTCCGGGTACACATTCTTCTTGACCTGTTGTCAAGATGTGTATCTGAAGAACAACATGGAAATGCTACCGAAATTTTTTCTGGAATTGTGATGACCGGTAAAAACCGATTGTGACGAGGCTCTATCACAATCGGACCAAAACCGATTGTGATAGCGCCTTCTTATCACTATCTAAAGACTTTGTGTTGCCACTAAAATCGATTGTAATAACAAAAAAAAACCAATTCTAATATACATTCTTGTAGTAGTGTGCGTTGCGCAGGGTGAAGAGGAGGGCGGTCGCGCAGCGCGGCTTCCGAAGCATCTTCGAGCTGGTCGTGCCACCCAACAATAGGCGTACTATGCCCACGCCGACGCTGGTACCAGCTTGGGCGCTCCTTACACCCCACGGCCGCTTCAACCGACCCTAATAAAGAACCAGCTGCATCGCATCGCACTGAAGCTAAGACCGCGGCGCGCTGTTCGTGGCCGACGCGCTGCACAGGGCGGCTGAAACACCCCAAAATTTTCAAAATTTGTTTTATTTATTTTATTTGGAGTTTATTCCAATTTTCAGGATTTGTTTGAATTTTCCTTTGGCTTGTTTTTGTTTCCTTTCCCTTTTGGGAAATTTCGGTTGTGGAGCTTCCCATTTTCGGCCATATCCCTTTTTGGCATGTTCTTTTTCTCTCCCCAGCCTGATTCATTTTGCCGTCAGGACCGGACCGAAATCTTCTCCCAGTCCATCGCCTCGATTCGGCCCAATTGTGCTTAGCCGACCTGTTTCCCATCCCACCGAGCGGTCTTTTTTTCCCTCGGCCGACCTCTTTTCTTTTTCTCCGCAACCCAACTCTTTCCCGCACCCTTGGCCCATTCTTTTTTCCCTGCTCAATTCTTGATCGAGATCTTTTCCTCCAAAGCTTTTTCCCTTAGCCCATTCCCTTTCCCCTCGCCCCGGCCCAGATTATTTGCTCCGGCCAATTTCGGCCTGTCTTCCTTCAACCCAATTCTTTCCACGCCCACTTTGCCCAGCTCAAAACTCCAGTAGCCAAGTTTTCCCGGCCGGCTATTTATTTTCCCGCCAGGCCAATTTGCTTTTCCCCTCCGGCCCGTCCGTTTTCCCTCGGCCCATTCGTTTTCCCCGCTCGGCCTGCGTCCGAATTCTCGCGCGGCCCAGCTCCTTTAGCACGCGTCGCCAAATTTAACGCCTGCACCTGTTCTTCTTCCTCGCTCACCCCTTCGACCGGTCCCCTGCTCGCGTCGGTGATGCGCCCGGTCCAAGCCATCCTTCGCCGTCCCATCGTCTGCGCCATGAATCCCGCGACCGTCGATTGTTTCCACTACCCACTCGTCACCATGACGCCATGCTGCCGTCTCGTCATTGCGCAGCAAACCCCGCCGCGCCAGCCTTCTCTCCCCGGCCGGTTTTTCAACGCCGTCACCTTGATCGTGTCGCCATTCGTCACCGTGGTAACCGCCGCCTCCTGATCCCCTCTCGCCCGGTCCTCGCAGATGCCCTCGCCGCCGCCTATGACGCGCGCCCCTTTTCTTCCTCCCGAACGGTCAAGGCTCTGCTTCACCGCCGTCCCGTCGCCATCCCTCCGCCAACCGCTCCGCCCGGCGCAAATTTCCAACGCCTGCCGCCTCGTCTTGTCCCCAACCTGCCCCGCACTGTCGCCGCTCCGCCCGTGTTCATCCTCGACGTCATCCCGTTGAAATCCGGCGCCATCTCTCTCTTCCTCGCCGCTCCTCTCTCCTCCGCGCCCGGGCTATAAATAGCCCTCCTTCGCTTCGATTTTCGCCGCCCCGAACTCCCCCACCTTCCCCGCTGGCTCTTCTTCCCTCCGGCCGTCTCCTTGCGCCGCAACACCATTCTCTTCTTTGGCTCCGGCGGCCTCTCGACGCCCGGCCGCATCACTCTCTCTTCTGCCCATTTCTCCCCCGCCCCAGCTTCCCCGTGAGCTCCTCCCTCTTTCCCCCACCCCATTCTTCCTCCGGAGGTCCTCCTCGCCGCGCCGAGCGTCGTCTTCCCCGCCTCCGGTTGGCTTCCGCCACCCCGCCGCCTCCCTCATTCTTTCGCCCACCTCCGGCCACCATCAAGTTCCCCATGGCCTTCTCCACCTCCCTCACCACTCCATTCCGCCTCGCAAGCTTCCGTCAGCAATTCGGCGTAGCTCTCTTTCTCCACGGCTGATTCCTCCATCTCACGGCTTGCTTTCTGTTTTTCCCGCCAGGCGCCGTCGGCCCTTGCCACAAGATCGCTCCCGATCGCGCCAAGTGGGCCTCATACAAGCCATGGCGCCCATGACACCGGGTTTGAGATGTCACCAAATTTCACCGCCATTTGGGTGGCCCGACTTTCACAGCGTCTTGGCATACAGCGTCGTCAGGCCAAAATCGCCATTACTGTGCGGCCCATAACGCAGTGCTCTTTTCCATTTTCTTTTCGGGTTTTAAAATCCGAAAATTCATTTAAAAATTCCAGAAGATTCTCCAAAAATTCCCAAAAATCCAAGAATAGCCAAAACACATATTCTTGATCCGTTCGAGCCGCAGAGTCCAAAAATGACCTCCGTTTCGCCATATCAATTCCAGAAAATTCCAAAAATACCCCCGAGACCTATTCCGGCCATTTTCTCCCTCGTCCTTTTTTTCGTTTTTATTTTTCTTTTGTTGTTTTATTCGTTTATTTATTGGAATTGCTTTTTCGCGTTAGATTCGACTTCGAAGCAACTTTCGGAGCAAAACCGGAGCCGGAGCAGTTCCTAGAGCCGCGTCAGGAGCAAGCGCCGCACGAGACCAGACACGACAATGACGTCTCTCGTTAGGCGAACCTCTAACCTCGCAAGGCAAGCCACACTCCTTGAACATGTTGAATCCCATTTTCTGTATAATTACTGTATATATAGATGTAGTTATTGCACTTGATTGTAAATAGAGTAGCATTTTAAAAAAAGAGCTAATTTAGAATGACATGATTAGTTAAAACCCACCCCCTTGATTAAAACCATGTTGATTACGCCATAATCACTTGTCAACCTTAGATTATCATGAAATGAACCACGTAGGATAGTTAAAACTATAATCTATAATTTTATTCAATTACTCAAAAAAACCTCGAATATCGATTCGGGGCTTATATTAAACCGCTACGGTTGGGGGATGACCTGGGGGGACCACGGAATGTGGTTGCGGCCCAGCCTCCAACTGATGACCAGGCCCAAGGTGGTGGATGTTGGGTACAGTGGACTGCATGGGGTTGTTTGGGGTATTGGGTGGTCTTGACATTTAAGGATTAACCCCTTGAGCAAAGTAAATAACTTAGTCCTCTCTCAACCACAAGTTGGGCGGTCCACTGTTGACCTGATCCAACGAGTCTTAAGATATTGTTTTTCCCTTTGAATGCCTGCGCAGTTGTATCGCGTGGGTTTGGGGCGTGGAACGGAATGGGGCAGCCATGGCCGGTTCTCACAACGGTGGGTGTTCCTCAGTTGACCAGCATGTGCCGCCCGCATTGGCCCGTGGGCACTGTAGACTGGGGAACCCAAGCTTAAACCTACCGGAAGTAGGAGCTAAAGAGGGGAATTTCAATGAAAGGTTATGTTCATCTCGGTCCGGCCGCATGCATAAAAGTTGCATGTTAATTGCGCAGCACCAACGCATCAGAGATATCTTGTGGGTAAAGTTGAGTAGCTCTGCAGAGTGAACCAAATGGTATTCAATCGCCGTGCTTCCTTAATGAAGTGGGTTAATTTCGGTGATTCCGTGAATCGAGTTTGAGTAGTTTTAATAATAAATTAACCGTAACTCAGGATTTTTGTTAATAACTCGGTGGTTTGCATCATGTCGATGATGCGGTAATTTGCATCATGTCGATGGTGCTGTTTATGATTTGTGTTTCAAATGTAATGTATATGGTAAGTTAAGGTTCTAGCTCATGCATCAACTAATTACTTAAACTAGAGCCAATCCCTTGAAACTCTGTGCATGTAATATTCAGAATATTTCCGTGTGGTTTGTTGAGTACGGTTGTGTACTCACCCTTGCTCCTAATCCCCCTTTTAGATTTCAATGAAGATGGCAAGTTCCGAAGATCGTCGTTAGCATCGATATTTGGATTTCAAGGCCTTGGTCTATCTGCTCGAGCCTTTCCTGTGGTTGTTTTGGTAATGTATCTGGTGTCAGTCGCACCTTTGTAAAACTCTGGCCGTTAGGCCCATATTTCATCTATAAAAATGTTCGCTTTTGCTTCTTAGCTGGCAATGTACGCTTGGTTATCTACAGCTAAATTCCTGGGTAGCTGCAAAGATATTTATACGCACCCCCTGAAAAGGGCGGTCCGTTACAGCGGCCAAGGGGAAGATGGTGGCCACAGAGTCGGGTTCCGACGCCGTCTCACCTCGGGCGCCGGAGGACATGCACACTTTCACGGTTGCAATCAAGGATGGCACGCAGCTACGTGAACCCCTACCCCCGAGACTAAGCTCAGCTGGTGGAGTCGGTGACCCGCCGTATTGGGCCAGTACACCGTTCAAAGAGCGCCTCGTCACCGAGGAGATGCGGCACCAGCTGGCCGCGCTCGGCGGTGCAGCCCCGCAGTTTGTCTACAAGAGGGCACTCTAGAGTCCAGACCAGCGACGCCGACGTCGCGCTGAGACGCCTGCCCATCTTCTGGAAGCAAGCCCACAGGTACCCGATACTCACGATCATATTCGTTTATCTACCATCATCAATAATCTTTCTAACTAAAGAGCATTAGGAGCTAATGAGTTATGACGCTGATACAATATTTTTGATGAAAGGTAGAAATCAATTATATTAAGTGGATTGAAGAATGGTTATCAATGATTCAAAATTTCAAATGCACATAGAAATAAGAATTAAACTAACACATACGAACAAAGGATGCACAAATGCTTAAGTTTAATAATTAAAATAGAAATAGTTCATTAGTCATCACACATACCTGGAGTAACTGCAAAATGGCATTATTCGATATAAAGGCAGAGTGTGGATTGGTAGCAATTCGTTGGCTCAAAATCACATTATGAAGGCACTCCATCAAAGTGGCATTGGAGGTCACTCCGGGATTCAAGCCACTTATCACCGTGTTAAGAGTTTGTTTGCTTGGCCAAGTATGAAAGGAACCATTACAGCCTTTGTTCAGGGATGCAAAGTTTGTCAGCCAGCTAAAACTGAACATGTTAAATTACCAGGATTATTGCAACCATTACCAATTCCTTCTCAGGCATGGTCTGTTGTCAGCTTAGATTTCATAGAGGGCCTTCCAACTTCTAGCAAGTACAATGCTATCTTGGTGGTCATTGACAAGTTTATGAAATATGGACATTTTATTCCATTAGCCCATCCGTTTACTGCCTTGCAGATAGCCTAAGAATACCTCAGTTACGTGTATAAATTGCATGGTATGCCTCAAGTGCTTATCTCTAATCACGATCAGATCTTTACCAGTAATGTTTGGCAAGAGCTTTTCAAGTTAACTGACACATTATTGCATAAGAGTTCATCTTATCACTCCTAGTCGAATGGCCAAACTGAAGGTTTAAACCAGTGTTTGGAGAGTTATCTATGGTGTTCAGTGCATTCTAAACCGACACATTGGGCTAAATGGTTACCACTTGCAGAATTTTGGTATAACACCAATTATCATTCAGTTTTGGGATGGACTCCATTTGAAGTTCTCTACAGTCATCCGCCTCGCCACTTTGGCATTTCTAGTATGGATGCTTGCATGATACGTGATCTGGAGAGTTGGCTTAAGGAAAGAAAGTTATTGACTAAACTTCTTCAGCAACAATTACTACGAGCTCAACAGCGCATGAAATCCCAGGCAGATAAACACCACTCAGAGCGTTCCTTTGAGGTGGGAGACTTTGGTTTACTTGAAGCTTCAACCGTACATTCAAACATCAATTTCAGCTCGGCATAATCAGAAGTTGGCATTCCGGTTTTATGGATCATACAAAGTACTTCAGAGAGTGGGGACTGTGGCTTACAGATTGGAACTTCCTCCTGATAGTAAAATTCATCTAGCGATACATTTTCGCAGCTCAAGAAGTATATTCTTCCATATACTCAAGTTAATGTAGACTTAGCTTGCATTGGATCTAAGTCTTCAGTCTCCTTTAAGACCAACTGCGGTCTTGGGTTGCAAGATTGTTCTTCGCGGTGGTGTTCCTGCTGTACACGAACTGATCAAGTGGGAAGGTCTCTCTGAAGAATTGGCAACACGGGAGTCTTCAGTAAGTGCTCGTCAATAGTTTCCTTTCGCGCTGGCTTGGGGACAAGCCATTTCTCAAGAGGGGGGAGTGTAAGACTATCTCCAACGGCATCCCTTCAGTCTCTAAATCTCTTCACAGACAGATTTTAAGCACTCCAACAAATTTCCTTCACGGTTCCCTTCGGAAGGGATTTAGAAGAAGAGATTCTCTCTCCAATCTCTATACAAAACTCTTCGAGGGGATGTTGCTGGAGATGATATGAATGAAGAGAATGAATATGGGGAAGGGAAGGAGAGAAGAGAAGGGAATGAAGGGAAATTGCTGGAGATAGTCTTGTTACCGAGTAGAGGCATGTCGGCTTGATGGGCCGTAAGGGATGTTAGGCCCATGTTAACTTGAATGCCTGGTTGTAATGCACTTAGCTATATAAGCTGAGAAACTCGCTGGAGAGATCGACGAGAATGAGATCGCCTTCTTGACCCCAAATTCTTCTCTCTAAGTTCTTCTTCCCCTGCCCCAAATCCCTAATTCTGTCTATCCCGATTGGAAGAAACCAGTGGAATCGTTACAAAGCCCTGGCCAAATGCTCGAGCTCTGGAGCTCAGCTTTACTGGAATCCAACTCCACGGCTCAATTGACACTAGGGAAGAGAGATAAAGGAAAGGTGGCTTCATTGGCTACAGATGGCTTTGGAGAAATACCAACCTTGTCCTCGTGGAAGAGGAGGAAGATAAGATTTAGGGCAATATGGTATAGCGGAGAAATTTAGAAGGTGGAGCCAACATTTGTGCCAAACACTTGTATTTTTCGGCTCTAGAGCTAGCTTCTATTGAAACTAGACGATTGAGCCCAATAGCTGGAGCTTGGCCAAATGGGGCCATAGAACCAACGCCTAGGCAGCCAACCTATGATCGAAGATTATGATGGTCCAACTTGTGCAATAGGTTCTTGCTTCAAATCCTAGTATTAGTTCATCTTTTTGCAAGTTTTTAAACAACAACTATTGCGGTATAAAGTACAATACCAAACGTGTATTTTTTGGTACAAGTATCATAATTGTGATTTCATTGGAGAAAATTATTGTAACTGAATGATTGGGCCTAGGGATGAAAATAGATCGGATAGTTTTCGACCAATCCGGATAAATTTCGGATACGGGTTATGTCGGATCAGATACGGATACAGATATTTTTTTTATCAGATACAGATGCGAATTCGGTAGCTCACTCTCCATTAGAAACGGATTCGGATTATCTGGTGAAGAATAAATTCGGATATCCAACACAATACACTGACTCTTGGAGACTTGGCCTCTCCAACTCCAGTCTAGTCTCCAGTGGATAGGTATCTGTAGGAGCACTTCGACCTACCGCCCAAGAACCCGTCCGAGGAGGCGCAGCGGCAATGGCGCAAAGCCGTCGGCACCATCGTGAGGAACCTCTGCCACTACTTCCGCATGGTGCCTGACCTGGACCGGTGCTACCAGGACGACGCCAAGCACTGCTCCATACAAGTGCGTATGACTCAGTACCAACAACACTTCATAGTACATTTGTTCATGGCTTCACGCTCTCATCTCTCTCTCTCTACTGCGTGTAAGTCTTTCACCATACGGAATCTTATCAGACATGACTATGGGAGTATGTGACCTCACCTTAATGAATCTCGTCGGACATCGGGCCTAGTCCCAGTGCAAAATTTAAGCATATAGCCACAACAAGCATTAGCACTTGATTGCCAAACTGGAGAATTGAAAGGGATTAAGGTATGTGCAACCGACAAATTGTAGAAACTGGACTAACACTAATCTTGTTTCAGACAAAAGTATTTACATCCAAGTCAAGAAGAGGCCAACAAAATTTTGAACAGAAGAGCATCTTCTTTTTATTTCACAGTTTTCAATTATTTGATAGAGAAAGAGGAAAATTAATGATCATATATTGTTGTGTACAAATGTTAACGCTGTCTTAGTGTGGAGCTTTTTTGTGATGCTAAACATCTTAAACAGTCTTCTTGAGTAACATAGTACCAAGGACCGGAGAAAGTCTTGAGCTTGGAATGCATCAGTTACGCCTTGCAATGCCATATTTTGGGTGCAATTACGCACTGCAACTAGTTGGTGAGACCGAAAAATACAATAGCCATAATTTTGCTTGCGACATGGTATTTAACTATTATCTAAGCGAATGGAAATGCTTATATTTGTTTAATTTTCATTAATGTTTTGATCAAATCAATTAGTTATGTGTTTTCATTGATTTCTTATGTACAATTTAAGAGTTATCATGCTCCAATAAATATCGTGACCGTATCCGTTTCGATTCGTATTCCCTTCGTATCTGTATTCGACATTGTTCATATTTTCATCCGCATCCGGTCTATCCATATCCATATGAGCATCCGAAGAAAATATAAAAATAAATATGGTAGAGCCATTATCCGTCCGTATCCGATCCGTTTTCATCCCTAATTGGGCTCTCCTTTGATGAATTTCCGGTTCCGCCTCCGGCAAGGCATATAGAAAATGTAAAATGCAACAATACTGATTGTTTAACTCAAAGAACGAGCAGCCGAAATATTTGCACAAAATAAATAATTTAGCATTAAAAAAGTCGCATTCTTCTGTTTGTTCTCTTCCTCAAATCTGTAGAACCTAGCTGGAACAAGAACCGCAATATGTACAGACAGCTCTACAGCTAAATATCATTTGCTGGGAACTAGCGACTGTATATTACATAAACTATGCTTGTTTACCTTCTATTTATGTCCTATGAAGTATGGATACAAAGAGTAACTGCTCACGAATCACCACACCAAAAGCTCGGCGGAAGGAAGCTCACCGAAGTTGTCATCGACCTGTTATTAATAGAAATGGGCAAAGCTTTCAGTTAAGCAATGCAATATAGAAGAAACAAAGGGCATAATTTGTGCTCCATTTCTGCTTTTCAAAACGAGATCCTTCAGTGTTTCCTTTTTTTTAATGATGGCTATTGTACTAAATTCCATAAAACTAGATTACAAACAAAAATGTTCCATAAAACTAAATTTTTACAAAAGGCCGTGGTCATACCTATGGATCTTGGCAGCTAACTACTGTTTTTTTTTTTAATTTTGGCCAGGAACTCTGACATTCAGTATAGAAGAAGAGAAACAACAGCTGGGCTACAGGTGCACACACACCCACACACGCACACACACCCCACACACACGCACACTGCCCCAACACCCTGCGCGCACCGAGCGAGCACGGAGGCTCGAACCCGGGTGGCTGCCGCGACACCGTGCGGCACTTGCCAAACGAGCTAGAGCTCGTTCGCGCAGCTAACTACTGTTAATACAAGCATAATCCAAAGTGGGAACTACCTGCCTACCTGGGTGGCTCCAATCAATATATCAACCATTGCACAGCCACAGATAGATGCTATTGAAATGAAGACACGGAGGGCAAACCCATTGGGGATCCATGTGTCATCATACCAGCTTCCACGAGTTACACACACATAAACAGTGTTCTCTTGTCATGGCCACTATACTCCATGAACCGATTATGCAAATGAAATCATCCCATGTGTTGATCCTTGTTGAAATGCATTTTAGGCAAACGTAGAAATGCATCTTAGGCAAACGTAAATACAAAATAAAAGCATGTTATGGTTTAGTAATTAATATTTAAACAGTTGTAGGATTGTAGCTTAGGACAAGAACATATTTCTCAAATTCCTTGTATGTTCTTATCAAAATGAACTTCATATGTTCTGTGCAGAAATGTTTATACCAATTAATTTGATACACAAGAAATAACATGATGTATCAATTTCACTGATAAGAATGGAAAAAGAAGAAACGATATAGGGTCTAGTCTTTACTTACCAAGCTAACATATCCTGCATACTTTGGTAAACCCACAAAGTTACTCCTGGCTCTGGAATGGATCACTTGAGCTCACCTCATTCTTTGCAAACTGTCACAAACCAATGGCCAGATTCAGCAACAGCAGAAAAAACAGAATAAATTTTCAAGAGTTTATTCAAATTTAAGGTATAGAAACAAACTGTTGTTGTTGTTATTGTCGCCATTGCCATTGTGACAGGTTGATTCGATGGCAGGATGAAGTTGCTCCAAAAAAGAGGGTCCACAGAAGGATCGGAAGGGTTCCAGGTACTTTTTATTGGTGTAGGCATAACAGGGGCCAATGTGTAAGGAGCTCTTTGCACTAGCAACTCATTCATGTTAATGTTGACTGCCGATGTATCATGTCCAGTAGCAGGTACTGAGGCAACCACCTTTCCTTCATCCATTTCTTTGCTGAAAGTACATTCTTCAGATAATTTTTTAGACTTCTCCAAGAAGCTTTTGAAGGCATCAGACTGAGATAAGATACTACACGCAGAAAGGTCCACTGAAGAGGCCTTTGAATGAGAACAAGCGGCAAAAGAAGGCAACTTATAGGGCTCAGTCGGTTGCATTGAACTTTCAATAGCTCGGATTTCGTCAGCAACCTCTTCTGCTTTAGATGTATCTGACTGCCGTGTCTTTTTGGGTAGCCACCACCTAATGTAATTTGTTAGATCAATTTTCCTCTCTAAGCCAAAGCTTCCCGCAAATTTCCCATCCAGTGCGATATCCTTGCCTGCAATTTAAATAGGAAAAAAACTAGTTACACACGGCAACTTCTATCACTTCTGTAGTTTGTTAAATGGAACAGTAGTGTAGAAGTATTTATAGACTCACCACAACTAAGGCTCATGTAGTCATTGCCAAGTAATTGTCCCAAAGAAGCATCCCATCTGGAATTATGGAGCTGCCTGCATGACAATGCACACCAGCATAAAGCTTAAACAATGAACAGAATGTCTTTTTAGTATACAGAGATGCCATGAAACTTCAATAGAAATTTTGATTTTTTTTCTATTACAACATTTGTGATTATGAAGTTTATATTGACATTGCACACACCTTCCAAAAACTTCTATCGTATGTATCCAGCGGAACCAGTTTTAGTAGTCCCATTAAAAAATTAACCTTTAATGCTGACATTTGGTGGATAGTTGACTGTTGGAACTAAATAAAAATACTGCTGTATCACTTGTGTCTAAGTAATAACATTTTTCCTAAATTAAATGTCTACTGTGGCATGGATTGGCCCAGAATTGCCAATGCATCCACCCGATTCATGATACAAAATATTTTATAAATAGCTACTCAAGATCCTATAACAAACCTTTCTTATCCTACCACGTAGTGAGTTTTGCATAGATTTTTTACATGTAATCTATTTTCTCTCCGTGGAATATTTTTTGCAGAGAATATTATGTTTTGGTTGTTTCTACAACATGGTGATGTTTTCCCATGATAAGAGGATATATGTGACCCCATAAAGAATGAAGGTACAGCATAACAAATTTTCGTTAAATACAGTACTCAGCGAGGAGAAATAAATGGTTAACAATGCAAATTTATCACCATATGATATATGACTGAGTTCCTGTGTATGTACAATTGAGTGATAAGTGATTACTGGAAGGAATTTATGTTTAGTACTCGTTGCAATTATGTTGGCAGTCTTGGCTAAGCTAAAATATTTATTTTCCAGACTAAGCCCATTTTGCCTAAATTAGTAAATTTAATAATATTTTTTCAAAGTTACCAAGCTGTTAGTTCTGTAGTTAATAAACTCTAACTAAAGAGCTAAATCGGCATGTAAGCTATCTTCCTCTAAAAAAAATCTGCTAAGCTATCATGAATGCAAACCACACATGGGATAAAGAAGCTCAATTTGTTTTGTTTACCAAACAGGTTACTAACGTTTACTTAGTAGTTTTATACAGTTTTTCTACCTTAAAGATTTCTGGCAGAAAAGCACAAAGCAGCAAAAAAAGTTACTAATTAATATACTGGACAGGCCACCAAATTCAACAAAGCTTTACATAGTTGGTTTGCTAGAAATATTTCTAGAAACGAAGCACAACACCACCATCCTAAGCAAAACATGGGCGGTTTGAGCAAGATGGAAATAAATAATTTGGACACGGAACCCCTTTTACAGGGTTTCATCACAAAAGTATATTTGGCTATGTGAGTAAAACAACTGAAGATAGAGGTAATTTCCAGCAGTAGGAGATATATTTCTCCATCACTCACACATACCTAGGAAGCCCACGACATTTTGGTAATCCCCTAGAAAAGGCACTGCTCTTTCTGCAATGCATGCATCTTCCGATCAGTGCTTAAGAAATAAAATTATGTACAACCATTATATATGCACAAATATACCTCCTAAGTGACACAAGATAGTCCTCCTTGGAGATCATTTGCATCTCTTCAAGATCTCTTGCATAATCAGAGACCTAAATAAGCAAATACATAATGAATATAAGTTTGCAAAAAATACCACGACTTCAATTAACTATTATAATAATTAACATTAAATAGAAAACAGTATAATACTCAATACTGGAAATCCATCAGCATCCAGGTTTATAAGTACCAAATGAAGCCATGATATGTGTGTTTGTTTGGTCAATACTCTACAGAAGACATCGGTTTTCCAATTACATATATCAGTTCAGCAATAATTCTTCTCAGAAGAAATTTTACTCACGTACAACAATGGCAAGAAAACATCCATTTCCAAATCATCACTTTACATCAGATTGCAAAATTTATTAATTAGATTTGAAGCATAGACTGGTAGCTATAAATTACTTGTGCAAGCGTGATATAGAAGCATCACTATTCCAAATCGTTAGTTCGTCACATATACATCAAAATGTACATGTGCAAGCATGTATAGAAGCATCACTATTTGACAGAATTTCAAAATAACAAAAAAGAAGGCAACCATTAGAGTTCAGAATCCATAGCTATTGTAATTTGTGTTTCTTCTGCACATATATTATTAGTACTATATTGTCTCAGTAAAAATATGATGAACTGGAGGCACTACACTTGCTTTGAGAACTATAAATTCTAATAGAAGAAAAGGAGAAATATGCATACCACTTATTTGGTTGATCCAGCATCCAGACTATATTGATGCAGATTGATCAGACAAAATTTTTAAGTCTAAAACGAATACAACTCTAGTTTTTAGATAAAAAGTATATTTAATAATTGTCACACAGTAATCATTATAGATTATTAATAGATCACACCACACCATTGCATAGCATTTTATCCTAGTTTTATCCAAAGTTTGTTGGCACCATATCCAAGATAGGTTTCTGTTTTAACAGTTACATTTGTAAAAATATAACCAAACCAAAGCAGATAAGAGAATCGTAGGCTACTAGGCTTTAAAGTTGAGCTAAGGCATCACATATCCTAATTTGTGGTATACTTAATGGCTTAATGCAAAATAGACACTAGACAGTAGACACTTTTGAAGTCTAGTGATCAGGTTTGGCCTCCAATTTTAAAGCACACGCAACGTTGGCCAATATTTTTGTCAAGAATTTTTTCCATCTAGGTATTTCACTGCTCAATATTAGTAACAAACAGGTTGATTTTCACACAAAAATGTTAGTTTGACCATTAGACGCTTCCTGGATTAAATTATTACTTTAAAAGGGACCATGGTCTTACTAAAAAGGCACTATATAGTTGACAATTTAAAGTGATAGAATTTAACAGAGACTAAAAAACAAGAGCCAATCATCATTAGCACATAAGAATAACAACTCACAGGAAAATTTATTTGTGTTCCAGCTCCCCAGTATTTCAATGCAGCAAGGTCATACGCTCTTGCTGCAGCCTCTTCGTCATCATATGCACCTATGTATTCGGACACAGAATGGACGGGGATTAAGAAAAACCATGACACCTGTGAATTTTAAAGTTGACACCAACGGTGCTCCTTACCTAAATATACTGCAAGATCGGTTTGCGTGAAGTAGTTTCCCATGCAAAAGAAACAATGCTATCAAATAACATTAATAATAACTACAGAGAAATAACAATTAAAAAGCAAATCATGTACATTTTGTTAACTATACATTAGAAAGAAACCATGTTCATGATAGAAAAATCTGGGGGGTGAATAAAGAAAAAAAGGTTATTGGGCGTCATTATGAACTCATAACACTAACTTGTAATAAAAATATATATTTATATACTAAAAGAACCATGCGCACTGTATTAGAGGACATCGATGTCGCTTGACCTCGATGATTACACTGTAGATCCACCCCTGCAGTCTACAGAAGGTGTGGTTCTTCACCTCCAGTCAATGCATGCGGTGGTTATGGCACAATGCAAGATTAGTCGTTACATAGTAAAAGGCCAACTGATTCAAGCAAGGGCGCAAAAGCAACTTTGAGCGTGAAGTGTAGAGATTGCAGAATTAGCTATTTAATTATACATTCCGTATTTAGATGACAGAAGAATAGTGACTATGATGTTTACAGAACAGAAGCCAAATTATATACGCAATATAATGAAGTTATTCTGGACAATTTCGCTTAGAAGCCAATGTCACTATGCTCAAATTTTCAAAATATTTACGATAGCTGCTGCTCTGCATTGAGCATATATAATTACGTACCTTGTTTCCCTTTTTTGTTCTGATTCTGATTCCACGTGCTTTTGTCCCAAAGGTGAGCCTCATATCGACCTGTCCATCTATGCCTATTGATAAGACATCAAACTCAGTAACAAATTGAATGCATACATACATAATAAGCAAGAGCAAAAAGAGAAAATGTTTGATCCGTAACAAAGTTAAGAAAGAAGTACTGGTAGACGCAGCAAACTGATAAAATTGCTGATAATAGCATTGGATCATATTCATAAATAATAATTCAAGTGTGTTGGATTGGAAGACATATTCATCCAACATGCTTAGGGTAAGAAGGCAAAAAGGAATTTGAGATCGTTTCATTTCCAGCCACAGCTAACAATTCCACGACAGATAAATCTCCGCACACAACTCATCCAACCATACGGTCACTGGAAAACCGCAAACAAATCCTTAGATCCCGAATCGCGGGTAACGCATGCCAACGGTGGGCAGACAAACAATCGGATTTAGCACCAGAGATCAAACCAAGCAGGCATTCGAAACGCGTATAGTGCCGTCCGCAAATCGAGCAATAGAGCGGTCGCGCTGAGCGCAACAGGGTGACGCCATACGTACCGGGTGACGCCGCGGTAGATGGAGCTGCGCTTCCCCGCGGCGCAGGGCGGCATGCGGCTGATCCGCTCCTTGGCCGTGCACACGCTCCTTCCGCGCCGCCGCGGGCCTCCTGGGAGCCTGCTCCGGCCCCGCCGCGCCGAAGGACGGCCCCTCTCCCCCGACCCCCGCCACCGTCACGGCCTCCGGCTTCTGCAGCCCCGCGTCGGCCGCGGCGGGGTTGGAGGAGGCCATGGCGCCGCCGCAGCGGGATCGATCAGTGGTAGCGTAGCGTGCGTGTAACGGGTGACCGTTTGAGGCGGTCGCGGTGGTGAGATTTCAAATGGGAGGGGACTCGTATATATTATTCTACTAGAGTTTGGGGTGGGGTGGGATGGGATCGGGGATGGGGACGTGTGGAGCCCAGTGGGCCGTCACATGGGGGACAGCGGCAGACGGGGTACCAGGGGAATCCGAGGATGTGGTGCGAGCGACATGATGGGAGGAGGGGGGGAGAGCTGAGCTGGGTCGGAAAGGGACAGCAGCAGCACCTAGCGCCACGGCCGACGCGGATCCTCCCGCCCGCCGTCGTCGCTCGTCGTCGTTTCCTGGAACGGCAACGGTGCGGTTCTCGAGAAAAGAATCACACCGACGGATCGAGATGCTCCGGCCGGCAGAGGGCCCAGTGCTTCTCACCGCGTTCGTTAATTTCTGCCGGATGGTACATTGTTCGCCGCTGATCCTTGCAGCTCCGTGAAACAGCTTCCTTCTCGTAGGATTTAAAACTTTTCGTGTTAATAACAGGCTTACGTCTATACTACTTGCATAACCTAGGTTATAAATGAGGACATTGCTTCGCCTCGTACGCATACACGATAACCATGGTTTGGTTTTCTATCTGACGCTCAATTCGATGTCCTTTTTCAATCCAGTAACTCCCATATGGCACACCTCTCCTAGCAACCGAGTAACCAGTAGCACACGCGAATCTTCTCATCTGTGCGTTCCTAGTCGACTCGTGCTCATCCCAATTCCCATGAACACATCTCTTTCTCTGGTGCTCCGATGAGCCCCCGATCCAGGAACATGAGGCTGAGTCACTGTCGAGAAGGTGGGGTGCCTTCTCACTGGCTCCCGCCGTAGTGAGCAGTGTTGAGCCGTTGTCGAGCCTCAGCGCCCTACTACTGCAAGCGCTTTCTGAGGCGCACGATGTTGAGCCACCACTGACAATGTGGGTGCTGTGCCTCCCCGTCTCTAGAGGAGGAGGAGATAGGGTGCGTCATAAGAGCGCCGACAAGAAACAGTGCTTATGAGTTTGGTGGTTGTTAGCTTTATTATTTTATTGTGTCAATAATTTTATTTTGTTTTGTTACGGTAATGTTAAGAGCCTATAGTTTTATTTTGTTACGGTAATATTTTATATTTGTTATTAATAGGACTTTACTCCGGATAGGTTCGTTGATGTGGTTCGTAAATTGCTGCAGCCTTTTTCCTATTTTGTTGTGTAAATTATTTTATTTTGTTGCTAAATGACATCTCAAAAAGATATTGAGTTGTTTTGTTGCAATAGGCTATGTTATTTGTTGCACTAGAGCATTCCTTATATTGCAATATAAGATTGTGGATGAGACGAATCTAATTTTTTTATGGAGATTAATCTATGGTAGGTCATATATGGACAAACGGAATCAAGGATGAATTGAGTATGAATAATCGAACTTCTGGAGCATTAACCACTCCACCGGTAGTCCCAACGGGTAAAATTGAACGGGTGGCCCAACTGTTTGCCAACGTTTATCGAAAGAGGCGCGGTTTGGAAGTCTTAACATGCTCCGTCCGTTCTCAATTCATACTTTCAAATTTTGTTTCTAAATATATATCTCTACTATATAAAGTGAGAGTTTCTTCCCACGTCACTTCATCAAAATTACCCATCTATGCCACTGCTTTTTAATTACCCATCTTTGCCACTGCTACTTCATCAAAATTACCCACCTTTGCCATTGCTCTTTAATTGCTCACCTTTGCCACTATTAGTGCTCTTTGTAAATAAACTTTTTATCGCAAATTGAGTTTCCGTTGCAACGCACGGGCACATGACTATCTATTGAATTTAGGTCTTCTCCATAGAAAAACTGCAACTTAGATCCTATAACGTAGTTTCAAAAATGAGGCCTTCTGTCATATGGAAATTTGCAGAAGACACCTTAAAATCTTTATAATTATTATGATTTACTCTGGTAAACTTTATATAATTACTAGAAATTATTGTTTTGTTGCTTTATTCGTCTGTAATTTATAGTTCCAAGTATAAAAGCTTTTGCATACGAAAATTTGCAAATTGCACCTTAAAATTTTTCTTATTATCACGGTTTATTCTTTTAGATTTCTGCCAAGTATTGTTTTTCTACTGTTTTAATTCGTCTGCATGAGCGGTTGTTATTCCGTTGCAACGTACGGGCACTTGGCTAGTTATTCTATAATTTTAAAGTGATATTTTACTATTTTATTTATATATCCTCTTCTTTAACTATTTTTATTATCACGGACTAAAGTAAAGTATAATATCCTAATATATGATGAAGAGAGGTAATATGATCTTTTGTAGATGCATTCTTGTGAAAGTGAAGAACCTAAAATAACATAGTTTCATAGCAAGAGGGAGTATACTGGATACCAACCTCATAAAAAACACTATTTCTATACCCGAGTTAGTTCATGACAGCAGCTAGCTAGCACGGAAGCTATCATTTGTTGCATTTTTAGTATTAAAAATTAAGAAAAAAATATAATATAAGTCACCTCCAAACAAATTATAAAAACAAAGTACTTTAGAATGTAGTAATATTTTTATAATAAGAATATGAATTAAGTCCAAAATCAACATATACTAATACACGTCTAAAAGATCATAAATGATAACTATAAAATAATGTTCTTAACTACAAGTATTTAATCACTGATAAATATTAATGTTGGATTATTGAAAAAGTGTGATGTGAGGGGTTTTTTTATGTTTTCTCATAGTTTAGGCTTATAAGATATGCATTTAGGCCCTTTAATAACGTTGGATTTCAAAATAGACCTAATGTTTTGATCCATGAGTACCTATATAGAATAGCAGAGCTACTGTTAACTACAAGCTACGTTAAATAGCGAAGTTATTAATACCTATAACGTTTTTAGCTAATATAACAGAATATTGATCTATACCTTCTCGTTTAGCTATTTAAAACCGCCCGTACTCATACATACAACATTGAAGCCACGTAGCCGTACATGTTTTTTCTTTGTCAATATATATGAATCGTTGCATTCAACGCACAACATTTCAATACTTTCATCCTTAGCCAACTTTGCTTTTTGTTACACGTGGAGAAGAACGAGCCACATCACCGTATTTTAAACTTCGCAGAGATCCGATCCTCTCGTGCGGGTACCATCTTTTTTTCCCTTTTTATTTTAAACTTCGCAGAGATCCGAACCTCTCGTGCGGGTACCATCTTTTTCCCCCCTTTTTTTGAACGGCACTACGTGTACGGTGTACCTCCCGATTTGATGATACGTAGTACTTGTACCTATGTCCTTACCAGGCAGCCATTAAAATTTGGCGTGTTACATGGCTGCTCCCTCGCACATATACCATGTATAAGAAATGTTTTTACGGCGTGACACGTCGCGCGTATCCACGATTACGCTAAAATAAAAAATTTGTGAAAAATAATTGAAATGATCTAAACGTAATTACATTCTTTTTTAGCATTTATTTAGAATCCTTTCATGAAGGTTTCGCGATCTTACTGAACCAAAAAAATCCTTTTTAAGACTCTTTTCGCAAAAAATTGCTGAAAGGACCTACACGTAATTTTTTTTTAGGGGCGCTCATGGACGGAGGGCACGAGGCGCGCGATGCCACGCTCAGCAAAAAAAAATTGACCCGGATTTTTTCGGAAAAAAAATAAAATTTCGTTTTTCTCGACGGTATTTTTTTTTAAAAAATAGCTGCGACTGCGCGAAATCGAAAGGTCATTTTCGTGAAAAATAGCTGGAACGATCAAAACGTAATTACACTCTTTTTCGGCATTTACTTAGAGTCCTTTCACGAAAGATTCGTGATTTTGCTTAATCAATAGGTCTTTTTCGTAAAAAATCGCTGAAAGGACCTAAATGTAATTACACTCTTTTTCGGCATTTATTTAGGATCCATTCACAAAAAAATCACGATTTTGCTGAATCAAAATGTCCTTTTCATAAAAAACCGTCAAAGGACCTAAACATAATTATATATTTTTTAGGGGCATTGGCGGATGCTTGACACGTGGCATAGGTGAGGAGCTAGCAAACCATCTTTAATATAGGTATGACTAGCCAGTGTCACGCGCTACGCCGCGTCGCGCAAAATTTTGTAGTTGCATTACGTGTTGTGCGAAATTTGAGATATTCGGTCACGATGCTGCTTCGCGCGAAATTTTGTTTGATGAATATTTTTGTAAAAAAATTGGATAATCTCGCTTTTCTTATTTAAAAAAAAAAAGGTCGGCTAAAAGCCATCGGCGAATCTTTAAATTGCTAGGAGCTATCGGTGAATCCTTTTTTTTAAAGAAAAACACAAATGAATCAAAACGTATTCTTGGTTTTTCTTTTGCATAATTCCCGCGTATTTTTGATTTTCTAATTTTTTTTAAAAAAAGGTTGTTAGAAGCTATTGGCGAATCTTTGGATTGCTAGAGCTATTGGCAATAATAGCGCGCTACGCTGCGCCATTTTGTAGAGTCGATAGGACCCATCGGTGAATCCATGAAAAGCGTGTTTTTTTTGTGACGAAAACATCTTTTCCAGGAAAAACGTGTTTTTTTTGTGGCGAAAACATTTTTCCAGAAAGCGGATCGGCAAATCGATAAGGTGCTATAAATCTTGACGAATCTGCGTTTTTTTGTGGCGGAAACTTTTTTTCGGAAAAACGCTAACCTTCGACGGATCTGTGTTTTTTATGGCGAAAACTTTTTTCGAGAAAACGCGAACCTTCGATTTAATCTGATTTTTTTTGTATAAAACTTTTTCCGAGGAAAATGTGTTTTTTTGCGAAATATTTTTCCCGAAGAACGCGTTTTTTGTGGCGAAAACATTTTTTCCGGTAAAAACGGATCGACAAATCGATAAGTCGCTATAAATCTTCGACGAATCTGTGTTTTTCTGTGGCGCAAATATTTTTTTCGGGGAAAACGTGTTTTTTTTGTGGCGAAAAATTTTTTCCGGAAAAACGGAGAAAGGACCTGAACGTAAGAACCAGGGACCTGTTTGTTAATTTTTTGGACCTGTTCGCTATCCTGAAAAATTAGAAAAGGGCTTGTTCGCGATTTGTAATTAACGGAGGTTTTTCCATAAAATATCGCGCCAGGACCCAAACGCTAAGAAAAAAATACATTTTTGTCTCACAAAAATTACGAAGGACCTATTTGTAATTCGAAGAACCTATCCGTAATTCAAAAAAGTGGAAGGGTTTTTTCAGAAAATCGGCAAGAGGACAGGTGGCCCTCCTGCCCTCTCGCCAATTCCTAGCGCTTTAAAGGGGTACCTATTATTTTACCAAACATATAGTATAAGCTACTCCCTCTGTTCGGAATTACTTGTGGTTTTAGCCTCTACTCCACATGATAAGTCAGTGTTCAATACTCTTCATATTGAACCAGATACCTCTCTAATGAGAGAGGAATCCCAATTGATCCAACTCCACCAGTCCAAACCCTCGTCCAATCCAATCCCAATTCCCCAAGTCCCAACAACCCAACAACAGTGAAGGTCGCCAACGAGTTCAAGGGGCCGTGGATGAGCTCGGGTGGCCTTGCCTCTTGGATGGAGGGAAATCTGTATTAACTCCTCCAGAAAATATAACACCGTGGTTAAGAATAAGAGAGTTCATTTAGGGGTTGTTTAGATTAGCGGTGTTTTATTGAAATATTTTAAGATCTAGATTAAATTTGAACTAAAATCTAAAACTTACCGAGCAATTACCACTCATCCAAATAGAACAATAGAATTATTGGTATTTATACCGATCATCTTTTAATAGGAGCTATATTTGAGAAAATACAGCACTGCCTGTAAAAGCTAAAACGAGAACAAGACTAACGTCTTCAAACAAGATTTAAAAAAAAGAACGGAGGGGGTACCATTAACCATGCGCATAATCCTGTGATGGAACATCACAGATGAATTGAACCGTGATCATAGTTCCAGACAAGGATCCAAATCTCGCCGAGATCTCGGTTTTCGGACGTGAACGAATTTTGAAATGTTGGTCGGAGTAAAAAAATTCAAAAAATTTAAATTGCTACAGTATCTCAGAAATCTCGCCGAGATCTCACCATTTTTTACCGGATTTGGTCCAATAACCCTTAAAAAAATCATCTCCTATGAAAATTTGATGAAAAACCGAATTTTTGAGATATTTTTTAAAAACTATAGAAATACTGTTAGATTTTTGTAAAATTGTACATACTTTATTATGATTTGAAAATTTTATGGTACCATCATAGGAAGTGTATGATCATACTGAAAATTTAAAAATAATTTAACTTTATTTGTTATCTTTAAAAAATAAAAACAGAATGAACATAATTGGGACAGTAATATTGTCAAAATTTTATACATTTTCTCGAGTTTGATAATGATCCAAAATTTTTATGAATGCTTAATAATTGACTTAGTACCATTCTATAAATTTTTTAAAAAAATTAAACTTTTTTTGTTTGTCCAATCAAATCTATATATGCATTGAACTTCATTTGTTACATTTAAAAAATCAAAAACAGAAAGAACATAAATGGTACACTGCACTTATAAGAATTTTATAAATTCATTGGAGTGTGATCATAATTTAAATTTTTATAAAATATTAAGCATTTCCTTAGAACCCTTCTACAAAATTTTAAAAAAATTTAAACATTTTTTGATTACTAAAGTAAATCTATGTATTGATTATCAGGTTTTTACGAGGGCGTAGTACAGTCAGAATGTTTGAAACTTTTTGAAGATTGATCATCATATAAAATTTTTCTAGAAACATTGATGATACATCAGGACTATCTACAAAAGTTTTCAAAATTTTCTAACTTGGCTTGTACCATTTTTCTTTTGGTTCAATTTTGCCGGTAAAACTTTTATTAGGACAGTAGCACTTTCTGAATTTTTAAAATTTATGAAGCTTGATTATCAACTAAAATTTTATGAGAATATTAGTGATACTTCATAACCATGCACAAAAAATTTCAAAATTTTATAATATGGTTTGTTTCATTTTTCATTCGGTTCAAACTTATCGGTAAGTGTTTTATCAGAATAGTAGCAATGTTTAAATTTTTAAAAATTCCACAGATTTGATAATCATATGAAATTTTTACACGAATATCATTGATGTGTCAAAAATCTTTTTAAAAAATTTAAAATTTTTAATATTATTTGAACTATTTTTCGCTTAGTGCAATTTTGTCGAGATCTCGGCAAATCGTGCCGAGATCTCAGTAAAACCGGCCGAAATTTCGGTTTTAAAATCCAGAATTTAAATTTTATTTTTACAATTTATTTTAAATTTATTTGAAATAGTAAGACTTTACCGAGATTTTGTACTCCGGTTATAAATGATATTTATAAGAAACCGAGGCTTCAATCCTGAACTTGTTCCAGCGCGTTAACCACCATTATTTCACAGTTCACACCGTAGTAGATCAGTCAGTGAGGTGGACATAATACTGTGCTACATTGAAGGCAGGTGTACTATTTAGCTGCAGCAATTAATGTGGGCGCATTCAATTCACGTCACGTTAAGCAGTTACGATCTATACGTCTGCACAAGCTTTTAAATTTTGTTTCCAGATCACACCTTAAAGTTAATTGGAATCTAAAATTTTGATTAGAATTTAGGATTTTAATCAAAATCTAGACAAAATTTAAAAAGTAAATTTGAAATTAGTAAATTTAAAACCGAGAAAATCGAAACTTTGGCGAAATCATTGGCCAAAATTTCAGTGATTTTGAACACCCTGTGAAATAGTCTCCTAAGGCTAGAAAAAAATATGAAAAAAATTATGCAAGTATTTATCTATATTTTCTATCATTTGAATGCAAAATACTAAGTATTTCTATATAAAATTTTCAAGTTATGGTTTAGTGTCGATATTTAAGATCTAGGGTCTCCAGATCGAGCTTATGAAATAAAACTAGCTTATGAAATAAAACTGGTTGCAAGTCAATACAAACAAAGGGTACAAAAAAGAGGAAATACGGATTGCTTTTTATTAACCAAGCGGCTTAACAGAGTATAAGTGCTTGATTATAGTGTATTATGAATGATCGTAATGAGAATACATTTTATGCTCTTGATGGAACAAATAAATTTTACGATCGGTGGTTTTGCAAAAGGGCCCTATCGTTTACATATATTAAGCGTCGGGTCATTCGCCTTTATTTTTCCGTATCAAAAAAAACCTATGGTTTCGTATATTCGGCGTCGTTCCTCCAACTTTTATTCAAGAGGATCAGTAACCAAATTTCCGAATAAACAGATTTTGTATAACGCGGTTCCTATCTAGTGATATTTATAAGAAACCGAGGGCTTCAATCCTGAACTTGTTCCAGCGCGTTAACCACCATTATTTCACAGTTCACACCGTAGTGAATCAGTCAGTGAGGTGGACATAATACTGTGCTACATTGAAGGCAGGTGTACTATTTAGCTGCAGCAATTAATGTGGGCGCATTCAATTCACGTCACGTTAAGCAGTTACGATCTATACGTCTGCACAAGCTTTTAAATTTTGTTTCCAGATCACACCTTAAAGTTAATTGGAATCTAAAATTTTGATTAGAATTTAGGATTTTAATCAAAATCTAGACAAAATTTAAAAAGTAAATTTGAAATTAGTAAATTTAAAACCGAGAAAATCGAAACTTTGGCGAAAATCATTGGCCAAAATTTTGTGATTTTGAACACCCCTGTGAAATAGTCTCCTAAGGCTAGAAAAAATATGAAAAAATTATGCAAGTATTTATCTATATTTTCTATCATTTGAATGCAAAATACTAAGTATTTCTATATAAAATTTTCAAGTTATGGTTTAGTGTCGATATTTAAGATCTAGGGTCTCCAGATCGAGCTTATGAAATAAAACTAGCTTATGAAATAAAACTGGTTGCAAGTCAATACAAACAAAGGGTACGAAAAAAGAGGAAATACGGATTGCTTTTTATTAACCAAGCGGCTTAACAGAGTATAAGTGCTTGATTATAGTGTATTATGAATGATCAGAATGAGAATACATTTTATGCTCTTGATGGAACAAATAAATTTTATGCTCTTGACGGTACAAATAGGCTCCCTATTTATACTGCTCGTCGGTTGAGCGCTGTTCTTCCGTCCACCGAGCAGTTCTTTGGAGTTGGCGGGGAGCCACGCTTTGGAAAGAGGAAGAGGGACACCTAGAATGTGTGCAATCAAATCTTATTAAGATGGTTTTAATATATAAAAATAATACAAGTGAATTTGTCATAAATAATACTTTTACAATAGTGCACTTTTACAAAAAAAATGAATATTTGATAAAAGACTTTAGTGGTAAAAGGAGTATCTTGTTAATTTTGAAAAATTAAAAACCCCATTCTTTAGTGATTTGAGGTGATTTGAGGGAGCAATTATATTGTCCAAAGTTTACTGAAGTTGAAAACCCGAATACCAAAGGAGTATCTTGTTAATTTTGAAAAAAAAACCATTCTTTTGTGATTTGAGGGAGCAATTATATTGTCCAAAGTTTACTGAAGTTGAAAACCCGAAAACAATTATTTATTGTACATATCAATCCCACCGACGTACGTGCACATATCCTGAACCCTTAATCCTAGACAAGATGAATCATGACAAAAGGAACTAAAAAACAACATGTCGACTAAATCATAGCGTCATATGCAAGATGCGTGCATGTGCATCCAACTGGACGAAACTCAGAAAGGAACAAGAGAAACCCCAAATCAACGCACGTGTGAATGCTCCCTGCTTATGCATGCATACCAACGGTTACATACGGTCGAGCACTATCAATAGCTGTATAATACTTATATGTACTTCTCCCCGATCACAAATAGTTACCGTTTTGAATATTAATATTATCTCTAAACTTAACTTTGACCACTACTTTCTATTGTAATTGACAAGGATTAAAGACCTATAATTTATTTTGGGCTAGCAACGGTTATATACCATGCTTTAATTTTTGGGCCACAACTCAAAGAAAAAAACTCATAAATTAGAACAAGCCCCATGCTTTGTTAATCGGTTATGTCTCCGACTAGTTTGCTGAATATAGCCTATACATTGCTTCGCACTGGTCGTTCTTGACCAGTGAAATAGTCATCCCGACCAATAACACTGGTTGGAACAGGCAGTTATTTCTGCACGTGCGTTCGTGCAAAGAGTTATCTACCCAGACGTTATCCCTAAAAGGCATATCAACTGCCGCCTCTTCACTCTGCATAAATAGGGCACCCATTTGTATTGTCAAGGCATCTGGCATTTGTAATCAATTTCTAGACTATGTAAAATTGTACTCTATTAGACCGTTTAGCTAATAAAGAAGCAATCCACATTTCCTCTCTTTCATACCCTTAGTTCCTATCGGCTTGCAACCAGTTTTTATTTCATAAGCTCGATCTAGAAACCCCAGATCTTGAACATCAACAGTAATATATTTAAAAAATCTAATAAAATTATAATATTATGAAAGTACATTTCAAGATGAATCTATGCATATAATTCTTATGCATCCAATCTAAATATTTAAAAGGATATATATAGCCAAATGTTCAAAAGTTTGACTGCACGCATCCCAAACTGATAAGCTTTTGTGAACTGAAGGGAGTATCAAATAAGTTTTCCTGATTAACTCAATCAAAAGCTTTAACATGAGCGTATATAAATTCCGACCCTTTATATATATTGTACTAGTCCTGGATCATGTTAATGCATACAGTAGCAACATAGATGAAATGTCAACTCCATACACAGTGAAATAAGAATTAAAAAGACTAAAGTTGATAATTAAATAAATAGTAAGATGACCCCAGGGTCAAGTTTACATTTATTATGACTCGTAGAGAGCACTAAATAAAGAATCTGCAGTGGAATGAAAATAAACTCGAGCGAGAAACCCATTGACTTGCCATAGACAATCGACTAGGATCCAAATCCTAATAATCGGCCTCTTCACGTACTCTTCCTCAAAAGTTGATGTTGACTTATCTTCTTCAACTAATTGATGCTAATTGCAAGCATGAGCATATGGAGTACTCGACAAGTTGCGCGCAGAGTGCAAATCTAACAACTACATGGCTGACATGGTTACTTTTACATAAAGTATATTTTAGCATTTGAATACAATAATAGATTGAAATCAAGGTAAAACAAATAACAGTAATAATAAATTATTTAGATAATTCTCAAGTCCAATTGGCACATATCCTACACCATTTCTTTTTTCTAGCACACAACCTCCTTTCCAATTATTGGTTTTATAGAACCTAACCATTGTGTGAAATTCCAAAGAATTATCCATGACAAGGAACACGGCTATTTAAATAGTTCTATACTCTACAAAAGTTATACACTTTACCCATAATATATGATCTTCTCATGACATGCAATTGACACGCTTCCTTAGACATGCGACTAAGAAGATCATAATAAAATCATTCGAAAACTCATTCTGAATATTGACCTTCCCGATAAGCCTGATATCACCATTTCACCCACACAAAGCAAAAGAATTGGGAGGGACCCACCATTGGATTAAGAACAACAATAGTTCAAGATGTGTGCTTGAGCAGCACACACCTTCTCTAACTGCACACACAGCTTAGTCTACCACATAAGGTATCACATGTCAAGACTCGGTAATTTACTTAGTTAAGTCTGGCTCATAATAGATATGTGGTTATATGATTAGTCCAATTCAATAGCTTACAATGTTAAATCCTTAATTAAAGGCATGACTTTCAATTTATTCACATAGAACCATATTATTTGATTCACATATAATCATATTGACCCAATTTCACACAGACCCATTGGCATACAATCTCATGCCATTTGCTCAAGTACAACACATTTACCACCCTTGTTAATCATAATGCAACACATGTCATCAACATTTCATCGTGTGACAACACATGATACACTCTTGTCACAAAGATACTTCATAATCATTAGCCATATTAAAGTTGCAACTTTTAAATGATATCAATAATCCAATTGCATGGCTAAGCACACTAATCAAGTTTTAAACCAACCCACATTGGTTCTATATTAATGACCAACTATTAATTATCCATCCTAGGATGATAAATAATTATATCATAGCAAATAACAAGGTTAATTCCCAAAATAATTAAACAGTTGACAACTTGAATTGGCATGCAATAATTTTAAATAAAATAACTTTCGTAAAACTGGGTTCAACATGATCGTCTTGATCTCAAGTCAAGTCAACCCTTCTCCTTTGAAAGCTCCCGGCACTTCAACTCCACGCAAAAACGACCGACAAGAAGTAAATAAATTCAAGATAGAGGAAAAACCAAACTTCAAAGATCAAAAGATTTATTGGACAAAGATTTTATATGAATTTAGAAATTTGAATGGACTCAGTCGTAGTTCGTATGAAGGAGAACAGGCTCTCAAAGATT
Source organism: Guadua angustifolia (assembly GCA_036346375.1). Taxonomy (NCBI): domain Eukaryota; kingdom Viridiplantae; phylum Streptophyta; class Magnoliopsida; order Poales; family Poaceae; genus Guadua; species Guadua angustifolia. The sequence goes on along the minus strand of CM070509.1, from coordinate 32,526,842 downwards.
CATCAAACAAATAAATTATAGAAATTGAGAAAAAAGAGAATATTTTGGGAATATTCCGTTATGTGAGATTGGCTTGTGGGACCGATGGAATATTCTAGAATCTTTTATTTTTCAAAATTTAGAAAATAAACAAAGACTGACATATGGACCCCACGACCTGTGGACTGGGTCCATGGACAAGGTGCATGGTCTACGGTGGACTTGGTGCACGACATAGTACTCTGACATGTGGGCCTATGTGTCATAGACACGACTCACAGTGGATGAAGTCTACATGGATTTGATCTTGGGTTATGGTGTGGTGGCACTGGCGTAGCATCTATGTGGCTGCCACGTAGGCAACACGTGGTGGCGATGGTGTAACTCCAATGACTACACCAATGAGGGCTCCTGGGCACGAAGGTGATATCATCTGAGAGATCTTGATAAGGCGAAGATGATGACACAGATGTTGTGGCCGCTAGCAACTTTTGGTGGATGGGGAAGCGATGAAAGTGGCTAGGTGGCACACGGGTTTGGGGGACAAGATGTTGTAGATGATGATGGAGACTCATTGACAGCGGCAAAATCCGATGACAGCAGTGTTTGTGGAGATCCTCAAATTCCGGCTCAACGATGACAGGTCTTGCCAGTGAGTTAGGGTTTCGGATATGTAGCATATAGGGAGGCAGCGACACTATTTATAGTGGCCTTGGTGTGCGGGAATAGCGGAGACCAGTGCAGAGACGAAACACGATGCGTTGACAGATAGAGCTCACTTGTTATTGGCATGAGTGTAGTGACAGAACATGTGGCACACACAAATGAAACATAGCGGCAGGCCAGGAGGAAGATATATCGATGGGTTGGGTTAAGAATCAAGTGCTTTTTCAGTATTTAATTTAGTTTTTCTTTTAAAAAATACAGAAAATGCAAAAAGGCATAAATACAATAGCAAATACACTCAAAAAATTTCCAGAAAAATCTAAAAAAATATTTCTAAGCATAAGAAACTCAAATAAAATAACTTTAACAATTGCTCAGTTGGGATTTAATCATATTAAATTATTTTTTTGTTAGGAAAGTCACACATTAAACTTTAATTAGCAAATAAAATGATGAAAAATCTTGAAGGGCTAAACTGCACAAAAGATCTTTTAAAAAGGCAAAAATTAGGATGTTACAATTACGTATCACGATCTTACATTTCAGCTGTATTCAGATGTGCGTGATAGCTTGAAATGCAAGCTTAGACTAGTTGGCAAGAATATGTTGAGGCTTATCCAGATGGCGATGCCCTGGTTTGGTCTCATGCGTTTATGTACAACAAATTTTGGAAGTAAAACAAAACAAGAAACGAAAGCACATGAACGAGGGCACGAGAAACAGCTGCAAAATTATTGTCTGAAACGTATCCAATTCAACAAAACAAAATGCACAAGCCAACAAAAAGAATTCAATCACATGTTTGTGGGAATTCAACAAATTACCCTTTTTCTTCGGGCTTATTTTTTTTAAAAAAAAATCGAAATCTCTCCTAAGTGTCTACTGTGAAGGCAGACAAGTCGTGTTCCAGAGGCAGGAAGCATGGTAACAGCAAGTGGTGACGAACCGACGTTGCTAACGATTTATGCAATTTTATCTCTCTTCAAACCTACTGTACGCCTATCCACTTGGCATAGTCAACCCATCTGCAAAGGCAGAAGTTTAGCCAGTAAGTGACATCATCATAATGGACATCAGAGTTAACCTCCTGAGGGCTACAGATTACTCACAGTAGAGAACCCAAGAATGTATTCCCTGTCCGAACCGCAAAGCACAGTGCACTCAACGCTAGTTTGTGGCGGTGTAGTAATGGCTCAAGCATCCGCTGTTCGATCACTCCAGCCAGAACCTGGTATCTGTTGAAAAACAAGTTCGATCACGTGAATACAGTTTTGGTTAACGACCAATTTTGTCCACACAAATTTGCAGGTGTGCATATCCTATTATGTCCATGAATTTCTTGATGACTTTTGAAACTTCCTAATGTCCCAACTGGAATGGGAGCAGTCACTTTTAAGAGCGTAATTAAACATAAAATAATCCCATCACTTAACGCAAATTAAACATATCATATAGGGAATGATCTGAATGTTGCTTGTTACCTGAGGTTACTAGAAACTGCCATGTATATACCATAGGCAACACTAGTTGAAACAATTGGAATATCCTCAACTTCACCAGCAAAATCTTTGTTTACAGCCTTTCTTGCTTTTATAAGTGCATTGGTTGCACCAGTGCCGATCTGAAAATTAAATTGACCATACATTTTAAGCTTCCATATGGTCTTAAGAGAGTATGGATTGAATATAAAGAATGGCATTGACTAGTGGAACCAAAAACAAATTAGTATCATCAATTCACCATACGCCTTAGTTTTTGAAATGTCACCTTGACATCCCACAAGACCAATGACACTCAAGAAGGCATATTTGTCCTTTCTTTTACAATTATGCGACATATCTGATTGAAGCTGCAAGGTCATAGTATACATTTATAGTGCTAACTTAACCAATAAATTTATTGAGTTTGTACACTCCAGGCCTCAAGGTTTTCCAGTAAACAACTGGGCAGTGCTTGACATAGTGAATGCTTACATAAAACAGAACAAGCTGATCCAAACCTCTCCTAAATATTACTTGCATTATTTTTTGTAATAAACAATTACTTCCTAGTTCCTACACAGCAGACAGCACAAACAAATTGAGAAAGTAAAACAATTGTTCCCCTGATGCCATTTAGGATTAAGTCAAAAGAGACTGCTATTGGTGTTTGCCAAAAGCATCACAACTACAGCATGGCAAGCTTACCAGAGATGCACTAGTTCCCACTGCAAAAAGCTTTGCACCGTTCCTCTGAAAGAAGCCAAATTGTTAGTTTGTAGAAACAGGCTGTTAAAATTACTTAATGTCAACTGTGAGTGTCACAACAGAACCCAGAAAGTTGAAATTTACCACAATAGCTCCAACTCTTTGCAAAAGTGAGTATGATGTTCCAGCCAAAGCAACCTGCAGCAGAAGTTACACAGGTTCCTTTTCAAGTTTCAAGGAAAGGAAAATTGTTTTCCCTTTCAGAAAAGAAGGAAACTTTTCAACTACACCAGTAGAAAAGGGGAAGATAAGCTTAAAATATTTTTCCAATTGAATAAAAAGGCAAGATCATGTTACCTGGAATGCATTATTACATTTCAGCTGTATTCAGATGTGCGTGATAGCTTGAAATGCAAGCTTAGACTAGTTGGCAATTAAGAATATGTTGAGGCTTATCCAGATGGCGATGCCCTGGTTTGGTCTCATGCGTTTATGTACAACAAATTTTGGAAGTAAAACAAAACAAGAAACGAAAGCACATGAACGAGGGCACGAGAAACAGCTGCAAAATTATTGTCTGAAACGTATCCAATTCAACAAAACAAAATGCACAAGCCAACAAAAAGAATTCAATCACATGTTTGTGGGAATTCAACAAATTACCCCTTTTCTTCAGGCTTATTTTTTTAAAAAAAAATCGAAATCTCTCCTAAGTGTCTACTGGGAAGGCAGACAAGTCGTGTTCCAGAGGTAGGAAGCATGGTAACAGCAAGTGGTGACGAACCGACGTTGCTAACGATTTATGCAATTTTATCTCTCTTCATACCTACTGTACGCCTATCCACTTGGCATAGTCAACCCATCTGCAAAGGCAGAAGTTTAGCCAGTAAGTGACATCATCATAATGGACATCAGAGTTAACCTCCTGAGGGCTACAGATTACTCACAGTAGAGAACCCAAGAATGTATTCCCTGTCCGAACCGCAAAGCACAGTGCACTCAACGCTAGTTTGTGGCGGTGTAGTAATGGCTCAAGCATCCGCTGTTCGATCACTCCAGCCAGAACCTGGTATCTGTTGAAAAACAAGTTCGATCACGTGAATACAGTTTTGGTTAACGACCAATTTTGTCCACACAAATTTGCAGGTGTGCATATCCTATTATGTCCATGAATTTCTTGATGACTTTTGGAACCTTCCTAATGTCCCAACTGGAATGGGAGCAGTCACTTTTAAGAGCGTAATTAAACATAAAATAATCCCATCACTTAACGCAAATTAAACATATCATATAGGGGAATGATCTGAATGTTGCTTCTTACCTGAGGTTACTAGAAACTGCCATGTATATACCATAGGCAACACTAGTTGAAACAATTGGAATATCCTCAACTTCACCAGCAAAATCTTTGTTTACAGCCTTTCTTGCTTTTATAAGTGCATTGGTTGCACCAGTGCCGATCTGAAAATTAAATTGACCATACATTTTAAGCTTCCATATGGTCTTAAGAGAGTATGGATTGAATATAAAGAATGGCATTGACTAGTGGAACCAAAAACAAATTAGTATCATCAATTCACCATACGCCTTAGTTTTTGAAATGTCACCTTGACATCCCACAAGACCAATGACACTCAAGAAGGCATATTTGTCCTTTCTTTTACAATTATGCGACATATCTGATTGAAGCTGCAAGGTCATAGTATACATTTATAGTGCTAACTTAACCAATAAATTTATTGAGTTTGTACACTCCAGGCCTCAAGGTTTTCCAGTAAACAACTGGGCAGTGCTTGACATAGTGAATGCTTACATAAAACAGAACAAGCTGATCCAAACCTCTCCTAAATATTACTTGCATTATTTTTTGTAATAAACAATTACTTCCTAGTTCCTACACAGCAGACAGCACAAACAAATTGAGAAAGTAAAACAATCGTTCCCCTGATGCCATTTAGGATTAAGTCAAAAGAGACTGCTATTGGTGTTTGCCAAAAGCATCACAACTACAGCATGGCAAGCTTACCAGAGATGCACTAGTTCCCACTGCAAAAAGCTTTGCACCGTTCCTCTGAAAGAAGCCAAATTGTTAGTTTGTAGAAACAGGCTGATAAAATTACTTAATGTCAACTGTGAGTGTCACAACAGAACCCAGAAAGTTGAAATTTACCACAATAGCTCCAACTCTTTGCAAAAGTGAGTATGATGTTCCAGCCAAAGCAACCTGCAGCAGAAGTTACACAGGTTCCTTTTCAAGTTTCAAGGAAAGGAAAATTGTTTTCCCTTTCAGAAAAGAAGGAAACTTTTCAACTACACCAGTAGAAAAGGGGAAGATAAGCTTAAAATATTTTTCCAATTGAATAAAAAGGCAAGATCATGTTACCTGGAATGCATTATCCGGGCAGTTGTGGAAGAATTTAGCAAGAGACCCAGCATTCACTGCCAGTGGTGGCTGCAGAGACACAGTTGGAGCTGGAAGCCAAACAAGCATGAAGTCTGCAACTATTGCCATGACCTGGAAAGTATTAGGAACCGCGGATTAAAACTCTTGTAACAAAGGAATCAACAAAATTAATAACAAAAGACATCATTTAACATCAGAGAGATTTATTTTTTAATTAGCAGAGATAAAAGTTTGGATTGTTTCTTGCATTTTCCATTAGAATTAGTTCTTAACACCAATCTTCAGCTGAAATGGCAGAACTTAAAAAGTGTCGAGACACTGTTTAGGCAAGGGGGTTATTAAATTGGATAATAAGAAAGGGGTTACAATGTTAACAATGGATATGTCCCAATAAATGTCACTTCCTTTCATTGAGACAGTTACCGTGCAAACTTTTGTAAATTTGAAAACAAACAATTGCATTTTAGTTGCTTTTCGCATGTTAGATTGAACTCGGAGTGTGGAGATGGAAAGGAGGGATGGGGTGAGTTGTTGGGACTAGCTCCATAATCTAAAGATGTATGTGTTAGGATATTTTGACAATCAAATACAAAGGATACTTTGACAATCATAAACACATGAAAGAATCTCCAATACACCTTAAGCCAAGTCAACCAACCAGAGCATATTAGCTATTTGTTCTAATTTCTGAAGGAACAGTGATGACACAACTCTCCAATACAAACTGATTCCTAGTATTACGGAATCGAAGGCAAAGTCTTGCTGAGATGCTGAGTTGTTGACTATAAAGGTAATTTCCAAAAGATGGATAGAAGTATACCACATCTGCAATCACAAAGTCAAGCTCTTTGACAAAGTTCTCCCTCCTTCGCTCATACTCTGCTGCAGTCTGGCAAAATTAAAGGAAAAATGCCAAATTAGCTGTAAGAAGCTTATACATTCATTGCAAACTGAATAACAGAATAATCTAATTGCATTCAAGTAAAAAAAATGGGGATATAAAATAACAGTTTTCATGCTTACTCCTACAGAGAAAGAAAAAGCGAAGAAAGGTGCAGCATATTTAACTCCTAGCAAAATATCTTGATAAATCTAACAACAATACACCCTAGTGATGTGCTGCATTGCATGTACTTTCTCTGCTCTGGACAGATGGGCAAATGTTCTCCATGCCATGTATTAACTACATATTTCTGTGCCCCTGAGTTTCCATTCAGTTGCAATTGGGCTTGTGTTTGCAGGATAGGTCCACACGAAGCCAACAGAAGGTGACTACTGCATTTGGTCAGTGGTCCATAAAACACTGAAGCGACTGAACAACGCTACTCCGGCCACTTGCAGAAATGCTTATTTCCAGCAAAAGAGTACTTTAGAATGTACAAACGCTTCTTTTATTCCCTTCGTTTATCTAATAAGTAATAAACCAACATTTGCTTTCGTTCGTCGTTGAAAAAACCGCACTTAATTAGATTCTCCAATGAGATTATTTCAATGCTTCCGATTAAGTGAACAGACGGCATCTGGTCACAGAAGAGATATTCCCGCCCCATTCCTCAGTCCTCACCGAAGCGCCCATCCAAACACAGCCAATTGTGCTCAAGCACCCCCCAACAACCCGGAAGCGACGCAACAATGCCGAATTGGGAACGCATCACTATCAAACTATAAACCGGACTCCTAAAACAATCTAAGCCAGGAAATCTGCCGGCATCTGAACTCTAGACCACAGAAAGCTTGACACCAAAGTCAGTCAAACCACAGCAAACCAAACCACGTCTGATGATCTGAATCACAAACCAAAAAAAAAAAGTAAAAAAAAATGTTGGGTTTTCTCACGGACCTTGGTGAAGATGCCAACGCCGCACTCCATGGCGACCTTGGCGAGGAAGAGGTCATCGGCGAGAAGGCGCTCCTTGAAGCCGCCGAACTGGAGCAACCACCGGAACATGGCCGACTTCTCGAGGTCGGCGAAGCGCTGCACGATCTCCCCGGGGACGCGGCCGCCATCCACGGCCGCGGCCAGGTCCGCTGGCAGGCTCTCGAGCTTCCGCCCCAGCTGCGCCAGCACGAACAGTGCCTCCCTCCTGTTGACCGACGCGTCGTCTCCGCCCGCGTCGGCGTCACCGTCACCGCCCTCGTCCTCGCCTCCGCCGCCGCCGCCGCCCGAGAAGAGGTCGTCATCACCGCCGCCGCCGCCGATGTTGATGCCACCGCCCGAGGAGGCGAGGGGGAGGGGAGGGAGGAGGGAGCGGGTGAGGTGGAGCACGGGGAGGTGGAGCGGGAGGGAGCGGGGGAAGGGGAAGGTGGGGAGGTGGGGAAGGAGCTGGGGCTGGAGGCGTGGGTGGAAGGGGGAGGAGGGGTGGAAAGCGGAGAGGGAGGAGGAGAGGGAGTTGGGGGAGGGGAAGGCCATGGCCGGGGCGGCGGTCGCTGGTTAGAGTGGTGGGAAGGACGGCGGTCGGTGGGTTTTTGGAGGGGGCGGCGGTGGTGGGCGTGGACCGGAGGAGGGCGGTTGGTGACCAACCGCGCGAGACGCGGGTATAGCAGTCCAGTAGCCCGCTCGTCAAACAGGTTGGCTCTGCGGCTTAGGGACGACAGGTGGGCCACTGCGCTTCCGCCGTACGACGAGTCTGCGGCAAGCCGAGGACTCGTATGGGAAAAAAACAATTTTTTTCGACTTTAGGCTATTCTTACGTTGCGAGAATTTTTCTCGCATCCTACTCAAATCGAACCGGAATCGGATGGTCTGCCGTTAGTCTCTAACGGCTCACGCGGCAGTGATTCAACGGCAGAGGTTATAATTATAAGAAATCTATGTTCAATCGAATCATATTTTGTACGTCGTACTAATTTATGAATGGAATTCACATAATAACAATAATGTATAAATATTTCGCTAGATTTTCATACTAATCTCTTCTACTTCTAATTTTGAGTTGGTGTGTCACGTCCGTTCTTCATCACCAACCCACCTCTGAATCGTAAAAAAAATCGAACCGACCCGATGAAAAAACCGATTTGATCTTTTTTTTCGCCCGTGCGTTGAGGCATCTCTTTCTCCCCAGTCATTCCATTTTACCCTCACCCGATCGGTCTCTGCGTCTTTATTCGCGCGCCAGCTGACTCCCGAAGAGGAGAAAATAAAAAAAAACAAACCCTAAGCCCTGTTCTCGCAATCCGCATTTATCCTCCCACGCGCTGCGCTCGTTGATCTAGTCAATCCCACTAGAATCCACATTGTAGAGGCGGTGGCCGTGAGGGAAGACGAGGAGAGGGGCGGATGCAGACGGAGACGAGCGATTGGGATGGCGCCATAACGATGAACAATGGCACCGCCGCCGCCACAAGAAGGTACTCGACGCAGCAGCCACAACTGCAGACGCAACAACCACCACCACCAACCGGCTCGGGGACGTTGCCCCACCTCCTCGCCCGATGGCGTTCTTGCGTATTTGTCAAGAAGACTGCAGCACCGCGCCGCCGCTCGCCTCACCATCCTCTTCCAGTGCATCTTAAATCCAGATAGTTCAACCCTGCTTCCTCTCCTTAAATCCCTATATCTTTTATGCTTTGTTTTTGTTTAAACAAGCGAGAGTAACAACCGAGGGGGCAGCGGCGGATTGCTGGTAGGCACAGAAAAGGAGAACGAACGGAAAGCAATAATAGTAGCAACCATTAGTAAAAGAAATAACCGGAACGAAGAAGGGGAAAACGAGGAAGAACGAAAACGAAGGTACGGAGCAAAACCAGATGGGGGCGAGCGCATGGAGGTGACGACCAAGCGTCGGCGGTGCACGCGAGAGCAATGAACGGCGGGACATACAAGCATTCCAAAAGGGTTTTTGCAACGCACATCCTTTCACCGGGTCGCCAAGCTTGCTCGGGCGCAGACGCGCACATTTTTTGGTTGTTGTTGTTCGCCACCGCGATTTCTTACATTCCAAAAGGGTTTTTTTTTGCAAAAGTGGCGACGTGGATAGCCTCCAAGCGCTCTAATTCTTCCGGCTATAAGATAAGGTATACATTAGTCCACTCTTGATTGTTGATAATTAAGATGCATGATAATTCACCAGAAGTCCAAACCTTTTTCGATCAGAATATCAGACGTAAATTACTAATAGTCTTGTTAAGCAAGCCGTATACAAACCGATAGGCTTGGATATGAAGTTGATACTATGGGTGTGTTTGGTAGAGCTTCAGCTCCACCAGATCAGTGAATCTGGTGGAGCTAGGTATCCCTAGCTCTACCAGATCCGTGGAGCTGGAGCTATGAGTACATTAAAAGTGTTTAGATGGATCATCTTGTTTACATTTTAGACAAAAAAATATAAACTTAATTCACATTATTTTAGTCTACAAGTTTCAGATCTTAGGTGAAACTAGGATCTGGAGCTCTACCAAACAGACCTATGTGTTGTATTTGGATATGTGCTATATTTGAATACTGTACGATTTATGTTCATAACCATGTAGCAGTTCAAGTCATGTTTTTTTTTCGGTGAGGTGAATATATGTGGTTCAATGCTTTTGTTTGAAGCTGGTTGCCCTTCTAAATTGATGCTGGCAATCTTTGCCCTTCTAAATTGATGCTGGCAATCTATCAGTGTTGTTAGATTGTTGAAACAATTTTATTGTAGCTTTAGGTTACGAATAATATTTCTTCTAAATTGACATGATATTTCAGTCCCTATCTTTGTTGTATATTCATTTTTGGTTCCTATATCTAATGATAGTAGAGTATTATACGCTTGTTTATCTTGCAATGAATCTTGTTTATCTTGTAATGAATTGATATACTCTGTTTCCACCAGCTATTTTGTTATAAAAGAGTGGGTGTGTCAATTTGTTGATGTGCCATCAATATGTTGCCCTATATGTCTCTGCTAGCAGATTGCTAGCATTGTCGTTGTAGTAATTTCGTCTAACAATGGGTTGTGCATATGAGATGTCGATTATATCTTATGCGCTGTATGATTTTAGCTATGCAAGATTCGGGTGTATTAATATTTGTAAGGTCAAAAGATTCTGTTATGCTATTGGGATCTTTATTTCCCCATATATGTTCATTTTCTCCTACCAATTTCCATAGTGACCTTTGTGCTTTGTGTTCTGATCGGTTTATTTTTCCGATCCGACGTTGTCAGATACTTCTGTCATTAGCGGTTGTATAGAATGAACCATTTTTCATGCATTTGTTCTTGAGACGTTTATATTTATTCGATATGAGCTCGGTTTAATTAGCATAAATTTAGTGTATGCTACTAGCTCTTGTCGCTTGGATGGGATCGACTTTACATTACTACCTTGCGATGCTCTCATCGCACATGCTTGAGCTGGAGCGTGAGACGCCAAGACGCTTATGTCAAGTTATCTTGATGGAACCATCTGGATCTACAAGATCTCAGGGTTCAGCTACTCGAGCTAGACGATGAATCTTGTTTCAGTGACCTTTTGTTTTGGGGAACGGTTGTGGTATCTTGTTGTTTGAGCTTTATGTTTCGTTACCAAATTTATTTTTCGTAGTAACGCACGGGCATTGAACTAGTTCACAAAAAAGATTACACTAGCAAACTTAACCGGTACACTTTTGGGATTTTCTTTATACTTTTTGTAAGCTGTCGAGGCCCTTCCTTCTTACTTATAATACCAAAAGGCTTCATGTGTATACTATTGTTGTAGATTTTGCGGTATTAGCAATTTTATCATGACAATAATTCCAAGTACATATAATAACCGTCGAACAAAAGATTCATAATAGCACATGTAAATAAATTGAAACATGATAACAGGCCATATCACAATTAAAGAACTCATAATCAAAGATGTAAACATATTGCATTATCATGAATATCAGAGAGGGTATAACAACTAGCATATAACACAAGTTGATTATTTTGAGTTGTTCTCAGATGTCGTGTTGCCTTTAAAGGCCCTCCTTACCACTAGGGCAAGATATAGACGTGTTTGTGATAGCTTTACCTCAAATTAACAGTTTCAATACTTGGAAGTTTATGAACTTAATCAAATGATGATCTATAACAGTGAAGGCGATATATATGAATAGACCAGATTATAGAATGCTTACTAGACAAAAGAAATAGACAATAGCATGAATGAACCAACACTAATACTAATAGGAAGTAATCAGAACAATAGAAATATTATTGAACAGAAAGCAATCTATCACATATATATGAATTCACACACATATATATGAATTCACAAGTTATAGAAAACAACCAAATGATCTAACTAAGTATTGCGGCATATGAAAATTAATTTTGTTGTCACAAATAGTCTACCTTAACCTAAATCCTCACAGAACAATTGTTTCTACATGCAAGGTCCCTAAGCCAATGAATTAACTGGCCCCTTTGCAATATACTTGTAAGGTCCCCAAGTTGCAAGACTAGCCCCTTTGCAAGTCACCGACAAAGAGCAATCACAGAGAGGAACCAATACTTACAAAGTACCAACCGAATGTCAGTGCAAATGGTCAGGCACGCCGATGACGTTGTCCTAGAAAACGATTTTGTCGCTGTACTGCCACAGCTTTGCCGACGGAAGCTCCCAGAGATACAAAGCCGTAGTCCCGTGATGAGGCAATTCACCATAGGACTCGAGATGCAGCAGACACAGCACAAGACCACATAAGCAAACCCTTCGGCCAAAAGAGATGGAATGCCGAAGCAATTGACGCAAGAACTGCCCACACAATCAACAAGCAATCGAGCCAAAAACTGATGACCAAACCAGGAATCACCAAGTATCAAATCTGATCACCAAAATCACCAGATGATCACTAGTCCTTGAGTCATCTCTCTCACCGGTCACACAATTAACCCTAATCGACTCGGGTTCCACCCAAAAGTGGCATCCACAAGACGATTAAGTTCAGATCGGCCGGAGTACTCCACACGGAGCTTTAGGGATCAATGATTGTGAGCAGAAACCACACGATTGCTAGAAGTATGCAAGAGGGGATTGAGTATTGACTTTTCACCATGACTGAGAGGGAGAAGCACTCCTCTGCCTTAAAGGAGCATGGGCCAAGGAGAAGAAGCAGTAACCGTCGCCGTATCGACCACATCGCGCTGTTCCACCGCACGCGCCGCGGTAGAAGACACGGTCATCGGCTGTCGCCACCATCACGCACACTCCCCAGTGAAAGCATCTAGGCCCCTAAAAGTACCTCATGGTTTTGGTAATTAATGACAATCATATTTAAGAGACTAACATTTTTGTTGAGCATATTGAAATAGGTTAGTCTCAAGGATTTGTAATCATGGAGGCATAAGGATGAAGAAATCGAAGATCAAAATTATCAATCAAGCACCAAAGGTAAAAACCTAAGGATATTTTTTCTAGTCATTTTACCGATCTTGGAGTTTGGAGAAAAGATCGGATAACTAGAAATAGGGCCGTACTATTAAGAGAGGTTTGATGTTATTTTGGTGTCGTTTTTAATGTCTAAAGGCTCAAATCAGTTAATTACACTCATGCATTATCATATAGGATTTCATTTTTATAAACTTTGATAAATCCTAAAGAAAGTCTCTGGAACCCCGGTGCAATCACCAAGGGGATCCCGGTGCTACCGGGGTAGCGGTAACACCGGCCCTTAGGCCGGTGTGTAAAAACCCGAGAGGGGTTGTTTTGGAGTCCAGAAAGGGCGGTGCTATCGCCCATGGTAGCCCGGTGCTACCGGGGTAGCGGTAGCACCGGCCCAATGTCCGTGTAAAAATTCCAGAGACGCACTGTTTTGGGTCCAGGTAGGGCGGTGCTACCGCCCATGGTAGCTTTGGTGCTACGGGCCATGACACTAAAGTTGGCTAGATGGGCAAGAGCACATCGGGGCCCCGATTGGCCAACAAATCGTGCATAAATTCCAATAGGGGTGCATCTTTTGGAATTTTTGGTTTAATGTTTATCATGTATATTGTGCTATTTTCAAAATCCATGGTGGAGCGAAATTTTGTGCTACGGATATGGCACTATGAGCACCGCCCCAAGACCGGTGTAAAAATTCTAAAGAGTGTCCTCTTTGGTCGGAAAAAGAATATAGAAGCCCGGTGCTACCGGTCTTAGTTGGGCGATAGCACCGGACCTTCTGCGCAACGACCACTGTCAAAGCATTAAATGCTCTGACGCACCCACGGGGGTGAACCCTGGTGCTATCAGTCCTACATGGGCGGTAGCACCGAAAATCCTGACTTGGTCAGGATTTCAAGCTCAAACGGCTAGTTTTGGTGGTTAGGGTTATAAATACCTCTCCACCTGCCATCTACAGCAACTCTTGGGCATTATTAAACATTCTTGAGCTCTTGCAAGTCCTCTCTTCTCTTTAGTGCATTCATTTCACATTTAGTGTAAGTGAGGAGATAAATTGAGTGTTGCATTTAGGGTGAGCCTTTAGACACTCAATTCGACCTCAAGCAAGCGTCAAATTTATTACTCTTGGAGGTTGCCGCCTCCTAGACGGCTTGGAGGTTTGTGGATTCGGTGATCTTCACAAAGAAGGTTGTGTGAAGACCCGATCATTGTGAAGGTAAGGAGCTCGCCTACTCGGAGTGGGGAAGAGCTACCACGAATGATCGAGGAAGGCTCAAGCGGGTGGAGCCGGCTTGAAGAAGTTCAAGTCACCTCAACGTGGAGTAGGGGAGATCGGCGAGTCTCCGAAACCACAGGATAAAATTCTTGTGTTTCTTTATTGTGGTTTGCATTTCTTATTTCCTAAAGTGACATTTCAATTTTAGCTAATTGAGTATCTTGCTTAGAGTAGTTTAGAGAAACTAAAATATCGTGTTGCATATAGAAACTAAAATATGACAACCAAGTATATACCTGTTTGCATATAGAAACTAAAATATGACAAATAATTGCGATATGTTATACACACGACAAGAAGGCAACAAAGGCGAAGCTAGCTATTGCTTGGTAGTAATAATTCAAAACAAAATAAATAATACCCGCATTTTCAACTAATATCGATGGCTTATGAATTCAAAGAACACATTATGCACCATAAATTTCCCATAGAAGGAAAGAAAGCGTCATGAAAAATGCAGAATACAAAGTACATATTTTTTGTATTTGTTGGTGCAATGGTGCATCTCACCATGCATTCATACACATGCATTCATCACAGAACCCATGCCGCTACTGAATATCATCATCGAAATCCGTGACAAGATCTTGGTCATCTCAACTTCACCAGAACCCATGCATTCAGCTCCAAGCATAACATGAAATTTCATACACATCAGTTTAGTCAAGTTCAAAAGTAATAATCAAACGGCTCCAAACATACACATGAGTAGCACATCCAAAGACCATATCAAGTTTCATACCAAGTTAATAATTTGGTAAAAGCCAAAAAGATGGAACAAATCATTCATCATACTTCCGAGTCCCATACCCTTTGGAACAAATCTAAAAAGCTTGGAAAGATAAACACCAACACCCATCAACAAAACAAGCTCATCCACCTATTCTTCTTCTTGACAAAGCAGACTTGACAAACGAGTTACTTCATCACAATCCCTACTAATGCACATAATCGGCACTCTGCGGTTAGCACCCATCGGGAAAAATAAAAGCTGCGAGACCCGGCAGTTCATCGAGAAATCTGGGCATCTTCTTGACAATAGCATCCTGCGCACTTCAGAGTTCGGACCAAAAGGGGTTGCTTTACCAAACAAAACCAAGAAACTTCACTCCAAAATCTCTCCCTACAGACACATAAGCATCCAAAGCTCAAGACATATTCAACTTTGGCAAGCATTCATGAGAGAAGATCAACATATATCCAAAGCTCAAGAATAATTCAGAAATGAAGATCTTTTCTTCCGGTTAGTGTGGGAATTTGTAGCTTCTAAATGCGATTATCGACTCCTAACATCGTTTTAATTATACAATTAATAACAAATTCTTCACCATGCCAGTATGCAACGTGTACACAGAGAACAAAAAACCCACATCAAGTGACAATTAAGCATTGTAAACATCTGTAACACATAATATTTGCAAAAAATGATTATTCAATGCCATATGAACATCGACAATATATACCTCCACTCAATAGCATATACAATAAACAGCAAAAGAAACCCAAAAAGAAAGATATTGTATTATGAATCTTACCGTCAACTCATATCTCGTAATCATGCCATACCAATTTTCTATGTTTTATCTAAGCCGAATCCAGATTCACATTGTTGGGTTTTTTTTATAAAAAAAATCTCTGCAAAATTACTGAGTACAGAACATTACTGAGTGATGAAAAAAAAGCTTGAAATGTACTCAACCAGGCATTTGGAAGAATGATACGCACTCGCACAAATGATGAAGAATGTACTACCGAGTGATGAACTCGCCTGGTACCGAGGCGATGGGGCGGCGCGACGCTGCGATGGGCGACAGGCGATGGGCGGCGGCGACGACGATGGGGCGACAGGCGATGGGCGTGGGGCGAGGCGATGCGCGATGGGGCGAGGCGCGGCGGGAAGGCGAGGCGCGATGGCGATCATGAATCGCTGGTCGCGTCGGGGCTAACTGCTGGGCGTGAGGTGGCGGGAGCGGCGCCGTGAGGTTGCTGGAGCGAGGAGTTGGAGAGAGGACGCGAGACGAGGACCGAGGAGCGTTCGGGACCGAATGGTTCGGCGAAATTGGGCGAACCGTCTGGTACGGAATATTTGGGGAATATTCTGAGAATCTGTACCACTTCGTCCTGGATGAGATGGTTCCGTACACTCAACCAAACGCGTGTATCAATATTTATCCTGTACCATCCCATTCCGTTCATCCTGGTACAGCGAACCAAACGCACCCTTAGTGTTTAGAGTACTTGAGTAGAAGAGATAATTTAGTGATCACTAAAATTGCTTATATTAAAAGTGCTAAAATTGCCATTTGTACTTAGTAATCTTAAAACTTGATTTTAGAGCAGATAAATTTAAAAATCTCCTATTCACCCCACCTCTAGTTGGTTATCCTTGATCCTACACCCAGCCGAGCAACTCTATCCTCCAGCGATAAGGGCATTGGAGCCTTATGCCTCCGGCCTGGGCCGACTTGGCCCGAAAGGCCAAGTTGGCCCAGCTGGCCCAAAACACATTTTGTTTTCCCGAAATTTTGGGGTAAAACCCAAATATACCAACAACTAGTCTTATAATCAATAGTTAGTATATATATTTACTACTTAGAAATCACACCCATATACAATATATTTCATAAATATAAAGGTAAGCAGCACATAGCTTTTACAATAAAGCCTTTTCAGGCCAAACAAAATGTAGCGAAAAAAGTAGCGGAAGATGGATCTCATTATATGCTTTAACCCATAATATCCACAGGCAACCCACAATTATTAAGCCCTAGAAAATCTTGTCGCTATAATCCTTGTAATCTACGATAAAGTAAGGGTTGTAGGGGAGTGCTACTTCCTCAACATCTGAATATCAACAAGTAAGGGTGAGTTCATTTGTACTTAGTAAGACTTATAGTTTATCCCAATTATAAGTAATAAATGCTTGGTTATGTCAAAAGAAATCATTATTCTACCATGTTCTTTTGTATAAAGAGATATTTAATCAATAATAACAAGTAAAATATTACAAAAGATGAATTTATAATGTGAAGTTGACAAGTATGTAAATAACAGTTATATAACATAAGTAAAAGTAACTCACAATCCTCTTTGATTGTGACCAACAAATCTGTTCACTGACATACTCAGTATAATATCTGATACATGACTACTCACCATTTCCCAACAAAGGTTTTGCAAAATGTTCAAGACTAAGTAATAACTTTACTGAGCTACCCATGACCACGAACACGATTTTTCGAAAAGATTTTACACTCTACAGAAGTGCATAACTTTACCTATAAGACATGACCAACTCTTATTGTTGCTATTTTCAAGCTTCTTTTGGCGTGTGACAGAGATATCATGACAAGAACCGTTACATCATCTAGTTCTAACTTTGTAAAACCTAGTGATATTTGACCCTTACTATAGCGGCGGAAAATATTTTGTACACACAGGACCAACAATAGTTATAAGCCCTATTGTGCCATTCCCCCCTATAGCAAAACATACACTATTATATCGGCAAATGTTATTCCCATCACCTCAGTGAGGGCACTCATGCAACCAATCTATCTCAGAAAGCTTGTATTACCCTAGCCTTCTAATATGTAAAGCTAGATCCAGACAACTTAATAGGTTATGGCCACTCCATAATAGCATTTTGTGGTTGTACAGATGTCTTGACTTGAAAACAACACAATAGTTCAGTACTTAATCAACTCAGTCCATGCACTTCACATATTATATGAATAATTCGCCCACGTCAAAACTTTAGCTTTTTAATTTTTAATTTTATACCAAAATAACAGAGACAACTTTCTCAATATAACAAAGTTTCTATCCTATGAACAAATAGTATAATCGACTATTTGTTCTTTGAACACTATAGGCGTGGCTAAGTAATTGTACATATAGTTGAATATACCCAAGTTGATATTAGATATTGCCAATTCCTTAGCAGCTTAGCTTATGGTTTTCAAGATCGTCATTTGAGTATTTATCAAGGAAGTTCTATGTATCAAGTAGGAATAACTACTAATACCCACAATATAGCGTTACTGAAATAAACACATGCATACATAAATTTGTAAAATAATATAAATTAAGTAATGTAATGGGATCAACATGATCAAAGTTCATTTACCTTGCTAGTTGAATTCTTAAGGTTGTTCGGGGTCGACCAAGAAAGTTTCCAGGGTGTTAGTTTATACACATAGTACATTGCAAAATAACAATAAGAGCTAAATAAATTCAAATAGAGATCAATTTCAAATATTTTTGCATAAATAGAAAGTTCATGATTTTAGAAAAATGTAAAAACTGGTTTCACTCAATTTGGACTTCAATTTCAAAATTTATAAGCATTTGAATTTTAATTGGCTGAAAATATCCTAAAATATAAAGTGCTGATGTTAGATACACACTTTCCCAAGGATATGCCTTCTAGCAAAGAAAGTGTATTTTGCTTAGAACTAAAAGCTTCTTTCTTATTTTCAAGATTCTATTTACAGAGACTGACATGTGGGGTCTACTTGTTAGGTTTTATTATTTTTCAAAGGAAAAAGTTCATGTAACACTATAAACTTTACTCAAAAGTACATCCAACACTCTAAACTTTGAAACCGATTATTTAGCACCCGAACTTTCTAATCCCATTTGTTTAACACATTAAGTTGGTTTTGTAGGGGAAAAGAACCATATAACACCCTAAAGTTTGCTCAAAAATCCGTATGACACCCTAAACTTTGAAATCAGTTATATAACACCTCTAACTTTTCAATCCTGTTCATTTAATACCCTAAGCTTTTAACCAGTTTTGGGGTGTTAAACGAATATGATTGGAAAGTTTGAGGTACTAGATAATCGGTTTCAAAGTTTGAGATGTCGGACGGACTTTTAAGTAAAGTTCAAGGTGTTATATAAACTTTTTCCCTACAAAACCAGCTTAGGGTGTTAAACAAACAAGATTGGAAAGTTATGAGTGCTAGATAACTGGTTTCAAAGTTTGGGGGTTTAGATGGACTTTTGAGTAAAGTTTAGAGTGTTATATGGACTTTTCCTTTTTCAAAAAACGACTAACATGTTAGTGACTTTCGTTTAAATACTGGTTTGATTTAAGAAAAAGCTTTTATTTTCATTCGGGGACACATGTCGTAGACTTAGTTTTTAATACCGGGTTTAAAAAGAAAACCCGATGGGTGGGGCCAGTCTATTAGTGACTATGCTTGAGAGAGTTGTGTGCGTGTATCTGACAAGCGGGGTCCATTGGTCAGTGACCCAAAATAGGGCACAGCTCAGCGAGGCATTCCAGTGGTGAATGGTGTGGTGTGAATGCTCAAGCTAGCTAGAGGAGCAAGGGGAGCTTAGGGAAACCTTCGGCGGTGGTCGGAGTTGACCAAAGACAGCCGACAGCTAAGTTTTGTGGCAGTGCTAATGGTGAATGGCAAAGAGGGAAATGTAGAGGTGATGGTGCTCAACTAGGATAGGGGAAAGCTTCTGGGGTGTGCTAGGGTTCCATTTTCGGACTTAGCGGCAATGGATACTCACCAGTGTGTGTTGGCGATGGTGGCCGTGGTCAGGGAAGAAGGTAGGAGTGGCAGCGATGTCCTCACTTGTTTGAGCTGCAAGAAAGGCAAGGGTCATGAACATGGGACCTTATAGAAGCTTGTAGATGAGAGGAATTGGAATTTGGCTCACTAGGGACGAGATTGAGTTCTGCTGTGGATCTTGCTTCACAACGGCTATGGAGCTTACCAGGGGCGATGGAGTTGGGCTCTGGGCAGAAGGAGCATTACAGTGCGGGGAAGCTAGGAATGGCCTTGGTGTTCCTTTTATAGTCACTGAGGGGGAGGCTTGCTGCGCAGCCTGTAAGTAGGGTTTGGTGAACAAAGGGAAGAGGATGTGGTGGAGCTGCAGGATGCAGGATTTTTCAGCATGATTGCCATGCATGCGAGATGCCAGAGGCATCAATAGAGTCAGGGCAAGGCGATGACTTAGTGGTAGGTGGTGCGGGTCGGTACGGGCAGGGGCCTGCCAGGTGTAGCGCAAGTATCGAAGCATAGCATGTTACTCTTGGCGAGGATTGGCATGGCAGAGATGGCAGCAAGGGCTAGGGGTGAGGCAGCGACATGGCGTTGAATTCTTGCGCATGTGTGGGTTGGCGCGGGCATACCAAAGCATGCATGGTGCAGCGTGGCGCGGAGCTTGGGCGCCTACTGAGCTGAGGGGTGGCTAACAAGAGGGCCTAGCCAGGGGAAGGCTAATAGGTGGGCCAGATTGGTCAGAGAGAGGGGGAGAGAGGCCAAAAGGAAAGCGTATTTCAATGGAATGTGCTTTCTTGCAAAGAAAATTGTTTCTCGGTTAGGCGCCTTCCATTTTCGATTTTAAATGGATTTTATTTTAAGGCTCTAATTTGCCGCTAGGGCTTCTAGAATTTTTAGAGCCATCAAACTAGCTTCAAATTTTATAAATTTTTTAGGGTGTTTATGATGGTGCACTAAAGGTTTTGTAGAATTTTTAGAGCATAAGCAGCCCCCATGATTTTCTTAAAAATTCATTTAGTGTTTTAGCCTTTAATAAAGTATCTACTTTCTTATTTTTCATAAATAGCAAACCATTTGAAAAATTCATGAAAATTTTTAGAGGTGTTTTCCAGACTATCTGAGATTTAAATAGAATATTTTGGGACTTTGAACTGTAACTTAGTTATTGAAAAGCATTTTCTTTCAATGCCAAAATCCAATAAAAATCCAGAAAATTCTAAAAACTCACAATAAATTTAGAAAATAACTTGGCCTATTTATTGTTTTAATTTGGCAAAATTAGGATGTTACATAAGCATTTTCTTAAAAAAAACTTTTTGTTTAAGTAGAGAAGGCTTTCTCTTTTGCTATTGAATTGTTTGTAAACATATGTACCTGACAACAAAATAGTTGTATAGTTTCAAGTTTAGCGAAGAGCAAGAATGCCAAGGGGTGACATCGCCCGATCAAACCGCACGTAGTACTGTTTCGACCTAATTTAATTTCCTTCTTTCTCTTAGAGCATTTAATTTCCTTCTACAATAGACAGAGGAGAGAAAGAACATGTGTTTGTTTATACTAAAGCCAGCAGTGCTCCTCCATCTGCCACATACCGAGGGAGCTCAAAACGATCGCTGGCACAAATTATCTTGTGTCAAAATTTGAGTCACAACACAAAAATAGATGTATGCCCAATCGAGACGCAGCTCAAAAACCTCTGCTCGGTTCATGCCCAACTACTCTTTCTTCTCTGTTTCTAACGAATTCATTCTCTCTGTCCATGTTTATAGAGTATTTTTAAAAATGATTTTATTCATAAATATAAGTCATATTTCAATACAAAGTTAGTATGATGTTCTCTTTATAACCCTAATAGATATCCAGCTTATTTTACATACATATATGAGTAGTCTAATAATGATCAATATCTTCTTAGCCACACCAAGGGAGCATCTTGTTGAGTCTCGAGAGAAACATGTGTGTTAGAATTGTTATGAGATAAGGAAACCTAAATCAAATATGGTTAGGATTCTATCTCTTGCTTATGTGGTCGAATCGAAACTCTATCTCACACCGCTATATATATCGGGTGCCCCCTCATTGTAAACGATTGAATCAATAAAGCGAGAGAGAATTCCACCCCTATATTGTGTGTCTATTGTTCTTACTCTCGTGATTGCATCTACTATTGGTGATTGTTCATTGGCGTTCTTCGACATTTTACAACACGTTATCAGCACGAGTCTCTACCACAAGGAGGAGGATCGTCGACGACGAACGAACGACTACTACCGGCGATTGATCGCCCGATCCGATCTGCAATCAACTCGTCACCATACCGGTATCCACTCGGATTGCCGAAAAGTCCTACGCGACTCTATCCTACGCGATAGTCTAACCGATTTTTCCCAGATTGAAACAAGGTATTAAATCATAGCGGTAGAGTGGTATGAGGTACTGTTTATCATCAAAGATCGAAAAAAAAGATACATATATTGCTACCGACCCGATCTTGCCTGTCCAGCAGACACCGCAATCAGTACCCAATCATGCAATGCTATTACCGTCCATTGTGTTCTATGCATAAATTTTAGATCAGAAATCTTTGGGGTTGCGATCGATCTGGAAGATCGTTTATCTGCCCCCATCTTCTTGCGCCGTATTGATCTCACCGTTGCCTGTCATCGGCCGCCTCGCCATCCACGCCCGAAGCCGCGGCTGGCTACTCCGTTGCCGATCGCTTCGCCCGAAGCGTGCGCCCGAAGCGTCGTCGCGGTCGCCCAAAGCCGCCGGCCTCGTCACGCCGAAGCGCCGCCGTGTTTTTCCCGGCGCCATCTCAGCACTGCCGTTGGCTCCTGCGCCCGCAGCCGCACCAAACGCCTGGCATCTCGGCTTCTCCGCGGCCCGAAGTTGCGCCCACTGGCCCGAAGCGAGATTGCGTCGCCACCGGGTGCTCTCGCCCGCGAGCTCTGCGCCCGTTCGCGGATGGCCCCCTCGGCTTATCTGCACTCAAGGTAGATGAGGCCTCTCAACTGCGGCGCCGCCGGCGCCCGCGTGCCCCACCGGCAGCGACACGTCTGTGTTCACCTGAGTTGGCCGCTCCCGCTGGAAGCCGAGGTGACGCCCTTCGCGTGCAGCCTGACGCCTCGGCACGCCTCCTCGGCTCTCGGCCGCCGCAGATCCGGCGACACTACCCGGAAGCACTGGCGGTGCTCGCACCAGAAGATGCGCAGCACCGGCGCTTGAAGTAGTGGGAGCGGGGCTTCTGCTCGAGACAGTGGCGGCGGGGCATGTGACCGAGAGGGCGGCGGCGATGCCTAATCGGTAGGGTTTTTCTTGGAGGCGCATATCATGGACCGAGCATCGCTTGTGGGCCGCGCGACACATACGGGCCGAGCCAACAGCCTGGGCCAAAGAAAGTTGATGGGCTAGAAGCCTATCCGTTTTAAAATATACAAAATCGAATTTTTTTTTATTAATTATGATAATTGATAATAAAGCCTAGGAATCAATCTTTTTCTAGGTTGTGGGCTTACGTATTTATTATCTCTTAGCACACATTGATAGTTTCATGCTCTGGGTTCATTTCCAAGCTTTATGCCATGATCTATATGTTCTGAATATTCATTTCCTATTATCAAAGTAATTTCGAAAATTGCTTAGCAATTAACAGAAATGCTAGAAAATCATGGAAATAATCAAGCTATAAAAACGGTTTTGAGCTTGAGGGTATAAGTGGTTGGGTTTTTGATTCCAGTTTTGAAGGAACGGATACATGACAATTGGTGTCTAAGGAAAACACACATGAGGTTAGGTTTCTTAATTGACGCCCGAAATCGGGAAGTGCTCCCTCCCTCATGTGAGCCCTCGGGGCAGGTTGACCTGGCCAAGAGTCATGTTGACGGAGGCATTCATTACATGATTTTATACCCAACCAACAAAAAGCTCCATAAGATGTAATTAGCATCATGCAATGATTATTTCACGTTGAAATTTATCCCTCTGTTAATTAGTAATTTCTGGAAATTGCTTAATAATTAGCAAAAAATTACAAAAATGCTAGGAAAATCCTGAAAAATCTATGATAATTATCTACTGAATAGATATATACCAGACTTTACTGATTCAATGATAAGCATGCAAAACAATATTTTACCTGAAGTAAAATCCCTATTTTGTTTGCATATAGGATATATCTGACATCACAAAGAAAGAATTTGCTAAGCTTGCCCTGAATGGCAGCAACTACTTGGGCAATGAATGCCAAGATTAACTTAACAGCCCGATCCCTTGGAGCCACAATTTTCCAGCCTGAAGCTGGTGCTCCTGCTCTCCCTGAGGCACCATCTCCATACGGACCCGAAGACCGAATATCCCATGGAGGAGGATGATTTCGTTAGGGATGAGCTAAAAAGTATTCCAGAAGAATAAAGAAAGGTCCTAGGAGGACGATGTAAATGATTTATATGGAGACATGGAGTAGTCTCCCGCTTTTTCCTTTTGAGTCGATGTCGATATCCTTTAGAGTCTCCCTAAGAGCCTCATTTATCGCTTTAATCTTTGTGTTCCTGAATGAACAATGGTTTACGCTCCTGTTGAGCGATTATCACTCAAATTTAATAAAGTTTGATTTCCCCATTATATTAATTTAATTATGCTATGTTTGTTCTATATTATTTATTTCGATGCAACAATTGTTTGATTGATAAATCATATTTCTAATATAGTACAAAGTATAACCCGATAACAGAGGAGAAAATCTGCATCAGAAGACAATTTATACCACACTAAGTGAATTGAATTATTATGACTATCGCCAGGTTTATACTCTCATAGTTGGCACTAGAAGAATGCCATATTATACCTCGAGTCCAACGTACTCTTTTAAGTTTTAAAACATTGGTCTCAATCGTTTCCTTACGGAGACAAAGAATGAGAATGGTACGAATACCTACTCATGACTAAGTTTAATGGGTGTAATTAACGTGTGGTTAAAAGGCTTCATTCGCTCTCCTCCCAAGTTATATTATGCATATATAAAACTGAAGTTTGTGTTGCGATAAAAACCCAAGAATATTAAGATCTAGCAGATCGATCGGGTTATCTTGAGTTGAATATTATAAGAAGTATAATTATAATTCACCGCCATAACATAAAATTTTTTCTAAAGCTGAAGTTTTCTTATGCCCTGGTTGTGCTAAAGAAAAACTCATTCTTAGATCTTCTTACCTAAAAATTAGAAAGGAATCACCGAATTTCCTGGAGAAAATTCAAAGTGATATCTGTGAACTGCTCAACTCTCGCCGGGCCCTTTCTAAGAAATTTTATGGTACTAATAGATGTTTCTACTAGATGGTCCTATGTAAGTCTCTTATCTACTAGGGACCATGCTTTTACCAATATTAATTGTCCAAATTATTAAGTTAAGAGCCTACTTTCCAGAAGAAAGGATCAAGTCCATTTTAATAGGTAATGTCAAGAGTTTATCTCAAAGCATTTAATGATTATTATAAGGCTTCAAAATTAATGTAGAGCATCTTGTACCTAATGTCCACACTTATAATGGCCTGCAGAGTCATTATATTAAAAGAACAAAACTTATCATATTGCTTGGCGCTCTTGCGAATAATTGGCTTCCCACCGCTTGTTGGGGCCACGCAAAGGTCGTGATCATCAAGGTAATAATTCAACTCAGATCAATCGCATATTATGAAATTCCCGATGCTGAGAGTAAGTGGAAAAGAATTAAGTATTTCCCATCTGCGAAAATTTGGTCAGATCAGTATACATGCCAATCTCTCCACCACAACAGACAACCATAGGATCTCACCAAATAGCTTGAGAATTCATGTAGGTTATGAATCTCCGTCATATATTAAAATACCTAGAGCCTATGACAGAGGATCCGTACATGGCTCGTCAGACGATTATACTAAGGACATTTTTCGTATTAGGGGAGATAAGTAACACATTTCAGAATGCCTAGTCCTTAGATTCACGCACTGGAAAGATCGAACTTGAAGTTCAAAGGATAATGAATCTGAAATAAATAAGCTAATAATCTGCCAAATGCTTTCACTGGTCATAAGGGAGTGAAAGATCTCATATACCTGTAGTATATGCACCTGAAAGAGTAGAAATACCCTAGAAGGATATTGAACCTACTCTTAACCCTCATGATAAGAAGAGGGGGAGGCCTCCAGGTGCACGGGACTCAATTCCGCGGAGACGTCCGCATAAATAGAGAACCGAACAAATGAGAACACTACATGTGACAGTAGAAGAAGCTCAACTTGATGTTGAGAAAATCCCTGAAGTGAGTCATCCTGGAGATGGTAACATCCCTGAAGTGATTCATCTTGAAGATGATAACCCCAACAGATATTTGTGCGCATAATTCGACGGGAAGTCGAATACCAGACTCCTCGTTGTAGGAAATCACGAGGAGCTGGAAGAAATTATATAGATATATACCCGAAGTGATGCAGGAGAAATGAATAAAAGAAAGACTACAATTGTCGACATATATTTGCCTCTAAAATTGCTAAAAACTGGATCCAGATCCAAAGTCCATGGCAGAGTGCGAAGCGCTCGATAGGGTCAAAAGAAGCAATTAAGGCGCTAAACTAATAAGAGGAAAGTTTCGGTCCTATTGATGAATATTTCCCAAGGTGATTCCCTGAAGGATCAAATGGGTTTTTTCATCCAGAAGTGAAATGAAAATACCGGTGGTGAGATATAAAAGCGAGGCTTGTAGCACAAGGGTTCACGCAGAAACCCTAAGATCAATTACGATGAAACATATTCTCTCGTAATGTGTGGAATAATGTTAGATATCTAATATCAATGGCACCGGTTTAAATTTAAAAATGCAGTTGATGGATGTGGTGACCGTGATATTTATATGGGACACTGGATTCGAATATTTATATGAAAGTTCCTGAAGGAATAAAAGTCTCGGATCTTAATAATCGCAACATGTATAGCGTCAAACTGCAGAGATCGCTATACGGATTAAAACAGTCGGGAAGAATGTGGTATAACAGGCTTAGTGAGTTCCTCTGAAGAAGGATACTCTAATAATGATGATTGTCCTTATGTGTTCATAAAGAAATCCTGAATGGATTCTCAGATCATCTCGGGTATGTCGATGATCTGAATATCATCGGAACCACAGAGGAGATAAAGAAAGCGAGTGCTTACCTCACGACGGAGTTTAAGATGAAAGATTTGGGTAAAACCAAATTTTGCTTAAGCTCATGCACTAGAGCATCTCCCGATGAATTCTTGTTCACTACCGTCCCTATACCCTAAGGTATTGAAAAGGTTTAATATGGATAAATCACATCCCTTGAAAACCCCCATGGTCGTAAGATCCCTTGAAGTAGATAAAGACTCTTTCAAACCGAGGATGGAAGATGAGGAAGTCTTAGGACCTGAAGTCCCATATTTAAGTGCTATTGGAGCACTCATGTACCTTCTAATCCACAAGGCACGATATTGCATTCGCAATAAATTTGCTAGCAAGATATAGTTCACTCAACCGTAAGACATTGGGTGTAAAGACTGCACTCAGATATCTCCAAGGTACTCAAGATCTTGGGTTGTTTTTCCGTAAGAACCAAGACTTGACCATGGTGGGATATACTTGATGTCGGCTATCCGTCGATCCCCACAAAGCCAAATCTCGATCGGTTTTGTGTTTCTCACAATTAGTATAACCGTTTCCTAGCGGTCTTGTAAATGCACCATGGTAGCAACTTCTACCAACCACTCGAGATTATAGCCTGTATGAAGCCTCACGTGAATATGTTTGGTCATGACGTGTGATTAGCCATATCCGAAGTCATGTGGCCTTAACACCGTCGATACCCCCACAATTATCTATGAAGATAATTCTGCTTGTGTTGTACAAATGCAATTGGGTTATGTAAAGAGCAACATCACAAAGCATATTGCTCCTAAGTTATTCTATCCTCACGAACTCCAGAAGAGTGGTGAGATAAAAATCTTACAAACTAAGTCATGTGGAAATCTTGCAGATTTACTCACTAAGTCCTTGCCTAATTCCACATTTCAAAATATGTTAAATGCATTGGAATGAGAAGACTTAGAGAGATGCAAAGCTTAGGGGGAGGAAACCCTTGAACTATAACCCTTATTGCGTTCCTGAAGATCGTAATAAAACTCTGAAGGTTATAAGTTGTACTCTTTTTCCCTTTGTGAGTTTTCCTGAAGTTTTCTCACATAAAGGTTTTTAATGAGGCAACTAGTGCAACATAGCATGCGAGTGCGATGTGCTCTTTTCTCCATCTCTTTTTTCCCACTGAGTTTTTGAGTGGAGTTTTTAACGAGACATTTGCATTACGCGGTATTCGACCAAAGGGGAGTGTTATGAGATAAGGAAACCTAAACCAAATATGGTTAGGACTCTATCTCTTGCTCATGTGGTCGAATCCGAACTCTCTCTCACACCGCTATATATATCGGGTGCCCCCTCATTGTAAACGATTGAATCAATAAAGCGAGAGAGAATTCCACCCCTATATTGTGTGTTTATTGTTCTTACTCTCATGATTGCATCTACTATTGGTGATTGTTCATTGACGTTCTTCGACATTTTACAACAAGAATCAAGCGAAGGGGGTATTAATACACGTGCACGCAGAACCGGGCGCAGATAATAAACGTCTCAAGGAAGGAGGAGCGTAGGCCGCACGTGCGTGGTGTGCGGCTCACTTTCGGTCCGAGCTGCATCCAATAGGTCCCGCAGACCGCAGTGGAGGATTTACATGGAACCTATAATTTGGTTCTGCACCTGTAGTTGGTGTGTGGATGGGGGCTCCCCGTGCGACAGTGCCGGAGTGCAAAATTGCAAAACCTGCAACGGAAAAAGGTAAGCGAGACAAAGGATATGTGATTCTGGGATCGGATTTTGGACTTTGGAGGCCATCCATCCATGCTCTCCAAAAACCTAAATGTTCAAAAAAAAAAAATCTAACGACACTTTTACTCCTTAACATAAAAGAATATGCTTTTATGGCTCGCACCACAATTGATTTTCTTGTAGCAATGAAAAACTACTACAAATTTTCAGAAAATGAATGCAAGGGCATGTGATCATCGTGCAAGTTCTTGCGAGAATTGCTGGCGAGAATAAATTACTTCCATGTTATATATTCTTTCCGTCCAAGTTTATAAGGTGCATTTTTTTTCTTGACACATACACAAAAAGAGATTGAAAATGACTACATTACCCCTAATTATTAACACTAAGAAATATATTTAATACATGCATATAGAGAATATAAATTAAAAATTCATTTATTAAGAGTATAGAGAGAGCATCACACTAATTTTGCATTAAAATATGAAATATACCTTATATTTATGAACAAAATCATTTAGAAAATACGTCTCATTAACTTGGACGGACAGAGAATTTACAGAGTACATTTAGGAACCGTAAGTACTAGCGAGACTGGCAGGTGAGAATAAATTACTACCTTAAGCTCAAGGATGACTACTGACAAAATATTGAACATTAAGAGGAGGACATCTATAAGTGCATGCATAATTTGCTCATAAATACGTACGACCAACAAGATCGCCTCTTTGTCGATCTGGGCATCGTTTAACTGCCGATCTCGGATGCCCTTGAAACTGAAAAACTGTACCTAAGCACCTCCCGGCCTTCCCCCACGATCATGTTTCTTGGTTCACTTATCGCAAGGGATGGATGGTTAATTTGTAAAGTTGGTAGGACTTAATTGGTGCTTGTGTTGACATTTAGTCAGATGATTCTGTGCCATAGTCAAGCATTTCTTTTATGTTTAGCTTGATTGAAGGTCCCATTGATGAGCATACGTATGCCGTCTTCCAGTATATCCCCTTTGCACCAGAGGGCTTGTTCCTTTCGACAGAGCGCTGGAAAGAGATGCAAAAGGCGAGTCAACATCAATTCTCAGGAACATCAAATAGATGTTTATAGGAGCAGATATCTTACAACAACAGCCATGAAGTTTGCAATAAGGTTTTCTTCTGGAAAGTCAACCTTGCCAAAAGGGATGTGAACAATCCCTGTTTTATCAACTCTGTATTCGACTTTACCTTTCTTGAATTCTTCAATAGCCTGGAACCATTTGCAAAGTTAGAATTGACAGTTTATTGCTACAAGCATGAGATTGAAATGGTTCAATTTTATACCAGTACAGCATTTACAGATTAAATAATACTCCCTCCGATTGCAAATATAAGGTAAGTTTTGTATAGGAAGGACTGAAAATATCGATGGTCAAACCTGGAGAAAAAAAATGTTACATCTGGCCACAAGTTAATGCACAAACTTGCTTTCTAGATGACTATTAGACAAAATTACTACATGGCAGAACAACGGCAGACAGATTTGGCAACATTTTAAAAAAGGACTTTATGATGGCAAGGTTCCTTGTTCAATTGTGATATGTGAATAGCTCACTATGAGCATTTATTAGCATCACGATTTGTATCAAGGTTATGTGTGTATGCTGCAGTCCTGTACTGTACCGATTGGTGAAGTGCGTAGTTAGTCTTGCAAGGATGAATGTAGATCAACATTCAAGTACTCAATAAACAACTCGGTACATTTTCTAAATGAATAACAATAATGCAATCCTAAGTTTTGGGTACTTAGAACCTTGCTTTTAAACTAACTAAAAGAATGTACATTGGGTTAGATTTCCAGTAGTGGTCAACCCCTAAGTTGAATGTTGGTATCAATCTTACATTCAACTGTCCCACTCTGCCAGCAGCAGATTATTGCTGTTACTGTGCTTTGCATTACCCTTACCAAGGCAACCTGTGGACTGAGAAGTTAACTAACATTACCACTAGGTCAGTACCACAAACTGATAGCCCTGTAAATCCTGCCTCCACCTCATCAAGTTTCGTCCCTCCATCCTACTTTCTAAACTTTCTGTAGGCACAATCAAACTACAAATTCAAGTTGTGCCTATCACCATGCCTGAGCCTTCAGCTATTTAAATACAGGAAATTGAAGGGAACTAACCAAGGTAGTAAGATATAAATATATCAATATCTGAATCCTAGAAGTGCAGCTAAATACTGAAATCAGTGGATGGTATTTTTTTTCACTCAGTACCACTGTCACAATACCCAACCCAAGCAACATAGACATGATTGATGATTGACAAGCAATATTCGCTGAAAATCTGAAGAAAATAATCTTTAGGACTTCCATAGTACCTGAGTAATGTTCGGAGAAACAGTACCAGCTTTGGGGTTAGGCATCAGTCCTCTTGGTCCTAGAATTTTACCCAAGCTAGCAACCTGAAAAGTAGATGGAAATAACTCAGCTTAACAATCAACTGAAGCAGGAGGGGACATAAACTTTCCGTGTGCATGGCTGGTCCTGTGACAAATTAACAATGGAATCCCAACGTTTATTTCAGGCCTAGATTTCAAGAATGAAACACCTGAATTCTTGTATTCGGAACTTAGTTTGTTATAGATTATCTATTTTAGTGCAACGAACCATTCAGTGGTAGTTAACAGTTAACACAAGACCTAAGAGTAGAAACAAGTCTAATAATCCGTTTCAAACTATTGAGGCAAAATAATAGAGGAATCCTACCTCCAATATGAACTGAAATAAGACCACAACTCTTTCACAAAAACACAAAGATCAAAAGTACGACAAAGGGCAAGCATCTGAAGGGGATGCATCTAACAAACATAACCAATAAACGGCTAACTGTAATGTTCCTAGTAACATTCAAAACCTAAAATTTTGTTTTGGTGTGAGGTGTGTGATGAAGTGTTAACCAAACGCTTAGCTAAATAAGCCCAACAACCATTGTGGATAAGCAACTTTAACAAGCAATGAAATATTTCAAACATGACTCACACAGCTAGTTCCACTTTCATACCTTAGGCATCATATCAGGCGTTGCAATCAATTTGTCAAACTCCATGAATCCTCCTTTTATTTGTTCAATCAAGTCATCTCCACCAACAATATCAGCTCCTGCAGCTCTTGCTTCATCTATCTTCTCACCTACAAGGACATCAGACAATAACTAAAGGATAAGGGACACATGATTAATTGAACTGAATAGGGGCAGCCAAGTTTATGAGCATAACAAGGTAAGAATAATGAAGTAATACAAAGGAGTGTGAAAGATAATTTCAAATCATTCAACAAGGTCGTGCACCATGACCAGCCCAAACAATAACACCAAAACCATATGCCCAACTGACATCTCATGTATATGAACAGAAGTAGAAACATCATGAAGATAATAGACTGATCGAAAGCTGCTTACAGATTCCATAAGAGGAAAAAAAATCCTCAGACCCAATATGAATTGCACTGCTCCCAATGTTTTCAATGATTTTTAAATTGAAAAGAAGAGTATGATAATTGTAAACTTTATATTTACCCATTGAATCAGACATCAACTGCATCCTAAGCGGAATGCAAGTTCATGGGTTACAACTCCTTGAAACTAAAAGGGGTTGGTACATTCTCAATTCTGCACAGTGTTCTTCATTGCGATAAAACATTAAGTGATGCTTTATGAGGACATACCATATTGACCAATCAAGTTGGTGCAAACTAATAGACCTTGTCCTTAATGCCTTAATGTCACAAATGTTAGCCCAAGCAAGACAGTACTAGATTACCTAGCAGACCACCACTAGCACAGTGATCCAATCAATCCATGCATCATGGACTGCAATTGACATGAATTCCACAATAATTATCTCTAAACAGCATGCAATCACCACCCACCTTGCGTGAGAACTGCAATCTTCACCGTCTGGCCCGTCCCCTTGGGCAAATTCACCTGCGAACGCCAACAGGAACACCAACAGAAACCCAAATTAACTAATGAAAGAGAAAAGAAAGAAAGAACAACACAAACGAGGAAACGATACCGTGGCGCGGAGCTGTTGGTCATTGTACTTGGGATCGAGGTTCATGCGGAAGTGCCCCTCGGCCGACTCGACGAAGCGGGCGCTGGACATCTGCTTCATCAGCGAGATGGCGGTGGGCACGTCGTACTCTTTCTTGCTCTCCCTCAGCTTCTGTAGCTCAAGGAATCTCTTCGACCTCGTCTGCACAACCTCAAAACCACCACAGAATCACTATCCATCGAAAATTACACAATTGAAAAATAGGGAGGAGCGGTTTCGCGGCATACTCGGTCGCGCTTGAGGGGAAGGGCGGCCTTGCCGGTGCGCGGCCGGGTGGGGGGCGTGAACGCGGGGCCGCGGCCGCCCTCGTACCCATCGTCGTCGTCGTACTGTACCTGCCGCTCCTCCTCCTCTAGCACGACCCCCTGCGGGTCCGCGACGGTCGCGGCAGCGGGGCGGCGGAACGCGAGGAGGAGCCGCGGGTACGCGCGCAGCGACGGCAAGGAGGCGGGGAACAGCGCGCCGGACGAGGCCGGCGCCGTACTGGCTGCGGCGGCCGGCGCGAGGAGGGAGGAGGAGGAGGCGGAGGCGGAGGCCGCGGTGGCGCAGAGCGTAGCGGCTGTTGCCATGGTAGCGACGGGGAAGGAGATAAGAGGGGGTGCGTGGAGGGACAGAGAAGCCCAAGTGGGAGCGTCGAGTGTTATAGCCGACGGGGTTTCGCGTCCTGGGACCGGGTCGGGCGCGCACCGGATAGGGGCTCGCTCGGACCGGATGGGCCGCGGCGGGTTCGGCTTGGGCCCCGTCCGGCGCTGGGAAAACTCCCGATTTGGCTCGGCCGAGCCGCGCCGCGCCGGTGCCGATAGGATGCGGACGTGCACGTGGTTTTCGGCGGAAATAATTGAAAAATTTATCACTTAAAAGATTGACTCTTTAATATGATATCACTTAAATCAATAACATATGAGATCATCTGAATCAATGAAATATGGATCTAGTGATAAATTTATGAAACCATATATTTAAATTAGCAAATATCCAAATCTCTCGTTTTTAGTGCGGTGAAAACTCGTGATTCGGCTCGTCCGCGCGGCCCGAGCCCCACGCCGGTGGGCGGGCGCGCGCGCGCGGCCGTTTGTTCTGGCTCGAGTCACGGCCCCCACCGATTTGGCTCGGCCGGGTGCAGCCGGACAGGTGTGCGGCCGCGGCGGGGCTCATACGGGCGCGGCCTGCGATGGCCACAGACCAGGCTGTGGTGGGCAGGTCACGACGTTCCTTCTGGAGATCCGGGCTTGCGCTACAAAAACCAGCGTCCGGGTGTGAGAGAGCGACTGGCAGACGGCAGGTAGATCTTCCTTCCTATTCCCGGGGGAGAACTTGTGGTTTGGGTCGAATGATTTGAGAGCCTCGAGCTTATCCGTGATCGGGTATTTTTGTTTGTTGGGGCTGTGCGCAGTTCGCCTCGTCCATCAATCATTTCGTGTGATGCTAAGCGTCTGTGACTAACTTGTTTAAGCACTTGGTAGTAGCTTTCAAGAGAACGACTAGACTCTACGGATGACAATCGATAAGAGAACACAGAGTAGTGCGTACTACTACACGGTGTGGTACTCGTGAAAGCTTTCTCTCTTCACTAGCGGCGTGGCGGCCGATCAGGCGAGGAATCGATTCGTTGACAGCTGCCTGAGGCGCAATACCGTCAGCGTTCTCTCGAGGGTAATGCCGAGTGCTGTGTTTCGGATGGTAGGCTGCATGCCTGACATGCTCACTCCATGCCTCATCTATTTAGATAGCTTCTACCTACGCTAAATTTAATATAGATCATTTATTCTTTTTAATCTAATGATTATATTAGCTAGTATTTATTTATATTTTATTTAGTAGAAATACTCTTAACAAATCAATAGCTAGATATAATTCTGCTACTTACAATATACTACCAATATAATACACTGTAAAATTTCTCTTTATTTAGGCTTAGGCGTACAAGTGCACTTTTGACGTTTGCTTTCAGTACTCTAGTGCAATTCTAGTAGTAAGATCTAATTTCCACTACTCACCATATATCACCAGTATAATGCGCTTTCAAATTTCTCTCTATTTAGACTTATGCACAGTACTTTTGCCGTTTGCTTTCAGTACTCCAGTGCATTTGCGAGACAAGTGCCACCACACTAATCAGGTCCCTCGCCAAAACAAAAAAAGAATAAAATACTGGTATGTAATATAAGCAGCTGGGGACAATTTTATATCTCGACCAAGACCAGTAATGACATTCTATCATTACTGATCATTAGGCATCGGCACCAATAATATGAACACTGCTACTCCCTCTAGTCTGAGAAGTGTCGCCCTAAAATACGTGCAGTTAAACCCTACTACTTTTGACCAACGATTTTGTTTAATTCACATAGTTTTAATACATGAAAATAATATAGGTTAATTTGTCATTAAAATACTTTCATAACATTGTACTTTTACAACTTTTTTCGAATATATGATAAGAGAATTTAATAATCAAAGAAACATTTCGTTGACCTCAAAATGTCAAAAACGTCACTCTTTTGTGACCGGAGGGAACATTATCTTTGGCTCAGAAATAACTTATTCCACTTCTCTGAAAAGAACAGTAAGGAGGAACTCTGCTCAGGCCTCACGATTCGGATCAGAGTTTCAATTGCAACTTATACGTCGCTTCTACTCACAGGAAACTCACAGGAAACTACTACTATACATGAATATTTGGACTCTGGACAAGCCTGCACCTATAATATATTAATACAACCTTGTGTGCGTAGGGAAAGGTAAAGGAGATGATCTAAGAACATAATTAATATAGGTACATAAATCTGTTCCGTTTCTGCTGGACTGCGAGGAGATGCTTTGAAATATCACATCTACAAATTCCTCAGCCATGTCATGTTCTGAAACCAGACTAGCAGACTGCATCTGTACAGACTTTCATCAATCACGCAGCTGGACCATCGAATGATTGACTCTTCCTCAGGTTCCAGTGGAGACCCTCATGGATGCTTCGCAGGAAGTCAGTTGTTGAGTCCACCAGACAAGCTGTAGGTACAGGCCATGGAGAAATACTGCAGATGAGGGCATCACCTGGTCCTAGTTGCTTTCTACCCTTGCCATCGAAGGATGCCCAGGCTTGCCCTCTGCTATTAGATGGTACTTGTACACGCAAAGTGACATACTCCGGTAGTATCAAAGGCCTGAATGACAACGAATGCGGACAGATTGGTGTGAAAAGGATCCCTGGGACCTGTGTATACCAGCAAAACATAGCATCAAAATTGCAATATAGACAACTTGAAATGAGAAGACAAGAAATAATACATGCTCACTCAAGAGACAAGATTAACCCGAAGGGACATGAAAATATGAAATGATCACCGACCAGGAAGTAACAAAAATAAAACATGAAATTTATTTAATTTGCTGACAGATAAATTTTAATCAAATTGTAGTTTTGATTCCTCTTAATTACATGTTATCAGATATCATGGGCTTTGCAACAGATTTGGACAAGTCTTCACACAACATTAGATAGTATAGATTGCATTCAGGAGAAGATTAGTGATTCATCAGAAATTGACTTGACTAACTAGGACAATGTGTTGGCCTCCACCTCAACTCATTTCAATAAATAATACATAACACATCAGATGACTAATCTCAAAAAATTTGCAGTAACTTAAAACATAGTATTGTCATGCTAAAGAAAATCTGGAAACCAAAGGTAGAGTAGAGGTGTACCTGTGGATGAACCATCGATCCTCCAGCTGCCAATGAATATGCTGTGCTTCCAGACGTTGTTGATATTATTAGCCCATCTCCTTGTACGCGTGTAACAAAAGAACTGTCGCAATAGCATTCTAAGTAGGTAAGGTAAGATGACATTCCACGGTCAATGGTTACTTCATTCAGCACTAGAATCGGTTCCTCAGTCTCAACTGCATTCTTAGAAGCATCACGGATTACATGACACTGCAGACGGCTCCTTAGCGTGATGCTAAATGGTCTTTTCAGCACATTTCCCAAACATTCGCGATACTGCTCGCTCACTTAACGCAAGTTAAGGATAAAATATCGTTGTGGTGTGTGAGCACAGAACAGAAAGGTCCATTAGGTATAAAAAAATGTTATATTGCTAACAAATTTGGTGCACTGGCACAAAATTCGTGAGCACTAAGGACCTCTGGTATTGACAGTGTGTGATATTATGACACATACAATGAGTCTGGATTAGTTTGAATACTC
Organism: Guadua angustifolia; assembly: GCA_036346375.1. Lineage (NCBI taxonomy): Eukaryota > Viridiplantae > Streptophyta > Magnoliopsida > Poales > Poaceae > Guadua > Guadua angustifolia. Next base: position 32,490,308 of record CM070509.1, on the reverse strand, counting down.
AGAGACCAAACATTGCCATGGATCTTCTATGGCCAATTACAGATAGACCAAATATACCATGGACCTGCTATGCCAAGTTGACAAGGTAGAAGTGCAATATTCAAATGTTAATAATGCAATTAAAAAATCTAAAAAAATAATGCAATAAAAAAACGTAAAACTGCCATATAGTTTAGCAACATGGTTAGCAAGTATCAACACTGATGATTAAGGATACGGAAGGGGGTCATGAATCCCAATGATCCAAGAGAGAATGCAACAACGGGGGGAACTGGTCCTTTGAACAATGATGCAGCCTGTTAATACATGTTTAATCAAATGCCCAGCTTAAGAAGATTATAAAAACAAGTCATAAATACTGAAATTTATAGATGAACAACAAAATCAGGACAGCAGCTGTTTCAACATAACACAGATGACATTTGAGTTATGAAGTCATCCAATTAGGACATTCTTCATCTTATACTACCAAACATAATAGCTAGAGTGCAGAAGGCTATGAGATCAGTATTATAAGTAAAAGTTATGGAAAGGAAGCCAAATGCATATAGTTTGCTTATCCTAGATATATATGACAGGCAGTCAGGCCTTCAATTTTAGCCACCATACTCGCATTTCCACACAAAATATGTTAAACTTATCGATCTCAAATTGTCATGGTCCTTCGTAAAATGGTCAACCCAACACATGAATCTGGTTCAATAAAGATAAGGAGACTGAGCTATGTGTTGTTTCATGTTACCGCCCTAAGCAAAGTTTGGCTTGACAAGTAATCTGAGAAAGGACAGTGAAAAAATGTTCCCAAGAAGAGCTCAATAATACTGACTGCAGAACTAAACTTGCTCGCTATCCACAATGCCATGAAAGGGCTAATTGTTGCCACAAAGAAATCATCCATCACATCATGCATTAACTACAAATGGAGTGGATGAATTACCTGCCCGTGCCAGGTTATCAGTTTGAACTTTGAACTGGACACACTAATCTTCTTCAACATCTTGCAGTCTAGCCATGTTTCTATACATGGATACAGTGGCGGACCCAGGAATTTTCGAATCGGTGTACACGATCCATTAGTAGTAATAGAAAATTTTCAGTGAGTGTATGCAATAATGATAGGGCTAGGGATAATCCCCATTTACCCTTCATTCATGCTTTAATATTTGTGCCACTTTCAAATAGTGACCTACTGAGTAACATGCTAAGAGGGTGTTGGATTGTCAAATGATAAATTTCTAGAGAATAAAAGGTGTGGATAAAAAATAGTACTAAAACAAAGTTATCTCATAAATCTTATTCTAGTATTCTTCAAAACGAATTTAGCAAGCAAAACACGAGGAAAATGAGTTTAGGAAAAACAATCTGGTGTCATGCTTGAATATGGGTCGAGCTCATGACCTTCGCCGAAAGTACAGCTAGCAATGACCAACTGAGCAAAGGAAAAGAGCAACCATGGTAGAGTCCAACAAATATTTTTGGGGTACAGCTGTACCCCCATGACCCAATGTAGGTCCACCAAAGGTTATAAGATTGTTACAGGAGATCTAGTATTATAAGATTGTTAGTATGTTTCATTAAAAGGTTGCACTAACCAAAGGGGCTTACTATGTCAAACTAACCACACAACATTCAAATCAATAAATTGCCACATAATTTGAACTGCATACCCATAAAACAGTTCCATCGCCGCCGAGAGTTATAATGAGATCAATCTTTGTGTGTAATGTCTTTATTTCCTGATCTGTCAAAAATTTCTAATTAGCTGGGCACAAAAAGGAAAGGGTTATAGGTGAATAAAATAAGTAAATCAATGACATCTTAAATCATCGAGAAAGAAAGTAGACAAGAACTTTACTAGATATCAATGGAAAAGGGATTGCTTAATAATAGATGACCAATCAAGCATTAACAGCAAGTCAGTAACAGTTATAGCACATATAACAACTATTGAGACTCTGGACTCTAGAGCACTTTGTTCTTGGCATCTTCTTGGTAAAGGAAAACAGTTTATCTTACAATAAAAAAATATCAACAGACTTAGTTACTGATGGAAAAGGATAGATTGCTCAAGGTAACTCGAACTCACATCACTGTCGCCTGTTCAAAGCACAAAACCACAAGAAAGCCATTTAGGTGATTGACAATGAGAGTACCGGCATACCCCCACAGAAATCTATGGCAAAGGGCAGAATTTTACTATCTTGCTTAAAAGTCCAGTTGTGTGCTTACCAAATCTTGGAGGTCCATAGGTAAAATGGATCAGTTTTATAACCCTTTATATAACTACTAAATTATCACAACATTCTGCTTTTCATTCTCATAAGCAATGACCATAGCCATTATTTACATATCAGGTTATCGAGATTTTAAAAAGAACAGACATTCAACCATGCAGATTACAATAAAATATTCTTCTTACATCCTAACATTCCAAAATGTACAGTCTGAAGCATTAGAGAGAAAATGCACTTGAATATACACGAAAAAACTCTTACCATTATCCCATGTCTGAATAAAGTTGAAGTAAGAATCTTCAGTCAGTAGTTCCTCGCTAACTCGTGGCTCTACAAATATATTTATATTATTATGCTCTTTAAGCCATCTGCAGAAGATGCACACAACAATTGGCACATGCAAAACAAATATATTTAACAATACAAATCTACATGGCATAAGTAAACTGGGAGAGAATAAGTTCCAACCAAAAAATATTTCTATATTTAATACAGAACTGCTGATAATTGATAAAAGTCAAAATCTTTCAGGCAAGGATGCAAAAAAAAACATACCTAACCATTTCAGCACAGAGAGCACGCACAGAGTTGGAATTAGGTTTAGTCACAAAAAGAACTGTTTGTGGAGGGGATTCCCATTTTAGCAAGATCTGAAAGCACAGTATTTGTTGGCATGAAAAAAGATGCAGCAGTAATGAGATTCTCAACAATCATTTCTGACTAGTGGAAACAGATAGGACATTCTGTTCAAATGGATCAAACTGAACACAAAGGGCTACCTGTTTATTGCTGCGTTCCGCTGTTGTTATATCCCCTTTTTCAAAGGACACAAAATCATGCTTATGCTGACCATTCTTATCCCCATTGCATCCCCATGAAAGTCTAAATGATGCCTGCAAATATAAGAAACAAACTGTTTCTTAATAAATTAGACCTGAATATAAAACACATTATTTCCTCCAACTGTACCAATGAAAGGCACTCCTGTTACTTCTGAATCAAAAACAAAATGTCATAGACAATTGCTTGTGCTTATCTCACTTCTCAAATAGATTGAGCAACTTGAAGGTACTGAGTGAATATAAAATTTGAAGGTCAAGAAAAATGCTGGATAAATATAATTTTGTAATCTCAATGATGCATAGTTAATGTGCAAAAAAGTTACAAGCATTTTCATTGTTCTGACTAGATAGACAATATACAAAGAAATATAAGTGCAATCCAAGAAATGGATAAGAAAGTAACAACTCATTTAAGTGAACCATTAAAAATCGACATGGTCCTTTCTAAAATGTAAGCATCATCCTTACTAGGGCATATTAGGTGAGTCTTGAACTTAAGAATTGCATTACATGTCATTTTCTTTTGATATTAGTGGTGCAAGTGTGCAATTGCTGTTCAATTCAATAAAATAAGGAATAAAGATAACAGACTAGAAAAACATACTGAGATATATTTTACATCAAAACAAATATCAGCAAATGGGCAGAACATGACCAGAATTTATCTGAGTTACTCCATATTTTTCTTTATTCTTTTTTTGTTGGCTTCCTTTCGTTATTCTAGGCAATTACTAGTATTTAGAGGTAGTCCGGCAGCATTGGATGAGGACCAACTGGACATGGGTTGATTTTATCAGCAAACCACATTACACAAACAAAAAAAATATACATTAGTAAGGTCATATATATCGACAGCTGGAAACAAATGTATAAGAGGGTATGCTTGCCCAAAGGATACCTTTCTTCCAACAATCTTGCCATCTAATTTTCGGTTAGGTTCAGGACATTCGTCCTGGAGAATTTGATGTGAACAGATCCCATGGTTTCCGCAACAACCTGTTTGATCAGCCGAGGCAGTCTGCAATGTCAGTTGACTAGCCAAATGCTCTAGCTTGTCCTCGTCACAGTTACTGCAGCCTGCGCATGTTACAGTTTTAGTGCAAGGAATTATTTTTCATGTCAGAATCGACATGGATGGTAAGAGAAATAGATCAGTTTGTTAACTTGTTGGCCAAGATTCCTAATGTAGCTTCAATCATGTGTTTGGTGTAGTTTGGAACATTGATGTGCATGGGTCATTAAACTATGTTTACTATTAGGGATTTTTTTGGTGAGAAGTTAATTAAACATTCTGTGGTGTTAACTTTAGTACAGATGACTGGATTCTTCTATTGTGAGTATGAAATACTAATTTGAGCATACAAGATTAGAAGGATTAAAACTCAAGTGATCTGGTTATAAAAAACAAGGTGACACTGCAAGGACTATATCTACAGTTCTACACCTTGTTGAGACTTGAGAATGACAAATAATAATCAGTGATTGACTCTTTCCATGATATGATTATCACATGATGCAAAATGAATGTTGGGGTTTCAATACCTTCTGTTGAGTGCTTTGTGAAGGTCAGTTCTAGATGCTGTATTAGGTTCCAATACAAATTACAGTGCTAATGCATGGCATTAACAGGAAGAACAAGATCAAGATGCAGTTTTATCCTCTTGTTCTTAGAATTCCAGGAATGACCTTCATGTGAGCTTTTGGAGCATTTAGCACATAAGATTCATGGTAATAGAACAGGATGAAAATGATGCTTCAAGCTTTGAACATTGAACAGTATTATGTCACCATGCCTTTCATCTCTTGAAACTCCGATAAAGACTACTCCCCCCGTTCAGAAATATAAGACGTATTTTGACTTTGCACAAGGATTAAGATTGGGGTGAAATTGAGAAAGGTATGAGTGAAAATGACTTAGATACCCCATTTAATTGTCTTGAAAAATGAGAGATAATAGTTTGTGTGTGATGGTAATGAATAAATGCATGTAGTTGAGAGAGAATAAATAAGGGTATATTAGGAAAAGACTTATTAAATCTACATACAAATCTTATATTTCTGAATAAGATCATTCAAACTATGGGCCTTATATTTCTGAATGGAGGGAGTAGATGTGAAGGGAGCATTGAAAAGCATAAGTTTAACGTGCCACTATCTCTCTAATATCTTAAACTTGTAAAGTGCACCGAAATCATGTAAAAAGGTTTCCACAGTAGTTTCTTTCTATCTTCCCATGTAATTGTGTTTACTTCGAGCTTAAATGCATCTTACAGGCTGGGGATGAACAATTTCAATCTTAGAGAAACATGAAAGGGGGTTCAGCATTCAGTGATTGATTGACTGGGCAACAATTGCTTGATTGTTTTGGAAAATCGCTTCTAAAATATGAAGAGACAAAGTCATTGACTGTTTTTATTTGATTGCATGTTTTGAATTGGTTAAAAGAGTCAAATGAGGCTGATAGAACGATAATATATGAATATGTGATAAAAAAATAAGAAGATGTTTTAGAGTAATATTTGATAACTACTGCAAAGAAATAGTAAAATACAAGCTCCAACTGTGTAAAGAAGACCTTTGATTACACTGCGATGTTTATGTGGCTTGACTGCCTTCTCTAGTTCATACTTGCGCTTCCACTCAGCTGCCTCTGCTTGAGCAACAGCTTTCCCTTCTGCAACTTGTCGCAATGTTTTTGCAACAGCTTCCATTTGCAAATTATGTCGCATTAAGCAGATTAGTATAGTGACATACATATATAATTATTCGACAGTAGAGTAACAGGCTTCAAATGTTGCCGCTAAGTATTTGTGTTATTACTTCTCATGGCCTCTGAGAACTCAACAAGGTGTGCATCAGTTGACTTGATAGGAGTTTGAGGAACAAATGCATAAGCTGCCCTCTCTGATTCCATAGAACTAACTACACTGACATCTCCATTTTCAGTTTGATGTGAGGCAGCCACGCTAAGGTTTATTGTCTCATCACAAACCTTCAATAGAATAGACATCATTAAGACAACATGAAATCTGACAAGGATAACAGACTTAACAAGAGCAGACAATTATTAACTGGCTAGGCATTCAAAATCAACATACCATTAAAAAAATAACAGAGTAGTGAAGACCCAATGTTACCGTTAGGCATTCTTAAAAATAAAGTATGGCTTTCAAATGATGGTCATGTACTGACAGCAAGGATATACTAACCAACAAAGACACTTTGATTCAATGACTAAGTTTTTGTTTGCAAATATATGATCACACAGTAATATTTGTGAAAACTCTACTGTAATTAGACATCTCTACAAATATAAAAGAAGAGCTTGTACATCATCTCACCCCTTCCCACACACACATCTGCAATATAAATTGTATCACCACCCTCGGGAGGCCGCACAAGAAATAAAAAACCAGACCCCCCCCCCCCCTTCTCAATCTCTCTCTCTCTACACTTGATCTCTAGATACTAACATGAAGGGTCTCCCTTGGGCGGTGGCAGCGATTGTCAGTGGAGGTGAAGGCATCAGAAGCCGATAGATCTGGAGGTCGGCGGCACGGAGGTGCCAGTGAACAAGTGACGTCGAGCGGCTTGGCGACCAGCCATGGCGACGGCAGGGGTGGTGGCGGCGACGAGGCAACGAACCTGGAGAGTGGCGACAGTAGTAAGGGGAGAACAACGGCAACACCGAGGGGCGATGGATCTGGAGGCTAGTGGCGATGTGGGGAAATGGTGGGCGGCCATGATGATGGTGGCACGAGAGGCGACGTCGAACGGCTCAGCAAGCAACCATGGCAATGGTGGGGCCGGCGGACCTAGAGGGTGGCGACGGCAACCGGGGGGGTGTGGATCTGGAGGATGGCAGCGACAGGGTGGTGGATCTGGAGGGTGGCCGCAGTAATGAGGGGAGAACGACAGCGACAACGAGCAGCAACAGATCTAGAGGTCGGCGGTGACAAGGGGAAATGGCGAGTGGCCATGGTGACGGCGATGGCAAGCGGCCATGGCGACCGCAACGGTGAGCGTGCTGACAGGTGGGCCCAGATGAGTTGTTTACTGCTTTGAATCCACTCATACCAGGCCACTCGTGTGAAAGGCAACGGACCAACACATGGAGTCCATTAAGCCGGCATTTACAGCCATGGCATCGGCTTTCGGATTGAAGGATGGCAAGTGTATCACCCTCTTTTAGTATTCTGTTGCAACACACGGATATCTTACTAGTATTATAGAAAAAGTAGGTGATTTTGGGAACACAATGATGGCATTTTATCTGTACCATCTGTCACTAGTTATAGTTGTGCAAGTTGGTAAGGCACCCAATTGAATTGCCTCCACGCAACAGATAAAATTCATGGTTTTTAATGCAAACCCGCCTGTTTTAGACTCAAAATCCTTGCACTAGTGCATCAGTCACTATGTCACAAACAAGTAAATGCCCAATACGAATGCACCACATATTCTTCTCCTAAATGTCAAAGGCGGGTATTTGAGGTGTTTCTGTCAACCCACAGAAAAAGAAGACAGAACTTTAGGGTATAGTATCTGAGTATTACCCAGGTAGAGCACTTGGCAAATCAAGTGCAAGTTAATCAACTGCAACTGAGCCACAATATACGACCTCAAAGAGATCGGTCAATAGAAGTTAAGAAAAGACAAATTGCAAAAAGTTACATCATTTACATACTGAGTCAGTCGATGTTCTAAGACTTAGTGCACTTAGAATTGGTACTGGGATTGTGGCTGATTGCACCACAGTCGTTGCCTTATTTAACATAATCCAATTAAAAAACCTGTTTAAATTCTATAAAGTTGCATTTAAGTGTGAACTATTTCATGCTGCTCTGCTTTAAACATGCCTAATCGTTCACATGAGGAAAGTATTCCATAGGAGCAGCAACACGGCGTGGCACTAAGGGGCTGTTTGTTTCATGGTCTCAAATTTCCAAACTAAAATCTCTGCATTACCCAGACCAAAGAGAATTTCCGGCTAAAATCCACCGCGCATTGGCTCCTTCCACCATAACCCAAAACGGTGAAGCACCACCACAATTCCGACCACCAATCGCATCACGAGAGCACGAATCGACCACATTAACCAGACCGATTCGGACTAGCCGAACCTTCCAGCTAAATTCGCTCCCCAAAAGGCGCCTAAATTTTGGGGTGATTCAGTTCCACAAATCTACCCCAAAAAAATCAAATTCAGGGAAAATCTCGCGGCGGCGTGTGTACCTTCTGCGCGGCCTCGTCCGCGGACATGGCTGCGCGACCCAGCTGCCGCTTCGCCTTCGCCGCGCCGCCGTCTTCTTCCTCTACTCGCGCTCTCTCCTTCCTCTGGTGGTGTTCGGTTGTTCGGTTGAGGACAGGATAGCTGAGTGCCCCCTGTTCGGTTATTTATCTATGGCTCGTGGGCACCCGAGGGCTGTGGCGGCAGTGAAGGGTGATGGGTGGGGCCCACCATGCAGTGACTACTTACTACGCGGAGAACGGCACGTCCACCCGGTATCTTAGGGCCTGTTTAGTAGAGCTCCAGATTCCAACTTCACCTGAAATCTGAAACTTGTAGGTTAAAATAAAGTGAATTAAGTTTATATTTTTAATCTAAAATGTAAACAGGATAATCCATCTAAACACTCTTAATGTACTCACATCTTCAGCTTTACGAATCTGGTGAAGCTAGAATTTTCAACTTCACCAGATTTACGAATCTAATGAAGCTGAATCTCTGCCAAACAAACCCTTACATTACTCATTTTGTGTAGTTTCCTGGAGATTGCCATTGATGCAGGTCTCTTTGGAAACGAAAGAATTCATTCACATGCACATGAATAGCAAAGACACATGAAGCGAATCGTCATATCTTTGTTAAATACTATAGGAAGCAGAAATGCAAGAACGCATAAAAAATATTGTTTGGCTGGACCACAGGAAAAATAAAACATTGTAATTTTGTGGATTAGCATAGCATGGTTGTCATAGACTTGTAAGAAATTTTCTAACAGGTTTGAGTAGATATTTAGTTTTCTCTCGAAATCCCATGAAAGTACGTCATTCCATAGGAATTTGAAAGAAACTCTTGTGGCATTTTCTTAGAACAAAATGGCCCACATAGAAATTTTTTCATAAAAATGAATTCATCCAAAATTCCTTTGTTTTTCCTTCGCTCCGCAGAGACGCTCATGCAGAATATATCCCTTCATCTTGATCTGATGCGTTGGCTTAGTTTCACCATGGACAATACAATACATCTTGTCCTTGTGGTAGAAATTTACGGCGTATTGAGAAAATGATCACTATTATGTCCCATTGCCATTTGTTTTTACAAAAATAGCTTATTTCCTAATAGAATTACAAATATAGCCCCCTACTCACCGTAGAAGACATCTTTCGTGCTCTCCTATTGCGGAAGTACCTCCAGCTCTCCTCTGTAGCACCGCTCGTCCCGCGCTCACCCTCCGTGGCATCGGCATGTTCCACACCACCCGCGCCACGATTGTGCAGCACCCTGGCCTCCCGAGGTCCCCAGGTGCTGCAGGCAACAGGCAGAGGCGGAGGTAGGCCAATGGCCTGAGGCCTGACTTGAAAAGCCATGTAAAATATGTTAAGAAATCAGTAAAATTGTAGATTGGCGAAAAAAAGGTGTGGCTTGGCCTGAGGCTTGGGCCTAGACTGACTCTGCCCCTGGTGACAGGTGTCGCTTGCCATGAAAGCCTTCCGCGGTGAAGGAGGAGACTAGATTTACAATTTTTTCAAGAGAGAGCCATTAAAAATAAATAAAAAGAGAGCTAGAAAAGTGATAGTTTCAAAGTTACGTGATCTGTTATATCACAGACACCAATAGTCCACGCAACCACTACGAGTCTACCACTGATCAGTTCATGGAGGAGGAGGACCATACACCGTGAAAGATACCGCTATGCGCATGCTAGTGTGTCACTGGCGTGGTGATACTATCCAAATTTCACTTCGCCGCCTATATCTTTCCACCTTGCAGCCTAGACAGCTCCAGCCTTGCATCAAGATGTGCCAAATGGATGCTTTATCTCGTTTTTGAGAGAGACAACTCATCACAATGGTAGTATTTTGTTGGCCCTAAACCCCTGCTAAACACAAAGAATTTAGAAATCAGGAAATCGATTTAAACGACCTCTCTGTTTGTTAAGTGTTCTGTGCGTTTTAACTTTGACGTCTAGCATGCGAGGGCTCGTGTTTGCCTCGTTCGCTTCAAGGAGTCAAAACTCCCTTTGTTTTGTTAATATCAGATTCCCAAGATATTCACATCGATGCAATTATAGAAGAATATATCCATTGATTTTGATAAGATGGGCTAGCTTAGGTACACCACGAATAAAGTCCCATATTTTTCTGGCAGAGATTTACAACACATCGACATGA